>CM072775.1:5010000-10010000 GCA_036936925.1 Cenchrus fungigraminus | reverse complement strand
CGATGGCACCACCGAAGAAAGTTAAGAAACCCACCGCACAAGATCCCGAGAGCGAAGATAACCAAGAAAGAACAGAGCAAGGCCTCGTCCTTCACCCTAAGGCCAATACCACTCAAGACCTAGAACAACTCCAAGATTTGCAAAGTGACAAAAATGAGAAAGGGAAGGAACCAGAAGGAACACCGGAAGCCAGCAACGAGCACAATGAAAACGAAGCACTAGATAAAGAGCTAGAGGCAGCTTTAAAACAAGTCCAAACATTGAAAAGGCAGAAAGAAAAGCTGGCCATACAGCTCAAAGCAAAGAAGCAAGCAACTGATAAGCTTCAGAAGCTAGAACAAGCGAAAAAAGAGATAATGTAGCCACAAAAACAGCTGGACGAAATGACCGACATAGAGAACAATTCCTTCAGGAGATTCACACCAGATCCAAACTCCGCAAACAAGAACCAGTCGATCAAAGAAAATCTTATCTTCACATAAATCCCAGAACCAGCAAGCAACAGAATTGCCCAATTCAATGATCTAAACTCTCCGCTATCCGTGGGTCTCCAAACAGCTCCTTGGCCATCCAAGTATAAGCCAGTCTCACTTCCAAAATTCAATGGCTTTGGTAATTCCAGACAATTCCTTATGAGTTATGAAGCGGCAGTAGCCTCGGCAGGAGGAGATGATGTTGCCCTGGCAAAATCCTTCATCATTGCATGCGAAGGCCCGGTACTCAATTGGTACTCGCTTTTGCCACCCCACTTAATCTACAGCTGGCTAGACCTAAAAGCCAAGTTCCTTCAAGTGTTCCAAGCTTTTCATCATACTACCACAAAAACAGTAGATCTGTACCAGTGCAAACAAAGAGACAAGGAACCACTCGCTGAATTCATAAGAAGGTTCATGCAGTTGAAATCTCAAACTCCGGATGCTGATGATAATGCAACAATATCTGCTCTCATAAGTGGTCTAACTCCGCGGCAAACAGCCGGTCATTTCTCCAGATTGGATCCTAAATCCATGGATGAGCTGTTCAAAGAATTGGAAAAATATTGCTAATCTGATGAAGACCACAGAAGAAGAGTGGCAGAAAGATATCAGCAAAGACAATCCCAGAATGGAAATAACTGGATGGGACATCAACCCATCATGAATGTGCAAGGCAATGCACCAAGTAATCCAACTCAAGCTCAGGATTATCACAATCAAAATAGTATGCGAGGAGGCCACTCTAGAAGAGGAAGAGGAAGAGGACGAGGTAGAGCACCTTCAAAGCTTCAAAATCATGACAGCAGAGATCCGCGCTTCCAGTGCATATATCATGGTAGGGGTCATAGCACTGAAGCATGCCCAGAAACCCAAAAGAATTTCCAGAGAATCCAGGATCAACAGCGCATAGCCCAGATAACAGCCACGCAACCCAAACCAGTGCAACACACTTATTGGCAACACCAATCCTTTCCTCAAACCCAACCCTTCATCCAACCACATCAGACAACTTGGCAACCTTCGCTGCAATTCTACCCACAAACCCACTTTTCACAGCCACAACCCTCGTAACAATTTTTCCATCAACCCCAAATTTCCAAGAACCAAACTACACAGCAAGCATTCCCACAAACTCAAGCCATACAAGTCATTGAACAAGCTCAGCCACTCCAAGCAAAGGAAGCTCCACCACCACCACCAGCCCAAACTCCAAAGACTGAGCAAAACAATTCCCAAAACACTTCTAGAGCCTTGCCATCCTTCGGCATGATCTTGCCAATAACTGGAGGCTCGTCCATGGAATTTGACACCAAGAAGCAAAGAAACGACTACTACAGACAAATCAATGTAATCATGGACGACGGTCCAACAGCAAGGCCAGAATGGGCAAAGGTTCCAATAACTTTCACTAAGGAAGATTTCAGGATGAAGTCAAATTCCCACAATGACGCAATGGTCATCGAGGTCAACGTTGCTGGGTGGATTATAGGAAATGTCTTGATAGACAATGGAAGCTCAGCAGATATCATTTTCACCAGTACTTTCCAACGCATGGGCCTCGCTCCTCACATGTTAGCACCGCTAGAGAAGCCACTAGTTGGTTTTGGTGGAAAACCAATCAGGTCCAGCGGAAAAATCTCACTACCAATGTCATTTGGAGACTTGGACAATGCAAGAACAGAACACATCATGTTCGACGTTGTTGACATGTATTATCCATACAATGCTATCTTCGGGAGAGGATTCATCAATAGGTTCGATGCTGTGTTCAGGCAACTATTCCTATGCATGAAAATCCCAGCTCCTCATGGCATAATCACAGTCTTCGGAGATCAGAATGAGGTGAGAAGAATCGAACGAGGAAACACACCTGGACAACAAAATGTCCATCATCTGGCAGATGACCAAGAAAAGCAACAGCCATACTCCGAAGCAAAAAGAGATAAAGAGAAAATTGAAATAAGTGCGGATGAAGAAACAAAGAAGGTATTCTTAGATGGAATGCCAAATAGAGCAGTGACAATTGGAGCAGATCTAAGCCCTCAAGAAGAAGAAGAACTAATTTGGTTCCTGAATCAAAACAAGGATGTCTTCGCCTGGTCAACGAAGGATTTACAGGGTGTTGATCGAGACATCATTGAACACAAGCTTGACACAGATGACAGAATCCATCCAAAGAAGCAAAAACTCAGGAAAATGTCCGAGGAAAAAGTAAAGGTCGTGGAAGCAGAAGTCCAAAGACTACAAGATGCTCAAGTTATCCGAGAAGTAATCTATCCAGTTTGGCCAGCCAACACAGTACCAGTCAAGAAAAAGAATGGAAGATGGAGAATGTGTGTAGATTTCACGGATTTAAACAAGGCATGCAAAAAAGATGACTACCCACTAGAAAGAGTAGACAGAGTAGTGGACGATGCTACAAACAGCGAAATGTTGTCACTCATGGATATGTTTTCCGGGTACCATCAAGTCAGGGTGAGAAAAGAAGATGAGGAGAAAACTAGTTTTATAACTCCATTCGGAACATACTGTTTCGTAAGAATGCCAAAGGGGCTGAAGAACGCAGGATCCACATTCTCAAGAATGATAGCAATCGTGTTACATTATCAGCTTCGAAGAAACATCTTAGCATATGTCGATGACATCATCGTCAAGAGCATCAGAAGATGTGATCACATCAGAGATTTTGCAGAAACCTTCGCAAATCTAAGGGCAGCAAATCTCAAATTGAACCCAGAGAAATGCGTATTTGGCATTCAGAAGGGAAAGGTTTTGGGATGCCTAGTGTCAACAAAAGGCATCGAAGCCAATCCTGACAAAATCAAAGCAATCATAGAAATGCAGGAGCCAGCCTCGGTCAAGGATATACAAAAATTAACAGGAAGAGTGGCGGCACTAAACAGATTCATTCCCAGGGCAGCAGAGAGAAGCTTACCGTTTTTCCAACTTCTCCAAAGCTCCAAGAACTTCCAATGGAACGAAGCGCAAAGTCAAGCATTCAAGGATCTCAAGGAATATCTGGCCAACATGACAAAACTATGCCCACCAGAGCCAAAGTCACCTCTCTTTCTACATCTTGCAGCTTCTAATTCAGCTGTAAGTGCAGTCATCGTTCAAGAGAAAGAAGAAAACAGGAAATTAAGGCAAGTACCAGTCTACTTCGCCTCCGAAGCTCTGTCAGGATCAAAATTATTCTATTCAGAGCTAGAGAAAATCGCCTATGCAGTCATCATGGCAGCAAGGAAACTCAGGCACTATTTCGAAGGACATAGAATCCGTGTTATCACAAACCAGCCACTAAACGATCTCTTCACAAACAAAGATGCAACCGGAAGAATTGCAAAATGGGTTGCGGAGTTGTCTGGGTATGTAGTTGATTTTGAAAGAAGGAATGCAATAAAATCCCAAGTCCTAGCCGACTTCGTCATGGACTGGACTTCACCAACCATGGAAAGCAATAGCTGCGAACAAGTGCCATGGATAATTTATTGTGACGGAGCATGGTGCGGAAAAGGCGTGGGAATCTCAGCAATAGTTACATCACCCTCGGGTATCAAAATAAGATATGCAGCAAGATTAGACTTCCCAGATGAAGCAGTCTCCACCAACAATACCACACAATACGAAGCCCTGTTGCTGGAACTAAGAAAAATGAAGGCTTTGGGCCAGCAAACTTTTGTCATCAAATCAGACTCCAAAGTGATTCAAGAACATGTTGAGAAAGAGAGCGAAGCAAGAAATCCGGAACTTATCAAGTATCTGAAGAAAGTTCGAGAAACGGAAAAATATTTCAAGGGCTACACTGTGCAACACATCCCAAGGGCTGAAAATGGCGAAGCAGACAAGCTAGCAAAAGCAGCAGCTCAGAATCAGCCTCTACCCCTAGATGTTTTCTTCAAAATTATCACTTCTCCTTCAGTAAAAGAGCAAGAAGAGAGAATGGTGAATGTCATAGAAACTGTCGACTGGAGAGCTCAAATCATGGCATTCCTAAGAGACCATTATGAACCCACAGATGAAACCGAGTTAAACAGACTCAAACAAAGGGCAAGGGGCTATGCCATAGTAGACGGGGAGCTGTATAAATCAGGAGTTTCTGAACCTTGGCTTAGGTGTATCACTTCTGAAAAAGGGAAGGAACTTTTAGCAGAAATTCACAGTGGATTCTGCGGAGCCCATATTGGCACAAGGGCACTTGCAGGAAAAGCAATAAAGCAAGGATTCTTCTGGCCATCCATGATTGTCGATGCAAAAACACTAGTTTAAGAATGCGAGGCATGTCAAAAAACAGCCAGACATCAGAAAACATCTTTGCTCCCAATTCAACTCATTTCACCATCATGGCCATTACAAAGATGGGGAATGGACCTAGTAGGACCCTTACCCACAGCACAAGGCAATTGCAAATTTGCGGCGGTAGCTGTCGACTACTTCACCAAATTGATTGAGGCAAAGCCATTAACAAACATCACTGCTACAACTGTTCAGAAATTCTTTTGGCAGAACATAATATGCAGATTTGGAGTTCCAAGAGAACTCACTGTAGACAATGGAAAACAATTTGACTGCTACACCTTCAAGGAATTCTGCAGAACTATAGGTACGCATGTCAAGTTTTCTTCAGTCTATCACCCTCAATCAAACGGAGCAGTAGAAAGGGCAAATGTAATCATATTCACAGGTGTCAAGAAGTGCTTGTTTGATCAAAAGAAGGGCAAGTGGGTGGATGAGCTACCAAAAGTCATCTGGTCTCATAATACAACTACTTCAAGAGCCACGAGGTTCACACCTTTTCGCCTATTATATGGTACTGAAGCCATGACACCAGAAGAAATCAAGAACGGAAGTCTGAGAGCCACCAGAAAATAAGAAGATTCTCAGGAAACTGAAAAATTAGAGAAAGATATGATCGAACTAGATATTTTGGAAGCAGCTCAGAACTTAGAGAAATACCAGCAAGAAACCAGAAAGTGGAAAGACAAGAAAATTGTGAGGAAGGAAATCAGGGTCGGGGACCTAGTCATCAAGAAGAAGAAGGATTGGGAAAATCTAGGGAAGCTGCAAGAAACTTGGGAAGGACCTTACATAGTGAAAGAGAGCAATAGGCCGTGTTCTTTCCGCCTAACTGATGAACTGGGAATGGAGCTACCACATTCATGGAACATGGAAAGCTTAAAAAGGTATTATCCCTAAGAAAGGATAGAGCTGTAAGTTTAGTTAGGTCGCAATTTAATTAAGAAAAATTGTAAAAAACCTCGGCCTGTGGATCTATAAACAGTGTCGAGGGAAAAAGAATTTTACTTTTCCTGCATTTTTACTTTACCTAAGGGGACCGTACTCTTTTCCTTGCAAGGGGAACTCCACGGCGGAGGCAAGGTTTTTAATGAGGCGGGTCTTGTGTAAATTTCTTTTCTGTCATTAATGAAAGAAACTTTCCCCTAACTTTCTGCATTTTCGTTCTTATCATTTCTTTATCCTTATTCTCGCAAGGTCTAAATAGACGAAGGCCGAGGCAACGAGAGGTTGCGGCCATATTCCAAAAAGTGTGATTATTGAAGAAAATCACGAAGGCCGAGGCAACGAGAGGTTGCAGCCATATTCCAAAAAGTGTGATTATCCAAGAAAATCACGAAGGCTGAGGCAACGAGAGGTTGCAGCCATATTCCAAAAAGTGTGATTATCCAAGAAAATTACGAAGGCCGAGGCAACGAGAGGTTGCGGCTATATTCCAAAAAGTGTGATTATCCACGAAAATCACGAAGGCCGAGGCAACGAGAGGTTGCGGCCATATTCCAAAAATTGTGATTATCCACGAAAATCACGAAGGCCGAGGGCAACGGAAGGTTGCGGGCAACTTCCAGAAAAGTATGACTAAGTTACTATTCATTCTTTTTAAACAAAGGGTACGGACTATATTCCACCTTTCATCAACAATATACAATAGCATGGTACCAAGCAGACAAGATTCACAAAGACTTATTTCCATCAAAAACAAAATTCACAAGGCGTGTTGAACACAACCAAGAGTTGTCATATCAACACAATTTCCATCAAGACTTAAGTCCATAAAAACTACTTACAAAGTTTTATCGACTTATCTTTAGAAAATTTATTTAAACTTCTGAAATAATCATCAAGACTCCTTATCTTCCAATGAAATGACACGCCCTCATGCTACGAAACACAAGGTAGGGAGGGTGACGTTTTTTGCAAAAACTTTTCTCAATTTGCTTTTTCACATCACAAGGGACAACATTTCATTACAACAAGTTCTTACAGTATAAAGATCAAAGGAACGTTACAGAGGAAGTTCTAGTACATGACCAGGCTTTGAACCTCGCTGTTCGGCAATATCACAAACATACGCAAAGCCATCATCCGCAGCTAAAGGGCTAAGGGGCTCTGTTTTCACAGAGCACACATCGTCTTCTTCCAACTTCGTAACAGCAAAGTCATCTCGAGAAGTAAAGAACCAGCCCAGAGGGAAACTATGCATTGAAAAGTATTCACAGCAGAACATCCAAAAATCTCTAGAGGAATTTTCAGGAAAAGCTTCTCTGTACAGGCCCCAGGAGGCCCCGCTGGCCATGACACGTTCATGATACATGCGGATAGGAATAACATCCTGCGCAGGCCCCCCTTCAAGGACCTACGCAGGAATAGTATGTTACAAGTCTTTTACATACATCTCAAAAGTCATCGAAGTTAGCTTTAAGAGCATCCCAAATCTTAAACGTGCTCTATGTTAGCCGGAGCCGCGTCAGGTTCAGCAATGTTTTCGCCTTCAGCGCTCTTCTCTCTAGCTTCTTCAGCGACATCATCTCTAGGATCCATTTCCAATGCCACCCGAAGCTCCTCTTGTGCTTCATCTTCCAAAATCTGAAACAGATGGACAAAAGCATTCATAAGCAAACATGGCATAAGCAAAAGAAAAGAGTCAAGCTGCACGCAACTATAGCAGAAAGCAGGAAAAACCTTGGCAAGCTTCGCACGAGCTATCTCCTTAGCAAATTCTTTACCACGAGCCATCCAAAACTTCTTAACAAAATTCTTCTTAATATTCTTCACATCCTCATTTGCACGAATCATTGATACACTGGACGCCGAACGAAATTCAAGTCCAGAAGAGCAGAACTTCCCAAGATCAGCACAATCTTTAATCTCTAAAAGCTTCAGAAGACTCTCAGAACAAAATGCAGCAGCAAAATCGCTGGCAGAGCCAATAAGTTCAGGGAGATTCTCAAATTCCTCAACAAGCCAGCCAATAATTGATTCTGGATCCTCAGCATCAGGAAAGGGACTCGGCCTAGCACCATACTCACCAAGAGCCTCGCTATATTTTTCAAACAAAAACTCAAAGTTATTCTTTATCCTCCATCCCTCATAACCTTCAAATTATCAGCAAGATCTTTTTCCAAAGAAAGGATCCTCAAGTCTTTCTCCCCATTTGCCTTCGCAAGATCGGCATTCTGTTTCATGGCTTCAGCATTCTTGGCCTTCAGATCTGAAATTTCGTTTGCATCGCGTTCAACCGTCCCGCGCAGCTCTTCGATAATCTTCAAATCATCAGCATGGGATTTCTGAAGCTTCACATGCTCAATTTCTAAACCCTTATAGGCGTCATCGGCATGTTTCTTTCCCTCCTTAGCGATGTCCACCATCTCCTTCAGAGTCTTGTTAAGAACTTCAAGTTCCTGAGAAAGCTTCTTAAAAGAAGACAGTTCTTGCTCAAGGTTAAGAAGCCTGCCACGTAACGAAAGAGAGTAGTTCTCGTCAGCTCGGGTCTTTTCAGAAGAAATCTTACCAGCAATCACGGATTTCAGACCGAGGGTAGTGCTGATCATAGACAAATCTCTAGCGGGAAGCTCCCGCAGAGCATCTTCAAAAACTGCACACAGCAAAAGGCACAATAAGTAAAACCAAAAAGCTAAATAAAGAAAAATAAACACAAGTCAAAGCCAACATGCCTGCAGGATCAAAGTAGTTACCAACATCTTCATGCGCTGATCTCACAATCGCATGAGCATCATCTTGAACCGTCTCCATTCGAGATTCTGGAATTTTTTCTAGGTCTTGGACAGAAAAAGAGGGCCTCTTCAAAGCTTCACCCTAGGAAGAGCTTGCGAAGGCGGCAAGCGATCCTGGAGCATGCCATAGCATATTAAAGCTATAAGGATCATCATCTCGCCCAATCCCAGCACCACCAACAAACAACAACTTACCCTTCAAGCTACTTCCGAAAGTCTGATTGTAACCATAAGTTTCGGAAGCAACATCCTCGCCCTCAGGAGCGTCTTGCCGACCTTGAATATGAAGTGGAAAATGAGAAAGAGAGCCTCGCTGCACAGTTTTTTCAAGTTCATCCATAAATTTAGAAGAAGCATCACCGTCGCCGGTTTTGTCCAATGAAAGCACAATCTCCTTGTCCAAAGTCTTCGAGACTTCAGAAGCGTTCGGTGCACCACTCTTTTCAGCAACATCGGGCTCTTTATCTGAAAGAGACTCAATATCAACAAAAGTGTTCTCTGAAGAAGGGGAACACGCGACACGGCTTGGAATCACCTCACCACAGAATAAGGAATCACCTGAATGTCGGCTGTCATCGTCCTCTTCATCTGATAAAGCAGGCGCAATGTGAGCGTGAGGCTTGGAAGAAATAACTTTCATACTTCCTTTTTTCTTCTTCATATCCGCCAAGGCAGCCGTAGCAGTCTTCTCGGCTTCGAAACTACGAGGAGGCGAGGAAGAGCTCCCGGAAGCAAGTTTCCTCTTCTTAGACATTTCCAGGGACTTGGTTTTCCCAGGAACTTTACTCGGCCCGGAGGGCTTGTCAGAGGCCTTTTCAAAGATTACCAAAACCTTGGAGCTTTTCCTCTTCTGAGACTTCACGGGAGCACCAATAGCAACCAACACAGTAACTCCTGGCGCTTGCATCAACTTTTTAGGACCAGGAGGCCTCGGACCTAAAGCCGAATCCGCGCCAAGTTCCGAAAAGACACGGTTCACCCGATGCTTATGCTTCACAATATTCTTGAACTTCTTATACTCTCTCAAGTAATATTTTCCAACCATATCAACCACCAATTCCTCCACAAGGTAAATAAAATCCTCTAAAGTTTGACCCTCGGAAAGGCGAAGATCAAATCTTGGAAAAGGAATCTTGCACGACGCCCAATCCACGGAAAGATACACAATTTCTTGGGTTTCCACCCAAAAGACAATTGCCATATACTGGCAGCAACATATTCTTCGGTCACATCTCGCCCACCGAGGATGGTGCAAGTGAAGTAGAACATATCTTCACCCTTTTTAAAGTCTTGGGACTTCCTGTTGAAAGAAGCGGTAGACACTGCGGTCATTGGACCGATAGGTGCATAGAAAGGATTTAGAGGGCCGGTGAGACCTTTCTCCTTAGACATATCAACCTTAACGTAAAAACAAAACCTCTGTCAATCTGTGATAGAACCGTCCAAATTAAATCCCATTTAACACACTTAACCTATCCACTTGGTCATTATGCGTTAAAGAGGAGTTAACTTGTCGATATCTGCCGGGTCAAGCCCGGTAAATCACTTATAACAAAGGATCGAAGATTGTACACTAAGACTCACGCGACGGCGAGTTCAGAGATAATTAATACAGCCTTAATACATCATATTCATCAAAGGTTCATTATTACAAAACCAGTTCCATACAAGAAAGTAAACAGTTCAGAGTTTGAAAACACAGTGGAAATAAAATACTAAACGTCATAAGCAACATGATGGGAGGCCATCCATGATATCACTAAGCACTGTCATCTTCCCACTCACTTCCCAAAGGGTGGGAGAGAACCAGTCCACAAATACCATCAAGGACACCAACTCCTGCAAAAGGTATCAACAAAGCAAGGCTGAGTATTGTTGACGCGAAAAATTGGACGTTACCTCCGCGCGCAGCACACGTGACTCCCTGGTCTGTAGCGAGGCGTGCCAGCCAATCTGACCTGTTGATTGACAATGGAAAATCGGCTGGAGAGCCGATGTGCCTTATGATAAAATCGTAATAGCTAGGTAGCCGATACGGGGTAGAACAGATCGGCCAGATCAGCCGATGTGATGACGTAGGCAGAGCGTAAGCTACCAGAGGCAACTTAAACAGAGCTACGTGAACCACACTTGAAACAGATCTAATCGGCTATGTATGATGATTAAAGCCGACAGGGAGCAATTTCAAGCTGGATATGTGATAAAAGCTAGAACAACAAGAATTAAGATAAAACTTGCTAATCTAGCTGATATCGATAAATTGTGAATAAATCTAGACGAAACCACAGTGATACGCCCGGTGGTTAAAGCCTAGAATTTACTCGGTAAAGCGGAACTCACCAGCAAGCCGGAGATCGAAGCGATGTAGCCCGACGACTTTGCGAGAACTCGTAAAAGAGAAAAGGTACGAAGGCAAAGTCGCCAAAAAGTAGATGTGATAAAGTAGATGCAGTAAAGTAGATGCAGTAATTGGTAAAGGGGTGCCCGGAGGCAGTTTTGATATTGATCGTGTGATAAATCTATTACAATAGCCGGGGCTTATATTTATACCCTGGGCTCCTCTAGACTCCTATAGCCGGAACGGTTCAAAACTTCCTAATCAAAGACTCCTGACGGGTTACACAACCAACCGACACGAACTCCCCTAATTGACAAAAGGAAATATTAAAATACATAGACTCTATTTTCCCTCATGTAGAATCCTTGCTAATTAAGCTTCCCCCGGCGCGCATGCATAGTCAACATATCCTGCACGTACTCTTTAGCCGACCCGGACTTCTCCTTCCTTGGATACGATTTGGTCAGAGCAAAATAAATTAAGAAATATTCTATATCCAATATGCCTAATACCATCACGTGGCCACCTGGTGTTCCCATTATTTCCATCGATCTTTTTATAGATGTAGTGGCCTGCCATCTCCGGTCTCTTCCTTTACTATTTTTATCTTGCTCTGGTCTTAGCCGATCGTAATAGCCTTGGCTGGCCGATTTCCTTGCTGACTTCATGCCTTGCCGATCCTTGCTCTGCTTCTTGCCGATTGTCACCCTGTCGATTTTTCCCTAGCCGATTGCTTCTTCTTTATTTATTCGAATCACGTTTTAGCTGCCGTACAGGAGATGCTAACCCTTCCTTTGTTTATTAATTATACTCCAGCCACCTTGTACGTGTTTTGCACCTGCATGTACTCATGTCATCCCAGTTGGCTTTCTTTGCCTGGCCGATCGTTACTGCTTTCGCCTTCCATCGGCCCCTCTGTCAGGCAACCATACGCACATCTTTACAAAATCGATCGGCTCCTGCCAATCACGGCTCCTTTTGTGCTTCCATCAAGCCGATATCCTTTTGACTCTGGATTTGGTCAAAATCCGGTGTCAACACAAGCCCCCCAGTTTCGGAGTATGAAGGATTCATGCTTCGAAATTCTGTAACTCTAGAACCTCTGTCTTCTTACTGATGCAAATTGCTTACTGCTCCATGGATTTAATCCCGGCACTACCGCATAGACAATATCTTTCTTCAGGCTTCTCGGCTTCTTCTTATGTTTCATGCTCGCAACTTCTTAATCAATATGCCATGCTGATAACTTATTGGCAGGCTTTGATGGTGGAGTGGATTCTTAGGCTCGTTGATCCATTATCCCGATGAATGGACTGTAGTAAGCTAAACATTGACCCTGGATCCATCGTTGCATCAAAATTTGAACCATCGGCATAACATCTCGGATGGGCTCCTTGTGTATTTGAGCTGATCTTTAAACACTGATCTCCACCCTCTGTATTTGCAAGACTAGCTGATATCGAATATGGAACTCTTCAGAACAATGCTCTTCTTAAGCCAAAACGTCATTCCCGTAGGCTTACTGTGGCGTTAGAGGTAGCGGCAATACATCAGTTCTTTCTGCATCATTGACCACACCGTCTTTGCTCCTGAAGATCAGGTTCTTGACAAATCTTCCCAGCTTTCGTAACATTTCTGTTGGCTGCTTTCGACACTATCATTTGTTGAATTAGCTGTTCGCCATCAACGATTCAAGCTCTGTCGATACCACTAGTGTCTTCAATGATTCTCATTGCCAATCTTCCAGATATTTCTCAGATGATATGCCATCAGCTCATCAGTAACCGAAACATAATTCGGCTATCTCTCTATCGATGTTTTCACAGCGTCGCAATTGCTGTTAATGTCGTCCTGCTGTCTTTGAGTATATTCCTGTTGATGGCTTCTGTCTTCAAATATGATTCCCATGCATCATGCATAACCTTGTAACCACTGGCATGCATTCAGAAAGGCACTGACCTTCTAGATGTCATACCTAGAATGTGCACAGGTTTAACTGTCGGGTTCATCGCCGATGCTGGAATTCTCTGAACGCTTCCAAATTTCTAACACCTCTGACATCCTTTGAAGCAATCATCCCAGATCGTCGGCCAATAATTACTGTTATTTCTTGAACGCCGATTGATTAACCCTTAGCTGCTTATCAACTTTCTTGGATGGATCTTTCAAATAGCCAATTATCTCTTTTCTCCAATCATCGGCAGGTATCTCCAAAGCGAGAATCAGCCGATAGCCCGATGCACTTTGAGCTCAATCGATTAACCCTTTTGTTGTGGCGCTTGGGGATACGCTCGAGTCTCACCATCTTGAACCTTTGAGTAATTGGAGGCACTCTTCATGATAAACCCCTTTTAGTACTGCCCGGTACTCAGCTTGATTATTCTTTGAAGTCTTCTCAATTGAATAGAGAATTCATAACTTTCCTCCCGAGGTGAGATGAGGACATGCCCAATTCCAGCTCCTACTCCACATGATGATATGTCGAAGAATATAGTCCATGGGACGGGTTCAACGACTGCAATCTCGAGCCCACAATATTTAATTACCAGATCGGCCATTACTTGTCCTTCAATTGCTTTGGCCGATTGAGAAGTTAAATCAAATTCTAACAGAGCCAAGCTCCACTTTCCAATTCTACCCTTAAAATAGGCAACAACAGTATGTGCTTGACCATGTCATCTTTGCAAGCCACGATGCACTCGACAATAGGCCCTTAACTTCGTGCATGAAAAGTATAAGCATAACCTTTCCACTGTCGAATATCTCGTTTCCGCATCCAAGAGTCTCTTACTCACAAAGTATATGACTCGCTCTTTTCCTTCAAACTCTTGTTCAAGGGCCGATCCAACAGCCCACTTATTAGCCGATAAATATAATTTGAACGGCTTCTTGTCTTGGGGGGGCACTAGGACAGGAGGAGATTTTAGATACTGTTTGATGCTGCTCCAAAGCCTTTTGCTGCTCTTCTCCCCATATAAATTTCTGATCGGCCTTGAGCTTCAACAAAGGTGTGAACGGCTGAGTTCTATCTCAGACAGATTAGATATAAATCTTCTGATAAAATTAATCTTGCCGATCAATGGTCGAAGTTCTTTCTTGTTTGATGGTGCTTCTATCTTGTCAATTGTACTGACTGACTTCTGACCCACCTCAATTCCCCTTTCATGTATCAAGAAACTCAGGAGCTGTCTAGCTGAAATACCAAAAGCATACTTGTTGGGATTCACATGCTTTCCATGCACTCCAGTGTTTTTCGTAGATCGGCCAGATGTTCTTTGTAGTCTTTTGACTTGACGACCACATCATCAATGCCGATTTCAACTATCTTGCCGTCGAGCTCGTAGAATATACAATTCATGGCCCTTTGATATATATAGCTTCCGCTATTTAATGGCCTATGAAGCTGATGACTTTGTGTCCTGTAGCAACATTTACCAATCCATCGGCTACTAGTATTGGATGGCCATCCATTGGCGTCGTCTTGTTCAAATTCCTTCTCCAAGATCTATTTATTTTCAAGTTCATCGGCCGATGTGAATTCATGCCCAAGCTCTCCTTCATCTTCTATGAATTGATCCACTAAGCCTTATCATTTGAGCCGACTGCTTTGAACCGGCTATAACCTGAAATCGAACACTTTGAGGTAATCAGTATCCCAAGCTTTCCCCGATATGCAGCTCACTCAATTGTAGCTCCATCCTTGTGCTTTCGTAGCTACCACTATCAAGGAGGTTTCTCCTTTGACCATCTCCACTGAATTTCTGATCCATTGGATGATGCATTGTAGACGGTATGCAGCAATTTGCGTGTATTCAATCCGTACCAGCAGTAAATTATAAGATCCCCTCCCCTTAATGACAAAGAAGGTGGTTGGAAGGGTCTTACTACCGATGGTGAGCTCCATGCAGATTGCACCTTGAGCTGGAGAAATGTTGCCTTCAAAGTCCACCAACATCATGTCGGTTTGGGTCAAATCTTCATCAGATTTCCCAATCTTGCGCAACATGGTGTATGGCATTAGGTTGACTGCTGCTCCTCCATCCACGAGCATCCTGGTGACTGGCTTGCCATTGACAAAACCTTTAAGAAACAGAGCCTTCAAATTTTGTCTCTTCCCATCTTCTGGTTTCTCAAAGATAGCTTGTTTAGGTTCCAGTGTCAATTGAGCCATGCCAAGCTCTTCATCGGATACATCCGAATCAGCTGGAGCCATAAATTCTTTCAGTAGGAAGACAACCATATTTATATCAACTCGGGGTTTGTCATCTTCCTCACCATCGGCCTTAGGCTTTGGGCGCCAAACTTTAGACCGAACCTTCTTCTTGTTCAGCACAAGTTTCTCCGCTTCTTGATGCTGTTCTAGCTGACGTAGGCACTGGACTCTTCTCTTCTGGGACTTAGTCAAGCCATTTGGACACCACTGTGGATTAGGCTTCTTACGTGTTTGGCTTGACCCTTCATCATCCAGTTGTAATGTGCGTTGACGTTCAGGAGCTCGGCACATGATATCTTCATCAGGTACCAGTGAATCGGCCATATCTTCGAGCCGATAGTTTGACTCTTCATTGACTCGGCCTCCCAGCCGATCATGAACGCTGGCCTTGCCCCCAGCTGATCGTGGACGCTGGCTTTGGCCCCCAGCCGATCGTGAACCGAGATCCGTTGATTATCGAATCCACGGTGATCCTTGGCTGCAAGTCTTCTGTCATCAGAGCAAACCCTTTTGGATGAGTTGCCATTATTGTAAGCCACGTTGCACTCTGGACAGTTTTCTGCCGTCGGCAGCTTGATCCCTTCTTCCCAACAGTACTTGAAAAACGGACATCTCCAATGTCCTTCATTGCGCCATGCCCACTCTTCTCTTTCCTTTGCCTTCTGTCAGCGCAAGAACTTTTTAATCAGCATCTGGGACGTGACAGGTCAGTGTGCCTTTAGGACTTTTTCTTCAAGTAGCAACCCTTCTCCTTTGACATCGGTAGCGGTTGCTTGCACCTTGGGATCGACAACTCCTTTATTTTGAGCCGATTCAGATGTCAGCAGCTTAACATGTGATGTGTCTTTGCTAGACACCTCAACTGTATTAGTTGGGATGGGGTGCTGACCAATCTTCATCGGCTTTTCAGCTTTTTCGAACTTGAGTTTCCCTTGCTCAATAGCTGATTGGATCTGTTGTCTAAAGATCTTGCAATCATTGGTGTCGTGCGATGTTACATTGTGCCACTTGCAATACTTCATCTTCTTCAGTTCTTCTGCAGATGGTATGGTATGGAACTGGGAGAGCTTAATCTACCCTTGCTGAAGCAACAAATCAAATATCTTATCGGCCTTAGTGATATCAAAGCCGAATTTCTCTGGTTCTTTTTTGCCAAAGGGACAGGACACTGTCTTCTTGTCTTTGACCCACTCTGCAAGTCCTATCATATTGTCTTCATCTTCTGAGTCAGAGTAATCCACATAAGATACCTTCTTCTGAAAGTTCCTCTCGCTTGTGCAAATCTTCCAAGTATGTCTCTTTTCATCATTGCGGGTCAATTTTGGTATCCAAACCATTTTGATAACGAGTAGCCGATTGATGGACACATTTCATCGGCTCTCTCTTACCATCGGCCAGAAGACGTAAAAGATACTTGGCTGATTGGTTTTCTCTTTCTCTGGAGCTTTCATGGATTGTACCAAAATCTTCTGGACTCCCTGACGCATGTGGTTCCTTCCATTTTCATACGTACTTGACTCTGGTCTTTTAATTATGCAGATGAACCATGAGGTAGACTCCTGTTGCTTGGTAGTAGTCCTTGTGGTGGCATCTTGGATAACATGTAGCCGATATATTTCTCATCGGCTTTTCTATAACCTCGCCACGCGATATGTTCCTCTTGGCCCCAAGCAAGAATTTAAAATAATCCATGGGATTATGTCCTCAGTGTGTAGTTACCTTGCATTTGTTTTGGTGCCAATTGATCTACTCTACTTGCCGCGTAGGGCAGTTATCAGTAGATACATACCGCATAGGGCGTTAGGCATTGTCGTAGACATGCCTCCTTGATGACGAGTTGATGTAGATTCGTTTGCTTGACAACTTTGATGTAGTCGTCGTTGTCGAAGTAGTCATTGATCAAGTCATCGGCGAGATCATCAGCGTCGAGCTTGATGGCGAGGCCAACGAAGGGAGGTAGTGTTGTATTGGCTGAGTCTGTTGCTCTTCTATCAGCTAGCTTCCATCGGCCATATTTTTAAATAAAGCAGCCGATATATCTGTTCTTTTGCAATGTCGTTTTTATCAATAAATAATCTGAAATAATATGATAGAACAACATGTAGCCAAAACATATATCTTTTTGGCTTTCCGTCACGAGGCAATCATAATGATAGGATCAAATGACATATGCCCCATCATCTAGCCGATTGGAGACATCAGCTTTGAAGTTTCGTATACAACTCTTGTCCTCCTGGATCCCATGGAAAATAAGTTCCAAGTGGCCAAAGCTTCTGGGCAATATATTTGTGTTTTTGATCGCCCGGCTTCCATCAACATGAGTTCCAATCAACTGATGCTTTTGCATAGTGATTCTTGGCATTTGATCACCTGGCTCCCATGGAAAATATACTCCAAGCAGCTGATCTTCCAGTGTAATATTTTTGGGCATCGAGTAATAAATCATTTGAGAAGTTGTCTCTTGCCCAACCTCTGCCATCCATTCATCGGCCGCTTCAGCTTGTTTTTCTCTATCCTTCTAATTAGCTAGGACTTCTTCCGTGTGAGTTTCTACAGAGCTATTTTCTCTTGCATACTGACTTCCATCCTTAATCAAACGTGCAAGCTCTTTTTCTTTCTCTTGCTCGATCGCCGAATGTATTTTACCAGCTTTATTGATATCAAATACAGACTCCTTAATTTCTTCTTGAATGCATGAGGTCGGCCTTTTATTCCATTCAGTCAAGCCGATTTCAGTCTCTGTTCTCTTATTGGCTAGAGCTTCCTCTAAATATCTTCTAGAATTATTTCTTTCATAATGCCCTTCATCCGTGAAATCATCAGCTGTTATTTGTACTTCATGATCCATGATCTCTGATCCATTAGCCAATTGTGAACTTGACCATTTTAACTCAGCCTCTTCATCTTGGTTGCTCATCTTGACTATATCAGTTGGACACAGATCTTCGTCAGTCTTTATCAGATGCACAAACTCTTCTGATTTTGCTATAATAGACTGTCTGACCACTGATTTAGGAATTATTGGTTGATGTGATTGGTGAGCAATCGGCTGTGGGCTCAATGCCTCTTGCTGTAAAGCTGATTCTTGCGACCAATGACTTCCTGTCAGTTGTGACTGGGCTGATAGCTGAGAAAATTGTAGCCCCCCGATCCAAGATTGTTCAACCATCGGTTGTGGTTGATAAGCTATCGGCTGTTGATCCGATACTTGTGGTTGATATGCCATCAGCTGTACAGCCGAAACTGGCAACTGATAGCTTTCTGTTTGCCATGATCGAACTGATTGGGCAGATTGTAGCCCCCCAGGCCAAGATGGTTGAGCTATCGATCGTGGCTGTTGAATTATTATTTGTTCATCCTCAGTTTGTTGATAATTCTGCTGAATTTGAGCTGATGGTTGAGCGTATGAAGCTATCTGTTGCGAACCATATGGAGCAGACTGCAATTCCTGGGCAACATATTGAACGCATGTTGATTCTTGAATCTGAGTAGTATCCGCAGGCGCATATCCAAGGGCGCTGAACAAATCCTCTTGTGCCAGCGGCTGTGGCGTGTATCCAACAGCGCGGAACAAATCGCCTTATGTCAGTGGTTGTGGCGTGTATCCCAGAGCGCTGAATAAATTCCCCTGTGCCAGCGGTAAAGGTGGAGAGAGAACCAGTACAGTCTGAGGAATCTCCATCGGCTGATAAGATTTATGTTGATGCAAGAATGAGGGCATTAAACAATCATCATATGCCGATCTAGGGGCTGTACCTGCGCTTCCTGTTGTAGTACTTGACGACCCAGGATATATATATGACAGTTCTCCATAACCTTGCTACTGAATTGGACCATAAGAAAACACAGTATTAGCCGATGTCATCGGCTGCTGATAATACGGCTCCACATAGTCTTGATGTTGAGTTGAACCGTGAGAGAACGCGCTTTTAAGTGCATTGTTTCAATATCCATCAATGCTTCAGTTAGATTGTCCATCTCTTGATTGGTCGTGGATATTGTCTTCGGGTCTCACCAGACGATATAATAGGGATTTGATATTCGGGTCCCACCGGGTGTGCCAAAAGTGTGTTGACGCGAAAAATAGGACGTCACCTCTGCGCGCAGCACACGTGACTCCCCGGTCTGTAGCGAGGCGTGCCAGCCAATCTGACCTGTTGATTGACAATGGAAAATCGGCTGGAGAGCCGATGTGCCTTTTGATAAAATCGTAATAGCTAGGTAGCCGATACGGGGTAGAACAGATCGGCCAGATCAGCCGATGTGATGACGTAGGCAGAGCGTAAGCTACCAGAGGCAACTTAAACAGAGCTACGTGAACAACACTTCAAATAGATCTAATCAGCTATGTATGATGATTAAAGCCGACAGGGAGCAGTTTCAAGCTGGATATGTGATAAAAGCTAGAACAACAAGAATTAAGATAAAACTTGCTAATCTAGCTGATATCGATAAATTGTGAATAAATCTAGACGAAACCACAGCGATGCGCCCGGTGGTTAAAGCCTAGAATTTACTCGGTAAAGCGGAACTCACCAGCAAGCCAGAGATCGAAGCGATGCAGCCCGACGAGTTTGCGAGAACTCGTAAAAGAGAAAAGGTACGAAGGCGAAGTCGCCGAAAAGTAGATGCGAAAGTAGATGCAGTAATTGGTAAAGGGGTGCCCGGAGGCGGTTTTGATATTGATCGTGTGATAAATCTACTACAATAGCCGGGGCTTATATTTATACCCTGGGCTCCTCTAGACTCCTATAGCCGGAAGGGTTCAAAACTTCCTAATCAAAGACTCCTGACGGGTTACACAACCAACCGACACGAACTCCCCTAATTGACAAAAGGAAATATTAAAATACATAGACTCTATTTTCCCTCATGTAGAATCCTTGCTAATTAAGCTTCCCCCGGTGCGCATGCATAGTCAACATATCCTGCACGTACTCTTTAACCGACCCGAACTTCTCCTTCCTTGGATATGATTTGGTCAGAGCAAAATAAATTAAGAAATATTCTATATCCAATATGCCCAATACCATCACGTGGCCACCTGGTGTTCCCATTATTTCCATCGATCTTTTTATAGATGTAGTGGCCTGCCATCTCCGGTCTCTTCCTTTATTATTTTTATCTTGCTCTGGTCTTAGCCGATCGTAATAACCTTGGCTGGCCGATTTCCTTGCTGACTTCATGCCTTGCTGATCCTTGCTCTGCTTCTTGCCGATTGTCACCCTGCCGATTTTTCCCTAGCCGATTGCTTCTTCTTTATTTATTCGAATCACGTTTTAGCTGCCGTACAGGAGATGCTAACCCTTCCTTTGTTTATTAATTATACTCCGGCCACCTTGTACGTGTTTTGCACCTGCATGTACTCATGTCATCCCAGTTGGCTTTCTTTGCCTGGCCGATCGTTACTGCTTTCGCCTTCCATCGGCCCCTCTGTCAGGCAACCGAACGCACATCTTTACAAAATCGATCGGCTCCTGCCAATCACGGCTCCTTTTGTGCTTCCATCAAGCCGATATCCTTTTGACTCTGGATTTGGTCAAAATCCGGTGTCAACACAAGCCCCCCAGTTTCGGAGTATGAAGGATTCATGCTTCGAAATTCTGTAACTCTGGAACCTCTGTCTTCTTACTGATGCAAATTGCTTACTGCTCCATGGATTTAATCCCGGCACTACCGCATAGACAATATCTTTCTTCAGGCTTCTCGGCTTCTTCTTATGTTTCATGCTCGAAACTTATTAATCAATATGCCATGCTGATAACTTCTTGGCAGGCTTTGATGGTGGAGTGGATTCTTAGGCTCGTTGATCCATTATCCCGATGAATGGACTGTAGTAAGCTAAACATTGACCCTGGATCCATCGTTGCATCAAAATTTGAACCATCGGCATAACATCTCGGATGGGCTCCTTGTGTATTTGAGCTGATCTTTAAACACTGATCTCCACCCTCTGTATTTGCAATACTAGCTGATATCGAATCTAGAACTCTTCAGAACAATGCTCTTCTTAAGCCAAAACGTCATTCCCGTAGGCTTACTGTGGCGTTAGAGGTAGCGGCAATACATCAGTTCTTTCTGCATCATTGACCACACCGTCTTTGCTCCTGAAGATCAGGTTCTTGACAAATCTTCCCAGCTTTTGTAACATTTCTGTTGGCTGCTTTCGACACTGTCATTTGTTGAATTAGCTGTTCGCCATCAACGATTCAAGCTCTGTCGATACCACTAGTGTCTTCAATGATTCTCATTGCCAATCTTCCAGATATTTCTCAGATGATATGCCATCAGCTCATCAGTAACCGAAACATAATTCGGCTATCTCTCTATCGATGTTTTCGCAGCGTCGCAATTGCTGTTAATGTCGTCCTGCTGTCTTTGAGTATATTCCTGTTGATGGCTTCTGTCTTCAAATATGATTCCCATGCATCATGCATAACCTTGTAACCACTGGCATGCATTCAGAAAGGCACTGACCTTCTAGATGTCATACCTAGAATGTGCACAGGTTTAACTGTCGGGTTCATCGCCGATGCTGGAATTCTCTGAACGCTTCCAAATTTCTAACACCTCTGACATCCTTTGAAGCAATCATCCCACATCGTTGGCCAATAATAACTGTTATTTCTTGAACACCGATTGATTAACCCTTAGCTGCTTATCAACTTTCTTGGATGGATCTTTCAAATAGCCAATTATCTCTTTTCTCCAATCATCGGCAGGTATCTCCAAAGCGAGAATCAGCCGATAGCCCGATGCACTTTGAGCTCAATCGATTAACCTTTTTGTTGTGGCGCTTGGGGATACGCTCGAGTCTCACCATCTTGAACCTTTGAGTAATTGGAGGCACTCTTCACGATAAACCCCTTTTAGTACTGCCCGGTACTCAGCTTGATTATTCTTTGAAGTCTTCTCAATTGAATAGAGAATTCATAACTTTCCTCCCGAGGCGAGATGAGGACATTCCCAATTCCAGCTCCTACTCCACATGATGATCTGTCGAAGAATATAGTCCATGGGACGGGTTCAACGACTGCAATCTCGAGCCCACAATATTGAATTACCAGATCGGCCATTACTTGTCCTTCGATTGCTTTGGCCGATTGAGAAGTTAAATCAAATTCTAACAGAGCCAAGCTCCACTTTCCAATTCTACCCTTAAAATAGGCAACAACAGTATGTGCTTGACCATGTCATCTTTGCAAGCCACGATGCACTCGACAATAGGCCCTTAACTTCGTGCATGAAAAGTATAAGCATAACCTTTCTACTGTCGAATATCTCGTTTCCGGATCCAAGAGTCTCCTACTCACAAAGTATATGACTCGCTCTTTTCCTTCAAACTCTTGTTCAAGGGCCGATCCAATAGCCCACTTATTAGCCGATAAATATAATTTGAACGGCTTCTTGTCTTGGGGGGGCACTAGGACAGGAGGAGATTTTAGATACTGTTTGATGCTGCTCTAAAGCCTTTTGCTGCTCTTCTCCCCATATAAATTTCTGATCGGCCTTGAGCTTCAACAAAGGTGTGAACGGCTAAGTTCTCTCTCAGACAGATTAGATATAAATCTTCTGATAAAATTAATCTTGCCGATCAATGGTCGAAGTTCTTTCTTGTTTGATGGTGCTTCTATCTTGTCAATTGTACTGACTGACTTCTGACCAACCTCAATTCCCCTTTCATGTATCAAGAAACTCAGGAGCTGTCTAGCTGAAATACCAAAAGCATACTTGTTGGGATTCACATGCTTTCCATGCACTCCAGTGTTTTTCGTAGATCGGCCAGATGTTCTTTGTAGTCTTTTGACTTGACGACCACATCATCAATGCCGATTTCAACTATCTTGCCATCGAGCTCGTAGAATATACAATTCATGGCCCTTTGATATATATAGCTTCCGCATTTTTAATCGCCTATGAAGCTGATGACTTTGTGTCTTGTAGCAACATTTACCAATCCATCGGCTACTAGTATTGGATGGCCATCCATTGGCGTCGTCTTGTTCAAATTCATTCTCCAAGATCTATTTATTTTCAAGTTCATCGGCCGATGTGAATTCATGCCCAAGCTCTCCTTCATCTTCTATGAATTGATCCACTATGCCTTATCATTTGAGCCGACTGCTTTGAACCGGCTATAACCTGAAATCGAACACTTTGAGGTAATCAGTATCCCAAGCTTTCCCCGATATGCAGCTCACTCAATTGTAGCTCCATCCTTGTGCTTTCGTAGCTGCCACTATCAAGGAGGTTTCTCCTTTGACCATCTCCACTGAATTTCTGATCCATTGGATGATGCATTGTAGACGGTATGCAGCAATTTGCGTGTATTCAATCCGTACCAGTAGTAAATTATAAGATCCCCTCCCCTTAATGACAAAGAAGGTGGTTGGAAGGGTCTTACTACCGATGGTGAGCTCCATGCAGATTGTACATTGAGCTGGAGAAATGTTGCCTTCAAAGTCCACCAACATCATGTCGGTTTGGGTCAAATCTTCATGAGATTTCCCAATCTTGCGCAACATGGTGTATGGCATTAGGTTGACTGCTGCTCCTCCATCCACGAGCATCCTGGTGACTGGCTTGCCATTGACAAAACCTTTAAGAAACAGAGCCTTCAAATGTTGTCTCTTCCCATCTTCTGGTTTCTCAAAGATAGCTTGTTTAGGTTCCAGTGTCAATTGAGCCATGCCAAGCTCTTCAAACGCTTAACCACAGACCTACTGGCCGGAGCCGGTCCCATGCTCTTACCACATGAGCGGGTAGGTTCATCAATCTTATGATT
Source organism: Cenchrus fungigraminus (assembly GCA_036936925.1). Lineage (NCBI taxonomy): Eukaryota > Viridiplantae > Streptophyta > Magnoliopsida > Poales > Poaceae > Cenchrus > Cenchrus fungigraminus. Next base: position 9,986,161 of record CM072775.1, on the reverse strand, counting down.
CCAACATAAGACACCTATAGCTCGCGAGTGACGAACATCACTCGACTTCTACCGGGTCCTTAGAGCATGGCAACTAGCGACCTAGCATACTAGTAACTTGAACATAGGAACCTAGGATCATGCATCTAGGGTTTCAAATCAACTCCTGAACGTAAATGCACAATCATAACTAAGAGAGTTGCATAAGTTAAAAACATAGGTTATGCTCCGGGGCTTGCCTTCACTTAGCACAGTTAGTTGGAGATCCTCCAAACTTGGTTCGGGTCTTGTTGCAAAACCAACACGTTCACCTTCTCTTTTAACTAGTTCTCCTTCAGCTTCCGGTACCAACTCGTAGCTCTTGACCGGATGCTCTACACGACATGCATATGCATAACTTTAAGCATTCGTTTGTAAGAAGGGAGAACTCACTTCATATTTAAAGGATAAACATGAGGTGTATTGTTGGGCACATTCACCTAGATAAGAATATATCCAGTATACTCTTCCTTATCAAGGAATTGTATGTTTGTTATTTATTTTTCTTATTTGATGGTGATTGTGTGCATATCTAAATTAATTAACTTATTTTACTTCACCAAAATGAAAGGTGCTGTGTAGGGTGTATTTTGGTGAAGCTTTGTGATTTAAAAGCAAGTCACATTAAAGGTGATTTCGGTTTTTCTTTTTATTCCACTTATTAAGCTTGACTTGCTTCTAAAATTAATTCTGGAAGTTCCACACACAAACAAACAAAGAGAAAATTTACACAAGCACATATCATGGCAGCAAGGCTACTGCCCAAAATTTAGATCAAACTAAGCTATATGTTGCACATGAAAAATCTAGAAAGAACTAGTTGACTTAAACATGTTTTATTTAATTAGAGAGATCTATACATGATCTAGCCTCAAGAATTTACATAGAGCATAAACATGTCATTACTGAGCTACTCACAAAATTTCAGATTAAACTAAGCTACAGATCTAGCATGAAAATTACAACTTTAAAACACTGCTGGAAAGATCAATAAATCACACAGCAACAAATAAGCATGCATTGGGGCTACAAGTTTTACTATAACCATAACAAGGTAACACAAGTTTACCCACAAATTATCATGGCCAGAAACTAAATATAACATGCTTTATTAAAAAGACTTATATTAAAGGTCTAAATTAATTTGAGCTAGTTAAACATGTCCAAAGCTACTGATATTTTTACCATAGATTATCTAGGCAGATACAGGCTACTGCAAAAAGATCAACTTCATTTGCTTAACCAATTATTTTAAACTAACCAGGAACTTAAAAGATGCCTTTTAGCAAAATTAAATCACAACTAAAGATTCATAACAGATCTACGTGCAATTTTTCTACAAAAGAGCAACCATGTCAAGACTAACAACATATTAAAATTTCACAGGCAGGTAAGCTATAGATTTCAAATTATTTCAAATCTATTCAAACTGATCAATTCAAAATTATACAAAATCTAAAAAGGAATTTACAAAATTCCTTTCTAGAAAAGTTGCATCTGTTCATCAGGATTACAGATCAATTGAGTTTGCATTTTTCTGATTTTTATTCGATTTACTATGAATTTAAGAATGTCTCAGCATTTTAAACCTAGATTCAAAGAATCTTCTTTCATCCGGGTCCTCGATCAGAAATCTACTTCACAACTATGCCCTTCTTTTTACACCGAGCCCCTTTCTTTTACAGATCACACCCCGGGAAGATCTTGATCTTCACAGATCAGGGCTCGGCCACGGCCGCCGGTGGTGAGGTCCGGATTCCGGCGAAGTTGCGGCGAGATAGGGTGGGGAAAAGGGCTGAGATGCACTAGGGCATCACCTTGGGTCGATTCCTGTGCTCAAATGCGACGGGGAAGCGGCCGGCGGCGAGGATCGGCGGAGGGGAGTTCTCCGGCCGCTGCAGATGCGTCTCCGACGAGCTAGTTGGCTGGGTACGTCAACTTGTGGCACGGGAAGCTTCAGGAGGGTCACGTGGTCCTGCCAGAAGGTTTGAACGGGGCAGAGGAGTTGCCGGTGGTAGTGCTCGGCGTCGAGGCGGATCTGCAGACGCGGCGGGGCACACTCCGGCAAACTGGCTGGCGAGGCACGACAATGTGCTGCCCCGGGAGCTTCAGTGGGGCAAGGGGAGGCTGCCCGGGGGCTTGGACAGGGATGAGCGGGCTCAGAAGCAGGGCCTCCACGGTGGCGCTCCGGTGGCAGACGGCGGCAGCCTGGCAGTGGGGACAGGGTGGCGCGATGAGCTCGGGGAGCTTCTGCCCGTTATAAATGAGGCCAGGAGGTGCTGGCGCAAGGCCACTGCACGACAGCTAGCAGGCCAGTGTGGCGCAGGAGTGGCGGTGTGGCGCGGCCCTGCCCGGCGCATGACAGCAGGGCATGGTGACGGCGCGGCGCGTGGATAGCCGTTGCTGCAGGGGCGCTAGAGTGCCTTGGCGCGAGAGCGATGCGGCGACGGAAGCTAGCAGCCAAGGCGTGTAGGCGAGCGTGTTGGCGTGCCTGCTTCGTCAGGCCGGCGCGGCTGCTCGACAGGGACCGCGGCGGTGCGTGTCGACGCAAAGCACGGAGGAGGGAGGAGGGCGCGGGGCAAAACCGTGTGCGGATCGGGGTCTTGGTTGCCACGATGGCGAGGGTGGGGACGACACTGCGCATGGCCCACAAGACGACGGCGTACGAGCGGGAGGCGCGCGTGCCAGGCACGGACGCCGGGACGGCGTCGCTGCGTGACGTCGTGCCCAGAGCACGCGTGCAGGAGCGGCAGACAGCAAAATGATTTCGGTTTAGGGTACTTTGACCAGCCACAACAATTCAAATCCAAATGCAAGTCAACTTTTGGCCAACGGTGAAAGCAAAAGTTACCACAGGCCCCCTATTTATAGGAATGAAGGGATCCATCGAGAAGGCGTCTCGGGAAATGAACCGACACCCTATAAAACATTGACGTGTGTCTCCTCCGACGCCCGAGGGTGACATTTTTAACCAATCCTAAAAATCTTTTTTCGTGGAAACGAGTCGTCGAAGTGAACCCGCTTCCCCGAGGGGCTACTGTTGGGGATCAGCTAAAAATCATCACCATCAGAATCTTCCAAGAAGACACGCGTCGACAGATTTATTAGTAAAAAGGAAACCTTCGAAGGTTCTGAAGTTTCTCATATCTATGAATATATCTGAGATCGCTACTCTTTATGATTAAAGAAAGTTTTCTGATAAATAAAATGGTTTGATGAAATGTTATTTTATTCGTAAACATATTGCTGACCCTCGGAATTCCTAAGAAACCATGGTTCCTTTCTTTCCTATGTATTTTGTGTAAGATTCAGGAAACAGAGAATTCCGGGAAAACTTCTCTACTCCGAAGGTGTTGAGAAAAAACGACAGAACAGCACGGAAGGGGAAAGGTCCGTACCGAGGCTGTTAATTGTGGATTCCTAAAGCTCACAAAGAAATCCCGGAAAGCCGAAGCTGACCCAGTCAACAGCGTATTAAAGAAGACACGAAGAAATGTGAGAAGCTTGGCTACGGAAGAAGAAAGAAGCTGGAATATGCAATGGCATGTTTGTGATTTAGATGGGATGTCCGTGATTGCCACGGACAGATGTACCCCCAAAATTTCCATGTATATGTAACATTGTAAAGGGTAGTTTCGGAATGTAAAATTGACCCTCGGGCACTATAAAAGGAGCCCCCATGCCTCCGTGTAAAGGGATCACCTTTTGCAGAGAAAGCAGTGCCTTTTGTCAGTTCGATTTCACCTTTTGTCTGGAGATTTCGGAATTTCCAACAAGCTCCTTCTTTGTTTGCAAGATAAGACCACGATCGCGGTAGCAGCCAGTGCGGGCGCAGACGAGACCGAACTGTACACCCATCCGCCGAAACTCGACCAGGAACGAGTTGAAGCACAAAAAACTTGAGCCGTAGGCACACTAAGATGCTGCTAAGCACTGTCAGGGAATCCCACCCGAAAGGCTCACGATTTTCCTACGAAATCCACACCAACTGAAGAACCCTAGGGAAAGAGGAAACTTGGGGAAATGTCGAATCCACGGTGCTCAAGCGATGGGTTTGCTAGGGAACCATCCTAAACTCAATCACACATGTCCTAGCACCAAATTGCCCCAAGGAAATCGCACCAAATCGCAGTTAAAGACGAGATCGAAAAATCACGCGAAAAGGCATAAAGGGGATAAACGTGAGAGAGGATGAACCGGGAGGTGGAGGTGGAAGATGAGCGGCTGCGGCACGTGGTAAGCCGAGCAAGGCGGCGGGAGAGTGAGGTGGCCGCAGGCCGCACAGAGGATGCGCCCTACTCGAAATGGGGAGCGGTGGCGGCGGCGAGCGGGAGAGAAAAAGGGCGGCTCTGGTTCGCTGGCTGGGGAAGATGGGGATAGAAAAACACTTGAACTGGACCGAATAAATAAAAGACCAAGAGTATAGTAACAACAAAGAGACAAGCGCGCAGATGGCTAGCGCAACCTTCGCTAAGGCCTTCGGTAAGTGGGAAGCCACGGTTCGAAACTCCACAGGCGCAACTATTTTTGCAGAATTCACCATACCTGGGCCTTGTTTTGTGAGATTCCACAAGTTTGGCTTCAGTGCTAATTGAGCCCGAAAAGGCAAAATTCCATAAGCTGACTTCGGTCGGTGCGAGCTGGGACCGAAGAGCGAAATTCCACAAGTGGGCTTCGGTGCAAACTAGGCCCGAAGAGGTGAGATTTCATTAGGTGACCTTCGGAGTGAGCTGCGCCAAAGAAAACCGAGATTGCCACTAGATGTCTTCGGTGCGAGATGGGCCGAAAAAGAACCGGTCTTCGGTGGGAGATATGCCCGAGAGATTCCTGAATTGGGCTTCGGTGAGCTTCCGAAGAGAGATTCCATGAGTGGGCCGAAGAAAGCTGCAAGCCGGGCTTCGGTGATCGACGATCCTTTGTGTTGGGCTGAAGAAACCACGAGCACGCTTCGGTGCCGTCTGATGCTTGGGCTTCGGTGATGTCAAACCGCGAGCACGCTTCGGTTCCATCTGATGCTTGGGCTTCGGTGATGTCTGGGCCGAAAACTTCGGGGAGGAATGCTTCGCGAGGTGCCGTCCCGGGATGAATGCTTCGCGAGGAGTCGCCCGTGGTTTTGACAGAGTTCCACCCGAAGGGACTTGTGGTACGAGGGAGCGACAAACGGTGGGCGCCAGAAATGTTGGGGTAAAAAACCATCCCCTAAGATGGGCCAACACTCATCAGAAAAGGAAAACAAGTGGGAGAAAATAAAGCCAAGTGAGGGGGGAAGTCCCCTCTCTCAAACCCCTTGGGTTGCTTATATAGCTGAAGGGGTGACACTTTAGCCCCCAAGCCCCTGGTGGGTACAGGATTACAATCGAGCCCCTATTTTGTGCAAATGGTCCGAAGTATGGTGCCTAGAGAATCATTTTCCCCAAAAAGACACTCGTAGTCTCTCACATGCTCAAAGGGGTTCTCATGAATGACCCCGAGAAGGAAAGATCCTGAATTAGCTTCATGAGAGAGGGGCGAATCCGATAGCCTGATGAAAGAATAGGTTCTGACAAAGATGGCTCTGAGGGTTCACTCCTCGAAGGTGGAAGGTGTTTACAAGGATAACGTTCCATGGATAACGGGGGTAAAGGTAGAGGTAAAGAAAACAAAAAAGGTATCTCAAAGGGTAATGGGGGTAAAGGTAGAAGGAAATGAAAAAAGATAAATACGTGGACCACTAGGTTCGAAGATAGATACAGCAACCGTTCCCCGGCAACAACGCTAGAAATGCTTGTTGGCATTTCTTAACGTCACCACAATGGCACCGGGTAGCGTGAATGTGTAAGGAACTCCTGGGTACACTGACGAGTGCGAACAAATCCGCAAGCACACGGATACACCGTTGTAGCACTTCTCCCTAGAAGAATGAGTATTTCCAAGGGTATCAAATCCAAGGAACGATATGCACTATTTTCTAATCTAATATAGACGGTCCAAGGACACCAAACTTCGGCTGGGATAGATAAGAGTTGAGAAGCACTTCCTGAGGGTCTTGAGTCTAGGCAAGGATATGGTCGCCATGTAGTCCTCCCCGCGGGGCGCCAAACCACCCTAGCTTTTTAGGGACAAGGAATGTTTTGGCAACGGGGCCCTACTCGGTACACGGACGCGGAGGATTTCAAAGGGTCCAACAGGCTGTCACCACTACGGCCTACCTCTATCATTACGCGAATGCTCTTGGTATTTGTAGGATAACCAGAGTCCAGACACCACGTCTACACTACTGATTACTACTATAGCACGGTTTCGTCTGCTAGCCCGCTAACAACACTATAGCACATTGTATAAATACGAAACTACGAACTAGGGAGAGAACGACTCAGTCCTTAGCACATCATCGAATCATGGAGCAATGGGAAGGTTTGGATGCAAACTAGATACAACATTCTTACTCAGCTAAACAGGATCTAAACATGCAAACAGATACTTGAACTAATGTATTAGCTCTAAAGGATCGAAGCCTTGTGTCACGATGAACACAAGCCTCTAAACTATGAATGAGCCAAGAACACAACAACATATCATTCATGCATGAAGTCCACTATAGTCTAAATAAGAAATGCTGAAATACCCACTTTGCTCTAAATGATGAACAAGCATCCATGAGGACTTCAACTCACTCCTCACCCTACTCTACCTAGCACTCTAACACACACACACACACACTACATCTTGGGAGGTGAGAACTCACCTCTCCAGGAGAGAATGAGAGGAGAGGGAGCTTGGGATATGCTCCAAAAGGGAACCCCTCCCCTCCCATTTATAGAGGAGGGGATGGCTTGCTTTGTGCTCGAAGTGCCTCCACTTTGTGTAGCATTCCTAGGCGCGTCCAATCGTGTGGTGACACGTGGTAGCAAGAACCGGACCAGAACCGGTCAGAACCGAAGAGAATCGGAGCATCCTATGCGTCTGGGGCAAAAACCGGCACTAAAGAGGGCGAATCGGGTGAACCAGCGGCGGACCGGCATGCGAACCAGCGCGGGCCGCGGAACCGCCTCGCGCAATGCCTTCCATGCGCGACACGTGGTGCGGCCTAGCGGCTTCCCGCGCACGCTACCGTGTCCGCCTGCATGCTCGGTCAAAGGACCGCGACCGGCCGCTCACATCACGTCGTGTGGCCAGGCATGACGCATCTGTGCGCCCGCTCTGCCAGCGCAGGGATCCGCTGCAGCGACTGCTGGCCAACCGTGCCTTGACACGTGGCCGAGGCGGCCCCGCGCCCGCGCCTTATCTGCGATCTATGGAGGGCCGCGACAGCCAATCAGCGTGTGCCACGTAGGCCCCCCACGGTACTGCACTCTGCCTGCGTCAGCGATTCGCAATGCAATTCATCCGCTAGTAGGAGGCCGCCACATGGCGCCCATGTACACGTCAATCCACGTGGATGACGTCACCATCCCCTTGTGTAGTTTGTCTATTTCGTATGATAGTTGCATGAATTGGACTATGGTAGTTGCAAGAATTGGACTCAGGTAATAGAACCTCTAAGGATGGACCTAGGAGTATGGGGGCAACCTCAGTGGAGGGTATTGCCCATGCTTGCTCTGGTCGTATAAGGTCCAGTTCATGGGAAAGTCTTTCTAGTGTTTTGTACGGCCACACGAGCCAAAAAGGCGTAGCCTTCGGGAATGCCTACTTATGTGAGGACTTGATCCACACCCCGCCACTGCACCTAGTAAACCACCCCAAGGGGCCATGGTGGGCAACGGATATGCTGGAGCAGGACCTTCGTAGAGTCCCAGGTCTGGTCGGCATGGGTCATCGGGTATGTTATGGCGTCAAGGTGACGCGGTGGTATTGTATACCACATTTTATATTGATGCATCTTTTCCCAGGAAACTGGATCCGCGTAGCGGATGGTGGTGGAATGACCCCTGCTTAGATCTCAGTGTAGACGTGGGTGGAGTCTAGGATTGGATGTTATGGCGTCAATGTAGTCTAGGATTGGATGATAATGTAGTCCATGAATAGATGCCGACGGGTATGGGTTTCATAGGTCAGTACCACCCCCGTACAGGGTATGGGCTGATCGACCGTGCGGGTAAAGCGTACCCCTCTGGCCAAGGTTATGAATCTATTCGAATAGCCGAGGCTCACGGTTATGAGCCCACTTGGTAAAAGCTCCCATTGATTAGTATACACTTTAGGATACTAGAGATGCTTTTGGTTAAGGTTAACTTGATATTGAGTCAGGTTTGTCCTTAAATGGAGCCCGAGTATGGCTTAAGGCTGGATTAAGTTATCCCTGACGGAACCCGGATAGATTTTATATAATCAGGGGACTGGTAGGGAAGTGAATGCCCTCCAGGACCAAAACTACTATATACTATTGCATTACATACCTCTCTCTTTCGCACTTAAATTCCGCACTTTACATTCAGTACCTTGGATGTGTGCTTAGGCCCTCTAGTGGTTGAATCCCCTCCGTATTGGTCTTGTTCGTTGTGGAATTTGTTGAGTACCTTACCCAGTACTCACTCTTGCTTCCCCTATCCCTTCTACCAGACGAGGAGCCAAAGGCTTATGACGAAGAGGATCCCCTAGGTCTGAGCTAAGAGTCAAGATGCCTGAGGTGTGAGTCTGCTATGTAGATCGTTGCTGCTTGAATAAGGATGAGGCTACGGCCCCACTTGTATAGAGTGTGCTTTTCTCTTTTCAACCTTATGTAAAATATCTGAATAAATAAGCGAAGTAATGTTGTGATACTTCTTGTGCAAAGTGCCCGTATCATCTAATGATCCAAGGAATGATACGAAAAGGCATTCGGGCCCACCCCTATAGGGCGGTCCCCACAACAGTAGCGGGTGGAGCCACATATGTTGTCGGGCTACTACAGGGAGAGCTTGAAGTAGTCAAACTCGTGCTGCGACTCGCGGCCTAGCAGCACGCGTGCGGTGGTGTGGCCTCCACCGCGGAGCCTGTACATCACCACCCATAGCAGGCCGGCAGAGGGACGTGGACCAGCCCCACGCTGTGCCGCTAGGAGTCCGCCGGAGGGAGTGGCGGCAGATCTGAGAGGAGGGGGAGCATGGGAGGGAGGGAGGCGTCGGGTGGACTTGAGAGCTAGGGTTTCGAGACAACGGGCGTTTTATTCATTTTGGGATTGATTCGGAACGTTAGATCGGTTTTGGACGGCTATGATGAGTTTGGGGTTTGGCCTGTTTAAGTTATGTATCATTTTTATTGCTTAACTTTTTCATTTTCTTTTTCATTTTTATTGCACCATTGTGAAGTAACACGTAAAAATTGCTATGTTATATGCACTAACTCATTTTTATATGTAATATGATACATATAAGTTGTCTTCTGGAAGTTTAAAAATTTTTGGAACCTACTCACTATTTTCTATGTGCTAAATGAATTTCAATGTGGTCATCCAAATTATTTTTTACTTGAACTACATATGTACCCTATAAGAAGCTAAAAATTTCACACAAGTTATAATTAGGCTCATATGTTCCATTCTAATCCATTTCCTATAGATATATGAAAAAATCAATTATCTTGTGGGGACAATTCAAACTTATTTCTCCAAATTAGCACATTATAATTACAATAATACCCAAATTTGGTCAAAAAGTTCTACAAATTTATATAATAACATTTTTTGTCTATAAAATTGCTATACAAAATTTAGATAATTTTAGTATAGTAAAACTATACATTGTTCACAGTTAGATACATCTCTCACATAATTTCTTATAACTCAAGTAACAAATTTGAGGTTTCAATACCTCATAATATTTTTCAACTCATATGCACCTCAAATTTGAACACAACGTTATGTTAAACATAACATTAGCAAATGTGAAGTTATATTAGTAATTGTTATGAAAAAACATGTATTTCTATTATCCTCCTAAATGGAAGAAAACAAGCTATATGAAAAAGACTAGGCACACCCAAGCCTACAAGTACTAGAGACAAGCCACGAATCAAAAAGCGGAAGCACAAGACAAGAATCAAACAACTTAACTAAATCTGCGAAGCACCTGGCGGACTGTCCGAGGTAGCCGGGCGGACTGCCTGCGTGGGGGGCACGGACCGTCCGCGAGGGCATGGCGGACCGTCCGAAAACGCAACCCGAACCTCCAGTAGCGCACCGAGAAAAACGGGCTGTCTGTGATAGACCCGCGGACCGTCCGCCTCACCACGGACCGTCCGGCACACTAGTATTGACCGTCCGCAAACCTCTTGCACCAAAAACCAACCGACTCAACAGATCTAACGAAAAGCACGCAAGAACATGCGAAGAACACGACGAACAGCCGGACTGTCAGGCTCCTCACAGACCGTCCGCACGGGGCTCGCGGACCGTCTGCCAAGCACGGACAGAACAACCCGAGCTCGAAAACGTGAAGTCAACCCCTCCTATCCATCACCGGATCTCCCAAATCACTTGAGCTCTTGAGACAAGATTTGGGGGAGATGAGAAGCGTCACTAGGTGAAGCTATGCCCCAAAAATATCGACCTCTAACTCACTAAATCACTGGGAATCACGAATCGCATGAACAACCTCCATGAACTCGGGTTCCTACAAAAACTCGCGAATCGAAGGGATTTCCCAGCGTTTCAGGGGTCGAGATCACACCCAAAGATGCATAAGGCATCCACCCATGATCCCCTCAAAGAAATCCGAGGAAAAACGCCCTCAAATCAACGAATCGAGCATAGCTCCAAAAATGACACAAAAATCACAAAGAGCTAGGAGAGGGAAATCATCACAACGTTGAATGCTTCCATACATCCAGAGGTCAGAGTCTGTACAAAAATCTAGCCTAAGGAAATACTGGGAAAAGAAGCAGTCCAGAGCGATCTACCGGGGAAGGAAACCCTAGAGCCAGGAAGAGACAGAGATGCCATCCACCTCTCTACTATATATATGAAGTCCACCATAGGAGGCAAATGACCATGCTACCCCTACAACTTAAACTTAAGATACACACCTCTCAGGGGCATTTTGGTCCAAGTCAAGCATATTCCCATCGAGCGGACACACTTCCACCGCGGACTCGCTTAGCCTCAATGCAAGCCCCGCGATCACGCCACGTGCCCCCCGCCTCGAAGCTTCCCGATGCTCTCGGATCACCGTCTCCGTCGCGTTGGGCCTTCGGCCTTGGTTTTGAGGCCCAAACCAAGAAACCCTCCACCGATGGTTTTGTGGGCAAACCACCAAACCCTGCGTGCAAGCTTCAGCCTCGAACCGCCACCTTGCACCAGCCCATGTCCATGACTTCAACTTGCTCGTAATGCACTGCACGGCTCGCACTTGACCCCATTGGCCACCAGGTGCATCGAACCAAGCCTACTTGCCTCTCCATCACCTGGATGCCGCCACACCTAAGGCCTTTCGTGCCCGTTCTTCACCTGCACCAACACGAGTCAAGCCGCAACCTGTACCTGCACACTGAGCCAAGCATCAATCCACACAATGTTGTCAATCACTCATCACTAAGGAGCAACCCTCCACTGGTCTTCGGACACACCTGGTCCTTAATCTCCCCCTTGATGAGTGCATTGAAAACACCCATAGTAACCGATACAGAGAAAAAGAAAAAGAAAACAACCACGAACACAAACCTCCAAGCAAGTAATCTAAAGCCAAAGAACAAGTGAAAAACACGATCACTCGCCAAACCAAGTCTCGGCCCCCTAAGGCAAGGGCAACGGCTCAATAGAGCCGAGACAAACAAAGCTCTACAAAGAGCACGCCACAAAGCACAAAACTCTGGCAAACCAAAGGAGCTCCCCCTGCACATATGCAAACTCCCCCTGAGCAAATGCAATCTTTTCTTCTCAATTTTTCTCCCCACATGCAAAATCTCCACAAAATCTCCCCATTGCCTATCAATCTCTCCCCCTTGTTGACAATGCATGAATCAAGGTGCCATGAAAGTGCACAAATGCATGTCAAAGCATATACAATCTACCAAGCTTCTCAGATATACAAAGAGCACAGCAAAATGCTACACATGAGACATAGAACAAGCCAAGTAGACATGGTGTAGTTAGCGTATTGCCATCAAGAAAGTAGAGACATAGATAATTGTGACATGGCCAAAAGCATTTTTAAGTAATCTTACAAACAAAAATTCATCTCGTGAGCAAAGCCCTATCCATGGTTAATTTGAGCAAAAATAAACTAGATCACACAAAGTTCATACAAGATCACAAGTTCTCATCACAAGATCATAGCAAACACCCATAAGCTACTACATGTCATGTCAAAGATACCAAGCCATGTGTCTACTTCTTAAAATGAGACTTCTCATGGTAGACAACATGCAACGGTTTAGCACCCAAGATATATACATGAAGGCATAAAGACATGATTATGATCACATTTTTCAAGCATAAGGCAATTCATACACCAATTTCATTTTCAAATTTAAGCATGGTACATGAAATGCCTTTGCGGCAAAAAGAAGCTTATGCTCCTCCACAAGTGAAGATATGGGCTAAACATTTACCATGACAAATGGGACTTTGACCCCAAGCGAGAAGAGCATGATACCCAAGCACAAACTAAGCATGATATAGGCATTTGAGCACAAATTGAGCATGAAAAAGTATCTACTCATGAGTGAAGCATTTTTAGCATTTTCGCAAAAAGAAGCTATTTCATCATGAACATATGACAATACCATCGAGAGCATAGCATTCACATCACCATTCCCAAAGCATACACATATCTCACATGTAGCACATCATAGTGATCAAAGTATATAAGAGAAGCTCATCTTACCACAAATGATCCAAAGATGGCTATCCTACCATGTTTTGTACAAAAAGGTAATATGCATGCATGGGATGCAACAAATGATACATATATCACATATATACATGAGAAGCTCCAAGATCCAGCTAAAAAGGGAAACACACTCCAAGTTCACCTCGCAAGCGTGTAAAGGTAACTTGGTCAAGTGGTTTAGTGAATATGTCAGCTAGCTGATCTTGGGTAGGTACATAGGACAAGGAAATGTTCCCTTTCTCAACATTGTCCCTCAGAAAACGATATCTCACATCGATGTGTTTCATTTTGTAGTGAAGGACTGGGTTTTTGGCTACACCTGTGGCACTGGTGCTATCACAAAAGAGTGGAACCTGGGAGCACTCACCAAAATCGCTCATAGTGTAGGTCATCCATAGGAGCTGGGAACAACAACTGGATGCAGCTACATACTCGGCCTCTGTAGTAGACTGGGCTACATTAGATTGCTTGCGAGGCAACAAAGAGACCAAAGAACAACCAAGAAACTGGCAACAACCCGAGGTAAAATTGCGATCCAAACGACACCCAGCAAAATCAACATCGGAGTAAGCGTGAAGTCTGAGTGTCGAGGAGGCAGAATACCAAAGACCAAACTCAGGAGTGTAGTTCAAGTACATGAAAATCCTCTTTATGGCCTGCCGATGTGAAGTCCTCGGTGAAGCCTGAAAACAAGCACACAGACACACACTGAACTGTATGTCCGGCCTCATCGCCGTCAAGTAGAGGAGGAAGACGATCATGCTCCGGTACTCCTTTTGGTCCACAGGTTCGCCATCTTCATCCGCATCCAAAGCCGTAGTGGTACCCATCGGTGTAGTCAGCGGCTTGGAGTCGTTCATGCCAAACTTCTTTACCATGTCCTCGGTGTACTTCGCCTGATATACAAATGTCCCGTCCTTGGACTACTTGATATAGAGCCCTAGGAAAAAGTGCAGCTCTCCCATCATAGACATCTCAAATTCCCTGCTCATGTCATCTGCAAATCTGGCAATAAGATCATGAGAAGAGCCACCAAAGATTATGTCATCCACGTAAATCTGAACAATCAACAGGTCATTTCCATGCTTAAGGAGAAACAGGGTCTTATCAACTGTGCCCATCACAAACCCCTTACTCAGCAAAAAGCCTCTCAACCTACCATACCAAGCCCTCAGTGCCTGTTTCAACCCATAAAGCACTCTCTGGAGTTTGTATACATGGTGTGGGTATTTCTCACTCTCAAACCCCGAGGGTTGCCTCACATACACTTCTTCCTCTATAACCCCATTCAAGAACGCACTCTTCACATCCATTTGGAACAACTTGAACCCTTTAGCCACGGCAAAGGCTAGAAGGATCCTAATTGCCTCCAAATGGGTCACAGGAGCAAATGTCTCCTCATAATCTATGCCCTCTTTCTGGTTGAACCCTTGAACCACCAACCTCGACTTGTTTCTCACAACCATCCCATTCTCACCTTGTTTGTTCTTCCACACCCACTTGGTACCTATAGGACGGCAATTTGGTGGTGGATCAACTAACACCCAAACATAGATTCTCTCAAAGTTCTCCAACTCTTCATGCATGGAATTCACCCAGTTTGCATCAGACAAAGCATGTTGAATATCTTTGGGCTCAAACGAGGCAACAAATGCAGAGTGAGCAAAGTGAGAAGTATTTCTTGATCTTGACCGTGTAGCGCGTTCATGAAGGTCACCTATGATCCTAGATGGTGGGTGGTCCACCTGTACACACCAGGGAGCCTCTCGCCTGGACACAATTTCCCCCTCAGCAGCAGCCTCCACTCGAACAGCCTCAGTCGTAGTGGGTGTAGGGATGGACCATCCTCGATCGTCGTCGTCGTAGTGGAAGTAGCGTGTACACGATTAGCCGCGGGAGCATCACCACCATCATCATCCTCATCTCCATCTCCATCTTTCTCATCTTCAAAGATCTTCTCACCAATTTCCTCGTCACCTGCACACTCAAAAACATAAGAGCTACATGGTTGTGTCTCGTCGAAGGTTACCTCGCAAGTCTCCATGATTTGGTTAGTGTCAAGGTTGAGCACACGATATGCTCTAGAGTGAATCACATAACCGAGAAAAATACCATCCGAACATCTTAAACTCAACTGTGGCTCATACCAGCCCCCAACGCCTGACCATCAAACCTCTTAAACTCAGCCAACATCAAACTCAACTGTGGCTCATACCCAGACAACCAACCCATCGATTTCCTCAACTCATCATTCTCATCCTGCAAACGGTCAACATAGTGCTCAAGTTCCATGTTTTTCAAAGCACGCATTTGACAGGTAGAGCATAATGTAGGAATAGGAGCTTTCAATGCAGACTCAAGAGAAACTATCCTATCTAGCCTAGCAAGTAACACAGGACAAGAAGTGCAAGCACCTAACAAAGTAGGTCTAGATTTGAACTCATCAAGCTCAATCCTAAGCACATCTAGTTCCTCAAGAGTTGAGGCATGTTTCTCCTTGAGAGCAGTCAAGTCAGCCAGGAAAACATTGCAATCACTACAATCTACCTCATTAGAAACAACAGGAGCAACTTTCAAAGAGTCTATATCAGTTCTAGCATCAACAAGAAAAGACTCAACCTCAACTATCTTGTCCTTAGCATCACCTAGCAAAGACCAAAACTCTCTCTTCTCCTTGTTGGTCTTCCTAAGCACATCATCATGGTTATCAAGCAACTCATTCAACCTAGAATTCTCCTCTAGCGGGAAGTTGGGATCATGTCGTACCTCTTCCTCAGAATCGAAGTTTGAATCCGAGCTGTGCTTCCCACCCTTCTTGGAATGCGCCATGCCGCAGAAACCACCTTGTGCGACGAAGCTGAGGCCGGTGAAGTTCTTGCCCGCGTGCTGCTTGTCCTTGCGCCGATCATGCTCTTCATCGCTGCTCGAACCGGAAGAAGAGTCACTTGAAGTGGAGTCAATATCGCTCGCTCTGGCAACCATCGCTCGAGCCGTCTTCTTCTTGTACCCGCTGCTCTTCTTTGCCCTTCTCTCGCCCTTGTAATTGCTCTTGTCCTTGTAGTCATTTCGGGAGTTGTGCTTGTTGTAGTCATGCTTGGGCTTGCCCTTGTCGTCGTTCTTGATCTCCATGGCTTCAGGGCATTCGGCGATGAAGTGCCTGTGCTTCCCGCACTGATAGCACATCCCCGAGCTTCTCCTCACATTCTTGCGATTCTCGTACATATGCCCAAGCCTCTTGCTCAACAAGGCGAGGTCCTCCTCGCTCAGCACCTCAAAGTCCTCATCTGGCATGGACACAAGACAAGACAAGGAAAACTGCATGGCAGCATGGTTAGCATTAGTCCTCGATCCTGAGACAAGAGCCAAACTATGAGGATCAGTGAGGCTCTCGCTCTTGGCTCTCAGGCCACGATCAACCTCCGAAGACTTGAGCTTGGAAAATAGCTCATCCACCGTCAAGGTATCATACACGCTCGACTCCTCAATGGCCTCGACCTTGGCACTCCATACGGATCTATCAACTGCATGCAAGAGCTTGATACCTCAATCATGATCCATGTATGGGAACACTATCACATTAGCCCTCATGTTGTTCACAATACTGGTGAAGTGCTGGAACATCACATCAATCGACTCATCGGGGACGTGAGTGAAGTTCTCGTACTCTCTCCGGTGAGTGGAAAACAAACGAGCCAGGACCTAAGCATTGCCAACATGAGCATTCTTAAGCTTCAGCCAAATCTTTCCGGCTACATCCTCTCCGTACACTCAATCAAACTCTGAGGCACAAAGAGCACAGAACAAGTAATTAACAACCTTGCTGTTGGCCTCAAACATGTCCTGCAATCCTGAAAGAAGGAAACTGTCGGGAATAACATAATGAGGATTTTGGGTCACTTTCCAGATCAGAGTCTCCTTCCCATGTAAAAACGCGCCCATGCGCCTCTCCCACATCTGGTAATTCTTGCCATCGAAGTGCGGAGGACCCGACCCCTTACCGTAGTCGCCCATCTTTGGATCTTAGACTGGTTAGAATCACGAAGATCCATAATCGGCTCTGATACCAATTGAAGGACCGAATAGGCGATCAGAGAGGGGGTAGTGAATGAGAGTTGATAAAAATTCTTCCCAAAGGATGAACTCGGCCTATATCCCGATTGCCACTCGGATCACTCGCACACACACCATAGAAGCTATAGACTAGGCACACACAAGCCTACAAGTCCTAGAGATAAGATGCTAAAAATTTCACACAAATTATAGTTAGGCTCATATGTTCCATTCTAATCCATTTCCTATAGATATATGAAAAAATCAATTATCTTGTGGGGACAATTCAAACTTATTTCTCCAAATTAGCACATTATAATTACAATAATACCCAAATTTGGTCAAAAAGTTATACAAATTTATATAATAACATTTTTTGTCTATAAAATTGCTATACAAAATTTAGATAGTTTTAATATAGTAAAACTATACATTGTTCACAATTAGATACATCTCTCACATAATTTCTTATAACTCAAGTCAAAAATTTGAGGTTTCAATACCTCATAATATTTTTCAACTCATATGCACCTCAAATTTGAATACAACGTTATGTTAAACATAACATTAGCAAATGTGAAGTTATATTAGTAATTGTTATGAAAAAACATGTATTTCTATTAACCTCCTAAATGGAAGAAAACAAGATCTATGAAAAAGATCCAACAAATAATAACTAACATATTTAATGAAAGAATATGATTTTACAAAAAATAGGAAAAAAGAATAATCAAATTTGAAGTTCATATCAGTGAGAAATACCAATTGAAAATTTTAACTCCGAAACAAAAAGAAAAGATGATGTTCGTCTAGGCCAACGACGATTTGTCACGAGTTGACAAAGCAAGAAGTACATACAAAATAAACAAAACATCACTCAGCTCAGTGGCAAAGCGCAGGTGAAGGACCGAATAGGCGACCAGAGAGGGGGGGGGAGTGAATGGGAGCCGATAAAAATTCTTCCCAAAGGATGAACTCGGCCTATATCCCGATTGCTACTCAGATCACTCGCACACACACCAAAGAAGCTCTAGACTAGGCACACACAAGCCTACAAGTCCTAGAGACAAGCCACGAATCAAAGAGCGGAAGCACAAGACAAGAATCAAACAACTTAACCAAATCTGCGAAGCACCTGGCGGACTGTCCGAGGTAGCCGGGTGGACTGTCCGCGTGGGGGGGGTGTGGACCGTCCGCGAGGGCACGGCGGACTGTCCGAAAATGCAACCTGAACCTCCAGTAGCGCACCAAGAAAAACGGACTGTCCTTGATGGACCCGCGGACCGTCCGCCTCGCCACGGAACGTCCGGCACTCTAGTACGGACCGTCCGCAAACCTCTTGCACCAAAAACCAACCGACTCAACAGATCAAACGAAAAGCACGAAAGAACACGTGAAGAACACGACGAACAGCCGGACTGTCAGGCTCCTCGTGGACCGTCCGCACGGGGCTCGCGGACCGTCCGCCAAGCACGAATAGAATAGCCCGAGCTCGAAAACGCGAAGTCAACCCCTCCTATCCATCACCGGATCTCCCAAACCACTGGAGCTCTTGAGACAAGATTTGGGGGAGATGAGAAGCGTCACTAGGTCAAGCTATGCCCCAAAAATCTCGACCTCTAACTCACTAAATCACCGGGAATCACGAATCACACGAACAACCTCCATGAACTCGGGTTCCTACAAAAACTCGCAAATCAAAGGAATTTCCCAGCGTTTGAGGGGCCAAGATCACACCCAAAGATGCACAAGGCATCCACCCATGATCTCCTCAAAGAAATCTGAGGAAAAACGCCCTCAAATCAACGAATCAAGCGAAGAACAAAAGCAACCAAAAATAGCTCCGAAAATGACACGAAAATCACAAAGAGCTAGGAGAGGGAAATCATCACAACGTCGAATGCTTCCATACATCCAGAGGTCAGAGTCTGTACAAGAATCTAGCCTAAGGAAATACTGGGAAAAGAAGCAGTCCAGAGCGATCTACCGGGGGAGGAAACCCTAGAGCCAGAGAGAGAGATGCCATACACCTCTCCGCTATATATATGAAGTCCACCGGAGGAGGTAAATGACCACGCTACCCCTACAACTTAAACTTAAGATACACACCCCTCAGGGGCATTTTGGTCCAAGTCAAGCATATTCCCATCGAGCGGACATGCTTCCACCGCGGACTCGCTTAGCCTCGACGCAAGCCCCGCGATCACGCCACGTGCCCCCCGCCTCGAAGCTTCCCGACGCTCCCGGATCACCGTCTCCGTCGCGTTGAGCCTTCAGCCTTGCTTTTGAGGCCCAAACCAAGAAACCCTCCACCGATGGTTTTGTGGGCAAACCAGCAAACCTCCCGTGCAAGCTTCGGCCTCGAACCGCCACCTTGCACCGGCCCATGTCCATGACTTCAACTTGCTCGTCCTACACCGCACGGCTCACACTTGACCCCATCGGCCACCGGGTCCATCGAACCAAGCCTACTTGCCTCTCCATCACCCGAAGGCCGCCACGGCTAAGGCCTTTCGCGCTTGTTCTTCACCTGCACCAACACGAGTCAAGCCGCAACCTGTACCTGCACACCGAGCCAAGCATCAGTTCACTCAACGTTGCCAATCACTCATCACTAAGGAGCGACCCTCCACTGGTCTTCGGACACACCTGGTCCTCAGCAGCCTTTATAGTTATTCTGTGAGTTCCAGGAAAACTGACAAGGAAATTGTAATTTCCCTGTGGGTCAGGTTATCATGACAGAAATAATGAAATTTTCCTGTGATTTTGGATGCTCTCGACAGAAAACATAGTGGGCACACAGGATAAAAATGATTTCCAATAGTGATAGTAGCCAAAATTTGTTGCAGGACACTGGTCAAAACACCTACTGCTAGTGGAAATTGGCTCTTTTGTGACAATTTGTTGGAGGACACCATGCCCAATAAAATATGATTTCCCAGCTCTTTTGGGGAGAGAATAGTTTCCAGGGTGCCCTTGGTACCCTCCCTTTTACTAGACCGGTCCTGACTACCTCCCAACCCAGTTCGACCCCCTTCGACTCGAGTTGTGCTTCTCTCCTCTGCCCGCCACCGTCGTACCTACCACCAGTGCACTCGCACCACCCGTCACCGCCTTTGAATCGCCACACGAACCAAATGGTGTTTGGCTCATCGTCCTCCTTCGACATGTCTCGTAGCCACACTAGAAGAGGAGATCCAGTGTGCCTCTTCTGCAATACGAGGACCATCGCCGAGCAGATGTCAGGGAATGAGGCAAAACTATACGTGGAGGAAGTTTTGCACCTGCACAAATCATGACTTGGCATGTGAAGTTGTGATTGATTTTCTTTTGTTGATTTGGTGGGGTCGATTCTCAATTGCCAATCTAGGGTTCTTGGTTTGTATGATGAGGACATCTTCCTCCACTATTACCATGCGTGGTCAAGTTCGTGCATACCTGAAGCTAGATTTGCGGGGGCCAGAACGTGTGCCAGATCGGTGTGTCGAGCTTTTCATCCAACCCCACCTGGGCCGAACTCATTATCGTAGGGCAATTCACTAGGCCAGAAACGATTTGTGCTGACACTTGCAAATTAGTGTGCTCGCGGGTGCAATTGGCAACTGCCAGCACTGTGGTTTGCAGGGGCACTGGTTCATCACCTGCCAATGGTAACATTACAGTGCTGGCGGGCAACATAAGTAACCGCCAGCAGAAATGGGGACGATTTCTGCTGGCGGGTGCCATATGTTGCCCACCAGTACTGTGCCCCTCAATAAAACCTGACAGCTTCTTCTTCCCCAGCTACCTTCCATTGGAGCTTTACCCGAGAGGAGCTCGGGAAAAGCTCCAAAAACACACAATCTATGGGGGGAAGGTTTTGCACTTGATTTCCTTGGAGGAGGTGGCTATATAAGGTGAGTTTGTGCTATTCCAACCTTCGTTTTTACCTTTTATCCATCATTTCTAGCTTCATTATAGATTTAGCTCTCTAGATCTAGGGTTTGCTAGCTAGGGGAGAGAGAGGAGTGAAGAGTGAGAAAATTAATTGTAGATTAATTTTTTAAGTAGATTGTTATGCAGATTAATTGTAGATTCGCTATGTTTGTCATTAATATAATTAGTCTCATTAAATAAAAAAGAGAGAGGAGTGAAAAGAGAGAAAATTAATTGTAGATTATTTTTTTAAGTATAGTGTTATGCAGATTAATTGTAGATTCGCTATGTTTGTCATTAATATAATTAGTTTCATTAAATAAAATATAGAATTAAGTTTTTAATTATTGTGACTCATTTATGAATACTATATGATTAAATTAGTTTCTAAAATGTAGAATTTTTTCATAGGTTGTTTAACATGGATCACAGAGCATGGATGTATGGCGTACAGAGATATTCGTCTATATTCATGACAGAGTTCTCAAAGTTTCTCGAGGTTGCGAGGAAGCACGCTCACATTAGCAAGTCAAAGTAAATACGTTGTCCGTGTAGTGATTGTTGCAACAAACTTGTATGGGAGGATCCTAATGACATCAAGATGCATTTGATAAAGCGAGGTTTTATGAAAGGATACACAACTTGGTCCCACCATGGTGAGGTAGTGTCTACTTTCAACAATGCAGACATTGGCACTGAGTATCATGAAGTGGGTGACGAAGATGAAAATGATCATGTCATGATGGATGATGCTTTTGACTGAGAGACAAGGACATCGAGAACATTTGTGCGGATATGGCGAGGTTCCTCCAACGTGAGATTTGCCACGAGCTGGGAGAATTCTTCGATAACGAAGGAGTGTTGATTCTAGAAGAGCACGAAAAGTTACGTTGATGGGTGTAGTAGAGGATTATCTATTTTAAATGTGGATTAATATGTGAGACTTATGTAGTATTATATGCTAGTTTGGATTATGTGGTTGATAGACACATTTGAATTTGCCGGACAAATACAAATAAATACAGGTGAATTTGGCCTACAAATACGAATACTAATGAATACGGGTTAAATTGGCAGATAAATACAAATAATAAACAAATTCAGAAAAAAACTAATAAGAAATGGAAAAACGTAGTTCCTGGCGGGCAGCTTAATCACCCGCTAGCACATAAATGGTCTGTGCTGGCGGGTGGCATAACCACACCGCTAGCAGAGAAAACCTCGGTGCTGGCGGGTGATGTGAGGCGCCCGCCAGCACTGAGGGCCATTTGTGCGGACTCTAAGTTGCTGGCGGGTGCTGCGCCCGCCAGCATAGAGGCGTTTTAGCCGTCAGCACAAATCTTTTCTGGCCTAGTGATTCAACCTGCAATTTCAACATGTAGAAGCCAGCAAACACATAGAAGATGCCATGGAGGCCGCTGCGACGAAGATGGTGGCTGCAGTTGATGAATTAAACGATAGAGCGAAGGAGATGCAAGATTCCTCGGTGATGTTGACGGCTACCATGGCAGCTCAAACGGTTGAAATGGGAGAAATGTCGCAATCCATGGGAACTCTGCTGTTTTCATTGGATGTTCAAAGTTGCTATAGTAGCACTAGCTCTGGATTTTGTGCTTCTAGTAGTGAAGAAGTGGGATGTGTACATGTACTAAAATGAGAATATGAATGGATTGCAATGTTATGAAGGGAATGGAAGTCATTCATGGAGATATGACATGTCTATGTACGTGTTCGGACAACAAAAGTTCATAGGTTCTCGAATCACAATACTTCACAAATCATGGCCTTACTTCTGATAGTTCACAAACCATAGCCTTATGTTGCCCACCAGCACAATGGCCTTACTGCTGGCGGGTTCTCCCCCGCAGGCCCAGGAGTCCTTGTGTTGGCGCCTGTCACTAAATTCCATGAGCCAACACAAATCATTTATGGAGTAGTGTGATACATGATCTTATGTTATATTATTTTTGAATGTTTATGCCTTCTTACTCGAATTCCTATACATTTCCTGATAGTTCAAGTCTTTGATATGAGTCACTTAATATGTTTCATGTTTTGTTAAAAAATTATGTAGAATTGGTCCTTATGTATCTTCACATGACTCAATTTTTTCTAAGATAGTAAGATAGGAAAACACTATGTTTTTATGCTCTTATTGTGTTAGAAATTTTACTACATGTATTGCAATATAATAAATATTTTAATGCTCGTAGCAACACACGAGCCCAAAATCTATATTAAGTATATAATTAAGATGCTACTCTCAAGTCAGCTTATCTTACCTCTCTAGTAGTGAACATGTTCAAACGGTGGCTTCTCCTCTAAGATACATGAAGTTAGCTTAGTTGTTGAGCTAGAAAGATCTCAAAAAATTATTGAGCGCTGATGGAGAATATCAGTCGTAGCAGTCGAGGTCGGAGAATAAAACGTGATTAAGAGCAACTCTAGCAGCTTGAGTAAATTTGATCCCCTATATAAAGTTATTATATTAGGGGTGGAGTAAAAAATATTTTCATCCCTAAAACACAAGTTGCTCCAGCAGTTTCCCTATTTTCCTTCCCACATATAGGGGATGGAGGAGAGATACCCTTTATAGAGGGGATGGATAGGGATTTTTAGTCAATGGAGCAAAGAAGGGAGGGCTATAGGGAATCTGCTAGAGGAGATTTTTTGGCATTTCATCCCCTATATGACTATTTTTTTTGCCATTGGAGAGGGGATAGGGAAGTTGCTAGAGTTGCTCTAGGGGCAACTCCAACCAACCCTTAAATTTGACCCGTTATCCACCTATATAAGGATCTCTCATCTACATTTGAGGCTTTTATTTTCCTCCAACTCCAACCCAACTCTCATATACTCTCTTATCCCTTTTGTTTATTCAATCTTCCACGTGGGGCCCACTCGTCAGCACTTTTTTTTAACCACCACCCACCCTCCACCGTCTCCTCTCTCCTTCCTCACTTCTCCTCTCCCCTCCTCTCTCACTTCTCTCCCCAACTCCCTCTGTTCTCCACCGCCGTCGGCCACCACGGGCCCGGCCTCCCCTCCTTGAGCGCGACAGCGGGCCGTGGGCGGAGCGCCGCCGACCACCACGGTCGCGGACCGCAGTGCCTCCACCCCTTGCCTCGGGTGCGGCCGCGAGACGGGGCCCCGCCGGCCTCCTCGGGCGTGGCTCGGACAGGCGCGGGCGGATCCCCGCTGGCGGCCTCGGGCGCGGCCGCGGGACGGGGCCCCACCGGCCTCCTCGGGCGCGGCTCAGGAGGGCGCAGGCGGATCTCCGCCGGCCGCCTCGGGCAACACCGCAGGCAGATCTCCGCCGACCGCCGCGCTGCAACCGGCCGCCACCGCAGGAGATGTCCTCGAGAGCGCGGGAGCCGTGGCCGTTGGCCTCACCGGCGGATGAGGGCTCCCGTCAGGAGCCCCGACAGGTGAGGGTCGAAGGGGGGGATGAGGGTCTCTCATCCGTCGGGGGGCGGATGAGAGTTGGGTTGGAGCTGTTTTTTCCCTTTGAGCTCTTAAAGATAAGGTGAGGGTGGAGATGAGGGATTGGTTGGAGTTGCCCTAAGGCCTCGCTTGTGGGGAATTTTCTCGGTTCATGTGAGAACTAACATGTTTCCTACGAGCTCCTGCAGAAACCATTAATGCATGTCAACCCTCTAGCGCAACCATGTTTAGTCTGAACGGCCATGACTGTCAGCACCTGCTTCCCTGATTTCGAATAATCTGAGCTTGCAATCGAATAGGAAAAATGTGGACGACGACGCATTTGTTGGCATGCAGGACCGCATCTAACTTAGTGGCGCATCTTAACTTGTTCGTTTCCAAAACGCAACTGAAAATGTGCCAAAATGAATGGCAACGTTCTGCACGCACATCACTTCTCTCTCTATATAACCTCGCCGTGCCTGTCTGCAGGGTTGTTCTATGGCATTAATTAAACTGGGTCAGTTAAGCGCGCAGCATAACTAACGGGTCTAGCTTGCTAGAGCCTAGATATGGCGCAGGCGGCAGCGGTGGCGGCGGACGGCGACGTGCAGTGGCTGGGTCGGGTGAGGGCGGCCCTGAAGCAGCAGTCGGCCGAGAAGCTCGGCGCGGCGGCGAGGGTGTTCGACGTCCCACGCGCCCTGCGCGACACCAAGCCCGAGGCCTACACGCCGCAGCACTTCGCCCTCGGCCCCTACCATCACCAGCGTTCCGAGCTCAGGGACATGGAGCGCTACAAGCTCGCCGCCGCCAAGCGTGCGGAGCGGCACTTCGCCGGCGGCGGCACGATCGAGTGCTTCGTGGAGCGTCTCCGCGTCCGCGAACTCCAGGACGAGATGAGGGCACCGTACCATCGGATCCTGGAGGTCGACGAGTAGACGCTGGCCTGGATGATGGCCATCAACACGTGCTTCCTGCTCGAGTTCCTCGAGGGCTACAACCGCGACAAGGCCACAGACATGGTGTCGTCGACGGCCAACTGGATCAACGCCACCGTGCACTGTTGCCGCCGGCTGCCGGAGTTGCAGCTCGGTGGCGATCGGCAACGAACACGACGCGCTCTAGAACGCACGACGTCGCACTCAGTCTCACACACGCGAAATTAGTGGATCTCAACAGAACGCGAGAGAGATGGCGCTACCAAACGTTGCAGCCTTTTTCGGTTGTTTTCATTGCTCTTTATTCTCGGTGCTTACACGGTCTGAGACCCACGATCAACCCCGCCACATGCGCTCGCGCTGCGACGCGCCCGTCTAACGCGCGGGAACGCTCTTCATGCGCGGCGTGGCGGTGACCACCCTCGTCGCACCGTGAACGCAGCACGGTTCTGACGGAACACCACACATGCAGCTATCTAAATGTGGAACACAAATATGCATCACTAAAACAAGTAAGTAAACAATGTAATGCATGAACGTGCACGGGATTAATTCAACATTTCACCCCCTTAATCCCGCTGCACATCTACCACTCCCAGCTGCTGCCTCAGCTCTATGAACCTGACCTTCCCGAGCGCCTTCGTCAGGATATCAGCAAGTTGGTTCTGCGTGCTCACATGATCGATGTCAATGCTCCCTTCTTCAACACAGTCTCACAAAGTGATACCTCGTGTCTATATGTTTGCTCCGATCATGGTGAACCGGATTCTTACTCAAGGCTATCGCAGACTTGTTATCAACCAGGAGATTTACCTTTGGAGCTTTGATCCCTAGCAACTCTCCAAGCAACCGGCTGAGCCATACACCCTGACAGGCAGCACCTGCACTTGCTATGTACTCGGCCTCACAAGAGGAGAGTGCCACGACCCTCTGTTTCTGTGAAGACCAGGTCACCAGATTCATGCCAACAAAGAAAACTGACCCACTGGTGCTCTTTCTATCATCAACATCACCAGCTAGATCACTATCACTAAAGCCAATCAGTAATGGTTCTGAATTGCCCGACCTTGTGTACTTGCAGCCATAATTCAGTGTGCCAGCAACATACCTCAAGATCTGCTTCACTGCTGCCCAATGATTTGCTCTTGGCATTTCCATGTACCTGCTAACAATCCCCACAGAATATGCAAGATCTGGTCTTGTATTTACTAGATACCTCAAGCTTCCAATAATGCTCCTGTACTTTGTAGCATGAACAGGTGGTGACTTGTCTTCTTTGCTCAACTTCAGCTTATTCTCCATGGGAACCTGACAGGGGTTGCACCCTTTCAGTCCAGCCTGCTCGAGAATCTTGAGTGCATAAGCACTTTGGCACAAAGTTGTGAACCCTTCCTTCTCAACCACCTGAATCCCAAGATAATATGTAAGTAACCCAAGGTCACTCATACTGAAACTCTCCATCATTTGCCTTTTGAATGCATCAATGCTCTCTTGCCTTGGCCCTGTTATCACAAGATCATCCACATAAACTCCAACAATTAGAAAATTGCCACTGCTGTCACCTCTTCTGTATACAGCATGCTCATGAGGATTCTTTTCAAAGCCAAGCTTCAGTAACTCCTTATCAAGTCATGCATTCCATGCCCTGGGTGACTGACGCAGCCCATACAAAGCCTTTCTCAGTTTCAGGACCTTGCCACTTCCATTCTCAACTACAAAGCCTGGAGGTTGTTGTACATATACTTCTTCATTCAAATCTCCATTTAAGAAAGCTGATTTAACATCCATGTGATGCACTTTCCATCCATTCTTTGCTGCCAGTGCTATGATCAGCCTCACTGTTTCAATTCTGGCCACTGGAGCAAATACCTCCTCGAAATCCACCCCCTCACGTTGGGCATATCCCTTGGCCACCAGCCTTGCTTTGTGCTTGACAATGTTGCCTTCAGGGTCCTTTTTCACCTTGAAGACCCATTTGAGACCAATAGCACGGTGACCTACTAGCAAGGTTGTTAATTCCCAAGTCCGGTTGGACTGTATCGACTCCATTTCAGCAGTCATGGCTTTTCTCCAACACTCCTCTGTTAGTGCCTCGTCAACACTTCTTGGCTCCTCTGCAGTAACAAAACACACCCCACTGTATTCAAACCCATGAACCTCTTCAGTTGAATCATTAAGATCTTGCAAAGTGCGATATCTCAAGACATTCCCCTCAGAGTTCACTGATCCTTCAGTTGGAGGTGTTGCAAATTGCACATTCGGTGCATTCAGAGTTACAGGAGGTGTCGACGGCTCTGGTAACTGTGTGTTCTGCCCATTGAGTGTCCATGGACTACCTGAGCCAATGTTCTGAGTGGGAGACTCTGGATCCATCACTGAAAACCCCGGCGCTGCTGCTGACTGCCCAGCCGAATCCACTGAATCAGCTTGCTCACTGTCAGCTACTGTTGTTCGTCCGGCAATAGAGTAAAACTCTACTTCCACTCCTGTTTCAGTGCTTCCACCTTGGTTTTTCTCATCCCAGCTCCATCCACGATGTTCCTCAAACACCACATCACGTGACACTTGTAATTTCTTGGTCACTGGATCATAAACCCGATAGCCTTTTGTGCCTGTTTCATAACCGACAAACACCATTGGTGTGGATCTGTCAGACAATTTTGTCACTCCTGGTCCTACTTTCTGCACATGGGCCACACAACCAAACGTTCTCAAATGGCCAACTCTTGGTTTCTTCTTGTGCCAAGCTTCATAGGGTGTCTTCCCTTGGAGACTTCTGGTAGGAGCTCTATTCAACAGATACACTGCTATGTTAACTGCTTCTCCCCAGAACTCACTCGGCATTTTCTTGCTCTTGAGCATACATCTGGCCATCTCAACTATGGTTTGATTACGCCGTTCCACAACACCATTTTGCTGTGGTGAGTAGGGAGCAGTGGTAAAGTGCTTCAGGCCTTGCTCATTGCAGAACTCAGTGAACTGAATTGAATTAAACTCGCCTCCTCTGTCAGAACGAAATGCCCGAAGTCTGCACCCACTCTCTACTTCTGCCAATGCCTTTACTCGCTTGAAACACTTGAATGCCTCATCTTTTGTCACCAGGAGCTCCAGCCACATGTACCGACTGAAATCATCCACCACGAGCAAAAAATAATTCTTGCCTCCAGG
Source organism: Cenchrus fungigraminus (assembly GCA_036936925.1). NCBI lineage: Eukaryota > Viridiplantae > Streptophyta > Magnoliopsida > Poales > Poaceae > Cenchrus > Cenchrus fungigraminus. The sequence goes on along the minus strand of CM072775.1, from coordinate 9,957,864 downwards.
TGTACTTGGCCGGATCTGACCACACAGATCAGTATGAACCAAGTCGAGTGGCTTCTCACCTTGATAGTTTGCTACCTTTGGAAATGCATGACGATGTTGTTTTCCCAATGCACAACCATCACAGAATTCCTCAACTCAATCAATCACTGGCATGCCCTCCACCATGCTCTTGATCCCAAGGTCACGCAATGCTCTGAAATTCAGATGTCCATACCTCCCATGCCATAGCCATGCCTTGTCATCCTTCATTGCCACCAGACAAATAGGAGAAGCAAGCTGCATCTTCAACAAATAGAGACGGTTATTGGCCCTAGGTGCTCTAGCTAGTAGACACTGATTAACATCATACAGATTGCAGAAACCATTCTCTATCACAATTTTACAGCCTCCCTCTTCTAATTGACCAAGACTAACTATGTTGCTTTTCAACTTGGGTATGTAATAGACAGATGTGAGTACCTTGTGACCCTTGTTCTTGGTCTGGAGCAGTACTGATCCCATGCCCTTGATCTCAACTAATGATCCATCACCAAAACGGACTGTTCCTCCCACAGAAGTGTCCAGTGACGCGAGCACCACACGGCACCCCGTCATGTGATTGCTGGCACCCTTGTTGAGCACCCAAGTGTCGTCATCGCGATTCGCTGGGAACACCTTCTCCTCATTGAGATGCACCACATGGTGTGGAACACGCACCCCAACTGGTTCAGCTTCTCGCCGCGGTGCGATAGTGTGCACCGCGTCGACCGTGGCGAGCATGAGCGCTGGCTTCTCGTTAGCCCGCACATGATGTGCCTCCTCACGCCGCTCCTTCCTGGGGCGCTTGCAGTCCTGCTTCCAGTGCCCGTAGATGCCACAGTTGCGGCACCTACCCTTGCGTCACGGTGTACCCTCCGATGTCAATTTGACAACAGGCTCCTTCTTGTCACCTTGCGACGTGATCTTCGACTCGGCCGGGGAGAACCCGCCTTGTCGATCTCCTCCACTCCCAGATGAGGATCCATCCGGAGTGAGACAGTGGCGGTACTTGGCAAGCCACTGATCCTCGGATAGGTACAGCTTCTCTGTCTTCTCGGCGACAGTGTCGACGTCGAGACGATCTTCAGCGGCACGCAGACGCCCCACCAGTTCTTCCACCGACAGAGTGTTGATGTCCAGCAACATCTCGATCGACACGGCGATTTGGTTGTACTGCTTCGGGAGAACACAAAGGATTTTCTTGACGACGCGCGCTTCGCCCACAACCTCACCGAGGCCGCGCAACTTCTCAGCCAACGAGTTGATTCGCAGGCCGAACTCGTCGATGAGCTCGCCATTCTTGAACTGAATGTTCTCGAATTCTTACAGCAGCTTCTGTGCATTTCATTCCTTGACACGATCTGCACCCTGCCGCATGCTCTTGACTGCATTCCACGCCTCCTTCACCGTCTTCTTCGCCCCCAACGTCGTCCACATCTCCTTCGGCACCGAGCGTAGGAGCGCGCTCATAGCCAGACGATCGTGGGCGCGCTTCACTCCCTTGCCGCCCTGGTCGACAACTTCCCAAACCTCCATCGCCTCGAGATTGCACTGCATCAACATGGCCCACTCGGAGTAATTAGACCGATCGAGCATCGGCCACATGAGTGACCCAACTGTGACGGTGGTCTTCCCATCACTTGACGATGCGCCGTCGCCCATCTTCTTCTCCGCCTGCCTTCTCTTGGGGATGATGTGCTTCTTGTTAGCTGGCTCCCTTGGTGGACTGAAGGAACCGTTATAGAACATACACTAATGGCTCTGATACCAAATGTTGCCGCCGGTTGCCGGAGTTGCAGCTCGGTGGCGATCGGCAACGAACACGACGCGCTCTGGAACGCACGACATCGCACTCGGTCTCACACACGCGAAATTAGTGGATCTCAACAGAACGTGAGAGAGATGGTGCTGCCAAACGTTGCAGCCTTTTTCGGTTGTTTTCATTGCTCTTTATTCTTGGTGCTTACACAGTCTGAGACCCATGATCAACCCCGCCACACGCGCTCACGCTGCGACGCGCCCGCCTAACGCGCGAGAACGCTCTTCATGCGCGGCGTGGCGGTGACCACCCTCGTCGCACCGTGAATGTAGCACAGTTCTGACAGAACACCACACATGCAGCTATCTAAATGTGGAACACAAATATGCATCACTAAAACAAGTAAGTAAACAATGCAATGCATGAACGTGGATGGGATTAATTCAACATGCGCGACGCCATGATGATCGAGAACCAGGTCCCGCTCTGCCTCTTCGCCGAGGCCCTCGAGCTTCGGCGCCATGCCGCCGATCATCATCAGCAGGTCGCCAACCTCCGTGCCATGACTATGTGCACCGTCCTCGACCAGTTTATCAAGCACGCACTACTAGGGAAAGGGGCATCTGTACCGGGTGGCAACCCACATTAGTACCGGGTGGCCACCCGGTACAGCTAAGGCGGCACTAATGTGGCCGCCCACATTAGTGCCGGGTCGTGTGACCCGGTACTAATGTGGGCGGCCACATTAGTGCCGGACCGTGTTACCGGCCAGTACAGATGTGGGCTCACATCCGTACCCGTTGCTAACACGGGCCGGTACTAATGTTTTTTTATTTTTTATTTTCTTTTCAGTTTCTTTATTTATAATCCAATTGTATTTGTTTGGTATACGTATACTAATATGCTTGTCCTATGTGTTTGGTATACGTATACTAATCCTAATGCGAAGCGTATAGATTGCATACAACATATAATACATTTATATAAGCATATTGTGCATATGAAAATACGATACAAATATTTACAACAAATCAATTGTCAGAGAAGATTAAAGTTTGGATCCTTCTAAGATCGTTTGCTTGAAGATCCTTCTCGTCGTTGCTGACTCCTAGTACTGACCCTAAAAGGAATTTCCTTCGGCTTCTCCTTCACCTTCTCCTTCTCCTTGTCATTGTCGGCTTTCTCCTTCTCCTTCTCCTTCTCCTTGCCCTTCTCCTTCTCTTTGTCCTTCTCCTCCTCCTTCTCATTGTGAGCCTTCTCCTTCTCCTTCTCCTTCTCCTCGTCCTCCTCGTTTTTCTGACCGGTTTCAATGCTAGGACCTGAAGTGGCGTCACTGGTCCTTGTGAACCTTGATGCACCGGAAAAAAACTCTCCCCCTGGATTGATCACCTCGTCTAGAAGAAATCCACACAATTGTTCTTGAATTAGACAGATTTTTTTAGTCTCGAGAAATCCTTTCTTTATGCGATCAATCTAGAGAAGAAGTTATCAATTTCATAAGTATTATTGGTAGAACGAAGTATATAAAAATTAAGAACTAGGGATAAGTACGCACCGCTCGCTGGCGGCTTCCACCCAAGTAGTTACTTGCAAAGGTATGCATGAACTCACATACCTAGTATGGGCATAGATTGGTACCCTTCGGCTGCTTCATGCACTGCACATATTTGGGAACAAAGTTAATAAATATGAATTCTTGTATTCAGACAAGAAGTGACATGAGATCGAAGAACAAAAAGACGTACCTCGACGTCATGGAGGTATGTAAGTTTCTCTTTGAATTTCTCTTTGTACTGTACGAAGAGTATATCCCATGCTAGGTTCAACTGTTCGAGGAGAGAAATATACCAGTCTTTATATCTGCCAATAGAGTCATAGACCCAGACGTGGCCCATCTTTGGATAGATAACAAAGAGAATCCAGTGGAAGCTGCCATTACATATACAAGTATATAAGTATATTATAATATTTAGTGTAATTCGGAAAATAAATAAATAGATATGTGAAACAGGTTGCTCACTGGCAGTTGTACGGCAAAAGTATCATAGTCTTGTCCTGTTGCCTGTCCAGAAACTTATACAAATGAACCACTGTATCTGTTGCCTGATCATCCACATTTGCCTCATTTATTTGCATAGGATCCATGAAGCCGACGTCCATGATTCTTTGCTTCCGGCAAGATTGCATCTCCATGCTGTATGATACAAATGAGAAGATCAGACATACGGTAGTAAGGCTACAATGGTAATTTTAAGCTTATAGTAAAATAAAGACTTACAGCGTCCAGCAAGTCATTAATGAGTAGTCGAGTGCATCTTGATTGAATAGCATATGGAACTCTTCGAAAGGCACAAGGAAAGTGCTTGTACCTTGGAAAAAATGTTCCTCTCCAATTCTAACTTCGAGCATACCGTTCTCGTTTGTTCTTGACTCTTCCATGTACCAATTGTGGAACTCGTACATTCTAGTTGGAAGATCGACCAACAATCGCTCCCACAGAAGCGGCTCACCATGCACATATCGACGTCTTTGTGCCCCTGGATGAATTTCTAACTCTTCAGTCCCTAGAATTTGACCGGGTGTGATTCCAGCATCTGCACCAAATAGAAGCAATTCCTGGACCTTGGTTGAAATAACTTTGAGGGGCAAGACGGATTGCTTCGATTGGGTTCCTAGTTGTGCAACAGTTGACCGAACTTTCTGTTTCTTCTTGTTGATCTTGACTGCTGCGCGATCGTAGTCAGACAACGGAGGAGGCACTGGCACTCTCAATTTCTCTTTCTCCTTGCCAGCCAGGAAATGCTTAAATTTAACCATGTCAATTTTTTTCTCAGGTGGAGGTTTCGGGCCATGAAAATGATCATGCACTTGTTTGGCCACTATCGCATCCAGTTCCTCCGAAGTCTTCTCGTAAGATTTTTTCTCTAGAGTCTTGACTATCTTCTGCTTCTTTGGATGTGGAGGAGGAGGAAGAGGAGGAGGTCTTCATTTGGAACCCTTACTGGCAGGAGGAGTTGGACTCACGCTTGGATCCCTGTCACCTGCTGGATGCTCGGGACTGCTACTGCGTTCCCTTCTACCTAGCGAGTCTTGTGCTCCCGGCACGGCGGATCGTGCAGGAGATGATGCTTCCACGGGCTGTTGTGTTATCCTTATGTGATCCTTCGGCCATAAAATGCAATGGTACACCGCTTCTCCTAGGGTCTCTTTCCCATCAGGTCCTTCCGGTTCCAGTTCTAAGTAATCCCAAGAGTCAACCACTCGGTCCACAAAGACTTTGGCTAAATCAGCAGTTATACTTGTAAGGGGGTACTCCATAAATGTTTCCCTCGGTGTCGGTACCTCAGCAATATCGTAAGCCACCACAAGCATCTTCTTTCTTACTTTAGTCAGAAGTTCACATGTGGACCTCACAGTGATGTCATCCACGGGGTAGTGGGGTCGTTGCTCCTCGACAGCAGGGGCGCCTGCATCCGTGGCCGCTGGGGCTGCTTCCGTGGAAGCGACGCTGCTCTTACGCTTACTAGATGGGCTCATTTCATCATGAGGCCCTGATGCTGCATGTGCTTGCTGACTTGTTGAGTGCTTGCTAAGAGCGAGCGCCACACGTTGATCGATGACTTCCGCCATTTTCGCCTCATGCATACTGACGCGCTGTTGCAGCTCTCGTATCTCACGTGCTTGTTGGTCCTTAGTTCTTTTGCGGCTTCTATACGAATCAAGGTGCTGCAGGAATGCTTCTTTCCATGGTATGACACCCTTGCCTCTGCAACGTCCACCATGTTCTCTGGTACCTAGTGCCATAGTAAGCTCGTCATTCTCTCGATCAGGCACGAAAGATCCTTCCGCTGTACTCCTTATTAAATCAACAAGCCTTCCAGCTGTCTCTCTTAATTGATCGCTCGACACTAATGTTCTGTCTTCTGGATTCAGTTTGCCACCATGTGCAAAATAGTAATGCTTTGCTCGCTCGGGCCAATCTAGAGTTGCCGGGATGATTCCTTTAGCCATTATATCTTGTTCATTCTGATCCCATTTGGGAATGGCCTTCTTGTAGCCTCATGGTCCGAGCTTCTGAAATTCTTTCTTCTTCCTGGCATTGGCGGTGTTGGTTTCTGTCAACTTCTTGGCCTCTGTCGATTCCTTGTGTTGCACAAAGGCATCCCAGTGATCTCTTAACTTGGCCAATCCCTTCTTCGTGAAGTCCTGTGTAAGCCCCTTCTTGAGGTACTCTGCCGTCAGACGTTTCTTGTACGACTGAAAGGCATTTGCAGCCTTTTGCATCGCCCAATATCTGATGTTAGCCAAGTTTGCTTCATCTGGGAATGTAAAGTGTTCTATGATCTGCTCCCATATCATGTCCTTGTCTGTGTCCGCAACCACATCTCCCCACACCTCCGGTGCCTCATCATCCCCATCTTCATAATCGGGAGCTTCAGAAGCCCTCCAGTACGGAATGCTTATGGGGATGTTATCCCTGACAATAAAACCAATATGGTTGACCAATTTCGTCACATTTTCTTCTGGAGCAAGTGGTCTCCCTGATTCAGCGACTTCTGTCATGATGAAACGACCCTCTAGCTTCTTCTTTGGGCCGCGTTTCCTTTGAGACTTTTTACAGCTCTTGCTCGAAGAAGGAACCTGGAAAATGGATAAACTATTATTAATATATGAGAAGTCGTGAATGATGTCAAATCTTGAAAGTCATCATCCATATTATACCTCCTCTTGTTCTGTCTCGTTGCTTTCATGGGCAACTGGTTGCTGATCTGCTTCTTGCTCTTGTTCCCTATCAAACGCGGGGATGTTGAGGAAGCTATCAGCCTCCCTTCGAGCGGCCTCGTCATTGTTTTCATTTTGAGTGATCATATCCATGAAGATTCGCTCCTATTTTTCGAACTCATCCTCATTTGGATTCATCTCGTAACTACAAATAATGACAAGAATAATTACACAAGAATAAATATTTCATGAAAAAATGACTACAAATAATGGGCGGAAGCATGTCGGGCGGGAGCGTGTTGGGCGGGAGCATGTCGGGCGGAAGCGTGTCGGGCGGAAGCGTGTTGGGCGGGAGCGAGTCGTGCGCGCGAACGAGTCATGCGCGCGAGCGAGTCGGGCGAGCGAACGTGTCGGGCGGGAGCGTGTCGGGCGTGTCGGGCGGGAGCGTGTCGGGCGGGAGCGAGTCGTGCGCGCGAGCGAGTCGGGCGAGTGAACGTGTCGGGCGGGAGCGTGTCGGGCGAGCGAACGTGTCGGGCGGGAGCGTGTGGGCGGGAGCGTGTCGGGCGAGCAAGCGAGTCAGGCGAGCGAATGAGTGAGCGAGCGAGTGTGTCGGCTACCTAATTTCAAATCTAAATTCAAATCCAAATCTAAATTATAAATCAAAATGTCCATAAATACACTTTTAAATGTCCATAAATGTCCATAAATACACATTTAAATGTCCGTAAATGTCCATAAATACACATTTATATATAAATCTATATTTATATCTAAATCTAAATTCTAATTTATAAATCTATATTTATATCTAAATCTATATTTATATCTAAATCTAAATTCTAATTTATAAATCTATATTTATATCTAAATTCTATATATTTAAATCAAAAAAAGGGGGCTGACGTCAGCCACCACGGGGCTGACGACATCCCTCAAATTGGGGCCGGGGCGCGCGGCCGCGCGCGCCACGGCGCGGCGGCTTGCCGACGGCGGGGCTGGCCGCTTACCGGTGTTGGAGGGGTGCCGCGGCGCGGTCGGCGGCGGCGGCGAGGTGGACGGCACACGGCGGCGTCGGGGGGGGATCGGATCGGCGGGGGGACGGCGGACGGCTGCGGCGGCGTCGCGCGCGCACGTCGGGCGGGGGTGTCACACGGCGCACGGTCGGGGCCGACAGCGGTAAGCCGGCCGGGCGTCAACGGCGGTGGGGAGGTGCAAGACGCGGGGACGTCGACAGCGGTGTGGACGGCGCGCGGCGGTAGGCCGGTGGGGCGCGCGGAGCGGGGGACCGGGCCGAGGCTGGCATCGCGACGAGGAAGACGGCGGCGGCGTCGACAACGGCGTGGACGTCGGGGCGTGGCGGACCGACGGCCGGTGATGGAGACGACGATGATGGGCGGCGGCGCCGACGGCATTGGGGAGAAGAAGGAGGGGGCCGGGACGGAATTCGCTAAGTGTTGGGGGAAGAAGGGGGCCGGGCGCCTTGTACCCCCCCCCCCACATTAGTACCGGTGCCCAACTAGGCCCGGTACTAATGTACACATTAGTACCAGGGCTAGTTTGGCACCGGTACTAATGTGGGCATTAGTACCGGACCTAGATGAGCCCCGGTACTAATGTGCCTTTTCATTTCGCGCCAAATGGAAAAGCACATTAGTACCGGGGCTCATCTAGGCCCGGTACTGATGTGCTTTTATTTATTTTCGTTTTCCTTTTCTTTTCTTTTCCTTTTCTTTTCCTTTTAAATTTCCAAATCTATTTGAATTTGCTCTTAAATTTATTATAAATCATATTGAATACGGTGAAATGACAGATTAAATACTATTGTGCTTAAGTTAGATATATACTGTGGAATGTGAACTTACATCTCAAACTTGCCAAATCTATTAATTTAACTTAGTGATAAGTTATTTTGGTCAAAACTCTTATGTTCACTTTAAAAATCGAACATGAATATTTTTTTGTCATGCAAAATTTTACATTTGTAAGACTTGTCGTGTTATTAACATGTATACCTCGATTTAGTCTTTCTCGTGTATATTTTTACGTTAAATTATTTATTTTATACCCGACGATGCATAGAAAAATAAAATAATTAATTTTGATCCAGAGAAATACAAGTTGTTGTTACTGAGTCATAGGTACATATTACATGACTTTATTACATGACCATAAATTTAAAAAAACTTGTTACACGTCATCATCTAACGGAACGTGTGTAACCTTCCTCTTCACGAATGTTCCTTGGTTGTGATCGCGACGTAAGTACGGAGCGTCCTCTTGGGCTAACAGAAGGCTTGGGTCAACCTTGACTGAAAAAGGAGGAAGATCATCATCGAACTGATCATAGTCTTCTGAAATGTCAGTCTTGTCCTCAACTCCAACGATTTTTCTTTTTCCTGGTAGAACAATGTCACGCTTCGGCTCATTAGCATTCGACTTATTATCGGCACCCTTCTTTATCGGTGGTTTGCTTGACATGTCTTTAACGTAGAAACCTTGACTCACATCATTGGCTAAGACGAATGGTTCGGCTTTGTACCCAATCTTGTTGAGATCTACTATTCTCATTCCAAAGTTGTCTGTCGTTAAACCTCCTTTATTGTTGACCCACTGGCACTTGAAAAGAGGAATTTTTAGAGGTCTGTAGTCCAATTCCCATATCTCCTCAATGACACCAAAGTATGTTTCTGTGCTCCCTTCATCGTCTATTATTGCATCTATACGGACACAGCTGTTTTGGTTTGTGCTCTTTTGGTCTTGGACTCTCGTGTAGAATGTGTACCCATTTATCTGGTATCCTTCGAATGTATCTACTGAGATAGATGGGCTCCTAGCCAACCATCGTAGTTGCTCATGAATAGTTTTATCACCCCTTATTTTCTGCCAAAACCAAGACGCGAAAGTATCAATGTGCTTACGTGTCATCCAAGCTTCTGTCTTCCCTATATTTGAGGCCCGAACAATGGACTTGTGCTCCTCCAAGTATGGAGACACAAGGGATGATTGTTTCAGGACAGTGTAATGTGCTTTATCATATAACTCTGCATCCATGTCCATCCGAGCTTTCTTCCCTAGTGTGCCCTTTCCTCTGAGTCTCCCCTCATGGCGTGATACAGGCAGTCCAATCGGAGACATGTCATCAATAAAGTCGACACAAAACTCTATCACCTCCTCTGTAGCATATCCCTTTGCGATGCTTCCTTCAGGACGGGCGCGATTGTGGACATACTTCTTGAAAACAGACATCAACCTCTCAAAAGGGAACATGTTGTGCGTATATATAGGTCCGAGGATAAAAATCTCTTCAACTAGATGGACCAGAAGGTGGGTCATGATATTAAAGAACGAAGGTGGAAAGATCATCTCAAAGCTGACGAGGCATTCCACGACATCATTCTGTAGCTTCAATAGATTGCGTGGATGGATTGCCTTCTGAGAGATCTGGTTGAGGAATGCACACACCTTAACGATCGCTAGTCTCACATTCTCTGCTAGAATACCCCTTAGTGCAACAGGCAGGAGTTGTGTCATCAACACGTGGCAGTCGTGAGCCTTTAGATTTATGAATTTTTTCTGTTTAAAATTTATTATTCGTTGTATATTTGAGGAGTAGCCCGTTGGGACCTTCATGCTGTTCAAGCAATCAAACATTCTCTGCTTCTCTTCCTTGCTTAGGGTGTAACTAGCAGGAGCCGAGTAATTTCCGTTATCTCTCTTCTCGGGATGTAGGCTTTCTCGTTGCTTCATATTTTTCAGGTCCCTACGTGCTTCAATTGTATCTTTTGCCTTTCCATATACACCTAGGTGGCCAAGTAAGTTTACACAAAAAATTTTCATCACGTGCATCACATCAATTGCATTGCGAACCTCAAGTACTTCCCAATAAGGTAGCTCCCAAAATATCGACTTCTTCTTCCACATGGGTGCATGCCCGTCAGCGTCGTTTGGTACATGTTGGCTACCAGAACCCTTGCCAAACACTACCTTCAAATCTTTCACCATAGAAAATACAATTTTACCAGCACGGTGTAAGGGCTTCTTACATTTTTCTCCAACACCTTCAAAATGCTTTCCTTCTTCTCTTAACGGGTGCTTAGGAGGAAGAAATCGACGATGGCCCAAATACACGATCTTTTTACTGTGTTTTAGATACATGCTGTAAGTATCATCTAAACAGTGGGTGCATACTCGATATCCCTTGTTTGTTTGTCCTGAGAGATTACCAAGTGCTGGCCAATCATTGATGGTTACGAACAGCAATGCTCGTAGATTGAAGACCTCCTTTTTGTCCGCATCCCAAACTGGTACACCTTCTTTCTTCCACAACTTTTGCAGATCTTCAATCAATGGTCTTAGATACACATCGATGTCATTGCCTGGCTGCTTTGGACCTTGGATGATTATTGGCATCATAATGAACTTCCGCTTCAGGCACAACCAACCAGGAAGGTTGAAGATGCATAAGGTCACAGGCCAAGTGCTATGACCGCTACTAAACTCACCAAATGGATTGAATCCATCCGTACTTAAACCGAACCGAATGTTCCTTGCTTCCCCTGCAAAGTCTTTAAATTCTGTGTCAATTAATCTCCACTATGACCCGTCAGCAGGGTGCCTAATCTTTGCATCTGCTTTGCGTTCTTTTTTGTGCCAACTCATCAACTTTGCATTGGCCGCACACCTGAATAAACGCTTCAGTCGTGGTATCACTGGAAAATATCACATTACCTTCGCAGGAATTTTCTTCTTCTTACCCCCCTCAACTTCATCACCCTCATTGCGTGGGATCCTATAACGCTTCGCTTCGCACACAGGACAAGCCTCCAATTTCTCATAATCGTCACCTCGGTAGAGGATGCAATCATTAGGGCATGCATGTATCTTTTATACCTCCAAACCCAGAGGACAAACAACCCTTTTAGCTTTGTACGTTGACGCTGGCAATTCGTTTCCCTCGGGAAGCATATCTTTTACGATTTGCATCAAATCATCGAAGCCCTTGTCTGAAAGTCCATGTCTAGCCTTCCATTGCAACATTTCTAGTGTGCTACCCAACTTCTTCTGCCCCTCTTTGCAACCTGGGTACAACGGTTTCTTGTGATCTTCCAACATACGCTCAAACTTCTTGGACTCCTTCACATTCTCGCAATCTTGCTTTTCACCGCGTAACATCTCACCGAGTTCGTCGAGAGGCTCATCAGCCGAAGCAGCTCCTTGACTGTCACCCATGTAATCCTCTCCCATTGGATCATCTGCAAAGGCACCTTCTTGAGTCCAATCTGGAATTTGATTATCTTCTTCTTCATCGTCTTCCATTATGACCCCCCCTTTCCCCATGCTTTGTCCAAAGAAAATAATTCGGCATGAATCCCCATTTGTATAGGTGGTCGTGAAGACTCTTTATCGATGAGTAATCCTTCAGATTATTCCACTTTTTGCATGGACAAATAACAAAACCAGACGGGGGCTTGTTTGCTTCCGCCACAGCTAGAAATTCACGCAACCCATTAATGTATTCCATGGAGATTCTCTTATCTGAGTACATCCATTGCCGATTCATCTACAAAGTATCACCAAAAAATCACCCGGTGTTCATATCCAACCCACAATACACAATACGACAAACTTAAATGACCGCCTTACATAAATATAAAGTGCGACATATATATGAAAAACTAAATAAAATCAATGCTAATTAACTGATGTTTCATATTTCCAGAAGAGTGACTGTAGACAAATTTCTAATATTTCTAAACTAACTCTAGCATTTCAAGTATTTCTAAAAGTATTATTTCTAAAATATTATTTAATGGAATCTAAAAGTATTATTTCTAAAATATTATTTCAAGAATTAATTTAACTATCATTTCTAAAATATTATTTAATGCTAGTTTAATTTGAAAAAGTAAATCATATGTTCAAATAGATCAAACTAAAAAAATTCTAATTGAATATACACATTAATGCATGGAAATAAGAAAAAATCCCCATCTTTAGCTTATTTTAAATATCACAAAATTCTCCTATTTCAACCATTAAAACTCGAAATAAGTTACATATATCGAGGGAGGATGAAGTAACTAACCTCTACACCACTTCAATAGGTGAAATCGTCGAGGAATCGTCGTAAATCCGGCAAAACCTCCTCTAGGGCGCCATGGAGATGGGGCAGCTCGAGATGGGGAGAGTGAGTGAGTGGCTCGTGCTAGAGGAAGAAGAAGGTTGGGATATTTAAACGCGAGGCAATTAGTACCGGGCCGTGGCTGGAGCCGGTACTAATGTGAGCCGCTGCACATCAGTACCGGTCCGTGGATGACGCCGGTACTGATGTGGCCCACATCAGCACCGGTACTAATGTGGCAGCTCCACATTAGTGCCGGTCTCGGCCCCTGCCCGGCACTGATGCGCCACATCAGTACCGGCTCCAGCCACGGACCGGTACTGATGTGGCTCTTTGGGGGTGCGTCGGGGTCCTCCCTTCCCACCTGGTACTGATGTCCGGGACGGAAGCCCCATTTTCTAGTAGTGACGTGTCTCCCATCAAGATGTGTGCCGGCGTCACCATCGATGACGAAGCCCACCTGCTGGAGCTCCTCTTCCACTACCTCGTCCCGAAAGGCGTCGTCTTCGACGAGAATACCGGCGGCGGCAAGAATCCGACGGCCTGTCAGGACAACCGCTCCCTCTACGATGTCGAGGAGCAGCCACTCGACGCGGTGCCGGAGCCAAGTGTTCAGCCGCCTCAAGGTGACGAGAAGAACACACGGTGAAGATAGCCTGCTCGCAGGTGTCGTATCGCGTCAACATGGGGAGCCTGCTCGGCTCTAGGCCGATGAGGTCCGTGTCGAATCTTTACGGGAAGATGACGCGGCGGCTACCGGAGCTCCCAGGGGTGGTGTCGGTGGTCAGCAGGCTACAGCTGCCATCCATGGACGTGAATGGAATTCTCAGCGGCATGAACACGGAGGGCGTCGCCGGTAACACCGCACCGCTGGCCAAGGAGATCAAGATCCCGTCGGTGGAGCAGCTGGCCAAGTGCGGCGTCCGGTTCCTGCCGACGACAGAGGGCATCCAGGGCATCCACTTCGACGCCGCCACAGCCACGCTGCGGCTCCCCGTGATCACGCTGGACGCCACCACGGAGGTGGTGCTGCGGAACCTGGTGGCGGACGAGGCCGTCGCCGTGCGCGGGCCGCTGGTGCTAGCACGCTACACGGAGTTGATGAATGGCATCATCGACACGACCCGCGACGTGAAGATCCTCCGGCAAAGCCACGTGCTGGTGAACCGCATGAAGAGCAACCGCGAGGCGGCGGACATGTGGAACAGGATGTGCCGGGAGGCGAGGGTGAGCAAGGTGTCGCTGCTCGACAACGTCATACGAGATGTCAACGAGCACCGGGACCGGACGCCGGCGGTGCGGCTGAAGAAGATGCTCAAGAGGTACGTGTTCGGGTCGTGGAAGATCCTGACGCTGCTCGCCTCCGTCGCGTTCCTCGTCATGACGGGGCTCGAGGCCTTCTGCTCCGCCTACCCTGCCACAATTCCTGGTTCGGCAACATGCTGCTGCTCGATACCCCTGACCCTTCTACTTAGCCCTAAGTGCGTGGGGGACTCACGCTACCACGCACTACAAATAAAAGGAATATGAGAAATATACATAAATAAATGAGATGCAAAAGCAAGCAAGCCTTGCTGAGCCGTACGTAGCAAGTTCTAGCACAAACCTACACCTGCATCCGCGAACCAAGTATGCTTCCTTGTGGTGGAAAACGTATCCATCAAAGTTCAAGTCATCGACTCGGCACTAGTTTCAGTAGCAAACGATCCGTTGATGACTTTGTCAATCTCAAGAATATGTTGACTCATTATTTCAAAGGTGCTCGTAGGGATAATGGAGGTGTTTGGATGAAAGAGTAAATGGGGCAAATTTACCTTAAATTTACCCCTAAGGTGCCAAACATGTGTGGCAAATTTGGTGGGGCAAATGTTTTACTCCCCTAATTCCATTTACCCCTAAAAAGTAGCAAATTGGAGCAAAATTGTGGTGGACCCCAGCTCTCTCTCACATCCACATATACATTTACCCCTCAATCCAAACACCTCAAGAAGTAAATATTATTAGAAGCAAATAGAAGGGGCAAAACATTTACCTTAGGGTAAACATTTACTCCTTACATCCAAACAGGCTTAATGTTGTGTGCATGTGTGTTATAGGAGTTAGGAGTAAGTGTTCATGTGTGTTTATGATCTTCCACATGTGTACTGCATTTTGGAAAAAAAAGACTACGGCTACATCATCCGATCCGTTCATAAATGTATCACCTACCAGAATGTTTATTGATTTGTAAAGAAATATGTTTTCATAATTTTTAATTTCCATGTTTTTGTTACCATTTCACATAAATAGCGTGGGTCAAAGTTGCATTTTGGATATCGCAGTGATGTGCGTAAAATGCCTGTACTTTACGAACAGAAGGATGCAATTTTTATAATTGTATAAAGAAACACACGTGATCAATTTGTTCTTTAAGCTAAGTTAAAATTTCTTAAACATCTTATAAGTTAAACATGAGGTTTATCATTTTTTGCATAAATCAATTTGTTCCAAATGCCCATCCTTAGTTATGTTGGGAAAAACCCCACAGTATGTACATGCTAAACCGAATCAATCCGCTTGGCCTAGCTTATCAGTCACCAGCGAGTAGTACTTTTCTTTGACACAAATCAGAACCAACCATCAGCTACCAACCAGCTAGTGTTGGGGCGGTAGAAAACATCACCTCTGGGCACCGGGAGTTTGTTAGAACGATAAAACCATTTGGCTCCGGCCTTTATCAAAAAACCAACAGGAATCTTGGGCTTCGCAAACTTCAGGGCTAAAAAGCTAAACCCACGCGAGAGAATGTGAGTTGGTGCAAGGCTTGTTTCCGCCTTCGTAGAGAATAGGCGCGGGTTTCGGGATGTTTCATTGTCACCGGAGCTCCGAAGGATTCATTTATTAAAAACATCCAACTCTGGTGATCTTAGCAGGAAGAGTTAGACGAGTTGCATTCTCATCGACATACCCCGCCAAGTCCCACCCCAAACCACGAAGAAGATCCCCCCTACCCCACAAAACGAAAACGCAATGTTCAATTTCCCAACCCACAACACAGCGGGAATGTTTATGTTCGTCGACTCAACCTCACCTTTGTCCATAGGTCTGCAAACAGCACCATGGCCCTTCACCTACAAAACAATCTCCCTGCCAAAATACAATGGCCTGACAAACCCAACGCAATTCATAATGAGTTACGAAGCTGCTGTGGCTTCGGTCGGCGGTGATGAGGTGGTTTTGGCTAAATTGTTCATCATAGAATGCGAAGGTGCGGCTTTGAACTGGTACTCGCTGTTACCCCCGCACTCTGTCTACAGTTGGGTCTACCTCAAAACCAAGCTCATCCAAAATTTCCAAGGCTTCCAAGTCGCAACCACAGATGAGGGAGATTTGTTCTATTGCATCCAAAGGGACAAGGAACCCCTGGAAAATTATGTAAGAAGATTTCTCCAGCTGAAATCCCAAACTCCAGATGTGTCGGAGAAAGTTTCCATAGCCGCCTGTATCAAGGGCTTGACTCTAGGGCAAACAGCATCCCACCTCTCAAGAAAAAACCAAAGACAATGCAAGCACTTTTGGCGGAGCTCGAAGAATACTGTAGGTCCTATGAAGATCACAGGAGAAGAGTAGCCGAGAGAAATCGGCTAAGGCAAACCCAAAGAGAGCAAGAATGGCTTCCCTCACACCAGAGGTACTAAACAATAGAGTTCCACACCCACCAAACCAAGTACTCCCGATCGAAGTCGCACCGGATACCCAAAACCAAAACCAAAATCAAAACCCACCACAAAACCAAGCTCCACAGCGAGCTCCGCAAACTCCAAACCGGGGAGGCCATAACCAGAGAGGAAGAGGAAGGGGCAACAGACCATCTCCTCAAAACCAAAACTTTCGCCCTCGCCTGTTTTATTGTTTTTTCCACAGAAAGCAAACTCATCACTCCACAGACAATTGTCCCGAAACCAAAAGAACCTTGGAAAGAATGGCCGAGGAAAAGAGGGCCGCTCAAACCCAGCATCAACCGGCGCCACCTAAACCTGTCAACCACACTTGGCCTCAGCAATCCTTCCAGCAAAACCCATATCCCACTGCACCTCCGCTGCATCCTTATAACCAAGGAAACCCAAACTTCTTCCAAACTAGCGCATACAATTAGACACAACCAGCATGGCAAGCACCACCACCACACCAATACCAGCCGCAAAACCAACAAAACACTCAGCCCATGCAACAAATCCCACCTCCGCCGCCTGGCATGCCGAACATGGTTCCAAATGCGGAGCCAGCCAACCCGAGAAATGATCCCAAAGCCTTACCAACCTTCGGCTCCATCATGGCCATCTCTCAGACCAAAGCTCAGAACCAAGAAAGTTCTTATCGCCAAATGTTTCCAATCACTGAAGGATCATCCCTCGAGTTTGAGAACAAGAAAGTGAGGAGGAACTACTTCAGAGAAGTCACACCATAGTCCAAGACGGACCTCCGGTAAAGCCACCATGGGCGCATGTGCCTATCACTTTCACGGAAGAAGACTTCACTCTAAAAACAGCCGCACACAACGATGCCATGGTCATCAAAACAATCATTGCAGGATGGAAAATTGGAGAAGTCCTAGTAGACAACGGAAGCTCCGCGGACATTCTTTTCATCAAAATTTTTAGAGAAATGAAGATAGACTCACACTTGTTGCAAGAGGCGGACATTCCGCTTCTGGGCTTCGGGGGGAAACCAGTCAGAGCGCTAGGAAAAATCACATTGCCCGTTTCTTTCGGGAATCTTGACAACCCAAGAACTGAATTGATTACATTTGATGCGGTGGAAATGCACTACCCTTACCTAGCCATCTTAGGCAGGGGTTTTATCAACAAGTTCGATGCAGCGGTACGGTAGTTGTTCTAATGTATGAAAATACCGGCACTCAAAGGGGTCATCACCGTGTTTGGTGATTAGCAGACTGCCAGGGATATCGAAAGGGGCATAGCGCCAGGCCAGAGAAGCATCCATCATTTGACTCAAGCCGAAGCTGACAAAGCCGAGGAGAAAGAAAAAAAGAAAAAGTTCCCGGAGCCAAAAAGAGACAAGGAAAAAGTAAACATAAGTGCCGACGACGATACGAAAAGAATTCAGTCAGATGCACACATACCAGACAGGGTAGTAACAATCGGAGCTGAGCTAAGCCCAGAGGAGGAACGAGAATTGTTGACATTCTTAGCCAAGAATCAAGACGTATTCGCATGGTCATCCCATGACTTGAAAGGAGTTGATCAAGATATCATCGAGCACAGGCTAGAAATGGACAAGAACATCAGGCCCAAAAAGCTAGCTCCGCAAAATGTCAGATGAAAAAGTCGAAGCCGTGAAAGCAGAAGTGCAAAGGCAACTGGATGCCAACGTGATCCGCAAAGCCAAATACTCAACTTGGCTTGCAAACACAGTCCCGATAAAAAAGAAAAACGGAAAATGGAGGATATGTATAGATTTCACAGACCTGAACAAAGCTTGCCCAAAAGATGATTATCCACTAGAAAGAGTTTACAAAATAGTTGATGATGCAGCAAATAGTGAGATGCTGTCATTACTTGACATGTTCTCGGGATATCACCAAGTTAAAATAAGAAAGGAAGACGAGGAAAAAAACCAGCTTCATCACACCCTTCGGCATCTTTTGTTTCTTAAGAATGCCTGAGGGGCTTAAGAATGCAGGACCTACCTTCACTTGAATGACAGCTTCGATATTCCCCGAACAACTACGCAGAAAATTGTTGGCATATGTGGATGACATAGTCGTCAAAAGCAATAAGCGCCGCGACCACATCTCTGACCTCGCAGAAACTTTTGCAAATCTGAGAGCCGCAAACTTATGATTAAATCCAGAGAAGTGTGTGTTCGGAGTACACCGTGGAAAGGTGCTTGGATGTCTCGTAACAACTAAGGGAATACAAGCCAACCCCGACAAGATCCAAGCAATAATCAAGATGGAAGAACCTAGGTCTCTGAAAGATGTGCAGAAGCTCACCGGTAGAATCGCTGCACTAAACAGATTTGTATCCAAGGCCGCGGAGTGAAGCCTCCACTTCTTTCAAGTACTCAGAATCAATAAGAAGTTCGAATGGGGACCAGAGCAGAGCAAAGCGTTTGCGGAGCTCAAAATCTATCTCACCAGCCTAACCAAGTTGTGTCCACCGGGAGCCCAGCTCCCCCTTGCTACTTTACATATCATCTTCGAGAACTGGGGTGTTTGCAGCCCTAATACAGGAAAAAGAAATAGAAGGGAAACAAACCCAAGTCCCAGTCTATTTTGTTTCCGAAACACTAACAGGATGAAAGGTGTTCTATTCAGAACTTGAAAAAATTGCGTATGCGGTGGTCATGGCAGCACGGAAGCTTAGGCACTATTTTGAGTCCCACAAAATCATAGTGGTGACAGATCAACCTTTGCATGAGCTTTTCAACAACAGAGAGGCTTCGGGAAGAATTTCTAAATGGGCTCTTGAGTTATCAGAGCATGTAGTCGATTTTGAAAGAAGAAGCGCCATTAAATCTCAGGTCCTGACAGACTTTGTTGTGGATTGGACTTCACCAGCAAGCTCGAGCTCCGCAGAGAATGAACAACCATGGATCGCATACTGCGACGAGGTGTATTGCCACAAAGGAGCCGGAGCTTCGGCGGTTATCACCTCTCCAACGGGGATCAAAATGTGATTTGCAGTCAGGCTGGACTTCCCAGAGAATGAAAGAGCAACCAACAACACAACCGAGTACAAAGCATTGTTCCTCACCCTGAGGAAAATGAAAGCACTAGGGCAGCAGAGTTTCATCGTGAGATCGGACTCCAAAGTCATCTAGGGCCATGTAGAAAAAGATAGCGAAGCCAGAGAACCAGAGCTGGTCAAATATCTCGCTGCTATAAGGTCAATGGAGAAGCATTTCAAGGGATTCACAGTTGAGCACATCCCAAGGAACTCAAACAATGAAGATGACGCGCTGGCAAAAGCCACAGCTCAAAATCAAGCCTTACCTCCGGATATTTTCTATGAGGTCCGCACCACGCCTGCTGTAAAAGAACCCAAGGCCAAAACAATCAATGTCATAGAGAAATATGATTGGAGGGCTCCGATCCTGGCTTTCTTGAGAGGTCACTATGAACCCACCGAGGAAGTTTCTTTGAACTGCATGAGGCAAAGAGCACGAGGCTACGAAATAATTGACGGAGAGTTATACAAATCTGGTATATCAGCTCCCACCTTGAGATGCATCAGCTTCAATGCAGGGAAAGAATTGCTAAGGGAAATCCACTCAGGTTTTTGCGGTGCCCACATCGGTTCCAGAGCTCTAGCTCAAAAATCACTAAGACAAGGTTTTTATTGGCCATCCATCATTGATGATGCTCACCACTTAGTGAAAACTTGCGAAGCTTGCCAGAAAAATACTAACAATCAGAGAAGTCCTTCGATGCCCACGCAACTGATACCACCCTCCTGGCCTTTGCAAATATGGGGGATGGACCTAGTTCGACCACTCCCAGCAGTGCAAGGAAATTATAGATTTGCAGCTGTTGCCATAGACTATTTCACAAAATGGGTCGAGACTAAACCACTGGCAAGCATCACGTCACGTAACATCCAAAAGTTCTTCTCGCAAAGTATAATTTGCAGATTTGGGGTTCCAAGGGAACTAACTGTGGACAATGGAAAGCAATTTCATTGCAATGACTTCAGGAAATTTTGCCTAACCATGGGGACAAAGTTAAAGTTCGCCTTCGTGTATCACCCACAATCAAACGGGGCGGTGGAAATAGCAAACGGACAGATATTTTCCAGCATAAAAAAATGTTTGTTCAATCAGAGAAAGGGGAAGTGGGTAGAAGAGTTACCGAAGGTAACTTGGTCTCACAACACCAGCGTATCAAGGGCCACAGGTTTCTCACCTTTCAAGTTTACTATTTGGCTCTGAAGCCATGACCCCGGAAGAAATCAAGAACCAAAGCTTGTGAGTCCTAAAAGCACAAGACACAGGCTTCGAGGAAGTAGAGAAAGATTTGATCGAGGTAGACGTGCTTCAAGCTGCCGAGAACTTAGAAAAATATCAGCAAGAAACAAAAAAATGGAGGGACAAGAAAGTTGTGAAAAAGGAAATACAGGTGGGGGACTTAGTCATCAAGAAGAAGAAGAATTTCGACAATCCGGGAAAGTTGCAAGAGCCCTAGGAGGGCCCGTTCATAGTAACAAAAAGTCAAAGACCAGGATCTTTCTATTTGGTAGATCAGTTGGGCAACGTGTTGCCACACACTTGGAACGCGGATAGCCTTCTCAAGTACTACCCTTAGAAGTAGGCAGTGTAAAAAGCTCTGGCTTCGTGAATTTATAAACGGAGCCGGAGCTTAATTATCTTACACTTTTTACATTTTCAGCATTTTACATTTTCAAGGATCGTACTCTTTTCCTTGATAAAGGGGACACCAAATCAGGAGGCAAAGTTTTTAACGAGGCGGATCCATGTACTACATTTCAATTTCAATGAAATCACTTTCCCCTTAAAGCTTTCGCCTGTGCTTCTCATTTTCAACAATTTATTTTCATTTGCTTTCCGCAAAGGGGGTTTCTGCCCAAAGAGCAACGAAAAGCAACAAGCTTATGAACGTTGTCTCATAAAATCTTAGCATTCATGCCTAAGTACCAAAAAATCCCACACAGCAACAGACCAAGTTGCGGGATCAGTTGTTCATTATTTCTAAAATTTTTGCAAGTTCGGGGCAATCTCTCGAACAACCAAAGGGTCGAAAAGCAACAAGATTGCTAGTATACGACCATCAAAGAAAAGTCTGCGAAGCTCGGAGCAAGCTTCGCTAGACTTTGGGCTTTTCAAAAGAGAAGGAAACAATCCTAAGAAGTCACGATCCTGGCAAAAAATCGTAAGCTTCGAGAAAAAACCAAAAACGGGGGGGGTGACGTTTTCTTCTAAAACAAGATTGGTTTTTGCTCTTTTCTCGAAGCCAGAGAATGTAGTAGCAAAAAATAACGAAAAAGTACCAAAGCCATGTTTCGTTCCAAAAACCTAAAGATATATTTATGATTCATTTTAAAAAGAAATAAAGTTTCATAAAAGTCAAGGAGATACGATAGTTTCATCATCATTTTCCTCACAATGTTCACTCCCTAATCTTAAACTTTCAATCTTTGGACTCAGGAAAGAGTTATCTTATGAAACATCGTTCTCAAACTTAGACATGCCGCAAGATAGCGCCGCACCACGGCCTTGGCATGCTCCTATCCTGAGGCTTCCCAGAACAAAGTCAGAAAGTGTTTTTGTCAACTTGAACATTCTTCGAGGGAATTTCACACTCAATTTCCTCGGCCTTCGGGAACTTGTAGCTCCTAGCACCCAAGTCCAAAAAATGGGAACACCTATTCTTTTCCAGCAATTCAAGCAAGACTACAACGCATATTGAAGCCGCATAATCACTGGCTCCAGTCATCACGCCATGGAGATGATCGAATTCCTGTTCCATCCACTCAAAAATCGTCTTGGCATCTTTGTCGTCAGGAAAGGGCAAGGGCTCCGCACCAAACTCCCCTAGAGCACGAGAGTACTTTTCATACAAGACTTTGAAGTGCTCCTTCAAGACTCCCTCGACTGCATCTATAAAGTTCTTTTGACCATCAACCTATTTTCTAAGTTCTTCAATGACAGTTCTTTGGTCTTCTTTTTCTTTCTTCAAAGAATCTATGACCCCGGTATCGTCTTCCACTATCTTGCTCAAATCTTCAGCTACTTTTTCTAGCCTCGTAGTTTCTTTCGTCAAGTTCTCCGAAGTCGTCTTAAAGGTATTCACATTGTCCTCCAAAATGGCAATCTTCTGCGTCTGCAGCTCGCGGATTTTAGATAGAGATGCATTCTCTTCTTTAAGCCTAATAATTTCACGGCTCAGCTCAATGTTATCAGCTTCGGCCATCGAAAGCTTCTGCTCATGAGAACGATATTTTTCAACCAACTTTCTGCTAGAAATCATTGATTTATAGCAAAGTTCAGCTGATAGCCCAGCCAGAAGACCAGCTTCCATATCTTCCAGAGACTTCTCGTAGGCTGCAAAGAGTATGTGAGAAATCTCACCCCTGTTAGTACATAAGCGAACAGCACAAAAGTATATATAAACCATGAGCAGGAACAAACCTTGAGAATCAAAAGGTGCCGAAGGTCCAGCACTGGTACTGGTCCCTGGCTGCTTCACAATTATGGAAGAAGCTTGGGCTCTGGGAATTTCACCATCTTCTAGCTCTTGACCGTCGGGAGTTTCACCTTCGGCCTGCGGAACGTCCCCTGTTGCCACGCCTGCAAGTCGAATGTAATCCCTTAGCTCCCAGAGCACAAGCGACTCCACTATCTCCCTCTTCTTATGAAAAGGCAAGCGAACAGATAATAAAGTTTTTAGATCCCTCATACCAACATCCTTGTTATAGGAATAAGTCGAAGGATCGAAAGTGCACCTCTCCGCAAGAACCATCTCCAGGGTGTGTCCTTCCACAGCACCTGATGTGCTCACAGTTTGAGTGAGGGACTTCATAAACTCAGGCGACACCTTCGTATCACCGGAAGCTTCAGGATGGTCGCCCGGGCGGGAAGAGCTAGCACCCTTATCTTGATTATTCTCGGCTCCGGGAAGTTTGACGTTTTCTTCAACTTTGTTGGAGCCTTCGGCATGTCCCGCATCAAGGGTGACCACAGTAGTGTCCTTCGGACTGGACACGACAGCTTTCTCCACCTCAGGATCGGCCAAACGACCCTTGTCTTCTCCATCACCATCAGTCCCTGAGTCCAGAAACTCCAGAGTATCAGCGGAGCTAAGAATATTCACAATGCAGCACGTGTGCCTCGGCTTGGAGCCAGCTTTCTTGCGCTGAAGGCCAGGCTTCGAGGCTTTCTCGGCAGCAGGGTTGGCATCTTGACCTGCAACTTTTTTTTATTGGCACGCTCAAGCTAACTCGTCTTCGAGGAGGATGCCGGAGCCACGGTCTTCCACAACTCAACCACTACGGCTTCGCCGGCCTCCTCCGGAGAGGCCGCAGACTTCTTCTTTTTCTTCGCAGCGTCAGCCAGGTCCGCCGCAACTTGAGCATAATCACGAGTACACTTAGACGACACCTTGGGCTTCGGACGATCGTCCAGTTCAATACCGAGTTCTGAAAAAATCCGGTTAACATGGCGGCCTCCGGTGGCTAATTTTCACGAAGCCTGATGCTCTGCCTCAGTGTAAGGGCCCAGCAAATCCACCACACGCCGCTCCACCTCCCCCACGAACTCATGAGCATTCTTCCCCTCGGACATCTTCAGCCCAAAATGAGGAAAGGGAATCTCCTTCGTAAACCAATCAACCGATAGACACTTGACCTCCCGAGGGTTCCAACCTGCAGAGAGGTGCCAAATTTCGGCGGCCACAAATTCCTCTGCAACATCGTGGCTAGGAATAAACTACGAAGCAAACAAAAAGCTTTCTCGCAATCTTTAAAACCTCTGGTCTTCGCGAAGTCCGGGCTCGTAACATAACTCAAGGGCATCATGGTCATAATGTTGAAAGGATAGTAAGCAGTCCCATCGGAGCCACGAGGCATTTCACCTTCACATAGAACCAATAAGATAGCCAATCGTCATCCCATTTGTTCTTGTGAGCCGGGCTGAGCTCTACTCTCTTAATATCCTTCTTGGTATTCTTCCTCCAAGTGGTGAAGGTTATGCACCCAAAATGATTCTCGTAGATGGTAGCGTCCCCATCCAACCGAAAGTTCTATTTTTGGACGTGAAGCTCGTAGAACCGAACAAAAGCCTCGGTATCAACTCGCCCATCGCACGAATGCACAGCGAAGAAAAACTTGGAAAGCTGAACGAACGCATTCGGTGTCAGCTGATGCAATTTAAGACTATACCGGTTAGGGATCTTGGGAAGGCGTCGGGAGCAAGGAAATCTCAACCCAGCATTGAAGAAATCACCAAAAACCACGGCTTCGCCGGCCTTGGGTTTCAGAGTTGTCTCCCCTTCCAGAGACCGGGCAACACCTTCGGGAAAAAATCCTTTCTCCTCATAATACTTGATTAGGTTCTCAGAAACTAGCGAAGCTCCAAGAACAAAGGAAGGAATCTTAGGCTCTCGTCCAGCCATAAGATCAGATGGTGAAGCCTCCACCGCCGAAAGATCTTCACCACAAGAAATATCCTTGACCTTCGGTGACTGCTCGTAATCAACAATGTCACCAGCAGGTTCTTTCGGAGCTTCGACCAGAGCGACAGAAGCAGTTATCTCTTCCTCCATCATTGGTCGTGCAGTCTGCTTTGTACGAGCCAGAACTACTAGAAAAGTCTGGGCTCCGCAAAAGAACAAGCTCAAAAAGCGGTGACTAGCAAAATCTCGTAGCGAGCATGAATCTTAAAGCAGCTAAGCGAGGCGAATCAGGGGCTAAAGCTTTAGCGAGAATAAGGAAGCAGGAGGCCCCGACCCCCCCTTTATATAGCCCGAGGAGAGAGAAGAAGTGTAACGGTCTCGAAATATGAACAGGTGCCTCGGGAAGGAGCGATTTGTGTCGATCAACGGGGAAACGTGCGGAGCCAAAGCAAAGGAAACCTGCAAACTTCCCATCGCCGAAGGTGATGTTTTCTTCAACCTAAATTCATAAAACAAATCGAGGAGAAGGGTAATCTTGTTGCTTAATGCTTCTCCTCGAGGGGCTACTGTTGAGGTGGTAGAAAACATCACCTCTGGGCACCGGGAGTTTGTTAGAACGATAAAACCATTTGGCTCCGGCCTTTATCGAAAAACCAACAGGAATCTTGGGCTTCGCAAACTTCAGGGCTAAAAAGCTAAACCCACGCGAGAGAATGCAAGTTGGCACAAGGCTTGTTTCCGCCTTTGTAGAGAATAGGCGCGGGGCTTCGGGATGTTTTGTCGTCACCGGAGCTCCGAAGGAATCATTTCTTATAAAGATCCAACTCCGGTGATCTTTTTCTAGGGAGACCAAAAAAGCCTAAGCTTCGACAGGTTCGTCGGGTTCCAGGAATCATAGGGTTAACCCACATCAAGTCTTTCTTGCAGGGAAGATTCCGAAGCTCCAAGAGTTTTTTCAAGGAAAGCAGAAGACGGGAATCAGAGCTCCGCTGAGACAGTCCCGCTGGCCCGATGCTTCTCGGTCCCGAAGCCAAGTTTCGAAGCTGCGATGTCTTCAGGAAACATGGCGCTGGGGGAAACAAGATCGCGAAGCCCAGGATTCTTCAGGAAGTCAGCTGCGACGATTTGGTCAAAAGCTGTTGCAACACAGAACCACCTCCAGGTTCCGCGGCGCGTTGCCCGCTCCGCTGTCTCCAGCGTAATTTGCGCTCCGCCAACTACGACGTCAAATCCGCATCAAGTGTAAAAGTCCAAGTTTGCCCCCGAATATTCTTCTTAGATGCCAGGATTGTAGGACAAAATTGGGATGTAATTTTAATCTTTGAGCACTATAAAAGGAGACCCCCACCCTATTGTAAGGGGATTACGATTTTGGAAAGTTGAATGTGCAATGTTCTAAGAAGTGTCGTTTAATTAATATACGTGATTGCGAACAAGTTAATTGTGTATTGTTCATTAAGTAGTCGTATTTCTGTTTGGGAGTTTTGTATACCCAAAGCTAGCGATATTTCTCTCACACAATAAATCAGCACTAGTCATCAGCCACCAGCCAACCAAACATGTAGCAATTTCATTATTTGGTTCAGTGTATAACC
This sequence comes from Cenchrus fungigraminus, assembly GCA_036936925.1. Taxonomy (NCBI): domain Eukaryota; kingdom Viridiplantae; phylum Streptophyta; class Magnoliopsida; order Poales; family Poaceae; genus Cenchrus; species Cenchrus fungigraminus. The sequence goes on along the minus strand of CM072775.1, from coordinate 9,931,519 downwards.
CAACACAGAGTGTACACGCTTAACCGAGTCAATCCGTTGTCACCAAGTTCATTCTTTGGTTCAGTGTATAATCCAACGCGAGAGGTGATGATCCTAGTTCAAAAGGATAAATAATTAAGGTTCATGTCTGTTTGAAGTTCGAAGATGGTTAATGGTTATAACTTCAAAAGCCCACCATGTCCATCCAGCTCAACCATTACGGCCCGCAAACCTCCTACTGCATGCATCATTCAACATTTTTCGTACACCTAATTCAAAACTCTATGTAAATATTTTGGATAGGTCGATCAATTCAACATTTCATGCGGATTGGTCCTATCACATCAGCAATACCAACATGCTTCAATATTTTTTACAACCTTGAGTTAACCTTTCAGATTATTCAATTACCAGAGGATGTTGTTGGGGGATTGGCCCAGTCCATGTAAGGGTTAATGGGCCTCTTTGTAGGCTCGAGGGGCTTTTTGTAAATATTGTGCCCACCAGGGGGCTCGGTGTTAAATGTCAAATTCATCAATGTGACTGATGGGACACACATGAATGAGAAGAGAGCTCCGAAGGTACTTCATAAATAGGGGGTCACTGTGACTGATGGGACACACATGAATGAGAAGAGAGCTCCGTCACTGTGACTGACGGGACACACATGAATGAGAAGAGAGCTCCGAAGATACTTCATCATTGCTTGTTTCTTTATTTAAGAGAGAAGAGCTGCACTCTGAAGGGGCTTTCTCCTTAACACATTCGGAGGACTGTCACTATTGTTTCGGGTTCCACTTCGGATCTGAATTACCCCAATAGTTTGGCGCCCACCGTGATCGTCCCTCAAACCATAAATATCATCGGACGGCCCACCGAAGTCTCTTCAGGCCCAGCCGAAGCCAAACCTACTTTTCGGCACTTCGGCCCATCCATTGTACACCTCCGAAGCAGCCCACCTCCAAACCTCAGCGTTTTGGCCCAGGCTCCGAAGCTCCTTTGGACCACCTCTAAAGCGGCCCAGCTCTGAAGTCAGCGCGTCGGCCCATCTCAAGAGCTTTGGCCCGTCTCCGAAGGTCAAGCCTTCGGCCCAGCTCCAAAGCTTAGCGTTTCGGCCCACCTCCGAAGGTCCAGTGCTTCGACCTAGCTGTGAAGCTCACACTTCGGCCTATCTCCGCGGTGAAGCTCCAGGGATCGATGCGTGCTTCGGTCCGGCTCCGAAGGTCACCACGTGCTTCGGCCCATCTCCGCGGCCCAGCTCCAAAGTCAGTGTTTTGGACCAGCTCCGAAGGTGAAGCCTTCAGCCCACCTCCGGAGCTCAAGCGCTTCGGCGCAGGTCGACAGGCGCAGCTCCGGCCACCGAAGTCAGCACTTCGGCCCAGGTTCGAAGGTAAAGCCTTCGTCCCAGCGCTCCGAAGCCCACCTCGACAAGGCCCAGGTTCGTTTAATTCCGCAAAAATGTTTGACTAATGGGACACACATGAATGAGAAGAGAGCTCCGAAGATACTTCATCATTGCTTGTTTCTTTATTTAAGAGAAAAGAGCTGGACTCTGATGGGGCTTTCTCCTTAACACCTTCGGAGGACTGTCACTGTTGTTTCGGGTTCCAGTTCGGATCTGAATTACCCCAACAGTTTGGCGGCCACTGTGATCGTCCCTCATACCACAAATATCTCCGGATGACCCATCGAAGTCTCTTCGGGCCCAACCGAAGCCAAACCTGCTTTTCGGCACTTTAGCCCATCCACTGTACACCTCCAAAGCTCAGCGTTTCAGCCCAGGCTCCGAAGCTCCTTCAGACCACCTATGAAGCGGCCCAGGTCCGAAGTCAGCGCGTCGGCCCATCTCAAGAGCTTCGGCCCGTCTCCGAAGGTCAAGCCTTCAGCCCAGCTCCGGAGCTCAGCGTTTCGGCCCACCTCTGAAGGTCCAGTGCTTTGGCCTAGCTCTGAAGCTCACACTTCGGCCCATCTCCGCGGTGAAGCTCGGGCATCAACACGTGCTTCGGTCCGGCTCCGAACACACCACGTCCTTCGGCCCATCTCCGCGGCCCAGCTCCAAAGTCAGCATTTCGGACCAGCTCCGAAGGTGAAGCCTTCAGCCCACCTCCGAAGCTCAAGCGCTTCGGCCCAGGTCGACAGGCGCAGCTCCGGCCGCCGAAGTCAGCACTTCAGCCCAGCTTCGAAGGTAAAGCCTTCGTCCCTGCACTCTGAAGCCAACCTCGACAAGGCCCAGGTTCATTTAATTTCACAAAAATGTTTGACTGATGGGACACACATGAATGCGAAGAGAGCTCCGAAGATACTTCATCATTGCTTGTTTCTTTATTTAAGAGAGAAAAGCTGGACTCTGAAGGGGCTTTCTCCTTAACACCTTCAGAGGACTGTCACTGTTGTTTCAGGTTCCACTTCGGATCTGAATTACCCCAACAGTTTGGCACCCACCGGGATCGTCCCTCAGACCACAAATATCTTCGAACAGCCCACCGAAGTCTCTTCGGGCCCAACCGAAGCCAAACCTGCTTTTCAGCACTTTAGCCCATCCACTGTACACCTCGGAAGCAGCCCACCTCCAAAGCTCAGTGTTTTGGCCTAGGCTCCGAAGCTCCTTCGGACCACCTCCGAAGCGGCCCAGCTCTGAAGTCAGTGCGTCAGCCCATCTCAAGAGCTTCAGCCCGTCTCCGAAGGTCAAGCCTTCGGCCCAGCTCCGAAGCTCAGCATTTTAGCCTACCTCCGAAGGTCCAGTGCTTCGGCCCAGCTCTGAAGCTCACACTTCGGCCCATCTCCGCGGCGAAGCTCCGTGGATCGACGCGTGCTTCGGTCCGGCTCCGAAGCTCACCGCGTGCTTCGGCCCATCTCTGTGACCCAGCTCCAAAGTCAACGTTTCGGACCAGCTTCGAAGGTGAAGCCTTCAGCCCACCTTCGAAGCTCAAGCGCTTCGGCCCAGGTCGACAGGCGCAGCTTCGGCCGCCGAAGTCAGCACTTCGGCCCAGGTTCAGAGGTAAAGCCTTCGTCCCAGTGCTCCGAAGCCCACCTCGACAAGGCCCAGGTTCATTTAATTCCGCAAAAATGTTTGCTTGGAGTGGGGTTCGAATCGCGGTCTCCCCACTCCTAGAAGCTTTGGCGCAGGCTGGGCTAGCCAGTAGAGCCGCAGTCGTTTGTTGGTTATTTACGTTTCGTCCTTTCTTTATACTTATGGCACCGCAGTTTTGTGTTTAATAGTCAAATGCCTTTATTTGCACTAGTATGTTGTTTAGATATACATATCCCTTTCCTATGCAGTAGCTAATAATGGTCTTTGGTTAATATAGCTATCCTCACTTTGCTGCTTAATAGCATGGATTTTTATCTGGGGTATGGTTGTTGGGGCGTGATCTTGTTAGTACTGTTGAATCATTTTTCATGCTGAAGGGTCAATATATCAGTCATCAAGTTATGTGTCTCGGCTAAAGCTCTAATATTTTGTTTTACAGCAAGTATCCTTTGAATTTCTTATTATATTTCTACTCAATCAGCATGCTAGTTAATGAAAGCTTGTTACACGATCGTTGCGAAGGTGATATAATGTCATATCACATGCGCCTTCATGTTTTTATCTTACTATTTAATTTTATAATATTATCATTCTCACCACGGTGGAATTTCATGAGATTGAATTTTCACTTTCAGAATCATTTCGGTGAATTTTTTCACCTTCAGAATCATCTCGGTGGGATTTTCACGAGATTGACTTTCACCTTCGGAATCATTTCAGTGAATTTTTCGTACTTCGGAATCACTTCGGTGGGATTTTCACGAGATTGACTTTCACCTTCAGGATCATTTCGGGTTTTCACCTTCGGAGGTAGCAACGAGGTAGCACAAATCAACAAAGTACCTTCATCCAATGTTGCCCAACCACATGCCCAACTTCGGTTATTTGGCTACTGTCGCGCCAAGGATTTATTTGGGCCATGAAACCAGCACCTTTATTCGGGTATTTGTGAATAAATTTCTAGAGTTTATGGGCCCTTCGGAGCTCATGCGCGCAGGTACCCATTTTGGGTTGATTTCAGTTTTTTACCATCAATTTTCAACCTGTATTTATTTACTGTCTTACTTGCTGATGTTGCTAATCGTGAATTCTTGCTTTCGGTCAACAAAAGCTTCGGTCCGAAGCTCGCTGCTTGTACCAAATGCTTGCCTCTCGCGCTTTAAAATGGAGTACGCACTAGGAAATTTTTTTTTGAGTATATTGCTATGTTTTGCTTGCTAGTGCTATTTGCATACCACCTGCTTGTCCTTCGTCTGTCTGACAAAGTTGGAATCTTTTTCTTTCGTTGGAACCTCATCTCTTTATGAGATCAACCCCGCAAGCGATATACGCCTCGTATACGAAGGCTATTCGCATTGCGGCTATAAGTCTATAAACTCTGGGTAGGTGAAAGTTGTACATTTTCTCCTTAGTGTCAAAAACTACAACTCCGACGAACTTTGTAAACAGTTCTAAGTGGTAAATTTACAAATCTTTCGAGCATCTTGAATATGTTGCTTGAGCTAAGGCTCTGAACTTGCACTTCGGGTGCAAGAAATCACCGAAGTGTGCGGGAAAATGCTGTTTCGTCGCAGTGCGCTGTACTTCTCACTCTTCGCTAGTGGTCCAAGAGGCTATGGTTATACTTATTCCGTGTTGGTTTTTCACTAACATGCAGGTTCAACCACTCATTGTAAGTACCTCTTCACCTTCGTAGCTAACCCTTTGTACGAAGTATTTATATCTCTTGAATGCAGGATCAACCAGCATGTGTGAGTATCTCGTACCTCTCACCTCAGTCTCATTCCTGCGTAGTTGCTTCTCCCTTGTACCCCTTGTTTCATGTATTGCTTAACTTAGCGGGTACTCTAACCCTTCGTATTTCATATGCGCATGCGCCTTCATCTCAAATGTGCTAAGTGTCCACTTTGGATCGTTTTTGCAATGATTGGATGCATGGAACTATTATGTTTCGTATGTGCACTTCGTCACGTCTTTTGCAGGTTATAACTTTATCGGTTTTCATCACGAAACTAATGTCTCTGTGGATGTCTTACTCCATTATGAATTGGAAGTGGACAGGCCATATCAATTGGTTTATATGTCTAATTGGATTTCATTGGGTGATGGCTAAGAATTCCATATGGACTTCGGCCATATCGGATTTCGGTTATCTTATGGACCCTTTTATTGCATTAAGTCGAGAATATGATCTATGGGTGTCCTTTACCTTATTTTGGTTAACCCTTCGCCCTCTCCTTTATGCAAAAACATACATTTGTGCACACATTCATACATACATACTTGCAGCATATTGCGTTGTAATGCATAGCACCGAAGCATGGAGCCGAGAGCGCTCACGCCGAAGGCCCGAGTGTGGCCGAAGGTTTCGTTTGCATGAAGCAAACGACCAGTCCTTTGATGACCGGAGTTGAGCATGAGACCCCGAAGGCCCGAGTGTGGCTTCAGATTTGAGACCCCAGAAAGCACCACGAGATGCTCCGGATGTGAGACACCCCGAAGGCCTGAGTTTGGCTGAAGGTTCCATTTGCATGAAGCAAACGACTGGTCATGTGATGACCGGAGTTGAGCTTGAGACCCCGAAGGCCCGAGTGTGGCTTCGGATTTGAGACCTCAGAAAGCATCATGAGATGCTCCGAATCTGAGACACCTTGAAGGCCTGAGAATGGCTTCGGATTTGTTTGCGCTATGTAATTTGAGATAGATTGTTTATCGACTAACAATTTTTTGAGTCTCTTGAATAAGAATGATTCGCCTTGAATGCAGTATTGAATAGAAAAGCAGTGACTTCGTCCATATCGTATACTTTGTCACCGACAGGTTCAGCTCGACGAATATCTGGCATGAGGGGCTTCCTCGACTACCTCTTCATCGACAGGTGTTTTGCTCGAGGGGCTTCATCGTATACTTCGTCGACATCGACTTCAGCTTCGTCTTCATCATCTACTTCGTCGACAGGACTCCGTCTCAAGGGGCTTCGTCGTCTACTTCGTCGACAGCCAACTTTGACTTCGTCGACATCGACTTCAACTTCGTCTTCGTAGTCTACGGCACCGACGTCGACAGGAGTCCGGCTCCAGGGGCTTCTTCGTCTACTTCGTCGACATCGACTTTCGATTTCGCCTTCGTCGTCTACTTCATTGACGTCGACTCTGGCTTCATTGCTTTCGTCAACACGTACTTTGTCGCACGTGGTGTACGGCACGAGGGGTTTTGTCACAAACACCAGACAAGAGGGGCTATGGTGTCATCAGCATGAGCAGCATCACCTCGAAAGATGGAGTCTTGCCCGGTGCTCGTGACCGAAGAAGAGGGGCTCATCATCATCGACAGTGCTCCGAAGGAAAAGCCAAAGCGAAAAGAGGAGAAACAATTGGAGGCTTCGAAGGTCAAGCCGAAGTAGAAAGAGAAGTCTTGAGGACGAAGTTGACATCATCATTGAAGACTTTTCTCATCATCAAGACTAAGACCGAAGACAACCATTAGTGGGCTGACTGGTAACTTCGTGTGTGTGGATCCGCTAGGCGTACATGCTTTTTTCTCCATTCCGGTTTTTCCCACTGAGTTTTTCAAAATGGAGTTTTTAATGAGGCGTACGGGCGGAAGGTCGTGAGGGTGTTCCACAGGGCCGAAGTCATAGGAAAGGTCTGGGCCACTCCTATTTTTAGCTACTCCGTTTTGTTGTACCGACCAAACCAAAGTTGTTGAGGGGCTACTGTTGGGGGATTAGCCCATCCCATGTAAGGGTTAATGAGCCTCTTTCTATGCTTGAGGGGCTTTTTGTAAATATTGTGCCCACCAGGAGGCTCGGTGTAAAATGGCCAATTCATCCCATCCCTATAAATAGGGGGGTCACTATGACTGATGGGACACACATGAATGAGAAGAGAGCTCCGATGGTACTTCATAAATAGGGGGGTCACTGTGACTGATGGGACACACATGAATGAGAAGAGAGCCCCGAAGATACTTCATCATTGCTTGTTTCTTTATTTAAGAGAGAAGAGCTGGACTCCGAATGGGCTTTCCTCTTGAAAGTGCATCTAGACTCCTAATTATTTTGGTGATAATGACAATACAATTTGGATGGACTAATGCTTTCTATGAGATGTGTGCAGGCTTAAAAAGAATAATATTTGTGTTTGATCAAAGGAAGCCCCTCATACATTATATTCGGTGTTGAAGCTCAAATGACGTTTTAATTGTTTTTATCTTTTGAATTTCAGTATAGGAAACACCGTACTATAAAAGGGGACGTGATTGATAGGTCAAAGTTAGTTACAAGTGCTTAAATTGAGATCTAACAACCTTTGAGAGACACATTGCCCTCACGGACACCTTGTTTGTGCCTCTGGAGGGTAGGCCGGGTGACCCGCCCCCTGGGGGCGGGTGACCCGTTTTGCCCTACATGGTGCTAGGCGACCCACCCCCTAGGGCCGGGTGACCCGGGGGCGGTAGGCGGGTGACCCGCCCTATGGGGCCAGGTGACCCAGCCAGGCCGCAGGAAGCCCATAACGGCTAGTTCGGGTGAAGGGGGTATAAAGACCCCTTCTCCCTCCTTTCTAGGGTTCCGCCTCCTGCACCATTGTAACACCTCCCAAGCTTGCTTCCCTCTCTCCCAACTCCCTTCCAAACACTCCTAGCAAGGATTCAACCTAGGGTTTGGGTGTGAGAGACATTTGAGGTGTGAGATTAAGGCCCTTTGTGAGGGCTCTTCGCTTGTTCATCCCAAGAAGCACTTGTGACGGCTTTGGTTCATCGATTTGCGTTTATTACTCTTGAAGCTTGCTTCTAGACGGTTAGACGTCGCCCGTTGAGTGCTCTCTTTGTGTGGAGCACCCGGGAACGTTTGTATTACCCTCTCCTTTGTGGAGATTCCTTAGTGAGCACCAATCTTTCTTTGTGGGGATTGGGTGAGGCAAGACGTTCTTCGTGATAGCCCTCCCTTTGTGGGAATCTCAACGGAGACGTAGCTTCCTTGGTGGAAGTGAACTTCAGATTCAATCTCTAGTCTCTTGCTTGTTTGTGTTCATCTCCTTCTTTCTAACCCTAGAAGCTTAATTTATCCCGATCTACTTTTGTGTGTTGTTGCTTTGTACATCATCTTGTGTAGGTTGTCTACAACATCCTTGGTGAACTTTTGATTCAAATGGTTTCGGTAAAATCACCTCTCTCTTAAGCAATTCATTTTCGTTTTCCTGACGCAGGGTGAGCCACCCTATTAGTCAGGGTGACCCGCCCCCCCCACCCCGGGTGACCCGGCCATAGGGTGCGGGTGACCCGATATTTGATCCGCTACTCAGTTTTTCAGCAAAATTTGAAGTGATCCTATTCACCCCCCCTCTAGGCATCACAAGGTCCTTTCACCTCTTAGCACCTTCGGAGGACTGTCACTGTTGTTTCAGGTTCCACTTCGGATCTGAACTACCACAACAGATGCCTCGTCATCATTTTATTTAAGACGTTCATCTACCAACTGAAGCTTTACAAGAATGAATTTTGGAGCCGAAAGGGCCTGCAGTTTAGTGGTTACAGGAGCCCCGGTAGCACCTCAGGTCCTGGGTTTGACTCCCCGTGGGACCGAATTTCTCAGGATTTAACGGCGTTTGTGCTTTCAGTGGTAAGCGACATTTCCGTCGACAGCGAGACACATGTGGTGACTTCGTCAATCTTGAGGATTTGCCGGCCCAGTCTTCGAAGATGCTCTTAGGGGTAGTGTTTGCGCGTGTGTGTTCATAGAGATGAGTGTGTGTGCGTTGTGAGTGTCTCCGATGTACTGTGTAATTCGAAAAAAAATTTTTGGAGAAGATGGAGATCAGCGATCCCATTGTTTTATTGCAACAAGAAATGAGCTTTATGCTAAGAAATGGGCTTTCTTAATGTGGATCTTCCCAGGAATCCCATCAAGCTCAGGCAAGGGCCGTTACACCACCCGCACCGGGACTGCCTTCCGGTCCCTGGAGGGGAAAAATAAAGGAGAATGCCTTGCAGCGGCTTACTGGAGGGCTCCGTCAAAACAGTGCTGCCGTCCAGTCTCCTTCATTACCAGAGGAAGTGGAGGAGCTCCTTTTTCCGCATCCCGAGGTAGCAGCCCCAACCACCCCGCCCATCCTGCTAGCGCTCGGACGATGACGTGCGGCGAGCAGAGGTCTTCGAGCGCCGCCGGCACTACACTTGTGCGACAGAGGAGCGTCGTCCCTGCTTCCGGTCGTGCGGGATTGGGCAGAGCCGCGAAGGGAGCACCACTGCCGCCGTCGCGTCCCTGCTTTGCCACGGGGAGCTGCAGCTGTGTTCCGCCCGCCGCGAGTAGAGGGCCCCGACCCCAGGGAGGAGAGAAGGAGACGACGCGGCCTCGCCGTGCTCCTGCGACTGCTGCTCCAAGAGGACCCGCCGGCCGGCCGTGGAGGGGGCGGGAGAGGGGATGCGCCTCCTCGCGAGATCCGCGGCCGGCTCGCCGTGTCTGACCGGCTCACCACCTGGTCCGCTGCATCAGACCTGCTGCATCCGGGGCAGGGGAGGGAGGGGGAGAGCGGTGCGTCGGCGGAAGAGCTCCCCTACCTCGCCGTCGACCCGCAGAGGACGGGCTCGCCGCCGCGGTGGGGATGGAGCGTGCCACCTCCGTGCTGGCAGGACAAAAGCCGCCGCGCTGCCGCTCCAATCGCCACTGGGAAGAAGAAGAGGGTGCTCTGGATCCGGATCGAGAGCCGCCGCATGCCGCCTGCCTCGATTCACCCCGGCGCGGGAGGAGAAGCCGGCGACTGACGCGGAGCTCGGCGAGGCTAGACGGCGGGGAATCGAGCCCGCGTCCGCCGTGAACACCACCTCCTCCTCCACCGCGGGGTTGGTGTCGCGCCTGCCGTCCGCCGTCGAAGCTCCATGGAGGCTGGCCGCTGGAGCTCCTTCCCGCCGTCGCTGCTCCTGCGTCAGGCGAGTCAAGCTCCGTCGGCCCGAGCCGCACCCCGCCTCGCGGCGGTGGGGAGATCTCGCGGGAGCGGGCGGCCGAGCTCGCGAGCTCGTGGGCACCCCGCCTCTGCTCCTCTTCGCACACCCAGCTCGCCGGAGAGGGACTCGACGGACCTCGAGCAGGAGTAGCCCGCCGTCGCCGTCCCGCGGGGAGGAGGAGAGGGAGGGAGGGCAGTGGAGCGAGGTGGGCGGAGGAGCAGAGTCCGGCGGAGAAAATTGGGAGGGAGGAGAGAGAGATAGGGAAATGAGTGTACAATAATTTGAGTGGGCCCGGTTGTTGAGATGAAGCAGAGGTATAAAGGATGATGGATGTAGGAGAAGTGAATATAAAATGAAGAATCTTGCTGACCAGACAGGAATATTCTGTTTTGAAGGAGGAAATGAAAGATGATGAGTGTGGATGGTTTCAAACTGCAGAAGGCCCATGGGTCGATTTACTTGGTTCGCCTCGCTCTTTGGTCACATTCACAAACGCCGGCCTCCACCTCCGTCTGCCGCCTTGTTGGTCAGCACGACCGCCGCAGCCCAGCTTCTCTCTCGCTCGCTCTCGCTTCCCCCGTCAGATTGCCCCCGGGGCAAGTGCGACGCGGAGGCGCACTTCTACGACCACCCGTGGAATCTTATCTCCTACAGGTGATACAAATTTTTTCTCTTAGATTTCTGCAACGCTGAGCAGGTCACTGTGGGGTACGGGAAGGCAGTAGTTCAGACTTGTTAGGTAGTATATGCGTTTTATCCTACTTCCTCTTCTGGCCGATTTTGCCATGAAGTTTGAATTGGGGATTCAGTGATCACTGTACTGGTGTAGCCAAGATTATGGAGAAGGGAACAGTATATGCACATTATAAGTTTTTAATTTCCACCCAGAAGTGGCAGGCAAGTGATTGATGCTTATACAACTACAGGCTGGGAAACATGTTTTATTTTTTGAATGACTTTTAGAAACTACGTTCTGGTAGTAGGCAGGGAAGCTAACGATGGTCCCATTAGCCTGGCTTTTCTTCCACAAAAAGCACGATTAATTAATACTTTATTATATAACTATAGTGGGGGAGCGTGGAGTTTTGATTTGGAATCAATTCTTCTTTATGTTGTCTGTAGATAAGGCTAAGTGACAACCAGTGAAATAAAGGAAGGTAAAATCAAATAGTTTTCTTCAATTATTGTTGATGGGCTTTGCCTTATCTATATGGCACTATTGATGATTGCTACCAGTCCTAGCCCATTATAAATTTCTTTTTTCGACACAGTTCGTCTGCTTCTTTTGGAAGATCCTTTATTTGGTCATCAGCAGCCTCACTTGTTCTGCAGTATATCAATTCCCTCAGTGCATCAGCCGTCCATTCAGATCTCAACAAATCTTGCCATCACCAGTGCAACCTCTTCTGTTGCCCCTGCAGATCCTTCTGTGTCACTGTTCATGGCATGAACCAGAGGAATGGAAATATTCTCCTAGAATTTCTGAGCACTGGGATTGTTTTCTGAAGGTATGTGCTGGTACAGTTACAGTCTATGATGATTAACAAGCAGAACTTTATTGTTCCATCTTATGGATCTCTTGCTTGAAAGCCATGTTGAATGGTGTATAAAACTATTTTCATAGCTTTGGTCTAGGATTGAGCTGAGCTCCTTTTCCTCTCAACCTTGGGTTGGAATTGGGGACTCAATCTATTTATTATTGAAACTCTTCTGTTTTCAGATTAACTAGAACCTTTTGGTTATCTCACTCCTTTCTTTGGTTTGATTTTCCAGTTAGTACTGAGAGACATTTTACATATATACTTGAAAGAAGCTAGAGATCATGGTTTATGAAGCTAGGTGCACGTGAAGTTCTCCACTTTGTGTTGGAGGTAAATAAAACGCATGGTACTCATTTTGACTAGACTGTTAAATTGTCCAACGATTTCCAAGAACTATTTGTCTTTGGATATGCAGAATCACTTATCCAACTGGATTTCAGAACATAGAGCGCAATCATGTTTATTGAAGTCGTTTACTGCAAAAAAAAAAATTTGTGTATCACATTTTAATAGTGCTAAATATCATAGTAGATATCTTAGAATCTGCTTATTCGGCACAGTTCAATTACTCTTCATTCCATTTATCACCAACTGCATCATATTTTTTGAAGTTTGCAGTTTTAATCCTTAATTCCTGCAATTTAGCAGGTCTTCTGAGGACCTAACTGCATAAGAAAATTCAACAACCACCGAAGCCAAAAGGATACGACTGCACTGCCTCCATTTAGCAAAATGGAGCTTGCTCTTGGTACAGCAAACTGGCTCCTCGGGAAGGTGCTAAACAAGCTGTCCAGCAAGTTAGTGGAAGCATGGGTCGCAAGCTCGGGACTCAATAGCAATATGGAAGCTATCAAAAGAAAGCTGTGGTACACGCATGGCATCCTGCATGAAGCCCAGAAGAGAGATGTGAGCGATAACCAGGGCTTACTGGTGCTGCTGCACTAGTTAAGCAACACAGCCGATCAGGCAGAGGATGTACTTGATGAGTTAGATTATTACCTCATCCAGGACAAGCTTGATAAGACCCGTGAGGCTGCTGCAGATGTGCATGGTGTCCTTGATGGTTCTGCTTTTCATGCAGGCCATGTTGGTCGCCATTTTATGCATAAATGGCTGGCTCTCATGCTGCTCGTCTTCTCAAGGATCTGAATATGATCATGGTGATGACAATGGTGGCGATGATGTGAACACTATTGCTTGTCCACCTAGGACCGTTTTCAACAGAGTGGACATGTCCAAGAGAATCAAATTGTTGATAGAGAACATGCAAGATCTCTGTGGTCAGGTCTCGGATCTGTTGAAACTGAACATTCCCAGCCTTCCACAGGACATGGCAATTGCTTCACGGCGACCTGTTACCACCTCAATGTGTACAGAAGTCACGCTGTTCGGAAGAGAAACCTTGTTTTATAAACTGGTTAATGACATTACAGCTGGTGAATATCACCTTAAAAGAATGTCAATTCTTCCTGTTGTTGTTCCTCCTGGCATTGGAAAAACAACTTTGACTCAGCATTTGTGCAATGACCCAAGAATACAAGACTGAAGGACCGAATAGGCGACCAGAGAGGGGAGAGTGAATGGGAGCTGACAAAAATTCTTCCCGAATGTCGAACTCAGCTTATACCCCGATTGCCACTCCGAGTACTCGCACATACCATTGAAGCTCTAGACTAGGCACACACAAGTCTACATGTCCTAGAGACAAGTCTTGAATCAAAGCGCGGAAGCACAAGACAAGAATTGAAGCACCTAGTCAATTCTGGAAAACTGTCCGTGCAGAACGAGCGGACCGTCTGCAAGGGTACGGTGGACTGTCTGCACGGCCTGCAAAGACTGTCCAAAAAAGACAACCGAACCACCAGAGACGCACCCCGAAAAATCGGACTGTCCACGAGTGATACGCGGACTGTCCGCACCTTCACGGACTGTTCGCCACTTCAGTTCGGATCGTCCGCAAACTCCGTGCAATCAAAACCACTTGTGGCACCAAATCAAAACACGAACACGAAAGAACTCGCGAAGAATACGAAGAACACATGTACTGTTCCAGGCCACACGGACCGTCTGCATGAGGCTCGCGGACTGTCCGCGTGTTGCGAACAGAAGCAGAGACGCATGACCCGCGAGGGTCAAAGCCACCTATCCATCACCGGATCTCCCAAACGGCTAAAGCTCTTGAGACAAGACTTTTGGGCGATGAGAAGCGTCACTAGATGAAGCTATACCCCAAAAATCTCGACCTCTAACTCCCTAAATCACCGGGAATCACGGATCACACGAACCACCACCAAGAACTCGGGCTCCAACAAAAAACGCACGAATCGAAGGTGTTTCCCGACGTTTGAGGGGTCAGGATCACACACCAAGATGCGCAAGGCATCCACCCATGATCCCTGCAAAGAAATCCGAGAAGAAACGCCCTCAAATCCACGAATCGAGCGAAGAACGAAACCCCCAAAAATAGCCCCGAAAATGACACGAAAATCACAGAGGACTAGGAGATCATCGCAACTCCAAAAGTTTCCATACATCCAGAGGTCAGAGTCTATACAAGAATCTAGCCTAAGAAATACAGAGGAAAAGAAGCAGTTCAAAGCAATCTACCAGGGGAGGAAAACCCTAGAGTCCAAGAGAGATGTCATCCACCTCTCCGCTATTTATACTAAGTACACCGGAGGGGGGTAAGTGACCACGCTACCCCTACAACTCAAATAGAAGATACACACCCCTCAGGGGTAATATGGTCTAGTCTTCATCGAGCGGACACGCTTCCACCGCGGCTTCGCATCAACGCAAACCCCGCGATCAAGCCATGTGCCCCCCGCCTCGAAGCTTCCCGACGCTCCCGGATCACCGTCTCCGTCGCATCGGGCCTCCGGACTTGGTTTTGCGGCCCAAACCAAGAAACCGTCCACCGATGGTTTTGTGGGCAAACCAACAAACCACGCGTGCAAGCTTCGGGCTCGATCCGCTACCTTGCACCGGCCCATGTTCACGACTTCAGCTCGCTAGTCTTGCATCGTACGGCTTGCACTTGACCCCATCGGCCACCGGGTCTATCGAACCAAGCCTACTTGCCTCTCCATCACCCGGAGGCCGCCACAGCTAAGGCCTTTCGCGCTTGTTCTTCACCTGCACCAACACGAGTCAAGCCGCAACCTGTACCTGCACACTTAGCCAAGCATCAGTCCACACAACGTTGTCAATCACTCATCACTGAGGAGCAACCATCCACTGGTCCTCGGACACACCTGGTCCTCAATCTCCCCCTTGATGAGTGCATTGACAACACCCATAGTAACCAACATAGAGAAAAAGGAAAAGAAAACAACCACGAACACAAACCCCCAAGCAAGTGATCCAAAGCCAAAGAACAAGCGAAAAGCACGATCACTCGCCAAACTAAGTCTCGGCCCCCTAAGGCAAGGGCAACGGCTCAACACAGCCGAGACAAAACAAAGCTCACAAAGAGGACACCACAAAGCACAAAACTCAGGCAAACCGAAGGAGCTCCCCCTGCACATATGCAAAACTCCCCCTGAGCAAATGCAACCTCTTCTTCTCAATTTTTCTCCTCACAAGCAACATCTCACAAATGCATACCAATTTTCCACAAACTCTCCCCCTATCATACATATCTTCCAAAATTCTCCCCCTTGTTGACAATGCATGAATCAAGGTATATGAAACACTTCCCCTTGTTTTTATGAAAAATGCATGTCAAAGCATATGTATAATCTACCAAGCTTCTCAAATATACAAAGAGCACAACAAAATGCTACAAATGAGACATAGAGCAAGCAAAGTAGATATGGTGTTGTTAGCGCATTGCCATCAAGAAAGTAGAGACATATAAGCATGTGACATGACCAAAAGCATTTTTAAGCAATTTTTACAAAGAAACATTCATCTCATGAGCAAGGCCCTATCCATGGCAATTTGAACAAAAATACACTCTATCATCCAAAGCTCATACAAGATCACAAATTATCATCACAAGATCATGGTAAATGCCCACAAGCTACTCAAGTCATGTTAAAGCTACCGAGCCATGTGTCTACTTCTTAAAATGAGACTTCTCATGGTAGACATCATGCAACGGTTTAGCACCCAAGATATGAATATCAAAAACATAAAAACATGATTAGGAGCTTATTTTTCAAGCATAAGGTCATTCATACACCAATTTCATTTTCAAGTTTAAACATGGTACATTAAGTGTCTTTGCGGCAAACAGAAGCTTATGCTCCTCCACAAGTAAACAAATGGGCTAAACATTTACAATGACAAAAGGTCTTTGACCCCAAGCAAAGAGAACATGATACTCAAGCACAAACTAAACATGATAGAGGTATTTGACACAAATTGAACATAGACAAGTATCTACTCATGAGTGAAGCAATTTTATCATTTTCACAAACATACAGCTATCTCATCATACATATATGGCAAAACCATCAAGAGCATAGCATTCACATCACCATTTACCAAACATGCACATATCTCACACATATCACATCTGTGATCAAAGTATATAAGAGAAGCTTTTCCTAGCACAAGTGATCCAAAGATGGCTATCCTACCAGGTTTTGCACAGAGAGTAAAATGCATGCATAGAATGCAACAAAATGAAACATATATCACATATATACATGAGAAACTCCAAGACCCAGCTAGAAAGGAAAGCACACTCCAAGTTCACCCCGCAAGCGAGTGAAAGTGACTTGGTCAAGTGGTTTGGTGAATATGTCGGCTAGCTGATCTTGGGTAGGTACATAGGATAAGGATATGTTTCCCTTCTCAACATTGTCCCTCAGAAAGTGGTATCTCACTTCTATGTGTTTCGTTTTGGAGTGAAAGACTGGGTTTTTGGCTACACTTATGGCACTGGTGCTGTCACAAAAGAGTGGAACCTGGGAACACTCCTCACCAAAATCACTCATAGTGTAGGTCATCCAAAGCAGCTGGGAACAACAACTAACAGCAGCTACATACTCGGTCTCTGTAGTGGACTGGGCTACACTGGATTGCTTGCAAGATGACCAAGAGACCAAAGAAGAACCAAGGAACTGACAACACCAGAGGTAGACTTGCGGTCCAATCGACACCCAGCAAAATCAGCATCGGAGTACCCGTGAAGTCTGAGTGTTGAGGAGACAGAATACCAAAGACCAAACTCAGGAGTGTAGTTCAAATACCTGAAAATCCGCTTGACGGCCTGCCGATGTGAAGTTCTCGGTGAAGCCTGAAAACGAGCGCACAGACACACGATGAACTGTATATCCGGCCTCGTCGCTGTCAAGTAGAGGAGGGAGCCGATCATGCTCTGGTACTCCTTCTGGTCCATGGGTTCGCCATCCTCATCCGCATCCAAAGCCGTAGTGGTACTCATCGGTGTAGTCAGCGACTTGGAGTCGTTCATGCCAAACTTCTTCACCATGTCCCTGGTGTACTTCGCCTGATGTACAAACGTCTCTTCCTTGCACTGCTTGATCTGGAGTCCTAAGAAAAACTGCAGCTCGCCCATCATGGACATCTCAAATTCCCTGCTCATGTCATCTGCAAATCTAGCAACAAGATCATGAGAAGAGCCACCAAAGATTATGTCATCCACGTAAATCTGAACAATCAAAAGGTCATTCCCATGCTTAAGGAGAAACAGGGTCTTATCAACTGTGCCCATTACAAACCCCTTATTTAGCAAAAAGCGTCTCAACCTACCATACCAAGCTCTCGGTGCCTGTTTCAACCCATAGAGCGCTCTCTGGAGTTTGTATACATGGTCTGGGTATCTCTCACTCTCAAACCCCGGGGGTTGCCTCACATAAACTTCTTCCTCTAACACCCCATTCAAGAAAGCACTCTTCATGTCCATTTGGTACAACTTGAACCCTTTAGCCACGACAAAGGCTAGAAGGATCCTAATTGCCTCCAAATGGGCCACAGGAGCAAATGTCTCCTCATAATCTATGCCCTCTTTCTGGTTGAACCCCTGAGCCACCAACGTCGACTTGTTTCTCACAACCATCCCATTCTCACCCTCTTTGTTCTTCCACACCCACTTGGTACCTATGGGACAGTAATTTGGTGGTGGATCGACTAACACCCAGACTTGGTTTCTCTCAAAATTCTCCAACTCCTCATGCATGGAATTCACCCAATTCTCGTCAGACAAAGCATGTCGAATATCTTTGGGCTCAAACGACACAACAAAAGCACAATGAGCGAAATGAGAAGTGTTCCTTGACCTCGACCGTGTAGTGCGTTCATGAAGGTCACCTATGATCGTCGTCGGTGGGTGGTCCACCTGTACTCGCTAGGGAGCCTCTCGCCTGTACACAATCTCCCCCTCAACAGTAGCCTCCACTCGAACAGCCTCAGTCGTAGTGGGTGTAGGGGATGAACCATCCTCGATCGTCGTCATAGTAGTGGAAGTAGCACGTACACGATCAGCCATGGGAGCATCACCTCCATCATCGTCTTCATCTCCATCTCCATCTTGCTCATTCTCAAAAATCCTCGCTCCAATCTCCTCGTCACCTGCACACTCAAAGACAGAAGAGCTACATGGTTGTGTCTCGTCGAAGGTTACCTCGCAAGTCTCCATGATTCAGTTAGTGTCAAGATTGATCACACGATATGCTCTAGAGTGAATCGCATCACCAAGGAAAATACCATCCGAACATCTAGACTCGAACTTATCCAACTTGCCCTTCTTCAGAATGAAACACTTACAACCAAAAGCTCTAAAGTGACTCACCTTGGGTTGTCGCCCATGCATCAGCTCATAAGAGGTCTTCTTCTTAAAGCCACGAAGGAAGATGCGATTTGAGACATAGCAAGCGGTATTGACCACCTCGGCCCAGAAACACCTAGGAGTCCTATGCTCATCGAGCATCGTCCTGGCCATCTCACAAAGGGTCCGGTTCTTCCTCTCCACTACGCCATTCTGGCAAGCGACGTATGGAGAAGAGTACTGATGATCGAGACCAAGATCGCTGCAAAAGGCATCAAAATGAGAATTCTTGAACTCAGTGTCATTGTCACTGCGTATAGCTCGAATGGCATCACCATGTCTCTCATTCTTCAACCTCAAGATCAAGTCTCGAACAAAGCCAAATGTCTCGCTCTTATCCTCCAAAAAGAAAACCTAAGAGTACCTCGAAAAATCATCAACCACAACAAGAACATACCACTTCCCACCTGCAGAGCGAACACGAGCTGGCCCAACCAAATCCATGTGTAACAGCTCACAAGGTTGCTCGGTCATGACCGCAGTCAGAGGGGCGTGAGAAGCAGCAACCATCTTTCCATGCCGACAAGAAGCACAAACCAAATCCATCTCGAATTTCAACTTAGGCAATCCTCGGACAAGATCAAGACCACTCAAGCGGGAAAGCAACTCAAAGCTCAAGTGTCCCAACCTCCTATGCCATTTCCAAAGCTCGGCCGAAACGCCAGCAACAAAGCATCGAGGAGGACCAACAGACTGGGTGAAATCGGCACGGAAGATTTGACCCCCAGGGACGATCGTGCAGACAAGATCGCCTCGAGAATCAAGCACACGAGAAGCGCCCGACTTAAAACAAACCTCAAAACCTTCATCAAGTAACTGAGATACTGAAAACAGGTTAAAACCAAGTGACTTGACCAAAGCCACACTTCTTAAGGTCACCTTGCTACTCACCTTCACCATACCTTCAGCAAGCACTCGTCCTCTCCCATTGTCCCCGAAAGTGGTGTACTCCCTCGTACTCACTGGGGTGAGGCTGGAGAACCACCCACGATCTCCGGTCATGTGACGTGAACAACCGGAGTCGATCAACCAAAAGTCCTCCAAGCCTCCCACCTGCAATCAAAAACGAGAACGAGAATGAGCAAGCGACTCAACACTGGGGTTAGTACCAAAAGAGTCAAACCAGTATCGAGCCATTTGGTCAAAAGAAGGGTTAGCAAAGTCCATCCTACCAAAACCCCTAGGCGGAGCCCTCTCACGCCTACCACCAAAGGACCTGTCACGTCTCACTGGAGGAGTACGCGCACCACGAGGGGGAAAACGTGGCTCGTAGTCTATCTGAGACCCAAAGCTCCGATCGTGTCTCCCAAACTCGTAACAGTCACGAGAAGGAGCACGTCGATCCAACTCACCATGCCCAAACCCAACACGCCTATCTCTTTAAGGAAACACACCTCCACCTCCAGGAGTGGGAACTGTACGCACATACACCTCACCCCTAGGTAGAGGCCCTCTACGAGGCTCAAGCACATCACGAGAAAGGTGGTACCTATCCTTATTTGCCATCTCCCTAGCAAACCTCTCATATCTCTTCCTCCTGAAACAGAACTCATCCTTGTGCCCATCCCTCCCACAATATTCACAATGGAAGCGGATCGGCTGTGTCTTAGGCGGTGGCTTTTCTGTGGACTTCTCAATAGCTTTCTCTCCTAACTTCCCCTCAAAGACATTCCCCTGGGTGCTCACAAACTTGATGGGTTTCTGGTAGTTTTCTGTTTTGTGGGGGAACACTGGTGGGTCTAGAGTTGTATCAAGCTTGTTTCTGAGGTGGTTTGGCTTGGGTGCATATTTGTTCATGGGTATGGTGTGTGGTGGAGTAGGGATCTCTCCAACTTTCTCTTCTCCCTCACCTCTCTTCTCACCACTCTTGCCAGCCCCCAACGCCTGACCATCAAACCTGTTGAACTAAGCCAACATCAAACTCAATTGTGGCTCATGCCCAGACAACCAACTCATCAATTTCCTAAGCTCATCATTTTCATCCTTCAAACGGTCAACATAGTGTGCAAGTTCCATATTTTTCAAAGTATGCATTTCACAGGTAAAACATGATGTAGGAATGGGAGCTTTCAAAGCAGCCTCAAGAGAAACTATCCTGGTGTGAGACTCATCTAGCCTAGCATGCAACACAGGACATGAAGTGCAAGCACCTAACAAAGCTGGCCTAGATTTCAGTTCATCACACTCAACCCTAATCACATCTAGTTCCTCAAGAGTAGAGGCATGCTTCTCCTTGAGAGCAGTCAAATCAGCAAGAAAAACTGTGCAATCACTACAATCAATCTCATCAGACACAACAGGAGCAGATTTCAAAGATCCTATCTCATTTCTAGCATCAACAAGCAAGGACTCGAGCTTAGCTATCTTGTCCTTAGCATCACCCAACAGAGACCTAAATTCCCTCTTCTCCTTGTAGGTCTTCCTAAGCACATCATCACAGTTATCAAGCAACTCATTCAGCCTAGCGTTCTCCTCTAGCAAGAAGTTAGGATTGTGTCGTACCTCTTCCTCGGAGTCGGAGTTTGAATCCGAGCTGTGCTTCCCACCCTTCTTGGAATGCGCCATGCCTCAAAAACCTCCTTGTGCGACGAAGCTGAGGCCGATGAAGTTCTTGCCTGTGTGCCACTTGTCCTTGCGCCGTTCTTGCTCTTCCTCACTGCTCGAGTCGGAAGAAGCATCGCTTGATGTGGAGTCGATGTCACTCGCTCCGGCAACCATCGCTCGATCCGTCTTCTTCTTGTACCCGCTACTCTTCTTGGACCTTCTCTCGCCCTTGTCCTTGCGTTTGTCCTTGTAGTCGTTCCGGGAGTGGTGCTTGTTGTAGTCGTGCTTGGGCTTGCCCTTGTAGTTGTTGTTGATCTCCATGGCTTCAGGGCATTCGGCGATGAAGTGCCCGTGCTTCCCGCACCGATAGCACATCCCCAAGCTCCGCCTTGCATTCTTGCGGTTATCGTACATCCGCCCAAACCTCTTGCTCAACAAAGTGAGATCGTCCTCGCTCAGCACCTCAAAGTCCTCATCTGGCAAAGACACAAGACAAGACAAAGAGAAACCACCAGAGTTAGCGTTAGACCTTGATCCTGAGACAAGAGCCAAACTATGAGGATCAGTGGGGCTCTCGCTCTTGGCTCTCAAGCCACGATCAACCTCTGAAGACCTGAGCTTGGAAAACAGCTCATCAAGCGGCAACGTGTCATATACGCTCGACTCCTCAATGGCCTCGACCTTGGCACCCCAAACAGATCTATCCAGGGCATGCAAAAGCTTAATAGCTTGATCATGATCCACGTATGGGAGCACTGTCACATTGGCCCTCATGTTATTGACTATGCTAGTGAAGCGCTGAAACATAGCATCGGTCGACTCACCAGGGAGATGAGTGAAGTTCTCGTACTCTCTCCGGTAAGTGGAAAACAAACGGGCTTGCAATTGGGCATTGCCAACATGACCATTTCTCAACTTGAGCCAAATCTTTCCAGCAACATTCTCTCCATACACTTGTTCAAACTCCGAGGCACAGAGAGCACGGAACAAGTAATCAACGACCTTGCTGTTGGCCTCACACATGTCCCGCGATCCTGGAAGCAGAAAACTGTCTGGGATGACATAATGAGGATTCTGAGTTTCCTCCCAGATCAGAGTTCCCTTCCCTCGCAAAATGCGCCCATGCGCCTCTCCCACATCGAGTAATTCTTGCCATCAAAGTGCGGAGGACCCGACCCCTTGCCATAATCGCCCATCTTTGGATCTTAGACTGGTTAGAATTAAGAAGACCTATAACCGGCTCTGATACCAATTGAAGGACCGAATAGGTGACCAGAGAGGGGGGGAGTGAATGGGAGCCGATAAAAATTCTTCCCGAAGGTCGAACTCAGCCTATACCCCGATTGCCACTCCGAGTACTCACACACAACAGAGAAGCTCTAGCCTAGGCACACACAAGCCTACAAGTCCTAGAGACAAGCCTTGAATCAAAACGCGGAAGCACAAGACAAGAATCGAAGCACCTAGTCAATTCTGGAAAACCAGGCGCGGACTGTCTGTGCAGTACGGGCGGACCGTCCACAAGGGTACGGTGGACTGTCCGCACAGCCTGCTCAGACTGTCCGAAAAAGCCAACCGAATCACCAGAGACGCACCCCAAAAAATCGGACTATCTGCGAGTGACACGCGGACTGTCCGCACCTTCACGGACTGTCCGCCACTTCAGTTCGGATCGTCTGCAAACTCCGTGCAATCAAAACCACTTGTGGCACCGGATCAAAACACGAACACGAAAGAACTCGCGAAGAACACGAAGAACACATGTTCTGTTCCAGGCTACGTGGACCGTCCGCACGAGGCTTGCAAACTGTCCGCAGGTTGCGAACGGAAGCAGAGACGCACGCGCGTAGGGGTCAAAGCCACCTATCCATCACCGGATCTCCCAAACGGCTAAAGCTCTTGAGACAAGACTTTGGGGAGATAAGAAGCGTCACTAGATGAAGCTATGCCCCAAAAATCTCGACCTCTAACTCCCTAAATCAACGGGAATCGCGGATCACACGAACCACCACCAAGAACTCGGGCTCCAACCAAAAAACGCACAAATCGAAGGTGTTTCCCGACGTTTTAGGGGTCAAGATCACACACCAACATGCGCAAGGCATCCACCCATGATCCCCTCAAAGAAATCCAAGAAGAAATACCCTCAATTCCATGAATCGAGCGAAGAACGAAACCCCCCAAAAATAGCCCCGAAAATGACACGAAAATCACAGAGAACTAGGAGATTATCGCAACTTCGAAAGCTTCCATACATCCAGAGGTCAGAGTCTATACAAGAATCTAGTCTAAGGAATACAGAGGAAAAGAAGCAGTCCAAAGCAATCTACCGGGGGAGGAAAACCCTAGAGTCCAAGAGAGAGAGATGCCATCCACCTCTCCGCTATTTATACGAAGTCCACCGGAGGGGGGTAAATGACCACGCTACCCCTACAACTCAAATAGAAGATACACACCCCTCAGGGGCAATATGGTCTAGTCTTCATCGAGCGGACACGCTTCCACCGCGGCTTCACTTCGCATCGACGCAAACCCCGCGATCACGCCACGTGCCCCTGCCTCAAACCTTCCTGACACTCCCGGATCACCGTCTCCATCGCATCGGGCCTCCGGACTTGGTTTTGTGGCGCAAACCAAGAAACCGTCCACCGATGGTTTTGTGGGCAAACCAACAAACCCCGTGTGCAAGCTTCGAGCTCGATCCGCTACCTTGCACCGACCCATGTTCATGACTTCAGCTAGCTAGTCTTGCACCGCACGGCTCGCACTTGACCCCATCGGCCACCGGGTCCATCGAACCAAGCCTACTTGCCTCTCCATCACCAGGAGGCCGCCACGGCTAAGGCCTTTCGTGTTTGTTCTTCACCTGCACCAACACGAGTCAAGCCGCAACCTGTACATGCACACTTAGCCAAGCATCAGTCCATACAACGTTGTCAATCACTCATCACTAAGGAGCGACCTTCTACTGGTCCTTGGACACACCTGGTCCTCAAGGACCACTTCTCCATCATAATGTGGATTTGTGTGTCACGTAATTTTAGTGTGCACAGGCTCACTAAGGAAATTTTCAGGTGCACTGAAAATGAGGGCAGCAGCGGAGAAAAAGAATCGACAAATTTGGATCAACTTCAAAAATTAATTGCAAGAAGATTGAAGGCAAAAAGGTTCTTAGTCATCTTGGATGATATGTGGACTTGCAAAAGTGAGATTGAATGGAGAACACTATTAGGTCCACTCACAAAGGCGGAAGTAGATGGCAACATGATTATGGTCACTACAAGATTTCACAACATAGCAGAATTGGTGAAAACTACGAATCCAGTAATTCTAGACGGTTTGGAGCCCAAAGAGTTCTGGAAGTTCTTTCTTGCATGCACATTTGATGATGTTATGGAATTGCTTAATAACAAAGGAATACAGGAGCAGATAAGAAGAGATCTCCTTGCTCGCCCTCCTAGAGGCTCTGAGCTCGGTTTATATTCTTCTTCTGCTTAACCAAAACCAATCCTGGACTCTAGATTAAATAGCCTAAATCCTAACAACCTCCTCCTTTTTATTCAGCCAGCCTAACAAAACTCTAGCTGGCGCCTATTTTGTCGTGGTCGGCCTGATGTTTGGCCTGCGTGTGAACTGCTTGCAAAGAAGGAGTCCACAACACTTCTAGCCCCCCCCCCAGACCAAAAAGGTCGTCCTCAAGCTTGAATGCGGGATAGCGCTCCTTGAAGTCTGGCAATGGTTCCCAAGTAGTGTCAGCTGCTGTTCCTCCTTCCCACTGCACCAACAGTTGCCAGGAGTCTTTTGTTGGCATTGCACGCATCACCTTAGCCGGCACCGGAAGAACACGTCCATGGCCAATAGGAGGAAGAGGTCCTGGAGCTGAAGTAGGGGCGTCTTCGTACTTCTTCGAAATAACAACATGGAAGACATCATGAATTCGAGCCTTAGGCGGAAGACGGAGGCGGTAGGCGACTGAACCCAGCTTCTCAACCACTTGAAAAGGACCATAGTACCATGGTGACAGTTTGGACTTGGAGCTGTTAGTGATCCCAGCCGCAGAACGCTGATGGAGGCGAAGCCAAACCCATTCATCCACCTGGAATTCCAGTGCACGGTCGAGCTTGTCATGGGAAGACGTCATAAAATCCTGAGTCTGCAGCAACCTCTCCCTAATCTCCATGAAGAACTCATCACGGTGCTTGAGCTTTCTGTCAACCACGACCACCTTTGCTAACCCCGGCTGATAAGATATCATGGATGGCGGAGGACGACCATAGACCACCTCAAATGGAGTAGAACCCAAAGTCAACTGAAAGGATGTGTTAAAACAATATTCAGCCCAAGGCAACCAGCGCAGCCAACTTCGGGGGCGATCCCCAGCCAAACAGTAGAGGTACACAGCTAGCAATCGATTAGCAACTCCAGATTGGCCATCGGTTTGTGGCCTGAACGCAGAACTGAGGCGAAGCTTGACGCCGGCAAGGTTGAACAGTTCAGACCACAAATTGCTGGTGAAGACAGGGTCCCTAGTACTAACAATGGAGCATGGAAATCCATGAAGTCGCACAATGTTGTCAAAGAATGCCTATGCCCCAGTTAGAGCGGTGTATGGGTGACCCAGCAGTATGAAATGAGCCATCTTGGAGAAGCGATCTACCACGGTTAGGACCACACACTTGCCGCCCACGCGAGCGAAACCTTCGACAAAATCCATGGCTATGTTGCTACACACTGACGATGGAACGTCGAGCGGCTGTAGCAGTGTTGCCAGATGAAGGTGCTCTGTCTTGTTTCTCTGGTAGACAAGGCATCCCTTGATGAAATACCGCACAAGCCGTGACGCTTGCGGGCAGAAGAAGGATGCCCAGACACGCGCCAATGTTTTATGAACTCCCTCATGACCGCTGTTGTGGGCGTGTTCATGGATCGGTGGCCAAAAAGCAGAGGAGCTGGCACAAAAATGCGGCCCTGGTGAAGAACGAACCCCTCTGTTTCAATCCATCCGGGGCCAGCAGTGCCGTCGCGGATCTCTTGGCGCTTGGAGATGACCTCAGGCAGAGCTGCTACCTCCTGGCGAAAACTCTCAAAGAGCGGGAACTCCGGTCTGGACAGAGCATGCATCTGAACACCAGGCTCGTTCTCATCTCGCCGGGACAGAGCATCGGCCGCGGCGTTTTACTTGTTCAGCTTATACTCCACGGTGAAGCTGTAGCCAAATAACTTGCTCACCCACATGTGTTGAGGAATCGTCGAGAGCCGCTGATCCAAGAGATGCTTCAGGCTGCAGTGGTCTGTGCGAACAATGAACTCAGTTGTCCACAAGTAAGGGCGCCAATGGCGCATTGCTTGAACCAAACAAATGAGCTCGCGCTCATAGGCTGCTAGCTTGGAGTGTTGCGGCGCCACTGCTTTGCTGAAGAATGCTATGGGACCTTAACCTTGATGGAGCACGGCACCAAATCCTATACCGGAAGCGTCGCAATCGACCACAAATTGCGCTGTGAAGTCTGGCAGTCACAGCACTAGAGCCATGTCAGCACCCTCTTGAGGTCCTCGAATGCGGCCGTGGCTGCGACGCTCCACAGGAACGCGTCACGCTTGAGGAGGGTCGTCAACAGCGCTGCAATCACCCCATAATTGTGGATGAACCGCCGGTAGTACCCTGTGAGTCCTAGAAACCCATGAAGCGCCTTGATTGATCGTGGCATTGTACACTCTTGGACTGCCTGAATCTTGCCCCTGTCCATGGAAACCACCCGTTTCTCGATGACATGACCAAGGTAGTGTATCCGCCGTTTGCCAAAAGAGCACTTAGAGCGCTTAAGAACCAACCCATGTTGCTCCAGGATGAGGAACACGGCGTGAACGTGCTATCAGTGCTCTGTTTCTGTGTGGCTGAAGATGAGGATGTCGTCAAAAAATACCAGGACGCACCTGCGGAGTAGGGGCTGGAGGATCTCATTCGTCAATGCCTGGAACGTCGAGGGAGCGTTGGCGAGGCCAAACGGCATCACCAAGAACTCAAAATGGCCATGGCGTGTGCGGAACGTCGTTTTGGCCACATCGTCGTGGTGCATCCGCACCTGGTGATAGCCGCTGTGGAGGTCGAGCTTCGTGAAGAAGATGGCGTCCTTTAATTCATCCAGGAGCTCTTCCACCACTAGGATAGGGAACATGTCCCGCACCGTCTTGCTATTCAGTGCCCAATAGTCGACACAGAAATGCCAAGAGTCGTCAAGCTTGCGGACGAGAAGAACCGGTGCTGAGAACAGCGATGTACTGGTGCGTATGATGCCCTGGTCTAGCATCGCCTCACATTGCGCTTCAATTTCATCTTTCACCAGCTGGGCGTATCGGTAGGGCCGCACTGCCACTGGTGGCGTGTCCGGCAGGAGATGGATCTGGTGATCGTAGGACCGTGGTGGTGGCAGCCCTGTTGGCCTGGCGAAGAGCACTGCAAATTCTGCGAGTAGCACCTCCAGCGCGTTCCGCGGTGAGGGACGGCCGCCAATGCTGGTCCAATGTACCCAGTGGTCATGCAGCCAGAAGGTCATAGAGAGCTTGGCGAAATCCAAGACAATCGGCCCCAAGGTGCGGAGCCACTCGCAGCCCAGGACCACATCGTAGCCATCCAGGGGGATGATGTAGAAGTCCATCAGAAAAGCTTTGCCACCAATGATCATGTCGACGCCAGGACAGACGCCGGAGCAGGGCCCTCGGTCAGCATTGGCCACGCCCACCGTCAGACCCCGGCGCAGCTCCGGAACAAGGCCGATGCGGCTCGCCACCGATTCGGCAACGAAGGAGTGGGTCAACCCGGAGTCAACCAGCGTCGTCGTCACAGCGCCTTGCACGATGGCATGGAGTTGCAGAGTGGAGCTTGTGCGGACACCTGTGATGGCATTCATGGAGATGCGGATCTCGTCATCCTCCGCAGCGTCGTCTGTAGGGCTGTCGCTGATGTCCAGGTAGAAGACGCCCTTGCCTGTGCAGATCTTGCTGTGTTCCTTACTCGTGCAGATCTTGGCGTGGTCCCTGGAAATTTTTTCTGGGCAATTGAAGCACAGCCCCTCCATGCGGCGATGCGCCATCTCCTCCGGCGAGAGACGCTTGAAGCGGTTGTCGGGTGCCGGCGGCTTCACCAGTGCGGCGAGCGTTGTTGATGTAGATCCCGCCACACTGGAGGGTGGCATCAATTTGTGTGCGGACGGTGGCGGCCAAGGGGCGGAACGGGGCGTCGCGCGTGAAGCCGTCGTAGCGTCAGGGATGGCGGCCTGACGGCGCTCGTATGCCCGCGCTAGGCCCATGGCTTCCTCCAAGATGCCGGGCTTCTGTAGCTCCACATCAGTGCTGAGCGGCTGCTCCAGACCCGCTGTGAACACCGCTATCTGCTGTGATTACGTGACGTCCTCGCATCACGCCAGAAGGGTGAAGAATTTTTCCTGGTACTCGTCGACGGTGCCGACGCGGCGCAGCTGGATCAATTCGCCCAGGAGATTGCTGAGCATCGGGGGGGAATCGACGATTGACGCCCTCGGCGAACTTGGCCCAAGATGGTACGCCTTCGTTCTTCTCCTAGCGGTAATATCACTGTCCCGCCGTGCTATCCAGATAGAACGACGCTGTCTGCACCTTGAGGTGTTTAGGCGTGCCGTAAGCGCGGAAGAACTGCCCGCCTTTGTGGAGCCAGGTGATTGGGTCGTTGCCGCCGTTGTACTTGGGGAACCAAAGCTTGTGGTCGGGCGCCAGTGGCGGTGATTTGTTGTGGGAGGAGAAATCGGTGTCGAAGCGGCCAGCCTTCTCTAGGACTTGCGTCTGCACGTTCTTGATGGAGGACGCGAGGGTCCCAAGCTCCTAGCGAAGCTCCTGGGAGTCCGTCTTTGCCTCCTTGCCGTTGTCACCGATCATCCTGACCAGCTTGTCGACGACTTCATCGAGGATGGCCTTGGTGATGGGGGTGTCACCGTCGGCGTCCCCCATGGCGGTGGAGTAGTGGGTTTAGCGGTGCGTGTAGGGGAGGGGTGGTGTGGGAAGTAGATGGGAAACCAGGCCAAGGAATCGCCTAGACTGATACCAAATGGTATGGAATTTCTTAATAACAGAGGAATACAGGAGCAGATAAGAAGAGATCTCCTTGCTCGCCCTCCTAGAGGCTCTGAGCTCGGTTTATATTCTTCTTCTGCTTAACCATAACCAATCCTGGACTCTAGATTAAATAGCCTAAATCCTAACAACCTCCTCCTTTTTATTCAGCCAGCCTAACTAAACTCTAGCTGGCGCCTATTCTGTTGTGGTCGGCCTGATCTTTGGCCTGCGTGTGAACTGCTTGCCAAAGAAGGAGTCCACAACACTTCCTGCCCCCCAGACCAAAAAGGTCGTCCTCGAGCTTGAATGCGGGATAGCACTCCTTGAAGTCTGGCAATGGTTCCCAAGTAGTGTCAGCTGTTGTTCCTCCTTCCCACTGCACCAACAGTTGCCAGGAGTCTTTTGTTGGCATTGCACGCATCACCTTAGCCGACACCAGAAGAACACGTCCATGGCCAATAGGAGGAAGAGGTCCTGGAGCTGAAGTAGGGGCGTTTTCATACTTCTTCAGAATAACAACATGGAAGACATCATGAATTCGAGCCTTAGGCAGAAGATGGAGGTGGTAGGCGACTGAACCCAGCTTCTCAACCACTTGAAAAGGACCATAGTACCATGGTGACAGTTTGGACTTGGAGCTGTTAGTGATCCCAGCCGCAGAACGCTGATGGAGGCGAAGCCAAACCCATTCATCCACCTGGAATTTTAGTGCACGGTCGAGCTTGTCATGGGAAGACTTCATAAAATCCTGAGCCTGCAGCAACCACTCCCTAATCTCCATCAAGAACTCATCATGGTGCTTGAGCTGTCTGTCAACCGCGACCACCTTTGCTAACCCCGGCTGATAAGATATCATGGATGGCGGAGGACGACCATAGACCACCTCAAATGGAGTAGAACCCAAAGTCGACCGAAAGGATGTGTTAAAACAATATTCAGCCCAAGGCAACTAGCGCAGCCAACTTCGGGGGCGATCCCCAACCAAACAGTAGAGGTACACAGCTAGCACTCGATTAGCAACTTCAGATTGTGAAGGACTGAATAGGCGACCAGAGTGGGGGGGGAGTGAATGGGAGCCGATAAAAATTTTTGCCGAAGGACGAACTCAGCCTATATCCCGATTGCCACTCCGAGTACTCGCACACACCAGAGAAGCTCTAGACTAGGCACACACAAGCCTACAAGTCCTAGAGACAAGCCTTGAATCAAAGCACGGTAGCACAAGACAAGAATCAAAGCACTTGGCCAATTCTGGAAAAGCCAGCTCGGACAGTCCATGGAGTACGGGCGGACTGTCCGCACCACCTGGGCGGACTGTCCGCACCCCCTACGCGGACTGTCTGAAAACTCCAACAGAACCACTAGAGACACACCGAGAAAATCAGACTGTCCGGTAGAGCCACGCGGACCGTCCGCCAGTGTCGCGGACTGTCCGTGAGGACCACGCGGACCGTCCGTCAAACTCACAGAAAACCCCAGACAAACGCAGCTCAACCCCAGACAAAAGCTCGGCCACATAGACTGTCTGTGAAGCACTCGCGGACTGTCCGCAAACCTCCTACAATAAAACCCTAGGGGCGAAACAGATCGAAACGCGAACGCGCACGAACACAGGACGAACTACGATGAACAAAAGTCACGCGGACTGTCCGCCACAGCCCCGCGGACTGTCCGCGCATCATGAACAGAGAAGGAACAGCCCGACCCCACGAAGTCGACCCTCCAAATCCATCACCGGATCTCCCAAACGGCTAGAGCTCTTGAGACAAGATTTGGGGGAGATGAGAAGCATCACTAGGTGAATCTATGCCCCAAAAATCTCAGCCTCTAACTCCCTAAAACACCAGGAATCGCGGATCACACGGACCACCACCAAGAACTCGGGCTCCAACCAAAAACTCATGAATCGAAGGGGATTCCCGGTGTTTGAGGGGTCAAGATCACACACAAAATTGCACAAGGCATCCACCCATGATCCCCTTAAAGAAATCCGAGAGAAAACACCCTCAAATCCACGAATCGAGCAAAGAACGAAACTCCCCAAAAATAGCCCCGAAAATGACACGAAAATCACAAAGAGCTTGGAGATCACCGCAACGCTGAATGCTTCCATACATCTAGAGGTTAGAGTATATACAAGAATCTAGCCTAAGGAAAGCAGAGGAAAAGAAGTAGTCCAGAGCGATCTACCGGGGGAGGAAACCCTAGAGTCCAAGAGGGAGAGATGCCATCCACCTCTCCGCTATTTATACGATGTCCACCGGAGGAGGCAAATGACAATGCTACCCCTACAACTCAAATAGAAGATACACACCCCTCAGGGGCAATATGGTCAAGTCTTCATCCAGCGGACACGCTTCCACTGTGGCCTTGCTTAGCCTCGACGCAAGCCCCGCGATCACGCCACTTGCCCCCCGCCTCGAAGCTTCCCGACGCTCCCGGATCACCATCTCCGTCGCATCGGGCCTCCGACTTAGTTTTGCGGCCTATACCAAGAAACCGTCCACCGATGGTTTTGTGGGAAAACCACCAAACCCCGCGTGCAAGCTTCAGGCTCGATCCGCTACCTTGCACCAGCCCATGTTCACGACTTCAACTTGCTAGTCTTGCACCGCACGGCTCACACTTGACCCCATCGGCCACCGGGTCCATCGAACCAAACCTACTTGCCTCTCCACCACCCGGAGGCCACTACAGCTAAGGCCTTTCGCGCTTGTTCTTCACCTGCACCAACACGAGTTAACCGCACACTTAGCCAAGCATCAGTCCATGCAACGTTGTCAATCACTCATCATTAAGGAGCGACCCTCCACTTGTCTTCGGACACACCTGTTCCTCAGATTGGCCATCGGTTTGTGGCCTGAACGTAGAACTGAGGCGAAGCTTGACACCGGCTGAGCGCATGAACAGGACCATCATCTCGAAGGCTCGTTGCATGTTGTTCAACGCACGGATGAGCAAGCTTTTTTGGGCTAAAGCTGCTAACACTGCATGCTACTTGATAAAAAGGTCGCCTTCTATCCCATTAAATAAGAAAACACCTATTGAGATATGGTCTGGCACACCCGCTGATTATTCACAGTTGAAAGTTTTTGGCTGCACTGCTTATGCTCATGTTGATAATGAAAAATTAGAGCCTAGAGCTATTAAATGTCTTTTTCTTGGTTATGGTTCGGGAGTTAAAGGATATAAGTTGTGGAATCCCAAAACAGAAAAGACTTTCATGAGCAGGAGTGTTGTTTTCAATGAATTTGTGATGTTTAGTGACAGCTTGTCCTCAAATCGTGTTCCAGATATTTTTGATAAAGAGCTGCAGCATACGAGCATGCAGCTGGAGCATGTGGATGATGAGGAAGGTGTGCATGTGCAGCAACATGTGCATGATGATACAGGCGAGCAGGTGGAGCCATCTGTGGATGATCAGGAAAATGAAGCTGTTGATGATGAGGCTCATGATGATGTTTAGTACTCACCTCCTATTCTGCAGTCAGAGGAGGATTTACCCATTGCTGTTCGCAAGTCTAAGAGGGGTTGTGGATGACCACGTCGTCTTATTGAGGAGTGTAATATGACTTATTATGCTTTGAGTTGTGCTGAACAGGTTGATAGCAGTTATGAGCCTGCAACATATACTGAAGCCATTGCTTGTGGAGATCGTGAAAAGTGGATTGCAGCTATGCAGGATGAGATGCAGTCTCTCGAGAAGAATTGCACTTGGGATGGTGTTCCCTTGCCTAAGGGAAAGAAGGTTGTTCGCTGCAAGTGGATCTACAAGAGAAAGGAGGGTTTATCTCCTAGCGAGCCTCCAAAGTTCAAGGGAAGGTTAGTTGCTAAAGGCTTCAGTCAGATTCCTGGTGTTGATTATAATGATGTGTTCTCTCCAGTGGTAAAGCATAGCTCAATTCGCACATTCTTTAGTATTGTTGCTTCACATGATCTTGAGCTTGAGCAGTTAGATGTTAAAACTGCATTCTTACATGGAGAGCTTGAGGAGGAGATTTACATGGACCGGCCTGAAGGTTTCGTTGTACCTGTCAAGGAGGATTATGTCTGTAAGTTGAAGAGATCCTTGTATGGTTTGAAACAGTCTCCTCGACAGTGGTATAAAAGGTTTGATTCATTTATGTTGAAACATGGTTTTAAGAGATCAAATTGTGATAGCTGTGTTTACATCAAGCATGTTAATGGATCACCTATATACTTGCTGTTATATGTCGATGATATGTCGATTGCTGCCAAGAGCAGGAAAGAGATCACTACATTGAAGAAATTGTTGAGTAGTGAGTTCGACATGAAGGACCTTGGTGCTGCTAAGAAAATTTTAGGTATGGAAATTACTAGAGACAGAAAATCTGGTTTGTTGTTTCTTAGTCAGCAAGGTTACATTAAGAATGTTCATGACCGTTTCAACATGCGTGATGCAAAGCCTGTTAGTACTCCTATTGCACCTCATTTTAAATTGTCAGCTGAGCAGTGTGCTAAGTCAGATGAGGATATTGAGTACATGTCAAAAGTTCCGTACTATAGTGTTGTTGGTTCTTTGATGTATGCTATGGTTTGCTCTCGTCTGGATTTATCTTATGCTATGAGTTTGGTTAGCAGATATATGTCTAATCCTGGAGAACACTGGAGGGCAGTTCAGTGGATTTCAGGTATCTCAGAGGGACAGCAGATCACTGTTTGAAGTTTGGCAGGACAGATAAGGGACTTATTGGATATGTGGATTCTGACTATGCTGGTGATTTGGACAGGCGAAGATCGCTCACAGGTTATGTCTTTACTGTTGGCAGTTGTACTGTGAGTTGGAAGGCTGTCTTGCAGCCTGTGGTTGCTTTGTCTACTACTGAAGCTGAATACATGGCTATTGCTGAAGCATGCAAAGAGTTGATTTGGTTAAAAGGATTGTTTGCTGAGCTTTGTGGAGTTAATTCTTGCATTAACCTGTTTTCTGATTCTCAGAGTGCTATATATCTTACAAAAGATCAGATGTTCTATGAGAGGACAAAGCACATTGAGATCAAGTACCATTATGTTCGAGATGAGATCGAAAAGGGTAAGCTGAAGGTATGCAAGATTAGTACTCATGATAATCCAGCTGATATGTTGACAAAGCCAGTTCCTGTTCCTAAGTTTGAGCATTGCTCAAGCTTAGTTGGTATAATGGACTAGCCCAAGAGGCTGGTTGGCGCCAGCAGTGTTGTTTATTTTTGATGTGTTCAGGATGAAGATTTCTTTGGTTTATGCTACAAGAAGGAATTTGTCTCAAGGTAGAGTTTGTTGAATGATGATCCAAATTATGTCAAGAGATAAGGCCGCCTACTTCTGACGGAGCGAAGCGGAGGCCCGTCACCGGAGGCTTGGGCCGGTACGGGGCATATAACCCCGTAGGGTTTTCCATTGGAGAGGGATTCTCTCGTCTTCTTGTAAGCCGCCGCCGTTGGCGTTTGTAACCGGACTCCGATCATAGTGAAGTTCTCGTTGGCTGGCGCCCGTGGTTTTTCCCTCTCGTGTTGGGAGGGTTTTCCACGTTAAATCTCGTGTCTCTTGCGGTTTGATTTCCTTACTCTCGTCGATTACTTGTCATCGTTTTATAACAAGATTTCACTTTTGTCATTGATAGGTCTCCAAGAGCTAACTTCCTTGAGGAAATTGGATATAAGTTATTGTGGCAGTGTGCTATGTGATGCTAATCTGGGTGGAGTTATTGCCCTTCCTGTTAAATCTCTCATGATTTATGACACTGCTGTCACAGGAAAAGAATTGTCAAACCTTCTCAAATGTTGCTCTGATCTTACATATTTGGAGATATTTGATTGTCCAAATATAACAGGATTGTGCAGAACACATGATGTGGAAAGGGAGGATGAGGATGAGGAAGGCTTGCTTTCATTCCATTCCCATCTTTCCACTTCCCTGCTCAAGTTAGAGATCTGGAACTGTAAGAAACTGTTTCTGCATCCAGAGGATGGAGGAATAGGGCATCTCACATCCCTCCAGTCATTACAAATACCGGGATGTGATGAGTTATTGTCGTGGTGGTCCATGGAAGAAGTAATTGTCCACAGGCCTTTCCCTACATTCCTCAGAAAGCTTATTATTAGAGTATCGAGCTTGAAGGCAATGTATTTACTGTCAAATCTCAGATGTCTTACCCATCTAGAAATAGTTGACTGTAATAATCTGAACATTGATGGGTTTG
The DNA here is from genome assembly GCA_036936925.1 of Cenchrus fungigraminus. Classification (NCBI taxonomy): domain Eukaryota; kingdom Viridiplantae; phylum Streptophyta; class Magnoliopsida; order Poales; family Poaceae; genus Cenchrus; species Cenchrus fungigraminus. The sequence goes on along the minus strand of CM072775.1, from coordinate 9,896,399 downwards.
ATCCTCTCCTCACTCAATGCCTCACTAAACTTGTGTTCATCAACCGTCACAATCGATTTTCCATAGTAACAGCTAATTTGATCTCAGAAGTAGCAAGGACAGAGGTGTCAGGTTCATTTCAATTGGAAGAACTGAGAATAGATATAATTTCTGAAGTTCTTGTATATCCCATTTGTGAGCACCTATCTGCCACCCTCCATACATTATGCTTTCAGTTTGACAACCGGATGCAGATATTCACAGAAGAACAAGAGCGGGCACTTCAGCTCCTCACCAACATCCAAAATCTCTATTTTAGGTGCTGCCAGAGTCTGCAATCCCTGCCTGCAGGGTTATATCGCCTTTTCCCCCTTAAGGTGCTACCGATCGATACATGTCCTGGCATTCAGTCACTGCCTAAAGAGGGGCCCCCCACTTCACTTGAACAACTAGAAGTCTACAACCGCAGTAAGGAGTTGAAGGAACATTGCAAGAAATCGAAAGTTCAAAAACTCAAACTGTACTAACGTAGGTAAGCACATTTTACATTTACTCTCCTGATTCTTTTTTATATGCCCCCAAAATACTTTATGTTTCTTTCACTAATTGTGAGTTATTTGCAGGCTGTTAGGCAGTTCCTGGTCATATCTGGATTGCAACCAAGCAAAGAGAGTGGTGAAACTGGTATGGTGCCACAATCCATTCAAAGAATCCGTTATAACTTTGAGTTTAATTGTGATGAGATCAACAAAGTAAGGTCTATTCTATATAAACTAACGTAGAAGTTCTTGGTCTAAAATATGTTTGGTTATTTGTGATACAAAATGTGACCTTGAGTTGTACTCCCTCCATCGCGAAAACAAGTCATTCTAAGATTCAAAATTTGTCCCAAAAAAAGGTCATCATACTCAATTTGGAATGTGCGCATGTGGCAGTCAATTAGTGCCAAATATGGCTAATAAATATGGGAAATCGAGATCATTTTAGCTCCTTGTTAATCTGTCCTAAAATGTCACACCTGTTTTTCCAAAAAAAACCAAGTGCAGATCTATATGCATGTCAGGATCTAGTTCCATGCATATAGTTGACATAAGTGAATAACAGAAACAATATCACGTGTGAAAAGCAAAGATTATCAGAGATTTATGCTTTATCCTGGAAACAAAGGCTCCAACCATCACAGACAATCGAGTGGGGGTTGCGTACGCCTAGCACCAGCAACATCTTCATAGCATCTTCATAACAACTTCCTCTTTCTGAGCAACATTGTTTATAGCAAGGGTGAGCATATGTCGTACTCAGCAAGTGTGGGGAAAGTATGAATGCAAAGGCTTATCAAGGAAAGGTTGACTGGTTGACTGCATTAAACAATTTTAGTTGGTCAAATTTTATTAGCACCTGATTACTAATAAAGTATAAGTATATACCAACCCATAATTAACATATAAAGATACGCCATAAGCATATGGCTAACATAACCATAAACCACGATTTAAGTCCATCTTCAAGTTCAATTGTCATGTGAGGGTCCAGGCCGCTCTTGACCGTGAGCACGGCTAATCGATTAGTTTTACACTCTGCAGAGGTTGTACACTTTCACCACAAGTCGTGTTTCCCATGTCACCAGGGTTTGCAAAGCCCTTAAACACTTCCTTTGGTGAGTGGCTAGGGATTCACTACGAGGCCTTTACAAAGATTCCCAGATGTATAGCAACCCATTAGGTTTCAGGCCGCAGTAGGGCATAAAGTTCCCTAGTAGGTACCGTGTCTTAGCCAAGCCCACTCCCTACAAGAGCGAGTCTATACTCTATCAACGCCTCCCCTTTTGTCCCTTCCGGGTAAGATCACTACAACACCAAGGTCTCTAATTATTCAGCCAAGACAGAGTTATATGTCTTGTGGTTGCACTATTTTCCTGGGTGGTCGTTCCATGATCCGATTAAGCATTGTGATCTTGTATTAACCAGAGATATAGCATAAAGGTAAAGCATGTTCATCATTGTTGTTGTTCATTAAACCACCATAACCCAAGTAGAGCAACTAAGCATAGCTACCCAACAGAAAGGTAAAACCCAGGATCACAAGGAATAATGGTAATAAAGACTAGGATGAACCTTAATAGGACCCATCAATATTAATGCAAGCATTTGCAATGTGATTAAACACAGTTATTGGGACAAAAGATCAAGGACACACTTGCCTTTGACCAGAGTAATGATGTTGCTCAGAATATCTTCACCTTCAAGCTCTTCAAAGCTCTCGAACCACGTTCGTACTAGTCGCATCAATCATCGGGCACAAGCATACAAAGTAACCAAACAAGAAAACTAAGAACAATGCACCAATCAAAAGAGAAACTTTTAAGAGAACGTGCTAAAGGATATGATCGATGCTATGGATCACTGAAGCACACAGACCGTGCTAAGATAAGGGAAAGGCTTGGTTAGCTTTATAGAGACACTAGGTTTGAGCAAGAACTATGGTCAAAAGATCTGGAACATGAAAGGAGATTAGCTCTTATGACAGAGACACACTGAGACTGAGAGCTTTGATAAAGAACGGCTAACGTTCGATTTGCACATGTGAGAACAAACTATGAGCTAGGTTTATTTTAATTAGCAAAAGATATGTAAAGGATATTTCATAAAGAAAATACCCTAAGTTGGAATTAAAGCAAATTAAACTTTATTTATAAAACCGGTGTAAAGAACTAGTCAACTTGTATTTATAAAGATTCATATATAAGTTATACCAATTAAACATTTAATTTAGAAAAGATAAACTGTAGGTTTATGATTCGAGTAAACTAATAAAGTTTTAATTAAAAACTCATTCACGTTGATATTAAAGAATTTAACATTTGTTTATATAAAGTAGGTGTAAAAGCCTACCAACTTTTAATTAGAAAAGTTTAATTATATATTAGGCAAATTAACATTTGGTTTATGAAAAACTGGGTAAAAGATCTATTTAGATTTTATGTATAAAAGCATGTGGAATAATCATTATTCAAATTAATATTGATTATGAAAAACGGTGTATAGCTCTATATAGATTTTATTTAGAAAAGGGCATGTTCAATAAGCATTAATCAAGATTAATATTAAATTTATTTTCAGAAAACAAACATGAAGAAAACACTCCACCAACACGTTTACATTATTATGAACCTAACGCAACTTGAACGGATGAAAACGGAGCTAAAACATAAAAGATATGGACTTTTAAAGGTGTAGGGACCTAGTTGTGAAGATTAGAAACCTCCAGGGGCTTCACTGCGAAAAACCAGGGGCATATACATAATTATGTATATAAACTCGGGGGCTTACTTGCAAAGGTTCCAGGGTGGATTGGATCTAGGGAATCTAATAGATTCAGGGATTTTTCTGCAAGTTTGCCGAGACACAAAGAATAGATCTAAAGATTTACAGATTCTTCAGGGGGCCAGGTGCTAAACGTCCACCTTCTTCTATCTCATGCCGGACAGGGGACAGGGGAGCTCGGCGGCTCTGGCCGACGGCGGCACCGGCGACTGGGACCGCTAGGGCCTCGGCAGAGTGGGGAAAAGAGAGAGGAGGTCCAAGGGAACTCGAGGGGGCGCTCACCGGCGGCGGTTGTCGAGGAAAGATGGCCGGCGACGTGCGGCTGTGGCCTGCCGGCGGCGGCTTCAAGCGGAAATGGTGTTCCGGCGATCCCCCGGCGATGGGAAGCGGCTCCTCGGTCTCGCCTCGTCCAGGCAGAGCTCACGGCGGTGGAGACCTCCTTCGGCGGCCACTGGTGCTGGCGAAACGGCCGGTCCGGCGGCGGCACCTTGCAACTCCGGCGGCGGCGCATCGCAGCAGCGGCGCAGGGCGAGGCGAAGGCGCATGGCGGCAGGCGCGCGGTGCGGTGCTGGGGCAGGGACACGCGGAAGCCGGGGCCAAGCTTTATGGGGCGTGCATGGCTTGACGTGCAAGGCACGGACGCCGAGGCTAAGTCCGGCGGGCACCGTGTCCGCCATGGACACGAGAGCAGCAGCAGCTCGGCTGCTGGGCTCGTTTGGGCCTGTGTGACTGAGCCAGATCGGGTTGACGGGCCGGAGCATGGGCCAGTGTTGATGTATGGCTGCGCCAAACAAGGAAATAGAGGGGGCACAAACGGACTTCGGTAGATGGGTCGCGGGATGGAGCTAGGGAGGCCGAACGGGAAAAGGGAGGAGATGGGGGTGGTCCGCCAGACCTTGGCTGGTTGGGCTGAAACTCAAACCGGGTCGGAAGTGAAGGAGATTAAAAAGAATCCCTTTTCATTTTTAGAAATTATTTTCCGTAAAAAGAATATTCTAGAAATTGCTAGATAATTCATCAAAGTCACGAAAAATACTCTGAAAATCCCAAAAATTCCAGGAAAATTCCCAGAGATAGATTGAGACACGAACAATCCAAATAAAATATTTGGAGCTCATGAAAAAGATTTTAGAGCCTTCTAATAAATGGAAATAGCTCAAGGAAAATGAGAATAAACTCCAGAAAATTCTAGAAAATTCTCGGAAGGATTTTGGTCAGCACCTAAGCGTGTTTTAAAACCTTTTGCACTCAGAAACACCAAGATGCATCGGCGTGAATGCTACACTCACATATACATTTTATTTAATTTTCGAAAAACAAACAAAAACTTTTCCTATACTATATTTCCTGTAGAGAACATATATGTTGGAAAATTTTAGGATTTCAGAGAAAATCATTGCTTTAATTATTCTTCCTATTCACATCCTGAAATTGGAAATTTCAGGGTGTGACAAATCTACCCCCCTTAAACGGAATATCGTCCCGAGATTCGAAGAGAGAAGAATCAAGGAGAAGGAAGATAAACAAGAACATTGCTACTAAGGTAGGTAGGCAGTCATCCCCTTTTGTCTTCAGAGTGTAAGATCTTCGGCATTCGTCTTTCTTAGTCGTTGGGGTCGTCATTAGAGTGAGGGTAGGTAGAAGAGCAAGCAACAAGGTCGCAGGGAACTAGAGTAGAATCTTCTTTTCTTCAACTTGCTTTAAATGAGGCGGTGATGGCGACAATTGTTTCTGCTTATTGAGGTTGATGTTGTCTTCAACTTTCTTCTTGACTTTCTCCATTTGTAAGAGCAGAAAAGAATGCAGGGCAAGGATAAGGAAGATTGGAAAGAAGAACCCAACTAGGCAACTGATGTTATTGCAGATATAAGACCCACAATACACCAACACTCATTACAAAGAGCTAACTCAACATTGCTATAAACAATCATGATCATGCAAGTACTGAATTTCACCACTCAACACGTAGTCAAAGGAACGATGCTAAACGTTGTTAATAGAGTCAAAGGGTATCCTCCTAATAGATTAGATGTAGCTCCTAGTAAGGATGTCCATAAATAATGAATTCCTCACAGATCATGGAGTACGAGATTATGAGTTCATCCCAACTGGAATCACCTCAATCAGAGGTTTAGAACCCGGAATATAGATTAGTCAAGATGGGTATTTCAGCAGTGTTGACAGATTCTGAATGCTCCACTAATTCGTGTGTATCTCTCTTGATACAGAACGAATACTACTGAAATTTTGACAGAAATTGACCCATGAAATTCTGGAACTAACCCAATTGATTTCATGTCAATCGGAGTTTTGTAGCTCGAGAAAGAATTAAAATGGTAACGATGTGCCAAAGAGCTGCGCGAACAGATAGAATATCAAGGGTAGCAATTCCACCAATAAATCAAGGGGGTGTCATTGCTTGAGAGAAATACAAGAATTCACGGTTTAGCATTTGTGAAGAAAGGAAGTGCAAATGCTGAGAGTCAACTTGAGAAATCAGAGTTATCACGGTAGGGAGATAAGAAGATGGTTAAGGAGTGATAACATTCATCAGAAAGGTCAAGGATAAGGTAAGAAGGGACTTTAGATCAAAAGAGACCTTAGGAAACATCCATTGCTAACTAGGCTTACGTCCTACAGTCAATATAGCTCTGAAACCACTCTGTCACACCTGTTTTTCCAAAGAAAACCAAGTGCAGATCTATATGCATGCCAGGATCAAGTTCCATGCATATAGTTGACATAAGTGAATAATAGAAACAATATCACGTGTGAAAAGCAAAGATTATCAGAGATTTACGCTTTATCCTGGAACTGAAGGCTCCAACCATCACAGGCAATCGACTGGGGGTTGCGTACGCCTAGCACCAGCAACATCTTCATAGCATCTTCATAACAACTTCCTCTTTCTGAGCAACATTGTTTATAGCAAGGGTGAGCACATGTCGTACTCAGCAAGTGTGGGGAAATTATGAATGCAAAGGCTTATCAAGGAAAGGTTGACAGGTTGACTGCATTAAGCAATTTTAGTTGGTCAAATTTTATTAGCACCTGATTACTAATAAAGTATAAGTATATACCAACCCATAATTAACATATAAGGATACGCCATAAGCATATGGCTAACATAACCATAAACCACGATTTAAGTCCATCTTCAAGTTCAATTATCATGTGAGGGTCCAGGTCGCTCTTGACCGTGAGCACGGCTAATCGATTAGTTTTACACTCTGCAGAGGTTGTACACTTTCACCACAAGTCGTGTTTCCCATGTCGCCCGGGTTTGCAAAGCCCTTAAACACTTCTTTGGTGAGTGGCTAGGGATTCACTACAAGGCCTTTACAAAGATTCCCAGATGTATAGCAACCCACTAGGTTTCAGGCCGCAGTAGGGCATAAAGTCCCCTAGTAGGTACCGTGTCTTAGCCAAGCCCACTCCCTACTAGAGCGAGTCTATACTCTATCAATGCCTCCCCTTTTGTCCCTTCCGGGTAAGATCACTACAACACCAAGGTCTCTAATTATTCAGCCAAGACAGAGCCATATGTCTTGTGGTTGCACTGTTTTCCTGGGTGGTCGCTCCATGTTCCGATTAAGCATTGTGATCTTGTATTAACCAAAGATATAGCATAAAGGTAAAGCATGTTCATCGTTGTTGTTGTTCATTAAACCACCATAACCCAAGTAGAGCAACTAAGCATAGCTACCCAACAGAAAGGTAAAACCCAGGATCACAAGGAATAATGATAATAAAGACTAGGATGAACCTTAATAGGACCCATCAATATTAATGCAAGCATATGCAATGTGATTAAACACAGTTATTGGGACAAAAGATCAAGGACACACTTGCCTTTAACCAGAGTAATGATGTTGCTCAGAATATCTTCACCTTCAAGCTCTTCAAAGCTCCCGAACCACGTTCGTGCTACTTTCATCAATCATCGGGAACAAGCATACAAAGTAAACAAACAAGCAAACTAAGAATAATGCACCAATCAAAAGAGAAACTTTTAATTGAACGTGCTAAAGGATAGGATCGATGCTATGGATCACAAAAGCACACAGACCGTGCTAAGATAAGGGAAAGGCTTGGTTAGCTTTATGGAGACACTAGGTTTGAGGAAGAACTACGGTCAAAAGATCTGGAACATGAAAGGAGATTAGCTCTTATGACAGAGACACACTGAGACAGAGAGCTTTGATAAAGAACGGCTAACGTTCGATTTGCACATGTGAGAACAAACTATGAGCTAGGTTTATTTTAATTAGCGAAAGATATGTAAAGGATATTTCATAAAGAAAATACCCTAAGTTGGAATTAAAGCAAATTAAACTTTATTTATAAAACCGGTGTAAAGAACTAGTCAACTTTTATTTATAAAGATTCATATATAAGTTATACCAATTAAACATTTAATTTAGAAAAGATAAACTGTAGGTTTATGATTCGAGTAAACTAATAAAGTTATAATTAAAAACTCATTCATGTTGATATTAAACAATTTAACATTTGTTTATAAAAAGCCGGTGTAAAAGCCTACCAACTTTTAATTAGAAAAGTTTAATTATATATTTGGCAAATTAACATTTGGTTTATGAAAAACCGGGTAAAAGATCTATTTAGATTTTATGTATAAAAGCATGTGGAATAATCATTAATTAAATTAATATTGATTATGAAAAACGGTGTATAGCTCTATATAGATTTTATTTAGAAAAGGGCATGTTTAATAAGCATTAATCAAGATTAGTATTAAATTTATTTTCAGAAAACAAACATGAAGAAAACTCTCCACTAACATGTACATTATATTATTATGAACCTAACGCAACTTGAACGGATGAAAACGGAGCTAAAACATGAAAGATATGGACTTTTAAAGGTGTAGGGACCTAGTTGTGAAGATTAGAAACCTCCAGGGGCTTCACTGCGAAAAACCAGGGGCATATACATAATTATGTGTATAAACTTGGGGGCTTACTTGCAAAGGTTCCAGGGTGGATTGGATCTAGGGAATCTAATAGATTCAGGGATTTTTCTGCAAGTTTGCCAAGACACAAAGAATAGATCTAAAGATTTACAGATTCTTCAGGGGGCCAGGTGCTAAACGTCCACCTTCTTCTATCTCACGCCGGACAGGGGACAGGGGAGCTCGGCGGCTCTGGCCGACAGCGGCGTCGGCGACTGGGACCGCTAGGGCCTCGGCAGAGCGGGGAAAAGAGAGAGGAGGTCCAAGGGAACTCGAGGGGGCGCTCACCGGCGGCGGTTGTCGAGGAAAGATGGCCGGCGACGTGCGGCTGTGGCGGCCGGCGGCGGCTTCAAGCGGCAACGGTGTTCCGGCGATCCCCCGGCGATGGGAAGCGGCTCCTCGGTCTCACCTCGTCCAGGCGGAGCTCACGGCAGTGGAGACTTCCTCCGGCGGCCACTGGTGCTAGCGAAACGGCCGGTCCGGCGGCGGCGCCTTGCAACTCCGGCGGCGGCGCATCGCAGCAGCGGCGCAGGGCGAGGCGAAGGCGCAGGGCGGCAGGCGCGCGGTGCGGTGCTGGGGCAGGGACACGCGGAAGCCGGGGCCAAGCTTTATGGGGCGCGCATGGCTTGACGTGCAAGGCACGGACGCCGAGGCTAAGTCTGGCGGGCACCGTGTCCGCCATGGACACGAGAGCAGCAGCAGCTCGGCTGCTGGGCTCATTTGGGCCTGTGTGACTGAGCCGGATCGGGTTGACGGGCCGGAGCATGGGCCGGTGTTGATGTATGGCTGCGCCAAACAAGGAAATAGAGGGGGCACAAACGGACTTCGGTAGAGGAGCCGCGGGATGGAGCTAGGGAGGCCGAATGGGAAAAGGGAGGAGATGGGGGTGGTCCGCCAGACCTTGGCTGATTGGGCTGAAACTCAAACTAGGCCGGAAGTGAAGGAGATTAAAAAGAATCCCTTTTCATTTTCAGAAATTATTTTTCGTGAAAAGAATATTCTAGAAATTGCTAGATAATTCATCAAAGTCACGAAAAATACTCTGAAAATCCCAAAAATTCCAAGAAAATTCCCAGAGATAGATTGAGACACGAACAATCCAAATAAAATATTTGGAGCTCATGAAAAAGATTTTAGAGCCTTCTAATAAATAGAAATAGCTCAAGGAAAATGAGAATAAACTCCAGAAAATTCCAGAAAATTCTCGGAAGGATTTTGGTCAGCACCTAAGCGTGTTTTAAAACCTTTTGCACTCAGAACACCAAGATGCATCGGCGTGAATGCTACACTCACATAAACATTTTATTTAATTTTCGAAAAACAAACAAAAACTTTTCCTATACTATATTTCCTGTAAAGAAGATAAATGTTGGAAAATTTTAGGATTTGAGAGAAAATCATTGCATTAATTATTCTTCCTATTCACATCCTAAAATTGGAAATTTCAGGGTGTGACATAAAATTCTTTGGGTGACTTCATTTTTTGGGGATGGAGGGAGTATTTGATAAGTTAGAGAAGGTGTGTATGGTGATTTGAAAATGTGAGCATGGTTGGCAATCTGGCATATATCATTCACCACAAATTTTTTGAAGTTATTTAGCATATTCACTATGCAGGCATCTATTTGACAGGTTAAGGTCAAGAAAATGAAGGTAAATGGAACATGAATAATCCAAATGCTGAGAAATTCTTGAGACAGCGCCACTGACTTTTCCTTGCAATTCAGTTCACTGTAAGGCTGTAAGCCCTTGTTTTACCCTGTTGCAGGTTTTGTTGGTTGGACTTGGTTCAGATATCTGAAGACTGAAGTCTTTATTTTTTATATGATTCTAGGAGTGGAACTATGTCTCAGTTTATCTAGCATGGATGATCCTGTCTGTAGATACTGAAATGTGAAACTTTTTGCTGTAATTTCAAGCTCTGTCACATGCATAAATGTGATTTCTCCAGGTAACTTTAAGCGCTGTTCTCAAATTTTTGTATTTACTTATTAAAGTATTCTGGCTAAATATTGTTCACGCATTGATGGATCTGTTTTATGATATATTATTAGGATCATAATTTTGGGGCTGAACACCATCATTAGTTACAAGGGTCTCTTTATATATACACATGTCCTCGATGAACAATGTTTAATAAACTATATTTCTCGCCAAAACATGGAGCACATGAAACCCCAAACTAATACAATTCCATCACCACCAACCTGACTGAGAATTGTTGTCTATCTTACCATTTTGCCATGCACATCAAGAATTTTTTTAGATGTGCTGATAATTCCTGCTGTTGCTAGATTTGGGTGTATGAGCAAGCAAGATCTTTCCTTGTTCAAGGTCATGCTCAGCAGAGTATTTCAGTACAACACCAATCATTTTCTTGCCCTACTAATGGCTGAACTGCCTGAGCTGAGCAGTGAGATCAGCATACCACTTGGTCATGCTTTTTATCTAGAAAAAGGGGCGCCATGAACTATGTGCCACTCAACCAGTGGTGGATTTCCACTCAAGTTTGAAGTAATTACACAGAGAAACAAATAAATCGGTATTATCACCAATAATTAATTGGTCTGTTCACTGTTGATATCTTTTTCCGTAATTATCTTTATTTCATTCACAGCTCATACCATAACATGCATGGTAGCACAACAAGATGCAATATACAAGTGCATGCATTGAAATATTACAAGTACTTTAGTTTCAGTTCTCCCACAACTGCTGCTGTATGATGAGCAGAACTTAGCCAATATTGTTGTTGGATTCGCAGAGGTATGCCCATGCGACAACTGCAGCAGCAACTGCAACCCCAGCTGCAGTTTGTACCAGCATGGACTTTTGTTTATTTCCGGATTTGCACGAGAAAGCAGAGCGAGGGGGTGTGAAGCCCAGCTCGGAGAGCTTGTGTGATTCTGCGTAGTCCCTAAAGAAGGCATCTTCATCCTGCAAGTGGAGGTTGAAAAAAATGATCAGTGAACTAACAAGGATCAATGTCAAGTACTAGTATGCAAAGGAGCCTAGTGCATAACAGATTGGTAAGGCTTCTACATTTCTGCTGTATTTTCGCATTGAAGCTTAAGATTACAGGAATTCTGTCACTCCATGGGAAGAAAATGAAAAGTAAATAAAATGGAGAAAGTAACATGATAGATGCTTTGGCTAAACAATTTGGGCTTATGAGAAAACAAATGCTACCATTTCAGGAACCATTGGAGCATGAATGGAAGATGATAACTGAACTGTATGAACCTTGGCATATTTTTCAACATAGCGACGGAATTCAGGATCTTCCACGAGAACCTTGTCAGTAGGAAGCTTCAAGAGCCCTTCAGAGTCACCTTTCAACAGTTCACTGTATCGTAGGAGACAAAACGATGAAAACAGTTAATGCACAATCTTAAAAGAAAAGGTAATGCAATCTTGCTCCCATTTGTTGAAGCAAGTGAGATTTAGGCTTACACGAAATAGGAATTGTCAAATTTTAGTGGATCTTTAGTCCATGCTCCATCAAATCCGGAAAATTGTACCATTGGTATGCACATTTTGAATAAGATACGAATCAACATGATACTCTAATTTAGAACATGTTAATCTTTGTTAACCCTTCAATACTCAAAACAAACGTGCTTACTATTACATGTATATGAAAACTGAATAAGATACGAATCAACATGATACTCTAATTTAGAACATGTTAATCTTTGTTAACCCTTCAATACTCAAAACAAACGTGCTTACTATTACATGTATATGAAAACGGTGTTATTATGTTATGTACAAGAGTATGGCCACCAGAAAGTGCCACTATGTCCTTGTCAGACAAGCCCATCCGGTAGAAGACATTTCGAAGGTGTGAAGCACCTTAGCACCAATACGAAGATCAAGAAAAGGAAAATAAATATTATCAGTAATTTTGTTGGAACCAACCTCTTAATTACAGTAGATCAACAACATTATTCTGCATTGCAAATTTCCATTTGCAAGGTTGTAGCCCTTGTTTCGTTCGCAAAGAGGAAACATATGACATAAAATCATATCGAAAATCATTGAACAGCACTGTACTAGATAGTGCCAGTGACATGTTGTGAAGCTACCTTGCTTTGCATCTGGCAAGCGTCCTTCCTCTGGACAAACCGAAGAATCCTGGTCAAGCATGGCAAGGTATAATAAGAAATTTTGACATGATATACTCGTTCCATTTCGATGATAAGCTGTGCTAATCTAGTGTACTGACTCACCTTTCTACCAGGAACGAAATCGATGGTTGGCCCACCAGTAACTTCGACAGCAACAACTCCAGCGAGCTGGTCAGAAAAATAGTATTAGATATGGTATGATACATTGAGTAATAATCTGTGCGGATGTAGTTGTGTTACCTGATACAGGTCAGCATATGTGATCTTGGGGTGCTTCTGTTTTATTGGCTCTGCGCAGGAGAAAGCAGGACTACGGTGTTAAAGACTTCATCCATCCATTTGATGTGAGGTGTTTCAAAAGCACCAGGAGTCTACTCCAAATATATTCAATTGGCACTACAGAGAGGAGCAAGATGTATCTGACGGAAGAAGTACTGACCTAAAAGATCAATGGCAATCTTAATCCTTGCATTTGCGCCGTGGCTGTACTCCTGTGGGAACCTAATGGAGCTGTTGGGGCCTCCAGTCTTGGTCTTGGCGTCGTAAGTGCCGGCGTCATGCCATCTCCAAGACCGATGGACATTGGTTGTTCCGCAAGGAAATGTTTGCAAATTAGACCACAACACATGGGGGACTGAGATTGAGGACGTACGCGAGGCGGAGCATGATGGGCGCGCAATTCTTGCTGGCGATGAGGGCACGTAGGTCCCGCCGTGCCCTCTCGATCTCCGCCATGTACTCTGTGTCCACCATGGGCGCTGCCTCTGACATTGCTGCTGAACTGATCGCTCTGTGGAAGCAGAAGAACGGAGGATGCAGCAGTTGGTAAAGACAAGAAACAGGGGAGCTTTGCTCTGGTTTGGACTTTAGAGTAGGGGAGCTCTGGTTTTGTAGGAAAGGGAGGGAAAAGAGGAATCGAATGGAGTGGAGGCGTGGAGAAAGCAAGGGATGTCTCCAGACGTAGCAAATGTGTTTTTGGAGGGGAGGATCTTACGTTGAATTGATTTGATTGGATTCTCAAGGTTTGCAGAACTTTCTACCACTGTCGTTCCTTCGTATCTGATTGGTCACTGTCAAATCTCCTGCTGTAAAATCCGCGAGGTAAAGAAACTGCAGGTACCGAAGAAAGAGCATGCCACTAATTTGTTCCTGCTTCTAATTTACTTCTCAGTCATTTCATCATGATGACGACTGTAATAGGCCACACGCAGCAGGTTAGACTATCCGCAGCAAGCATGCGGATCTGCATCCTCAAATAGCTGGTATGCGCACAGGAGGAGATTTCCGTCCGACAAAACAAAGGTGCTTGCAGCGGTGTTGCAAGTGCATCCGCATACTCCCGGTTAGTTGGCTCCCGGCGTCCGGAATGGGACCGCGGTGGCAAAGGAGGAGGCGGAGGGCAGCTGGTGGAGGAGACGGAGTGACGGAGGTCGTCGATGCGGGCGGGACGGAGGCCGCCGAGGAGGCGGCGGAAGTGGAGGAGCTAGGGTTAGGGTTCCCTGCCGCCACCGCCCCATGCTCCCCCTCTCCGGCGTCCTCTGAGTTGTGGTGGTGGAGCTTCGCCTCGACCTCGGAGTCGACGACGCAGAGAAGGTGATAGGCGCCGGCCCAATCTTCTGAGAGGTAGATGATAAGTCGATTGGTGGAGACTTGACATTGGCGACCTTGGTTTCGAATCAGCACAATTCGGACCCTGCAACCGCTACACCACTGCTCCGCTAGTTATCAACCAAGCACAACTTGATTGACCTCGCCACGAAGGCTTATCCCTGCAAGTGAATCGAGAATACAAGCAAGAAAGTAAAGCGCGCAATCTGATAATTACAGATATGAATTGATGCAAAGACAAAGGGGTTCAAATTCTGATCACAAAAGCACTAATCAACACAGTGGTGACGAACAAGAATGGGGCGCCTTGAATCATAGCAAAAGAACTCGACGTTATAGTGGCTATGTCGAAAATTTGATCCTTGACGGAAATCACAAACTCAATAAACAAAACCCAACTCTAAACGGCGGCGGTGACCGAGTTTTATGACTGAAGGGGGGACCTAGGGTTGGGAGCGACCACAACTTGGGCTGAAGGCTCAACTCGATACAAGATTAATATGTAGCACCTTGTCGTGGTCACACAGCATGATCCACAAACCTTCTAGAGCTTGGACCAGAACCAAAACGACGATGTCGTCATTCCCTTTCCAACGCATCCTTGTACGCCTCGTTTCGATGTCGGATGAGGGAGATATCGTCGAAACTGTGTAGTGATGTCGGCTGAATCCGAACCGAACGTGGCAGCTGAGTTGGAGATGACCTGTAGCTTGTGGAAGGACATGGCATGTACGTATCCAGCGTGGTGATGTCCTCATCAGGAGGCACCGAGCTCGAGCCGCCTCCACCCGCTGCGCCAAACTCGAGCCACACGCGCCCGCCTCCCGCTCCTCCGCCACTTCTCCCGCCTCCCGTGCACTCCAAAGGGGGCTGTTGTGCTCCATCGCCGGGGTGGTGCAGGTGAAGGCGCGCGGGCGGAGCTCCAGGACGGGGCTGCAGGCCGCCGTGGGAGGCTGCCGCTGCAGGCCCTCGCCGGGGAGGTCGCCGCAGCGCACGGCCTCGAGATCCCCGCGGTGCTCCCTCGGCTCCTTGCGCACGGATGGGGAGGAGGAAGGCCAGGGCACCGTCGGCCAGGGAGGGATGATTGGCGAGGAAGGGAGCAGGGGAGGGGACGGGTGGCACAGGGACAGACGGAGGAGAGGGAGGACTTGCTGGCAGTTGGAATGAGGAGAGGAGAGAGGTTCTCAGGAAAAGGCGAGAGAATGCTTCCATCTTTATTTTGTAGATGCGCATGTAGCAGCTGTAGGAGTGGCTACAGTGTTATTTTTCTCTTCATTTTGAAGATGGGAAAGGATGAAGGTGGTGCTGGAGTTAGTCTTACTAAATGATATAGTCTCTACGTTCTCTTCTTCAATTTACAAATTCATATAACTAAGCTTTGTGCTTCAAGGACAAGAGGGAAGTTTGTGGTTTTGAAAATTGAACCTTTGATTCAATCTGGTCCCGAGCACATTTTTCACTGAGTTACGTTTTATTTTTATTTGTTTTAATTTCGAGTGTTTCTAGCATAGCAAATCGCCATGAACTTGAAGGCACCTATGTCTCATCGTGATAGTTTCATGAAGACGTTTTGAGTTACAAACGTCGTATTCGAAAAAAAAATTCAACAAATGTCCTGAATATTTTCATCAGAATTTTATTTCAAGTTGTCAGAGCTTCCAATGGGTTGGGCTGACACTCAGTCCTAGGGATGGAACCGGATACCAATTCGGATAGCATTTTTTAGCCGTTCTTTTTTTATTTTAGCTAAATTAGGCATAATATTTTGTATCTAAAAATTTATATTCTTATTCTTGGCATTGTGCTTGTTAAGATTCATACAAAATAAACCCCAAATATGTGTTATATTTTGATCAAATGATGAAAAGAAATTCGGATTCGGATTCGGATACGGATGTTTTTTCACCTTTTTCTCTATCAAAAGCAAATAATCCATAAAAAAATTGTAGCTAATTTTTTTTATTTTTTCCAGTAATTAGCTGGTTATAATGCATAAAAAATTAGCACCAAATTTATTTTATTGTGATCTAAAAAAATCAATCTATTACACAATTCGGATGTTTTGGTTCCATCATAGGCCCATCCAGTTTGCAGTGTACGACTAGTTGAGTAAGCACCAATAAATATATATTTTTCTATAATTGTGAATTATTTAATCATTTGATGTAAAAAGTTAATCAACAAGAAAAAAAATGCTGATCCAGTATTATTTTAAAATGAGTTAAAACTAACTTATCTCAAATAAAAATATTGAATCATTTTGTTGAGTCAGCAATTATTGTTAAATAATTTGAAGATAATATAATTACTACACTCAAACCTTAAAAATGAAGTTCAAGATAATTTCGCTGTGAGCTACAGAAGCTCTACATGGCTTGTACCGATGCCATACATGCCTTATTGTTCTTCTAAATCCTACATGTGACACCTACTTTACATATATACTAGTAATTGAATCATAAGAGAAGTTCTAGATAACTTCCACAAGAGCGGAAGCCCAATGGTCTACTAGAGTACTAATCTTCTTTGGGACGAAGTTCAGCATAATCACCAGGGCCATAGATTCCAAATAAATCCGCAAAAAATCATTTCTTCCTTCTAGGGTTGCGCCCCATATCTCGGCATAGCTGATCATTGTACCAGATGTGGAGGAGTCCGACGCAGGACCTGCGAAAGTACCTACCAGCATACCTTTTCATGTACTTCTCCCATTCAAGGACATCCTTCTGCATTGATGTCACACTTGGGCCTGGTTTAGATGGCTAAAGTTTCTAACCTTTTTTTCACTCTCTCTCCATCACATCACATTAAATACGTCAAAAGACATATGTTCGGAGTATTAAATATAGGTAAAAAAATAACTAATTACACAGTTTGGATGTCCTTTGCGACACGAATCTTTTGAGCCTAGTTAAGCCATGGTAGGATAATATTTACCACAAACAAACGAAACGTGCTACAGTGTGCTACATGAGTTCCAGCAGTTAAATTTGCAAATATTTCAACCAACTAAACAAGGCCTTGGTAATCTGATACCACCATCCAAGAAATGCGCTAGCCACTTGGCTAGAAGTTCTGAGGTGTACAGATTTGCAATGCTCTCTGAATAACCGAGAACAGCAAGCTGCGGTATCTTAGGGACACACTCCCTGTGAATTATAAGTCGCAGATCAATAAAAATGGTATAAACCAAGAATTTAAACACTCACAACATTGTAATTGTGCACCATAAAAGAGTTGTAACAATTACCTATAGAGAGGTACAGTCGTGGAGGTGGACCCAACTGCGATACTTCTAAAGTACTCTGATTTGAACATGTCCTTGATCTTTAGATCTCCCCTGAACCCGGTTCCAAATATCACTATATTGCTCTTTATCGGTGAGGATTCACCTTCCACAAGAACAACTTCCTTGCAAAAGGTGAACGTCTTTGATTTCTTGAGAATTATACTTCCTTCTTCTAACCTCTTGTAGAAACCCTTTGTTTCTATGGCAACCAAACATGTAGCAAATGCCTCAAAAAGGCTGTGATCAGGCACCATGTCGTATTTCTTCATTGGGATGGAGTAGTAGCTCTCAGCGAACTTCGAAAATAGCCACCTTTGCAAAACTCACATGATGCTTGTGTGATTCTAGACTCTTAACAGAGACACGAAAGTTCTTACAATGGTATCAAAATGCAATATTACCAATGGAGCCAATAGGGTCGCCACGATCCAAAGGAGAATTCCTTCACCAGGCTTGTGAATAAGTAGTTCTGCAAAGCGATTTAGGTATAGCAGCGATATGTGGACTCCCCAAGCATAAAAGTCTGGTATGATCCAATGCTTTGTTCGGACCACCATTGTGCATGGATGATCAGGTCCTACATATCGATAAATAATCTATCAACAATAACAAGGAAACAGTATATATAGTCTTCAGATGTTCATTTAGATAATTTTATAAATGCTGCTAGCAGAGTTAAAAAATGTGATGCAAATTCTTCAGCAAATATATATAGGAATAATATGACCAGCGTTAAGACTTAGGAAGGGAAGAGGACTCTGTTTTGTACCATTAGCTTCAGCGCATTCAGCCGCAATGTCAATTGCCGATTTCAGATAGCCAACGACGGTGACATGCTTGCCCTTGATCATCTCCTTGGCTTTCTTGGTGCCCATCTTGGCGTAGTCCATGGAGTGGAACACCTGCCCATCGAATGCTTGTGGACCTTTGCCTGGAGGGAATGTGGGTATGTTGGGCACACCACTGAACCTCCCAATGCAAAGAATGACAAAGTCTGCTTTGTGTATCTGGACATAAAAAGGGAAAAAATGAGAAAATTCCTTATTTGACACTAGAAGATGACTAAATTCCTTTCTTAACACTGAAATTTTTTCATCTCTTATATGACACCGAGTTCTATCTTTTATTCCTTATTTGACATTTTCATCACTTTTGCCACATAAGTTGAAAAAATCTGTCATTAAATCACCTCCAAAATTCGTGAAACGTTTTTTTGATAATAGTATAAATGGAGATGAGTCCACTTTGCTTAAACAAGTACATGTACCTTTACCATTTTCAAATTAAAATTAATGGAATCTGACTACTTTTGAAGCATATTTGAATTTTTATGGTGCCAAAACACTTTCCAAAATTATGGAAAAACAATTAATAATATTTACATGAGATGCAGACACTTAAAAACTATTTTGTATCATAAGTAAGTTACATAAAGAATTACAAGTTTTTTTAAAAAAAATCTCCAAATTTACGGTACTTCATAATTCTCTATGTAAGTTTTGCCATAAAATAATTTAATGAGTTCCAACATCCGATGTGAGAAATATTAGTATTTTCTTATAATTTTTAAAATGCGTTTTTGTGCCATAAAAACTTAGAGAACTTACAAAGGTAGCCTATGTTGGTGAATTTCAGTTTAAAATGTAATGGTATATGTGTTCTTTTAATAAGTATGGATTCATATTCATTTGTCGTATCAGTAAAAAAACGTTCCATGATTTTTGGAGGTGATTTGTTGTCACACCCAGTTTTGAAAGCAAAACCAGATCATAGCTTACATGTGTCCAGGATCATGTTCACACATGCAAACGACATACTGGAGTACCAAGAATCGCAGTGTCAAAGTGTTATCATTATTACAAACCGAATGTCCAATAAACTAACACACTGAACGAGTAGCTACAGCGGAAAGTAAAACGGAGTCGTCCACCACAGGCAGTCGACCGGAGCAACGTGCCTAGAAGTCTTCGGGGAAGTCGTCAAAGCGGTCGTCTGAGCAGCAGTCCGAGTAGTGTAGTTGCAAGAAATAAAATCAACAAGCATGAGCACATGTCGTACTCAACAAGGGAATGTAACTATAACAACATGCAAGGCTCTTTAGGTGGATGGCTAACATGATTAAAGCGGTAAGCAATTTTAGTTTGTCAGATTTTATTAAGCAACTGATTACTAGCAGTGTAAGTGTATACCAACCCAAAGAATAATAAATGCAACAATAATAGGATGCAATGCACAAGATTAATTCATATTCCATAGTTTACCCATGTGAGGGTCCAGACCGCTTGTGACCGTGAGCATGGCTAATCAATTAGGTTTACACTCTGCAGAGGTTGTACACTTTACCCACAAGTCGTGTCTCCCATGTTGCCCGGGTTAGCTAGACCCTTAAACACTGCCTTTGGTGAGTGGCTATGGATTCACTACGAGGCCTTTACAAAGATTCCCTAGTATGAGCTGCTCGCTAGGTTTCATGACAGCGCAATGCATAACCCTCTCTCAAGACTGCGAAGCTACCACAGAGCAGATCAGCTTGAGGGCCGGGCTATACACCAACTACCGGCCCCTCCTAACCCTTATCAGGTAAAGCATAGTACACACTAAGGTTTCTAATTAGTTAGCCAAGACAGAGCCATTTGTCTTGTGGTTGCACCTGGTTCCTGGGTGGTTCTCCATGTTCCGATTAACAGGTGTAATCTTACTTAATGAGGGTAGAGCATAAAATAAACCAGGTTCTCCTTTGTGTTCACTTAAACCACCCTCAATCCCGTAGTAAGCAACTAAGCATGTGCTACCCAACATAAATAAAATACCCCGGTTAACAAGGACATGGTAAACAACACTAGTCACACCTTAATCATAGGGTCCCATCAATTTAATGCAAAGCAATAAAATAGATAATGTAATTAAAATGCAGTTTTATAGGAAAAAGGGCATGCATCAAGGACTTGCCTTCCACAAACTCAGAGGGTTGCTCAAGATCTTCAAAGTCTTCAACGGCAGCGTAATCGAAGTAGCGATCGTCCTCTACGCATCACACCAACCACATACAGGCAAACAATATAAACAAATAAGAAACATGCACCAAACAGTTTAAACAGAGCAAAACAACTGTGTAAACCTATTCTACTCTTTGATACGATCGTTTGGACATAAAGAACGCTAAAAACGGAGCTAAAACGCATAAACTAGAGCTAAAACAAGTTACAGGGGTCTATCTGCGAGAAAACTAAAGCTCCAGGGGCTTAACTGCTAAAAGCCAGGAGCTAAAACATAATTAAACGTATAAACCGAAGGTCTAACATGTAAAAACTAAGCTATGGACCTCGGGCGCTAAAACCAGGGACTACAAGGTCTAAACCGTAAAGAAAAGGACCTAATTGAAAGGGTTTTCTTACGGTGGGAGGACCGGCATGCAAAACCTAAAAAGGACAGGGGCACTTAAGCAAAACGTGCATGGCCCGGCGAGGTTGCCCGGTACGCTGGGTTTGACCGGCGACTTAGATCGGATCTGTGCCGTCTAAAGCAGATCGGACGGCCGGGGGGGCTCCGCAAGCGCGAGCGGCGGCGCATGGCGGCGAACTCGCCGGCGTAACGCCAGATCGAGCTAGGGGGCTCGATTTGCTACGGTTTAAGCACCAAAACGTGAAGCGCGAACACGCGAACTAAACAGGGGTACTCGCTCGACCTGTGGCTCGACGGAGACGGCGGACAGCACAGCGAAGCGGACGGCGGCGACGGCAGGATCTCCGGCGAGGTCGAACCGGCGCTGCAGGACACGGCGACGCACACGGACGGCACCAGGGGCTTCCTCGCGAGCTTGCGGACCTCCGGGGCTCTTCTTCGTCGACGGGAAGGCGGCGAAACAGCAGCTCGGCAGCGGCGGCGGCGCTAGGTTAGGCGGCGGCGCTGCGGAGCTTCTAGGGTTTCGCCTAGGGGTTCGTGGGGGGCCAGGGGGGTTGCGGCGGCGGCTTATAAAGGCCGAGGCACACGCCTTGGCGTGCGGGCCACGCCAAGAAAGCGGCGCGGAGCGGGACGCAGCTGGCGCACGGGTCGGAGTCCCTCCCGAGTCGGACTCCGGCGCGAGGTGGGGGATGACGGGTGGCCCCCACCTGTCGGTCGCAGTGGTGAAGCGCGGAGCGTCACGGGCCAAGCTGGGCCGAGAGTTCGGCTGGGCTGTGCTGGAGCGGAGAAGGGAGAGGGAAAAGAGTGAGCTGGGCCAGAGAGCTGAGGGAGGTCGAGCGGACTTTGAAGCTGGACGGGCCGAAAACGAACAGAGAAGAGAGGAAGGGAAGAAAAATCATTTTGAAATTATTTGAAACCTTTTTAACTCAACCAAACATTGAATTCAAACACAAATTTGAATTCCAGCACTCAAAAATAATGCATCAGCATGTATGCAACACTCAACTTCTATATTTATTTATTTTATTATTAAAAATTATTTAAATGCCTAGAAAATTCAATTAACTCCTTATAATCCTTAAACAAATTCATAAGTTGCTAACAAAATTTTAGTAAATTCATAGATTCAAAATTAGGGTGTTACATTTGTAGATAGTTTCACCTGACTTAACTAACACAAGTGACCGAAATGCCAAATAAGAAATGAAAGTTAGAAGTTGATGTCATATTAGGAAGGAAAAACTTTTCAGTGTCAAGAAAGGCATGAGCTCAAATTCCAATGTCAAATAAGAAATTTCTGGTTGCAGGAACAGTGTTTAATCATATAGTTCTTCTGAAACTTTTAATTTTAATTGAATTACAAATAATTCTAATTATAATACTACATAAAAAAGCTATGCCTAGTGGGGTGAAGAGACCCAGAGGTTTTCATTAAAAAAAAGTAACGTTTTCCGAACTTAGACGGCAAGACCGGCGATCAGATTTTTTTTAAAAAAAATGAGTTTCATGAATCCTCTCCAACGAGAAATCAAAATCTGGTTTTTATTGTAATACTGCATGTAAATCGATATAAAGGGAACCGAGACGGGAAAGTCCAATCCGGTGTCTCCTCTGCATCATCCATGATGCATTGAAACAGGTCGTAAGATTTCACCACAGCTGCCTCATTCTAGACTAACACGTCAGGGTGCTGATCGGTTTGCCGCCACCTTGGACGTTTGTGCTACATTCTTCCAACCTCTCTAGTCAGTGGATCGTGCGCATGGGTTGCGTTTTTGGACTGCACTTGTCATTTTCAACTCGAAAGACGTCGGCATTTTTACAGCTTTTATTGACGTCGGCATTCTTCTGATGCAAAAAAATTCATGCATATAGTATTTTCATCCAGTGGATGGAGAACATTTTGACATTCAGGTTAATCTAATGGTACAAAATCATTCATGATTCAATAGGTAGTAGCTAGAAGCTACCGATAAATTCTACCTATGGAAGTACTACTAAACTTTATTAGTGTCTCTTTGTATCTCCCAAAAATACACATAATATGTATAAATTTTTAAATGGACATAATATGTATAATATTCATTGCCCATTTGAAGAAGAATGATCTTGCATCGTTCTTGTGATAATTAACATCACTTGAACTAATTAACATCACCGCTCGAAGCATCATCTATATCGGAATGGAGGTAGTAGTAGTGATAATAACAAGTTAGTTGATGAGATCTTAAGAACTTGTTCAGGCCAACGCTACAGCACTACTATTCCAGTAGATTGCTACTGCAAGTACTATCCATGATTAATCAGCTCAACCAGAGCTTTGAAGAATCTCTTGTGGGTGAAATATAATCGAAATACCGTACTCACCTCGACGTGCCCCTCGTCGTTGGCCACCGTGAGGCGCCACTCCCCGTCGCCGGATCCGAAGTTCCGAACGCCTCGCCGTTCCCGGCCCACTCCCACGCTGCCACTTCCTCCTCGCCGACGCCGTCGTACTCCATCCCGACCACCCGGCACGCAGCCGAGCACGCCGAATCGGCGCGCGTACGCGTCCAGGTAGGCCATCACCTGGCGGTGGTCCGGGTACACCTCTGTGATGGACTCCGGCCACGGGAAGTCGGAGTACGTGTACAGCGGCCGCGGCGTCTGCAGCGCCGTGCAGTCCGGCACGCGCGCCCACACGCCGCCGAGGCCTGCCGAGGCCTCGAAGACCACGGGGCGGTAGCCGCGCTCCAGGAGGTGCTTGCACGCCGCAAGGCCGCTCACGCCGGCGCCGACGATGGCCACCCGCTTCGTGCCCATGGCTGCTGTCTTTGTTGCTGGCTAGCTTTTGTGTTCTGGGGGTCAATCAGCAAGCAGAGACTGTGTTTATAGTGTAGGGAGCTCGTAAAGCAGAAGACATCAGGCATGTGCTTCATAAGTTCGTCGTCCCTAGCTCTCTTGAGGACCCAGCGATATGGTTTGTTTTTCGCTCTTGAAAAAAAATCTCGCTATCAATCTCTCTAGATCGCACTTGCAGGCAATACAAGCATGGATGAAGTACATGAATCATATCTGTAGGCATGTGACAATAATTTGGATCTGTAGGCATGCAGGCTTTGTCAGCTAGCATCTCGGCCTGTCGTCTTATCCAAACGAGCTGACGCGGACGTGTATGGTTGATTGGTTGGGCAGTACTCGCACAAGGGTGCGTTTAGAAGTCCAACTTCTCCCAAAATTCACTATGCAAAAAGAAGATTCTTCATCACATCAAACATCACATCAAAAATGCCGACACATGCATGGAGTACTAAATGTAGATGAAATCAAAAACTAATTATACAGTTTGGATGTACTTTGCGAGACGAATCTTTTGAGCCTAGTTAGGCCATGGTAGGACAATATTTACCACAAACAAACGAAAAAGTGCTACAGTGCTTTTCAGTTCGGAACAGTGCTTTTCAGTCCAAAATCCGTGTAAAATCCAGAATTTTGCATCCCAATTCAGAGAACTAAACACACCCGAATATGCAGAGAGTGAGTCAGTGGTCAGTGAGATGATGATGATCTGAACCTGAATCTATCTCTACAAAGATTCAGGTTCCCTGCTCTAAAAAATGTAATTTTGGCGCGGGCTCTGAATCCTCTTTCACTCTTCAGTTAATAATTAGTTCTTTCATGACCGAGTTCCTGTGTGTGTTGAGCAGTTTATTGCTCACGATTGTAATAATATTCATAAGTGGCTAAGAGTATCTTCAAGAGTTTGCTAAATTTTACTTGGTAAATATTGTGTTTTGTCAATTTTCTAAAAAAATCTTGTGTTTTGTCAACTTCTAAAAAGATATGCCAAGTGAAAAAGAGTTCACCTCCAACAGTTTGGTATAATTCAATTGTCAAATCTAGATATAACTTACATCAAGAACCCTGAGAGACAAACAAAATCATGTTATGCCCTTCCACCTCTTGAAAACTTAAATCAGGAATCCTGAGATAGAAACAAAATTATTTTTAGGTCCTTCTCACCTCTTCTGTTACGAATGTATGCGCCGCGGATACTAGCACGCATATATGCGCGCGTCGAGAGGTGGGATACCAAATTGCTATTGATGCCAAGTTGTTTTGCCAAACTGTTGTAAGCTAATTTTTCATGTTTTGCCAAAATTAGATGGATGCCAAGCTAAGATAGCAAACTGTTAGAGTTGCTCTAATAAAGCTCTCTCTTTACCCGCAAAAAAGAAAATAATTAGAGCATCTCCAAGAGTTTGTCAAATTTTACTTGGCAAATCTTATGTTTTGCCAACTTCTAAAAAGATATGTCAAGTAAAAAAAGAGTTCATCTCCAATAGTTTGGCATAATTCACTTGCTAAATCTAGATTTAACTTACATCAGGAACCTTGAGAGAGAAATAAAATTATGTTTCTACCCTTCCACCTCTTAAAACTTAAAGAAAAAAGTCCACTTTACTCCCCTCACCTATTCACTTTATCCATCCTACACCCTAACAAAAATTGTGGCTCAATTTACTCCCTCAACCTATCAATACCAGCTCATTTTAACCCCTAAGCAGATTTGTCTGCCGGTTTTACTTACGTGGCGCACGTTTGACCGGTTTTGACTGCCACGTAATCTAGTTTCACTTGGAATCATGCATGCAACAGACGAGCCGAGCCGACAGACATATGTTGTGGTGCTCTGAGCGAAGCCGCAATTACTCACTGCCGCGGCCTGCATACATCTCGTTGGTTTGTTAATTGGGGGCCCAGTTAGCATATGTAGTCGTGGGCCAATAGCTTCGCATGTAAGATTAATTCTTGCTCTAGTCAGTCAAATGATTGCAGCTTCAGGGCAATGCAGACTGCACTCACACCATTGCTAGATGTGAGCAACTTCGCATGATGATACATGGACCATTGTCAATGTCACAAAAAAAATGATACAAGATGAAGCTTTTCAAATTGCAAGAACAGAATTGACACCCAGCAGCAGACCATCGAGTACATTATGTAGCATCTTATTATTGTCGAAAAAACAAACATATGGTTCTAGGATGAACATTGTCTGGACAAAAAATTTCGGCTAGCGTTTTCTTGGTATTATTGCTTGGCCTGAACATTTTGCACAGATGGACGTGGAACAATTTAGAGTTCTTGAAGACTAATAATCCAAAATTGCTGCTTCTTTGAGAAGACCCAAGACTAATAATCCAAAATTGTTGCTTCTTTGAGAAGACCCAAAATTCTATCTGTTCTAGTTGACACCTTCCTGTGAATGTGCTCCAGTCTAAGGACAGAAATAGAAGGAGAAATATTAAGTATGTTGTCCATGCTTAGTAATTCGCAACCATAACATTACTGTCACAATACCTGAAATATTGTAGTTGCTCTCAGACTATTTTCACTTGCAGCCACCCATTTTTTTGTTCCATTCTTTCTTCTCTTTGGAACCTGGCATAGAAAACCAATGAAAATCAATAGAGAAACAAGACATTGAAAAAAAAATAGAGCAAAAATACATTGGCATTGATGCACACCGCTGAATTTGAACTTTCGACAGCTTGAGATGCAATTTCATCCTGCATTCTTTTCTTCATGAAATTCTTCTTCTTTCCTTTATCTAGGTTTTTTGGACATTTCCTTGCATTATGCTTTTCACTTCTGCAAAGCCTACATTTCATTTTAATGCCAACCTTTGATAACTTGGCTCCTTTCTTAGGTTCAGATGGATCCCTTCTTCTCTCCTTTTTTGGCCTTCCTGGCATTCTCACATAACCTGGAGGATGTGGCCTTGGATGATCTGATATTGGCCAGCTTGACATACCCTCCATTGGCAACATACAATGCTGATATATATTGTTGTAGGTCTGAATGGTGTAACAATCTGCAATGTAGTCTTCTGGATTCTTTGAAATAAGATGAAGTGCAGAAATTGCATGGCAACAAGGGACACCAGCAAGCTGCCATAACTTGCATGAGCATGTCATCTGCTCCACATCTACTTTGTACCTGTTCTTTCCATGCTTTACCTCAAACCCATCCTTCCCGTTCCATATTGACAAGCGCTTACCAGAATATTCAATATATTTGTTTAATTTCTTCACTATGTTGGGGCAAATCCTTCCAGTCCATTTCTCTGACTTCAATTTGTTTTCCTGTATCCTGACAAGGGTCTTGCACCTTAATCCTTCAAGCATAGTGATTATTGGATGAGCTCTGATAGGAACAATCCAATTGTTGAAACTCTCACACATGTTGTTTTCCACACTATCACAATTGCTGCCAATTCTAAACCAGGCTCTACTCCAATGGATCGGTTCAGTTCTCATTATGGCTTTAGCACCTTCAGGTGTCTTTTGAGCTAGGAGTGCCTTACAGTAATTGAACATCCCTTTATTGGAAGCCTTGGCACAACTCCAAAATGACTTCTGAAACTTCTGATCCCTATACTTCTTCCTCCAATTGGCATAAATATGCCTTGTGCACATCCTATGCTCAGCATGTGGCAGCAGCTCACTAATTGCATTTAGAAGACCCTTCTGTTGATCAGATATCACCACCCAGTCTTTTCCATTTGCAGCAATGTTCAAATCCTTTTGCAGAAGTCCTAGGAACCAATACCAAGATTTAGAGGTTTCTTTCTCCACCACAGCCCATGCAATAGGATACATTTGATTGTTGGCATCCCTACCCAGTGCACAAAGTAGCTCTCCATTACAAGCTCCTTTAAAGAAACACCCGTCAAGGCCTATCACTTGTCTGCATCCAGCTAAGAACCCTCTTTTGCATGCATCAAAACAAACATAAATCCTCTGGAACACATGCTTTATGATGATGTCAGGGTCCAAAGAAATTGCCACGGTGCTACCTGGATTACTTCTTAACATCTCCAATTGGTAATCAAATAGCTTGGGGGTACTCTTCTTTGGCGGCATCATAAATCCTCTTCATCACAGTATATTTCGCTCTTTTGATCTTAGATAATGTAACATCTGCTCCCATGTCAAGTAAGACTGTTTCCTTAAGGTCTTGTAGCTTCCAAGAAGGGTTTGCCTTTATCAAGGATTCATACTTGTCAGCAATTCTCCTAGCAGTCACAAGCTTGTTGTCTCTCCTTTGAGGACATCTATGTTGATGAATGTATGTCTGGACTTGAAACCAATCACACTTTGAGCTATATGAACCATATATCATCCAGGGGACAACCAATGCAAAAATACTGAATCTTTTTCAGTGATAATCATGTGCCTTTTCAAATTGGCAACAATCTCACACACTGAAACTTTTTCCCTCTCAATATACGACCAAGCTTCATCTCCACCAACAAAGTCAATGGTTTGTCCGTGTTTCACAAACTCTCCCCCCAAATGAAACTTCACCGGCAAGAAAACCATATTATCCATCGAACCTGAAAAAAATACAAAGCATCATCTAAAACTACCCGGGTCAAACCAAAACGTAAATTGAAATCCGAAAGTAACCTAAACAAACGAAAATATAGTAAATGATAGATGGCATTATCTATTCAGTAATCTACTTTACCAAGGCATATTTAACTAGTATGACGTGATATGTACCAGAAAGATTGGTGGTCACTAGATACTCCATGTTACTCTGTATACATAGGGAAAAAATTTATTCCCTAGCGATTCTATTTTACATAGGAAAAAGGCAGTCCATCAACAACAAAATCCCTGCACCCCATGCGATTGGAAGCCTAGCACTTGCCTGTGCGATTCGAGCCCTAGCACTCCATTTAATCTATCTTATGGATAAGTCCCCTACTCCCACCCATGCACAGACCTAGCAGATCGCAATTCAATTTTGTGAATAAATCGGTACTATAGGGTTTGGAGTACTCACCTCAGCCCGTTCGTGGTCTCCGGAATCCACCGGTGTTGTTCCGCTCGACTAGTTCTTCCGGCGGCGGAGAGCGCAGGGACAAGCGGCGAACCGTCCAAGGAACAACGAACTTGAGCCGCGCTGAGAAGGGGAGCGATGCAGTTTTGGTGGATGTAGCAGGCTCGGCTCAGCTTGGATGGTTGACGGCTCGGCTCAGCTCGACAGTAGACGGCTCGGCTCGGTTGTTGCATGCAGGATTCCAAGTGAGACTAGATTACGTGGCAGTCAAAACCGTGCCACGTAAGCAAAACCGGCAGACAAATCTACTTAGGGGTTAAATTGAGCTGGTATTAATAGGTTGAGGGAGTAAATTGAGCCACAATTTTGGTTAGGGTGTAGGATGGACAAAGTGAATAGGTGAGGGGAGTAAAGTGAACTTTTTCCAAACTTAAATCAGGAATCTGAGAAAAAAATAAAATTATTTTTATACCCTTTCACCTATTCTGATACGGGAAGGATGCACCGCGGATAGCTGTGCGCATATATGCGTGTGGCAAGGGGAGAGATGTTAAGTTGATATTGATGCCAAGTTGTTTTGCCAAACTGTTGGAGGCTAATTTTTCATATTTTGCCAAAATTAGATGGATGCTAAATTAAGATAGCAAACTGTTGGAGTTGCTCTTAGTTCTTTCATGTCTGGTAACAAGAGGACCACCGTTCAGTTCAAAAAAAAAGACCATCCTAGACAAACGGAAACAGGCTATATGTAGATTTGAAACTGAGCACAGATTGAAATGCAGGTTCAGGACATCAGGCCACAGCAGAGGTCTCCAGGAATTCGTCAGGGTCTTCACTGACAACAGTTGACGTAACAAAACAAAGATCAAAGGCACTGAAGAAATGAAACAAAGGCTAGAAGAACGCATGTTTTTTTTGTGAAAAATAGATACTGGAAAACAACATGCTTAGACTATTCGCACCGGAAGCCGGGATATCCTCACCATCCCTGTCCCGTTGTACTTTCGAGGAAAAACACCCCGCATTGGGGGACAGGATCGCTTACAGGATTTTTCCATCTGCTCCCGTTTACTCCAGAGCCTCCGCTAGCTGCGCCAGCTTCACCACACATCCCGCTGCCGCCGCCCCCAACGACCTCGCGCCTGTGCTCGAAGAGGCCTGGTCGCCGCCCGGGAGGGAGAGAGGGAGTCGGCGACCTGACGACAACGAGCCGCGGCGCCGGTGGAGCCCTGCTGCTCCGCCTGTAGATCTGCACCGCCTCCTCCATGGACAACGACAAGCTGCGCCACCGGACGGGGTCCGCCGCTCTTCACGCGGCCTCCTCCACCGCGGGGAAGTAGGGAGGCGTGCCGGGCCGGGAAGTAGAGGAGAGCCCCAAGCGCCCGTGCTTTGCCTACTGCCGCCATGGAGGGACCGACGGGACACGGAGCTCCGGACGCCGTGCAGCAGGGGAGGTGCGGTCGTGGGGATCTTGGGCACAGATCCTGGCCACGACGACGACCAGGGATAGCCGACGCACGAGTTGGAGGCCGCCCACCGCACCTGCTTGTGCAAGACGCCGCTGCAGGCCACACCATGGGCCGCCGCCGACGCACACCTCCCCCAGCCATGGCCGACACACGCCTCCACCAGCCAGGCTCTACCGTGGTGCAGGGAAGGGGGCACGCGTCTCGCCGACGCAGGGAAAGGGGGAGGGAGAGGGAGGGCCGAAGGAGGAGGATGCCGGGGCACGCACGTAGGGGAAGGGCGAGCTCGAGGTCGGTGGAGATATCGAGGTTGAGGCCGCCGTCCCCGCAGCAGCTGCTAAGTCTCAGGTCATCGTCCCCCTGCTGGAGCTCTGCCGGCAACGAATCGGGTGCCGCACTCATCGCATGGTCAGCTACAAGCAGATCGAGCGTCGTCCAAGTCTGGTCCTCCGCAGCCGCATCCATGGAACAGGGGAGGGGCCGTCGCCGCCGCGCAGGGGTGGAGCAGGGGATCGAGCTTAGGGGAGGGGAGGAGGTAGGACGCGTCGCCGCGCAAGGAGGGAGGGTGCACCACGAGGCCCTCGAGCCGTCGTGCTTGCCGTCCGCCGCCACCGCCGCGGCCACCGGAGGTTGTGTAACATCCCGATTTTTAGGACATTTTAAAAACATGAACTTATTAAAAATTTTGTCTAATTATAGGTCAAATTTTCTTTTCTCTAGATTTTACCAAAATTTTCATAAATAAATTTGCATGTAAAATACATTTATGTTGCATTTGATTGCTGAATGATCTATTAAGGATTTTGGGTGGAAAATAAATTCAAAATTTTATTTCAAATCTAGTTTCCAAACCCTAGTTTAAGCCCCTAAGGATTTGGATTGAGGTTTGGATTTGAATTCATTTTAAATTCATCTCTTAAATCCTTTAGAAATCACACAAGTTTGCAAAGTCTACTAAACCTCCTTGAAATCTCCTTAACCAAACCGGCTTCTCCCTTCCTCTCTCCCCCTCTCGCAGCCCAGCCCAGGCCCTTCCCCTCCTCTCTCCACTCACGAAAGCCAAATGGGCCGCAAGCCCAACTAGCCCAGACGACCCAGTCACTAGTCATCATCATCCTCTGTCACCCCTCTCTCACCCCATCCCGTGTTGCTTCCCATCGAGCTGAAGCCGCCGCCGTGCTGATCTCGCCAACCAAGCCGGGAAGCCGCTCATGAGCGTGTGCCCCGGAATCCCCGGCACCTCCTCCACCTCTCAAATCCTCTCTCACTTTTTTCTTCGCGCGTAACCGCTCTGCCGCGGCCTCGCCGCGACAAAACCAGAGCGCCACCGTGCTACCACTTTTGGCCGCATGCCGCCGCTACTCCAGCGGGCCCGCGCCGGCCACCGAGCCCCAACCTCACAACAACAACACCTCCTATAGCCCTGCCGTTACCTGCAAAACCCCTAGATGCAATCCTCGTCGACCCTAGCCTTTACTAGGCACCAGCGATGAGAACTCCGACAAGGTGCCATGCCTCGCCGTCGTGTCGGGCCTAGTCTAGGGTGGCGACGTCAACCTGCGTCGGCTGCCGTCCGCCCCCCCGCTCATACTGATGTGTGGGCCCGCGGCCACACGCCGTCTCCTCGTAGTCCACAGCCCCCACACACACATGCTTGCACCCGGTCTACCAACCACACATGCCACATATGCGCCATGTCAGCACCGGTCCACCACGTGGACCCCCACGTCAACACCACGCCGTCCATTCCCGTCCCATCGCCTCTGTACACCCGGTTCATATGAACCAATGACCCCACGCCCCTCCAGTCCATGGGTCTACGCGAACGGTGCACAACAAAGTGCACCAGTGCACCCCCACACTTGTGTAAGCCCTTAGGTTTTTGCTAAGTACACCCCACTAGTGTACACCAAAACTTAGTAAGAGACCTTCCCTCTTTCCAAAAATCCCAAGAAAATTCCTAAAAAATACTAGGAATTATTCTAAACCTAACCATGCTCATAGTTCCCATAGTTGATCTTCCTAAAGCTCATTTCCATTTTAGCCCTTCCCCGGTTTATTAGAAAACCCTACGAAAGCGTACCCGGGAATACGCATTTCGCATGTTTTAGCCTTGTAAACCCTAGGAAAGTTCCTCGAGGTACCCTAGGGCTATATAAGCCTACCTCGAGCCTTATCACACACTCTCACTTTGCACAAGACCATAAGCCTCTCCCGAATCCCGAGAACCCCGCCGTCACGTTACTCGATCCTAGACCCTACATATCCCCGCCACCATGACCATTAGAAAACCCAACCTTAGATGTCATTTAGTAGTAGGACCGTTCCATTGCTTGTTGACTTTCTTTTCATTGTTTGGTGAACTGCTTTATTGATTGTTATTTTATGCGATGATACAATTGATAGGTGACAGAGCTCCACCCCAAAGACCAGGGTCCCAAAGGCCATGAAGACGGGGCTCTGTATGTCAATGACGACTAAAAAAATACCCAGTCGACCAAGTCTTCGACGATTCAGAAGGCAAGAACTTGGTCAATCTAGGAAAGCGAGTATAAGAGGCAAGTCCCAACACCCCCTCCTTGGTCATACCTTTTTCCACTCTTTTATAATTAGGGTAAAATGAAGCAAGATAATAAACCTGCCATGCATTTGCTGCAAGGACCGGTTGATCCCGATCTCGACTAAGTCGATGACCGAGCATCAACCTTAGATTTACTATTCACAACTACTCGTGTGGGGAAACTGTGAAGATAGGGAGAGGTAGAGATATGTGAGAGTATTAAAATAAACCAGCTAAAGAGAGTTAGACCCCATAAGGACAGACTTGGGAGTATGAGGGCAGCCTCGGAGGAGGATCCTGTCCATGCTTACTCCGGTCGTGTAAGGATCCGTTCACGAGAAAGTCTTTCCACTGACCTAGTACGACCATACGTAGCCAAAAAGGCATAGCCTGTCGGGAATGCCTATTTATGTGAGGTGAAGGACCGAATAGGCGACCAGAGAGGGGGGGGGAGTGAATGGGAGCCGATAAAAATTCTTCTCCAAAGAGAGAACTCGGCCTATACCCCGATTGCCACTCGAATCACTCGCATACACAAAAGCGACTCTAAACTAGGCACACACAAGCCTACAAGTCCTAGAAACAACCCTCGAATCAAAGAGCGGAAGCACTAGACAAGAATCGAAGGAAAGGAAGCGAGTCTAGAACAGACCAGGCGGACAGTCTGGCTGGTACGGGCGGACAGTCCGCAAGGGCTAGGCGGACTGTCCGCACGGACGGGTCGGACTGTCCGAAAAAGCTAACCGAGCCACCAGAGACGCACCTCGAAAAATCGGACTGTCCGCGAGGGACCCGCGGACTGTCCGCCACGACACGGACCGTCCGACACTCAAGTACGGACCGTCCGCAAACCTCTTGCCACCAAAAGCTCCTGAACCAGCGGATCAAAACACGGGCACGCAAGAACTCACGAAGAACTCGATGAACACACAACGAACACTACCCTCGCGGACCGTCCGTCCCGCACAAGCGGACTATCCGCCCCACACTCGCGGACCGTCTGCCCTGCACACAGAAGCAGAGTCGCAAACCCCACGAAAACACGTCCAACTTTCGATCAACGGATCTCCCAAACTGCTAGATGGATTGAGCCCAAATTTTGGGTAGATGAGAAACGTCTCTAAGAGAAGCTATACCCAAAATCTTGGAACCCCAAACCAATCCAATCAACCGAAATCGCAAATCTCGTGCGCTCAAAGCATAAACTTGAGTTCATCCAAACCTCACCAAATCGAGCCCGATTCCCGGCGTTTGAGGGGTCAAGATCATCCACAAAGAGGCACAAGGCACTCACCCATGATACCCTCAAAGAAATCCAGAAGGAAACGACCTACAAATCGACGCACAAGGATCGAACCGAAAAGCTCCGAAAATAGCACAAAAACCAACTCGGGAATTTAGAAGGAGATAGAATTTGCTCGAGGAATTTGCACAAGATTTGAGGGACTAATTCACTCTGAATATTCATGGCAAGTTAGATTACAAGCCACTCCAAGAATTGCAAATCTTGGATGGCAAAAAGCTCCAAACAAAGAGCCACTCACTCTCCTCTCCCTCTCTCCCCAAGAGCACCCCAAAATGAAAGAGCACTCCCACCAACTAAGCCAAAGAGTTGGCTGAAAATTCAGCCCCCTCCTCTTATATATAGGCCCTCTGGAAAAGACCGAAGTGCCCCTACACTAGGAGTACAACACAAACCCTCACAGGGGCATTTTGGTCAACACATGAACTTCACCATCGGACGGCCGCGCATCCATCGGGCCTTCGCGTCCTCCCGACGCAAGCACCTCGATCATGCCGCGTGTCGCCCGCCTCGAAGCTTCCCGACGCTCCCGGATCCCCGTCTCTATCGCGGTAGGCCTTCGAACTTGGTTTTGAGGCCCAAACCAAGAAACCGTCCTCTGATGGTTTTGTGGCCAAACCACCAAACCCCGCGTACTCGGCCCGGCCTCACCACGCCAAGCATCGAGCCTGGTAAGCCTTTCACCTCCGGCGCCCGGACGGTCTACTCGGTCTTGCCTCATTCCTTGACTTGGCCGCCACCGATGCACCGGCTCCATGTCCACGACTTCGTCTTGCTCTTCTTGCACCATGCGGCCCGCACTTGATCCCGTCGGCCACCGGGTCCCTCGAACCAAGCCTACTTGTCTCTCCATCACCCCGGAGGCCACCTTGGCATAGACCTTTCACGCTTGTTCTTCACCTGCACCAACGCAAACCAAGCCGCAACCAACACCTGCAATACTAGGCCAAGAGTCAGTCCACACAACGTTGTCAACCACTCCTCACGAGTGCATTGACAACACACCACATAAACATATGAATAATCGACACACAACCGACAACACAACCCGATGAAACACATTCAACATAAATCCTCAAAACATCCGGTCAATCGCTCATCATATACAAACCAAGGCACATATCAACTTGGTTTCTCAATCTCCCCCTTGATGAGTGCATTAACAAAAGAAGGTTTGAAAGCAAAAGGAAAACTCATTCAAGTGCCCAAAAGCCAACAAAAAGCAAACACAAGACAACTTGAAATGAGAAGAGCTCCAACCAAAAACTCTCGGAACCAAAGGAAGCACAAAGGCTAAACACCACTGAAGAGTCAAGTAACCCACAAGAGCTACAAGCAATCCCAAAAAGCCATCAAACCAATTTCAGCTCTTAACAAAGCACTTGTCAACCGCTCATCACCATCAAATCGAGCTACAAGCAATCCCAAAAGCCATCAAACCAATTTCAGCTCTTAACAAAGCACTTGTCAACCGCTCATCACCATCAAATCAAGGTTCATATTAACTTGATTTTCCAAATTTCTCCCCCTTGAGGAGTGGGTTGACAACATGCAAGCACAAAGAAATGGTTTGGGAAAGCAAAGGCCGAAAATCTCATCCAAGTGAACGAAAGCCACACGAAGGCAAAGAACAAAGACACTTGGCATGAGAGAAACCACAAAGGCCACCCCCACTAACAATCTCGGTCCCCAAAGACATGGGCAACGGCTCGACACAACCGAGACAAGAACGCATGATCCCTCAAGAAGAGGCGCAAAGGGCTCAACACCGATCATGGACAAACGAAAGCACATGATCCCTCAAGAAGAGGCACAAAGGGCTCAACACCAATCATGTGACGATCGAAAACTCAAATCAACCGCCGGCTCCTCAAGAAGAGGCAAAGAGGCTCAACACCACCGGCAAAAGAGCAAAAAACTCACAAGCTCCCCCTAAACACATGCACTAGGGCCAAAGAGCATACAAAGCTCACCCAAAACACATGCGATAGAGCAAAGAGCACACCAAGCTCACAAGCTCCCCCTAAGCACATGCACTAGGGCCAAAGAGCATACAAAGCTCACCCTAAATATATGTGATAGAGCAAAGAGCAACCACCAAAGCACAACTCAGGCAAACAAAGGAAACTCACCAAAGCTCCCCCTACACAAATGCATACTTACCCTGAAAATGTGCATGCAAACTCAAGTCCTCCCCCTGAACTGAGTATCCCTCTGGATGCAACAAATGCATGAAAACTGAAACATTTTCTCCCCCAAATGCACCTTTTCTTCCTTGATGACAATGCATGAATCATGGCAATTTTGCAAAAGATTCAACTACTAGCTTCTCAAATATACAAAGAGCACTATAAAATGCTACAAGTGAGATAATGAGCAAGCAAGATAGTTCATAATTCCATAAAAGCATAGCCATCAAGATAGTAAAGCTATATAGGCATATGACAAAGGCATGATCAAATTAAGCATTTTTACGAAAAACTTCCCTCTCATGAGCAAAGACCTAAACATGAGCAAAACATGCCAAAGCGAATCAAGATCACACAAACTTCATGCTAGGTGACACATTCTCATCACAAGATCATTACAAACACCCATAAGCATCTCATGTCATGTTAAAGCCACCGAGCCATGTGTCTACTTCTTAAAATGAGACTTCTCATGGTAGACATCATGCAACGGTTTAGCACCCATATAAATTCAGTTTTAATTCATTTATGACATGGAACAAGTGAGAGCATAACTTCAAGCATAAGCATTGCATACCAATATCATTTTTCAAGTTTAAGCACAAAATGGTACATGAAGTGCCTTTGCGGCAAAAAGAAGCTTATGCTCCCCCACAAGGTAACACATGGGCTAAACATTCATAATGACAATTGGGTCTTTGACCCCAAGTGAAAAGCACGTGATATCCAAGCACAAATTAAGCATGATATAGACCACCAAAGCACACTAAGATCATGCAAGGCCTTAAACTCACAAGAGAGAGCCTATCCTAGCATTTTCCAAAACTAGTCATCTCAATATGCACATATAGCAAAACTATCAAGAGCATATCTATCCATCACCAAATCATATCAAACATGCTCAAAAGCTCAAAAATAGCATATCATAGTATTCATGGCATATAGGAGAAGCTCAACCTACCATGCATATGATACAAATGCAACAAGGGTAGATATGTACATCAAATGCAACATGATATATGACACAATGCAAGACACGAATGTCAAACCTACCAAAGTCTATACATCATGATAAATGAATACATATGAAATGCAAAATGCATGGGGAGAGAAGGAACTCGGCTCAGCAACACGAAGGCTCACAAGGGGACACACCAACTAAGAATCGCTCCAAGTGAGAGAAGAGCCACCAAAGATCCCAATTGAGTACCATAGAAAAAGATACCAATTGCAAGACCACTAAAGATCCCAATTGAGTACCATAGAAAAGGTACCAATTGCAAGACCACCAAAGATCCCAATTGAATACCATGGAAAGGATACCAATTGAAGGATCACAAAGACTACCAAAAGCCAAAACACGCCTTGAAGCCAAATTCCCCATCAAAAGAAGCCAAGCTCCCCCTCAACCAAAGACGACTAGCAAAGCAAAAGCTAGGAAAAGAAATAGCGAGAGAGAAACTCCAAAACCAACCTAAAAAGGAGAAAACCAAAGAAGGAACAAAACACAACCCGAAGACAAGGCAAGCCCGAAACCCAAAGCAAGCTCAAAACATGCTACACAATGCATTGACAATACCAATCAAGATAAATAAAGCATTGTAACATGATTCCACATACATGAATAAGCATGGGCTAGCAAGCATGTCAACAAGGTACAACCCTATACTAGGATACTAAACCAAAATGATACCAAAGAACAACATGCCAAACATAATACAAGAACTAAACAAAGGCATGATACAAGTTCATTTGGATCAACCACCAACATATATTACAAACCTAGCATGACAAGATAAACATGGGGGGACAAACATGCTAACAAGAAAGGATACCTTAGAGCTAGACAAAAATAATATGGATGAACAACATGACATAACCACCATAGAACAACCATAAAGCATGACATGATGTTCATATATATCATCCACCACAATATCATACAAAAGATAGCAAGATAGGTATACAACATCACAAAGCTATCATGAACAAGGTGGCTAGCCTACCATGGTTTACAC
The DNA here is from genome assembly GCA_036936925.1 of Cenchrus fungigraminus. Taxonomy (NCBI): domain Eukaryota; kingdom Viridiplantae; phylum Streptophyta; class Magnoliopsida; order Poales; family Poaceae; genus Cenchrus; species Cenchrus fungigraminus. The sequence continues at coordinate 9,858,327 of CM072775.1, read as the reverse complement.
ACAAGCATGAAACAAGTATATACAAGTGAGAATAGGGGGAAAAGAAAACTCACTATACATGTGTACAAAGGCTTTCAAGAGCCATCAAACCGGTGTGGAGAACCATCTTGTCTTGATCACCTCACGGGCAAAGATCAAGCACCATCGAGCTCATGTTCTTCAACCGCGTCTCCATACCTACACATGAGGAGACAAGAAAGACCGAGCCTTGGATCCCAAAGGGTTAGCAAGCACATACTTGGGAATCTAATACTTGGTCACACGGGTAAGCGATGCACACAACTTATCATGTGGGTTAGCATGATGCAAATGCCGGTTCGAATGAAAAGGTTTTCGAACACTGTTGGAATCATGCCTCAAAGGAGCAGCTCGCGAAGAAAACCGAGTGCTACCACAAGCAAAAAGGCAAAGGTCCCTCGAGGTCATAGGAGAAGAACCAACACAAACACCACAGGAAGCATGTCGCGGACCAACACAAGAAACACTAGAAGCATGTCCACGAGCATGGCCTAACTCACTAGAAAGAGTGTCATAAAACCCATCCACAAATCATGCCTTCTTAGGCTCACAAGTGTTCATGCCACGAGAAGGGCTATGAACAACCAAAGGCCTAGAAGCACCTCCTCGCCGCATTTTCCTTGCCCTGCGGTAGCAAAAGCTCTCTTGATGCCCATCCTTCCCACAATGACAGCAATGGTACAAAGGCCTATCGAGGGGCACGGTCCGAGTGGACAAATCACCATTCTCTTGTAAGTGGGAAGTCCCTTGGGACTTAGAGCAAGAAGCATCAACCCCAACATCTGACTTGGTGCCCACATTAGAATCACACGTGCCATGAGAAAGGCTACGTGGCTTCTTAAAAGCTTTGGCACGCACACGTCGCTCGTGCTTGACACGGCGAAAGCAAAACTGAACGGTATGCCCATCCTTCTTGCAAAAGGTGCATTGGGGCCTCCACTTGGGAGTATGAGTTCCAAATATGTGGGAAGCGCCCTTGCCATTCAAATCACCTTCGGCAACACCGGAACATCCACCAAGCTTAGGAATAGCTATGGGAGAGCTATCCAAAGCACCACCACACGTGCCACCATCCAAAGACTCATGCTCAAGAGAAGAAGTCAACTCCGGTTGAGAAGAAGCAATTTTAAAAGCATCAACATCGGAGTGACTAGAAATGCGAGAATCCAAACCCTTGGCACAAAGACTCTTGCACCTTGTGCGCAAAACCTCATTTTCAAACTTGAGGTGCTCACAAGTACCACATGTCATATTTCTCAAATTATCGATTTCCTTTTCAATGCACTTAGAGAACAGTAGCCTGACAAACAGTCGGTTCAGTCTGATTCAGGTGCCAATTCAGGTACTTAATCAAAATCAAATAGAACCCCTATTGATTTGCTAGTTGATAAGGTAAATATCTAGCCCACTCAATGCTAGGCGTAATGAGGATAAGGGCCTCCAAAAAACTTCTTTTCGTTCTATGAACTTTAAGGTGTATGAAGTCTCATAGTAAACTCTTGCAGCGGAACGATAGAGACTCCATTTCACTTAGGTTGATTTAATTTAGGCCGGAGGCAGACCTAAGTCAAGGTAATCCTCCTTTGAAAACTTTGGTATTGCTCCTAGATAGATCATAAGAAAAATAATGAATCAGAGCACAGGGAGCCATCTTATTATCTTTGCCTAAAGAAAAACTATGGCGGATTAACTGATCTTTACATCAGTTGATGAAATAGCCCAATGCAGAAAAATAAAAATGCATGTTGGGTCTTTGAAACAGTTCGAATCATTTCGATAACAACCCGTTTGATCTGTTTTACCGAGAAGGTCTACGGTTCGAATCCGTATAGCCCTAATATATACATCTTTTTTCATTTTAGGATGGATATCTTATGTTTAATTTAGTATAGTTAGTATAGTTATTTTTCCTTATTAGCTTCCTCTTGTGACGCTTCTCATGTCCCCCAAATCTTGTCTCAAGAGCTCTAGCCGTTTGGGAGATCCGGTGATGGATTGGTGAAGGGGTCTTTCCCGGCGCGTGCTGTTCCAGCTCTGTTCGTGAGCCGCGGACAGTTCGCGGGGCTGTGGCGGACAGTCTGCGGGGATGTGGCGGACAGTCTGTGTGACCTGTGTTCGTCGCAGTTCGTCGTGTGTTTGTGCGCGTTTTCATCCGTTTTGCCCTTAGGGTTTTGTTGCAGTCTGTTTGTGGACAGTGCGCGAGTGCTTCACAGACGGTCCGTGTGGGTCGTTGTTTTGTCTAGGGTTTGGTTCGCGTTTGTCTGGGGTTGTCCGCGAGTCTGGAGGACTGTCCGCAAGGCCCGGTCGGACTGTCCGCGTGGGTGGATTTCTCCCCGGAGTTTCTGTTAGTTCCTGAGTCCATTTCTGACTGTCCGCGCCTACCTTACGGACTGTCCGCGCCTACCTTACGGACTGTCCGTCCCACCCCGGCGGACTGTCCGTGGCAACCAGACAGATTGTCCGACCTAGACACAGGAACCTACTGAGTTTGATCGGTTCCTTTGATTCTTCTATCGTGCTTCCGCGTGTGCTTCGAGGAATCGTTCCTAAGACTTGTGGTTGCTCCATAACCTCGTTGTCTGGGCGATTGGTGTTTGATTCGATCCATCTTTCGTGTGTGACTCGGATTTGAGTGGGGCTTTGGCCGAGTTCTTTTCGAAGAATTTTTATCGGCTCCCATTCACTCTCCCCCCTCTCTGGTCGCCTATTCGGTCCTTCACACTCTATCTGACAACGACATTTAATGCTCGGATCCGCGGCGGGAAGCCAAAGTCAAAAGCGAATCCTCGTCCACGCCACGCGGCTGACACGGCCTGGGCGCCTGATGTGACAGAACCGCCCAAATTAATTCCATATTATTGCCTAAACCAGTCCATTTGGTCATTAAGCAACAATACAGATGTAACTTGTCACCTCTGCTGGGTCAAGCCCGGTAAATCACTTTAACAAGGATCGAATACTCGTACATCAAAACTCACACGACGGTGAGTCCAGAGACAAACATTTCACAAACATTACATCAAGTTCCATACGATCCATTATTACAAACCAAGTCTTTTGCTTAAAGTAAATAGTTCAGAGTTCGAAACACAGCGGAAATAAAATACTAAACGTCATAAGCAACATCATAGGAGGCCATCCATGACGTCACTAAGCACTGTCATCCTCCCACTCCACTTCCCAACCGGGTGGGAGAGAACCAGGCCATGGGAACCCATCATCATTCAAATCACCTGAAAACAACACCAAAAGCAATGCTGAGTATACTAATACTCAGCAAGACTTAACCGGCGGGTGATGAAAAAATCACCAACTCTCTAGACATGCAGGGCTTTATGGCTAGTGGGTTGTTTTGCTGAAAAGCAACAAAGAGTATGTCCTTACTTTCAAGTTTTAGCTCAAAATTCTAGTTGATTAACCATTACTAAGTAAGCAACTATTACAAGCATAAGTTGAGCAAACAATTAAGCATATATCCAACTTAAATCTCAATTCCATCATTAAGGGACATAGAGTGTATGGTTAAACAATCTCGGGGAACGGTGAGAGGTCGACGATCGATCGATTAATAATCTTGCAAGGTGGACCTAAACACATAGAAGAATGCACACCCCAAAAATAACCAACTAGAAACCAACAGGGGGTGGGGTATGCACCAACTAGGCGGTTCCCAACCGTCCTCAACTCAGGATCCATTTCTACAGTGTTTGGTACAAGGATTGCTGGTAACGGAGACACACGCCGCCCAGCTTCACACATGCACCACATTGCTGCAGGCAGGGGGGACTCTTCCCAAGATTAGTGGTCATAGATCCCTTACCGGATCAAGAAGGTACTAGGCTTACCGGTTCCATTCCCGGCAAATGTTTAGTACGTTCAAACGCTTAACCACAGACCTACTGGCCGGAGCCGGTCCCATGCTCTTACCACATGAGCATTTCCATTTATCAAAATCTTATGATTCCAGCATAAGAGACCTATAGCTCGCGAGTGACGAACATCACTCGACTTTTACTGTGTGCTTAGAGCATGGCCACTAGCGACCTATCATGCTAGTATTTGAGCATAGGAACCTAGGATCATGCATCTAGGGTTTCAATTCAACTCCTGAAACATAAATGCACAAACATTGCATAACATAATTGTAAGAGTTAGAAAACTGGGTTATGCTCCAGGGCTTGCCTTCACTAGAAAAGTCAGTGGAGAAATCCTCCGAACTTTGGTTCGGGTCTTGCTGCACCTCCACCACGTTCACTTCTCCTTCAGCTAGATCTCCCTCGGATTCCAGCACCAACTCGTAGTTCCCGTCCGGAAGTTCTACACGACATGCATATGCATTAACTTCATGTATTTATAAAAGAGGAGTGAGAACGTAGTTTCGAATTGAAGGGTAAACGTGGGGGGTGTATGGGTGACCACATTCACCTAGACAATGATATATCCAGCCTACTCTTCCTATTAAAGAAAGGGTGTGTGTGCATGGTTTAACTCCTTATTTTATGGTGATTGTGTGCACATCTAAAATTAATTAAATAATTTTTCTTCACCAAATTGAGGGTGCTGTTCATGGTGATGATTTGGTGAAGCTCAACCAAAAGATTTGAAATGTAAACAAAGGTGATTTTTATTTTCCTTTCATTTCTTGGATTAAGCTTGATTTACTTCGAAAATTCATTCTAGAAGAAATATAAACAAGGTGACCATGAAACTTTGCGGAGAGGCACATCATAATATACATGAGCTACTGCCAAAAATTTAGATCAATCCAAGCCATAGATTTAGCATGAAAAATACAACTAGTTTTATTCATTAAAAACAAGAATAAATCATACAAAAATAACTATACCACATCTTGAGCTAGAAATTCATGTAGAAGTTCAAAACATCTAATCATGAAGAGATATGCACTTACTCAGCAAAGAAAATTTAAATTACTTTAAATTTATGAAGGAAGGTTAAACTTGTGCAAAAATTACTTGACCATGTTAATCATTATAAAAACATCTCTAATATTTATCATGAGTGCAAAACCACTAAACAGGACCATAGCAAAAAGATTGGATCCAAAAGATCAACAGATTAATTTACAAAGATCATAAACATGAGCATTGCGGAAAATCAACTTTAATTCATAACTAAAGATCTACTTAATAACTTTGTGCCAAATTTGAACCAGAAGACCAACATGACATGGCAAACAACATATCGAAAATTGAGCTTCAGATCATGCATAGAATTTGAATTATTTCAGATCTATCCAAAAAGGACGAACCGCCTTAGTGCCCGTTCATCGTGGCCTTCCACGTGCTGGCCCCTGATTGGTCCCTTGTCGCGATCCCGGGCGTTTTGGAGCACTTGGAGCCCCAGAGCAAGCCACTCCCTCCTCTATAAATAGGAGGGGAGGGGCTCCATTTTGGAACACACACTTCTCCTCCTCTTCATTTTGGCTTGGAGCCTCTCTCTTTAGGAGAGGAGAGCTCTTTGTATTGGATTAGTGCTAGGAAGTGAGGTGGGAGGCTTGAGGCCATGTCATGATTCATGACATCTTCCTCAGCGGTGCCTTTGTTCTTCAACTAAACTAAAGTGAGTATTTCGATATTTCCTATTTAGACTAAAGTCGTATGCATGCTTAGTTGCTTTGTTCTTGTGTTCTTCGTTTGTTCTTGGTTTAGAGGCTTGTGTTCTTCGAACACAACCCTTTCGATCCAGTAGACTTAGATCATAAGTTTGCATCTAGTTTGCCAGCTTGTCTATTAGAGTAAAGTGAAGCTCCTGCATGTCTCTAATTAGATCAAAGTGCATTCGTGATCATGCATGAGTGATAGAGCATACCTTGAGCTAGTGCCAGTATCTCCCTTGCGGATTTGTAGGAATAGTAAGTGGTATAGACGAGGTATCTGGACCATAAGCTACCCTTCAAAGACCATGTACGATCGTAGCGTAGAGGTAGGCCGCAGTGGTGACAGCCTGTTGGACCCTTTGTCAACCCTCTACGTCGCTTACCGAGTTGGGCTCGCTCCAGCACATTAGCCTAGGATGTGCCTGGTGCCCGAAGTGAGTGTTATACCTGAGAGACCGTAACTAGACTCTACACTCGGTCGAGGCAGATCCTTGCTACCTATCCTATCAATCAGTGTTGTGTCCTTGGATCATCTATACTAGAGTAGGAGATAGTACACACCGTTCCTCAGATTCGATACCCTTGGAATACTCTCCTTCCTTGGGGAAGTGCTACAACGGTATTTCCGTGCGCTTGCGGTATACCCGGTTGTTCTTATACGCTCCCTCTAGGTGCGCAACTAGTGGTGATGTTAAGAAACACCAACAAGCATTTCTGGCACCGTTGCCGGGGAACGGTTGCTGTATCTATATTCGAACCTAGTGGTCCTCGTAGTTACCTTTTTCGTTTTCTTCTACCTTCACCCCCATTACCCATCAGTTATCCTTTTTGTTTCTTTTCTCCAACCTTTACCCCCGCTACCCTTTGAGATGCCTTCCTGTCAAAGCCTCTCTACCCCTAGGGGCGAGTTCGTCTTAGAGCAACCATCAACTTCCTCATCTTGCTGCGAGCTTCGTCCCGACTTTATAGCCATGGTTCGGAATCGACCTTTCTCTGGAGCGATCAGTGATGATCCTAATGTTCATTTAGAGGAGTTCGAGGACTTGTGTTCGTGCTTGGTAATTCCAGGCATGACACAGGAAACTTTGAGGTGGAAGTTGTTCCCTTTCTATCTCCTAGATAGAGCGGAGCAATGGTACACCCACACAACAGAGCATGTGAATAATTGGGGAAAACTACGAGAAAACTTTTGTGACTCGTTCTCCCTTTATGAACGCATAGAGCTCTTGCTGTGTGAACTCCTTGACTTTGAGCAATTAGAGGGTGAGTCCATAGGTGCAGCTTGGGCTAGGTTCCTACGTCTTATGACATCTAGCTCAGACATGTCTATACCTGATGATATAGCGACGTATACCTTCTATACTCGTATAGACATGGAATCTGCACAAGAGCTCAACCTTTTAGCTGGAGGTTCGTTCGAAAACCAAACTCTAGTGGAAAGAAGAGAGATCCTAGAATTCTTCTTAGAAACCTCTTCTTCCCATATCGTTTATAACAAACCCCATCTGGAGTCTGAGTTGGTCCATGAGAGTCTCTCAATAGTCGAATCTGAGCTTTCATTCTCTGAATTCCTTGATTCCTCTGTTGAGCCCTCTCCCGAATCACGAACATCGAAGGAAGAAGAAATTCAACCTTTGGAGTTCTCTTCCCGATTTGAGGATGATCCTTCTCAAAACATCAGAAATACCTCAGATCACTCTTGGCATGAGAAGCGTACGGCATCGTTGGACCTTTACGAGGTCCTCGATGAAGTTTGGAATCATGGGACGATAGTGGATTGGTCACCTCAGAAGCATACATCCGGAGCAATTCGGGTTAGCTCGACTTCTATGATCATCCACTGTTCCATGAGAGGAAACACCGTAGATGCTGTCCATGACCCTACTGTTGGGGCTTGCATCATACCAGAGACCCTTTTGGATACTCTGGTGGGTGACATGCCCTTGATCCCGACTGATAGACTTTTCCATAGTCCCAGGTGGTGCTGTGTTTTTCCATGTCGAGGGATTGCTAGGGGCGTGCCGATCACCATTGATGACGTAGAGGTGCGATTAGATTTCCACATCTATGACATCGTGGATTTCGATCTCCTTCTAGGTTTCCCCTTAGAAAAACTTCTTGCTAAATCTCAAGGAAACCCAGCAGAGGAGCTTAGGGAAACCGTTTCTGTCCATGCTGAACCATCTAGACATCCTCTGACAGAACCTTTCCCTAGACCTACGGTATCTCCGTCGCCTCCCGATCCTCCTGACGAAGCATTTCCTGAGGAGGCCATGAAGAAGGAATGGCCAGATGGAGTGATATGCTTTTCCGAAGCATTTTGGCATAGTACACCCTCTCTGGTTATTCCTTGTTCTGTTAGAGGGATTGCCGTAGAGGCCCATTGTGACCCCATTACGGAGGTTAACATCATGCCATGGCACTTAGCGGAAACTCTTTTAGGAGAATTTCTGCTAGCACCATCCGACATGCTCCTCGAGACTTGTCCCTTTGGGCACGTTCTTGAATGTCGGGGGATCGCAAGTGCCGTGCCGCTCATCATAGACAGGATCGAAGCTAGCTTAGACTTTCACATCTTCGATGTCCTCGATCCTGATCTACTCCTAGGCTCCCCGCTAGATAAATTCTTTGAGGAATCCATAGGGAGCCTAGATGGTAATCTTGGGGAAACCAGTTCCGCCACTGCTACCCCTTGTTTGGGACATCCTATGGCGAAGCCTCTTCCCCAGCAAAACTGACTCGAGAAGATGACACGTATACCTCCATTCATGTCATCCAAGCCTGTTCTCATTGAGGGCATAGAACTTTCTACTCCTCATGAGTATGACTCGGAAGACCCTCCTCACCTTTGTGAAGGAGAACGATCGTCATCACCCTCGATCGAGTTTCAGCCTCTTCCCGCTGGCCTGGATCATGTTGCTTTCGATCATGATTGAGAGTCAACATCGAGCTTCCACGATGACTCTCTTGAGATGGAGAATTCATGGGCCATGGAACCTTTTGAGGCACTGACTCTGGAGTTCGGAGGAAAGGATTCCACGCACGAGCATGGTAGCTTCATTTTTGATTCACCATACAGACCATACTCGCATCATGTCCCTCTAGAGTCAGCCATGCTTAGTGCACTGAGCACATACGAGGGCTACAACCACCTTCTGGTCCTCTGTTGCAAACTGTTTGGAAGGTTGATTGTAGATGCATATGTCTATCATAAGCGTATCAAATTTCGTGTGTGCACTGTGGCACTAACCTTGCAGCTGAAGCTTCACTGATACATCAAGGATTGGTGGTGAGACGGGAACGACACCACCAACGATAGCTGCAAGATGAGTTCCCATGGTCGAGCTTATGATCTTAAATAAACAAAGCACTCCCAAGAGATAGCCTGGATTAGCATAGGTTTTATTTCCCTTTTCGAATAAAAGCAAGAACATGTTTTTAGGATAAGTTGTCCTTCGGGTATTTTTGGTCACTAACCTTTCAGGTGGAGATTGAAAAGGATGATGGACAGGTGATGCCTCCGAACATGTGAGCTGCATCAAATGCAACACCTAGATACGCTTTGGTGAGGGAACATTTACAAAAGGGATGCTTGATCACCACACACTTGAGTTTTGTTGCCTAGCAATGCAAACTTCAAGTGTGGGGGAGGTATGTGAGCATCCTGAGTAAAGTTCCTCCTCTACCAAATCTTATCCTGGTGTGGTGATGATGTCAGCTCTTGCATCTTGCCCACTAGCTAGGTAAGTCCTGCTTTTGACATTAAACAAAGCCCTTCCGGGAGGTTCCCGAGGCTCACCGTCTTATGCTCATGCTTATGTCCCTTGTTGATGATAGCTTGATCATGCTTTCTTGCCTCCTTTATCTTTGTTCATATGCTTTGGTTTGAATGTTTGAGTATACACGCATTCATAGACTGTTTTAAATTGAGCATGGTGCTTAGTTTAAAATTGTCTTCTTCAGTCAAAACAAGACATGGTGTCGAGTTTTGATTGATGAACTTTAGAGTTATATCTTCATAGATCTTGGTTGCATATATGTTGACTAACCCCTGCAGAAAATTGTCAAATTTGAATGGGTAAGTCGTTGAGCTAAATTCAATTGGGAAGGTAAGTTGAGGTGTCAGATTCACGTTGCACAACATGCAAAAGGTGGTACATGTGACCTCTCAAAGGTCCAAGGTAAGTATATTCCCCTTTGTGTACGAAGCATAATCTTGGTCTAACCCTTTTGAGCAAATGACATGGTGACAATAAAAATAAAACAAAAACAACAAAAATATTTGAATTTGAATAAAGGCTCTATGGTTCTCGAACCAGTAGAGTCCACCTTTTATTTCCACTTTTTGTTTGAAGAACAGCACCAGGATCAACCATCAGTGTGGGGGAGTTCTCTCGAGCTCATCATCGACATATCCACTCGAGAACTCCTACACAGGCACTGCACAACATCGACTATGCCTTCATGACAAGAGCAAGGTAAACTAGAGTGAGTCGGCTGCCTTATGGTCAGCCGAATCACCACTGGTCTTCCTTGATCTCTTATCCTTCAGAAGCGATGGTATGTGCACCCTCTATCTCACTTTATCCTATCCATTAGTTTGTTTGAAATTTCAATTCATATCCTTTATATCAAACTCAGTGGTTGGTGCTATGCTTGCTCTACATGATTCCTGTGGTTGGCTTGCATATGTTTTATTCCTTACTTTTCATCTTGATGCTTGTGAACAAATATCATTAGGGTACTCATGCTTATCTAAGTAGTGGGTATTTGTGATATGGTTTGATGATATGATCTTCGCTCTTTATATTTGAGTGCTTGGGGATTTTTATTTGAAAACCTGAAAACCCTTTGCAAAGCTCCTCTTTGATATGCCATCGTCCTACTAGAGCCATATGATGTTCATAGTTGAAAACCTTCTACTCATATGCTGCTTGTTATTGCATTGAGCTTTGTCAAATTCTGTGACCCCCGTGAGAATTCTTTTCATTACTTTCATGATCAAGATTCATGTGCACACCAGCTATTTCCCCTTGCTATGCTTCTACACTGGAAGTTAGCATTGTTTCATTCATCCATTTCATAAAAATAAAGCTCCATATTTGGTGTGACATCTCTCTCCAAAAGTCCTTCAAAAAAAGAGAGAGAGACATGGGCTATGAAAAAGAGACACATGCTCAAGGCATGATGAAAAAAAAAGAAAAAAAAGAGAAAGGATAGCCCATGTCCAAAATAAAGGAGGAAAAAGAGAGAGATAGTCATGCAAAAAGGAGTTCCATAACTTAGATGGTAATAACTAGTGTCCGTTCCGGAGCTAGTGTCCATCTTACCATCTACCAACATTCATCATATATGTATGGTAATATCTAGCACCCATTCCGGGCCTAGTATCCACCTTACCGTACTCACCATACCCATACACGTGCACATCTTGATCTGATTGTATGATTTGATTTTCTCTGTGGATCCAGTCTTTGACTTTGCAATATATGTGATACAAGTATGCCTTATCCTTTATCCTACCCTGAGCTCCACATATAGCCATTATTAGAAGTAGGATGAAGAAAGGCAATCTAATGCCTTGGTGAGGACATATACACATTGAGCGATTTGAGAGAATCAAATGAGGAGCTAAGCAAAGTTTGTTTTGGAAACTTATTGCAAAACCCCAAGTTACTTGACATGATGAGCAGGAGTGATTTGATTCATGACCATTCCATTCTTCAACTACCCAAGATAGCATGATAGACACATCACAGAGTTCACAAGTGCGAGGTATGGTTTGGAATATCTCTTATGCTTACTTCATACCTATGGATATCATGTCTCACTTTGATCTTGTTCTTCCCTTCACTCGGGACGAGCAAAGGTCGAGTGTGGGGGTATTTGTTGACGGTTGATTTTCACTCACTTCTTACCCGTCAAACATGTACCTTTTGGCATGGAAAATGATTATCAACACTAGAATAGGGCTTAAACTAACCATTTCCACAAGTTTTGGTGATGATGCAAATGCAGGTAATTAGCACTAGAAAGTGGAGTAAAAGCACGAGTCTTTGATCCAAGTACCTCAAGCTCAGCCAATGAGAGGATGCCACATAGGATTCCCCTGGATCACTGACGTCATCAATCCAAGAGAGGCAAGCCCGACGAATCACGAATCGCCACGTGAACATCACATGGATCCAAGGGCCCACTCAGTACCCAAACCACCAGGAAACTTGGCATGCACGGAGGACAAGCATCAGGGCCCACATGGCAGCCACCCTGAGAAAACACAACGCAGAAGGCCTCCTGGGGGTTTCGGCCGACCCTAGGATCGGCCGAACCGACCTAGGGTCGGTTGATCCCCACCTTCCACGTGCTGCTGCCTGATTGGTCACTTGCTGCGATCCCGGGCATTTTGGGGCACTTTGAGCCTCCGAGCAAGCCACTCCCTCCTCTATAAATAGGAGGGGAGGGGCTCTCATTTGGGACACACACTTCTCCTCCTCCACTTCATTTTGGCCATAGAGCCTCTCTCTCTTTAGGAGAGGAGAGCTCTTTGTATAGGATTAGTGCTAGGAAGTGAGGTGGGAGGCTTGAGGACATGTCATGTTTTTCATGACATCTTCCTCAAGAACGATCCTTAGCGGTGCCTTTGTTCTTCAACTAGACTAAAGTGAGTATTTCGATATTTCCTATTTAGACTAAAGTCGTATGCATGCTTAGTTGCTTTGTTCTTGTGTTCTTCGTTTGTTCTTGTTTTAGAGGCTTGTGTTCTTCGAACACAACCCTTCCGATCCAGTAGACTTAGATCATAAGTTTCCATCTAGTTTGCCAGCTTGTCTATTAGAGTAAAGTGAAGCTCCTGCATGTTTCTAGTTAGATCAAAGTGCATTCGTGATCTTGCATGAGTGATAGAGCATACCTTGAGCTAGTGCCTGTATCTCCCTCGCGGATTCGTAGTATTAGTAAGTGGTGTAGACGTGGTGTCTAGACCATAAGCTATCCTTCGAAGACCACGTACGATCGTAGCATAGAGGTTGGCCGCAGTGGTGACAGTCTGTTGGACCCTTTGTCAACCCTCTGCGTCGCGTACCGAGTTGGGCTCGCTCCAACACATTAGCCTAGGATGTGCCTGGTGCCTGAAGTGAGTTTTATACCTGAGAGACCGTAACTAGACTCTGCGCTCGGTCGAGGCGGATCCTTGCTACCTATCCTATCAATCAGTGTTGTGTCCTTGGATCATCTATACTAGAGTAGGAGATAGTACACACCGTTCCTTGGATTCGATACCCTTGGAATACTCTCCTTCCTTGGGGAAGTGCTACAGCGGTATTTTCGTGCGCTTGTGGTATACCCAGTTGTTCTTATACGCTCCCTCTAGGTGCGCAACTAGTGGTGATGTTAAGAAACGCCAACAAGCGTTCGGGCAAGTGCTCATGACGAGCGCACGTGGAGCGATGCAGAGCGGCGCACGCCGGCTCCCCTCAGCGGGTCGATGCCGGCGAGCACCCGCCTGTCGTCGCAGCGGAAGGAGACGCACCGGCGAACCCGGCGGCGCGTCCCATCGGGGAAGCCGCGACCGTGCGGCCGTAGTTTCCCTACGGGATGCGCAGCGCATCCATGGCGTACTCCTCATCGGTCGGCACTGATCTGGCCGCGTACGAGGATCTCCCGGGCCGCCACCTCATGTCGATCCGGAACCTCATCACTACCTCGCCCGGCAAGTCCTACTGCGACTCCGACAGCGAGAGGCGCGAGCATGGGCGCGGGGAGTCGGAGTGGGACTATTTCGGGCTCCGAGACCCTGACGCCCTCAGGTGGTTTCAGGCCGCAGCAGACTACTGCCTCACCTGCTCTGACGACTCTAGCGAGGGGATTACGATCCCACCCGCGAGTGCTTCGTCGTCATTATCGGAGAAGGCGAAGACGGAGGAGGAGGAGCGGGCGACACGGCAGCTCGCAACAATCCGGCGGCGAACTGGCCCGTGGGGACGCTGCCGAACGACGCAGCGCTTACTGCACAGCTAGCCTAGGTTCGTGAGCTGGAGGCGAAGCTCACGGCGGAGCGCCAGCAAGTGCGGCAGCTGAAAGCCACACTCGAGAGGGCCGGACCCTCATCGCATGTCAAACGTGCCCAAGATGTGGGACGTGTTGCCCGCGAGTGCATCGAAGCTGACGCCGACGTGGACAGTCTGCCGAACCTGGCGAGAGCCAGCCAGAAGCTCGTTGCTGCGGCAACTTTGATTCGGGCCATGCCCAAACCATCAACGCCCGAGGGACGGAACCTGCACCGCGAGGCGCAGGTCCTCATCGAGCAAGCTGCGATGCAGCAAGTCGAGAGCTCCGCATCCCGCATGCGCTGTCAGTCCAGTGTACAAACTGGGGGAGGCAGCCGGGGTCCGGAGGCATCGGTGCACACTCCGCATAAAGCACCCACTGTCCACGAAGGCAATCAGAGAAGGCCCGCTAAGGAGCGGATTCAGGACATGCGCGGCAAAGTGGACGACGGCGATGCCCGCAACGTCCTGAATAAGAAGAAGCAGGACGCTGCCCTGGTACCCCACAGCTACCACCCTCGACGTGGTGGTTGTTACGACAGCTGGGAGGATAGGAGCCCGACGCCGGAGCCACCGGGCACTCGTGTGTTCGGCCGGGCGATTCGCACGGCACCGACCCCACCTGCGCTTCCGGCAACCTACCACCATGACCAAGTACTCGATGGAGACGGACCCCCGGGTGTGGCTCAATGATTACCGCTTGGCCTATCAGCTGGGCGGCGCCACTGACGATGCCATGATCATTCGCAACCTGCCTCTGCATCTTGCAGACTCTGCGCGAACATGGCTCGAGCACCCGCCTGTGAACCAGATCCACAAATGGGACGACTTGGTCAGGACGTTCGTGGGCAACTTACAGGGTACATACATGCACCCTGGGAACTCCTGGGACCTTCGAGGCTGTTCCCAGAAGGCTGGCGAGTCCTTGAGGGACTTCATCCGCCGTTTCTCCAAGCGCTGCACCGAGCTCCCGAGCGTCGGTGAGTCCGAGGTTGTGCACGCCTTCTTGGAAGGCACGACTTGCCAGGACCTAGTGCGCGAGTTGGGGTGGAACCCTCCCACCAGCGTCAATGAGCTGTTCGACATCGCCACCAGCTTCGCCTCTGGAGAAGAGGCAGTGGGGGCGATCTTCGACGGCAAGAAGGGCAAACGAGCAGAGGATGCACCCGCGGAGGGCAGCAAGCCCAAGGACACCTCGAAGAAGCAGAAGCAGGGCAAGAAAGGCAAGCAGAACCAGGGCAAGAAGCCCATGGAGCAGGGCGAAGGCTCCGCCGAGGTCCACGCTATCGACACAGCCAACAAGGGGACTCGAGGCCCCCCTCGAGGCGGTGTGTTCGATGACATACTGAAGAAGCCCTGCCCGTACCACAAGACCACAGTTGCCCACACCCTCGAGCAGTGCGACATGCTCAAGAAGTACTACAACCGAGTCGCTGTGAAGGAGGACAATGCCAAGAAGGATGCGGGCGATGGGGGCAAGGACGGCTTCCCGGAGGTGGAGAACGTCTTCTTCATCTTCGGGGGCCAACAGTGGATATGACGTCCCGGCAGCGCAGGCGTGAACGTCGAGAGGTTTACTCTGTGGAAAAAGTCTACATCACCCCCAAACTATGAGGGGTGGATCACATAACCCCCTAACCTATGAAACGGTCTATATCACCCCCTGAACTTTTTAAAACCAGTCAAATTACCCCCTAAAGCAAATTTGAAAAATCATAGTAAATCACAAAAAAATCATAGAATGGAAAATCCAATTGTGTTAGACTCTAAATGAGTAAATGTACACATTGAACATATAATATGGTACGCTTTAGTATATTTTTTTGTTGTAGCTTTAGATCTATGCTTTTCTTCATAGATGTAAAAAAAATGTACTAAAGCATACCATATTATATGTTTAGTGTGTACAGCTACTCATTTTGAGTTCAACTCAATTGGATTTTCCATTTTATGATTTTTCTGTGATTTACTATGATTTTTCAAAACTTCTTTAGGGGTAATTTGACCGGTTTTAAAAAGTTCAGGGAGTGATATAGACCATTTCATAGGTTGGGGGGTTATGTGATCCACCCCTCATAGTTTGGGGGGTGATGTAGACTTTTTCCTTTACTCTGTTCACCTGGCCGTGCCGTCGTACCTCGACTGGTCAGAGGAGACGATCTCCTTTGGCCGCAAAGACAACCAGGATCACATCCCCAATCCGGGGCAGCACCCGCTTATTGTCGATCCCATCATCGACAACACGCGATTCTCCAAGGTGTTGATGGACAGGGGCAGCAGCCTCAACATCATGTACTCCTCCACCTTGGAGCTCATGGGGATCGGTCTGGACAAGCTGCGGCTCAGCAAGTCACCATTTCATGGCATTGTGCCGGGCAAGCAAGTCCATCCTCTCGAGCTGATCGACCTGCCTGTCTGCTTCAGCACGCTGAGCAACTTCCGCAAGGAAGTCCTCACCTTCAAGGTGGTAGGATTCCAGGGAGCATACCACGCCATTCTTGGTCGGCCATGTTACGCCAAGTTCATGGCAGTTCCGAAGTACACCTACCTCAAGCTCAAGATGTCGGGGCCGAAAGGTGTCATCACGGTGGGCCCGTCGTTCGAGCACGCATTCAAGTGCGATGTCGAGTGCGTTGAGCGCGCCGAGGTGCTCGCGCATGGTGAGGCCCTGGTTGCTGACCTGGAGAAGATGGCCAACGAGGTCCTCGACTCTCCCAACAAACACGCCGGCAACTTCGAGGCTACGGAGCACACGAAGATTGTACCCCCCGACCCTAGTGCCCCCGAGGGCAAGGCGTTGAGAATCAGTTCCACCCTCGATCCGAAATAGGAAGTGGTGCTCGTCGACTTTCTCCGCGCCAACACCGACATCTACGCGTGGAGTCCCTCGGACATGCCGGGCATTCCGAGGGAGGTCACCGATCACTCTCTTGATATCCTGCCCAACTCCAAGCCAGTGGCTCAACATTTGTGACGATTCGAGGAGGAGAAGCACCAGGCGATCGGAGAGGAGCTGCGCAAGCTCTTAGAGGCTGGATTCATCAAGGAGGTAATCCATATCGAGTGGCTAACAAATCCTGTACTAGTTATGAAAAAGAATGGGAAGTGGAGGATGTGCGTAGATTACATCGGTTTAAATAAAGCATGTCCCAAAGTTCCTTTTCCTTTGCCACGTATTGATCAAATAGTAGATTCTACTACGGGGTGCGAATTACTATGTTTCCTTAATGCTTATTCCGGTTATCACCAAATCAAGATGAAAGAGTCTGACCGGCTCGCGACCTCTTTTATCACGCCATTCGGTATGTTTTGCTACGTGACAATGCCATTTGGTCTCCAAAATGCTGGGGCAACATGCCTACCATGTATGCTCCACATTTTCAGGGATCACATCGGGCAGACCGTAGAGGCATACGTCGACGATATCGTAGTAAAATCCAGGAAGGCGGACGACCTAGTGAACGATTTACACACTGTGTTCGATTGCCTCCGGGCAAACGGGGTGAAACTAAACCCCGAGAAGTGCGTCTTCTGGGTGCCGCGTGGCATGCTCTTGGGTTTCATTGTCTCCCAGCGAGGCATCGAGCCCAACCCAGAGAAGGTTTCGGCTCTCGAACGAATGGGGCCGATCCGAGATCTGAAGGGGGTGCAGAGGGTCCTGGGCTGCCTGGTAGCTCTGAGTTGCTTCATCTCACGCCTCGGTGAGAAAGGCTTGCCCCTATTCTGACTCCTAAAGAAGAGAGAGCTCTTTTCCTGGACCACCGAGGCCCAGGAGGCTCTCGACAAATTAAAGGCAACACTCGCCCACGCTCTGATACTGACACCGCCCCAGGAAGGCGAGCCACTCTATCTCTACGTAGCTGCGACGACCCAAGTGGTTAGCGCGATCATCGTCATGGAGAGAACCGAGGAGGGGCACGCTTTGTCTGTCTAGAGGCCGGTGTACTACATCAGCGAGGTGTTGTCAGAGACCAAAATGCGATATCCACATATCCAGAAGCTGCTCTATGCGGTGGTGCTCGTGCGGCGCAAGCTGCGGCATTACTTCGAGGCCCATCCTGTCACCGTGGTCTCTTCTTTCCCCCTGGGAGAGATAGTTCACAATCAGGACGTCTCGGGTAGGATAGCTAAGTGGTCAGTGGAACTCATGGGTGAGGCTCTCACCTACACGCCGTGCAAGGCGATAAAATCGAAAGTCTTGGCGGATTTCGTGGCTGAATGGACCGACATTCAGCTACCCTCGCCCCAAATCCAAACCGAATGCTGGACCATGTACTTCGACGGCTCGGCGATGAAAACGGGCGCAGGCGTGGGCGTGCTCTTCGTTTCACCCCTCGGAGAACACATGCACTACTTGGTATTCTTGCATTTCCCCACGTCGAACAACATGGTGGAGTACGAGGCCCTTCTCAGCGGCCTCCGCATCGCAATCGAACTCGGCATCAAGCGCCTTGATATCCAGGGAGATTCTTAGCTGGTCATAGACCCGGTGATGAAGGACGCAAGCTGCCACGACGAGAAGATGGAGGCATACTGCAATGCGGTGCGCAAGCTCGAGGACAAGTTCTTTGCGATATCCACAGATCCAGAAGCTGCTCTACGCGGTTGTGCTCGCGCGGAGCAAGCTGCGGCACTACTTCGAGGCCCATCGTGTCATCGTGGTCTCGTCTTTCCCCCTGGGAGAGATAGTTCACAATCAGGACGTCCCGGGTAGGATAGCTAAGTGGTAAGTAGAACTCATGGGTGAGGCTCTCACCTACGCGCCGCGCAAGGTGATAAAATCGCAAGTCTTGGCGGATTTCGTGGCTGAATGGACCGACATTCAGCTACCCTCACCCCAAATCTAGGCCAAATGCTGGAACATGTACTTCGACGGCTCGCTGATGAAAACGGGCCCAGGCGCAAGCCTGCTCTTCATTTCACCCCTCGGAGAACACATGCGCTACTTGGTACGCTTGCATTTCCCCATGTTGAACAACATGGCGGAGTACGAGGCCCTTCTCAGCGGCCTCCGCATCGCCATCGAGCTCGCCATCAAGCGCCTTGATATCCGGGGAGATTCTCAGCTGGTCATAGACTAGGTGATGAAGGACGCAAGCTGCCACGACGAGAAGATGGAGGCATACTGCAATGCGGTGTGCAAGCTCGAGGACAAGTTCTTTGGCTTCCAGCTCAACCACATCGCGCGCAAGTACAACAAAGAGGCAGACGAGCTAGCCAAGATTGCGTCGGGGCGAATCACCGTTCCCTCGAACGTCTTTGCCCGCAACCTCACCGAACCATCCATCGACCTCAACAAACCTGCCAAGGTTTCTGGCAACACTTTGGGGGCTGGACCCTCGAAGGCCATGGGTGTCGAGCCCATGGACGGGGACCCCTCGAACGGGGAACTCGAGGCCTCGGACCGCGAAGGGTCCCAGGCGGATGAAGACAAGGCAATGGATATCGATGAGCTCCCGCCCCCTCCTCGGGACTGGCGCGACGAATATCTTGCCTGGCTCGACCGGGGGGAGCTGCCGCCGGATCGAACCGAGGCAAGGCATATCGCTAGAAAGGCTAAGTCCTTCGTCGTCATTAATGGCGAGCTATACAAGCGCAGCCCCTCAGGGATCATGCAGCAATGCATTTCCATCCCCGAGGGTTGTGAGTTGATTCAAGACGTCCACGTCGGTGAGTGCGGCCACCACGCCGCGCCGCGCACCCTCGTGGGCAAGGCATTCCGCCAGGATTTCTACTGGCCAACGGCGGTCGCTGACGCCAATGAGGTCGTGCGCACCTACGAAGGGTGCCAATACTATGCCTGCAAGACTCACCTCCCAACTCACACGCTCCAAACCATCCCCATCACGTGGCCCTTCGTCGTGTGGGGACTGGACATGGCCGGGCCCTTGCCGAAGG
Source organism: Cenchrus fungigraminus (assembly GCA_036936925.1). NCBI lineage: Eukaryota > Viridiplantae > Streptophyta > Magnoliopsida > Poales > Poaceae > Cenchrus > Cenchrus fungigraminus. The sequence goes on along the minus strand of CM072775.1, from coordinate 9,838,746 downwards.
CGCCCGGGGGCTTCACCCACGTGTTGGTGGCCATCGACAAATTCTCCAAGTGGATCGAGGTCCGCCCCATCAGCAGCCTTAGATTCGAACAAGCTGTGCTGTTCTTCACGGACATCATCCACCGGTTCGGGGTACCAAACTCCATCATAACCGACAATGGCACCCAGTTCACTGGCAAGAAGTGGCTAGAGTTCTGTGACAGCTACCACATCCGCGTGGATTGGTCAACAGTGGCGTACCCACAGACAAATGGTCAAGTAGAACGTGCCAATGGCATGATTTTACAAGGCCTAAAGCCAAGAATCTTCAACAAGCTCAACCAGTTTGGCCGGAGATGGATCCAAGAGCTGCCGTCGGTCGTCTGGAGCCTCAGGAACACCCCGAGCAGAGCCACGGGCTTCATCCCGTTCTTCCTTGTCTATGGCACCGAGGCCGTCCTCCCCATAGACTTGGATTACGAGTGTTGACCGGGCATCCCTGGGCCCACCACACATGTGGGCCATACCCAGGAGATAAGGTCCTGCATACCTGAACTACTCTACTAGTGGGCCACAGTGCAGGTTTACCGTGGATCACAAGGCAAGACAAGACGGACAAGGACTTGTACTAAGATTAGGATAACTTTCTATAACACATATAGGCTACTCCTAGTCCTACTCGAATAGTACTGTTGTACCAATCCGACTTGTAACCCTGCCTCTCATGGCATATAAGGCGAGGCAGGGAACCCTCTCAAAACATAGGCAATCAATACAGAGCCACGCAACATACAGGACCTAGAGTATTACGCACATTGCGGCTCGAACCTATCTAATTGTGTGCCCCGTGTCTCACCATCGTGTTCCTGATCTCGGCGAGCCCCACTGCACAATCTACTACTTCGGGTACCCCGTGGTAGGCTCTGTGTCTAAAACACTGACAGCTGGCGCACTAGGTAGGGGATCTCGTCGTTGATCCGCTGGCGAACTCGATGGCTCTTGTCATCATTAAGCCGACCGTCGCTTTCCAGCAAGGCGACACTTTCGTTTTTGGCTCTTTGGTTTGTGTTACCGACGGCGTTGGATCTTTCCTGCATTTCCTAGCATCAACTCCAAAGTCAAAACTCAAGTCCTCGACGCTTACGCAAGCTTCGATGGAGGAACTCGTCGAAAATTTCGGTGAAATTTTGCTTTCTGACCTAGTCAGAGAGCTCGAGTCGGAGTCCGAGTACAACTCGACTTCACCTACAATTCAGCATGAGTCGCCTTCCTTGGCTATACAGCCTGCGCTTAGTCTGGATTGTCTTCCAACACCACCCATCTTCGGCCATCGCCAAGTCAGCGCCGCCTACCAAGCCGCGTTGAAGCTCCTCATGTGCCCTGGCTCGAAGACCGTGCTCGAGTACTCTTCGGATTCGGAAGTCAACCTCGACTACTTTGATTTAGATTCATCTGAGTTCGAGTTTGACTACAGTTCAAATTCTACTGAAGCACAACAACTGTCTGGCCCTGCTCAAGGACTGGTGATCACATCGACACCTGAGGGTAGATTCGTCTACTAGCCTGAGCATGTGCCTGCTGATCTCACCTTGGATGATCAGGAGCGCTTTATCACCTGTCTCGACAACTTACCCTTCCAGGAAGGTGCCAAGCTTGTTGACTATGATTCCGATACTGAGCTCGTTGAGAGTACGGGTACTCACTCGTCCTATCGAGAAGTTTGCGTCATTGATACTCCGCAAGGGCGTCGCGCCAATTATCGCTTTCCGGATGATGAACACTCTGTCAATGCTCCTGCTGATGAAACTGCGGAGACCAAGACTGCACGTCGTCAATGCAACACTGATCGTGCAACCCTTCATCGTGAACTCGCGGAAGCTCTACCTACTCGTAACCTACAAGAGGCTCTGGATGCGGTTGCTACTCGACAATATCGCACTCCAGAGGAAGCTATCAACGCGATCAACTTGCTTGGTTGTTCAATGCCTCGTGACAGGGTGGCTGCAGAAGTCACAAAGCTGGCAGAAATAGCCTACACTATGCTACGTCAATCCACCAGTGCTCATAGTCACCATGGCAGCAGTGGGGGTGCTCATCGCAACACTCACACTCCTAGTCGCACACGACCGGAAGTTAGCAACAAGGACAAAGGCGGCGATGGCAGTGTCAATAAAAAGTCAGGAGACTCTCGCTACTATGCTTGCACAACAATCAATGCCAGGCGTGCTGAGCGAGAGAAGCACAAGGATGTTGACTCTGACTCCCTTCCTACTTTCTCTCCTCGCCTTCAAGCTTTGTTTCTTCCGGAGAAATTCAAGCCCTATGGTATCTCTAAGTACGATGGCAAGCAAGATCCAAGACAGTGGTTGCGCTGTTATGCTTTGTCTATCACTAATGCCGGGGGCAATGATGATACTAAATGTATCTACTTTCCCTTTTGTCTAGAGCAAGAACCCCTCACATGGTTCGAATCTCTCAAGCGAGGCTCCATCGACAACTGGGGACAACTCAAGCAACGCTTCACCAACAACTTCGCGGGTTCTTTAGGTCGTCATGGTACTCGGATGGACCTTGCCCTGATCAAGCAAAAACAAGGCGAGACTCTTCGCGAGTACATGTGCCGTTTCTTTGAAAAAAGAGCCACTATTGTTGATGTTACCGAGAAAGAAGTCATAGATACCTTCCAGGATGGTTTCTATGATGATAGGCTATTCCAGGACTTCGGTCGTGCTCGCCCAGGCAACATCACCAAGCTCAAGGAGATGATCACTCATTGGGCGGACGAGGAAGACAAGGCTCGAAACCGGTTCAAGCATCTTCGCAACAATTAGAACAACAACAACAATGCTGGTGGAAGCAATAGTGGCAAGCAACAGCAAGGCAATCGCACGGGTAATAACTACTCGAGCAATCCTAATCGCAAGTGCAAGCCTGACAATATTGTTGCTGCCATGGAAACCACTACCAAGCCTGAAGATGATTCTCACTGGGCAACATTGACCAAGCAGAAATGCCCATGGCACCCAGAGGGTGATCGTACTACAGAGCAAGTGTTACCAACTTCATCGTGCACTGAAGAACACACCCGAACCAGTGCACCCAAACCCAAGGTTTCGCAAGAACAAGGGGAAGAAGGCTAACACAAGCAAAGACACTGGGTTTCAAGACCCATACAACACTGTCAATGTCATCTTTGGTGGGATTCCAACCAAGTGCATGCAGAAACTTGCTCTCAGAGAGATTATGTCCATTGAACCAGCAGCTCCAACTTTTCTAAAGTGGTCAGAAACCCCCATCATCTTCTCAACAGCGGATCAGTGGACTAGTTTTTCTGAGCCAGGACGATATCCTCTCATTCTGGGTCCAATGGTGGCAGAATCTAGGCTTACTAAGGTTCTTAATGATGGTGGCAGCGGTCTCAATGTCCTGTTTGCCAAGACCTTGAAGAAGATGGGCCTGGATATCACCAACATGCTTACCAAGACCAACTCGCCGTTGTATGGTATTATCCCGGGCAACACAGCTGTTCCTTTGGGTTCAGTTGTACTACCCATTACCTTTGGGACTAAGGCTCATTACTGCACCGAGTACATCAAGTTTGAGGTGGCTGACTTCGAGACTTCTTATCATGCCATCCTTGGTAGACCTGGTCTGGCAAAGTTTATGGCTATCCCACATTATGTGTACCTTGTACTCAAGATGCTAAGCCCCAAAGGATTTGAAGCGTTCTTACCACTGCGACACTGAAGCCGTGGAACTTGCTTCAACAATTCAAGTCCCCAATGCTATGATGGAAGTCTGCACTACAGCTAAAAAGCTTGCTCCGAGCGAGCTGGAGGTTCCTGAGAAGACAGATATCAACAACAAGCCTGCACCGACTAGTGACGTCCTGCTCAAAGGCATTGACCTTGGTACTGGTGACAACAGCAAGACGACCATGATCAGTGCACAGCTTGATCCTAAATAGGAAGACGCTCTCGTCAACTTCCTTCGGGCTAACCGTGATATCTTTGCATGGAAACCATCAGACATGGCAGGTGTGCTCAGGAGGTTGATCGAGCACTCACTCAATGTCGATCCTAATGCTACCCCCAAGAGACAACATCTTCGTCGCTTTGCTGATGACCGCAGGGATGCTATGAAGAAAGAGCTCGCCAAACTACTCGCGGCTGGCTTCATTCGAGAAGTTTTTCACCCGCAATGGCTTGCTAACCCTGTGCTTGTCAGAAAGAAGAACTTTAAAGATTGGAGGATCTGTGTCGACTACACAGATCTTAACAAGCATTGCCCCAAGGATCCTTTTGGGTTGTCGCGGATTGATCAAGTCATTGATTCTACGGCAGGCTGTGCTCTGCTCTGTTTCCTCGATTGCTACTTGGGCTATCATCAAATTGCAATCAAGGAATCTGATCAAGCGAAGACTGTGTTCATCACCCCATTTGGTGCTTATTGTTACACAACAATGTCCTTCAGGTTGAAGAATGCTAGTGCTACTTATCAAAGAGCTATCCAAGCGTGCTTCAAGAAGCAGCTTCACAAGAACGTGGAAGCATACGTGGATGATGTTGTTGTAAAGACTATGGATCCAGATATGCTTGTCATAGATCTTGAGGAAACTTTCGCTTCACTACTGGAGTACCAATGGAAGCTCAACCCCAACAAATGCGTCTTTGGGGTATCATGGGGCAAACTACTTGGGTTCATCATTAGCCATCGTGGCATCGAAGCAAACCTCGAGAAGATTACTGCCATCTCCAACATGCAAGCTCCGACTACTATCAAGGATGTCTAGAAGCTTACTGGATGTATGGCGTCACTCAATCGCTTCATCTCACGACTTGGAGAATGGGGTCTACCTCTCTTCAAGCTACTCAAGCTCTTTCTCAGCTCAAGGAGTTCTTATCTCCAGAAGCGGCAGGAGAAGTTTATGTGGACAACTGAAGCTGATCAAGCTCTTTCTCAGCTCAAGGAGTTCTTATCCAAGCCTCCAGTCCTCACAGCTCCACTGCCAAACGAAGAGCTCTTGCTCTACATTGCTGCGACTACTAATGTTGTCAGCACTGCTATTGTCGTTGAGCGGTAAGAGGAAGGCCATGGCTACCCTTTCCAGAGGCCGGTTTATTTCGTCAGTGAAGTACTCTCAGAATCCAAAGCTCGCTACCCTCCGGTACAGAAGCTACTCTATGCGGTTCTGATTACTTCACGGAAGCTCCGCCACTACTTCGATGAGTACAAAATTTCTATGGTCACTAGCTACCCGCTTGGCGAGATTTTGCACAACCGAGATTCCACAGGAAGGATTTCTAAATGGGTTGTAGAGCTCGGTGCTCTATCGCTCAAGTTCAAGTCTCGCAATGCTATCAAGTCTCAAGCCTTGGTTGATTTCATGGCTGAGTGGCGGGAGAATCAAGTTCCAACTCCAATTGAGCGTCCAGAGCATTGTGTCATGTACTTTGATGGTTCTCTCAAACTGGAAGGCGCCGATGCCGGAGTAATTCTAATCTCCCCCAAGGGCGAACATCTCAAATATGTTTTGCAGATCTTCTGGAAGGTCTCAAACAATGAAGCTGAATATGAAGCTGTACTGCATGGTCTTCACCTTGCAGTCTCTCTTGGCATCACACGATTACTTGTTTATGGTGATTCTTTGGTGGTCATCAATCAAGTCAACGATTCCTGGGATTGTAATGATGAGAACATGGATGCGTACTGTCAAGAGGTACGCAAACTTGAGAACAAATTTCATGGTCTCGAGTTCCATCAAGTTATTCACGACAACAATGTTGCTGTGGATGTCTTGTCGAAGCTGGGATCTACATGAGCTCCAGTGCCAGCAGGAATCTTCATTCATGAACTCGACAAACCATCAATTCCGGAGCAATCATCTACACCCACGACTACTTCAGTTCAACCTGATCGAGAAGTGCTTATGATTGACGTGGACTGGAGAACTCCTTTCATCGACTACATTAAAAATCAGTTGATTCCTAAAGACAAGATAGAAACCGAGCGCATCTCACGTCGCGTCAAGGCTTATGCTCTAGTCGGAGATCAACTCTACAAGCGAGGCGCAAGTTCTGATGTACTCATGAAGTGCGTTTCTCGCGAAGAAGGCAAGGAAATCTTGGAGGAGACACACAAAGGAATCTGTGGCAATCAAGCTTCTTCCCACACCCTGGTGGGAAAAGTTTTAGATGTGCTTTCTACTGGCCTACAGCTCTTGCCGATGTAGAGGAACTAGTCAGAAAATGCCATGGATGCCAATTCTTCGCCAAGCAACAACACGTTCCAGCCTACAAGCTCATCACGATAGCACCAACTTGGACTTTCGCTTGCTGGGGGCTGGACATGATTGGTCCTCTCCCAAATGCGCCAGGGGGATTCAACAGAGTTCTGGTGGCTATCGACAAGTTTACCAAGTGGATTGAGGTCAAGCCTGTTACTTGCCCAAAGGCTGATAGAGTCCTCAACTTCTTGGATGAAATCATACATCGCTATGGGTTCCCTAATCACATTATCACAGACCTGGGTTCGAATTTCAACAATCACCAGTTCTGGGAATAATGTGAGAACAACGGAATTGACGTCCGGTACGTCTCTGTCGCTCATCCACATGTCAATGGCCAAGTGGAACGCGCCAAAGGGATGGTACTTGATGCTCTCAAAAAGCGACTGTATGATGCTGCAAACACCAAGGGCGGCAAGTGGATCAAGGAACTACCCAATGCACTCTGGGGGCTATGTACTCAGCCTACTACTCCCACAGGGCAATCACTGTATTTCCTAGTCTACGGCTCTGAAGCCGTCTTGCTTGCTGATGTCATGTGGCGATCTCCGGTGGTTGACCAGTACGAAGAAGGCGTAGCTGAAGAAACAAGAAAGACAGATGTCGACAGTCTCGAGGAAGCTCGCTGCAACGCACTCGTTCAATCAGCCTGATATCTTGAGAAGATTCGCCGCTATCATGACCGCAACGTTAAGGAACGCTCCTTCAACGTTGGTGACTTAGTCCTTCGTCGTATCCAGAACACGACAGGACTACACAAGCTCAACTCACCATGGGAAGGTCCTTTCTCTGTTGCGAAGGTTACCAGCCCTGGTTCATATCGTCTCCAAACTCTTGAAGGTGAAGAAGTCGACAACTCTTGGAACATCGATCAACTTTGTCGCTTCTACCCGTAGGGGGTCGTAACAACCCTCTCCAGGCAGCTACGGCTGCAACAACTCTCTAGGAAGCTACGGTTGCCACAACTCGTAGGGGATCATGACAATCCTCTCCAGGCAGTTTCGGCTGCGACTACTCATAGGCGATCACGATAATCCTCTCCAGGCGGCTTCAGCTGCGATTACTCGTAGGGGATCACGATAATCCTCTCCAGGCAGTCTCATTCTACGACAACTCGTAGGGAGTCATGACAACTCTCTCCAGACGACTCCGTGTTGTATAGAGCAATAAGTGGCACATGCTGTCCATGTTTCTATTTTCAATAAGAGGCTGCGGCCTAAAGTAACACCTTTCATAGTAGGGTCTCAGTGGAACTCTCACACAAGTTGCTGCTACAGCAAGGATGAGTTCATCAGACTGTCTCCTACGGTCTTACTCGTTCTTCGGGACATTCTTGAGAGTACTCTCTCACTAGGCTCATAGCCTCAGAGGTACTTAAGGCACTATTACTCAATAGTGTATCCAGACATTGTAAACTCAATACAATGTGTTCAGTAATAAAGTGGTTATTCTATATATCGACTTGTTACTGTCCCTTTGCTTATTTCACAACAAAGCCTTCTCCTACGCTGCTACAGCTAAGGTTTTCTACTTGTTGTGATTAAGCTAACGTTCTTCAGAACATATCTAGACTTGAGTACTTCTAGTCGAGTACCGTATCTCTTTTTGCAGCCGTACACTCATTGATCATGAACTCGAGTACATGGCATTCACACAAGCAAACAAGGGATCCAGATAATTGACTTACTCAAGTTTTCAATTATATTACATAAACACTTCTTTGGAATTACACTTGTTTTTTCCATAGTGTTTATCCTACAGGTTCATCTAGCTCAGATCTATGAACTTGGACACTGCTTCCGCGATTGGAGATGTCCTGCATCAACTCGTTCAGCCAGTCGTCGGTGCAATCCCCAGATCTTCCGTTCATGATGACCGTCAGATCCGCATCTGCGTAAAAGGACTTGATGAAGCTCAGCACTTGATTAGGAATTGTGCAAGCCAGTCGCTGAGCGTACTCCAGTATCTTCTTGGGCGTGTCCTTCAACCTTTCCACAAGTGGACGGGTCTGAACTCCAGCCACCCTGGGCTCAAAGAGATTGGCTACCGGCTCGGCTGCCTCCATCAAGACTTTCAACTCAGCACGCAGGCACTCGGATTCTTCAATCTTGATCTTGAGTGGCTGCATACAAGTCAGCAAATCATTCTAACCATCAAGACGAATCTGCATTTCACGCTCAAGTTCCAAGCATTGCACCTTGTAGTCTGCCTCGAGGTCAAGGCGAGCTGCCTCTTCACGGTTATAGGCCAATTGCTAGTCAAGAGATTTCCTCTAGTGCTTTTCAACCTCTTCAACCAGCTCTGCAATGAACCAAGACAACTTATAAGGATGCAGTTTGCAAGAAATAAGTACTCGAAGATAATATCAGAAAGGGGGAATACCTTTATTCTTCTGGCACAGTGACTTTTTTTTCCCAACAACGTCATCCTTCTGAGCCGTCAGCTTCTGGACTTCATTGTGGTACTCGGCGGCATTGCCATCAAGTTTTTCTTGTAGTCTCAGAGCCAAGGCTTTCTGCTCCTTGAGTTCTTCTCTGAGCTGTGAGACTTCTTCTATGTCCGCCGCATATTGTTCGAGCAGACGAGTCTTCTGCTTCGACTACTTGACAACTTCCTGAAAAAGCAAACAACTCAAGGGTCAAAGACAAGATATCTTTGGCTAAAAGTACTCTACAAAAGACTATAACTTACCGCAAAAAGCTTCTCCACACCGCGGAACATCTCGGAGTGTGCCTGCAGGTTGTCCTCATCCAGGCATGAGTCATCATACGGCATGAAGCCTTCAGCTCTGGATTGAGTACTTGTGCTCGCCTCCGAGTACATCACAACGCTGCGCAGAGGAGCCGGGCCTTCAATTTCTGGCTCATGCGGCACTATGCAACCTTTTGGGATATTTTCCAGCACTAGCCATGCATCTATCTGACGCACGGGGGCTTCAGCAATTGAGACTTCTACATGGTGCAATCTGGCTTCTGGATCAACCTCCAGGCCTTCATTCACCACCGCCTCTATGTCATCGGGTTGTTGAGTCCTTGGCTTGGAAGCTGCATCCACTGCTGCCTTGACTACATCACTCCAAAGCAGGTGCAGTGCCTGTTGTTGATGGTTGAAATTCACCATTTCCAACTCTCAATATTCTCACATAAATGGAGGCATATGCATTATTTACTAGCATTTAGGTTTGAATAATGTAGTTCCACTTGTCCTTGGAGATTTTTTGTATGTAGGTAATTTACCCCTTAAAAGAGATAGAAACTCACCTTCTATGAAGAAACCATGCCAACTCAGCTGAGGAGGTGGATGCCACCAAGGGAAACATGGCAATCCACGTCATCGATCCAGGGGAGGCACTCACTGACGAATCAGAGGACGCCACATGGACTTCACATGGATCAAAGGGCCCACCTCGGATACCAAATCAAGCCATGCACCGGGAATGGATCAGAGGGCCCACATGGCAGCCAACCAGAGGAAGGCCACCGGGTGGGGCCACCCTAGGGGGCCGGCCGATCCTAGGATCGGACGAACCGCCTTAGGGGGTTCCATCCTGGCCCTCCACGTGGTAGCCCCCTATTGGTCCATTGCCTCACTCCCGGGTGTTTAGGGGCACTTTGGGCGTCCGACCAAGCCTTGTTCTTGCCTATAAATAGAAGGGGAGGGGCTCCCATTTCTCACACACCACTCTCTCATTCTCCTCTCACTTTTAGTTTCCAAGGCTAGGGGGTAGGCTAGAGTAGCTCTTATTCAGGTTCCAAGTCCTCTTGGAAGTCTAGGTATGAGTTCTCTTTTATCTTTATTTCTTTGTATGACTTTGATCTACTTCAGTTATTCAACTATTTCATATAAAGTCATGGTAGATCATATGTTTTATATGTTCTTGAGTTCATCCTCTGTTCATCATTTAGAGGCTTGTGTTCTTCGTGAACACTACCTTTTGATCCACTTGAAGGGTGATAAACTCCTTCCTTATGTGTTTGTTCATAAGTTAGAGGCTCGTGTTCTTCACGAACACGACCCTTTGATCTTATTGATTAGACATAAGAGAGTTCATATCTGTTTGTATGTCTAGCCTTAGTTGATCCTGTTAGATGGCATGAGAGTGTTGCATGAGGTCTGTGTTCAAACTACAGTACTCGGTCTAGTTTACCAGTCTTCTGGTGGCTCTCACCCTGGGTCGCAATAGCCCGGGCTGGGTGGAGTCTAGCAGCAACGTAGGCATGGTGCCTGGGTTGTCTGGCTACGATAGTTATGAGCATATCCCCCGTAATGATAGAGGTCGGTCCTCAGGTGGTGACAGCCTTGTTGGATCCTTGGGCAACCTCCGCGCTGTTGTACCTGCTGTAGGAGTCTAAAGTCTAGTTTCGCAGAGTGCTGGTCGTCGTGGGCTAGCTCCCCGTTTGTACCTGGGTGTTGAACCTTATCTCTCTCATGCAATACTCATGCCCATCTCTTGTATCTTCTAGCTTTGTATGTTTAGTACATTAGAACCTAGAGCTAACTCGTATGTTCCCCCTAAGCCGTAGTGTGCTAGAGTAGAGGTAGATCTGAGTGTGTGTGTCACACTACCCCGTATAACTTTTATCTTACCCCTGTTTTGAGTGTGTTGTTCCCTATATCTATCTCTTGGTTTACATTCAGAGCAAAAGCATAAGTCTAAGATATCCGCCATTGCCTTCCACGGATACGTTACCCTTGGAATACTCTCCTTCCTTGGGGAAGTGCTACAATGGTTTATCTGTGCGCTTGCGGATTTGTTCATGATCGTTTAGTTTAACCTTTGGCAAGTCTCGATGTTCACGCTAACCCGGCGTCATTAGTTGTGACATTGAGAGCTGCCTAAAGGCATTTCTAACGCTGACGCTAAGGATGGATTCCAAATCTGTTCTTAAGTGATCGATGTTATGAAATGCTAACAAGCATTTCTGGCGTCGTTGCCGGGGAAGGCACAGGATTATCATGACTATGCTTTGCATCTGTTTATAAACTCTGAGTAGGTTAGGACAACTCTCAATGCAGGCTAACCTTGATTGTCTTCTTTTATCTTTGGATGATGAAGACAGGTAGTGTATGACTGGTTTCGACCTACCGGGGAATTTTACTGAAGATCCCGAGTCACTTGTGAGGAAAGCTCAAATTCATTTCGGCTCACCTCGTCGTACTCGTCCGGAGGGCGAACCAGCTTCCTTTGTACCATCCACGTCCAACGCTATGGCCCAGAAGACACTTCGTGAGTACTGAGCTCCTTCCGCTGACCAGGTGCTGCAAGGCCCTGAGGTGGCAATGAGGACTGAAAATTTTGAGATCAAGACGGGTCTAATTACGATGGTACAGGCCAGCCCATTCTGTGGCAAGCCAAATGAGGATGCCAATGCTCATCTGCAGCAATTCCTAGAGCTATGCAGCACTTTCATCATCAGGGGTGCAAATATGAATGCTGTTCGTCTACGGCTGTTTCCATTCTCCCTCCTGGGGAATGCTAAGAAATGGTTCTACGCGAATCGTGAAGCTATTAACACTTGGAGTAAGTGTTCAGAGGCATTTCTCAAGAAGTTCTTCCCATTGGGTAAAACCAATGCTCTTCGTGGAAGGATTTCTGGTTTTCAGGAAGCAGCAAGTGAATCTATTCTAGAGGCTTGGGAAAGGCTTTAGGAGTATGTCTTGGCCTGTCCTCACCATGGGATGGAGGATTGGCTTATTCTTCAAAGTTTCTATAATGGGTTGACTTTGACAGCCCGAGGCCATATTGATGCTGCTGCTCAAGGAGCATTCTTCTCACTCACTGTTGATGATGCTAAATTACTCATTGAGAAGATGGTCTCCAACCAAGGGTGGAGTGATGAAAGACTCCAACCACGACCGAGGGGTACTCATACTGTCAATGAAGCAGACATGATTACTGCCAAGATGGATCTTCTTATGAAGAGATTGGATGACTACACCACCGAGAAGGCTGCCATGGCCACCACTACTCTGCCTATGGACTCTCATATGACTTGTGAAGTCTGTGGCAACACTGGGCACTTAGGCAACTACTATCCGGAGACTCAGGAGGAAGTGATGTACATGAATGGCAACAACAACGGTTATCGTCCACCTCAACAAGGAGGCCAATCGTGGAATCAACAACACCCTTATTATCAAGGAGGTAACCAAGGTAATTCTTACAATCCCAACCAACCTTCCTTGAGAGATCTCATTTTTGGGCAAGATAAGATTAAGAAGGTATTAACAAGAAGCTAGCTGCCCTTGATAAAACTGTGGAAAGCCTCAACGTTAAGCTTGATAGTTTTTCCTCTGCTCAGAAGAGTCAGCTAAGTTTCAACAAAATGTTAGAAACCCAGCTGGCCCAGCTGGCTACTTTGGTTCCATCTCCTGATAACAGGAGGATCCCGGGGCAACCCGTATCCTCATGTGAAAATGTTAGTGTGGTGTCAACCAGGTGGGGTAAGCCACCTAGGAAGACACATGCTTCTAACTATGTAGGAAAGCCCATACAACAAATTCTTGATCTATGGGAGGAATAAGATGTGGTGCACAAGAAAGATCCAGGCTACCCGACTATCACTTGCACAATCTATTACAAGTAGATCAGGCATGCCCTTTGTGACCTTGGTGCGAGTGTTAATCTCATGTCCAAGGCCATGTTCGAGCAACTGGGATATCCAGCTCTCTCTCCAACAGCACGGACTATCCAACTCACCGATTCAACGATACGATATCCAGAAGGAATTGTGGAGAGCATATTGGTTAAAGTCAAGAGTTCTTATGTCTTCGCGGATTTTGTGGTCCTTGATATTGATGACGAGGGAGGAATGCCGCTCATCCTTGGGCGACCATTTCTCAGTGATATCGGAGCTAGGATCAATGTGGGGTCCGGAATCATCTGTTTCCGCATTGGGAAGAGGAACTTGAAGTTCAAGTTTCAGGACAAAGAAGAGGAATGTTATTTGGTACAAGATAGTGTTGAGCAGCTTGGGGGAAGGAAAGAGCCTTTACCCCCAAGGAAGAAATCTCCGTCAAAGAGGCTAAAGAAAATTCGGAAAGAATGGCGGAAGATTGAGATGGCACCAACCTCTACTTCTCAGGAGTGGGGTACTGAATGAAATTGAACGTTGAGGAGAGTCCAACTCGTTGGACTAAAAATGATGGGTCCTTTCTACCAAAAAGGTTAAAAATGGTACTTATCTCATATTTCCCTTTCCAAAATTTCATTTCCAAAATTGCCTATTTAATTTTCCAAAACTCTGCATTTGCATGCTAGATTTATCTAGCCCTTTTCCCTTTTCTAAATAAAATTTCTTAAAATAATTTCAGAGTTTGAAAACCATAGAAAATTCATTTGGGCAAATTTCTGGAGTAAACTTTGGCTGGTGCACCTTGGCATATCTTCATATAGCCGTTGGTGGCACACCTGCCAAAGGGGGCCAGCACCGGGCCCACCACTGGGCCGGCCGAACCAGGGTTCGGCCGAACCCTGGTAACGGTCATGTGGGCCCAGCTTTGGCCAACGGCTCCTAGCCGTTGCCCAACGGCTATCCCGCGGTGTGCTACCCCTTTGCTCTATAAATTGGACCCGAGAGGGGGTGTTCTTCACCCATTCAACTCATTTCATTCACACTCCCCTCTCTACTCCTTGCTCTCTTGGTTTTCTTGGATTTCTTGCTCGGGATTGGATCATCAAGTGTTCCTTCTATTGTGTCGCTGAAAGTATTGTTATTGGTGGAGCAAGCTCTGTAAGAACTTCATTTGATTTCACTAACCCATCACCGAGTTGCTCTTGTTGTCTCTTGTTGTTGTGCTAGCATGAATTGGGCGGCGAACACTCTCCGGAGGGTGACACGCTCACGCTCCTGTTTGCGGGCAAGCACGAGTGCATCCACCCCCGCCGAGCCAACGTCAAGCCCATCGACGATGGATTATGAAGAAGAGCAAGAAGAGCAAGCCGAGCCACAAGCCGCAGAGGAGGTCATCGACGACACCCCTACCTCAGCTTGCGGGGCGCTCGAGAGGAGCAAGCCTATGCTCTCCTGAAGGACCGAGTCTTCGCTCACACCCGAGACTTCGACCCGGCTCTCATGGAGAAAACAGGTATGAATCTCCAGTTCGCCTCCATTTGGCATGCTCTTGGTTGGGAGGAGTTTGCGCCGGTTACAGAGCTTGGCTCTCGGCCCCTCACCATCCAGTTTCTTTGCTCTCTTACCGAGATTCAGGATGGCATTCAGTTTCATCTTTTTGGGACCGATTATCATGTTTCTTGGAAGGAACTTAGTTGTCTTCTTGGGTTTAATCCTCGTTGTGCTGTTCCTCTGAAGAAGGCTTGTGAGGGTTATGTTCGAGAATCTTTCTGGTCAAACGTCTCTGGTCTTGTTTACAGTGGCAAGTTTGTACCTCGGTGCAACGATATTGTGCATCCCACTCTCCGCCTGTGGCACAAGTGGCTCGCCATTACTCTCTTTCCACGAGAGGATGTTCGGCCCATGCGCACCGATTAGATGATGCTATTATATGCCGCTGTTAACCGGATCAAGGTCTCTCCCGTTAAAGCTATGATTCGGCAATGGTTGATGAATTTCAAGATGATAGGTCCTATTGAGTGTACGTCTTTGGTGACTCGTATTGCTCTCAGACTCGGGGTTCTTAGCGGGAATTCCGTACCCTTCATCGGGACGCCCCGAGTTCTCATTGATGAGGCATACTTGATCCAAGGGCATATACTCAAGAGGGGCCCAAATGATTCTTTGACTTTCTTCTTCTCGGGCTATGCAAACCAAATCTCGTTACCTAACCCAGGGTTTGGATTGTATAACTCGGAGTCACTAACCATTCCCTTGTTACACAAGAGGAAAGCCGTCGTGCTAGTGTCTCATGCAGGTCCACCAGAAGCGCAGCGAAGAGAGCACACATGCAGCAGTAGCAGTAGTCACAGCCACCACCACCATAGCCATAGCCCGCTACGCCATTGGTGGCAGGAGGGGCCCCTGCGGGGTATATGTTCAGGGTTACCCTTGGGTATACACCTGGCTGGGATCAGCCCACCTACCACCCGAGTGCGAGTGGCACGGCTTGGGCCGATGCGAGCAGTGCTCAGTGGGCTACACCCGCTAGTTCCAGCTCCGGTGGTCCACCTCCGTCTTCGAGCTTCCGGCGACACTCCTCAGCCTCTGCACGCGATGCTCAGCTCACGCAGCAGATGGGAGAGCTCACCGTCCAGGTCACGGGATTGGAGGAGACGCTGAACACCCACGTCGAGTCTACCTCAGCGTGGCAGCGTCAGGCTGGTGAGAGAATAGCAGCCATGCAGCAGGATCAGCAGCGATACATGGAGGCGCAGAGGGCTTACTACGAGAGTCAGGGTTTCTTCTACCCTCCTCCGCAGTGAGCCTGAAGCTAGCTTGGAGGAGGACCCCCATTCTGAGGTAACTTGTATCTTCCATTGTTTTCAGAATATCTTATAAATGAAAATCCAAAAAAAAATCTGCAAAAATAAAAAGACCAAAAATATTTATTTGGTTTCATCATCATCATTTGCTTAGTTTGCTTTGATATGCTTAGTAAGAATGCTTTGCCTCTATGGTTGAAATGATGAATAATTGCTCTGTTTATTATCCTCATATGTCTTGCTTACAACTTTGTATCCTACCTAAGTTTTGAGTTCGTTGGCTTTTATGTTAAAACCTTAGCTTGAAAAACCGTGGGTAGCAAAAAGCATGAACCTTGCCTAAGTTGTTGTGAGACATGATATGGTAGAATAGAGTGCTATGATCTTGTGCTTAGTGATGCTTGACATCTAGAGTTTTCCTTTTTGAAAAAAATCGAAACATGATGAGTTCCTCAATGATGAGAATTTCCCATCCAAGGCCATATGTAGATTCTAGTTATTAGCCTCCACATATGCAGCTTGTTCTCTCATTGAGCTCTGTCAAATTGTTATGACCCTTGTTAGAACTCATGCTGCCCTGATCAAGATCACGTACACGTTCATGCTAAACTTCTACACTGGAAGTTAAGCACTCATCATTTGCTCCATATGCTTATGCATTCTTCCACAAATAAAACTCTATGTATCTTTGTATCATTCATCCCTCTCCAAATATCTCCAATAGAGACAAAGGGCTAGCTAAAAAAAAGAGAAAAGCATGCTCAGAAGCATGGCAAAAATAAATAAAGAGAGCTAGCCCAAGTCTCGAAAGTTTCAAAAGGAGAAAAAGGGATTGATATGTGCAAGAGAAAGAGTTCCACCATGTAGATGGTAATAACTAGTACCTACTTCGGGGCTAGCGTCCACCTTACCATCAATCCCTCATTCCCTCATATAAAGCATGGTAATATCTAGCACCCATTTCCGGGCCTAGTATCTACCTTGCCATGCTCATATCCATCACACACATATGCACATCTTGATCAGGATGTATGTTTGTTTCTTCTAAGGATCCGGTTTTTGACTTAGCAAAACATGAGAGACAAGTATGCCACATCTTCCCTACCTATAGCTCCACATACAGCCTATTAGGAGTAGGATGTGAAGAAAGGCAACATTGATGCCTTGGTGAGGAACCATACGCTTTTGAGCCATCCGAGAGTATCATTCGAGGAACTCTGATTTTCTTTTGAAAAATTTGCAAAACCTACGGATTACTAAGCTGATCAAGGTATGAGTGATTATGCACATGCTATATAACCATTCTGTCTCTCAACCACCCAAGGCAGGTGAAGCTATATGCCCCACGTATCAGGTGAAAAGTAATAACATTGCCAACTTGTTCAACTTTTGGTAGAGTACTTTGCTGTATGTTTGCCATAAGTTGAGAATACAACATTGTAGCAACTCCTGATCAACCAACCTAACTCTCTAATGTCTTGCTTCGAGATGAGCAAGAGGTTAGCTTGGGGGAGTTCGTTGACGATTGAAATTCACCATTTCCAACCCTCAATATTCTCACATAAATGGAGGCATATGCATTATTTACTAGCATTTAGGTTTGAATAATGTAGTTCCACTTGTCCTTGGAGATTTTTTGTATGTAGGTGATTTACCCCTTAAAAGAGATTGAAACTCACCTTCTATGAAGAAACCATGCCAACTCAGCTGAGCAGGTGGCTGCCACCAAGGGAAACATGGCAATCCACATCATCGATCCAGGGGAGGCACTCACCGACGAATCAGAGGACGCCACATGGACTTCACATGGATCAAAGGGCCCACCTCGGATACCAAATCAAGCCATGCACCGGGGATGGATCAGAGGGCCCACTAGGCAGCCAACCAGAGGAAGGCCACCAGGTGGGGCCACCCTAGGGGGCCAGCCGGTCCTAGGATCGGCCGAACCGCCTTAGGGGGTTCCATCCTGGCCCTCCACGTGGCAGCCCCCTATTGGTCCATTGCCTCACTCCCGGGTGTTTAGGGGCACTTTGCGCGTCCGAGCAAGCCTTGTCCTTGCCTATAAATAGAAGGGGAGGGGCTCCCATTTCTCACACACCACTCTCTCATTCTCCTCTCACTTTTAGTTTCCAAGGCTAGGGGGTAGGCTAGAGTAGCTCTTATTCAGGTTCCAAGTCCTCTTGGAAGTCTAGGTATGAGTTCTCTTTTATCTTTATTTCTTTGTATGACTTTGATCTACTTCAGTTATTCAGCTATTTCATATAAAGTCATGGTAGATCATATGTTTGATATGTTCTTGAGTTCATCCTCTGTTCATCATTTAGAGGCTTGTGTTCTTCGTGAACACTACCTTTTGATCCACTTGAAGGGTGATAAACTCCTTCCTTATGTGTTTGTTCATAAGTTAGAGGCTCGTGTTCTTCACAAACACGACCCTTTGATCTTATTGATTAGACATAAGAGAGTTCATATCTGTTTGTATGTCTAGCCTTAGTTGATCCTATTAGATGGCATGAGAGTGTTGCATGAGGTCTGTGTTCAAGCTACGGTACTCGGTCTAGTTGACCAGTCTTCTGGTGGCTCTCACCCTGGGTCACAATTGCCCGGGCCTGGTGGAGTCTAGCAACAAAGTAGGCATGGTGCCTGGGTTGTCTGGCTACGAAAGTTATGAGCATACCCCCCGTAACGATAGAGGTCGGTCTCAGGTGGTGACAGCCCTGTTGGATCCTTGGGCAACCTCCGCGCTGGGGTACTTGCTGTAGGACTCTAAAGTCTAGTTTCGCAGAGTGCTGGTCGTCGCGGGCTAGCTCCCCGTTTGTACCTGGGTGCTGAACCTTATATCTCTCATGCAATACTCATGCCCATCTCTTCTATCTTCTAGCTTTGTATGTTTAGTACATTAGAACCTAGAGCTAACTCGTATGTTCCCCCTAAGCCGTAGTGTGCTAGAGTAGAGGTAGATCTGAGTGTGTGTGACACACTACCCCGTATATCTTTTATCTTACCCCTATTTTGAGTGTGTTGTTCTCTATATCTATCTCTTGGTTTACATTCAGAGCAAAAGCATAAGTCTAAGATATCCGCCATTGCCTTCCACGGATACGATACCCTTGGAATACTCTCCTTCCTTGGGGAAATGCTACAATGGTTTTTCTTTGCGCTTGCAGATTCGTTCATGATCGTTTAGATTAACCTTTGGCAAGTCTCGATGTTCACGCTAACCCGGCGTCATTAGTTGTGACATTGAGAGCTGCCTAAAGGCATTTCTAATGCTGACGCTAAGGATGGATTCCAAATCTGTTCTTAAGTGATCGACGTTATGAAATGCCAACACCTGTGCAGCGTCAGCTTCAGCAGCTACCACTTGGGGTTCTGGAAGCACATCTTCTTGTTCCACTGGAGGGTTCTGATTTCCTCCAACGGAACTACTTCCAGAAGCTCCCCACTTTACATTAGTGGATTTACTGGATCAACAAGTTGGTCAGCATTTTCAAAATTAACAACATCAAGAAGTACTCGAGTACTCAGGTACTTACAGAGCAGCACGAGGCACCACAATCTTTGGTCCTAGCATGTCAAAGAATGTGGGCGCCGCCGGCTCCAGTGGGACACTCTCCACCGGTGGCACACTTCCCGGCGCCGCAGCTTCTTGTTGCCCAGGCACCACCGTCTCTATGGTTCATGATTGAACCATCTCAGGTTCTGTCGACCTTGCAAGGCTACTCGCGAGTACTTGAGCAGTACTCTCGATAACCTGCACAAGACAAAATTACAATTACAAGTCATTACAACAGTTACGAGTACCCAACAAGATATTAGCTACTTAAGTTCTCGAAACTAACCATAATGGATGGCAGGGCTATGATTTTCTTCACAGCGCGTTTTCCCACAGTGGTCCTCTTCTTCTGCGGCGGCTGTGTCACATCATCTGCAAGAGATGTAGCCGGCCTCTTCAACACTCCTGCGGAAGCACCACTGGGGATTGGTGCTCCAGAGTACCCGTAGCGACCTTTCACTTCAAAACGCTGTTGAAGTGTTTGCTCGTCGTCATCACTCGAGGAGGCGTCCTCCACCAACATTTCATCTTCCCCTTGGGCAGATCGACTACTCTCGGGGGCTTGAGCCTCAACTTGAGACGGCTCTTCCTCTAGTGGTTGTAGCAGATCACGGGGGCGAGGAGGAGGGATGGAGACAAACTTAAGAACATCCTCCTGCAAAACAAGGCAAATTTCTAAGTTCACGACTACTTTTGAATAAGTACTTGAGGGCTAGTTTGCGGAAACTTACCAGACGAGGAGGATTATCAGCACTAAACTCTCGGACAGCTGCTGGAATTCCATGAAGGTTCTTGAAGATCTTCTGCAGCCTCTCCATCACGAGACCATCACTGATCTCCTCTGCAGACAATCTGGAGCCATCTCCAAGGCCCGGGTACTCGTACCCTAGATGCTCCCGCTGCATCAAGGGTTGTACTCGGCGCTTCATAAAGCTGAAGGCTACCCTCTCAGCTATTAAGCCTTGCGCCTTCTTCTACGCAATCTTCGCTAGCAACTCTGGAATCTGAATGCATTCTTGCATCGACGGTTCGTCCTTCCAGAGCCTCTCGTACACTGGCGCAATCATGCTTGGCTTGGGCAGTTGAGGCGGGACGTTGTCAATGTAAAACCACTTGGTCTTCCAATCTTGATTGGAATCTATCAAGTCATAGTTGAAGTGCAACTCTTGTGCCTTCTGGAGCATCTGAAGACCAACTCCACCGACTACTACTGGAAAGTTGGTGTTGGGCTGTGGCTTCAATCGGAATATCTTCCTAAATAAAGCCCAATGTGGGCGAATTCCAAGGAAAGCTTCACAGAAGTGCACGTACACTGCAATCTGGAAGATGTTGTTCGGGTTCAAGTGCACATGCTCCAGCTTGAAGAAGTCAAGGAACCCTCTGAAAAAATCCGAGGCCGGCAGAGTCAACCCACGCTCGACGAAGTGGCCGAACATTGGAATTTCATCTGGAGTCTTCTCCATGGGCCACACATCCCCAGCGACAGAGCTCCAACCTGCGATTGCCTTCTCACGCAGCAAGCCAGCAACCTCAAGGGCCTTGATGTCATCCTCCTTCATCTTGGACTTCTTCCATGAGGCGGCCTGGCTCGGTGGTTTCTTGATCACCACCGTCTTATACTTTGGCCCCGGCAACTGATTTTTGCCGCGACCAGATTTCTTCTTCTCCATCTGTCCCTTGGATGTCACAACCTTCATCCTTCCAGTCACAAGAGTCTTCTTTCGCATTTGCTCGGGGGCTGAGAGGGGGTGGAGGTGGAAGCACTTGGCGGCGTAGACGCTCAAACTCTATGGCGGCTATGGGTGCTAGGGCTTTCTTTCTAGATCTAAGGGCGAATGGAAGCAGTGAAACCTTAAGGGATACTCCCCTTGGTATTTATAAAGCCAAAACCCTAACGGTTCGACCTGGTGACCCTTCGTATTCAACAGATTGGTCTCACACAGGGCGTTTTTTTGGCTAAGTCAGTGGAATTTGTACAAATTCCAAGACCTGCTCGGCTCCATCTTGGGGGCTCGATTACTCGATGGGATTGGTTTTCACTCAGCTACAGTACACTGAATTCAGGCCACTTTCTACAGTCAGATTGGATCCTTCAATTCGATAAAGTACTCGACTCAAGGCTCGGGGGCTCCGTGCCACGTGTCCTTCAGTTTTTCTTAGGATTTCATAGGATTATTTGACGAAGACATCAGATTGACCCTCAGCTTGAATTGTCAATTCGAACTAAGGCTCGGGGGCTACATCCATATAGGATGCGATTTTAGTAATCGCATTCCCATTTGATTTCTTCAGATTTTCTACGGATTTTTCGGAGCAAGATCAAATGCTGGAAGATTGACCCTCAGCTTGAATCCTGTATTCGACCTAAGGCTCGGGGGCTACATTCCATATGGAATGCGATTTTAGTAATCACATTTCCATATGGATCTTCGATGCAAAGATTTCAAAAACGAAGTGGGTATTATTGAAGACCTTCAAGGGAAGTACTCGGGGACGCCTGGGAACAACTCGAGAAGACTTCAAGACTACTCGTCGAGTTAGCTGAAGTACCTTCCAGCCTCGTGGTGATTCAAGTATTATTGAAGATCGAAGCTTGCAGAACTCGGGGATGCTTGGGAACTACTCGCGGAGACCTTCAAGACTACTTGGAAGCATCACACTTGACTACAAAGTACTCGGGGGCTTGTCGACCGGGCATCCTAGGGCCCACCACCCATGTGGGCCATACCCGGGAGATAAGGTCCTGCATACCTAGACTACTCGACTAGTGGGCCACGGTGCAGGTTTACCGTGGATCACAAGGCAAGACAAGACAGACAAGGACTTGTACTAAGATTAGGATAGCTTTCTATAACACGTATAGGCTACTCCTAGTCCTACTCGAATAGTACTCTTATACCAATCCGACTTGTAACCCTGCCTCCCGTGGCATATAAGGCGAGGCAAGGACCCCTCTCAAAACATAGGCAATCAATACAGAGCCACGCAACATACAAGACGTAGGGTATTACGCACATTGCGGCCCGAACCTATTTAATTGTGTGCCCCGTGTCTCACCATCGTGTTCCTGATCTTGGCGAGCCCCACCGCACAATCTACTACTTCGGGTACCCCGTGGTAGGCTCGGTGTCTAAAACACTGACAACGGGTCCCCGAGGGTCAAAGCCTATCAAGAGGAGCAGAACCAGCAAGATCGCGGAGACTCGCTGGACTGCATCGACGAGGCTCGGGATGTGGCAATCCTACACTCGAAGAAATACCAGCAATCCCTGCAGAGAAATCAAGCGCGAAAGGTCCGGCCTTGATACCTTAGCAAGGGAGACCTGGTGTTGAGGCTTCGGTAGAAGAACGAGGGCCGTCACAAGTTCACACCGCTGTGGGAAGGGCCATACGTCATCGCCGAAGTCTTCAAGCCCGGCACTTACAAGCTCGCAAACGAGAAGGGCGAAGTCTTCACCAATGCTTGGAATATTCAACAACTACGTTGCTTTTATCCTTGAAATTCCAAGTCGTTTTGTACATGTCTGATGTCCTAATCAGTTGTAAATAAAGTAAGGTTGTGAATAAAGTTAGGGAGTGTTGGCGGTCGATTTCCGTCAACCAAGAACACTTGTTATGTTATAGTTTGGATTTCATTTTGGAACTAACCCGCCACTAGGCATACTAATGATATAACAAGTTCATCGTTGGATGTGTGTTTTGGAGTATAATGTTTACGCAGGAATTCATGCACTAAATGAGAAGAGATGCACTCGGTTCAGAGGACGATTTACGTGATGATCAAGAGGCTCCGAACGTGTGTGAACTTGACAACAAAGGTGGCAAGGACCAACGTGCTTCAATGGAGAATCTCCGAGGACCAAGATGAAAAGACCGGAAGATCATGCGTGAAGACCCCTTAACTTGGTCGCGGAGATAACGACGTCCAAAGCCCATATCCGAAGGAGGAAAACCCCCAAAGTGCAGGAAATGACATGTGGCAAAAGACGGAGGCGAACTGGGCTGGGAATGGGCCAGGCCGGCCAGCCCAACCCCTTTCCACGTCAGTTTGCCGCCGCCTTTATTCGGTGATAAGTTCGCAGAACCCTAATTGTTTGGAGGGTGGGAGCCATTCGCGAAAGACGACCAGAGAAGCCTCGGGAGATCAAACACCAGGAAGAGGGTTGATCAAGAGGGTGAAGATCCAAGAGGACCATCACCTAGGTCAACGGAGGCCACCACGAGGAAGGAGGACGCTGAGGCCTTGCCACGGCGCCGCCGGAGTTGAAGGACACCGAGAGACGGACTCCATCGGGGGCATCCACCATGTTCAACGGTGCCATGCCTAGCATCTTGATGGGGTAAAGTAATCGTTTGTCCATGGAGTTGTAATGGATCTTGACATGTAGTCACTCACTCTCTTGTTTGGATCTTTATCTATCATACCTTTTGTTGATGATGCTTAATGTTTAAGGTTAGCTACCATTGCCATCGGGGTTGCTCCCGTAGATCGCGTCAACATACCGTGTTCATTAGGGTTAGAGACGATTACCTTCGCGTAGTGACTAGTACGAGGGAAGGGAAACATCTAACTCTTTGTTCACATCCTTAGATAGATTGGATCGGGGTTTTACCATGTTTTGGGTGATTGCATCTCAAGTACCTAGACTCCCTTGGCATACGTCTTTCATACTCGTGAACCACCTTTCTCTTTCTCTTTAACATAATCTAGGGTTAGTTTGTCTTTACTTTATAGATTAATCTTTACATCATAAAGTCCTTAATCAACTAAGTTTGTGTTGGGTTAAACATAAGTAATTCCCTTGCTCCGTGGATTGACAAGAACCTACGGGGGTCCCCTCCCTTGGTGAAAAAGGCACCAAGTCACCTTGTGTACTTGCGGTGAAGTTGAACGTGGTTTTGAACTGTCAACAAGACCCTTTTTCTGGCGCCATTGCCGGGGAGCAAGCCAGTTTACTTCATTTAATCTCTCATTAATTTTGTTGATTACTAACACCTAACCTTTGTGTTCAAGAAACACACTCTTTTTGTTTTTTTATTTTTGATTGTCTAGATGGCGTTCGTTGGAAATCCTTTGGAGTAACTAGAAAAATTGCTAAGAGACTATGCCAGCCCTCGATGTGAGGACATCAAGGTACAAGAGTCGGATTCGATTCTCGAATCGATGAGGTACGAAATCAGAGTTCAAATCATCAAGATGGCAGCAACTAATCCGTTCTGAGGGATAGAGACGGACAATCCATATAGACATATCCAGCGCTTCACGACGTTGTGCAACACGGTGCGACAAGTGGGAGTTCCCGACACTTGGTTTAAATGGAATCTTTTTCCCTACTCACTTGCCGATGAAGCAACAATTGGTATTTGTTTGCGTCCTTCGAAGCCAAGGGAAATTGGGATCAATTGGTAAAGAAATTTTGTGCCAAGTTCTTCCCTATAACCAAGATTCAACATATAAGGATGCAAGTGATGACTTTCGAGCAAGGAAAAGAAGAGGGGATTGATCAAGTGTGGAATCGATTCAACGAACTAGTTGAACAAGGACCAAGACTAGGATTCCCGGGTGACATACTATTGCATACATTCTTTTTTTCCCTAACCTCTAGTTGCATGGAATACGTTCAAATGTGTGCAGGAGGGGATCTCATGGAGAAAACACTCACGGAAGCTGCCAAACTTCTACAAAAAATAAGTAAAGCGGCAGCCATGCGAAGAGATTGGGAAATACGACTTTCGGGAAAGCCGGAATGCGACACAAGTGTGGCACCCCTTGCTGCAATTTTCAGAAATACGGCCCCGAAAGAGAATAAAGAGGAACCAATCCCTTCAAAGGTTGAAGAAGCCAAACATGAGGAAACTAGAACTATCCCAGAGAGTGATCACGCCGAGACAAGCAAAGCAAATGAAAGAACTATGTCAAGCGCAACGCCACTAAGGGAGTTTGAGCAAATGGATTGGATCCCACTTGATTTTAGAGAAATCTTTGACAAGAGGAGACCACTCCCTAATCAAAAGGGAATGGCAAGAGCTTTGGAGATAGAGTTCCCGCCGGAAAAACAAGTGGAACATTCATACAACATAGAGACAACCGGGGAGGTCATTCAAAAACTCTTTAGCGAAGAAGAAGTTGATCCGGACCATGTGGCCGAAGCTAAAAGAATCATGGGAATCAAGCCCGAGGCGTCACCATTCGCCCGCCTCGCTGAAATTTTTGCCATAGGATCCGATGAAGAAGAGAAGACATCGCCGCGTATAGATTGCAAGGTTAACAACATTAATTGCAAGGCGTTATGCGACATTGGAGCACAAATAAGTGTCTTGTCTTCTAAGATTTTTGATGAAATTCATGATCACACCATTTACCTAGTTCCAACCTATACTAAATTAATTATGGGAGATGGTAGAATTGTTAAACCTCTAGGAATTGCTCGTGACCTAGAAGTTTTAATTTCCGAAAAATGCATTCCAACCGATTTCTTCGTTGTTGATGTCTACCATGATAACAATGATCATGTAATTCTTGGTAGACCTTTTCTTAAGTTGGTTAATGCCGTTTTAGATGCCGGAAAAGGAAAAGTAACTATTAATCTTGATGGAGATAATCACACATACAATTTTCGTCCCGCTTCTAGAATTGCCTCACCCCTACCTCTTGATGACGAAGAGGTAGGGAGCCTTCGTTTTGTTGAAACTTTCAGGGATCCGCTACAAAGAGCTATGGAGAATCAATCTAATGATGAGCTAGATGAAGAGTTAGTGGAAGCAACCAAAGGAGTAGAACCGCAAGACGAAAGCTTAGAGGAGGATAAATTTGAAGACCTTGGAGAAATTGTACATGAGGAACCACAAGCACCGAAGGTGGATCTTAAGCCATTGCCCAAAGGGTTGAAATATGAATTTTTTGGCCTGGACAAGACTTATCCCGTGATTGTGAGTGATGAATTGAGTCCCGAGGAGAATGATATGTTGCTGAATTTATTGAAGAAGCACAAGAAGGTGATGGGATGTTCGATAAACGATCTTAAAGGACTCAGCCCAGCATTTTGCACTCACCGCATACCTATGGAGGATCAATGCAAGCCCGTAGTGGACCATCAGAGGTTAACCCATGCCATGCGAGAGGTGGTGAAGAAGGAGGTTATCAAGTTGTTGGACGCCGGAATCATCTACCTAGTGCCGCATAGCGAATGGGTGAGCCCCGTACTTTGTGTGCCTAAGAAAGGAGGTTTGACCGTGGTGAAGAATGAATTGATACCACAAAGAACCGTGACCGGATGGAGGATGTGTATTGACTACCGGAAATTGAATAAAGCAACGAAGAAAGATCACTTCCACCTACCGTTCATTGACGAGATGCTTGAGAGGTTAGCAAATCATGCATATTTTTGCTTTCTTGATGGGTACTCGGGGTTCATGCAAATACCTATTCACCCGGATGATCAACATAAGATGACATTTACTTGCCCTTATGGAACATTTGCATATAGAAGAATGCCTTTCGGTTTATGCAATGCTCCAGCCTCTTTTCAACGATGTATGATGGCGGTATTTTCGGAGTTCATCGAGGAAATTGTTGAGGTATTTATGGATGATTTATCCGTCTACGGTAAATCTTTTGCGGATTGCTTGGCAAACTTGGATAAAGTTCTCACTAAATGTTCAGAGGTTGATTTGGTGCTAAATTGGGAGAAGTGTCACTTTATGGTGAGACATGGTATAGTGTTGGGACATGTGATATCCGAGAGAGGGACTGAGGTGGACAAGGCTAAGGTTGAAACGGTTGAAAAACTTCCACCCCCAACGAATATCAAATCTTTGAGGAGTTTCTTAGGCCATGCTGGTTGGTAATTCTTAACATTACAGGAGTCCACAAGCACATGGAAGTACCATTGTAGCATTTCCCCAAAGGAGTATTCCAAAGGGCATCGAATCCAAGGAAGGCTTTGGTGGATTAACAAGCTCAACACTATTGCAATGAGTATAGATCATAGACGGAAATAAATCAGACACTCAAGTGCAGGGGTAAGAAATGATAATGGGGTAGTGTGATCACACACACACTCACTCTCTCTCTAAGGGGTCCTAGGCATAGGAGGCAACACACGAGTTAGTTCTACGTTCTTATGTACTATACACATAAAGCTGGTAAGAACGAGTTAGATACATTAGCGTTGAAGAATATTGACTTAAGAACCCAGGTACCACAGGGAGCTAACCTCCCGCGTTGCTTTTGCACAACTCTGGTTGTTGGACTTTAGACTCCTACAACTTATCCGAACGTGGGGGATTTCAGAGGGACCAACGGCTGTCACTACCGCGGCCTACCCCAAGACAAACCGCGGGATAAACTCATAAGTAAGGTAGCTACGCAACCCAAGAACCATGCTTACGTTGTAAGCCGGACTTGACCGGCCCGGGCTATTGTGACCCAGGTCAAGCCACTAGATAAACCAACCAATTACACCGAGTACCGTAGCTTAAGCACAGACTTCATACAATGCAGTTATGTCATCTAACTAGATCAAACCAGGTTAGGTACACAAACGTATTCGTGTTTTCCTATGTCTGTTCAACTAGATCGAAGGGTCGTGTTCGCGAAGAACACGAGCCTCTAACTTATGAACAAACACCAGAAACATGTGAAAGTCACCCCTCAAGTGGATCGAAAGGCCTTGTTCATCAAGAACATGAGCCTCTAAATGATGAATAGGTAAAGAACACATAAACAAATCACCCATGTATACTAACACGACTTTATATGAAATAGCTGAATAACTGAAGTAGATCAAAGTCATACAAATGAATAAAGATACAAGAGAACTCATACCTAGATCCCAAAGTAGACTTGGAACCTGAAGTAGAACTAATCTAGCCTACCTCCAAGCCTTGAAACTAAAAGTGAGAGAGGTGTTGCAAGTGTGGAAGGTTTCTAAGTGAGCCCCCTCCCCTTCTATTTATAGGCCAAGGCACCAGCGAGGAGTGGAGGCAAACACCCCGGGAATGGCACTTAAGACCAATGGGGACACACCACGTGGAAGCCCCTGAGTGGAGGCCTCAGGGTCGGTTCGGCCGACCCCATGGTTCGGCCGACCCCCTGTGGGCCCCACTCGGGGTGTGTTTTGTCCAGGTGGCTGTCATGTGGGTCATAAGGTCGGTTCCCGGTGTCCACTTCCTTTTGATGTGGTGGTGGGCCCATGGATCCATGTGATGTCCATGTGTCACGCTCTGATTCGCCGGAGTGTGCTTCACTTGGATTGCTTGCATGGCATGCATGCATGGCGCCCTTGTTGACAGCTTTGCATGCATGGCATCCTTGTTGGCAGTCCTCCTAGGATGAGGTGATGTGGCATGGATCATAGAAGGTGAGTTTGCCACTCTTTTCTTGCTTATTTTCCTGCAATCAAATAATCTCCAAGGACAAGTGAAACTACATTATTCTTAACTAAATACGTGTAAGAAATGCCTTATGCTCCTTTATTCATGAGTATATTGACGGCTAAAGTAGGCACTTAACAGCCATCAACAACTCCCCCAAGCTAGCCTCTTGCTCGTCTCGAGCAAGAGATTAAGGACTTAGGTTGGTTGATCAGGAGTTGCTACAATGTTGTATTCCTAATGTATAACAAGATACAACTAGGTACTCTATCAAAGACTGAAGAAGTTGGCATTGATCTTACCTTACACTCGATTGATATGGGGAGTGTAGCTTCACCTACCTTGGGCGGTTGAAAGATAGAATGGTTGTATAAAGATTACCAATCACATGTACCTTGACCAGTTATCAATTCGGAGATTTTGCAAGTTTTTCAAAAAGAAATCAAAGTTCCTCAAATGATCGCTCAATGTGTATGATTCCTCATCAAGGCATTTTTGCCTTCTTTCACCACCTACTTCTAATAAGCTGATATGTGGAGCTGTAGGTAGGGAAAACATGTGGCATACCTGTTTCTCATGTATTGTCGAGTCGAAAACCGGATCCTTGGGAGAACAAGTCATACAACCTGATCAATATGTGCAAATGTGTGTGTATGGTGGATGGATGATGAACTCCTTTTTGCATGATTTTTCTCTCCTCCTTTTTGAAAATTTTGAGACTTGTGCTATGTCTCTTTATTCTATCTTTCCTTTTTCTTTCTTTTATGCACATCCTTGAGCATGTATATTTTTTCTTTTTTATATAGCCCATAGTCCTTGCTGAATATTTTTGGAGGGAGATTAATCATGGAACAATGCGCGGAGCTTTATTTTGTGAAATGGATGGGAGATGGATGAAATGATGGTTGCTAACTTCCAGTGTAGAAGTTTTGCATATGGTGGTGTGTACTGATCTTGATCATGGGAGTAATGACAAGTTTACTCGCCGAGGGTCACAATAATTCGATAAGACTCAATGAAGAAACCAGGTAGCATATGTGGAGGTTAACAACAGCTAAGGTCTACATATGGCCTTGGATAGGAATTTCTTATCATTGAGGAACTTATCATTTTAACATTTTTCAAAAGAAAACTCCGGATATCAAACATCACTTAGTACTAGATCATAGCAACTCTATTACACCATATCATACCTCACAACAACTTAGGCAAAGATCATGCTTTTGCTACCCACAAATTTCAAGCTCAGGTTTGGTCATACTAGACAACAAACTCAAAACTTAAATAGGGTACTAAGCTGTAAACAAGGCATACAAGAGGAATAAACAGAGCAATTATTCATCATTTCAACCATGGAGAATAAGAGCACTCTTACCGCGCATATGAAAACAAACTAATTTAAGAAAGCAAATAAATATTTTTTTGGTCTTTTTAACTTTTCAGATTTTTATGTGTTTTTAGCATATGGGGTTCTGAAAACAATAGAAGACACAAGTTACCTCAGAATGGGGGTCCTCCCCCAAGCTAGCTTTAGACTCACTACTGTGGAGGGTGGAATCCCCTCCACGCGTAGTAAGCCCTCTGCTCTTCTAGCTGTCGCTGCTGTCTCTGCTCCATGGCGTGAAGTCTCTCGCCAGTCATACGCTGCCAGTCTCGAGTGGACTCAGCCTGTTGGTGCATTGTCTCCTCCATGCTACCGACACGGATGTTGAGCTCGCTCATCTGCTGAGTGAGGGTGGCCTCACGAGATGACGAACGCAACCCAGACGATGAAGATGTGTCATCTCCATAGGTAGTACCAGCGGGCCTAGTCCAATCGCCACTCCCCGTGCTAGCCCAAGCCGAGCTACTCGCACCCTATTGATACATGGGCTGGTCCCAACCGGGGGTATATCCGGGTGTAACTCCAGACATGTACCCGGTCGAGACCCATGCGCCAGACAGCGGTGTGGTATGCTAAGGCTGTAGCTGAGGTGACGGCTGTTGTGATGGCTGTGGCGGTGGAAGTTGTGGTGGTTGCTATGCTGTCAATGCCCTCCTCGATGCACTCCTAGTGACCCTGTCACCAGAAACACTAGAACGACGAGGTTCCTCACGGGGAACGGTCAGTGGCCCTTGGCCGTACAAACAGAAATCCGGGTTAGGTAACCGAATCTGGTTTGCATGGCCAGGGTAAAAGAAAACCAATGAATCATCCGGGCCCTTCTTAAGAGTATGTCCTTGAATCAAATACGCCTCATCTATCACAGCCCGGGGAGAATCAATGTAGGGAATGTCAGTCCCTTGTGTAATCCCGAGACTCGAAATGATACATGTGATTAAAGAAGTACACTTAATAGAACCTGTCATCTTAAAATTTGTCAACCACTGCTGGATCATGGCTTGTACTGGGGAGATTTTGATCCATCTGACCGCAGCATATAATTTCCTCATGTCGTCTGTGCGCACGGGTCGAACATCATCCCTTGGAAAGAGAGTGACGGCGAGCCACTTGTGCCACAGTCGGAGAGTGGGATGTGTGATATCGTTGCACCGAGGTGCTAACTTGCCACGAATAGGCCGACCAGAAAGTTCTTCCCAAAAACTATCTCGAATAAAATCGCTGCAAGCCTGATCGAGAGAAATAACACAACGACGATGAAAACCAAGGGTGCGACTAAGATCTGGCCATGAGACTGTTGAAGGTCGAAAAGTGCTACTTTTACACCGTCAATACCTACATAAAATAAGTGTAAAAGGATCATCAACACTAGAATAGGGCTTGATACTGATGATTTCCATAAGTGTTGGAGTTTCTAGCTTTTGTTGCAGAATGCACCGAAATACGTGCCAAATGGTACAGTTGAGAGCAAGTAGTCCAATGGCTATTAAAGGACATCATCATAAACATCCTCAAATGCCAATTTGGACTGCACCATTGCGACGGGCTCATCGAGACGATCGAAATGGATATATCATTTGTCTACTTTGGAGTCCGGATGAAAAAGATATGCTCAAGACAAGATCACCCTCTTGATATCATGTGGGCCCGGTGGGACCCACACCAGACCACGTGGCGATGTGTGCCACATTGGATGCCATGTGTCCATGACACCTCACCAATCCATGTGAAGCAACTCCCGACGAATCAGACACCGCCACGTGTGCAGCACAAGGAACCAAGGGCCCACCGGGGACCCAAACCACCACGAAACTTGCCATGCACGGAGGATAGATCATGGGACCCACATATCAGTCACTGGGAGAAAGCACACCGCGAAAGGCGCCGCTAGGGGGTCGGCCGATCCTTGGATCGGCCGAACCGCCTTAGTGCCCGTTCATCATGGCCTTCCACGTGGTGGCCCCTGATTGGCCCCTTGTCGCGATCCCGGGCGTTTTGGAGCACTTGGAGCCCCGGAGCAAGCCACTCCCTCCTCTATAAATATGAGGGGAGGGACTCCATTTTGGAACACACACTTCTCCTCCTCCTCTTCATTTTGGCTTGGAGCCTCGCTCTTTAGGAGAGGAGAGCTCTTTGTATAGGATTAGTGCTAGGAAGTGAGGTGGGAGGCTTGAGGCCATGTCATGATTCATGACATCTTCCTCAAGAACGATCCTCAGCGGTGCCTTTGTTCTTCAACTAGATGTTGATGGCTGTTAAGTACCTAATTTAGGGCCGTCAATCCCTGCATTTTATCATAAGAACTAAGCATCCACACTAGAATAGGGGTTTAAACTGACAATTTCCACCAGTGGCTATGCTAAGTTGAATGCAGGTGTTTGGCATAAGAAATGAAGAGAAAATACACCCTCATGATCCTAGCAAGATAGGCTCAGCCAATGAGAGGCTGCATGCAAGCATCCCCTGGATCCATGACATCACCAATCCAAGGAAGGAAGCTTCGGCGAATCAGAAGCCGCTATGCAGACTTCACACGGATCCTATGGCCCACCAGAGCGCCTAAACCGCCTCCAAACCACGTGGACACAGGGAACCGACCTCAGGACCCACAAAGCAGTCACCATGCGAAAGCACACCCTGAGTGGGGCCCACAGGGGGTCGGCCGACCTGTGGGGTCGGCCGAACCGACCTTGTGGCGCCGACTCAGGGGCTTCCACGTGGTGCTTGCCCATTGGTCCTAGAGGCCATTCCCGGGGTGTTTGGGTGCTCTCACGCTGGTTGCACAAGCCTATAAATAGGAGGATAGGTGGTAAGAAGAGGGTGAAGCACACTTGAAGCCGTTTCTCACTTTTGCCTCTTCTCCCTCTCTCATTCTCTCTTTGTGGAGGAGAAACCTCATCCCACCATGAGTGTGTGTGTGTGGAGGATCTAGACTAGGTGGTGCTAGGTAGAGAGGAGTGTGTGGATGAGTAGAGGTGAGGTGGTGATGATCCGTTCATCATCCATCGTCCCCTTGTACCTCGTGAGCGATGCTGTTCTTCATTTAGACTAAAGTGAGTATTTCATTATTTCCTATTTAGACTAAAGTGGTTCTCATGCATGAATGAGTTGTTCTTGAGTTCTTCGTTCGTTCATCATTTAGAGGCTCACGTTCTTCATGAACATGTCTCCTCGATCTAGTTGACGAGCAAGTAATTCATACTTTTGCGTTTGTTCATAAGTTAGAGGCTCGTGTTCTTCACGAACACGACCCTAGATCTTCTGTTATCATCGCATAAGTTTGCATCTCGTTTGTATGATTGCCTGTCTATTAGAAAATAGTGAGCTCATGCATATCTGATTTAGACCAAGTATCAGTCATATCTCCTTGCGCGAATCGATTCAGTGACGAGTAAGGTCTAGCTCAACCTCACGGGTTCGTCGCTTCGTATTTATACAGAGTGCTATAGTGTTTCTACGGGACGTCAGATGTAGCCGTGCTATAGTAGTAGTCGGCGGTGTAGACGTGGTGTCTAGACTGCTGGTTATCCTTCGAATGCCCTGTATCCCACGGTTTGTCTTGGGGTAGGCCGCGGTAGTGACAGCTGTTGGACCCTCTGAAATCCCCCACGTTCGGATACAGCGTGTAGGCAACCCTTTGCCGTGAACCAACTGTTATAGTCAGGAGGGGCCGGTGTCCGAAGCGAGATCTTATCTGAGCTTGTTCCTCTCTAGAGTCGAGAACCTACATGAGACTTCACATCACTCACCTACCTCAGCAGGGACTGTGTTCCCTTGGATAGTCACTCATAGAGTCCCCCATACCGTTCCTTGGATTTGATACCCTTGGGAATACTCCTGAGGTGAAGTGCTACAACGGTGTATCCGTGCGCTTGCGGATTCGTTCGCACCCGTCAGTATACCCAGGTGATTTTTACACACTGACGCTATCCCGACGCCATAGTGGTGACATTAAGAAATACCAACACTAGACTAAAGTGAGTATTTCGATATTTCCTATTTAGACTAAAGTCGTATGCATGCTTAGTTGCTTTGTTCTTGTGTTCTTCGTTTGTTCTTGGTTTAGAGGCTTATGTTCTTCAAACACAACCCTTTGGATCCAGTAGACTTAGATCATAAGTTTGCATCTAGTTTGCCAGCTTGTCTATTAGAGTAAAGTGAAGCTCCTGCATGTCTCTAGTTAGATCAAAGTGCATTCGTGATCTTGCATGAGTGATAGAGCATACCTTGAGCTAGTGCCAGTATCTCCCTCGCGGATTCGTAGGAATAGTAAGTGGTATAGACGAGGTGTCTGGACCATAAGCTACCCTTCGAAGACCACGTACGATCGTAGCGTAGAGGTAGGCCGCAGTGGTGACAGCCTGTTGGACCCTTTGTCAACCCTCTACGTCGCGTACCGAGTTGGGCTCGAGCCAACACATTGGCCTTGTGCTTGGTGCCCGAAGTGAGTGCTATACCTGAGAGACCGTAACTAGACTCTGCGCTCGGTTGAGGTAGATCCATTCTACCTATCGTATCAATCAGTGTTGTGTCCTTGGATCATCTATACTAGAAGTAGAAGATAGTGCACATCGTTCCTTGGATTCGATACCCTTGGAATACTCTCCTTCCTTGGGGAAGTGCTACAACGGTATTTCCGTGCGCTTGCGGTATACCCGGTTGTTCTTATACGCTCCCTCTAGGTGTACAACTAGTGGTGACGTTAAGAAACGCCAACAGAGACTCGATACGACGTTCCATGGAAATGAAACATAATACCGATCGCATCCTCCCAAAGAGTACAGAGAAACTGGATGGTGAGGGGCCTAGAACCGATCTCCCACACCGGAACAAAGTTCTCCGAACCAAGAGCGTGCCAAATGGAATCGAACTCTGAGTCCATAACTATTTTCTCGAGAAGGGCCGAGTCGAACTCCTTGGTGTTGGTGAAGACTCGATCCTTGATGAGAGCATAGGCTTGTCTCTCCCGGTCGTCTCTCAAGTCGATGAAGGCGGCATCGGCGTCGTACACTCCTTCAGCTTGAGTCGATCATCACTCCACCCTTGGTTGGTAACCATCTTCTCAATCAGTGTAGTAGCTTCAGTAATAGTAAGAGAGAAGAAGGCTCCTCCAGCTACAGGATCAATATGGCCTCGGGCTGTCGGAGTTAGCCCATTATAGAAACTTTGAAGAACAAGCCAGTTGTCCATCCCATGATGAGGACAGGCCAGGATGTACTCCTAGAACCTCTCCCAAGCTTCTGGGATAGTCTCACTTGCTGCTTGCTGGAAACTTGAAATTCGCCCCCGAAGGACATTGGTTTTGCCCAATGGAAAGAACTTCGCGAGGAATGCTGCAGAGCATTTTGCCCAAGTGTTAATTTCTGCACGGTTCGCGTAGAACCACTGCTTCGCCTTTCCTAGGAGTGAGAAGGGAAACAGTCGCAGACGAATAGCATCTTCCTCCACTCCTCGTATAGTGAAGGTGCTGCACAGATCTAGGAACTGCTGCAGGTGGGCGCTCGCGTCTTCATTAGGCTTGCCACAGAATGGGCTAGCCTGTACCGTCGTGATTAAGCCAGTCTTGATCTTGAAGTTTCCATTCCCGATGTTGATCTCAGGGCCTGTCGGCACCTGGTCTGCACAGGGAGCAGAGTACTCGCGGAGAGTCTTCTCGACAACAGCATTGGCCATGGAAGTTGATGTGGATGGCACAAAGGAAGCTGGATCGACTTCTGAACTTTCACGCAAAGGAGAGCCGAAATGAGTTCGTGCCTTCCTTACGAGTGACTCAGGATCTTCAGTGAAATTCAGCGGTAAGTCGAAACCAGTAATGCACTACCTGTCTTCATCATCAATAGACAAAGAAGACAATCCAAGTTAGCCTACATTGAGAACTGTTGTAAACCTGTCATGATTATAAACATATGCAAAGTGTTGATATGTGATTCTTAAGCCTTCCCAGGCGACGGCACCAGAAATGCTTGTTGACATTTCTTAACGCAACTACTAATGAACGGGTTTGGAACCCATCCTGGTAACTGCGCCAGAAATGCTGGTTGGTAATTCTTAACGTTACAGGAGTCCGCAAGCACACGGAAGTATCATTGTAGCATTTCCCCAAACGAGTATTCCAAAGGGTATCGAATCCAAGGAAGGCTTTGGTGGATTAACAAGCTCAACACTATTGCAATGAGTATAGATCATAGACGAAAATAAATCAGACACTCAAGTGCAGGGGTAAGAAATGATAATGGGGTAGTGTGATCACACACACACTCACTCTCTCTCTAAGGGGTCCAAGGCATAGGAGGCAACATATGAGTTAGTTCTAGGTTCTTATGTACTATTCACATAAAGTTGGTAAGAATGAGTTAGATACATTAGTGTTGAAGAACATTGACTTAAGCACCTAGGTACCATGGGGAGCTAACCTCCCGCGTTGCTTCCGCACAACTCCGGTTGTTAGACTTTAGACTCCTACAGCTTATCCGAATGTGGGGGATTTCAGAGGGACCAACGGCTGTCACTACCGCAGCCTACCCCAAGACAAACCGTGGGATAAACTCATAAGTAAGGTAGCTACGCAACCCAAGCACCATGCTTACGTTGTTAGCCGGACTTGACCGGCCCGGGCTATTGTGACCCAGGTCAAGCCACTAGATAAACCAGCCAATTACACCGAGTACCGTAGCTTAAGCACAGACTTCATACAACATAGTCATGTCATCTAACTAGATCAAACCAGGTTAGGTACACAAACGTATTCGTGTTTTCCTATGTCTATTCAACTGGATCGAAGGGTTGTGTTTGCGAAGAACACGAGCCTCTAACTTATGAACAAACACCGGAAACATGTGAAAGTCACCCGTCAAGTGGATCGAAAGGCCTTGTTCATGAAGAAAAACAGGAGCCTCTAAATGATGAACAGGTGAAGAACACATGAACAAATCACCCATGTATACTAACACGACTTTATATGAAATAGCTGAATAACTGAAGTAGATCAAAGTCATACAAATGAATAAAGATACAAGAGAACTCATACCTAGATCCCAAAGTAGACTTGGAACCTGAAGTAGAACTAATCTAGCCTATCTCCTAGCCTTGAAACTAAAAGTGAGAGAGGTGTTGCAAGTGTGGATGGTTTCTAAGTGAGCCCCCTCCCCTTCTATTTATAGGCCAAGGCACCAGAGAGGAATGGATGCAAACACCCCGGGAATGGCACTTAGGACCAATCGGGAGACACCACGTGGAAGCCCCTGAGTGGAGGCCTCAGGGTCGGTTCGGCCGACCCCCTGTGGGCCCCACTCGGGGTGTGTTTTCTCTAGGTGGCTGTCATGTGGGTCCTAAGGTCGGTTCCTGGTGTCCACTTCCTTTTGATGTGGTGGTGGGCCCATGGATCCATGTGATGTCCATGTGTCACGCTCTGATTCGCCGGAGTGTGCTTCACTTGGATTGCTTGCATGGCATGCATGCATGGCGCCCTTGTTGACAGCTTTGCTTGCATGGCATCCTTGTTGGCAGTCCTCTTAGGATGAGGTGATGTGGCATGGCTCATAGAAGGTGAGTTTGCCACTCTTTTCTTGCTTATTTTCCTGCAATCAAATAATCTCCAAGGACAAGTGGAACTACATTATTCTTAACTAAATATGTGTAAGAAATGCCTTATGCTCCTTTATTCATGAGTATATTGACAGCTAAAGTAGGCACTTAACAGCCATCAACACGCCTCCCCTCTCCAACTCCGGAGACCGA
Source organism: Cenchrus fungigraminus (assembly GCA_036936925.1). Lineage (NCBI taxonomy): Eukaryota > Viridiplantae > Streptophyta > Magnoliopsida > Poales > Poaceae > Cenchrus > Cenchrus fungigraminus. The sequence continues at coordinate 9,801,054 of CM072775.1, read as the reverse complement.
GGAGCTTCACCGGTACGCTGCGGTGCCGGAACCCAAGGAGAACATGAAGAGGACCGCAAGGATTCAATGCGGAGGGCATGTCCCAAGAGGGTGCATGGCTAGCCCAAATCCCTGGGTTGAGGAGAAGAAGGAGAAGAGCCCGCTTCTCCCATTTGCCGCTCAAAGAGGCTCCTTGGGAAGAAGAGGAAGGATTACAAGGAGAAGACCCCCGAGCCGGCGGATTTCTACGGAGATAGTGACTACTCCGATGATCTAAGCCCTAGCTCATGGGCAGCCAGTGGAAGAGATGATAACGATCTCTACGTTTGGGAGGAGATGCCCAAGGAGGAGTCGGAGGAGCATCATGAGCAAGGCGAAGGAGGCAACCCAGACGATGGCAATGATCCGGACGGTGGAGACAATGGAGATGATGATCCGGATGAAGAGCACAACATGTGTTGCGCGGCTTGCCGCAACGCTATTGCGGAGCTCTTCTCATCCCTTCATGAGTCTTTCCACACCATCAATGCCATGCAACAAAGAATTGAAGAGTGGGAGCGCATGGCAGAAGATGACTTCAAGTACCTCAACCGCAACATAAGGAAGCTCTTCGGGATGAACAAGAATTTCAAGAAGAAGGAGTGGTGCAACTCGTGCGGAAAGTACCACTAGGTGTTGTAGATAGATAGTTCTCTCCCTTTGTGCCTTGGGTAAAGCTACGACGAGGACATCGTAAGATTTTAGCGTGGGGGGGAGCTAGCTACCTACCTTTTTAAATTTTTACTTAAAGTGGTGTGAGAGTCTAGTCTTTAAGTTTTGAGTCAAGTGTGAGAGTCTTGTGTGAGTCTTTGTTTTATCTTTTTAGCTTGAAAGAGTCTTAAATTAGGGTCCCTTTTGTTATGCTAAAACCAACTGTAGCTTTCAAAAAAAGTCAATAGCCCAACCAAAGGGGGTACTTTCATCCCCTAGCTTTCAAAAAAAAACAGCTTTTCCTCTATACAAATCTCACAGCCAGTCCACCCCTGCTTTTTTCAGCTGTGAGGGGCAAAACTTCAACGAAATTACCCACCATGCCACTGATTAGTAACGTACCGGTTCAATTCTATTTCTCCCGGACGCCGTCGCCCCCTCCCTTCGCGAGTTCCCGCACACATCCCCCGTCGCACCCTCCGTCCTGTCGCGGCTAGGGTTTGCCCGGCGGCGGCCCTTGCCGGCGGCAGCACCTGGTCTGTCCGGACTTCCTCCACCCTCCTTTTCCCTTTCTCCTGGTCCAGATTTCTCCCCTGCGCCCCGGCTCCTTGGTGTCCGACGGCGGCTTCCCTGAGCGGCGGCGCCCCTCACCAGCGACGAATCGGTTCCCATTGCGGGTGCACGGCTCCCGCTCGACCTCCCTCAGCCTTCCTCCTCTCGGGAGATCTGTACGTGACAAAATCGATTCTTGCCTTCAACTCTGAATCTTACTTGTGCAAATTCTGTTGTAGAAAGTGCAACGTTACGATGCCCTGCTTAATACCATGATTCCGAATGCTTATATTTCTACTGAATCTACTTATGATGTGAACGTGTTCCTCAAAATACCATGGTCTGTAATCCCCAAGCTGGGTATTTGTTCCGTGGTTATATTAATTAGTAGTGTCAGAGTAATCTTTGCAGTTTCTTTTTCTTTTTGTGTCAAGTTGCCAGAGGAACGTGTGCATATTTATTTGTAAGAGCCTTTTTTTGTCATCATGCAGTTAGATAGATGGGATCAGAACTGAATTGCTGAGTGTTGTGATATCTTTTTGTAGCTTGAGTGTAGCAGCTAGTGGTTGTTGTGATATATATATTTTTTGCATTTGTTTGATCTATCAAAATCGATTTGTAGCAGCTAGTGGTTGTTGTGCCCGAGTGTCTGTGGCCCTTAGTGAATGACAACATTTTTTTTGCTTGATTCAAGAATGTCTGATAAGGCAGATTGGTGTGATACCAATGTGAAGCACCTTATTGATATATGCAAAAAAGAGATAGATGCTGGAAATAGGCCTAATGGACAGTACACTACCACTGGATGGAAAAATCTAAGATCCAAGTATGAAGAAAAATCTGGTTTGAAGCAAACAAAAATACAATTGAAGAACAAGTTGGATAATATGAAAAAGGAATATAATTGGTTTATGGAGTTCAAAAATCTGGCCACTGGACTTGGATGGAATGAGACAAAGCAAACTATTGACGCGCCTAAGGAATGGTGGGATGAACACCTTGCTGTAAGAACTCGTACTTGTTATTATACATTGTTCATTTCATATACTTGTACTAGGTGAATTGCTAACTTTTACCATTTAATTTCAGAAATGCAACAACCCTGAAAAAGGTATCAAATGCAATTATGTGAGGTTCAAGAAACAAGGACCCAAGCACCTTGATGATCTGCATGTATTGTTTGAGTTGACACATGTTAGTGGGGCTACTGCAGCATGTCCTAATGATATTTCATCATCTGATTCTAGTGATGAGGATGTGGCTGAGCTACAAAAAATTGATGATCATGTCAAGTTAGCTGCTTTGAAGAAGCAAAAACTAGGAATAAAGAAACGCAAGGACCGCTCTGAAGAGAAGAGAAGAGCCCGTTCTTTCGACTGTACAAGAACACTAGTTTGAAGATAGAAACAGCAGCAGACAAGATTTCCACAAGTGTTGAAGCATCATCAGCATCAGCCCCTTCAACCAACCAAGTCCCCAGCGATGCATATGGTGAAAGAATGTGGGGTGGAAGAAAAAACTGCTCTAATGCACACAGCCACCTTGCCGATTATGAAGCCTGAATTTAGGGAGGTCCTTAGCTCACTTGAAACAAATGAAGGGAGGTTTGATCTACTTGAGAGGAAGCATGCAAAGGAGTTGAAGAGGCTGCAGTAGAACTTTTTATTTGATCGTGAGTCATGTTGTTTGAACCATTCCTGTTATCTGAGAACAATTTATTTGTTCCTAGCACCAGAGGACCATTGTTGTCTGTACTCTGAATAATTATGTGCTTGTTATCTGAGAACCATTATGTCCATATTTTCTTGTCTTTGCTGTCCATATTTTCTCTATTATTGTTGTCCATATTTTCTCTATTATTGTTGTCCATATTTTCTTTTCTTTGCTATCCATTTATCTCTCTATTATTGCTGTCCATATTTTCTGTATTATTGTTGTTCATATTTTCTTTTCTTTGCTATCCATTTATTTCTCTATCTTTGCTGCCCATATATTAATGCATTACTAATGTTTTCTGTAGATGGATAGCAACACGGAAGATTTGGTCAAAAAGGGTCAGCAAGGACTATTGCATCTAGCTGAGCTTTCCCAGCATGCCGCCATTATTGGTTAAACGGGGAACCAATATACAAATAAGCATTTAAACAATGGAAAATACAAGGAAGCACGAGAATCTGGAATTCAATGGGTTTTGTGTTGCATGAGTCGTCCTAGGTACTTCTACGAGATGTTTCGGATGAACCCTGATGTGTTCATGGCACTTCATGACTTGCTCATCTTGAACTATGGTTTGACATCAAGTATAAATGTATCATCAGTGGAGTCATTGGCTATGTTTTTGTGGATTGTGGGAGGACCTCAATCATTCTCCCAAGCTGAAAACCGTTTTACACGATCCCTTTGGACAGTTCACATCAAGTTTCACGAAGTTTTGTGATGTTTGCGCAAGTTAGCAAGAGACAATATCAAGCCAAGAGATCCTAATTTCACTACTGAACATGAAAGGCTGAAAGAGGATCGCTTCTTGCCTTATTTTAAAGGCGCTATTGGAGCCATTGATGGTACACATATTGTAGTAGTAGTGCCAACAAAGGAAGTGATTACCCATACATGTCGACATGGGTATACATCTCAGAATGTGCTAGCTATTTGTGACTTTGACATGAGGTTCATCCATGTGGTTGCTGGTTGGCTGGGTTCCGCACATGATTCACGGATCCTAAATCATGCTTTGGCAAACTTTCCTTCATTTCCTATGCCTCCTAAAGGTATACATATTTTGATACTGTCATCATTTTTTCTATTGTGCTTTTGTTTTGCTGATTTGGTTTTATTTATAGGTAAATATTATCCTATGGACTCTGGTTACCCAAACCGACAAGGATATCTTGCCCCTTTTAAAGGAAGCACATACCATATACAAGAGTTTCGACTTCGAAATGGGCGTCCTCCTCAAGGGAAGTATGAGATGTTCAATTTCTTGCATTCATCTCTTCGAAATATCATTGAGCGGTCTTTCGGGGTCTTGAAGCAAAAGTGGCGTATTTTGAAGCAAATTCCAAGTTATCCTCCTCGCACTCAAAAGCATATAATTGTAGCTTGTATGGCGTTGCATAATTTTATTCGTGATAGTCAGCTGCGAGATAAGGTGTTTGATGAATGTGATGCTAATGAGGAGTACCTGCTACAAGAACCATCTACCATGGGACAAGAAGATGAAGTTGAAGATGATGAGCATGAGGAAACCATGATACCATCCGCCGTGAGATAGCTGATGCTTTGGCTAGTGCGAGACAGAGGTAGTTATGTTAAGGAAGGACATCATTGTATGAACCATATGTTATTATTTTCGGGACTTTCTATCATCGATCGTATTTCAATGGTTAATGCAAAACTTCAAAAAAATTAAGATTTCTTTCTAAATGGGTAATTTGTATGCAATTTCCCGAACAAAATAATTATTTACAATCATTTTGAATATCAGCCTGGCCTCAGAATTTCATGGGCATTACATACATCTTCCAGCAAACATCAGTTTTTTCCACAGCCACAGTTGTGCCAGCCAAACGACTTTCAGCTTTCTCACAGCTAGCAACCCACAGCAGCTTTTGCCACAGCTCATAGCTCACAGCAGCTTTTATCACAGCCACAGCTCAACCAAACACACCCTTAGTGTTGAGTCAAAGAAAAAAAGAAATAAAAAGTGTCTTATGCAAAGTCTCATGTTTCTTTTCTTGTTATATCTTTACTTTATCTTTCTTATTTGAGCATGAACTTGTTGAATAATTGTTTACCGTGGTGCTTAGTGGAAACTTACCTTTGTAAAGCACCCATACTCAAACTTTGATCTAGGACCTTGCTTCGTCTATACTTTTAGTAATGCTAAACTTTGGAGGTTTTATTTCTGAAAATTAAGAAAAACACCTTGCCACGAAGGTTAGCAATTTCTTTCTCTAAGTTGAGAGATGATATCTATCATTTACAAAGCCTTTACATACATATACATACTCCACAATAAGTGTTGTTTAGCATGATGAGTTAAGTTAGGATTTTACTCTCTTGGGACGTCTAATTTCAAGCAATGATCATGTCCTTGATGTATACCTTTTATTGCTAGCCTCTTCATGTATTCGGTAATGGGAATTTCACATCGAATGCCTCGTACATCGCCGGATTCCTTACCCAAACCTATAAACATCTTTTTATCATCTTACTCCTTGAACATGACCCATATTCGAAGATTCGTTCAATCTCTAGGCATGTTTTTATTTAAAATTCAGATTGTGATCATATTCAAAAGTTGAGCGAAAAGCTTGGGAGAAGAAGGTAAAGAGGTGGAAAGAAAAAGAAAAAAATATATAAAATATGTGTGTGTGGTGCGCACACAAGAAAAGAAAAAAAGAGATAGAAGAGAGAAGAAAAAGAAAAGAAAATCCAAGGCAAGGCAAGAAAGGTATAAAGAGGGATGACAAGACAAGTGAAGATCAAATGAAGTGCAAGGAAGGATACCACGATGTTGGGAACGAATCTTATTCCATACCATGTGCAATCCGACATCAAGGACATCATTAGTGCCTTGAAGTCATTATTCTTTTTCCCTTTGCACATGTCCACCATTCTAAATCTTCTCATCCTTGACACCCTTACATTATGGTTTAATTCTCATGATCATTGGCTTGGAAGGTGAACAACCACTAGAGGATTTTCCTAGCTTTATAATACTTGTGCTAGCTTCACTAGCCACACCTATAGCTCCACCTTACATCATATATGAGAGACTTGTGGGAGGTGAGAGTTTATGAAATTATCTAGGATAGCCACTTTAATGAGTGACATGTGAGAACTTGGAGAAGGACTTTGTCGAATGCTTTGTGCAGGAATTTTATTTTTAAAAGTTTGCAAAAACCCTCCAATAGAAGTAAGGAAGCAAGTATGGATGAAGTTGAAGATCTCTAGTGAAAAGGTAAGAGTTGTGGGGTAAGTCTTGAATTAGTAATTTCTAAACGCCCATGTTTACATTATGATCTTTGTTTCATGTCTTGTATTAAAGATGAATGATTGACTAACTCGAAAGGAAGGATTTGACGAAGCATGTTTTAAACTCCATGGATGAACAACTTTTGAGCAACTAGCTCGAGGACGCGCAAGATCTAAGCATGGGGGGATGTTGGCGGTCGATTTCATCAACCAAGAACACTTCTTATGTTATAGTTTGGATTTCATTTTGGAACTAACCCGCCACTAGGCATACTAATGATATATCAAGTTCATCGTTGGATGTGTGTTTTGGAGTATAATGTTTACGCAGTAATTCATGCACTAAATGAGAAGAGATGTACTCGGTTCGGAGGATGATTTACGTGATGATCAAGTGGCTCCGACCGTGCGTGAACTTGGCTCCAAAGGTGGCAAGGACCAATGTGCTTCAATGGAGAATCTCCGAGGACCAAGATGAAAAGACCGGAAGATCATGCGTGAAGACCCCTTAACTTGATCGCGGAGATAACGACGTCGAAAGCCCATATCCGAAGGAGGAAAAACCGTAAAGTGCAAGAAATGACACATGGCAAAAGACGGAGGCGAACCGGGCCGGGAATGGGCCAGGCCGGCCGGCCTCACATCCTTGACAAAGATACTTGGATGATCAACATTATTCGAGCCATACGAAAAATGCCACTTGATCATTTGGATAGGAATGCCCAAAGGAGAGTGATCGCCGAGAGCCGAAAATATTATTGGGATGCACCTTACCTGTTTAGACTTGGAGCGGATGGAGTCTTGCGAAGGTGTATACCAAGAGATGAAAGAGGTGAAATATTGAGAAAGTGTCACTCGGGCGAGTATGGAGGACACTATGGACATTTTAGGACTCAAGCAAAGGTATGGGCTAGTGGATTTTATTGGCCGGAGATGCATGAAGATTCGAAAAGGTATGTTGCTTCTTGTCCGGAATGTCAAAGAACGGGGAATATAAATCAAAGAAATGCTATGCCTTTGAATTACAACTTGCAAATTGATCTATTCGACGTATGGGGAATTGACTTCATGGGACCTTTCACTAGTTCAAATGGATATGAGCATATTTTGGTTATGGTTGATTATGTATCCAAATGGGTGGAGGCTATCCATTGTCGAAGAGCTTCAACGGAAGAATCCATATTCATGATCAAAAATATTATATTCCCACGCTATGGAGTCCCACGAGTATTAATAAGTGATAGAGGAACACACTTCACAGGAAATAGCTTCAGAAAATGCTTGTACAAGTTGGGGATCGAGCATAGAGTGGCCACAACTTACCACCCACAAACCAATGGTCAAACGGAAACTTCAAATAGGCAGCTCAAGAGCATTCTTAACAAGACCGTTGAAAAGGGAGGTAAAGATTGGTCAAAGAAATTGGATGGAGCATTGTGGGCTTATCGGACGGCATACACGACACCAATAGGTATGACACCATATCAATTTGTCTACGGTAAATCGTGTCATTTACCTTTGGAGTTAGAACATAAAGCATATTGGGCGATCAAAGAGATGAATCTTGATTTTGATGCCGCGGGAATCAAATGGAAGATTCAAATAAGTGAACTAGAAGAGATGAGGCTCAAAGCTTATGAGAGTGCAACCATCTACAAGGAAAGAATGAAGAGGTGGTATGATAAAAGGCTTCAAGCAAAGGAATTCAAAGAAGGTGACAAGGTTCTCCTCTATAATTCAAGATTCAAAATATTCGGGAAAGGAAAATTGAAGAGCAAATGGGATGGACCGTACATCGTTCACCCAGTCTCGCCAAATGGAGCGGTAACAATCATGGATGTGAAAGGAGATCAATATGTGGTTAATGGTCAACGGTTAAAGGTTTTTCTTGAACAAGACATCGTGCCCATCGACTACATTGATATATATCACATGGAGGACGAGCTCGAGCGTCAAGCCTATGACGTAAAACGAGGTAAATTTTCTGTAAATATGTTTTCATTTTTGTTTTCGTATTTATTTCGAGTGCTTTTTCATAATTTTAGCTGGAACCTACCACCACTTAGGCTAGTATTCACAAAACACCGAGGGCCGCAAAAGTTGGGCCGCGGGGGCCCAAAAGAGGGGGTAGGCCGGCCGGCCCATGCCGATCGGCCCACCACTCCCCTTCGTCCGTTTTCGCTCGTTTTTCTCTAGGACACGGTTCGGTGCTTTTCCTTTTCCTGTCTTCCCTTTTTGGGGGCGACAAAAATAGGTAAGGGAGGGTTTCGGCCGAATTGTTCTAGGGATATTTAAGGATGCTTGGGGAGCACGAGGTTTGCATCTCAATTGCAATCTCCAACCTCCACGAAAGCACCCAAGCACCCATGGCATCCTCGAGCAGCACCAAAGGCAAGGAGGAGGTGAAGTCAACCATGGAAGATGAAGCACGCCTTGTTGACATTTCTTAACGCAACTACCAACGAACGGGTTTGGAACCCATCCTGGTAACAGCGCCAGAAATGCTGGTTGGAAATTCTTAACGTTACAGGAGTCTGCAAGTGCACGGAAGTACCATTGTAGCATTTCCCCAAAGGAGTATTCCAAATGGTATCGAATCCAAGGAAGGCTTTGGTGGATTAACAAGCTCAACACTATTGCAGTGAGTATAGATCATAGACGGAAATAAATCAGACACTCAAGTGCAGGGGTAAGAAATGATAATGGGGTAGTGTGATCACACACACACTCACTCTCTCTCTAAGGGGTCCTAGGCATAGGAGGCAACATACGAGTTAGTTCTAGGTTCTTATGTACTATACACATAAAGCTGGTAAGAACGAGTTAGATACATTAGCGTTGAAGAACATTGACTTAAGCACCCAGGTACCACGGGGAGCTAACCTCCCGTGTTGCTTCTGCACAACTCCGGTTGTTAGACTTTAGACTCCTACAGCTTATCCGAACGTGGGGGATTTCAGAGGGACCAACGGCTGTCACTACCGCGGCCTACCCCAAGACAAACCGTGGGATAAACTCATAAGTAAGGTAGCTACGCAACCCAAGCACCATGCTTACGTTGTTAGCCGGACTTGATCGGCCCGGGCTATTGTGACCCAGGTCAAGCCACCAGATAAACCATCCAATTACACCGAGTACCGTAGCTTAAGCACAGACTTCATATAACGCAGTCATGTCATCTAACTAGATCAAACCAGGTTAGGTACACAAACATATTCGTGTTTTCCTATATGTGTTCAACTAGATCGAAGGGTCGTGTTCGCGAAGAACACGAGCCTCTAACTTATGAACAAACACCGGAAACATGTGAAAGTCACCCGTCAAGTGGATCGAAAGGCCTTGTTCATCAAGAACAGGAGCCTCTAAATGATGAACAGGTGAAGAACACATGAAGAAATCACCCATGTATACTAACACGACTTTACATGAAATAGCTGAATAACTGAAGTAGATCAAAGTCATACAAATGAATAAAGATACAAGAGAACTCAAAGCTAGATCCCAAAGTAGACTTGGAACCTTAAGTAGAACTAATCTAGCCTACCTCCTAGCCTTGAAACTAAAAGTGAAAGAGGGTGTTGGAAGTGTGGATGGTTTCTAAGTGAGCCCCCTCCCCTTCTATTTATAGGCCAAGGCACCGGCGAGGAGTGGAGGCAAACACACCGCGGGAATGGCACTTAGGACCAATGGGGAGACACCACGTGGAAGCCCCTGAGTGGAGGCCTCAGGGTCGGTTCGGCCGAGCCCCTGTGGGCCCCACTCGGGGTGTGTTTTCTCTAGGTGGCTGTCATGTGGGTCCTAAGGTCGGTTCCCGGTGTCCACTTCCTTTTGATGCGGTGGTGGGCCCATGGATTCATGTGATGTCCATGTGTCACGCTCTGATTCGTCGGAGTGTGCTTCACTTGGATTGCTTGCATGGCATGCATGCATGGCGCCCTTGTTGATAGCTTTGCATGCATGGCATCCTTGTTGGCAGTCCTCCTAGGATGAGGTGATGTGGCATGGATCATAGAAGGTGAGTTTGCCACTCTTTTCTTGCTTATTTTCCTGCAATCAAATAATCCCCAAGGACAAGTGGAACTACATTATTCTTAACTAAATACGTGTAAGAAATGCCTTATGCTCCTTTATTCATGAGTATATTGACGGCTAAAGTAGGCACTTAACAGCCGTCAACAACTCCCCCAAGCTAGCCTCTTGCTCGTCCCGAGCAAGAGATTAAGGACTTAGGTTGGTTGATCAGGAGTTGCTACAATGTTGTATTCCTAATGTATAACAAGATACAACTAGGTACTCTATCAAAGATTGAAGAAGTTGGCATTGATCTTACCTTACACTCGATTGATATGGGGCGTGTAGCTTCACCTGCCTTGGGCGGTTGAAAGATAGAATGGTAGTATAAAGATTACCAATCACATGTACCTTGATCAGTTATCAATCCGGAGGTTTCACAGGTTTTTCAAAAAGAAATCAAAGTTTCTCAAATGATACTCTCGGATCGCTCAATGTGTATGATTCCTCACCAAGGCATTTTTGCCTTCTTTCACCACCTACTTCTAATAAGCTGATATGTGGAGCTGTAGGTAGGGAAAACATGTGGCATACCTGTTTCTCATGTATTGTCGAGTCGAAAACCGGATCCTTGGGAGAACAAGTCATACAACCTGATCAAGATGTGCAAATGTGTGTGTATGGTGGATGGAGGATGAACTCCTTTTTGCATGATTTTGCTCTCCTCCTTTTTGAAATTTTTGAGACTTGGGCTATGTCTCTTTATTCTATCTTTCCTTTTTCTTTCTTTTATGCATGCCCTTGAGCATGTATATTTTTTCTTTTTTATATAGCCCATAGTCCTTGCTGAATATTTTTGGAGGGAGAGTAATCATGGAACAATGCGCGGAGCTTTATTTTGTGGAATGGATGGGAGATGGATGAAATGATGGTTGCTAACTTCCAGTGTAGAAGTTTCGCATATGGTGGTGTGTACGTGATCTTGATCATGGGAGTAATGACAAGTTTACTCGCCGAGGGTCACAATAATTCGGCAAGACTCAATGAAGAAACTAGGTAGCATATGTGGAGGTTAACAACAGCTAAGGTCTACATATGGCCTTGGATAGGAATTTCTTATCATTGAGGAACTTATCATTTTAATATTTTTCAAAAGAAAACTCCAGATATCAAACATCACTTAGTACTAGATCATAGCAACTCTATTACACCATATCATACCTCACAACAACTTAGGCAAAGATCATGCTTTTGCTACCCACAAATTTCAAGCTCAGGTTCGGTCATACTAGCCAACAAACTCAAAACTTAAACAGGGTACTAAGCTGTAAACAAGGCATACAAGAGGAATAAACAGAGTAACTATTCATCATTTCAACCATGGAGAATAAGAGCACTCTTACCGTGCATATGAAAACAAACTAATTTAAGAACGCAAATAAATATTTTTTGGTCTTTTTAACTTTTCAGATTTTTATGTGTTTTTAGCATATGGGGTTCTGAAAACAATAGAAGATACAAGTTACCTCAGAATGGGGGTCCTCCCCCAAGCTAGCTTCAGCCTCACTGCTGTGGAGGGTGGAATCCCCTCCACGCGTAGTAAGCTCTCTGCTCTTCCAGCTATCGCTGCTGTCTGTGCTCCATGGCGTGAAGTCTCTTGCCAGTCATATGCTGCCAGTCTCGAGTGGACTCAGCCTGCTGGTGCATTGTCTCCTCCATCCTACCAACACGGATGTTGAGCTCGCTCATCTGCTGAGTGAGGGTGGCCCCACGAGATGATGAACGCAACCTGGACGATGAAGATGTGTCATCTCCATAGGTAGTACCGGCGGGCCTAGTCCAATCGCCACTCCCCTCGCTAGCCCAAGCCGAGCTACTCGCACCCTGCTGATACAAGGGCCGGTCCCAACCGGGGGTATATCCGGGTGTAACTCCAGACATGTACCCACTCGAGGCCCATGCGCCAGACAGCGGTGTGGTATGCTGAGGCTGTGGCTGAGGCGACGGCTGTGATGACGGCTGTGGCGGCAGATGTTGTGGTAGTTGCTGTGCTGTCGCTGCCCTCCTTGATGCACTCCTAGTGACCCTGTCACCAGAAACACTAGAACGACGAGGTTCCTCACGGGGAACGGTCAGTGGCCCTTGGCCATACAAACAGAAATCCGGGTTAGGTAACCGAATCTAGTTTGCATGGCCAGGGTAAAAAAAACCAATGAATCATCCGGGCCCTTCTTAAGAGTATGTCCTTGAATCAAATACGCCTCATCTATCACAGCCTGGGGAGAATCAATGTAGGGAATGTCAGTCCCTTGTGTAATCCCGAGACTCGAAATGATACGTCTAATTAAAGACGTACACTCAATAGAACCCGTCATCTTAAAATTTGTCAACCACTACCGGATCATAGCTTACACTGGGGAGATTTTGATCTGTCTGACCGCGGCATATAATATCCTCATCTCGTCTGTGCGCACGGGTCGAACGTCATCCCTTGGAAAGAGAGTGACGGCGAGCCACTTGTGCCATAGTTGGAGAGTGGGATGTGTGATATCGTTGCACCGAGGTGCTAACTTGCCACGGACAGGCCGACCAGAAAGTTCTTCCCAAAAACTATCTCGAATAAAATCGTTGCAAGCTTGATCGAGAGAAATAACACAACGATGATGAAAACCAAGGGTGCGACTAAGATCTGGCCATGAGACTCGATACGACGTTCCATGGAAACGAAACGTAATACCGGTCGCATCCTCCCGAAGACTACAGAGAAACTGGATGGTGAGGGCCTAGAACCGATCTCCCACACCGAAACAAAGTTCTCCCAACCAAGAGCGTGCCAAATGGAATCGAACTCGGAGTCCATACCTGTTTTCTCAAGAAGGGCCAAGTCGAACTCCTTGGTGTTGGCAAAGACTCGATCCTTGATGAGAGCGTAGGCTTGTCTCTCCCGGTCGTCCCTCAAGTCGATGAAGGCGGCATCAGTGTCGTACACTCCTTCGGCTTGAGTCGATCATAACTCCACCCTTGGTTGGTAACCATCTTCTCAGTCAGTGTAGTAGCTTCAGTAATAGTAAGAGAGAAGAAAGCTCCTCCAGCTGCAGCATCAATATGGCCTCGGGCTGTCGGAGTTAGCCCATTATAGAAACTTTGAAGAACAAGCCAGTTGTCCATCCCATGATGAGGACAGGCCAGGATGTACTCCTGGAGCCGCTCCCAAGCTTCTGGGATAGTCTCACTTGCTGCTTGCTAGAAACTTGAAATTCGCCCCCGAAGGACATTGGTTTTGCCCAACGGAAAGAACTTCGCGAGGAATGCTGTGAAGCATTTTGCCCAAGTGTTAATTTCTGCACAGTTCGCGTAGAACCACTGCTTCGCCTTTCCCAGGAGTGAGAAGGAAAACAGTCGTAGACGAATAGCATCTTCCTCCACTCCTCGTATAGTGAAGGTGCTGCACAGTTCCAGGAACTGCTGCAGGTGGGCGCTCGCGTCTTCATTAGGCTTGCCACATAATGGGCTAGCCTGTACCATCGTGATTAAGCCAGTCTTGATCTCGAAGTTTCCATTCCTAGTGTTGATCTCAGGGCCTGTCGGCACCTGGTCAGCAGAGGGAGCAGAGTACTCGCGAAGAGTCTTCTCAACAACAGTGTTGGCCATGGAAGTTGATGTGGATGGCGCAAAGGAAGCTGGATCGACTTCTGAATGTTCACGCAGAGGAGAGCCGAAATGAGTTCGTGCCTTCCTTACGAGTGACTCAGGATCTTCAGTGAAATTCGGCGGTAAGTCGAAACCAGTCATGCACTACCTGTCTTCATCATTAATAGACAAAGAAGACAATCCAAGTTAGCCTACATTGAGAACTGTTTTATTCCTGTCATGATTATAAACATATGCAATGTGTTGATATGTCATCCTTAAGCCTTCCTCGGCGACGGCGCCAGAAATGCTTGTTGACATTTCTTAACGCAACTACCAACGAACGGGTTTGGAACCCATCCTGGTAACAGCGCCAAAAATGCTGGTTGGTAATTCTTAATGTTACAGGAGTCCGCAAGCGCACGGAAGTACCATTGTAGCATTTACCCAAAAGAGTATTCCAAAGGGTATCGAATCCAAGGAAGGCTTTGGTGGATTAACAAGCTCAACACTATTGCAATGAGTATAGATCATAGACGAAAATAAATCAGAAACTCAAGTGCAGGGGTGAGAAATGATAATGGGGTAGTGTGATCACACACACACACACTTACTCTCTCTCTAAGGGGTCCTAGGCATAGGAGGCAACATACGAGTTAGTTCTAGGTTCTTATGTACTATACACATAAAGCTGGTAAGAACGAGTTAGATACATTAGCGTTGAAGAACATTGACTTAAGCACCCAGGTACCACGGGGAGCTAAGCTCCCGCGTTGCTTCCGCACAACTCCGGTTCTTAGACTTTAGACTCCTACAACTTATCCGAACGTGGGGGATTTCAGAGGGACCAACGGCTGTCACTACCACGGCCTACCCCAAGACAAACCGTGGGGTAAACTCATAAGTAAGGTAGCTACGCAACCCAAGCACCATGCTTACGTTGTTAGCCGGACTTGATCGGCCCAGGCTATTGTGACCTAGGTCAAGCCACCAGATAAACCATCCAATTACACCGAGTACCGTGGCTTAAGCACAGACTTTATAGAACACAGTCATGTCATCTAACTAGATCAAACTAGGTAAGGTACACAAACATATTCGTGTTTTCCTATGTGTGTTCAACTGGATCAAAGGGTCGTGTTCGTGAAGAACACGAGCCTCTAACTTATGAACAAACACCGGAAACATGTGAAAGTCACCCGTCAAGTGGATCGAAAGGCCTTGTTCATTAAGAACAGGAGCCTCTAAATGATGAACAGGTGAAGAACACATGAACAAATCACACATGTATACTAACACGACTTTATATGAAATAGCTGAATGACTGAAGTAGATCAAAGTCATACAAATGAATAAAGATACAAGAGAACTCATACCTAGATCCCAAAGTAGACTTGGAACCTGAAGTAGAACTAATCTAGCCTACCTCCTAGCCTTGAAACTAAAAGTGAGAGAGGTGTTGCAAGTGTGGATGGTTTCTAAGTGAGCCCCCTCCCCTTCTATGTATAGGCCAAGGTACCGGCGAGGAGTGGAGGCAAACACCCCGGGAATGGCACATAGGACCAATGGGGAGACACCACGTGGAAGCCCCTGAGTGGAGGCCTCAGGGTCGGTTCGGCCGACCCCCTGTGTGCCCCACTTGGGGTGTGTTTTCTCCAGGTGGCTGTCATGTGGGTCCTAAGGTCAGTTCTCGGTGTCCACTTCCTTTTGATGCGGTGGTGGGCCCATGGATCCATGTGATGTCCATGTGTCACGCTCTGATTCGCCGAAGTGTGCTTCACTTGGATTGCTTACATGGCATGCATGCATGGCACCCTTGTTGATAGCTTTGCATGCATGGCATCCTTGTTGGCAGTCCTCCTAGGATGAGGTGATGTGGCATGGATCATAGAAGGTGAGTTTGCCACTCTTTTCTTGCTTATTTTCCTGCAATCAAATAATCTCCAAGGACAAGTGGAACTACATTATTCTTAACTAAATATGTGTAAGAAATGCCTTATGCTCCTTTATTCATGAGTATATTGACGGCTAAAGTAGGCACTTAACAGCCGTCAACACGCCGCCCCTCTCCAACTCCGGAGACCGAGGAGCTTCACCGGTACGCTGTGGTGCCGAAACCCAAGATGAACATGAAGAGGACCACAAGGACTCAATGCGGAGGGCGTGTCCCAAGAGGGCGCATGGCTAGCCCAAATCCTTGATTTGAGGAGAAGAAGGAGAAGCCCGCTTCTCCCGTTCGCCGCTCAAAGTGGCTCCTTGGGAAGAAGAGGAAGGATTAGAAGGAGAAGACCCCTGAGCCGGCGGATTTCTACGGAGATAGTGACTAGTTTGATGATCGAAGCCCTAGCTCGTGGGCAGCCGGTGGAAGAGACGATAACGATCTCTACATTTTGGAGGAGATGCCCAAGGAGGAGCCGGAGGAGCATCATGAGCAAGGCGAAGGAGGCAACCCAGACGACGGCAATGATCCGGACGGTGGAGACAATGGAGATGATGATCCGGACGAAGAGCACAACATGTGTTGCGCGGCTTGCCGCAACGCTATTGCGGAGCTCTTCTCATCCCTTGATGAGTGTTTCCACACCATCAACTCCATGCAACAATGAATTGAAGATTGGGAGCGCATGGCAGAAGATGACTTCAAGTACCTCAACCGCAACATAAGGAAGCTCTTCGGGATGAACAAGAATTTCAAGAAGGAGTGGTGCAACTCGTGCGGAAAGTAGCACTAGGTGTTGTAGTTAGATAGTTCTCTCCCTTTGTGCCTTTTGTAAAGTTATGACGAGGATGTTGTAAGATTTAAGCGTGGGGGGGGAGCTAGCTAGCTACCTTTTTAAATTTTTGTTTAAAGTGGTATGAGAGTCTAGTCTTTAAGTTTTGAGTCAAGTGTGAGAGTCTTGTGTGAGTCTTTGTTTTATCTTTTTAGCTTGAAAGATTCTTATATTATGGTCCCTTTGGTTCAGCTAAAACCAGCTGTAGCTTTCAAAAAAGTCAATAGCCCAACCAAAGGGGGTACTTTCATCCCCTTGCTTTCAAAAAAATCAGCTTTTCCTCTATACAAATCTCATAGCTAGTCCACCCCTACTTTTTTCAGCTGTGAGGGGCAAAACTTCAACGAAATTAGCCACCATGCCACTAATTAGTAACATACCGGTTCAATTCTATTTCTCTCGGACGCCATCGCCCCCTCCCTTCGTGATTTCCCGCACACATCCCTCGTCGCTCCCTCCATCCTGTCGCGGCTAGGGTTTGCCCGGCGGCGGCCCTTGCCGGCGGCAGCGCCTGGTCTGTCCGGACTACCTCCGCCCTCTTTTTCCCTTTCTCCTGGTCCGGATTTCTCCCCTGTGCCCCAGCTGACCCTGTGCTCCTGTCTACAGACCCTGCTCCTTGGTGTCCAGCGGCAGCTCCCTTGAGCGGCAGTGCCCCTCACCGGCGACGAATTGGTTCCCCTTGCGGGTGCACGGCTCCCGCTCGACCTCCCTCGGCCTTCCTCCTCTCGGGAGATCTGTAAGTGACAGAATCGATTCTTGCCTTCAACTCTGAATCTTACTTGTACAAATTCTGTTGTAGAAAGTGCAACGTTACGATGCCCTGCTAAATATCATGATTTTGAATGCTTATATTTCTACTGAATCTACTGATGATGTGAACGTGTTCCTCAAAATACCATGGTCTGTAATCCCCAAGCTGGGTATTTGTTCCGTGGTTATATTAATTTGTAGTGTCAGAGTAATCTTTGCAGTTTCTTTATCTTTTTGTGTCAAGTTGTCAGAGGAACGTGTGCATATTTATTTGTAAGAGCCTTTTTTTTGTCATCATGCAGTTAGATAGATGGGCTCAGAGCTGAATTGCTGAGTGTTGTGATATCTTTTTGTAGCTTGAGTGTAGCAGCTAGTGGTTGTTGTGATTTTTTTTTTGCATTTGTTCGATCTATCAAAATCGATTTGTAGCAGCTAGTGGTTGTTGTGCCCAAGTGTCTATGGCCCTCAGTGAATGACAACATTTTTTTGCTTGATTCAAGAATGTCTGATAAGGCAGATTGGTGTGATACCAATGTGAAGCACCTTATTGATATATGCAAAAAAGAGATAGATGCTGGAAATAGGCCTAATGGACAGTACACTACCACTGGTTGGAAAAATCTAAGATCCAAGTATCAAGAAAAATCTGGTTTGAAGCAAACAAAAATACAATTGAAGAACAAGTTGGATAATATGAAAAAGGAATATAATTGGTTTATGGAGTTCAAAAATCTGGCCACTGGACTTGGATGGAATGAGACAAAGCAAATTGTTGACACGCCTAAGGAATGGCGGGATGAACACCTTGTTGTAAGAACTCGTACTTGTTATTATTCATTATTCATTTCTTATACTTGTACTAGGTGAATTGCTAACTTTTACCACTTAATTTCAGAAATGCAACAACCCTGAAAAAGGTATCAAATGCAATCATGTGAGGTTCAAGAAACAAGGACCGAAGCACCTTGATGATCTGCATGTATTGTTTGAGTTGACACATGTTAGTGGGGCTACTGCAGCATGTCCTAATGATATTTCATCATCTGATTCTAGTGATGAGGATGTGGCTGAGCTACAAAAAATTGATGACATGTCAAGTTAGCTGCTTTGAAGAAGCAAAAACTAGGAATAAAGAAACGCAAGGACCACTCTGAAGAGAAGGATGAGAAGAGCCCGTTCTTTCGACTCTACAAGAACACATGTTTAAAGATAGAAACAGCAGCAGACAAGATTTCCACAAGTGTTGAAGCATCACCAACATCGGGCCCTTCAACCAACCAAGTCCCTAGCATTAAAGAGGCGATGCATATGGTGAAAGAATGTGGGGT
Organism: Cenchrus fungigraminus; assembly: GCA_036936925.1. Taxonomy (NCBI): domain Eukaryota; kingdom Viridiplantae; phylum Streptophyta; class Magnoliopsida; order Poales; family Poaceae; genus Cenchrus; species Cenchrus fungigraminus. The sequence goes on along the minus strand of CM072775.1, from coordinate 9,782,366 downwards.
GGAAGAAAAAACTGCTCTAATGCACACAGCCACCTTGCTGATTATGAAGCCTGAATTTAGGGACGTCCTTAGCTCATTTGAAACAAATGAAGGGAGGTTTGATCTACTTGAGAGGTGAAGGACCGATTAGGCGAACCAGAGAGGGGGGGAGTGAATGTGAGCCGATAAAAATTCTTCTCGAAGGAGATGAGAACTCCAACAAGACGAACACGGCTTCCAACTCACGTCTCCGACTCAACTACCCAAGTTGGTCAAGACCACACAGCCACTGGAGTGCTACTGGTCCTAGGAACCAACACTCAACCTTCCGAGCCAAAACTCACCGAACCACACAGCGGAAACTTGCACGGCTTGCTGCCTGTGCTACACCGGTCAGACTGATGGCCTGCGCCGGTCAGACCGGTGACACCGGTCAGACCGGTGGACAGAGCCGGTCAGGCCGGTGGCTACAGCAGCCGCACAGCAAACGTTCCAGGAAGCCTCAGTGACTCCTCTAGGCCCTGGAACAAAAACCACCACGAAACACAACCTGTGAGGAAGAAGAACCCCTCACAAAGCCTAGCAAAACAACTCCAAACACGCCAAGAACTGATCAGCAGGACCACGGGACAAAACCACACGGACAAGGCTATTCCCCGAGACAAAAACCCACAAAGGGTTAGCACCGGTCAGACCGGTCAAGAGCACCGGTCAGACCGGTCGTGCCTGGGCAGCTCGGGATGAACAGCGCCCGCGAGTCAACTCCTCCAAATCCAACTCCCGATCTCCCGATCCGCTCCACGGTTTTGCACAAGACTTTGGGGATAGTAGGAACACCTCATGGGTACTCCATAGCCAAGATTTGGTCCACCAAAACTTGTCAAATCAAGAGGAATCGAAGAAATCCCACCAAGAACGCCTCTAACCCTAGAGCCACGAAAACCCCAAAATCGAGCCCCTTTGCTCACGGATTTGGAAGGGGAATCAAAGGGAAAAGAACCACGAAGGGTTCATGCATACATCCCCCACCAAATCCCAAAGAGAAAGGCCTCGAAATCGCTCCAAGAAAATCGCCAAGAAAGGGCTCCGAAAATCACCAAAAAGAAGAAACGGGAAAGACACATCCAAGCCTTGAGGAACCACGCCGAATCATCTATACATACCAAAGAGGTTCATACAAGGTCTAGCTTGCCGCCCGATCGTCCTTCCCTCTCACAAGATCTCACCATGAAGCTCTCAAGCTAGTCCTACGAAAATCCTAAGAAAATAGGAAGGAAAATAGGAAAACCAAATGAGCTAGGGTTCCAAGAGATGGCTGCCATCCTCTCACCACTTGGGTTATATGGAGGCAACCGAAAGACGAAAATACCCTTACTAGCTAACTAGGGATACATGCCCCTCGAGGGCGAAATTGGAAGTCTTTGTCTTCGCACCATCGGACGGATGCCCAGCGACCGCAAACTTGCTTAGCCTCGACGCAAGCCTTGCGATCCCGACGCGTGTCCTCCGCTTCGAAGATTCCGGACTGCGTCGTCGCACACCGGTCAGACCGGTCAGACCCACCGGTCAGACCGGTCTGGAGCTGCTGCACCTCCGTCTTCGGTTCTTCGGTCTTGGCTTTGTGGATCAACCAAGGAACCCAGTGATTTTCTGGTGAACCACCGGAAACCCCGCGAACTCGGTGTAGCCTCCGCCAATCACCACTCATGACTCGGCTCCCACGTAGTCCCGGCTCGACCTTGGTTTTGAGGCTCAACCAAGAAACCGTCCATGACTTCATCTTGCCGTTCTTGCCACCATGCGGCCCGCACTTGACCCCGCTGGCCACCGGGTCCCTCGAACCAAGCCTACTTGTCTTCTCCACACCTAGAGGCCTCACCGGCAACGACCTTTCACGCTTGTTCTTCACCTGCACCTGCACCAGTCAAGCCGCAACCTGCACCTGCAATACTTAGCCAAGAATCAGTCCACACCACGTTGTCAATCACTCATCACACCAGGAAGCGACCATCCACCGGTCCTCGAACCACACCTGGCTCTCAATCTCCCCCTTGATGAGTGCATTGACAACACACACGTTTTGGTAACCAAGAGAAAAAGGAAAAGAAAAGAAACGACTAAAAGGAACTCCAACAAGCGATCGAAAGCCAAAGAAAAGGCAAAGAGCAAGATCACTTGAAGAAGACAAGTCTCGGACCCCTTAGGCAAGGGCAACGGCTCGACACATCCGAGACAAAACATGCTCAAGCAAAGAGCACAAACCATCAAACCAAAGCTCGAAAACCACAAAGAGCTCCCCCTGCACACATGCAAGCTCCCCCTGAACCAATGCAACTCCCCCTGGACAAATGCATGCGAACCACTTCACGAAACAGAGCAGCTGCAACAGCTCAGCTCTGACCGGTCAGACCGGTCGACACCACCGGTCAGACCGGTGCGCAACATGTGAACAGGACCAGCACTCTGACCGGTCAGACCGGTGACCTCAACCGGTCAGACCGGTGCACAACAGAGCCCAAAAATGGCTCGAAACCACCTGAAAACCTTCCAAATGCATTCAGTAGGCCAAAACATGCTCAAACTTCTCCCCCTTGTTGACAATGCATGAATCAAGCCAAAAATGCAAAAAATGCAACCTAGAGCTTCTCAAATAGACAAAATTCAACATAGGATGCTACACATGTCCAAACGAGCAAGTTAGATACTCTATAGCTTCGTAATGACATAAACTTCATGATCACCAAGATTCACAACCATTGGGCGAAGCTAAGATAGAATTTAGCAATTTTGCGAAAAATCACCCTCTCATGAGCAAAGTCCTAAACATGAGCAAAACATGTCAAAATGGCAAAGCCACACAAACTTCATGCTAGGACAACCATTCTAAGCATAAGACCATCATAAACACCCACAAGCACCTCATGTCATGTCAAAGCCATCGAGCCATGTGCCTACTTCTATATATGAGACTTCTCATTGGTAGGCATCATGCAACGATTTAGCACCCAAAGCAAATTAAAATTAGCACATATGACATGGGAGCACATTTTTCAAGCAATTTACATTTCATTTTTCAGATTTATGATTGGTACATGAAATGTCTTTGCGACAAAAAGGAACTTATGCCCCTCCACAAGATGAAGCATGGGGGCTAAACATTCATGATGGCAAATGAGCCTTTGGCCCCATATGATCAAAATAAGCTATCCAACCACAAATTAAGCATAGCCAAGCCACAAAAACATGTCAAGATCATGTAAAGGCATTTACTCACAAGAGAGCATACATATGAAATTTTCAAAAACATAGCCATCAACCATGGATACAAACCAAGATTATCAAGAGCTAAGCCAAACTAACCATAGCTTACCAAATTAGCTCACAAAGACATATATATCATTCCATGGTGAACAATGTATATAGGAGAAGCCTTTCCTAAACAATGCATATGATACAAAATGCATGCAACCTAAGATACAAAGATGCCTATACATCATGTTACATATGCCATGCCAAATGCAAGAAATGCACAAAGGAAAGCTATACATATGCTACAAAGGAGCTCCCACACGCCAACTCAAGAAATCAAACAAACACCAAGCTCCCCCCGCAAACGAGTGAAAGTTGCTTGATCTAGGGGTTTGGTGAAAATATCGGCTAGTTGTTCATGTGTGGGTACATGGATCAAAGCTATCTTCCCTTTCTCTACGTTGTCTCTCAGAAAATGATACCTCACTTCTATGTGCTTGGTTTTGGAATGGAGCACTGGGTTCTTTGCAACGCTTATGGCACTGGTGCTATCACATTGAAGTGGGACATGGGTATACTCCGCACCAAAGTCACTCATGGTGTATGTGATCCAAAGGAGCTGAGAGCAACAACTAGCTGCGGCCACATACTCTGCCTCGGTAGTGGATTGAGCAACACCCGACTGTTTGCGGGAAGACCAAGACACCAAAGAAGAACCCAAGAACTGGCAAGTCCCAGAAGTGGACTTCCTATCCAACCGACACCCGGCAAAGTCCGCGTCTGAAAATCCATGAAGCGCCAAAGAAGAAAACGCAGAGTACCAAAGGCCGAAGTCGGGAGTGTGTCGCAAATACCTGAAAATGCGCTTGACTGCTTGCCGATGCGAAGTCCTCGAAGAAGCTTGAAAACGAGCGCACAGACACACCGAGAATTGAATGTCCGGCCTCGTCGCCGTCAAGTACAGGAGTGACCCGATCATGCTCCGGTACTCCTTCTGGTCCACGTGTTCACCTTCCTCGTCCGCATCGAGAGCTGTAGTCGTACTCATAGGCGTCGCCATGGCCTTGGAGTCCTCCATCTTGAACTTCCTCACAATGTCCTTGGTGTACTTAGCTTGGTGCACAAATGTTCCTTCCTTTGATTGCTTGATTTGTAGCCCAAGGAAGAACTGCAACTCGCTCATCATGCTCATCTCAAATTCCCTGCTCATGTCTTCTGCAAACCTTGCAACAAGATAGTTAGACGAGCCACCAAAGACAATATCATCCATGTATACCTGCACAATTAGGATATCTCTGCCCTGCCTGAGGAGAAACAAGGTCTGGTCGACCTTCCCCATCTCAAACCCTCTCTCAAACAGGAACCCCCTCAACCTACCATACCAAGCTCTAGGCGCCTGCTTCAACCCATACAACACCTTCCTCAACTTGTACACCCGGTGAGGGTACTTCTCACTCTCAAACCCCGGTGGTTGCCTCACAAACACCTCTTCCTCCAACACACCGTTCAGAAAAGCACTCTTCACATCCATCTGGTACAACTTGAACCCTTTAGCCACGGAAAAAGCTAGAAGGATCCTGATCGCCTCCAAACGAGCTACAGGAGCGAAAGTCTCCTCGTAGTCGATCCCCTCTTTCTGACTGTACCCCTGAGCAACAAGTCTCGACTTGTTCCTCACCACTTCTCCTTTCTCTCCCTCTTTATTTTTCCACACCCATTTTGTCCCAATCGGCTTACACCCTGGGGGAGGGTCAACCAACATCCAAACTTGGTTCCTCTCAAAATTCTCCAACTCCTCATGCATCGAGTTAACCCAATTATGATCAGATAACGCGTGTCCAATGTCTTTGGGCTCAAAAGTGGCAACAAAAGCAGCATGAGCAAAATGAGAATTGTTCCGAACCCTCGACCGTGTAGTACGTTCATTCATGTCGCCGATGATTCTCGAAGCTGGGTGATCCACTTGCACTCGCCGGGGAGGTTCTCGCCTTGATGCTACCTCCCCCTCAACAGCAGCTTCGCCTTGATCTGGGTTTGTCGTTGTAGGTGTGGGAGAGGGTCCATTCTCGATCGTCGTCGAAGTAGTAGGTACATGTTCAGCCGCGGGCATCACACCGCCATCTTCATCATCTCCATGTTCATGCTCCTCCTCCTGAAAGATCTCCTCGCCAAGTTCGTCGTCACCTGCACACTCAAAAACAAGCTGACTACGTGGCTGTGTCTCGTCGAAGGTTACCTCGCAAGTCTCCACGATTTGGTTAGTTTCAAGATTGAGCACACGAAATGCTCTAGAATGAGATGCATAACCAAAGAAAATGCCATCGACAGACCTAGCCTCGAACTTGTCCAACTTCTTCCCTTTCTTCAGAATGAAGCATTTACAACCAAAGACATGGAAGTGACTCACCTTGGGTGTGCGACCGTGCATCAACTCGTAACAGGTTTTCTTCTTGTGAACCCTGAGGTAGATCCTGTTCGACACATAGCACGCGGTATTGACCGCCTCAGCCCAGAACCTTCTCGGAGTCCTATGCTCGTCGAGCATCGTCCGAGCCATCTCGCACAAGGTCTTTTTTTCCTTTCCACCACGCCATTCTGGGGAGGCGTATACGGACTCGAAAACTGATGTTCAAGACCCAAGTCATGGCAAAAGGTTTCGAAGCGAGAGTTTTTGAATTCCGAGCCATTGTCACTGCGGATCGCTCGTATGGCATCTTCATGCCTCTCGTTTCTTAACCTCAAGACAAGATCTTGAACAAAACCAAACGTCTCTCCCTTCTCCTCAAGAAAGAACACCCACGCATACCGAGAGTAGTCGTCCACCACAACAAGGACATACCACTTCCCACCCGCAGATCGCACACGAGCTGGGCCAACAAGGTCCATATGGAGCAGCTCGCATGGACGCTCAGTCATCACATCGGTGAGAGGCGGGTGAGAAGAAGCTACCATCTTGGCATGCCTACACGGCGCACAAACCAACTCCTTCTCAAACCTCAACCGTGGCAATCCTCGGACCAAATTGAGTTTGCTCAAGCGAGACAAAAGGTCAAAGCTCAAGTGACCCAACTTCCTATGCCACTTCCACAACTCACTCGAAGAACCAGCCAAGAAGCAACGCTCCACACCTGAAGACTGAGAAAAATCAGCTCGGAACACCTGACCCTCGGGAACGACCATGCAAACAAGATCCCCCCGAGAATCTAAAATCCGAGAACCACCAGGCCGAAACAACACCTCAAAACCCTCATCCAACAACTGGGACACAGAAAGCAAATTGTATCCAAGCGATTGAACAAGAGCAACACGCCTGAGAGTGATCTTGTCACTTACCTTAATCTCACCTTCTGACAGCACACGCCCTCGCCCATTGTCCCCAAAGGTGATGTACTTCTTTGTCACCACCGGGACGAGACTTGAGAACCACCCCTTGTCTCCGGTCATATGCCTCGAGCAACCGGAGTCAATCAACCAAATGTTCTTCAAGTCTCCCACCTGAAATTCAAAAGCGAGCACGTGAGTGAACAAACGACTCAGCACTGGGGTTAGTACCAAAAGAGTAAAACCAGTGCCGAGCCATTTGCTCCAAAGTGGGGTTAGCACAAACCAAATCATCACGCCTATCAAAGCTACCACCACGAACACCACCATGGTAACCACCACGAGGGAACCAACCCTCTCTAGCTGGAGGAGGACGAAAACCACGAAAGGGAAACCGTGGATCGTTCCTCCTCTCCATCTCAAAGCTACGACTCTTCCCACCCTCGTATTGAGCACGAGGTGGAGAACGCCTAGCAAACTGACCACCTGCAAACTTTCCAGACCAACCACCAGAACCACGACCTCCAGAACCAAATCGAGCATCCTCACGAGCACGAAACCCGACTCGCTGTCTGCCCAGACCTGCACCGGTCTGACCGGTGTAGCTCGGCCAGCAGCAGCACCTACAGCCTTCCGGTCTCCCCAAGCCGAAACTATCCTCACAATCGCCTTAGCCCTGGGCATCTGCATACGAGGCTCAGGTACACCATTAGAGGGGTGGTACCTGTCCTTGTTAGCCCACTCTCTAGCCATTCTCTCCTCACGCTTCCTCTTGAAGCAAAACTCATCCTTGTGACCATCTCTCCCACAATACCCACAATGGAACTTTATGGGCTGTGGCTTAGGCTTAGGCTTGGGTTGGGGCTGCCCACTCGGCTTCTCACCCTTCTTCTCTCCTTCCTCACCTCCCTTTGGGCTCACAAACTTCACCGGTTTCTGAAAATCATTTGTTGGGTGAGGGAATATGGGTGGATCTGGAGTAGTGTCAAGTTTGTTTCTGAGATGGTTAGGCTTGGGCTCAAACTTGTTCTTGTGTCTGTTTAGTGGTGGAATAGGAATCTCTCCAACTCTCTCAACTCCCTCACCACAGTTCTCTCCAAGCTTGTCAGCCCCAAGTGCCTGACCATCATAGCGTTTGAAAGCCGCTATCATGATACCAAGCTGAGGCTCCTGACCCGACAACCAGCTCATACATTTTCTCAGCTCATCATTCTCATCCTGCAAGCGATCAACATAATGTGCAAGCTCCAAATTCTTAACCGCATGCAATTCACAAGTAGAGCAAGAAGTGGGAATAGGCTCTTTCAACTTAGCCTCAAGCGAAACAGTGTAAGCATGCATCTCATCAATCTTTCCATGCAAAACAGGGCAAGAAGTGCAAGCACCTAGCAAAGCAGGTCTAGACTTAAGCTCAGCCACTTCAACCCTAAGCATATCTAGTTCATCACAAGTAGAAGCATGCTTATCCTTAAGAGCAGTAAGATCAGCTAGGTACACAGAGCAATCATAGCAATCAATCTCATCAGAAACCACAGGAGAAGCCTTAAGCGAATCAATCTCAAGCTTAGCATCTAGGTTCTGGGTTTCTAGCTCAGCCACACGGTTCCTAGCATCTTCTAGTGAGGCCCTAAGCTCTTTCCTCATCTTCTTGGCCTCTCTAAGCATGTGATCGCGGTTATCAAGCAAGTCAACCAACTCATCATTCTCCTTGCGCAAAGAAGAGAGTTCATCACATACCTCATCCTCGGAGTCAGAGTCCGAGTCACTCTGGTGGCTCTTCTTGCTGCCGGAGCTACGGGCCATGCCGCAGAAGCCATCTCCCGCGAAGCAGCTCAACCCGCTCAAGTTTCTGGATGACTTCTTGTTCTTGCGCCGATCACCTTCATCTTCACTGCTACTCGAGCTCGAGGAAGAGTAGGCGGAGCTGGAGTCGACGTCGCTCGCTCCGACCATTGCTCGGGCCTTCCTGCCGCGGCCATCCTTCTTCCTCGACCGTCGCTCGTCCTTGTGCTTGTTCTTGTGCTTGTGATCGCGCCTCGATCGGTACTTGCCATCCTTGCTCGATCGGTGCCTGTAGCCGTCCTTGTTCTCCGTCTTCTCCGGGCAGTCGGCGACGAAGTGTCCTGACTTGCCGCACTGAAAGCACGTCTGTGCTGTCCTCCTCGTGTTCACCCGGTTCTCGTGCAGCCTCTCGAACCGCCTGGTCAGCAACGCCAGCTCGTCCTCTCCAAGCACGTCGAACTCCTCGTCTGGCAAAGACATCAAAGAAGACAGAGAGTACATCCTTGAGGATGCGTTAGCATTAGACTTAGCTCCTTTGCCACTAACGAGAGCGAGACTATGAGAATCAGTCGGGCTCTCGATCTTGGCTGTCATACCACGGTCCAACTCAGCCGACTTGAGCTTCGAGAACAGCTCGTTCACCGTCAAGGTGTCATACTTCTCGGACTCAACAATAGCCTCAAACTTCCCGTCCCATACGGTACGATCCAACGAGTGCAAGAGCTTCACGGCTCTATCATGATCATTGTATGGGAGGACGTCCACATTGGCTCTCATGTTGTTCACAACGACCGTAAATCGCTGGAAAAGGGCATCGACAGACTCGCCGGGGAGATGAGTGAAGTTCTCGTACTCTCTCCGGTAAGTCGCGTACATCCGAGCCTGAACCTGAGCATTCCCAGCATGAGCATCCTTTAACTGCTCCCAAATCCTACAAGCTAAGTCCTCTGTCTGAACCCGATCGAATTCAGGCTGACACAGAGCACGAAACAAGTAGTCGACAGCCTTGTTGTTGGCTTCGAACATATCCCTCGATCCTGGAGCAAGGAAGTTCATCGGATGAACATAAGCTGTGTTCACCGTGACATCCCAAAGGATCTGACCCTTTCCGCGGAGGAACGCCGCCATCCGCCTTTGCCACATCTGGTAGTTCTTCCCATCGAAGTGCGGAGGACCCGAACCCCGTTCCTGGTACGCCATCTTTGGATCTTAGACTGGTAAGAGTCAATAAAGACCCGAACCGGCTCTGATACCAATTGAAGGACCGATTAGGCGAACCAGAGAGGGGGGGGGAGTGAATGTGAGCCGATAAAAATTCTTCTCGAAGGAGATGAGAACTCCAACAAGACGAACACGGCTTCCAACTCACGTCTCCGACTCAACTACCCAAGTTGGTCAAGACCACACAGCCACTGGAGTGCTACTGGTCCTAGGAACCAACACTCAACCTTCCGAGCCAAAACTCACCGAACCACACAGCGGCAACTTGCACGGCTTGCTGCCTGTGCTACACCGGTCAGACCGATGGCCTGCGCCGGTCAGACCGGTGACACCGGTCAGACCGGTGGACAGAGCCGGTCAGGCCGGTGGCTACAGCAGCCACACAGCAAACATTCCAGGAAGCCTCAATGACTCCTCTAGGCCCTGGAACAAAAACCACCACGAAACACAACCTGTGAGGAAGAAGAACCCCTCACAAAGCCTAGCAAAACAACTCCAAACACGCCAAGAACTGATCAGCAGGACCACAGGACAAAACCACACGAACAAGGCTATTCCCCGAGACAAAAACCCACAAAGGGCTAGCACCGGTCAGACCGGTCAAGAGCACCGGTCAGACCGGTCGTGCCTGGGCAGCTCGGGATGAACAGCGCCCGCGAGTCAACTCCTCCAAATCCAACTCCCGATCTCCCGATCCGCTCCACGGTTTTGCACAAGACTTTGGGGATAGTAGGAACACCTCATGAGTACTCCATAGCCAAGATTTGGTCCACCAAAACTTGTCAAATCAAGAGGAATCGAAGAAATCCCACCAAGAACGCCTCTAACCCTAGAGCCACGAAAACCCCAAAATCGAGCCCCTTTGCTCACGGATTTGGAAGGGGAATCAAAGGGAAAAGAACCACGAAGGGTTCATGCATACATCCCCCACAAAATCCCAAAGAGAAAGGCCTCGAAATCGCTCCAAGAAAATCGTCAAGAAAGGGCTCCGAAAATCACCAAAAAGAAGAAACGGGAAAGACACATCCAAGCCTTGAGGAACCACGCCGAATCATCTATACATACCAAAGAGGTTCATACAAGGTCTAGCTTGCCGCCCGATCATCCTTCCCTCTCACAAGATCTCACCATGAAGCTCTCAAGCTAGTCCTACGAAAATCCTAAGAAAATAGGAAGGAAAATAGGAAAACCAAATGAGCTAGGGTTCCAAGAGATGGCTGCCATCCTCTCACCACTTGGGTTATATGGAGGCAACCGAAAGACGAAAATACCCTTACTAGCTAACTAGGGATACATGCCCCTCGAGGGCGAAATTGGAAGTCTTTGTCTTCGCACCATCGGACGGATGCCCAGCGACCGCAAACTTGCTTAGCCTCGACGCAAGCCTTGCGATCCCGACGCGTGTCCTCCGCTTCGAAGATTCCGGACTGCGTCGTCCCACACCGGTCAGACCGGTGCTCCTCACCGGTCAGACCGGTACCCACCGGTCAGACCGGTCAGACCCACCGGTCAGACCGGTCTGGAGCTGCTGCACCTCCGTCTTCGGTCTTGGCTTTGTGGATCAACCAAGGAACCCAGTGATTTTCTGGTGAACCACCGGAAACCCCGCGAACTCGGTGTAGCCTCCGCCAATCACCACTCATGACTCGGCTCCCACGTAGTCCCGGCTCGACCTTGGTTTTGAGCCTCAACCAAGAAACCGTCCATGACTTCATCTTGCCGTTCTTGCCACCATGCGGCCCGCACTTGACCCCGCTGGCCACCGGGTCCCTCGAACCAAGCCTACTTGTCTTCTCCACACCTGGAGGCCTCACCGGCAACGACCTTTCACGCTTGTTCTTCACCTGCACCTGCACCAGTCAAGCCGCAACCTGCACCTGCAATACTTAGCCAAGAATCAGTCCACACCACGTTGTCAATCACTCATCACACCAGGAAGCGACCATCCACCGGTCCTCGAACCACACCTGGCTCTCAAGAGGGAGCATGCAAAGGAGTTGAAGAGGCTGCAGTAGAACTTTTTATTTGATCTTGAGTCATGTTGTTTGAACCATTCCTGTTATCTGAGAATAATTTATTTGTTCCTAGCACCTGGGGACCATTGTTGTCTGTACTCTGAATAATTATGTGCTTGTTATCTGAGAACCATTATGTCCATATTTTCTTGTCTTTGCTGTCCATTTATCTCTCTTTTATTGCTGTCCATATTTTCTCTATTATTGTTGTCCATATTTTCTTTTCTTTGCTATCCATTTATCTCTCTATTATTGTTGTCCATATTTTCTCTATTATTGTTGTTCATATTTTCTTTTCTTTGCTATCCATTTATTTCTCTATCTTTGCTGCCCATATATTAATGCATTACTAATGTTTTCTGTAGATGGATAGCAACAGGGAAGATTTGGTCAAAAAGGGTCAGCAAGGACTATTGCATTTAGCTGAGCTTTCCCAGCATGCCACCATTATTGGTGAAACGGGGAACCAATATACTAATACGTATTTAAACAAAGGAAAATACAGGGAAGCACGAGAATCTGGAATTCAATGGGTTTTGGGATGCATGAGTCGTCCTAGGTACTTCTACTATGGTTTGACATCAAGTATAAATGTATCATCAGGGGAGTCATTGGCTATGTTTTTGTGGATTGTGGGAGGACCACAATCATTCTCACAAGCTGAAAACAGTTTTACACGATCCCTTTGGACAGTTCACATCATGTTTCACGAAGTTTTGCGATGTTTGCGCAAGTTAGCAAGAGACAATATCAAGCCAAGAGATCCTAATTTCATTACTGAACATGAAAGGCTGAAAGAGGATCTCTTATGGCCTTATATTAAAGGCACTATTGGAGCCATTAATGGTACACATATTGCAGTAGTAGTGCCAACAAAGGAAGTGATTACCCATACATGTCGACATGGGTATACATCTCAGAATGTGCTAGCTATTTGTGACTTTGACATGAGGTTTATCCATGTGGTTGCTGGTTGGCCGGGTTCCGCACATGATTCACGGATCCTAAATCATGCTTTGGCAAACTTTCCTTCATTTCCTGTGCCTCCTAAAGGTATACATATTTTGATACCGTCATCATTATTTCTATTGTGCTTTTGTTTTGCTGATTTGGTTTTATTTATAGGTAAATATTATCTTGTGGACTCTGGTTACCCAAACCGACAAGGATATCTTGCCCCTTTTAAAGGAAGCACATACCATATACAAGAGTTTCGACTTCGAAATGGGCGTCCTCCTCAAGGGAAGTATGAGATGTTCAATTGCTTGCATTCATCTCTTCGAAATGTCATTGAGCGGTCTTTCGGGGTCTTGAAGCAAAAGTGGCATATTTTGAAGCAAATTCCAAGTTATCCTCCTCGTACTCAAAAGCATATAATTGTAGCTTGTATGGCGTTGCATAATTTTATTCGTGATAGTGAGCTGCAAGATAAGGTGTTTGATGAATGTGATGCTAATGAGGAGTACCTGCTACAAGAACCATCTGCCATGGGACAAGAAGATGAAGTTGAAGATGATGAGCATGAGGAAACCATGAATACCAAACACACCCTTAGTGTTGAGTCAAAGACAAAAAGAAATAAGAAGTGTCTTATGCAAAGTCTCATGTTTCTTTTCTTGTTATATCTTTACTTTATCTTTCTTATTTGAGCATGAACTTGTTGAATAATTGTTTACCGTGCTGCTTAGTGGAAACTTACCTCTGTAAAGCACCCATACTCAAACTTTGATCTAGGACTTTGCTTCGTCTATACTTTTAGTAATGCTAAACTTTGGAGGTTTTATTTCTGAAAATTAAGAAAAACACCTTGCCACGAAGGTTAGCAATTTCTTTATCCAAGTTGAGAGATGATATCTATCCTTTACAAAGCCTTTACATACATATACATGCTCCACCATAAGTGTTGTTTAGCATGATAAGTTAAGTTAGGATTTTACTCTCTTGGGAGGTCTAATTTCAAGCAGTGATCATGTCCTTGATGTATACCTTTTATTGCTAGCCTCTTCATGTATTCGGTAACGGGAATTTCACATCGAATGCCCCGTACATCGCCGGATTCCTTACCCAAACCTATAAACATCTTTTTATCATCTTACTCCTTGAACACGACCCATATTCGAAGATTCGTTCAATCTCTAGGCATGTTTTTATTTAAAATTCAGATTGTGATCATGTTCAAAAGTTGAGCGAAAAGCTTGGGAGAAGAAGGTAAAGAGGTGGAAAGAAAAATAAAAAAATATATAAAATATATGTGTGTGGTGCGCACACAAGAAAAGAAAAAAAGAGATAGAAGAGAGAACAAAAGGAAAAGAAAGAAAATCCAAGGCAAGGCAAGAAAGGTATAAAGAGGGATGACAAGACAAGTGAAGATCAAATGAAGTGCAAGGAAGGATGCCACGATGTTGGGAATGAATCCTATTCCATACCATGTGTAATCTGACATCAAGGACATCATTAGTGAGTTGAAGTCATTATTCTTTTTCCCTTTGCACATGTCCACCATTCTAAATCTTCTCATCCTTGACACCCTTACATTATGGTTTAATTCTCATGATCATTGGCTTGGAAGGTGAACAACGACTAGAGGATTTTCCTAGCTTGATAATACTTGTGCTAGCTTCACTAGCCACACCTATAGCTCCACCTTACATCATATATGAGAGACTTGTGGGAGGTGAGAGTTTATGAAATTATCTAGGATAGCCACTTTAATGAGTGACATGTGAGAACTTGGAGAAGGACTTTGTCTAATGCTTTGTGTAGGAATTTTATTTTTAAAAGTTTGCAAAAACCCTCTAATGGAAGTATGGAAGCAAGTATGGATGAAGTTGAAGATCTCTAGTGAAAAGGTAAGAGTTGTGGGGTAAGTCTTGAATTAGTAATTTCTAAACACCCATGTTTACATTATGATCTTTGTTTCATGTCTCTTGTATTAAAGATGAATGATTGACTAACTCGAAAGGAAGGATTTGACGAAGCATGTTTTAAACTCCATGGATGAACAACTTTTGAGCAACTAGCTCGAGGACGCGCAAGATGTAAGCATGGGGGGATGTTGGCGGTCGATTTCCGTCAACCAAGAACACTTGTTATGTTATAGTTTGGATTTCATTTTGGAACTAACCCGCCACTAGGCATACTAATGATATAACAAGTTCATCGTTGGATGTGTGTTTTGGAGTATAATGTTTACGCAAGAATTCATGCACTAGATGCGAAGAGATGCACTCGGTTCGGAGGACAATTTACGTGATGATCAAGAGGCTTCGACCGTGCATGAACTTTACTCCAAAGGTGGCAAGGACCAATGTGCTTCAATGGATAATCTCCGAGGACCAAGATGAAAAGACCAGAAGATCATGCGTGAAGACCCCTTAACTTGGTCGAGGAGATAACGACGTCCAAAGCCCATATCTGAAGGAGGAAAAACTCCAAAGTGCAAGAAATGACACGTGGCAAAAGATGGAGGCAAACCGGGCTGGGAATGGGCCAGGCCGGCCGGCCCAGGCTGGCCCACCCCCTTTCCACGTCGGTTCGCCGCCGCCTTTCTTCGGTGATAAGTTCGCGGAACCCTAATTGTTTGGAAGGGGAGCCATTCGCGAAAGACGACCACAGAAGCCTCGGGAGATCAAACACAAGGAAGAGGGTTGATCGAGAGGGTGAAGATCCAAGAGGACCATCACCTAGGTCAACGGAGGCCACCACGAGGAAGGAGGACGCCGAGGCCTTGCCACGGCACCGCCGGAGTTGAAGGACACCGAGAGACGGACTCCATCGGGGGCATCCACCATGTTCAACGGTGCCATGCCTAACGTCTTGATGGGGTAAAGTAATCATTTGTCCATGGAGTTGTAATGGATCTTGACATGTAGTCACCCACTCTCTTGTTTGTATCTTTATCTATCATACCTTTTGTTGATGATGCTTAATGTTTAAGGTTAGCTACCATTGCCATCGGGGTTGCTCCCATAGATCGCGTCAACATACCGTGTTCATTAGGGTTAGCGACAATTACCTTCGCGTAGTGACTAGTACGAGGGAAGGGAAACGCCTAACTCTTTGTTCACATCCTTAGATAGATTTTATCGGGGTTTTACCATGTTTTGGGTGATTACATCTAAAGTACCTAGACTCCATGGGCATACGTCTTTCATACTCGTGAACCACCTTTCTCTTTCTCTTTAACATAATCTAGGGTTAGTTTGTCTTTACTTTATACATTAATCTTTACATCATAAAGTCCTTAATCAACTAAGTTAGTGTTAGGTTAAACACAAGTAATTCCCTTGCTCCTTGGATTGACAAGAACCTAGGGGGTCCCCTCCCTTGGTGAAAAAGGCACCAAGTCACTCCGTGTACTTGCGGTGAAGTTGAACGCGGTTTTGAACCGTCAACAGGGAGACTCGGCTTTCTTCTGAAAACCAAGTCCCCCTCGGGGGCTACTATGGGGTGTACCCCCCCTAAACAGTCCTATTTTTTTCGCAAAAAACCTTTTCTTTCAAACATGTTACCGTGTTAGGCCTCGAACGCTTAGGAAAATGGAAGCAGGGCGTGAAATGACTAAAGCTAGGGCCGGCTGAGTCTGAGACTGCCTACGCCTCCAGCAGGATACGACATCTCTCTCACTACCCTACACTTAACTTACTCACGAATGCAACTATTCCCGGCCGAAATTTCTCTAAGTTACATGGAAAACACGACAGCATATATGAACAAATCATACATAAGTTCATACACTTAGATAACAATTTGTTCGAATACAAAGGCCACTTTGCCGAATCCTAACTGCAATCTATGGGCTTCCGCGCCCAGCCCCTTTCAGGGAGCACAAGGGCTAGCGATGGTGGCGTCCCCGCCCTCAGCAGCGTTAGGGAAGAGGTCCTCCTCGAACATGTCAGCGAGCTCGGCAGCAGCAGCAGCGGTGGCGGTGTCAGCTTGATCCATGGCAGCGTTCATCCCGTCGTCATCAAGACCATCAGCGATGATGTAGCCTGTCGCCAAAGAAATGAAGTCGACGATATAGTGCGTCGACACCACGCCCAGGGTCTTCTGGACGCCAAGTCGAAGAGCGCCCTTCACGCGCTCAATGACGCGGCCACCCAAAGCCCTCAGGCGGCTCGCCAGCGAGCTCCCCGACGGACCCGCGACCCCCTCGATCTCCTGGCACACTTCGAGGGCTGCACCCTCCAGGGCCTCGAGCTCCTCCTGAGCCTTGGTATAGGCGACCTGGAGAGCCTCCGACTGCGTCGACGAGTCCGCCAGGGCCTTCCGCAGTCCTGAAACACGAAAAAGTCTGTCAAGAGCGGATCTTAATAGACTTGAAATCATCAAGGGCCCGGGGGCTGCGGCTTATCCTCAGTCCGCCCCTTCTCCGTCTTGAGCTCTGCCTGCGCAGCCCCGACTTCTTGCTGCAGCTACAGGATCGAGGCGTTTTTCTCCTCGACAGCAGCCCGCAGAGTGTCGGCGGTGATGCCCTCCCGAACCAGAGCCCCGGTGAGCAACTCGGCTGCCAGCTGCCAGATCTGGAGTTGGGTGTCCGCCGCCGCTACTTCTGCATCCCGCCGTTGGAGTGTGGACATGACCTCCTCAAGCGCCGTGCGCTCTTGCTGGAGTTGGGTCTGCGCCTCCTCGCATGCAGCATGCTCCTGCCGGAGTGTGGACCTAGCCTCCTCAAGCGCCATGCGCTCCTATTGGAGCTGGGTCTGCGCATCCCCGCGCGCCACACGTTCCTGCCGAAGCTAGCTCTCAACCCCTGTGACCGCCTCGTTCTTCTCCTGCAGAGCAGTGCCCAGCCATTCGACTTCCTGGGTCTTCTGCTCGGCTTGGGCCTGCCAGGACTTCGCTCTCTCAAGGGTCGCGTGATCCTGCTAGAGTTGAGCTTGCGCCTCGATGAGGGCTGTGTCCTTCTGCGCGAGCAGGGACTGGGCCTCGGCAAGTGCCATGCGCGCTCGCTGGAGCTCCTCCTTCACCCTCGCCAGCGCCTCCTCCTTCCCTTGAAGCGCGACGCCCTGCTGCTCGGCCTCCTGGGTCTTCTGCACTGCCGCAGTCTGCTGGACATCACGCTCTTGCTCCGCGCGGAGCAGATCGTTGGCACACCAGCCGAGATCCACCTACAACGCCCCCACCGTCACGCTCAGGCCCTCGTTCTCCACCTGAAGCTCGTCGAGGTCGACGCACAAGTCGGTGATGTAGGTGATCTTCTCCCCCGCCTACATCCGGAGTTCCTGCCGAAAGGAGAAGGAAAGACCGGATGAAGCGCCGCACGAAAGAAGGGGAGCCGGATCGCATCAACACGAGTGCACTTACCCAGAAAATCTGGAGTGATCTGCCCATGTGGATCTTGAGGGCTTGGTCGAGGGAATGCTACAGGGAGACACCAAGATTGTTGGACTCCTGCCACAAGTCCCTCTGCTTCCCCTCATCCTCCGCCAGCTTTGGTGGGATCCCGGGGCGGTCAAGCTTCAGGTCCCATGGGTAGTAGCCTTCGATGTGCTCGGGCTGGCGCAATGTAGCCATGCTTGCTCCCTGCACCGCCCCGGTGCCGGCCGCCGGCGCCGGCAACACCACTTGGTCGTCAGGCCGCACCAGCAACACCTCGGGCGCGAGCCCGGGAGCTGGTACGACCGCCCCCATCACCTGACCCCCAGCGGGGGTCGAATCACCATCAGCAGGAGCCGCCCCGCTCTTGCGGTCCTCCGCTACTCTACCGGCGGCGCGAAGCTGTTCCTGCACCCACCGGGATCCTTGTTCCATCGCCGCGCAAAGGGCCGCCATGGCTACCTCTTCTGGTCGTGGCCCTCCCGCGGCTGCCGCCTCCGATCGCGACGCCCTTCCCGTCGCTGGCGGGACCGCCGCAACCACCACCATCGAGTGGGGCATCCTCGTCGAGCGGGGCCTCGTCGCACGTGGTGTGTCGAGCGCCCCCGCCTTGAGCGCCTTGGTGGGCGCGAGCCCAAGAGCGGTAGGTGGCCGACTAATGAAAACAAAAACGGGGGAAATCAGCGAATTGATCTATGATATCAAGAACACGGAGAGGAAAACTCGACTTACCGCAGGTCAGATACACACCGCTTGCGCTTCTTCGAGGGATTTGGGGGCATGGCCCCCGAATTGATCGGCACCCTCGACGATGCACCTTCGTCGAGAGGCGCCGTATCCGCCGCAGAGGAAGGCACGGCGTGAACCCGCGGCGGCGAGGACGTGAACTCAACAAGGGCCTTCTTTCCCTTCGACGTCGAGGCTGGGGTGTCCTCCTCCTCCCTGTCCGAGACAGTCTGCTCCCCATTGCTGCTGACCTCGTCCGAATCAGAGTGAATCAAATACGGCGGAGAGGGGAGACCCTCCTGCTGCCGTCGTTGTTACTCCTCATTGTACGCGTCTATCCGCTCTTGCCTCCTAGTCTTCCTCACCCTCGCCCGGTCCGCCTTCACCTTCTGTCTCTGCTGCTCGGCGTGATTGGCGGCGCGGGATCTAGGCGTCGGGGGGTCAGACGTGGGGACCGAGTGGGTCACTCCCTGTCGTCACAAACACGATGAGAATGAACACCAAATCAAAACGAACGGTACGAGAAATCGATTCTCACCAGTGAATGATAGCCTGGCTCGGGGCGCATGTTGAACGACCACAGGTCGTCGTCGCTGTTCGCCACCGCCTTGAGGTTCACCGCGCGCCTCACCCTTTGTGGCCGCGTATGCTTTGGGGAGCGGATCCCCTAGCATCCATGAGCCACCAGGGCCGCGGCATCAGCGTCATCCCTCATCATGTAGATAGGGAGCACCCTCTCCATGAGTGGAATCACCCGACGATGGTGGAAGTTCATGATGACGGCCGCTGCGGTCAGCCCGGCCTCTGCCAACTCACGCCCGGCCTTCTTCTGCCTCGCCGGAGGTGCCACCCCATGCACCCACGCGTCCGGCTTCGCCGTCAACACCTTCTCGGCGTACGGCGGAAGCCCGGCGCCATCGTTACACAGGTAGAACCACCCTTTCTCCCAGTCGGTGTTGTTTGACGTCATGGTGCAGGGTGGGTGTTGACGGTGGAAATTCACCATTTCCAACCCTCAATATTCTCACATAAATGGAGGCATATGCATATCTCACTAGCATTTAGGTTTGAATAATGTAGTTCCACTTGTCCTTGGAGATTATTTGTATGTAGGTGATTTACCCCTTAAAAGAGATGGAAACTCAACTTCTATGAAGAAACCATGCCAACTCAGCTGAGGAGGTGGCTGCCACCAAGGGAAACATGGCAATCCACATCATCAATCCAGGGGAGGCACTCACTGACGAATCAGAGGACGCCACATGGACTTCACATGGATCAAAGGGCCCACCTCGGATACCAAATCAAGCCATGCATCGGGGGAGGATCAAAGGGCCCACGGAGCAGCCACCCAGAGAAAACACAGGCCTGGAGGCGACCCTAGGGGGCCAGCCGATCCTAGGATCGGCCGAACCGACTTAGGGGCCTTTGATCTTGGCCTTCCACGTGTTGGTTGCCCATTGGTCCATTGCCTCACTCCCAGGTGTTCAGGGGTCATTTGGGCATCCGAGCAAGCCTTGTCCTCGCCTATGAATAGAAGGGGAGGGGCTCCCATTTCTCACACACCACTCTCTCATTCTCCTCTCACTTTTAGTTTCCAAGGCTAGGGGGTAGGCTAGAGTAGCTCTTATTCAGGTTCCAAGTCCTCTTGGAAGTCTAGGTATGAGCTCTCTTTTATCTTTATTTCTTTGTACGACTTTGATCTACGTCAGTTATTCAGCTATTTCATATAAAGTCATGGTAGATCATATTCTTGATATGTTCTTGAGTTCATCCTCTGTTCCTCATTTAGAGGCTCGTGTTCTTCGTGAACACTACCTTTTGATCCACTTGAAAGGTGATAAACTCCTT
This sequence comes from Cenchrus fungigraminus, assembly GCA_036936925.1. Taxonomy (NCBI): domain Eukaryota; kingdom Viridiplantae; phylum Streptophyta; class Magnoliopsida; order Poales; family Poaceae; genus Cenchrus; species Cenchrus fungigraminus. The sequence continues at coordinate 9,761,904 of CM072775.1, read as the reverse complement.
CCTTATGTGTTTGTTCATAAGTTAGAGGCTCGTGTTCTTCACGAACACGACCCTTTGATCTTATTGATTAGACATAAGAGAGTTCATATTTGTTCGTATGTCTAGCCTTAGTCGATCTTGTTAGATGGCATGAGAGTGTTGCATGAGGTCTGTGTTCAAGCTACGGTACTCGGTCTAGTTGACCAGTCTTCTGGTGGCTCTCACCCTGGGTCACAATAGCACGGGCCGGGTGGAGTCTAGCAATAATGTAGGCATGGTGCCTGGGTTGTCTGGCTACGATAGTTATGAGCATACCCCGCGTAACGAGAGGTCGGTCCTCAGGTGGTGACAGCCCTGTTGGATCCTAGGGCAACCTCTGCGCTGGGGTACCTACTGTAGGAGTCTAAAGTCTAGTTTCGCAGAGTGCTAGTCGTCGCGGCCTAGCTCCCCGTTTGTACCTGGGTGCTGAACCTTATCTCTCTCATGCAATACTCATGCCCATCTCTTGTATCTTCTAGCTTTCTATGTTTAGTACATTAGAACCTAGAGCTATCTCGTATGTTCCCCCTAAGCCGTAGTGTGCTAGAGTAGAGGTAGATTTGAGTGTGTGTGTCACACTACCCCGTATATCTTTTATCTTACCCCTACCTTTGAGTGTGTTGTTTCCTATATCTATCTCTTGGTTTACATTCAGAGCAAAAGCATAAGTCTAAGATATCTGCCATTGCCTTCCACGGATACGATACCCTTGGAATACTCTCCTTCCTTGGGGAAATGCTACAATGGTTTATCTGTGTGCTTGCGGATTCATTCATGATCATTTATATTAACCTTTGGCAAGTCTCGATGTTCACGCTAACGGCGCCATTAGTTGTGACATTGAGAGGTGCCTACAAGGCGTTTCCTGGTGTTGTCACTAAGGACGGGTCCCAGATCTATTCTTAAGATGACAACGCTACGAAACGCCAACAAGCATTTCTGGCGCTGTTGCCGGGGAAGGCACAGGATTATCATGACTATGCTTTGCATCTGTTTATAAACTCTGAGTAGGTTAGGACAACTCTCAATGCAGGCTAACCTTGATTTTCTTCTTTTATCTTTGGATGATGAAGACAGGTAGTGTATGACTGGTTTCGACCTACCGGGGAATTTTATTGAAGATCCCGAGTCAGTTGTGAGGAAAGCTCGAATTCATTTCGGCTCACCTCGTCGTACTCGTCCGGAGGGCGAACCAGCTTCCTTTGTACCATCCACGTCCAACATTATGGCCCAGAAGACACTTCGTGAGTACTCAGCTCCTTCCGCTGACCTGGTGCTGCAAGGCCCTGGGGTGGCAATGGGGACTGAAAATTTTGAGATCAAGACGGGTCTAATTACGATGGTATAGGCTAGCCCATTTTGTGGCAAGCCAAATGAGGATGCCAATGCTCATCTGCAACAATTCCTAGAGCTATGCAGCACTTTCGTCATCAGGGGTGCAAATATGGATGTTGTTCGTTTACGGCTATTTCCATTCTCCCTCCTGGGGAAAGCTAAGCAATGGTTCTATGCGAATCATGAAGCTATTAACACTTGGAGTAAGTGTTCAGAGTCATTTCTCAAGAAGTTCTTCCCATTGGGTAAAACCAATGCTCTTCGTGGAAGGATTTCTGGTTTTCAGCAAGCAGCAAATGAATCTATTCCGGAGGCTTGGGAAAGGCTTCACGAGTATGTCCTGGCCTGTCCTCACCATGGGATGGAGGATTGGCTTATTCTTCAAAGCTTCTATAATGGGTTGACTCCGACAGCCCGAGGCCATATTGATGCTGCTGCTCAAGGAGCATTCTTGTCACTCACTGTTGATGATGCTAAATTACTCATTGAGAAGATGGTCTCCAACCAAGGGTGGAGTGATGAAAGACTCCAACCACGACCGAGGGGTACTCATACTGCTAAGGAAGCAGACATGATTACTGCCAAGATGGATCTTCTTATGAAGAGATTGGATGACTACACCAGCGAGAAGGCGGCCATGGCCACCACTACTCTGCCTATGGATTCTCACATGACTTGTGAAGTCTGTGGCAACACTGGGCACTCAGGAGGAAGTGATGTACATGAACGGCAACAACAACGGTTATCGTCCACCTCAACAAGGAGGCCAATCATGGAATCAACAACGCCCTTATTATCAAGGAGGTAACCAAGGTATTAACAAGAAGTTAGCTGCCCTTGATAAAACTGTGGAAAGTCTCAGCGTTAAGCTTGATAGTTTCTCTTCTGCTCAGAAGAGTCAGCTAAGTTTCAACAAAATGTTAGAAACACAGCTGGCTGCTTTGGTTCCATCTCCTGATAACGGGAGGATCCTGGGGCAACCCGTATCCTCTTGTGAGAATGTTAGTGTAGTGTCAACCAGGTGGGGTAAGCCACCTAGGAAGACACATGCTTCTGACTATGCAGGAAAGCCCATACAATAAATTCTTGATCCGTGGGAGGAATCGGTAGTGGTGCACAAGAAAGATCCAGGCTACCGACTATTACTTGCACAATCTATTACAAGAAGATCAGGCATGCCCTTTGTGACCTTGGTGCAAGTGTTAATCTCATGTCCAAGGCTATGTTCGAGCAACTTGGATATCCAGCTCTCTCTCCAACAGCATGGACTATCCAACTCGCAGATTCAACGATACGATATCCAGAAGGAATTGTTGAGAGCATATTGGTCAAAGTCAAGAGCTCTTATGTCTTCACGGATTTCGTGGTCCTTGATATGGATGACAAGGGAGGAATGCCGCTCATCCTTGGGCAACCATTTCTCAGTGATGTCCGAGCTAGGATCAATGTGGGTCCGGAATCATCCGTTTCCGCATTGGGAAGAGGAACTTGAAGTTCAAGTTTCAGGACAAAGAAGAGCAATGCTATTTAGTGCAAGATAGTGTTGAGCAGCTTGGGGGAAGGACGGAGCCTTCGCCCCCAAGGAAGAAATCTTCGTCGAAGAAGTTAAAGAAAATTCAGAAAGAATGGTGGAAGATTGAGAGGGCACCACCCTCTACTTCTCAGGAGTGGGTGTTGAATGGAATTGATCACTGAGAAGAGTCCCACTCATCAAACTAAAAATGATGAGTCCTTCCTACCAAAAAGGTTAAAGCTGGTACTTATCTCATATTTCCCTTTCCAAAATTTTATTTTAAAAAAAATTGCATATTTGATTTTCCAAAACTCTGCATTTGCATGCTAGATTTATCTAGCCCTTTTCCCTTTTCCAAATGAAATTTCTGAAAATAATTTTGGAGTTTGAAAACCATAGAAAATTCATTTGGGCAATTTCTGGAGCAAACTTTGGCCGGTGCACCTTGGCATATCTTCATATAGCCGTTGGGGGCACACCTGCCAAAGGGGGCCAGCACCGGGCCCACCACTGGGCCGGCCAAACCAGGGTTCCACCGAACCCTGGTAACGGTCAAATGGGCCCAGTTTTGGCCAACGGCTCCTAGCCGTTGCCCAACGGCTAACCCACCGTGTGCTGCCCCTTTTGCTCTATAAATTGGACCCGAGAGGGGGTGTTCTTCACCCATTCAACTCATTTCACTCACACTCCCCTCTCTACTCCTTGCTCTCTTGGTTTTCTTGGATTTCTTGCTTGAGGTTGGATCATCAAGTATTCTCTCTAGTGTGTTGCTGAAAATATTGTTATTGGTGGAGCAAGCTCAGTAAGAACTTCATTCGATTTCACTAACCCATCACCGAGTTGCTCTTGTTGTCCCTTGTTGTTGTGCTAGCATGAATTGGGCGGCAAACACTCTCCGGAGGGTGACACGCTCATGCTCCCGTTGCGGGCAAGCACGAGTGCATCCACCCCCGTCGAGCCGACGCCGAGCCAATCGACGATGAATTATGAAGAAGAGCAAGAAGAGCAAGCCGAGCCACAAGCCGCGGAGGAGGTCGTCGACGACACCCCCTACCTCAGCTTGCGGGGCGATCGAGAGGAGCAAGCCTATGCTCTTCTGAAGGACCGAGTCTTCGCCCACACCAGGGACTTTGACCCGGCTCTCATGGAGAAAACAGGTATGAATCTCGAGTTTGTTTCCATCTGGAATGCTCTTGGTTGGGAGGAGTTTGCGACGGTCACAGAGCTTGGCTCTCGGCCCCTTACCATCTAGTTTCTTTGCTCTCTTACCGAGATTCAGGATGGCTTTCAGTTTCATCTTTTTGGGACCAATTATCGTGTTTCTTGGAAGGAACTTAGTCGTCTTCTTGGGTTTAGTCCTCGTTGTGCTATTTCTCTGAAGAAGTCTTGTGAGGGTTATGTTCGAGAATCTTTCTAGGCAGATGTCTCTGGTCTTGTTTACAGTGGAAAGTTTGTACCTCGGTGCAACGATATTGTGCATCCTACTCTCCGCCTGTGGCACAAGTGGCTCGCCATTACTCTCTTTCCACGAGAGGATGTTCGGCCCGTGCGCAGCGATGAGATGATGCTATTATATGCCGCTGTTAACCGGATCAAGGTCTCACCCGTTAAAGCTATGATACGACAATGGTTGATGAATTTCAAGATGATAGGTCCTATTGAGTGTACGTCTTTGGTGACTCGTATTGCTCTCAGACTCGGGGTTCTTAGCGGGAATTCCGTACCCTTCATCGGGACGCCCCGAGTTCTCATTGATGAGGCATACTTGATCCAAGGGCATATACTCAAGAGGGGCCCAAATGATTCTTTGACTTTCTTCTTTCCGGGCTATGCAAACCAAATCCCGTTACCTAACCCGGGGTTTGGATTGTATAATTCGGAGTCACTAACCATTCCCCTTGTTACACAAGAGGAAAGTCGTCGTGCTAGTGTTTCAGGCAGGTCCACCAGGAGCGTGGCGAAGAGAGCACACATGCAGCAGCAGCAGTCTACCTCAGCGTGGCAGCGTCAGGCTGGTGAGAGGATAGCAGCCATGCAGCAAGATCAGCGGCAATACATGGAGGTGCAAAGGGCTTACTACGCGAGTCAGGGTTTCTTCTACCCTCCTCCGCAGTGAGCCTGAAGCTAGCTTGGGGGAGGACCCCCATTCTGAGGTAACTTGTATCTTCCTTAGTTTTCAGAATATCTTATAAATGAAAATCCAAAAAAAATCTGCAAAATAAAAAGACCAAAAATATTTATTTGCTTTCATCATCATCGTTTGCTTAGTTTGCTTTGATATGCTTAGTAAGAATGCTTTGCCTCTACGGTTGAATGATGAATAGTTGCTCTGTTTATTTTCCTCGTATGTCTTGCCTACAACTTTGTATCCTACCTAAGTTTTGAGTTTGTTGGCTTGTATGTTCAAACCTTATCTTGAAAACTGTGGGTAGCAAAAAGCATGATCCTTGCCTAAGTTGTTGTGAGACATGATATGGTATAATAGAGTGCTATGATCTTGTGCTTAGTGATGCTTGACATCCGGAGTTTTCCTTTTTGAAAAATCAAAACATGATGAGTTCCTCAATGATGAGAAATTTCCTATCCAAGGCCATATGTAGATTCTAGTTCTTAGCCTCCACATATGCAGCTTGTTCTCTCATTGAGCTTTGTCAAATTGTTGTGACCCTTGTTAGAACTCATACTCCCCTGATAAAGATCACGTACACGTTCATGCTAAAACTTCTACATTGGAAGTTAGCATTCATCATTTGTTCCATATGCCTATGCATTCTTCCTCAAATAAAACTCTATGTATCTTTGCATTATTCATCCCTCTCCAAATGTCTCCAATAGAGACAAAGGGCTAGCTATAAAAAAAAGAGAAAAGCATGCTCAAAAGCATGGCAAAAATAAATAAAGAGAGCTAGCCCAAGTCTCGAAAATTCCAAAGGAGAAAAAGGGATTGATATGTGCAGGAGAAAGAGTTCCACCATATAGATGGTAATAACTAGTACCTGCTCCGGGGCTAGTGTCCACCTTACCATCAATCCCTCATAAAAAGCATGGTAATATTTAGCACCCACTTCCGGGCCTAGTATCCACCTTGCCATGCTCATATCCATCACACACATATGCACATCTTGATCAGCATGTACGTTTGTTTCTTCCAAGGATCCGGTCTTTGACTTAGCAAAACATGAGAGGCAAGTATGCCACATCTTCCCTACCTACAGCTCCACATACAGCCTATTAGGAGTAGGATGTGAAGAAAGGCAACATTAATGCCTTGGTGAGGAACCATACACTTTTGAGTGATCCGAGAGTATCATTTGAGGAACTCTGATTTTCTTTTGAAAAATTTGCAAAACCTTCGGATTGCTAAGCTGATCAAGGTATGAGTGACTATGCACATGCTATATAACCATTCTGTCTCTCAACCGACCAAGGCAGGTGAAGCTATATGCCCCACGTATCAGGTGAAAGGTAAGAACATTGCCAACTTGTCCAACTCTTGGTTGAGTACTTTGCTGTATGTTTGCCATAAGTTGAGAATACAACATTGTAGCAACTCCTGATCAACCAACCTTAGTCTCTAATGTCTTACTTCGAGACGAGCAAGAGGTTAGCTTGGGAGAGTTTGTTGACGGTGGAAATTCACCATTTCCAACCCTTAATATTCTCACATAAATGGAGGCATATGCATATCTCACTAGCATTTAGGTTTGAATAATGTAGTTCCACTTGTCCTTGGAGATTATTTGTATCTAGGTGATTTACCCCTTAAAAGAGATGGAAACTCAACTTCTATGAAGAAACCATGCCAACTTAGTTAAGGAGGTGGCTGCCACCAAGGGAAACATGGCAATCCACGTCAACGATCCAAGGGAGGCACTCACTGACGAATCAGAGGACGCCACATGGACTTCACATGGATCAAAGGGCCCACCTCGGATACCAAATCAAGCCATGCACCGGGGGAGGATCAAAGGGCCCACAGAGCAGCCACCCAGAGAAAACACAGGCCAGGAGGCGACCCTAGGGGGCCGGCCGATCCTAGGATCGGCCGAACCGCCTTAGGGGTCTTTGATCCTAGTCTTCCACGTGTTGGTTGCTCATTGGTCCATTGCCTCACTCCCGAGTGTTTAGGGGTCATTTGGGCGTCCGAGCAAGCCTGGTCCTCGCCTATTAATAGGAGGGGAGGGGCTCCCATTTCTCACACACCACTCTCTCATTCTCCTAACTTTTAGTTTCCAAGGCTAGGGGGTAGGCTAGAGTAGCTCTTATTAAGGTTCCAAGTCCTCTTGGAAGTCTAGGTATGAGTTCTCTTTTATCTTTATTTCTTTGTATGACTTTGATCTACTTCAGTTATTTAGCTATTTCATATAAAGACATGGTAGATCATATTCTTGATATGTTCTTGAGTTCATCCTCTGTTCATCATTTAGATGCTCGTGTTCTTCGTGAACACTACCTTTTGATCCACTTGAAGGGTGATAAACTCCTTCCTTATGTGTTTGTTCATAAGTTAGAGGCTCGTGTTCTTCACGAACACGACCCTTTGATCTTATTGATTAGACATAAGAGAGTTCATATCTGTTCATATGTCTAGCCTTAGTCGATCTTGTTAGATGGCATGAGAGTGTTGCATGAGGTCTGTGTTCAAGCTACGGTACTCGATCTAGTTGACCAGTCTTCTGGTGGCTCTCACCCTGGGTCACAATAGCCCGGGCCGGGTGGAGTCTAGCAGCAACGTAGGCATGGTGTTTGGGTTGTCTGACTACGATAGTTATGAGCATACCCCCCGTAACGAGAGGTCGGTCCTTAGGTGGTGACAGCACTATTGGATCCTAGGGCAACCTCCGCGCTGGGTAAACTACTGTAGGAGTCTAAAGTCTAGTTTCGCAGAGTGCTGGTCATCGCGGGCTAGCTCCCCGTTTGTACCTTGGTGCTGAACCTTATCTCTCTCATGCAATACTCATGCCCATCTCTTGTATCTTCTAGCTTTGTATGTTTAGTACATTAGAACCTAGAGCTATCTCGTATGTTCCCCCTAAGCCGTAGTGTGCTAGAGTAGAGGTAGATTTGAGTGTGTGTGTCACACTACCCCGTATATCTTTTATCTTACCCCTGCCTTTGAGTGTGTTGTTTCCTATATCTATCTCTTGGTTTACATTCAGAGCAAAAGCATAAGTCTAAGATATCCGCCATTGCCTTCCACGGATACGATACCCTTGGAATACTCTCCTTGGGGAAATGGTACAATGGTTTATCTGTGTGCTTGCGGATTCGTTCATGATCGTTTAGATTAACCTTTGGCAAGTCTTGATGTTCACGCTAACCGCGCCATTAGTTGTGACATTGAGGGGTGCCTACAAAGCGTAACCTGCACTGGTGTTGTCACTAAGGACGGGTCCCAGATCTGTTCTTAAGATGATGACGCTACGAAACGCCAACAGCGGGTAGAGGTCCCTCCTGGACTCATGCACCACGAACGTGAGGCTGCCGGCGCAGACGGGCCTACAGACCCCCTTCTCCCCACTGGCGATTGTATGGAGCTCACCTCAGAAGAGGTGGATCCACAAGTCCCAGTGCACCTCGATCCCCAGGAATCCCTCACAGGCGGCGACAAAGGCCGCCGCCTGCGAGATGGCGTTCGGGGCAAAGTTTTGGAGCTCGACCCCGTAGTGGTAGCACAACCCCCGCATAAACTTGCTTGCGGGGGCGTTGAATTCGCGCTCATGAAAGCGCATGAAGCTCACGACGTATCCCGGCGGTGGAGTTGGCTCCCGGTGCGACGCCGGCGGGATGATCCATGCCGGGTTCGCTCTGTCGCCGACCGGCGCCAGCTGCCCACCGGTGATGAGCCCTTGCATGGTCTGCTCATCCACCGACGACGGGAACCATGATGCAGCCTCCACTATCCTAACCATGGTTGAAGGTGGAAGAGGAGGGTGGAAGCTGGGGCGGAGCGGAACAGGTGCGCGCGCACAGATCCGAGACGGCAGAGCTCGTGGCAGAGGAGAAGGCGAAGTAGGAGCGACACTTGCGAATGGCAAAGGTAAAGGTCCCCTTCCCACACCTCCTATTTTTAAAGAGTAGGGGGGACGGGTTACCCGACGGCACGGCGGGCAACCGCAATAAATGCAGTGGGTGCCACCTATCGCTGACAGCAGGGCCCCACTACCCCGAAACCGCCACGCGCGTGCGCATGCGTAATTATCACGACGCAGTAAAACAAGGGAAACTATTCCACGTCACTTCGTATCTACCCGCCGCCCACGCCACCTCGCCTAAAAAGGCGCACCCACTCCGCTCGCTCTGCGCCACGTTAGCCACGACCGCGCGGGCGCGGCCGCTGGACGGCCCATGACCGAATTCCAAACGTCAAGGGGGTTCCTTCTCTTGCAAGAGAGACCCCTTGAGCCTAACTAGCAAGGGGTTCGAGGCCCGGCCCCTCGAAGGGGTTTGATGGGCGCCCAAGGACTAAGGAGTTAGGGATGACAAGGTGCGCTCGCTCGAGCATACCCTTGAATGCGGATTTCGAGGGACGCCCTGCCTTCCCCCTCCAAACCATTACTGATCAGTGGCTCGAGGCCCGGCCTGCCAAGGGTACGACAGGCGCCATAGATGCACCTTATAACGAAGATTTACTGATCAGTGGTTCGAAGCCTAGCCCGACGAGGGCTCGACGGGCGCCGCAGATGTGCAAAGACAGGGACGCACGGCGCTCCCTGCAAAGCCCTACTGATCAGAAGTACGGAGCCTGACCCTTGAAGGGTTCGAACAGGCGCTTCAGATCAACAGAGTCAGGAACAATCAGGGCATGCGCAATCGAGCCTATCCCCGAACGTGAAGTTCGGGGGCGCCCCACATATTGTGTTCAAGGCTAGGCAAAGGCAGCTAATAGAGGGATCCCATCGAGGGAGTGCTTCCGCGCCCTTGGCCCCTATGGAACGGGATCGAGCCCTGCTTAGCAAACCTTTGTGAGCGCTCACATGGACATGTCTCTGGACCACGAGCCGACCCCTATCGAACGGGGCACGGACGCCCACTGGAACTATCCGCTAACAGCTTGCCAAGACGTCCATGACTCGCTGCCCGCTCGAGGGAAGCATGGATTGTCTCACCCCTCCTCCCCGCGAAAGGGCGACGAGGGTCGTAACACGAAGGTGAGGACTTTACCTAATCATCCATGACTGGGCCAGGGCTCGGAGGCTCCTCGCACCACGACCATCCCGATGATCATCTCGCTTGGCCACGAGGATCTTTGGAGGGTTAACCCCTGAACAAGCAAGCAAACCCGCCCAAGGGCGCCTTGGGTGAGCTCGACGCCACACCACCCGCGTAGATCGCTGATGCCGGTTGAAATAATGCTGAAGCCGGCTGAAACAAACGAGAGATGAGCCTGTCACTCAACACTTTTAAAGCCCTGCACGAGTGCGCGCACTCCTGCAAGGCTTCGGGGGCTTACACCTGCGGGTGCGCTAGCGCGCCCCCACGGAAAAACATGCAAGATCAAAAGGAAAGTCCCACACATAGCGCTTGAGGACCTGGCCTCGGGACTTGCACCCTTTGCCGGACTGGTTCCCATTCTTGCAAAGGCTCGGGGGCTACTATCGGGGACGGTCATAAGGGGTCCCCTAACTAAGGGGATAATCACCCTCGCTAAATGCAAATCACGTACGGACGGATCACCACAAATCCTAGAAGGGAACAAGGCACGCGTCAGGCCCGTGGCCTGCTACAGCCCGGCGGCAGCCCAAGGCTCTTCGTTGAGAAGGCCCGCTCACGTGCCCCATCCTCTGCCTCGCTCGAGGGACCCGACCCCTCGAGTAGATTTCTGCCTCGCTCGAGGGTCTTGACCCCTCGAGCGGATTCCCACCTTGCTCGAGGGTCCCGACTTCCTCAAGCAAGCAGCCGACTCCGCCTCGCTCGAGGCCATCCCTCGACTAACGGCGCCCGCTCCTCCACTCTATCTGACAACAGCATTTAATGCCCGGATCCGCGGCGGGATGCCAAAGTCAAAAGCGAATCCTCCTCCACGCCGCGTGTTGACATGGCCTGGGCGCCTGATAGCCATCCCTGGCCCTGTGCGGGCGCTGCACGGCCCTGTGTGGACAGGCCGACGTCATTCCACACCACTGTGCTACCTGCTCCTGTCCTCCCCCTGCACCAAGACCCTCGAAAGGGCATGGGGGCACCCTCGAAGGGTGTACGGGCAGCGTGCGGGCGCACGCGCTGATCAACGCCGTCGTATGGGCAGTGTGCGTTGCGTCTCATCTGCCAACTCTGACATCATGTGGCCACCCCTGCCACTATGCGCCCATCCCCAGCGTTGTGCAACGGACTGCACAGCCCTGTGCGGACAGGCCAACGATGTGCCGCGAATCTGTGCTGCCAACTCCTGTCCTCTCCTCCACGGCTAGACCCTCGAGCAGGCAGGAACGCACCCTCGAAATCATGCCCGGACAAGCACATGGGCGGCCACACCGCCCGCGGAAACCGGAACTCACCACCAACTCGCGCCAGGAGCAAGGACATGCGAGGACAAGACCCCTGGCGCCACGCTCGCAAGTACACGGCCACTATGCAAATCGTTGTGCGATCCTACTGTAACTGCCCTCCCTTGGTCTATAAAAGGGAGAGGCAGACACCCCATGAAGGGGACGATGCTCATTCGCACACACTCACACGCATTCGCTCATTCCACACTCCACCGTTCCCGATATTGGCACTTGCCTCAATCATCCTAGTAGGGACCTAGAGGGCTCGCCTCCTCTCTTGCCTTGCTTTTAGTCCCCCCCTCTACGAGCACCACCGGTGCAAGCTAATACAGTGTGCGAGCACACCTTGCTGGACGTATGGCCCCACGGCCAGAACCAAGATAAACCCTTGTCTCCGTATTAGCCTTAGAACCGACCATCGAGAGATAGATCGCAGCGCGTAATACTAGTTAGTGCCGGTGCTAATCCGGACACCGACACCTTTAAAGAGATATTCATGAAGTGTATAGGTTGATCACACCCAAGAACATCGACTATGGTAAAGCTCCACTGAAGGGGGTAACTAGGCCTAACGCCTTCTAGTTGAAGTTCCTACAAACGAGCAACGAATCAAGCATCTTATCTACTAGCATCCTTAAACTCCTACCTCCGGCCTACCTCCCGAAGACATCCGCTCTTTCAGGGGTATCATCCTGTCACAATGCACCCTTAATTAAGCGAGGAATCTAGGGGCACACCCAAACATGAATGTGTCTACAAATCGTGAGGGTCGACACATTAAATCTAATCACCTTGATTACATAAAGCATGCTATGTAGTCTAACCTAGCATTAGACTAAGGATAAAACATATTCATGCAAGGTAGAAAGCATGGACGGAGACATGGAATCGCTAGAAGATCAGAAAACATGATTGTAATTGCTCACATAATAGTAGATGTGTTTGGATCATCACCACCGAGTACATACCATTGATGACCTCAACTAGCTCCGGAACTCCGCCATGGCACAACCACGCAGGGCGGTCATGGCGGCTAGGGTCGGCCTAGGCCATCTCCTAGACAACTTCGAGGACTCGCGGCCGTCGTCATCTCCCTCTGGTGCTTGCTTCTAGGTTTCGCCGAATTCTGGTGGATGGATGTGGCGGCCGTCAGAGGCAGGGGATACAAATACACCGAGGAGGCACTAGGTCAAAGGGGAGGCCGAACCGGGCCCGAAATAGGGTAGGCTGGTCGGCATGGGCCGGCCGGCCCAGGCTCTTTTCGGCCTAGTTCGGGCCCACCTTGCTCCCCGACGCTTCTTGTGTCTTCTTGATTCTTTGCCGAACTGCATCTGGGTCCTTGACGTTGTTTTCCTCGCGGTTTAGATAAGGGTGCTTGGTGCGCAAACTCCAGCATCTTCCGTTCGGGTCCTCGGAGTTTCAAGGCTTCATGCTTCGGTCCTCAGGTCATTTGGAGTCATGTTCACTTCGTGTCTTGACTTGTGCTGGGCTTCATGATCTTCTCACAAAGTGCTTGATGAACTTTGCCCGGAAGTCATCATTTAGGTGCTTAAATCCTGCGTAAACAACATACTCCAAAAACCACATGTAAGTGCGAACTTGTTACATCATTAGTATGCCTAGTGGCGGGTTAGTTATAATTCAAAGCTCAGATCGAAGTGTAACAAGTGCTTTTAGTTGACGGAAATCGCCCGTCAACATACCCCCATGCTTAAACCTTGCTCGTCCTAGAGTAAGCTTTTAATGGATGTTATTATTGCCTTTCAAAGTTCATACCCTACACTTGATCATACACAAGAAAACATAATGCTCTCCAAGTTTACATTTGTTAAAGTTCCATAATGTAATTAGCTTTCATCTCTATGGAGGGTAGATATCATTTAAGCTCTTTCCACAAGTAATTAATCATGCTCTCAAATTTTAAACAAATCTCAGAAATTTTGAAAAATAAAGAGCGGGATGAAGAAAAATTGCTTTACCAAGATCAATAATAAACCTCCTTGCATCTTGCTCATGAACTCTCATCTCATCTTGTCTCTCAAGCCTACTAGGACTACTTCTTTCCTCTCTCAAATATTTGGTGGAAGGCTTTATATGGAGCTTTAGGAAAGTTAAGTCCTACCAAGATATTATAGTTGAGATATTATCAAAACAAGACAAGCTTCTCATGGACTTACCGAGACTCATCAAAAAGGTCATTGGAAAAATAATGTTCCAAGGAGGGAGGAGAGAAAAATACACACACTTTGAGATAGGTGGACATGTGCAAATGGCAAAGAGTGATCCCGAGGCACAAGCGAAGTCCTCGTTATCGGATTGCACATGGTTGGAAAGATGAGTATGGGTCTTGATCTTGAAGTCTTTCTGAAATCTCCAAACGTAGCTAGAAAACCGGGGAGCTTTATTTTTTTCTTCTCTCTTTTTATCCTTCTTTTTTTCCTTTTCTTGCTTTTCTCATCATATTTTTCCTCTTTATTATTTTTCTTTCATCACTTTTCTCCTTTTTTGCTTTTTTATTTTTTTACTCCCCTTGAACTCTAGACTACACTAGTACTTCCTTGGCAACCCCCCATGCTTAGACGTTGCTCGTCCCTGAGCAAAGAGGTGATGATTGCGCCAAGGTAATGCTGAAACTCTTGTATTTTCTTGAAGAGAGATACTTGAAACCTCATAGGGATCCTTTCATGGAGGTCTCCCAAAATCTTGCTCCACTTGACGGCACCTTCCTTGTAATCTTCTTCGAAATATTCATCCATACTCAAAGTTTTGGGTTGTTGTCAAGGAGGTATACAGAAAAAGATATTTTGGGTTTGTGGGTGGATATCCGGTAAGGTTTGCAAAAAATCTCGATGTGGAAACTCATAATGCACAGATAGAAAAGGCTAGCATAAAGATAGATACGCAAAAATGGAATGACCAGCTTCTTAGTCTCGAGCCAGAGAAATCAAGCCTTGAATCAATGCACCCAAAAATAAATCTTGTAAACCAAGGTTTTTGCACTCAATGGATATAAGGCTTTGGATAGGTTAAGCAAAATGCAAGTGGTATTAAAGACAAAGTTAGCATATCTTTTAAGAATAAAAACAAATGATCTTTGATTCATTCAAAAATGAGAGCAACGAAATGTACCATAGGTTCCAAGTTATCATAACCTCCACAAAAGATTAAGTTAGCATTAATTTAAATTTCAATCATATTAAAGAGAGCACTACCTTAATCATATACAAACCAAGCAAAAGAATGAGCAAAGTGGCAACGATCATCATACATCCCTAGGCAAGAGCATACAAGATATCATCATGGTGAGCACAAGGTAATGATGATTATTATTGGAAACAAAAACGAATCTAGGTTGCACTCCTAGTAGCCATGTTATTCTATAGACAGATATACAAAGGTTGTGTCTAAGGTTGTGGAAAGCATATACATATGAACAGACATATAGCAAGATGAGGACAAAAAGGGGGTTGAGGAATTGTACCGTCCCTTGATGCTTGAAGTGTAGCACGGCTTCTCCCATGCTTAAGCATTGTGCTTAACATGGAAGAAGAAAATCAGCATCGCGTGGCAATTGTGATCCTTGTACTCCATGCGGTCTTCTTATGTCCACCAAGTCCACCCCCATGCTTAGCATGTTGCTAGACATGGAAGATGATGAACCATCTTGTAATTCTTGAAGTCCTACTGCCATATGTGGAGATCATCATCATATTCTTCACCTTTGTTGCCTTGATTGTCCTTGAAAGACATCTAGGCCCTAAGTGGGTTTTGGTGTATTGATTGACAACTAGATTAAAGATCTAATGTCTTTGTTAAGAATGTGAGCAGGTTGTAACATATAAATAACAAGGCCTGACACATGACATTGATCATCTATATGTGAAGACAAGCCATTGTTGTACAAGATAAGTTGAGGAATGGGTTATTACCTCACATTGTTAAATGGCTTTATATAAGATTGAATGTCTTGATCTATGATATGTGTGATCCCATGTGGTATAATTGACATATAAACAAGCCAATGAAGGTGAAGAAAGAGACATAGCGATATTGGAATATTGGATGGTCTCTAAATAAATTGGAAGGCTTATCATGATCAAATGGGACTATAGAATCAAAGAAGGCATGAACTCAAGTGGATTTCATTCTTAATGTTAAATCAAAGCTTAACTCAAGATGGCAACGAATGGATGAAGAAATCAAGCAAGGGATTAGCAACAAGGTAGTGACTTGGGCCATGTGCTTGGCTAGGGTGAAGTGGCTATAGCTTGGAGAATTTTGAGGTATCAAGTCGAGCTTAACCGAGGGAAGCAATGAAGAAGCATTACATGTTCCTTGAGTCATGTGAAGGATGACTTGATCAAGAAATAGGTTTCATTCTTATATGAAGATCAAAGTGACTAGCTCAAGGTAGAAGTGCTCAAATCAATGAGACAATGATGGATGGATCTCTCAAGTGGATATATTGACCAAGTATGGCTATACATGAAGATGAAGCTCAAGTGCATCTTTATAGAGCTTATATTTGATCTTGAGTATAGGTACGTCGTACTATCAAGAGAGATGCATCACAAGGAGTCTTGAAAATATCTCAGTGCTCAAGAAAGCCATGTGAGTTGAGAGAGACACAAAAACCACACGTACACGGTCTCGAGATTCCTGTGTCAAACCCGGTGGCACCGGTTTTGTGTCAGCCAGCCCAATGGCTACTTGGTTTGAAATCTCGGTGGCACCGGGTTTGGGAACCCGGTGGCACCGGTTTTCCCCTGAGTTTGCAATGGCTAGTTTTTAGGGAGTTGGGTATTTATACCCCTGGGTCCCCACTGTTGCAAGCTGTTGTTCCTGAGGTTGCTGGTGTGCACCCCTGCTATTCCTTGCTAAGCCAAAGCCATTCTAGCTCTCCCCAACCCCTCTTGGTGAGGTTGTTCGATCTTTGATAGATCTAGTGAGTTGGGTGGTAGAGAGAAGCCTTTGTGAGCAATCAAAGAGAACTTGATTCCCATGAGCACTATTGGACGTCGTCAAACTCGTGTGAAGCATTTGTTACTCTTGGAGGGTTGCCTCCTAGACGGCTAGGCGTCGCCTACAAGCTCCCAAGGTGTGGTGAGTTGTGGGACAGTTTGTGAAGGCCTTGCTTCGCCTCCGAAAGGGAAGAAGCTATCTAGTGTATCAGGAAAAGGGTTGAGTGCAACCCGGCTTCGGTAGGAGAAGCACCCAACGGAGACTAGGATTCACACGGTGGTGAATCCAAACTTCGGTAAAACAAATCACTGCGTCTCTTGTTGGTTTACCTCGCATTTATCCTACTTATCATTCTTAGCTTGCTCTTTGTCATATTTGTCGATCTATGTGGTTGTTAGTGTTTTTGGAGTGCAGGGACCTTACTTCATCTAGGAATCACTCCTTACCCTATACACCAAGTGGATTTCAGTTTGGAGCAAGCAAACAAGGAGAAGACCAAAAGGGGATTCACTGCCAGGCAAATCCGGTGGCACCGGTTTTGGGCAGTGTTGTATTTTCTGCTGTGTAGGCGCAGTCCAGAGACTCCGGACATTTTTCCAGAGACTCCGGACAAAAATCCGGAGTATCCGGGTTTCACTGACAAAATTGTTTAAAGTGGTGATTTTCAGGTTGCGCCTATTCACCCCCCCTCTAGGCGACATCAAGATCCTTTCAATTGGTATCAGAGCCTGGTGCTCCGATTCGAGCTTAACCGCTTGGAGTTAAAAAGGATGTCAACTACTTGTAAGGTATCATTTGAGCCTCTTCGGTTTGATGGCTCAAACTACTCTTCTTCGTCCGCTCACGTTCTTCATGTATTAAATACCTAGGGTCCTTCATTTGAGCGAGTTGTGGTTGCTAGCGTCCTTCCCGATGACTTTGATAGTGAGGACATGTCCAATCTATCAAAGGAGGAAAAGGAATGTATGCACCACAACTCCACAATTATTAACCTCATGTACAATAATGTGAGCAAGGTCATTCAAGAATTCATCTTCAACCATGAAGACATTTGTGATGATGCACATCATATTTGGGCAACACTCAAAGAAATGTATACAAGTGTCGATGATGAGGAGGATGAATCACTAGAGGAGTGCTCAACATCAACATCTTGCAACCCTCCTCTAGAAACCTCATCCTCGAAGCAAGAGAGCTGCAACATCAACACCAATGCTACTGACCAGGCAAACTCGGTGGAACCGGGTTCGGAAACCGGTGGCACCGGTTTGGGTTGTGAGCAGAGCTGCAGCACTTCATCGAGCATCAATGCAACACCTCATCAACCTAATGAGGTGAATACAGATCCTAGTACTTTCTTTCTATGTACTAACAATGTCAAGTCTCAAGTGACCAAAGGTAAAAAGAAGAAAGCAAGCCAAGTTAAGCAATTTAACTTTGAACTCGATAAAATGACCAAGAAAGATAGAAAGAATGTGCTGGAGCTCATCAAGAGAGTAAGAAGGCAAGAAGATGAGCTCACAAGACAACAAGTCTATCGAGACTCCTTTGAAGAAGAATTGAAGAAGCTTAAGGACTCAAATGATATCCTATCTAGCAAGTGCAAGGAGGATATCACTAAGGCATATGCTTGTGCCACTAACTCTCTATCTTGTGCAGCATCCCTAGAAAAGGAGAATCAAGCCCTCAAGGATCAACTTGAGTCACTTGCAAGTTTGTGAAACTACAAGGCACTCACATAGAACTTGAATATTCTCATGAGAGGCTTGTAGAATCACACACTTCGCTAGAAGTGGCAAATGAGGTTTTGGTAAACTCAGTTAAATCTTATACACCTCATTGCACAACTAGCACATGTACTCAAGTTGAAAATAATATATCTTGTGCTAACCTATGTGGTCCAAAAGGCAAACCTTCTTGGTTTGATTGTGTGGTTGCAGAATCTTGTGATGACTCCATTGCTCAAGAAAATGATAATCTTATGCATGAGGTCGAAAGGCTCAAGAAAGAGGTGGCTAAGTTGAAGGGAAAAGAAAAAGTGTAACCTTCTCAAGATAACCGTGAGCCCATGGTGAAGAAGCTTGAGAAGAGGATAATCATCACTAGATCAATCTCTCAACAAAATAACAATATCAATGATCACAAGATTAGCAACAAAGAAAATCTAGATCACATCAAGTGCTACAAGTGCTCACACATGGGACATTATGCATCCATGTGCTCATTCAAGCAAGAAGACATTACAAATCAGTCAAAGAGGCAAAGAAGTCTTGCTCAGAGAAGATGCTTTGGTTGTCATGAGAAACGGCACAAGATTGAAGCTTGTGTGAACCAGTCAAAGGTTTCCTCAGGGAAACCCGGTGGCACCGGGTCTGCCAAACCGGTGGCACCAGTTTCCTCTGAGAAACCCAATATCAAGCTCAACAAAGGATTTCTGAAGGCTCAAGCTAGATACAAGGAGAAGAATGACTCTATGAAAAGTGAGAAGAAGATTAGCAACATCAAGCACAAGACTTGCTACACTTGTCGACAAAAGGGACATTTTGGTAAAGATTGTCCTATGAGTAAGAATCCTAAGCCTATCCACATTCACAATGAAAGTAAATTGCCTAGGATGAACTCAACTGACCATTGTGCCGCTAGAGTAGTTGTATCACAAAGAAAGGGCACAAAGGCCATTTGGGTACCTAAGTCCTTGATAACTCACCATGATGGACCCAATGCACGTTGGGTACCAAAACATGCCTAGAAGGACTTCGCAGGTACTTTGAGTAGCATTAGAAGCTTGGTTCACTTGAGAAGATATTCTTTTTCATTTATCTATATCTCAAGAGAAATTGTGTGAGTCGTCTCTAGAAAAAGGACCAAGTGAAATATATGGAAGAAATCTTACTCAATGCCTCTCAAATGATAGGTACCTATCTCTGTAGATGTTCATGCTCATATGTGAAACATGTTCTTGTGCTAGTTAATCATATGAGTTGAACAAGCTACATATGCTCTCTCTAGCAAAATTATGTCAAATACCATTTGATGCTATTAACCGCTTCATCCAGAAGCTTTGAGTGATTATTGCCTGCAAGAGCATAGATATGAGCAAAAATAAGATAAAGGATCAAGAAAAAGATCATTTGCATCTCTAGGAAATGCAAGGGTGCAGGACTCTGGGAGAATCCGGTGGCACCGGATTCATGAACTCGGTGGGACCGAGTTTGTCATGATCAACAGAAAAGGAGAAGAAAATATTTCAAATGTGTCATCCAAATATTCTCTTGGTCACAACCCATAATTATTTGTAAGCTTTTCTTGATCATATTCATCAATGCTTATTTGCTCATGTGTTTGGACCAAAATGTGGAGCTTTCTACCCTAGTGCCCTAATTGAGGTAAAAGTGCATTTCTCAAAATTCAAATACTTGATGCACCTATTTAGGGGGTGCTCACTTCACATTTTGTGTCTCTTGGTACTAACACCACTTGCAAGGCTTCATGTGTGTAGTTCAAGTGAGAGGTGCTCTATGTAAAATATCTATATGATATACTTGGATATATCTTATGGCAAGGGTGTTTGTTGTGAGTAAGCCACATGACAAGGAAGTCATCAATCCATCTTTGTAATTGTATCTCTCACTCTTCATTTATGGATTGGATTATTTGTGTTTTGGCTACTCTCCATAGCATGGTTTAAATTCCTTAACTTGGACATGTTTGACCAAGGTAGTGCACATATTCTCTCCATACACATACTTATGTGTGCACTACATCTTTAAGGAATTTAGCCCATTCTATGAGGTTTCATGTTGGATGACTCATTGCTTCCATTCCACTCTCAAAGAGTCATCCAATGTGAGACTAGAGCTTGTGCTTTTAATATTTATCTCTACTTGTCCTCTCAATGCAAAATGGCAATTTCATATCAAAAATGATAATAAGATGAAGATGGAAATATCAAAAGAGAGTTCAAGCTCATCTTTCCTACGGCTTCATCTTATCAAGAGTGACAAGGTAATCTTATTGAAAGGCTAAAGTTGGTACAAGCTCTCTTGTGAGTTCCTCTATGTGAGAGTTTTCTATATTAGAGGCCAAGGTATGCAATTCTAAACTGAAGCAATTATTTCAAGCATCTAGGCCTTATTCTTGCTAGTGTGAGTTTTGGTGTGTAAAGATGCCTATTGTCACCTTGGATTTGTTTCATGGTGATAGTAATAAGTTTTGGATATTTAGTTGATGCCTCACAAATTAATTGTTGGAAACTTTGTTTTCTAACTGTGGTTGAAATTGCGTAGGGGCATGAGCTAAATATGCTAAGACTTATTTCAGCTAGTAACCTTTGCATACTCTTGGTGACCTAGAATAGATTTTCAAAATTAACTAGCATGTGTAGGTGGTGTGCTCTTTGTAAAATGTTTGAGTCTTGATCTTTTTAGATTATGTCTTACTATTTATGGTTATTGTTACTCATGTCTGATTGCTGGCTAACCATAAATGGCATGACTATCACAAGTTCAAAGGAAGCTACTCATTCTCATCTCAAGGGCTTGCAAACTTTGGATTTCTCAAAATTCATTAAATTCTATCAAAATCCATATCTGTATACAAGGGCTGTGAGGAAATGGATATAAAAGGCAGAGAAACATAATAAGAAGGAAAAGGAAGTGCAGAATTCAAAAATATGGACAAAGTCCACCGGTTAAGTAAAACATGGTGGCACCGGTTTCCAGAAACCGGTGGCACCGGATTTTGTCAGCAGTACAGGATATACCCGTGACTTACCTTTTCACAGTGACCACTCACCCCCTCCTCTCACCCACGACTCAAAACAGTAAAGAGGGAGGGAGAAAGGGCGATTTCAAGGTGGTTTGAGGATTCCACCGTGGGATTCAAGGAGCAAGTCAAGATTCTGGTTCTCCAACCCAGTGGGATCGGATTCCCCTCAGTTTTAGGGCCGCAGCAACTCTTCAACCATGTCGGGAGGTACCCCATGCCTTGGTTTTGCCCGATCTACTTTTCTAGGAACTATCTCATGGATTCCTTCAGTAGAATGGCATATATATGGTCCTAGAACAGATTCAAATCAGTGGTTTAAGGATTCCATGGCAGCATTTTTGGGGGCATGACCTAGGGTTCATAATGAACCCGGTGGCACCGGATTTCACAACCCGGTGGCACCGGTTTCAGCACAGACGTTCTGTCAAGTTTGCAAAACCTGCTCAAAGAAATTCAAATGGGTATTCTAGTGACAAAGAATTGTTCCTAAGGCATATATTTACCTGTTTGTGTCACAGATTCAACTTTTGAGCAAGTTTATGGGAGAAGACCTCGACGATCAAAGATTGCCCAATATGAGTTGAGGAGAAGAGAAGGACCTAGCAGCAACCCTGAGATTGAGGAAGAAATACCAGTGCTGCATAGAAGGTCCAAAAGAGCAGCTGGAAGAATCAATCTTCCTAGGGGTACCTTGCGCATTGAAGACTCTGAGAATGAGCCAACCTCTAGTGATGATGATGAGGAAAGCCCGTATAGGAAGGAACTCACTCCTCCTGAGTCACCTATAGCAGCTGCTCAGCGCAAGAAAAAGGGCAAAAATATCCGCACAGCTAGCCATGAGCACAGTCAGGGCACCAGGGATGATGACAGTGATGAGGCTGTTTTTATTTCAGTAATTGGACCTCAGATACCTGACAGTGATGAAGAGACCTACTTTAACATCAGAACAAGGCCACCATATGATCTTGAGCAGCGAAATGTGGTCAACTACAAGGCAAGGGGCATGACAGAGAAGGCAAGGAGAGAGAAGAATCCCATAGAGGTGGGTGGGAGAAATTTGGACTACCGATTTGGCACCAAATTCCATCCAGACTATTATGCAAGTGCAATACTCAAAAAGGACTATCCCATAGCTCGCTCAGAGTACATTGATTGGAAATTCTTAACCAACTTACAAGACCCTAGAATTGCTGAAATTATTCATGAGTGCAAAAGAAAAAATATTTATGGAATCATGGGTTTTAGAAAGTCATGGAATAATGAGGTGATTGCACAATTCTATGCCACTTGTTACTTCACTTCTAGAAATGATGAGAGGATTGTGCATTGGATGACAAGGGGAAAGTGGTTTGGTATGTCCTATACCCAATTTGCCTCTCTACTTGGATTTGGCGAGGAAGACAAATCTAGAGTGAAGATTCATATGGCTCACTACATGGACAAGGAGGAGATGAAATTCATGTATATTTCAGGAAGAGAGTGGAACTATGGTTGTGTTAAAGGAATGATACCCTTCTATGCATATCTTCACCGCATGTTTAGAAATACTCTTGCTCCTAGAGAAGAGGATCAATCAAATGTATCACACTATGGGAGAGACTTGCTGAAATTTATGGATCCTAGTGAGGAAGAATTCAGTGTGGTGGACTACATTTGGGAAGAAATGAAAACCATAGCCTCTTCTCCACAAAAGAGTTGTGGATATGCTCCTTATCTCATGCATGCCATTGAGGCCATTACCAACTTCAAGTTTGAATATGATCATGAGCACAAACCCTTTCACTTGAAGAATGATATTGAGGACACAACTCTAGTTGGCCCGGGAAGTCAAAGAGAGAATGTTGAAGGCCAAGGGGCCTTTGAGGAGCCCACTGAAGCTGCTGCTCCTCCTAGGGCAGCAAGGCCCTAATATGGTAGAGGTCCTGGATGTGGTAGGCAAGATGTGCAAAAGCCTCCCTCTCCCCTCAGAAAATTATTCAACTTCATGTGTGGTGCTTGCATGAACGCAAATGATGTTGCTCACAAGGATAGGCAGAGAAGGAAGAGGGATTCAAGGATGATAAGGCACATGTATGAAAATCCCTCTCCCACAAATAGGCCTCCCATTCCTAGTGCACCTTCCGATGATGAAGATAGTGAGCCGGAGACCTTTGAGAGAATATGGGAAAAATCCCAACAAGTTGATCAAGCCACCAACAAAGATTTTTGGGATAGAGCCTATGGCAACTCTTACTACAACCCAACCTTTGGAGGAATGTAAAGTGCACATACTTCATATTCAGAGGCACCTTTCATGGGAACACAAGGTCAAGGCACATCCTCTAGTATGCCTCCGGTGGATCCTAATGCACCGGGAGGGTCTAGCTCTAGTGGAGGTTACCTCTATGGTGGTTTGTTTGGCTCGGTTAATCCGTATGTGAGAATGTTTCCAACTCCTCCACCTCCCCATAACCCACCCTCATTTGTGCCACTAAGCCAAGATCAAAGGGAAGATGATGAAGAGGAGGACTAGCTGCTGTAAGAGCACTCCCCAGGACCTTTTATGGGTGATAGATGACAAAGGGGGAGAGATTTGTCGATTCAAGTTTCAGTTGTCTGTTCTGCATCTGCTCTGTCTGCTCAAAACCGGTGGGACCGGATTCAAATTTCAGTGGCACCAGATTCCTGAAGTGGCTGCTCTGTGTTGGTTTCTGCTAGCAAACTCGGTGGCGCCGAGTTTCCAAAACAGGTGGCACCGGTTTTGGCTGTTGGATGCAACAGGCCCATGTAATAAATTCTCATTAGCTTCAGTTGGACTTGAGAACCTTTGTGATGTGTGCTTGAATGTGTGTTGAACTTAGTTATGCTTATTAAGACTCATATGCTCTTAGTGTGAATTCATGGGTGATGTATTACTTTTTGACAGGGTTGCCTGGGTAAAACAGGTGGCTTCGAGTTTGGCAACTCGGTGGCACCGGGTTTGGCCAGACATCACTACCATTCTCTGTTTTCATTTGTTGTAGTGCTTATCTTGTGCATGTATCATGGTTTATTTGTTCACACACTTGTTTTTGCACCACACTGTTGTAGGGATTTAGGGGGAGCTCCATGTTTTCTTGAAAATGTGCAAAATGGCATTTGAAGCCAAATATTATGAATTCCATTAATAGCACATACTAAGGGGAAGCTCGGCCTAAATCTGTTGTTTTTGAGCTTTAATATATATATCTTTTGTAAGCTTTAATCGAGGTTGTCATCAATCACCAAAAAGGGAGAGATTGAAAGACATCTAGGCCCTAAGTGGGTTTTGGTGTATTGATTGACAACTAGATTAAAGATCTAATGTTTTTGTTGAGAATGTAAGCAGGTTGTAACATATGAATAACAAGGCATGATACATGACATTGATCATCTATATGTGAAGACAAGCCATTGTTGTACAAGATAAGTTGAGGAATGGGTTATTGCCTCACATTGTTAAATGGCTTTATATAAGATTGAATGTCTTGATCTATGATATGTGTGATCCCATGTGGTATAAATGACATATAAACAAGCCAATGAAGGTAAAGAAAGAGACATAGAGATATTGGAATATTGGATGGTCTCTAAATAAATTGGATGGCTTGTCATGATCAAATGGGACTATAGAATCAAAGAAGGCATGAACTCAAGTGGATTTCATTCTTAATGTTAAATCAAAGCTTAACTCAAGATGGCAACGAATGGATGAAGAAATCAAGCAAGGGATTAGCAACAAGGTACTAAGCTAAGGTTGGCCAAGTAGTGACTTGGACCATGTGCTTGGCTAGGGTGAAGTGGCTATAGCTTGGAGAACTTCGAGGTATCAAGTCGAGCTTAACCGAGGGAAGCAATGAAGAAGCATTACATGTTCCTTGAGTCATGTGAAGGATGACTTGATCAAGAAATAGGTTTCATTCTTATATGAAGATCAAAGTCATTAGCTCAAGGTAGAAGTTCTCAAATCAATGAGACATTGATGGATGGATCTCTCAGTGGATATATTGACCAAGTATGGCTATTCATGAAGATGAAGCTCAAGTGCATCTTTATAGGGCTTATATTTGATCTTGAGTATAGGTACGCCGTACTATCAAGAGAGATGCATCACAAGGAGTCTTGAAAATGTCTCAGTGCTCAAGAAACCCATGTGAGTTGAGAGAGACACAAAAACCACACATACACGGTCTCGGGTTTGACCCTGTGTCAAACCCGGTGGCACCGGTTTTGGGAAACCGGTGGCACCGGTTTTGTGTCAGCCAGCCCAACGGCTACTTGGTTTGAAATCTTAGTGGCACCAGGTTTAGGAACCCGGTGGCACCGGTTTTCCCCTGAGTTTGCAACGGCTAGTTTTTGGGGAGTTGGGTATTTATACCCCTGGGTCCCCACTGTTGCAAGCTGCTGTTCCTGAGGTTGCTGGTGTGCACCCCTGCTATTCCTTGCTAAGCCAAAGCAATTCTAGCTCTCCCCAACCCCTCTTGGTGAGGTTGTTCAATCTTTGATAGATCTAGTGAGTTGGGTGGTAGAGAGAAGCCTTTGTGAGCAATCAAAGAGAAGTTGATTCCCTTGAGCACTGTTGGACGTCGACAAGCTCGTGTGAAGTGTTTGTTACTCTTGGAGTGAGAGACATGGGTACCCATGGGTCCCCACCGGCCAGGGTCCCAGAGGTCCCTGACAAGTGGACCCGACCTTCTAGAAGCCCCGCCGACCTGCAAAGTGGGCCCAGCGACCTTATCCGCGATTCCGATGACTCCGGGCAACCTTATCAACAATCCCGGAAGATCCACGACACTTGGTGTGCAAGTCAAGACATAGGGCACAGCGCGCCGCCTGTAGGCCCGAGTATCGCGGGATACTCCTTGTAATACGGAAGTGTATCTTCCCAGATTGTAACTGACCTGGACACAGGTCCACCGACCTTTGATGGAAACGCTAGCTCGTCCCCCCATATAAGATGGCCTAGGGCTCCATTCAAGATTATCTTCATCCTCTCGCATAATCCACCACAACTGGACGTAGGGTTTTACTCTCTGGAGGCCTGAACCAGTCTAAACCCTTTGTCTCCCCGTGTTCTTCGCCATACTTTCCTAGTTCCGAGTTCACCACGTGGACTACCACCTACGCTCTTAGGTCCTGATCCTCCATTAACCTGCAAACCTCTAGGGATACCCCCTAGCGGATCTGTCCAGGTCTCACCCCCAGACAATTGGTGCACCAGGTAGGGGCGATCGGGACCTCGCTGTGCAGCATGGTGGCCCGATCTGGTGTTGTCTTTCCGGCGAGCATGGCGGCCATCCTCGCCAACCCCGTGGAGATCTGCTTTGGATCTTTCACGGCGACCTCTCCTGCTCCGACAGCCGTAGCTTCTCCAACGACCACAGAGCATGTCGTGATGGCGTCTGTCGCCACCCCCGTTTCTGATCTAATATCGGAGACCCACCCACCCAGACCCTATGACCTTGTTCAGGGTATGGAGAACGTCATTGGCACGATGAAGGAAACCTTGGAGATCTGCGAACGAGCTCAGCGCTCGGCGCAGACAGCACTACGCCACGATACGTTCCCCTTCGGCCTGAAATCTACGCCTGGCCTTCGACTCAGTCAGCTCTCCACGCCCTCCCAGATCCAATCTGGTCGGAGGCCATCTGGTGACCCAAGGCTTGCTCCTCGCGCCCGGTGCGACCCTCTCAACATACCTTGCACCTATCACAAGGGTGCGAAGCACACCCTCCGTGGGTACCGCCTGCGGAAGAAGATCGACCAAGAGCTCCCCCGCCGTGCCAAATGACCTACCCAGTCACTGGACTGCGGGGAGTTCCAGAAGGTCCGTGTTCGAGTCTCCCCCAACGACTCGGACATCGTCTTCCGCCAAGTTCTCGTGGTCTCCGAGAACGAGCCACCCCGTGTGGGAGCGACCAACTCCGAGGAAGCAGGCCGCATCCAAGGCAACGCCCTGCGTGCCCAGCGATGTGCAGACGAACAGTGCTGTGCGGCCCTCCCCTGCGCACGGGACCTGTGCATGGAGTTCGAGGAAGCTGGGATCCCGACGTTCAACAGCCCCTAGGCCTACCTGGGTGCGGCCATCACCCGACTCCAGCAAGCTCCGCTGACGCCTGAAGCTGAGCAGGCCATCGCTTACCTCCGGGTCGCCAACGCCTTGGTGGAGGAAAAGAGCGCGGCCTCTAAGGCCACCACATCTTCATCAACATGCCACTCACGCAGTTGATCTCATCGACCTCAGTGCTCCCACCTCTCCCTCATTCGGGAAGAAGTCGCCCAGCACAACCCCGAGCAACCCGCCCAGCAGCCTGCTACTGCAGGCGACCTCCGCGTCAACCTCGACGCCAATAGGCACGCTCACGACGTGCGTGGCTACGTCGACCAGCGCCACCGTGAATGTGAGGAGCGTGAACTTCGTCATCGCGCGGAGTACGATCACGAGTACGGCCAACCTGGCGCCATCCACCGCATCATGGAGCACGACCTGCGCGACCGCCACGACATCGAGAACAAGCGACGTGCTCTCTACGACGCTGAGCACGGCGACCCAGGAGTTTCCCAGGGCAACCAGGATCGGTAGCCGCGCTCCCAGGTCGTCATCCCAGAGCGCAGCGTCCACTCCGCACCCAGAGAAGCTACTCCGGCCAGGGCAACCGGTGACGACCTAGCTGTCACTGCCTTCCCGGCGCTGGCCCCCGTCTCAGGATGGTGGTCTATCCCGAGAACTTCAAGCCCAACATCAAGGAGTACGATGGGCGCTCGGACCCCAACATCTGGCTATTGACCTACTACGTCGCCGTCAAGGCGGCCGGTGGGTGCTTCGACCACATGGCGGCCTACTTCCTGCTGGTCATGGGCAAGGCCCCTAGCTATGGCTCAACAGCCTCGAGCCGGGCAGCATCAAGACCTGGGTCGACCTGTCCCAGGCCTTCACCTCCAACTTCCAGGCGACCTACGATCATCCTGGAAAGACCTTCAACCTCGGGAGGGTCATCATGAAGCCCAAGGAGTGGCTCCGTGACTACAACAACCGGTTCTTCGAGAACCGCAATGAGTGTGTTGGTGTCAGGGACGACCAGATCGTTGAGAGCTACAAGAAAGGCATCAAAGATCGCAAGCTCTTTGAGAAGATCCATGAATCTGGTGCCACCGCCGTCAAGGAGCTGATGAACGTCGTCAACAAGCTGATGGACACAGAACAGGCGCTACAGAACCAGTTCGACGCCGACGCCCCTGGCACATCCAACGCCACAGCGGACCCCGTGTCCAAGCTCCGCAAGCGACCTTCCGAGGTCCTAGCGACCGAAGGACGGCGGGCTTCGACCTTGAACCTGGAGGAGTTCGACGCAGCGCTCGACAACCTCTGCGGGTTCCATGAGGGAGCCACCCACACTCTCCGCGAGTGCTCCCAGTTCAAGAGGGCCTTCAGCACCCCCGTGGATCCCAAGTGACCTAGGAACGATGGCGGTCGCCGCGACAACCGTCGCTACAACAACAACTACCGCCGTGACGACCAGCGGGACTAGCGCAACGACCGCGACAACCAGGATCCCCGCGACAACCGACATGAGGATCGTCGCGACAACTCTCGCAGTGACCCACCTCCAGCTCCTCCTCGTGACGAGGCCAACCTGCCGCCTCTACCTCCGACAGGCAACCCCAACGGGCCTTTTGAGGCTGCGACCCACATGATCAACAAGATCATTGGGGGCCTCAAGTCCAGCGTCAGCAAGAGGCGCTATCGCAAGGACAAGCGCGAGGTCCACCTCATCCACACTAAGCCAACCGCGCCTCTGCGTTGGTCTGAGTAGGCGACCACGTTCTGCAGAGCTGATCACTGGGTCCATATCCCAGATCCTGGGTCCTATCCACTTGTCGTCGAGCCCACGGTGGATGGGGCCTTGCTCTCCCAAACCCTGATCGATGGGGGGAGCAGGCTCAACATCATCATCGTTGAGACCCTCAAGAAGATGAACTTCGACTTCGACAAGCTCATGGAGTGCGACGAGCCCTTCTACGACATCATCCCCGGGAAGGCGGCCTACCCCCTGGGTCGGGTCTCCCTCCCCGTTACCTTCGGTACGGAGGCCAACTTCCACACAGAATACCTCAGCTTTGAGGTCGCCAACTTCAAGTCCTCCTACCATGCGATCCTAGGTCGCCCGATGTTGGCCAGGTTCATGGCCATCCCGCACTATACCTACTTGGTGTTGAAGATGCCTACTCCAAATGGGGTCCTCTCTGTCCTGGGGGACCTCATTATCTCCTTCAAGTGCAACTCGTAGGCCCTCGACCTCACCGCGACCTCCGCCGCCGTCGACGCCTCCGCAGTCTTGGTTGCTGAAGCCAAGAAGGTCGATCCGAGCGACCTAGCTGTCCCGGAACAGAAGCGCACCGACACCGCCCTGGACGTCGTTCCCTCCACGAAGAAGGTCTGCCTCGGCCTTGCTGATGCAGAGAAGACGGTGGCGATCGGCGACGGCCTCGACCCAAAATAGGAACTCGCGCTCACCAGTTTCCTCCGGGATAATGCGGATATATTCGCATGGAGTCCATCGGATATGCCGGGTGTCCCCAGGGAGCTGGCTGAGCACTCCTTGAATGTAAGAAAGACGGCCAAGCCTGTCAAGCAGAAGCTTCACCGCTTTGCGAAAGATCGCAAGGACGTCATTAGGGTAGAAATAATAAAGCTCCTAGCTGCCGGATTTATCCGAGAGTGTAAAAATCCTATTTGGCTCGCCAACCCGGTGCTTGTACCCAAGAAAACCGGTCAATGGAGAATGTGTATCGACTACACCGACCTCAACAGACACTGCCCTAAAGACCCCTTCCCTCTTCTGCGCATCGACCAGGTCGTGGACTCCACGGCCGGAAGCGTCCTCCTATGCTTTCTTGGCTGTTACTCAGGGTATCACCAGATAGCCTTGAAGGTCTCTGACCAGGATAAAACGGCGTTCATAACGCCACACGGAATCTACTGCTACACGGCCATGACCTTTGGCCTCAAGAACGCCAACGCGACCTACCAGAAGGCCATCCAGAATTGTCTGGAGCGCCAGATCAGCAAAAACGTAGAAGCCTACGTCGACGACATGGTTGTCAAGACCACCAAAGAGGATAAGCTCATAGCTGACCTCGCAGAGACCTTCGCCAACCTCCGATGCTATCGCTGGAAACTTAATCCATAGAAGTGCGTCTTCGGTGTCCCCTCTGGCAAGCTCCTAGGCTTCATGGTCAGCAACCGGGGCATCGAAGCGAACCCCACCAAGGTGGATGCCATCCATAGGATGAAGCGACCTACTGGCAAGAAAGATATCATGAAGCTAACTGGCATGATGGCGGCCCTAGATCGATTCATTAGCAAACTTGGAGAGAAAGGCCTTCCCTTCTTCAAGCTGCTAAAGACAGCAGACAAGTTCGTCTAGACCGACATGGCGGACCAAGCCCTGAAGCAACTCAAGGCCTTTCTTGCGTCACCCCCGGTGATGGTGCCCCCGGCACCTAAGGAAACTCTACTGCTCTACATCTCCGCGACCACCCTGGTGGTCAGCTCGGTTCTGGTGGCTAAGCGACCTGAAGAGGGTAGACCCTACCCTGTCCAGCAACCTATCTTTTACGTCAGTGAGGTCCTGTCAGACAGCAAGACCAGGTACAGCCAGCCTCAGAAGATGCTCTATGCCCTACTCGTCACCTCCCGCAAGCTCCGGCACTACTTCCAGTCGGTCGTCTCGGCTTTCCGCCTCGGTGAGATCCTGCGCAACCGCGACACCACTGGACGCATCGTCAAGTGGTCCATCGAGCTAGGTGAGTTTGACCTAGAGTTCTGCCCCAGGCAGGTCATTAAAACCCAGGTCATCACGGACTTCGTTTGGGAGTGGAAAGATCCAGCAGCCTCCACCCGCGGAACGACCTGAGCATTGAAAGATGTAGTTCGATGGCTCCCTGGACCTCGAAGGGGCTGGCGCAGGTGTACTGTTCATCTCCCCTCAGGGCGACTACCTCAAGTACATCCTGCAGATCTACTACAAGGCGTCCAACAACAGCACCGAGTACGAAGCCCTCATTCACGGGCTACGCATCGCCATCTCCCTCGGGATCAAGCGCCTAATGGCCTATGGCGACTCCAAGGTCGTCATCGACCAAGTCAGCAAGGACTCCGAAGCTAGGAAGGACACAATGGATGCCTATTGCGCTGAAGTGCGTAAGCTTGAGCGCCACTTCGAGGGACTCGAGTTCCACCATGTATGTCGCAACAACAATGTAGCGGCCGACGTCCTCTCTAAGCTCGGCTCCAAGCGCGCGCTGGTCCCAGCCGGCGTGTTCGTCCAGGACCTACGCAAGCCGACCATCAAGCTTCTCCCCGACCCAGAGTCACCAGATGACGAAGCGACCCCACCGGGAGGTCGCGATGTCCTCATGACCGAGGCAGAAGACGACTGGCCCCTCGACTTCCTCGCTTTCCTCCTTGAGCATCGAGTACTAGAGGAGAAGGTGGAGCGCGAAAAGATCACGAGACGTAGTGCCAACTACGTCATCATCTGCAAAGAGCTCTACCGGAGGTCCGCCTCCACCGGAGTTTTGATGAAGTGCATCCTGCGATCTGAGGGCCTCAGGCTCTTGGATGAAATCCACGATGGCGAGTGCGGCAACCACGCCGCCTCTGCCAACCTCGTGGGCAAGGTCTTCAGGTCCGGCTTTTACTGGCCTACCGCCATGGCTGATGCACGGGAACTTGTACATCGATGCAAGGGGTGCCAATTCTTCGCCAAGCAGCAGCACGTCCCGGCTCAGGCCCTAAGGACCATCCCTCTGTCCTGGCCCTTCGCAGTATGGGGCCTTGACTCTGTGGGACCCTTCAAGACCGCCCCTGGTAGCTACAAGCACATCATCGTGGCGGTGGACAAGTTCACCAAGTGGATCGAGGTCTGTCCCGTATCCAGTGTCACGTCGAAAGAGGCGGCCAAGTTCATCGAGGAGATCACCCACCGCTTTGGGGTCCCCAACAGGATTGTCACCGACCTTGGCACGGCCTTCACAGGAGTTGACTTCTGGGACATCTGGAAAGACAACCTGATCGACGTATACTACTCCTCGGTGGCGCACCCACGGTGCAACGGCCAGGTCGAGCGGGCCAATGGCATGGTCCTGCAGGCCATCAAGGACCGCATCTTCGATGGCTCATCGCCTTACGCAACTAGGTGGCTCGCAGAGCTCCCTCACGTCGTCTGGGGTCTCAGGACCCAGGTCAGCTCGGCTACAGGGTACTCCCCCTTCTTCTTGGTCTACGGGTCAGAGGCCATCCTCCCCACCGACGTTGCCTTTGGGGCTCCTCGCATCCAGCACTTCGATGAAGGAGAAGTGGAACAAACATGCAGGCTCGACCTTGATGTCGGGTATTTTAACGTCACACGAATAAATCCGCAAGCACACGGATACCGTTGTAGCTTTCACCTTAGAGTATTCCAAGGGTATTGAATCCAAGGGAACGTGTGTGCACTAACTTCGTACTAGTCGGTCCAAGGACACACCCAGATAAGAGGCAAGGATGGAGAGGATTCCTGAAGATAGCACTATAGATGAGATTAAAGGTCGATCTCTAGATAGAACTTAGCTTAGGGTACCGATAGCCCTGACTTAACAGGCGACTCCGGCACGCGGATCTATGTGTAACGGAGCTCTGACTATATCCAGCTGCGGAGGATCAACGAGGGCCAGACAGGCTGTCACCACCACTTGGACTGCCTCTACCTAACCTTGGGATAAGCCGAACGAATGATAACTGGTAGCGTGACACAACGTGTACGCTATGGTTACTGTCGTAGCCAACGGACTACGGCACACTGTACTTATAGAACTACGACCATAGAAGAGAACTAATCTCACTCACTATAGGAACTACTAGTTTATACTAAAGGCATATGAGAGAGCACTCGACCCCGTACTGTGCTGCCAACGTATACGAACGACTTGCAGCAGACGAACGCATAAACCCAGGATCTACGCACTAGCAGAGGAAAATGTCTACTCATGCAACCTAGCATAAACTATTAGAAAGGAATCACAAACACACTTTATTCTAATTAGGGCATGCAAGCATATCCACTTTATTCTAAAAGACTAGTCATACAAACGAGATACAAACTTGTGCACCTAATCAACTAGATCGAGGGGGCGTGTTCGTGAAGAACACGTGCCTCTAAATGATGAACAGGCGAAGAACACAAGAACATATCACTCAAGTATGAACAACACTTTAGTCTAAACAGAAAATGCAGAAATACTTACTTTACTCTAATTGAAGAACGAAGCATCCACGGAGATACAAGTCACTCTCTCACTCTCCTACTCTCTAATCTACCAAGGAGATGCCTCTCCTTTGAAGGGAAGCTCTCATCCTTGGGTGAAGTGGCGTCCCATTTCCTACCCCTCCCCTTCAATTTATAGGCAAGGGGGTGGCTTGCTCGGAGTGCCAAACGACTCCAAAACACCCCGGGATGCTTTGAGGAACCAATGGAGAGCTACCACGCGTCGGCTGGGGACGAGGGGAGCTCCGAGAGCTTTGGCCGAACTGGGGTTCGGCCGAATCCAAAGTCGGTTCGTTTCCACCGCCTTTCGTCCAGGTGATTGCCATGTGGGTCCTCAGGCGTGTATGGGTGTGTATGCGGTGTTTTTAGCTCGTTTCCGTGGGGATGTGGGCCCTTGAATCTGCGTACTGGCTCCTGATTAGTCGAAGGTGTGTTTCCTTAGATTGGTGATGTGTCATGGACACATGGCATCCAACGTGGCAACACGTCACCATGTGGTCTGGTGTGGGTCCCACCGGGCCCACATATCAAGATGGTGATCTTGTCTTGTGCATATCTCTTTCATCCGGACTAAGAAGTAGACAAATGATTTATCCATTTAGATCGTCTCGACGAGCCCGTCGCAATGGTGCAGTCCAATTTGGCATTTGAGATTCTTATGGATGATGCCCTATTGGTGCCATTGACTCACTTGCTCTCAAACACATCATTTCATGTGCATTTTGGTGCATCCTGCAATAAAAGCTAGAAACACCAACACTTGTGGAAATTGTCAGTATAAAGCCCTATTCTAGTGTTGATGTCTACTTTCTATTTATTTTGTGCAGGAGTTGACGGCATAAAAGTAGCACTTAACAGCCGTCAACAACACCCCCACACTTGACCTTTGCTCGTCCTCGAGTGAAGGAGAAAAGATCAAGGTGAGACATGATATCCAATGGTATGAAGCGAGCATAAGAGATATTCCAAACCATACCTTATACTTGTGAACTCTGGGAGTGTCTATCATACCATCTTGGGTAGTTGAGGAATGGAACGTTCATGAATCAAATCACTCCTGCTGATCATGTTAAGTAACTTGGGGTTTCGCAATAAATTTTCAAAACAAACCTTGCTTAGCTCCTCATTTGATTCTCTCAGATCGCTCAATGTGTATATGTCCTCACCAAGGCATTAGATTTGCCTTTCTTTCATCCTACTTCTAATGATGGCTATATGTGGAGCTCAGGGTAGGATAAAGGATAAAGCATACTTGCATCACATCTATTGCAAAGTTAAAAACCGGATCCAAGGAGAAAATCAAGTCATACAATCGGATCAAGATGTGCACATGTATAGATGTGATGGATATGGTAAGGTGGATACTAGGTCCGGAATGGGTGCTAGATATTACCATATATATGATGAATGTTGTGGTGATGGTAAGGTGGACACTAGGCCCGGAATGGGTGCTAGTTATTACCATCAAATTTTGGAACTCCATTTCACATGATTCCATCTCTCTCCTTTTTCTTCTTTCTTTTGGACATGGACTATCTCTTTTTTTCATGCTTTGAGAATTTTTTGGACTCATGCCTTGAGCATGGTTTTTTTCTCTTTTTTTCTCCTTTTTTTGCATAGCCCATGTCTCTTTTTCAAGAATACCTTTGGAGAGAGAGAGGTCACACCACACACGGAGCTTTATTTTTATGAAATGGATGGATGATACAATGCTAACTTCTAGTGTAGAAGCATAGCAAGGGGATATAGAGTGCACATGGATCTTGATCATGAAAGCATGAAAAGAATTCTCACAAGGGTCACAACAATTTGACAAAACTCAATGTAAAAACAAGCAGCATATGAGTATAGAGTTTTTCAATATAACTCATCATATGGCTCTGGTAGGACTTTGGCATATCAAAGAGGAGCTTTGCAAAGGGTTTTCAAGTTTTCAAATAAAAATCCCAAGCACTCAAACATTCAGAGAGAAGATCAAATCATCAAACCATATCACAAACATCAACTACTTAGATGAGCATGAGTTCCCTAATGATATTTGTTCACAAGCATCAAGATAACAAGTATGGAATAAAACATATGCAAGCCAACCACAAGAAACATGTAGAGCAAGCAGAGCACGATTCCATGAGTTCAATTTTAGCAGATAAGAATTAAAACTCATTCAAACTCTTGAATCAGGGAGAATGAGATAGAGGGTGCACATACCATCACTCCTGAAGAATGTGGAGATCAAGGAGGACCAGCAGTGGTTTAGCTGACCCATGGGGCACCCAGCTCACTCTAGTTTACCTTGTCCCTTGTCATGAAAGCGTGGTCGATATTGTGCAACGCCTGTGTTGGAGATCTCAAGTGTTTATGTCAATGATAAGCTTGGGAGATCTCCCCCACACTTGTTCATGTACCTGGTGTTGTCTTCAAATAAAAAAGAAAAACAAAAGATGGACTCTACTGTTTCAAGAACCAGTGAGCCTTTATTCGAAAAGAAACACATTTTTTTTGTTTTTGTTTCTTTTTTATTCACCAAGAGACCTAGCTCAAACAAGGCCGACATGCCTTGGCTTACCTTCCCATTTGAATCAAGCTCGATGACTTACCCCATTTGGATTCAAAAATTCCTGCAAGGGTTAGTCTGCATATACAACTAATATCCATGCATGCATTAACTATAAGGTTCATCAATCAAACTCGACACCATGTCTTGTTTGATTGAAGAAGATGGTTTTAACCTAAGCACCATGCTTAATTTAAAACAACCTATGAATGCATGTTAGCTAAACATGTACTCAAACCATAGCACTACAAACATAGATAAAGGAAGCACGAAAGCATGATCAAGCTATTTCCAAAAGGGACATAAACATGAGCATAAGATGGTGAACATCGGGCGACCTCCCGGAAGGGCTTTGTTTAAAGTCAAAAGCAGGACATACCTAACTGGGCAAGATGCAAGAGCTAACATCTTCTCCAAACCAGGATAAGATTTGGTATGAAAGGAACCTTACTCGGGATGCTCACATACCTCCCCCACACTTGAACTTTGCATTGCTAGGCAACAAAACTCAAGTGTGTGGAGATCAAGCTTCCTTTTGTAATGTTCCCTCACCAAAAACTTACCAAAGTGTTTAGGTGATGCAGCTCACATGTTCTTAGGTGCTACCTGTCCGTCGTTCTTTATAATCTTCACCTGAAAGGGTTAGGACCAAAAATACCCGAAGGACAACCTATACTAAAAACATGCTCTTGCTTTTTATTTCAAAAGGGAAATAAAACAAACCTAATCCAGGCTATCTCCTGGTAGTGCTTTGTTTACGGTCATAAGCTCAACCATGGGAACTTCTTCTTGCAGCTATCATTGGTGATGTCATTCCCGTCTCACCACCAATTATTGATGTGTCATTGAAGCTTCAGGTGCAAGGTTAGTGCCACATGCATGTACGAAATCTGCAATGTTTATGGTAAACATATGCATCTACAACCAACCTTCTAAACTTTTTATAGGAAAGGACCATAAGGCGGTTGTAGCCCTCATGCATGCTCTGTGCACTGAGCATAGCTGACCCTGGAGAAGGATGATGAAAGCATGGTTCCTGAGGTATATCAAGAGTGAAGCTACCATGCTTGTCAATGGAATCCTTTTCTTCGGACTCCAGCGTCGGTGCCTCATAGATTTCCATGGCCCATGATTTCTCCATCTCAAGAGATACATCGTGGAAGCTCGATGTTGATTCTCGGTCAAGGTCGAGAGCAACATAGTATGGGCCAGTGTGAAGAGGCTCAAACTCGATCGAGGGTGATGATGATCGTTCGTCTTCACAAAGGTGAAGAGGTTCTTCCGAGTCGTACTCCTGAGGAGTAGATAAGTCTACACCCTCAATGAGAACAGGCTCGGACGATGCGAACAGAGATACATGCATCATCTCATCGAGTGGGTTTTGCTTGGGAAGAGGCTTCTCCACGGAACTTTCTAAAAACAAGGGAGTGGTGGCAGAAGCGGCTTCCCTAAGGTTTTCATCTAGGCTCCCTAAATGTGTGGCGTGGAGTTTCTCTAATGGGAAGCCTAGGAGAAGATCAAAATCCATGATGTCATAGATATAAAATCTAAGCACACCTCAATTTTGTCTATGATGATGGGCACATCCCTAGCGACCCCACGACATGGAAAATAGTAGCCCCACCTGGGACTTTTGAAATATCTATGAGTCGGGGTCAGGGGCTTGTTACCCACAAGAGTATCCATATGGTACTCCGACATGATGCAAGCCCCGACAGTAGGGTCGTGAACAGCTTCTACGACATTTCCTCTCATGGAACAAGAGATAGTCGTGGAGGTTGAGCTAACCCAAATTTCTTTGGAAGTACACTCTAACTCCTTTGACCAATCTGTTGTGGATTCCTGATTGGAAACTTCATCGAGGGCCTCATAAGGGCACATCGATGTCGTAGGCTTCTCGTGCCTAGGATGATTCGAGGCGTTTATGATGTCTTTGTAAGGATCATCCTCGAATCGAAAAGCGAACTCCAAAAGTTGAATCTCTTCCTCCTTCGGTGTTCGTGGTTCGGAAGAGGGCTCAACGGTCGAATATTGTGATGTGGAAACCGTAGGTTCAGGTTCGGCTGTTGAGACACCCTCATGGCTTGATACACACTCATCACAGAGGGGTTCGTTATGGTCAGTAGATAAGAAAGAGTCTTCTAAGAGGGTATCTAGGATTTCCCTTCCTTCCATTGTCATTTTGTCTTCGAACGAGCCTTCGGCGATAGTGTCAAGCTCCTGGGCAGACTTCATGTCTAGACACGAGCAAAAGATGTACAAAGATACACCCTCGGGTATAGACAAGTGTGGGTAAGATGCCAAGAGGCGTAAAAATCTCGCCCACGCTGCACCAAGGGATTCCTTCTCTTGTTGCTCAAAATCGAGGATGTCCTTCAGAAGGGAATTTATGCGTTTCAAGAGGGAAAACGAGGAACAAAAGCCAACTCATAGTTTCTCCCAATCACTGCTCATGCTCCCTACCGAGCGGATGTACCATTGTTTTGCCTTCTTCATGAGAGAGAAAGGGAACAACTTCCATCTCAAGGTTTCTTGCGTCATTCCTTGGACAACCAAGGATGAACACAGATCCTCGAACTCTTGCAAATGATCATAAGGTTCTTCATTAATTTCTCCAGAGAAGGTGTGATTCCGAACCATGGCTATAAGGTCGGGATTGAGTTCATAGATGGGTGTGGAAGTTGATGGATCAGTGAACTCATCGGATGAGGTGGAGAAGCCGTGAAAGGAGGGCTTCTCCATGGGTAACAAGGGTAAAGGTAGAAACAAAAAAACAAAAGATACGAGGACCACTCGGTACGGAGATAGATACAACAACCATTCCCCGGCAACGGCACCAGAAAGCTTGTTGGGTATTTTAGCGTCACACGAATAAATCCGCAAGCGCATGGATACCGTTGTAGCTTTCACCTTAGAGTATTCCAAGGGTATTGAATCCAAGGGAACGTGTGTGCACTAACTTCGTACTAGTCGGTCCAAGGACACACCCAGATAAGAGGCAAGGATGGAGAGGATTCCTAAAGATAGCACTATAGATGAGATTAAAGGTCGATCTCTAGATAGAACTTGGCTTAGGGTACCGATAGACCTGACTTAACAGGCGACTCCGGCATGCGGATCTATGTGGAACGGAGCTCTGACTAGATCCAGCTACGGAGGATCAACGAGGGCCAGACAGGTTGTCACCACCACCTAGACTGCCTCTACCTAACCTTGGGATAAGCCGAATGAATGAGAACCGGTAGCGTGACACAACGTCTACGATGTGGTTACTGTCGTAGCCAACGGACTATGGCACTCTGTACTTATAGAAGTACGACCACGGAAGAGAACTGATCTCACTCACTATAGGAACTACTAGTTTATACTAAAGGCATATGAGAGAGCACTCGACCCCGTACTGTGCTGCCAACGTATATGAACGACTTGCAGCAGACGAACGCATAAACCCAGGATCTACACACTAGCAGAGGAAAATGTCTACTCATGCAACCTAGCATATACTATTAGAAAGGAATCACAAACACACTTTATTCTAATTAGGGCATGCAAGCATATCCACTTTATTCTAAAAGACTAGTCATACAAACGAGATACAAACTTGTGCACCTAATCAACTAGATCGAGGGGGCGTGTTCGTGAAGAACACGTGCCTCTAAATGATGAACATGCGAAGAACACAAGAACATATCACTCAAGTATGAACAACACTTTAGTCTAAATAGAAAATGCAGAAATACTTACTTTACTCTAATTGAAGAACGAAGCATCCATGGAGATACAAGTCACTCTCTCACTCTCCTACTCTCTAATCTACCAAGGAGAGGCCTCTCCTTTGAAGGCAAGCTCTCATTCTTGGGTGAAGTGGTGTCCCATTTCCTACCCCCTCCCCTTCTATTTATAGGCAAGGGGGTGGCTTGCTCGGAGTGCCAAATGACTCCAAAACACCCCAGGATTCCTTGAGGAACCAATGGAGAGCTGCCACGCGTCGGCTGGGGACGAGGGGAGCTCCGAGAGCTTCAGCCGAACTGGGGTTCGGCCGAACTGGGGTTCGACCGAACCCAAAGTCGGTTCATTTCCACCGCCTTTTGTCCAGGTGACTGCCATGTGGTCCTCAGGCGTGTATGGGTGTGTATGCAGTGTTTTTAGCTCATTTCCGTGGGGATGTGGGCCCTTGAATCTGCGTACTGACTCCTGATTGGTCGAAGGTGTGTTTCCTTGGATTGGTGATGTGTCATGGACACATTGCATCCAACATGGCAACACGTCGCCACGTGGTCTGGTGTGGGTCCCACCGGGCCCACATATCAAGATGGTGATCTTGTCTTGTGCATATCTCTTTCATCCGGACTCAGAATTAGACAAATGATATATCCATTTCGATCGTCTCGATGAGCCCGTCGTAATGGTGCAGTCCAATTTGGCATTTGAGATTGTTATGGATGATGCCCTATTAGTGCCATTGACTCACTTGCTCTCAAACACGTCATTTCATGTGCATTTTGGTGCATCCTGCAACAAAAGCTAGAAACACCAACACTTGTGGAAATTGTCAGTATAAAGCCCTATTCTAGTGTTGATGTCTACTTTCTATTTATTTTATGCAGAAGTTGACGGCATAAAAGTAGCACTTAACAGCTGTCAACACTTGACAGCGTCGAAGAACATCTTGTGGCCACGCTCATGCGCCACCCCCGCCACTAGCAGTAGCTACGTCGCTACCACGACCGCAACGTGTGGGAACGTTCCTTCAATGTTGGCGACCTAGTCCTGCGGTGGATCCAAAACACCAAGGACATGCACAAGCTCTCTGCACCTTGGGAAGGCCCTTTCATAGTTAAGGAGGTCATTGGACTGGCGACCTATCGCCTCCAATGGGCCGATGGCCAGGGCATCCCGAACCCCTAGAACATCGAGCACTTACATCGCTTCTGTCCTTAGGAGCCTTGTACCACAATAAAAGCTATGTACTCTATCCCTTGTAATTCATCAGCAATATATATATAAAGATTCCCTTTCGACAGTTTTCCTGTCGACCTACTTTTATAGGTCTCTATTTACTTTCTGTTCACCCCTCCCCCTCGACACGCTCGGGGGCTTGGTTTAAAACTGGACCCCATGCGTTCGAGGGCTTGGTTTTATGTCAGGCCCTTCACGCTCGGGGGCTTGGCTTTGCCAACCTAAGGGTCGTTCGACCTGAGGGGTTTTACCTTTCTTTTTACAAGTGTTTTCCCTTTTCACAACTTTTATACTCTTTATAAGTGTTCTTAAGTCATGTGTTTGCGTGACCTTGGGTGCAAGGCCCCCCTCCGCGCGCCGGCTACATGTAATCCTCCACGCTGAGCCGTGTAGTCGGTAAGCCGTTCCTCCACTGAGTTGGGTTAGCGGGGGGTAAAGGTTTTTGCAGTTTCATTACTTTTGCGTTCTTATAATAAGTATCTAAGCCAAGTAAGGGATGACACCAGCTAATTGAACATGGCCTTCTCATTTATGCAAGGTTTATCTTACATCAAAAGGGTCCACAACCTATTGGCAATAACAGTTTCTTCTAAGTTACACTTCATAGATCTATCTTCTTCACGATCTCCTCCGCGGCGACCTGGATGTCTTCAGCGCCCTCCAGCAGAGCCAAGTCGATCTCCTCTGCAACCTTCTGTAGGTCTAATGCTGGCTCATGGTGCTTCACTGTGGCTAGTGCTGCAGCCGCGGCGAGCTTGCCGCTATCCATCAGCAGGGTCTTCATTTGACCTTCTGCCTCCTCCAGCCATGTGACGAGCTCTTGCGGTCCACCCTCGACCTTGGGGACATAGACGTCCACAAGGTACTCAGCGGCCTCCTTGAGGTCGTCCAGCTCCTTCTGAAGATCTGCAGTCATCTCTTGATGATCAATAAGAGTTTGGATTGCCCGGGAAAGGTCGATCTCCAAGTCCCGGTGTACACCAAATTCGTAGGCAGCCTTCCGGGTATAGTAATACTCACTGGCTTCAACCTCCTTGTTCTTCTCCTTAAGGATCTTGACCTGGTCTTTGGACTCCTTAAGCTCCTTCTTCAAGGCGGTCTCCTTCTTCTTGGCCTCTGCAATAAACAAGGTCAGGGAAAGAATATGATGACGTAACTTTTGACATCAAGGTCGAAGAGTACTCCCAGACATACCCGAAGTGGCGATGCTCATCATCAGCCTCTTTCGCCTTCACCTTGGCGGCCTCGAGCTCCTCCTTCAGGGTGGCCATTGCCTTATCCTTCAGGGCCATCTTGTCCTTGAGGCGCCGGATTTCTCCTACAGCCTCGATCTGGGCCTATAGCACGGCCTCCCGGGCCGCGGCTAACTCTGCATGAAGCTTGGCACCCTCCTTCAGCAGGCTTGCCCTGCCCTGAGCTCGCTCGGCGAGTGACTGCAATAACACAACACCCAAGGTCGTCAGATCAAGCTATCGGAGCGAATTGAAGACCTCGTGCCAGGCGAAACTAAAACTCACCATGATTGTCCTCTCGATCGTCTGCGACGCCGCCTTGAAGTCGTCAAGGTCCCGGCCGTCAGCAAGGATGTCCTCTTCCCACAGGGTGCCGAAGTAGAGGCACCGGTCCCTGTCGCTGGGCCCGCTTCCCCCCTCGGCCTCCGCTTCATGCGTCCACGGCGGGTCCAACTCGGGTTGGTCCTCCTGTCGAAGACCTTCCCCCTGTTGAGTGCTATCAGTAGCGACCTTGGTCACCACCAACAATGCCGCCCCCATGGTCCCAGGGACCTGGATCGTAACATCTCCGCCTGATGTAGCCGGTGAGTGGCTCACTGGCGCCTTCTCTAGCTTGCGCCCAAAGGCCTCCTGGCCTAAGGCATTCTTGCTGTTGTCCGACGCAGCAAGGGTCCGCTGTCCAAGGAGTAGCATTTGTCAGCACGACGTACTCAGAAAGCCGCAAGGTCGAGCAAATCAAGATCGTGTTCGACGACGTACCTACCGCCAAGCTTCAACCCAAGCTTTATCGGCCTAGGCGGTACCCGCCTTGGTTTATTCTGCGACCCTTGGTCGCTCATGTCCTCAGCACTTGGCTTTGGGTGCTGATCGTCCATAACCCCGAGCGGGGTCTCGTCTTCCTACATTGCCGGTGTGTTGCCCGACCTTGTGCCGGCGTCACGCGACCCCACGTCGTCATCTTCGCCAGCGTTGGCGACGACCTCAACACTGACTGTTCCCATCTCTGATGACGCCGTGGTGTCCCTCCTTTTCTTCTTCTTCTTCTCTGCCTCAACGGTGGTGGCTACGACTTTGGCAGCCTTGTTCACCGGCATCTTCCCAGCGA
The DNA here is from genome assembly GCA_036936925.1 of Cenchrus fungigraminus. Classification (NCBI taxonomy): domain Eukaryota; kingdom Viridiplantae; phylum Streptophyta; class Magnoliopsida; order Poales; family Poaceae; genus Cenchrus; species Cenchrus fungigraminus. The sequence goes on along the minus strand of CM072775.1, from coordinate 9,718,668 downwards.
CCTGCCGCGCGCGCCGAGTCATTAGCACAGAACTCCCCGCGGGGCGGTCTTCATCATCACTACCTCCCATCGACGAGTCGGAGAGGTAGTCGTCGATATACTCCTGCGGAGGTGCCTGGATGTCCTCCGCAGCCTGGACCTTTAAGCTACACTCACCCTCGTCAGGGAGAGGAGCCGGGCTCCAGTGCACACCCTCGCGACCCTGCATCAGGCAACCTTCGTCACAGATCAGGAAAAAGAAAACATAAGCAAAAAGATCAAGGCCGTTCTGCAACGAGCAACTTACAGGTTCGGCGGGGCACTTCAGGCAAAATGCCTTGGGGCAAGTCCGGTTACGGATCACCCCGCTGAACAGGTCCCTCACCCGCGCCACCATCTCCTCCTTGGAAACCTTGCACCGCGTTACGCGGGTGGGGTCGGCCTGGCCCTAGTACTCGTAGGCCGGATGCACCTGATCTTGGATCAGTTGCAGGAGCCTCCGGCTGAAGCTGATGGCCACCGCGCCGCCTGTCAGCCCTCCCGCCTTCAACGCCTCCAGGTCCTCCAGCAATGGCTTGACAGCGTCCATCTCCCGCGGTGTCATCTGATTGCTCCACTCCGGCACCCGGACCGGCGCGAGCCCCGACCTGGTCGCCAGCACCGGCATCGGGTTGTCGATGTAGAACCACCCTCGCCTCCAGCCCTGGGTGTTGTCCGGCAACACCATATCGATGTACACCGGCTTCATGTGGCGACGTAGCATGAAGCCGACGCACCTGACGACCTCCTTCTTCCCTGTCTTCTTGAGCTCGAAGAAGTACCGCCACAGGTCGAAGTGTGGCGGTATCCCCAAGTATGCCTTGCTCAGATGGATGAAGGACGAAATGGTGGTGATGGCATTGGGGATGAGGTGTACCAGGTCGATCCTGTAGTAGTGGAGGAGCCCGCGGAAGAAGTCGCCCACGGGGACTCCGAATCTGCACTCCACATGCGTGATGAAGGCGACCGTCTCCCCAGTCCCCTCAGAGGGGAAGGCTTCGCCGGCGGCTGGCCTCCAGCCCACCTGCTCCTTGGGCTTCAGTAGCCCGCGCTCCACCAGACCTTGGAGCTGCGCCTTGGTCACCGTCGAGGGCTCCCAGATGCTCTCCGGCACTGGTGCAAGCTCGGGAGCCATCTCTTCTTCTTCGAATCCGGTGGGTCTAGCTCTAAAAACTACCAAGGATTTCGTGTGCATGCGGCGGCGCACTGCGCGGCGGATCTAAGCACGGTGGCGCTGGTGAATTTGCGCAGAAAGCTCTTGGTGGCGGCAGTGAAACCCTAAAGATTGTGCGAAAATGGAAGCGAGTGGGGTCCCCGGTCCCTCACTCGGCCTTTTATAACTGGGCCGCAATGGTGTTATGGACCGCGGTGCTCCAACATATCTAAGGGTCTGGCGACATTCCCGGCGACCCAATGGATCTATTACACAACGGCTCTTTCAGCCTAACGGTCACAGGCAGTAACGGCTCGAGCCGTGCGGGAATCTACGCCCGTTGGCTTTCTGCTCAACGGCCTGGCGTCCATGGACTTGTTATGCCTGACTTCAAGCCCCCATACTGACATTGTCTTCAAGGTCTCTTGATCTCTGATGACCTTCGGGTCCATCACATTCTCTTCGCAAGGTTGACAAAGCGCTACCGCTTGATAGGTCGCCTCAGCCTACAACGGCGGGTTCACACACCAGCTCCTAGGCCCCGCTGCCTACTGGATCGCCTTAGCCTATACGACTAGTTCATACCAACGGCTCCGTGCTTAATGGCTCTACTGCCTATTGGTGGCCTCCTGGTCATGATCACAGCTCCTCCCTGAGGTCGCTAAGGCTCCACTGCCTTCTTGGTCGCTCAGTGATTCCCAGGTTGACGACCTGCGTTGTGTCACTACACAACGGCCGTGTCGATCCAGGTCGACACGGGCTCTCCGTCTCTACTTAGGGCCTCCTGAAGGTCGGCGTGCTATTACAGCCTCGCTGGAACCTTGGTACCCATACCATTGCATCCCAGACGCCCCTACAACTACTTGAAAAATGACATTTATCGCATAAATGTGTATTTACAAGCTTCGTAAGCTACATGGAGTTTGGCCTTTGGCCAAATTACAAGATACAAAGACATTTATGGCCCTGAGCTACCCTACATAGTGACTGCGACACAGTCTACACTAATAAGGCATGTCGGAAGCTTTCTTCTAGCTTCAGGACCTACTCGACGACCTCTACAGCCACTATAGAGGCAGCTGCCACACAGCCACCTCTATTGCACTCCAACAATTTTCCAGTGGTACCCAGCATCAAGTCTGAGCTTCACCACAAGATTCCAAGTGGAACGATCTTCAACACCAACCTCGCTGGGTGGAGCGTCGTGTTCACCAGCATCATGTCGGACCTCAGCGTGTAAGGCCTGGCGATGCATGTACTGCAACATGCTCCACCTGGGTTCCTCAGCGAGACCGAGCAAAGAGGCTGATCGAGTTCTTCAAGCTTCACAAGCATTCTTCTAGCTTCAAGCATGAACTACACTGACTCTATGCTCTGGTGGGCGGACATAAGTCCCTAGCAGGGAAATATTGCTACACAGACTCACCATGGTTCTCCTTTGAAGATTGGGCGGTTTGCTTCAAGGTATGTGTGCCTATTTATACCCCAAGCACCTGTTCTTTGATCTTATCTGCAAGCCAACTTGCGCGGTGTCCTTATTCCCAAGACCACTGTACCCTCATGGAGCACGAGGACACTGTTCGCCCGTGGGAGGCATTGGCGCGCCTTTCCCCTACCTGACTGCATTCTGGGGCGTTTTGTCTCTTGCGGGTGATAGCAACCTGTGCTTCGCCTAGGAGCTGGCCCGTGACCGTACAGTGCGCCCATGACTCAGGTCATGTCAGCCCTGGCGTCTGACGACTTCTGCAAGGTTCCAGAGCTTTTGTCCTATTCGATTGGTTTCACAGAGTGCAGTTCTGTTTCCCTGAGCAGAAGGCTGTAGGTTCGGACATTTGTTTCTTCTTTGGAGCATCAAACCGGCCACTCTGGTCGCTTTACTGCTCGGGGGCTACTACACTAGTACGTCTTGCGATGCCCTATTTCGCCTAGGTCGCCTCGACCTAATAGAAGCCTGCTTCCACTACTTCTCCGCTCGACCTACCTGCGGTGGGCTTGGCGGCCTTTTTGAAGGTCGCGACAGTTACTTCGTGGTACCTAACCCCTGTCAGGTCGGCGGTTCTTCAAGATCGACACCTTGTCTTCACTTCGACCTTCTGGCCCTCCATCCTAGGAGCTCGATGTTCAACTTCGTGCATGCATTGGAGGGGTTTTCTTCCTTTTGGATCCCTGTGCACCCTTCACGACCTCGACGGTGCCGCACCTTCACTACTCTTCGACATGGCCTCGCCTCGGCCCCTACGCCTACACGTCGATCGGGGGCTTGAGAGACATTGGTACCCATGGGTCCCCACCGGCCAGGGTCCCAGATGTCCCTGACAAGTGGACCCGACCTTCTAGAAGCCCCGCCGACCTGCAAAGTGGGCCCAACGACCTTATCCGCGATTCCGACGACTCCGAGCGACCTTATCAAGAATCCCGGAAGATCCGCGACACTTGGCGTGCAAGTCAAGACATAGGCGCGGCATGCCACCTGTAGGCCCGAGTATCGCGGGATACTCCTTGTAATACGGAAGTGTATCTTCCCAGATTGTAACCGACCTGGACACAGGTCCACCGACCTTGGATGGAAACCCTAGCCCGTCCCCCCATATAAGGCGGCCTAGGGCTCCATTCAAGATCATCTTCATCCTCTCGCATAATCCACCACAACTGGACGTAGGGTTTTACTCTCTAGAGGCCTAAACCAGTCTAAACCCTTTGTCTCCCCGTGTTCTTCGCCATACTCGCCTAGTTCCGAGTTCACCACGTGGACTACCACCTACGCTCTTAGGTCCCGATCCTCCATTAACCTGCAAACCTCTAGGGTAACCCCATAGCGGATCTGTCCAGGTCTCACCCCCTGACATAGAGGGTTGCCTCCTAGACGGCTAGACGTCGCCTACAAGCTCCCAAGGTGTGGTGAGCTGTGGGACAGTTTGTGAAGGCATTGCTTCGCCTCTGAAAGGGAAGAAGCTATCTAGTGGATCGGGAAAAGGGTTGAGTGCAACCCGGCTTCGGTAGGAGAAGCACCCAACGGAGACTAGGATTCACATGGTGGTGAATCCGAACTTCGGTAAAACAAATCACTACGTCTCTTGTTGGTTTACCTCGCATTTATCCTACTTATCATTCTTAGCTTGCTCTTTGTCATATTTGTCGATCTACGTGGTTGTTAGTGTTTTTGGAGTGCAGGGGCCTTACTTCATCTAGGAATCACTCCTTAGCCTATACACCAAGTGGATTTCAGTTTGGAGCAAGCAAACAAGGAGAAGACCAAAAGAGGAGTCACTGCCGCCACCGGATTTGCAAAACCGGTGCCACCGATTTTGGGCAATGGTGTATTTTCCACTGTGCAGGCACAGTCCAGAGACTCTGGACATTTTTCCAGAGACCCCAGACTTCCCAGAGACTCCGGACAAAAATTCGGTGTCTTCGGGTTTCACTGACAAAATTCTTTAAAGTGGTGATTTTGAGGTTGCACCTATTCACCCCCCCTCTAGGCAACATCAAGATCCTTTCAGTCCTTCAATGTCCACCTTTTGTTATAAGCCTTAGTCCCAATCGTTTCTCAACTCGTCTTCACCTCCTTCCACGTTATCTTTATCACTGCTTCAACTTCCACGAATTTTTCTTTAACTTCCAGAACAGAACATATACCGAAAAATGCTCCATTGTAAAGTGCTTGAAATAATCTTTCCAACGAGTGGTCATTTACCCCAATCGGACTCCGAACAAGAGAGTTACGCCCTTTTTACTCTATCAATGCAAACTGTCCCGGGCTGAATTCAGAATGTGTAACGCCCAATGATTTGGTTGTAACTCCTTGCACGGGTCTCCTAAAATGTTCAATCTTGATGAGTTGGAAAGAAGACTTAGTGGAGCTCCTGAATATTCAATTTTTCTCTTTTGTACATCTCTGAACATGTGGTTAATCTTGATGAGGACAGCGGTGTTTCTTTCGGGATTTTGGAGGTGTTAACGATCTTAATTTAATCTTTTATCACAAACTCATGGGAGTGATTCGCCATGCCTGCAAAACAACTCTAAAGCACAAAGTACCCCTGAGGTGACAGTCGGGAATACTCACTCTATGCCGACAAACCAAAGACATCCCCTAAGATCTTAACTTGTGGCATAGTTAATCTAGTGAAAGAAAAGTTAAGAACCTAAAGGGTGTACGTGTGTGCAAGTGTGCATGCAAAGAGTTAGAAGCATGAAAGCTTGAGAATAAACTTTATAGAGATTACACAAAGTTCTAAACACCATGTTTACAACTATGTTGCTGAAATCCTCGGATCAAACACCATGTTAAAGCCAAAGAATTCAAGCGCTCCAAAAAGTTTTAGAAAACCGAACTTGGTTAACATAACGAAAGTGGTCATCAAAGAAATGCAAAATGCAAAGGGTTAGCAAAAACAAATGTTATCAAGGAAAGATTTCTGAAAATGTCCACAATAAGCAAAGGACGAAGCTTGGCCTTCACTTCATACGAAGTAAGCATTGTCATCAAGAAAATCACCCATCGAAAAGAATCAATCAACCAAACTAACAAGGTTTAAAGGGTAGGTTATGGGTATCCTATATTTTTGGCTCAAATAAGAATTTTGAAGAGAGGGAGCCAAGTGTAGAAATTCTATCTGAGGTGGTGCTAAGGGTCTTTTTATGAAAAACAAACCTAAGGTTTTAGGAAGGCTAAAGGTAGGAGAGGTCTTCCTAAGACTTTTATAGGGAGGCTAGTTAAAATTTTTAGTTAGAACAAGGGATAGAGGTGGGCTTGGCCAACCAGAATGGTGCAAGCCAATCAACGCTGGTCAACCCTACCCTTGTTGGCTACGAGTTTTTGGTGGGGGCTATAGAAAGGCTTAGGTTGGTTGGACAAAAAGTTAGATCAACTCAAAACACACAAAGCAATATGACATGGATGAACAAAATGACATGGTGGTGGTTGTCTAAAACAAAAGCAAGAGTTATACTAAATTAACTAGCCACAAGCTTAGAGTCAAAGGATGGTGCCAACTTCATATTTCTCTCTAAAAAGATACAAAAGAAAAAGACTCTAAACACTAATAGGCACACAAAAGGGTCTACAAGTTTTCCAAGATCAAGAACAATGTGCTCCCTCAATAAAAATTAGATCATACAACATTATGTTGTGGCATTTATTAGAGTAATGGTACAATGTTACTTGAAGGTTCAGTTTAAGAGCACAATGTAGACGCTCATATTATATCTATATATAAACAAAAGAAAACGGGTTGCCTCCCGAAAAGCGCTTCATTTAAAGTCATAGAGCTCGAGTTTCTTACGTACCTTCTCGTGGTCGCGAAGCCATAGTCCTTCATGTAAGATTTGAAGATGTCCATGCAGCTTTGATCCACTCTCCATACTTGACACGATCATTTTGCTTGATGAGAGGCTTGTCCGATCGTCTCTTGCATCATCATCCCCTCCTTCTCATTTGCTCTTCGTCGCTGCCTCTCTTTTCACAAATTTTTCTCTCTGTCCAGATCATACCATGTAGCAAACAATTTCTCTGATGCGTGGCACATGAAATCGTCTTTCCACCAAATCTTTGTTGACCCTCAACGGACTCCGATCGACTGAGTTACGCCCGTTTTACTCCAACGCTGCAATCTGTCCAAATATGATTTCAGACTGCACAATGCCTAATGTTTTTGCCATATCTCATTGTACGGGTATTCAAATTCATCGATCTTGGAGGCATTGAAATCGGCACTTGATGGAGCTTCTGATTTTCAACTTTTTCCCTCTTTTACATATCTGATTGGGTGCTAAAAACTGATGAAAACAGCAACGTCCACACTCAAGATTTGGAGAAGGCGATGCACGAGCTTGCAATTCCTTTGGGGCATGGCTTCTCTCCTCTTGATTAAGGTTTAATGACCTGCATGGTTAGTGAAACTCAGGTTTTCCCTCGATACACGCTCTTTTAAGGTCACGAGCTTGACCAAGCACAAAGTAAGTCCAAGATTTGCAAGACGTAATAAAAACATATGCAACCATAACCAAAATTTAAAATTGGATGAACAAAATGTGATTAAAGGTAGCATAAGTTTCTTGCTCAGTGCTAAGGCTCTCATTAGGCAAAGGTTCATTAGGCAAGGAATTAACAAAGTTTAAGCACAACATAGCCTCTTTATTGATCTCAAGAAATTCTAGCCTATCATGATCACCAAAGGAGTAAGGCATAGAATCAAATCATACTATTAGATATGAACATGGATATATCAAAAGAAAGATATCGTCTCCAAAAGTACCTTGAGAGTTTAATGTCTACCTCAGCCTTTGAGCTTTTCATCATGAGTGGTCCTCCGGAGTTGAAAGCGAACAATCCTTGATGATCGGAGGTGGCTCGCGTAGATTTTTCTCAATTCCTCCCTTCGTACCACATGTTGTCAAGGTTGCTTTGTGTAGGATCACTCCTCCTCACCTATTTGTGGGGCTTCACACATATCTTAAATGTCTTCATGTAGCTCCATGATCCTTCGTGTGAGAGCCCAAAGTATCCGCGCCATTGGATGTTGTCTTATGTGTAATGCTTCGTGGTTTGCTTCAAACATCTTCGTGTGTTGGATGTTGCAAACTTATGTCTTCATTTGCCAATGTTCTAGGGGTCTTCATTTTGTTCCAAGCCTCTGAATTTCTTCATGTGTGGTCTAATGAAAGTGTTGCCCAAGCTCCTCTTCATTGTTGTCGTCATCATCCCCACTCTTTTGTTCTCATTGTGTTGCTGCTGCCTCTTTTTTGTGGATTTTTCCCTGTGTACATAACAGAACATATACCAAAATATTGCTCTATTGAAAATTTATAAAATTACCTTTCTAATGGGTACTCATTCATATTAATCGGAGTCCATATGAGGGATTTATGGCTGTTTCACTTCAACTTTGCTTGCTGTCCAGAATTTTCAGGACGTGCAACCATCGGTGATACGGCCATATCCGCTTGTAGGAACCTCCGATTGACTTGATTCTTAACTCGTTGGAAGCGTAACTTCGTGGGGCTTCTAAATATCCAAAGATATTTTGTTGTTCTTCCCATGAGGCTGTGCAAAACTTAATGCGAACAGAAACTTCAAAAATGTTGACGAGCTTGATCTTGTGGTCTTGGGGGCATCGTGATAGCTTCCAATACCTATTGCTTCAACAAACAAATCTCAACAAAACATTAGTCTTAAAAATTTAATTGACACATGGGCATACCTTGTTTATCATCTCTCGTCTAGGGTATGGGCTCAATAGGGGATGATGGGCCACTAACAAAAGTTAGCACCTACCACTAAAGAGCGAATCTTGATGCCGCAGTCATCTTGTTGGGGGGTGTACATAGAGAACTCATCGAACATCTTGTGTTTACCTTTTCACCTACTTTCAGGGATACAAACAAGAAAACTAGCATATATGCAATGATAAAAAAATTAGGGTTAGTCAAAAAGAAAGGTAGATCACCCTAGGGTTCGAGTTGCCGATCCCTGGCAACGGCACCAGAAAAAGAGCTTGTTGACGGTCTAAAAATGCGTCAAGATTCACCGTCACTTACGGATCATCATATCACCTTTTCCCTTGAGTATTACCCAAGGTTATCGAATTGGTGGATCGGAAGCAAACCGCTAAGGTTCTCTACCTTATCTAGTCAATCTAACCTAACATGAAGTATCGATTGCATATAAAGGTAACCTTTAAAGAGATATTCATGAAGTGTATAGGTTGATCACACCCAAGAACATCGGCTAAGGTAAAGCTCCACCGAAGGGGGTAACTAGGCCTAACACCTTCTAGTGGAAGTTCCGGAAAACGAGCAACGAATCAAGCATCTCATCTACTAGCATCCTTAAACTCCTACCTCCGGCCTACCTCCCGAAGACATCCGCTCTTTCGGGGGTTTCATCCTGTCACGGTGCACCCTTAATTAAGCAGGGAATCTAGGAGCACGCCCATACAGGAACGTGTCTACAAATCGTGAAGGGTCGACACACTAAATCTAATCACCTTGATTACATAAAGCATGCTATGTAGTCTAACCTAGCATTAGACTAAGGATCAAACATATTCATGAAAGGTAGAAAGCATGGACGGAGACATGGAATCACTAGAAGATCGGGAAACATGATTGTAATTGCTCACATAATAGTAGATGTGTTTGGATCATCACCACCGAGTATATACCATTGATGACCTCAACTAGCTCCAGAACTCCTCCATGGCACAACCACGTAGGGCAGCCATGGCGGCTAGGGTCGGCCTAGGCTATCTCCTAGACAACTTTGAGGACTCGCGGCCGTCGTTGTCTCCCTCCGATGCTTGCTTCTAGGTTTCGCCGAATTCTAGTGGATGGATGTGGCGTCCGTCGGAGGCAAGGGATACAAATACACCAAGGAGGCACTAGGTCAAAGGGGAGGCCGAACTGGGCCCGAAACATGGTAGGCCGGTCGGCATGGGCCGGCCGGCCCAGGCTCTTTTCGGCCTAGTTCAGGCCCATCTTGCTCCCCGATGCTTCTTGTGTCTTTTTGATTCTTTGTCGAACTGCATGTGGGTCCTTGACGTTGTTTTCCCCGCGGTTTAGATAAGGGTGCTTGACGCGCAAACTCCCGCATCTTCTGTTCGGGTCCTCAGAGTTTCACGACTTCATGCTTCGATCCTCGGGTCATTTGGAGTCATGTTCACTTCGTGTCTTGACTTGTGTCGGGCTTCATGATCTTCTCACAAAGTGCTCGATGAACTTTACCCTAACTAGGGATGAAAGTGGTGTGGATAATTTCTGCATCCGATCCGATCCGAATCCGAATTATGCGAATATGGAGAAGAGTTTTTGATATCCATGAGGATGTGGATAATCTGAATCCGATTGTGTGCGGATGCGGATTTGGATATGGTGTTAGCGATATCCGACGGATACGGATTATCCAATAATTGAATGCGGATAATCCGAGGTCTATAATAGGATATCCGACTACTATGACAACCCAATACGACCCATACACTATGACTTTTTACCTATACACAATTTTTTAGCCCACAAAATTTTAGCCATATATATAGTGTGTGCACATGCATAAAAACCCTAGCTGCAGTCTTGCGCAGAGCATCATTTGTCAGTTGTCACGCATCCTCACCGCAACACTTACGGCCTGACGATTGCCCTGCGCCCCTTCCGATCCGGCAAATCATAAAGAGTATTTTTCATATTGTGCTGCTACTTTACGGCTTTGCTTTCAAAAATATTGATCACCATTTGAATTTGAATATAAGCATGTATTATCTGACTATATTAATCTGCATCCGCTCTGACTCCGGACCATATCTGACATCTGAAAAAATCTGCATCCGTAACCGTATCTGTGTAATATCCGCTCCGCTCCACATCCGACAAAGAAATATGGATGTGGATGTGGAAAAGGTATTATCTGATCTGATCTGATCCGCTTTCATCCCTTCCCGGAAGTCATCATTTAGGTGCTTAAATCCTTCGTAAATAACAAACTCCAAAAACCACATGCAAGTGCGAACTTGTTACATCATTAGTATGCCTAGTGGCGGGTTAGTTATAATTCAAAGCTCAAACCAAAGTGTAACAAGTTCTTTTAGTTGACGGAAATCGACCGCCAACAGGCGGTGCGACCCTCCTCCGCCTCCCTCCATCGACCAGGTGGGGGGCGCTAGTGGTGGCTCTCCTCCCTCTGCTCTCAAGAGTCGGTAGTGGTGGTGGGGCATGACGGCGAGCCTCCCTGTCTCCGCCCCGTCCCCTGCTCCCCCGCTCTAGCGCGCCTCATTGGTGGGCCTCATGTAGGCGGATGGATGTGGCTCCTCACGTAGGTGGACGGATGTGGCTCCTCTAGGGATGACAATGGGTCGGGTTCAGATCGGGTGGAGTGTTTGGGCACCCAAAACCGAAACCTGAACTTAAAACCCGAAACCGACCCGAACACCGATTCAGGTGAAAATTCGTGCCCAAAACCGAACCCGCGGATATCCGAAACCCGATTGGATACTCGAAACCTGCTTCGTATGGCAACATATGAAGAGCAATGAGGACTTTTATAAACATATGCACATATATATACATATTCACATGTATAAATAAGAGGCAACAAAATAGTAAATAATTTCATGACTCAACTTAAAATAGTATATAAGTAAACAAGATATTATTAGTATATTATAAAAGATGAGTGTTAATTCATAATGACTTATTTCGGTTATCCATTGGATATCCACGGGTGAAAAAACAGACCTAAAACCGAACCTAATAAGTTTCGGAGCTCCGAACCTGAAAACCGTGGGCGAAAAATCCAAACCAAACCCAAACCCGCTAGACCCGAAACCCGCAAATATCCGACCCGAAACCACCCCATTGCCATCCTTAGGCTCCTCTTGGTGGAGGAGCCGAGGCATGGGCCTAGAGTAGCAGCAACTGGAGGAGTGCCGGTCGCCCTGCCTCTTCCGGACCTGCGCAGCCCCGCCGAGGATCTCACAAGGCTGGATCTGCTCGTCCCCTCCTCCCCACAATGTAGCTCGGGTGGCTAGATCTTGGCACACGGCGGTGGCTAGCTAGAGAGGGGACGACGGCGCAATGCAGGGGCCGCGCATCCAAGCACGGGTGCGCAGGGCCTCGCAAGAATGGTGGCATGGTGTCTCTCTCTCCGACGACCTTCCTCTCCACTTTGCCGCTCGCCAAAAGAGGAGCTGACAAAGATATGTGAACTGTCGGAGTCCACTAGAATGAGCACCTTCTTACCCTGCATTTGGCCCATAAACCTTATTGTTCTGGGGCCTTCCACTCCTGAACAAGCTGACTCAAATAATGCTAATAACAATTGCTCAGAACCTTCTTGGTTAGATGTGTGACTTGTTGTATCCAATTCTTGCTCTTGTGTCTACAGAATATCCCAGAGCTCTGGAGTTGCATGTAACTGCACTGCCTCAGGGCACTTATGATCACGTGTCCATTTCTCAGCACACTTGAAACATAACCCCTTTGCACACCTAAAATCACGCAGTGTCGACCATTTGTCATCCTGAGGGCGACTTCTGTTTACTTCAGGAACCTGAGCACCACCAGAGAATTCTTTCTTCGGAGGCGGAGGAAGAGGCAATGGGTGGCAACCTGCCTGCTTGTTGCCATGGAATGTATCAGTTCTACGACCATCTCTTCGTTTATCATTGTCATCCACCTCTTCCTGCAAAAGAGCCAGAATACACGCAATATCCAAATCATGTGGCCTTTGAACTAGTACAACAGATTTAAATTCAGGTTTCAACCCATCAATGAATCTCATAGTGTAATAAAGAGGGTCAGTATGGCTTTCGTAAGCTGTCAACTGATCCACCAACTTAGAGAACCACTCTATATATTCAGAAACTCTACTCAGATGTTTTATATGGAAAAGCTGTCTAATCAATAATTCATGATGCTCTTTGCCAAAACGATCTAAAACCATCTGGCAAAACTCCACCCAAGACACTGTTCTGACTCTCTTCTCAACAGATTGGAGCCAACGAGCAGCTGCCTTGGTGAAATACATAGAAGCAATTTTTATCCAGGGCTTAGGATCTACTTGACACAACTCAAAGTAATTCTGACTACGTTTAATCCACAATTTTGGGTTTTCACCATCAAATTCAGGAAAATTCAGTTTAGGCATTCTACCAGTGTGAGATGTACTAGGGAAGCTATTACTGCCACTAGGAAACGAGGACCAATCACTCTTAGCATACTTCAAGTCAAACTGAGAACTGGCTTTATGAATTTGCTTAGGAGGCTCAGTGAACATACCCTTGTCCGGGGGAATGAATATGGTTGAAAACCTTGCCCAATTCATTCTCCCGGTTCCCATTTGGAGAGTGGTGCCCAATCGGGCTGTTGACCGGGTTACCGATAGGTGGAGGCGCTGCGGCCGACCCTGGCTTGGTGAAGATCCCCGCTGAAGAGGAGGAATTCAACTCGAGAACCACTCAATTCACCGTCGTGCGAAGAGCTCCCACCTCCATCCTAAGATCATCCATACCTGCATCCATCTTAGGCTTCCAATCGTCGAACACCTCAGCCGCCTTCTCCATTGCAGAGAAGCGAGCCCCGAGATTCTTCTCAACCCCATCGATCCACTTCATCATCGATGCCTTGAGGTCCTCAACCGACGCCTGCAGGGGCTTGAAATCATCCATGGATGTCTTCAAGGTCTTGATCTCGTCCAGGATATGCTTCAGTACGGATCCATTACTCCTAACTTCCTCCGGAAGTGAGTGAAGTGCTCGTGGTCGATCTGATGTGGATCCAGACTTGTTGTTCACCCCAAATCGAGAGTTTCGAGTTCAGGAATCGGATTGGCCACGACGAATTGCGCTCACCAATTGATGCTGATGAACTGACTCAGCGAGATGCGGGAATTCAGAGCAGATCGACGAATCAAATCCCAGAAACTGGCTCCCTTGGAACAAGAACGGAGAAATTATTTGACTATGTATACGATGGACCCCCTCCATGTTTCCTTCCCTGGCAAGGCCGGATACGAATTTCGACGTAGTACACGCCGCCTCCAGCATCTGGTCGTGGCGTGCCGGAGCTCCTCCGTGCTCAGACCCTGTCCTCCCGACGGCCGTGCAGCACCGCCACGGCACTGACGAACATGTGTCGTGGCATGGCTTGTCGGGGCGTCACTCGCTCTGGGCTCTGATCGTCTCTTTCTTCCTTCTGGAGACCTAGCTACTCACGCCTGGATTTCCTTGTAGCGTCATCGCTACATAACTTGGCCCTGTTTAGTTGGTGAAGTGAAAATTTTGGGTCTTCATTGAAGATCTATTAGGAGTATTGAACGTAAATTAGTTACAAAAATAATTACACGAATGGACCGAAAATTGCGAGACGAATCTATTAAGCCTAATTAAGGTGTCATTAGAGATTGATTACTGTAGCATGACATTGTCTAATCATGGCATAATTAGTCTTGTTAGATTCGTCTCGAAAATTAAAGTAGGGATTGTTGAATAAGTTTTGTCATTATTTCACATTCAATACTCCTAATTAGTGTCTAGAGATTGATGTGACAGGTAGTTGGTAAAAATTTTAGAGAACTAAATGGGACCTTAGCAGTTGAGGAGGTATTTCTGTTATCGTTATACTAGCAGCTCCTGGAGCTGAGCGGCGCTGCGGAGCCGAGTGGACGCAGAAGCCGAGCACAACGAGGGGGATCGGAAATTAGTGGCGACCGGAGCCATCCTTTTTCATAGCGTGTGGCATACAGTTTAGCGGTGCAGCGATTTTTCCTTTAAATCGATTCTCTAGGAGCGAATCCAGTACTCAGAGCCGGTGCATTCCGAGCTCAAGGAGGCTAGCCACATCGTGAAGAAAACGTGGATCATCCAATCCACGATCCAACGGTTGAGACTGTACGAAAATCTTCAAAGAAGTCTTAGGGTGTGTTTGGTTGGGTTGTGACTGTGAAAAAAACTGCTGTGAGCTGTGAAAAAAAGCTGTTGTGAGCTGTTAGGTGTGAGAAAGCTGAAAGCCGTTTGGCTAGAACATCTGTGAGCTGTGAAAAAAGTTGTTGTTTGCTGAGAAATGTCTGTAATACCCCGAGGTCATGTAGATATTCAAATTGTTTGTAAGAAGTATTTTGTTCACTAATTCACAAACAAATTACCATTTTAAAAAGGTGATCTTAATACATTTACCATTAAAAAATGATCAACATAAATACAATTTTGGGATATATACATAAAACAATGGTTACTCCAATCTTAAATTTTGGAATAAACATGCTAATGACATAGCACATGAGACATCGAAAGCTCAAATATTTGTGGGTGCCATGGGGCTCGCTCATCTCTCGTTTCTTTGTACGTGATAAAAAATTTGAAATGACACTCCTAAAAAAAGTGAAAAACAAAGTCACCACCATGTACAAATTGAAAAGTCCTCCTGCAGCCTTAGGAACAATTGAACAAATAAACAATTAAGCAGCTAACAAGAGGCAAGAGGCAGTCTCGAGAGCCAGAGTCATCTTCAACCTCTAGCTGCGCCCTTCTTCCTCGATGCCCGCAGTCTCGAGAGCCAGAGTCATCTTCAACCTCTACCTGCGCCCTTCTTCATCGATGCCCCGTCAACGCTCCTCTCGGCCAAGCACCACATGCCACCTCTCAACCCTTTTCTTCTGTCAGCAAGAGGCACTGCAACTAGCTTTTACCCTCACGCCTTGATCAAATCCACCTGCCAGATTGGGCACCATTTATTTTCCTCACGAACGGAGACAAAAGCAAGAGCACCAGCTCTAGACTTGAGCATTTCACGGGCCGGGCCGGGCCGAAAAAACTCCGAGTTTTTCGGGTCGAGAAAATCCTGCACATGACTGTCTCATGGGACGTGTCGGGCCTCAGTTTTCGGCCCGGGCTTGGGCGGACCGCCCGCGCATTTTATAGTATAAAATAGGTAAAAACAGCATTTCGGGCCGGACTCGGGCCAAGATTTTTTTTTCGCGGGCTTCAAAATCTCTGCCCACACCCGTCCAGCAAGGTCCGTGGGCGAGCCTGGCGCGGGCCGGACTAAAAATGCTCAGGTATAACTGAAAGGAATCGGATACTCGTAGCCTAAGAGGGGGAGGGAGTGAATTAGCCAACTTAAAAACTTAACCTATAGCTTATCACTATTTGCATTAAACATAAACTAGAACATGCTATCTAGATGTGCAACTAAGGTTGTTCTAGTGTGAAACTCCCATCTCAAAACAAGTTTTACAACCTATAGTCAATCCTAGCAAGATACTACTCTAGGTAAGTAAAAGCAAACAAGGATTGCAAAAAAATAATGCGGAAACGTAAAGGGGATGAGAGGAAGCAAACTCTTGACACGCGATTTATCACGTGGTATCGGTAGGCACTAAGCCACCCCTAGTCCACATTATTGAAGCACTCTACACAATATTGCTTCCCGGTCACCAAGTCTCTCCCAAGAGCACCACTTGACTTGCCACAAAGGCTCGCCACGAAGGCACTCGCCAAGCTCCCTTGGCCACCTTGATGCCGCCTCCACTAAAGAGCTTCTCCACCAAGGGAAGGGGGTCTTCACGTCCCCCGCACAAAGTGTCCTCGCCGCTCCACACCAAGCCGGAGGGTCGAAGACGTTTGCCGGAGAGCCACCTAGGCTCCAAGGCTTCCGGCACACCTCGTACAACTTGATCCACTCGAGAATCACCTCACAAGGTAGGCACACCTTGCACTTATTCAGCCCTAAGCTAAGCCTAGCACTAAACACACACACAAAGCATGTGCAAGTCTATGGATGAATAATTTAGCACTTGGATGGCTTGGATATGATCTTCAATGTGTCTTGGACTCCTCTGCACTTCCATACACTCCAGCAAGCTCAAATGACGGGGTGGAAGGGGTATAAATAGGCCAAGGCATCAAACTAGCCGTTGGGCCAAAGCTCCTGAAAATAGTACCATCGGATGATCCGACGCTATGCTTTTTCCTGGCGTCGGTTCATCCGGTGCTACTGACCGTTGCCTTCCACCGCACTTAACCGTTGAATCCTGCTGACGTCATTCATCCGATGCTTCGACCGACGCATCGTCGTACCATCCGGTGCTGAAGACTCCGCGGCAAAAACCTCTCTGTTAGCTTCTTTGGTGCTGCCGGATGAACCGTTGCTCAAACCCTTGGAACCATCGGTTCATCCGGTGCTGAAGACTTTACGGTCAAAACCTTACTGTTAGTAAACACGTGGCCGTCGGATGAACCGTTGCTCCACCGTCGGTTCATCTGGTGCTGTTGATTCCTGCGAGCTAACTGTTGCTTGGTCTCTTGATTCATCCGGTGCATGTAAAACTGGGGGCGTCGGTTCATCCGGTGGTCCATGCTGACTTGAGTACCACTTCATCCGGCCATTGCACCGACGCTAGCTTCTACGGTACAGTCGGTTCATCTGGCGGTGTCTTTTCTCCTCTTTCTTCTTGTCGGTTTTGCCTCAAAATATATACCATCTTCTCATTTTGACATATAGTATTTTTGCATCTATGAGACCTAGAAATATCTACAAAGACATGCTCAACAATATGGTTAGTCCCATTGATCATGTTGTCATTAATCACCAAAATCAAACTTGAACAAATGACACATGAGGACATGTTCGCTACAATAACCAGCTCCAATCCTAACCAATACGAGAGAGAACCTACCAAATCCTGACCGCTGCCGTCGGAAATAGAGAAGATTTGAGATGAATCATCCTCGGATGCCGAAGGAGAGCACGAGCTTGGGGCGGATCTGTGGATCCCCTGCTGCTCGTGCTCGCCGACCGGGGCGGCCTGTCCCCATGCCCGCTACCCACCGCCGCCCCTTCGCTGGGCTTGTGCTTGGGGGAAATGAGCGACGCCGGTGAAGGAGCAGAGGGCCCCTCGGGGAGCTCGACCACGACATCGGAGCCTGAGCCCGTGGGGAGCCCACGCCGCTAGATCGATTCCGTGGGTGGAGGGCCGGCACAGGCTTTAAGAGAGGCAGAGGACGGCCGCTGCCGCCGCCGGAGGCATCGTCGACGCGTGCGGCGTGCGGCAGGAGGCATCGTCGGCCGGAGAGGGAGCGAGAGGGGGCGTCGGGGAAGAAAGAACGAACCTGTACACCCATAAGCGGTGGCAAGGCGGGTAATTTTCGTGAAACATCCGCCCTAACAGCCGGAAAAAGCAGGGTACGAGCTGCTGTGAGAAATGCACGCGTGATAGCTGCTTTGTGTGAAAGGTGCTGCGATGGGGCACACCCTTTGATTTGACTGTCAACTTTTTTCGGAAGCTACAACAGCTTTTAGCTGAACCAAAGGGACCCAGTCCACTCGAGGATTTGTGAAATCTGCCAGAAGTCCATTGAGATGGTTACGAAATTTTGCCTAAGAAACCTCCGATATTTGCTAAAATCCAACAATCGATATTGTTCCGAAGGATCAGTTATTTTACGAAAAAGCCCTCAAAGATCTGTGAAATTAATGCTTAGTCCACCAAAAAGGAACAATATGTTTTTGCGAAAATGGCCGTGTCGTCAAAAAATAGTTGGTGGCCCGACAGGCGATCTGGCTAGCGAGGTTGTTCAATTTTGTAAGAAAACTCTCGAGGATTTTTGAAATCAACAAGCTGTCCACCGAGAAGACTATCAACTTCTGCAAAAAACATTGAGATTCCCTGAAATAAAAAAAAGCCGAGATTGTTAAAAAGGATCAGCTATTTTTTAGAAAAGCCCCTAAGGATTTGTGAATTTAACGATTGGTCCATTGAAAGGAATAGGAAGTGTTCACGTCGTTTAAAAAAGGTCAGCCGCCCTATTCACAATCTGCCTGTCGTGGTTGTTTAACAATCTTGACATTTTCTACGAAAACACTCGAGAATTTGAAATAATTCACAATCCATCAAAAAGGCTACAAAGTTCTAAAAAAACCTCGTGATTTACAAAAATCCATACTGTTTTACAATAATTCGCAATCCTGTAGAGGGCCATCTATTTTGCAGAAAAGCCCTTCAAAAGATTTGTCAAATCATCCCAAACCCAAGGTTGCCTCTCATTTTTTATCCAAAAACCCCCTTGCATTTTTTGAAACCAACTCAAGCCTTGTAATTTTGTTAGACACCTCAAGGATTTGTGAAATCAACACTTAGTCCACCAAAAGGAATAAGTTTTTTGCAATAAAACCCTTGACGTTTGCTAAAATCAATCCGCACTCCATGGCACCATTCATTTTCCTTTTTGCAAAACACCCTCAAATTTATTAGTTGAACCTTAAGTCGAATGCATTGGCCCAACAACTTCGTTCATAGCCCCCTGCATCTTCAGACTCATGACGTGAGCCAAGATTACATTAGCAGATGCAACATAGAGCTACCTGAATAATTTTATTACTCGCACTATTAACAAAAGAGGATGGAAATTGGCAACTAGAATATGTGCTTCTTTTAATATTTACAGACTCCAAAATATGTTACTTTAGCCCATCCACAATTAATCCTGCACTACTATCTCAACAAGTTTATTAGTTCAGGTAGTGGACAAATCAAATCCAACAAAAACATCTTCACACTGACCAGAGAGTTACAATAAGTTTTACAAATAATATCACCCAAATGTAATGTTAATTGCACATGCTCAATTAATAGGTCCTAATGGCACTCCTTTAGGTGGCGTTTGGATTAACGGAAAGGGAAAGGGACATACGATGGGACAAGATTGGATGGGTTATGAAAAGACTTTCAAAATCCGATCCATTGTTTGGCTGCAATTGGGGTTGGGTAAAGTGGGGCCCACAAGCTCTATTTAAAAAAACACTACAAGAAATGTGTCATCCACCCTGTGCGTCACCGGTGACCGTCACCGCGGCTGATGACCGTTGAGGGGCGACGCGACAGCGATCGGCGCCAACGGCGTCTCACCCTCGCCCCCAGGCCATTAGCGGTCACCACCAGAGGAGAGGAAGCCTACGGAAGGGACGGCAGCGGCGTCGGTGACATCGACGGCGGCGACGACTACGACAGCGGCGACAACAGCGACTTCAACTTCGACGACGGCGACGGCTGCAACAGCGGCAACCTACCCGACGACATCGACATCGACACCGCTGCTAGGACTCCACTTCCTGATCGTCAATCCATTTTTGACGTGAGGTCAGATCCTAATCCAACACGACGAAGATACAAATTCTGGGCGTCACCGGAGGAAGAAGATGGAGAAACTGACGAGGAAGCCGATGTCACAACACCATCCACGGCCAGTGTGGTCGCCACGGCGGCGGAGATCGGCTACTCGGTGGAAGAGCTCATTGCAGCAGAGGAAGAACTCACTGCAGCCGCCCATGAAGAGGTAAGTTCTCTTGTGGCTGCAGGCAAGCATGAAGGTTCAAAGCTAGAAAAAGACCACGATTCTCTAGCAACGAGAGTTGTCAGGGATCTGGTATTCTGGTTCGGCAGATATCCAAATCTAAGCAGTGGCATGGTCCATTGCCGCCCGTGAGGATCTCACCTCCAAGAACGTTAGGAGACGTTCTAGTCAAAGACATCCGAGTTTCTGCAAACTTGGCGCTCGGCACCAGCAAAATTGAAAGAGCTCGTTCACGAGGAGTCTCTGATCCCACGACAACCTCGTCTCCGGCGAGTTCGATCGCCAGCCACGACGAGCTCTGTAAAAAAATTTGAATCCTGCGAGATTTTCGGATCTTGCAAACGTTGGGTCCAGTGGTGCAAATGTTGGATTCGAGGAAGTCTCCATGGCGACATACAGGAGCGAGAAGAAAGCTGAGCCGTTAGTTCAAAATGTGAATCATAATTTGATATAGGATCCGCAACTACATTCACAATCCGATTTGACGGAGCATGTGCATGATAATGTTGTGACCCCTGGTGACTCGTTAATTTTAGAGATTAATGTGCTCCACAATCAAACATGTGGCCATTGGGCTCACCTGCGATGGGCCAGACTGCCAAGTTGGGTCGGCCTGTCCAACTGACAAACGGGGCACATTCAATTTGGTACACGGAGCCGCCAGGAATCACACTCCTTTTCGCGACATCAGGGACGAAGGTGAACCCTAGCCGTCGCTGTGTGCTAGAGAGACCTCGCTGCCGCTCCTACGCTGAGGTTGTACGCGCGGGGAACAATCGCCGGCCGTTCAAGATGACAGGACAACCGCATGGTGGTGCTGGTGCCTCTCAGCAGGCTCCCCATGGTCGTCCTGCACCCCATGGTGTTGGACAGGGGCATTTCGTTGGCTCTGGCACACGCCACTTCCAAGGTCCTGGAGGAAACCGTAGCTACCAACCTCCTGGTGGTCATGGTTTTCAGCCATATCGGCATGAAAATCGAGATGTCGAGATGCATGGCTCCGGCCGTGGCAGTGAAGTTCATGAGGGAGGGCGTGGTGGTGAGCATGGTAACTTCCATCCGGGCTACGGTGGTGGCACTCATGACCGGCGCCATTACAGGCCGGTGTGCCGCCACGAGACCAATTCACAGCGCAATGGAGCTCCAACACAGCGAACTGCCATTCCAACAGCCACGAAGAAGACTACTCAGGGGGTTGATGGTGCTACTGAAGACGTCATATCTGCTGCAGTGGCAACCAAGATTGGACATGAGGAAGGTAAAGCAAAGAAAGACCAATGTGATTCTACTGCTGAGTTGGGTCAGCAATTATCGTCATTGCATCAGACTGCTGGTGGTGCAAAAAAGGCAAAAGTTCAATGTGTGCAATGTGGTCGGCGTGGGCACGTTACAGATGATTGCCCGATTCCACTTTTTTTGTCAAATCTGTGAGAGTAAGTTTCATGTATCTAATAGGTGCTCACTGCTAAAAACTGTTAAGCCAGTAGCTCAAACTGTGGGATATGGCGCTCCAGGTTTGGGTTTCCACTATATTCCTGTTTCGGACAAGGATTACAATGACACAAAGGTCAATGCTGCTGCAAGGGCTCTCGTCACCATTAGGGGTGGTGAGTTAACAACAGAACAAGTAGAAGGAGAACTAGAAAGGTTGGTTCCAGTCACATGGCAATGGGAGGTAAAAGAGCATGGTGCAAATTCTTTCCTTACTGAATTCCCTAATGCAATGGAACTCGCTCGGATGGAGGAGTTTTGAGAGGTCAAAGTCAAAAATCGTACGGGTGTTTCAATCGAGTGCACTATATGGGGAACACATGAGGAAGTGCAGTTCAAACTGAATGAGGTATGGGTACAGGTTGGAGGAATACCCCAACAGCTACGAAAACATTTCCTCATTCTTTGGGCGGTGGGTACTTTAATTGGTGCTACACAGATGGTTGACATGGTTTTCACTGGATCCAACGATTTGGCAAGAATTAAAGTTGCTGTTTTAGATCCTAAAAAGATCCCAGAAACTTTGGAGGTGGTCTTTGGAAAGTATCTACATGGCATATACTCCCTCCGTCCCATAATAAGTGCAATTCTAACTTTTGAAAAAAATCCCAAAAAGAATGCAATCCTAGAAAACAGATCTAATCACCTTCCAAATTAAGTGGTCAGATTTGATTTGCATGGCAAAACTTACTGCATTTGGCAAACAAACGAGGGTATTAGAGTCTTTTCATTCCACTACCAATCTGTCTTAAAAAACTAGAATTGCACTTATTATGGGACGGAGGGAGTATTTCATAGTGGAGAATGGGGAAGGATCGTGTGGGCCTCGTGATGGCATTGATAGTGACCCTATGGACGAGGATGATGATCTGTTAGGGGAAGAAGAGAAAGAGTTGGGCAAAGATAAGGATCAGGACATTGGGGGATCTTCCAGTGGTGAAAAATCTACTGATGAAGAGCCTCATAAACAAGATGGTAAGAATAAGCATCAAGACAACAGTAAGCAAGTGGAAGGTGCACACTACATGGGGATGGGATATGAGCATTCAGAGCCGGTTATCTCTACCATGTGTGCTGATCAACAGGGGCTGCATTTAGAAGTGAAGGTGACCGATCAGGTTGTAGGTGAGTTTGGTCAGCTACAAACCAACATCAATTCAGCCACACAGGAGTCTTTCAACTTTTTTTCTGATCATAATCTGAGGCAAATGGCTGAAGAAATTGTGGATAAGGCTGTGGATATTCAGTTGGAAAAAATATTGGACAAGGTGCTTAATGAGGATAATGATGTGGTACAGAAGGATAAATCCTCAGTTACCCCTTCTAAGCGGGTACTGCCACAAGCTCCGGTTCGATGGAGCAAGAGGCGGGAAGCATGAAGACTCATTGGAGAGGGCTGAGCGATTAGTGGCTATTAAGAACCTGGAGACAACATCAAAAATCTGGTAAGAATTCTCAGAATTCTATTTTATCAGTTCCCGATTCAGTTTTTGCTTTAAATATTAAAAGTATTGGTATCTCCATGGGATCAAATGAAAAGGAAGTTTTTAATTCAATTTCTGATATAAAGAGTGGGGAAGTAGATAGGTTGCTTGCAAATGATTTAGAAAAAGCATCAGAAGTTAAATGTTTAGATGATTCTGATGGTGAAGAAAATAATGAAATAGAATATATTACACATGGCCACTTGTGGAGTGGCTTACTCGAAGAAAATTTGGGTGAGGATGCTGATCATATTGGAGGTGATTGGCAAACAGTGTCCAAGAAAAAAAGTTCTTCGAGTAAAAAGAAATTGAATATTCCATCAGTTACACATATTAAGAAACGAGTTTCTAAATGAAATGTTTATTTTGGAATACCAGAGGTCTTAGAGATTTGGCTAAATATAAATTTCTTTATGACACTTCTTATGATAACCAGTTAGACTTCATCGCGGTCTTAGAGACACGCAGAGACGATTTCTCAGCAGTTCACTTGAACCACTTTTGTGGTGGTAAAGATTTCTTGTGGCACTGGACCTCTCCTAGAGGACAGTCAGGTGGAATCTTATTGGGTATCAATCTCCAAATTTTTGATAATGAAGACATTACATTGGGGGATTTCCATATTAAATTTAATATTAGAAATAAAGAGGATGGCTTTGAGTGGGTTCTTATTGCTACTTATGGAGCAACACAAGATGAATTAAAGAAGCTTTTCTCACTGAAATGGTTCAAATGTGCAACATAACTGATAAGCCAATTTTAATTGGTGGAGACTTTAATATCATTAGAAGACCAAGTGAAAAGAATAATGACAAATATAATGACAGGTGGCCCTTTCGTTTCAATGCTTGTATTGAAAGTCTGGATTTGAGGGAATTAGATCTCTCTGGGCGTCGTTTCACCTGGGCCAATTCTTTAGATTCTCCTACTTTTGAGCAACTGGATAGAGTCTTGATGAGTACAGAGTGGGAACAAAAGTTCCCATTAGCGACAGTTCAGGCACTAACAAGGCATATTTTAGATCATACCCCGTTACTCCTAGACTCGGGAACATCTGTTGTTCATGGAAACCAAAGGCCTTTCCAATTTGAACTTTGTTGGTTACTAAGGGAAGGGTTCTATGGCCAACTAGCAGAGATCTGGAATAATGAAAAAAGAGGTGGGAATTCTATATAGAGATGGCAATATAAGATAAGGCACACACGACAATATCTTAGGGGATGGGCTAAGGATATTAGAGGAAAGACGAAGAAAGAAAAAGAAGCTATCAAATCTATGATTGATATGCTAGATAAAAAGGCAGAACATTCAACTCTATCTCCAAGTGAGCAAGATATCGCTCAATGTCTAAGAGACAGAATCTCTCATTTGCTGAGGGAAGAGGAAATTGCTTGGTTCCCGCGATCAAAAACTAAAAACCTGTTAGAAGGTGATAATAATGCTAAGTATTTCCAGCTTATTGCAAATGGTAAGCATAGGAAAACACGTATTTTTCAATTGGAAGGAAATAACAAAATTATTAAAAATGAAGTAGAGTTGAAGGAACACATTACCTCATATTACCAAAATTTGTTTGGTGCCCCTGAGGAAAATAATTTCACGATGTTGGAGAACCAAATTGATGATATTCCCCAAGTATCTGACACAGAAAATGACATCCTCACATCATTGTTTATTGAAACTAAAGTAAAAGAGGCTATATTTCAAATGGAACATAACAAGGCTCTAGGACCGGATGGTTTCCCAGCTGAATTCTATCAAGTATTTTGGGAGGTAATAAAAGCTGATTTGATGGCTTTGTTTCATGACTTCCATAAAGGTGAACTACCTCTTTTCTCCCTCAATTTTGGTATTATTACTTTATTACCAAAATGCCAAGAGGCCATCAAAATTCAACAATATAGACCAATATGTCTTTTGAATGTGAGCTTCAAGATTTTCACAAAAGTGGCAACAAACAGAATAAATTTGGTGGCACAGAAGGTCATACGACCATCACAGACAGCTTTTCTACCGGGTCGATATATTTTAGAAGGTGTTACAATTCTTCATGAAACAATCCATGAGGAAGAAATTAAGTGGTGTCATATTGAAGGTGGATTTTGAAAAAGCGTATGATAAAGTTAAATGGCCTTTTCTTCAGCAAGCTCTCAGAATGAAAGGATTCTCACCTTTGTGGTGTCAATGGATCCACCAGTTTGTCTCTGGGGGTAGCGTTGCTGTAAAAGTAAATAATGATGTGGGTCCTTATTTCCAAACAAAGAAAGGCCCCCGACAAGGAGATCCTCTATCACCCATTCTTTTCAATCTAGTGGTGGATATGTTGGCCATATTTATTGCTAGAGCCAAGGAGGATGGTCAAATTCAAGGACTTATACCACATTTGATAGATGATGGCCTTTCAATCCTACAGTACGCTGATGACACTATCATTTTTATGGAGCATGATCTTAAGCAAGCAAAACATATGAAAATCCTGCTATGTGCTTTTGAACATCTTTCAGGATTAAAAATAAATTTCCATAAGAGTGAAATGTTTTGTTATGGGGAGGCTAAGATCTGTTCAGACCAATATTCACATATCTTTGGTTGTGGTATGGGTCAGTACCCTTTTAGGTACTTAGGCATTCCAATGAACCACAAAAAACTTAGTAGCAGGGATTGGAAAGCCGTGGAAGAACGCTTTCAAAAAAAAGTTAAGCAGCTGGAAAGGAAAACTCTTATCTTATGGTGGTCGATTAGTGTTGATCAACTCAGTTTTGAGTAGCCTTGCTATGTATATGATGTCTTTCTTTGAAGGACCAAAAGGTATTCTTAAGAAGTTAGACTTTTACCGATCCAATTTTTTCTGGCAAGGGGACAATCATAAGAAAAAATATAGATTAACAAAATGGGGAATTTTATGCCTACCAAAAGAACAAGGTGGCTTAGGTATTATAAACCTGGAGGTACAGAATATTTGTCTGCTTAGTAAATGGCTATTCAAATTAATAAATGAAGATGGGGTTTGGCAAGAGCTTGTTAGGAAGAAGTACTTAAAAAATAAAACAATTGGTGAAGTTCGTTGGAAGCTGGGAGATTCACATTTCTGGTCAGGCCTTATGAAGGCTAAAGACCATTTTCTTGAATCTTCTACTTTCAATATTCATAATGGTGAACAAATTAGGTTTTGGGAGGACAAGTGGTTGGGAAACTTTACTCTCAAAGAACAATACCCATCTTTATATAACATTGCAAGAAAGAAGCACATAAAGCACATATCAGTTGCTCATGTTCTTAGGTCTGCACCACTAAACATAGCATTTAGAAGAGCATTAGTGGGGGACAAACTACAGAGGTGCAATGAGTTAGTCACAAAAGTTGCATTTGTGCAATTAGATGACCAATGTGACTCCACTAAATGGAACCTTACAAAACAAGGAACTTTTACAGTGCAATCAATGTACAAAAATCTTGTAAACCAGATTGCTTTTCCTATAAATAAATCAGTATGGAAACTGAAAATACCCCTCAAAATTAAGGTATTTGTTTGGTTTGTGCTTGTTGACGTTTCTTAACGTCACCACTGGGCGCCGTGTTAGCGTGAGCGTGTAAGAAACTCCCGGGTACACTAACGAGTGCGAACGAATACGCAAGCGCATGGAAACACCGCTGTAGCACTTCTACCAAGGAGAATGAGTATTCCCGTCGGGTTTCGTTCCCTAAGGACGGTGTGTAACCAGAGAGGGTTTATCCAAGGACACCAGCTTTCGCTGGGATAGGTCAGGATACAAGAAGCACTTCCTTAAGGGACTTAGCTCTCAAGATGTATTCTGTCAGGTCTCAGTCATCCCTGCGGGGTGACAACACTACAAGGTGCTGGCAAGCGAGCCCAACCCGGTACGCGACGTAGAGGGTTGACAAAGGGTCCAACAGGCTGTCACCACTGCGGCCTACCTCTACGCTACGATCGTACGTGGTCTTTGCAAGAAAATCAGGGCCCAGACACCATGTATGTACCCCAGATAAAATACTATAGTGCGGTTACGTCTGTCGACCCGCTAACTACACTATAGCAACAGTATAGATACGGTCCCACGAACAAGGGAAAGATCGGAATCAGATCTAGTCATTGAGCTATGGAGCAGAAAGGAAGCTATGGATGCAGATAAATGAGATACAATGGACTTACTTAGCTAAACAGGATCAGAGCATGCAAACAAGTAAATGAACTACTGCTCTGGCTCTAAAGGATCGAAGCCTTGTGTCATGAAGAACACAAGCCTCTAACTTATGAACGAGCCACGAACACAAGAACAAAACAATCATGCATGAAGTCCACTATAGTCTAAATAAGAAATGCTGAAATACTCACTTTGGTCTAAATGAAGAACAAGCATCCACGAGGACATCAACTCACTCCTCACCCCTACTCCACCTCTCAACTAATCCTAGTCTAGATCTCTCCTCTTCACCATTCTACCACAAAGAGGTGAGAATCACCTCTCATGGGCAGAATTAGAGAGAGGGAGAGAGAGCTACACAAGAGAGAAGTGAAACTTGAGAGCTTGGTGGTGTTTGAGAAATGGAGCCCTCCCCTCCTATTTATAGACAAGGAGGATGCTTGCTCCGGGGCTCAAAGTGCCCCTAAACACCTGGGAATGCAGCCAAGGACCAATAGGGAGCAAACACGTGGACGGCCAGGATCAACCGACCCTAGGTCGGTTCGGCCGATCCTAGGGTCGGCCGAAACCCTTGGCCGGCCTTCTGGCTTGTGCTTCATCTGGCTCGCTTCCATGTGGGCCCTAATGCCTCTCCTCCGTGTATGGCACATTTTCTGGCGGTTTAGTTGGCAAAGTGGTCCCATGGATCCATGTGATGCTGACGTGGCAGCGTATGATTCGACGAGAGTCCCTCACATGGATTGGTGACATCACGGATCCAGGAGAATCCTTATGGCAGCCCCTGATTGGCCAGCATTTGAGTGCCTTGGATTGGAGTGGAGTGAAAGTGCATTGATTCCTCCCATTTCTTAAGCTAAATACCTGTATTCGAATAGACATCGACACTGGTGGAAAGTATGAGTTTAAGCTCCTATTCTAGTGTGGATGTGCAATTCATGCTCAAATTTGCAGGAGTTGACGGTCATAAAAATGACAAATATCGACCGTCAACAACACCCCCACACTTGACCTTTGCTCGTCCCGAGTGAAGGGGAAACAAAGCCAAGTGGGTCACAAATACCAAGGAGTAAGACAGACATAAGAGATATTCCAAGTCATACCTTGCTCTTGTGAACCTCTGTGTGGTGGCTATCATGTTCCCTTGTGTGATTGAAGAGTAGAACAGCTGTGAATCAAGTCACTTATATAGCTGATGATAAACACCTAGGGGGGTTTTGCAAGATTTTATAAACAAAACTCTGGGTGGCTTCCTTATTTGATTCTCTCAGATCGCTCAATGTGTATATGTTCTCACTAAGGCATTTGCCATTCTTCATCCTACTTCTAATGATGGCTATATGTGGAGCTCAGGGTAGGATAAAGAGAGAGCATACTTGCATCACATATTTTGCAAAGTCAAAGACTCGATCCACAGAGAAAATCAAATCATACCATCAGATCAAGATGTGCACCGGTATGGCTATGGTGTGTATGGTAAATGGATACTAGGCCCGGAATGGGTGCTAGATATTACCATACATATATGTGGTGAGAACTGTGGGTTGATGGTAAGGTGGACACTAGCCCCGGAATGGACACTAGTTATTACCATCTATGATATGGAACTCCTTTTTGCATGACCATCCCTCTCCTTTTCTCCTTCTTTATTTTGGATATAGGCTATCCTTTCTCTTTCTTTTTTTTTCAAAACATGCTTTGGGCATGTGTATATATATATTTTTTTTCATAGCCCATATCTCTTCCTTGAAGGATACTTTTAGAGAGAGCGGTCATACCACATATGGAGCTTTTACTTTTGTGGTACGAATGATACAATGCTAACTTCTAGTGTAGAAGCATAGTAAGGGGGAAATAGGTGGGGTGCACATATATCTTGATCATGAAAGTAATGATAAGAATTCTCATAAGGGTCGCAGAATTTGACAAAGCTCAAAGTAATAACAAGCAGCATATGAATCGAAGGTTTTTACCTACAAAGATCATATGGCTCTAATGGGACGGAGGCATATCAAAGAGGAGCCTTTCCAAGAGGTTTTAAGTTTTCAAAAATAAATTCCCCAAAAGAGTTAGTTATCAGAGCAACAGATCATATCATCCAGCCATATCATACTCTTCAATTACTTAGGTGAACATGCTTGTCCTTAAGGAGATTATGGTTCACAAGCATCCGGTAGATAACAAGGAATAAAACATACGTAAGTCTACTCATGTACAAGCGAGCTGGGTGATCTTTAGCATCATCATTCGAGTTTTAGTTTAGAGATAGATAGATATAGCTTATAAAACTCGGGAATGAGAGAGAGTGAGTTGTCGAGATGCTAACCGGCGCTATGCATGGGAGATGAACCGCTAGAGGCTCTCCACAGGAGTGAACTCGTGCGGGTCCTGTTCAGGTTCGCGGTAGGTGATCGATCGGCTAGCGCGGAGTGCTCACAGTGGTTACGTACGGAAATGTCGTGCCTGTATTGGGAGAGTAGTGGCTCTTCCCCCACACTTCTTGAACCTAGATGTCCTCTAAATCACAGAGACCAAAGTAATGACACAAAGGGTGGCTAAACCGGGTTATGTGACCGGTGAGCCACTTTATTCAAATTCAAATGTTTCAAACGAAATGATTAGGCGCTTACACACATGCAAAAGAAATAAATGAAATAAAGTGAAACAAGGGAAATCAACCTAGACCTAGACTAGCGCCTAATGACTAAAGCTGGGGCTAATCCCCACTACTCGGCATCATAGAGGGCTGCATGCCCCGTAGCCGAGAACAACCGCCTCATCTTCGCACAAAGGCCACGGCGAAGATCGCGCACGTCATCTCTCAGCTCGGCCAGGTCCAACTTCTGCTCTGAGTAAGCAGCCCTGTGCTTCTCATTGCTGGCCTCCAGTTCCTTCATCAGTGGGGTCAGCTTGGCCACTGAGGAGAGCTTCGGGAGTTGCTCGGTTGCCTGAGTCCTCTCCCTGGATCTCCTAGTGTAGGGCGGCGGTGGCAACCCGTCGTCCAGGCCAAAGTCTTCCTCCTCTTCTGCCAGAACTGGAGCTGGGCGTGCTGCAGGGGCCTTCTCCTTGGGTAGTGCCAGCTTTATAGTCACCGGCGGCTGCGGTGAAGGAGCAGACTGCGTTGAGCTCGTCTGCCCTCCAACTAGCGATGATCCAGGTGTGCTAGGTGGAGCGAGCGGTAACCCCCTGGGGCGAAGCTGAGCCGTGGTCGGCCTGCCATAGGGGCTGGCCGCCCGTCTCATGTGCCTCTTCCCAGGTGAGGCGGAGCGCCTTGAGGGCGGTGTGCCTGGAATCCTCCCGCCCGGCGGGATGGTGGCGAGAGGAGGAACATCCAGGAAACCGGCCACCATTGCGAGGACCGCAGCGGGGGCGGCAACGACGAAGGGGTTGCCTCCTGCCCCGGGAATGGTGGACGAGGTGGAGCTGTCGAAAGGGACAACACTCCTTCCGGCCATGGATGCGGTGATGAGCTGAGGATGGTGAGGTGGAGGAGATGGATTTCGCGATGCGAAAACTCATCAGGTGGCAGGAAGAAGGTTTCTGGAGGAGAAGGAGTCGGACATGCGAAAGAAGAAGGGGAGAGGCGGCACCAGGGTTTCGGCCGAACCTGGGTTCGGCCGGCCCCATGTGGACCCCTCTGGTCCTCCCCTTTCTCGTGTGGGCTCCAGCAAGTCTCAGGATCGACGGCCCAGGTGGATTCCCCGAGATGGAAAGATTGGCTTAGGCTTAAGGCTAGGATATGGATGAGGTTGAAAATTCATCCTCCCCTATATACCAACCTTGGCCAAACCGTAATATAACCATAGAGAAAGTGGGGGAAATCACCTTGGCGACATACTCCGCTTGTCAAAAGTGTAGGCACCTCTGACGGTAATCACGAAGCGTTCGTGTTGCCACATTGGTGCTGCCTTCCTGTGGACCTTTTGCCTACTCCTCTTCATCTTGGCAATTTCTTTCTCCTGCATGACCGCGGTCCACAAGATACCCGGAGGACAATTCTTCCTGGGGAAACAAAATGAGTCCCAAGAGTACTCAAGATGCGGGTGTCTTGTGATCTCCTATCTCAACTTATGACCATCTCCTTGCAGACAATGCTGATATGATGATAAGCTCTGATCTGCAAGGGTAGTGCATATACGAACTCGAACCCAAAAAGGTATATCGAGGCTGAGGGCAAGCATGATCATCCCAGAGAGGCCGAGGCATTCCCTGAGGTGGTCACGGGACTCGAGGACGATAGCACTAGGGTTGCGGAACTCGGAGACGATAAGATCAAGCACCGAGGCTAGTGCTTCACCAATGGGTACCGATCTCCGAGTGAACTCAAGCTCAGAAAGACACTCAGCCTTCAAAGAGGATGAAGCATGGACTTCCAGAGGCCGGTGTACGATCAGGATCCAGAGTTCGGACGAAGAGCAAGATTTACTCGCTCTTACCTTAGGCAGAGGGTTTGATGTCCTCATCAGGGTGATGAAAACATTCTGAAGTCTGGCCTAAGCTTCTAATGGGGGGTTATGGATAAACTGGAAGGTGCACCTCCCATTGGGCATCGATCAAGTCAGGCATAAGATACAAAGTGCAAGCTTCTCCTGATTGATCGGCATCGATCGATGTGCTCGAGATGAAAAGTGAATGCACTCCATTCGATCGGTAAATGATCGTGCTCCTTCGGTCTGATGGATGAATCCAATGGATTATAAAGCAGAGACCGATGTCTCGGTTTATACGAAACTTCAGTGCGAAGCACTTCAGCTCAAACCTCGACGTAGAAACACGATAGGCCTCTCATACCCTCCTTATGAGACAGTAGTGAGGATCGAACAAGTCATCCTGGCCGGGAATGGTCGTTCCTTCCGAACTACTCTCTCCGTTCTCCCATGAGACAAAGTCTCGGGGAGAAGGTCTAAGAAGATGCACAAGAGGGGAACCCAAGGGTAGATCTCGCGCCACAAAATCCTTCCCTTAGACTCTTGCTATTCAGGAATGACATCTTCAGCCAGAGCTCATAAAGAATGGACATAAAATCTCGAGCTTGGCTGATGATGGATCTAGGCGGCTCAACATTTCCTCCGGTGGGTGCCTCTTTGACTGGGATGCAAGGGGAGCTGAAATCTCGGAGATTATCCACGATCTCTTTTCCCTTGACAGCATCTAGGTGCACAAAGGATCCTCCGGAGAGAGCATTAAGCCTCATGGCATCATCCTTCCGCAATCCAAACCAGAAGTGCTAAAGCAACATCCAATCGGGACTGTAAAGGACTGGGAAATCTTCCACCGCGGAGGCGAAATGATGCCATGCCATTCCTAGTGATTCCTCCTCACATTGCTTGAAGCAGAAAATCTTTGCCCTTAACAAGATGACACGTTGTATTGGGAAGAAGTGGGAGCAAAAAGCTGCTCTCAACCTTTCCCAAGTGAGGTAGTCTCTACCAAAACAACGGTGCTAATCCCATGCTTCCCCGGAGAGGGATAGCGGGAAACACTCTCTTTTCCGAGCATCTGGTGATTCTCCAGTTTTACCCTGAGTTTCAATCAGACGCTCGTAGTCTCTCACATGATCAAAGGGGCTCTCATGACTTAACCCCGAGAAGGATAGGTCCTGAATTAGCTTCATGAGAGAGGGACGAATCCATAAGCCAGATGTAAGAGTGGGTCTTGACGAACATGGCTCTGAGGGTTCACTCCTCGGAGGCGGAAGGTGTTTACAAGGATAACCTTCCATGGGTAGTGGGGGTAGAGGTAGAAGTAAAGAAAACAAAAGGGATATCTCAAAAAGGGTAACGAGGGTGAAGGTAGAGGAAAAAGGAAAAAGATAAATACGAGGATAGACGGGCTCGAAGGTTAACAACAGCCGTCCCCGGCAACGACGCCAGAAATGCTTGTTGGCATTTCTTAACGTCACCACTAGGTGTCGTGGCAGCGTGAGCGTGTAAGAAACTCTTGGGTACACTGATGAGTGCGAACGAATCCACAAGCGCACGGATACACCGCTGTAGCACTTCTCCCTAGGAGAATGAGTATTCCCGTCGGGTTTCGTTCCCTAAGGACAGTGTGTAACTAGAGAGGGTCTATCCAAGGACACCAGCTTCCGCTGGGATAGGTCGGGATACAAGAAGCACTTCCTTAAGGGACTTAGCTCTCAAGATGTATTCTATCAGGTCTCAGTCATCCCCGCGGGGCGACAACACTCCAAGGTGCTGGCAAGCGAGCCCAACTCAGTACGCGACGTAGAGGGTTGACAAAGGGTCCAACAGGCTGTCACCACTGCGGCCTACCTCTACGCTACGATCGTACATGGTCTTCGCAGGAAAATCAGGGCCCAGACACCACGTCTGTACCACAGATAAATAACTATAGTGCGGTTACGTCTGTCGACCCGCTAACTACACTATAGCAACCATATAGATACGGTCCCACGAACAAGGGAAAGATCGGAATCAGATCTAGTCATTGAGCTACGGAGCGGAAAGGAAGCTATGGATGCAGATAAACAAGATACAGCGGACTTACTTAGCTAAACAGGATCAGAGCATGCAAACAAGTAAATGAACTACTGCTCTGGATCTAAAGGATCGAAGCCTTGTGTCATGAAGAACACAAGCCTCTAACTTATGAACGAGCCACGAACACAAGAACAAAACAATCATGCATGATGTCCACTATAGTCTAAATAAGAAATGCTGAAATACTCACTTTGGTCTAAATGAAGAACATGCATCCACGAGGACATCAACTCACTCATCACCCCTACTCTACCTCTCAACTAATCCTAGTCTAGATCTCTCCTCATCACCATTCTACCACAAAGAGGTGAGAATCACCTCTCATGGGCAGAATTAGAGAGAGGGAGAGAGAGCTACATAAGAGAGTAGTGAAACTTGAGAGCTTGGTGGTGTGTGAGAAATGGAGCCCCTCCCCTCCTATTTATAGACAAGGAGGAGGCTTGCTCTGGGGCTCAAAGTGCCCCTAAACACCCGGAAATGCAGCAAAGGACCAATAGGGAGCAAACACGTGGAGGGCCATGATCTACCGACCCTAGGTCGGTTCGGCAGATCCTAGGGTCGGCCGAAACCCCTGGCCGGCCTTCTGGCTTGTGCTTCATTTGGCTTGCTTCCATGTGGGCCCTAATGCCTCTCCTCCGTGCATGGCACATTTCCTGACGGTTTAGTTGGCAAAGTGGGCCCATGGATCCATGTGATGCTGACGTGGCAGCGTATGATTCATCAAGAGTCCCTCACATGGATTGGTGACATCTTGGATCCAGGAGAATCCATGTGGCAGCCCCTGATTGGCCAGCATTTGAGTGCCTTGGATTGGAGTGGAGTGAAAGTGCATTGATTCCTCCCATTTCTTAATCTAAATACCTGTATTCGAATAGACATCGACACTGGTGGAAAGTATGAGTTTAAGCACCTATTCTAGTGTGGATGTGCAATTCATGCTCAAATTTGTAGGAGTTGACGGTCATAAAAATGGCAAATATCAACCGTCAACAGTGCTAAAGGGGGTCATTTTAACTAAAGACAACCTGTTAAAGAGGAATTGGAGAGGTGATGACAAATGTTGTTTCTGTAACAACAAGGAAACCATCCATCATCTATTCTTTGGTTGCCATGTTGCACAATTTGTTTGGAGAGTGGTTCAATTTGCATTTGGTTTACAAGCACTGACTAATATAGAGGATATTTCTGGAGTTTGGCTCCAACAAATAAACCGAAAAATGCGACCTCAAGTTTGTATGGGAGTATGTGCAATTTTTTGGTCTATCTGGTTGTGCCGCAATGATGCGGTTTTTGATGAGAAAAGATTATATTCTTATTTGCAGGTTATTTTCAGGACCACTTATTGGACGCGGTTCTGGACCGTCCTTCAAAAGGAGAAAGACAAATCGAGTTTGAAGCATGCATGTCGCATGTTGGAGACTGTGGCTATGGAGGTTTGCGCCAAGCACGGGTGGTTGTCATATACTAGGCTTAGTTTGTAGTTGGCCTTATCGTTTCATTTGTTGGTATAGCTTTTTGAAAGCTCGTTCTCAATCAACCGGAGGCTGAGACTGTAATAATGAATGATTGGGTGCATAACTTATGCAGAGGCCGGAATAAAAATTCCTTTTTCTAAAAAAAAGAAATGTGTCCTATAGTGACGAACCAAAAAGTACCATAAATGCATTTTTTTACTTCATAAACCACAATTTATGATGCAGGGTGTTATGCAAAGCCTTTATCACCAATTCAGCATCATAAACAACGACTAGTGTCGTTCCTTATTTTGGCGCGTCATTAAGGTATTTTTTTTAATTTATTCTTTTTCTATTTTGCAAAAATATACGACCGCTTCAAAATTTACCAAAACTAGACTACAACCGCCGTCGTCCACGACGGCCACCGTAGCCCACGGCGGTTGTAGAGCCAGCTGCCGTGCACTATGACGGTTTGGACAGCCGCCCTGGGGACTAAGGGCGGCAAGGCCAGCCGCCGTCCCCCACGGTGGTTGACCGGCAAAACACCATGGGGTACGGCGGCTGCATGAACCGCCGTACGCCACGGCGGCTGCAGGCGCCAACCGCCGTGGGCTACGGCGGTAAGCTTTGCGGCCACCGTGGCCCACGGCGGCAGGGCCTCAGCCCTCTATAAGAGTCGAAATTTGGCCCAAAATTGTCACAATAATTCGAAAAAAAGAAAGAGAGGGTTGAGCAGGAGAAGAGAGTGAGGTGGAGGGGGCGGAGCAGCGAAGCTCTGCTGGTTCTTCGCTTCATTGTAGGTATTTCGCTAATTTCAACTCTTTTAATACTTGTACTTAGATGTAATAAAAACATAACTAGTATTGATTCACTAGATTTCTTTAGATGTATAGTATAGATGAAATAGTTTGTGGTTGTAGGGTTTAGGGTTTAGATTCTATTAGATGACATAGTTACTGTTGACTGTGTCGATGTCGGCGGATTAGATTGTAAGTTTAGTGTAGATTTTAGTCTATTTATTTGTTAGTCCCCGGATTTAGTATTTAATAGCTGTTATTGCTTTTTATTATGAATCAGACATGTCGGAGACAATTACAATCCAATTGTATTATGGATTTGGAGAAATTAGATATGGTCCACAGGGAGTTGACTTGTCAAATTTTAGTTTAGTTGAGAAAAATGTTAAAAGAGCAGTAGAAAGAACTTGGGAGGGTATAACCAACTGGCTGTGCAAGGCATTTTTAGTAGATTCAGAGCACCAATGCCTGTCGGTAATGGCACTAATCAACAGAAGTGATCAGGTGTATTGGGAGCTCGTGCCACTTCAAGGGACTCCACAATGGAGGAGTTATATCAGAAATGCATGATGAGTTGGTTTGCCAGTGATTTTGTTTGTCCAAGTTTTCCAGAAGATTGGGTCTAGTAGTCAAGTGCATGAGGAAGCTGAGGATGTGCACGAGAGGGAAGGTGTGGATGGTGTATGGGAACAACAAGAGGAGGAAGAAGGCGATTCAGAAGGTGATGAGACATCCAGAGGTTATGTTGTCACTGGTTATGTTGATGAGGGAGATGGAAACTCAGAGGTGTTGAGACAGTACGAGAGAGAGTTAGAAGACGATAAACGTGCATTAGAAGAGGACTCCTCGGATGATGATTATGATCAGTATGAGAAGCATGTGACCTGGGATTGGCAGGAGTACGATTTCTCACAGTATACTGTTAATCATGGTGAGAATGTGCCTTGGGAGTACACCGAGAATGAGGTTACGGTGGGCGCCATGTACCCTATACTACACATGTAAAGAATTCAGTGAAGCAGTGGTCCACCTTGACTCTGCACAGAGAGTTCAGGGTAGTGAAGAGCTCTCTGAAGATATATGATGTGCATTGTAAGAAGCCTGATTGTGCTTTTCGAGTGTATGCATATAAGGGCAAGTGGGACCATTACATAGAGGTCAGAGAAGTGGTCCCTCACACATGTACGCTTGATCAGATTGATGCAAGGCACCGAAACATTTCAGCTGATTTTGTTGCAAACCACATGTACCCTACCATTGTGAAATGTACTTGTTATAAGCCAAAGGCCATAATCGGTGCAATTGAGGAAAAATTCGGGTACACTATCAGTTACGGCAAGGCATACAATGCAAAAAAGAAGGTATTGGAGCATAGGTGGGGTACTTATGAAGCATCCTACCACAATTTGCCTAACTTACTGCACACAATAGTTCAGATGAATCTTGGCCGCTACTATGATATGAAGGATTATCATTGTCAGCAGAAACCAGGCAAGCGTGTGCTTCAGCGGTCATTCTTGGCATTGGGTGCTTGCATTGAGGCTTTCAAACTTTGTCGACCGACCCTTTGCATAGATGGCACTTTTCTCACAGGGAAATATAAAGGAACAATCCTGACAGTCGTGGCAGGTGACAGTAACAATCAGTTGCTTCTTTTGGCCATTGTATTTGTAGAGGGGGAGAACGGTGACAGTTGGTACTGGTTCCTTGAGAGATTGAAGAATATGGTGGTGCAGGATGTGCATAACGTGTGTGTCATACACGATAGGCACAAAGGTATTTTGCAAGCAATGAATGACATAAAAGATGGCAGCCAAGAGCGTTACAGAGATCCATTGTGGCTAGATGTTAAGAGCAGGTGGTGCACTAGGCACATGAAAGCAAACTTCCATAGCCAGTTCAGGAATAAGGTGCTGTCTAAATTGTTTGAGCGGTTGTGTGAGCAGACTCAACAAAAGAAGTTTGATGCCATTTCGAAGAAATTAGATGACTTCACAAAGAAGGCATCAGAGGAGCTAGCAAAGAGGCCAGTGAATCCTGAACCTGGCCAAGAGCCAGTTTCTCTCGAGGACGTGGGATTAGATGGCCCTCAAGTTAGGCGGAGAAGAGGGTGTGCTGTGAAGACCTTCAGCCAGTGGATTCAGAATGAGCCTAAGGAAAAGTGGTGTCTCATGTTTGATGAGGGCGGAGCAAGGCATGGGATGAAGACCACTAATTTTGCTGAGGTCTACAACCGTGTGCTTCGCGGTTCAAGAGATATTCCTCAAGTTGACATCATTGAGTTCTTTATGTATCGCACAATGCAATATTTTTACGAAAGGAGCAAGGCAGCGGATGAGGTTGTGAGGAACACTCAAATGGTGTACTGCACCAGAATGACCCAGTATTTGGAGAAAGCTCAGGAAAAAGCACTTCTTCACAAGGTCCGAGCGCAGCCTTACTACCACTCTACTGAGAATGAAATTCGGTGGAAATATGAGGTTAAGTGCAAGGGGAAAATGCGGATAGGCCCATCGTGTGAAAAGACGCAGCAAGTGTGTGAACTTGGGAACCAAATCTGCAGATGCTCTTGCCGGAAGCCGCAGCTACTACACACCCCCTGCACACATGTGGTCACCGTAAGTTATGAAATTGGAAATTTCAGCCAAACATAGGTACGTGCCGTGGTACTACGAGAAGGAAATTGTTCAGAACACTTGGAACCGAACAATTGAGGGCTACCTCGTGCGGGGTACTTTCACTGAGGACCCCAAGCAAAATGCTGTGCACATACCAGATCCAGATCCAGATCCAGATATGTGCCAAGGTGTTGGTAGATGGAAGAAGAAGAGGATTAGAAACAACATGGACGAAGCAGAAGCTGGAGCTGCAGTGATGATCTACTGCAAGTGCCACAATATGGGCCACACGTACAAGAGGTGCACAACTCCAAATTATGCTTGCAACACACCATGTCCATCCAATCTGGGTGCATCATCACCTTCAGGACTCTCCCAAACCCTAACCGTTCATAGCAACAATGGACGCGGACATGGACGTGGGCGTAGCAACAATGTAGGATTCATATGATCATAGTTGCTTGTAACATTAGCACATTTAATTTCAGAAATTGTAATATTTGAACTAATATTTCCTGTACGAACTTATGCATGGTATTGTATTGTAATAATTGAACCGCTATTTCGTGTCGTCTCAAATATTTTGTTTCATTTGTATTATTTTTCCTATGTTGCTAATCTGATTGTTCTCATCTTGTTTTGCTGGTTTGCAATGGCTTCCTCAGGTCCTGAGTTGGACTTGGAGTTCCTCACCACGAGGAAGGACAATGTTGCAGTCCCAAAGGGGATCCACACTCCTTTGTGCTTCTACAGTGACAACTGCAAGCTTGTCAAGTGCAAGGTTCTCAGGTATGCCTATGGGATGAGGTTCTTCATGTGCGCCAACTATGCGCACGACCCGATCAAGCCACTCGACCTGCAATGTTAGAGCCAAAGTAAGAACTTACTAAATTTATTGATTATTTGTTTGTCATTATTGTTTTATTATGTGCTGACATGTTTTTTGCAAAAAGACTCCACCTCCTCTTTGTGATTCACGCAGTGGCTAGACACCGAGCAGTCTGACTTCGACAGGAGCTACATGAGGAGGCGGGCCGTGATGCAAGGGAGAGGTGGTTCTGCATGATTGAGGCAGAAAAAAGAGAGGAAAAACGGAAGGAGGAGCAGAAGGAAATTCGCATTCGCTAGGAGATGAGAGAATGTGAAGCGGCCCAGGCCTGTGAAGTAGATAGAGAGAGGAAGAGGGAGAGGGCTCGCCGGGCCAAGGAAGCTGGGCCAGATGCCATCAGGAAGGGGAAATACCCACGTTATACTTAGTAGACCTAGAGTATTAGTCGGACTGTATCAAATAATTCTGGATTTCATGTCATCGTCAACTAGGGTTGGTTTGTATCCTTTAGAACTTTAGTCGAACTGCATTAGAGTGTGTTTTCTCCATTATGTGTGCTTCGTTAGAGTGACTGCCACATACAGAGTCGGATGTGTTTCCTCCGAGTCACTGCCGTGTTCCCCTCCCACGGATTGACTGGCCCACAACGCGGTAGTGCCCTAGTACTAGGGTGTGTTTTCTCCGAGTCACTGCTTCATTTCCTTTCCCACGGATCGAACGGCCCACACCCAGCCAGCCTTCTTCTTCTGCCTATATGTACCACCATTCACTCCATTGCCTTCTCACAGCATTCAACAATGAGTTCCTGGAGTGGGGATGAACACGGTTGTGGTCCTGAGTTGTGGCATCAGCAATCTCTAGATTTTAATGCCAATTTCCCACTGAAAGGCAAGAGTGACTTCACCTCTATGCGTGAAGTTAGAAGCTACGCACCCAAGCAACCGGTGTTGTGGCCTAGGTGTTAGCACGGTGAGTTTTGCGTGATGCAAGTCTACGAGGGATGGAACAACTCCGGTCGTCGCTTCTGGCACTGCCCATATGCATGGGTAAGCAATGTCCATGAAATTGGTTCATCCACTTTCTTTAGTTTGCTAACGTGTTCTTGCCTTTTGCAGTACTCCACCCAACAAGAGAACTGCGGTTTCTCGCAATGAGTGGATCCACCAGCTATTGACCCCGATCAAGAGTACATCAACTACCTCAAGGATGTCGTCATCTACAACCTAATGTGGAGGCTGTCAGAGGCACTGGCTTCTCCAGATCCATCGTCTAGCGCAGCAGACGACCGATGCTGCAAATGTTCGACCTGCACTTGTGAATGCCTTAAGAAGATCAGCTCCCCCCGAAAGATTGGTCCCCTCCACCTTCACTTCCACACCCCCAGCTGGGTACTACTACATGCCGTCGCAGCACTCCGGCGGCTCTGTGCTCTCCGAGCAGTTCTCATACAACTAGATTAATTAGGAATGTTGTAATCAAATTTCTAAATTCCCTAAGGCATGTTAGGACTACGTAAGGCGCATGGTTAGGGTAGTAGAAGCGTCGTACATGCCATTGCAAAGTTGTTTGTTTTATCATCTAAATTTAAAAACCAACCACCCTGGCGAACGATGGTTGGGCGGGTCAACCGTCGTAGCCCATGGCGGTTCCATGGCCTCTGCCTGCCGCCCCCAGCACCTGCAACCACCATAGCCAACCGCCATAGCCCACGGTGGTTTGGCTAACCGCCCTGGGCTACGGCGGTTAGTGTCGCCATGCCTGCAACCGTCGTAGCGCACGACAGCTGGCTCTGCAACCGCTGTGGGCTATGGTGGCCGCCGCGGGCGACGACAGTTGTAGTCTAGTTTTGGTAAATTTTGAAATGGTCGTATATTTTTGCAAAATGGAAAAAACACAAAAAATCGTCACTAAGATTATGACGCATATACGTCATCAAAACAAAACGTCATAATTTGGTTCCTACAACTTTGCCATGTTGGGCAAAATTTGATGTGACATCCATGTAGCATGACAATTGTGACAAACTGTTTCGTCATCAAATGAATTAGGCTCATTTGTTGTTGGGTCAAGCCCAAAATTGTTCCTGCTAGCTGATGCTGTTCAGATAGCCCAAAATTGATTTCGATAGGCTCATTTCTTATTAGGTCGGACCCAAATTTGTTTACACAAGACAATTTCATTACAGCAGGCCCATTTGTTGTTGAATCGAGTTCAAATGTTGTGCAAATTTTCTGTGGTCCTTTTAGTCATTTTTATAAAAATGACTTTTGGCCTAATTATATATAGGCTGATCCACTTAAGGCTAACCCGATCGTGCCTCAAAATTAATTGATTTTATTTCAATTCTAATCCGATTGGAAAAATAATAAACACACATATTTATTTATGTTAGAAAATAAATTGTTCCTGGACAAGCACAACCATATTATTCATCCCATATCACAAATTATTACAAGATAACTATCTCACAAAGAACAAAGATTAGCAAAATTGCATTCAGGTCATAATCTCAAGAGAAAAAGCAGAGCATTGATCTTAACCTCTTCATCTTGTATAGTTAGAAATTGACGAAGGAGTTCTTCACTATCTTCAGCTACCTTCTACAATCTCTTAATCTCAACTCACTGCAATTTGAGAGTTGATTCCGATTCTTCAATCTTCTTCTACAAGCTAGGTAACGGATCCTAGTGAGCAGCAAAAAAATTTCTGAAGTTTAACCCCATCCTATTTGGGAGCGTCAACTTACTCATCATCAACACTGTCGCGTAAGGATTTGGTACACCTTGTTGAGTACTCCACTGCACTGCACGTCCTTCTTCGGGAAGAAGCATCATTGACTTGGTAACTTTAATCTAGTAACAGTGGATCCGAAGTCAGATTAGGATCTTGTAATTGATTCAAATTAAGAAAATAAGGAACGCATTAAGTTTGTTACCCTAGAGCAGATCTGAACATGAGCGACTACATATGTTGA
The DNA here is from genome assembly GCA_036936925.1 of Cenchrus fungigraminus. Taxonomy (NCBI): domain Eukaryota; kingdom Viridiplantae; phylum Streptophyta; class Magnoliopsida; order Poales; family Poaceae; genus Cenchrus; species Cenchrus fungigraminus. The sequence goes on along the minus strand of CM072775.1, from coordinate 9,676,342 downwards.
CCCTTTGGCCCGCTAAAATATGATATAGCCAAACTCAGTTGATGCATTTGTTTTAGTATAAATAAAGAGCAGATAAATAAAAGTACAAGAAAGGGTTGAGCTCATTCGCAATCGGAGCAATTTCATCTATTAAAGTTCAGCACGGTACATGAACAATCGCTTGGCAAAAAAATATTGGAAAGTATGAAAGATAATTATAGATGATGTGTTGGAACAGTAATTTTCACCAACTCTACCAATACGGTACACTAGATCCATATTCCTGAATCCAGCTACAATAGTTGTCGACCGGACATCCCTGGGCCCACTACACATGTGGGCCATGCCCGGGAGATAAGGCCTGATATTCTACACTACTCGACTAGTGGGCCATGGTGCAAGGCTACTGTGGACCACAAGGCAAGACAAGACGGACAAGGACTTGTACTAGATTAGGATAGCTTCTCATTACCCGTTATAAGCTACTCCTAGTCCTGCTCGACTAGTACTCTTGTACCTAATCCGACTTGTAACCCTGCGTCCCGTGGCATATAAGGCGAGGCAGGGACCACCCTCAAGGGGATACGCAATCAATCAAGAGCCACGCAGCATACAGGACGTAGGGTATTACGCACATTGCAACCCGAACCTATCTAATTGTGTGCCCCGTGTCTCACCATCGTGTTCCTGATCTCGGCGAGCCCCACCGCACAATCTACTACTTCGGGTACCCCGTGGTAGGCTCGGTGTCTAAAATACTGACAGCTGGTGCACCAGGTAGGGGACCTCGTCGTTGATCCGCTGGCGAACTCGATGGCTCCTGTCATCATCAAGCCGATCGTCGCTTTCCAACAAGGCGACACCTTCGTTTTCGGCTCCTGGGTTTGTGTTGCTGACGGTGCTGGATTGTTCCTGCGTTTCCTGGCATCAACTCCGGAGTCGAAGCTCAAGTCCTCGACGCTTACGCAAGCCTCGATGGAAGATCTCGTCGAGAATTTTGGCAAAATTTCACTTTTTGACCCAGTCAGAGAGCTCAAGTCGGAGTCCGAGTACAACTCGACTTGGCCTTCAATCTAGACTAAGTCGCTTTCCCCGGCTACACAGTTTGCGCTCAGCCTGGATCGTCTCCTACCACCACCCCTCTTCGGACACCGCCATGTCAGCGCTGCTTGCCAAGCTGCGTTGGACATCCTCAAGCGCCCTGGTTCGAAGACCGTGCTCTAGTACTCTTCGGATTCGGAAGTCAGCCTCAACTACTTCGATTCAGATTCATCTGAGTTCGAGTTCGACTACGGTTCGGATTCTACTGAAGCACAACAACTGTCTGGCCCTGCTCAAGGACTGGTGATCACATCGACACCTGAGAGTAGATTCGTCTACTAGCCTGAGCATGTGCCTGCTGGCCTCGTCTAGGATGGTCAGGAATGCTTTGTCGCATGTCTCGACAACCTACCCTTCCAGGAAGGTACCAAGCTTGTTGACTACAACACCGACACTGAGCTCATTCAGAGTACGGGTAGTTCCTTGTCTTATCGAGAGGTTTTTGTCGTTGATGCATCTACTCCGCAAGGGCACTGTGCCAATTATCTCTTCCCGGAAGATGTCTCTGATGATAAACTCTCTGTTAATGCACCTGCTGATGAAACTGCAGAGGCCAAGACTGCATGTTGCTAGAGGAATACTGATCGTACAACCCTTTGTCGTGAACTTGTGGAAGCTCTACCTACTCGTAACTTACAAGAGGCTCTGGATGCGGTCGCTACTCATCAGTATTGTACTCCAGAGGAAGCTATCAACGCGGTCAACTTGCTTGGTTGATCAAGAAAAAACAAGGCGAGACTCTTCGCGAGTACATGCGCCGCTTCTTTGAAAAAAGAGCTACTGTTGTTGATGTTACCGAGAAAGAAGTCATAGACACCTTCCAGGATGGTTTCTATGATGACAGGCTATTCCAAGTCTTCGGTCGCGCTCGCCAGCAAACATCACCAAGCTCAAGGAGATGATCACTCACTGGGCGGACGAGGAAGATAAAGCTCGGAACCGGTTCAAGCATCTTCGCGACAACCAGAACAACAACAACAAAAATAATAATGTTGGTGGAAACAATAGTGGCAAGCAATAGCAGGGCAATCGCATGGGTAATAACTACTCGAGCAATCCTAATCGCAAGCGCAAGCCCAAAATACTATTGCAGCCATGGAACCATCCGCCAAGTCTGAAGAGGATCCTCACTGGACCAAGTTGACCAAGCAGAAATGTCCATGGCATCCAGAGGGCGATCACACTGTAGAGCAGTGCTACCAACTTCACCGCGCCTTGAAAAACACACCGGAACCAGTGCATCCAAACCCAAGGTTTCGCAAGAACAAGGGGAAGAAGGATAACACGGACAAAGACACTAGGTTTCAAGACCCATCCAACACTGTCAATATCATCTTTGGTGGGATTCCAACCAAGCGCATGCAAAAACTTGCTCTCAGGGAGATTATGTCCATTGAACCAGCAACTCCAACTTTCCTGAAGTGGTCTGAAACCCCTATCACCTTCTCAAGGGCGGATCAATGGACTAGTTTTTCTGAGCCAGGGCGATATCCTCTCGTTTTGGATCTAGTCGTAGCAGGCTCCAGGCTTACCAAGGTTCTCATCGATGGCGGCAGTGGTCTCAATGTCCTGTTCACCAAGACCTTGAAGAAGATGGGCCTTGATATCACCAAAATGCTGACCAAGACCAACTCGCCGTTCTATGGTATCATCCCGGGCAATCAGTTGTTCCTTTGGGTTTAGTCATACTACCCATTACCTTTGGGACTAAGGCACATTACCGCACCGAGTACATAAAGTTCGAGGTTGCTGACTTCGAGACTTCTTATCACGCCATCCTCGGCAGAAATGGTCTGGCAAAATTCATGGCTATTCCACATTATGTGTACCTTGTACTCAAGATGCCGAGCCCCAAAGGAGTACTTTCACTACGTGGGGATTTGAAGTGTTCCTACGACTGCGACGCAGAAGCCGTGGAACTTGCCTCCACAAATCAAGTCCCCAATGTTATGATGGAAGTCTTCACTGCAGCTAAAAAGCTTGCTTCGAGCGAGCTGGAGGTTCCCGAGAAGATAGACATCAACAACAAGCCTGCACCAATTAGTGACGTCCTGCTCAAAGCCGTGGATCTTGGTACCGGTGACAGCAGCAAGACGACCATGATCAGTGCACATCTTGATCCTAAATAGGAAGACGGTGCTCGTCAACTTCCTTCGGGCTAACCGTGATATCTTTGCATGGAAACCATCTGACATGCCAGGTGTGCCCAGGAGGTTGATCGAGCACTCACTCAACGTCGATCCTAATGCTACCCCAAGAGACAACATCTTCGTCGCTTCGCTAATGATCGCAGGGATGCTATCAAGAAAGAGCTCGCCAAACTACTCGCGGCTGGCTTCATCCGGGAAGTCTTTCACCCGCAAGGCCTTGCTAACCCTGTGCTCGTCAGAAAGAAGAACTCAAATGATTGGAGAATGTGTGTCGACTACACAGATCTCAACAAGCGTTGCCCCAAGGATGCTTTCGGGTTGCCGCGGATTGATCAAGTCATCGACTCCACGGCGGGTTGTGCTCTACTATGCTTCCTTGATTGCTACTTGGGCTATCACCAAATTGCAATCAAGGAATCTGATCAAGAGAAGACCGCATTCATCACCCGTTTGGTGCTTATTGTTACACAACAATGTCGTTCGGGTTGAAAAACGATGGTGCTACCTACTAGAGAGCTATCCAAGCGTGCTTCAAGAGGCAACTCCACAAGAATGTGGAAGCGTACATGGATGACATCGTTGTAAAGACTAGGGATCCAGACACGCTCATCGCGGATCTTGAGGAAACTTTTGCTTTGCTACGGGAGTACCAATGGAAGCTCAATCCCAACAAGTGCGTCTTTGGTGTATCATCTGGAAAATTACTCGGGTTCATCATCAGCCATCGCGGCATTGAAGCAAACCCCAAGAAGATCACTGCCATCTCCAATATGCAAGCTCCGACTACTATCAAGGATGTTCAGAAGCTTACTGGATGTATGGCGGCACTCAATCGCTTCATCTCGCGACTTGGAGAATGGGGTCTACCTTGCTTCAAGCTACTCAAGTGGCAGGAGAAGTTTGTGTGGACAGTAGAAGCTGATCAAGCACTCACATAGCTTAAGGAGTTCTTATCCAAGCCTCCAATCCTCACAGCCCCTCTGCCACAAGAAGAGCTCTTGCTCTACATTGCTGCGACTACTAATGTTGTCAGCACTGCCATTGTTGTTGAGCGGCAGGAGGAAGGCCATGCTTACCCTGTCCAGAGGCCGGTCTAATTCGTCAGTGAAGTCCTTTCAGAATCCAAGGCTCGTTACCCTCCGGTACAGAAGCTACTCTATGTAGTTCTGATTACTTCACGGAAGCTCCGCCACTACTTCGACGAGTATAAGATTTATGTGGTTACTAGCTATCCACTTGGAGAAATACTGCACAACCGGGATTTCACAGGAAGAATTTCTAAATGGGCGGTAGAGATTGGTGCTCTATTGATCGTGTTCAAGTCTCGCACTGCTATCAAGTCTCAAGCTTTGGTCGATTTCATTGCTGAGTGGTGGGAGAATCAAGTTCCAACTCCAATTGAGCGTCCAGAGCATTAGGTCATGTACTTTGATGGTTACCTCAAGCTGGAAGGTGCCGCTGCTGGAGTACTTCTAATATCCCCCAAGGGCGAGCAACTCAAGTATGTTTCGCAGATCTTTTGGAAGGTCTCAAACAATGAAGTTGAATACGAAGCTCTACTGCATGGTCTTCACCTTGCAGTCTCTCTAGGCATCACACGACTACTTGTTTATGGTGACTCCTTGGTGGTCATCAATCAAGTCAACGACTCCTAGGATCGTAATGCTGAGAATATGGATGCGTACTGTCAAGAGGTACGCAAACTTGAGCACAAATTCCATGGTCTCGAGTTCCATCATGTTATCCGCGATAACAATGTTGCTGCGGACGTCTTGTCGAAGCTAGGATCTACACGTGCTCAATTACCAACGGGAATCTTTGTCCATGAGCTCCACAAACCATCAATTCTGGAGCCATCATCTGCACCCACGACTACTAATCCTGGTTCAGTCCAGCCTGATGGTGAAGTGCTTATGATTGATGTGGACTAGAGAACAGCTTTCATCGACTACATCAAAAATCAGCTGATTCCTGAAGACAAGTCAGAAGCTGAGCGCATCTCACGCCGCGTTAAGGCCTATGCACTAGTCGGGGATCAACTCTACAAGCGAGGCGCAAGTTCTGATGTACTCATGAAGTGCGTTTCTTGTGAAGAAGGCAAGGAAATCTTGGAGGAGATACACAAAGGAATCTGTGGCAACCACGCTTCTTCCCGCACCTTGGTGGGAAAAGTTTTCAGACATGCTTTCTACTGGCCTACAACTCTTGCTGATGCAGAAGAACTAGTCAGAAAGTGCCATGGATGTCAATTCTTCGCCAAGCAACAACACGTTGCAGCCTACAAGCTCATCACGATACCACCAACCTGGCCTTTCGCTTGCTGGGGGCTTGACATGATTGGCCCTCTCCCAAATGCACCAGGGGGATTTAACAGAGTTCTAGTGGCTATCGACAAGTTTACCAAGTGGATTGAGGTCAAGCCTGTTACCTGCCCGAAGGCTGACAGAGTCCTCGACTTCTTGGATGAAATTGTGCATCGCTATGGGTTCCCCAATCTCATCATCACAGACCTGGGTTCAAATTTCAACAATCACCAGTTCTAGGAGTATTGTGAGAATAGTGGGATTGATGTCTGGTATGTCTTCGTCGCTCATCCACGCGCCAACAGCCAAGTGCAACGCAGCAACGGGATGGTACTCGACGCCCTCAAAAAGCGACTGTACGATGATGCAAACACCAAGGGAGGCAAGTGGATCAAGGAACTACCCAATGCACTCCGGGGGCTACATACTCAATCTACTACTCCCACAGGGTAGTCACCCTATTTCCTGGTCTACAGCTCTGAAGCCATCTTGCCTGCTGATGTCATGTAGCGATCTCCGGCAGTTGATCAGTACAAAGAAGGCGTAGCTGAAGAAACAAGACATACAGATGTCTATAGTATCGAAGAAGCTCGCTGCAACACACTCATTCAATCATCCAGTTACCTCGAGAAGATTCATTGTTACCATGATCACAATGTTAAGGAACGCTCCTTCAACATTGGTGACTTGGTCCTCCGTCGTATCCAGAACACGACAGGACTTCACAAACTCAACTTGGCATGGGAAGGCCCTTTCTCTGTCGTGAAGTTCACCGGACCTGGCTCATATTGTCTCCAAACACTTGAAGGCGAAGAAATCGACAACTCCTAGAATATCGACCAGCTTTGTCGGTTCTACCCGTAGGCGATCACAACAATCCTCTCCAGGCAGCTTCGGCTGCGACTACTCATAGGGGTTCATGACAATCCTCTCCAGGCGGCTTCGGCTGCGACTACTCGTAGGGGATCACGACAATCCTCTCCAGGCGGCTTCGGCTGTGACTACTCGTAGGGGATCACGACAATCCTCTCCAGGCGGCTTCGGCTGCAACTACTCATAGGGGGTCACAACAACCCTCTCCAGGCGGCTACGGCAGTGACAACTCATAGGGGGTCACGACAACCCTCTCCAGATGACTCCGTGTCGTATAGAACAATAAGTGGCACATGTTCTCCTTGTTCTATTCCTTTAAGAGGCTGCGGCCTAGAGTAACACCTTTCATAGTAGGGTCTCAGTGGAACTCTCACACAAGTTGCTGCTACAGCAAGATGAGTTCAGCACACTGTCTCCTACGGTCTTACATACTCGTTCTTCGGAACATTCTTGCGAGTACTATCTCACTAGGCTTAATGCCTCAGAAGTACTTAAGACACTATTACTCAATAGTGTATCCAGACATTGTACTCGACACAATGTACAAATTTATTAACATAGTAATAAAGTGATTATCCTGCATATCGACTTGTTACTGTGTCTTTGCTTATTTTGCAACAAAGCCTTCTTTTTACGCTGCTACAGCTAAGGTTTCTTATTTGTTTTGATTAAGCTAACGTTCTTTGGAACACATCTAGACTTGAGTACTTCTACTCGAGTATGATATCTCTTTTTTGCAGCCGTACACTCACTAATCATGAACTTGAGTGAGGACCAGGTGTGTCCGAGGACCAGTGGAGGGTCGCTCCTTAGTGATGAGTAATTGACAATGTTGTGAGGACTGATGCTTGACTAAGTGTGCAGGTACAGGTTGTGGCTTGACTCGTGTCAGTGCAGGTGAAGAACAAGCGCGAAAGACCATAGCCGTGGCGGCCTCCGGGTGATGGAGTGGCAAGTAGGCTTAGTTCGATGGACCCGGTGGCCGATGGGGTCAAGTGCGAGCCGTGCGGTGCAAGACTGGCGGGCTGAAGTCGTGAATATGGGCCGGTGCAAGCTAGCGGATGGAGGCCGAAGCTTGCACGCGGGGTTTGTTGGTTTGCCCACAAAACCTTCGGTGGACGGTTTCTTGGTTTGGGCCTCAAAACCAAGCCCGGAGGCCCGAGGCGACGGAGACGGTGATCTGGGAGCTTTGGGAAGCTTCGAGGCGGAGGGCACGTGGCGTGATCACGGGGTTTGCGTCGATGTGAAGCGAAGCCGCGGTGGAAGCGTGTCCGTCCGATGAAGACTTGACCAAAATGCGCCTGAGGGGTTGTATCTTCATTTCAAGTTATAGTGGTAGCGTAGTCATTTACCTCCCTCCGATGGACTTCATATAAATAGCAGAGAGGTGGACGGCATCTCTCTCTCTTGGACCCTAGGTTTTCCTCCCCCGGTAGATTGCTCTGAACTGCTTCTTTTTCCTCTGTATTCCTTAGGCTAGATTATTGTATAGACTCTGACCTCTGGATGTATGGAAGCATTCGGCGTTGCGGTGATCTCCTAGTCCTCTGTGATTTTCGTGTCATTTTCGGGGCTATTTTTGGGGAGTTTCGTTCTTCGCTCGATTCGGGAATTTGAGGGTGTTTTCCTTCGGATTTCTTTGAGGAGATCATGGGTGGATGCCTTGCGCATCTTTGTGTGTGATCTTGACTCCTCAAATGCCGGGGAAAGCCTTCAATTTGTAAGTTTTTGGCCGGGGTTCGAGTTCTTGGTGGTGGTTCGTGTGAGCCACGATTCCCGGTGTTTTAGTGGCTTAGAGGTCGAGATTTTTGGGGCATAGCTTCATCTTGTGTTGCTTATCATCTCCCCCAAATCTTGTCTCAAGAGCTTTAGCCGTTTGGGAGATCTGGTGATGGAATTGGAGAGTTGACCTCGTGGGGTCGGGCTTTTTTCTGCTCTGTCCGCGCCTGGCGGACTGTCCGCGAGTGCCATGCGGACTGTCCACTTGACCTGTGTTCGTCGCGTGTTCGTACGCGTTCGCGTTTCGATCCGTTCTGTTGCTAGGGTTTTGTTGTAAGAAGTTTGCGGACTGTCCGCGGGAGCTGGCTAGACTGTCCGCGTGGTGTTGCTTTGTGTCTGGGGTTGCTCGAGGTTTGTCTGGGGTGTCCAGCGAGTTTCGCCGGACTGTCCGCCTGGTGTGGCCGGACTGTCCGCGCGGTGCCGGACTGTCCGCGGTGCTTGCCCGGACTGTCCGATTTTCCCGGTGCAGCACTGGTTGATCGAGGTCCTTTTTCGGACTGTCCGCCGGGGGTTCACGGACTGTCCGTCGTACTCGCGGACTGTCCGCCGTACCCGTCCGGACTGTCCGGCCTGGCCCTCGCAGATTTGGCTAAGTCTTTTGGTTCTTGCTTTTGTGCTTCCGCTCTTTACTTCTAGGCTTGTCTCTTGTTCTTGAGGGCTGATTTGTGACTTGTCTAGAGCTTCTTTGGTGTGCGAGAGTACTCGGAGTGGCAATCGGGGTATAGGCTGAGTTCGACCTTCGGGAACAATTTTTATCGGCTCCCATTCACTCCCCCCCCCCCCTCTCTGGTCGCCTATTCGGTCCTTCAATTGGTATAAGAGCCGGTTACGGATCTTCTTGATTCTAACCAGTCTAAGATCCAAAGATGGGCGATTATGGCAAGGGGTCGGGTCCTCCGCACTTTGATGGCAAGAATTACCCGATGTGGGAGAGGCGCATGGGCACGTTTTTGCGAGGGAAGGGAACTCTGATCTGGGAGGTCACTCAGAATCCTCATTATGTCATCACAAATAGTTTTCTGCTTCTAGGATCGTGGGACATGTGTGAGGCCAACAGTAAGGCCATTGATTACTTGTTCCGTGCTCTCTGTGCCTCGGAGTTCGAGCGAGTGTACGGAGAGAATGTGGCCGGAAAGATTTGGCTCAAGTTGAGAAATGCTCATGTTGGCAATGCCCAAGTGCAAGCCCGTTTGTTTTCCACTTACCAGAGAGAGTACGAGAACTTCACTCATCTCCCCGGTGAGTCGACCAATGCTATGTTTCAGCGCTTCACTAGCATAGTCAACAACATGAGGGCCAATGTGACAGTGCTCCCATACACGGATCATGATCAAGCTATCAAGCTTTTGCATGCCCTGGATAGGTCTGTGTGGAGTGCCAAGGTCGAGGCCATTGAGGAGTCTAGCGTGTATGATACGCTAACGCTGGATGAGCTGTTTTCCTTGCTCAGGGCTTCAGAGGTTGATCGTGGCTTGAGAGCCAAGAGCGAGAGCCCCACTGATCCTCATAGTTTGGCTCTTGTCTCAGGATCAAGGTCTAACGCTAACTCTGGTGGTTTCTCTTTATCTTGTCTTGTGTCTTTGCCAGATGAGGACTTTGAGGTCCTGAGCGAGGACGATCTCGCTTTGTTGAGCAAGAGGTTTGGGTGGATGTACGAGAACCGCAAGAATGCAAGGCAGAGCTCGGGGATGTGCTATCAGTGCGGGAAGCACGGGCACTTCATTACCGAATGCCCTTAAGCTATGGAGATCAAGAACGACTACAAGGGCAAGCCCAAGCACGACTACAACAAGCACCGCTCCCGGAATGACTACAAGGACAAGCACAAGGACAAGGGCAAGAGAAGACACAAGAAGAGTGGCAGCCACAAGAAGACGACCGCTCGAGCGATGGTGGTCGGAGCGAGCGACATCGACTCGACATCAAGTGATGCTTCTTCCGATTCGAGCAGCGAGGAAGAGCAAGAGAAGCGCAAGGACAAGCGGCACACGGGCAAGAACTTCACCGGCCTAAGCTTCGTCGCACAAGGAGGCTTTTGCGGCATCGCGCACTCCAAGAAGGGTGGGAAGCACAGCTCGGATTCGAACTCTGACTCTGATGAAGAGGTACGACAAGATCCCAACTTCTTGCTACAGGAGAATGCTAGGCTCAATGACTTACTTGATAACCATGATGATGTGCTTAGAAAGACCAACAAGGAGAAGAGGGAATTTAGGTCTTTGTTGGGTGACGCTAAGGATAAGATAGCCGAGCTTGAATCCTTGCTTGTGGATGCTAGAAATGAGATAGGTGCTTTGAAATCTGCTCCTATTGTGTCTGATGAGATAGACTGTGGTGATTGTTCAGTTTTTCTTGTTGATTTGACTGCTCTTAAGGAGAAGCATGCCTCTACTTTGGAGGAACTAGATGTGATTAGGATTGAGTGTGATGAATTGAAGTCTAGGCCAGCTTTACTAGGTGCTTGTACCTCATGTCCTGTCTTGCATGCTAGGCTAGATGAATCTCACACTAGAATAGTTTCTCTTGAGGCGGCACTGAAAGCTCCTCTTCCTACATCATGTTCAACCTGTGAAATGTATGCTTTGAAAAACATGGAACTTGCACACTATGTTGATCGTCTGCAGGATGAAAATGATGAATTGAGAAAAATGATGGGGTGGTTGTCTGGGCATGAGCCACAATTGAGTTTGATGTTGGCTCAGTTTAAGAGGTTTGATGGTCAGGCGTTGGGGGCTGACAAGTGTGGTGAGAAGAGTGGTGAGGGAGAAGAGAAAGCTGGAGAGATTCCCATTCCACCACATACCACACCAATGAACAAATTTGCACCCAAGCCAAACCACCTCAGAAACAAGATAGACACAACACCAGATCCACTAGTGTTTCCCCACAAATCTGAGAACTACCAAAAACCCATCAAGTTTGTGAGCACCTAGGGGAGTGTCTTTGATGGGAAGTCAGGAGAGAAAGGTGTTGAGAAAACCATAGAAAAGCCACCGCCTAAGCCACAGCCGATCCGCTTCCATTGTGAGTATTGTGGAAGGGATGGGCATAAGGATGAGTTCTGCTTCAGGAGGAAGAGAGATGAGAGGTTTGCTAGGGAGATGGCAAACAAGCACAGGTACCACCTTGCTCGTGGTGTGCCTGAGCCTCGTAGAGGGCCTCTACCTAGGGGTGAGGTGTATGTGCGTATAGTTCCCACTCGTGGAGGTGGAGGTGGAGGTGTGTTTCCTCAGAGAGATAGGCGTGTTGGGTTTGGGCGTGGTGAGTTGGCTCGACGTGCTCCTTCTCGTGACCGTTACGAGTTTGGGAGCCACGATCGGAGCTTTGGGTCTCAGATGGACTACGGGCCACGTTTTCCCCCTCGTGGCGTGCGTACTCCTCCAGTGATATGTGACAGGTCCTTTGGTGATAGGCGTGAGAGGGCTCTGCCTAGAGGTTTTGGTAGGATGGATTTTGCTAACCCTTCTTTTGAGCAGATGGCTCGACACTAGTTTGACTCTTTCGGTACTAACCCTAGTGTTGAGTCGCTTGCTCATTCTCGTTCTCATTTTTTATTGCAGGTGGGAGGCTTGGAGAACTTTTGGTTGATCGACTCTGTTTGCACACGACACATGACCGGAGATCGTGGGTGGTTCTCCAGCCACACCCCGGTGAGTACAAGGGAGTACATCACTTTCGGGGACAATGGGAGAGGACGAGTGCTTGCTGAAGGTATGGTGAAGGTGAGTAGCAAGGTGACCTTAAGAAGTGTGGCCCCGGTCAAGTCACTTGGTTTTAACCTATTGTCAGTATCTCAATTACTCGACGAAGGTTTTGAGGTTCGTTTTAAGTCGGGCGCTTCTCGTGTGCTTGATTCTCGAGGCGATCTTGTCTGTACGATCGTTCCCGAGGGTCAAATCTTTCGTGCCGATTTTTCCCAGTCTGTTGGTCCTCCTTGATGCTTTGTTGCTGGCGTTTCGGCCGAGCTTTGGAAATGGCATAGGAGGTTGGGACACTTGAGCTTTGAGTTGCTTTCCCGCTTGAGTGGTATTGACCTTGTCGGAGGATTGCCCAAGCTGAAATTCGAGAAGGATTTGGTTTGTGCTTCTTGTCGGCATGGAAAGATGGTTGTTGCTTCTCATGCCCCTCTGACTGTGGTCATGACCGAGTGACCTTGTGAGCTGTTGCACATGGATTTGGTTGGGCCAGCTCGTGTTCGCTCTGCGGGTGGGAAGTGGTATGTTCTTGTGGTTGTTGATGATTTCTCGAGGTACTCTTGGGTTTTCTTTTTGGAGGATAAGAGCGAGACATTTGGCTTTGTTCGGGACTTGATCTTGAGGTTGAAGAATGAGAGACATGGTGATGCCATTCGAGCTATACGCAGTGACAATGGCACAGAATTTAAAAACTCTCACTTTGATGCCTTTTGCAGTGATCTTGGTCTTGATCATCGGTACTCTTCTCCATACGTCGCTTGCCAGAATGGCGTAGTGGAGAGGAAGAACCGGACCCTTTGTGAGATGGCCAGGACGATGCTTGATGAGCATAGGACTCCTAGGTGTCTCTGGGCCGAGGCGGTCAATACCGCTTGCTATGTCTCAAATCGCATCTTCCTTTGTGCCTTTAAGAAGAAGACCTCTTATGAGCTGATGCATGGGCGACAACCCATGGTGAGTCACTTTAGAGCTTTTGGTTGCAAGTGTTTCATTCTGAAGAAGGGCAAGTTGGATAAGTTTGAGTCTAGATGTTCGAATGGTATTTTCCTTGGTTATGCGATTTACTCTAGAGCATATCGTGTGCTCAACCTTGATACTAACTGAATCATGGAGACATGCGAGGTAACCTTCGACGAGACACAGCCATGTAGCTCTTCTGCTTTTGAGTGTGCAGGTGACGAGGAGATTGGAGCTAGGATCTTTGAGGATGAGAAAGATGGAGATGGAGATGACGACGATGATGATGGTGGTGCTCCCGTGGCTGATTATGTACAGGCTACTTCCACTACTACGACGACGATCGAGGATGGACCATCCCCTACACCCACTACAACTGAGGCTATTCGAGTGGAGGCTGCTGCTGAGGGGGAGATTGTGTCCAGGCGAGAGGCTCCCCGGCGTGTACAAGTGGATCAGCCACCGACGACGATCATAGGTGACCTTCATGAACGCACTACACGGTCGAGGTCAAGGAATACTTCTCATTTCACTCACTCTGCTTTTGTTGCGTCGTTTGAGCCCAAAGATATTCGACACGCTTTGTCTGATGAGAATTGGGTGGATTCCATGCATGAGGAGTTGGAAAACTTTGAGAGAAACCAAGTCTGGGTGTTAATCGATCCACCACCAAATTGCCGTCCCATAGGTACCAAGTGGGTGTAGAAGAACAAAGAGGGTAAGAAAGGGATGGTTGTGAGAAACAAGTCGAGGTTGGTGGCTCAGGGGTTCAACCAGAAAGAGGGCATAGATTATGAGGAGACATTTGCTCCTGTGGCCCGTTTGGAGGCAATTAGGATCCTTCTAGCCTTTGCTGTGGCTAAAGGGTTCAAGTTGTACCAAATGGATGTCAAGAGTGCTTTCTTGAATGGGGTGATAGAGGAAGAAGTGTATGTGAGGCAACCCCCGGGGTTTGAGAGCGAGAAATACCCACACCGTGTATACAAACTCCAGAGAGCGCTCTATGGGTTGAAACAGGCACCTAGAGCTTGGTATGGCAGGTTGAGAGGCATTTTGCTGAGTAAGGGGTTTGTGATGGGCACAGTTGATAACACCCTGTTTCTCCTTAAGCATGGGAATGACCTTTTGATTGTTCAAATATACGTGGATGACATAATCTTTGGTGGCTGTTCTCATGATCTTGTTGCCAGATTTGCAGATGACATGAGCAGGGAATTTGAGATGTCCATGATGGGCGAGCTGCAGTTTTTCTTAGGCCTCCAGATCAAGCAGTGCAAGGACGGGACGTTTGTACATCAGGCGAAGTACACCAGGGACATGGTGAAGAAGTTTGGCATGAATGATTGCAAGCCGCTGACTACACTGATGAGTACCACTACGGCTTTGGACGCAGACGAGGACGGCGAACCCATGGACCAGAAGGAGTACTGGAGCATGATCGACTCCCTCCTCTACTTGACGGCGACGAGGCCGGACATACAATTTAGTGTGTGTCTGTGCGCTCGTTTTCAGGCTTCACCGAGGACTTCACATCGGCAGGCTGTCAAGCGGATTTTCAGGTACTTGAACTACACTCATGAGTTTGGTCTTTGGTATTCTGCCTCCTCGACACTCAGACTTCACGGGTACTCCGATGCTGATTTCGCTGGGTGTCGATTAGACCGCAAGTCTACCTCTGGGTGTTGTTAGTTCCTTGGTTCTTCTTTGGTCTCTTGGTCATCTCGCAAGCAATCCAGTGTAGCCCAGTCCACTACAGAGGCCGAGTATGTAGCTGCTGCTAGTTATTGTTCCCAGCTGCTTTGGATGACCTACACCATGAGTGATTTTGGTGAGGAGTGCTCCCAGGTTCCACTTTTCTGTGACAGCACCAGTGCCATAAGCATAGCCAAAAATCCTGTCCTCCACTCCAAAACAAAACACATAGAAGTGAGGTACCACATTCTGAGGGACAATGTTGAGAAGGGAAACATATCTTTGTCCTATGTCCCTACCCAAGATCAGTTAGCCGACATTTTCACCAAACCGCTTGACAAAGTCACTTTCACTCGCTTGCGGGGTGAGCTTGGGGTGTGCTTTCCTTTCTAGCTAGGTCTTGGAGCTTCTCATGTATATATGTGTCATATGTTCATTTTGTTGCATTTCATCCATGCATTTTACTTTCTGTACAAAACCTAGTAGGATAGCCATCTTTGGATCACTTGTGCTAGAAATGAGCTTCTCTTATATACATTGATCACTGATGTGCTATATGTGTGATATGTGCATGTTTGGTAAATTGTGGATGTGAATGCTATGCTTTTGATGGTTTTGCCATATATTTGTGTTGAGATAGCTTTCTTTTGATGAAAATACTAAAATTGTGTCTCTCATGAGTAGATGCTGGTCTATGCTCAATTTGTGCTTAAATGCCTATATCATGTTTAGTTTGTGCTTGAGAATCATGTTCTCTTTGCTTGGGGTCAAAGACCTTTTTGTCATTGTAAATGTTTAGCCCTTTTGATTGCTTGGGGAGGAGCATAAGCTTCTTTTTACCGCAAAGGCACTTCATGTACCAAGTTTAAACTTGCAAATGAAATTGGTCTATGAATTGCCTTATGCTTGAAAAATGAGCTCCTAATCATGTTCTTATACCTTGATTCATGCATTGTCAACAAGGGGGAGAAGTGCTTTGCATTTGGGAGAGTTTTGGGGATATATTCATGCAAGGGGGAGAATTTTTCATGCATTGGGAGAATTTTGTGGAAAATTGGTATGCATTTGTGAGATGTTGCATGTGAGGAGAAAAATTGAGAAGAAGAGATTGCATTTGCTCAGGAGGAGTTTGCATATGTGCAGGGGGAGCTCCTTTGATTTCTGCCTGAGTTTTGTGCTTTGTAATGTGCTCTTTGAGAGCTTTGGTTTGTCTCGGCTGTGTCTAGCCGTTGCCCTTGTCTTAGGGGGTCGAGACTTGGTCTGGCGAGTGATCTTGTTTACGCTTGTTCTTTGGCTTTGGATCACTTGTTGGAGGTTTGTGTTCGTGGTTGTTTTCTTTTCTTTTTCTCTATGATGGTTACTATGGGTGTTGTCAATGCACTCATCAAGGGGGAGATTGAGGACCAGGTGTGTCCGAGGACCAGTGGAGGGTCGCTCCTTAGTGATGAGTGATTGACAACGTTGTGTGGACTGATCCTTGGCTAAGTGTGCAGGTACAGGTTGCGGCTTGACTCGTGTCGGTGCAGGTGAAGAAGAAGCACGAAAGGCCTTAGCCGTGGCGGCCTCCGGGTGATGGAGTGGCAAGTAGGCTTAGTTCGATGGACCCGGTGGCCGATGGGGTCAAGTGCGAGCCGTGCGGTGTAAGACTGGCGGGCTGAAGTCGTGAATATGGGCCGGTGCAAGCTAGCGGATGGAGGCCGAAGCTTGCACGCGGGGTTTGTTGGTTTGCCCACAAAACCTTCGGTGGACGGTTTCTTGGTTTGGGCCTCAAAACCAAGCCCGGAGGCCCGAGGCGACGGAGACGGTGATCTGGGAGCTTTGGGAAGCTTCGAGGCGGAGGGCACGTGGCGTGATCACGGGGTTTGCGTCGATGTGAAGCGAAGCCGCGGTGGAAGCGTGTCCGTCCGATGAAGACTTGACCAAAATGCGCCTGAGGGGTTGTATCTTCATTTCAAATTATAGGGGTAGCGTAGTCATTTACCTCCCTCCGATGGACTTCATATAAATAGCAGAGAGGTGGACGGCATCTCTCTCTCTTGGACCCTAGGTTTTCCTCCCCCGGTAGATTGCTCTGAACTGCTTCTTTTTCCTCTGTATTCCTTAGGCTAGATTATTGTATAGACTCTGACCTCTGGATGTATGGAAGCATTCGGCGTTGCGGTGATCTCCTAGTCCTCTGTGATTTTCGTGTCATTTTCGGGGCTATTTTTGGGGAGTTTCGTTCTTCGCTCGATTCGGGAATTTGAGGGTGTTTTCCTTCGTATTTCTTTGAGGAGATCATGGGTGGATGCCTTGCGCATCTTTGTGTGTGATCTTGACTCCTCAAATGCCGGGGAAAGCCTTCAATTTGTAAGTTTTTGGCCGGGGTTTGAGTTCTTGGTGGTGGTTCGTGTGATCCACGATTCCCGGTGTTTTAGTGGCTTAGAGGTCGAGATTTTTGGGGCATAGCTTCATCTTGTGTTGCTTATCATCTCCCCCAAATCTTGTCTCAAGAGCTTTAGCCGTTTGGGAGATCCGGTGATGGATTTGGAGAATTGACCTCGCGGGGTCGGGCTTTTTTCTACTCTGTCCGCGCCTGGCAGACTGTCCGCGAGTGCCGTGCGGACTGTCCACGTGACCTGTGTTCGTCGCGTGTTCATCCGTGTTCGTACGCGTTCGCGTTTCGATCCGTTCTGTTTGTGGGGTTTTGTTGCAAGAAGTTTGCGGACTGTCCGCGGGAGCTGGTCGGACTGTCCGCATGGTGTTGCTTTGTGTCTGGGGTTGCTCGAGGTTTTTCTGGGGTGTCCAGCGAGTTTCGCCGGACGGTCCGCCTAGTGTGGCCGGACTGTCCGCGGTGCTTGCCCGGACTGTCCGATTTTTCCCGGTGCAGCACCAGTTGATCGAGGTCCTTTTTCGGACTATCCACCGGGGGTTCACGGACTGTCCGCTGTACTCGCGGACTATCCGCCGTACCCGTCCGGACTGTCCGGCCTGGCCCTCGCAGATTTGGCTAAGTCTTTTGGTTCTTGCTTTTGTGCTTCCGCTCTTTGCTTCTAGGCTTGTCTCTTGTTCTTGAGGGTTGGTTTGTGACTTGTTTAGAGCTTCTTTGGTGTGCGAGAGTACTCGCAGTGGCAATCAGGGTATAGGCTGAGTTCGACCTTCGGGAAGAATTTTTATCAGCTCCCATTCACTCCCCCCCTCTCTGGTCACCTATTCGGTCCTTCATCGAGTACATGGCATCCAGACAAGAATCAAGGGATCCAGATAATTGACTTACACAAGTTTTCAATTATATTTTTACATAAAACACTTGCTCCGAATTACACTTGTTTTCCATAGTGTTTCTTCCTACAGGTACATCTAGCACATGTCAATAAATTGGGAAATGGCTTCCGAGATAGGTGACGTTTGCTGCATCAATTCGTTGAGCCTATCGTCGGTGCAGTCCCCAGATCTTCCTCCTATGATGACCGTCAGATCTGCGTCCGCGTAGAACGACTTGATAAAGCTGAGCACCTGATTGGGGATAGTGCAAGCCAGCCGGCGTGCATACTCCAGAATCCTCATAGGCGCATCCTTCAACCTCTCCACAAGTGGTCGGGGCTGTTCCCCTGCTTCTCTGGGTTCGAAGAGATTGGCCACTGGCTCGGCTGCTTCCATCAAAGCCTTCAACTCTTGACGCAAGCATTCGGCTTCTTCAATCTTGATCTTCAACGACTGGATACAAGTCAGCAGGTCATACGATCTGTCAAGTCGTATCTGCATCTCACGTTCAAGTTCCATACAGTGCACCTTATAGTTTTCCTCAAGATCAAGGCGAGCTGATTCTTCACGATTGAAAGCCAATTGCCAGTCAATGGACCTTTGCTTGTGCCTATCAACTTCTTCAGTCAGCTCTGCATAAGATCACGACAACTTTTAAGGGCAAAATTCATAGGAAATAAGTACCCAACAACACATTCAGAAAGGAGGATTACCGTTATTCTTCTGGCATAGTGATTTGTTCTTCCCAACAACATCATCCTTTTGTGCTGTCACCTTCTGGATTTCGTTGTGGTACTCGGTGGCATTGCCATCAAGTCTCTCCTACAGCTTCAGAGCCAACGCTTTCTACTCCTTAAGCTCTTCTCTGAGCTGCGCGACTTCTTCAATGTCCGCGACATGTCGTTCAAGCAAACGAGTCTTTCGTTTTGACTGCTTGACAACTTCCTGCAAATGCAAACAACTCAAGGGTCAGATACAAGTTATATTTGACTACAACTACTCTAAAAGGGACTATGTTCCCAACCTACCGCAAATAGTTTCTCAACACTGCGGAACATCTCTGAGTGTGCCAACAGATTATCCTCGTCCAGGCATGAGTCATCAAATGGCATCAGCTTTTCTACCCTGGATCGAGTACTTGTTCCCGCCTCAGAACTCATTGCAGCACTGTGCAGAGGAGTTGGATCTTCAATCTCAGGCTCATGCGGTACAACATGGCCCTCCAGGTTTTCTTCTAATAGTAATCATGCATCTATATGACGCACGAGGGCTTCAGCAACCGGGGCATCTTCTTGGCGCAATCCGGCTTCTGAATCAACCTCCAAGCCTTCATTCACCACTGCCTCTATGTCTTCCGGTTGTTGCACCCTTGGTCTGGAGGCCACATCAACCGCTGCCTTGACAATATCACTCCATAGCAGACGCAGAGACTGTGCAGCATCAGCTTCTGCTACTACCACATCCTCAGCGGATTTTGCTTGGGGTTCTTGGGGGATATCTTCTTGTTCCGCTGGCGGGTTCTGATTACCCTCAGCAGAACTACTCCCTGAGGCTCTCCACTTCACATCCGTGGATTTTCTGCATCAACAAGTCAATCAACATTTTTAAATTATCAAGAACAAGAAATACTCGAGTACTTGGGTACTTACAGAGTAGCACGAGGAACCACAATTCTTGGTCCCAGCAGATCAAAAAATGTGGGCACTTCCGGTACCACTGGGACACTCTCAATTGGTGGCACGACTCCCGGCTTTGCGGCTTCTTGTTCCTCCGGCATCACTGACACTACGGGTGATGTTTGAACCGTCTCGGGTTCAATTGGCCTTGCGGGGCTGCTCACAGGTACTTCCGCAGGATTGGAAGACCCAACATCTTGAGTGGTACTTTTGATACCCTGCATAGTCAAACTTACAAGTCATCATACAAGACTCTAAGTATTCAACAAGATATTGATTACTTGGTTTATTCAACTAACTTAATGGTTGGCAAAGCTGTTCTTGTGACCTTCACAGCGAACTTCCCGACGGTGGTTCTTTTCTTCCGTGGTGGCTGGGCCACATCCTCGAGCAGTTCCGTCGCCGGTCTCTTGGACGACCCTGCGCCGGGAACCTTCGTTACGGGTACTCCAGAGCACCCATATCGAGCCTTCACCTCAAAACGCTGCTAGAGCGTCTACTCATCGTCACTGCTGGTGGACGCATCCTCCACCAACACCTCGTCTTGCCCGGGCGCTGGGTTTTCTTCCCCTGGTTCTTGGACTACAGCTTGTGGAGACTTGTCCACCCGCGCTGGCTCCGCACTGCATGGAGGGGCCGCGGCACGAACTTCTCAACATCCTCCTGCATTGACATGACAACAAATTTCAGTCTACGACTACTTGCGCAATAAGTACTCGGGGGGCTGGATTCAAGTACTCACCATACGCGGAGGATTATCAGCGCTGAACTCCGTAACGACCGCTGGTATTCCATTCAAGTTCTTGAAGATTTTCTGCAGCCTCTCCATAACAAGGTCGTCGCTGATCTCTTCTGCAGTCATCCTCGAGCCATCATCAAGACACATGTACTCGAACCCAAGATGCTCCCTCTGCATCAAGGGTTGTACCCGATGCTTCATAAAGTTGAAGGCTACTCTCTCCGCCGTCAGCCCTTGCGCTTTCTTCTCAGCAATCCTAGCCAGCAATTCCAGAACTTGGATGCATTCCTGCATGGATGGCTCGTCTTTCTAGATGTCCTCATACACAGGAGTGTACATGCTCGGCTTAGGCAGCTGGGGTGGTGCATTTTCAATATAGAACCACCACGACTTCCAGTCTTGGTTGGAATCTATAAGGTCGTACTTAAAGTACTGTTTCTCTATGCCTCGGCGCATCTGGAGCCCAGCTCCACCGACTACTTCTGGGAAATTTGAGTTAGGTTGTGGCTTCAACCTAAAGAACTTCCTAAAAAGTGCCCAGTGGGGGCGGATGCCAAGGAAGGCTTCACAGAAGTGGACGAAGATGGATATGTGGAAGATGCTATTGGGATTGAGGTGGACATGTTATAGCTTAAAGAAATTCGGGAGACTCCTGAAGAAATCAGAAGCCGAAAGTGTCAAACCTCGCTCCACGAAGTGATTGAACACCGGGATCTCGTCCGGATTTTTCTCCATTGGCCATGCATCTCCCGCGGCGGCATTCCACCCGGCGACCGCCTTCTCTCGCAGCAGACCTGCATCCTCTAGGGCCTTGATGTCGGCCTCTTTCATTTTGGATTTCTTCTAGGCACAGGCTTGATTGGGCGGGTTCGCCGGCACTGCTTTCTTATACTTGGGCTCCGGCATCTGCTCTTTGCCGCGAGCGGACTTTCTCTTCTTCTCCATCTGCTGCTTGGACGGCCCAGCCTTCATCCTGTCAGTCACGAGCTTCTTCACTCACATTTGCTCGGGGGCTAGGGATGGAGGAGGGCGGCAACTGGTGGCGCAAGCAGTATTCTCTGAAGGTGTTGGCAGTGACAACAACTATTTTTTAGATCTAAAGCGAATGGATGAAGTGGAAAACCCTAGGGGATACCCCCTTTTATTTATAACATAAAACCCTACCGGTTCGACCTGGTGACCCTTCGCATTCAACAGATTGGATATGCATTGGGCAAATTTTTTCGGCTAAGTCAGTGGGCTTTTACAATTTCCATATGGGCATTCAACAGATTCGAACTAAGGCTTGGGGGCTACATCCATATGGGATGCGATTTTAGTAATCGCATTCCCATATGTTTTCTTCGGGATTTCTACCGATTTTTCGGAGCAAGACTACAAGTGCTAAAAGATTGACCCTCAGCTTGAATCCTTGATTCGACGTAAAGCTCGGGGGCTACATTCCATATGGAATGCGATTTTAGTAATCGCATCTCCATATGGATCTTTGATGCAAAGATTTCAAGAACGAAGCGGGTATTATTGAAAATCTTCAAGGGAAGTACTCGAGGACGCTTGGGAACAACTCGAGAAGACTTCAAAACTACTCATGGAGTTAGCTGGAGTACCTTCCAGCCTCGTGGTGATTCAAGTATTGTTGAAGACTGAAGCTTGCAGAACTCGAGGCGCTTGGGAACTACTCGTAGAGGCCTTCAAGACTACTTGGACACATTACACTCGACTACAAAGTAATCGGGGGCTTGTCGACCGGACATCCCTGGGCCCACTACACATGTGGGTCATGCTCGGGAGATAAGGCCTGATATTCTACACTACTCGACTAGTGGGCCATGGTGCAAGGCTACTGTGGACCACAAGGCAAGACAAGACGGACAAGGACTTGTACTAGATAAGGATAGCTTCTCATTACTCGTTATAAGCTACTCTTAGTCCTACTCGACTAGTACTCTTGTACCTAATTTGACTTGTAACCCTGCCTCCCGTGGCATATAAGGCGAGGCAGGGACCCCCCTCGAGGGGATACGCAATCAATCAAGAGCCACGCAGCATACACGATGTAGGGTATTACGCACATTGTGGCCCGAACCTGTCTAATTGTGTGCCCTGTGTCTATTGGCATTTCTTAGCACCGTCATCTTAAGAACAGATCTGGGATCCATCCTTAGTGACAACACCAAGAAACGCCTTGTAGGCACCTCTCAATGTCACAACTAACGACGCCGGGTTAGCGTGAACATCAAGACTTGCCAAAGGTTAATCTAAACGATCATTAACGAATCCACAAGCGCACAGATAAACCATTGTAGCATTTCCCCAAGGAAGGAGAATATTCCAAGGGTATCGTATCCATAGAAGGCAATGGCGAATATCTTAGACTTATGCTTTTGCTCTGTATGTAAACTAAGAGATAGATATAGGAAACAACACACTCAAAGACAGGGGTAAGATAAGAGATATAAGGGTAGTGTAACACACACACTCAAATCTACCTCTACTCTAGCACACTACGGCATAGGGGGAACATATGAGTTAGCTCTAGGTTCTAATGTACTAAACACACAAAGCTAGAAGATACAGGACATAGGTATGAGTATTGCATGAGAGGGATAAGGTTCAGCACCCAGGTACAAACGGGGAGCTAGCCCGCGACGACCAGCACTCTGCGAAACTAGACTTTAGACTCCTACAGCAGGTACCCCAGTGCGGAGGGTTGCTCAAGGATCCAACAAGGCTGTCACCACATGCGGACCTACCTCTATCGTTACGGGGGGGTATGCTCATAACTAACATAGCCAGACAACCCAGGCACCATGCCTACATTGCTGCTAGACTCCACCCGGCCTGGGCTATTGTGACCCAGGGTGAGAGCCACCAGAAGACTGGTCAACTTAGACCGAGTACCGTAGCTTGAACACAA
Organism: Cenchrus fungigraminus; assembly: GCA_036936925.1. Classification (NCBI taxonomy): domain Eukaryota; kingdom Viridiplantae; phylum Streptophyta; class Magnoliopsida; order Poales; family Poaceae; genus Cenchrus; species Cenchrus fungigraminus. The sequence continues at coordinate 9,653,238 of CM072775.1, read as the reverse complement.
ACCTCATGCAACACTCTCATGCCATCTAACAAGATCAACTAAGGCTAGACATACAAACAGATATGAACTCTCTTATGTCTAGTCAATAAGATCAAATGGTCGTGTTCGTGAAGAACACGAGCTTCTAACTTATGAACAAACACATAAGGAATGATTTTATCACCCTTCAAGTGGATGAAAAGGTAGTGTTCACGAAGAACACATGCCTCTAAATGATGAACAAAGGATGAACTCAAGAACATATCAAGCATATGATCTACCATGACTTTATATGAAATAGCTGAATAACTGAAGTAGATCAAAGTCATACAATGAAATAAAGATAAAAGAGAACTCATACCTAAACTCCAAAGAAGACTTGGAACCTGAATAAGAGCTACTCTAGCCTACCCCCTAGCCTTGGAAACTAAAAGTGAGAGGAGAATGAGAGAGTGGTGTGTGGGAAATGGGAGCCCCTCCCCTTCTATTTATAGGCAAGGACCAGGCTTGCTTAGAGACTCAAAGTGCTCCAAAACACCCTGGGATGCAGCAAGTGACCAATGAGCGAGTGCCACGTGTAGGGACGAGATGGGGAGGCACTAGGTCGGTTCGGCCGATCCTAGGATCGGCCGGCCCCCTAGGCCCCCCACTCGGGGTGGTTTTCCTCTGGGTGGCTGCCCTGTGGGCCCTCTGATCTATCCCCGGTACATGGCTTGATTTGGTATCCGAGGTGGGCCCTTTGATCCATGTGAAGTCCATGTGGCGTCCTCTGATTCGTCGGTGAGTGCCTCCCTCAGATCGATGACGTGGAATGCCATGTTTCCCTTGGTGGTAGCCACCTCCTCAGCTGAGTTGGCATGGTTTCTTCATAGAAGGTGGGTTTCCATCTCTTTTTAGGGGTAAATCACCTACATACAGATAATCTCCAAGGACAAGTGGAACTACATTATTCAAACCAAAATGCAAGTAAATAATGCAATTGCCTCCATTTATGTGAGAATATTAAGGGCTGAAAGTGGTACTTTTTAGCCGTCAACAAACTCCCCCAAGCTAACCTCTTGCTCGTCTCGAAGCAAGACATTAGGGACTTAGGTTGGTTGATCAGGAGTTGCTACGATGTTGTATTCTCAACTTATGGCAAACATACAGCAAAGTACTCTACCATGAGTTGAACAAGTTGGCAATGTTCTTACCTTTCACCTGATGACGTGGGGCATATAGCTTCACCTGCCTTGGGCGGTTGAGAGACAGAATGGTTATATAGAATGTCCATAATCACTCGTATCTTGATCAGCTATCAATCCGGAGGTTTTGCAAATTTTTTAAAAGAAAATCAGAGTTCCTCAAATGATATTCTCGGATCGCTCAAAAGTGTATGGTTCCTCACCAAGGCATCAATGTTGCCTTTCTTCACATCCTACTCCTAATAGGCTTTATGTGGAGCTGTAGGTAGGGAAGATATGGCATATTGTCTCTCATATGTTGCTAAGTCAAAGACCGGATCCTTGGAAAAACAAACATACATCCTGATCAAGATGTGCATATGTGTGTGATGGATATGAGCATGGCAAGATGGATACTAGGCCCGGAAATGGGTGCTAGATATTACCATACTTTATATGAGGAAATGAGGGATTGATGGTAAGGTGGACACTAGCCCCGGAGTAGGTACTAGTTATTACCATCTATATAGTGGAACTCTTTCTCTTGCACATATCAATCCCTTTTTCTCCTTTTGAAATTTTCGAGACTTGGGCTAGCTCTCTTTATTTTATTTTTGCCATGCTTTTGAGCATGCTTTTCTTTTTCTCCTTTTTTTAGCTAGCCCTTTGTCTCTATTGGAGATATTTGGAGAGGGATGAATGATATAAAGATACACAGAGTTTTATTTGTGGAAGAATGCATAGGCGGTATGGATCAAATGATGAATGCTAACTTCCAGTGTAGAAGTTTAGCATGAACGTGTACATGATCTTGATCAGGGGAGTATGAGTTCTAACAAGGGTCACAACAATTTGACAAAGCTCAATGAGAGAACAAGCTGCATATGTGGAGGCTAAGAGCTAGAATCTACATATGGCCTTAGATGGGAAATTCTAATCATTGAGGAACTCATCATGTTTTGATTTTTCAAAAAGAAAAACTCCGGATGTCAAGCATCACTAAGCACAAGATCATAGCCCTTTATCTTACCATATCATATCTCACAACAACTTAGGCAAGAATCATGCTTTTCGCTACCCACAGTTTTCAAGCTAAGGTTTGAACATACAAGCCAACAAACTCAAAACTTAGGTAGGATACAAAGTTGTAAGCAAGACATACGAGGAGAATAAACAGAGCAACTATTCATCATTTCAACCATAGAGGCAAAGCATTCTTACTATGCATATCAAAGCAAATTAAGCAAACGATGATGAAAGCAAATAAATATTTTTGGTCTTTTTATTTTTGCAGATTTTTTTGGATTTTCATTTATAAGATATTCTAAAAACAAAGGAAGATACAAGTTACCTCAGGATGGGAGTCCTCCCCCAAGCTAGCTTCAGGCTCACTGCGGAGGAGGGTAGAAGAAACCCTGACTCGCGTAGTAAGCCCTCTACGCCTCCATGTATCGCTGCTGATCCTACTGCATGGCTGCTATCCTCTCACCAGCCTGACGCTGCCACGCTGAGGTAGACTCGACGTGGGTGTTCAGCGTCTCCTCCAATCTCGTGACCTGGACGGTGAGCTCTCCCATCTGCTGCGCGAGCTGAGCATCGCGTGCAGAGGCTGAAGAGTGCCGCCGGAAGGACGAAGACGGAGGTGGACCACCGAAGCTGGAACTAGCGGGTGTAGCCCACTGAGCACTGCTCGCACCTGCCCAAGCCGTGCCACTCGCACTCGGGGGGTAGGTGGGCTGGTCCCAACCAGGTGCATATCCAGGGGTGACCCCGAACATGTACCCCGCAGGGGCCTGCCACTGGTGGTGTAGCAGGCTGTGGTGGTGGTGGTTGTTGACGGTTGTTAAGTGCTACTTTTACACCATCAATACCTGCATAATATAATGGTAAAAGGATCATCAACACTAGAATAGGGCTTGATACTAAAAATTTCCACAAGTGTTGGTGTTTCTGGCTTTTCTTGTAGGACGCACCGAAATACGTGTTAAATGACACAGTTGAGAGGAAGTGCACCAATGGCATAGATATGGCATCATCATAAACAATCACAAATGCCAAATTGGTATGCACCAATGCGATGGGCTCGTCGAAACGATCGAAATGGATATAGCATTTGCCTACTTTGGAGTTCGGATGAAAGAGATACGCACAAGATATCATGTGGGCCCGGTGGGACCCACACCAAGCCACATGGCGATGTGCTGTCACACAGGAGTCCACGTGTCCACGACACATCATCAATCTAAAGAAACACACTCTCGACCAATCAGGAGACAGTACGCGGATCTAAGGGCCCACAACCACGAGATAAATGGCTAGAAATACTGCATACACCCCCATACCCACCTTGGGACCCACCTAGTAGTCACCTGGACGAAAGGCGGCGCGAGAGGGGCTACCCGGGGGTCGGCCGACCCCCCAGGTCGCTCGACCCTGTGTTGCGGCCTCTCGTGTCGCCCTTCCACATGTCGGCTTGTCGTGAAGAGGCAAAGGCGGTTCTAGGTGTGTGCCCGAAGATTCCCTCAAGATCCTGCCGGAAAGCTCCTTCTCTTGCAAGCTACTTGGTCTCCACTCCTCTTTGCCACATGTCACCACCCTATTGGTGGCGCCCAAGGCAGCCAAGGGAGCTCCTCCTACCCCCCTTGGCCTATAAATATGAGGAGAGGGGGCTAGAATAGAGACACATCCCATTCTCCTCCCTCTCTCTTTAGAAACACTTGTTTCGACTCTCATTTGATCTCTCATGGATCAAATGAGTTGAGGGGATGGCTATGTAGATGGTGATGTGGGTGACATCCCAACTTGTTCTTCATTTAGAGCAAAGTGAGTATTCTTGTATTTTCCAATTAGACTAAAGTGATGTTCATGCATGAGTGACATGTTCTTGAGTTCTTCGTTCGTTCATCATTTAGAGGCTCGTGTTCTTCATGAACGCGCTTCCTCGATCTAGTTGACGAACAAGTTACTCACGCTTTTGTGTTTGTTCATAAGTTAGAGGCTCGTGTTCTTCACGAACACGACCCTTGATCTTTTGTTACAAGTGCATAAGTTTGCATTCCGTTTGTGTGAATTATCCCGTTAGATCTTGTTGGGACACATGAATCGGTGACTAGTCATCTTCCTCACGCCAATCGATTCAATGATGAGTAAGGTCTAGCTCAACCTCGCGGGTTCGTCGCTCCGTATTTATACGGAGTGCTATAGTGTTTCTACAGGATATCAGACGTAGCCGTGCTATAGTAGTAATCGGTGGTGTAGACGTGGTGTCTAGACTACGGGTTATCCTTCGAATGCCCTGTATCCCACGGTTTGTCTTGGGGTAGGCCGCGGTAGTGACAGTCATTGGACCCTCTGAAATCCCCCACGTTCGGATACAGCGTGTAGGCAACCATTTGCCGTGAACCAACTGTTATAGCCAGGAGGGGCCGGTGTCCGAAGCGAGATTCTTATCCGAGCTTGTTCCCCTCTAGAATCGAGTACCTACAGGAAGCACCCCATCATCTCCCTACCATAGCTGGGGCTTGGTGTCCTTGGACCGTTCATCTAGGATAGAAGGTAGTGCACATCGTTCCTTGGATTCGATACCCTTTGGAATACTCCTGAGGTGAAGTGCTACAGCGGTATTTCCGTGCGCTTGCGGATTCTTTCGTACCCGTCGGTATACCCAGGTGGATCTTACGCTCCCGCTAGGTGCGCAACTAGTGGTGACGTTAAGAAATACCAACAGTGGTGACTGCTGCTGCTGCATGTGTGCTCTCTTCACCGCACTTCTGGTGGACCTGCCTGAAACACTAGTACGACGGCTTTCCTCTTGTGTAACAAGGGGAATGGTTAGTGACTCCGAGTTATACAATCCAAACCCCGGGTTAGGTAACGGGATTTGATTTGCATAACTTGGAAAGAAGAAAGTCAAAGAATCATCTGGGCCTTTCTTAAGTATATGCCCTTGGATCAAGTATGCCTCATCAATGAGAACTCGGGGCGTCCCGATTAAGGGTACGGAATTCCCGCTAAGAACCCCGAGTCTGAGAGCAATATGAGTCACCAAAGACGTACACTCAATAGGACCTATCATCTTGAAATTCATCAACCATTGCCGAACCATAGCTTTAACGGGAGAGACCTTGATCCGGTTAACAGCGGCGTATAGTAGCATCATCTCATCACTGCGCACGGGCCGAACATCCTCTCGTGGAAAGAGAGTAATGGCGAGCCACTTGTGCCACAAACGGAGAGTGGGATGCACAATATCATTGCACCGAGGTACAAACTTGCCACTGTAAACAAGATCAGAGATGTCTGACTAGAAAGAGTCTCGAACAAAACCCTCACAAGCCCGTTTCAAAGAAATAGCACAACGAGGACTAAAACCAAGAAGATGACTAAGTTCCTTCCAAGAAACACGATAATCGGTCCCAAAAAGACAAAATTGAATGCCATCCGGAATCTTGGTAAGAGAGCGAAGAAACTGGATGGTGAGGGGCCGAGAGCCAAGCTCTGTAACCATCGCAAACTCCTCCCAACCAAGAGCATGCCAAATGGAAGCGAACTCGAGATTCATACCTGTTTTCTCCATGAGAGCCGGGTCGAAGTCTCGGGTGTGAGCGAAGACTCGGTCCTTTAGGAGAGCGTAGGCTTGCTCCTCTCGAGCGCCCTGCAAGCTGAGGTAGAGGGTGTCGTCGACGACCTCCTCCGCGGCTTGTGGCTCGGCTTGCTCCTCTTACTCTTCTTCATAATCCATCGTTGATGGGCTCGGTATTGGCTCGGCGGGAGTGGATGAACTCGCCCTTGCCCGCGAACGGGAGCGTGAGCGTGTCACCCTCCGGAGAGTGCTCGCCGCCCAATTCATGCTAGCACAACAACAAGGGACAACAAGAGCAACTCGGTGATGGGTTAGTGAAATCGAATGAAGTTCTTACCGAGCTTGCTCCACCAATAACAATACTTTCAGCAACACAATGGAGAGATTACTTGATGATCCAATCTCGAGCAAGAAATCCAAGAAAACCAAGAGAGCAAGGAGTAGAGAGGGGAGTGTGAGTGAATGGGTGAAGAACACCTCCTCTCGGGTCAAATTTATAGAGCAAAGGGGCAGCACACCGCGGACTAGCCGTTGCACAACGGCTAGGAGCCGTGGGCCAAAGCTGGGCCCACATGACCGTTGCCAGGGTTCGGCCGAACCCTGGTTCGGCCAGCCCAGCTGTGGGCCCGGAGCTGGCCCCCTTTGGCAGGCGTGCCACCAACGGCTATATGAAGGTATACCCAGGTGCACCGGCCAAAGTTCACTCCAGAAATTGCCCAAATGAATTCTCTAAGGTTTTCAAACTCAGAAATGATTTTCAGAAATTTTATTTTGAAAAGGGAAAAAGGGCTAGATAAATCTAGCATGCAGATGCAAGGTTTTGGAAAATCAAATATGCAATTTTGGAAATAAAATTTTTGGAAAGGGAAATATGATATAAGTACCAGCTTTAACCTTTTTGGTAGTAAGGACCCATCATTTTTTGTCTGATGAGTTGGACTCTTCCCAGTGATCAATTCCACTCAGCACCCCACTCCTGAGAAGTAGAGGGTGGTGCCATCTCAATTTTCTGCCATTCTTTCCGAATTTTCTTTAGCCTCTTCGACGGAGATTTCTTCCTTGGGGGTAAAGGCTCCATCCTTCCCCCAAGCTGCTCAACACTATCTTGCACCAAATAGCATTGCTCTTCTTTGTCCTGAAACTTGAACTTCAAGTTCTTCTTCCCAATGTGGAAGCATATTATTCCGGACCCCACATTGATTCTAGCTCGGACATCACTGAGAAATGGTCGCCCAAGGATGAGCGGCATTCCTCCCTCGTCATCCATATCAAGGACCACGAAATCCATGAAGACAAAAGAATTCTTGATCTTGACCAATATGCTCTCAACAATTCCTTCTGGATATTGTATCGTTGAATCGGCGAGTTGGATAGTCCGTGCTGTCGGAGAGAGAGCTGGATATCCCAGTTGCTCGAACATGGCCTTGGACATGAGATTAACACTTGCACCAAGGTCACAAAGGGCATGCCTGATCTTCTTGTAATATATTGTGCAAGTAATAGTCGGATAGCCTGGATCTTTCTTGTGCACAACTGCTGATTCCTCCCATGGATCAAGAATTTGTTGTATGGGCTTTCCTGCATAGTTAGAAGCACGTGTCTTCCTAGGTGGCTTACCCCACCTAGTTGAAACTACACTAACATTTTCACAAGAGGATACGTGTTGCCCCGGGATCCTCCCGTTATCAGCAGATGGAACCAAAGCAGCCATCTGAGCTAACTGGGTTTCTAACATTTTGTTAAAACTCAGCTGACTCTTCTGGGCAGAAGAAAAAATTTCAAGCTTAACGTTGAGACTTTCCAAAGTTTTATCAAGGGCAGCTAGCTTTTTGTTAACACCTTCATTAATCTTAGCTTGCCCAAAAACAAGATCTCTCAAGAAAGGTTGGTTGGGATTGTAGGAATTGCCTTGGTTACCTCCTTGATAATAAGGGTGTTGTTGATTCCATGATTGACCTCCTTGTTGAGGTGGACGATAACCATTGTTGTTGCCGTTCATGTACATCACTTCCTCCTGAGTCTCCGGACAGTAATTGCCTGAGTGCCCAGTGTTGCCACAGACTTCACAAGTCATATGAGAGTCCATAGGCAGAGTAGTGGTGGCCATGGCAGCCTTCTCGCTGGTGTAGTCATCCAATCTCTTCATAAGAAGATCCAACTTGGCAGTAATCATGTCTGCTTCCTTGACAGTATGAGTACCCCTCGGTCGTGGTTTGAGTCTTTCATCACTCCACCCTTGGTTGGAAACCATCTTCTCAATGAGTAATTTAGCATCATCAACAGTGAGTGAGAAGAATGCTCCTTGAGCAGTAGCATCAATATGGCTTCGGGCTGTCGGAGTCAACCCATTATAAAAGGTTTGAAGAATAAGCCAATCCTCCATCCCATGGTGAGGACAGGCCAGGACATACTCCTGAAGCCTTTCCCAAGCCTCTGGAATAGATTCACTTGCTGCTTGCTGAAAACCAGAAATTCTTCCACGAAGAGCATTGGTTTTACCTAATGGGAAGAACTTCTTGAGGAATGCCTCTGAACACTTACTCCAAGTGTTAATAGCATCACGATTCGCATAGAACCATTGCTTGGCTTTCGCCAGGAGAGAGAATGGAAACAGCTGTAGACGAACAACATCCATATTTGCACCCCTGATGATGAAAGTGCTGCATAGCTCTAGGAATTGCTGCAAATGGGCATTGGCATCCTCATTTGGCTTGCCACAGAATGGGCTAGCCTGTACCATCGTGATTAGACCCATCTTGATCTCAAAATTTTCAGTCCCCATTGCCACCTCAGGGCCTTGCAGCACCTGGTCAGCGGAAGGAGCTGAGTACTGACGAAGTATCATCTGGGCCATAGTGTTTGACGTGGATGGTACAAAGGAAGCTGGATCGCCTTCCGGACGAGTACGACGAGGTGAGTCGAAATGAATTCGAGCTCTCCTCACAAGTGACTCGGGATCTTCAGTAAAATTCTCCGGTAAGTCGAAACCAGTCATACACTACCTATCTTCATCATCCAAAGATAAAAGAAGATAATCAAGCCTGCATTGAGAGTTGTCCTAACCTACTCAAAGTTTATAAACAGATGCAAAGCATAGTCATGATAATCCTGTGCCTTCCCCGGCAACGGCGCCAGAAATGCTTATTGGCATTTCTTAGCGCCGTCATCTTAAGAACAGATCTGGGATCCATCCTTAGTGACAACACCAAGAAACGCCTTGTAGGCACCCCTCAATGTCACAACTAACGACGCCGGGTTAGCGTGAACATCAAGACTTGCCAAAGGTTAATCTAAACAATCATGAACGAATCCGCAAGCACACAGATAAACAAGGAAGGAGAATATTCCAAGGGTATCGTATCTGTGGAAGGCAATGGCAGATATCTTAGACTTATGCTTTTGCTCTGAATGTAAACTAAGAGATAGATATAGGAAACAACACACTCAAAGACACGGGTAAGATAAAAGATATATGGGTAGTGTGACACACACACTCAAATCTACCTCTACTCTAGCACACTACGACATAGGGGGAACATACGAGTTAGCTCTAGGTTCTAATGTACTAAACACACAAAGCTAGAAGATACAGGAGATAGGCATGAGTATTGCATGAGAGGGATAAGGTTCAGCACACAGGTACAAACGGGAGCTAGCCCGAGACGACCAGCACTCAGCGAAACTAGACTTTAGACTCCTACAGCAGGTACCCCAGCGCGGAGGGTTGCTCAAGGATCCAACAAGGTTGTCACCACCTACAGACCTACCTCTATCGTTACGGGGGGTATGCTCATAACTAACATAGCCAGACAACCCAGGCACCATGCCTACGTTGCTGCGAGACTCCACCCGGCCCGGGCTATTGTGACCTAGGGTGAGAGCCACCAGAAGACTGGTCAACTTAGACCGAGTACCGTAGCTTGAACACAAACCTCATGCAACACTCTCATGCCATCTAACAAGATCAACTAAGGCTAGACATACAAACAGATATGAACTCTCTTATGTCTAGTCAATAAGATCAAAGGGTCGTGTTCGTGAAGAACACGAGCCTCTAACTTATGAACAAACACATAAGGAATGAGTTTATCACCCTTCAAGTGAATGAAAAGGTAGTGTTCTCGAAGAACACATGCCTCTAAATGATGAACAAAGGATGAACTCAAGAACATATCAAGCATATGATCTACCATGACTTTATATGAAATAGCTAAATAACTGAAGTAGATCAAAGTCATACAATGAAATAAAGATAAAAGAGAACTCATACCTAAACTCCAAAAAAGACTTGGAACCTAAATAAGAGCTACTCTAGCCTACCCCCTAGCCTTGGAAACTAAAAGTGAGAGGAGAATGAGAGAGTGGTGTGTGGGAAATGGGAGCCCCTCCCCTTCTATTTATAGGCAAGGATTAGGCTTGCTCGGAGGCTCAAAGTGCTCCAAAACACCCCGGGATGCAGCAAGTGACCAATGAGCGAGTGCCACGTGTAGGGATGAGATGGGGCGGCACTAGGTCGGTTCGGCCGATCCTAGAATCGGCCGCCCCCCTAGGCCCCCCACTCGGGGTGGTTTTCCTCTGGGTGGCTGCCCTGTGGGCCCTCTGATCCATGTGAAGTCCATGTGGCGTCATCTGATTCGTCGGTGAGTGCCTCCCTCGGATCGATGATGTGGAATGCCATGTTTCCCTTGGTGGCAGCCACCTCCTCAGCTGAGTTGTCATGGTTTCTTCATAGAAGGTGGGTTTCCATCTCTTTTTAGGGGTAAATCACCTGCATACAAATAATCTCCAAGGACAAGTGGAACTACATTATTCATACCAAAATGCAAGTAAATAATGCAATTGCCTCCATTTATGTGAGAATATTGAGGGCTGAAAGTGGTACTTTTTAGCCATCAACAGTGTCTCACCATCGTGTTCGTGATCTCGGCGAGCCCCACCGCACAATCTACTACTTCGGGTACCCCGTGGTAGGCTCAGTGTCTAAAACACTGACAATAGTGAAAGCCAAATTGCATGGGGAAGCAATCTAATATTTTCAACTATTAAGTTCTACAAACCTCATTAATCATTTGACTTGGCACAAACTCTTGTAATAGGGTACAACAAATCCATAATCAACCAATCATGCAACAACTATGTTGAAAGCCAAAGAGCATGGGAAGTAATTTAGTAATTGATTTTAGCAATACAGGAAGGAGACCACAGACCTGATGGACATGAAGGGAAGAAGGTGTCGAATACCGTCTCGATTGAGCAGCCTAAGCCCACACCTTGAATGTGATATTAGCATGTATTGCAGCACTACGATCACCAGTGTCGTCTTCGCTGATAGAGTGACAGCCTCAAACCATCTTGCAACTTGAAATCATTGCCGAGGAAGCCTGCTGCTAGTAGCTGAGGCACTCCACTACTAGTCAAGCTTGATGGTATTGCCGAGGTCATGCATGCTGCCTCTGTCGCATATCTACTAGGCCTATTCAATGGGAAGAGGAGAGGGTCTCCTGATTTTGAAATTACTAGGTGAGATATGAAGGTCCGGCCGCCTAGTTTCCCTCTTTTATAATTATATATAATGGGGGAGGAGGGGGAGGACCAAGAGGAGTTGGGAATTTCAAAATTTCAAACACTACAAGAAAATTGCTGACTAGTGACGCAACCACATTTTAGCGTCATTGATTTATGACGTTCCTGGCTGATCTCGTCATTAAATTTCACTTCCGAAAAAATTTAGTGACAAAAAAACTTTTGTCATAAAGGTTGGTACTGTAGCCGAGCATTCCCTGTTCCAAGCTAGTTTTGTGATGCCATAAGCTCTGCAACAGCGTCATAAACCAACTCTGGTCCCACATGTAAGCATTAATTTAAAAATAGAGTGTTCCAAGTCGTAATAAGATTCGAAAGGGTCCCACATGTAACCATTCTTTCGAAAATAGAATGTTCCAACTCGTCATAAAATTTTGCAGGGTCCCACATGTAAGCATTTGTTTAAAAATAGAGTATTCCAACTCATCATAAAATTTTATAGGGTCCCACAAGTCAGTCTGGTAAGAAAGGGAGGAAAATTAAAAGGCTATAATGTCAATAGCAGGGGTCGAACCCGGGACCTTTGATTCTGAAGGGGAAGGCGGCACTACCACTGAGACATGATGCAGTTTGCGTTATTTGAGCCAAGAAGATTTTTTATATTAGTTTATTTGTGTTTATATTATTTTGCATGCCCCATGTAAGTTAAAGCAGATAAATATGGCGGTAAAACAAGGAGAAAATGTGCTCCTCCCGTGGGTCAAACCTATTACCACTCGAAGGGGAATTTTTTACATTGACCAGGTCCCACCTGTAAATTTCAGGTGAGTCTTTAATATAAATCGGTAATTCGAAGGCAAAACTCTTCACTGCCTTCGCAAAGACTCTCGACTTTTGCTACGCAGATCAGCAATTCTAAGGTGAGACTTTTGGCACGAATGGTGGATCCTAGCGGCAACAGGAAGATGGTTGCACCGCCACATCCAAGCAATGAGAGGATGAAACAGCACGACGAGGTCAGCCTCTAGTTTGAGCCGCTATATGTTCCCCTATCTTCCTAGGTTTGGGGATATCGAGATTTAGGGATCTAGAGGGTTGATGATCATATATGTTAGATTCAGATTTCATCGTACCTTTAGATTTGCACTTCGATTGGTGTTAGAAGTTGATAGGCTATAGATAATTCATAGGTGTTAGATTCAGTTAGTTCTCAATTTCCATCGTCTTATGATAGGTTCTTGTATTTTAGTAGCTTCTGAATGTTCTTCATGTCACTCGTTTTATGGATTTCTCTGGATGTGCACAATTGATAGGATTGATAGGGCTTTATATTTTCAATTTGCATCATTTTATAGATTGATAGATTGAAGACACTATCTCTGAGCTGCAGACTATGAAGGGACATCTGGATTCTGCCATGATTCTTATCCTTCGCACAACTCATAGGTGTTAGATTCAGTTAGTTTCCAATTTGCATCATTTGATGGATTCATAGGTTCTTGTATTTTACTAGCTTCTGCAGGAGCTTCAAGCCACTATCGCTGAGCTCCAGAAAGTGAAGAGAGACCTGCAAGACCAAGAAGTCAGAGAACTAACAGCACTAGAAGAGGTTGCACTATATAAGGGCCTATATAAGAAAACATTACAGTGGCTGGATGACATGTCTATGCTATTGTTACAACGGGAGAACACCGTGCTGAAAAATTTTAATGAGTTACAAAACTATCATATTGACCTGTTGAAAGTGGCTTGCCAATTGATGGAAGAGTATAACCAAGTGACCCGGGAGAAGATATCCCAGTTGAAAAAGAGAACATGAAGTACAAAGTTGCAGGAGGCCAGAAGTGAGCTGGAGAAGTTTCAACAATCGTTATGATTATAAATGGGTAGCCTCGGTGGCAAGGCTAATTAGATGTTTGTGAACATTATGTCAATCAAGTATTCTGCAGTGTCATTTTCGTATTCTAAACATTGTGTCGATCATGTATTCTGAACATTGTGCCTTATGCTTGTATTTTGGTGTTGGATACTCTTGAGCTCATCAGTGCTCAGGCGGCCTCTGCTTCAAGATGAGCTCGGAAGAATGATTACTCTTGGGCTCTTACGATGTTTGCTACTCGTAGGATAGCAAAAACTTGTTGCTACTACTACTGCTCCTGTTGCTGTTTTTTCATTGTAAGATGTTGGGTTTTCTCATTGCGTAGCAGTGAGAGTTTAATCTTGTCCGACTGAATACTACAAAACAGACTTTATGGATGAGGAAGATATGGACGAGGAAGCTATGGTCTGTTGATATTTTGCATGGAGGACCTTCCTGAGTAACAAATGCGTAACTACTTGTTTCCAAGTGTCTCCTATTCCAGTCTGTAAAAAAAGTAAGGTCCCACAAGACCACAATTTAGTGTGACAAAAAGGAGGAAAATAAAAAAAGAAACAACGTCAATAACAAAGGTCGAACCCATGACCTTTATTCTGAAGGGGTAGGCAGCACTACCACTGAGACATGAGGCAGTTTGTGTTATTTGAGCCAAAAAAGATATCTTATATTAGTTTTTTCTACCATTGCCGATATGTTGATGTTTGCTACTTGGTGGTGTCAACTTTGTTGTTATGAGTTGAGAAACTTGTTGCTACCTGATCATCTTGTTTTGATGAGCCAAGAAACTTGTTGCTACCTGATCATCTTATGATGTTTGATACCCAGTGGTGTGAACTTTGTGGTGATGAGTTCCTATGAGATGCCATCTTATTATGCCGATTTTGTTTAATCTATTTCAAATTGATTCGAGCATACTCCTAATCACCATTCTGAATTCATAAGCATTGCATAACTGCGGAACTAGGAAAACAAGAAGGTAGAGGGAGAACAATGGATATATCGTAATAATATAGTGATACAAGGGGGAAGTTAGGAACGAGGAAGGTCCGATCATTTGATGTTTTGCAGGAAGGACCTTCCCGAGTAACAATTGTGTAACTACTTGTTTCCAAGTGCCGCCTATTCCATGTGGCTTGCCGCCTCGCGCCCGGTAAATGGACATGTCAGCCCCAACAACAGCACAGAGTGGTTCTAGTATGTTGGCGGGAGAAAAGCCCGCGCTGCAGCAAAAAAAAAAGTTTTCCCGCAGACAAGTGTATATATCTCATTTGTCTCGACAACACAGTGTACACTAGTGCAACTCTGCAAGAGACTCGCCGGCACCATGCCCTTGTTCCTTATGGCAAATGCTAGGGCTAGCGTCGGTGTGTAGATCTGCTCTTGCCCGTGGCGGGAATGGTGAATCATAGCGGCCCTAGTGGCAAACGGAGGAGCAGGACTCGCTCTGGTCAAGTCAGTCCTCTATTTTGCCATGCTACTTTGACATATCATTCTGGGTTATTAGACTATATTCATGTATTTTAAAGGTGTTTGGAGTAGACTCCGATAGCCCCAGATCGACGACGTCTGGTCCTTGTGAAGTTTTCATTCTAAATCCTAATGAAAACGAGTTCAAGGATGGATTGCCTGTCCATCTGAGGTATGACTGGACAGGCGCCAACCCTAAGCATCGATATGTATGCTGCTGCGAGGTAAACGATAACTTGTTTCACTTCTAATAAATTTTGCTTCTGCGTTTGATGTTAGTGTGGTCAATCACTAATTATATGAACAAAATCGGTGACTGCAGATTGATAGCATGAAGTGCGCGTCGTTTAGGTGGATAGATCCAGAATGGGATATTAGGACTCTAAAAGTTCTAGAGAAACTAATGGAAATGAAGGGAAAAGCAGAAGAGGAAGCAAGGTCGTGGAAAGAAGCATGTACAGCTGCTAAGGAGGAGGCCAATGTCAAAGCAGATGAGCTGAAGAAGATGGTGCGATACTACTGGGAGGTAACCCATAACCTGTTTGAGACAAGAAAGAAAATGAGAAACGATGCTTTGTTGTCTCCTACAGAAAAGGGTGAAGCCAACAGGTACCTAAAAGCTGAAAGTGAGGCAAGGATGTGGAAGGAAGAATGTGCAAAGGCTAACAGGGAGATTCAGGAGACTGTCTCTAAACTGGACACGGTGAAGAAGCACCTAGATTTTGCCACGATTGTGGTGAAGAAGGTGAAGGAATTACTGCGACAGGCCTCATATAAGAGGTCACTCAAGGACAACAATGAGGCATAATGTGATTCGTGGTGTTATTGCTAGGTAGACGGTTCAGATTTGTATCATGCTTGTATTTTGGTCTTTGCTACCGGATCATCTTATGATGTTTGCTGCTTATTATATGTGCTGTGAACTTTGTTGTGATGAGTAGGTATGAGATGCCATCTTTTATTATGCTGATTTGGTTTAATCTATTTCAAAGTGATTCGAATGTGCTCACCATTATGAATTCATATGCGTTGCATAACTACGGAACTAAGCACAAAAGAAGGTAGAGGGAGAACAAGAGGTATTGTAATAATAGTCAGAGAAGGACAAAGTTATGGATGAGGAGAAGGTCCGGTCTATTAATGTTTTGATGGAAGGACCTTCCTGGGAAACTAATGCGTAGCTACTTGTATCCTACTGTGATTGCAAATTTGATTGTGGTTGCAACTTGTTCCATCATATTTACCATTTAAAACTAATGCACTGCATAATAATTGAGGAAGACTAATAATATAGATTTTTTTATATTATATATAGAAATGTGTTACAGATGGTTACATAATCAAAGACCATGTTCCTCACGACCAAATCCAATCCCTAGGAACCTGCTTGATTCGGATTGCAGGAGTAGTGTTGACGCCTGGAACATTTCCTATTCCCTGCTCGTAGATCCAATACTGATCCTCTTCATCGTGCTAATAAAGTTCGTAGGAAGTAAACGTGATTTTCCCTCAGGTCAGGCAATCTAGAAATGGCATGCTCTTGTGTAACCATGCACTTGTCAGGACCAAACAAGATGATCTTATTTTGAAACTCAGGAGGTTTGTCCCAGGGAATAGGCTACCAAATGTCCCCGACGAATGAATGCAGAGTTAATTTGACCATCTCAGCTTCTTTCTCCTCTAAAACAACAAAAAATGATAGGTCTTGACCTTCAAGTATAGAAGAGTTTCTCATGCCAATAACCCATGACAACTGAAGACAAACAAGTACATATTTTTCACTCAAAAATTGAGACGTGCACTTAATTTGGGACGAATAAGTGCACATTTTGACTCCTCGAAAAATGAAATACAGAGTACAATATGCGATTATTTTGGGACGGAGGGAGTACAACATTTCTTCTGGTCCGTTAACATTCCGTCAAACGGACTTTCCCCCTTTCTCAGCAAATATTTCCCACATTATAGAAAAAGCTTGCTCATGGTGATAAACACTACCCCAAAGACCCCTTCACCCTCCCACGAATAGACCAAGTCGTTGATTCCACAGCGGGCTGTGCCCTGTTATGTTTTCTCGACTGCTATTCAGGCTATCACCAGATAAGCCTCAAGGTCGAAGACCAGATCAAGACGTCATTCATTACGCCCCATGGCACGTACTGTTACTTGACAATGTCTTTCGGTCTGAAGAATGCTGGCGCGACCTACCAACGTGCTTTCCAAGCATGTCTGTCGACCCAGATCGGCCAAAACGTCAAGGCCTACGTAGACGACGTCGTAGTCCAGATTCGAGATCCTGATAACCTTATCAAGGACTTGTCTGAGACCTTCGCCAACCTAAGGGTCTACCGATGTAAACTTAACCCAAAAAAGTGTATTTTCGGCGTTCCCTCAGGAAAACTACTCGGCTTCCTCGTTAGCAACCGCGGCATAGAGGCAAACCCGAAGAAGATCCATGCAATTACCCGGATGAAGCCCCTAAGATGCCAGAAAGATGTATAGAAGCTCACCGGGTGCATGGCAGCACTCAGCCAGTTTATCTCATGACTCGGCGTGCGAGGCTTGCCCTTCTTCAAGCTCCTGAAGCACCAAGATGACTTCAAGTGGGATGAAAAGGCCCAGAAATCATTTCTGGAGCTCAGGGAATATCTCCAGAGCCCCCCATCCTCACTGCACCACAAGCTAAGGAGATGCTCTATCTCTACATCTCTACCACCACGCACATGGTCAGTACGGCACTGGTTGTAGAGCGCAAAGAGGAAGGCCACAGCTACACCGTCCAGAGACCGGTCTACTTCATCAGCGAAGTATTGAAAGACTCCAAGGTGCGGTACAACCAAGCGCAGAAACTACTCTACGCGTTGTTGATCACCGCCCGCAAGTTGAAGCACTACTTCCAGGCTCACAAGATCGTTGTAGTTTCCGACTACCCCATAGGTGACATCCTGCATAACAGAGACGCCATGGGAAGAATCTTGAAGTGGTCCATTGAGCTGGCCGTGCACGATATTACCTTCGTACCCCGTAGTATGGTGAAATCGCAAGTACTCGCAGACTTCATCGCCGAGTACACGGAGATACAGACACCATCTACTGCCGCCGAACTTGAGCATTGGACCATGTACTTCGATGTCTCACTCAGGATTAAGGGAGGTGGAGCTAGAATCTTGTTCATCTCTCCGAAAGGCGAGAAGCTGCAGTACGTACTGCAGATTATGTTCCAAGTCTCGAACAACGCGGCTGAGTACGAAGCAGCCCTACACGAGCTAGGCATCGCCATCTCGCTCGAGATAAAACAATTGATAGTCAGAGGCGACTCAGCCCTAGTGGTCAACCAAGTGAACAAAAACTGGCAGCGAACAAATGAGAAGATGGACGCATACTGCGCGTAGATACGCAAGCTCGAAGGCAAATTTTTTGGCCTAGAGTTTCAGCACGTAATTCGCGACAACAACAAGGCAGCCGACGAACTGGCCAAGATGGGATCCACCCGAGCCCAAGTGCCACCTGGCGTCTTCGTCCAAGACCTCATAAAACCCTCCATCAAGAATCCCGATGCGCAGGTCGACCCATCTGAAGGACTCGACAAAGTCCTTATGATCGAGCCACAACCCGAGTGGATCTCACAGATGGTTGAGTACATTAAGTACGGCACGTTCCCGAGTCCCTCACTCAGAAACGAGAGAGAAGAACGGGCGCTGCAAGAAAGAATCTCTCGCAGGAGCAAAAACTATGTCCTCATAGGCGACAAGCTATAGCACAGAGGAGCACATTCCCTAGTGCTTCAGAAGTGCATCCCAGAAGAGGAAGGACGAGAGCTCCTGTCAGAAATCCATGGCGGCATGTGTGGGAACCACGCTGGAGCGCGGACCATTGTCAGCAAAGCCTTCAAGTCTGGTTTCTACTGGCCTACAGCTGTCGCAGATGCTGAGGCGATGGTCAAGCGTTGCGAGGGGTGCCAATTCTTCGCACGACAGATACACGTCACGGCACAGGGCCTATAGACGATTCCCATATCTTGGCCCTTCGCGTGCTGGGGACTCGATATGATCGACCCTTTCAGAAAAGCATTTGGAGAATACGACCACATCCTGGTGGCGGTGGATAAATTCACCAAGTGGATAGAGGTCAAACCAATAAAGTCGCTGACAGCGGCCAAGGTGGCAGAATTCATATCGGAGATTGTGCACAGATTCGGTGTCCCAAACAGGATTATCACTGATCTGGGCACGAATTTTACAGGAAGAGAGTTCCAGGAGTTCTGTGACGATCTCCTTATAAATGTAGCCCGAGCTTCAGTGGCGCATCCCTGCGCCAATGGGTAGGTCGAGCGAGCCAATGGAGCGGTGCTCGAGGCACTCAAGAAGCGCATCTTCGACAGGCTAAAGAAGTACGCGACACGCTAGCTCCGAGAGCTCCCTGTAGTAATTTAGGGACTGCGGACACAGCCGAGTTGTGCTACTGGTCAGACTCCCTTCTTCCTGGTGTATGGATCAGAGGCGGTACTTCCAACCGACCTAATGTTCGGTGCACCAAGAGTCGAGGTGTTCGACGAAAACAAGGCTGAGGAGGCGCAGATTGAGGACATTGACAGCATCGAGGAAGGAAGGCTCGCGGCAACTGTTGGGGGTGCGCCTTAGGAGGCCTAAGGCTAGGACCCCTTATGTATAAAATTGGCTAATAAAGGGGTATGAGTGAGTTGTTGTAAAATTGAGGACCTATTTGTAATTTGAAACTTTGTCAGTGGAAATAAAATAAAGACCCACCTCCTCCCTATACATAAAGAAAAAAGAGGCTTGGAGGAGGGGGCGGATGGTCATTTTTTCCTTCTATTCTTCTTCCTGTTGAGATTCCATACTCCAACAGTGGCGCCCACCGTGCTTCAGGACGAAAAAAATCCACGATGACCATCGCTTCCGGATCGCGCCGCCGCGCCACGGTCGATCCGCCCGTCGCGTCGCCGTCCCGCCCGGGGAGGAGGATTCAGTGCCGTAAGTCACATGACTTACCAGTCATTGACATGTGGGACCACAGACCGTGGGGCCCACACGTGGTAAGTCACATGACGTACGGCACCGAGTCTGCGTCCCACGCCCGTCCCCACGGCCCCGGAGCCGGTCTCTCCCCAGCCGGAGCCGAGCTGAAGTCCCCATCCGTGAGACCTCGGAGTTCGACGGCGACCGGCTGCCTTTCCGCATCCGTCTCCGCGTCCGCGCGCCGCCTCTCCCCGCCGCGCGCTTCCTCCTCGACGCGCTCCGGCGTCACCAGCGCTGGGGGCCCGACCGCCCTCGCCGACTCCTCCGCCGGCATCAGGTCCACCGCGTGCCTGCCAAGTCCATCCTCGACCGCCTCCGGGGACCCCCGCCGCCGCCCGCAGCCGAGGCGCAGGCGCCGTCCACGCCGACCTCCTCGTCCGCGCATCCTGGCCCGCTGCGTAGCCTGTCGCTCGCGGACTCCGAACTGCTCCTCGCGCCTGTGACCTCCGCGCTCGGCTCCGCCTCATCGTCGTCTCGGTCGGCGTCGCCGCCAACTTCGCCTTCGCCTTGGTCATCGTCTACGCGCAGGCGCTCACCATCGGCATCCCCGTCAAGGAGCTACTGATGTTTGGAGCTACTGCTTCCCTACAGCCACCGTCCGCGGCAGCAGCGGCACGGGGAACGAGCGAATCGAGTTTGGCCGAACTTTTTCGGTTTTCAGTGTACTTTTCCTGTGATTCGATTCGATTTCTTCAGCATTCTCGTTTCGATCCTCGTTCCGCCTTCTCATCGTGTGTGGTTTGCAGGATTGTTACGATTGGGAGTTGAACTTGGGAGACAGAGTTCGTCATGCTGTCGTGTGCCAAGGACCAGGATCTGAGGATCCTGCACTATTGGAATGATAGGAACCGGATTGTTCACTGCTGCTTTCGGAGCAGGCTATTGGTTCAATATACACAACTTCTACTTGCTTTCTGGGCATGCAGATGATGGTTGGCCTGTTCCAATCATCTGGATGGCCTTCAGTAGTTGCAGTGGTTGGCAATTGGTTTGGGAAGAGCAAGAGGGGCCTGATAATGGGAATTTGGAATGCTCACACATCTGTAGGAAACATTTCTGGCTCACTGATTGCTGCCGCAATGTTGAAGTATGGATGGAGTTGGTCCTTTGCTGTGCCTGGTATCATGATCGTGCTAGTCGGACTCTCGGTGTTTCTGCTCTTGCCTCTTAGTCCTGATGTGATTGGAATTCAAGAGGATCTCCATTGGAAGGACTCTGAAAAGGCCGGCATGGACGCCCCTTTGTTGGAACCGCGCTCGCAAGCAAAAGAAAAGGCAGTTGGATTTATTGAGGCGTGGAGAATTCTTGGCGTGGCTCTTTTAGCTCTCCGCTTTTTCTTCCGCAAGCTTGTGGCCTATACCTTCCTGTATTGGTTTCTCTTTTATATCAGCCACACAGCTGCAGCTTGGTCTTCAGACAGTCGACATCCTGTGCAGGCAAACAAAGGAGGAACCACTAGCCATTTGAGTTCCAGTTGCTAATGCAGGTAATACATCTCTTGGTTTTGCAGGTCATTAGTTTTTTGCAAATGCAAATTTCTTTCTACTGTTTGCAGTGATTAAGAAATCATGAAATGCTCTGGTAGTTCTATACAAAACCTTTGAATGGTTAGCCGGCCATAGCATGGGGTGTTTCTGTAGCAGTAACTTGATTAGTTTACTATAAATAGCCAACCTTTCTTGGCTTCCGAAGCACTGGCTCAAGAGCACGGGGCTGTTTCCCTAGAGGGGTTTCCTATTGTATAATAAGTTCCTTTGCTCAGTTCTAGGAGAAATACCAGCTGCATTTTAGAGTGGCACTCCAAACACAGGCACATAATTTTGGCTGGCTAGAGCTTTAAACTGGTAGCATGTTTTTAGACTGCACAATACTGTTCTTCACGTTTAATAGATGTTAGATGCTCAGCGTGCAACCTCTATATTTCGGTTTGTTTCAAACACAAACGTGTTGGCATATTTTAATTGCAGTTTCAATTTGCAATCCCTTCTCATATTTCAGTCATGATTTATATATAGCACCGGTTCATTTATGTGCCAGTAATACACTGGTTCCCGATTCCTCATTTGTTACGAAGGCGTTAATTATTCTACAAATTTTACTATTGTTTATTAAAATCACCATGCCTTGTGAGAATTCTATGTTGCCACATTTTCTATTGCTGAAATGAAGTCTTGGGAATTTAAAATTATCCTTATATATGAAATTACTTGATTACACTACATGCGCTCTGCTATAGTAACATGGCTGTTTGGTATTTTTCTGCATGAGTTGTAATTTTCTTATGCTGGTATCTCTAACTAGAGTGCATTCAGTGTTACGGTCAATTACGCCGTAGTTTGTTTTGGTCAAACCTTTTTAGTCCAACAGATTGTGGCAAGTTGGTTATTTGGGAATCATAATGATCAACATTTGAGGGTTTTCTCTGCCCTTTTCTGGATGAAATCACATGTCTTTTTGGAGCCTTCTTGTCAAGCAAATAACCAGAGGTTTTCACTGGATAAACATCAGATGTTCCAATGTCGCTCTCTCTCTCTCATAAAAATCATCGAAATGAGGAGGCTCAGGTGAATGAGCACGAGGTGGTTCAGTTGGCCTTTCATATATAGGACTTTCAGGTCTATAAGAGTGAAATTGCTGAGCTGGGGCATTAACTGTTGATATATTCTGGCTTTCAACACGATTTGTTTCTGCTCTTCCAGAATTTTTTCCTGCATATGGCATCCCCCTTGGATCATTTATACCTGAGAAGTTGTTCCAGCACTAGCACGGGTTCCTAACAGCCTGGTGTAATGGATCATACCATGTGGCCATCTTTTTGGTGTATTCAAAGCTGTCTTACCGCTGATGTCTCCATGGCCACCACTAGCACATGTTCCTGATAATGGGGTGCAATGACCCAGACCTTGGCCATCTTTCAGTTTTGGTAGCTATCAAGTTGGAATGCTATCAATTCAACAATGGTTTCAGAATTGGCCAACCAGTGAAGAATTTCATCTGGCATGGTTTCCTGGTGGTAGCGCAATTATTGTTAGCATCACATATTCCATGAGAAGGGCAATTCATTGCAGCGATCCAAAACTCTCAGCTGTGAGCAAGTTTGGAGAACATCAATTTGAGTTGAAATCACTAAGTGAGAGTAATGGGCAAATGGCACAAATTACACTGAAAGGACTACTGTCATCAAGTGGAAAAGTAAACAGAAGCAATGGCAATATCAAGGCCTCTGCTCTGACCAAGCAACGCTTATGCGATCTGACTGGTTGGCCCAGCTTGGTCTTATTCTTACACTGTTCTTATCAAGCAATGAGAGTCAGCAATTTTTTTTACTACAACAGAGCAGATTCAGTTGGGCATGCAACAAAGTTCGAGCCAAGCTTGCAAACTTATACCAATTGCTTAACAAGGTAAAATCCACTACAATCGTCATGCTTATGGGTATCACAACCACTCTGTAAGTATCTCCCATCTATCTCTAAGTTCAAAACCTCTCATTTGAATGGTTTGTGCTATATCCATCATAACCAAATTTTTTGTTACAATAACCCTAGTATATTAGATGTGAGCATAACCAACATGAACTGAGGTACTTGTTGGAACTTAGGTGGTTACTGTATACTATTCCAAGAGCCCTAGAGGGGCTAATCATGAAAACTCTTTTTTACTCTTTAGAAATTCCTCTAACTTGCAACACTTCACTAATGCCATTATTGCTTTGCTGACAAAGGCTACTCTGTTAATCATGTGATTATTCTTGCACTATTCGCATATCCTACATGACCTTTACCAACATGTCATTACCATATTCGAACTATGATTCATTTTCAATGCAATGTTGCATACTCTGAGACTATATCCAAATTTAATAGTCGAAAGCAACCAAGAGTTGCTATATCGACTAAAGCTGAAAGTAAGTCCACAAAAGCTTTCGGTCAAACTTTTGTCGACTTATCTGTTTATTTGTGTTGTTACTATATCGCGGTTGAATGAGACATATGACCTTCGATTGAGACATCCTTCCAAAATACAAATTATTATGTCATATATATCAAAATCTCTTCTCTTGTAGGGTCTCGCCACTGTAAGTATCTCTTCACCTCCTCAAGACTAACCTGTATATACTAGACCTTTGTCTTTTCTTTAGTAGGTATATTGGTTTTCATCTCCTAAGTTAAAAGTTAGTGCATAACATACTGGTTTTCATGGTGCCATGATTTACATCACATAATATACTATTTGGTCATTCTTGACATTTGGACATTCTTAACATTTGGATATCATCATCTGTTGAAATCACCTCTATTGGCATTCATCAATTATTGGTCTCTCACTGTAATGGTTCTCAAAAAGCACTAACTCTATCTTCGCCTTCAGCTTTCATCAACAAACAACGTAACTGATCACATCCCCTCCCTCCTAACAATGAATATATTTCTTTTGCAGGGCAACATCGTTAATGCTTTTTACCGTTGTCAAAATACCTTAATATGAGCTAACCCTCACAGAAAAACTTAACTACTTTTAGCATATCAATATATGTTTAAAATGATCATTCGATCCATCGTATCTTGATTCATATGCTATACAGGTTCTTGAATGGCCAAATCTAAACATAACCTTTGAAGGTTGTTAAGGTTACGACTTTTGAAATTCAGAGCGCTACTTTGTCACGTGTTGAAGTTTCAATTGAAACTACCTTCTCTTGCAGGGTTGATATATAACCATCTATGAAATATATCTATGCATATGCATGCATTTCATTCATGTCATTCGCATCAAGGCATGCATCAAAAGCATTGCATTGCATGAGTTATTCTCAGTTTTACTTTTCAAGTTGAGCCAAAGGCAACAGGAAGTTGCGGCCATATCCCAAAAGAGTGTGGTTACCCAGAAAACCACGAGGTCAGGATGCAACGGGAAGTTGCGGCCATATCCCAAAAGAGTGTGGTTACCCAGAAAACCACGAGGCCAGGATGCAACGTGAAGTTGCGGTCATATCCCAAAAGAGTGTGGTTACCCAGAAAACCACGAGGCCAGGATGCAACATGCAACAGGAAGTTGCGGCCATATCCCAAAAGAGTGTGGTTACCCAGAAAACCACGAGGCCAGGATGCAACAGAAAGTTGCGGCCATATCCCAAAAGAGTGTGGTTACCCAGAAAAACCACGAGGCAACATGTTGCGGCTATATCCCAAAAAATGAAAATTTCATTCTTGTGCCAACTTTTATTTCAATCTACACTTGTTTATCCCTCTAACCTTGCAGGATTTGAAATTACATAGTGGAAGCAAAAAAGAGTTGTGAGATATGACAGTAATCATCTAGTATCATATGTTTGACATTACATATATGATCTGGATCTAAGGATGCTCATGTGAAATGATGATTGCACTATTCTTTGTACCATATACATACAACCCCATTTCAGGTGAAAGCTATCGGGCCAACCTGACCTAAGTTGCAGATTCGACAAGGCTCGGCGCTAGAGGGGCTCGACCTCATCATCTTCCACAACTTCGTGCCTACCGCTACATCGGCTCAAGGGGCTCAAATCGGCATCATCCTCAACTTCGCATCTGCTACTACGTCGGCTCGAGGGGCTCACCCTTAGCATCACCATCAACTTCCACAACATCTACATGTACCGCACCATCAACTTCAACAACATCTACATGTACCGCACCATCAACTTCGACAACATCTACATGTACCGCACCATCAACTCGGCAACATCATCTACTTCAAGTGCGATTCAACCTTAGCCACTTCGACTACTTTGACGACATCATCTACTTCAAGTACGATTCAACCTCGACCACTTCGACTACTACACGTGAAGCTTCTCTCACGAACACCAGCCAAGAGGGGTTGGGGCTGCACTGGGGGGCCAGTACATCATCATTGTCCGGTGCACGTGAGAGAATTTGAAGATGTTGCAGCTAGATCAACGACGAGTACTTCAGCCACATCAGCTCTTGAAGGAAAGAGTGAAGCTGCTCGAAGATCAAAGTCTGTCGCTCAAGTCACTCGGAGGCAAATGAACTGGAGTCGGTATATGTAAACCCAAAACTGTGCGTGCTCTTTTCTCCATGCCCTTTTTTCCCATTGGGTTTTTGGGATGGAGCTTTTAGCGAGGCGCGCATGGGTAGGTTGACAAGGGCGTTCCTTTCAACCAGAGTTGGAGTTGTATTTGGGCCTCTTTTAAACATGAGCAACTATTAGGTCTTGTTGTGCCGACCAAGACCGAATAGTTGAGGGGCTACTGTTGGGGGTGCGCCTTAGGAGGCCTAAGGCTAGGACTCCTTATGTATAAAAGAGGCTAATAAAGGGGTATGAGGGAGTTGTTGTAAAATTGAGGATCTATTTGTAATTTGAAACTTTGTCAGTGGAAATAAAATAAAGACCCACCTCCTCTTTATACATAAAGAAAAAAGAGGCTTGGAGGAGGGGGCGGATGGTCATTTTTTCCTACTATTCTTCTTCCTATTGAGATTCCATACTCCAACAGCAACCATCCAGGCAGCACGGTACGCGCAAGCCCTGAGACGCTACCACGACAAGAATGTGCAAGAGAGAGCCTTCTGTGTAGGTGACCTCGTTCTCCGGAGGATCCAAAGCAAGAAGGACATGCACAAGTTATCGGCTCCATGGGAAGGGGCCTTCATAGTAAAGAAAGTCAACAGGCTGGGTGCTTACCGGCTAATGAGGGAGAACGGCACCGATGTGCCCAACTCATGGAACATCGAGCATCTACACCGCTTCTACCCATAAAAAGCTATGTATCTTTACAGTTTTTTTGTACTTTCTCATGCTAGCAATCTGGGCAATGAATAAAAATTCATGATCTTTGAAGTTCTTTCACTTCGCTACCCTGCTTGCATGATCAGATCCAAGTTCCAAATCTGAAACTTGGAGACTGCTTTTATTTTTTCTAGCAATGATTTTATTTCTGTCAAGAATTAAAATTCTCATCTAACACGGATCCTAAGACTCATAAAGTACTCAGGAAAATATGTCTTAAATCGTGGGCCGAGATCTTCGCCAAGGCAAGGTACTACGCGTGTACGAGAGTACGCCATCTGCGCTAGGAAACTAAGGCCAACGGGACTACGGTTTCCCGTAACAGACCAATTACCGAAGAAATTGAAGGACATGGACGTCGTCAAAGTAAAGCGCCAACATTAAAACAAGTGGCTTAAACTACGATGTCACGTCAGCACTGGCAAAATATTACAACTACTCATTTAAATGTTTTTTCTTTCACGGCTGCAGCAGGAGACCACTTGGCTCATCATCACCGGCCATCACGTCCTCGGCAAGCTGCTCCGCCACATCCTTCACCTCCTCCAGCAGCTCGTCGACCCGAGTGGACGATGTCCCATGAGCGAAGCCGCCACGGAACAAGCCCACATCGAGCTGAGGGAGGTAGGAGCGGAAGACAGCGAGGTAGTGGCTGACGCTCGCCAGACTGACCTCACGCAGAAACCCTTGGAAGCGCAAAGACGCCGCCTAGACTCGCTCCAGCAGAGACGGCGGGCGGACGACAGGCTCACCAAACACCCGCACGGAGGAGGACTCGGCAAGCGGAGCCAACTCGTCCAGGAGAGGACCCAGAGCCTCGCCAAGAGCCCGGAACTGGCTCCGCTCAGATTCCACATGGGCCTCCAGATTTGCAAATTGGGCGAACAATTTTCGCCGCAAGTCTGTTCAACCGTCAGAAGGACTAGACGATTCAAAGCTATAAGCACAAAGGAAGAAGTCAACTCACCATGGAGCTCTTTCCTGGCCACGGCACGCTCCCTGGTGGCCTCTTCCAGACCCTCCTTTATATAGTCCAGGGGGCGGGTTCCTAGTCGGTTACAAGATAGGAGTCCTAGTAGGATTACATGGCACGAGTCCTAGTAGGATTACATGGATTTATGGTATGAGTTCGTAGTCTTCCATGTATAGGTACCCGGGGTGTATGGTCGACAAGCCCCTGAGCACTTTGTAGTCTTGAGCAGCGAGTTCGAGTAGTCTTGAAGCTTCGTCGAGTAGTTTCTGATCGTCTCGAGTACTGCTAGCCGAAGTCTTCAATAGTACTTGAATTTTTGAAAGAGTGGAATGTGCTCTAGTTTATCTATGAGTTCTTTCGAATCTTGCCCGAGTAGTTCACAGGCGTCCCTGAGTTCTAACCCAGAAAGTCCAAAAAATACCCATCTTGTCTTGATCTATATGGAGGTGGGATTTGCAAAAATTACACTCCATATGGAGTGTAGCCCCCGAGCCTGAGTTTGAATCGTAGAATCAAGCTGAGGGTCAATCTTGAAATCTCGATCTATATGGAGGTGCGATTTGCAAAAATTGCACTCCATATGGAGTGTAGCCCCCGAGCCTAAGGTTGAATCGAAGAATCAAGCTGAGGGTCAATCTAGAATCTGCATCTTCAGTCTTGAAAAAAGATGCTGATGGTTGTAGCATAGTAGCCCCCGAGCCTTGAAGTGATTAAATGATCAATCCAAGGGTCTTCAGTTTGCAAAAAGTCGTCATCCGAGTACTCTTGTAGCGTTCAGCCCCCAAGATTATGTGCCAAGTGAGCTGTATGAGCCACGTCGAGTAGTAATTGGAGTTGAGCTCCCGAGCTGAAGAACTAACGGAGCATGCTGAAGTTGTCATTAAGTAGTAATGTTGCCGTCAGAGCGGGTTTTAGACGTGACCGTAGTCGACTTTATGCTGTCAGAGTGGGCTTTTAGATGCGACCGGAGTCGACTTTTAGATTGCTGCGTGGAACGGACTTTAGAATGCGACCGAAGTCGACTTTGTGCCGTCAGAGCGGACTTTAGATGCGTCCAACCCCTGAGATTATGAGCCAAGTGACCTATATGAGCCACGTTGAGTAGTAATTGGAGTTGAGCCCTCGAGCTGAAGAACTAACGGAGACTACTCGAGTCGTCTTCGAGTAGTAATATTGCCGTCAGAGCGGACTTTAGACGCAACCGTAGTCGACTTTGTGCCGTCAGAGCAGACTTTAGATGCGACCGGAGTCGACTTTATGATTGCCGCGTGGAGTGGACTTTAGAATGCGACTGGAGTCGACTTTGTGCCGCGTAGGGCGCACTTTAGAATGCGACTAGAGTAGTCGACTTTGTGATGCGACTAGAGTAGTCGACTTGGAGATGCGACTTGAGTAAGTCGACTTTGTGATGCGACTAGAGTAGTCGACTTTGTGATGCGACTAGAGTAGTCGACTTGGAGATGTGACTTGAGTAAGTCGACTTTAAATTGTGACTTGAGAAAGTCGACTTTATGCCGCGTGGAGCGGACTTTGAATGCGACTTGAGTAAGTCAACTTTGAGTACTTCGAGCCAAGTATGAAGCTGAAAAGTCAAGAACGAAAAAAGCACTTCTGGAAGGCAAAAGCGAATGAAAAATCAGAAAAAGGGTTATCGTGACCCCCGGTCTAGGACCGTTAGGAAAAAAGTAGACGCAAGGACTGAAACTCAGCCGAAGCCACCTGGAAAGGGTTGTCGTGACCCCCAAAGTAGTCACAGCAGAAGCTGCCTGGAGAATGTTTACATTGCGTCGAGTACAATGTCTGGATACACTATTGAGTAATAGTGTCTTAAGTACTACTCAAGCGCGGAGCCTAAGAGATAGTACTTGCAAGAATGTTCTGAAGAACGAGTAAGACCGTAGGAGATAATGTGATGAACTCATCTTGTTGTTGTAGCAACTTGTGTTAGAGTTCCACTGAGACCCTACTAAGAAAGGTGTTACTCTAGGCCGCAGCCTCTTAACTAAATAGAGCAGGACAACATGTGTCACTTATTACTCTATGTGACACGGAGTCGTCTGGAAAGGGTGTAGCTCAGACCCGAAAGCTGTTTACAGTTGAGTAGTCGCCTGGGCACGAAAACCGTTTACAGCTAGGTAGTCGCCTGGACTTGAGAATCACTTACAGTCTAGGATCGGCATAGAAGCAGAAACCCGGAGTAAGAATCAGATGGAAACAGGGAGGCCTAGAGTATGGATCGGCACGGTAACAGGGAGACCTAGGGTAAGTGTAGCATGGGCAGAGCGCGAGAGTACTTAGAGCCATGCGTTTCAGACCCATGGTACGGAGCGTGAAGGCCGCGTGCAGCTAGGTACCATCGTTGCCAGGACGCGGGGGCCACTTACAGCTAGGTTCCATCGAAGCTTACACATGCAGTATGCCGTCGGAGCGGACGAAGGTGCGACCGGAGTCAACTTTAGATTGCCACGTGGAGTGGACTTTAAGAATACCACTTGAGTAAGTCGACTTTGAGATGCAACTATAGTAGTCGACTTTGAGATGCGACTATAGTAGTCGACTTTGAGATGCGACTATAGTAATCGACTTTGTGTCGCGCGGGGCGGACTTTGAAAATGTGATTTTAGAAATCAATTTTATGATGCGACTAGAGTAGTCGGCTTGGAGATGCG
The DNA here is from genome assembly GCA_036936925.1 of Cenchrus fungigraminus. Classification (NCBI taxonomy): domain Eukaryota; kingdom Viridiplantae; phylum Streptophyta; class Magnoliopsida; order Poales; family Poaceae; genus Cenchrus; species Cenchrus fungigraminus. Next base: position 9,623,169 of record CM072775.1, on the reverse strand, counting down.
ACTTGAGTAAGTCGACTTTAGATTGCCGCGCGGAGCGGACTTTGCCTCCTTGGGATAGCCCCCGAGTTGATGAAGTAGGTTCATGGTGACTTGGTCGATATACCCTAAGAGTAGTTGGCAGAGTGTAGTTCTCGTGAAAAAATCTGTTGAGAAGCGTATACAAATGAGTAGTCCTTAGCGTGTTGTCCTGCATGTGCAAAACAAGCCAAAGAAGAAGAAAAAAGTAATCATTGAAATAAATGACTTACTGATACCGCAGGAGCGGTCTTGAGATGCGACCGAAGTCGGCTTGTACCGCTGGAGCGGGTTTGAATGAACTCGCGGACGAGTGTTGACGAAGATGTGGCGGCCGATGAGGGAGCCGCAATAGTTGTTGGTGAAGCCGACTAGTCGAAGGTGGATTCGACTAATTGTTGGGAGCGTAGAAACCATTCTCGACTAGTTTTCTAGTCGAAACTAGCTGAGAAGAGTAGCCAAAATAGTTGACGGTGAGTTGGTACGGCCGCGAGACGATGCCACGATGGCGCACGGTGTTGCCGAAGAAGAGCCGGTGCGGCTGCGAGACGATGTCGCGGCGGTGCACGGTGTCGTCGAAGAAGAACCGGTGCGGCCGCGAGATGATGTCGCGGCAGCGCACGACGTTGTCGAGGTAGAGCGGGTGTGGCCGCGAGACGATGTCACGGTGGCGCACGGCGTTGTCGAGGTAGAGCCGGTGCGGTCGCAGGACGATGTCGCGGGGTGGCGCACGGCGTTGTCGAGGTAGAGCTGGTGCGGCCGTAGGACGTTGTCGCGGGGTGGCGCACGGCGTTGTCGAGATAGAGTCGGTGCGAGGAGTCGAGGCAACCGGACGCACAATGTAGACGAAGTAGTCGACGATGAGTCGTGCGAGGAGCCGAGGCAACGAGTGGCACGACGTAGCCAAGTAGTCGACGACGAGCACGGCGTAGCGAGCGTTGATGTAGTTGTACTCGCGTACGTCTTCAGTGTGCACCAAGCAATGATCTTGATTAACAACTTCTAGTACGCAACTGGGGTGCACGTAGACAAGAGCCAAATGTACTCCTTGGTCTTCACCTGCATAGGTCCCCAGCGGATTGATATATTGCTCCAATTCTGTTTTTTTTTGCTGAAGCACATACGAGGTGCAAATTGAATTCTTGGTCACAGGAGTTCGATTAGATGTCCTGATCCATGTCTTCACGTGGGTGCGCAGCGAGGAGTAGCAGATTGTTTCGCCCGCACCGCAGCTCGACTCGGACTCGGAACCGTCCAGGACAGATACCCTTCTTGTATGCGGACAGCCAAATAAAAATTGGAGTTGAATTCCGTCCTGGAGGTGGAGATTCGCCGAGTAGCCGATTCGGCTGGTTGTCGAAATACATCAAGCAGCCGTCGTAGTAGAATGTAGAGCTCTGATTCGAAGTCGACCGGAACACTAAAGCAAGTCAACTCTGTTGGTGCAGATTTGTCCGTTCCGAATTCGAACTCGGCAGGTTGCTTGTCGTCAGGTTGATTGATTTTGCAGATAAGATCCTTCGAATTCGCCCAATGATCTTGACGATCGTCCCTACCTGGCGCGCCAGCTAACAGTGTTTTGGCCACTGAGCCTACCAAAGGGGTACCCGAGGTAGTAGATTGTGCAGTGGAGGATCGTCAGACCTGGAACTCGAAGGTATGCGCGAGGACACGAGACATGGATTTATACAGGCTCGGGCCGCCAGAGTAGTGGACCCTACGTCCTATTTGGAGTATCATGTATGGCGTCCTGCGCTTGGGTGTTCCCCGGAGGGGTTGGTGATGTCGTCCTAAGTACCCGACACTCCTTTATATAGTCCAGGGGGCGGGTTCCTAGTCGGTTACACGATAGGAGTCCTAGTAGGATTACATGGCACGAGTCCTAGTTGGATTACATGGCACGAGTCCTAGTTGGATTACATAGATTTATGGTATGAGTTCGTAGTCTTCTATGTATAGGTACCCAAGGTGTATGGTCGACAGGCGCAATGACCCAATATATTTAGAACTTGCATTCCTAATCCCAGTCTTCAATTCTTTAGTCTTGAGTTGTTACATGCTTCAACTTTGTGATCTGCTGGCTTTTGATTTTAGATGCATCATTAGTTGATTCGGTTCTATGATCCAAAGTTACGATTTCCCCCATGGATCTACTATTTACATTTCTATGTGAATGGACCCATTCGTTGTGCTCCAAAATTAGATATACATGAGTAATTGTTTGCTTATTGTGATAATATGACTTGTCTGTACATGGTTGTAGCATTTTTTAGAACGGTAAACCCATTCATAATTTTATTCTTCTATTTTCTAATTCAGTACATATACTACATTTCACAAAAGAAAAGTATAATGTTGCTTAGTGAGAAGTGTATACTAAAAAAACAGAGCCACATGGTTCCTGCAGAATAATGAAGAGCAAACGCTGAATTGACAAATCAAAATTTATCTTTTTTGTTGTATACCAATCTGAATTGATAATGAATTGATTTTTACTACTCAAGGTGAAAACCGAGTAAATATGTGCCTAGCAATCAAATTTTACTTCTCACGAGTGAAAAAGGAGTAAATCAGCGTCAAACAAGATATTAAATGGAATGAATTCTTCCTTTATGTCAGCAAATTACCTCTTTGAAAAATAGATATGCCCAACCATCACAAAGAGAATATACTAAATTCACAAGTACAATGAGTTATTTTTTTCTAGTATAATATTCAGCTACTTCTACCATTGGAAGTTCACCAGGTGGCTAGTAATTACTACATGTATAAGTCCATGAAGTAAATATGAAAAATGAACATGTCGTATACACTAAATGACCACAACTACTAGTTCATTTGCAGTGGGGATGATTTCGACTCAATTTCGTCCAAAAAAATCATCCCCAAATTGCCTAATGACACAAGTTTATGGTTCAGTGAAGGATTTAGATGTAATTATATGGTTCCAGGACATTGCCAGCCTCCTGCCAGCAAGATGCACCACAGTAATTAAACAACAACAGAAAAATGTTCTCAATCTGCCATTCGAAATGATTTTACAATCTCGAGATCAATTTCAATAGGAATTTACGGCTGCAGGAGCATCGACGTGCTCTGATTGCATCAGCATAATTATTACTTCTCTACCAAGAATCAATCAACACGCTTCCTACTATCATGGCGTCTAGCTGAAATTTGAATTTAATGGAGCAATGACCGTTAAAACTGACACGGAATAGATGGCGACATGATTTATACTACCACGCATGAAAAGGAGATATTTTACGCAAATTGGATCGAAGAAACGATGATTTTATAAGTTTTACGTTTGGTTCTTTGTTTCTTACTTTTAGATATTTACGGTTGCGCATACACTTTGAATGGCATGCCAAGTAGGCTGACGCAGACATTTGCTCATGCCTATGAGAACAGATAAGTTTACTACCGTTGGTGAGAAAGAAGTAATTAGTGGAAACTACTCCTGATATTTGGAGAAAAGTCTCAATAGGAAATACTCTTAAGTCTTAACAATTGAAAAAATACTCTTGATATTTGGAGGAAAAAAGACACCCTTTTTCTCAATTAGAAAATACTTCCAAAATCAAATTCATTTAGAGGCAACGTCTAGACCAGGATAGTTACCCCTTTTTGCTACTACTTTTATTTATTCTATTACTTGCAAAATAGTAGGAATTAACTGTGGTCCGTGGAATCTTTGTTTCAATTTGGCATGCATGCTCGCTGTTTCTCTGCCTCTCTCTCAAATGTTCACGAATGCAAGCTTTTACTATGCATGAGACCTGTTGGCGGTCGATTTCCGTCAACCAAGAACACTTGTTATGTTATACTTTGGATATCATTTTGGAACTAACCCGTCACTAGGCATACTAATGATATAACAAGTTCACCGTTGGATGTGCATTTTGGAGTATAGTATTTATGCAGGAATTCATGGGCTAAATGAGAGGAGATGCACTTAGTTCGGAGGACGATTTGCAAGTCATTCAAGGAGCTCCGACCGTGTGCGAACTTGCCTCCAAAGGTGGCAAGGACCAATATGCTTCAATGAAGAATCTTCGAGGACCAAGATGAAAAGACCGGAAGATCATGCGTAAAGACCCCTTAACTTGGTCGCGGGGATAACGACGTCTAAAGCCCACATCCGAAGGATGAAAAAACCCTAAAGTGCGAAAGATGACACGTGGTAAAAGACGGAGGCGAACCGGGCTGGCGATGGCCCAGGCCGGCCAGCCCACCCCCATTCAGGGTCGGTTCGCCGCTGCCTTTCTTCGGTGATAAGTACATGCAACCCTAATTATTGGTGGAGAAAGCCATTCGCGAAAGACAAACAGAGAAGCATAGAGAGATCGAACACAAGGGAGAGGGTTGATCGAGGGAGTGAGCATTCAAGAGAATCATCGCCGAGGTCAAGGGAGGCCACCACGAGGAAGGAGGACGCCGAGGCCCTGCCACGGCACCGCCGGAGTTGAACGACACCGAGAAACGAGCTCCATCGGAGGCATCCACCATGCTCAACGGTGCCATGCCTAGCGTCTTGATGGGGTAAAGTTATCGTTTGTCCATGGAGTTGTAATGGATCTTGATGTGTAGTCACCCACTCTTGTTTGGATCATATCTCTATGATCCCTTTGTTGATGATACTTAATGTTTAAGGCTAGCTACCATGCTTTCAGAGTTGCTCCCGTAGACCACGTCAACATACCGTGTTCATTAGGGTTAGTACCGATTACCTTCGCGTAGTGACATGTACGAGGGAAGGGAAACGTCTAGTTCTTTGTTCACATGCTTAGATAGATTGGATCGGGGGTTTATAATGTTTTGGGTGATTGCATGTTCAAGTACTAGACTCCATGGGCATACGTTCTTCATACTTGTGAACCTCTCATCTCTCTTTAACATAATCTAGGGTTAGATTGTTCTTACTTTATAGATTAATCTTTAAATCATAAAGTCTTTAATCAACTAAATTAGTGTTAGGTTAAACGTTAGTAATCCCCTTGCTCCTTGGGTTGACAAGAACCTTGGGACTCCCCTAGGTGAAAAAGGCTACAAGCGATCCGTGCGCTTGCGGTGAACCTTGACACGTTATTGAACCGTCAACAAGCCCCTTTTTCTGTCGCCGTTGCTGGGGAGCAAGCCAGTTTACTTTGTTTAATCTTTCATTGATTTTGTTGATTACTAACACCTAACCTTTGTGTTCTAGAAAAACACTCTTTTTGTTTTTTATTTTTGATTATCTAGATGGCATTCGTTGGAAATCCTTTGGAGGAACCGGAAAAATCGTTAAGAGACTATGCTAGCCCTCGATGTGAGGACATCAAGGTACAAGAGTCGGATTCGGTTCTCGAAGCGACAAGGTACGAAATCAAGGCTCGAATCATCGAGATGGCAGCAACTAATCCGTTCTGAGGGATGGAGACGGACAATCCATATAGACATATCCAGCGCTTCATGACACTATGCAATATGGTACGACAAGAGGGAGTCCCCGATGCTTGGTTTAAATGGAATCTTTTTCCCTACTCACTTGTCGATGAAGCAACAAAGTGGTATTCATTTACGTCCTTCAAAGTCGAGGGAAATTGGAATCAATTGGTAAAGAAATTTTGTGCCAAGTTCTTCCCTATAAGCAAGATTCAACATATAAGGATGCAAGTGATAACTTTCAAGCAAGGAGAAGAAGAAGGGATCGATCAAGCGTGGAATCGTTGCAATGAGCTAGTTGAACAAGGACCAAGACTCGGATTTCCCGGTGACGTACTCTTGCATACATTTTTCTTTTCCCTAACCCCTAGTTGCATGGAACACGTTCAAATGTGTGCAGGAAGGGATCTCATGGAGAAAACACTCACGGAAGTTGCCCAACTTCTACAAAAAATAAGCAAAGCGGGAGCCATGCGAAGAGATTGGGAAACACGACTTTCGGGAAAGTCGGAATGCGACACAAGTGTGAGACCACTTGCTGCAATTTTCATAAATATGGCCCCGGAAGAGAAGAAAGAGGAGTCAATCCCGAAAAAGGTTGAAGAAGCCAAACATGAGGAAACTAGAACTATCCCGGAGAGTGATCACACCGAGACAAGCAAATCAAGTGAAAGAACTATGTCGAGCGCGAAGCCACTAAGGGAGTTCGAGCAAATGGATTGGGTCCCAATGGATTTTGGAGAAATGTTTAACAAGAGAAGACCGTTCCCTAATCAAAAGGGGATGGTAAAAGCTTTGGAGATAGACTTCCCATCGGAGAAACAAGTGGAACATCCATACAACCTAGAGACAACCGGGGAGGTCCTTCAAAAACTCTTTAGCGAAGAAGAGGTTGATCCGGACCATGTGGCCGAAACTAAAAGAATTATGGGAATCAAGCCCGAGGCGTCACCATTCGCTCGCCTCGCTGAAATTTTTGCCATAGGATCCGATGAAGAAGAAAAGACATCGTCACGTATAGATTGCAAGGTTAACAACATTTATTGCAAGGCGTTATGCGACATTGGAGCACAAGTAAGTGTCTTATCTTCAAAATTTTTTGATGAAATTCATGATCACACCATTGACCTAGTTCCAACCTCTACTAAATTAATTATGGGAGATGGTAGAATTGTTAAACCTCTAGGAATTGCCCGTGACCTAGAAGTTTTAATTTCCGGAAAATGCATTCCAACCGATTTCTTCATTGTTGATGTCTACTATGATAAAAATGATCATGTAATTCTTGGTAGACCGTTTCTTAAGTTGGTTAATGCCATTTTAGATGCCGGAAAAGGAAAAGTAACCATTAATCTTGATGGGGATAATCACACATACAATTTTCTTCCCGCTTCTAGAATTGCCTCACCCCTACCACTTGATGATGAAGAGGTAGGGAGCCTTCGTTTTGTTGAAACTTTCAGGGATCCGCTACAAAGAGCAATAGAGAATGGATCTAATGATGAGCTAGATGAAGAGTTAGCGGAGGCAATCAAAGGACTAGAACCGCAAGACGAAAGCTTAGAGGAAGATAAATTTGAAGACCTTGGAGAAATTGTACATGAGGAACCACAAGTATCGGAGGTGGATCTTAAGCCATTGCCCAAAGGATTGAAATATGAATTTTTGGGGCCAGACAAGACTTATCCCATGATTGTGAGTGACGAATTGAGTCCCGAGGAGAATGATATATTGCTGAAATTATTGAAGAAACAAAAGAAGGTGATGAGATATTCGATAAATGACCTTAAAGGACTTAGCCCAGCATTTTGCACTCACCGCATACCTATGGAAGATCAATGAAAGCCCGTAGTGGGCCATCAAAGGAGGTTAACCCATGCCATGCGAGAGGTGGTGAAGGAGGAGGTTATCAAGTTGTTGGATGCCGGAATCATCTACCCGGTGCCGCATAACGAATGGGTGAGCCCCGTACATTGTGTTCCTAAGAAAGGAGGTTTGACCGTGGTGAATAATGAGAAGAATGAATTAATACCGCAAAGAACTGTGACCGGATGGAGAGGATGTGTATTGACTATTGAAAATTGAACAAAGCAACAAAGAAGGATCAGTTCCCCCTACCGTTCACCGACGAGATGCTTGAGAGGTTAGCAAATCATGCGTATTTTTGCTTTCTTGATGGATACTCGGGGTTCATGCAAATACCTATTCACTCGGATGATAAACATAAGACAACATTCTCTTGCCCTTATGGAACATTTGCGTATAGAAGAATGCCTTTTGGTTTATGCAATGCTCCAGCCTCTTTTCAACGATGTATGATGGCGGTATTTTCGGAGTTCATCGAAGAAATTGTTGAGGTATTTATGGATGACTTCTCCGTCTATGGTAAAACTTTTGCGGATTATTTGGCAAATTTGGATAAAGTTCTCACTAAGTGTGTGGAGGTTGATTTGGTGCTAAATTGGGAGAAGTGTCACTTCATGGTGAAACAAGGAATAGTGTTGGGACACGTGATATCCGAGAGAGGGATTGAGGTGGACAAGGCTAAGGTTGAAACAGTTGAAAAGCTTCCACCACTGACGGATGTCAAGTCTTTGAGGAGTTTCTTGGGCCATGCGGGATTCTATAGAAGATTTATCAAGGATTTCTCAAAGATCACCAAGCTATTGACTAATCTCCTCCAAAAAGATGTGCCATTCAATTTCAATGAGAAGTGCTTGGCGGCATTCCGGACATTAAAGAGAGCTCTCGTAACTACACCTATCATTCAACCGCCTGATTGGAGTCAACCATTTGAGACCATATGCGGTGCTAGCGACTATGTCGTTGGAGCCTTGTTGGGACAACGAAAAGAAGGCAAGGTACATGCTATTTATTATGCTAGCAAAACTTTTAATGGAGCTCAATTGAATTATGCAACAACGGAGAAGGAATTGCTTGCGGTAGTGTTTGCCTTTGAAAAATTCAGATCATATATTGTAAATTCTATAGTAATTGTCTACACCGATCATGCGGCAATCAAGTATCTCTTGTCTAAAAAAGATGCCAAGCCATGGTTGATTCGATGGATCCTTCTCTTGCAAGAATTTGATGTGGAGATTCGGGACAAAAAGGGGTCGGAAAATGTTGTGGCCGACCATCTATCAAGGATGAATCGTGAAGATAAGATGAGAGACAATCACCTTTATCATATCATTGACAAAGATACTTGGATGATCAACATTATTCGAGCCATATGAAGGATGCCACTTGATCATTTAGATAAGAACGCTGAAAGGAGAGTGATCGCTGAGAGCCGGAAATATTATTGGGATGCACCTTACCTCTTTAGAGTTGGAGTGGATGGAATCTTACAAAGGTGTATACCAAGGGACGAAAGAGGTGAAATATTGAGGAAGTGTCACTCAGGCGAATATGGAGGACACTATGGACATTTTAGGACTCAAGCAAAAGTATGGGCTAGTGGGTTCTATTGGCCGGAGATGCATGAAGACACAAAAAGGTATGTTGCTTCTTGTCCGGAATGTCAAAGAGCGGGGAATATAAATCAAAGAAATGCTATGCCTTTAAATTATAACTTGCAAATTGATCTATTCGATGTGTGGGGAATTGACTTCATGGGGCCCTTCACTAATTCAAATGGATATGAGCATATTTTAGTCATGGTTGATTATGTATCCAAATGGGTAGATGCTATCCCTTGTCGAAGAGCTTCAACGGAGGAATCCATTTCAATGATCAAGAATGTTATATTCTCATGCTATGGAGTCCCGCGAGTCTTGATAAGTGATGGAGCAACACACTTTATGGGAAATAGTTTCAGAAAGTGCTTGTCCAAGTTGGGGATCGAGCATAGAGTGGCTGTTGACGGTCAATTTCCGTCAACCAAGAGCACTTGTTACACTTTGGCTTGAGCTTTGAATTATAACTAACCCGCCACTAGGCACACTAATGATGTAACAAGTTCACACTTGCATGTGGTTTTTGGAGTATGTTGTTTACGCAAGAATTAAGTACCTAAATGAGGACTTCCGGGAAGAGTTCATCAAGCACTTTATGAGAAGCTCACGAAACCCGGCACAAGTCACGACACGAAGTGAACATGACTCCAAATGACCCGAGGACCAAAGCATGAAGCTGTGAAACTCCGAGGACCCGAACGGAAGATGCGGGAGTTTGCGCGCCAAGCACCCTTATCTAAACCGCGGGGAAAATGACGTCAAGGACCCACATGGACTTCGGCAAATATTCAAGAAAGTGCGAGAAGCATCGTGGAGGAAGATGGGCCCGAACCGAACCAAAAAGGGCCTGGGCCAGCCGGCCCATGCCGACCGGCCTGGGGTGTTCCGGGCCCGGTTCGGCCTCCCCTTTGACCTACACGCTCCTCGGCTTATTTATACCCCCTGCCTCCGACGACCGCCACATCAATTCATCAGAACTCAGCGAAGCCTAGAAGTGAGCACCGGAGGAAGACGACGACGATGGAGACCTCGAAGTTGTTTAGGGTATGGCCTAGGCCAACCCTAGCCGCCATGGCTGCCCTGCGTGGTTGTGCCATGGCGGAGTTCTGGAGCTGCGTGTTCATCATCTTAGGTATGATCTCGGTGGTGATGATGTAATACATACTTTCATGTGAGTAATGACAATCATGTTTTCCGATCTTTAAGGGATTCCATGTCTCCGTCTTTACCTTCTACCTATCGTGAATATGATTTGATCCTTAGTCTAATGCTAGTTTAGACTACATAGCATGCTTTATGTAATCATGGTGATTAGATCTAGTATGTTGACCCTTCATGATTGGTAGACTTGTCCATGTATGCGCACGCCTGTGGATGCCCCGCTTCATTAAGGGAGCATCGTGACAGGATGATTTCCTCTGAACGAGCGAATGTCTTCGGGAGGTAGACCGGAGGTAGGAGTTTAAGGATGCTTTTAGATGAGATGCTTGGTTTGTTGCTCGTTTGCCGGAGCTACAACTAGAATGCGATAGACTTAGTCGTCCCCTTGGTGGCGCTTTACCTCGCCTATGTTCGTGTATGTGATCAACCTTGTGCCACCACACATACACCCTCAAAGGTTACCTTATATGCAATCAATGTTAGGTTAGTTTGGCTAGACAAGGTAGAGATCCTTAGCGGTTTGCTTCTGATCCTTGGATTGACAAACCTTGGGGGACCCTCCTTGGTGAAAAAGGCAGCAAGTCACCCGTAGGCTTGCGGTGAACTTCAACACGGTTTTGAACCGTCAACAAGCCCTTTTTCTGGCGCCGTTGCCGGGGATCGGCAACTCGAAGCCTAGGGTGATCTACCTTTCTATTTGACTAACCCTAATTTTTATTGTTGCATATACCCTTGTTTTCTTGTTTGTGTCCTTGAAAGCAGGTCAAAAGCTAGAGACAAGACGTTCGATGAGTTTTCTACATACACACCCCAACAAGATGATTGCGACATCAAGATTCGCTCTTTAGTGGTAGGTGCTAACTTTGGTTAGTGGCCCATCATCCGCTATCGAGCCCACACCCTACACAAGAGCATGTGAACAAGGTAAGTCAACGTGTCAATTAAAATTTTAAGACTAATGTTTTGTGGAGATTTGTTTGTTCAAGCAATAGGTATTGGAAGCAATCACGATGCCCCCGAAATCACAAGATCAAGCTCTTCAACATCTTCGAAGTTTCTGTTCGCATTGATTTTTGCACAGTCTCATGGGAAGAACAACTGGGTATCTTTGGATATTTAGAAGCCCCACGAAGTTACGCTTCCAACGAGTTAAGAATCAAATCGATCGGAGGTTCCTACAAGCGGATATGGCCGAATCACCGATGATTGCACGTCCTGAAAATTTCTGGACAGCAAGCAAAGTTGAAGTGAAACAGCCATAACTCCCTCATTTGGACTCCGATTAAGATGGATGAGTACCCGTTGGAAAGGTAATTTTATAAATTTTTCAATAGAATTATATTTTGGTATATGTTCTGTTATGTATACAGAGAGAAATCCAAATAAGAGGCAACTGCAATATGATGAGAACAAGATGGTGAAGGTGAGGACGACAACAACGAAGAGGAGCTTAGGAAATGCTTCCATTAGACCACTCATGAAGAAATTCAGAGGCTTGGAACAAAACAAAGACCCCTGGAGCATTGGCAAATGAAGATACGAGTTGGCGGCATCCGACGCAAGGAGATGTTTGAAGAAGACCACAATGGACTACACACATAAGACAACATCTAATGGCACGGATATTTTTGGTCTCTCACATGAAGGATCATGGAACTACATGAAGACATTTAAGACATGTGTGAAGGCCCGCAAATGAAGAAGAGAAGTGATCCTACTCAAAGCAACCTTGATGACCTGTGGCACGAAGGAAAAAATTGAGAAAAGTCTACGCGAGCCACCTTCGATCATCAAGGATTGTCCGCTTTCAACTCCGGAGGATCACTCACGATGAAAATCTCGAAGGCTAAGGTACACATTAATCTCTCAAGGTACTTTTGGATATGATATATTCGTGCTCATATCCAATAGTGTGTTTCGATTCTATGCCTTGCTACCTTTTGATGATCATGATAGGCTAGAACTTCTTGAGATTGATAAAGAGGCTATGTTGTGCTATAACTTTGTTAATTACATGCCTAATGAACCTTTGCCTAATGAGAGCTTAGCGCTGAGCAAGAAACTTATGCTTCTTTTAATCACAACATGCTTTGTTCACCAAATTTAAATTGTGGTTATGGTTGCATATGTTTGTTTTACACTTTGCAAATCTCGGACTTGTTTTGTGCTTGGTCAAGCTCGTGACCTTAAAAGAGCGTATGTCGGGCGAAAACCCGAGTTTCACTAACCATGCAGGTCATTAAACCTTAATGAAGAGGAGAGAAGCCATGCCCTAAAGGAATTGCAAGCTCGTGCATCGCCTCCCCCGGAGCAAAGGAGGAGAAGGTGACGATGATGCAAGGAAACGATCGAGCAAGCCTCTCATCAAGTAAAATGATTGTGTCAAACATGGAGAGTGGATCAAAGCTGCATGGACATCTTCAAATCTTACATGAAGAACCATGGCTTCGCGACCACAAAAAGGTACGTAAGAAAGTCGAGCTCTATGACTTTAAATGAAACACTTTGCGGGAGGCAACCCGTTTTCTTATGTTTATATATAAATAATATGACCGTCTACATTGTGATCTTAAACTGAATCATCAAGTAACATTGTACCATTGCTCTAATAAATACCACAACACCATGTTGTTTGATTTAAATGCTATTGAGGGAGCTCTTTGTTCTCGATCTTGGAAAACTTGTAGACCTTTTTGTGTGCCTATTAGTGTTTAGTGTCATTTTATTTTGTGTCTTTTTAGCGAGAAATATGAAGTTGGCACCATCCTTTAACTCTAAGAATGTGGCTAGTTAATTTAGGCTAACTCTTGCATTTGTTTTAGACAACCACCATATCATGTCATTTTGTTCGTCCATGTCACATTGCTTGCATGTTTTATTTTGATCTAACTTTTTGTCCAACCAACCTATAGCCCCCACCAAAACCCTTAGCCAACAAGGTTAGGGTTGACTTGTGGCCAAGCCCACCCCTATCCCTTGTTCTAACTAAAAACTTTGACTAGCCCTCCTATGAGGAAATCTTTCACACCTTTAGCCTTCCTAAAACCGTAGGTTTGTTTTTCATAAAAAGACTTTTAACATCACCTTAGATATAATTTCTAAACTTGACTCCCTCTCTTCAAAATTCTTATTTGAGCCAAAAATATAGGATACCCATAACCTACCTTTAAAACCTTGTTAGTTTGGTTGTTTGATCTTTTCAACCCTTGCTAACGTTTGCTTGTGCTAACTCTTTGCATTTGCATTTTGTATCCCCCTCATTATCATCTTCCGCTTGATGATAGCTTGGTCTTGTTGTGAAACTTTATGTTGAATGCTTTCATATCTATGTTAATGCTTGTCGACATGCGTTACTCGTTTTGCAATCTTGTGTAAACATGGTGTTTAGATATGATTGAAGACCACCATCATTCAGTTTTACATACCTTGCTATCTTGTTGCATTGGTTGGTTTATAAACTTTGCAATGCGCCCTACTTATCTTACACTATAAGGAATTGTTAATCTTGGAATAAGCATGGTGTTTTGACCTTGGTTAATAAATCTTTATGGTAAGGGAGAAGTTTGGCAACCACTTTGTAAGCATGGAGCTTAGAATTTGGTGTAAACATTGTTTTGTCTTTATACCATCCTATCTTTTGCATTCACTCTTGCACACACGTATACCCACTAGGTTTTTAATTTTTCACTAGATTAACTATGCCACAAGTTAAGATCTTAGGGGATGTCTTTGGTTTGTCAGCATAGAGTGAGTATTCCCGACCGTCACCTCGGGGGTACTTTGTGCTTTAAAATTGTTTTGCAGGCATTGTGAATGACTCCCATAAATTTGATTGGGACGGAGGCTTGTGACAAAGGGTGGACGTTGGAGGACAATCAAGACAAAGTGAAGAGTATGACGATCCACACATGGCAGTAGGATTTCAAGATGGTTCATTATCTTCTATGCCTAGCAACATGCTAAGCATGGGGGAGGATTTGGTGGACATGAGAAGACTGCATGGCAAGGATCACGGTTCTTCTTCCATGTTAAGCACAATGCTTAAGAATGAGGGAGGCCGTGCTACACTTCAAGCATCAAAGGACGGTAACAAATCCTCAACCCTCTTTTTGTCCTTGTCTTTCTATATGTCTGCACATATTTATGCCTTCAACAACCTTAGATGCAACCTTTGTATGTCTCTCTATAGAATAACATGGCTACTAGGAGTACAACCTAGATTTGTTTTGTTTTCAATAATAATCACTGTTACCTTGTGCTCAACATGATGATATCTCGTATGCTCTTTGTTATGGATATATGATGATTGTTGCCACTTTGATCATTCTTGTGCTTGGTTTTTATATGATTAAGTTAGTGCTCTCTCTTTTAATATGAATCTGAAATTTAATTTAATGCTAGCCTAATCTTTTGTGGAGGTTATGATAACTTAAGTCCCATAGTTCTTTTTCGTTGCTCTCAACTTTGAATGAATCAAAGAACCTTTTTATTCTCAAAAAGTTATGCTAACCTGTCATGAGTATCGCTTGCATTTTGCTCTACCCATCCAAAGCCCAAACTTACTTGAGTGCAAAACATTAGTATATACAAGATTTATTTTTGGGTGCATTGATTCAAGACTTGATTTCTCTAGCTCGAGACTAAGAAGCTGGTCATTCCTTTTTGCGTATCTATCTTTATGCTAGCCTTTTCTATCCGTGCATTGTGAGTTTCCACATCGGGAATTTTGCAAACCTCGCCGGATATCCAACCACAAAACCCAAATATATCTTTTTTGTGTTCACCTCCTTGACCACAACCCAATATATGAGTATGGATGAATATTTTGAGGAAGATTACAAGGAAGGTGCTTCAAGTGAGTAAGGGGGACTTCCAAAAGGATCCCTAGAAGATTTTTTGAGTATCTCTCTCTAAGAAAAAAATATGAGAGATTCAATTTCCACCTTGGCATATTTATCACCTCTTTTACCCGAGGACGAGCAAACGTCTAAGCATGGGGGGTTGCCAAGGAAGTGCTAGTATAGTCTAAAGTTCAAGGGGAGCAAATAAAAAAAGAAGAAAGAGAAAAAGTATGATGAAAAAAATGAATGAAAAAAATGATAAAGAAGAAAAAGTATGAAGAGAAAAAGAAAGGAAGAAGAAAGAAAAAATATATATATAATAAAACTCCCCGGTTCTCTAGCTATGTTTAGTGCTTTTTGAGTTTTCAAAAAGGATTCAAGAGAAAGACCCATACTCATCTTTCCAACCATGTGCAATCCGATAACAAGGACCTCGTTTGTGCCTCGGGATCACTCTTTGCCATTTGCACATGTCCACCTATCTCAAAGTGTGTGTATTTTTCTCTTCCCCCTCCTTGTAATATTATTTTTCCAATGACCTTTTTGATGAGTCTCGGTAAGTCCATGAGAAGCTTGTCTTGTTTTGATAATATGTCGACTATAATATCTTGGTAGGACTAAACTTTCCCATAGCTCCATATAAAGCCTTCCACCAAATATTTGAGAGAGAAAAGGAGTAGAACAAGTAGGCTTGAGAGACAAGATGAGATGAGAGTTCATGAGTAAGATGCAAGGAGGTTTATTATTGATCTTGGTAAAGAAAAGTTTTCTTCATCCTACTCTTATTTTTCAAAATTTCTGAGATTTGTTTAAAATTTGAGAGCATGATTAATTACTTGTAGGAAGAGCTTAAATAATATCTACCCTCCATAGGGATGAAAGCTAGTTACCTTATAGAACTGTAACAAATATAAACTTGGAGAGCATTATGTTTTCTCATGTATGAACAAGTGCAGGGTATGAACATTGAAGGGCAATACTGACATCCATTAAAGGCTTACTCGAGGACGAGCAAGGTTTAAGCATGGGGGTATGTTGACGGTCAATTTCTGTTAACCAAGAGCACTTGTTCCACTTTGGCTTGAGCTTTGAATTATAACTAACCCGCCACTAGGCACACTAATGATGTAACAAGTTCACACTTGCATGTGGTTTTTGGAGTATGTTGTTTACACAGGAATTAAGTACCTAAATGAGGACTTACAGGAAGAGTTCATCAAGCACTTTATGAGAAGCTCACGAAGCTCGGCACAAGTCAAGACACGAAGTGAACATGACTCCAAATGACCCGAGGACCAAAGCATGAAGCCGTGAAACTCCGAGGACCCGAACGGAAGATGCGGGAGTTTGCGCGGCAAACACCCTTATGAAATTTCAGGCGCCAGATTCTGAAATCTCCATGGAGATAAAAAATCAAACCTTCGTAGATGCGCCATCATCGATCAAAGTTGAAACTTCAGGAAGCCTCGCCTCCTTTCATCCTTTCTGTAATCCATGCCCTATATATATATCCCACCATGGCTGTCAAGCTCGTCAGTTTATCATCGGCTTGGACTCACCGGGTGGTGAAGACCTTGGAGGACTGTGCGATGGCCAACGCGAGGAGCGCCGCGACGAGAGGGTAATTCACCACGCCGGCTGCGGCGGCAGCCATCTCCATATCACGAGCTGCTCTCCTCTGGCCCTTCCCTGCCGCGGACGCAGGGGACACAAATCCGCCATGAGGAAGAAACCGAGAGAGATGAGGAGGAGCCTTCTGTTTAACGATTTGTTTTGTTTTGATGACGAGCGCCTCGTCTTTTTTTCTTTGTGCTTTTCGTTTCGTAGAGCCTTCTGCGTTTAGCGATTTGTTTTGTTTTGATGATGACGAGCACCTCGACGGCGCGAGTTAGATGCGAACAGCGCAGACGGCCTGGCGTTGGAGTCGAAGCACGCGTGCGAGCTCGGCATTGAAGAGGCGGACGCGGGCCGAGACGGAAACCAGACTACACAGATCAATTTTGGACTTTTTTGATTTCCTTAGATGAAGATAAAAAACGGACGGAGGGAGTACGGTTGATCTGCGCTCTCTAGACCGATGCAAACAAACGTTGCTCCACCCGATGGACGGTGCCGCTTACTCGCCTGACCGTCTCGTATACAGCTGCAAAACTAACCGCCAGGCCGTAATCAAGATGAATTAGGGCAGTCCTTATGGTAGAAACCATGTGCGAAGTTCAAGAGAGTCACATCATCAAAATTCATCTATAGACCTACCTCATCCTAACAGTTGGTGTCTTCACCTAATAAATCTCTTTCTTCCCTAATAAATACGCGCGGGAGGGTGGAGGGGAGGAGTAAACCCGCAAGACTCCAGCCAGGTCTTCCCAATGGCGATTTTGCTGGGTCTTGCGGCCTTGATTCGCGTGAGGAGGCTGAGTCTAGAGGAAGAAACCAAGTCTTGTGTTTTCCTCCTCTTTCTTCATTAACTATGCTGCCATGTTACCAATTTGTTGATGTGTCATCTCATTTATTAGGGTTGGACTCCATCCTACATGTACCATTAGGACTGCCCTTACAGATCAGTATGCAAAATGCATGGATGGGCAGCAGTGCGGCCAATTTTTACTACTCCAGGTGAAAACAAAGTAATTTCGTGATTAATAGAGCTCATCAAACTTCCGTCCATGGCAAACGATACGAGCGCTGAATACTATTCTACACACAGTGTGTAGAATAGTTCGACCCTATATATATAATATCCAATAGGGGCCTAACCCTGTTGTTTTCCTTAAAAAAGAACTATTTTAATCATTTTATTTACAGTTTAGTCCTCCTGTCTTAAGATGATTACTATTGTTTTCTTGATGGACATGATTCTTGTGGCCATGGGTTCATAACGATTAGTTTTATCTTTTAAAATGTTGTTCATATTATTTTGTAACTATTTATTTTACTTTTCTTATATTATTGTTTTTACACCACAACATAAGAATAATATAAAAATAGTGATAAAATAGTATAAATAACATTTGAAAAGATAAAGCTCACCGTTATGAACACGTGACCGCAAGAATCACCTAAATCGGAGGTACGAACAAAAAGTAATAATCATTTTAAGATCTAAGGTCTAATTGTAAATAAAAAAATTAAAACCACCATCAAAACAGTCTGATGACCAAATTACAACAGTTTTGACAGTTAGATAGTCAAATATTTTCGGTTTTTGAAGTTCAATGGTTCAAACCAAACTTCGCCTAGTTGGATGGTCAAAAATGGACTTCTTCCAAGAATGAATATGGGCGTGAGAGGAGAAAGAAAGATTTGGGTCTAGTGGGTAGAGCGAAGGAGTACGTCCGCGTGCGGCGTGGGTCGGCCCGACATGGGTACAGGGTGGGTGAGTAAGTTGGTACAGCGAGGTCGGGTAACAAAAACATTACGATTTTGACAGAAACACTCTCCAAAATGCGATTCTATGGATCTTTTGTGGGTCTTCCACCCTATTCACTCCCCAATTACCTGACAGACGGGCCCGACATGAAGGGTACGGTGGACCCGATTCGGGTAAAAAATGTTTTCAATTACTTTTTATCTTTATAGTATGGATGTGGGCTCAACAATTGTTTCCCCCCTCCACGAATAGAGTCAGGACTTTTTTCGTCTGCCGTTTTTTTTTGTGTTTGGGAGCATGGAGAGAGGGGAACAAATTTGACTCCGGGATGGAGCCCGTATTGGGCATGCGGAAAAACTAGAAATCAAATTGGATGGAGCATCTTATTTTTGTTATGTTCCAAAACTAGTTAATGGAAATATTTGTGGACATAGGGTCTCATTACAACCAATTGTATTCTTCCTTATCTTCCTTCTTGCTTCCTCAAATTGAAACCTCCCCTTCTTTCTCAGCATGCTCCCTACCCCGTCGGCCGCTTTTCTGAGCATGCTCCCTACCCCCGCCAGCTGCTGCCTCGTCCACCCGGGCTGGTGTCTGGCTGCCTGCTGTGCCGTCCACCCAAAAACCTTCGCCGTTTCCTTGACCCCGCCATTCATAATCGTGCAACCTATCGCCTCCACTGTCGGCCAACCGGCCACCACCGTGCGGCCTTCATGCCCCACCCTCCCATTTTAGTGCTCGGCGGACATTTGAAATCCATCCCACCAACCCCTAACCCTAAACCTAGCCTCGCTGTCACCTCGACCACCACCCTTGGTCGGTGACCTTCTCGCCGCCAGCCGCTTTGACCTTTCACTGTGGAAGCGGAAAAGAAGAAGAGGAAGCCGGCACCTACCTGCTGTGACGCCCCAGGTTTTTAATTAGCATCATTAGTGCTAATGACCGAATCAATCGAGTCAAACACCGTTGACTCTAGTCAAACCATGGTCAACCTGGGTCATCACCTCGAAAACCTCGTCGACAATCACTAATGACCCCCTTAATCAAGTCAACCCACACTTGTGGTCAAACCCTAGTCAACCCTTGGTCAAAACCCCGGTCAAATCCCTTTATCCTTGAACTTCCTCCAGAACTTTTGCCGCGTTCTCCAAATTTCACCTAAACACTTCAAAATCTCCCAATATAAAAGTTGTCCAGTTTTTCGAGGGACACAACTTTTCTTTTGGGTGGCATTTCAAATTTTGAGTGGGAAAGGGTGAAAAACTTGGTCAACTGCAGCAAACACTGTTCATAGGCGCCATGGAAAACCAGCGACTTTGCCAGCAGTTCATGCAAAAACCATTGATCAAAACACCTGTCGGCCTTTGTAAAAGTTGTAGAGGGTTAGTAGATCTACAACTTTGGTATAAGTTCCTTGGTGCACTTGCGTTCAAAAATCGGGAGATATTGGCGGTCAAACAGGGCTAAATGAGGTTGGTTTTGGCGACGTCGCGCACGCCGCCGCGTCGACGTTCCAGAGCGTCACGCCCGCGCGCCCGGCCACGCGGCCGCCCCAGCTTCGACGTCCGGGTCCCCCGCCGGCCGCAGCTCCCGAGGTCACGCCATCATTCACGCCTGCGCCCGTCCCCACACCCCGTGCAGCTGCACCACGCGTCAAGCGCCCGCACGCCGGCGCCGTGCCCCTCCCGCGTCGGCCGCCGGGCATGTCTCCCGTGCGCTCTCGCCACGCCCGGCCCCCTGTCCTCCCCTCCTCTTGCTTCGAGGCGACGTCTCCTGCTTCCTGCTCCGCGTGCCGCCTATAAAAGGTACCCACCGTTCATCCTCGCGCGTGCCCGAGCTCGCTCCCGCGCGTGAACGCCCGCCGCCGGACGCCATTAGAGCCGCCAGGCGGAGCTCCACCGTCCGGCCCACCTCCTGCCGGCCAGAGCCCCTCAACGCCTCCCCACGTCGCCCCCTCAGCTTCCCGCGCCGCGTGTGGTCGTAGCCGAGCTGCAGCCTCGCCGGAGTAGAAGCTCCAGCGGCCGCCACCGCATGCCACCGCCGAGCCCCATCACCGGCGGCCCCTCTGCCCCAACCGAGCACGCAAATCAATCCCTGGTAAGCCCACACGCCTCCCCCACCTCTTCCCCGGTCGACCCCGCCGCCGGAGCCGCCGAATTTCCGGCGAGCCGCCGCCGGCCATGCCCCAAGGACCCAATTGCAAACCCCCAGATCTTTCTAAGGGCTTAACTGCGAACCAAGGGCACATGTGTGAATACTGGAAAGTTTTCAGGGACCTTGTTGTGAGTTGAATCTTCAATAGTGTTGCTGTTTTGCTGAAATTGTAAAATCCGTAGAAAATTGTAGAAAATTCATAAAAATGCAAACCCAATTTTTTTGGATTCCATGTGAAGATCCCTACAACTTTTGTAAAGCATGACCATAGTTTTTACTGATAGTTTTTGTATGAAAAATAGGAAACTGAAAAACCTAGATCTGTTGTATCTCAAAATCTACATGTGTTCTGTAGCTAAGTTTTGGGTATGTTGGGTGTTAGGTCTTTCTTAGCTCCTGTACCAAAAATTGCACAAAGTTATGTTGTAAATATTTTTATATGAATTGTTTTCTATTTATGCAGAATCTGTCTAAATGATTTTTGTAGCCAAACATATTTAGATTTTTGTGCTCAACTTCTGCATGTGATCTTTTTATGCCTAAATGCACCTCTGGTGAATTAATCACAATTTTATAATTGTCAGAAATATTTAGTTTTGAAATATGCTAGATTTTCCTTGTAATTGCATAACTCAAGCTCTAGAGTAGCTCTAGGTGTATATGTTGCATTCCTAGATTAGTTTTGGACCAGAGACCATGTGTGAGAAAGTTGGAATAATTTCGATGTGTATTTATTTTGTTATGCATTTATCTTGCTTTAATAGCTAGCTTTTGTTCTTTTCGGTATATTTAATTCCATAGCTCTCATAAGTGTGCATGTGTGTGCAGTAGCTTTGTGTAGGTTTGTAGTGCTTCTTAACACACCTCACTGAATTTTATGAATTTATTTTATGACTAAAAGCAATAGAGGCAATTAAAGCTTAATAGTAAATTAAATGAGAAAATCATCAACTCCATAGCTAATGACCCTTTGCATGTGATGTTGATCTTTCTAAGAAGGTTGTGACCACCTCCTTGCTGTTTTGTGATGATAAATTAATTAATTTGCATAAATGTGTACACAGTCACTATTAAAATGAATAAATAATAAAATACCATGTGTTGTTGCTTTAATAGAAATAATTTACCAAATGTATGTTTATCTAGGTGAATGTGGTCAACCATGCACCCCATGGTTGTCATTTGTTGTTTGTAATTAATTAAATTAAAAATCGTCAATTAAATCTTGCATTTGCATCCTCGTGTAGATCTTTCCGACGGTAGCCGTACGCCTGTGCCGGAAAGAGGAGACGAAGGAGCTGACGGTGAGCCGCAGTACGTGGACGTAACTCAAGACCTGGACCAAGGTCCAGAAGGGCCCAAGGCCAACCTTACCAGCGAAGGCAAGCCCCGGATCATTAACCCTTCTTTTTAAAATGTTGCAATTATCTTTTGCTATGATTGTGCATTTACGTTTCAGGAGTTGAATGAAACCCTAGATGCATGATTCCTAGGTACCTATGCTCTCTTACTAGTATGCTAGGTCGATAGCTGCTATGCTATAGGACCCGGTAGAAGTCGAGTGATGTTCGTCACTCGCGAGAATAGGTCCTTATGTTGGAATCATAAGATCTTTATAAATGGATTGCTCATGTGGTAAGAGCATGGGATTTGGGCTCCGGTCCAGTGGCTTTCGTGGGCTAAGCGTTTGAACGTACTAAGCACTTGTCGGGAATAGGACCGGTAAGCCTAGTACCTGATGTACACGGCAAGGGAACTTTTCCCTGCTACCCCTAGGACACCTAATGTGTCCCCCTGCTGCAACAGCAACAGTGGGGTGCCTGTGCGATTCTGGGCGGTCCGACGGGACGTACCAGTAAGCCTTGTACCGAGGATTGTAGGTCTGATCCCGACCCGAAGAAAGATGGGAACCGCCTGGATGGTTGTCCTCGCGGGGGCACCCTACCGTGTGTTTAGGTCTACCTTGCAAGGTTTAAATCAATCGATTGTCGGCCTCTCACCGTTATCTGAGACTGCTTAATCAACTAGCCATGATATCCCTTAATGATGGAACTCGGTGAAGTTTACTGCTTGAATTAATTGCTTGTACAATTCTTGATTGAATTAGTTGGCACACTTAGAAATGGTAATCAACTAGAATTTGTGCTAAAATATTGAAAGTAAGGACATACTCTTTGTTGCTTTTCAGCAAAAGAACTCCACCGGCCAAAAAGCTTCTCATGTCTAGAGTTTGGTGATTTAGTTATCACCCGACGGTTAAGTCTTGCTGAGTATTAGTATACTCAGCCTTGCTTTAAAACTGTTGTTGCAGGTGTTGTTTGATCTGGTGAGATCCACCCAGCTGGGAGCAGGGATGGGTGGATGACGACAAGTGATGGCATCACGGATGGCCTCCTGTGATGTTTACCGTTGCGCTAGTTTATTTTTTATTCCACTGTTTTCGAACTCTGAACCTCTACTTCATGTCATGAACAATGGTTTGTAATAATTTGAATTTAATTAGTGTTTGTACTCTGGACTCGCCTTCGCGTGAGTTTTAATGCATATGTTCGATCCTCTGTGTGAATTCCAAGTGATTTACCGGGCGTTAACCCGGCAACTAACGACAGGATGATACTTTATTATTGCTTAATGACCAAAGTGGATTGGTTTAGGCGATAGTACGGTATTTTCCTGGGCGGGTTGTCACACCTGCCCTCCACAGCTCTGCCTCGCCCGGCTCACCTTCGTGCGGGGAGAAGCGCATGCGAACTCGAGAGAAAGAAAGAGAGGGTAAAATGTGCTCCAACCAATTGTGACTTTTATTACATCACATTGGATTGTAGAGAAGTCTTTACCAATATTTAATTATTGATTGAAATTTTGGAGATGCTCTAATTTTATTAGACCGACTCCAGCGGTATCTGCAAACTCGCCCCCATACGCAGAATGAAGAAAAAAAATGCTATTGTAGCCCTTCCAACGATATCTGCAGCTGCATCTGCAAAATCAGCGTCGCCCTCAGCCGAACTGCATTCCTGGATTTCTCCATCCTTCTGCATCGCCACAGTGCCAACCACCCCTCCCTCCATCCCCGCCTCCGCGTCCGCCCCTCCCTCCGTCCCCGGTGGCCGCACCTCGATTTGGAGCAAGGGAACCGCGGAGGAGCTCCACGGCCGGCGCGACGGCGGGCGAGCTGCGCCAGGGGAGTGGATCTGCGAGCTGCTACGGGCCCCGTCGTCGGCTGCGGAAGGAGGGAGGTCGAGAAGGTCGCAGTCGCCGCCGAGCCGCGCCGGCCCTTGCTCGTCCGGGTCACGCCGCGCCCTGCTCCTCCCGCGAAATCCCCGAGGAGGCCGCCATTCATCGTCCCCACGCTGAGGCGGAGCAAAGGGGCTGCCGCGCGCCTCCGCAGTGGGGCCGCCACGCCCGCGCGTACCCCGCGCCGAGGAGCGTGACGCCACACGCCCCTCTCTTCTTCCTCTCCGGCGGAGCAGCGGAGCTGAGCAGGCACGGCGGAGCAGCGGTCGCGGAGCATGGCGGCATCGGCCGGATCTTCTCTCGCGACGGTGTGATTCCCACGGCGGCCTTCTCAGCTCGAGGTGGTGCGGACGGCGCGGAGACGGAGCAGGCTGACGCGGGACCGCGGGTCCTCTTCCTCTCCTCTCCTCGAGCCCGCCGGCGTGGAGGAGCCCGCTGACACAGCGCAGCTCCACGAGCTGTCGCGCTCCCCCTTCCTCCCCTCTCCTCGCGGGAACCAACTGCCACCGGCGATGCGCACGGGGATGCGAGGTGTTGCTGGAGGTCTTCTCCTTTTGCAGTGCCTAACCTTTGTCTCTCTTTGGCGCATACCGGATGTAGATGCGCTATATCGCTGGAGTCGGTGTTAGCACGAAAACCAGTAGAGTAGTGCCTAAAAACCCCGTTTCCCCAAACCAGAAACTACTCCCTCTAAACCGGTAAACCCCCACTTCCGCATCGCCTCGCGCCTCCATTCCTCCCTCGAATCCTCGATTGTCGAATCGCCCCCACAACGGCGACGCCCCGCCTCGCCTCCTTTCCTCGGCAGCGGCGCCCGGCTCCGGAGCGCAGCCACACCCCCGACGCCTCCACTCCCCGGTCACCGCCCGCTTGGGACGGCACCGAACTTGGGATCGACCCTCCGTCAGACCTAGGTTTGCTCCTCAATGTCACTACTCACTAGACCTAGGTTACATCCTCCCTCCCCCGTAATTTCTCCTCCGTGGACCAGCTCGAGGAAATTCCCAGTATCTACAGCCCGGTGTGGCTTGGAGCAGTTAGAATTTTGCTGCTAATTTGGAGAGATGCGCATGCTAATAGTGTCCTGTAGTTTTTTTTTCTGTGCCCCAGTTTGTTCTAGTATAAAGGGGCTTCATTTATTTTATTTGATCCATTGCGATACAACATTCCATCCTTTTTAGAAGAAAAAGGTTCAGATGCGCAACTGGAACTGAGACTCTTAGAGTGTTTAGAAGAATTGTTGAAAATCTTAAATCTTGTGACCAGCCCAATTCCTCGTGCAAGGCACCTTTTTTTCATTTCTGTATAAGCAAGCAACGAAGAATTGTATTGAGATTTATGTTTCTTTGCAGTTTATAAGCTCATGTCAACTCAGAGAAGTGTGGCTGGCCCTCGGCTGTTTGGTGGTGATGTCAGCAAGGAGGTGGAGGACGATGAAGAATTTGTGTCAGATGAATCAGAACCAAGTGGCAAACGCCACAAGGCATCTGATATTTGGGAAGGTTTCTGGATACTTAAGCAGCGTGGGAATTCTTCTAAATGTTCTGCTTGTAGGAGAATCCTTATTAACTCTGGTAAAAACAGTGCTGCTCTCTTGATGTCTCTTCATTCAGATGTTAACAGAGTTGGTGCTGATTTCAATGCTGCTAGAAGAGCTATGGCCATGTTTATAATTTCTAGTGGGGAGTCACTTTCACTTGTTGAAGATTATTATTTTCAGCAACTTTCTCGTTCTCTCAATCCAACATTTCCAATGTGCTGTGCCATTTTAGACAGAGATGTCATAAATCTTTATGAAAGGGAAAAGGATACATTGCTACACATCATAGCTCAGGCATCTGGAGGACTGAGTTTCTCTGTTGATCACTGGAAGTCGAAAGCCACTGGAGATAAGTATAAAGAGGGCAGCTATGTTTGTGTCACTGCTTGCTTTGTTGATGCTGATTGGAACAGGCAGAGAAAAGTTGTGGGATTCAGATTCTTGAGATTTCCTGATGATGCCCCGTCTGTAGCTGAATCAATAGCATCATGCTTTGTTGATTTGGGCATTGACAAGAAAGTCATGAGTATTACTTTTGACAGTACTTTAGATGATGCTTCTGTGGCTACTTCACTTAAGACACTTCTGCGCGAAGAAGGCAAGTTCTTGTGTGATGGTGAATTATGTCGTGTCCACTGTTGCACAGAAATCTTGAATTCAGCTGTGAAAGCTGGCCTTGAGCTGCTTTCTGATATTATCGACAAGATCCGTCTTGGAATTCATTACATCAATTATTCTGCTGAACGCAAGGTTAAGTTCTACCAGGGTGCTAAAGATATGTTTCATTTGGATGTTAATACTAAGTTACGTTCTGACATTGTTGTTTACTGGGATCTGACTTACAAAATGCTTGGATGTGCCTTGTATTACAAAGATGCTTTAAATCATTTTGCGTCAACAGATGAAACATTTCTAGCTCACTTTCATCTTGGTGATGAAGAATGGAACAAGGTAGAAAGCATGGAAAAGTTCCTGAAGGTACTTTATGACATAACTTGCACTTTCTTAAGCAAAGAGTCCAAAACTGCTAATTTATATTTGCTTGGAGTATATAAAGTTTACCGACTGCTAGATGTGACAAAATGTCAAGAGAACTTCATGTCTGCTATGGTGGGAGATATAAAAGCCAAGTTTGATAAGTATTGGTCAGAGTATAGCCTGATTTTGGCTTGTGCAGCTGTTTTCGACCCTCGTTACAAGCTCAATGTAATCAGCTATTGCTTTAGGAAGATCTACAGTGATGCTGATGCTACCCAACATATCACTAGAGTTGTTGCATTGCTTAATAGATTATTTACTGAACATGAAAAGTCTTCCTGCTCATCTTCAGTTGGGACAAATGTTCTCGAATGCCATACAAAGGATGACTTGTTTGATGATTATTCTCCACCAAAACAAATATCAGAGTTGGATTGGTATTTGGAATCACCAGTGATGGATCTAAGTGTTGATTTGGATATCTTGAAGTTCTGGAGTGGCATTGTCTAAGTGTTTCCCTGACCTTGCAAGCTTAGCCCGTGATATCCTTGCCATTCCTATCTCCACTGTTGCTACTAAATCTGCATTCACCATGGGGGAGAAATTCTTGAATCAACGTCGAAGCGGACTTAGTTCAGACTTGCTTGAGATGCTGATTTGTCTCCATGACTGGACATGTCCAAAAGACAGAAATGGTATTGCATTATGCTTTGTAAAATCTGATGATTTGTTGTTGATTTATCTCTGTAAACATTATCACTTGTTTTTTATAGAGATGCATATAGTATAACGTACTTGTGTCTCCGTTGTAATTGACAGGAATTGCGTTATCTGCTATAGAAGAGTATTGTACTGATGAGGAGGAAGAGGACGAAGAAGTGGAGAAGAATAGAGAAGAGTCTGATGATAACAACAACAATGGTGCTGACTGTGGGGGTGATGAATAGAATGTCAGGATGCATCTTAGACCTCTAATTTCATTTACTAACTATAGTAGTTTTCAGTCATTCCTGGTGGGCTACATGACATCCTGGTGTTTGCCCCTTGGTAGACATAACTACCCATTGCCATGTTGTCATTTTACCAGTAGCATTCTTTAGGCTGCTTGTGTGATAGGATATAGATGCCAATCCTCATGTTCGAAACTTTTGTTAACGTGCACCCCATAACTATTGCTGTTGGTGCACGGATGACCTGTAATGTTAGGCGGTTGTCACCACACCTTGATCCTACTTATTTTCTAACTGGAAATTGGAGATGCCTGACTGAAATGAAGAGCAACACTTGGTAATACCAATAGTGTTACTCATAGATATGAGCTGCTTGGTAGTATGTGTTACAAACCGTATCTTTTACAGCAGGACCATGTCCTTGAGCCTGAAAAATTGCTGTTTGGCCTGCTCCAGTATTCTTGATGGAGGTCCTTGCTCGCATTGCTGACAGGTTGAACTGCTGATAGGCGAGATGCCAGCTTGATCTGTGACGCCAAAAACCGAGTACACTGTTTGATATCATCACTTGTGTTGTGGGGCTCCCTGCCTTGGTTGTAGTTTACATTACCCTGCAATGCTGGCCATGATCATCGTGAGTTCGTGACAACTCGCTTCCTTGATGCAGTAGGGAGTGCGTGTTTGCTTAGGCTAGAAAGGGCGACAAATTAGCAGCCCTGATTAGGGATGCAAGTTTGAATTTATTTAATTTGGTGTCATCAAGTTGATCTAAAACTCCCCCAGATAAACTAATATGCGTATTCTAAAGGGAGTTCTGAGTACCTCCGAAGTGGCCTGTTGTTTTTCTGGTGATCTCGCAGCTGCTAACTTTCACGAGCTTTGGCTGGAAATTCACCAAGAGCGAAGCTAGTTTTTTTTTTCAGATGTACCGGGCTCATGTGTTGACAAAATGTTCAGAATTCTTTTCAATCGCCATGTTTGAATATAACCAAAATTGCCTTGGTTTTACTCACTTAACATAGCTCACCAAGGTGCAAAGGACAAAAAATAATTCTACTTTTTATCAGCAAGATGCCCTGAATGACAAGCAGCAGGCCTGGAAAACACTACAAGTACGTTTTCCCTTTCATGAAACGTACAACCCAACTTGAATTTTTTATTGCTCTGTACAGCAGCATAATGCTCTGCGTGGAATAAATTCGACCAGGACAGTTCGGTGCATGAACACGATAGTAGCAATGAGAACGGATATGGAGGGTTTTTCGCTCTGCTAGTTACCGAGTTTGCGAAAGCAAAAACAGCTCGCGTCGCTCTAGCGCGGGGCGTCTCGGGCGAGCGAACCCTAGCCGCCGCCGCCGCCGCCCCTCCCTCACGCTCCCCTCTTGCCGCGCTGCCGTTGGAGTCCTGTGCGGCCTGTGGGGAAGGTGGCGGTGTGGCCATCCCCTTCCTCCCCCGCGGATCTAGGCGGGCGTGGCCGCCCTGTCCCCAGATGAAGCTCGTCGTCGCGGGCCGTCCCCCGCGGCGGCGAAGGCTATAGCCGCCGGATCCGGCGTCGTCCCAGCCGGATCTGGAGGCTCGCGATGGGGGCGCGTGGTGGTGTGTGGGGACAGCAGCCGGAGCAGGGTGGCGGCTGCCATGGTCGGCGCGGACGGCACCGGCGGCGGAGCAACCTGCGAGGATCGACGGCGGCAACAGAGGCTTGTGTGCAGGGGAGGTGGTTGCGGGCGGTAGCGACGGCAGTGGCTGCGGTCTGGAGTCGCCAGCTCTGCCTGTCCCCGCCATGGCGGCCTTGAAAGGGTGGAGCCGGAGGTGACTGCACGTGGGCGATGACGTTGGTGATGCGGCAGGGTGTTGGTGCTCTTCTCCTCCGTGCTGGTGACACTGGTTTGGTGCCGCCTATGTGGTGGGGCCGGAGGCTGGCAGGTGCTTGCTGGTGGTGCCGAGGTGGTGTCACGGGCTGTGCCGAGCTTCTTCCAGTTAAGGCGGGGTGGTTGCGGCGGGGAGCAGGCTACTGGCATGATCGAGAGTGTGTGACAGGGCAAGGTGCTGGCCAGGCGAAAGCCTCCACTGACGCTTGTCGGTGGCGATGGTGGCGGTGCCCTTTGGGTGTCGCATTCCCTGCTGGGGGCACCATTGTGAGTCACCATACTCCTGTAGCACCGGGGGGTCTCAGGGTGAAAACCCGATCCTTCTATAGACGTGCGACGACAGCGCTTTTGCCGTCGTGCCCTTCTTAGAGGCACCGCATTTTGAGACCCCGTCTCGGTTTGTGGCAGTGGTGGTGGTTGGTTGGTGGTGTCACCTGGGTGCAGCGGCTGAGAATTTGTGCACGGTTCGTGTTGGCAGGAAGGTGCAGAGGGTCCATGGGTGCTGGAGGTCTTGAGGTGGTGCGCATGGTACGGTGGTCACTCCGGCGACAACTAAGCAGAGGTGTTGCTCTCTTAGCGGCTTAAGATATCCGAGTCCTTGGCAGAGGAGTGTGAGGCGGTGGGAGAGGCGAGGCCCCCACGCAGAGAGACCAGGATCAGTGGTTTTCATCGGCGCTACGTTAGGAGTTTTATGCTGAAGCTTCACTGGGACAGGGGGATTGCCGATCGTGTGTGTGCGGCCTGAGGGGGACGGTCCCATGGTGGAGGAGTTGGAAATGCTGCTCGTGCTTGTAGCGGACCGCGACATTTGGCGTGGCACAACATTGGCGACAACAGCATAGTTCACGGATGGCTTCTTTCTGCTCCTCTTCTAGTTTGTGGTGGTGGTGTAGTGTTTTGTTGTATGTGTTGTTAGTGTGCTTTGTTTGTGTGGTGGTGTTCGTTTCTACGTGTTATGTACAATTACTTCTTCTTCTTATATGATGTGGCAGTGCTCCTGCTTTTTATTTAAAAAAAAGAAAGGATATGGATGTTCGTAAATCCAAATTATATGAATCCGTACCTAATTTTTAAAACAAAATCAAGTGATAGCTATATGTATGCCAGGATCTATTTTCATACATATAGTGACATATAAGTGAATAACAGAAATAATATCATGTAAGAAAAAAAGAGATTATCAGAGATTTACAGCAGAATCATGGGAAACAAAGGCTCCAAACTTCACATACAATCGACTGGGAGTTGCGTACGCCTAGCACCATCTTCTGGATTTCAACACCTTCTTCTTCTGAGCAGCGTTTTAGCAAGGATGAGTACTGTCGGTGTTCGGATTAGCTCCGGCACTAACTAGTGATTAGCGTTGTGATCAGTCTCTCGATGGTCGGTGCTAAGCTAAGGGAAGCGAGGATTTATCCTGGTTCCGGCCACGGGGCCGTACATCCAGCAGGGTGTGCTTGCGCACTGTATTAGCTTGCACCGGTAGTGCCTATAGAGGGGGGCTACAAGCAAGGTGGGAGAGGAGGTAAATCCTCTAGGTCCCAACTACGATGATTGAGGCAAGTGCCAATATCGAGAACGGTGAAGTGTGGAGCATGTAGCGAGTGAGTGCGTGTTGGGCGTATGTGTGCGTCCTTGCGCAGGGGCGTCTGCCTCTCCCTTTTATAGACCAAGGGAGGGCAGTTACAGTGGGGCCGCATCGTGATCTGTATAGTGGCTATGTAATAACAGGTGTGGCACCAGGGGTCTTGTCCTCACACGTCCTTGCTCCTGGCGCGAGTAGGTAATGGGCTCCGGCTTCCGCGGGTGGCGTGGTGGCCCCTATGCTTGTCTGGGCGCGACTTCGAGGGTGTGTGCCCGCCAATTCGAGGGTCCGGTCGCAAGGGGGAGGACGGGAGTTGGCGGCACAGGATCGTGGGACATCACCGGCCTGTCTACATAGTGCCGCGCAGTCCGTTGCACAGCGGCAGGGATGGCGGCACAGCGCCAGGGATGGTCGCACAGCGCCAGGGATGGCCGCATGACGTCAGAGTTGGCGGAGGGGACGCGGCGCACACCGCCCGTACGGCGGCGCCGGTCAGCATGTACGGCCGCACGCCGCCCGTACACCCTTCGAGGGTGCCCCTATGCCCGTTTGAAGGTCTCGCTGCTGGGGGAGGACGGGGGCAGGCGGTACAGTGGCGCAGAATGACGCCGGCGTGTCCGCACATTGCCGCGCAGCGCCCGCACAGGGCTAGGATTGGCCGCACAGTGGCGGGTTAGGTTGCATAGGGGTGGTGTCAGGTGCCCAGGCCGTGTCAGCCGAGCGGCGTGGAGGCGGATTTGCTTTTGACTCGGATGTCCCGCCGCGGATCCGGGCATTAAATGCTGTTGTCAGAGGAGAGTCGGAGTTGGTTACTCATTCGAGGGGGGTCGAGCCCTTCGAGCGAGGCGGAAACCCGCTCGAGGGATCGGGACCCTCGAGCGAGGTAGAAACCCGCTCGAGGGGTCAGGACCCTCGAGCGAGGCGGACACCCGTTCGAGGGGTCAGGACCCTGGAGTGAGGCGGACACCCGGTCGAGGGGTCGGGACCCTCGAGCGAGGCGGAGGATGGGGCACGCGAGCAGATCTTCTTAATAAAGAGTCTTGGGCCGCCGTTGGGCCGTAGCAGGCCACGGGCCCGGCGCGTTCCTTGTTCCCCTTTTGGATTCGGGGATTAGTTCGTACGTGATTGCGTTCAATGAGGGTGATTATCCCCTTCATTAGGAGACCCCTAATGACCATCCCCGACAGTAGCCCCTGAGCCTTTGTGGGAATGGGAACCAGTCCGGCAAAGGATGCAGGTCCTGAGGCGACGTCCTCGGATGCTATGTGTGGGACTTTCCCTTTTGATCATGCATGCTTTTTCGTGGGGGCGCGCTAGCGCATCCGCGCGTGTAAGCCCCCGAAGCCTTGCAGGAGTGCGTGCACTCGTGCAGGGATTAAAAGCGTCGAGTGAAGGGCTCGCCTTGCATTTGTTTCTGCCGGCCTCGGCGATATTTCAGCCGGCATCGGTGATCTACATAGGCAGAGCAGCGTCGAGTTTGCCCGATGCGCCCTTAGACGGGTTTGCTTGCCTGTTCGGGGCTTAACCTTCCACAGATCAGCACAGCTAAGCGGGATGATCATCGGGATGGTTGTGGTGCGAGGAGCCCCCGAGCCCTGGCCCAATTAGGGATGATCAGGTAAAGTCCTCGACTTTGTATTACGACCCTCGTTGCCCTTCCGCAGGGAGGAGGGTTGAGGCGGCCCATGCTTCCCTCGAGCGGGCAGCGAGTCATGGATGCCTCGGCGAGCTATTAGCGGATAGTTCAAGTGGACGTCCGTGCCCCGTTCGTTAGGGGTCGACTCGTGTTCCGGAGACACGTCCATGTGAGCGCTTGCAAAGGTTTGCTAAGTAGGGCTCGGTCCAGTTCGATAGGGGCTGAGGCACGGAAGCACTCCCTCGATGGGATCCCTCAATTAGCTACCTTCGTCCTGGCCTTGAACACGATATGTGGGGCGCCCCCGAACTTCGCGTTCAGGGATTGGCTCGATCATGCACGCACTGATCATTCTTAACTCTGTTGATCTGAGGCACATGTTCGAACCCTTCGAGGGTCAGGCTCCGTACCCCTGATCAGTAGGGCTTTTGCGGGGGAGCGCCCGTCTTGGCGTATCTGTGGTGCCCATCGAGCCTCTGCTGGGCCAAGCTTCGAACCACTGATCAGTAAGTCCTCGCTATGAGGTGCATCTGTAGCGCCCGTTGTACCATCAGCGGACCGGGCCTCGAGCCACTGATCAGTAATAGTTCGGAGAGGAGATGTGGGGCGCCCCTCGAACAAGCGCTCGAGCGAGCGCATCCCGCCATTCCCGACTCCTTCGTCCCGGGGCGCTTCATCGAACCCTTTCGAGGGGTCGGGCCTCGAACCCCTGGTCAGTGGGCTCAAGGGGTCTTTGTTATGTGGGAAGGAACCCCTTGACGTTTAAAATTCGGCCATGGACCGGTCAGTTGCTGCGCCCGTGCGGTTGTGCCAGACATGGCACGGAGCAGGTGGAGCGGGCGCGCCTTTTTAGGCGAGGTGGCATGGGTGACGGGCGAATATGGAACATCATGGCACAGTTCCCCCTGGTTTATCGTGCGTGGCGGTTTCGGGGTGGTGGGGCCCTGCTGTCAGCGACAGGCGACACCCACCGCATTAACTGCGGTTGCCCGCCGCGCCCTCGGCTGATCCGTCCTCTCACTACCCTATAAAAATAGGAGGTGGGGGAAAGGGGATTTTTTACCTTAGCCATTTGCAAACGCCGCTCCCACTTCGCCCCTTCCGCCGCAGTGAGCTCCGCCACTTCGGATCCGCGTGCTCGCC
Source organism: Cenchrus fungigraminus (assembly GCA_036936925.1). Taxonomy (NCBI): domain Eukaryota; kingdom Viridiplantae; phylum Streptophyta; class Magnoliopsida; order Poales; family Poaceae; genus Cenchrus; species Cenchrus fungigraminus. The sequence continues at coordinate 9,589,803 of CM072775.1, read as the reverse complement.
CGTTCTACTTCGCCCCAGCATCTTCCTCCTCCCACCTACAGCCATGATCAGGATATTGGAGGCTGCACCGTGGTTCCCATCGTCGGTGGATGAGCAGACCATGCAGGGTCTTGTCCTCGGCGGGCAGCTGGCGCCGGCTGATGACGAGGCGAACCCGGCGTGGTTTATCCCGCCGGCGTCGCACCGGGAGCCGTCTCCTCCGCCGGGCTACGTCGTGAGCTTCGTGCGGCTGCACGAGCATGGGTTCAACGCTCCCACAATCAAGTTCATGCAGGGGTTGTGCTAACACTACAGGGTGGAGCTCCACAACTTCGCCCCCAACGCCATCTCGCAGGCGGCGTCCTTCATCGCCGTCTGCGAGGGATTCCTGGGAATCCGGGCGCACTGGGACCTGTGGATTCACCTTTTCCAAGGTGAACTCCATACGGTCGCCACTGGGGAGAGGAGGACGTGCAGGGCCGTCTGTGCCGGCGGGCTCATGTTCGCGGCGCGTGAGTCCAGGAAGGACCTCTATCCGCCCTGCACCATGACGTCGAACAACTCCGATTGGGAGAAAGGGTGGTTCTACCTGCTCAACGACGGTGCTGGGCTACCGCTGTACACCGGGAAGGTGCTGACGGTGAAGCCGGACGTGTGGTCGCACGAGGTGGCACCTGCGGTGAGGCAGAAGAAGCTCAAGCCCCTCACCAACACCCTGCGCAAGTTGGCGGATGCCGGGTTGACCGTGGTGGCCGTCATTTTGAACTTCCACCACCGGCGGGTGATCCCCCTCATGGAGAGGGTGCTCCCCATCTTCGAGATGGGGAGCGACACCGGTGCCGCGGCCCTGGCGAGCTCGCGGTTGCTAGAGGAGCCGCTTGCCCCGGCGTATGCGGCCACGAGGGCGAGGCGTGCGGTGAACCTCAAGGCGGTGGCTCACAGTGACGACGACTTGTGGTCGTTCGTGATGTGCCCTGATCCGGACCCTCGCTCGTTGGTAAGATCTGATTCCTCGCTCTATTCGCTTTGTTATGGTGTTTGTTTTAATCGCGATTGTGGTGTCAGGGAGTGCGCCTCGACGTCCCCACATTGGATCCCCCAACGCCCAGATCTCGCGCCGCCAATCGCGCCGAGCAGCAGAGGCAGAAGGAGAAGGCGGACCGGGCGAGGGTGTGGAAGACGAGGAGGCAGGAGCGCATCGATGCGTTCAACGAGGAGTACCAGCAGCAGGACAAGATGGGCCTCCCCTCCCCGCTGCATCCGATACACTCGGATTCCACTACAAGGTTTTGTATCAATTTCCACGCCTGTGAATTGCAACACCTAAAATTTGGTTGCTATAGAAGGTTGTATTGCAAGTTTGCAACCATTCTAAAAAATCATAGCGATACGTGTCTGTAATACAACAGTTTTGAAAGTGTTGCAAAGTTGTGTTGCATTTGGTTGACGATATTGCAATGGTGTAAAATGGTTGCAGTAGAATTGATTGTGGTTGCAATTGTGTGGTAGTACTGCAACCACATTTGTGTTAGTTGCATTTGGTTGTGACTATTGCTACAATTTTTTGGTGTTGCATAAAATTTCACAAGCGTTGCAAATTATTGATGCTTAATGCAACGAGAACTCTTGGAGTCGAAGCAAAAGTGAGGTTCAATTGCAACCTTTATTGATAGTTGCTATATACTTTGATATTGTTGCAAATGTTAAATTTTAATGCAACAAGATCTTCGGCTTCGAAGCGAAAATTATGTTCAAGTGCAATGCTTAATTTTTGTTGCAATATAAACTTTGAGTGTTGCAAGAACTAATAGGCGAGTCTGGGCCTTATTATCATGGGCCATGCACGTCAGAGGAAGGGGGCGCTGTGAAGGGGGGGGGGGTTTGTAGTCGTGATCCATTAGGGTCGCTGTGCACACGTGGTGTTCATCGCGATCCAGGGGGCGCTGTGCACGGGGTTGAGGGCGACAGCCGCCGTTGCTCGGCATCTCGACACCTCCGACCTTCGCTCCACTAACCTTCGGACCTCCATAACGTGCATCCTGTGGATCACAGAATCTGTTTTCAAGGTATGAGAATGAAAATCCTAGCCTTCGATGTCTAATTTGTAAAACCCTTGCTCCCTAATTGTGCTGTAATGGTATTAATTTAGGTAGAGTATTGCTGATTTCTGCCCTGATCGCCGTCCGCGGCACGCCCCTCCATCGTCCACGTTGATCGATTGATCAGCCAAGCCGTCCTCGTGGCAAGAAAGGTACGAGATCACCATGGGCAGCACATATAGTTCAATTATGTATGTAAATACGCTAGCTAATAAATTGGTGATCGTTCATATTTATCACGCAGATGTCAGGCGATGATAGGAGTTGGATGCGCTTGCCTCGTTCTTCAACTGAGTGGCAGAACAAATTCATGCAGTTTTTGGACAGGAAATTTAGTGGGACTTCGAGTGGTGGAACTGCAGCATGTCCGTGTCGAAAATGTCTGTGCATGTCACACAGAACACGGGCTGTGCTTCAGATTCATGTGCTTACTACAGGGTTTGCTGAAAGTTTTATCATGGAAGGAGAAGGTTCAACTGATGTGGTATTTCAGAATGAAGATGCAGGACCTAGTGATGTACAAGTACACAATGACGACCCAGTAGATGTACAAGTACGGAACGATGATGAAGGTGCACCACATGATTCTGGAGTAGACAATGAAGAAGGCGATGCACTAAGTGAAGATGATGAGGCCAGTTATTTGATTAAATCCCTAATCAGAGGTGAAATACGAGGAGAGATCGGTGATGAAGACGAGACGACGACCAAGCCAAGGTTTTCTTCAAGTTACTACATGAGGCAAAAAAGGAATTATATCCAGGGTGCGAAGATGGTACGAAGATATCTTTTATTGTGGAACTTTTCCAAGTTAAGTGCATGTATAGGATAAGTAACAAAGCATTGGAGGGGGCACTATTTCTGATCTCAAAGTTTCTCCCTAAAGGTCATTGTGTCCCAAACACCATGGAGAAAGTGCAAAGGGTGGTTTGCGATCTGGGCTTGGACTATATCAAGATACATGCATGTGAGAATCATTGTGTGTTATTTTGGAAGGAATACGAGAAGCTGGATATATGCCCCAAATGTAAAGCGTCTAGGTGGAAAACAGATGACCGTGGTACTTCCCTCTCACACCTCAGCTGTGCAGATTGTACATGTCAGAGAGGACATCCTCAAAAACGCGGTGGCAAGAGGAAGGAAGAATAAAAGATGGCAAACTACATCATCCTGCTGACTCCAAGGCATGGGAGCATGTTGACAAATCGTTTCCTTTCTTTAAAGAAATACATAACGTTTGTATGGGTCTTGCTTCTGATGGCTTCAACCCATTTGGTATGCAAAATGTTAATTACAGTTGTTGGCCTGTTATCCTAATACCTTACAATTTGCCTCCTTGGTTGTATGAGAAACAATCTTATTGGATGATGTCGATGTTGATACCTGGCAAGAAAAGTCCTGGAATGAATATTGATGTTTTCTTGAGGCCTCTCATTGATGAGTTGAAGGTGTTGTGGAATACTGGTGTTGATTGTAGGGATGTAAAGGAGAAGGAAAACTTTACACTACGTGCTATGCTGCTTTGGACAATCAATGACTTCCCTCCATATGCGATGCTTTCTGGTTGGAGCACAAAAGGAAAATTTGCATGTCCTTACTGTCACAAGGATACCGATTATTTGTGGTTGAAACATGGGAAGAAGTTCTGCTACATGGGACATCACCGGTTCTTGCCCTTAGACCATCCATGGCGCATGAACAAGATGAGCTTCAACAATGAGGAGGAAACCTACCATCTGTAACGCCCTGGGTTTTCAAAATCGGAAAACCCAGCATTCTGTCTCGTGATAGTCCCTGGATCAGACGCTATCACGTACAGGCATTCATCACAGATAAATATCACAGTCATACAGCGAAATAAAGCATCAGAGTACGAATAATAATCTGATTATTACATGTCCTGAATAGTCGGAGTACATCAATACACGCCTCTTGGCGGAATAACAGAAATAAGAGCCTATGCAGCGGTAGCTAGCTTCCGAAAGGTGTCTCCGTCTTCAGTCATCTCCCACAGGCATCCTTGAGCGAAACAGCGTGCCCCCTCAGTCGTACCATCCGTCGGCGTTGTTGTCGTAGTCGGACTCGTACCCTGCAAGCTCAGGGGCAATCCCCAAGGATCGGGATAGGTCCACGTCACCAACCGTATGCAAGCTTTAAGTGGCCTACTTCTAAGGGGAATGAGCATATCAAGGTAGTAGCTGGGTTTCCTATGCAGCAGCAGCATAAATAGAGTAATATCTCCATAAATCCACCATATCCCATATCTCTCATCCGCAAACAGATACATCTGGTCACCCAGATCACCGTCACCATCACCTATCTCCATCTAGGGTCGGTGCGAGAACTCCTACTCCTCGCACCTCAATGGTTGCACCCGGATCCGCGAGGTAGAGGGAGCAACTCTCCTCTCCCTGAGAGCAACCACGGCTCACCAATACACTCTCATCCTATAAGAGGGAAGGTAGAAAATCCCAAAATGTAAGAGTCGGAGAAACAACGGGCATGTCCATAACCGAGGACGCGGCTATACATATAGATCTAAACTCTGCAGAGCGTGTACACCAGTACCCAACTCGGAATAGTACCCAGACGGTGTACGGCCGACCGAGCCTACCCTACCAAACGAACACCTAGGAGTTACGATTCCATCCTGCATCCGGGTCTCGCTGCGGTCCTTCGCAAAGGACCACCCCAGAACTGTGAAAATGCCCCCGTGTGGCCTCACGGGGAGTGCCCAAAGGGAAGGGACTTCACCCTAACCCTCTCACTGATACCCTCTATCCTACTGGTAGGCATGGCATCGCACTTGCTAGGGTCGAGCGGCCCTATCCCCACTCTCGGCGAGGTGGTGTGTACGAAAGTCCCGTGTAACAGGCGACCCACTCGGTTTCAGACCGGGGCGAGCTCCTATCCTCCAAGTCATCACAAAATCCCCAACACCTGTGCTCCTAAAACAGTGTACCTGCCATAGGCACCAAACTGGGCAACGTCCGAGAAGACGATCCCTGGCCCCCGATCCCAGATCGGGTTGTCTTGAGCTCATCCCCGCCAAAATATCCCAAAACACCTTCTCCTGCCGGTTTTCCCCACACACGCCAAGAAACTACCACAATAATCCCAACACATGCATAGCAAGCTCAGCATATCATCTCACATAAGTAAAGTAGTAGTAGTAGGTCAATCAAGGACAAGTATGTAAAAGAGGCTATGCACGGGTTCATCTCATCCATCACTATGCAGTAAAATAGAGCACTAGCAGTTCTAATAGCCATGCCTAATGAGCATTCAAAGAATGGTCGGGTGTGAACCTGGGTGCGGGTAGTTGTCGTAGCCGAGGTCGTCGTCGTAGTCCTGGTTCAGCTCTCCGGCTCCGGCGGCTCCTAGAATCGTATTTAAATAAATAACTCAGCGGCTAAATGCAATAAATCCAAGAGGAGGAACAAATAAGACCCAAAAAGAGGCAAATTCTAGCCTAACGCGGAGTTTGGATTTTTAGAAGATTTTCAGAAGAAGTTTTGTATTTTTCGGAGTTAAAACGGATTTACTATGAATTTCCAAAGATAAAATAGTTTTCTGAAAATCAAATATGTATTTACAATATCATTAACTTTAGGCTGGCTTATACCCAACTCCACCTATCTCTAAAGGGTCTTGGAGCCAGCTGCAGGCCAGCTCTAGTGCCGACGCAGCAGCTACGTGGCTGGCTTATGGTCAGCGCCTTGCCCACGTGGCGCTGACGCGGCGACACGCATGGCGCGGAGCAGTCGATCCGGGGGCGGATCGCTGCGGCGTGGCGGCGTGTAGGCTCCCGTGTGGCATGGCCGTGAGTTGCCGGCCGCACGAAATCCCTCCGGATCCTCTGAGTGCAAGCGTGAGTGTGTACCTGCGTGTGCCACTAGACCCTAGGGTTTTGGGCGGCATTCTCAAGTGTTCGACGGAATGCCCATGAGGCACCCCGGCGCGGCAAGGCTCGCCGGCGGCGAGGTGCGCGGCGGCTTGGTCAACAATCGGCAGGGCCAGACTCCGGTGGTGTTTGCACCTCGATCTAGACCAAAAGGGTGGCACCTAGGGACCGGCGGCGACCCCAACGGCGACGGCGCGGCGTGGGGCGCGGCGGCGCAGTGTGAATGGTCGCCGGCGCAGGCGTGTAAGGGTGCAAAGGCGCCGTTGTGCGCGTGCGTGCATCAGGTGAAGTGGAAACAGGCCAAAGCCCTGGGCTTTGCCCCTTGTCAACACGCACAGGGCCATCTTGGCCAAGGTGGGCTCCGGGCGGCGCATCGCGGCGGCGGAGCGCAGGGCTCCCGTGGCTAGGCAAGGTCGCGCTTGGGCGCGCGGCCGAGCCGGCGACGAGGTGTGCACGGTGAAGCCATAAAGGCATCGCCTTTCCCCCTGCTGCTGCATGCACGAAGCAAACCGACATGGCGACGGCCATGGCGGCGCGGCGAACAGGGCGACGGCAATTCGGCGGCGTGCGTGTTTACGTGTGTCAAGGCAAGCGACGGAGGTGAGTGTGTGCACTCGGTGAAGGCGGCGGCACCTGCAAGAATTTTCCCAGCACGGCATGAAGGCCGGCCTCACACAGCGGCGAGCGCGGCGGCGGCGGCGAGCAGGACGCGGCGTTCTCCCTCGGCTCGAAGGCCGGGACATCCACAGTTGAGCGGGAGAGCGCGGCCTCACCTCAGTGGCCACAGGCCGACGTGCAGGCGTTGGTGTAGAGAGGCGGAGCGGGGTCGTCGGTGAGGAAGAAGACGGCGGCGCGGACAGAGGAAGCAGGGGATGCGGTCGGCGTCGCGGTTCGTGGCTTCTCGGCGACCAGCGGCTCCACGGGCGGCCTCCGGTCCTCGCGGTGGCGTCGGTGACTCTCCCGCGGATGGCCTCCGGCTTCTTCTCCTCTCCTCCCTCTTCTCCTTCTCCTCCGGCGAGCGGGCGGTGTGGACAGGGGACAAGTCCCCGGCGGCTAGGGTTGGGGAGGCTTCGAGGGCTGCGGCGGCGGCCTCTTATAGGCAAGGAGCGGCGCGGGGGCACGTGGACGGCCTTGGTGCGAAAGAGGGCCGCGGGGCGCATTGTGACGGCGCCATGGACGGCGCGGCACCGCTTTGGCGCACGCGGCGTCAGCCAAAGGCGAAAGGTGGGAGACGGGGTGACGCTGCCGCTGACGAAGGCGCGACGTCATGACGGGTCCCACCTGGCAGTGTCAAGGCGCGGGGGCGGTAGGTGGTGGACGGGCCGGCGTGTTGGTGGGCCGCGTTGGACTGGACCGAGAGAACAGTGAGGGAGTTGGTTATTCCCGGAAAAAGAATAGAGGGGCCTTGAACAGACTTGGCTAAAAGGGTTCGCGGCCCAACAGGGTTAGACCCCTTTTTCCTTTCCTTTTCCCACTAATTCCCTTTTCTAATTTGGTTCAAATTTGAATACAAATTCAAATTTGAAACCCACACAAATAAATCCAAATAAAACCAAATGAACTCCAAGTCTCTCACACTAACATTTTATATTTCCTAGAAAATTTATTTAATTCAAAAATTAAATCTAGGAATTATAGGAGAGAAAAAGGGAAGACATTCTTAATTAAATTGACAAGCACTCAAATTATTCATCGAAAATTTTAAATCCTCATTTTTATTATTAACATTCCGTAATAAAATTGCGGGATGTTACAGACTCCCCCCCTCAAAAGAATCTCGTCCTCGAGATTAAGAACCTACCTCCCTCTCGAAGAGGTGCGGGTACTTCTCTCTCATGACCGACTCTTTCTCCCACGTCGCTTCTCGCTCGGTGTGATTGCTCCAAAGCACCTTGCAGAAGCGAGTGGTGGTACTCCTGGTAGCCTTCTTGGCCCAATCCAGAAGCTTCATCGGGTACTCCAAGTATTCCAGGTTGTCTTGCAAGTCGATAGCATCGGTGGAGACATGCTTGTCAAGCTTCGGGTCGAGGCACCACCGGAGTTAGGATATGTGGAACACAGGATGCACTCCGGCAAGATCAGACGGTAACTCCAGCCTGTAAGCAAGTTTCCCCACCTTTGCCACAATCTGGTAGGGTCCAACGAACCTCGGGGCTAGCTTCCCCTTCACATGGAACCTCTTCGTGCCTCTAAGCGGTGACACTCTCAGAAAGACATAGTCACCAACTTCGAAGGAGACATCCCTTCACTTAGGATCAGCATAGCTCTTCTGCCTGCTCTGAGCTATCTTCAGGTTCTCTCTAACCTTGGCCACATTCTCCTCAGCCTCAACAATGGAAGCAGGACCGAAGAAGATCCTCTCCCCCACCTCAGACCACATCAGTGGGGTCCTACACTTTCTGCCATATAGAGCTTCAAAGGGTGCCATTTGCAAACTCGCCTGATAGCTGTTGTTGTATGAGAACTCGGCGTAGGGCAGACTCTTCTCCCAATCGTTGCTGTAAGTCAACACACAAGCTCTAAGTAGATCTTCTAGAACCTGATTCACTCGTTCAGTCTGTCCATCTGTCTGAGGGTGGAAAGCTGTACTGTAGTCCAAGTGAGTGCCCATCGAATCGTGCAGACTCCTCCAGAACTGAGCTGTGAACTGAGCACCACGATCGGACACGATGCTGTGGGGTGCTCCATGTAACCTCAGGATATGCTCAACGTAGAGATCGGCCAACTGACTCACAGAGAACTTGTTCTTTACCGGAAGGAAGTGTGCTACCTTGGTCAAACGATCCACAATCACCCATATCAAGTCATTCCCCTTCTGAGTGTGGGGTAGACCCACCACGAAGTCCATGCTGATATCATCCCATTTCCACTGAGGTATCGCAAGTGGCTGTAGCAATCCGGCGGGTCTCTGATGTTCTGCCTTCACTCTCTGACAGATGTCACATCAGGCAACATACTCAGCTATGTCCTTCTTCATATTCTCCCACCAGAATCGACACTTCAGGTCTTGGTACATCTTGGCGCAACCGGGGTGATTGGAATACCAAGAATCGTGTGCTTCCTTCAGAATCGTCTTCCGGATTTCCTCACCACTAGGCACTCATATGCAATCTTTCAACCACAACATGCCTTGCTCATCAATGAGGTAGTCAAGGGCCTTGCCTCTCGTCAGCAGGTCTTTCACTTCTTCAATCTCAGGACACTTCTTCTGGGCTTGCCTGATCTGGTCCTCTAGGTTGTACTTCACTCTCAACTCGTTGAGCTGTCCCTTCTCGACGATGTCAAGCTGCAGTCGCTCCATCTCCAGGTACAACTCGGGCTGTTCCTTCTGCACCATCAGGTTGTTGCAGTAACTTCTTTGGCTCAAAGCATCGGCCATGACATTCGCCTTGCCAGGATGGTAGTGAATGTCGAGGTCGTAGTCCTTTAGCAACTCTAGGCATCTCCACTGCCTCAAGTTCAGCTCTGACTGGGTGAAGAAATACTTCAGACTCTTGTGATCTGTGTAGATATCACACTTGTTGCCCATCAAGTAGTGCCTCCATATCTTCAAAGCATAAACCCCAGCTGCTAACTCAAGGTCATGCGTCGGGTAGTTCTCTTCATGCTTCCGAAGCTGCCTTGAAGCATAAGAGATCACCTTGCCTTCTTGCATTAGCACACAACCAAGACCCTGCCTCGAAGCATCACAGTACACCACAAAGTCCTTGTTGTCATCGGGAAGCGTCAACACAGGCGTTGTGGTGAGTCGGGTCTTGAGCTCTTGAAAGCTTGCTTCACACTTCTCTGACCACACGAATGGCGTGTTGTTCTTCAGCAACTCGGTCATCGGCCTTGCAATCTTGGAGAAGTTCTCGATGAAACGGCGGTAGTATCCTACCATCCCGAGAAAACTCCTGATTTCTGTCACTGTCTTGGGCGACTGCCACTTTGACACAGCTTCGATCTTCGAGGGATCAACTGCAACTCCCTCACCTGACAACACATGCCCAAGGAAAGCCACTTCTTCTAGCCAGAACTCACACTTGCTGAACTTGGCATACAACTGATTCTGCCTCAACTTCTCTAGCACAATCCTCAGGTGCTCTTCATGCTCTTCTGCAGTTTCCGAGAAGACCAAGATGTCGTCAATGAAAACCATGACAAACTTGTCTAACTCGTCCATGAACACCTTGTTCATCATGTTCATGAAGTAAGCAGGGGTGTTCGTAAGACCGAACGATATGACAGTGAACTCATACTGCCCGTACCGGGTCACAAACGCGGTCTTGTAGATGTCCTCGGGGCGAATCTTCATCTGATGGTAGCCGGATCGAAGGTCAATCTTGCTGAAGTACTTGACCTTCCTTAGCTGATCAAGTAGGTCATCAATGCGTGGCAACGGGTACTTGTTCTTGATGGTTACCGCATTAAGAGCGCGGTAATCGATGCACAGCCGTTGCGTCCCATCCTTCTTCAGCACAAACATCACCGGTGAAGCCCAAGGCGACGCACTCGGTCACGGGTACTTGTTCTTGATGGTTACCGCATTAAGAGCGCGGTAATCGACGCACAGCCGTTGCGTCCCATCCTTCTTCGGCACAAACATCACCGTTGAAGCCCAAGGCGACGCACTCGGTCGGATGTACCCCTTCTCACGGAGAGCTTCTAACTCCTCCTTCAGTATTGCCAGCTCTAACTTGCCCATTCTGTAAGGACTCTGTGCCACGGGTGCTGTACTTGGCACTAGGCTGATCACGAACTCCACATCGCGGTCTGGTGGTAACTCCGGCAGATCATCAGGAAAGACATCAGGGTACTCACAAACCACTGGAACATCGGCCACTGTCTTCGTAGTGAGGTTGTACACTGCTGGTACTTCCCGAGACTTCAGCAGCTCGAATGTGATCTTCATTCCCTTCGGGTGCATCCGGGTCACTTGTCGGGGTGACGAGGAGATAACTCCTTTGTGGGCGGTGAACCAATCCATGCCCAGAATAACATCAATACCATTGGACTTCAGCATGGTCAGATCTCCGAGGAACTTGTGACCCTTGATGAACATCTCCACCCCTTTGCATAGCAGGGTGCACCTAATATCTCTGAGCGGGGAGCTCGTTATGATGGGTTTCGGTCGGGGAGTCATGGGGAGAGACAGTTTGTTTACAAAGTTAGAGGACACAAAGGAACTAGTTGCACCAGTATCAAACAGAATCAAAGCTTTAGCACCACAAACTAAAAACTCACCGATCACGACGTCAGGAGCATCGGCAGCCTCCTCCTCAGTCAGGAGGTTGAGCCTTCCGCAATCAGCGGCCGGCTGGGGAGCAACCTGAGGTGGCCTCCCTCCTGGAGCTGGTGCCCTGGCAGGTGTAGCAGCGGTCTTCTTGCTGGGGCACTCGTATGACTTGTGGCCTTGCTTGCCACAGGCGTAGCACGTCGGGGTGAAACCTCCGGTGCTGGGTCTCGACGCGCTCTGCTGCGGGCGGTTGTAGCCACCACCCTGCTGCTGGTAGTTGCTCCTTCCTCCTGGGTGCGGTGCACGGTTCCCTCCGAAGCCACGTCCGGGTTGGTTGTTCCCCGGGCGGTAGCTCCCTCGGAGCAGGTTGCTCTGCCCGCTCCTCAGCCTCTGGAAGGATCGGTCGCCATGGTCCCGATCTCCGAACCTCTTCTTGCCCTTCATGCGCTCCTCATGCCCCCTCCGTTCTTCCTCGAGCGCAATAGCCCTGTTCACCAGGTGGCGAAGGGACTTGTGCTCGCTAGCCTTCAAGCCCTGGCGGAGACCGTGGTGGAGGCCTCTCAGAAACCAGAACTGCTTCTTGTCGTCGGTGTTGGCGTCGTCTGGGGCATAGCGCATCATCTTCACGAAGTGCCTCTCGTACTCCTCCACCCTCATCGCACCCTGAGTCATGGTGCGGAACTCCTGTGCCTTCTGGATCATGAGCTCCTTCGGCAGGTACTGCTCGCGGAACACCTCACAGAACTCCAGCCAGGTGATGAACGCTGGGTTCGGGTGACTCCCGGAGTAGTTGTCCCACCAAGACTTGGCAGGACCCTCGAGCTGGTGGACAGCGAGAGCGACACACTCCTCGTTGGTGTAGGCGGTGAGGTCGAGCTTCGTCTCGATCACGTGGAGCCAGTCATCGGCATCGAGGGGATCGTCTGAGTAGCTGAAGGTAGGGGCCTTCAGACGGATGAACCTCTTGATCTTCTTGGCGAAGTCCTCCTCCACCGGGGCGTTGCGGTTCCCACCGACTCGGTTCTCGATGGCCTCAGCCATCCTCTGCATTAGCTGAGTCTGCAGGGCCATCACCTCAGCTAGGTTAGGCGGTGGCAGTGCTCCTCCACGGCCATGACCACGCCCACGACCCTGAGGGGCTGGGTGTGGCTCAGGTTCTCCTTCGGCTTCCTCTTCTTCTCCATTCTCCACAACGCCTTGTCCGATGGGCGGAGGCGGTGGTGGTGGCACCATAGTGCCTCAGCCACGTCCTAGGACAGGCGCGTGTCCACGACCACGAGCGCGTCCACGTCCATGTACGGGAGTGCGGCCACGTCGACAGCCACGGACAGGCGGGGCTGGCGGGGCTTGCTCTTCCTCGGCAACCTCAAAGCGTGCCAGCAAGCGTCCGGACCTCCTGATCGACATCTTACTGAAAACAAGGCCAAGGATATAGGGAAGCTTTAGATACCAACAAATTGAGTCTGATATACAAGCACGAAAATAGGTCTACTAATATAATTCCTACACTCAAAAAGAAGAAGCAATAAGAACGAACAACTCCATTAAGACCAAACAATCAGCATCCATTATGAGTACACAAGTTACCTCGAGGCTGACTCAAGCCTTGGAGGTCACACACAACAACGATCTAATATAGCGTTATATGATCTCAAAAGGGTGTGCACATCTAGGTGTGAAAAGACTCATAACTCATCATGCACCGGAACAGGCTCTCGGCTGCAGGGAACAACTCATGGAGACTACCTATCTTACAACTCTACTCTTATTAGCATGGTCATGCTCCAGCACGCTACTCGAAGTGGGCCTCCTTGTACCTCACGGGGTAACGGTCCTCCTCGGGAAAGTCTCTGGGAAACATCCGTGATAGCCTGGCGTGAGCAGCCCTCACCTCCTGGGTCTCAACCGGAGTGGGCATGTCAGCCAGGGGACACAGGTGAAGCTTGAGGGCGGACGGGTGGAGCCTGAAGGTCTCCTTGCAGATCGCCCGCTGGTGCTCGGGGGGTAGCAGACTGTTGAGCTCCTGGAGCTCGTCCACACGAAGTGAGTCAGCATCCTCCCAAGTCCTCAGCATCCTCTTGCACTTGTCCAGCAGGAACACAGAAGTCCTGGTGAGTGCGGCGATGTTGGCGGTGTTGGAGTAGTGGTCCTCCACCAGTTCGGCCACTCTGGCCTTCTCACGAACCAGGTTGCGCCCCTGGGTGACGAACTGAGCATCCTTCTGGTCCAGCTTGGCGAAGAGACGGGTGAACCTGGCCTCTTGCTTGCGTAGATCCTCCTGAGCGTGGATCTTCTCCTCTCGAGCGGCCACCCTCTCAGCCTCTGCCTGCACTGCCAAAGAGTTGGCGTGGCGTAACCCTCGCTCGAGCTGCTCGACTCGCTAGTGAAGGGTGAGGTTCTCCACGAGCAAGCTCTGGGTGTGGGGCTGAAGCTCCTTCAGCTCCAGAGTGGTGTACTCCAGCCTACTGAAGAGTGCACTCGTCTGCTCGCTCAGTCGGCGGGCGTGAGTGTCAAGGTCAACGAGGTAGCTCCCAGTGGTGACGAGCATGTCGTCGGTCTCACGTAGAGGTCCCTGAACCACCTCCTCCTCGTAGAGCACCGACTGGTCTGGCAGCCCGTTCACGATCGGAGCCTCCCTGTAGTAGTCCTGGGGAATCAGCCTCAGGTCTCCAGTCCTGTAGACATCGTGGTACCTAGCCAGCAGGTGGCGAAGTACGTGGCTGCAAGCGGTGTCCACAGCGTTCCTGACGTTGAGTCCTGTGCTGTGCTCGAGCATCCCGGGGAAGCCTGGAAGCACCGGGTGGGGTAGGATGGCCACCGTGCAATGCACTAGTGGTCCCGACAGCGTGCGGACGTCCTCAGCGCGGTAGGTGACATGCGTAGGGGGAATCCCCAGCCTGAGGACGACCCGGTCAACCCAACTGGCGAGTCCCTGCATGTGCTCCGGGAGCAACTCCACCTCCTGACGAGCCATCTCCTGTGACACGGAAGAAATTTTTCTAGTAAGCGCAGGTGAGATAGAACTTTTCAAAAAGAAGGATAAGTTTTGTAACATAAGTCAAGAATGGTATATAATCAAAAGAGGTTGTTTAGAGTCCTAATTTCTAACGACCATTTCTAAACGCACGTGCTGACGTCATTGGGTGATTCCCTAGGACGTCTACAGGACTGGAGACCTGAGGCTGATTCCCCAGGACTACTGACGATCGGAGCAACTCCACCTCCTAACGATCGGAGCAACTCCACCACCTGACGAGTTGGGGATTTTGTGATGACTTGGAGGATAGGAGCTCGCCCTGGTTTGAAACCGAGTGGGTCGCCTGTTACACGGGACTTTCGTACACACCACCTCGCCGAGAGTGGGGATAGGGCCGCTCGACCCTAGCAAGTGCGATGCCATACCTGCCAGTAGGATAGAGGGTATCAGTGAGAGGGTTAGGGTGAAGTCCCTTCCCTTTGGGCACTCCCTGTGAGGCCACACGGGGGCATTTTCAGAGTTCTGGGGTGGTCCTTTGCAAAGGACCGCAGCGAGACCCGGATGCAGGATGGAATTGTAACTCCTAGGTGTTCGTTCGGTAGGGTAGGCTCGGTCGGCCGTACACCATCCGGGTACTATTCCACCGACGACAAAGAAGCAGTTCTGGTTTCTGAGAGGCCTCCACCACGGTCTCCGCCAGGGCTTGAAGGCCAGCGAGCACAAGTCCCTTCGCCACCTGGTGAACAGGGCTATCGCGCTCAAGGAAGAACGGAGGGGGCATGAGGAGCGCATGAAGGGCAAGAAGAGGTTCGGAGATCGGGACCATGGCGACCGATCCTTCCAGAGGCTGAGGAGCGAGCAGAGCAACCTGCTCCGAGGGAGCTACCGCCCGGGGAACAACCAACCCGGACGTGGCTTCGGAGGGAACCGTGCACCGCACCCAGGAGGAAGGAGCAACTAGTAGCAGCAGGGTGGTGGCTACAACCGCCCGTAGCAGAGCGCGTCGAGACCCAGCACCGGTGGTTTCACCCCGACGTGCTACGCCTGTGGCAAGCAAGGCCACAAGTCGTACGAATGCCCCAGCAAGAAGACCGCTGCTACACCTGCCAGGGCACCAGCTCCAGGCGGGAGGCCACCTCAGGCTGCTCCCCAGCCGGCCGCTGATCACGAAAGGCTCAACCTCCTGACTGAGGAGGAGGCTGCCGACGCTCCTGACGTCGTGATCGGTGAGTTTTTAGTTTGTGGTGCTAAAGCTTTGATTCTGTTTGATACTGGTGCAACTAGTTCCTATGTGTCCTCTAACTTTGTAAACAAACTGTCTCTCCCCATGACTCCCCGTCCGAAACCCATCATAACGAGCTCCCCGCTCGGAGATATTAGGTGCATCCTGCTATGCAAAGGGGTGGAGATGTTCATCAAGGGTCACAAGTTCCTCGGAGATCTGACCGTGCTGAAGTCCAATGGGATTGATGTTATTCTGGGCATGGATTGGATCACCGCCCACAAAGGAGTTATCTCCTCGTCACCCAGACAAGTGACCCTGATGCACCCGAAGGGAACAAAGATCACATTCAAGCCGCTGAAGTCTCGGGAAGTACCAGTAGTGTACAACCTCACTACGAAGACAGTGGCCGATGTTCCAGTGGTTTGTGAGTACCCCGATGTCTTTCCTGATGATCTGCCGGGGTTACCACCAGACCACGACGTGGAGTTCGTGATCAACCTGGTGCCAGGTACAGCACCCGTGGCACAAAGTCCTTACAGAATGGGCAAGTTAGAGCTGGCAACACTGAAGGAGGAGTTAGAAGCTCTCTGTGAGAAGGGGTACATCCGACCGAGTGCGTCGCCTTGGGCTTCACCGGTGATGTTTGTGCCGAAGAAGGATGGGACGCAACGGCTGTGCGTCGATTACCGCGCTCTTAATGTGGTAACCATCAAGAACAAGTACCCGTTGCCACGCATTGATGACCTGCTTGATCAGCTGAGGAAGGCCAAGTACTTCAGCAAGATTGACCTTCGATCCGGCTACCATCAGATGAAGATTCGCCCCGAGGACATCTACAAGACCACGTTTGTGACCCGGTACGGGCAGTATGAGTTCACTGTCGTATCGTTCGGTCTTACGAATGCCCCTGCTTACTTCATGAACATGATGAACAAGGTGTTCATGGACGAGTTAGACAAGTTTGTCGTGGTTTTCATTGACGACATCTTGGGCTTCTCAGAAACTGCAGAAGAGCATGAAGAGCACCTGAGGATTGTGCTGGAGAAGCTGAGGCAGAATCAGTTGTATGCCAAGTTCAGCTAGTGTGAGTTCTGGCTAGAAGAAGTGGCTTTCCTTGGGCATGTGTTGTCAGGTGAGGGAGTTGCAGTTGATCCCTCGAAGATCGAAGCTGTGTCAAAGTGGCAGTCGCCCAAGACAGTGACAGAAATCAGGAGTTTTCTCGAGATGGTAGGATACTACCGCCGTTTCATCGAGAACTTCTCCAAGATTGCACGGCCGATGACCGAGTTGCTGAAGAACAACACGCCATTCGTGTGGTCAGAGAAGTGTGAAGCATGCTTTCAAGAGCTCAAGACCCGACTCACCACAACTCCTGTGTTGACGCTTCCCGATGACAACAAGGACTTTGTGGTGTACTGTGACACTTCGAGGTAGGGTCTTGGTTGTGTGCTAATGCAAGAAGGCAAGGTGATCGCTTATGCTTCAAGGCAGCTTCGGAAGCATGAAGAGAACTACCTGACACATGACCTTGAGTTAGCAGCTGTGGTTCATGCTTTGAAGATATGGATGCACTACTTGATGGGCAACAAGTGTGATATCTACACGGATCACAAGAGTCTGAAGTATATCTTCACCCAGTCAGAGCTGAACTTGAGGCAGCGGAGATGGCTAGAGTTGATAAAGGACTACGACCTGGACATTCACTACCATCCTGGCAAGGCGAATGTCGTGGCCGATGCTTTGAGCCGAAGAAGTTACTGCAACAACCTGATGGTGCAGAAGGAACAACCTGAGTGTTCCTGGAGATGGAGCGATTGCAGCTTGACATCATCGAGAAGGGACAGCTCAACGAGTTGAGAGTGAAGTACAACCTAGAGGACCAGATCAGGCAAGCCCAGAAGAAGTGTCCTGAGATTGAAGAAGTGAAAGACCTGCTGACGAGAGGCAAGGCCCTTGTCTACCGCATTGATGAGCAAGGCACGTTGTGGTTGAAAGATCGCATATGTGTGCCTAGTAGTGAGGAAATCCGGAAGACGATTCTGAAGGAAGCACACGATTCTCGGTATTCCATTCACCCCGGTTGCACCAAGATGTACCAAGACCTGAAGTGTCGATTCTGGTGGGAGAATATGAAGAAGGACATAGCTGAGTATGTTGCCCGATGTGACACCTGTCAGAGAGTGAAGGCAGAACATCAGAGACCCGCCGGATTGCTACAGCCACTTGCGATACCTCAGTGGAAATGGGATGATATCAGCATGGACTTCGTGGTGGGTCTACCCCGCACTCAGAAGGGGAATGACTCGATATGGGTGATTGTGGATCGTTTGACCAAGGTAGCACACTTCCTTCCGGTAAAGAACAAGTTCTCTGTGAGTCAGTTGGCCGATCTCTACGTTGAGCATATCCTGAGGTTACATTGAGCACCCCGCAGCATCGTGTCCGATCATGGTGCTCAGTTCACAGCTCAGTTCTGGAGGAGTCTGCACGATTCGATGGGCACTCACTTGGACTGCAGTACAACTTTCCACCCTCAGACAGATGGACAGACTGAACGAGTGAATCAGGTTCTAGAAGATCTGCTGAGAGCTTGTGTGTTGACTTATAGCAACGATTGGGAGAAGAGTCTGCCCTACGACAAGTTCTCGTACAACAACAACTATCAGGCGAGTTTGCAAATGGCACCCTCTGAAGCTCTGTATGGCAGAAAGTGTAGGACCCTGCTGATGTGGTTTGAGGTGGGGGAGAGGATCTTCTTCGGTCCTGCTTCCATTGTTGAGGCTGAGGAGAATGTGGCCAAGGTTAGAGAGAACCTGAAGATAGCTCAGAGCAGGCAGAAGAGCTATGCTGATCCTAAGCGAAGGGATGTCTCCTTCGAAGTTGGTGACTACGTCTTTCTGAGAGTGTCACCGCTTAGAGGCACGAAGAGGTTCCATGTGAAGGGGAAGCTAGCCCCGAGGTTCGTTGGACCCTACCAGATTGTGGCAAAGGTGGGGAAACTTGCTTACAGGCTGGAGTTACCGTCTGATCTTGCCGGAGTGCATCCTGTGTTCCACATATCCCAACTCCGGAGGTGCCTCGACCCGAAGCTTGACAAGCATGTCTCCACCGATGCTATCGACTTGAAAGACAACCTGGAATACTTGGAGTACCCGATGAGATTCTGGATTGGGCCGAGAAGGCTACCAGGAGTACCACCACTCGCTTCTGCAAGGTGCTTTGGAGCAATCACACCGAGCGAGAAGCGACGTGGGAGAAAGAGTCGGTCATGAGAGAGAAGTACCCGCACCTCTTCGAGACGGAGGTAAGTTCTTAATCTCGAGGACGAGATTCTTTTGAGGGGGGGAGTCTATAACATCCCGCAATTTTATTACGGAATGTTAATAATAAAAATGAGGATTTCAAATTTTCGATGAATAATTTGAGTGCTTGTCAATTTAATTAAGAATGTCTTCCCTTTTTCTCTCCTATAATTCCTAGATTTAATTTTTGAATTAAATACAATTTCTAGGAAATATAAAATGTTAGTGTGAGAGACTTGGAGTTCATTTGGTTTTATTTGGATTTATTTGTGTGGGTTTCAAATTTGAATTTGTATTCAAATTTGAACCAAATTAGAAAAGGGAATTAGTGGGAAAAGGAAAGGAAAAAGGGGTCTAACCCTGTTGGGCCGCGAACCCTTTTAGCCAAGTCTGTTCAAGGCCCCTTTATCCTTTTTCCGGGAATAACCAACTCCCTCACCGTTCTCTCGGTCCAGCCCAACACGGCCCACCAGCGCGCCGGCCCGTCCACCACCTACCGCCCTCGCGCCTTGACACTGCCAGGTGGGACCCGCCGTGACGTCGCGCCTTCGTCAACGGCAGCGTCACCCCGTCTCCCACCTTTCGCCTTTGGCTGACGCCGCGCGTGCCAAAGCGCCGCCGCGCCGCCCATGGCGCCGTCGTGACGCGCCCCGCGGCCCTCTTTCGCATCCAGGCCGTCCACGTGCCCCTGTGCCACTCCTTGCCTATAAGAGGCCGCCGCCGCAGCCCTTGGAGCCTCCCCAACCCTAGCCGCCGGGGACTTGTCCCCTGTCCACACCGCTCGCGCGCCGGAGGAGAAGGAGAAGGGGGAGGAGAGGAGAAGAAGCCGGAGGCCGTCCGCGGGAGAGTCGCCGACACCACCGCGAGGACCGGAGGCCGCCCGTGGAGCCGCTGGTCACTGCGAAGCCACGAACCGTGACGCCGACCGCATCCCCTGCTTCCTCTGTCCGCGCCGCCGTCTTCTTCCTCACCGACGACCCCGCTCCACATCTCTACACCAACGCCTACACGTCGGCCTGTGGCCACCGAGCTGAGGCCGCGCTCTCCCGCTCATCTGTGGATGTCCCGGCCTTCGAGCCGAGGGAGAACGCTGCGTCCTGCTCGCCGCCGCCGCCGTGCCACCGCGCTCGCCGCTGTGTGAGGCCGGCCTTCGTGCCGTGCTGGGAAAATTCTTACAGGTGCCACCGCCTTCACCGAGTGCATGCGCTCGCCTCCGCCGCTTGCCTTAACACACGTAAACGCGCACATCGCTGAATCGCCGTCGCCCTGTTCGCCGCGCCGCCATGGTCGTCACCATGTCGGTTTGCTTCGTGCACGTAGCAGCAGGGGGAAAGGTGACGCCTTTATGGCTTCACCGTGCACGCCTCGTCGCTGGCTCGGCCGCGTGCCCAAGCGCGACCTTGCCTGGCCACGGGAGCCCTGCGCTCTGCCGCCGTGATGCGCCGCCTGGAGCCCGCCTTGGCCAAGATGGCCCTATGCGTGTTGACAAGGGGCAAAGCCCAGGGCTTTGGCCTGTTTCCACTTCACCTGATGCATGCACGCGTACAACGGCGCCTTTACGCCCTTACACGCCCGCGCCGGCGACCATTCACACTACGTCGCCGCGCCACACGCCGCGTCATCGCCATTGAGGTCGCCGCCGGTCCCTAGGTTCCACCCTTTTGGTCTTGATCGAGGCGCAAACACCACCGGAGTCTGGCCCCGCCGTTTGTTGACCAAGCCGCCGCGCACCTTGCCGCACCGGGGTGCCTCATGGGCATTCCGTCGAACACTTGAGAACGCCGCCCAAAACCCCAGGGTCTAGTGGCACACGCACGCACACTCACACTTGCACTCAGAGGATCCGGAGGGATTTCGTGCGGCCAGCCACTCACGGCCGTGCCACACGGGAGCCTGCACGCCGCCGCGCCGCAGCGATCCTCCCCCGGATCGACTGCTCCACGCCACGCGTGTCACCGCGTCAGCGCCACGTGGGCAAGGCGCTGGCCTTAGGCCATACACTTGTCTGGTCAAGTGTATTAGACCAATATGCAAGTTTTCATCAAACGACATTTGGAAAGGACATATCAAAAAAGAGGAAGCGTGATGAAGACGCAAGATGGCACAATTAGAGGAAGAAGAGTATTTTTTTGAGCTCCCCTACTGGTCTTCTTTGCTCATTAGGTATAATTTGGACGTGATGCATATTGAGAAAAACATATCCGATAGCATATTAGGGACTTTGCTTGAAATTGAAGGGAAATGTAAGGACAGCGAGAATGCACGCCTTGACATGGAACATCTTGGGATCAGGCAAGATCAGCATCCTGTGATTGAAGATGACAAGTATACTTTGCCAACAGTGTTGTACTCTCTAGACAAGGATGACAAGAGGATTTTATGCCAATTTCTTCAAGGAGTGAAGATGCCTGATGGGTTCTGCTCCAATTTGAAGAGATGTGTTGATGATCAAACATGTAAGGTGTCTGGACTCAAAACACATGACTACCATATTATTCTACAAAAACTATTGCCCTTAGTCATTAGAAGGATTTTGCCAGAAGATGTTGCCAGACCATTGATTGAGCTCAGTAGGTTCTTCAGTGCCATCAAATCTTGACAAAGTAGGCAGTTCAATTAAATAGACTCTTTGCCAGCTGGAGAAGGTTTTTCCGCCTGCATTTTTTGACATAATGATTCATTTGCCGGTCCATTTAGCTGAAGAGGCTAAAGTAGGAGGGCCTGTATGTTACAGATGGATGTATCCAGTAGAGAGGTATCTACGTAATGTTAAAGGGTATGTCAGGAACAAGGCACAGCCAGAAGGATCAATTGTCGAGGCATACATAGCTGAGGAGTGTCTTACATTTTGCTCTCGATTCTTCGACATCGACACCAAGCTGAGTCGAGCTGATCGTCATGAAAATACAGTTGTGAATGAGCCTCCAAATGGTCTAAGCATATTTAGTGAAATTGATTACAGGAGGAGAGGAAATAAGATTCAGAATTTGGAGAATCTTGAACTTCATAATATGAGGCACTACATAATTACTAATTGCGATGAAGCCACAAAATGGGTAGAGTAAGTCTGAATTTTTGCCACTTAATTTATTTGTGGCGTCAACTACTATTATTTTTACTACATAATTACTATTATTTGTTTTTTTGTGGCGTCAACTACTATGGGTGCACTATGATGCAGGGATCATAAGGCACAACTAAAAAGGGTTAGTCCATTTAACATTAAAAAACGACACAAGGAGCACTTAGTAAGATGGTTTGAAATCGAGGTATGGAGTATTATTTAATATTTTTAAATTCCACTTTATGGTCAGACCGATGTAGTAATTAACCAGTAGATGTCTAACTGGATTTTTAATTTGCAGATAGCAAAACTATACGAGAAAGGGGGACCATGTGAATTGATACATGGCCTTTCTCAGGGACCTGACCCTCGAGCTCGTGTGTTGAATAGAGTGCACATCAATAATTGGCTATTTCGGACAGCTGCCTCAGAGAAAACCCTCGTGACACAAAATTCTGGTGTCGTTGTGAAGGGTGAGGGAAGCAACATGACCTAGTATGGAGTCATTAGAAATATAATCTCACTGGAATTCCCACTAGAAAAAGAAGTTATATTGTTTCAGTGTGATTGGTATGATGTGCCGGCTACCAGTACCAGCAGAAGCAAAGGGTACTCTAGGGATAAATTTGGTCTTATCGACATTGCTACTTCCATGTTCAGATATTCAGATGAACCTTACATTTTTGCTTCAAACGTTGAACCGGTGTTTTATGTCCCTATCGTGAACAAGCCGGGATGGTCTACTGTGGTTTTGGTGAGACCAAGAAATTTGTTTTCTATGCCAGACATAGGAAATGACGCCGAGGCACTTGATGTTGGGATCCAAGAAATGATTGAATCAGGCCAAGGTCAGGAATTCTCAAACTGGTCAAGACAAGATAGGGCAGGCACAACTGGTTCTGCCGCCATTATTAATCAAGTGCGTAGCGAAGCAATTCCCGAACCTGTTGATGACTATATTGGTGATGAAGATTCTGACAACGATGACATCTACATTGATGATGGGGTTATTGCACCAGTCATGGAGGAAAATACAGAAGATGATTTCTTTGTTTGAAGACAATTTTTTTGTTGTATTGTGTGGTGGGAAGGGTCACTTGTCCTTCATATGCATATGTCGCACTTAATTATATTTTTTCATTTGAATTGATGACATGGTTTAGTTTGAACTGTTGCAACGAACATTGGTTATGACGTGGTCAGTTGTCCGAGTGTGTACCTCTTGAGATTAATGTTTCAAGTATTGCAGTTCACTTATAGCAATCTTAAATATAGATTTTGTTGGCAGAATCAAAAGGCACTCTATACATATGTTCATATGACAACATGTTATTCATTAGCAGATTGCAAAAGTAGATTAGCATAGCACATAACATCAATTACTTAACAGGCAGGTACGACATCCACGAACACTTAACAGCTAGTAGTAATTTACATCCATGACCAGTTAACACCAACTACTTAACAACAACTAGTACTTAACAGCAAGTGCCACAACACCAGGCATAAGTCATTTGGTCGCACACATATTCTACTACTTATATAAATTTACATAACCTAGACCACCCTAAGATTTCCATTTTAGTTCCCAGAAGATGCCTCTGCGTCCAGTTCCTTCCAAATATCATCACGTAGCCTCTTCATCCTCGCATCAACATACTTCTTGAACTTGTAGCTCATCCCCTTAGCGTAGTCATGCATATCAATCTGTGCCAGCTCTATGTGGAACTCAACATTGTCAGCTAGAGTCATTATAGCTCCCTCGGAAGAAGTATCCTCGTCGCATGATGTTTCATATGTTTTCTGTTAGCATGGAACATAAAAGGTCAGTTAAAAGATATAGTTTCAGGTGGCTGATACATATACTAGAAAGAATTTGTGTACTTAGGCCAATTCATTAATGCAACCAAATCTCCAAATCCCATGAATAGCACTAGACATGGCATGAATGGCATTAAACATTTCCATTCCAATGCATGATCAACAAAAAGTCTTCTGATAAATGTTTGGAAATTCACAAAATTCAATTCATGTATCTAGACAAATTACACGACATGGCACATAAATTTCATTTCTATCACCTGACTAAATACCTAGAAATAGCACAGTATTCATATCATAACACCTATAGGCATTTAAACTCTAAATACACATGCTCAGATCCATAACAAGCTTAGATCACTAATATCATAATACTAGTTTTTTTTATGTTCATGTACACATGCTCAGATCCATAACAAACTTTATCCCAAAAAGGATCCATAATGTGCTTGATGAAGCTAACCATAACAAATTTGGCATATGCTCCCAAGGAAAAGCTAACCATAGGCATGCATGTCAAATTTGTAGCACTTCTAAATATACATGGAAATAATCAGAGCATCATTATTCCTCCCCCCTTTCCTGCTATAGACAAGAATCCTAACATTTTTTTACTGCAATGATTGTAGAAAATAGAAACTAATGATGGTCTTGTGTGTTTCTTTTTTATCTTTTCAATTTTGCTAAGTGTGATATGCTGTCATAAGCTTTTTTTTTTCTATATATGAACTTTGTTGACAGATTTGTAACGATGGAACATTTATCCCTTGAGGACAAAATATATATGATAATTGAGAAGCATCAAATTTAATAGTCCAATACATATTAATAAAGAGATTATTCAAATGCATGGACTTCTGAATGTGCCAATGGGTAGCTCTTTAGGGTTTGTTTGGTCAAAACACTACACATGATTGCTTCAAACACTAAATAGTAAACACTTCTCAATATCATAACGCCTAATTCTCTATTGTCATTGTCTGCATCCTACAGAAACTGAAGGAAGACCTCCAACCAAACTATTGATCAAAATTACATACATGCCTGCAAAGATAGTATTGCATCCACAAACATTCCAAGCGAACTATTGAACTAAATGACTAACAGATTCTTGACTCAAAACTCACTGCAACCCTAACAAAAATCCTAAGAATGTTGATAAGAATGGATGATCACCTTCTTCCTGGGCTTAGTTGAGGAAGACCCTTTGGCTCTCTTGCCGCCAGGGATCACCGTCTTCTTCTTGGCGGCGGTAGAGGCTCCTGCTTCCCCCTTCTTGTCGACAGCCACTAGCGCTGGAGTCATCTTGACCACGGATACACCACCGGCGGAAGTCACACGCACCTTGGCCGCCCGTGAAGCCATGAGAGCGTCGGCCGCCGGCTTGATGTCCTCTTCCACGTCAACATTGTAGTAGACATCACTCGTCGGTGTCGCAGCCCCCGCTGGGAGACACGCATACTGCCCGCGAGTGCTCCGAAACTGGGTCCGCGCCTGCTTCCTACGCTTCCTCTGACCCATGCCGGCGTCGCCGCTGCTGTCGCCGCCGCTTGACATCGCCGCTGCCGCCGGGATTGAGATAGGGGATGAGCAGGCGAAGCAGCCGAGAAGGTGAAGGGGCAGGGACGGTGCTGTGATTTGAGGGAAGATGGTGATGCCGAGATGGGGCCAGGGATAGGGCATTTAATAACTCCTTACTTTTCTACTCTATTAATAAAATTAAAACCTGAAATGAAACGAACTCACCTACGTAGTGCAGTGGTAGAGATGGTTTTATCTGAACCATGAGGTCCATGGTTCGAATCCTGTGAGGAGGACCTTTTTTTCTTTTCTTACTTTTTTATTTTAAAATTTTGATTTCAGTGTTTAATTTTCCATGGGTCGAAACCTGTGAGGAGGACTTTTTTTTCTTTCCTTACTTTTTTTTATTTTAATAATTTGATTTCAGTGTTTAATTTTGTTGTATATATTACTAAAATTAGTATTTAGACTTCTATAAGCACACATTCCATTAAAAAAATCCAAAAAAATTGGATGAACCTTAGGGTATTTTACATTTATTCTTTAGAAACTTACTTAGAAAAATGCATAGAAGCACAGAACTTCAAAATTAGCCTCCACTCGTTATGTAGCAAAGTTTGCAAAAGTGGATTAGCATACCATATAACATCAAGTAGTTCTTAACAGCAGGTAATTAACATCCACGACCACTTGATTAACATCCACGACCATTTAAGTTTCACACACCAGTATAAGTTTCACACACCAGCATAAGTCATTTGGTCGCACACACACACATATATTTATATAAAGCAACTCAGCTAGCCTAAGATTTGGATTGCTTCAGTTCCCAGAGCTGGACTCCACGTCGTCCAGTTCCTTCCAACAGCTTGAACCAGGCTCTTCATCCTCGCATCAACATACTTGGTCAACTTGGTGTTCATTCCCGGAACATACTTGTTCAACTTGAAGTTCATTCCCTCCATGTAGTCTTTGATATCAGTCTGTGCAGCCTCTATGCGGATCCGAACAAGTTCAGGTACACCATTGAGAGGTCCACCGTAATCGGAAGAAGTAGCACTCTCGTCACTTGATGTTTCATAAACTTTCTGTTATCATGGAACATAAAAGAACAATTAGCAAGGGACTTTCTTAATTATCCATATATCAATATCTTAATCTTATATGAACATAACAGATCATTGAACAGTCAATGCATGACTCGTGGAGCCACCTTTCTAAATTCTCATCATTATGTAAAACAAAATAAAAAAGGAACTACAATTGCTAGCAGAGTAACATTGCTGCCCCTAGGAACATCACCATGTTCAAAACAATTAAATAAACTCAAATAAGGATCAGCCACACCCCATCTTAGTGCAAAGTTATATCAGTTTGTTTGGTTTGAAATATTGCATGCATAAATTACCTCAAGCATTTTATGTGGCAAAAGAAAACAATCTGACAGGTGTAAGAATGGATGCAAACCCCCCCCCCTGCGCATAACCAGTCATCAGGTTTGTATTACCATCTCATTAGATGCCTAATAATAAATTATTAACATGGAAATATTCTTCATATTATGGGATGAAGAATTGGGCTCAATAATATGAAGTATCTCTGGGAATGCTACATACCATACTCATTCAAATAACCCATTATCAACCTTGTGAATAATTTGAGGTACTAATAACATAATATACAACCCAAATAATAAATCCCAAAGAAGGCCTAATACGCGAGGCAAAGCAAGGATAAAATGTTAACTAGCTGCTCATCTTGGAGCTATTCTGCTATTTAGTTATCTAAATAAATAGATGAATATTCTGCTTTTCTTCTATTCAGTAAACAACTCAAATAAATATATGACTATTCTATTATTCTTCATTATTGATCAAATTAAAAACAAAGGCTTCAATTGATAAAAGCAGAGGCTTCAAATGATAAACCTAAATGCAAATCCTACCAAAAACCCTAATAGTATTGATAAGCATGAACATTCACCTTGTTCCTCGCATGAGTCGAGGTAGAACCTCTCGCCCGCTTGCCGTGGGGGATCGCCGTCTACTTCTTCGCTGCGGCGGAGGCTGCCGTTCTCCCTTTCCCCTTCTTGTCGGCGGCCACCCGTAGAGGAGTCTTCTTGGCCGCGGATGCCCCACCGCCGGTAGTCACACACAGCATTGCCGCCCTTGACACCATCAGATCCTCGGCCGAGGGCTTGATGTCCTCCTCCTCGTCGAGATTGTACTCGATGCCAGTCGGCGGCGTCGCAAACCGCCCCTTGTTGTTCCGGTATTGGCTCCGCGCCTGCTTGCTGCGACTGCTCTCACGGACTCCGGCTTCGTCGGTGCTGTCGCCGCCGCCAACCATCGCCGCCGGGGAAGGACAGAGATGCCGAGAGATGGGGCGGGGTGGATGAGAAGGCGAAGGGGACGAGATGGATTTGGGGGAAGAAGGGTGTCGATGCACAGATAGGGCCGGGTGGAGGGCGTTTTATAATTTGTACTTATTACCGTATCAAATAGAATTAAAACCAGACTTACATCTAACTCACCTACATAGCGTAGTGGTAGAAAAGGTTTTATCTGAACCATGAGGTCCATGGTTTGAGTCCTGTTGGGGAGGACATTTTAATTTTTTCTGTCCTTACTTTTTTTAGTTTAAAATTTTGATTTGCAATGTTTAATTCTGTCCCTACTTTTTTTTAGTTTAAAATTTTGATTTCCAATGTTTTATTTTGTTGTATATGTAACTACAATTATTTTTTTGAAAGGATGTGTCCCTCCTAGTTTCTTGGATTTTTTATGAACATTAGGGTATTTTAACATTTATTCTTTAGTAAATCAAAAAAATAGAATAATAGGTAAACTTCGTCAGAAATTAGCATAGATGCACACAACTTCATAGTTTGCCTCCGTGAACATCCAGTTAAAGTTATAAATGATTTCAACAAAGTGGTACCATACATCTCGTACGAGGATGAACATCTCTCGCTCATCTATAGGGGTATCTGTGAGACCTCTTATGACTGTGAGGATGTGCATCACCGATTTCTCAGAATGACTTCAAACTTTTTTTAGAACACGTATACATCGAAAGGATGTGTCCCTCCTAGTTTTTTGCATTTTTATGAACATTAGGGTATTTTAACATTTATTCTTTAGTAAATAAAAAAACAATAATAGGTAAACTTGGTCAGAAATTAGCATAGATGCACACAACTTCATAGTTTGCCTCCGTGAAAATCCAGTTAAAGTTATAAATGATTTGGACAAAGTGGTACCATACATCTCGTACGAGAATGAACATCTCTCGCTCATCTATAGGGGCATGTGTGAGACCTCTTATGACTTTGTGAGAATGTGCATCACCGATTTCTCAGAATGACTTCAAACTTTTTTTAGAACACGTATACATCGAAAGGATGTGTCCCTCCTAGTTTTTTGGATTTTTATGAACATTAGGGTATTTTAACATTTATTCTTTAGTAAATAAAAAAAAACAATAATAGCTAAACTTGGTCAGAAATTAACATAGATGCACACAACTTCATAGTTTGCCTCCGTGAACATCTAGTTAAAGTTATAAATGATTTCGACAAAGTAGTACCATACATCTCGTACGAGGATGAACATCTCTCGCTCATCTATAGGGGCATGTGTGAGACCTCTTATGACTTTGTGAGGATGTGCATCACCGATTTCTCAGAATGACTTCAAAATTTTATTAGAACACGAATACATCGAAAGGATGTGTCCCTCCTAGTTTTTTGGATTTTTTATGAACATTAGGGTATTTTAACATTTATTCTTAGTAAATAAAAAAATACAATAATAGCTAAACTTGGTCAGAAATTAGCATAGATGCACACAACTTCATAGTTTGCCTCCGTGAACATCCAGTTAAAGTTATAAATGATTTCGACAAAGTAGTACCATAAATATCGGACGAGGATGAACATCTCTCGCTCATCTATAGGGGCATGTGTGAGACCTCTTATGACTTTGTGAGGATGTGCATCACCAATTTCTCAGAATGACTTTAAACTTTTTTTAGAACATGTATACATCGAAAGGATGTGTCCCTCCTAGTTTTTTGGATTTTTATGAACATTAGGGTATTTTAACATTTATTCTTTAGTAAATAAAAAAAATACAATAATAGCAAAACTTGGTCAGAAATTAGCATAGATGCACACAACTTCATAGTTTGCCTCCGTGAACATCCAGTTAAAGTTATAAATGATTTCGACAAAGTAGTACCATACATATCGTACGAGGATGAACATCTCTCGCTTATCTATAGGGGCATGTGTGAGACCTCTTATGACTTTGTGAGGATGTGCATCACCGATTTCTCCGAATGACTTCAAACTTTTTTTAGAACACATATACATCGAAAGGATGTGTCCCTCCTAGTTTTTTGGATTTTATTATGAACATTAGGGTATTTTAACATTTATTCTTTAGTAAATCAAAAAAAGGTAAACTTGGTCAGAAATTAGCATAGATGCACACAACTTCATAGTTTGCCTCCGTGAACATCCAGTTAAAATTATAAATGATTTCGACAAAGTGGTACCATACATCTCGTACGAGGATGAACATCTCTCGCTCATCTATAGGGGCATCTGTGAGACCTCTTATGACTCTGAGGATGTGCATCACTGATTTCTCAGAATGACTTCAAACTTTTTTTAGAACACGTATACATCGAAAGGATGTGTCCCTCCTAGTTTTTTGGATTTTTTATGAACATTAGGGTATTTTAACATTTATTCTTTAGTACATAAAAAAAACAATAATAGGTAAACTTGGTCAGAAATTATCATAGATGCACACAACTTCATAGTTTGCCTTCGTGAACATCCAGTTAAAGTTATAAATGATTTGGACAAAGTGGTACCATACATCTCGTACGAGGATGAACATCTCTCGCTCATCTATAGGGGTATGTGTGAGACCTCTTATGACTTTGTGAGGATGTGCATCACCAATTTCTCAGAATGACTTTAAACTTTTTTTAGAACATGTATACATCGAAAGGATGTGTCCCTCCTAGTTTTTTGGATTTTTATGAACATTAGGGTATTTTAACATTTATTCTTTAGTAAATAAAAAAAATACAATAATAGCAAAACTTGGTCAGAAATTAGCATAGATGCACACAACTTCATAGTTTGCCTCCGTGAACATCCAGTTAAAGTTATAAATGATTTCGACAAAGTAGTACCATACATCTCGTACGAGGATGAACATCTCTCGCTCATCTATAGGGGCATGTGTGAGACCTCTTATGACTTTGTGAGGATGTGCATCACCGATTTCTCAGAATGACTTCAAAATTTTATTAGAACACGAATACATCGAAAGGATGTGTCCCTCCTAGTTTTTTGGATTTTTTATGAACATTAGGGTATTTTAACATTTATACTTAGTAAATAAAAAAATACAATAATAGCTAAGCTTGGTCAGAAATTAGCATAGATGCACACAACTTCATAGTTTGCCTCCGTGAACATCCAGTTAAAGTTATAAATGATTTCGACAAAGTAGTACCATACATATCGTACGAGGATGAACATCTCTCGCTCATCTATAGGGGCATGTGTGAGACCTTTTATGACTTTGTGAGGATGTGCATCACCGATTTCTCCGAATTAGTTCAAACTTTTTTTAGAACACATATACATCAAAAGGATGTGTCCCTCCTAGTTTTTTGGATTTTATTATGAACATTAGGGTATTTTAACATTTATTCTTTAGTAAATCAAAAAAAAGTTAAACTTGGTCAGAAATTAGCATAGATGCACACAACTTCATAGTTTGCCTCCGTGAACATCCAGTTAAAATTATAAATGATTTCGACAAAGTGGTACCATACATCTCGTACGAGGATGAACATCTCTCGCTCATCTACAGGGCATCTGTGAGACCTCTTATGACTGTGAGGATGTGCATCACCGATTTCTCAGAATGACTTCAAACTTTTTTTTAGAACACGTATACATCGAAAGGATGTGTCCCTCCTAGTTTTTTGGATTTTTTATGAACATTAGGGTATTTTAACATTTATTCTTTAGTAAATAAAAAAACAATAATAGGTAAACTTGGTCAGAAATTAGCATAGATGCACACAACTTCATAGTTTGCCTTCGTGAACATCCAGTTAAAGTTATAAATGATTTGGACAAAGTGGCACCATACATCTCGTACGAGGATGAACATCTCTCGCTCATCTATAGGTGCATGTGTGAGACCTCTTATGACTTTGTGAGGATGTGCATCACCGAATTCTCAGCATGACTTTAAACTTTTTTTAGAACATGTATACATCGAAAGGATGTGTCCCTCCTAGTTTTTTGGATTTTTATGAACATTAGGGTATTTTAACATTTATTCTTTAGTAAATAAAAAAATACAATAATAGCGAAACTTGGTCAGAAATTAGCATAGATGCACACAACTTCATAGTTTGCCTCCGTGAACATCCAGTTAAAGTTATAAATGATTTCGACAAAGTAGTACCATAAATATCGGACGAGGATGAACATCTCTCACTCATCTATAGGGGCATGTGTGAGACCTCTTATGACTTTGTGAGGATATGCATCACCGATTTCTCAGAATGACTTCAAACTTTTTTTAGAACACATATACATCGAAAGGATGTGTCCCTCCTAGATTTTTGGATTTTTTATGAACATTAGGGTATTTTAACATTTATTCTTTAGTAAATAAAAAAAACAATAATAGGTAAACTTGGTCAGAAATTAGCATAGATGCACACAACTTCAAAGTTTGCCTCCGTGAACATCCAGTTAAAGTTATAAATGATTTCGACAAAGTAGTACCATACATCTCGTACGAGGATGAACATCTCTCGCTCATCTAAAGGGGCATGTGTGAGACCTCTTATGACTTTGTGAGGATGTGCATCACCGATTTCTCAGAATGACTTCAAAATTTTTTTAGAACACGAATACATCGAAAGGATGTGTCCCTCCTAGTTTTTTGGATTTTTATGAACATTAGGGTATTTTAACATTTATTCTTTAGTAAATAAAAAAATACAATAATAGCTAAACTTGGTCAGAAATTAGCATAGATGCACACAACTTCAAAGTTTGCCTCCGTGAACATCCCGTTAAAGTTATAAATGATTTCGTCAAAGTAGTACCATAAATATCGGACGAGGATGAACATCTCTTGCTCATCTATAGGGGCATGTGTGAGACCTCTTATGACTTTGTGAGGATGTGCATCACTGATTTCTCAGAATGACTTCAAACTTTTTTTAGAACACATATACATCGAAAGGATGTGTCCCTCCTAGATTTTTGGATTTTTTATGAACATTAGGGTATCTTAACATTTATTCTTTAGTAAATAAGAACAACAATAATAGGTAAACTTGGTCAGAAATTAGCATAGATGCACACAACTTCAAAGTTTGCCTCCGTGAACATCCAGTTAAAGTTATAAATGATTTCGACAAAGTAGTACCATACATATCGTACGAGGATGAACATCTCTCGCTCATCTATAGGGGCATGTGTGAGACCTTTTATGACTTTGTGAGGATGTGCATCACCGATTTCTCCGAATGAGTTCAAACTTTTTTTAGAACACATATACATCAAAAGGATGTGTCCCTCCTAGTTTTTTGGATTTTATTATGAACATTAGGGTATTTTAACATTTATTCTTTAGTAAATCAAAAAAAAGTTAAACTTGGTCAGAAATTAGCATAGATGCACACAACTTCATAGTTTGCCTCCGTGAACATCCAGTTAAAATTATAAATGATTTCGACAAAGTGGTACCATACATCTCGTACGAGGATGAACATCTCTCGCTCATCTATAGGGCATCTGTGAGACCTCTTATGACTGTGAGGATGTGCATCACCGATTTCTCAGAATGACTTCAAACTTTTTTTTAGAACACGTATACATCGAAAGGATGTGTCCCTCCTAGTTTTTTGGATTTTTTATGAACATTAGGGTATTTTAACATTTATTCTTTAGTAAATAAAAAAACAATAATAGGTAAACTTGGTCAGAAATTAGCATAGATGCACACAACTTCATAGTTTGCCTTCGTGAACATCCAGTTAAAGTTATAAATGATTTGGACAATGTGGTACCACACATCTCGTACGAGGATGAACATCTCTCGCTCATCTATAGGTGCATGTGTGAGACCTCTTATGACTTTGTGAGGATGTGCATCACCGAATTCTCAGCATGACTTTAAACTTTTTTTAGAACATGTATACATCGAAAGGATGTGTCCCTCCTAGTTTTTTGGATTTTTATGAACATTAGGGTATTTTAACATTTATTCTTTAGTAAATAAAAAAATACAATAATAGCGAAACTTGGTCAGAAATTAGCATAGATGCACACAACTTCATAGTTTGCCTCCGTGAACATCCAGTTAAAGTTATAAATGATTTCGACAAAGTAGTACCATAAATATCGGACGAGGATGAACATCTCTCACTCATCTATAGGGGCATGTGTGAGACCTCTTATGACTTTGTGAGGATATGCATCACCGATTTCTCAGAATGACTTCAAACTTTTTTTAGAACACATATACATCGAAAGGATGTGTCCCTCCTAGATTTTTGGATTTTTTATGAACATTAGGGTATTTTAACATTTATTCTTTAGTAAATAAAAAAAACAATAATAGGTAAACTTGGTCAGAAATTAGCATAGATGCACACAACTTCAAAGTTTGCCTCCGTGAACATCCAGTTAAAGTTATAAATGATTTCGACAAAGTAGTACCATACATCTCGTACGAGGATGAACATCTCTCGCTCATCTAAAGGGGCATGTGTGAGACCTCTTATGACTTTGTGAGGATGTGCATCACCGATTTCTCAGAATGACTTCAAAATTTTTTTAGAACACGAATACATCGAAAGGATGTGTCCCTCCTAGTTTTTTGGATTTTTATGAACATTAGGGTATTTTAACATTTATTCTTTAGTAAATAAAAAAATACAATAATAGCTAAACTTGGTCAGAAATTAGCATAGATGCACACAACTTCAAAGTTTGCCTCCGTGAACATCCCGTTAAAGTTATAAATGATTTCGAGAAAGTAGTACCATAAATATCGGACGAGGATGAACATCTCTTGCTCATCTATAGGGGCATGTGTGAGACCTCTTATGACTTTGTGAGGATGTGCATCACTGATTTCTCAGAATGACTTCAAACTTTTTTTAGAACACATATACATCGAAAGGATGTGTCCCTCCTAGATTTTTGGATTTTTTATGAACATTAGGGTATTTTAACATTTATTCTTTAGTAAATAAGAACAACAATAATAGGTAAACTTGGTCAGAAATTAGCATAGATGCACACAACTTCAAAGTTTGCCTCCGTGAACATCCAGTTAAAGTTATAAATGATTTCGACAAAGTAGTACCATACATCTCGTACGAGGATGAACATCTCTCGCTCATCTATAGGGGCATGTGTGAGACCTCTTATGACTTTGTGAGGATGTGCATCACCGATTTCTCAGAATGACTTCAAAAAGTTTTTAGAACACGAATACATCGAAAGGATGTGTCCCTCGTAGTTTTTTGGATTTTTATGAACATTAGGGTATTTTAACATTTATTCTTTAGTAAATAAAAAAATACAATAATAGCTAAACTTGGTCAGAAATTAGCATAGATGCACACAACTTCAAAGTTTGCCTCCGTGAACATCCAGTTAAAGTTATAAATGATTTCGACAAAGTAGTACCATACATCTCGTACGAGGATGAACATCTCTCGCTCATCTATAGGGGCATGTGTGAGACCTCTTATGACTTTGTGAGGATGTGCATCACCGATTTCTCAGAATGACTTCAAAAAGTTTTTAGAACACGAATACATCAAAAGGATGTGTCCCTCGTAGTTTTTTGGATTTTTATGAACATTAGGGTATTTTAACATTTATTCTTTAGTAAATAAAAAAATACAATAATAGCTAAACTTGGTCAGAAATTAGCATAGATGCACACAAATTCATAGTTTGCCTCCGTGAACCTCCAGTTAAAGTTATAAATAATTTCGACAAAATAGTACCATACATATTGTACGAGGATGAACATCTCTCGCTCATCTATAGGGGCATGTGTGAGACCTCTTATGACTTTGTGAGGATGTGCATCACCGATTTCTCAGAATGACTTCAAACTTTTTTTAGAACACATATACATCGAAAGGATGTGTCCCTCCTAGTTTTTTGGATTTTTTATGAACATTAGGGTATTTTAACATTTATTTTTTAGTAAATAAAAAAAACAATAATAGCTAAACTTGGTCAGAAATTAGCATAGATGCACACAACTTCATAGTTTGCCTCCGTGAACATCCAGTTAAAATTATAAATGATTTCGACAAAGTGGTACCATACATCTCGTACGAGGATGAACATCTCTCGCTCATCTATAGGGGCATGTGTGAGACCTCTTATGACTTTGTGAGGATGTGCATAACCGATTTCTCAGAATGACTTCAAATTTTTTTTAGAACACATATACATCGAAAGGATGTGTCCCTCCTAGTTTTCTGGATTTTTTATGAACATTAGGGTATTTTAACATTTATTCTTTAGTAAATAAAAAAACAATAATATGTAAACTTGGTCAGAAATTAGCATAGTTGCACACAACTTCATAGTTTGCCTCGTGAACATCCAGTTAAAGTTATAAATGATTTCGACAAAGTTGTACCATACATCTCGTACGAGGATGAACATCACTTGCTCATCTATAGGGGCATGTGTGAGACCTCTTATGACTTTGTGAGGATGTGCATCACCGATTTCGCAGAATGACTTCAAAATTTTTTTAGAACACGAATACATCGAAAGGATGTGTCCCTGCTAGTTTTTTGGATTTTTTATGAACATTAGGGTATTTTAACAATTATTCTTTAGTAAATAAAAAAATACAATAATAGCTAAACTTGGTCAGAAATTAGCATAGATGCACACAACTTCATAGTTTGCCTCCGTGAACATCCAGTTAAAATTATAAATGATTTCGACAAAGTGGTACCATACATCTGGTACGAGGATGAACATCGGTCGCTCATCTATAGGGGCATGTGTGAGACCTCTTATGACTTTATTAGGATGTGCATCACCGATTTCTCAGAATGACTTCAAACTTTTTTTAGAACACGTATACATCGAAAGGATGTGTCCCTCCTAGTTTTTTGGATTTTTTATGAACATTAGGGTATTTTAACATTTATTCTTTAGTAAACAAAAAAACAATAATAGGTAAACTTGGTCAGAAATTAGCATAGATGCACACAACTTCATAGTTTGCCTCCGTGAACATCCAGTTAAAGTTATAAATGATTTCGACAAAGTAGTACCATACATCTCGTACGAGGATGAACATCTCTCGCTCATCTATAGGGGCATGTGTGAGACCTCTTATGACTTTGTGAGGATGTGCATCACCGATTTCTCAGAATGACTTCAAAATTTTTTTAGAACACGAATACATCGAAAGGATGTGTCCCTCGTAGTTTTTTGGATTTTTTATGAACATTAGGGTATTTTAACATTTATTCTTTAGTAAATAAAAAAATACTATAATAGCTAAACTTGGTCAGAAATTAGCATAGATGCACACAAATTCATAGTTTGCCTCCGTGAACATCCAGTTAAAGTTATAAATGATTTGCACAAAGTAGTACCATACATATCGTACGAGGATGTACATCTCTCGCTCATCTATAGGGGCATCTGTGAGACCTCTTATGACTTTGTGAGGATGTGCATCACCGATTTCTCAGAATGACTTCAAAATTTTTTTAGAACACGAATACATCGAAAGGATGTGTCCCACCTAGTTTTTTGGATTTTTTATGAACATTAGGGTATTTTAACAATTATTCTTTAGTAAATAAAAAAATACAATAATAGCTAAACTTGGTCAGAAATTAGCATAGATGCACACAACTTCATAGTTTGCCTCCGTGAACATCCAGTTAAAGTTATAAATGATTCCAACAAAGTGGTACCATACATCTCGTACGAGGATGAACATCTCTCGCTCATCTATAGGGGCATGTGTGAGACCTCTTATGACTTTGTGAGGATGTGCATCACCAATTTCTCAGAATGACTTCAAAAATTTTTTAGAACACGAATACATCGAAAGGATGTGTCCCTCCTAGATTTTTGGATTTTTTATGAACATTAGGGTATTTTAACATTTATTCTTTAGGAAATATGAAAAACAATAATAGGTAAACTTGGTCAGAAATTAGCATAGATGCACACAACTTCAAAGTTTGCCTCCGTGAACATCCAGTTAAAGTTATAAATGATTTCAACAAAGTGGTACCATACATCTCGTACGAGGATGAACATCTCTCGCTCATTTATAGGGGCATGTGTGAGACCTCTTTTGACTTTGTGAGGATGTGCATCACCGATTTCTCAGAATGACTTCAAACTTTTTTGTAGAACACGTATACATCGAAAGGATGTGTCCCTCCTAGTTTTTTGGATTTTTTATGAACATTAGGGTATTTTAACATTTATTCTTTAGTAAATCAAAAAAAGCAATAATAGGTAAACTTGGTCAGAAATTATCATAGATGCACACAACTTCATAGTTTGCCTCCGTGAACATCCTGTTAAAGTTATAAATAATTTCGACAAAGTGGTACCATACATCTCGTACGAGGATGAACATCTCTCGCTCATCTATATGGGCATGTGTGAGACCTCTTATGAGTTTGTGAGGATGTGCATCACCAATTTCTTAGAATGACTTCAAACGTTTTTTAGAACACGTATACATCGAAAGGATGTGTCCCTCCTAGTTTTTTGCTTTTTTTATGAACATTAGGGTATTTTAACATATATTCTTTAGTAAATAAAAAAATACAATAATAGCTAAACTTGGTCAGAAATTAGCATAGATGCACACAAATTCATAGTTTGCCTCCGTGAACATCCAGTTAAAGTTATAAATGATTTCGACAAAGTAGTACCATACATATCGTACGAGGATGAACATCTCTCGCTCATCTATAGGGGCATGTGTGAGACCTCTTATGACTTTGTGAGGATGTGCATCACCGATTTCTCAGAATGACATCAAAATTTTTTTAGAATGCGTATACATCGAAAGGATGTGTCCCTCCTAGTTTTTTGGATTTTTTATGAACAATAGGGTATTTTAACATTTATTGTTTTGTAAATCAAAAAATAGAATAATAGGTAAACTTGGTCAGAAATTAGAGTAGATGCACACAACTTCATAGTTTGCCTCCGTGAACATCCAGTTAAAGTTATAAATTATTTCGACAAAGTGGTACCATACATCTCGTACGAGGATGAACATCTCTCACTCATCTATAGGGGCATGTGTGAGACCTCTTATGACTTTGTGAGGATGTGCATCACTGATTTCTCAGAATGACTTCAAACCTTTTTTAGAACACGTATACATCGAAAGGATGTGTCCCTCCAAGGTTTTTGGATTTTTATGAAAATTAGGGTATTTTAACATTTATTCTTTAGTAAATCAAAAAAATAGAATAAGAGGTAAACTTGGTCAGAAATTAGCATAGATGCACACAACTTCATAGTTTGACTCCGTGAACATCCAGTTAAAGTTATAAATGATTTCGACAAAGTGGTA
This sequence comes from Cenchrus fungigraminus, assembly GCA_036936925.1. Classification (NCBI taxonomy): domain Eukaryota; kingdom Viridiplantae; phylum Streptophyta; class Magnoliopsida; order Poales; family Poaceae; genus Cenchrus; species Cenchrus fungigraminus. The sequence continues at coordinate 9,551,020 of CM072775.1, read as the reverse complement.
CCATACATCTCGTACGAGGATGAACATCCCTCGCTCATCTATAGGGGCATGTGTGAGAGCTCTTATGACTTTGTGAGGATGTGCATCACCGATTTCTTAGAATGACTTCAAACGTTTTTTAGAACACGTATACATCGAAAGGATGTGTCCCTCCTAGTTTTTTGTATTTTTTATGAACATTTGGGTATTTTAACATTTAATCTTTAGTAAATCAAAAAAAATACAATAATAGGTAAACTTGGTCAGAAATTAGCATAGATGCACACAACTTCATAGTTTGCCTCCGTGAACATCCAGTTAAAGTTATAAATGATTTCGACAAAGTAGTACCATACATCTCGTACGAGGATGAACATCTCTCGCTCATCTATAGGGGCATGTGTGAGACCTCTTATGACTTTGTGAGGATGATTTTGACAAAGTGGTACCATACATCTCGTACGAGGATGAACATCTCTCGCTCATCTATATGGGCATGTGTGAGACCTCTTATGACTTTGTGCGGATGTGCATCACCGATTTCTCCGAATGACTTCAAACTTTTTTTAGAACACGTATACATCGAAAGGATGTGTCCCTCCTAGTTTTTTGTATTTTTTATGAACATTTGGGTATTTTAACATTTAATCTTTAGTAAATAAAAAAAATACAATAATAGGTAAACTTGGTCAGAAATTAGCATAGATGCACACAAATTGATAGTTTGCCTCTGTGAACATCCAGTTAAAGTTATAAATGATTTCGACAAAGTAGTACCATACATCTCGTACGAGGATGAACATCTCTCGCTCATCTATAGGGGTATGTGTGAGACCTCTTATGACTTTGTGAGGATGATTTTGACAAAGTGGTACCATACATCTCCTACAAGGATGAACATCTCTCGCTCATCTATATGGGCATGTGTGAGACCTGTTATGACTTTGTGCGGATGTGCATCACCGATTTCTCCGAATGACTTCAAACTTTTTTTAGAACACGTATACATCGAAAGGATGTGTCCCTCCTAGTTTTTTGGATTTTTATGAAAATTAGGGTATTTTAACATTTATTCTTTAGTAAATCAAAAAAATAGAATAAGAGGTAAACTTGGTCAGAAATTAGCATAGATGCACACAACTTCATAGTTTGACTCCGTGAACATCCAGTTAAAGTTATAAATGATTTCGAGAAAGTAGTACCATACATCTCATACGAGGAGGAACATCTCTCGCTCATCTATAGGGGCATGTGTGAGACCTCTTATGACTTTGTGAGGATGTGCATCACCGATTTCTCAGAATGACTTCAAACGTTTTTTAGAACACGTATACATCGAAAGGATGTGTCCCTCCTAGTTTTTTGTATTTTTTATGAACATTTGGGTATTTTAACATTTAATCTTTAGTAAATCAAAAAAATACAATAATAGGTAAACTTGGTCAGAAATTAGCATAGATGCACACAAATTGATAGTTTGCCTCCGTGAACATCCAGTTAAAGTTATAAATGATTTCGACAAAGTAGTACCATACATCTCGTACGAGGATGAACATCTCTCGCTCATCTATAGGGGCATGTGTGAGACCTCTTATGACTTTGTGAGGATGATTTTGACAAAGTGGTACCATACATCTCGTACGAGGATGAACATCTCTCGCTCATCTATATGGGCTTGTGTGAGACCTCTTATGACTTTGTGCGGATGTGCATTACCGATTTCTCCGAATGACTTCAAACTTTTTTTAGAACACGTATACATCGAAAGGGTGTGTCCCTCCTAGTTTTTTGTATTTTTTATGAACATTTGGGTATTTTAACATTTAATCTTTAGTAAATAAAAAAAATACAATAATAGGTAAACTTGGTCAGAAATTAGCATAGATGCACACAAATTGATAGTTTGCCTCTGTGAACATCCAGTTAAAGTTATAAATGATTTCGACAAAGTAGTACCATACATCTCGTACGAGGATGAACATCTCTCGCTCATCTATAGGGGTATGTGTGAGACCTCTTATGACTTTGTGAGGATGATTTTGACAAAGTGGTACCATACATCTCCTACAAGGATGAACATCTCTCGCTCATCTATATGGGCATGTGTGAGACCTCTTATGACTTTGTGCGGATGTGCATCACCGATTTCTCCGAATGACTTCAAACTTTTTTTAGAACACGTATACATCGAAAGGATGTGTCCCTCCTAGTTTTTTGGATTTTTATGAACATTAGGGTATTTTAACATTTATTCTTTAGTAAATCAAAAAAAATACAATAATAGGTAAACTTGGTAAGAAATTAGCATAGATGCACACAACTTCATAGTTTGCCTGCGTGAACATCCAGTTAAAGTTATAAATGATTTCGACAAAGTAGTACCATACATCTCATACGAGGAGGAACATCTCTCGCTCATCTATAGGGGCATGTGTGATACCTCTTATGACTTTGTGAGGATGTGCATCACCGATTTCTCAGAATGACATCAAAAATTTTTTAGAATGCGTATACATCGAAAGGATGTGTCCCTCCTAGTTTTTTGGATTTTTTATGAACATTAGGGTATTTTAACATTTATTGTTTTGTAAATCAAAAAAATAGAATAATAGGTAAACTTGGTCAGAAATTAGCATAGATGCACACAACTTCATAGTTTGCCTCCGTGAACATCCAGTTAAAGTTATAAATTATTTCGACAAAGTGGTACCATACATCTCGTACGAGGATGAACATCTCTCACTCATCTATAGGGGCATGTGTGAGACATCTTATGACTTTGTGAGGATGTGCATCACCGATTTCTCAGAATGACTTCAAACCTTTTTTAGAACACGTATACATCGAAAGGATGTGTCCCTCCAAGTTTTTTGGATTTTTATGAACATTAGGGTATTTTAACATTTATTCTTTAGTAAATCAAAAAAATAGAATAAGAGTTAAACTTGGTCAGAAATTAGCATAGATGCACACAACTTCATAGTTTGCCTCCGTGAACAGCCAGTTAAAGTTATAAATGATTTCAACAATGTGGTACCATACATCTCGTACGAGGATGAACATCTCTCGCTCATCTATAGGGGCATGTGTGAGACCTCTTATGACTTTGTGAGGATGCGCATCACCAATTTCTCAGAATGACTTCAAACTTTTCTAGAACACATATACATCGAAAGGATGTGTCCCTCCAAGTTCTTTGGATTTTTTATGAACATTAGGGTATTTTTACATTTATTCTTTAGTAAATAAAAAAAACAATAATAGTTAAACTGGGTCAGAAATTAGTATTGATGCACACAACTTCATAGTTGCCTCCGTGATCATCTAGTTAAAGTTATAAATGATTTCGTCAAAGTGGTACCTTACATCTCGTATGAGGATGAACATCTCTCGCTCATCTATAGGGGCATGTGTGAGACCTCTTATGACTTTGTGAGGATGTGCATCACCGATTTCTCAGAATGATTTCAAAATTTTTTTAGAACATGTATACATGGAAAGGATGTGTCCCTCCTAGTTTTTTTGGATTTTTTATGAACATTAGGGTATTTTAACATTTATTCTTTAGTAAATCAAAAAAATACAATAATAGGTAAACTTGGTCTGAAATTAGCATAGATGGACACAAGTTCATAGTTTGCCTCCGTGAACATCCAGTTAAAGTTATAAGTGATTTCGACAAAGTGGTACCATACATCTCGTACGAGGATGAACATCTCTCGCTCATCTATAGGGGCATGTGTGAGACCTATTATGACTTTGTGAGGATGTGCATCACCGATTTCTCAGAATGACTTCAAACTTTTTTTAGAACACGTATACATCGAAAGGATGTGTCCCTACTAGTTTTTTGGATTTTTTATGAACATTAGGAAATTTTAACATTTATTCTTTAGTAAATCAAAAAAAAGAATAATAGGTAAACTTGGTCAGAAATTAGCATAGATGCACACAACTTCATAGTTTGCCTCCGTGAACATCCAGTTAAAGTTATAAATGATTCCAACAAAGTGGTACCATACATCTCGTACGAGGATGAACATCTCTCGCTCATCTATAGGGGCATGTGTGAGACCTCTTATGACTTTGTGAGGATGTGCATCACCGATTTCTCAGAATGACTTCAAACATTTTTTAGAACACGTATACATCGAAAGGATTTGTCCCTCCTAGTTCTTTGGATTTTGTATGAACATTAGGGTATTTTAACATTTATTCTTTAGTAAATCAAAAAACAATAATAGGTAAATTTGGTCAGAAATTAGCATAGATGCACACAACTTCATAGTTTGCCTCCGTGAACATCCAGTTAAAGTTATAAATGATTTCGACAAAGTGGTACCATACATCTCGTACGAGGATGAACATCTCTCGCTCAACTATACGGGCATGCGTGAGACCTCTTATGACTCTGTGAGGATGTGCATCACCGATTTCTCAAAATGACTTGAAAATTTTTTTAGAACACGTATACATTGAAAGGATGTGTCCCTCCTAGTTTTTTGGATTTTTTTCTGAACATTAGGGTATTTTAACATTTATTCTTTAGTAAATAAAAAAAACAATAATAGGTAAACTTGGTCAGAAATTAGCATAGATGCACACAACTTCATAGTTTGCCTCCGTGAACATCCAGTTAAAGTTATAAATGATTTCAACAAAGTGGTACCATACATCTCGTCCGAGGATGAACATCTCCCGCTCATCTATAGGGGCATGTGTGAGACCTCTTATGACTTTGTGAGGATGCGCATCACCGATTTCTCAGAATGACTTCAAACTTTTCTAGAACACATATACATCGAAAGGATGTGTCCCTCCTAGTTTTTTGTATTTTTTATGAACATTAGGGTATTTTAACATTTATTTTTTAGTAAATAAAAAAACAATAATAGTTAAACTGGGTCAGAAATTAGTATAGATGCACACAACTTCATAGTTGCCTCCGTGAACATCTAGTTAAAGTTATAAATGATTTCGTCAAAGTGGTACCATACATCTCGTATGAGGATGAACATCTCTCGCTCATCTAAAGGGGCTTGTGTGAGACCTCTTATGACTTTGTGAGGATGATTTCGACAAAGTGGTACCATACATCTCGTACGAGGATGAACATCTCTCTCTCATCTATACGGGCATGCGTGAGACCTCTTATGACTCTGTGAGGATGTGCATCACCGATTTCTCAAAATGACTTGAAAATTTATTTAGAACACGTATACATTAAAAGGATGTGTCCCTCCTAGTTTTTTGGATTTTTTATGAACATTAGGGTATTTTAACATTTATTCTTTAGTAAATAAAAAAAACAATAATAGGTAAACTTGGTCAGAAATTAGCATAGATGCACACAACTTCATAGTTTGCCTCCGTGAACATCCAGTTAAAGTTATAAATGATTTCGACAAAGTAGTACCATACATTTCGTACGAGGATGAACATCTCTCGCTCGTCTATAGGGGCATGTGTGTGACCTCTTATGACTTTGTTAGGATGTGCATCACTGATTTCTCAGAATGACTTCAAACTTTTTTTAGAACACATATACATCGAAAGGATGTGTCCCTCCTAGTTTTTTGGATTTCTTATGAACATTAGGGTATTTTAACATTTATTCTTTAGTAAATCATAAAAAATACAACAATTGGTAAATAATATTAGGGTTTTTAAAACATTTATTATCCAAGCTGTGCAATAGTCCCGTGCTAATAATTTTCCCAAATTCATGCAAATTCCAGGCCCGGGAAAAAACCGTGTTGAAAAAAATCTAGCGCGCCCTCACCCCGGTTTCCTCCCCCACGTCGCCCTTTATTCCGCAACTTCTCATCTACACACGTTCTCCTTCCTCTTCTACCACGCAGCCGTCTCCACAGAGTTAGGGTTTTAGGTTTCCACCAAAAAGAAGTCGACCATGGCGACGACGACTCCATCGAGTGGAACACCTCAGTCATCGTCCATGCGCACACGTGCAGGAGCGGGGACACCAACAACTCCAGCGGTGTCGGTGGCTACGGCGGCGACAGCGGTCCCGGCAACTTCATTAAGACCCAACATGGCCATGTCCCTTTTTGGGGCAACACATGCGTCCGGGTCGACAGCAGCGGGGACGCCAACAACTCCGGCGGCGGCGGCGGCGTCGGCAACTTCATCCAGACCAAACGCGACCATGTCCGGGTCGAAGGGAGTTCGTGGTGATCAACAAGAAAGCTCTGTGCTTAACAATGAGACCAATGATAGGTAACTCCTCTTGCCTTCCCATTTTTGCATTCAACATATCGGGTTTAGGGTTCAGGAAAGATTTAGCGTAAGAGCATCGATGGTGCTGGGACATGCAGGAAGCAGTGCGCCATGGGATTAATGATATGTAGGGATTAATGAATTTGGTCTCTGTCCACACACATAGTAAACATACGCATGCTGGTTTCCTTCGATTTCTGTAATTACAGAAAAGTAGATAGAAAGCATGGGAGTAATGATATGTTAATTTTGGATGAATTGTCTTTAGAATAAACAGATAGATAGATGTGTTGTTCATGATATGCCTTTTAGGTTATATGAAACATCAGACAAATGTTGTTTGAATCTTTTAATTCTTCTGCATGTGAACTGGCTGTCTCCTCTAGAGTGATGAAATTAGTGTGCATTAAGTTAGACACCATTTTAGAACTGGTGGTGTATTTTTTTTACCTTCAACAGAAATTTCCTAGTACATGCATCATTCAAGTCAACTAGCTTACTAGGATCTGAGTCATCTTTGCAGTGCACATAGTCCTGTTAGGTCTATTCCTTAAGTGTATATGACATTTTCAAGATGTAATGTACATTTTGGATGATTTGTCTTTTCTAAATTTTAAATTGTTGGATCATGGAATTGTTTGATTACCCAAAGCCCAAAAAGTGTATAAAATGCCAGATCTTATAAATTTAGACATACTAGGGTTTTTATTTGTCGAAATGAAGCATTCAATGTCAAATTTGTGTTAATTTGCATGTGGATACAGTATTGACTTGGGGCATTATTTGAACACCTGTTGTGGCTTTTGGTCATTCATGATATATACTTACTTATTAAACTTTATTTTAATCTTAGTAGTAGATATTGGAAAAGGCAATTAGTAATTGCAAAAGATGCCTTTGCCTCATACCAAAATACTATAAGAAGTTTCAATTCTTAATATCCCATTTTCCTAGCCTCATGCTGATTAAGATTTATTGTTTCCTAGTATAAATATGTGCTGGTTTACTTTAAAATCAGTCGTGGGGAGTTAAAACAAGTGGGACTAAATTTTAATTACTTTCACATACTATATGTACACTGGTTTCCTTTTAAGTATATTGTTGTATCATCACTAGTGCTTAAGTCTGATACTATTGTAATATTTGGCAGCTCGGATCCAACATGGACTCTCTATTTCACATGCGAGGGGGTGCCCCGGGGGGGGGCAAGAGTCTTCTACTGTTGCAATCAGTAGGTCTGAGATCACCCTGAGTAACTTGTTTGTAATGAAATTACAAATGGGTTATAGGGTAAGGGACTATTTGTACTACAAGAGGAGATGTGGTAATGCAGCAACACTACACGAAATCGAAGATGTCGATGCAGATGCTATGATAGCATGTAATGAGGAGGAAAGACAGGTCAGACTATTGCTGTCCAAGGACCAAAAAATGACAAAAATGTGAACATAACACCCTTGAAAGTACCTAGAAGGAGACCTATTAGGGAAGAGAATTCAGATGAAGATGAGGAGTCAATTGATGCTTACAAGGAATGGTTGGACGACATGCATAAGGAAAACCGATTCATGGGTAAGTGTTATGTTGGACTTCTACATATTAAAATATTGTTCGATTATTTTCTACTGGAGAAGCCTTTGTACTAACATTAGCTTGGTTCACCCAGATTTGAAAGATATGAACATGGATGACACCACCGAAACTTACAAAGAATGGTTAACAGGGCATGGACTACTAGATGATATTAGTAATCTAACATCTGTCCCTAACTGTCTATTTTTCATATTCCTTCAAAATCATAGTATATCTTACACAAGTGACCAATATTTTCTGCAGTGGTGTATGTGGACCGTAATCATCATACAGATGTAGTACTTTCAAGTCAAGATAGCAACCCTACACCACAAGTAAACAGACCATCTCATGCTCGGCGTTTCATTCCGCTTGTTGGAGAAGGAACTAGTAAGTAATGAATATTTTCAGTTTATTGTGAGGTTCATTTAATTTAACACTATGTCAACAGTTTTAAATTTCTTTTGCTTTGTATATATATTTTTTATCATGGACAAGACTCGAAGAAGAGGAAACCAAGAGGTAACTTGAAAGGATGGACAGCAACAAAGAAGAGAACCAGGGAGGCATCTCAAAAGCTAAGCATCCAGTTCTCTAGGCTTGGAGGGCCTGTAGGGTCAAACAAACGAACATTTATTGATGAAATAACACTGCTCACAAGGAAAAGAGCACCTCTCATCGGAGTAAGAACATGGAGAGATATCCATGTGGATGTCAAAATTGCAATAGCAAATGATGTGCTGGTAAGCTTCTGTTATCCACGTGGATGTCAAAATTGCAATACCAAATTATTTGTTTAAGAAGTAATTTATTTATGCTTTGTTTTGAGCAGGCTAAGTGGGACCATGAGGATAACGAGGAGAACAGAATCAAGATATGGGCGGTGGCTAATGACCGTTACAAAGGATGGCGATCTACATTAAGTGCTACCTACAAGGCCTACACCACCTATGAAGAGAGAATGAGACATAGGCCAGAAGAGTTAGATATTGTTGAGTGGCACTATCTGGTGTTGTATTTTGGCATCGAAGAATTCCAGGTTTGTTCCCAATTTTTTAATAGCTTGCCATTTCCCCTTCTGACATCAAGGTTTATGTTTTGTGCACTGCTGATTTTATAAAAATCAAATCTGTGTGTAGAGGATTAGCAATAAGAATTCTGAGAATTGGCTGAATCGAAAGATAAACCATGTTACAGGATCAAAGGGTTTTTCTCAAGTGAGCTATGAGAAGGTAATAAAAAATCTGTAACAAGGTTTTCCTTCATGCATTTTTTAATGGTTTGTGCTTGTGCCCCCGAATGACAGCGACATGATATTGTTATAACCTATATAGTATTTGTACTTGATAGAGATATTTAGCCCACTGCCCACTACAAAAAACAATTCTGCATGCTTGTATACAGAAATCCGATAAGTACTAAAACTAAAGTGTGCCAAAAAAAGAACTTGGATTCCTTTATTTTATCAATAGCAATAAATATTTATGTTACCTTTTGTTTTTTAATTCCTTGTGGACATCTTCCTGATCTTTACAGTTTCTAAAAGCTACTACATTTCCCTATATTATGAGATATGACTAATTAGTTTACATTGTTGCCTAATTAGAGGGACCAACTAATTGGTGAAGAGCCAAATGATATAGAGCTTTTTATGATGACCCACCAACAAAATGGACAATGGACAAACGAGGAATCTAGGGAAGTCTATGTGAATATTAAATAGTTTTTACAACCCTTATTAGTGATGCAACTATCCTCTTACCATTATAGTTTTAATTAACTACATCTCTTTACTTTGTTAGGACAATGCAAACAAGAAGATTATTGAGCTAGAGTCAAGGGCTGACGCAAATGGCGTGTCAGGCGTGGAGCAGAACCAGATTTTCCAATCAACCTACAAGGAAACAAGAAATATCAAATCAAACAAGATTCATGCTAATGGTTACCTTGCAAGGTACCCAACTAGAAAGGAGCTACTGTTAGAGGACTACCAGCGCAAAATCCAACAGGAAGAGGCCCTCATTGAATCTTTTGGACGGCTGCAAGAAAGACTAGAAGCTCAAGATGCTGAAAGGGAAGCTGAGAGGCAAGAACATAGGCGTCGGCTTGAACAGATCAACAAAGAAAGGGAGGCTGATAGAGAAGCACTTAGGGAAGCTATGTTAATGTTGCAAGCAGGCCAACAACAAGCTTTAGTACAACAGGTAATATTACCAACATCTATGTTTTCATAGTTAATTGTACTGAAACCAATTCAAAATGCAGGCTACCACAATTGTGTAGCCAACTGAACATGTTGCTGCTGCTGCAACAATTGAGGGGACACAAAATGTGACAACTATAGAGGGACAACACATGATGCATAGTCAGCAGGTAGTTTGAGGATCATTGAAGAATGTTTAATTGTAACATGCATGTCATATTCTTGTCAACAGGTGTAATTTTTACCACCAATGATTTTTTCAGGTTAACCAAGAATCCAGCCAGCCAGAACAGCAACACCCTTCTTTTGCAGCTGAAGAACGTCACACTAGAGGGTACACGACTAGAAGTAATTCGGCACCCCAAAATAAAGGAGGTAATTCGGGTGCTGTTTATACTACAACAAAGCAATTGAAGGAAACTGCAGCTAGGAAAAGATCTGCATTGTCCAAAAAGAATACACAGGTACTATGTGAAACCTATTATCTCTCTAAGCATTAAAAAGGAACATGTGGTCCTTTTCCAGAAGTACATATCTATTCTTTTGTTCTTCTCCTAAATCTGTTCTAGGCTTAGTTTCCTCTTGCTGATTATAAATATATGGTTGTGTTTGTGCTCATATAATGTCTTGGGAGGTTCATATTTCTTTTTTCTTCAATGTTCATGGTAGATAGTACTGCAGCTCACAATACACAAGCATGCCACTGATTTTTTCAGGAGGATTCTTAAGCTTGAGAAGGAGCATGCGAATGGTGGGATGATGGCCAACGTACATAGCAAGGGAACCTTCACTGCTACAGTAGACATTAGTCTTTTCATTCAAAAAAGTTCAAACAATTGTGTGTGCTGGACGCATTATTATGTGTTAAGCTATCTACTTGTGTTCTCATTTAGTTTGACACTCGGTGTGTTTCGTTTAAGATTCTGTATGAACAAATTGTATTTCGGTTTAATGGACATCGATGCCTCAATCTTCATTATGTATTTCTCGTTTTGTGATTATTTATTTAAGCGAACGAACAAAGCAACGCAGCATGAATTGTTAATATATATTAAACTGGTGTTGCAATATATGATGGAAATCAAACCAGATTGCGTTGCAACAATCTCACATATAGCAACCACATTTAGTTGTGGCAATAGATACGATTATCGTGGCAATACATATACCATCTCTTGCAACTACAAAAAGATGACGGTAGCAATAGAGAACCTACCTGTAGCAACCAGTCAATAACGTGGCAATAGATGACCTATCTGTAGCAACCAACCTAAGTAAGGTGGCAATAGCGTATGCTGCCTATAGCAACCATTCACAAACGTGGCAATAGAGGACCTCTCTGTAGCAACCAACCTCCACAAGTGTTGCAATAACCTAAGCCACCTATAGCAACCATTTAAGTGACGTGGCAAAAGAGAAGCTCTATTGCAATGCTCTCTGCCCGTAGCAATATCAACTATTGCAACACCTATGTTCCGTTGCAAGTGCATTGTGTTGCTACACGACCAGCGTGTCGCAATACGTGTCAATAGCAACACCTAATTCGTTGCAATTGATACTATTGCTACACTCATAGTGGTTGCAATTGATTATGTTACAACACTCACCAAGTGTTGCAAAAGCGTCAAAAGTGTTGCAATAGACGGGTTGTGTGTCGCAACTAAAATGTAAACTGTTGCATTATGCTATTGCAACTGTTACAAGTGCAATGACTTTTAATAAAAAAAAGGTAGCAAAAATACTATTGCTACCATTTTTGGGTCTTTTGCAACACTTTTTCGGCGTTGAATTTGATACAAAACCTTGTAGTGTTCGGACGAGGATGACAGCGATGGGGAGCGGACCGTCTCGGACAGGGAGGAGGAAGCGCTGGTGCCAACATCAAGGGGCATGGAGGCCCTCGCCGCGTCCGCCTCCATGGCAGACTCGGCGTGCCTCGGTGAGGGCACGTCGTCGAGGGCGCCGGTCGATTCGGGGGCCGTGCCCCAACCCCCTCAAAGAAGCGCAAGCGGCGTGTCTTCGACCTGCGGTGAGTCGCATTTTGCTCTCCGTGTTCTTGATATCATAGATTGGTTAGCTAACCTTTCCTTTCCAAATTCGCCAGCCGGGCGCCCACCGTTCCTGGGCTCACACCTGCCATGGTGCTCAAGGTGGGGACACTGGATGCGCCGCGCACGACGAGGCCTCGTTCGACGAGGACTCCTCGGTCGACGGCGGCTGTTGCAGCGGTGGTGCCGGTGACGAGGGGGACGCTGCAGTCGGAAGTGGCGGCCGCGGGAACGCTGCGACGGGAAGAGGCGGCGGCGGAGGCCCTTCGCGCGGTGATGATCTGAGGGTCCCGGCGGGGGCGGGAATAGTTTCGTGCCGCCAGCCGAGAAGCAGTGGGCCGTTGGAACGATGCGGCTCCTGCTGATGGTGATTCGACCCCCGCTGGGGGTCAGGTGGTGCTGGCAGCCGCACCAGCACCCGAGCCCGCGCCCGAGGTGTTGTTGGTGCGGTCGGATGGCCAAGTGGTGCTGCAGGCGCCAGTGACTGGTGTCGGGGCGGCGCAGGGGGCGAATATGGCGATGTTGCGCCGCCCCGACCACCCCGAAGGCTACTACTCGTGGGCGCTGAAGCTCGACCGCCCCGGGATCCCACCAGGGATGGTGGAGAATGCGGAGAAGGAGAGGGATCTGTGGCAGGACTTCAACAACTTTGGCTCCTCCCTGCAGACCTTGACTTTGTCCTCAAGACCCACACGGGCAGGTCGCTCTAGGTTTTCCGGGTAAGGGTACTTGCGTGAACGTTGCCCAGCTCCTCTTTTTTCGTTCGTGTGAGTTTCATTTGGTCTTTCTTCTCCCTCATTTGCAGAAGCTGCAGATGCAGGCAGGAGAGAAAATCTCCTACATGGCCAACCTGTGCGCCGAGATTGATAGGCTCCAGGCAGAGAACGAGGGCCTGGACGCGATGGTGGAGGCGCTGCGGACAGACCTTGGCTGGTTCGAGTACGATCTGCTCCGCGCGGGGGAGGAGCGTGACACTCAGCGGACCACGGTGGAGCAGAAGGCCAAGGAGGCCGAGGGGCTAAGTGTCGCGCTCCAGGGGAAGTTGGAGGCACTGGCCACGACGAAGGAGGAGCTCCGGAAGGCACGCGCGGCGCTTGCCGAGGCCCAGTCCCTGCTCGCGCAGGACACGACCCTCACCGAGGCGCAAGCTCAACTCTAGAAGGATCGCGCGACCCTCGAGGGAGCGAGATCCTGGTAGACTCAAGTCGAGCAAAAGACCCAAGAGGTCGAATAGCTGGGCGCTGCTCTGTGGGAGAAGAGCGAGGCGCTTACGGGGGTCGAGAGCCAGCCCCGGCAGGAGCGCGCGGCGCGCGAGGAGGCGCAGACCCAACTCCAACAAGAACGCACAACGCTCGAGGAGGTCAGGTCCACGCTTCGGTAGCGGGATGCGGAGGCGGCGACGATGAACTCCCAGCTTCAAATCCGGCAGGTGGCGGGCGAGCTTCTTATCGGGGCTCTGGTCCGGGAGGGCATCGTTGTCGAGACCCTGTGGGCCGCTGTTGAGGAGAAGGACGCCTCGATCCTGCAGCTGCGGCAAGAGGCCGGAGCCGTGCGGGTAGAGCTCGAGACAGAGAAGAGGCAGACCGAGGGTAAGTCGTAGCCCCCGGGCCCTTGATTATCTCAAGTTTATCAAGATTCGCTCTTGACGTACTTTTCCTTATTTCAGGACTGCGGAAGGCCCTGTGGGAGTCATTGAAGTAGGCGGAGACTCTCCAGGTCGCATATACCTCAGCTCAGCGGGAGCTCGAGGCTTTGGAGGGAGCGGCCCTCGAAGCGTGCCGGGAGATTGATGGAGGCGCTGGCTCGTCAGGGAGCTCATTGGCAAGCTGCCTTAGGGCTTTGGGCAGCCGCGTTGTTGAGCGCGTAAAGGGCGCTCTTCGACTTGGCATCTAGAAGACCCTGGGCATGGTGTCAACGCACTACATCGTCGAGTTCTAAGCTTTGGCGACAGGCTACATCATCACTGAAGATCTTGATGACGACGGGATGAACACTGCCATGGATCAGGCTGACGCTGCCACTGCTGTTGCTACTGCCGATCTTGCCGGTATGTTCGAGTAGGACCTCTTACTTGGCGCTGCTGAGGGCGGGACGCTGCCGCCGCAAGCCCCCGTGCGCCCTGAAAGAGGCTGGGCGCGGAAGCCCGTAGGTTGTAATTAGGAATTGAGCCAGGCGGCTTTTGTAATCGAACAAGTTGTTTCCTAAGTGTGTGAACTTATGCACAATTTGTTTATACATGCTATTGTGTTTTCCTCGTAGCTTAGAGAAATTTTGGCCGAGGATGGTCGTACCCATGAGTAACTTGAGAGTAGAGTGGTGAGAGAGAAGTTGTATCCTGCTGGAGGTGTAGGCAGTCTCAGATTCAGCCGGCCCTAGCCTTAGTTATTCACGCCCTGCTTCCATTTTTCTAAGCATTCGAGGCCTAACACGTGTAGCATTTTCGGAAGAAAAGGTATTTGCGAAAAAATAGGACCGTGTAGGGGGTGCCCCCCATAGTAGCCCCTGAGGGGGACTTGGTTTTCAGAAGAAAGCCGAGTCTCCCTGACTTTTATTCACAACCTTGGTGTATCTACAACTGACTTGGGCGTCAGGCATGTATGAAACAACTTGGAATTTCAAGGATAGCAGCGACGTAGCTGTTGAATGTTCCAAGCCTTGGTGAAGATTTCGCCCTTCTCATTTGCGAGCTTGGACGTGACGGGCTTTAGGACTTCGGCGATGATGTACGGCCCTTCCCACAGCGGCGTGAGCTTGTGGCGGCCCTCGTTCTTGAAGGACCGGATTGGCGACCAGAGAGGGGGGAGTGAATGAGAGCCGATAAAAATTCTTCTCCAAAGAGAGAGCTCGGCCTATGCCCCAATTGCTACTCCGAACACTCGGACACACAAGAGAGGCACAAGGCTAGGCACACACAAGCCTACCAACACTAGGAGCAATCCTTGGTTCAACTAGTGGAAGCACAGATCAAAGAACCAAAGGAACAAAGCTCTCAACCAAATATGTCCAGCCAGAACAGACCGTCCACCAGAGGGGGGCGGACTGTCCGCGGTCACCAGGCGGACCGTTCGTGGATCGAAGACGGACTGTCCGAAATTACCAACCGAACCACCAGAGATGAACCGCTCCTCACGGACTGTCCGCCCTCTCCTCGTAGACTGTCCGCCCTCTCCTCGCGGACTGTCCGACACTACAGTCCGGACCGTCCGTGCCAGGCACCAGAAAACTCCACCTCAATTCGAACCTCGCGGACCGTCCGTCATGGACCGGCAGACCGTCCGCAAACTCCTTGCTCCAAAAACCAAGGACCTCAATAGATCAAACCACGAGCTCGCAAGAACACGAGACGAACTCGACGAACACGCGACGAACACAGTCCTCGTGGACCGTCCGCCCTGCACGCAGAAGTAGTGCCGCGAACCCCGCGAAAACACCTCCAACTTCCGATCGATGGATCTCCCAAACCGCTGGATGGATTGAGCCCAAATTTTGGGTAGATGAGAAGCATCTCTAGGAGAAGCTATGCCCAAAATCTTGGAGCCCCAAACCTATCCAATCAACCAGATTCGCAAATCTCGTCCGCTCAAAGCACCAACACGAGTTCATCCAAACCTCACCAAATTGAGCCTGATTCCCGGTGTTTGAGGGGTCAAGATCATCACCAAAGATGCGCAAGATATCCACCCATGATCCCCTCAAAGAAATCTAGAGTGAAATGGCCTAGAACTCGACGAACAAGGATCGAACCAAAAAGCTCCGAAAATGCAAAGAAAATCAACTCGGGAATAGAGAAGGAGATAGAATTAAATCTGCCGGGAGCAAAGGATTTGGCACAAGATTTAGATGAAGACTTCACTATGAATCTCTTGTCCAATCGGTTACAAGCCACTCCAAGAATTGCAAATCTTGGATGGCAAAAAGCTCCAAACAAAGAGCCACTCACTCCTCTCACCTTCTCTCCCAAGAGCACCCCAAAATGAAAGAGCACTCCCACCACTAGCCAAAGAGTTGGCTGAAAATTCAGCCCCTCCTCCTATATATAGGCCCTCTGGAAAAGACCGAAGTGCCCCTACACTAGGAGATACAATATTACAAGCCCTCACAGGGGCATTTTGGTCAACACATGAAGTTCACCATCGGACGGCCGCGCATCCATCGGGCCTTCACGCCCTCCCGACGCAAGCACCTCGATCATGCCGCGTGTCGCCCGCCTCGAAGCTTCCCAACACTCCCGGATCCCCGTCTCCGTCGCGTTGGGCCTTCGGACTTGGTTTTGAGGCCCAAACCAAGAAACTGTCCTCCGATGGTTTTGTGGCCAAACCACCAAACCCCGCGTACACGGCCCGGCCTCACCACGCCAAGCGTCGAGCCCGTCAAGCCTTTCACCTCCGGCGCCCGAACGCTCTACTCGGTCTTGCCTCGTTCCTTGACTTGGCCGCCACCGATGCACCAGCTCCATGTCCACAACTTCGTCTTGCTCTTCTTGCACCATGCGACCCGCACTTGATCTCGTCGGCCACCGGGTCCCTCGAACCAAGCCTATTTGTCTCTCCATCACCTCGGAGGCCACCATGGCATTGACCTTTCACGCTTGTTCTTCACCTGCACCAACGCAAACCAAGCCGCAACCAACACCTACAATACTAGGCCAAGAATCAGTCCACACAACGTTGTCAACCACTCCTCACGAGTGCATTGACAACACACCACATAAAGATATCAACAAAAGACACACAACCGACAACACAACCTGACGAAACACACTCAACACAAACCCTCAAAACATCCGGTCAATCGCTCATCATATACAAACCAAGGCACATATCAACTTGGTTTCTCAGTTCTTGTACCGAAGTCTGAGCACCAGGTCTCCCTTGCTAAGGTCCCGAGGCCGGACCTTTCACGCTTGATACCGCTACAGGGATTGCTGGTACTTCTCTG
Organism: Cenchrus fungigraminus; assembly: GCA_036936925.1. Lineage (NCBI taxonomy): Eukaryota > Viridiplantae > Streptophyta > Magnoliopsida > Poales > Poaceae > Cenchrus > Cenchrus fungigraminus. The sequence goes on along the minus strand of CM072775.1, from coordinate 9,534,043 downwards.
AGTGTAAGATTTCCACGTCCTGGGTCTCATCGATGCAATCCAGCGAGTCTTCGCGATCTTGCTGGTTCTGCTCCTCTTGGTAGGCTTTGACCCTCGGGGATCCGTAGTCCAAGTCTGTAGGGAGGACGGCCTCGGCGCCATAAACAAGGAAGAACGGGGTGAAACTCGTGGCTCTGCTTGGGGTGTTTCTGAGACTCCAAACGATCGACGGCAGCTCCTGGATCCATTTCCGGCCAAATTAATTGGGCTTGTTGAAGATTCTTGGCTTTAGGCCTTGTAAAATCATGCTGTTGGCACGTTCTACTTGACTGTTGGTCTGTGGGTGTGCTACGGCTGACCAATCCACTCGGATATGGTAGCTGTCGCAGAATTCCAAGAACTTCTTGCCGGTGAACTGGGTGCCGTTGTCCGTTATGATGGAGTTTGGAACCCCGAATCGATGGACAAGGCCTGCTCGGATCTGAGGCTGCAGATGGGGCGGACCTCGATCCACTTGGAGAACTTGTCGATGGCCACCAATACGTGGGTGAAGCCCTCGGGCGCCTTCCGCAAGGGCCCGTCCATGTCCAGTCCCCACACGGCGAAAGGCCACATGATGGGGATGGTCTGTAGCGCATGAGCCGGAAGATGAGTCTTGCAGGCGTAGTACTGGCACCCTTCGCAGGTGCGCACGACCTCGTTGACGTCAGCAATAGCCTTCGGCCAATGGAAACGCTGGCGGAATGCCTTGCCCACGAGGATGTGTGGCACGGCGTGGTGGCCGCACTCGCCGGCGTGGACGTCTTGAATCAGCTCTCGACCTTCGGGGATGGAGGTGCATCACTGCATGATCCCTGAAGCGCTACGCTTGTATAGCTCGCCGTCGATGACGACGAAGGACTTAACCTTCCTGGCAATACGTCTTGCCTCGGTTCGATCCGGGGGTAACTCCCCCCGGTCGAGCCAGGCGGGATACTCGTCGCGCCAGTCCCGGGGAGGGGGCGGGAGCTCGTCAATCTCCATTGCCTTGGCTTCGTCCGCTTGGGACCCTTCGAGGTCTGAGGCCTTGAGTCACCCGTTTGAGGGGTCCTCGTCCATGGGCTCGGTGCCCGCGACCTTCGAGGGGCCAGCCCCCGAGGCCTTGATAGAAACCTTGGTGGATTTGTTGAGGTTGACGGAGGGTTCGGTGAGGTCGCGGGCGAAGACGTTTGGGGGAACAGTGATTCGCCCCAACGTGATCTTGGCCAGCTCGTCTACTTCCTCATTGTACTTGCGTGCGATGTGATTGAGCTCGAAGCCAAAGAACTTGCCCTCGAGTTTGCGCACCGCATTGCAGTATGCCTCCATCTTCTCGTTGTGGCAGCTTGCGTCCTTCGTCACCCGGTCTATGACCAGGTGTGAATCTCCCCGAATATCAAGGCGCTTGATGCCGAGCTCGACGGCGATGCGGAGGCCGATGAGAAGGGCCTCGTACTCCGCCATGTTGTTCGATGTAGGGAAATGCAAGCGCACCAAGTAGCCCATGTGTTCTCCGAGGGGTGAAACAAAGAGCAAGCCCGCGCCTGCGCCCGTTTTCATCACCGAACCGTCGAAGTACATGGTCCAGCACTCAGCCTGGATTTGGGGCATGGGCAGCTAAACGTTGGTCCATTCAGCCACGAAGTCCGCCATGACTTGCAACTTTATCGCCTTGCGCGGCGCGTAGGTGAGAGCCTCACCCATGAGCTCTACTAACCACTTTGCTATCCTATCCGAGATGTCCTGGTTGTGAACTATCTCTCCCAGGGGGAAAGATGAGACCACGGTGACAGGGTGGACCTCGAAGTAGTGCCGCAGCTTGCGCCGAGTGAACACCACCACGTAGAGCAGTTTCTGGATCTATGGGTATCGCATCTTGGTCTCAGACAACACTTCGCTGATGTAGTACACCGGCCTCTGGACAGTCAAAGTGTGCCCCTCCTCCGTTCTCTCTATGACGATGACCACGCTGACCACCTGGGTTGTTGCAGCTACGTAGAGATAAAGGGGCTCGCCTTCCTGGGGTGATGTTAGTATCAGAGCATGGGTGAGTGTTGCCTTCAGCTTGTCGGGAGCCTCTTGGGCCTCGGTGGTCCAGGAGAAATGCTCGTTCTTCTTCAGGAGTCGATACAGGGGTAAGCCCTTCTCAACGAGGCGTGAGATAAAGTGACTCAGAGCTGCCAGGCAGCCCAGGACCCTCTGTACCCCTTTCAGATCATGGATCGGCCACATCCACTTTAGGGCCGACACTTTCTCTGGGTTGGGTTCGATTCCCCACTGGGAGATGATGAAACCCAAGAGCATGCCACGCGGCACCCCAAAGACACATTTTTCGAGATTTAACTTCAACCTATTCGCCCGGAGGCAATCAAACATGATGCATAAATCATTCACTAGGTCGTCCGCCTTCCTGGACTTTACTACGATATCATCGACATATGCCTCAATGGTCCGCCCGATGTGATCCCCGAAAACGTGGAGCATACATCGCTGGTATGTTGCCCCGGCGTTTCGAAGACCAAATGGCATTGTCATGTAGCAAAACATACCAAATGGCGTGATGAAAGAGGTCGCGAGCTGGTCGGACTCTTTCATCTTGATTTGGTGATAACCAGAATAAGCATCAAGGAAGCATAATAATTCGCACCCCGTAGTAGAATCTACTATTTGATCGATATGTGGCAAAGGAAAAGGAACTTTGGGACATGCTTTATTTAAACTGGTGTAATCTACGCACATCCTCCACTTCCCATTCTTTTTCTTAACTAGTACAGGATTAGCTAGCCACTCGGGATGGAATACCTCCTTGATGAATCCGGCCTCCAAGAGATTACGCAGCTCACCTCCGATCGCCCGGCGCTTCTCCTCGTCAAATCACCGCAGACGTTGAGACACCGGCTTGGAGTTGGGCAGGATATCAAGTGAGTGCTCGGCGACCTCCCTCGGGATGCCCGGCATGTCCGCGGGACTCCACACAAAGATGTCGGCGTTGGCGCGGAGAAAGTCGACGAGCACTACTTCCTATTTTGGGTTGACGGTGGAGCTGACCCTCAACGCCTTGCCCTCGGGGGCACTAGGGTCGAGGGGTACAGCCTTGGTGTGCTCCGCAGCCTCGAAGTTGCCGGCAGGCTTGTTGGGGGAGTCGAGGACCTCGTTGGCCATCTTCTCTAGGTCCGCCAGCAGGGCCTTGTCATGCACGAGCGCCTCGTGCGCTCAACGCACTCAACGTCGCACTCGAATGCTCGAATGACAGGCCCACTGTGATGACACCTTTCGGTTCCGGCATCTTGAGCTTGAGGTAGGTGTAGTTCAGGACCGCCATGAACATGGCGTAGCATGGCCGGCCAAGGATAGCGTGGTACGCTCCCCGGAATACCAGCACCTCAAAGGTGAGGACTTCCTTGCGGAAGTTGCTCGGTGTGCCGAAGCAAACAGGCAGGTCGATCTGCTCGAGCGGCTGGACTCGCTTGACCGGCACAACGCCATGGAATGGCGACTTGCTGGGCCGCAGCTTGTCCAGGCCGATCACCATGAGCTCCAAGGTGGAGGAGTACATGATGTTGAGGCTGCTGCCCCCGTCCATCAACACCTTAGAGAACCGCGTATTGCCGATTATGGGATCGACAACAAGTAGATACTGCCCCGAATTAGGGATGTGATCCGGGTGGTCTTCGCGGCCGAAGGAGATCGTCTCCTCCGACCAGTCGAGGTACGATGACACGACCGAGTGAACGGAGTAAACCTCTCGACGTTCACGCCTGCGCTGACGGGACGTCATATCGACCATCGGCCCCCCGAAGATGAAGAACACGTTCTCCACCTCTGGGAAGCCGTCTTTGCCCCCGTCGCCCGCATCCTTCTTGGCGTTGTCCTCCTTCGCGGCGACTCGGTAGTAGTACTTCTTGAGCATGTCGCATTGCTTGAGGGTGTGAGCGACTGGGGTCTTGTGGTACGGGCAGGGCTTCTTCAGCATGTTGTCAAACACACCGCCTCGAGGGGGGCCTCGAGCCCCCTTGTTGGTAGCGTCAACCGCGTGGACTTCGTCGGAGCCCTCGCCTTGCTCCATGGGCTTCTTGCCCTGGTTCTTCTTGCCCTTCTTGCCCTGCTTCTGCTTCTTCGAGGCATCCTTGGGCTTGCTGCCCTCCGCGGGCGCATCCTCTGCTCGCTTGCCCTTCTTACCGTCGAAGATCGCCCCCACCGCCTCTTCTCCAGAAGCGTAGCTGGTAGCGATGTCGAACAGCTCGTTGACGCTGGTGGGACGGTTCCGCCCCAACTCGTGCACAAGATCCCGGCAAGTCATGCCCTCCAAGAAGGCGTGCACGACCTCAGACTCACTGACGCTCGGGAGTTTGGTGCAGCGCTTGGAGAAGCGGTGGATGAAGTCCCTTAAGGACTCGCCAGCCTTCTAGGAATAACCTCGAAGGTCCCCAAGAGTTCCCAGGGCGCACGTATGTGCCCTAGAAGTTGCCCACAAACATCCTGACCAGGTCGTCCCAGTCGTGGATCTGGTTCGTAGGCAGGTGCTCGAGCCACGTCCGCGTAGAGTCTGCAAGGTGCAGAGGTAGGTTGCGGATGATCATGGCGTCGTCGGTGGTGCTGCCTAGCTGGCACGCTAGGCGGTAGTCGTTGAGCCACACCCGGGGGTCTGTCTCCCTTGAGTACTTGTTCACGGTCGTAGGTTGCCGAAAGTGTGGGCGGATCGATGCTGTGCGGATCGCCCGGCCGAACACACGCGTGCCCGTCGGCTACGGTGTCGGGCTCCTATCCTTCTGGCTGTCGTAATGGCCACAACGCTGGGGGTGGTAGCCGTGCGATGCAGCGGCGTCCTGCTTCTTCTTATTCAGGATGTTGCGGGCGTCACCGTCATCGGCTTTGCCGCGCGTGTCCTGAATCCGCTCCTTAGCGGGCTTCTTTTGGTTGCCTTCGTGGACCGTCGGTGCCCAGTGCGGGGTGTGGACTGATGCCTCCGGGTCCTAGCCGCCTCCACTAGTTTTTACACTAGACTGATGGCGCATGCGGGAAGCGGAGCTCTCGGCCTGTTGCACCGCGACTTGCTCGATGAGGGCCTGCGCTTCGTGGCGCAGGTTGCGTCCCTGGGGCATCGATGGTTCAAGCATGGCCCGAATCAAAGTCGCTGCAGCCACGAGCTTTTGGCTGGCTCTTGCCAAGTTCGGCAGGCCATCCGCATCGGCGTCGGTGTTGATGCGTTCGCGGGCTACGCACCCCGCAGCGCGCGCCCTTTGTGACGAGTGCCCAGCCTTGTCCCTCTCAAGCATGGCCTTCAGCTGCCGCACTTGCTCGTGCTCTACGGTGATCTTCGCCTCCAGCTCGCGGACCTGGGCCAGCTGCGCAGCATGCGCAGCATCATGCGATGGTGTCCCCATCGGTGGGTTTGGCACCGGGTTGTTGCGGGCTGCCGCATCGCCCGCTCCTCCTCCTACGTCTTCGCCCTCGCCGATGACGATGACGAAGCACTTGCGGGTGGGATCGTAATCCCCCTCGCTAGAGTCGTCAGAGCAGGTGAGGCAGTAGTCCGCCGCGGCCTGAAACCGCCTAAGTGCATCGGGGTCCTGAAGCCCGGAGTAGTCCCACTCTGGTTCCCTACTCTTGTGCTCGCGTTCCTCGCTGTCGGAGTCACGGTGGGACTCGCCGGGTGAGGTAGCATGAGGTTCTGGATTGACATGAAGTGGTGACCCGGAAGGTCCTCGTACGCGGCCAGATCAGTACTGACCGACAAGGAGTACGCCATGGATGCACTGCGCATCCTGTAGGGAAACTGCGGCCGCGCTGCCATGTCTTCCCTGACAGGACGCGCCGCTGAGTTCGCCGGTGGAGGTGCGACTCCTTGTGCTGTGACAGCAGGCGGGAACTCACCGGCTTCGACCCGCTGGGGGGAGCTGACGTGTGCCACCCTGCATTGCTCCGTGCACGCTCGTTATGGGCGCTTGCCCGAACGCTTGCGGTGTCGGGGTGGCAGTGGAGCTGGCGCGGCTGCTGGTGCAGCTGCCGTCCCTGGCGGCACCGCCATGATTGCGTCCCTGTTAAGGATACGCATGAGGTAGCCGTTGCCGGTCGCCTGATAGTGGATGCTCTCGAACCAGATCTCGTATCCGGCCGGGAATGGGTCGGAGCAACCCCAGGCAGGCCTCTCCGACGTGTGCTCGGTGACGATCACCATCAATAGATGGGTGGATGATCTTAGCGCAGGCCCCTACCTAGCGCGCCAACTATCGGTGTCCGGATTAGCTCCGGCACTAACTAGTGATTAGCGTTGTGATCAGTCTCTCGATGGTCGGTGCTAAGCTAAGGGAAGTGAGGATTTATCCTGGTTCTGGCCACGGGGCCGTACGTCTAGCAGGGTGTGCTTGCGCACTGTATTAGCTTGCACCGGTGGTGCCTGTAGAGGGGGGCTACAAGCAAGGTGGGAGAGGAGGCAAGTCCTCCAGGTCCCAACTACGATGATTGAGGCAAGTGCCAATTTCGGGAACGGTGAAGTGTGGACCATGTAGCGAGCGAGTGCGTGTTGGGCGTATGTGTGCGTCCTTGCGCAGGGGCGTCTGCCTCTACCTTTTATAGACCAAGGGAGGGTAGTTACAGTGGGGCCACACCGTGATCTGTATAGTGGCTATGTACTAACAGGCGTGGCACCAGGGGTCTTGTCCTCACACGTCCTTGCTCCTGGCGTGAGTAGGTAACAGGCTCCGGCTTCCGCGGGCGGCGTGGTGGCCCTTGTGCTTGTCTGGGTGCGACTTAGAGGGTGTGTGCCCGCCAATTTAAGGGTCCGGTCGCAAGGGGAAGGACGGGAGTTGGCAGCACAGGATCGTGGGACATCACCGGCCTGTCTACACAGTGTCGCGTAGTCCGTTGCACAGCGACAGGGATGGCGGCACAACGCTAGGGATGGCCGCACAACGCCAGGGATGGCCGCATGACGTCGGAGTTGGAGGAGGGGACGCGGCGCACGCCGCCTGTACGGCGGCACCGGAAAGCATGTATGGCCGCACACCGCCCGTACACCCTTCGAGGGTGCCCCTATGCCTGTTCGAAGGTCTCGCTGCTGGGAGAGGACGGGAGCAGGCGTTACAATGGCGCGGAATGACGCCGGCCAGTCTGCACAGTGCCGCGCAGCGTCCGCACAGGGCTAGGAGTGGCCGCACAGTGGCGGGTTAGGTTGCACAAGGGCGGTGTCAAGTGCCCAGGTCGTGTCAGCCGCGCGGCGTGGAGGCAGATTTGCTTTTGACTCCGATGTCCCGCCGTGGATCCGAGCATTAAATGCCGTTGTCACAGGAGAGGCGGAGTTGGTTACTCATTCGAGGGGGATCAAGCCCTTCGAGCGAGGTGGAAACCTGCTCGAGGGGTCGGGACTCTCGAGCGAGGCAGACACCCGCTCGAGGGGTCGGGACCCTCGAGCGACGCGGAAACCCGCTCGAGGGGTCAGGACCCTCGAGCGAGGCGGAGGATGGGGCACGCGAGCAGGTCTTCTTGATAAAGAGTCTTGGGCCGCCGCTGGGCCATAGCAGTCCACGGGCCCGGCGTGTTCCTTGTTCCCCTTTTGGATTCGGGGATTAGTCCGTACGTGATTGCGTTCAACGAGGGTGATTATCCCCTTCATTAGGGGACCCCTAAATACCGTCCCCGTCAAGTACACTTATGGTTGGTACTTAGCAGTCAACAAGGCCACAAAATTTAACCAGAAGGCAATTTAAATCCATCTTCAAGTATATTAATCATGTAAGGGTCCAGGATGCTCTTGACCGTGAGCACGGCTGATCGATCAGTTTTCACTCTACTGAGGTTGTACACTTTCACCACAGCTCGTGTGCCCCATGTTGCCCGGGTTTGCAAGGTCCTTACACACTTCCGAGGTCAGTGGCTAGGGGTCCACTACAAAGCCTTTACAAAAGCATGCAAAAGACCAACAACCCCCAAGAGTTACAGATCAGGGCAGACCATAACCCTCCCTAGTGGACAACACCTTAGCAAAGGCTGCGGCCAAGAGGATTGGGATATACCCCTGCAACCCTGATCCCCCTCTGCTCCTTTCGGATAAGGCTATCGGATATTTCACACGCCTAATTAATTAGCTAAGATAGAGCCATATGAATTGTGGTTGCACTATTTTCCTGGGTGGTTCTCTGTGTTCTAATTAATTCATAGTATTCTTGTTTAAAGCGTAGATAGAAGGATGGTTAGGGTCACTTGCCTTTCTCCAACAATAAGTTACTATTATGCTCTTCTGCTCTTGCTCTTTGAAACTTCCTGACTTCTGATCAGCAACTCGATCTTCTACTCGAAGAAAACATCGAGCACAAACATGCAAAACAACAAATGAGCAATACACCAATCAAGAAAGGTTTATAAAGAGGATAGGGTTTGGTTCTAAGAACGCAAACGCAAGAAACACTTGGAACTATCGAGAGATTTGGATTATATAACCCCAAGGCTATGTACTTGGTATATTTTAATTGAATAAAGTAGTGTGCATAGGTTATTTCCGAGAAATACCCTATTTAGAATCAAGCAAGTTATATTTTCTATATAAAAGGATGATGTTGACGTAAGTCAATTTTATTTGTACTTATTTAAGTACAATTGATTCAATTTATACATTTAATTCAAAAGAAGGATGTACAACAACATCTAAGCATATTGGTTTATATTTCGAGTTGAACTAATAAAATTATAGTTCGAAACACATTTACATTAATATTGTCAAATTAACATTTAATAAGGAAAACTTTAGATAGAACATATGTTGCTTTTATTTAGAAAGCAAATTAAATATGCATTAATCAATTTAAGTTTGGTTATGAAAACCCAGGTATACTCTAATTAGTTTTTAATTGGAAGAATTATTTAAATAAATTTTAATCAAATTAATTTTCTTATGAAAACACGTGTTTGAACTCTAATTAGATTTTATTTAGTAAAGCAAGTTTTAATAGGCATTAACCAAATAAATATTAAATTTAATTTCAAAAACCTGCATGATGGAACATCACTACTAATGTGTACTTTATGTTGTTATGAACCTAACGCACTTGAACAACGTTAAACGGAGTTGTAACGCATAAACTAGACACTAAACAAGGTTGCAAGGGCTTGAACGAGATTAACTCAAGATCTGGAGGGCTAGCTGATAACTTTTACAGGACACTATAAGGCTTCCTTCGGCAGCACAGGGGGGCCAAGCTCCGTGCAACACATCCCCAGAGGGAAGTCCCTGGGGCATACGCATCCCTCCGTAGCGAGGGGAGACCCAGCCCTCTTCTGATGTCACTATTCGGGAGGTAGTGTGGCGGCGGCGCGGCGCTTGCCTTGCGTCGTAGTGTTGCGCGAAGCCGGATGGGAGAGACGAGGAAGCCGTATTCGGACCCCCGAGGTGGGGAAGAGGCACCCTGTGGATAACGGGAGGGTCAGGTCGCGCGCCCTCCTATCGTGGGCTTCCAAACACCGAAAGAATGTTGACCCGTGCGCACTTGCCCCGCGGGACTTCTGTCCTGGGAAAATACCGGGATCCCGGTGGGAAAGGAGGCTCCCAAATGAGCCCTAAATAGTGCTTGTGAAAAGGGTAAAAGGCAGGGTTAGATCTGAAAAAGATCTTGGGTGGGGTTTATGTGTAGAGGTGGAATATTTCTAGGGAGTTATCTGAGAGAGTTACAAGACACAAGAGATAAGACAAAGATTACATGATTCTTTAGGGGCTTAAACGAAATATTGCCTTATCTTTATCTATACTGGATGGCATGCTCGAAGCCTTGGACATCCATGGTCGGCAAAACAGAGGACCTTGACCGGCCAAAATCGGCAGTGTTTCGGACGAGGAGAGGCACAGCCGTGGTGGGAAACTAGAGATGAGAACGAGGAGGTCATGCGGATGTGCTCACCAGCGGCAGAAGCGAATGGAGGCGGCCAAAATCCGGTGAGGGCGACTGACGACGACGCCGGCTCGGGTTCCACTGGTCGGTAGTGCTTTGGCAGTTCTCCAGCGATGGGAAGAGGCGAAACAGATGCAGCTAAATGGTGTGGTTCCCGTGGTGGTGCCGGTTTGCTCCGAGAGGGCTCCTATCCGGCGAAACCAGCAGACTCCGGCGGCGCTTCGAGCTTCGAGCTGCGGCTGTGCTGTGCTCGAGCGAGGAAACTCCTGACTCAACACTCCATATTGTCTTATGAACTTCCTATAGTACCCTGCTAGGCCTACGAAGCTCCTGACTTGCTTAGCATTCTGAGGAATGGGCCAATCTTGCATAGCTTGTATCTTTGCAGGGTATGTTGCCACCCCATCAACACCAATGATATGTCCTAGGTATTCCAAATGTTGTTGTGCAAATGAACACTTATATTTCTTGACCAACAACTTATTGTCTTGGAGTAGCTGGAACACTTGAAGTAAGTGTTGGGTGTGTTCTTCCAATGACTTGCTATATATCAGGATGTCATCCATGACGACCAAAACAGACTTCCTGAGCATTGGGGCAAAGATTTGATTCATTATAGCGAGCATTGGGGCAAAGATTTGATTCCTTATAGCTTGAAATGTACCTGGGGCATTAGTCAGCCCAAAGTGCATGACTTTGAATTCCCAATGACCATCATGTGTTTTAAATGCCGTCTTTTCTATATACTCTTCAACCGCTTGTATTTGATGATAGCCGGACCTCAAGTCGATCTTTGTGAACCAACATGCTCCATGTAATTCATCAAGCAATTCATCTACCACCGGCATTTGGTATTTGTTCTTTATGGTGAGGGCATTCAAACGCCTGTAGTCCACACAAAAGCGTCACGTGCCGTCTTTCTTCCTCACAAGGAGAACTAGGGAAGCAAATGGACTAACACTTGGCTGGATAATACCCTTCTTAAGCATTTCCTGCAATTGTTGCTCAATCTCATCCTTCTGAGATGGATTATACCGGTATGGCTTTACATTGACTGGAGTTGCTCCTGCTATGAGTGGAATACGATGATCCATTAGTCTTGGAGGTGGTAACTCAGTTGACTCTTGAAACAAGTTATTGAACTGGTCTACCAGTTGCTGCACTTCTGGTGGAGGATTGGATTCCTTATTTTTCTGAGTGACCGGAAATAGATGCATGAGTTGGGCTACATCTCCCTTCCTTAACAGACCCTTAAGCTTCTTTGTTGATATCTTGTAGCAAGATTTTGTCTTTTGTTTGATCCTAGAGATATCCTCTCTCCTTCATGAGAAAACCTCATAATTTTCCTCCTCCAGTGTACCCACATGGGACTATGTGCCTCAAGCCAGTCCATCCCCAAAATGAGATCATAGCATGTGAGGGGTAAAACTTTCACATCAATAGAAAATGTCTTCCCCTGTGCCAGCCAAGTGAATTGATGGACAACCTGATCACTGACTAATTTCTCACCATTAGCCACAGAAACTTGGATAGCTCAGATGGTTTAGGTGCTGACTCCAGTATTCTTCACCACATGCTGACTGATGAAGCTCGAAGAACTGCCTGAGTCAATTAAGATCAACAGCTCCTGCTTCCCACAAAGGCCATGCAATCTCATTGTTTTCTTGTCAGTTGTCCCTGTCATAACACAAACTGATAGGGACATCAACTCAAAATCACTATCTGTATCACTCCAAGAGAGATCTTTCTTATCTGCAGATAATTGGAGCACTTCATACAACTCCTCCATAACATACAGAGGCACATTTTGAGTACACTTATGATTGGGGCCCCACTTTGCTCCACATTTGAAACATTCTCCTCTAGCTTTTCTCATGGCCTTGAGAGTGGAATATCTGTCTTTTAACTTCTCTCCAGATTGAACTTTTGTATCAGCTTTGGCTTCAGTCACAGATGGACTATTTAAGATGCCTTTTTCTTCAGGTACAGACAGCTTAGGTTGAAACTTGGTAGTCTCTTGAGGGTTTGGGAGAATACCTCTTTGCAGAGGTTTCCAATACTTCTTCCTGCATGATGGCTAGTGACATAGCAGCATCAACTGTTCTTGACTTATGTAACATGATAGCATTACTAATTTCAAGGTTTAAGCCATCAATGAATTTTTGAACAAATAAAACTTGGTCATGGCCCTGATGATGAAGCATAACCTTATGCATAGCATCTACAAATCTAGAGTGATATTCAGCAACATCACTAGATTGTTTCATGGTTAGTAAATCCCTCATGTAATTATGGTACATCTCTTTTCCAAACTTTGCCTCAACAGCTACACACAATTCTACCCAACTGTAATTAGTATGTTGAGCCTCGAATGTTTGTAGCCAGTAAGTAGCATGACTATGAAAATGCAATGTAGCAAAAGGAGCCCACAACTCTTGAGGCACCCCACACATCATGAAGTATTTCTCACATTTTTCTTTCCACAATCTAGGATGTTCACTCTCAAATCTAGGAAAATCAATTCTAGGCATTCGAAAATCTTTGTTGACTCCTCTAGACTGATAGACCCTACTATTATCCTCATTGAATTGACTCATTTTACGAGCATGATAATCTGTATGAAGCACAATAGGTGGGGATTGGAATGGTTTGTGCTCACCCTTGACCAGGGTGGAGTGAGGAATTGGATTCCCCACAAGCACACCCTGGTGGTCGTTTGCAACGCTGTGGCCGTTGGCCCGCCCCCCTTCCTCGCGTGATGCGGCAATCGGCGGAGCAACCTTGGTTGTTTGCTCTAACACCAATACACGCGACGTGAGACTGTTCATCACCGCCTCCAGATCGGCAGTGAAGTTGTCGGCGTCTTTACTCCACGCGTCGACGACGTTGGCCTTGGTAAGTGCGGTGGAGACGGTCGTCGTGAGTGTGGCGACGCCGTTGTTGGCAAAATTGACACCCGCGGAAAGCTTGTCGACCTTGGCAGTGAGCTCCTCGAGCTGCTGCTCCACAGTCGTCATCCTTGCCGTTAGGGTTGGTAGTTTGGCTTTTCGCCGGGGATGGTTGGTGGTGGTGGTGGTTTGCGGGGGAGGTAGTGGTGGTGGTGGTGGATCGGAGGCGGTGGAGGTAGCAGTATCCGTCGCCAGATCGAGGAATCACAGAGCAATCCGGGGAAAAAATTTCCCCCGATCCGTCGGTGTGTTCCCAAAACTAGGCTCTAGATACCAATTGTAACGACCCTTGGCTGCGCGGCGGCACGCCTACGAGCTTTTGGGAAATCGCCGCCGAGAAGGAAGCACGGCGGCGCCGGAGTAGGGAGAAAGAGAGAGGTCGGGGATAGGTTCTGCATATGCTTCAACAATGATTCTGTCGCGACTCGGTCATGGTCCTTTTACCCGCGTCACAGGCCGACACGGTGGCCAAACGGGACTCGGCCCACGGGAGTTCCTGGCCTTGGGCCCAAGCATTACACAAGATAACGGACCTTTGGCCCAGTAGAGAACGGATACGGCCCATTACCTGGGGTCCTTACAAGTGGGTGCTCGGGCAGAGAGGTGTGGTGTGGAGTGGAGAGGGGCTCGGGCTCCTCCTTTTATATTGCGAGGAGAGGGTAGGGGAAGGGGTGGTATGGCGGTGGAGCTCGAGTGAAGCTTGGCCGTGAAGGCATGGTGGTGGTAGAGGCGTTTCAGGAGAGGAGGAGGCGAGGCGGTTGTGTGGGTGCGCCGCTGCGCATGGTGGTGGTGGAGAAGAGGAAGAGGCGCAGAAGAGGGGAGGGCGCCGGGATGGTGGCGGTGTGTGGGAGCCATGCTGGAAGGTGGTGGCCGGAGGTAGGAGAAGGGCCGGACAGGCGGGCCCCGGTTGTCAGTGGGTGGGAGAGAAGATAGGGAAACTGGGCCGAGCGAGCTGGTGGGCTGAAAAAAGAAAAAGAGAAGAAGACAGCCGAGCTGGGCTGGTTTGGGAGAAAGAGAAGGTTTGAGGTGGGTTTTTGAACTTTTTATGATTTTGGAAAAACACACATCAACCAAAAACCATGCAAACAAATATGAATGCAACACACAAAAATATCAATTTTATTTAATTTCGAAAAACAATCAGTTATTTCCCTATACTATATTTCTTGTAATGGTAGGGTACGGTATAATAGAAGGTACAAAGATGGATCAAGAATTAAATAATAATTAAGTGGATAACATTTTTAATTATTGTTTACTTCCTACATGTCACACTTCGTACCATATACCGTACCCTACTTTGTCCTCATTTGAGCATTTTTGATTTGGTGGTGGGGGGGCGGGGCGGGGAATCAAAATTACTACTGTGATCTGCAAGCAAATTAAGTTTGAATAATCTCTTAAAAATTTCTTTTGTTTACTTAATCCCTTCATTTCCAATAAACCAGTTTACTACTATCTACCTTTGGCCCGTGCTGACGTACGTACGGGATGGGAAAAGCCCCTCCCGAGCGTACCCAGGCCATCTCGCGGCGGTTCGCCCCTGTTTCCGTCCCGAAATGCAGCCACGGCATAGCCAGGCTGACCTATGATGCTAGGTTCAACTATATATGTGAAAAATTAGCAGTCTAGCACTTCGATTATTACCACGAAGTTTGTACGGTAGAGTAGTCCCATGTTGCAACCTCGATCTTGCCCAACAGGAGCATCGTCCTTTATTTAATAATTCACATACATCAACACAGCAATACACCTCAAAAAAAATCTGCTAATTCCATGTGTTGCCAATCTTCTTCCTTGGGAGATCCAGTGTGAGCAAAAACTCCACCTGTTCTTGTGATCTTGTACGGCTTCATGGATAGATCAAAGATCATTTAGTTTAGTCTTGCTTACCATTTGATTTTTTGTAAAAAGAAAAAGATGGATAAAGAACAAGAAAGTGGATAGCCACATTTTTCCTTCTGTTATACCGTACCTTATATTGTCCTGATTTAGGCATTCTTGAATACTACTACCTCCGTTCTTAAATATATGACACTATTGACTTTTTTCGTTCGTTTGACTATTCGTTTTTTCTACAAATATTTTTACAAATCGATAAATTAACAAGTTACATCTAAAGTACATTTGATAATATGTATAATGATATACATTTTACTTTAGTTAACTAATTTGTTCAATATATATTTGTGGTCAAGGTTAGAGTAAAAAGTTAACAGTGTTATATATTTAAGAACGGTGGGAGTACATTTTTCAAAAAATGGTATAGAATCAAATAAGTCATGATAGCTCGGGCTAAAAATACTAACACCTGAATTCATGGTCCTGCAGTCCATCGGTCCACCTCAACCGTCAATGCAAAAAAAAAGGGGTCGTCGACAACAAGATCCCGCGCCTAACTACCTAACGGTTCTAGGCCCGCTGTTCTGCCCGATTCACAGACAGCATATAGCATGAGTGCATGACACAATTTACAAAGATATATATACATCTATGCGAGCTGCCGTCGATGTGTATAGTAATTCACTACTTCTACACATCTCCTGACCACGTTTTCGGACACACTGCCAACTGTGTTTGAAAACACATACGGACAAATTAATTAGGCTGTATGTTCGATCCGTACTTATATTAAGTTAACAACTATATACGTGACAGGATGCATGTCCATATGAGGTCCTGTTTAGTTTGGCAAATTGCCGCTTTTCACCTGTTATATCAAAGCCTACTACTCTCTCTATACACATGGCTCAATAATGTGGCAAGTTGCTCGTAAATTATCACTATTCATCGTTACATCGAAGATAATTTGCCGAACTGAACTAAACCTCAACCAACAAAATAGCAAGCTACAGTAGGTTTGGAAAAACGCTATATATCACTAGTCCCCTTTAGACTTTCCTAGATGTATTGTTTTTGCTATAGTGAGTGGCCTGCGCTTCGCTGTTTGAAGGACCGAATAAGCGACCAGAGAGGGGAGAGTGAATAGGAGCTGATAAAAACTCTTCTCGAATGATGAACTCGGTCTATACCCCGATTGTCACTCGGATCACTCGCACACACCAAAGAAGCTCTAAACTAGGCACACACAAGCCTACAAGTCCTAGAGACAAGTCACGGATCAAAGAGCGGAATCACAAGACAAGAATCAAAGCACTTAGTCAATTCTGGATTGACTAGGCACGGACCATCCGGATGGTACGGGCGGACCGTCCGCTAGGCACGGGCGGACTGTTCGCACGGTCACCCCGGACCGTCCGAAAACTCCAACAGAACCACTAGAGACCCACCGAGAAAATTAGACTGTCCGTCCTAGGCACGCGGACCGTCTGCCAGTGTCACGGACTGTCCGTGAGAAGCCTGCGGACCGTCCGGCCAAAACTCCAGAACCACTTCGCTCAAACTTGCCCACGCGGACCGTCCGTCATTGACCGGCGGACTGTCCGCAAAACCTCTTGCAACAAAACCCTAGGGGCTCTACAGATCAAAACACGAACTCGCACGAACACGCGACGAACACGAGTCGCGCGGACAGTCCGCAAGCCACCTGCGGACAGTCTGCAAGGCACGGACAGAACAAAAAGTGCCCGACCCCGTGAAGTCAACTCCTCCTATCCATCACCGGATCTGCCAAACCATTTGAGCTCTTGAGACAAGATTTAGGGGAGACGAGAAGCATCACTGGGTGAAGTTATGCTCCAAAAATCTCGACCTCTAACTCACTAAATCACCGAGAATCGCGGATCACATGAACCACCACCAAGAATTCATGTTCTTCCAAGAACTCGCGAATCGAAGGGATTTCCCGGTGTTTGAGGGGTCAAGATCACACCCAAAGATGCACAAGGCATCCACCCATGATCCTCTCAAAGAAATCCGAGAGAGAACGCCCTCGAATCAACGAATCAAGCGAAGAACAAAAACACCCAAAAATAGCTCTGAAAATGACACGAAAATCACAAGGAACTAGGAGAGAGAAATCATCACAACGCCGAATACTTCCATACATCCAGAGGTCAGAGTCTATACAAGAATTTAGCCTCTGGAAATACTGGGAAAAGAAGCAGTCCAGAGCGATCTACTGGGGGACGAAACCATAGAGCCAGAGAGAGAGATGTCATCCACCTCTCCGCTATTTATATGAAGTCCACCGGAGGAGGCAAATGACCATGCTATCTCTACAACTTAAAATGAAGATACACACCCCTCAGGGGCATTTTGGTCAAATCTTCGGATATTCCCATCGAGCGGACACGCTTCCACCGCGGACTTGCTTAGGCTCGACGCAAGCCTCGCGATCACGCCATGTGCCCTGCCTCGAAGCTTCCCGACGCTCCTGGATCACCGTCTCCGTCGCATCGGGCCTCCGGCCTTGGTTTTGAGGCCCAAACCAAGAAACCGTTCACCGGTGGTTTTGTGGGCAAACCACCAAACCCCGCGTGCAAGCTTCGGCCTCGAACTGCCACCTTGCATCGGCCCATGTCCATGACTTCAACTTGCTCGTCCTACACCGCACTGCTCGCACTTGACCCCATCGGCCACCGAGTCCATTGAACCAAGCCTACTTGCCTCTCCATTACCCGGAGGCCGCCACGGCTAAGGCCTTTCGCGCTTCTTCTTCACCTACACCAACACGAGTCAAGCCGCAACCTATACCTGCACACTGAGCGATGCATCAGTCCACACAACATTTTCAATCACTCATCACTAAGGAGCGACCCTCCACTGGTCCTCGGACACACCTAGTCCTCAATCTCCCCCTTGATGAGTGCATTGACAACACCCATAGTAACCATCATAGAGAAAAAGGAAAAGAAAACAACCACGAACACAAACCTCCAAGCAAGTGATCCAAAGTCAAAGAACAAGCGAAAACAAGATCACTCGCCAGACCAAGTCTCGGCCCTCTAAGGCAAGGGCAACAGCTCAACACAGCCGAGACAAACAAAGCTCACAAAGAGCACACCACAAAGCACAAAACTCAGGCAAACCAAAGGAGCTCCCCCTACACATATGCAAACTCCCTTTGAGCAATTGCAACATCTTTTCTCAATTTTTCTCCCGAGATGCAAAATCTCCACAAATTCTCCCCAATGCATACAACTTCTCCCCCTTGTTGAAAATTCATGAATCAAGGTATCATGAAACTCTCCCCCTTGTTCTCATGAAAAATGCATGTCAAAGCATATACAAGCTACCAAGCTTCTCAGATATACAAAGAGCACAACAAAATTCTACACATGAGACATAGATCAAGCAAGGTAGACACGGTGTAGTTAGCGTATTGCCATAAAGAATGTAGAGACATATATACATGAGACATGGCTAAAAACAATTTTAAGCAATTTTCACAAAGAAACATTCATCTCATGAGCAAAACCCTATCCATGGCAATTTGAGCAAAAATGAACTAGATCATACAAGCTTATACAAGATCACAAGTTCTCATCACAAGATCATAGCAAACGCCCATAAGCTACTAAATGTCATGTCAAAACCACCGAGCCATGTGTCTACTTCTAATTTGAGACTTCTCATGGTAGACATCATGCAACGGTTTAGCACTCAATATATATACATCAAAGCATAAAGACATGATTAAGAGCTCATTTTTCAAGCATAAGGCAATTCATACACCAAATTCATTTTCAAATTTAAGCATGGTACATGAAATACCTTTGCGGCAAAAAGAAGCTTATGCTCCTCGACAAGTGAACATATGGGCTAAACATTTACCATGACAAATGGATCTTTGACCCCAAGCAAAAAGAGCACGATACTGAAGCACAAACTAAGCATGATATAGGCATTTGAGCACAAATTGAGCATGAAAGATTGTCTACTCATGAGTGAAGCATTTTTAGCATTTTCAACAAAAAGGAAGCTATCTCATCATGGACGTATGACAATACCATCAAGAGCACAACATTCACATCACCATTCCCAAAGCATACACATATCTCACATATAGCACATCATAGTGATCAAAGTATATAAGAGAAGCTCATCCTACCACAAATGATCCAAAGATGGCTATCCTACCATGTTTTGTACAAAAAGTAAAATGCATGCATTGAATGCAACAAATGATACATATATCACACATATATACATGAGAAGCTTCAAGATCTAGCTAAAAAGGAAAACACACTCCAAGTTCACCTCGCAAGCATGTGAAGGTAACTTGGTCAAGTGGTTTAGTGAAAAAGTCGGCTAGCTGATCTTGGGTAGGTACATAGGATAAGGAAATGTTCCCTTTCTCAACATTGTCCCTCAGAAAGTGGTATCTCACTTCGATGTGTTTCATTTTGCAGTGAAGGACTGGGTTTTTGACTACACTTATGGCGCTGGTGCTGTCACAAAAGAGTGGAACCTGGGAGCACTCCTCACCAAAATCGCTCATAGTGTAGGTCATCCATAGGAGATGGGAACAACAACTGACTGCAGCTACATACTCGGCCTCTGTAGTGGACTGGGCTACACTGGATTGCTTGCGAGATGACCAAGAGACCAAAGAAGAACCAAGAAACTAGCAACACCCAGATGTAGACTTGCGGTCCAAACGACAGCCAGCAAAATCAACATCGGAGTACTCGTGAAGTCTGAGTGTCGAGGAGGCAGAATACCAAAGACCAAACTCAGAAGTGTAGTTCAAGTACCTGAAAATCCTCTTGATGGCCTGCCGATGTGAAGTCCTCGGTGAAGCATGAAAACGAGCGCACACACACACACTGGACTGTATGTCCGGCCTCATCGCCGTCAAGTAGAGGAGGGAGCCGATCATGCTCCGGTACTCCTTCTGGTCCACGGGTTCGCCATCTTCATCCGCATCCAAAGCCGTAGTGGTACCCATCGTTGTAGTCAGCGGCTTGGAGTCGTTCATGCCAAACTTCTTCACCATGTCCTTGGTGTACTTCGCTTGATGTACAAACGTCCCGTCCTTGCACTGCTTGATCTGGAGTCCTAGGAAAAACTGCAGCTCGCCCATCATAGACATCTCAAATTCCCTGCTCATGGCATCTGCAAATCTGGCAACAAGATCATGTGAAGAGCCACCAAAGATTATGTCATCCACGTAAATCTGAACAATCAACAGATCATTTCCATGCTTAAGGAGAAACAGGGTCTTATCAACTGTGCCCATCACAAACCCCTTGCTCAGCAAAAAGCCTCTCACCCTGCCATACCAAGCCCTCGGTTCCTGTTTCAAGCCATAAAGCGCTCTTTGGAGTTTGTATACACAGTGTGGGTATTTTTCAATCAAACCCCGGGGGCTGCCTCACATACACTTCTTCCTCTATCACCCCATTCAAGAACACAATCTTCACATCCATCTGGAACAACTTGAACCCTTTAGCCACGGCAAAGGCTAGAAGGATCCTAATTGCCTTCAAACAGGCCACAGGAGCAAATGTCTCGTCATAATCTATGCCCTCTTTCTGGTTGAACCCCTGAGCCACCAACCTCGACTTGTTTCTCATAACCATCCCATTCTCACCTTCCTTGTTCTTCCACACCCACTTGGTACCTAAAGGACGGCAATTTGGTGGTGGATCAACTAACACCCAGACTTGGTTTCTCTCAAAATTCTCCAACTCCTCATGCATGGAATTCACCCAGTTTGCATCAGACAAAACGTATTGAATATCTTTGGGCTCAAATGAGGCAACAAATGCAGAGTGAGCAAAGTGAGAAGTATTCCGTGACCTCGACCGTGTAGTTTGTTCATGAAGGTCACCTATGATCGTCGTCCGTGGGTGATCCACTTGTACATGCCGGGGAGCCTCTGTCCTGGACACAATCTCCCCCTCAGCAGCAGGCTACAATCTGAAGGACCGAATAGGTGATCAGAGAGGGGGGGAGTGAATGGGAGCTGATAAAAATTCTTCCCGAAGGATGAACTAGGCCTATATCCCGATTGCCACTCCGATCACTCGCACACACCAAAGAAGCTCTAGACTAGGCACACACAAGCCTACAAGTCCTAGAGACAAGCCTTGAATCAAAGCACGGAAGCACAAGACAAGAATCAAAGCGCTTGGCCAATTTTGGAAAAGCCAGCACGGACTGTCCGGCTTGTACGGGCGGACCGTCCGCAAGGATGAGGCGGACTATCCGTATGGCCTGCCCGGACTGTCTGAAAAAGCCAACAAAACCACCAGAGACGCACCCCGAAAAATCGGACTGTCCGCGAGGGACCTGCGGACTGTCCGCACCTTCACGGACTATCCGACACTCAAGTTCGGACTGTCCGCAAACTCCGTGCAACCAAAACCACTTGTGGCACAGAATCAAAACACAAACTCGGAAGAACACGCGAAGAACACGAAGAACACCTGCGCTGAACCGAGGCTCGCGGACCGTCCGCAACAGGCCTGCAAACTGTCCGCACAGCACGAACAGAGCAGAAACAGCTCGACCCCGCGAGGTCAACTCCCCCTTTCCATCACCGGATCTCCCAAACGGCTAGAGCTCTTGAGACAATATTTGGGGGAGATGAGAAGCGTCACTAGATGAAGCTATGCCTCAAAAATCTCGGCCTCTAACCCACTAAATCACCGGGAATCGCGGATCACATGAACCACCACCAAGAACTCGGGCTCCAACCAAAACTCGCGAATCGAAGGGATTTCCCTGTGTTTGAGGGGTCAAGATCACACACAAAGATGCGCAAGGCATCCACCCATGATCCCCTCAAAGAAATCCGAGAGAAAACGCCCTCAAATCAACAAATCGAGCGAAGAACGAAACTCCCAAAAATAGCCCCGAAAATGACACGAAAATCACAAAGAGCTAGGAGATCATCACAACGCCGAATGGTTCCATAGATCCAGAGGTCAGAGTCTATACAAGAATCTAGCCTAAGGAAAGCAGAGGAAAAGAAGCAGTCCAGAGCGATCTACCAGGGGAGGAAACCCTAGAGTCCAAGAGAGAGAGAGATGTCATCCACCTCTCCGCTATTTATACGAAGTCCACCGGAGGAGGCAAATGACCACGCTACCCCTACAACTCAAATAGAAGATACACACCCCTCAGGGGTAATATGGTCAAGTCTTCATCGAGCGGAAACGCTTCCACTGCGAACTTGCTTAACCTCGATGCAAGCCCCGTGATCACGCCATGTGCCCCCCGCCTCGAAGCTTCCCGACACTCCCGAATCACCATCTCCGTCGCGTCGGGCCTCCGGACTTGGTTTTGCGGCCCAAACCAAGAAACCGTCCACCGATGGTTTTGTGGGAAAACCACCAAACCCCGCGTGCAAGTTTCGGCCTCGATCCGCTACCTTGCACTGGCCCATGTTCACGACTTCAACTTGCTAGTCTTGCACCGCACGGCTCGCACTTGACCCCATCGGCCACCGGGTCCATCGAACCAAGCCTACTTGCCTCTCCATCACCCAGAGGCCGCCACGGCTAAGGCCTTTCGTGCTTGTTCTCCACCTGCACCAACACGAGTCAAGCCGCAACCTGTACCTGCACACTTAGCCAAGCATCAGTCCACATAACTGTTGTCAATCACTCATCACTAAGGAGCGACCCTCCACTTGTCTTCGGACACACCTGGTTGTCAATCTCCCACTTGATGAGTGCGTTGACAACACCCATAGTAATCATCATAGAGAAAAAGAAAAGAAAACAACCACGAACACAAACCTCTAACAAGTGATCCAAAGCCAAAGAACAAGTGAAACAAGATCACTTGCCAGACCAAGTCTCGGCCCCCTAAGGCAAGGGCAACGGCTCAACACAGCGGAGACAAACAAAACTCACAAAGGGAACACCACAAAGCACAAAACTCAGGCAAACCAAAGGAGCTCCCCCTGCACATATGCAAACTCCCCCTGAGCAAATGCAACCTTTTTTCTCAATTTTTTTCTCACATGCAAAAATCTCACAAATTTCTCCCCTTTCACACATATTCTCCCCCTTGTTGACAATGCATGAATCAGGATATCATGAAGCTCTCCCCCCATGTTTTCATGAAAAATGCATGTCAAATCATATATAATCTACCAAGCTTCTCAGATATACAAAGAGCATAATAAAATGCTGCAAATGAGACATAGAGCAAGCAAAGTAGATATGGTGTAGTTAGCGTATTGCCATCAAGAAAGTAGAGACATATAAGCATGTGACATGGCCAAAAGCAATTTTAAGAGATTTTCATAAAGAAACATTCATCTCATGAGCAAAGCCCTATCCATGGCAATTTGAGCAAAAATACACTAGATCATACAAAGCTCATACAAGATCACCAGTTCTCATCACAAGTTCATAGCAAACGCCCATAAGCTACTACATGTCATGTCAAAGCCACCGAGCTATGTGTCTACTTCTTAAAATGAGACTTCTCATGGTAGACAACATGCAACGGTTTAGCACCCAAGATATATACATCAAAGCATAAAGACATGATTAAGAGCTCATTTTTCAAGCATAAAGCAATTCATACACCAATTTCATTTTCAAATTTAAACATGGTACATGAAATGCCTTTGTGGCAAAAGAAGCTTATGCTCCTCCACAAGTGAACATATGGGCTAAACATTTACCATGACAAATGGGTCTTTGACCCCAAGCAAAGAGAGCATGATACTCAAGCACAAACTAAGCATGATATAGCCATTTGAGCACAAATTGAGCATAGACAAGTATCTACTCATGAGTGAAGCATTTTTAGCATTTTCAACAAAAGGAAGCTATCTCATCATGAAAATATGACAATACCATCAAGAGCATAGCATTCACATCACCATTCCCAAAGCATACACATATATCACATATAGCACATCATAGTGATCAAAGTATATAAGAGAAGCTCATCCTAGCACAAATGATCCAAAGATGCCTATTCTACCAAGTTTTGTACAGAAATGTAAAAATCATGCATGGAATGCAACAAATGGTACATATATGACATATATGCATGAGAAGCTCCAAGACCCAGCTAGAAAGGAAAACTGTCGTATGGACCTCCCTGGGCCCACTACCTCGGTGGGTACCAGGACCGACTACTCGGTGGGCCCCTGGGACTACTCGACTTGCGCTGCACGGCACCTTATGGCGTGAAGCACAAGGGCTACAGAGGAGAAGTACCCGGATAGGAAGTTGTACATGTCCCGCACTGTATAGAGGACTCCTAGACGTACTCGACTAGTACTCTCTCCCTGAACCGACTTGTAACCCTGCCTCCCGGACTATATAAGGCGAGGCAGGGACCCCCCTCTCTCTCACGGCTTAAGATTGCATCATCTTGTAATCGCACCCAATCAATCCAGAGCCACGCAGCATACAGGACGTAGGGTATTACGCACCCCGCGGCCCGAACCTGTCTAAATTGTGTGCCACGTGTCTCTTCCCTCGAGTTACCGATCTCGGCGAGGCCACATTCATCTACTTCGGGTACTCCCCTTAGTAGGTTGCCGGTCTAAAACACCGACAGCTGGCGCGCCAGGTAGGGGCTCTCGCCGAAGATCTCATGGCGAACTCGACGGCTTCCGTCTACATCAAGCCAACCGTCGCCTTCAACCGCGGCGACACCTTCGTCTTCGGTGCCTGGGTCTGCACTGCTGACGGCGCCGGATCTTTCCAACGCCGCCTCACCATGCCGCCCAACCCGGAGACCGGCCTCGTGACACTTCCTGGAGTAGTCACGGGCGAACTCGCCGGCAAATTCGGCGAAATTTCGCTTTTCGACCAACACGCCGACTTCGAGCTTGGATCCGCCTCCAACTCGGGCTCGACGTCCCCGTGGGCTATCGTATGCGAGCCGGCAACTCAGCCATCGCATGTGGACTCCCCACCCCGCGAGCACTTCACGCGTGGCCCCCGCAACATCAGCAGGGCCCACACGAAGGCTCCCACTACACGCCGGGCCGGCAAGGAGCCCGTACTCGAGTACGACTCGGACTCCGACACCGCTCCTGGCCACGCCTCGGACTCCAACCCCCTTTTCGGCTTCTACTCGGACTCCGCGTACGAGTTCGACTTCGGGTCGGACCCTGAGGATCCCGAGTCCGAGAACAACTCCACAGAGCAACCCCTGTCAGGACCCGCCGCCGGCTTGGTCATAACATCTACACCCGCCGGAAGATCTGTCTACTGGCCAGACCGCAAGCCCGCTGACCTGACGAACGGGAACTCACGCTACGTCGCCTACCTCGACTCGCTTCCCTTCCAGGAGGGAACGCCACTCGCTCGAGCTGAGGAGTACACCCCAACGGAGGTGGCGAGTTCTGACTCCAGTCTTGGCAACCCCGACCGCCAAGTCTTCATGGCTGCCGGCGACACGCCAGGACCCTCAGGGATAGCAAGCAACCGATACCTCGAAGACATCTCCGCAGACGAGCTGTCTGCCGACGCACCCGCGGATGAGACTGACGCCAACAGGGACGCTCTACATGAGCGTAACAGAAAGCGGAACGAACGACGCCGGCGTCTTCGAGACAACCTCCCCATCCGCAACCTCGCAGAGGCTCTCGACCAAGTCGAGAGTAGGGTACACACTACCCCGGAGCAATGCCTCATGTCGATCACAGCGATCGCACGCCAAGCTCAGGGGATGCGTGCAGGAGAAGTCATCGCCAAGCTTGCAGAAGACGCTTACTTCATGCGAGCTGACAACAGGGTCGCTCAGCCGCCCCCCGCCAGGAATCGCGATAACGAAGCCACAAGTCGCAGCGCGGACCTCGGTCGTAACCGTACTCGAGCTGAGCTGCCGGCCAATCCCAACCGTACTCGTGCAACGGCCGGCGGACCCTCTCAAGGTGGCAACAGCGCTGCAGCTGCTGGCGGCGATCGTGAGATCGTCCCTCATCGCGACCCTGGCGGCGGAGGCAGCAACGGCGGAAGCTCCAACCATGGGGCCAATAGAAGGGCCGGTGGCGGAGGCGACCGCGGCGGCCGACGCCACGCGAATAGCCACGCCTCCGGAGCATCTCTGGGCGGCTTCGACGCCCGCCAGAAGATTGAAGAACTACGGCGCAAGAAGGCTTCCACGTCAGGCGACAACGACGGCTTCCCTGCCTTCTCCGCGCGACTCCGCAACCTCCTCCTCCCAGAGAAATTCAAGCCTCTGGGAATCACCAAGTACGACGCGAAGCAAGATCCTGTGCAGTGGCTCAGATGCTACGCCCTCTCCATCGAGAACGCTGGTGGCAACAACGACACCAAGTGCCTATATTTCCCTTTCTGTCTGGACCAGGCACCGCTTACATGGCTCGAGTCACTTGAGAAGTACTCGATCGACAAGTGGGACCAGCTGAAGGAGCAGTTCACCAGCAACTTCGCGGGCGCTATGGGCCGCTCGGGTACTCGCATGGACCTAGCTATGGTGAAGCAGGAACAAGGCGAGACCCTTCGCAAGTACATGCGGCGTTTCTTCGACAAGCGCGCCACAGTAGTCGATGTCTCTGACAAAGAAGTCATCGACCTCTTCCAAGACGGTCTCTACCACCGTCGCACTTTCGAAGACTTCGGCCGTCGCCGCCCAAGCTCCATCACCCACCTCAAGGACATGATCACGTCCTGGGCCGATGAAGAAGACAAGGCCAACGCCAAGTACGACGCCATCCGTGGCAAGAGCAAGCAGAACACAGGCGGCGGCAGCAGCAACAACGGGAACCAAGGCGGTCGCAACAACAACAACTACTCGGGTCTCAACCGCAAGCGCAAGCCAGACAACACTGTCGCGGCTATCCAGCGCCCTGCGAAGGAGAACTCGAAGAAGACCTCCGGCGGCTTCAAAGACTTGCTGAAGGAGAAGTGCCCGTGGCATCTGGACGGCAACCACACCACCGAGCAGTGCTACCAACTCAGGCGAGCACTCAAGGATACTCCGGAGCCACGGCACCCTCATGACAAGAAAGGCAAGAAGAAGAACGACGAAGGCAATGGCGACTTCCAGGAACCCGACAAGACGGTAAACGTCCTCTTCGGCGGGCTACCCAGCAGACGGGTCCAAAAGGCTACCCGTCGAGAAGTCATGAGCATTGAACCAGCGGTCCCGACCCCCCTCAGGTGGTCGGAGGTACCCATTACCTTCTCCCGCGCGGATCAATGGACTAGCTTCTCCGAACCAGGGCGGTTCCCACTCGTCCTGAAGCCGGTGGTCGCGGGCTCCAAGCTCAACAAGGTCCTCATCGACGGTGGAAGCGGGCTTAACGTCCTTTTCACCAAGACCTTGAAGAAGATGAAGCTCGACATCACCCACATGCTCACCAAGAGCACCTCGCCCTTCTACGGCATCGTCCCCGGAAACGCGGCTATTCCACTGGGCTCAGTGGTCCTGCCAGTTACCTTCGGGGAATCTCGGGACAACTATCGTACCGAGTACATCAAGTTCGAAGTCGCGGACTTCGAGACGTCCTACCATGCCATCCTCGGCAGACCGGCCATCGCCAAGTTCATGGCGGTACCCCACTACACCTACCTAGTACTCAAGATGCCGAGTCCAGCAGGTGTACTCTCGCTGCAGGGGGACTTGAAGATATCGCACGACTGCGACACGGAAGCTGTGGAGATCGCCTCGACAAATCAAGTACCCAATGCAATGATGGAGATCTACGCTGCGTCGAAGAAGCTTGCCCCAAGCGAACTCGACATCCCAGAGAAGTCGGATAAAGCTAACAAGCCTCAGCCAGCCGAGGAGGTTCTGGTCAAGACAATTGACCTCGGGACAGGCGACAGCAGCAAGACCACCACCATCGGGGCGGGCCTCGACCCCAAATAGGAAGATGCGCTCATCAACTTCCTCCGGGCTAACCGCGACATCTTCGCGTGGAAACCAGCGGACATGCCAGGGGTGCCCAGGGAGTTGATTGAGCATTCACTCAACGTCGATCCTAAAGCTACCCCGAAGCGACAACACCTCCGCCGCTTCGCCGACGACAGACGGGACGCCATCAAGAAGGAACTCGCCAAACTACTCGCGGCTGGCTTCATCAGAGAAGTTTTCCATCCTGAGTGGCTCGCCAACCCCGTCCTCGTCCGCAAGAAGAACTCGAACGAGTGGAGGATGTGCGTCGACTACACCGATCTCAACAAGCACTGCCCCAAGGACCCCTTCGGGTTGCCGCGGATTGACCAAGTCATCGACTCCACGGCGGGCTGCGACCTGCTCTGCTTCCTCGACTGCTACTCTGGGTACCACCAGATCGCGATCAAGGAAGAAGACCTGGAGAAGACCGCGTTCATCGCCCCGTTTGGCGCGTACTGCTACACGACCATGTCCTTCGGGTTGAAGAACGCCGGCGCTACATACCAACGAGCTATCCAGGCCTGCTTCAAGAGGCAACTCAACAAGAACGTCGAAGCCTACGTGGATGACGTGGTCGTCAAGACCAGAAACTCCAGCACGCTCATCGACGATCTTGAAGAGACTTTCGCATCCCTGCGCGAGTACCGCTGGAAGCTCAACCCGAACAAGTGCGTCTTCGGCGTGCCGTCGGGCAAACTACTCGGCTTCATCATCAGCCATCGCGGCATCGAAACCAATCCCGAGAAGATCTCCGCCATCACCAGCATGAAAGCTCCCACGTGCATCAAAGACGTACAGAAGCTGACCGGGTGCATGGCGGCCTTGAACAGATTCATCTCGAAGCTTGGAGAACGGGGGCTCCCCTTCTTCAAATTACTCAAACACCAAGAGAAGTTCGTGTGGACTCCAGAGGCGGACCAAGCCCTTGCCCAGCTCAAGGACTTCCTATCGAAGCCACCAGTCCTCACAGCTCCTCGTAAAGGCGAGCAGCTACTGCTCTACCTCGCTGCGACTACTCACGTGGTCAGTACTGCCATCATCGTCGAGCGGCAGGAAGACGGCCACGCCTATCCAGTCCAGCGTCCAGTCTACTTCGTCAGCGAGGTCCTATCAGAATCCAAGGCACGCTACCAGCCAGTACAGAAGCTTCTGTACGCAGTGCTCATCACCTCACGGAAGCTACGACACTACTTCCAGGAGTACTCGATCTCCGTCGTCACCGACTACCCGCTCGGTGACATCTTGCGGAACCAAGATGCTACTGGAAGAATCTCCAAATGGGCAGTCGAACTCGGCGCCCTCAACATCGACTTCAAGCCACGCACAGCCATCAAGTCGCAGGCACTAGTCGACTTCATGGCGGAGTGGCGGGAGAATCAGCTACCTACTCCAACCAAGCGCCCAGAGCACTGGGTGATGTACTTCGACGGCTCACTCAACCTCGAGGGCGCAGGTGCAGGAGTACTCTTGATCTCTCCAACGGGCGAACAACTCAAGTACGTCCTGCTGATCTTCTGGAAGGTCTCAAACAACGAAGCCGAGTACGAAGCTCTGCTACACGGGCTCCGCCTCGCGGCTTCACTGGGCATCAAGCGGCTACTAGTCTACGGCGACTCCGCAGTGGTCATCAACCAAGTCAACAAGTCCTGGGACCGCAACAAGGAGAACATGGACGCCTACTGCCTAGAAGTCCGCAAGCTCGAGAACAAGTTCTATGGTCTCGAGTTCCACCACGTCGTCCGCGACAACAACGTTGCAGCGGACGTCCTGTCGAAGCTTGGTTCTACTCGCGCTCAAGTACCAGCGGGTGTCTTCGTCCACGAGCTTCACGCGCCATCCATCCCGGAGCCGGCGCCACCGACCACTGACCCAGCGCATCCCCCGGCTGGCCAGGAGGTCATGATGATCGACCTGGACTGGAGGCAGCCCTTGATCGACTACCTCAGCGAGCAGAAGGTTCCCTCGGACAAGAACTTGGCCGAGCAACTCATCCGCCGTGCCAAGTCCTACGTTCTCGTCGGAGACAAGCTCCACAGGCGGGGCGCATCTTCCAGAGTACTCATGAAGTGCGTTCCCAGACAAGAAGGCAAGGACATCTTGGAGGAGATCCATAAAGGCGTCTGCGGCAACCACGCGTCCTCACGCACGCTGGTCAGCAAGGCCTTCCGACGGGCTTTCTATTGGCCCACAGCTCTGGGCGACGCCGAAGAACTCGTCAGAAGGTGCCAAGGGTGCCAATACTTCACCAACCAACAACACGTCCCGGCCTACAAGCTAGTCACCATACCGCCAACCTGGCCTTTCGCCTGCTGGGGGCTCGACATGATTGGGCCACTTCCAACTGCGCCAGGTGGATTCAACCGAGTATTGGTGGCCATCGACAAGTTCACCAAGTGGATCGAGGTCAAGCCGGTTACATGCCCCAAGGCCGACAGAGTACTCGACTTCCTGGATGAACTCGTGCATCGCTACGGACTACCCCACCGCATCATCACAGACCTGGGCTCCAACTTCAACAATCACCAGTTCTGGGAGTACTGCGAGAACAGCGGGATTGACGTCCGATATGTCTCAGTTGCCCATCCTCGGGCCAATGGACAAGTCGAGCGCGCCAATGGGATGGTGCTCGACACTCTCAAAAAGCGGCTACACGACGCTGCCAACTCCAAAGGAGGCAAGTGGATCAAGGAACTACCCAATGCTCTCTGGGGGCTGCGTACTCAACCTTCCAAGCCAACGG
Source organism: Cenchrus fungigraminus (assembly GCA_036936925.1). NCBI lineage: Eukaryota > Viridiplantae > Streptophyta > Magnoliopsida > Poales > Poaceae > Cenchrus > Cenchrus fungigraminus. Next base: position 9,503,723 of record CM072775.1, on the reverse strand, counting down.
GACAATCCCCGTACTTCTTGGTCTACGGCTCCGAAGTAATCCTCCCTGCTGATGTCATGTGGGATTCACCAGCAGTGGAGCAATACGACGAAGGCATCTCTGAAGACAGCAGACGAGTTGACATCGACGGACTCGAAGAAGCTCGCTGTGCCGCCCTCGTCCAATCAGCAAGGTACCTAGAGGGTATCCGACGCTACCACGATCGCAACGTTAAGGAACGCTCCTTCAACGTTGGTGATCTTGTCCTCCGCCGCATCCAAAACACGGAAGGACTACACAAGCTCAGCTCGCCCTGGGAAGGTCCCTTCACAATTGCAAAGGTGACCGGACCGGGCTCCTACCGCCTCCAGACGCTTGAAGGCGAAGACATCAACAACTCGTGGAACATCGACCAACTCTGTCGATTCTACGCCTAGTCTACACCGGGGGCTCCAGTCTATATGACTACTCAAAGACCCCTTCGCCGTAAGCGGCCTCCAGGTCCAGGCCCTAGTCTCCGGACTACTCCTCTCCAGGATCCAGCCCACGCGGCTACTAACGGATCTTGGGCTGCGACGAGCGACAAAGGACTCCAGCAGCGGTCTACTAAGAGACCAAGCACTCCTAGATCCAGCCCATGCGGCTACTAACGGATCTACTGCTGTAAGCGGCCATACGCCCTAGCACTACTTAGCCGTAGGCGGCCTCCGGGTCCTGGCGACTACTCTGTAACAACGGCCCTGGCCATCCAGGCGTACTTCTTCAGTAATAAAGTTTGATTACCTATCAACTGCTTTACTGTCCCTTTTCCTCAACGGGACCACTGGCGAGTATGATTACTCGCGACGACTCCATGATGGGACTCCGCACTCACAGATCGGGATAACGAGTACTCATTTATGGAAGTTTCCTTCATTCATACTTAAACAAGTTCATTACAACTTTGTTTATACACAACTACTACTACGAGCTAACCCTACAGGACTACTGGAGGTTGAGCTTCTCGGCGACTTGTTCGGCAATGGGCGCCATCTGCTCCAGCAGCTCCGCATACTGCTCGTCCGTGCAGTTGGCGGCTAGTCCGCCGGCGACTACGTCAACGGGAGCTTTTGGGAAGTACGACTTCATATACGCCAGGACCTGGTTGGGGATCGACTTCGCCAGGTGCTTCACGTACGTCGCCAGGCGGCTCGGGGCTTCCTTCAGCCGGTCCACCAATGGGGCTATCTTCGGTCCCCCGGGGTGAGGCACCAGTAGCCTCGCGATGGGAAGCGCGGCCTCCTCGAGTTCCTTCAGCTGGGCCCGCAGCTTCTCGCAGTCCTCGTTCAGCTTCTGCAAAGATTTGTAGCAGTTGACGAGGTCACGATCCGACGCAATGCGAAGCTCCATGTGCTTGTCGCACTCGTAAGCAAGCTGCTTATAATCATACTCCAGTACCTCGCGGGCCTCTTGCTCTCGGTAGAAGAGGTTCTTCAGGTCGGTCTCTGAAGCCTTCAGCTGGTCGACGCGGGTCTCAAGCTCTGCAATCAACAAGGCAAAGCGGGTCAGACTCCTCCAAGACACTACCAATGGGTACTCAGCATGGCAACGGCGTACCTTTATTCTTGTTGCGGAGAGACTTGTTCTTCCGCACCAGCTCGTCGCTCTTCGCCTGCATATCTTGGATTTCGTTGTGATACTGGGCGAAGGCGGTGTCCAGCTTCGACTGCATCGCGGCGGCGTGCTTCCGGGCCTTCACGAGCTGTTCTTCTAAGGCCTCGGCCCGGAGCACCGTGTCGCCGTACCCTTGAAGCATGTCAGACTTCTGCCGAGACCGCTCCGCGACGTCCTGCCACAGACAACACATGTCAAATGGGTACTCAACACTAAAGGATTGACTACTCAAGGGTGTCGACTACTCACCTTCATCCATTGCTCGGCCTGGCGCATTGCCTCCATGTGCCGAGCTACCGTCGCTGGATCGACTAGGTCATCCGCCAGTAGCTCGATCCCGCCACGACTACTCGTCGCGGTTTCGGACATTGGCGCCGAGCGGATTGGCTCCGCGTCCTGGATCTCTGGCGAGCGAACGACAACTTCCAGAGCCGGTTCTGGATGCACGTCGTTGTGCCCCCCTCCAGCTGTCGCGGTGGCTTCTTCAACCGCCACCTCCATTTGCTCGGGGGCTCCTTCGACAGCTCCCTGGGTCTCTGGTGCCAAATCTTCAACGGGCACCGCCGACGGGATAGCATTTCCCTCGGCTTCGGCACCTGTCAATAAAAGGACAACTGGATCAGTCATACATGGCGGTTACGACTACTCTTCGGGATTACTTGCACTTGAGCAAAGTACTCACCCTCTACGATGCTGGCCTCAGGCAAGGTAGCTTCCACGGCCGGCACCCCGGATTCTGCCTGAGGGGCGGGAGCGGACTCCTCAGCGGGCGGCGCGGTTTCTTCTCCAGCCACCGCTGTGGTGGGTTCATCTCCCTCCCAGGTCAAGTCCGTCGATTTCCTGCAGAGTGCACAAGCTGGTTGTCAACCCAGTACGACTACCAAATCTAATGTACTACTCGGGAAGGATCACCACTTACAAATTCGACCGGACTACCGTCACGGTTGGGGCGCCGAGGATGCTGGCAATATCTACCAGTCCAGCTTCGGTAGGCGTTTCCTCTTGCGCCTCAGTAGCCGCCGCTTCTTCAACAATAGCAGCGGCCGGTTCTGTGCTCCCCTCAGCAACTGGGGGCTGGCGCGACAACTGCGCCAAGAGCTCCTCTACGGTGGGGGCTGGGCTACGACTACCCCCAGCTGGCTCCTCCACCGTATCCCAGTTGCCTTCGTCCCCCTGCTCTACGGGGTCGGAAGGCGGCATCTCCTGCAAGCAAGGGAATTTCGTCGTCAATGTACAACATCGAGACATAAGTACTCGACTACCCTATTCAAGACGGCTTACCTCCTGGGACGTGGTCTCTGTGACCTTCAACTTCTTGGCCACGCGCTTGCGGGCCACGTTGCGCGGCCTCCTTGGCGGCGCGGGCAAACTAGCCTCCAGGCTAGTCGGCGGATCCTGAACGAGAGGAATATGAGGCAATCCAGGGCGGCTGAATCTCGACCGCAGCTGGAAGCGCTCCTGCAGCGTCTCCTCATCGTCGTCCTCTTCGGACGTGTCTTCGACGACTACTGTGTCATCTCCCTCACCAACCTCGCGCCGCTCCTTGGCCTTGGCTTTCCCTTCCTCTGGGACCTCGACAAGTTGAGGAGGCGACGCCGGCTCGGAGACGAACTTCACCAAGTCATCCTGCAAGAAGCACAATACGTCAGCATGACTACTCTTACGTAATGAGTACTCGACAATGGGTACGGCTACCGACCTCATTTGGCGGGCGCGCGGCGGAGTACTCGGGCACAGGGCACGGCGTGTACTCCGGCATGTCTTTGAAGATCCTGCCCAGCCTATCAACGATGTCGTCGTCGTCGACTTCATCACCGGGCATCCGCGACGTGTCGTCGTCGCCGGTGTACTGGTACCCTAGGGTGTCGCGGGCCATCAGCGGCTGCACCCTTCGCTTCATGAAGCTGAAGGCCACATGTTCGGCCCTCAGCCCGGCTTCTCTCAAAGCCTTGATTTTCGCCAGCAGCTCGGGCAACTGGATACCTTCCTGCATTGTTGGCTCCGAGTTCCACCATGGCCGGTGCTTCGGCTGCTTCCCACTTGGCTTCGGCAGCTCCGAGTGGTGGTTGGTGATGTAAAACCATTTCGACTTCCAATCTTGGTTGGAGTCGATAAGCTTGTACGAGAGGTACTGCTCCGCGGCGTCTTATCGCATCTGGATGCCGGCTCCCCCCACCACTCGAGGATTGTTGGCGCTGGGCTGGGGCTTGACTCGGAAGAATTTTCGGAAAAGGATCCAATGGGGCTTGATCCCCAAGAAAGCTTCGCAGAAGTGTACGAAGACTGAGGTGTGGAAGATACCGTTGGGGTTGAGGTTGAGGTACTCGATGCCGTAGTACCCCAGCAGCCCCTTGAAGAAGTCGCTGGCCGGGAGAGACAGCCCTCGCTCCGCGAACCGGGTGAACATAGGGATCTCGTCTGGGCTTTTCTCCATGGGGTACGGATCCCCTGCAGCGGCTCTCCACATGTCAACCTCCTTCTCCCGCAAGAATCCACTGTTGAGAAGCGCCAGCAGATCTTCGGTCTTGGCCTTGGATTTCTTCCATTCTTGATTCGGATTTGGTCGCGGCGGAGACACCGGCGGCGATGTCCCCGCGGCGGATCCGGCGGTCTCCTCGCGAGCCCTTTTCTTCCCACCGGCAGCCTTCGAGGTCTTCGATGGTGAGGACTTCATTCTCCAAGTGCACGGTGTCTTCACTCGCATTCGCTCGGGGGCTACGGCGGTGGCTTTCTACGGCGGTGCGTTCGGATCTACAATCCTCTCAACGGCGGCAGTGCGCACTGGCGGTGATTTCTGGCTCGATCTGCTAGGAATGGCTGCGAATGCGTGGGGTGAAAAACCCTAAGGGTTTCGGCTTCTATTTATAAGTCAACAGCGGCCCCTCCAACGGCCGGATGGATAAGTCTGTACACGGCTGACTCAGCGGCGGTGCTTGACTCTTCAACTTCTACTAGTCGACACGCCTCGTCTCGGGGGCTCGGCTACTTCTACTCAACTTCCTGGGTAGCGACATGATTCAAGAGCAACTCAGGACACATTCTACAAGATGACCCTTCAATTCGAGAGGAAGTACTCGACTCAAGGCTCGGGGGCTCCGTGCCACGTGTCCTTCGGTTTTTTCTCCGGATTTCACGGGATATTCTTGCCAAAACTTCAGATGGACCCTCAGCCAGAGTCTGCAACTCAACCTAAGGCTCGGGGGCTACTCCATATGGAGTGCGATTTTGCAATCGCACTTCCATATCAGTTTCGGCTTCAAGACAACACGGGCATTGTTGAAGACCTTCAAGAGCAGCACTCGAGGACGCTTGGGACTACTCGAGAAGACTTCAGGATTGCTCAAATATCAGCTGGAGTACATTCCAGCCTCGGGATGCTTCGACTACTCTTGAGGACTTTTTGACTTGTAGCGCTCAGGGACGCTTGAGGACTACTCGTTAAGGCCGTCAAGACTACTCGAAGCTATCCTTCTCGACTACAAAGTACTCGGGGGCTTGTCGTATGGACCTCCCTGGGCCCACTACCTCGGTGGGTACCAGGACCGACTACTCGGTGGGCCCCTGGGACTACTCGACTTGCGCTGCACGGCACCTGATGGCGTGAAGCACAAGGGCTACAGAGGAGAAGTACCCGGATAGGAAGCTGTACATGTCCCGCACTGTATAGAGGACTCCTAGACGTACTCGACTAGTACTCTCTCCCTGAACCGACTTGTAACCCTGCCTCTCGGACTATATAAGGCGAGGCAGGGACCCCCCTCTCTCTCACGGCTTAAGATTGCATCATCTTGTAATCGCACCCAATCAATCCAGAGCCACGCAGCATACAGGACGTAGGGTATTACGCACCCCGCGGCCCGAACCTGTCTAAATTGTGTGCCACGTGTCTCTTCCTTCGAGTTACCGATCTCGGCGAGGCCACATTCATCTACTTCGGGTACTCCCCTTAGTAGGTTGCCGGTCTAAAACACCGACAAAAACACACTCCAAGTTCACCTCGCAAGCGTGTGAAGGTAACTTGATCAAGTGGTTTAGTGAATATGTCGGCTAGCTGATCTTGGGTAGGTACATAGGACAAGGATATGTTCCCTTTCTCAACATTGTCCCTCAGAAAGTGGTATCTCACTTCGATGTGTTTCGTTTTGGAGTGAAGGACTGCGTTTTTGGCTACACTTATGGCACTAGTGTTGTCACAAAAGAGTGGAACTTGGGAGCACTCCTCACCAAAATTGCTCATAGTGTAGGTCATCCATAGGAGCTGGGAACAACAACTAGCTGCAGCTACATACTCGGCCTCTGTAGTGGACTGGGCTACACTGCATTGCTTGCAAGATGACCTAGAGACCAAAGAAGAACCAAGAAACTGGCAACACCCAGAGGTAGACTTGCGGTCCAATCGACACCTAGCAAAATAAGCATCGGGGTAGCCATGAAGTCTGAGTGCCGAGGACGCAAAATACCAAAGACCAAACTTAGGAGTGTAGTCCAAGTACCTGCAAATCCGCTTGACAGCCTGCCGATGTGAAGTCCTCGGCGAAGCCTGAAAACGAGCGCACAAAAACACACTGAACTGTATGTCCGGCCTCGTCGCCGTCAAGTAGAGGAGGGAGCCGATCATGCTTCGGTACTCCTTCTGGTCCACGGGTTCGCCATCTTCATCCGCGTCCAAAGCCGTAGTATTACCCATCGATGTAGTCAGCGGCTTGGAGTCGTTCATGCCAAACTTCTTCACCATGTCCCTGGTGTACTTCGCCTGATGTACAAACGTCCCGTCCTTGCACTGCTTGATCTGGTGTCCTAGGAAAAACTGCAGCTCGCCCGTCATAGACATCTCAAATTCCCTGCTCACGTCATCTACAAATCTGGTAGCAAGATCATGAGAAGAGCCACCAAAGATTATGTTATCCACGTAAATCTGAACAATCAAAAGGTCATTTCCATGCTTAAGGAGAAACAAGGTCTTATCAACTGTGCCCATCACAAACCCCTTGCTCAGCAAAAAACCTCTCAACCTACCATACCAAGCCCTCGGTGCCTGTTTCAACTCATAAAGCGCTCTCTGGAGTTTGTATACACGGTATGGGTATTTTTCACTTTCAAACCCCGAGGGTTGCCTCACATACACTTCTTCCTCTATCACCCCATTCAAGAAAGCACTCTTCACGTCCATTTGGTACAACTTGAACCCTTTAGCCACGGCAAAGGCTAGAAGGATCCTAATTGCCTCCAAACGGGCCACAGGAGCAAATGTCTCCTCATAATCTATACCCTCTTTCTGGTTGAACCCCTGAGCCACCAACCTCGACTTGTTTCTCACAACCATCCCATTCTCACCTTCCTTGTTCTTCCACACCCACTTGGTACCTATGCGACGACAATTTGGCGGTGGATCGACTAACACCCAAACTTGGTCTCTCTCAAAGTTTTCCAACTCCTCATGCATGGAATTCACCCAATTCTCGTCAGACAAAGCGTGTCGAATATGTTTGGGCTCAAACGAAGCGATAAATGCAGAGTGAGCAAAATGAGAAGTGTTCCTTCACCTCGACCATGTAGTGCGTTCATGAAGGTCACCTATGATCGTCGTCGGTGGATGATCCACTTGTACACGCCGGGGAGCCTCTCGCCTGGACACAATCTCCCCCTTAGCGGCAGCCTCCACTCGAACAGCCTTAGTCGTAGTGGGTGTAGCGGATAGACCATCCTCGATCGTCATCGTCGTAGTGGAAGTAGCAAGTACACGATCAGCCACGGGAGCATCACCACCATCCTCGTCTTCATATCCATCTCCATCCTTCTCATCCTCAAAGATCCTCGCTCCAATCTCCTCGTCACCTGCACACTCAAAAGCAGAAGAGCTACATGGTTGTGTCTCGTCGAAGGTTACCTTGCAAGTCTCCATGATTCGGTTAGTGTCAAGGTTGAGCACACGATATGCTCTAGAGTGAATAGCATAACTGAGAAAGATACCATCTGAACATCTAGACTCAAACTTATCCAACTTGCCCTTCTTCAGAATGAAACACTTGCAACCGAAAGCTCTAAAGTGACTCACCTTGGGTTGTCGCCCATGCATCAGCTCATAAGAGGTCTTCTTCTTGCAAGCACGAAGGAAGATGCGATTCGAGATATAGCAAGCGGTATTGACCGCCTCCGCCCAGAAACGCCTAGGAGTCCTATGCTCATCGAGCATCGTCCTGGCCATCTCACAAAGGGTCCGGTTCTTCCTCTCCACTATGGCATTCTAGCAAGCGACGTATGGAGAAGAATACTGATGATCGAGACCAAGATCACTGCAAAACACATCAAAATGAGAGTTCTTGAATTCCGTGCCATTGTCACTGCGTATAGCTCAAATGACATCACCATGTCTCTCATTCTTCAACCTCGAGATCAAGTCCCGAACAAAGCCAAATGTCTCGGTCTTATCCTCCAAAAAGAAAACCCAAGAGTACCTCGAAAAATCATCAACCACAACTAACACATACCACTTCCCACCCGCAGAGCGAACACGAGCTGACCCAACCAAATCCATGTGCAACAGCTCACAAGGTCGCTCGGTCATGACCGCAGTCAGAGGTGTGTGAGAAGCAGCAACCATCTTTCCATGCCGACAAGAAGCACAAACCAAATCCTTCTCAAATTTCAACTTAGGCAATCCTCGGACAAGATCAAGACCACTCAAGCGGGAATGCAACTCAAAGCTCAAGTGTCCTAACCTCCTATGCCATTTCCGAAGCTCGGTCGAAACGCCAACAACAAAGCATCGAGGAGGACCAACAGACTGGGAAAAATCGGCACGAAAGATTTGACCCTCGAGGACGATCGTACAGACAAGATCGCCTCGAGAATCAAGCACACGAGAAGAGCCCAACTTAAAACGAACCTCAAAACCTTCGTCAAGCAATTGGGATACTGACAACAGGTTAAAACCAAGTGACTTGAACAAAGCCACACTCTTCAGGGTCACCTTGCTACTCACCTTCACCATACCTTCAGCAAGCACTCGTCCGCTCCCATTGTCCCCGAAAGTGATGTACTACCTCGTACTCACCGGGGTGAGGCTGGAGAACCACCCACGATCTCCGGTCATGTGTTGTGAGCAACCGGAGTCGATCAACCAAAAGTCCTCCAAGCCTCCCACCTGGAATCAAAAACGAGAATGAGAATGAGCAAGCGACTCAACACTAGGGATAGTACCAAAGGAGTCAAACTAGTGTCGAGCCATTTGGTCAAAAGAAGGGTTAGCAAAATCCATCCTTTCAAAACCTCTAGGCCGAGACCTCTCACGCCTACCACCAACGAATTTGTCACATCTCACTGGAGGAGTACGCGCACCACGAGGGGAAAACGTGGCCTGAGTCCATCTGAGGCCCAAAGCTCCGATCGTGCCTCCCAAACTCGTAACGGTCACGAGCAGGAGCACGTCCATCCAACTCACCACGCCCAAACCCAACACGCCTATCTCTCTGCGGAAACACACCTCCACCACCACGAGTGGGAACTGTACGCACAAACACGTCAGCCCTAGGTAGAGGCCCTCTATGTGGCTCAGGCACACCATGAGGAAGGTGGTACCTGTCCTTGTTTGCCATCTCCCTAGCAAACCTCTCATCTCTCTTCCTCCTGAAACAGAACTCATCCTTATGCCCATCCCTCCCACAATACTCACAATGGAAGTGGATCGGGTGTGGCTTAGGCTGTGGCTTCTTTATGGGCTTCTCAACAGCTTTCTCTCCTGACTTCTCACCAAAGACACTCCCCTGGGTGCTCACAAACATGATAGGTTTTTGGTAGTTTTTTGACTTGTGGGGGAACACTAGTGGATCTGGGGTTGTATCAAGCTTGTTTCTAAGATGGTTTGGCTTGGGTTCCAATTTGTTCATGGGTGTAGTGTAAGGTGGAATAGGAATCTCTCTAGCTTTCTCTTCTCCCTCACCACTCTTCTCACCACTCTTACCAGCCCCCAACACCTGACCATCAAACCTCTTAAACTGAGCCAACATCAAACTCAATTGTGGCTCATACCCAGACAACCACCCCATCAATTTCCTTAACTCATCATTCTCATCCTGCAACCGGTCGACATAGTATGCAAGTTCCATGTTTTTCAAAGCATGCATTTCACAGGTAGAGCATGATGTAGGAATGGGAGCTTTCAATGCAGCCTCAAGAGAAACTATCTTGGTGTGTGATTCATCTAGCCTAGCATACAACACAGGACAAGAAGTGCATGCACCTAACAAAGCAGGTCTAGATTTCAATTCATCACACTCAATCCTAAGCACAACTAGTTCCTCAAGAGTAGAGGCATGCTACTCCTTGAGAGCAGTCAAGTCAGCCAAGAAAACATTGCAATCACCACAATCAACCTCATCAGAAACAACAGGAGCAACTTTCAAAGAGTCTATCTCAGTTCTAGCATCAACAAGCAAAGACTCAAGCTCAACTATCTTGTCCTTAGCATCACCCAACAAAGACCTAAACTCTCTCTTCTCCTTGTTGGTCTTCCTAAGCACATCATCACGGTTATCAAGCAACTCATTCAGCCTAGCATTCTCCTCTAGCAAGAAGTTGGGATCATGTCGTACCTCTTCCTCGGAGCCAGAGTTCGGATCCGAGCTGTGCTTCCCACCCTTCTTGGAGTGCGCCATGCCGCAAAATCCACCTTATGCGACGAAGCTGAGGCCGGTGAAGTTCTTGCCCATGTGCCTCTTGTCCTTGCGCAGATCTTGCTCTTCATCGCTGCTCGAACTGGAAGAAGAGTCGCTTGAAGTGGAGTCGATGTCACTTGGTCCGGCAACCATCGCTCGAGCCGTCTTCTTCTTGTACCCGCTGCTCTTCTTTGGCCTTCCCTCACCCTTGACCTTGCGCTTGTCCTTGTAGTCGTTCTGGGAGCGGTGCTTGTAGTAGTCGTGCTTGGTCTTGCCCTTGTAGTCGTTCTTGATCTCCATGGCTTCAGGGTATTCGGCGATGAAGTGCCCGTGCTTCCCGCACCGATAGCACCTCCCCGAGCTTCTCGTCCCATTCTTGCAGTTCTCGTACATCCGCCCAAACCTCTTGCTCAACAAGGCGAGATCATCCTCGCTCAGCACCTCAAAGTCCTCATCTGGCAAGGACACAAGACAAGACAAAGAAAAACCAACAGAGTTAGCATTAGTCCTCGATCCTGAGACAAGAGCAAAACTATGAGGATTAGTGGGGCTCTCGCTCTTGGTTCTCAAGCCATGATCAACCTCCGAAGACCTGAGCTTAGAGAACAGCTCATCAAGCGACAAGGTGACATACACGCTCGACTCCTCAATGGTGAAGGACCGAATAGGGCAACCAGAGAGGGGGAGTGAATGGGAGCCGATAAATATTCTTCCCAAAGGTCGAACTCAGCCTATACCCCGATTGCCACTCCAAATGCTCGCGCACACAAAGAAAGCTCCAAACAAGGCGCACACACGCATACAAGATCAAGAGACAAGCCTAGGAGCAAAGAGCAGAAGCAACTAGACAAGAATCAAAGTACTTGGCACAAACGCTAGTCGCGGACTGTCTGTGCAGTACGGGCGGACCGTCCGCTAGGGTACAGCGGACTGTCAGCAGGTGCTGCGCGGACTGTCCGAAATGAACACCAAAGCTACCAGAGACAAACCCGAAAATACGGACTGTCCGGCTAGGCCTTGCGGATGGTCCGCCAGTGTCGCGGACTATCCGTGAGGGCAGCGCGGACCATCCGCCCAGCTCGCTGGAAACCCTAGACAAAACCCCAGACAAAACTTCCAACGCAGACCGTCCGTGATCGACACGCGGACTGTCCGCAAACCTCTTGCAACGAAACCCTAGAGCCAAAACTGATCGAAACGAAGACGCGCAAGAACACGAAGATCACGCGATGAACTTCTGGACGCGCGGACTGTCCGCGGGGTCCTCGCGGACTGTCCGCTAGCCCCGGACAAAGCTGCTAGAGCTCGAGCTCGCGAAGTCAACTCTCCAAATCCATCACCGGATCTCCCAAACGCCAAAAGCTCTTGAGACAAGATTTGGGGGAGATGATAAGCAACACAAGAGGAAGCTATGCCCCAAAAATCTCGACCTCTAAGCCACTAAATCGCCGGGAATCGCGGATCACATGAACTCCACCAAGAACACGAACTCCGGCCAAAAACTCACTAATCAAAAGCTCTCCACGGCGTTTGAGGTGTCAAGATCACACATAAAGATGCGCAGGGCATCCACCCATGATCTCCTCAAAGAAATCCAAAGGAAAATGCCCTCAAATCCCCGAATCGAGCGAAGAACGAAACTCCCCAAAAATAGCCCCGAAAATGACACGAAAATCACAGAGGACTAGGAGATCACCGCAATGCCGAATGCTTCCATACATCCAGAGGTCAGAGTCTATACAAGAATCTAGCCTAAGGAATACAGAGGGAAAAGAAGCAGTTCAGAGCAATCTACCGGGGGAGGAAAACCTAGGGTCCAAGAGAGAGAGATGCCATCCACCTCTCCGCTATTTATACGAAGTCCATCGGAGGGAGGTAAATGACCACGCTACCCCTACAACTCAAATGAAGATACAATCCCCCAGGGGAATTTTGGTCAAGTCTTCATCGGACGGACACGCTTCCACCGCGGCTTCGCTTCACCTCGACGCAAACCCCGCGATCACACCACGTGCCCTCCGCCTCGAAGCTTCCCCAAGCTCCGGGATCACCGTCTCCGTCACCTCGGGCCTCCGGGCTAGGTTTTGAGGCCCAAACCAAGAAACCGTCCACCGATGGTTTTGTGGGTAAACCAACAAACCCCGCATGCAAGCTTCGGGCACCATCTGCTACCTTGCACCGGCCCATGTTCACGACTTCAGCCCACCAGTCTTGCACCGCACGGCTCGCACTTGACCCCATCGGCTACCGGGTCCATCGAACCAAGCCTACTTGCCACTCCATCACCCGGAGGCCGCCACGGCTAAGGCCTTTCGCGCTTGTTCTTCACCTGCACCGACACGAGTCAAGCCGCAACCTGTACCTGCACACTTAGCCAAGCATCAATCGACACAACGTTGTCAATCACTCATCACTAAGGAGCGACCCTCCACTGGTCCTCGGACACACCTGGTCCTCAATCCCCCCCTTGATGAGTGCATTGACAACACCCATAGAAATCACATAGAGAAAAAGAAAAGAAAACAACCACGAACACAAACCTCCCAAGCAAGTGATCCAAAGCCAAAGAACAAGCGAAAAACTCAATCACTCTTCAATCCAAGTCTCGGCCCCCTAAGACAAGGGCAACAGCTCAACACAGCCGAGACAAAACAAAGCTCACAAGGAGCACACCACAAAGCACAAAACTCAGGAAAATCAAAGGAGCTCCCCCTGCACATATGCAAACTCCCCCTGAGTAAATGCAACCTCTTCTCAAAATTTTCTCCTCACATGCAACATCTCACAAATGCATACCAATTTGCCATAAAATCTCCCAATGCAAAATTTTCTCCTCACATGCAACATCTCACAAATGCATACCAATTTGCCACAAAATCTCCCAATGCATGAAAAATCTCCCCAAATGTGCATAACTTCTCCCCAAACTCTCCCCCTTGTTGACAATGTATGAATCAAGGTATATGAAACTCTTCCCCTTGTTTTCATGAAAAACGCATGTCAAGGCATATATACAATCTACCAAGCTTCTCAAATATACAAAGAGCACAACAAAATGCTACACATGAGACATAGAGCAAGCAAAGTAGATATGGTGTAGTTAGCACATTGCCATCAAGAAGGTAGAGACATATAAGCATGTGACATGGCCAAAAGCAATTTTGAGCAATTTTCGCAAAGAAACATTCATCTCATGAACAAGACTCTCTCTATACCAATTTGAACATAAATACACTAGATCATCCAAAGTTTATGCAAGATCACAAATTCTCATCACAAGATCATTATAAACGCCCACAAGCTACTCAAGTCATGTTAAAGCCACCGAGCCATGTGTCTACTTCTTAAAATGAGACTTCTCATGGTAGACAACATGCTACGGTTTAGCACCCAAGATATGAATTTCAAAGCATAAAAACAGGATTAGGAGCTCATTTTTCAAGCATAAGGCATTTCACACACCAATTTCATTTTCAAGTTTAAACATGGTACATGAAGTACCTTTGCGGCAAAAAGAAGCTTATGCTCCTCCCCAAGCAAGCAAAAGGGCTAAACATTTACAATGACAAAAAGGTCTTTGACCCCAAGCAAAGAGAACATGATTCTCAAGCACAAACTAAACATGATATAGGCATTTAAGCACAAATTGAGCATAGACAAGCATCTACTCATGAGAGACACAATTTTAGCATTTTCATCAAACGAAAGCTATCTCAACACAAATATATGGCAAAACCATCAAGAGCATAGCATTCACATCCACAATTTACTCAACATGCACAAGTCTCACAAGTAGCACATCGGTGATCAATGTATATAAGAGAAGGTTTTCCTAGCACAAGTGATCCAAAGATGGCTATCCTACCAGGTTTCGTACAGGAAGTAAAATGCATGAATGCAATGCAACAAAATAAACATATGACACATATATACATGAGAAACTCCAAGACCCAGCTAGAAAGGAAAGCACACCCCAAGTTCACCCCGCAAGCGAGTGAAAGTGACTTGATCAAGCGGTTTGGTGAATATGTCGGCTAGCTGGTCTTGGGTAGGGACATAGGACAAAGATATGTTTCCCTTCTCAACATTGTCCCTCAGAAAGTGGTACCTCACTTCTATGTGTTTCGTTTTGGAGTGGAGGACAGGATTTTTGGCTACGCTTATGGCACTGGTGCTGTCACAGAAAAGTGGAACCTGGGAGCACTCCTCACCAAAATCACTCATGGTGTAGGTCATCCAAAGCAGCTGGGAACAACAACTAGCAGCAGCTACATACTCGGCCTCTGTAGTGGACTGGGCTACACTGGATTGCTTGTGAAATGACCAAGAGACCAAAGAAGAACCAAGGAACTGACAACACCCAGAGGTAGACTTGCAGTCCAATCGACACCCAGCGAAATCAGCATCAGAAAAACCGTGAAGTCTAAGTGTCGAGGAGGCAGAGTACCAAAGACCAAACTCAGGAGTGTAGTGTAAGTACATGAAAATCCGCTTGACGGCCTGCCGATGTGAAGTCCTCAGTGAAGCCTGAAAATGAGCGCATAGACACACACTGAACTGTATGTCCGGCCTCATCGCCGTCAAGTAGAGGAGGGAGCCGATCATGCTCCGGTAGTCCTTCTGGTCCACGGGTTCGCCGTCCTCGTCCGCGTCCAAAGCCGTAGTGGCACTCATCGGTGTAGTCAGCGGCTTGGAATCGTTCATGCCAAACTTCTTCACCAAGTCCCTAGTGTACTTCGTCTGATGTACAAACGTCCTGTCCTTGCACTACTTGATCTGGAGGCCCAAGAAAAACTGTAGCTCACCCATCATGGACATCTCAAATTCCCTGCTCATGTCATCTGCAAATCTGGCAACAAGATCATGAGAAGAGCCACCAAAGATTATGTCATCTACGTATATCTAAATGATCAAAAGGTCATTCCCATGCTTAAGGAGAAACAGGGTCTTATCAACTGTGCCCATCACAAACCCCTTACTCAGCAAAAACCCTCTCAATCTGCCATACCAAGCTCTAGGTGCCTGTTTCAACCCATAGAGCGCTCTCTGGAGTTTGTATACATGGTGTGGGTATTTTTCACTCTCAAACCCCGGGGGTTGCCTCACATACACTTCTTCCTCTATCACCCCATTCAAGAAAGCACTCTTGACATCCATTTGGTACAACTTGAACCCTTTAGCCACGGCAAAGGCTAGAAGGATCTTAATTGCCTCCAAACGGGCCACAGGAGCAAATGTCTCCTCATAGTCTATCCCCTCCTTCTGGTTGAACCCCTGCGCCACCAACCTCGACTTGTTTCTCACAACCATCCCATTTTCACCCTCTTTGTTCTTCCACAACCACTTGGTACCTGTGGGATAGCAATTTGGTGGTGGATCGACTAACACCTAGACTTGGTTTCTCTCAAAATTCTCCAACTCCTCATGCATGGAATTCACCTAATTCTCGTCAGACAAAGCGTGTCGAATATCTTTGGGCTCAAACGACACAACAAAAGCAAAGTGAGCGAAATGAGAAGTGTTCCTTGACCTCGACCATGTAGTGCGTTCATGAAGGTCGCCTATGATCGTCGTCGGTGGGTGATCCACTTGTACACGCTGGGGAGCCTGTCGCCTGGACACAATCTCCCCCTCAGCAGCAGCCTCCACTCGAACAGCCTCAGTCGTAGTGGGTGTAGGGGATGGTCCATCCTCGATCGTCGTCGTAGTAGTGGAAGTAGCGTGTACACGATCAGCCACGGGAGCACCACCATCACCATCATCCTCGTCTCTATCTCCATACTTTTCATCCTCAAAGATCCTAGCACCAATCTCCTCGTCACCTGCACACTCAAAAGCAGAAGAGCTACATGGCTGTGTCTCGTCAAAGGTAACCTCGCAAGTCTCCATGATTCGGTTAGTGTCAAGGTTGAGCACACGATATGCTCTAGAGTGAATCGCATAACCGAGAAAGATACCATCTGAACACCTAGC
The DNA here is from genome assembly GCA_036936925.1 of Cenchrus fungigraminus. NCBI lineage: Eukaryota > Viridiplantae > Streptophyta > Magnoliopsida > Poales > Poaceae > Cenchrus > Cenchrus fungigraminus. The sequence continues at coordinate 9,487,464 of CM072775.1, read as the reverse complement.
CTCAAACTTAACCAACTTGCCCTTCTTTAGAATGAAACGCTTGCAACCAAATGCTCTAAAGTGACTCACCTTGGGTTGTCGGCCATGCATCAACTCATAAGAGGTCTTCTTCTTAAAGGCACGAAGGAAGATGCGATTTGAGACATAGCAAGTGGTATTGACCACCTCGGCCCAGAAGTGCCTAGGAGTCCTATGCTCATCGAGCATCATCCTGGCCATCTCACAAAGGGTCCGGTTCTTCCTCTCCACTACGCAGTTCTGGCAAGTGACGTATGGAGAAGAGTACTGATGATCAAGACCAAGATCACTGCAAAAGGCATCAAAATGAGAGTTCTTAAACTCCGTGCCATTGTCACTGCGTATAGCTCGAATGGCATCACCATGTCTCTCATTCTTCAACTCAAGATCAAGTCTCGAACAAAGCCAAATATCTCACTCTTATCCTCCAAAAAGAAAACCCAAGAGTACCTCGAAAAATCATCAACAACCATAAGAACATACCACTTCCCACCTGCAGAGCAAACACGAGTTGGCCCAACCAAATCCATGTGCAACAACTCACAAGGTCGCTCGGTCATGACAGCAGTCAGAGGGGCGTGAGAAGCAACAACCATTTTTTCATGCCGACAAGAAGCACAAACCAAATCCTTCTCGAATTTCAACTCAGGCAATCCTCGGACAAGATCAAGACCACTCTAGCAGGAAAGCAACTCAAAGCTCAAGTGTCCCAGCCTCCTATGCCATTTCCAAAGCTCAGCCAAAAGACCAGCAACAAAGCATCGAGGAGGACCAACAGACTGGGAAAAATCGGCACGAAAGATTTGACCCTCGGGGACGATTGTACAGACAAGATCGCCTCGAGAATCAAGCACACAAGAAGCGCCCGACTTAAAACGAACCTCAAAACCTTCGTCTAGTAACTGAGATACTGACAATAGGTTAAAACCAAGTGACTTGACCAGGGCCACACTTTTTAAGGTCACCTTGCTACTCACCTTCACCATACCTTCAGCAAGCACTCGTCCTCTCCCATTGTCCCTGAAAGTGATGTACTCCCTCGTACTCACCGGGGTGAGGCTGGAGAACCACCCACGATCTCCAGTCAAGTGTCTTGAGCAACCGAAGTCGATCAACCAAAAGTTCTCCAAGCCTCCCACCTGCAATAAAAACGAGGACGAGAATGAGCAAGCGACTCAACACTGGGGTTAGTACCAAAAGAGTCAAACCAGTGTCGAGCCATTTGCTCCAAAGAAGGGTTAGCAAAATCCATCCTACCAAAACCTCTAGGCGGAGTCCTCTCACGCCTACCACCAAAGAACCTGTCACGTCTCACTGGAGGAGTACGCGCACTACGAGGGGGAAATCGTGGCCCGTAGTCCATCTGAGACCCAAAGCTCCGATCGTGCCTCCCAAACTCGTAACGGTCACGAGAAGGAGCATGTCGAGCCAACTCACCACGCCCAAACCCAACACGCCTATCTCTCTGAGGGAACACACCTCCACCTCCACCTCCACGAGTGGGAACTGTACGCACATACACCTCACCCCTAGGTAGAGGCCCTCTACGAGGCTCAGGCACACCACGAGCAAGGTGGTACCTGTCCTTGTTTGCCATCTCCCTAGCAAACCTCTCATCCCTCTTCCTCCGGAAACAGAACTCATCCTTATGCCCATCCCTCCCACAATACTCACAATGGAAGCGGGTAGACACTGGCTTAGGCGGTGGCTTTTCTGTGGGCTTCTCAACCGCTTTCACTCCTGACTTCCCCTCAAAGACATTACCCAGGTTGCTCACAAACTTGATGGGTTTCTGGTAATTCTCTGTTTTCTGGGGGAATTCTCTGTTTTCTGGGGGAAGACTGGTGGGTCTAGAGTTGTATCGAGCTTGTTTCTCAAGTGGTTTGGCTTGGGTGCATATTTGTTCATGGGTATGGTGTGTGGTGGAGTAGGAGTCTCTCCAGCTTTCTCTTCTCCGTCACCACTCTTCTCACCACTCTTGTCAGCCCCCAACACCTGACCATCAAACCTCTTGAACTGAGCTAACATCAAACTCAATTGTGGCTCATGCCCAGACAACCAACTCATCAATTTCCTAAGCTCATCATTTTCATCCTGCAGACGGTCAACATAGTGTGCAAGTTCCATGTTTTTCAAAGCATGCATTTCACAGGTTGAACATGATGTAGGAAGAGGAGCTTTCAATGCCGCCTCAAGACAAACAATTCTAGTGTGAGATTCATCCAGCCTAGCATGCAAAATTGGACATGAGGTACAAGCTCCTAACAAAGCTGGCCTAGACTTCAATTCATCACACTCAATCCTAACAACATCTAGTTCCTCAAGAGTAGAAGCATGTTTCTCCTTGAGAGCAGTCAAATCAGCAAGAAAAACTGAGGAATCACCACAGTCAATCTCATCAGACACCACAGGAGTAGATTTCAAAGCACCAATCTCATTTTTAGCATCCACAAGTAAGGATTCAAGCTCGGCTATCTTATCCTTAGCATCACCCAAGAGAGACCTAAATTCCCTCTTCTCCTTGTTGGTCTTTCTAAGCACATCATCACGGTTATCAAGCAACTCATTGAGCCTAGCATTCTCCTCTAGCAAGAAGTTGGGATCTTGTCATACCTCTTCTTCGGAATCGGAGTTCAAATCCGAGATGTGCCTCCCACCCTTCTTGGAGTGTGCCATGCCGCAAAATCCGCCTTGTGCGACGAAGCTCAAGCCGGTGAAGTTCTTGCCTGTGTGCCGCTTGTCCTTGCGCTTCTCTTGCTCTTCCTCGCTGCTCGAGTCGGAAGAAGCATCACTTGATGTCGAGTCGATGTTGCTCACTCCGGCCACCATTGCTCGAGCAGTCTTCTTCTTGTGGCCGCCACTCTTCTTGTGCCTTCTCTCGCCCTTGTCCTTGTGCTTGTCCTTGTAGTCGTTCCGGGAGTGGTGCTTGTTGTAGTCGTGCTTGGGCTTGCCCTTGTTGTCGTTCTTGATCTCCATGGCTTCAGGGCATTCGGCGATGAAGTGCCCGTGCTTCCCGCACCGATAGCACATCCTCGAGATCCGCCTTGCATTCTTACGGTTCTCGTACATCCGCCCAAACCTCTTGCTCAACAAGGCGAGATCATCCTTGCTCAGCACCTCAAAGTCCTCATCTGGCAAGGACACAAGACAAGACAAAGAAAAGCCAACAGAGTTAGCGTTAGTCCTCGATCCTGAGACAAGAGCCAAACTATGAGGATCAGTGGGGCTCTCGCTCTTGGCTCTCAAGCCACGATCAACCTCTGAAGACCTGAGCTTGGAGAACAGCTCGTCAAGCGACAGAGTGTCATACGCGCTTGACTCCTCAATGGCCTCGACCTTGGCACTCCACATGGACCTATCCAGGGCATGCAAAAGCTTGATAGCTTGATCATGATCCGTGTATGGGAGCACTGTCACATTGGCCCTCATGTTGTTGACTATGCTAGTGAAGCGCTGAAACATAACATCGGTTGACTCACTGGGGAGATGAGTGAAGTTCTCGTACTCTCTCCGGTAAGTGGAAAACATACGGGCTTGCACTTTGGCATTGCCAACATGAGCATTTCTCAACTTGAGCCAAATCTTTCCGGCCACATCCTCTCCGTACACTCGATCAAACTCCGAGGCACAGAGAGCACGGAACAAGTAATCAACGGCCATGCTGTTGGCCTCAAACATGTCCCGCGATCCTGGAAGCAGAAAACTGTCTGGGATGACATAATGAGGATTCTGAGTCACCTCTCAGATCAGAGTTCCCTTCCCTCGCAAAAACGCGCCCATGCGCCTCTCCCACATCGAGTTATTCTTGCCATCAAAGTGCGGAGGACCCGACCCCTTGCCGTAATCGCCCATCTTTGGATCTTAGACTGTTTAGAATCAAGAAGATTCATAACCGGCTCTGATACCAATTGAAGGACCGAATAGGGCGACCAGAGAGGGGGGGAGTGAATGGGAGCCGATAAAAATTTTCCCAAAGGTCGAACTCGGCCTATACCCCGATTGCCACTCCAAATGCTCGCGCACACAAAGAAAGCTCCAAACAAGGCACACACACGCCTACAAGATCAAGAGACAAGCCTAGGAGCAAAGAACGGAAGCAACTAGACAAGAATCAAAGCACTTGGCACAATCTGGAAACGCCAGGCGCGTACTATCTGTGCAGTACGGGCGAACCGTCCGCTAGGGTACAGCAGACTGTCCGCAGGTGCTGTGCGGACTGTTTGAAATGAACACCAGAGCTACCACAGACAAACCCGGAAATACAGACTGTCCGGCTAGGCCTTGCGGACGGTCCGCCAGTTTCGCGGACTGTCCGTGAGGGCAGCGCGGACCGTCCGCCCAGCTCGCTGGAAACCCCAGACAAAACCCCAGACAAAACTTCCCACGCGGACCGTCCGTGATCGACACGCGGACTGTCCGCAAACCTCTTGCAACGAAACCCTAGAGCCGAAACAGATCGAAACGAAGATGCACAACAACATGAAGAACACGCGACGAACTTCTGGACGCGCGGACTGTCCGCGGGGTCCTCGCGGACTGTCCGCTAGCCCCGGATAGAGCTGCTCGAGCTCAAGCTCGCGAAGTCAACTCTCCAAATCCATCACCGGATCTCCCAAACGCCAAAAGCTCTTGAGACAAGATTTGGGGGAGATGATAAGCAACACAAGAGGAAGCTATGCCCCAAAAATCTCGACCTCTAAGCCACTAAATCCCCAGGAATCGCGGATCACACGAACTCCACCAAGAACATGAACTCTGGCCAAAAACTCACGAATCGAAGGCTCTCCACAGCGTTTGAGGAGTCAAGATCACACACAAAGGTGCGCAGGGCATCCACCCATGATCTCCTCAAAGAAATCCGAAGGAAAACGCCCTCAAATCCCCGAATCGAGCGAAGAACGAAACTCCACAAAAATAGCCTCGAAAATGACACGCAAATCACAGAGGACTAGGAGATCACCGCAACACCGAATGCTTCCATACATCCAGAGGTCAGAGTCTATACAAGAATCTAACCTAAGGAATACAGAGGGAAAAGAAGCAGTTCAGAGCAATCTACCGGGGGAGGAAAACCTAGGGTCCAAGAGAGAGAGATGCCATCCACCTCTCCGCTATTTATACGAAGTCCATCGGAGGGAGGTAAATGACCACGCTACCCCTACAACTCAAATGAAGATACAACCCTTCATCGGACGGACACGCTTCCACCGCGGCTTCGCTTCACCTCGACGCAAACCCCGCGATCACGCCACGTGCACTCCGCCTCGAAGCTTCCCGAAGCTCCCGGATCACCGTCTCCGTCGCCTCGGGCCTCCGGGCTTGGTTTTGAGGCCCAAACTAAGAAACCGTCCACCGATGGTTTTGTGGGCAAACCAACAAACCCCGCGCGCAAGCTTCGGGCTCCATCTGCTACCTTGCACCGGCCTATGTTCACGACTTCAGCCCACCAGTCTTGCACCGCACGGCTCGCACTTGACCCCATCGGCCACCGGGTCCATCGAACCAAGCCTACTTGCCACTCCATCACCCGGAGGCCGCCACGGCTAAGGCCTTTCGCGCTTGTTCTTCACCTGCACCGACACGAGTCAAGCCGCAACCTGTACCTGCACACTTAGCCAAGCATCAGTCCACACAATGTTGTCAATCACTCATCACTAAGGAGCGACCCTCCACTGGTCCTCGGACACACCTGGTCCTCAATCTCCCCCTTGATGAGTGCATTGACAACACCCATAGAAATCACATAGAGAAAAAGAAAAGAAAACAACCACGAACACAAACCTCCCAAGCAAACGCGCCCATGCGCCTCTCCCACATCGGGTAATTCTTGCCATCGAAGTGCGGAGTACCCGACCCCTTTCCATAGTCACCCATTTTTGGATCTTTGACTGGTTAGAATCACGAACATCCGTAACCAGCTCTGATACCAATTGAAGGACCGAATAGGCGACCAGAGAGGGGGGGAGTGAATGGGAGCCGATAAAAATTCTTCCCGAAGGATGAACTCGGCCTATATCCCGATTGCCACTCCGATCACTCGCACACACCAAAGAAGCTCTAGACTAGGCACAACAAAGCCTACAAGTCGTAGAGACAAGTGTTGAATCAAAGAGCGGAAGCACAAGACAAGAATCAAAGCGCTTGGCCAATTCTGGAAAAGCCAGCGCGGACTGTCTGGCTTGTACGGGCGGACCGTCCGCAAGGGTGAAGCGGACTGTCCGTACGGCCTGCCCGGACTGTCCGAAAAAGCCAACAGAACCACCAGAGACGCACCTCGAAAAATCGGACTTTCCATGAGGGACTCACGGACTGTCCGCACCTTCACGGACTGTCCGGCACTCAAGTTCGGACCGTCCGCAAACTCCGTGCAACCAAAACCACTTGTGGCACTGGATCAAAACATGAACTCGGAAGAACACGCGAAGAACACGAAGAACACCTGTGCTGAACCGAGGCTCGTGGACCGTCCGCAACGGGCCTGCGGACTGTCTGCACAGGACGAACAGAGCAGAAACAGCTCGACCCCGTGAGGTCAACTCCCCCTTTCCATCACCGGATCTCCCAAATGGCTAGAGCTCTTGAGACAAGATTTGGGAGAGATGAGAAGTGTCACTAGATGACGCTATGCCCCAAAAATCTCGGCCTCTAACCCACTAAATCACCGGGAATCGTAGATCACATGAACCACCACCAAGAACTCGGGCTCCAACCAAAACTCGCGAATCGAAGGAATTTCCCGACATTTGAGGGGTCAAGATCACACACAAAGATGCGCAAGGCATCGACCCATGATCCCTCAAAGAAATCCAAGAGGAAACGCCCTCAAATCAACAAATTGAGCGAAGAACAAAACTCCCCAAAAATAGCCCCGAAAATAACACAAAAATCACAAAGAGATAGGAGATCACCACAATGCCGAATGCTTCCATACATCCAGAGGTCAGAGTCTATACAAGAATCTAGCCTAAGGAAAGCAGAGGAAAAGAAGCGGTCCAGAGCGATCTACCGAGGGAGAAAACACTAGAGTCTAAGAGAGAGAGATGCCATCCACCTCTCCGGTATTTATACGAAGTCCACCGGAGGAGGCAAATGACCACGCTACCCCTACAACTCAAATAGAAGATACACACCCCTCAGGGGCAATATGGTCAAGTCTTCGTCGATTGGACACGCTTCCACCGCGGACTTGCTTAACCTCGACGCAAGCCCCGCGATCATGCCACGTGCCCCCGCCTCGAAGCTTCCCGATGCTCCGGGATCACCGTCTCTGTCGCATCGGGCCTCCGGACTTGGTTTTGCGGCCCAAACCAAGAAACCGTCCACCGATGGTTTTGTGGGCAAACCACCAAACCCCGCGTGCAAGCTTCGGCCTCGATTCGCTACCTTGCACCGGCCCATGTTCACGACTTCAACTTGCTAGTCTTGCACCGCACGGCTCGCACTTGACCCCATCGGCCACCAAGTCCATCAAACCAAGCCTACTTGCCTCTCCATCACTCGGAGGCCGCTACATCTAAGGCCTTTCGCGCTTGTTCTTCACCTGCACCAACACTAGTCAAACCGCAACCTGTACCTGCACATTTAGCCAAGCATCAGTCCACATAACGTTATCAATCACTCATCACTAAGGAACGACCCTCCACTGGTCTTCGGACACACCTGGTCCTCATACTCGAACAGCCTCAGTCGTAGTGGGTGTAGGGGATGGACCATCCTCGTTCGTCGTCATCATAGTGGAAGTAGCATGTACACGATCAGCTGTTGGAGCATCACCACCATCATCTTCGTCTTCATCTCCATCTTTCTCATATTCAAAGATCTTCTCACCAATTTCCTCGTCACCTGCACACTCAAAAGTAGAAGAGCTACATGGTTGTGTCTCGTCGAGGGTGTAACACCTCGTGTTTTTAATCAAGTGTTAATTAGTGCTAATCACCCTCCTAATCAAGTCAATGTCATTAGTGCTTAAGACCTTGGGCAAAGATAGGGTCAAACCCCTAGTCAAACCCTTGGATCCCAATACCCTGCCTAGAACTTTTGCCACGTTCTCCAATTTTCACCTAAACACTTCAAAATCTGACAATAAAAGAGTTGTTCAGTTTTTCATGAGACACAACTTTGATGTTGAGTGACATTTTAAATTCAAAGTAGAAGTTGGTGAAAAACCTCGGTCAACGGCAGAAGACACTGTTTACCGACGCCGAGAAAATGCTCAACCTGGCATGCTGTTTATGCAAAAACCATTGATCAAAACACCCTCCAGCCTTTGTAGAAGTTGTAGAGGATCACAAGATCTCCAACTTTGGTATAGGTCACTTGGGGCACTTCAGTTTCATTTTTTGGAGTTTAGGCCAGTCAAATGGGGTTACACCGAACAAAACTGAGCCGGAACTCGCCGCGCACGATGCTGTTGCGCCGCACCACGTCGGACGCCGGGTACACACATGCCGAGGTTCCCCTCTGACTGCCGGTTCGTGCACTGTGCCTCGGTCACTGTTCTCCGGGACGGTTGACGCGGTCTAGAGGCCATAGGCTGGTGCCACGCGGCGCGCCCGAACTCGCCGGTGCGCGCACGCAGAGCCGCCGTTGGCCAACGGCCCTCCCCCCATGTCGCATCGCCTGTAGCCACACTGTGACCACGACTAGGGAGGAGACTTGGGCAGTTACCGCCTCTCCACGCCATGCTCACTATAAAACCCCCGCCCCTTTCCCCTGTGCGAGCAACACATCGCCGCCGTCCGCCATTGCTGCCACCGCCGATGGAATCCTCCTTCCGCTCGTGCTCGTGACCAACAAGCGTTTCAAAGCTTCTCCCTAGCACCCACTAGAGCTCCCACAGCCATCCATGGCCTAGCTCCGTCCCCGCATTCGCCAGAAACCGAGCCGAGACGGCCGCACCGCCGCGACCTCACCGTCGCCGCTCACCGGTGCCATCTCCGGCCACGCCACTGCCACCAATCGAACCGCGGTGAGCCCAATCGCACATCCCCGTCATTTGTTTTCCTCCTCCAGCTGTGCATCGCCGCCGGCGAGCTCACCCGCTGCCAGAAGGGCATAGTTGTGAAGTCTAGGGACTTATCTGTGATTTAGTGACTTGTTCGTAATGATCTTTATCTTAGTTTCCTTTCAACTAGGTCCAGTCCTTTCCAAAATTCATATCTCTTAGCAGAAAAATCGGAAAAATGCAAAACCAATTTTGTTGGTTTCTTTATGCACAGACCTACATCCTTTGGAAACGTTGTCTATACTTTGGATGAGTAGTTTTTGAATTAAAATTTAAACTCAATTTGAATGTGTTTGTTCATAACTTGAGATGTACTCCTGTGCTGAGCTTGATCTTTGGATATGTGGTTAGTCAGGACTAGTATAAGCTAGATCTAAGTTTTTACACAAAGTTATTGAGTGAATCTCTAGATATGATTTATTTTGTATTTATGTTAGATCTGTGTATATATTTTGTGCAGCTTCATGTGAATACTTTCTGTGGCTTATCTTGTGGCTATCATCTTGTTACGCTTAAATGTGCTCCTGGTGAATTTATCATGTTTTTATGAATTGTCTATATATATGTTTCTGAGTTATACTTGTGCATAGGTTTAATTTTATAGTTCATGTTCTGTTGATCCAAAGATGCTAATTTTTAGGCTAGTAGATGTTTGTGCCATGCTTATGCTGTAGGAGAAAGTTGGGCTACGGTTTAGTTATGTATGTCCCTGTATTATTGCTTTGTGAATACCTAGGCTGAAAATGGTTAATTTTGTGTAGCTTGATAAAATTAGTTTCTGGAGCCAATTTTTGGTGTGTAGCCTAGTTATAGTCCAGAGAGTCTCTGTGAAAAATTGGAGCTCCGGCGCATGAGTAGTTTTCTCTGTAATTATAGTTCTTGCTTTTGCTAGTAATAACTTGTCGTATTTTTCATGCTTAGGATATGGCTCGGTTTGCTATGAATTTTTGGCAGTGGATCTGTTGTTATACTGTGTGCATCTCAAAAAATTCTCACTATGATATCTTGCATGGTTTGAACAGAATGATTTTTAGAAGAAACTAAGTGTTATAAAAAGAGAAATAAAGAAATCACTCTTTTAAAGACTTAGGTGTGTTTCACCTTAGGATATACCCCTGTTGGATCACTAAAACCAACTTGGTTGTCTTTGTGAAGTAATTCTATTTTGTTTGTTTAGATGTGCACACAATCACCATCAAAATAAATTCTAATAAATGGTTGCTTACTTGTATGTATGGAAGAGTATGCTGTATATATTCTTATCTAGGTGAATGTGGTCAACTTTGCACCCTATGCTTGTCATGTGATGTTTGTGTTTACTTAATTCACATTCACCAACTTCTTCCTGCATATGCATCCTCCGTGTAGAAGTTCCCGACGGTAGCTACACGCTCGTGCCGGCTAACGAGGACGAGGGAGCAGGTGGAGACGTACACTTCGTGACCGTAGATCAAGACCCGGACCAAAGTCCAGAAGTTTGTCTGACTGCTGGAGCTGCCGAAGGCAAGCCCCGATTTATCATTCACCTATGTGTTTTCTTTTTAACTTCTGAATTTATGTTTGATTATCTATGTGCATTTACGTTCAGGAGTTGAATTGAAACCCTAGTTGCATGATCCCTAAGTACCTATGATCTTTTACTAGTATGCTAGGTCGCTAGTTGCTATGCACTAAGGACCCGGTACAAGTCGAGTGATGTACTTCGCTCACGAGAATAGGTTCTTATGTTGGAATCATAAGATTTGATAAATTGGATTACTCACGTGGTAAGAGCATGTAATTTTGGGCTCCGGTCTAGTGATTAAGAAATTAAGCGTTTGAACGCACTAAATATTTGTCAGAAATGGGTATGGTAAGCCTAGTACCTAAATGATGCGGTGCGGGAACTTTGCGCTACTAATCTTGGGTTGCGGCCCCAGTCTTGCAAACTGTGGTGCATGTGTGATGCTGGACGCTAGTATGAGGCGTGCTAGATAGCCTTGTACCTAGGACTGTGGCATCTGATCCCAATCCGAGGAATGATGGGAACCGCTTGGTTGAATGCACTCATTGTGAGTACTTTCTCTCGTATGTTTAGCTCCACCTTGCAAGGTTATTAATCGATCGATCGTCGGCCTCTCACTATTATCCGAGAGTGCTTAATTATCTGGCCATGATGATCCCTTTATGATGGAATATTGATAAACTTGATGTTTGATTAATTGTATTGCACAACTCATGATTGCAATAGTTGCTTATCTAGTAATGAATTCATCTACTAGAACTTGAGCTAAAATGTTGAAAGTAAGGATTAACTCCTTAGTAGCTTTTTGGCAAAACAAACCCACGAGCCAAAAGCCTTACATGATTAGAGGTTAAGTCTTTTATTTTAGACGAGTAAGCCTTGCTGAGTATTAGTATACTCAGCCTTGCTATAAATGTTGTTTTCAGGTGATAATGTTTGGTCTGGTGAAATCCCACCCGGCTGGGAGCTGGAATGGGTGGATGATGAGGAGTAATGGTGTTATGGGTGGCCTCCCATGATGCCAAGTTATCGTTTAGTTTAATTCTGCTGTCTTTGAAACTCTGAACCATTTACTTTTCGTGTCAAGAACAATGGTTGTAATAATTTGACCCTACGGGGAAATTTGGATTAATTTGTAAGGTACTCTGGACTCTCCTTCGTGGGAGTTTTAATGTATGCGTGTTCGATCCTCTGTGTGTGTTGTACAACTGATTTACTGGGCTTTGACCTGGCAACACTCAACGGGATGATTCTTATTATCGCTTAATGACCAAATGGAGTGGTTTAGGTGATTGTACAGAATTATCTTGGGTGGGGTTGTCACAGAAGGTTACCTCGGAAGTCTCCATGATTCGGTTAGTGTCAAGGTTGAGCACACGATATGCTTTAGAGTGAATCGCATAACCGAGAAGAATACCATTCGAACATCTAGCCTCAAACTTATCCAACTTGCCCTTCTTCAGAATAAAGCACTTGCAACCGAAAGCTCTAAAGTGACTCACCTTGGGTTTCCTCCCATGCATCAGCTCATAAGAAGTCCTCTTCTTGAAAGCACGAAGGAAAATGCGATTCGACACATAGCATGCGGTATTGACCGCCTCGGTCCAGAAAAGCCTAGGAGTCCTATGATCATCAAGCATCGTCCTGGCCATCTCACAAAGGGTCCAATTCTTCCTCTCCAATACGCCATTCTGGCAAGCGACGTAAGGAGAAGAGTACTGATGATCAAGACCAAGATCACTGCAAAAGGCATCAAAATGAGAGTTCCTGAACTTCGTGCCATTGTCACTGCGTATAGCTCGAATGGCATCATCATGTCTCTCATTCTTCAACCTCAAGATGAAGTCTCAAACAAAGCCAAATGTCTCGCTCTTATCAGTGCATTATGAGTTTCCACATCGGGAATTTTGGAAACCTCGCAGGATATCCACCCACAAACCCAAAATATCTTTTTGTGAATACCTCCTTGACCACAACCCAAAACTTTGAGTATGGATGAATATTTTGAGGAAGATTACAAGGAAGGTAAATCAAGTGAGCAAGACTTTGGGAGACTTCCAAAAAGATCCCTAGAACATTTTCGAGTATCTCTCTCTAAGAAAACATGAGAACTTCAATTTCTAGCTTGCCATATTTATCACCTCTTTTGCCCGAGAATGAGCAAACCTCTAAGCATGGATGGGTTGCCAAGGAAGTGCCACTATAGTCTAGAGTTCAAGGGGAGCAAATAAAAAAAGAGAAAAAGTATGATGAAAAAAATGAAAAAAATGATAAAGAAGAAAAAGTATGATGAGAAAAAGAAAGAAAGAAGAAAGAAAGAAGAAAGAAAATAATAATAACAATAAATAAGCTCCCCGGTTCTCTAGCTATGTTTAGTGCTTTTTGAGTTTTCAAGAGGATTCAAGATCAAGACCCATACTCATCTTTCCAACCATGTGCAATCCGATAACGTGGTCTTCGTTTGTGCCTCAGGATCACTCTTTGCCATTTGCACATGTCCACCTATCTAAAAGTGTGTGTTCATCTCTCCCCCCTCCTTGTAACATTATTTTTCTAATGACCTTTTTGACGAGTCTCGGTAAGACCATGAGAAGCTGGTGTTGATAATATCTCAACTATAATATCTTGGTAGGACTAAACTTTCCCATAGCTCCATATAAAGCCTTCCACCAAATATTTGAGAGAGGAAGGGTGTAGAACAAGTAGGCTTGAGAGACAAGATGAGATGAGAGTTCATGAGCAAGATGCAAGGAGGTTTATTATTGATCTTGGTAAAGCAATTTTTCTTCATCCTGCTCTTTATTTTTCCAAATTTCTAATATTTGTTCAAAATTTGAGAGCATGATTAATTACTTGTGGAAAGAGCTTAAATGATATCTACCTTCCATAGATATGAAAGCTAGTTACATTATGGAACTTTAACAATGAAAACTTGGAGAGCATTATGTTTTCTCATGTATAATCAAGTGCTGGGTATGGACATTGAAAGGCAATACTGACATCCATTAAAGGCTTACTCGAGGACGAGCAAGGTTTAAGCATGGGGGTATGTTGACGGTCGATTTCCGTCAACCAAGAGCACTTGTTACACTTTGGTTTGAGCTTTGATTTATAACTAACCCGCCACTAGGCATACTAATGATGTAACAAGTTCACACTTACATGTGGTTTTTGGAGTATGTTGTTTACACAGGATTTAAGCGCCTAAATGAGAACTTCTGGATAGAGTTCATTGAGCACTTTATGAGAAGATCACAAAGCCCGGCACGAGTCAAGACACGAAGTGAACATGACTCCAAATGACCCAAGGACCGAAGCATGAACCTGTGAAACTCCAAGGACCTGAACAGAAGATGCAGGAGTTTGCGCGCCAAGCACCCTTATCTAAACCGCGGGGAAAATGACGTCAAGGACCCACATGGACTTCGACAAATATTCAAGAAAGCACGAGAAGCTCCCGGAAGAAAACCGGGACCGAACCGGGCCAGAAAGGGCGTGGGCCGGCCAGCCCATGCCGACTGGCCCACCCCCTTCCAGCACCAGTTCGGCCTCCCCTTTGACCTAGAGCCTCCTCGGCTTATTTATAGCACATGCCTCCGACGGCCGCCTCATCCATTCATGATATCTCGGCGAAACCTAGAAGCAAGGACCGGAGGGAGATGACGGCGGCCGCGAGTCCACGAAGTTGTCTAGGAGATGGCCTAGGCCGACCCTAGCCGCCATGGCCGCCCTGCATGGTTGTGCCATGGCGGAGTTCTGGAGCTACGTGTTCATCATCTTAGGTATGATCTCGGTGGTGATAGTGTAATGCATACTTTCATGTGAGTAATGATGATCTTGTCATCCGATCTATAAGCGATTCCATGTCTCCGTCTATGCTTTTTACCTATCATGAATGTGATTTAATCCTTAGTCTATTACATGTTTAGACTATATAGCATGCTCTATGTAATCATGGTGATTAGGTTTAGCATGTCGACCCCTCATGATTCGTAGACACGTTCATGTTTGAGCGTGCCCCTAGATTCCCCACTTCATTAAGGGTGCATCATGACAGGATGATTACCCCCGAAAGAGCGGATGTCTTCGGGAGGTAGGAGTTTAAGGATGCTAGTAGATGAGATGCTCGATTCATTGCTCATTCGCCGGAACTTCAACTAGAAGGTGCTAGGCCTAGCTACCCCTTCGGTGGAGCTTTACCTTAGCCGTTTTTCATGGATGTGATCAACCTTGTGCTATCACTCATATATATCAAGGTTTACCTCTTTTATGCAATCAATGCTTCATGTTAGGTTAGATTGACTAGATAAGGTAGAAAACCTTAGCGGTTTGCTTCTGATCCATGGTTCGATAACCTTAGTCATACTCCGAGGGAAAAAGTGCTACGATGATCCGTGAGGGACAGTGAATCTTGACGCGTTTTAGACCGTCAACAATCCCTTTTTCTGGCACTGTTGCCGGGGATCGACAACTCGAACCCTAGGGTGATCTACCTTTCTATTTGACTAACCCTAATTTTTATCATTGCATATACGCTTAATTTCTTGTTTGTTTCCTTGAAAGCAGGTGAAAAGCTAGACACAAGACGTTCGAGGAGTTCTCTACACCCACACTTCAACAACACAAGATTCACTTCCAACAAACTTGAAGATTCGCTCTTTAGTGGTAGGAGCTAACTTTTGTTAGTGGCCCATCATCCGCTATCGAGACCACTCCCTACACAAGAGCATGTGAATAAGGTAAGTCAACATGTCAATAATTAAGTTTTTAAGACTAATGTTTTGTGGAGATTTGTTTGTTCAAGCAATAGGTATTGGAAGCTATCACGATGCCCCCAAGATCACAAGATCAAGCTCGTCAACAACTTCGAAGTTTCTGTTCGCATCAAGTTTTGCATAGCCTCATTGGAATAAAAACAGAATATCTTTAGATATTTAGAAGCACCACGAAGTTACGCTTCCAACAAGTCAAGAATCAAGTCAATCGGAGGTTCCTACAAGCGGATATGGCCGAATCACCGATGATTGCACGTCCTGAAAATTTCTGGACAGAAAGCAAAGCTAAAGTGAAACAGCCATAACTCCCTCATATGGACTCCGATTAAGATGAATGAGTACCCATTGGAAAGGTAATTTTATAAATTTTTCAATAGAATTATATTTTGGTATATTTTTTGTTATGTATACAGGGGGGAATCCATGAAGAAGAGGCAGCAGCAACGCGATGAGAACAAGAGAGTGGAGATGAGGACGACAACAACGAAGAGGAGTTTGGGGGATGCTTCCACTAGACCACTCATGAAGAAATTTAGAGGCTTGGAATAAAACAAAGACCCCTGGAGCAATGGCAAATGAAGACACAAGTTGGCGACATCCGACGCAAAGAGTTGTTTGGAGCAAACCACGATGGATTACACACATAAGACAACATCCAATGGCGCGGATGTTTTGGGCTCTCACATGAAGGATCATGGAGCTACTTGAAGACATTTAAGACATGTGTGAAGCCCCACAAACAAGTTAAGAGGAGTGATCCTACACAAAGCAACCTTGATGACATGTGGCCCAAAAGAAGGAATTGAGAAAAAGTCTACGCGAGCCACCTCCGATCATCAAGGATTGTTCATTTTCAACTCCGGAGGACCACTCATGATGAAAAGCTCGAATGCTGAGGTACACATTAAACTCTCAAGGTACTTTTGGATATGATATCTTTCTTTTGATATATTCATGTTCATATCTAATAATATGTTTTGATTCTATGCCTTGCACCTTTGATGATCATGATACGCTAGAATTTCTTGAGTATGATAAAGAAGCTAAGTTATGCTTAAACTTTGTTAATTTATTGCTTAATGAACCTATGCCTAATGAGAGTTTAGTGCTGAGCAAGAAACTTATGCTACCTTTAATCACATTTTGTTCATCCAATTTATATTGTGGTTATGTATGCATTTGTTTACCTTACATCTTACAAATCTTGGACTTGCTTTGTGCTTGGTCAATCTCGTGACCTTAAAAGAGCGTGTGTTGGGGGAAAACCTGAGTTTCACTAACCATGCTGGTCATTAAACCTTAATCAAGATGAGGGAAACTATGCCCGGAAAGAATTACAAGCTTGAGCATCTCCATCACCAAAACTCAAAAACAATGTTGCTGTTTTCATCAATTTTGAGCACCTTATCAGATATGTAGAAGAAGGAAAAAGTTGAAAATCAGAAGCTCCATCAAGTGCCGATTCCAACGCTTCCAAGATCGAGGAATTTGAAGACCCGTACAAGGAGATATGGCAAAAACCTTAGGCGCTGCGCAGTCTGAAATCAGATTTGGACAGATTGCAGTGTTGGAGTAAAACGGGCATAACTCACTTGTTCGGAGTCCGTTGGGAGCGAATAAACACTTGATGGAAAGACAATTTAATGCACCACGCATTAGAGAAGTTGTTTGCTATATTTTCTGATCTAGATGGAGAGGAAAATTCGTGAAAGGAGAGGCAGTGACGAAGAGGAAAGGAGAAGGTAGGGATGATGATGCGAGAGACGATCGGGCAAGCCTCTCATCAAGCAAAATGATCATGTCAAGCATGGAGAGTGAATCAAAGCTGCATGGCACCTTCAAATCTTGCATGAAGGACCATGGCTTCGCGACCATGAAAAGGTACATAAGAAAGTCGAGCTTTATGACTTTAATGAAGCGCTTTGCGGGAGCCAACCTGTTTTCTTTTGTTTATATATATATATATATAATATGACCGTCTACATTGTGATCTTAAATTGAACCATCAAGTAACATTGTACCATTGCTCTAATAAATACCGCAACACCACGTTGTTTGATCTAATTTTTATTGAGGGAGCACTTTGTTCTTGATCTTGGAAAACCTGTAGACATTTTTGTGTGCCTATTAGTGTTTAGGTTCTTTTTCTTTGTGTCTTTTTAGAGAGAAATATGAAGTTGGCACCATCCTTTGATTCTAAACTTGTGGCTAGTTAATTTAGGCTAACTTTTAGATCACCACCTTATCATGTCATTTTGTTCATCTATATTGCATTGCATTGCATGTTTTGTTTTGATCTAACTCTTTGTCCAACCAACATAAACCTTCCTATATCCCCCACCAAAAGCCATAGCCAATAGAGGTAGGTTTACTTGTGTTGACCGTTTGCCGTCACCATCCGGACCGTTCAAGTCCATCCCTATCCTCTTTTCTAACTAAAAACTTTGACTAGCCCTACTATCAGAAAACCTCTCCTACCTTTAGCTTTCCTAAAACCTTAGGTTTGTTTTTCATAAAAAGACTCTCAGCACACCTTAGATAGAATTTCTAAACTTGTCTTCCTCTCTTCAAAATTCTTATTTGAGCCAAAAATATAGGATCCCATAACCTACCCTTTAAACCTTGTTAGTTTGGTTGATTGATTCTTTTCGATGGGTGATTTTCTTCATGACAACGCTTACTTCGTATGAAGTGAAGGCAAAGCTTTGTCCCTTGCTTATTATGGACCTTATCGGAAATTTTTCAACCCTTGCTAACGTTTGCTTGTGCTAACTCTCTGCATTTGCATTTTGTATCCCCCTTCATTGTCATCTTCCGCTTTATGTTAGTTTGGTCTTTTTGTAAAGCTTTATGATGAATGCTTTCATATTTATGTTAAATGCTGCGTACGACATTTTAATTTTGCAATCTTGTGTAAACATGGTGTTTAGACATGATTGGAGACCCACATCATTCAGTTTTATATACCTTGCTATCATATTGCATTGGTTGGTTTATAAACTTTGCAATGCGCCCTACTTATCTTATGGTATAAGGAATTGTTAATCTTGGGATAAGCATGGTGTTTTGACCTTG
Organism: Cenchrus fungigraminus; assembly: GCA_036936925.1. Taxonomy (NCBI): domain Eukaryota; kingdom Viridiplantae; phylum Streptophyta; class Magnoliopsida; order Poales; family Poaceae; genus Cenchrus; species Cenchrus fungigraminus. The sequence goes on along the minus strand of CM072775.1, from coordinate 9,469,088 downwards.
GTTAATAAATCTTTATGGTGATGGAGAAGTTTGGCAACCACTTTGTAAGCATGGAGCTTAGAATTTGGTGTAAACTTTGTTTTGTTTTTATACCATCCTATCATTTGCATGCACCTTTGCACACACGTATACCCTTTAGGTTCTTAACTTTTCTTTCACTAGATTGACTATGCCACAAGTTAAGATCATGGGGATGTCTTTGGTCTGTCGGCATAGAGTGAGTATTCCAGACTATCACCTTGGGGATACTTTGTGTTTTATAGTTGTTTTGCAGACATGGCGAATCACTCCCATAAGTTTGTGATAAAAGATGAAATTAAGATCGTCAACACCTCCTAAATCCCGAAAGAAACACCGCTGTCTTCATCAAGATTAGGCACATAATCAGAGATATACAAAAGAGGAAATTTGGATATTCATGAGGTCCACTAAGTCTTCTTTCCAACGCATCACGATTTAAAATTTTAGGAGACCCGTGCAAGGAGTTACAACCAAATCATTGGGCGTCACACGTTCTGAAATCAGCCCGGGACAGTTTGCATTGATGGAGTAAAAAGGGCGTAGCTCTCTTGTTCGGAGTCCGATTGGGGTGAATGACCACTCGTTGGAAAGATAATTTCAAGGACTTATCAATGGAGTGATGGTTCAGTACATGTTCTGTTCTGTAAGTTGAAGAAAAATTCGTGGAAGTTGAAGCAGCGATAAAGACAACATGGAAGGAGGTGAAGACGAGTTGAGAAACGATTGGGACTAAGGCTTGTGACAAAGGGTGGACGTTGGAGGACAACCAAGGCAACAAAGGTGAAGAGTATGACGATGATCTCCACATACGGTGGTAGGACTTCAAGAATTACAAGATTGTTCATCATCTTCCATGTCTAGCAACATGCTAAGCATGGGGGAGGATTTGGTGGACATGAGAACACCATGTGGAGTACAACTATCACGGTTGCCACGGGATGCTAATTTTCTTCTTCCATGTTAAGACCAATGCTTAAGCATGGGGGAGGCTGCGCTACACTTCAAGCATCAAGGGACGGTAACAATTCCTCAACCTTCTTTTTGTCCTTGTCTTTCTATATGTCTGTACATATGTATATGCCTTCCACAACCTTAGATGCAACGTCTGTATATCTCTGTATAGAATAACATGGCTACTAGGAGTACAACCTAGGTTTTTTTTATTTTCAACAATAATCACCGTTACCTTGTGCTCATCATGATGATATCTTGTATGCTCTTGCCTATGGATATATGATGATGGTTGCCACTTTGCTTATTCTTGTGCTTGGTTTGTATATGATTAAGCTAGTGCTCTCCTTAATATGATCTGAAATTTAAATTAATTCTAGCCTAATCTTTTGTGGAGGTTATGATAACTTAAATCCCGTAGTTGTTTTTTGTTGCTCTCAATTTTGAATGAATCAAAGATCCATTTTTATTCTTAAAAGGTTATACTAACCTTGTCACAAGTACCGCTTGCATTTTGCTCTACCTATCCAAAGCCTAAATTTACTTGAGTGCAAAACCTTAGTGTACAAGATTTATTTTTGAGTGCATTAATTCAAGGCCTGATTTCTCTGGCCCAAGACTAAGAAGTTGGTCATTCCGTTTTTGTGTATCTATCTTTATACTAGCATCGTGCTTTTCTATCCGTGCATTGTGAGTTTCCACATCAGGAATTTTGCAAACCTCGCCGGATATCCACCCACAAACCCAAAATATTCTTTTTGTGTATACCTCCTTGACCACAACCCAAAACTTTGAGTATGGATGAATATTTTGAGGAAGATTACAAGGAAGGTGCATCAAGTGAGCAAGACTTTGGGAGACTTCCAAAAAGATACCTAGAAGATTTTCGAGTATCTCTCTCTAAGAAAATATGAGAACTTCAATTTCTACCTTGGCATATTTATCACCTCTTTTGTCCGAGGACGAGCAAACGTCTAAGCATGGGGGGGTTGCCAAGGTAGTGCTAGTATAGTCTAGAGTTCAAGGGGACCAAATAAAAAAAAGAGAAAAAGTATGATGAAAAAATGAAAATGTGATAAAGAAGAAAATGTATGATGAGAAAAAGAAAGAAAGAAAGAAGAAAATAATAATAACAATAAATAAGCTCCCCGGTTCTCTAGCTATGTTTAGTGCTTTTTGAGTTTTCAAGAGGATTCAAGATCAAGACCAATACTCATCTTTCCAATCATGTGCAATCCGATAACGAGGACTTCGTTTGTGCCTCGGATCACTCTTTGCCATTTGCACATGTCCACCTATCTAAAAGTGTGTGTTCATCTCTCCCCCCTCCTTGTAACATTATTTTCCTAATGACCTTTTTGACGAGTCTCGGTAAGACCATGAGAACCTAGTTTTGTTTTGATAATATCTCAACTATAATATCTTGGTAGGACTAAACTTTCCCATAGCTCCATATAAAGCCTTCCACCAAATATTTGAGAGAGGAAAGGTGTAGAACAAGTAGGCTTGAGAGACAAGATGAGATGAGAGTTCATGAGCAAGTTGCAAGGAGGTTTATTATTGATCTTGGTAAAGTAATTTTTCTTCATCCCGCTCTTTATTTTTCAAAATTTCTAAGATTTGTTCAAAATTTGAGAGCATGCTTAATTACTTGTGGAAAGAGCTTAAATGATATCTACCTTCCATAGATATGAAAGCTAGTTACATTATGGAACTTTAACAATGAAAACTTGGAGAGCATTATGTTTTCTCATGTATAATCAAGTGCTGGGTATGGACATTGAAAGGCAATACTGACATCCATTAAAGGCTTACTAGAGGACGAGCAAGGTTTAAGCATGGGGGTATGTTGACGGTCGATTTCCGTCAACCAAGAGCACTTGTTACACTTTGGTTTGAGCTTTGATTTATAACTAACCCGCCACTAGGCATACTAATGATGTATCAAGTTCACACGTGCATGTGGTTTTTGGAGTATGTTGTTTACACAGGATTTAAGCGCCTAAATGAGGACTTCCGTGTAGAGTTTATCGAGCACTTTATGAGAAGATCACGAAGCCCGGCATGAGTCAAGACACGAAGTGAACATGACTCCAAATGACCTAAGGACCGAAGCATGAAGCTGTGAAACTCTGTGGACCTGAACAGAAGATGCGGGAGTTTGCGCGCCAAGCACCCTTATCTAAACCGCGGGGAAAACGACGTCAAGGACCCACATGGACTTCTGCAAATATTCAAAGAAGCACGAGAAGCTTCGGGAAGAAAACCAAGGCCGAACCCGGGCCAGAAAGGGCCTGGGCCATGTTGGTATTTCTTAATGTCACCACTAGTGCACACCTAGCGTGAGCAAAAGATCCACCCGGGTATACCGACGGGTGCGAAAGAATCCGCAAGCGCACGGAAATACCGCTGTAAAACTTCCCCAAAGGAGTATTCCAAAGGGTATCGAATCCAAGGAACGATGCGTACTACCTTCTATCCCAGACTGATGATCCAAGGACACAACTCTATAGGATGAGATGAAGATGGAAAGGATCTTGTTGGTAGCGCGAGAGTTGAGAACAATCTCTTGATTAGGAACTTCTCGTTTCAGACACCGGCCCCTCCTGACTATAACAGTTGGTTCACGGCAAATGGTTGCCTACACGCTGTATCCGGACGTGGGGGATTTCAGAGGGTCCAACGGCTGTCACTACCGTGGCCTACCCCAAGACAAACCGTGAGATACAGGGCAAACGAAGGATAACCCGAAGTCTAGACACCACGTCTACACCACTGATTACTACTATAGCACGATTACGTTTGTCGACCCGTAACAACACTATAGCACTCCGTACGAAGACGGAGCGACGAACCCACGAGAGAGAGACCCGAACTCACTCAGATATACGCTAACCTATGCAAGGAATCACGGATGAACTTGGTCTAGACTAGGATAAAGAAGCATCCACTAACTCTGATTAGACTAGCAGGCATACAAACAGATTATAAACTTATATGTTTATAACAGAAGATCAAGGGTCGTGTTCGTGAAGAACACGAGCCTCTAACTTATGAACAAACACAGAAGTATGAGAAACTCGATCGTCAACTAGATCGAGGAAGCATGTTCGTGAAGAACACGAGCCTCTAAATGATGAACGAACGAAGAACACAAGAACACAGTATGAATGCCACTTTAGTCTAACTGAGAATGTCGAAATACTCACTTTATTCTAAATGAAGAACAGAAGCATCCGTAGAGGATCGTTCTTGAGGAAATGTGCCAAACACCATGGCACAACCCCAAGACACCACCCCATCTTCCTTCTAATCTTTAAAGCACTAGCAAGCCAGCACTAATCCTATGCAAGAGCTCTCCTCTCCTAATGAGAGAAGCCAAAAGGCAAAAGTGAAAAGGAGGAGAAAGAAGTGTGTGTCCTATTCTCTACCCCATCTCATTCTATTTATAGGCCTGAGCACCAGCATGGAAGCACCCCAAACACCCTGAGAATGAAGTGAGGAGCCAACCAGGAACCACCACGTGGAAGGCCAGGATTGGGCGCCCCAAGGTCGGTTCGGCCGACCTGTGGGGTCGGCTGACCCCTTGTGGGCCCCACTTGCCTTCTGCTTTCTCCTGGTGACTGATGTGTGGGTCCTTATGGTGGTTCCAGGTGTCCACGTGTTTTGGAGGCGGTTTAGGCGCTCTGGTGGTCATGGGATCCATGTGATATACGCGTGGTGACTTCTAATTCGCCGAGGCTTTCTCCCTTGGATTGATGACATCATGGATCCAGGGGGTGCTCGCATGGCAGCCCCTTATTGGCTGAGCCTGGATTGCTTGGATTGGTGAGGTGGATGGATAAGGTGTGCTTTTGCTCTCTTTCTTGTGCTTATTACCTGCAATTGAATATACATCGCAACTTGTGGAAATTGTCAGTATAAGACCCTATTCTATGGTGGATGTGTATTTCTTATGTCAAAGTGCAGGCGTTGACGGCCACAAATATGGCACTTAACAGCCGTCAACAGGCCGGTCAGCCCACCCCCTTCCAGTGCCGGTTCAGCCTCCCCTTTGACGTAGAGCCTCCTCGTCTTATTTATAGCACATGCCTCCGACGGCCGCCTCATCCATTCACGATATCTCGGCGAAACCTAGAAGCAAGCACCGGAGGGAGATGACGGCGGCCGCGAGTCCTCGAAGTTGTCTAGGAGATGGCCTAGGCCGACCCTAGCCGCCATGGCCGCCCTGCATAGTTGTGCCATGGCGGAGTTCTGGAGCTACGTGTTCATCATCTTAGGTATGATCTCGGTGGTGATGGTGTAATGCATACTTTCATGTGAGTAGTGATGATCTTGTCATCCGATCTATTAGCGATTCCATGTCTCCGTCTATACTTTTTACCTATCATGAATGTGATTTAATCCTTAGTCTAATACATGTTTAGACTATATAGCATGCTCTATGTAATCGTGGCGATTAGGTTTAGCATGTCGACCCCTCATGATTCGTAGACACGTTCATGTTTGAGCGTGCCCCTAGATTCCCCGCTTCATTAAGGGTGTATCGTGACAGGATGATTACCCCCGAAAGAGCGGATGTCTTCGGGAGGTAGGCCGGAGGTAGGAGTTTAAGGATGCTAGTAGATGAGATGCTTGATTCGTTGCTCGTTTGCCGGAACTTCAACTAGAAGGTGCTAGGCCTAGCTACCCCTTCGGTGGAGCTTTACCTTAGCCGTTGTTCATGGATGTGATCAACCTTGTGCTATCACTCATATATATCAAGGTTTACCTCTTTTATGCAATCAATGCTTCATGTTAGGTTAGATTGACTAGATAAGGTAGAGAACCTTAGCGGTTTGCTTCTGATCCACAGTTTGATAACCTTGGTCATACTTCTAGGGAAAAAGTGCTACGATGATCCGTGAGGGACGGTGAATCTTGACGTGTTTTTAGACCGTCAACAACCTCCACCACCATGAGTGGGAACCGTATGCACAAATCCATCACCTTGAGGTAGAGGCCCTCTACGAGGCTCAGGCACACCATGAGAAGGGTGGTACCTGTCCTTGTTTGCCATCTCACTAGCAAACCTCTCATCCCTTCCCCTCCTGAAACAGAACTCATCCTTATGACCATCCCTCCCACAATACTCACGATGGAAGCGGATTGGTTGTGGCTTAGGATGTGGTTTCTCTGTGGGCTTCTCAACAGCTTTCTCTCTTGGCTTCTCACCAAAGACATTCCCCTAGGTGCTCACAAACTTGATTGGTTTCTGGTAGTTTTCTTTCTTGTGGGGGAACACTGGTGGATCTGGGGTTGTATCAAACTTGTTTCTGAGGTGGTTTGGCTTGGGTGCAAATTTGTTCATGGGTGTAGTGTGTGGTGGAATAGGAACCTCTCCGACTTTTTCTTCTCCCTCACCACTCTTGCCAGCCCCCAACGCCTGACCATCAAACCTCTTAAACTCAGCCAACATCAAACTCAACTGTCGCTCATGCCCAGACAACTAACCCATCAATTTCCTCAACTCATCATTCTCATCCTGCAAACGGTCAACATAATGTGCAAGTTCCATGTTTTTCAAAGCATGCATTTCACAGGTAGAGCATGATGTAGGAATAGGAGCTTTCAATGCAGCCTCAAGAGAAACTATCTTAGTATGAGATTCATCTAGCCTAGCATACAACATAGGACAAGAAGTGCAAGCACCTAACAAACCAGGTCTAGACTTCAACTCATCACGCTCGATCCTAAGCACATCTAGTTCCTCAAGAGTTGAGGCATGCTTCTCCTTGATAGCAGTCAAGTCAGCCAGGAAAACATTACAATCACCACAATCAACCTCATCAGAAACAACAGGAGCAGGTTTCAAAGATTCTATCTCAGTTCTACAATCAACAAGCAAAGACTCAAGCTCAACTATCTTGTCCTTAGCATCACCTAGAAAAGATCGAAACTCTCTCTTCTCCTTGTTGGTCTTCCTAAGCACATCATCACGGTTATCAAGCAACTCATTCAGCCTAGCATTCTCCTCTAGCAAGAAGTTGGGATCATGACGTACCTCTTCTCGGAGTCGGAGTTCAAATCTGAGCTGTGCTTCCCACCCTTCTTGGAGTGCGCCATGCCGCAAAAGTCACCTTGTGCGACGAAGCTGAGGCCGGTGAAGTTCTTGCCCGTGTGCTGCTTGTTGTTGATGGCTGTTAAGTACCACTTTTATGCCATCAACTCCTGCATTAAATACATGAAATATGATCATCAACACTAGAATAGAGGGTATTACTAACAAGTTCCACAAGTGTTGGTGTTTCTGACATTTTTTGCAGGACACACCAAAATGCATGTGAAATGATACTGTTGATAACAAGTGAACCAATGGCATGAATATGGCATCATCATAAACTATCTCAAATGACAAATTGGATTGCACCACTGCGACAGGCTCGTCGAGACAATCGAAATAGATATATCATTTGTCTACTTCTGAGTCTGGATGAAAGAGATATGCACAAGACACGATCACCATCTTGATATCATGTGGGCCCGGTGGGACCCACACCAGACCACGTGGTGACGTGTTGCCACGTTGGATGCCATGTGTCCATGACACATCACCAATCCAAGGAAACACACCTTCGACCAATCAGGAGCTAGTACGCGGATTGAAGGGCCCACATCCCCCACGGAAACAAGCTAAAAACTCCGCATACATACCCATACATGCCTTGAGGCCCACCTGGCAGTCACCTGGACGAAAGGCGGTGGAAATGAACCGACCTGCGGATCGGCTGATCCCCAATTTGGCCGAAGCTTTCGGAACTCCCCTCGTCCCCAACCGACGCGTGGCAGCTCTCCATTGGTTCCTCAAGGCATCCCGGGGTCTTTTGGAGTCATTTGACACTCTGAGCAAGCCAACCCCTTGCCTATAAATAGAAGGGGAGGGGGTAGGAAATGAGACACACTTCTCCAATCCAAGGCTCCTCTCCTAGCTAGTGTTTAGAGTAGAGAGGGAGAGAGAGAGAGGCATGTGCGTCTACGATGTTGATGTTCTTCATTTAGACTAAAGTGAGTATTCTTGTATTCTTCTAATTAGACTAAAGTAGCATTCATGCATAGGTGATATGTTCTTGTGTTCTTTGTGTGTTCTTGATTTAGAGGCTTGTGTTCTTCACGAACACAACCCTTTGATCTTTTGGCACAAGTTCATAGTTCTCATATCCGTTTGTATGTGTGTTCGTCAATTAGAATATAGTGGATATTCCTGCATGTTCCATTTAGACCAAAGTGACATTCATGTTTCCTTCTAGTTTATGCTTGGTTGCATGAGTAGTCTTTCTCCGCTGGTCGTTCGTATACGTTGGAAGCATAGTATGGGGTCGAGTGCTCTCTCGTATGCCTTTAGTATAAGCTAATAGTACCTATAGTGAGTGAGATCAGTTCTCTTCCATGGTCGTAGTTCTATCAGTACAGAGTGTCGTAGTCTGTTGGCTACGATAGTAACCACAGCATTGATGTATTGTCATGCTACCGGTTATTATTCATTCGGCTTATCCCAAGGTTAGGTAGAGGCAGTCCAGGTGGAGGTGACAGCCCGTCTGGCCCTCGTTGATCCTCCGCAGCTGGATATAGTCAGAGCTCCGTTCCACATAGATCCGCGTGCCGGAGTCGCCTGTTAAGTCAGGGCTATCGGTACCCTAAGCCAAGTTCTATCTAGAGATCGACCTTTAATCTCATCTATAGTGCTACCTTTAGGAATCCTCTCTATCCTTGTCTCTTATCTGGGTGTGTCCTTGGACCGACTAGTACAAACTTAGTGCACACACGTTCCCTTGGATTCGATACCCTTGGAATACTCTGAGGTGAAAGCTACAACGGTATCCGTGCGCTTGCGGATTTATTTCGTGTGTTGCTAAAATACCCAACACTTGTCATTGTGCTGATCTTGCTCTTCATCGTTGCTCGAACCGGAAGAAGAGTCGCTTGAAGTGGAGTCGATGTTGCTTGGTCCGGTAACCATCGCTCGAGCCGTCTTCTTCATGTACCCGCTGCTCTTCTTTGGCCTTCTCTCACCCTTGTCCTTGCGCTTGTCCTTGTAGTCATTCCGGGAGCGGTGCTTATTGTAGTCGTGCTTGGACTTGCCCTTGTAGTCGTTCTTGATCTCCATGGCTTCAGCACATTCGGCGATGAAGTGCCCGTGCTTCCCGCACCGATAGCACATCCCCGAGCTTCTCCTCGCATTCTTGCGGCTCTCGTACATCCGCCCAAACCTCTTGCTCAACAAGGCGAGATCCTCCTCGCTCAGCACCTCAAAGTCCTCATCTGGCATGGACACAAGACAAGACAAAGAAAACTGCCTGGCAGCATGGTTAGCATTAGTCCTCGATCCTGAGACAAGAGCCAAACTATGAGGATCAGTGGGGCTCTCGCTCTTGGCTCTCAGGCCACGATCAACCTCCGAAGACTTGAGCTTAGAGAACAGTTCATCCAGCGTCAAGGTATCATACATGCTCGACTCCTCAATGGCCTCGACATTGGCACTCCACATAGATCTATCCAGTGCATGCAAAATCTTGATAGCTTGATCATGATCCGTGTATGGGAGCACTGTCACATTGGCCCTCATGTTCACAATATTGTTGAAGCGCTGAAACATCACATCAATCGACTCACCGGGGAGATGAGTGAAGTTCTTGTACTCTCTCCGGTGAGTGGCAAACAAACGAGCTTGCACCTGAGCATTGCCAACATGAGTATTCTTGAGCTTAAGCCATATCTTTCTGACACATCCTCTTCGTACACTCGATCAAACTCCGAGGCACAGAGAGCACGGAACAAGTAATCAACAGTCTTGTTGTTGGTCTCAAACATGTCCTGCGATCCTGGAAGAAGGAAACTGTCGGGAATGACATAGTTAGGATTTTGGGTCACATCCCAGATTAGAGTCCCCTTCCCACGCAAAAACGCGCCCATGCGCCTCTCTCACATCTGGTAATTCTTGCCATCGAAGCCGACCCCTTGCCATAGTCATCCATCTTTGGATCTTAGACTGGTTAGAATCACGAACATCTGTAACCGGCTCTGATACCAATTGAAGGACCGAATAGGCGACCAGAGAGGGGGGGAGTGAATGGGAGCCGATAAAACTTCTTCCCGAAGGATGAACTCGATCTATAACCCGATTGCCACTCGTATCACTCACACACACCAAAGAGGCTCTAGACTAGGCACACACAAGCCTACAAGTCCTAGAGACAAGCAACGGATCAAAGAGCAGAAGCACAAGACAAGAATCAAAGCACTTAGTCAATTCTGGAATGACTAGGCGCGGACTGTCCGGATGGTACGGGCGGACCGTCCGCTAGGCACAGGCGGACTGTCCGCATGGTCACCCCGGACCATCCGAAAACTCCAACAGAACCACCAGAGACACACCGAGAAAATCGGATGTCCGTCCTAGGCACGCGGACCATCTGCTAGTGTCGCGGACTGTGCGTGAGAAGCCTGCGGACCGTCCGGCCAAAACTCCAGAACCACTTCGCTCAAACTTGCCCACGCGGACCATCTGTCATTGACTGGCGGACTGTCTGTAAAACCTCTTACAACAAAACCCTAGGGACTCTACGGATCGAAACACGAACTTGCACGAACACGTGATGAACAGCGACGAACACGAGTCGCGCGGACAGTCTGCAAGCCACCTGCGGACAATCCGCAAGGCACAGACAGTCCGCAAGCCACCTGCGGACAGTCCGCAAGGCACTAACAGAACAGAAAGTGCCCGACCCCGCGAAGTCAACTCCTCCTATCCATCACCGGATCTCCCAAACCACTTGAGCTCTTGAGACAAGATTTGGAGGAGATGAGAAGCGTCACTAGGTGAAGCTATGCCCCAAAAATCTCGACCTCTAACTCACTAAATCACCGAGAATCGCGGATCACATGAACCACCACCAAGAACTCATGTTCTTCCAAGAACTCGCGAATCGAACGGATTTCCCGGCGTTTGAGGGGTCAAGATCACACCCAAAGATGCACAAGGCATCCACCCATGATCCCCTCAAAGAAATCCGAGAGAAAACGCCCTCAAATCAACGAATCAAGCGAAGAACAAAAACACCCAAAAATAGCTCCGAAAATGATAAGAAAATCACAAGGAACTAGGAGAGGGAAATCATCACAATGCCGAATGCTTTCATACATCCAGAGGTCAGAGTCTATACAAGAATCTAGCCTAAGAAAATACTAGAAAAAGAAGCAGTCCAGAGCGATCTACCAGGTGAGGAAACCCTAGAGCCAGAGAGAGAGATGCCATCCACCTCTCCGCTATTTATATGAAGTCCACCGAAGGAGGCAAATGACCACACTACCCCTACAACTTAAAGTCAAGATACACACCCCTCAGGGGCATTTTGGTCAAGTCTTCGGATATTCTTATCGAGCGGACACGCTTCCACCGCGGACTTGCTTAGCCTCGACACAAGCCCCGCGATTACGCTATGTTACCCCGCCTCGAAGCTTCCCGACACTCCTGGATCACCGTCTCGTCGCATCGGGCCTCCGGCCTTGGTTTTGAGGCCCAAACCAAGAAACCGTCCAGCGATGGTTTTGTGGGCAAACCACCAAACCCCGTGTGCAAGTTTCGGCCTCGAAGTGCCACCTTGCACCAGCCCATGTCCATGACTTCAACTTGCTTGTCCTGCACCGCACAACTCGCACTTGACCCCATCAGCCACCGGGTCCATCGAACCAAGCCTACTTGCCTCTCCATCACCCGGAGGCTGCCAAGGCTAAGGCCTTTCGCACTTGTTCTTCACCTGCACCAACACGAGTCAAGCCGCAACCTGTACCTGCACACTGAGCCAAGCATAAGTCCACATAACGTTGTCAATCACTCATCACTAAGGAGCGACCCTCCACTGGTCCTCGGACACACCTGGTCCTCACTGCTTAATTACACATCAACACATGGATAGGTAGTTTATTAGTAGTTGTAGCAAACCAAAATGCAGCCTTGGCATTGCGAAGAGAAACGTAACGGGGACAAAGCACGCTGACCTATGCTAGGTTCAACTCTGTCAAATAATAATAATAATAACAGTCTGGCACTTCGATTATTACCACGAAGAATTTTGCACGGTTCAGTAATCACATGTTTGCAGCCTCGATCTTAACCAACACAAGACAAAACCTAATATTCACGGATGAAGATTTTGTACTATCTGTACTCCCAACTCGTGTTATCCTGTACATCAGATTAGCCCCCAGCTGTTCCGAGATCCGTGCCGTCACCCTTGTAGTCCAAAACAATACGTACATCGTGTCACATCGTATCTGTCCCGCGCCTGGCGCTTTTGCAGACTATCTATACTATAAGAAGCGAAAATAATTGAAAACTTGTCTCACCCAAATCGGGTCCACCGTACCCCTCACGCCGGACCCACCCGTCATATGTTTTTAGGATGGATAGGGTGGAAGGACTATGGACGGACCAAAAAATCGCAATTTTGAGAGCGTTTCTGCCAAAAACGTAATTCTTTTCTCACCCACGCCCGTCCTACCCGCCCTGTGTACCCGTCGGGCCCACTGCTAATTATTTTTTCACCGGTCAGTTTGTTTACTCGCGGGGCCGCGCTTGTACCCAACTCCTGTCGTGACACGACAACCCTTGTGCCGGCCCCACCCTTTCCTTCCTCCCCTTCCACGCTTCTCCCCACCGAGCCCACAGGCGGCACCTCGCTTGGCGCAGGGCACCACGGCCGTGACGGCAGTAGGCGCGGGAGGGGAGGATGGGAAGCAGCGGGGGAGGAGCCGGCGCAGGGCACCACGACCGTGACGGCGACAGGCGCGGGAGTGGAGGACAGAAAGCGGCGGGGGCTTGGGCTGCCGGGTGAGATCCGTGCGTGGCAGCGAAGGGCCGACAAGGCCGAGGCGTGCCTCCAGGCCGACGCCGGCAGCCGCGACATCTCCACGGAGCACACCCCTGTGTCGGGTACATGCGAAGAGGAGGCACAAGCAGAGGGAGAGCGGAGAGGCGACCTTGTCTCAATAGAAGATACCGTAGTTCTCGTGAGCACCTCTCCTTTCCTGAATTTCTTCTGCATTGTTGTGTCTTTTTTAGGATTGCATTGTTGTGAATTGAGAATCGAAATGATTTGCCATGGAGATTATCTCCTAATATCTGACTCGATGTTGTTTCTAAGCAGCTGTTCCTGAACACAGATTGGTGGTAGCGAACAATCACGGCGAGAATCTTGTGGGGCCGCACCACGTGAACAAGGTTGTAGTCCTGTGCCATGGCTTAGCAATTTGCAAGATACATGAACATGTCATCATTTGAACAAGAAGAGCTTTTGCCTTTCCTCTGCAGGACATGGTTGGAGAATACATATATTGTTTCCATATTTGATCAAACGATTTAGTCCATGTTTGCAGCTACCATGGCTAATGCAAAACTAATCCCGAAGCTATAATTAGATGCTCTCGAAGGTTTTTTGGTTAGCAGTATTTGACTTAGATTAAACTGAATACTTGTATGTCTCCACATAATTTTCGTCAGCAGTTTAGTTTCTGCGGTTTCAGTTGACTTAAGATTTAGAGCTATTACACCGTCTCCAGCGGGTTCTGCAACCTTGTGCTGGTTCCCCCAAAATGAAGAAAGATTCGCTACTGTATGCCCTCCAACAGATGCTGCACCGCGGTCTACATTTTGCGGTCGGATGCCGGGCCATGCGCATTCTCGGGGAATCCTCCTCCTTCTCTCTCCTTTCTTCATCGTTCTCCTCCAACCAACTCGCGTCTCCCCTCCGCTCCCCGCGCCCTCTTCCCTGCCCTGTGACCCTCCCTCTCCTCCACGCCCTCTCCCCTGCGGGCTGGCGACGACGAAGGAGGTGACAGATATGGCGCCTCCTGCGCCTCCCGCGGTGTGCGATGGAACTCGTGCGCGTGCGAGGGGAGGGCGGCGGAGTCGGCTCTCGCATCTCCGATGGTGGCGGCTCGGGTGAGTCGACTCGGCCACGACGACGCAGATTCGACGGCGGCGGCGTGCTTCCTCTCCTGACCTCCCCGGTGAGGGCCCGTGGCGGCGCTGCTTCCTCTCCCGGCCTCCCTCCTCTTCCCACAGCGAGCGCACTTGTCGGGGACGCCGCCCTCCTGTGTCACGGTGGAGAGGCATCGGTGACACCGGTGAGCGGCGGTCTTCCTCGGCCCGACGGCGGCCCTCCAGATCGGCGGCGAGGTCGAGCCCGTTGACGGCAGAGTCCTTGCGGCGGGTGGAGGTAAGTTGGGGTGGAGTCCTGGCGCGGGAAGCAACTATCAAGCCACGTGCTCGAGGGATCCACGACGGGATGCAGACGACTGCTGGGACATCTCTGCTTTTGCGAGTCCGGCACCTTCTCTCTCCTTTGTGGAAACGGCTTTTTGCACAAAGAGATGCAGATTTATTGCTGGAGACAGTCTTACCTATTAGAATTACTCATAGTTTTTGTCCTCTTCTGGTCCCCATTCACAACTTGTAATTCGTTTAAAGCTGATTATCTAGATGACGTGGTCAATGGGAATTAATTATTTCTGTATGTGTGAAAGGATAGCTAAACCAAATATCCATTTGAGGACCCATAGGAGCCTGGGAATTTTAGGTGTGCAGTACTAAACTCCACACTATGTTCACATATCTCAATTTAGTTTCTTCTGATATTTGTTCAAATTATTTTTCCCTCACCCATTTGCCTGTCTAATCTTCATTCCTGTAAACTTGTAGCCCGCTGTCCTTGTACTGGCAGAATCAAAGGTACAAGCAGTTCCCTCTTATCTGTGCAATTTTTTTTATTGTACTCGGACTATATATGATTGATCCGTGCTCTGATTTTTTTTATTATTGTCGCACCTGCTGTAGAGCCAAGAGAGGGAACACCTTCAGGAGGAGAGGACACAAAATCTGCCAGCCAGAAGGGTAAATGAATTTCTTCACAAGACATCTGCACTTCTCTTTGTTTACAGAGATAAATTCTTGAACATGTCTCTGCGTTTTTTCAGATTATGTATATGAGTAATGTGGTTCTACGTATGGGACATGGATTCATGGATACAATGCTGCTGCAGATTCAGGTAAGAACTATTATTGTCAATTTAGTACTGTAGTTTATATCAAAATCGCTTTCTTTCTTTCTGGATGTGGTCGCATATGATTGATAGTAGTAAATTGATGGAAATTATATTCAATTTTGAACTTACTAGGAAAAGTTGTTTAACTGAATTTCCAGTTATCATATGATGTTAAAACTTTGTAGCTCACTTTTTAGTGTTCACTTTCAGTTCAGTACTTCAGTGATAAGTTTGATTTCAGGGTTAGGGTTAGTTTCAATCTTCCAATTAGTTGCATGTGAACTCTTTGCAAGTTTACCGGACCTGTAAATTCAGGGAAAAAAAGTTGTATGTTACTTGATGGAAAATAATTCAGAAAGTGCAGAAATCATGACTCTGTTGCTTGTTTTGCTAGACGAGAAATGATGTTCGATGAAATGCAAGTGGTGCTTGGCAATAATACATGTAGTTATGATGTATAATTACCCTTACTTCCTATATTTGCTATGAATACTTCCTCCTTTCATATTTATTCTAACTTACTGTTGTGCTGAAAGCATCAATATCACATAAATATTGAATTCAATAAATATGGCATTACTGCCCCCATTTGGCTTTCTGTATAATGTAAATATATTTTTTTTTCCTTTTATCTTTGGTTTGGCAGCAGAGAAATTAACAATGGACATTAATGTACTTATTTTTATGAATGAGAATATCAATTGCAATTGCACATCTGTTTGCTCTCTCCTTTAGCACAGTTGATATTAGTAGAGTTCAAGGTGTACAGAACTTAACCAATTGAAGGTGGCAAGCGCTGGGCAGCCTGCCCCTTGATAGAAGGAGACCAATTAGAAGGGTCTGCGAGCAACTTCTAAAATGTGAACAACATAGCTCTGTTGTATGGCCTGATGCTTCTAGAGACCCTTTTCAAAGAAAGCTGAAATATTTTGGGTACAAAGAAATCCTGAAGAATGTAAATCTGGTTCGGTTAATACGTAAAACAAGAATCTGATTAGGAAGTAATAAGTACATTTAGTGAAAGAAATTGTATTATCTGATCATAAACTAAATGGAACGTAATTTTCAGCATCTTCATTGATAAATTGTATTATATATTGATGTATATATAATAGTCCCTTATTATATAAGGGGCACAAATAGCATGTTATTATACAAGGATGTACCGCACGTCATTCTGTGTACATTTGTGAAGACTACACATATATAATTGATCCACGCTGATGCATGTTTGAAAAAGCTACTTTTAGAATGCTGCTTATAGGTGCATATTTTTTTTGCCAATAAACGGAGAATAAATAGTGCAATAGTGATTTTAATTCCACAACCATTATACTGATCTACTGTAATATTCTCTATTTATCTTTTTGTTAAAAACTGATAATTGAATAAACTTTTTGAGCGAAATGATTGAATAAACTTGTGGAGAACATCCTAATGCAGGAAATTTTAATGTAATATAAAACACGTGTAAAATAGGCTTTCTGTAAAATTAAATAAAAACACAAAACATGTGCATGTCGCACGTGCATTTTACTAGTACAGGATAAAAAATAGGGATGGAGGAGTCCACAACTCCACATCCCGCACAACGCATTCGAATTTTGAAACGATTTCTCTCCTCCGTGGTCTCGTCCCGTGCGTCGGCGAGGGAGTAGCCCCCGCGCGGAGGATGGTGATTCTGGCTATGGCGCCGGCCTGTCGGCATGCCCGATGCGACGCCCTTTCTGTGTCCTTCTCTCCGTCGCCCTTTCTCTCTCCTCCTCGAAGATGCGGCGGCGCCGCGGCGGTGGCGGCGGCGCTGGACCCAAATCCGACAGGGCTGGGTCGAGATCCGGTGGGGGCTGCACCGAATCTCCGCAAATGGGTTGGCTGGATCTTTGGATGAAAGAAGGTGGCCAAGCTCAGCGCCGTACCACCCGTGCCCGCTCGTCTCCCCGGTCGACGGCAGTGAGCACCCCTATCGTGGCTACGTCGGGCCACAGCAGCAGCGCCCCCGTCGAGGCGGAGATGCGCGGGGTCACCCCGACTCTGAGCCTCTGAAACCAGCGGCCATGGCGCACGGCGGGGGTGCGATGCGAGGGGGGCTTATCCGGCAGCGAGGCAGTGCCCACCGGTGCAGGTGTGTGCTCAGCCTCGACCGCCAAGCTCGGATATGGCGGCATGGTGGCAAGCTTCCATATCCAGCGGCATGGTGGCAGGTTTGCAGATCCGGCGCGGCGGCCCTAAGTCCGTTACGGTCGGGCTGAGTTGCTCCTCGCCCTCCATCTACCAGAGCGGGGCGGCTGCGCGGATTGGAGATGCATGGCGAGGCCGCTGTGTTGCGGCTGCAGGGACCACCACTGCTAGCTGGGACCACTGGCGGCGACCCGTGCCGCAGTGAGCGACGGCGGCGGGCTGTGACGACGGTCCACGGCGGCACGGCACGGCACGATGCGAGGCCAGTGCTTGCTCGGCGGTCGTGAGGTCTTCCTCCACCGAGGGGCCCCGCGGTGGGCTTGAGCGCCGAAGCTTGGCTTCGTACGGCCGGGCGCCCAGACCTGGCGTATATTCGCAAATTTTCTTAGAGGTGAGTACTTGCATGTGTTTGGTTTGTGCTGTTTTGTGTATTAATTGGTCCAGTGTGTTAATTTGGTCTTGTAGAATCCTCGGATGGGAATGTGCAAAAAATAATCTTGAGTTCAATCTAGATTTTATGCATGTTGCCGTGTAGAATACGAAGCAGCAAGTTACGTAATTGAAGACAGATCTCAATCGGCTCGAGCAAGGGCCTCTGGCTGTGGTTGAAACGGCTGTGGCTATGGTTGTAGCTGCTTTGGTAAAATGACTTTTTGGTGAAGCTGAAGCCATTTTGTAAAGTGTTTGACAAAATAGCTGTGGTTGTGGTTTCTCTGTATTTTTAATGTCACATGTGGGAAAGGAGTCGCGGGGAGCCACTATTTTTAGCTTCACCTCCCTAGTACAAATTGCAAAACGGCTTCTGCATGGCTTCGGGTTGGAAGCCGTTTTTTGGTTAGGTGTTTGGCAGAGCTTCTGCAGAAACCGGTGGAGAAGCACTTTGAAAAACCCTGCCAAAGGACCCCTAATTAGTTGCTGCAGTCGTGGAAGCTGCGACCATTTGATTCAGCTGTTTCTACCAGTATTATTCATGTATCTGTGATTTTGAGGTATGAGTTGGCTTCTGGAATTAATGTGCAGAGGCTAAGTAGAGTGCGTTTGTACATGTCCATCACTAAAAGAATGTTGTTTTACCTGCTACTTCTAATTCAATGCCTTTCATTGATTTATTTAGCTATTGCTCCCTGTCTTCAAATAGTTGAGCCAATAAACGTCTTTGAAATACTTCATTCTCACACACTAGTTACCAACTTACCATTCAGATTTGTAGTTCAGTACTAATTTTCTGTCATTGGTACATTTTTCATTCAATGGCTTAATCTGAAATTTATACTAGATTTTGATATTAGAACTCCGAATGAGATCTCTGTCTTTAGCTCTTCTGAATGTTTTTGTTGTTGCCAGTGATGGAGAGGTACCACAGCCAAGAAAAGCAGAGTTACAATTTTGTATTTTATTCAACTTTATCTAATAAATGTTATTGATTTACTCGGTAGGTTTCAGTGCATTCACAAAATAGACAATTTAGACAAGGGAAAATTAGATGCATAGCATTAAAAGATTCTACCTCAGATTTTTACCATCAAAACATACCACGTTATAGCTCCACAACACTCTGTTTGCCTCCCGTCGTTTTTGCCGTTGCCGCCGTCACCGAGGACCGACGATTGCCCCCATCCTCCAGACCTCCAGTACCTCCGCCGTGCGCCCCTCCCTTGTCCTCTCCCCAACAAAGCCGCTGCCGCCGAGGTACCAGGAGGTGGATAACCTCGTCCAGCAGCTCCGCTCTGTCCACCGGGAGCTTTGCTCGAGGGGATTCAGCTAGAGGAAGTGAGATGAGCCTGCAGATTCCGGCGAGAGTCAGCTCCGTCAACGGCATCGTTTTCTGGGTTCCACTCCATGGATGAACTCCCAATCCTTAAATTCTCAATCCGATCAACCACTCTACCTCGATCAACCACTCTACCTCGCAGGCACGCACAACATGATTCTTGCAGCAACTAGGAAAAGAGGCAACCAGAGGATCCTTAACTCTCCCGGTCGGTTTTATCTCATATCTCAAATATAATTCTCAGTGTTGGTTGGTGTATGCCGTATGTGCATCAGATCCTCCAGTGCTCTTAGTTTACATGATGTATTCTTTTTTCCTCACTTAGTATAAGCTCTGGTTCATGTGATTCTGGCAATCTTTGCACCCTGTTTTCCCCTGAGAAATCATTTAGCTTCCAATTTCAGTCTTTTGGTTACCACGCCTTGGGGATGGCGGACTCACTTACTCCTCTTCGTGCTTCTTAGACGAAAATTCAAGAAATTCATGTGTACTCCATCTGAAATGGATGCTTTGGAAGTGTCAACGATCTCATCTCTTGACTACGCAGCCGATGGATGCGGACAAGATCTTTCGAAGAGGAAGAAGCGACACGCGAGATGCAGCGACAATGCTCACAGGAGGGACGCACGAGTTGCAGGACGGATGCTAACAGTGGCGGCTTGACTGCAGGGCGTGGGTGCAGAGGGAGCAACAGGCGAGCGGCGTGGTCGTACTTGCTGCGATGCTTCCATTCGGCGGAGGTAGGAGAGGTCTTGAAGGTCGGGGCGCTCGTCGTCCTCGGTGGCTCGATGACGGCGGCAGCGGAGAAACCGACGGGAGGCAGACGGAATGCTATAGAGCTATAACGTCATATGTTTTGATGGTAAATATCTAAGTTAAAATCTTTTAATACTATATATCTAGAGACTGGTTCTTTGGATGCTATGCATCCAATTTTCCCTTTAGACAATGCTACATACCTAGATGAGGTACCAGCCATTAGTAAGAAAAAAACATGACCGTTTGCATTTTTTTAAAAAAAAGGGAAACGTACTCCCATTGTACCTGTATGTACTCCCATTTCTCTATTCCTAATGTGGTTGGCTTTCAATGATGATACTAGTTGTAGTACCTCATCTGTACGTTGGAGGTATAAGCCCTAACAGTAAAGAAGGTACGTACGTGCTGCGAGTACTTGGTAATAAAAAAACTCCAAGAGTCACAAATCACTAGGACAAGATGTTGCCACGTATCCATGTAAATCTTATTTTTCTTTTACCCATCTCAGCTTAGCACACATGTCTAGATGAGAACGTTATACAGGGATAAGATATTTTGATGGGCCACCGTTGTGTGCATGCGGTCAAAATTGATGTCTGCTTTTCACTTCGCCCGAGAAGTTCAGTCCTTGAGTACACGATTCATAAAAAAAATAAAAATACAATCGGCATAAGCCCTCAATAGCCAAAAGTGCACATATCTTCATGCAAAACGATCGATCCGGATTGCTCGAGCTGACGGTAGAGCGAGTAAAATGTACTTTACGAATATTCACAAACTTGCATTGTTTTTGACATCGTGGGAACTTTCTAGATCAGCAAACAAGATAGTGCCTGCTGCGTACCTAATCCTAGTGTCATCCGTACTCAGATGAGATGCTTTCGTACCATTTCATCTGTCCGGACACTCTGTCAAGTCACAAATTCGATAAATTATGTATGCCTTGGTGTACTCAGAGAATCATCTACGTGGACAATGTTTACATTCTTTCTGAAAAGTTTTTAAGAAAAAAAATCTTGTATGCATGAGTACTACATGAAGTTTATTTGCAAAACTTTTTCACAGATGAGTGCAACTTTACACGACGTATCTAATGAGCACAATTAATGTAATGCTACAGTAATCATCCTCTAATTATGTGATCAAAGATCTCATTAGATTCATCTCGCAAATTAGTGCAGTGTTGTGAAGATAGTTTTGTAAACTGACTTTATTTAATATCCCTAATTAGCGGTCAAAGAGAGCTGAAATTTTTTCACACCCCATCTAAACATTGCCGATCTTGCTGCGTGTGGGTCCCCTTGCTCTTGCATTGTATATTTTGTTTAGTTGTCAAAAAAATGTTGGGTGAAAAGTGTTTGCGGTTTTTTCAACACTAATCAGGAGTATTAAATATAAATTAATTATAAAATTAATTACACGGATAGATGGAAAATCGTGAGGCGGATCTATTAAACCTAATTAATTCATCATTAGAGACTGTAGTACGATATTGTTTAATCATGATATAATTCGGCTCGTTTGATTCGTTTTTCCGATAGTTATGGAATGAGTTTTCACATTAATTCACGTTTAATTTTTGTAATTAATGTCCGAACATCTGTTGGATGTGATGGATGATTTTTTTTAAAAAAGTAACTAAACAAGGTCATATCAACAGTTTAACAGGAATAGAAAAAACCACTGAAGCAATGGAATAATGGAAGCACAGAGCTTATCTAGCTAGCTGTACAAAGACGTACAGCTAGTTGACTCATTCTCACCAAAAGAATATAGTACAAGAATGAACCAAACATGGCACTCCACATAGCTCTTTCCAGCTCGAGAAGAAGAAAAAATGCTCACTTTCCATGCAAGGCTACAGCTATGCAATAAGCTTCTTTATTCCAAACAACAATATAAGAGAGCCCTTGAGCACACATGCTTTGAACCATCCTCTCCTTACTCCTCACACCTCACCTTGCTGCCGTCCTGGTCGTGTACTACCACCCACGCCAAGAACGCTTCTTCTTCCATCGATCACCAAGAACACTTCTTCCAGGACATCATCATCTATCTCCAATCATGATGATGAACATGGGATACTTCAGGGCGCCGAGCCGGCTGTACGGGAGGAAGCAGTACTGCTCGGAGAGGGAGCTCAACGGCGAGAGCCTGCACGCCGCCCTGCCCATGGACACCGCCGCCGCCGCCGCGGACGAGGTGCCGAAGGGTTACTTCCCCGTTTACGTCGGCGCAGAGGCGAGGCGGTTCGTGGTGCTGACGAGCTACCTCCGCCGGCAGGCGTTCCGTGAGCTGATGGAGAGCGCGGCGGAGGAGTTTGGCTTCAGCCACGCCGGCGGGATCCGCATCCGGTGCCAGTCCTATAGGGGTGGCAAGGTGTGCGACGGTCGAGGTCCCAGGCTGGGGAGGGGCTCAAGCCCATGTATACAAACCCTCATGTCTTATAGTCCATTAGGCATTATCAAAATGATTATAAGACAATTAGAGACCTGGTCAGATGGCCTAAGAAAATAATGTCGGTATTTTTAGCTTTCTTTCCTGGGTTCCTTTCATCGTGACCCTCGAATAGAGCGGAGCGAGGAGCCGCAAAGCACACACTTTGATCGTGATTCAGAAGTTCATGACGTGCCAACGCATACGCGTGGGCATACAGTGAGTTAGTAACTCGCAAGGGCTCCACGCCTGCGACGACGACATGATCTTGATCACAGGTTTTTTTGCTTCTTGGCTTCTTGCGAATACGATCGCCGATGAGACGATCAGTTGTTCTAGTTCATACCCAGGCTCTAGGTATCATTTCTCCTTTTTTATTTTTCAATCAAAATTAACTATTTATATAGTAATAAGAATATATTGTTGGTTTTTCTTTCACTTTATAAGTAAATCAGCTTGTATATATTACGAATTTTATGCATAGTCAAGAGAGTCATCGCGACGAATTCACCATAGGACCCTCAAAATCCTAGAGCCGGCACTGTCCGCATCCCCTGCCGGGAGGAGGCCTTCCTGGCCACCGTCCCCGCGCTCGAGGTCTGGCACCGGTGGCGGCGGCAGAGCATGGGCAGCGGCGGCAAGATGAACGCGGTGGTCCTCAAGGCTCGGGAGATCGATGGATGTGCGTCTTGCAGCTTTGCTCGTCTCTCTGCACATGCTGGTTTCAGATCGCTGTAGGAGAACAGTTCTTTGGTTCTTTCATACTGTAGAGCAGAGTGCTGCAGTAGATAGATTATAGAGGTGATTACGGTGCTCTTTTGTATGAGGTTTTTTACGGTACATAATACGATATGTACGACTTGTTGAAAAAGGACTCATATGTAATAGAAAAGAACTATATGTAAGGATCCGACGGTTAAGATTAATTCTATACGACTGACTGTCGTACGGTAGTATTCAAAGGTCGTATGGGTAGTATAAGGGTATTATTGAAAATGTAAAATAGTATTGTTGTAATATAAAAAATGAAATATATGAAATGTTTTAGATAGTTGTTGGCAGTCGATTTCCGTCAACCTAGCCACATGTTTACCTTTTATGTTAGTATTAATTTGTTTTTCACACTAACGATCCTAACCCTCATTATATGTCAAGTTCGCACTCGTGCATGGTATTTGAAGTTTATTGTTTACACAGGAATCAAGAGCCTAAATGAGGACTTCTGGGTAAAGTTCATCAAGGGTTTTACAAGGTGATCATGGACCCCGGGACAAGTCAAGATAAAAGATGAACATGACTCCAAATGAACCAAGGACTAAAGCGTGAAGCCGAGAAATGCTGAGGACCTAGACGGAAGATGCGGGAGTTCATATGCAAAGCACCCTTATCTAAACCGTGAGGAAAATGACGTCATGGACCCACATGCAACTCGGCAAAAAGTCAGGAAGTCGCGAGAAGCATCTGGAAGGAAGCCGGGGCCGAACTGGGCCGAAATTGGCCATGGCCGGCCGGCCCAGGCCAGCCAGCCTAGCCCATTCCGGGCCTGGTTCGGCGCCCCCTTTGACCTAGGTGATCCTCGGGCTATTTATAGTCCCCGTGCCTCGAGCCACGCATCAAGCAATTCACCATCCGCCGCCGAGGAGCAGAGAAGAGAGGGACTCCCTTCCGGAGAGGAGAGGGTCGAGATGGTTGACTAGAGTTTCCCTAGCCGACGTGGGAACCATGCATGGAAGACCACGTCGGAGTTCTAGAAGCTCGGATCAAGATCAAGGTAGGATCCCGATGGTGATCTTGTCTATGTATTATACTTCATGTTGAATTTGCAAGATTGAATCCGATTTCTAGCGATCAAGTGCTTTCACTACGATTTTGTCTTCGCTTTGGTTTTTTATTCTCCAATCTATTCCGCGGATAGATTGCATAGGATGTTCTTGTAGCCATGGTGGTTAGAGGTGCATACCTGACCTTCCGAGCGTTTTCAACACGTTCCTTGTGAACGTGCTCTTAGGTTCACCTACACAATAAGCAGGACATCGTGACAGGATGTTGATCACGTGTACGGTAGGTGCCTTTGAGGATTGGAACGGAAGCCATGATTTAAAGAGGCTTTTAATGAGATTCATTTGCTTTTTTCTTCTTGGTTTTACCTCCCTTCTCTTTCTCTTGCTCCCTCCGGTGTTAGGTAGATTAGATGTGCTTTCATAGTTCTTCCATAGATTAGATGCAAAAACTCTTTTCAAGATCAAAGTGTTTTCCGCTTATTAGATTGGATCTTGCATTACACATTGTTCCATGGATTCGATACCTTGGGTTCGCCACTCAAGGGAAGAAGGGTCCCTTGACTACGACCGAGGATTTGTCCGCTTGCAAGTCCAAACGAACTTTGCAACGATAATCAAACGTCAACAAGCCAATTTTTCTGGCGCCGTTGCCGGGGAACAAGTAATCAAGATTCAATCTAGTATTGCGTTTGTGAATATTTTTAGTTTTTCTCTTGATTTTCTTTTGCATCTCTTAATTTTGATCATCCTCAATAAAAAAATCAATCTAATCTAGGGTTTTGCTAAACCCTAGTTTTCTTTCAGTTTTTGTATATACTTGGCTAACCCTTATGGGAGGTGGACGGCTACATCTCCAACAAAAACAACACATATATTTTGTGGATTGTCTAGAAAAATTTTGCTGGCAAAGGTGACGTGCAACACGAAGATCTAAGAGCGGAGGCCGGACATCGTCGGAATCTCCAAGAGAAACTCCACTTCCAAGATCAAAAGGAGTTCAACCTCATCCGCCACACATCCTAAGGAGATCGTTCCTCAAGACCGTCAGAGCAACAATCGACGTCGGGAAGGGGGAGATCAAGTGATGGCGAGAGGAGTGCATTCAAGTTAACCACGATTCAAGGTATGTAACGTGGTCAATATAAAATACATTCTACCTCATCATTACATCGGAAGAGAGGAGCCAAGGAGAATGAAGCGAAGAAGACACAAAAGTTGTTGAATCTGTCAAGACCAAGAATCAACGCCCGCCTGTGAAGAGCAAAAAGATGACTAAGCTGAAGAATAAACCTACACCAAGGCCAAGGATGGTGTAGAAGTGGGGTCCCCAAGATTGCAACACCCACAAAGAGTGTTGATCCGAAGTGAAGAAGAGAAGAAGTCTAGCTATAGACTTTAAACGAAGCGCTTTGCGGGAGGCAACTCGTTCGTCGAGTCAAGAATAAGCTACCAGGAGGACAACCCGATCAAGAACAAAGCTACCGGGAGGGCAACCCGGAAGATTTCCGAATTTCAAGTAAGTGAGTCTTAGAACTTGCTACGCAAAACATTTTATTAACTCTTAAGTGGTTGAACAAGTTTTGGAGAACCTTTTGTTTGCTCAGTCGTTTTATTTGGATTTTTCGATCATAAACCAATGATATGAGCCATCCTATGTTTATTTGCCTATTTTTGAGAAACTAGAACCAAACATTCAGATCCTATCCAAGCCTTTCATCCTCTCCATGATGTTAAGGGTGGGTAGTTTTACATGATAAGAACACACGAGTAGAGCCTTGCCATGTTCCTTAATGTTATTTTAATCTTTGACGCATGGTCGGACTCGCGTGAACTTAAGAAACTTGATTTTTGGTTTCTTTCAACTTGACATCTACCGGTTTCTCTAGAATTATAATTTTACTAAGCCCCATTGAGTTTATTTTTATTCAAAACCTCTCTCTCATGTTTGGCCAAAATTAGAACCTAAACCTATGCCCCCACGGTCAAGTCGGAGGAGCTTGCTATCAATTAATGAAAGCAATCAATCCCGGTGCAACCAAAATAAGTTTTACAATTGTTTCGGATGCCTAAAATCTCCTCTAATGATATATTTGGACTCATCACTAGCGCTGAGTTAATTTTTTAAATTTTCAAAATTAGAGGAGCGATTAGCATCTAAACATGATTAAGAGGAGGTTTTTGAGCTTAATTAACATATAGTGCCCCATGATGCATCTTGGGAAAGCATCCATCATTTGGCATCTTGGGCACATGCAAAGGACAAGCATGGGGGAAGTAAGGGCTTTGTTTTGTGGGAAATTAGTGGAAGCAAATGAGGCAAGGGAGCAAAGAAGTGACACAAAGCAAAATAATGGAGGTGGAACCCTAAATCACGCAAGCAAAGAAGTTGTTGTGAACGTTTGGGTGATGGAATCTCGTGGATCACGCGGACACAAGGCAACAAGGGAGCAAGGAGCATCTCGGAGAAAGATCAGAGCAAATGGAGTAGGAGGGCCCCTAGGCCGATCGGCCTAGGCCGGCTGGCCTGGCCTCCATTGATGACCCCTGGTGCTCCCCTTCACCTGGTAAGTATTTTATCCATTTGTTAATTCGTGTTCTTGAGTTCATAGCCCATATGTTCCAGTAACAACCTACTTGTGCACCTCACACTCCACCCTCCATATTCTTCCTTTGTGTGTATTTCCACCGGCAAGAAACCCCCGGGGGAGTTGTTTGTGATTTTGTGCAGCAAGGCATGATGAGAGAGATCATGAACATCATCCTCGGAAGGAAGACACGATCATCATCATCGAAGGTCATCATCAAGCTCTTCGAGGAGGCACTCAGTCTCTGAGTCTCCCCGAAGCATGGAGGAAGACGTGGCACCACCGAGGAGTGGCACGGTGCCCCTTGGTTGCATAAGGAGTACATGAAGCTCGTCCATGCAGTACACCAAACCGCAAGGACACATGGAGGAGCCACTCGTTCCACCACGACGCTCAACTTGTCCATCCACTCCACCACCATATACTCCGAGGCATTCCAATGGATTCATCATGAAGACGGAGGAGGAGGAGAGGATTGTTCATCTTGAGAGGAGGCTTATGCCAAATATTGACTTTGATGACGCCCTCCAAGTGTAGGATTCTACTCAGATATCCAATCTTGAGCAACCTTGGATGGGTGCAATTCTTTAATGGAGTTGGTGTGACTACTCACAAGGAGCTTGCCTTGGAAATTCTTATACATCGGCACCAGTCATTAATGAAGGGGTGTCATGCCTCTCATTCCGCCTTGAAGATAAAGAGCAACTAGTTCCTTATGAATATATTGGAGAACTACTCGGTTACAAGAAGGAAGCCCCGGAGCAAGTTGATGTCCAAGAAAATATGTTAGAAGGATTTTTGGGGAATGATTTCGGGAGAAGATAACAAGGAACCCAAAATTTGTCCTCGTTGGGATTTCTTTGGGATCGAGTACATGAAGCAAAGAAAATTTATTAGTGGAGATGAGAGGAGAAGGTACAAGTTGACAAAGAATAATGTTCCTCTTCCCAACATGAGGTTGAGATTGAATGAAGACAAAATTGGTTAGAGGAATGCAGAATAAAAGAACCTCAAGTATGTGTGCCCTCTATCTCACTCTCCCTTATCCATGAGTTTGATTGAATTTCATTTCCTATCCTTCATACCAAACTCTATGTATCGTGCTTCTCTTGCTCAACATGATTCCTGTGGTTGGTTTGCATATTTTTTATTCCTTACTCATCATCTTGATGCTTGTGAACAAATATCATTAGGGAACTCATGCTTATCTAAGTAGAAGTGGGGTCCCCAAGATTGCAACGCCCACAAAGAGCGTTGATCCGAAGTGAAGAAGAGAAGAAGTCTAGCTATAGACTTTAAACGAAGCGCTTTGCGGGAGGCAACCCGTTCGATGAGTCAAGAATAAGCTACCGGGAGGACAACCTGATCAAGAACAAAGCTACCGAGAGGGCAACCCGGAAGATTTCCGAATTTCAAGTAAGTGAGTCTTAGAATTTGCTACGCAAAACATTTTATTAACTCTTAAGTGGTGGAACAAGTTTCAGAGAACCTTTTGTTTGCTCAGTAGTTTTATTTGGATTTTTCGATCATAAACCAATGACATGAGCCATCCTATGTTTTATTTGCCTCTTTTTGAGAAACTCGTACCAAAAATTCAGATCCTATCCAAGCCTTTCATCCTCTCCATGATGTTAAGGGTGGGTAGTTGTGCATGATAAGGATACACGAGTAGAGCCTTTCCATGTTCGTTAATGGTTTTTAATCTTTGACGCATGGTCGGACTTGTGTGAACCTTGGAAACTTGATTTTTGGTTTCTTTCAACTCGACATCCATCGGTTTCTCTAGATTTAGAATTTCTATAAGCCCCATTGAATTTATTTTTATTCAAAATCTCTCTCTCTCTCTCTCTCTCATGTTTGGCAAAAATTAGAACCTAAACCTATGCCCCCACGGTCAAGTCGGAGGAGCTTGCTATCAATTAATGAAAGCAATCGATCCCGGTGCAACCAAAATAAATTTTATAATTGTTTCGAATGCCTAAAATCTCCTCTAATGATATATTTGGACTCATCGTTAGCGCTGAGTTAGTTTTTTAGTTTTCAAAATTAGAGGAGTAATTAGCATCTAAACATGATTAAGGGAAGATTTTTGAGCTTGATTAACATATAGTGCCTCATGATGCATCTTGGGAAAGCATCAATCGTTTGGCATCTTGGGCACATGCAAAGGACAAGTATGGGGGAAGCAAGGGCTTTGTTTTGCAGGAAATTAGTGGAAGCACATGAGGCAAGGGACCAAAGAAGTGACACAAAGCAAAACAATGGTGGAGGAACCCTAAATCACGTAAGCAAAAGAGTGGTTGTGAATGTTTGGGCGATGAATCTCATGGGTCACGCGGTAAGTATTTTATCCATTTGTTAATTCATGTTCTTGAGTTCATAGCCCATATGTTCCAGAAACAACCTACTTGTGCACCTCACACTCCACCCTCCATATACTTCTCTTGTGTGTTTTTTCCTACCGGCAAGCAACCCCCGGTGCACTCGTTGTGAGTTAATGCAGGAACTATGTGGAAGAGAGCCACTGATGTCTTCACTAAGAAGACATGTTCATCATCATCGAAGGTCATCATCGAGCTCTTCGAGGAGGCACTTGGTCTCCTTGTCTCCCCAAAGCATGGAGGAAGACGTGGCACCACCGAGGAGCAGCACGCTGCCCCTTGATGGCATAAGGAGTACGTGAAGCTCGTCCATGCGGTACACCAAACCGCAAGGACACACGGAGGAGCCACTCGTTCCACCACGCGTTCAACTCGTTCATTCACTCCACCACCATACACTCCGAGGTATTCCAATGGATTCATCATGAAGACGGAGGAGGAGGAGGATAGGCTTGTTCGTCTTGAGAGGAGGCTTGTGCCAAATGTTGACTTCGATGACGCCCTCCAAGTATAAGATTCTACTCGCATATCAAATCTTGAGCAACCTTGGATGGGTGCAATTCTTTAATGGAGTTGGTGTGACTACTCACAAGGAGCTTGCCTTGGAAATTCTTATACATTGGCACCGGTCATTAATGAAGGGGTGTCATGCCTCTCATTCCGCTTTGAAGATAAAGAGCAACTAGTTCCTTATGGATATATTGGAGAACTACTCGGTTGCAAGAAGGAAGCCCCGGAGCAAGTTTATGTCCAAGAAATATGTTAAAAGGATTTTTGGGGAATGATTTCGGGACAAGATAACAAGGAACCCAAAATTTCTCCTTGTCGGGATTTCTTTGGGATCGAGTACATGAAGCAAGGAAAATTTACTAGTGGGGATGAGAGAGAAGGTACAAGTTGATAAAGATTAATGTTCCCAACATGAGGTTGAGATTGAATGAAGACAAAATTGGTTAGAGGAAGGATTTCTTGTACCGACAAAGAAGATTAAAAAGGAAAATGTGGGAGAGGGATAATTCTCTGCATCCCAAGACGAAGGAGAGGGTGCACATCAAGATAATGAACAACCACATGGAGGGATTTTGATGCCACCACCATATGGAGGAAGTATGCCAATGCAATCATGGGGGAGTGGGGCAGCCACAACACCACATCCTCCACCATACATGGTTCCTAACCAAGTTTTCATGGCACCCCATCCAAACCAATGCAAGTCAAATGGAAGAAGGGACCACAAAAACATTGCCTATTAAATCGGTCGCCTTCACATATCACCGCCGGAATAATTTCGAGGAGGACCGGCGCAACCATGCTACAAGCAAGATCATCAATATCAACCACCGTAAGATGAAGAGTGGAGAACGAAGAAGAAGAAAAATAATAATGATGCCTTCAACTTCGGTTCGATTTTCCCTCTTTCCTTTTCTTTATTTTTCAGCTTTTATGCAAATTTGTGTGTGCGTAGAATTTTTTGTTTTTATTTATTTTCAGCATGTGTGTTAGTAGTAGTGTTTGCTTTAAATCAACATGAATAAAGTTTGCCACCATGATTATCACCTTTAGTGAAGATAATAAGTTGATGCCATGTTGATATATGATGAAAATTGCCGCTTTGCTCATCTTTGTGCTTGTTTTATGCATGTTTAAGCTAGTGCTCTCTTTTAATATGAATCTGAAATTTAATTAAATGCTAGCCTAATCTTGTGTGGAGGTTATGATAACTCAAGTCCCATAGTTCTTTTTCGTTGCTCTCAACTTTGAATGAATCAAAGAACCTTTTTATTCTCAAAAAGTTATGCTAACTTTGTCACAAGTACCGCTTGCATTTTGCTCTACCCATCCAAAGCCCAAACTTACTTGAGTGCAAAACATTAGTATATACAAGATTTATTTTTGGGTGCATTAATTCAAGGCCTGATTTCTCTGGCCCGAGACTAAGAAGCTGGTCATTCCGTTTTTGCGTATCGTTCTTTATGCTAGCCTCTTCTATCCGTGCATTGTGAGTTTCCACATTGGGAATTTCGCAAACCTCGCCGGATATCCAACCACAAAACCCAAAACATATCTTTTTTGCGTTCACCTCCTTGACCACAACCCAATATATGAGTATGGATGAATATTTTGAGGAAGATTACAAGGAAGGTGCTTCAAGTGAGTAAGGGAGACTTGCAAAAGGATCGCTAGGAGATTTTTCATGTATCTCTCTCTAAGAAAATATGAGAGCTTCAATTCCCACCTTGGCACATTTATCACCTCTTTTGCCCGAGGACGAGCAAACGTCTAAGCATGGGGGGGTTGCCAAGGAAGTGCTAGTATAGTCTAGAGTTCAAGGGGAGCAAATAAAAAAAGAAGAAAAAAAGAGAGAAAAAGTATGATGAAAGAAAAAAAAATGATGATAAAGAAGAAAAAGTATGATGAGAAAAAGAAAGAAAGAAGAAAGAAAGAAAATATATATATAATAAAGCTCCCCGGTTCTCTAGCTATGTTTAGTGCTTTTTGAGTTTTCAAGAGGATTCAAGATCAAGACCCATACATATCTTTCCAACCATATGCAATCCGATAACGAGGACTTCGTTTGTGCCTCGGGATCACTCTTTGCCATTTGCACATGTCCACCTATCTAAAAGTGTGTGTTCATCTCTCCCCCCTCCTTGATAACATTATTTTTCCAATGACCTTTTTGACGAGTCTCGGTAAGACCATGAGAAGCTAATCTTGTTTTAATAATATCTCAACTATAATATCTTGGTAGGTATAAACTTTCCTATAGCTCCATATAAAGCTTTCCACCATATACTTTGAGATAGGAAAGGAGTAGAACAAGTAGGCTTGAGAGACAAGATGAGATGAGAGTACATGAGCAAAGTGCAAGATGGTTATTTTTGATCTTGGTAAAGCAATTTTTCTTTTTCTCTTTATCTCATTCTTTATTTTTCAAAATTTCTGAGATTTATTTAAAAGTTAGAGAGCATGATCAAGTACTTGTGGAAAGAGCTTGAATGATATCTACCCTCCATAAAGATAAAAGTTAGAACATTATGGAACTTTAAGGAATATAAATTTAGAGAGCATTATGTTTTCCCATGTATGATCAAGTGCAGGGTATGAACATTGAAAGGCAACACTGATATCCATTGAAGGCTTACTCGAGGACGAGCAAGATTTAAGCATGGGGGGATGTTGGCGGTCGATTTCCGTCAACCTAGCCACATGTTTACCTTCTATGTTGGTATTAATTTGTTATTCACACTAACGATCCTAACCCTCATTATATGTCAAGTTCACACTCGTGCATGGTATTTGGAGTTTATTGTTTACACAGGAATCAAGAGCCTAAATGAGGAATTCTGGGGAAGTTCATCAAGGGTTTTACAAGGTGATCATGGACCCCGGGACAAGTCAAGATACAAGATGAACATGACTCCAAATGAACCAAGGACTAAAGCGTGAAGCCGAGAAGTGCTGAGGACCTAGACGGAAGATGCGAGAGTTCATACGCCAAGCACCCTTATCTAAACCGCGAGGAAAATGACGTCATGGACCCACATGCAACTCGGCAAAAAGTCAGGAAGTTGCGAGAAGCATCTAGAAGGAAGCCAGGGCCGAACTAGGCTGAAATGGGCCCAGGCCGGCCGGCCTAGCCCATTCCGGGCCCGGTTCGGCGCGTCCTTTGACCTAGGTGATCCTCGGGTTATTTATAGTCCCCGTGCCTCGAGCCACGCATCAAGCAATTCATCATCCGCCGCCGAGGAGCAGAGAAGAGAGGGACTCCCTTCCGGAGAGGAGAGGGTCGAGATGGTTGACTAGGGTTTTCCTAGCCGACGTGGGAACCTTGCATGGAAGACCATGTCGGAGTTCTAGAAGCTAGGATCAAGATCAAGGTAGGATCCCGATGGTGATCTTGTCCATGTATTATACTTCATGTTGAATTTGCAAGATTGAATCCGATTTCTAGCGATCAAGTGCTTTCACTACGATTTTGTCTTCGCTTTGGTTTTCTTATTCTCCAATCTATTCCACGGATAGATTGCATAGGATGTTCTTGTAGCCATGGTGGCTAGAGGTGCATACCTGACCTTCCGAGCGTTTTCAACATGTTCCTCGTGAACGTGCTCTTAGGTTCACCTAGACAATAAGCGGGACATCGTGACAGGATGTTGATCACGTGTACGGTAGGTGCCTTTGAGGGTTGGAACGGAAGCCACGATTTAAAGAGGCTTTTAATGAGATTCATTTGCTTTATTCTTCTTGGTTTTGGAACTTCAACAAAAGACCCGATCCAATCTCTAGATTGGTTTTACCTCCCCTCTCTTTCTCTTGCTCCCTCCGGTGTTAAGTAGATTAGATGTGCTTTCATGGTTCTTCCATAGATTAGATGCAAAAACCCTTTTCAAGATCAAAGTGTTTTCCGCTTATTAGATTGGATCTTGCATTACACATTGTTCCACGGATTCGATACCTTGGGTTCGCCACTCAAGGGAAGAAGGGTCCCTTGACTGCGACGGAGGATTTGTCCGCTTGTATGTCCAAACGTACTTTGCAACGATAATCAAACGTCAACAATAGTATAACGGGCAGCGGAGAATTTTTTTTCAAATAATATATATCTATCAAATTACCATTTTACCCATAGGGAAACAACTGAAGAAACCGATAACACAACCGTACGACCATTGGGTCGTATTGTGTACCGTAAAAGTCCTTTTTGTTGTATGATATGAGAGAAGAAAACAGAATTTGGGAATCCTTGATCCGCGTATATTCTTGTCATCGGGCACTCACGACTCACATGACAACACTTGGTCCCCTGTTGTGTGCCAACTTTTGCAAAGCCACTTGGTTCCGTTTCTTGAAAAGGTTAGCTCCTGCTACCAGAGTCACTCATGCGCCAGCAACTGACTAAGGCTATCCGCACTGGGGTACTGGAACCCGAGCGCTACGGGACACGGTGGCGTGTGGCGTCCCTTTGGGATAAAAATCCCCGCACCGGCAAACGCACGAAACCGTGTCGATCGGGTGCGGACACGCCATTCGTGGTGTCCTCCCCGGATACGCTACGACACCTCGCGCGGGCCCATCTTGCCTCCCGCCGCCGCGCTCCAACCACCTGCGCACCATCCCAACTTCCCGCCAAGGCAGGGAGCGAGGCCGCCGCAGGACGCCATGACGGAGAGAGAGAGGAGGACGGGGTCAGCCGGAGGAGCTCGAGGACGAATCGCACAGCAGCAACAGTAGGTCGAAGACGAAGCAGCACGCCCCATGGAGGAGCGAGGACAAAGCAGGGAGATCCGCCGGTGCCAACCCCAGCCAGTCTCTGCTCCACGATGAGATCTACGCCGCCGCCGCCACCTCCGATTTCCTCCTCCGAAATCTCCGTCGCCCATGGGGATACCTCGCCCGAAGCTCCCCATCGTCCGTGGGGCGGTGCGCGCCCGGATTGCCGCATAAATCGGGCCACAGCAACTCCAGGACAGGGAGGAGGGGGCCGCCGGGGCAGGGAGCTCCGCCGCCCCGTGCCGTCCTCCGTCGTCGCGCGTCGCGAAGGGAGTCGGCCGGCAAGCGTCACGGAGGCCGCCGAGCTCTGGCCCACCGCCGGCCACAGGACTGCACCACCGGAGAGGCCTGACCGCTCGTCGGCAGAGGAAAAGCAGGGGATGGGGAGGAGCGAGGCGGACATGGCGGCGGCCGCCGTGGGCAGCGCCTGCCTCGCCGCGCGCTCCTCCCCGCGCTGCTGCCTCGGGCGTAGCTTCCGCATCCCCCTCCTCCGCAGCTCCTCGCCGCCCAAGATCCGAGTAGAGGAGCTGAGCGCCGCCGCTGATGATGGAGAGGCCGCTACGCGGAGGGAGGACGCCGGCGAAGAGAGGGAGGAGGTGGTGGCGCAGCGGCCAAGGGAGGAAGGGGGCTAGGCGCAGTCGGAGAGAGCAGAGGAGGGACAGGTGGGCGGACGCGGTGGAGAGGGAAGATGCCGACCGATGTAGGTGGGTAAGGAGAGAGAGAGGGGGGGGAGAAAAGGAGTATGACATGTGGGCCCGCAGCTGGTAGTTGGTATGGTGTATGAGATAAAGGGGATGACGTGTGCGAAAAAACTGATACTGAACTGAAGAATCTTGATGACCAGGCAGAATATTCTCCTTTAGTGGATGAATTTGTAGTACGACGAGTGCGGATAGCTTAAACTCCTGCATCTCTGAAGCTAACGTACCTTGGATCCTAAACCTCACCAACCATTATATTGATTAAAATTAAAAACATTTTTCAGTCTACTAACAATATCAATTCCGTAAAGAGTAACAGCGAAGCATACAAGATGAATTTCATTGGACATACACCATACCGGACAGTTCCTAGATGTTCCCAGCCTGAAAAAACTTTTATGGAAAATGAAAGCCTCTTAAAAGTTAAGATTTTTTTTTATACTTACAAAGGAGGGTGGTGTTGGGAAAAGATAACTAAACGTGTAGTTGGGAAGGCAGCAAGATGTGTTGTTTCTATGCCCATGATAGAACCATTCAGCATTTGGCTTTTATTGTCATTTTGCACGGCATTACACATGCAGCTTCGAGTCTTCCGCGACCTCGTAGCGTATTATTACACGTGTTTGAGAATTGGTTATGTTGTACAAGCAAATAAATGAAACCACTGGTCTTCATAGGAACGACTGCTACTTGTTGGTTATTATGATTTTGCAGGAATGGTTATGACTTTGGAAAAAATACTTAATCCTTTTTCTTTGCAGGTTATCTTTTTAGTTATTCATTGGCTTTGTTCATGGATTTGTTAGTATTGATCTCCTGTGACTTGGTCCAACGACCAAGTCAGCCCCTTGGTTAATCCCTGATGGGGGAGTCAAACCCTACTGGGTTGTGGGCCCCTCTCGCGCCAGCACTATTTATGGGAGGTGGGGGCCACAGTGGCTGTTACGGCTGTAGACAGAGGAGTACCCCACTTCCACCCTACCGATCTGGGGGAGCCGGACAGCGACGGGAAGCCCCTGCCCCGGCCGTCACCGGCATCTCTGCACTGCACGTCCCCGCCGGTCGTCACTGCACGGCACTGCCTCGACGGACTCCATCTTCACCGAAGTGTTCATCCTCTACTACCCTATACTGCGGTATCCCTCCTCCCTCTACATCTCTCTCCCTCGGTTAATCATCAAAGGGTTTTGATTCACATCACAGAACAAGGTTTAAGTCCACTGATCTACACCTAGATGATCCAAGGGGTCTATCAATGGTACCAGAGCCTACTCTAGCGAGTAGATCGAGTTGGGGAATGTACGATTCGGAAATGAATTGAAAGGAAAAGGGGCACTACTGAATCGGTGGCGCCGCAACCTTCTCTGTCGCCACGGTGAGGGGGAGGGAAGAGAAGATCACCGTGTCGACATTTGGTCACCGGCGCTAGATGCAAATCAGAAAAGGAAAACGAGAAAAACCCCAGAATTGTGAAACCCTAACCCTAGATATCAGAAAAGTCAAAGGGCGGGAGGGTAGGAAACCTACCTGAGACCTACCTCGTCGCCGCCTCACCCGTCGGAGTTGCCTCGGAGCACGCCGGGCGGACTGACAGGGCAGGTCGCGAGCTTGCCGGACCTTCGTCACACCGCGACGTGAGGGACAGGGCCGCAAGGCTCTACCACGGATCCGCTCGACGGCGGCGCGCTCACCCTCGGGTGAACGCACGCGCCGGCGAGGGGGCCGGTGGTGGCGCCGGCCATCACCCTTCTTCGAGCCGCCATGGGGCGGGGCTTCCCCCTCTGGATCTTGCAGTGTGCGGACTAGAGAAGAGGGGAGAGGGAAAAGAGAGAAAGATGGAGGAGGGAGAGTCGCCCGACGGCTTTGGGCCGGCGGCGCTCGACCTCGCCGTCGCTGGTGTGAGCACCGGCCACGGCCGTCTCGTCCGCAGCCGCCGCTACGCGGTGCGCCAGATGCGCAGGGGGAACAGAAGGAGCTAGGGTTCCAGGGGGCGCCGGCCGGAGGTGGGTTTTGACCCGCCGAGAGACGCGCTCGGCCGTCCATCACGATGGACGGCCAGCGGCGATCGGCGGCTGGCAGGCCACTTCCGGCCCAGGCAGGTTGTGACGGCAGGCCGAAACGGCGGCCTGCTCGTCGGTTTTTGGGCTATGAGCCCAGGTGGGGGTTGGTGAGAAGGCCATGGGCCGTTTTCTCCAGCGGGCTGAAAAGAACAGTGCTGAATCATATATTTTGTGAATTGTTTTACTCTTTTTTCAGAGGCATTATTAGATGAATTTTGTATAGTTTTGGATAAAATTCATCGAAATTTTGATATCTATTCAAATTGAACCAACGAGATATTTGCTTAGAGATTAGAGAAGTGACAAAAATATTTATGAATAGCGTGTTTTCGTGAATTTTAATTCATGTTTTCCGCTGCAAAGTATAAGTTTCATCCTCTAATTTAGAGGAATCTGAAGTTTTCCGCTTAAAGCTCATTATGATATTGTTATTTTCTGGCCAACATTGATGATAACTATATTATAATTTTATGTGAAAGTTAATTATGGTATTGTTATTTATTTTAGTAACAATATTATAATTTTATATAAAGTTTTTTCACTGAAAGTTAATTATGGTATTGTTATTTATTTTAGTAACAATATTATAATTTTATCAGAAAGTGTTTTGTCTTAAAGTAGATTATGGTATTGTTATTTTTCTGACCAACATTGATGATAACAATACTATAATCCTATGAACCTTCTGGTTAAAGTTTAAATCTTTGATTTTAATATCAAAGTGTTGAATTTCAGAGAATGGAAAAGATCAAGAGATGCTCTTGAATTAAAGTATTGTTTAGTAAAAGTATTGCTTCTGAAAAGAATAATAAAGAAAAGTTTTCCTGCTGCTATTTGTTGTTTATCTTTCAATTAAATCGGAACCAACGAGAAGATTTAATTAGAGGAATAGTTTAAAGTTGTAAATGAGGTTTTTCCTGTGGGAAAAAACTGTAATAAAGTTTAACATTTAGAAAGACTTCCGTTGTTTTTTAAGTTAAAGAAAAGTTACTTATTGACATTATTTTGCCATTTGAAGTAAGAAATTTTGAGCATTATTATCTATGTCACAGAAAGTTAAATTTTTTGCATTTTCATACCATATGAAGTGTTAAAGTTGAGCAATAGCTTGCTGTTACATCTAAAGATAATGCTCAAAGATGCAAAGTT
The DNA here is from genome assembly GCA_036936925.1 of Cenchrus fungigraminus. NCBI lineage: Eukaryota > Viridiplantae > Streptophyta > Magnoliopsida > Poales > Poaceae > Cenchrus > Cenchrus fungigraminus. Next base: position 9,430,962 of record CM072775.1, on the reverse strand, counting down.
TTAAAGTTAATTATGATGTTGTCTTCTTATTATAAAAGTTTGATGATGTCTAACATTATGTTTTTTTATAATAGTAGCGAGTTCTATGGTAATATAGAATTCAAAGTGCATGAATGTTGTATGTTTTAATTTTTACCAACGTTAAATTATGACATAAGATTATTCCCAGTACAGTGAATAGATAAGAGTTGACTTCGTTCGACACTACAGATGAAAGTTTTGAGTTTACTCAACTGCATAGTTGAGGTTAAGAAAGAAAAGAGTTTTCTTCATTTTGACCTTTTTGTTGATTTGGAAGAGAGTCCCAAGTGTTGAGAAAAGAGTTTTAGTTTTTTCTCTCACTAAAGTTTTCGTGACATTATGGTTTGTCAGATTTTCTGATTAAATTGGAACCAACGAGAGTGCATGTTTTGGTCATTGTGACTAAAATAATGTTTTGTCATTGTAAAATAGTATCTTGTCCTTCAATAGTAAAGTTTTTTTTGTTGAAACAAGTCAGACACATGTGCAATTTGACCAATGTTGAGTTAAACATGTGTACTGGCAAAAGTTTTTCAGATCTAATTCTAGAATTAATACATTGGTTGTTGCCAATGCATTCAAAGTTTAATGTCATAGGTCAGGAAATGTTTTGGCACTTGTGTCATTCATTTTCTGAATGACAGACAAAGTTTTTGTGATACTCATGTGTGACTTGAATATCACATAAAAGACGAGAAGTCTGGGGGAGCTTTAGCACTACCCCAGCAATACTCATGCACCTTTATAGTGTCATGATGGATAGAGACTTAGAAAAGTCGAAGGACAAAAGGAAAGTTGAATATGATTCATAAGTCAAAATAGCAAGCATGACTTGCAAAAGTACAGCAATATGAAGAACTCTAATGAGTTTTAGAAAAGGAACAAGGAAATGGTACTCCCATTATTTTGCATGACTTGATCATGTGAATAAAGTTAAAGATTAGATGACTCCTTGTTCACAAGTGTTAAAATAGCTTCGAAATTATGGCTTGAAAGTTTACGCCATATTTCGAGGGGGAGAAAGATAGAAAGATTAAGATTTAGAAATTAATTCCCCTCAAAGTCAAAAGAATGATCTATTAAAGAAAAGTATGACCGAAATGGGAGTATAATGGTCATAACTGTTATGCCTCAACCATAGAAATAAACAAAATTCTTCGAGTTTTGTTTAACCTCGAGTATAAAGAAAGATGGTAAAGCCTCACATCAACTAAAAGAAAAGGATGATGCTTAAAACATCATACGAGGCTAGTAAAGACTGAACCCAATAAAAGCTTAAAGATGTTTGTCTCAATGATAGATGGGATAATCTGGGGGAGTAAAAGATGTTGAGAACTAAGGCTTGAAGAGAAGTGGGACTGTGTGTTCACTCTAATGATTCAAGCACAACAATTGTCTCGACATATATTTTGGTGTTGTATGATCAACAGAAGTTGAGATGACGACAGATGTTGATGTAGTTCAACACCCGTCGTTAACTCTTCAAGAGAAAAATAAAGTCAAGGAAATTCTTGCTACTCAGGTCTCTGTGGTAACAATTGTTTCTTTGGAAAATCATAAAGAGCTACAACAACCCCAGACAGAAAACAATATACCCAGTGGTGTATTTTCTTAAAGGATAAGATAGAGAAGCATAAATGAAGGTGAGCCCACCTCATTTGGAGAAGCCATGAGAGGAGTTCATTCATCCTTCATGGAAAATGTCATGAGACATAGGTATTTCAAACTTGTTTTGGAACATAAAATAAATTCCTAAAAGAGTCAAAACAGTAGACTGTAATGGGTTTACAAGAATGAAACGTGACTCCAGAGGGAATATGTAAAAGCAATCTTACGTGTCTTGTGGCAAAGGGCCTTATGCAAAGAAAGGACAAGTTAAAATGAGATTTATTCCTGAAGTCTCATGAAAGGATTCTTTTGGAATCAAAATGACTATAGTGGTATATCATTATATAGAATTACATCAGACGGATGTAAGAATAATGATATACAGAGATTTGTACGAGAAAGCACATACATGACATAACCAAATGGTTCCTGTTATGGAAAGAAAAGGAAATTGTGATACCACCTGATGGGATGGTACTTTCTGATTTATGTATCACAAAATAGTGATATCAATAGTTCTACGAGAACAAAGAAAAGTGTTGGGTTCAAGTAAAAGTAAGGATGACAATTTGCTCATCTGTAAAGTTCAAAGATGGGAAATATTTTTTACCACAGTCAATGTGTAGATTGTACACTACTTACTGGTAGTAAAGTTCAATCTACTATTGGAGAAAAAGAAGGTTGTTATAACCTACAACTTTTGAAAAGTATAATCTCGTTGAAGATTCATTCGTTCTAGATAGGAATGGAAATTCATTGAGATAAAAGAAAAGGGGTATTTTGGATTATCACAAAGGGAATACTTAGAAAGAGTTCTAAACGAAATAAAGTATGCATGCGAGCAAACTTATGCCTGTCTTACAGTCAAGGGTAATAGTTTTGGAATTTCAGCATTCCAGGAACCAATATGAGATCGATCGAAAGAATGGTGGTTCCATTTGCTTTAGCTGTTGGAAGCAGAATCAATGCTCAAAAGAATTTACCCTGACATAGTTTTTGTATCCGGGATGTTTTGGCAAAAGTCCAATCCAGCATAGATCACTGGAATGGAATTAAAGGAATGATTTGCACTCTTGCAAAGTGTTGTAAGCCTCATGCTAAGTAATAAAGAAACTCATACTCTCTGAAGGACCGAATCGGGCGACCAGAGAGGGGGCAGTGAATGGGAGCCGATAAAAATTCTTCCCTAAGGTCGAACTCGGCCTATACCCCGATTGCCACTCCACGAATCCGTGCACACAAAGGAAGCTCCGAACAAGGCACACACAAGCATAGAAGATCACCCCAGAAGCCTAGGAACAAAGAGTGGAAGCACCGAAACAAGAATCAAAGAACTTGAGCACTGCTGCGAAGCCCCTGGCGGACTGTCCGGGGTGACCAGGCGGACCGTCCGCGAGGAGGCCGCGGACTGTTCGGCAGGTCACGGCAGACCGTCCGCAAAAACGTCTCGAGCCACCAGTAGCGCACACCCGAAATTCGGACCGTCTGTGGAGGCACCGCGGACCGTCTGTCATAAATCCGACCACGCGGACTGTCCGTGAGATCCTCGCGGACCGTCCGCTAAACTCCTTGCAACCAAAGCCTAGGGGCGAAATGGATCGAAATGAAGACACGCAAGAACACGCGAAGAACACGAAGAACAGCTAGGCTGTCAGGGCCTCACGGACCGTCCGCGTGGACCTCGCGGACTGTCCGCCAGGTGCAGACAGAGCAGAAAAATGTCCGACCCCGAAAGTCAACTTCACCTTTCCTTCACCGGATCTCCCAAACGGTTGAAGCTCTTGAGACAAGATTTTGGGGAGGTGAAAAGCGTCACACAAGGATGCTATGCCCCAAAAATATCGACTCCTAAGCCACTAAATCACCGGGAATCGCAGATCAACCGAACCACCACAATGAACTCGGGCACCAACCAAAAACGCACGAATCGAAGGCTCTCCACAGCGTTTGAGGGGTCAAGATCACACACAAAGATGCGCAAGGCATCCACCCATGATCCCCTCAAAGAAATCCGTGAAGAAACGCCTCCAATATCACGAATCGAGCCAAGAATGAAAACTCCCAAAAATAGTCCCAAAAATGACACGAAAATCACAGAGGACTAGGAGATCACCAGGACGCCAAATGCTTCCATACATCCAGAGGTCAGATTCTGTACAAGAGTCTAGCCTAAGGAATTAAGAGGAAAAAGAAGCAGTTCAGAGAAAATCTCCCGGGGAGAAAGCCCTAGGGAGCAAGAGAGAGAGATGCCATCCACCTCTCCGCTATTTATACGAAGTCCATCGGAGGGAGGTAAATGACCACGCTACCCCTACTGCTTGAAATGAAGATACAACCCCTCAGGGGCATTTTGGTCAAGTCTTCATCGAGCGGACATGCTTCCACCGCGACCTTGCTTAGCTTTGATGCAAGCCCCGCGATCACGCCACGTGCCCCCCCGCCTCGAAGCTTCCCGAAGCTCCCGGATCACCATCTCCGTCGCCTCGGGCCTCCGGGCTTCGTTTTGCGGCCCAAACCAAGAAACCGTCCACCTGATGGTTTTGTGGCCAAACCACCAAACCTCGCGTGCAAGCTTCGGGCTTCAACCGCTACCTTGCACCGGCCCATGTTCACGACTTCAGCCTGCCAGTCCTGCACCGCACGGCTCGCACTTGACCCCATCGGCCACTGGGTCCATCGAACCAAGCCTACTTGCCACTCCATCACCCGGAGGCCACCACGGCTCAGGCCTTTCGCGTTTGTTCTTCACCTGCACCGACACGAGTTAAGCCGCAACCTATACCTGCACACTTAGCCAAGCATCAGTCCACACAACATTGTCAATCACTCATCACTAAGAAGCGACCCTCCACTGGTCCTCGGACACACCTGGTCCTCAATCTCCCCCTTGATGAGTGCATTGACAACACCCATAGTAACCATCAGAGAGATAAAGAAAAGAAAACAACCACGAACACAAACCTCCCAAGCAAGTGATCCAAAGCCAAAGAACAAGCGAAAACGAGATCACCCGCCAATCCAAGTCTCGGCCCCCTAAGACAAGGGCAACGGCTCGACACAGCCGAGACAAAACAAAGCTCACAAGGAGCACACCTCAAAGCACAAAACTCAGGAAAAACAAAGGAGCTCCCCCTGCACAAATGCAAACTCCCCCTGAGCAAATGCAACCTCCTCTTGTCAATTTCTCCTCTCATGCAACATCTCACAAAAGCATACCAATTTTGCATAAAAACTCTCAATGCATGAAAATTCTCCCCAAGTGCATACAACATCTCCCCCTTGTTGACAATGCATGAATCAAGGTATATGATGCTCTTCCCCTTGTTTTCATGAAAGATGCATGTCAAAGCATATAGACAATCTACCAAGCTTCTCAAATATACAAAGAGCACAACAAAATGCTACACATGAGACATAGAGCAAGCAAGGTAGACATGGTGTATCTAGCACATTGCCATCAAGAAGGTAGAGACATATAAGCATGTGACATGGCTAAAAGCAATTTTAAGCAATTTTCACAAAGAAACATGCATCTCATGAGCAAGATCCTACCCATACCAATTTGAGCATAAAGGCACTAGATCATCCAAAGTTTATGCAAGATCACAAATTCTCATCACAAGATCATTATAAACGCCCACAAGCTACTCAAGTCATGTTAAAGCCACCGAGCCATGTGTCTACTTCTTAAAATGAGACTTCTCATGGTAGACAAGCATACTACGGTTTAGCACCCAAGATATGAATATAAAAACATAAAAACATGATTAGGAGCTCATTTTTTAAGCATAAGGCAATTCATACACCAATTTCATTTTCAAGATTAAACATGGTACATGAAGTGCCTTTGCGGCAAAAAGAAGCTTATGCGCCTCCCCAAGCAAGCAAAAGGGCTAAACATTTACAATGACAAAGGATCTTTGACCCCAAGCAAAGAGAATATGATCCTCAAGCACAAACTGAGCATGATATAAGCATTTGAACACAAATTTAGCATAGACAAGCATCTACTCATGAGAGAGGCAGTTTTATCATTTTCACAACCAAAATGCTGTCTCATCATACATATATAGCAACACCATCAAGAGCATAGCATTTACATCCACAAGCTACCAATCATGAACATATCTCATCCATAGCACATCAGTGATCAATGTATATAAGAGAAGCTCATTCCTAGCTCAAGTGATCCAAAGATGGCTATCCTACCAGGTTTTGTACAGAAAGTAAAATGCATGAAGGAAATGCAACAAAATGAACATATGACACATATATACATGAGAAGCTCCAAGACCCAAGCTAGAAAGGAAAGCATACCCCAAGCTCACCCCGCAAGCGAGTGAAAGTGGCTTGGTCAAGCGGTTTGGTGAAAATGTCAGCTAGCTGGTCTTGGGTAGGAACATAGGACAAAGATGTGTTTCCCTTCTCCACATTGTCTCTCAGGAAGTGGTACCTCGTTTCTATGTGCTTCGTTTTGGAGTGGAGGACAGGATTTTTGGCTACGCTTATGGCACTGGTGCTGTCACTGGAAAAGTGGAACCTGGGAGCACTCCTCACCAAAATCACTCATGGTATAGGTCATCCAAAGCAGCTGGGAACAACAACTAGCCGCAGCCACATATTCTGCCTCGGTGGTGGACTGGGCTACACTCGATAGCTTGCGAGATGACCAAGAGACCAAAGAAGATCCAAGAAACTGACAACACCCAGAAGTGGAATTGCGATTCAATCGACACCCAGCAAAATCCGCATCAGAAAAACCATGAAGCCTGAGTGTCGAGGAGGCAGAGTACCACAGGCCAAACTCAGGAGTGTAGTTCAAGTACTTGAAAATCCGCTTGACGGCCTGCCGATGTGAAGTCCTCGGTGAAGCCTGGAAACGAGCGCATAGACACACGCTGAACTGTATGTCTGGCCTCGTCGCCGTTAAGTAGAGGAGGGAGCCGATCATGCTCCGGTACTCCTTCTGGTCCACGGGTTCGCCGTCCTCGTCCGCGTCCAAAGCCATAGTCGTACTCATCGGTGTAGTCAGCGGCTTGGAGTCGTTCATGCCAAACTTCAACACCATGTCCCTGGTGTACTTCGCCTGATGCACAAAGGTCCTGTCCTTGCACTGCTTGATCTGGAGACCCAAGAAAAACTGCAGCTCGCCCATCATGGACATCTCAAATTCCCTGCTCATGTCATCTGCAAATCTGGCAACAAGATCATGAGAAGAGCCACCAAAGATTATGTCATCCACGTATATCTGAACAATCAAAAGGTCATTCCCATGCTTAAGGAGGAAAAGGGTCTTATCAACTGTGCCCATCACAAACCCCTTACTCAGCAAAAAGCCTCTCAACCTACCATAACAAGCTCTAGGTGCTTGTTTCAACCCATAGAGCGCTCTTTGGAGTTTGTATACACGGTGTGGGTATTTTTCACTCTCAAACCCTTGGGGTTGCCTCACATACACTTCTTCCTCTATCACCCCATTCAAGAAAGCACTCTTGACATCCATTTGGTACAACTTGAACCCTTTAACCACAGCAAAGGCTAGAAGAATCCTAATTGCCTCCAAACGGGCCACAGGAGCAAATGTCTCCTCATAGTCTATCCCCTCCTTCTGGTTGAACCCCTACGCCACCAACCTCGACTTGTTTCTCACAACCAACCCATTCTCACCCTCTTTGTTCTTCCACACCCACTTGGTTCCTATGGGACGGCAATTTGGCGGTGGATCGACTAACACCCAGACTTGGTTTCTCTCAAAGTTTTCCAACTCCTCATGCATGGAATTCACCCAATTCTCGTCAGACAAAGCATGTCGAAAATCTTTAGGCTCGAAAGAAGCAACAAAAGCAGAGTGAGCGAAATGAGACGTGTTCCTTGACCTCGACCGTGTAGTACGTTCATGAAGGTCACCAATGATGGTCGTCGGTGGGTGATCAACTTGTACTCGCCGGGGAGCCTCTCGCCTGGACACAACCTCCCCCTCAGCAGCAGCCTCCACTCGAATAGCCTCATTCGTAGTGGGTGTAGGGGATGGTCCGTCCTCGATCGTCGTCGTAGTAGTGGAAGTAGTACGTACACGATCAGCCGCTGGAGCATCACCACCATCATTGTCGCCGTCTCCATCTCCGTCCTTCTCATCCTCGAAGATCCTCGCTCCAATCTCCTCGTCACCTACACACTCAAAAGCAGAAGAGCTACATGGCTGTGTCTCGTCGAAGGTTACCTCGCAAGTCTCCATGGTTCGGTTAGTGTCAAGGTTGAGCACACGACATGCTCTAGAATGAATCGTATAACCAAGGAAAATCCCATCCGAATATCGAGACTCAAACTTATCCAACTTGCCCTTCTTGAGAATGAAACACTTGCAACCAAAAGCTCTAAAGTGACTCACCTTGGGTTGTCGGCCATGCATCAGCTCATAAGAGGTCTTCTTCTTAAAGCCACGAAGGAAGATGCGATTTGAGACATAGCAAGCGGTATTGACCGCCTCGGCCCAGAAATGCCTAGGAGTCCTATGCTCATCGAGCATCGTCCTGGCCATCTCACAAAGGGTCCGGTTCTTCCTCTCCACTACGCCATTCTGGCAAGCGACGTATGGAGAAGAGTACTGATGATCAAGACCAAGATCACTGCAAAAGGCATCAAAATGAGAGTTCTTGAATTCCGTGCCATTGTCACTGCGTATAGCTCGAATGGCATCACCATGTCTCTCATTCTTCAACCTCAAGATCAAGTCTCGAACAAAGCCAAATGTCTCACTCTTATCCTCCAAAAAGAAAACCCAAGAGTACCTCGAAAAATCATCAACAACCACAAGAACATACCACTTCCCACCCGCAGAGCGAACACGAGCTGGCCCAACCAAATCCATGTGCAACAGCTCACAAGGTCGCTCGGTCATGACAGAAGTCAGAGGGGCGTGAGAAGCGGCAACCATTTTCCCATGCCGACAAGAAGCACAAACCAAATCCTTCTCGAATTTCAACTTAGGCAATCCTCGGACAAGATCAAGACCACTCAAGCAGGAAAGCAACTCAAAGCTCAAGTGTCCCAACCTCCTATGCCATTTCCAATGCTCAGCCGAAACGCCAGCAACAAAGCATCGAGGAGGGCCAACAGACTGGGAAAAATCGGCACGAAAGATTTGACCCTCGGGGACGATCGTACAGACAAGATCACCTCGAGAATCAAGCACACGAGAAACACCCGACTTGAAATGAACCTCAAAACCTTCGTCCAGTAATTGAGATACTGACAACAGGTTGAAACCAAGTGACTTGACCAGGGCCACACTTCTTAAGGTCACCTTGGTACTCACCTTCCCCATACCTTCAGCAAGCACTCGTCCTCTCCCATTGTCCCCGAAAGTGATGTACTCCCTCGTACTTACCGGGGTGAGGCTGGAGAACCACCCACGATCTCCGGTCATGTGTCTTGAGCAACCGGAGTCGATCAACCAAAAGTTCTCCAAGCCTCCCACCTGCAATCAAAAACAAGGACGAGAATGAGCAAGCGACTCAACACTAGGGTTAGTACCAAAAGAGTCAAACCAGTGCTGAGCCATTTGCTCAAAAGAAGGGTTAGCAAAATCCATCCTCCCAAAACCTCTAAGCGGAGCCCTCTCATGCCTACCACCAAAGGACCTGTCACGTCTCACTGGAGGAGTACGCGCACCACGAGGAGGAAAACATGGCCCGTAGTCCATCTGAGACCCAAAGCTCCGATCATGCCTCCCAATCTCGTAACGGTCACGAGAAGGAGCACGTCGAGCCAACTCACCACGCCTAAACCCAACACGCCTATCTCTCTGAGGGAACATACCTCCACCTCCACCTCCACGAGTGGGAACTGTCCTCACAAACACATCACCCCTAGGTAGAGGCCCTCTACGAGGCTCAGGCACACCCCGAGCAAGGTGGTACCTGTCCTTGTTTGCCATCTCCCTAGCAAACCTCTCATCCCTCTTCCTCCAGAAACAGAACTCATCCTTGTGCCCATCCCTCCCACAATACTCACAATGGAAGCGGATTGGCACTAGCTTAGGCTGTGGCTTCTCTACAAGCTTCTCTCCAGCTTCCTCTCCTGTCTTCCCATCAAAGGCACTCCCCTGGGTGCTCACAAACTTGATGGGTTTTTGGTAGTTTTCAGATTTGTGGGGGAACACTGGAGGATCTGGGGTTGTGTCTAGCTTGTTTCTGAGATGGTTTGGCTTGGGTGCAAATTTGTTCATTGGTGTGGTATGTGGTGGAATGGGGATCTCTCCGGCTTTCTCTTCTCCCTCACCACTCTTCTCACCACACTTGTCAGCCCCCAACGCCTGACCATCAAACCTCTTGAACTGAGCCAACATCATACTCAATTGTGGCTCATGCCCAGACAACCACCCCATCATTTTTCTCAATTCATCATTTTCATCCTGCAGACGATCAACATAGTTTGCAAGTTCCATATTTTTCAAAGCATGCATTTCACAGGTTGAACATGATGTAGGAAGAGGAGCTTTCAATGCCGCCTGAAGAGAAGCAATTCTAGTGTGAGATTCATCTAGCCTAGCATGCAAAATAGGACATGATGTACAAGCTCCTAACAAAGCTGGCCTAGACTTCAATTCATCACACTCAATCCTAACCACATCTAGTTCCTCAAGAACAGAGGCATGTTTCTCCTTGAGGGCAGTCAAGTCAGCAAGAAAAACTGAACAATCACCACAATCAATCTCATCAGACACCACAGGAGCAGATTTCAAAGCAGCTATCTCATTTCTAGCATCCACAAGCAGGGATTCAAGTTCAGCTACCTTGTCCTTAGCATCACCCAGCAAAGACCTGAATTCCCTCTTCTCCTTGTTGGTCTTTCTAAGCACATCATCACGGTTGTCAAGCAACTCATTCCGCCTAGCATTCTCCTCTAACAAGAAGTTGGGATCTTGTCGTACCTCGTCATCGGAATCGGAGTTCGAATTTGAGCTGTGCTTCCCACCCTTCTTGGAATGCGCCATGCCGCAGAAGCCTCCTTGTGCGACGAAGCTCAGGCCGGTGATGTTCTTGCCTGTGTGCCGCTTGTCCTTGCGCTTCTCTTGCTCTTCCTCGCTGCTCGAATCGGAAGAAGCATCGCTTGATGTCGAGTCGATGTCGCTCGCTCCGGCCACCATTGCTCGAGCGGTCTTCCTCTTGTGGCCGCCACTCTTCTTGGGCCTTCTCTCACCCTTATCCTTGTGCTTGTCCTTGTAGTCGTTCCGGGAGCGGTGCTTGTTGTAGTCATGCTTGGGCTTGCCCTTGTAGTCGTTCTTGATCTCCATGGCTTCAGGGCATTCGGCGATGAAGTGCCCGTGCTTCCCGCACCGATAGCACATCCCCGAGCTCCGCCTTGCATTCTTGCGGTTCTCGTACATTCGCCCAAACCTCTTGCTCAACAAGGCGAGATCGTCCTCGCTCAGCACATCAAAGTCCTCATCTGGCAAGGACACAGGACAAGACAAAGAGAAACCACCAGAGTTAGCATTAGTCCTCGATCCTGAGACGAGAGCCAAACTATGAGGATCAGTGGGGCTCTCGCTCTTGGCTCTCAAGCCACGATCGACCTCTGAAGACCTGAGCTTGGAGAACAGCTCATCAAAGCGAAAGCATATCATACGCGCTCGACTCCACAATGGACTCGATCTTGGCTTCCCACACGGACCTATCCAGGGCATGCAAAAGTTTGATAGCTTGATCATGATCCGTGTATGTGAGCACTGTCACATTGGCCCTCATGTTGTTGACTATGCATGTGAAGCGCTGAAACATAGCATCGGTCGACTCACCGGGGAGATGAGTGAAGTTCTCATACTCTCTCCGGTAAGTGGTAAACATTTGGGCTTGCACTTGGGCATTGCCAACATGAGCATTCTTCAACTTGAGCCAAATCTTTCCGGCCACATCCTCTCCGTACACTCGATCAAACTCCGAGGCACAGAGAGCACAGAACAAGTATTCAACGGCCTTGCTGTTGGCCTCAAACATGTCCCGCGATCCTGGAAGCAGAAAACTATCTGGGATGACATAATGTGGATTCTGAGTGACCTCCCAGATAAGAGTTCCTTTCCCTCGCAAAAACGCGCCCATGCGCCTCTCCCACATCGGGTAATTCTTGCCATCAAAGTGCGGAGGACCCGACCCCTTGCCGTAATCACCCATCTTTGGATCTTAGACTGGTTAGAATCACGAAGATCCGTAACCGGCTCTGATACCAATTGGAGGACCGAATTGGGCGACCAGAGAGGGGGGGAGTTAATGGGAGCCGATAAAAATTCCTCCCTAAGGTCGAACTCGGCCTATACCTCGATTGCCACTCCACGAATCCGTGCACTCAAAGGAAGCTCCGAACAAGGCACACACAAGCCTAGAAGATCACCCAAGAAGCCTAGGAGCAAAGAGCGGAAGCACCGAAACAAGAATCAAAGAACTTGAGCACTGCTGCGAAGCCCCTGGCGGACTGTCCGGGGTGACCAGGCGGACCGTCCGCGAGGAGTCCGCAGACTGCCCGGCAGGTCACGGCGGACCGTCCGCAAAAATGTCTCGAGCCACCAGTAGCGCACCCCCGAAATTCAGACCGTCCTTGGAGGCACGGCGGACCGTCCGTCAGAAATCCGACCACGCGGACTGTCCATGAGATCCTCGCGGACCGTCCGCTAAACTCCTTGCAACCAAAGCCTAGGGGCGAAATGGATCGAAATGAAGACACGCAAGAACACGCGAAGAACACGAAGAACAGCTGCGCTGTCAGGGCCTCGCGGACCGTCCGCGTGGACCTCGCGGACTGTCCGCTAGGTGCAGACAGAGCAGAAAAACGCCCGACCCCGAAAGTCAACTTCACCTTTCCTTCACCGGATCTCCCAAACAGTTGAAGCTCTTGAGACAAGATTTTGGGGAGGTGAAAAGCGTCACACAAGGATGCTATACCCCCAAAATCTCGACTCCTAAGCCACTAAATCACCGGGAATATCAGATCAACCGAACCACCACAATGAACTCGGGTACCAACTAAAAACGCACGAATCGAAGGCTCTCCACAGCGTTTGAGGGGACAAGATCACACACAAATATGCGCAAGGCATCCACCCATGATCCCCTCAAAGAAATCCGTGAAGAAACGCCTCCAAAATCACGAATCGAGCCAAGAACGAAAACTCCCAGAAATAGTCCCAAAAATGACACGAAAATCACAGAGGACTAGGAGATCACCGGGACGCCGAATGGTTCCATACATTTAGAGGTCAGATTCTGTACAAGAGTCTAGCCTAAGGAATCCAGAGGAAAAAGAAGCAGTTCAGAGAAAATCTACCGGGGAGAAAGCCCTAAGGAGCAAGAGAGAGAGAGAGATGCCATCCACCTCTCCGCTATTTATACGAAGTCCATCGAAGGGAGGTAAATGACCACGCTACCCCTACTGCTTGAAATGAAGATACAACCCCTCAGGGGCATTTTGGTCAAGTCTTCATCGAGCGGACACGCTTCCACCGCGGCCTTGCTTAGCTTCGACGCAAGCCCCGCGATCACGCCACGTGCCCCCCGCCTCGTAGCTTCCCGAAGCTCCCGGATCACCATCTCCGTCGCCTCGGGCCTCCGGGCTTGGTTTTGCGGCCTTGATGAAGGTGGAGTTTTTGAGGAAAATGAACCATTCCCACCAATTGTGATGAGGCCTGAGGATATCACTGATCAAGAAGTTACGAGCTTTGATGATGGTGAGGTGTTGCAATGTCTGCACAATGTTGATCAAATGTTGCGGGATGTTGAGTTTCAAGGAGTGTATACAACTTCTGAATTAGCGAGGTTGAAGCAATTCATTGATGATTCAAAGAAACCCCTCTATCCTAGTTGCCAGAAGTACTCTCGCCTTTCTGGTGATATAAAACTTCTGCAGCTTAAGGTAGATCATGGTTGGAGCAACAAAAGTTTCAAACAACTATCGGATCTCCTTAAGGACATGCTACCTGAGGGAAACCAAATAACCGAGTCTGTCTATGAGGCAAAGAAGATAATTTGTCCTCTGGGAATAGAGGTTGAAAAAATTCATGCTTGTAAGAACAGTTGTGTATTGTTCCGTGGAGATTATGAAGACATTGACAAGTACCCCAAGTGTGGGCTCGATCGTTACAAGAGGAAAAAAGATGGTGGAGATGATAACAATGCTGATGATGACAAGAACGGGCCCATGGAGATCAGAGGCAAGAAGAAGAAGAAGGTTAACAAAGGGACTCCTGTGAGGGTAGCATGGTATTTTTGCATCATTCCTCGGTTGAGAAGATGGTTCGCCACACGAAAGGAGGCCCAACTCTTGCATTGGCATAATGAACGAAAGAAGGAAGAAGGCAAGATTAAGCACCCCACAGATGGCAAACAATGGGAAACATTGATTCCCACTTTGAGGAATTTGTCGGTGAAAGCAGGAACATTCGGTTCGCTATGAGCACAGATGGCGTGAACCCATTCGGTAACCAGAGCTCGACACATAGCACCTGGCCTGTCGTGCTGTTACTGTACAACCTTCTACCCCGTCTATGCAAGAAACGGAAATACATGATGCTGACAATAATGGTCTCCGGGCCAAAGCAACCTGGCGACTGTATTGATGTCTACTTGAGGCCACTAGTTGATGACTTGAAGATACTTTGGAAGCCTGGTGTGAAGGAGGTTTGGGATGAGTTTGGCCGTGAGGAATTCACATTGCACGCCATGTTGTTCACCACCATCAATGACAACCCGGCTCTTCGCAACCTTTCTAGCCAGAGTAAAAGGAAAGGTGCAGCTTGCCCACACTGCTTGGAAGAAACTTGTGTAGTGTGGCTAAGAAATTCAATGAAATTCTCATTTATGGGGCACCGTCGTTTCCTCAGCAAGAAACATGCCTACCAGGACATGGATTGTCAGTTTAATGGGGAAAAGGTGAATCAACAGGCACCAATGCATGTGACTGGAGATCTGCTCCACTTGCACGTCAAGGACGTCAAAACTATCGAGGAGTTACCTAAATTGTCTGAAAAAAAAACTTGGCAAAAGAAAGAAGCGAGATGGTGAAGAAGAAGAGATGAGCAAGGGATGTGGAACAAGAAATCAATTCTATGGGAGCTAGAGTATTGGCCGCTTTTGGATGTGCGTCATTCGATTGACATCATGCACGTCAAGAAGAATGTGTGTGAAGCTACTTTGGGAACATTGCTACAACCGAAGTCGAAAGGAAAAGATCATAAAAATGCAAGGGAGGATCTTAAAGATATGGGCATTAGGCCGGAGCTCTATGCAGAGGAAACAGACACGGGGATGGACCTTCCCGTTGCTGCAACCACCTTGTCAAAGGAAGAGATAAAAGAATTTTGTGAGTTTTTGCATGGTTTGAAAGTACCTTCAAGCTACTCATCGAACTTCAAGAGGCTAGTGTCGGTGAAGGACATGAAAATGAATTTCAACTTGATGAAATCTCATGCATGCCATGTGTTGATGACATCTATTCTTCCTGTTGCACTAAGAGGTATCAAGACAGAACTGGTTCGCGACGCGGTCACGAGCTTGTGTTTATTCTTCAATGAAATAGAATAGATGGTGATTGATGAGGAAAAACTATTGGACTTAGAGAGGAGGCATTTTGAGACCCTTTGTCTGCTTGAAGCTACCTTCCCACCATCATTCTTTGATCTCATGTTGCATTTAACAGCACACCTCGCGAGGGAGATCTGGTACCTTGGCCCATCTTACCTTCATCTGATGTTTCCATATGATAGGTACTTTGGATTCCTCAAATCATTGGTACATAACGGGTCATTTCCGGAGGGAGCCATTGTTCGTGGCTATGAGACCATCGAAGTAGTGGAGTGGGCCATGGGTTATATGGACCCCCAAAACCCCATTGGTGTGCATCGTTCATGGCATGAAGGTAGGCTTTCAGGTGTTGGGACTGTGGGGAAAAAGTCAATCATTCCGGACCCAGAGGCCTTCAACAAGGCTCATTTCACCGTGATAGAACAGAGCGTAGAGGTTACACCATTTGGCAATGAGCACAAGCAACAACTACGTGAACAAAACCCTAGCTGTAGTGAGGATTGGGTTGCAAAGAGGCACATGCAAGGCTTCAACAGGTGGCTCCAAGATTATGTCCAGAGTGGCAGCACTGCCATAACCGACAATCTGGTAAGAAAACTAGCAGCAGGGCCATTATTCTCTGTTACAACATATCAAACAATGGATATCAATGGATACACATTCTACACCATGGCCCAGGATGCCAAGAGCATCTATCAAAATAGTGGTGTGTGTGTACGGGCCATCGACAATAAGAAAAACACAACCACATATTATGCTCAAATAGAGGAAATTTGAGAGCTTGATTATGTAGGATTGAAGGTAGCCTTGTTTCGGTGAAGATGGGTGTTGACATTTCTTAACGCAATCACATAAGAACAGGTTTGGAACCCAACCTGGTAATAGCGTCAAAAATGCTGATTGGTAAATCTTAACATTTACAGAGATCTGCAAGTGCACGGAAGTACCATTGTAGCATTTCCCCAAAGGAGTATTCCAAAGGGTATCGAATCCAAGGAAGGCATTGGCGGAATGACAAGATCAACTCTATTGCAATGATTATAAATCATAGATGGAAACAAACCAGACACTCAAGTGCAGGGGTAAAGATATGATAATGGGGGTAGTGTGATCACACACTCACTCTCTCTCTAAAGGGTCCTAGGCATAGGAGGCGACACACGAGTTAGTTCTAGGTTCTAATGTACTATACACATAAAGCTGGAAGGAACGAGTTAGATACACTAGCGTTGAAGAACATTGACTTGAGCACCCAGGTACCACGGGGAGATAACCTCCTACGTTGCTTTTGCACAACTCCGGTTGTTATATTTTAGACTCCTACAGCTTATTCGAACGTGGAGGATTTCAGAGGACCAACAGCTGTCACCACCGCGGCCTACCCCAAGACAAACTGTGGGATAAACTCATAGGTAAGGTAGCTACGCAACCCAAGCACCATGCTTACATTGTTAGCCAGACTTGACCGGCCTGGGCTATTGTGACCCAGGTCAAGCCACCAGATAAACCAGCCAATTACACCGAGTACCGTAGCTCAAGCACAGACTTCATACAACGCAATCATGTCATCTAATTAGATCAAACCAGGTTAAGTACACAAACGGATTCGTGTTTTCCTATGTCTGTTCAACTGGATCAAAGGGTCGTGTTCGCGAAGAACACGAGCCTCTAACTTATGAACAAACACTAGAAACATGTAAAAATCACCCGTCAAGTGGATCGAAAGGCCTTGTTCATCAAGAACAGGAGCCTCTAAATGATGAACAAGTGAAGAACACATGAACAAATCACTCATGCATACTAACACAACTTTATATGAAATAGATAAATAACTGAAGTAGATCAAAGTCATACAAATGAAATAAGACACAAGACAACTCATACCTAGATCCCAAAGTAGACTTGGAACCTGAATTAGAACTACTCTAGCCTACCTCCTAGCCTTGAGACTGAAGGACCGATTAGGCGAACCAGAGAGGGGGGGAGTGAATGGGAGCCGATAAAAATTCTTCTCGAAGAAGATGGGAACTCCAACAAGACGAACACGGCTTCCGAAACACTTCTCCGACTCAACTACCCAAGTTGGTCAAGACCACGTAGCCACTGGAGTGCTACTGGTCCTAGGAACCAACAACTCAACCAAACGAACCAAACACCCTAAACGCACAGCGGAAAACTGAGCAGCCTGCTGTCTGTGCCACACCAGTCAGACTGATGGCTCCTGTCGGTCAGACCGATGGCACCGGTCAGACCGGTGGACTCTGCCGGTCAGGCCGGTGGCGAACAACAGATGCACAGCAAAGTTCCAGGAAGCCTCAGTGACTCCTCTAGGCCCTGGAACAAAAACCACCACCATAGAACAACCTGCCAAGAGGGAAAACCCCTCACAAAGCCTAGCAAGACAAACTCCAAACGGGCCAAGAACTGGACAGCCGAACCACGGGACAAAACCACACGAACAAGGCTGTTCCCCGAGACAAATCCCACCAAGAGCTAGCACCGGTCAGACCGGTCAAGAGCACCGGTGAGACCTGTCGCGCCTGGGCAGCTTGGGATGAACAGCGCCCGCGAGTCAACTCCCCCAAATCCAACTCCCGATCTCCCGATTCGCTCCACGGATTCGCACAAGACTTTGGGGATAGTAGGAGCACCTCATGGGAACTCCATAGCCAAGATTTGGTCCACCAAAACTTGTTGAATCAAGGGGAATCAAAGGATTTCCGCCAAGAACACCATGAACCCTAGAACCACGAAAACCCCAAAATTGAGCCCCTTTACTCACGGATTTGGGAGGGGAATCAAAGGGAAAAGAACCACGAGGGGTTCATGCATACATCCCCCACCAAATCCCAAAGAGAAAGGTCTCAAAACCGCCACAAGAAATTCGCCAAGAAAAGCCTCCGAAAATCACCAAAAAGGAGAAACAGGAAAGACACATCCAAGCCTTGAGGAACCACGCCGAATCATCTATACATACCAAAGAGGTTCATACAAGGTCTAGCTTGCCGCCCGATCATCCTTCCCTCTCACAAGATCTCACCATGAAGCTCTCAAGCTAGTCCTACGAAAATCCTAAGGAAAATAGGAAGAGAAAATAGGAAAACCAAATGAGCTAGGGTTCCAAGAGATGGCTGCCATCCTCTCACCACTTGGGTTATATGGAGGCAACCGAAAGACGAAAATACCCTTACTAGCTAACTAGGGATACATGCCCCTCAAGGGCGAATTCTGAAATCTTTGTCTTCGCTCCATCGGACGGATGCCTAGCGACCGCAAACTTGCTTAGCCTCGACGCAAGCCTTGCGATCCCGACGCGTGTCCTCCGCTTCGAAGATTCCGGACTGCGTCGTCGCACACCGGTCAGACCGGTTCTCCTCTCCGGTCAGACCGGTACCCACCGGGCAGACCCACCGGTCAGACCGGTCTGGACCTGCTGCACCTCCGTTTTCGGTTCTTCGATCTTGGCTTTGTGGATCAACCAAGGAACCCAGTGGTTTTTTGGTGAACCACCGGAAACCCCGCGAACTCGGTGTAGCCTTCGCCAATCACCACTCATGACTCGGCTCCCACGTAGTCCCGGCTCGACCTTGGTTTTGAGGCTCTACCAAGAAACCGTCCATGACTTCATCTTGCCATTCTTGCCACCATGCGGCCCGCACTTGACCCCGCTGGCCACCGGGTCCCTCGAACCAAGCCTACTTGTCTTCTCCACACCTGGAGGCCTCACCGGCAACGACCTTTCGCGCTTGTTCTTCACCTGCACCAACACCAGTCAAGCCGCAACCTGCACCTGCAATACTTAGCCAAGAATCAGTCCACATCACGTTGTCAATCACTCATCACACCAGGAAGCGACCATCCACCGGTCCTCGAACCACACATGGCTCTCAATCTCCCCCTTGATGAGTGCATTGACAACACACACGTTTTGGTAACCAAAGAGAAAAGGAAAAGAAAAGAAACGACTAAAAGAAACTCCAACAAGCGATCGAAAGCCAAAGAAAGGCAAAGAGCAAGATCACTTGAAGAAGACAAGTCTCGGACCCCTTAGGCAAGGGCAACGGCTCGACACATCCGAGACAAAGTATGCTCAAGCAAAGAGCACAAACCATCAAACCAAAGCTCGAAAACCACAAAGAGCTCCCCCTGCACACATGCAAGCTCCCCCTGAACCAATGCAACTCCCTCTGGACGAATGCATGCGAACCACTTCACGAAACAGAGTAGCTGCAACAGCTCAGCTCTGACCGGTCAGACCGGTCGACACCACCGGTCAGACCGGTGCTCAATATGTGAACAGGACCAGCACTCTGACCGGTCAGACCGGTGACCTCAACCGGTCAGACCGGTGCGCAACAGAGCCCAGAAATGGCTCAAAACCACCTGAAAACCTTCTAGATTCATTCAGTAGGACAAAACATGCTCAAACTTCTCCCCCTTGTTGACAATGCATGAATCAAGCCAAAAATGCAAAAAATGCAACCTAGAGCTTCTCAAATAGACAAAATTCAACATAGGATGCTACACATGTCCAAATGAGCAAGTTAGATACTCTATAGCTTTGTAATGACATCAACTTCATGATCAGCAAGTTTCACAACCATTGGACGAAGCTAAGATAGAATTGAGCAATTTTGCGAAAATTTACCCTCTCATGAGCAAAGTCCTAAACATGAGCAAAACATATCAAAATGGCAAAGCCACACAAACTTCATGCTAGGACAACCATTCTAAGCGTAAGACCATCATAAACACCCACAAGCACCTCATGTCATGTCAAAGCCACCGAGCCATGTGCCTACTTCTAGATATGAGACTTCTCATTGGTAGGCATCATGCAACGGTTTAGCACCCAAAGCAAATTAAAATTAGCACATATGACATGGGAGCACAATTTCCAAGCAATTTACATTTCATTTTCAGATTTGAAATTGGTATATGAAATGTCTTTGCGACAAAAAGGAACTTATGCCCCTCCACAAGATCAAGCATGGGGGCTAAACATTCATGATGGCAAATGAGCCTTTGGCCCCATATGATCAAAATAAGCTACCCAACCACAAATTAAGGATAGCCAAGCCACTAAAACATGTCAAGATCATGTAAAGGCATTTACTCACAAGAGAGCATACATGTGATATTTTTCAAAAACATAGCCATCAACCATGGACATAAACCAAGATTATCAAGAGCTAAGCCAAACTAACCATAGCTTACCAAACTAGCTCACAAAGACATATATATCATTCCATGGTGAACAATGTATATAGGAGAAGCTTTTCCTAAACAATGCATATGATACAAAATGCATGCAACCTAAGATACAAAGATGCCTATACATCAAGTTACATATGCCATGCCACATGCAAGAAATGCACAAAGGAAAGCTATACATATGCTACAAAGGAGCTCCCACACACCAACTCAAGAAATCAAACACACACCAAGCTCCCCCCGCAAACGAGAGAAAGTTTCTTGATCTAGGGGTTTGGTGAAAATATCGGCTAGCTGGTCATGTGTGGGTACATGGATCAAGGCGATTTTTCCTTTCTCTACGTTGTCTCTCAGAAAATGATACCTCACTTTTATGTGCTTGGTTTTGGAATGGAGCACTGGGTTCTTTGCAACGCTTATGGCACTGGTGCTATCACATTGAAGTGGGACATGGGTATACTCCTCACCAAAGTCACTCATGGTGTATGTGATCCAAAGGAGCTGAGAGCAACAACTAGCTGCGGCCACATACTCTGCCTCGGTAGTGGATTGAGCAACACGCGACTATTTGCGGGAGGACCAAGACACCAGAGAAGAACCCAAGAACTGGCAAGTCCCAGAAGTGGACTTCCTATCCAACCGACACCCAGCAAAATCCGCGTCTGAAAATCCATGAAGAGCTAAAGAAGAAGACGCGGAGTACCAAAGGCCGAAGTCGGGAGTATGACGCAAATACCTGAAAATGCGCTTGACCGCTTGCCGATGCGAAGTCCTTGGAGACAGTTGAAAACGAGCGCACAGACATACCGAGAACTGGATGTCCGGCCTCGTCGCTGTCAAGTAGAGGAGTGACCCGATCATGCTCCGGTACTCCTTCTAGTCCACGCGTTCACCTTCCTCGTCCACATCAAGAGCTGTAGTCGTACTCATAGGCGTCGCCATGGCCTTGGAGTCCTCCATCTTGAAATTCCTCACAATGTCCTTGGTGTACTTTGCTTGGTGCACAAATGTTCCTTCCTTTGATTGCTTGATTTGTAGCCCGAGGAAGAACTGCAACTCACCCATCATGCTCATCTCAAATTCCCTGCTCATGTCTTCTGCAAACCTTGCAACAAGAGAGTTAGACGAGCCACCAAAGACAATATCATCCACGTATACCTGCACAATCAGGATATCTTTGCCCTGCCTAAGGAGAAACAAGGTCTGATCGACCTTCCCCATCTCAAACCCTCTCTCAAACAGGAACCCCCTCAACCTACCATACCAAGCTCTAGGTGCATGCTTCAACCCATACAGCGCCTTCCTCAACTTGTACACCCGGTGGGGGTACTTCTCACTCTCAAACCCCGGTGGTTGCCTCACATACATTTCTTCCTCCAACACACCGTTCAGGAAAGTACTCTTCACATCCATTTGGTGCAACTTGAACCCTTTAGCCACGGAAAAGGCTAGAAGGATCCTAATTGCCTCCAAACGAGCTACGGTAGCAAAGGTCTCCTCGTAGTCGATCCCCTCTTTCTGACTGTACCCCTGAGCAACAAGTCTTGACTTGTTCCTCACCACTTCTCCTTTCTCTTCCTCTTTGTTCTTCCACACCCATTTTGTCCCAATCGGCTTACACCCTGGGGGAGGGTCAACCAACACCCAAACTTGGTTCCTCTCAAAATTCTCCAACTCCTCATGCATCGAATTAACCCAATTATGATTAGATAGCACGTGTCCAATGTCTTTGGGCTCAAAGGTGACAACAAAAGCAGCATGAGCGAAATGAGAATTGTTCCGAACCCTCGACCGTGTAGTACGCTCATTCATATCGCCGATGATTCTCGAAGCTGGGTGATCCACTTGCACTCGCCGGGGAGGTTCTCGCCTCGATGCTACCTCCCCCTCAACAGCAGCTTCGCCTTGATCTGGGTTTGTCGTTGTAGGTGTGGGAGAGGGCCCGTTCTCGATCGTCGTCGAAGTAGTAGGTACATGTTCAGCCGCGGGCACCACACCGCCATCTTCATCATCTCCATGTTCATGCTCCTCCTCCTGAAAGATCTCCTCGCCAAGTTCATCGTCACCTGCACACTCAAAAACAAGCTGACTATGTGGCTGTGTCTCGTCGAAGGTTACCTCGCAAGTCTCCACGATTTGGTTAGTTTCAAGATTGAGCACACGAAATGCTCTAGAATGAGATGCATAACCAAAGAAAATGCCATCGACAGACCTAGCCTCGAACTTGTCCAACTTCTTCCCTTTCTTCAGAATGAAGCATTTACAACCAAAGACATGGAAGTGACTCACCTTGGGTGTGCGACCGTGCATCAACTCGTAACAGGTTTTCTTCTTGTGAACCCTGAGGTAGATCCTGTTCGACACATAGCACGCGGTATTGACCGCCTCAGCCCAGAACCTTCTCGGAGTCCTATGCTCGTCGAGCATCGTCCGAGCCATCTCGCACAAGGTCCTATTTTTCCTTTCCACCACGCCATTCTGGGGAGGCGTATACGGACTCGAAAACTGGTGTTCAAGACCCAAGTCACGGCAAAAGGTTTTGAAACGAGAGTTTTTGAATTCCGAGCCATTGTCACTGCGGATCGCTCGTATGGCATCTGCGTGCCTCTCGTTTCTTAACCTCAAGACAAGATCTCGAACAAAACCAAACGTCTCCCCTTTCTCCTCAAGAAAGAACACCCACGCATACCGAGAGTAGTCGTCCACCACAATAAGGACATACCACTTCCCACCCACAGATCGCACACGAGCTGGGCCAACAAGGTCCATATGGAGCAGCTCGCATGGACGCTCAGTCATCACATCGGTGAGAGGCGGGTGAGAAGAGGCTACCATCTTGGCATGCCTACACGGCGCACAAACGAACTCTTTCTCAAACCTCAACCGTGGCAATCCTCGGACCAAATTGAGTTTACTCAAGCGAGACAAAAGGTCAAAGCTCAAGTGACCCAACTTCCTATGCCACTTCCACAACTCACTCGAAGAACCAGCCAAAAAGCAACGCTCCACACCAGAAGACTGAGAGAAATCAGCTCGGAACACTTGACCCTCGGGAACGACCATGCAAACTAGGTCCCCTCGAGAATCTAAAATCTGAGAACCACCAGGCCGAAACAACACCTCAAAGCCCTCATCCAACAACTGGGACACGGAAAGCAAATTGAACCCCAGCGATTGAACAAGAGCAACACGCCTGAGAGTGACCTTGTCACTTACCTTGATCTCACCTTCTGATAGCACACGCCCTCGCCCATTGTCCCCAAAGGTGATGTATGTCTTGGACACCACCGGGACGAGACTTGAGAACCACCCCTTGTCCCCGGTCATATGCCTCGAGCAACCGGAGTCAATCAACCAAGCGTTCCTCAAGTCTCCCACCTGAAATTCAAAAGCGAGCACGTGAGTGAACAAACGACTCAGCACTGGGGTTAGTACCAAAAGAGTAAAACCAGTGCCGAGCCATTTGCTCGAAAGTGGGGTTAGCACAAACCATATCATCATGCCTATCAAAGCTACCACCACGAATACCACCACAGTAACCACTACGAGGGAACCAACCCTCTCTAGCTGGAGGAGGACGAAAGCCACGAAAAAAAGACCGTGGACCGTTCCTCCTCTCCATCTCAAAACTACGACTCCTCCCACCCCCGTATTGAGCATGAGGTGGAGAACGTCTAGCAAACTGACCACCTGCAGACTTTTCATACCAACCACCAGAACCACGACCACCTGAACCAAACCGAGCATCCTCACGAGCACGAAAACCAGACCGCTGTCTGTCCAGACCTGCACTGGTCTGACTGGTGTAGCTCGGCCAGCAGCACCACCTGCTACCTTCCGGTCTCCCCAAGCCAGAACCGTCCTCACAATCGCCTTGGCCCTGGGCATCTGCATACGAGGCTCAGGTACACCATTGGAGGGGTGGTACCTGTCCTTGTTAGCCCACTCTCTAGCCATTCTCTCCTCACACTTCCACTTAAAGCAAAACTCATCCTTGTGACCATCTCTCCCACAATACCCACAATGGAACTTCATGGGCTGTGGCTTAGGCTTGGGTTGAGGCTGCTCACTCAGTTTCTTCCCCTTCTTTTCTCCTTCCTCACCTCCCTTTGGGCTCACAAACTTCACTGGTTTTTGGAAATCATTTGTTGGGTGAGGGAATATGGGTGGATCTGGAGTAGTGTCAAGTTTGTTTCTGAGATGGTTAGGCTTGGGCTCAAACTTGTTCTTGTGTCTGTTTGGTGGTGGGATAGGGATCTCTCCAACTCTCTCAACTCCCTCACCACTGTTCTCTCCAAGCTTGTCAGCCCCAAGTGCCTGACCATCATAGCGTTTGAAAGCCGCTATCATGATGCCAAGCTGAGGCTCCTGACCCGACAACCAACTCATACATTTCCTCAGCTCATCATTCTCATCCTGCAAGCGATCAACATAATGCGCCAGCTCCAAATTCTTAACCGCATGCAATTCACAAGTAGAGCAAGAAGTGGGAATAGGCTCTTTCAACTTAGCCTCAAGCGAAACAGTGTAAGCATGCATCTCATCAATCTTTCCATGCAAAACAGGGCAAGAAGTGCAATCACCTAGCAAAGCAGGTCTAGACTTAAGCTCAGCCACTTCAACTCTAAGCACATCTAGTTCGTCACAAGTAGAAGCATGCTTATCCTTAAGAGCAGTAAGATCAGCTAGGTGCACAGAGCAATCACAACAATCAATCTCATCAGAAACCACAGGAGAAGCCTTAAGCAAATCAATCTCAAGCTTAGCATCTAGGTTCTGGGTTTCTAGCTCAGCCACACGGTTCCTAGCATCTTCTAGTGAGGCCCTAAGCTCTTTCCTCATCTTCTTGGCCTCTCTAAGCATGTGATCGTGATTATCAAGCAAGTCAACCAACTCCTCATTCTCCTTGCGCAAAGAGGAGAGCTCATCACATACCTCATCCTCGGAGTCAGAGTCCGAGTCGCTCTGGTGACTCTTCTTGCTGCCGGAGCTACGAGCCATGCCGCAGAAGCCATCTCCCGCGAAGCAGCTCAACCCACTCAAGTTCTTGGACGCCTTCTTGTTCTTGCGCCAATCACCTTCATCTTCGCTGCTACTCGAGCTCGAGGAAGAGTAGGCGGAGCTGGAGTCGACGTCGCTCACTCTGACCATCGCTCGGGCCTTCCTGCCGCGGCCGTCCTTCTTCCTCGACCGTCGCTCGTCCATGTGCTTGTGATCGCGCCTTGATCGGTACTTGTCGTCCCTGCTCGTCCGGTGCCTGTAGCCGTCCTTGTAGCCGTCCTTGTTCTTCGTCTTCTCCGGGCAGTCGGCGACGAAGTGTCCTGGCTTGCCGCTCTGAAAGCACGTCCGTGCTGTCCTCCTCGTGTTCACCCGGTTCTCGTGCAACCTCTCGAACCGCCTGGGCAGGAACGCCAGCTCGTCCTCTCCAAGCACGTCGAACTCCTCATCTGGCAAAGACATCAAAGAAGTCAGAGAGTACATCCTGGAGGATGCGTTAGCGTTAGACTTAGCTCCTTTGCCACCAACGAGAGCAAGACTATGAGAATCAGTCGGGCTCTCGATCTTGGCTGTCATACCACGGTCCAACTCAGCCGACTTGAGCTTCGAGAACAGCTCGTTCACGGTCAAGGTGTCATACTTCTCGGACTCAAGAATAGCCTCAACCTTCCCGTCCCATACGGTACGATCCAACGAGTGCAAGAGCTTCACGGCTCTATCATGATCATCGTATGGGAGCACAACCACATTGGCTCTCATGTTGTTCACCACGACTGTAAAACGCTGGAAAAGGGCATCGACGGACTCGCCGGGGAGATGAGTGAAGTTCTCGTACTCTCTCCGGTAAGTCGCATACATGCGAGCCTGAACCTGAGCATTCCCAGCATGAGCATCCTTCAACTGCTCCCAAATCCTACAAGCTAAGTCCTCTGTCTGAACCCGATCGAATTCGGGCTAACACAGAGCACGAAACAAGTAGTCGACCGCCTTGTTGTTGGCGTCGAACATATCCCTCGATCCTGGAGCAAGGAAGTTAATCGGATGAACATAAGCTGTGTTCACTGTAACGTCCCAAAGGATCTGACCCTTTCCGCGGAGGAACGCCGCCATCCGCTTCTGCCACATCTGGTAGTTCTTCCCATCGAAGTGCGGAGGACCCGAACCCCGTTCCTGGTACGCCATCTTTGGATCTTAGACTGGTAAGAGTCAATGAAGACCCGAACCGGCTCTGATACCAATTGAAGGGGGGAGTGAATGGGAGCCGATAAAAATTCTTCTCGAAGGAGATGGGAACTCCAACAAGACGAACACGGCTTCCGAAACACTTCTCCGAATCAACTACCCAAGTTGGTCAAGACCACGTAGCCACTGGAGTGCTACTGGTCCTAGGAACCAACAACTCAACCAAACGAACCAAACACCCCAAACGCACAGCGAAAAACTGAGCAGCCTGCTGTCTGTGCCACACCGGTCAGACCGATGGCTCCTGCTGGTCAGACCGATGGCACCGGTCAGACCGGTGGACTCTGCCGGTCAGGCCGTTGGTGAACAGCAGATGCACAACAAAGTTCCAGGAAGCCTCAGTGACTCCTCTAGGCCCTGGAACAAAAACCACCACCAAAGAACAACCTGCCAAGAAAGAAAACTCCTCACAAAGCCTAGCAAGACAACTCCAAACGGGCCAAGAACTGGACAGCCGGACCACGGGACAAAACCACACGAACTAGGCTGTTCCCCGAGACAAATCCCACCAAGAGCTAGCACCGGTCAGACCGGTCAAGAGCACCGGTGAGACCGGTCGCGCCTGGGCAGCTCGGGATGAACAGCGCCCGCGAGTCAACTCCCCCAAATCCAACTCCCGATCTCCCGATTCGCTCCACGGATTCGCACAAGACTTTGGGGATAGTAGGAACACCTCATGGGCACTCCATAGCCAAGATTTGATCCACCAAAACTTGTTGAATCAAGAGGAATCGAAGGATTTCCGCCAAGAACACCACGAATCCTAGAACCACGAAAACCCCAAAATTGAGCCCCTTTACTCACGGATTTGGGAGGGGAATCAAAGGAAAAAGAACCACGAGGGGTTCATGCATACATCCCCCACCAAATCCCAAAGAGAAAGGTCTCAAAACCGCCACAAGAAATTCGCCAAGAAAAGCCTCCGAAAATCACCAAAAAGGAGAAACGGGAAAGACACATCCAAGCCTTGAGGAACCACGCTGAATCATCTATACATACCAAAGAGGTTCATACAAGGTCTAGCTTGCCGCCCGATCATCCTTCCCTCTCACAAAATCTCACCATGAAGCTCTCAAGCTAGTCCTACGAAAATCCTAAGGAAAATAGGAAGAGAAAATAGGAAAACCAAATGAGCTAGGGTTCCAAGAGATGGCTGCCATCCTCTCACCACTTGGGTTATATGGAGGCAACCAAAAGACGAAAATACCCTTACTTGCTAACTAGGGATACATGCCCCTCAAGGGCGAATTCGGAAATCTTTGTCTTCGCTCCATCGGACGGATGCCCAGCGACCGCAAACTTACTTAGCCTCGACGCAAGCCTTGCGATCCCGACGCGTGTCCTCCGCTTTGAAGATTCCGGACTGCGTCGTCGCACACCGGTCAGACTGGTTCTCCTCTCCGGTCGGACCGGTACCCACCGGTCAGACCGGTCAGACCCACCGGTCAGACCGGTCTGGAGCTGCTGCACCCCCGTCTTCGGTTCTTCGGTCTTGGCTTTGTGGATCAACCAAGGAACCCAGTGGTTTTTTGGTGAACCACCGAAAACCCCGCGAACTCGGTGTAGCCTCCGCCAATCACCACTCATGACTCGGCTCCCACGTAGTCCCGGCTCGACCTTGGTTTTGAGGCTCTACCAAGAAACCGTCCATGACTTCATCTTGCCATTCTTGCCACCATGCGGCCCGCACTTGACCCCGCTGGCCACCGGATCCCTCGAACCAAGCCTACTTGTCTTGTCCACACCTGGAGGCCTCACCGGCAACGACCTTTCGCGCTTGTTCTTCACCTGCACCAACACCAGTCAAGCCGCAACCTGCACCTGCAATACTTAGCCAAGAATCAGTCCACACCACGTTGTCAATCACTCATCGCACCGGGAAGCGACCATCCACCGGTCCTCGAACCACACATGGCTCTTAGAGACTAAAAGTGAGAGAGGTGTTGCAAGTGTGGATATCTCATAAGTGAGCCCCCTCTGCTTCTATTTATAGGCTCGTGCACCGGCGAAGAATGGAGGCAAACACCCCGGGGAAGGCGCCTAGGACCAATGGAGAGCCACCACGTGGAAGCCCCTGAGTGGCGGCCTCATGGTCAGTTCGGCCGACCCAGGGGTCGGCCGACCCCTTGTGGGCCCCACTCAGTGTGTGCTTCCTCCTGGAGGCTGCCCTGTGGGTCCTTAGGTCGGTTCCCGGTGTCCACCCTGTTTTGGCGTGATTTGCTTGCCTTTGTGGGCCCATGGATCCATGTGAAGTCCACGTGTCACACTCTGATTCGTCGGGGGTTGTTTCACTTGGATTGCTTGCATGGCATGCATGCATGGGTCCCTAGTTGGCAGGTTTGCATGCATGGCATCCTTGTTGGCAGCCCACCTAGGATGAGGTGATGTGGCATGGACCCTAGAAGGTGAGTTTGGCACTCTTTTCTTGCTTATTTTCCTGCAATCAAATAATCTCCAAGGACAAGTGGAACTACATTATTCTTAACTAAATACGTGTAAGAAATGCCTTATGCTCCTTTATTCATGAGTATATTGACGGCTAAAGTAGGTACTTAACAGCCGTCAACAACTCCCCCAAGCTAGCTTCTTGCTCATCCCGAGCAAGAGAATAAGGACTTAGGTTGATCAGGAGTTGCTACGATGTTGTATTCCTAATGTATAACAAGATATAGCTAGGTACTCTATCAAGAGTTGAAGAAGTTGGCATTGATCTTACCTTACACTCGATTGATATGAGGCATGTAGCTTCACCTGCCTTGGGCGGTTGAAAGATAGAATGGTTGTATAAAGATTACTAATCACATGTACCTTGATCAGTTATCAATCCGGAGGTTTTGCAGGTTTTTCAAAAGAAATCAAAGTTCCTCAAATGATACTCTCGGATCGCTCAATGTGTATGATTCCTCACCAAGGCTTTGGTTTGCCTTCTTTCACTACCTACTCCTAATAAGTTGATATGTGGAGCTGTAGGTAGGGAAAACATGTGGCATACCTGTTTCTCATGTATTGTCGAGTCAAAAACCAGATCCTTGGGAGAACAAGTCATATACCATGATCAAGATATGCAAAAGTGTGTGTATGGTGGATGGATAATGAACTCCTATTTGCATGATTTTACTCTCCTCCCTTTTGAAATTTTTGAGACTTGGGCTATGTCTCTTTATTCTTTATTTCTTTTTTTTTATGCATGCCCTTGAGCATGTTTCTTTTCTTTCTTTTTTTAAACATAGCCCATAGTCCTTGCTGAATATTTTTGGAGGGAGAGTAATCATGGAACATGCGCGGAGCTTTATTTTGTGGAATGGATGGGAAATGGATGAAATGATGGTTGCTAACTTCCAGTGTAGAAGTTTTGCATATGGTGGTGTGTACGTGATCTTGATCATAGGAGTATGACAAGTTACTCGCCGAGGGTCACAACAATTCGACAAAACTCAATGGAGAAATCAGGTAGCATATGTGGAGGTTTAACATAAGCTAAAATCTACATATGGCCTTGGATAGGACTTTCTTATCATTGAGGAACTTATCATTTTAACATTTTTCAAAAGAAAACTCCGGATATCAAACATCACTTAGTACTAGCTCATAGCAACTCTATTATACCATATCATACCTCGCAACAACTTAGGCAAAGATCATGCTTTTTTGCTACCCACAAATTTCAAGCTCAGGTTCGATCATACTAGCCAACAAACTCAAAACTTGGATAGGATACTAAGTTGTAAACAAGGCATACAAGAGAAATAAACAGAGCAACTATTCATCATTTCAACCATGGAGAATAAGAACACTCTTACCGCGCATATGAAAACAAACTAATTTAAGAAAGCAAATAAATATTTTTGGTCTTTTTAATCTTTTCAAATTTTTATGTGTTTTTAGCATATGGGGTTCTGAAAATAATAAAAGATACAAGTTACCTCAGAATGGGGGTCCTCCCCCAAGCTAGCTTCAGGCTTACTACTGTGGAGGGTGGTATCCCAACCACGCGTAGTAAGCCCTCTGCTCCTCCAGCTGTCGCAGCTGTCTCTAGTACAGTTTAGACTCAAGGGAGTTGCCCGGATGGAGTTCACCTATGAGCTCGTATTTCGACAAAGCGCGAACAGAATGGAGCAAGGATATCTTGATTCTTTTTTAGAGGTTAGAACTTTTATTGAATAGGATAACTAACCGATCTTACCTGTCGGCGAAGGGCTCTTTTGTTTTAAGTCTTCCAGAGCCAGACTATCTCCCACATTACTTACCTTAGTGTAGGGTCAGCCGCTCTTGGGGACGAGGGAGTGGGCTCCCTGTCCACTCTTTTCCACACCTTCTTGGTCGTCTGTGGTTTACGAGGTGTGGGGAGTGGTGCCTTGGACTGGGACTTGGATTTCCAATATGATTTCCGTCCTGCACTCATTTGCTCTTGCTCTTGCTTCCAGAAATTCTTCATAAAGGCAATGAGGCTGTCCACTTGTGGTTGCGTAGTTTCACTTCTTTGGGCTGGAGTGCCCGTTCCTGGTGTGCCTTCAACCATTGAGCATTGTTCCTTACGTGGGCAGAATTCAAACCTTTCTTCCTTGCCATTGATGTGGAGACGGATTACTCCAGCGCCAACATCAATTTGTGCATCGGCCGTGCTCAGGAATGGACGTCCCAGGATGAGTGGTACTTCATTACCAATGTCCATGTCAAGTACTACAAAGTCCACTGGAATGAAGCAGTCTCGGACCTTCATCGGAATGTCCTCGGCTATCCCCACTGGATACCGGACTGAGGAATTGGCTAACTGCAGCTGCAAAGTAGTTGGAGATAATTTCGTATAATTGAGTTGGTTGAAAACTACCTTTGGCATGACGCTAACACTAGCGCCAAGATCACAGAGAGCATGGTCGAATCTCTGTGTTCCAATTGTGCATGTGATCGTGGGGCACCCTGGGTCCTTCTTCTTTTCTGGAAGACGATTGAGTATAGCTGCGCTACACTCTTCTGTGAGCTTTACCACCTCCGAAATGGGTAGAGCTCGCTTCTTGGTGAGGATATCCTTGAGGTAACGTGCGTACGTGGGTACACGCATTGCCTCGAGGAGTGGAACATTAATATATACCTTTTGAATCATGTCCACGAAACGAGTGAATTGCTCATCCACTGTTGCCTTCCTGTTTCGCTGAGGGAATGGCAATAAATTTGTTTCAATGAACTCAGGTTTATCTGCCCTGTCTTCAGGTGTTCTTGCTTGTGAGGGCTCCCTCATACCAAGTGGCTCCCCACTGGACTCTTCATCCCCGCTTGTGCTTCTCTTTGTTCCTGCATGGTTAGGATAGGGCGGATCACGAGTGGTCTTACCCCCTCTCGTGACTACCGCTTTTGCATTTTCAACTGGTGGAACTGAAGCGACTAGTTGAGCCAACTGGGTTTCTATCATATTATTAAAGCTCAACTGGTCTTTTAAGGCAGATGAAAGGCTATCAATTTTAACATTAAGGCTCTCAAAGGCCTTATCATAGGCAGCTATTTTCTTATTAAAACCTTCATTAATCTTAGCTTGCCCAAAGACTAGATCTTTCAAGGAAGGTTGGTTTGTGTTGAAAGAATTACCTTGATTACCTCCTTGATAATAAGGGCGTGATTGATTCCACGTATGACCTCCTTGTGGACGATAACCATTGTTGTTGCCGTTCATGTACATCACGTCCTCCTGAGTAATAGGGCAGTAATTCCCTGAATGCCCAGCATTACCACAGACTTCGCAAGTCATGCGAGCATCCATAGCTTGAGTAGTGGTGGCCATGGTGGCCTTCTCATTGGCTAGATCATCCATTCTTTTCATCATTAGGTCCATCTTGGCGTGCAACATATCCGCTTCCTTGACGCTATGTGTACCCCTTTGACGTGGCTAGAGTCGATCATCACTCCACCCTTGATTGGTAACCATCTTCTCTATCAGTGTAGTAGCTTCAGTGATAGTAAGAGAGAAGAAAGCCCCTCCAGCTGCAGCATCAATATGGCCTCGGGCTGTCGGAGTCAGCCCATTATAGAAACTCTGAAGAATAAGCCAGTTGTCCATCCCATGATGAGGACAAGCCAGGATGTACTCCTGGAGTCTCTCCCAAGCTTCGGGGATAGTCTCATTTGCCGCTTGCTGGAAACTTGAAATTCACCCCTGAAGGACATTGGTTTTGCCCAACGGAAAGAACTTCGCGAGGAATGCTGCGGAGCACTTTGCCTAGGTGTTAATCTCTTCACGGTTAGCATAAAACCACTACTTTGCCTTTCCCAAGAGGGAGAAGGGAAATAGTCGCAGACGAATAGCATCTTCCTCCACTCCTCATATAGTGAAGGTACTGCATAGTTCCAGGAACTACTGCAGGTGGGCGCTCGCATCTTCATTAGGCTTGCCACAGAATGGGCTAGCCTGTACCATCGTAATTAAGCCAGTCTTGATCTCGAAGTTTCCATTCCCTGTGTTGATCACGGGGCCTGTCGGCACTTGGTCAGCAGAGGGAGCGGAATACTCACGAAGAGTCTTCTCGATAGGGTTGGCCATGGAAGTTGATGCGGATGGCACAAAGGAAGCTGGATCGACTTTCGAATGTTCACGAGAAGGAGAACCGAAATGATTTCGTGCCTTCCTTACGAGTGACTCAGGATCTTCAGTAAAATTCGATGGCAAGCCGAAACCAGTCATGCACTACCTGTCTTCATCATCAATAGACAAAGAAGACAATCCAAGTTAGACTGCATTGAGAACTGTTTCATTCCTATCATGATTATAAATATATGCAAAGTATTGATATGTCATCCTTAAGCCTTCCCCGGCAACGGCGCCAGAAATGCTTGTTGACATTTCTTAACGCAATCACCTAAGAACAGGTTTGGAACCCATCCTAGTAATAGCGTCAGAAATGTTGATTGGTAAATCTTAACTTTTACAGAGATCCGCAAGCGCACTGAAGTACCATTGTAGCATTTCCCCAAAGGAGTATTCCAAAGGGTATCGAATCCAAGCAAGGCATTGGCAGAATGACAAGATCAACTCTATTGCAATGATTATAAATCGTAGATGGAAGCAAACTAGACACTCAAGTGCAGGGGTAAAGATATGATAATGGGAGTAGTGTGATCACACACACACTCACTCTCTCTCTAAAGGGTCCTAGGCATAGGAGGCGACACACGAGTTAGTTCTAGGTTCTAATGTACTATACACATAAAGCTGGAAGGAATGAGTTAGATACACTAGCGTTGAAGAACATTGACTTGAGCACCCAGTAACCACGGGGAGATAACCTCCCGCGTTGCTTCTGCACAACTCCGGTTGTTATATTTTAGACACCTACAGCTTATCCGAACGTGGGGGATTTTAGAGGACCAACGGCTGTCACTACCGCGGCCTACCCCAAGACAAACCGTGGAATAAACTCATAAGTAAGGTAGCTACGCAACCCAAGCACCATGCTTACGTTGTTAGCTGGACTTGACCGGCCCGGGCTATTATGACCCAGGTCAAGCCACCAGATAAACCATCCAATTACACCGAGTATCGTAGCTCAAGCACAGACTTCATACAACACAATCATGTCATCTAATTAGATCAAACCAGGTTAAGTACACAAACGGATTCGTGTTTTCCTATGTCTGTTCAACTGGATCAAAGGGTCGTGTTTGCGAAGAACACGAGCCTCTAACTTATGAACAAACACTAGAAACATGTAAAAGTCACCCGTCAAGTGGATCGAAAGGCCTTGTTCATCAAGAACAGGAGCCTCTAAATGATGAACAGGTGAAGAACACATGAACAAATCACTCATGCATACTAACACAACTTTATATGAAATAGATAAATAACTGAAGTAGATCAAAGTCATACAAATGAAATAAGACACAAGACAACTCATACCTAGATCCCAAAGTAGACTTGGAACCTGAATTAGAACTACTCTAGCCTACCTCCTAGCCATGAGACTAAAAGTGAGAGAGGTGTTGCAAGTGTGGATATCTCATAAGTGAGCCCCCTCTCCTTCTATTTATAGGCCTGTGCACCGGCGAAGAATGGAGGCAAACACCCCGGGGAAGGTGCCTAGGACCAATGGAGAGCCACCATGTGGAAGCCCCTGAGTGGCAGCCTCAAGGTCGGTTCGGCCGACCCCTGGGGTCGACCGACCCTCTGTGGGGCCCACTCGGGGTGTGCTTCCTCCTGGAGGCTGCCCTGTGGGTCCTTAGGTCGGTTCCCGGTGTCCACCCTGTTTTGGCACGATTTGCTTGCCTTTGTGGGCCCATGGATCCATGTGAAGTCCACGTGTCACACTCTGATTCGTCGGGGGTTGCTTCACTTGGATTGCTTGCATGGCATGCATGCATGGCTCCCTAGTTGGCAGGTTTGCATGCATGGCATCCTTGTTGGCAGCCCACCTAGGATGAGGTGATGTGGCATGGACCCTAGAAGGTGAGTTTGGCACTCTTTTTTTGCTTATTTTTCTGCATTCAAATAATCTCCAAGGACAAGTGGAACTACATTATTCTTAACTAAATACGTGTAAGAAATGCCTTATGCACCTTTATTCATGAGTATATTGACGGCTAAAGTAGGTACTTAACAGCCGTCAACAATGGGTCACCAATGCGAAGAGAGCTGTGATCAAGGACAAATTTGGTTATGTTAGTGTTGATCTCCGGGTCTTTGGTGACAAAAACGAACCGTTTGTCTACGCCAAGGATGTTGAGCAAGTGTTCTATGTACCTGACCTTGGAAAGAATAATTGGAGTGTGGTTTTGCCTAGAAAAAAGGATTGTTTGGGTTGAAAATGTTGTTGAGGAGGAGGAATACAACCATGTCAGGGTTTGTTACCGCCGGCAAGTAAATTTATATGATCACGTGTCGGGAACCGCACGGTGGCACAATAGACACAAGGGATTATACCAGTTCGAGCCTCCGGAGAGTAATACCCTACGTCCAGTCTGAGGGGGAGTGTTCTTTATGCTCAAGTGTTCATAGTAGGGGTTACAAACTGGTCAGGAGAGGGTCTCTGCGCCCAAGTCCTTGGTGCGCGTGCATGTGGTTCTTGTAGCAGAGTTCTGTGTATGTGAATGGGTGTGAACGACTATGGGGTGTTATGAGATGAGATATCGATCGGGTGTGTAAGCGTATGTACATGTGACCCCCTCCTTCCCCTTTTATAGTTGCAAGGGAGAGGCCTACGGGGGGTAAAAATGGGAATGTAAACTAGATTACAATGTAGGGCGTCCTTCTCCACGTCGGGCAGTGTGGTGAGGCGGCGGGAACAACTAGGAACTGTAGTGAAGTAATTGTTGATGGTATAGGCCTCCCGGAATTGCGGGCTCCAAGTAGCCGTCACCGGGACTCCTCGGGCTCGTCTCCGAGTAGTTTGGTTGTCGTAGGTCATAGGCTTCGTACCCTGCTTCCGTCAGCGGGGTAGGTACGCGTCTTTCCCGGGTACCGTGGGGCCCCTGTGTGGGCGGAGTGGCCCGCACTATGTTGTTCGTGGCACAGTGGGCGGCCATGCCTCCTGACACCGGACATGCCCTTTCAGTACGACCCGACATGGTGGGAGCTGCACGTGGCAGCGTGGGAGAGAACGTGCGTGGGGCGCCCGCCATTTCAGGGGCAGGCCCCGGTTGCGGTTGCCTTCGCCACGAAGCTTGGGCTTGTCAGAGACGCAAACTACTCATGCAAACGAGTAGTCAGAGACGGGACGAAAACTACTCGTGCGAACGAGTAGTCATGGAGGGGGTGAAAACTTGTCGTTCGAGTCGCCACGTAGCTGGAGACTTGTCGGACAGGCCCCAAGCACTTGGAACTTGCTGGATGGGCCGTCATGTACTCGGGGGAGGAGGGCACCCGTGCATGTGGGCTTCCAAGCTCCCGGCCATGACGGAAACTGGTCATACGGGCTATCAGGCGCTCGGGGGTGTAGTACTCATTGTACAGGCCGCCAAGTACACGATGTGTCAGTCCGTACTACACCTTTTGGTAATCGTGGTGGGCCCTGGTCTATGGCCTCGTTAGTAGCCCCCGAGCCTGGTGAGGGAGTCAGGGACTCCCTCCCGGGCTTAGTGGTCATGGTGATGAGGAGGTAAGTTGTGTTTTCCAGGCGGGGGCGCGTGAGCGTACTCGCGGGTGGTAGCCCCCGAGCCCACGGACAAGTCGGAGACTTGTGCGTGGGGTTAATGTTGCGATTTGAAGCTGCGGAGATTTCATGCCGTTGCACATTGCAAAACACACGTGTCGTGGGGTAAATGGCGAAGATTTCACACCAGTTGCGGGATTCATGGGCCCGTCACGGGTGACGTGGCTGCGCGCTCGTGCGCTATTGGTGCGGGTTGGCGCGCCTTTTGAGGGGCGTCGCTTCGGTTCGTGGGGGACGTGGCCCGAGGCAGGCCCAGACATTAACTGCGGCATGCATAGTTACCATCCCTTTATATGCGGTGGCCGCCAGTTGGGGTTTTCCTCCTTTTTCTTCCTCGCTCTCCCCGCCGCCGCCGCTCTTTCTTTTTCCTCGCACCCTTCGCGCTCGCGCCGGCGCGCACTTCTTCGATTCCAGTCTCGAGCTCGCTCCTCGCTGCTGCCGCCATGTCGAACTGGACGCGCTCCGACGTGACCTTCACCAAGCTCGACCGCCGCGTCGCCAATGGCATGCTCCCGCTGCACACTAAAGCTGAGGAGTGGAAGCTTCCGGGGGCTGAGGTCCCCCCAATCCTCTAGCGGGGTACGTCATCTCATTCGTGGCCTTCAATGAGCGTGGCTTCTCCGTCCTCGCACGGCGGTTCATCCGTGCTGTGCTCGAGGAGTACGGCTTGCAGCTTTAGCACCTTAATCCGAACGGCATCCAGCAGATGGTGGTGTTCGAGGTGCTGTGCGAGGGATACCTGCACATCGAAGCCCTTTGGGACCTGTTCAGGTATTTTTACATGTTCATGTGCCTGAACGACGAAGGCCGCGTGGCGGCGATTGGGTGCGCCGGGCTCCGGGCGAAGCAGGGGTGGTCGGATGAGTACCTCTGCACCTTCCTGACGACCTCGAATAGCGGGTGGCACGGCGATTGGTTCTATCTCAAGAACGATCTCTAGCACCCGCTCCCGGCGTACGACGGCTTCTGGTTCGACCGAGCACCGGATAAATGGAAGTAAGGGCTGGAGAAGAAGGACCAGTCCCGACTACTTCTTCAAAGGGGTCTCGACGCTCTCCAGGCGCTCCGCGCCCGTGGTGTGGATTTCGTGGCCATTATTGGCGGCTACCACGCGAGGGGGATCGTTCCGCTCCGGCGATGGCCCCTTCGCCTTTTCGAGATGACGGGCGCTCGGGCCCCCTTCACGGGGACGGTGATGGCCGACCCCCTACCCTCGGAGGATGAGGTCCAGCGTCAGGTGGCGCAGGCCAACAGGATTTGCTGCCAATGCTTCCCCACCCGGACACCGTGGCCTTTATAAGTTCTTCTTCGATAACTTCCGACTTGTTTTGGGATTTTTGGGCTGGTCTCTGATTCCTTTGCGTTCGCTCAGATGGTGGATCTACACGTCGTTCCCTCGCGGGCTCCGCTCGTGGAGGATCTGGTGCGCACCCGGTTGGCTGTCGCGACCGAGAGACGGCGTGCCGACCGCAAGAAGGCGCACCAGCAAAAGGAGATCACGAAGCGGAAGCGGAATGACCGCCGCATAGCGCGCCGACACGCTCAGGAGGGGCCCGTCTCATCTGACGAGGACCCCTCACAGTCGCCCTGTGGACCGGTGATGACAGCTCCGAGTTCGAGTGGAGCGATGACGGTTCGCCCACGCCTTCGCAGCCGCGCGCCGGGTCGGCACCCGCGCCAAGTGCCGCGGAGGCTAGCTCGAGCCAGCGGGCATCGCACCAGTCACATCGGGGGGATCAGTTCGAGCTGTGCACTCGTTCCCACTAGCGTGGTAGCCGTGCTTCCATGGAGAGGAAGAGCTTCCCTCGGCGTGGTGACTATGTTCGTAATTCGTCAGGGCGCGACGCTTCGCATCGCCCTCTTCAGGCTACCAGTCATGCCAGAGGTCGCACTCCCCGCAGAGACATGTGTCGTGGGAGGAATGAACTACGCCGAGGGCTTCTCCCCCGCCCAGGGCTCAAGGCAGAGGATCGAATGTCCCTCAGTGGTGCCTCCAGTCTGTGATCGTCGCTGGGTTCAGGCCGGCTCCCGCCCCGACTTTTGCTCCAGCTACGGGGAGCAAGCGAGCTGCCCCTACTCCGAGCTCAACCTCAGGGAGCTCGAATCGGCCCCGCCTCATCACGTCGGGGTATGTTCTGACTTGTTGGTTTCCGATTAGTTTTCTGAATCGCTTGGATATGTGTTTTTCACATTGTTCTTTGTCGTGACATTTCTTGTATTCCATCCACCCTGCGCCCAGCACGACGAAGCCAACAGCTGTGAAGATGTTGCACTGGCAAGCGCAAGAGACCAGGGATACACCCCCGCCGGCCGCCCCGCCGCCGATTCTTCCGTCGGGTTAGACCGGCGAGGAGGCGGGAGAGGGGTCCGCGGCCCAGGAGGTTGTAGTCCCTCCAAGGGGCACCGAGAGTCCCGTGCGTAGCGACTTGTCACTGGGGCAGATGGGGTTGGGGGGCACTACCCCCACAGAAGAGGAGCTCTCGACTTGCGCGGCCGAGTTGGAGAGGTGCCCGGCAGGCACTCCGGAGCAAGCCCCCGAGGAGCCAGCCCCCGGGACGGCCGCGCCAGTGGGAGATGTTGAGGCGCCAGCCCTCGAGGCATTGACGGGGACGGGCGACGCCGTCATGGACGTGGAGCAGGCCGTCCCTGCCTCCGAGGAGACCGCGGCCGCGACAAGTGTCGTCGTGATCGCGAACGTCGTTCCTGTTGAGTCGGCGGCCCCCTCAACGACCGGCGCCGTTCTCCCGCCGGTGGCCCCAGAGGTCGGCATCGTCCCGGAGTCCCCTTCTCCCACCACTCTTCCCCTGGTGGTAGCGGAGGAGTTACTGCCGCCTCCGACTCGGGAGGTCGAAGACAGCTCGAGGGGCCCGGGCTTGGCCCCATCCGCGTCCGAGGAGCAGGTGGAAACACCACCGCTCTGGATGGTGCCCGTCACGTGGGTCAAGACCTCGGTCGACTTCGACGTTGACGACGGTGCGGAGTCCTCGGCGCACCGGAACCTCGAGAAGGGCCTACGCCAGAGCGAGCGGGTGCTGCGCCAATCGGAGCGGGCACTCAGGGAGTTGATCCTGCCTGCCGTGAGGGTGAGTTGTCGATTCCTTCGTTTTCCTTTCTCCGCCAATCTTATCGTTTCTGCTGATTGTGGAGCCTTTCATGGTGTAGGAACTTGTTGGGTGCGGCGCTGATAGGTCCCACACCATCGAGGCGCTCCGAGCAGAGAAACTGCATTTGGAGGCGCAGCTAGCCGCGACTCGCTTTGTCATGGCGGTTGGCGAGGCCGGCAGAGCGGCTGAGCGTGCGGCCCTCGAGACGAGGGTGAAGTCCGCGGAGGGCAACGCGGCCGCTGCACAGGCAGAGAGGACCGCCCTAGAGGCGAAGCTGGCCGAGGCAGAGAAGGCAGCGACGGAGCTGCGATCAGACGCCGAGGTCGTCGCCCGAGCTGCCAGCCAAGAAAAGGCGGAGCTCAAGACGAGAGTGGGCCAGGTCGAGTCTGACCTCTAGGTATCCCGTGACAGAGTGACGGCTCTCGAGGCCCAAGTCAGAGATGCCGCCAACGAGGGGAAAAGGCTCCGTGAAGTTGCCCAGAAACGCGAGCAGGAGATTCTCAATGAGTTCCCCGTGACCCGTGGTCTTCACATTTTTCCTCCCCATGCAATTGCTTGGTTTCATGACATTATCTTGTTTTTGGGGTGGGCAGGTCTCCATGTGACCCGTGACAGCTTGACGAAGCACGTCACGGACAAGTAGAGCCTTGTGACCACTCAGCTCGTCAAGAACCAGGAGTTGGTGGATCTTGCCCACGAACTCTCCGAGAAGCTGGAAAGTACGAGGCGCAGCCTCAATATATTTTGCGTTTTCTTGACGAAATGCTCTATGCTAACGCTTGTTCTCTTTTTTCTTTTCCTTAGAAACCGTGATGGAGCTCGAGCAGTCGCGGAAATCGTGCGAGGATACCAAGAAGTCCCTCGTGGAAGCGCAGACGACCCGTGATGGCATGGCTCGAGCTGTCCTGAAGGTGCTAACGGAAATCAGAGTCTCCCCTACTCCCACCTAGGCGGACCGCCTGGCACTTGCCGTCGGAACAACTTGGCAGCAAGCGCTGGCCGTGGTGCGTGACGTGGTGCGCAATGTGGTTGCCATGTTTCTGTCGCACTATCCAGAGCTGGACCGCAAGTTGCTGAGCTAAGGGTGGTGTCCCGGCTATGACAATGATGCATACGACGCCTTCGAGAGGGACTTCGTCGATTTCACGGACGCCGTGACCGCCAACGCTCTACACGATCTGGGCTTGTAAACGGAAACGAGATAGCCTTGCAGAGGCCCTTGCTCATATTTTGTTATATTTGTACAGAATTCGTAAACTGTGTGTGGTTGTTTTTCGATCTAAGTTTATAAACTCGTTCGTTGTTTCGTTGCGTGTTGTTTTCTTTCTGAGTAACGGAGGACTTGCGAGTCCAAGTAATACAGCCTAAGGCCTTGTTGGCGGTGCCTTGCTCCATAACCGCGGTGGTGTAGGAACCTGACAGCTTAGCCAGACTTAGCCTTAAAGTAATACTACTTGGACGCGTAGCCCCTGAGTACTTTTGGGAGAATGAACGAGCGCATGCTTTTTGCAAACAAGAAAACTACTTAGAGTAGTTTAGAAGGTTGCCTGACAACTCCTGAGGGAGTGAAGGAAAACAACTCGGAGTCGCAAACTGTGCTCGTGGGTCTTCGCACTGTAGCCATAGGGGCGTAAGTACTCGGAGCCCAGACAAGCGCAGGTTCATGACCGTGCGAGTTGTCGTCCATCTCCTTAGCAAGCGTGGGTGTTCCGCGGTGATCATTCGCAAGCGTGACAAACCGTAAACGGTTTTTCATCAAAAAAGTTTTCGAAAATGTGTGGGGGAGGGACGTCATGCCCCTGAGTAGCCCCCGAGCCCACGGGTGAGTCATAGACTTGCTCGTGGGATGAAACAGGCTTAACGCGTTTTACTCAAACAAAGAAAGTAAGCCGAAACGAAGGTAACATCTTTATGAAATATGAACATAGCTCGAAGCTTTTGCATTATCATAAGATGAAACAAAGAACTTTGCTTAAGGATAAAAGTGGCGTAACTATTCTATGTTCCATGCATTGGAGATGACCCTGTTGTCCTCGTACTTGAGCTTGAAAGTACTCGGATAAAGCACCTGGTCGACGATGAACGGTCCCTCCCACGGCGGTGAGAATTTGTGCCAGCCCTCGTTGCTTTGAACTTGTCGAAGCACGAGGTCGCCGACTTGGAACTCGCGGCTTCATATGTTGTGCTCGTGGTAGCGTCGTAGGGCCTCCTGGTACTATGCTGAGGGAAGGAGGGTGACACTGCGTGCTTCATCCAGCTGGTCGATGGCATCCTGGAGAGCGACCTCGCTGCCTTCTTCGGTGTACGCTTGAACTCGCGGGCTGCCGTAGTCGATGTCTGTTGGGAGAACTACCTTCGACCCGTGCACTAGGAAGAAGGGCGTGCAACCAGTGGCCCAACTAGGCGTGGTGCGTAGGCTCCATAGGACGGACGGGAGCTTCACGGCCCACGTTGCTCGGAACTTCTTGAGGCGCTTGAAAATTCGTGGATTCAGGCCTTGCAAGATCATGCCGTTCACCCTCTCTACCTGCCCATTGGTCCTCAGATGGCTGACAGCGGCCCAGTCCACACGGATGTTGTTGTCGTCGCAGAACTTGAGGAATTTTTTGCCGGTGAACTGGGTGCCGTTGTCTGTGATGATGGAGTTCGGGATCCCGAAGTAGTAGATGATGTCGGTGAAAAATGTGATGGCCTCCTCGGAGCGAACATTTGTTATTGGCTTGGCTTCAATCCACTTGGAGAACTTGTCGATGGCCACGAGCACATGCATGTAGCCCCCGGGCGCTTTCCTCAGAGGTCCGATCAGATCCAGCCCCCAGACCGCAAAGGGGCAGGTGACAGGGATGGTTTGAAGCGCTTACGCCGGGAGATGAGTTTGTCGTGCGTAGAATTGGCAGCCCTCGTGTTGACGGTTCGAAACCGCGTTCAACTTCACCGCAAGTACACGGAGTAACTTGGTGCCTTTTTCACCAAGGGAGGGGACCCCCAAGGTTCTTGTCAATCCATGGAGCAAGGGAATTACTTGCGTTTAACCTAACACTAACTTAGTTATTTAAGCACTTTAAGATGTAAAGATTAATCTATAAAGTAAAGACAAACTAACCCTAGATTATGCTAAAGAGAGAGAGAGAGAGGTGGTTCACGAGTATGAAGAACATATGCCCATGGAGTCTAGGTACTTGAGATGCAATCACCCAAAACATGATTAAACCACGATCCAATCTATCTAAGGATGTGAACAAAGAATTAGGCATTTCCCTTTCCTCGTACTAGTCACTACGCGAAGGTAATCGTCGCTAACCCTAATGAACACGGTATGTTGACGTGATCTATGGGAGCAACCCTGAAGGCATGGTAGCTAACCTTAAACATTAAGCATCATCAATAAAAGGTATGATAGATATGAGATCCAAAAGAGAGTGGGTGACTACATACCAAGATCCGTTACAACTCCATGCATAAACGATTACTTTACCCCATCAAGACGCTAGGCATGACACCATTGAACATGGTGGATGCCCCCGCTGGAGCTCGTTTCTCGGTGTCCTTCAACTCCAGTAGCACCGTGGTAGGGCCTCGGCGTCCTCCTTCCTCGTGGTGGCCTCCCTTGACCTCGGTGATGATCCTCTTGAATCTTCACCCTCTCGATCAACCCCTCTTTCTCGTGATTGATCTCTCGAGGCTTCTCTGGTCGTCTTTCGCGAATGGCTTCCTCCTCCAAACAATTAGGGTTGCACATACTTATCACCGAAGAAAGGCGGCGGCGAACCGACCACAGAAGGGGGTGGGCCGGCCGGCCTGGCCCTCTTCTAGCCCGATTGAGGACCAGAGTGTCCGATGGCTAGTGGTTGGCCACTCTCTAGTGATGAGTGATTGACAACATTGTGTGGACTGACACTGTGCTCTATCTTGTGGATGTAAGCTGCGGCTTGATGTGCGTTGGTGCAGGTGAAGAACAAGCATCAAAGGTCTTTGCCTTGCGGGGCCTCCGATAGACTGGAGGGACAAGTAGGCTTGGTTCGATGGACCC
The DNA here is from genome assembly GCA_036936925.1 of Cenchrus fungigraminus. Lineage (NCBI taxonomy): Eukaryota > Viridiplantae > Streptophyta > Magnoliopsida > Poales > Poaceae > Cenchrus > Cenchrus fungigraminus. The sequence continues at coordinate 9,387,044 of CM072775.1, read as the reverse complement.
GGTGGCCAGACGAGATCAAGTGCGACTCACATGGTGCGAGAAGAGCAAGTCGAAGTCAGATAGCGGGTTCGTTGGTTGATCCGAAAGCCAACATGGAGCCAGAGCGGACGTGGCGGCCATGTCGAGTAGCTCGGTGTGGAGGCTGCACCAAGCTCGCGGGGTCTGCAGCGGTTCGCCAAAAGATCGCTGGGTTCGTCGGTTGCTCCAGAAAGCTGACCCGAGGTTCTGGCGCGGCCAAGGCACCAGAACCGGTCTGACCGGTTTGGTTGTGGCATGGCCGGAAGTCGTCGAAGCGGAGGACACGCGTCGGGATCGCATGCTTGGCCTTGAGGCTACGCGAGGTGTGATTGCTGGGCGTCCGTCCGATGGAAAGGCTGTCAAATTTCCAAATATGCCCTTCGAGGGGTTGTATCACCTAGAGGGCATTCTGGTCATTTACCCCCACCGGAGGACTTCATATATAAACTGAGTGGAAGGGTTGTGGCAGCCATCTCTTAGGGGGCTCTAGGGTTTTCATTTGCTCTAGACAATTTCTCTTTTCAGCTTCCTATTTTCTCCTTAGGCTAGCATGAGAGCTTCATGGTGAGATCTTGTGAGATGGTTGGATGTACGGGCGGATGCTAGACCTTGTATGAACCTTTCATGGTATGTATAGAAGATTCGGCGTGGTTCCTCAAGTGTTCTTAGTGTCTCCCCCGTTTTTCCTTTTTGGTGATTTTCGGAGCCTTTTCTCAGGAATTTTCTCTTTGTGGATTTGAGGCCTTCCCTTGACAGATTTGGTGTGGGATGTATCTATGAGCCCCTTGTGGTTCTTTTTTTTGTGGTCCCCCCTCTAAATTCGTGGGTTTGAGTGCTCGATTTTGGGGTTTTCTTTCGGTTTCGGGAAAAGGTGTTCTTGGTGTTCATCCTCCGATTCCTCTTGATTTAGTGGATCTTTGGGGACGATCTCTTAGCAATGGCTTGTCCATGAGGTGATACACCTATCCCCAAAGTTTTACTTCAATCCGTGGAGCGAATCAGAAGATCGGTTGAGGTGAAGTTCGAGTTCTTCCCGCGGGTGGAGTTTTTCCCAAGTGCCCTGGCAAAACCGGTCTGACCGGTTTGGTCAATGGTGTGTTTTGGAGGAGATCTTCTGGGAACAAGTCTTCCTTTGGTAGAAGAAGCTCTGTTCCAAGTTTTGTTGAGTTTCGAGTTCGTTTGCTCTTGTTTTGGGATTTTGGGTTGGAGCTCTCTGGGCGAAACCGGTCTGACCGGTTTGGGAAAGAGGTCTGACCGGTTTGGTGTTTTGAGTTTTTGGCTAAGTCTGGCAAAACCGGTCTGGCCGGTTTGGCAAAGAGGTCTGACCGGTTTTCCCTGTGCTGTGAGAGGCTAAGTTTGAGTAAACTGGTCTGACCCGTTTGAGTATCCGGTCTGACCGGTTTGGGTCTAGAGTTTTGCTCGAGTTGTTTTCCGCTGCGTTCTCGAGTGTTTTCAGTGGTGTGCTAGTTCCTAGGTCCAGCAGCACTTTAGTGGCTGTGTGGATTTGGCTAGTGAGGTGCCGAGGACTCCGGAGTTGCGTTTGGGACCATAGGCCGAGTTCGACTCTTCGGAGAAGAATTTTTATCGGCTTCCATTCACACCCCCTCTCTGGTCGCCATTCTGGTCCTTCACCGGTTCGCCTCCGTCTTTTGCCACGTGTCATTTCTTGCACTTTGGGATTTTTCTTCCTTCGGATATGGGCTTTGGACGTCGTTATCCCCGTGACCAAGTTAAGGGGTCTTTACGCATGATCTTCCGGTCTTTTCACCTTGGTCCTTGGAGATTCTTCATTGAAGCACATTGGTCCTTGCCACCTTTGGAGTCAAGTTCAGGCACGGTCAGAGTCCCTTGATCATCATGTAAATCGTCCTCCGAGCCGAGTACATCTTTTCTCATTTAGTGCATGAATTCCTGCGTAAACATAATACTCCAAAACACACATCCAACGATGAACTTGTTATATCATTAGTATGCCTAGTGGCGGGTTAGTTCCGAAATGAAATCCAAACTGTAACATAACAAGTGTTCTTGGTTAATGGAAATTGACCGCCAACATCCCCCCACGCTTAGATCTTGCGCGTCCTCGAGCAAGTTGCTCAAAAATTGTTCATCCACAGAGTTGAAACATGCTGCGTCAATTCTTTCCTTTCAAGTTAGTCAATCATTCATTTTTAATATAAGAGACATGAAACAAAGATCATAATGTAAACATGGGCGTTTAGAAATTATCAATTCAAGACTTACCTCACAACTCATACCTTTTCACTAGAGATCTTCGACTTCATCCATACTTGCTTTCTTACTTTCATCGGTGGGTTTTTACAAACTTTTAAAAATAAAATTCCTGCACAAAGCATTAGACAAAGTCCTTCTCCAAGTTCTCACATGTCACTCTTTTAAGGTGGCTATCCTAGATAATTTCATAAACTCTCACATCCCACAAGTCTCTCATTTATAATGTAAGGTGGAGCTATAGGTGTGGCTAGTGAAGTTAGCACAAGTATTATCAAGCTAGGAAAATCCTTTAGTGGTTGTTCACCTCCCAAGCCAATGATCATGAGAAATAAACCATAATGTAGGGGTGTCAAGGATGAGAAGATTTAGAATGGTGGACATGTGCAAAAGGAAAAAAGAATAATGACTTCAAGGCACTATTGATGTTCTCGATGTCGGATTCCACATGGTATGGAATATCAAAGATTCGTTCTCAACATCGTCGCATCCTTCCTTGCACTTCTTTTGATCTTCATTTGACTTATCATCCTTCACTATACCTCTCTTGCTTTACCTTGGATTTTCCTTCTTTTCTTTCCCTTTTTTTCTTTTTTTCCTTCTTTTCTTCTCTTTTTTCTTTTTCTTGTGTGCGCACCACACATATATATTTTTTTCTTTTTTTCACATCTTCATCTTTTTTCCGAAGCTTTTCGCTCATCTTTTGATCATGAATACCAATATGAATTTTAAATAAAATCATGCCTAGAAATTGAACAAATCTTTGAACATGGATTGTGTTCAAGGGGTAAGATGATAAAAAGATGTTTATGGGTTTGGGTATGAATTTGGCGTTGTACGGGGCATTCAATGTGAAACTCCCGTTACCGAATGTATGACGAGACTAGCAATAAAAGATATACATCAAGGACATGATCATTGCTTGAAATTAGACCTCCCAAGAGAGTAAAATCCTAACCCAATTCATCATGATAAACAACACTTATGGTGGAGTATATATATATATAAAGGCTTTGCATAGGATAGATATTACTTCTCAACTTGGAGAAAGAGATCGCTAACCTTCATAGCAAGGTGTTGTTTCTTAATTTTCAGAAATTAAAGCCTCCAATGTTAGCATTACTAAAAGCATAGATAAAGCAAAGTCCTAGATCAAAGTTTGAATATGGGTGCCTTACAAAAGTAAGTTTCCACTAGGCACCACGGTAAACGATTAATCATCAAGTTGATGCTCGAATAACAAAGATAAAGTAAAGACATAACAAGAAAAGAAACAAGAGACTTGCATAAGACACTTTTTATTTCTTTTTCTTGACTCAACACTAAATTAAGACACTTTCGAGCTAAAAAGATAAAGCAAAACTCACACTTGACTCTCACACTTGACTCAAACTAGACTCTCACACCACTTTAAGAAATTTTTTTAAAAAGGTAGCTAGCTAGCTCCCCCCCACGCTTAGATCTTATGACGTCCTCGTCGTAACTTTACAAAAGGCACAGAGGGGGAGAACATGCTAACTACAACACTTAGTGGTACTTCCCGCACGAGTTGCACCACTCCTTCTTCTTGAAGTTCTTGTTCACCCTTAAGAGCTTCCTTATGTTGCGGTTGAGGTACTTGAAGTTGTCTTCCACCATGCGCTCCCAATCTTCAATCCTTTGTTCCATGGCGTTGATGGTGTGGAAGCACTCATCAAGGGATTAGAAATGCTCCGCAATAGCATTGCGGCAAGCTGTACAACACATGTTGTGCTCTTCCTCCGGATCATTGTTGTCTCCATCGCCTCCACCGTCCGGATCGTTGCCGCCGTCTGGGTTGCCTCCTTCGCCTTGCTCATGATGCTCCTCCGGCTCCTCCTTGGGCACCTCCTCCCAAACATAGAGGTCATTATTGTCTCTTCGACCGGCTTCCCACGAGCTAGGGCTTCGATCATCGGAGTAGTCACTATCTCCGTAGAACTCTGCCGGCTCAGTGGTCTTCTCTTCGTAATCCTTCCTTTTCTTCCCAAGGAGCCTCTTTGAGCGGCGAACAGCAGAGGCGGGCTTCTCCTTCTTCTCTTCAACCCATGGATTTGGGCTAGCCATGCGCCTCGTTGGGATACGCCCTCCGCATTGAATCCGCGCGGTCCTCTTCACCTCCTTCTTGAGCTTTGGCACCACGGCACACCGACGAAGCTCCTCGGTCACCGGAGTTGGAGAGGGGAGGCATGCTTCTTCTTCCATGGTTGCCTTCACCTCTTCCTTCCCTTTGGTGCTGCTCGAGGATGCCATGGGTGCTTGGGTGCTTTCGTGGAGGTTGGAGATTGCAATTGAGATGCAAACCACGAGCTCCCCAGGCATCCTTAAATATCCTCGGATGGATTCAGCCAAAACCCTCCCTTACATATTTTTGTTGCTCCCAAAAAAGGTAGGCAAGAAAAGGAAATACACCGAACCGCGTCCCAGAGAAAAACGGGACAAAACGGAGGAAGGGGGGTGGTGGGCCGGTCGGCAAGGGCCGGCCGGCCTACCCCCTGCTTTGGGCCCCCGCGGCCCAACTTTTGCGCCCCTCTGTGTTTCGTGATTACTAGCCTAGGTGGTGGTAAAGTCCAGCTAAAAATTATGAAAAGGACTCGAAATAAATACAAATACAAAAACAAAAACTTATTTCTAGAAAGCTTACCTTGTTTTACGTCTTAGGCTTGATGCTCGGGCTCGTCCTCCATGTGATATATATCAATGTAGCCGTGGCCACTCTATGTTCGATCCCCAACTTGGACAAGCATTTTCTGAAACTATTTCCTATGAAGTGTGTTCCTCCATCACTTATCAATACTCGCGGGACTCCATAGTGCGGGAATATAATATTTTTGATCATGAATATGGATTCTTCCGTTGAAACTCTTCAATAACAGATAGCCTCCACCCATTTGGATACATAATCAACCATAATTAAAATATGCTCATATCCATTTGAACTAGTGAAGGGCCCCATGAAGTCAATTCCCCATACGTTGAATAGATCAACTTGCAAGTTGTAATTCATGGGCATAGCATTTCTTTGATTTATATTCCCTATTCTTTGACATTCCGGACAAGAAGCAACATACCTTTTTGAGTCTTCATGCATTTCTGGCCAATAAAATACACTAGCCCATACATTTGCTTGAGTCCTAAAATGTCCATAGTGTCCTCCATATTCGCCTGAGTGACACTTCCTCAATATTTCAACTCTTTCATCTCTTGGTATACACCTTCATAAGACTCCATCCGCTCCAAGTCTAAAGAGGTAAGGTGCATCCCAATAATATTTTCGGCTCTCGGCGATCACTCTCCTTTGAGCGTTCCTATCCAAATGATCAAGTGGCATTTTTCATATGGCTCGAATAATGTTGATCATCCAAGTATCTTTGTCAAGGATATGATAGAGGTGATCATCTCTCATCTTATCTTCAATAGGCTCTTTATCATCTTCACGATTCATCCTTGATAAATGGTCGGCCACAACATTTTCCGACCCCTTTTTGTCTCGAATCTCCACATCAAATTCTTGCAAGAGAAGGATCCATCGAATCTACCTTGGCTTGGCATCTTTTTTAGACAAGAGATACTTGATCGCCGCATGATCGATGTAGACAATCACTTTAGAATTCACAATATATGATCTGAATTTTTCAAAGGCAAACACTACCGTGAGGAATTCCTTCTCTGTTATTGCATAATTTAATTGAGCTCCATTAAGGGTTTTGCTAGCGTAGTAAATAGTGTGTACCTTACCTTCTTTTCGTTGTCCCAACACCGCTCCAACGGCATAGTCAATAGCGTCGCACATTATCTCAAAAGGTTGACTCCAATCGGGCGGTTGAATGACGGGTGCGGTTACGAGTTCTCTCTTTAATGTCCGGAATGCCGCCAAGCACTTGTCATTGAAATTGAATGGAACATCTTTTTGGAGAAGATTAGTCAACGACTTGGTGATCTTTGAGAAATCCTTGATAAATCTTCTATAGAATCCCACATGGCCCAAGAAACTCCTCAAAGACTTGACATCCGTTGGTGGTGGAAGCTTTTCAACTATTTCAACATTAGCCTTGTCCACCTCAATCCCTCTCTCGGATATCACGTGTCCCAACACTATTCCTTGTTTCACCATGAAGTGACACTTCTCCCAATTTAGCACCAAATCAACCTCCGAACACTTAGTGAGATGTAACACCCGGTTTTAAAGGACAAACCGAATGCACCCTTTATGCATGCCCAGGATCAAATTCATGCATAAAGTGACATCATCAGTGAATATCACAAAATATATCATTACAAGTGTATAATTATTACAAAATGACCAGAGGGTCTAAAATAAAAGATTACACATCGTACATCTATCTCAGCGGACTAGGCACCATCTTCCACAGGAACGTCGACTGGGGGCATGCCAACCTAGAATTCTAGGTCTTCAAGGTCTTCATGAATCTGGCTTCTTCTTCTTCTTCTAGCTTCTGATTATCTGAGCAGCAGTGGGGAGAGAACAACAGGGGTTGAAAGGGAAAACGGTGAGTACACCTGGAGGTGTGTACTCCACAAGTGGAGGGAAAATTATGCATAACATGCAGGCTTAAAGCAAGGAAGGCTTTATTTGGTGTACTACACTCAAGTTTTAGTTGGTCCAGTTTTAATTAAGCACCTAGATATTAAGTGTATTTAAGGCTTCCCAAACCAATCAAGGCACAGACACCTGCCTGTCCTGATCCTAAGGTTGAAATGTCATCGAACCATAACCAACTCCCAAACCACACTTGCACCACTGTGATCCACCCGAACCACCAACTAACCATGTGAGGGTTCAGGCCGCTCATGACCGCGAGCACGGCTGTTATAATAGTTTTTAACACTCTGCAGAGGTTGTACAGCTTTACCCACGAGTCGCGTAAAAGTTCAAAAGAACGTTAAACCCAACCATGTTGTGCCGGCCAAGCACCTTCACACTTCCTTTGGTGTGATAGCATAGGGACGCTATGAGGCCTTTACATAGGTTCACCAGCGCGTATTAACCGGGTTACAGAGTGTCAGCAACACCCGAGGTTCCTTGCCGGACTCTTGGGAACTACGCCCTCATCCAGCCTAGATAGCTTAACACAGATCGCTGGTTTACCCTACTTACTTGGCCAAGACCATAGCCCATTAGTTCTCGTGGTTGTACTGTAAGTCCTGGATGGTCGCTCCACAGACCGGTCCTTATAAGGTTGACTCAGGCAAGACCAACATCAAACATCACAAGCCACCATCCAACCACTTGCCTGAGTCGGCTAGGGTGTTCATATGTTGCTAACCATAACCTACATTAACAAGTTGCATAGTCATTAATCAAGTTAAGATTATAACCCAACCCATGTTGAGCAAGCTAAGCATGAATCTACCCATATAGGTAACCTCTAAGGGTAAGCAAGGAATGTCATGAAAAATCTAGTAAACAGTCCTTAATAGGATTTCCCATCAATATTAGACATCTAATGCAGAAAGCATAAATAAAACCAGTGATTATGATGTATAAAGGTAAAGGTACAAAATAGCAAGATGTTCAAGGACACTTGCCCGTTTTCCGATGTTCCACTGCTCAGAAGCGTTCCTCAGCGTACAACAATCATCTGGAACAAAGCAATGGTACAACTAAGAATAATACACCAAGCAATAAATAATTTTATAAAAGCGTACAACTGGATATCTCGAGCTACAACAGAAACAAGCACTAGAACCAACTAAAACGAAGCCATGATAGGATTTTGGAGTAGTTTGAGTTTCTGGATGCTGATCATGATAAGTTAGAAGCACGGCATGAGGTGGGAATAATTAGAACTCACAGAGGACAAAGCAACTAAGAAACAAGGTGAGTAATATTGTTGAATATATTTCCCAAGGAATATTGGTTGCTTTATGGATATGGAGGATTTGTTTTGCGAGAGTGGTGAGGACATATAGGAAATCTCTGTGCCTGATCGGTGCATTGAAATGATTAAGGAATCAACGGGGGGTGTTGTTATAGATGCAGTGGACGTGCTGAGCATACCGGATAGCGCAGCAGCTGGAACGGGCAACACGACCAGATATGTAGACCTCTGGAATCATGATTGGTATGGCTGGGATATTATTCATACATGTGTGCATGTACATGTGTCACACAGTGGAAGGAGGGCCTGATCACTTGAAACCAAAATCAGCAAGAAACACGAGAGGAAAGGAGGTGGTACTGATGGTTCGAACAGCAGGGACAGGGAGCATGGAGAAATTAATATCACAAGGACCATGGCATATGTGGCAGATCCATCTTGCAGTGATGTGCTCATGTATATGAGGCATATGGTGGTAGAAGGGTTTGACGATTCGATGCATAGATAACTGGGTAGCACGATTGGAAAGGAGTGCAAGTAGAGCAAGGGATGACAGTAGGACAGCAGGAGCAACGAGCACAGATAAATTTTTGCAGGTCCTATGGTAGATCCATATTGCAAGTGTATGTCCAGATATAAGTGTCGCATGATGGTAAAAGGGGCTTGTTTACCCGCAAAAAAAAAGTAAAAGGGGCTTGATCATCAGAGAGCAGGATCGGCGGGGAACGCGATAACAAGACAGAGTGGCATGTCTGTGTAGACAGCAAGAGCAGTGAGCAGATCAAAGTCTATATCTCTAGAATGGTGACACATATGACCAAGCCAACATGCAGGGATGTGTGCAGGTATGACATGCACGTGGTGGTAGAAGAATTTGATTGTCAAACAGCCGAAAGAACGGGAAAGGCAATGCCATCAGCGACCATGACGAGGACCATATCTCGAGTTCTGCAGGTCCTATTGCCCACAAATTCTTCTACCACCACGTGCATGTCATACCTGCACACATGTGCAAGAACATGGTGCAAGAACATGGTACAGGTTGTAGTAAAAGGATTTGGTCATTGGTGGCCTAGATCAAGAGTAATGCGAAGAGCAAGACAGGGAGCCACGTCTGAGTAAACTGCAGGGCAGCAGCACGATGAGATTAATATCTCAAGAACCATGGGACATATGACCAAGAAATTTCGGGTCGGTGTGTGCAGGCATATGGTACACGAGGTGGTAAAAGATCTTGGTCATCGGAAACCAGAATCTGCGGGGAACGCGATGTGAAACTGCGGCATGGTGGCTGGCCGCGAGAGCAGCGGCAGGTTTCATGGGGAAAACTCCACTATTGATCAAAGGTACTCGAGCTACGGTACATGATTCATGATATGAATGACCAAAACATAAAGAGGAAGGAGAAGGGGTCTCACTTTGGGTGTTTGATAGGGCTGAAGAGGAGCACGACGACGACAGGTGGCATCACCAGTCGATGACGACGACAATGGAAGCCATCTGCATCCTATAGTTGGCGTCCTTCTGCTTTCGGCGCCATGGATCAGGGGGGTACACACCTAGGGAGGTATGTGATGCATAAGTGATTAGAAGGAACATAGGTAGTGATGTAGAGGAGGGGAAGAGGGGGGGCGACATCACCAGGGCAGGGGGCACAACATCCATGTCTATGTTCCTCGTCGTTCTCTGCAGGAAGAAGATAGTCTTCTCCAAAATGCTGCTCGCTTGGGCGAGGAGAGGGGTGCAGCGGCAAAACGGATTCGCAGCAGAGAGGGCTCTTCATTTTGGTGGTTAGGAAGGAGGGGGAAAGGAGGATGTGGAGTGGGCAGCCATGGATAGGAGGAAGGGAGGGGCATGGCCATGAGGGGTTTTTGTCTTCCTCCTCGTGATCTAATCTGAGATGGGGTCGAGAGGGGAGAGGGGGCACCTGGGTATGGAAGTGAGGCCAAGGGAGGGCGTCATGAGGGGGAAAGATTGGTGCATGCTGTTTTTTATGGTGTCCAGGTTCACTTCTGATCAAGGAGGGGTGCGGCATGAGGGGGGGGCGGCAGATGGAGGCAGCGCCTGTTTTGTCGGAGAAAGAGGAGGGAGGCGTGTGCCAGGGTGGGTGATGTGGGGGATGATGGAGGTTGGCCAGGGAGAGTTTTGGGTGAGATGTGGAGGGCTTGGTCTTGGCCCAAGGTGAGGGGAAAAGTCTACACGATTGGGCTTTGGTCCGAGGATGAGAGAGGAGTGCGGGCGGATGGGATTGAAGCTCGGCCCATTAGCATAAATGATGATCTTTCGGGGCTGCCACATATGGGTTAGAGAGAGGAGTGCTTGTCGACATAAACTTGGGTCGAATTGGGTATGATTTGGATGGATGAAGCAAGATGTGATGAGATGGACTCGATTCGAATATTAAATATTGATTATCGAGTAGGCGATAAAGAAAGATGAGAGAAACTTGACATGAATAGAAATTGAGATTAATCCTGAAAAGGGTAAGAGGTAGGTGGGAGAAAAAGGAAGTGGTTTGTCTAGGATTAGATGGAGCTTCAAGGGACAAGGTTGGGTCGAGACCTAAGCGTGTTTTGAAAACACTTTTAAAACTATTTGACACACAAAACACTATGCAACCGGCATGAATGCAACAATCAAGTTTATAACCTATGATTGTTTTAATTTGTGTTTAGAAACTAATTTGTTTTGAAAAGGTTGCACACACACTTTCTAACTTAATTCTAACAACTTTTATTAAAAAGTTTTAAAATCTTAGCAAAATTGAAACTAGGGTGTCACATGAGAACTTTATCCAAATTTGTCAAGCAATCCGCAAAACTTTTACCATAGACGGAGAAATCATCCATAAACACTTCAACAATTTCCACGATGAACTCCGAAAATACCGCCATAATACATCGTTGAAAAGAGGCTGGAGCATTGCATAAACCGAAAAGCATTCTTCTATACGCAAATGTTCCATAAGGGCAAGTAAATGTTGTCTTATGTTGATCATCCAGGTGAATAGGTATTTGCATGAACCCCGAGTACCCATCAAGAAAGCAAAAATATGAATGATTTGCTAACCTCTCAAACATCTTATCGATCAACGGTAGGGGGAAGTGATCCTTCTTCGTTGCTTCGTTCAACTTCCGATAGTCAATACACATCCTCCATCCGGTCACGGTTCTTTGCGGTATCAATTCATTCTTCTCATTCTTCACCACGGTTAAACCTCCTTTCTTAGGCACACAATGTACGGGGCTCACCCATTCGCTATGCGGCACCGGGTAGATGATTCCGGCATACAACAACTTGATAACCTCCTTCTTCACCACCTCTCGCATGGCATGGGTTAGCCTCCTTTGATGGTCCACTACAGGCTTGCATTGATCCTCCATAGGTATGCGTTGAGTGCAAAATGCTGGGCTAAGTCCTTTAAGGTCATTTATCGAATATCCCATCACTTTCTTGTGCTTCTTCAATAAATTCAGCAGCATATCATTCTCCTCGGGACTCAATTCGTCACTCACAATCACGGGATAAGTCTTGTCCGGTCCCAAAAATTCATATTTCAATCCTTTGGGCAATGGCTTAAGATCCACCTCCGGTGCTTTTGGTTCTTCATGTACAATTTCTCCAAGATCTTCAAATTTATCCTCCTCTAAGCTTCTGTCTTGCGGTTCTAGTCCTATGGTTGCTTCCGCTAACACTTCATCTAGCTCATCATTAGATTGATTCTCCATAGCTCTTTGTAGCGGATCCCTGAAAGTCTCAACAAAACGAAGGCTCCCTACCTCTTCGTCATCAAGAGGTAGGGGTGAGGCAATTCTAGAAGCGGGAAGAAAATTGTATGTGTGATTATCCCCATCAAGGTTAATAGTTACTTTTCCTTTTCCGGCATCTAAAATGGTATTAACCAACTTAAGAAAAGGTCTACCAAGAATAACATGATCATTTTTATCATAGTAGACATCAACAATGAAGAAATCGGTTGGAATGCATTTTTGGGAAATTAAAACTTCTAGGTCACGAGCAATTCCTAGAGGTTTAACAATTCTACCATCTCCCATAATTAGTTTAGTAGAGGTTGGAACTAGGTCAATGATGTGATCATGAATTTCATCAAAGATTTTAGAAGACAAGACCCTTACTTGTGCTCCAATGTCGCATAACGCCTTGCAATTAATGTTGTTAACCTTGCAATCTATACGCGGCGATGTCTTCTCCTCTTCATCGGATCCTATGGCAAAAATTTCAACAAGGCGGGCGAATGGTGATGCCTCGGGCTTGATTCCCATGATTCTTATAGCTTCGGCCACATGGTGCGGATCAACTTCTTCTTCGCTAAAAAGTTTTTGAAGGACCTCCCTGGTTGTCCATAGGTTGTATGAATGTTCCACTTGTTTCTCCGGTGGGAAGTCTATCTCCAAAGCTCTTGCCGTCCCTTTTTCATTAGGGAACGATCTTCTCTTGTCAAAGATTTCTTCAAAATCAAGTGGGATCCAATCCATTAGCTCGAACTCCCTTAGTGGCTTCACGCTCGACATAGTTCTTTCACTTGCTTTGCTTGTCTCGGCGTGATCACTCTTCGGGATAGTTCTAGTTTCCTCATGTTTGGCTTCATCAATCTTTTCAGGGATTGGTTCCTCTTTCTTCTCTTCCGGGGCCGTATTCCTGAAAATTGCAGCAAGTGGTGCCACACTTGTGTCGCATTCCGGCTTTCCCGAAAGTCGTATTTCCCAATCTTCGCATGGCCGCCGCTTTACTTATTTTTTGTAGAAGTTTGGCAGCTTCTGTGAGCGTTTTCTCCATGAGATCCCCTCCTACACACATTTGAACATATTGCATGCAACTAGGGGTTAGGGAAAAAAAGAATGTATGCAATAGTACGTCACCGGGAAATCCAAGTCTCGATCCTTGTTCAACTAGCTTGTTGAATCGATTCCATGCTTGATCAATCCCCTCTTCTTCTCCTTGCTTGAAAGTCATCACTTGCATCCTTATATGTTGAATCTTGGTTATGGGGAAAAACTTGGCACAAAATTTCTTTACCAATTGATCCCAATTTCCCTCGGCTTCGAAGGACGCAAATGAATACCACTTTGTTGCTTCATCGACAAGTGAGTAGGGAAAAAGATTCCATTTAAACCAAGTATCGGGAACTCCCTCTTGTCGTACCGTATTGCACAACGTCGTGAAGCACTGGATATGTCTATATGGATTGTCTATCTCTATCCCTCGGAACGGATTAGTTGCTGCCATCTTGATGATTTGAACCTTGATTTCGTACCTTGTCGCTTCGAGAATCGAATCCGACTCTTGTACCTTGATATCCTCACATCGAGGGCTGGCATAGTCTCTTAGCGATTTTTCCGGTTCCTCCAAAGGATTTCCAACGAACGCCATCTAGACAATCAAAAACAGAAAACAAAAATAGTGTGTTTCTTGAACACAAAGGTTAGGTGTTAGTAATCAACAAAATTAGTGAGAGATTAAATGAAGTAAACTGGCTTGCTCCCCGGCAACAGCGCCAGAAAAAGGGGCTTGTTGACGGTTCGAAACCGCGTTCAACTTCATCGCAAGTACACAGAGTGACTTGGTGCCTTTTTCACCAAGGGAGGGGACCCCCAAGGTTCTTGTCAATCCACGGAGAAAGGGAATTACTTACGTTTAACCTAACACTAACTTAGTTGATTACGGACTTTAATATGTAAAGATTAATCTATAAAGTAAAGACAAACTAACCCTAGATTATGCTAAAGAGAGAGAGAAAGGTGGTTCACAAGTATCAAGAACATACGCCCATGGAGTCTAGGTACTTGAGATGAAATCACCCAAAACATGATAAAACCCCAATCCAATCTATCTAAGGATGTGAATAAAGAATTAGGTGTTTCCCTTCCCTCGTACTAATCACTACGCGAAGGTAATCGTCGCTAACCCTAATGAACACAGTATGTTGACGTGATCTACGGGAGGAACCCCGAAGGCATGGTAGCTAACCTTAAACATTAAGCATCATCAACAAAAGGTATGATAGATATGAGATCCCAAAGAGAGTGGGTGACTAGATATCAAGATCCGTTACAACTCCATGGACAAATGATTACTTTACCCCATCAAGACGCTAGGCATGACACCGTTGAACATGGTGGATGCCCCCGATGGAGCCTGTTTCTCGGTGTCCTTCAACTCCAGCGGTGCCGTGGCAGGGCCTCGGCGTCCTCCTTCCTCGTGGTGGCCTCCCTTGACCTCGGAGATGATCCTCTTGAATCTTCACCCTCTCGATCAACCCCTCTTCCTTGTGATTGATCTCTCAAAGCTTCTCTGGTCGTCTTTCGCAAATGGCTACCTCCTCCAAACAATTAGGGTTGCACGTACTTATCACCGAAGAAAGGCGGTGGTGAACCGACCCCAGAAAGGGGTGGGCCGGCCGGCCTGGGCCGACCGGCCTAGCCCTCTTCTGGCCCGGTTCACCTCTGTCTTTTGCCACGTGTCATTTCTTGCACTTTGGGGTTTTTCCTCCTTCGAATATGGGCTTTGGACGTTGTTATCCCCGCGACCAAGTTAAGGGGTCTTTACGCATGATCTTCCGGTCTTTTCACCTTGGTCCTCGGAGATTCTTCATTGAAGCACATTAGTCCTTGCCACCTTTGGAGTCAAGTTCATGCACGGTCGGAGTCCCTAGATCATCATGTAATTCATCCTCCGAACTGAGTACATTTTTCACATTTAGTGCATGAATTCCTGCGTAAACATAATACTCCAAAACACACATCCAACGATGAACTTGTTATATCATTACTATGCCTAGTGGCAGGTTAGTTCTGAAATGAAATCCAAACTATAACATAACAAGTGTTCTTGGTTGATGGAAATTGACCGCCAACACCTCGCAGCTGCGCACGATCCTGGTGGCGTCGGCGACGGCGGTTGGCCAGTAGAAACCTTGTCAGAAAGCCTTTCCCACAATGGTCTTCGGAGCAGCGTGGTGTCCGCACGTCCTGGCGTGAATGTCTCGTAGCAGCTTTTTTCTGTGGTCGGCCAGGATGCAACGCATGAGTAGGCCCTGGGTGCCCTTTCGTCGGAGCTCACCATCAACAAGTTTGTACGACTTGGCCATCCATGCGATCTGTCTGCCTGGCTTCCTCCTTGTCGGGTGGCAGCTTTCTTTCCACCATCCACTTGAGGATAGGGATTCTCCAGTCCGGGTCTTCAAGGTTAGTCTCTCGCACCTTGTCAATCTCCATGACCTCCTGCGTTGAGGATTCGGGCAGCTTGTCCTCCTCGGAGCGGGCAGATGGCTCATACTGGTCGCTGGCAAAGACCCCATGTGGAACGGGTTTTCGATTAGATGCTGCCTTTGCGAGGGTGTCCGCCACTTCATTGTACTTGCGCAGCACATGGTTGAGGTCGAGCCCGTGGAACTTGTCTTCCATTTCGCGCACCACTTGGCAATATGCTGCCATCTTTGGGCTTAAGCAGTTTTTCTCTTTCATCACCTGTCCCACGACCAGGTCGGAATCTCCCCGGATCTCGAGACAAGGAATCCCGAGTTCGAGGGCAATCCGGAGACTGTTGAGGAGGGCTTCGTATTCTGCGACATTGTTGAAGGCCGCAAAATGTAGTTGAACCATGTACTCCATGCGCACGCCTAGGGCTGGACGCCGAGCCAGCTCTGCTTGGCTCGGCTCGGCTCGGTCTGGCTCGTTAAGGTAACAAGCTAGCTCGGCTTGGCTCGTTAACAAAACGAGCAAAAAGACTGGCTCGGCTTGGCTCGTTAGTAGCTCGAGCTAGCTTCATTAGGCTTGCGAGCTGTATGTAAATTTGAAATTAACCTCTGAGCATATGTAAAGTTTTTAAAAATAATTATTATAAAGTTGTAAATGATAAAATTAGTCACACATGTAGCACTTAGAAAGGTTTGGCATAGCTTCAATGGCTCAGGTCAACTTTGATAGCTCAGTTTTCTATATTGAAATTAGAATTTTCTAGCTTGTTTGGCTCGCGAGCAGCTTGCGAGCTGGCTCGAGCCAGCTTGTTAACAAAACGAGCAAAAATAGTTGCTCGGCTCGTTAAAAAATTAATCGAGCCGAGCCGAGTCAAGCCGAGCTATGAACGAGTTGAGCCAGCTCACGAGTTTCTGGTTCACGGTCCAGCCCTACGCACGCCCAGGGGTGAGATGAAGACAAGCCCGACCCCGGCTCCTTCCTTCATGAGCGAGCTGTCAAAGTACAAAAGCCATGTCTCGTGTTCGATGGGTGCTGGTGGGGTCTGGACCTCCATCCACTCGGCGACGAAGTCGGCCAGCGCTTGCGACTTGATAGCACTACGGGGCGCGTATGTGATGTTCTGCCCCATCAAATCGAGGGCCCACTTAGCTATTCTTCGTTCTGCTTCTGGGCTCTATATGACCTTGCCAAGCGGGTACTTGGACACCACCGTGATGGGGTGTGAATTGAAGTAATGCCGGAGCTTCCTCTTGGTGATGAGGACAGCATAAATCAATTTTTGGATCTGCGGGTAGCATGTTTTGAGTCGGAATGGACTTTGCTCACAAAGTACACTGGGCGTTGCACCTTTTGTGTCCTTCCCGGCTCGTCTCGCTTGACAACCAGTGCCGCGCTCACAACCTGAGTCGTTGCACCAATGTACAGGAGCATGGGCTCCTCCTCCGCTGGGGCTGTGAGTACTGGCAGGCTTTTGAGCATGTTCTTGAGCGAGTCGAGTGCTTCTTGTGCTTCGTGCATCCATGTGAAGTGGTCTGACTTCTTCATGAGTTTGTACAGCGGCAGGCTACGTTCACCAAGTCGGGCGATGAAGTAGCTGAGAGCCGCAAGGCATCCCGTGATGCGCTGCACTCCTTTCAGGTTCCGGATCGGCCCCATGCTCGTGATGGCTAAGATCTTCTCGGGATTTGCCACGATGCCGCGCTCTGACATGACAAACCAGAGGAGCATGCCCCTGGGGACCCCGAAGACGCACTTCTTGGGTTTAAGTTTTACGACGTGCTCCCTTAGCTTTTCGAAAACAGCGGTGAGGTCCGGGATCAGGTCGCCCACCTTTATCGATTTTACCATGATGTCATCGACATAGGCTTCGATCAGCCGTCCGATGAGGTCGCCAAAGACGCGTCGCATGCATCTCTGGAATGTGGCACCCGCATTTTTCAACCCAAACAGCATGGACGCGTAATAGAACGCACCGAAAGGGGTGATGAACGAGGTCGGGAGCTTGTCGGCCAGACTCATCGCGATCTGGTGGTACCCGGAATAAGCATCAAGAAAACAGAGGGTTTTGCACCTAGCTGTCGAATCGACCACTTGATCTATGTGCGGTAATGGAAATGGGTCTTTTGGACATGCCTTGTTCAGGCTCGTATAGTCAACACACATTCTCCATTTTACATTCTTCTTTTGTACAAGTACATGATTTGCTAACCACTCGGGGTGGTACACTTCTCGAATGAACCCTGCACTAAGGAGCTTCTTGATTTATTTGCCAATGGCCTTGCACTTGTCAGAGTTGAAGCGGCGAAGGCGTTGCTTGATTGGCTTCGAGCCGGACTTAATGTTGAGCTTGTGCTCAGCGACCTCCCTTGGAATCCCCAGCATGTCGGAGGGTTTCCATGCGAACACGTCGAGGTTCGTGTTGACGGTTGAAAAGTGCTGCTTTTACACCGTCAATACCTGCATAATATAGTGGTAAAAGGATCATCAACACTAGAAAAGGGCTTGATACTAATGATTTCCACAAGTGTTGGTGTTTCTAGCTTTTGTTGCAGGATGCACCGAAATACGTGCCAAATGGTACAATTGAGAGCAAGTAGTCCAATGGCCATTAAAGGACGTCATCATGAACATCCTCAAATGCCAATTTGGACTGCACCATTGCGACGGGCTCGTCGAGACGATCCAAATGGACATATTATATGCCTACATCGGAGTTCGTAGGAAGGAGATACGCAAAGGACAAGATTGTTGACGCACTGCTGACGACACTGCGGGCCCGCGCTACACCACCATGCATGCAATCTGGAGAGACCACGTGGCAGGCTCCGATTGGCCGAAGGCCGGCGCAGGGGAGCCCTACATGTGCGCGTAGGACCCCGCTGCCATGCGGCGCCTGGCCGTTGGCCAGCGCCTGCGGGCGCGGATCCCTGACGCGTCACAAGGGATGCCCCCGCCCCTGCAATGTGCCGTCATCTGGACGGCTGACCGCGGCTCCCGCAGGGCGCGCGTGCGCGCAACGTAGAGGCATGCGAGGGACGCTGCCACCCGAGATGCGTGGCGCAAGCGGGGTACCGCGCCGCACGGGGGAAGCCGCGGTCTGCGGCCGGTTCGGCCCCCTGGCCCGCCGGTTCGCCGCCCAGACCGCCGGTTCACGCCCCTTTTACACTGGTTCAAGCCTTGGATGCTCCGGTTCTGCATAGGATTCTTCGGTTTTTGCCCGGTTCTTGCTGCCACATGTCGCTACATGATTCGCTACGCCCAGGGAAGCTGCAAAAGTGGAGGCAATTGGGGCCAAAGGCAAGCCACCCCCTCCTCTATAAATAGGAGGAGAGGGGCTCCCATTTGAGACACATCCCTCTCTCCCTCTCCTCTCATTCTCTCTTGGAGAGGTGAGTTCTCACCTCTCCCATGAGTTGTGTGTGTGATTAGAGTGCTAGGTAGGATAGGGTGAGGAGTGAGTTGATGTCCTCGTGGATGCCTATTCTTCATTTAGATCAAAGTGAGTATTTCAGCATTTCTTATTTAGACTATAGTGGACATCATGCATGATTGATGTGCTCTTGTGTTCGTGGCTCGTTCATAAGTTAGAGGCTTGTGTTCTTCATGACACAAGGCTTCGATCCTTTAGAGCCAGAGCAGTAGTTCATATTCTTGCTTGCATGCTCTGATCCTGTTTAGTTAAGTAAGTCTGCTGTATCTCGTTTAGCTGCATCCATAGCTTCCTTTCTGCTCCGTAGCTCAATGACTAGATCTGATTCCGATCTTTCCCTTGTTCGTGGGACCGTATCTATATGGTTGCTATAGGTAGTTAGTGGTCTAGCACACGTAACCACACTATAGTATTTATCTGGGGTACAGATGTGGTGTCTGGGCCTTGGTTTTCCTGCGAAGGCCACGTACGATCGTAGCGTAGAGGTAGGCCGCAGTGGTGACAGCCTATTGCACCCTTTGTCAACCCTCTACATCACGTACCGAGTTGGGCTCACTTGCCAGCACCTTGATGTGCTGTCGCCCCGCGGGTATCGCACCTTGATCTGACTGAATACATCTTGAGAGCTAAGTCCCTTAAGGGAGTGCTTCTCAACCCATATCTATCCCAGCTGGAGTTTGGTGTCCTTGGACCATCCATACTAGAGTAGGAGATAGTGCACACCGTTCCTTGGATTCGATACCCTTGGAATACTCTCCTTCCTTGGGGAAGTGCTACAGCAGTATTTCCGTGCGCTTGCGGTATACCCGGTTGTTCTTATACGCTCCCTCTAGGTGCGCAACTAGTGGTGACATTAAGAAACGCCAACAAGCATTTCTGGCGCTGTTGCCGGGGAACGGTTGCTGTATCTATCTTCGAACCTAGTGGTCCTCGTATTTATCTTTTTCGTTTTCTTCTACCTTCACCCCTGTTACCCATCAGATATCCTTTTTGTTTTTTTTCTTCTACCTTTACCCCCGCTACCCATGGTGAACCTTTCCTGTAAAAGCATCACTACCCCTAGGGATCAGCTCCCAGAGCCACCACCTTCGGTGCGCCTTTTTCTCACATCTGGCTGTGAGCCTCTCCCTGCGACTATCGATCTCGTTCGATGCACTATCTTCTCTGGTCTATCGAGCGAAAACCCATATTACCATCTTCATGACTTCGAGAACTTGTGTTCTCTTATCTACACTATGGGTATGATGTTGGATACCTTCAAGTGGAAGTTGTTTCCGTACTCTCTTGTAGGGAAGGCAGAACAATGGTACACATACACCGTAGGTAGCGTGAACGATAGTTGGGGAGAGCTTAGAGACAAGTTTTGTCTTGAGTTCTTCCCTCCATCTCGTGTTGCTGCTCTACGGGAAGATATCCATTGTTTTCGACAGAAAGAGAAGGAAATGATAGACACAGTCTGGGCTAGATTTACACGCTTAGTGTATTATGGACCGCCCTTGTCGATACCTGATTCTTAGTTGCTTCACAATTTTTATGATGGTCTCGACAAAAGGTCTGTCTGTCATCTCGACCGCGGAAAACCATTTCTTGAAAGGGGACCAGCTGAAGGTATGGAGTTCTTGAATTCCTACTTTGAAGTTGATCCCAGATCCTACCGAGAGGAATCCGAGTCGAGCCATGAAAGTCCCTCAACATCCAAGTCCGCGCCTTCATCTTCCGAATCCCAAGACTTGTCTGTTGAGCCCTCTCCTGAACCCTGAACACCAAAGGAAGAAGAAATTCAAACTTCGGTGTTCACTTGCAAATTCGAGGATGACCCATCTAGAAATCTTTCCGACACCTCGAACTCTGCTGATGCCCAATTAGGGGAGGAACCTTATTCTGTTCGTACCGATCATTCTAGAAATCTTTCGACCGAACCTTCCCTTCGGCCTGTGATGCCTCCTCTACCTCCTGATCCTCCTGACGCGGCATATCCTGAGGAGGCTATGAGAGAGGAATGGTCAGAGGGAGTGACACGATTTTCCGAGGCAACTTGGAATAGCTCACCTTCTCTGGTTGTCCCTTGCTCTATTAGAGGCACTGTCATAGAGGCCCATTATAACCCCATCATGGAGGTCAACATTTTGCCATGGCACTTAACGAAAACTCTTCTGGGCAAAGTTCCGCTAGCACCATCCGACATGCTCCTCAAGACTTGTCCCTTCAGACATGTTCTTGAATGTCGGGGGATTGCAAGTGCCGTGCCGCTTGTCATAGATGGGATCGAGGCTACCTTAGACTTTCACATCTTCGATGTCCTTGATCTCGATCTTCTCCTAGGCTCCCCTCTAGAGCAGCTCTTCGATACATCTTTTGGGAGCCTAGATGATAAGCTTAGGGGAGTCGCTTTTGCCATTGCTACCCCTTGCTCGGGGCATCCTATGGCAAAGCCTCTTCCTCAGCGAAACCCACTCGAGAAGACGACGCATACATCTCCGTTCACATCATCCGAGCCTGTTCTCATTAAGGTTGTAGAATGTTCTACCCCTCGTGAGGATGACTCGAAAGACTCTCTTCACCTTTGTGAAGGCGAACGATCGTCACCACTCTCGACCGAGCTTCAGCCT
This sequence comes from Cenchrus fungigraminus, assembly GCA_036936925.1. NCBI lineage: Eukaryota > Viridiplantae > Streptophyta > Magnoliopsida > Poales > Poaceae > Cenchrus > Cenchrus fungigraminus. The sequence continues at coordinate 9,365,677 of CM072775.1, read as the reverse complement.
CTTCCCGCTGGCCCGTATCATGTTGCTTTCGATCATGATCGAGAGTCAACATCGAGCTTCCACGATGACTCTCTTGAGATGGAGAACGCATGGGCCATGGAACCTTTCGAGGCACTGACTCTGGAGTCCGGAGGAAAGGATTCCACACACGAGCATGGTAGTCTCATCCTTGATCTATCATACAGGCCATGCTCGCATCATGTTCCTCTAGAGTCAGACATGCTTAGTGCGCTGAGCACGCATATGAGGGCTGCAATCACCTTATGGTCCTCTTCTCTAGAAAGTTCAGAAGGCTGGTTGTAGATGTATATGTCTATCATAAGCATTGCAGATTTCGTGTGTGCGCTGTGGCACTAACCTTGCAGCTGAAGCTTCACTTTTACATCAAGGATTGGTGGTGAGACAGGAACGACACCACCAATGATAGCTGCAAGATGAAGTTCCCATGGTCGAGCTTATGACCTTAAATAAACAAAGCACTCCCAGGAGATAGCCTGGATTAGGTTAGGTTTTATTTCCCTTTTCGAATAAAAGCAAGAACATGTTTTAGGATAAGTTGTCATTCGGGTATTTTTGGTCACTAACCTTTCAGGTGGAGATTGAAAAGAAAGATGGACAGGTGATGCCTACGAACATGTGAGCCACATCAGCTGTTACACCTAGATAAGCTCTGGTGAGGGAACATTTACAAAAGGAAGCTTGATCACCACACACTTGAGTTTTGTTGCCTAGCAATGCAAACTTCAAGTGTGGGGAGGTATGTGAGCATCCTGAGTAAAGTTCCTCCTCTACCAAAGCTTATCCTAGTGTGAAGATGATGTCAGCTCTTGCATCTTGCCCACTAGCTAGAAAATTGTCAAACTTTGAATGGGTAAGTCATCGAGCTAAATTCAAATGGGAAGGTAAGTTGAGGTGTCGGATTCATGTTGCACAACATGCAAAGGTGGTACATATGACCTCTCAAAGGTCCAAGGTAAGTATATTCCCCTTTGTGTATGAAGTGTAATCTTGATCTAACCCTTTTCGAGCAAATGACATGGTGACAATAAAATAAAATAAAAACAACAAAAATATTTGAATTTGAATAAAGGCTCTATGGTTCTCGAACCAGTAGAGTCCCTCCTTTATTTTCGTTTGTTATCTGAAGAACAGCACCAGGTTCAACCACTAGTGTGGGGGAGTTCTCTCAAGCTCAGCATTGACATTGCCACTAGAGAACTCCCACACAGGTGCTGCACAACATCGACTACGCCTTCATGACAAGAGCAAGGTAAACTAGAGTGACCCGGCTGCCCTCTGGTCAGCCAAATCACCACTGGTCTTCCTTGATCTCTTATCCCTCAGAAGCGATGGTATGTGCACCCTCTGTCTCACTCTATCCTATCCATGAGTTTGTTTGAATTTCAATTCATATCCTTTACATCAAACTCAGTGGTTGGTGCTATGCTTGCTCTACATGATTCCTGTGGTTGGCTTGCATATGTTTTATTCCTTACTTATCATCTTGATGCTTGTAAACAAATATCATTAGAGAACTCATGCTTATCTAAGTAGCTGGTGTCTGTGATATGGTTTGATGATATGATCCTCGCTCTGAATGTCTGAGTGCTTGGGAATTTTATTTGACTATCATGAAAACCCTTTGCAAAGCTCCTCTTTGATATGCCACCGTCCTACTAGAGCCATATGATATAGTTGAAAACCTTCTACTCATATGCTGCTTGTTATCGCATTGAGCTTTGTCAAATCCTGTGACCCTTGTGAGAATTCTTTTCATTACTTTCGTGATCAAGATTCATGTGCACACCCACTTTGCCCCTTGCTATGCTTCTACACTGGAAGTCAGCATTGTATCATTCATCCATTTCGTAAAAATAAAGCTTCATATGTGGTGTGACATCTCTCTCCAAAAGTGTCCTTCAAAAAGAGACATGGGCTATGAAAAAACAGAGATACATGCTCAAGGCATGATGAAAAAAAAGAAAAAAAATAGACACATGCTCAAGGCATGATGAAAAAAAAGAGAGAAGAAGAAAGAATAGCCCATGTCCAAAAATAAAGGAGAAATAGGAGAGAGATGAGATCATGCAAAAAGGAGTCCCATAATATAGATAGTGATAACTAGTATCCATTCCGGAGCTAGTGTCCACCTTACCATCTACCAACTCTCATCATACATGTATGGTAATATCTAGCACCCATTCCGGGCCTAGTATCCACCTTACCATACTCACCATATACCCATACACGTGCACATCTTGATCTGATTGTATGATTTGATTTTCTCTGTGGATCCAGTCTTTGACTTTGCAATATATGTGATGCAAGTATGCCTTATCCTTTATCCTACCCTGAGCTCCACATATAGTCATCATTAGAAGTAGGATGAAGAAAGCCAATCTAATGCCTTAGTGAGGACATATACACATTGAGCGATATGAGAGAATCAAATGAGGAGCTAAGCAAAGTTTGTTTTAAAAATTTATTGCAAAACCCCAAGTTACGTGACATGATGAGCAGGAGTGATTTGATTTATGACCGTTCCTTCCTTCAACTACCCAAGATAGCATGATAGACACTTCAGAGTTCACAAGTACAAGGTATGGTTTGGAATATCTCTTATGCTCGCTTCATACCTTTGGATATCATGTCTCGCCTTGACCTGACTCCATTTATTTGGTACGAGCAAAGGTCAAGTGTGGGGGTGTTGTTGACGGTTGAAAAGTGCTGCTTTTACACTGTCAATACTTGCATAATACAATGGTAAAAGGATCATCAACAATAGAATAGGGCTTGATACTTATGATTTCCACAAGTGTTGGTGTTTCTAGCTTTTGTTGCAGGATGCACCGAAATGCGTGCCAAATGGTACAATTGAGAGCAAGTAGTCCAATGGCCATTAAAGGACGTCATCATAAACATCCTCAAATGCCAATTTGGACTGCACCATTGCGACGGGCTCGTCAAGACGATCCAAATGGACATATTATATGCCTACATCAGAGTTCGTATGAAGGAGATACACAAAGGACAAGATTGTTGACGCACTGCTGACGTCACCACGGGCCCGCGCTACACCACCATGCATGCAATCCGGAGAGACCACGTGGCAGGCTCCGATTGGCTGAAGGCCGGCGCAGGGGAGCCCCACATGTGCGCGCAGGACCCCGCTGCCACGCGGCGCCTAGCCGTTGGCCAGCGCCCGCCGGCGCGGATCCCTGACGTGTCACAAGGGATGCCCCCGCCCCTACCACGTGCCGTCGTCTGGACGGCTGACCGCGGCTCCCGCAGGGCGCGCGCGTGGTCCGCAGAGGCGTGCGCGGGATGCTGCCGCCCGGGACGCGTGGCGCAAGCGGCTTGGAGCGCAGGGAAGACGGTACCGCGCCGCACGGGGGAAGCCGCGATCTGCGGCCGGTTCGGCCCCCTGGCCCACCGGTTCGCCGCCCAGACCGCCGGTTCACACCCTTTTACACTGGTTCAAACCTTGGATGCTCCGGTTCTGCATAGGATTCTTCGGTTTTTGCTCGGTTCTTGCTGCCACATGTCACTACATGATTCGCTGCGCCCAGGGAAGCTGGAAAAGTGGAGGCAATTGGTGCCAAAGGCAAGCCACCCCCTCCTTATAAATAGGAGGGGAGGGGCTCCCATTTGAGACACATCCCTCTGTCCCTCTCCTCTCATTCTCTCTTGGAGAGGTGAGTTCTCACCTCTCCCATGAGTTGTGTGTGTGATTAGACTGCTACGTAGGATAGGGTGAGGAGTGAGTTGATGTCCTCGTGGATGTCTGTTCTTCATTATGTCAAAGTGAGTATTTCAGCATTTCTTATTTAGACTATAGTGGACATCATGCATGATTGATGTGTTCTTGTGTTCGTGGCTTGTTCATAAGTTAGAGGCTTGTGTTCTTCATGACACAAGGCTTCGATCCTATAGAGCCAGAGCGGTAGTTCATATTCTTGTTTGCATGCTCTGATCCTATTTTGCTAAGTAAGTCCGCTGTATCTCGTTTAGCTGCATCCATAGATTCCTTTCTGCTCCGTAGCTCAATGACTAGATCTAATTCCGACCTTTCCCTTGTTCGTGGGACTGTATCTATACGGTTGCTATAGTGTAGTTAGCGGGCTAGCATACGTAACCGCACTATAGTATTTATCTGTGGTACAGACGTGGTGTCTGGGCCCTGGTTTTCCTGCGAAGGCCACGTACGATCATAGCGTAGAGGTAGGACGCAGTGGTGATAGCCTGTTGGACCCTTTGTCAACCCTCTACGTCACGTACCTAGTTGGGCTCGCTTGCCAGCACCTTGATGTGCTGTCGCCCCGCGAGGACGACTGAGATCTGACAGAATACATCTTGAGAGCTAAGTCCCTTAAGGGAGTGCTTCTCAACCCATATCTATCCCAGCTTGAGTTTGTTGTCCTTGGACCATCCATACTAGAGTAGGAGATAGTGCACACCGTTCCTTAGATTCGATACCCTTGGAATACTCTCCTTCCTTGGGGAAGTGCTATAGCGGTATTTCCATGCGCTTGCGGTATACACGGTTGTTCTTATACGCTCCCTCTAGGTGCGCAACTAGTGGTGACGTTAAGGAACGCCAACAGTTCGCTTGGAGGAAGTCGATGAGCGCACTTTCCTATTTAGGATCGAGCGCCGTCCCGATACGGATCGTGTGGCCATCGTCGGTGACGGCCACCTCCTTGGCGTCCTTGTCGGGCTCGAAAGAGCACACCACACGCTTGGACGACTCGGGGATGTTGGGGTCCTCAGAGAGGGGCTCTGCGGTGAGCTTCTCGGACCGGATCAGTGTCTCAGCGAACTGAAAACACTCAGCATCACATTCGTATGCGTACTGGAACGACGTGCCCACAGTGATGATGCCCTTCGGACCTAGCATCTTCAGGTTGAGGTACGTGTAGCTGGGGATGGCCATGAGCTTCGCGTATGCTGGCCTTCCGAGTATCGCGTGACACGTCCCCGGGAACCCGACCACCTCGAAGGTGATGGTTTCCTTTTAGAAGTTGCTCGGTGTTCCGAAAGTGATGGGCAGGTCGATCTGCCCGAGGGGAACCGCCTCCATCCCGGGTACGACCCTGTGGAATGGTGCCGCAGACGGCCGCAGTCGGGACCGCGGAATACCCATGTCGTCGAGAGTCGAGGCATAAATGACATTAAGGCCGCTGCCTCCGTCCATTAGCACCTTGTGTACACGCTTGGTACTGAACAAGGGCGCCACGACAAGTGGGTAGTTACCCGGTTGCGGAACGTGATCGGGATGGTTGCTACGGTCAAACGTGACCGGCATCTCCGACCACTTCAGGTACGCTGGCATTGCGGGCTCGGTGTTGTAGACTTCCCGCCGGATCAGCTTCTCCTGGCACTTGGGTGGGCGTGCCGGGGAGCCCCCGAAGATCATTGTCACACCTGTTTTTCCAAAGAAAACCAAGTGCAAGTCTATATGCATGCCAGGATCAAGTTTCATGCATATAGTTGACATAAGCGAATAACAGTACAGTATCACGTAAAGAAAAAGAAAGATTATCAGAGTATTACGCTAGATCCTAGAAACGAAGGCTCCAACCATCATAGGCACTCGACCGGGGGTTGCGTACGCCTAGCACCAGCAACATCTTCATAGCAACTTCTCTTTCTGAGTAACATTGTTTATAGCAAGGGTGAGCACATGTCGTACTCAGCAAGTGTGGGTAATGTATGAATGCAAAGGCTTAATCAAGGAAAGGCTGACAGGTTGACTGCATTAAGCACTTTTAGTTGGTCAAATTTTATTAGCACCTGATTACTAATAAAGTATAAGTATATACCAACCCACAATTAACATAAAGATATACGCCATAAGCATATGGCTAACATAACCATAACCACAATTTAAGTCCATCTTCAAGTTCAATTATCATGTGAGGGTCCAGGCCGCTCTTGACCGTGAGCACGGCTAATCAATTAGTTTTAAGCACTCTACAGAGGTTGCACATCTTTACCCACAAGTCGCGTAAAAGTCTCGAAGAACTTTGAACCCAACCATGCGATGCTAGCTAGGTATCGTACCACACTACCGAGGTGTGATTGCATAGGGACGCTACGGGGCCTTTACAAAGTTTCCCTAGTGTGAAACAACCCGCGAAGGTTCTGAGCCGCCGTAGGTATAAAGTCCCCTAGTAGATACCGTGTCTTAGCCAAGCCCAACTCCCTACTAGAGCGAGTCTATACCCCAACTAACGCTCCCCCTTGCCCTTTCGGTAAGGTCATCCCAACACCAGAGTCCCTAGTTAATTAGCCAAGTCAGAGCCATATAGCCTTGTGGTTGCACTGTTGTCCTGGGTGGTCGCTCCATGTTCCGATTAAACATTGTGATCTTGTATTAACCAGAGATATATAGCATAAAAGTAAAGCATGTTCATATTGTTGTTCATTAAAACCACCATAACTCATGTAGAGCAACTAAGCATAGCTACCCAATAGAAAGGTAAAACCCAGGTTGATAAGGAATGATAATAAAGACTAGGATAAACCTTAATAGGACCCATCAATATTAATGCAAAGCATATGCAATGGTGATTAAGCACAATTATTAGGACAAAAGAACAAGGACACACTTGCCTTTAACTAGAGTAGTGATGTTGCTCAGAATGTCTTCACTTCTTGCTCTCCAAAGCTCTCGAACCATGCTCAATCTACTCGCATCAATCATGGGCACAATCATACAAAGCAAACAAACAATCAAATTAAGAACAACGCACCAATTAAAGATGCATTGCAAGGCTGCACGCAAATGAACAGCTAGCTAGGAAATCACGTTGCATGCTGGTGGTGCATGTATACGTACATGTAAATTGAGATAAACACAATTATCATTGCTTAAGCATGATGCAAGCATGACATCATCAAGGTACTTGAGCAATAAAAGAATATGGCAAGAAGGAATCAGTGCTAGCCTTTGGTTGTATACGTACATGCAGGCATGCATGTATGGTGCTGTGGCTTGTATAGAGAGAGCGGAAGGAAGGGAAGGATGCATGCTGTGGTTCTCACCAGCGACACCGAGGACCGGCTCGACGATGGCTCGGCAACGATGGTTGAGCACAGAGTAGCATGCAACAGTGAGCACAGCTCACTCACCACGATGACGGAAAACAGCTGGAGGAAAACAAATTGCATGACATGAGAAAACAGGAATTGTAGATGGGTTATGGGTACAATAATTGGCATCGCTACAGATCATGATTGATGAGGACGAGATGCAAAACGAAATGAGAAGGAGATATTGGCAACGTGCTGCTGTTCTCACCTAAGACAAAAGATCGATGAACGACGACGACGAACGCGGCTTGAGGCCAGCTTCTGTTCGACCTTCAACTTGACGTACGTGTTCCTCCCGGGGACGCACGTATTATTCCAGCAGCAAAACCTTCTGCAGCAACTCGGTGACTGTGACCTCGGGATGACCAGGTAAAACTTGCAGCAGGGCCGGGCCGGCAGACGGATCGGTGCTCGATTCCCGAGACGGGGCAGACAGATTCCGGCCGGGATTGAAGCGGATGGCAGCGACGACAACATTGAGATTGGCGGTCGGTCTTCTCGCTGCAGTCACACATGCATCTTGCACATAGAAGTGAAAGAACGACACCATGCACTTGCACGTACAAATCAAAGCACAACTCGCGGTTGTCAGGTGAGAAGAATAATAGATGGCACACAGATACGCTGCAAGGCATGAGAGATGCAGATGAGCGGCAAAACAGAAAGACAACTGAACCAGGAACGTGATGATTTATATGCTCATGTAGGGACTACGGCCAACGATGACGACGGAACAGCGATGGTGAAGATCGAATTGGATGAGAAGGGCTGTTGTTCGACCATAGCCGCATGGACGTGCTATGACAGCAGATCAAGTCGGTGGCTTCCGGTCGCTCCGGCGGTGGTGCTTGCGCAGGCGAGACGCGTGAGGGCGTGTGCCATGGCAGCGTGCGGAGCTCAAGGGGGCGCTAGTTATATGGCGCGGGCCACAAGGTTTCCTTGGTGCGCAAGCTGAGTACGACCGGCGGCGGCTCGTAAAAGTATAGGGTATGAGGAAAGTTAGGAAATAGATGTGGTGCTCGGTGGATTTATCATAGCGCTGGCAGCAGATCGACCGAACCAGCACATATGGGAAACCAAACTCCAACTAGTGTTGGCATACAATTAAGGAATGAAATCGTCAACATGTACATGTAGGCTAGCTTGGCAGCGAGGCAAAGAGAGGTCGTGACCTTGCTTGCTCTCTCCCTCGTACACATATGCATACAAGTATGCATGGTGCTGTTTCGAATGCACAAGATGTTGTATGAACCCGACATAGTGTTGACGGCTGTTATCCACTCATTTCATACCTGTCAACATGTATGTTTTGGCATGAGAAATGATCGTCAACACTAGAATAGGGTTTAAACTAATCATTTCCACGAGTGTTGGTGATTGTGCAAATACAGGTAATTAGCACTAGAAAGAGGAGTAAAAGCACAAGTCTTTGATCCAAGTACTTCAAGCTCAGCCAATGAGGGGATGCCACTGACGATTCCCCTGGATCACTGACGTCATCAATCCAAGAGAGGCAAGCCCGACGAATCATGGATCGCCACATGGACATCACTTGGATCCATGGGCACACTTTGGATTCCAAAACGAGGCATGTACAGGGGAAGGATCAAAGGGCCCACTGGTCAGCCACCTGGAGAAAACACAGGCCAGGAGGCCGCCCTAGGTGTTCGGCCGACACTAGGATCGACCGAACCGACCTAGGGTCGGTTCATCCTGACCTTGCACGTGGAGGTCTCCCATTGGCCACTTGCTGCGATCTCGGGCGTTTTGGAGCACTTTGAGCCCCAGAGCAAACCTCCTTTTTGCCTATAAATAGAAGGGGAGGGGCCTCATTCTTGGACACACACTTCTCCTCCTCCTCTTCATTTTGGCCTTGGAGCCTCTCTCTTTAGGAGAGGAGAGCTCTTTGTATAGGATTAGTGCTAGGAAGTGAGGTGGCAGGCTTGGGGCCATGTCATGTTCATGACATCTTCCTCAAGAACGATCCTCAGCAGTACCTTTGTTCTTCATTTAGACTAAAGTGAGTATTTCGACATTTTCTATCTAGATTAAAGTTCTATGCATGCTTAGTTGCTTTGTTCTTGTGTTCTTCGTTTGTTCTTGACTTAGAGGCTTGTGTTCTTCGAACACAACCCTTTCGATCTAGGAGAGCTGGATCATAAGTTTGCATCTTGTTTGTGTGCTAGCTTGTCTATTAGAGTAAAGTTGATGCTCCTGCATATCTCTAATTAGATCAAAGTGCATTCGTGATCTTGCTTAGTGATAGAGTATACCTTGAGCTAATGCCAGTATGCCCCTCGCGGATTCGTAGTTCCGTATTTATACGGAGTGCTATAGTCGGACTATCGGGATGTCAGACGGTGTCCGGCTATAGTAGTAGTCAGTGGTGTAGACGTGGTGTCTGGACCCTAGGTTATCCTGCGAATACCAAGTACATTCGCGTAACGATAGAGGTAGGCCGCAGTGGTGACAGCCTGTTGGACCCTTTGGAACCCTTCGCGCATTTGTACCGAGTAGGGCCCCGTTGCTAGAACATTGCCTAGCCTTAAACAGCTAGGGTGGGTTGGCGCCCAAAGCGAGTATTATACCTGAGAGACCGTGCTAGACTCTGTGCTCGGTCAAGCAGATCCTTTCTACCTATCCTATCAATCAGTGTTGTGTCCTTAGACCACCAGCTAGGTTCGAGCCGGAGCTCATCCGTCCCGTGGATTCGATACCCTTGGAATACTCCTTCCTAGGTGAAGTGCTACAACGGTATTTCCGTGCACTTGCGGATTCGTTCGTACTCGTCGGTGTACCCAGACACTGGTGCCGTTGCCGGGGACGGTTGCTGTTTCTATCTTCGAGCCTAGTGGTCTTCATATCTTTTTATCTTTTCTTTTTATTCTACCTTTACCCTAGTTACCATGGAGCAACTATATCCAAAACCTTTTTGCTCCCAAACCTGAGTTGTTAGAGCCACCGTCATCGGAACATCCAATTACCACATCTAGCTATCAACTCAGTGCCGATCTTATCTCTTTGATTGGGGAATCGTATTCCTTTTCCGGGGACAGTCAAAACCCCTATGAGCATTTGCGAGAGTTTGAGCATTTGTGTTCATCTTATGCCTTTGCTGGCATGACACACGATCCTGTCCGTTGGAAATTGTTTCCTTTTTCCCTCACGGGAAGTGCGAGACAATAGTACAACGAACACATAGGATCTGTTGGCGGCAGATGGTCGGAACTTGTCAGTAATTTCTGCCGACGATTTTTTCCACCTGCTCGTCTCATCGCCCTAAGAAAGGATGTGCTCGGATTTAAGAAAAATGACAAGGAAACCTTGGGTGCGGCGTGGGAAAGACTCTTACATTTAGTAAATTCAGGACCCACACTGTCGATACCCGACCATGTGCTGTATCAGCATTTTTATGCGGGATTGGACGTCAAGTCCGCCGAGCACCTTGATGATGCCTCGGGAGGATCCTTTCCGAATAAGACTCGAAGTGAGGGAAGGCAGATTCTTGATCGTATAGCAGCTAATGCCTCCTTCACGGTCGAGTAGGAAGGTCCTCAAGAGGAATGCGTACCTGAAGAAGAGATCACTCCTGAACCTGAGCCTGAACCTTCATCGTCCAAATCCATAAGCCCAGTTTAGGAGACCACGACACCGGAGGAAGAGGCAATTCAACCTCCGGAGTCTCTTTCGAAGTTTGAGGATGATATAATTGGCGACTTTGGAAATACCTCGAACTATTGTTGGGAGAGAAAACCACCATCACCCGTGTCTCCCCCAGATCCTGTGGAAATTGCCTCCCTAAGGGACAACATTCGGGAGTTAACGACCATCATGAACCAAGAATGGTCGAGAGAGTCGGAATCAACGGCTGGAACTTTCCAGCTCCTTCCACCTCGGTCGACCCTCTCTTGTGTTATGCATGGAAAGGTAGTGAGAGTTCTCTATAACCCCCTGGTAGGAGTCAACATCATGCCTAGTGCCTATGCTTTGAGGAACTTCGTGGACGAGCCTCTGACTCCTACCCAGACGTCTATCAGGACTCCTGAAGGAGAAATCCTAGAAGGAGTAGGGATCCTGAAGGCTATCCCTGTCATGTATAAAGAGGCTGACTTTGCCCTTGATTTCCATACCTATGATATCCTTAGCTTCGACCTCATGATAGGATTGCCCCTCGAGAAATTTCTCGTAGAGGCCCCTACCCAAGGAAAGCTCAGTGTTTGCCTTGGAAGGGAGGTCTTCTCTATAGAAGTCTCAAGAGCGAAAAATGCAAGAACCAATCCTCCTGATGACTCTACACAAATAGAGGAGGTCAAGGCAATCATTCCGGGAGATTCGCCGAAATCCCTCCTCGACGAGTGGGCACCTGAGTTCATAGATGAGATTGAAGAGCCCGATGAGCCTATAGATATATTTGAATTCCAGGCTCCACCTAAGCCCCCTATCGAACTCAAACCTCTGCCCACCGGCCTTCGATATGTTTTCCTCCATGGGGACACTGAGTCCCCAGTGATCATTAATGACGATCTTTCTGACGAGGAATCCAGAAGGCTCATCTCCGTCCCAGAGAAGCACCGATCTGTGTTCGGATACTCTCTTCAGGATCTTAAGGGGATAAGCCCGACTCTCTGCACCCATCGCATCCCCGTAGATACAGACATTCCACCGACAAGGGAGCCTCAGAGAAGGCTGAATAATGCGATGAGAGAGGTCATGAAGAAAGAAGTTCGTAAACTTCTTCACGCTGGGATCATTTACCCAGTTCCTTATAGTGAATGGGTTATCCCCGTTTAGTGCGTACCCAAGAAGGGAGGAATGACGACAGCCCCCAATGAGTTCGGCGAGCAGATTGCTCAACGCCTTCCCACGGGTGGAGGATGTGCATAGATTATAGGAAGCTCAACAAGGCAACAAAGAAGGACCACTTCCTGCTCCCATTCATTGATGAGATGCTTGAGTGGCTGGCAAATCACTCCTTCTTTTTCCTTGACGGGTATTCTGGCTATCATCAAATTCCTATCCACCCTGATGACCAAAACAAGACCACCTTTACCTGCCTTTATGGAACCTATGCTTATCGGAGAATGTCTTTCGGGTTGTGCAATGCACCCGCATCGTTCCAGAGGTGCATGATGTCTATCTTCTCGGACATGATTGAGCAGATCATGGAGGTTTTCATGGACGACTTCTCCGTCTATGGAAAGACTTTTGATGAGTGTCTCAGGAATCTAGACAAGGTCTTACAAAGGTGTCATGAGAAGGATTTAGTCCTCAATTGGGAGAAGTGCCATTTCATGGTAAGAGAGGGCATCGTGTTAGGACACCTGGTGTCCGAACGAGGGATAGAAGTGGATCACGCCAAGATTGAAGTAATAGAAAAGCTCCCACCTCCTGATAATGTCAAGGGTATTCGTAGCTTCCTTGGCCATGCTGGGATCTACTGACGGTTCATTAAGGACTTGTCACGGGTCGCTAGACCCATCACGAATCTCCTGGCCAAGGATGCGCCCTTTGAGTTCACAGAGGAGTGTATGAAATCATTTCTCACCCTCAAGAACGCTCTCATCTCTGCCCTAGTCATCCAGCCTCCTGACTGGATGCTACCTTTCGAGATCATGTGTGATGCTAGTGATTACGTTGTAGGGGCCGTCCTAGGCCAAACTAAGGATAAGAAACACCATGCTATAGCCTATGCTAGCAAAACCATGACAGGGGCTCAGCTAAACTGTGCTACTACTGAGAAAGAGCTCCTTGCTGTTGTCTTTGCTATAGACAAGTTTAGATCTTACTTAGTAGGAGCCAAGGTAATAGTTTATACTGATCATGCTGCTCTTAAATATCTGCTCACTAAGAAAGATGCTAAACCCCGCCTGATTAGATGGATTCTGCTCTTTCAAGAATTTGACTTAGAAATAAGAGATACAAAATGAGTAGAGAATTCTGTTACAGATCATCTGTCTCGTAAGCGCACTACTAACCTGCAAGAAGCACCCATCAATGACTCTCTATGAGACGACATGTTGTTAAAGGTCACGGATAGCAACCCCTGGTATGCGAATATTGTGAATTATCTGGTTACAGGGTAAATACCTCCAGGAGCCGATAAGAAGAAGTTGATCCACGAAGCCAAAAGGCACATGTGGGATGATCCGTACCTATATAAAGTCAAGGCAAGGGCTGGCTGTGACGCGCACGACAAGGCAAAGTTTGTTGATGGTTGAAATTCACCATTTCCAACCCTCAATATTCTCACATAAATGGAGGCATATGCATTATTTACTAGCATTTTGGTTTGAATAATGTAGTTCCACTTGTCCTTGGAGATTATTTGTATGTAGGTGATTTACCCCTTAAAAGAGATGGAAACTCAACTTCTATGAAGAAACCATGCCAACTCAGCTGAGGAGGTGGCTGCCACCAAGGGAAACATGGCAATCCACGTCATCGATCCAGGGGAGGCACTCACCGACGAATCAGAGGACGCCACATGGACTTCACATGGATCAAAGGGCCCACCTCGGATACCAAATCAAGCCATGCACCTGGGGAGCATCAAAGGGCCCACAGAGCAGCCACCCAGAGAAAACACAAGCCAGGAGGCGACCCTAGGGGGCCGGCCGATCCTAGGATCAGCCGAACCGCCTTAGGGGCCTTTGATCCTGGCCTTCCACGTGTTGGTTGCTCATTGGTCCATTGCCTCACTCCAGGGTGTTTAGGGGTCATTTGGGCGTCCGAGCAAGCCTTGTCCTCGCCTATAAATAGAAGGGGAGGGGCTCCCATTTCTCACACACCACTCTCTCATTCTCCTCTCACTTTTAGTTTCCATGGCTAGGGGGTAGGCTAGAGTAGCTCTTATTCAGGTTCAAAGTCCTCTTGGAAGTCTAGGTATGAGTTCTCTTTTATCTTTATTTCTTTGTATGACTTTGATCTACTTCAGTTATTGTTGACATTTCTTAACGCAATCACCTAAGAACAGGTTTGGAACCCATCCTGGTAATAGTGCCAGAAATGCTAATTGGTAAATCTTAACCTTTACAGAGATCCGCAAGCGCACGGAAGTACCATTGTAGCATTTCCCCAAAGGAGTATTCCAAAGGGTATCGAATCCAAGGAAGGCATTGGCGGAATGACAAGATCAACTATATTGCAATGAGTATAGAACATAGACGGAAACAAACAAGACACTCAAGTGCAGGGGTAAAGATATGATAATGGGGTAGTGTGATCACACACACACTCACTCTCTCTCTAAAGGGTCCTAGGCATAGGAGGCGACACACGAGTTAGTTCTAGGTTCTAATGTACTATACACATAAAGCTGGAAGGAACGAGTTAGATACACTAGCGTTGAAGAACATTGACTTGAGCACCCAGGTACCACGGGGAGATAACCTCCCGCGTTGCTTCTGCACAACTCCGGTTGTTATATTTTAGACTCCTACAACTTATCCGAACGTGGGGGATTTCAAAAGACCAACGGCTGTCACTACCGCGGCCTACCCCAAGACAAACCATGGGATAAACTCATAAGTAAGGTAGCTACGCAACCCAAGCACCATGCTTATGTTGTTAGCCGGACTTGACCGGCCCGGGCTATTGTGATCCAGGTCAAGCCACCAGATAAACCAGCCAATTACACCGAGTACCGTAGCTCAAGCACAGACTTCATACAACGCAATCATGTCATCTAATTAGATCAAACCAGGTTATGTACACAAACGGATTTGTGTTTTCCTATGTCTATTCAACTGGATCAAAGGGTCATGTTCGCGAAGAACACGAGCCTCTAACTTATAAACAAACACCAGAAACATGTAAAAGTCACCCGTCAAGTGGATCGAAAGGCCTTGTTCATCAAGAACAGGAGCCTCTAAATGATGAACAGGTGAAGAACACATGAACAAATCACTCATGCATACAAACACAACTTTATATGAAATAGATAAATAACTGAAGTAGATCAAAGTCATACAAATGAAATAAGACACAAGACAACTCATACCTAGATCCCAAAGTAGACTTGGAACCTAAATTAGAACTACTCTAGCCTACCTCCTAGCCTTGAGACTAAAAGTGAGAGAGGTGTTGCAACTGTGGATGTCTCATAAGTGAGCCCCCTCTCCTTCTATTTATAGGCCCGTGCACCGGCGAAGAATGGAGGCAAACACCCCGGGGAAGGCGCCTAGGACCAATGGAGAGCCACCACGTGGAAGCACAGGAGAGGCCGAGCCAAGGTCAGTTTGGCCGACCTGTGGGGTCGGCCGACCCCCAAGTGGGCCCCCCTGGCTCGTGCTTTCTCCTGGTGGCTGCCCTGTGGGTCCTTAGGTCAGTTCCTGGTGTCCACCCTGTTTTGGCGCGGTTTGCTTGCCTTTGTGGGCCCATGGATCCATGTGAAGTCCACGTGTCACACTCTGATTCGTCGGGGGTTGCTTCACTTGGATTGCTTGCATGGCATGCATGCATGGCTCCCTAGTTGGCAGGTTTGCATGCATGGCATCCTTGTTGACAGACCACCTAGGATGAGGTGATGTGGCATGGACCCTAGAAGGTGAGTTTGGCACTCTTTTCTTGCTTATTTTCCTGCAATCAAAAATCTCCAAGGACAAGTGGAACTACATTATTCTTAACTAAATACGTGTAAGAAATGCCTTATGCTCCTTTATTTATGAGTATATTGACGGCTAAAGTAGGCATTTAACAGCCGTCAACAACTCCCCCAAGCTAGCCTCTTGCTCGTCCCGAGCAAGAGATCAAGAACTTAGGTTGGTTGATCAGGAGTTGCTACGATGTTGTATTCCTAATGTATGACAAGACACAGCTAGGTACTCTATCAAGAGTTGAAGAAGTTGGCATTGATCTTACCTTTCACTTGATTGATATGGGGCATGTAGCTTCACCTGCCTTCGGCGGTTGAAAGATAGAATGGTTGTATAAAGATTACTAATCACATGTACCTTGATCAGTTATCAATCCAGACGTTTTGCAGGTTTTTCAAAAGAAATCAAAGTTCCTCAAATGATACTCTCGGATCGCTCAATGTGTATGATTCCTCACCAAGGCTTTGGTTTGCCTTCTTTCACTACCTACTCCTAATAAGCTGATATGTGGAGCTGTAGGTAGGGAAAACATGTGGCATACCTGTTTCTCATATATTGTCGAGTCGAAAACCGGATCCTTGGGAGAACAAGTCATACACCCTGATCAAGATGTGCAAAAGTGTGTGTATGGTGGATGGATAATGAACTCCTCTTTGCATGATTTTACTCTCCTCCTTTTCGAATTTTTTTGAGACTTGGGCTATGTCTCTTTATTCTTTCTCTTCTTCTTCTTCTTCTTCTTTTTTAACTTAGCCCATAGCCCTTGCTAAATATTTTTGGAGGGAGAGTAATCATGGAACATGCGCGGAGCTTTATTTTGTGGAATGGATGGGAAATGGATGAAATGATGATCGCTAACTTCCAGTGTAGAAGTTTCGCATATGGTGGTGTGTATGCGATCTTGATCATAGGAGTATGACAAGTTACTCGCCGAGGGTCACAACAATTCGACAAAACTCAATGAAGAAATCAGGTAGCATGTGTGGAGGGTTAACAGAAGCTAAGATCTACATATGGCCTTGGATAGGAATTTCTTATCATTGAGGAACTTATCATTTTAACATTTTTCAAAAGAGAACTCCGGATATCAAACATCACTTAGTACTAGCTCATAGAAACTCTATAATACCATATCATACCTCGCAACAACTTAGGCAAAGATCATGCTTTTGCTACCCACAAATTTCAAGCTCAGGTTCATCATACTAGCCAACAAACTCAAAACTTGGATAGGATACTAAGTTGTAAACAAGGCATGCAAGAGGAATAAACAGAGCAACTATTCATCATTTCAACCATGGAGAATAAGAACACTCTTACCACGCATACGAAAACAAACTAATTTAAGAAAGCAAATAAATATTTTTGGTCTTTTTAACTTTTTCAGATTTTTATGTGTTTTTGGCATATGGAGTTCTGAAAACAATAAAAGATACAAGTTACCTCAGAAAGGGGGTCCTCCCCCAAGCTAGCTTCAGGCTCACTGCTGCGAAGGGCAGTATCCCAACCACGCGTAGTAAGCCCTCTGCTCCTCTATCTGTCGCAGCTGTCTCTGCTCCATGGTGTGAATCCTCTCGCCCGTCATACGCTGCAGTCCCGAGTGGACTCAGCCTGCTAGTGCATCGTCTCCTCCATAGTACCGACTCGGATGTTGAGCTCACTCATCTGCTGAGTGAGGCTGGCCCCACGAGATGACGAGCGCAACCCGGACGATGAAGACGAGTCTCCGTAGGTAGCACCGGCGGGCTGAACCCACTCGCCACTCCCTGCACTAGCCCTGGTCGAGCTACTCGCACCCGGCTGACTCATGGGTTGGTCCCAACCGGGGGCATATCTGGGTGTAACTCCAGACATGTACCCGGCCGAGGCCCATGCGCCAGACAACGGTGGTGTAGGCTGAGGCTGTGGCTGAGGTGACGGTTGTGGCGTCGGATGTTGCGGCGGTTGCTGTGTTGCCTCTACCCTCCTCGATGCACTCCTAGTGACCCTGTCTCCAGAAACACTAGAATGACGAGGTTCCTCTAGAGGAACGGTCAGTGGCCCTTGGCCATACAAACGGAAAACTGGGTTAGGTAACCGAATCTGGTTTGCGTGGCCAGGGTAAAAGAAAACCAAGGAATCATCCGGGCCCTTTTTAAGAGTATGTCCTTGAATCAAATACGCCTCATCTATCATGGCCCGGGGAGAATCAGTGTAGGGAACATTAGCCCCTAGTGAAATCCAAAGATCTGAAATGATACGTGTGATCAGGGACGTACACTCAATAGAACCCGTCATCCTAAAATTTGTCAACCACTGACGAATCATAGCTTGCACTGGGGCGATTTTGATTCGTCTGATCGCGGCATATAATATCCTCATCTCGTCTGTGCACACAGGTCGAACGTCATCCCTCGGAAGGAGAGTAATGGTGAGCCACTTGTGCCACAGTTGGAGGGTAGGATGCAATATATCGTTGCACCGAGGTGCTAACTTGCCACGGACAGGCCGACCAGAAATCTCTTCCCAAAAACTATCTCGAATAAAATCACTGCAAGCTTGATCGAGAGAAATAGCACAACGATGATGAAAACCGAGAGCACAACTAAGATCATGCCATGAGACTCGATACGACGTTCCATGGAAACGAAACATAATACCGGCCTCATCATCCCGAAGAGTACAGAGAAACTGAATGGTGAGAGGCCTAGAACCGATCTCCCACACTGGGACAAAGTTCCCCCAACCAAGAGCATGCCAAATGGAATCGAACTCGGAGTCCATACCTATTTTCTCGAGAAGGGCCGAGTCGAACTCCTTCGTGTTGGCGAAGACTCGATCCTTGATGAGAGCATAGGCCTGTCTCTCCCGGTCGTCCCTCAAGTCGATGAAGGCGGCATCGGTGTTGATCACCCCTTCGGCTCGTGGCGTAGGTAGCTCCTCCTCTTCCTCTTCTTCACGATCGGTTGACATTGGACTTGGTGTAGCTCCAGAGTGGTGAGACGAGCCCTCTCCGTCTCTAGAACGGCGTGAGCGGGTCACCTTCCGGTACGCACCCGCAATCCAACTCATCTTGCACAACAATGGGACAACACGAGCAACTCGGGGATGGGTTAGTGAAATCGAAATGAAATCCTTACCGAGCTTGCTCCACCAATATTCAATATTCAGCGACAAATTGGAGAGAGTGCTTGACACTTCCACTTGAGCAAGAAATCCAAGAAAACCAAAGAGCAAGAGCAAAGAGGGAGAGAGGGTGATGGAAATAAGTGAATGGGTGAAGAAACCCCTCAATCCCCCTTCTATTTATAGGCAACTGAGCCAGGCACCGGGGTAGAGGACAAGGGCAACAGCTAGGAGCCGTTGGAAGAGGCGGGGCCCACATGACTGTTGGCCAGGGTCGGTCGACCCCCTGCCGAGCCCGCCTGCTTCAAACTTTTTGCAACGGCTCTCTAACGGCTACCTGATGTCTTGCCCAGATGTCTAGGTCCAGATTCGCCCAAAATGTTGCTTGAAAAATTATTGTTTGATTTTCCACTCAAGAAGTTATTTTTAGAATTTTATTTGAAAAGGGAAATTGGCTAGAAAAATCTAGCATGCAGATGCAAGGTCGGAAAAATCAAATATGCATTTGGAAAAATCAAATAAAACTTTGGAAGGGAAATATGAGATAAATACCAATTTTACCTTTTGGCAAAAAGGACTCATCTTTTTAAGTCTGAGAGTGAGACTTTTCTCGGTGATTAATTTCACTCGTCACCCCATTCCCGAGAAATTGATGGAGATGACTTCTGTATTTCCCGCCACACCCTTCTTGTTTTCTTAGGCTTTGTTGGAGTGGTGGGAAGTCGCGGGGGCTGTAGCTCCGTCCATGCCCCTGATTGCTCATTTTGGCCCTGCAGTGTACAGCATTTCTCTTTTGGTGTTTGAAATCGGAACATCAAGTTCCTCTTCCCAATGCGGAATCGGATCGTTCCGGCTCCCACATTGATCCTTGTGTTGGTGTCACTCAGGAACGGTCTCCCAAGAATGAGAGGCATTCCCTCATCATCTTGCATATCAAGGACCACGAAATCCGCAAAGATGCATGAACCTTGGACGAATACCAATAAATTCTCTACGATCCCCTCTGGATATCGGATCGATGCATCAGCAAGTTGGACGGCTGTCGCAGTTGGAGTTAGAGCTGGATACCCCAATTGTTCAAACATGGCCTTGGACATAAGGTTAACACTTGCACCAAGGTCACAAAGAGCATGCTTAATCTTCTGGTAGTATATCTTGCAGGTGATAGCCAGATAACCAGGATCTTTCTTGTGTGTAATTGTTGAAGATTCCCATGGGTCAAGTATTTGTTGTATGGGCTTCCCTGCATAGTCAGTGGCTTGTGTCCGCCCAGAATGCTTACCCGATCTGGTGGACACTACACAAACATTTTCACAGGAGGACACGGGTTGCCCCGGAATCTTCCCGTCTTCAGCAGAGGGAACCAAGGCAGCTAACGGAGCCAACTGGGTTTCTATCATCTTATTAAAGCTTAACTGGTTCTTAAGAGCAGACGAAAGGCTATCAATTTTAACATTAAGGCTCTCAAAGGCCTTATCATAGGTAGCTGTTTTCTTATTAAAGCCTTCATTAATCTTAGCTTGCCCAAAGACTAGATCTTTCAAGGAAGGTTGGTTTGTGTTGAAAGAATTGATTACCCCCTTGATAGTAAGGGCGTGATTGATTCCACGTTTGACCTCCTTGTGGACGATAACCGTTGTTATTGCCGTTCATGTACATCACATCCTCCTGAGTAGTAGGGCAGTAATTCTCTGAATGCCCAGTATTACCACAGACTTCGCAAGTCATGCGAGCATCCATAGCTTGAGTAGTGGTGGCCATGGCAGCCTTCTCATTGGCTAGATCATCCATTCTCTTCATCATTAGGTCCATCTTGGCGTGCAACATATCCGCTTCCTTGACGGTATGTGTACCCCTTTGACGTGGCTGGAGTCGATCATCACTCCACCCTTGATTGGTAACCATCTTCTCTATCAGTGTAGTAGCTTCAGTGATAGTAAGAGAGAAGAAAGCCCCTCCAGCTCCAACGTCAATATGGCCTCAGGCTGTCGGAGTCAGCCCCTTATAGAAACTCTGAAGAATAAGCCAGTTGTCCATCCCATGATGAGGACAAGCGAGGATGTACTCCTGGAGTCTCTCCCAAGCTTCGGGGATAGTCTCATTTGCTGTCTGTTGGAAACTTGAAATTCGCCCTCGAAGGACATTGGTTTTGCCCAACGGAAAGAATTTCGCGAGGAATGCTGCGGAGCACTTTGCCCAAGTGTTAATCTCTGCACGGTTAGCATAAAACCACTGCTTTGCCTTTCCCAAGAGGGAGAAGGGAAACAGTCACAGATGAATAGCATCTTCCTCCACTCCTCGTATAGTGAAGGTATTGCATAGTTCCAGGAACTGCTGCAGGTGGGCGCTCGCATCTTCATTAGTCTTGCCACAAAATGGGCTAGCCTGTACCATCGTAATTAAGCCAGTCTTGATCTCGAAGTTTCCATTCCCAGTGTTGATCACGGGGCCTGTCGGCACCTGGTCAGCAGAGGGAGCGGAATACTCACGAAGAGTCTTCTCGACAGGGTTGGCCATGGAAGTTGATGCGGATGGCACAAAGGAAGCTGGATCGACTTCCGAATGTTCACAAGAAGGAGAGCCGAAATGATTTCGTACCTTCCTTACGAGTGACTCAGGATCTTCAGTAAAATTCGATGGCAAGTCGAAACCAGTCATGCACTACCTGTCTTCATCATCAATAGACAAAGAAGACAATCCAAGTTAGCCTGCATTGAGAACTATTTTATTCCTGTCATGATTATAAACATATGCAAAGTGTTGATATGTCATCCTTAAGCACTCCCCGGCAACGGCGCCAGAAATGCTTGTTGACATTTCTTAATGCAATCACCTAAGAACAGGTTTGGAACCCATCCTGGTAATAGCGCCAGAAATGCTGGTTGGTAAATCTTAACGTTTCCAGAGATCCGCAAGCACACGGAAGTACCATTGTAGCATTTCCCCAAAGGAGTATTCCAAAGGGTATCGAATCCAAGGAAGGCATTGGCGGAATGACAAGATCAACTCTATTGCAATGAATATAGATCATAGACGGAAACAAACCAGACACTCAAGTGCAGGGGTAAAGATATGATAATGGGGGTAGTGTGATCACACACACACTCACACTCTCTCTAAAGGGTCCTAGGCATAGGAGGTGACACACAAGTTAGTCCTAGGTTCTAATGTACTATACACATAAAGCTGGAAGGAATGAGTTAGATACACTAGCGTTGAAGAACATTGACTTGAGCACCCAGGTACCACGGGGAGATAACCTCCCGCGTTGCTTCTGCACAACTCCTACATCTTATCCGAACGTGGGGGATTTCAGAGGACCAACGGCTGTCACTACCGCGGCCTACCACAAGACAAATCGTGGGATAAACTCATAAGTAAGGTAGCTACGGAAACCAAGCACCATTCTTACGTTGTTAGCCGGACTTGACCGGCCCGGGCTATTGTGACCCATGTCAAGCCACCAGATAAACCAGCCAATTACACCGAGCACCGTAGCTCAAGCACAGACTTCATACAACGCAATCATGTCATCTAATTAGATCAAAACAGGTTAAGTACACAAACAGATTCGTGTTTTCTTATGTCTGTTCAACTGGATCAAAGGGTCATGTTCACGAAGAACACGAGCCTCTAACTTATGAACAAACACCAGAAACATGTGAAAGTCACCCGTCAAGTGGATCGAAAGGCCTTGTTCATCAAGAACAGGAGCCTCTAAATGATGAACAGGTGAAGAACACATGAACAAATCACTCATGCATACTAACACAACTTTATATGAAATAGATAAATAACTGAAGTAGATCAAAGTCATACAAATTAAATAAGATACAAGACAACTCATACCTAGATCCCAAAGTAGACTTGGAACCTGAATTAGAACTACTCTAACCTACCTCCTAGCCTTAAGACTAAAAGTGAGAGAGGTGTTGCAAGTGTGGATGTCTCATAAGTGAGCCCCCTCTCCTTCTATTTATAGGCCCGTGCACCGGCGAAGAATGGAGGAAAACACCCCGGGGAAGGCGCCTAGGACCAATGCAGAGCCACCACGTAGAAGCACAGGAGAGGCCGAGCCAAGGTCGGTTCGGCCGACCTGTGGGGTCGGCCGACCCCCTGGTGGGCCCCCCTGGCTCGTGCTTTCTCCTGGTGGCTGCCCTGTGGGTCCTTAGGTCGGTTCCCGGTGTCTACCCTATTTTGGCGCGGTTTGCTTGCCTTTGTGGGCCCATGGATCCATGTGAAGTCCATGTGTCACACTCTGATTCGTCGGGGGTTGCTTCACTTGGATTGCTTGCATGGCATGCATGCATGGCTCCCTAGTTGGCAGGTTTGCATGCATGGCATCCTTGTTGGCAGCCCACCTAGGATGAGGTGATGTGGCATGGACCCTAGAAGGTGAGTTTGGCACTCTTTTCTTGCTTATTTTCCTGCAATCAAATAATCTCCAAGGACAAGTGGAACTACATTATTCTTAACTAAATACATGTAAGAAATGCCTTATGCTCCTTTATTTATGAGTATATTGACGGCTAAAGTAGGCACTTAATAGCCGTCAACAATCATCCAAATAGCATTACATGATGCTTAGTTTGTGGATCACCTAACCATATAACATACAAGAAAAGTGAAGCACAACTCACGTACTCTCTGAGCAGCATAATCTCTCCACAAAATCTAGCTGATAAGGCTAAGCTGAGAGTACATGGAAATCCCCATACAACAACATCTAGTGAAACTAGTAGCCAGCAGCGGAGCTAGTGCTGGTCTGAGGGGAATCTGGGGGTGGTCCCCCGACACTGTCCTCGTCCAAGCCCGAAGCTCCATGCAGCTCGTCCGGAGCGACAGGTGCTGCTGGTGGAGTAACTGGTGGCTGCTGCTGCTGGTGTGCCATCGCCTGCCACACCTCCACCTCAACCTCCATATCAATCACCTGGTTCTACATCTCTGCTACATTCTGCACTAACACCATACGCTGGGTCTCGGCCTGTATATACTCTGCACGTAGCCTGTCGTTGTCCTCCCGCAGCCTGTCAATGGTGTCATCGTGGGCGTACAACTGCTCAACGTACTGAGCTCGCTCCTGCTCCCACTATGTACACTAGTCCTGGAATAACACCACCTCCTGCTGCAAGTGAGCAGAGGTCTGGCGCTCCTGCTGCAAGTCGCGGTAGATGACATCGGTCAGCGCGGACGTCTCGCGGATCACCCCCGCAAACATAGCCTCGGTGGCAAGGCGGAATACCTGCACATTGTACAGTGCCTCGAGTAACCTCAGAAGCTGCTGTACAGTGACCGCTGGAGGATCAGCAGTGAGCAGCACGCCGGTGAGAGACACGCGCTCACGCCAAGCCTCGTGGTGTGGGTCCAGCGCCGGGAACAACCCCAAGGCCGTGAGCATCACCTCCTCTGGGTGCTGCTCGCAGAAGGTGTGGAGAACCCTCAGAGCTGCGGACTCGAGTGACTCGACGCCACGGTGTCCATAGAACACCATGCTCAAGTCAGGCCACTCTGGGTGCTGCGGCACCGTAGCAACGGTACGCGCGTAGGGCACACCCCGGTCCCAAAAGTGGAGCACCTCGTACGTCGGTGGGGCGGTGTAGCCCACCTCGCGCTGGGTGTCCCACAGAACATGGGGAAAACCCTCCCAATGCAGACCATTGGTACGCATGGTACCATCCGCGTCGATCTCGAAAAACTCCGGGTACTCCATCTGTACAAGAAATGGGTACAACACGTTAAAACTCAAAAAGGAGTATAACATGTATAGGGTACAAAAATCTAGTGGTATGAACAAAAATTCATAACTCGGCAACCAAAACCCCAAAAATTTCCAAATTTTTACAGAACATCAGTGACATAATTCTGCACATTTTCGGTATTCAAAGGTAGATCTGGATCCGAAGGGATAAAGCTCTAAACATTCTTCTTCCAAAGGAAGGTCAGCAGGAAAAACAGCAGAACAGAGGTTTACTATTTTGATTATAACTCTAGACTGAGAATTCCTAAAATTGTGAACAATTCACAGTAGATGCTTGACTTGATGAGGAACAACTTTTGTAAAAGTTGCCTAGTCAGAATCATCCTAGAAATGGCTCTAAAAATTCATGAACAGACAACATCCTAATCTTGACAGAAATCAACTAGGATCAAAAGATAGAGAAAACCCTTTCTAAGATCAAACCACAACTTAGAAGCATAACACAATTGTGGAACAACAAGTTTTTAGGTTCATTAGATTTTTATGATGCATGCACACATCTTAAACGACCTCACACTTGTAGATATAAAAAGACGTAGTCAATGCCGGTGGCAGGCTTTATAAATGACTCTCCCTATAATAACTAGTCGGAGCTACACGTCATTCGTAACGATCGCGATAACGTGGTTAGTGTACCTGCAGAAAAGAACCTTCTATGCCAGCACATCATGGGAGCGTCCACATACATTACCATTCACTATAGAAATGGTATCCATGCATTTTACACCGCATGGACGGCGTCCAACCTGAGACACGCCCCTTTCGAATGGAGGGTGCCCCCCTTCGCATGTTCGCACTAGCATTGCGGCAAGCCGCGCAACATATGTTGTGCTCTTCCTTCGGATCATTGTTGCTTCCATCATCTCCGTCGTCCGGATCGTTGCCGCCATCTGGGTTGCCTCCTTCGCCTTGCTCATGATGCTCCTCCGGCTCCTCATTGGGCACCTCCTCCCAAACATAGAGGTCGTTATCATCTCTTCCACCGGCTGCCCACGAGCTAGGGCTTCGATTATCGGAGTAGTCGCTATCTCCGTAAATCTCTACCGGCTCGGGGGTCTTTTCTTTGTAATCCTTCCTCTTCATCCCAAGGATCCTCTTTGAGCGGCGAACGGGAGAAGCGGGCTTCTCCTTCTTCTCTTCAACCCACGGATTTGGGCTAGCCATGCGCCTCATTGGGATACGCCCTCCACAATGAATCTGGACGGTCCTCTTCACCTCCTCCTTGAGTTTTGGCACCACAGCGCACCGACAAAGCTCCTCAGTCGCCGGAGTTGGAGAGGGGAGGCGTGCTTCTTCTTCCATGGTTGCCTTCACCTCTTCCTTCCCTTTGGTGCTGCTCGAGGATGCCATGGGTGCTTGGGTGCTTTCGTGGAGGTTGAAGATTGCAATTGAGATGCAAACCTCGAGCTCCCCAGGCATCCTTAAATATCCCTAGAAGGATTCGGCCAAAACCCTCCCTTGCCTATTTTTGTCACTCCTAAAAAGGTAGGCAAGAAAAGGAAATACACCGAACCGCATCCCAAAGAAAAAGGGGACGAAACGGAGGAAGGGAGGTTGTGGGCTGGCCGGCCTGCCCCTTGTTTTGGGCCCCCGCGGCCCAACTTTTGCGGCCCTCTGTGTTTCGTGAATACTAGCCCAGGTGGTGGTAAGGTCCAACTAAAAATTATGAAAAGGACTCAAAATAAATATGAAAACAAAAACAAAAACGTATTTACAGAAAATTTACCTTGTTTTACGTCTTAGGCTTGATGCTCGGGCTCGTCCTCCATGTGATATATGTCAATGTAGTCGTTGGGCACAATGTCTTGTTCAAGAAAAACCTTCAATCGTTGACCATTAACCACATATTGATCTCCTTTCACATCCATGATTGTTACCGCTCCATTTGGCGAGACCGAGTGAACGATGTACGGTCCATCCCATTTGCTCTTCAACTTTCCTTTTCCGAATATTTTGAACCTTGAGTTATAGAGGAGAACCTTGTCACCTTCTCTGAATTCCTTTGCTCGAAGCCTTTTATCATACCACCTCTTCATCCTTTCCTTGTAGATGGTTGCACTCTCATAAGCTTTGAGCCTCATCTCTTCTAGTTCACTTATTTGAATCTTCCGTTTGATTCCCGCGGCGTCAAAATCAATATTCATCTCCTTGATTGCCCAATACGCTTTATGTTCTAACTCCAAACGCAAATGACACGATTTACCATAAACAAATTGATATGGTGTCATACCTATTGGTGTCTTGTGTGCCGTCCGATATGCCCACAATACTCCGTCCAACTTTTTCGACCAATCTTTACCTGCCTTTTCAACGGTCTTGTTAAGAATGCTCTTGAGCTGCCTATTTGAAGTTTCCGATTGACCATTGGTTTGTGGGTGGTAAGTCGTGGCCACTCTATGCTCGATCCCCAACTTGGACAAGCATTTTCTGAAACTATTTCCCGTAAAGTGTGTTCCCCCATCACTTATCAATACTCGCGGGACTCCATAGCGCGGGAATATAATATTTTTGATCATGAATAAGCATTCCTTTGATTTATATTCCCCGTTATTTGACATTCCGGACAAGAAGCAACATACCTTTTTGCGTCTTCATGCATCTCCGGCCAATAGAATCCACTAGCCTGTACTTTTGCTTGAGTCCTGAAATGTCCATAGTGTCCTCCATATTCTCCCAAGTGACACTTCCTTAATATTTCAGCTCTTTCATCTCTTTCGTATACACCTTCGTAAGACTCCATCCGCTCCAAGTCTAAAGAGGTAAGGTGCATCCCAATAATATTTTTGGCTCTTGGCGATCACTCTCCTTTGAGCGTTCCTATCCAAAGGATCAAGTGGCATCTTTCGTATGGCTCGAATAATGTTGATCATCCAAGTATCTTTGTCAAGGATATGATAAAGGTGATCATCTCTCATCTTATCTTCAATGGGCTCTTTATCATCCTCACGATTCATCCTTGATAAATGGTCAGCCACAACATTTTCCGACCCCTTTTTGTCCTGAATCTCCACATCAAATTCTTGCAAGAGAAGGATCCATCGAATCAACCTGGGCTTGGCATCATTTTTAGATAAGAGATACTTGATCGCTGCATGATCAGTGTAGACAATCACTTTAGAATTCACAATATATGATCTAAATTTTTCAAAGGCAAACACTACCGCGAGCAATTCCTTCTCCGTTGTTGCATAATTTAATTGAGCTCCATTAAGGGTTTTGCTAGCATAGTAAATAGCGTGTACCTTGCCTTTTTTTCGTTGTACCAACACTGCTCCAACGACATAGTCACTAGCGCGCACATTATCTCAAAAGGTTGACTCCAATCAGGCGGTTGAATGATGGGTGCAGTTACAATAGCTCTCTTTAATGTCAGGAATGCCGCCAAGCACTTGTCATTGAAATTGAATGGCACATCTTTTTGGAGAAGATTAGTCAACAGCTTGGTGATCTTTGAGAAATCCTTGATAAATCTTCTATACAATCCTACATGGCCCAAGAAACTCCTCAAAGACTTGACATCCGTCGGTGGTGGAAGCTTTTCAACCGTTTCAACCTTAGCCTTGTCCACCTCAATCCCTCTCTTGGATATCACGTGTCCCAACACTATTCCTTGTTTCACCATGAAGTGACACTTCTCCCAATTTAGCACCAAATCAACCTCTGAACATTTAGTGAGAACATTATCCAAATTTGCCAAGCAATCCGCAAAAGTTTTGCCATAGACAGAGAAATCATCCACAAATACCTCAACAATTTCCTCGATGGACTCTGAAAATACCGCCATCATATATCATTGAAAAGAGGCTGGAGCATTGCATAAACCAAAAGGCATCCTTTATACGCAAATGTTCCATAAGGGCAAGTGAATGTTGTCTTATGTTGATCATCTGGGTGAATAGGTATTTGCATGAACCCCGAGTACCCATCAAGAAAGCAAAAATACGCATGATTTGCTAACCTCTCAAGCATCTCATCGATGAACGGTGGGGGGAAGTGAACCTTCTTCGTTGCTTTGTTCAATTTCTGGTAGTCAATACACATCCTCCATCTGGTCACGGTTCTTTACGGTATCAATTCATTCTTCTCATTCTTCACCACGGTCAAACCTCCTTTCTTAGGCACACAATGTACGGTGCTTACCCATTCGCTATGTGGTACCGGGTAGATGATTCCGGCATCCAACAACTTGATAACCACCTTCTTCATAACCTCTCACATGGCATGGGTTAACCTCCTTTGATGGTCCACTACGGGCTTGCATTGATCCTCCATAGGTATGCGGTGAGTGCAAAACGCTAGGATAAGTCCTTTAAGGTCATTTATCGAATATCCCATCACTTTCTTCTGCTTCTTCAATAAATTCAGCAACATATCATTCTCCTCGGGACTCAATTCATCACTCACAATCATGGGATAAGTCTTGTCCGGCCCCAAAAATTCATATTTCAATCCTTTGGGCAATGGCTTAAGATCCACCTCCGGTACTTGTGGTTCCTCATGTACAATTTCTCCAAGGTCTTCGAATTTATCTTCCTCCAAGCTTCCATCTTGCGGTTCTAGCCCTTTGGTTGCTTCCACTAACTCTTCATATAGCTCATCATTAGATTCATTCTCCATTGCTCTTTGTAACAGATCCCTGAAAGTTTCAATAAAACGAAGGCTCCTTACCTCTTCGTCATCAAGAGGTAGGGGTGAGGCAATTCTAGAAGCAGGAAGAAAATTGTATGTGTGATTATCCCCATCAATATTAATAGTCACTTTTCCTTTTCCGGCATCTAAAACGGCATTAACCAACTTAAGAAAGGGTCTACCAAGAATTACGTGATCATTTTTATCATAGTAGACATCAACAATGAAGAAATCGGTTGGAATGCATTTTTCGGAAATTAAAACTTCTAGGTCACGAGCAATTCCCAGAGGTTTAACAATTCTACCATCTCCCATAATTAATTTAGTAGAGGTTGGAACTAGGTCAATGGTGTGATCATGAATTTCATCAAAGATTTTAGAAGACAAGACACTTACTTGTGCTCTAATGTCGCATAACGCCTTGCAATTAATGTTGTTGACCTTGCAATCTATACACGGCGATGTCTTCTCTTCTTCATCAGATCCTATGGCAAAAATTTCAGTGAGGCGGGCGAATGGTGACGCCTCGGGCTTGATTCCTATAATTCTTTTAGCTGTGGCCACATGGTCCGGATCACCTTCTTCTTCGCTGAAGAGTTTTTGAAGGACCTCCCCGGTTGTCTCTAGGTTGTATGAATGTTCCACTTGTTTTTCCGGTGGGAAGTCTATCTCCAAAGCTTTTGCCATCCCTTTTTGATTAGGGAACGGTCTTCTCTTGTCAAAGATTTCTCCAAAATCAAGCGGGTTCCAATCCATTTGCTCGAACTCCCTTAGTGGCTTCGCGCTCGACATAATTCTTTCACTTGTTTTGGTTGTCTCGGCGTGATCACTTTCTAGGATAGTTCTAGTTTCCTCATGTTTGGCTTCTTCAACCTTTTTAGGGATTGGTTCCTCTTTCTTCTCTTCCAAGGCCGTATTTCTGAAAATTGCAGCAAGTGGGGCCACACTTGTGTCGCATTCATGCTTTCCCGAAAGTCGTATTTCCCAATCTCTTCGCATGACCGCCGCTTTACTTATTTTTTGTAGAAGTTTGGCAGCTTCTGTGAGTGTTTTCTCTATGAGATCCCCTCCTGCACACATTTGAACATACTCCATGCAACTAGGGGTTAGGGAAAAAAGAATGTATGCAATAGTATGTCACCGGGAAATCCAAGTCTTGGTCCTTATTCAACTAGCTCGTTGAATCGATTCCACGCTTGATCAATCCCCTCCTCTTCTCCTTGCTTGAAAGTCATCACTTGCCTCCTTATATGTTGAATCTTGGTTATAGGGAAAAACTTGGCACAAAATTTCTTTATCTATTGATCCCAAGTTCCCTCGGCTTCGAAGGACGCAAATGAATACCAGTTTGTTGCTTCATCGGCAAGTGAGTAGGGAAAAAGATTCTATTTAAACCAAGTGTCAGGAACTCCCTCTTGTCGTACCGTATTGCACAACGTCGTGAAGCGCTGGATATGTCTATATGGATTGTCCGTCTCCATCCCACGTAACGGATTAGTTGTTGCCATCTTGATGATTCGAGCCTTGATTTCGTACCTTGTCGCTTTGAGAATCGAATCCGACTCTTATACCTTGATATCCTCAAATCAAGGGCTAGCATAGTCCCTTAGCGATTTTTCCGGTTCCTCCAAAGGATTTCCAACAAACGCCATCTAGACAATCAAAAACAAAAAAACAAAAAGAGTGTGTTTTTCTAGAAGACAAAGGTTAGGTGTTAGTAATCAACAAAATCAATGAGAGACTAAACGAAGTAAACTGGCTTGCTCCCCGGCAACAGCGCCAGAAAAAGGGGCTTGTTGACGGTTCGAAACCGTGTTCAACTTCACCGCAAGTACACGGACTAACTTGGTGACTTTTTCACTAAGGGAGCGGACCCCCTAGGTTCTTGTCAATCCACGGATCAAGGGAATTACTTGCGTTTAACCTAACACTAACTTAGTTGATTAAGGACTTTATGATGTAAAGATTAATCTATAAAGTAAAGACAATTTAACCCTAGATTATGTTAAAGAGAGAGAAAGGTGGTTCACGACTATGAAGAACGTATGCCCATGGAGTCTAGGTACTTGAGATGCAATCAGCCAAAACATGATAAAACCCCGATCCAATCTGTCTAAGCATGTGTACAATGAATTAGGCGTTTCCCTTCCCTCGTACATGTCACTACGCGAAGGTAATCGATACTAACCCTAATGAACACGGTATGTTGACGTGATCTACGAGAGCAACCCCGTAGGCATGGTAGCTAACCTTAAACATAAAGCATCATCAACAAGAAGGTACGATAGATATAAGATCCAAACAAGAGTGGGTGACTACATATCAAGATCCATTACAACTCCATGGACAAACGATTACTTTACCCCATTAAGACGCTAGGCATGGCACCGTTGAACATGGTGGATGCCCCCGATGGAGTTCGTCTCTCGGTGTCCTCCAACTCCGGCGGCGCTGTGGCAGGGCCTCGGCGTCCTCCTTCCTCGTGGTGGCCTCCCTCGACCTCGATGATGACCCTCTTCAATCTCCACCCTCTCGATCACCCCTCTTCCTTGTGGTTGATCTCCCGAGACTTCTCTGGTCGTCTTTCGTGAATGGATCTCTCCCCAAACAATTAGGGTTCCGCGGTCTTATCACCGAAGAAAGGCGGTGGCGAATCGACCCCGAAAGGGGGTGGGCCGACCGGCCTGGCCTTTTCCCGGCCCGGTTCGCCTCCGTATTTTGCCACGTGTCATCTTTTGCACTTTGGGGTTTTTCCTCATTCGGATATGGGCTTTGGACGTCATTATCCCCGCGACCAAGTTAAGGGATCTTTACGCATGATCTTCTGATCTTTTCACCTTGGTCCTCGAAGATTCTTCATTGAAGCATATTGGTCCTTGCCACCTTTGGAGTCAAGTTCACGCATGGTCGGAGTCCCTTGATCATCATGTAAATCTTCCTTCGAATCGAGTACATCTCTTCTCATTTAGTGCATGTCTTCCTGCGTAAACATTATACTCCAAAACACACATCCAACGATGAACTTGTTATATCATTAGTATGCCTAGTAGCAGGTTAGTTCCAAAATGAAATCCAAACTATAACATAACAAGTGTTCTTGGTTGACAGAAATCGACCGCCAACATTGGGGCATGGCGCCTCCAGCAGCTTCTCGAAGTGGTCCTTGGGCGGATTGTTCTTGGGCCTTGTTGTCTTTCGATCGACTGCGGCCACAAGGTTGTCGTCGTAGTGCCGCTTGTCATTGTTCTTCTTCTTCTTATTGGATAGAGCGGATGGACCTTCATCAGCTTCTGCTAGCTGCTTCCCCTTGCCGGTGCTGGGGCTGAGGGTTGCAGCTACTGCCTCCTCCCCATTGGCGTGGTCTGTGGCGATGTCGAGGAGCTCCCGAGTTGATTGCGGCTTCCTGCGCCCGATCCGGTGGATCAGCGTGGCACATGTGGCACCATTCTGGAACGCCGAGACGATGTCCGTGTCAGTGGTGTTGGGCAGCTCGGTGCACCGCTTGGAGAAGAGCCAGTTGTAGTCGCGCAGGCTCTCTCCCTTCATCTGCTTGTAGTTGAGCAGGTCCCACGGATTACCTGGTCAGGCGTACGTGCCCTGGAAGTTGCCGATGAAGGCGTCCCGCAGCTGCGATCAACTGTTGATCCTACCTCGGGGCAGGTGCTCTAGCCACGTGTGGGCCGAGTCGGTGTGGTGTAGCGGGAGGTTCTTGATGATGAACAGGTCGTCCCTCACTCCACTGGTGTTGCACGCCAGCCGGTAGCCTTCCAACCAGATGCTGGGGTTGGTCTCTCCATCGTACTTGGGTACGGTTGTCGGAGCTCGGAAGTGCAGAAGGGAAACGCGCACTGCGGATGTTCTTCCCGAAGGCTCACGGTCCTTGGGCGTCAGGCAAATTGCTCCGGCTTCGGTCCTCGTCGCTGTCGTAGCGGCCACTGCGCCGCTTGTTGTACTCCTTGCGAGGTTGGTGCTCGTGGTCATCGTCTCGGCCCACGCCCGCCCTCTGTCGAGCCTTGATGGTGTCGCGTGCGTCGCGGTCGGGGTCGAGGCAGCACTTGACGGGGACGTTGACCTCCATGGATCGATGTGGTTGCTGCGATGGGGCGGCCGGTTGTCGCTGCTCGGAGTGCCCACGCCCCTGCGAGCCCCGCTGACGAGAGGCAGAGCTTTCTGCCTGCTGCACGGCTGCAGTCTCAAGGAGCGTCTTGACCTGCTGGTGCATTTCCTTCTCCTGGCTCGTGGCAGGCTCTGGGATCTTCCAAAGAAGGATAGCCTCCGCCGCCAGGTTCTGTGACGCCTGCTTGAAGACGGGCGTGCCATTAACGACGTCGCCGTCGTCGTTGATGATGCACTGTTGGACGTCTCGCGCGCACACGAGCAGGAGTCGGGTTTGCAACTTGTCCGACCTGTTGGTGGAGCTGGGCCCACTCGTCGTCGAGCTGGTGCTGTGCCTCCTCGAGCTCGTCCAGGAGCTCCCGTCGTGTGGCGTCACCGGGCTGGCCCTACGCAACGGCGACGCTGTCTGCCGTCGAGCTGTGGGCAGATCGGACGGCCCCGTACGGAGTCTGGGCTGGTGCTTGAGCGTTGCTGATGACAAAGCATTCGTGTGTGGGGTCGTAACCCTCCGCATTGGAGTCATCGGAGTAGCTGAAGCAGTAGTCCGCCGCCGCCTGGAAATGCCTGAAGGCGTCGGTGTCCCGAAGCTCGAAGTAATCCCACTCCGGGTCCTGGTACTCACGCGTGTACTCATCGCTGTCGGAGTCAGGTTAAAGCTCGTCGGGCGAGGTCGTGATGAGGTTCCGGGCCGCCAGGAGAAGATGGCCCGGGAGGACCTCGTACGAGCCCAGGTCTGTGCCCACCGACGAGGAGTACGCCGCAGTCGTGTTGCGCATCCTGCAAGGGAATGGTGGTGCTAGCACGCCTTCTCTGACGAGATGCGCCGTCAGGTCCGCTGGGAGTGGCACGAACCCTTCTGTCACGACGGTAGGTTGCGGCTCGTCGGCATCGACCCGCTGAGGGGAGCCGGCGTGCTCCGCCCTGCGTCATTCCTCTCGCGCTTGACGCGAGTGCTTGCCCGAGCGCCTTCTGCATCGGGGTGGTCGTGGAGCTGGCACCGCAGCTGGTGTCGACGCAGCCATGATTGCGTCCCTATTGAGGAGACGCATGAGGTAGCCGTTGCCGGTCGCCTGGAACTCCAAGCTCCCGAACCATATCTCGTACCCAGCCGGGAATGGATCGGAGCAACCCCAGGGGTGCCTCATCGGCAATGACTCGGTGATGATCACCATCAGAAGAGCTGGTGGATGGGCCGTGCGGACCCTGGAGTGAATGTCGAGATACACGAAGTCCCCTACCTGGCGCGCCAACTGTCGGGGTTTGTTACCGGCAAGTAAATTTATACGATCACATGTCGGGAACCGCACAGTGGCACAAGAGACACAAGGGATTATACTGGTTCAGGCCTCCGGAGAGTAATACCCTACATCCAGTCTGAGGGGGGGTGTTATTTATGCTCAAGTGTTCGTAGTAGGGGTTACAAACTGGTCGGGAGAGGGTCTCTGTGCCCATGTCCCTGGTGCGCGTGCACATGGTTCTTGTAGCAGAGTTCTGCGTACGTGAATGGCTGTGAACGACTATGGGGTGTTATGAGATGAGATATCGATCGAGTGTGTCAGCGTATGTACATGTGACCCCCTCCTCCCCCTTTTATAGTTGCAAGAGAGAGGCCTACGGTGTAAAAACGGGAATGTAAACTAGATTACAATGTAGGGCGTCCATCTCCATGTCGGGCAGCATGGTGAGGCAGCAGGAACAGCTAGGAACTATAGCGAAGTAAATGTTGATGGTATAAGCCTCCTGGAATTGCGGGCTCCGAGTAGCCGTCGCCGGGACTCCTCGGGCTCGTCTCTGAGTAGTCTGGTTGTCGTAGGTCATAGGCTTCGTACCCTGCTTCCGTCAGCGGGGTAGGTACGCGTCTTTCCCGGGTACTGTGGGGGCCCCTATGTGGACAGAGTGGCCCACACTTTGCCGTTCGTGGCATAGTGGGTGGTGCGCACTATGCCGTTCATGGCACAGTGGGCGGCCATGCCTCCTGACACCGGACATGTGCGGTCAGTACGTCCCGGCATGGAGGGAGCTACACATGGCAGTGTGGGAGCGAGCATGCGCGGGACGCCCGCCATTTCAGGAGCGGACCCTGGTTGCGGTTGCCTTCGCCGCGAAGCTTGGGCCTGTCGGAGACGGAAACTACTCGTGTGAACGAGTAGTCGTGGAGGGGCGGAAACTTGTCGTTCGAGTCGCCACGTACCTGGAGACTTGTCAGACGAGCCCCCAAGCACTTGGAACTTGCTCGATGGGCCGTCATGTACTCGAGGGAGGAGGGCACCCGTGCACATGGGCCGCTAAGCTCCCAGCCATAATGGAAACTGGTCGTATGGGCTGTCAGGCGCTCGGGGGCGTAGTACTCATCGTACAGGTGTTGAGTATTTTAGGGTCACACGAATAAATCCGCAAGCGCATGGATACCGCTGTAGCTTTCACCTCAGAGTATTCCAAGGGCATCAAATCCAAGGGAACGTGTGTGCACTAACTTCGTACTAGTCGGTCCAAGGACACACCCAGATAGAGGCGAGGATAGAGAGGATTCCTAAAGATAGCACTATAGATGAGATTAAAGGTCGATCTCTAGATAGAACTTGGCTTAGGGTACCGATAGCCCAGACTTAACAGGCGACTCCAGCACGTAGATCTATGTGGAATGAAGCTCTGACTATATCCAGCTGCGGAGGATCAACAAGGGCTAGACGGGATATCACCACCACCTGGACTGCCTCTACCTAACCTTGCGATAAGCTGAACGAATGATAACCGGTAGCGTGACACTACGTCGACGCTGTGGTTACTGCCGTAGCTTTGGCTACGGCACTCTGTACTGGTAGGACTACGACCACGGAAGAGAACTGATCTCACTCACTATAGGTACTACTAGCTTATAATAAAGGCATACGAGATAGCACTCGACCCCGTACTATGCTTCCAACGTATACGAACGACTTGCAGCAGACGAACGCATAAACCCAGGATCTACACACTAGCAGCGGAGAAAGACTAGTCATGCAACCAAGCATAAACTAGAAGGAAACACGAATGTCACTTTGGTCTAAATGGAACATGCAGGAATATCCACTATATTCTAATTGACGAACACACATACAAACGGATATGAGAACTATGAACTTATGCCACAAGATCAAAGGGTTGTGTTCGTGAAGAACACAAGCCTCTAAATCAAGAACACATGAAGAACACAAGAACATATCACCTATGCATGAATGCTACTTTAGTCTAATTAGAAAAATACAAGAATACTCACTTTAGTCTAAATGAAAAACAACAACATCGTAGAGGCACATGCCTCTCTCTCTCTCTCTCTCTCTCTCCCGCTCTACTCTAAGCACTAGCTACGAGAGGAGCCTTGGATGGGTGAAGTGTGTCTCATTTCCTACCCCCTCCCCTTCTATTTATAGGCAAGGGGGTGGCTTGCTTGGAGTGCCAAATGAGTCCAAAACACCCTGGAATTCCTTGCGGAACCAACGGAGAGCTGCCACGCATTGGCTGGGGAAGAGAGGAGCTCCGAATGCTTCGGCCGAACTGGGGATCGGCCGATCCCCAGGTCGGTTCATTTCCACCGCCTTTCGTCCAGGTGACTGCCAGGTGGGCCTCAAGGCGTGTATGGGTATGTATGCGGTGTTTTTAGCATGTTTCCGTGGGGATGTGGGCCCTTCAATCCGCGTACTGGCTCCTGATTGGTCGAAGGTGTATTTCCTTGGATTGGTGATGTGTCATGGACACATGGCATCCAACGTGGCAACATGTCGCCACGTGGTCTGGTGTGGGTCCCACCGGGCCCACATGATATCAAGATGGTGATCTTGTCTTGTGCATATCTCTTTCATCCGGAATCAGAAGTAGACAAATGATATATCCATTTCGATCGTCTCGACGAGTCGTCGCAGTGGTGCAATCCAATTTGTCATTTGAGATAGTTTATGATGATGCCATATTCATGCCATTGGTTCACTTGTTCTCAACAGTATCATTTCACATGCATTTTGGTGTGTCCTGCGAAAAATGTTAGAAACACCAACACTTGTGGAACTTGTCAGTAATAACCCCTATTTTAGTGTTGATGGCCATATTTCATGTATTTAATGCACGATTTGACGGCATAAAAGTGGTACTTAACAGCCGTCAACAACACTACCACACTTGACCTTTGCTCGTCCCCGAGTAAAGGAGAAAGGATCAAGGTGAGACATGATATCCAAAGGTATGAATCGAGCATAAGAGATATTCAAAACCATACCTTACACTTGTGAACTCTATGAAGTGTCTATCATGTCATCTTGGGTAGTTGAGGAATGGAACGGTCATGAATCAAATCACTCCTGCTCATCATGTTAAGTAACTTGGGGTTTTGCAATAAATTTTCAAAACAAACCTTGCTTAGCTCCTCATTTGATTCTCTCAGATGGCTCAATGTGTATATGTCCTCTCCAAGGCATTAGATTGCTTTCTTCATCCTACTTCTAATGATGGCTTATGTGGAGCTCAGGGTAGGATAAAGGATAAAGCATACTCGTATCACATATATCGCAAAGTCAAAGACTAGATCCAAAGAGAATATCAAATCATACAATCAGATGAAGATGTGCACATGTATGGATATGGTGAGTATGATAAGATGGATACTAGGCCCGGAATGGGTGCTAGATATTACCATACATACATGATGAATGTTGGTTGACGGTAAGGTGGACACTAACCCCGGAATGAATACTAGTTATTACCATCTATTTTATGGAACTCCTTTTTGCATGATTCCATCTCTCTCCTTTTTCTCCTTTATTTTGGACATGGCTATTCTTTCTTTTCTCTTCCTCTTATTTTTGTAATCATGCTTTGAGCATGTGTCTCTTTTTTTCCTTTTTCTTTTTCATAGCCCATGTCTCTTTTTGAAGGGCACATTTGGAGACAGAGGTCACACCACACATG
Source organism: Cenchrus fungigraminus (assembly GCA_036936925.1). Classification (NCBI taxonomy): domain Eukaryota; kingdom Viridiplantae; phylum Streptophyta; class Magnoliopsida; order Poales; family Poaceae; genus Cenchrus; species Cenchrus fungigraminus. The sequence continues at coordinate 9,327,442 of CM072775.1, read as the reverse complement.
GAGCTTTATTTTTATGAAATAGATGAATGATACAATGCTAACTTCTAGTGTAGAAGCATAGCAAGGGGAAATTGGGTGTGCACATGAATCTTGATCATGAAAGTAATGAAAAGAATTCTCACAAGGGTCACAGAATTTGACAAAGCTCAATGTAATAACAAGCAGCATATGAGTATAGGGTTTTCAATTGAAACGTCATATGGCACTGGTGTCACACCCGAATTTAAAGGCAAATTCGAATGCTCATATTATATGTGTGCCAGGATCAAAGTTCACACATATAACGACTCAGTGAATACCAAAACACAATGCCATAATGTAAAGAGACTATTAAACATTATTACAGACCAAAATGTCTCATAAACGATCTAATAAATAACGAGAAACAACGCAGCGGATAGGATCAACACCACAAGCAGTTGACTAGCGACACGCCCGCCTAGAAGTATTTAAGGTCTTCAGGGAAGTCTTCAAAGCGACCGGCTGAGCAGCAGTCCGGGTAGTGTAGTTGCAAGAAATAAAATCAACAAGCGTAAGCACATGTCATACTCAACAAGGGAATGTAGCTATAACAACATGCAAGGCTCTTTAGGTGGATGGCTGACATGGTTAAAGCGGTAAGCAATTTTAGTTGGTCAGATTTTATTAAGCAACTTATTACTAGCAATGTAAGTATATACCAACCCAGAGAATAATATATGCAACAACAATAGGATGCAATGCACAAGATTAATTCATGTTCCATAATTTACCCATGTGAGGGTCCAGGCCGCTCCATGACCGAGAGCACGGCTAATCGATTAGATTTACACTCTACAGAGGTTGTACACTTTACCCACAAGTCGTGTCCCCCATATATATCTGGGTTAATTACTCCCTTAAACACTTCCGAGGTGAGTGGCATGGGTTTCACTACGAGGCCTTTACAAAGATTCCCTAGTATGAGCTGCTCGCTAGGTTTGATGACAGCGCAATGCATAACCCTCTCTCAAGACTACGAAGCTACCACAGAGCAGATCAACTTAAGGACTGGGCTATACACCAACTACCGGCACCCCCTAACCCTTATCAGATAAAGCATACTACACACTAAGGTTTCCAATTAGTTAGCCAAGACAGAGCCATTTGTCTTGTGGTTGCACCTGGTTCCTGGGTGGTCGCTCCATGTTTAGATTAACAGGGGTAATCTTGTTTAATGAGGGTAGAGCATAAAATAAATCAAGTTTACTTTTGTGTACAATTAAACCATCCTCAACCCGTAGTTAGCAACTAAGCAGGTGCTACCCAACATAAATAAAACCCAGGATAACAAGGACATGGTAAACAACACTAGTCACACCTTAATCATAGGGTCCCATCAATTTAATGCAAAGCAATAAAGTAAATAGTGTAATTAAAATGTAGTTGTATAGGAAAAAGGGCATGCATCAAGGACTTGCCTTCCACAAACTCAGAGGGCTGCTCAAGATCTTGAAAGTCTTCAACTGCAGCGTACTCGAAGTAGCGATCGTCCACTACGCATCACAACAACCACATATAAGCAAATAATAGAAACAAATAAGAAACATGTACCAAACAGTAACAACAGAGCAAAACAACTGCGTAAAGCTATTCTACTCTTCGATACGATTGTTTGGACATAAAGAACGCTAAAAACGGAGCTAAAACGAATAAACTAGAGCTAAAACAAGATACAGGGGTCTATCTGCGAGAAAACTTAAGCTCCAGGGGCTTAACTGCTAAAAACCACGGGCTAAAACACAATTAAACGTGTAAACCCATGGTCTAACATGCAAAAACTCACCTATGGACTTCGGCAGCTAAAACCAGGGACTACAGGGTCTAAAACGTAATGAAAAGGACCTATTTGTAAGGGTTTTCCTATGGTGGGAGGACCGGCTTGTGAAACTGAAAACTCCAGGGGCTCTTTTGCAAAATGCGCATGACTCGGCGGGTTTGACTGGGTTGACCGGTACGCCGGCTCCGGTCAGATCTGATCGTGGCCGTTCGTCTGCGATCCAACGGATCAGGACTCGCGCAGGCGACTGGCGGCGGCATACGCAGCGGCGTGCGGCAGCACTTGACCGGGACCTCGCCGGCGAGAGCGAAAAGCAGCCTAGAGGGTGCCAACTCGGGCGGGGATTGCACCAGAGCGACGCGCGCGCTCGTGAACTAAACAGGGGCATCGGAGCACCTACACGGGCGACGGTGACAACGCTGTGCTCGGCATGGCGGACGGCGGCGTAGAGCCAACTCCGGCGAGCTCGCGCGGCCAACACAGGACGCGAGGACGAAAACAAACGGCACCGGGAACTTCCTCACCTTCATGCATATCTCTGAAGCTGCTTCGCGACGAAGGACCGGTGGTGGGCGAGTAGATCAGCGGCGGTCAGCTAGGGTTCGAGGGTGGCGACGCTGCGGAGCTCTAGGTTTTAGGGTTCTTGGGGGGATACGGGTGGTGGCACCTTATAAAGAGGCCGGCGAGCCTTGGTGTGCGGGCCAAGATGCCAGGGGGGCGCGTGTGCAACGCGGATGCAGGGGAACACCGGCGTACGGACGCGGGCGACTCGACCCGAGCTCGAGTCCGGCGCGATGAAGGAGATGACGCGTGGGCCCCACGCTTCGGTGTCTGCGGGAGAGGGGAGGAGAGGTGGGCTGGCGTTGGGCCGCAAAGCTTTGCTGGGCCGCGCAGAAACGGAGAGAAGAGGGGAAAATGGTGAGCCAGGCCGGGGATTAGGAGGAGGTCCAGCGGACTTTGAAGTTGAACGGGCCAAACAAACAGGGAGAGAGTAGGAGAGGGTAAAGAGCTTTTCTTTTTTAAAAAAAAACCTTTTGAACTTCAAGCAAACTTTGAATTCAAACACAATTTGAATTCAAACACTCAAAAATAATGCACCAGCATGTATGCAACACTCAACTCCTATATTTATTTATTTTATTATTAAAAATTATTTAAATGCCTAGAAAATTTAAATAACTCCTTAAAATCCTTAAGCAAAGACATAGTTGCTAACAAAATTTTAAAATTGAGAGAAAATTGTTTATTAATTTATTTTTCCCATTCACATCCTGAAATCAGAAATTTCAGGGTGTGACAAATCGACCCCCCTTAAAAGAATCTCGTCCTCGAGATTCGGATGGATCTGGCAGGATAGAGAACACTAGCTTCCAAGCTTATGAATGAAAGATAAGGGATTAAGATAATGAAGGACATACCAAACTGATTGGGTACTCTCTGAGCGGTCCCTGCATTCATGTGATTCAGCTTCCCATGCAAATAGTTCTGCCTTCCTTTGCTCTGAGGGGTCTGATTCCCACTCCTCATTTGTTGACTCTGCACTGGAGTATTCTGAACACCTCTCTGAGGACAATGGTTGGCAAAGTGACCAACCTTTCCACATTTGAAGCATGAATTGCCAACAGGGGTGTTAGGCACACTAGTTCTCACTGGGGTTCCTGCAGGGGTGTTCTGACTAGTCTGCTGTGGAGTATGCGGAGTGGATTGCTGTAACTGCTAAATAGGGTGCTTGAACGGTTGATTGTAACGGTGTATCTGATTCTGGCCAATATTACCACTCGGGCCTCCAAAGCGGAATGGTGCTCCCTGCTGTGGATCGAAACGTGGGCTAGTGATGTTCCAAGACTGTCCAGTAGTAGCCTTCCTCTTGAGATCTCCCAATTCCCTGCGCTTGTGCTCCAAGCCTATAGCCTTATCAATCAGATCCTGTAAAGTAGGAAAAGTGTGGGACATCAGCTGGTACTGCAGTGGTCCAGCTAGCCCTTCTAGGAACAGCTCTTGCTTCTTTCTGTCCTCATCAGTGTCTTCAGGAGCATAGTGTGACAACTCAGTGAATTTGTCCCTGAACTCCGTCACGGACATCCCTTCCTGCTTGAGAGCAAGGAACTCCTTCTTCTTTAGTTTCATGAGACCAGCAGGAATGTGGTGGCTCCTGAAGTTAGTAGTAAACTCCTGCCAAGTAATTGCATTTTGATTGGCATGAGCGGCGACAAAAGCATCCCACCATGCCAAAGCTGATCCCTGAAGTCGCCCTGAAGCATGGAGGACTTTCTCTCTGTCATCACATTGAGCTATAGTCAGCATCTTCTCAATGGTCTTCAACCAATCCTCAGCTTCCAGTGGATCTGCTGTATGGGAGAACACCGGAGGCTAATGGCTCATGAACACCCTATGCCTGTTCATAGGAGCCTTCTGCTGAGCATGGGGTGGGTTGTTGCCTTGGGCCTGCAGATTGGCCACTGTATTGGTCAGGTTTTGGAGAAGCTGCGTCTACGTTTGCAGGAACTGCTGAAAAGCAGGATCCATTTGTGGTTGACGAGGTGCACTGCTGGAGCTACTGCTTCTCCTTTGGCGAATCACTAGGGTTTGATCAACTCCGGATCCTGACCTGGTTTTCACCATGTAAGTGTTAGGATCATTACTTTAGATGTTTGCACTAAGAGTAAAACTCTGAAAGACAAGGCAGTAAAGACTTTCAATTCTGGACAGATTCTGTTAACTCCAAACAATAGGATGTAACTCTCAGTACGGGAATCCAAAAATTATGAAATTTTAACCAGAGAAGTATAATGAAATTATGGAACTATTCCAACTGGATTCACATCAATACAAGGTCTATAGCTTTAGGTATGAAATAAACAAGACGTCTGGGTCAGCTGAGTTTACAGATTTTGATAGCTCCATAGTTTTGTACATAACTCTCTGTATCAAACTCCTAAATTTCTGAAATTTTTACAGATAACCCTTCATATAATTGCTGAACATTTCCAACTAGATTTACTGTATTTGGAGTTCTGTAGCTCGAGATAAACATAGAACAATACTGCTGACTTAGAAAACTCCGCGAGCAGATTGGGATTTACTAGATTATATTAGGGGTAGAGCATAAGAGATTAGGATAAGGAAGATATGGATTGAGACAAAGATAAACCCAACTAACACTTTACTAAAGAACCAATGTCATTGTGGTCATCACTCCACAATACATTGCACGCAAACAAAATTCCAACTCAAACATTATCACAAGAACAAACATTCAAACACACCACTAGACTAAGCACACTTAAACGATCGTTTAGAAATTAACGATTACAAAGATATTAAGCTTAGAACTCCTAGATCCTAAGGAAGCCCTTCAGTGCGGGCATCTGGGGAGTTGTAGCGTGGTCTCTTTGGTGCTGGAGAGTGATGAGCTTTTACTCCTCCATCTTGGAACATAGGGGGTTCCCTTCCCTCCAAAGTAGCTTCTAGCTGACGCTTCTGTACCTCTATTGCATAGATCCTCTGGTGGGCTGTAACAAGCATGTTGTTGGTGTTATCCAACGTGGTGTTGACAGCGGCTAGCAACTCACGGAGGTTGTCCACGGTGGGACTGTGGCCATTAGCTGACGCGATGTAGGTCATGGCTTCACCACTAGCTCTGTAAGGGGTGTACAAACTGTGAGTGCGTGCCAACTCAGAACGCTCCCTGTGAGAGAGAACATAGAGTGCTCTCCTAGCAGCTTCAGAAATCCCAGCTTCCATAGTATCTTTGGGAGCAACATCGTCGTGCCTGGATATCTCCATAGGTCCATAGTGCTGAACCCTTTTATAAACAATCACTGTTACCTCCCAGTGTGGCTCAAACCAAGGATGGGTCCACATCTCACACTGGTAGATTGGATCTTCACCATAGCCCAAACGGTACACTGTCCTCCTTAGATTGTCAGCCATTGAAATGCCTCTCCCATCCTTCTTGTACGAGCTCACTGTCCAGACTACTTCAGCTAGCTCTCTTTCTGCTTCAGCTTGTTCTTCCAGTTCCTCCACTGGGTCTTGATGGTCACCCTGATCATCTTCTTGTGCATGCTCTTCTTCCTCTTCTTCCGAAGCTACTTCTTCTGTCTCATCATCAGACTGGTAGTGATAGTAGTCTTCTTGCGGCCTGTACTGAGGAACTGAGCTCTTTCGGGCAGTCTTCAGGCGTCGAACCATCTAGAGATAAAGAAGTTAGGTGCCAAATGAGACCAAATGCAAGAATGAGAAAGATAGCCAAAATCAAGGTAGAGAACCAAAAGATAGCTAAGGATAAGATGAAAATCAATGATGAGTATTATAGAATAATTTTATAGCAAGCATATAGAGTGTGTGGCTTCTACAAGATTATAATCCTTAATTCCGACCATTACTAACTAGGCTAACGTCCTACAGTCAACACAGCTCTGGTACCACTTTGTCACACCCGAATTTAAAGGCAAATTCGAATGCTCATATTATACGTGTGCCAGGATCAAAGTTCACACATATAACGACTCAGTGAATACCAAAACACAATGCCATAACGTAAAGAGAGTATTAAACTTTATTACAGAGCAAAATGTCTCATAAACGATCTAATAAATAACGAGTAGCAACACAGCGGATAGGATCAACACCACAGGCAGTTGACTAGTGACACGCCCGCCTAGAAGTCTTCAAGGTCTTCAGGGAAGTCTTCAAAGCGACCATCTGAGCAGTAGTCCGGGTAGTGTAGTTGGAAGAAATAAAATCAACAAGTGTGAGCACATGTCGTACTCAACAAGGGAATGTAGCTATAACAACATGCAAGGCTCTTTAGGTGGATGGCTGACATGGTTAAAGCGGTAAGCAATTTTAGTTGGTCAGATTTTATTAAGCAACTTATTACTAGCAATGTAAGTATATACCAACCTAGAGAATAATATATGCAACAACAATAGGATGCAATGCACAAGATTAATTCATGTTCCATAATTTACCCATGTGAGGGTCCAGGCCGCTCCATGACCGAGAGCACGGCTAATCGATTAGATTTACACTCTGCAGAGGTTGTACAGTTTACCCACAAGTCGTGTCCCCCATATATGCCCGGGTTAATTACTCCCTTAAACACTTCCGAGGTGAGTGGCATGGGTTTCACTACGAGGCCTTTACAAAGATTCCCTAGTATGAGCTGCTCGCTAGGTTTCATGACAGCGCAATGCATAACCCTCTCTCAAGACTGCGAAGCTACCACAGAGCAGATCAGCTTGATGGCCGGGCTATACACCAACTACCGGCACTCCCTAACCCTTATAAGGTAAAGCATACTACACACTAAGGTTTCCAATTAGTTAGCCAAGACAGAGCCATTTGTCTTGTGGTTGCACCTGGTTCCTGGGTGGTCGCTCCATGTTCCAATTAACAGGGGTAATCTTGCTTATTAAGGGTAGAGCATAAAATAAATCAAGTTTACTTTTGTGTACAATTAAACCATCCTCAACCCGTGGTTAGCAACTAAGCAGGTGCTACCCAACATAAATAAAACCCAGGTTAACAAGGACATGGTAAACAACACTAGTCACACCTTAATCATAGGGTCCCATCAATTTAATGCAAAGCAATAAATTAAATAGTGTAATTAAAATGCAGTTGTATAGGAAAAAGGGCATGCATCAAGGACTAGCCTTCCACAAACTCAGAGGGCTGCTCAAGATCTTGAAAGTCTTCAACTGTAGCGTACTCGAAGTAGCGATCGTCCACTACGCATCACACCAACCACATACAAGCAAATAATAGAAACAAATAAGAAACATGCACCAAACAGCAACAACAGAGCAAAACAACTGCGTAAAGCTATTCTACTCTTCGATACGATCGTTTGGACATAATGAGCGCTAAAAACGGAGCTAAAACGCATAAACTAGAGCTAAAACAAGATATAGGGGTCTATCTGCGAGAAAACTAAAGCTCTAGGGGCTTAACTGCTAAAAACCAGGGGCTAAAACACAATTAAACATGTAAACCCAAGGTCTAACATGCAAAAACTCACCTATGGACTTCGGCTGCTAAAACCAGGGACTACAGGGTCTAAAACATAAAGAAAAGGACCTATTTGTAAGGGTTTTCCTCTGGTGGGAGGACCGGCTTGTGAAATTGAAAACTCCAGGGGCTCTTTTGCAAAATGCGCATGACTCGGCGGGTTTGACTGGGTTGACCGGTACACCGGCTCCGGTCAGATCTGATCGTGGCCGTTCGTTCGCGATCCGGTGGATCAGGACTCGCGCAGGCGACTGGCGGCGGCGTACGCAGCGGCGTGCGGCGGCGCTTGACCGAGACCTCGCCGGCGAGAGCGAAAAGCGGCCTAGAGGGCGCCAACTCGGGCGGGGATTGCACTAGAGCGATGCGCGTGTGCTCGCGAACTAAACAGGAGCATCGGAGCACCTACATGGGCGACGGCGACGGCGCTGTGCTCGGCATGGCGGACGGCGGCGCAGAGCCGACTCCGGCGAGCTCGCGCGGCCAACACAGGATGCGAGGACGAAAACAAACAGCACCGGGAACTTCCTCACCTTCACGCCGATCTCCGGAGCTACTTCGCGACGAAGGACTGGCGGCGAGCGAGTAGATCAGCGGTGGCCGGCTAGGGTTCGAGGGTGGCGGCGCTGCGGAGCTCTAGGTTTTAGGGTTCTTGGGGGGATACGGGTGGCGGCGCCTTATAAATAGGCCGGCGAGCCTTGGCGTGCGGGCCAAGATGCCAGGGGGGCGCGTGTGCGACACGGACACAGGGGGACGCCGGCGTACGGACGCGGGCGACTCGACCCGAGCTCGAGTCCCGCGCGATGAAGGAGATGACGCGCGGGCCCCACGCGTCGGCGTTTGCGGGAGAGGGTAGGAGAGGTGGGCTGGTGTTGGGCCGCAAAGCTTTGCTGGGCCACACAGAAACGGAGAGAAGAGGGGAAAACGGCGAGCCGGGCCGGGGATTAGGAGGAGGTCCAGCGGACTTTGAAGTTGAACGGGCCAAATAAACAGGGAGAGAGCAGGAGAGGGTAAAGAGCTTTTCTTTTTAAAAAAAACCTTTTGAACTTCAAGTAAACTTTGAATTCAAACACAATTTGAATTCAAACACTCAAAAATAATGCACCAGCATGTATGCAACACTCAACTCCTATATTTATTTATTTTATTATTAAAAATTATTTAAATTCTGAGAAAATTTAAATAACTCCTTAAAATCCTTAAGCAATGACATAGTTGCTAACAAAATTTTAAAATTGAGAGAAAATTGTTTATTAATTTATTTTTCCCATTCACATCCTGAAATCAGAAATTTCAGGGTGTGACAACTAGTAGGACGGTGCCATATCAAAGAGGAGTTTTGCAAAGGGTTTTCAAGTTTTCAAATAAAATTCCCAAGCACACAAACACTTAGAGAGAAGATCATATCATCAAACCATATCACAAACTTCAACTACATAGATGAGCATGCTTCCCTAAAAGATTTTTGTTCACAAGCATCAAGATGATAGGTAAGGAATAAAACATATGCAAGCCAACCTTCAGGAAACATGTGAAGCAAGTTGAGCATGATTCTGTGAGTTTGATTTTAGCAGATACTAATTGAAACTCATTCAAACTCATGAATCAGTGAGAACAGAGAGCGAGAGTAGTGTACCTCTTGTTGCTTTTATTTGTAGATAGTGGGAGTCAGGTGACTCCCCCACACTTATTTCTTACCTGGATTATTAGAAAACAAGAAAAAACAAAGGGAGTCTAGGAAAAGAAGGTTACCTAGCCTAATTATTATTGGAGTTGATTTTAAGGCTAGGTTTCCTCAATGAGGTGGATCACATCATACTCTTTATCATCGGGTTCAAGAAAGACCTTTAAGCGGTGACCGTTTACCTTAAATGTCTTACCTTCTTCATCTTGGAGTGTGATTGCTCCGTGAGATGCAACATCAACAACAAGGTACGGTCCTTCCCATCTGCTTCGAAGCTTCCCATGTCCGAATAACTTGACCTTGGAATTAAAGAGTTATACCTTATCTCCTGGTTTGAATTCTTTCTTTTTGATCCTCTTGTCATGCCATCTTTTAGTCCTTTCTTTGTCGATTTTGGCATTATGGTATGCTTTTTCCCTCCATTCTTCTAGTTCTAATAGTTGTTGTTTCCTTTGTTTCCCAGTTGTTGTGAAGTCCATATTGAATTTTCGAATGGCCAGTGAGCCCTGTGTTCTAGCTCGACTGGCAGATGGCAAGATTTTCTGTACACGAGCTGATAACGTGACATTCCTATTGGGGTCTTGTAGGCAGTTCTATCTGCCCAAAGTGCATTGGGTAGCTTTGTCTTCCATGATTTCCCCATCTCATCTACGGTCTTCTGTAGAATGTTCTTGATTTGCTTGTTTGATGTTTCTACTTGGCCACTTGTTTGGGGATGATATGGAGTCCCAACATTGTGTTGTATTCCCAACTCTCTCAGGAAGTTTCGGAAGGTCTTATCGATAAAATGAGATCCCCGTCACTAATCACCATCCTTGGTGTCCCAAAACGAGGGAATATGACCTCATGGAACATCTTTTTCGCATGCTTGGAGTTTGCAGCACGACACGGTAATGCTTCTACCCACTCGGACACATAGTCAACTGCCACCAAGATGTACTCACAGTCTTGGGACTTTGGGAAAGGTCCCATGAAATCAATACCCCACACGTCAAATAGCTCAACTTGCTGATTATTCTGTAGAGGCAGTGCGTCTCTTGCTGTGATTCCCCCCTGCAGTTGGCATCTTCGACATCTCCAAATAAAATCTTTTGTGTCTTCATACATGGTTGGCCAAAAGAATCCACTCTGATATATTTTCTCTTGAGTACGGAATGCAGCATAGTGTCCCCCATATGGTGTTGCATGACATTTCTCAATGATCTTCATTCCTTCAGCTGTAGGTACACATCTTCTCAATTGGCCGTCGGAGCAAATTCTATAGAGGTATGGATCATCCTAGTAATGACATTTACTATCCTTGATCAACTTCTTCTTGTCTTCACCTGGTGGTACATACCCTGCAACCATAAAGTTGACAATATTTGCATACCAGGGGTTGGAGTCTATGACATTGAATAGCATGTCATCCCGCATGTAGTCATATATTGGTAGCTCCTGCATGTTAGTGAAGTGCATACGCGACAGATGATCTGCTACAGAGTTCTCTACTCCCTTCTTATCTTTTATTTCAATGTCAAATTCTTGGAGCAAAAGGATCCATCGTATCAAGCGAGGTTTAGCATCTTTCTTAGTGAGCAGATATTTCAAAGCAGCATGATCAGTGTAAACAATAATCTTAGCTCCTACTAAGTAAGACCTAAACTTGTCTATATTAAAGACAACAACAAGGAGCTCCTTTTCATTAGTAGCATAATTAAGTTGAGCTCCTGACAATGTCTTGCTAGCATAAGCAATCCCATGATGCTTCTTATCCTTATTTTGGCCTAGGACGGCACCTACGGCATAATCACTAGCATCACACATGATCTCGAAGGGCAGCTTCCAATCTGGGGGTTGGATGATTGAAGCTGTGATGAGTGCCTTTTTAAGAGTGTTAAAGGCAGCCATACACTCATCATTAAAGTCGAAGGGGGCATCCTTAGCTAAGAGGCTTGTGAGGGGTCTAGAGATTTGAGAAAAATCCTTGATAAAGCGGCGATAGAACCCAGCACGGCCTAGGAAGCTACGGACTCCCTTGACATTGATCGGAGGTGGAAGCTTTTCTATTAATTCAATCTTGGCTCGATCCACCTCTATCCCTCGTCCAGAAATTCGATGTCCTAAGACAATGCCCTCACAGACCATGAAATGGCACTTCTCCCAATTAAGCACCAGGTGCTTTTCATGGCATCGTTGCAAGACCCTATCTAGGTTCTTAAGACAATGATCAAAAGTTTTTCCATAGACGGTGAAGTCGTCCATGAAAACCTCCATGATTTCCTCAATCATGTCTGAGAAGATAGACATCATGCACATTTGGAACGAAGCAGGTGCATTGCACAGCTCGAAAGGCATCCTACGATAAGCATATGTTCCATAAGGGCATGTGAAAGTGGTCTTGCTTTGGTCATTGGGATGGATGGGGATTTGGTGAAACCTAGAATACCCATCAAGGAAACAAAAGAAGGAATGGTTTGCAAGCCGCTTCAACATTTCATCAATGAAAGGAAGCGGGAAATGATCCTTCTTTGTAGCCTTGTTGAGTTTCCTATAGTCAATGCACATCCTCCACCTAGTGGGGGGGAGGGCGTTGGGCGATCTGCTCGTCATGCTCGTTAGGCACAATCATCATCCCTCCCTTCTTGGGCACAACCTGAACGGCGCTAACCCACTCACTGTACAGCACAGGGTATATGATCCCTGCGTGCAGGAGTTTTAGGACTTCCTTCTTGATAACGTCCCTCATTGCATCGTTTAACCTCATCTAAGTCTCTCTCGAAGGTGGGACTGTGGAATCTACATGAATGCGATGGGTACAAAGAGTTGGGCTTATTCCCTTGAGGTCATGGAGAGAGTATCCAAGAACAGATCGATGTTTCTCTAGGACGGCGATGAGTCTTGTAGATTCCTTATTTGAAAGTTTGTCAATAATGATCATAGGAGACTCAATATCACCATGGAGGAAGGCATAACGAAGGCCTGCGGGCAGAGGATTTAACTCAATCGGAGGCCTAGAGGGAGTCTCGAACTCAGATAGATCTACGGGTTCAACGGAATCGTCAATTTCCTCAATGAAATCTACAGCATATGCATCAAGGAGGGATTCTAGTGAGTCGTAAAGGAGAATTCCCTTTACCTCTTCAATTCATTCAGAGTCGTGTGAAGGGATAGGGGCCCGTGGTTCCCTTACATGGTGACAATTTGAGGTGCTTTCGAAATCTGCAGAATGATTATCCTCGAATTTGAAAGGGAGTTCCGAAGGTTGAATTTCTTTATCCTTCAAAAATCGTGGTTCAGGGGAGGATTCTAGTGCTGGCTCTGAGGATGTGGAAGGCAAAGGATCAGGTTCAGCCACTAGAGTATCCTCATGGCTCGACATACTCTCTTCCCTGGAGGGTTCAAACTCAGCTACGAAATCGGTGTTTTCAGCGATACAATCTAGGATTTCCGTCCCTTCGTTTGGAGTTCTGTTGGCAAAAGACCCTCCAGCAGTGATGTCGAGATCATGGGCAGTGTCCTTATCGAGACCTAGGTAAAAGTGCTGAAGAAAAATCGGATCGGGTATTGATAGGATAGGGCCATATTTCACTAAAAGTGAGAATCTAGCCCAGGTTGCACCTAAGGATTCCTTCTCATTCTGCTGAAAACCGAGAACATCCCTCCGTAGAGCGACAATACGACCCATGGGGAAAAACTTAAGACAAAATTTGTCTACAAGATTGTCCCAGCTGCCGTTCATGCTACTATGGTTTTCGTGTACCATTGTTTAGCCCCCTCTGCAAGAGAAAAGGGAAACAACTTCCACTTAAGGGTGTCATGCGACATGCCCGCGACAGTGATGCACGAACACACTTGCTCGAACTCTTGCAAATGGTGGTAAGGGTTCTCGCCACCTAAACTAGAGAAAGGAGATTCCTGAACCTTAGTGATATAACCGGAAGGGATTTCATAGCCAGATGTGAGAATCGGGTGCTCAGAAGATGGTGGCTCTGTTGGCGGTTGATTCCCGTCAACCAAGAGCACTTGTTACAGTTTGGTGTGAGCTTTGAATTATAACGAACCCGCCACTAGGCATACTAATGATGTAACAAGTTCACACTTGCATGTGGTTTTTGGACTATGTTGTTTACGCAGGATTTAAGCACCTAAATGAGGACTTCCGGGTAGAGTTCATCGAGCACTTTATGAGAAGATCAATAAGCCCGGCACAAATCAAGACACGAAGTGAACATGACTCCAAATTACCCGAGGACTGAAGCATGAAGCTGTGAAACTCTGAGGGCCTAAACAGAAGATGCGGGACTTCAGGCGCCAAGTACCCTTATCTAAACCGTGGGAAAACGACGTAAAGGACCAACAAGAAGTTCGGCATAAATTCAAGCAAACACGAGAAGCTCGCACGTGAAAGATGGACGCGGGCTGAAAAGGGCCTAGGCCGGCCGGCCCATGCCGACCGGCCTAGGGTGTTTCAGGCCCGGTTCGGCTTCCCCTTTGACCTACTACCTCCTCGGCTTATTTATATCGCTTGTCTCCAATGGCCGCCACATCCATTCACAATATCTCGGTGAAACCTAGAAGTAAGCACCGGAGGGAGACGACGGCGGCCGCGAGTCCTCGAAGTTGTCTAGGAGATGGCCTAGGCCGACCCTAGCTGCCATGGCCGCTCTGCGTGGTTGTGCCATGGTGGAGTTCTGGAGCTGCACGTTCATCATCATAGGTATGGCCTTAGTGGTGATGGTGTAATGTATACTTTCATGTGAGCAATGATAATCTTGTCATCCGATCTATTAAGCGATTCTATGTCTCCGTATTTACTTTCTACCTTTCATGAATATGTTTGATCCTTAGTCTAATGCGAGGTAAGACTACATAGCATGCTTTATGTAATCATGGTGATTAGATCTAGTATGTCGACCCTTCATGGTTTGTAGACATGTCCAAGTATGGGCATGCCTTTAGACTCCCCGTATCATTAAGGGTGCATCGTGACAGGATGATACCCCCGAAAGTGCGGACGTCTTTGGGAGGTAAGCCAGAGGTAGGAGTTGAAGGATGCTTTTAGATGAGATGCTTAGTTTGTTGCTCGTTTGCCGGAACTACAACTAGAAGGCGCTAGGCTTAGTTGTCCCCTTGGTAGCACTTTACCTTGCCTATGTTCGTGAATGTGATCAACCTTGTGCTATATAATATATATATATATATATATATATATATATATATATATATATATATATATATATATATATATATATATATATATATATATATATATATATATATATCTTTGAGGTTTACCCTTTATATGTAATCAATGTTTCATGTTAGGTTAGATTGGCTAGATAAGGTAGAGAACCTTAGCGGTTTGCTTCCAATCCACGATTCGATAACCTTGGTCATACTCCAAGGGAAAAAGTGCTATGATGATCCGCGAGGGACGGTGAATCTTGACGCGTTTTTAGACCGTCAACAAGCCTTTTTTCTGGCGCCGTTGCCAGGGATCGACAACTCGAACCCTAGGGTGATCTACCTTTTTTTTGACTAACCCTAATTTTTATTATTGCATATATGCTTGTTTTCTTGTTGTGTCCTTGAAAGTAGGTGAAAATCTAGACACCAGGCGTTTGATGAGTTCTCTACGTACACATCCTAACAAGATGGTTGTGACATCAAGATTCACTCTTTAGTGGTAGGTGCTAACTTTTGTTAGTGGCCCATCATCCGCTATCGAGCCCACACCCTACACAAGAGCACGTGAACAAGGTAAGTCAACATGTCAATTAAATTTTTTTAAACTAATGTCTCGTGGAGAATTGTTTGATCAAGCAATAGGTATTGGAAGCAATCACGGTACCCCGAAGATCACAAGATCAAACTCGTCAACATCTTCGAAGTCACTGTTCGCATCAATTTTTGCACAGACCTATGAGAAGAATAACAGGATATCTTTCGATATTTAGAAGCCCCACGAAGTTACGCTTCCAACAAGTCGAGAATCAAGTCGATCGGAGGTTCCTACAAGCGGATATGGCCGAATCACCGATGGTTGCACATTCTGAAAATTTCTGGACAGCAAGCAAAACTGAAGTGAAACAGCCATAACTCCCTCATTCGGACTCCGATTAAGATGAATGAGTACCCGTTGGAAAGGTTATTTCATAAACCCTTCAATAGAATTATATTTTTGTATATGTTCTGTTTTGTATACAGGGGAAAATCCATAAATAAGAGGCAGCAGCAACGCGATGAGAACAAGAGAGTGGAGATTAGGACGACAACAACGAAGAGAAGTTTGGCAACGCTTCTATTAGACCACACATGAAGAAATTCAGAGACTTGGAACAAAACAAAGACCCCTGAAGCATTTGCAAATGAAGACACAAGTTGGCGACATCCGATGCAAGGAGATGTTTGGAGCAAACCACGAAGGATTACACACAAAGGACGACATCCAATGGCGCAGATGCTTTGGGCTCTCACACGAAGGATCATGGAGTGACATGAAGACATTTAAGACATGTGTGAAGCCCCGTAAACAAAGAAGAGGAGTGATCCTACACAAAGCAACCTTGACGACATGTGGCACGAATGGAGGAATTGAGAAAAAGTCTATGCGAGCCACCTCCGATCATCAAGGATTGTTCGCTTTCAACTCCGGAGGACCACTCACGATGAAAATCTCGAAGGCTAAGGTACACATTAACCTCTCAAGATACTTTTGGAGATGATATCTTTCTTTTGATATATTCATGTTCATATCCAATAGTGTGTTTTGATTCTATGCCTTGCACCCTTGATGATCATGTTGATATGCTAGAATTTCTTGAGTATGATAAAGAGGCTATGTTGTGCTTTAACCTTGTTAATTTGCTTGCCTAATGAACCCATGCCTAATGAGAGCTTTAGCACTGAGCAAGAAACTTATGCTACCTTTAATCACATTTTGTTCATGCAATTTAAATTGTGGTTATGTATGTATTTGTTTGTCTTACGTCTTGCAAATCTTGGACTTGCTTTGTGCTTGGTCAAGCTCGTGACCTTAAAACAGCGTGTGTCAGGGGAAAACCCGAGTTTCACTAACCATGCAGGTCATTAAACCTTAATAAAAAGGAGAGAAGCCATGGCCCCAATGGAATTGCAAGCTCGTGCATCAGCTTCACCGAAACTCAAAAACAACATTGTTGTTTTCATCAGTTTTGAGCACCTGATCAGATATGTAGAAGAAGATAAAAGTTGAAAATCAGAAGCTCCATCAAGTTCTGATTCCAACACCTCCAAGATTGATGAATTTGAAGACCCGTACAAGGAGTTATGGCAAAAACATTGGGCGCTGCGCAGTCTGAAATCAGATTTGGACAGATTGTAGCGTTGGAGTAAAACGGGCGTGACTTACTCGATCAGAATCCGTTGGGGGTGAATAAACACTTGGTGGAATGACAATTTCATGCGCCATGCATTGGAGAAGTTGTTTGCTACATGGTCTGATCTGGACAGAGAGAAAAATTTGTGAAAGGAGAGGCAGTGACGAAGAGCAAAGGAGAAATTGGGGATGATGATGCAAGAGATGATCGGGCAAGTCTTCCATTGAGCGTGAATGATCATGTCAAGCATGGAGAGTGGATCAAAGCTGCATGGACACCTTCAAATCTTGCATGAAGGACCATGGCTTCGCGACAACGAGGAGGTACGTAAGAAAGTCGAGCTCTATGACTTTAAATGAAGCGCTTTGCGGGAGGCAACCCGTTTTCTTTTGTTTACATATATATAAATAATATGACTGTCTACATTGTAATCTTAAACTGAACCATCAAGTAACATTGTACCATTGCTCTAATAAATACCACAACATTATGTTGTATGATTTAATTGTTATTGAGGGAGCGCTTTGTTCTTAATCTTGGAAAACTTGTAGACCCTTTTGTGTGCCTATTAGTGTTTAGGTTCTTTTTCTTTGTGTCTTTTTAAGAGAGAAATACGAAGTTGGCACCATCCTTTAACTCTAACCTTGTGGCTAGTTAATTTAGGCTGACTCTTGCATTTGTTTTAGACAACCACCATATCATGTCATTTTGTTCATCCATGTCATATTGCATTGCATGTTTTGTTTTGATCTAACTTTTTGTCCAACCAACCTAAGCCTTCCTATAGCCCCTACCAAAAACCCGTAGCCAACAAGGGTAGGGTTGACTTGTGTTGATTGGCTTGCACCATTTCGGTTGTCCAAGCCCACCTCTATCCCTTGTTCTAACTAAAAACTTTAACTAGCCTTCCTATAAAAGCCTTAGGAAAACCTCTCCTATCCTTAGCCCTCCTGAAACCATAGGTTTGTTTTTCATAAAAAGAATTTTAACACCACCTTAAATAGAATTTCTATGCTTGAATCCTTCTCTTCAAAATTCTTATTTGAGCCAAAAATATATGATACCCATAACCTACCCTTTAAACTTTGTTAGTTTGGTTGATTGATTCTTTTCGATGGGTGATTTTCTTGATGACAACGCTTACTTCCTAAAGTGGAGGCTAAGCTTTGTCCTTTGCTTATTGTGGACCATATCGGAAGTCTTTCAAACCTTGCTAACATTTGCTTGTGCTAACTCTTTGCATTTGCATTTTGTATCCCCCTCATTGTCATCTTCCGCTTTATGTTAGCTTGGTATTTTTGTAAAACTTTATGATGAATGCTTTCATATCTATGTTAATGCTTGTCGACATGCGTTACACCTTTTTGCAATCTTGTGTGCACATGGTGTTTAGACATGATTGGAGACCACCATCATTCAGTTTTATATACCTTGCTATCATATTGCATTGGTTGGTTTTTAAACTTTGCAATGCACCCTACTCATCTTACACTATAAGGAATTATTAATCTTGGGATAAGCATGGTGTTTTGACCTTGGTTAATAAATCTTTATGGCGATGGAAAAGTTCGGCAACCACTTTGTAAGCATGGAGCTTAGAATTTGGTGTAAACATTGTTTGTTTTTCAACCATCCTATCATTTGCATGCACTCTTGCACACACGTACACCCTTTAGGTTCTTAATTTTTCGTTCACTAGATTACTATGCCACAAGATCTTAGGGGATGTCTTTGGTTTGTCGGCATAGAGTGAGTATTCCCGACTATCACCTCGGGGGTACTTTGTGCTTTAGAGTTGTTTTGCAGGCATGAAAAATCACTCCCATGAGTTTGCAATAAAAGATGAAAATAAGATCGTCAACACCTCCAAAATCCCGAAAGAAACACCGATGTCTTCATCAAGATTAGGCACATGATTAGAGATGTACAAAAGAGGAAATTTGGATATTCAGGGGCTCCACTAAGTCTTCTTTCTAATGCATCAATATTTAACATTTTAGGAGACCCGTGCAAGGAGTTACAACCAAATCATTGGGCGTCACACGTTCTGAAATCAGCCCAGGATAGTTTGCATTGATGGAGTAAAAAGGGTGTAACTCTCTTGTTCGGAGTCCGATTAGGGTGAATGACCACTCGTTGGAAAGATAATTTCAAGGACTTAGAAATGGAGCAATGGTTCAGTACATGTTCTGTTCTGGAAGTTGAAGAAAAATTTGTGGAAGTTGAAGCAGCGATAAAGGATAACATGGAAGGAGGTGAAGACGAGTTGAGAAACGATTGGGATTAAGGCTTGTGACAAAGGGTGGACGATGAGGGACAATCAAAGTATGATGATGATCTCCACATATGGCGGTAGAATTTCAATAATGACAAGATGGTTCATCATCTTCCATGCCTAGCAACATGCTAAGCATGGGGGAGGACTTGGTAGACATAAGAAGACCGCGTGGAGTACAAGGATCACAATTGCCATGGGATGCTCATTTTCTTCTTCCATGTTAATCACAATGCTTAAGCATGGGGGAGGCCGCGCTACACTTCAAGCATTAAAGGATGGTAACTAATCGTCAATCCTCTTTTTGTCCTTGTCTTTCTATATGTCTGTTCATGCATATGCTTCCCACAACCTTAGATGCAACCTTTGTATATCTCTCTATAGAATAACATGGCTACTAGGAGTACAACGTAGATTTGTTTTGTTTTCAATAATAATCACCGTTACCTTGTGCTCACCATGATGATATCTTGTATGCTCTTACCTTTGTATATATGATGACCGTTGCCACTTTGCTCATTTTTGTGCTTGATTTGTATATGATTAATCTAGTGCACTCTTTAAACATGAGCTGAAAATTTAATAAATGCTGGCCTAATATTTTGTGGAGGATATGATAACTTGAGACCTATAGTATTTTTCGTTACTCTCATTTTTGAATGAATCAAAGATCATTTATTTTTGTTCTTAAAAGATATGTTAACCTTGTCTTTGATACCACTTGCATTTTGCTCTACCAATACAAAGCCTTATATTCAATGAGTGCAAAAACCGTAGTTTACAATATTTATTTTTGGGTGCATTGATTCAAGGCTTGATTTCTCTGGCCCGAGACTAAGAAGCTGGTCATTCCATTTTTGTGTATCCTTCTTTATGCTAGCCTCTTCTATCCGTGCATTGTGAGTTTCCACATTGGGAATTTCGCAAACCTTGCCGGATATCCACCCACAAAACCCAAAAACATCTTTTTTGTGTTCACCTCCTTGACCACAACCCAAAACTTTGAGTATGGATGAATATTTCGAAGAAGATTACAAGGAAAGTGCCATCAAGTGGAGCAAGATTTTGGGAGACCTCCATGAAAGGATCCCTAAAAGGTTTCAAGTATCTCTCTTCAAAAAAATACAAAAATTTCAGCACTTACCTTGGCACAATCATCACCTCTTTGGTTGGGGACGAGCAACGTCTAAGCATGGGGGGTTGCCAAGGAAGTACTAGTGTAGTCTAGAGTTCAAGGGGAGTAAAAAAGAAAAAAAGAAAAAAGTGATGAAAGAAATATAATAAAGAAAAAAATATATGATGAGAAAAGCAAGAAAAGAAAAAAATAATAAAGCTCCCCGGTTCTCTAGCTACGTTTGGAGATTTCAAAAGGACTTCATGATCAAGACCCATACTCATCTTTCCAACCATGTGCAATCCGATAACGAGGACTTCGTTTGTGCCTCGGGATCACTCTTTGCCATTTGCACATCCACCTATCTCAAAGTGTGTGTATTTTTCTCTTCCCCCTCCTTGGAACATTATTTTTCCAATGACCTTTTTGACGAGTCTCGGTAAGTCCATGAGAAGCTTGTCTTGTTTTGATAATATCTCAACTATAATATCTTGGTAGGACTAAACTTTCCCATAGCTCCATATAAAGCCTTCCACCAAATATTTGAGAGAGGAAAGGAGTAGAACAAATAGGCTTGAGAGACAAGATGAGATGAGAGTTCATTAGCAAGATGCAAGGAGGTTTATTGATCTTGGTAAAGCAATATTTCATCATCCTGCTCTTTATTTTCAAAATTTCTGAGATTTGTTCAAAATTTGAGGGCATGATTAATTACTTGTGGAAAGAGCTTAAATGATATCTACCCTCCATAGAGATGGAAGCTAGTTACATTATGGAACTTTAACAAATGTAAACTTGGAGAGCATTATGTTTTCTCGTGTATGATCAATTGCAGGGTATGAACATTGAAAGGCAATACTGACATTATCACACCTGTTTTTCCAAAGAAAACCAAGTGCAAATCTATATGCATGCCAGGATCAAGTTCCATGCATATAGTTGACATAAGTGAATAACAGAAACAATATCACGTAAGGAAAACAAAGATTATCAGAGAATTATGCTTTATCCTGGAAACGAAGGCTCCAAACATCACAGGCAATCAACTGGGGGTTACGTACGCCTAGCACCAGCAACATCTTCACTATGACTTCATAGCAGCTTCCTCTTTCTGAGCAACATTGTTTATAGCAAGGGTGAGCACATGTCGTACTCAGCAAGTGTGGGGAAAGTATGAATGCAAAGGCTGAACAAGGAAAGGCTGACAGGTTGACTGCATTAAGCACTTTTAGTTGGTCAAATTTTATTAGCACCTGATTACTATAGATATATGTATATACCAACCCACATTAACATATAGAGATACGCCATAAGCATATGGCTAACATAACCATAACCACAATTTAAGTCCATCTTCAAGTTCAATTATCATGTGAGGGTCCAGGCCGCTCTTAACCGTGAGCACGACTAATCGATTAGTTTTACACTCTGCAGAGGTTGTACACTTTCACCACAAGTCGCGTAAAAGTTCTAGGAACTTTAAACCCAACCACGCGATGCTGATCAGGCATCATACCACACTGCCAAGGTGTGATTGCATATGGACGCTACGAGGCCTTTACAAAGTTTCCCCAGTGTGAAGCAACCCGCGAAGGTTCCAAGCCGCCGCAAAGCATAAAGTCCCCTAGTAGGACCGTGTCTTAGCAAAGCACACTCCCCACTAGAGCGAGTCTATACCTCAACTAACGCTTCCCCTTGCGCTTTCGGTAAGGTCACCCCAACACTAGAGTCCCTAATTAATTAGCCAAGGCAGAGCCATATACCCTTGTGGTTGCACTGTTGTCCTGGGTGGTCGCTCCATGTTCCGATTAATCATATGATCTTATATTAACTAGAGGTATAGCATAAAGGAAAACATGTTCATCATTATTGTTGTTCATTAGAACCACCATAACCCAAAGTAGCGCAACTAAGCATAGCTACCCAACAGAAAGGTAAAACCCAGGTTGACAAGGAATAAAGGTAATAAAGACTAGGATGAACCTTAATAGGACCCATCAATATTAATGCAAGCATACGCAATGTGATTAAATACAATTATTGGGACAAAAGAACAAGGACACACTTGCCTTTAACCAAAGTAACGATGTTGCTCAAAATTCTGCATCTTCAGGCTCTTCAAAGGTCTCGAACCACGTTCATTCTACTCGCATCAATCATCGGGAACAAACATACAAAGCAAACAAACAGGCATACTAAGAACAAGGCACCAATCAAAAGAAAAGCTTTAAAAGAACGTACTAAAGGAAGGCTCTATGCTATGGATCACTGAAGCACACAGACCGTGCTGAGAAAGGAAAGGCTTGGTTTAGCTTTATGAAGGACACTGGGCTTGAGCAAGAACTAGGGTCAAAAGAAAACCAAGTGCAGATCTATATGCATGCCAGGATCAAGTTCCATGCATATATAGTTGACATAAGTGAATAACAGAAACAATATCACGTATGGAAAAAGAAAGATTATCAGAGATTTACGCTTTATCCTGGAAACGAAGGCTCCAAACAACACAGGCAGGCACGCGGGGACCGGCTTTAAAGGGCGCAGGGCACGAGAGACCCCATCGGGTGCGGCGCGGACGCCGTGGGCGGCGCGGTGCCGGACTCCGGCAGAGTCCCCGCCGGGGCGGACTCTGTCCGGCGGCAGCGGCCGACGGGCCTGGCGGGCCAGAAGAGGAGCTGGGTCGGGCGAAGACAGACAGCGGGAAGAGATCGGGGGCGTCCAGCAGACTTCAAGAGACGGGCCGCGGGATGTAACTGGGCCAAGGTGAAAAAGAGTGAACAGCACAAGGGAGTCTGAGTGGTATGAACAGACTTCTTGCTGACGGGCCGAAAGAGAAACTGGGCCAAAAGTGAAGAAGGAAAAAAAGAAAAGAAAAAGAATTTCTTTTTATTTTCAGAATTTATTTTCGTGAAAAGATTAATCTAGAAATAGCTAGATAATTCATAAAAGCCACGAAAAATATTCTGAAAATTCCAAAAATTCCAGAAAAATTCTCAGAGATAGATTGAGACATGAACAACCCAAATAAAATATTTGGAGCTCATGAAAAAGATTTTAGAGCCTTCTAATAAATAGAAAATGCTCAGAGAAAATGAGAATAAACTTCAGAAAATTCCGGAAAATTCTCAGAGGGGTTTGGTCAGCACCTAAGCGTATTTTAAAACCATTTTGCACTCATGAAACTCTAGATGCATCGGCATGAATGCAACACTCACACAAACATTTTATTTAATTTAGAAAACAAACAAAAGCCTTTTTCCTATTCTATATTTCCTGTAAGAAAGTAAATGTTGGAAAAGTTTTAAAATTGAGAGAAATCATTGTTTTAATTATTCTTCTATTCACATCCTGAAATTGGAAATTTCAGGGTGTGACAAATCTACCCCCCTTAAAAGGAATCTCGTCCTGAGATTCGATGAAAGAAGAAACAAGGAGTAGAGAGACAAACAAGATTATTACTATTGAGATGGGTAGACAACCATCCTCCTTGTCTTCAGGGTGTAAGATCTTCAGTATTCACCTTTCTTGGTCGTCGAGGTCTTTATTAGAATGAATTAGATGTGATAGTAGCAAGCACAAGAGAGGAAGAAAGGTAGAGTGAGGTCTTCTTTTCTTTATCTTGCTCACTTCTTTGTAGTAGCAGTGGCAGTAGCATTTGCTTGTTGACATTGATGTGAGCTTCAATTTCTTCTTCTGAAGTCCTTCATTTGATTGGGTAGAGAGAAAGAGAGACAACAAG
This sequence comes from Cenchrus fungigraminus, assembly GCA_036936925.1. Taxonomy (NCBI): domain Eukaryota; kingdom Viridiplantae; phylum Streptophyta; class Magnoliopsida; order Poales; family Poaceae; genus Cenchrus; species Cenchrus fungigraminus. Next base: position 9,303,477 of record CM072775.1, on the reverse strand, counting down.
GATGTGGGAGACACAAAGGAAAACCCAACTAAGCAACTGATGTTATTGCAGATATAAGACCCAAAATACACCAACACTCACTACAAAGAACCAACTCAAATATTGCCATAAACAATCATGATCATGCAAGCACTGAATTTCACCATTCAACACATAGTCAAAGGAACGATGCTAAACGTTGTTAATAGTCATAGGGTATCCTCATAATAGATTAGATGTAGCTCCCAGTAAGAATATCCATAAATAATGAATTTCTCACAGATCATGGAGTACAAGATTATGAGTTCATCCCAACTAGAATCACCTCAAACAGAGGTTTAGAACTCGGGATATAGATTAATCAAGATGACTATTTCAGCAGTGTTGACAGATTCTGAATGCTCCACTAATTCGTGTGTATCTCTCTTGATACAGAACGAATACTACTGAATTTTTGATAGAAATTGACCCATGAAATTCTGGAACTAACCCAACTGATTTCATGTCAATCAGAGTTCTATAGCTCGAGAAAGAATTAAAACAGTAACGATGTGTCAGAGAGCTGCGCGAACAGATAGAATATCAAGGGTAACAATTGCACCAATAAATCAACGGGGTGTCATTGTTTAAAATAGGTAAGATTAAGATCAAGGGAAGGACTGTCAAGGGTAGGGATCATAACATTCCACTAAATCAAAAGGAGGAATTGCTTGAGGAAATGCACAGGCGAGATCGAAGGAGTGTTCAAGGAGAGTGAAGATAAACATACAAGAATTCACGGTTTAGCATTTGTGAGGAAAGGAAGTGCAAATGCTAAGGGTCAACAAGGAAAGCTGAATTATCACAATGCGAGGATGATAAAATGGTCAAGGAGTGAGAATATACATCACAAAGCTCAAGGGATAGGTAGTGATAAATTTAGATCAAAGGAAACCTTAAGGAACGACCATTTTTATCTAGGCTTACGTCCTACAATCGATACAGCTCTGATACCACTCTGTCACACCTGTTTTTCCAAAGAAAACCAAGTGCAAATCTATATGCATGCCAGGATCAAGTTCCATGCATATAGTTGACATAAGTGAATAACAGAAACAATATCACGTAAGGAAAACAAAGATTATCAGAGATTTACGCTTTATCCTAGAAACGAAGGCTCCAAACATCACAGGCAATCGACTGGGGGTTCCGTATGCCTAGCACCAGCAACATCTTCACAACGACTTCATAGCAGCTTACTCTTTCTGAGCAACATTGTTTATAGCAAGGGTGAGCACATGTCATACTCAGCAAGTGTGGGGAAAGTATGAATGCAAAGGCTGAACAAGGAAAGGCTGACAGGTTGACTGCATTAAGCACTTTTAGTTGGTCAAATTTTATTAGCACCTGATTACTATAGATATATGTATATACCAACCCACATTAACATATAGAGATACGCCATAAGCATATGGCTAACATAACCATAACCACGATTTAAGTCCATCTTCAAGTTCAATTATCATGTGAGGGTCCAGGCCGCTCTTGACCGTGAGCACGGCTAATCGATTAGTTTTACACTCTGCAGAGGTTGTACACTTTCACCACAAGTCGCGTAAAAGTTCTAGGAACTTTAAACCCAACCACGCGATGCTGATCAGGCATCATACCACACTGCCGAGGTGTGATTGCATAGGGACGCTACGAGACCTTTACAAAGTTTCCCCAGTGTGAAGCAACCCGCGAAGGTTCCAAGCCGCCGCAAAGCATAAAGTCCCCTAGTAGGACCGTGTCTTAGCAAAGCACACTCCCCACTAGAGTGAGTCTATACCTCAACTAACGCTTCCCCTTGCCCTTTCGGTAAGGTCACCCGAACACTAGAGTCCCTAATTAATTAGCCAAGGCAGAGCCATATACCCTTGTGGTTGCACTGTTGTCCTGGGTGGTCGCTCCATGTTCCGATTAATCATATGATCTTGTATTAACCAGAGGTATAGCATAAAGGAAAACATGTTCATCATTATTGTTGTTCATTAGAACCACCATAACCCAAAGTAGAGCAACTAAGCATAGCTACCCAACAGAAAGGTAAAACCCAGGTTGACAAGGAATAAAGGTAATAAAGACTAGGATGAACCTTAATAGGACCCTTCAATATTAATGCAAGCATATGCAATGTGATTAAACACAATTATTGGGACAAAAGAACAAGGACACACTTGCCTTTAACCAAAGTAACGATGTTGCTCAAAATTCTGCATCTTCAGGCTCTTCAAAGCTCTCGAACCACGTTCATTCTACTCGCATCAATCATCAGGAACAAACATACAAAGAAAACAAACAGGCATACTAAGAACAAGGCACCAATCAAAAGAAAAGCTTTAAAAGAACGTGCTAAAGGATAGGCTCTATGCTATGGATCACTGAAGCACACAGACCGTGCTGAGAAAGGAAAGGCTTGGTTTAGCTTTAGGAAGGACACTGGGCTTGAGCAAGAACTAGGGTCAAAAGAAAACCTAGTGCAGATCTATATGCATGCCAGGATCAAGTTCCATGCATATATAGTTGACATAAGTGAATAACAGAAACAATATCACGTATGGAAAAAGAAAGATTATCAGAGATTTACGCTTTATCCTGGAAACGAAGGCTCCAAACAACACAGGCAGACGACTGGGTGTTGCGTACGCCTAGCACTAGCAACATCTTCACAACGTCTTCATAGCAGCTTCCTCTTTCTGAGCAACATTGTTTATAGCAAGGGTGAGCACATGTCGTACTCAGCAAGTGTGGGGAAAGTATGAATGCAAAGGCTTATCAAGGAAAGGCTGACAGGCTGACTGCATTAAGCACTTTTAGTTGGTCAATTTTTATTAGCACCTGATTACTAGTAAAGTATAAGTATATACCAACCCACAATTAACATAGAGAGATATGCCATAAGCATATGGCTAACATAACCATAACCACGATTTAAGTCCATCTTCAAGTTCAATTATCATGTGAGGGTCCAGGCCGCTCTTGACCGTGAGCACGGCTAATCGATTAGTTTTACACTTTGCAGAGGTTGTACACTTTCACCACAAGTCGCGTAAAAGTTCTAGGAACTTTAAACCCAACCACGCGATGCTGATCAGGCATCATACCACACTGTCGAGATGTGATTCCATAGAGACGCTACGAGGCCTTTACAAAGTTTCCCCAGTGTGAAGCAACCCGCGAAGGTTCCAAGCCGCCGCAAAGCATAAAGTCCCCTAGTAGGCGACGTGTCTTAGCAAAGCACACTCCCCACTAGAGCGAGTCTATACCTCAACTAACGCTTCCCCTTGCCCTTTCGGTAAGGTCACCACAACACTAGAGTCCCTAATTAATTAGCCAAGCCAGAGCCATATAGCCTTGTGGTTGCACTATTTTCCTGGGTGGTCGCTCCATGTTCTGATTAATCATATGATCTTGTATTAACCAGAGGTATAGCATAAAGGAAAACATGTTCATCATTATTGTTGTTCATTGGAACCACCATAACCCAAAGTAGAGCAACTAAGCATAGCTACCCAACAGAAAGGTAAAACCCAGGTTGACAAGGAATAAAGGTAATAAAGACTAGGATGAACCTTAATAGGACCCTTCAATATTAATGCAAGCATATGCAATGTGATTAAACACAATTATTGGGACAAAAGAACAAGGACACACTTGCCTTTAACCAAAGTAATGATGTTGCTCAGAATTCTGCATCTTCAGGCTCTTCAAAGCTCTCGAACCACGTTCATTCTACTCGCTGTTGACGCGAAAATAGGACGTCACCTCCGCACGTAGCACACGTGACTCCCCGGTCTGTAGCGAGATGTGCCAGCCAATCTGACCTATTGATTGAAAATGGAAAATCGGCTGGAGAGCCGATGGCCTTTGGATAAAATCGTAACAGCTAGGTAGCCGATACGGGGCAGAACAGATCGGCTAGATCAGCCGATATGATGACGTAGGCAGAGCGTAAGCTACCAGAGGCAACTTAAGCAGAGCTACGTGAGCAACACTTGAAACAGATCTAATCGGCTATGTATCATGATTAAATAATAATAATGAAGTAAGAGCCGACAGAAAGCAGTCTCAAGCTGGATAATTGGTGATAAAAGCTAAAGAAACAAGAATAAACTTGCTAATCTAGCTAATATCGATAACTGGTGAATAAATCTAGACGAAACCACAGTGATGCGCCCGGAGGTTAAAGCCTAGATATTATTCGGTAAAGCGGAACTCACCAGCATGCCGGAGATCGAAGCGATGCAGCCCGACGAGTTTGCGAGAACTCGTGAAAGAGAAAAGGTACGAAGGTGAAGTCGCCGAAAAGTAGATGCGGTAAAGTAGATGCAGTAAAGTAGATGCAATAATTGGTAAAGGGGTGCCCGGAGGCGGTTTTGGTATTGATCGTGTGATGATTCTATTACAATAGCCGGGGCTTATATTTATACCCTGGGCTCCTCTAGACTCATGCAGCCGGAAGGGCTCAAAACTTCCTAATTAAAGACTCCTGATGAGTTACACAACGAACTTTCCTAATTATATGTCTAAATTAAAGGAAATACTAAGATACATGGACTCTATTTCCCTTTATGTAGAATCCTTCTCAATTAAGCTTCTTCTTTGACTTGTCCGGGAAGAGATCAACGCGCAGGCACAATCAACTAGGACTCCTTTCCTTTTACGTGTGAATCTTTCCTTGCTTCTGCATTAAGCACTTGCATGTCCTGACGTCATCCTAGCCTCCTACCCAGCCGATTGTCACTGCCGGCCGATCGTCACTGCTGGCCGATTCATGCCAATATATTGGTGGCCGATCATTCTCGTCGTTATCCAGGCGATTGTCTCGTGCATACTCTCACAATACAAGCCTTGTACTTATACGTGTCTTGACTATGCTAGCCTCTTTTATCCCCTTTAGTGCTGATGACTCTCCAATGTATACATGTATACGCCTGCGTGCACTTGTCTCATGCATATGTGCTGACTTCACCGGCTAATATTTCCTTGCCCATCTCTTCCCTAGGTCCTTCTCTGCCGATTACCAAGCCAAGACATTTGACTCTGGATTTGGTCAAAATCCGGTGTCAACACAAGCCCCCTAGTTTCGGAGTATGAAAATTCATGCTTCGAAATTCTATAAATCCAAAACTTCCATTCTCCGACTCATGCAAATTGCTTCATTACTTCAACCTTTTCGGAGTTGCTTTCTCGTAGCCGATATCTATACAATATCTTGGCCAATATGAATGATTAAGGTAACTTCTACTCCTCGTGGTCGATCTATCGTTGCACCAAATTTGAACCATCAGCATAACATCCCAGATGGGCTCCTTGTGTATTTGAGCTGATCTTTAAACACTGATCTCCACACTCTGTATTTGCAAGACTTAGCTGATATCGAACTTGGAACTCCTCAGAATCAATGCTCGCCATCAATGATTCGTCAAACTCCGTCGATACTACTAGTGCCTTCATCGACTCTCGTTGCCCATCTTCCAAATATTTCTCAGCCGATATGTCGTCCGCTCATCGGTAACCGAAAAATAATTCGGCTATCTCTCTATCGATGGTTTCGCAGTGTCGCATTTGTTGTTAATGTCGTCCTGCTGTCTTTGAATACATTTCTGATGATGGCTTCTGTCTTCAAATATGATTCCCATGCATCATGTATAACCTTGTATCCACTGTCGTGCATTCAGGAAGGTACTGATCTTCTGGATGTCATACTTAGAACGTGCATAGGTTTAACTATCAGGTTTATCACTGATGCTACAATTCTCTCAGTACTTCCAAATTTCTAACACCTCTGACATCCTTTGTAATATTTGAAGCAGTCATCCCAGATCGTCGGCTAATAATAACTGTTATTTCTTGAATGTCGATTGATTAGCTTTTAGCCGCCTATCACCCTTCTTGGATGGATCTTTCAAATAGCCAACTATCTCCTTTCTCCAATCATCGGCAGGAATCTCTGAAGCAAGTATCGGCCGATAGCCCGATGCACCTTGAGCTAATTGATTAACCTTTCTGTTGTGACACTTGCGGATACGCTCGAGTCTCACCATCTTGAACCTTTGAGTAATTGGAGGCACTCTTCATGATAAACCCCTTTTAGTATCGCCTGGTACTCAACTTGATTATTTTTTGAAGTCTTCTCAATGGAATAGAGAATTCATAACTTTCCTCTCGAGGTGAGATGAGGACATTCCCAATTCCAGCTCCTACTCCACATGATGATCTATCGAAGAATATGGTCCATGGGACGAGTTCAACGACTGCAATCTCGAGCCCACAATACTGAGTTACCAGATCGGTCATTACTTGTCCTTTGATTGCTTTGGCCGATTGAGGAGTTAAATCAAATCTGACAGAGCCAAGCTCCACTTTCCAATTCTACCCTCAAAATAGGTAACGACAGTATGTGCTTGACCACGTCATCTTTGCAAACCACGATGCATTCGACAGTAGGCCAAAGTATATGACTTCGCTCTTTTCCTTCAAACTCTTGTACAAGGGCCGATCCAATAGCCTACTCATTAGCCGATGAATATAATTTGAACGGCTTCTTGTCTTGAGGGGCACTAAGACAGGAGGAGATTTTAGATACTGTTTGATGCTGCTCCAAAGCCTTTTGCTGCTCTTCTCCCCATATAAATTTCTGATCGGCCTTGAGCTTCAACAAAAGTGTGAACGACTGAGTTCTCTCTTAGACAGATTAGATATAAATCTTCTGATAAAATTAATCTTGCCGATCAACGATTGAAGCTCTTTCTTGTTTGTCAATTTGACTTCTGACCAATTTCAATTCCCCTTTCATGTATCAAGAAACCTAGGAGCTGTCTTGCTGGGATTCACATGCTTCCAGTGTTTTTTCGTAGATCGGCCAGATGTTCTTTGTAGTCTTTTGACTTGACAACCACATCATCAATGTAGATTTCAACTATCTTGCCGATGAGCTCGTGGAATATAATTCATGGCCCTTTGATATGCAACCTCAGCATTTTAAATCGTCCATGAAGCTGATGACTTTGTGTCCGCACCAGCATTTACCAATGCATCGGCCACTAGCATTGGATAGCCACACATCGACGTCGCCTTGCTCAAGTTCCTGAAATCAATACAAACATGCAATTTGCCATTTTCCTTATATGCAGGAACTAAATTAGAAATCCACTCAATATATCGATATAGCCGAATAAAACCAGCTTCGAGTAACTTTGTTATCTCGGCTTTTATATCAGGATAAATCTGTGTATTGCATTGCCTAGGGTGTTGCTGAAAAGGTCGAAACCCTGATTTGATGGGTAACCAATGTTCTGCGATCGATCGGTCTAAGCCAGGCATCTCATAATATTCCCAGGCAAACAATCCTTGAATTCTTTTAATAATGCGATCAATTCTTTCCTGTATTCTTCTTCTAGCTTGGCACTGATGTATGTTGGCCTTGGTTTGCTTCTATCTCCAAGATCTATCTTTTCTAATTCATCAACCGATGTAAACCTATGCCCAAGCTTCCCTTCATCTTCAATGAATTGATCCATTAAATCTCGTCATCATAGCCGACTGCTTGAACCGGCTTTAGTCCAAAATCGGACACTTTGAGATACTTGGTATCCCATGCTTTTCCAGATATGCAGCTCACTTGATCATAAGTCCATCCTTGTGCTTCTGTAGCTGCTACTGTCAAGGAGGTTTCTCCTTGCACCACCTCCACTGAATCTCCGACCATTGGATGATGCATTGATACATTGTAGATGGTACGCAACAATTGGCATGTATCCAATCCCGACCCAGTAGTAAATTATAAGATCTCCTCCCTTTAATGTCAAGAAAGCAGTTGGAAGGGTCTTACTACCGATGGTGAATTCCACACACATTGCTCTTTGAGCTGGAGAGACGTTGCCTTCGAAGTCCACCAACATCATGTCGGTTTGGGTCAAATCTTCATCAGATTTCCCAATCTTGCGCAGCACGGTGTATGGCATCAGATTGACTGCTGCTCCTCCATCTACTAGCATCCTGGTAACTGGCTTTCCGTTGACAAATCCCTTGAGAAACAAAGCCTTCAAGTGTTGTCTCTTCTCATCATCTGGCTTCTCAAAGATAGCTTGTCTGGGTTCCAGTGTCAATTGAGCCATGCCAAGTTCTTCATCGGACATATCCGAATCAACTGGAGCCATGAACTCTTTTGGTAGGAAGACAACCATGTTTATATCAGCTTGGGGTTTGTTATCTTCTTCATCATCGGCCTTAGGCTTTGGGCGCCAAACTTTAGACCGAACCTTCTTCTTGTCCAACACGTGTCTCTCTGCTTCTTCATGCTGTTCTAGCTAACGTAGGCGCTGGACTCTCCTCTTCTGGGACTTGGTCAAGCCATCTGGACACCATTGCGGATTGGGCTTCTTACGTGTTTGGCTTGACCCTTCATCGTCCAGTTGTAGCATGTGTCGACGTTCAGGAGCTTGGCACATGATATCTTCATCAGGGACCAGAGAATTTGCTATCTCTTCTAGCCGATTGTTTGACTCTTCATTGACTCAGCCTCTCAGCCGATCATGAACACTGGCCTTGCCCCCCAGTCGATCGTGGACGCTGGCCTTGCCCCCCAGCCGATCGTGGACTGAGACCTGTTGATTGCTGAATTCATGGTGATCCCCGCCTGAAGGTCTTCTGTTATTGAAACAAACTCTCTTAGATGAGCTGTTATTGTTGTAAGCCCCGTTGCATTCTGGACAATTCTCCACTGTTGGTAGCTTGATCCCTTCTTCCCAGCAATACTTGAAGAACGGACACCTCTAATGTCCCTCATTGCACCGTGCCCACTCTTCTCTTCCCCTTGCTTTCTCTTGTCGGCGCTGGAACTTCTTGATCAGCATCTGTGATGTGACGGGCCGGCGTGGCTTTGATTCTCCTTCTCCAAGTAGTAACCCTTTTCCTTTGACATCGGCAGCGGTTACTTGTACTTTGGGATCAACAGCTCCTTTATTTTGAGCCGATTCAGACATCAGCAGCCTAACACGTGACATGTCTTTGCTAGACACCTCAACTGTATTAGTTGAGAAGGGGTGCTGATCAATCTTCATCGGCTTTTCAACTTTGGTAGGGGTTTAGAACTTGAGTTTCCCTTGCTCAATAGCTGATTGGATCTGCTGTCTGAAGATCTTGCAATCGTTGGTGTCATGCGATGTTGCATTGTGCCACTTGCAATACTTCATTCTCTTTAGCTCCTCTGTAGATGGTATGGTATGGAACTGGGAGAGTTTAATCCGCCCTTGCTGAAGCAATAGATCAAATATCTTATCGGCCTTAGTGATATCAAAGCCGAATCTTTCTGGTTCCTTTTTACCAAAAGGACATGACACAATCTTTTTGCCTTTAAACGATTCTGCAAGTCCTACCATGTTATCTTCATCTTCTGAATCGGAGTAATCTACATATGACACTTTCTTTCGGAAACTCCTCACGCTTGTGCAAATCTTCCAAGTATGTCTCTTTTCATCATTGCGAGTCAATTTTAGTATCCAAGCCATTTTAATAGCGAGTAGTCGATTGATGGACACATTTCATCGGCTCTCTCTTACCATCGGCCAGAAGACGTAAAAGATACTTGGCCGATTGGTTTTCTCTTTCTCTGGAGCTTTCATGGATTGTACCAAAATCTTCTGGACTCCCTGACGCATGTGGTTCCTTCCATTTACATACGTACTTAACTCTAGTCTTTTAATTATGCAGATCAACCATGAGGTAGACTCCTGCTGCTTGCTAGTAGTCCTTGTGGTGGCATCTTGAATAACATATAGCCGATATATTTCTCATCGGCTTTTCTTGCATTTGTTTCAGTGCCAATTGATCTACTCCACTTGCCGCATAGGGTAGTTATCAGTAGATACATACCGCATAGGGTGTTCGGCATTGTCGTAGACATGCCTGCTTGATGACGAGTCGATGCAGATTCATTCGCTTAACTACTTTGATGTAGTCGTCGTTGTCGAAGTAGTTGTTGATGAAGTCGTCGGCGAGATTGTCGGTGTCGAGCTTGATGGCGAGGTCAACGAAAGGAGGTAGTGCTGCATCGGCTGACTCTGTTGCTCTTCTATCAGCTAGCTTCCATCGGCCATATTTTAAATAAAGCAGCCGATATATCTCTTCTCTTGCAATGCCGGTTTTTACCAATAAATAATCTGAAATAATATGATAGAATAATATGTAGCCAAAACATATATCTTTTTGGCTTTTCGTCACGAGGCAACATAATGATAGGATCAAATGACATGTGCCCCATCATCTAGCCGATTGGAGACATCAGCTTTAAAGTTTTGTACATAATTCTTGTCCTCCTGGATCCCATGGAAAATAAGTTCCAAGTGGCCAATGCTTCAGGGCAATATGTCTGTGTTTTTGATCGCCTGGCTCCCATGCAACGTGTACTCCAATCAGCCAATACTTTTGCATAGTGATTTTTGGCTCTTGATCACCTGGCTCTCGTGGAAAATATACTCCAAGCAGCCGATCTTCCAGTGTAATATTTCTGGGCATCGAGTAATAAATTATTTGAGAAGTTGTCTCTTGCCCAACCTCTGCTATCCATTCATCGGCCGCTTCGTCTTTCTTCAGTGGCCCATCAGCTTGTTTTTCTCTATCCTTGTATTTGGCTGGGACTTCATCTTCTTGGACTTCTTCAGATTTGTGTTCTTCCTCGTACTGATCTTCAAACTCCAACTCATCAACTGAGATCTGTATTTTCTGATATATTTCCTCAGTTATTTGGGAGCCTATTCCAAGATCAATCCTTAAGTTTTGATTCTTTGGTGATTCCTGAGAAGTGAACCGTCTCTGAATATTCTCATCCTCTAGTTGACAGCCCTCTTGATCCTGAGTGCTCACTTTGATGATATCATCAGTTGCAAATGACTCTTCGTCACACTGAGCAAGCTCCTTTTGATCTGGTTGTTGTGTCCAAGCTGATAGCTGGGAACTCTGTAGCCCCCCGAGCAAAGATTGCTGAGTTATCGATTGAGGCTGCAGCCCCCCAGGCCAAGACTGTTGAGTCTTTGGTTGCGGTTGGTAAGCTATCGGCTGCTGAACCGATACTTGTGGTTGATATGCCATCGGCTATTCAGCCGATACTGGCAACTGATAACCTTTCGTTTGTTGTAATCGAACCGATGGCTGGACAGATTGCAGCCCCCCGGGCCAAGATTGCAGAGCTATTGGTCGTGACTGGTAATCCATCAACTGCTCATCCATGGTTGGTGACTGATATATTTCTGGCTCATGCGGCTGATAAGTCATTAGTTGATAGGTCGATGTCCGTGGTTGATCCGCCATCGGCCGTAGAGCCGATACTTGTGGCCGATAGCTTTGCAATTGCTGACTTTGATTTGATGGTTGAGCATATGAAGTTAACTGTCGCGTATCATGGGGAACAGATTGTAATTCTTGGGCAACACCTTGAACACATGTTGATTTTTGAATTTGAGTATTATCCGCAGGCGTATATTCAAGGGCGCTGAACAAATCCTCCTGTGCCAGTGGTAAGGATGGAGAGAGAACTGGTACAGTCTGAGGAATCTCCATTGGCTGATAAGATTTGTGTTGATGCAAGAATGAGGGCATTAAACAATCATCATAAGCCGATCCAGGGACTGTACCTGCGCTTGCTGTTGTAGTACTTAACGACCCAGGATATATATATGACGGTTCTTCATAACCTTGCTGTTGAATTGGATCGTAAGAAAAAGCAGTATTAGCCGATGTCATCGGCTGTTGATAACATGTTCTCTCATACCTTCGTTGTTGAGCAAACTCAGAGAATGCGCTCTTTATGGCATTGCTTATAATATCCACCAATATTCCAGATTGACTGTCCATGGCAACGTACTCCTCGAGCCACTCTTGATTCGTTGTGGATAATGTCTTCAGGTCTTCGCCAGACGATATAATATGGATATAATATTCGGGTCCCACTAGGCGTGCCAAAAGTGTGTTGATGCGAAAATAGGACGTCACCTCCGCGCGCAGCACAGGTGACTCCCCGGTCTGTAGCGAGGCGTGCCAGCCAATCTGACATGTTGATTGACAATGGAAAATCGGCTGGAGAGCCGATGGCCTTTTGATAAAATCGTAACAGCTAGGTAGCCGATACGGGGCAGAACAGATCGGCTAGATCAGCCGATATGATGACGTAGGCAGAGCGTAAGCTACCAGAGGCAACTTAAGCAGAGCTACGTGAGCAACACTTTAAACAGATCTAATCGGTTATGTATGATGATTAAAATATAATAATGAAGTAAGAGCCGACAGAAAGCAGTCTCAAGCTGGATAATTGGTGATAAAAGCTAAAGAAACAAGAATAAACTTGCTAATCTAGCTAATATCGATAACTAGTGAATAAATCTAGACGAAACCACAGCGATGCGCCCGGAGGTTAAAGCCTAGATATTATTCGGTAAAGCGGAACTCACCAGCACGCCGGAGATCGAAGCGATGCAGCCCGACGAGTTTGCGAGAACTCGTGAAAGAGAAAAGGTACGAAGGCGAAGTCGCCGAAAAGTAGATGCGATAAAGTAGATGTAGTAAAGTAGATGCAATAATTGGTAAAGGGGTGCCCGGAGTTGGTTTTGGTATTGATCGTGTGATGATTCTATTACAATAGCCGAGGCTTATATTTATACGCTGGGCTCCTCTAGACTCCTGCAGCCGGAAGGGCTCAAAACTTCCTAATTAAAGACTCCTGACGAGTTACACAACGAACTCTCCTAATTATATGTCTAAATTAAAGGAAATACTAAGATACATGGACTCTATTTCCCTTTATGTAGAATCCTTCTCAATTAAGCTTCTTCTTTGACTTGTCCGGGAAGAGATGAACGCGCAGGCACAATCAACTAGGACTCCTTTCCTTTTACGTGTGAATCTTTCCTTGCTTCTGCATTAAGCACTTGCATGTCCTGACGTCATCCTAGCCTCCTACCCAGCCGATCGTCACCGCCGGCCGATCGTCACTGCTGGCCGATTCATGCCAATATATTGGTGGCCGATCATTCTCGTCGTTATCCAGGCGATTGTCTCGTGCATACTCTCACAATACAAGCCTTGTACTTATACGTGTCTTGACTATGCTAGCCTCTTTTCTCTCCTTTAGTGCTGATGACTCTCCAATGTATACATGTATACGCCTGCGTGCACTTGTCTCATGCATATGTGCTGACTTCACCGGCTAATATTTCCTTGCCCATCTCTTCCCTAGGTCCTTCTCTGCCGATTACCAAGCCAAGACATTTGACTCTGGATTTGGTCAAAATCCGGTGTCAACACTCGCATCAATCATCGGGCACAAACATACAAAGCAAACAAACAGGCATACTAAGAACAAGGCACCAATCAAAAGAAAAGCTTTAAAAGAACGTGCTAAAGGATAGGCTCGATGCTATGGATCACTGAAGCACACAGACCGTGCTGAGAAAGGAAAGGCTTGGTTTAGCTTTATGAAGGACACTGGGCTTGAGCAAGAACTAGGGTCAAAAGATCTAGATCTGGAAAGAAGATTAGCTCTACAACAGAGACACACTGAGACAGAGAGCTTCGATAAAGAACGTCTACCGATTGATTTGTACATGTGAGAGATCAAGCTATGAGCTATGTTTATTTTAATTAACAAAAGATATGGAAAGGATATTTCATAAAGAAAATACCCTAAATTGGAATTAATGCAATATTATATTTTATTTGCAAAACCGGTGTAAAGAACTAGTCAAGTTTTATTTATAAAGATTCATATATAAATTATACCAATTAAACATTTGATTTAGAAAAGATAAACTATATGAATCCTCTAAACGTAACTTTGTAATTCGAGTAGATCATATTATTATCAAAAACATTGTGGCATTAGCATTAATCAAATTAACATGTATTTATAAAACCGGTGTAAAAAGCCTAATCAACTTTTAATTAGAAAAGTTTAATTAATCATTAAGCAAATTAACATTTGGTTGAAAAACCGGGTAAAAGATGTAATTAGATTTTATTTATGAAAACATATGAGATAAGCATTAATCAAATTAATATTGATTATGAAAAACGGTGTATAGCTCTATATAGCTTTTATTTGGAAAAGGCATATTTAACTAGGCATTCATCAAAATTAATATTAAATTTATTTTCAGAGAACAAACATGATGAAAAATCACCTCTAATGTGTACTTGACATTATTATGAACCTAACGCAACTTGAACGGATGAAAACGGAGATTTTATGAGCAAAACAAGATTGAAGGACCTAGTTGCGATAGATTAGAAACTTCAGGGGCTTTACTGCGAAAAGATAGGGGCATATACATAATTATGTATGAAAACCTGAGGGCTTTCTTGCAAGAGCTTCAAATTGGACTGGATCTTGGGAATCTAAAAGATATAGGGGGTTTTCTGCAAAAGAGGTAAGACACAAGATGGAATCTATGGATTACTGAAAAGGGCAGGGGTCTAAGTGCAAAGTCGCACTCCTTCTTCCTCAGACCGAAACAGGGGACAGGGGGCTCCCGCCGGTTCTGGCCGACAGCGGCGCCGGCGACCTGGACCGCCAAGGCTCGGGTGAGCAAGGGAAAAGGAGGAGGAAGGGAAGGGGAACCTGTGAGCGTGCTCACCTTGGACTGAGACGGACGGAGCACGGCTTACAGCGGTTGACAGCGGCGGCCGGCGGCGGGTGTAGATGATGGCAGTGCTCCGGTGGCTCTCCGGCGTCGGGAAAGAGCTCCTCAGGTGCAGTTCGTCGTCGCGGTTCCCGAGGTGTTGGCGACTTGGTCCATCGGCATCCCGACGCGGCATAACGGAGACGGCCGGCGGCGGTGCGCCCATGGCGGCGGCGGACGGCTCCGGCGAGGGCGGCGCTACGCTGGCGCGACGCGTAGGGGCAGGCAGAGGCACGCGGGGACCGGCTTTAAAGGGCGCAGGGCACGAGAGACCCCGTCGGGTGCGGCGCGAATGCCGTGGGCGGCGCGGTGCCGGACTCCGGCAGAGTCCCGGCCGGGGCGGACTCTGTCCGGCGGCAGCGGCCGACGGGCCTGGCGGGCCAGAAGAGGAGCTGGCCCGGGCGAAGGCAGACAGCGGGAAGAGATCGGGGGCGTCCAGCAGACTTCAAGAGACGGGCCGCGGGATGTAACTAGGCCAAGGTGAAAAAGAGTGAACAGCACAAGGGAGTCTGAGGGGTATGAACAGACTTCTTGCTGACGGGCCGAAAGAGAAACTGAGCCAAAAGTGAAGAAGGAAAAAAAGAAAAGAAAAATAATTTCTTTTTATTTTCAGAATTTATTTTCGTGAAAAGATTAATCTAGAAATAGCTAGATAATTCATAAAAGCCACGAAAAATATTCCGAAAATTCCAAAAATTCCAGAAAAATTCTCAGAGATAGATTGAGACATGAACAACCCAAATAAAATATTTGGAGCTCATGAAAAAGATTTTAGAGCCTTCTAATAAATAGAAAATGCTCAGAGAAAATGAGAATAAACTCCAGAAAATTCCGAAAAAATCTCAGAGGGGTTTGGTCAGCACCTAAGCGTATTTTAAAACCATTTTGCACTCATGAAACTCTAGATGCATCGGCATGAATGCAACACTCACACAAACATTTTATTTAATTTAGAAAACAAACAAAAGCCTTTTTCCTATTCTATATTTCCTTTAAAGAAAGTAAATGTTGGAAAAGTTTTAAAATTGAGAGAAATCATTGTTTTAATTATTCTTCTATTCACATCCTGAAATTGGAAATTTCAGGGTGTGACAGACATCCATTAAAGACTTACTCGAGGACAAGCAAGATTTAACCTTGGGGGTGTGTTGGCGGTCGATTTCCATCAACCAAGAGCACTTGTTACACTTTGGTTTGAGCTTTGAATTATAACTAACCCACCACTAGGCATACTAATGATGTAACAAGTGCACACTTGTATGTGGTTTTTGGAGTATGTTGTTTACGCAGGATTTAAGCGCCTAAATGAGGACTTCCGGGTAGAGTTCATCGAGCACTTTATGAGAAGATCAAGAAGCCCGGCACAAGTCAAGACACGAAGTGAACATGACTTCAAATGACCCGAGGACCGAAGCATGAAGCTGTGAAACTCCGAGGGCCTAAACAGAAGATGCGAGAGTTCAGGCGACAAGTACCCTTATTTAAACCACGGGAAAACGACGTCAAGGACCTACAAGACGTTCGACATAAATTCAAGGAAACACAAGAAGCTCGCACGCGAAAGATGGACGCGAACCGGGCCGAAAAGGGCCTAGGCCGGCCGGCCCATGCCGACCGACCTTGGGTGTTTCGGGCCTGGTTCGGCTTCCCCTTTGACATACCGCCTCCTCGGCTTATTTATATCGCCTGTCACCGATGGCCGCCACATCCATTCACGATATCTCGGCGAAACCTAGAAGTAGGCACCGGAGGGAGATGACGGCGACCGCGTGTCCTCGAAGATGTCTAGGAGATGGCCTAGGCCGACCTTAGCCGCCATGGCCGCCCTGCGTGGTTGTGCCATGGTGGAGTTCCGGAGCTACGCGTTCATCATCATGGGTATGGCCTCGGTGGTGATGGTGTAATGTATACTTTCATGTGAGCAATCATAATCTTGTCATCCGATCTATTAAGTGATTCCATGTCTCCGTATTTACTTCCTACCTTTCATGAATATGTTTCATCTTTAGTCTAATGCTAGGTTAGACTACATAGCATGCTTTATGTAATCATGGTGATTAGATCTAGTATGTCTATCCTTCATGGTTTGTACACATGTCCAAGTATGGGCATGCCTTTAGATTCCTCGCATCATTAAGGGTGCATCATGACAGGATGATACCCCCGAAAGTGCGGACGTCTTTGGGAGGTAAGCCGAAGGTAGGAGTTTCAGGATGCTTTTAGATGAGATGCTTAGTTTGTTGCTCGTTTGCCGAAACTACAACTAGAAGGCGCTAGGCTTAGTTGTCCCCTTGGTAGTGCTTTACCTTGCCTATGTTCGTGAATGTGATCAACCTTGTGCTATAATATATATATCTTTGAGGTTTACCCTTTATATGTAATCAATGCTTCATGTTAGGTTAGATTGGCTAGATAAGGTAGAGAACCTTAGCGGTTTGCTTATGATCTACAGTTCGATAACCTTGGTCATACTCCGAGGGAAAAAGTGCTATGATGATCCGCGAGGGACGGTGAATCTTGACACATTTTTAGACCATCAACAGGCTCTAGGAATTTCCCTTTCGGAGTGGAGAAGCTTAAAATGGAGGGCTGCTCCATGATAACAGGAGTGAAGGTAGAAATAAAGAAAAACAAAAGATACGAGGACCGCTAGGTTCGAAGATAGATACAGCAACCGCTCCCTGGGAACGGCACCAGAAAGCTTGTTGGGTATTTTAGCGTCACACAAATAAATCCGCAAGCGCACGGATACCGCTGTAGCTTTCACCTCATAGTATTCCAAGGGTATCGGATGCAAGGGAACGTGTGTGCACTAACTTCGTACTAGTCGGTCCAAGGACACACCCAGATAGAGGCGAGGATAGAGAGGATTCCTAAAGATAGCACTATAGATGAGATTAAAGGTCGATCACTAGATAGAACTTGCCTTAGGGTACCGATAGCCCTATCTTAATAGGCGACTCCGGCACGCGGTTCTATGTGTAATGGAGCTCTGACTATATCCAGCTGCGGAGAATCAACGAGGGCCAGACGGGCTTTCACCACCACCTAAACTGCCTCTACCTAACCTTGGGATAAGCCGAACGAATGATAACCGGTAGCGTGACACTACGTCGACGCTGTGGTTACTGCTGTAGCCAACGGACTACGGCACTCTGTACTGGTAGAACTACGACCACGGAAGAGAACTGATCTCACTCACTATAGGTACTACTAGCTTATACTAAAGGCATACGAGAGAGCACTCAACCCCGTACTATGCTTCCAACGCATACGAACGATTTGCAGCAGATGAACGCATAAACCGAGGATCTACACACTAGAAGTGGAGAAAGACTACTCATGCAACCAAGCATAAACTAGAAGGAAACACGAATGTCACTTTGGGCTAAATGGAACATGCAGGAATATCCACTATATTCTAATTGACGAACACACATACAAATGGATATGAGAACTATGAACTTGTGCCACAAGATCAAAGGGTTATGTTCGTGAAGAACACAAGGCTCTAAATCAAGAACACACGAAGAACACAAGAACATATCACCTATGCATGAATGCTAGTTTAGTCTAATTAGAAAAATACAAGAATACTCACTTTACCGTTGCAAGCGGGGTGGGTTGCGGCTACCCGCCCCGCGTCCTCACGAGCCGCATGATTCGTTGCGGGCCGACGCGGCTGCCCGCATTCCGCCGCAACTTCTTTGCGAGCGATGCGGCAGCCCGCATGCCGCCGCGAGTCGTATGAAGCGGTGGCTCTGCTCGCATGCCAGACAGTGGAGGCTGTGGAGCAAATCAGATGAAGCGCATCACGGTGTCCATCATGTCAGCTCAAGCAACATTTGCCAACGTTGTCAGCTAATCAGATGAAGCTGTTGTTATTTAAGCTTGGATTTTCTCTATAATTGGCATCGACAGGTATCTAATCTTAGTTCAAGATTTCTAGGCTTCTAACTGTCTCCCTGACGTGTAGGACCTGATACACCGTACATCTCCCTTATCTGAAGTTGCCTCTTTCAATTCTACAGCTACAGAGTTGCCTGAATCTTTGGTTCGAATCATCTCCTATTGCATATAGAATTGTTCCCAGTTTAGCTCAATTTCTTTTTTTCGTTTGTTGACTCCTCACATGCTTATGGCTGGGACGAAATCTGACGGCAGCAAGAGGGGGTAAGAGACAAGAAGGCAACATAAATAATACTGAATCTGCCGGTGACCGGTGGTGGCGGTGTGCAAGACGGTGATGCCATGGGCACGCAGCAGGCCGCACAAAAGAGGACAGCGCCCATGGCGGAGAAGCGATCTCCTTCCTCCAGAAATCCTGATTGGCATCTCAAACCTCTCTCTCACGATTCCCTTTGTTCTACGGGTTTGCGGCGCAGCCGGCGCTCACGGGATGCCCGCGTTGCACCACTTCAGCTATGCGGGCAGTATTGCGGTCTGATGCGGGTGTGTGGTGTGGATTTGTCCAACGGGCTTGCGGCAAAGCCCGCCCCGCTTGCATCCCTAACTCACATTAGTCTAAATGAAGAATATCAACATCGTAGAAGCACATGCCTCTCTCTCTCTCCCTCTCTACTCTAAGCACTAGGTAGGAGAGGAGCCTTGGATGGGTGAAGTGTGTCTCATTTCCTACCCCCTCCCCTTCTATTTATAGGCAAGGGGGTGGTTTGCTCGAAGTGCCAAATGACTCTAAAACACCCAGGAATGCCTTGAGGAACCAATGGAGAGCTGCCACGCAATGGCTGGGGATGAGAGGAGCTCCGAAAGCTTCGGCCGAGCTGGGGATCGACCGATCTTTCCACCGCCTTTCGTCTAGGTGACTACCAGGTGGGGCTCAAGGCGTGTATGGGTATGTATGCAGTGTTTTTAGCTTGTTTTTGTGGGGATGTGGGCCCTTCAATCCGCGTATTGGCTCCTGATTGGTCGAAGGTGTGTTTCCCTGGATTGGTGATGTGTCATGGACACATGGCATCCAACGTGGCAACATGTCGCCACGTGGTCTGGTGTGGGTCCCACCGGGCCCACATGATATCAAGATGGTGATCTTGTCTTGTGCATATCTCTTTCATCCAGACTCAGAAGTAGACAAATGATATATCCATTTCGATCGTCTCGACAAGCCGTCGCAGTGGTGCAATCCAATTTGTCATTTGAGATAGTTTATGATGATGCCATATTCATGCCATTGGTTCACTTGTTCTCAACAGTATCATTTCACATGCATTTTGGTGTGTCCTGCAAAAAATGTTAGAAACACCAACACTTGTGGAACTTGTCAGTAATAACCCCTACTCTAGTGTTGATGATCATATTTCATGTATTTAATGCAGGAGTTGGCGGCATAAAAGTGGTACTTAACAGCCTTCAACAACAGGCCGCCAAGTACACGGTGTGTCAGTCCGTACTGCATCTTTTGGTAATCGTGGTGGGCCCTGGTCTAGGTCCTCATCAAACCAGTTTGACAAAAGTCCATCCTTTCACACTTCATACATACCCCGAGTCTTAGGAGCTGACAAAACACCATACTTGCGAAGCGACCTTCGTGAAAAGATCCATATACAAAAATCAAAGAAGAAAACACAAGATTGATTTCTGCTGAATCCGATCCTTTTTGTAAAATGCAGGGATGTCTATTACTAGAAATGGAATCCTTTTTGTAATATATATAGGATGTGTATTGGTTGAATTTGAATCTCCTTTCTGTATTATATGATGCCTATATATTCTGGCTAAGATATTGTATATATTCGGTATATATTCTACTTGAAAAACTATGTGAGAAATGCAGCCTATATAAAAAAGACAATTGTCGCCTGCCCGCCCGACAAAGAAGACGCGTGTTCACTAAACCTGTGTCACCGATAACTCTCAATTGTCTGAAATGCCCCTGGCCCAATAGTTGTGGAATATATTTTCATGCTAAACTTTATTTGGAGATACAAATATTGATATTATTTTGTCTACATTTGGTCAAACTTCAAAGAGTTTGACTCCTCGATAAGCGAGATGTGCAATTAGTAGTATCCACTCATCGGAGACGTGTCTCCTGTATCTTCTCTCCAAAATAAATAACTGTTGCCCTGGCCCCTTCATCTACCCGTGAAACCACCACAGCCCCATCATCTACCCGCGAAAAAACCACAACTGCCTACACTCCTCGTTGTCCTCATTCCTCAGCGCGTTTGCTGTGCCTCCTCCACCGCTCCCCTCTCATGCTCCACGCCATGCGACTTCCCTTCCACACCGGCACTCATGGCATCAAGGGAGCACCCGCGGTCGCTCGTGGAACACCTAGGGGATGCGCTGGCAATCATCGTTGGCCGAGTCGGTGCGACATCGAATCAGCCTATGGAGGACTTTTGGAGCCTACGGGCCACCTGCAAGAACATGCTCCACCCCTGCCGTGACAGAGACGTATGTAGGCGCCTAGCACCGGATCGGGTTCTAGTCGAGCAGATGCAGAACAACGACCCCGTCGGCTTCGACGTCTTCATTCGTAGCCTGGCTGAAGCTGGCAACCCGGTGGCCTGCTTCCTCACCGGGATGGACGACATCTTTGGCAGGAATCGTAGCCCTCGGCCCCCCCTCGACTAGCTCCACCACGCTTCTAAGGACAGGCATAGAGGGGCGGCCTATGTGGCCGCTTTCTTCCTCTACAGAGCCAATTGCTGGGGCGACACCGACGCCACTGCAATTGCGTACATGAAACAGGTTGAGGGCGAGCAGCGAGGGCAGTGGCATCCGCGTTTGATCAGCAACGTGCAATCCCTAGATTTCCGGCAGCGTGGGGTCAATCTGGCTTGGAAAATTAGGAGTGTCGCCCTCTGTCGTGGCCTCTACCGGCCGATGTTGCCAACGGCAGTGGCGTGAGGCAACATTCAACATTGCGCAATCAAAGCGTTCTGCGGTACGAAGCCGTGTCGGAGGGGGTTTTGCATGTATTTCTATAGTAATAAATGTAGGCTTCGTTACGAATGTTATGTCTTCTTCTATCGTGTAAAGTATCGTCCAATCAGTTATTCCTAGACAAGATTTGATTTCTCACATTTCTGAGTCAAATCGAAGGTTGCGGCACCGTCTGCTTCCTCCTCTGTTCTATTGGAATGAAGAACAGTTTGTATGGGCAAAGGAGACGAGGATTAACCATCTCGCGTCTCTAATTAGGGTGGGGCCCAGTTCTATTGGAATGAAGAACAGTTCTCATTTCTCCTTTTAGTCTGCAGTAAAATTTTGTAACATGTATTTCTCTGTCGTACTTAGTCCAAATTTGATGATTTTTTCCTATTTTTTTCTAAAATCCCCATTTTTTCATTAATTTCATTGTTTAGTGTATATTCCATTTCGTGAATAATGTTTATATGCCTTATCTTGTTCCTTGTAAGTACAACATAGAAAATAATATTTGTTTTCCACAACCATTAGTAATGAAACTTTGCATTTCGTAATCTTAAGGTGAACACAAGCTTGTCTTAAATTTTCAAATGTGTACAAGATCGAACATGTTGCAAAGTGTGGAAAACTTCAATGTTCAAGCAACATTCTAGGAAACTATGTGAGAGATGTTGCCATTTCTACACAAGTATATTCTTCCGTTATCGAAACCATTTGACTTTTTTATGACAAGTTTAGGTACCCAAATTATGTTGCCACATCAATTTGTAGATTTTTTGGAGCAAAATAAGATGTTATTAGAATTATTATATCACAAGCATGAGATGTATAATCGAATTATAAGAATGTTGGGTACACAAGTGTGACTGTTTATATTTTATTGAAATACTAAATGTCCAAATATGAATTGATGTTATTTTTAATGAATTTTTAGGTGCTTTTTTACGGGCTCTAATATTTGAGGGATGCAAGTTTCATTTTAAAAAAATGGTGTCGGGCCCACACATCAGTGTCAACAGCCTATATATAGAAGATAACCGCCCGGACCTACCTGCCAACGAAGGAGACGTGGGTTTACTAACCCGCGTCGCTAATGAATCTCCATTGTCTCTAAGATCGAGTTCATCACAGGATGAACAGATACTATAGGCGACGCGGATGGATCTACCCGCGTCTCTTAGATCGAGTTCATGACATACAAAATCCAAAAACCAAACTAAGCAGTCCATGATCGACCAACAAACTAAGCAGTTCATGATCGGCAATCAAACAAAGCAGTCCAACAACCTGACGAACAAACTGACGAACACACAATAATCACAAACACATTATTAATGGTACAGGAGTGAATCAATTAGTCTGTCGCTGCTATCGGAGTCCCGGCATCGGAGCTGCCGTCGGAGCCGTTGTCGCCGAGAAGAGCCCGCTGGACCACGGGGAGGTTCTCAAGCTTTTCAGCCAACACGTGGATCTTGAAGGCGAGACCCTTGATGCTGTCATCCTTGTAATGGTCAGGCGCCTCGATCTTGAATGCTGCGCCAACATCTCGGAGCTTACTGAATGCGCCCTGGAGCAGTTCGATGGCGAAGCTGATGTCGTCAGCTTCCTTCTTCTCCTTCTCCTTGGGCGCCGCCGGCGCCTTCCCCTTCTCCTTGATGGTCAACTTCTTCTGATGGCGGCTTTCATCGTCGTCATCCTCCCTTCGTCGCCGCTTCGGTGACGGGTTACTCAACGTCATGCTCTTCTCGCTCCTTGTTGGTGATCTCTCGGTGACCGGAGACTGTGGTGGTGATGGCGAGGGGGAAGAAGATGAAGCGAAAGAAATGATATGACTATGGAGCAACCAGTCGGGGATTTATGATGACAAGACGCGGAACCGTCAGGGCGCCTCCCACGCCCCACGTCCCACTACGCCTCGGAACTGTTTTTTGGGCGCAAAACCGTCCAAAAAACGCATCGCCTTTCAATTTCACGGGAAGGTAGAGGGGCAGGGGCAGTTGTCAGGCCCACACGTCAGCAGCCAAACCGCGTCGCCTTTGAAATTCCATATTATTAGTAACGGGTGTTTATAAATCACCATGTCGCCTTTCCATTTCCAAACCCTGTCGCCTTTCAATTTCCAAATCTCGTCGTCTTTCCATTTCCTTCCCCTTCTCCTTGATGGCCGCGGTGTGCTTGATGGAGCTGCTGCTAGATGAACTGATCACCCAGATCATCCTCTGCTCCATCAAGGATGAGCTCGTCATTCGTTTCCTGATCCTTCGTAATCTGGTCTACGGCACCTTCCGGCGCATCTGCGACTTGGATGAGGTACTCCTGCACGTGTCACTGCGTGAGCTTCGTGATGTGTGCAGGAATCGCCACGTCAGGTCATTGTTGGAGGAGTGCTTCCGCCTCACTGAACATCCGGAGGCCTTATGCTTCGAGGGGATGGAGAGGTTGATGAGGTGGCGGAATCCCGATGAGGGTCTCAACCTCGTCGGAAAGGCCACTGCCAAAGCCTCTGGTGAGAAGTACTTCGTAGCGATGCTGAAGTACCGTTACAACCCTGCAGACCCCGAAGCGATGGCACTGCTCCATGAAATCAGCAGCAGCCCGTCGCCCCCTGACGTGCAGTCGAAGAACCACAACCTACAGCGGCTGCGCTTCTTCGTCCGCTGGGATCTCGAGAACATTAAGTGGTGGTACTGGCTTCGTGACGGCGACGACGACATTCTGTTGCTGCCCGTCCAGAATCCGCACGTCTGCATTTGGGCAGCGAGATGTAGACGCTACAGGCCGGAGACCCCAAGGATCATCCACTACTACAGCGCTAAGTGTCGCATCCGTCATGAGTTTTACCTCAGGACGCGTGCATTCAGCGTCGCGGTGGAGTACGCCGTTAGCAGGATGAACATCAGGATGTAGGCGGAAGCATCAATAAAAATTATATACCTTGAATGTAAATTATTACATATTACATGAGGTTTTTTTAATCAGTTTTTGATATACAAGATTTGATTTGTCACATTTCTGAGTCAAATTGAAGGTTGCGGTGGTCTCATTTGCCGCATTAGAGGCCTAGGGTGCCCTCTTGGGTGTCAAAGCGGGCACGGTGGCGGCAGCGGTGGCGGTGGCCTCTGCTTCCTCCTCTGTTCTATTGGATGGGCGTAGGAGACAAGGATTGGAGGGGCAAAGGAGACGCGGATTAACCAACCCCTCTGTTGTATTGGAATGAAGAACAATTCGTATTTCTCCTTTTAATCTGTAGTCAAATTTGTAACATGTATTTCTCGTCATGCTTAGTCCAAATTTGATGATTTTTTCCCATTTTTTCTAAAATCCCCATCTTTTCATTAATTTCATTGTTTAGTGTATATTCCGTTTCGTGAATAATGTTTATATGCCTTATCTTGTTCTTTGTAAGTACAACATAGAAATAATATTTGTTTTCGACAACCATTAGTAATGAAACTTTGCATTTCGTAATATTAAGGTGAACACAAGCTTGTGTTAAATTTTCAAATGCGTTCGAGATCGAACATATAGCAAAGTGTGGAAAACTTCAATGTTCAAGCAACATTCTAGGAAACTATGTGAGATATGTAGCCATTTGTACACAAGTATATTCTTCCTTTATCGAAACCATTTGATTTTTTTATGACAAGTTTAGGTACCCAAATTATGTTGCCACGTCAATTTGTAGATTTTTTGGAGCAAACTAAGATGTTATTAGAATTATTATATCACAAGCATGAGATGTATCATCTAATTATAAGAACGTTGGGTACACAAGTGTGATTGTTGATATTTTATTAAAATACTAAATGTCCAAATATGAATTGATGTTATTTTTAATGAATTTTTAGGTGTTATTTCACGGGCTCTAATATTTGAGGGATGCAAGTTTCATTTTTAAAAAATGGTGTTGGGCCCACACATCAGTGTCAGCAGCCTATATAAAGAAGATAATCGTTGCCTGCCCGCTCGGACCCATCGGCCAACAAAGGATATGAGGGTTTACTAACCAGCGTTGCCGATGACTATCCATTGTCAGCATCAGCAGGCAAACCTTGCGCACGCTGTTCAAAAATTCCCACCTATATTGACTATAATGCCCATGGAATTCCAATTCCACCAAAGAGCCGTTCAAGGGCACGCCAGTAATTTCCGTAAACACAGTAACGCACGTGGTTCATCAGGGGACATATATTCGGGAGTCTAATTCCTAGACAGATCCACCACGCCCGCACTCTCCCCGCCGCTGCCCTGCTCCTTCTCCAGCCCAAGCCCGCCGTTGCCGCTCTCCCTGCCGCAGCCCTTCTCTTCTCCAGCACCACCAGTCTCGGTGTGATGTCGGTGAAGCGGCTCCAGCCGTGACGATAGTGATGAGGACGCGATTACTAGCGTGTGGACGGCGTCCCGGCCAACCTAAAGACGGTGACGCGGATCTGGCATCCCTGGACACGACGACGAGCCGGCCACCTCAGGCAACGAGGTGATGCGGATCGGGCCTCTCCGACCACCACGAAAACAACTACTTCATTCGCGACAGAGGTTAGTGCTTCTTGAACTTCCAACACCCTCTCTCTGTCCGGCCACCCAATCTGCTATTCCTGTCAAGGTGGATTAGGGAAACATGCTACTTTATGGTTTTTTAGGCCTTTAGGGTCAGTTCACATAGGATTATTCTCCTGGAATTGCCTGCATTAGTACAGCATGCCTTAATAGTTCATTTTTAATTGATTAGCTATGGATTTGACGGATGAATTTTGTTCCTCCAAGTCTGTTTGAATAAATGTTGCTAACAGATGAACTTATATGAACTGTTGAAATTCATTTTCATGTTCCTGGTGTGCCAATTTTTGTTATGCTTTAATTCTGTTATGCTTTGAATATACCAGATCGACTGTTATGATTTGGACCTGTTAGCATACTTTAATTCTGATTGTTTTATCCTCTTGTTGCATGTACACATGGAACACACAATTCATTGCTGCTGAAGTTGGACAAGGAAGCAGTTGAAGGAATTTAGTCTCTGCTTTGATATATAAGCATATTGCTTCACCCTGTCAAAATGGTTAGCACCTATCCCCAACCTGTATGCTAATATCAGCTATTTTGCCTGTCAGAGAATAAGAATTTATCTAATTTTGTTTAGGTTTTTAGTCTAGCTTATGTTGCTCTACTGACAACCTGACATATCATCCATGCAGTCTTCCACAACAACAAACTCCTCTACCTCCAGTGCACCACCACAGCCCATCGACGGGGAACCTTGTTCATAGTCCATCGACGGTGATCCTTCTTCATAGGGTCACTCAGCACAGACTGCTGCGAGTAGTACTTGATCCCGCGGGTCAAGGACACAAACCAAATGGCCAGAAGACAAGTTGACTGCAACTGGACTTGATAACAATTTTTGGTCTACCCCAGATGCTGCGAGTGATTGATTTGTATTAGTCTGTGGTCTCATTGCTCGAGAGAGGGTGTCAATCAACAAGGCAGATGATGATCTCTCACCAATTGAGAAGGAACAGTTGTTCACAGTTTTAGAGGAAAAGCTAGATTACCCAGCCAATCTGGCTGAATCTGTTCGCAAGAAGGCAGTTAAGGTAGCTATGTTAGAGATTGCAACCTTGCAACAGCGGTTCAAGGCTCATTTAAGAAAAAATATGTGAGCCAAGAGGAGACTCCCTTTGTGAAGCATGCCTTTTTGCAGCCAGAAGACGGGTCTGTGTTTGTGCAGGAAACCAATTCTCTTAGATTTCAGCAATTGAGCCAGGGGATAAAAGAAAGGAGAGCATTGCATAATAAGCCACACATGACGGGCAGAAAAGGTTATGTTCGTAAAAGGAAAGAGTAGGAGGAGGAGAATGCAAAGCTAGCTGAAGAAGGAAAACAGAACTCTTGGGACCAATTTCCTGGACGTTCGAGGCCTTATCTGCGGGCAAGGGTAGGGAAGAGGAAGACCACTAGTGAAGGAAGCGGGGACATAACATTCAGTAACTCTGCGGTGATGGGGGTAGCAACTAGGGTGAAAACACTTGCAGCTCAGGCTAGCGATGGTTCTTTCCATGGGGTTAGGGAGAATGATATCCTCACCGCAGCACTTCAGACTCCAGAGCATCGAGGTCGGGTCCGAGGTGTGTCTAGTTCACTTGGCTGGGGTAAAGGGTTTGGTGAAGAGTTTGTTGGAATGTACAGGAAGAAGAGGAACAAGAAGTCTGATACGGAGAGGGAAGAGATAGTTGGTGAAGCATTCATCATAATTGTCGACATGCTAAGACGATCAGCCGTGGTCGATATACCAGAAGATGTACTTCATCCTTCCCAATGACCACCTGTCAGTAGCAGCGAGGAAGAAGATTTGCATGGCCTCGAGGAAGAAGATGCGCATGGCAACGAGGAAGAAGCATGTGGCAGAGAGGAAGACCATTGGCTTGTCAACGAGGACGAAGGTAGTCAACAGCACATTGATAGTCGATCACCTATGCTGGACACAATAGATAAGCTGATAGGGCCAACTAAGTGCAGCCTTTTGGATGGCACCGGGAATAAAGTGGAGCTAGCACTAGCCACTATTTTTCCATTGCAAAAGACTCTCCACACAGTACCGGTGCAGGATAGGTATGCTGTGGTGCAACCTAGTTACGTGTGACGCAATACGGGTCACTACCCTCTGCCTGTACCAATTGGGGGGATGAAGTAACAACCCTAGCTGAGGCTCTCTGTCTAAGGATCCAATGGTCAAAGAACAGGATCCATGTACCACCCATTACGAGAAATACCAACCCTGCACCCACATCAGGTAGCAGGGGTACAGCATCAGATGGAGGTACTGCAGCTCAACATCAGCAAGAGAAAGCTCAGCAGCAGCAGCAGCAGCAGATCAGCAAAACTATGCAGCAGGAGCATCGACAACAGCAGGAGGAGCCCAGGCAATCTCCACCTAAGCAGCAGTAGCAGATCAACAAAACTACGCAGCAGGAGCATCGACAATAGCAAGAGGAGCCCAAGCAATCTCCGCCTAAGCAGCAGCAGCAACAGCAGCCTCTGCAACAGGAGGAGGACAGGCAATCTCCGCCTAAGCAGCAACAGCAACAGTAGCCTCTGCAACAGGAGGAGGATAGGTAATCCCCGCCTAAGCAGCAGGCGTAATCGGAGGTGGAGGACAGGCAATCTCCGCCTGAGCAGCAGCCACCGCAAAAGAAGGGGGCCAGGAAACCTCTGCCTAGAGATGAGCTTCTTAACTGTATTTGGACAAAACCGGATCCAAAATACAAGCCTGTTGTGCCTATGTTGTCAGAAGCAGACTTACAGGCTACCAGACCGAATTGTGCCAGGTTGCAAGCTTACGCCATGGAACACAGTAAGGATAAACTTAGTTTTCCAGCAAAGTTGCCTGAAGACTCCTTTCAAGGTGATGGTGATTTAATGTTAAACATTGCATTTAGTGACGTGCATGACCTTATAACCCTGGTTGCTTTGGATGATACCTTCTTGAGGTCGTAAACATTGTAAGTCCCTTAAAAACAAAAAAATATATTTCTTTAATTTTGACCACAAAGTTCATGCATGCTAACATTTGGATTTTTTGTAGGAAAATGATGGACAAGGCAGCGGAGATGAAGATCAGTGTTGGGTTTTTGGATCCACAGGTTCTCACGACCACAAAGATTTCTAAGCAGGCTACCCTTGTAGTACAGGCATTGACAAATGCAATGATGAAGGACTACGTGGTGGGTGCCTTCTGCACCGGTGGCCACCGTGTAACACTTATCATCTGTATGAAGTTCAAAGAGGTTTGGTATCTAGATTCTGCTAAACATCATCCCGCACGAAAGTTAGATGACCTCCAAATGCTTGTGAATTAGTCCGTATCTTGTAGGTTTTGTTCACAAAATTCAATCTCTTAGTGTTTCTAATCGGTATTGCTGATCATGCAGGGCCTTTGAAAATATATGCCCAAAGGACGAAGTGATGAAAGGAAAGAAGAAAAAGCTAAAAACCAATCTGACACTCAAGCACAAGCCAAATACCACTGTAAGACCGAGGTTTTTTATGGTCCCTTCATACTAATTTGGTACTGCATTAACTTGTCATTTTGGTACCTCGATGCGCAGTGCGCTCAACAGCCATCAGGGTCCTTTTTGCATGGATTCCATGTGGCATTCAATATGTTCAGACTACTCGAAAGAAGGCTGCTGTAAGTAGATAATGCTCAGCCTTGTCTCTGCTCATATTCTCCATTTGATTTTAGAAACTAATTTGTACTTGTATTCTCATAATGATTGTATTTTGCAAGATTTGAAAGCTGCCCTAAATGTTTCTACAGAAGATCTAAAGCCGGTCCGGGAGATGTAAGGAGATCCTCGACCGAAACGGCAACTTCTATAATGGTCCACCGTGAGTTCATTGTACTGCCTGACAAACTTGAAACTTGCTACATTCAGGCTTGTTTAGTACTGCCTGCGAAACCAGCTTGGCTGAGGTCAGATGTTGTTGCCTGGTTTAGGCAGTTTTCTCGTGACTCCATCCAAACAAAGCCCTGATGAGGAACTTGAAATTTTAACATGCATGTCGATCTGATGAGGAACTTGATGTGATCTTGCATTGTGTATATATGTGATCTTGTTTGTGTATATATGTGATGAGAATGTGTTTGTGATGTCTCCTTGCTGTGGTGGTTGCCAAATCCTGGCTGTTTCCAGGATGCAGCCCCTGATCTGGTGGCTGCCAAATCCTGGCTGGCTCCAGGATGCAGCAGAAAACAGGCAGGTTACTGTAGGTGCCCTACCTATCAGTCACCGGCGTTAAGTAAGGCACGTTACAAAAACTGATCCGTGAGCAACAAGCTTCACTTGGAACGCCCGTTACAAGTATGACAACACTGTAACGGGCCGCCTAAAGGCCCGTTACTAATACTGACCGGTGGGCCCTAGAAGTTGACGCTTTCGTCGAGACAGAGGAGACGCGCGTCCAGAGCACGTATCTCCTTTCGTCGAGATAAAGGAGACGCTCGTACACAGCACGCGTCTCCTTTCGTCGACACATACGAGACGCGCGTACAAAAAATGTGTCGTGGAGACAGAGGAAACAACAAACATCTCCGATATTGAGTTCATGTAACGGGCTCGGTTTCTGTGCCTGTTACCAAAGGTCCATGTGGGCCCAGAGAAACAGACATTTCAGGTGACCGGTAACTAGTTTCGGTAACGGTCTTTATAAGACGCTCGTTACAAATATGTGTTATCAGTAACGGGCTCAGTGTCTGCGCCCATTACCAAAGGCCCCGGTGGGCTCGGAGAAACAACCATTTCAGGTGATCGGTAATTAGTTGTCATAACGATCTTTATTAGACGCTCGTTACACTTACGTGTCATCAGTAACGGGCATCGGCCTGTTACCTTTGTTGGCTCATTTGTAACGCTTGATCGGTAACAGCCGTTTTGCCCGTTACCAATGGCCATCCGCGCCCGTTACCAATGTCTGTTTTTCACGCAGTGAGAGGCGCGGTGATGTGGTGGCCCGCCGGCCTCTCCTCTTCCGACGTAGGTAGGCCCCGCTCCGGCGAAGCGGTGGCCCGCCGCGGCCTCCTCTCTCCCGGGTCGGGGGCTTGCCGGCAGCTAGGAGGTGGGTAGCTCCCTCGCGGGGAGATCCGGGCGTGGGAGAGCTCCGCGGCTGCGGCCCCGCGAGCGCTCGAGATCTCCGGCCATTGCCTTGCCGTGGCACGCGCGAGCTTAGCGGCTGCGCCTCCCGCCGCTGCTCCCATGGGAACTCGCCACCAGCGGCGACTAGATCGGCGAACTCGGTCGCCGAGGTCAAGCTTCATTCTTGCCGCGGCGGCGGAGGCTCAGGTGCTGCTGGTGTTGGGGCTGAAGGTGGTGGCCATCGAGCTCATCGGCAGGCTCCCGGCGTTGGAGCTGGTGGTGGCCACCTTCGTCGGAGTGGACCACGTCAACATGGATGTGTGTCGCCGCCGCGGGCTCCAGGAGATCGATGAAGGAGCGGCGGTGGCCGGTGGGTGGGGAGCTTGTGACTGCGAACCGACGGGAATGAGAGATTTTTGTGGGGGGGTCTTATGTTTGGCCCACAAAGCTGCTCGAATGCTTATATTTAGGTAAAAATATTGAATGCTCTGAATGCTAATATTAAGTAACGGAGGGAGTATAAGTGAAGACAATGCCGAACATTGCACTTGATATCAAGGATGCTCATCAAGTATTTGTTTAGCTTAGTCTCGCTGGCCTATATGTTCTTTGGGAAAAGACCAAAACAGGCCAAAACAGGCGTGTTAATAAGAAGAAAGAAATCAAATGGCTAGCCGCCTAATCCTATTGTCAGCCGTACTCCATGAGATGCTTCCGTACCCTCATATCCTCCAGAAAAATACAATATTCTTCCGTACCATTTCGTCAGTGCTGCCACTCTGTCGCTAGCGTTGCTGTATCACGAGATCGATAAAATTTTGTGTTTTTTTATACTCTTTATTGAGAGCTTGCTCGATATGATCGCGTTGCGTGTGGGTCCCTTCTTGCATTATGTGAACAACTAACTGACAGTGGTTGATCGAAACAGTCTGCAGAAACAGCAGAATTCATGGAAGAACTGCTAGCTGTCTGTGCTGCTGTTTGACTAACTTTCGTCTAATTAAAAACTGTTGAACACTTTCGACGAAGCTGCTGGTTACATATATACTGTACAAGCTAGCTCCAACAGCAATATGAAGAAGTTGTCTTGCTTGTTGCATCAGTACAGTTTTGTTAGTTTATCGGTATTAATTAGTTTTGTTCAAGCATGCATGCATGTGACTTAGCCCGTGTTTGGTTGCCCTTGAAAATAATTTCATGCAAAGTGAATCTTGCATGCATGGAGCACCAAATGAAGTTTATTTGCAAAACATTTTCACAGATGAGTGTAACTTTGCGTGACAAATCTAATGAACATAATTAATTAGCAATTCGCTACAGTAATTATGTTTTAATCATGCGTGAAAAGTTCTCATTAGGTTCGTCTCATGATTTTGCTTAGGGTTGTGAAGGTAGTTTTGAAACTGACTTTATTTAATAATCTTAATTAGTGGTCAAAGTAGTATTTAATAGGGGGTGAAAATTTATTTACCCCCTACCAAACACTGCCTTTAACAGTTCTGAACAATAAGGCGAAACTGCCAAAATTTCAGTCAACCAGCTGCAGCACTTCCCTGGAGCGTGCCTGATGGTATAACTACTCTTACAGAGAACAGAGAGCAGCAGCGGCTTGTGTAGCTTCCCTGGAGCGTGCCTGAACCAAGTAATTTTCACCAGCAAACTACCAAAATTTTACCTGATGGCATAACTACTCTTCCAGAGAAGATAAGAATCCCGGCCGGCAATTTGACTCTGAAGCATGTATACCTTGACGGCCTGACTGATTTATAACATAACAGTTAGGATCATTCGGTTATTGCTATGATCTTGTTAGAATTGAACAATTCAGCCCTGTCTAGTCTCGATCTTAACAATCATATCAGAACCAAGACAAAAGACTAATCTCGTGACAAAATGAAACTTAGATCAAGGAGATTTTCTAAGAAACCAAGAATGGTACGGCCTATGCTTAGCGGACAAGACAAAAATAATCAGGTCAAGAACGAAGCAAGAAAGTGGCTGGCTCCATACCCAATCATTGTTTGATCCGTACTACTTGACATGTGATGTGATGTCATACTTTCCTACCACACATCCAAGGAAAAAAAAGAACTATTTCGTCCTCCAGCCACTCTGTCACAAAGCCAAGTCACATGTTCAATAAATTAAACCGTGTTCAAAATTATATTCATTGAGAATTTTTCCCGAACCGATTTTGCGTGTGGGGTGAAGCGGTACAGCTTGTACGTACAGCTAACTGAATCATTCCTCAATAGAAGAAAAAGAATTCATCAAATCTCCAGCTTAGATCATTGTTAATTTGTGTATCCATTTTTATATCCATATGTTAATAATTGTTCTTTGCTGAGTGTAGGATCGATGGTCTAGTATCCACCTTACCATACTCATCATACCCATACACGTGCACATCTTGATCTGATTGTATGATTTGATTTTCTCTGTGGATCTAGTCTTTGACTTTGCAATATATGTGATGCAAGTATGCCTTATCCTCTATCCTACCCTGAGCTCCACATATAGCCATCATTAGAAGTAGGGTGAAGATAGGCAATCTAATGCTTTGGTGAGGACATATACACATTGAGTGATCTGAGAGAATCAATGAGGAGCTAAGCAAGGTTTGTTTTCGAAAATTTATTGCAAAACCCCAAGTTACTTAACATGATGAGCAGGAGTGACTTGATTCATGACCGTTCCATCCCTCAACTGCCCAAGATAGTATGATAGACACATCAGAGTTCACAAGTACGAGGTGTGGTTTGGAATATCTCTTATGCTCGTTTCATACCTTTGGATATCATGTCTCACTTTGATCTTGTTCTTCCCTTCACTCGGGACAAGTGAAGGTCGAGTGTGGGGGTATTTGTTGACGGCTGATTTTCACTCACTTCTTACCCGACAGACATGTACCTTTTGGCATGGAAAATGATCATCAACACTAGAATAGGGCTTAAACTAATCATTTCCACAAGTGTTGGTGATTATGCAAATACAGGTAAATAGCACTAGAAAGAGGAGTAAAAGCATAAGTCTTTGATCCAAGCATTTCAAGTCCAGCCAATGAAGGGATGCCACCTAGGATTCCCCTGGATCACTGACGTCATCAATCCAAGAGAAGTGAGCCCGACGAATCACGAAGCGCCACATGGACATCACATGGATTCAAGGGCCCACTTATCCACCTAAACTGTCGGGAAACTTGGCATGCACGGAGGACAGGCATCAGGGCCCACCAGTCAGCCACCACGAGGAAGCCCAGGGTGCCACGTGGCCCCTAGGGTTCGGCCGAACCCTAGATCGGCCGAACCGACCTTGGTTCGGCTGATCTAGGTCCTCCACGTGTCACCTCCTGATTGGCTCCTGGTTGCAGCTCCGGACATTTAGGGGCACTTGGAGCCCCGAAGCAAGCATCTTCCCCCTCTATAAATAGGAGGGTAGGAGCTCCATCTTGGAACACACTCTTCTCCTCCTCTTCATTTTGGCTTGGAGCCTCTCGCTTTAGGAGAGGAGAGCTCTTTGTATAGGATTAGTGCTAGGAAGTGAGGTGGGAGGCTTGAGGCCATGTCATGTTCATGACATCTTCCTCAAGAACGATCCTCAACGGTGCCTTTGTTCTTCAACTAGACTAAAGTGAGTATTTCGATATTTCCTATTTAGACTAAAGTTGTATGCATGCTTAGAATGTTGTGTTCTTGTGTTCTTCATTTGTTCTTGGTTTGGAGGCTTGTGTTCTTCGAACACAACCCTTTCGATCCAGTAGACTTAGATCATAAGCTTGCATCTAGTTTGCCAGCTTGTCTATTAGAGTAAAGTGAAGCTCCTGTATGTTTCTAGTTAGATCAAAGTGCATTCGTGATCTTGCATGAGTGATAGAGCATACCTTGAGCTAGTGCAAGTATCTCCCTCGCGGATTCGTAGGAATAGTGAGTGGTGTAGACGAGGTGTCTGGACCATAAGCTACCCTTCGAAGACCACGTACGATCGTAGCGTAGAGGTAGGCCGCAGTGGTGACAGTCTGTTGGACCCTTTGTCAACCCTCTTACGTCGCGTACCGAGTTGGGCTCGAGCCAGCACAAAGGCCTTGTGCTTGGTGCCCTAAGTGAGTGTTATACCTGAGAGAATGTAACTAGACTCTGCGCTCGGTCCGAGCAGATCCTTTCTACCTATCCTATCCATCAGAGTTGTGTCCTTGGATCATCTATACTAGAAGTAGGAGATAGTGCACACCGTTCCTTGGATTCGATACCCTTGGAATACTCTCCTTCCTTGGGGAAATACTACAGCGGTATTTCCGTGCGCTTGCGGTATACCCGGTTGTTCTTATCCACTCCCTCTAGGTGTACAACTAGTGGTGACGTTAACAAACGCCAACACTATACACCGGTGATCGACTCGGCGTTCCCCATCCTGAAGAGCAAGGACCTCCTGAGAGCAAAGTGGACCACGTAGGCCTCACGAGTCAAACGGTCAGGGGTCCGAGGGATGCCGGGGAGGAAC
Organism: Cenchrus fungigraminus; assembly: GCA_036936925.1. NCBI lineage: Eukaryota > Viridiplantae > Streptophyta > Magnoliopsida > Poales > Poaceae > Cenchrus > Cenchrus fungigraminus. The sequence goes on along the minus strand of CM072775.1, from coordinate 9,267,779 downwards.
GGCTGCTGGAACAGAAAAGTTGATCTCCTCATCTGACGGAACAATCGGCGTGTGAGCACGACAAGGAGCCTCAACATCGGGGTAGGCCAGGTAGTGAATAGACGTGTCGTCGACTGGCACCCCAAGCAGCTGAGCAATACCCTCTCTGGTGAGTCGAAACTGCTGTCCCATGAACATGAACCTCATCGACAGTCGGCCATCCTCAATGTACACTGTGGCGTAGAAGACACGAGCCCACTCTGGCACGTATCTCGGCCTGTCACTGACCAAAGCTGCAAGTCCCGGAATGAAGTCGAAGTGGGGGAGTATCGGGACTCTAGCTACTGCTGCTCTAAGGGCTGTCCACTGGAGCATCCTGTGCTGGCTGAGCTGTGACCCCTTCTTGACATAGGAAGCGTAGAAGCTCTCCTGAAGGATCGTCCAGAACCGGGGGTCACACTCCTCTCTGCAACGAGGGAACCACTCATCCTCCTTGACAAACCTCAACTTCCGGATCTTCGGCTCGGATAAGCTCCTCAAGTCTCGGAGATAGACCCCAAAGGCCTCGGACCTTCGTGAACCAATCTGAGTCTCAGGACCCTCCTGTGGCTGATCCTGTTGATACTGCTCAACCTGCTGCTCTTCTGTTGTCCTCCTCTGCCTCGGAGTAGGTTGAGTGTGTCCACCATGAGTTCGAGGACCGGTACGTGGTGCAGAGGAGGGAGACTCGGTCTCTGTCGGACGGGTACGGTCTGAACGCCGTAACGACTGCTGCTCCTGGGGCTGCTCCCCCTAACTCTGTGCACTGTCACCTATACGAATACCCCTTTGTGGCTGCCCCTGAGTGCCTGGCACACGTAGCACATGCTCCCACTCCTTATCTTGTTTGCTCTTCTTTTTCTTCAGCTCCATAACTGCCTTGCCCTTCCTCTTGTCTCCTTCCATCTGTCAAAGAAATAGCGGAAGATTATAGAATGGCGAGAAGAGTATATAAACATGATAAGTAACTAAGGATAAGAGGTCCTTAAGCAAAGCAAAAAGAAATGATTGAGCCTAGAGCATGATTTCTAGAAGATGAACATGTCACAAAATAAGGAAGATAGAGTCTAGGAACATCCGTAGGTGTAGCAAGATGTGTGTGTGTGTGAGAGCTAGACTAGGACAGGAGCTACTGTGAGAGATATGTAACAAGAAATGCACAAACAGTAGCACATATGCTCAAATTCCATGAGATTTAGCAAGTACAATAGAAAATGAGCATAGCTTAAAGGATTGAGCAGACATAACAGGTTCATGGATCAAAATCCTCCTAATTACTCCCTAATTTCTCCCTAAGATGTGTAGAACACATGATCAGAGAGGGAGAAATAGGGGGTTGCTCACCACTGCGAAGGAAAGACGACGGAAGATGGTAGTGGAGCAAGGAGGATGCATGCGCGCACCTCTGGACGGCGGCCGACGAGCTGCGGCGGTGGCGGCCGGCCGGAATCACTAGCGGCGGCGAAAACCCTAGCTAGGGTTACCGCGGGCCGCACGCGGAAATCTGCGCGGATAAGGCGGCGGCGCGGCGGCGGAGCTGGCCGGTGGCGAGGGCTGGAAGCCGGCGGTGCACGTGTGTGGCGGTGCGCGGGCAGCGGCGTCCGGAGATGGCGAGTCAGGCAGTGTACGGGTGCGAACAGCGGCGCGGCGAATTTGATTTGGGGGAAAAAAGAAGCCCCGGAAGGTTATGACATGTGGGGCCGCTTCGCAGTGAAGCGCCGGATGAACTGACGATAGAAAACACAGGGCGTCAGTCGAACCGCCGGAGGATGTGAGCTGATCAGAGAATGGTGCACCGGATGAACCGATGGCCTGGATTTTAGATTCACCAGATGAATTCGTCGTGGGTCAAAAACGGCCACTAAACTAAGTAGCACCAGATGAAACGCTGCTTCCACAGAGGATAGCGTTGGTTCATCCGACGATGCGAACTAGTGGTGCGCTGAGGAAAATACAAACTGACCCGGCCACCGGATGAACCAACGCCTGGAACCTACATAGCAGCGGTTCATCCGACAGTGACAATTTCAGAACGCTGATCTAGAGCTCATCTTTGATCCAACAAATGTCACACACAAGCCAACACAAGCACATTTTTGGACCAATTCTGAGTGACAACCTCACCCCTCAAGCACTCCTTTGCAAAATACATGCATATAAACCATAGATTCCCTACAAGGGATAGACCTTATAAATTTTTAGAAAAATAGGCAAAATAAGATCCAAAAGGAGGAGATAGCTCCAAAAAGGGAATGTATGAGTTATTTGCCTTTGAACTTAGAGATTGACACTTTAATCTCGTTAGGACATAACTCAATAGGCATTAAGCACAATCATTTGTCTCATCACACTTTGGAGTTGTTGATTTGCATTGAACGCTAAGCAACTTTCTCATAGTGTGTTTTTCCTTTGTGACACCTCTCACGCAATGCAATGCAAGAACAAGTGCATGAAAATAAACATGAATGCAATCTATATGACAAGCAAAGATGCAAAGCGGAAAGATAAACTATCGTGCCAAGTTTGAGCCCTTGCTAAGCTTACTCATGGTCAGCCTTTCAACATGCCTTGAGCGAAACTTAGAAACCACCGGCTCAAGCAAGACCCATACTCACCACTATCTTAACAAGGTTAGACAAGCCCCTACAACATGTACATATGCAAATGCAAACTATATGACAAGCATTACATGATGTTGTACGCATCAAGCACATTTAATTCACTCCTTAGCCTACAAAAGGTGTTTTCATCAAGAAGCTTAATGAATATATCCGCCAATTGCTCCTCGGAGCAAACACCACAAAGGAGAATATCACCTTTAGCAACATGGTCTCGAAAGAAGTGATGGCGGATATCAATGTGCTTGGTGCGTGAATGTTGAACCGGGTTGTTAGCAATTTTTAAGGTACTTTCATTGTCACAAAGGAGAGGAACCCTATCTAGAACCACACCATAATCCAAGAGGCTTTGCTTCATATAGAGGATTTGAGCACAACAAGCCCCGGCGGAAATGTATTCCGCCTCCGCGGTGGATAAGGCCACGGAGTTTTGCTTCTTAGAGGACCAAGCAACCAAAGATCGACCTAGCAAATACAACCCACCCGAAGTGCTCTTGCAGTCTACTCGACATCTGGCAAAATCCAAATCCGAATAACCCAAGAGCTCAAAACAAGCACCATGGGGGTACCACAAGCCAATGCTAGGTGTGTATTTTAAGCATCTAAGTGAGAGACATGGGTACCCATGGGTCCCCACCGGCCAGGGTCCCAGGGGCCCCTGACAAGTGGACCCGACCTTCCAGAAGACCCGCCGACCTGCCAAGTGGGCCCAGCGACCTTATCCGTGGCTCTGTTGACCGTGGGCGACCTCGACAAGATCCCGGAAGACCCGCGATGCTTGGCGTGCAAGTCAAGACACCAGGACCTGGCGCGCCGCCGCCTGTAGCACCGAGTATCACGGGATACTCCTTGTAATCCGGGAGATAAGCTTCCCGCAGTTGTAACCGACCCCGACACGGGTCAACCGACCTTGAATGGGAAACCCTAGCCCGTCCTCCCCATATAAGGCGGCCTAGGGCTCCATTCAAGGGGACAACTCATCTTCAACCTCCCGCATAATCCACCATAACTGGACGTAGGGTTTTACTCTCCGGAGGCCTGAACCAGTATAAACCCCCTTGTCTCCCTGTCTTCACCGCCATACTCGGCTAGTTCCGAGTTCACCACGTGGACTACCACCTACGCTCTTAGGTCCCGGTCCTCCATTAACTTGCAAACCTCTAGGGTAACCCCCTAGCAGATCTGTCCAGGTCTCACCCCCTGACAGTTGGCGCGCCAGGTAGGGGCGATCGGGAACTCATTGTGCAGCATGGTGGCCCAATCTGGCGTCGCCTTCCCGGCGAGCATGGCGGCCTTCCTCGCCAACCCCGTGGAGATCTGCTTTGGATCTTTCACGTCGACCTCTCCTGCTCCGGCAGCCACAGCTCCTCCAGCGACCCCGGAGCAGGTCGTCACAGCTTCCGTCACTATCCCCGTTCTCAATCTAGTGTCAGAGACCCACCCACCCAAACCCTGTGACCTTGTCCAGGGGATGGAAAGCGTCATCGACTCGATGAGGAAAACACTGGAGATCTGCGAACGAGCTCAGCGCTCGGCGCAGACAGCGCTACGCCACGACACGTTCCCCTTCGGCCTGAAGTCTGCACCTGGCCTTCGTCTCAGCCAGCTGTCCACGCCCCCAAATCCAATCTGGGCGGCGAACTTCTAGCGACCTAAGGCCAGCACCTCGCGTTCGGCGCGACCCCCTCGACGTGCCCTGCACCTATCACAAGGGCGCGAAGCACACCCTCCGCGGGTGCCGCCTGCGGAAGAAGATCGACCAAGAGCTCCCGCGCCGAGCTAAATGACCTACCCAGTCCCCAGACTGCGGGGAGTTCCAGAAGGTCCGTGTTCGAATCTCCCCCAATGATTCGGACATCGTCTTTCGCCAAGTGCTCGTGGTCTACGAGAACGAGCCACCCCGTGCAGTCGCGACCAACTCTGAGGAAGCGGCCCGCATCCAAGCCAAGGCCCGTTGTGCCCAGCGACATGCGGATGAGCAGCAGCGCGTGGTCTTGCCACTCGCGCAGTCGATCCCATCGACCTCAGCGCAGCCATCTCTCCCCCATCCGGGAGGAGGTCGCTCAGCACAACCCTGAGCAACCCGCCCAGTAGCCTGCTGCTGCCGGCGACCTTCGCGTCAACCTCGACACCAACAGGCACACCCGCGACATGCGCGACTACGTCGACCAGCGCCATCGAGAGCGCGAGGAGCGCGAACTCCGTCACCGCTTGGAGTATGACTGCGAGTACGGCCAACCCGAGGGTGTTCACCGCATCATGGAGCGCGAGCTCCGTGATCGTCATGACATCGAGAACAAGCGACGTGCCCTCTACGACGCTGAGCACGGCGACCCAGGCGTTCTCCAGACCAACTGGGATCGGCAGCCACGTTCCCAGGTTGTCGTCCCGGAGCGCAGCGTCCACTCTGCGCCGAGAGAGGCTGCTCCGGCCAGAGGCTCCAGTGACGACCTTGCCGTCACCGCCTTCCCAGCGCTGGATTCCCGTTTCAAGAGGGTGGAGTACCCCGACAACTTCAAGTCCAACATCAAGCCGTACGATGGGCGCTCGGACCCCAACATCTGGCTGTCGACCTACTACGTCGCCGTCAAGGCGGCCGGTGGTAGTTTCGACCATATGGCGGCCTACTTCCCGCTGGTGATGAGCAAGGCCCCTTCGCTGTGGCTCAACAATCTCAAGCCTGGCAGCATCAAGACCTGGGCTGACCTATTCCAAGCCTTCACGTCCAACTTCCAGGCGACCTACGATCACCCTGGAAACGCCTTCTACCTCGGGCGGGTCATGCAGAAGCCTAAGGAGCGGCTCTGAGACTACAACCACTGGTTCTTCGAGAACCAAAACGAGTGCATTGGCATCAGGGACGATCAGATTGTCGATAGCAACAAGAAGGGCATCAAAGATCGCAAGATCTTTGAGAAGATCCACGAGTCTGGTGCCACCAACGTCAAGGAGCTCATACACGTCGTCAACAAGCTGATGGACACAGAAGAGGCGCTCTAGAACCAGTTCGACGCTGATGCCGCTGGCGCATCTGGCACCGCAGCAGACAAGCTCCACAAGCGACCTTCCGAAGTCCTAGCAGTCGAATGGCGCCGAGGTTCGACCTTCAACCAGGAGGAATTCAACAGGGCGCTCGACAGCATTTGCAGGTTCCACGAGGGGGCCACCCACACTCTCCGTGAGTGTTCTCAGTTCAAGAGGGCTTTCAGCACTCACGTGGACCCCAAGCGACCCAGGAACGACGGCGGGCGCCGCGACAACTGCCCCCACAACAGCAACTACCGCCGCGACGACCGGCGAGATCGACGCGACGACCAGCACGAGGAGCGATATATGACGATCATCGCGAGCCTCCTCGCAATGACCCGCCACGCAGCGACCCACCTCCAGCGGCTCCTCGCGACGAGACCAACCTGCCTCCTCCACCACTAGTAGGCAACCCCAACGGGCTTTTCCAGGCCGCAAACTGCACGATCAACATGATCGTTGGCGGCATCAAGTCTGGTGTCAGCAAGAGGCGCTACCGCAAGGACAAGCGCGAGGTCCACCTCGTCCACACTTAGCCAACTGCGCCTCTGTGTTGGTCTGAGCAGGAGATCACGTTCTCCAGAACTGATCACTGGGTGCACATCCAAGACCCTGGGTCCTACCCACTCGTCGTCGAGCCTACGGTGGACGGGGCCTTGCTCTCCCAGACCCTGATTGATGGAGGGAGCGGGCTCAACATCATCTTCGTTGATACCCTCAAGAAGATGGGCTTCGACTTTGACAAGCTCACGGAGTGCGACGAGCCCTTTTACGGCATCGTCCCCGACAAGGCGGCCTACCCCCTGGGCTGGGTCTCCCTCCCCGTCACCTTTGGTACAGAGGTTAACTTCCGCACGGAGTACCTTAGCTTCGAGGTCGCCAACTTCAAGTCCTCCTACCACGTGATCTTAGGTCGCCCGATGCTGGCCAGGTTGATGGCCATCCCGTACTACACCTACTTGGTGTTAAAAATGCCGGCTCCAAATGGGGTCCTCTCCATCTTTGGGGATCTCATCATCTCCTTCAAGTGCAACACGAAGGCCCTCGACCTTGCCGCGACCTCCGCCGCCGTCGACACCTCCGCAGTCTTGGTCGCTGAGGCCAAGACCGTCGACCCAATCAACCTACCTGTCCCGGAGTAGAAGCGCACTGACACCGCCTTGGACGCGGTCCCCTCGACAAAGAAGGTCTGCCTCGGCCTTGCCGACTCAGAGAAGACGGTGGTGATTGTTGACGGCTGTTAAGTGCTACTTTTACACCGTCAATACCTGCATAAAATAAATGTAAAAGGATCATCAACACTAGAATAGGGGTTTATACTCACAATTTCCACAAGTGTTGGTGTTTCTAGCTTTTGTTGCAGGACGCTCCGAAATACGTGTTAAATGACACAGTTGAGAGGAAGTGCACCAATGCCATAGATATGGCATCATCATAAACAATCACAAATGCCAAATTGGTATGCACCAATGTGATGGGCTCATCGAAACGATCGAAATGGATATATCATTTGCCTACTTTGGAGTTCGGATGAAAGAGATACGCACAAGATATCATGTGGGCCCGGTGGGACCCACACCAAGCCACATGGCGATGTGCTGTCACATAGGAGTCCACGTGTCCACGACACATCATCGATCCAAAGAAACACACTCTCGACCAATCAGGAGCCAGTACGCGGATCTAAGGGCCCACAACCACGAGATAAATGGCTAGAAATACCGCATACACCCCCATACCCACCTTGGGACACACCTAGCAGTCACCTGGACGAAAGGTGGCGCGAGAGGGGCTACCCGGGGGTCGGCCGACCCCCCAGGTCACCCGACCCCGTGTTGCGGCCTCTCGTGTCGCCCTTCCACGTGTCGGCTTGTCATGAAGAGGCAAAGGCGGTTCTAGGTGTGTGCCCGAAGATTCCCTCAAGATCCTGTCGGAAAGCTCCTTCTCTTGCAAGCTACTTGGTCTCCACTCCTCTTTGCCACATGTCACCACCCTATTGGTGGTGCCCAAGGCAGCCAAGGGAGCTCCTCCTACCCCCCTTGGCCTATAAATATGAGGAGAGGGGGCTAGATTAGAGACACATCCCATTCTCCTCCCTCTCTCTTTAGAAACACTTGTTTCTCCTCTCATTTGATCTCTCATGGATCAAATGAGTTGAGGGGATGGCTATGTAGATGGTGATGTGGGTGAGATCCCAACTTGTTCTTCATTTAGAGCAAAGTGAGTATTCTTGTATTTTCCAATTAGACTAAAGTGATGTTCATGCATGAGTGACATGTTCTTGAGTTCTTCGTTCGTTCATCATTTAGAGGCTCGTGTTCTTCATGAACGCGCTTCCTCGATCTAGTTGACGAACAAGTTACTCATGCTTTTTTGTTTGTTCATAAGTTAGAGGCTCATGTTCTTCACGAACACGACCCTTTGATCTTTTGTTACAAGTGCATAAGTTTGCATTCCGTTTGTGTGAATTATCTCGTTAGATCTTGTTGGGATACATGAATCGGTGACTAGTCGTCTTCCTCACGCCAATCGATTCAATGATGAATAAGGTCTAGCTCAACCTCGCGGGTTCGTCGCTCCATATTTATACAGAGTGCTATAGTGTTTCTACGGGATATCAGACGTAGCCGTGCTATAGTAGTAATCAGTGGTGTAGACGTGGTGTCTAGACTACAGGTTATCCTTCGAATGCCCTGTATCCCACGGTTTGTCTTGGGGTAGGCCGCGGTAGTGACAGCCGTTGGACCCTCTGAAATCCCCCACGTTCGGATACAGCGTGTAGGCAACCCTTTGCCGTGAACCAACTGTTATAGCCAGGAGGGGCCGGTGTCCGAAGCGAGATCTTATCCGAGCTTGTTCCCCTCTAGAATCGAGTACCTACAGGAAGCACCCCATCATCTCCCTACCATAGCTGGGGCTTGGTGTCCTTGGACCGTTCATCTAGGATAGAAGGTAGTGCACATCATTCCTTGGATTCGATACCCTTTGGAATACTCCTGAGGTGAAGTGCTACAGCGGTATTTCCGTGCGCTTGCGGATTCTTTCGTACCCGTCGGTATACCCAGGTGGATCTTACGCTCACGCTAGGGGCGCAACTAGTGGGGACGTTAAGAAATACCAACAAGCATTTTTGGTGCCATTACCGAGGACGGATTCCAAATCCGTTCTTAGGTGATTGCGTTAAGAAGTGTCAACAGTGATCGGCGATGGGCTCGACCCCAAATAGGAACTCGCGCTCACCAGTTTCCTCCGAGATAACGCGGACATATTTTCATGGAGTCCATCGGATATGCCAGGTGTCCCCAGGGAGCTGGCTGAGCACTCCTTGGATGTAAGCAAGACGGCCAAGCCTGTCAAGCAGAAGCTTCGCCGCTTTGCGAAAGATCGCAAGGACATCATTAGGGTAGAATTAATAAAGCTCCTAGCTACCGGATTTATCCGCGAGTGTAAAAACCCGGTTTGGCTCGGCAACCCGGTCCTTGTACCCAAGAAAACCAGTCAATGGGGAATGTGTATCGACTACACCGACCTCGACAGGCACTGCCCTAAAGACCCCTTCCCTCTTCCACGCATCGACCAGGTCGTGGACTCCATGGCCGGAAGCATCCTCCTATGCTTTCTCGACGGCTACTCAGGGTATCACCAGATAGCCTTGAAGGTCTCTGACCAAGACAAGACGGCATTCATAACGCCCCACGGCATCTACTGCTACACGGCCATGACCTTTGGCCTCAAGAATGCCGGCACGACCTACCAGAAGGCCATCTAGAAGTGCCTCACTAGCCAGATCGGCCAGAAAGTAGAAGCCTACATCGACGATGTGGTTGTCAAAACCACCCATGAGGACAAGCTCATAGCTGACCTCGCGGAGACCTTCACCAACCTCCGCGTCTATCGCTGGAAACTCAATCCAGAGAAGTGCATCTTCGGGGTTCCGTCTGGCAAGCTTCTAGGCTTCATGGTCAGCAATCGGGGCTTCGAGGCCAATCCCACCAAGGTGGATGCCATCCTCAGTATGAAGTGACCTACCGGGAAGAAGGACGTCATGAAGCTCACTCGCATGATGGCGGCCCTAGGTCGATTCATTAGCAAACTTGGAGAGAAAGAACTGCCCTTCTTCAAGCTGTTGAAAAAGGCGGACAAGTTCGTCAGGACCGAAGAGGCGGACCAAGCTTTGGAGCAACTCAAGACCTTCCTCACGTCACCCCCGGTGATGGTGCCCCTGGCGCCTGAGGAGTCGTTACTGCTCTACATCTCGGCGACCACCCTGGTGGTCAGTTCGGTTATGGTGGCTGAGCGACCTGAAGAGGGCCGACATTACCCTGTCCAGCGACCTATCTACTACATCAGCGAGGTCCTGTCTGACAGCAAGACCAGGTACAGCCAGCCCCAGAAGATGCTTTACGCGCTGCTTGTCACCTCTCGCAAGCTTCGGCATTACTTCCAGTCGCACAAGATCAAGGTCATTTCGGCCTTCCCCCTTGGCGAGATCCTACGGAGCTGCGACACCACAGGACGCATCGTCAAGTGGTCCATCGAGTTGGGCGAGTTTGACCTAGAGTTCTGCCCCAGGCAGGCCATCAAGTCCCAGGTCATCACAGACTTCATCTAGGAGTGGACAGAGATCCAGCAGCCTCCACCGTCGGAGCGACCTGAGCACTGGAAAATGTACTTTGATGGTTCCCTGAACCTCGAAGGTGCTAGCGCGGGTGTCCTGTTCATCTCCCCTGAGGGAGACTACCTCAAGTACGTCCTACAAATCCACTACAAGGCGTCCAACAACGGCGCTGTGTATGAGGCCCTCATCCATGGGCTACGCATTGCTGTTTCCATGGGGATTAAACGCCTCATAGCCTACGACGATTCCAAGGTCGTGATCGACCAAGTCAGCAAGGATTCTGAAGCCAGGAAGGACACGATGGATGCCTACTGTGCTGAGGTGCGCAAGCTCGAGTGTCACTTCGAAGGCCTCGAGATCCACCACATCTGCCGCAACAACAACATCGCAGCTGATGTCCTCTCCAAGCTCAGCTCAAAGCGCGCACTGATTCCGACCGGTGTGTTCGTCCAAGACCTACGCAAGCCGTCCATCAAGCTCATCCCCAACCCAGAGTCACCGGATGATGAAGTGACCTCGCCTGGAGGTTGCGAAGCCCTCATGATCGAGGTAGAAGATGACTGGCGCCTTGACTTCATCGCCTTCCTCCTCGAGCATCGAGTACCTGAGGACAAGGTGGAGCGCGAAAAGATCACGAGGCGTAGCGCCAACTACATCGTCATCGGTAACAAACTCTATCGGAGGTCCGCCTCCACAGGAGTGCTGATGAAGTGCATCCTACGATCTGAGGGCCTTAGGCTCTCGGATGAGATCCACGGCGGCGAGTGCAGCAATCATGCCGCCTCTTCCAACCTGATGGGCAAGGTCTTCAGGTCTGGCTTCTACTGGCCTACGGCCATGGCTGATGCCCAGGAACTTGTACGTCGATGCAAGGGGTGCCAATTCTTCGCCAAGCAGCAGCACGTCTCGGCTCAGGCCCTCAGGACCATTCCTCCATCCTGGCCCTTCGCAGTGTGGGGTCTCGACTCTGTGGGACCTTTCAATACCGCCCCTGGCGGCTACAAGCACATCATCATGGTGGTGGATAAGTTCACAAAATGGATCGAGGTCCGCCCCGTATCCAGCGTCACTTCAAAAGAAGCGGCCAAGTTCATCGAGGAGATCACCCACCGCTTCGGGGTGCCCAACAGGATCATCACCGACCTTGGCACGGCCTTCACAGGAGCCGATTTCTGGGACTTCTACCAAGACAACCTGATCGACATATACTACTCCTCGGTGGCGCACCCGCGGTGCAATGGCCAGGTCGAGCGGGCCAACTGTATGGTCCTACAGGCCATCAAACACCGCATCTTCGACAGATCAGCGCCCTAGGCAACCAGGTGGCTCTCAGAGCTCCCTCACGTCCTCTAGGGTCTCAGGACCCAGGTTAGCTCAGCGACAGGGTACTCGCCCTTCATTTTGGTCTACAGGTCAGAGGCCATCCTCCCCACCGATGTTGCCTTCGGGGACCCCTGCATCCAGAACTTCGAAGAAGGAGAAGTGGAGCAAACACGCAGGCTCGACCTTGACAGCGTCGAGGAACACCGTGTGGCTGCGCTCATGCGCCACACCCGCCATGAGCAGCAGCTACGTCACTACCATGACCGCAATGTGTGGGAACGTTCCTTCAACGTTGGCGACCTAGTCCTACGGTGGATCCAGAACACCAAGGACATGCACAAGCTCTCAACACCTTGGGAAGGCCCCTTCATAGTCAAGCAGTTCATTGGACCGGCGACCTATCGCCTCCAATGGGCCAATGGCCAGGGTGTCCCGAACCCCTGGAACATCGAGCACTTATGTCGCTTCTATCCTTAGGAGCCTTGTATCACAATAAAAGCTATGTACTCTATCCTTTGTAATTCGATATATATAAAGATTACCTTTCGACCAACTTGTTTTTTGTTCACCCCTCCCCCTCGACTCGCTCGGGAGCTTGGTTTAAAACTGGACCCCTCACGCTCGGGGGCTTGGTATTAAACCTAGCCCTTTACGCTCGGGGGCTTGGCTTTGCCAACCTAAGGGTCGCTAGACCTGTGGGGTTTTTACCTTTCTTCCTACCATGTGCCCCCTTCCCAAAACTTTTTATACACTTTATAAGTATTCCTAGGTTGTGTGGTTGTTCGACCTCGGGTCCAGGACCCCCCTCCACACGCCGGCTGCACATAAGCCTCCACGCTGAGCCGTACAGTCGGTAAGCCGTTCCTCCTCTGAGTTGGGTTAGCGGGGGGAAAGGGTCCGTGCAGCTACATTACTTTTGCGTTCTTATAAAGAGTTTATAAGTCAAAGAAGGGATCACGTCAGTTAATTAAACATGCCTTTTCATTCATGCAAAGTTTATCTTACATCAAAAGGGTCCACGACCCATTGGCACTAACAATTTGCTACGTCCTAAGTTACACTTTACAGATCTATTTTCTTCACGATCTCGTCTGCGGCGGCCTGGATATCTTCAACGCCCACCAGCCGAGATAGGTCGAGCTCCTCCCTGACCTTCTCAAGGTCGAATGTAAGCACATGGTGCCTCACTGTGGCCAACGCGGCAGCCGCGGCGAGCTTGCCGCTGTCCATCAGCAGGGTCTTCATGCGACCATCCGCATCTTCCAGTCGCGCGACGAGCTCCTGCGGCCCGCCTTTGACCTTGCGGACATAAATGTCCACAAGGTACTCGACGGCCTCCTTGAGGTCGTCCAGCTCCTTCTAAAGATCTGCAGTCATCTCTTGATGATCAATAAGGGTTTGTATCGCCCAGGAAAGGTCGATCTCCAGATCCCTATGAACACCCAACTCATACGCAGCCTTCCGAGTATAGTAATACTCACTGGCAACGACCTCCTTGTGCTTCTCCTTGAGGGTCTTTACCTTCTCCTTGGACTCCTTGAGGTCCTTCTTCAAGGCGGACACCCTCTTCTTGGCATCTGCGATCAGCAAGGTCAAAAGTCGCACATCACGATGTAAAACTCAAGCATAGAGACTAAAGGCGTTCCCAGACGTACCTGCGGCGGCGACCTTCAGCTCGTCCTCCGCCTCCTTCGCCTTCAGCTTGGCGGATTCAAGCTCCTGCTTCAAGGCCTCCATCGTCTTGTCCTTCAAGGCCGCCTCGTCCTTGAGGCGCTTTATCTCTCCTGCGGCCTCAATCCTGGCCTGCAACACGGCCTCCTGCGCTGCGGTCAGCTCCGCGTGAGGCTTGGCGCCCTCCGTCAGCAGGTTCGCCCTGCCCTGCGCCCGCTCGGCAAGAGACTGCGCCCACACGCCGCAAAAGGTCGTCAAATCAAGGCATCCAAGAGAATTGAAGACCTAGCCCCAAAGGAATCAAGACTCACCATGACTGTCCTGCCGATCGTCTTCGCTGCCTCCTTGATCGTTGCCTGCGCCGCCTTGAAGTCATCAAGGTCCCGGCCGTCGGCAAGGATATCCTCCTCCCACGAGGTGCCGGAATAGAGGGACCAGTTCAGGTCGTCGTCCTTGCTCCCTCCTCCGGTCTCCGCCCTCTGCGTCTGCGGCAGGCCCGACTCAGGTGGGTCCTCCTGGTGAAGGCCTTCCCCTTGCTAAGCGCTGTCATGTCGCCCCCACGGTCTCAGGGACCTAGCTGGTGACATCACCGCCCGACGTTGCCGGTGACTGGCCCACTGGCGCCTTCTCGAGCTTCTGCCCCAAGGCTTCTTGGCCTGAGGCGCTCTTGTTATCACCCGATGCAGCAGGGGTTCCCCTGTCCAAGGCACAAAACTTGTCAGTACGACGTACTCGAAGTCTCCAAAGATCAATCAAGCAAGAAAATTAGGTTCAACGACTTACCCACTGCCAGATTTCAACCGAACCTGAAGCGGCCTGGGTGGCGCCCGCCTTGGCTTCTTCTGCGACCCTTGGTCGCTCACGCCCTCTGCGCTCGGCTTCGGCTGTTGCTCGCTTATAACCCCAAGCAGGAATCATCTCCTCCTGCGGCCGCCGTGTCGCCTGACCCAGTGGCGACCTCACGCGACTCCGCGTCATCGTCCTCGTCAACAATGACCTCAACGCTAGCTATCATCGTCTCCGACGACGCAGTGGTGTCCCTCCTCTTCCTCTTCTTCTTCTTCTCTGCCTCGATGGTGGCGGAGACGATCTGGGCACCCTTGTGCGTCAGGATCTTGCCAGCGACCTGCCGCGTACGCCAGGTCATTGGCGCAGAACTCCCCACGGGGGGATCCTCATCATCACTACCTCCCACCGATGAGTCGGAGAGGTAGTTGTCAAAGTACTCTTGCGGCGGAGCCCGGATGTCCTCCACCGCCCGGAGCTTGAAGCTGCGCTCACCCTCGTCAGCGAGGGGAGCCGGGCACCAGAACATGCCCTCACGACCCTGCAACAGGCGACCTTCGTCTTAAATCGGGGGAAAGCAAATTCAACAAAAATCAAGGTCAATCAGGTGACTTACCGCTTCGGTGGGTCGCTTAAGGGAAAGCGCCTTGGGGCACGTCCGGTTCCGGATCACCCCGTTGAAGAGCTCCCTCACCCGCGCCACCATCTCCTGCTTGGAGACCTTGCGCTACGCCACGCGGGTTGGGTCGCCCTGACCCCAGTATTCGTAGGCCGGATGCACCCGATCCTGGATCGGTTGCAGTAGCCTCCGGCTAAAGCTGATGGCCACCGCGCCACCGGTCAGCCCTCCCGCCTTCAGCGCCTTGAGGTCCTCCAGCAGAGGCTTGATGGCATCCGTCTCCCGCGACGTCAACTGATTGGTCCACTCCGGCACCGGGACCGGCGCGAGCCCCGACATAGTCACCAGCGCCGGCTTCGGGTTGTCGATGTAGAACCACTCGCGCCTCCAGCCTTGGGTGTTGTCGGGCAGCTCCATGTCGATGTACACCATCTTCATGTGACGGCGTAGCATGAAGCCGACGGACCCAACGACGTCCTTCTTTCCCGTATTCTTCAACTCGAAGAAGTACCGCCACAGGTCGAAGTGTGGTGGTATCCCCAAGTAGGCCTCGCACAAATGGATGAACGATGAAATGGTAGTGACGGCGTTGGGGACGAGGTGTACCAGGTCGATCCTGTAGAAGTGGAGCAGCCCGCGGAAGAAATCACCCGCCGGGACTCCAAATTCGCGCTCGACGTGCGCGATGAAGGCGACGGTCTCCCCGGTCCCCTCGGAGGGGAAGGCTTCACCGCGGCTGGTCTCCAGCCCACCTGCTCCCTGGGCTTCAGCAGCCCGCGCTCCACCAGACCTTGGAGCTGCGCTTCCGTCACCGTCGAGGGCTCCCAAACACTCTCCGGGACTGGCGCATGCTCTGGGGCCATCTCCTCTTCGTCGAATCCGGTGGATCTAGCTCTAAAAACTACCAAGGACTTCTTGCGCATACGGCGGTGCGCGGCGCGGTGGATCTAAGCACGGCGGCATCAGCGAATCTGCGCGGAAAAGCTCTTGGCGGCAATTCGGAAACCCTAAGGATTGTGGGGAAATGGAAGCGAGTAGGGTCCCCGACCCCTCACTCGGCCTTTTATAACCGGGCCACATCAGTGTGGTGGGCCGTGGCGCCCGAAACGTCCCTTCAGGTCCGGCGATATTCCCGGCGACCCAACGGATACATTGCCCAATGGCTCTTTTGGCCTAAAGGTCATAGGCAGTAACGGCTTGCGCCGTGCGGGAATCCATGCCCGTCGGCTCTTTTCTCAACGGCCTGGCATTCACGGACTTGTTATGCCCTAATTCAAGCCCCTTTCCCAACATTTTCTTCAAGGTCTCCTAGCCTCTGACGACCTCCGGGTCCATGACATCACCTTCATAAGGTCGACAGGCACTACTGCTTGGTAGGTTGCCTAAGCTTTCAATAGCGGGTTCACACCCCAGCTCCTAGGTCCTGCTACCTACTGGATTGCCTTAGCCTTTATGGTTGTTTTATACCAACGGCCCTGCGCTTAATGGCTCTACTGCCCGTTGGCGACCTCCTGGTCAAGTAGCACCTCCCTGAGATCGCTAAGGCCCTGCTGCCTCCTAGGTCGAATAGACCTAGATTTTTACAGGCGGACTACCTGTGTTGTGTCACTGCACAACAGCCGTGTCGATTCAGGTCGACACGGGCTCTTCGTCTCTACAGAAGGCCTCCTGAAGGTCGGCGTGCTATTTCAGCCCTGCCGGGACCTTGGTAGCCACACCATTAGAGCCCGGGCGCCCTAACGACTACTTAAAGCATGACATGCCTCATGAAAAACAATATTTACAGCTTCATAAGCTACAAGGAGTTTGGCCCTTGGCCAATTACAAGATACAAAGATATTAAAGGCCCTGAATTACCTTCCAAAGTGCTTACGAATTAGTCTACACTAGTAAGGCTTGTCGCAAGCTTTCTTCTAGCTTCAGGACCTTCTCGACAACCTCTACAGCCACTGTGGAGGTAGCTGCCACACAGCCACCTCTACTTGCGCACCAACCGGCCTCCTGTGGCGCTCAGCGTCAAGTCTGAGCTTCCCCGCAAGATTGCAGAAGGGGCGAGCTTCAACACCAACCTCGCCGGGTGGAGTGCAGCGTTCACTAGCATCACCTCAGGCCTGAAAGTGTCAGGGCTGACGATGCAACTGCTGCTTCATACTCCTTCCGGGTTCCTCGGTGGGACTAGGAGAAGAGGCCAATCGAGTTCTTCGAGCCTCGCAAGTATTCTTCTAGCTCCAAGCATGAACTACATCAATCCTATGCTCTGGTGGACGGACATACGTCCATGGCATGGAAATATTACTACACTGGATCATCGTGGCTTTCCTCTGGAGATTGGGCGTTCTGCTTCAAGGTATGGGTGCCTATTTATACCCCAGCACCTGCCATTTGGTTTTGTCCGCAAGCCAGCTTGCGTGGCGTCCTTATCCTCAAGATAGTTGTACCCTCGTGGAACACGGGGTCACTTTTCGCCCGTGGGAGGCATTGGCGAGCCTGACCCCTACCTGACTGCATCCTAGAGCGTTTTTGTCTTTTGCGAGTGAAAGCGACCTGTGCTACATCTGCAATCCGGCCTGTGACCATACAGTGCACCTGTGACTCTGGCTGTGCCAACCCTGGCACCTGATGACCTCTGCAAGGTTCTGGAGCCTTTGTCTTATTACATTGACATCACAAGAGCATCTGTTTCCTAAGCAGAAGGTCGTAGGTTCGGATTATTTATTTTTTCTTCTTCTATGGTCAGGTCGGAGCATCAAACCAGCCATCCTGGTCGCTAAACTGCTCGGGGGCTACTACACTAGTGCATCTTTCGACGCCCTATTTTCACCAGATCGTAGGTCGCAGCATCAAACCAACCATCCTGGTCGCTTTACTCCTCGGGGGCTACTACACTAGTGCGTCTTTCGACACCCTATTTTCACCAGGTCGCCTCGACCTAACGGAAGCCCGCTTCCGCTACTTCTCCACTCGACCTACCTTCGGTAGGCATGGCGACCTTTCCGAAGGTCGCAGCAGCTTCTACATCACACCGGACTCAGGTCAGGTCGGCGGTTCTGCAAGATCTACGCCTCGTCTTCACTTCAACCTCATGGGCCTTCGACCCAGAAGCCTGATGTTTCAACTTCGTGCACACATCGGAGGGGTTTTTTCTTTTTGATCCCTGTGCACCCTTCACGACCTCGACAGTGCTGCGCCTTCGCCACTCTTCGACACAACCTCGCCTCGGCCGCTACGCCTACACGTCGATCGGGGGCTTGAGAGACATGGGTCCCCACCGGCTAGGGTCCCCTGACAAGTGGACCCGACCTTCTAGAAGACCCGCCGACCTGCCAAGTGGGCCCAGCGACCTTATCTGTGGCTCCGTTGACCGCGGACGACCTCGACAAGATCCCGGAAGACCCGCGATGCTTGGCGTGCAAGTCAAGACACTAGGACCTGGCGCGCTGCCGCCTGTAGCACCGAGTATCACGGGATACTCCTTGTAATTCGGGAGATAAGCTTCCAGCAGTTGTAACCGACCCCGACACGGGTCAACCGACCTTGAATGGGAAACCCTTGCCCGTCCTCCCCATATAAGGCGGCCCAGGGCTCCATTCAAGAGGACAACTCATCTTCAACCTCCCGCATAATCCACCATAACTGGATGTAGGGTTTTACTCTCCATAGGCCTGAACCAGTATAAACCCCCTTGTCTCCCTGTCTTCACCACCATACTCGCCTACTTCCGAGTTCACCACGTGGACTACCACCTATGCTCTTAGGTCCCGGTCCTCCATTAACCTGCAAACCTCTAGGGTAACCCCCTAGCGGATCTGTCCAGGTCTCACCCCCTGACACTAAGGATCCTTTTCAAAGCACTTAGGTGAGATTCTTTAGGGTTGGCATGAAACCGAGCACACATGCAAACACTAAACATGATATCGGGCCTAAATGCGGTAAGGTAAAGAAGGGAACCGATCATAGAACGGTAAAGCTTTTGGTCAACCGGTTTACCTCCCTCATCTAAGTCGAGATATCTATTAGTAGGCATTGGTGTCTTTATTGGCTTGCAATCATCCATCTTGAATTTCTTAAGAATATCATTAGTGTACTTTTCTTGATGAATGAAAGTCCCTTCCTTCAATTGCTTGATTTGAAACCCAAGGAAGAAGTTGAGCTCTCCAATCATAGACATCTCGAATTCCCTAGTCATAAGATCACTAAAATCATTGCACACTTTGAGATTAGTAGAACCAAAGATGATATCATCAACATAAATTTGACAAATGAAAAGCTCCTCATTGATGATCTTTGTGAATAAGGTGTTGTCCACTCTCCCAATCTTGAAGCCTTCCTTGATGAGAAAGTCCCGGAGCCTCTCATACCATGCCCTTGGAGCTTGCTTGAGTCCATACAAAGCCTTGATCAACCTATAGACATGGTTAGTATATGTAGGATCCTCAAAACTGGGAGGTTGCTCAACATAGACTTCATTGATGAAGCCATTTAAGAAGGCACTCTTGACATCCATTTGGAATAATTTCATTTTGTGACAAGAAGCATAAGCAAGAAGGATACGGATTGCTTCAAGACGCGCAACCGGAGCAAAGGTCTCTCCATAGTCCAAGCATTCTACTTGAGAGTAACCCTTGGCGACAAGTCTTGCCTTGTTCTTCACCACAATACCATGTTCATCTTGCTTGTTTCGGTAGACCCACTTGGTGCCAATCACGTTCTTATTCTTGGGGCGCTCTACTAGGACCCAAACTTCATTTCTTGTGAAGTTGTTGAGCTCTTCTTGCATAGCTAAGATCCAATCCGGGTCCTCGAGAGCTTCCTCTATAGTAGTGGGTTCTACAAAAGAAACAAAAGCATGATATTTGCAAAAAGAAGCATATTGTTTGCGGCGAGTACGTGTACCACCCTTGGGATCACCCAAGACAAGATCGATGGGATGGTTTGATGAAGTCCTTGTACGCCTTCCAAGTGTGGTAGAAGTTGGATCGTCTTGAGGTTGCAGTACTTCCGATTCTTCTTCTTGATCTTGAGTGTCTTGTGATGTAGGAGGTGGTCCATGTGAGGAAGATGGGCTATCTTGTCTTGTGCGGGATGATGTTGAACTCTTTTGATGGTCATCATCATCATCGGAAGAGGAGGAGTCTTCATGGTTGTGGGAAGTAGAAGGTGTATCATCATCCTCCTTTGGCTTGATGTCCCCAACAGCCATCTTCTTCATTACTTCTCGGAGAGGTTCTCTTCCTACATCATCACAACAATAGCCATCTCCTTGGGAGCCATTTGATTCATCAAACTCCACATCACATGTTTCTTCAACGGCATGTGTAGTGTTGTTGAATACTCTATATGCCTTGGAGTTGGATGCATAACCAACAAATATGCCCTCATCTACCCTACTCTCAAACTTCCCTAGGTGCTTCCTCTTCTTGTAAATGAAACACTTACACCCAAAGACTCGGAAGTAGGAGATGTTGGGGTTCCTCCCAATGAGAAGCTCATAGGGTGTCTTCATCAATAGTCGGTGGAGATATACCCTATTTGAAGCATGACACACCGTGTTGATAGCTTCCGCCCAAAACCTTTGAGAGACACCATAGTCATCCAACATGGCTCAAGCTAAGATGATGAGAGTCTTGTTCTTCCTTTCTACCACACCATTTTGTTGTGGTGTGTAGGTTGAAGAGAATTCATGCTTGATGCCTAGCTCATCACAATATTCTTCCACTTGAGTGTTTCGGAATTCCGATCCATTGTCACTTCAGATCTTCACAATAGATGACTCAAATTCATTTGAGCCCTTGTAGCAAAGTTCTTGAAGATCCCAAACGTCTTGCTCTTGTCCTCCAAAAAGAATGTCCAAGTGTAGCGTGAGTAATCATCAACAATGACAAGACAATAGAGATTACCGCCAAGACTTTTGTAGGTAGTAGGGCCGAAGAGGTCCATGTGTATGACTTCCAATGGTCTTGACATAGAAACATAAGCCTTCATAGGATGGTGACTTGCTACTTGCTTGCCGGCTTGACACGCTCCACATAATTTGTCCTTCTCGAAGGTGACATCCTTCACACCAAGAACTAAACCCCTTTTGAAAGCCTTCTTGAGATGACTCATGCCTATATGAGCAATACGACGATGTCATAGCCAACCCTTGGATGTCTTGGTGAATAGACAAGTAGTCAAGTTTGCTTCATGAGAGGAGAAGTCTACAAGATAGATGTTCCCATGGCGAAAACCTTTGAACACAACTTCATTAGATTTCTTGTTAGTAATGATCACTCCCTCATCATCAAATAGGCAAGATAGACCAAGATCACAAAATTGAGCAATGGAAAGCAAGTTATAACTACAAGAATCCACAAATAATACATTGGAAAGAGAGAGATCTTTTGCTATAGTTATGTCACCCAAACCGGAGACCCTTCCTTTAGAATTATAACCAAAAGTAACTTGCTCATGATTTCCCGTATCATCCACTAGAGAGGTGAACATTTTAACTTGGCCGGTCATGTCTACTATCAAGGACCCAATGACTTCCCCCGGCCTTGTAGTTCACCTACACACAAATAGATCAAGTTGAAGATTTAGGAACCCAAGCAAGTTTGGATCCAATCACATGAGTTACTAAAGCTTTGGGAACCCAAATTTGCCTAGGAGGTTTCACTTTAGCCTTGGCCCCTGTGAACTTTGCCGCCACCTTGCCTTTGCTATTCTTCAACAACAAGAAATGGTTATTGTTGAACATGGAACGATAGTTGCAAGGTAAGATAGGCAAAGGATGTGTAGGTATAGGGCACTCCCTTGTGTGATGACCGGTGATCTTGCAATGTTGGCAATAAGATCCAACTTCCTTCACAAAGCACCCATAAAGTTCCTTTGACTTGGGAGTCTCTTTGATAGGTTGAGGGAAGGAGCCAAGTCCCTTAGAGCCATAATCTCTTGCATTGTAATAAAGGATCTCCTTATGCAATTCTTCACCCTTGGCCAAGTTCTTCACACATGATCTTAGGCTTCTTACTTCCTCTTCAAGATCTTAGGTTCTTCAATTAAATCATCACAAGAGGTAGAAGCATTTGTTTTAGTGATGTCTCTAGCAATTTCTTGCCCACTAGAACAAATAGCCTCATATGCAAGCTCAATTTCTTGATACTTCATCTCTAAGATCACATGATCTTTCTTAAGCATCTTTTGACTTGACTCAAGTGACTTGTTAAGCACGGTTATATCATCATGTTTAACGATTAGCTCATTGTGCTTATCAAGCAACTTATTGTGGTTATCTCTATGTGACTTGTTAGACACTACCAAAGCTTCATGTTATTTGCTAAGGTCATTGTGTTTCACAAGCAACTCATTATTAGATAGCTTAAGCTTCTCATGTGTCTCTTCAAGAGCCTTGAGCTTACTCTTTTATTTCTTAATCATGTCGGTGTATTGATTAAGAAGTCCCTTAAGAGCATGAGGTGAAAGTTCATTATCACTATCCGAGGAATCACTATTTTCACTATCGCTCACCTTGGAGTGTTTAGCCATGAAGCACATAGGTGGTGGAGGAAGAGGTGGTTCTTCATCATCCATGATCACAAGACCGGCAAACTTCTTGTTCTTCTCATCTTCACTACTGCTTGATTCACTTGAAGTTTCACCATCCGTGATCCATTCATTTGCCAAGAGAGAACGATGACCACCCTTCTTCTTGTTGTAGGGCTTGCTAGAAGACTTCTTCTTGAATGAGTTCTTCTTGGAGTGCTTGTCATCTTTCTCATTATCATCATCGTCGTCGTTCTTCTTGCTTGAGCTTGACACTCGCTTGTCGAGTTTGGGGCAATCCTATGATAGATGATCATAGCTTGAACAATTGTAGCACTTCCTCTTATCACCTTCACCACTTCTTCTTGATGAGCGAAACTTGTTCTTCTTAGGATCATAGTTGTAGCCTTTCTTACCAATCTTGAAAAGCAACTTGGTAGTCTTCCTCATGAGAAAAGCAAGTTCACCTTCATCATCATCACTTGAGTCACTCTTGTCTTCACTTTCACTTGAAGAAGGAGGAGGCTTTGCTTTTGACTTTAGCTTGGGCTTGGTCTTGTCACTAGTCTTGTGTGCAAGATCCTTCTTGGAGCTTGATGTGGAAGAAGATGATTCAATTTGGCCCATCAAGAACATCTCATGAGACCGAATGTTGTTGACAACTTTGGTGATAGTAAGAGTTTCGAAGTCCTTCTCAAAGATGAGTGCCTTGACGATATTGTACTTAAGCTTGGGAAGCGTTTGAAGGATTTTTCGAATGATTTCCTGCTCGGACACATTAGCAACATCGAGTGCATTGATATTTTGAATAAGAACACCCATCCTAGAATACATTTTTTCTACAGCCTCATCATCCTTCATCTTAAACTCATTGAGCTCAACCTTAAGCAACTCATACTTCTCCTCACGGATTTTCTTGTTGCCTACATGGATTCTTTTGAGCCCCATCCAAACCTCATGAGCGGTCTCCAAGGCAAACACCCTATCAAACACATCCTCCTCAAGAGTCTCAAAGATAAAGTTTCTAGCACGATAATTCCACTTTGATTCACTTTTGGTGGGTTCATTTGGCAAAGGATACATGGTAGTGATCCATGCATCATGGTGTTGTGCTTGAAGATAGCTAGCCATTCTATGTGCCCAAAAAGTGAACTGTTTCCCCGCCAATTTGAGAGGGCCATTACCACTACCCTTGGCCATCTCTCTAGGCGGTTAAGCCACCAAAAAGAGAGCCAAAACTATGATACCACTTGTAGGATCGATGGCCTATAGGAGGGGGATTTGAATATGGGCCTTCTTGAAATTTCTATACCAATAAACAAACCTTAACCTATATCTCTAGTGTAGTCCATCTAAAAAGGTTTCTTTCTACCAACTAAGCACACTATCAACAAAATTCCTTAGCAAGATTCACACTAACAAGAGAAAAGCACCCTAGTCAAGATATGTAACAAGCAAAGCACACAAGAGAAAAACTAGGACAAAGGAGCTTAAGAGCTGAAAGTAAATACGGAAATTAAGTCCACGAAGGTAGAGCAAGAGGACTAGAGACAACCAAATTTTTTCCCGTGGTATCGAGAAGTTGACGCTTCTCCCTAGTCCACGTTGGAGCACTCACAAAGAGTTTTGCTCCCCCTCAAGCCACTTAGACTTGAGTGCTCACTAAGAGTACCCGTTCTCCATCTCTGGAATGGTGGGTCTCAATCCATTTACACCACGAACTTCCCGGGGCTCCCACAATCTCCAAGAGCTCACCAAGAACCTCCAAACACCAAGACCGTCTAGGAGCCGTCAAACTCCAAGAGTAACAAGCTCACACACTTTCACTTGACCAATGCACTCAGCTAGCCATAGAAAGTACCTTGAAACCCTTGATCACCAAGAATGAATTCCCCTTGGCAAGGAAGACGAATTCCAAATGAACAAAGCACTAAATCCTTCTCTCCTTGGCTGCTGTGGTTCTTCAGAGTGGCAAAGGCAGCTCAAGAGACGTAGGGGGGTCCTATTTATTGGCCTAGCATGGGAGGCTAGCCGTTGGAAAAGTCCCTCTGAAAAGTAGTACCGTCGGATGAACCGACGGTTCCCCCTGCCACATCGTCGGTTCATCCGGTCACACTGAGTCTCGAAATATAGCCGTTGAACCTAACCGTTGTACCACTTCATCCGACGTATGCACCGATGCTGCGTTAGTTGATCCGGTGATGAAAAAATCTCACTCAGTGCGTCTCTGCATGAATTAAACATAGGCGTCGGATGAACCGCTGGTGGACTTGTGTAGCGTCGTTTCATCCGGTGCTGAAGCAACTCCTCTCGGTGCGTCTCTGTATGATTTAAATACACGGGCCGGATGAACCAATGCTCTGACCGCCGTTTCATCCGGTGTTGAAGGCAATTGACTCCAAATCTGATTGTTACCAAACCCTAGGTCACCGGATGAACCATTGATGCACCGTCGATTCATCCGGCGGTACTTTTTCTTTGAACTTGCCGCTGAAATCATCCGGCGCAACTAGGAATGGGGGCGTCGGTTCATCCGACGCTACCATTTGTAGTTCAACTCATCCAATTCAATCGCCTTTGAGTTTTTCTTCAATTATTTTGCTTCCAATGTAGTCCCATGAGTAATTTGAGCTGTTTATCAACCAAGGAGCTTGATAGTGCATGAATATAGCATAGCATTTGGAATGGTCAAGCTACTAGTGTGTGAACCCCTCTTAATAGTACGGTCAAACACTACAAACTAGCAAATCCAAGTGTCCTTCATCTCCTTGTGACACTTGGAACTAACAATGTCCTTAGCCTTGTAGTATTTGTACATTGATCATCCATAAATTCAAATTGAGGGGTATCATTTCACTTATGACTCATGACAATAACCCAAGATTAAATCCGCTACAAAACAAAGGATAGTCACAAGTATACGGTTGTCGTTTATCACCGAAACACATACTTACCAAAGATGCGCTAAGGCCTAGATGCTTACACTGAGCTTGCTTTTGCAGCATCTGATCAGCTCCACGCGTATCAGCAATAATGTGCATTTGGATTGGATCGTCGTCTCTAGTGATGATTCAGGGGAGTGAATTAAGCTTGCATGTGACTAAACGTTGACAGTTTGAGACAAGCTTATTGGACATTAAAACATATGCTGGTGACCTTGTTTGACAAGTTTATACGAATCATATGCATGATCTCCTACTAGGGGTGGCTGACGAGCAAGCTCGGCCATTAATGTTAGATAAGCTAAGAATCGAATTTGGCTCGGCTCCTTGGAAAATTTGGACCAGCTCGTTTGGCTCATTAGCCTTTTCATAATGTTAATTTTTGTTTGCTTAGCTTAATCAAGCCTTTATCTGCAAGGAACAACAAAATGAAGCATTATTCCTCCGTACGTAACAAAATGGAAACATTAATGTCATGAAAACTAAGAAAACGATAGAGAGGTGCAAAGTAGGTTTTGCTTAGCTTAATCTATAGCCTTTATCTGTGAGAAAAACAAAGTGAAACATTACTTCTCCATACGTACTTCGGGTCCGTTTGGCACGGCTCCGCCAGCAGCTCCCGGAGCTGTTTCGCGCGGAGCCGTGCCAAAGGGGTGTAAAAAACGGATTCTCCAGAGAAATCGCGCGGGTTTCCCGGTGACTGGAGCCGTTCGGACGGGAGGGAGCTGAAAATCGTAGCTCCCCCCGCTTCGCCTGCGGCTCCGCCCCCCACCCCCCTACTTTCCATCGTCTGCCCTCGGGGGCCCACGAGCAGGCGGTGGGCGCAGTGGAGACGGAGCCCTCGGCTGCTGTTGTGGCTCCAGCGCATGACCGTTGGCGGGAGAGCTGGAGGTGGAGTTGGCCGGCGCTGGGAGCTGGAGGTGGCCGGCGGTGGAGGCTGGAGCATCGCCTGGAGGCGGCCGGCGTCACCGTCTCCGGATTCGCCGCTATTGGATCTCCTCGCGGAGGAGCTCGATTCGGGGCGAGCACAGGCGGTGGGGGAGGGCGAAGGAGAGGGGGAGCACCGGCGGCGGGGGAGGACGGCGGCGGCGCGGCGCAGATCCGACGGGCGAGCTCGCTGGCGTCCCCGGCCTCTCCCACCTCGCCGTCCCTGCCTGCTCCGCCGGAAGGTGCGCAAGCTCGCGGATCGGTGGAGGCGGAGGAGGCCGGCGCGGCGCGGGCGGAGGAGCCCCGCCGGCGTCGGAGTGGAGGGAGAAGGGGAGAGGCAGCCGGCGTCGGTGGAAGGAGGGCGCCGGCGATGGCGACGGGTGCGATGTGAACTGCAAAGGGATAAGGGAAGAGGGTGCCGGCGGCAGTGGAAATATCTCCATCATTTTTACATTTTGGCCCTCATATAGATACAAATTACATAGAGTTCTTTTAGACAAATTAAAAGGGTATGGTTCAAAATAAAAATTAACATTTCCTAAAAGAGAAAAGAGAAAAGAAAAAAAACAAAGGGTATTATGGACATTTTACTCTTTACACAGACATGAGAAGTTGTTTTGCCAAACGTTTTCCTAAAATACTCTAAAAAAACGTTTTCCTAAAACAGATTCAGCTCCCCCACAAAATCCGCTCCACCAGCACAGTCACAACCGGAGTCGTGCCAAACGAACCCTTCATCGTGATGTACTTTCCTACGCTCTACCCAAAGGAAAAAACATTATTTCCTTGGATTCGTACTATTTTGTCCACCTCCATACTCATGCCAAGTACAGTGTCAAAAAATCTTTTGGTGCAATCGTCGATCACTTCTCCATACTTCTGGAATTTTTTTTTCCGTGTGGGTCCGTTCTTACGTTTTGTTAACATCGTCGATCACTAGGTAACAATCGTTGATGAGAAAATAATAATAAAATACAGCACACTAAAAACAGCAACCTTGTAGTTGTTACAGCTATTTGACTCAATTCATCTAAACAAATGTAGCACAGTTCCTTCTACATACAAGGCTATACTAGGTACACGCCTACACAGCTGTACGAACAAACTACCAGCAACAACAATATAAGAGGAACCCAGTGCTCACATTCTTCCATCGATCCCACATCTCCTCTCTTCTCCTTCCTCTAGTCTTTGGTTCTTTTCCTCCAAGAACTCTTCTTCGATCACCAAGAATTCCTCTTCAATTCATTGGTTGCCTCCAAGAACTCTTTTTCGATCACCAAGAATTCCTCTTCAATTCATTGGTTGCCTCCAAGAAAATTGTTAAGACTTGGAGCAACAAGTCTCTGGGATCGTGGTGACAATGATGGCGATGGGATACTTCCGGGCGCCTAGGAAGCTGTACGGGAGGAAGCCGGAGAGGGAGCAGCAGCAGCGGGAGAGCCTGAGCGCCGCCCTGCTCGTCGACGAAGGCGAGGCTGCGGCGGCGACCGGCGCCGTTCCCAAGGGGTACTTTGCCGTGTACGTCGGCGCGGA
The DNA here is from genome assembly GCA_036936925.1 of Cenchrus fungigraminus. Taxonomy (NCBI): domain Eukaryota; kingdom Viridiplantae; phylum Streptophyta; class Magnoliopsida; order Poales; family Poaceae; genus Cenchrus; species Cenchrus fungigraminus. The sequence continues at coordinate 9,240,173 of CM072775.1, read as the reverse complement.
GGCCCGGCGGTTCGTGGTGCCGACGAGCTACCTCCGCCAGCCGGCGTTCCGGGAGCTCATGGAGCACGCCGCCGAGGAGTTCGGCTTCGACCAGGCCGGCGGGCTCTGCATCCCCTGCCGCGAGGAGGACTTCGAGACCACCATCGCCGCCCTCGAGAAGTCGAGGCGCGGCGGCGGTGGCAGCGCTCGGGCGCGAGGACCGGCGGCTGGGCCATCGCGATGGGCGCGTTGCAGCTAGCTTATCTTGCCATCAGTGGCGAAGCTAGAACCGGGGGTTAGAGGAGGGCTGATGTTGCCTTCTTCCACCTCCAGACCTATCTTTCCCTCTTCTCCAACATCTTCTTCCTCCTCTAGCCTAGGAGGGGCTTCGGTGGGGCTCCCATGGTGGCGCCGACGGTAGGGGGGCTCCAGACCACCCCCCCCCCCCGACCCGGTGCTAGATTCGCCCCTGCTTGCCATGCGTACATGATGCATCATCATGCAGATTTGCAGGAACATAGAAGATACAATTCTTTGGTTCTTTGGCCTGATGGCTGTTAACTAAGCTGTAGGTAGAATTCATGGAATGAGTTATAGTAATGCTGTTTCGCCTAATAATCTGACATGAAGATGTAACAAATAACTTATATTCTCTTATTCCTCCTCTGGTTGATCATAAGATTTGATCCATACGTTCCCAAGATGTCAGATGTTGCTCACTGCTTATGCTGAGTTTGGCTGCAATTAAGCATCTTAGTTCTATGCTAATGTGATTGGGCATATCAGGATTCAGAAGAATAAAATGCTTGGAATCAATGCAGGCATGTGGTCATGTGGCTCATCTGAACTCTGAAGCGATAATTTTGGACTCTGAAGCGAAGCATGATGGCGCATGTGGGTTGGGCGATCACAGACTCATGGTGCATGTGGATCTTCCATATACTGCAAGAAGCATAAGGCCTCGTTCGGCAACTCCAGATTGATTCCTAACCTGTTATCATTCCAGCCCAAGGATCTGAATTGATCCTTGTTTTTCACTCAAACCTGTTATCGCTCAGAACAGATAGGATCCAGAGGTCCTGAGTTGGGGATGTATTCTGGGCCTTGAAGAAGAGAAATTGACATGTGCAACTGTACGGTGACAATTTTTTGTCATTAGAATCCTCTCAATAAGAGAATTCTTCTTAGTCTAAACTAAGCTATTTTTATGTTATGAATGGACAAGGCAACAAAATCCAAGTACAACATTACAGCATTTGCACTAACACGTTATCAAGTAGTAACTGTAGGAAGGTAGGATGCATATAATGTGATCGATGTATTGCAATGAGCCTCTAGGGCGGTATATATGAGAGTACAGAGTCTTGGAGAGCAAGGCACCTCCGTGGATACATATGGCAGTCCGGAATTCTATCCTAACCTACCATCTATACTCTAACATCGCCCGCAGTCGTAGCGGCAGCAACACGAACGGTCAGACTGGAGAACAATGGAGACATTTCCCCCCGCAGTCGGAACGCCGGTGCGAATGCTTGGACTGGAGACTCATGCAGATGATAGCCATTTAGTGCCGTAGTAGCCGAAGTCGAGGTGGACGTGGTTAAAGCCGTGGTGGAGACGTGGGTCAAAGCGTTGTCGAGGTGCTCGAGTGCACAAACTCAGCATCTTCTTGCTGAGGACAACAACAGGACGGTGCGGCGGATGACGAAGGTAGACGGCGCGGTTTGCGACTTAGGTCACGCTCAGGACAGGGGTAGCGACAGCGCAGGTTCCAGCAAATGTCGCGCTCAGATCAGGGGTGGCGACGACGTCTTCCTTCAAGAACATCGGCGCCGATGTCCGCGCGAGAACGGCTGGAGGCGCGGAGGCGGATCGAGCGTCTTCTTGACGAAGACCGGCGGCGAGTGGCGCCACCGCCTAGGAGGCGGAGACACCGGTAAGGTGGCTTGACCACGAGCATCGTCGCTGCAGCCTGGTGGGCGCAACAACAACCTCGTCCTTCGGGAGTGTCGACGATGAACGGCAGGGCGACGCAAACCCGATAGCGAATCAGAAAAAACCTAAGAAAAAATCACACAGCAGCAGGGAACCCGCGGGTACAGGCTCGGGTGCACTTAGCAAATGTCCCTCTCCTCCCTTATCCTTTGCCAATCGTGGTCAACCACGAGCAGAAAAAGAGAGGAGGCGAGAGGCCCGACGAGTTGCGGTCGACGGTGCTGGGTGCGGTCCGAGCGCGCGCCTCTGCTCCTGCCGCACAGGAGTCCAGCGGCTGGAAGAGAGAGAGCCAATGAGGAAGGGGCGGAGCTCTTTCGGCGCGGCGGTCTGCCACGAGGGCGGAGAGGCGACACCATGGAGCGGGGCCAGGTGGGCGCCCCGCAGCCTGACGACGAGGACGACGATACGAGGGGCGGCGAGGTCAGGCCGCCACCCCAACGGATCCAACAGCGATCGGGAGCGGTGCGGCTGGGTCGGCGAAGAAGGGGCGCGGCCGCCGAATGTGGCCCAACAGCGATGACCTGGCACCCCCGATCTCCTCCGATGCCGCGGGCTCGCGCGCAATGGCAGTGAAACCGTGCTCAGGGCAGCGGTGGTGACAGCGCTGGAGGAGTATGAGACGCACGGCTTGATGCGCTGGCAAGGGCGACGAGGACGGCAGTGCTTGCGGCGGATCCTGGCGACGACAACAGCGAGGTAGGGCCCTCTGCTCTGTTGGTGACGACGACGGTGGCGCGGATCAGAGGGATCCGCGACGCATCCTAGGAGGGTGCTGCCCCCAGCAGAGATCAATCTCGATCTCTCCGAGGGCGTGCGGGTAGAGCGGAAGTGGCAGCGCGGCTAGGTCAAGGTCAGGATCTAAAACCTAGACGTCTGATACCATGTAGGAAGGTAAGATGCATATATTGTGATCGATATATTGCAATGAGCCCCTAGAACGGTATATATGAGAGTACAAAGTCTTGGAGGGCAAGACACCTCCGTGGATACATATGGCAGTACAAGATTCTATCCTAACCTACCATCTATACTCTAACAGTAACAAGTATGGCAACTGACTGCAATGCGTTCAGAAGGATGATGAACATTATACCACCAAAACATTTCCATGTTAAAGACTTGTACACTACAACATAGCTACACTATGGTTAGAGTAACCAAGAACACTGTACATGGACGGAGAAGCTGAAGCCACCTAAGATGTATACATTAAGCTAATAAGGCCGCCCTTCCCACATCCGTGGGAAGGACATATCTAGCCCTATTTTTTGGCCTGAGATGGACTACCCTACTGGATGGACTACATCCTGAAATCCATCACGCAGACGGTGTTGTTCGAGAAACAAGCTGCAATCTTGCTGCCTTCCTTATTCCAGCACACTTCGAAGATGCCTCCAGTCCCTCTGTAGGTCTTGAGGATCCTGCCTTCTTTCACAGACCAGATGTGCAGGCACTGATCCAGGGATCCACTCGCTAAGTACTCGCCATCAGGGCTAAATGCAACAGAATACACTGGTTGCCTGCAGACAAGCAAAAGCTATGTTACATTGCAAGCAAGAGCAGGCATTTAGTTTGCTTTTCGAGGTATCAATACCTATGGCCAACCAAGCTGTACAAAAGGCGTCCTTGCTCAACCTCCCAAAGCTTGATAGTAGAATCAAAAGATGCACTGCACATCAAACAACAGTAAATCAATGCTGGAATACAGGGAGTTCCTAAGAGGAAAGAAAACAACTTCCAGGTACAATCCTAGTTGCATCTTTAACGATCATCTCTCTGTACATGAGCACTCAGCAGTAACATCGGTCAGTGTTCCAAATGCTAAACTGAATGGAACTATACACAGTGCCAATTTTTGTTGCCATGCATAAGTTTCATGACCACTTGATTGTAGCAAATAATGAGTCACTGTGTAAGGAAAACTGATTCACAATACTCAAACACTATTCATTATACTCAGGGTACATTTGATCTCAACTGTTTACCTAGCCAAAAGCAACTGCTGATTAGGATTGTTTGTTCCTGGGCCTGTTGGGCTCCACCGAATAGTATATATTTCCTGCAAAATACAGTTAATCAGATTATAGATAGTTACAGAAGTTACAGGAATCATAAAAGCAGAGAGATTTGGCATACCTTGGTATGCTCCTTAAAATCAAATACACACTTATCTTGCTTCATACTCCATATCTGCAAAAAGAAGGTACCAAAAAGGGCAAACAGCTTTATTACTGAAGGTAGTGAAAGCACACATCCGCAAAGAGAGCAGCTGTGCACCCATGGGTAAATAAATCGATTTCGGTGCTGCGTGTGCATGGAATTGTATGAGGTTTACACTCTACACAAAGCAACCAGTAATCTAGATATCTAGAAATGCTACCCGTTGGGGTGAAGAGCCCCACGGTTTTTCATTAAGAAAAAGTAACCTTCTCCGGGTCTAGAAAATCCCCGAACCCCGGCGTAGCCGGCGAGGGGATTTTTTAAAAACCAATCCCATAAATCCGCTCCAATGAGGAATCAAACCTAGGTCTACTAGTGCGACCATACGTCAGCTCCTCTAACCAACTAGGCTAGAGAACCTTTGGTTAGAAATGCTATACTCAATTGCACATCTAACAGGTACAGCAGATGTGGTATACAGGTAAACACTACTCAAACAACATTTGTACCATTTAGGAATGGAATCATGCATGTTGAAATAAACTTTCATTGTGCACAATTGTGCAATGAACAAGGGAGACTTACTATTCGTATTCAAGACAGAACAAGGGAACTACCAATTGTAAAAGTAAATGGGCAACTTCATTCTAGAAAGAAAGGAATGGCTACACGTGCAACTGAGTCTTCTGACATGTCCATAAGACCAGTTTATAGAAAGAAAACATCCTCATGAAGCCTCAATGTATCACATGATCTACTAGTCGTATGTTAGTCGAAAATTTAGTCATATGTATAGCATCGTTTTAGAAAGAAATAGTACCTTTGCTGTCCAGTCATCAGAACATGAAGCCAAAAAAGTACCAGTTGGATCCCACTTGATAGCATTAACTTCACTCTGACATGTGTAATTTCCACTATGAGGTCATACAGAATGCTACTTTTCCAATACTAGTGTTACAGGTTGACTATATTTATGTACAAACAATGTCATGTCATATAATAAATTATCGACATATCAACAAACCATGATTCAAAATTTAACCTTTAGAGAAATGACATATATAAAGTGTCTGATAACAAGAGAAGGTTCAGTGTTTTTACTTTTGGGTTGTATAGATCCAGAAGAGAAAGACACATAAAAAAAAAAGAACACAGTGGTGCTCGTAGCATGAATTTTAACAATATAATCACTGAAGAAAACTAACCTGATGACCACTGAATGCTTTAACTGGACGCTGTTCCCCAATCTTGCAAACATAGATCATGTTGTCAGTAGAGCATGTTGCAAAGGAATTATTATTTCTCCAGTCAACATCTAGTGTTGGAGCTACACGAAAACAGGTGAGAGTTAGGTTTGGCTGAATTCAAAGTAAACACATCTTGTTGCTATAAAGAAAGAATTTATCAGTTAAAAACAAAAAAACATTCCTGCATGCCAATTATACCTGAATGAAATTCAAACTGCTGCTTGCACTCCCATGTCTTTGTATCCCAAACAATAGCAGTTTTATCAACACTACCGCTTAGGAGAAAATCTCCTTTCTTGTTCCATTTCAACGAAAATATAGGCCCCTTGTGTTTGAACAATGTCTGCTTCAGCTCTCCTGAAATCCATTCATCATAATGAAAGGATGAGACAAAAGAATAGGGGTAAAGGTTGTATAACCCACTCCTTCAGTCCTAAAATCCCAAAATATAGCTACTTTTAGGTTTGTACAAAGTCAAACTTTCTAATGTTTGACCAAGTTTATACAAAAGATTATTCACATTCGCGACACCAATACATTGCATGGTTGATTTTAATTATACTAATTTGGTGATATAAATCTTGATATGTTTACATATAAATTTAGTCAAACCTGATAAATTGACTTAGTATTCACCTAAAAGTAGCTATATTTTGGGATGGAGGGAGTATATGATTTCTTCAACTGTTATAAGAATTAAGCATACAATGAATTCATGCCAGTTCTAGTTTTAGTGAAATTTAACACGTGCATTAAATAAGAATAAAAAAGCAGTTTGCAAAATTCAATGCAAGTTGAATAAATATGTGCAAAGTAAGTAAAACAAGAATCACATGATCATGAACATCATAATGAAGAGCCAAAGTGAACAAAAACATGCATATAGGAACAGTAGTCCATTCACTCACCATCTCTACTCCATATTCTTGCTTGCCCGTCGTAGGAGCCTGTGGCCAATAGTGTACCTTCACCCTGGAAGGGATGGCAGCAAACAAGATACGATGAGAATGTAATAGTAAAGGAACCATGATGTGAAAAATATAGTTTTGCATAGTGAACCAATAAACAAGCAGGACACTAGAACATGTGTAAAATAGAATGGCTACCACATGGCTCCCCTGGTAATTGCACCCGATAAAATGTAATTCAAGAAAAATGTGATTTAGAGAAAAAATTTAGAGCAGGAAGAAACTCACATTCCAGTCAAGTGTAGTGACATCCTTGCTCTTCTCATTGGTCCGACCTTTAAAATGTTTCAAAACATGAACACCAGGAGGGGATGTTTGCATGCTGGAACCACATGGACCATCTGGAATTGTCCAGATTCTAGCTGTTGAGTCTCCTGACCTAGCAAGTTCGAAATATAGTACGATAAGTTAACAAAAAATAGAAAGACATAGATAACTTTCTATATAAATATGAGGAGCTGCATATACAAAAATAAACCACAATAAGTAAAAGATGGAATGGGACTAAATGAATGGAAGAGGAAGTTTTGAGAAGCCACATTAGGGCTAAAATTGAAGTCCATTAATTTTCAGAACAATTGGTTATATGATATTGAAAGATACCGATTTGAGATATACCATTGACCTGACCTGATACACTTTAATAACAGTTTTTTTTTTCTTTTCAAACTAGGAAGGTGAAATGCCTCTTTGCTCCTGGGCCTTATCATTTGCGAGGCCATAACATTAAACTAGACTCATCCGTCTCTTAAACAAACTGTCACATTGTTCAAACTGCTGATGCCACCAAAGCTCCCATTGTTGTGGTTGAATCAGATCAGCATCAGGAACCTGGACCGGATATCCCCCCTGGCAGCAGAGTATGGCGAGCCCGTGGAAAGCATTGCAGTGGTCCATGCCTGGTGGCAGGAGAAATGTGCCATGAGTACGAATCCTTCCATTCCAGCCGGAGCCACTTGCCCAGCAAAGCAGCAACAGCAGCAGGAATGAGAGCGAATAAAGAAGTCCACAGCACAGACGGTGGTCACCAAGAAGCTCGGCCGTGGCTTATCCTGCATGATGTACTGTCCATGCTCACCGATCCAGCCCAAAACACCAACTACGACATCACTGCAGACTAGGGGACATGCATGGCGAGAGGGAGGATCAGTGCCCTTTCAGCTGCCACTGCTCCGGATTCCATTGTTTAAAAGGACGGTGGTGGAATGGGTGCCTGACAGCAGCTCTTGGCTATTCGATGGGACAAGAAGGTAAAAGTGCCTTAATGCAGTTGGAAGGCAGGGGCAAAAAGGTCCCAGGTTCCATTGTTGGCATCAAAATTAGACGGAACAATCTATTTCTAAATGGCACAAACGTTTGATGGTACTAAAGTGTCACTAGGTATTTCAATGGCCAGATCCAATATCCTTTTTTTCATATTGACAGGTAATAATGTTTGAAACTCCAAGATGCAGCAAAGACCTGACGACTGTTCACATTTTTGGCAACCAATGGCATGGTACTGTTTAGAATGCCAAAACATATTGCTAAATGAACTCATAAGATAAAAACAACAATACAGATGTCTATGCAATATAGCAGATAATGACCCACCCAGAAGCTAGAAGGGAACCAGTTGGACTCCACGCACAAGCAAACACCTAAAGAAATTCAAAAGAAATAGTAAGAGACGGTAACAAATTTCAATAACTTTAATAGAACAAAATAACTGTGTACTAAAGGAAACTGCTAACCTCTGAACTGTGCCCTTCCAAAACAGTCACATCGGTGCTACAAATCTCCTGAGCAGTTACACTAACATCCATTGGAGTGGGACCTGTGGTTATTAAGATTTAATACAAACTGACATGGTGAAGTAGTAGTATATACAACACCCAGTCTCCATAAAAAAATTCTGTAAGAATCCGTTACTCCTAGAGAATCATATTTCTAAAGTTAATTACTACCAATGTACTGTTTGGTTCAAAAATTATAACATAATGGTAATAGAAAACTACAGGAACGAGTGAATCAAAAGAAATACGGAATTTGTTTGGTAGGGAGCAAATGTAACAGGATCAGTTGAAACTCTGCCTCTATCTTCCGGCAGATTAATCTACTCACAATGTAACAAAATCACAAGCAACCTGAGAACTTGGTGGCAATGAAGAACAACGATGACAGGGGCAATGACAATAGCAGTGGTGGAAGCCAAAATCAAATCATTGAATAGAGTGCCGTAGACGTTGTTGTGGGCAGGTTGGCGCAGCCAAATCAGGGAAGCAGAAGGGCTCAAGAGGCCATGGGCAACGAGGTGCAGACTAATGAGTGGCTGAGAGGCACACACATGACAGCAGAGGCCGATTCAGGTCGCGATAAGATGCCGCCAGCCATTCGTGGCAGGATATGAGGTGAGGGTTTGGGTGGTAATGAGAGGATTGTGATTTTTGGAAGGGTACCAACAAGTTTTATTGTTAGGGAATAATGATTTTCTGATGCAAGAAATTTGGGTCAGTAATGGTGCCTTTTGCTTTGGTTCAATAACTAGGTGGAATGTAGCCATTCCATTCCAAATTCGTATAGTTTGGTTGAGCTGTCCCTAGGAGGGGAACATACCACATGATTTTGGAGGAGCTTGTCCCGAAAAAAAAGCCCGGATGCCTCATCTCCCGTTCACGGCATCAAGCATCTTGCGCGCATGAGCACGCAACGCAAGAAGCAGGCAGAGCAGCACAGCATGCAGGTGAGGCAAACGGGCTCGGAGCCTTGGAAGCATGGGAGCTCGTCGGCTGAGCATGCTCGGTTGCGCGGTGGCTCGCGGGTGGAGACGCGGATCATCCACGGCAGATGGGGGTGGCATGCGCAGGGCAAGATACCAGCACTCCCGGTGCTTGCGCTGATCCAAGCGCTGCCGCCTACACGGATCCAAACGAGGCAGTAGCGGCCAGAGCTGCTGCGCAAGGGGGAGTGGAGAAGCTACGGGCACCGGGGTGGTCGGGGGTGCGGACGAGATAGGGATGGCAGGGTGGCTGGGGGCACGAAGCAGCTGCGGTCGGTGGCGGTGGCTCGCGTGCTGCAGGTTTAGAGGGTGGCAGGCTGAAGAAGGTAAGGAGAGGGGGTGCCTGTTTGACTGACAAGGGGGCCAAACAGCGACGGACAGTAACGCAATCTGTTATCCATTCATCCTGATCCCTTCAACAGAACACAAAAATGGAACCGCTCCATCCCCTCTAAGCAAACACAGATATGAGTTCCATCACTAAAATCAGGGTTGGATCCATTCCATCCTACCTTGCTCTCCAACCAAACACACCCTTAGGGTACGCCCAAAGCAAACATAAACAACATAATAAAGTCACATTGTTATATCATTATCAAGTGAAACGAGTGAACTGAACTGCACCTTACTTCACATGAACTTGAAGCACAGTATCCATGCCTAAGTTTTTATAACAAATATCAAATAATATGTTTGGCTGTTATCGAGGAGATTAAGAAACAGGTTACTTCGAGCACTAATGCGGCTTAGAACATAATTCTAATTTTGTGTAATTTTCCTAGAGCTATTCCTCTTCAGATTCTTGCTACGGAAGACTCCAAATTTGTTGTAGCATCACATATTGACTGATAAAAGACCAACTTGCTTAAAATATGCAAGACCTGAATAGACACTTACATAAGGAAATGTCCAAACATTCATTACATGTTCCATTTCAACTGGAAACTTGTTCATGTTGTAACCTAAACAGTACTTATTTAACGAGCACCAAACATTCTTTAAGGAAAGATGCAAGCATACTCATTATTTGCTAAAAGTTGTGCAATGGAAAATGGTATCAGAAGGGTAATATAACAAATAGGAAGTAATTAATCACCTCCACCAGCAAGAGAATCTTCCCCATGCTTAACCTTATCAGTACGCTCTGTATGCTGCTTTTCTTTCTCCTTCTCATGCTCCCTGTCTTTTTCAGATTTATCTTTCTCCCTCACCTGCTCTTTTTCTTTGTCATGGCGATCCCTCTCGCGTTCACCTCCAGGACGCCGTTCATGCTCCTCATTACGTTCTTTCTCTTTTCCCTTATCCTTCTCACGGTCAGTTTGAGATCTCTCCCTTTTTCTCTTCTTCACAAGCTGTTGCAACTCTTCAACATCCTTTGTGATGATTTCAAGTGGTTCCAGAAGGGCAAAATCCTTCTCAATTTCTTCATCATTCTAGAATAAAAACGGTGGATGGTGTCACATCAATTGGCAGTAGTAATAACTACTGAAAGATAAACAGGCTTACCTCTTCGGTATTTGATTCCAGTTCAATGTAATGGAGGCCTTTCTGCACAACAGTGATGAGAGCACCAGGTGGGACTGCATTTCCATCAATGCCACCCTTATGGATCCCTGCTTCATACCCTAGAGTAAATGCGGCATGAATGAAACCTAGAGAAGAGAAACTATTAGTGGTTAAAATCACACTATTCAGTCAATTATGTTGGTAAGCAGCTCTTCTGCCTATACTTGGAAGAAAGCTGGCAAACATATTTAGGAGAAGGGTAACAGGTGGTATACAATCATTAAAGACCTGCATATAGGCTAGAGGATGAAAAGGTGGGGGCAGGGAGGGGTACAAATTTCACTGAATGATCATTTAAACAACCTTCTTGTATTCTTGTTGAAGAACTGAAGGCTGTTAGGCACTAACAGAACAGAGATCATAATGTCAAAACTTCTGGATCTAGGTTCTGACTATGGTCTGTACCGAGTTTCCTCATGTGAGGGCAGTAGCAGTAAAATGGCAGACACATGAATAAGCATCAAAAATGAATTTTCCCGGAATAACCCATACAATTCATTCCAAAAACTAAGAAAAAACACCACCTCAATTACAATCAACATATTCCCCAACCCTGTGCCCACCGTGACATGCATACCGAAAAGACATCTGATCCTATTACCATTTTTCCCACCATATTCATTGTGATCCTATTCACCTATGCACCACAAGAGTTAGCTGTCATTCATGGGCACGGCTCAATGTCCTGCACCATCAAAATTCCTAAAAGCCCATAATTCATCAACGAAACATAAGAACATGCAAATTTCTCAGAACCAACCCCACAGAAATTAAATAGCATTCCTGTTTTTCCAGTTGAGGCACCAAAGACTGTTCAGAACCAACAGAACAGTTCCTCATAAGTTACAGGCTACATTTCTAATTTCTGCTATTCCCAGAGTTACCTGCACAATTCATTCCAAATCTAAGAAAATCACTTTTTCAATCACAATAAACATATTCCCCAACCCAGTCCCAACCATCAGGTGACCCTAAAAGGCATCTGATCCTATTACCATTCTTTCCTACCATATCCACATTCTCCTATGCACAAGAAGAGTGCGCTGCAATTCATAATTAGAGCTCAATGTTCTGCACCGTCAAACTCCCAAAAGCCCATAAATAAACGAAACATGCAAATTTCTACTAGGCAATGGAACCAACCCTTCATGATTAGAGCTCAATGTTCTGCACCGTCAAACTCCCAAAAGCCCATAAATAAACGAAACATGCAAATTTCTACTGGGCAATGGAACCAACCCGTGGGGAAGAAAGGGATAGGTGTAATAACATTCCTCTTTTCCTGGTTGAGGCACGAAAGACTGGTCTGAACTAATACAGCAGTTCCTCACAAGTGTACGGGCAACATGTCTTATTTCTGTATTGGGTTGGGGGCAACAGGGGGAAACTGACATCAAAAACCGGATTTTCCTTATAATTACGGCACCAATCCGTCCCAGAAAAAAATAATCCGCGTAATCTCGATCCTGCCTCCAAATCTACGAGAAAATACCACAAACCTTATCCTGTCCCAAAAATACCCGCCGTACGGATCCTAAGCAGCGCACGAATCCGCCACAACCCGACCAGGGGAACCAGCCGACCCGCAGCAGCGAAGCCCCTAACCCTAAATCCGCGCAAAAATGTGGAAAATCCTCCCGGCTCAAGCAAAGCAACCAAGACGCGCGGGGAAGGAAGGGGGATGCAAAGGCGCACGCACCGGACTCCTGCAGGTAGCGGAAGACGAGGTAGTTGAGCTCTGCAGCCGTGAGCACCCCCATGGTCGGACGGCGGGGGCGGGGGCGGGCGCCGGCGAAGCGGTGGAGGTGGAGACGGGCAGTCGGCGAGGGCGAGAATGGCCGGGGCCGATACGGATGCGGGTGTTGTAGGAGAGCTTTGTGTGGGGTTGTCAGTTACCAGATAGGTCGGCATCTGGGCCGCAAATCAGATTTCGGCCCATGTTAGTTAGAGCCCATTGTCAGACTACGGAGAGAGTGGGGGTCAATCGACCGTGTGACAAGGGTAAGAGTCTTTCCTTAAAAAAAATTCACCCATCACACTAATTAAAAATATTAAATGTACATTAATAATACTTCATTTCATAACTTCCGGATAAAATTGAGAGAAAATCTAATGAGCCTAATTATATCATGATTAGGTAGTATTGTGTTACTAGTCTCTAATGATGAATTAATTAAGTTTAATAGATTCATCTAGCGATTTTCAAACTAGTTCTATAATTAGTTTTTTTATTAGCATCCGAATTTCGGTACCTCATTTTCAATTCGCAAAAAAAATTCATTTCACACACTAAACAATGTCTAAACTCAGCATTCCGCATACGGAGAGACTAGTTTAATCGGAATGTTTCCTTTTTATCCTTTAGATCTAGTATGTTAGAGCAACTCCAACAGCTTATGTAAAATATTAGCTAAATATAGAGTTTTTGCTCCTTTGTATAATATAGAAAATCTCGTGAAATGCTTGGGAAACCAACAGCCTCTTCAAACTGTGCTGTTTATAATTCAAATGATGTCCATGCTAGCACCAAATCAGGCCACTGACAAACGGACCCTACGAACAGACCCCACGGAACAGAGACATGCCGGTCAAAATCAGCCTACCGCCGGTTTGACTAGCCGATTTCTCGCCGGCGGTGAGGTTCCGGCGAGGGAGAAGAAGCCAGCGAGCATCGTCAAGGTGAGGGGAACCCATTCCTCATCTAGGATGGGTGGATTGGTGACCGGAGCCGGCCGGCGGCGTGCGGCGGCGGACGTCGAGGTCGGGCAGCAGCGGCGGCGCAAGTGGAAGAGACGAGGGCGACGTATGGGCTGCTGGGGAGGCAGGGCGAGTGGAGGAGGTGGTGCGGCGGCGCCGAATCGGGCTGATGAGAGCTCCTGTGTCCGCGTGCCGGCGAGCTTTCCCCGACGCGCCGCCGAGCTCCCCTGGAGCTCCTCCTCACGTGCGCACCGAGCTCCTTCATTGGTGCGGCTGATGGCGCCCCTCTTCCTCCGGTCCCGGCCAGCGGCGTGGTCTCAGGAGGGCGGTGAGCTCCTCCGCTCTCGGCCCCCGACGGCAGCCTGCGCGTGCCCCTCCTTTGCTCCGAGCCAATGGTGGCCGCACGGGTCCTCTGCTCCTGGTGATGGCAGCCTCTGCACACGCGAGCGGTGATGGCGCGCGAGCGGACGCGGTAGAAATCTGGCGCGAGGGCAGGAGGAGGGCGAGAAGGCGGCCGAAGACGGATGGCGAGCTTCAACGCCTCACGAAAGATGACGAGCGCGATGTACGGGATTGCGAGCGCGATGGACTGGAAAATAAGATAGCGAGGCTGTTGGAACGTAGTTTTCCTGATTTTTTCTATTTTTAGCTAGTCTGACCTATTTACAGAGGCTGTTGGAGTTGCTCTTAGCCACTTGTCCTGTTTAGTTCTCAAAAATTTTCCCAACTACCCGTCACATCAATCTTCCGACACTGATTATGAGTATTAAATGTGGATTAGTGACAAAACCTATTCCATAATCCGTACCTAATTTTTCGATACGAATCTAACGAGCCTAATTATGCCATGATTAGACAACGTCATGCTACAGTAAACAATCTCGAGTGATGGATTAATTAGGCTTAATGGATTCGTCTCGCGATTTCCCGTCCATTCGTGTAATTAGTTTTGTAATTAGTCTACATTTTTTACCTCTAATAGACCTTCGAAGGGGCTGCCAAAATTTTTTTACCAAAAATTTTGGCAACTAAACAGGCTCTTACCGAAACATGGAGTGAACATGCGCTAACTAGACGACTCTACCTTCGTGGAGTCTTGCGAGAGAAAATCACCAAATTATAAATTAAAAGAGGAATAACTCAGAAACTAAACATGCCTGTGACAGATCAACACCTTTAAATGAATCATCGTATCAATCATCAATCAATAACAATTATATAATTGGTACCAATTAAAAATCTCATCTCTTTTTCTCTCAATTTTCAGCTCGCCACATCATCTGCTGACGTCATCTGCACTTAATCCCCCTCCCCTCATCTCACCCCGCGCCCTTCGGATCCCGCCTCTAACCTTCTCTTCTTACTCACCACTCACCTTTTTTACTCACCACAACAGTTCAAGACGCCGCACACTCATGGTGGCTGATGAAGAGCCTCTAACACCATGGCTCAGTGCACATGTAAGGCCACGCTCACATCAATGATTCTCAGAAGAAACTGCAGCCGCTACCTCATAAATAGCACATCCACAACCAGCGGCCACACACCACCCCACCTCGGTAATCAAGAGTCATATTTAATTTTTAATGGTGTCGTCGCCCTTCCAATTCCTCTCGAGCACAATATATGTACCACTCACCTTGGGTACTGGATTGCATCGCTATGCCATCTCTACCACTATAAAATCCACCGGTTCAAACTTTTCTAAAGTCACACAAACAAATCACCCCAACAGTCATTACCAACCTAAGTACACCCAACTAATTGCACCAGCCAACATCTACTTTCTCTTACTCACCCACGATCCAAAGGCCAAAAATGCTGCAAACATCAACTTTCTCTCACCCACCCACGATCTAACGGCTCAACTCCTCCGGATCAAACCTCATCCCCTAATCCCCACCCATCATCTTTGGACCCACCACAGCCCACGCGCACGAGTCCCGCGAGTCAAAACCGCTCTCCTCCTCGGGACGACGCGGGACGCCACGGCCTCGACGCGCAAGACGAGGAGACGCGGGCGACCACGCACGCGCCGCACCCCGAGGCCCCGACCCCTCCCAATCCCTCGCCGGTCTCTTCCCCTCCCCTTCCCTCCCTGCGTCGCACGTCCCGTCCCCTCCCCTCCCCACCGCACTGCACCTCCCGTCCCCGGCGGCGGCATGATCTCGGGGGCGTGGCGGCGGAGCTCCCCGTGGCGCGGCAGTGGAGCTCCCGAAGGCACGGCGGCGGAGCGTACCTCCTCGCCGTCCCCGTCCCCATGGATCCCGCGCCGCTGAAGATGCCGCCATCGCCAAGCAGGTCTCTTCCCCTCCCCTTCCCTCCCTGCGTTGCACGTCCCGTCCCCTTCCCTCCCCACCGCACTGCACCTCCCGTCCCGGCGGCGGCGGGATCTCGGGGGCGCAGCGGCGGAACTTCCCGTGGCGCGCCAGCGGAGCTCCCGAAGGCGCGGCGGCGGAGCGTACCTCCTCGCCGTACCCGTCCCCGTCCCCGTCCCCATGGATCCCGCGCCGCTGAAGATGCCGCCATCGCCAAGCAGGTCAGCGACTCCCGCCACCTTACATTCGCTTTGCCTTTTTCCCGTCGACTCATCGGTGAGGCGTTGCGGCGTGTGGGGCTCGCCGGCGCAGATGGCGCCCTTCCTCCCGCTCCCTACCTCCGCGCTTTCCTCCGCTGCCTCCTCTCCATAGGCGCTGGCCCGCTCCCCTTGCGCATGCTTCCCTGCTTCGGTCCGCCTCGCCCAGGTGCACCCTCGCCTCTCTATTACCTCCCTCGCTGAGCTTGCAGGCTAATGGTTTGGTGTTGTATTTTTTTCTCTCCACTCCAGGAGTTCCGGTGCGGCCGTGCATGGCTTTAACGGCGGCATCCGAGGCGATGCAGGGGAAGCGCATGGCTGGGGAGTACATGGTTGTCCAGTGTGTTGCTACGGTTTGGTGCTCTCTCTCCCTCTCGCTCGCTCGTATATGTGTGTATGTATATTTGCACATTCCACCCCCTGAACTCGAACCCTAGATCGAGTCGAGGCTGTGTGCGGGGCATTGTCAAGAGCATACATCGATTCAGGTCCCCATCTCTACGGTGCCGTCTCGCCGCCGATCCGTTGCCTTGCACCGGTGGCGGCAGGGGCTGGGAACTGTGAGGTGGCGGCGTGACGCGGCTGCACAGTCGGGTTTTGCCGGCCGCGGTACGACGAGTGTTTGCCGAACTAAACATCCACTGAGACTGGCCTGATTATGGTTAGATGCATTGATTTCGATGCCTTTTTCTCTGTTCCTATCATTGCTACAGCCGCTGCAGCCGCCACAGTGGTGATCTCTTTGCCTGCTGTTGCCTCTGTGGCTCTGTGTGCTGTGTTGCGCTGCGAATCTGTGATCTGATGATTGCTTTGAATGTTCTTGTTCTACGGTTCCTCATCCTCTCTGCCTTGGTGGCATTTGGATGGGCAGTGCGAAGGGGGTCTGCTGAAACAGACTCCATAGATGAGATAAGATGAAATGCAGAAGAGGTGGGTTTTCTTACTTGGGCCATTTTCAAAGTACCCAGTGTAAGTGAAAGTGAATTTTTACTTAGGCGTGAATGGAGTGCTAATAAGGGGCGATGATGTTCAACCTTTTCTGAATTGCATGCCGTTGAGCAATCAAGGCAGCTGTGGGTATCTATTTAATTTGAGCTGATCCCTCCCTTCTTGAAGCCTAAACCATCTCTTATTGTTTGTGGTTCTGTGCCTAGGATGGTCATTCAGAAATGTGGCAACCAGCGCAGTTCCACTTATATTAGGATGAGTAAATTGTGCAGCAAGAGGGATTGGGATTGGCTTGTATGATCGACCAAAGGCGAAGCTGAGCCCACTTAGTGTTGTTTCAATACTAACAAGATTGTCTTGCTGTACAATTCATAGTTTTGTTTCTCTTGCCCTGCCGTGTCGCCCTCGGCCATGTGCCAGTGCTGCGACAGCGGGTGGATTGGGTTGGGGACGTGGGGGTGTCTGTGGCGTGTCCCGGTCGTTGGGGCGTGGCCAGACAGCACGGGATCTGAGCCGCCAATGACATTTTGGTACACTCGTTGTTTCCTCCTCGTCCTTCTTCGCCTCGCCGTCGTCGTCTCTCTGATTCGTTGCGGTCCAGTTATTATCTGGAGCCTTTTACTCGCTGTTTATATGCAAGAGAATATACTTCTTATTGTTTGTGGTGCCGTATAATATTTTGCTTTTGTTTGTTACTCATTTTGTCTGTTCGCTCTTGGGTGACTATGACAATGCACCATCAGATTTGAGATATTCGGCTCTCTGGCATTTTTTTTAGCTGGAATCTTACCTCTCTTGGAAACCTTATCAACTATACTGTGTGATAATCAATCCTGTATGGCTTGTTAGATTTGGATCAAGCAAAAGTTGAAGCTGAGCCCGCTCAAATATTTTGCTGCTACGGTGCTACCCACTGTATTTTTCTTAGAGTGCTGAATAGTTTTTGTACATTATCATCTATATTTCGTTGCCCATTTTGTGTCATGAAGTAGCCATAACCACTTCCATCCTACTGCCATGAAACATAAATGCTTCATATATGGCAGTTTACATTTTATTTTATTATTTCACAAGTGTAGGCTTCATAGAAGTTCAGATGTGGGGTGGCTAACCGGGTACAATTCTGGTTAGGTGTTATGCTCTCCTTCAAGATGGACTGCTGATGCGCATAGCAGGGTGGAGTTCAGGTGCCTGCAGCTGCATTGACATCAGTGAGTAAACAATTTAATTAAGATTGATTTTAGAGCAATCTGAATTCTGTTATCATTCATTTGCATTGCATTATCCTGACAACTCCAATAATATTCCAAAACAAAATATTCCACTTAGTGTTCTAAAATTAGCAGTCATACTCCAATAATATTCATTACTGGTGAAACTCTCTGACAACTCCCAAAACAAAATCCTGGAAAATGTTAATTTGAGCATATGGGAAAAACAAATCCATTACAGCATTTCTAGGCGATATGTCTATATGTTTCCATGTATTAGATGTCAACAAAACCATCAAGAAAGGGAAAGCGAGTTAAGGAAAATAATAAAATGGACAAAGGTAGAGCCAAATATATGTGAATGTTATTTTCTCTTGATGTATTTATTGAGAGCATAATTTCTCTTTTCAGTTTCTGTCAACATAAGATTGAAATAGTTTCAAACATTGTTTCTAGCGTTAGCACGGGCAATTAAATAATGATTGCTCTGGTGACATCAAAGTATATATCCTTGAGCTCCTCTATTTAAAGAATTTACCATTTCGTGCTAATTGCATGGGACTTATGTAATGATGAAAACTTTGTTGTTAGCGTGGACATTATATTTATGAATGCCTCTGTTATGTGCATGATCTTTTAGCTGTCCGTAGCAACGCACGGGCATTACACTAGTTTCCTTAGTTTTTGTTAGCAATGGTGGATTAGTCATTCAGCTGTTGTCTCTACAGTTTATATACTTACACTGATTTTGATTAGTCACAAGCTGCCGCCTTTGCCTGTTCTTTTTGAGAGGTCTTCAGCAAGAGAATCTTTATGGAGCTCCACAATTTCTCATCTTATGTAGCCACTGCCACAAAGGTTGAACCCTTCTGTGATTTGGAAAGCGCGAAGACCAATGGCTTCTTTCATTATCCTTTTTGCCAAAGGCGCATGGCAAGAAATCTGAAGATGCTGGATTTCAAACAAAAAACAGATTGTTGAGCTTATTATGATCTTCATTTGCACTTGACTCATTCCTCAAATTTTGCTTCACCTCGAGTCAGTTTTTTCATTGTCGATTTACAGCAGAGTGTGTGAGTACAACATAGCAACTTAATGATAAGTTATTCCTCCAACATCCTCTCACCCATTTTCATATTACCAACATGTTTAAAGACCACCTCGCTGGTCTATTTCATACTATAGTATGTATTACAGATGCTATGGTTCCTAGCATATGGCTTTGAGAATTTAAAATGTTTCCTTACAGTTAACAATTGTTAATCACATTAGGTAAGTTATTTTGCATTTTATTGAGATGAATTATCAGCAGCCTCCATCCATCCATGTTCCTGATATTGTATTCTTATTGGTTTATGTACAATATCAATTTGGCCTATGAAGATCGTTTGCAGGTAAATAGATAGTCATTCCATATAATACAAACATGCCTTGAAATTTACTAAATCTCTAGGTTTCTTAGGTATTATTATAACATGACTTTTCTTTCTACGTCCTTTTCCCTTAAAATTCAAAGTCTAGATGGGTAAACCAATTACCCTTTTTCAGTTTCCTTGGGTTCAAGTACTTACGCTAAGGAGGTGTTTGGATTGGAGTGACTAAAATTAGTCTGACTAAATTTAGTCATTTTGAGGGACTAAATTCCCAAACAGGTGGGACTAAAGGGTGACTAAAACTAATCACCTGACTAAAACTCTTTAGTAGGGGAGGGGGTAGCTAAAAGTTGTTTTAGTCCTCTCTCCTCATTTATTGCAGCGGGAAAGGGAGGGAGAGAGAAAATCTGGACTTTAATATTCTTTAAATCTCACTTTAGTCAGGGTATCAAGCAAGGAGGTGCCTAAAAACTTTTAGTCTGACTAATTTTAGTCATGGAACTAAAAGGTATCCAAACACCCTCTAAGTTAGTCCCCCCTCAGCTATAACTTTTGCTTTTTAATATCCAAATCACCGATGTAACTGTTCCATGTACACTGTGTTCAACCCTCATATTCTGCATAGAGGATGCAGACTTGATTACAGCTCAATGTGACGCCACCAATTAACAGGCATCCAGTGGCATCGTCTTGAGTCCCCTTAACTTCATAGATATGATTCTTTTTTAGTTGTGCAATGAAATTTCAACAAACCATAATATAATTTCCTTTTCAAACAACATAACGGCTGTAAGTTAAACATATGTTCTGATTTCGATATTCTTAAAGAGTAAACATCATGTCTTTTTAAAAATCTCGCATCAATGAGCGGGATTTTCAACTAGTCATATATAACTATATAGGAGCCACTAAGGATTTCGCTAACTCTCATGATGTCACATCATCACCTCCCACTAAGATGCATTAATACCCCTACTAAGATGCATTAATTGCTATTTCTCTCTTACGTGGTGCACATCATCTTGAATTCTGAATTAGGATGTATAAATTGTGAATTTCAAAAGTAGCATAGATAAAAGTTTATGATTTTCATCAAGAGATAGCTCATACGACTCTCTTCTCTCGGGGTAATCTCTACAAGTGCACTATTTTTACGAGCAACTAAACGATCACAGTGACTCTCGGGGAATTCTCTACAAGTTCACTATTTTTACGAGCAACTAAACAATCACAGTGATTCATAGTTTGTCGAAAAACTCTTTCAAATCATGTAGCAACACGCGAGAAATGACCTAGTATAGTGATAAAACTAAGGATTTTTTATGATCTTGCCCGTACTTTGAAAAGCAATTGTGTTTTACCTTCTATTTTCTAACTTTATGATTTTGCTATTAACTATTCACAAGTCATTGTGATTTTGTCCTTCATCTTTTGTACATTTGCTCCTATTCGACCGTGGACTAGGGGCAACATCACGATGACTTGTGAATAGTCGAGGAGAAAAATCACAAAGTTTTCAAACACTACAAAATCACAATTACACTTCAAAATAGAAAGAAGAACACAAATGCCCCTAAAACTAAAATACATTATTGGAACGGCAGAGATAAACTACCAGATGAGACATACGGAGTATCTACTATTAAAAAAAATTAGACCGGTGGGATAAGACCGCTCCACAGGGTTTTATTAAGAAGAAGAAATCTTCACCCAATCTAGAAAATCCTCGAACCCCGACTTCATCGGCGAGGAGATTTTTTTAACCAATCCCATAAATTAGCTCTCGTAAAAATTAGAATCCAAATCTACTGGTGCAACCATATCTCATCCTCTCTAACTATTTAAGCTAGAAGACCTTTGCTAGACATTATATACTATCCATGGAACAATTAAAAAACTGCCTATCAGATCAACTGAGATATATGGTTGGAACAATGAGATATACTGTCATCAATGTGAGATATACTTTTTGAGCAATCAGAAATCCAATCTTGAAACAATGCAAATAATACAAATATATTATCGTACAACCAAAATTAAATAGTAATCAAAGATAAATCTGTAGAATATTTGATCTCGATCACTACTTTGAGAACTCCAAAGCCCAATAATTGGCGAAGATATAGGTTGACCAGAACTCGCCCTCAAAGCCGGAGTCCCTTGCAAGCTTGACGAATTCATGCCCTGCCCTCTCTTTCCCTCCTCGGAAATTGTTAAGCATGATGACATCAAGTCGGAACGGATTTTGTGCCACTGGGGTGGCCTCTGGGATTGCTGGCAAGACAATCTCCACAGCAATCACCTTGCCGCGCTCTGGGAGGGTACGGTGGCAGTTCCTCAAGATCTTGATGCAATCATCATCGTTCTGTAGATGAAGGATTGACTGAAAACATTGGCAGTGATTACTTGTTCATTTCCACAATCTGATAGGGGGAAAAGGTTAGAGCTACTCCAAGAGAGTGTGTATTTCTCTCCCAAAACCCTTTTATTTTGAAAAAAAAACAGAAAAATGGAACTTCAACAGACTCTCAAAACTCCCCCCAATTAATTTGCATCGCGAAAAAAACACTCAGCGCTGCACAAATATTAGCGCTCGCCTCCTCTCCCCAATCCATCCCGCACCATGATTCCCGCGGGAAACTCCTCCGCACATGCCAAATTGAAGGGAGGTCTACGCGGCAAGGGAGGGGGCAGTAGCGGTAGCAGGGGGACGGGGTGGTGGCGGTAAGTAGGGAAGAAGCAGCGCCAGTGGCAGCAGCTGCAAGGAAGAAGTGAAGAAGTGCAGGGAGGGCGAGGGCGCAGGACGAAGCGTGCATGAGGGAATCATGCGTGAGGGGAGAGGAGGCCAGCCCAAGTGATGGCCCATTAGGGTCACGTGGTATGATTTGAAATTTTGGAGAGGTAATTATTGAGAAATTGTTGTGGGAAGGAAAGATTTTAGAGCAACTTAATTTTTGGCAAACCCTCAATACATAGTTTTTGGATAGTTTTTTCACATTCTCTTGGAGATTCTCTCATTGATTAATATATAGTGTGCAACTATAAAAGTAACATATATGGCAACACTTATGAAAATGGATTTTACTCAGGCAACTATTAGTGCACATACCTTTAGGAAAATTGCATCTCCATAGGGCACTTCTTCAAACATATTTCCAGTTACGTGTTGTACACCTGCATCAAAAGCTCATCACTAACCTTTGAGACCAGTCTCCATGGAAGTTTCATGTTGAGTTTCATGAACATTAATTTTCATACTACATCATCAATTTTTCTGTTTTGATCAGGTATTTACAACGAGAGAGAATGAGGAATACCATCATATGTGAAATGAGTTTGATCCCCATGAAACTTCTGGACACAGTTATCTAATTTCCAGTCAAGTCAAGATACTGTGCAATAAAACTATGCAATAAGACCTCCTCGTATGCTAGCTTTTTTTGTTTCCTCTTTCTTTCAATTACATGCTACTCGGGCTCGGGCAAAGTTTTTGTCGATCCAGAAAGCAATCATGCTAGTTTTGACCATACTTTGATGTTTATTTCTTAATGATGAAAACTATAAAATTACTAGGTGATATCCCACGCATTGCTGCGGGAATTTCAACAAAATTTGAAGATGCAATTTGAAAGTAAAAACACTAAAATGATTGCAACACAACATTTTTTTGCAAATAACAAGGTAAATAAAAACACATTCATTTTATTAAGAGAGAACTACTTTGAAATTTGTAGCATGGTACTCGCAAATACTAACACAATGCATAGCCACAGAAAATCAGTAGACAACATAAATTGATGATTCTAGTGGATGGTGATGTGAACAACTTGCATGTTGAGAGAAGATCTAGTGGATGGTGACGTGGACCTCTTGCATGTTGAGAGAAGTCTATCAATGACTTGTAGTAGGTCTCACCTATATAGTTGTTATAGATTAGAAAAGTAAGGTTCGTAGACTGTGAACCTTGAGCTTGAGTTTTGACCTTTAGTATGTGCAAGCTTTGTTAGGTAGATTTCTATTTATTTGTATGGATAATTTGTTCTGAGAGAAAATATTATGTGCTGATTTGTACAACTGATTTGTTCTGAGAGAAAAATATTATGCAAGAAGCAGAAAGAAGAAAAGCCGAATTGAGCCTAGTTTTCTACAAGATTTCTGGTTGCAAATTGAACAATTATTTAAGGAATCATTTGTAAACTATGAGACCTATATATATTTATTCTTCAACATATTTTCTCATCTATAATCAACAAACGTGTAATGAAAAAAACTAAGAAAATATGTATTTTGAAGCTCATGTTACATGAACAATAAGCATCTCGGGATAGTGGCATACAAATTTATATTTAAGTACCTACAGATCAATGGCCTATTTTTAGATAAACCTCACTAAGACATTTTATTTATAATACCTTCGTTCAACTACCATATAGGTTTAATTCTATTTAAAATTATAAGCTATATATGAGCCAGTACGACAGATCTTAAAGCAGATTATGCTGATCTGTATGACTGATTTTGTAACATCCCGGAGTTTTCCGGAATGTTATTTTATTCAAAAATGTGGATTTCAATATTTTTGCTTGAATTTAAGTGCATGCTTAAAATTATAAGGATGTCTTCCATGACCCTTCCCTAATTCCTAGATTTAGTTTGAGCTAAATAATAATTTTTAGGAATTATAAATGTTAGTGTGATCTTTTTGGAGTTTAATTGTTTTTATTTGGATCTTATTTGTGTGTGGTTCAAATTTGAATTCTAAATTCAAATTTGAATTTAAATAGTTTAAGGAATAGGAGTTAAGGAAATATAGGATAGAGCCAAACCTCTGCTAGGCCTTAAACCTCATCACCAAAGTTCGCCGAACCTCCTCCAACTCCTAGCCCTGGTCCGCTCTCTCGCCGGCCTGCATAACCTCGTCAGCCCGGCTAACCTCTCCGGCCCACCCGGCCTTTCAGCTTCACCGGCCCAGCTCCCAACCGGCTGCCTCCCACCTACCACACCGCTGCTGCCACTTACAGGCGGGCCCCGCTTGCTAGACACCACCCCTATTCCCCTTTCTCCTCCACGCTGACGCACGCCGCGAGAACGACAGCGACGGGAGCCGCACCGCAGCTGCCTCGCTTCGCCTCGCGCCACCGGATTCGCACCGCGTGGCCTCGGCACGGACGCCGAGGATCCCAGCCGCTCACTCCTGCGCCGCGAGCCCTAGCCCTCTCGTTTATAAGCCGCACCGCACCCCTCTTCTCCCCCAAAAATCCGCCGCTGCCCTTGGGGTTTTCCCCAAACCTGTCCGCCACCAGTTGGAGGAGTGAAGGAGGGAGGAGAAGCCGGAGGTCGCCCACGTCGAGGACTCGCCGCCGTCGCCGTCCTGCAGCCGTCCCCGACTCCCGAAGCTGGAGGACGTCCGCAACAAGGACAAGGACGTCGTGAACCTCTGCTTCCTCTGCGCTTCCTCCCCGGCTTCGACACCGCCGCACCTCCGCCCTGCGCTGACCCGCTCCGCCTCCACACCGCGTCGCCGCACCGTCCTTCGCAACCACCAGGTAAGCTTCGACCCCTTGCCTCATGGGTGAACCGGTGTGAATCCCCTGCTCTGGCCGCTCTGCTTCGCGCCGCCGCGCAAAACGCTGTTGCCATGAGGGCCAGCCATCGAGTTGTGCAGAACGTTTGCAGGTGCCGCCGCCGTCGTCGACGCGCGCTGCTCCCCTCGCTAGACCTCACCGCCCTTCTGTTTTCCTTGAACCACATGCTCGCGTGTCACACCCGATTTTCCGAGGAAAACCAAGTGCTACCTATATGTATGCCAGGATCTAGTTTCATACATATAGTGACATCATAGTGAATAACAGAAACAATATCACGTAAAGAAAGAGAGATTATCAGAGATTTACAGCGGAATCCTGGGAAACAAAGGCTCCAAACTTCACAGGCAATCGACTGGGGGTTGCGTACGCCTAGCACATACACCTTCTTCTTCTTCTCTGAACAGCGGTTTAGCAAGGGTGATCACACTTATGGTTGGAGCTCAGCAAGTGGGGGAAGATGCAAGGCTATCAAGGATAGGCTAAGGTTTTGCAGCAGTTAGCATTTTTAATGTTAGTCAAATTTTTATTAGCAAGCACCTATTTACTAGATGTAAGTTTATACCAACCCAAAATTAGCATTTAGAAAAGCATCTCATTTCAAAACCATATGAAAACCACGATTTAATTCCATCTTTATGTTTGATTATCATGTGAGGGTCCAGGCCGCTCTTGACCGTGAGCACGGCTGATCGATCAGTTTTAACTCTGCAGAGGTTGTACACTTTCACCACAGCTCGCGTAAAAGTTCCGAAGAACTTTGAACCCAACCATGCGATGCTGGCCAAGCATCATACCACACTTCCGAGGTGTGATTGCATAGGGACGCTACGAAGCCTTTACAAAGATATGCAGAAGACCAACAACCCACGACAGTTACAGCTCAGGGCGGACCATAACCCTCCCTAGTGGACAGCACCTTAGCAAAGGCTGCGGCCAAGAGGACTGGGCTATACCCCTGCAACCCCGAGCCCCCTGTGTTCCTTTCGGATAAGGTCACCAGTACAATCACACACCTAATTAATTGACTAAGCCAGAGCCATATGGACTGTGGTTGCGCTGTTTTCCTGGGTGGTTCTCCATGTTCCAATTAAATCATATTATCTTGTAATTAAGCGCACACACACATATATATCACCAAAGTTATCATGATCAACATTTTATAAAATTCATTTTAACCATCCCAAGTTAAGCAACTAAGCAATCTATCCCAAAACATTTCATTAAAACCGGGTTATTCAAGGTAAAGGGGTAAAATCTAGTCATGTCCTTAAAAAGGTGATTTCCCATCAAGTTATGCAATACAACATCTAAATGTAAACTTAGTTATCATACAATTATTTAGGACAAAGAGGAATATGCAGAGGGAGAAGTCCACTTGCCTTTCTCAACACAAAGCTACTCTTATGCTCTTCCGCTCTTGCTCTCTTGAAACTTCCGAAATTCCGATCAACAGCTCGATCTTCTACTCGAAGCAAACATCGGGCACAAACAGGCAAAGCAGACAAACAAGAACAACTAAGACAATACACCAATCAAGAAAAGGCTTTAAAGAAAGAACAAGGGTTGGCTCAAGGACCACGAATGCAAAAACACTCGGGACTATCGGGAGATTTAGATCATATCACACAAGGCTATGTGCTTGGTATATTTTAATTCAATAAAGATGTGCATAGGTTATTTCAGAGAAATACCCTATTTATAATTAAGCAAGTTATATTTATATAAAAGGAACGGTGTATAACTTAGTTCAATTTTATTTACAAATATTCAAGTATAACTAATGCAAATTTAACATTTAATTTAAAAGAAGCATGTGAAGCATCTAAACGTATATCTTTATATTTCGAGTTGAACTAATCAAATTATAACTCAAAAACATATTTATGTTCATATTAATCAAGTTAACATTTAATTATGAAAACTCGAGATATAGCCTATGTTGCTTTTATTAGAAAGCAAATTGCATAAATTTTAATCAAGTTAAATTTGATTATGAAAGCTGAGGTATAACCCTAGTTAGATTTTAATTAAAAGATTTATTCAAATAAGCATTAATCAAATTAACATTAGTATGAAAACACGGTGTAAACTCTAATTAGATTTTAATTAGAAAAGCATGTATATCTATACTTACTCATATTTATTATTTTCTTCAAATTACAAAACAAAGGACATGATTAACATTGCTCCTAACGCGTACTTTGATTTGTTATGAAACTAACGCAACAAGAATGACATTAAACAGAGCTATAACGTTAGATCTATGCGTTAAACAAGGCTGCAGGGACCTAAACAAGATTAACCGGAGGTGACAGGGATCAACAAGGAAGATTTACAAGACACTATAAATAGTGCTCGCAAAAAGGCTAAAGGACAGGGGGCTAACCAGAAAAAGAACGAGGTGGGATTTATGTGAAAACATGGGATCTTTCTAGGGGGTTATAGGTAAACTTTGGAAGAGACATGCTATAGTGCTTTGATTTGGGAATACCACTAGGACCAAATGGCAAAACTGCCATGCCTTATCTCTTCACGGTGGGTGACGATGGCTTCCTGAACACCATGGCCGACGAACAGAGCTATTGGCCGGCCAAAATTGATGGCGTTCCGGCGCTGATGGACTACGACCGAGGCCGGGAAAAGGGAGAGGAGACCAAAGGGATGCATTGGGCGTGCTCACCACAGACGAGGACGAACTGTAGCGGCCGGATTGAAGCTGCAGTGGTGAAGGCAAGGACCTAATTGATCAACTATAAACTACAGGGTCTAGCAGAGAAGACTGGCAAGACACAAGATTCGGGCAGATATTACAAGATTTTCAGAGGTTTAGATTGTAAGATAGACATTTGTGGAATTACATGATAATTATTTCAGGACGTATATGACATCAGCGTGATGTAATGCTGACATCAAGCAAGGTAAGAACTGAACGTAGTGGACCTATAAGTTTATTAGCTTCTGTATACTTGTCTAAAGAAAGCACATGCACGCACATGGCTGGTAGCAAGATGATGTCCACAAGGATTAAATTATTGGAGTTCGCAAGAAAAAGAATATTGGTTTGTATCCAAACTGCATGCAACGTGTGGTGGTTTTGCTTGGAACAGTGGCATGCATGCATGTTCAGAGAACTATTGCAAGATAATCAGACCACCATGAAGGTGATTTGTATTGAGGGCTTGCTTTCTAGCGTGTACTTGGTTGTGGCAAACACATGCATGCAAGTGTGGATTGAAGAGGGTGCTAACATGTGTGTAGAATGCTGTGCTGCTGTGCGTGTTGGTCGACGGTGGAGTGACGATGGACAGCAGATCAAAGGACATTGGCAAGATTTAATTCATGATCACGAGTGCATGACAACAGAGGAAAATCTATAAGCATTGCGAGGTCAACAAGGATTAAACTGCTGAACATGTGGTGGCCAGTGTGATAAATAGATATAACATGCTAGTGAGAACGCAAAACAGATTACAGGAGTAAACCAGCATGGGCTTATTCTCACCTCTGACGCGGTGACTGAGGTGAACGGCATGGAACTGAAAGCTGAAGAGGAAGGGGCGCCAGCACTAGCTTGCTACAGAAACGTTGAGACTCCAGACATGGCTGCAGCTTCAGGTCCTTGGACAAATGACAACGTGCAGTCCTCAACAAACGTGACGAATTGGGAGACACTAATGCTGCACGGATGGAAAGAATGAAAACTTCATCACAAAACTGCAGGACCTCAGCTACAGCAGAACGAACAGCAATGTCGTTTCTCCTTGGCTGAAGTACAGAAGCAAACTGGAGATGTGCTAGAATGGAGTATGATGCTCAGACATTGACGGGAGATAGAAAAGCGGAAAGAGGAGAGGATGGGGATCTCACTGATATGTACCTCGCTAGAGGAGAAGGCTCCAGGGAGCAGATCAGCACGACGGTGCTCGGCTCTATTCGTTGGAGTGCTGGTGCTCCGGCAAGGAAACAGCGACCGGACAGAACTGGTGGGGTGCTTGCTTGCCCTGACGAACGTCCCTGGCAACTCCTGAGGTGTTCCTGATTCCAGCAGGGGCGACGGACGACACAACGACCAGCTCGGGTCTTGTGCCGATGCCGATGGAGCTCCGGCGACGAGATGCCGATGACGACGCGCGGCAAACGTGTGGCTCGATGTCGTGATCCTCGTGGGAGTGCTGGCCCATTCCGGAAGAGCTCCTGGTTCGGCACAAGGAGAAGGAGGAGACGACACACGGCTCTGGCCGGCGAGCATGCAAGGCAACGGCGCACGACTCCGGGGCGGCTTCAGCTTGGCCCCGGGGAGCTCCTGGCCGGCCGGCGAAGGCGACGAAGGCCAGCTGTGGCGCACAGCGGACCGCTCGGGCTCCATGCGGCGGCGTTCGTCTTGGCGGCTGCTAGAGGCGGGAACGGTGGCCTGCAGCCCGGGTGTGCATGGGCGGCGACGTCCCGGCGGCGCGGAAGTGAAGAAGTTGGCCGGCGGGTGTGCTGCTCCGTGCTGCAGACCTCCTGGAGGCGACGGCTCCGCCCGGCACGAGGAAGCTTGTGGCGGGGTCGGCTCCGTCGGACGGGCAACGCGGCCGGCGAATCGGCGACGGCAACACCGGCGGCGACCTTCGGGCTTCACGGCTTCGGCGCGGCACTGCGCAGGGGTGGCGAGGCGGCGGGGCATGAGAAGGGGCGCGCGGGCGCTGGGCCTCGCCTTAAGTAGGCACGCAGCCCTAGGGCGCGCGTGGCACGTACGCCTATGAGGGCCGGTGGCGGCGCCTGGCCTGCGGCGCTGGCCAAGGTAGCCGATGGGCTCGGATGGGCCTCGACGGGCCGCGGCTGGGTTGGGCTTGCGGGAGCGGGCTCAGCCCAGATCGATAGGATAGGTTTTGTTGGTTTTTTTTCTGAATTTTTCAGTGCGAAAAAATTTCCAGAAAAACCTAGAAAATGTTTAGAAGCACGAAAAATATCCAGAAAATCCCAAAAATCCAGGAAAATTCCGAGAGATAGATTGAGACACAAACAATCTAAATAAAATATTTGGAGCTCATGAAAAGAATTTTAGAGCCTTCTAATAAATAGAAATAGCTCGAGGAAAGAGAATAAACCCCAGAAAAAGCTGGAAAATTCTCAAAAGATTTTGATCAGCACCTAAACGTATTTTGAAGCCTTTTTGCACTCAACAAACACCAAGATGCATCGGCATGAATGCAACACTCACATCGAACCAATTTATTTAATTCAGAAAATCAAACAATGACTTTTTCCTATACTAGATTTCCTGTAAAGAAAAATAAAGGTTGGAAAAATTTTAAAATTATGAGAAAATTATTATTTAATTATTCTTTCTATTCACATCCTGAAATTGGGAAATTTCAGAGTGTGACATCGCGCTGGCCGCGTCGCCGGTCTCTGACCATGGCGCCGCCGTCGCAAAGCACCAGCCAAGCCCCGATTTTTCTCCTTCTGCATGTACCCGTGTCCGCCTAGACGCACCCGTGCACTCACGCGCACGCACCGGCGACCGAACCGCCGCTTCTTCCGTCTCGCCCGATACTCGCACACGTGCGCGCCGAGCCGCCGCACTGCGGTTCCGCCGCGCCGTTGCCCTGAATCGGCCAAGGGCCGAGCCCTTCCTCCTTTCCCCGCCGCACACCTAGCCGCGCGTCGCCGCTAGCCTGTTTTCCGCCTTCTCAGTCGTGCCCCGTCTTCCTGCTCTCGCGCACCCAAGGCCCGCCGCCGTGCAGTTCACGCCACGCGCGGGCGTAGCCAGGTTACGATCGCAGGGGGTGCCGCGAGCTCGGCCTTGCTCGCACAACCGCACCTGGAGGCAAAAGCCTCACCGTCGCCACAACCTAGCACCGAGCCAACCCGGCGCGCGCGCCCGACGAGCCGCCAGTCCCCCTTTCGAACTCACCGCCGAGCGAGCTCCTGCCAAAGCGGGTCAAGGGTCGAGCTTTTCCCTCGCCTGTGCAAGGCTTTCCCTTCCCTAGCACGCCGCCTTGCTTCTTTGGCCGTTCGCCGTCGAACCACCGTCGGCCAGCCACCCTGCCGCGCCACCATGGACCTGGAGCGCCGGGACGCCGCGCCCGTCACGAACCTGTGCATGCAAGCGAAGGCTTTGCCCTTGGCCAACCAACCCGTGCACGCCCTCACGCGTGCACGCAAGCAGAAACTCGCCGCCGGCGCCTGCTCGTGAGCCAATCCACACCGCCGCTCCACCTTTCACCGCTACGCGTGTCCCTGCCAAGGCCGACCCTTGCAACCGCCCACACACCCGTGCTCGCACTCACGCTCTGGCACGTGGGCTAGCACGCCAACGCCTGCACTCGAACCCCCGCCGCCGTCGCTCTGTCCCCGCCGGCAAGAGGCCGCCGTGCCCTGTTTCCGGCCAAGGACGAACCTTCCCTCGCCTGTGCATACCTAGACCGCCCCAAGACCTTTCCGTCCCGTCCCTTTGCGGAGAACCTCACCGCCGGCCGTAGTTCGCCGCCGCGGGGAGCCTTTGGGACTTTCCGTCGAGCAGCTGGCGGCCGCCCAACCCCAGTCTGGGGATTGGTTGCACAAAGAAGATCACACCGCAGGCCACCACACCAGATCCCCGGGATCCTTTGCGCCCGACCAATCTCTGTTGAGCAACACCACCGGTCACGCCTGCCTCCAGCCGCACCAGATCCCTCTGGATCCCATGCGCCCGCCTCGCCAGCAGCCACCTAGGCAGCCACCTAGCTTGTAGCCCACTTGCAGCCGGTTAGAGCTATCTGCGTGGCAGCCACCTCAGCCATAGGAGCCCGCCTACAGCTAGTTTAGAGCCAGCCTAGAGTTAGGAAGAGCTAGCCTATAGCTAGCTAGGAGATGAATGTATTGTATATGCGCAATTTAATTTCAGAAATGGTTTTAACTTTCAAAAATTCATAACTAATTCATACGAGCTCCGAAAAATATGAAACCACTTTCATAATCTTTCTAAAATCATGACGCACCCGTTAGATAGGTGTTTGCTCTCTTTTGGCCCTTCCTGCTTATTCTTTTGGTGTCTTTTGCAATTAGCATTGGTATTTATTTATATTCGCGAATCTAGGAGCTACCGGAGCCGGAGAGCCGACCCAGGACTACGACGACGACTTCACCTTCGACGACTACCCTCACGCAGGTTCACGCCCGACCGACCTTTGAATGCCCATTAGGCATTGCTATTAGAACTGCTAGCGCTTTAATTATGCATGATGATGGATTATGATGAAACCTTGCACTGCCCCTTTTAAATATCTTGTCCTTGATTGACCTACTCCTACTACTATATTTATGCGTGATTATACGCTGAGCTTGCTGTGCATGTGTTGGGGCTATGTGGTAGTTTCTTGGCGTGTGTGGGGAAAAACTGGCAGGAGAATGTGTTTTTGGGTGACTTGGCGGGGGTGAGCTCAAGACAACCCGATCCGGGATCGGGGACCAGGGTTCGTCTTCTCGGGCGTTTCCCATTTCGTACCTATGGCGGGTACACGGTTTTAGGAGCACAGGTGTTGGGGTTTTGTGATGACTTGGAGGATAGGAGCTCGCCCCGGTCTGAAACCGAGTGGGTCGCTTTGTTTCACGAGACTTTTCGTACACACCACCTCGCCGAGAGTGGGGATAGGGCCGGGTCGACCCTGGCAAGTGCGATTCCATACCTGCTGGTAGGATAGAGGGTATCAGTGAGAGGGTATCGGGTGAAGTCCCTTTGCGGCGCTCCCCGTGTGGCCACACGGGGGCATGTTCACAATTCTGGGGTGGTCCTTTGCGAGGGACCGCATTGAGACCCAGATGTAGGATGGAATCGTAACTCCTAGGTGTTCGTCTGGTAGGATGGGCTTGGTTGGCTAATCACCGCCGGGTGCCATTCCGAGTTGGGTACAGGTGTACACGCTCTGCAGAGTTTAGATCTATACGTATAGCCGCGTCCTCGGTTATGGACATGCCCGTTGTTTACTCCGACTCTTACATTTTGGGATTTCTACCTCTCCTTATAGGATGAGAGTTGATGGTGAGCCGTGGTTGTACTCGGGGAGAGGAGAGTTGCTCCCTCTACCTCGCGGATCCGGGTGCAATCATTAAGGAGCGAGGAGTGAGAGTTCCCGCACCGACCCTAGATGGAGATAGGACTTGGTGACGGTGATCTGGGTGACCAGGTGTTACCGATCGTGGATGAGAGACTTGGGAATTGGAGATTCTATTCTTTATGAGATGCTGCTGCTGCTTAGGAAACCCCAGCTTTTACCTTGATAATTTTTATACCATTAGAAGTAGGCCACTTAAAGCTTGCGTACGGTTGGTGACGTGGACCTATCCCGATCCTTGGGGATAGCCCCTGAGCTTGCAGGGTATGAGTCAGACTTCGACAACAATGCCGACGGATGGTACAATTGAAGGGCGTGACGCTACGCTCAAGGATGCCTGTGGGAGAGAAGGATGAAGCTGGAGGCATCTTCTGGAAGCTAGCTACCGCTGCGTAGGCTCTTATTCATGTTATTCCGCCTAGAGGCGTGTAATGATGTACTCCTTTAATGGATTTGTAATAAAAGTAATACCTTTGGATGCTTATTTCGTTGTAGGGTTGTGATATTTATCTGTGATGGATGTCTGTGCATGATAGCATCTGATCCAGGGACTATCACGAGTACAGTTTGACCGGTTTTCCTCTTTTGAAAACCCGGGTTGTTACAGATTTGTTGTGAGAGCAAAATATTACGCAAGAAGCGGTTACACTGCGCAAAGCAAAGACGTCGATAGCTTATAATTTATTATATAATGTCTGTGTTTGCTGTAGACTCCTATAGTCATAACTGAACTCACCTAGAGGATCGCGTCAGTTCATTTCTTCTCTCTACGCACGCGGTCCAATGCTAAAAACTTTTATCCACTTTTCACCAACTAAACAGGACCTGAAAAAGCATTTTGTTCCTTGACTAACTCCTTGACATTCTAGACTTGTTATCTTGAAAATCGGGCACCATTGATTCCTTCAAAATAACAAGTCTACATCTATACTATATGTCAAGATCTGTGCAAAGATCTGTGTATATTATCTGGGGAGGGTTGAAATGTGCCTATCTGCTATGGTCAAACAAAGAATCGGGACTAGTTTATTGTTGCAGTATAGACTGATTGGTCATCAACTCTTTGAAATATTGAAATTAAGAAATATAACAAAGATTGCCTCATTTGCCATTTTGCCTAGAACTAGTTTAATAAATTCCTATGAACATCCATGGCTTGCAAAGTTTGACCATATGAATTTGTGACTCTTTTTGGATGGTTCTAAACATTCAGATCAGACGGCAGTTTGGAAGGTTACCTGGTATAGCCGGCGCCTCAGAGAGGGCATGAGGCAGATCGAAATTGATGCCGTTGATATTCTTGTACCGGGAAGTGATCATCTCCAGTGTGGCACCGGTGCCGCCGCCGACATCCACGAGCACGCCGATGCCATCGAACCCCTCGAAGCGCTCCAGAAGCTTGCCGATCACCATCATCGTCTGCTGTGCCATGGCCTGGTTAAACACCCTGTTCAGCCTAGTATTCGTCCCCATGTACCGGAACATAGGCGCCCTCTCGAACGCAGCTGGCCCACCGCTGGCCACCGCTACCCCAAGATGATGCCTTCATATGTGAACGGTAGGTGCATGTGAGATCATAACCATGATTGTTTCAGAGATTAGGGCACCTATCAGTACTTACCAAGACGGCAAGTAGTCTTTGTCGACGACGAACATGGCCAGCGGCGCCAGAGAGCCCTCGCCGCTGTTGCTGGTGAGCCACCGGCACACCGGCACGACCGTGTATCGTCGGAGCGCCTCGCCACTAGCACTTGTCTCTGACGAGCAATTTACCACGTTGTAGGACGCCAGGAGCCAGAGCAGCCGGTCCACCGAGGCAGCCGCTTCAGCCTTGTCCGCGGCCGGGAGTTGCGCGGACAGCTCCTCTGCTGTCATTACCCAGCCGGTCACTAGTGGAGACCGGACCTTTGATACAGGGCTTTTGTCCCGGTTCAACTTTGGAGCTGGGGCAAAAGACTTTGGGACGACGCGGCTCGAAACGCCTGCGAACGACCCCAGCCTTTTGTCTCGGTTGGTAACACCAACCGGGACAAATGGGGAGGCTTCCAACGGCTACTGCAGCTCAATTATTGGCTCCGACAATTTGTCCCGGACGGTGTCACCACCCGAGACAAAAGGGCAACCCTTTTGTCGCGGGTGGTGACACCGCCCGGGACAAAAGCTTTCGTCCCAGATCATTTTACGACCCAAGACAAAAGAGTCACCTTTTGTCTCGGGTGGTAATACCACTCGGGACTAAAGGCCGGTGCCTATAAGTCCCTGCCCCCTCCTTCTCATTCCTCTGCCCGAGGCATTTCACCCGAGAGCTAGCTCAAGCTCTCTATGACGCCTCTCTCCTAGGGAGGTGTTGTCCAATTTTTTCGTCATCAATTTGTGAAGAATTCCCTCTTCCAAAGTATTGCCATGGTTAGATTCTTCATTCTCTTTTCATTTGTTGTGATTAAATTTTGATTTGTGGTTTAGAAATGGAGAAAATAGCAATTTTAGTTTCTAGGTAGTAGTAGGACCTAAGAGATGAGGTTTTTTTAGATATTTTAGTTTTAGAAACAAGTAGTTATTTAGCTACTAACATTGTATTTTGTTTCACATATTTTTTAAGCATCCTCTAATTCTAGTATTTGATATAGAGATAATTGATTTTTAATTTTAGAAATAATGAGAGATGCATTTAAATTTACATTTAGCTTAATTTATTAGAAGTTAGTTTATTAAAAAAATGGTCATTACCAAACGAAAATATACTACCTACCTATTTAATTCATTTTTATTAAGTATTTCTTGTTTTTATTTAGAATACATTTAGGTATTCTCTTATTTTTAGAGACAATAGAAATTTTATTTCATTCATGTTTATTAAGTATTTTTGTATTTATATAGAAAAAAATTAAAATGTTATTTGCTGCAACATCTAGAAATTCAGACATATAGTGCACCGCCTGTCGGTGTTTTAGACCGGCAACCTACCAAGGGGAGTACCCGAGGTAGATGAATGTGGCCTCGCCGAGATCGGTAACTCGAAGGAGAGACACATGGCACACAATTTAGATAGGTTCGGGCCGCGAGGTGCGTAATACCCTACGTCCTGTATGCTGCGTAGCTCTGGATTGATTGGGTGTGTTTACAAGAAGATGCGGATGAAGAGATAGGGGTCCTTGCCTCGCCTTATATAGCCCGAGAGGCAGGGTTACAAGTCGGTTTGAGGGGAGAGTACTAGTCGGGTACGGCTAGGAGTTCTTTACATGGATCCGGACATGAGTAGCTTCCTATCCGAGTTCTATCTCCCCGTAATACTTGCGCCCCATGCCAGCAGGTGCCGTGTTGCCCAAGTTGAGTAGTCCCAGGGGCCCACCGAGTAGTCGGTCCTGGTACCCACCAGAGTAGTGGGCCCAGGGATGTCCATACGACAAGCCCCCGAGTACTTTGTAGTCGAGCAGGATGTCTTCGAGTAGTCTTGATGGCCTTGGCGAGTAGTCCTTGAGCGTCCCCGAGTTCCACAAGCCGAAAGTCCTCAAGAATGCTTGAATCATCCCGAGGCTGGAAGGTACTCCAGTTGATCTTTGAGTAGTCTTGAAGTCTTCTCGAGTAGTCCCCAAGCGTCCCCGAGTGCTTCTCTCGAAGGTCTTCAATAATATTCGTGATGTCTTGATGAAGAAACCATATGGAAAATGCGATTCGGAGAATCGCATTCCATATGGAATGTAGCCCCCGAGCCTTAGGTCGAATCGTAGATTCAAGCTGAGGGTCAATCTGAAGTTCTGCCAATCTTATCCCGAAAAAATCCGGAGAAAAAACCGAAGGACACGTGGCACGGAGCCCCCGAGCCTTGAGTCGAGTACTTCCTCTCGAATTAAAGGGTCATCTTGACTGTAGAATGTGTCCTGAGTGGGTCTTGTATCTGGTTGTGTCCCACGGAGGTCATCTCAAGTAGTCGAGCCCCCGAGATGGAGAGCAACGAGTACTGGAAGTTGAAGAGTCACGCTGCTGCCGCTAGGTCACCCGTCTGGCGCCGTCTCTGAGAACCAAGCCGCTAGGGCCGGTTATAAATAACCGGTGAGTCCCTTAGGGTTTTCACACCTAGCAGTTGCATTCCGCAGATTAGATCTGAATCACCGCCTCCTCTGCTTCTCTGCTGCTGCCGCCGCCGCGCGTAGATCCAGTTGCTCGCGCCGCCGCAGTGCTCCCGCCGCTGTAGCCCCCGAGCGAATGCGAGTGAAGACACCCGTCTCTTGGAGAATGAAGGGGTCTCCGGCGAAGGGCAAGAAAATCGGTGCGTCGAAGAAGAGAAGCCGCGATGAAGAGACCGCTGATGCCGGCCAGTCGTCGACGTCACCACCTCCGTCCCCTCGCCCTAATCCGGCGAAGGAGTGGAAGAAGGCGAAACTGAAGACTGAGGACCTCCTCGCCTTGGTCAACAGTGGGTTCCTTCGTGAGAAGGAGGTGGATCTATGGCGCACCGCTACCGGTGATCCATACCCGATGGAGAAGAACTCCGACGAAATCCCAATGTTCGCCCGGTTCATAGAGCGCGGATTGGCGCTCCCCGCCAGTGATTTCTTCAAGGGTCTGCTCAGGTACTATGGCATTGAGTACCTTAATCTCAACCCTAATGGTATCTTCCACGTCTCTATCTTTGTACACTTCTGCGAAGTTTTTGTCGGGATCAAGCCCCACTGGATCTTGTTTCGGAAGTTCTTCCGGTTGAAGCCGCAACCGAGCACCAACGATACACAAGTAGTCAGAGGTGCCGGTATCCAGATGCGTGAAGATGCCGCCGACCAGTACCTGCCGTACAAGTTGATAGACTCCAACCAGGACTGGAAGGCCAAGTGGTTCTACATCAGCAACCATCATCCTGAGCTGCCGAAGCCGAGCGGGTGTCAACCAAAGCACAAGCCGTGGTGGAACACAGAGCCCACCATGCAAGAGGGTATTCAGCTACCCGAGTTGCTGAAGAAGATCAAGGCCTTGCGAGAAGCCAGGCTGAGGGCCGAACACGTGGCCTTCAGCTTCATGAAGAGGAGGGTGCAGCCACTGATGGCACGGGACACCCTTGGGTACCAGTACACCGGCGACAAGGATACGTCCCGGTTGCCTGGCTTCGAACACGAGGACCATGTCATCGTGGAGAGACTGGGCAAGATCTTCAAGGATATGCCCCCGTACACACCGTGCCTGGTGCCAGAGTATTCTACGGCACGGCCGCCTAATCAGGTCAGTAGTCGTGGCATAAGCCCCCGAGTACTGATTTGCTTGAAGTAGTCGTACTTATATGTGCTACATGTTGTAGGATGACGTGGCGAAATACGTCTCAGTCCCGACTTCTCCTCCGCGACTTGTGGAGCAACCGGAGGAGAAGGGCAGGAAGAAAGAACGCCGCGTGGTCGGTGAAGGCGAAGATGCTGTTGTCATTGAGTCCGACTCTGAGGACGATGAAGATGAAGAAACTCTGCAGCAAAGGTTCCAGCTGCGCTCCAGGTTTAGCCGAGCTGGGATGCCAAACGTCCCAGTCATCGAGAAGCCATCCAGCGTCGAGGCTAGTTTGCCGATGCTGCCGAGGAAGCCTCGCAACGTGGCACAGAAATGCACCGCCAAGAAGCTGAAGATCTCTGAGACGACTAGCCAAGAGGTAAACACCGCGACTAGAGTAGTCGAGCACAACTGATGGGTAGTCATATGCTGATCAATTGTCTTGTAATATTGCAGGATATCCCCTCCCCGGACCTCGTAGACCAGGGCGACGAGGGGGTCCTAGACACCGTGGAGGCGACGGCTGAGAGGAGTGTCAGCCCGCCTCCGTCAACCGAAGAAGTCGTGCCGACAGTGGCATGGCAGGAGACCGGCGCTGCGGAGCCGCAGCCGTCGGTTGAACAAGGACGAAACTCTCCACCGGCCGCAACTGTAGAGCAACCGGAGGAGGCGCCTGTTGAGGCCGGAGCTGCCGCTGAAGCTGGCATAGTTGATATTGCCAGTATACTAGGTGCTCCGACTGTGACCGTGGTGCGGTCGACACTGTAAGTTCTTATGAACCTTCAAGTAGTCGTATAGACGGCAGACTTGTCTTGTTGACTTGATTGCTTCGTGATGCAGGAAATCCATGGACCTGTCGTGGGATGGTGAGGAGACCAGCACTCCAGCCGACGGAGAGGGCCGCTCGGCGGAGGAGTGTGGACCCACGCCGCCGCCACAGACTGAAGTCACAGTGGAGTCGTCGTTGGAGGAAGCCACCTTGGTTGAAGGTATATGTCCTGTTACCACTGATAGTCACTACGCATAGTAGTCGTAGCCACTGAGATTGACTGCGTGTACTCATTATGCTAGGAGCACAAGCTGAGGGAGCCTCGATTCCTGAAGCCGTGGCCATAGAGACGGCTGCTATGGAGTCGGAGCCCTCGAGACCGATGGCCGAGATGGCGGAAGGAAAAGCCCCTGAGGTGGGTGCGGAGGTGCAGGACGATCCGCTCCGCGAGACGAGCACGGACGTAGTCGTCCGCTCGCCCATCATAGAGGAAGCTGCGCCAATCCGTTCGGCGGCTATGGCAGAGGAGGCATCCTCGAGCAGCGAGGGTCTTGAGCTGCTGGAAGACAATCTTGTCGATTCGGCCATTGTTGCTCTGAACATGGAGTCATGGCGGCGTACCCAGCAGTGGGTCAAGGTATGTTGCGAGTACCTCAAGTTGTCTTGTATAACGAAATACAAAGTACCCGTTTGACTGTTCTGTCTTCACAGGATATTATTGAAAGGTCCCGTGAGAAGTCCGAGCTGCTGAAGGGGTACGGCGACACAGTCCTTCGTGCCGAATCCTTGGAGAAGGAGCTCGACAAGTCGAAGAAACATTCTGCGCTGCTCCAATCCAAGCTTGACGGTGCCTTCGCCCAGTATCATAACGAAGTGCAAGAGATGCAGGCGAAGAGGGACGACTTGATTCGGAAAAACAAGTCGCTGCGCCAAAAGAATAAAGGTATGCTTCCTGCCAAAGCCTTTGAGTACTTATTAGGGTACCTTGGTGTAATCTGGCGATGTGATGAGTTGTCTGCAGAGCTTGAGGAAAGGGTCGACCAGCTGAAGGCGTCGGAGACGGATTTGAAGAACATCGTGTACTGTGAGACCGACAAAAGAGAGGTACTTGAATATGAGTACGCTCAGTTGCGCCATGAGTGTATCAAGCACATGGAGCTTCGTGAAGCCTCAGACCGTGACCTTGTCAATTGCTATAAATCTCTGTAGAAGCTCAATGAAGATTGCGAGAAGTTACGGGGCCAACTGAAGGAGCTTGAGGAAGCCGCGCTACCCATTGCAAGGCTGCTGGTGCCGCACCCGAGTGGGCCCAAGATTGCTCCATTGGTGGATCGGTTGAAGGAAGCCCCCGGGCGTCTGGCGACGTATGTCAAGCACTTGGCGAAGTCGATCCCGAACCAAGTCTTGGCATACATGAAGTCGTATTTCCCCAAGGCTCCAGTGGACGTAGTCGCCGGTGGACTTGCAGCGAACTGTACTAATGATCAGTACAAGATCCTCCTGGAGGAGATGGCGCCCATTGCTGAACAAGTGGCGGAAAAGCTCAACCTTCAGTAGAAGTACCTGTAGGAGTAGCTTGAAGTAGTTGATGTAAAACAAACATAGTTGTTAGTAACTTGTTTGGATTATCATTGAAAATTGACCACGATATATCTGTGAAATAAGTACTCGTAGCCGCCACTTGTAATGAAGTGTGTGGAGTACCAAACCGTGGTGGAGTTTGCGAGTAGTAGTACTCAGTAGAAGATGCCTGACTGGAAGGCACAGTAAAGAAGTTGAATGAAAATCAAACTTTATTACTGATGAATAAGTACACCTGGATGGTCAGAGCCATTTAAAAGTGTAGTCGCCAGGACCCAGAGGCCGCCTACGGCTAAGTGGCGCTAGGACCCTTAGGCCGCTTACAGCTAGAGATCCGTTAGTAGTCGTGTAGACTGGATCTACAGTACATTGTCTTGCAGACCGCCGCTAGAGTCCTCAGCGCTCTAAGCAGCCCAAGATCCGTTAGTAGCCGTTGACGCTGGATCTTGGAGAAGAGTAGTCCGGAGACTAGTGCCAGGACCGAAAGGCCGCTTACAGCGAGGAGTCCATGAGTAGTCGTGTAGACCTGGACCCGTAGAGTAGTCGAGCGACTACGCGTAGAAGCGACACAGCTGGTCAATGTTCCACGAGTTGTTGATGTCGTCGCCTTCAAGTGTTTGGAGGCGATAGGAGCCTGGTCCGGTCACCTTAGAGATTGAAAAGGGACCTTCCCATGGTGAGCTGAGCTTGTGTAGTCCGTCCGTGTTCTGGATACGACGGAGGACTAGATCGCCGACGTTGAAGGAGCGTTCCTTGACGTTGCGAACGTGGTAGCGTCGGATACCCTCAAGGTATCTTGCTGATTGGACGAGGGCGGCGCAGCGGGCTTCTTCGAGGCTGTCGATGTCAACCCATCTGCTGTCTTCCGAGATGCCTTCGTCGTATTGTTCTACTACCGGGGATTCCCACATCACGTCGGCAGGTAGAATAGCTTCGGAGCCGTAGACCAGGAAGTAGGGCGACTGCCCCGTTGGCTTGGTAGGCTGAGTACGAAGCCCTCAGAGTGCGTTGGGTAGTTCCTTGATCCACTTGCCTCCTTTTGTGTTGGCTGCGTCGTGCAATCACTTTTGGAGGGCGTCGAGTACCATCTCGTTGGCGCGCTCAACTTGACCGTTGGCGCGGGGGTGGGCGACTGAGACGTACCGGATGTCGATCCCGCTGTTCTCACAGTATTCCCAGAACTGGTGGTTGTTGAAGTTGGAACCCAAGTCTGTGATGATGCGATGGGGCAGCCCGTAGCGATGCACGAGTTCATCCAAGAAGTCGAGTACTCTGTCGGCCTTTGGGCAGGTGACCGGCTTGACTTCGATCCACTTGGTGAACTTGTCGATGGCCACCAAGACTCTGTTGAATCCTCCCGGCGCAGTTGGCAGAGGCCCAATCATGTCGAGCCCCCAGCAGGCAAAGGGCCAGGTTGGTGGTATGGTGACTAGCTTGTAGGCCGGGACGTGTTGTTGCTTGGCGAAGAATTGACATCCTTGGAACTTTCTGACGAGTTCTTTAGCGTCGGCCAGAGCTGTTGGCCAGTAGAAAGCTCGTCGGAAAGCCTTGCTCACCAGCATTCGAGAATACGCGTGGTTGCCGCAGACGCCTTTGTGGATCTCCTCCAAGATATCCTTGCCTTCTTCTCGAGGTATGCACTTCATGAGTACTCCAGAAGTGGCACCTCGCCTGTAGAGCTTGTCGCTGACTAGCACGTAGGCCTTTGCTCGGCGGACGAGTTGTTCGGCCAAGTTCTTGTCGGATGAGACCTTCTGCTCGCGGATGTAGTCGATGAAGGGTTGTCTCCAGTCCACGTCAATCATCATGACCTCCTGGCCAGACTGTAGTGGCGCAGGGTCAGTGGCCGTTGGCACCGACTCCGGGATGGATGGCGCGTGAAGCTCGTGGACGAAGACTCCAGTAGGAACTTGCGCGTGAGTAGAACCAAGCTTCGACAGGACGTCCGCGACGACATTGTTGTCGCGGACGACGTGGTGGAACTCGAGGCCGTAGAATTTGTTCTCGAGCTTGCGGACCTCCAGACAATAGGCGTCCATGTTCTCCTTGTTGCGATCCCAAGACTTGTTGACTTGGTTGATGACCACTGCGGAGTCGCCGTAGACTAGTAGCCGCTTGATGCCCAAAGAGATTGCGAGGCGGAGCCCGTGAAGTAGGGCTTCGTACTCGGCTTCGTTGTTTGAGACCTTCCAGAAGATCTTCAGGACGTACTTGAGTTGTTCGCCCTTTGGAGAGATCAGTAGTACCCCTGCACCTGCGCCTTTGAGCTTGAGTGAGCCGTCGAAGTACATCACCCAGTGTTCTGGCCGCTCGGTTGGAGTTGGTAGCTGGTTCTCCCGC
Source organism: Cenchrus fungigraminus (assembly GCA_036936925.1). Lineage (NCBI taxonomy): Eukaryota > Viridiplantae > Streptophyta > Magnoliopsida > Poales > Poaceae > Cenchrus > Cenchrus fungigraminus. The sequence goes on along the minus strand of CM072775.1, from coordinate 9,197,093 downwards.
CACTCTGCCATGAAGTCGACTAGTGCTTGAGACTTGATAGTGGTACGTGGCTTGAAGTTGATGTTGAGGGCGCCGAGTTCGACTGCCCATTTAGAGATTCTTCCAATAGCATCCTGGTTGCGGAGTATGTCATCGAGCGGGTAGTCGGTGATGACAACAATCGAGTACTCCTGAAAGTAGTGTCGTAGCTTCCGTGAGGTGATGAGGACTGCATAGAGTAGCTTCTGGACCGGTTGGTACCGTGCCTTGGACTCTGACAGAACCTTGCTGACGAAGTAGACTGGTCGCTGGACTGGGTAGGCGTGGCCTTCTTCCTGCCGCTCGACGACGATGGAAGTACTGACCACATGAGTAGTCGCAGCGAGGTAGAGCAGTAGCTGCTCCTTTTTGCGAGGAGCCGTGAGGACCGGTGGCTTAGACAGGAAGTCTTTGAGCTGTGCCAGAGCTTGATCAGCCTCCGCGGTCCACGCGAACTTCTCTTGATGCTTGAGTAGTTTGAAGAAGGGTAGTCCCTGTTCTCCGAGCTTCGAGATAAATCTGTTCAGGGCCGCCATGCACCCGGTCAGCTTCTGGACATCCTTGATGCAGGTTGGAGCTTTCTTGTTGGTGATGGCAGAGATCTTCTCGGGGTTGGCTTCGATGCCGCGATGGCTGATGATGAAGCTGAGTAGTTTCCCAGATGGTACGCCGAAGACACACTTGTTGGGATTGAGCTTCCATTGGTACTCTCGCAGGGATGCAAAAGTCTCTTCAAGATCGGCGATGAGCGTGTCAGAATTTCTGGTCTTGACGACCACGTCATCCACGCAGGCTTCGACGTTTTTGTTGAGCTGCCTCTTGAAGCAGGCCTGGATAGCTCGTTGATAGGTGGCGCCGACGTTCTTCAACCCGAACGACATTGTCGTGTAGCAGTAGGCGCCGAACGGAGTGATGAACGTGGTCTTCTCCTGGTCTTCTTCCTTGATAGCGATCTGGTGGTACCTGGAGTAGCAGTCGAGGAAGCAGAGCAGGTCACAGCCCACCGTGGAGTCGATGACTTGATCAATCCGCGGCAACCCGAAGGGGTCTTTGGGACAGTGCTTGTTGAGGTCGGTGTAGTCGACGCACATCCTCCACTCGTTGGTATTCTTCTTGCGGACGAGGACGGGGTTGGCGAGCCACTCAGGATGGAAGACTTCTCGGATGAAGCCCGCCGTGAGTAGTTTGGCGAGTTCCTTCTTGATGGCATCCCGTCGGTCGTCGGCGAAACGGCGATGGTGTTGTCGTTTGGGGGTAGCTTTAGGATCGACATTGAGTGAGTGCTCGATCAGCCTCTTGGGCACCCCTGGCATGTCCGCTGGCTTCCATGCGAAGATGTCTCGGTTAGCCCGGAGGAAGCTGACGAGCGCGTCTTCCTATTTCGGGTCAAGACCCGCCCCGATCATAGTGGTCTTGCTACTGTCGCCCGTCCCAAGGTCGATGGCCTTCACTTGGACTTCCTCTGGTGGCTGAGGCTTGTTTGCGGTGTCGGTCTTCTCGGGAATCTCGAGTTCGGTTGGGGCGAGCTTCTTGGACGCAGCAAAGATCTCCATCATTGCATTGGGTACTTGGTTGGTCGCTGCGAGTTCCACAGCTTCGGTGTCGCAGTCAAACGAAATCTTCAAGTCCCCTTGTAGTGTGAGTACTCCAGCAGGACTTGGCATCTTGAGTACCAAGTAGGTATAGTGTGGTACCGCCATGAACTTGGCGATAGCTGGTCTGCCGAGGATGGCATGGTAGGAGGTTTCGAAGTCCGCAACCTCGAACTTGATGTACTCGGTGTGGTAGTTCTCCGTTGTCTCCCCAAAGGTAACTGGCAGGACCACTGAGCCTAGTGGAATAGCCGCGTTACCGGGGACAATGCCGTAGAAGGGTGACGCACTCTTGGTGAGCATGTCGGTGATGTCGAGCTTCATCTTCTTCAAGGTCTTGGTGAAGAGGACATTGAGTCCGCTCCCGCCGTCGATGAGGACCTTGTTGAGTCTGGAGCCCGCGACTACAGGTTTCAGGACGAGTGGGAAGCGTCCTGGTTCGGAGAAGCTTGTCCATTGATCCGCGCGGGAGAAGGTAATGGGTACCTCCGACCACCTTAGAGGTGTCGGCACCGCTGGTTCAATGTTCAAGACTTCCCGTCGAGTGGCCTTCTGAGACCGCCTGGTGGGTAGTCCGCAGAAGAGGACATTCACCGTCTTGTCAGGTTCCTGGAAGTCGCCGTTGCCCTCGTCGACTTTCTTCTTGCCCTTCTTGTCGTGAGGAGGCCGTGGGTCGGGAGTATCCTTGAGTGCTCGCCGGAGCTGATAGCACTGTTCGGTGGTGTGATTACCATCCAGGTGCCTCGGGCACTTCTCTTTGAGCAAGTCTCTGAAGCCGCCTGAGGTCTTTTTCGAGTTGTCCTTTGCAGGGCGCTGTATAGCCGCGACTGTGTTGTCTGGCTTGCGCTTGCGGTTGGAGCTCGAGTAGTTGTTGTTGTGGCGACCCCCTTGATCTTTGTTGTTGTTGTTGTTGCCGCCCGTGTTGCTCTTGTTCTTGCCGCGAATGGAGTCGTACTTGGCGTTCGCCTTGTCCTCTTCGTCGGCCCATGATGTGATCATGTCCTTGAGCTTGGTGATGGAACTCAGGCGGCGGCGACCGAAGTCTTCGAAGGTGCGACGGTGGTAGAGTCCGTCTTGGAAAAGGTCAATGACTTCTTTGTCGGTGACGTCGACTACGGTCGCGCGCTTGTCGAAGAAGCACCGCATGTACTGGCGAAGCGTCTCGCCTTGTTCCTGCTTGACCATTGCCAGGTCCATGCGAGTACCCGAGCGCCCCAGGGCGCCCGCGAAGTTGCTGGTGAACTGTGTCTTCAGCTGGTCCCACTGGTCGATCGAGTTCTTTTCGAGTGACTCGAGCCATGTGAGCGGAGCCTGATCCAGACAGAAGGGGAAGAAGAGGCACTTCGCGTCATTGTTGCCACCAGCATTTTCGATGGCCAAGGCATAGCACCTGAGCCACTGAACTGGATCTTGCTTCGCGTCATACTTAGAGATCCCGAGAGGTTTGAATTTCTCGGGAAGAAGCAGGTTGCGAAGTCTTGCGAAGTATGCGGGGAAGCCGTCGCTGTCGCTTGCTTCAGTAGCTTTCTTGCGATGGATCTCGTCGATCTTGTGGCGGGCGTCGTAGCCACCACGTGTGTTGCCGGTGGCGTGGCTAGTCGCGTGGCCTCGGCCGCCGCGATCGCCGCCGCCACCAGCTCTTTTGCCGGCATCATGGGATGAGCTCCCGCCGCTACTGCCACCACCGCTGCCGCCGCTGCGACTACCTCCGATGCCACCCTGGCTGATGCCACCCTGTGAGGGTCCTCCATCCGAGGCCCTAGAGCGGTTGGGATTTGGCTGGTGTTCACCACGGAAACGATTGCGTCCGCCGTCCGCCGGGCTGCGGCTAGTGGCTTCGTTGTTTCTGGCGTCGTGAGTTCTGACAGGGGGTACTTGAGCAACCCTATTGTCGACCCGCATGAAATAGGCGTCTTCAGCGAGTTTGGTGATGACTTCGCCCACGCGGACCCCCTGGGCCTGCTGTGCTATCGTGCTGATAGACATGAGGCACTGCTCAGGAGTAGTGTGTACCCAGTTGGCGACTTGCTCCAGAGCCTCACTGAGGTTCCGGATGGGGAGAGTTTCCCGGAGACGTCTGCGTCGATCGTTCCGCTTCCTGTTGCGGTCACGCCGAGCGTTCTTGTCTTCGGTGGTCTCGTTTGGAGGTGCATTGGCAGATAACTCATCCTCCGAGATGTCGTCAAGGTACCGGTCGGGTCGGTTCTCCGAAGTCCCAACATCTGTGGCCGTCATGAAGACTTCACGGTCGGGAGTACAGAGACTGGAGTCAGTAGTCGCCACCTCGGTGGGGGTGTGCTCGTCGTTTAGAGCCAGCGGAGTCCCCTCCTGGAAGGGGAGTGAATCGAGGTAGGCGACACAGCGTGAGTTGTCGTCCGTCAGGTCTGCAGGCTTGCGGTCAGGCCAGTAGACGAATCTGCCGGCGGGAGTGGATGTAATGACCAGGCCAGAGGCAGGACCTGACAGCGGTTCCTCAGTCATGTTGAGCTCGGACTCGGATTCGGTTGGGTCCGATCTGAAGTCGAACTCGTAGGAAGAGTCCGAGTAGTAGCCGGTTCCGGTGTTGGAGTCCGAGGAGTACTCGGAGGCGATCTCCTTGCCGGCCCGGCGTGCAGCGAGAGCTTCCGCATGGGCCCTGCTAGCATTGCAAAGACCGTATGGGAAGTGCTCGTGGAGAGGGGTCGCTTCACACGATGGCTCAGGAGCCAGCTCGCATGAGGCGGTCCAGGGCGGCGTCGAGTTCGAGTTGGAGGCGGATCCGGGCTCGAAATCGGCGACTTGGTTGTAAAGCGAAATTTCACCGAATTTTTCGACGAGTGGGCCCATGGTGACTTCTGGAAGCATCATGAGCCCGGTCTCTGGGTCCGGGGTCATGGTGAGGTAGCGCTGGAACGATCCAGCGCCGTCAGCGGTGCAGACCCAGGAGCCAAAGACGAAGGTGTCGCCGTGGTTGAAGGCGACTGTTGGCTTGATGACGATCGGAGCCGTCGAGTTCGCCATGTGATCTTCGGTGAGATCCCCTACCTGGCGCGCCAGCTGTCGGTGTTTTAGACTGGCAACCTACCAAGGGGAGTACCCGAGGTAGATGAATGTGGCCTCGCCGAGATCGGTAACTCGAAGGAGAGACACGTGGCACACAATTTAGACAGGTGCGTAATACCCTACGTCCTGTATGCTGCGTAGCTCTGGATTGATTGGGTGTGTTTACAAGAAGATGCGGATGAAGAGATAGGGGTCCCTGCCTCGCCTTATATAGCCCGGGAGGTAGGGTTAGAAGTCGGTTTGAGGGGAGAGTACTAGTCGGGTACGGCTAGGAGTTCTTTACATGGATCCGGACATGAGTAGCTTCCTATCCGAGTTCTATCTCCCCGTAATCCTTGCACCCCACGCCAGCAGGTGCCGTGTTGCCCAAGTTGAGTAGTCCCAGGGGCCCACCGAGTAGTCGGTCCTGGTACCCACTGGAGTAGTGGGCCTAGGGATGTCCATACGACACCGCCTCCAGTTCCGATAGGAGCCAGCTGTTCAAGCATAATGTTTTGAGTGACACCTCTCAGGAGGTTAGCTTTAGCATATACAACAGCTCTTAGACACCTTATTCAGAGAGTGAGAGAGAGGATGTCGACATCATGCTTGATCAGCTGGCTCCATCAGAACTGGAGGTAGTGCACTATGTGAGCTTCTAGATTTTGAACCACTGCTTCAAACACATCTCTGAATTCACGTATTGTCTTCAAATCATCAACATGTTAAGTATTTCTTGTTTTTATTTAGAATACATTTAGGTATTCTCTTATTTTTTTCTTTTTTCCATATACAGTCAGTTGGAAGTTCTCTACCAGTAGCCTTACATCCTAGCTAGCTACAGTCTTACATCACTGGCGAGTTGGGGCTGTACGTGGCTCGGTGATGTAGGGCTGTAGCTAGGTAGGAGATGTAGGGCTGTAGCTTGGCGATGTAGAGAACTTTAAGTGGGAGAGCGAGGTGCGTGTATATGATGGTGAGATGAGGCTGTACTTCCTAAATAACCAGGGTCATTAGAAAAGGTATAGTACAGACTTACGTCGCCTCCGGCCTCACTGCAATTGAACGAGCTCTTGCACTTATTTGTTTAGTTATTAGAAAATGAGAAAATAGGTCTTATATATTTTGTTTTTATATAGAATAAATTTAACCATTCTCTTATTTTTCTATAGAGATTGTAATAGTTTTGGAAAACTATGGCAAGTTATTCTGGTCACGGTGGTCGCCGTGGCGGTCGCCGTGATGAACGGCCACCTTTTGCTCGTCGTCCAGGCATACACTTCACTCATGGTGTGATTGACTTACCTACTGGTGATCGAAGACAGGGACCTCGTCCCAACATAGTAATATTGTTTCCTTGTATAAATTTGATGTTTACGTACTACACATGGATAATAATATTATTTTCAAACAATGCAGATTCTCAATCATTTGCAGTGGCTCGCACATGTTGTTGAAAATTTAGGTGGTACCCCTCCTGTTTCACAATGTGCCATTGTCGGTCCAAACAATTGCATACAATTAAAAATCTCGTTTGACATACCCGTTCGAGGACAAATTCGCTCCACGTTGTCTTCATAACCCATCCAAATGGTCTCAATTGTTGGGTGGGGTACCCCTGCCATGGTTAGGAGGACTTATGAAAGGACCGCCGTGCAGGCATGCTTAGAACAACTTTACGCTAATGGGTACTTTGTGCTGGATTACTCTTATTTTCTAATCAAGGCACTCGAGGAGGGCGAAAGTGTGACCACGAGCACAGAGAGACTTTGTCGGCTGAATGAATATGACATAGTATGGAGCATCATTTAATGTTATTTTAATATTCTTATTTAACATTTTTATGAGTTGTAATAATATTATTCTTAACTGTAGGATATCTTTGGTCAAACCTTTGCAGCAAAGAGCTTTCATGCAATTCTAGAGCAAGTGTTGGATGTTGTGGGATTTTCTTACACAGATTCAAATCCTACACTCGCAAGAGGTTCGAAGTATCAGGCTCATCTTTCATTTTTCAGGCCATATCAGTTTTCCTCGCCACTGTTTGAAATTTATGGAAGTGCATGTGGCCGTAATTGTGAAGCGATGGAGAGTGCACTGATCCATTCTCTGGCATATATCGATGAAGTTCTCGACTTCAAGATCGAAGACTTCAACTATATGAACTATCTAAGGAAGAAGAATGGAGTATGAAATATGTGTCGTGCATTGATGCACCCCTCTATCTTTGTTAAGACCATACCTTAAGTATTCATGTATGAACTTTTTATGTTTGTAAGACCTTAAGTATTGATGTTAGGCCAGTGACTAATTTTTTGGAAGCCTTAATATTAGGGTTCTCACCTCCAAAGTATTGATTAAGCCTTAATATTAGCCTTTACAATAAATTTTGGAGACCTTAATATTTATTAAACTAAAAAACAATAGGGTTATTGTGGGCGACCCTTTAGTCTCGGTTGGTAAACCCACCCGGGACTAAAGACCTGCCCCCAAACGGCTCTTGGCCGCAATGATTGGGGCCGGCCTTTAGTCCCGGGTGGTAAACCAACCCGAGACAAAAGGGTAGGGGGGCGTTTAGAGGCCTTTTGTCTCGGTTGGTAAAACCAACCGAGACTAAAGGCCCCCTTTTGTTTCGGTTGGTTTTACCAACCGGGACAAAAGGCCATCCTATATAAAATCGCTGCTCCTTTCTTCTTCCCTGCCCGACCATTCTTCACCCGAGAGCTCGAGCTAGCTCCTCTCCCATGGAGCCTCTAGCCTAGGGAGGTGCTGCCCAAATTTTTCGTCATCAATTTGTGGAGATTTCTCACCTCCAAAGTGTTGCTAAGGTATTATTCTTCATCCTCCATTCATTTGTTGTGATTAAATTTTGTTTTATGATTTAGAGATGGAGAAAATAGAAATTTTGATTTCTAGGTTGGAGGAGCTAAGAGAAAATAGAAATTTTGATTTAAGAGCTAAGAGATGAGGTTTTTAGTATACTTTAGATTTAGTAATAAGTAGTTATCATTTGTTATGATTATCTTCTTTCATTCATTTGTACTAAGAATTTTTTTGTTTTTATATAAATTTTACTTTTAGCAAGCTTTATTTATTATTAGAGAAAATATAATTTATTATTTTAGTTATTAGAAAATGAGACCTAGGGATAGTGTATAGTTTTTATACTTAAATGTTGCCATAATTTAGAAAATGAAGTGTTGTACAATTAACATGGATACTTTTCACTTAATATGATGCAGATGAACCGACAATGGATGTACAACACCGACAGACGGTCAGCTGAGTACATTACCGGTATGCATGGTTTTCTCGAAGTGGCGAAAACAAACAAGAATGCGAGTGGATTCATGTGTTGTCCATGCTCTGATTGTAGAAACGAAAGAGACTACCATGACCAGTAAACACTTCACCTGCACTTGTTGAAATATGGATTCATGCCGAACTATGTGGTTTGGACCAAGCACGGTGAAAGAGGAGATGTGATGGAAGACAATGAAGAAGAGGAGGAGGATATTCCGGATTGGGCCGCGGGGCAAGCTTTTGCAGATACTTTAATGGAAGATGCTGACGAAGAAGAGTTACCAGCACATGCTGACGGGCCTGCTGATGATCTCGGTCAGGTTCTACAGGATGCACATAGGGACTATGAAAACGAAAAAGAAAAGGCAAAGTTGCAGCGTATGATAGAAGATCACAGAAAACCGTAATACCCATATTGCAAGTCAGGTCACAAAAAGCTTGGTACTACACTAGAAATGCTGCAATGGAAGGCAAAACATGGTGTGTGTGATAAGGCATTTGAAGGGATGCTAAAAATTATGAAGGACAAGCTTCCCGAGAACAATGAATTACCGTCCACCACATATGAAGCGAAACAGACTGTGTGCCCTCTTGGGTTGGAGGTACAAAAGTTCCATGCATGCCCTAATGGTTGCATCCTATATCGGGGCAAGGATTACGAGAATTTGGATGCTTGTCCTGTGTGCGAAGCGCTATGTTATAAGATTCGGCGAGATGAAGATCCTGGTGGTGATGTCCAGGGGCACCATGACAAGACGAAGAGAGTTCCAGCGAAAGTTATGTGGTATTTTCCTATAATACCACGTTTGAAGCGTTTGTTCAGGAACAAAGCAAATGATGAGATGATGAGATGGAACAAAGAGGAACGTAAGGAAGACAACATGCTGAGACATCCGGCTGATGGGTCTCAATGGAGTAAGATTAATAGAGAATTCAAAGAGTTTGATGAAGATCCAAGGAACATAAGGTTTGGTTTAAGTACGGATGGTTTCAATCCATTCGGCGAGATTAGCAGTGGTCAAAGCACTTGGACTGTGACCCTATGCATGTTCAACCTTCCTGGTTGGATGTGCATGAAGAGAAAGTTCATTATGATGCCGGTGCTCATCCAAGGTCCAAAACAACCGGGCAACGACATTGATGTGTATCTAAGATCATTGGTTGATGAACTATTACTGCTATGGAAGAAGGAAGGTGTACATGTGTGGGATGAGCATAAGCAATAGAGCTTCAACCTACGAGCATTGTTGTTTGTTACCATCAACGATTGGCCTGCTCTAGGTAACCTTTCAGGGCAGACAAACAAGGGATATCGAGCATGCACGCACTGTTTACATAAAACACAAGGTATTCATCTCAAAAATTGTAAGACGATGGAGGATAAACTTAAACAACATGAAGAATGTATGAATACCGAGATTGAATGACGAGTGGCCGCCGCGGTAGCTGAGATCACCCATTCTGGAGCACTGCCCCAAGCACTGGTGGATCCCATCAATAGCCCTTCCACTCGCAAAAGCAGCTGTGCTTCTACAGAGGCCCCCGAAGAACAAAGGGCAAACCAAGAAGAAGTTCAAGTAGAGGACAACGAACGGTACCCAGTGGATGAACTTTGTCAGCGCACCGCATGTGAGCTGCACAAGCCGATCGGCAACATCACAATGAAGGTATAAATATGATTATACATGCAATTATATCTCAACCTTTGATGCATGTCTCAAGCATTTGATAACTTCATCATCATCTCTCTCTCTCTCTCTCTCTCTCTATATATATATATATATATATATATATATATATATATATATATATATATATATATATATAGGTGGCGTACGGAAGTGCTTTTGCACATCTCCCAGGACATACAAGCCACGACATGCAGATTCCACCTGGCTACGCCTCAGTTGGTGTGGAGGAGATTGCTGACCCACTGTTTAACGACATGGAGCTAGACATCCCAGGAGGTGACGGGGAAAGGACACTGCAGGATGCTCTTCACGGTATCATATTGTGGCCCAAACGTTACATCATAATACCTAAGATGCCGCCACCGATACCCGAGAGTGCTGCCGAGCAGCAGCCACCAACTCCCGGGCCGTCACCGAGATCGTCACCGAGTCCTCATCGCTCACCGTCTCCACAACCTGCGAATTCTGCTGGTGCGAGCGATAATGACGATGACCTCCCTCGTCATCAATCACCACCGAAGGAACCTTCACCAAAGCAATCTTCCCCGAAGCTAGCTCCCAAGAGGTCCCGGTCACAATCTACCAAGTCTATGCCCCCGCCAAATCCGAAGCCCCCGATGAAGAAAGGGAAAAAGCAGCCCGTTAAAAGAAATCTACCATATGACATGACAGAATCTGAAAATGAGGCGGAGTGCCAAAAACAAGTAAAGGAACTTTTTTTCATAAAACAACTATGGAAGGTAGACAGCAGCGGCTGGAAGAAAAGAATAAAGTAGATCCAGTGAAACTCAGAGCTTTCATAGAGTGGCAGGAAAATGAAAAGAAACAGGTAAAGTTGAAAACTGATTATGACCGCTCCCTACAGAAGTCCCTACAGAAGAAGAGACGGGGAGGGTCACCAAATAGTTATATCGACCAAGTACCGGGGTCGACGATGCCACAGGATTATAGGAAGAAGAAGAAGCCAACACAAGCGTCGACGTCGGCGAAAGAGCCTTCAATGAAGAAGGCAACACAAGCGTCGATGTCGGGAGTACAGACTTACGTCGCCTCCGGCCTCACTGCACCTGAACGAGCTCTTGCACTTATGCCTACAGAACAAGTAGCGCAGGTCATTCAAATGCAAGAAGCAACAGGGCTCCCACTAGAAAGTGTTCTCGGCCACGAATCACCTCCTCGGGAAAAAAACTTCGTACCTAGATGGCACTACAAGCATGGGAAATCTCTTGTCAGGCCAGAGTTGGTGAAGAAACTGCCTACTCAGATGCGCAAATTTCATGACTTTTACATGAAGACATCTAAAGAGGGCCTGGAGATGATTGGCATGCTTATTAGACCAGATGATTTTGCTGGTGAAGGCGAGAAGTTGGTCTAGCTGCAATTCAAGGATATTTATTAAATTTACCATCTTGACTCCGTGAATACGAATCTTATCATGGCCTGGTGTCTGTAAGTGACGGTGCAATTCATGTGCTAATTAATAAATTAATGCATCCGCTAATTAACTTTGTCTTTCATTTTCTGTAGTCTGGAACTTACTACGATGAGAAAGCAGGGTTATCACCGAATAGGTTTCATGGACCCATCATTAGTTTGTCAAGACCAAGTAAGGCAATGCCCAAAAACAACATTCACAACAATCCTTAGGACCTTGAATCGGCTGCATTTCAAGGATGTGATACTACTACCTTACAACTTCGAGTATGTGCGATTACCATATTATTAAGGGTTTGCATTTCTAATTATCCTAGTTATTATTATTTAGTTCTCATCTTTTCACCATGCATGTATATACAGCTTCCACTGGATTCTTCTAATAATTCAAGTCGACAAGAGCAACATCATGGTCTTTGATTCGTTGAAAAGAAACCCTGACAAATACCAAGACCTTCAAGATATGTTTCAAGACTAATAATTCTATCCAATACGTTTCCTTTTATGCAACAATGTGCTTTTACTAACACTAGCTCTAACTTTCATTATTGTCCGCCAGAGCTTGGGAAAAATTCATTGCTATGAACCCTGGACAATGGAAACCTAAACTTAGAGTCTATACCGATTTTCCGGTACGTAAACCAAAAAAACAACTTCAGCTTGAGCAAATTATAAAAGGAATAACACTAATATTTCATAATTGTTTTCTCCAATTTAGTGTATGAGACAGGAACAAGGGACCAATTTATGTGCATACTATGTGTGTGAGTTCATCCACAATTTTTGCACTGCAGACCCGGGAGATTATACTGTAAGTATTATGGTAAACCTATTAATAAGACATCATTTTCTAACCGCTTATATATTTAATTCTTGGGTGTTATATATTAACATATTTGCACATTACAGAACTGTATGATTAGGGACGCAATCATTGAGAAGGATCGTCTCTTGGCGATTCAAGAAAGTCTCGTGGGATTCTTGATGGACGAGGTGATCAGCTCAAAGGGAAGACATTTTTATGACGGTCATCCAATTCAGAAATATTAATTAGCACCTCCGGTGGAACTTGAGACTAGAATTAGAATGAAACGATATTTTGATGTATATATACTAGTTTCAGAAAATACAATCTCTATTTTCGATGTAATATATATATATATATATATATATATATAGTGTGTGTATATATTTATTTATAAGTTTATTCTCTTGATATAGTACATATATATAGTAGACATGTATAATTAGTGCAAACATTTATACGTACACGTAAAATACACCCTTATACGTGAGAATATACACGTATAACATTATTAAAACAACTAGAATTGAAAAACAAAAAAAATAACCGCGAAGCCTTTAGTCCCAGGTGGTATTACCACTCGAGACTAAAGGGTGGGCGCATAGGCGCTGGCCTGCCCCCTTTTGTCCCGGGCAGGGCTACCACTCGAGAAAAAAGGGTGGGCGCACATGCGCTGGCCTGCCCCCCCTTTTGTCCCGGGCGGGGCTACCACCCGGGAATAAAGGCCCCCCTTTATTCCCGGTTGCCCACCCGGTGACAAGGGGGGGGGGGCTTTTGTCTCTCACCTTTTGTCCCGGTTGGGCCTTAGGGAGATAATGCCCTTCCCAACCGGGACGAAAGGCCACGTCTCCACCAGTGGGCGGCCATGCTGAGTGCGTCGATAAGGCCGAGATCGATCGTGGCCTTCATGGTCATGGAGACGGCAAAGGTCGAGATGAGCTCTAAAGCGTACAGGCAAGTGGCCTCGTCGCCATCAGCGGTAGCACCAACTGCTGGATTCCTCATTCTAGTGCCTGCGCTGGTCTCGGTCTCTCTCTCGCCTGTTTTCCAAGGTGCAAATCACGCCTTCTATCCGGCACAAGACGGTTGTGCTTTATAATGGGTTCTAGTAACTTTGTTTTTTTATTAATTAGGATAGTGCTCGTGCTATACACTATGTGAAAAATCTCAAATAGGTCACGCAACATTGGTAAAGCATGTTACCTATGAGACCTACAGACCGCAGCCCAATCCTATTGGTAACGAGCACTAATTAATACCTATTACCTATAATATTTGTATAACAGACCACACGAATGTCCCCTTTACCTATAATATTTGTGTAACGGACCACACGAATGTCCGTTACCATTGTGGATTCCCGAACCCGAATTTTCATAACGCTCCAGTTAACTTTCCTTCGCGTCTGTCAGCCGCGACCCCCTACCTCTCGTGTCCTCTCCTCCCTCTCTCTGGCTCTCTCTCTCTCTTGTTCGTCTCCTCCATCTCCTCTCTTCTATCTCTCTCTCCCATAGTCCGACCCCCGACCTCGCCGACCACTGCTGCTGAACCCTGTCGCCGCTGATGGTGCTGCCTCCTCACTCCCCCCTCCCACCACGTGCTCCTCCCCAACCCTAGGTGGAGGGCGCGAGGGCGATCCTGATCTGCGGGAGTGCCGTCGCCAGGGATGAGGTCCTCTGCTCGCACACCGGGAAGGGCGCGTGCTCCCGCCGCCAGGTTCGGGGTCCTTAGACTTTGGATCCGCGACGGCGGCCAGCAGGGCGCGTGAGGGATCCATGCGCGAGAGTCTCACGTCTGCCGCTAGGGTTCGCGTCCCTGCCTTCCTCCCGGCCGCCCCCTCCTCGATGCCTTTCATCCCCCGGCGTAGAGCGAGGCATGTGGCGGCGTGCAGGAGCAGATCCACATGTGAGAAACATGGGTACCGCTGGGTCCCCACCGGCTAGTGTCCCAGAGGTCCCTGACAAGTGGACCCGACCTGCCAGAAGCCCCGCCGACCTGCAAGTAGGCCCGAAGACCTTATCCACAGACCCGACGACCTCAGGCGACCTTATCCCGATCCCGGAGGATCCGCGCTACTTGGAGTGCAAGCCAAGCAATAGTGCACGGCGTGCCGCAACCTGTAGGTCTGAGTATCACGGGATACTCCTTGTAATCCGCCAGGATAGCTTTCCAACTTATAACCGACCCAAATACGGGTCCACTGACCTTGAATGGAAACCCTAGCCCGTCCCCCATATAAGGCAGCCTAGGGCTCCATTCGAGGGGACACCTTCATCTCTTTCGCATAATCCCACTACCAACTGGACGTAGGGTTTTACTCTCCGGAGGCCTGAACCAGTCTAAACCCTCGCGTTCCCATGTTCCTTGCCGTACTTGCCTCATTCCGAGTTCGCCATGTGAACTACCACCTACGCTCTTAGTTCTCGATCCTCTCCATTAACCTGCAAACTGCTTGGGTAGCCCCCTTGCAGATCTGTCCAGGTCTCACCCTCTGACAGTTGGCACGCCAGGTAGGGGCGATCGGGAGCTCGTTGTGCAGCATGGTGGCCCGATCTGGTGTTGACTTCCCGGCAAGCATGGCGGCCATCCTCGCCAACCCTGTGGAGATCTGCTTCGGCTCCTTCACGACAACCTCTCCTGTTCTGGCGGCCGTAGCTCCTCCAGCGGCTGCGGAGCTGGTCCCGACGACGTCCGTCGCCACCCCCATTTCCGATCTAGTGTGGGAGACCCACCCGCCCAGACCCTACGACCTTGTCCAGGGGATGGAGCGCGTCATCAGCATGACGGAGGAGACCCTGGAGATCTGCGAGCGAGCTCAACGCTCAGCGCAGCTGGCGCTACGCCATGATTCCTTCCCCTTCGGCCTGCGATGTTCGCCCGGGCTCCGTCTCAGCCAGATGTCCAAGCCTCCCCAGATCCAATCTGGGCGGCTGTTGACGTTTGATTATCATTGCAAAGTTCGTTTGGACTTGCAAGCAGACAAATCCTCCGTCGTAGTCAAGGGACCCTTCTTCCCTTGACTGGTGATCTCAAGGTATCGAATCCGTGGAACAATGTGCAACGCAAGATCGATCCAATAAAGCGAGAAAGCACTTTGTTTAAGAGAAGTTTCAAACGCATCTAATCTACTAAAACATGAGAGGTAGCGAGATAAAGCAATAGGTAACCGATCTAGAGAGTCTAGATCGTGCCTTTGTCATAGTTCCAAGCAAGAGATGAAGATAGCAATAAGAATCTCATAAAAAGCATGTGGCTTCCGGTCCAACCCTCGAAGGCACCTACCATACACATGATCGACATCCTATCACGATGCCCCGCTTCTTGTGTAGGTGAACCTAAGAGCACGCTCTCGAGGAACGTGTTGAAAACACTTGGTAGATCGGGTATGCACCTCTAGCCATCGCGGCTACAAGAGCACCCTAGGCGATCTATCTTAGGTATAGATCGAGGAAGAAGAAAAACTAAGAGAAGACAAAACCGAAAGGGAAGCACTTGATTGCTAGTTATCAGATCTATTACAACTCCATCATAAGTGTATACATGAATAAGATCCAACCGGGATCCTACCTTGATCTTGATTCAAGCCTCCGGAACTCCGACGTGGTCATCCATGCAAGGTTTCCACGCCGGCTAGGTGAACCCTAGACGACTATCACGACCCTCCTCTCCGAGATGGTGTCCCTCAAGCTTCTCTGCTCCTCGGCGGCGGATGATGAATGACTTGATGGTTGGGACTTCGCACAGGGACTATAAATAGCCCGAGGATCATCTAGGTCAAAGGGGGTGACGAACCGACACGAAAATGGGCTAGGCCGGTCCAGGGCCTTTTCGGCCCGATTCGTCCCCGGTTTTCTTTGTGAAGCTTCTCGCGACTTCCTGAGTTTTTGCCGAGTTGCATGTGGGCCCTTGATGTCATTTTCCTCGCGGTTTAGATAAGGGTGCTTGGCATATGAACTCCCGCATCTTCCGCCTAGGTCCTCAGCACTTCTCGGCTTCACGCTTTAGTCCTTGGTTCATTTGGAGTCATGTTTATCTTGTATCTTGACTTGTCCCGGGCTCCATGATCATCTTGTAAAACCCTTGATGAACTCTACCCGGAAGTCCTCATTTAAGCTCTTGATTCCTATGTAAACAATAAACTCCAAAAACCATGCGCGAGTGCGAACATAACATATAATGGGGGTTAGGATCGTTAGTGTGAATATCAAATTAATACCAACATAGAAGGTAAACAAGTGGCTAGGTTGGCGAAAATGGACCGCCAACATCCCCCCATGCTTAAACCTTGCTCATCCTCGAGTAAGCCTTCAATGGATATCAGTGTTGCCCTTCGATGTTCAAACCCTACACTCGATCATACATGAGAAAACATAATGCTCTCTAAATTAAGTTCCATAGTGTACTAACTTTTATCTTTATGGAGGGTAGATATCATTCAAGCTCTTTCCACAAGTACTTGATCAAGCTCTTAAACTTTTAAACAAATCTCAGAAATTTTGAAAAATAAAGAATGAGATAAAGAGAAAAATTTCTTTACCAAGATAAAAAATAGCCATCTTGCACTTTGCTCATGTACTCTCATCTCATCTTGTCTCTCAAGCCTACTTGTTCTACTCCTTTCCTCTCTCAAAGTATATGGTGGAAAGCTTTATGTGGAGTTATAGGAAAGTTTAGTCCTACCAAGATATTATAGTTGAGATATTATTAAAACAAGACTAGCTTCTCATGGTCTTACCAAGACTCGTCAAAAAGGTCATTGGAAAAATAATGTCATCAAGGAGGGGGGAGAGATGAACACACACATTTTTTTAGATAAGTGGACATGTGCAGATTACAAAGAGTGATCCCGAGGCACAAACAAAGTCCTCGTTATCGGATTGCACATGGTTGGAAAGATGAGTATGGGTCTTGGTCTTGAATCGTCTTGAAAACTCAAAAGCACTAAACATAGCTAGAGAACCGGGGAGCTTTATTTTTCTTTTTTTTCTTTTTCTTTCTTCTTCTTTTCGTTTTCTCATCATACTTTTTCTTCTTTATAATCATTTTTTTCTTTCATCATACTTTTTCTCTTTTTTTATTTGCTCCCCTTGAACTCTAGACTATAGTGGCACTTCCTTGGCAACCCCCCCATGCTTAGACGTTTGTTCATCCTCGGGCAAAAGAGGTGATAAATATGCCAAGGTGGGAATTGAAGCTCTCATATTTTCTTAGAGAGAGATACTCAAAAAATCTTCTAGGGATCCTTTTGGAAGTCTCCCTTACTCACTTGAAGCACCATCCTTGTAATCTTCCTCAAAGTATTCATCCATACTCATATATTGGGTTGTGGTCAAGGAGGTGAACACAAAAAAGATATGTTTGGGTTTTGTGGTTGGATATCCGGCGATGTTTGCGAAATTCCCAATGTGGAAACTCACAATGCATGGATAGAAGAGGCTAGCATAAAGAACGATACGCAAAAACGGAATGACCAGCTTCTTAGTCTCGGGCCAGAGAAATCAGGCCTTGAATCAATGCACCCAAAAATAAATCTTGTACACTAAGGTTTTTGCACTCAATCAAATTTAGGCATTGGATGGGTAGAGCAAAATGCAAGCGGTACTCATGACAAGGTTAGCATAACTTTTTGAGAATAAAAAGGTTCTTCGATTCATTCAAAGTTGAGAGCAACGAAAAAGAACTATGGGACTTGAGTTATCATAACCTCCACACAAGATTAGGCTAGCATTTAATTCAATTTTAGATTCATATTAAAAGAGAGCACTAGCTTAAACATGCATAAATCAAGCATAAGATCAAGCAAAGCGGCAACGATCATCACATATCAACATGGTACAATTTTTCATCCTTATTAAGATCATAAAAACAACGGTGAAACTTATTCATGATGATGGAAAACAAAAACTACTACTACCACACACATGCTGAAAATAAATAAAAACTGAAAATGCTACGCAAACAAGAATTTGCACACAAACTGAAAAATAAAGGAAAGGAGAAGGAAAAATCAAACCAAACTTGAAAGCATTATTTCTTCTTCCTTCCTTCACTCTTCCTCCAATATTGATCCTCCGTCTTTATGATGTGGCTCCTCCGTGTGCCCTTGCGGTTCGGTGTACCGCATGGACGAGCTTCGTGTACTCTTCATGCCTTCAAGGGGCAGTGTGTCGCTCCTCGGTGGTGCCGCGTCCTCCTCCTTGCTTCGTGGGGACTCGGAGATAGAGTGCCTCCGCGAAGAGCTTGCCGGCGGCACCCTTGACGGTGATCATGTCTTCCTTCCGAGGGCGGCGTTTCATGGCTTTCCTTATCATGCCTTGCTGCACAAACTCACAAACAACCTTCCTGGGGGCGTCTTGCCGGTGGAAATACACACAAAGAAAGTATATGGATTGACAAGAATTGTAATGATCAAGCAGGAATTTTTTATAGAAGGAAGTGAGGCACAATTTTTATGAGTGGTTTCTGGAACTTCTGGGCTATGAATTCAAGAACCCGCACTAGCAAATGGATGAACTACTTACCAGATGAAGGGGAGCCTCGGGGGCTGATTGGAAGGGGCAGGCCGGCTGGCCTAGGCCGATCAGCCTAGGGGGCCTCCTGCTCCTCTCAGCTCTAGCTTTCTCCGAGGTACTTCCTTTTTCCTTGTTGTCCTGTGTCCTCGTGCTCCACAAGAATCCATCATCCAAATGCTCTCGGCAACTCCTTTGTTTTGAATGATGAGATCAACGCCTCCCTCCTTTACTTTGTGTCACTTCTTGTCTTCCATGCTTTATGTACTTTCACTTATTTCTTGCAAAACAAAGTCATTGCTGCCCCCATGCTTGTCTTTTACATGTGCCCAAGATGCCTTGATGATAAGACCTTCCCATGATGCATCATGGAGCACAAAGCAAGCTGTGACAACCCGCCCAGGAAAATACCGTACTATCACCTAAACCAATCCACTTTGGCCATTAAGCGACAGTAAAGTACCATCCCGTCGTTAGTTGCCGGGTTAACGCCCGGTAAATCACTTGGAAATCACACAGAGGATCGAACATATGCATTAAAACTCACACGAAAGCGAGTCCAGAGTACAAACACAAATTTAATCCAAATTACCCCTAAGGGTTAATTATTACAAACCATTGTTCATGACAAGATAAGTAAAGGTTCAGAGTTCGAAAACAGCGGAATAAAATAAACTAGCGCAACGATAAACATCACAGGAGGCCGTCCGTGATGCCATCACTCGTCGTCATCCACCCATTCCAGCTCCCAGCCGGGTGGCATCTCACCAGGTTAAACAACACCTGCAACAACATATTTAAAGCAAGGCTGAGTATACTAATACTCAGCAAGACTTAACCGTCGGGTGATAACTACATCACCAAACTCTAGACATGAGAGGCTTTTTGGCCAGTGGAGTTCTTTTGCGGAAAAGCAACAAAGCGTATGTCCTTACTTTCAATATTTTAGCTCAAATTCTAGTTAATTAGTATTTCTACGTGAGCCATCTATTGCAATCAAAAGTTGTACAGTACAATTAAATCAAGCTGTAATATTCACCAAGTTTCATCATTAAGGGATATCATGGCCAGTCGATTAAGCAGTCTCAGATAACGGTGAGAGGCCGACAATCGATTGATTTATAACCTTGCAAGGTAAACCTAAACACACGGAGGCTGCCCCCACATGGACAACCACCAGGCGGTTCCCAAAAATCCTCGGCTTGGGATCAAAGCTCACAGTCCTGGGTACAAGGCTATCTGGCGTACCCCGCAAGGCACCCAGCTTCACATGTGTACCCCCCTCCCGGTGGCGAACCGGGCAGGTGACTACTCAAGACTAGTAAGGGTAAGTTCCCACACCATCTCATTAAGGTACTAGGCTTACCGGTCCCATTCCCGACAAGTGCTTAGTACGTTCAAAAGCTTAGCCCACGAAAGCCACTGGACCGGAGCCCAATCCCATGCTCTTACCACATGAGCAATCCATTTATAAAGATCTTATGATTCCAACATAAGAACCTATTCTCACGAGTGACGAACATCACTCGACTTGTACCGGTCCTATAGCATAGCAGCTATCGACCTAGCATACTAGTAAAAGAACATAGGTACCTAGGGATCATGCATCTAGGGTTTCAATTCAATCCTGAAACGTAAATGCACAATCATATCAAACATAATTGCATAATTTTAAAAGAAGGGTTAATGATCCGGGGCTTGCCTTCGCTGGCAACATTGGCCTTGGGCCCTTCTGGACTTTGGTCCAGGTCCTGAGCTACGTCCACGCAAAGCAGCTCACCGACAGCACCTTTGTCTCCTCCTTCCGGCACGAGCGTAAAGCTACCGTCGGGAAGATCTACACGAGGATGCAAATGCAAGATTTAATTGACGGTTTTTGATCTAATTAATTACAAAACAACATATGACAACCACGGGGTGCTTGGTTGACCACATTCACCTAGATAAACACACATTCAGCATACTCTTCCAATAAAGGGACAATATGTTGTTCTTTATTAATTATTCTTTTTGATAGTGACTATGTACACATTTATGTAAATAAATTAATTTAAATTTCACAAGCAGCAAGGGTGGTGACACTTAGCTTCTTAGCAAGATTAACATCACATACAAAGGGTCATTAGGGGTGTAGTTGGAGGCTTTCCAATTTAACTTATTAATAAGCTTTAAATGGCCTCCTTAGCTTTTATTCATAAATAAATTAATAAAATTCAGTGTAAGAGTTTATGAAGCACTACAAGTCTATACAAAGCCACTGCATACACATGCACACTTAGGATAGCTAGGAAATTAAATATACCGAAAATAACAAAAGCTAGCTACCAAAACAAGATAAATGCATATAAAAATAAATAAGCATCAAATGGATCCCAACTTTCTCACACATTGCCTCTGGTCCAAACCTAAGCTAGGCATGCAACATATACACCTAGAGCTACTATAGATCTTGAGCTATGCATCTACAAAAAAAATTAGGCATAAAACAAGATTAAATATTTCTGACAGATATAAAATTGTGACTAATTCACCAGAGGTGTATTTAGGCATATATCAAGCTCACATGCAGAAGTTGAGCACAAAAATCTAATTATTTTTAGCTACAAAAATCATTTGGACAGATTCAGCATAAATACAAAACAATTCATAATAAAGGATTTACTCAGTAACTTTCTGTAATTTTTGGTACCGAAGGTAGGCATGTCATAGCACACAACATATCCAAAATTCAGCTACAGAGCACTTGTAGATTTTGAACTATAACAGATCTAGGTTTAACAGTTTTCTATTTTTCATGTAAAAACTATCACTCAAAAGTATGGTCATGCTTTACAAAAGTTGTAGGGTTGTTCACAAGGAAACCAACAAAATTGAGTTTGCATTTTTCTGATTTTTCTAAGATTTTCTACGGATGTTACAAAATTCAGCAGAAATGCATTCACTATTTAAGAATCAAACTACAAAGAGGTCCCTGGAACTTTCTCAGGATTCAAAACTAAGCCCCTGGTTTGCAAATCAGCCCCTAGAAGGAAAGTTTCCTTTGCAATTGGGTCCACAGGGAGGGTGGGGCGGCGCGGTCGGCCGGAATTCCGGTGAGCCGGCGGCGGGTTCGGCCGGGGAAGGGGCGGAGGAGGGCTAGGGGCTCACCGTGACTCGGTTCGTTGCCGGAGACAAGGCGGGGACGGCGCCGGCGAGCGGGCACGGCGGCGCCCGGCGGCTGCGGCCGCTGGAGCGGCTGCTCTGGCGAGTGGGCGGCGCGGCGAGGCAATTGGCGCTTGTGCCGGCTCTAGCAGGTCCTAGGTGCGGTGCCTGGATGGTCGAGCTGACGGGGAAGCAAGCGGGTGGGGGTTCTCACCGCAGCGGCGGCCATGGCAATGGCGGCGAGGCACAGGGAGGTGGCAAGGTGCGCGCACGCGAGGGGGACCGGCCTGCGGTTCTTATAGGAGGTGCGCGGGGTGGAAGCCTTCGCTTCGATGCATAGGAAGGAGGGCGAGGGGGACCCGGCGGGCGGCGCGGTCGGGGCCGGCGCGGGCGCGCTGTGCGTGGCGCGCGGCAGGCTAGGGGGCTGCGAGGGGGGGTCCGGGAGAGGACGGGCGCGATAATGGCGTCCTGCCTCGGGCGTCGTGGCCAGGGGGGTCCGGACGTCGATGCAGGTCGGGCGCCGCGTGGCGGGGCGCGCGCGGGCGCTCTGGCGCGGGAGCGCGGCGGCACGCGCGACGTCGCCCGGTCCTCGTTTCGTTTAGCTGTGTTTGACCGAGAGAAACTCCAAAAACTTGAACTAAAGTGCACTAAGTTGCAAATAGCAAAGGTGTAGATCAAAGATCCCTCTACAACGTTTAGAAAGGTACCAAGGGGTTTAGATTAACAGAATTTGCATAAACTGCACGCCAAGTTTGCAGTTTTCTTGGCGCCGATGAATAGTACCCGACATCAGTGGACCAAGGTTTTCACCATTATACACTCCAAATTTGAAATGCCACCCAAAAGCAAAGTTGTGTCCCTCTAAAAACTGGACAACTTTTATATTGGGAGATTTTGAAGTGTTTAGGTGAAATTTGGAGAACGCAGCAAAAGTTCTAGGGGATGCTCAGGGACATTAGGGTTTAACTAGGGTTTGACTAGATCTTTGACCAAGCTTTGACCACAAGTGTGTGTCGACTTGATTAAGGGGGTCATTAGTGATGGTTGACTAGGTTTTCGAGGTGATGACCCAGGTTGACCAAGGTTTGACTAGAGTCAACGTGCTCGACTCGGTCATTAGCACTAATGATGCTAATTAAAAACCTGGGGTGTCACACAAGCAAACTCAAAATCTTCCCCTCAATCATGTTTTGACGCTAATCAATCCTCTAAATCAAAAATTAACTCAGAGCTAGCAATGAGTCCAAATCTGTTCTAAGAGGAGTTCTTTGGCATCAAAAACATTTGTAAGTCGAAAACCTTCCGACTACCTTTATTTTGGTTGCACCGGGATCGTTTGCTTTCATTAGTTGATAGCAGAGTCCTCCGGCTTGACCGTGGGGGTATAGGTTTAGGTTCTAGTTTTGGCCAAACATGAGAGAGAGATTTTGAATAAATAAAAACAATGGGGCTTAGAAAAATTCTAAATCTAGAGAAACCGGTGGATGTTAAGTTGAATGAAACCAAAAATCGAATTTCCTAGGTTCACGCGAGTCCTACCATGCATCAAAGATTAAAGATCATTAAGGAACATAGCGAGGCTCTACTCGTGCGTTTTTAACATGTAAAACAAGCCAACCTTACCATCATGGAGAAGATGAAAGGCTTGGATAGGATCTGAATTTTTTGGTTCTAGCTTCTCAAGAAGAGGCATATAAATCATGGGATGGCTCATGTCATTGGTTTAAGATCGAAAAATCCAAATAAAACGACTGAGCAAATAAAATGTTCTCCAAAAACTTGTTCAACCACTTAAGAGTTAATAAAGTGTCTTGCGTAGCAAATTCTAAGACTCACTTACTGGAAATTCAAAAATCTTCCGGGTTGCCCTCCCGGCAGCATTTATTCTTGATCGGGTTGTCCTCCAGGTAGCTTGTTCTTGACTCGACGAACAGGTTGCCTCTCACTTAGCGCTTCATTTATAGTCTATAGCTAGACTTCTTCTCTTCTTCACTTCCGATCAACGCTCTTTGCGGGTGTTGCAATCTTGGGTACCCACTTCTGCACTATCTTTGGCTTGGGTGCAGGTTTTTTCTTCGGCTTAGTCATTTTTTGGTCTTCACAAGCTGGCTTTCTCTTTTGGTCTTGACAGATGCAACATCTCCCTTGATTCTTCACTCCCATACCGATGCGACGGTGAGGTGGAACATATTTAGCGCTAATAATGTTGTGTACCTCGAAACATGGTCGAAATTTGAATGCACCCTCGCCGTTGATGTCAATCTTGATCTCCTTCTTGCCAACGTCGATCGTCACTCTGATGGTATTAAGGAAGAACCTCCCAAAGAGCAGCGTCTTCTCCCTTTTCCCCATCTTGAGCATGAAATCCATGGGGGTGAAGTGATCTTCAACTTTTAAGGGTACATCTTCAGTGATTCCCATGGGATATCAAATAGAGTTGTCTCTCAACTCTAGACTCATGACCGTGGGCTCTAGCTTTGGTAAGCATTGCCTCTTGACGTCTCTTGGCATGGCTCCTATACTTGCTCCAAGGTCGCATAACGCCTTCTTGAATGAGCCAATGGAAAATGAGATGATCAGACATATGGGATCTCTTTGTTTCTTAGGTCCTTGATATGTGATAATGGCACCACATTCCTTGGACATCTTGATATGATCTTCCCCGAGTGTCGCCATCTCATACTTGTCGGTAAGTATGTTGAAGTAGCGTGGCTTTGATGAAGGCATCTCCACTCTTCCTCTATCACTCATTAGGCACCCGACAAGTTGTTTCAATTGCGCTTCTAGCATCTTCATTGTGTTGAGCACTTGATGGTTAGAATTTTCAACCTCCGTCACTCTTCCGTCTATATTCTCCAATATTTTGTCAATGACCTTGAACTTGGTGATGGTGTCCTTGTTGATCCTAGCTTGCTCGTCCATGAAGTCCTTCAATTGTACACGAAGAGGAACCGAATTTTTAATGGGTGAGCTTGCATTAAATTGAGGTTTACCTTGTCCGTAGCGGAAGTTTGGCGATTCTTCTTTCTTCGTGTGGTTGAGCACCTTTGCTTCCTCCGGACAACCTCCTTGGACATGGTTCTACTCCCCACACCTCTCACATGTGGATCTTGCTTCGTCGGCCTCCATAGCTTTTATGTTTTCTATCTCTATCTTCTCCACCCTGTCCATAAGTGAACTGACTTGCCATACAAGGAATTCGGCTCGCCTGTATTCATCCAAGCGCTCCAAAGCTTCCTCAATTGTCCCCGTGGGAGATTGAACAAATGTTTCAACCTTATCGCGCAAACTCTGAATCTTGACCGACGAACAAAATCTCTTTATGATGGCCCTCATCAATGCATCCCAATTTAACTTCCTTGCCGATAGAGAGTGGAACAATTCAAAGCTCCTTCAAGTAGTAAGAACCCAAAGAGCCTTGCCCTCAATTGATTTTGAGTCAACCCTTCCACATTGAAAGTTTGGCATAGTTGAACGAACGCTTGGAGGTGAAGGTTCGGATCCTCTTTACCGGTGAAAGGCGATTGTTGCACTTTGAGGATAGTTGAGACCTTTATCTCGAACGGCCTTATGACATCTTCAAAGTCTAGGATTGGTAGATTTTGGATGCATAACTCCCCGATCTTGCACTCCGGCTGTGATTCTTCCATGGGTGGCGGTTGAGATTGATCTTTCTTTGGACTTGGAGGTGGTGTTTTCTTTGGGTGTTGCACGTCTCCTTTGCCTGTAAAGTTTTTCTAGATCATCCAAAAAAACCTAGGGTTTGTTGGAGAGGTAGCCGTCCATCTCCGGTTAGAGTTAGTGATAAACAAAAATCAAAAAGAAGAACTAGGGTTAGTGAAAAACTAGATTAGATTGATTTTTGAGGATGATCAAAGTTAGTAGATGCAAAAGAAAAACCAAAAGAAAAACTGAAAATTACTTACAAACGCGATACTAGATGGGATCTTGATTGCTTGTTCCCCGGCAACGGCGCCAGAAAAAGGGGCTTGTTGACATTTGATTATCGTTGCAAAGTTCGTTTGGACTTGCAAGCGGACAAATCCTCCGTCGTAGTCAAGGGACCCTTCTTCCCTTGAGTGGTGATCCCAAGGTATCGAATCCGTGGAACAATGTGCAACGCAAGATCGATCCAATAAAGCGAGAAAGCACTTTGTTTAGGAGAGGTTTCAAACGCATCTAATCTACTAAAACATGAGAGGTAGCGAGATAAAGCAAGAGGTAACCGATCTAGGGAGTCTAGATCGTGCCTTTGTCATAGTTCTAAGCGAGAGATGAAGATAGCAATAAGAATCTCATA
Organism: Cenchrus fungigraminus; assembly: GCA_036936925.1. Classification (NCBI taxonomy): domain Eukaryota; kingdom Viridiplantae; phylum Streptophyta; class Magnoliopsida; order Poales; family Poaceae; genus Cenchrus; species Cenchrus fungigraminus. The sequence goes on along the minus strand of CM072775.1, from coordinate 9,171,279 downwards.
AAAAGCTTGTGGCTTCCGGTCCAACCCTCGAAGGCACCTACCGTACACGTGATCGACATCCTATCACGATGCCCCGCTTCTTGTGTAGGTGAACCTAAGAGCACACTCTTGAGGAACGTGTTGAAAACACTTGGTAGATCGGGTATGCACCTCTAGCCACCGCGGCTACAAGAGCACCCTAGGCGATCTATCTTAAGTATAGATCGAGGAAGAAGCAAAACCAAGAGAAGATAAAACCGAAAGGGAAGCACTCGATTGCTAGTTATCGAATCTATTAAAACTCCATCATAAGTGTATTCATGAATAAGATCAAACCGGGATCCTACCTTGATCTTTATTCAAGCCTCCGGAACTCCGACGTGATCTTCCATGCAAGGTTTCCACGCCAGCTAGGTGAACCCTAGACGACTATCACAACCCTCCTCTCCGAGATGGTGTCCCTCAAGCTTCTCTGCTCCTCGGCGGCGGATGACGAATGACTTGATGGTTGGGAGTTCGCACGGGGACTATAAATAGCCGGAGGATCATCCCAGTTCGTCCCCGGTTTTCTTCATGAAGCTTCTCGCGACTTCCTCAGATTTTGCCGAGTTGCATGTGGGCCCTTGACGTCATTTTCCTCGCGGTTTAGATAAGGGTGCTTGGCGTATGAACTACCGCATCTTCTGTCTAGGTCCTCAGGACTTCTCGGCTTCACGCTTTAGTCCTTAGTTCATTTGGAGTCATGTTCATCTTGTATCTTGACTTGTCTCGGGCTCTATGATCATCTTGTAAAACCCTTGATGAACTCTACCCGGAAGTCCTCATTTAAGCTCTTGATTCCTGTGTAAACAATAAACTCCAAAAACCATGTGTGAGTGCAAACATAACATATAATTGGGGTTAGGATCGTTAGTGTGAATATCAAATTAATACCAACATAGAAGGTAAACAAGTGGCTAGGTTGACGGAAATCGACCGTCAACAGTGGCGGCCCTCCAGTGACCTAAAGTCAGCACATCGCGCCTGGCGCGACCCTCTCAACGTACCTTGCATGTAACATAAGGGTGCGAGGCAGACTCTCCGTGGATGTCTCCTGCGGAAGAAGATAGACCAAGAGCACCCCTGTCGCGCTACAAGACCTCCCCAGTCCCAGGACTGCAGTGAGTTTCAGAAGGTCCGGGTCCGTGTCCCCCCAACGACTCAGACATCGTCTTCTGGCAGGTGCTCGTGGTCTCGGAGAATGAGCTGCCATGTCACGGTGTGACAGACTCCGAAGAGGCGGTGCGCATCCAAGGAAACGCCCTGCGTACACAGCGACGTGCAGAGGAACAGCGTTGCGCTGTCCCCCCTTGCGCTCGAGACCTTCACCTCGAGTTCGAGGAGGCAGGGATCCCGACGTTCAACAGCTCCCAGGCCAACCTGGGTGCTGCCATTACGCGTCTCCAGCAAGCTCAGCTGACGCCTAAGGCTGAGGAGGCCATCACCTACCTTCGGGTCGCCACGACCCTCGTAGAAGAAAAGAGCACAGCCTCCAAGTTTGCCGCATTCGGATAAGCTGTAGGAGTCTAAAATCTAACAACCGAAGTTGTGCGGAAGCAACGCGGGAGGTTAGCTCCCCGTGGTACCTGGGTGCTTAAGTCAATGTTCTTCAACGCTAGTGTATCTAACTAGTTCCTACCAGCTTTTTGTGTGTATTACATAAGAACCTAGAACTAACTCGTATGTTGCTTCCTATGCCTAGGACCCCTTAGAGAGAGAGTGAGTGTGTGTGTGATCACACTACCCCTATTATCATTTCTTACCCCTGCACTTGAGTGTCTGATTTATTTCCGTCTATGATCTATACTCATTACAATAGTGTTGAGCTTGTCAATCCACCAATGCCTTCCTTGGATTCGATACCCTTGGGAATACTCCTTTGGGGAAATGCTACAATGGTACTTCCGTGCGCTTGCGGACTCCTGTAACGTTAAGAATTACCAACCAGCATTTCTGGTGCTATTACCAGGATGGGTTCCAAACCCATTCTTAGGTGATTGCGTTAAGAAATGTCAACACATGCTTTGCGTCGAGGCTACGCGAGGTGTGATTGCTGGGCGTCCATCTGATGGAAAGGCTGTCAAGTTTCCAAATATGCCCTTCGAGGGGTTGTATCACCTAGAGGGCATTCTAGTCATTTACCCCCACCGGAGGACCTCATATATAAACCAAGTGGAAGGGTTGTGGCAACCATCTCTTGGGTTTTAGGGTTTTCATTTGCTCTAGATAATTTCTCTTTTTAGCTTCCTATTTTCTCCTTAGGCTAGCATGAGAGCTTCATGGTGAGATCTTGTGGGAGGGATGGATGTACGGGCAGATGCTAGACCTTGTATGAACCTTTCATGCATGTATAGAAGATTTGGCGTGGTTCCTCAAGTGTTCTTGGTGTCTCCCCCGTTTTCCTTTTCGGTGATTTTCAGAGCCTTTTCTTTGGATTTTCGTGGAGAGGATTTGAGGGTGTTTCCTTTGGGTTTTGTTTGTGGGGATCACATATGAGTACCTTGGGTACATTTGCTTGGTGATCTTTGCCCCACAAACTCCCTGGAATCCCTTGGATTTGATGGTTTTTGGATGAACTCAGGAAAAGGTGTTCTTGGCGGTTGACTTTCGATTCCTCCCATTTGGATGCATTTCGGGATGGATCCTTTGAGATAGAGGTTGCCCAAGAGGTAATCCACCTTCCCCCGAAGTTTGGTTGCAATCCGTTGGGTGAATCGGGAGATCGGTTGGTTGGAAGAAGAGGTGGTTTCCGCGGGCTGCGTTTTCCCCGTCTGTCTGGGCGAAACCGGTCTGTCCGGTTTGGGAAACCGGTCTGACTGGTTTTGGTCACAGTGGCCGTTTGGGAAGATTTTTGGCAGGCGCATTGTTCTTTGTCTAAGAAGTTCTCGTGACGTTTGGAGTTGAAGGACCGATTAGGCGAACCAGAGAGGGGGGGAGTGAATGGGAGCCGATTAAAATTCTTCTCGAAGGAGATGAGAACTCCAACAAGACGAACACGGCTTCCAAATCACTTCTCCGACTCAACTACCCAAGTTGGCCAAGACCACGCAGCCACTGGAGTGCTACTAGTCCTAGGAACCAACAACCACTTTCACGGACTCGAGAACGCAGCGGAACACCAACTCGAGCACCACTGACCTACACCGGTCAGGCCGGTGAGCAGCACCGGTCAGACCGGGCCCTGCTGGTAAAACCTGGGAACTTCCACAGAAGGCCCCTACACCGGTCAGGCCGATGTAGCTCACCGGTCAGATCGGTTCAAGCCAGGAAACCCCAAATCCACCAAACAGGCCTACCGAGCTCCAAACTGACCCAAACTCGAAACAGCAGCAACACGGGACTACAACGAACTCACCAGAACGTTCACCCGAGGCAAAACCCACAGAGCCTCTTCACCGGTCAGACCGGTGAGCAGCACCGGTCAGACCGGTCAGGCTGGGCCGCTCGGGGATGAACAGCACCCGCGGGTCAACTCCCCCAAATCCAACTTCCGATCTCCCGAATCGCTCTATGGATTTGTGCAAGACTTTGGGGATAGTAGGAACACCTCATGGGCACTCCATAGCCAAGATTTGGTCCACCAAAACTTGCTAAATCAAGAGGAATCGAAGAAATCTCACCAAGAACGCCTCTAACCCTAGAGCCACGAAAACCCCAAAATCGAGCCCCTTTGCTCACGGATTTAGGAGGGGAATGAAAGGGAAAAGAGCCACGAAGGGTTCATGCATACATCCCCCACCAAATCCCAAAGAGAAACGCCTCGAAATCGCTCCAAGAAAATCGCCAAAAAAGGGCTCCGAAAATCACCAAAAAGGAGAAACGGGAAAGACACATCCAAGCCTTGAGGAACCACGCCGAATCATCTATACATACCAAAGAGGTTCATACAAGGTCTAGCTTGCCGCCCGATCATCCTTCCCTCTCACAAGATTTCACCATGAAGCTCTCAAGCTAGTCCTAAGAAAATCCTAAGGAAAATAGGAAGGAAAAATAGGAAAACCAAATGAGCTAGGGTTCCAAGAGATGGCTGCCATCCTCTCACCACTTGGGTTATATGGAGGCAACCGAAAGACGAAAATACCCTTACTAGCTAACTAGGGATACATGCCCCTCAAGGGCGAATTCGGAAATCTTTGTCTTCGCTCCATCGGACGGATGCCCAGCGACCGCAAACTTGCTTAGCCTCGACGCAAGCCTTGTGATCCCGACGTGTGTCCTCCGCTTCGAAGATTTCGGACTGCGTTGTCGCACACCGGTTAGACCGGTGCTCCTCACCTGTCAGACCGGTACCCACCGGTCAGACCGGTCAGACCCACCGGTCAGACTGGTTTGGAGCTGCTGCACCTCCGTCTTCGGTTCTTCGGTCTTGGCTTTGTGGATCAACCAGGAACCTAGTGGTTTTCTGGTGAACCACCGGAAACCCCGCGAACTCGGTGTAGCCTCCGCCAATCACCACTCATGACTCGGCTCCCACGTAGTCCCGGCTCGACCTTGGTTTTGAGGCTCAACCAAGAAACCGTCCATGACTTCATCTTGCCGTTCTTGCCACCATGCGGCCCGCACTTGACCCCGCTGGCCACCGGGTCCCTCGAACCAAGCCTACTTGTCTTCTCCACACCCGGAGGCCTCACCGGCAACGACCTTTCGCGCTTGTTCTTCACCTGCACCTGCACCAGTCAAGCCGCAACCTGCACCTGCAATACTTAGCCAAGAATCAGTCCACACCACGTTGTCAATCACTCATCACACCAGGAAGCGACCATCCACCGGTCCTCGAACCACACCTGGCTCTCAATCTCCCCCTTGATGAGTGCATTGACAACACACACGTTTTGGTAACCAAGAGAAAAGAAAAAGAAAAGAAACGACCAAAAGAAACTCCAACAAGCGATCGAAAGCCAAAGAAAAGGCAAAGAGCAAGATCACTTGAAGAAGACAAGTCTCGGACCCCTTAGGCAAGGGCAACGACTCGTCACATCCGAGACAAAACATGCTCAAGCAAAGAGCACAAAACACCAATCCAAAGCTCGAAAACCATAAAGAGCTCCCCCTGCACACATGCAAGCTCCCCCTGAACCAATGCAACTCCCCCTGGACGAATGCATGCAAACCACCTCGCAAAATAGAGCAGCTGCTTCAGCTTTGCTCTGACCGGTCAACCACACCGGTCAGACCGGTGTGCTAGATCGCCCAGCACCTGAACCTCACACCGGTCAGACCGGTGTACCTCACCGGTCAGGCCGATGACCACCTGGGAAAAACTGGGAACTGCACGAGCTCAAAACTAGCTCGAAACCACTTGGAAACCTTCTAAATGCATGCAGCAAGCCAAAACATGCTCAAACTTCTCCCCCCTTGTTGACAATGCATGAATCAAGCCAAAAATGTGAAAAATACAACCTAGAGCTTCTCAAATAGACAAAATTCAACAAAGAATGCTACACATGTCCAAATGAGCAAGTTAGATACTCTATAGCTTCGTAATGACATCAACTACAAGATCACCAAGTTTCACAACCATTGGGAGAAGCTAAGATAGAATTGAGCAATTTTGCGAAAAACCACCCTCTCATGAGCAAAGTCCTAAACATGAGCAAAACATGTCAAAATGGCAAAGCCACACAAACTTCATGCTAGGACAACCATTCTAAGCATAAGACCATCATAAACACCCACAAGCACCTCATGTCATGTCAAAGCATACTGAGCCATGTGCTTACTTCTATGTATGAGACTTCTCATTGGTAAGCAACATGCAATGGTTTAGCACCCAAAAGCAAGTAAATTAAGCACATATGACATGGGAGCACATTTTCCAAGCAATTTACATTTCATTTTCAGATTTATAATTGGTACATGAAATGTCTTTGCGACAAAAAGGAACTTATGCCGCTCCACAAGATGAAGCATGGGGGCTAAACATTCATGATGGCAAATGAGCCTTTGGCCCCATATGATCAAAATAAGCTATCCAACCACAAATTAAGCATAGCCAAGCCACAAAAACATGTCAAGATCATATAAAGGCATTTACTCACAAGAGAGCATACATATGAGGTTTTTCAAAAACATAGCTATCAACCATGGATACAAACCAAGATCATCAAGAGCTAAGCCAAACTAACCATAGCTTACCAAACTAGCTCACAAAGACATATATATCATTCCATGGAGAACAATGTATATAGGAGAAGCCTTTCCTAAACAATGCATATGATACAAAATGCATGCAACCTAAGATACAAAGATGCCTATACATCATGTTACATATGCCATGCCAAATGCAAGAAATGCACAAAGGAAAGCTATACATATGCTACAAAGGAGCTCCCACACACAAAGCTCACAAACGACCGGCTCCTCGAGGGGAGGCAAAAAGGGCTCGACACCACCGGCAAAAGAGCAAAGGAGCGCAAAACTCACAAGCTCCCCCTAAACACATGCACTAGGGCCAAAGAGCATACAAAGCTCACCCTTAGTACACATGATAGAGTAAAGAGCACACTAAGCACACAGGCTCCCCCTAAACTCATGCATTAAGGTCAAAGAGCATACAAAGCTCACCTTACACACATGAGATAGGGCAAGGAGCGAAACGAACCAAGTGGCTTGACCAAGGCCACACTTGAAGGACACAAATTCACTTACCTTTATCATTTCTTCAGAATTCACCCGTCCTTGTCCACCATCCCCGAAAGTGATGTACCTCCATGTCATCACCGGGGTATGAGGCCGGAGAACCATCCCCGATATCAACCAAATGTTCTCCGGGCCTCCCACCTGCAACTCAAAACCAAGAGCGAGAGCGAGCAAATGACTCAACACTGGGGTTAGTACCAAAAGTGTCAAACCAGTGCTGAGCCATCTCCTCAAAAGTAGGGTTAGCAACATCCATCCTACCGCGCCTATCAAAACTGCGATCCATCCTATCAAACCTATCAAACCTGGAACCACCATGGGAAAACCACTCCCGTCTCACTGGAGGAGTACGAGTACCACGAAAGGGAAAGCGTGGTCCGTAGCCCCTCTGAGACTCAAAGCTGCGACCTCTCCCAAACTCGTATTGATCACGAGGTGGAGAACGTCTAGCAAACTCAACACCACTTGACTCAAAGCGCCTACCATCAGTTCCACGACCAAAAGGGCTGAACCCTCTAGCATCACAGCCCTGGAAACCAAACTGTCCAGCACTCTGCCTAGCACCGGTCTGACCGGTCACTTTGACCGGTCTGGCCGGTGGTCCTCGACCAGCAAACTTGCCTCCACCTGAAGCTCTCCTATCTCTCCATGCTGGAACCGTATGCACAACACCCTTTCCCTTAGGTAGTGGCATACGAGGCTCAGGCACACCATGAGAAGGGTGGTACCTGTCCTTGTTTGCCCACTCCTTAGCCATTCTCGCCTCTCTTCTTCTCTTATAGCAAAACTCTCTCTTGTGACCATCCTTTCCACAAAACTCACAATGGAAACGGATTGGTCTTGGCTTAGGCTTGGGGTGAGGCTCTTCACAAGGCTTCTCACTAGGTTTCTCACTAGGCTTTTCACTAGCCTTCTCACTTGGTTTTTCTCTCGGCTTAAGCAACTGGTTTGGCTTGGGTACAAACTTGTCTTTGGGTATGGGTTGTGGTGGAACTGGAATATTCCCAAATTTTCCTTCTCTCTCACCACTGCTCTCACCAAACTTATCAGATCCCAAAGCCCAACCATCAAAGCGCTTATAGCTAGCAATCATCATACCAAGCTGAGGTTCCTGACTAGACAACCAACTCAGCACTTCACGCAACTTATTGTTTTCATCCTGCAAATGGTCAACACATTGTGCAAGTTCCAAATTCTTCACAACATGCAACTCACAAGTAGAACAAGAAGTAGGAATAGGCACTTTCAAATCAGCCTCAAGTGAAACAATGCAAGATTGAAGCTCAGCAATTTTTTCATACAAACCAGGGCAAGAAGTACATGCACCAAGCAAAGCGGGTCTAGATTGCAGCTCAGCCAACTCAACCCTAAGCACATCTAGTTCCTCACACTTGGAGGCATGCTTTTCCCTAAGAGCAGTCAAATCAGCTAGGAAAACAAAGCAATCAGCACAATCAACCTCGTCAGAAACCACAGGGCTAGCCTTAAGCGAATCAATTTCAAGCTTGCCATCAAGAACCTATGTTTCTAGCTCAGCCACTCTAGTCCTAGCATCTTCAAGCAAAGCTCTAAGCTCCTTCCTAAGCTTCTTAGCCTCTCTAAGCATGTGATCGTGATTATCAAGCAAGTCAACCAACTCCTCATTCTCCTTGCGCAAAGAAGAGAGCTAATCACATACCTCATCCTCGGAGTCGGAGTCTAAATCCGAGGCGTTCTTCTGGCTTCTCTTGCTGCCGGAGCTGCGTGCCATGCTGCAAAGACCATCCTTCTTATTGCAGCCTCTCGAAGTCTTGCTTGCGGTACAGCAAAGGCCGTTCAAGTACTTGCCGAAGTCCTTCTTCTTCTTCTTCCTGTGTTTCCTCTTGCTGTCCTCTTCTTCTTCTTCACTCGAGCTTGATGACATGTCCTCAGAGTCAGAGTCGATGTCGCTCGATCTCTTGATCTTCTCTCGGGTCCGTGTCTTCCTCCCATGTTCATGTTCCTTCTTCTTGGATCTTCTTCCTTTGTCCTTGGACTTGTGCTTGTCGTGGTTGTTCACCTTCGGACACTCGGTGAAAAAGTGTCCGGTCTTGCCACACTTGAAGCACGTCCTCGAGTTCCTTCTTGAGTTCACCCGGTTCTCGTGCATCCTCTCGAATCTTCGTGTCAGCAACGCCAGCTCGTCCTCTCCAAGTACATCGAACTCCTCGTCTGGCAAAGACATCAAAGAGGACAAAGAGTACATCCTGGAGGATGGGTTAGCGTTAGTCTTAGCACCTGAGCCACCGACGAGAGCAAGACTATGAGGATCAGTCGGGCTCTCAAGACGGGCTGTCATACCACGGTCCAACTCAGCCGACTTGAGCTTCGAGAATAGCTCGTTCACCGTCAAGGTATCATACTTCTCGGACTCAACAATAGCCTCAAACTTCCCATCCCATACGGTACGATCCAACGAGTGCAAGAGCTTCACAGCTCTATCATGATCATCGTATGGGAGCACGGCCACATTGGCTCTCATGTTGTTCACAACAACCGTAAACCGCTGGAAAAGGGCTTCGACGGACTCGCCGGGAAGATGAGTGAAGTTCTCGTACTCTCTCCGGTATGTCGCGTACATCCGACCCTGAACCTGAGCATTCCCAGCATGAGCATCCTTCAACTGCTCCCAAATCCTACAAGCTAAGTCCTCTGTCTGAACCCGATCGAATTCGGGCTGACACAGAGCACGAAACAAGTAGTCGACAGCCTTGTTGTTGGCTTCGAACATATCCCTCGATCCTGGAGCAAGGAAGTTCATTGGATGAACATAAGCTGTGTTCACCGTGACGTCCCAAAGGATCTGACCCTTTCCGCGGAGGAACGCTGCCATCCGCCTCTGCCACATCTGGTAGTTCTTCCCATCGAAGTGCGGAGGACCCGAACCCCGTTCCTGGTATGCCATCTTTGGATCTTAGACTGGTAAGAGTCACTTAAGACTCGAACTGGCTCTGATACCAATTGAAGGACCGATTAGGCGAACCAGAGAGGGGGGGATTGAATGGGAGCCGATAAAAATTCTTCTCGAAGGAGATGAGAACTCCAACAAGACGAACACGGCTTCCAAATCACGTCTCCGACTCAACTACCCAAGTTGGCCAAGACCACGCAGCCACTGGAGTGCTACTGGTCCTAGGAACCAACAACCACCTTCACGGACTCGAGAACGCAGCGGAACACCAACTCGAGCACCACTGACCTACACCGGTCAGGCCGGTGAGCAGCACCGGTCAGACCGGTCCCTGCTGGTAAAACCTGGGAACTTCCACAGAAGGCCCCTACACCGGTCAGGCCGATGTAGCTCACCGGTCAGACCGGTTCAAGCCAGGAAACCCCAAATCCACCAAACAGGCCTACCGAGCTCCAAACTGACCCAAACTCGAAACAGCAGCAACACGGGACTACAACGAACTCACCAGAACGTTCACCTGAGGCAAAACCCACAGAGCCTCTGCACCGGTCAGACCGGTGAGCAGCACCAGTCAGACCGGTCAGGCTGGGCCGCTCGGGGATGAACAGCACCCGCGGGTCAACTCCCCCAAATCTAACTTCCGATCTCCCGAATCGCTCCACGGATTTGTGCAAGACTTTGGGGATAGTAGGAACACCTCATGGGCACTCCATAGCCAAGATTTGGTCCACCAAAACTTGTTAAATCTTGAGGAATCGAAGAAATCCCACCAAGAACGCCTCTAACCCTAGAGCCACGAAAACCCCAAAATCGAGCCCCTTTGCTCACGGATTTAGGAGGGGAATCAAAGGGAAAAGAACCACGAAGGGTTCATGCATACATCCCCCACCAAATCCCAAAGAGAAAGGCCTCGAAATCGCTCCAAGAAAATCGCCAAGAAAGGGCTCTGAAAATCACCAAAAAAGAGAAACGGGAAAGACACATCCAAGCCTTGAGGAACCACGCCGAATCATCTATACATACCAAAGAGGTTCATACAAGGTCTAGCTTGCCGCCTGATCATCCTTCCCTCTCACAAGATTTCACCATGAAGCTCTCAAGCTAGTCCTAAGAAAATCCTAAGGAAAATAGGAAGGAAAAATAGGAAAACCAAATGAGCTAGGGTTCCAAGAGATGGCTGCCATCCTCTCACCACTTGGGTTATATGGAGGCAACCGAAAGACAAAAATACCCTTACTAGCTAACTAGGGATACATGCCCCTCAAGGGTGAATTCGGAAATCTTTGTCTTCGCTCCATCGGACGGATGCCCAGCGACCGCAAACTTGCTTAGCCTCAACGCAAGCCTTGCGATCCCGACGCATGTCCTCCGCTTCGAAGATTCCGGACTGCGTTGTCGCACACCGGTTAGACCGGTGCTCCTCACCGGTCAGACCGGTACCCACCGGTCAGACCGGTCAGACCCACCGGTCAGACTGGTTTGGAGCTGCTGTACCTCCGTCTTCGGTTCTTCGGTCTTGGCTTTGTGGATCAACCAAGGAACCCAGTGGTTTTCTGGTGAACCACCGGAAACCCCGCGAACTCGGTGTAGCCTCCGCCAATCACCACTCATGACTCGGCTCCCACGTAGTCCCGGCTCGACCTTGGTTTTGAGGCTCAACCAAGAAACCGTCCATGACTTCATCTTGCCGTTCTTGCCACCATGCGGCCCGTACTTGACCCCGCTGGCCACCGGGTCCCTCGAACCAAGCCTACTTGTCTTCTCCACACCCGGAGGCCTCACCGGCAACGACCTTTCGCGCTTGTTCTTCACCTGCACCTGCACCAGTCAAGCCGCAACCTGCACCTGTAATACTTAGCCAAGAATCAGTCCACACCACGTTGTCAATCACTCATCACACCAGGAAGCGACCATCCACCGGTCCTCGAACCACACCTGGCTCTCAGGAGTTTGTTTGCTTGGTTTTTAGCCTCGTTGATCTTTGGGGGATTCCTGGGCAAAACCGGTCTGACCGGATTGCCAAACCGGTCTGATCGGTTTCACCCTGTGTGTGAGAGGCTAAGTGTTGGAAAACCGGGTTGACCGGTTTGAGTATCCGGTCTGACCGGTTTGTAGCTGGAGTTTTGCTCGAGTTGTTTTCCGCTGCGTTCTTGAGTGTTTTTCGGTGGTGTGCTAGTTCCTAGGTCCAGCAGCACTTCAGTGGCTGTGTGGATTTGGCTAGCGAGGTGTTGAGGACTCCGGAGTTGCATTTGGGACCATAGGCCGAGTTCTTCTTTGGAAGAATTTTTTATCGACTCCCATTCACTCCCCCCCTCTCTGGTCGCCATTCTGGTCCTTCAATTAGTATCAGAGCCGGATACGGATCATTGAGACCTTGGCCGGTTGAGATCCAAAGATGACGGACTATGGGAAGGGTTCGGGTCCTCCCCACTTCGATGGGAAGAACTACCAGATGTGGGAAGCCCGAATGGGCGCGTTCATGCGTGGAAAGGCTCAGCTGATTTGGGATGTCATGGTTGACGAGAACTATGTCATACCTTAGACGTTCTTATTGCCCGGAGTAGGAATATGTTCGAAGCCAACAACAAGGCAGTGGACTATCTCTACCGTGCTCTTTGTGCATCCGAGCTCAGTAGGGTGTATGGAGAGAAGTTGGCAAATCGGATATGGACTCAGCTGAGAAATGCACATGGTGGTAATAGTCAGGTGAAGGCGCGTCGCTTTATGACCTACCAGAGAGAGTATGAGAACTTTCTCACCTCCCCGGAGAGTCTGTGGATGCCATGTTCGAGCGCTTCACGCTGATTGTGAACAATATGAGAGCGAACATCACCGAGCTTCCATACGATGATCATGATAGATCTATCAAGCTCTTACACGTGTTGGATCTTGATGTATGGGGAGCGAAGGTTGAGGCTATTCAGGAGTCCAGTGTGTATGAGACCCTGACGGTGGACGAGCTGTTCTCTAAGCTCAAGTCGTCCGAGGTGGACCGATACTTGAGAGCCAAGAAGGGCAAGGGTCCTGCTGATGATAGCCTTGCGCTTGTGACTGGATCAAGAACTAACTCTAATCAATCCTCTAGGATGTTCTCTCTGTCTGCTCTTGTGTCTTTGCCAGATGAGGAGTTTGAGGCTTTGGATGATGAGGATCTTGCTTTGCTGACCAAGCGGTTTGGGCGCCTGAACGAGAATAGGAAGAACTTCAGGAGAAACTTGAGGACGTGCTACAAGTGCGGGAAGAATGGACACTTCTTCATCGAGTGCCCAAAAGGAGACGAGAACAAGATCGAGCACAAGAAACCCGAGTACAAGCAAGAGTACAAGCATCGCCCAAGGAACAAGTACAAGCAGGCCGAGCATAAGCATCGATCCCGAAACCACAACTCCAAGTACAAGAGTCGGGACGAGTACAAGTGCAAGAAGAAGGGTGGCTACCACAAGAAGAAATCGAGAGCAATGGTTGCCGGTGCAAGCGACATGGACACCTCTTCCTCCTGCTACACCACATCAAGCTCGAGTAGTGAAGATGAAGACCGTGGAAGACACAAGAACAAGAAGCATTCAAGCAAGAACTTCACCGGGTGGAGCTTCATGGCGACGAGCGGATTCTGCGGCATGGCACACAATTCAAGGAGCATGAAGAGCAGCAAAGAGGACTCGGATTCCGACTTCGAGGATGAGGTGGGAGGCTTGAGGAACATTTGGCTGTTGGACTCTGGTTGTTCACAACACATGACCGGAGACAGGGGGTGGTTCACAAGCCTCGCCCCAGTGAGTACCAAGGAGTACATCACTTTTGGGGATAATGGTAAGGGACGAGTTCTTGGTGAAGGAATGGTAAAGGTAAGCAAGAAGGTGTCTCTGAGACGTGTTGCTCTTGTCAAGTCACTGGGGTTCAATTTGCTTTTTGTGTCTCAGCTACTTGATGAGGGGTTTGAGGTTCAGTTTAAGTTGGGTGCGTCTGAGGTGCTTGATTCTCGAGGTGACTGTGTTTGTATGGTTGTCCCCGAGGGTTAGATCTTTCGAGCTGATTTCTCTTAGTCCGATGGTCCTGCACGGTGTTTGGTGGCTGGTTCTCCTGATTTGTGGAAGTGGCATAGGCAGTTGGGACACTTGAGCTTTGATCTGCTTTCCCGCTTGAGTGGTCTCGATTTGGTCCGAGGATTACCGAGGTTGAGGTTTGAGAAGGAGTTGGTTTGTGCGCCTTGTAGGCATGGTAAGATGGTCGCTGCTTCTCATCCACCCCTGACTGCTGTCATGACAGAGCGTCCGACAGAGCTGTTGCATATGGACCTTGTTGGGCCAACTCGAGTTCGCTCGGTGGGTGGGAAGTGGTATGTCCTGGTTGTGGTGGACGACTATTCTCGCTATGCCTGGGTGTTTTTCTTGGAGGATAAGAGTGAGACCTTCGGTTTTGTTTGAGACTTGATCGTGAGGTTGAAAAATGAGAGGCATGGGAACACCATTCGAGCAATCCGCAGTGATAATGGCTCTGAGTTCAGGAACTCTAGTTTTGATGCCTTTTGCTGTGATCTTGGTCTTGAGCATTAGTACTCGACTCCTTATGTGCCCCCTCAAAATGGAGTTGTGGAAAGGAAGAACCGGACGTTGTGTGAGATTGCTAGGACGATGCTCGATGAGCACAGGACTCCTAGGAGGTATTGGGATGAGGCCGTGAGCACCGCGTGCTATGTGTCAAATAGGATCTTTCTCCGAGCGTTCAAGAAGAATACGTGCTATGAGCTTATGCATGGTAGAGCTCCTAAGGTGAGTCACTTCCGAGTCTTTGGTTGCAAGTGCTTTACTCTCAAGAAGGGAAAGCTTGATAAGTTTGAGGCTAGATCTAGTGATGGTATTTTCTTTGGATATGAAAACCATTCTAGAGCTTATAGGGTGCTTAATCTTGAGACTAACAAAATCATGGAGACTTGCGAGGTGAACTTCGACGAGACAGTGCCATGTACCTCTCTTGGCTTTGATTGTGCAGGTGATGAGGAGATGGCCGAGACGCTCTTTGAGGAGGAAGAAGAAGATGGTGATGGTGATGGCGAGGATCGTGTACCTGCTGCGGATTGTGTACACACTACTTCTGCGACGACGACTACAGTTGATGACGGGCCTTCTACTTCGACTACGACTCATCAACATGTACCGCAAGCAAGGGTGGAAGCAGTTGTGGAGGGGGAGGTAGTCTCCAGGCGAGAGGCTCCTAGGCGTGTACAAGTGGATCACCCTCCTTCGAAGATCATTGGAGACATGAACGAGAGGACTACACGGTCGAGGTCCCGAAATACTTCTCACTTCGCTCACTCTGCATTTGTTGCCTCTTTCGAGCCCAAAGATATTGGACACGCTCTTTCTGATGCAAACTGGGTGAATTCCATGCATGAGGAGTTGGAGAACTTTGAGAGAAACCAAGTCTGGGTGTTAGTCGATCCACCACCAAATTGCCGTCCCATAGGTACTAAGTGGGTGTGGAAAAACAAAGAAGGTGAGAACGGGATGGTTGTGAGAAACAAGTCGAGGTTGGTGGCTCAGGGGTTTAACCAGAAAGAGGGTATAGATTATGAGGAGACATTTGCTCCTGTGGGCCGTCTGCAGGTGATTAGGATCCTTCTAGCCTTTGCCGTGGCTAAAGGGTTCAAGTTGTTCCAGATGGATGTGAAGAGTGCATTCTTGAACGGGGTGATAGAGGAAGAAGTGTATGTGAAGCAACTACCGGGGTTTGAGAGTGAGATATCCCCACACCGTGTGTATAAACTCCAGAGGGCGCTCTATGGGTAGTAACAGGCGCCGAGGGCTTGGTATGGCAGGTTGAGAGGTTTTCTGCTGAGTAAGGGGTTTGTGATGGGCACAGTTGATAAGACCCTGTTTCTCCTTAAGCATGGGAATGACCTTTTGATTGTACAGATTTACATGGATGATATAATCTTTGGTGGCTCCTCTCATGATCTTGTTGCCAAGTTTGCAGATGACATGAGCAGGGAAATTGAGATGTCTATGATGGTCGAGCTGCAAGTTTTCCTAGGGCTCCAGATCAAGCAGGTCAAGGACGGGACCTTCGTGCACCAGAGCAAGTACAGCAAGGACATGCTGAGGAAGTTCAACATGAATGATGCGAAGCCCATGTCAACACCGATGAGTACGACTACAGCTTTGGATGCGGATGAGGATGGTGAACCAGTGGACCAGAAGGAGTACAAGAGCATGATCGGATCCCTCCTCTACTTGACGACGACAAGGCCGGACATACAGTTCAGTGTGTGTCTGTGCGCTTGTTTTCAGGCTTCCCCGAGGACTTCACATCGGCAGGCCATCAAGAGGATTTTCAGGTATTTATAGTACGCTCCTGAGTTTGGTCTTTGGTATTCTGCCTCTTCGACACTCACACTTCACGGATTCTCCGATGCTGACTTTGCTGGGTGTCGTGTGGAGTGCAAGTCTACCTCTGGTTCTTGTCACTTTCTTGGTTCCTCTTTGGTCTCTTTGTCTTCCCGTAAACAGTCCAGTGTAGCTCAATCTACCACTGAAGCCGAGTATGTTGCAGCCGCTAGTTGTTGTTCCCAGCTGCTTTGGATTTCCTATACCATGAGAGACTTTGGTGAGGAGTGTACTCAGATCCCACTTCTTTGTGATAGCACCAGTGCCATAACATTGCCAAAAATCTAGTGCTCCAATCTAGAACAAAACACATAGAAGTGAGGTACCATTTTCTGAGGTATAATGTTGAGAAGGGCACCATAGTGTTGAGCCATGTACCTACCCAAGACCAAAAAGCCAACATATTCACAAAACCACTTGACCAAGCTACCTTTGCTCGTTTACGGGGAGAGCTTGGCATGTGTTGTCCTTTTTGAGTTGGTCTTTGGGAGCTCACTTTGTAGCATATGTATCATACATGTTTACTTTGATGTATAGCATGCATGTTTAATTTCATAGAGTAGCCATCTTTGTATCTTGATGTATAGTTTTGCATCTTTGTAAGATATGCTTTGCATTGCATTGATATCAAATGCTTTGGCTAGGAATGGCTTCTCCTATGTACATTGATCCCTATGATATGCTATGTTTGAGCTTGTGGATGTACTTGATTGATATTTGGGATGATAAGCTATGCTCTTGATAGTTTGGTTGTATATCCATGATGAGATAACTTACTTTTTTCAAAATCCTAGATAGGCTCTCTCTTGTGAGTTTAAGGCTTTGCATGATCTTAGTGTGTTTTGGTGGTTTATATCATGCTTAATTCATGGTTGGATATCATGTGCTTTTCACTTGGGGTCAAAGACCCATGTGTCATTATGAATGTTTAGCCCATGTGTTACCTTGTGGGGGAGCATAAGTTTCTTTTTGCCGCAAAGGCACTTCATGTAGCATTTTGTGCTTAAAAATGAAGAATGAAATTGGTATGAAATGCTTGTGCTTGAAGTTATGCTCTCATTTGTTCCATGTCATAAATGCTTTAAAATCTCCATTTAATATGGGTGCTAAACCGTTGCATGTTGACTACCATGAGAAGTCTCATTTTAAGAAGTAGACACATGGCTCGGTGGCTTTAACATGACATGAGATGCTTATGGGTGTTTGTAATGATCTTGTGTCAAAGATATGTGACCTAGCATGAAGTTTGTGTGATTTAGATTCACTTTGGCATGTTTTGCTCATGTTTAGGTCTTTGCTCATTAGAGGGAAATTTTTCGCAAAAATGCTACTTTTTACCATAGCTTGAACTTGTGGGTATGCAACTGAACATTCTTGTTGGCTGTGCTATTTCGAACCCTTGTCAACTCTAAGTAGTACATTTGCTTTCTCCTAGCACATTTTATGGCTCTATGTCCATTTGAGAAGCCTTTAGTTGAAATTTTCGTAGAAATGCCTTGATTCATGCTTTGTCAACAAGGGTGAGAAGTTTGGGCATGGAAAAGTTTTCTGGAAGCATTTAGAAGGTTTTCATGCATTTTCGGGCTGCATTGGAGCATTTTTTTTCTGACAAGGAAACCGGTCTAGAACCCGGTCGGACCGGTTTGGAGACCGGTTTGGAAGTTGGTGTTAGAAACCGGTTTGGGAATCCGGTCTGACCGATTTGGTTGCTGCTGTTCGGTAAGTTTGCATGCATTGGTTCAGGGGGAGCTGCATTTGCTCAGGGGGGGCTGCATGTGTTCAGGGGGAGCTCCTTGTGTCGTCTGAGTTCTTGCTTTGGTTGGTTGGCTCCGTGTGAGCTTTGCTTTGCTCTTTGTGAGCTTTGGTGGTTTGTCTCGGATGTGTTGAGCCGTTGCCCTTGCCTTAGGGGACCAAGACTTGGATTGCAAGTGATCTGGGTTTGTGTTGTTTGGTTTTTAGATCACTTGTTTGGAGGTTTTTTGTTTGTCTTTCGTCTTTACTTTTCTTTATGTATCGATTATTTGGTGTGTTGTCAATGCACTCATCAAGGGGGAGATTGAGGACCAGAGTGTCCGATGGCTAGTGGTTGGCCACTCCTTAGTGATGAGTGATTGACAACGTTGTGTGGACTGACGCTGTGCTCTATCTTGTGGATGTAGGCTGCGGCTTGTTGTGCGTTGGTGGAGGTGAAGAACAAGCGTGAAAGGTCTTAGCCTTGCAGGGCCTCCAATGGACTGGAGGGACAAGTAGGCTTGGTTGAATGGACCCGGTGGCCAGACGAGATCAAGTGCAAGTCACATAGTGCGAGAAGAGCAAGTCGAAGTCGGATAGCGGGTTCGTTGGTTGATCCGAAAGCCAACATAGAGCCGGAGCGGACGTGGCGGCCAAGTCGAGGAGCTCGGCGTGGAGGCTGCACCGAGCTCGCGGGGTTTGCAGCGGTTCGCCAAAAGATCGCTAGGTTCGTTGGTTGCTCTAGAAAGCCGACCCGAGGTTCCGGTGCGGCCAAGGCACCAGAACCGGTCTGACCGGTTTGGTCGTGGCGCTGCTGGAAGTCGTCGAAGCGGAGGACACGCGTCGGGATCGCATGCTTGGCGTCGAGGCTATGCGAGGTGTGATTGCTGGGCGTCCGTCTAATGGAAAGGCTGTCAAGTTTCCAAATATGCCCTTCGAGGGGTTGTATCACCTAGAGGGCATTCTAGTCATTTACCCCCACCGGAGGACCTCATATATAAACCGAGTGGAAGGGTTGTGGCAGCCATCTCTTGGGTTTTAGGGTTTTCATTTGCTCTAGACAATTTCTCTTTTTAGCTTCCTATTTTCTCCTTAGGCTAGCATGAGAGCTTCATGGTGAGATCTTGTGAGAGGGATGGATGTACGGGCGGATGCTAGATCTTGTATGTACCTTTCATGGCATGTATAGAAGATTCGACGTGGTTCCTCAAGTGTTCTTGGTGTCTCCCCCGTTTTCCTTTTTGGTGATTTTCGGAGCCTTTTATTTGGATTTTCGTGGAGAGGATTTGAGGGTGTTTCCTTTGGGTTTTGTTTGTGGGGATCACATATGAGTACCTTGGGTACCTTTGCTTGGTGATCTTTGCCCCCACAAACTCCCTGGAATCCCTTGGATTTGATGGTTTTTGGATGATCTCGGGAAAAGGTGTTCTTGGCGGTTGACTTTCGATTGCTCCCTTTTGGATGCATTTCGGGATGGATCCTTTAAGATAGAGGTTGCCCAAGAGGTAATCCACCTTCCCCCGAAGTTTGGTTGCAATCCGTTGGGTGAATCGGGAGATTGGTTGGTTGGAAGAAGAGGTGGTTTCCGCGGGCTGTGTTTTTCCCGTCTGTCTGGGCGAAACCGGTCTGACCGGTTTGGGAAACCTGTCTGACCGGTTTTGGTCACAGTGGCCGTTTGGGAAGATTTTTGGCAGGCGCGTTGTTCTCTGTCTAAGAAGTTCTCTTGTCCAAGTTTCGTCGTGTTTGGAGTTCGTTTGCTTGGTTTTTGGCCTCGTTGATCTTTGGGGGATTTTTGGGCAAAACCGGTCTGACCGGATTGCCAAACCGGTCTGACCGGTTTCACCCTGTGTGTGAGAGGCTAAGTGTTGGAAAACCGGTTTGACCGGTTTCAGTATCCGGTTTGACCGGTTTGTAGCTGGAGTTTTGGTCGAGTTGTTTTCCGCTGCGTTCTCTAGTGTTTTTCGGTAGTGTGCTAGTTCCTAGGTCCAGCAGCACTTCAGTGGCTGTGTGGATTTGGCTAGCGAGGTGTTGAGGACTCCGAAGTTGCGTTTGGGACCATAGGCCGAGTTCTTCCTTGGAAGAATTTTTTATTGGCTCCCATTCACTCCCCCCTCTCTTGTCGCCATTCTGGTCCTTCAAGCCTAAGGAGTGGCTCCGTGACTACAACAACCGGTTCTTCGAGAACCGCAACACCTGCGTTGGCGTCAGAGACGACCAGATTATCGAGAGCTACAAGAAGGGCATCAAAGATCGCAAGCTCTTTGAGAAGATCCAAGAGTCTGGCGCCACCACCGTCAAGGCCCTCATGGAGGTCGTCAACAAGCTTATCGACACTGAAGAGGCGATGGTGAACCAATTCGACGCTGATGCTGGGCGCGATGCTGGCACATCCGGCGCAGTAGGGGATTCCGGTTCCAAGTTATGCAAGCGACCTTCCGAGGTGCTAGCGGCTGAGGGGCGCTGACCTTCGACGTTCAACTAGGAGGACTTCGAAGCAACTCTCGACAGTCTCTGCAGGTTCCACGAGGGGTCCAATCATACCCTCTGTGAGTGCTCGCAGTTCAAGAAGTCCTTCAGCACCCCTGAAGACCCCAAGCGATCCAAGAAAAATGGCGATCGTTCCTTTTCGCGCCTGTTGACGGCTGTTAAGTACTACTTTCAGCCATCAATATTCTCACATAAATGGAGGCATATGCATTATTTACTTGCATTTTGGTTTGAATAATGTAGTTCCACTTGTCCTTGGAGATTATTTGTATGTAGGTGAAATAAGCATTAAAAGAGATGGAAACCCACCTTCTATGGAAGAACCATGCCAACTCAGCTGAGGAGGTGGCTGCCACCAAGGAAACACATGGCATTCCAAGTCACTGATCCAAGGGAGGCACTCACTGACGAATCAAAGAGGGACACATGGACTTCACATGGATCAAGGGGCCCACCTCAGATACCAAAACAAGCCATGCACCGGGGAAGGATCAGAGGGCCCACAAGGTAGCCACCCAGAGGAAAACCACCCCGAGTGGGGGGCCTGGGGGGCCGGCCGATCCTAGGATCGCCGAACCGCCTTAGTGCTGCCCCATCTTGTTCCTCCACGTGGCAGCTGCTCATTGGTCACTTGCTTCACTCCCGGGTGTTTTGAGGCCATTTGGTGCCCGAGGCAAGCCTCCTCCTTGCCTATAAATAGAAGAAGAGGGGCTCCCATTTCACACGCACCACTCTCTCATTCTCCTCTCACTTTTAGTCTGCAAGGCTAGGGGGTAGGCTAGAGTAGCTCTTATTCAGGTTCCAAGTCTACTTTGGAGTCTAGGTATGAGTTCTCTTTTATCTTTATTTCTTTGAATGACTTTGATCTACTTCAGTTATTCAGCTATTTCATATAAATTCATGGTAGATCATATGATTAATATGTTCTTGAATTCATCTCTTGTTCATCATTTAGAGGCTTGTATTCTTCGTGAACACTACCTTTTGATCCACTTGAAGGATGATTTACTCATTCCTTATGTGTTTGTTCATAAGTTAGAGGCTCGTGTTCTTCACGAACACGCCCATTTGATCTTGTTGACTAGACATAAGAGAGTTCGTATCCGTTCATATGTCTAGCCTTAGTTGATCTTGTTAGATGGCATGATAGTATTGCATGAGGTTTGTGTTCAAGCTACGGTACTCGGTCTAAGTTGACTAGTCTTCTGGTGGCACTCACCCTGGGTCACAATAGCCCGGGCCGGGTGAAGTCTAGCAGCAACGTAGGCATGGTTCCTGGGTTGTGTGGCTACATTAGTTATGATCATGCCCCCGTAACGATTGAGGTAGGCTGCAGTGGTGACAGCTGTTGGACCCTTTGGAACCCTCCGCGCTGGGGTATTGCTGTAGGAGTCTAAAGTATAGTTTCGCAGAGTGCTGGTCGTCGTGGGCTATCTCCCCGTTTGTACCTGGGTGCTGAACCTTACCCTCACATGCAATGTTTCATGCCTATCTCTTGTATCTTCTAGCCTTGTATATTTAGTACAATAGAACCTAGAGCTAACTTGTATGTTCCCCCTATGCCGTAGAGTACTAAAGTAGAGGTAGATCTGAGTGTGTGTCACACTACCCTATCATATATTTTATCTTACCCCTGCCTTTGAGTTGTTGTTTCCTATATCTATCTCTTGGTTTACTTTCAGTGCAAAAGCATAAGTCTATGATATCCACCATTGCCTTCCACGGATACGATAGCCTTAGAATATTTTCCTTTCTTGGGGAAATGCTGCAATGGTTTATCTGTGCGCTTGCGGATTCGTTGATTTACCTCTGGCAAGTCTTGGTGTTCACGCTAACTCGGTGTCGTTAGTAGTGACGCTAAGAAATGTCAACAAGCATTTCTGGCGCCATTGCCAGGGATATTTTCTAAATCTGTTCTTAGGTGATTGCGCTATGAAATGTCAACAAGCATTTCTGGCGTTGTTGCCGAGGAAGGCACACGATTATCATTACTATGCTTTGCATCTGTTTATAAATCATGAGTAGGTTAGGGCAACTCTCAATGCAGGATAACCTTGATTGTCTTCTTTTATCTTTGGATGATGAAGACAGGTAGTGTATGACTGGTTTCGACTTACCGGAGAATTTCACTGAAGATCCCGAGTCACCAGTGAGGAAAGCTCGAATTCATTTCGACTCACCTCGTCGTTCTCGTCCGGAAGGCGATCCAGCTTCCTTTGTACCATCCACGTCAAACGCTATGGCCCAGAAGACACTTCGTGAGTACTCAGCTCCTTCTGCTGACTAGGTGCTGCAAGGCCCTGAGGTAGCAATGGGGACTGAAAATTTTGAGATCATGATGGGTCTAATCACGATGGTACAGGCTAGTCCATTCTGTGGCAAGCTGTTGACGGTTCAAAACCGCGTTCAACTTCACCGCAAGTACACGGAGTGACTTGGTGCCTTTTTCAGCAAGGGAGGGGACCCCCTAGGTTCTTGTCAATCCACGGAGCAAGGGAATTACTTGCGTTTAACCTAACACTAACTTAGTTGATTAAGGACTTTATGATGTAAAGATTAATCTATAAAGTAAAGACAAACTAACCATAGATTATGTTAAAGAGAAAGAGAAAGGTGGTTCACGAGTATGAAAGACGTATGCCCATGGAGTCTAGGTACTTGAGATGCAATCATCCTAAAACATGGTAAAACCCCGATCCAATCTATCTAAGGATGTTAACAAAGAGTTAAGCGTTTCCCTTCCCTCATACATGTCACTACGCGAAGGTAATCGTCTCTAACCCTAATGAACACGGTATGTTGACGTGATCTATGGGAGCAACCCCGATGGCAATGGTAGCTAACTTTAAACATTAAGCATCATCAACAAAAGGTATGATAGACAAAGATCCAAACAAGAGAGTAGGTGACTACATGTCAAGATCCATTACAACTCCATGGACAAATGATTACTTTACCCCGTCAACACGCTAGGCATGGCACCGTTGAACATGGTGGATGCCCCCGATGGAGTCCGTCTCTCGATGTCCTTCAACTCCGGCGGCGCCGTGGCAAGGCCTCGGCGTCCTCCTTCCTCGTGGTGGCCTCCGTAGACCTAGGTGATGATCCTCTTGGATCTTCACCCTCTCGATCAACCATATTCCTTGTGTTTGATCTCCCGAGGCTTCTCTGGTCGTCTTTCGTGAATGGCTCCTCCCCCCCCAAACAATTAGTGAGAGACATGGGTACCCATGGGTCCCCACCGGCTAGGGTCCCAGGGGCCCCCGACAAGTGGACCCGACCTTCCAGAAGACCCGCCGACCTTACAAGTGGGCCCAGCGACCTTATCCGTGCCTCCGAAGACCGCGGGCGACCTGATCAGGATCCAGGAAGATCGGCGAAGCCTTGGCATGCAAGTCAAGACACGGCGACCTGGCGCGCCGCTGCCTGTAGCTCCGAGTATCATGGGATACTCCTTGTAATCCGGGAGATAAGCTTCCCACAGTTGTAACCGACCCCGTCACAGGTCAACCGACCTGCACATGCAAACCCTAGCCCGTCCCCCCATACAAGGCGGCCTAGGGTTCCATGCACAGGGACAACTCAACTCATCCTCGCATAATCCACCACCAAACTAGACGTAGGGTTTTACTCTCCGGAGGCCCGAACCAGTCTAAAGCCCCCTGTCTCCTTGTTCTTCGCCGCCGTACTCGCCTAGTTCCGTGTGCATCCCGTGCATAACTACCTACGCTCTTAGGTCCCGATCCTCCATTAACCTGCAAACCTCTAGGGCAACCCCCTAGCGGATCTGTCCAGGTCTCACCCCCTGACAGTTGGCGCGCCAGGTAGGGGAAATTGGGAACTCGCTGTGCAGCATGGTGGCCCAATCTGGCGTCGTCTTCCCGGCGAGCATGGCGGCCTTCCTCGCCGACCCCGTGGAGATCTATTCGGATCCTTCACGTCGACTTCTCCTGCTCCGGCAGCCTCCACTCCTCCGGCGACCTCTGAGCAGGTCGTCACGGCACCTTCAGGTCTGGCTTCTACTAGCCCACGGCCATGGCTGATGCCCAGGAACTTGTACGTCGCTGCAAGGGGTGTCAGTTCTTCACTAAACAACAACATGTCCCTGCTCAGGCCCTGAGGACCATCCCTTCGTCCTGGCCCTTCGAGGTTTGGGGTCTCGACTCTATGGGTCCCTTCAAGACCGCCCCTGGCGGCTACAAGCACATCATCGTGGCGGTGGATAAGTTCACCAAGTGGATCAAGGTCCGTCCCATATCTAGCGTCACATCCAAAGAGGCGGCCAAATTCATCGAGGAGATCACCCATCGCTTTGGGGTGCCAAACAGAATCGTCACTGACCTTGGCAAGGCCTTCACAGGAGCCGAGTTCGGGGACTTCTGCCAAGACAGCCTGATCGACGTATACTACTCATCGGTGGCGCACCCACGGTGCAATGGCCAGGTCGAACGGGCGAACGACATGGTCCTACAGGCCATCAAAGATCGCATCTTCGACAGCTCAGCGCCTTACGCAACCAGAGGCCATCCTCCCCACGGACGTGGCCTTCGGTGCTCCTCGCATCCAGAACATCGATGAAGGAGAAGTAGAGCAAACACGCCGGCTCGACCTCGACAGTGTCGAGGAACATCGTGTGGCCACGCTCATGCGCCACACCCTCCACGAGGAGCAGCTACGTCGTTACCACGACCGCAACGTGCGGGAACGTTCCTTCAATGTTGGTGACCTAGTCTTGCGGCGCATCCAGCACACCAAGGACATGCACAAGCTCTCTGCACCTTGGGAAGGCCCCTTCATAGTTAAGGAGGTCATTGGACCGGCGACCTATCGCGTCCAATGGGCCGATGGCCAGGGTGTTCCTAACCCCTGGAACATCGAGCATTTACATCGCTTCTATCCTTAGGAGCCTTGTATCACAATAAAGCTATGTACTCTATCCTTTGTAATTCAATATATATACAAAGTTCCCTCTTTCGACCTGCTTGTTTTTCTATTCACCCCTCCCCTTCGACGCACTCGGGGGCTTGGCCTCAAGCTCGGCCCTTCATGTTCGGGGGCTTGGCTGTAAGCTCGGCCCTTCACGCTCGGGGGTTTGGCTTCGCCAACCTAAAGGTCGTTCGACTTGGGGTTCCTACCTATCTTCTTTTTACCAGTGTTCCCTTACCACAACTTTTTTGTACGCCTTATAAGCATTCCTAGGTCGTGGGGTTGCTCGACCTTGGGTCCCTGGCCCCCCTCCGTGTGCCGGCGGCACATAAGCCTCCACGCCGAGCCGTGTAGTTGGTAAGCCGTTCCTCCACTGAGTTAGGTTAGCGGGGGAAAAGGGGTTCTTGCAACCTCATCGCTTTTGCATTCTTATAAGGAGTATACGAAGTCAAATAAGGGATCATGCTAATTCAATTAAACATGCCTTTTTCATTCAAGGTTTATATTACGTCAAAAGGGTCCACGACCCATTGTTTCTAACAGTTTGCCACGTCCTAAGTTACATCTCCAGGTCTATCTTCTTCATAATTTCATCTGCAGCGGCCTGGATATCTTCGCTGCCCACCAGCTCCGACAAGGCGACCTCCTCCTTGACCTTCTCAAGGTCGAACGACGGCTCATGGTGCTTCACCGTGGCCAGCGCTGTAGCGGCGGCGAGCTTGCCGCCATCTATCAGCAAGGTCTTTATGCGACCTTCCGCGTCCTCTAGCCGCTCGACGAGCTCCTGTGGACCGCCCTCGACCATCGGGGCGTACACGTCCACAAGGTACTCGGCGGCCTCCTTGAGGTCGTCTAACTCCTTCTCAAGATCTGCAGTCATCTCTTGATGATCAATAAGGGTTTGCATCGCCCAGCCAAGGTTGATCTCTAGATCCCTGCGCACGCCAAATTCATAAGCAGCTTTACGAGTGAAGTAAGACTCACTGGCGACGACCTCCTTGTGCTTCTCCTTGAGGATCTTCACTTGTTCTTTGGAGTCCTTGAGGTCCTTCTTCAAGGTGGTCCCCCTCTTCTTGGCATCTGCAAAAGTCAAGGTCAGGATGGGTTCACCGTGGCGCAGAAACATAAAAACCAAAGGCGTCCTACGGTGTAACCGTGGTGGCGACCTTCAGTTCGTCCTCCGCCTTCTTCGCCTTCAGCTTGGCAGCCTCCAGCTCTTGCTTCAAGGCCTCCATCGCCTTGTCCTTCGAGATCGCCTCATCCTTGAGGCGCTGTACATCCTTCGTGGCCTCAATCTTGGCCTGGAGCATGGTCTCCCGCGTTGCGGCCAGCTCCGTGTGAAGCTTGGCGCCCTCTGTCAGCAGAGCCGCCCTACCCTGTGCCCGCTCGGCAAGGGTCTACATCCACACGTTATACAACATCGTCATGTCAACCCGCCTAAGTGAGTTGAAGGCCTAGCCCCAAAGGTAATATTGACTCACCATGAGTGTCCTGCCGATCGTCTTCGCCGCCTCCGTGATGGTCGCCTGCGCCGTCTTGAAGTCGGCAAGGTCCTTGGCGTCGGTGATGACGTCATCCTCCCACGGAGTGCCGGTGTAGAGGCACCGATCCTGCTCGTCCTCCTCGCTTCCACCTCCAGTCTCTGCCAACCTTGTCCCCGGCAGGCTTGACTCGGGCGGGTCTTGCTGGCGCAGGCCTTCCTCCTGCTAAGCGCTATCCGCAACGACCTTGGCAGCCGCCGATGATGTTGCCCCCATGGTATCGGGGACCTTGCTGGTGACGTCCCCGCCCGAGGTCGCTGGCGACTGCCCCACCGGCACCTTTTCAATCTTCCGCCCAAAGGCCCCTTGGCCTGAGGCGTTCTTGCTACTGCCCGACGTAGCAGGAATCCCCCTGCCCAAGGTGCACGAATCCGTCGGTACAGACGTACTCAACAAGCTGTATAGATCAAGCACGACATAAAATCAGGCTCGGCAACATACCCGCTGCCGGTCTTCAACTTCATCGACATCGGCCTGGGTGGCGCCCGCTTTGGCTTCTTCTGCGACCCTTGGTCGCTCACACCTTCCGCGCTCGGTTTCGGCTGCTGCTCGCCTACAGCGCCGAGCGTGGTGTCCTCTCCCCGCATGGCCGCCACGTCGCCCGACCCTCTGGCAACGTCGTGCGACCGTGCATCATCCTGCTCCTCGAAGACGACCTCGGTGCTAGTCGTTGCCGTCTCCGACGATGCAGTGATGTCCTTCCTCTTCGTCTTCTTCTTCTCTACCTCAACGGTGGCAGAGATGATCTTGACGCCCTTGTGCGCCGGGATCGTGCCAGGGACGGACTGCGCCCGCCGGGTTATTGGTACGGAGCTCGCCACGGGCGGATCCCCATCATCACTACCCCTCACCGATGAGTCGGAGAGGTAGTTCTCTAATAACTCTGGCGGTGGAGCCTGCACGTCCTCCGTTGCCCGGACCTTGAAGCTGCATTCACCCTCGTCTGCGAGGGGAATCGGGCTCCAGAACAGGCCTTCTCGACCTTGCAAACAGGCGATCTTCGTCTCAGAAATAGGGGAATGCAAAAACAACAAAGGAATCAGGGTCGATCAGCGACATACCACGTCGGCGGGCCACGTGAGGGAGAATGCCTTGGGGCACGTCCGGTTCCGGATCACCCCATTAAAGAGCTCCCTCACCCACGCCACCATCTCCTGCTTGGAAACCTTGCGCTGCTGTACACGGGTTGGGTCGGTTTGACCCCAGCACTCGTAGGCCGGGTGCACCCGCTCCTGGATCGGCTGCAGCAACCTTCGGCTGAAACTGATGGCTACCGCGCCACCCGTCAGCCCTTCTTCCTTCCGCATCCTGAGGTCCTCCAGCAGCGGCTTGATGGTGTCCATCTCCCGTGATGTTAGCTGGTTGGTCCATTCCGGCACCGGGACCGGCGCGAGCCCCGACCTAGTGGGTAGCGCCGGCTTCGAGTTGTCGATGTAGAACCACCCTCGCCTCCAGCCCTGGGTGTTGTCCGGCAGCTCCATGTCGATGTACATCGTCTTCATGTGATGATGTAGCATGAAGTCGACGGCCCCGACGACGCCATTCTTCCCTGTCTTCTTCACCTCGAAGAAGTACCGCCACAGGTCGAAGTGTGGCGGTATCCCCAAGTATGCCTCGCACAAGTGGATGAACAAGAAAACGGTGGTGATGGCGTTGCGGACGAGGTGTACCAGGTCGATGCGGTAGAAGTGGAGCAGCCCGCGGAAGAAGTCGCCCGTCGGGACTCCAAATCCACGCTCAACGTGCGTGACGAAGGTGACGGTCTCCCCGGTCCCCTCGTAGGGGAAGGCTTCACCGGCGGCTGGCCTCCAGCCCACTTGCTCCTTGGGCTTCAGCAGCCCGCGCTCCACCAGACTCTGCAGCTGCGCCTCTGTCACCGTCTAGTGTTCCCAAACCTTCTCCGGCGGCGGCACAAGCTCTGGGGCCATTTCTTCTTCGTCGAAGCCTGTTGATCTAGTTCTAAATACCACTAGAGACTTCTGGCGCATACGGCGGTGCTGGGCGCGGTGGATCTAAGCACGGCGGCGCCGACGAACTGTGCGCTAAAGCTTTTGGCGGCGGATCGAAAACCCTAGCTGCTGCGGGGAATGGAAGGGAGTGGGGTCCTCGACCCCTCACTCAGCCTTTCATAACTGGGCCGCACCAGTGCGGTGGGCCGCAGCGCCCCAAACGTCCCTTCGGATTCGGCGACATTCACGGCGACCCAACGGCTACATCGCTCAACGGATACATCACCCAACGGCTCTTACGGCCTAACGGCCCCAGGCAGTAGCAGCTCGTGCCGTACGGGAATCTATGTTCGCTGGTCTTCTGCCTAAAGGCCTGGCATCCATGGACTCGTTATGCCCTCCTTCAAGCCCCTTCCTCATCATTCTCTTCAAGGTCTCTTGGCTTCCGACGACCTCCGGGTCTATAACGTTACCTTCACAAGGTCGACAGGCACTACCGCTTGGTAGGTCGCCTCAGATGTCACTCATAGGCTCACACACTCATTCACGACCTCCGGGTCAAGTAGCACCTCCCTGAGGTTGCTAAGGTCCTGTCACCTATCACATTGCCTTAATGGCTATACCAACGGCCCTGTGCTTAATGGCTCCACTGCCCATTGGCGACCTCTTTGTCAAGTAGCACCTCCCCAAGGTCGCTAAGGCCCTGCTGCCTTCTAGGTCGCGTAGACCTAGAGTTTCCAGGCTGACTACCTACATTGTGTCACTGCACAACGGCCGTGTCGACTCAGGTCGACACGGGTTCTTTGTCTCTACGATAGGCCTCCTGAAGGTCGGCGTGCTATTACAGCCCTGCCGGGCCCTTGGTATCCATACCATTGCGGCCTGGGCTCCCTTACAATCACCAAAATCATGATACTTCTCATGAAAACCTATATTTACAGCTTCATAAGCTACAAGGAGTTTGGCCCTTGGCCAGATTACAAGATACAAAGATATTAAAGGTCCTGAATTACCTTCCAAAGTGCTTACGACTCAGTCTACACTAATAAGGCTTGTCGCAAGCTTTCTTCTAGCTTCAGGACCTACTCGACGACCTCTACAGCCACTGTGGAGGCAGCTGCCACATAGCCACCTCTACTCGTGCACCAACCGGTCTCCTGCAGCACCCAGCATCAAGTCTGAGCTTCGTCACAAGATTGCAGAAGGTCCGAGCTTTAACACCAACCTCGCCGGGTGGAGCACCGCACCCACCTGCATCACCTTCGGCCTGAAAGTGTAAGGGCTGACGATGCAGCTGCTGCTTCATACTCCTCCTGGGTTCCCCGGCGGGACTGGGAGAAGAGGCCAATCGAGTTCTTCGAGCCTCGCAAGCATTCTTCTAGCTCCAAGCATGAACTACACCAACCCTATACTCCGGAGGGCGGACACAAGCCCCTGGCTTGGCAATATTACTACACCGGATCATCGTGGCTACCCTCTGGAAATTGCGTACTTCGCTTCGAGGTATGGGTGCCTATTTATACCCCAGCACCTGCCATTGGGTGTTATCCGCAAGACATCTTGCGTAGCGTCCTTATCTGCAAGATCGCTGTACCCTCGTGGAGCACAAGGTTACTGTTCGCCCGTGGAAGGCATTGGCGCGCTTATCCCCTACCTGACAACAAACTGGAGCACCTTTGTCTTTTGCGGGTGAATACGACTTGTGCCACGCCTGCAAGACGGCTCGTGACCGTACAGTGCACGCGTGACCCGGGTTGCGCCAGACCTGTCACCTGCTGCCCTCTGCAAGATTCGGAAGCTCTTATCCTCTAGCGTCGACACGTCAAGAGCATCTGTTTCCCAAGCAGAAGGTCGTAGGTTCGGATTATCTTCCTTTCTTCTTCTTTGGAGCATCAAACCGGCCATTTTGGTCGCTTTACTGCTCGGGGGCTACAACACTAATGCGTCTTCGATGCCCTATTTTCTTCGGGTCGCCTCGACCTAATGGAAGCCTGCTTCCATCACATCTCTGCTCGACCAACCCCTGGTAGGCTTGTTGACCTTTTTGATGGTCGTGGCTGCAACTACTACATGCCTGACTCAGGTCAGGTCGGCGGTTTTGCAAGATCTATGCCTCGTCTTCACTTCGACCACATGGTCCTTCGACCCAGAAGCTCGACGCTCAACTTCGTGCGCGCATCGGAGGGGTTTCTTTTCTTTTTTGATCCCTGTGCACCCTTCACGACCTTGACAGTGCTGCGCCTTGCTACTCTTCGACACAACCACGCCTCGGCCACTACGCCTACACGTCGATGGGGGGCTTGAGAGACATGGGTACCCATGGGTCCCCACCGGCCAGGGTCCCAGGGGCCCCAACAAGTGGACCCGACCTTCCAGAAGACCCACCGACCTTACAAGTGGGCCCAGCGACCTTATCCGTGCCTCCGAAGTCCGCGGGCGACCTGATCAGGATCCAGGAAGATCCGCGAAGCCTTGGCATGCAAGTCAAGACACGGCGACCTAGCGCACCGCCGCCTGTAGCTCCGGGTATCATGGGATACTCCTTGTAATCCAGGAGATAAGCTTCCCACAGTTGTAACAGACCCCGTCACGGGTCAACCGACCTGCGCAAGCAAACCCTAGCCCGTCCCACCATATAAGGCGGCCTAGGGTTCCATGCACAGGGACAACTCAACTCATCCTCGCATAATCCACCACCAAACTGGACGTAGGGTTTTACTCTCCGGAGGCCCGAACCAGTCTAAAACCCCCTGTCTCCTTGTTCTTCGCTGCCATACTCGCCTAGTTCCGTGTGCATCCCGTGCATAACCACCTACGCTCTTAGGTCCCGATCCTCCATTAACCTGCAAACCTCTAGGGCAACCCCCTAGTGGATCTGTCCAGGTCTCACCCCCTGACAATTAGGGTTCCGCGAACTTATCACTGAAGAAAGGCGGCGGCGAACCGACGTGGAAAGGGGGTGGGCCGGCCTGCCTGGGCTGGCTGGCCTGGACTATTCCCGGCCCGGTTCGCCTCTGTCTTTTGCCATGTGTCATTTCTTGCACTTTGGGGTTTTTCCTCCTTCGGATATGGGCTTTGGACGTCGTTGTCTCCGCGACCAAGTTAAGGGGTCTTCACGCATGATCTTCCGGTCTTTTTATCTTGGTCCTCGAAGATTCTCCATTGAAGCACGTTGGACCTTGCCACCTTTGGAGTCAAGTTCACGCACGGTCGGAGCCTCTTGATCATCACGTAAATCGTCCTCTAAACCGAGTGCATCTCTTCTCATTCAGTGCATGAATTCCTGCGTAAACATTATACTCCAAAACACACATCCAACGATGAACTTGTTATATCATTAGTATGCCTAGTGGCGGGTTAGTTCCAAAATGAAATCCAAACTATAACATAACAAGTGTTCTTGGTTGACGGAAATCGATTGCCAACACAAGCCAAATGAGGATGCCTATGCCTATCTGCAGCAATTCCTAGAGCTATGCAGCACTTTCATCATCAGGGGTGCAAATATGGATGTTGTTCATCTTCGACTGTTTCCATTTTCTCTCCTGGGGAAAGCCAAGCAATGGTTCTATGCGAATCGTGATGCCATTAATACTTGGGATAAGTGTTCAGAGGCATTCCTCAAGAAGTTCTTCCCATTTGGTAAAACCAATACTCTTCGTGGAAGGATTTCTAGTTTTCAGGAAGCAGCAAGTGAATCTATTCCAGAGGCTTGAGAAAGGCTTCAGGAGTACGTCCTGGCCTGTCCTCACCCTGGGATGGAGGATTGGCTTATTCTTCAAAACTTCTATAGTGGGCTGAGTCCGACAGCCCGAGGCCATCTTGATGCTGCTGCTCAGGGAGCATTCTTCTCACTCACTATTGATAATGCTAAATTACTCATTGAGAAGATGGTATCCAACCAAGGGTGGAGTGATGAAAGACTCCAACCACGTCCGAGGGGTACTCATACTGTCAAGGAAGCAGATATGATTACTGCCAAGCTGGATCTTCTTATGAAGAGACTGGATGATTACACCAGCGAGAAGGCTGCCATGGCCACCACTACTCTGCCTATGGATTCTCATATGACTTGTGAAGTCTGTGGCAACACTGGGCATTCGGGAAACTACTGTACTGAAACTCAGGAGGAAGTGATGTACATGAACAGCAACAACAATGGTTATCGTCCACCTCAACAAGGAGGCCAAACGTGGAATCAACAACACCCTTATTATCAAGGAGGTAACCAAGGTAACTCGTACAACTCTAATCAACCCTCCTTGAGAGATCTTGTTTTCGGGCAGGCTAAAATGAATGATGGTGTTAATAAGAAGCTAGCTGCCCTTGATAAAACCTTGGAAAGTCTCAACGTTAAGCTCGATAGTTTTTCTTCTGCTCAGAAGAGCTAGCTAAGTTTTATCAAAATGTTAGAAACTCAGTTAGCTCAGTTAGCTGCTTTGGTTCCGTCTACTGATAACGGGAGGATCCCGGGGCAACCCGTATCCTCTTGTGAAAACGTTAGTGTAGAGTCGACTAGGTGGGGTAAGCCACCTAGGAAGACGTATGCTCCTAACTATGCACGGAAGCCCACACAACAAATTCTAGCTCCATGGGAGGAATCAGCAGTTGTGCACAGAAGAGATCCCGGCTATCCATCTATCACATGCACAATCTATTACAAGATGATCAAGCATGCCCTTTGTGACCTTGGTGCAAGTGTCAATCTCATGTCCAAGGCCATGTTCGAGCAACTGGGATATCCAGCTCTCTCTCCAACAGCACGGACTATCTAACTCGTCGATTCAACGATACGATATCCAGAAGGAATTGTTGAGAGCTTATTGGTCAAGGTCAAGAACTCTTATGTCTTCACGGATTTCGTGGTCCTTGATATGGACGACGAGGGAGGAATGCCGCTCATCCTTGGGCGACCATTTCTTAGTGATGTCCGAGCTAGAATCAATGTGGGGGCCAGAGTAATCCGTTTCCACATTGGGAAGAGGAACTTGGTATTCAAGTTTCAAGACAAAGAAGAGAAATGCTATTTGGTGCAAGATAGTGTTGAGCAACTTGGGGGAAGGACGGAGCCTTCACCCCCAAAGAAGAAATCTCCGTCAAAGAAGAAAAAGAAAATTCATAAAGAATGGCGGAAGATTGAGAAGGCATCACCCTCTACTTCTCAGGAGTGGGGTGCCGAGTGGAATTAACCGCTGAGAAGAGTCCAACTCGTCGGACTAAAAATGATGAGTCCTTTCTACCAAAAAGGTTAAAGCTGGTATTTATCTCATATTTCCCTTTCCAAAATTTTATTTGATTTCCAAAATTGCATATTTGATTTTTTCAAACCTTGCATTTGCATGCTAGATTTATCTAGCCCTTTTCCCTTTTCAAATAAAATTTATGAAAATAATTTCTGAGTTTGAAAATTCTAGAAAAATCATTTGAAAAATATTTTTGGCCGAATTTTGGCCGGTGCACCAGGGCAAGCCATGCGCTAGCCGTTGGGGAGCCGCCAGCCAAAGTAGGCCGCCAGCGGGCCTGAGCCTGGGTCGGCCGACCGTTGGTTCGACCGATCCCTGCCAACGGCTAGCGGGGCCCAGCCAGCTCCAATGGCTCCTAGCCGTTGTGCCTTGGCCACCCTGAGCTGCCTGCCCTGTTTGCCTATAAATAGTAGGGACAGAGGCGGTGTTCTTCACCCATTCAACTCATTTCACTCACACTACCCTCTCTACCCTTGCTCTCTTGGTTTTCTTGGATTTCTTGCTCAAGATTGGATCATTAAGTGTTCTCTCTATTGTGTTGCTGCAAGTATTGTTATTGGTGGAGCAAGCTCGGTAAGAATTTCATTCGATTTCACTAATCCATCACCGAGTAGCTCTTGTTGTCCCATTGTTGTGTGCTAGCATGAATTGGGCAGCAAACACTCTCCGGAAGGTGACACGCTCCTGTTCACGGGCAAGTGCGAGTTCATCCGTCCCCGCTGAGCTGACGCCGAGCCCATCAACGATGGAATATGAAGAAGAGCAAGAAGAGCAAGCCAAGCCACAAGCAGCGGAGGAGGTCGTTGACGACACCCCCTACCTCAGCTTGCGGGGCGCTCGAGAGGAGCAAGCCTATGCTCTCCTGAAGGACCGAGTCTTCGCCCACACCCGGGACTTCGACCCGGCTCTCATGGAGAAAACATGTATGAACCTCGAGTTCTCTTCTATTTGGTCTGCTCTTGGTTGGGAGGAGTTTGCGCCGGTTATAGAGCCTGGCTCTCGGCCCCTCACCATCCAGTTTCTTTGCTCCCTTGCCGAGGTGCCCGATGGTATTGAGTTTCGTCTTTTCGGGACTGATTATCATGTTTCATGGAAGGAACTTAGTTGTCTCCTTGATTTTAATCAGTGTTGTGCTTTTTCTTTGAAGAAGACTTGTGAGGGTTTTGTTCGAGACTCTTTCTGGGTAGACATCTCTGGTCTTGTTTACAGTGGCAAATTTGTGCCTTGGTGCAATGATATTGTGCATCCCACTCTCCGCTTGTGGCACAAGTGGCTCGCCATTACTCTCTTTCCACGAGAGGATGTTCGGCCCGTGCGCAGTGATGAGTTGATGCTTTTAGACGCCGCTGCTAAACAGATCAAGGTCTCTCCCGTTAAAGCTATAATTCGGTAGTGGTTGACGAATTTCAAGATGATAGGTCCTATTGAGTGTACGTCTTTGGTGACTCGTATTGCACTCAGACTCGGGGTTCTTAGAGGGAATCCCGTACCCTTCATCGGGACGCCCCGAGTTCTCATTGATGAGGCATACTTGATCCAGGGGCATATACTCAAGAGAGGCCCAAATGATTCTTTGACTTTCTTCTTTCCGTGTTATGCAAATCAAATCCTGTTACCTAACCCGGGGTTTCGATTGTATAGCTCGGAGTCACTAACCATTCCTCATGTTACACAAGAGGAAAGCCGTCGTGCTAGTGTTTCAGGCAGGTCCACCAGAAGCACGGCAAAGAGAGCACACATGCAGCAGTAGTAGCAGTCACAGCCACCACCACAGCCACAGCCACAGCCAACTACACCACCGGTGGCAGGAGGGGCCCCTGCGGGGTACATGTTCGGGGTTAACCCTGGATATGTCCCTAGTTGGGATCAACCCGCCTACCATCTGAGTGCGAGTGGCACGACTTGGGCGAGTACGAGCGGTGCTCAGTGGGCGACACCCACTAGTTCTAGCTCCGGTGGTCCGCCTCCGTCTTCATCCTTCAGGCGACACTCTTCTGCCTCTGCACATGATGCTCAACTCGCGCAGCAGTTGGGAGAGCTCACCGTCCAGGTCACGGGATTGGAGGAGACGCTGAACACCCACGTCGAGTCTACCTCAGTGTGGCAGCGTCAGGCTGGTGAAAGGATTGAAGCCATGCAGCAGGCACAACAGCGACACATGGAGGAGCAGAGGGCTTACTACGCGAGTCAGGGTTTCTTCTTCTCTCCTGCGTAGTGAGCCTGAAGCTAGCTTGGGGGAGGACCCCCATCCTGAGGTAACTTGTATCTTCCTTTGTTTTCAGAATATCTTATAATGAAAACCCAAACAAAATCTGCAAAAATAAAAAAAACCAAAAAGATTTATTTGCTTTCGTCAAGTTTGCTTAGTTTGCTTTGATATGCATAGTAAGAATGCTTTGCCTCTTTGGTTGAAATGATGAATAGTTGCTCTGTTTATTCTTCTCGTATGTCTTGCTTACAACTTTGTATCCAACCTAAATTTTGAGTTTGTTGGCTTGCATGTTCAAACCTTAGCTTGAAAACTTTATGTAGCAAAAAGCATGATCCTTGCCTAAGTTGTTATGAGACATGATATGGTATAATAGAGTGATATGATCTTGTGCTTAGTGATGCTGGACATCCGGAGTTTTCCTTTTTGAAAAATCAAAACATGATGAGTTCCTCAATGATGAGCATTTCCTATCCAAGGCCATATGTAGATTCTAGCTCTTGTTAGCTGTTGACGGCTGCTAAGTACTACTTTCAGCCCTCAATATTCTCACATAAATAGAGGCATATGCATTATTTACTTGCATTTTGGTTTGAATAATGTAGTTCCATTTGTCCTTGGAGATTATTTGTATGTAGGTGAAATACCCCTTAAAAGAGATGGAACCCACCTTCTATGGAGAAACCATGCTAACTCAGCTGAGGAGGTGGCTGCCACCAAGGAAACACATGGCATTCCACGTCATTGATCCAAGGGAGGCACTCACCGATGAATCAGAGAGTGCCACATGGACATCACATGGATCAAAGGGCCCACCTCAGATACCAAATGAATCCATGCACCGGGGGAGGATCAAAGGGTCCACAGGGCAGCCAGTAGGGATGGCAGCGGGTCGGGTAGGTGCAGGTACGGCGTTTACCCGCCCGCTAGCGTACCCGCGCCCCAAGCCTTTGCCCGCCCGCCAGCTTGCCCGCGGGCAAAAATTTCTGCCCGTGCCCGTACCCGGCGGATATCCGCGGGTATCGGGCAACCCGTCACCCGCATGAGCTTGCCCTAGCAGTCCGTCGCGTAGAGGTGGGCGGCGGCGCGCCGACCGGCCAAGGTCATAGCAGCGCAGGGCGGCGTGCCGATCGGCCACGGCCGCGGTAGCGCGCGACGTGGTACAGCGGTGTGCCTGTTGGCCACGGCTGTGGTAGCACGCGGCGCGCGACGCGACACGGCGGCGTGCTGCAGGTGCGGCGACGTGCTGCACGGGGCTGGCAAGCTCCGGCCACATGGGCAGCCAGTGGCCCGGCGGCCATGCACGGCGGCACGGCCATGCGCGTGGGTGTGGCGGCCATGCACGCGGCGGCCATGCGCACGGCGGCCAAAGGAGGTGCGGCGGGCCGGCGGCCGGACTGCTGGAGGCGTGGCGAGAGGGCGCGTCAGGGAGGAGCGGCGGGCCAGGCGCGCAGCCAGAGGCGCAGGAAGCTACCCCCTCGGTGTGGCAGCGGCGGAATTAGGATGAGGAGATGTCAAATGTGGTGGGTGAGGAGGATGTAGGGTTTGGAAAGTTATTGGGCTGTTGTGGTTTTGTGGGCTGGTATTGAACTAATGGGCCATATGTTGACTGTTGATGTATTTTGATGGGCCACATGGTTGTATGCGGGTAACGGGCAGCGCCCGCGGGTGAGATTTCCTGCCGTGGCATGCCCGCGGGTGAGATTTCATGCCCGTATCCGCGCCCGCGGGCGGATTTTCCTGCCCATGTCCGCGCCCGTCGGGTCGGGTATTGTGACGCCCCAGGTTTTTAATTAACCTTAATTGCCGGTCAAAACTGTTGACTAGGGTCAAAGCACGGTCAACCTGGGTCATCACCTCGAAAACCTCACCAACACTCACCCATTAGCATCTTAAGCAAGTCTAGCACACTCTCCTTGGTCAAAACCCTAGCTAAGGGGGGGGGGGCAAACCCTTTGATGTCTTTGTGTCGATCTGGAACTTTTGCCGCGTTCTCCAAAATTCACCTAAACACTTCAAAATCCCCCAATAGGAAAGTTGTCCAGTTTTTCATGAGACACAACTTTCATGTTGAGTGGCATTTCTAGTTTTGAGTGGAAAAGGTGCTAAATTGCCAAGAAAGCTCTGTGTTACTGTTCACCGAGACATGAAAATTCTCCAAACTGGCATTTGAATTTCTCCCTCGATTTGAATCTATTTCAAATTCGGTTTCAGCCAAGTTCTAGAGGGATCACCCATCTATAACTTTCATATCTACAGGTTTGAAGTTTATTTGCAATTTTTGGAGAATCGTGCAAAGCAACAGGGGCACATCGCTCGGACTGGGCCGAGAGCGCGCTCGGCGCGACGTCACGCGCGTACGCGCGACACCACGCGTCGCCGCCGCGCTGCCGCCGTGCGCCGCCGTACCACGGCCCCGCCTAAGAGTCCGCGCGTGAGCACGGCATGCGTCAGCACCGCACGCACCTCCAGGCCGCGTCTCGGCCGGTGAGCCCGCGCGCCACGCGGCGTGCGCGCGCTCGCCGCGGCGCCGTCGGTCCGCCCGCCGCGCCCGCACGCCGAGGCTCGCCGTACCCCGCGCCTTAACGCGCCGGTCGCTTCACTGCGAAGTCATGATGCCTCCGCGCGCGCTCGGCTATAAAAAGCCGTCCCCTCCTTCTCCCGCGCGTGAGCACTGCTGCCCGCCGATCCGCCATTGCCGCCGCCGCCGGTGAGCTCACAGCTCCGCTCGCTCCCGCTACCGGCCAAACCCTCCTAGCCCTTCCCTAGACACCAGTGAAGCTCCCACGGCCGCGTGTTCGCCCACATTGCACCGCCACTCGCCGGAACCCGAGCCGCAGCGGGCGCGCCGCCGCGACCTCGCCGCCGCCGCTCGCCGGGGCCATCTCCGGCCGAGCCACCACCGCCAATCGACGCGTGGTGAGCCCAATCACACTCCCACGCCACATGTTTACCAAGTCCGGCCGCTGTTCGCCGCCGGCGAGCCCTCCCCCGCCGCCAAGGGCACGGTTGTGAATTCCTGGGGGCATATGTGTAAACCAGGGACTCGATCGCAACGAAAGTTATCTTAGTTTCCTTGCAAGTCAGTCCAGTGCCTTAGAAATAGCCTAGAAATTCACAAAAAATTCATAAAAATGCAAACCCAATTTTGTTGGTCTCAGTGAGAGTAGATCTGCAACTTCTACAAAGCATGACCATAGTTTTGACTTATAGATTTTGAATGAAAATTCAAATTCAGTTTGACACCTTTTTGCTATAATTCAAAATATAGAAAGGATATGGAGCTGAATTTTGGATATGTTGCTAGAATTGTCATGATTAGACTCTGGACCAAAAATTTCACAAAGTTGTCAAACAGATCTTTTTATATGAATTACTTCATATTTATCGTATTTCTGCTTTACTGATTTTTGTAGCAAAATATGAATTGATTCTTGTGCTCAACTTGTGGCAAGGTTCATGTTATGCCTAGAAGTAACTTTCCTGAATTTATCATGAATTTATCTCTGTTAGAAATATTTAATCTTGTTTTATGCCTAGATATATATTTAAATGCATGGTTCATATTTCAAATTGGTTTGAGATGAACCCATGGGTGTTCTGATCTTGTTTAGGGTCAGAGTAGCTGTAGGCTTGTTGTTGGATGCAGGAGCTTTACTTTTATTTATTTATGCATTTCCCTTATTTCAAATAGCTAGGAAATGTGTTTCTTGCATTTATAAGTTTTGTAACTCTTTAGTGACCAAACTTTGATCCAATGGGTGTTTAGAAATACTTAGGCCAGCAAGGACCCCTGTCCTTGTTGATGTGAATTGTTTGCGCCTTTAAAAGTTAGAACGCACATGAGCTTGTTATAGGTTTTAATTAGGAAAATGTGTTCCTTTAACCTTGTGACCTTGTGATTGGGTACCTAGCCTAATTTTAGGGTCTTGCTTATCATCCGTGCTGTTTGGAAAAATTAAATGGAAGTATCTACATTTATGTGCACACCTTTGCTATTGAAAGATTGAATAGTAAATCTCACATGAAATAACAATCATGAAAATGAACACTAGTTAATTGTTGGGCAATGATTAAACCCTTGTCCATAATAACCTTAATGAAGAAGATTTACTAATTAATTGTTTGTTAAAGTAAATGTGGCCAACAAGAGTTGGATGAAATAATTAATCTATCACTCCACCTGAACCCTGCATTGCATTCCGTGTAGAGCTTCCTGACGGTAACTACGCGCTCGTGCCGGAAGCCGAGGAAGGAGGAGCTGACGCGGAGCTGCGGTACGTGGAGGTGATCGACGACACCGAGGACCCTCAGGCTAACCCTGCTGACGAAGGCAAGCCCCGGTGCATTAACCAAGTGTTTTTGAAATCTTATGCAACTATCTATGGATGATTGTGCATTTACGTTCAGGAATTGATATGAAACCCTAGATGCATGATCCCTAGGTACCTATGTCTTTACTAGAATAATAGGTTGATAGCTGCTATGCTATAGGACCGTTACAAGTCGAGTGATGCTTGTCACTCGCGAGAATAGGTTCTCATGTTGGAATCATAAGATCTCCTTAATTGGATTGCTCATGTGGTAAGAGCATGGGATGTGGGCTCCGGTCCAATGGCTTTCGTGGGTTAAGTGTTTGAACGTACTAAACACTTGTCGGAAATGGGTACGATAAGCCTAGTACCTGAACGACGCGGTGAAGGATCTTACTATTACTCATCTTGGGACGTGTCTCACGGCTAGCTACCGGTGGTGCATGGTGATTCTGGGTGCCTTGCGGGGGATACCAGATAGCCTGTACCGAAGACTGTGAGATTCGATCCTGATCCGAAGAGT
Source organism: Cenchrus fungigraminus (assembly GCA_036936925.1). Lineage (NCBI taxonomy): Eukaryota > Viridiplantae > Streptophyta > Magnoliopsida > Poales > Poaceae > Cenchrus > Cenchrus fungigraminus. The sequence continues at coordinate 9,130,388 of CM072775.1, read as the reverse complement.
TTTGGGAACCGCCTGGTGGTTGTCCTCGCGGGGGCACCCTACCGTGTGTTTAGGTCTACCTTGCAAGGTTTAAACCAATCGATTGTCGGCCTCTCACCGTTATCTGAGACTACTTACTCCACTGGCCATGAGATCCCTAATGATGGAAGTTGATGAATATTATGCTTGATTAATTGTTTGCACAACTTATGCTTGAACTAGCTTGCTAATTTAGAAAGGAATAATCAACTAGAACTTGTGCTAAAATATTGAAAGTAAGGACATACTCTTTGTTGCTTTTCAGCAAAAGAAACCCCTTTGGCCAAAAAGCCTTTCATGTCTAGAGTTGGTGAAGTAGATATCACCGACGGGTAAGTCTTGCTGAGTATTAGTATACTCAGCCTTGCTATAATCTGTTGCTCCAGGTAATGCCTTTGCTGATGTGTGGCCTGGAGAGATCCCGCTTGGCTGGGAGCTGGAGTGGGTTGAAGACGATGAATGAAGGCATCATGGCAGGCCTCCCGTGATGTTTCCTCGTGCTGTTTAGTTTAATTCCGCTGTTTTCAAAACTCTGAACTTCGTTGTCGTGTCAAAGACTTCGGTTTGTAATAATTAAGCCCTTCGGGGTAAATTTGGATGTTAATCTTATGTTGTTCTCTGGACTCGCCTTCGCGTGAGTTTTAATGCATATATGTCGATCCTTGTTGCTTTGTATGTGATTTACCGGGCGTTAACCCGGCAACTAACGACAGGATGATACTTTATTATTGCTTAATGACCAAAGTGGATTGGTTTAGGCGATAGTACGGTATTTTCCTAGGCGGGTTGTCACAGGTATCCGCGGATACCCGCATCCGCGGGTAAAACTGCCATCCCTAGCAGCCACCCAGAGGAAACACAGCCGAGATGGCCGCCCTAAGGGTTCGGCCGACCCTAGGATCAGCCGAACCGACCTAGGGTCGGTTCATCTCGGCCTTCCACGTGTCACCTCCCTATTGGTCACTTACCTCACTCCTAGGTGTTTTGGTGGAGTTTGAGCCCCGAAGCAAGCCTCCTCCTTGCCTATAAAAAGAAGGGGAGGGGCTCCCATTTCTCACACACCACTCTCTCATTCTCCTCTCACTTTTAGTTTCCAAGGCTAGGGGGTAGGCTAGAGTAGCTCTTCTTCAGGTTCCAAGTCTTCTTTGGAGTCTAGGTATGAGTTCTCTTTTCTCTTTATTTCATTGTATGACTTTGATCTACTTCAGTTATTCAGCTATTTCATATAAAGTTATGGTAGATCATATGCTTGATATGTTCTTGAGTTCATCCTTTGTTCATCATTTAGAGGCTTGTGTTCTTCATGAACACTACCTTTTGATCCACTTGAAGGATGATAAACTCATTCCTTATGTGGTTGTTCATAAGTTAGAGGCTCGTGTTCTTCATGAACACTACCCTTTGATCTTGTTGACTAGACATAAGAGAGTTTGTATCCGTTCGTATGTCTATCCTTAGTTGATCTTGTTAGATGGCATGAGAGTGTTGCATGAGGTTTGTGTTCAAGCTACGGTACTTGATCTAAGTTGACCAGTCTTCTGGTGGCTCTCACCCAGGGTCACAATAGCCTGGGGCGGGTGAAGTCTAGCCTGGGTTGTGTGGCTATGTTAGTTATGAGCATACCCCCCGTAACGATTGAGGTAGGCCGCAGTGGTGACAGCTGTTGGACCCTTTGGAACCCTCCGCGCCGGGGTATTGCTGTAGGAGTCTAAAGTATAGTTTCACAGAGTGCTGGTCGTCGCGGGCTATCTCCCCGTTTGTACCTGGGTGCTGAACCTTACCCTCTCATGCAATGTTTCATGCCTATCTCTTGTATCTTCTAGCTTTGTATGTTTAGTACATTAGAACCTAGAGCTAACTCGTATGTTGCCCCTATTTCGTAGAGTACTAGAGTAGAGGTAGATCCGAGTGTGTCTCACACTACCCTATCATATCATTTATCTTACCCCTACCTTTGAGTTGTTGTTTCCTATATCTATATCTTGGTTTACATTCAGTGCAAAAGCATAAGTCTATGATATCCGCCATTGCCTTCCACGGATACGATACCCTTGGAATATTCTCCTACCTTGGGGAAATGCTACAATGGTTTATTTGTGCGCTTGCGGATTCGTTCATGATCGTTTAGATTTACCTTTGGCAAGTCTTGGTGTTCACGCTAACTTGGCGTCGTTAGTAGTGACGCTAAGAAATGTCAACAAGCATTTCTGGTGCCGTTGCCGGGGATGGATTCTAAATCCATTCTTAGGTGATTGTGCTATGAAATGTCAACAGCGCCGCTACAACAACTACTGCTGCGACGACCGCCAAGACCGGCGTGACGATCGCGACGACCGAGACCACCGCGACGACTGTCGCGATGATCGCCGTGACAACCGCTGTGACAACCCACGCCACGAAGCTCGCCCTGACGAGCACGACCTGCCGCCTCCACCTCCGACGGGCAACCCCAACGGGCCCTGCTAGCTACCTACTCGACAGATCAATATGATCGTCGGAGGTCTCAAATCCAACGTCAGCAGAAGGCGCTACCGCAAGGATAAGCACGAGGTGCACCTCATTCACACCCAGCCAACGGCGCCTCTGCGTTGGTCTGAGCAGGCGATCACGTTCTCCAGAGCTGATCACTGGGTCCACATCCCAGATCCTGGGTCTTACCCACTCGTCGTCGAGCCCACGGTGGAGGGGGCCCTGCTCTCCCAGACCCTCATCGACGGGGGGAGCGGGCTCAACATCATCTTCGTCGAGACGCTGAAGAAGATGAAATTTGACTTCAACAAGGTCACGGTGTGCGTCGAGCCCTTCTACGGCATCATCCCGGGGAAAGCGGCCTACCTCCTGGGTCGGGTCTCCCTCCCCGTCACCTTCGGTACTGAGGACAACTTCCACATGGAGTACCTCAACTTCGAGGTCACTAACTTCAAGTCTTCCTACCACACGATCCTAGGTCGCCTGATGCCGGCCAGATTCATGGCCATCCTGCACTACACCTACTTGGTGTTGAAGATGCCTGCTCCAAATGGGGTCCTCTCCGTCTACGGCGACCTCATGGTCTCCTTCAAGTGCGACTCCGAGGCCCTCGACATCGCCGTGACCTCCGCCTGCGTCGACGCCTCTACGGTCTTGGTCACTGAGGCCAAGAAGGTCGCTCCGAGCGACCTAACCATCCCAGAGCAGCAGCGCACGGACACTGCTCTAGACACCGTGCCATCGACGAAGAGAGTCTGCCTCGGCCTGCCTGACGCGGAGAAGACGGTGGTCATCGGCGATGACCTCGGGGAGAAATAGGAACTCGCGCTCACCAGTTTCCTCCGGGATAACACGGATATATTCGCATGGAGTCCATCGGATATGCCGGGTGTCCCCAGGGAGCTGGCTGAGCACTCCTTGGATGTAAGCAAGACGGCCAAGCCTGTCAAGCACAAGCTGCGCTGCTTTGCGAAAGATCGCAAGGAGGTCATTAGGGTAGAGATAATAAAGCTCCTAGCTGCCGGATTCATCCATGAATGTAAAAACCCGGTTTGGCTCGCCAACCCGGTGCTTGTACCCAAGAAAACTGGTCAATGGAGAATGTGTATCGACTACACCGATCTCAACAGGCACAGCCCTAAAGACCCCTTCCATCTTCCTCACATCGACCAAGTCGTGGACTCCACGACTGGGAGCGTCCTGCTATGCTTCCTCAACTGCTACTCAGGGTATCACCACATAGCCTTGAAGGTCTCTTATCAAGACAAGACGGCGTTCATAACGCCGCATGGCATCTACTGCTACACGACCATGATCTTCGGTCTCAAAAACACCGGCGCGACCTACCAGAAGGCCATCCAGAAGTGTCTAGAATCCCAGATCGGCAAGAACATGGAGGCCTAGGTCGACAACATGGTCGTCAAGACCACCCAGGAGGATAAGCTCATAGCTGACCTCGCCCAAACCTTCACCAACCTCTGCCACTATCGCTGGAAGCTCAATCCAGAGAAGTGTGTCTTCGGCGTCCCGTCCGGCAAGCTCCTGGGCTTCATGGTGAGCAACCGGGGCATCGAGGCGAACCCCACCAAGGTGGATGCCACCCGCAAGATGAAGCGACCTACTGGGAAGAAGGACGTCATGAAGCTCACCGGCATGATGGCGGCCCTAGGTCGATTTATCAGCAAACTTGGAGAGAAAGGCCTGCCCTTCTTCAAGCTGCTGAAGAAGGCGGACAAGTTCGTCTGGACAGAAGAGACCGACCAGGCCCTAGAAAAGCTCAAGACCTTCCTTACGTCGCCCCCGGTGATGGTGCCCCCGGCACCGAAGGAAATGCTGCTCCTTTCATCTCCGCAACCACCCTAGTTGTCAGCTCGGTTCTAGTGGCAGAGTGACCTGAAGAAGGCAAACCTTACCCTGTCCAGCAACCTATCTACTACGTCAGTGAGGTCTTGTCAGATAGCAAGACTAGGTACTCGCAGCCGCAGAAGATGCTCTACGCCCTCCTTGTCACCTAGCGCAAGCTTCGACACTATTTCTAGGCGCACAAGATCAAGGTCGTCTCGGCCTTCCCCCTTGGCGAGATCCTGCGTAGCCGCAACACCACTAGACACATCGTCAAGTGGTCTATCGAGCTAGGCAAGTTCGACCTAGAGTTCTGCCCAAGGCAGGCCATCAAGTCCCAGGTCATCGCTGACTTCGTCTCTGAGTGGACAGAGATCCAGCAACCTCCGTCATCAGAGAAGCTAGAACACTGGAAGATGTACTTCGATGGTTCCCTGAACCTCGAAGGAGCGGGAGCAGGCATGCTCTTCATCTTCCCCCAGGGTGATCATCTGAAGTACGTCCTGCAGATCCACTACAAAGCGTCTAACAACGGCGCCGAGTACGAAGCCCTCATCCACGAGCTACGCATCGCCGTCTCCCTGGGGATCAAGCGCCTCATAGCGTACGACGACTCCAATGTCGTCATCGACCAAGTCAACAAGGCCTACGACATCAAGAAAGACACGATAGACGCCTACTGCGCCAAGGCGTGCAAGCTCGAAGGTCACTTCGTGGGGATCGAGTTCCACCACGTCTATCGTGACAACAAGGTAGCAGCAGATGTCCTCTCCAAGCTAGGCTCCAAGCGTGTGCTGGTTTCGGCTAGCGTGTTTGTCCAAGACCTTCGCAAGCCTACCATCAAGCTCCTCTCTGACCTAGAGTCACTAGCTGATGACACGCCCCCGCCAGGAGGCCGTGACGTCCTCATGGCGGAGGTCGAAGATGATTGGCGCCTTGACATCATCACCTTCATCCTCGAGCATCGGGTCCCTGAGGAGAAGGCAGAACGCGAGAAGGTCACAAGGCGCAACGCCAACTACGTCTTCATTGGAACAGAGCTCTACCGGAGGTCCGCTTCCAACAACATGCTAATGAAGTTTATCTTACGATCTGAGGGTCTCAGGCTCTTAGAGGAAATCCACGGCGGCGAGTGCGGCAACCATGCCGCTTCCGCCAACCTGGTGGGGAAAGCCTTCAGGTCGGGCTTCTATTGCCCTACCGCTATGGCCGATGCTCAGAACCTTGTCCGGTGATGCAAGGGGTGCCAGTTGTTGGGTATTTTAGCGTCACACGAATAAACACGCAAGTGCACGTATACCGTTGTAGCTTTCACCTCAGAGTATTCCAAGGGTATCGAATCCAAGGGAACGTGTGTGTACTAACTCCGTACTAGTCGGTCCAAGGACACACCCAGATAAGAGGCAAGGATAGAGAGGATTCCTAAAGATAGCACTATAGATGAGATTAAAGGTTGATCTCTAGATAGAACTTGGCTTAGGGTACCGATAGCCCTGACTTAACAGGCAACTCCGGCACGCGGATCCATGTGGAATGGAGCTCTGACTATATCCAGCTGCGGAGGATCAACGAGGGCCAGACGGGCTGTCACCACCACCTGGACTGCCTCTACCTAACCTTGGGATAAGCCGAACGAATGATAACTGGTAGCATGACACCACGTCTACACTGTGGTTACTGTCGTAGCTAATGGACTACGACACTCTGTACTTATAGAACTACAACCACGGAAGAGAACTGATCTCACTCACTATATGTACTACTAGCTTATACTAAAGGCATACAAGAGAGCACTCGACCCCGTACTAAGCTTCCAACGTGCACGAACGACTTGCAACAGACGTACGCATAAACCCAGGATCTACGCACTAGCAGAGGAAAAAGTCTACTCATGCAACCTAGCAAAAACTATTAGAAAGGAATCACGAACACACTTTATTCTAATCAGAGCATGCAAGCAAATCCACTTTATTCTAAAAGACTAGTCATACAAACGGGATACAAACTTGTGCACCTAATCAACTAGATCGAGGGGGCGTGTTCGTGAAGAACACGTGCTTCTAAATGATGAACAGGTGAAGAACACAAGAACATATCACTCAAGTATGAATAACACTTTAGTCTAAATAGAAAATGCAGAAATACTCACTTTACGCTAATTGAAGAATGAAGCATCCATGTAGATACAAATCACTCTCTCACTCTCCTACTCTCTAATCTACCAAGGAGAGGCCTCTCCTTTGAAGGGAAGCTCTCATCCTTGGGTGAAGTGGTGTGTCATTTCCTACCCCCTCCCCTTCTATTTATAGGCAAGGGCGTGGCTTGCTCGGAGTGCCAAACGACTCCAAAACACCCCGGGATGCCTTGAGGAACCAATGGAGAGCTACCACGCATCGGCTGGGGATGAGGGGACCTCCGATGGGTTCGGCCGAACTGGGGTTCGGCCGACCCCCAGGTGGGTCTGTCTCCACCGCCTTTCGTCCAGGTGACTTCCAGGTGGGTCCTCAGGTGTGTATGGGTGTGTATGCGGTGTTTTTAGCTTGTTTCCGTGGGGATGTGGGCCCTTGAATCTGTGTGCTGGCTCCTGATTGGTCGAAGGTGTGTCTCCTTGGATTGGTGATGTGTCATGGACACATGGCATCTAACGTGGCAACACGTCGCCACGTGGTCTGGTGTGGGTCCCACTGGGCCCACATATCAAGATGGTGATCTTGTCTTGTGCATATCTCTTTCATCCAGACTCAGAAGTAGACAAATGATATATCCATTTCGATCGTCTCGACGAGCCCGTCACAATGGTGCAGTCCAAATTGGCATTTGATGTTGTTATGGATGACGTCCTATATAAGCCATTGGATCACTTGCTCTCAATTGTATCATTTATCACATATTCCGGTGCATCCTGCAACAAAAGCTAGAAACACCAACACTTGTGGAACATGTCAGTATAAAGCCCTATTCTAGTGTTGATGATCATTTTTCATTCATTTTATGCAGGAGTTGACGGCATAAAAGTAGCACTTAACAGCCGTCAACAACACCCCCACACTTGACCTTTGCTCATCCCGAGTAAAGGGGAACAAATCAAGGTGAGACATGATATCCAAAGGTTTAAGAGAGCATAAGAGATATTCCAAACCATACCTTGTACTTGTGAACTCTGTGGAGTGTTTATCATGCCATCTTGGGTAGTTGAGGAATGGAATGGTCATGACTCAAATCACTTCTATTCTTCATGTCAAGTAACTTGGGGTTTTGCAATAAGTTTTCAAAAATAAAACCTTGCTTAGCTCCTCATTTGATTCTCTCAGATCGCTCAATGTGTATATGTCCTCACCAAGGCATTAGATTTGCCTTTCTTTCATTCTACTTCTAATGATGGCTATATGTGGAGCTCAGGGTAGGATAAAAGATAAACCATACTTGCATCACATATATTGCAAAGTCAAAAACCGGATCCAAGGAGAAAATCAAGTCATGCAATCAGATCAAGATGTGCACATGTATGGATGTGATGGATATGGTAAGGTGGATACTAGGCCCGGAATGGGTGCTAGATATTATCATATATATGATGAATGTTGTGGTGATGGTAAGGTGGACACTAGGCCCGAAGTGGGTGCTAGTTATTACCATCAAATTTATTGGAACTCCTTTTTGCATGATTCCACCTCTCTCGTTTTTCTTCTTTCCTTTGGACTTGGGCTATCTCTTTTTTTCTCTTCTGTTTTCTCATGCTTTGAGCATGATTTTCTTTCTTTCTTTTCCTTTTTTGCATAGCCCATGTCTCTTTTTTTCAAGAATACTTTTGGAGAGAGAGGTCACACCATACATAGAGCTTTATTTTTTTATGGAATGGATGGATGATACAATGCTAACTCCCAGTGTAGAAGCATAGCAAGGGGATATGGTGTGCACATGAATCTTGATCATGAAAGCATGAAAAGAATTCTCACGAGGGTCACAACAATTTGAAAAAGCTCAATGCAATAACAAGCAGCATATGAGTCTAAGATTTTCAAGATAACTCATCATATGGCTTTGGTAGGACTTTGGCATATCAAAGAGGAGCTTTACAAAGGGTTTTCAGTTTTTTTTTCAAATAAAAATCCCAAGCACTCAAACATTCAGAGAGAAGATCATATCATCAAACAATATCACAAGCATCAGCTACTTAGATGAGCATGCTTTCCCTAAAGATATTTGTTCACAAGCACCAAGATGATAAGTATGGAATAAAACATATGCAAGCCAACCACAGGAAACATGTAGAGCAAGTCGAGCACGATTCCATGAGTTTGATTTACCAGATAAGAATTGAAACTCATTCAAACTCATAAATCAAGGAGATTGAGATAAAGGGTGCACATACCATTGCTCCTGAATAAATGGGGATCAAGGAGGACCAGCAGTGGTTCAGCTAACCCATGCGGTAGCCGGCTCATGCTAGTTTATCTTGTCCCTTGTCATGAAAGCGTAGTCGATGTCGTGCAACGCTTGTGTGGGAGATCTCAAGTGTGTATGTAAGATGATAAGCTTGGGAGATCTCCCCCATACTTGTTCTTGTACCTGGTGTTGTCTTCAAACAAAAAGTGGAAACAAAAGAGGGACTCTACTTAGCGTACCTTCCCATTTGAATCAAACTCGATGACTTACCCATTTGGATTCGAAAATTTCTGCAAGGGTTAGTCGGCATATACAACCAATATCCATGCATTCATTAACTATAAGGTTCATCAATCAAACTCGACACCATATCTTGTTTGATTGAAGAAGATGGTTTTAACCTAAGCACCATGCTTAATTTAAAACAACCTATGAATGCATAAAGCTAAACATGCACTCAGACCATAGCATCACAAACATAGATAAAGGAAGCATGAAAGCAAGATCAAGCTATTTCCAAAGGGATATAAACATGAGCATAAGAAGGTGAACATCGGGTAACCTCCCGGAAGGGCTTTGTTTAAAGTCAAAAGCAGGCTAGTTGGGCAAGATGCAAAAGCTAACATCGTCTCCAAACCAGGATAAGATTTGGAGGGGAGGAACTTTACTCGGGATGCTCACATACCACCCCCACACTTGAAGTTTGCATTGCTAGGCAACAAAACTCAAGTGTGTGGAGATCAAGCTTCCTTTTGTAAATGTTCCCTCACCAAATATTACCAAGGTGTTGAGGTGATGTAGCTCACATGCTCTTAGGTGTCACTTATCCGTCATTCTTTTCAATCTCCACCTGAAAGGTTAGTCACCAAAAATAACTGAAGGACAACCTTATCCTAAAAACATGCTCTTGCTTTTTATTTGAAAAGGGAAATAAATATGCTAATCCAGGCTATCTCCTGGTAGTGCTTTGTTTACGGTCATAAGCTCGACCCTGGGAACTTCTTCTTGCAGCTATTATTGGTGATGTCATTCCCGTCTCACCACCAATTGTTGATGTATCAGTGAAGCTTTAGCTGCAAGGTTAGTGCCACAGTGCATACACGAAATCTGCAATGCTTATGATAAACATATGCATCTACAACCAACCTTCTAAACTTTTTACAGTAGAGGACCATAAGGTGGTTGTAGCCCTCGTGCATGCTCCATGCACTGAGCATGGCTGACTCTGGAGAAGGATGATGCAAGCATGGTTCCTGAGGTATATCAAGAGTGAAACTACCATGCTTGTCAATGGAACCCTTTCCTTCGGACCCCAGAGTCAGTGCCTCAAAGATTTCCATGGCCCATGATTTCTCCATCTCTAGAGATACATTGTGGAAGCTCGATGTTGATTCTCGATCAAAGTCGAGAGCAACATAGTATGGGCCAGTGGGAAGAGACTCAAACTTGGTCGAGGGTGATGATGATCGTTCGTCTTCACAAAGGTGAAGAGGGTCTTCCGAGTTGTACTCCCGAGGAGTAGAGAATTCTACACCCTCAACGAGAACGTGCTCGGACGATGCGAACGGAGATACATGCATCGTCTCCTTGAGCGAGTCTTGCTTGGGAAGAGGCTTTGCCATAGAACTTTTTGAAAACAAGGGAGTGGTGGTAGAAGCGGCTTCCCTCAGATTTTCATCTCGGCTCCCTCGAGATGCATCGAGAAGTTTTTCTACAGGGAAGCCTAGGAGGAGATCAAGATCGAGGATATCAAAGATATGGAAGTCTAGATTAACATTGTGAAGGACCGATTCGAGCGACCAGAGAGGGGGGGAGTGAATGGGAGCCGATTAAAAATTCCTCCCTAAGGTCGAACTCGGCCTATGCCCCGATTGCCACTCCACGAATCCGTGCACACACAAGAAACTCCAAACAAGGCACACACACTCCAAGAAGATCACTGGAGAAGCCTAGGAGCAAAGAGCGGAAGCACCAAAGCAAGAACCGAAAGACTTAGCCAAGTCTGCGAAGTCCAAGACGGACTGTCCGCAAGCATCAGGCGGATTGTCCGCGGGACTCAGGCGGACTGTCCGCAAGCCCAGGGTGGACTGTCTGAAACGACCAACCGAACCACCAGTGGCACACCCCGAAATTCGGACCATCCGTCTATGCCTCGCGGACTGTCCGCCAGTGTCGCGCACCGTCCGTGGGGGTAGCGCGGACTGTCCGTCCAGCTCACTGGAAACCCCAGACACAACAACCCTAACCCCAGATGAAAACTTGGCCACGCGGACCGTTCGTGAGGCACTCGCGGACTGTCCGCAAAACCACTCGCAACCAAAACCTAGGGCCAAAACAAATCGAAACGAAAGTGCTCAAGAACACGTGACGAACACGAAGAACACGGGACGAACCCTAGCCGCGCGGACCGTCCGCCAAGGACCCGCGGACCGTCCGCCAAGCACGACCAGAACAGAAAAAGCTCGAGCTCGGGAGTCAACCCAACCTTTCCATCACCGGATCTCCCAAACGGTTGAAGCTCTTGAGACAAGATTTTGTGGAGATGTAAAGCGTCACACAAAGATGCTATGCCCCAAAAATCTTGACTCCTAAGCCACTAAATCACCGAGAATCGCGGATCAACCGAGCCACCACCATGAACTCGGGCACCAACCAAAAACGCACGAATCGAAGGCTCTCCACAGCGTTTGAGGGGTCAAGATCACACACAAAGATGTGCAAGGCATCCACCCATGATCCCCTCAAAGAAATCCGTGAAGAAACGCCTCCAAAATCATGAATCGAGCCAAGAACGAAAACTCCCAAAAATAGTCCAAAAATGACACGAAAATCACAGAGGACTAGGAGATCACCGGGACGCCGAATGCTTCCATACATCCAGAGGTTAGATTCTGTACAAGAGTCTAGCCTAAGGAATCCAGAGGGAAAAGAAACAGTTCAGACAAAATCTACCGGGGGAGAAAACCCTAGGAAGCAAGAGAGAGAGATGCCATCCACCTCTCCGCTATTTATATGAAGTTCATCGGAGGGAGGTAAATGACCACGCTACCCCTACTGCTTAAATGAAGATACAACCCCTCAGGGGCATTTTGGTCAAGTCTTCATCGAGCGGACACGCTTCCACCGTGGCCTTGCTTAGCTTCGACGCAAGCCCCGCGATCACGCCACGTGCCCCCCGCCTCGAAGCTTCCCGAAGCTCCCGGATCACCGTCTCCGTCGCCTCGGGCCTCCGGACTTGGTTTTGCGGCCCAAACCAAGAAACAGTCCACCAGATGGTTTTGTGGGCAAACCACCAAACCCCGCGTGCAAGCTTCGGGCTTCAACCGCTACCTTGCACTGGCCCATGTTCACGACTTCAGCCCGCCAGTCTTGCACCGCATGGCTCGCACTTGACCCCATCGGCCACCGGGTCCATCGAACCAAGCCTACTTGCCACTCCATCACCCGGAGGCCGCCACGGCTAAGGCCTTTCGCGCTTGTTCTTCACCTGCACCGACACGAGTCAAGCCGCAACCTGTACCTGCACACTTAGCCAAGCATCAGTCCACACAACGTTGTCAATCACTCATCACTAAGGAGCGACCCTCCTCTGGTCCTCGGACACACCTGGTCCTCAATCTCCCCCTTGATGAGTGCATTGACAACACCCATAGTAGCCATGATAGAGAAAAAGAAAAGAAAACAACAACGAACACAAACCTCCAAAGCAAGTGATCCAGAGCCAAAGAACAAGCGAAAATTCGATCACTCGCCAATCCAAGTCTCGCCCCCCTAAGACAAGGGCAATGGCTCGACACAGCCGAGACAAAACAAAGCTCTCAAGGAGCACATCATAAAGCACAAAACTCAGGAAAATCAAAGGAGCTCCCCCTGCACATGTGCAAACTCCCCCTGAGCAAATGCAACCTCTTCTTCTTAAATTTTTCTCCTCACATGCCACATCTCACACATGCATACCAAATTTGCATAAAAACTCCTAATTCATGAAAATTCTCCCCAAAAGCATGTGTATTCTCCCAATGCATGAAAATTCTCCCCAAAAGCATGTGTGTTCTCCCCCTTATCATACAAACCTCTCCTCCTTGTTGACAATGCATGAATCAAGGTATATGAAACTCTTCCCCTTGTGTTCATGAAAAATGCATGTCAAAGCATATAGACAATCTACCAAGCTTCTCAAATATACAAAGAGCACACCAAAATGCTACACATGAGACATAGAGCAAGCAAGGTAGACATGGTGTATCTAGCACATTGCCATCAAGAAGGTAGAGACATATAAGCATGTGACATGGCCAAAAGCAATTTTAAGCAATTTTCACAAAGAAACATGCATCTCATGAGCAAGATCCTACCCATACCAATTTGAACAGAAAGGCACTAGATCATTCAAAGTTTATGCAAGATCACAAATTCTCATCACAAGATCATTATAAACCCCCACAAGCTACTCAAGTCATGTTAAAGGCACCAAGCCATGTGTCTACTTCTTAAAATGAGACTTCTCATGGTAGACAAGCATGCTACAGTTTAGCACCCAAGATATGAATAGCAAAGCATAAGAACATGATTAGGAGCTCATTTTTCAAGCATAAAGTAATTCATACACCAATTTCATTTTCATGATTAATCATGGTACATGAAGTGCCTTTGCGGCAAAAAGAAGCTTATGCTCCTCCCCAAGCAAGCAAAAGGGCTAAACATTTACAATGACAAAGGATATTTGACCCCAAGCAAAGAGAATATGATCCTCAAGCACAAACTGAGCATGATATAAGCATTTAAGCACAAATTTAGCATAGACAAGCATCTACTCATGAGAGAGGCAGTTTTCATCATTTTCACAACCAAAATGCAATCTCATCATACATATATAGCAACACCATCAAGAGCATAGCATTTACATGCATAAGCTACCAATCATGCACATATCTCATCCATAGCACATCAGTGATCAATGTATATAAGAGAAGCTCATTCCTAGCTCAAGTGATCCAAAGATGGCTATCCTACCAGGTTTTGTATAGAAAGTAAAATGCATGAAGAAAATGCAACAAAATGAACATATGACACATATATACATGAGAAGCTCCAAGACCCAAGCTAGAAAGGAAAGCATACCCCAAGCTCACCCTGCAAGCAAGTGAAAGTGGCTTGGTCAAGCGGTTTGGTGAAAATGTCAGCTAGCTGGTCTTGGGTAGGAACATAGGACAAAGATATGTTTCCCTTCTCCACATTGTCTCTCAGGAAGTGGTACCTCACTTCTATGTGTTTCGTTTTGGAGTGGAGGACAGGATTTTTGGCTACACTTATGGCACTAGTGCCGTCACAGAAAAGTGGAACCTGGGAGCACTCCTCACCAAAGTCACTCATGGTATAGGTCATCCAAAGCAGCTCGGAACAACAACTAGCAGCAGCTACATATTCAGCCTCGGTGGTGGACTGGGCTACACTCGATTGCTTGCGAGATGACCAAGAGACCAAAGAAGAACCCAGGAACTGACAACACCCAGAAGTGGACTTGCGATCCAATCGACACCCAGTGAAATCCGCATCAGAAAAGCCATGAAGCCTGAGTGTCGAAGAGGCAGAGTACCACAGGCCAAACTCAGGAGTGTAGTTCAAGTACCTGAAGATCCGCTTGACAGCTTGCCGATGTGAAGTCCTTGGTGAAGCCTGAAAACGAGCGCACTATTGGCGTTTCTTAACGTCACCACTATGGCGCCGTGGGTAGCGTGAGCGTGTAAGAAACTCCTGGGTACACTGACGAGTGCGGACGAATCCGCAAGCGCACAGATACACCGTTGTAGCACTTTCCCTAGGAGAATGAGTATTCCCGTAGGGTATCGTTCCAAGAAAAGGTGTGCACTATCTCCTACTCTAGTATGGATGATCCAAGGACACAACTCTGATGGATAGGATAGGTAGAAAGGATCTGCCTCGACCGAGCGTAGAGTCTAGTCACGTTCTCTCAGGTATAACACTCACTTCGGGCACCATACACAAGGCCTTTGTGCTGGCTCGAGCCCAACTCGGTACGCGACGTAAGAGGGTTGACAAAGGGTCCAACAGGCTGTCACCACTGTGGCCTACCTCTACGCTACGATCATACGTGGTCTTCGAAGGGTAGCTTATGGTCCAAACACCTCGTCTACACCACTCACTATTCCCACGAATCCGCGAGGGAGATACTGGCACTAGCTCAAGGTATGCTCTATCACTCATGCAAGATCACGAATGCACTTTGATCTAACTAGAGACATGCAGGAGCTTCGCTTTACTCTAATTAGATAGGTAGGTAAACTAGATGCAAACTTATGATCTAAGTCTACTGGATCGAAAGGGGTTGTGTTCGAAGAACACAAGCCTCTAAACCAAGAACAAATGAAGAACACAAGAACACAGCCACTAAGCATGCATATGACTTTAGTCTAAATAGGAAATATCGAAATACTCACTTTAGTCTAGTTGAAGAACAAAGGCACCACTGGGGATCGTTCTTGAGGAAGATGTCATGGATCATGACATGGCCTCAAGCCTCCCACCTCACTTCCTAGCACTAATCCTATACAAAGAGCTCTCCTCTCCTAAAGAGAGAGGCTCCAATCCAAAATGAAGAGGAGGAGGAGAAGAGTGTGTTCCAAAATGGAGCCCCTACCCTCCTATTTATAGAGGGGGAAGATGCTTGCTTCGGGGCTCCAAGTGCCCCTAAATGTCCGGAGCTGCAACCAGGAGCCAATCAGGAGGTGACACGTGGAGGGCCTAGATCAGCCGAACCAAGGTCGGTTCGGCCGATCTAGGGTTCGGCCGAACCCTAGGGGCCACGTGGCACCCTGGGCTTCCTCGTGGTGGCTGACTGGTGGGCCCTGATGCCTGTCCTCCGTGCATGCCAAGTTTCCCGACAGTTTAGGGGGATAAGTGGGCCCTTGAATCCATGTGATGTCCATGTGGCGCTTCGTGATTCGTCGGGCTCACTTCTCTTGGATTGATGACGTCAGTGATCCAGGGGAATCCTAGGTGGCATCCCTTCATTGGCTGGACTTGAAATGCTTGGATCAAAGACTTATGCTTTTACTCCTCTTTCTAGTGCTATTTACCTGTATTTGCATAATCACCAACACTTGTGGAAATGATTAGTTTAAGCCCTATTCTAGTGTTGATGATCGTTTTCCATGCCAAAAGGTACTTGTTTGTCGGGTAAGAAGTGAGTGAAAATAAGCCGTCAACATGCACAGACACACGCTGAACTGTATGTCTGGCCTCGTCGCCGTCAGGTAGAGGAGGGAGCCGATCATGCTCCGGTACTCCTTCTGGTCCACGGGTTCGCTGTCCTCGTCCGCGTCCAAAGCCGTAGTCGTACTCATCGGTGTAGTCAGCAGCTTGGAGTCATTCATGCCAAACTTCTTCACCATGTCCCTTGTGTACTTCGCCTGATGTACGAAGGTCCCGTCCTTGCACTGCTTGATCTGGAGACCCAAGAAAAACTGCAGCTCACCCATCATGGACATCTCAAATTCCCTGCTCATGTCATCTGCAAATCTGGCAACAAGATCACGAGAAGAGCCACCAAAGATTATGTCATCCATGTATATCTGAACAATCAAAAGGTCATTCGCATGCTTAAGGAGGAAAAGGGTCTTATCAACTGTGCCCATCACAAACCCCTTACTCAGCAAAAAAACTCTCAACCTGCCATACCAAGCTCTAGGTGCCTGTTTCAACCCATAGAGCGCTCTCTGGAGTTTGTATACACGGTGTGGGTATTTTTCACTCTCAAACCCCAGGGGTTGCTTCACATACACTTCTTCCTCTATCACCCCATTCAAGAAAGCACTCTTGACATCCATTTGGTACAACTTGAACCCTTTAGCCACGGCAAAGGCTAGAAGGATCCTAATTACATCCAAATAGGCCACAGGAGCAAATGTCTCCTCATAGTCTATTCCCCCCTTCTGGTTGTAACCCTGCGCCACCAACCTCGACTTGTTTCTCACAACCATCCCTTTCTCACCCTCTTTGTTCTTCCACACCCACTTGGTTCCTATGGGATGGCAATTTGGCGGTGGATCGACTAACACCCAGACTTGGTTTCTCTCAAAGTTTTCCAACTCCTCATGCATGGAATTCACCCAATTCTCATCAGACAAAGCGTGTCGAATATCTTTGGGCTCGAAAGAAGCAACAAACGCAGAATGAGCGAAATGAGAAGTATTCCTTGACCTCGACCGTGTAGTGCGTTCATGGCGGTCACCAATGATGGTCATCGGTGGGTGATCCACTTGTACTCACCGGGGAGCCTCTCGCCTGGACACAACCTCCCCCTCAGCAGTAGCCTCCACTCGAATAGCCTCAGTTGTAGTGGGTGTAGGGGATGGTCCGTCCTCGATCATCGTCGTAGTAGTGGAAGTAGTACGTACACGATCAGCCGCTGGAGCATCACCACCATCATCGTCATCGTCTCCATCTCCGTCCTTCTCATCCTCGAAGATCCTCGCTCCAATCTCCTCGTCACCTGCACACTCAAAAGCAGAAGAGCTACATGGCTGTGTCTCGTCGAAGGTAACCTCACAAGTCTCCATGGTTCGGTTAGTGTCAAGGTTGAGCACACGATATGCTCTAGAATGAATCGCATAACCAAGGAAAATCCCATCCGAACATCGAGACTCAAACTTATCCAACTTGCCCTTCTTGAGAATGAAACACTTGCCACCAAAAGCTCTAAAGTGACTCACCTTGGGTTGTCGGCCATGCATCAGCTCATAAGAGGTCTTCTTCTTAAAGGCACGAAGGAAGATGCGATTTGAGACAAAGCAAGCGGTATTGACCGCCTCGGCCCAGAAACGCCTAGGAGTCCTATGCTCATCGAGCATCGTCCTAGCCATCTCACAAAGGGTCCGGTTCTTCCTATCCACTACGCCATTCTAGCAAGCGATGTATGGAGAAGAGTACTGATGATCAAGACCAAGATCACTGCAAAAGGCATCAAAATGAGAGTTCTTGAATTCTGTGCCATTGTCACTGCGTATAGCTCGAATGGCATCACAATGTCTCTCATTCTTCAACCTCAAGATCAAGTCTCAAACAAAGCCAAATGTCTCACTCTTATCCTCCAAAAAGAAAACCCAAGAGTGCCTCGAAAAATCATCAACAACCACAAGAACATACCACTTCCCACCCGCAGAGCGAACACGAGCTGGCCCAACCAAATCCATGTGCAACAGCTCACAAGGTCGCTCGGTCATGACAGAAGTCAGAGGGGCATGAGAAGCGGCAACCATCTTTCCATGTTGACAAGAGGCACCAACCAAATCCTTCTCGAATTTCAACTTAGGCAATCCTCGGAAAAGATCAAGACCACCCAAGTAGGAAAGCAACTCAAAGCTCAAGTGTCCCAATCTCCTATGCCATTTCCAAAGCTCAGCCGAAACGCCAGCAACAAAGCATCGAGGAGGACCAACAGACTGGGAAAAATCGGCACAAAAGATTTGACCCTCGGGGACGATCGCACAGACAAGATCACCTCTAGAATCAAGCACACAAGAAGCACCCGACTTGAAACGAACCTCAAAACTTTTGTCAAGTAATTGAGATACTGACAACAGGTTGAAACCAAGTGACTTGACCAGGGCCACACTTCTTAAGGTCACCTTGCTACTCACCTTCACCATACCTTAAGCAAGCACTCGTCCTCTCCCATTGTCCCCAAAAGTGATGTACTCCCTCGTACTCACCGGGGTGAGGCTGGAGAACCACCCACGATCACCGGTCATGTGTCTTGAGAAACCGGAGTCGATCAACCAAAAGTTCTCCAAGCCTCCCACCTGCAATAAAAAACGAGGACGGGAATGAGCAAGCGACTCAACACTGGGGTTAGTACCAAAAGAGTCAAACCAGTACTGAGCCATTTGCTCAAAAGAAGGGTTAGCAAAATCCATCCTCCCAAAGCCTCTAGGCGGAGCCCTCTCACACCTACCACCGAAGGACCTGTCACGTCTCACTGGAGGAGTACGCGCACCACGAGGGGGAAAACGTGGCCCGTAGTCCATCTGAGACCCAAAGCTCCGATCGTGCCTCCCAAACTCGTAACGGTCACGAGAAGGAGCACGTCGAGCCATCTCACCACGCGCAAACCCAACACCCCTGTCTCTATGAGGGAACACACCTCCACCTCCACCTCCACCTCCACGAGTGAGAACTGTCCTCATAAATACATCACCCCTAGGTAGAGGCCCTCTACGAGGCTCAGGCACACCACGAGCAAGGTGGTACTTGTCCTTGTTTGCCATCTCCCTAGCAAACCTCATATCCCTCTTCCTCCGGAAACAGAACTCATCCTTATGCCCATCCCTCCCACAATACTAACAATGGAAGCGGATCGGCACTGGCTTAGGCTGTGGCTTCTCTACAAACTTCTCTCCAGCTTTCTCTCCTATCTTTCCATCAAAGACACTCCCCTGGGTGCTCACAAACTTGATGGGTTTTTGGTAGTTTTCAGATTTGTGGGGGAACACTGGAGGATCTGGGGTTGTGTCTAGCTTGTTTCTGAGATGGTTTGGCTTGGGTGCAAATTTGTTCATTGGTGTGGTATGTGGTGGAATGGGGATCTCTCCAGCTTTCTCTTCTCCCTCACCACTCTTCTCACCACACTTGTCAGCCCCCAACGCTTGACCATCAAACCTCTTAAACTGAGCCAACATCATACTCAATTGTGGCTCATGCCCAGACAACCACCCCATCATTTTTCTCAATTCATCATTTTCATCCTGCAGACGATCAACATAGTTTGCAAGTTCCATGTTTTTCAAAGCATGCATTTCACAGGTTGAACATGATGTAGGAAGAGGAGCTTTCAATGCCGCCTCAAGAGAAACAATTCTAGTGTGACATTCATCTAGCCAAGCATGCAAAATAGGACATGAAGTACAAGCTCCTAACAAAGCTGGCCTAGATAAGCCATTGGATCACTTGCTCTCAATTGTTTCATTTATCACGTATTCCGGTGCATCCTGCAACAAAAGCTAGAAACACCAACACTTGTGGAACTGGTCAGTATAAAGCCCTATTCTAGTGTTGATGATCACTTTTCATTCATTTTATGCAGGAGTTGATGGCATAAAAGTAGCACTTAACAGCCGTCAACACCAGTTCTTCGCCAAGCAGCAGCACATGCTGGCTCAGGCCCTGGGGACCATCTCTCCATCCTGGCCCTTCGCGGTGTGGGGCCTCAACTCGGTGGGACCTTTCAAGACCGCTCCCGGCGGCTACAAGCACATTATCGTGGCAGTGGACAAGGTCACCAATGGATCAAGGTCAGGCCTGTATCCAGCATCACGTCGAAAGAGGCTGCCAAGTTCATCGAGGAGATCACCCATCATTTTGGGGTCCCCAATAGGATCATCACCGACCTTGGTACAGCCTTCACAGGGGCTGACTTCTGGGACTTTTGCCAAGATAGCCTCATCGACGTCTACTACTCTTCGGTGGCGCACCAACGGTGCAACGGCCAGGTCGAGCGCGCCAACGGCATGGTACTGCAGGCCATCAATGATCGCATCTTCGACGACGCGTCACCCTACGCCACCAGGTGGCTAGCAGAGCTCCCTCATTTCATCTGGGGTCTCCAGACTCAGGCCAGCTCGGCCACAGGTTACTCCTCATTCTTCCTGGTCTACAGGTCAGAGGCCACCCTCCCCACCGATGTTGCCTTCGGGGCCCCTCGCATCCAGCACTTCGACGAGGGCGAAGTAGAGAAAACACGCAAGGTCGACCTCGATAGCCTTGAAGAGCATCGTGTGGCCGCTGAGGACCGGGTGTGTCCGAGGACCAGTAGAGTGTCGCTCCTTAGTGATGAGTGATTGACAACGTTGTGTGGACTGATGCTTGGCTAAGTGTGCAGGTACAGGTTGTGCCTTGACTCGTGTCGGTGCAGGTGAAGAACAAGTATAAAAGGCCTTAGCCGTGGCGGCCTCCGGGTGATGGAGAGGCAAGTAGGCTTGGTTCGATGGACCCGGTGGCCGATGGGGTCCAGTGCGAGCCATGCGGTGCAAGACTGGCGGGCTGAAGTCGTGAACATGGGCCGGTGCAAGGTAGCGGATGGAGTCCGAAGCTTGCACGCGGGGTTTGTTGGTTTGCCCACAAAACCATCGGTGCATGGTTTCTTGGTTTGGGCCTCAAAACCAAGTCCGGAGGCCCGAGGCGATGGAGACGGTGATCCGGGAGCTTCGGGAAGCTTCGAGGCGGGGGACACGTGGCGTGATTGCGAGGTTTCCGTCGATGCTAAGCAAGGCCGCGGTGGAAGCGTGTCCGCTCGATGAAGACTTGACCAAAATGCCCCTGAGGGGTTGTATCTTCATTTCAAGTTGTAGGGGTAGCGTGGTCATTTACCTCCCTCCGATGGACTTCGTATAAATAGCGGAGAGGTGGATGGCATCTCTCTCGCTTGGACTCTAGGGTTTCCTTCCCCGGTAGATTGCTCTGAACTGCTTCTTTTCCCCTTTGTATTCCTTAGGCTAGATTCTTGTATAGACTCTGACCTCTAGATGTATGGAAGCATTCGGTATTGCGGTGATCTCATAGTCCCTTGTGATTTTCGTGTCATTTTCGTGGCTATTTTTGGGGGGTTTCGCTCTTCGCTCAATTCGTGGATTTGAGGGCGTTTCTTCTCGGATTTCTTTGAGGGGATCATGGGTGGATGCCTTGCGCATCTTTGTGTGTGATCTTGACCCCTCAAACGCTGGGAAACACATTCGATTCGTGCGTTTTTGGTTGGAGCCCGAGTTCATGGCGGAGGTTCGTGTGATCCGCGATTCCCGGTGATTTAGGGAGTTAGAGGTCGAGATTTTTGGGGCGTAGCATCCTTGTGTGATGCTTCTCATCTCCCCAAAATCTTGTCTCAAGAGCTCTAGCCGTTTGGGAGATCCGGTGATGGATTTGGAGAGTTGACTCCCGAGCACGAGCAGTTTTTGGTTCTGTTCGTGTGCTGCGGACAGTCCGCCAGGTGCACACGAACAGTCCGCGAGGGCTCAATTCGTCATAGTTCGTCGCTCGTTCGTGCACATTCGTGTTTCGATCTGTTTCTTCCCTAGGTTTTGGTTGCAGGCGGTTTGCGGACAGTCCGCCGGGTGTTGCCGGACAGTCCGCTGGGTTGAGTTTTTGTCTGGGGTGGCTTGAGTTTTGGCTGGGGTTTCCTGTGAGGTGGACGGACAGTCCGCGCTGCCTTCACGGACAGTCCGCGACACTGGCAGACAGTCCGCGTGGCTCAGCCAGACAGTCCGAATTTCTCGGTGCGTCTCTGGTGGTTCTGTTGTCTATTTCGGACAGTCTGGGGATGACTGGCGGACAGTCCGCCGTACACTAGCGGGCAGTCCGCCCGTACCAGCCGGATAGTCCGCACCTGGCATTTCCAGAATTTGCTAAGTGCTTTGATTCTTGTCTTGTGCTTCCGCGGTTCGCTTCAAGGCTTGTCTCTTGATCTTGTGAGCTTGTGTGTGCCTTGTTGAGTGCTTCTTTGGTGTGTGCGGAAACTCGGAGTGGCAATCGGGGTATAGGCTGAGTTCGACCTTCGGGAAGAATTTTTATCAGCTCCCATTCACTTCCCCCCTCTCTGGTCGCCTATTCGGTCCTTCAATTGGTATCAGAGCCGGTTACGGATCTTCTTGATTCTAACTAGTCTAAGATCCAAAGATGGGCGATTATGGCAAGGGGTCGGGTCCTCCGCACTTTGATGGCAAGAATTACCCGATGTGGGAGAGGCGCGTGGGCACGTTTTTGCGAGGGAAGGGAACTCTGATATGGGAGGTTACTCGGAATCCTCATTATGTCATCCCAGACAGTTTTCTACTTCCAGGATCGCGGGACATGTGTGAGGCCAACAGCAAGGCTGTTGATTACTTGTTCCGTGCTCGTTGTGCCAAGGAGTTCGAGCGAGTGTACAGAGAGAATGTGGCCGGAAAGATTTGGCTCAAGTCGAGAAATGCTCATGTTGGCAATGCTCAAGTGCAAGCCCATTTGTTTTCCAATTACCGGAGAGAGTACGAGAACTTCACTCATCTCCCCGGTGAGTCGACCGATGCTATGTTCTAGTGCTTCACTAGCATAGTCAACAACATGAGGGCCAATGTGACAGTGCTCCCATACATGGATCATGATCAAGCTATCAAGTTTTTGCATGCCCTGGATAGGTCTGTGTGGAGTGCCAAGGTCGAGGCCATTGAGGAGTCGAGCGTGTATGATACGCTAACGTTGGATGAGCTGTATTCCAAGCTCAGGTCTTCAGAGGTTGATCGTGGCTTGAGAGCCAAGAGCGAGAGCCCCACTGATCCTCATAGTTTGGCTCTTGTCTCAGGATCAAGGTCTAACGCTTACTCTGGTGGTTTCTCTTTGCCTTGTCTTGTGTCTTTGCCAGATGAGGAATTTGAGGTGCTGAGCGAGGACGATCTCGCTTTGTTGAGCAAGAGGTTTGGGTGGATGTACAAGAACCGCAAGAATGCAAGGCGGAGCTCGGGGATGTGCTATTAGTGCGGGAAGCATGGACACTTCATCGCCGAATGCCCTAAAGCCATGGAGATCAAGAACGACTAAAAAGGCAAGCCCAAGCACGACTACAACAAGCACCGCTCCCGGAACGATCACAAGGACAAGCACAAGGACAAGGGTGAGAGAAGGCACAAGAAGAGTGACGGCTACAAGAAGAAGACCGCTCGAGCGATGGTGGCCGGAGGGAGCGACATCAACTCGACTTCAAGCGATGCTTCTTCCGACTCGAGCAGCAAGGAAGAGCAAGAAAGGCGCAAGGACAAGTGGCACACGGGCAATAACTTCACAGGCCTGAGCTTCGTCGCACAAGGTGGATTTTGCGGCATGGCGCACTCCAAGAAGGGTGGGAGGCACAACTCGGATTCGAACTCTGATTCCGAAGAAGAGGTATGACAGGATCCCAACTTCTTGCTAGAGGAGAATGCTAGGCTCAATGAGTTGCTTGATAACCGTGATGATGTGCTTAGAAAGACCAACAAGGAGAAGAGGGAATTTAGGTCTTTGTTGGGTGATGCCAAGGATAAGATAGCTGAGCTTGAATCCTTGCTTGTGGATGCTAGAAATGAGATAGGATCTTTGAAATCTGCTCCTGTGGTGTCTGATGAGATTGACTTTGGTGATTGCTCAGTTTTTCTTGCTGATTTGACTGCTCTCAAGGAGAAGCATGCCTCTACTCTTGGGGAACTAGATGTGGTTAGGATTGAGTGTGATGAATTGAAATCTAAGCCAGCTTTGTTAGGTGCTTGTACCTCATGTCCTGTGTTGCATGCTAGGCTAGATGAGTCTCACACTAGAATAGTTTCTCTTGAGGCTGCTTTGAAAGCTCCCATTCCTACATCATGTTCTACCTGTGAAATGCATGCTTTGAAAAACATGGAACTTGCACACTATGTTGACCATTTGCAGGATGAAAATGATGAGCTTAGGAAATTTATGAGTTGGTTGTTTGGGCATGAGCCACAGTTGAGTTTGATGTTGGCTGAGTTCAAACGGTTTGATGGTCAGGCGTTGGGGGCTGGCAAGAGTGGTGATAAGAGTGGTGAGAAGAGTGGTGAGGGAGAAGAGAAAGTTGGAGAGATCCCCACTCCACCACACACCATACCCATGAACAAATATGCACCCAAGCCAAACCACCTCAGAAACAAGCTTGATACAACTCCAGACCCACCAGTGTTCCCCCAGAAAACAGAGAATTACTAGAAACCCATCAAGTTTGTGAGCAACCTGGGTAATGTCTTTGAGGGGAAGACAGGAGAGAAAGCTGTTGAGACGCCCACAGAAAAGCCATCGCCTAAGCCACAGCTGATCTGCTTCCATTGTGAGTATTGTGAGAGGGATGGGCATAAGGATGAGTTTTGTTTCAGGAGGAAGAGAGATGAGAGTTTTGCTAGGGAGATGGCAAACAAGGACAGGTACCACCTTTCTCGTGGTGTGCCTGAGCCTCGTAGAGGGCCTCTACCTAGGGCTGAGGTGTATGTGCGTACAGTTCCCACTCGAGGAGGTGGAGGTGTGTTCCCTCAGAGATATAGGCGTGTTGTGTTTGAGCGTGGTGAGTTGGCTCGGCGTGCTCCTTCTCGTGACCGTTACGAGTTTGGGAGGCACAATCGGAGTTTTGGGTCTCAGATGGACTACGGGCCACGTTTTCCCCCTCGTGGTGCGCGTACTCCTCCAGTGAGACATGACAGGTCCTTTGGTAGTAGGCGTGAGAGGGCTCCGCCTAGAGGTTTTGGTAGGTTGAATTTTGCTAACCCTTCTTTTGAGCAAATGGCTCGACACTGGTTTGACTCTTTTGGTACTAACCCCAGTGTTGAGTCGCTTGCTCATTCTCGTTCTCGTTTTTGATTGCAGGTGGGAGGCTTGGAGGACTTTTGGTTGATCGACTCCGGTTGCTCACAACACATGACCGGAGATCGTGGGTGGTTCTCCAGCCTCACCCCGGTGAGTACGAGGGAGTACATCACTTTCGGGGACAATGGGAGAGGACGAGTGCTTGCTGAAGGTATGGTGAAGGTGAGTAGCAAGGTGACCTTAAGAAGTGTGGCTCTGGTCAAGTCACTTGGTTTTAACCTGTTGTCAGTATCTCAGTTACTTGACGAAGGTTTTGAGGTTCGTTTTAAGTCGGGCGCTTCTCGTATGCTTGATTCTCGAGGCGATCTTGTCTGTACGATCGTCCCCAAGGGTCAAATTTTTCGTGCCGATTTTTCCCAGTCTGTTGGTCATCAATGATGCTTTGTTGCTGGTGTTTCGGTCGAGCTTTGGAAATGGCATAGGAGGTTGGGACACTTGTGCTTTGAGTTGCTTTCCCGCTTGAGTAGTCTTGATCTTTTCCGAGGATTACCTAAGTTGAAATTCGAGAAGGATTTGGTTTGTGCTTCTTGTCAGCATGGAAAGATGGTTGCTGCTTCTCACACCCCTCTGACTACGGTCATGACCGAGCGACCTTGTGAGCTGCTGCACATGGATTTGGTTGGGCCAGCTCGTGTTTGCTCTGCTGGTGGGAAGTGGTATGTTCTTGTGGTTGTTGATGATTTTTCGAGGTACTCTTGGGTTTTCTTTTTGGAGGATAAGAGCGAGACATTTGGCTTTGTTCGGGACTTGATCTTGAGGTTGAAGAATGAGAGACATGGTGATGCCATTCAAGCTATACGCAGTGACAATGGCACAGAGTTTAAGAACTCTCATTTTGATGCCTTTTGCAGTGATCTTGGTCTCGATCATCAGTACTCTTCTCCATACGTCGCTTGCCAGAATGGCGTAGTGGAGAGGAAGAACGGAACCCTTTGTGAGATGGCCAGGACGATGCTCGATGAGCATAGGACTCCTAGGCATTTCTGGGCCGAGGCGGTCAATACCGCTTGATATGTCTTGAATCGCATCTTCCTTCGTGCCTTTAAGAAGAAGACCTCCTATGAGCTGATGCATGGTCGACAACCCAAGGTGAGTCACTTTAGAGCTTTTGGATGCAAGTGTTTCATTCTGAAGAAGGGCAAGTTGGATAAGTTCGAGTCTAGATGTTCGGATGGTATTTTCCTTGGTTATGCGATTCGTTCTAGAGCATATTGTGTGCTCAACCTTGATACTAACCGAATCATGGAGACTTGCGAGGTTACCTTCGACGAGACACAGCCATGTAGCTCTTCTGCTTTTGAGTGTGCAGGTGATGAGGAGATTGGAGTGAGGATCTTTGAGGATGAGAAGGATGGAGATGGAGACGACGACGATGATGATGGTGGTGCTCCTGTGGCTGATCGTGTACACGCTACTTCCACTACTACAACAACGATCGAGGATGGACCATCCCCTACACCCACTACGACTGAGGCTATTCGAGTGGAGGCTGCTTCTCAGGGGGAGATTGTGTCCAGGCAAGAGGCTCCCCGGCGTGTACAAGTGGATCACCCACCGACGACGATCATTGGTGACCTTCATGAATGCACTACATGGTCGAGGTCAAGGAACACTTCTCATTTCGCTCACTCTGCTTTTGTTGCGTCGTTTGAGCCCAAAGATATTCGACACACCTTGTCTGACGAGAATTGGGTGAATTCCATGCATGAGGAGTTGGAGAATTTTGAGAGAAACCGAGTCTGGGTGTTAATCGATCCACCACCAAATTGCCGTCCCATAGGTACCAAGTGGGTGTGGAAGAACAAAGAGGGTGAGAATGGGATGGTTGTGAGAAACAAGTCGAGGTTGGTGGCTCAGGGGTTCAACCAGAAAGAGGGCATAGACTATGAGGAGACATTTGCTCCTGTGGCTCGTTTGGACGCATTTAGAATCCTTCTAGCCTTTGCCGTGGCTAAAGGGTTCAAGTTGTACCAAATGGACGTGAAGAGTGCTTTCTTAAATGGGGTGATAGAGGAAGAAGTGTATGTGAGGCAACCCCCAGGGTTTGAGAGTGAAAAATACCCACACTATGTATACAAACTCCAGAGAGCGCTCTATAGGTTGAAACAGGCACCTAGAGCTTGGTATGGCAGGTTGAGAGGATTTTTGCTGAGTAAGGGGTTTGTGATGGGCACAGTTGATAAGACCCTGTTTCTCCTTAAGTATGGGAATGACCTTTTGATTGTTCAGATATACGTGGATGACATAATCTTTGGTGGCTCTTCTCATGATCTTATTGCCAGATTTGCAGATGACATGAGCAGGGAATTTGAGATGTCCATGATGGGCGAGCTGCAGTTTTTCTTAGGACTCCAGATCAAGCAGTGCAAGGAAGGGACGTTTGTACATCAGGCGAAGTACACCAGGGACATGGTGAAGAAGTTTGGCTTGAACGACTCCAAGCCGCTGACTACACCGATGAGTACCACTACAGCTTTGGATGCGGATGAGGATGGCGAACCCGTGGACCAGAAGCAGTACCAGAGCATGATCGGCTCCCTCCTCTACTTGACGGCGACGAGGCCGGACATACATTTCAGCGTGTGTCTGTGCGCTCGTTTTCAGGCTTCACCGAGAACTTCACATCGGCAGGCCGTCAAGCGGATTTTCAGGTATTTGAACTACACTCCTGAGTTTGGTCTTCGGTATTCTGCCTCCTCAACACTCAGACTTTACGGGTACTCCGATGCTGATTTTGCTGGGTGTCGATTGGACCGCAAGTCTACCTCTGGGTGTTGTCAGTTCCTTGGTTCTTCTTTGGTCTCTTGGTCATCTCGCAAGTAATCCAGTGTAGCCCAGTCCACTACAGAGGCCGAGTATGTAGCTGCTGCTAGTTGTTGTTCCCAGCTGCTTTGGATGACCTACACTTTGAGTGATTTTGGTGAGGAGAACTCCCAGGTTCCACTCTTTTGTGACAGCACCAGTGCCATAAGTGTAGCCAAAAACCCAGTCCTTCACTCCAAAATGAAACACATAGAAGTGAGGTACCACTTTCTGAGGGACAATGTTGAGAAGGGAAACATATCTTTGTCCTATGTCCCTACCCATGATCAGCTAGCCGACATATTCACCAAACCACTTGACCAAGTCACTTTCACTCGCTTGCGGGGTGAACTTGGGGTGTGCTTTCCTTTCTATCTGGGTCTTGGAGCTTCTCATGTATATATGTGTTATTTGTTTCATTTTGTTGCATTCCATGCATGCATTTTACTTTCTATACAAAACCTGGTCACTTGTGTTAGGAACGAGCTTCTCTTATATACATTGATCACTGATGTGCTATATGTGTGATATGTGCATGTTTGGTAAATGGTGATGTGAATGCTATGCTCTTGATGGTTTTGCCATATATTTATGTTGAGATAGCTTTCCTTTTATGAAAATGCTAAATTGATGTCTCTCATGCGTAGATGCTTGTCTATGCTCAATTTGTGCTTAAATGTCTATATCATGTTTAGTTTGTGCTTGAGTATCATACTCTCTTTGCTTGGGGTCAAAGACCTGCTGTCATTATAAATGTTTAGCCCATTTGCTTACTTGGGGAGGAGCATACGCTTCTTTTTGCCGCAAAGGCACTTCATGTACCATGTTTAAACTTGAAAATGAAATTGGTGTATGAATGGCCTTATGCTTGAAAAATGAGCTCCTAATCATGTTTTTATGCTTTGATATTCATATCTTGGGTGCTAAACCGTAGCATGCTGTCTACCATGAGAAGTCTCATTTTAAGAAGTAGACACATGGCTCGGTAGCTTTAACATGACTTGAGTAGCTTTTGGGCGTTTAAAATGATCTTGTGATGAGAATTTGTGATCTTGCATAAACTTTGGATGATCTAGTGTATTTGTGCTCAAATTGCCATAGATAGGATCTTGCTCATGAGATGAATATTTATTTGTGAAAATTTTGCTTAAAATTGCTTTTGGCTATGTCATATGCTTATATGTCTCTACCTTCTTGATGGCAATGTGCTAACTACACCATGTCTACTTTGCTTGCTCTATGTCTCATTTGTAGCATTTTGGTGTGCTTTTTGTATATTTGAGAAGCTTGGTAGATTGTATATATGCTTTGACATGCATTTTTCATGAAAACAAGGGGAAGAGTTTCATATACCTTGATTCATGCATTGTCAACAAGGGGGAGAGTTATGTATGATAAGGGGAGAAGTTGTATGCATTTGGGGAGATTTTTCATGCATTGGAAGATTTTGTGGAAAATTGGTATGCATTTGTGAGATGTTGCATGTGAGGAGAAAAAATTGAGAAGAAGAGGTTGCATTTGCTCGGGGGGAGTTTGCAC
Organism: Cenchrus fungigraminus; assembly: GCA_036936925.1. Lineage (NCBI taxonomy): Eukaryota > Viridiplantae > Streptophyta > Magnoliopsida > Poales > Poaceae > Cenchrus > Cenchrus fungigraminus. Next base: position 9,100,949 of record CM072775.1, on the reverse strand, counting down.
ATGTGCAGGGGGAGCTCCCTTGTTTTTCCTGAGTTTTGTGCTTTGTGGTGTGCTCCTAGTGAGCTTTGTTTTGTCTCGGCTGTGTCGAGCCATTGCCCTTGTCCTAGGGGGCCGAGACTTGGTCTGGCGAGTGATCTTGGTTTTGCTTGTTCTTTGGCTTTGGATCACTTACTTGGAGGTTTGTGTTCGTGGTTATTTTCTTTTCTTTTTCTCTATCATGGTTACTATGGGTGTTGTCAATGCACTCATCAAGGGGGAGATTGAGGACCAGGTGTGTCCGAGGACCATTGAAGGGTCGCTCCTTAGTGATAAGTGATTGAAATGTTGTGTGGACTGATGCTTGGCTAAGTGTGCAGGTACAGGTTGCGGCTTGACTCATGTCGGTGCAGGTGAAGAACAAGTGCGAAAGGCCTTAGCCGTGGCGGCCTCCGGGTAATGGAGAGGCAAGTAGGCTTGGTTCGATGGACCCGGTGGCCGATGGGGTCAAGTGCGAGCCGTGCGGTGCAAGACTGGCGGGCTGAAGTCGTGAACATCGGCCGGTGCAAGGTAGCGGATGGAGTCCGAAGCTTGCACGCAGGGTTTGTTGGTTTGCCCACAAAACCATCGGTGCATGGTTTCTTGGTTTGGGCCTCAAAACCAAGTCCGGAGGCCCGAGGCGACGGAGATGGTGATCCGGGAGCTTCGGGAAGCTTCGAGGCGGGGGGCATGTGTTGTGATCGCAGGGCTTGCGTCGATGCTAAGCAAGGCCACGGTGGAAGCAAAATGCCCCTGAGGGGTTGTATCTTAATTTTAAGTTGTAGGGGTAGCGTGGTCATTTACCTCCCTCCGATGGACTTCATATAAATAGCGGAGAGGTGGATGGCATCTCTCTCGCTTCGACTCTAGGGTTTCCTCCCTCGGTAGATTGCTTTGAACTGCTTCTTTTCCCCTCTGTATTCCTTAGGCTAGATTCTTGTATAGACTCTGACCTCTGGATGTATGGAAGCATTCGGCGTTGCGGTGATCTCCTAGTCCCTTGTGATTTTCATGTCATTTTCGGGGCTATTTTTGGGGGGTTTCGTTCTTCGCTCAATTCGTGGATTTGAGGGCGTTTCTTCTCAGATTTCTTTGAGGGGATCATGGGTGGATGCCTTGCGCATCTTTGTCTGTGATCTTGACCCCTCAAACGCCGGGAAACACCTTCGATTCGTGCGTTTTTGGTTGGAGCCCGAGTTCATGGTGGAGGTTCGTGTGATCCGCGATTCCCGGTGATTTAGGGAGTTAGAGGTCGAGATTTTTGGGGCATAGCATCCTTGTGTGACGCTTGTCATCTCCCCAAAATCTTGTCTCAAGAGCTCTAGCCGTTTGGGAGATCCGGTGATGGATTTGGAGAGTTGACTCCCCAGCTCGAGCAATTTTTGGTTCTGTTCGTGTGCTACGGACAGTTCGCCAGGTGCACGCGGATAGTCCGCGAGGGCTCAGTTTGTCACAGTTCGTCGCACGTTCGTGCGCGTTCGTGTTTTGATTTGTTTCTTACCTAGGTTTTTGTTGCAGGCGGTTTGCGGACAGTCCGCGGGGTGTTGCCGGACAGTCCGCCGGGTCGAGTTTTTGTCTGGGGTGGCTCGAGTTTTGGTTGGGGTTTCCTGCGAGGTGGACAGACAGTCCGCGCTGCCTTAACGGACAGTCCGCGACACTGGCGGACAGTCCGCGTGGCTCAGCCGGACAGTCCGAATTTCTCGGTGCATCTCTGGTGGTTCTGTTGTCTATTTCGGACAGTCCGGGGATGACTGGCGGACAGTCTGCCGTACACTAGCGGACAGTCCGCCCGTACCAGACGGACAGTCCGCGCCTGGCGTTTCCAAAATTTGCCAAGTGCTTTGATTCTTGTCTTGTGCTTCCGTGGTTCGCTTCAAGGCTTGTCTCTTGATCTTGTGAGCTTGTGTGTGCCTTGTTGAGTGCTTCTTTGGTGTGTGCGGAAACTCGGATTGGCAATCGGGGTATAGGCTGAGTTGGACCTTCGGGAAGAATTTTTATGAGCTCCCATTCACTCCCCCCCTCTCTGGTCGTCTATTCGGTCCTTCAGCCGCGCTGATGCGCCACACCCGCCATGAGCAGTAGCTACGTTGCTACCACGACCGCAACATGCGGGAACGTTCCTTCAACGTCGGTGATCTGGTCCTGCGGCGGATTCAGAACATTAAGGACAAGCACAAGCTTTCGTCTCCATGGTAAGGCCCTCATAGTCAAGGAGGTCATTGGACCAGCGACCTATCGCCTCCAATGGGCCGATGGCCAAGGCATCCCAAACCCCTAGAACATCGAGCATTTACATTGCTTCTACCCTTAGGAGCCTTGTACCAAAATAAAAAGCTATGTACTCTACTCTCTTGTAATTTATAATCAATAAAGATAGATTCTCTTTCGGTAGGCTTCCTGTCGACCTACATCTGGATCTCTTTTTACTTTCTGGTCATCCCTCCCCCTCGACATGCTCGGGGGCTTGGTCTTTAGCCGGAACCGACGCGCTCGGGGGCTTGGTCTAAAACCAAGCCCGACACGCTCGGGGGCTTGGTTTTGCCAACCTAAGGGTCTTACGACCTGAGGGGTTTTACCTTTTTCTTTCTTGAAGCGTTTTCCCTTACCACAACTCTTATGCTTTTTATGTGTATTCTTAAGTCGTGTGGTTGCGAGACCTTGGGTCCAAGGCCCCCCTCTGCGCGCCGGCTGCACCTAAGCCTCTACGCTGAGCTGTGTAGTCGGTAAGCCGTTCCTCCACTGAGTTGGGTTAGCGGAGGGGACGGGTTTCGCAACTTCATTACTTTTGCGTTCTCATAACGAGTATTTTTGCCAAATAAGGGGTTATGCTCTTTCCTTAAAAAGCGACCTTTTCATTCATGCAAGTTTATTTACATCGTCAAAAGGGTCCACGACCTAATTTACATTGACAGCCTAATGCACCCTGAGTTACAATTTCAGAGGTCGACCTTCTTGAAGATCTCCTCCGCGGCGGCCTGGACGTCTTCATAGTCCACCAGCTCTGCCAGGTTGACTTCCTCCGTGACCTTCTGTAGGTCGAATGCCGACTCGTGGAACTTCACCATAGCCAGGCTGCGGCCACGACGAGCTTGCTGGTGTCCAGCAACAAGGTCTTCATCCTACCTTCCACTTCGTCCAGGTGGGCGACGAGCTCCTTGGGCTCTTCCCCATCCACCTGAGGGGCATAGATGTCCATCAGGTACTCAGAGGCCTCCCTGAGGTCGCCCAGCTGCTTCTCAAGATCTGCAAACACCGCTTGTTGGTCAATGATGGTCTGCATGGCCTGGGAGACGTCAATCTCCAGGTCTCGACATACACCATGCTCATATGCAGCTTTTCGGGAAAAGTAATACTCACTGTCCTGGGCCTCCTTGGTCTTCTCCTTGAGGCTCTTCACCTGCTCCTTGGACTCCTTGAGTTCCTTCTTCAAGGCGTCCTCCTTCTTCTTGGCATCTGGAAACAACAAAATTAAGGTCGACACGTGTTATGATCTCCATAAATCAAGGTCGGGATAAAGTTCCAGGCATACCGTCCACGATGATCCTGAGGTCCTCCTCCTTGGCGGCTGCAAGCTCCTTCCCTCACCAGGTCCGCCCGGGCCTGCGCCCGTCTTTCGCCTTCTCCATGGCGGCTACAAGCTCCTTCCTCAGGACGGCCATCTCCTTCTCCACCTGCTTCACCATGGCATTCTTGACACGTTGGATATCTTACGCGCCCTGGATCTTGGTCTGCAGCACGACCTCCCGGGCCGCGGTGGCCTCCATCTGCGCCTTGCGCCTTCCCTCACCAGGTCCGCCCGGGCCTGCGCCCGACCCGCGAGAGACTACACCACACAACGTCAGCTCCGTGCATCACAAGAACAAATGAAAGTGGCAGCTTCTTGGGAAGAACGAAACTTACTCCAAGCGTCTGCGCAATCATATCCTGCGCCGCCTTGAACTCATCCAGGTCGCGGCGATCAGCAAGGATGTCGTCCTCCCATGGGGTCCCGGCGTAGAGGCACCTGTTGTCCTCATCCTCTTCACCAGGTCCGCTCCCCCCTCCAGCCTGCGCCTCCTGCGCTGGCGGCAGGTCAGTCACGAGTGGGTCCTCTTGCTGAAGACCTTCGACCTGTTGCACATCATCAGAGGTAACCCTTTTTCGCCACCGACGTTGTCGTCCCCGTGGCCCCAGGGGCCCGGCTCGAGATGTCTCCCGCCGACATTGCCGGTGACTGCTCCTCCGGTGCCTTCCCTCCCTTGTGACCAAAGGCCTCCCGACCTGAGGCATTCTTGCCGCTCTCTGAGGTAGCAGGGGTCGCCCAGCCAAAAAAAGCAAAGTCCATCAACAATGACGTATACAAGACGTGCAAGGTAAAATATGAAGGGGTAAAGTTCGACGACTTAGTTGCCACTCGGTTTCAACCCGGGCTTTATTAGCCTGGGTGGAGCCGTCCTCTGCTTCTTCCGCGACCCTAGGTCGCTCAGCCTCTCGGCGCTTGGCTTCGGGCGTTCCTCCTCCACAACCTCGAGGAGTGTCTCCTTCACCTGCTCAGCTGGCGTGTCACCCAACCTTGCATCGTCATCACGCGACCTCGCGTCCTCATCATCACCAGCAGCTGTTTTCACCTCGGTGCTGGCCGTCGTCGTATCCGTCGACGTGGTGGTGCCCTTCCTCTTCCTCTTCTTCATCTTCACCGTCTGGGTGGCGGAGAATGCTGCGGCGGCCTTCGATGCTGACACCTTGCCAGCAACCCGCCGTGTGCGCTGGGTCGTCGGTGCGGCTGTCCCCACTATCTTCCCCACGGCGGGGTCTTCGTCGTCACTACCCCCCATCGATGAGTCAGAGAGGTAGTTGTCGATGTACTGCTGTGGAGGCGCCTGGATGTCCTCCGCAGCTCGGACCTTGAAGCTCCACTCGCCCTCGTCAGGGAGGGGAGCTGGGCTCCAGTACACACCTTCATGACCCTGCGTCAAACGACCTTCGTCACAATCATGAAATATTCAAGTACACCAGCAACAATCAAGGTTGACTTCGGCAAAAGGTGACTTACCACTTCGGTGGGATGCTTCAGGCTGAGCGCCTTGGGGCACGTCCGGTTGCGGATCTGCCCGGCGAACAGGTCGTTCACCCGGGCCACCATCTCCTCCTTGGAGACCTTGCGCTGCGCCTCCCAGGTAGGGTCGGCCTGACCCCAATACTCGTAGGTCGGGTGCACCCAATTCTGGATCTGCTGCAGGAGCCTCTGACTGAAGCTGATGGCCACAACGTCGCCCGTCAACCCCTCCGCCATCAACCTCGCCAGGTCGTCCAACAGCGGCTTGATGGCATCGGTCTCCCGCGATGTAAGCTGGTTGCCCCACTCCGGCACCGGAACTGGTGCGTACCCCGACCTTGTCGCCAGAGCCGGCTTCGGGTTGTCGATGTAGAACCACCCTTGCCTCCAGCCTGTGGTGTTGTCCGGCAACACCATCTCATTGTACACCGGCTTCATGAATCGGTGAAGCATGAAGCCGACGCTCCCCACGACCTCGGACTTGCCCGTCTTCTTCAACTCGAAGAAGTACCGCCACAGGGGGAAGTGTGGCGGTATCCCTAAATACGCCTCACAGAGGTGGATGAAGGATGAAATCGTCGTGATGGACGAGGTGTACTATGTCGATCCGGTAGTAGTGGAGCAGCCTGCGGAAGAAGTCTCCTGTGGGGACTCCGAATCCGCGCTCGACGTGCGCGAGGAAGGCGACGGTCTCGCCGGTCCCCTCGGTGGGGAAGCCCTTGCCGGTCGCCGGCCTCCAGCCTACCTCCTCCTTGGGCTTCAGTAGCCCGCGCTCCACCAGACCTTGGAGCTGCTCCTCCGTCACCGTTGAAGGCTCCCAGATGCTTTTCAGCGACGGCGCAAGCTCGGGAGGCATCTCTTCTTCTTCGATGCCAGTGGATCTAACTCTAGACACCACTAGGGACTTCACGCGCATACGGCAGTGCACGGTGCGGCAGATCTAAACGCGGAGGTGCTGGTGGATTTGCACGGAGTGCTCTTGTGGCGGCAATGAAACCCTAAATCTGAGTGGAAATGGAAGCAAGTGAGACCCCCCGACCCTTCACTCGAGCTTTTATAGATGGGCCCCAGCGGCGCTGCGGGCCATCGCGCCCAAATGTCTCTTCGTTTCTTGCGGGATCTTCAGTGACCCAACAGATCTCTCTCCAATGACTCTTTCAGCCTAACGGTCATAGGCAGTAACGGCTCATGCTATGCGGGAATCTAGGCCCGCTGGCTTCGTGGTTAACAGCCCAGCATCCCTGGACTCATTATGCCCTACATCAAGCCCACAACTCTACTACAACTAACATCTTCTGGAAGGTCTACTGACCGATGGACAACCTTCGGGTCTATCACATTGCATCCGCAAAGGTCTACAAGGCCCTGCTGCCTTCTAGGTCGCCTCGGCCTACAACGGCGGGTTCACACCACGGCTCCTGGGCCCTGCTGCCATCTAGGTCGCCTCGGCCTACAACGGCGGGTTCACACCACGGTTCCTGGGCCCTGCTGCCTTATAGGCGCCTCGGCCTACAATGGTGGGTTTACACCAACAGCTCCGTGCTTAAAGGCTCCACTGCCCGTTGGGGACCTCTTGGTCATGACTACAACTTCTCCTCGAGGTTGCTAAGGCCCTGCTGCCTTCTAGGTCATCTAGACCTACAATTCTCAGGTTGACGCCCTGTGTTGTGTCACTGCATAGTGGCTGTGTTGATTCAGGACGACACAAACTATTTGTCGCTCCTTAAGGCCTGCCGAAGGTCGGCGTGCTAATATAGCCCTGCTGGGACCTTGGTAGCCATACCATTGCCGCCCGGACGCCTCTACATCTACTTGGGACATACCATTTGTCATGCAAATGTGTATATACAGCTTCATAAGCTACGTGGAATTTGGCCCTTGGCCAATTACAAGATACAAAGACATTTATGGCCCTGAGCTACCCTATATAAGGTTTGCGACGCAGTCTACACTAATAAGGCGGGTCGCAAGTTTTCCTCTAGCTTCAGGACCTGGTTGAAGACCTCTACAGCCACTATAGAGACAACTGCCACACAGCCACCTCTACTTGAGCTCCAACATGTTTCCTGTGGTGCCCAACATTAAGTCTGAGCTTCACCACAAGATCTCAAATGGAACCGGCATCACCTCGGGCCTGTCCGGGTGGAGCGTGGTGTTCTCTAGCATCACATCAGGCCTCTGCGTGTAAGGCCCAGCGACGCATGTACTGCCCCATGCTGCACCTGGATTCCTCGGTGGCCCCGGGTAAAGCAGCTGATCGAGTTCTTCTGACTTCGCAAGCATTCTTCTAGCTCCAAGCATGATTGGCATTAGCTCTATGCTCTGGAGGATGGACGTAAGTCCAAGGAATGGAAAAATTACTACACGACATCACCATGGCTTCACAAGCAACTCGGGTGCTTTATTCAAATGGCGTGGGTACCTATTTATACCTGCGGCACTCGGCCTCCAATCTTATCCGCAACCCGGCTTGTGCGGCGTCCTTATCCTCAAGGTCATTGTTCCCGCGTGAAGCACGAGGTCACTGTTCGCCCGTGGGGGGAATTGGCGCGCCTTTCCCCTACCTAACTCATACTGGTGCTTTTGTCCTTTGCGGATGGACAGCATCCTACACCATACGTGGGAGCAGACCCGTGATCATACAGTGCACCCATGACTCAGGTCATGGCAGCTTTTGGCGTTTTCCTCAAGATTCCAGGTGTTTTGGCTTATTGGCATAGTTCGTCAGAGAATCATGCTGTCAACAGAAGGCCGTAGGTTCTCTTTTTTTCTTTTTTGGAGCATCAAACCGGCCACTCTGGTCGCTTTACTGCTTGGGGGCTACTACACTAGTGTGTCTTGCGACACCTTATTCTCCTATGTCGCATCGACCTACCAGAAGCCTGTTTCCACTACTCCTCTGCTCGACCTACCTACAGTTGGCACTGCGACCTTCCTGAAGGTAGCAGGAGATACTCTGTGTTACCTAATCCAGGTCAGGTCGGCGGTTCTTCAAGATCGACGTCTTGCCTTCACTTCGACCTTTTGGCCTCATATTCCAGGGGCTCGATGTTCGACTTCGTGTGCGCATCGGAGGGGTTTTTCTTTTTTGGATCCCTGTGCACCCTACATGACCTTGACGGTGCCATGTCTTCGCCAAGTTTCGACATGACTTCGTTTCGGCCGCTACGCCTACACGTCGATCGGGGGCTTGAGAGACATGGGTACCCCTGGGTCCCCACTGGCCAGTGTCCCAGAGGTCCCTGACAAGTGGATCTAACCTGCTAGAAGTCCCACCGACCTGCAAGTAGGCCCGAAGACCTTATCCACAGACCCGACGGCCTTGGGCGACCTTATCCCGATCCCGGAGGATCCGCGCTACTTGGAGTGCAAGCCAAGCAATAGTACACGGTGCGCCGCCACCTGTAGGTCTGAGTATCACGAGATACTCCTTGTCATCCACCAGGATAGCTTTCCAACTTGTAACCGACCTAGATACGGGTCCACCGAGCTTGAATGGAAACCCTAGCCTGTCCCCCATATAAGGCGGCCTAGGGCTCCATTCGAGGGGACACCTTCATCTCTCTCGCATAATCCCACTACCAACTGGACATAGGGTTTTACTCTCCGGAGGCCTAAACCAGTCTAAACCCTCCCGTTGCCGTGCTCCTCACTGTACTTGCCGCATTCCGAGTTCGCCACGTGAAGTACCACCTACGCTCTTAGTTCCCGATCCTCTCCATTAACCTGCAAACTACTTGGGTAGCCCCCTTGCAGATCTGTCCAGGTCTCACCCCCTGATAACATGTGTGGGTCAGGAGCGGTGCCGGCGTAGGTCAAGAGCTAGCCGGCGGCTAGAGGTGCGCACGGCGGCGCACAAAGCATCCATCAACCCCGCTGGCAGGAATCAATCTCCATCCAGCAGGTAATGCCTCTCAATAATTGGATCTCTCATCACACGATTACCAACTCAGTAATTCCTCTCAGAGATTTGTCTGACCCTCTCAGTAATTGGATCTGTCATCACGTGAATACCAACTTTGCATCCGAAAATTTTCTTTGCATCTTAGTAGTTGTGTGCATGATTTGGCCCAAGGAGAACTATGGTTGTTGTTTGTGGTGTAGGATTATTGAGATAGTTGTGTGCATGAATTTCTTGTTCAGTCTTTACTAGTGTGATATGTCCTGAAAACTCTTTAATATGACATTGACTTCTGTAAGTAAACTTCAATTTCTTTTTATCCTCTTTCTCATTCATACTTGCAGGATCTATATCATCTAATTTGCATAAACACATGCCATGAAAAAGATGCAGCAAGAGATTACATGATAGATAGTTGACATTGCTCTTGGTAACTTTGTCGGGGTTTGTTACCACTGGCAAGTAAATTTATACGATCGCGTGTCGAGAACCGCACGATTGCTCAAGAGACACAAGGGATTATACTGGTTCGGGCCTCCGGAGAGTAGTACCCCACGTCCAGTTTGAGGAGGGGTGTTCTTTATGCTCAAGTGTTTGTAGTAGGGGTTTCAAACTGGTCGGGAGAGGGTCTCTGCGCCCAAGTCCCTATGCATGTGCACGTGGTTCTTGTAGCAGAGTTCTACGTACGTGAAGGGGAGTGAATGACTGTGGGGTGTTATGAGATGACATATCGATCGAGAGTGTGTGTGAGCGTAAGTGTAAGCGTGTGTACATGCGATCCCCTTCTCCCCCTTTTATAGTTGCAAGGGAGAGGCCTATGGGGGGTAAAAACGGGAATGGAAACTATATTATAGTGTAGGGTGTCCTTCTCCACGTCGGGTCGGTATGGCGATGCGGCGGGAGCGGCTACGCACTGTAGCGAATTAATTGGCGATGGTATGGGCCTCCCGGAATTGCGGGCTCCGAGTAGCTGCTTTCGGGACTTCTCGGACTCGTCTCCGAGAAGTCTGGTAGTCGTAGTTTGTAAGCTCCGTACCCTACTACCATCAACAGGGTAGGTATGTGTCTTTCCTGGGTACTGTGGGGGCCCTGTGTGGGCAGAGTGGCCCGTGCTATGCCGTTCGTGGCATAGTAGGTGGCGCACAGTGTGCCGTTCGTGGCGCAGTGGGCGGCCATGCCTTCTGACACCGGACGGGACCTGCCAGTACGGCCCGGCATGGAGGGAGCGGCACGTGGTGGCGCGCGAGTGATCACGTGCAGATATCTCGCTATATTAGTGTTGACATTTCTTAACGCAATCACCTAAGAACAGGTTTGGAACCCATCCTGGTAATAGCACCAAAAATGCCGATTGGTAAATCGTAACGTTTACAGAGATCCGCAAGTGCACGGAAGTACCATTGTAGCATTTCCCCAAAGGAGTATTCCAAAGGGTATCGAATCCAAGGAAGGCATTGGCGGAATGACAAGATCAACTCTATTGCAATGAGTATAGATCATAGACGGAAACAAACCAGACACTCAAGTGCAGGGGTAAAGATATGATAATGGGGTAGTGTGATCACACACACACTCACTCTCTCTCTAAAGGGTCCTAGGCATAGGAGGCGACACACGAGTTAGTTCTAGGTTCTAATGTACTATACACATCAAGCTGGAAGGAACGAGTTAGATACACTAGCATTGAAGAACATTGACTTGAGCACCCAGGTACCACGGGGAGATAACCTCCCGCGTTGCTTCTGCACAACTCCGGTTGTTATATTTTAGACTTCTACAGCTTATCCGAACGTGGGGGATTTCAGAGGACCAACGGCTGTCACTACCGCGGCCTACCCCAAGACAAACCGTGGGATAAACTCATAAGTAAGGTAGCTACGCAACCCAAGCACCATGCTTACGTTGTTAGCCGGACTTGACCGGCCCGAGCTATTGTGACCCAGGTCAAGCCACCAGATAAACCTAGCCAATTACACCGAGTACCGTAGCTCAGGCACAGACTTCATACAACCAATCATGTCATCTAATTAGATCAAACCATGTTAAGTACACAAATGGATTCGTGTTTTCCTATGTCTGTTCAACTGGATCAAAGGGTCGTGTTCGCGAAGAACGCGAGCCTCTAACTTATGAACAAACACCAGAAACATGTAAAAGTCACCCGTCAAGTGGATCGAAAGGCCTTGTTCATCAAGAACAGGAGCCTCTAAATGATGAACAGGTGAAGAACACATGAACAAATCACTCATGTATACTAACACAACTTTATATGAAATAGATAAATAACAGAAGTAGATCAAAGTCATACAAATGAAATAAGATACAAGACAACTCATACCTAGATCCCAAAGTAGACTTGGAACCTGAATTAGAACTACTCTAGCCTACCTCCTAGCCTTGAGACTAAAAGTGAGAGAGGTGTTGCAAGTGTGGATATCCCATAAGTGAGCCCCCTCTGCTTCTATTTATAGGCCCGTGCACCGGCGAAGAATGGAGGCAAACACCCCGGGGAAGGTGCCTAGGACCAATGGAGAGCCACCACGTGGAAGCCCCTGAGTGGCGGCCTCAAGGTCGCTTCGGCCGACCCCTGGGGTCAGCCGACCCCCTGTGGGCCCCACTCGGGGTGTGCTTCCTCCTAGAGGCTGCCCTGTGGGTCCTTAGGTCGGTTCCCGGTGTCCACCCTGTTTTGGCGCGGTTTGCATGCCTTTGTGGGCCCATGGATCCATGTGATGTCCACGTGTCACACTCTGATTCGTCAGGTGTTGCTTCACTTGGATTCCTTGCATGGCATGCATGCATGGCTCCCTAGTTGGCAGGTTTGCATGCATGGCATCCTTGTTGGCAGCCCACCTAGGATGAGGTGATGTGGCATGGACCCTAGAAGGTGAGTTTGGCACTCTTTTCTTGCTTATTTTCCTGCAATCAAATAATCTCCAAGGACAAGTGGAACTACATTATTCTTAACTAAATACGTGTAAGAAATGCCTTATGCCCCTTTATTCATGAGTAGGTACTTAACAGCCGTCAACAATTAGGAGTGGGCCCCGGTCACGGTTGCCTTCGCCGCGAAGCCTGGGCTTGTCGGGGACGGAGACTACTCGTGCGAACAAGTAGTCGGAGGCGGGACGGAAACTACTCGTGTGGACGAATAGTCGTCGAGGAGGCGAAAACTTGTCGTGCGAGCCGCCATGTAGCTGGGAACTTGTCATATGGGCCCCCAAGCACTTGGATCTTGTCAGATGGGCCGTCATGTACTCAGAAGGTGATGGTAGCGGCGCATGGGGGCCGCCAAGCTCCCGGACCATGACGGAAACTGGTTGTACGGGCTGTCAGGTACTCGTGGGGGCGTAGTACTCGTTGTATAGGCCGCTGAGTACATGGTGTGTCAGTCTGTACTTCGTTTTTTGGAGATCGTGGTGGGCCTCGTTAGTAGCCCCTGAGCCTAGTGAGGGAGTCAAGGACTCGTTCCCACGCTCAGCGGTCGTAGAGATGCGGAGGTAAGTTGTGTTTTCCCAGCGGGGGCGCGCGATCGCACCCGCGTGTGGTAGCCCCCGAGCCCACGGACAAGTCAGAGACTTGTGCGTGGGGTTAATATTGCGCTTTGAAGTTGCAGAGATTTCGTACTATTGCGCATTGCATAACACGCGCGTCGTGGGGTAATGGCGAAGATTTCGCGCCAGTTGTGGATTTGTGGGCCCGTCACAGGTGACGTGGCCGTGCGCTCGTCCGCGGTTGGTGCCAGTGGGCGCGCCTTTTGAGGGGCATCGCTTTGGTTCATGGGGGACATGGCCCGAGGCGGGCCCGGGCATTAACTGCTGTGTGCACAGTTATTCCCCTTTTATATACGGTGGCCGCCGATTGGGGTTTTCCCCTTTTCTTGTTCCTTTCTCATTCCGCTGCCGCTGCTCTTTCTTTGCCCTCGCATTCGCCGTGCCTGCGCCCTCTCGCACCCTTCGATTCCAGTCTCGAGCTTGTTCCCCGCCGCCGCAGCCATGTCGAATTGGACGTGTTCCGGCGTGACCTGGTCCAAGCTTGACCGCCTCATCACCGACGGCATGCTCCCACCGTGCACCGAGGCGGAGGAATGGAGGCTTCCTAGGAATGAGTGCCCCCCTGACCCTCCAGAAGGGTACGTCGTCTCGTTCGTGGCCTTCCACGAGCACGGCTTCTCCGTCCCGGCGGGGCGGTTCATCCGCGCCGTGCTCGAGGAGTACGACCTGCAACTCTAGCACCTCAACCCAAACGACATCCAGTAGATGGCCGCGTTTGAGGTGCTGTGCGAGGGATACCTGCACCAGGGGGCCCACTGGGACCTGTTCAGGTATTTCTACAAGTTCGTGTGCCTGAAGGATGTCGGCAGCGCGGTGGCGATAGGGTGCGCCGGGCTCCGGGCGAAGCAGGGGAGGTCAGACGAGTACATCCGCACCTTCCTGACGAGCTCCAACAGCGGGTGGCACGGGGACTGGTTCTACCTTAAGAATGACCCCAGCACCCGCTCCCGAAGTACAACGGCCTCTGGATCGACCACGCGCCGAAAAAGTGGAACTGGGGACCGAAGAAGGACCATCCTCGGTTTCTCCCAGGCACCCTCGCCGCTCTCCATGCACTCCGCGGTCGTGGTGTGGACTTCGTAGCCGTCATCGACGGCTACCATGCGAGGGGGATCGTTCTTGTCCGGCGGTAGCCCCTTCGCCTTTTCGAGATGACGGACGACCGGGCCCCCTTCACCGGGACGGTGACGGCCAATCCCCTGCCTCGGAGGATGAGGTCCAGCGCCGGGTGTTGCAGGGCGACCGGGATCCCCCATGTGTTCTAGCCGCCGTCGGACCTGCTGCCGATGCTTCCTCATGCGACCACCTTGGCCTTTGTAAGTCTTCCCTCGACAATTTCTGACTTGTTCTGGGACTTTTTCACTGGGCTCTGATTTTATCGCGTTCGCCTAGATGGCGAATCTGGATGTCGTCCCTTTGCGGCCTCCGCTTCTGGAGGACCAGGCGCGCACCCGGCTGGTCGCCGTGACGGAGAAACGGCAGGCCGACCGCAAGAAGGCCCATCAGCAGAAAGAGATCGCAAAACGAAAGAGGAATGACCACCGTGCCGCGTGTCGACACGCTCAGGTGGCAAACGTCTCAGAGGACGAGGACCCCTCGCAATCTCCTCCGTGGACCAGGGACGACAGCTCCGAGTTCTTGTGGAGCGACGGGTCGCCTGTGCGTGCACAGTCGCGCAGCGGGTCAGAGCCTGCACCGGACGCCGCGGAAGCCAGCTCGAGCCGGCGGGCGCTGCCCCTGTCTCCTCGGGGGGATCAGTTCGAGCTGCGTAGTCGCTCCCCCCAGTGTGGGGGTCGTGCTCCTACGGAGAGGAGGAGCTCCCCTCGGCGTGGCGATTCTGTTCACCGTTCGTCGGGGCGCGATGCTTCACATCGCTCCTCCTCAGGTGACCAATCACGCCGGAGGTCGTCCTCCCCGCAGAGGCGTTTGTCACGAGAAGGGAGAGCTATGTCGAGGACTTCTCCCCTGCCTTGGGCTCAGGGCGGAGGAGCGACTATCCCTCAGCGGTGCCTCCAGTCCGTGATTGTCGTGGAGCCTAGGCCGGCTCCCGCCCCGACTTCTGACCGACTACGGGGAGCAAGCGTGTGGCCCCCACTCCGAGTTCGACCTCGGGGAGCTCGAAGCGGCTGTGCCTCATCGCATCGAGGTAAGCTACGACTTGTTGGTTTCCAATTAGTTTTCTGAATCGCTAGTAGATGTGCTTCTCGAGTTGTGATGCTTTTTGTATTCCAGCCGCGCCGTCCCCAGCACGATGAAGCCGACGCCCGTGAAGGCGCTGCGTCGGCAAGCGTTGGTGGTTGGAGATACTGCCCCGCCGGCCGCCCCGCTGCCGATTCTTCCGTCGGGTCAGACTGGCGAGGAGGCGGGAGGGTCCGGGGCTCAGGAGGCAGTGGTCCCGCCAAGGGGCGCCGAGAGCCCCGTTCGCAGCGACCTGTCGATGGGGCAGCTGGGGCTGGGGGGCAACACCCCCACAGAGGAGGAGCTCTTAGCCCGCGCAGCTGAGCTGGAGAGGTCCCTGTCCGGCCCTTAAGAGGAAGCCCCCGAGGATCCCGCCCATGAGGCACCGGCCCTAGAGGTGCCAGCCCCCGGGGCGGCTGCGTGTTGGTGTTTCTTAACGTCACCACTACTGGCGCACTAGCGTGATCGTGTAAGAAACTCCCGGGTACACTGACGAGTGCGAACGAATCCGCAAGCGCACGGATACACTGTTGTAGCACTTCTCCCTAGGGGAATGAGTATTCCCGTCGGGTTTCCTTCCTAGAACGGTGAGTAACCAGAGAGGGAATATCCAAGGACACCAACTTTCACTGGGATAGGTCGGGATACAAGAAGCACTTCCTTAAGGGACTTAGCTCTCAATATGTATTCTGTCAGGTCTCAGTCATCCCCGCGGGGCGACAACACTCCAAGGTGCTGGCAAGCGAGCCCAACTCGGTACGCGACGTAGAGGGTTAACAAAGGGTCCAACAGGCTGTCACCACTGCGGCCTACCTCTACGCTATGATTGTACGTGGTCTTCGCAGGAAAACCAGGGCCCAAACACCACGTCTGTACCCCAGATAAACTCTATAGTGCGGTTACGTGTGTCGACCCGCGAACTACACTATAGCAACCGTATAAATACAGTCCCACGAACAAGGGAAAGATCGGAATCAGATCATATCATTGAGCTGGGAGCAGAAAGGAAGCTATGGATGCAGATAAACGAGATACAGCGAACTTACTTAACTAAACAGGATCAGAGCATGCAAACAAGTAAATGAACTACGGCTCTGGCTCTAAAGGATCGAAGCCTTGTGTCATGAAGAACACAAGCCTCTAGCTTATGAACGAGCCACGAACACAAGAATAAATCAATCATGCATGATGTCCACTATAGTCTAAATAAGAATTACTGAAATACTCACATTGATCTAAATGAAGAACAAGCATCCACGAGGACATCAACTCACTCCTTACCCCTACTCTACCTCTCAACTAATCCTAGTCTAGATCTCTCCTCATCACCATTCTACCACAAAGAGGTGAGAATCACCTCTCATGGGCAGAATTAGAGAGAGGGAGAGAGAGCTACACAAGAGAGAAGTGAAACTTGGGAGCTTGGTGGTGTGTGTGAAATGGAGCCCCTCCCCTCTTATTTATAGACAAGGAGGAGGCTTGCTCCGGGGCTCAAAGTGCCCCTAAACACCCGGGAATGCAGCCAAGGACCAATAGGGAGCAAACACGTGGAGGGCCAGGATCAACCGACCCTAGGTCGGTTCGGCCGATCCTAGGGTCGGCCGAAACCCCTGGCCGTCCTTCTGGCTTGTGCTTTGTCTGGCTCGCTTCCATGTGGGCCCTAATGCCTCTCCTCCGTGCATGGCACGTTTCCTGGCGGTTTAGTTGGCAAAGTGGACCCATGGATCCATGTGATGCTGATGTGGCAGCGTATGATTCGTCGAGAGTCCCTCACATGGATTGGTGACATCATGGATCCAGGAGAATCTATGTGGCAGCCCCTGATTGGCCAGCATTTGAGTGCCTTGGATTGGAGTGGAGTGAAAGTGCATTGATTCCTCCCATTTCTTAAGCTAAATACCTGCATTCGAATAGACATCGACACTGGTGGAAAGTATGAGTTTAAGCACCTATTCTAGTGTGGATGTGCAATTCATGCTCAAATTTGCAGGAGTTGACGGTCATAAAAATGGCAAATATCGACCGTCAACAACACCCCCACACTTGACCTTTGCTCATCCCGAGTGAAGGGGAAACAAAGCCAAGTGGGTCCTGAATACCACAGAGTAAGACAAACATAAGAGATATTCCAAGTCATACCTTGCTCTTGTGAACCTCTGTGTAGTGGCTATCATGTTCTCTTGGGTGATTGAAAAGTAGAACAACTGTGAATCAAGTCACTTATGCACCTGATGATAAACACCTTGGGGTTTTGCAAGATTTTCATAAACAAAACTCCTGGTGGCTTCCTCATTTGATTCTCTCAGATCGCTCAATGTGTATATGTCCTCACTAAGGCATTTGTCTTTCTTCATCCTACTTCTAATAATGGCTATATGTGGAGTTCAGGGTAGGATAAAGAGAGAGCATACTTGCATCACATATTTTGCAAAGTCAAAGATTGGATCCACAGAGAAAATCAAATCAAACCATCAGATCAAGATGTGCACCGGTATGGCTATGGTGTGTATGGTAAGGTAGATACTAGGCCAGGAATGGGTGCTAGATATTACCATACATATATATGGTGACAACTGTTGGTTGATGGTAAGGTGGACACTAGCCCCCGGAATGGACACTAGTTATTACCATCTATAATATGGAACTCCTTTTTGCATGACCATCCCTCTCCTTTTCTCCTTCTTTATTTTGGATATGGGCTATCCTTTCTCTCTTCTTTTTTTTTCAAAACATGCTTTGGGCATGTGTTCATTTTTTTTTCATTTTCTTTTTCATAGCCCATATCTCTTCCTTGAAGGATACTTTTAGAGAGAGCGGTCATAGCACATATGGAGCTTTTACTTTTGTGGTACGAATGATACAATGCTAACTTCCAGTGTAGAAGCATAGCAAGGGGGAAATAGCTGGGATGCACATAAATCTTGATCATGAAAGTAATGATAAGAATTCTCATAAGGGTCGCAGAATTTGACAAAGCTCAATGTAATAACAAGCAGCATATGAACTAAAGGTTTTTGCCTACAAAGATCATATGGCTCTAATGGGACAGAGGCATATCAAAGAGGAGCCTTTCCAAGAGGTTTTGAGTTTTTCAAATAAATAAATTCCCCAAGAGAGTTAGTCGTCAGAGCAGTAGATCATATCATCCAGCCATATTATACTTGTCAATTACTTAGGTGAACATGCTTGTCCTTAAGGAGGTTATGGTTCACAAGCATTAGGTAGATAACAAGGAATAAAACATATGTAAGTCTACTCAGGTACAGGCGAGCTGGGTGATCTTTAGCATCATCATTCGAGTTTTAGTTTAGAGATAGACATATATAGCTTATAAAACTCAGGAATGAAAGAGAGTGAGTTATCGAGATGCAAACCAGCGCTATGCATGGGAGATGAACCGTTAGAGGCTCTCCATAGGAGTGAACTCGTGCGGGTCCTGTTCAGGTTCGCGTTAGGTGATCGATCAGCTAGCGCGGAGTGCTCACAGTGGGTACGTACGGAAACGTCGTGCCTGCTTTGGGAGAGTCGTGGCTCTTCCCCCACACTATCTCGAACCTAGATGTCCTCTAAATCAAAGAGACCAAAGTAATGACACAAAGGGTGGCTAAACCGAGTTACATGACCGGTGAGCCACTTTATTCAAATTCAAATGTTTGAAACAAAATGATTAGGCCCTTACACACATGCAAAGGAAATAAATGAAATAAACGGAAATCAAACCTAGACCTAGACTAGCGCCTAATGAACTAAAGCTAGGGCTAATCCCCACTACTCGGCATCATAGAGAGCTGCATGCCCCGTAGTCGAGAACAGTCTCCTCATCTTCGCACAGAGGCCGCGGCAAAGGTCACGAATGTCGTCTCTCAGCTCGGCCAGGTCCAACTTCTGCTCTGAGTAAGCAGTTCTGAGTTTCTCATTGCTAACCTCCAATTCCTTCATTAGCGAGGTCAACTTGGCCACTGAGGAGAGCCTAGGGAGTTGCTCGGTTGCCCGAGTCCTCTCCCTAGTCCTCCTAGTGTAGGGCGGCAGCGGCATCCCGTCGTCCAAGCCAAAGTCTTCCTCTTCTTCTGGCAGAACTGGAGCTGGGCGTGCCTCAGGTGCCTTCTCCTTAGGTAGTGCCAGCTTTATGGTCACCGGCGGCTGCGGTGAAGGAGCAGACTGCACTGAGCTCATCTGCCCTCCAGCTAGCGATGATCCAGGTGTGCTAGGTGGAGCGAGCGGTAACCCCCTGGGGCGAAGCTGAGCTGTGGTCGGCCTGCCGTAGGGGCTGGCCGCCCGTCTCATGTGCCTCTTCCCAGGCGAGGCGGAGCGCCTTGAGGGTGGTGTGCCTAGAATCCTCCCGCCTGGCAGGATGGTGGCGAGCGGACGAACATCCAGGACACCAGCCACCATTGCGAGGTCCGCAGCGGTGGCGGCAACGACGGAGGGGTTGGCTCCTACCCCGGGGCCGGTGGACGAGGTGGAGCCATCGAAAGGGACAACACTCCTTCCGACCATGGATGCAGCGATGAGCTGAGGATGGTGAGGTGGAGGAGAAGGATTTCGCGATGCGAAAACTCGTCGGGCGGCAGGGAAAAGGTTTCTGGAGGAGAAGGATTCGCACACACGAAAGAAGAAGGGGAGAGGCGCCACCACGGTTTCGGCCAAACCTGGGTTCGGCCGGCCCCCTGTGGGCCCCTCTGGTCCTCCCCCTTCTCGTGTGGGCTCCAGCTAGTCTCAGGATCGACGGCCCAGGTGGTTTCCCCGAGATGGTAAGTTTGGCTTAGGCTTAAGGCTAAGATAAGGTTGAGGTTGAAAATTCATCCTCCACTATATTCCAACCTTGGCCAAACCATGATATATCCATAGAGAATCTGGGGGAAGTCACCTTGACGACATACTCGGTTCGTCAAAAATGTAGGCACCTTGACAGTAGTCACGAAGTGTTTGTATCACCCAATGGTGCTGCCCTCCTGTGGACCTTTGCCTACTCCTCTTTATCTTGGTAATTTCTTTCTCCTGCATGACCACAGTCCACAAGATACCCGAAGGATAATTCTTCCTGGGAAACGAGATGAGTCCCAGGAGTACTCAGGATGCGGGTGTCTTGTGATCTCCTTTCTCAACTTATGACCATCTCCTTGCAGACAATGTTGATATGATGATAAACTCTGATCTGCAAGGGTAGTGCATATACGAACTCGAGCCCAAGAAGGTATATCAAGGCTGAGGGCAAGCATGATCATCCTTGAGAGGCTGAGGCATTCCCTGAGGTGGTCATGGGACTCGAGGACTATAGCACTAGGGTCGCGGAACTCGGAGACGAAAAGATCGAGCACTGAGGCTAGTGCTTCACCAATAGGTACCGATCTCCGAGTGAACTCAAGCTCAGAAAGACACTCGGCCCTCAAAGAGGATAGAGCATGGACTTCCAGAGGCCGGTGTACGATCAAGAACCAGAGTTCGGACGAAGAGCAAGATGTAACTCGCTCTTACCTTAGGCAGAGGGTTCGATGTTCTCATCGAGGCGATGAAGACATTCCGAAGTCTGGCCTAAGCTTCCAATGGGGGGTTATGGATAAACTAGAAAGTGCACCTCCCATTGGGCATTGATCAAGTCAGGCATAAGATACGAAGTGCAAGCTTCTACTGATTGATCGGCATCGATCGATGTGCTTGAGAGGAAAAGTGAATGCACTCCATTCGATCGGTAAATGATCGTGCTCCTTCGGTCTGATGGATGAATCCAATGGATTATAAAGCAGAGACCGATGTCTCGGTTCATACGAACCTTCAGTGCGAAGCACTTCAGCTCAAACCTCGACGTAGAAACACAATATGCCTCCCATACCCTCCTTAGGAGATAGTAGTGAGGATCGAACAAGTCATCCTGGCCGGGAATGGTCGTTCCTTCCGAACTACTCTCTCCGTCCTCCCACGAGACAAAGTCTCGGGGAGAAGGTCTAAGAAGATGCATGAGAGGGGAACCCAAGGGTAGACCTCGCGCCACGCAATCTTTCCTTTAGATTCCTACTATTCAGGAATGACATCTTCCGCCAGAGCTCAGAAAGAATGGATATGAAATCTCGGACTCGGCTGACGATGGATCTAGGTGGCTTAACATTTCCTCTGGTGGGTGCCTCATTGACCGGGATGCAAGGGGAGCTGAAATCTCGGAGATTATCCAGGATCTCTTTTCCCTCGACAGCATCTAGGTGCACAAAGGATCCTCCGGAGAGAGTATTAAGCCTCATGGCATCATCCTTCCGCAATCCAAACCAGAAGTGCTGAAGCAACATCCAATCGGGAATGTAGAGGACTGGGCAATCTTCCACCGCTGAGGCGAACCGATTCCATGCCATTCCTAGTGATTCCTCCTCACATTGCTTGAAACAGAGAATCTTTGCCCTGAACGAGATGACATGTCGTATTGGGAAGAAGTGGGAGCAAAAAGTTGCTCTAAACATTTCCCAAGTAAGGTAGCCTCTACCAAAACAACGGTGCCAATCCCGCGCTTCCCCGGAGAGGGATAGCGGGAAACACTCTCTTTTCCGAGCATCCGGTGATTCTCCGGTTTTACCCTGAGTTTCAATCAGTCGCTCGTAGTCTCTCACATGATCAAAGGGGTTCTCATGACTTAACCCTAAGAAGGATAGGTCCTGAATTAGCTTCATGAGAGAGGGGTGAAGCCAAATGCCAGATGTAAGAGTGGGTCTTGACGAACATGGCTCTGAGGGTTCATTCCTCGAAGGCGGAAGGTGTTTACAAGGATAACCTTCCATGGGTAGTGGGGGTAGAGGTAGAAGTAAAGAAAACAAAAAGGGATATCTCAAAAAGGGTAATGGGGGTGAAGGTAGAAGAAAAAGGAAAAAGAAAAATACGAGGATAGACGGGCTCGAAGGTTAACAACAACCGTCCCCGGCAACGGCGCCAGAAATGCTTGTTGGTATTTCTTAACGTCACCACCACTGGCGCACTAGCGTGATCGTGTAAGAAACTCCCGGGTACACTAACGAGTGCGAACGAATCCACAAGCGCACAGATACACCGTTGTAGCACTTCTCCCTAGGGGAATGAGTATTCCCGTCGGGTTTCGTTCCTAGGACGGTGAGTAACCAGAGAGGGTCTATCCAAGGACACCAGCTTTCGCTAGGATAGGTCAGGATACAAGAAGCACTTCCTTAAGGGACTTAGCTCTCAAGATGTATTCTGTCAGGTCTATTCATCCCCGCGGGGCGACAACACTCTAAGGTGCTGGCAAGCGAGCCCAACTCGGTACGCGACGTAGAGGGTTGACAAAGGGTCCAACAGGCTGTCACCACTGTGGCCTACCTCTACGCTACGATCGTACGTGCTCTTCAAAGGAAAACAAGGGCCCAGACACCACGTCTGTACCCCAGATAAACACTCTAGTGCGGTTACGTCTGTCGACCCGCAAACTACACTATAGCAACCGTATAGATACGGTCCCACAAACAAGGGAAAGATCGGAATCATATCATATCATTGAGCTAGGAGCAGAAAGGAAGCTATGGATACAGATAAACGAGATACAGCGAACTTACTTAACTAAACAGGATCAGAGCATGCAAACAAGTAAATGAACTACGGCTCTGGCTCTAAAGGATCGAAGGCTTGTGTCATGAAGAACAGAAGCCTCTAACTTATGAACGAGCCACGAACACAAGAACAAATCAATCATGCATAATGTCCACTATAGTCTAAATAAGAAATGCTGAAATACTCACTTTGATCTAAATGAAGAACAAGCATCCACGAGGACATCAACTCACTCGTTACCCCAACTCTACCTCTCAACTAATCCTAGTCTAGATCTCTCCTCATCACCATTCTACCACAAAGAGGTGAAAATCACCTCTCATGGGAAGAATTAGAGAGAGGGAGAGAGAGCTACACAAGAGAGAAGTGAAACATGAGAGCTTGGTGGTGTGTGTGAAATGGAGCCCCTCCCCTCCTATTTATAGACAAGGAGGAGGCTTGCTCCGGGGCTCAAAGTGCCCCTAAACACCCAGGAATGCAGCCAAGGACCAATAGGGAGCAAAGACGTGGAGGGCCAGGATCAACCGACCCTAGGTCGGTTCGGCCGATCCTAGGGTTGGCCGAAACCCCTGGCCGGCCTTCTGGCTTGTGCTTTGTCTGGCTCGCTTCCATGCGGGCCCTAATGCCTCTCCTCCGTGCATGGCACATTTCCTGGCGGTTTAGTTGGCAAAGTGGGCCCATGGATACATGTGATGCTGATGTGGCAGCGTATGATTCGTCGAGAGTCCCTCACATGGATTGGTGACATCATGGATCCAGGAGAATCCATGTGGCAGCCCCTGATTGGCCAGCATTTGAGTGCCTTGGATTGGAGTGGAGTGAAAGTGCATTGATTCCTCCCATTTCTTAAGCTAAATACCTGCATTCGAATAGACATCGACACTGGTGGAAAGTATGAGTTTAAGCACCTATTCTAGTGTGGATGTGCAATTCATGCTCAAATTTGTTGGAGTTGACGGTCATAAAAATGGCAAATATCGACCGTCAACACTGCGCTAGCAGGAGATCTTGGGGCGCCAGCCCCCGAGTCGTCAGCGGGGATGGGCGACGCCATCACGGTCGTGGAGCAGGCCGTCCCTGCCTTCGAGGAGACCCCGGCCGCGGTGAGCATTGCAGTGATCGAGGACGCCTTTCTGGTCACGTTGGCGGCCCCCTCATCGACTAGCGCTGATCCCCCACCGGTGGCCCCAGAGGTCATCGTCGTCCCGGAGTCCCCTTCTCCCACCGCTCCTCCTCTGGTGGTGGCAGAGGAGTTATTACTGCCTCCGACCCGGGAGGTCGATGACTGCTCGAGGGGCTCGGGCTCGGCTTTGTCCGCGTCTGAGGATCAGGAGGAAACGCCGCCGCTCTGGTTGGTGCCCGTCACGCGGGTCGAGACTTGCGTCGAATCCGATGTCGATGGCGGTGCGGATTCCTCCACTCGCTGGAACCTCGAAAGGGGCCTGCGCCAGAGCGAGCGGGCGCTGCGCTAATTGGAGCGGGTGCTCAGGGAGTTGATCCTGCCTGCTGCAAGGGTGAGTTGTTGATGCCTTTGTTTTCATTTCTCTACGTGTTCTCCGACCTTGCCGTTTTGCTGATCGTGAAGTTTTATGTGGCGCAGGAGCTCGTCGGTCGCAGCGCCGACAGGTCCCGCGCCGTCGATGTGCTCTGGGCAGAGACGTCACAGCTGGAGGCGCAGTTGGCTGCGGCCGGCGAGGCCGGCAGAGCGACCGAGCACGCCGCCCTCGAGGTGAGGGTGAAGTCCGCGGAGGACAACGCGGCCGCCGCGCAGACGGAGAGGACGGCCTTGGAGGTGAAATTGGCCGAGGCGGAGAGGGTAGCAACGGAGCTGCGATCCAATGCTGATGCTGCCGCCCGAGCTGCCAGCCAGGAGAAGACGGAGCTCGATGCGAGAGTGGACCGGGCCGAGTCCGACCTTCAAGTGGCTCGTGAGAGAGTGACAGCTCTCGAGGCCCAGGTTAGCGACGCCACCACCGAGAAGGACAAGCTCCGAGAAGTCGCCCAGAAGCATGAGGACGAGATCCTCAGTGAGGGTCCTCGTGACTCGTGGTCTTCGCATTTTCCTTCCCCCGCAGTTGCTCGGTTTAGTGATATTGTCTTGTTTTTGGGATGAGCAGGTCTTCATGTGGCCCGTGACGGCTTGGCTAAACAGGTCGTGGACAAGGAGAGCCTCGTGACCACCCAGCTAGTCAAGAACCAGGAGCTGGTGGATCTCGCCCGCGAGCTTTCCGAGAAGCTGGACAATTCGAGGCGCACCCTTGTCGCATTTTGAATTTTCTTGTCGAAACGTTTTCCTGCTAACACTTGTCTTCTTTCTCTTTTCCTTAGAAACCGTGGCGGAGCTTGAGCAAGCGCGGAGGTTGTGCGAGGACACCAAGAAATCCCTCGTAGAGGTGCAGACGACCCGCGACAAAATGGCTCAAGCTGTGCTGAAGGTGCTGACGGACCTTGGCGTTGCCCCTGCTCCCACCTTGGTGGACTGCCAGGCGCTCGCCATCGGAATAACTCGGTGGCAAGAACTGGCCGTGGCACGCGACGTGGCTCGCAAGGTGGTCGCGATGTTCCTATCGCACTATCCGGAGCTGGACTGGGCGTTGTTGAGCGAAGGGTGGTGCCCCGGCTACGATAACGACGCATACGACGCTATCGAGAGGGACTCCCTTGAATTTGCTGACGCCATGACTGCCAACGCTCTTCATGATCTGGGCCTGTAAAAGAAACAAAGTAGCCTCGCAGGGGCTTTTGATCATGTTTTGTTGTTTGTAGATAACTTGTAAGTCATGTGTGACTATTTTTCGATCTGAGTTAAGAACTCGTTCGTTATTTTGTCGCGCATTATTCTCTTTCTGATTAATCGAGGACCAGCGAGTCCAAGTGATGGAGCCAAAGACCTTGTCGGCGGTGCCTTGCTCCATAGCCGCAGGGGCATAGGAATGTGGCGGCCTAGCCGGGTTCAACCTTAGAGTAGCATTACTTGGACGCGTAGCCCCCGAGTACCTTGGGAGAACGATCGAGCGCACACATATTTTTTTCAAACAA
Source organism: Cenchrus fungigraminus (assembly GCA_036936925.1). NCBI lineage: Eukaryota > Viridiplantae > Streptophyta > Magnoliopsida > Poales > Poaceae > Cenchrus > Cenchrus fungigraminus. The sequence goes on along the minus strand of CM072775.1, from coordinate 9,075,691 downwards.
GAAAACTGCTTAGAGTAGTTGTTCAGGCGATTGCCCGACTACTTCCGTGGGAGCGAAGGAAAACAACCCGGAGTCGCAGACTTTGCTCGTGGGTCTTCGCACTGTAGCCCTAGGGGCGTAAGTACTCGGAGCCCGGACGAGCGCAAGCTTATGACCGCGCGAGTTGTCGCCCATCTCCTTAGCAAGTGTGGGTGTACCACGGTGATCATGCGACAAACCATAAATGGTTTTTGATCGAAAAAGTTTTTTGAAAACCTGTGGGGGAGGGATGTCGTGGCCCTGAGTAGCCCCCCGAGCCCACGGACAAAGTTGGAGAGTTGTCCGTGGGATAAAACAGGCTTAAAGCGCCTTACTCGAGTAAAATACATAAGCTTGAGACGAAGATAGCATTATTATGAAATATGAACATAGCTTGAAGCTTTTGCATTATCATAAGATGAAACAAAGAACTTTGCTTAAGGATAAAAGCGAATAGATGTTCTATGTTCCATGCGTTGGATATGACCCTACCGTCCTCGTACTTGAGCTTGAAAGTTCCCAGACCTGTTTGCCTTCTTCGGTGTACGCTTGAAATCGCGGGCTGCCGTAGTCGATGTCCGTTGGGAGAACCGCCTCCGACCCGTGCACCAGGAAGAAAGGCGTGCAGCCAGTGGCCCGACTAGGCATGGTGCACAGGCTCCACAGAACGAACGGGAGCTCCGCAGCCCACGTTGCTCGGAACTTCTCGAGGCGCTTGAAAATTCGTGGCTTCAGGCCTTGCAAGATCATGCCGTTCGCCCTCTCCACCTGCCCGTTGGTCCTCGGATGGCTGACAGCGGCCCAGTCCACACGGATGTGGTTGTCATCGCAGAACTTGAGGAACATTTTTCTGGTGAACTGGGTGCCGTTGTCGGTGATGATGGAGTTCGGGATCCCGAAGCGGTAGACGATGTCAGTGAAGAACGCGACGGCCTCCTTGGAATGAACTTTCGTTATTGGCTTGGCCTCGATCCACTTGGAGACCTTGTCGATGGCCACGAGTACATGCGTGTAGCCCCCGAGTGCTTTCTGTTGGGGCTGTAGAAAACCTCACCTGTGGGCACTGGGGATTTGCCAAAAGCTAAATAGACTACTGGGCTTCGAATTCGTTCAAAACAAAATAAAGCTGCGGGCTTCGCCAGCATTTTTCTTTTGAAACTGGAAAATGCCTCACACTCGCAGGAGAAGAAAGTTGTGCTCCAGGACAGTTGTTTACTTCACGAACGAATAAGCTTTAATAGTTTCTCTTTCAGGAATAACTAGGGAATCTGGGCTCCGGCGTCTTCTTCATATTTCAGGCAGTTATAAGATTTAACACCATGGCAAGATGTGTCATTTCAGGAAAGCATCGCGGAGCTCCCAATCGGTAACAGCAAGGAACGGAGGTCTCAGCTTCGCCTTGAGGCCGAGTCGGTTCACAACTCTCCATTCCCAAGATTCCGAAGCTCTGCGTCGCGCCTAAAAATAAAGCGTCGGGAGGAATAGATTGGCGAAACCCGGGGCTTCTCAAGGTTTCAAGCACTTGGACTCGGTTAATTGCGAAGTTATTCACCAAGACTCCCTGTTTTTGTTTGGTAATCTCGTGTACCCAACAAAGGCACCCACCGTGTTCTTAGCCATCAAGGAACCCACGATGGCACCCTCAAAGAAAAAGACTACTGACCAAGAAGAGCCCAGAGTGGCTGCCATGGAAAAAAGAATCACAATCGCTCTGGAGCCCAGTCAGGAGGATGAAGATTTCGAACGAACACGCACTGAAAAAAGAAAAGTGGCAGGAGAGGCCACGCAAGATTCGGACCTAGAAACTAGCCTCACAAACGATAAACGCAGCTGAGAGGGAGCTGGACTCAGTACTAAGGCAAATCGAGGCCATGAAGAAAGAGAAAGAAAGGGTAACCATGGAACTCGAAGCTCAGAAACAAGCTGACGAAAAAATCAAAAAAATAAAAGCTGCGAAGCTACAATTGGCTCAAATGCAGCAAGAACTGGATGAGTTGCAATCCCACCGGCACACACCGCCAATTCCTACCCAAGTCCATGAGGAAGACCCACCTCCACAAAATGAAAACATTGCATTCAACTTCCCAACCCACAACGCCTCGGGAATGTTCATGACTATCGACGCAACTTCACCTCTATCTATTGGCCTGCAAACAGCGCCATGGCCTTTCTCCTAGAAAACTGTCTCATTACCAAAGTACAACGGGTTAACAAATCCAAGACAGTTCATAATGAGTTACGAAGCCGCCGTGGCTTCGGCTGGAGGTGATGAAGTTGTTTTAGCCAAATCGTTCATCATAGCATGCGAGGGTGCAGCGTTGAACTGGTACTCATTACTGCCACCACATTCAGTATACAGCTGGGTCGATCTGAAGACAAAACTCATCCAAAACTTCCAAGGTTTCCAAACCGCAACTACAGATGAGGGGGACTTGTTCTATTGCATCCAAAAGGACAAGGAACCTTTGGTAAACTATGTGAGGAGATTTCTCCAATTGAAATCCCTAACTCCGGACGTATCAGAGAAGGTTGCCATAGCTGCCTGTATCAAGGGGCTCACTCCAGGGCAAACAGCTTCACACCTCTCAAGGAAAAAACCAAAGACAATGCAAGTACTCTTGGCGGAGCTCGAGGAGTATTGCAGATCAGATGAAGATCACAGAAGAAGAGTGGCTGAGAGAAACCGCCTAAGGCAAGCCCAGAGAGAGCAGGAGTGGGTTCCCTCTCACCAAAGTGTCCGAAACAATAGAGCTCCGTACCCGCCAAACCAAGTAATCCCAATCGAGGCTGCGCCACACACTCAAAACCAAAACCCAAACCCACCACAAAATCAACCTCCGCAGCAGGCTCCGCAAGCTTCAAACCGCGGAGGTCACAACCAAAGAGGAAGAGGGAGGGGCAGTGGACCGTCTCCTCAAAACCAAAACTCTCGCCCACGCTTGTTTTACTCCTCGTTCCACGGAAAACTACCTCACCATTCCACAGACAACTGTCCCGAAACCAAAAGAACTCTAGAAAGAATGGCCGAAGAAAAGAGGGCCGCCCAAGCCCAGCACCAACCTCCACCCCCTAAACCTGTCAATCACACCTGGCCTCACCAACCCTTCCACCAAAATCCATATCCCACCGCACCCCCGCTCCATTCCTACAACCAAGGAAACCCAAGCTATTTCCAAACCAGCGCATATAACCAACCGCAGCCAGCATGGCAAGCACCAACACCACAATACCAGCCACAAAGCCAGCAAAACACTCAGCCAATGCAACAGATACCACCCCGCCACCCGGCATGCCAAATGTAATTCCAAAGGCGGAGCCGCCAAACCCAAGAAACGATCCCAGAGCCTTACCAACCTTCGGCTCTGTCATGGCCATTTCCCAAACCGAGGCTCAAAACAAGGAAAACTCTTATCACCAAGTATTCCCAATTGTGGGGGGGAGGGGTCATCCCTCGAATTCGAAAACAAGAGGATGAGAAGGAATTACTTCAAAGAGGTGCACACTATAGTCCAAGACGGCGCATGTACCCATCACCTTCACAGAGGAAGATTTCAAGCTAAAAACAGTCGCACATAACGACGCCATGGTCATCAAGACAATTATCGTAGGCTGGGAAATTGGGGAGGTCTTGATAGACAATGGCAGCTCCGTGGACATCCTTTTCGCCAAAACTTTCAAGGAAATGAAGATAGACCCACACTTGCTACAAGAAGCAGATGTTCCCCTTCTGGGCTTCGGGGGGAAGCCCGTCAGAGCATTGGAAAAGATCACATTGCCTGTCTCCTTCGGAAACCTTGACAACCCAAGAATGGAGTTGATCACATTCGATGTGGTGGAAATGCATTATCCTTACCTGGCCATCCTAGGCAGGGGCTTCATCAACAAGTTCGATGTAGCGGTTCGACAGCTGTTTTTGTGTATGAAGATCCCAGTGCTCAAAGGAGTCATCACAGTATTTGGGGATCAGCAGACAGCAAGAGACATTGAGAAAGGCATATCACTAGGCCAAAGAAGCATCCACCACCTCACCCAAGCCGAGGCTGACGAAACAAAAGAAAGAGATCGAAAGAAAAAGTTCGTGGAACCCAAGAGAGACAAGGAGAAAGTATACATCAGCGCCGACGGCGAAACAAAAAGGATTCCACTGGACGCACACGTCCCAGACAGGGCTGTAACAATCAGAGCCGAACTAAGCATAGAGGAAGAGAATTACTAACATTTCTGGCCAAAAATCAAGATGTGTTCGCATGGTCAGCCCAAGACCTAAAAGGAGTTGACCAGGACATCATCGAACACAGGCTGGAGATGGACAAGAACATCCGGCCAAAAAAGCAAAAGCTTCACAAAATGTCAGACGAAAAAGCCGAAGCCGTCAAAGCCGAGGTGCAAAGGCTGTTGGATGCCAACGTAATCCGCGAAGCCAAATATTCAACCTGGCTCGCAAACACAGTTCCTGTAAAAAAGAAAAATGGAAAGTGGAGAATGTGTATAGACTTCACAGACTTGAACAAAGCTTGCCCAAAAGATGATTACCCACTAGAAAGAGTGGATAAAATAGTGGATGATGCGACAAACAGTGAGATGTTATCACTACTTGACATGTTTTCGGGCTACCATCAAGTTAGGATCAGAAAAGAGGATGAGGACAAAACCAGCTACATTACCCCCTTCGGCATCTTCTGTTTCTTACGGATGCCTGAGGGGCTCAAGAACGCTGGACCAACATTCACCAGAATGACAGCTTCGGTGTTTCCCGACCAGTTGCGCAGGAATCTACTGGCATACGTCGACGACATAGTCATCAAAAGCAACAAGCGCGGTGACCACATCTCTGACCTCGCAGAAACTTTCGCGAACATGAGAGCAGCAAACCTGCGATTAAACCCTGAGAAGTGCATGTTTGGAGTTCGCCGAGGAAAAGTGTTTGGATGCCTGGTAGAGACAAAGGGAATACAGGCTAATCCCGACAAAATTCAGGCAATAATAAAGATGGAGGAGCCCAGGTCTCTGAAAGATGTGCAGAAACTCACCGAGAGAATCGCAGCGTTGAACAGATTCGTATCCAAGGCTGCGGAGCGAAGCCTCCATTTCTTCCAAGTACTCAAAAACAACAAGAAGTTTGAATGGGGACCTGATCAGAGCAAAGCATTTGCGGAGCTCAAAGTCTATCTCACCAAGTTAACCAAATTATGCCCACCAAAGCCTGGCTCCCCCTTGTTACTCTATATCTCGGCTTCAAAAACTGTCGTCTGCACAACATTAATACAAGAAAAAGAGATAGAAGGGAAGCCAACTCAAGTCCTAGTTTACTTTGTCTCCGAAACTCTCACAGGGTCAAAACTGTTTTATTCAGAACTCGAAAAAATCGCGTATGCAGTCGTTATGGTAGCACGGAAACTCAGGCATTATTTTGAATCCCACAGAATCATAGTTGTCATAGATCAACCTCTGCATGAGCTTTTCAACAACAGAGAAGCTTCGGGGAGAATCTCCAAATGGGCTCTTGAGTTATCAGAACATGTAGTTGACTTTGAAAGAAGAAGCGCCATCAAATCTCAAGTCTTGGCAGATTTTGTTGTGGATTGGACTTCTCCAGCCAGTTCGAGCTCTGCAGACATTGAACAGCCATGGATCGCATATTGCAACGGAGCTTATTGCCACAAGGGAGCCGGAGCTTCGGCAATCATAACCTCTCCAGCAGGAGTCAAAATGCGATTTGCAGTCAGACTGGATTTCCTAGAAAATGAAAGAGCAACCAACAACACAACTGAATATGAAGCTTTGTTCCTTACCTTGAGGAAAATGAAAGCACTAGGCCAGCAAAGTTTTATTGTGAGATCAGACTCCAAGGTCATACAAGGCCATATAGAAAAAGATAGCGAAGCTAGAGAGCCAGAGCTAGTAAAGTATCTCGCCGCGGTTAGATCCATGGAAAAGCATTTCAAAGGGTTCACAGTTGAGCATATCCCAAGAAACTCAAACAATGAAGCAGATGCACTAGCAAAAGCTGCTGCGTAAAACCAAGCCTTACCTCTGGATGTTTTCTATGAGGTTGTAACTACGCCTGCTGTGAAAGAGCCCAAAGCTAAAACAATCAATGTCATAGAAAAATATGACTGGAGAGCACCGATCTTGGCTTTCCTAAGGGGTCACTATGAACCTACCGAGGAAGTTTCCTTGAACCGCATGAGACAAAGAGCCTGAGGCTACGATATAATTGACGCAGTATTGTACAAATCTGGCATATCAGCTCCAACCTTGAGATGCATCAGCTTCGATGCAGGAAAAGAGCTATTGAAAGAAATTCACTCAGGATTTTGTGGTGCTCACATAGGCTCTAGAGCTTTGGCTCAAAAAGCGCTAAGGCAAGGTTTCTATTGGCCATCCATCATTGACGATGCCCATCACTTGGTAAAAACATGCGAAGCCTGCCAGAAGAATTCAAGCAATCAGAAAAGCCCGTCGATGCCTACACAGCTAATACCACCTTCCTGGCCATTGCAAAGATGGGGGATGGACCTAGTTGGACCTCTCCCAGCAGCGTAAGGAAACTGCAGATTCGTAGCTGTCGCCATAGACTATTTCACCAAATGGGTCGAAGCTAAACCACTGGCTAGCATCACATCTCGCAACATCCAGAAGTTCCTTTGGCAAAGCATAATTTGCAGATTTGGGGTTCCTAGGGAACTAACTGTGGACAATGGAAAGCAATTTGATTGCAATGATTTCAGGGAATTCTACCTCGCCATGGGGAGCAAGTTAAAATTTGCTTCCGTATATCACCCACAATCAAACGGGGCAGTAGAAAGAGCAAATGGCCAAATATTCTCCAGCATAAAGAAATGCTTGTTCAACCAGAGAAAAGGAAAATGGGTAGACGAGCTGCCGAAGGTAACTTGGTCTCACAACACCAGTGTCTCAAGAACTACAGGTTTCTCACCTTTTAAGTTGCTATTTGGTTCCGAAGCCATGAGACCAGAAGAAATCAAGAACCAAAGCTTACGAGTATTGAAAGTACAAGATATGGGCTTCGAGGAAGCAGAGAAAGATTTGATCGAAGTAGACATACTCCTAGCTGCTGAGAACTTAGAAAAATATCAACAAGAAACCAAGAAATGGAGGGACAAGAAAGTTGTAAGAAAAGAAATATAGGTGGGGGACCTGGTCATCAAGAAGAAGAAAAATTTTGACAACCCAAGAAAGTTACAAGAACCATGGGAGGGCTCATTCATCGTAACGAAAAGCAATAGATCGGGATCTTTCCACTTAGTAGATCAGTTGGGCAACGCGTTATCACACACTTGGAACGCGGACAGTCTTCTCAAGTACTACCCGTAGAAGCAGTGACAATGTAAAGCTCAAGCTTCGTAAAACTTATAAGCGAAGCCAGAGCTTAGTTATCTTATGTTTTTTCTTTCTTTTACATTTCTCAGCACTTTACATTTGCGATATCCGTACTCTTTTCCTTGCAAAAAGGGGACTCCAAATCAGGAGGCAAGGTTTTTAATGAGGCGGATCTCTGTATTAAATTTTCAGTCTTAAATGAAATTACATTCCCCTTAAAGTCTTGTGACATTTACTTTCAGCAACTTACTTCCAGTCATTTACTTATCGCAAAGGGGGTTTCTGCCCAAAAAGAGCAACAAAAAGCAACAAGCTTACACACGTTGTCTCGTAAAAAATCTTAGCAATCATGCCTAAGTACCAAAGAATCCCACAGGCAACAGACTAAGTTGCGGGATCAATCGTTTTCTACGAAAGGAGTACTAAAAGACTCAAAAGCAAACAAGATTGCTGATTATTCGTTCATAAAAGAAAAGGTCTACGATGCTCAGAGCAAGCTTCGCTACACTATGACCTTTTCAGAAAGTATATCTATCTTAAGAAAATGTTATCCCATACAGCCACATGAAAAGTTGGAGGATCGTTCAAAAACACGAAAAGCAAATCTCTGTCAAAAAAGCAACAAGATTGATAATATTCGACCATCGGAAAGAAAGTCTGCGAAGCTCGAAACAAGCTTCGCTAGACTTCGAGCTTTTTTAGAAAGCGCACCATTCCTACAAAAAAGTGGAAGGCTTCACGAGCACGTCTACAGCTAGGGGCTTCGGGAAAAAAGACCAAAAAAGGGGGGTGACGTTTTCTTCGAAAACAAAGTTGGTTTTTTTGCTCTTTTTCCCGAAGCTAAAAATATAGAAATCGACCTCTGAATAATCATTCTCAAAAAGGAAGTGACGTTTGCTTCAAATAAGGTAAACAAAAGTTAGAACCTAAGAATAAAAAAGAAAGTGGCAACGAAGCCAACAACATTTTACAATACGTATTTTTACTCCAAGGTTTACTCGCCACACAGGGCGTCACAAAAATGAAGCCAATAGAATTTTACAATTATCATACTTAACCATAAGTCTTTCTACCCCAAAGTTTACAATTCCTAAGCTTCGGCATCTTTATCTTCAGCATCATCATTGGCCGCATCTTCATGGATGCCGGAGCCCGAACCGCCAGGGGCTGCGCTCGCAGGGGAACCACCACCTTCGTTGTCGCCTTCGCTCGAGTCGGTTTCCAGTGCCTCCTTTTCCTTAGCCTACAAAGCAGAAGAGTAAGCACTCCAAAAGAGAAAAAGAAAGAAAACGCAAGTGAAAAATCACTGGTGCAATCCGTTACCTCCGCCAAATGCCGACGCGCCACGACCTTCGCATGTTCTTGCCCGGACGCTTCCCAGAGCAAAGTCAAGAAAATTTTCTTGATTACTCAAACATTCTTCGAAGCAACCTCACACTCAAGCTCTTCGGCCGTTGGGAAATTGTAGTTTCTGGCGCCCAAAGCCAGAAAGTCCATGCAACCAGTTTTCTCAAGCAGTCCAAGCAAAGTTTCAACACACATCGAGGTTGCGTAATCGCTGGCACCGGTCATCACGCCAGGTAGATGATCGAACTCTTGCTCCATCCAGGCAAAGATAGCTTTAGCATCTTCATCGTCGGGAAAAGGCAGGGGCTCCGCACCGAACTCCCCCAGAGCACGAGGATACTTCTCGTATAAAACTTTGAAGTTCTTCTTCAAAACTTCTTCAGCAGCATCTATAAATTTGTTTTGCCCCTCAACTTCTTTCTTAAGATCTTCAATCTCAGTCTGTTGGGCTTTTTTCTCCTTTTTTAAAGACTCAATAGTACGACCATCTTCTTCCACTATCTTTTTAAACTCCTCAAGCAGGATGTCGCGCTTTTCCGCATCTTTATTCAAATTCTCTGCCGCGGTCTGAAAAGTCTGGATGTTTTCTTTCAAAATTTCAATTGTCTCTTCTTGAATCTTGCGGAGCTTAACTAAAGTCGCGTTCTCTTCCTTCAGCCGAATAATATCACGACTCAGGTCAACTTGTGCGGCTTCAGGCGCCAAGAACTTCTTCTCCTGAGCACGATATTTCTCAAGCAATTTTTTACTAGAAATCATCAATTTGTAACAGAGCTCCGCCGACAAGCCGGCCAAGTTGCCAGCCTCCATGTCTTCCACAGATTTCTCGTAAGCTGCAAAAATGCACAATGTTTTCTCAGCCTACGTTAAACACAAAAACCAGAAGAAAGTAAGAACAAAAAACAAGAGACCAAAAACAAACCTTGGGGGTCAAAAGGCGTCTAATGCCCAGCACTAACGAAATGTCCTGGCTGCTTCACAATCAGAGAAGGAGCCGGAGCCCCCGGAATTTCCCCCTCCTCCAAAGCTTGACCGTCAAGGGCGCCTCCTTCCACCTGCGGAGCGTCTTTAGATGTAGCTCCTGCAAGCCGAGCAGAATCCCTTAGCTCCCAGAGCACATGAGATTCGATCACCCCACTCTCTCTATAAAATGGCAAACGAACAGATAATAAAGTTTGTAAATCCCTCACACCAACAGCCTTGTTGTAAGAATAAGTTGAGGGGTTGAAAGAGCTTTTCTCTGCAAGCACCATCTCCAAGGTATGTCCTTCCACAGTGCCAGACGAGCTCACAGTCTCGGCCAGGGATCGCATGAACTCAGGCGATGCTCTGGTATCCTCCGGGGCTTCGGGATGATCGCCAGGGCGCAAAGAGCTCTCTCCCTTGTCTTGAATGTTCTCGGCTCCGAGATGTTTCGCACCCTCGCCAACCAGGCCCAGACCACCAGCATTCCCCGGGGCAGGATGATCTGTGGCGATCTCCTTGGGGCTGGGCACGACAGCTTTTTCCACCTCAAGTTCAGGGTCGGCTGTGCGCTCCTGGTTTCTAGCTCCTTCGGTCCCCGAGTCAAGAAATTCCAAGGTGTCAGAAGAGCCAAGGATATTCACTATGCGGCATTGTTGCCTAGGTTTTGAACCAGCCTTTTTGAGACGAAGGCCGGGCTTCGCCACCTTCTCAGCGGAGGGACCCTTCTCTTGTGTCACAACTTGCTTTTTCTTAGCACGCTTAAGCTGACTTGTCTTTGAAGAAGACATCGGAGCTGCAGGCTTCCGTAAGTCAGCAGCAGCAGCTTCGCCAGACGCCTCCGGCGAAGTCACAGATTTCTTCTTCTTCCTTGCGTCGGTCGGATCAGGTGCGACCTGAGTCGAATCGCGGGCGCGCTTAGAAGAAGCCTTGGGCTTCGCGCGGTCCTCTACTTCAATGCAAAGCTCAGAGAAAATACGGTTCACATGACGGCACCCAGCTTCACGCAGCTTGGTACTCCGCCTCGGTGTAAGGACCAAGAAGGTCCACCACACGGCGCTCCACTTCACCCACGGATTCGTGAGGATTCTTTCCTTCAGGCATCTTCAGCCCGAAGCGAGGGAAAGGAATAGTCTTCGAAAACCCATCAACCGTAAGCCACATAACCTCCTTAAGATTCCAGCCAGTGGAGAGAGGCCAAATATCGGTAGTGACAAATTCTTCGGCGATATCACGACCAGGAAGAAACTGCGAAGCCAAAAGAAAAGCTTTCTCACAATCTTTAAAACCCCTGGTCTTTGCGAAGTCAGGGCCTGTCACATAACTCAAAGGAGTCATTGTTGTGATGCTGAAGGGATAATACGCAACACCATCGGAGCCGCAGGGCATATCGACCTTCACGTAGAACCAGTAGTTCAGCCAATCATCGTCCCATTTGTTCTTGTGGGCAGGGCTAAGCTCCACTCTCTCTATATCTTTCTTAGTATTCCTCCTCCAGGTCGTGAAAGTGATGCACCCAAAATGATTCTCGTACACAGCAAGATCGTCGTCCACCCAAAAATTTTGCTTCTGAACATGAAGCTCGTAGAACCGAACAAAAGCTTCGGTATCCACGCGGCCTTCACAATAGCGCACGGCAAATAAGAACTTAGACAACTGCACAAACACATTCGGCGTCAGTTGGTGCAGTTTGACACTGTACCGATCAGGGATTTCAGGGAGACGCCGAGAACAAGGAAAATAGAGACCGGCGTTGAAGAAGTCACGAAAAACCACAGCTTCGCCAGCTTTGGGCTCCGGAATTATCTCACCCTCTGGCTGACGAGCAACACCCTCCGGGAAAAACCCCTTCTCCTCATAATACTTGATCAAATTTTCAGAAACTAGCGAAGCTCCGAGAGCAAAGGATGGAGTTTTTGACTCCCTCCCAGCCATCAGCTCCGATGGCGAAGCTTCCACTCTAGAAATATCTTCACCCAGATCAATCTCCTTCCCCTTGGCCGAGGGCGATGGCTCTTAATCAACTATATCTCCGGCCGGCTCTTCTGGGGCTTCGGCTGGCGCAGCTAAAGCAACTATTTCTTCCTCAGTCATTGGCCGCGCGGTTTGTCTCGTACGGGCCAGAGCGAGTGAAAAAGATTGAGCTCCGCAACAAAAACGAGCGTTGCAGCTCGGGTGATATCACGTAGCGAGCATGAATCCTAAAGCAGCAGATGCAAAAGCAGGGCGGAGGCTTGGCTTCGGCACAAGTAAGAAAAACAGGGGACCCCGACCCCGTTTTATAGCCTGAGGAGAGAGAAGAGGTGTAACGGTCTCGAAAAACGAACGGACGCCTTGGGAAAGAGCGACTTTTCTGTAGTCTTCAGGAAAGAGAACAAGCGAAGCCGAAGGCTCCTAAACCAGCAAACTACGCGGAGCCGAAGGTGACGTTTTCTTCATCAAAATCATGAAATCGAGGAGAAGGTTAAATCTCGTTGGTCAAACACTTCTCCTCGAGGGGCTACTGTTGGGGTTGTAGAAAACCTCACCTGTGGGCACCAGGGATTTGCCAAAAGCTAAATAGACTACTGGGCTTCGAATTCGTTCAAAACAAAATAAAGCTGCGGGCTTCGCCAGCATTTTTCTTTTGAAATTGGAAAATGTCTCACACCCGCAAGACAGTTGTTTACTTCACGAACAAATAAGCTTTAATAGTTTCTCTTTCAGGAATAACTAGGGAATCTGGGCTCTGGCGTCTTCTTCATATTTCAGGCAGTTATAAGATTTAACACCATGGCAAGATGTGTCATTTTAGTAAAGCATCCCGGAGCTCCCAATCGGTAACAGCAAGGAACAGAGGTCTTGGCTTCGCCTTGAGGCCGAGTCGGTTCACAACTCTCCATTCCCAAGATTCCGAAGCTCTGTGTCGCGCCGAAAAATAAAGCGTCGGGAGGAACAGATTGGCGAAACCCGGGGCTTCTCAAGGTTTCAAGCACTTGGACTCGGTCAAAAGCTGTTCCAACATGGAACTATCTCCGATTCTCACGGCGCATCTTCCGCTCCGCTATCTCCGGCGCAACCTATGCTCCACGAACTACGGCATCAAATCCGCAACATATGTAAAATGCCCAGTTTGCCCCGTGTATTCTTGTTAGGTGTTAGGGTTTCGGGGGCATACGTGGAATGTAAATTCAGTCTTTTGGCACTATAAAAGGAGGCCTCCTCCTCATTGTAAGGGGACGGCCATTTCGAAAAGTTGAGCTGGTAACGTATTGAAGAAAGCTATTTGTATAATTCAACCGAGTGTGAACATGTTAATTGCGAAGTTATTCACCAAGACTCCCTGTTTCTGTTTGGTAATCTCGTGTACCCAACACTTTCCTCAGAGATCCGACCATATTCAGCCCCCAGACCGCGAAAGGCCAGGTGACGGGGATGGTTTGAAGTGCTTGGGCCGGGAGATGAGTTTGTCGTGCGTAGAATTGGCAGCCTTCGCAGCTGCGCACGATCCGGGTCGCGTCGGCGACTGCAGTTGGCCAGTAGAAACCTTGTCGGAAGGCCTTTGCAACAATAGTCTTCGGAGCGGCGTGGTGCCCGCACATCCTGGTGTGAATGTCCTGCAGCAGCTCCTTCCCCTGGTCGGCCAGGATGCAGTGCATGAGTAGGCCTTTGGCAACCTTTCGTCGGAGCTCGCCATCGACAAGTTTGTCCGACTTGGCCATTCATGGGATGTGCCTGGCTTCCTCCTTGTCGGGTGGCAGCTTTCCCTCCCCCATCCACTCGAGGATGGGGATCCTCCAATCTAGTTCTTCTAGGTTAGGCGATCGCACCTCATCGATCTCCATGACCTCTTGCGTTGAGGGCTCTGGCGGCTTGTCCTCCTCGGAGTGGACGGACGGTTCGTACTGGTTGCTGGCAAAGACCCCATGCGGAACGGGTTTTCGATTTGATGCTGCCTTCGCGAGAGTGTCCGCTGCTTCATTGTACTTGCGCAGCACAAGATTGAGCTCGAGCCTGTGGAACTTGTCTTCCAATTCGCGTACCACTCAACAATACGTGGCCATTTTCGGGCTTAAGCAATTCTTCTCTTTCATCACCTGTACCACGACCAGGTCGGAATCCCCCCGGATCTCAAGACGGCGAATCCCGAGTTCGAGGGCGATCCGGAGACCGTTGACGAGGGCTTCGTACTACGTGACATTGTTGGAGGCCGCAAAATGTTGTCGGACCATGTACTCCATACGCATGCCCAGAGGCGAGATGAAGACAAGCCCGACCCCGGCTCCTTCCTTCATGAGTGATCCGTCAAAGTACATAAGTCACGTCTCATGTTAGACGGGTGCTGGCGAGGTCTAGATCTCCGTCCACTCGGCGACGAAGTCGGCTAGTGCTTGCGACTTCATAGCGCTGCGGGGTGCGTATGTGATGTTCTGCCCCATCAACTCGAGGGCCCAGTTAGCTATTCTTCCTTCTGCTTCTGGGCTCTGTATGACCTCGCCAAGCGGGAATTTTGACACCACCGTGATGGGGTGCAAATCGAAATAATCCTGGAGCTTCCGCTTGGTGATGGGGACAGCATAGATCAGTTTTTGGATTTGCAGGTAGCGTGTCTTTGAGTCAGAGAGGACTTCGCTCACAAAGTACACGGGGCGTTGCACCTTTTGTGTCTTTCCGTGCTCGTCTCACTCGACAACCAGCGCCGCGCTCACAACCTGAGTCATTGCAACGATGTATAGGAGCATGGGCTCCTCCTCCGCTGGTGCTGTGAGCACGGGCGGGCTTTTGATCATGTTCTTGAGCAAGTCGAGCGCTTCTTGCGCCTTGGGCATCCACGTGAAGTGGTCCGACTTCTTCATGAGTTTGTACAGCGGCACGCTACATTCACCAAGTTAGGCGATGAAGCGGCTGAGAGCCGCAAGGCATTCTGTGACGCGCTTCACTCCTTTCAAATTCTTGATCGGTCCCATGCTCGTGATGGCCGAGATCTTCTCGGGATTCGCCTCGATGCCGTGCTCCAACACGACGAACCCGAGAAGCATGCTTCTCAGGGTTAAGCTTCACACCGTGGTCCCTTAGTTTCTTAAAAACCGCAGTGAGGTCCGGGATTAAGTCGCCCACCTTTTTTGACTTTACCACGATGTCATCAACGTAGACCTCGATCAGCCGTCTGTTGAGGTCACCAAAGACGCGTCGCATGCATCTCTAGAACATGGCACCTGCATTCTTCAACCCGAACAGCATGGACGCATAGCAGAACGCACCGAAAGGGGTGATGAACGAGGTCGTGAGCTGTTCGGCCAGACTCATCATGATCTGGTGGTACTCGGAATAAGTGTCGAGAAAACAGAGGGTTTCGCACTGGGCTGTCGAGTCGACTACTTGATGTATGTGCGGTAATGGAAATGAATCATTTGGACATGCCTTGTTCAGGCTCGTATAGTCAACACACATTCTCCATTTGCCATTTTTTTCTTAACAAGTGCAGGATTAGCTAACCACTCGGGGTGGTACACTTCTCGAATGAACCCTACACTAAGGAGCTTCTTGATTTCTTCGCCGATGGCCTTGCACTTGTCAGAGTTGAAGCGGCAAAGGTGTTGCTTGATGGGCTTCGAGCCTGACTTAATGTTAAGCTTGTGCTCGGCGACCTCCCTTGGAATTCCTGGCATGTCGGAAGGTTTCCATGCAAACACGTCGAGGTTCGCCCGAAGGAAGTCGACCAGCGCGCTTTCCTATTTAGGATCGAGCGCTGTCCCGATACGGATCAAGCGGCCGTTGTCGGTGACGGCTACCTCCTTGGCGTCCTTGTTAGGCTCGAAAGAGCACGCCGCACACTTGGATGACTCGGGGATGTCAGGGTCCTCGGAGAGGGGCTCTGCGGCGAGCTTCTCAGACCGGATCAGTGTCTCAGCGAACTGGAAACACTCAGCATCGCATTTGTATGCGTACTGGAATGACGTGCCCACTGTGATGATGCCCTTCGGACCGGGCATCTTCAGCTTGAGGTACGTGTAGTTGGGGACGGCCATGGACTTCGCGTTTGCTGGTCTTCCGAGTATCGCGTGATACGTCCCCAGGAACCTAACCACCTCGAAGGTGAGGGTCTCCTTTCAGAAGTTGCTCGGTGTTCCGAAAGTGACGGGCAGATCGATCTGCCCGAGGGGAACCGCCTCCATCCCGGGTAAAACCCCGTGGAATGGTACCGTGGACGGCCGTAGTCGAGACCGCGAAATCCCCATGTCGTCGAGAGTCGAGGCATAGATGACATTGAGGCTGCTGCCTCTGTCCATCAGCACCTTGTGTACAGGCTTGGTACCAAACAAGGGCGCCACGACAAGCGGGTAGTTACCTGGCTGTGGGACGTGGTCGGGATGGTCGCTGCGGTCAAACGTGACCAGCGTCTCCGACCACTTCAGATATGCTGGCGTCACGGGCTCGGTGTTGTAGACTTCCCACCGGATCAGCTTCTCCTGGCGCCTGGGTGGGCAAGCCGGGGAGCCCCCGAAGATCATCATGATAGTGCAGTCTTCTCTTGGGTATCCAGCGTCGTCGTCGTCCTTGTCCTTGCCCCCTTTGCCAGTCGGGGCGAGGTCACGCTTCTTCAGTGTGCCTGCAAGGTAGGGCTTCATCAGGTTACAGTCCTTGAGCGCGTGCTTGACCGGGCCCTCGTGGTTGGTGCTGGATGCCTCCAGCAGCTTCTCGAAGTGGTCCTTGGGCGGGTTGTTCTTGGGCCTCGCCGTCTTTCGATCGACAGCAGCCACAAGGCTGTCGTCGCGGTGCTGCTTGTCCTTATTCTTCTTCTTCTTGTTGGACAGAGCGGACAGACCCTCATCAGCTTTTGTTGGCTGCTTCCCCTTGCCGGTGCCAGGGCTGAGCGTCGCGGCCACTGCCTCCTCCCCATTGGCGTGGTCCATGGCGATGTCGAGGAGCTCCCGAGTAGATCACGGCTTCCTGCGCCCGATTCGGTGGATCAGCGTGGCACACATGGTGCCATTTTGGAACGCCAAGATGATGTCAGTGTCGTTGGTGTTGGGCAGCTCAGTGCACAGCTTGGAGAAGCGCCAGATGTAGTCATGCAGGCTCTCTCCCTTCGCCTGCTTGCAGTTGCGCAGGTCCCACGGGTTGCTTGGTCGGGCGTACATGCCCTGGAAGTTGCTGATGAAGGTGTCGTGTAGCTGTGACCAGCTGTCGATCCTGCCTCGAGGCAGGTGCTCAAGCCACATGCGGGCCGAGTCTGCGAGGTGTAGCGGGAGGTTCTTGATGATGAACAGGTCGTCCCGTGCTCCACCGGCATTGCATGCCAGCTGATAGTCCTCCAGCCAGAAGTTGGGGTTGGTCTCTCCGTCGTACATGGGCACGGTGGTTGGAGCTCGAAAGCGCGGAGGAAAACACGGGCTGTAGACGTTCTTCCCGAAGGCTCGCGGTCCTTGGGCGTCAGGCGAGTTGCTCCGGCTCCGGTCCTCGTCGCTGTCGTAGTGGCCACCGCGCCGCTTGCTGTACTCCTTACGAGGTTGCTGCTCGTGGTCGTCGTCCCGGCCCGCTATTGGGCCTTAATGGTGTCGCGTGCATCGTGGTCGGGGCCGAGGCAGACGTTGACCTCCACGGATCGATGTTGCTACTGTGATGGAGCTGCTGGTTGTCACTGGTCGGAGTGTCCACGCCCCTGCGAGCCCTGCTGACGAGAGGCAGAGCTTTCTGCCTGCTGCACGATGGCAGTCTCAAGGAGCATCTTGAGCTATAGGTGCACTTCCTTCTCCTGGGACGTGGCAGGCTCTGGGATCTTCCGGAGAAGAACAACCGCCGCCGCCAGGTACCGTGACGCCCTGCGGTCGTCATTGATGATCTGCTGCTGGACTTCTCTTGTGCACACACGAGTAGGTGTCGGGTTCGGGTCCTGTCCGAGCTGCTGCTGGAGCTGGGCCCGCTCGTCGTCGAGCTGGTGCTGCGCCTCCTCCAGCTCGTCCAGGCGCGCTCGTCGTGCAGCGTCATCGGACTGGCTCTGGGCAACGGCCACACTGTCCGCCGTCGAGCTGTGGGCGGAGTGGATGGCCCCGTCCGGAGTCTAGGCTAGTGCTGGCACTTGGGCATTGTTCATGACAAAGCACTCGTGCGTAGGGTCGTAACCCTCCGCATCAGAGTCGTCAGAGTAGCCGAAGCAGTAGTCAGCCGCCACCTGGAAACACCTGAAGGCGTCGGCGTCCCGGAGCCTGGAGTAGTCCCACTCCGGGTCCTCGTAGCCGTGCGTGCTGTCGGAGTCGGGGTACAGCTCGTCGGGTGAGGTCGCGACGTGGTTCCGGGCCGCCAGGAGAAGATAGCCCGGGAGGTCCTCGTATGAGCCTAGGTCCGTGCCTGCTGACAAGGAGTACGCTGCAGTCGTGTTGCGCATCCCATGGGAGAATGTTGATGCGAGCGCATCCTCTCTGGCGAGAGGCGCCGTCAGGTCTGCTGGAGGTGGCGCGAACCCTTCTGCCGCGACGGCAGGCTGTGACTCGCCAGCTTCGCCCTGCGGAGGGGAGCTGGCACGCGCCGCCCTGCGTCGCTCTGCCCATGCTTGACGCGAGCGCTTGCCCGAGCGCCTTTTGCATCGAGGTGACCGTGGGGCTGGCGCCGCAGCTGGTGTCGGCGCACCCATGATCTCCTCGTTGTTGAGGATGCGCATGAGGTACCGGTTGCCGGTCGCCTAGAACCTTATGCTCCCGAATCGGATCTCATATCCGGCTGGGAAAGGATCGGAGCTGCCCTAGGCGTACCTCTCTGATGTCAACTCGGTGACGATCACCATCGGAAAGGCAGGTGGATGGGCCGTGTGGACCCTGGAGTGTGTGTCGAGACACGCGAAGCCCCCTACCTGGCGCGCCAACTGTCGGGGTTTGTTACCGCCAGCAAGTAAATTTATACGACCGTGTGTCGGGAATCGCACGGTTGCACAAGAGACACAAAAGATTATACTGGTTCGGGCCTCAGGAGAGTAATACCCTACGTCCAGTCTGAGGAGGGGTGTTCTTTATGCTCAAGTGTTTGTAGTAGGGGTTACAAACTGGTCGGGAGAGGGTCTCTGCACCCAAGTCCCTGGGTGTGTGCACGTGGTTCTTGTAGCAGAGTTCTGCGTACGTGAAGGGGTGTGAACGACTGTGGGGTGTTATGAGATGAGATATCGATCGAGAGTGTGTGTGAGCGTAAGTGTAAGCGTGTGTACATGCGACCCCCTTCTCCCCCTTTTATAGTTGCAAGGGAGAGGCCTATGGGGGTAAAAATGGGAACAGAAACTAGATTACAGTGTAGGGTGTCCTTCTCCACGTCGGGTCGGTAGGGCGATGCGGCCGGAGTGGCTACGCACTGTAGCGAATTAATCAGCGATGGTATAGGCCTCCCGGAATAGCGGGCTCCGGGTAGCTGCTCCCGGGACTTCTCAGGCTCGTCCAAGAAGTCTGGTAGTCGTAGGTTGTAGGCTCCGTACCCTACTACCGCCAGCAGGGTAGGTATGCGTCTTTCCCGGGTACTATGGGGGCCCCTGTGTGGGCGGACTGGCCCGCGCTATGCCGTTCGTGGCGTAGTAGGTGGTGCGCACTGTGCCATTCGTGGCGTAGTGGGCGGCCATGCCTTCTGACACCGGACGGGACTTGCCAGTACGACCCAGCATGGAGGGAGTGGCACATGGCGGCGCGGGAGTGATCGCGTGCGGATATCCCGCTCTATCAGGAGTGGGCCCCGGTCGCGGTTGCTTTGCCGTGAAGCCTGGGCTTGTCGGGGACGGAGACTACTTGTGCGAACGAGTAGTCGGAGGCGGGACGGAAACTACTCGTGCGAACGAATAGTCATCGAGGAGGCAGAAACTTGTCGTGCAAGCCGCCATGTAGTTGGGAACTTGTCGTATGGGCCCCCAAGCACTTGGATCTTGTCGGATGGGTCGTCATGTACTTGCAGGGGGAGGGTAGCGGCGCACGGGGACCACCAAGCTCCCGTACCATGACGAAAACTGGTCGTACGGGGTGTCAGGTACTCAGGGGCATAGTACTCAGTGTACAGGTGTTGGCGGTCAAATATGACACCCCTAAGGAACTTGTTACACTTTGGTTTCGACTTTGATTTGGAACTAACCCGCCACTAGGCATACTAATGATGTAACAAGTTCGACACGAGCATGTGTTTTTGGAGTTGTATGTTTATGTAGAAAATAACAAGCTTAATAGATAAGTTCGCATCAAGTTCAGAAGGTGTTAAGCAAGAGGATCAAGGAGCTCCGTTCGTGGCGAATACAAGGTGAACTTACTTCCGAAGGTGGCAGGGACCGAAATGCAACTGCATGATATTCCCGAGGACCAAGATGAAAGACCGGAGTTCATGCGACAAGACCATCTATCTTGATCGCGGGGATAACGATGTCTAAAGCCCATATGCGAAGGAGCATAAGATTCAAGGGCCGAGAGAAGCCTGCACGAGCAAGACGCAGGCGAGTCGAGCCAAAATGGGCCTGGGCCGGCCGGCCCATGCCGACTGGCCTAGGGCATTTTTGTGGCGGTTCGGCCCCCCCCCCCTTCTTGTGTGCGATGTTGATCTTCGGGCCAAAAAGACTGATAAAAGCCCCTGAGGTCGACGAGAGGAAGGGATCAAATTTTCAGAGATCAAACAAAGAGAAGGAGCCACATAGAGGAGAGGGGAGCGACGCACGGAAGCCCTAGCAAGGTCCCTCCGGTGTTGCCACAAGATCAAGAGCAAGGAGGAGATTGGATCTTCAAGGGAGAAAGTAAGGCAGAAAGCATCTTCCTCGTCGATCTTCATCTAATTCGGAGGATTCTACACCATGTCCCGCGCTTCAATGTGTAACATTATGGGGTAAAGTCCTTGTTTGTCCTTGGGGTTGAAGGGAGAGCTTGAGTTGTAATCACCAAATCTATGTTTTGGATCTATTTGCTTTCATATTCATGTTGATGGTGCTTTAATCTTAATGGCCGGCTGGCGTGCTTAGGGGATGCATCGCTTGTAGCCTCGTGTATCGTGTTCCTTTTGTTCTTTATTTCATTACCATCGTGTAGTAATAGTACGCAGGAGGGAAAGTATGTTGAACTAGGTTCACACCCTTAGTATTGCATCCCTAGTTTACATCAACTTCTTGTGCACCTATTATTCGATCACGGATTACCCTCGTGTAGTGACTAGTATGCAAGAGGGAAAGGATTGAACTCGGTGCACCCTTACCTTGGATAGTTTAGATCGGATGTTCTTGCTTGGTGGTTACATCTCTAAGTGATCCTAGATCCCTTGGACAAGCATTCTTAATATCTTGTACTCTCCATACCTTTACTCTCTACGTTAATCTCTTTAACCTAGATTAGATTAGTTCTCATATATATCATCACTTGATAAAGAGCTTTAAATCAACGAGATTAGTGCTTAGTTGATCGTAGCAATCCACTTGTTCCACGGATTGATAAACCTTGGGGGATACTCTAAGGGAAAAGCTACAACCGACCCGTGCGCTTGCGGATCGTAATTTGGCGCGTTATCTACCGTCAACAAGCTTTTCTGGCGCCGTTGCCTGGGAACAAGCTAGTTTGCTACGTTTAACTTGGTATTAATTTTGTTGATCACTAACACTAACTTTTCGTCTAGAAAAACCTTTGTTTTTGTTTTTGTTTCTGTTGTCTAGATGGATTTTGTCAATCACCCCATGGAGGAAGAAGAAAAAACACTAAGGGAGTATGCTAGCCCGCGTTCGGAGGATATTAAAGTGCAAAAATCAGATTCGATACCCAAGGCTATCGAGTACAAGATCAAGCCTCGAATGATCAAGATGGCAGCATCAAACCCATTTAGAGGGGTGGAGACGGACAATCCATATAGGCACATTGAGCGTTTCACGATGCTATGCAACATAGTACAACAAGAAGGAGTTCCGGCCGATTGGTACAAATGGAATCTTTTTCCATACTCACTTGCGGATGAAGCGAAAAGATGGCACTCGCTTGCATCCTTCGAGGTGGAAGGAATTTGGATTCGATTGGTGAAGAAATTTTGTCAAAGATTCTTTCCGATAGGCAAAGTTCAAAGCGTGAGGAGGCAAGTGATAAATTTTGCGCAAGGAAAAGAGGAAGGAATAGATCAAGCTTGTTAAAGATTCAATGGATTAATCAAACAAGGGCCAAAGCTTGGGTTCTCCAATGATGTACTCTTGCATACTTTCAATTTTTCCCTATCCCCCGAATGCATGTGGTATGTTCAAATGTGTGCAGGCGGAAATATCATGGAGAAAACACTCACGGAAGCCACCCAACTACTAGAAAGAATAAGCGAAGGGGTGGCCATGCAAAGAGATTGGGAAGAATATATTTCGGGAAGCGTTGAGCAAGAAACTCATGTGGAGGTACTTGTTGGAATTTCTAGAAAAGAAGCCCCGGAAGTGAAGAAAGAAGAAACAAAATAAGTAGAGATTGAAGGAGCAACCCACAATGGAGGAGGACCAATCCAAGGAAACAAAATTTGCAAGCTAGAAGAGGAAAAAGGAAGAAGTTTAGCAAATGCAAAGCCGCTAAAGGAGTTCGAACAAATGGATTGGATCCCGATTGACTTCGAAGAAATATACAACAAGAGGAGACCATACCCAAACCAATAAGAATCCGCGAGAGCCATAGAGTTGAACTTTCCAAAGGAAAGACACTCGGGGTACGAGCTAGACAAAGAATCGGCCGGAGAAATTATTCAAAGACTTTTCAATGAGGAAGAAGAGGTAGATCCAGATCACATTGCCGAAGTAAAGAAGATTATGGGAGTGAAGCCGGAGGCCTCACCATATGCACACCTAGCCGAGGTGTACGTGATAGGAGCCGATCATGTCGAAGGTACCTCTATATCAACACCTAACATAAGTTGCACCATTAATGGGGAGAAAATTTGCAAAGCCTTATGTGACATCAGAGCCCATGTAAGTGTCATGTCTTCCAAGATTTATCATGAGCTTTTTAGTAAAACTTTAAATCTAGCTCCAACACAAATAAAATTGATCATGGGAGATGGTAGAACAACAAGACCCTTGGGTGTGCTTAGAGATTTATATGTTGCTATCTCAGGTAAAATTATTCCAACCGACTTTTTTGTAATTGATGCTTGCCATGATGAACATGATGATATAATTCTTGGTAGGCCTTTTCTTAAGTTGGTCAATGTTGTTCTTGAGCTGGAAAGGGTGGAGTTACTATTGATCTAGATGGAACTAAACTCACATATGATTTTCTACCCACTTCTCGTATTGCTTTACCTCTACCTCTTGATAACGAAGAGGTAGAGGGCCTTCGTTTTGTTGATACTTTCAGGGACCCTCTCCAACGAGCAATGGAGAATGATGCTATTTATGATGATCAAGACAAGGAACTAGTGGAAGTAACCGAGGAATTAAAGGCACAAGATGGAAGCTTGGAAGAAGGAAGTTTTGAAGAAATTGGAGATTTGCAACAACAAGAACCCGAAGCACCCGATATTGAGTTAAAGCCACTTTCTAAGGAACTAAAGTATGAATTTTTGAGCTGATAAGACATACCCGGTCATCGTGAGCGATGAATTAAGTCCGGAAGAGATGGACATGTTGCTGAATTTATTGAGAAGACATATGAAGGTGATTGGGTATGCAATAAGTGACTTGAAGGGTATTAGTCCAGCCTTTTGCACCCACAGCATACCACTTGAAGAACAATGCAAGCCCGTTGTTGAGCATCAAAGAAGGTTGAGCCATGCTATGCGCGAGGTGGTGAAGAAGGATGTGATCAAATTGTTGGATGCCAGATTAATATACCTCGTGCTTCATAGTGAATGGGTGAGGCCGGTGCATTGTGTACCAAAGAAGGGAGGAATAACAGTTGTGAAGAATGAGAAGGAAGAGTTGATACCGCAACGGATCGTGACCACATGGAGAATGTGCATTGACTATAGGAAGTTGAACAAGGCAACAAGGAAGGATCACTTTCCGCTGCCATTTAACGATGAGATGCTTGAAAGGTTAGCCAAACATTCCTACTTTTGTTTCCTTGATGGATACTCAGGATTCATGCAAATTCCCATCCATCCGGATGATCAACACAAGACAACCTTCACATGTCCGTACGGAACTTTCTCATATAGAAGGATGCCATTTGGTTTATGTAATGCACCAGCTACCTTTCAAAGATGCATGACGACTATATTCTCGGATTTTATTAAAGAAATTATGGAGGTATTCATGGATGACTTCTCGGTGCATGGTACGTGTTTTGAAAGTTGCTTGGAAAATTTGGAAAAAGTTCTTAAAAGGTGTGGAGAAATTGACTTGGTGCTTAATTGGGAGAAGTGTCACTTTATGGTGAAACAAGGGATAGTCTTGGGACATGTCATCTCCGAGAGAGGAATAGAGGTGGACAAGGCTAAGATTGAAACGGTTGAAAAGTTACCACCCCCGACAAATATCAAATCGTTAAGAAGCTTTCTTGGGCATGCCAGATTTTATAGGAGATTTATAAAGGATTTCTCAAAGATCACCAAGCCATTGACATGACTTCTCCAAAAAGATTTGGAATATGACTTTGAAGAAGAGTGCTTGCATGCCTTTTGGACGTTGAAGCAATCTCTCATAAACGCACCAACTATGCAACCACCCGATTGGAATCTACCATTTGAGATAATGTGCGACGCAAGTGATTATGCCGTTGGAGCCGTTCTTGGACAATGGAAGGAAGGGAAGGTACACACAATTTATTATGCAAGCAAAACACTAAATGAAGCTCAAGTGAATTATGCAACTACGGAGAGGGAATTGCTTGCCGTGGTGTTCGCATTTGAAAAATTCAAATCCTATATTGTGAACTCAAAGGTGATCGTGTATACCGACCATGCTGTAATCAGGTACCTTTTGTCCAAGAAAGATGCCAAGCCACGTTTGATTAGATGGATTCTACTATTACAAGAGTTTGATATGGAAATTAGAGACAAGAAAGGGTCGGATAATGTTGTAGCCGACCACCTATCAAGGATGCATCATGGAGATGATGGGATGGAGCTAATTGAAGATAGAATGAGAGATGACCATCTATATCGGGTACTTGATAGGAGAGGATGGATGAACGATATTATAAGGTGCTTACAGAAGATGCCATTTGATCACTTAGACAATAATTCTAAGAGAAGGGTAATTGCTGAGAGCAGAAAATTTTATTGGGATGCACCATACCTATATAGATTGGGAGATGATGGAGTGCTAGGAAGATGCATACCGCGGGAAGAAAGAGAAGAAATTCTAAGGAAATGCCACTCATCGGAATATGGAGGACATTATGGACACTTCAGAACGCAAGCAAAGGTATGGGCAAGCGGATTCTATTGGCCTAAGATGCACAAGGATGCTAAAAGGTTTTTTACAACTTGCCCGGAATGCCAAAGGAGTGGAAATATATCACAAAAGAATGCAATGCCGCTGAATTATAATTTGCAAATTGATCTATTTGATGTTTGGGGCATTGACTTTATGGGACCGTTCACTAACTCGCATGGATATGAACACATCTTGGTCATAGTTGATTATGTATCAAAATGGGTTGAAGCGATTCCATGTCGGAAAGCATGTACGGAAGAAGCTATTCAAATGATCAAGACGGTGATATTCCCTCGATATGGTATTCCTAGAATTTTAATAAGTGATGGTGGATCACACTTTATTGGCAAGCATTTCAAAAGGTGTATGGCAAAGTTGGGAATCGAGCATAGGGTCTCCACGGCCTATCATCCACAAACAAATGGCCAAGCGGAAACATCAAACAAGCAACTCAAAGACATCCTCAAGAAGACAGTGACTAAAGGAGGAAAAGATTGGTCAAAGAAGCTAGACGGAGCATTATGGGCATACCGAACTACGCATAAAACACCGATAGGTATGACCCCTTATCAATTCGTCTGTGCAAAAACATGTCATTTGCCGGTAGAACTAGAGCACAAAGCTTATTGGGCAATAAAGGAGATGAATCTTGATATTGATGCGGCACGAATAAAGAGGAGGATTCAAATAAGTGAAATTGAAGAGCTAAGATTGAAGGCATATCACAACGCTAGCATCTATAAAGAAAGGATGAAGAGATGGTACGACAAAAGATTGCATAAGAAGGAATTTAAGGAAGGTGACAAGGTCCTACTATACAATTCTCGATACAAGGTCTTCGGCAAAGGAAAATTGCAAAGCAAATGGGATGGACCATAGGTCGTACACTCGGTGTCACCATCGAGAGCGGTAACAATCATGGATGTCAAGGGAGATCAATATGTTGTGAATGGACAGTGACTCAAGGTATTCCTAGAGCCCGACATTGTGCCCATTAAATACATTCACGTCTACACCTTGGATGGTGACCCGAATCGTCAAGACTAGCGACAAAAACAAGGTAAGTTTGTAAATAATTTTTATTTTTTTATGAGCATCCCACCTTTGCCCTTAAATTTATTTTATGATGAGGACGTCGTATGTTTTAAGTGTGTGGGGGGAAGGTGTGATCTCTTGTTTTTTTAGTTGAGTTGTTTCCTTTTTTAAAAAAAAATTGTTCGATGGTGTGATTTAAATTAGTGTGGAGTCAATAAAAACAATATTCTTGTGCAAGTTTTTCCTTTCCTCTACTTGTTGGTTTGTTCTTTACCTTTATTATTTGAGCATGTGTAATGAGCAATAATGTTTACCGTGGTGCTTAGTGGAAGTTTTCCTATAAAGTACCCATACTCTACTTTAATCTAGAACCTCACTTTGACTTTGCTATGAGTAAGACTAAAATTGGAGGCTTTTATTTCTGAAAATTTATGAAAAACCCTTGCAATAAAGGTTAGCAACTTCTTTCTCCAAGTCGAGAGACAAGCATATCCTATACAAGGCCTATATTATATATACTCCACCATAAGTGTAGTTAGCATGATGAACTGGGTTAGGACTTTTCTCTCTTGGAAGTTCTAATTTCGAGCAATGATCATGTCCTTGCTTTATATCTTTTATTGCTAGCCTCGTCATATATTCGATAACGAGACTTTCACATCGAAAGTCTCGTGTATCACCGGATTCCATACCCAACCCATAATATCTCTTTTATTCATCTTATTCCTTGAACAGAACCTATGCCCGAAGATCCGTTCCGTTCCTAGAAAGGATTTTAGTTAAAATAAAGAAGGTGTGTATGTGAAGGAAACAAGCGAAGAGCTTCGGAGAAGAGTTAAAGATGTCAAGAAAAGAGGAAGAAAAGAAAAAAACATGTGTATAAAAGAAAAAAAAGACAAAGAAAAAAGAGAAATTTGAGGAAAAGCAAGGAAGGTATAAGAGAGATGGTAAATCAAGTGAAGATCAAGAAAGTGCAAGGAAGGATGCTGCGTTGTTGAGGATGAATCTTTGATTTTCCAACCATGTGCAATCCGACAATGAGGACATCATTAGTGCCTTGAATTCATATTTTCTTTTTCCTTTGCACATGTCCACCACTCTAAATCTTCTCATCCTTGATACCCTCACATTATGGTTTCATTCTCATGATCATTAGCTCGGGAGGTGAATAACTATTAGAGGACTTTCCTAGCTTGATAATATTTGTGTTAACTTCACTAGCCATACCTGTAGCTCCACCATGAATTATAAATGAGAGACTTATCGGAGGTGAGAGTTTATTAATTATTTAGGATAGCCACTTCAAATGAGCGACATGTGAGGACTTGGAGAAAGACTTTGTCTAATACTTGTTGCAGGAATTTTATTTTAAACTCGTGGAAAACCCTCCAATGGAAGTAAGAAAAAGTAAGTATGGTTGGATTTGAGGATCTCTAGTGAGAGGAATGAGTTGTGGGGTAAGCCTTGAATTGGCAATATTTCTAAATGCCCATGTTTATGTCATGATCATTGCTTTCATGTTTCTTATACTAAAGATGAAGGTTTAACTAACTTGTAAGGAAAGGTGAGACGAAACACATTTCAACTCCATGGATGAATGACCTTTGCAAGCAACTTGCTCGAGGACGAGCAAGATCTAAGCATGGGGGAGTTGTTGGCAGTGAAATATGACACCCCTAAGGACCTTGTTACACTTTGGTTTCGGCTTTGATTTGGAACTAACCCGCCACTATGCATACTAATGATGTAACAAGTTCGACATGAGCATGTGTTTTTGGAGTTGTATGTTTATGCAGGAAATAACAAGCTTAATGGATAAGTTCGCATCAAGTTCGGAAGGTGTTAAGCAAGAGGATCAAGGAGCTCCGTTCGTGTGTGAATACAAGATGAAGTTACTTCCAAAGGTGGCAAGGACCGAGATGCAACCGCAAGATATTCCCGAGGACCAAGACGAAAGACCGGAGTTCATGCGACAAGACCTTCTATCTTGATCGCGGGGATAACGATGTCCAAAGCCCACATGGGAAGGAGCAGAAGATTCAAGGCCGAGAGAAGCCTGCACGAGCAAGACGGAGCCAAGCCGGGCCAAAATGGGCCTGGGCCGGCCGGCCCATGCCGACCAGCCTAGGGCATTTTTGTGGCGGTTCGGCCCCCCTTTCTTGTGCACGATGTTGATCGAACCCTAAGTCAGTACCTCCGCCGCCATTCGCCAAAAAGACTGATAAAAGCCCCTGAGGTCGACGAGAGGAAGGGTTCGAATTTTCAGAGATCAAACAAAGAGAAGGAGCCACATAGAGGAGAGGGGAGCGACGCCCGGAAGCCCTAGCAAGGTCCCTCCGGCATCGCCACAAGATCAAGAGCAAGGAGGAGATTGGATCTTCAAGGGAGAAAGCAAGGCAGAAAGCATCTTCCTCGTCGATCTTCATCTACTTCGGAGGATTCTACACCATGTCCCGTGCTTCAATGTGTAACATTATGGGGTAAAGTCCTTGTTTGTCCTTGGGGTTGAAGGGAGAGCTTGAGTTGTAATAACCAAATCTATGTTTTGGATCTATTTGCTATCATATTCATGTTGATGGTGCTTTAATCTTAATGGCCGGCTAGTTTGCTTAGGGGATGCATCGCTCGTAGCCTCATGTACCGTGTTTCTTTTGTTCTTTATTTGATTACGTCATGTAGTGATAGTACGCGGGAGGGAAAGTATATTGAACTAGGTTCACACCCTTAGTATTGCATTCCTAGTTTACATCAACTTCTTGTGCACCTATCGTTCGATCACGGATTACCCTCGTCTAGTGACTAGTATGCGAGAGGGAAAGGATTGAACTCGGTGCACCCTTACCTTTGATAGTTTAGATCGAATGTTCTTGCTCGGTGGTTACATCTCTAAGTGATCCTAGATCCCTTGGACAAGCATTCTTAAAATCTCCCGGCTTGGAGCTAGAATGGGTGAATGACGAGAAGTAATGGCATTATGGGTGGCCTCCCATGATGCCAAGTTATCGTTAGTTTAATTCCGCTGTCTTTAAAAACTGTGAACCATGGTTTACTATTTTATGAACTATAATTGTAATGATTGACCCTAAGGGGAAGATTAGTCTTAAATTGTAAGGTACTCTCGACTCTCCTTCATGGGGGTTTTAATGTATGCGTGTTCGATCCTCTGTGTGTGGATTCAAGTGATTTACCGAGCTTTGACCCGACAACACTCAACGAAATAATTCTTTATTATCACTTAATGACCAAAGTGGATTGGTTTAGGTGATAGTACGGACTTATCTCAGGTGGGGTTGTCATAGTTGGTACCAGAGCATCCGTATACACCAGATTAATTAGTTTACTAACTAATCACAACGATTCATAATTAAAACTTGCCAAGATTGATTGGATTTTGAAAATACGTTGGATCGTTAAGGAATGTTTAGACCGAAAGGCCCTAGAGGGAATTTTGGGTTCTTTTAAGGTGGCTAAGTATTTATGGTTTATTTATGCTAACTTCCAACACTTCTTAAACCACGTGTTTCATACGTGGGTGGTGCCGCATCACGAGTATGCGAGGGTTGATAGGGCAATCTAGTCCACGGATTCTATCTTCTCGGTTGGATGTGCACGTGTTTTATACGTGTGCTACCGTATGCAAGTCATACGAAGGATGCCATGTTCCATTCAAGATGAACATGTCATGGGTTGTGATGTCGCCACGTTTTGCAATACGTGTGCATGATTCCGCATTACGAACATGCGAAGGGGGGCACCCTCCATTCAAAAGGGGCATGTCTCAGGTTGGAGGCCATCCATACAGTGCAAAATGCAAGGATACCATTTCTATAATGAATGGTAATGTATGTGGACGCTCCCGTGACGTGCTGGCACGGAAGGTTCTTTTCTGCAGGTACGCTAACCACGTTTCGTACGATCGTTGCGTGACCAAAGTATAGCTCCGACTAGTTATTATAGGGAGAGAAGTATATAAGCCTTGCCACCGGCACTAACTTCGACTTTTGGCTTGATCACCGTGTGAGGTCGTATGTGATGCTTTTTGCATCATGCTAAAAATGGTTGAACCCTAAAATTTGTAATCATACATGTTTGTATGCTTTGTAGGTGTTATTTTGCTACCTTGATGTGTTAGTATAGATCGCTTGTACAACTTGCTGTTTGCTTAGTCAAGTAATGCGTCTGTTTCCTTAATTTTTTACCCCCTGTTATAAAAATAATTTGGCTCGATGATCTATACGAAAGTTGCTCCATATCTAATCTAATTTATGCTGCCAAAATTTCATAAACATATCTTCAATAGATCTCAAGTTATGCCCAAATTAGTGACACCCTGTCTTGCTGTTTTCCTGAAAGACCTCAATCTGAACTTGTATCTTTGAGCACCTTCCCAATATTTCTAGATCAACTTTCGAATACCAAAAATGTTCCTCATAATCTTGCTAAGTTGCTACAAAAATGTGGGAAATTTTGGGTCTGTAGTTTTTGAGTTATGAAATTTTGTTCACAACCGACAAGAACTTATGCGATTTGTATGTCGCACACGTTCAAGTTCAGGCATACTCTATATCTTTGTATAGATGGTTACCCCAATTTTACCCACATGAGGATCCAAAATGTTCCTCGGTATCTACCTAAGGATTTGACGAAAGTTAGAATCCTTAGTGTGGTTTTTGCATCCAACTCACTATTACAGTTATGAGAATCTATCCTTGTGCACATTCTTTCATCAAATATTTACACTTGTCACTCTATCCAGATGTCCAACTCCGGATCCATGACCGCTGATGTGCAGGCGTGGACTCCCTTGAACTACCTCATGGAGGGTGGATTTCCTGCACTTCTGTGGGACACCCTGAAGGACTTTGGATACACCACGTACCCAGGGTGCATGGGACGTGAGTTCATGACTTCGGGACAAATCCTTCATTTGCAAGATAAGGTGAAGAACCCCACTTGTCCGATGAATCCTGACTGGGAAACATGGGATTGCACAGCCCTAGGCTTGACACTGCCTAGCACCATACAAAAGGCCGCTCTTGAAGCTCTCACCACCTTTTGTGGGAACCATTCTGCCTCGGTAGATGGTACTGCAGCCAAGGTAATTCCCATAGGAGCAGAATACTCCACGCAATGGGTGGAACGTGAAGTGTTTTTCCCCGTTCAGGGCAATGCTCACTATAATCCTGATCTTGCTACCTCAGCCTGTTTCTCGAAGGCCATGTATGACACTTATCGACTGATGGTGTGTCAGGGGGTGAGACCTGGACAGATCTGCTAGGGGGTTACCCTAGAGGTTTGCAGGTTAATGGAGGATCGGGACCTAAGAGCATAGGTGGTAGTCCACGTGGTGAACTCAGAACTAGGCGAGTATGGCAAAGAACACGGGGAAACAAAGGGTTTAGACTGGTTCAGGCCTTCGGAGAGTAAAACCCTATGTCCAGTTATGGTGGTGGATTATGCGAGAGGATGAAGATGTGATGTCCCCTTGGATGGAGCCCTAGGCCGCCTTATATGGGGAGGACGGGCTAGGGTTTCCATTCAAGGTCGGTGGACCCGTGTCCGGGTCGGTTACAACTGCGGGAAGCTTATCCCTCAGATTACATGGAGTATCCTGTGATACTCGGAGCTACAGGCGGTGGCGCACCACGTCCTAGTGTCTTGGCTTGCACGCCAAGCTTCGCGGGTCTTCCGGGATCTTGACGAGATCGCCCAGGGTCGTCGGAGCCATGGATAAGGTCGTTGGGCCCACTTGGCAGGTCGGCGGGTCTTCTAGAAGGTCGGGTCCACTTCTCAGGGACCTGTGGGACCCTAGCCGGTGGGGACCCATGGGTACCCATGTCTCTCAAGCCCCCGATCGACGTGTAGGCATAGCGGCCGAGGCGAGGTTTGGTCGAAGAGTAGCGAAGGCGCAACACCGTCGAAGTCGTGAAGGGTGCACAGGGATCCAAAAAAGAAAAAGCCCGCCGATGCGCGCACGAAGTTGAACATCGAGCTCCTGGGACGAAGAACCAGAAGGTCGAAGTGAAGAGGAGGCGTAGATCTCGAAGAACCGCCGGCCTGACTGGGTCAGGTATGATGAAGTAACTGCCGCGACCTTTGGAAAGGTCGCTATGCCCACCGCAGGTAGGTCGAGCGGAGAAGTAGCGGAAGCAGGCTTTTGTTTGGTCGAGGCGACCTAGAGAAAATAGGGCGTCGAAAGACGCACTAGTGTAGTAGCCCCCGAGCAGTAAAGTGACCAAGAATGGCCGGTTTGATCCTCAGAAGAAAAAGGAGAGAAATATCCGAACCTACAGCCTTCTGCTCAAGGAACAACACTGTGCTCTTGTGATATCGATCAAATAAGCACAAATGATCCAGAATCTTGCAGAAGTCGCCAGACACCAGAGCTGACGAGCACTAAGTCATTTGTGTACTGTATGGTCACGGGCCGGCTTCCAGGCGTAGCACAGGTCGCTGTCACCCGCAAGAGATAAAAATGCTCCAGAATGCGGTCAGGCAGGGGACATGCGCGCCAATGCCTCCCACAGGAGACAGTGACCTCGTGCCCCACGAGGGTATAGTGATCTTGAGGATGAGGACGCCACGCAAGCTGGCTTTGTGGATAAGACCAAATGGCAAGGGCTGGGGGTATAAATAGGCACCCATACCTTGAGGCTAACTGCCCAATCTTCAAAGTAGAACCATGGTGAGTCCGTGTAGTAATATTTCATGCCAGGGAGTTATGTCCGCCCACCAGAGCATAGAGTTGAGGTAGTTCATGCTTGAAGCTAGAAGAATTCTTGCGAAGCTCTAAGAAAGAACTCGATTGGCCTCTTCTCCCAGTCCCGCTGAGGAACCCAGGAGGAGTATGAAGCAGCAGCTGCATCGTTGGCCCTGACACTTTAAGGCCGGATGTGATGCTGGTGAGCACGACGCTCCACCCGGCGAGGCTGGTGTTGAAGCTCGCTCCATTTGGAATCTTGTGGGTAAACTCAGACTTGATGCTGGGTACCACAGGAAGCCTGCTGCAGCTCGAGTAGAGGTGGCTGTGTGGCAGCTGGCTGCACAGTGGCTGTAGAGGTCGTCGAGTAGGTCCTGAAGCTAGAAGAAAGCTTGCGACAAGCCTTATTAGTGTAGACTGAGTCGTAAGCACTTTGGAAGGTAATTCAAGGCCACTAATATCTTTGTATCTTGTAATTGGCCAAGGGCCAAATTCCTTGTAGCTTATGAAGCTGTAAATATGCATTTACATGATAAGTGTCTTTTTGCAAGTAGCTATAGGGGCGCCTGGATAACAATGGTATGGCTACCAAGGACCTAGCGGGGCTGTAATAGCACGCCGACTTCGGGAGGCCTTAAGTAGAGACGAAGAGCCCGTGTCGACCTGGATCAACACGGCCGTTGTGCAGTGACACAACACAGGTCGTCAGCCTAAAAAATCTAGGTCTACGCGACCTAGAAGGCAGCAGGGCCTTAGCGACCTCAGGGAGGTGCTACATGACCAGGAGGTCGCCAACGGGCAGTAGAGCCATTAAGCACGGGGCCGTTGGTATATGCGAGCCGTATAGGCGTAGGCAAACCAGTAGGCAGCGGGGCCTAAGAGCCAGGGTGTGAACCCGCCATTGAAGGCTAAGGCGACCTATCAAGCAGTAGTGCTTTGTCGACCTTGCGAAGAGGATGTCGTGGACCCGGAGGCTTGAAGAAAACGTTAGTATAGGGGCTTGCAGTAGGGCATAACGAGTCCACGGACGTGAGGCCATTGAGCAAAGAGCCAACGGGCATGGATTCCCGCACAACGCGAGCTGTTACTGCCTGTGACCGTTAGGCCGAAAGAGCCGTTGAGCGATGTATCCGTTGGGTCACTATTGACGGCTGTTAAGTGCCTACTTTAGCTGTCAATATACTCATGAATAAAGGAGCATAAGGCATTTCTTACACGTATTTAGTTAAGAATAATGTAGTTCCACTTGTCTTTGGAGATTATTTGATTGCAGGAAAATAAGCAAGAAAAGAGTGCCAAACTCACCTTCTAGGGTCCATGCCACATCACCTCATCCTAGGTGGGCTGCCAACAAGGATGCCATGCATGCAAACCTGCCAACTAGGGAGCCATGCATGCATGCCATGCAAGCAATCCAAGTGAAGCAACCCCCGACGAATCAGAGTGTGACATGTAGACATCACATGGATCCATGGGCCCACAAAGGCATGCAAACCGCGCCAAAACAGGGTGGACACCGGGAACCGACCTAAGGACCCACAGGGCAGCCTCCAGGAGGAAGCACACCCTGAGTGGGGCCCACAGGGGGTCGGCCGACCCCAGGGGTCGGCCGAACCGACCTTGAGGCCGCCACTCAGGGGCTTCCACGTGGTGGCTCTCCATTGGTCCTAGGCACCTTCCCCGGGGTGTTTGCCTCCATTCTTCGCCGGTGCACGGGCCTATAAATAGAAGGAGAGGGGGCTCACTTACGAGACATCCACACTTGCAACACCTCTCTCACTTTTAGTCTCAAGGCTAGGAGGTAGGCTAGATTAGTTCTAATTCAGGTTCCAAGTCTACTTTGGGATCTACGTATGAGTTCTCTTGTATCTTATTTCATTTGTATGACTTTGATCTACTTCAATTATTTATCTATTTCATATAAAGTTGTGTTAGTATGCATGAGTGGTTTGTTCATGTGTTCTTCACCTGTTCATCATTTAGAGGCTCCTGTTCTTGATGAACAAGGCCTTTCGATCCACTTGACGGGTGACTATTACATGTTTCTAGTGTTTGTTCATAAGTTAGAAGCTCGTGTTCTTCGCGAACACGACCCTTTGATCCAGTTGAACAGACATAGGAAAACAAAAATCCGTTTGTGTACTTAACCAGGTTTGATCTAATTAGATGACATTGTTGCGTTGTATTAAGTCTGTGCTTGAGCTACGGTACTCGGTGTAATTGGCTGGTTTATCTGGTTGCTTGACCTGGGTCACAATAGCCCGGGCCAGTCAAGTCCGGCTAACAACGTAAGCATGGTGCTTGGGTTGCTTAGCTATCTTACTTATGAGTTTATCCCAAGGTTTGTCTTGGGGTAGGCCGCGGTAGTGACAGCCGTTGGTCCTCTGAAATCCCCCACGTTCGGATAAGCTGTAGGAGTCTAAAATATAACAACCGGAGTTGTGCAGAAGTAACGTGGCAGGTTATCTTCCCGTGGTACCTGGGTGCTCAAGTCAATGTTCTTCAACGCTAGTGTATCTAACTCGTTCCTTCCAGCTTTATGTTTATAGTACATTAGAACCTAGAACTAACTCGTGTGTCACCTCCTATGCCTAGGACCCTTTAGAGAGAGAGTGAGTGTGTGTGTGATCACACTACCCCATTATCATATCTTTAGCCCTGCACTTGAGTGTCTGGTTTGTTTCCGTCAATGATCTATACTCATTGCAATAGAGTTGATCTTGTCATTCCGCCAATGCCTTCCTTGGATTCGATACCCTTTGGAATACTCCTTTGGGGAAATGCTACAATGGTACTTCCGTGCGCTTGTGGATCTCTGTAAACGTTAAGATTTACCAATCAGCATTTCTGGCGCTATTACCAGGATGGGTTCCAAACCTGTTCTTAGGTGATTGTGTTAAGAAATGTCAACAAGCATTTCTGGCACCGTTGCCGGGGAAGGCTTAAGGATGACATATCAACACTTTGCATATGTTTATAATCATGACAGGAATAAAACAGTTCTCAATGCAGGCTAACTTGGGTTGTCTTCTTTGTCTATTGATGATGAAGATAGGTAGTGCATGACTGGTTTCGACTTGCCATCGAATTTTACTGAAGATCCTGAGTCACTCGTAAGGAAGGCACGAAATCATTTCGGCTCTCCTTCTCGTGAACATTCAGAAGTCGATCCAGCTTCCTTTGTGCCATCCGCATCAACTTCCATGGCCAACCCTGTCGAGAAGACTCTTCGTGAGTATTCCGCTCCCACTGCTGACCAGGTACCGACAGGCCCTGTGATCAGAAATGCTGATAGAAACCCAGTTGGCTCAGTTAGCTACCTTGGTTCCCTATGCTGAAGACGGGAAGATTCCGGGGCAACCCGTGTCCTCCTGTGAAAATGTTTGTGTAGTGTCCACCAGATGGGGTAAGCATTCTGGTCGGACACAAGCCACTGACTATGCAGGGAAGCCTATACAGCAAATACTTGACCCATGACAATCTTCAACAATCTCACACAAGAAAGATCCTGGTTATCCGGCTATCACATGCAAGATATACCACCAGAAGATTAAGCATGCTCTCTGTGACCTTAGTGCAAGTGTTAACCTTATGTCCAAAGTCATGTTTGAACAATTGGGGTATCCAGCTCTAACTCCAACTGCGACAGCCGTCCAACTTGCTGATGCATCGATCCGATATCCAGAGGGGATCGTAGAGAATTTATTGGTATTCGTCCAAGGTTCATGCATCTTTGCGGATTTCGTGGTCCTTGATATGCAAGATGATGAGGGAATGCCTCTCATTCTTGGGAGACCATTCCTGAGTGACGCCAACGCATGGATCAATGTGGGAGCCGGAACGATCCGATTCCGCATTGGGAAGAGGAACTTGATGTTCCGATTTCAAACACCAAAAGTGAAATGCTATACACTGCAGGGCCAAAATGAGCAATCAGGGGCCTGGACGGAGCTACAGCCCCCGCGACTTTCCACCACTCCAACAAAGCCTAAGAAAACAAGAAGAGTGTGGCGGGAAATACAGAAGTCATCTCTATCAATCTCTCAGGAATGGGGTGACGAGTGGAATTAATCGCCGAGAACAGTCTCGCTCTCAGACTTAAAAAAGATGAGTCCTTTTTGCCAAAAGGTAAAATTGGTATTTATCTCATATTTCCCTTCTAAAATTTTATTTGATTTTTCCAAATGCATATTTGAATTTTCCAACCTTGCATCTGCATGCTAGATTTTTCTAGCCAATTTCTCTTTTCAAATAAAATTCTAAAAATAATTTCTTGAGTGGAAAATCAAAGAATAATTTTTCGAGCACCATTTTGGGCGAATCTGGACATAGACATCTGGGCAGGACATCAGGTAGCCGCTAGAGAGCTGTTGCAAAAAGTTGGAAGCTGGCGGGTCCGGCAGGGGGTCGACCGACCCCAGGGGTCGGCCGACCCTGGCCAACGGTCATGTGGGCCCCGACTCTTCCAACGGCTCCTAGCCATTGCCCTTGTCCTCTACCCCGGTGCCTGGCTTGGTTGCCTATAAATAGAAGGGGGTTTGAGGGGTTTCTTCATCCATTCACTCATTTCCATCACCCTCTCTCCCTCTTTGCTCTTGCTCTTTAGTTTTCTTGGATTTCTTGCTCAAGTGGAAGTGTCAAGCACTCTCTCCAATTTGTCGCTGAATATTGAATATTGGTGGAGCAAGCTCGGTAAGGATTTCATTTCGATTTCACTAACGCATCACCGAGTTGCTCGTGTTGTCCCATTGTTGTGCAAGATGAGTTGGATTACCGGTGCGTACCGAAAGGTGACCCGCTCACGCCGTTCTAGAGACGGAGAGGGCTCGTCTCACCACTCCGGAGCTACACCAAGTCCAATGTCAACTGACCGTGAAGAAGAGGAAGAGGAGGAGCTACCTACGCCACGAGCTGAAGGGGTGATCAACACCGATGCCGCCTTCATCGACTTGAGGGACGACTGGGAGAGACAGGCCTATGCTCTCATCAAGGATCGAGTCTTTGCCAACACCAAGGAGTTCGACTTGGCCCTTCTCGAGAAAACAGGTATGGACTCCGAGTTTGATTCCATTTGGCATGCTCTTGGTTGGGAGAACTTTGTTCCAGTGTGGGAGATCGGTTCTAGGCCTCTCACCATTCAGTTTCTCTGTACTCTTCGGGAGGATGAGGCTGGTATTACGTTTCTTTTCCGTGGAACGTCGTATCGAGTCTCATGGCATGATCTTAGCTGTGCTCTCGGTTTTCATCATCGTTGTGCTATTTCTCTCGATCAAGCTTGCAGTGATTTTATTCAAGATAGTTTTTGGGAAGAGATTTCTGGCCGGCCTATCCGTGGTAAGTTAGCACCTCGGTGCAACGATATATTGCATCCGACTCTCCGACTGTGGCACAAATGGCTTGCCATTACTCTCTTTCCGAGGGATGATGTTCGAACCGTGCACACAGACGAGATGAGGATATTATACGCTGCGGTCAGACGAATCAAAATCGCCCCAGTGCAAGCTATGATTCGGCAGTGGTTAACAAATTTTAGGATGACAGGTTCTATTGAGTGTACGTCCCTGATCACACGTATCATTTCGGGTCTTGGGATTTCACTAGGGGCTAACGTTCCCTACATTGATTCTCCCCGGGCCATGATAGATGAGGCGTATTTGATTCAAGGACATACTCTTAAAAAGGGCTCGGATGATTCCTTGGTTTTCTTTTACCCTGGCCACGCAAACCAGATTCGGTTACCTAACCCGGATTTCCGTTTGTACGGCCAAGGGCCACTGACCGTTCCTCTTGAGGAACCTCGTCGTTCTAGTGTTTCTAGAGACAGGGTCACTAGGAGTGCAGCGAGGAGGGCAGCGACAGCACAGCAACCGCCACAACATCCGCCGCCACAGCCATCACCGCAACCGTCATCTTAGCCACAGCCTCAGCCTACACCACCACTGTCTGGCGCATGGGCCTCGGCCGGGTACATGTCTGGAGTTACACCCGGATATGCCCCCGGTTGGGACCAACCCATGAGTCAGCCGGGTGCGAGTAGCTCGACCTGGGCTAGTGCAGGGAGTGGCGAGTGGGTTCAGCCCGCGGGAGCTACCTACGGAGACTCGTCTTCATCGTCCGGGTTGCGTTCGTCATCTCGTGGGGCCACCCTCACTCAGCAGATGAGCGAGCTCAACATCTGTGTCGGTACTATGGAGGAAACGATGCACCAGCAGGCTGAGTCCACTCGGGACTTGCAGCGTATGACGGGCGAGAGGATTCACACCATGGAGCAGAGACAGCTGCGACAGCTGGAGGAGCAGAGGGCTTACTACGCGTGGTTGGGATACCACCCTCCACAGCAGTGAGCTTGAAGCTAGCTTGGGGGAGGACCCCCATTCTGAGGTAACTTGTATCTTTTATTGTTTTCAGAACCCCATAGGCTAAAAACACATAAAAATCTGAAAAAGTTAAAAAGACCAAAAATATTTATTTGCTTTCTTAAATTAGTTTGTTTTCATATGCGCGGTAAGAGTGTTCTTATTCTCCATGGTTGAAATGATGAATAATTGCTCTGTTTATTCCTCTTGTATGCCTTGTTTACAACTTAGTATTCTATCCAAGTTTTGAGTTTGTTGGCTAGTATGATCGAACCTGAGCTTGAAATTAGTGGGTAGCAAAAAGCATGATCTTTGCCTAAGTTGTTGCGAGGTATGATATGGTATAATAGAGTTGCTATGAGCTAGTACTAAGTGATGTTTGATATCCGGAGTTTTTTTTTTGAAAAATGTTAAAATGATAAGTTCCTCAATGATAAGAAAGTCCTATCCAAGGCCATATGTAGATTTTAGCATATTTTAAACCTCCACATATGCTACTTGATTTCTTCATTGAGTTTTGTCGAATTGTTGTGACCCTCGGCGAGTAACTTGTCATACTCCTATGATCAAGATCACGTACACACCACCATATGCGAAACTTCTACACTGGAAGTTAGCAACCATCATTTCATCCATTTCCCATCCATTCCACAAAATAAAGCTCCGCACATGTTCTATAATTACTCTCCCTCCAAAAAATATTCGGCAAGGACTATGGGCTATGTAAAAAAAAGAGGAAAAGAATAAAGAGACATAGCCCAAGTCTCAAAAATTTTGAAAAGGAGGAGAGTAAAATCATGAAAAGAGGAGTTCATTATCCATCCACCATACACACACTTTTGCACATCTTGATCAGGGTGTATGACTTGTTCTTCCAAGGATCCGGTTTTCGACTCGACAATATATGAGAAACAGGTATGCCACATGTTTTCCCTACCTACAGCTCCACATATCAGCTTATTAGGAGTAGGTAGTGAAAGAAGGCAAACCAAAGCCTTGGTGAGGAATCATACACATTGAGCGATCCGAGAGTATCATTTGAGGAACTTTGATTTCTTTTGGAAAAACCTGCAAAACCTCCGGATTGATAACTGATCATGGTACATGTGATTAGTGATCTTTATACAACCATTCTATCTTTCAACCGCCCAAGGTAGGTGAAGCTACATGCCCCATATCAATCAAGTGTAAGGTAAGATCAATGCCAACTTCTTCAACTCTTGATAGAGTACCTAGGTGTATCTTGTCATACATTAGGAATACAACATCGTTGCAACTCCTGATTAACCAACCTAAGTCCTTAATCTCTTGCTCGAGACGAGCAAGAGGCTAGCTTGGGGGAGTTGTTGACGGCTGTTAAGTGCCTACTTTAGCCGTCAATATACTCATGAATAAAGGAGTATAAGGCATTTCTTACACGTATTTAGTTAAGAATAATGTAGTTCCACTTGTCCTTGGAGATTATTTGATTGCAGGAAAATAAGCAAGAAAAGAGTGCCAAACTCACCTTCTAGGGTCCATGCCACAT
This sequence comes from Cenchrus fungigraminus, assembly GCA_036936925.1. NCBI lineage: Eukaryota > Viridiplantae > Streptophyta > Magnoliopsida > Poales > Poaceae > Cenchrus > Cenchrus fungigraminus. The sequence continues at coordinate 9,035,090 of CM072775.1, read as the reverse complement.
CACCTCATCCTAGGTGGGCTGCCAACAAGGATGCCATGCATGTAAACCTGCCAACTAGGGAGTCATGCATGCATGCCATGCAAGCAATCCAAGTGAAGAAAGCCCCGACGAATCAGAGTGTGACACGTGGACGAATCCAAGGGCCGCCATCATGCCAGTGAGCTTCATGAGGTCCTTCTTCCCTATAGGTAGCTTCATCCTGAGGATGGCATCCACCTTGGTGGGGTTCGCCTCGATGCCCCGGTTGCTAACCATGAAGCCCAAGAACTTGCTGGACGGGACACCGAACACACACTTCTCTGGATTAAGTTTGCAGCGATAGACGTGGAGGTTGGCGAAGGTTTCTACGCGGTCAGCTATGAGCTTATCCTCATGGGTGGTCTTGACAACCACGTCGTCGATGTAGGCCTCTACGTTTTTGCCGATCTGGCTTCCGAGGCACTTCTGGATGGCCTTCTGGTAGGTCGCGCTGGTGTTTTTGAGGCCGAAGGTCATGGTTGTATAGCAGTAGATGCCATGGGGCGTTATGAACACCGTCTTGTCTTGGTCAGAGACCTTCAGGGCTATCTGGTGATACCCTGAGTAGCAGTCGAGAAAGCATAGGAGGACACTTCCGGCCGTGGAGTCCACGACCTGGTCGATGCGCGAAAGAGGGAAGGGGTCTTTAGGGTAGTGCCTATTGAGGTCGGTGTAGTCGATACACATTCTCCATTGACCAGTTTTCTTTGGTACAAGGACCGGGTTGGTGAGCCAAATCGGGTTTTTACACTCACGGATAAATCCAGCAGCTAGGAGCTTTATTAATTCTACCCTAATGACCTCCTTGTGATCTTTCGCAAAGCGGCGAAGCTTCTGCTTGACAGGCTTGGCCATCTTGCTTACATCCAAGGAGTGCTCAGCCAGCTCCCTGGGGACACCCGGCATATCCGATGGACTCCATGCGAATATGTCCGCGTTATCCCGGAGGAAACTGGTGGGCGCGAGTTCCTATTTGGGGTCGAGGCCGTCGCTGATCACCACCGTCTTCTCTGTGTCGGCAAGGCCGAGGCAGACCTTCTTCGTGGAGGGCACCGCGTCGAGGGTGGTGTCGGTGCGCTTCTGCTCCGGGACAGCTAGGTCGCTCTAGTCGACCGCCTTGGCCTCAACGACCAAGGCTGCGGAGGCGTCTGCGGCGGCGGAGGTCGCGGCGAGGTCGAGGGTCTCCGTGTTGCACTTGAAGGAGATGATGAGGTCCCCCAGCATGGTGAGGACCCCATTTGGAGCCAGCATCTTCAACACCAAGTAGGTGTAGTGCGAGATGGCCATGAACCTAGCTAGCATCTGGCGACCTAGGATCGCATGGTAGGAGGACTTGAAGTTGGCGACCTCGAAGCTGAGGTACTCCGTGCGGAAGTTTGCCTCCATACCGAAGGTGACGGGGAGGGAGACCCGACCCAGGGGGTAGGCCGCCTTTCCGGGGACAATGCCGTAGAAGGGCTCGTCCCACTCCATAAGCTTGTCGAAGTCGAAGCCCATCTTCTGGAGGGTCTCAACGATAATGATATTGAGCCCGCTCCCCCTATCGATCAGGGTCTGGGAGAGCAAGGCCCCGTCCACCGTAGGCTCGACGACGAGCGGGTAGGACCCAGGATCCGGGATGTGGACCCAGTGATCAGCTCTTGAGAACGTGATCGCCTACTCAGACCAACGCAGAGGCGCAGTTAGCTGAGTATGGACGAGGTGGACCTCACGCTTGTCCTTACAGTAGTGTCTCCTGCTGATGCTGGACTTGATGCCCCCAACGATCATGTTGATCGTGCGAGTTGCGGCCTGGAAAGGCCAGTTGGGGTTGCCTGTCGGTGGCGGAGGGTGGGTCGCTGCGAGAGGTCTCGCGGCGATCGTCACGTCACTCCTCGCGCCGGTCGTCGCGTCGATCTCACCGGTCGTCACGGCGGTAGTTGTTGTTGTGGGGGCAGTTGTCGTGGCGACCACCGTCGTTCCTGGGTCGCTTCAGGTCCACGGGGGTGCTGAATGCCCTCCTGAACTGGGAACACTCGCGGAGAGTGTGGGTGGCTCCCTCATGGAACCCGCAGAGGCTGTCCAGCGCTATGTCGAACTCCTCCTGGTTGAAGGTCGAAGCCCGACACGCTTCAGCTGCTAGGACCACGGAAGGTCGTTTGCGGAGCTTGTCTGCTGCGGTGCCAGATGTGCCAGGGGCATCAACATCGAACTGGTTCTGCAGCGCCTCTTCTATGTCCATCAGCTTGTTGACGACGTTCATCAGCTCCTTGACGGTGGTGGTGCCAGACTCGTGGATCTTCTTGAAGAGCTTGTGGTCTTTGATGCCCTTCTTGTAGTTTTCTACGATCTGATCGTCCCTGACGCCGACGCACTCATTTCGGTTCTTGAAGAACTAGTTGTTGTAGTCACGGAGCTTCTCTTTGGGCTTCTGCACGACTCTCCCAAGGTTGAAGGTGTTTCCAGGGTGATCGTAGGTCGCCTGGAAGTTGGAGGTGAAGGCCTGGGACAGGTCGGCCCAAGTCTTGATGCTGCCCGGCTCGAGGCTATTGAGCCGCAGCGAGGGGGCCTTGCCCATGACCAGCGGGAAGTAGGCCGCGATATGGTCGAAGTTACCACCGACAGCCTTGACAGCGACGTAGTAGGTCGACAACCAGATGTTAAGGTCCGAGCGCCCATTGTACTGCTTGATGTTGGGCTTGAAGTTGTCGGGGTAGTCAACCATCCTGAAATAGGGAGCCAATACTGGGAAGGCGGTGACGGCGAGGTCGTTGCTGGTGCCTCTGACCGGGGCGGCCTCTCTGGGTGCGGAGTGGACGCTGCGCTCCGGGATGACGACCTGGGAGCGCGGCTGCCGATCCCGGTTTCTCTGGAGGATGCCTGGGTCACAGTGTTCGACGTCGTAGAGGGCACACCACTTGATCTTGATGTCATGGCGGTCCCGCAGCTCGCGCTCCATGATGCGGTGAATGGCACCAGGCAGGCCGTACTCGCGATCGTACTCCAAACGGTGATGGAGTTCGCGCTCCTCGCGCTCTCGGTGGCGCTGGTCGACGTAGCCGCGCATGTCGCGAGCGCGCTTGTTGGCATCGAGGTTGACGCAAAGGTCGCCGGCAGCAGCAGGCTGCTTGGCGGGTTGCTCAGGGTTGTGCTGAGTGACCTCCTCCCGAATGGGGGAGAGATGGTTGCACGAAGGTCGATGAGATCGACTGCGCGAGTGGCGGGTCGATGAAGACGTGGTGGCCTTAGAGGCCCCGCTCTTCTCCTCCACCAAGGTGTTGGCGACCCGGAGGTACGCGAGGGCCTGCTCAGCTTCAGGCGTCATCGGAGCTTGCTGGAGGTGGGTGATGGCCGCGCCCAGGTTGGCTTGGGGGTTGTTGAACGTTGGGATCCCGGCTTCCTCGAACTCCAGGTGCAGGGCAAGGCCGCGCACTGCTGCTCTTTTGCACGTCGCTGGGCATGCCGGGTGTTGGCTTGGATGCGGGCTGCTTCCTCAGAGTTGGTCGCGCCCACTCGGGGTGGCTCGTTCTCAGAGACCACGAGCACTTGGCGAAAGATGATGTCTGTGTCGTTGGGGGAGACTCGAACACGGACCTTCTGGAACTCCCCGCACTCCGGGGACTAGGTAGGTCATTTGGCGCGGCGGGGGAGCTCTTGGTCGATCTTCTTCCGGAGGCGACACCCGCGGAGGGTGTGCCTCGCACACTTGTGATAGGTGCAAGGTACGTCGAGGGGGTCGCGCCGGGTGCGAGGTGCAGGCCTTGGGTCGCCAGAAGGCCGCCGCCCAGATTGGATGTGGGGAGGCGTGGACAGCTGGCTGAGGCGAAGGCCAGGTGCAGACTGCATGCCGAAGGGGAACGTATCATGACGTCACGCCATCTGCGCCGAGCGCTGAGCTCGTTCGCAGATCTCCAGGGTCTCCTTCATCATGTCGATGACGTGCTCCATCCCCTGAACAAGGTCATAGGGTTTGGGTGGGTGGGTCTCCGATACTGGATTGGAAACAGGGGTGGCGATGGACGCCGTGACGACCTGCTCCGGGGTCACTGGAGGAGTTACGACTGCCAGAGCCGGAGAGGTCGATGTGAAGGATCCAAAGCAGATCTCCACAGGGTTGGCGAGGATGGCCGCCATGCTCGCCGGAAAAATGATGCTAGATTGGGCCACCATGCTGCACAGCGAGTTCCCGATCACCCCTACCTGGCGCGCCAACTGTCAGGGGGTGAGACCTAGACAGATCTGCTAGGTGGATACCCTAGAGGTTTGCAGGTTAATGGAGGATCGGGACCTAAGAGCATAGGTGGTAGTCCATGTGGTGAACTCGGAACTAGGCGAGTATGGCGAAGAACACGGGGAGACAAAGAGTTTAGACTGGTTCAGGCCTCCGGAGAGTAAAACAATACGTCCAGTTATGGTGGTGGATTATGCGAGAGGATGAACATGTGGTGTCCCCTTGGATGGAGCCCTAGGCCGTTTTATATGGGGAGGACGAGCTAAGGTTTCCATTCAAGGTCGGTGGACCCGTGTCCAGGTTGGTTACAACTACGGGAAGCTTATCCCCCGGATTACAAGGAGTATCCCGTGATACTCGGAGCTACAGGGAGCGGCGCGCCACGTCCTAGTGTCTTGGCTTGCACGCCAAGCTTCGCGGGTCTTCCGGGATCTTGACGAGATCGCCCAGGGTCGTCGGAGCCACGGATAAGGTCGTTGGGCCCACTTGTCAGGTCAGCGGGTCTTCTAGAAGGTCGGGTCCACTTGTCAGGGACCTCTGGGACCCTGGCCGGTGGGGACCCATGGGTACCCATGTCTCTCATGGTGGGAGAAGGTGTGTTCTATAGACACCAAATTTATAAGCAGCACGTTAAGGAAGGAAAGGATACCACACAAGAGTTGGAAGAAGCCCGAGCACAGATAGCCTCTCTGAAGAAAAGAAGACGCAAGGATAAAAGAAGAATGCGTGAAATGGGTCAAACCATTCTTGAGCAGAATTTCATGTTACAACACAACGACCAGTACATGTTTGAAGGACCGATTAGGCGAACCAGAGAGGGGGGGGAGTGAATGGGAGCCGATAAAAATTCTTCTCGAAGGAGATGAGAACTCCAACAAGACGAAAACGGCTTCCAACTCACGTCTCCGACCCAACTACCCAAGTTGGCCAAGACCACGCAGCCACTGGAGTGCTACTGGTCCTAGGAACCAACACTCAACCTTCCGAGCCAAAACTCACCAAACCACACAGCGGAAACTTGCACGGCTTGCTGCCTGTGCTACACCGGTCACACCGATGGCCTGCGCCGGTCAGACCGGTGACACCGGTCAGACCGGTGGACAGAGCCGGTCAGGCCGGTGGCTACAGCAGCCGCACAGCAAACGTTCCAGGAAGCCTCAGTGACTCCTCTAGGCCCTGGAACAAAAACCACCACGAAACACAACCTGTGAGGAAGAAGAACCCCTCACAAAACCTAGCAAAATAACTCCAAACACGCCAAGAACTGATCAGCGGGACCACGGGACAAAAACACACGGACAAGGCTATTCCCCGAGACAAAAACCCACCAAGGGCTAGCACCGGTCAGACCGGTCAAGAGAACCGGTCAGACCGGTCGTGCCTGGGCAGCTCGGGATGAACAGCGCCCGCGAGTCAACTCCTCCAAATCCAACTCCCGATCTCCCGATTCGCTCCACGGTTTTGCACAAGACTTTGGGGATAGTAGGAACACCTCATGGGTACTCCATAGCCAAGATTTGGTCCACCAAAACTTGTCAAATCAAGAGGAATCGAAGAAATCCCACCAAGAACGCCTCTAACCCTAGAGCCACGAAAACCCCAAAATTTAGCCCCTTTGCTCACGGATTTGGAAGGGGAATCAAAGGGAAAAGAACCACGAAGGGTTCATGCATACATCCCCCACCAAATCCCAAAGAGAAAGGCCTCGAAATCGCTCCAAGAAAATCGCCAAGAAAGGGCTCCGAAAATCACCAAAAATGAGAAACGGGAAAGACACATCCAAGCCTTGAGGAACCACGCCGAATCATCTATACATACCAAAGAGGTTCATACAAGGTCTAGCTTGCCGCCCGATCATCCTTCCCTCTCACAAGATCTCACCATGAAGCTCTCAAGCTAGTCCTACCAAAATCCTAAGGAAAATAGGAAGGAAAATAGGAAAACCAAATGAGCTAGGGTTCCAAGAGATGGCTGCCATCCTCTCACCACTTGGGTTATATGGAGGCAACCGAAAGACGAAAATACCCTTACTAGCTAACTAGGGATACATGCCCCTCGAGGGCGAAATTGGAAGTCTTTGTCTTCGCACCATCGGACGGATGCCCAGCGACCGCAAACTTGCTTAGCCTCGACGCAAGCCTAGCGATCCCGACGCGTGTCCTCCGCTTCGAAGATTCCGGACTGCGTCGTCGCACACCGGTCAGACCGGTGCTCCTCACCGGTCAGACCCACCGGTCAGACCGGTCTGGAGCTGCTGCACCTCCGTCTTCGGTTCTTCGGTCTTGGCTTTGTGGATCAACCAAGGAACCCAGTGATTTTCTGGTGAACCACCGGAAACCCCGCGAACTCGGTGTAGCCTCCGCCAATCACCACTCATGACTCGGCTCCCACGTAGTCCCGGCTCGACCTTGGTTTTGAGGCTCAACCAAGAAACCGTCCATGACTTCATCTTGCCGTTCTTGCCACCATGCGGCCCGCACTTGACCCCGCTGGCCACCGGGTCCCTCGAACCAAGCCTACTTGTCTTCTCCACACCTGGAGGCCTCACCGGCAACGACCTTTCACGCTTGTTCTTCACCTGCACCTGCACCAGTCAAGCCGCAACCTGCACCTGCAATACTTAGCCAAGAATCAGTCCACACCACGTTGTCAATCACTCATCACACCAGGAAGTGACCATCCACCGGTCCTCGAACCACACCTGGCTCTCAATCTCCCCCTTGATGAGTGCATTGACAACACACACGTTTTGGTAACCAAGAGAAAAGGAAAAGAAAAGAAACGACTAAAAGGAACTCCAACAAGCGATCGAAAGCCAAAGAAAAGGCAAAGAGCAAGATCACTTGAAGATGACAAGTCTCGGACCCCTTAGGCAAGGGCAACAGCTCGACACATCCGAGACAAAACATGCTCAAGCAAAGAGCACAAACCATCAAACCAAAGCTCGAAAACCACAAAGAGCTCCCCCTGCACACATGCAATCTCCCCCTGAACCAATGCAACTCCCCCTGGACAAATGCATGCGAACCACTTCACGAAACAGAGCAGCTGCAACAGCTCAGCTCTGACCGGTCAGACCGGTCGACACCACCGGTCAGACCGGTGCGCAACATGTGAACAGGACCAGCACTCTGACCGGTCAGACCGGTGACCTCAACCGGTCAGACCGGTGCACAACAGAGCCCAAAAATGGCTCGAAACCACCTGAAAACCTTCCAAATGCATTCAGTAGGCCAAAACATGCTCAAACTTCTCCCCCTTGTTGACAATGCATGAATCAAGCCAAAAATGCAAAAAAATGCAAGCTAGAGCTTCTCAAATAGACAAAATTCAACATAGGATGCTACACATGTCCAAACGAGCAAGTTAGATACTCTATAGCTTCGTAATGACATAAACTTCATGATCACCAAGTTTCACAACCATTGGGCGAAGCTAAGATAGAATTTAGCAATTTTGCGAAAAGGCACTCTCTCATGAGCAAAGTCCTAAACATGAGCAAAACATGTCAAAATGGCAAAGCCACACAAACTTCATGCTAGGACAACCATTCTAAGCATAAGACCATCATAAACACCCACAAGCACCTCATGTCATGTCAAAGCCACCGAGCCATGTGCCTACTTCTATATATGAGACTTCTCATTGGTAGGCATCATGCAACGATTTAGCACCCAAAGCAACTTAAAATTAGCACCTATGACATGGGAGCACATTTTTCAAGCAATTTACATTTCATTTTCAGATTTATAATTGGTACATGAAATGTCTTTGCGACAAAAAAGAACTTATGCCCCTCCATAAGATGAAGCATGGGGGCTAAACATTCATGATGGCAAATGAGCCTTTGGCCCCATATGATCAAAATAAGCTATCCAACCACAATTTAAGCATAGCCAAGCCACAAAAACATGTCAAGATCATGTAAAGGCATTTACTCACAAGAGAGCATACATATGAAATTTTTCAAAAACATAGCCATCAACCATGGATATAAACCAAGATTATCAAGAGCTAAGCCAAACTAACCATAGCTTACCAAATTAGCTCACAAAGACATATATGTCATTCCATGGTGAACAATGTATATAGGAGAAGCCTTTCCTAAACAATGCATATGATACAAAATGCATGCAACCTAAGATACAAAGATGCCTATACATCATGTTACATATGCCATGCCAAATGCAAGAAATGCACAAAGGAAAGCTATACATATGCTACAAAGGAGCTCCCACATGCCAACTCAAGAAATCAAACAAACACCAAGCTCCCCCCGCAAACGAGTGAAAGTTGCTTGATCTAGGGGTTTGGTGAAAATATCGGCTAGTTGTTCATGTGTGGGTACATGGATCAAAGCTATCTTCCCTTTCTCTACGTTGTCTCTCAGAAAATGATACCTCACTTCTATGTGCTTGGTTTTGGAATGGAGCACTGGGTTCTTTGCAACGCTTATGGCACTGGTGCTATCACATTGAAGTGGGACATGGGTATACTCCTCACCAAAGTCACTCATGGTGTATGTGATCCAAAGGAGCTGAGAGCAACAACTAGCTGCGGCCACATACTCTGCCTCGGTAGTGGATTGAGCAACACTCGACTGTTTGCGGGAAGACCAAGATACCAAAGAAGAACCCAAGAACTGGCAAGTCCCAGAAGTGGACTTCCTATCCAACCGACACCCGGCAAAGTCCGCGTCTGAAAATCCATGAAGCGCCAAAGAAGAAGACGCAGAGTACCAAAGGCCGAAGTCAGGAGTGTGTCGCAAATACCTGAAAATGCGCTTGACTGCTTGCCGATGCGAAGTCCTCGGAGACGCTTGAAAACGAGCGCACAGACACACCGAGAATTGGATGTCCGGCCTCGTCGCCGTCAAGTAGAGGAGTGACCCGATCATGCTCCGGTACTCCTTCTGGTCCACGTGTTCACCTTCCTCGTCCGCATCAAGAGCTGTAGTCGTACTCATAGGCGTTGCCATAGCCTTGGAGTCCTCCATCTTGAACTTCCTCACAATGTCCTTGGTGTACTTAGCTTGGTGCACAAATGTTCCTTCCTTTGATTGCTTGATTTGTAGCCCGAGGAAGAACTGCAACTCGCCCATCATGCTCATCTCAAATTCCCTGCTCATGTCTTCTGCAAACCTTGCAACAAGAGAGTTAGACGAGCCACCAAAGACAATATCATCCACGTATACCTGCACAATCAGGATATCTCTGCCCTGCCTGAGGAGAAACAAGGTCTGGTCGACCTTCCCCATCTCAAACCCTCTCTCAAACAGGAACCCCCTCAACCTACCATACCAAGCTCTAGGCGCCTGCTTCAACCCATACATCGCCTTCCTCAACTTGTACACCCGGTGAGGGTACTTCTCACTCTCAAACCCCGGAGGTTGCCTCACAAACACCTCTTCCTCCAACACACCGTTCAGAAAAGCACTCTTCACATCCATCTGGTACAACTTGAACCCTTTAGCCACGGAAAAGGCTAGAAGGATCCTGATCGCCTCCAAACGAGCTACAGGAGCAAAAGTCTCCTCGTAGTCGATCCCCTCTTTCTGACTGTACCCCTGAGCAACAAGTCTCGACTTGTTCCTCACCACTTCTCCTTTCTCTCCCTCTTTATTTTTCCACACCCATTTTGTCCCAATCGGCTTACACCCTGGGGGAGGGTCAACCAACACCCAAACTTGGTTCCTCTCAAAATTCTCCAACTCCTCATGCATCGAGTTAACCCAATTATGATCAGATAACGCGTGTCCAATGTCTTTGGGCTCAAAGGTGGCAACAAAAGCAGCATGAGCGAAATGAGAATTGTTCCGAACCCTCGACCGTGTAGTACGTTCATTCATGTCGCCGATGATTCTCGAAGCTGGGTGATCCACTTGCACTCGCCGAGGAGGTTCTCGCCTTGATGCTACCTCCCCCTCAACAGCAGCTTCGCCTTGATCTGGGTTTGTCGTTGTAGGTGTGGGAGAGGGTCCATTCTCGATCGTCGTCGAAGTAGTAGGTACATGTTCAGCCGCGGGCATCACACCGCCATCTTCATCATCTCCATGTTCATGCTCCTCCTCCTGAAAGATCTCCTCGCCAAGTTCGTCGTCACCTGCACACTCAAAAACAAGCTGACTACGTGGCTGTGTCTCGTCGAAGGTTACCTCGCAAGTCTCCACGATTTGGTTAGTTTCAAGATTGAGCACACGAAATGCTCTAGAATGAGATGCATAACCAAAGAAAATGCCATCGACAGACCTAGCCTCGAACTTGTCCAACTTCTTCCCTTTCTTCAGAATGAAGCATTTACAACCAAAGACATGGAAGTGACTCACCTTGGGTATGCGACCGTGCATCAACTCGTAACAGGTTTTCTTCTTGTGAACCCTGAGGTAGATCCTGTTCGACACATGGCACGCGGTATTGACCGCCTCAGCCCAGAACCTTCTCGGAGTCCTATGCTCGTCGAGCATCGTCCGAGCCATCTCGCACAAGGTCCTGTTTTTCCTTTCCACCACGCCATTCTGGGGAGGCGTATACGGACTCGAAAACTGGTGTTCAAGACCCAAGTCATGGCAAAAGATTTCGAAACGAGAGTTTTTGAATTCCGAGCCGTTGTCACTGCGGATCGCTCGTATGGCATCTCCGTGCCTCTCGTTTCTTAACCTCAAGACAAGATCTCGAACAAAACCAAACGTCTCCCCCTTCTCCTCAAGAAAGAACACCCACGCATACCGAGAGTAGTCGTCCACCACAACAAGGACATACCACTTCCCACCCGCAGATCGCACACGAGCTGGGCCAACAAGGTCCATATGGAGCAGCTCGCATGGACGCTCAGTCATCACATCGGTGAGAGGTGGGTGAGAAGAGGCTACCATCTTGGCATGCCTACACGGCGCACAAACCAACTCCTTCTCAAACCTCAAGCGTGGCAATCCTCGGACCAAATTGAGTTTACTCAAGCGAGACAAAAGGTCAAAGCTCAAGTGACCCAACTTCCTATGCCACTTCCACAACTCACTCGAAGAACCAGCCAAGAAGCAACGCTCCACACCAGAAGACTGAGAAAAATCAGCTCGGAACACTTGACCCTCGGGAACGATCATGCAAACAAGATCCCCCCGAGAATCTAAAATCCGAGAACCACCAGGCCGAAACAACACCTCAAAACCCTCATCCAACAACTGGGACACAGAAAGCAAATTGTATCCAAGCGATTGAACAAGAGCAACACGCCTGAGAGTGATCTTGTCACTTACTTTAATCTCACCTTCTGACAGCACACGCCCTCGCCCATTGTCCCCAAAGGTGATGTACTTCTTTGTCACTACCGGGACGAGACTTGAGAACCACCCCTTGTCTCCGGTCATATGCCTCGAGCAACCGGAGTCAATCAACCAAATGTTCTTCAAGTCTCCCACCTGAAATTCAAAAGCGAGCACGTGAGTGAACAAACGACTCAGCACTGGGGTTAGTACCAAAAGAGTAAAACCAGTGCCGAGCCATTTGCTCCAAAGTGGGGTTAGCACAAACCAAATCATCACGCCTATCAAAGCTACCACCACGGTAACCACCACGAGGGAACCAACCCTCTCTAGCTGGGGGAGGACGAAAGCCACGAAAGGGAAACCGTGGATCGTTCCTCCTCTCCATCTCAAAGCTACGACTCCTCCCACCCCCGTATTGAGCACGAGGTGGAGAACGCCTAGCAAACTGACCACCTGCAAACTTTCCAGACCAACCACCAGAACCACGACCTCCAGAACCAAACCGAGCATCCTCACGAGCACGAAACCCGACTCGCTGTCTGCCCAGACCTGCACCGGTCTGACCGGTGTAGCTCGGCCAGCAGCAGCACCTGCAGCCTTCCGGTCTCCCCAAGCCGGAACCGTCCTCACAATCGCCTTGGCCCTGGGCATCTGCATACGAGGCTCAGGTACACCATTAGAGGGGTGGTACCTGTCCTTGTTAGCCCACTCTCTAGCCATTCTCTCCTCACGCTTCCTCTTGAAGCAAAACTCATCCTTGTGACCATCTCTCCCACAATACCCACAATGGAACTTTATGGGCTGTGGCTTGGGCTTAGGCTTGGGTTGGGGCTGCCCACTCGGCTTCTCACCCTTCTTCTCTCCTTCCTCACCTCCCTTTGGGCTCACAAACTTCACCGGTTTCTGGAAATCATTTGTTGGGTGAGGGAATATGGGTGGATCTGGAGTAGTGTCAAGTTTGTTTCTGAGATGGTTAGGCTTGGGCTCAAACTTGTTCTTGTGTCTGTTTAGTGGTGGGATAGGAATCTCTCCAACTCTTTCAACTCCCTCACCACTGTTCTCTCCAAGCTTGTCAGCCCCAAGTGCCTGACCATCATAGCGTTTGAAAGCCGCTATCATGATACCAAGCTGAGGCTCCTGACCCGACAACCAGCTCATACATTTTCTCAGCTCATCATTCTCATCCTGCAAGCGATCAACATAATGTGCAAGCTCCAAATTCTTAACCGCATGCAATTCACAAGTAGAGCAAGAAGTGGGAATAGGCTCTTTCAACTTAGCCTCAAGCGAAATAGTGTAAGCATGCAACTCATCAATCTTTCCATGCAAAACAGGGCAAGAAGTGCAAGCACCTAGCAAAGCAGGTCTAGACTTAAGCTCAGCCACTTCAACCCTAAGCATATCTAGTTCATCACAAGTAGAAGCATGCTTATCCTTAAGAGCAGTAAGATCAGCTAGGTACACAGAGCAATCACAGCAATCAATCTCATCAGAAACCACAGGAGAAGCCTTAAGCGAATCAATCTCAAGCTTAGCATCTAGGTTCTAGGTTTCTAGCTCAGCCACACGGTTCCTAGCATCTTCTAGTAAGGCCCTAAGTTCTTTCCTCATCTTCTTGGCCTCCCTAAGCATGTGATCGCGGTTATCAAGCAAGTCAACCAACTCATCATTCTCCTTGCGCAAAGAAGAGAGCTCATCACATACCTCATCCTCGGAGTCAGAGTCCGAGTCACTCTGGTGGCTCTTCTTGCTGCCGGAGCTACGGGCCATGCCGCAGAAGCCATCTCCCGCGAAGCAGCTCAACCCGCTCAAGTTCCTGGATGACTTCTTGTTCTTGCGCCGATCACCTTCATCTTCACTGCTACTCGAGCTCGAGGAAGAGTAGGCGGAGCTGGAGTCGACGTCGCTCGCTCCGACCATTGCTCGGGCCTTCCTGCCGCGGCCATCCTTCTTCCTCGACCGTCGCTCGTCCTTGTGCTTGTTCTTGTGCTTGTGATCGCGCCTCGATCGGTACTTGCCATCCTTGCTCGATCGGTGCCTGCAGCCGTCCTTGTAGCCGTCCTTGTTCTCCGTCTTCTCCGGGCAGTCGGCGACGAAGTGTCCTGGCTTGCCGCACTGAAAGCACGTCCGTGCTGTCCTCCTCGTGTTCACCCGGTTCTCATGCAGCCTCTCGAACCGCCTGGTCAGCAACGCCAGCTCGTCCTCTCCAAGCACGTCGAACTCCTCGTCTGGCAAAGACATCAAAGAAGACAGAGAGTACATCCTGGAGGATGCGTTAGCGTTAGACTTAGCTCCTTTGCCACCAACGAGAGCGAGACTATGAGAATCAGTCAGGCTCTCGATCTTGGCTGTCATACCACGGTCCAACTCAACCGACTTGAGCTTCGAGAACAGCTCGTTCACCGTCAAGGTGTCATACTTCTCGGACTCAACAATAGCCTCAAACTTCCCGTCCCATACGGTACGATCCAACGAGTGCAAGAGCTTCACGGCTCTATCATGATCATTGTATGGGAGGACGTCCACATTGGCTCTCATGTTGTTCACAACGACCGTAAATCGCTGGAAAAGGGCATCAACGGACTCGCCGGGGAGATGAGTGAAGTTCTCGTACTCTCTCCGGTAAGTCGCGTACATCCGAGCCTGAACCTGAGCATTCCCAGCATGAGCATCCTTCAACTGCTCCCAAATCCTACAAGCTAAGTCCTCTGTCTGAACCCGATCGAATTCAAGCTGACACAGAGCACGAAACAAGTAGTCGACAGCCTTGTTGTTGGCTTCGAACATGTCCCTCGATCCTGGAGCAAGGAAGTTCATCGGATGAACATAAGCTGTGTTCACCGTGACATCCCAAAGGATCTGACCCTTTCCGCGGAGGAACGCCGCCATCCACCTTTGCCACATCTGGTAGTTCTTCCCATCGAAGTGCGGAGGACCCGAACCCCGTTCCTGGTACGCCATCTTTGGATCTTAGACTGGTAAGAGTCAATAAAGACCCGAACCGGCTCTGATACCAATTGAAGGACCGATTAGGCGAACCAGAGAGGGGGGGAGTGAATGGGAGCCGATAAAAATTCTTCTCGAAGGAGATGAGAACTCCAACAAGACGAAAACGGCTTCCAACTCACGTCTCCGACCCAACTACCCAAGTTGGCCAAGACCACGCAGCCACTGGAGTGCTACTGGTCCTAGGAACCAACACTCAACCTTCCGAGCCAAAACTCACCAAACCATACAGCGGAAACTTGCACGGCTTGCTGCCTGTGCTACACCGGTCACACCGATGGCCTGCGCCGGTCAGACCGGTGACACCGGTCAGACCGGTGGACAGAGCCGGTCAGGCCGGTGGCTACAGCAGCCGCACAGCAAACGTTCCAGGAAGCCTCAGTGACTCCTCTAGGCCCTGGAACAAAAACCACCACGAAACACAACCTGTGAGGAAGAAGAACCCCTCACAAAACCTAGCAAAACAACTCCAAACACGCCAAGAACTGATCAGCAGGACCACGGGACAAAAACACACGGACAAGGCTATTCCCCGAGACAAAAACCCACCAAGGGCTAGCACCGGTCAGACCGGTCAAGAGAACCGGTCAGACCGGTCGTGCCTGGGCAGCTCGGGATGAACAGCGCCCGCGAGTCAACTCCTCCAAATCCAACTCCCGATCTCCCGATTCGCTCCACGGTTTTGCACAAGACTTTGGGGATAGTAGGAACACCTCATGGGTACTCCATAGCCAAGATTTGGTCCACCAAAACTTGTCAAATCAAGAGGAATCGAAGAAATCCCACCAAGAACGCCTCTAACCCTAGAGCCACGAAAACCCCAAAATTTAGCCCCTTTGCTCACGGATTTGGAAGGGGAATCAAAGGGAAAAGAACCACGAAGGGTTGATGCATACATCCCCCACCTAATCCCAAAGAGAAAGGCCTCGAAATCGCTCCAAGAAAATCGCCAAGAAAGGGCTCCGAAAATCACCAAAAATGAGAAACGGGAAAGACACATCCAAGCCTTGAGGAACCACGCCGAATCATCTATACATACCAAAGAGGTTCATACAAGGTCTAGCTTGCCGCCCGATCATCCTTCCCTCTCACAAGATCTCACCATGAAGCTCTCAAGCTAGTCCTACCAAAATCCTAAGGAAAATAGGAAGGAAAATAGGAAAACCAAATGAGCTAGGGTTCCAAGAGATGGCTGCCATCCTCTCACCACTTGGGTTATATGGAGGCAACCGAAAGACGAAAATACCCTTACTAGCTAACTAGGGATACATGCCCCTCGAGGGCGAAATTGGAAGTCTTTGTCTTCGCACCATCGGACGGATGCCCAGCGACCGCAAACTTGCTTAGCCTCGACGCAAGCCTTGCGATCCCGACGCGTGTCCTCCGCTTCGAAGATTCCGGACTGCGTCGTCGCACACCGGTCAGACCGGTGCTCCTCACCGGTCAGACCGGTACCCACCGGTCAGACCGGTCAGACCGGTCTGGAGCTGCTGCACCTCCGTCTTCGGTTCTTCGGTCTTGGCTTTGTGGATCAACCAAGGAACCCAGTGATTTTCTGGTGAACCACCGGAAACCCCGCGAACTCGGTGTAGCCTCCGCCAATCACCACTCATGACTCGGCTCCCACGTAGTCCCGGCTCGACCTTGGTTTTGAGGCTCAACCAAGAAACCGTCCATGACTTCATCTTGCCGTTCTTGCCACCATGCGGCCCGCACTTGACCCCGCTGGCCACCGGGTCCCTCGAACCAAGCCTACTTATCTTCTCCACACCTGGAGGCCTCACCGGCAACGACCTTTCACGCTTGTTCTTCACCTGCACCTGCACCAGTCAAGCCGCAACCTGCACCTGCAATACTTAGCCAAGAATCAGTCCACACCACGTTGTCAATCACTCATCACACCAGGAAGCGACCATCCACCGGTCCTCGAACCACACCTGGCTCTCAATGTTGGACCTAGAGAATCAGCTGGAAGCCGCAGCAGCTCCTCCTACCGTTCCTGGACCAGAAGAGGAAGAAAACCCAGAGGACACTCAGGGAGAGTCTGGAGTAGAGTCTGGACCTGCTTCACCTTGAGCTTGCTTCACGTTAAGTAGGCCGAATAAGAGAAGGTGAAGCTAAGGCTATATGATTCCAGTGGAAGCCAATCTGCTTGTAATAGAGTAAGGAGGTGTTTGAGTGTTGTAGTAGAAGGACATACTCTAGGGTGTGCAGCCGCTTTTGGATGGTTTGTGGTAGGCTGACCTAGGAGTATGCTTTGCGCAACTAGACTACGTTGTAATGTGTTATGTTGTGGTGATCCCGAACTTGACATTGATGTAATGATATGGATGAACTACTTATCGCAGCATTCTGGCGGTTGAATGAATAACCTCGTTGTGATCAATTCTCGAATCAAGTCGAATACCAAAGTCAGATCATGTGGAAGATTGTATCTCTGACCAAGAATGAGAGTTATGGTTAATCTTTCTGGAGTACTCGATTTTTTTTCTTTGTTAAGATCTCCTTGTCATGCTCCGCTTGATATCCCAACCTTGAGCTTCTATCTTTAGCTTGCTCACAAAACTGTAGAATAAATAAAACATGAATAAAGCGCATCCAAAATCTTTTAAGTGGTAGTGGCATCAGCATATCTTACATGTGTTGCACCCTGAATAAAACCTCTCACGAGCATGATCCCGCATTACACAATGTATGCATAGAAGACCTTGGAGGACTAACATGCATAGGCATTAAGATCCCCACCTCTCTACCCTAACTGTTTTGATCAGTAACATTGTATTCCATGACCAAAGGTGCCGCGTCGGAACCTAGGGTATCTTGTGTGCTGCAGCCATGTGATCACCATTAGGTGCGCACCAGGTATCTTAGTGGTGAGAATGCAACGCACCGCAGAGAATATTTTCAACTCACATGGATCCCCTCTGTTTGACTGTTTTAGAAAGAAAACAAGCATGCTAACCTCATGTCATAAGTATCATATCTCATGAACATGTACATCGTGCATAAACATGTTTTGATCTCATAACCGTATGTTCAGTTGGTACGTCCGTATCAAATTAAATCAACTCATTGCATCAGTAAGGCAAGAAAAGATGGCATCAAGCTCACCAATTAGCAACATGTGAGCAAGCATCTTCTGAAATTTACGTATCAACCCATTTGTTCCAAATCATTGTCGTCTTCTTCTTGAAACCATTCTCTATGACTTGCCATCTTTCAGAGTTGTTACGAAAAACTGACCCCGGACTTGCGATGGTGGAAACCTTGATCCATCATCACTCTCATTGCTCTTCTGAAATAAAATCAAGAATCATAGTGAGCAAACTTGACAAACTTGTTTGCTAGCCTTCCTTTTCTTCATCAAAATAACTATGGAATTTGTCAACTTGATTTCTCTATCCGTCCAGTCTGAAAGATCTCTGAGCAGAAATTCAAATCAACCGGCTAAATGGAAGGAGAAGTAGTAGTGTTTGCCTGAGCAGTCAAGGTTCTCTAAGAGTCAATGATGGGAGAATTTTCCATCACTTCCCAATGTATGATCCATTAATCATACTTTCCAAATCTTAGGAATCAAAAGACCAACTAATGAAGGACAAGTGGAGTCTCTGGCAAAATCCTCATTACAACAAGTTCAAAACCGAGATGGTGGACATCTGAACTTTTCCTATTCCTGCTGTCATCACGGTCATATCTTCGAATCGTTGAACTTCCTCCTTTTCCGCTCCACGAACGCACGACGCCGTAAAGTCGCCCTGCCATCTCTTTTCCGTAGCCGCGATCACGTCGCCGAGCTCTCTCGAGGCCGAGCACTATCGAGACACGTGCTGTCACCACCGGATCACTCTGCCAGCTCTTGCCGCAGATGATCTTGGACGACCGTTACCATTCCACAGCGGTATAAAAAGGAAGCCCTTCCTCAATATTGCCATTTCCAAATCTCGCCTTCCCATTGAGTTCGACATCACCGTCACTGTTCCTTTCTCCTCTAGCTGTTCTTCGGCAACTGCCACCAGCCATCTCCGCTGTCTACTCCATTCCTCGCCGAACAATTTTCCCTCTGCCTTCTTTGACGACACCAAGAAGAAGCTCGAGTAGGTTAGAAGAGAAATCCAAGCCTACACTGTCGACCATGGCTCTATTTCTGGAGATGTTCGAGTCGCTTCGCTGGACGTTGGTAGGGATGTATCTCTGCATCGCTGGCGGAATCTGCCTGCTCTTAGCTTTTCATGTACACATCCATCGCCCGCTCCCTCATGAGCAGCATGGAGACAAGTGAGGAGGACCCCATGTATCTTTTGCCCTATCTGAATTCTCGATGTCGAGAAGTGTAATCAGATATGTCTTTCTTCCCGTGTAACCTTTGTCTTGCTTATGACATCGCCCTAACCATTGTTGTCTGATCTCGAAAAACTTGCCATGAATGAGGTTTTGTTGTACATATTCTACTTGTTAATGTTTATAAGCAAGCTTATGATTATGTGTTTAATGAAAACTCACTCTTTTAGATAGTGGGACCAACATGCAACTTTTACAATAATGTCAGTGAATGGAGTGGTAGCGGTATACCACCGCAGCCTCCCATGACAACACCAAAAGGTTTAGTAGCTGCTCAAACAGAAGTGATACGCCAATTTCTCCAGATGCAGCAGGAAATATTTCAAATACTACAATGACGACCTACCCTTGGTGCCAGTTCAGATAGACCAGAAGTGGACACTAAGACTGAAAACCCCATCAGAGCAAACCCAGAGATACTTCGCCTTTATGAGTCTTGCTCATCCTAAGCCCCGACCCAAGCGGGTATAGATACTATCGCTGGTGTGATCCAGATGTTGGAAGAATAGAATACAATGCTTGGTCAGATAGTACACAATGTCATCCATGGACTTTATCAAGGGCTGTCTCAGACTAGTTTAACTACCAGCTTCGCTCAGTCATTTTCTGCATCGGTGGCCGAACAGGCCCGTTTCTACAATCTATTAGTGGATCATATGAATCAAGATCAATTCAACCCCTCCGTCTCTCCACTACCGCCGTCAAGTATACCTATGGATCTTAGGAAGGAAGAGAGAAGGAATAGGAATCCCAAGCAAGTTTTGCCTGAATTGAATTTAAGTGAATGGGAAATTACCTACACCGAATTCAAGCCATGTACTAGAAAATAGAGCAACAAGAAAAAGAGGCGCGGGAAACAACTTGCTCGAGCCAGGAAGAGCAGAGCCAAACTCGCAACTATAGTTGACCTTCCGGAAGGTACAATGGAACAACGGGTAAATCCCTTGTTGACACTGCTATTCTCCTATCCTTGTTTAAAACTGCAAATCTCGGGACTAGATTCCTTTTAAGGGGGGTAGGCTGTGACGCCCTGGTTTTCAATTAGAGTTATTTAACGCTAACGACTGGTCAACCAAGTCAAACACGTTGACTTTGGTCAAACCTTGGTCAACCTAGGTCATCACCTCGAAAACCTCACCAACAAACCCTAATGGTCAAAATTGGTCAAGGTTTGGTCAACACTTGGTCAGATCCCCTTTAAACCCCTTTGACCCCTATACTCTACCTAGAACTTTTGTCACGTTCACCAAATTTCATCTAAACACTTCAATTTTTGCCAATACAAAAGTTGTTCAGATTTTCGAGGGACACAACTTTACTTTTGGGTGGCATGTCAAATTTGGAGTGGAAATTAGTGGAAAACTGTGGTCAACGCCTAGAGGCATTGTTCATGGGCGTCGAGGAAATCTTGGTTTTTGCCTGCTGTTTGTGCAAAATCCTTTGATCAAAACACCTATCGGCCTTTGAGAAAGTTGTAGATGGATCACTGATCTACAACTTTGCTTATTAGCTTATAGTGCACTTTGTTGTCAAAATCTTGAGTTTGCACCGGTCAAACAGTGGTACCCTCAAATGTTCTGCGCCGGGAATGCCTTCGCGCACGACGCCGTCGCACCCTGCCACATCAGCGGCCGAGTGCGCGCACGCCGAGGCGCTCCTCCGCCTACTGATCCGTGCGTCGTGCCTCCTCTACGTGTGAGCACTGGGTCCCGTGACTCTGCACCGACGTCCGCGCCCTTTTCCCAGTCACCACGCGTCGCGCGACCCCTGGCCGAGCGCACCGCCCAGCCGCGTCGTCCAACCTCTGGCGGTGCCGCCGTACGCCGCCATGCCGCGACCGACCCCACCTCCGTCATCACGTCCAGTTCTTCGAATCGTCGCGTGTGTGCCTATAAAAACCTCCCCGGAGCTTCCTGGCACATGCGCCGCTCCACAGCCACGGCTCTGCTTTCTGCCGCCGCCTGCCATTGGAGCTCAATGACGAGCTCCGCCTTCGTGTTGTCACCACCGCCGCTTGAGCCATCCTTCATCTCCTGCCACCCCACCTGAAGCCCACCGAAGCCCCACCTTGCCCTGGCCGGTCCCTAACTCGCCGGAAGATCACTTCCAGCGGCCGCCGTGCAGCTGCGCCGCCGCGCGTGATCGCCGGCGTGCTCCCAGACCCTGCCGAACCTCGATATCGAGTCCCAGGAGGTCACAGGCCGCTTCCCCATCGCTTGTTGCCCAGACTTGACCTTCCCTCACCGGAATCCAGCGACCCCCGCCGGCGTCCGCTCCAAAGGGCCAGATTGTAAGGACCCATTTCTTCTTGGGGTGTTTTGTGCAAACCGAGGGCATAGTTGTGAACCAATGAATCTTTTCAGGGTCCTTTCAGCAAATAGATTCTTCCCTTTTTGAGTGTTTTTGCCAGATATTTGAAAAATCACAGAAAAATCCTAATAGTGCAAAACCAATTTTGCTGGTTTCCTTATGAGTAGATCTACATCTTTTAGAAAGGCCATATATACTTTTGATGTATAGTTTTTGAATGAAAATTCAAACTCAGTTTGTATGTGATTGCTCATAAACCCTAAGTTTGATCTTTTGATGTATAGAAAGGTGCTCTACTTCTGTGCTAGGCTTGATCTTCGGATATGTAGTTAGTCATCACTAGAATAGGCTATACCTAAGTTTTTGCACAAAGTTACTGAGTGAATCTCTAGTTATCTTTTATTTTGTAATTATGCTAGATCTGCATATACTTTTTGTATAGCTTCATATGTATGTTTTCTGTGGCTCACCTTGTGGCCATCATCTTGTTATGTTCAGATGGGCTTCTAGTAAATTTATCTTGTATTTATGAACTGTTGATATATCTGTTTCTAAATGATGCTTGCTTGTAAAGTAAAATCTATAGCTCAGTTTCCTTTACTCTAGTAATGCTTATATTTGGGATAGATGATGTTTATATCATGTCTGTGCTATGGTAGAAAGTTGGGTTACTTTTCAAGTATATATATTCCTGCATGAATCCTTTAGGATTTACTAGGCTGAAAACAGTTCTTTTTGTGTAGCATGAATGAAATAGGACCTGGAGCTATTTTTTCGTGTGTAGCCTAGTTTTAGTCCCTAGAGGCTCTGTGTAAATTTTGAGCTCCAGCGCATGAGTAGTTTTTTCTGTATTAAATGTTCTTGCTTTTGCTATGAATAAATTGTCGTATTTTTCATGCTCAGTATATAGCTTTGTTTGCTGTGAAAATTTATCAGTAACTCTGTTGTGGCACTATGTGCTTACACAAAAATTTTCACTGTAAGTTACTGCATGGTTTAACCAGAATAAATTTTGGAAGAAACTAAGTTAATGAAAAGAGAAATAAAGAAATGCCTCTTTTAAAGACTTATGTGTGTTTTATCTTTAAAGAAATACTCCTGTTGAACCCCTAAAATGTAACTTGGATGTTTGTGAAGAAATTTTAATTTATTTGTATAGATGTGCACACAATCACCATCAAAATAATAATTAATAAATGTTACTTGATTTATCTCTATGGAAGAGTATGCTGAATATATTCTATCTAGATGAATGTAGTCATCTTGACACACTATGCTTGTCATGTGGTGTTGGTAATTCAATAACTCACTTCACCAATTAACTCTTGCATGTGCATCCTAACCTTCTGACGGTAGCTACGAGTTCGTCCCGGAACGAGGTGACGGACCGTTCGAGAGAGAAGTGAACGACGTGGTAGTACAACAAGACCCGAACAAAAGTTCGGAAGACTCCCCTACTAACTTGCTAGTGAAGGCAAGCCCCGGTTTCTCATTTACCTACGTGTTCTCTTTTTAACTTCTGAATTTATGTTTGAATATCTATGTGCATTTACGTTCAGGAGTTGAATGGAGACCCTAGTTGCATGATCCATAAGTACCTATGATCTTTTACCAGTATGCTAGGTCGCTAGTTGCTATGAACTAAGGACCCGGTACAAGTTGAGTGATGTATTTCGCTCACAAGGATAGGTTCTTATGTTGGAATCATAAGACTTGTTAAATTGGATTGGTCACATGGTAAGAGCATGGTATTTTGGGCTCTGGTCCAGTGGTTAAGAGATTAAGCTTCTGAAAGTACTAAACATTTGTCGAAAATGGTTACGGTAAGCCTAGTACCTGAATGGTGCGGTGCGGGAACTTTGCGCTACTAATCTTGGGTTGCGGCCCCAGGCTAGCTACCTGTAGTGCATGTGTGACGCTGGATGCTAGTGTGAGGCATGCCAGCTAGCCTTGTACTTAGGACTGTGGCATCCGATCCCAATCTGAGGAATGACGGGAACCATTTGGTTGAATGCACTCATTGTGAGTGTTTTCTCCCGTATGTTTAGGTTCCCCTTGCAAGGTTATTAATCGATCGATCGTCGACCTCTCACCGTTATCTGAGAGTGCTTAATTATCTGGCCATGATAATCCCTCTATGATGGAACATTGATAAACCTGATGTTTGATTATTTGTTTGCACAATTATGCTTGTATTAGTTGCTTATCTAGTAATAACTTGATCTACTAGAACTTGAGCTAAAATATTAAAAGTAAGGATCAACTCCTTAGTCATTTTTTTTGGCAAAACAAACCCACTAGCCAAAAGCCAAGCATGACTAGAGGTTAAGTCTTTGATTTCAGACGGGTAAGCTTTGCTGAGTATTAGTATACTCAGCTTTGCTATATATGTTGTTTTCAGGTGATAATGTTTGGCTTGGCAAAAACTCCCGGCTTGGAGCTAGAATGGGTGAATGACGAGAAGTAATGGCGTTATGGGTGGCCTTCCATGATGCCAAGTTATCGTTAGTTTAGTTCCGCTGTCTTTAAAAACTCTGAACCATGGTTTACTATTTTATGAACTATAATTGTAATGATTGACCCTACAGAGAAAATTAGTCTAAATTGTAAGGTACTCTGGACTCTCCTTCGTGGGGGTTTTAATGTATGCGTGTTCGATCCTCTGTGTGTGGATTCAAGTGATTTACCGGGCTTTGACCCGGCAACACTCAACGGAATAATTCTTTATTATCAGTTAATGACCAAAGTGGATTGGTTTAGGTTATAGTACGGACTTATCTTAGGTGGGGTTGTCATAGTTCTCCTTCCTCGGAAGATACTTTTGTTGATATTGACTCTCTTTTAGATAAGGAGCCTGCTGCCGTCAAGATTATTGGCGAATCTAAGATTTTTGAGATTACCAAGACTTCGGAGAAGGAAATTATGACTCTGGAAGACAAGGCTGGTGATGATGACGCTTCTCCTAATTTTATGGCTGATCTTGAAAAGACAGTACAGCATGGTTCTTCTTCTGACTTTCGCCTTCTTGTTCAAGGTCGTCAAGATGTTCCTGAAAGCGATGATGTTCCTCCCGAAACTTATGGATACAACCAGACCTTTGGGACAAACTTGAAGGGTAAGTTGATGTTTGTTGGTGGTGCTGAGATAGGGTGGGACGATGACCCTTATAGCTTTAATATGCTATGGCATGTTCCAGGATCACTTGCTGTCCATGCCAGTTCCTCCGGAGGCGAGGCATTGAAGAAACCCTTGTTCTCTAACCAAGATTTGCAGCGTATTCCTGACTGTCAAATGGATAATGTTCAAGACAGTGCCTATGCAATCACCAAGTCTGATCATGAAGATGTTGGAAATTACTTTGATCCTGCGGGTTAGTGGCCTTCGGTTCTGATATTCTTAGAAGTGTATCTTTGCTTTCTTGTTTCACTGATTCTGGTTCTTTCTCTTTCTTAGTTTTTGAAGATGCTTTGCACAAATTCCCCGCGAGGGAGTTATCTATGATCAGCACGACCCTCGGCTTTAAAGCTGTGATCGCCGGAAAAATTGCTTCGAAGAAAACACGCGCAGATGAAAATCATGCTTTGGAATTGTCTGGCATGATCCTGAATCTTGAGCGTGATTTGGCTGCTTCTCAGAAATTGACACAAGAATTTGAAACGATGAACAAAACTTTGATGGACCTAGCTAATACTGCCAAGGAAGGGAAAAAACATGCCGATGATGCCTATAACGGCCTTATGATTGTGCATAAGAGACTTCAGCAAACTCATGCGGATGATTTGAAAATTCTTGAAGAAATGCGCGGTACCATCGAGTGGGATGTGAACTAGATTTCTGATCTTAAATCTAAGAATGCCGAAGCTATGAAGCATAATGCTGACCTTGCGAAGGCTAACGGAGAAAAAAATTTGAGAATTCTTTCATTAGAAAAGGATCTTGCTGAGAGGGTCAAGCTTTGTTGACGGTCAATATTTGCCATTTCCAAGGTCATCAACTCCTGCAAATTTGAGCATGAATTGCACATCCACACTAGAATAGGTGCTTAAACTCATACTTTCCACCAGTGTCGATGTCTATTCGAATGCAGGTATTTAGCTTAAGAAATGGGAGGAATCGATGCACTTTCACTCCACTCCAATCCAAGGCACTCAAAGGCTGGCCAATCAGGGGCTGCCACATGGATTCTCCTGGATCCATGATGTCACCAATCCATGTGAAGGACTCTCGACGAATCATACGCTGCCACGTCAGCATCACATGGATCCATGGGCCCACTTTGCCAACTAAACCGCCAGGAAACATTCCATGCACGGAGGAGAGGCATTAGGGCCCACAAGCAAGCGAGCCAGAGCAAGCACGGGCCAGATGGCCGGCCAGAGGGTTCGGCCGACCCTAGGATCGGCCGAACCGACCTAGGGTCGGTTGATCCTCCCCGTCCACGTGCTGGTTGCTCATTGGCTCTTGGCTGCATTCCCGGGTGTTTAGGGGCACTTTGAGCCCCGGAGCAAGCCTCCTCCTTGTCTATAAATAGGATGGGAGGGGCTCCATTTCTCACACACTGTAGTGAACATGGCCTCATATGCCATTTGTTCAAAGCTTAATTTTCTATGGGAGCCCCGGTGATTAATGACAACATGATCAATGGGACTAACCATATTGTCTAGCATGTCTTTGTAGACACTTCTAGGTCCCAAGGACGCAAAAATACCACATGCCAAAATGAGAAGATAGTATATTTTTCAAAGGTCAAAACCAAGAAAGAGAAGAAAAGGCACCGTCGGATGAACCGACGGTATCTTGGAAGCAGCGTCGGTGCAAGCACAGGATGAAGCAGTACACTGCGTGAAGACTAGAGTTTACTTGATGATCACCGGATCAACCGACGACCCCATTTCTAGATGCGCCGGATGAATCAAGAAATCAAGCAAGCAGGAATCAACACCACCGGATGAACCGACGGTGTAGCAGCGGTTCATCCGGCGGCCGTGTGTTTGCTAAAAGAGACATTCTGGAGCGAAACCCTTAAGCACCGGATGAACCGATGGTCACCAGGACACAAGCAACAGTTCATCCGGCGACTACGAAGAAGCTACCAGTAAGGTTTTGGGAAGAAATCCTCTAGCACCGGATGAACCGACGGTAGAAGAAGGAGACCGTCGGTGCATGCATCGGAGGATATGTGTCAGTGGAGATGCAACGGCTAAGTGACGTGGAGGGCACCAGATGAACCGACGCCTGGAAAAGATATTGCGGCGGTTCATCTGACGGTACTAATTTCAGCAGCTTTTAGCCAACGACTCTTTGGACGCCTTGGGCTATTTATACCCCCTCCACTCACCCATTTGGAGTTGCTAGAGTGTGTGGAAGTGCAGAGGAGTTCAAGACTCATAGAAGATCATATCCAAGCCATCCAAGTGCTAAATTGCTCATCCATAGACTTGCACATGCTTTGTGTGTGTGCTTAGTGTTAGGTTTAGCTTAAAGCTAAGTGAGTGCAAGGTGTGCCTACCTTGTGAGGTGATTCTCGAGTGGATCAAGTTGTACGAGGTGTGCCAGAAGCCTTGGAGCCTAGGTGGATCTCCAGCAAACGTCTTCGACACTCCGGCTTGGTGTGGAGCGGCGAGTACACTTTGTGCGGGGGACGTGGAGACCCCCTTCCCTGGGTGGAGAAGCTCCTTAGTGGAGGCGGCATCAAGGTGACCAAGGGAGCTTGGCGAGTGCCTTTGTGGCGAGCCTTTGTGGCAAGTCAAGTGGTGCTCTTGGGAGAGACTTGGTGACCGGGAAGCAATACTCTTGTGTAAAGTGCTTCAACGTGGACTAGGGGTCGCTTAGTGCCTACCGATACCACGGGATAAATCGTGTGTCAAGAGTTTGCTTCCTCTCATCCCCCTTTACGTTTCCACATTACATTCTTGCAATCCTTGTTTGCCTTTACTTACCTAGAGTAGTATCTTGCTAGGATTGGCTATAGGTTGCAAAACTTGTTTTAGGATGGGAGTTTCACACTAGAACAACCCTAGTTGCACATCTAGATAGTATGTTCCAGTTTATGTTTGATGCAAATAGTGATAAGCCATAGGATAAGTTTTAAAGTTGCCTAATTCACCCCCTCCCCCTCTTAGGCTACGACCATCCGATTCCTTACAAGTGGTATCAGAGCCGGGACTCACTTCCTTCACAAGGATACGCCAATTTGATTGGCAATTTGTGAAAACCGGCTCATTGGATCGGTTAAGCTTCACCGCCTAGTGAGTTGCTTTTTCTAGTGGATGAAAGGGGTGGATACCTTATGTTTGGCTCTACATTTTGATGGCACGGGCTACTCTCGTTGGAAGGTCCTCATGGAAGCTTATTTACAAGCTAAGGATCTTGATGTTTGGAGGGTCACCGTTGAGGGTGTTAGAAATGGTACTAGGAAGGAGAAACAATTTGATGTTATTGCAAAGAGTATCATTTTATCCTCTCTAGATGTAGGTGTTTTCAATAGAGTTTTTACTAGTGAAAATGCTCATGTGCTATGGAATACCATCAAGGAACAAAATGAGGGTTCAAAAGAAGTAGCTAATGAACGCTATGGTTGTCTCCTTGAGGAATTTAATAGCTTTAAGCAACTTGAGAATGAAAATGCCGAATCTATGTACTCACGCCTAAATGTTCTTGTCAATGAGATTAATGCTTTAGGTGTGAAGAACATCACGGACATGAACATGAACCGCAAGATCCTTCAAAGTCTCCGGAAGCCCGATTATGACTTGGTGAAAGCTATCATCTATGAGAAGAAGCTTGAAGAGTTGAAGCCTTCTCAAATCTTGAGCAAGATCATGGCACATGAATTTCAAGTCATGCCCAAGTCCAAGAAAGCTTCCAAGGATGAGCTCAAGACCAAGGAAGAACCAAAAGTTGAGCTCAAGGCAACACCCCAAGAACCATCTTCTCCAACCGCAAGCCATGCTCTCTCAAGCCAACAAAGAGAAGAAGTTGAGAAGCATGGTGATTCATGGAAGCTCAAGTGAAGATGATGATGGTGATGATGAAGGATCCTCAAGTGATGAAGAGGTCAAGTCAATGGTTGCCATGTACGTGAAGAAGATCTTCAAGTACGTGAAGAAAGTCAACATGTACGGCTACAACATCCACTTGAGAGAAGGGCGTCATCATCAACATATCAAGTACACCAAGATCAAGCGCAAGCCCAAGAAGAAGGTGGTCAAGGAAGGGAAGCCGAAGCAAGAAGCACTCACCGCCGTCCGTGAGTGGATAAGTGGTGGAGAATCAAGTTCTTGTAGCTCAAGTGATGAATCAAGCAAGAACTTCACCACCCGCTTCATGCAAGGTCCTCTATCATCATCACACATGTGCCTTATGGCCCAAGGTATGGAGAGCAATGTAAGTGATGATGAATCTGATGCCACCTCAATTGATGATCTTGTTGAGCTAGTAAATGAGCAAAAAGGGATGCTAGAAAAACAAGCTAATGAAATTGAAGAACTTAATGCTCTCAATGATCTTAATGACACCCTTGCTACAAATTATGAACATTTGTTGTGCAAATTCAACTTGCTTAGCAAGGAGTGTGATGAGCTAAAATCTAAGTTAGATAGCATTGAGATTAAAACTAGTGATCCCTTTGAGCTTAATGAACCATCTATCCCTTGTGCAATTCCTATCTCCAAGGTAGATGCTTCAACTTCTTGCATTGATTTAATTGATGAATCTCGCTCACCATCTTGCAATGAGAATGTTAAGATTATGAGCATGAAGAATGATGAGCTCAAGCAAGAAGTGAAATGGCTCCGAGAGAGGTTGGTTAGCTTGATGGGCAAGGGCAAGAAAAATGAGGAACAAGTAGAAGCCTCTCAAGACATGAAGGGCAAAGTCCAATCTTCTCAAGATAACCGTGATGACATGGTGAAGAAGCTTGAGAAGGGATCAACCGTGACTTGCTACAAGTGTCATGAAGAAGGGCGCAAGTTCTACAAATGCCCTCAATTTGTCAAGAAGATGGACAAGGGTGAGAAGAAGAAGATGAACACCACCATCAAGAGCTCTCTCATCTACACCAAGCCCAACCGCAAGAACAAGACCAAGAGCAACTCCTATGTCATCAAGAAGAAGGCTAATGGCAAGGTGGTTGCACACAAGGTTGGGAAGATGAAGGAGTGGGGTTGGAACCAACCTATTTGGGTGCCCAAGGAAATCATCACCAACATGAAGGGGCCTCAAATGGTTTGGTTTCCTAAGGCCACGTGAAGGCCATGAGAATGGGGACTTGGGAGGCTTGGCACAAAGAAGAAGTGATGATTCAAGTCTAGAAGCCAAGCTTGCAAGATTGGAAACTAACTCATCTCATGTATCATTGTAGCTCCATTGCCTGGTTTCGGTTGCATTTGTTGCTATGCCTAGTTGTTTACATATGGTAGGTTGCTTGTGTCATGTGCTAACCCATGAGCAACCTACATGGTTTGATTAGTGTGTAGGAAAGCTACACTTGTTTCTTTCATGGTGCATGTTTTCATTTATATCTCTTTGCATCATGAGCAAGCTATAGGGTTAGCTTCCCTTTTGTTGTCATAAACAATGTGCATACATTTGGTTGGTGATTCAAACACTAAATGCACACATTTAGGGGGAGCTAATCCTATGGTTTGTTTGTGGGACTAACATCATTTCAAGCTTATCTTGTGTAGTCCCTTGGTGACGGGTTCCGGTGCGGTACTTCATTCTAAGAGAATGCTATTTCACTCTAAATGTGATCTAACATCTCTAAGAGAGTGAATATAGCAATATGAGCTTCATGCTATTGAGTTATGCCCTTAAGAGCTTATGTCTCTATATAAGTTCAAAGGGAATGAACTCATACATTCCTAATCCTTGTGGTACCCCAAGTGTCTTCTGTGCAAGCTTCTTTCAAAGGGGTGTCATCTCCAAGTGATATCATTTTCAAGTGGCTTATCTCAATGTGGTGCCAACAAGGTAGAGAGGAACACTCCCCGGAGGTATGCAATGCTCAAAGTCTACAAGTGGTAATGTTACAAGAACTCTCTTGTCTTATCTCTTGTCTTTTAAAGCTACCTCCTTGCATGATATGCTCTAAGCTTCCTTTTCTTTCAAGTGTTTGTAGTTGTGCACTTGTTTTTCACACTATCTTTTTGCGCACACACTTAGGGGGAACTTAGTTTATATCATGCTAGTCTCATGAGCTTGTGATCCACCTTAGTTATTCACACATGTGGTATCTTCATTGATATCATACATATGGATCATGGTTCATGCGGCTTTCTCCCTTGTATTTCACATTTCTCCTTGAGCTATGATTGCTAGGACTTGCTAAATTTCCTTTGGAGACCCTTTTGTTTTGGACACTTTTTGGAGATTTTATTCCAAAGGGGGAGAATTTGGAGCCAAAGCAAGCCAATGTTTCCAAAGGGGAAGTAGCAAGCTAAATGTGAAGAGAAGATCATGAAAGAGGGAGAACACAATCTAGGGGTAGTTGGATGATGGTAAGCATCCAAGCAAGTGTAAGTGGTTCAATTTTGTCATTTTTGCAATTTTATGCTTGCTTTGATTGTGTTGTCATAAATCACCAAAAAGGGGGAGATTGTAGCGAACATGGCCTCATATGCCATTTGTTCAAAGCGTAATTTTGGTGATTAATGACAACATGATCAATGGGACTAACCATATTGTCTAGCATGTCTTTGTAGACACTTCTAGATCCCAAGGACGCAAAAATACCACATGCCAAAATGAGAAGATAGTATATTTTTCAAAGGTCAAAACCAAGAAAGAGAAAGAGAAGAAAAGGCACCGTCGGATGAACCGACGGTATCTTGGAAGCAGCGTCGGTGCAAGCACAGGATGAAGCGGTACACTACGTGAAGACTAGAGTTTACTTGATGATCACCGGATCAACCGACGCCCCCATTTCTAGATGTGCCGGATGAATCAAGAAATCAAGCAAGCAGGAATCAACACCACCGGATGAACCGACGGTGTAGCAGCGGTTCATCCGGTGGCCGTGTGTTTGCTAACAGAGACGTTCTGGAGCGAAACTCTTAAGCACCGGATGAACCGATGGTCATCAGGACACAAGCAACAGTTCATTCGGCGACTACGAAGAAGCTACCAGTAAGGTTTTGGGAAGAAATCCTCTAGCACCGGATGAACCGACGGTAGGAGAAGGAGACCGTCGGTGCAAGCGTCGGAGGATATGCGTCAGTGGAGATGCAACGGCTAAGTGACGTGGAGGGCACCGGATGAACCGACGCCTAGAAAAGATATTGCGGCGGTTCATCCGACGGTACTAATTTCAGCAGCTTTTAGCCAACGGCTCTTTGGATGCCTTGGGCTATTTATACCCCCTCCACTCACCCATTTGGAGTTGCTAGAGTGTGTGGAAGTGCAGAGGAGTTCAAGACTCATAGAAGATCATATCCAAGCCATCCAAGTGCTAAATTGCTCATCCATAGTCTTGCACATGCTTTGTGTGTGTGCTTAGTGTTAGGTTTAGCTTAGAGCTAAGTGAGTGCAAGGTGTGCCTACCTTGTGAGGTGATTCTCGAGTGGATCAAGTTGTACGAGGTGTGCCGGAAGCCTTGGAGCCTAGGTTGCTCTCTGGCAAACGTCTTCGACCCTCCGGCTTGGTGTGGAGTGGCGAGGACACTTTGTGCGGGGGACGTGGAGACCCCCTTCCCTTGGTGGAGAAGCTCCTTAGTGGAGGCGGCATCAAGGTGACCAAGGGAGCTTGGCGAGTGGGTTCATGGCGAGCCTTTGTGGTAAGTCAAGTGGTGCTCTTGGGAGAGACTTGGTGACCGGGAAGCAATACTCTTGTGTAGAGTGCTTCAACGTGGACTAGGGGTGGCTTAGTGCCTACCGATACCACGGGATAAATCGCGTGTCAAGAGTTTGCTTCCTCTCTTCCCCCTTTACGTTTCCGCATTACATTCTTGCAATCCTTGTTTGCCTTTACTTACCTAGAGTAGTATCTTGCTAGGATTGGCTATAGGTTGCAAAACTTGTTTTAGGATGGGAGTTTCACACTAGAACAACCCTAGTTGCACATCTAGATAGTATGTTCTAGTTTATGTTTGATGCAAATAGTGATAAGCCATAGGATAAGTTTTAAAGTTGCCTAATTCACCCCCTCCCCCTCTTAGGCTACGAGCATCCGATTCCTTACACACACCACCAAGCTCTCAAGTTTCACTTCTCTCTTGTGTAGCTCCCTCTCCCTCTCTCCAATTCTGCCCATGAGAGGTGATTCTCACCTCTTTGTGGTAGAATGGTGATGAGGAGAGATCTAGATTAGGATTAGTTGAGAGGTAGAGTAGGGGTAAGGAGTGAGTTGATGTCCTCGTGGATGCTTGTTCTTCATTTAGATCAAAGTGAGTATTTCAGCATTTCTTATTTAGACTATAGTGGACATCATGCAGGATTGATTTGTTCTTGTGTTCGTGGCTCGTTCATAAGTTAGAGGCTTGTGTTCTTCATGACACAAGGCTTCAATCCTTTAGAGCCAGAGTCGTAGTTCATTTAATTGTTTGCATGCTCTGATCCTGTTTAGTTAAGTAAGTCCGCTGTATCTCGTTTAGCTGCATCCATAGCTTCCTTTCTGCTCCCAGTTCAATGATATGATCTGATTCTGATCTTTCCCTTGTTCGTGGGACCGTATCTATACGGTTGCTATGGTGTAGTTGCAGGTCGACAGACGTAACCACATTATAGTATTTATCTGGGGTACAGACGTGGTGTTTGGGCCTTGGTTTTCCTACGAAGACCACGTACGATCGTAGCGTAGAGGTAGGCCGCAGTGGTGACAGCCTGTTGGACCCTTTGTCAACCCTCTTACGTCGCGTACCGAGTTAGGCTCGCTTGCCAGCACCTTGGAGTGTTTTCGCCCCGCGGGGATGACTAAGACCTGACAGAATAACATCTTGAGAGCTAAGTCCCTTAAGGAAGTGCTTCTTGTATCCCGACCTATCCCAGCGAAAGCTGGTGTCCTTGGATAGACCCTCTCTGGTTACTCGCCGTCCTTAGGGAACGAAACCCGACGGGAATACTCATTCCCCTAGGGAGAAGTGCTACAACGGTGTATCCATGCGCTTGCGGATTCGTTCGCACTTGTCAGTGTACCCGGGAGTTTCTTACACGCTCACGCTACCATGGCGCCCAATGTCGAGGTTAAGGAACGCCAACAAGCATTTCTGGCGCTGTTGCCGGGGATGGCTGTTGTTAACCTTCGAGCCCATCTATCCTCGTATTTATCTTTTTCCTTTTTCGTCTACCTTCACCCCGGTTACCCTTTTTTTTTGAGATATCCCTTTTTGTTTTCTTTACTTCTACCTCTACCCCCGCTACCCATGGAAGGTTATCCTTGTAAACACCTTCCACCTTCGAGGAGTGAACCCTCAGAGCCACCTTCGTCAAGATCCACTCTTACATCTGGCCTTTGGATTCGCCCCTCTCTCATGAAGCTAATTCAGGACCTATCCTTCTCGGGGTTAAGTCATGAGAACCCCTTTGATCATGCGAGAGACTACGAGCATCTGATTGAAACTCGGGGTAAAACCGGAGAATCACCGGATGCTCGGAAAAGAGAGTGTTTCCCGCTATCCCTCTCCGGGGAAGCACAGGGTTGGCACCGTTGTTTTGGTAGAGACTACCTTACTTGGGAAGGGTTGAGAGCAGCTTTTTGCTCCCACTTCTTCCCAATAAGACGTGTCATCTCGTTAAGGGCAAAGAGTCTCTGTTTCAAGCAATGTGAGGAGGAATCCCTAGGAATGGCATGGAATCATTTCGCCTCCGCCGTGGAAGATTGCCCAGTCCTTTACATTCCCGACTGGATGTTGCTTCAGCACTTCTGGTTTGGATTGTGGAAGGACGATGCCATGAGGCTTAATGCTCTCTCCGGAGGATCCTTTGTGCACCTAGATGCTGTCGAGGGAAAAGAGATCCTAGATAATCTCTGAGATTTCAGCTCCCCTTGTATCCCGGTCAATGAGGCACCCACCAGAGGAAATGTTGAGCCACCTAGATCCATCGTCAGCCGAGTCCAAGGTTTCATATCCATTCTTTCTGAGCTCTGGCTGAAGATGTCATTCCTGAATAGCAGGAATCTAAGGGAAAGATTTCATGGCGCGAGATCTACCCTTGGGTTCCCCTCTTGTGCATATTCTTAGACCTTCTCCCCGAGACTTTGTCTCGTGGGAGGACGGAGAAAGTAGTCCGGAAAGAACGACCATTCCCGGCCAGGATGACTTGTTCGATCCTCACTACTAACTCCTAAGGAGGGTATAAGAGGCCTATCGTGTTTCTACGTCAAGGTTTGAGCTGAAGTGCTTTGCACAGAAGTTTCGTATAAACCAAGACATCGGTCTCTACTTTATAATCCATTGGATTCACCCATTAAGACCGAAGGAGCACGATCATCTACCGATCGAATGGAGTGCATTCACTTTTTATCTCGAGCAGATCGATCGATGCCGATCAATCAGGAGAAGCTTGCACTTCGTATTTTATGCCTGACTTGATCGATGCCCAATGGGAGGTGCACTTTCCAGCTTATCCATAATCCCCCATTGGAATCTTAGGCCAGACTTCGGAATGTTTTCATCGCCTCGACGAGAACATCGAACCCTCTGCCTAAGGTAAGAGTGAGTTTAATCTTGCTCTTCGTCCGAACTCTGGTTTAAGATCGTACACCGGCCTCCGGAAGTCCATGCTCTATCCTCTTTGAAGGCCGAGTGTCTTTCTGAGCTTGAGTTCACTCGGAGATCGGTACCTATTGGTGAAGCACTAGCCTCAGTGCTTGATCTTTTTGTCTCCGAGTTCCGCGACCCCAGTGCTATAGTCCTCGAGTCCCGTGACCACCTCAGGGAATGCCTCGGCCTCTCTAGGATGATCATACTTGCCTTCAGCTTCGATACACCTTTTTGGGCTCGAGTTCGTATATGCACTACCCTTGCAGATTAGAGCTTATCCTCATATCAACATTGTCTGCAAGAAGATGGTCGTAAGTTGAGACAGGAGATCACAAGACACCCGCATCCTGAGTACTCTTGGGACTCATCTCATTTTGTCACACCTGTTTTTCCAAAGAAAACCAAGTGCAAACCTATATGCATGCCAGGATCAAGTTCCATGCATATAGTTAACATAAGTGAATAATAGAAACAATATCATGTAAGGAAAACAAAGATTATCAGAGATTTACGCTTTATCCTAGAAACGAAGGCACCAAACATCATAGGCATTCAACTGGGGGTTGCGTACGCCTAGAACTCAGCAACATCTTCACAACAACTTCATAGCAGCTTCCTCTTTCTGAGCAACATTGTTTATAGCAAGGGTGAGCACATGTCGTACTCAGCAAGTGTGGGGAAAGTATGAATGCAAAGGCTGAACAAGGAAAGGCTGACAGGTTGGCTGCATTAAGCACTTTTAGTTGGTCAAATTTTATGAGCACCTGATTACTAATAAAGTATGAGTATATACCAACCCACAATTATCATAAAGAGATACGCCATAAGCATATGGCTAACATAACCATAACCACGATTTAAGTCCATCTTCAAGTTCAATTATCATGTGAGAGTCCAGGCCGCTCTTGACCGTGAGCATGGCTAATCAATTAGTTTTACACTCTGCAGAGGTTGTACACTTTCACCACAAGTCGCGTAAAAGTTCTAGGAACTTTAAACCCAACCACGCGATGCTGATCAAACATCATACCACACTGCCGAGGTGTGATTGCATAGGGACGCTACGAGGCCTTTACAAAGTTTCCCCAGTGTGAAGCAACACGCGAAGGTTCCAAGTCGTTGCAGAGTATAAAGTCCCCTAGTAGGCGACGTGTCTTAGCCAAGCACACTCCCCACTAGAGTGACTCTATACCCCACTGGCGCTTCCCCTTGCCCTTTCGGTAAGGTCACCCCAACACTAGAGTCCCTAATTAATTAGCTAAGCCAGAGCCATATAGCCTTGTGGTTGCACTGTTTTCCTGGGTGGTCGCTCCATGTTCTGATTAATCATATGATCTTGTATTAACTAGAGATATATAGCATAAAAGGTAAAGCAAGTTCATCATTATTGTTGTTCATTAGAACCGCCATAACCCAACATAGAGCAACTAAGCATAGCTACCTAACATAAAGGTAAAACCCAGGTTGACAAGGATTAAAGGTAATAAAGACTAGGATAAACCTTAATAGGACCCATCAATATTAATGCAAGCATATGCAATGTGATTAAACACAGTTATTGGGACAAAAGATCAAGGACACACTTGCCTTTAACCAAAGTAGTGATGTTGCTCAGAATTCTTCATCTTCATACTCTTCCAAGCTCTCGAACAACGTTCATTCTACTCGCATCAATCATCGGGCACAATCATACAAAGCAAACATACAAGCACAACTAAGAACAAAGCACCAATCAAAAGAGAAGCTTTAAAAGAACGCACTAAAAGATAGGCTCGATGCTAAGGATCACTGAAGCACACAGACCGTGCTGAGAGAAGGAAAGGCTTGGTTAGCTTTATGGAAGACACTAGGTTTGAGCAAGAACTAGGATCAAAAGATTTGGAGCTTGAAAGGAGATTAGCTCTACAACAGAGACACACTGAGACAGAGAGCTTTGATAAAGAACGTCTACCGATTGATTTGTACATGTGACAGATCAAGCTATGAGCTAGGTTTATTTTAATTAACAAAAGATATTGAAAGGATATTTCATAAAGAAAATACCCTAAATTGGAATTTAAGCAAATTAAATTTTATTTACAAAACCGGTGTAAAGAACTAGTCAGGTTTAATTTATAAAGATTCTTATATTGATTAAACCAATTAAACATTTATTTTAGAAAAGCTAAACTATATGAAGCACCTAAACGTAACTTTATAATTCGAGTAGATCATTTTATTATCAAAAACATTATGGCATTGGCATTAATCAAATTAACATTTATTATAAAAGCCGGTGTAAAAGCCTATGCAACTTTTAATTATAAAAGTTAATTAAATATTAATCAAGTTAACATTTGGTTTATGAAAAATCGGGTAAAAGATCTAATTAGATTTTATTTACAAAAACATGTGAAATAAAGATTAATCAAATTAATATTGATTATGAAAAATGGTGTAAAGCACTATATAGATTTTATTTAGAAAAGGCATGTTTAATAAGCATTAATCAAAATTAATATTAAATTTATTTT
The DNA here is from genome assembly GCA_036936925.1 of Cenchrus fungigraminus. Classification (NCBI taxonomy): domain Eukaryota; kingdom Viridiplantae; phylum Streptophyta; class Magnoliopsida; order Poales; family Poaceae; genus Cenchrus; species Cenchrus fungigraminus. Next base: position 8,997,735 of record CM072775.1, on the reverse strand, counting down.
CAGAGAACAAACATGTTCAAAAGTCACCACTAACGTGTTCTACTCATTATTATGAACCTAACGCAACTTGAACGGATGAAAACGGAGCTAAAACGGAGATTTTATGAGCAAAACAAGATTAGGGACCTAACTGCAGAGATCTTAAACTTCCAGGGGCTTAACTGTGAAAAACCAGGGGCATATACATAATTATGTATATAAACTCAGGGACTTTCTTGCAAAGGTTCCAGGGTGGATTGGATCTAAGGAAATCTAAAAGGTTTAGGGGGTTTTCTGGAAGAAGTGCAAGACACATAAGATTGACCTAGGATTTATAGGAAAACTCAGGGGGTTATTGAGCAAACTCGCCACCCCTCATTTTCAACCTCCCGACGGGAGCAGACAGGGGAGCAGGGAGCTCCGGCGGCTCTGGCCGGTGATGACGCCGGTGACCCATGCAGCCAGAGGCTCGGGTGAGGTGGGGAAACGGAGGACGAGGAGAAGGGGAACACATGGGGGTCTTCACCGTGGCGAACGGACGACGGTAGGCGGTCTGCAACGGACGGCAGCGGCGACCGGCGCTGGTTTCAGGTGGCGGCACTGCTCCGACGGTGGGACGGGTCAACGAGCGGCTACCCGTGCTCAGCTCGGCAAGGAGGAACTCCCGGCGACGACGGCCTGCTCGAGGGAGGGACGACGGCGACGAATCGGCGGCGGCGGCTCGGCGCTCCAGCGTGCGGCCTGTGGTGGCGCTGCAGATGGCGGCGAGGAGGCGGCGCGAGGTGCAGGCGGGGGAGGTAGCGTGCGGCTTTAAAGGGCGCGGAGAGGGGCAGCCGTGTACGGCACGGACGCCGAGAGTCCAGCGCGGCGGTGCCGACGTGCCCGACCGGGACTCGGCGGCGGCGGTGAACGGCCTGGCTGGGCTTCACCGGGCCTGGGGTTGGGCCGGCGCAGGCTGAGGCGGGTCTGCGGGTTGGACTAGGTTGGTGGGCTGCGCCAGGAATGAGGGAGCAAGAGCAGACTTCGGTAGATGGGCCGCGGGAGGGAGCTAGGGAGGCCGAACGGGGAAAGAGGAGGAGATGGGGGTGGTCCGCTGGACTTCCAGAAGTTGGGCTGAAAGTGGCCATGGGCCGAAAAGGAAGAATTGAATTTTTGTTTTCGGAATATATTTTCGTGGAATGAATAATCCAGAAATAGCTAGATAATTCATAAAAGCCACGAAAAATATTCTAAAAATTCCAAAAATTTCAGGAAAATTCCCAGAGATAGATTGAGACACGAACAACCCGAATAAAATATTTGGAGCTCATGAAAAAGAATTTAGAGCCTTCTAATAAATAGAATAAGCTCGGAGAAAATGAGAATTTAATTACAGAAAAATCCAGAAAATTGTCGGAAGGGTTTGGTCAGCTCCTAAGCGCATTTTGAAAAGCTTTTGCACTCATGAACCACTAGATGCATCGGCATGAATGCAACACTCACATAACCATTTATTTAATTTCTGAAAAACAAACCAAGGTTTTTCCTATACTATATTTCCTGTAGAGAAAAATAAATGTTGGAAAATTTTAGAATTATGAGAAATCATTGTTTTATTTATTCTTTTCTATTCACATCCTGAAATTGGAAATTTCAGGGTGTGACAAATCTACCCCCCTTAAAAGGAATCTCGTCCCGAGATTCGAAGAGAGAAGAAACAAGGAGAAGGGAGACAAACAAGAATACTGCTGTTGAGATAGACAGACGGTCATCCTCTCTTGTCTTCAGGGTGTAGGATCTTCAGTATTCACCTTTCTTGGTCGTTGAGGTTTTCATTAGAGTGAGCTAGATGGGATAATAGCAAGCACAAGAGAGGAAGGGAGATGGAGTGAGGTCTTCTTTTCTTCAACTTGCTCACTTCTTTGTAGTGGCAGAGGCAGTAGCATGTGCTTGTTGACATTGTTGCAGGCTTCAACTTCTTGTGATGTCCTTCATTTGATCGGGTAGAGAGAAAGAGAGACAACAAGGATGTGGGAGACACAAAGGAAAACCCAACTAAGCAATTGATGTTATTGCAGATTTAAGACCTACAATACACCAACACTCACTACAAAGAACCAACTCAAACATTGTCATAAACAATCATGATCATGCAAGCACTGAATTTCACCACTCAACACACAGTCAAAGGAACGATGCTAAACGTTGTTAATAGTCATAGGGTATCCTCCTAATAGATTAGATGTAGCTCCTAGTAAGAATATCCATAAATAATGAATTTCTCACTGATCATGGAATACGAGATTATGAGTTCATTCCAACTGGAATCACCTCAAACAGAGGTTTGGAACCCGAGATATAGATTAATCAAGATGGGTATTTCAGCAGTGTTGACAGATTCTGAATGCTCCACTAATTCGTGTGTATCTCTCATGATACAGAACGAATACTGCTGAAATTTTGACAGAAATTGACCCATGAAATTCTGGAACTAACCCAACTGATTTCATGTCAATCGGAGTTCTGTAGCTCGAGAAAGAATTAAAATAGTAACGATGTGTCAGAGAGCTGCGTGAACAGATAGAATATCAAGGGTAACAATTCCACCAATAAATCAAGGGGGTGTTATTGCTTGAGATAGGTAAAATTAAGATCAAGGGAAGGACTATCAAGGGTAGGGATCATAACATTCCACTAAATCAAAAGGAGGAATTGCTTGAGGAAATGCATAGGCGAGATCGAAGAAATGTTCAAGGAGAGTGAAGGTAGATGTATAATGATTCGAGTTTAGCATTTGTGAAGCAAGGGAGTGCAAATGCTAGGAGTCAACAAGGAAAGCTGAATTATCACAATGAGAGGACGATAAAATGGTCAAGGTGTGAGAATATTCATCACAAAGCTCAAGGGGTAGGTAGTGATGAATTTTTAGATCAGAGGAAACCATAAGGAACGACCATTTCTATCTAGGCTTACGTCCTACAGTCGATACAGCTCTGATACCACTCTGTCACACCTGTTTTTCCAAAGAAAACCAAGTGCAAACCTATATGCATGCCAGGATCAAGTTCCATGCATATAGTTAACATAAGTGAATAACAAAAACAATATCACGTAAGGAAAACAAAGATTATCAGAGATTTACGCTTTATCCTGGAAACGAAGGCACCAAACATCACAGGCATTCGACTGGGGCTTGCGTACGCCTAGAACTCAGCAACATCTTCACAACAACTTCATAGCAGCTTCCTCTTTCTGAGAAACATTGTTTATAGCAAGGGTGAGCACATGTCGTACTCAACAAGTGTGGGGAAAGTATGAATGCAAAGGCTGAACAAGGAAAGGCTGACAGGTTGACTGCATTAAGCACTTTTAGTTGGTCAAATTTTATTAGCACTTGATTACTAATAAAGTATGAGTATATACCAACCCACAATTATCATAAAGAGATACGCCATAAGCATATGGCTAACATAACCATAACCACGATTTAAGTCCATCTTCAAGTTCAATTATCATGTGAGGGTCCAGGCCGCTCTTGACCGTGAGCACGGCTAATCGATTAGTTTTACACTCTGCAGAGGTTGTACACTTTCACCACATGTCACGTAAAAGTTCTAGGAACTTTAAACCCAACCACGCGATGCTGATCAGGCATCATACCACACTGCCGAGGTGTGATTGCATAGGGACGCTACGAGGCCTTTACAAAGTTTCCCCAGTGTGAAGCAACCCGCGAAGGTTCCAAGTCGTTGCAGAGTATAAAGTCCCCTAGTAGGCGACGTGTCTTAGCGAAGGACACTACCCACTAGAGCGAGTCTATACCCCACTGGCGCTTCCCCTTGCCCTTTCGGTAAGGTCACCCCAACACTAGAGTCCCTAATTAATTAGCCAAGCCAGAGCCATATAGCCTTGTGGTTGCACTGTTTTCCTGGGTGGTCGCTCCATGTTCTGATTAATCATATGATCTTGTATTAACCAGAGATATACAGCATAAAAGGTAAAGCAAGTTCATCATTATTGTTGTTCATTAGAACCACCATAACCCAACGTAGAGCAACTAAGCATAGCTACCCAACATAAAGGTAAAACCCAGGTTGACAAGGAATAAAGGTAATAAAGACTAAGATAAACCTTAATAGGACCCATCAATATTAATGCAAGCATATGCAATGTGATTAAACACAGTTATTAGGACAAAAGATCAAGGACACACTTGCCTTTAACCAAAGTAGTGATGTTGCTCAGAATTCTTCATCTTCATACTCTTCCAAGCTCTCGAACAACGTTCATTCTACTCGCATCAATCATCAGGCACAATCATACAAAGCAAACGTACAAGCACAACTAAGAACAAAGCACCAATCAAAAGAGAAGCTTTAAAAGAACGCACTAAAAGATAGGCTCGATGCTAAGGATCACTGAAGCACACAGACCGTGCTGAGAGAAGGAAAGGCTTGGTTAGCTTTATGGAAGACACTATGTTTGAGCAAGAACTAGGATCAAAAGATTTGGAGCTTGAAAGGAGATTAGCTCTACAACAGAGACACACTGAGACAGAGAGCTTTGATAAAGAACATCTACCGATTGATTTGTACATGTGACAGATCAAGCTATGAGCTAGGTTTATTTTAATTAACAAAAGATATGGAAAGGATATTTCATAAAGAAAATACCCTAAATTGGAATTTAAGCAAATTAAATTTTATTTACAAAACCGGTGTAAAGAACTAGTCAGGTTTAATTTATAAAGATTCTTATATTGATTAAACCAATTAAACATTTAATTTAGAAAAGCTAAACTATATGAAGCACCTAAACGTAACTTTATAATTCGAGTAGATCATTTTATTATCAAAAACATTATGGCATTGGCATTAATCAAATTAACATTTATTATAAAAGCCGGTGTAAAAGCCTATGCAACTTTTAATTATAAAAGTTAATTAAATATTAATCAAGTTAACATTTGGTTTATGAAAAACTGGGTAAAAGACCTAATTAGATTTTATTTACAAAAACATGTTAAATAAAGATTAATCAAATTAATATTGATTATGAAAAATGGTGTAAAGCACTATATAGATTTTATTTAGAAAAGGCATGTTTAATAAGCATTAATCAAAATTAATATTAAATTTATTTTCAGAGAACAAACATGATCAAAAGTCACCACTAACGTGTTCTACTCATTATTATGAACCTAACGCAACTTGAACGGATGAAAACGGAGCTAAAACGGAGATTTTATGAGCAAAACAAGATTAGGGACCTAACTGCAGAGATCTTAAACTTCCAGGGGCTTAACTGTGAAAAACCAGGGGCATATACATAATTATGTATATAAACTCAGGGACTTTCTTGCAAAGGTTCCAGGGTGGATTGGATCTAAGGAAATCTAATAGTTTTAGGGGGTTTTCTGGAAGAAGTGCAAGACACATAAGATTGATCTAGGATTTATAGGAAAACTCAGGGGGTTATTGAGCAAACTCGCCACCCCTCATCTTCAACCTCCCGACGGGAGCAGACAGGGGAGCAGGGAGCTCCGGCGGCTCTGGCCGGTGATGACGCCGGCGACCCATGCAGCCAGAGGCTCGGGTGAGGTGGGAAAACGGAGGAGGAGGAGAAGGGGAGCACATGGGGGTCTTCACCGTGGCGAACGGACGACGGTGGGCGGTCTGCGACGGACGGCAGCGGCGACCGGCGCTGGCTTCAAGCGGCGGCACTGCTCCGATGGTGGGACGGGTCAACGAGCGGCTGCCCGTGCTCAGCTCGGCAAGGAGGAACTCCCGGCGACGACGGCCTGCTCGAGGGAGGGACGACGGCGACGAATCGGCGGCGGCGGCTCGGCGCTCCAGCGTGCGGCCTGCGGTGGCGCTGCAGTTGGCGGCAAGGAGGCAGCGCGAGGTGCAGGCGGGGGAGGCAGCGTGCGGCTTTTAAGGGCGCGGAGAGGGGCAGCCGTGTACGGCACGGACGCCGAGAGTCCAGCGCGGCGGTGCCGGCGTGCCCCACCGGGACTCGGCGGCGGCGGTGAACGGCCTGGCTGGGCTTCGCCAGGCCTGGTGTTGGGCCGGCGTGGGCTGAGGTGGGTCTGCGGGTTGGACTGGGTTGAAACGGCACGCGGCGGTGGGCTGCGCCAGGAATGAGGGAGCAAGAGCAGACTTCGGTAGATGGGCCGCGGGAGGAAGCTAGGGATCGAACGGGGAAGAGGAGGAGATGGGGGTGGTCCGCTGGACTTCCAGAAGTTGGGCTGAAAGTGGCCATGGGCCGAAAAGGAAGAATTGAATTTTTGTTTTCGGAATATATTTTTGTGAAATGAATAATCCAGAAATAGCTAGATAATTCATAAAAGCCACCAAAAATATTCTAAAAATTCCAAAAATTTCAGGAAAATTCCCAGAGATAGATTGAGACACGAACAACCCAAATAAAATATTTGGAGCTCATGAAAAAGAATTTAGAGCCTTCTAATAAATAGAATAAGCTCGGAGAAAATGAGAATTTAATTCCAGAAAAATCTAGAAAATTCTCGGAAGGGTTTGGTCAGCTCCTAAGCGCATTTTGAAAAGCTTTTGCACTCATGAACCACTAGATGCATCGGCATGAATGCAACACTCACATAACCATTTATTTAATTTCCGAAAAACAAATAATGGTTCTTCCTATACTATATTTCCTGTAAAGAAAAATAAATATTGGAAAATTTTAGAATTATGAGAAATCATTGTTTTAATTATTCTTTTCTATTCACATCCTGAAATTGGAAATTTCGGGGTGTGACACGTTTCCCCAGGAGGAATTATCCTTTGGGTATCTTGTGGACCGAGGTCATGCAGGAGAAAAAGTTGCCAAGTTTCAGAGAAGTAGGCAAAGGACCACAGGAAGACAGCACCATTGTGGCGACCCGAACGCTTCGTGACTACCGTCAGAAGTGCTTACACTTTTGACAAACCAAGTATGTCGCCAAGGTGATTCCCCCCAGATTCTTTATGGATATATCATGATTTGGCCAAGGTTGGTATATAGTGGAGGATGAATTTTCAACCTCAACCTTATCTCAGCCTTAAGCCTAAGCCAATCTTTCCATCTCGGGGAATCCACCTGAGCCATCGATCCTGAGACTTGCTGGAGCCCACACGAGAAAGGGGAGGACCAGAGGGGCCCACAGGGGGCCGGCCGAACCCAGGTTCGGCCAAAACCCTGGTGCCGCCTCTCCCCTTCTTCTTTCACGTGTGCATCTAATTCTCCTCCAGAAACCTTCTCCCTGCCGCCCGACGAGTTTTCGCATCGCGAAATCCATATCCTCCACCTCACCATCCTCAGCATCACCGCATCCATGGCTGGTTACGGTTTCGCTCAGCTCCGTAGGGAGGCCTCACCCCTTACTTCAGGGGGAGGGAGCCCCTCTCATCTTTACCATTTTCAAGGCCGTCAACTCCTGCAAATTTGAGCATGAATTGCACATCCACACTAGAATAGGTGCTTAAACTCATACTTTCCACCAGTGTCGATGTCTATTCGAATGCAGGTATTTAGCTTAAGAAATGGGAGGAATCAATGTACTTTCACTCCACTCCAATCCAAGGCACTCAAAGGCTGGTTAATCAGGGGCTGCCACATGGATTCTCCTGGATCCATGATGTCACCAATCCATGTGAAGGACTCTCGACGAATCATACGCTGCCACATCAGCATCACATGGATCCTTGGGCCCACTTTGCCAACTAAACCGCCAGGAAACGTGCCATGCACGGAGGAGAGGCATTAGGGCCCACATGCAAGCGAGCCAGAGGAAGCACGGGCCAGATGGCCAGCTAGAGGGTTCGGCCGACCCTAGGATCGGCCGAACCGACCTAGGGTCGGTTGATCCTCCCCATCCATGTGCTGGTTGCTCATTGGCTCTTGGCTGCATTCCCGGGTGTTTAGGGGCACTTGGAGCCCCGGAGCAAGCCTCCTCCTTGTCTATAAATAGGAGGAGAGGGGCTCCATTTCTCACACACCACCAAGCTCTCAAGTTTCACTTCTCTCTTGTGTAGCTCTCTCTCCCTCTCTCCAATTCTGCCCATGAGAGGTGATTCTCACCTCTTTGTGGTAGAATGGTGATGAGGAGAGATCTAGATTAGGATTAGTTGAGAGGTAGAGTAGGGGTAAAGGGTGAGTTGATGTCCTTGTGGATGCTTGTTCTTCATTTAGATCAAAGTGAGTATTTCAGCATTTCTTATTTAGACTATAGTGGACATCATGCATGATTGATTTGTTCTTGTGTTCGTGGCTCATTCATAAGTTAGAGGCTTGTGTTCTTTATGACACAAGGCTTCGATCCTTTAGAGCCAGAGCCGTAGTTCATTTACTTGTTTGCATGCTCTGATCCTATTTAGTTAAGTAAGTCCACTGTATCTTGTTTAGCTACATCCATAGCTTCCTTTCTGCTCCCAGTTCAATGATATGATCTGATTCCGATCTTTCCCTTGTTCGTGGGACCGTATCTATATGGTTGCTATAGTGTAGTTGCGGGTCGACAGACGTAACCGCATTATAGTATTTATCTGGGTACAGACGTGGTGTCTGGGCCCTGGTTTTCCTGCGAAGACCACGTACGATCGTAGCGTAGAGGTAGGCCGCAGTGGTGATAGCCTGTTGGACCCTTTTTCAACCCTCTTACGTCGCGTACCGAGTTGGGCTCGCTTGCCAGCACCTTGGAGTGTTGTCGCCCCGCAGGGATGACTAAGATCTGACAGAATAATATCTTCAGAGCTAAGTCCCTTAAGGAAGTGCTTCTTATATCCCGACCTATCCCAGCGAAAGCTGGTGTCCTTGGATAGACCCTCTCTGGTTACTCACCGTCCTGAGGGAACGAAACCCGACAGGAATACTCATTCCCCTAGGGAGAAGTGCTACAACGGTGTATCCGTGCGCTTGCGGATTCGTTCACACTCGTCAGTGTACCCGGGAGTTTCTTACACGCTCACACTACCACGGCGCCCAGTGTCGAGGTTAAGGAACGCCAACAAGCTTATGGATGACGGGGCTAAACAGATCAAGAAAAATTTTGAATTTTTGTTCGAAAAGTACAGCGACACTCTTGGTGAATATGGGGCTAGACCCAGTCCTTTTCCTGATACTGAGGATTCTCAAGCGGTTATCAACTCACTTGTAGAGGAGTTTGAAACTCTTCCTGAATTGATTGGCTCTACCAGTGACTTTGCCGCTGCATTCTGCTCTGAGAGTCTTTTGAAGCTTCTAGAGATTAAGGATTGTGTTGATCTTGCAAAGTTTTGTTCTTCTGGGCTTGAGTTTCCTTCTGCATCTAGTGTGTCACTGATTCGTGCTAATGAAGATGTACGGAATATCAAGAAAAAATTTGTTAGGAAGTTTTGGATGGCTGGAGGCAAAAAATTTGCTAAAGAAATAGCTCATGAGAAACTTGCTAAGGTAATTTTTCTGGTTGTCAACTTCGCATCTTTTTCTGTTCTTTTTCTTGTATGTGTTATGTCTTGTTTACTAAAATTCCTCTATTTTTTAGATTTTGGAAGATGAAGCACAAGAAGAACTGAGGATGGCATTGGAGATGGATCCCAAGGATGATACTGAGGGGACCGGCGGCGAGGGGGTGGAAGGCGAAGGTGTTGCTGAGCCTAGTGTGGCGCAGGATGACGAAGAGCAGGTTTAGGACCGAGATGTGTTAGAATTAATTTAATCATTTGTGATGTAGATAAAAAACTTGTGACACATTATTCCTGCGCAGGTCCTTGAAGGGGGCCTGCGTAGGATGTTCTCCCGATTCGTATGTATCATGAACGGGTTATGGCCAGCGGAGCATCTTGGCGTTTGTACGAAGAAGCTCACCCTGAAAGTTCTTTTAGAGATTTCTAGATCTTTTGTTGTGAATATTTTTCGATGCACAGCTTTCCTTTGGGCTGGTTTTTTCTTCGCGAGATGACTTCGCTATCTCGAAGCTAGATGAAGATGTTGTACACCCTGTGAAGACGGAGCCCCTTTGCCGTTGATGAAAACTTTGCGTTTGTTTGCAACCTGGCTGAACAGCGAGGCTCTAAGCCTGGTCATGTGCTTGAGCTTCCTTTGTAATTTTCTTCGATCTTGTTGAAGTGTAAACTTGTTGTAATACAATGATGCCCTTCGCGGTACGAAAAATCAACTTGAAAAATTGTTTTTGCAAAAAATGTCACCCTCCCTATCTTGCGTTTTGTAGCGTGAGAACGTATCATTTAATTGGAAATTCCTGAATCTTGTAGATTGCTTCAGAAGCTTCAGCAAACTTTTGAAAAAAGAAATCGATAAGTCGATAAAACTTGCTCTGAGTTTTGTGGACTTAGCTCTTTTTGATCGAAATCAATGTTGATATGGCAACTCTTGGTTGCCTTCAACGCGTACCGTGAAGTGTATTTTTCGTAAAAAAAAGTTTCTCTAAGAATCTGGATTGCACAAGAATGTGCTGTAAGGAGGATCTGAAAGTTGGAATATAATCCATGCTCTTTCAGTGATAGTAAGAAATGATAGAGTTTGTAATAAGGCCGCAACCTTTGTTGCCCCGGGCCCTTGTGATTTCCGTGGTTAATCACACTTTCTTGGGAATTTGGCCGCAACCTTCAGTTGCCTTCGGCCCTCGTGATTTTCATGGTTAATCACACTCTCTGGAATATGGCCGCAACCTTCAGTTGCCTTCGGGCTTTGTGATTTTCATGGTTAATCACACTTTCTGGAATATGGCCACAACCTTCAGTTGCCTTCCTCCTTCAATCATTTGAACTTCGCAAGAAAAAAAAGATCTTTAGGGGAAACTTCTCTTTCACTAATGACAGAAAGGAAATTTACACGAGACCCGCCTCATTAAAAACCTTGCCTCCATGGTGGAGTTCCCCTTGCAAGGAAAAGAGTACGGTCCCTTTAGGTAAAAGTTAAAATGCTGAAAAAGTAAACTTCTTTTTACCCACGACACTGTTTATAGATTCACAGGTCGAGATTTTTTACAATTTTCTTAATTTAACCTAAGATCTAACTAAACTTCTTGGTTCTAGCTTTTCTTACGGGTAGTACCTTTTTAGGCTATCCACATTCCATGAGTGTGGCAGCTCCACTCCTAGCTCATCTGTGAGACGAAAAGAACCCAACCTATTGCTCTCTTTCACTATGTATGGCCCTTCCCATGCTTCTTGTAATTTTCCCGGATTCTCCCAATTCTGCTTCCTTTTAATAACCAGGTCACCGACCTTGATTTCCTTCCTTACAATTTTCCTGCCTTTCCACTTCCTAGTTTCTTGCTGATATTTCTCCAAGTTATGAGTGGCCTCGAGGATATCTAGTTCGATCATGTCTTTTTCTAATTTTTCAGTTTCCTCAGAATCTTCGGATTTTCTGATAGCTCTCAGACTTCCATTTTTGATTGCTTCTGGAGTCATGGCTTCGGTTCCATACAATAGACGAAAAGGTGAGAAACTCGTGGCTCTTGAAGTGGTTGTGTTGTGAGACCAGATGACCTTTGGTAATTCATCTACCCACTTGCCCTTCTTTTGGTCAAATAAGCACTTTTTGACACCTGTGAAGATGATTCCATTTGCCCTTTCAACCACGCCATTTGATTGAGGGTGATAAACTGAGGAAAACTTAACATGCGTGCCTATGGTTTTGCAAAACTCTTTGAAGGTATAGCAGTCAAAATGTTTCCCATTGACTTCGGTGAGTTCTCTTGGAACGCCAAATCTGCAGATTATGTTTTGCTAGAAGAATTTCTGCACTGTGGCTGCGGTGATGTTTGCCAGTGGTTTTGCTTCAATCCATTTGGTGAAGTAGTCCAAAGTTACCGTTGCAAATTTGCAATTGCCTTGTGCTGTTGGAAATGGTCCTACCAAATCCATTCCCCATCTTTGCAATGGCCATGACGGTGAAATGAGTTGAATTGGAAGCGAAGGTGTTTTCTGCTGCTTCGCAGTCTTTTGACATGCTTCACATTCTTGAACCAATTTTTTTGCATCTATAAGAATGGATGGCCAGAAGAATCCTTGCTTTATTGCTTTTCCAGCAAGTGCCGTTGTGCCAATGTGGGCTCCGCAAAATCCACTGTGAATTTCTGCCAGAAGTTCTTTTCCTTTCTCAGAAGTGATACATTGTTCACATTTCTTAACGCAATCACGTAAGAACGGGTTTGGAACCCATCCTGGTAATAGCGTCAGAAATGCTGGTTGGTAATTCTTAATGTTACAGGAATCCGCAAGCGCACAGAAGTACCATTGTAGCATTTCCCCAAAGGAGTACTCCAAAGGGTATCGAATCCAAGGAAGGCATTGGTGGATTGACAAGCTCAACACTATTGCAATGAGTATAGATCATAGACAGAAATAAATCAGACACTAAAGTACAGGGGTAAGAAATGATAATAGGGGTAGTGTGATCACACACACACTCACTCTGTCTCAAAGGCGTCCTAGGCATAGGAGGCAACATGCGAGTTAGTTCTAGGTTCTTATGTACTATACACACAAAGCTGGTAGGAACGAGTTAGATACACTAGTGTTGAAGAACATTGACTTAAGCACCCAGGTACCACGGGGAGCTAACCTCCCGCGTTGCTTCCGCACAACTCCGGTTGTTAGATTTTAGACTCCTACAGCTTATCCGAGCGTGGGGGATTTCAGAGGGACCAACGGCTGTCACTACCGCGGCCTACCCCAAGACAAACCGTGGGATAAGCTCATAAGTAACATAGCTACGCAACCCAAGCACCATGCTTACGTTGTTAGCCGGACTTGACCGGCCCGGGCTATTGTGACCCAGGTCAAGCCACCAGATAAACCAGCCAATTACACCGAGTACCATAGCTTAAGCACAGACTTCATACAATGCAGTCATGTCATCTAATTAGATCAAACCAGGTTAGGTACACAAACATATTTGTGTTTTCCTATGTCTGTTCAACTCGATCAAAGGGTCGTGTTCACGAAGAATACGAGCCTCTAACTTATGAACAAACACCAGAAACATGTAAAAGTCACCCGTCAAGTGGATGAAAGGCTTTGTTCATCAAGAATAGGAGCCTTTAAATGATGAACAGGTGAAGAACACATGAACAAATCACCCATGTATTCTAACACAACTTTATATGAAATAGCTGAATAACTGAAGTAGATCAAAGTCATACAAATGAAATAAGATACAAGAGAACTCATACCTAGATCCCAAAGTAGACTTGGAACCTGAATTAGAACTACTCTAGCCTACCACCTAGCCTTGAGACTAAAAGTGAGAGAGGTGTTGCAAGTGTGGATGTCTCATAAGTGTGCCCCCTCTCCTTCTATTTATAGGCCCGGGCACCAGCGAGGAATGGATGCAAACACCCCGGGAATGACGTCTAGGACCAATAGGGAAGCACCACGTGGAAGGCCCTGAGTGGCGGCCTCAAGGTCGGTTCGGCCGACCTGTGGGGTTGGCCGACCCCTTGTGGGCCCCACTCGGGGTGTGCTTTCTCCTGGTGGCTGTCCTGTGGGTCCTTAGGTCGGTTCTCGGTGTCCACCCTATTTTGGCACGATTTGCATGCCTTTGTGGGCCCATGGATCCATGTGATGTCCACGTGTCACACTCTAATTCGTCGGGGGTTACTTCACTTGGATTGCTTGCATGGCATGCATGCATGGCGCCCTGGTTGGCAGCTTTGCATGCATGGCATCCTTGTTGGCAGCTGTTGGCGTTTCTTAACGTCACCACTGGGCGCCGTGGCAGCGTGAGCATGTAAGAAACTCCCGGGTACACTGACGAGTGCGAAAGAATCCGCAAGCGCAGGGATACATCGCTGTAGCACTTCTCCCTAGGAGAATGAGTATTCCCGTCAGGTTTCGTTCCCTAAGGACGGTGTGTAACCAGAGAGGGTCTATACAAGGACACCAGCTTTCGCTGGGATAGGTCGAGATACAAGAAGCACTTCCTTAAGGGACTTAGCTCTCAAGATGTATTCTGTCGGGTCTCAGTCATCCCCGCGGGGTGACAACACTCCAAGGTGCTGGCAAGCAAGCCCAACTCGGTACGCGACGTAGAGGGTTGACAAAGGGTCCAACAGGCTGTCACCACTGCGGCCTACCTCTATGCTACGATCGTACGTTGTCTTCGCAGGAAAATCAGGGCCCAGACACCACGTCTGTACCCCAGATAAAATACTATAGTGCGGTTACGTCTGTCGACCCGCTAACTACACTATAGCAACCGTATAGATACGGTCCCACGAACAAGGGAAAGATCAGAATCAGATCTAGTCATTGAGATACAGAGCAGAAAGGAAGCTATGGATGCAGATAAACGAGATACAGCGGACTTACATAGCTAAATAGGATCAGAGCATGCAAACAAGTAAATGAACTACGGCTCTGGCTCCAAAGGATCGAAGCCTTGTGTCATGAAGAAAACAAGCCTCTAACTTATGAACGAGCCACGAACACAAGAACAAATCAATCATGCATGATGTCCACCATAGTCTAAATAAGAAATGCTGAAATACTCACTTTGGTCTAAATGAAGAACAAGCATCCATGAGGACATCAACTCACTCCTTACCCCTACTCTACCTCTCAACTAATCCTAGTCTAGATCTCTCCTCATCACCATTCTACCACAAAGAGGTAAGAATCACCTCTCATGGGCAGAATTAGAGAGAGGGAGAGAGAGCTACACAAGAGAGAAGTGAAACTTGAGAGCTTGGTGGTGTGTGAGAAATTGAGCCCGTCCCCTCCTATTTATAGACAAGGAGGAGGCTTGCTCCGGGGCTCAAAGTGCCCCTAAACATCTGGGAATGCAGCCAAGGACCAATAGGGAGCAAACACGTGGAGGGCCAGGATCAACTAACCCTAGGTCGGTTCGGTCGATCTTAGGGTCGGCCGAAACCCCTGGCCGACCTTCTGGCTTGTGCTTCATCTGGCTCGCTTCCATGTGGGCCCTAATGCCTCTCCTCCGTGCATGGCACGTTTCCTGGCAGTTTAGTTGGCAAAGTGGGCCCATGGATCCATGTGATGCTGACGTGGCAGCGCATGATTCGTCGAGAGTCCCTCACATGGATTGGTGACATCATGGATCCAGGAGAATCCATGTGGCAGCCCCTGATTGGCCAGCATTTGAGTGCCTTGGATTGGAGTGGAGTGAAAGTGCATTGATTCCTCCCATTTCTTAAGGTAAATACCTGCATTCGAATAGACATCGACACTGGTGGAAAGTATGAGTTTAAGCACCTATTCTAGTGTGGATGTGCAATTCATGCTCAAATTTGCAGGAGTTGACGGTCATAAAAAATGGCAAATATCGACCGTCAACAACACCCCCACACTTGACCTTTGCTCGTCCCGAGTGAAGGGGAAACAAAGCCAAGTGGGTCACGAATACCAAAGAGTAAGACAGACATAAGAGATATTCCAAGTCATACCTTGCTACTTTGAACCTCTGTGTAGTGGCTATCATGTTCCCTTGGGTGATTGAAGCGTAGAACAGCCGTGAATCAAGTCACTTATGCACCTGATGATAAACACCTCGGGGGTTTTGCAAGATTTTATAAACAAAACTCTGGGTGGCTTCCTCATTTGATTCTCTCAGATCGCTCAATGTGTATATGTCCTCACTAAGGCATTTGCCTTTCTTCATCCTACTTCTAATGATGGCTATATGTGGAGCTCAGGGTAGGATAAAGAGAGAGCATACTTGCATCACATATTTTGCAAAGTCAAAGACTGGATCCACAGAGAAAATCAAATCATACCATCAGATCAAGATGTGCACCGGTATGGCTATGCTATGTATGGTAAGGTGGATACTAGGCCCGAAATGGGTGCTAGATATTACCATACATATATGTGGTGAGAACTGTGGGTTGATGGTAAGGTGGACACTAGCCTCGGAATGGACACTAGTTATTACCATCTATGATATGGAACTCCTTTTTGCATGATCATCCCTCTCCTTTTCTCCTTCTTTATTTTGGATATGGGCTATCCTTTCTCTCTCTTTTTTTTTCAAAACATGCTTTGGGCATGTGTATATATATATTTTTTTCATAGCCCATATCTCTTCCTTGAAGGATACTTTTAGAGAGAGCGGTCATACCACATATGGAGCTTTTACTTTTGTGGTACGAATGATACAATGCTAACTTCCAGTGTAGAAGCATAGCAAGGGGGAAATAGGTGGGGTGCACATATATCTTGATCATGAAAGTGATGAGAAGAATTCTCACAAGGGTCGCAGAATTTGACAAAGCTCAATGTAATAACAAGCAGCATATGAACCGAAGGGTTTTACCTACAAAGATCATATGGCTCTAATGGGACGAAGGCATATCAAAGAGGAGCCTTTCCAAGAGGTTTTGAGTTTTCAAAAATAAATTCCCCAAGGGAGTTAGTCATCAGAGCAACAGATCATATCATCCAGCCATATCATACTTGTCAATTACTTAGGTGAACATGCTTGTCCTTAAGAAGGTTATGGTTCACATGCATCAGGTAGATAACAAGGAATAAAACATATGTAAGTCTACTCAGGTACAGGCGAGTTGGGTGATCTTTAGCATCATCATTCGAGTTTTAGTTTAGAGATAGACATATATAGCTTATAAAACTCAAGAATGATAGAGAGTGAGTTGTCGAGATGCAAATCGGCGCTATGCATGGGAGATGAACCGTTAGAGGCTCTCCACAGGAGTGAACTCATGCGGGTCCTGTTCAGGTTCGCGGTAGGTGATCGATCAGCTAGCGCGGAGTGCTCACAGTGGGTACGTATGGGAAACGTCGTGCCTGCATTGGGAGAGTCGTGGCTCTTCCCCCACACTATCTCAAACCTAGATGTCCTCTAAATCAAAGAGACCAAAGTAATGACACAGAGGGTGGCTAAACCGGGTTACGTGACCGGTGAGCCACTTTATTCAAATTCAAATATTTCAAACGAAATGATTAGACGCTTACACACATGCAAAAGAATTAAATGAAATAAAGGGAAACAAGGGAAATCAACCTAGACCTAGACTAGCGCCTAATGAACTAAAGCTGGGGCTAATCCCCACTACTCGGAAAGGATCTGCTCCTTTCCCTCAGCAACTGCCAGCCTCTGCAGCTTCTGGGTCATGTCCTCCTCCAGCTGGTGATACTCAAGCCTGAGCTTACGATACTCGTCCCTCTGCTTAACCAGCTCTTCAACTAGCTTCTCATGTTCTAAGAATAGTTCAGCTAGTCTGTTTGCTAGCTTCACTAGGGTCGGGGTCTTCTTGGTGCCATTCACTGGGATGTCTGCAAGGATCTTGGTGAGGACTCGCTCCCACTGAGGTGGCTTATGGTAAGGTGTACCATAGCCTCTAGTGGCTGTCTTCACTCCGAAGATCTTGCACCGGGTCTGTGGAAGCGGGATCTCATCCCACACATCCTGCTCATAAGTATGGCAGAAAGTTTCTTCGTAGCTATTGAAGTCAGACCCAACATAGCGCTCTCCTGGCTTTAGAGGTGGCCCCGGGGGATCGTCAAACAAGACGCGCTTGGCAGCGGTCTTGTTCCCCATGGTGGCCATCCTGACCGGGAAAGAAGGCGGGGAGGAGGAGCCTCACCGGGACGACTGCACCGGGGAGTCGGTGCGCATCCTGCGAGTGCTCTCTACACTCCTGCCTCTCTCGGGGGTCATGGCCTCCGGTGACCCCATCACTTCATCCAGGTTGCTGAGGTCGATGAAACGAGAGGGGCTCCCTTCCCCTGAAGTGAGGGGCGAAACCTCCCTACTGAGCTGAGCGAAACCGTAGCCAGCCATGGATGCGGTGATGCTGAGGATGGTGAGGTGGAGGAGATGGATCTTCGCGATGCGAAAACTCATCGGGGGGTAGGGAGAAGGTTTCTGGAGGAGAAGGAGTCGCACACGCGAAAGAAGAAGGGGAGAGGCAGCACCAGGGTTTCGACCGAACCTGGGTTCGGCCAGCCCCATGTGGGCCCCCCTGGTCCTCCCCTTTCTCGTGTGGGCTCCAGCAAGTCTCAAGATCCACGGCCCAGGTGGATTCCCTAAGATGGAAAGATGGGCTTAGGCTTAAGGCTAGGATAAGGTTGAGGTTGAAAATTCAACATCCACTATATACCAACCTTGGCCAAACCGTGATATAACCATAGAGAAACTGGGGGAAATCACCTTGGCGACATACTCGGCTCGTCAAAAGTTTAGGCACCTCTGACAGTAATCACGAAGCGTTTGTGTCGCCACATCGGTGCTGCCTTCCTGTGGACCTTTTGCCAACTCCTCTTCATCTTGGCAATTTCTTTCTCCTGCATGACCGCGGTCCACAAGATACCCAGAGGATAATTCTTCCTGGGGAAACAAGATGAGTCCCAAGAGTCCTCAGGATGCGGGTGTCTTGTGATCTCCTGTCTCAACTTATGACCATCTCCTTGCAGACAATGTTGATATGATGATAAGCTCTGATATGCAAGGATAGTGCATATACGAACTCGAGCCCAAGAAGGTATATCAAGGCTGAGGGCAAGCATGATCATCCCAGAGGGGCCGAGGCATTCCCTGACGTGGTCATGGGACTCGAGGACTATAGCACTGAGGCTAGTGCTTCACCAATGGGTACCGATCTCCGAGTGAACTCAAGCTCAGAAAGACACTCGGCCTTCAAAGAGGATGAAGCATGGACTTCCAGAGGCCGATGTACGATCAGGAACCAGAGTTTGGACGAAGAGCAAGATTTACTCGCTCTTACCTTAGGCAGAGGGTTCGATGTCCTCATCAGGGTGATGAAAACATTCCGAAGTCTGGCCTAAGCTTCCAATGGGGGGTTATGGATAAACTGGAAGGTGCACCTCCCATTGGGCATCGATCAAGTCAGGCATAAGATACGAAGTGCAAGCTTCTACTGATTGATCGGCATCGATCGACGTGCTCGTGATGAAAAGTGAATGCACTCCATTCGATCGGTAAATGATCGTGCTCCTTCGTTCTGATGGATGAATCCAATGGATTATAAAGCAGAGACCGATGTCTCGGTTTATACGAAACTTCAGTGCGAAGCACTTCAGCTCAAACCTCGATGTAGAAACACGATGGGCCTCTCATACCCTCCTTAGGAGACAGTAGTGAGGATCGAACAAGTCATCCTGGCCGGGAATGGTCGTTCCTTCCGAACTACTCTCTCCGTTCTCCCACGAGACAAAGTCTCGGGGAGAAGGTCTAAGAAGATGCACAAGAGGGGAACCCAAGGGTAGATCTCGCGCCACGAAATCCTTCCCTTAGACTCCTGCTATTTAGGAATGACATCTTCAGCCAGAGCTCAGAAAGAATGGACATGAAATCTCGGGCTTGGTTGATGATGGATCTAGGCGGCTCAACATTTCCTCCGGTGGGTGCCTCTTTGACCGGGATGCAAGGGGAGCTGAAATCTCGGAGATTATCCACGATCTCTTTTCCCTTGACAGTATCTAGGTGCACAAAGGATCCTCCAGAGAGAGCATTAAGCCTCATGGCATAATCCTTCCGCAATCCAAACCAGAAGTGCTGAAGCAACATCCAATCGGGAATGTAAAGGACTGGGCAATCTTCCACCGCGGAGACGAAATGATGCCATGCCATTCCTAGTGATTCCTCCTCACATTTCTTGAAACAGAGAATCTTTGCCCTTAATGAGATGACACGTCGTATTGGGAAGAAGTGGGAGCAAAAAGCTGCTCTCAACCTTTCCCAAGTGAGGTAGTCTCTACCAAAACAACGGTGCCAATCCCATGCTTCCCCGGAGAGGGATAGCGGGAAACACTCTCTTTTCCGAGCATCAGGTGATTCTCCGGTTTTACCCTGAGTTTCAATCAGATGCTCGTAGTCTCTCACATGATCAAAGGGGTTCTCATGACTTAACCCCAAGAAGGATAGGTCCTGAATTAGCTTCATGAGAGAGGGGCGAATCCATAAGCCAGACGTAAGAGTGGGTCTTGACGAACATGGCTCTGAGGGTTCACTCCTCGAAGGCGGAAGGAGTTTACAAGGATAACCTTCCATGGGTAGTGGGGGTAGAGGTAGAAGTAAAGAAAACAAAAGGGATATCTCAAAAAAGGGTAACAGGGGTGAAGGTAGAGGAAAAAGGAAAAAGATAAATACGAGGATAGACGGGCTCGAAGGTTAACAATAGCCGTTCCCGGCAACGGCGCCAGAAATGCTTGTTGGCGTTCCTTAACGTCACCACTGGGCGCCGTGGCAGCGTGAGCATGTAAGAAACTCTTGGGTACACTGACGAGTGTGAACGAATTCGCAAGAGCACAGATACACCGCTGTAGCACTTCTCCCTACGAGAATGAGTATTCCCGTCGGGTTTCGTTCCCTAACGACTGTGTGTAACCAGAGAGGGTCTATCCAAGGACACCAGCTTTCGCTGGGATAGGTCGGGATACAAGAAGCACTTCCTTAAGGGACTTAGCTCTCAAGATGTATTCTGTCAGGTCTCAGTCATCCCCGCGGGGCGACAACACTCCAAGGTGCTGGCAAGCGAGCCCAACTCAGTACGCGACGTAGAGGGTTGACAAAGGGTCCAACAGGCTGTCACCACTACGGCCTACCTCTACGCTACAATCGTACGTGGTCTTCATAGGAAAATTAGGGCCCAGACACCACGTCTGTACCCTAGATAAAATACTATAGTGCGGTCACGTCTGTCGACCCGCTAACTACACTATAGCAACCGTATAGATACGGTCCCACGAACAAGGGAAAGATCGGAATCAGATCTAGCCATTGAGCTACGGAGCAGAAAGGAAGCTATGGATGCAGATAAATGAGATCCAGCGGACTTACTTAGCTAAACAGGATCAGAGCATGCAAACAAGTAAATGAACTGCGGCTCTGGCTCTAAAGGATCAAAGCCTTGTGTCATGAAGAACACAAGCCTCTAACTTATGAACGAGCCACGAACACAAGAACAAATCAATCATGCATGATGTCCACTATAGTCTAAATAAGAAATGCTGAAATACTCACTTTGGTCTAAATGAAGAACAAGCATCCACAAGGACATCAACTCACTCCTTACCCCTACTCTACCTCTCAACTAATCCTAGTCTAGATCTCTCCTCATCACCATTCTACCACAAAGAGGTGAGAATCACCTCTCATGGGCAGAATTAGAGAGAGGGAGAGAGAGCTACACAAGAGAGAAGTGAAACTTGAGAGCTTGGTGGTGTGTGAGAAATGGAGCCCCTCCCCTCCTATTTATAGACAAGGAGGAGGCTTGCTCCGGGGCTTAAAGTGCCCCTAAACACCCGGGAATGCAGCCAAGGACCAATATGGAGCAAACACATGATGGGCCAGGATTAACCGACCCTAGGTCGGTTCGGCCGATCCTAGGGTCGGCCGAAACCCCTGGCCGGCCTTCTGGCTTGTGCTTCGTCTGGCTCGCTTCCATGTGGGCCCTAATGCCTTGGATTGGAGTGGAGTGAAAGTGCATTGATTCCTCCCATTTCTTAAGCTAAATACCTGCATTCGAATCGACATCGACACTGGTGGAAAGTTTGAGTTTAAGCACCTATTCTAGTGTGGATGTGCAATTCATGCTCAAATTTGCAGGAGTTGACGGTCATAAAAAATGGCAAATATCGACCGTCAAAAGCAGCCCACCTAGGATGAGGTGATGTGGTATGGATCATAGAAGGCGAGTTTGCCACTCTTTTCCTGCTTATTTTCTTGCAATCAAATAATCTCCAAGGACAAGTGGAACTACATTATTCTTAACTAAATACGTGTAAGAAATGCCTTATGCTGCTTTATTTATGAGTATATTGACGGCTAAAGTAGGCACTTAACAGCCGTCAACAACTCCCCCAAGCTAGCCTCTTGCTCGTCTCGAGCAAGAGATTAAGGACTTAGGTTGGTTGATCAGGAGTTGCTACAATGTTGTATTCCTAATGTATAACAAGATACAGCTAGGTACTCTATCAAGGATTGAAGAAGTTGGCTTTGATCTTACCTTACACTCGATTGATATGGGGCGTGTAGCTTCACCTGCCTTGGGCGGTTGAATGATAGAATAGTTGTATAAAGATTATCAATCACATGTACCTTTATCAGTTATCAATCCGGAGGTTTTGCATGTTTTTCAAAAAGAAATCAAAGTTCCTCAAATGATACTCTCGGATCGCTCAATGTGTATGATTCCTCATGAAGGCTTTGTTTTGCCTTCTTTCACCACCTACTTCTAATAAGCTGATATGTGGAGCTATAGGTAGGGAAAACATGTGGCATACATGTTTCTCATGTATTGTCGAGTCGAAAACCGGATCCTTGGGTGAACAAGTCATACACCCTGATCAAGATGTGCAAATGTGTGTGTATGGTGGATGGATGATGAACTCCTTTTTGCATGATTTTACTCTCCTCCTTTTTGAAATTTTTGAGACTTGGGCTATGTCTCTTTAATTTCTTTCTCTTTTTTTTTGAACATAGCCCATAGTCCTTGCTGAATATTTTGGGAGAGAGAGTAATCATGGAACAATGCGCGGAGCTTTATTTTGTGGAATGGATGGGGGGATGGATGAAATGATGGTTGCTAACTTCCAGTGTAGAAGTTTCGCATATGGTGGTGTGTACGTGATCTTGATCATGGGAGTAATGACAAGTTTACTCGCCGAGGGTCACAACAATTCGACAAGACTCAATGAAGAAATCAGGTAGCATATGTGGAGGTTAACAGAAGCTAAGATCTACATATGGCCGTGGATAGGAATTTCTTATCATTGAGGAACTTATCATTTTAACATTTTTCAAGAGAAAAACTCCGGATATCAAACATCACTTAGTACTAGCTCATAGCAACTCTATTATACCATATCATACCTCGCAACAACTTAGGTAAAGATCATGCTTTTGCTACCCACAAATTTCAAGCTCAGGCTCGATCATACTAGCCATCAAACTCAAAACTTAAATAGGGTACTAAGCTATAAACAAGGCATACAAGAGGAATAAACAGAGCAACTATTCATCATTTCAACCATGGAGAATAAGAACACTCTTACCACGCATATGAAAACAAACTAATTTAAGAAAGCAAATAAATATTTTTGGTCTTTTTAAGAATATGTCCTTGAATCAAATACGCCTCATTTATCACGGCCCGGGGAGAATCAACGTAGGGAACGTTAGCCCCTTGTGTAATCCCGAAACTCGAAATGATACGTGTGATCAAAGACGTACACTCAATAGAACCCGTCATCCTAAAATTTGTCAACCACTGCCGAATCATAGCTTGCACTAGGGAGATTCTAATCCGTCTGACCGCGGCATATAATATCCTCATCTCGTCTGTGCACACGGTTCGAACATCATCCCTTGGAAAGAGAGTGACGGCAAGCCACTTGTGCCACAGTCGGAGAGTGGGATGTGTGATATCGTTGCACCGAGGTGCTAACTTGCCACAGACAGGCCGACCAGAAAGCTCTTCCCAAAAACTATCTCGAATAAAATCGCTGCAAGCTTGATCGAGAGAAATAACACAACGACGATGAAAACCGAGAGCGCGACTAAGATCTGGCCATGAGACTCGATACGACGTTCCATAGAAATGAAACGTAATACCGGTCTCATCCTCCCGAAGAGTACAGAGGAATTGGATGGTGAGAGGCCTAGAACCGATCTCCCACACCGGAACAAAGTTCTCCCAACCAAGAGGATGCCAAATGGAATCAAACTCGGAGTCCATACCTGTTTTCTCGAGAAGGGCTGAGTCGAACTCCTTGGTGTTGGTGAAGACTCGATCCTTGATGAGAGCGTAGGCTTGTCTCTCCCGGTCGTCCCTCAAGTCGATGAAGGCGGCATCGGCGTCGAACACTCCATCGGCTTGTGGCGTGGATTGCTCCCCTTCTTCCTCTTCTTCACGGTCGGTTTACATTGGACTCAGTGTAGCTCCGGAGTGGTGAGACGAGCCCTCTCTATCTCTCGAACGGTGTGAGCAGGTCACCGTCCGGTACGCACCGGCGATCCAACTCATCTTGCACAACAATGGGACACACGAGCAACTCAGTGATGGGTTAGTGAAATCGAAATGGAATCCTTACCGAGCTTGCTCCACCAATATTCAATATTCAGTGACAAATTGGAGAGAGTGCTTGACACTTCAACTTGAGCAAGAAATCCAAGAAAACCAAAGAGCAAGAGCAAAGAGGGACAGAGGGCGATGGAAATGAGTGAATGGGTGAAGGAACACCTTAATCCCCCTTCTATTTATAGGCAACCGAGCCAGGCACCGGGGAAAGGGACAAGGGCAACGTCTAGGAGCCGTTGGAGGAGGCCAGGCCCACATGACCGTTGGCCTAGGTCGGCCAACCCCAGGGATCGGCCGAGCCCCTGCCGGGCCCGCCTGCCTCCAACTTTTTGCAACGGCTCTCGAACGGCTACCTGATGTCCTGCCAAAATGTCTAGGTCCTGATTCACCCAAAATTTTGCTTGAACAATATTTCTAGGTTTTTCCTACTCAAAAATTTATTTTCAGAATTTTTATTTGAAAAGGAAATTTGGCTAGAAAAATCTAGCATGCAGATGCAAGGTTGGAAAATTCAAATATGCATTTGGAAAAATCAAATGAAATTTTGAAAGGGAAATATGAGATAACTACCAATTTTACCTTTCGGCAAAAAGGACTCATCTTTTTAAGTCTGAGAGCGAGACTTTTCTCGGCGATCAATTCCACTCGTCACCCCATTCCCGAGAAATAGATAGAGATGACCTCTGTATTTCCCACCACAATTTTCTTGTTTTCTTAGGCTTTGTTGGAGTGGTGGGAAGTCGCTGGGGCTGTGGCTCCGTCCATGCCCCTGATTGCTCATTTTTACCCTGCAGTGTATAGCATTTCTCTTTTGTTGCCTGAAATCAGAACATCAAGTTCCTCTTCCCAATGCGGAATCGGATCGTTCCGGCTTCGACATTGATCCTTGTGTTGGCGTCACTTAGGAATGGTCTCCCAAGAATGAGGGGCATTCCCTCATCATCTTGCATATCATGGACCACGAAGTCCGTGAAGATGCATGAACCTTGGACGAGCACCAATAAGTTCTCTACTATCCCCTCTGGATATCGGATCCATGCATCAGCAAGTTGGACGGTCATCGCAGTTGGAGTTAGAGCTGGATATCCCAATTGTTCAAACATGGCCTTGGACATGAGATTAGCACTTGCACCAAGGTCGCAGAGAGCATGCTTAATCTTCTGCTAATATATCTTGAAGGTGATAGCCGGATAACCAGGATCTTTCTTATGTGTGATTGTTGAAGATTCCCATGAGTCAAGTAATTGTTGTATAGGCTTCCCTACTTAGTCAGTGGCTCGTGCCCACACAGATGGCTTACCCCATCTGGTGGACACTACACAAACATTTTCACAGGAAGATACGGGTTGCCCCGGAATCTTCCCGTCTTCAGCAGAGGGTACCAAGGCAGCTAATTGAGCCAACTGGGTTTCTATCATCTTATTAAAGCACAACTGGTTTTTAAGAGCAGATGAAAGGCTATCAACTTTAACATTAAGGCTCTCAAAAGCCTTATCATAGGTAGCTGCTTTCTTATTAAAGCCTTCATTAATCTTAGCTTGCCCAAAGACTAGATCTTTCAAGGGAGGTTAGTTTGGGTTGAAAGAATTACCTTGATTACCTCCTTGATAATAAGGGCACGATTGATTCCAGGTTTGACCTCCTTGTGGACGATAACCGTTGTTGTTGCCGTTCATGTACATCACATCCTCTTGAGTAGCAGGGCAGTAATTCCCTGAATGCCCAGTATTACCACAGACTTCGCAAGTCATGCGAGCATCCATAGCTTGAGTAGTGGTGGCCATGGCGGCCTTCTCATTGGCTAGATCATCCATTCTCTTCATCATTAGGTCCATCTTGGCGTGCAACATATCCGCTTCCTTGACGCTATGTGTACCCCTTTGACGTGGCTGGAGTCGATCATCACTCCACTCTTGATTGGTAACCATCTTCTCAATCAGTGTAGTAGCTTCAGTAATAGTAAGAGAGAAGAAGGCTCCTCCAGCTGCAGCATCAATATGGCCTCGGGCTGTCGGAGTCAGCCCATTATAGAAACTTTGAAGAATAAGCCAGTTGTCCATCCCATGATGACGACAAGCCAGGATGTACTCCTGGAGCCTCTCCCAGGCTTCTGGGATAGTCTCATTTGCTGCTTGCTGGAAACTTCAAATTCGCCCCCGAAGGACATTAGTTTTGCCCAACGGAAAGAACTTCGCGAGGAATGCTGCGGAGCACTTTGCCCAAGTGTTAATCTCTGCACGGTTTGCGTAGAACCACTGCTTCGCCTTTCGCAGGAGTGAGAAGGGAAACAGTCGCAGACGGATAGTATCTTCCTCCACTCCTCGTATAGTGAAGGTACTGCACAGTTCCAGGAACTGCTGCAGGTGGGCGCTCGCGTCTTCATTAGGCTTGCCGCAGAATGGGCTTGCCTGTACCATCATGATTAAGCCAGTCTTGATCTCGAAGTTTCCATTCCCGGTGTTGATCGCAGGGCCTGTCGACACCTGGTCAGCAGAGGGAGCGAAGTACTCATGGAGAGTCTTCACGACAACAGCGTTGGCCATGGAAGTTGATGCGGATGGCACAAAGGAAGCTGGATCGACTTCCGAACGTTCACGCAAAGGAGAGCCGAAATGAGTTCGTGCCTTCCTTACGAGTGACTCAGGATCTTCAGTAACATTCGGTGGTAAGTCGAAACCAGTCATGCACTACCTGTCTTTATCATCAATAGACAAAGAAGACAATCCAAGTTAGCCTGCATTGAGAACTGTTTTATTCCTGTCATGATAATAAACATATGCAAATTGTTGATATGTCATCCTTAAGCCTTCCCCGGCAACGGCGCCAGAAATGCTTGTTGACATTTCTTAACGCAATCACCTAAGAACGGGTTTGGAACCCATCCTGGTAATAGCGTCAGAAATGCTGGTTGGTAATTCTTAATGTTACAGGAATCCACAAGCGCACGGAAGTACCATTGTAGCATTTCCCCAAAGGAGTACTCCAAAGGGTATCGAATCCAAGGAAGGCATTGGTGGATTGACAAGCTCAACACTATTGCAATGAGTATAGATCATAGACGGAAATAAATCAGACACTCAAGTACAGGGGTAAGAAATGATAATAGGGGTAGTGTGATCACACACACACTCACTCTCTCTCTAAGGGGTCCTAGGCATAGGAGGCAACATACGAGTTAGTTCTAGGTTCTTATGTACTATACACACAAAGCTGGTAGGAACGAGTTAGATACACTAGCGTTGAAGAACATTGACTTAAGCACCTAGGTACCACGGGGAGCTAACCTCTCGCGTTGCTTCCGCACAAATCCGGTTGTCAGATTTTAGACTCCTACAGCTTATCCGAACGTGAGGGATTTCAGAGGGACCAACGACTGTCACTACCGTGGCCTACCCCAAGACAAACTGTGGGATAAGCTCATAAGTAAGGTAGCTATGCAACCCAAGCACCATGCTTACGTTGTTAGCTGGACTTGACCGGCCCGGGCTATTGTGACCCAGGTCAAGCCACCAGATAAACCAGCCAGTTACACCGAGTACCGTAGCTTAAGCACAGACTTCATACAACGCAGTCAAGTCATCTAATTAGATCAAACTAGGTTAGGTACACAAACATATTTGTGTTTTCCTATGTCTGTTCAACTGGATCAAAGGGTCGTGTTCACGAAGAACACGAGCCTCTAACTTATGAACAAACACAGAAACATGTAAAAGTCACCCGTCAAGTGGATCGAAAGGCCTTGTTCATCAAGAACAGGAGCCTCTAAACGATGAACAAGTGAAGAACACATGAACAAATCACCCATGTATTCTAACACAACTTTATATGAAATAGCTGAATAACTAAAGTAGATCAAAGTCATACAAATGAAATAAGATACAAGAGAACTCATACCTAGATCCCAAAGTAGACTTGGAACCTGAATTAGAACTACTCTAGCCTACCTCCTAGCCTTGAGACTAAAAGTGAGAGAGGTGTTGCAAGTGTGGATGTATCATAAGTGAGCCCCCTCTCCTTCTATTTATAGGCCCGGGCACTAGCGAGGAATGGATGCAAACACCCCGGGAATGGCGCCTATGACCAATAGTGAAGCACCATGTGGAAGGTCCTGAGTGGCGGCCTCAAGGTCGGTTCGGCCGACCTGTGGGGTTGGCCGACCCCCAGTGGGCCCCACTCGGGGTGTGCTTTCTCCTGGTGGATGTCTTGTGGGTCCTTAGGTCGGTTCCCGGTGTCCACCCTTTTTTGGCGCGATTTGGATGCCTTTGTGGGCCCATGGATCTATGTGACGTCCACGTGTCACACTCTGATTCATCGGGGGGTTACTTCACTTGGATTGCTTGCATGGCATGCATGCATGGCGCCCTGGTTGGCAGCTTTGCATGCATGGCATCCTTGTTGGCAGCCCACCTAGGATGAGGTGATGTGGAATGGATCATAGAAGGCGAGTTTGCCACTCTTTTCCTGCTTATTTTCCCGCAATCAAATAATCTCCAAGGACAAGTGGAACTACATTATTCTTAACTAAATATGTGTAAGAAATGCCTTATGCTCCTTTATTTATGAGTATATTGACAGCTAAAGTCGGCACTTAACAGCCGTCAACATACATCTTAGCCAGGGTTCAGAAATCCCTGATTTGTACAACTCTCCATCCACTATAGCATAGCCCCTTGCCCTTTGCTTGAGTCTGTTCAATTCGACTTTGTCGGTGGGTTCATAATAATCTATTAGATATGCCATGATTTGAGCTCTCCAATCGAATGGTTCTATGAGATTCACCATTCTCTCCCCTTGCTCTTTTACTGAAGGAGAGGTAATAATCTCAAAGAAAACATCTGGTGGTAAAGGCTGGTTTTGAGCTACGGCTTTTGCTACCTTGTCTGCCTCATCATTCTCAGTCCTTGGGATGTGCTGCACAGTGTAGCCCTTGAAATATTTTTCCATTTATCTGACATATTTCAGACACTTGATAAGTTCTGGATTTCTTGCTTCGCTTTCTTTCTCGACATGTTCTTGAACAACTTTGGAATCAGATCTGATAATGAATGTTTGTTGGCCCAGAGCTTTCCTTTTTCTGAGTGCTAATAGCAGGGCTTCATATTCTGTGGTATTGTTAGTGGAAACAGCCTCATCTGGGAAATCTATCCTTGCTGCGTATCTTATCTTGATACCCGAAGGTGATGTTACTATTGCTGAAATTCCAACTCCTTTTCCGCACCATGCCCCATCACCTTACTATATGAATCAAGAGAAACTATATGAATCATCTAAACATAAGTTTATGATTCAAGTAAACTAATAAAGTTATAATTAAAAACTCATTCCTGTTGATATCTAAACAAATTAACATTTATTTATAAAAGCTGGTGTAAAAGCCTATCAACTTTTAATTAGAAAAGTTAATTAAATATTGAGCAAATTAACATTTGGTTTATGAAAACCAAGATGTAGCACTAATTAGATTTTATTTATAAAAACATATTAAATAAACATTACTCAAATTAACATTGATTAAGAAAATGGTGTATAGCACTATATAGCTTTTATTTAGAAAAGACATGTTTATCTAAACATTAATCAAAATTAATATCAAATTAATTTTCAGAAAACATGCATAAAGAAAACTCACCACTAACGTGTACTTCATGTCATTATGAACCTAACGCAACTTGAATCGATGAAAACGGATCTAAAACGTGTAAACTAGGAGCTAAACAAGATATAGGGACCTAGTTGTGATAACTAAGGATCTGGAGGGCTAGCAGAACAGATTCCCGAGACACATCAAATAGTGCTCGTGAATAGATCTAAGATCAGGGTTATATCTGAAAAAGAGCTCGGTTGGATTTATGTGTGCAAGGGGGATTTCTGTAGGGGGTTTTCCACAAAAGGTACAAGACACAAAACAGATCTAAAGATTACAAAGAACTGCAAGGGGTTATTTGCAAGACGGAGATGTCTTCTTTTTCCTCTCGTTCGATCCAGGGACAGGGGAGCTCCCGATGGTTTCAATCGCCGGCGGCTCGACGACCGAGGAGCTCGGGGCGGCTAGCGCGGGAGATAGAGGAGAAGAAGGGGATCACGTGTAGGTCATCACCTACGGCAGGGAGTGGCGGCTCTGGCTGGAATCTGGTCGGTGGCGGACGACCATGGTGGTTGGCTCGGCTCCAGGACGGCGGCAGCACTCCGGTGGTTGATTTGCGAGGAGAAGCAGTGGAGGAGCTACGGCTTGGCCTCGCGGAGCTCCTGGTAGTCTCGGCTTTGACTGAGGCGGCGGATCGAGCGGCGGCCGGTGCGAATTTCGAGCTCCGGTAGCTGGGTAGCGGCAGCGCACGCGGAACGGAGCAGGCAGCACGGTTCGACACAAGAAAAACGGCGAGGACGCAGCACGGCGTGCAGGGCGGCTACGCACGGGTTTTATAGGGGCGTGGACCAGGGGTGGTCGTGGCGCGCACGCCTAAGCGGCGGTGGCGCCCCTGCCGTGGAGGCCACGACCTCTATGGCCGGTTGGGCCCTAATGGGCCTCACGCGGGCTGGTGGGTCGCGGACTGGGTTGGGCTCGCGGATGCAGGCCCGACCCAGTAGGATAGGTTTTTCCTTTTTTCCCTGAAATTATTTCCAGTGCAAAAACAAATTCAGAAAAATTCTAGAAAATGTTTAGAGGCATGAAAAATACCCAGAAAATTCCAAACATTCCAGGAAAATTCCCAGAGATAGATTGAGACACGAACAATCCAAATAAAATATGTGGAGGTCATGAAAAAGATTTTAGAGCCTTCTAATAAATAGAAATAGCTCAAGGAAAATGAGAATAAATTCCAGAAAAAGCTGAAAAATTCTCGGAAGGGTTTGGTCAGCATCTAAACGCATTTTAAAACCTTTTGCACTCATGAACACCCAAATGCATCAGCATGAATGCAACAATGACATAACTAATTTGTTTCATTCCGAAAAACAAACAAAGGTTTATTTTTCTATACTATATTTCATGTAAAGAAAATAAATGTTGGGAAAATTTAGAAAATTATGAGAAAATTTTTATTTAATTATTATTTCTATTCACATTTTGAAATTGGAAATTTCATGGTGTGACAGTAATGAACAACAATGCTTGTATGTTGAAGCTCTCTTGCTTATTCTCATCCCACACATGTACACCTTCCTTCTTCCATAGCAGTAATAGTTCATCGACCAATGGTCTTAGATACATATCAATGTCGTTGTCGGGTTGTTTTGGACCTTGGATGAGCACCGACATCATAATGATCTTTCGCTTCATGCACATCCAACCAGGAAGGTTGAACATGCATAGAGTCACAGGCCAAGTGCTATGACCGCTGCTAAACTCGCCGAATGGATTGGAACCAAACGTACTTAGACCAAACATTATGTTCCTTGCATCTTCATTAAAGTCTTTGAATTCTCTATTAATCTTTCTCCACTGAGACCCATCAGCCGGATGTCTCAGCATGTTGTCTGCCTTACGTTTCTCTTTGTGCCATCTCATCATCTTAGCATTTGCTTTGTTCCTGAACAAATGCTTCAAACATGGTATTATAGGAAAATACCACATAACCTTCGCCGGAACTCTCTTCGCCTTGTCACGGTGCCCCCAGACATCACCACCATGATCTTCATCTCGCCAAATCTTATAATGTAGCGCTTTGCACACAGGACAAGCATCCAAATTCTCGTAATCCTTGCCCCGATATAGGATGCAGTCATTTGGGCAGGCATGGAACTTCTGTACCTCCAACCCAAAAGGGCACACAGTCTGTTTCGCTTCATATGTGGTGGACGGTAATTCATTGTTCTCGGGAAGCTTGTCCTTCACAATTTTTAGCATTCCTTCAAATGCCTTATCAGACACACCATATTTTGCCTTCCATTGCAGCATTTCTAGTGTAGTACCAAGCTTTTTGTGACCCGGCTTGCAATCTAGGTATAACGGTTTTCTGTGATCTTCTATCATACGCTGCAACTTTGCCTTTTCTTTTTCATTTTCGCAATCCCTATGTGCATCCTGTAGAACATGACCAAGATCATCAGCAGGGCCATTAGCATCTGCTGGTAACTCTTGTTCATCAGCATCTTCCATCAAAGTATCTGCAAAAGCTTGCCCTATAGCCCAGTCCGGAATATCCTCCTCCTCTTCTTCGTCGACTTCGATCACAACCCCTCTTTAACCATGCTTGGTCCAAACCACATAGTTCGGCATGAATCTGTATTTCAACAAGTGGAGGTGAAGTGTTCTTGAGTCATAGTAGTCTTTTTCGTTTCTGCAATCAGAGCATGGATAACAAATGAATCCCCTCACATTCTTGTTCATTTTCGCCACTTCGAGAAAAGCATGCATGCCGGTAATGTACTCCATTGACCGTCTGTTGGTGTTGTACATCCATTGCCGGTTCATCTGCATCATATAAAGTGAAAAATATAAGTGTAGCAGATTTTTGAGTATTTAATATCTATGTTGATTCTACAACACTTCATTATTTTAATTGTGGCATAACATTTAAGTATAAGAACTATACACTCTCCCTAGGTCTCATTTGCTAATAACTACAAAGATAAATTCTATTTTCTCTAATAATAAATAAAGCTAACTAAAAGTTAAATTTATATAAAAAAAAATTCTTAGTACAAATGAATGAAAGAAGATAATCACAACAAATGATAACTACTTATTACTAAATCTAAAGTATACTAAAAACCTCATCTCTTAGCTCTTAATTCAAAAATTTCTATTTTCTCCTTCTCTAAATCATAAAACAAAATTTAATCACAACAAATGAATGGAGGATGAAGAATAATACCTTAGCAACACTTTGGAGGTGATAAATCTCCACAAATTGATGAGGAAAAATTTGGGCAACACCTCCCTAGGCTTGAGGTGCCATGGGAGAGGAGCTAGCTTGAGCTCTCGGGTGAAGAATGGCTCGGGCAGGGAAGAAGGACTAGCGATTTTATATACGCACGGCCTTTTGTCCCGGTTGGTAAAACCACCCTGGACTAAAGAGAACCCTTTTGTCTCGGGTGGTAAGCCCACCCGGGACAAAAGGCCGGCACCAATAATTGCGGTCAGAGAGCCGTTGGAGGCCAGGCCTTTTGTCCTGGGTGGTTTTACCACCCGAGACTAAAGGGTGGTGGCGCTTTAGAGGCCACGTCGCCCCCAATCCATTTTGTTTTATAGTTTAATAAATATTATGAATTACACATTGAAAACTCAATAATTATGATTCGGCTTCCAAAAAATTAGTCTCCTAACATCAATACTTAAGGTCTTAACAAAACATATAAAAAAGTTCATACATCAATACTTCATTAAGGTCTTAACAAAGATAAAAAGTTCAAAATATATAAAAAGTTTATACATCAATACTTAAGGTATTAACAAAGATAGAGGGGTGCATCCATGCATGACACATATTTCATACTCCATTTTTCTTCCTCAGATAGTCCATATAGTTGAAGTCTCCGATCGTGAAGTCGAGAATTTCATTGAAATATGCTAGAGAATGGATCAGTGCACTCTCTATCACTTCACAATTACAGTCACATGGACTTCCATAAATTTAAAATATTGTCGAGTAAAACTGATATGGCATGAAAAATGAAAGAATAGCCTCATACTTCTAATCTCTTGTGCGTGTAGCATGTGAATCTCTGAATGAAAATCCCACAACATCCATCACTTGCTCTAGAATTGCATGAAAGCTCTTTGCCGCAGTGGTTTGACCAAAGATATCCTACAATTAAGAATAATATTATTACGGCTCATAAAAAATGCTAAATAAGAAGATTAAAATAACATTAAATGATGCTCCATACCATGTCATGTTCATTCAGCCGACAAAGTTTCTCTGCGGTCGTGGTCATACTTTCTCCCTCCTCGAGTGCCTTTATTAGAAAATAAGAGTAATTTGGCACAAAGTGCCCATTAGCGTTAAGTTGTTCTAAGCATGCCTACACGGCAGTCCTTTCATAAGTCCTCCTAACCATGGCAGGGGTACCCCACCCAACAATTGATACCATTTGGATGGATTCTGAAGACAGCGAGGAGCGAATTTGTCCTCGAACGGGTATGTCAAATGAGATTTTTAATTGTATGCAATTGTTTGGACCGACAATGGCACATTGTGTAACAAGAGGGGTACCACCTAAATTTTCAACAACATGTGCGAACCACTGCAAATGATTAAGAACCTACATTGTATGAAAATAATATTATTATCCGTGTGTAGTACGTAAACATTAAATTTATACAAGGAAAGAATATTACTATGTTGGGACGAGGTCCCTGGCTTCGATCACCAGTAGGTAAGTCAATCACACCATGGGTGAAGTGTATGCCTGGAGGACGAGCCAAAGGTTCCCGGTCATCAAAAACGATTCCACGACCACCTCCACGGTGACCACCGCGACCAGAATAACTTGCCATAGTTTTCCAAAATTACTACAATCTCTGCAATATATATAAAACAATCAACTTGTATCAACTCTTATGGTACAAATTGTACTCGATCTCTAATTTAACTGTTTTAATTACTAATCCAGCTATACTTTAACAAAAAAAATTATTCACAATTTCTACAACATTTATATAAAACAAAAATTGTATTCACAAATTCTACAACATATATACTAAAATTTATTCTATGTCTCATTCTACATAAAAAATATAATTCGATTTTTAGTAAAAATAAATAAAAGTAGATAATCACAATAAATGACCCTGATCATCTAGGAACTACAGCCTCACCTCACCATCATATACGCGCACCTCGCTCTCCGACTTACAGTTCTACATCATCAAGCTACAACCCTACATCTCCTACCTAGCTACAGCTCCACATCACCGAGCTATGTCGTGTACAACAACAGCCCGCCGGTGATGTGGTGATGTAGCTAGCTAGGATATAAGGCCACTGGTAGAGAACCAACCGGCTGTATATAAAAAAAGGAAAATAAGAGAATGCTTAAATTTATTCTATATAAAAACAAAATAAGACACTATCCCTAGGTCTCTTTTCTAATAACTAAAAAGATAAATTCTATTTTCTCTAATAATAAATAAAGCTAGCTAAAAGTTAAATTTATTCTATGTCTCATTCTACATAAAAAATAAAATTCAATTTTTTATATAAAAACAAAAAAATTCTAAGTAAAAATGAATGAAAGAAGATACAATGTTAGTACCTATATAACTACTTGTTACTGAATCTAAAGTAAATTAAAAACCTCATCTCTTAGCTCCTCCAACCTAGAAATCAAAATTTCTATTTTCTCCATCTCTAAATCATAAAACAAAATTTAATCACAACAAATGAATGGAGGATGAAGAATCAAACCTTTGCAACACTTTGGCGGTGAGAAATGTCCACAAATGGATGAGGAAAAATTTGGGTAGCACCTCCCAAGGCTTGAGGCGCCATGGGAGAGGAGCTTCAGCTCTCAGGCGGTGAAGAATGGCTCGGGCAGAGGAGAATGAAGAAGGAGCTGGCGATTTTATAGAGGCACAACCTTTTGTCCCAGTTGGTAAAACCACCCTGGACTAAAGAGAACCCTTTTGTCTCCGGTGGTAAGCCCACCTGGGACAAAAGGCCAGCACCAATAATTGCGGTCAGAGAGCAGTTGGAGGCCAGGCCTTTAGTCCTGGGTGGTTTTACCACCCGAGACTAAAGTGGGGGGGGGGGGGCGCAAACAGCCTTTAGATGCCACTGTTGGGTATTTTAGCGTCACACGAATAAATCTGCAAGCGCACAGATACCGTTGTAGCTTTCACCACAGAGTATTCCAAGGGTATCGAATCCAAGGGAATAGTGTGCACTAACTTCGTACTAGTCAGTCCAAGGACACACCCAGATAAGAGGCAAGGATAGAGAGGATTCCTAAAGATAGCGCTATAGATGAGATTAAAGGTCGATCTCTAGATAGAACTTGGCTTAGGGTACTGTTAGCCCTGACTTAACAGGCGACTCCGGTACGCGGATCTATGTGGAACGGAGCTCTGACTATATCCAGCTACGGAGGATTAACGAGGGCCAGACGGGCTGTCACCACCACCTAGACTGCCTCTACCTAACCTTGGGATAAGCCAAACGAATGATATCCGGTAGCGTGACACAACGTCTACGCTGTGGTTGCTGTCGTAGTCAACGGACTACGGCACTCTGTACTTATAGAACTACGACCACAGAAGAGAACTGATCTCACTCACTATAGGTACTACTAGCTTATACTAAAGGCATACGAGAGAGCACTCGGTCCCGTACTACGCTTCCTATGTATACGAACGACCTGCAGCAGACGAACGCATAAACCCAGGATCTACGCACTAGCAGAGGAAAAAGTCTACTCGTGCAACCTAGCATAAACTATTAGAAAGGAATCACGAACACACTTTATTCTAATCAGAGCATGCAAGCATATCCACTTTATTCTAATAGACAAGTCATACAAACAGGATACAAACTTGTGCACCTAATCAACTAGATCGAGGGGGCGTGTTCATGAAGAACACGTGCCTCTAAATGATGAACAGGCGAAGAACACAAGAACACATCACTCAAGTATGAATAACACTTTAGTCTAAATAGAAAATGCAGAAATACTTACTTTAATCTAATTGAAGAACAAAGCATCCATGGAGATACAACTCCCTCTCTCTCACTCTCTACTCTAATCTAGCAAGGTGAGGCCTCTCCTTTGAAGGGAAGCACTCATCCTTGGGTGAAGTGGTGTGTCCCATTTCCTACCTCCTCCCCTTCTATTTATCAGCAAGGGGGTGGCTTGCTCGGAGTGCCAAATGACTCCAAAACACCCCGGGATGCCTTGAGGAACCAATGGAGAGTTGCCACGCGTCGGCTGGGGACGAGGGAAGCTCCGAAGGCTTCGGCCGAACTGGGGTTCGGCCGAACCCCAGGTCGGTTCGTTTCCACCGCCTTTCATCCAGGTGACTGCCAAGTGGGTCCTCAGGCGTGTATGGGTGTGTATGCAGTGTTTTTAGCTCGTTTTCGTGGGGATGTGGGCCCTTGAATCCGCGTACTGGCTCCTGATTGGTCGAAAGTGTCTTTCTTTGGATCGGTGATGTGTCATGGACACATGGCATCCAACGTGGTAATACATCGCCACGTGGTCTAGTGTAGGTCCCACCGGGCCCACATATCAAGATAGTGATCTTGTCTTGTGCATATCTCTTTCATCCGGACTCAGAAGTAGACAAATGATATATCCATTTCGATCGCCTCGACGAGCCCATCGCAATGGTACAGTCTAAATTGGCATTTGAGGTTGTTATGGATGACGTCCTACATAAGCCATTGGATCACTTGCTCTCAATTGTATCATTTATCACGTATTCCGGTGCATCCTGCAACAAAAGCTAGAAACACCAACACTTATGGAACTTGTTAGTATAAAGCCCTATTCTAGTGTTGATGATCACTTTTTATTCATTTTATGCAGGAGTTGACGGCATAAAAGTAGCACTTAACAGCCATCAACAACACCCCCACACTTGACCTTTGCTCGTCCTGAGTAAAGGGGAACAGATCAAGGTGAGACATGATATCCAAAGGTATGAAACGAGCATAAGAGATATTCCAAACCATACCTTGTACTTGTGAACTCTGTGGAGTGTCTATCATGCCATCTTGGGTAGTTGAGGAACGGAACGGTCATGAATCAAATCACTCCTGCTCTTGATGTTAAGCAACTTGGGGTTTTGCAATAAATTTTCAAAACAAACCTTGCTTAGCTCCTCATTTGATTCTCTCATGTCGCTCAATGTGTATATGTCCTCACCAAGGCATTAGACTTGCCTTTCTTCATCCTACTTCTAATGATGGCTATATGTGGAGCTCAGGGTAGGATAAAAGATAAAGCATACTTGCATTGCATCTATTGCAAAGTCAAAAACCGGATCCAAGGAGAAAATCAAGTCATGCAATCAGATCAAGATGTGCACATGTATGGATGTGATGGATATGGTAAGGTGGATACTAGGCCCGGAATGGGTGCTAGATATTACCATATATATGATGAATGTTGTGGTGATGGTAAGGTGGACACTAGGCCCGGAATGGGTGCTAGTTATTACCATCAAATTTTTGAACTCGATTTCGCATGATTCCATCTCTCTCCTTTTTCTTCTTTCTTTTGGACATGGGCTATCTCTTTTTTTCTCACTTTTTTTAATGCTTTGAGCATTTTTATTTGACTCATGCCTTGAGCATGGTTTTTTTTCTCTTTTTTTGCATAGCCCATGTCTCTTTTTGAAGAATACTTTAGGGGAGAGAGGTCACACCACACACGGAGCTTTATTTTTAATGGATGGATGGATGATACAATGCTAACTTCCAGTGTAGAAGCATAGCAAGGGGATATGGAGTGCACATGAATCTTGATCACGAAAGCATGAAAATAATTCTCACAAGGGTCACAACAATTTGACAAAGCTCAATGTAATAACAAGCAGCGTATGAGTCTATGGTTTTCAAGATAACTCAATCATATGGCTTTGGTAGGACTTTGGCATATCAAAGAGGAGCTTTGCAAAGGGTTTTCATATTTTCAAATAAAATTCCCAAGCACTCAAACATTCAGAGAGAAGATCATATCATGAAACCATATCACAAACATCAACTACTTAAATGAGCATGAGTTCCCTAATGATATTTGTTCACAAGCATCAAGATAATAAGTATGGAATAAAACATATACAAGCCAACCACAGGAAACATGTAGAGCAAGCAGAGCACGATTCCATGAGTTCGATTTTAGCAGATAAGAATTGAAACTCATTCAAACTCATGAATCAGGGAGAGTGAGATAATGTTGCACATACCATCGCTCTTGAAGGATATAGGGATTAAGGAGAACCAGTGGTTATTCGGCTGACCCATAGGGGCAGCCGGCTCACTCTAGTTTACCTTGTCCCTTGTCATGAAAGCACAGTCGATGTTGTGCAACGCCTGTGTGGGAGATCTCAAGTATGTATGTCGATGATAAGATTGGGAGATCTCCCCCACACTTGTTCATGTACCTGGTGTCGTCTTCAAACGAAAAGGAAAAACAAAAGATGGACTCTGCTGGCTCGAGAACCAGTGAGCCTTTATTCAAATTCAAAATTTTTTTTGTTTTCTTATAAATTCACCATGAGACCTAGCTCAAACAAGGCTGGCATGCCTTGGCTTACCTTCCCATTTGAATCAAGCTTGATGACTTACCCCGTTTGGATTCGAAAATTCCTGCAAGGGTTAGTCCGCATATACAACCAATATCCATGCATGCATTAACTATAAGGTTCATCAATCAAACTCGACACCATGTCTTGTTTGATTGAAGAAGATGGTTTTAACCTAAGCACCATGCTTAATTTAAAACAACCTATGAATGCATAAAGCTAAACATGCACTTAAACCATAGCATCACAAACATAGATAAAGGAAGCAGGAAAGCATGCTCAAGCTATTTCCCAAGGGACATAAACATGAGCATCAGATGGTGAACATCGGGCAACCTCCCGAAAGGGCTCTGTTTAAAGTCAAAAGCAGGACGTACCTAACTAGGCAAGATGCAAGAGCTAACATCGTCTCCAAACCAGGATAAGATTTGGAGGGGAGGAACTTTACTTGGGATGCTTACATACCTCCCCCACACTTGAAGTTTACGTTGCTAGGCAACAAAACCCAAGTGTGTGGAGATCAAGCCTCCTTTTGTAAATGTTCCCTCACCAAATATTACCAAGGTGTTGTAGTTGATGTAGCTCACATGTTCTTAGGTGCTACCTGTCGGTCATTCTTTTCAATCTCCACCTGAAAGGTTAGCGACCAAAAATACCCGAAGGACAACCTTATCCTAAAAACATGCTCTTGCTCTTTATTTAAAAAGGGAAATAAAACAAACCTATGCTAATCCAGGCTATCTCCTGGTAGTGCTTTGTTTACGGTCGTAAGCTCGACCCTGGGAACTTCTTCTTGCAGCTATCATTGGTGATGTCATTCCTGTCTCACCACCAATTTTTAATTTATCATGGAAGCTTCAGCTGCAAGGTTAGTGCCACAGTGCATACACAAAATCTGCAATGCTTATGGTAAACATATGCATCTACAACCATACTTCTAAACTTTTTACAGGAGAGGACCATAAGGCGGTTGTAGTCCTCGTGCGTGCTCTGTGCACTGAGCATGGCTGACTCTGGAGAGGCATGATGCAAGCATGGTTTCTGAGGTGTATCAAGAGTGAAGCTACCATGCTTGTCAATGGAATCCTTTCCTTCAGACTCCAGAGTCGGTGCCTCATAAATTTCCATGGCCCATGAGTTCTCCATCTCAAGAGATGCATCATGGAAGCTCGATGTTGATTCTCGATCAAGGTCGAGAACAACATAATGCGGGCCAGTGGGAAGAGACTCAAACTCGGTCGAGGGTGATGATGATCGTTCGCCTTCACAAAGGTGAAGAGGGTCTTCCGAGTCATACTCTTGAGGAGTAGAAAATTCTACAACCTCAGTGAGAATGGGTTCAGACGATGCGAATGGAGATACATGCATCATTGTTGACATTTCTTAATGCAATCACCTAAGAACAGGTTTGGAACCCATCCTGGTAATAGCGCCAGAAATGCTGGTTGGTAAATCTTAACGTTTACAGAGATCCGCAAGCGCACGAAAGTACCATTGTAGCATTTCCCCAAAGGAGTATTCCAAAGGGTATCGAATCCAAGGAAGGCATTGGACGAATGACAAGATCAACTCTATTGCAATGATTATAAATCATAGACGGAAACAAACCAGACACTCAAGTGCAGGGGTAAAGATATGATAATGGGGTAGTGTGATCACACACACACTCACTCTCTCTCTAAAGGGTCCTAGTCATAGGAGGCGACACACGAGTTAGTTCTAGGTTCTAATGTACTATACACATAAAGCTGGAAGGAACGAGTTAGATACACTAGCGTTGAAGAACATTGACTTGAGCACACAGGTACCACAGGGAGATAACCTCCCGCGTTGCTTCTGCACAACTCTGGTTGTTATATTTTAGACTCCTACAGCTTATCCGAACGTGGGGGATTTCAGAGGACCAACGACTGTCACTACCGCGGCCTACCCCAAGACAAACCGTGGGATAAACTCATAAGTAATGTAGCTACGCAACCCAAGCACCATGCTTACGTTGTTAGCCGGACTTGACCGGCTCGGGCTATTGTGACCCAGGTCAAGCCACCAGATAAACCAGCCAATTACACCGAGTACCGTAGCTCAAGCACAGACTTCATACAACGCAATCATGTCATCTAATTAGATAAAACCAGGTTATGTACACAAACGGATTTGTGTTTTCCTATGTCTGTTCAACTGGATCAAAGGGTCGTGTTCGCGAAGAACACGAGCCTCTAACTTATGAACAAACACTAGAAACATGTAAAAGTCATCCGTCAAGTGTATCAAAAGGCCTTGTTCATCAAGAACAGGAGCCTCTAAATGATGAACAGGTGAAGAACACATGAAAAAATCACTCATGCATACTAACACAACTTTATATGAAATAGATAAATAACTAATGTAGATCAAAGTCATACAAATGAAATAAGACACAAGATAACTCATACCTAGATCCCAAAGTAGACTTGGAACCTGAATTAGAACTACTCTAGCCTACCTCCTAGCCTTGAGACTAAAAGTGAGAGAGGTGTTGCAAGTGTGGATGTCTCATAAGTGAGCCCCCTCTCCTTCTATTTATAGGCCCGTGCACCGGCGAAGAATGGAGGCAAACACCCCGGCGAAGGCGCCTAGGACCAATGGAGAGCCACTAGGTGGAAGCCCCTGAGTGGCGGCCTCAAGGTCGGTTCGGCCGACCCCTGGGGTCGACCGACCCCCTGTGGGACCCACTTGGGGTGTGCTTCCTCCTGGAGGCTGCCCTGTGGGTCCTTAGGTCGGTTCCCGGTGTCCACCCTATTTTGGCGCGATTTGCTTGCCT
The DNA here is from genome assembly GCA_036936925.1 of Cenchrus fungigraminus. Taxonomy (NCBI): domain Eukaryota; kingdom Viridiplantae; phylum Streptophyta; class Magnoliopsida; order Poales; family Poaceae; genus Cenchrus; species Cenchrus fungigraminus. The sequence continues at coordinate 8,955,762 of CM072775.1, read as the reverse complement.
TTGTGGGCCCATGGATCCATGTGAAGTCCACGTGTCACACTCTGATTCGTCAGGGGTTACTTCACTTGGATTGCTTGCATGGCATGCATGCATGGCTCCCTAGTTGGCAGGTTTGCAAGCATGGCATCCTTGTTGGCAGCCCACCTAGGATGAGGTGATGTGGCATGGCATCCCTAGTTGGAAGGTGAGTTTGGAACTCTTTTCTTGCTTATTTTCCTGCAATCAAATAATCTCCAAGGACAAGTGGAACTACATTATTCTTAACTAAATACGTGTAAGAAATGCCTTATGCTCCTTTATTCGTGAGTATATTGACGGCTAAAGTAGGTACTTAACAGCCGTCAACAACTCCCCCAAGCTAGCCTCTTGCTCGTCCCGAGCAAGAGATTAAGGACTTAGGTTGGTTGATCAGGAGTTGCTACGATGTTGTATTCCTAATGTATAACAAGATACAGTTAGGTACTCTATCAAGAGTTGAAGAAGTTGGCGTTGATCTTACCTTACACTCGATTGATATGGGGCATGTAGCTTCACCTGCCTTGGGCGGTTGAAAGATAGAATGGTTGTATAAAGATTACTAATCACATGTACCTTGATTAGTTGTCAATCCGGAGGTTTTGCAGGTTTTCCAAAAGAAATCAAAGTTCCTCAAATGATACTCTCGGATCGCTCAATGTGTATGATTCCTCACCAAGGCTTTGGTTTGCCTTCTTTCACTACCTACTCCTAATAAGCTGATATGTGGGGCTGTAGGTAGGGAAAACATGTGGCATACCGGTTTCTCATATATTGTCGAGTCGAAAACCGGATCCTTGGAAGAACAAGTCATACACCCTGATCAAGATGTGCAAAAGTGTGTGTATGGTGGATGGATAATGAACTCCTCTTTTCATGATTTTACTCTCCTCCTTTTTGAAATTTTTGAGACTTGGGCTATGTCTCTTTATTCTTTCTTTCTTTTTTTATGCATGCCCTTGAGCATGTTTCTTTTCTTTCTTTTTTTTAACATAGCCCATAGTCCTTGCTGAATATTTTTGGAGGGAGAGTAATCATGGAACATGCGCGGAGCTTTATTTTGTGGAATGGATGGGAAATGGATGAAATGATGGTTGCTAACTTCCAGTGTAGAAGTTTCGCATATGGTGGTGTGTACATGATCTTGATCATAAGAGTATGACAAGTTACTCGTCGAGGGTCACAACAATTCGACAAAACTCAATGAAGAAATCAAGTAGCATATGTGGAGGTTAACAGAAGCTAAGATCTATATATGGCCTTGGATAGGAATTTCCTATCATTGAGGAACTTATCATTTTAACATTTTTCAAAAGAAAACTCCGGATATCAAACATTACTCAGTACTAGCTCATAGCAACTCTATTATGCCATATCATACCTCGCAACAACTTAGCCAAAGATCATGCTTTTTGCTACCCACAAATTTCAAGCTCAGGTTCGATCATACTAGCCAACAAACTCAAAACTTGGATAGGATACTAAGTTGTAAACAAGGCATACAAGAGAAATAAACAGAGCAACTATTCATCATTTCAACCATGGAGAATAAGAACACTCTTACCACGCATATGAAAACAAACTAATTTAAGAAAGCAAATAAATATTTTTGGTCTTTTTAATCTTTTCAGATTTTTATGTGTTTTTAGCATATGGGGATCTGAAAACAATAGAAGATACAAGTTACCTCAGAATGGGGGTCCTCCCCCAAGCTAGCTTCAGGCTCACTGTTGTGGAGGGTGGTATCCCAACCACGCGTAGTAAGCCCTCTGCTGCTCCAGCTGTCGCAGCTGTCTCTGCTCCATGGTGTGAATCCTCTCGCCCGTCATACGCTACCAGTCCCGAGTGGACTCAGCCTGTTGGTGCATCGTCTCCTCCATAGTACCGACACGGATGTTGAGCTCGCTCATCTACTGAGTGAGGGTGGCCCCATGAGATGACAAATGCAACCCGGACGATGAAGACGAGTCTCCGTAGGTAGCACCGGCGGGCTGAACCCACTCGCCACTCCTTGCACTAGCCCAGGTCGAGCTACTCGCACCCGGCTGACTCATGGGTTGGTCCCAACCGGGGGCATATCCGGGTGTAACTCCAGACATGTACCCGGCCGAGGCCCATGCGCCAGACAGCGGTGGTGTAGGCTGAGGCTGTGGCTGAGGTGACGGCTGCGGTGATAGCTGTGGCGGTGGATGTTGTGGCGGTTGCTGTGCTGTCGCTGCCCTCCTCGCTGCACTCCTAGTGACCCTATCTCCAGAAACACTAGAACGACGAGGTTCCTCAAGAGGAACGGTTAGTGGCCCTTGGCTGTACAAACGGAAATTCGGGTTAGGTAACCGAATCTGGTTTACGTGGCCAGGGTAAAAGAAAACCAAGGAATCATCCGGGCCCTTTTTAAGAGTATGTCCTTGAATCAAATACGCCTCATCTATCATGGCCTGGGGAGAATCAATGTAGGGAACGTTAGCCCCTAGTGAAATCCCAAGACCCGAAATGATACGTGTGATCAGGGACGTACACTCCATAGAACCCGTCATCCTAAAATTTGTTAACCATTGCCGAATCATAGCTTGCACTGGGGCGATTTTGATTCGTCTGACCGCGGCGTATAATATCCTCATCTCGTCTGTGCGCACGGTTGGAACATCATCCCTCGGAAAGAGAGTAATGGCGAGCCACTTGTGACACAGTCGGAGAGTTGGATGCAATATATCGTTGCACCGAGGTGCTAACTTGCCACGGACAGGCCGACCAGAAATCTCTTCCCAAAAACTATCTCGAATAAAATCACTGCAAGCTTGATCGAGAGAAATAGCACAACGACGATGAAAACCGAGAGCACAACTAAGATCATGCCATGAGACTCGATACGACGTTCCATGGAAACGAAACATAATACCGGCCTCATCATCCCGAAGAGTACAGAGAAACTGAATGGTGAGAGGCCTAGAACCGATCTCCGACACCGGGACAAAGTTCCCCCAACCAAGAGCATGCCAAATGGAATCGAACTCGGAGTCCATACCTATTTTCTCGAGAAGGGCCGAGTCGAACTCCTTGGTGTTGGCGAAGACTCGATCCTTGATGAGAGCATAGGCCTGTCTCTCCCGGTCGTCCCTCAAGTCAATGAAGGCGGCATCAGTGTTGATCACCCCTCCGGCTCATGGCGTAGGTAGCTCTTCCTCTTCCTCTTCTTCACGGTTGGTTGACATTGGATTTGGTGTAGCTCCGGAGTGGTGAGACGAGCCCTCTCTATCTCTAGAACGGTGTGAGCGGGTCACCTTCCGGTACGCACCGGTAATCCAACTCATCTTGCACAACAATGGGACAACACGAGCAACTCGGTGATGGGTTAGCGAAATCGAAATGAAATCCTTACTGAGCTTGCTCCACGAATATTCAATATTCAGCGACAAATTGGAGAGAGTGCTTGACACTTCCACTTGAGCAAGAAATCCAATAAAACCAAAGAGCAAGAGCAAAGAGGGAGAGAGGGTGATGGAAATGAGTGAATGGGTGAAGAAACCCCTAAAACCCCCTTCTATTTATAGGCAACCGAGCCAGGCACCGGGGTAGAGGACAAGGGCAACGGCTAGGAGCCGTTGGAAGAGGCGGGGCCCACATGACCGTTGGCCAGGGTCGGCCGACCCCTGGGGTCGGTCGACCCCCTGCCGGTCCCGCCTGCTTCGAACTTTTTGCAACAGCTCTCTAACGGCTACCTGATGTCCTGCCCAGATGTCTAGGTCCAGATTCACCCAAAATGTTGCTCAAAAAATTATTCTTTGATTTTCCACTCAAGAAATTATTTTCAGAATTTTATTTGAAAAGGGAAATTGGCTAGAAAATAATCTAACATGCAGATGCAAGGTTGGAAAATTCAAATATGCATTTGGAAAAATCAAATAAAATTTTGGAAGGGAAATATGAGATAAATACCAATTTTACCTTTTGGCAAAAAGGACTCATCTTTTTAAGTCTGAGAGCGAGACTTTTCTCGGCGATTAATTCCACTCGTCACCCCATTCCCGAGAGATTGATGGAGATGACTTCTGTATTTCCCGCCACACCCTTCTTGTTTTCTTAGGCTTTGTTGGAGTGGTGGGAAGTCGCGGGGGCTGTAGCTCCGTCCATGCCCCTGATTGCTCATTTTGGCCCTGTAGTGTATAGCATTTGTCTTTTGGTGTTTGAAATCGAAACATCAAGTTCCTCTTCCCAATGCGGAATCGGATCGTTTCGGCTCCCACATTGATTCTTGCATTGGCGTCACTCAGGAACGGTCTCCCAAGAATGAGAGGCATTCCCTCATCATCTTGCATATCAAGGACCACGAAATCCGCAAAGATGCATGAATCTTGGATGAATACCAATAAATTCTGTACGATCCCCTATGGATATCGGATCGATGCATCAGCAAGTTGGACGGCTGTCGCAGTTGGAGTTAGAGCTGGATACCCCAATTGTTCAGACATGACTTTGGACATAAGGTTAACACTTGCACCAAGGTCACAGAGAGCATGCTTAATCTTCTAGTAGTATATCTTGCAGGTGATAGCCCGATAACCAGGATCTTTCTTGTGTGAGATTGTTGAAGATTCCCATGGGTCAAGTATTTGCTGTATAGGCTTCCCTGCATAGTCAGTGGCTTGTGTCCGCCCAGAATGCTTACCCCATCTGGTGGACACTACACAAACATTTTCACAGCAGGACACGGGTTGCCCCCGAAATCTTCCCGTCATCAGCAGAGGGAACCAAGGCAGCTAATTGAGCCAACTGGGTTTCTATCATCTTATTAAAGCTTAATTGGTTCTTAAGAGCAGACGAAAGGCTATCAATTTTAACATTAAGGATCTCAAAGGCCTTATCAAAGGCAGCTGTTTTCTTATTAAAACCTTCATTAATCTTAGCTTGCCCAAAGACTAGATCTTTAAAGGAAGGTTGGTTTGGGTTGAAAGAATTACCTTGATTACCTCCTTGATAATAAGGGCGTGATTGATTCCACATTTGACCTCCTTGTGGACGATAACCGTTGTTATTGCCGTTCATATACATCACATCCTCCTGAGTATTAGGGCAGTAATTCCCTGAATGCCCAGTATTACCACAGACTTCGCAAGTCATGCGAGCATCCATAGCTTGAGTAGTGGTGGCCATGGCAGCCTTCTCATTGGCTAGATCATCCATTTTCTTCATCATTAGGGCCATCTTGGCGTGCAACATATCCGCTTCCTTGACGGTATGTGTACCCCTTTGACGTGGCTGGAGTCAATCATCACTCCACCCTTGATTGGTAACCATATTCTCTATCAGTGTAGTAGCTTCAGTGATAGTAAGAGAGAAGAAAGCCCCTCCAGCTGCAGCATCAATATGGCCTCGGGCTGTCGGAGTCAGCCCATTATAGAAACTCTGAAGAATAAGCCAGTTGTCCATCCCATGATGAGGACAAGCCAGGATGTACTCCTGGAGTCTCTCCCAAGCTTCGGGGATAGTCTCATTTGCTGTCTGCTGGAAACTTGAAATTCGCCCCCGAAGGACCTTGGTTTTGCCGAACGGAAAGAACTTCGCGAGGAATGCTGCGGAGCACTTTGCCCAAGTGTTAATCTCTGCACGGTTATCATAAAACCACTGCTTTGCCTTTCCCAAGAGGGAGAAGGGAAACAGTTGCAGACGAATAGCATCTTCCTCCACTCCTCATATAGTGAAGGTACTGCATAGTTCAAGGAACTGCTGTCGGTGGGCGCTCGCGTCTTCATTAGGCTTGCCACAGAATGGGCTAGCCTGTACCATCGTAATTAAGCCAGTCTTGGTCTCGAAGTTTCCATTCCCAGTGTTGATCACGGGGCCTGTCGGCACCTGGTCAGCAGAGGGAGTGGAATACTCACGAAGAGTCGTCTCGACAGGGTTGGCCATGGAAGTTGATGCGGATGGCACAAAGGAAGCTGGATCGACTTCTGAATGTTCACGAGAAGGAGAGCCGAAATGATTTCGTGCCTTCCTTACGAGTGACTCAGGATCTTCAGTAAAATTCGATGGCAAGTCGAAACTAGTCATGCACTACCTGTCTTCATCATCAATAGACAAAGAAGACAATCCAAGTTAGCCTGCATTGAGAACTGTTTTATTCCTGTCATGATTCTAAACATATGCAAAGTGTTGATATGTCAGTTGACATTTCTTAACGCAATCACCTAAGAACAGGTTTGGAACCCATCCTGGTAATACCACCAGAAATTTGGTTGCTAAATCTTAACGTTTACAGAGATCCGCAAGCGCACGGAAGTACCATTGTAGCATTTCCCCAAAGGAGTATTCCAAAGGGTATCGAATCCAAGGAAGGCATTGGCAGAATGACATGATCAACTCTATTGCAATGATTATAAATCATAGATGGAAACAAACCAGACACTCAAGTGTAGGGGTAAAGATATGATAATAGGGTAGTGTGATCACACACACATTCACTCTATCTCTAAAGGGTCCTAGGCATAGGAGGCGACACACGAGTTAGTTCTAGGTTCTAATGTACTACACACATAAAGCTGGAAGGAACAAGTTAGATACACTAGCGTTGATGAACATTGACTTGAGCACCCAGGTACCACGGGGAGATAACCTCCCGCGTTGCTTCTGCACAACTCCAGTTGTTATATTTTGGACTCCTACAGCTTATCCGAACGTGGGGGATTTCAGAGGACCAACGGCTGTCACCACCGCGGCCTACCCCAAGACAAACCGTGGGATAAACTCATAAGTAAGGTAGCTACGCAACCCAAGCACCATGCTTACGTTGTTAGCCGGACTTGACCGGCCCGGGCTATTGTGACCCAGGTCAAGCTACCAGATAAACTAGACAATTACACCGAGTACCGTAGCTCAAGCACAAACTTCATACAATGCAATCATGTCATCTAATTAGATCAAACGAGGTTATGTACACAAACAGATTTGTGTTTTTCTTTGTCTGTTCAACTGGATCAAAGGGTCATGTTCGCGAAGAACACGAGCCTCTAACTTATGAACAAACACTAGAAACATGTAAAAGTCACCCATCAAGTGGATCGAAAGGCCTTGTTCATCAAGAACAGGAGCCTCTAAATGATGAACAGGTGAAGAACACATGAACAAATCACTCATGCATACTAACACAACTTTATATGAAATAGATAAATAACTGAAGTAGGTCAAAGTCATACAAATGAAATAAGACACAAGATAACTCATACCTAAATCCCAAAGTAGACTTGGAACCTGAATTAGAACTACTCTAGCCTACCTCCTAGCCTTGAGACTAAAAGTGAGAGAGGTGTTGCAAGTGTGGATGTCTCATAAGTGAGCCCCCTCTCCTTCTATTTATAGGCCCGTGCACCGGCGAAGAATGGAGGCAAACACCCTGGGGAAGGCGCCTAGGACCAATGGAGAGCCACCACGTGGAAGCCCATGAGTGGCGGCCTCAAGGTCGGTTCGGCCGACCGCTGGGGTCGGCCGACCCCCTGTGGGCCCCACTCGGGGTGTGCTTCCTCCTGGAGGCTGCCCTGTGGGTCCTTAGGTCAGTTCCCGGTGTCCACCCTGTTTTGGCGTGATTTTCTTGCTTTTGTGGGCCCATGGATCCATGTGAAGTCCACGTGTCACACTCTGATTCGTCGGGGGTTGCTTCACTTGGATTGCTTGCATGGCATGCATGCATGGCTCCCTTGTTGGCAGGTTTGCATGCATGGCATCCTTGTTGGCAGCCCACCTAGGATGAGGTGATGTGGCATGGACCCTAGAAGGTGAGTTTGGCACTCTTTTCTTGCTTATTTTCCTGCAATCAAATAATCTCCAAGGACAAGTGGAACTACATTATTCTTAACTAAATACGTGTAAGAAATGCCTTGTGCTCCTTTATTCATGAGTATATTGACGGCTAAAGTAGGTACTTAACAGCCGTCAACAATCATCTCCTCGAGTGGGTTTTGCTTGGAAAGAGGCTTCTCCACAAAATTTTCTGAAAACAAGGGAGTGGTGGCAGAAGCAGCTTCCCTGAGCTTTTCATCTAGGCTCCCTCGAGATGTATCGAGAAGTTTTTCTACAGGGAAGGCTAGGAGGAGATCAAGATCGAGGACATCAAAGATGTAGAAATCTAGATTAGCCTTGATCTTGTCTACTAGGAGCGGCACAGCACATGCAACCCCCCGACACTCAAAAATGTGTCCAGAGGGACAACTCTTGAGGAGCTTGTCGGATGGTCTTAGCGTAACATTGCCCAAAAGAGTGTACGCTATGTGCCATGGCATGACATTAACCTCCATAGTGGGGTTAAGATGGGCTTCTATGATAATACCTTTTATGGAACAAGAAATGATCGTAGAGGGTGAACTAATCCATAGCCTCCATGATAGATGTTTTGTTTGGAGGATCGGGAGGCAAAGGAGGTACCGTAGGCCTAGGGGAAGGTTTTGTCAAAAGATTTCTAGATTGAAAGATATGGACAGAAAAGACTTCCTCCCCTAATCAGGAATTAGAGAGATTCGAGGTGTTTTGGTGATTCCCAGAAGGGTCATCCTCGAATCGGAATGCGAACTCTGAAGGTTGAATTTCTTCTTCCTCCAGTGTTCTTGGTTCATGAGAGAGCTCAATAGACGAATCTTGGGTTGTGGAAATCATTGGTTCTGGTTCGACTGTTGAGAGACTCTCATGGCTCGACACGAACTCTTTGTGGAGGGGTTGAGACTAAGCTATGAAAGAGGCATTTTCAGAAATTCTCTCTAAGATTTCTATAGCTTCATCTGAAGTCCTTTCAACAAAGGATCCCCAGAGGTGATGTCGAGATATTGGGTGGATTCCTGATCGAGACCTATGTAAAAGTGCTGAAGTAGCACAGCATCAGGTATTGATAGGACAGGGCCTAGTTTCACCAAGAGTGAAAATCTAGCCTAGGCCGCACCTAAAGATTCCTTCTCATTCTGTTGGAAGGATACGATAGCCCTTCGTAGAGCATACATCTGGGTCATGGAGAAGAACTTAAGACAGAATTCGTCTATAAGGTCATCCCAACTCCCGTTCATGCTACCCACGGTTTTTGTGTACCATTGTTTAGCCCCTTTTACAGGAGAGAAGGGAAACAACTTCCACTTAAGGGTATCTTGTGACATACCTGCAATGGCGATGCATGAACACACTTGCTCAAACTCCCGCAGATGGTGGTATGGGTTATCACTACATAACCCAGAGAAGGAAAGTTTCTGAACCGTAGTGATGTAGCCGGAAGGGATTTCATAGCCAGGTGCGAGAATTGGGTGCTCAGAAGGTGGTGGCTCTAAGAATTTCCCTCTGGGAGCGGAGAAGCTTAAAATGGTGGGCTGCTCCATGATAACGGGGGTGAAGATAGAAATAAAGAAAAAATAAAAGATACGAGGACCACTGGTTACGAAGATAGATACAGCAACCATTCCCCGGCAACGGCGCCAGAAAGCTTGTTGGGTATTTTAGCGTCACATGAATAAATCCGCAAGCGCACAGATACCATTGTAGCTTTCACCTCAAAGTATTCCAAGGCTATCGAATCCAAGGGAACAGTGTGCACTAACTTCGTACTAGTCGGTCCAAGGACACACCCAGATAAGAGGTAAGGATAGAGAGGATTCCTAAAGATAGCGCTATAGATGAGATTAAAGGTCGATCTCTAGATAGATCTTGGCTTAGGGTACCGCTAGCCCTGACTTAACAGGCGACCCCGGTACGCGGATCTATGTGGAACGAAGCTCTGACTATATCCAGCTACGGAGGATCAACGAGGGCCAGACGGGCTGTCACCAACACCTGGACAGCCTCTACCTAACCTTGGGATAAGCCGAACGAATGATAACTGGTAGCGTGACACAACGTCAACGCTGTGGTTACTGCCATAGCCAACGGACTACGACACTCTGTACTTATAGAACTACGACCACGGAAGAGAACTGATCTCACTCACTATAGGTACTACTAGCTTATACTAAAGGCATACGAGAGAGCACTCGGTCCCGTACTACGCTTCCAACATATACGAATGACTTGCAGCAGACGAACACATAAACCCAGAATCTACGCACTAGCAAAGGAAAAAGTCTACTCATGCAACCTATCATAAACTATTAGAAAGGAATCACGAACACACTTTATTCTAATCAGAGCATGCAATCATATCCACTTTATTCTAATAGACAAGTCATATAAACGGGATACAAACTTGTGCACCTAATCAACTAGATCGAGGGGGCGTGTTCGTGAAGAACACGTGCCTCTAAATGATGAACAGGCGAAGAACACAAGAACATATCACTCAAGTATGAATAACACTTAAGTCTAAATAGAAAATGCAGAAATACTTACTTTACTATAATTGAAGAACGAAGCATCCATGGAGATACAACTCCCTCTCTCTCACTCTCTACTCTAATCTAGCAAGGAGAGGCCTCTCCTTTGAACGGAAGCACTCATCCTTGGGTGAAGTGGTGTGTCCCATTTCCTACCCCCTCCCCTTCTATTTATAGGCAAGGGGGTGGCTTGCTCGGAGTGCCAAATGACTCTAAAACACCCCGAGATGCCTTGAGGAACCAATGGAGAGTTGCCACGCGTCGGCTGGGGACGAGGCAAGCTCCGAAGGCTTCAGCTGAACTGGGGTTCGGCCGAACCCCAGGTCGGTTCGTTTCCACCGCCTTTCGTCCAGGTGACTGCCAAGTGGGTCCTCAGGCGTGTATGGGTGTGTATGCGGTGTTTTTAGCTCGTTTCCGTGGGGATGTGGGCCCTTGAATCCGCGTACTGGCTCCTAATTGGTCGAAAGTGTGTTTCTTTGGATCGGTGATGTGTCATGGACACATGGCATCCAACGTGGCAACGCATCGCCACGTGGTCTGGTGTGGGTCCCACCGGGCCCACATATCAAGATGGTTATCTTGTCTTGTGCATATCTATTTCATCCGGACTCGGAAGTAGACAAATGATATATCCATTTTGATCGTCTCGACGAGCCCGTCACAATGGTGCAGTCCAAATTGGCATTTGAGGTTGTTATGGATGACGTCCTACATAAGCCATTGGATCACTTGCTCTCAATTGTATCAATTATCACGTATTCTGGTGCATCCTGCAACAAAAGCTAGAAAGACCAACACTTGTGGAACTTGTCAGTATAAAGCCCTATTCTAGTGTTGATGATCACTTTTCATTTATTTTATGCAGGAGTTGACAGTATAAAAGTAGCACTTAACAGCCGTTAACAGCCACGTCGCCCCAAACCCTTTTGTCCCGGCTCCAAAGATGAACCGGGACAAAAGGGCTGGATCAAAGATCGCCTCTCTACCAGTGAGAGGAAAATGATCAAAAACGCGTGGTGGGTACAACCTCGATAATGCACTGACACAGGCTGGTGCATGGGGACCTACCAAATCTTTTGAACCGTGAACCACAGCGATCCTAGAGATTGGAAGTCGCATCACTCAAGCAGGGTTATGGCTGTTAGAATAAATAGGCCTGACCATTTATTTTAATAATTGAAAAGGATTAAAGCTCATTGTTTTAATGCTAGGCAAAAATGAATAATACCGTACGAGTATTTGAGGAGGTTTTACTCAACTTATGTGGTAGACCATGTGTACACCACTTGAGAAGTTGAATAAAGGAAAGAGGTGTGTCACACGTGTGAGCTCGCTCACCGAGCCGGGACGAGAGTTTGGGCGTGGGTGTAGTCGTGGCGTGGGGGGCCAAGCTGAGCTGAGTAGGAGCCCAAGGGGAGCCGACTTTTTGGAGGTCCAGGAGCCCACCGGCCAAAGGTGGTGGCAAACGGGGCTGGGCCTGGTTCGGCCAACAAGCGGTTCGGCTGAACCGCCCCCGGCTCTATTGGCGCCAAGTTTTGGCGCCAAGACCATTCCCGCGCGAGCCTGAGGCGGTGGAGGTGGAGTTGGCGCCAAGTAGGCTTCGGAACCACCTCTCCCTGCCTATATAAGGATCCTTCCTCCCTCTCCTCACCTAACCAATTCATTATTAGGTACTCCTGTTAAGGAGACCTCTCCCTTCTCCCTCTCTGTTGCTGCGTTCTTTGCATTCCAATCGCCTGCACTGCGCGCACGTACCTGACGAGAGCAGAGCCTCCGGAACCTCAACTGCCGCAAGAAGATCCTGCATGTGATAGGCAGACGATAAGGTTTTTGGGGAGCGTCTTGACGCGACTGCTCGCTCCCCTCCGTAGAACTACTTCGTCTACTCCCTGAAGGGCGTCCGAGATCTGCACTGTGTACATCTTCCTGCATCGACTTTGTACGGCTACTGCAAGCAAGGTCCCCCTACGAATAGTATGACTATTCCAGAGGATAACGGCGCAGTGGATGCCTCCAACACCCGCCCCGCCTTTGGGTACATCCTAAACCTTATGTTCATGTTTATAAGCTGTATAATCATGAACATGCTCATGTTTATTAGTTGTATGAACATGAATAATTGCACATGCTCTGCTTTACTCTCTTTCGTCATATTATTGAAGTACCTAATTCATTATGGAATTAAAATATACTAAAATAATGGCTATCATCTAACAATCCAAAAACCTTATGTTGATGATAGGATGCCCTTGGTAGTTAGCTTTGCAAATTCAATCAAGACCAAAACTTTTGATGGTTCCAACTACAAAAGGCGGCGAGATTTGGTAACCTTGGTTGACAACCATGAACGTGATGTATGTCATCACCAGAACTCCTCTCGAGGGTTGCTCGGCGGAGGTTTTTAAGGCTGCTGATAGCCTTTTCTGGGGTGCCATCATCAGCGTTCTGGCTGAAAATCTGATAGACACCTATCTTCGTTATTAGATGGGGAAGGAGGTCCGGGATGCTCTCGAGGCTCAGTATGGAGCTTCTGACACCGATATTGAATCGTACGCCATGGAATAGTTCCTACACTACAGGATGGTAGAATACCGTTCTGTAGTGGAATAAGCCCATGAAGTACAGGCACTGGCCAAAGAGATCAAAGACTACCGCAAAGATGATCCATGTGAATTGCCCAACAAGTTTGTGGCTGGCGCTATTATCGCCAATTTACCACTCGCTTGGAGGGATTTTGCTATGACTCTAAAACACAAGAGAAAGATCTTCACTTTTGATGACCTTATCGCAACTCTTGATGTTGAGGAGAAGGCGAGAGCAAAAGACACACATGGAAAGGCTGTGGCCGGACCCTCGACCGCAAACTTTGTGCAGACCGGCAATCCCAAACTGCAACAAAAGTGGAATAAGCCCTCACAAAACCTGCCCAAGGCTAAGCAAGTCGAGGGGCTGGCCAAGAAGAACAAGAAACCAGGGGTTTGCTATACCTGTGGCAGTCTGGATCACTTTGCTTCAAAGTGCCCGGATCGTAAAGGCCCCAAGATAGCAAACATGGTTATTAACGAGGCTGGAGGAACATCGGGGTACAGTAATTTATTACCTACAGTTCTTTTAGTGTGCTCCTCACCAAAATGGTGGGTGGACACCGGTGCTAATATTCGTGTGTGTGCCGACATCTCTATCTTCTCTTCTTACAATGTCAGGGGGACTGGCTCCTTGCTGATGGGGAACGGTGCTCATGCGCATGTTCTTGGTGTTGGTACGGTCACTCTAAAGTTCACTTGGGGAAAGACCATACTATTGAAGAACATGCAGCATGTTCCCACCATCAAGAAGAGTTTAGTCAGCGGTTCTCTACTATGTAGAGAAGGGTATAAGTTAGTCTTTGAGTCGAATAAATGTATCATTTCCAGATTTGGTACTTTTGATGGAAAAGACTATGATAGCGAAGGCTTGTTCCGCCTTTCTCTATCAGATGATGTTTATAATAAAGTTGTGAACCATGTTTTTAACGATGACAAATCAAATGTTTGGCATTCGAGGATTTGTCACGTTAATGTTGACTGTATGATGCACTTAGCTAGTTTGAGTTTAATTCCAAAGTTTACCTCTGTCAAGAATTCTAAGTGCCATGTTTGTGTTGAATCAAAACAAACTTGCAAGCCACACAAGGCTGCCGAGGCGAGGAACTTGGCACCACTAGAATTAGTTCACTCCAATTTGAGCGAGATGGACGGCGTGTTGACAAAAGGTGGTAAACGGTATTTCATGACTTTGATAGACGATTGCACTAGATTTTGTTACATCTATTTAATCAAAGTATGAAGCTTTACATTACTTTAAAATCTGTAAAGCTGGAGTAGAAAACCAACTTGAGAGAAAGATTAAACATCTTAGGTCCGATCGAGGTGGTGAATACTTCTCAAATGCTTTCGACTCGTTCTGCGAGGAACACGGTATTATTCATGAGAGGACACTGCCATATTCACCTCAATCCAATGGGATTGCCGAAAGAAAGAAACGCACGCTGACTGACTTGGTTAATGCCACGTTAGAAACTGCAGGACATTCTAAGGAATGGTGGGGTGAGGCGATATTGACAGCATGTCATGTCCTGAACTGTGTACCTTTAAAGAACAAGGAAGTAACACCATTCGGGGAATTGGAGAAGAAGAGGCTAACTCTTTCATACTTGTGTACCTGTGGTTGCTTGGCCAAAGTAAGTGTGCCCATAACCAAGAAACATAAGCTTGGACCAAAGACTATGGATTGTGTCTTTCTAGATTACGCTTTCCACAGCATTAGATATAGATTCTTGGTGGTAAAATATGGAGTGACCGACTTGCTTGTCGAAACAATTATGGAATCTGGAGACGCTACATTCTTTGGAAATATATTCCCAATGAGAGATGAAACAGGTTCATCTAGGCAAGAGTCTATAGAGCAGGATAACTCTAACGATTCAATAGTACGTGATGTACCCACTGAACATCCTGAGGAGGATAATGATTGAGGACCGGAGTGTCTGATGGTCAGTGGATGGCCACTCCTTAGTGATGAGTGATTGACAACATTGTGTGGACTGACGCTGTGCTTTGTCTTGTGGATGTAGGCTGCGGCTTGATTTGCGTTGGTGCAGGTGAAGAACAAGCGCGAAAGGTCTTAGCGTTGAGGGGCCTCCGAAGGACTAGAGGGACAAGTAGGCTTGGTTCGATGGACCCGGTGGCCATACGGGATCAAGTGTGAGTCACATGGTGCGAGAAGAGCAAGTCGAAGTCGAATAGTGGGTTCATTGGTTGATCTGAAAGCCAAAATCGAGCCGGAGCGACCGTGGCAGCCAAGTCGAGGAGCTCGGCATAGAGGCTGCACCAAGCTCGCTAGGTTTGTAGTGCTTCATCAGAAAACCACTAGGTTCTTTGGTTCAGCCTCAAAGCCAAGTTCGAGTGGTCGGCGGCTCAAGACTGCACTGTGCCGGTCTGACTCGTGGGCCTGACCGGTCTGACCGGTGTGGACCGGTCTGACTAGTGGCGGCTGAGGAGCGTTGGGTGACTCAAAGCGGACGACACACGTCGGGATCGCAGGCTTGGTGTTGAAGCTACACGAGGTACGGTTGCTGGGCATCCATCAGATGGAAA
This sequence comes from Cenchrus fungigraminus, assembly GCA_036936925.1. Classification (NCBI taxonomy): domain Eukaryota; kingdom Viridiplantae; phylum Streptophyta; class Magnoliopsida; order Poales; family Poaceae; genus Cenchrus; species Cenchrus fungigraminus. Next base: position 8,940,284 of record CM072775.1, on the reverse strand, counting down.
AGCTGTCAAGTTTGCTAATTTGCCCGTCAAGGGGTATGTATCACCTAAGGGCATTTTAGTCTTTCGCCCCCACTGATGGACCTCATATATAAACTAGGTGGATGTGTGTTGGCAGCCATCTCTTGGGCTTTAGGGTTTTCATTTGCTCTTAGCATTTTCTCTTTTAGCTACCTATTTTCTCTAGGACTAGCTTGAGAGCTTCATGGTGATTTCTTTAGAGAGGGATGGATGTTAGGGAGGCAAGCTAGACCTTGTATGAATCTTTCCTTTGATGTATACGAGGTTCAGCATGATTCTTCTAGTGATTTTGGTTGTCTCCCCAATTTCTCTTTTTGGTGATTTTTAGAGCCTTATCTTGGTGATTTTCTTTCGGTGGTTTTGAGGCCTCTCCTTTGTGGATTTGTTGAGGGATGCACACATGAGCCCCTTGTGGTTCTTTTCTTGGTGATCCCCCTCACAAATCCGTCGGAGAAGGTGCTCGATTTGGGATTTTCTTTGGAGTCTCATGGAGAGGTGTTCTTGGTGTTCATCCTTCGATTCCTCTTGATTGAGTGGATCTTTGGGGACGATCTCTTAGGCATGGATTATCCGTGAGGTGTTACACCTATCCCCAAAGTATTACTTGAATCTGTGAAGCGAATTTGGAGACCGGCGGACTGAAAGGGAGGAGTTGACCCGTGGGTGGAGTTCATCCCGAACTACCTAGGCGTGACCAGTCTGACCAGTGCAGTAGACCGGTCTGACTAGTGCAGCCCTGCTGTGGCTTTTCTTGGGGTGTTCATCACCAAGGTGTTTGTTTTGCTCTTGGCTTGCTGTTGTTTCAGTTTAGTGCAGTTTGGGCTTTTGGAGCATCGAGTTCTTGACGGTTAGGGTTTCTGAGCTAGACCGGTCTAACTAGTGCTGTCCACCAGTCTGACCTGTGCAGGGCTTCCAGTGGAAATCTAGATGGTTCTTGGTTGGTTCTCGCTACTTGCTCGTAGAGTTCTTCTGGAGCAAGCTTGGCTTGGGTGTGTTTCGGTTTGCTAGGGTTTTGGTGTGGTTTTCTCTAGCATGGTTGGTTTGTGGATTTCTCCTTGCTGTTCCACATCCTAGAATTGCCATCTAGGCTTGCTGGACAAGTTTGGGAATATACAGAGGAGGTTGTTCAGGATCAGTCTGACCGGTGCCAGGGACCGGTCTGCCGGTGTGTGTGTTGGTGCTCAACTTCTTTGTTCAGCTGCGTTCTCAAGTGTTTTGGGTGGTTTGCTAGTTCCTAGGTCCAATAACACGCTATTGACTACGTGGATTTGGCTAGTGGGGTGTCGACCATCTTGGAGTTGCGCTTGGGATCATAGGCCGAGTTCGTCTCTTCAGAGAAGAATTTTAATCGGCTCCCATTCACCCCCCTCTCTGATCGCCATTCTGGTCCTTCACTTGGTATCAGAGCCAGATACGGATCATTGAAAATTTAACCGGTTGAGATCCAAAGATGCCAGACTACAGGAAGGGTTCGGGTCCTCCCCACTTCGATGGGAAAGATAATCAGATGTGGGAAGCTCTGATGGGCACGTTCATGCGTGGAAAGGGTCAGTTGATTTGGGATGTGACGGATGACGAGAACTATGTCATTCCGGACATGTTCCTTTTGCCCAGATTGAGGGATATGTTCAATGCCAACAACAAGACTGTGGACTATCTCTATTGTGCTCTCTGTGCATCTGAATTCAATCGGGTGTATGGAGAGCAGCTGGCACACAGGATATGGACCCAGTTGAGGAATGCCCATGGTGGAAACAATCAAGTGAAGGCGCGTCGCTTTATGACCTACCGGAGAGAGTATGAGAATTTCACTCATCTCCCCGGAGAGTCTGTGGATGCCATGTTTGAGCGCTTCACTTTGATTGTGAACAACATGAAAGCCAACATCACCCAACTCACATACGATCATCATGACAGAGCTATCAATTTCTTACATGCGCTGGATCTCAATGTATGGAGTGCAAAAGTTGAGGCTATTCAGTAGTCTAGTGTGTATGAGACCCTGACGGTGGACGAGTTGTTCTCTAAGCTCAAATCTTCCGAGGTGGACCGAGGCTTGAGAGCCAAGAAGGGCAAGGGCCCTACTGATGATAGTCTGGCTCTTGTTTCAGGACCGAAAACTAATGCTAATCATTCTTCTCGAATGTTTTCTCTGTCTGCTCTTGCTTCTTTGGCACATGAAGAGTTCGAGGTGCTGGACGATGAGGATCTTGCCTTGCTGACCAAGAGGTTCGGGCGCCTGAACGGGAACCAGAACAACTTCAGGCGAAACTCAGGGACTTGCTACAAGTGTGGGAAGCGTGGGCACTACTTCACCGAGTGCCCCCAGGAGACCAAGCCCAAGAACAAGTACAAGCACCGCCCGAAAATTGAGAACAAGCACCTCTCGAGGTGTGAGCATAGGAACAAGTACGAGGACAGTGACGAGCGGAGATTGAGGAAGGTGATGTGAGCTGGTGACTTGATTTTTGGGAGCCAACCTTCCTTAAACCTCATTTCCATTATTTATCTGTAGATCAATCACCGATGGATCCTTCCATCTATTCGCCGAACAGATATTTGGCCTCCCACGGATGAGAACATCCTCATCACCAGCGTATATGACTACGAGCACTTTCTCCATTTGACGAGAGGCGATTTGTTTAGGAAAGTTTAAGGCGGTGCCATGCTGATCCTCCCACCTCTGTCGCTGAGTGGGCCTTCGCGTTTCATCATCAAGGCCCGTCAACAAGAAGGAAAATATACTCATACACGTATACATGTACGTCACAGAGGCACAAGTACGTGCACATGCCACTAAAGGCAATTCTTCGGCCGTCTGATGGGTCACTGTATCTTTGCATCAGGCAGTAGCAAGGAGCTGACATCTCATGCGTATACACATACTGGTTGTGAGTACACGTAACCCTGATGGTCATGCATGCATGATTTGATTTGGCTTTCGATCGCTTGTTGGAGTTTCTTTTAGTCGTTTCTTTTCTTTTCCTTTTCTCTGTTGTTACCAAAACGTGTGTGTTGTCAATGCACTCATCAAGGGGGAGATTGAGAGCCATGTGTGGTTCGAGGACCGGTGGATGGTCGCTTCCTGGTGTGATGAGTGATTGACAACGTGGTGTGGACTAATTCTTGGCTAAGTATTGCAGGTGCAGGTTGCAGCTTGACTGGTGTTGGTGCAGGTGAAGAACAAGCGCGAAGGTCATTGCCGGTGAGGCCTCCAGGTGTGGAGAAGACAAGTAGGCTTGGTTCGAGGGACCCGATGGCCAGCGGGGTCAAGTGCGGGCCGCATGGTGGCAAGAATGACAAGATGAAGTCATGGACGGTTTCTTGGTTGAGCCTCAAAACCAAGGTCGAGCTGGGACTACGTGAGAGTCGAGTCATGAGTGGTGATTGGCGGAGGCTACACCAAGTTCGCGGGGTTTCTGGTGGTTCACCAGAAAACCACTGGGTTCCTTGGTTGATCCACAAAGCCAAGACCGAAGAACCGAAGACAGAGGTGCAGCAGCATCGGACCGGTCTGATCGGTGGGTCTGACCGGTGGGTACCGGTCTGACCGGTGTGCAACGACGCAGTCCGGAATCTTCAAAGCGGAGGACACGCGTCGGGATCGCAAGGCTTGCATCGAGGCTAAGCAAGTTTGCGGTCGCTGGGCATCCGTCCGATGGAGCGAAGACAAAGATTTCCGAATTCGCCCTTGAGGGGCATGTATCCCTAGTTAGCTAGTAAGGGTATTTTCGTCTTTCGGTTGCCTCCATATAACCCAAGTGGTGAGAGGATGGCAGCCATCTCTTGGAACCCTAGCTCATTTGGTTTTCCTATTTTCTCTTCCTATTTTCCTTAGGATTTTCATAGGACTAGTTTGAGAGCTTCATGGTGAGATCTTGTGAGAGGGAAGGATGATCGGGTGGCAAGCTAGACCTTGTATGAACCTCTTTGGTATGTATAGATGATTCAGCGTGGTTCCTCAAGGCTTGGATGTGTCTTTCCCGTTTCTCTTTTTTGGTGATTTTCGGAGGCTTTTCTTGGCGAATTTCTTGTGGCGGTTTTGAGACCTTTCTCTTTGGGATTTGGTGGGGGATGTATGCATGAACCCCTCGTGGTTCTTTTCCCTTTGATTTCCCTCCTGAATACGTGAGTAAAGGGGCTCAATTTTGGGGTTTTCGGGGTTCTAGGGTTCGTGGTGTTCTTGGCGGAAATCCTTCGATTCCTCTTGATTCAACGAGTTTTGGTGGACCAAATCTTGGCTATGGAGTGCCCATGAGGTGTTCCTACTATCCCCAAAGTCTTGTGCGAATCCGTGGAGCGAATCGGGAGATCGCCCGCGGGCGCTGTTCATCCCGAGCTGCCTAGGCGTGACCGGTCTGACCGGTGCTCTTGACCGGTCTGACCGGTGTGAGCCCCTGGTGGGTTTTGTCTCAGGGAACTGCTGTGTTTGTGTGGTTTTGTCTCGTGGTCCTGCTGTCCAATTCTTGGCCCGTTTGGAGTTGTCTTGCTAGGCTTTGTGAGGGGTTTTCCTTCTTGGCAGGTTGTTCTTTGGTGGTGGTTTTTGTTCCAGGGCCTAGAGGAGTCACTGAGGCTTCCTGGAACTTTGCTGTGCATCTGCTGTTTGCCACCGGCCTGACCGGCAGAGTCCATCGGTTTGACCGGTGCCATCGGTTTGACCGGCAGGAGCCATCGGTCTGACCGGTGTGGCACAGATAGCAGGCTGCTCAGTTTTCCGCTGTGCGTTTGGGGTGTTTGGTTCGGTTGGTTGAGTTGTTGGTTCCTAGGACCAGTAGCACTCCAGTGGCTACGGGGTGTTGGCCAACTTGAGTAGTTGAGTCGGAGACGTGTGTTGGAAGCTGTGTTCATCTTGTTGGATTCTCTATCTCCTTCGAGAAGAATTTTTATCGGCTCCCATTCACTCCCCCCCCTCTCTGGTTCGCCGTTTCGGTCCTTCACCACTCAAGCATGAAAGCAACTCAAATCTCAAGTGTCCCAACCTCCTATGCCATTTCCAAAGCTCGGCCGAGACGCCAGCAATAAAGCATCGAGGAGGACCAACAGACTGGGAAAAATCGGCACGAAAAATTTGACCCTCGGGGACGATCGTACAGACAAGATCGCCTCGAGAATCAAGCACACGAGAAGCACCCGACTTGAAATGAACCTCAAAACCTTCGTCAAGTAATTGAGATACTGACAACTGGTTAAAACCAAGTGACTTGACCAGGGCCACACTTCTTAAGGTCACCTTGCTACTCACCTTCACCATACCTTCAGCAAGCACTCGTCCTCTCCCATTGTCCCCGAAAGTGATGTACTCCCTCGTACTCACCAGGGTGAGGCTGGAGAACCACCCACGATCTCCGGTCATGTGTCTTGATCAACCGGAGTCGATCAACCAAAAGTTCTCCAAGCCTCCCACCTGCAATAAAAAACGAGGACGAGAATGAGCAAGCGACTCAACACTGGGGTTAGTACCAAAAGAGTTAAACCAGTGCTGAGCCATTTGCTCAAAAGAAGGGTTAGCAAAATCCATCCTCCCAAAACCTCTAGGCCTACCACCAAAGGACCTGTCACGTCTCACTGGAGGAGTACGCGCACCACGAGGGGGAAAACATGGCCCGTAGTCCATCTGAGACCCAAAGCTCCGATCGTGCCTCCCAAAGTCGTAACGGTCACGAGAAGGAGCACGTCGTGCCAACTCACCACGTCCAAACCCAACACGCCTATCTCTCTGAGGGAACACACCTCCACCTCCACCTCCACGAATGGGAACTGTACGCACATACACCTCACCCCTAGGTAGAGGCCCTCTACGAGGCTCAAGCACACCACGAGCAAGGTGGTACCTGTCCTTATTTGCCATCTCCCTAGCAAACCGCTCATCCCTCTTCCTCCGGAAACAGAACTCATCCTTATGCCCATCCCTCCCACAATACTCACAATGGAAGCGAAATGGCACTGGCTTAGGCGGTGGCTTCTCTGTGGGCTTCTCAACACCTTTCTCTCCTGACTTCCCCTCAAAGACATTACCCAAGTTGCTCACAAACTTGATGGGTTTCTGGTAATTCTCTGTTTTCTGGGGAAACACTGGTGGGTCTGGAGTTGTGTCAAGCTTGTTTCTCAAGTGGTTTGGCTTGGGTGCATATTTGTTCATGGGTATGGTGTGTGGTTGAATAGGGATCTCTCCAATTTTCTCTTCTCCCTCACCACTCTTCTCACCACACTTCTCAGCCCCCAACGCCTGACCATCAAACCGCTTGAACTGAGCCAACATCAAACTCAATTGTGGCTCATGCCCAGACAACCAACTCATCAATTTCCTAAGCTCGTCATTTTCATCCTGCAGACGATCAACATAGTGTGCAAGTTCCATGTTCTTCAAAGCATGCATTTCACAGGATGAAAATGATGTATGAAGAGGAGCTTTCAATGCCGCCTCAAGAGAAACAATCCTAGTGTGAGATTCATCTAGCCTAGCATGCAAAATGGGACATGATGTACAAGCTCCTAACAAAGCTGGCCTAGACTTCAATTCATCACACTCAATCCTAACAACATCTAGTTCCTCCAAAGTAGAGGCATGCTTCTCCTTGAGAGCAGTCAAATCAGCAAGAAAAACTGAGCAATCACCACAATCAATCTCATCAGACACCACAGGAGCAGACTTCAAAGCAGCTATCTCATTTCTAGCATCCACAAGCAAGGATTCAAGTTCAGCTACCTTGTCCTTAGCATCACCTAACAAAGACCTGAATTCCCTCTTCTCCATGTTGGTCTTTCTAAGCACATCATCACGGTTATCAAGCAACTCATTGAGCCTAGCTTTCTCCTCTAGTAAGAAGTTGGGATCTTGTCGTACCTCTTCATCGGAGTCGGAATTCGAATCCGAGCTGTGCTTCCCACCCTTCTTGGAGTGCGCCATGCCGCAAAAGCCTCCTTGCACGACGAAGCTCATGCCGGTGATGTTCTTGCCTGTGTGCCGCTTGTCCTTGCGCTTCTCTTGCTCTTCCTCGCTGCTCGAGTCGGAAGAAGCATCACTTGATGTCGAGTCGATGTCGCTCGCTCCGGCCACCATTGCTCGAGTGGTCTTCTTCTTGTGGCCGCCACTCTTCTTGTGCCTTCTCTCGCCCTTGTCCTTGTGCTTGTCCTTGTAGTCGTTTCGGGAGTGGTGCTTGTTGTAGTCGTGCTTGGGCTTTCCCTTGTAGTCGTTCCTGATCTCCATGGCTTCAGGGCATTCGGCGATGAAGTGGCCGTGCTTCCCGCACCGATAGCACATCCTCGAGCTCCGCCTTGCATTCTTGCGGTTCTCGTACATCCGCCCAAACCTCTTGCTCAGCAAGGCGAGATCGTCCTCGCTCAGCACATCAAAGTCCTCATCTGGCAACGACACAAGACAAGACAAAGAGAAACCACCAGAGTTATCGTTAGTCCTCGATCCTGAAACGAGAGCCAAACTATGAGGATCAGTGGGGCTCTCGCTCTTGGCTCTCAAGCCACGAGCAACCTCTGAAGACCTGAGCTTGGAGAACAGCTCATCAAGTGACAGCGTGTCATACACGCTCGACTCCTCAATGGCCTCGATCTTGGCTTCCCACACAGATCTATCCAGGGCATGCAAAAGCTTGATAGCTTGATCATGATCCGTGTATGGGAGCACTATCACATTGACCCTCATGTTGTTGACTATGCAAGTGAAGCGCTGAAACATAGCATCGGTCGACTCACCGGGGAGATGAGTGAAGTTCTCGTACTCTCTCCGGTAAGTGGTGAACATACGGGCTTGCACTTGGGCATTGCCAACATGAGCATTCTTCAGCTTGAGCCAAATCTTTCTGGCCACATCCTCTCCGTACACTCGATCAAACTCTGAGGCACAGAGAGCACGGAACAAGTAATCAACGGCCTTGCTGTTGGCCTCAAACATGTCCCGTGATCCTGGAAGCAGAAAACTCTCTGGGATGACATAATGAGGATTCTGAGTGACCTCCCAGATGAGAGCTCCCTTCCCTCGCAAAAACGCGCCCATGCGCCTCTCCCACATCGGGTAATTCTTGCCATCAAAGTGCGGAGGACCCGACCCCTTGCCGTAATTGCCCATCTTTGGATCTTAGACTAGTTAGAATCAAGAAGATCCGTAACCGGCTCTGATACCAATTGAATGACTGAATCGGGCGACCAGAGAGGGGGGGGGAGTGAATGGGAGCCGATAAAAATTCTTCCTTAAGGTCGAACTCGGCCTATACGCCGATTGCCACTCCACGAATCCTTGCACACAAAGGAAGGTCCAAACAAGACTCACACAAGCCTAGAAGAACATGAGAGAAGCCTAGGAGCAATGAGCGGAAGCACCAAAGCAAGAATCAAAGAACTTGATCAATTCTGGAACGCACCTGGCGGACCGTACGAGGTGTCCTGGCGGACCGTCTGCGATGGCTGCGCGGACTGTCCGTCCGGTCTCCGCGGACCGTCCGATAAAACGACCAGAACCTCCAGTAGTGCACCCCCGAAATTCGGACTATCCGTGGAGGCACCGCGGACCGTCCGTCAGAAATCGGACCACGCGGACTGTCCGTGGGACCCTCGCGGACCGTCCGCCAAACTCCTTACAACCAAAGCCTAGGGGTGAAACGGATCGAAACGAAGATGCGCAAGAACACGCGAAAAACACAAAGAACACTAACACTGCAGGCATCTCGCGGACCGTCCGCCAGGGTCACGCGAACCGTCCGCCACGCACGAACAGAACAGAAAAAGCTCGAGCTCGGGAGTCCACCCAACCTTTCCATCACCGGATCTCCCAAACGGTTGAAGCTCTTGAGATAAGATTTTGGGGTGATGAAAAGCGTCACACAAGGATGCTATGCCTCAAAAATCTCGACTCCTAAGCCACTAAATCACCGGGAATCGCGGATCAACCGAACCACCGCCATGAACTCGGGCACCAACCAAAAACGCACGAATCGAAGGCTCTCCACGACGTTTGAGGGGTCAAGATCATACACAAACATGCGCAAGGCATCCACCCATGACCCCTCAAAGAAATCCGTGAAGAAACGCCTCGAAAATCACGAATCAAGCCAAGAACGAAACTCCCCAAAAATAGCCTCAAAAATAACATGAAAATCACAGAGGACTAAGAGATCACCGGGACGCCGAATGCTTCCATACATCCAGAGGTCAGATTCTGTACAAAAGTCAAGGCTAAGGAATCCAGAGGGAAAAGAAGCAGTTCAGACAAAATCTACCGGGGAGAAAGCCCTAGAGTCCAAGAGAGAGAGATGCCATCCACCTCTCTGCTATTTATACGAAGTCCATCGGAGGGAGGAAAATGACCACGCTACCCCTACTGCTTGAAATGAAGATACAACCCCTCAGGGGCATTTTGGTCAAGTCTTCATCGAGCGGACATGCTTCCACCGCGGCCTTGCTTAGCATTGACGCAAGCCCCGCGATCACGCCACGTGCCCCCCGCCTCGAAGCTTCCCGAAGCTCCTGGATCACCGTCTCCGTCGCCTCGGGCCTCCGGGCTTGGTTTTGAGGCCCAAACCTAGAAACCGTCCACCGATGGTTTTGTGGGCAAACCACCAAACCCCGCATGCAAGCTTTGGGCTTCATCCGCTACCTTGCACCGGCCCATGTTCACACTTCAGCCCACCAGTCTTGCACCGCATGGCTCGCACTTGACCCCATCGACCACCGGGTCCATCGAACCAATCCTACTTGCCACTCCATCACCCGGAGGCCGCCACGGCTAAGGCCTTTCGCGCTTGTTCTTCACCTGCACCGACACGAGTCAAGCCGCAACCTGTACCTGCACACTTAGCCAAGCATCAGTCCACACAACGTTGTCAATCACTCATCACTAAGGAGCGACCCTCCACTGGTCTTCGGACACACCTGGTCCTCATATACCATTGTCGAGGAGACTGTTTCAAACCATACAAGGATCTCTTCAACTTACAGACATAATCCTCCTTGCCAGGTACAATGAAACCATCAGGCTGTTCCATGTAAATCTCCTCCTCAAGCTCTCCATGTAAGAATGCAGTTTTAACATCTAACTGCTCAAGCTCAAGATCATGTGAAGCAACAATACTAAAGAATGTGCGAATTGAGCTATGCTTTACCACTGGAGAGAACACATCATTATAATAAACACCAGAATCTGACTGAAGCCTTTAGCAACTAACCTTCCCTTGAAATTTGGAGGCTCGCTAGGAGATAAACCCTCCTTTCTCTTGTAGATCCACTTGCAGCGAACAAGCTTCTTTCCCTTAGGCAAGGGAACAACATCCCAAGTGCAATTCTTCTCGAGAGACTGCATCTCATCCTGCATAGCTGCAATCCACTTCTCACGATCTCCACAAGCAATGGCTTTAGTATATGTTGTAGGCTCATAACTGCTATCAACCTGTTCAGCACAACTCAAAGCATAATATGTCATATTACACTCCTCAATAAGATGACATGGTCGTCCACAACCCCTCTTAGACTTGCGAATAGCAATGGGTAAATCCTCCTCTGACTGCAAAACAGGAGGTGAGTGTTGAACATCATCATGAGCCTCATCATCAACAACTTCATTTTCCTGATCTTCCACAGACGGCTCCACCTGCTCGCCTGTATCATCATGCACATGTTGCTGCACATGCACACCTTCCTCATCATCCACATTCTCCACCTGCACGCTCGTATGCTGCAGCTCTTTATCAAAAATATCTGGAACACGATCTGAGGACAAGCTGTCAGTAAACATCACAGATTCATTGAAAACAACACTCCTGCTCATGAAAGTCTTTTCTGTTTCGGGATTCCACAACTTATATCCTTTAACTCCCGAACCATAACCAAGAAAAAGACATTTAATAGCTCTAGGCTCTAATTTTCCATTATCAACATGAGCATAAGTAGTGCAGCCAAAAACTTTCAACGGTGAATAATCAGCGGGTGTGCCAGACCATACCTCAATAGGTGTTTTCTTATTTAATGGAATAGAAGGCGACCTGTTTATCAAGTAGCACGCGGTGTTAGCAGCTTCAGCCCAAAAATGCTTGCTCATCCGTGCATTGGACAGCATGCAATGAGCCTTCGAGATGATGGTCCTGTTCATGCGCTCAGCTACACCATTTTGCTGCGGAGTATATGGTATGGTGTGGTGCCTGACAATGCCTTCCTGCCTGCAAAAATCATCAAATGCAGCAGAACAAAATTCTCCACCATTATCAGTACGAAGCACCTTCACCTTCCTATCAGTTTGCCTTTCTATCATCACTTTCCAATCTTTAAATGCAGCAAAGGTATCATCTTTATGTTTCATAAAGTAAGGCCATACTTTTCTAGAGTAGTCATCAATAATAGTAAGCATGTAACGAGCACCACCATAAGAAGGCTTACGAGAAGGACCCCATAAGTCAACATGTACATAATCAAGAGTACCTTTGGTGGTATGAACAGCGGTATTGAACTTTACCCTTTTATGCTTCCCGAAGATACAATGCTCACAAAACTTCTTGCTACTCAAAGTACAACCATCCAGTAGGTTTCTCCTCATCAATTCTGCCATACCAAGTTCACTCATATGTCCAAGACGCATATGCCAGAGGTTAGTCTCACTAGGTTCAGCATTAGTAACAGCAGCAGCAGCAGCGGAAACAGAACCATGTAAAGTACTACCTCGTAGGACATATAACTTTGCAGAATTCATATCACCTACCAAACAAACAAGAGAGCCTTTTGATACCTTTAATACTCCACCAGAACCGGAGTATTTAAATCCTTCTGCATCAAGAGTGCTGAGAGAAATCAGATTTCTCCTCATCCCTGGTATGTATCTCACGTTCTGCAGTGTGCGTGTCATGCCATCATGAGCCTTGATCTGAACTGAGCCGATCCCCTCAATGTAGCACGGGTTATCGTCTCCCATACGTACAACATCTCCTTTCTGCACAGGCTTAATGGAACTAAACCAATCTTTGTTAATGCAGATATGAAAAGAGCATGCAGAATCAAGTATCTACTCTTCATGACCAGAAACACAACCAGTAAGAACTACCAGGCAATCTCCAGTATCAGAACTAGCACCAGAGACAATAGATGCCTTACCATCAGGATTATTTTTCATTTTCTCCTTGTTCTTTAGCTTCAAACAGTCCTCAATCCAATGAGTTTTCCCCTTACAATACTTACAGAATTTCTTCTGATGTCTGGACTTTGAACGGCCTCTGTTTTCTTGGCTCTTGTAACGATCGTTGCCTTCAAAATTGGAGGGTCTCTGTTCAGCTCTGCCTCTAACTTGCAATGCATCGCCCTTGGAAGACGACCCATCAGAGTGCACCATGCCTTTCATCTTCTCCCTGGATTGGAGTGCCTCATAAACATCCGAGACGGTTAGTTCATCTCGGCTCAAAAGTATGGTGTCACGAAAAGATGCAAACGAACTAGGCAGAGAACATAACAGTAGGCGGCCTAAATCCTCATCCTCATACTTCACCTCCATCGACACTAGGTCGGCAACAATCTCCTTGAAAACAGATATGTGGTTCAATACCGAACCACCCTCCTCCATCTTAAGGGTGAACAGCTTCATCTTCATATGCATCTTACTGGTTAGATCTTTGGACATGCAGATCGATTCCAGTTTAAGCCAGAGTGCTGCAGCAGTCTTTTCCTGTAGACACTCTTGCAAAATATCATTAGATAGATGAAGCTGAATTAGGGACAAAGCCTTACCATCTTTGCGCATCTCCTCATCTGTCCAATCAGCCACGATCTTATTCCCGAACTTATCCAGCGCCTCATCAAGGTCTTGAGTTTGCGCCAGAATAGCCCGCATCTTCACTTGCCACAGCGAGAATGTCATCTTGTAGTCCAACAGCGGTAGATCAAACTTCATCGTCGGCACCATCACGGAACCCTAGTCTTGAACAGGCTCTGGTACCACTTGTTATAAAACGATGACAAGTAATCGACGAGAGTAAGGAAAATCAAACCGCAAGAGACACGAGATTTAACGTGGAAAACCCTCCCAACACGAGAGGGAAAACCCACGGGCGCTAGCCAGCAAGAACTTCACTGTGATCGGAGTCCGGTTACAAACGCCAACGGCGGCGGCTTACAAGAAGACGAGAGAATCAATCTCCAATGGAAAAACCCTAGGGTTTATATGACCCGTACCGTACCGTGGGGGGCTTCGCTTCGCTCCAGCCCAAGCCTCCGGCGACGGGCCTCCGCTCCGCTCCGGCAGAAGTAGGCTGCCTTCTCTCTTAACATAATTTGGATCATCATTCAACAGAACTTGCCTCCAAAGGTGGCAAGGACCAATACGCTTCAATGAAGAATCCCCGAGGACCGAGATGAAAAGATCGGAAGTTCATGCGTAAAGACCCCTTAACTTGGTCGCGGGGATAACGACGTCCAAAGTCCACAGTTGAAGGAGCAAAAGACCCAAAGTGCAAAAGATGGAGCGTGGAGCAAGACGGACCCGAACCGGGCCAAAGAGGGCCCAGGCTGGCCGGCCCACCCCCTTTTGGCATCGGTTCGCGTCCCCCTTTCTTCGGTGTTATGTACATGGAACCCTGATCGCTTGCCAAAGCCGCCATTCGTGAAAGACGAACAGAGAAGCCTCGGGAGATCGACTACAAGGGAGAGGGTTGATCGAGGGAGAGAGCATTGAAGAGGAATCAGCGCTGAGGTCAAGGGAGGCCACCATTAGGAAGGAGGACGCCGAGGCCCTGCCACGGCATCGCCAGAGTTGAAGGACACCGAGAAACGAGCTCCATCGGAGGCATCCACCATGCTCAATGGTGTCATGCCTATTGGCGTTTCTTAACCTTAACGCTAGGCGCTGTAATAGCGTGAGCGTGTAAGAGACTCCCGGGTACACTGATGAGTGCGAACGAATCCGCAAGCGCACGGATACACCGTTGCAGCACTTCTCCCTCGTAGAATGAGTATTCCTGTCGGGTTTCGTTCCTAGGACGGGAGAGTAACAAGAAAGGGTCTATCCAAGGACACCAGCTGCTGCTGGGATAGGTAGGGATATCAGAATCACTTTCTTAAGGGACTTAACTCTTAAGATGGATTTGTCCGCTATTAGTCCTCCCCGTGGGGCGCCAGCCCATCCTAACTTTCTAGGGAGAGGACAATGTACTGGCAACGGGGCCCAACTCGGTACGCAGGCGCGGAGGGTTTCAAAGGGTCCAACAGGCTGTCACCACTGCGGCCTACCTCTATCGTTACGCAACACACGTGGTCTTTGTAGGATAACCAGAGCCCAGACACCACGTCTGCACTCCAGATAACTACTATAGCGCGGTTACATCTGTTGACCCGCTAACAACACTATAGCAACCCATATAAATACGGAACCACGAACTAGAGAGAGAACGGATCAGATCATACTAGTCATCAAGTTATGGAGCAGCAAGAAAGGTTTGGATGCAAACAAACAAGATACAGCAGACTTACTCAGCTAAAGAGGATCAGAGCATGCGAACAAATACTTGAACTAAGGAACTAGGTCTAAAGGATCGAAGCCTTGTGTCACGAAGAACACAAGCCTCTAAATTATGAACGAGCGAAGAACACAAGAACAAATCATTCATGCATGATGTCCACCATAGTCTAAATAAGAAATGCTGAAATACTCACTTTGGTCTAAATGAAGAACGAGCATACACGAGGACATGAACTCACTCCTCACTCCTACTCTATCTCTTAACTAATCCTAGTCTAGATCTCTTCTCAACCCCATTCTACCACATAGAGGTGAGAATCACCTCACATGAGCAGAATTAGAGAGAGGGAGAGAGAGCTACACAAGAGAGAAGTGGAACTTGAGAGCTTGGAGGTGTGTGTGAAATGAGGCCCCTCCCCCTCTATTTATAGGCAAGGGAGTGGCTTGCTACGAGGCTCCAAATGCTCTAAAACACCATGGGAGGCAGCCAAGAGCCAATGGGCGAGCAACACGTGGAAGGAGGGGATCAACCGACCCTAGGTCGGTTCAGCCGATCCTAGGGTTGATCGAAACCCTAGGGTGGCCATCTAGCCTGTGTTTCCTCTGGCTCGCTTCCATGTGGGCCCTAATGCCTGTAACACCCCGTGTGTTGAATCAAGTGTCATTAGATGCTAATCACATCCTTAATCACATGGTGATCATTAGTGCTTAAACCCTGAATCACTTTTGAGGTCAAACCCCTAGTCAACCCCTTAAGACATGAACTCTATCTAGAACTTTTGACACGTTCTCCAAAATTCACTTAAACACTTCAAAATCGGTCAATACCAAAGTTGTGTAGTTTTTCAAGGCCTACAACTTTGCTGTTGAGTGGCAAATGAAATTTGAAGTGTAAACATGTGTAAAGCCTTGGTCAACGCTTGAAGTCACTGTTTCAGTGCGCCGAGAAAATCATTGAGTTCACCTGCTGTTTGTGCTCGATTCTTTGGATGAAACACCAATCAACCTTTGTAGAAGTTGTAAACCGATGCTTGATCTGCAACTTTGTCAATTGGAGCTCAGTCCACTTCTATAGCATTTTTGTGAGTTTGAGCCAGTCAAACAGGGGTACTCTAAATGTTTTTCGCACTGGAACGCCGCCGCACGACGCCGTCGCACGCACGCCACGTCGTAACGCCGCCAAGCGACCGGGCACAAACGCCGAGGCACCCAGGGATCCGCCGGTCCCTAGACGTCGCCGCAATGTATTGGACGGGATGGTCGGTGTCAGGCCTAGGCCTCTAGGCCGGTGCCACGCGCCGTGCTAGCACCTGCCGGGGCGCGCACGCCGAGGCCGCCATCGGCTGGCGGTGCCACCCCACGTCGCCACCACTTTCCCGGCAATGCCGTGGTTCCTGTGCGGCACTGTGGTCGTGTCATGACCTCCTCACCACGCCACAACCACCTATATAGAGCCCCGCTCCTCCTCTTCACGAGCCAGAGCCCTCCGCCGACGCCATTGCCGCTGCTGTGACGAGCTCGCCTCCCCACTAGTTCCCGTAGTCGTCTGAGCACTCCAAGCTCTTCTATAGAACCCTAGTAAGCTACCACGCACAAACATTCAACAGCTCAACCCCACTCCTCACCGGAATCCGAGCAGAGGCGGCCACGCCACCACTACCTCGCTGCTCGCCGGAGTCATCCCCGGTCAAACCGCCGCCACCAATCGACTCCTAGTGAGCTCAATCACACATCCCCGTCATTTGTTTGCATCCTCCGGCCGCCGTTCGCCGCCGACGAGCCTGCTCCGCCGCGGGAGGGCATGGTTGTGAAGTTAAGTTTTGTGTAGGGTTCGATCTGTGAATTCCAGGACCTATCCGTAAGGATTCAAATCTTTCTAGGGTTCACTGTGAAAGAAGATTCTTCACCTTTTTCCTTTAAGTCGAGAACGATAAAAATCATAGAAAATCGTAGCAAAATCGTAAAATTGCAATACCAATTTTGTTGTTTCTTTATAAACAGATCTACATCTTTTGCAAAGACTGTATATACTTTTGATGCATAGTTTTTGAATAAAAATTCACACACAGTTTGTGTAGGGTTGTTCATAACTTGAGTTGTACACATGTTCTAGGTTTGATCTTTGGATATGTTGGTAGTCAATACAAGTATAGGTTGTACGTAAGTTTTTGCACAAAGTTACTGAGTGGATGTGCAGTTATGAATTATTTTGCTTTATGGCTAGATCTGTGTATGTTTTGTACAGCTTTATATATAGGTTTTCTATGGTTCATCTTTTGGATATCACCTTGTTAGTCTAAGGTGTGTTGCTAGTAAATTTATCATGGTTTTAGGAGCAGTCTTTCTATCTGTTTTTGAATGATGCTTGGTTCTGAAATTAAATATATAGCTCAGTTTCTGTTGCTCCATTGATGCTTATCTTTGGCATAGATGATGTGTATATCATGTTTAGGCTGTGGTTAAAAGGTGGGCTACAGTTGAGACATATGTTTCTCTGAACAAATACTTTATGAATAAATGGGCTGAAAATGGGTATTTTTGTGTAGCATGATTGGAATAAGTTCTGGAGCTAAATTTTGGTGCGTAACCTAGTTTTAGTCTGTAGTAGCTCTGTGTAAAATTTGAGCACCAGTGCATGAGTAGTTTTCTCTATATTTAATATTCTTGCTTTGACTATGAATAACTTGTCACATTTTTCATGCTCTGTTTATAGCTTTGCTTGCCCTGAAATTTTACCAGTAACTCTGTTGTCGTACTGTGTCCTCACACAAAAATTCTCACTATAAGATGTTACATGCTTTAACAATAATAAATTTTGGAAGAAACTAAGTATATTAAAAATATAAATAAAGAAATCTCCATTTATGAACTTATATGTGAGATAACCTTGGGACAATATTTCTAATGAACCCTAAAACCTAACTTGGTCGAAGTGTGGTAATTCGAAGTTAAGTAAATAAATATGCACACAATCACTTTTAAAAAGGTAATTAAATAAAGGGGTGAATAATTAATCTTAAGGAAAAGTATGGTAGATATATTCTTGTCAAAGTGAACGTGCTCAACATGATACCCTAGGCTTGATGTGTTTGGGTTGTTTACACCATCAACACCTTTTAACTCATGTATATGCATTCCTCAGTATAGAAGTTCCTGACGGTAGCTACACGCTCGTGCCGGCTGACAAGAACGAGGGAGCAGGAGGAGACGTACACTTCGTGACTGTTGATCAAGACCCAGACCAAAGTCCGGAAGACTGTCTGACTGCTGGAGCTGCCGAAGGCAAGCTCCGGTTTAACATATACCTATGTGTTTCCTTTTAAAATTTCTGAATTTATGCTTGATGATATATGTGCATTTACGTTCAGGAGTTGAATGGAAACCCTAGATGCATGATCCATAAGTACCTATGATCTTTCACTAGTATGCTAGGTCGATAGTTGCTATGCACTAAGGACCCGGTTCAAGTCGAGTGATGTACTTCGCTCGCGAGAATAGGTTCTTATGTTGGAATCATAAGATTTGTTAAATTGAATTGCTCACGTGGTAAAAGCATAGGATTTTGGGCTCCGGTCCAATGGTTAAGAGATTAAGCATTTGAAAGTACTAAACATTTGTCGGACATGGGTACGGTAAACCTAGTACCTGAATGACGCGGTGCGGGAACTTTAGGCTACTACTCTTGGGTTGCTGCCCCTGTCTTGCAAACTGTGGTGCATGGTGATGCTGGATGCTAGTGTGAGGCATGCCAGCTAGCTATGTACCTAGGACTGTGGCATCAGCCCCCAATCCGAAGAATGATGGGAACCGTTTGGTTGGAAACACTCTTTGTGAGGGTTTTCTCCCGTATGTTTAGGTTCACCTTGCAAGGTTATTAATCGATCGATCGTCGGCCTCTCACCGTTATCCGGGAATAGTTTAACCCTGTAGCCATGATAATTCCTCTATGATGAAATATAGATAAACTTGATGTTTGATTAATTGTTTGCACAAGTATGCTTGAATTAGTTGCTTATCTAGTAATAGCTCGATCTACTAGAACTTGGGCTAAAATATTGAATGTAAGGATTTACTCCTTAGCCGCTTTTTGGCAAAACAAACCTACTAGCCAAAAGCCATGCATGATTAGAAGGATGAGTCTTTTATTTCCGATGGATAAGCCTTGCTGAGTATTAGTATACTCAGCCTTGCTATAAATGTTGATTTCAGGTGACCATGTTTGGCCTGGTGAAATCCCAACCGGCTGGGAGCTGGAATGGGTGGATGACGAGGAGTAATGGCGTTATGGGTGGCCTCCCATGATGCCAAGTTATCTATTAGTATAATTTCTGCTGTTTCAAAACTCTGAACCATTTATCTTTGATGCAAGGACAATGTTATAATAAATAACCCTACGGGGAGTTTGGATTAAATTGTAAGGTACTCTGGAATCTCCTTCGTGGGGGTTTTAATGTATGCATTTCGATCCTCTGTGTGGTTTACAAGTGATTTACCGGGCTATGACCTGGCAACACTCGACGGGATAATTCTTTATTATCACTTAATGACCAAAGTGGATTGGTTTAGGTGATAGTACGGACTTATCTCGGATGGGGTTATCACAGTTGGTACCAGAGCATCCGTATACACCAGAGTAATTAGTTTAATCACTAACCACCATGTTTTACAATTAAAACTTATCAAGATTGATTGGATTTTGAAAATACGTTGGATCGTTAAGGAATATTTAGACCAAAAGACCCTAGAGGGAATTTTTGGGTTCTTTTAAGGTTGCTAGTAATTATGGTTTATTTATGCTAACATCTAGCACTTCTTAAAGCCACGTGTTTCATACGTGTGTGATACCGCATCACGAGTATGCGAGGGTCGATAGGGCAATCCATTCCACGGATCCTATCTTCTCGGTTGGATGTGCACGTGCTACCGTATGCAAGTCATACGAAGGATGCCATGTTCTATTCAAGATGAACATGTCATGTGTTGTGATGTCGCCACGTTTTACTATACGTGTGCATGATTCCGCATTACGAACATGCGAAGGGGGGGCACCCTCCATTCAAAAGGGGCGTGTCTCAGGTTGGACGCCGTCCATGCGGTGCAAAATGCATGGATACCATTTCTATAGTGAATGGTAATGTATGTGGACGCTCCCGTGATGTGCTGGCATGGAAGGTTCTTTTCAGCAGGTACACTAACCACGTTAATGCGATCGTTATGAACGACGTGTAGCTCCGACTAGTTATTATAGGGAGAGTCGTTTATAAAGCTTGCCACCGGCATTAATTTCGTCTTTTAGATCCATAAGTGTGAGGTCGTTTAAGATGTGTGCATGCATCATAAAAATCGAATGGACCTAAAAACTTTTTGTTCTACCCTTGTGTTATGCTTCTAAGTTGTTACTTGATCTTAGAAAGGGTTTTGTCTATCTTTTGCTCCTAGTTGTTTCTGTCAAGTTAGGATGCTATCTGTTCATGAATTTTTTTTAGAGCCATTTCTAGGATGTTTCTGACTAGGCGACTTTTACAAAAGTTGTTCGTCATCAAGTCAAGAATCTACTGTGAATTTTTCACAATTTTAGGATGTCTCAATCCAGAGTTATGCTCAAAATAGTGAACCTCTGTCTTGCTGTTTTCCCTAGTTAACCTCACTCTGAAGTTTGATTTTTCAAGCATGTTCCTATCTGATCTAGACCTACCTTTGAATACCAAAAATGTGCATGATTATGTCCTAAGTTGCTGTAAAAATTTGGGAATTTTTGGGTTTCTGGTTGTGAGTTATGAATTTTTGTTCATACCACCAGATTTTTATACCCTTTGCATGGTATACTCCTTTTCGAGTTTTAACGTGTTGTACCCATTTCTTGTACAGATGGAGTATCTGGAGTTTTTCGAGATTGACGCGGATGGTACTATGCGTACCAATGGTCTTCACTGGGAGGGTTTTCCCCGTGTTGTGTGGGACACCTTGCGCTCGGTGGGCTACACCGCTCCACCGACGTACGAGGTGCTTCGCTTTTGGGACCGGGGTGTGCCCTACGCACGTACCGTGGCTACGGTGCCGCAGCACCCTGAGCACCCAGAGTGGCCTGACTTGGGCATGGTGTTCTACAGACTCTGTGGAGTCGAGTCACTTGAGTCTGCAACTCTAAGAGTTCTCCACACCTTCTGCGAGCAACACCCAGAGGAGGTGATGCTCACCACTCTGCGGTTGTTCCCAGCACTGGACCCACACGACGAGGCTTGGCGTGAGCGCTTGACGCTTACCGGCGTGTTGCTCACCGCTGATCCTCCAGCAGTCACTGTACAGCAGCTTCTGAGGTTACTCGAGGTGCTGTACAATGTGCAGGTCTTCCGCCTCGCCACCGAGGCTATGCTTGCGGGTGTGATCCGCGAGACGTCCGCGCTGACCGACGTCGTCTACCGCGACTTGCAGCAGGAGCGACAGACCTCTGCTCACTTGCAGCAGGAGGTCGTGTTCTTCCAGGACCAGCGTACACAGTGGGAGCAGGAGCGAGCCCAGTACGTTGAGCAGCTGTACGCTCGTGACAACACCATTGACAGGCTGCGTGAGGACAACGACAAACTACGTGCAGAGTATATTCAGGCCGAGACCCAGCGTATGGTGCTAGTGCAGAACAAGGTAGAGATGCAGAACCAGGTGATTGATATGGAGGTCGAGGTGGAGGTGTGGCAGGCGATGGCACACCAGCAACACCTGTCGCTGCAGATGAGCTGCAGGGAGCTTCGGGCTTAGACGAGGACAGTGTCAGGGGACCACCCCCAGACTCCCCTCAGACTAGCACTAGCTCCGCTGCTGGCTACTAGTTTCACCAGATATTGTTGTATGGAATTACCATGTACTCTTAGCTTAGCCTTATCAACTAGATTTTGTGGAGGGATTAGGCTGCTCAGAGAGTACGTG
Source organism: Cenchrus fungigraminus (assembly GCA_036936925.1). NCBI lineage: Eukaryota > Viridiplantae > Streptophyta > Magnoliopsida > Poales > Poaceae > Cenchrus > Cenchrus fungigraminus. Next base: position 8,918,905 of record CM072775.1, on the reverse strand, counting down.
AGATGTGCTTCATTTCCATGTATGATGTGTCGAGTAGGTGATCCACGAACTATGCATCATGTAATGCTATTTGGATGAACATCTCGTGTTGTATGTTTCATGAATTAATTCCAGTTGTTGCGATCGAAATTGGATCTTGCACTGACTACCTAAGATGTGTGAAATGTTCTCAAGATCATGCTTACCAAAATTCATTATGTTTGCATAAGAGTACCGAGAATTATGGCAAATTTTGTGCAGCTCGGCCTCCTGTGTAAACAGCTAGGCAGAAACTCGGTTACGGAATTTTTTGGGCATGATAACATCAAAATTCGACTTGGAGTTGAATACCGATGTTGGAGTTTATAAAATTTTACACTTACTGACCAGAAATGAGAATTTTCCCATGTCTGGGCAGAGAGTTATAAATTTTTCGCTATGAGCAGTGCGCTGTCCGGTCTTAACCTATGGATGTCATGAGTTTTCGTCTTACATATTCTTCTTGTGTATTGATGTAAGCAAGCTTGCGAATATGTGGCTAATGAAAACTCCATGAATTTCAGATGGTGGGACCGACATGCACCTCCCCAAATAGTTTTGGTGCAAGTGGGAGTGAGGCTCCGCCACCTCCTCCTCACATGACGGTCCAGGAGCAGTTCATGGCCACCCAAACTGAGGTGATGCGTCAGTTACTGCAGACCCAGCATCAAATCACTCAGCAGCTGCAACAAGCCCCGCGCGGGGGAAATAATGATGGCCTACCTTTGGTCACCAAGTATGAGCACTTCTACGGCATGAAACCTCCAACCTTCGAGGAGGCCAAGGAACCTCTAGGAGCTGAAGCATGGATCAGGGCCATTGAGGCCAAGTTCTCAGTGTTCACCTTACCGTGCTCTGAAGAGCGAAAGGCTAGCTTTGCCACCTTGCAGCTTCGTGGTGCCGCCCTGATGTGGTGGGAGCACTACAAATCTATGGTTCCGGCTGGACATCAGGTCACATGGGCTGAGTTCAAGCGAGCCTTTAAGGAACATCACATTCCTAAGGGTCTCATGGACCGTAAGATGAAGGAGTTGCTGGCGCTGAAGCAGGGTACTGACACGGTGTATGAGTATGCCAAGAAGTTTAACTCCCTATGTCAGTACGGTGGGCATCATGTTGATAATGATGCTAAGAAGATAGAGCGTTTCCGGGATGGACTGGATGGAGAGCTCTATGAGAGGCTTAATCTCTGTGAGCCGAACAACTACCAAGACCTTTTGAATAAGGCCATCCCTCAAGAGGACGCTATGATAAGAGCCCAGAAGGACAAGAAGAGGCAGGCTGGATTCACCACTTCTGGTGGATCAGGCAAGAAGTTCCGCTTCGTCAAGAAGAGCAATCAGGGAAACTCCCAGTCATCATCATCAGGACACTGGCGAGTGACCCAATCTCAGAACAGGCCCTCTGGAAATTTCCAGTACCGTAAGGCACAGCAGCAGTCTTACAAGCCAAATGCACCCCTTGCCAACAATAATGCTATCAAGAACCGTCGCTGCTACAATTGCGGGCAGCCAGGGCACTATGCCAATGAGTGTCCCAAGATAAAGCAGATCAAGACCCACCAGAAAGGTGAAGGGTCAGGTGCCAAACCGGGCAATCAGGGCAAGAAGCCTACTGTGCAAGTGAAGTAGGGCAAGATGAACTTCACTTCTCTGATGGAGATGCCAGAAGGAGCACCAGTGCTGATGGGTACATTTTCTATCCGAGGCTATGCAGTTAAAGTACTGTTTGATTCAGGTGCAACGCATAGTTTTATAAATGGACAAATTCTGAACAAGTTGGGTGTGAAAAGTTGTCAAACAAAACAACCATTCTTCGTAACCACACCTAGTGGCCGAATTTCCACTAGAGACCTATCTTGGAAAGTGTCTGTAACACCCGGTTTACAAAATAAACCAAATGTCATCTTTATGTAAGCCAGGATCAATTTAACTTACATAAAGCACCAGATTGTGTATCACAATACCACATCACGTGTTTAATTTATTACAAAAGGACCCGTAGGTCTGAAAGGAAAATTACATAGATAAATAATAACTTTATTATGCGGAAGCGAAGATCCAACACCACAGGCATCGACCAGAAGCACGCCTCCTAGAACTCCGGCTGGACGTTGTTGTACTCCTCAAACTCAGTCGCCACATCTGAACAGCATGCAAGGATGAGTACACTTATGGTTGGTACCCAGCAGAGGTAGGGGAATAGCAGAGATGAGGGATGTAAGAAGGATGCAAGGCTTGATCAAGGGGAGGCTGTTTTTGGTGGACTGCAAGCGTTCATTTTAGTTGGTCAAATTTTATTTAGAGCACCTAGTTAAATATTTTAAAAGCTTCCCAAACCCAGCCTATTAGGATAAAAGCCCAAAAGATCCCAACCGAACCAACCAACCAACTATCCATGTGAGGTTCCGGGATGCTCTTGTCCGTGAGCACGACTGATATATCAGGTCAAATCACATTCTGCAGAAGTGGTACAACTTTACCCACGAGTCACGCTTCCCGTCACGCCGTGCGGATCAGGCACTTTCACACTTCTAAGGTGTGATGGCATAGGACGCGCTACGAGGCCTTTCCAACGGTTCTCCAGTGCGCATTGACCCTCAGGCCCTATGCTGGAGCACCAGCGGTACCCGAGCCGCGCATTTATATCCGAGGTGCTGCATGCCCCCATATCCGCTCAACGCAGCCCGCTGGATTACCCCAGTTACTAAGCCAAGACCATAGCCCATTAGTCCCGTGGTTGTACGGAAAGTCCCGAGAGATCACTCCATAGATTAATCCTTAGAAAAGGGTCCGACTCAGGCAACCACCAACTCACACGTGCACATCCAACCATGCCCCATTTGCCTGAGTCAGCCTAAGGTCTCTTGTTGCTAAAAGAATTACTCGATCCATGTTGCATAGAGTATTAATAAAATTATTATTTAAAAACCCAACCCATGTTGTACAGACTAAGCAAACAACTACCCAAACACGGTTGTACTAAGGCTTCAAGGGAACAAGTCAGGAAAAGATATAAATAAACTTCCTACATAGGTCCCAGCATATTGACTCCTAATGCTAGAAAGCGTAAAAACAGTGATATTCAATTTAATGTTGTCATATAGGTAAACAAAATGAATGCATCAAGGACCACTTGCCTTCCTCCTGCGGTTCAGGTTCCTCAAACACACTGTCCTGCAGATTCTCGAACTGCACCTCGTCTAGACGCGCAAACAGCAAACATACAAGAAATAAAAAAGAGATCAGTACACCAGTCATGATGAAAACTGAAGAAACTGGTTTTAAAAGAACGTCGTCGCTGCTACGATCGCTTAGGAGCAAGGAACACTAAAAACAGAGCTGCGAGCTAAAAGATACGGTCGCTCTACTAAACTAGATATATTCTGGAAATAAAGAATAGCAGAAAACATTTTAAATGTACTGGAAGCATTTTATAAACTAACAAGGCTATAAAAAATTTCAGAGATAAAGAAATTAGTTTAGCAGTGGCAAAGTATTTTAAACAAGGTTTAAATTAGTGGTTCAGTATGGTTTTGTAAACTAGAAGCGCACATGTATAATCGGCAGAAGGTTTGCAAGGTACTGGTTGTAGTATACTAGGATTTTCAGAGGTAAAACATGAGTACTTTGGCCAAATTACAAGATTTAAAAATGGAGTTTATATTATACATGGGCATACATATAGCACATACAGGTATTTAGCAGATGGACAACAAGATTGGGAAGACTCAGGGGACTACAGGATTTGAACAGGGATGGGGATGGAAACGTGTTGTGCTCACCACGTCACTCTGGTCGTCGGTGTTACCGCAGCGAAGGTGTACGGCGAAGAGGAGTGGACGGCAGGCGTCGGTGTCACGGACGGCGGCGCTCCAGCGGTCTTCGTGTAGCTCCGAACAGCGGCGACCCTTTCTGGTGCTCCTGGATGCACACGTGAAAGCAGAGAGGGGGGTGAGGCGAGGCTCCAGGATAGAGAACGGACTCGACGGCCATTGGCTTACCAAGGCGACTCCGGCGGTGATTCCTCGACGGCAAAGGCGCAAGGGCGAGGGGGAGCGAGCAGGGATGGCAAAGGGAGGTGCCGAGGTTTGGGGCTGGGCCTTTATAGGCGACGGGAGGCGAGGGATGGCCGGGGCACAGGCGGCGGGGATCACAGCCGTGACTGCCGCTGCGCGGGGCTCTCCTGCCATTATGAGGGAGGGCAGCACCTGGACGCGGCTGTGGGCGAGGGAGGGGCTGCAGGGGAGGTCCGAGATGAGTGCGGGCGCTGATTGGGGCGCGGGCTGTGCGGGATTCAAATCTGGAAATTAGGGTGTTACAACTCTACCCCACTTAACTAGAATCTCGTCCCGAGATTCGAAGATGGCTAGCATGAAGGGTTTTGCAGGGGATGGGTTAGGAAGGATTGCTACTGCTTGCTGTGTTGCTCTGGACTGTACAGTGCTTTTATACTTCCTATCTTTGTCCAAATTAATTCTGCTATACTTCTAAACCTTGCATGTGAGTGGTGTGTCCAATTTTGAATAGAGCTAAATGATTTACTTTAAATCTCATGGCATACCTGGTGTTCTACCCAAATGGTGTACTTGTCCTGATTCTCCATTTTTAACAGGTTCTCCCACTAATTCAGGGTCTGACATTTCTTTGTGTTGCTTAACAGCCACATACTCGACTTTCTGGCCATCTAGTGTGGTTAACAAAATTGTTTTGCTAGCACATTGTATGATTCCATTATATTTACTCAGCCAATCCATGCCTAAGATGACATCAACCCTTTTGATTCCAGTACCACTAGATTTGCCAGAAATTCTACCCCACTTATCTTTATGCTGACCCTAGGGCAAATAAATTGAGTTCTCATTTCTCCACCAGGTGAACTAACTAGCATAGGGTGTTTCATAGTTGCCATTGACATACTGTACTTTGCAACCATTTGTGTGCTTATAAATGAATGAGATGCTCCTGAGTCAAACAAAACTGAAGCGGGTACTGAATTTACAAGAAACATACCAATGACAACATCCTGAGCATTTTGCGCGGTGTCTGCAGCAACATGGTTGATCTTGCCGCGGATGTAGTTCTGCTGTCCTTGATTGCCTGGAGCTTGATTCTGCACATTTGGCTTCTGTCCATTATTGTTAAATCCCTGATTTTGAGTGCGTTTGGGCTGCGGGCAGTGATTGGAGAAATGTCCATGTCCACCACAGTTGAAACATGGGCCTCTAACTCCCGAAGCATTTTGTCCAGCCACTCCCTGTTTATTGGCTGGTGGTGCCTGATTGCCTGTGCGCTGCACCTGAATGTTAGGGTGTGGATGATCATATGGCTTGAGCGGAATGCTAGGATTTTTAATCGGAAGAGCAATACAACCATGGAGACGGTCGCTACTGTTCTGGAACACATTTCTACTTGGATAACTGCTAGATATCGCTCGGTACTGCCTTTAGGACAGTTTGCTTTATGTTGCCAATTTGTAAATGGTGTAACATAATTTTTGCTTGAACTTGCGGCATCATCATTTGTCCGATGACGATGCTTCATGGTTGTAATGCTTCTTTCTCCTCTTAATGAAAAACGTGCTACGGCACGGTCGCGAAAAAGTTAGGGCGTGGATTGCTGGCCTGTAGTTGTGCCCTCATTTGATTCATGGGTCGATTCTGAGGGCCTTGTGGAGAAGAAAACCTTGGGCGAGAGCTGCTGCCACCTTGAGACAGAGCATGAAATTTTCTTTTCTTGTCCTCCATTTGATTCAGCTTGTACTCCTGCCCAATGGCCTTATCTACCAAGTTCTAGAAGTTGGGATAGTCACGAGACATAAGATGAATCTGTAAATTATCCCTTAGGCCTTCAAGAAACAGCTCTTGCCTTTTTAAATCAGTGCGCACATCTTCAGGTGCATATCTGGACAGTTGGATAAATTTATCACGGTACTCATTGACAGTCATGGTTCCTTGCTTCAAAGATAGGAATTCCTTCTTCTTTATTTTCATGAACCCAGTTGGTATGTGATAGCTTCTGAAACTGTCCTTGAATTCAATCCAAGTAATAGCATCTGGGTTGCCATGTGCATACACATATGCATCCCACCACTCTGCTGCTGTTCCAGTGAGTTGTGCCGAGGCATAGAGAACTTTCTCTCGGTCATTGCATTGTGCCTGAATTAATTTCTTCTCAACATTTTTCAGCCAATCATCAGCTTGGAGTGGATCAGATGAGTGAGAGAAAGTGGGTGGCCTGGACTTCAAGAACTCATCCCGTGGGTTCCTGGGTGGAGGGGCAACATGCACTGCTGCTGCTGCTGCAGGTTGACTCTGGAGATTTGCAATGTTGGCAGCAATACCTTGCAGTATCTGAGTCTGCATAGCCATCAGTTGCTCCATGGTCGGTGGAGGTGGTGGTGGCGGCGGGTTTGGCTGGTTGGAGTTGGTGTTGCCACCGGCAGTGTTCCTCCTTGTTTCAACCATCTGTTTGCATTCCCCAAAATGTATAAGAAGCATGTACAGGACAGCAGGAATATAGATACAGAAAGGAGGAAAAACCTAACTAAGGATGAACAACTATTATTATAAGAAAAGATGACATTAAGGGCAAGGACCCCTTAACTCATCACAGTCATTACAAAGATGCAACTCAAGCATGAGCACAAAACAAGTCTGCAGCCACACATAACATTCATTTATTACAAAAAGGGATATCTAGCGTTCTTTATTAAAATAAAAGGGACAGGCTTCCTAATTGTGGGATGCGGCAGTCGATGGTTCGTTCTCGTCTTCACCCTCCATTGCAGCTTGGGCATCTTGAGGAAGAGCATCTCCTGCTGCAGCTGCCGGTGCTATGGCGTCCTCCTCTTCCTGAGGTATGGCTGGTGGAGGTATAGCAGCACCAGGAACTTCCGCTGGGTGTGATCCTATAGTCCAGTCAGTGGTTTTCATGGTTGGTGGATCTGCGGCTCTAGTGGCATGCTGAAACAAGGTTGCTTTGAGCGTCTTTGTCATTTTATCAAGCCGAATCTGGGTCTCATGCAATTCCTGCAGAGCTGCTTTCATCATCATCATTGCTGATTTAGTGAACCACGTCTGCACCTTCATGTTGTTGCTCTCATCTTCATCAGCAGGTGGTACTATGTAGTCATAGGTCCCACTAGCACGGCATGGAAGGCTGCTAGTTGCAGTATTGCTGACGTGCGCGGCATTTTCTTCTAGGAGGTAAGTCAGTGTCTGTAGAGCAGCATCTTGCATCTTCTCTAGCTGCTTCAAAAGTAGACCAGGACGTATACGACCTGTGGGTCCTTTCCAACCTGTACTCTCCATCCGTTGGCTCTTGTGCATACACGGTCAGAGCCACCTCCCATGAGTCATGTCCAGGTAGCGGCGTCTTCTTTCCTTCATAGCGTGGCTGCTTTGTGTACCCCAGGCAGTGGCGGGCTCAATGTGTATTCATGGGTATTCAGTTGAATACCCAAAATGTTTGGCAAAACAATTCATATACATAATATATTACATGTATATGTATAAAAAAATAGAAGAAGACACTACAAAATAGGTTTGTCAATCTCATATTGCATATTAGGCTCATACTCCCTCCGGTACAGCTTTAGGAGTTGTTTAGGACCGGATTTCGCATATCAAAAAGTCATTTATTAGGGGTAATTTTTTCATATTTTCCCTTATTAAATAAGATGACGGGTGAGCAGAAATCACCAAGTTCTTTTCAGCCGACTAGCTAGCACAACGCGTCTCGATGCGTTCTAGGTGTGAGTTTGTCTGTTCGACTCCCGGCTGCTGCGAAAACTAACCCCGCGACGCACAACGACTTCTTATTTGCAATCGGCCAGGCGCAGGATGACTAATAAAATTGTACTGGAGGGAGTACGGTTCACTACTCCCCCATCATGACCTCCCCTTGCCGACCCAAAAATCCCCACGGCCCACCCCACCACTCATTTGGTCATTCCTTTTGATTCGTCCTAGCCCAACCCTCCGATTTGTCCCCGACTCGCGCAACGACAGCAGCACAGCACCGGCGCCAGCGACATGCCAACCCTAGCGGTGCGGCGCAGCACCGGTGGTGGCTGGCCAGCGCCTGGGTGCATCTCTCTGGGGCGGCGCGGCATGGTTTGTGGATAGTGACACGGCGGCACGTCAGGAGACTAGGAGGCCGGCAATGCCGGCGACCGGCCGTGGGTGGAGCATCACAGTGATGCAAGTGGAGCACCGCGCACAAATCCAACCGCGGCGCCTCGTTTAGTACATCTATTCGCCCTGTTCGTTTGGCTTATCAGCGACCAGCCAACGGTTCTATTCTCTCAGAACAAATCAGCCACCAGCTACCAGCCAGTAGTACTTTTCTCTCAGAACAAATCAGCGCCAGCCATCAGCCACCAGCCAGCCGAACAGGGCTATATCTCCGTGTCAAACAATTTGAAGTTCCGATAGATACTTAATTATGTGCTACAATTTGAACTTTAGTCTGCCAAAAAAATTTACGCTTTGAAAATTTTGAATACCCAAACGCTAAATCCTGGGAACGCCCCCGACCCCAGGTACTTCATTACTACCCACAACAAGTGCTGCATCGTCTCAGACCCCGGCTCTCCAATGTTCTCCCGAAACTCCCTCTCGCGGATCTCAGGGTCCTCCTCGTAGCTTGGGTTCGACATGTACAACATTTATATAAAAAAACAAAAACAAGATTTCTCAGAATTCAGTTTAAATCTCAAGAGTAGAAAGATGCTGACAGGTTACAGATTTTTTTTTCTCTGGTTAAAACTGAAAAGAGGGGTACTGATGCAACACAGTTCTAAATAAATCATGTTTGCATAGGAAACACAAGGAGATACTTCAAACTGAAAATTTGACACTAAAAAAGAAAGGATAGGGTACCATTTTACGGACATGGGATTTTTTGAGCTCCACAGGCTGTGCAAATTTCAGGGAGTGCATCAGCATAGTTTAACCCAAAGAACCAAAAAGATGTAAAGCCTCAAATGGTGCACACGCACACACTGTTTCGCTCTTTTTTTTTTTAGCAAAGCCTGTAGCACCCAGATTTTTTTTTCCTAATCACCCTTGTCTGCTTTGTTCTCATCTCACACGCCAAAGGCAAATGGAAACTGTACAGCAACTTAGTTTCATTTGTGAGAACAATACATTCAGAGGTGACATTCAGAGGTAACAGTACAGCTTCAAAAGAAAACCAAGACATGCCTTGAACACGAGCGGAATATTTTTTTTAATCCACCTGAGAACAAGAACCTGTTTTTTTTTCACCTCCACACACCCAATGCAAAAATGGGTTGTGTATCAGATTTCCTTGGTGAAACATTTTTTTAGAGGGATAACATAAATAAAACTGCTAGGGACAAAAATGATTCCAAAGAGAGAAATTTAAACCAGCACCTAATAAAACACACCCAGGGAACATCCTTTTACTATCAACCAGTTCACCATCTTTTTCCTGGTAGTAGCAGCAGTTTGCCAAGCTCTTTTATATCAACAGGTAAACTGAAATGCAAGGAAACGGTTAAATTCATAGCATAGGATTTATTTGCACTCTCAGACAGCATAGGTCATAAGCCAAGCTCCTTTATGTTGATAAAATAATCTGAGAGGCAAGGAAAAAGTGATCTGATGGAAGCAAAATTTATTTCTGGGAGCTTAAACAAACCAGGAGACACCTGCTTCCAAAGAATCAAGAAACGCAGTTTCCAACAGCCTCAAACAAAATACAACTCTGATCTGTTGCTGTGTATATATTTTTTTACATGCTCAGATCAAATGAAGCTGATCTCCAGTGCCTCTAGCAAAACAAAAAGGTCAGAGATGAACCAAGAACAAAAAGGCTCACAGCATGCTGAAATCGAATAATGCACACACAGGTTTTAAAATTAAAAAAAGATAAAGGAAGATCACAATTCTAATTTAAATAAAACTGAATCTTTTTTTTTTGCAAACAAAAAGACATTCTCTGTTAGAAAAGAGGCAGAGAGAGTAAAATAGGTAGCAGTAGATGAGACTGAGACAAAATAATTCTGTAAGTACTCAAAATAAGTTGGAAGTAATTTTTATAGCAAAAATAGTCCTTAGGGGCTTGCCAGTTCTATCTAGGTTCCGGCCCAGGATCGAAACCTGGCTCTGATACCAATTCTATAACACCCGGTTTACAAAATAAACCAAATGTCATCTTTATGTAAGCCAGGATCAATTTAACTTACATAAAGCACCAGATTGTGTATCACAGTACCACATCACGTGTTTAATTTATTACAAAAGGACCCGTAGGTCTAAAAGGAAAATTACATAGATGAATAATTACTTTATTATGCGGAAGCGAAGATCCAACACCACAGGCATCGACCAGAAGCGCGCCTCCTAGAACTCCGGCTCGTCGTTGTTGTACTCCTCAAACTCAGTCGCCACATCTGAACAACATGTAAGGATGAGTACACTTATGGTTGGTACCCAGCAGAGGTAGGGGAATAGCGGAGATGAGGGATGTAAGAAGGATGCAAGGCTTGATCAAGGGGAGGCTGTTTTTGGTGGACTGCAAGCGTTCATTTTAGTTGGTCAAATTTTATTTAGAGCACCTAGTTAAATATTATAAAAGCTTCCCAAACCCAGCCTATTAGGATAAAAGCCCAAAAGATCCCAACCGAACCAACCAACCAACTATCCATGTGAGGTTCCAGGATGCTCTTGTCCGTGAGCACGGCTGATATATCAGGTCAAATCACATTCTGCCGAAGTGGTACAACTTTACCCACGAGTCACGCTTCCCGTCACGCTGTGCAGATTAGGCACTTTCACACTTCCAAGGTGTGATGGCGTAGGACGCGCTACGAGGCCTTTCCAACGGTTCTCCAGCGCGCATTGACCCTCAGGCCCTATGTTGGAGCACCAGCGGTACCCGAGCCGCGCATTTATATCCGCGGTGCTGCATGCCCCCATACCCGCTCAACGCAGCCCGCTGGATTACCCCAGTTACTAAGCCAAGACCATAGCCCATTAGTCTCATGGTTGTATGGAAAGTCCCGAGAGATCACCCATAGATTAATCCTTAGAAAAGGGTCCGACTCAGGCAACCACCAACTCACACGTGCACATCCAACCATGCCCCATTTGCCCGAGTCAGCCTAAGGTCTCTTGTTGCTAAAAGAATTACTCGATCCATGTTGCATAGAGTATTAATCAAATTATTATTTAATAACCCAACCCATGTTGTACAGACTAAGCAAACAACTACCCATACACGGTTGTACTAAGGCTTCAAGGGAACAAGTCAGGAAAAGATATAAATAAACTTCCTACATAGGTCCCAGCATATTGACTCCTAATGCAAGAAAGCGTAAAAACAGTGATATTCAATTTAATGTTGTCATATAGGTAAACAAAAGGAATGCATCAAGGACCACTTGCCTTCCTCCTGCAGTTCAGGTTCCTCAAACACACTGTCCTGCAGATTCTCGAACTGCACCTCGTCTAGACGCGCAAACAGCAAACATACAAGAAATAAAAAAGAGATCAGTACACCAGTCATGATGGAAACTGAAGAAACTGGTTTTAAAAGAAGATCGTCTCTGCTACGATCGCTTAGGAGCAAGGAACACTAAAAACAGAGCTGCGAGCTAAAAGATACGGTCACTCTACTAAACTAGATATATTCTGGAAATAAAGAATAGCAGAAAACATTTTAAATGTACTGGAAGCATTTTATAAACTAACAAGGCTATAAATAATTTCAGAGATAAATAAATTAGTTTAGCAGTGGCAAAGTATTTTAAACAAGGTTTAAATTAGTGGTTCAGTATAGTTTTGTAAACTTGAAGGGCACATGTATAATCGGCAGAAGGTTTGCAAGGTACTGGTTGTAGTATACTAGGATTTTCAGAGGTAAAACATGGGTACTTTCGCCAAATTACAAGATTTAAAAATGGAGTTTATATTATACATGGGCATACATATAGCACATACAGGTATTTAGCAGATGGACAACAAGATTGGGAAGTCTCAGGGGACTACAGGATTTGAACAGGGATGGGGATGGAAACGTGTTGTGCTCACCACGTCACTCTGGTCGTCGGTGTTACCGCAGCAAAGGTGTACGGCGAAGAGGAGTGGACGGCGGCGCTCCAGCGGTCTTCGTGTAGCTCCGAACAGCGGCGACCCTTCCTGGTGCTCCTGGACGCACACGTGAAAGCAGAGAGGGGGGGTGAGGTGAGGCTCCAGGATAGAGAACGGACTCGACGGCCATTGGCTTAACAAGGCGACTCCGGCGGTGATTCCTCGACGGCAAAGGCGCAAGGGTGAGGGGGAGCGAGCAGGGATGGCAAAGGGAGGTGCCAAGGTTTGGGGCTGGGCCTTTATAGGCGACGGGAGGCGAGGGATGGCCGGGGCACAGGCGGCGGGGATCACGGTCGTGACTGCCGCTGTGCGGGGCTCTCCTGCCATTATGAGCGAGGGCAGCACCTGGACGCGGCTGTGGGCGAGGGAGATTAAACCTTAAACCAAAACTAAGAACGCACGAGAAACTTACACGCAGTTTGCAAACAGTTTGCCAAAATCATTTTCCAAACAATAAACACAATGCAAAGGCATGAATGCATCAAACAACATTATATCCTATGGTTGCTTAATAGTTTGGTTTATAAAATTAATTCTTTCCCTTGCTAAGGATTTTCTACTGACCATCTAACTGCAGCTAGTATGTTGCTAACAAAATTTTAGTTTCTTGCAAAATCTGGAAATTAGGGTGTTACAGTGCCTATTGAACTAGGTAGCAAAGTCTTCCTGACCAACCTCATTGTATTGGACCTAGAGGGCGTTGACATGTTCCTAGGCATGAACTGATTGGCATATCATCCAGTCATCTTGGATCTTGCTACCAGAATGATACAAATCAACTCACCTACCGTGGGCACATCTACTCTATACTTACCTCTCAATGACCATGGGAATTCGTATGTTTTTGCCACCATCACTTCTTCACTTGAGGACATTCCGATAGTCTGTGATTATCCGGACGTGTTTCCCAATGACTTGCCTGGCATGCCACCAGACAGGGACATCGAGTTTGTGATAGAACTTCAACCGGGCACTGCCCCTATCTCCAAAAGACCATATCGTATGCCACCTAAGGAGCTAGCCGAGTTGAAGAACCAACTTCAAGAGTTGCTTGATAAAGGTTACATTCGCCCAAGTTCATCTCCTTGGGGAAGACCCGCACTCTTTGTGAAGAAGAAAGATGGTAGTCTGCGAATGTGCGTGGACTATCGTCCCCTCAATGCGGTGACAATCAAGAACAAATACCCCTTGCCCCGCATTAATGTTCTCTTCGATCAGTTGGTTGGTGCCAAAGTCTTCTCCAAGATCAATATTAGATCTGGCTATCATCAAATTAAGATTCGATCAAGTGATATCCCAAAGACAGCTTTCTCCACCAGATATGGTCTTTATGAATTTCTAGTGATGTCCTTTGGTCTCACAAATGCACCAACCTACTTTATGTACCTTATGAACTCTGTCTTCATGAATGAATTGGACAAGTTCGTAGTGGTCTTCATCGATGATATTCTCATCTATTCCAAGAGCGAAGAAGAATATGAGAAACATCTTCGGATTGTTTTACAACGGTTGAGAGATCACAAGCTTTATGCTAAATTCTCCAAATGTGAATTCTGGCTGGATAGTGTGAAATTCTTGGGTCGCACTATAACTAAGGATGGTATCTCCGTGGATCCTAGCAAAGTGCAGGAGGTCATGGATTGGAAACCACACCAGTCTGTGCATCAGATTCGCAGTTTTTTGGGTCTAGCTGGCTATTACTGTCGATTCATTCCGGATTTCTCCAGCATAGTTAAACCTATGACTGAACTGTTGAAGAAAGGTGTCAAGTATGTGCGGGATGAAGCATGTGACAAGGCCTTTCACGCCTTGAGGGAACATCTCACATCAGCCCCAGTACTTGCACAACCAGATATGACAAAACCATTTGACGTGTATTGTGACGCTTCTGGTACTGGCCTTGGTTGTGTACTTATGCAAAACAACAGGGTTTTTGCCTATGCCTCACGAGCACTTAGACCTCATGAGAAGAATTACCCTACTCACGACCTGGAGCTAGCAGCGGTTGGGCATGCCTTAAAAATTTGGCGGCATTACCTGATGGGAAATCGCTGCAATATATTCACCAATCACAAGAGCCTTAAATATATTTTCACCCAATCAGATCTGAATATGAGGCAAAGAAGGTGGTTGGAGTTGATTAAGGATTATGAGCTAGAAGTCCAGTATCATCCAGGCAAAGCCAATGTGGTTGCTGATGCGCTTAGTTGCAAGTATTGCAACTATACCACTGTTGAGCCACATAATGAAACATTATGTGAAGAGATGAGGAAGCTTAACCTCGAGGTGGTCAAGTATGGGAATCTAAATGCCATCTCGATTGAATCTCCCCTCCATGAGAGAATTGCTTTAGCTCAGCTCACTGATGCAGGAATCCAATTAATCAATCAGAAACTGTCTGAAGGAGACCCCAAGTATGCTTGTTTCCGGAAGGATGAGAAGGGAATAATATGGTTCGACAAGAGATTAGTCGTACCCCAGGATCAGGAAATAAGGAAGGAAATTTTAGATGAGGCTCACCTCTCTAAATTCACCATTCACCCTGGAAGTACAAAGATGTACAGAGACCTTAGGGAAAATTTTTGGTGGTCAAACATGAAGGGTGAGATAGCCAAGTATATGTCTAGTTGTGATACATGTCAGAGGATCAAGGCTAGTCACCTAAAGACCGCAGGCCAAATGCAACCTTTATCTATACTTGCTTGGAAGTGGGATGACATCAGCATGGATTTCATCGTAGGATTGCCCCTCACTCCCAAGAAACATGATTCCATCTGGGTTATTATGGACCGACTGACCAAGACCACTCACTTCATAGCTGTTCAGACTACCTATTCAGCTGAACGATATGCCGAGATATATGTTGATCTCATTGTGTGTTTGCACAGAGTTCCAAAGACCATTCTATCTGATAGAGGCACACAGTTTCTTGCTCGTTTTTGGGTACAAGTGCATGAGTCTGTGGGCACCAAGTTGATTCACAGCTCTAGCTATCACCCTCAGACCGATGGCCAGACTGAACGAGTAAATCAGATAGTGGAAGATATGTTGAGAGCATGTGTCATCCATTTTGACAAAACTTGGGACAAGTGCTTAGCCTTGGCAGAGTTTTCCTACAACAATAGTTACCAAGCTAGTTTGATGATGGCTCCTTTTGAAGCCTTATATGGACGAAGATGTCGCACCCCCTTGAATTGGTCACAAGCGGGTGAGGGGATGTTATTTGGTCCCAAACTAGTACAGGAAGCCGAAGAGAGAGTGGAAGTAATCAGAGAAAATTTGAGAGCCACTCAAATAAGACAAAAGAGCTATCACGACAAGGCTAAGGCACCCCGAGAGTTTGAAGTTGGTGAGTTTGTCTATCTAAAGGTGTCACCAACCAAGGGTGTATAGAGATTCGGAGTAAAAGGAAAGTTAGCGCCACGCTATATCGGTCCTTATGAAGTCACAAAGAAGTTCGGTACGGTTGCATATCGTATCCGACTTCCAGACAGACTCTCCACAGTACACGATGTATTTCACGTCTCGCAACTGAAGAAGTGTGATCGAATACCGGAAGCAAGAATAATAGACGAGACCAATGCAGAGGTAGAACCTGACCTAACACTAGCTGAATACCCAATGAGAGTGTTAAATCAGAAGGAAAGGTAGACCAGAAGGCAAACGGTTAAGATCTACAAGATACGGTGGAGTCACCACACAGAAGAAGAAGCCACCTGGGAAATGGAACAATTCCTCAACACCAAGTATCCAGGCTTTCTTCAAAGTCAACATCGTATGTAACCTTTTCCAGCTATCTTTTGAATTCGAATCTCGGGACGAGATTCCTTTTAAGGAGGGTAGGCTGTAACACCCCGTGTTTTTAATCAAGTGTCACTAGAGGCTAATCACATCCCTTATCACCCTATGAGCATTTATGCTTAAGCCCTTAAGCATCTTAGAGGTCAAACCCCTTTAAGCCATGAACTCAATCTAGAACTTTTGGCACGTTCTCCAATTTTCACCAAAACACTTCAAAAATCAGCCAATATCAAACTTGTGAAGTTTTTCAAGGCCTACAACTTTGATGTTGAGTGGTATTTGAAATTCGAAGTGAAAACATGTGAAAAACCTTGGTCAACGTTGCCAGTTCCTGTTCACAGGCGCCGAGAAAACAGGCAAGTTCACGAGCTGTTTATGCTCGATCCGTTGAACTAAACACCCATCGGCCTTTGTAAATGTTGTAGAGTGATACCTGATCTACAAGATTGTGAATTGGCACTTGGATCACCTCTATAGCAAAAATACGAGTTTGAGCTGATCAAACAGAGGCACATCGAAACGTTTGGATGCCGGAATGCCGCCGCACGACGCCGTCGCGCGCACGCGCCCGCCGCGTCAGGGCGCCGCCGCGTGACTGGGCGCAAACGCCGAGGCACACGGGGACCCACCGGTCTGTCAAGGTCATTGCGCTGCATTGGGCGAGTAAGGCGGTAACATGCCTAGGCCCCTAGGGCGGTGCCACGCGCCGCGCCCCAGCCGCCGGAGTGCGCATGCTGAGGCCGCCATTGGCCGGCCGCGCCCGCGCATGTTGCCGCACTTTCCCGGCTAGGCCGTCGTCACTGTGCTACACTGTGGTCACGTTATGACCTCCTCTCCACGCCACGGCCGCCTCTATAAGCCCCCGCTCCTCCTCCGCCCCGCCAGAGCTCTCCGCCGACGCCATTGCCGCCGCCGCGACGAGCTCGACTCCCCACTAGCTCCTGTAGCCGTCCAAGTCCTCGAAGCTCCTCTCTAGAGTACCTGTGAGCTTCCCCGCACACACATTCCTCAACCCCACTCCTCACCTCGTCGGAATCCGAGCCGAGGCGGCCGCGCCGCCACGGTCTCGCCGCCGCCGCTCGCCGGAGTCATCCCCGGCCACACTGCCACCACCAATCGACCCCTGGTGAGCTAAATCATCGACCCCCCTCATTTGTTTGCCTGCCCCGGCCCTAGCTCGCCGCCGGTGAACTTGCTCCGCCGCAGGAGGGTACACCTGGGAGATCAAGATCTTATCAGCGTCCTTTGTATAAAAGCAAGGGACTGATCCGTAGGGATTGAAATCTTTTCAAGGGTCGCATTGCAAGAAGATTCTTCTTCTTTTGCTCATAAGTCCTGAACCTTGTAAAAATAGTAGAAAATCATAGAACAATCCTAAAAATGCAAAACCAATTTTATTGGTTTCCTTATGACCAGACCCACATCTTTTACAAAACTTGTATATACTTTTGATGAACGGTTTTTGAATGAAAAATCCAAATCAGTTTGCATGAGGTTGTCCATAACCTGTGCTAGGCCTGATCTTTGGATATGTTGGTGACTAGCACTAGTATAGGCTACACCTAAGTTTTTGCACAAAGTTACTGAGTGGTTATTTAGTTATGCTTTATTTTACTTTATGGCTAGATCTGTGTATCTTTTTCTTGCAGCTTCGTATATATGTTTTCTGTGGGCCATCTTTTGGATATCATCTTGTTATGCTAAAAAGTGATGCTAGTAATTTTATCATGAGTTTAGCTGCCTTCATATCTATTTCTGAATGATGCTTGTTTATGAAGTAAAATCTATAGCTCAGATTCCTTTGCTCCAGTGATGCTTATCTTTGGCACAAGTGATTTGTATGTCATGCTTAGGCTATGGTAGAAAGTTGGGTTACTTTTGAGTTATACATCTCTCTGAATAAATGCTTTGTGAATAAATAGGCTGAAAATGATTATTTTTGTGTAGCATGAATTAAATAGGTTATGAAGCTAATGTTTGGTGTGTGACCTAGTTTTAATCTGTTGTAGCTCCGTGTAAAACTTGAGCACCAGTGCATGAGTAGTTTTCCCTGTATTAAATATTCTTGCTTTTGCTATGAATACCTTGTCTGATTTTTCATGCTCAGTATATAGCCTTGTGTGCCATGAAATTTTACCAGTGCCTCTGTTACAGTGTCGTGTGCTCACACAAAAATTTTCAATGCAAGATGTTACATGGTTTAACCAGAATAAATTTGGAAGGAATTAAGTATATTAAAAAGAGAAATAAAGAAAACCCCTCTATATAAACATGTGTGTTATAACCTTTGAAAAATGTTTCTAATAAACCCCGAAAACTAATTTGATCTTTGTGTGATAAAGTTTAATTTAATTAAATAGATGTGCACACAATCACTTTAAAATAATAATAATTAAATAAAGGGTTTAATAATTAATCTTAAAGAAGATTATGCTGGATATATTCTTGCCTAAGTGGTTGTGCTCAACATGCCACTCTAGGTTAATACATGTTGTTGGTTTACACCATCCTCAACACTTAACTCCTGCATGTGCATTCCTCGTATAGAAGTTCCTGATAGTAGCTACGCGCTCGTGCTGGCTGACGAGAACGAGGGAGCAGGAGGAGACGTACACTCTGTGACTGCTGATCAAGACCCGGACCAAAGTCTGGAAGACTGTCTGACTGCTGGCGCTGCCAAAGGCAAGCCCCGGTTTAACATTCACCTATGTGTTTCCTTTTTAAATTTCTGAATTTATGCTTGTTTATGTATGTGCATTTACGTTCAGGAGTTGAATGGAAACCCTAGATGCATGATCCATAAGTACCTATGATCTTTTACTAGTATGCTAGGTCGCTAGTTGCGATGCACTAAGGACCCGATACAAGTCGAGTGATGTACTTCGCTCGCGAGAATAGGTTCTTATGTTGGAATCATGAGACTTGTATAATTGAATTGCTCACGTGGTAAGAGCATGGGATTCGGGCTCCGGTCCAATGGTTAAGAGATTAAGCATTTGAAAGTACTAAACAATTGTTGTTCATGGGTACGGTAAACCTAGTACCTGAATGACGCGGTGCGGGAACTTTAGGCTACTACTCTTGGGCTGCTGCCCCAATCTTGCAAACTGTGGTGCATGGTGATGCTGCATGCTAGTGTGAGGCATGCCAGCTAGCTATTTACCTAGGACTGTGGTATCAGTTCCTAATCCGACGAATGACGGGAACCGTTTGGTTGAAAACACTCTTTGTGAGGGTTTTCTCCAGTATGTTTAGGTTCACCTTGCATGGTTATTAATCGATCGATCGTCGGCCTCTCACCGTTATCCGGGAATAGCTAAACCCTCTAACCATGATAATCCCTCCAAGATGAAATGTTGATAAACTTGATGTTTGATTAATTGTTTGCACAAGTAGGCTTGAACTAGTTGCTTATCTAGTAATAAATGATCTACTAGAACTTGAGCTAAAATATTGAAGGTAAGTACTAACTCCTTAGTCATTTTTTTGGCAAAACAAAGCCAACAGCCAAAGGCCATGCATGAATAGAAGGTTAAGTCTTTTATTTAAGACGGGTAAGCCTTACTGAGTATTAGTATACTCAGCCTTGCTATAAATGTCGTTTTCAGGTGATAATGTTTGGCCTGGTGAAATCCCACCCAGCTGGGAGCTGGAATGGGTGGATGACGAGGAGTAATGGCATTAGGGATAGCCTCCCATAATGCCAAGTTATCGATTAGTGATATATATATTTCCGCTGTTTCAAAACTCTGAACCATTTACCTTTCATGCAAGGACAATGTTTGTAATAATTAACCCTACGGGGAATTTGGATTAATTTGTAAGATACTCTGGACTCTCCTTCGTCGGGGGTTTTAATGTATACGTTTCGATCCTCTGTGTGGTTTACAAGTGATTTACCGGCTATGACCCGGCAACACTCAACGAGATAATTCTTTATTATCGCTTAATGACCAAAGTGGACCGGTCTAAGTGATAGTACGGACTTATCTCGGATGGGGTTGTCACAGTGTGCATGCATCATAAAAATTGAAGGAACCTAATAACTTGTTGTTCTACCCTTGTGTTATGCTTCTAAGTTGTTGCTTGATCTTAGAAAGGGTTTTCCTCTCTTGTTGAATCCTAGTTGTTGCTATCAAGATAGAATGCTGTCTGTTAGGGAATTTTTAGAGCCATTTCTAGTACGTTTCTGACTAGGCGACTTTTACGAAAGTTGTTCCTCATCAAGTCAAGAATCTACTGTGAAGTTTTCACAATTTTTGGGATCATCAGTCTAGAGTTATGATCAAAATAGTAAACCTCTGTTCTGCTGTTTTTCCTACTGACCTTCCTTTGAAACCAGAATTTTTATAGCATTTTCCCTTTGGATCCAGATCTACATTTGAATACAAAAAACGTGCAGAAATATTCCATGGTTTTTCTGTACAAATTTTGGAATTTTTGGGGCCCTGGTTGTTGAGTTATGAATTTTTGTTCATACCACCAGATTTTTATACCCTATGCATGTTATACTCCTTTTGAGTTTTAACGTGTTGTACCCATTTTTGTACAGATGGAGTACCCGGAGTTTTTCGAGATCGATGCGGATGGTACCTTGCGTACCAACGGTCTCCACTGGGAGGTTTTTCCCCATGTTCTATGGGACACCCTGCACGAGGTGGGCTACACCGCCCCACCGACGTACGAGGTGCTCCACTTCTGGGACCGGGGTGTGCCCTACGCGCGTACCGTCGCTATAGTGCCGCAGCACCCGGAGCACCCCGAGTGGCACGACCTGAGCATGGTGTTCTATGGACACCGTGGTGTCGAGTCACTTGGGTCTACGACTCTGAGGGTTCTCCACACCTTCTACGAGCAGCACCGGAGGAGGTGATGCTCACCACTCTGGGATTGTTCCCAGCGCTGGACCCACACGATGAGGCTTGGCATGAGCGCATGTCTCTCACCTGTGTGTTGCTCACTGCCGATCCTCCGGTGATCACTCTACAACAGCTTCTGAGGTTACTTGAGGCGCTCTACAACGTGCAGGTTTTCCGCCTCGCCACCGAGGCTATGCTTGCGAGTGTGATCCGCGAGACGTCAGCGCTGACCGACGTCATTTACCGCGACTTGCAGTAGGAGCACCAGACCTCTGCTCACTTGCGGCAGGATGTGGTGTTCTTCTAGGACCAGCGTACGTATTGGGAGTAGGAGCGAGCTCAGTACGTTGAGCAGTTGTATGCCCGTGATGACACCATTGACAGGCTGCGTGAGGACAACGACAAGCTACGGGCAGAGTACATCTAGGCCGAGACCCAGCTTATGGTGTTAGTGGAGAACGTAGCAGAGATGCAGAACCAGGTGATTGATATGGAGGTTGAGGTGGAGGTATGGCAGGTGATGGCACACCAGCAACAGCAGCCACCAGTTGCTCCACCACCAGCACCTGCCGCTCCGGACGAGCTGCAGGGAGCTTCGGGCTTGGACGAGGATAGTGTCGAGGGACCACCCCCAGCTTCCCCTCAGTCCAGCGCTGACTTAGCTGCTGGCTACTAGTTCACTAGATGTTGTTGTTTGGAACTACCATGTACTCTTAGCTTAGCCTTATCAGTTAGATTTTGTGGAGGGATTAGGCTGCTCATTGAGTACGTGAGTTGTGCTCCATTTTCCTTGTATGCTGTAACGTTAGGTGATCCACAAACTATGCATCATGTAATGTTGTTTGGATGAACACCTTGTGATTTATGTTTCGTGAATTAATTTGGGTTGTTGCGATCGAAATTGGATCTTGCGCTGAATACCAAAGTTGTGTGAAATGTTCTGAAGATCATGCTCACCAAAGTTCATTATGTTTGCATAAGCGTACCGAGAATTATGGCAAATTTTGTGCAGCTCGGCCTCCTGTGAAAACAGCTAGGCAGAAGCTCGGTTACGGAATTTTTTGGGCATGATAACAGCAGAATTCGACCGTGAGTTGAATATCAATGTTGGAGCTTATAAAATTCTACACTTACTGACCAGAAATGAGAATTTTGCCATGTTTGGGCAGAGAGTGATGAATTTTTCTCTACGAATAGTTATGCTATCCGGTCTTACTTATGGACATTACGAGTTTTCGTCTTACATATTCTTCATGTGGATTGATGTGAGCAAGCTTGCGAATATGTGGCTAATGAAAACTCCATGAATTTTAGATGGTGGGACCGACATACACCTCCCCTAACTATTTTGGTGCAAGTGGGAGTGAGGCTCCACCGCCTCCTCCCCACATGACGATCCAGGAGCAGTTAATGGCCACCCAAACAGAGGTGATGCGCCAATTACTGCAGACCCAGCAACAAATGGCTCAGCAGCTGCAACAAGCCCCACGCGGGGGAAATCAGGATGGCCTACCTTTGGTCACCAAGTACGAGCACTTCTACGGCATGAAACCTCTGACGTTCGAGGAGGCCAAAGAGCCTCTAGCTGCTGAAACGTGGATCAGGGCCATTGAGGCCAAGTTCTCAGTGTTCACCCTACCATGCTCTGAAGAGTGTAAGGCTAGCTTTGCCGCCTTGCAGCTTCGTGGTGCTGCCTTGATGTGGTGGGAGCACTACAAATCTATGGTCCCGGCTAGACATCAGGTCACATGGGAGGAGTTCAAGAGAGCCTTTAAGGAACATCACATTCCTAAGGGTGTCATGGACCGCAAGATGAAGGAGTTGCTGGCACTGAAGCAGGGGACTGACATGGTGTACGAGTACGCCAAGAAATTCAACTCCCTGTGTCTATATGGTGGGCATCACGTTGATAATGATGCAAAGAAGATAGAGCGTTTCCGTCATGGACTGGATGGAGAGCTCTATGAGAGGCTTAATCTCTATGAGCCTAACAACTACCAGGACTTTGTGAACAAGGACATCTCCCAAGAAGACGCCATGAGAAGAGTCCAGAAAGACAAAAAGAGGCAGGCTGGATTCACCGCTTCTGGTGGATCAGGCAAGAAGTTCCGCTTCGTCAAGAAGAGCAATCAGGGAAACTCCCAGTCATCATCATCAGGACACTGGCGAGTGACCCAGTCTCAGAACAAGCCGTCTGGAAATTTTCAGTACCGTAAGGCGCAGTAGCAGCCTTACAAGCCAAATGCACCCCCTGCCAATAATAATGCTATCAAGGACCATCGCTGCTACAATTGTGGGCAGCCAGGGCACTATGCCAATGAGCGTCCCAAGCCGAAGCAGATCAAGACCCATCAGCAGGGTGAATGGTCAGGAGCCAAACAGGGCAACCAGGGCAAGAAGCCTACCGTGCAAGTGAAGCAGGGCAAGCTAAACTTCACTTCTCTGATGGAGATGCCAGAAAGAGCACCAGTGCTGACGGGTACATTTTCTGTCTGAGGTTATGCAGTTAAAGTACTGTTTGATTCTGGTGCAACGCATAGTTTTATAAATGGACAAATTTTGAACAAGTTGGGTGTGAAAAGTTGTCAAACAAAACAGCCATTCTTGGTAACCACACCTAGTGGCCGAGTTTCTACTAGAGACCTATCTTGGAAAGTGCCAATTGAACTAGGTAGCAAAGTCTTCCCAACCAATCTCATTGTTTTGCACCTAGAGGGCATCGATGTGATCCTAGGCATGAATTGGTTAACACATCATCAAGTCATCTTGGATCTTGCTACCAGAATGATAGAAATCAACTCACCTACTGTGGGCACATCTACTCTATACTTACCTCCCAATGGCAGTGGAGATTCGTATGCTTTTGCAACCATCACTTCTTCACTTGAGGACATCCCGATAGTCTACGATTATCCGGATGTGTTTCCCAATGACTTGCCTGGCATGCCACCAGACAAGGACATCGAGTTCGTGATTGAACTTCAACCGGGCACTGCTCCCATCTCTAAAAGACCTTACCGTATGCCACCTAAGGAGCTAGCCGAGTTGAAGGGACAACTACAAGAGTTGCTTGATAAAGGGTACATTCGCCCAAGTTCATCTCCTTGGGGAAGTCCCGCACTCTTTGTGAAGAAGAAAGATGGTAGTCTGCTAATGTGCGTGGACTATCGTCCTCTCAATGCAGTGACAATCAAGAACAAATACCCCTTGCCCCGCATTGATGTTCTCTTCGATCAATTGGCTAGTGCCAAAGTCTTTTCCAAGATCGACCTTCGATCCGGTTATCATCAAATTAAGATTCGATCAAGTGACATCCCAAAAACAGCTTTCTCCACCAGATATGGCTTATGAATTTCTGGTGATGTCCTTTGGTCTCACAAATGCACCTGCCTACTTCATGTACCTTATGAACTCTGTCTTCATGAATGAGTTGGACAAGTTCGTTGTGGTCTTCATTGATGATATCCTCATCTATTCCAAGAACGAAGAAGAACATAAGAAACATCTTCGGATCGTTTTACAACGATTGAGAGATCACAACCTTTATGCTAAATTCTCCAAATGTGAATTCTGGCTAGATAGTGTGAAATTCTTGGGTCACACTATTACTAAGGATGGTATCTCCATGGATCGTAGCAAAGTGCAGGAGGTCATGGATTGGAAGCCACCCAGGTCTGTGCATCAGACTCGCAGTTTTCTGGGTCTAGCTGGCTATTACCGTCGATTCATTCCGAATTTCTCCAGAATAGCTAAACCTATGACTGAACCATTGAAGAAAGGTGTCAAGTACGTGTGGGATGAAGCTTGTGACAAGGCTTTTCATACCTTGAGGGAACATCTCACATCAGCCCCTGTACTAGCACAGCCAGATATGACAAAATCGTTTGATGTGTATTGTGACGCTTCTGGCACTGGCCTTGGTTGTGTACTTATGCAAAACAACAGGGTTATTTCCTATGCCTCACGAGCACTTAGACCTCATGAGAAGAAATATCCTACCCATGACCTGGAGCTAGCAGCGGTTGTGCATGCCTTAAAGATCTGGCAGCATTATCTGATGGGAAATCGCTGCAATATTTTCACCAATCACAAAAGTCTTAAGTATATTTTCACCCAATCAGATTAGATCATGAGGCAAAGAAGGTGGTTGGAGTTGATTAAGGATTATGAGCTAGAAGTCCAATATCACCCCCGCAAAGCCAACGTGGTCGCAGATGCGCTCAGTCGCAAGTATTGCAACTATACAACGGTAGAGCCATATAATGAAGCTTTATGTTAAAAGATGAGAAAGCTAAACCTAGAGGTGGTCAAGCATGGGAATCTAAATGCCATCTCGATTGAATCCCCTCTCCATGAGAGAATTGCTTTAGCTCAGCTCACTAACGAAGGTATATAGTTGATCAACCAGAAATTGTCGGAAGGAGACCCCAAGTATGCTTGTTTCCGAAAGGATGAGAACGGAGTAATATGGTTCGACCAGAGATTAGTCGTTCCCCAGGATCCAGAAATAAGGAAAGAAATTTTAGAAGAGGCTCACTGTTGACGACTGTTAAGTACCTACTTTAGCCGTCAATTTACTCATGAATAAAGGAGCATAAGGCATTTCTTACACGTATTTAGTTAAGAATAATGTAGTTCCACTTGTCCTTGGAGATTATTTGATTGCAGGAAAATAAGCAAGAAAAGAGTGCCAAACTCACCTTCTAGGGTCCATGCCACATCACCTCATCCTAGGAGGGCTGCCAACAAGGATGCCATGCATGCAAACCTGCCAACTAGGGAGCCATGCATGCATGCCATGCAAACAATCCAAGTGAAGCAACCCCCGACGAATCAGAGTGTGACACGTGGACTTCACATGGATCCATGGGCCCACAAAGGCAAGCAAATCGCACCAAAATAGGGTGGACACCGGGAACCGACCTAAGGACCCACAGGGCAGCCTCCAGGAGGAAGCACACCCCAAGTGGGGCCCACAGGGGGTCGGCCGACCCAAGGGGTCGACCGAACCGACCTTGAGGCCGCCACTCAGGGGCTTCCACATGGTGGCTCTCCATTGGTCCTAGGCGCTTTCCCCGGGGTGTTTGCCTCCATTCTTCGCCGGTGCACGGGCCTATAAATAGAAGGAGAGGGGGCTCACTTATAAGACATCCACACTTGCAACACCTCTCTCACTATTAGTCTCAAGGCTAGGAGGTAGGCTAGAGTAGTTCTAATTCAGGTTCCAAGTCTACTTTGGGATCTAGGTATGAGTTATCTTGTGTCTTATTTCATTGGTATGACTTTGATCTACTTCAGTTATTTATCTATTTCATATAAAGTTGTGTTAGTATGCATGAGTGATTTGTTCATGTGTTCTTCACCTGTTCATCATTTAGAGGCTCCTGTTCTTGATGAACAAGGCCTTTCGATCCACTTGACGGGTGACTTTTACATGTTTCTAGTGTTTGTTCATAAGTTAGAGGCTCGTGTTCTTCACGAACACGACCCTTTGATCCAGTTGAACAGACATAGGAAAACACAAATCCGTTTGTGTACATAACCTGGTTTGATCTAATTAGATGACATGATTGCATTGTATGAAGTCTGTGCTTGAGCTATGGTACTCGGTGTAATTGGCTGGTTTATCTGGTGGCTTGACCTGGGTCACAATAACCCGGGCCGGTCAAGTCCGGCTAACAACGTAAGCATGGTGCTTGGGTTGCGTAGCTACCTTACTTATGAGTTTATCCCATGGTTTGTCTTGGGGTAGGCCGCGGTAGTGACAGCTGTTGGTCCTCTGAAATCCCCCACGTTCGGATAAGCTATAGGAGTCTAAAATATAACAACCGGAGTTGTGCAGAAGCAACGTGGGAGGTTATCTCCCCGTGGTACCTAGGTGCTCAAGTCAATGTTCTTCAACGCTAGTGTATCTAACTCGTTCCTTCCAGCTTTATATGTATAGTACATTAGAACCTAGAACTAACTCGTGTGTCGCCTCCTATGCCTAGGACCCTTTAGAGAGAGAGTGAGTGTGTGTGTGATCACACTACCCCATTATCATATCTTTACCCTTGTACTTGAGTGTCTGGTTTGTTTCCGTCTCTGAACTATACTCATTGCAATAGAGTTGATCTTGTCATTCCGCCAATGCCTTCCTTGGATTCGATACCATTTGGAATACTCCTTTGGGGAAATGCTACAATGGTACTTCCATGTGCTTGCGGATCTCTGTAAACGTTAAGATTTACCAATCAGCATTTCTGGCGCTATTACCAGGATGGGTTCCAAACCTATTCTTAGGTGATTGCGTTAGGAAATGTCAACACTCACCTCTCTAAAATTACCATTCACACTGGTAGTACCAAGATGTACAGAGACCTTAGGGAAAATTTCTAGTGGTCAAACATGAACGGTGAGATAGCCAAGTACGTGTCCAGTTGTGATACCTGTCAGAGGATCAAGGCTAGTCACCTAAAGACCGCTGGCCAAATGCAACCTTTATCTATACCTGCTTGGAAGTAGGATGACATTAGCATGGATTTCATCGTAGGATTACCCCTCACTCCCAAGGAACACGATTCCATCTGGGTTATTGTGGACCGACTTACCAAGACCGCCCACTTCATCGCTGTCCACACTACCTACTCAGCTGAACGTTATGCCGAGATTTATGTTGATCTCATTATGCGTTTGCACGGTGTTCCAAAGACTATTCTATCTGATAGAGGCACATAGTTTCTTGCTCGATTTTGGGTGCAAGTGCATGAATCCTTTGGTACCAAGTTGATCCATAGCTCTAGCTATCACCCTCAGACCGATGGCTAGACAGAACGAGTAAATCAGATAGTGGAAGATATGTTGAGAGCATGTGTCATTCATTTTGACAAAACTTGGGACAAGTGCTTAGCCTTGGCAGAGTTTGCTTACAACAACAGCTATCAAGCTAGTTGAAGATGGCTCCTTTTGAAGCCTTGTATGGACGAAGATGTCGCACCCCCTTGAATTGGTCACAAGCGGGTGAGAGAACACTGTTTGGTCCCAAACTAGTACAAGAAGCCGAAGAGATAGTGGAAGTAATCAGAGAAAACATAAGAGCCACTCAAATGAGAAAGAAAAGTTACCATGACAAGGCTAAGGCACCCCGAGAGTTTGAAGTTGGTGATTATGTATACCTGAAGGTATCACCAACCAAAGGTGTACAAAGATTCGGAGTAAAAGGAAAGTTAGCGCCACGCTATATCGGTCCTTACAAAGTCATTAAGAAGTTCAGTACGGTTGCATATCGTATCAGACTCCCAGACAGACTCTCCGCAGTACACGACGTGTTTCACGTCTCACAACTAAAGAAATGTGATCAAATACCAGAAGCACGGATAATCGACGAGACCAATCCAGAAGTAGAACGTGACCTATCACTGGCAGAATACCCATGAGAGTACTAGATCAGAAGGAAAGGCAGACGAGAAGGCAAACAGTTAAAATGTACAAGATACAGTGGAGCCATCACACGAAAGAAGAAGCCACATGGGAAACTGAACAATTTCTCAACACCAATTATCTGGGTTTTCTTCAAAGCCAACATCGTACGTAACCTTTCCCAGCTATCCTTTAAATTCGAATGTTAGGACGAGATTCCTTTTAAGGGGGGTAGGCTGTAACACCCCGTGTTTTTAATCAAGTGTCATTAGATGCTAATCACATCCTTAATCACATGGTGATCATTAGTGCTTAAACCCTTAATCACTTTTGAGGTCAAACCCCTAGTCAACCCCTTAAGACATGAACTCTATCTAGAACTTTTGGCACGTTCTCCAAAATTCACTTAAACACTTCAAAATCGGCCAATACCAAAGTTGTGCAGTTTTCAAGGCCTACAACTTTGTTGTTGAGTGGCAAATGAAATTCAAAGTGTAAACATGTGTAAAGCCTTGGTCAACGCTTCAAGTCACTGTTTCATCGCACCAAGAAAATCATTGAGTTCACCTGCTGTTTCTGCTCGATTCTTTGGATGAAACACCAATCGGCCTTTGTAGAAGTTGTAGAGGGATGCTTGATTTGCAACTTTGTCAATTGGAGCTCAGTCCACTTCTATAGCATTTTTGCGAGTTTGAGCTGGTCAAACAGGGGTACTCTGAACATTTTTCGCACCGGAACGCCGCCGCACGACGCCTTCGCGCGCACGCACACCACGTCGGAACGCCGCCAAGCGACCGGGCACAAACGCTGAGGCACCCGGGGATCCGCCGGTCCCTAGACGTTGCCGCAATGTATTGGACGGGATGGTCGGTGTCAGGCCTAGGCCGCTAGGCCGGTGCCACGCATCGCACCAGCACCCGCCGGGGCGCGCACGCCGAGGCCGGCATTGGCCGGCGGTGCCACCCCACATCGCCACCACTTTCCTGGCAATGTCATGGTTCCTGTGCGGCACTGTGGTCGTGTCATGACCTCCTCTCCACGCCACAACCGCGTATATAGAGCCCCGCTCTTCCTCTTCGTGAGCTAGAGCTCTCCGCCAACGCCATTGCCGCCGCCGTGACGAGCTGGCCTCCCCACTAGTTCCCGTAGTCATCCGAGCACTCCAAGCTCTTCTCTAGAACCCCAGTAAGCTTCCACACACACACATTCAACTGCTCGACCCCACTCCTCACTGGAATCCGAGCAGAGGCGGCCGCGCCGCCACTGCCTCGCCGCCGCCGCTCGCCGGAGTCATCCCCGGTCAAACCGCCGCCACCAATCGACTCCTGGTGAGCTCAATCACACATCCCCGTCATTTGTTTGCGTCCTCCGGCCGCCATTCGCTGCCGGCGAGCTTGCTCCGCTGCGGGAGGGCATGGTTGTGAAGTTAAGTTTTGTGTAGGGTTCGATATGTGAATTCCAGGACCTATCCGTAAGGATTCAAATCTTTCTAGGGTTCACTGTGAAAGAAGATTCTTTACCATTCTCCTTTAAGTCCAGAGAACGGTAAAAATCGTAGAAAATCATAGAAAATCCTAAAAATGCAAAACCAATTTTGTTGTTTCTTTATGAACAGATCTACTTCTTCTGCAAAGACTGTATATACTTTTGATGCATAGTTTTTGAATAAAAATTCACACTCAGTTTCTGTAGGGTTGTTCATAACTTGAGTTGTACACATGTGCTAGGCTTGATCTTTGGATATGTTGGTAGTCAGTACTAGTATAGGTTATACCTAAGTTTTTGCACAAAGTTACTGAGTGGATGTGCAGTTATGAATTATTTTGCTTTATGGCTAGATCTGTGAGTGTGTTTTGTACAGCTTTATATATACGTTTTCTGTGGTTCATCTTTTGGATATCACCTTGTTGGTCTAAGATGTGTTGCTAGTAAATTTATCATCATTTTAGGAGCAGTCTATCTATCTGTTTCTGAATGATGCTTGGTTATGAAATTAAATCAATAGCTCAGTTTCTATTGCTCCAGTGATGCTTATCTTTGGCATAGAAGATGTGTATATCATGCTTAGGCTGTGGTAAAAAGTTGGGCTACAGTTGAGACATATGAATAAATGGGCTGAAAATGGGTATTTTTGTGTAGCATGATTGGAATAAGTTCTGGAGCTAAATTTTGGTGTGTAACCTAGTTTTAGTCTGTAGTAGCTCTGTGTAAAATTTGAGCACCAGTGCATGAGTAGTTTTCTCTATATTTAATATTCTTGCTTTGGCTATGAATAACTTGTAACATTTTTCATGCTCTGTATATAGCTTTTCTTGCCCTGAAATTTTACCAGTAACTCTGTTGTGGTACTGTGTGCTCACACAAAAATTCTTACTGTAAGATGTTACATGGTTTAACCAGAATAAATTTTGGAAGAAACTAAGTATATTAAAAATAGAAATAAAGAAATCTCCTTTTATGAACTTATATGTGATATAACCCTGGGACAATGTTTCTAATGAACCCTATAACCTAACTTGGTCTTTGTGTGGTAATTCTAAGTTAAGTAAATAAATATGCACACAATCACTTTTAAAAAGATAATTAAATAAAGGGGTGAATAATTAATCTTAATGAAGAGTATCCTAGATATATTCTTGTCAAACTGAACGTGCTAAACATGACACCCTAGGCTTGATGTGTTTGGGTTGTTTACACCATCATCACGTTTTAACTCATGTATATGCATTCCTCCGTATAGAAGTTCCTGACGGTAGCTACACGCTCGTGCCGGCTGACGAGAACGAGGGAGCAGGAGGAGACGTACACTTTGTGACTGTTGATCAAGACCCGGATCAATGTCCGGAAGACTATCTGACTGCTGGAGCTGCCGAAGGCAAGCCCCGGTTTAACATATACCTATGTGTTTCCTTTTAAAATTTCTGAATTTATGCTTGATGACATATGTGCATTTATGAGAGACATGGGTACCCATGGGTCCCCACCGGCCAGGGTCCCAGAGGTCCCTGACAAGTGGACCCGACCTTCTAGATGACCCGCCGACCTGCCAAGTGGGCCCAACAACCTTATCTGCGACTACGATGACTCCGGGCGACCTTAACAAGATCCCAGAGGATCCGCAACACTTGGCGTGCAAGTCAAGACATAGGGCGCGGTGCACCGCCGGCTGTAGCTCCGAGTATCACGGGATACTCCTTGTAATCCGGGAGATAAGCTTCCCGCAATTGTAACCGACCCGGACATGGGTCCACCGACCTTGAATGGAAGCCCTAGTCCGTCCTCCCCATATAAAGCGGCCAAGGACTCCATTCAAGAGGACATCTCATCTTCATCCTCTCGCATAATCCAACACAACTGGACGTAGGGTTTTACTCTCCGGAGGCCTGAACTAGTCTAAACCGTTTGTCTCCCCGTGTTCTTCCCCATACTCGCCTAGTTCCGAGTTCACCACGTGGACTACCACCTACGCTCTTAGGTCCCGATCCTCCATTAACCTGCAAACCTCTAGGGTAACCCCCTAGCGGATCTGTCCAGGTCTCACCCCCTGACAGTTGGCGCGCCAGGTAGGGGCGATCGGGAACTCGCTGTGCAGCATGGTGGCTCGATCTGGTGTCGTCTTTCCGGCGAGCATGGCGGCCATCCTCGCCAACCCCGTGGAGATCTGCTTTGGATCTTTCACGGCGACCTCTCCTGCTCCAGCAGTCGCAACTTCTCCAGCAACCATGGAGCGGGTCATGACGGCGTCCGTCGCCACCCCCGTTTCCGATCTTGTATCGGAGACCCACCCTCCCAGACCCTATGACCTTGTTTAGGGTATGGAGAATGTCATCGGCACGATGAAGGAAACTCTTGAGATCTGCGAATGAGCTCAACGCTCGGCACAGACAGCGCTACGTCACAATACGTTCCCCTTCGGCCTGCAGTCTGCGCCTGGCCTCCATCTCAGCCAGCTCTCCACGCCCTCCCAGATCCAATATGGTCGAAGGCCATCTGGCGACCCAAGGCATGCACCTCGTGCCCGGCGTGACCCTCTCGACGTGCCTTGCACCTATCACAAGGGTGCGAAGCACACCCTACGTGGGTGCCGCCTGGGAAGAAGATCGACCAAGAGCTCCCCCGCCGCGCCAAACGACCTACCCCGTCCCCGGACCTGCGGAGAGTTCCAGAAGGTCCGTTTTCGAGTCTCCCCCAACGACTCGGACATCGTCTTCCGCCAAGTGCTCGTGGTCTTTGAGAACGAGCCACCAAGTGTGAGTGCGACCAACTCCGAGGAAGCAGTCCGCATCCAAGGCAACGCCCTACGTGCCTAGCGACGTGCGGACGAACAACGCCGTGCGGCCCTCCCCTACGCACGGGAGCTGCGCATGGAGTTCGAGGAAGCTGGGATCCCGACCTTCAACAGCCCCTAGGCCAACCTGGTTGCAGCCATCACCCGACTCCAGCAAGCTCCGCTAATGCCTGAAGTTGAGCAGGCCATTACGTACCTCCGGGTCACTGACGCCTTGGTGGAGGAAAAGAGCGCGGCCTCTAAGGCCGCCACGTCTTCATCGACGTGCCACTCATGCAGTCGATCTCATCGACCTCAGCGCTCCCACCTCTCCCCTGCTTGGGAAGAGGTCGCCCAACACAACCCCGAGCAACCCGCCCAGCAGCCTACTGCTGCCGGCGACCTCCGTGTCAACCTCGATGACAACAGGCGTGCTCGCGACGTGTGCGGCTACGTCGACCAGCACCACCGTGAGCGTGAGGAGCGTGAACTTCGCCATCGCGCGGAGTATGATCGCGAGTACGGCCAACCAGGTGCCGTTCACCGCATCATGGAGCGCGAGCTGCGCGACCGCTACGACATCGAGAACAAGCGGCGTGCTCTCTACGACGCCGAACATGGCGACCCAGGGCTTCTCCAGGGCAACCGGGATCGACAGCCGTGCTACCAGGTCGTCATCCCAGAGCGCAGCGTCCACTCTGTGCCCAGAGAAGCTGCTCCGGCCAGAACAATAGGTGACGACCTAGCTGTCACCGCCTTCCTAGTGCTGGCTCCCCGTCTCAGGATGGTGGACTACCCCGAGAACTTCAAGCCCAATATCGAGGAGTACGATGGGCGCTCGGATCCCAAAATCTGGCTGTCGACCTACTACGTCGCCGTCAAGGCGGCCGGTGGAAGCTTCGACCACATGGCGGCCTACTTCACGCTGGTCATGGGCAAGGCCCCCTTGCTATGGCTCAACAGCCTCGAGCCGGGCAGCATCAAGACCTGGGCCGACCTGTCCCAGGCCTTCACCTCCAACTTCTAGGCGACCTACGATCGACCTGGAAGCGCCATCAACCTCAGGAGGGTCGTCATGAAGCCCAAGGAGCGGCTCCGCGACTACAACCACCGGTTCTTCGAGAACCGCAACAAGTGCGTTGGCATCAGAGACGATCAGATCGTCGAAAGCTACAAGAAGGGCATCAAAGATCGCAAGCTCTTTGAGAAGATCCATGAATCTGGTGCCACCACCGTCAAGGAGCTGATGAACGTCGTCAACAAGCTGATGGACACAGAAGAGGTGCTGCAGAACCAGTTCGACGCCGACGCCCCTGGCACATCCAGCGCCGCAGCGGACCCCGTGTCCAAGCTCTGTAAGCGACCTTCCGAGGTCCTAGCGGCCAAAGGGCAGCGGGCTTCGACCTTCAACCAGGAGGAGTTCGACATAGCGCTTGACAGCCTCTACGGGTTCCATGAGGGAGACACCGATACTCTCTGCGAGTGCTCCCAGTTCAAGAGGGCCTTCAGCACCCTCGTGGATCCCAAGCGACCTAGGAATGACGGTGGTCGCCGTGACAACCGCTGCTACAACAACAACTACCACCGTGACGACTAGCGGGACCGGTGCGACGACTGTGACAACAAGGATCCCCGCGACAACCGACGAGAGGATCGCTGCGACAACTCTCGCAACGACCCACCTCCAGCGCCTCCTCGCGATGAGACTAACCAGCTGCCCCCACCACCGACAGGCAACCCCAACGGGCCTTTGCAGGCTGCGACCCGCCCGATCAACATGATCGTTGGGGGCCTCAAGTCTAGCGTCAGCAAGAGGCGCTACCGCACGAGGTCCACCTCGTCCACACTCAGGCAACCGCGCCTCTGTGTTGGTCTGAGTAGACGATGACGTTCTCCAGAGCTGATCACTGGGCCCATATCCCTGATCCTGGGTCCTACCCACTTGTCGTCGAGCCCACGGTGGATGGGTTCTTGCTCTCCCAGACCTTGATCGATGGGGGGAGCAGGCTCAACATCATCTTCGTTGAGACCCTCATGAAGATGAACTTCGACTTCGACAAGCTCACGGAGTGCGACGAGCCCTTCTACGGCATTGTCCCAGGGAAGGCGTCCTACCCCCTAGGTCGGGTCTCCCTCCCCGTCACCTTCGTACAGAGGCAAACTTCCGCACAGAGTACCTCAACTTTGAGGTCGCCAACTTCAAGTCCTCCTACCATGCGATCCTAGGTCGCCTGATGCTGGCCAGATTCATGGCCATCCCGCACTACACCTACTTGGTGTTGAAGATGCTTGCTCCAAACAGGGTCCTCTCCGTCCTGGGGGACCTCATCATCTCCTTCAAGTGCAACTCGGAGCCCCTCGACCTCACCACGACCTCCGCTGCCTTCGACGCCTCAGCAGTCTTGGTCGTTGAAGCCAAGACAGTCGACCCGAGCGACCTAGCTGTCCCAGAGCAGAAGCGCACTGACACCGCCCTGCACACCGTGCCCTCCACGAAGAACGTCTGCCTCGGCCTTGCCGACGTAGAAAAGACAGTGGTGATCGGCGACGGCCTCGACCCAAAATAGGAATTCGCGCTCATCAGTTTCCTCTGGGATAACGCGGATATATTCGCATGGAGTCCATCAGATATGCCGGGTGTCCCCAGGGAGCTGGCTGAGCACTCCTTGGATGTAAGCAAGACGACCAAGCCTATCAAACAGAAGCTTCGCCGCTTTGCGAAAGATCGCAAGGACGTCATTAGGGTAGAGATAATAAAGCTCCTAGCTGCCAGATTTATCTGAGAGTGTAAAAATCCGGTTTGGCTCGCCAACCCAGTGCTTGTACCGAAGAAAACCGGTCAATGGAGAAGCGTCCTCCTATGCTTTCTCGACTGCTACTCAGGGTATCACCAGATAGCCCTGAAGGTCTCTGACCAAGATAAAACAGCGTTCATAACACCGCACGGCATCTACTGCTACACGGCCATGACTTTTGGCCTCAAGAACGCTGGCGCGACCTATCAGAAGGCCATCTAGAAGTGTCTCGAGTCCCAGATCGGCAAAAACGTAGAAGCCTACGTCGATGACGTGGTCGTCAGGACCACCGACGAGGATAAGCTATTAGCTGACCTTGCCGAAACCTTCGCCAACCTCCGGCACTATCACTGGAAACTCAACCCAGAGAAGTGCGTCTTCGGTGTCCCGTCTGGCAAGCTCCTGGGCTTCATGGTCAGCAACCGGGGCATCAAGGCGAACCCCACCAAGGTGGATGCCATCTGCAGGCTGAAGCGACCTACTGGCAAGAAGGACATCATGAAGCTCACTAGCATGATGGCGGCCCTAGGTCGATTCTTTAGCAAACTTGGAGAGAAAGGCCCGCCCTTCTTCAAGCTGCTAAAGAAGGCGGACAAGTTCGTCTTGACTGAAGAGGCAGACCAAGCCACGGAGCAACTCAAGGCCTTCCTTACGTCACCCCCGGTGATGGTGCCCCCGGCACCTAAGGAAACTCTACTGCTCTACATCTCCGCGACCACCCTGGTGGTTAGCTCGGTTCTGGTGGCTGAGCGACCTGAAGAGGGTAGACCCTACCCTGTCCAGCGACCTATCTATTACGTCAGCGAGGTCCGGTCAGACAGCAAGACTAGGTACAGTCAGCCTCAGAAGATGTTCTACGCCCTACTTGCCACCTCCGGCAAGCTCCGGCACTAGTTCCAGTTGCACAAGATCAAGGTCGTCTCGGCCTTCCCCCTCGGCGAGATCCTGCGCAGCCACGACACCATTGGACGCATCGTCAAGTGGTCCATCGAGCTAGGTGAGTTTGACATAGAGTTCTGCCCCAGGCAGGCCATTAAATTCCAGGTCATCGCGGACTTCGTTTCGGAGTGGACAGAGATCCAGCAGCCTCCACCCGTGGAAAGACCTGAGCATTGGAAGATGTACTTCGATAGTTCCCTGAACCTCGAAGGGGCCGGTGTAGGCATACTATTCATCTCCCCTCAGGGTGACTACCTCAAGTATGTCCTACAGATCCACTACAAGGCGTCCAACAATGGTGCCGAATATGAAGCCCTCATCCACGGGCTACGTATCGCCATCTCCCTGGGGATCAAGCGCCTAATGGCCTACGGCGACTCCAAGGTCGTCATCGACCAAGTCAGCAAGGACTCCAAAGCTAGGAAGGACACAATGGATGCGTATTGCACCGAGGTGCACAAGCTCAAGCGCCACTTCGAGGGACTCGAGTTCCACCATGTATGTCGCAACAACAATGTAGCGGACGACGTCAGCTCCATGCTCAGCTCCAAGCGCGCGCTGGTCCTAGCCGGCGTGTTCGTCCAGGACCTACGCAAGCCGACCATCAAGCTTCTCCCCGACCCAGAGTCACCAGATGACGAAGCGACCCCACCGGAAGGTCGCGACATCCTCACGACCGAGGCAGAAGATGACTGGCGCCTCGACTTCCTCGCTTTCCTCCTTGAGCATCGAGTACCTGAGGAGAAGGCAGAGCGCGAAAAGATCACAAGGCGTGTGCCAACTACGTCGTCATCGGCAAAGAGCTCTACCGGAGGTCCGCCACCACTGGAGTTTTGATGAAATGCATCCTGCGATATCCACAGTGGCGAGTGCAGCAACCACGCCGCCTCCGCCAACCTTGTGGGCAAGGTCTTCAGGTCCGGCTTTTACTGGCCTACCACCATGGCCGATGCAGAGGAACTTGTACGTCGATGCAAGGGGTGCCAATTCTTCGCCAAGCAGCAGCACGTCCCGGCTCAGGCCCTAAGGACCATCCCTCTGTGCTAGCCCTTCACAGTGTGGGACCTTGACTCTGTGGGACCCTTCAAGACCGCCCCTGGCAGCTACAAGCACATCATCATGGTGGTGGACAAATTCACCAAGTGGATCGAGGTCCATCCCGTATCCAGTGTCACGTCGAAAGAGGCGGCCAAGTTCATCGAGGAGATCACCTACCGCTTTGGGGTCCCCAACAGGATTGTCACCGACCTTGGCACGGCCTGCACAGGGGCTGACTTCTGGGACTTCTGCCAAGACCACCTGATCGACGTATACTACTTCTCGGTGGCACACCCACAGTGCAACGGCTAGGTCGAGCGGGCCAATGGCATGGTCTTGTAGGCCATCAAGGACCGCATCTTTGATGGCTCATCGCCTTACGCAACTAGGTGGCTCGCAGAGCTCCCCCACGTCATCTGGGGTCTTAGGACCCAGGTCAGCTCCACTACAGGGTACTCCCCCTTCTTCTTGGTCTACGGGTCAGAGGCCATCGTCCCCACTGACGTTGCCTTCGGGGCTCCTCGCATCGAGCACTTCGATGAAAGAGAAGTGGAGCAAACACGCAGGCTCGACCTTGACAGCATCGAAGAGCATTGTGTGGCCGCGCTCATGCGCCACACCTACCACGAGTAGCAGCTACGTCGCTACCACGACCGCAACGTGCGGGAACATTCCTTCAACGTTGGCGATCTAGTCCTGCGGCAGATCCAGAACACTAAGGACATGCGCAAGCTCTCTGCACCTTGGGAAGGCCCTTTCATAGTTAAGGAGGTCATTGGGCCGGCGACCTATCACCTCTAATGGGCCGATGGCTAGGGCGTCCCGAACCCCTGGAACATCGAGCACTTACGTCGCTTCTATCCTTAGGAGCCTTGTATCGCAATAAAATCTATGTACTCTATCCCTTGTAATTCATCAGCAATATATATATAAAGATTCCCTTTTGGCAGTTTTTCTGTCGACCTGCTTTTATAGGTCTCTATTTACTTTCTGTTCACCCCTCCCCCTCGACACGCTCGGGGGCTTGGTTTAAAACTGGACCCCACACGCTTGGGGGCTTGGTGTTAAGCCGGGCCCTTCACGCTCGGGTGCTTGGATTCAAACTGGACCCCACGCGCTCGGGGGCTTGGTGTTAAGTCGGGCCCTTCACGCTCAGGGGCTTGGCTTTGCCAACCTAAGGGTCGTTCGACCTGAGGGGTTTTATCTTTCTTTTTACAAGTGTTTTCCCTTATCAAAACTTTTATACTCTTTATAAGTGTTCTTAAGTCATGTGTTTGCGCGACCTTGGGTCCAAGGCCCCCCTCTGTGCGCCGACTGCATGTAAGCCTCCACGCTGAGCTGTGTAGTCGTAAGCCGTTCCTCCACTGAGTTGGGTTAGCGGGGAGTAAAGATTTTTGCAGTTTCATTACTTTTGCATTCTTATAATAAGTATCTAAGCCAAGTAAGGGATCACATCAGTTAATTAAAGATGTCCTTTTCATTTATGCAAAGTTTATCTTACATCAAAAGGGTCCACGACCCATTGGTACTAACAGTTTCTTCTAAGTTACACTTCATAGATCTATCTTCCTCACGATCTCCCCCGCGGTGACCTGGATGTCTTCAGCGCCCACCAGCGAAGCCAAGTCGATCTCCTCTGCGACCTTCTGTAGGTCGAACGCTGGCTCATGGTACTTCACCGTGGCTAGTGCTGCAGCCGCGGCGAGCTTGCCGCTGTCCATCAGCAGGGTCTTTATTCGACCTTCTGCCTCTTCCAGCCGTGCGACGAGCTCTTGCGGTCCGCCCTCGACCTTGGGGACATAGATGTCCACAAGGTACTCAGTGGCCTCCTTGAGGTCGTCTATTTCCTTCTGAAGATCTACAGTCATCTCTTGATGATCAATAACGGTTTGCATTGCCCGGGAAAGGTCGATTTCCAGGTCCCTGCGTACACCAAATTCATATGCAGCCTTCCGGGTATAGTAATACATACTAGCTTCCGACCTCCTTGGTCTTCTCCTTGAGGGTCTTCACCTGGTCTTTGGAATCCTTGAGGTCCATCTTCAAGGCGGACTCCCTCTTCTTGGCCTCTGCAATCAACAAGGTCAGGAATGGCACACCACGACGTAAGTTTCAAGCATCAAGGTTAAGGGCACTCCCAGACGTACCCGTAGCGGCGATCGTCAGCTCGTCTTCCACCTCCTTCGCCTTCAACCTGGCAGATTCGAGCTCCTCCTTCAACGCCGCCATCGCCTTGTCCTGCAGGGCCGCCTCGTCCTTGAGTAGCCCGATTTCTCCTGCGGCCTCGATCTTGGCCTGCAGCACAGCCTCCCAGGCTGCGGCCAGCTCCGCATGAAGCTTGGCGCCCTCCTTCAGCAGGCCTGCCTTGCCCTGTGCCCGCTCGGCAAGAGACTGCATCAACAAACCACAAAAGGTCGTCAAATCAAGCTATCCGAGTTTAATAAAGACCTAGTCCCAAGAGCAACTAAAACTTACCATGAGTGTCCTCCTGATCATCTGCGATGCCGCCTTGATCGTATCCGATGCTGCCTTGAAGTCGTCAAGGTCCCGGCCGTCAGCAAGGATGTCCTCTTCCCATGGAGTGCCGGAGTAGAGGCACTTGTCCTTGTCGCTGGGCCCGCTCCCTCCTTCGACCTCCGCCTCCTACGTCTGCGGCTGATCCGACTCAGGTCGGTCCTCTTGTTGAAGACCTTCCGCCTGTTGGGTGTTATCAGCAGCGACATTGGTCACCGCTGACGACGCCGCCCCATGGTCTCAGGGACCTGGCTGGTGACATCTCCGCCTGATGTCGCTGGTGATTGGCCCACCGGCGCCTTCTCCAGCATGCACCCAAAGGCCTCTTGGCCCGAGGCGTTCTTGCTGTTGTCCGACGCAGCAGGGGTTCCCCTATCGAAGCAGTAGCATTCATCAGCACAACATACTCCGAAAGCCGCAAGGTCGAGCAAATAAAGATCGTGTTCGACGACGTACCTGCCGCCAAGCTTCAACCCAAGCTTTATCAGCCTGGGCGGTACCCGCCTTGGTTTCTTCTGTGACCCTTGGTCGCTCACACCCTCAGCATTTGGCTTTGGGTGCTGTTCGTCCTTAACCCCGAGCGGGGTCTCGTCTTCCTGCATCGCCGGTGTGTCGCCCGACCTTGCGCCGGCGTCACGCGACCCCACGTCGTCGCCAGCTTCGGTGATGACCTCAACACTGACTGTCGCCGTCTCCGACGACGCCGTGGTGTCCCTCCTCTTCCTCTTCTTCTTCTTCTCCGCCTCGATGGTGTCAGCTACTACTTTGGCGGCCTTGTTCGCCGGCATCTTCCCGGCAACCTACCGCGCGCGCCGAGTCATTGGCGCAGAACTCCCCACGGGAGGGGGGTCTTCATCATTACTACCTCCCACCGACGAGTCGGAGAGGTAGTCCTCGATGTAATCCTGCGGAGGTGCCTGGATGTCCTCCGCAGCCCGGACCTTAAAGCTACGCTCACCCTCGTCACGGAGGGGAGCCGGGCTCCAGTACACGCCCTCGCGACCCTGCATCAGACGACCTTCATCACAGATCAGGAACAAGCAAACATAAGCAAAAGGATCAAGGTCGAGGGGAAGCAAGTTACTTACAGCTTCAGCGGGGCGCTTCAGGCAAAACGCCTTAGGGCAAGTCCGGTTACGGATCACCCCGCTGAACAGGTCCCTCACCCGCGCTACCATCTCCTCCTTGGAGACCTTGCATCGTGCTACGCGGGTGGGGTCGGCCTGACCCCAGTACTCGTAGGCCCGATGCACCCGATCTTGGATCGGTTGCAGAAGCCTCCGGCTGAAGTTGATGGCCACCGCGCCACCCGTCAGCCCTCCAGCCTTCAACGTCGCAAGGTCCTCCAGCAGCGGCTTGACGGCGTCCATCTCCCGCGACATCAACTGGTTGCTCCACTCCGGCACTGGGACCGACGCGAGCCCGGACCAGGTTGCCAGCGTTGGTTTTGGGTTGTCGATGTAGAACCACCCCCGCCTCCAGCCCTAGGTGTTGTCCGACAGCTCCATGTCGATGTACACTGGCTTCATGTGGCGACGTAGCATGAAGCCGATGCACCCGACGACCTCTTTCTTCCCCGTCTTCTTAAGCTCAAAGAAGTACCACCACAGGTCGAAGTGTGGCGGTATCCCCAAGTATGCCTCGCACTAGTGGATGAAGGAAGAAATGGTGGTGATGGCGTTGGGGACGAGGTGTACCAGGTCGATCCTGTAGTAGTGGAGGAGCCCGCGGAAGAAGTCGTCCGCGGGGACTCCAAATCCGTGCTCCACGTGCGCGATGAAGGCGATCGTCTCTCCGGTCCCCTCGGAGGGGAAGGCTTTGCCGGTGGCTGGCCTCCAGCCCACCTGCTCCTTGGGCTTCAGCAGCCCGCACTGCACCAGACCTTGGAGCTGCGCCTCGGTCACCGTCGACGGCTCCCAGACGCTCTTCAGTAGCAGCGCAATCTCCGGGACCATTTCTTCTTCTTCAACACCAGTGGATCTAGCTCTAAAGGTCACTAATGACTTCGTGCGCATACGGCGGCGCGCGGCGCAGCAGATCTGAGTGCGGCGGTGCCGGCGGATTCGCACGGGGGATTCTAAGCAGCGGTGGTGAAACCCTAAAACCTGCATGGAAATGGAAGCGAGTGGGGTTCCCGGCCCCTCACTCGGCCTTTTATAACTGGGCTGCAACGGTGCTATGGGCTGCGGTGCTCCAACGTCTCTAAGGGTCCGGCGACATTCTCGGCGACCCAACGGATCTATTATACAACGGCTCTTTCGACCTAAAAGTCACAGGCAGTAACGGCTCGCGTTGTGCGGGAATCTATGCCTGTTGGCACTCTGCTCAACAGCCTGGCGTCCATGGACTCGTTATGCCCTACTTCAAGACCCCATACTGACATTTTCTTCAAGGTCTCTCGATCTCTGACGTCCTTCGGGTCCATCACATTCTCTTCGCATGGTCGACAAAGCTCCATTGCATGATAGGTCGCCTCAGCCTGCAACGGCGGGTTCACACCCCGGCTCCTAGGTCCTGCTACCTACTGGATTGCCTTAGCCTTTATGGCTGGTTTATAATGACGGCTCCGTGCTTAATGGCTCCACTGCCCCTTGGTGGCCTCCTGGTCATTATCACAGCTCCTCCCTGAGGTCGACAAGGCTCCACTGCCTTCTAGGTCGCTTAGACCTATGATTCCCAGGCTGACGACCTACGTTGTGTCACTGCACAACAGCCATGTTGACCCAGGTCGACACGGGCTTTTTGTCTCTACGAAAGGCCTCCTGAAGGTCGGCGTGCTGTTACAACCCCGCTGGGACCTTGGTACCCATACCATTGCCACCCGGACACCCCTGCAACTACTTGAAACATGACATTTATCATGTAAAAATATATTTACAACTTCATAAGCTACAAG
Source organism: Cenchrus fungigraminus (assembly GCA_036936925.1). Classification (NCBI taxonomy): domain Eukaryota; kingdom Viridiplantae; phylum Streptophyta; class Magnoliopsida; order Poales; family Poaceae; genus Cenchrus; species Cenchrus fungigraminus. The sequence goes on along the minus strand of CM072775.1, from coordinate 8,876,259 downwards.
GAATTTGGCCCTTGGCCAATTACAAGATACAAAGATATTAATGGCCCTGAGTTACCCTCCAAAGTGCTTACGACGCAGTCTACACTAACAAGGCATGTCGCAAGCTTTCTTCTAGCTTCAGGACCTACTCGATGACCTCTACAGCCACTGTAGAGGCAGCTCCCACACAACCACTTCTACTCGAGCTCCAAGAGGTCTCCTGTGGGACCCAGCATCAAGTCTGAGCTTCCCCACAAGATTCAAAATGGAACAAGCTTCAACACCAGCCTCGTCGGGTGGAGCGTCGTGTTCACCAGCATGACATCATGCCTTAGCATGTAAGGCCCGGCGATGCATGTACTGCTCCATGCTCCACCTAGGTTCCTCTGCGGGACTGGGAGAAGAGGCTGATCGAGTTCTTCGAGCTTCGCAAGCATTCTTCTAGCTTCAAGCATGAACTACATCGACTCTACGCTCTAGTGGGCGGACATAAGTCCCTAGCAGGGAAATATTGCTACACAGACTCACCATGGTTCTCCTTTGAAGATTGGGCGGTTTGCTTCAAGGTATGGGTGCCTATTTATACCTCCAGCACTTGTTCTTTGATCTTATCCGCAAGCCAACTTGCGCAGCGTCCTTATCCCCAAGACCACTGTACCCTCGTGGAGCAAGAGGACACTGTTCGCCCGTGGGAAGCATTGGTGCGCCTTTCCCCTACCTGACTGCAAGATTCCGGACCATCTTTGTCTCTTGCGGGTGACAGCGACCTGTGCTTCGCCTGGAAGCCGGCCCGTGACCGTACAGTGTGCCCATGACTTAGGTCATGTCAGCCCTGGCTTCTGACGATTTCTGCAAGATTCTGGAGCTTTTGTCCTATTGGATTGGTCTCACAGAGCACAATTATGTTTCTTCTTCTTCGGAGCATCAAACCGACCATTCTGGTCGCCTTACTGCTCGGGGGCTACTACACTAGTGCGTCTTGCGACGCCCTATTTTCCCTAGGTCGCCTCGACCTCATGGAAGCCTGCTTCCACTGTTTCTCTGCTCGACCTACCTACGGTACGCATGGCGACCTTTCTGAAGGTCGCAGTAGTTACTTTATGGTACCTGACCCAGGTCAAGTTGGCGGTTCTTCAGGATCGACGCCTTGTCTTCATGTCGACCTTCTGGTTCTTCGTCCCAGGAGCTCGATGTTCAACTTCGTGCGCGCATCGAAGGGGTTTTCTTTTTTTGGATCCCCGTGCACCCTTCACGACCTCGACGCTACCGCGCCTTCACTACTCTTCGACACGACCTCGCCTCGGCCCCTACACCTACATGTCGATCGGGGGCTTGAGAGACATGGGTACCCATGGGTCCCCACCGGCCAGGGTCCCAGAGGTCCCTGACAAGTGGACCCGACCTTCTAGAAGCCCCGCCGACCTGCCAAGTGGGTACAACGACCTTATCCGCGACTCCGACGACTCCGGGCGACCTTAACAAGATCTCGGAGGATCCGCGACACTTGGCGTGCAAGTCAAGACATAGGGCGCGGTGCACCGCCGCCTGTAGCTCAGAGTATCACGGGATACTCCTTGTAATCCGGGAGATAAGGTTCCCGCAATTGTAACCGACCTGGACATGGGTCCACCGACCTTGAATGGAAGCCCTAGTCCGTCCTCCCCATATAAGGCGGCCAAGGACTCCATTCAAGGGGACATCTCATCTTCATCCTCTCGCGTAATCCAACACAACTAGACGTAGGGTTTTACTCTCCGGAGGCCTGAACCAGTCTAAACCCTTTGTCTCCCCGTGTTTTCGCCATACTCGCCTAGTTTCGAGTTCACCACATGGACTACCACCTACGCTCTTAGGTCCTGATCCTCCATTAACCTGCAAACCTCTAGGGTAACCCCCTAGCGGATCTGTTTAGGTCTCACCCCCTGACAATTTACATTCAGGAGTTGAACGGAAACCCTAGATGCATGATCCGTAAGTACCTATGATCTTTCACTAGCATGCTAGGTCGATAGTTGCTATGCACTAAGGACCCGGTACAAGTCGAGTGATGTACTTCGCTCGCGAGAATAGGTTCTTATGTTGAAATCATAAGATTTGTTAAATTGAATTGCTCACATGGTAAGAGCATGGGTTTTTGGGCTCCGGTCCAATGGTTAAGAGATTAAGCATTTGAAAGTACTAAACATTTGTCGGACATGGGTACGGTAAACCTAGTACCTGAATGACGCAGTGCGGGAACTTTAGGCTACTACTCTTGGGCTGCTGTCCTAGTCTTGCAAACTGTGGTGCATGGTGACGTTGGATGCTAGTGTGAGGCATGCCAGCTAGCTATGTACCTAGGACTGTGGCATCAGCTCCCAATCCGAAGAATGACGGGAACCGTTTGGTTGGAAACACTCTTTGTGAGGGTTTTCTCCCGTATGTTTAGGTTCACCTTGCAATGTTATTAATCGATCGATCGTCGTCCTCTCACCGTTATCCGGGAATAGCTTAACCCTCTAGCCATGATAATCCCTCTATGATGCAATATTGATAAACTTGATGTTTGATTAATTGTTTGCACAAGTATGCTTGAATTAGTTGCTTATCTAGTAAAAACTCGATCTACTAGAACTTGGGCTAAAATATTGAAAGTAAGGATTTACTCCTTAGCCGCTTTCTGGCAAAACAAACCCTCTAGCCAAAAGCCATGCATGATTAGAAGGATGAGTCTTTTATTTCCGATGGGTAAGCCTTGCTGAGTATTAGTATACTCAGCCTTGCTCTAAATGTTGATTTCAGGTGACCATGTTTAGCCTGGTGAAATCTCAACCGGCTGGGAGCTGGAATGGGTGAATGACGAGGAGTAATGGCGTTATGGGTGGCCTCCCATGATGCCAAGTTATCGATTAGTATAATTTCCGCTGTTTCAAAACTCTGAACCATTTATCTTTGATGCAAGGAAAATGTTGTAATAAATAACCCTACGGGGAGTTTGGTTTAAATTGTATGGTACTCTGGACTCTCCTTCGTGGGGGTTTTAATGTATGCGTTTCGATCCTCTGTGTGGTTTACAAGTGATTTACCGGGCTATGACCCGACAACACTCGACGCGATAATTCTTTATTATCACTTAATGACCAAAGTGGATTGGTTTAGGTGATAGTACGAACTTATCTCGGATGGGGTTGTCACAATGCCTCTCCTCCGTGCATGGCACGTTTCCTGGCAGTTTGGTTAGCAAAGTGGATCCATGTGATGCTGACGTGGCAGCATGTGATTCATCGAGAGTTCTTCACATGGATTGGTGACATCATGGATTCAGGAGAATCCATGTCGCGGCCCCTCATTGGCTAGCACTTGAGTGCCTTGGATTGGAGTGGAGTGAATGTGCATGGATTCCTCTCATTTCCTATGCTAAATACCTGCATTCGAATAGACATCGACACTGGTGGAAAGTATTAGTTTAAGCTCCTATTCTAGTGTGGATGTGCAATTCATGCTTCAATTTGCAGGAGTTGACGGCCATGAAAATGGTACTTAACAGCCATCAACAACACCCCCACACTTGACCTTTGCTCGTCCCGAGTGAAGGGGAAACAAAGCCAAGTGGGTCATGAATACCAAAGAGTAAGACAAACATAAGAGATATTCCAAGTCATACCTTGCTCCTGTGAACCTCTGTGGAGTGGCTATCATGTCTCCTTGGGTGCTTGAAGAGTAGAACAACTGTGAATCAAGTCACCTATGCACCTGATGATAAACACCTTGGGGTTTTGCAAGTTTTTCATAAACAAAACTCTTGGCAGCTTCCTCATTTGATTCTCTCAAATCACTCAATGTGTATATGTCCTCACCAAGGCATTATTGCCTTTCTTCATCCTACTTCTAATGATGGCTATATGTGGAGCTCAGGGTAGGATAAAAGATAAAGCATCCTTGCATCCCATATATTGCAAAGTCAAAAACTGCATCCACAGAGAAAACCAAATCATACCATCACATCAAGATGTGCACCGGTATGGCTATGGCGAGTATGGTAAGGTGGATACTAGGCCCGGAATGGGTGCTAGATATTACCATACATATATGATAAGAACTGTGGGTTGATGGTAAGGTGGTCACTAGCCCCGGAATGGACACTAGTTATTACCATCAAGATTATCGAACTCCTTTTTGCATGACCATCTCTCTCCTTTCTCTCCTTTATTTTGGACATGGGCTATTCTTTCTGAAAGTGCATCTAGGACCCCTGTTTATTTTGGTGATAAATGACAATCACAATTTGGAGGATTTAATCGTTTAATTGAGATGTGTGCAGGTTTAAAGATGAAAGAACAAACTTTGGATAAAAGGGAGACCCCGAATAAAGATATGAGGTCTTAACCGCTCAATGGAGGTTTAAAATTCGTTTTCTAATTTTGAATTTGAGTATAGGAAACACAGTACTATAAAGGGGGTTGCGAATGGTCAGGTTGAAGTTTGCTATATGTGTTTTTCTTGAGATACTAACATTCACTCGAGAGACAAAATTTACTCATGAACACAGTTTGCAAAAGTCTCCAGAAATTTCGGATGATCCGGCGCCTTACCGGATGATCCAGTGGGTGGGTCAACCGGCGGCAGGTCCCGAAATTCACTGGCAGTGTTCTGACGGAACCCTGGTGATCCGGCATGGTGCCGGGTCATCCGGTGTGTCGTCCAGCAGAACAGTAATGGCTAGTTTTTGGGGGTTGGGTATTTCTACCCCCTCACCCCCTCCTTCATTTGTTGCTAACCTAACCCGGGACAAACACCTCCACAAGCATTCACTCCTCTCTCCCAAGTCCTGCTAGAGCTAATCCACTCCAAGTATTCATCTAGGGTGTGGGATTGAGAGTTGTTGAGGTGTGAGGTTGAGCCCTTTGAGTGAGTTCATCACTTGTTCATCTCAAGAAGCACTTGTGGCGGCTTTGGTTCCTCGATTCGCGTTTGTTACTCATGAAGCTTGCTTCTAGACGGTTAGGCGTCACCCGTTGAGTGCCCTCTTTGTGTGCAGCACCCGGGATCGTTTGTATTACCCCTCCTTGGTGGAGATTTCTTAGTGAGCACCAATCTTCCTTTGTGGGGATTAGGTGAGGCAAGAGGCTCTTGGTGATAGCCCTCCCTTTGTTGGATCCTTAATGGAGACGTAGCTTCCTTTGTGGAAGTGAACTTCAGATTATACCTCTTGTCCATTGCTTGTTTGAGTTCTTGTCATCTCTCTAACCCTAGAAGTGTGTTTTGGCCCGATCTATATATTTGTTGTGTTACAACTCGTATCTTTGGTTGCAGGAGGTTCTTAGCATCTAAACTCAACTTTTGATTCAAGTAGAATTGCTAGAAGTTCCCTTTTAATTCCTGATTTCGTAAATCGCCTCTATTGCCAGGTCATCAGTCACAATACCGGAAGATCCACCTGTCGGATCATCCGGCATTGTACCAGATAACCCGGTAAAGTTTAATTTCCGCTGTCAAGTTTTTCAGGAATATTGAGTGAACCTATTCACTCCCCTCTAGGCATCACATGGTCCTTTCAATTGTTATCAGAGCCTAATCTCTTGATTTAGGCTTAACTGCTAAGGGATCAAGATGTCGGGGAGTAGTGTTAACCCCTCCGCTCAAGAACTCGCCGCTCAAGAACTCACCACCAAGGAAGCTCAAGAGAGAGAGCTCAAGGCCGCTCAAGACCAAGCTGCAGCCCTAGAGGCAATGGGGAAGGCCCCAAGCCGTACACCATCCAACGTTGCGAGCTCCGACAATTCCTCCTCCGACTCCGACTCGAACTCCGATTTAAGTGATGAAGACGTCAAGGATGGTGACAATGAAGTAAAGAAAGCAGCGAAGAAAAGAAGGAAAGCAAAGAAGAAGAAGATGGTAAAGAAGATGGCCAAGAAGATGATCAAGAAGGAGCAAGCAAAGCACTCTTACTCCGGCTACTATGAAGTGCCATTCCACTACGGACACATTTCGGGCAACAATCCTAACGAAAAATTCTATTCCGTACATTTGGGAAAGCCTCCCCACTTCGATGGGAAAGACTATCCGAAATGGGCTTATGATATGCAAATGCACCTTTACGGGCTACACCCTTCTCTTTAAAAGATTGTGTGTGTAGGTGTGACAATTCCCGCTGAAGGTGAAGCTCTCACAATAGAGCATGAACAAGACCTCCACCGCAATGTTCAAGCAACAAGAGTCATCACGGGATCCTTGTGTGCTCAAGAGTTCAACAAAGTCCGGAACATCCAAATTGCCAAGGTGATTTGGGACACACTCAAGGAAGCACATGAGGGTACGGATCATGTGAGAAGAGGCAAGATTGATTTGATCCACGGAGAACTTGAGCTATTCATCTTGAAGGATGGAGAAACCATGAGGCAAATGTATGATCAGCTAATGCTCCTTGTCTCGGACATTAGAGCACTAGGAAGCAATGATTGGGGAGAAGGTCACAAAGAAGTTGCTAAGAGCTTTCACACCGAAGAACCCAAACCTAGCAACCATGATAAGAAGAGACCCAAACTACTACAACTTGACTCCCAATCAACTTGTTGGTGAAATCTTGCATCAAGAGCTGGTTGATCAAGACGTGGAGAAGTTACTTAGCTTGAAGGTGAACAAGAGTCTAGCCCTCAATGCTAGCTCTAGTGAAGTTCTGGAAGTGAAGCCCAAGACTGCCAAGTCAAAGAACAATGATTCAAGTGAAGAAGGAAGCACCGATGAAGAAACCGCCTTTGCCATAAGGAAGTACAAGTTCTTGAAGTTCAAGGCATCAAGCAAAGGTGGTGATAATAGAAAGAAGAAGTCACAAAGAAAATGCTATGAGTGTGGAGAATATGGACATTTCATTGCCGAGTGTCCCAAGAACAAGAATGAGGAAGAGAAGAAGTACAAGGAGAAGAGCAAAGAGTACAAGAACAAGTACCAAGGGCGTGCTCACGTGGGTCAACAATGGGACTCAAGTGATGAGGATGAAGCACCAAAGAAGCAAGGCATGGCAACACTGATCTAAGATCAATCTTGGAAAAGACCTTTGCTCCTGGTAGTTGATCAAACAACACATCAATGCGGGGAAGGGGGTACTTATTTTTGATACTCACCGCATTGAGAGGCCGGTAGTCCACACACAGTCTCAAACTACCGTCTTTCTTATTAACGAAGAGAGCAGGACATCGCCAAGGAGTAGAACTCGGGCGAATGAAACCCTTATCCAACAATTCCTGAAGCTGGGTCTTCAACTCGGCCAGTAACTTGGGTGGCATGCGGTAGGCTCTTTTTGAGATAGGCGTCGTACCAGGTTGAAGTTCGATAACGAACTCAATGTCTCGGTCCAGTGGCCTACCCGGCAGATCATCAGGGAAGACATCCAGGTATTCACACACCACTGGAATTTCTTCTAATTGGGTAGCTATGGTTACATAAGCACATGAATCCACAGATACTCTGAAAGGTAAGTAGAGCGTTGATGCTCCTACTCTCGGGGAGTTGATTTCTATCCTTTGCTCAGAAATGTCCAAGATCACCATGTGCAGGGTCATCCAGTCCATTCCTCGAATAACATCTATTCCATCTAGACCCAAGGTTATAAGATTCATCTAAAAAACCTTGCTACCTAACTCCAAAGGTAGCCCAATGATTAGGGTGTTGGAAGAAATTTTTCCTCCCGGTGTGGCGATCTTATAGATACTCCTAGTATGCGTTTCCTTTAAACCCAACTTGATTTGTGTTTGCTTTTTCATAAAACTGTGCGTAGCACCAGAATCAAACAAAATCTTAATAGGTTTGCCTTGAATAGAGAATGTACCTATCATGACTGCTACTCCCTCAGGAATTCCCACCATTGTGGTGATGTTGAGACGACCCTGCTTGACTTGCACGGTCTGATTCTTTCCCTTGTCCTTGTTCTCCTAAGTAGGTCCACGTCCTTGGTTCTACTGCTTGGGACGGGGGCACTCATTAGCATAGTGTCCCGACTCACCACAATTGTAGCATTTGCCATCCCTAGCATTCCGGTTAGGCTGCGAAGCATTGGACTTGTAATTCTGCTGCTGGGAAGTAGAAGAACGATAGTCTCCCCGCCACTGATTCTGTGACGGCTTAGCTACCCAGCGTCCAGACCGCTGGTTCTTTTGAGAATCCTAGGAAACCTTCATCACAAGGCGAAACTTCCGGTCAGGCACGTTGTTAGAGTTGAACGCAGCCTTCCTCTTCTTTGCATTCTGCGTCCTCTTCATAGCATCTTCTTGAGAAATAGCTAAATTCACTATCTCATGGTAGGTGTCGGTCTTGATGGGGTTCAGCCTTTCATAAAGCTTAGGATCAAGACCACGTCGGAAACGATCCATCTTCTTCTCATCATTATCCACATGATATCCCCATACTGACAAAGGTTGTTGAATTTCTGAACATACTGATGCGCAGAGTCAGAACCTTGCCTTAATGCCAGTAATTCACTGATCTTCCAATCAACCATCCCCTAAGGAATATGATGAGTCTTGAATGCTGTCTTGAACTCATCCCAAGTAATGGCATGTCCAGCCGGTTACGTCATCTTAAGGTGTTCCCACCAGATCAGAGCAGGACCACGAAGTTGCAATGCTGCAAAGCTAGCCTTGCGCTCTCCTGAGCATGGCAGAGTGAGAGCATCGAACCTGGCCTCAATGGCACGAATCCAAGCATCAGCCTCCAGTGGTTCTTCTTCTTTGGTGAAAATTGGTGGCTTCATGGCCGTAAAGTGCTCATTCTTGGCCACTTGTGGCTGGTCATCACGCGGATTGCCGTGTTGCTGCTGCTGCTGATTGTGCAAGATCTGGTGCATCATATGAGCTTGAGCCAACAGAAATGTCTCCATGGGCGTCATGGGAGGTGGCGGTGGCGGATTACTATCACTGGCATCACCGAAGCCGTGGGTAGTATTGCGTGTGGGACCCACCATCTGAAAAATTGTTGGAATAGAGATTAGTCACATATTCACAAGCTTGCAGATAGAATTATGCACAAGTTGAACATGTGAAACAAATCCATTCTTTGCAGAATTCTTCAGGGGGGTCAGCCACAACACTGAAATGAAAAAAACTTCATATCTCCCGGCTCGATTAACGGATGGTGCTCAAATTTGGTCAGAAGGAGCATCATTTCGTGCACTACGACTTTGGTATTCAACCGATACATGTATTTTGATGTTATCATGCTTGAAAAGTTCATTTACCGACTCTCTGTCCAGGCTGTTTTTCAGCTAGCTGAGGGTTACGAAAATATTCATAATTCTCAGCACAAAAGAGCAATAAGGGTGAAAATTTGTGAGCATGCACAAAATAAAATTTTCAACAACTTTCCTTCTTATTGCACAGCTCGGATTTGACCGTATGGAGGTTCAAATTACAGATTACTAGAACTGCTGCAGAAAGTCTTGCAACACAGGATCATACACTAGATTACAACACATGATTACAACACATGCTAGGTCCTCATTCAACATGCTAGTGGTTGACATGCATGAAGGACCGAATAAGTCGACCAGAGAGGGGGGAGTGAATGGGAGCCGATAAAAATTCTTTCCAAAGGTCGAACTTGGCCTATACCCCGATTGCCACTCCAAGTACTCGCGCACACAATGGAAGCTCCAAACAAGGCACACACAAGCCTACAAGAACAAGAGACAAGCCTAGGAGCAAAGAGCGGAAGCACAAAAGCAAGAACCAAAAGACTTAGCCAAAACTGCGAAGTCCAGGCCGGAAGTCCGGACGGGTACGGCGGACAGTCCGCGAGTACGGCGGACAGTCCGTGAACCCCCGGCAGACAGTCTGAAAAAGGACCCCGAGCTAACAGTGCTGCACCGAGGAAATTCAGACAGTCCGGGCAAGCACCGCGGACGGTCCGTGACCTCGCAGACAGTCCGGCCACCTCTGGCAGACAGTCCAGCCAAAATCCCTGGACACCCCAGACACACTTCGAGCCAACCCAGATGAAATCCGAGCCACGCGGAAAATCCGCAAGGACTACGCGGACAGTCCGCGAACTGCCTGCAACACTAAAAACCAAAACCAACGGATCAAAACGCGAGCGCTGAAGAACATGCGACGAACTCTGAAGAACACGCTCCACGCGAACAGTCCGCGACACACGAGCGGACAGTCCACGACACGCGGACAGAGCAGAAACAACCCGACCCCGCGAGGTCAACTCTCCAAATCCATCACCGGATCTCCCAAATGGCTAAAGCTCTTGAGACAAGATTTGGGGGCGATGATAAGCAACACAAGATGAAACTATGCCCCAAAAATCTCGACCTCTAAGCCACTATATCACCGGGGATCGCAGATCACACGAACTACCACCAAGAACTCGAACTCCGGCCAAAAACTCACGAATCGAAGGCTCTCGACGGCGTTTGAGGAGTCAAGATCACACACAAAGATGCACAAGGCATCCACGCATGATCTCCTCAAAGAAATCTGAAGGAAAACGCCCTCAAATCCCCGAATCGAGTGAAGAACGAAACTTCCCAAAAATAGCCCCGAAAATGACACGAAAATCACAGAGGACTAGGAGATCACCGCAACGCCAAATGCTTCCATACATCCAGAGGTCAGAGTCTATAAAAGAATCTAGCCTAAGGAATACGGAGGGAAAAGAAGCAATTCAGAGCAATCTACCAGGGGAGGAAACCCTAGAGTCCAAGAGAGAGATGCCATCCACCTCTCCGCTATTTATATGAAGTCCATCGGAGGGAGGTAAATGACCACGCTACCCCTACAACTTGAAATGAAGATACAACCCCTCAGGGGCATTTTGGTCAAGTCTTTATCGATCGGACATGCTTCCACCGCAGCTTCGCTTCACATCGACGCAAACCCCGCGATCACGCCACGTGCCCTTCGCCTCGAAGCTTGCCGAAGCTCCCGGATCATCATCTCCGTCGCCTCGGGCCTCCGGACTTGGTTTTGAGGCCCAAACCAAGAAACCGTCCACCGATGGTTTTGTGGGCAAACCAACAAACCCCGGTGCAAGCTTCGGGCTCCATCCGCTACCTTGCACCGGCCCATGTTCACGACTTCAGCCTGCCAGTCTTGCACCGCACGGCTCGCACTTGACCCCATCAGCCACCGGGTCTATCGAACCAAGCCTACTTGCCACTCCATCACTCGGAGGCCGCCACGGCTAAGGCCTTTCGCGCTTGTTCTTCACCTGCACCGACACGAGTCAAACCGCAACCTGTACCTACACATTTAGCCAAGCATCAGTCCACACAACGTTGTCAATCACTCATCACTAAGGAGCAACCCTCCACTGGTCCTCAGACACACCTGGTCCTCAATCTCCCCCTTGATGAGTGCATTGACAACACTCATAGAAATCACATAGAGAAAAAGAAAAGAAAAACAGCCATGAACACCAACCTCCAACAAGTGATCCAAAGCCAAAGAACAAGCGAAAACAAGATCACTCGCCAGACCAAGTCTCGGCCCCCTAAGACAAGGGCAACAGCTCGACACAGCCGAGACAAACCAAAGCTCTCAAAGAGCACATCACAAAGCACAAAACTCAGGCACAAATCAAAGGAGCTCCCCCTGCACATATGCAAACTCCCCCTGAGCAAATGCAACCTCTTCTTCTCAAAATTTCTCCTCACATGCAACATCTCACAAATGCATACCAATTTTCCACAAAACTCTCCCAATGCATGAAAATTATACCCCTTATCATACATAACTCTCCCCCTTGTTGACAATGCATGAATCAAGGTATATTACACTCTTCCCCTTGTTTTCATGAAAAATGCATGTCAAAGCATATATACATTCTACCAAGCTTCTCAAATATACACAGAGCACAACAAAATGCTACAAATGAGACATAGAGCAAGCAAAGTAGATATGGTCTAGTTAGCACATTGCCATCAAGAAGGTAGAGACATATAAACATGTGACATGGCCAAAAGCAATTTTAGGCAATTTTTACAACGAAACATTCATCTCATGAGTAAGACCCTGAAGGATCGAAAAGGGCGACCAGAGAGGGGGGGAGTGAATGGGAGCTGATAAAAATTCTTCCCGAAGGTCGAACTCAGCCTATACCCCGATTGCCACTCAGAGTTCTAGCACACACCAAAGAATCTCACGACAAGGCACAAACAAACCCACAAGATCAAGAGACATGCCCAGGAGCAAAGAGCGGAAGCAACTAGACAAGAATCAAAGCACGTGGCACAATCTGGAAATGCCAGGCGCGGACTGTCCGTGCAGTACGGGCGGACCGTCCGCTAGGGTACGGTGGCCTGTCCGTGAGTACGGTTCGGACTGTCCGAAATAAGCACCAGAGCTACCGGAGACAAACCCGAAAATACGGACTGTCCGGCTATGCCTTGCGGACTGTCCGCCAGTGTCGCGGACTGTCCGTGAGGGTAGCGCGGACCGTCCGTCCAGCTCGCTGGAAACCCTAGACAAAAACTCAGCACCCCCAGACGAAAACTTCACCACGCGGACTGTCCGCAAAACCACTTGCAATGAAACCCTACCCCTGAAACGGATCGAAACGCGAACGTGCACGAACACGAACATGTGACGAATTGGGACGAACAGATGTCCTGCGGACTGTCCGCGACTCACGAACAGAGCTGGAACAGCACGACCACGCGAAGTCAACTCTCCAAATCCATCACTGGATCTCCCAAACGCCAAAAGCTCTTGAGACAAGATTTGGGGGAGATGATAAGCAACACAAGAGGAAGCTATGCCCCAAAAATCTCGACCTCTAAGCCACCAAATCACCGGGAATCGCGGATCACACGATCATCCACTAAGAACTAGAACTCCAGCCAAGAACTCACGAATCGAAGGCTCTCCACGGCGTTTGAGGAGTCAAGATCACACACAAAAATGCGCAAGGCATCCACTCATGATCTCCTCAAAGAAATCCAAAGGAAAACGCCCTCAAATTCTCGAATCGAGCGAAGAACGAAACTCCCCAAAAATAGCCCCGAAAGTGACACGAAAATCACAGAGGACTAGGAGATCACTGCAACGCCGAATGCTTCCATACATCTAGAGGTCAGAGTCTGTACAAGAGTCTAGCCTAAGGAATCCAGAGGGAAAAGAAGCAGTTCAGAGAAATCTACCGGGGGAGGAAGCCCTAGAGTCCAAGAGAGAGAGATGCCATCTACCTCTCCGCTATTTATACGAAGTCCATCGGAGGGAGGTAAATGACCATGCTACCCCTACAACTTGAAATGAAGATACAACCCCTCAGGGGCATTTTGGTCAAGTCTTCATCGAGCGGACACGCTTCCACCGCGGCCTTGCTTAGCATCGACGCAAGCACTGCGATCACGCCACGTGCCCCCCGCCTTGAAGCTTCCCGAAGCTCCCGGATCACCATCTCCGTCGCCTCGGGCCTCCGGGCTTGGTTTTGAGGCCCAAACCAAGAAACCGTCCACCGATGGTTTTGTGGGCAAACCAACAAACCCCGCGTGCAAGCTTCGGGCTCCATCCGCTACCTTGCCCCGGCCCATGTTCACGACTTCACCCCGCCAGTCTTGCACCGCACAGCTCGCACTTGACCCCATCGGCCACCGGGTCCATCGAACCAAGCCTACTTGCCACTCCATCACCCGGAGGCCGCCACGGCTAAGGCCTTTCGCGATTGTTCTTCACCTGCACCGACACGAGTCAAGCCGCAACCTGTACCTGCACACTTAGCCAAGCATCAGTCCACACAACGTTGTCAATCACTCATCACTAAGGAGCAACCCTCCACTGGTCCTCGGACACACCTGGTCCTCAATCTCCCCCTTGATGAGTGCATTGACAACACCCATAGAAATCACATAGAGAAAAAGAAAAGAAAAACAACCACGAACACAAACCTCCGAAGCAAGTGATCCAAAGCCAAAGAACAAGCGAGAACTCGATCACTCGCCAATCCAAGTCTCGGCCCCCTAAGACAAGGGCAACGGCTCGACACAGCCGAGACAAAACAAAGCTCACAAGGAGCACACCACAAAGCACACAACTCAGGCACAAAAAAAAAGGAGCTCCCCCTGCACATATGCAAACTCCCCCCTGAGCAAATGCAACCTCTTTCTTCTCAATTTTTGTCCTCACATGCAACATCTCACAAATGCATACCAATTTTCCACAGAATCTACCAATGCATGAAAATTCTCCCCAAATGTGCATAACTTCTCCCCTTATCATACAAAACTCTCCCCCTTGTTGACAATGCATGAATCAAGGTATATGAAACTCTTCCCCTTGTTTTCATGAAAAATGCATGTCAAGACATATATACAATCTACCAAGCTTCTCAAATATACAAAGAGCACAACAAAATGCTACACATGAGACATAGAGCAAGCAAAGTAGACATGGTGTAGTTAGCACATTGCCATCAAGAAGGTATAGACATATAAGCATGTGACATGGCTAAAAGCAATTTTAAGCAATTTTCACAAAGAAACATTCATCTCATGAGCAAGACTCTCTCTATACCAATTTGAACATAAATACACTAGATCATCCAAAGTTTATGCAAGATCACAAATTCTCATCACAAGATCATTATAAATGCCCACAAGCTACTCAAGTCATGTTAAAGCCACCGAGCCATGTGTCTACTTCTTAAAATGAGACTTCTCATGGTAGACAACATGCTACGGTTTAGCAACCAAGATATGAATATCAAAAGCACAAAAACATGATTAGGAGCTCCTTTTTCAAGCACAAGGCAATTCATACACCAATTTCATTTCGAGTTTAAACATGGTACATGAAGTACCTTTGCGTCAAAAAGAAGCTTATGCTCCTCCCCAAGCAAGCAAAAGGGCAAAACATTTACAATGACAGAAAGGTCTTTGACCCCAAGCAAAGAGAACATGATTCTCAAGCACAAACTAAACATGATATAGGCATTTAAGCACAAATTGAGCATAGACAAGCATCTACTCATGAGAGACACAATTTTAGCATTTTCATCAAAAGAAGGCTATATCAACATAAGTATATGGCAAAACCATCAAGAGCCTAGCATTCACATCGACAATTTACCAAACATGCACATATCACACATATAGCACATCGATGATCAATGTATATAAGAGAAGCTCATTCCTAGCACAAGTGATCCAAAGATGGCTATCCTACCAGGTTTTGTACAGAAATTAAAATGCATGTATGAAATGCAACAAAATGAAACATATGACACATATATACATGAGAAGCTCCAAGACCCATCTAGAAAGGAAAACACACCCCAAGTTCACCTCGCAAGCGAGTGAAAGTGACTTGGTCAAGTGGTTTGGTGAAAATGTCGGCTAGCTGATCTTGGGTAGGGACATAGGACAAAGATATGTTTCCCTTCTCAACATTGTACCTCAGAAAGTGGTACCTCACTTCTATGTGTTTCGTTTTGGAGTGGAGGACAGGGTTTTTGGCTACACTTATGGCACTGGTGCTGTCACAGAAAAGTGGAACCTGGGAGCACTCCTCACCAAAATCACTCATGGTGTAGGTCGTCCAAAGCAGCTGGGAACAACAACTAGCAGCAGCTACATACTCGGCCTCCATAGTGGACTGGGCTACACTGGATTGCTTGCGAGATGACCAAGAGACCAAAGAAGAACCAAGGAACTGACAACACCCAGAGGTAGACTTGTGGTCCAATCGACACCCAACAAAATCAGCATCGGAGTACCCGTGAAGTCTGAGTGTTGAGGAGGCAGAATACCAAAGACCAAACTCAGGAGTGTAGTTCAAGTACCTGAAAATCCGCTTGACGGCCTGCCGATGTGAAGTCCTCGGTGAAGCCTGAAAACGAGCGCACAGACACACACTGAACTGTATGTCCGACCTCGTCGCCGTGAAGTAGAGGAGGGAGCCGATCATGCTCTGGTACTCCTTCTGGTCCACGGGTTCGCTGTCCTCGTCCGCATCCAAAGCCGTAGTGGTACTCATCGGTGTGGTCAGCGGCTTGGAGTCGTTCATGCCAAACTTCTTCACCATGTCCCTGGTGTACTTCGCCTGATGTACAAACGTCCCGTCCTTGCACTGCTTGATCTGGAGGCCTAAGAAACTGCAGCTCGCCCATCATGGGCATCTCAAATTCCCTGCTCATGTCATCTGCAAATCCGGCAACAAGATCATGAGAAGAGCCACCAAAGATTATGTCATCCACGTATATCTGAACAATCAAAAGGTCATTCCCATGCTTAAGGAGAAACAGGGTCTTATCAACTGTGCCCATCACAAACCCCTTACTCAGCAAAAAGCCTCTCAACCTGCCATACCAAGCTCTAGGTGCCTGTTTCAACCCATAGAGCGCTCTCTGGAGTTTGTATACACGGTGTGGGTATTTCTCGCTCTCAAACCCCGGGGGTTGCCTAACATACACTTCTTCCTCTATCACCCCATTCAAGAAAGCACTCTTGACATCCATTTGGTACAACTTGAACCCTTTAGCCATGGCAAAGGCTAGAAGGATCCTAATTGCCTCCAAACAGGCCACAGGAGCAAATGTCTCCTCATAATCTATGCCCTCTTTCTGGTTGAACCCCTGAGCCACCAACCTCGACTTGTTTCTCACAACCATCCCATTTTCACCCTCTTTGTTCTTCCACACCCACTTGGTACCTATGGGACGACAATTTGGTGGTGGATGGACTAACACCCAGACTTGGTTTCTCTCAAAATTCTCTAACTCCTCATGCATGGAATTCACCCAATTCTTGTCAGACAAAGCATGTCGAATATGTTTGGGCTCGAAAGAAGCAACAAAAGCAGAGTGAGCAAAATGAGAAGTGTTCCTTGACCTCGACCGTGTAGTGCATTCATGAAGGTCACCAATGATCGTCGTCGGTGGGTGATCCACTTGTACACGCTGGGGAGCCTCTCGCTTGGACACAATCTCCCCCTCAGCAACAGCCTCCACTCGAACAGCCTCAGTCATAGTGGGTGTAGGGGATGGACCATCCTCGATCGTCGTCGTAGTAGTGGAAGTAGCGTGTACACGATCAGCCACGGGAGCATCAGCACCACCATCGTCGTCGTCTCCATCTCCATCATTCTCATCCTCAAAGATCCTCGCTCCAATCTCCTCATCACCTGCACACTCAAAAGCAGAAGAGCTACATGGCTGTGTCTCGTCGAAGGTAACCTCGCAAGTCTCCATGATTCGGTTAGTGTCAAGGTTGAGCACACAATATGCTCTAGAATGAATCGCATAACCAAGGAAAATACCATCCGAACATCTAGACTCAAACTTATCCAACTTGCCCTTCTTCAGAATGAAACACTTGCAGCCAAAAGCTCTAAAGTGACTCACCTTGGGTTGTCGGCCATGCATCAGCTCATAAGAGGTCTTCTTCTTAAAGGCACGAAGGAAGATGCGATTTGAGACATAGCAAGCTGTATTGACCACCTCAGCCCAGAAACGCCTAGGAGTCCTATGCTCATTGAGCATCGTCCTGGTCATCTCACAAAGGGTCCGGTTCTTCCTCTCCACTACGCCATTCTGGCAAGCGACGTATGGAGAAGAGTACTGATGATCGAGACCAAGATCACTTCAAAAGACATCGAAATGAGAGTTCTTAAACTCTGTGCCATTGTCACTGAGTATAGCTCGAATGGCATCACCATGTCTCTCATTCTTCAACCTCAAGATCAAGTCCCGAACAAAGCCAAATGTCTCGCTCTTATCCTCCAAAAAGAAAACCCAAGAGTACCTCGAAAAATCATCAACAACCACAAGAACATACCACTTCCCACCTGCAGAGCGAACACGAGCTGGCCCAACCAAATCCATGTGCAACAGCTCACAAGGTCGCTCGGTCATGACCGCAATCAGAGGGGCGTGAGAAGCTGCAACCATTTTTCCATGCCGACAAGAAGCACAAACCAAATCCTTCTCGAATTTCAACTTAGGCAATCCTCGGACAAGATCAAGACCACTCAAGCGGGAAAGCAACTCAAAGCTCAAGTGTCCCAACCTCCTATTCCATTTCCAAAGCTCGGCCGAAACGCCAGCAACAAAGCATCGAGGAGGACCAACAGACTGGGAAAAATCAGCACGAAAGATTTGACCCTGGGGGACGATCGTACAGACAAGATCGCCTCGAGAATCAAGCACACGAGAAGTGCCCGACTTAAAACGAACCTCAAAACCTTCGTCCAGCAACTGAGATACTGACAACAGGTTAAAACCAAGTGACTTGACCATGGCCACACTTCTTAAGGTCACCTTGCTACTCACCTTCACCATACCTTCAGCAAGCACTCGTCCTCTCCCATTATCCCCGAAAGTGATGTACTCCCTCATACTCACCAGGGTGAGGCTGGAGAACCACCCACGATTTCCGGTCATGTGTCTTGAGCAACTGGAGTCGATCAACCAAAAGTTCTCCAAGCCTCCCACCTGCAATCAAAAGCGAGAATGAGAATGAGCAAGCGACTCAACACTGGGGTTAGTACCAAAAGATTCAAACCAGTGTCGAGCCACTTGCTCAAAAGAAGGGTTAGCAAAATCCATTTTACCAAAACCTCTAGGCGGAGTCCTCTCACGCCTACCACCAAAGGACCTGTCACGTCTCACTGGAGGAGTACGCGCACCATGAGGGGGAAAACGTGGCCCGTAGTCCATATGAGACCCAAAGCTCCGATCGTGCCTCCCAAACTCGTAACAGTCACGAGAAGGAGGACGCCGAGACAACTCACCACGCCCAAACCCAACACGCCTATCTCTCTGAGGAAACACACATCCACCTCCACGAGTGGGAACTGTACGCACATACACCTCACCCCTAGGTAGAGGCCCTCTACGAGGCTTAGGCACACCATGAGCAAGGTGTTACTTGTCCTTGTTTGCCATCTCCCTAGCAAACCTCTCATCTTTCTTCCTGCTGAAACAGAACTCATCCTTATGCCCATCCCTCCCATAATACTCACAATGGAAGCGGATCGACTGTGGCTTAGGCGGTGGCTTTTCTGTGGGCTTCTCAACACCTTTCTCTCCTGACTTGCCCTCAAAGACATTACCCAGGTTGCTCACAAACTTGATGGGTTTCTGTTAATTCTCTGTTTTCTAGGGGAACACTGGTGGGTCTGGAGTTGTATCAAGCTTGTTTCTCAGGTGGTTTGGCTTGGGTGCATATTTGTTCATGGGTATGGTGTGTGGTGGTGTAGGGATCTCTCCAACTTTCTCTTCTCCCTCACAACTCTTCTCACCACTCTTCTCACCACACTTGTCAGTCCCCAACGCCTGACCATTAAACCTGTTGAACTGAGCCAACATCAAACTCAATTGTGGCTCATGCCCAGACAACCAACTCATCAATTTCCTGAATTCATCATTTTCATCCTGCAAATGGTCAACATAGTGTGCAAGTTCCATGTTTTTCAAAGCATGCATTTCACAGGTTGAAGATGATTTAGGAAGAGGAGCTTTCAATGTCGCCTCAAGAGAAACAATTCTAGTGTGAGATTCATCTAGCCTAGCATGCAAAATAGGACAAGAGGTACAAACTCCTAACAAAGCTGGCCTAGACTTCAACTCATCACATTCAATCCTAACCACATCTAGCCGATCCTAGGATCGGCCGACCATCCTGGCCCTCCTCTCGAGGTGTGCTTCCTCGGAGTGTCTTCCAGGTGGGCCCTCCGGTCACTCCTCCGTGCATGCCAAGTTTCCTGATAAGATAGAGCTCTGGTTCGCCCATGGATCCTTGTGAAGTCCATGTGTCACTCTCTGATTCGTCGGTGAGTGCCTCCCTTGGATTAGTGACATCGATGCCACATGTTTCCTAGGTGGCAGCCATCTCCTTAGCTGAGGTGGCATGGACCACTCATAGAAAGGTGGGTTTCCTTCTCTTTTTATGCTTATTTCACGTACATACAAATAATCTCCAAGGACAAGTGGAACTACATTATTCAAACCAAAATGCATGTAATAAATGCATATGCCTCCATTTATGTGAGAATATTGATGGCTGAAAGTAGCACTTAACAGCTGTCAACAGGAAGCCACCCAACTACTAGAAAGAATAAGCGAAGGGGTGGCCATGCAAAGAGATTGGGAAGAACATATTTCGGGAAGCATTGAGCAAGAAACTCGTGTGGATGTACTTGATAGAATTTCTAGAAAAGAAGCCCCGGAAGTGTAGAAAAAAGAAGCAAAGCAAGAAAAGATTGAAGGAGCAACCCA
Organism: Cenchrus fungigraminus; assembly: GCA_036936925.1. Classification (NCBI taxonomy): domain Eukaryota; kingdom Viridiplantae; phylum Streptophyta; class Magnoliopsida; order Poales; family Poaceae; genus Cenchrus; species Cenchrus fungigraminus. Next base: position 8,856,090 of record CM072775.1, on the reverse strand, counting down.
CAATGGAGGAGGACCAATCCAAGGCAACAAAATTTTCAAGCTAGAAGTTTAGCGAATGCAAAGCCGGTAAAGGAGTTCGAACAAATGGATTGGATCCCGACTGACTTCGAAGAAATATACAACAAGAGGAGACCATACCCAAACCAAAAAGAATCTGCGAGAGCCATAGAGTTGAACTTTCCAAAGGAGAGACACTCGGGGTACGATCTAGACAAAGAATCGGGCGGAGAAATTATTCAATGACTTTTCAATGAGGAAGAAAAGGTAGATCCGGATCACATTGCCGAAGTAAAGAAGATTATGGGAGTGAAGCCGGAGGCCTCGCCATATGCACACCTAGTCGAGGTGTACACGATAGGAGCAGATCATGTCGAAGGTACCTCTCCACCAATGTTGACATTTCTTAACGTAATCACCTAAGAACAGGTTTGAAACCCATCCTGGTAATAGCGCCAGAAATGCTGGTTGGTAAATCTTAACGTTTACAGAGATCTGCAAGCGCACGGCAGTACCAGTGTAGCATTTCCCCAAAGGAGTATTCCAAAGGGTATCGAATCCAAGGAAGGCATTGGCGGAATGACAAGATCAACTCTATTGCAATGAGTATAGATCATAGACGGAAACAAACCAGACACTCAAGTGCAGGGGTAAAGATATGATAATGGGGTAGTGTGATCACACACACACTCACTCTCTCTCTAAAGGGTCCTAGGCATAGGAGGCGACACACGAGTTAGTTCTAGGTTCTAATGTACTATACACATAAAGTTGGAAGGAACGAGTTAGATACACTAGCATTGAAGAACATTGACTTGAGCACCCAGGTACCACGGGGAGATAACCTCCCGCGTTGGTTCTACACAACTCCAGTTGTTATATTTTAGACTCCTACAGCTTATCCGAACGTGGGGTATTTCAGAGGACCAACGGCTGTCACTACCGCGGCCTACCCCAAGACAAACCGTTGGATAAACTCATAAGTAAGGTAGCTACGCAACCCAAGCACCATGCTTACGTTGTTAGCCGGACTTGACCAGCCCGGGCTATTGTGACCCAGGTCAAGCCACCAGATAAACCAGCCAATTACACTGAGTACCGTAGCTCAAGCACAGACTTCATACAACGCAATCATGTCATCTAATTAGATCAAACCAGGTTATGTACACAAACGGATTTGTGTTTTCCTATGTCTGTTCAATTGGATCAAAGGGTCATGTTCGCGAAGAACACGAGCCTCTAACTTATGAACAAACACTAGAAACATGTAAAAGTCACCAATCAAGTGGATCGAAAGGCCTTGTTCATCAAGAACAGGAGCCTCTAAATGATGAACAGGTGAAGAACACATGAACAAATCACTCATGTATACTAACACAACTTTATATGAAATAGATAAATAACTAAAGTAGATCAAAGTCATACAAATGAAATAAGATACAAGAGAACTCATACCTATATCCCAAAATAGACTTGGAACCTGAATTAGAACAACTATAGCCTACCTCCTAGCCTTGAGACTAAAAGTGAGAGAGGTGTTGCAAGTGTGGATATCCCATAAGTGAGCCCCCTCTCCTTCTATTTATAGGCCTGTGCACCGGCGAAGAATTGAGACAAACACCCCGGGGAAGGCGCCTAGGACCAATGGAGAGCCACCACGTGGAAGACCCTGAGTGGCAGCCTCAAGGTCGGTTCGGCCGACCCCTGGGGTCGGCCGACCCCCTGTGGGCCCCACTCGGGGTGTGCTTCCTCCTGGAGGCTGCCCTGTGGGTCCTTAGGTCGGTTCCCGGTGTCCACCCTGTTTTGGCGCGGTTTGCATGCCTTTGTGGGCCCATGGATCCATGTGATATCCACGTGTCACACTCTGATTCGTCGGGGGTTGCTTCACTTGGATTGCTTGCATGGCATGCATGCATGGCTCCCTAGTTGGCAGGTTTGCATGCATGGCATCCTTGTTGGCCGTCCACCTAGGATGAGGTGATGTGGCATGGACCCTAGAAGGTGAGTTTGGCACTCTTTTCTTACTTATTTTCCTGCAATCAAATAATCTCCAAGGACAAGTGGAACTACATTATTCTTATCTAAATACGTGTAAGAAATGCCTTATGCCCCTTTATTCATGAGTATATTGACGGCTAAAGTAGGTACTTAACAGCCGTCAACAACTCCCCCAAGCTAACCTCTTGCTCGTCCCGAGCAAGAGATTAAGGACTTAGGTTGGTTGATCAGGAGTTGCTACGATGTTGTATTCCTAATGTATAACAAGATACAGCTAGGTACTCTATCAAGAGTTGAAGAAGTTGGCATTGATCTTACCTTTCACTTGATTGATATGGGGCATGTAGCTTCACCTGCCTTGGGCGGTTGAAAGATAGAATGGTTGTATAAAGATTACTAATCACATGTACCTTGATCAGTTATCAATCTGGAGGTTTTGCAGGTTTTTCAAAAGAAATCAAAGTTCCTCAAATGATACTCTCGGATCGCTCAATGTGTATGCTTCCTCACCAAGGCTTTGGTTCTCCTTCTTTCACTACCTACTCCTAATAAGCTGATATGTGGAGCTATAGGTAGGGAAAACATGTGGCATACCTGTTTCTCATATATTGTCGAGTCGAAAACCGGATCCTTGGAAGAACAAGTCATACACCCTGATCAAGATATGCAAAAGTGTGTGTATGGTGGATGGATAATGAACTCCTCTTTTCATGATTTTACTCTCCTCCTTTTTGAAATTTTTGAGACTTGGGCTATGTCTCTTTATTCCTTCTTTTTCTTTTTTTTATGCATGCCCTTGAGCATGTTTCTTTTCCCTCTTTTTTTTTACATAGCCCATAGTCCTTGCTGAACATTTTTGGAGGGAGAGTAATCATGGAACATGCGCGGAGCTTTATTTTGTGGAATGGATGGGGAATGGATGAAATGATGGTTGCTAACTTCTAGTGTAGAAGTTTCGCATATGGTGGTGTGTACGTGATCTTGATCATAGGAGTATGACAAGTTACTCGCCGAGGGTCACAACAATTCGACAAAACTCAATGAAGAAATCAAGTAGCATATGTGGAGGTTAACAGAAGCTAAGATCTACATATGGCCTTGGATAGGAATTTCTTATCATTGAGGAACTTATCATTTTAACATTTTTCAAAAGAAAACTCCGGATATCAAACATCACTTAGTACTAGCTCATAGCAACTCTATTATACCATATCATACCTCGCAACAACTTAGGCAAAGATCATGCTTTTTGCTACCCACTAATTTCAAGCTCAGGTTCGATCATACTAGCCAACAAACTCAAAACTTGGATAGGATACTAAGTTGTAAACAAGGCATACAAGAGGAATAAACAGAGCAACTATTCATCATTTCAACCATGGAGAATAAGAATACTCTCACCGCGCATACGAAAACAAACTAATTTAAGAAAGCAAATAAATATTTTTGGTCTTTTTAACTTTTTCAGATTTTTATGTGTTTTTAGCATATGGGGTTCTGAAAACAATAAAAGATAAAAGTTACCTCAGAAAGGGGGTCCTCCCCCAAGCTAGCTTCAGGCTCACTGCTGTGGAGGGTGGTATCCCAACCACGCATAGTAAGCCCTCCGCTCCTCCAGCTGTCGCAGCTGTCTCTAGTACTGTTTAGACTCAAGGGAGTTGTCCGGATGGAGTTCACCTATGAGTTTGTATTTCGACAAAGCGCGAACAGAATGGAGCAAGGATATCTTGATTCTTGTTTAGAGGTCAGAACTTTTATTGAATAGGATCACTTACCGATCTTACCTGTCAGCGAAGGGCTCTTTTGTTTTAAGTCTTCCAGAGCCAGACTATCTCCCACATTACTTACCTTAGTGTAGGGTCAGCCGCTCTTGGGGACGAGGGAGTCGGCTCCCTGTCCACTTTTTTCCACACCTTCTTGGTCATCTATGGTTTATGAGGTGCGAGGAGTGGTGCCTTGGACTGGGACTTGGATTTCCAATATGACTTCCGTCCTGCACTCATTTGCTCTTGCTCTTGCTTCCAGAAATTCTTCATAAAGGCAATGAGGCTGTCCACTTGTGGTTGCGTAGTTTCACTTCTTTGGGCAGGAGTGCCCATTCCTGGTGTGCCTTCAACCATTGAGCATTGTTCCTTACGTGGGCGGAATTCAAACCTTTCTTCCTTGCCATTGATGTGGAGATGGATTACTCTAGCGCCAACATCAATTTGTGCATCGGCAGTGCTCAGGAATGGACGTCCCAGGATGAGTGGTACTTCATTACCAAGGTCCATGTCAAGTACTACAAAGTCCACTGGAATGAAGCAGTCTCGGACCTTCACCGAAATGTCCTCGGCTATCCCCGCTGGATACCGGACTGAGGAATCGGCTAACTGCAGCTGCAAAGTAGTTGGAGATAATTCCGTATAATTGAGTTGGTCGAAAACTACCTTTGGCATGACGCTAACACAAGCGCCAAGATCATAGAGAGCATGGTCGAATCTCTGTGTTCCAATTGTGCATGTGATCGTGGGGCACCCTAGGTCCTTCTTCTTTTCTAGAAGACGATTGAGTATAGCTGCGCTACACTCTTCTGTGAGCTTTACCACCTCTGAAATGGGTAGAGCTCGCATCTTGGTGAGGATATCCTTGAGGTAACGTGCGTACGTGGGTACACGCATTGCCTCGAGGAGTGGAACATTAATATATACCTTTTGAATCATGTCCACGAAACGAGTGAATTTCTCATCCACTGTTGCCTTCCTGTTTCGCTGAGGGAATGGCAATATATTTGTTTCAATGAACTCAGGTTTATCCGCCCTGTCTTCAGGTGTTCTTGCTTGTATGGGCTCCCTCATACCAAGTGGCTCCCCACTGGACTCTTCATCCCCTCTTGTGCTTCTCTTTGTTCCTGCATGGTTAGGATAGGGCGGATCGCGAGTGGTCTTACCCCCTCTCGTCACTACCGCTTTTGCATTTTCAACTGGTGGAACTGAAGCGACTAGTTGAGCCAACTGGGTTTCTATCATCTTATTAAAGCTCAACTGGTCTTTAAGAGCAGAAGAAAGGCTATCAATTTTAACATTAAGGCTCTCAAAGGCCTTATCATAGGCAGCTATTTTCTTATTAAAGCCTTCATTAATCTTAGCTTGCCCAAAGACTAGATCTTTCAAGGAAGGTTGGTTTGGGTTGAAAGAATTACCTTGATTACCTCCTTGATAATAAGGGCGCTATTGATTCCACGTTTGACCTCCTTGTGGACGATAACCATTGTTGTTGCCGTTCATGTACATCACATCCTCCTGAGTATTGGGGCAGTAATTCCCTGAATGCCCAGTATTACCACAGGCTTCGCAAGTCATCCGAGCATCCATAGCTTGAGTAGTGGTGGCTATGGCAGCCTTCTCATTGGCTAGATCATCCATTCTCTTCATCATTAGGTCCATCTTGGCGTGCAAAATATCCGCTTCCTTGACGGTATGTGTACCCCTTTGACATGGCTGGAGTCAATCATCACTCCACCCTTGATTGGTAACCATCTTCTCAATCAATGTAGTAGCTTCAGTGATAGTAAGAGAGAAGAAAGCCCCTCCAGCTGCAGCATCGATATGGCCTCAGGCTGTCGAAGTTAGCCCATTATAGAAACTCTAAAGAATAAGCCAGTTGTCCATCCCATGATGAGGACAAGCCAGGATGTACTCCTGGAGTCTCTCCCAAGCTTCGGGGATAGTCTCATTTGCCGCTTGCTGGAAACTTGAAATTCGCCCCCGAAGGACATTAGTTTTGCCCAACGGAAAGAATTTCGCGAGGAATGCTGCGGAGCACTTTGCCCAAGTGTTAATCTGTGCACGGTTAGCATAAAACCACTACTTTGCCTTTCCCAAGAGGGAGAAGGGAAACAGTAGCAGATGAATAGCATCTTCCTCCACTCCTCGTATAGTGAAGGTACTGCATAGTTCCAGGAACTGCTGCAGGTGGGCGCTCGCGTCTTCATTAGGCTTGCCACAGAATGGGCTAGCCTGTACCATCGTAATTAAGCTAGTCTTGATCTCGAAGTTTCCATTCCCAATGTTGATCATGGGGCCTGTCGGCACCTGGTCAGCAGAGGGAGCGGAATACTCACGAAGAGTCTTCTCGACAAGGTTGGCCATGGAAGTTGATGCGGATGGCACAAAGGAAGCTGGATCGACTTCCGAATGTTCACGAGAAGGAGAGCCGAAATGATTTCGTGCCTTCCTTACGAGTGACTCAGGATCTTTAGTAAAATTCGATGGCAAGTCGAAACCAGTCATGCACTACCTGTCTTCATCATCAATAGACAAAGAAGACAATCCAAGTTAGCCTGCATTGAGAACTGTTTTATTCCTGCCATGATTATAAACATATGCAAAGTGTTGATATGTCATCCTTAAGCCTTCCCTGGCAACGGCGCCAGAAATGCTTGTTGACATTTCTTAACATAATCACCTAAGAACAGGTTTGAAACCCATCCTGGTAATAGCACCAGAAATGCTGGTTGGTAAATCTTAACATTTACAGAGATCCGCAAGCGCACGGAAGTACCATTGTAGCATTTCCCCAAAGGAATATTCCAAAGGGTATCGAATCCAAGGAAGGCATTGGCGGAATGACAAGATCAACTCTATTGCAATGAGTATAGATCATAGACGGAAACAAACCAGACACTCAAGTGCAGGGGTAAAGATATGATAATGGGGTAGTGTGATCACACACACACTCACTCTCTCTCTAAAGGGTCCTAGGCATAGGTGGCGACACACGAGTTAGTTCTAGGTTCTAATGTACTATACACATAAAGTTGGAAGGAACGAGTTAGATACACTAGCGTTGAAGAACATTGACTTGAGCACCCAGGTACCACAGGGAGATAACCTCCCGTGTTGCTTCTGCACAACTCCGGTTGTTATATTTTAGACTCCTACAGCTTATCCGAACGTGGGGGATTTCAGAGCACCAACGGCTGTCACTACCGCGGCCTACCCCAAGACAAACCGTGGGATAAACTCATAAGTAAGGTAGCTACGCAACCCAAGCACCATGCTTACATTGTTAGCCGGACTTGACCAGCCCGGGCTATTGTGACCCAGGTCAAGCCCCCAGATAAACCAGCCAATTATACCGAGTACCGTGCTCAAGCACAGACTTCATACAACGCAATCATGTCATCTAATTAGATCAAACCAGGTTATGTACAGAAACGGATTTGTGTTTTCCTATGTCTGTTCAACTAGATCAAAGGGTCATGTTCGCGAAGAACACGAGCCTCTAACTTATGAACAAACACTAGAAACATGTAAAAGTCACCCATCAAGTGGATCGAAAGGCCTTGTCTATCAAGAACAGGAGCCTCTAAATGATGAACAGGTGAAGAACACATGAACAAATCACTCATGTATACTAACACAACTTTATATGAAATAGATAAATAACTGAAGTAGATCAAAGTCATACAAGTGAAATAAGATACAAGAGAACTCATACCTATATCCCAAAGTAGACTTGGATATCCTATAAGTGAGCCCCCTCTCCTTCTATTTATAGGCCCGTGCACCGGCAAAGAATGGAGGCAAACACCCTGGGGAAGCCGCATAGGACCAATGGAGAGCCACCACGTGGAAGCCCCTGAGTGGCGGCCTCAAGGTCGGTTCGGCCGACCCCTGGGGTCGGCCGACCCCCTGTGGGCCCCACTCGGGTTGTGCTTCCTCCTGGAGGCTGCCCTGTGGGTCCTTAGGTCGGTTCCCGGTGTCCACCCTGTTTTGGCGCGGTTTGCATGCCTTTGTGGGCCCATGGATCCATGTGATGTCCACGTGTCACGCTCTGATTCGTCGGGGGTTGCTTCACTTGGATTGCTTGCATGGCATGCATGCATGGCTCCCTAGTTGGCAGGTTTGCATGCATGGCATCCTTGTTGGCAGCCCACCTAGGATGAGGTGATGTGGCATAGACCCTAGAAGGTGAGTTTGGCACTCTTTTCTTGCTTATTTTCCTGCAATCAAATAATCTCCAAGGACAAGTGGAACTACATTATTATTAACTAAATACGTGTAAGAAATGCCTTATGCCCCTTTATTCATGAGTATATTGACGGCTAAAGTAGGTACTTAACAGCCGTCAACAACCAACACTTCACATAAGTTGCACCATTAATGGGGAGGAAATTTGCAAGGCCTTATGTGATATCGGAGCCCATGTAAGTGTCATCTCTTCCAAGATTTATCATGAGCTTTTTAGTAGAACTTTAAATCTTGATCCAACACAAATAAAATTAATCATGGGAGATGGTAGAACAACAAGACCTTTGGGTGTGCTTAGAGATTTAGATGTTGTTATCTCGTGTAAAACTATTCCAACTGATTTTTTCATAATTGATGCTTGCCATGATGAACATGATGATATAATTCTTGGTAGGCCTTTTCTTAAGATGGTCAATGCCGTTCTTGATGCCGGAAAGTGTAGAGTTACTATTGATCTAGATGGAACTAAACTCACATATGATTTTCTACCTGCTTCTCGTATTGCTCTACCTCTACCTCTTGATAACGAAGAGGTAGAGGACCTTCATTTTGTTGATACATTCAGGGGTCTTCTCCAACGAGCAATGGAGAATGATGTTATTTATGATGATCAAGACAAGGAACTAGCGGAAGCAACTGAGGAATTGAAGGCACAAGAAGGAAGCTTGGAGGAAGAAAGTTTTGAAGATATTGGATATTTGCAACAACAAGAACACGAAGCACCCGATATTGAGTTAAAGCCACTTCCCAAGGGATTAAAGTATGAATTTTTGGGAGCTGATAAGACGTACCCGGTCATTGGGAGTGATGAATTGAGTCCGGAAGGGATGGACAAGTTGCTGAATTTATTGAGAAGACATAAGAAGGTGATTGGTTATGCAATAAGTGACTTGAAGGGTATTAGTCCAGCCTTTTGCACCCACTACATACCACTTGAAGAACAATGCAAGCCCATTGTTGAGCATCAAAGAAGGTTGAGCCATGCTATGCGTGAGGTGGTGAAGAAGGAGGTGATCAAATTGTTGGATGCCGGAATAATATACCCCGTGCCACATAGTGAATGGGTGAGCCTGGTGCATTGTGTACCAAAGAAGGGAGGAATAACGGTTGTGAAGAATGAGAAGGAAGAATTGATACTGCAACGGGTCGTGACTGGATGGAGAATGTGCATTGACTATAAGAAGTTGAACAAGGCAACAAGGAAGGATCACTTTCCGCTACCATTTATCGATGAGATGCTTGAAAGGTTAGCCAAACATTCCTACTTTTGTGGAGGTATTCATGATTGACTTCTCGGTGCACGGTATGTGTTTTGAAAGTTGCTTGGAAAATTTGGAAAAATTCCTTAAAAGGTGTGGAGAAATTGACTTGGTGCTTAATTGGGAGAAGTGTCACTTTATGATGAAACAAGGGATAGTCTTGGGACATGTCATCTCTAAGAGAGGAATAGAGGTGGACAAGGCTAAGATTGAAAAGGTTAAAAAGTTACCACCCCCGACAAATATCAAATCGTTAAGAAGCTTTCTCGGGCATGCCGGATTTTATAGGAGATTTATAAAGGATTTCTCGAAGATCACCAAGCCATTGACACGACTTCTCCAAAAAGATGTGGAATATAACTTTGATGAAGAGTGCTTGCATGCCTTTCGGACATTGAAGCAATCTCTCATAAGCGCACCAATTATGCAACCACCCGATTGGAATCTACTATTTTAGATAATGTGCGACGCAAGTGATTATGTCGTTGGAGCCGTTCTTTGATAAAGGAAGGAAGGGAAGGTACACGCAATTTATTATGCAAGCAAAACACTAAATAAAGCTCAAGTGAATTATGCAACTACGGAGAAGGAATTGCTTGCTGTGGTGTTCGCATTTGAAAAATTCAGATCCTATATTGTGAACTCAAAGGTGATCGTGTATACCGACCATACTGCAATCAAGTACCTTTTGTCCAAGAAAGATGCCAAGCCACATTTGATTAGATGGATTCTACTATTACAAGATTTTGATATGGAAATTAGTGACAAGAAAGGGTCGGATAATGTTGTAGCCGACCACCTATCAAGGATACATCATGGAGATGATGGAATGGAGCTAATTGAAGATAGAATGAGAGATGACCATCTATATCAGGTACTTGATAGGAGAGGATGGATGCACGATATTATAAGGTGCCTACTGTTGACGGCTGTTAAGTGCCATATTTGTGGCCGTCAACGCTTGCATTTTGACATAAGAAATATACATCCACCACAGAATAGGGTCATATACTGACAATTTCCACAAGTTGCGATGTATATTCAATTGCAGGTAATAAGCACAAGAAAGAGAGCAAAAGCACACCTTATCTATCCACCTCACCAACCCAAGCAATCCAGGCTCAGCCAATAAGGGGCTGCCATGCGAGCACCCCCTGGATCCATGATGTCATCAATCCAAGGGAGAAAGCCTCGGCGAATCAGAAGTCACCACGCATATATCACATGGATCCCATGGCCCACCAGAGCGCCTCAACCGCCTCCAAAACACGTGGACACCTGGAACTGCCATAAGGACCCACACATCAGTCACCAGGAGAAAGCAGAGGGCAGGTGGGGCCCACAAGGGGTCGGCCGACCCCACAGGTCGGTCAAACCGACCTTGGGGCGCCCAATCCTGGCCTTCCACGTGGTGGTTTTTGGTTGGCTCCCCACTTCATTCTTAGGGTGTTTGGGGTGCTTCCACGCTGGTGCTCAGGCCTATAAATAGAAGGAGATGGGGTAAAGAAAAGGACACACACTTCTTTCTCCTCCTTTTCACCTTTGCCTTTTCACTTCTCTCATTAGGAGAGGAGAGCTCTTGCATAGGATTAGTGCTGGCTTGCTAGTGCTTTAGAGATTAGAAGGAAGGTGGGGTGGTGTCTTGGGGTTGTGCCATGGTGTTTGGCACATTTCCTCAAGAACGATCCTCTACGGATGCTTCTGTTCTTCATTTAGAATAAAGTGAGTATTTTGACATTCTCAGTTAGACTAAAGTGGCATTCATACTGTGTTCTTGTGTTCTTCGTTCGTTCATCATTTAGAGGCTCGTGTTCTTCACGAACATGCTTCCTCGATCTAGTTGACGATCGAGTTTCTCATAATTTTGTGTTTATTCATAAGTTAGAGGCTCGTGTTCTTCACGAACACGACCCTTGATCTTCAGTTATAAACATATAAGTTTGTAACCTATTTGTATGCCTGCTAGTCTAATCAGAGTTAGTGGATGCTCCTTTATCCTAATCTAGACCAAGTTCATCCGTGATCCCTTGCATTGGTTAGCGTTTATCTGAGTGAGTTCGGGTCTCTCTCTCGTGGGTTCGTCACTCCGTCTTCGTACGGAGTGCTATAGTATTGTTACGGGTCGACAAACGTAATCATGCTATAGTAGTAATCGGTGGTGTAGATGTGGTGTCTAGACTTCGGGTTATCCTTCGTTTGCCCTGTATCCAAACGGTTTGTCTTGGGGTAGGCCGCGGTAGTGACAGCCGTTGGACCCTCTGAAATTCCCCACGTCCGGATACAGCGTGTAGGCAACCATTTGCCGTGAACCAACTGTTATAGTCAGGAGGGGGCGGTGTCCGAAACGAGAAGTAACTAATCGAGAGGCTGTTCTCAACTCTCACGCTGCCAGCAAGATCCTTTCCATCTTCATCTCATCCTATAGAGTTGTGTCCTTGGATCACCTATCTAGGATAGAAGGTAGTACACATCGTTCCTTGGATTCGATACCCTTTGGAATACTCCTTTGGGGAAGTGCTACAACGGTATCTGCGTGTGCTTGCGGATTCTTTCGTACTCGTCGGTATACCCAGGTGGATCTTACGGTCACGCTAGGTGCACAACTAGTGGTGACGTTAAGAAATACCAACAAGCATTTCTAGCGCCGTTGCCGGGGAACGATTGTTGTATCTATCTTCGAACCTAGTGGTCCTCGTATCTTTTGTTTTTCTTTTTGTTCTACCTTCACCCCCGTTACCCATCAATATCCTTTTTGTTTCTTTTCTTTTACCTTTACCATGGAGGATCGGTCTATTCAAGATCTTTCCACCCCTAGAGCTGAATCATTTGAGCTGCCACCTTCTGAACACCCAATTCACACGACAAGCTATGGGTTCGGCTCTAACTTGATTGACTTGGTTCGAAGGACTTGTTCCTTTTCGGTGATAGCTAGTGAGAATCCTTATGAATGCCTACAACAATTTGGCAGAATCTGTTCATGCCACGCCATTGAGGGCATGAAGCATGACACCCTCAAGTGGAAATTGTTTCCCTTCTCCCTAGTGGGAGATGCGAAGCGGTGGTACACACGTGAAGTAGGTAAAGCCGAGGGCAATTGGGATGCCCTGGTGAAAATATTTTGTTTGAAATATTTCCCTGCCTCTCGTGTTGCCGCCCTGCATAGGGATATTTTCAACTTTAGCCAAAGAGAGGAGGAGACTCTAGGAGCAACCTGGGAAAGATTCTCACATATGGTGAACTCATGTCCAGTCCTACACCTGCCAGAGCACATATTGCTTGAACACTTCTACATAGGCCTGAACAAAAGCTCAGCTTCACAGCTAGACGCATCTTCTGGAGGATCGTTTATTCAAACGCCCATAAGTAAAGGGAAGAACATCCTGGAGAAAATCCTACGTGATCTCCCTTTCTCAACCGAATCTAAACCTCCCCCGGAAGAAAGTGTACCCGAAGCTGGGGATGCCTTAGCAGCTGGGACCAGCACCACACCACCCACATCTGTAGATCCAGCCGCAGACGATCCCCCCGAACCATCAGCATCAGAAGATGAAACTTCTCAATCTTTAGTGCTGCAATTGATGCTTGAGGATGACCTTTTTGAAGATTATGGAAACACCTCAAACTACCAATGTAGAGGGAAACCACTGATCCCGAACATTCCTCTAGGTCCAGATGAGATAGCTTATTTCAAGGACACTGTTCGGGAGCTAACCGCTATCATGACTCGGGAGTGGTCGGAAGAGCTAGAGTGCTCATCCAAGGCCCTCCAGATCGGCCAATCTCATTCGACCCTCCCATGTACCATGCGCGGGAGGCAGATAGACGCCCTCTACAACCCTTTGGTTGGAGCTAACATCATCTCAAGTGATTACACGATAGAAGTTTTGGGAGATGAACCCTTAGTTTTGTCCAGCGTATCTGCCATGAACTTCCACGGACAAACTATGGAAGGGATAGGAATCCTCAACCAGATACCCGTCATCTGCGGCAGTGTCCATTCTGTCCTAGATTTTCATGTCTTCGACATCGAGGATTTCGATCTTATGATAGGACTCCCCCTTGAGAAATTTCTCAAAGAGGCCCCAGCGCGAAGGGAAAGTTGGTGTCCGATTAGGAGAGGAAGTCCTGTCAGTAAAGATTGCCGGAGCTAAATATGCAGCAACAGATCCTCCTCCTGATCCCGGAGTGATTAAGGAAGTGAAAGCCATCATCCCTGGACAATTCCCAGAAGCTTTCCTCGATGAAAACACTGGGAAATTCATAGAGGAAGAAGCAGAACCCGCTGCACCCATAGATATTTCGGAGTGCGAAGCTCCTCCTAAGCCTCCTATCGAGCTAAAACCTTTGCCAGACGGGCTTCAGTATGTCTTCCTGCATGGGGATACCGAAACCCTCGTGATCATTAGCGACAAACTCACAGGAGAGGAAACTAGAAGACTTATGGCCATCTTAGAAAAACACCACGCTGTCTTCGGATATTCTCTCCAAGACCTGAAAGGGATAAGTCCCTCTCTCTGTACCCATTGCATCCCCGTAGATTTGGAAATTCCACCCTCTCGAGAGCCTCAGAGAAGGTTGAATAACCATATGAGGGAGGTAGTTAAAAAGGAGGTGCTAAAACTTTTGCACGCCGGGATCATCTACCCCGTGCCATATAGCGATTGGGTTAGCCCTGTCTAGGTCGTGCCAAAGAAAGGAGGGATGACAAAGATCACCAACTATCAAGGTGAGGAGATCGCTCAACGTCTCCCCGACAAATGGAGAATGTGCATAGACTATAGGAAACTCAATAAGGCCACAAAGAAGGACCATTTCCCACTACCCTTCATCGACGAGATGTTGGAATGGCTAGCTAACCACTCCTTCTTTTGTTTCCTTGATGGGTATTCCGGATACCATCAAATCCCCATCCATCCAGATGACCAAAGCAAGACTACTTTCACATGCCCCTATGGAACCTATGCTTATCGAAGAATGTCGTTCGGGTTGTGTAATGCACCCGCATCGTTCCAACGGTGTATGATGTCTATTTTCTAAGACATGATTGAGCAGATCATGGAGGTCTTCATGGACGACTTCTCTGTCTATGGGAAGACCTTCGATGACTGCCTAGAGAACCTAGATAAAGTCTGGCAGCGATGCCAGGATAAGGACCTAGTTCTAAACTGGGAGAAATGTCATTTCATGGTCCGTGAAGGCATCGTCTTGGGTCACTTAGTTTCTAAGCGTGGGATAGAGGTGGACCGAGCCAAAATCGAAGTTATAGAAAGCATGGAAGCCCCCACCAATGTAAAGGGAATCCGCAGTTTCTTAGGCCATGTAGGGTTCTACCATCATTTTATCAAAGACTTCTCCCAAATAGCTAGACCCCTCACACATTTGCTGGCCAAAGACACTCCTTTCGAGTTCACCGAAGATTGCATGAAAGCTTTCCTCACTCTTAAGGAAGCTCTCATCTCAGCTCCGATCATTCAGCCCCCAGATTGGACGCTTCCTTTTGAGATCATGTGTGAAGCCAGTGATTACGCCGTAGGAGCCATGCTAGGCCAAACCAAGGATAAGAAGCATCATGCGATTGCTTATGCTAGTAAGACTATGACCGGAGCTCAGTAAATTATGCCACAACTGAGAAGGAGCTCCTGGTAGTAGTCTTTGCGCTAGATAAATTCAGATCTTACTTGGTAGGGTCTAAGATAATCATCTATACTGATCATGCTACTTTGAAATACCTGCTTGTTAAGAAAGATGCAAAACCCCGGTTGATTAGATGGATTTTGCTACTCCAAGAATTTGATATTGAAATTAAAGATAGAAAGGGAATAGAAAATTCTGTAGCAGATCATTTGTCGTGTATGCATGCTACTAACTCGCAGGACCTGCCAATAAACGACTACCTCCGGGATGATATGCTGCTGAAGGTCACCGACTCCACCCCCTGGTATGCAAATATTGTTAATTACATGGTTACATGATATATACCACCAGGGGCGGACAGGAAAAAGTTGATACATGACAGCAGAAAGCATATGTGGGACGATCCATACCTATACAGAGTTTGTAATCACGGGTTGTTATGAAGATGTGTACCCTCTCCAGAAGGACTGCAAATCATTGAGAAATGCCACGCAGGGCCGTATGGAGGGCATCATGGGGTTTTCCGCACCCATGCAAAAATCTGGCAAAGTGGCTTCTTCTGGCCGACCATGTATGATGATACCAAGGAATTTATTCGAAGATGCTGCAGATGCCAAAAACATGGGGGATCACTACCAGAGATGTCATGCCCCTACACGACAACCTGCAAGTGGAACTCTTCGACGTTTGGGGAATTGATTTTATGGGACCATTCCCGAAATCAGAAGGCTGTGAGTACATCTTAGTGGCAGTCGACTATGTGTCAAAATGGGTAGAAGCAATAGCTTGTCCTTCGGCAGACTCCAAACAATCCAAAAAGATGTTCCAGGACATTATCCTACCCCGATTCGGCACACCTAGGTTGGTGATCAGTGATGGAGGTTCACACTTTATCGATAAAAAGTTCAGAAAATTCCTAGCAAAATTGGGGATACATCACAATATTGCCACAGCATACCACCCTCAAACCAACGGTCAGGCTGAAACATCGAATAAGCAAATCAAAAATATCTTGCAGAAGACAGTAAAGGAAGCAGGAAATTGTTGGAAGAGACATCTACCTGATGCATTATGGGCATATAGGACTGCTTTCAAGACGCCGATCGGAATGTCACCCTATCAAATGGTCTATGGAAAAACATGCCATCTGCCAGTGGAGATTGAACACAAAGCCCATTGGGCCATTAAGAGGTTTAACCTAATCTTTCCCAAGGTAGCTAGGCAAAGGCAACAGCAGATCTCGGAGTTGGAAGAATGGAGAGACAAAGCATATCACAACTCCAAGATCTATAAGGAAAGGACCAAGAGGTGGCATGACAAGAAGATCAAAAGGAAGGAATTCACTATTGGAGATAAAGTCCTACTCTATAATTCAAGGGTGAAACTCTTTGGACATGGGAAACTACAAAGCAAGTGGGAAGGACCATTCTCTGTCATTGAAGTTGCACTACATGGAGCAATCACCATACAAAATGATGAAGGAGAAACCTTCAAGGTAAACGGCCATCGCTTGAAGATCTTCCTGGAGCCGGATGATAAGGAGTATGAGATCATCAAGCTCGCAAAGGGGCAATAAGCTCCCGATCATGGCCTTCCAAAATATCAGGTAAGAAACCAGTGTGGGGGAAACCCGCACACAACCACCCAGAAGCACAAAAAGGTACGCCACCCGCACTTTAACAAAATAAAGGCTACGCCTCTTAATTGTTTATTCTCCTTACCTCATAACCCTCAAGGATAGTGGGCAACTAGGCTCATTCCTTACTTTTTTATCCTGGTGCTTATGAGCAAAAATCATTAGGGAACTCATGCCTATCTAAGTGGTTGGTGTTTGTGATATGGCCTGATAAAATGATCCCCGCTCTAAATGTCCGAGTGCTTGGGTACTTTATTTGAAAACCATAAAACCCTGTTTGCAAGGCTCCTCTTTGATATACCACTGTCCTACCAAAGCCATATGATGTTCATAGTTGAAAAACCTTATACTCATATGCTGCTTGTTATTGCATTGAGCTTTGTCAAATTCTGTGACCCTTGTGAGAATTCTTTTCATTACTTTCATGATCAAGATTCATGTGCACACCACCATTTCCCCCTCGCTAAGCCTCTACACTGGAGGGTAGCAATGTATCATTCCATTCCGTGAAAATAAGGCCCCATATGTGTTGATCTCTCCCTTCTAAGTTTTTGTTACACAAGGGACATGGCTATTGAAAAAAAAATATGGACACATGAAGGTCCAGGTATTGAAAAAAAGAGTTGGACACATGAAGGTCCACAAGAAAAAAATATATATATATATATAAGAGATAGCCATGTTCTCAAAAGATTTTTATACAAGAGGGAGAATCATGCAAAAAGGAGTTTCATAATTTAGATGGTAATAACTAGTGTCCATTCCGGGGCTAGTATATACCTTACCATCTACCGACTCTCATTATATATGTATGGTAATATCTAGCACCCATTCCGGGCCTAGTATCCACCTTACCATAGTCGCCATACCCATACACGTGCACATCTTGATCTGATTGTATGATTTGATTTTCTCTGAGGATCTAGTCTTTGACTCTGCAATATATGTGATGCAAGTATGCTTTATCCTTTATCCTACCTTGAGCTCCACATATAGCCATCATTAGAAGTAGGATGAAGGAAGGCAATTTAATGCCTTGGTGAGGACATTTACACATTGAGCAATCTGAGAGAATCAACTGAGGAGCTAAGCAACGTTTATTCTAAAAATTTATCGCAAAACCCCAAGTTGCTTGACCGGATGAGCAGGAATGATTTTTATTCATGTCTGTTCCATTCCTCAACTACCCAAGATAGCATGATAGACACTCCACAAGCTCACAAGTCGAAGGTAAAAGTTTGGAATGATCTCTTGTTCGTTCTACACCTTGAGTAGTTTTTCCACCTTGAACCTCTTACCTTCACTCAGGGACGAGCAAAGGTCAAGTGTGGGGGAGTTGTTGACGGCTGTTAATGGCCATATTTGTGGCCGTCAACGCCTGCATTTTGACATAAGAAATATACATCCACCATAGAATAGGGTCTTATACTGACAATTTCCACAAGTTGCGATGTATATTCAATTGCAGGTAATAAGCACAAGAAAGAGAGCAAAAGAACACCTTATCTATCCACCTCACCAATCCAAGCAATCTAGCCTCAGCCAAGAAGGGGCTGCCATGTGAGCACCCCTTGGATCCATGATGTCATCAATCCAAGGGAGAAAGCCTCGGCGAATCAGAAGTCGCCACGCGTATATCACATGGATCCCATGGCCCACCAGAGTGCCTAAACCGCCTCCAAAACACGTGGACACCTGGAACCGCCATAAGGACCCACACATCAGTCACCAGGAGAAACCAGAGGGCAGGTAGGGCCCACAAGGGGTCGGCCGAACCGACCTTGGGGCGCCCAATCCTGGCCTTCCACGTGGTGGTTCCTGGTTGGCTCCTCACTTCATTCCCGGGGTGTTTGGGGTGCTTCCACGTCGGTGCTCAGGCCTATAAATAGAAGGAGATGGGGTAAAGAATAGGACACACACTTCTTTCTCCTCCTTTTCACCTTTACCTTTTGGCTTCTCTCATTAGGAGAGGAGAGCTCTTGCATAGGATTAGTGCTGGCTTGCTAGTGCTTTAGAGATTAGAAGGAAGGTGGGGTGGTGTCTTGGGGTTGTGCCATGGTGTTTGGCACATTTCCTCAAGAACGATCCTCTACGGATGCTTCTGTTCTTCATTTAGAATAAAGTAAGTATTTCGACATTCTCAGTTAGACTAAAGTGGCATTCATACTGTGTTCTTGTGTTTTTCATTCGTTCATCATTTAGAGGCTCGTGTTCTTCACGAACACGCTTCCACGATCTAGTTGACGATCGAGTTTCTCATACTTTTGTGTTTATTCTTAAGTTAGAGGCTCGTGTTCTTCACGAACACGACCCTTGATCTTCTGTTATAAACATATAAGTTTGTAACATGTTTGTATGCCTGCTAGTCTAATCAGAGTTAGTGGATGCTCCTTTATCCTAATCTAGACCAAGTTCATCCGTGATCCCTTGCATAGGTTAGTGTTTATCTGAGTGAGTTCGGGTCTCTCTCTTGTGGGTTCGTCGCTCCGTCTTCGTACGGAGTGCTATAGTGTTGTTACGGGTCGACAAACGTAACCGTGCTATAGTAGTAATCGGTGGTGTATATGTGGTGTCTAGACTTCGGGTTGTCCTTCGTTTGCCCTGTATCCCACGGTTTGTCTTGGGGTAGGCCGCGGTAGTGACAGCCGTTGGACCCTCTGAAATCCCCCATGTCCGGATACAACGTGTAGGCAACCATTTGCCGTGAACCAACTGTTATAGTCAGGAGGGGCCGGTGTCTGAAACGAGAAGTACCTAATCGAGAGGCTGTTCTTAACTGTCATGCTGCCAGCAAGATCCTTTCCATCTTCATCTCATCCTATAGAGTTGTGTCCTTGGATCACCTAAATAGGATAGAAGGTAGTACACATCGTTCCTTGGATTCGATACCCTTTGGAATAATCCTTTGGGGAAGTGCTACAGTGGTATCTCCGTGCTCTTGCGGATTCTTTCATACCCGTCAGTATACCCAGGTGGATCTTACGCTCACGCTAGGTGCGCAACTAGTGGTGACGTTAAGAAATACCAACACTTACAGAAGATGCCATTAGATCACTTGGTTAAAAATGCTAAAAGAAGGGTAATTGCCGAGAGCAGAAAATTTTATTGGGATGCACCATACCTATATAGATTGGGAGATGATGGAGTGCTAAGAAGATGCGTACCACGGGAAGAAAGAGAAGAAATTATAAGAAAATGACAGTCATCGGAATATGGAGGACATTATTGAGGACCTGTGTGGTTCGAGGACCGGTGGATGGTCGCTCCTTAGTGATGAGTGATTGACAATGTTGTCTGGACTGACTCTTGGCCTAGTATTGAAGGTACAGGTTGCGGCTTGATTCACGTGGTGCAGGTGAAGATCGAGTGCGAAAGGTCTATGTCTATGTGACCTCCCAGGAGCGGAGAGACAAGTAGGCTTCGATCGAGGTACCCGGTGGCCGACGGGATCAAGTGCGGACCGTACGCTGGCAAGAAGAGCAAGACGACGTCGAGAGGGGTGCAGTCGGTGCAAGGTAGCAGTTAACAACTGAAGCTTGCACGCGGGGTTTGCAATGGTTTGGCCACAAAACCACTGGGTTACTTGGCTGAGCCACAAAGCCAAGGCCGAAGGCTCGACGGGGCGACCAGCCTGCTCAGACCGGTCTGACCGTCCAGGGGAGGCAGTCTGACCGCCCTGGCCAGAGTGACCGGGGGAGGCCGGTCTAACTGCCTAGGAGGGGCGGTCTGACCGCCTGGCTCGCAGCGCATCGAGAAGCTTCGAAGCAGAGGACGTGTGGCGCGATCGTGAGGCTGGCGTGAAGATGAAGCGGATTGCGGCCAGCGGGTGTCTGTCCGATGGAGAAAATGACCAAAGTTCCCAACGTGCCCTTGGAGGGTGTGTATCTTAAGTTAAGTAAGTAGGGGTAGTTTGGTCATTGGTTGCCCTCCATATAAACTCATTTGAGAGGAGATGGCAGCCACCTCTTGGAACCCTAGTTCATTTGCTTTCCTTTTTTGTTTTCCTTAGGCCTAGCTTGAGAGCTTCATTAGAGATCTTGTGAGAGGGATGGATGTTCGGGCGGCTTGCTAGACCTTGTATGAACCTTTCATGGTATGTATAGAAGCTTCGGCGTGGTTCATCTAGTCTCTCTTTGTCTCCCGGTGTTTTCCCTTTTGGTGATTTTCGGAGCTCTTTTTGCAGATTTTCGTGGTGGCTTGTTTGAGGGGTTTCTTGAAGGGATTCTTGTTGGGTGTCACACATGAGGTCTTCGTGCCTCTTTTCCTAGTGACTTTGCCCCAGAAATCCTTTGGGAAATCCTTTGATTTGGGTGGATTTCGGAGTTCTTGGAGTTCATGACCTAGAGACCTTCGATTCGCGATTCCTCTTGATTGGATGGGTTTCAGTGGATATCCTTTGGTGGAGAGGTCATTCATGAGGTAACCCAGCTATCCCCGATGTTTCGTTGCAATCCGTGGAGTGAAACGGGAGATCGGGTGAAGGGAAGTTGACGGTTGACCCGCGGCCAGTTTCTAGAGGGTAGGCGGTCTGACCGCCCCTGGCACGCGGTCTGACCGCCCTGGGAGTTTCGTGAAGAAAGTGTTGGTTTTCCAGGAATTTTGTCTGAGAGCTTGTTTGCCTTGATCAGAGGAGTTTCCAGGCGAAATCTTGGGTCGATTTGGAGTCGTGAGCTTCGAGATGGGGTTTTGGGGAATTTCTCAGCCTAGGCGGTCTGACCGCCCTATCCATGCGGTCTGACCGCCCCTGGCAGGAAGTTTCCCATGTGTTGTTTCCGCTGTTGTGATTGAGTAGTTTCAGTGCTTGCTAGTGAGGTTTGCTCCAAGGATCAGTAGCACTCCAGTGGCTACGTGGTCTTGGCAAACATGCGGATAGAGTGGTGAAAGTGATTTTGGGATAGAGGCCGTGTTCATCTTGTTGGAGGTGCTATATCCCTCGAGAAAATTTTTTTATCGGCTCCCATTCACTCCCCCCTCTCTGGTCGCCCAATCCGGTCCTTAAATTGATATCAGAGCCGGTTACGGATCTTTTCGATTCTAACCAGTCTAAGATCCAAAGATGGGTGACAACGGAAAGGGGTCGGGTCCTCCGCACTTCGATGGGAAAAATTACCAGGTGTGGAAGAGGCGCATGGGCGTGTTCTTGCGTGGGAAAGGACAATTGATTTGGGATGTGACGCAAAATGAGCACTATGTCATTACGGACGATTTCATCCTCCAAGGTGCTCGGGACATGTGTGAGGCCAACAGCAAGGCCATGGATTACTTGTCCCGTGCTCTATGTGCCGCAGAGTTCGATCGCGTGTACTCAGAGAAGGTGGCTGGAAAGATTTGGGCTAAGTTGAGGATTGCTCATGTTGGGAACGCTCAGGTTCAGGCGCGCTTGTTTGCCACTCACCGGAGAGAGTACGAGAACTTCACTCATCTCCCCGGTGAGTCGATTGATGCCATGTTCCAGCGCTTCACCTGTATTGTGAACAACATGAGGGCCAATGTGGCGGTGCTCCCATACACGGATCATGATAGAGCAATCAAGCTTTTGCACGCACTTGATAGATCCGTGTGGAGTGCCAAGGTCGAGGCCATTGAGGAGTCGAGCGTGTATGACACGTTGACTGAGGACGAGCTATTCTCTAAGCTCAAGTCGTCGGAGGTGGATCATGGCCTAAGAGCCAAGGCTGAGAGCACGACTGAGTCCCATAGTCTTGCTCTTGTGTCTGGATCTGGTGGAAGGACTAACACTAACTCCTCCTCGAGGATGTTTTCTTTGTCTTCCTTTGTGTCCTTACCAGATGAGGAGTACGATGAGCTTGGAGAGGACGAGCTGGCCCTGCTGACCAGGAAGTTCGAGAGGCTGCACGAGAAGCGCATGAACATGAGGAGAACAACTCGTACGTGCTACAGATGCGGCAAGCAGGGACACTTCATCGCTGAGTGCCCGCAGGAGATCGAGCCAAAGAACGTGTACAAGCACCGACTAAGGATCGAGAACAAGTATCGTTCGAGGCGTGAGCAAAAGAGCAAGTACAAGGACAAGGATGAGCGGAGGTCGAGGAAGGGCGGCGGCTATGACAAGAAGAAGAAGGCTCGGGCGATCGTGGGTGCGAGCAACGTCGACTCCAGTTCCTGCTACATCTCGTCGAGTTCCAGCGGCAGCGACGACGACAGGAAGCGCAAGAACAAGAACCATGGTTCCAAAAACCTGAGTGGCCTGAGTTGCTTCGCGCGAGAGGACGGCTTCTGCGGCATGGCCCACAGCTCCGGCAGCAAGAGAAGCCAGAAGGATGACTCCGGATCAGAATCCGAGGATGAGGTATGTGATGAGCTCTCTACCTTGCACCAGGAGAATGCTGAGTTGGTTGCTTTGCTTGACAACCATGATACCATGCTTAGAGACACTAAGAAACTTAGGAAAGAACTTAGAGCCACACTAGAAGAAGCTAGGGAGAAAATTGTTGAGCTAGAATCTATGAATCTTGATGCTGGACTTGAGATTGATTCCCTTAAGATTGCTCCTGTTGTTGTTGATGCTCTTGATTGTGATGACTGCAATGCTTTCTTGGCTGATTTAACTTTGCTTAAGGAAAAGCATGCCTCAAAGATAGAGGAACTAGACTTGCTTAGGGCTGAGATTGATGAGTTGAAGTCTAGATCTGCTTTACTAGGTGCTTGTACTTCCTGTCCTGTGTTGCATTCCAAACTAGATGAATCTCATGATAGGATTGTTTCTTTGGAGGTTGCTTTGAAAGTTTCAATTCCTACATCTTGCTCTACATGTGAATTACATTCTGTTAAGAATATGGAATTGGCACACTATTTTGACTGTTTGCAGGATGAGAACGATGAGCTGAGAAAGCTTATGAGTTGGTTGTCTGGGCATGAGCCACATTTAAGTTTGATGATGGCTGAGTTTAAGAGGTCACATGGTCAGGCGCTGTGTTCTGACAAGATTGGTGAGAGCAGTGGTGAGGGAGAGAAAATTGGAGAGATTCCCATTCCACCACAAACAACACCCATTAACAAATTTGCTCCAAAACCCAACCATCTGAGAAACAAGATAGACACCACTCCCGATCCACTAGTGTTTCCCCACAAAACAGATAACTTCCAGAAACCGGTGAAGTTTGTGAGCACCCTTGGGAACATATTTGAGCGGAAATCAGGAGAAAAAGAGGTAGAGAAACCGAGAGAAACTCCACAGCCAAAGCCTAAACCAGTTCGCTTCCATAGTGAGTATTGTGGGAGGGACGGTCACCTCAGAGAGTTTTGCTACAAGAAGAAGAGGGATGAGAGGATGGCGAAGGAGTGGGCGAATAAGGACAGGTACCACCCCTCTAATGGTGTGCCTGAGCCTCGTATGCCACTTCCTAGGGGTCAGGCTGAGGTGCGTACAGTTCCGGGTTAGGGAACGAGAGGAATTCCCAACCGAGGTAGTTCGCGTGTTGCTGCCCAGGGGGGCAGTCAGACCGGCCTGGGTAGGCGGTCTGACCGCGTCCTAGCTGGGAGCAAGGGGTGCTGATGCCCGTGGTCGTGATTTTGATCGTGGTGGTTCCTATGGTCGTGGTACAGGCAGTAGGGGGTTTGTTTCTGGTGGTGGTGTGTTTGCTGGGCGTTCTCCTCCTCGTGAACGATATGAGGGTGGTAGAGATCGGCTTTGGTGGTTAGAGGAGCTACGAGCCACGCTTTTCTTTTCGCGGTAGTCGTTCTCCTCCAGCTAGACGTGAGGTGGTTCAGCGTGGGGGTCGTAGCTTTGGACGTGATAGGATGGATGTTACTAACCCCACTTTTGAGCAAATGGCTCGACACTGGTTTGATTCTTTTTGTGCTAACCCCAGTGTTGAGTCGCTTGCTCATTCTCATTTCATTTTTGATTTGCGGGTGGGAGGCATGGAGAACGTTTGGTTGATTGACTCCGGTTGTTTGCGACACATGACCGGAGACAAGGGGTAGTTCTCCAGCCTCACCCCAGTGTTGTGAAAGGTGTACATCACTTTCGGGGATAATGGACGAGGACGGGTGATTTCAGAAGGTGAGGTTAAGGTGAGCAAGTTGGTGACCCTAAAGTGTGTGGCTCTGGTCAAGTCACTTGGTTATAACCTGTTGTCAGTATCTCAGTTGCTGGATGAGGGTTATGAGGTGCGTTTTAAGTTGGGGGCTTCTCGTGTTCTTGACTCTCGAGGCGATCTTGTTTGTACGATCGTGCCCGAGGGACAGATCTTTCGCGCTGATTTTTCTCAGTCTTTTGGTCCCCCAAGGTGTTTGGTTGCTGGTCCTTCTTCTGAGTTGTGGAGATGGCATAGGAGGTTGGGGCACTTGAGCTTTGAGCTTCTTTCCCATTTGAGTGCACTCGATCTTGTCCGAGGATTGCCCAGGTTGCGTTTTGAGAAGGATTTGGTTTGTGCGCCTTGTAGGCATGGCAAGATGGTAGCCACTCCTCATCCACCCCTGACTACTGTCATGACAGAGCGTCCGACAGAGTTGTTGCATATGGACCTTGTTGGGCCAGCTCGAGTTCGCTCGATGTGTGGGAAGTGTTATGTCCTAGTGGTGGTGGACGATTACTCTCGCTATGCCTGGGTGTTTTTCTTGGAGGAGAAGGGTGAGACGTTTGGTTTTGTTCGAGATCTGATCTTGAGGTTGAAGAACGAGAGACATGGGGATGCCATTAGAGTGATACGCAGTGACAATTAAGAACTCTCGTTTTGAGAGTTTTTGTCGTGATCTTGGTCTTGAGCATCAGTTTTCGACTCCGTACACCCCTCCTCAGAATGGTGTTGTGGAAAGGAAGAATCGGACCCTGTGTGAGATGGCTAGGACGATGCTCGATGAGCACAGGACTCCTAGGAGGTTTTGGGCTGAGGCGGTGAATACCGCGTGCTATGTGTCAAACCAGATTCTCCTTCGAGCTTTTAAGAAGAAAATCTGCTATGAGCTGATTCATGGGCGAGTACCCAAGGTGAGTCACTTTCATGTCTTTGGTTGCAAGTGTTTCATTCTTAAGAAGAGCAGAAAGTTGGACAAGTTTGAGGCTAGGTCGGTCGATGGTATTTTCTTTGGTTATGCTACTCACTCTAGAGCATTTCGTGTGCTCAACTTGGAAACTAACCAAATCGTGGAGACTTGCGAGGTTACCTTCAACGAGACACAGCCGCGTAGCTCTTTGGTCTTTGATTGTGTAGGTGATGAGGAGTTCGGCCAGGAGATCTTTGAGGAGGAGGTGCAGGAAGATGGTGAAGAAGATGATGGTGGTGGTGCTCCCGCAGCTGACCGTGTACCTACTACTTCCACGACTACGACAACGATCGAGGATGGTCCTTCACTTACACCGACAACGACAGAGGTTGTTCGAGAGGTTGCTGCTGCTGAGGGGGAGGTGGTCTCCAGACGTGAGGCTCCCCGACGTGTTCAGGTGGATCACCCACCTTCGTCGATCATAGGTGAAATTCATGAACGTACTACACGGTCCAGGTCACAAACGAATTCTCATTTTGCTCATTCTGCATTTGTCCCTTCTTTTGAGCCCAAAGATATTGCACACACACTTTCCGATCCAGATTGGGTGACCGCTATGCATGAGGAGCTTGAGAATTTTGAGAGGAATCAGTTGTGGGAGTTGGTTGAGCCTCCACCAAATTGCAAACCTATTGGGACAAAGTGGGTGTGGAAAAACAAAGAGGGAGAACATGGGGAGATTGTGAGGAACAAGGCAAGCTTGGTTGCTCAGGGGTTTAGCCAGAAAGAGGGGATATACTATGAGGAGACATTTGCTCCTGTGGCCCGTTTGGAGGCAATTAGGATCCTTCTAGCATTTTCAGTTGCTAAAGGGTTCAAGTTGTACCAAATGGATGTGAAGAGCGCATTCCTGAACGGGTTTTTAGAGGAAGAAGTGTATGTGAGGCAACCCCCAGGCTTTGAGAGTGAGAGATTTCCCCATCGGGTATACAAACTCAGAAAAGCACTATATGGCCTTAAACAAGCTCCCAGGGCGTGGTATGGTAGGCTGAGAGGGTTCTTGTTTAGTAAGGGGTTTGTGATGGGTAAGGTGGATCAGACTCTCTTTCTCCTCAGGCAGGGTGTTGACATTCTGATCGTGCAAATATACGTGGATGATATAATCTTTGGTGGCTCCTCTCACACTTTGGTTGCCAGGTTTGCAGATGACATGAGCAGGGAATTCGAGATGTCCATGATGGGTGAATTGCAGTTCTTTCTCGGGCTCCAGATCAAGCAGTGCAAGGACGGGACGTTTGTGCATCAAGCCAAGTACACAAAGGACATAGTGAAGAAATTCAAGATGGATGACTCGAAGCCGATGGCTACGCCGATGAGTACAACTACAGCTTTGGATGCGAATGTTGATGGCGAGCCCGTGGACCAGAAGGAGTACCGGAGCATGATCGGCTCCCTCCCCTACTTGACGGCGACGAGGCCGGACATACAGTTTAGTGTGTGTCTGTGCGCTCGTTTTCAGGCTTCACCGAGGACTTCACATCGGCAGGCCGTCAAGAGGATTTTCAGGTACTTGAACTACACCCCTGAGTTTGGTCTTTGGTATTCTGCGGCCTCGACACTCAACCTTCACGGGTTTGCGGATGCTGACTTCGCTAGGTGTCGTTTGGATCGTAAGTCTACTTCAGGTGGGTGTCAGTTTCTTGGGTCTTCCTTGGTTTCTTGGTCATCCCGCAAGCAGTCGAGTGTAGCCCAGTCCACTACAGAGGCCAAGTATGTTGCTGCAGCCAATTGTTGTTCCCAGCTCCTATGCATTACCTACACTATGAGCGACTTCGGTGAGGAGTGTTCCCATGTCCCTCTCTTTTGTGACAGCACCAGTGCCATAAGTGTAGCCAAGAACCCAATTCTCCACTCCAAAACCAAGCATATAGAGGTGAGGTACCACTTCCTGAGAGATAATGTGGAGAAGGGAAAGATTGCTTTGATCCATGTACACACCGAGAACCAACTATCTGATATCTTTACCAAACCCCTTGACCAAGCTACTTTCACTCACTTGCGGGATGAGCTCGGTGTGTGTTTGCTTTCCTGAGTTGGTGGTGGGAGCTCCTGTGTAGCATATGTATCATATTTATCTTTTGCATGGCATTGCATTTGTATCATGATGTATAGTCATCTTTGTTTCTTAGGTTGTCTTTTCTTTTGTATCATATGGTAGGATGAGCTTCTCCTATGTACATTGATTGCTATGATATGCTAGTTGTGAGCTTGTGAGCATGTTTGATGTGACTTGTGAAGGATAGCCATGCTCTTGATAGTTTTGCTATATTTGCATGCTGAGGTGGCTAGTTTTTGGAAAATGTTTAGATAGGCTCTCTCTTATGAGTTTAAGGCTTGGCATGATCTTAGTATGCTTTGGTGGTTTATGTCTCGCTTAATTCATGGTTGGATATCATGTGCTTCTCACTTGGGGTCAAAGACCCATGTGTCTTTATGAATGTTTAGCCCATGTGTTACCTTGTGGGGGAGCATAAGCTTGTTTTTGCAGCAAAGGCACTTCATGTACCATTTTATGCTTAAATGTGAAAAATTAACTTGGTATGAAATGCCTTGCTCAAAATTGTGCTCTCAATTGATCCATGTCATAAATGTTTTAAATCTGATTTTATATGGGTGCTAAATTGTTGCATGTTGTCTACCATGAGATGTCATATTTTAAGAAGTAGACACATGGCTTGATGGCTTTAACATGACATGAGATGCTTATGGGTGTTTGTAATGATCTTGTGTTAAGGATATGTGACCTAGCATGAAGTTTGTGTGATTTAAATTCATTTTGGTAGACTTTGCTCATGTTTTGGTCTTTAGCTCATGAGAGGGAAATTTTTCGCAAAATTGTGTATTTTGATCATGGCTTGCTCATTTGCTCATATAACTTTACTATCATGATGGCAATGCTCATACGAATCTTTGAAATGTCTTGCTTGCTCATTTGCTCACTAGTAGCATTTTGTAGTGCTCTTTGTCTATTTGAGAAGCTCTAGGTTGTAATTTTCGTAGAAATGCCTTGATTCATGCAATGTCAACAAGGGGGAGAAGTTTGTGCATGGAAAATAGGTTTGAGCATGATTAGAAGGTTTTCAGCTGGTTTCGAACTGTTTCAGAACATGTTTTTCTGGGGGCGGTCACATAGGGCGGGCTGACCGCCCTGTCTGTGGTGTGACCGGCCCAGGCGGTCTGACCGGCCTGGCTAGGCGGTCTGACCGGCCTGGGTCAGTGAGAGCAAGTTTTGCTCATTTTTTATGCATCTGTAGTAGTTCTTGCATGCATATGTTCAGGGGGAGTGCATCTGCTCAGGGGGAACCTGCATGTGTTCAAGGGGAGCTCCGTGTGTCGCCTGAGTTCTTGCTTTGGTGGTTTGCTCTTCGTGAGCTTTAGTTTGTGTCTCGGTTGTGTTGAGCCGTTGCCCTTGCCTTAGGGGACCGAGACTTTGGCTTCAAGTGATCAGGACTTGTGTTGTTTGGTTTTTGGATCACTTGATGGGCTGTTTGTTGTTTCTTTCTTTTTCTTTTCCTATGATGATTACTATGTGTGTGGGTGTTGTCAATGCACTCATCAAGGGGGAAATTAAGGACCTGTGTGGTTCGAGGACCGGTGGATGGTCGCTCCTTAGTGATGAGTGATTGACAACATTGTGTGGACTGACTCTTGGCCTAGTATTGCAGGTACAGGTTGCGGCTTGATTCGTGTGGTGCAGGTGAAGATCGAGTGCGAAAGGTCTATGTCTGTATGACCTCCCAGGAGTGGAGAGACAAGTAGGCTTCGATCGAGGTACCCGGTGGCCGACGGGATCAAGTGCGGACCGTACGCTGGCGAGAAGAGCAAGACAACGTCGAGAGGGATGGAGCCGGTGCAAGGTAGCAGCTAACAACTGAAGCTTGCACGCAGGGTTTGCAGTGGTTTGGCCACAAAACCACTGGGTTACTTGGCTGAGCTACAAAGCCAAGGCCAAAGGCTCGACGGGACGACCAGCCTGCTCAGGCCGGTCTGACCGCCTAGGGGAAGCGGTCTGACCGCCCTGGCCAGAGTGACCAGGGGAGGCCGGTCTAACCGCCCAGGAGGGGCAGTCTGACCGCCTGGCTCGCAGCGCGTCGAGAATCTTTGAAGCAGAGGACGCGTGGCGTGATCGTGAGGCTGGCGTGAAGATGAAGCGGATTGCGGCCAGCGGGCATCCGTCCGATGGAGAAAACGACCAAAGTTCCCAAAGTGCCCTTGGAGGGCGTGTATCTTAAGTTAAGTAAGTAGGGGTAGTTTGGTCATTGGTTGCCCTCCATATAAACTCAGTTGAGAGGAGATGGCAGCCATCTCTTGGAACCCTAGTTCATTTGCTTTCCTCTTTTGTTTTCCTTAGGCCTAGCTTGAGAGCTTCATGAGAGATCTTGTGAGAGGGATGGATGTTCGGGCGGCTTGCTAGACCTGGTATGAACCTTTCATGGTATGTATAGAAGCTTCGGCGTGGTTCATCTAGTCTCTCTTTGTCTTCCGGCGTTTTCCCTTTTGGTGATTTTCAGAGCTCTTTTTGGGGATTTTCGTGGTGGCTTGTTTGAGGGGTTTCTTGAAGGGATTCTTGTTGGGTGTCACACATGAGGTCTTCGCGCCTCTTTTCTTGGTGACTTTGCCCCGGAAATCCTTTGGGAAATCCTTTGATTTGGGTGGATTTCGGAGTTCTTGGAGGTCATGACCTAGAGACCTTCGATTAGCGATTCCTCTTGATTTGATGGGTTTCGGTGGATATCCTTTGGTGGAGAGGTCATTCATGAGGTGACCCAGCTATCCCCGAAGTTTTGTTGCAATCCGTGGAGTGAATCGGGAGATCGGGTGAAGGGAAGTTGAGGGTTGACCCGCGGCCAGTTTCTGGAGGGTAGGCGGTCTGACCGCCCCTAGCACGCGGTCTGACCGCCCCTGGCACGCGGTCTGACCGCCCTGGGGGTTTCCCGAGGTAAGTGTTGGTTTTCCGGGGATTTTCTCTGAGAGCTTGTTTGCCTTGATCAGAGGAGTTTCCAAGCGATATCTTGGGTCGATTTGGAGTCGTGAGCTTCGAGTTGGGGTTTTAGGGAATTTCTCAGCCTAGGCGGTCGGACCGCCCTGTCCATGCGGTCTGACCGCCCCTGGCAGGAAATTTCCCGTGTGTTGTTTCCGCTGTTGTGATTGAGTAGTTTCAGTGCTTGCTGGTGAGGTTTGCTCCTAGGATCAGTAGCACTCCAGTGGCTACGTGGTCTTGGCAAACGTGCGGATAGAGTGGTGAATGTGATTTTGGGATCGAGGCCATGTTCATCTTGTTAGAGGTGCTATCTCCCTCGAGAAAGAATTTTTATCGGCTCCCATTCACTCCCCCCCTCTCTGGTCGCCCAATCCGGTTTTTCAATTATGGACACTTTAGAACATAAGCAAAAGTATGGGCAAGCAGATTCTATTGCCCTGAGATGCACGAGGATGCTAAAAGGTTTGTTACAACTTGCCCGGAATGCCAAAGGAGTGGAAATATATCACAAAGGAATGCAATGCCGCTGAATTATAATTTCAAAGTGATCTATTTGATGTTTGGGGCATTGACTTTATTTGACCGTTCGTGAACTCGCATGGATATGAACACATCTTGGTCATAGTTGATTATGTATCAAAATGGGTTGAAGCGATTCCATGTCGCAAAGCATCTACGGAAGAAGCTATTCAAATGATCAAGACGGTGATATTCCCTCAATACGGTCTTCCTAGAATTTTAATAAGTGATGGTGGATCACACATTATTGGCAAGGATTTCAAAAGGTGCTTGGCAAAGTAGGGAATCGAGCATAGGGTGTCCACGGCCTATCATCCACAAACAAATGGCCAAGCAAAAACATCGAACTAGCAACTCAAAGACATCCTCAAGAAGACAGTGACTAAAGGAGGAAAAGATTGGTCAAAGAAGCTAGACAGAGCATTGTGGGCATACCGGACTGCGCATAAAACACTGATAGGTATGACCCCTTATCAATTCGTCTATGGAAAAACATGTCATTTGCCGGTAGAACTAGAGCACAAAGCTTATTGGGCAATAAAGGAGATGAATCTTGATATTGATGCAGCACGAATAAAGAGGAGGATTCAAATAAGTTAAATTGAAGAGCTAAGATTGAAGGCATATCACAGTGCTAGCATCTATAAAGAAAGGATGAAGAGATGGTATGACAAAAGATTGCATAAGAAGGAATTCAAGGAAGGAAACAAGGTCCTACTATACAATGCTCGTTACAAGGTCTTCGGCAAAGGAAAATTGCAAAGCAAATGGGATGGACCATACATCGTACACTCGGTGTCACCATCGAGAGTGGTAACAATCATGGACGTCAAGGGAGATCAATATGTTGTGAATGGACAACGACTCAAGGTATTCCTACATCCCGACATTGTGCCCATTAAATACATTGATGTCTACACCTTGGATGGTGACCCGGATCATCAAGACTAGCAACGAAAACAAGGTAAGTGTGTAAATAATTTTATGTTTTTTATGAGCATCCCACCTTTGCCCTTAATTTTATTTTATGACGAGGACGTCGTATGTTTTAAGTGTGTGGGGGGGAAGGTGTGATCTCTTGTTTTTTTAGTTGAGTTGTTTCTTTTTTTAAAAAAATTAGTTCGATGGTGTGATTTAAATTAGTGTGGAGTCAATAAAAACAATATTCTTGTGCAAGTTTTTCCTTTCCTCTACTTGTTGGTTTGTTCTTTACCTTTATTATTTGAGTATGAGTAATGAGCATTAATGTTTACCGTGGTGCTTAGTGGAAGTTCGCCTATAAAGTACCCATACACAACTTTAATCTAAAACCTCACTTTGACTTTGCTATGAGTAAGACTAAAATTGGAGGATTTTATTTCTGAAAATTTATGAAAAACCCTTGCAATAAAGGTTAGCAACTTCTTCTTCCAAGTCGAGAGACAAGCATATCCTATGCAAGGCCTATATTATATATACTCCACCATAAGTGTTGTTAGCATGATGAATTGGGTTTGGAGTTTTCTCTCTTGGAAGTTCTAATTTCGAGCAATGATCATGTCCTTGCTTTATATCTTTTGTTGCTAGCCTTGTCATATATTCGGTAACAAGACTTTCACATCGAAAGTCCCATGTATCACCGGATTCCATACCCAACCCATAATATCTCTTTTATTCATCTTATTCCATGAACACAACCTATGCCTGTAGATTCGTTCTGTTTCTAGAAAGAATTTTAGTTAAAATTCAGATTGTGTGTATGGTGAAGGAAACAAGCGAAGAGGTTCGGAGAAGAGATAAAGATGTCAAGAAAAGAGGAAGTGAAGAAAAAAAATGTGTATAAATGAAAAAAAAGAGATAGAAAAAAAAGAAAAGAGAAATTTGAGGAAAAGCAAGAAAGGTATAAGACGGATGGTAAATCAAGTGAAGATCAAAGGAAGGATGTTGCATTGTTAAGAATGATTCTTTGATTTTCCAACCATGTGCAATCCGACAACGAGGACATCATTAGTGCCTTGAAGTCATATTTTCTTTTGCCTTTGCAAATGTCCACCATTCTAAATCTTCTCATCCTTGATATCCTCACATTATGGTTTCATTCTCATGGTCATTGGCTCGGGAGGTGAACAACTATTAGATCACTTTCCTAGCTTGATGATATTTGTGTTAACTTCACTAGCCATACCTATAGCTCCACCATGAATTATAAATGAGAGACTTATGAGAGGTGAGAGTTTATAAATTATTTAGGATAGCCACTTCAAATGAGTGACATGTGAGGACTTGGAGAAAGACTTTGTCTAATACTTGTTGCAGGAATTTTATTTTAAACTCATGGAAAACCCTCCAATGGAAGTAAGAAAGTAAATATGGTTGGATTTGAGGATCTCTAGTGAAAGGAATGTGTTGTGGGGTAAGTCTTGAATTGGCAATATTTCTAAATGCCCATGTTTATGTCATGATCATTGCTTTCATGTTTCTTATACTAAAGAAGAAGGTTTAACTAACTTGTAAGGAAATGTGAGACGAAGCACATTTCAACTCCCTGGATGAATGACTTTTGCAAGCAACTTGCTCGAGGGAGAGCAAGATCTAAGCGTGGGGGAGTTGTTGGCGGTCAAATATGACACCCCTAAGGAACTTGTTACACTTTGGTTTCGGCTTTGATTTGGAACTAACCCACCACTAGGCATACTAATGATGTAACAAGTTCGACATGAGCATGTGTTTTTGAAGTTGTATGTTTATGCAGGAAATCACGAGCTTAATGGATAAGTTCACATCAAGTTTGGAAGGTGTTAAGCAAGAGGATCAAGGAGCTCCGTTCGTGTGCGAATACAAGATGAACTTACTTCCAAAGGTGGCAAGGACCAAGATGCAACCGCAAGATATTCCCGAGGACCAAGACAACAGATCGGAGTTCATGCGACAAGACCCTCTATCTTGATTGTGGGGATAACGACGTCCAAATCGCACATGCGAAGGATCAGAAGATTCAAGGGCCGAGAGAAGCCTGCATGAGGAAGACGGAGCCGAGCCGGGCCAAAATGCGCCTAGGCCGGCCAACACATGCCGACCGGCCTAGGGCGTTTTTGTGGCGGTTCGCCCCCCCTTTCTTGTGCGCGAAGTTGATTGAACCCTAAGTCGGTGCCTCCGCCGCCATTCGCCAAAAATACTGATAAAAGCCCCCGAGGTCAATGAGAGGAAGGGATCCAATTTTCAGAGATCAAACAAAGAGAAGGAGCCACATAGAGGACAGGGGAGCGACGCCCGGAAGCCCTAGCAAGGTCCCTCCGGCGCCGCCACAAGATCAAGAGCAAGGAGGAGATTGGATCTTCAAGGGAGAAAGCAAGGCGGAGAGCATCTTCCTCGTCGATCTTCATCTAGTTCGGAGGATTCTACACCATGTCCCGCGCTACAATGTGTAACACTATGGGGTAAAGTCCTTGTTTGTCCTTGGGGTTGAAGGGAGAGCTTGAGTTGTAATCACCGAACCTATGTTTTCGATCTTTCTGCTATCATATTCATGTTGATGGTGCTTCAATCTTAATGGCCAGCTAGCTTGCTTTGGGGATGCATAGCTCATAGCTTCACGTATCATGTTCCTTTTGTGCCTTATTTGATTACTGTCGTGTAGTGACAGTACACGGGAGGGAAAGCATATCGAACTTGGTTCACATCCCCAAGTTTTGCATACCTAGATCACATCAACGTCTCGTGCTCTTATTGTCCAATCACAGATTACCCTCGTGTAGTGGCTAGTACGCGAGATGGAAAGGGTTCGACTTGGTGCACCTTTACCTTTGATAGATTAGATCGGTTCGTTCTTGCTAGGTGGTTACATCTCTAAGTGATCCTAGACCCCTTGGACAAGCTTTCTAGATTCTTGTACTCTCCATACATTTACTCTATATGTTAATCTCTTTAACCTAGATTAAATTAGTTCTCATATATATCATCACTTGATAAAGAGCTTTAAATCAACAAGATTAGTGCTTAGTTGAGCGTATCAATCCACTTGTTCCACGGATTGATAAACCTTGGGCGATACTCTAAGGGAAAAGCTACAATCGACCTGTGCACTTACGGATCGTAATTTGGTGCGTTATCTACTGTCAGCAATGCCATTGGATAAAACTCGGTATTCACAAGTGTACCCTTGGTGGCTCAGGGGAGGCTCGCCGGCGGCGATGGCCGGCTGAACCTGGCCAACCAGTGGCCTAGGAGGGACGGCGAGCTCACCTTGAGTCGATTGTCGGCGGTGGTGGGCTCAGAGGAAGCTCCGGCGATGGCCGGCGGCGAGACAGGGGCGGCGCGCCCGCCTCTGCTCCAACTCCGGCGATGGCCGGCGGCGAGACAGGGGCGGCGCGCCCGCCTCTGCTCCAACTCCGGCGAACTCGTCGGTAATGCAGGGCAAGGCGTGGTTGTGGAGGCTGCAGTGGAGTGTAGGGAGGAGCTAGGGACGGCTGGGAAGCGGCGGTGAGGCGCGGAGGAGCAAGCTACGCAGCGGCGGCGGTAATGGCGGCCGGTGGAGGGGATGCTCGTGCGAGGGAGTGCTCGGCCCCTTATATAGGCAGTCAGGGGAGTGCGGAAGGAGGGGATTGCTTCGCCTTGGCTGCCAATGGGACTTAATGGTCGGTCGGAAGCTCAACCGTGGGCCTGCGCCTGTGCGCGGCACGTGGCAGCGGCATATGGGCGGCGGCGACGCAGGTCGGTTCGCCCGTGGTGCACGCTAAGGCAGTGACGCTTAATAGCTCTCCTGCACCGGTCAAGGGGACCAGGTGGGGGCCAGCGGGTTTGAACGCCAATAGACAGGCGGCGGAAGCGGCCGGCGCGGTAGTGCGGCTCGGCAGCGGCTCGTCGCGCGCCACGCGGCGAACGGGAGGATCCCTGGCACGATTCTATCGGAAGACAGGATGGATAGGTGACGGCTTGTGGGCCCGCGGCATCTCAACGGTCAGGCACACAGACACCAGCGCCAGAAGCCGGTGGCCACGTGGTGGCGGCACTCGGCAACGTCACGCGCGGGAGCGCGCGCTCCGGAGGTCGACGCACCGAAACAAATAGATGTGCCCCCGTTTGACCGCGTCAAACTCCAAAATTTTGAACATAAATTCAAATTCGTCCCAAAAGAGAGTTGTAGAGGAGGCATAGGCCTGCAACTTTTACGGTGACCTATGTTTTGTGCAAGATTTATAAACTAGAAAAAGTGTGGTGAAGTTCCTGTTTTTCTCAGCCCCAATTCGTATAGAATCTGCCTTTGACCAAGATCTTGGTGACCTTCCACTCAAAATTAGAAATGCCGCCAATTATGACCGATTCATACGATGGAATTGGCAAATTGTGACGCTGATTGCGTTGGTGGATCTAGGAACGTTACAGAGTTTCTGTCTGGTTTTCCTTGTCACACTGATTCATATGGTGCAATGTCTATGTATGCACCGTATCAGTCAGTGCACTCTTCGCAGTAAGTTTTCACTCGGTTCGAGTCCTGTTGTTGTGTGAGCTTAGGGTTGCGGTTGCAATATAGGCCTGGTTTCTTCTCTCCGAGAAGAATTTTTGAAAGACTCCAGTTCAACCCCTTCTTTGTCGCCTGTTTGATCCTTCAAATATATAAATTCAAATTTCTTGGGTTTTCTATCAAACATGCATATTCATTTCAATGAAAAATATAATGATGGAAATAAAAAAACTATGCAGAGTTCCAAATCAAATTATCACATTAATATTTACCGTACATGGGTTTTATGCTAGTCTTGTTATAGGAAGACTTGAATACCTTCTACATATTCTATTCATCCGTGGTCCAAGTATAATAATCCTTAAAAAAATTATTGACATGTAATCAACCTAAAGCATTGTTACTAGAACGTTTTGTTGTTAAAAAAGAATTGATCATCTCACAATGTCCAAATTGCTGAAATTACATGCATCAAGAGTATGTTCTACGCGAATGCCTGCGCTTCCACTTCTGCTTTAACCATGGCGGCGTACAAACCATTGCGATGGCTCGCTAAGAGGTCGTCGTGGCTGCCGAACTCGATGACCTTCCCGTTGCTCACGACGGCGATGCGGTCAGCTTCGCGTACCGTGGAGAGCTGGTGTGCCACCATGATCGTCGTTGCACGCCGTGAGACTTTCCGAAGGGCTTCCTGCACGTGCTTCTCGGATTCCAGATCCAGCGCGCTGCTAGCCTCATCCTGAAGCAGTATCCTGGATTGCTTTACGATGGCTCGTGCAATGGCAATCCTCTGCCTCTGCCCCCCTGACAATTGGACCCCACTCTCTCCTACCTGCAGATTACAATCAAGCTGGTTCAGCAGTATACTGTTTTGCTTTCTGGACATTGATTATTTGTTTCGAAATTTTCTCTGGATTATTTCTCCAATTCTGTATAATCAGCAATTTACTTTTTTTTAGAAGAATCAGCAATTTACTTGGAATTATTTACGTGAGTGTCGTAGCCTTGGGGAAGCCCAGCAATGAACTTGTGGATGTTGGCCTCCTTGGCAACTTCTTCAATTTCAGCCCACGAAGCCTTTGGGTTGCCGAACCCGATGTTCTCTCTGATGGATCCTGTGAACAGTGCTGGCTCCTGGCCCACCATTGCACATTCCCCTCGGAGCCACTTGATGTCGAGCTCCCGTACATCAATGCCGCCAACCATGACCTTCCCTTCCCCCGGGTCGTAGAATCGCTGCACCAACCACACCACCGTCGACTTCCCGCTCCCACTCGCACCGACCACCACAAACCACAACCGTGCTCCCTGCCTTCACACGCACTGAGAACCCATTCAGCACCCTCACGTCCGGACGCGACGGGTACGCGAACGTCACATTCTTGAGCTCCACATCGACGGGCTTCCCATCTTTGATGCTTCGCCGCATGGCGCCGTCGTCGCTGATCGCCGGGCGACGTTTCAGCACGGCCAGTATGCCGGCGATGGCCACCGGCGCGCCGGATGTGTCGGGGGCGAGGCCGGCCAGCTGCCCGACGGAGAAGGAACTTAGCACGAGGATGAGGAAGATTTTCGACACGTCTCCGAATTTGGATTCGTCTCTCTTTAT
Organism: Cenchrus fungigraminus; assembly: GCA_036936925.1. Lineage (NCBI taxonomy): Eukaryota > Viridiplantae > Streptophyta > Magnoliopsida > Poales > Poaceae > Cenchrus > Cenchrus fungigraminus. Next base: position 8,817,994 of record CM072775.1, on the reverse strand, counting down.
GAAGAGAGCACCGGCCCAGAGCGTCACCGTGTAGGCGCCATACATAGCGCCCTGGGAGAGCCCGAGGATGACGCCCATGATCTGCGACCTCCGGCGAGCCTTGGACACCGGGGCGTCCAGTGCCCGGTCGAAGGTTCCGACGATGTTGCCCTGGGCGCAGAGGGCAGCCACCGTGCGCACGTTGGACACGGCGCCAGCGGCAATGCTGCTGGCTCGTGCGTACGCGCCGTCGTCCGTCTTCGGGCCGACGTTGATGAGCAGGTTGAGATAGCTGGCGCCGAGAGTCAGCGGCGTGCAGCCCATGGCGACGAGCGTCAACCGCCAGTCCAGCGCGAAGCATATGCTGAGCCCCACGCCGGCTGAGCCCACGGCCATCAGGAGCACGGCGTAGCTGTCTCCGAACATGGACCGGAACGCGATGGCGTCCCGCGCGAGCCGCGTCACCAGGACGCCCATGGCGTTGTCTTCCTCGTCGAACCACGCGGGCTCCTGCTTCAGGATCGCGCGGAAGAGGCTGTCACGGACACACATGGTGAGCCGCGCACCGGCCCACCCGCACAGACCCTGCTGCCCGGTCATGGTCAGGACGCAGGCCACGCCGAGACCAACCACGGCAACTGCCAGGTAGCCCACCTGCCGCTTCATCTTGGACGTGTCGGCGTCGAAGTACACCTCGACGGCCTGGCCCAGAAGCAGCGGGAACACCGAGAACACCGCGCCGGCGTTTATGCCCATCAGGAAACCCAGGATCAGCAACGGGCCTTCTCGTCGCTGCAGCTTCCATATTTCCGAGACCCTGAAACTGGCGTCCTTCTGCTTGGTCGCTTCCTCTTCTTCATCTATGGTCTCAGTCCGACGATACCTTGACTTGGACATCACTGACATGTCATGCCCAGACTCTTCCGTGAAGCTGTTGAACATCTCCGTCGTGGTGGGAGCAGCAGCAGCAGCAGCTAGTTTGCTGTCGTCGGACCTGCTACTGTCCGACGCGAGCTTCACAAGGGCAGCGTACGGGCCGCCCCGAGCCATGAGATCGGCGTGGCGGCCGGACTCCACGACGGCCCCACGGTCGAGCACGGTGATGGTGTCGGCGTTGCGGACGGTGGCGAGGCGATGGGTGATGACGACCACGGTGCGGCCGGCGGAGAGGCGGTCGATAGACTGCTGGACCACAGCCTCGGACTCGGCGTCCAGGGCGCTGGTGGGCTCGTCCAGCAGCAGGATGCGCGGGTCCCGGATGATTGCGCGCGCCAGAGCGATGCGCTGCTTCTGACCCCCCGACAGCTGGGTCCCACGGTCGCCGACATATATATATATATATATATATATATATATACTAAGAAGTGAAGACAATTGAAAATTTTCTCACCCAAATTGAGTGCACCGGACCCCTCACATTGGACCCACCCGTCATACGATTTTAGAAATGGATAGGGTGGAAGGACAGTAGAAAGACAAAAAATCGCAAAATGGAGAGTATTTCTGCCAAAAACGAATTATTTTTCTCACCCACCCGACACATACCCATCCTGTGTACCCGCCGGGTCCGCCTTTCCCTTCCCCGTCGCTGCCCACAACCCCACACCACGGAAGAAAAAAAAATCCGTCGCTGCCCACCCGTACAGAAAGAAACTCCTCACCTCCTCGCGTCGATTTACGCCAGCCGCCGACGTGCTCCTCCTCCCTCCTCGGCGCGGCCGCCGGTGGGCCTCCTCCCTTCCATCCCTCGCCTGCACGGCCCTCCTCCCTCCCCTCCCTCGGAGCACGAGCGCGGCGGCCCTCCAGGCATGCCACCCTCTCCGACGGGTAGCAGGGCGGCGCGCTCCCCCGAGCTGTACCCCGTCGTCCGCGAGACAGGCACGAGCGCCCCCGCCATTGCCCGCCGCCGCCGGCACCTCCATGCTCCATCTCCACTCTCCTCTCGCCCGGCGACGATGACAGGGCGGTGGTCGGTCTTCTTCTCCAGATCTCGCGCCCCATCCTCAGCCTCTCCTCCCTGCCGGAAGGACGACGACGGGGCGGCGAGCCGAGGGACGGAGATTGGATGGCGACAGCGATGGCGTCCCGCTCCTTTCCCGTCTCGGGCGCGGCTCAAGGGCGTCCACAGCGCGGCGCGGTTCATCCGCCGCACGGGGAGCTGGCACCTGATGCCGGAGCCCTCCATGGCAGTGCAGGAGACGACCGTCTTGCACCTCGAGGAGCACCAGACCGACTGGACCTACTCTAAGCCCGCCTTCCCAATTTTTCTTAAGCTCGTATTCGATTTTGTTCACCAAATAGAAGTGTCATGCATTGCAGTGGTCTCCCACGATCGCATATTTGGAGGGACATTGAAGAGAGAGGCAGATTACTAGATTAGATGCGGTTGCAAGGCGGAATCTATGCAGAAACAAGGGCCAATGGTGAGTGATTAACTGCTGGTTCAGATTGTCGAAATTGTGCAGGCTTCTTCTTATATCTGATGATGAACTCTTGCATTATGATTAGGTGGAGATAGTGGTACAAGCTTACTGCAAAGAGAGAAAAGGTCCTCTGTTTGTGCCAAGGATAGATGCTAATCATTTAAAGTATATACACTTTTAGTTTGTGCACACTTTCTATTTAATTGGAGCTTTGGATTACACTCTCGTAGACATTGTATAATTCAATCTGGTGTCAACATGATACATGAATTGGCCTCGGTGCATATGTGTGAACTAGAATGTTCTTGTGCTTCTTCAAACTGACAAACAGTAATCAACAATGTTGCAATTTCTTCATGTTCTATTATCAAAAGTTGTGAGCAAGCAGAAAAGGATATAATTATTGCAAATTTGTGCACTGATAGAAAAATCACTTCACAAATCAAGGCAGATGTTTCTTCTTATGTTCAATTAGACAGTACCTTCTGTTATCCTATTTCATTATTAGATATAAGCATTAGGATCTAGATAATGGTTCCTAATTTGTGATAATCAACACCTTGCTATCCATAGGAAATTCCAATTATAACAGTGAGTAGCAACTGGCAGTGAGTAGCAGTCACCCACCACTTGTTTGTCTTTTTTACCTCTTTCATGGGAGTAATCAAAATTAGAAGCCTAATTCAGATTTGGCGACATGGTAAGGTCGGACGCCGCGCTGCCTCACCTGGTTAACATTCAGTTCCAGAAGAAGGTGCAGCAGCAGGTGCGTGCTTCAGTAGAGAGAGAATGCTATTCCTTAAAATGGCTTGTTTGATTTGCGGGGTTCTGAATTAATTTGTTTTGTGTTGCGCGGGTAGCATATTGTGCTTTACGTGGATTTTAAGCTCCACAAGAGCTACACGCCAAGCAAGATCTCCATCAGGGCCGGGGATGGCTTCCACAACCTCAAGGTACTCTTTTTTTCTCTAGGAAAAAAAACGTTTAGCAATGCCCAGATGCTTGTCAGGTATTGTAGAATTTAGGCAATATTATACATGTTGATTGGTTGGTGACATTGGTCCAACTTATGTGCAGAGGGTTGTGTGCAGTGTTTTTCTAGACGGTAAACGGTAAATAGTCGGTCGACCATCATTTAGCGTTTAATCGGTTTAAACAGCTGTTTAAACGGAGCTAAATGGCATTTAAACAGGATAAATGGTGTTTAAACGGGCTAAATGACATAGACGGTGGTCACCTATTTAGCGTTTAGACACTGTTTAAGCGGAGTTTAATTCCGTTTAGGAAAACACTGGTTGTGTGTGAACATACATTGTTTAGTTTAAAAGCCTGTGAAAGACTTAAATGATACTCAAATCTCTTGTCTCTTAGGATAAAAGAAAAGCTTGTGAAAGACATAAATGATTGTTGGTGGTCGATTTCTGTCAACCTAGCCACTTGTTTACCTTCTATATTGGTATTAATTTGATATTCACACTAACGATCCTGACCCCCATTATATGTTATGTTCGCACTCGCGCATGATTTTTGGAGTTTATTGTTTACACAGGAATCAAAAGCTTAAATGAGGACTTCCGAGTAAAGTTCATTAAGGGATTTACAAGGTGATCACGGACCCCGGGACAAGTCAAGATTCAAGATAAACATGACTCCAAATGAACCAAGGACTAAAGCGTGAGGCCGAGAGGTGCTCAGGACCTAGACGGAAGATGCGGGAGTTCATACGCAAAGCCCCCTTATCTAAACTGCGAGGAAAATGACGTCAAGGGCCCACATGCAACTCGGCAAAAACTCAGGAAGTCGCGAGAAGCTTCGGAAAGAAAACTGGGGACGAACCGGGCCGAGGAGGCCCTAGGCCGGTCGGCCCAGGCCGGCCGGCCTGGCCCATCCCCGGGGCGGATCGTCACCCCCTTTGACCTAGATGATGCTCGGGCTATTTATAGCCCCCGTGCGAAGTTGCAACTATCAAGCCATTCGTCATTCGCCGCCGAGGAGCAGAGGAGCTTGAGGGACACCACCCCGGAGAGGAAGGTCGTGTTAGTCGTCTAGGGTTTGCCTAGCCGGCGTGGGAACCTTGCAAGGAAGACCACGTCGGAGTTCCGGAGGCGTGAATCAAGATCAAGGTAGGATCCCGGTTGGATCTTATTCATGTATACATACTTTTGATGGAGTTTTAATGGATCCGATTCCTAGCGATCGAGTACCTTTGTTTGCAATTCTTGTTCTTGCTTAGGTGTTTTCTTCCTCAATCTATTCTCGAGATAGATTGCATGGGATGTTCTTGTAGCCGCGGTGGCTAGAGGTGCATACCCGATCTACCAAGTAGTGCAACACACTCCTTGAGGGTGTGCTCTAAGATTCGACCACGAAGAAATGGGTATATCGTGACAGGATGTTGACACCGAGTACGGCGGGGCGACTTAGAGGGTTTGACCGAAGGTCAAGGTTTAAAGACGCTTTCAATGAGATTCGTTTACTCTCTCTTCTATCTTGCTCGGAACGACGACATAAACACGATCTAGACCCCTCTAGATCGGTACCACAATGCTTTCTCTTGCTACTTCTTTTGATCTTAGTAGATTAGATGCAATTTGAAACCTCTTAAAGAAGCAAGTGTTTCTCGGTTATTAGATTGATCTTGCATTACACATTGTTCCACGGATTCGATACCTTGGGTTCACCACTCAAGGGAAGAAGGGTCCCTTGACTACGACGGAGGATTTGTCCGCTTGCAAGTCCAAACGAACTTTGCAACGATAATCAAACGTCAACAAGCCCTTTTTTCTGGCGCCGTTGCCGGGGAATAAGTAATCGAGATCCAATCTAATATCTTGTTTGTAAGTATTTTCAGTTTCTTTTTTATTCTTATTTTGCATCTACTAAACTTTGATCATCCTCAAAAACCAATCTAATCTAGTTTTTGACTAACCCTTTTTATAGTTCTCTTTTCTTTTTAGATCTTTTGTATATTTTGTTTATCGCTAACCCTAGCAGGAGATGGATGGCCGCCTCTCCAACAAACCGAAAAATTTTATGGATGATCTAGAAAATCTTTACAGGCAAGGGAGACGTGAAGCACGATCTAAGAAGCTGGGGATTGTAGATCCAAACACTGGAGGCGAAGGATCGTCAGGATCTCTGAAGGAATCACCACCTACAAGTCCGAAGAAGGAATCACCACCTAGAAGTCCAAGGAGAGGTCAACCTCAACCACCACCAATGGGAGAAGAGAGGAAGATCTGGGAGCTTTGCATCCCGGAACATGTTGATCTCCCCATCCTCAACCTAGCTGACATCGGAAGACCGTTCGAGATCAAGACTTCAACCATTCGCATGGTGCAACATACACCTTTCGCTGGTAAAGAGGATCCTAACCTTCATATCCAAGCGCTCATTCAAGTTTGTCAGACATTCATGATGGAAGGGCTGGATCAAAATCAACTGAGGGCAAGACTTTTTCCGTTCTCACTTCTCAGAAAAGCCTTGCAATGGTTCTATACTCTACCAGTGGAGACGGTGCAAAATTGGGAAGCGTTGATGAGAGCTTTCATGAAGGAGTACTATTCACCGGGTAAGATCCAAAGCTTGCGTAATAAGATTGCTACTTTTGCTCAATATCCTACGGAGACTATTGCGGAAGCTTTTGAGTGTTTCAATGAGTACACCCGAGCCGTGCCGCATCACAAGTTCCCGAAGGAGGACCTTGTTCAAAAGTTCTATCAAGGTCTCAATCTAGCATCGAGGACTGTAATTGACACATCAGCGGGAGGATCTATTATTGAGCTAATTCCGACGGAGTCATTCACTCTTTTCAAGTAGGTTGCAGATAATGATACATGGGCGTCATCCGGACGCTTACTTCCGGTTCAACCGACGGGCAATGTTAAAGGTGTTTTGCAGGTTGAAAAGGAAGAACTTCTAGAAGGGAAGATTGACTCACTTATGAGGAGGTTGGAGAAGGTGGACCTAGAAAAGAAAGCCGCCCAAGACTTGAAAGCCGCCGAAGCAAGATCCACATGTGAAGAGTGTGGGGACTACGGCCATGTCCAAAGAGATTGTCTGGAGGAAGAAAAGGTGCTCGACTACATGAGGAAAGGAGATTTGCCGAACTTCCGCTACGGGCAAGGTAGACCTCAATTTAATGCAAGTTCGTCTATTCAAAATACTGTGCCTCTTCGTATACAATTGAAGGACTTCATGGACGTGCAAGCAAAGATCAACAAGGACACCATCACTAAGTTCAAGACTATGGATAAAATTTTGGAGAACATTGATGGCAAGGTGATGGAGGTCGGGAGCTCCAACCAACAAGTGCTCAACATAATGAAGATATTGGAGACGCAAGTGGGACAACTTGCCGAGCGCCTAACCGCTAGTGAAGGAAGATTGCCGGGGCAGCCCCAAGGTCCTGAGATGGTGAAGGCTATTCAAACTCACTCGGGAAAGGAGACTAAGGATCCCGAACTTCCAGCCGGAGCAATAAGCCAACCGTTGAAGTGGAAGATCACACTAAGGAGAAAGTGACTACTATTCCGGAGATTGCTACCGAAGAGCCGGAATTCGAAATGCCAAATGATCACACGAAGATGCCTACTCTAAAGACACGCTTCTTTCAAGGTAAAATTGATAATCATTTTGAAAAGTTTGTGGAAGTGGTGCGCAGGTTAAGCATCAACATGCCGCTATTGGACGCTCTCCAAGTTCCTACATATTCTCGCTACTTCAAAGACATACTTGCAAACAAGTATGAGATGGCAACACTTGGAGCAGACCATGTCAAGATGTCCGAACAATGTAGTGCCGCCATCGCAAATCAAGGGCCCGAGAAGCAAAGAGACCCTGGATGTCCGACTATCCCATGTTCTATTGGCTCATTCACGTTCGAGAAGGCATTATGCGACCTTGGAGCAAGTGTGAGTGTCATGCCAAGAGATGTGTTCGAGAAGCTACACTTACCACTTGAGCCTACGGGTATGTGTTTGGAGTTGGGCGACAACTCTATCCGCTATCCCGTGGGAATCGCCGAAGATGTGCCCGTGAAGGTTGGAGATCACTTCATCCCCGTCGACTTCGTGGTACTTGAGATGGGAGAAAGGGAGAAGCCACCCCTCATGTTAGGGAGGCCCTTCCTCAACACCGTTGGGGCAACGACCGATGTTGGCAAAGGAGAGATTAAGTTCGACGTCAATGGCACATGAAGTGTATTCAAGTTTCGTCCACGTTTCGAGGTATGCAACATGATCAATGCTAAGTATGTTCCACCTCATCGTCGTTTTAGAAAGGAAGAGCCAAAGAAGAAGGAGGAGCCCGAGAAGAAGGAAGCGAAGGTGATCAAAGAAGTCGTTGCATCCGTCAAGACCAAAGAACAAAAGCTGCCTGTGAAGACCAAAAAGATGAGAATAAGCCCGTCCTAAAGATGGTGCGAAAGTGGGTACCTAAGATTACAACGCTCGCAAAGAGCGTTGATCCAAAGTGAAGAATACAAGAAGTCTAGCCATGGACTACAAATGAAGTGCTAGGCGGGAGGCAACCCGTTCGTCGAGTCAAGAATAAGCTACCGGGAGGACAACCCGATGAAGAATAAAGCTGCTGGGAGGGCAACCCGGATTATTTCCGATTTTCAAGTAAGTTGGTCTTAGAATTTGCTACGAAAGACTTGATATAAACTCTTAAGTGGTTGAACTTATTTTTGAGACATTTAAGATGTTCGGATGTTTCATTTGGATTTTATTTGACATAAACCTTTGACATGAGCCATCCTACGATTTATTTGCCTCTTTTCGAGAAACCAACTCCAAAAATTCAAAACCTACCCACACCTTTCATCTTCCTCATGATGATAAGGTTGGTTTGTTTTACATCATGAAAACACATGAGTAGAGCCCCCGCGTTGTTCCTTAATGATTTTTAATCTTTGACGCATGCTAGGACTCGCGCAAACTTAGATATTTGGTTTCTTTCAACTTGATATCTACCGGTTTCTCTAGAATTAGAATTTTTCCAAGCCCCATTTATTTTTGTTTATTCAAAACATCTCTCTCAGGTTTGGCCAAAATTAGAACCTAAACCCATACCCCCACGGTCAAGCCGGAGGAGCTTGCTATCAATCAATGAGAGCAAGTGATCCCGGTGTAACCAAAATCAATGTAGTCGGAAAAGTTTCGACTTACAAATGTTTTTGATGCTTAAAAACTCCTCTAAAATGCATTTGAACTCATTGATATCTCTGAGTTAATTTTTAATTTTCGAAATTAGAGGAGTAATTAGCATCTAAACATGATCAAGGGAAGGTTTTGAGCTTAATTGAACTTCTAATGCTCTTTGATGCATCACGGGAAGGCTTCATCATTAAGGCATCTTGAGCACATGCAAGGACAAGCATGGGGGGCAGCATTGTTTTGTTTTTGCAGGATTGTGAATGGTGGCATGGGAGGCAAAGAGGCATGGAAGTGACACAAAGAAAATGATCAAGATGGAGGACTTGACCATGAAAGAAAAAGGAGTGGCTGAGAAGAATTGGACGGCGGACAGCGTGGAGCACGAGTACACAACACCATGATCAATCAAGCAACAAGTGGGAGAAAAAGGAGACAAAGAAGAGGGTAGAGGCCCCAGGCCGGTCGGCCCAGGCCGGCCGGCCTGGCCTATTTATTTGGCCCCCGGCGCTCGTCTTCCTCAGGTAAGCCATTTGCTTCATTGCTAGTTCGTGTTCTTGAGTTCCTAGTCCAGAACCTCCAGAAACACCTCCGAAAAATTCATTCTCCATTCTTGAGTCCAAAAATTCAGAGAAATACGTCACAATCCTTGCTCTTCCATATACTTCTTTTGTGTGTATTTCTACCGGAAAGAAACCTCCGGAGAGTTTGTTTGTGATTTGTGCAGCAACTACAAGATGAAGAAGGTTTTTGGCAAGGTCCTTGGAAGGAAGACGCAATCATCATCATCGAAGCCAACATCAACAAGTTCTTCGCGGAGGCACTCAATCTCTGAGTCGTCGCGAAGCATGGAAGAGGACGTGGCGCCATCTAGGAGCGACACTATGCTCCTTAATGGAAGAAGAGACACGCGAAGCTCGTCGATGCGGTACACCGAACCGCAAGGGCGAATGGAGGAGCCGCCCGTCCAACCTCGTCGCTCGACTCGTTCATCCGCTCCACCACCATAGACTCCACGATGTTGCGAGTATGGATTTCTTATGATGTCGGAGAAGGAGGAGGAGAAGCTTGGGCGCCTAGAGAAGAGGATTGTGCCCAATGTTGACTTCGATGATGATGCCCTCCAAGTGTTGGGATTTTCCCCGGATATCTATCAAATGATGAACCACCTTGGATGGGGGCAATTTTCTGATGGAGTAGGAGTGAGTTTTCATTTGGAGCTTGCCATGGAGATTCTCATGACCATGGCACCGGTTATTAATGAAGGGGTGCCATCCCTCTCATTTCGACTCAAGGATGATGAGGACATAATTTCTAATGAGCAAATTAGAGAGTTGCTCGGTTTTCAGAGGGAAGCCCCAGAGCAAGTTGATGTTAATGAAAGTGTATTAGAAGGATTTTGGAGTATGATTTCAAGAGAAGATAACCGGCAGAGAAATAGCATCCGGAATCCCATCATCCGGATATTTCATTCTTGGATGAGCAAAAGGATTTTGGGAAGAATGAAGGAGTCCAAGGTCACCGACATGGAAGTTAATTGGCTTTATTCAGCATTGATTGCAAGGCAAGCCATTGATCCATCATATATCATGATCAATCGGTGGTGTTGTGAGTCAATATGAGGGAGTGGACAAATTGGTTCGGGATGCTATCTCTCTATAATAGCAATTTCTGTGAAGCCGGGTATTTCAAGGAACCCAAAATTCATACTTGCGGGAAATTCAATTGGGATTGATTACATAAAGCAAGGAAAATATATTAGTGGAGATGACAAGAGAGGGTACAAGGTGGCAAAAGTCAATGTTCCTCTTCCAAATATGAAGCTGAAATTATTTATCGAAGGGAGAGAAAATTGGTTAGAGGAAGGAATTCTCGTACCGGCCAAGAAGAACAAAGGAGGAAGAATTATATAAGAAGGATCGTCTTCCGCAACCCAAGAACAAGGAGGGGCTGCATACCATCAACCTTATGGCGGGATTCCTATGCCACCGCCCTACTACGGAAGTGTGCCGATGCAAGCATGGGGGAGTGGTGCAGCCATGCCTCCACCTCCTCCAACATATTGTCTGCCAACTTTTGTTGTGTCTAATGAAGCATTTGTGGTGCCTTATGCAAGCATGCCCCAGCCCCAACAATGTGCAGCCATCATTGGGGTGTATATGCAAAGGAATGAACAAGACGTCGAGAGGATCTGAAGCCATGTCAACCATTTGCATGAAGGAACGGCGGGGATCGCCCATCAATTAGGACATCTTCAAATCGTGCCGCCGTATCAATTCCATGGAGGGGCTATTCAACAATACTTTGAACAAGGATTCAATGAAAGTCAACCAACAGAGCAAGAGCAATCGGATGAGGAGTGAAGAAAGAAGGAAGGAATAAAGCTTTTTAAGTGTGGTTTGATTTTTCCTTTTCCTTTTCTTTATTTTCATCTTGTGTGCATTTATGTTTGCGTAGTATTTGCTTGTTTTTATTTAATTTCAGCATGTGTGGTAGTAGTAGTTTGTTATCCATCATCATGAATAAGTTTCACTGTTGCTTTTATGATCTTAATATGGATGGAAAATTTGTACCATGTTGATATGTGATGATGATTGCCACTTTGCTCAATCTTATGCTTGATTTATGTATGTTTAAGCTAGTGCTCTCTTTTAATATGAATCTGAAATTTTAATTAAATGCTAGCCTAATCTTGTGTGGAGGTTATGATAACTCAAGTCCCATAGTTCTTTTTCGTTATTCTAAACTCTGGATGAATCAAATAACCTTTTTTATTCTCAAAAAGTTATGCTAACCTTGTCACGAGTACCACTTGCATTTTGCTCTACCCATCCAAAGCCTAAGTTTACTTGAGTGCAAAACCTTAGTATATACAAGATTTATTTTTGGGTGTATTGATTCAAGGTCTGATTTCTCTGGCCCGAGACTAAGAAGTTGTTCATTCCGTTTTTGTGTATCATTCTTTATGCTAGCCTCTTCTATCCGTGCATTGTGTTTCCACATTGGGAATTTCGCAAACCTCGCTGGATATCCAACCAAAACCCAAATATATCTTTTTTCTGTTCACCTCCTTGACCACAACCCAATATACGAGTATGGATGAGTATTTTGGAGAAGATTACAAGAAAGGTACTTCAAGTGAGAAAGGGAGAGTTCCAAAAGGATCCCTAGAAGATTTTTCAAGTATCTCTCTCTAAGAAAAAATGAGTGCTTCAATTCCCACCTTGGCATTTTTTATCACCTCTTTGCCCGAGGACGAGCAAACATCTAAGCATGGGGGGGGGTTGCCAAGCAAGTACTAGTATAGTCTAGAGTTCAAGGGGAGCAAATAAAAAAAGAGAAAAAGTATGATGAAAGAAAAAAAATGAAAAAAAAATATATGAGAAAAAGAAAGAAAGAAAGAAAAAAAAGGTATATAATAAAGCTCCCCGGTTCTCTAGCTATGGTTAGTGCTTTTTGAGTTTTCAAGAGGATTCAAGATCAAGCCCCATACTCATCATTCCAAGCATGTGCAATCCGATAACGAGGACTTCGTTTGTGCCTCGGGATCACTCTTTGCCATTTGCACATGTCCACCTATCTAAAATTGTGTGTGTTCATCTCTCCCCCATCCTTGATAACATTATTTTTCCAATGACCTTTTTGACAAGTCTCGGTAAGACCATGAGAAGCTAGTCTAGTTTTAATAATATCTCAACTATAATATCTTGGTAGGACTAAAACTTTCCTATAGCTCCACATAAAGCTTTCCACCATATATTTTGAGAGAGGAAAGGAGTAGAACAAGTAGGCTTGAGAGACAAGATGAGATGAGAGTACATGAGCAAAGTGCAAGATGGTTTTTTTTTATCTTGGTAAAGCAATTTTTCTCTTTATCTCATTCTTTACTTTCAAAATTTTTGAGATTTGTTTAAAAGTTTGAGAGCATGATCAAGTATTTGTGGAAAGAGCTTGAATGATATCTACCCTCCATAAAGATAAAAGTTAGTACATTATGGAACTTTAACGAATATAAATCTAGAGAGCATTATGTTTTCTCATGTATGATCAAGTGTAGGGTTTGAACATCGAAGGGCAACGCTAATATCCATAGAAGGCTTACTCGAGGACGAGCAAGGTTTAAGCATGGGGGGATGTTGGCGGTCGATTTCCGTCAACCTAGCCACTTGTTTACCTTCTATGTTGGTATTAATTTGATATTTACACTAACGATCCTAACCCCCATTATATGTTATGTTCGCACTCGCGCATGGTTTTTGGAGTTTATTGTTTACACAGGAATCAAGATCTTAAATGAGGACTTCTGGGTAAAGTTCATCAAGGGATTTACAAGGTGATCACGGACCCCGGGACAAGTCAAGATTCTAGATGAACATGACTCCAAATGAACCAAGGACTAAAGCGTGAGGCCGAGAGGTGCTAAGGACCTAGACGGAAGATGTGGGAGTTCATACGCAAAGCCCCCTTATCTAAACCGCGAGGAAAATGACGTCAAGGGCCCACATGCAACTCGGCAAAAACTCAGGAAGTCGCGAGAAGTTTCGGGAAGAAAACCGGAGACAAACCGGGCCGAGGAGGCCCTAGGCCGGTCGGCCCAGGCCGGCTGGCCTGGCCCATCCCCGGGGCGGATCGTCGCCCCCTTTGACCTAGATGATGCTCGGGCTATTTATAGCCCCCGTGCGAAGTTGCAACTATCAAGCCATTCGTCATTCGCCGCCGAGGAGCAGAGGAGCTTGAGGGACACCACCCCGGAGAGGAAGGTCGTGTTAGTCATCTAGGGTTTGCCTAGCCGGCGTGGGAACATTGCAAGGAAGACCACGTCGGAGTTCCGAAGGCGTGAATCAAGATCAAGGTAGGATCCCGGTTGGATCTTATTCATGTATACATACTTTTAATGGAGTTTTAATGGATCCGATTCCTAGCGATCGAGCATCTTTGTTTGCAATTCTTGTTCTTGCTTTGGTGTTTTCTTCCTCAATCTATTCTCGAGATAGATTGCATAGGATGTTCTTGTAGCCGCGGGGGCTAGAGATGCATACCCGATCTACCAAGTAGTTCAACACACTCCTTGCGGGTGTGCTCTAAGATTCGACCGCGAAGAAAGGGGAACATCGTGACAGGATGTTGATACCGAGTACGGCGGGCCGACTTAGAGGGTTTGACCGAAGGTCAAGGTTTAAAGACGCTTTCAATGAGATTCGTTTACTCTGTCTTCTAATCTTGCTTGGAACGACGACATAAACACGATCTAGACCCCTCTAGATCGGTACCTCAATGCTTTCTCTTGCTACCTCTTTTGATCTTAGTAGATTAGATGCAATTTGAAACCTCTTAAAGAAGCAAGTGTTTCTCGGTTATTAGATTGATCTTGCATTACACATTGTTCCACGGATTCGATACCTTGGGTTCACCACTCAAGGGAAGAAGGGTCCCTTGACTACGACGGAGGATTTGTCCACTTGCAAGTCCAAAGGAACTTTGCAACGATAATCAAACGTCAACAATGATACACAAATCTTATTATTTATGTTGGTCGGAAACTGAAACTGATGGTAATACTGTACCTTAATTGTTTGTGTATTCCATGCCTTATTTAGGGGTTAGGTATCGTTACATGACCTGTCATTTTTTAGGAGAAAGTTGCATGTGCATTCCGGTCCTCAAAATGTTGAGCTTGCTTATTGACAATATTGCAAGTCCATCTAGGTGTGGTTTCCTTTTTAGTTTCTTGCTTGTGTTGATCGCAGTACCATACCTTTGTTGCTTACTACAGATAAATTATTTTTTCTGAATATATAGGGGCAACATAAATGGGTTATTTCCAGGGAACCTGCTTAATTCTGATTAGTTTAATATTTTTAGCTTTTCATGTTTGATGGTTTGTTTTCAGATCTGATATGTTCAGTTATTTCATATTAGTTTACGTGCGACCTTATGAGGTTTGATCAATCAGCTGCATGCTTGCATTTATTCTTGTTGATGGTTCAGTTCCTAAAGTAGTGGTATTCTTTGAGCATTGAAGTTAGTATACTGCTTGCGGTCTATTGTCATTTGCCTATGAAGCATTAGTGTTGACACAATCAGTGGCACCGCTAAGCCTGCTACTTGAATTTCTAAAATGGATAGAACTGGCCTTCTACTAAGTATCAATGCGTATGTCAATAATATTATGGTTTATACATTCATTTTTTGTTGAATGGTCAGGTATACACCGATTCAAGATTCTTTGCCACTCATTAGGTAAGAGTTAACTAATCTGATATTCTTGTTTGTTGTTTCCCATGGTTGCTATTTGGGATAGAATCTCTTTTGTTCAGTTTTATTGTTTCCTACCACTCAATCTTATCAACACTAGCCTGAAAATGGCTCACTTTTGTTGTTTAAGAACTTATATGAAATCTATTTTCTTAATAATGAAATATTACTATAAGATCCATACTTTCTATGGTTTTGTTATTTGAGTAATTATTTGTGTCCTAGAAAACTTCGAGTCTAGGTATGGATGGAACATGTTTCCTAAATTTGTAGATATTATCCTATTATCAAGAAAATATGAATTTGGAGATTTTAGGAAAATACTCACTCCTTTTCAAAATACTTGTCGTTTTGGCTTTTCTAGATACATTCATTTTGTTATGCACCTAGATATATACTTCTGTCTAAATTCATTAAAGGTATTTGTGGTGTCATGCTGGTGCATTTCTTTGTGATTACTTGCTTCTTTTATTTTTTTCATCTGGTAGTTTGAACTAACCACTGACCATTTGCTGTATCGCTGAACACCTTTACATCTTGCTGCACAAGCACAGAGGACAGACATTGTGAAGCTACTTTTAATAAAGGGTGCTAATAGAAACCTAAAAACCCAGGTATAGTGAACATTCTAACAGTTCTTAAATGATTAGAGCAAATTTATGAATTGACTGAATGGTTTACTTTGAATCATATTCCTTCGGTTATCCCATGACATCATGCTTTTTACCCTACATCAGTGTTTGCTTTATTTTTTAGGCTGAATTCTTGCAGATTGAAATCAATATATATATATATATGTATATATATGTATATATATAATTGTTTGCCTTCTTTTAAAAAAATGATCAGAATTGTTAGCTGCAAATCGAGATGGGAGGCGGAGGTCAAAGCGTTACCGGTACGTGTATCGTAGCCATCTGGCAGGCCGAGGACGAAGGTGTGAGCGTTGGCCTTGGTGCAGGCCACGATGGCCTCCTGCCTTGTCGCCTTCTCCTTCCCCATCATCACGTTCTCTATGATGGAGGTGGCGAATAGGATGGGTTCCTGGCCGACCAAGCCGATCTGCGAACGCAGCCACCTCAGATTCAGCGATGCCAGGTCATGGCCGTCCAACGTGATCGTCCCTGCGGCACCAACACAAACATTATGCAATCCACACGAGCAAACAGTCGATGTTGCTGCTAGTTTACACTAGTGTTTCTGCGTGCTATTCACCTCGCGCTGGGTCATAGAACCTCTCTATGAGCGCGAACATTGTGGACTTGCCCCCACCGCTAACGCCGACGAGCGCCAGCATCTTGCCCGCGGGGATGGTGAGATTCAGGTTGTACAGGATGAGGGCCTCCGGACGCGATGGGTACATGAACTCCACGTCCTTGAACTCGATCCGGCTCCTCACCGCCGACAGCACCCGCCCGCCGCCGTTGTACGCGTCTATCTCCGGCACCCGGTCGATCACCTCGAAGACTCGCCCCGCCGCCACCGTACCCTGTGTGAACTGCGCGTAGTAGGACAGCAACAGCGCCAAACCCCTGCGCTCACGCCAAATTCCAAAGCAGATTCAGCAAAAATATGAACCATGTCTTGCGCTAGCTCTCTGAACAAGCTAAGTTGAGCTGTTGCACGACGTGCCTTCCTCCAACCATGACGCCGAAGAAGCAGGCAATGGCATCCCCACCTCGGATCTCGCCCTTGGCGACAAGCTGCGAGCCATACCACAGCGCTAGAGCCCACTGGGAGTACGTTACAAGGTAGATCACTCCCATGCCGGCGCCCTTGGCGAAGCCCAGCTTGATGCCAATTGGAGCCGCATTGTTGAGCCAGTCGGCATACTTGTCTGCTAGCCTGTCCTCCATGACGAAGGAGAAGACCGTCCGGATCGAGCTGATGGCCTGCTGGGCCACGCTGCCGGCACGTTGGTATGATGCCTGGTACATCAGCAAGAAACGTATTATTTCAGTCCAGCCCATTCCTTACAAATCAAACTAGCAGCAAACTGAGCGTGCTGACCTCGTCCTTGGCGGTGAGGCCACCGTAGATGGCCTTGTAGGCGATGCCGAAGGACATCATGAGAGGCGTGATAGCAAAGACGGCGATAGCAATCTTCCATGATTTTCTGAAGCCGACCACGTAGCCGAAGATGAAGGTGAAGACGTGATGCACAAAGCATGCCATCTTAATTTCCATACAACAGACCAATGCAATCAATTATTATTTTTGTCCTGTTCATTAGTAGAATCAAGTACTAGGCAATCACTCATTCTACTATAACAGAAGGATTAACCATTTTAATTAAGTTACCTTCTCTCCCATGACATCCTGGATTTGGGCGACATCACTGGAGATGCTCTGCATCACCTCGCCGGTGCTCACCTCCGTGTCGAAGAACCAGATCTCTTGCCTCAGCACCGCCTTGAGGTACTCCCGTCGTATACGGAGCGCCGACATCTCACCAATTATCCTCCAGCAGGCGATCTCTGCACGCTCATCACAAAATCTGTCAAGAACACACGCGTGCAGCTTGCTTCAAATTAAAACGGAAATCAGTACCAAAAAGCATGCCCAAATTACCAAGATACGCCCCTATGACAACAACTGCAGCAAGGATAACCATGTAAATGCTGATCTGTTTGACATCCTTCATCATCTGCGTCTTATCGCTGTTGACAACCTTGTTGATGAAGTTCCCGAACAGGTACGAGTACCAGGGCAGAGATCCACCGTTGATCGTGGCTCCGACACATCCGAGAACCAGAAGGAGGATGTCCAGCGGCGTCGAGTACTTGAACAGCCCGGAGATGCTCAACGGCTTTCCGATCCTCATCACCTCGATCTCACTGTCGTCATCGTCTTCGTAGCCATAGTCGTCCCCTTCGTCGTCGAGGTACCGGCTACGGCTGTACGACGCGACGCTGATGTCGTATCCGAAGCTCGGCGCGTCGTCCTTGCGCGGTGGCACGTACAGCATGTCGTGGTTGTCACGCGAGAAGGACACTTCGCGCGACATGGTGGCGTTGTTGTAGGTGCCGCTGTACTTTACCATCACCTTGTCTCCGGAGTCTCGTCCGGCAGCGGCCGTGCGGTGGTCGTCGGTGCTGGCGAAGGAAGTGTTGGGTGCCGCCACAATGGCGCGGCTCGCGTCGGTCACGACACTCCGTAGCTCCAGGCGCTTGCCGCCGCTGCCGGCACGGGACTGCTGCTGCTGCGACACCGAAGATTGGTCGCGGTAGACCCGGCTGGACCGTGTTGACAGGTAGTAGTCCCTCGCTGTCCGGCGGAACAGCGCTGGCCCACGCCGGGAGGCGGAAGAGTCCGATGCCGCCGGTGCCCATGGCCCTACGGCGGCGCCGAGGCCGTGCGGCTGCGCCCACGACGTGTCTGGCTGCCAGGACACGGAGCTCTGCCACGACATGTCATCGTGGCCTCGGCGCCGTACCATCCGAGGGGCGGCGAAGGAGGTGGAGCTTCGCGGGGTGGTGGTGAAGGGACTGTGCGCTCCTTGCCGGTGAGGCTGGTGCGTGCCGGAGCGGGAGAAGGAGAAGTCATCATCCATGCGGGAACGGCCGGAAGAATGCTAGGGTAAAGTGCCAACTGCCAAGCCCCGGCGATTGCTTTGATAAAAAAGGCCACTGTTGTCTCTGATTTCCTCTGGTTCAGTAGCAATTGATCGATGAGAGGGATACGAAATTGACTAAGTACTCTGAAAAGGATAGCAGATTTTTCTTATTAGGATCAATTATTGATTATATTCCATGGGATCACAGAATTAAGTTTCTACATTGCTTATCACACGTTCTAAACATTACTTCTGAAAAATAAAATCAAACAAAGTATAATCATGTTCTTCTTTTCTAAAAAAAAGTGAAATCATGTTCTGTTGGCATTGATTTATTTAATCGGATGCCGAAATTTGAGACAAAACTCAAAAGACTCTTGCTGTGCTATGAATTTAGAAAGAACATACTAGTGCCACCCCCTAATCCCAATTGTGACTTACAATTTTACCAGGTAATCACCATGGATTAGATTTCAGATTCTCCCAATTAAGTACCGTTTAGTTGATGAAATTTTTAGTGAAAGTGGTGAAACTTTTGCATTAGGAAACGTGTTCTGTGAAAAGATAGTACGGTCTGCAATGCGAAAATTTTGGGAACTTTTGACAAACTAAAGAGGGCCTTTTACAGGACCAAAACCCAGGAGGGATTAATGGATCTTGACCGAGAGACGAACGCATACCAAACCTGACGTCGTCACTCTGCCGCTGCGCCACCCGCTGGTTCATGCCGCCGCGCGCTGGGGGCAACTTTTCTTGTCCTTGTGCTACGCGCTAAGCACCGCTGGCGGACCTCATATTGCGGCCAACAACCACATATATTGCTATTATGCTATATTAGGGGTCGTTAACCTCACGTCGTTCATATTTTGTTGCGTACTCCCTCCGTCCCTTTTTGACGGTCGCTAGGGAACTGTGCTGCCCTCACAATTGCGATTCCCAAGCGACGAAGATAGCGGGACAGAGGGAGTAATAGCGAACGGGCGGAAGAATCCTATAGCAGGCTAAAGTGCCAAATGCCAAGCGCCGGCGAAGCTTCATTAAAAAAAGCTAACCCTCGACTGCAGCTCCCGATGATGCTGCGCGACTTGGACGGGAGCGCAAATTTTGGCCAATCGCGGCCTAAAAAAAGAAAAACTCTCGGCGAATCGCCTTAGGATGCAACGAAGCTTGTCGCCTTGCAACTGGCAAGGTTAGAGACTTGGAGTCATGCCAAGTGCTTCCCAGGCTCTAACACAGCAACAGCTAGCGTTGCAGGATGCTGCCGTAATATTCGTAGACTCGTACAACTGTGAATGATCGTACATTTCCGACAAGTATATGCGTCATTAAATTTTTTTTTTGATTTCAGAATCTGATTACGAAGCATAATTCAATAATGATTTTCTTATAATTATAAAAAATTTTAAAGATTTATTTTCTTTACAGGAAATGTAGTATAGACAAAGCAATCAATTGTTTTTCATATTTAAATAAGTTTGTTCGGTGTGTGCCACATTCATGGTCATGCATTTCTTGAGTGTTAAAGGTTTCATAATGCATTTAGGTGATGACCAAGTTTTTCATAATTTTTCAACTTTTTCTGGAATTTTGTCCTTATTTTTTAGACTAACTCTTCGGATTACTCAGCATTACTGATGGAGATGCGGAGGACACGCCGGGGGAGGCGATGTTAGGATCTATACATGATGGGCCTATGTATTGGGCTTGTACCGGTTGTGGGCTTGCGTGCTTGGGCTCAGCCCGTGTATCAATCTGCTACATATACCAGTAGAGAGGGAGAGGAAGGGGAATCAAATATTATGTAATCGAACACTATTCTTCATCTTCCTGAGATCCGGCCTCTGCTGCCGAGACTGCTCTGCTCTTCCTTTGATTCATGTTCTCCTTTCTCAAATCCCCTTCTCTGATTTCTTCCTTGCTACATGTTGCTAACAATTGGTATTAGAGACACCGATCCTTGGTCCCTCCTCTACCCTCCTTTCACAAATTCATCTAGATCTCGTATCCCAAGCGACCACCAACTCCACCCGCTCCACCATGGATGAAGCCTGCAAGCTCCTCCTACTTGCAGAGATCTCCAAGTTGTACAAGCGCGTCGATGAGTGCATGACTAGGCTGGAGGCGAAGTTGGAGAAGAACCGTGGCGATCTGATTTCGCCAGAACCCTCCTTGTCGCCACCCTCAGGTACCACGGCAACTCCTTCACCTGCAGCCACTGCCACGACACTCCAGGAGGCTGTCTTCATCAGTCCCTGCAGCGAGCTTGCCTTGGAGCAGCACATCGGCGTCGAGAAGGTCGTCACCAGCACCATGCCCACAAGATGTTTGACACTGGGTCTCACCCATGGCGAGATCACTCTTGTTCTCGTGAGCACGGCGACGTCTCCATTGTCGACCTCGCGTGCGGCTGAAGGACCGAATAGGCGACCAGAGAGGGGGGGAGTGAATGGGAGTCGATAAAAATTCTTCTCGAAGGATGAACTCGGCCTATACCCCGATTGCCACTCCGATCACTCGCACACACCAAAGAAACTCTAGACTAAGCACACAGAAGCCTACAAGTCCTAGAGACAAGCCACGAATCAAAGAGCGAAATCACTAGACAAGAATCAAAGCACTTAGCCAAATCTGCGAGGCTAGGTGCGGACCGTCCGCGGTGCACGGGCGGACTCTCCGCCAGGCAGGGGCGGACCGTCCGCACAGGACGTCGCGGACTGTCCGAAAATAGCAGCAGAACCTCCAGTAGCGCACCCCGAAAAATCGGACTATCCGTGACTGTTGACACATTTTATCTATAAATATTTCCCCTCATATTTACTGGAAAAAGGACTAAAATATAATTAGATCACCTTATTAGGGTTTACACTGACAATTTCCACGAGTTTTGGTGAATTTATAAAATTACAGGGACTATCCAGAAAAACAAGAAAAGAAACAAGTCTAGAAGGCTCCAGAACACTCCCGAACTCAACGTGACTTGGCTTGCAAGAAAGAAGCATCTGGAAGGGACAAGGAACTTCCTGGGCAAGGCATACCCCGAGGGGGACCCACACCAGGCCGATCGTCCTGGTGGTGGGGCCGACCAGGCCCCCTGGCGCCACATCAGCTCCCCTTCTGGAATGTTCTTCCACCGCCTATGAGAAGCAATCTAAACCATATATTAGGTCGGTTTGATCCTACGGCGGCAAGGCACCTCCTCAGGACTATATAAACAGGCCCCCTGACCCCAGGGTGGAAGAACCAATTCATTCTATCAGATCATCAATGCCTACCTGAGATAGAAGCTCTAGATTAGAATTAGAGTTGGAGAGTTAGTATCAAGTTGAGAGATTAGAGCCACGATCTATTTAGATCTAGCTAATCATGTTCGAGAGAATTAGAGCGCGGTAGAGGCGGAGTTGAAGGAAGGCCCGGACCTGTCGATGTCTCCCCTTCATCTTCTTCCTCTGAGATCGACTCCATTGGTGCCTGATTTTGAGACCTTGTGGAGAGATCAACTTCTTATTACTTTTTAATTCCAGAGTACGACTCTTTGGGCACGGGAAGCTACGAAGCAAGTGGGATAGGCCATACAAGGTGGTGAGTTCATCGTCACACGGGGCCGTCACTCTTCAAGACAACGAAGGTACGTTATTCAAGGTAAATGGTCAACGCCTTAAAATATTTTTAGAGCCCAATAGAGAGTCTGAGGATTTAGATGTGATAAAATTCTTTTATTTACCTAAGAATATTAATTTTAGGCACTAATGGGCCAACTTAGGGTTTTTCGAGATCAGCACACGGTTAGAGCACCCCACGTCAAAGAGCGTCGCGAGGCGACACGGTAGGAGGCCAAACAGCCTCCTCACTGGGCCGATCGGCCCCTGCCCGCCTCCTCTCGCCGCCAGCTTTCACCCATGCTATCTCTTAGGTGTATAGATATGGAAAAACCACCTTCGGGAATCGTTTCGAGATATCCCGCAGCCATTCCAATCTAGGTCAACCCCTCGTGCAAGATCACGGCCGATATATAACCAAGGGCAGACGTCTCCTTTTTCTCATGTAAACCTCCCTAGCAGCAGCCATGGCCGACAAACAGCTTAATTCCTACAACAAAGAAGCCAAGGCAATCATCCCCTTCGTGAAGGAAGCAAAGCCACTTGCCGTCATACCACCTGATCGCATCCCTCTCCCACCTGTTCCACCTAGTCGTTCACGTTCGCCGCCACCACCTGAAGGACGCAAGCAGGTGATGTACGCTCAGCCGTACGATCACCGCCGCAAAGCAGCCCTGAAGAAATCGATCCGTGTTCCTAGCTACATGGACCTGCAGGAGCCTAGGGATGGTGAGCGACTCACCAAGGTGCGCATGGACATGCACGGCAACACGAGGGTGCACAAGTACACTACTGCTCCTCCAGGCCGTGTCATCATTGACGGAATCCACGCTAAGGAATCGTAGATTAAAATGATTCCTGTCATCGAAGCCAGCCAGCGGATGCCACGGAAGCAGAAGACTAGAAAGACCGTAGCTGAGCTCGCGTAGGAAGTAGCAACCCTTGCAGAAACTTGCAAGGAGATCCATCGCGTAAATAGCTCCCTCACCAAAAGCGTCCTTCATCTGCTAAAAACAAAGAAGCGTAGGGACAATGAGGGAGATGCTAGCCGCGACCCGAAGAAGGCCAAGGGCCCTTTGTAAGCACCATAGTTAGAGAGCACATTAGTCTTAGTTAGTTCGATTTAGTTAGTTTGCTTTAATAGTAGGAGTCGTGTAATAAAGTGCTCTCTCTCTTATCAATGAAGTGATCCACAAGTTGAGTCATATTTTCTATCTATATTTTCTGGATATGTTTTTGTCTCCACCATGTTGTGTATGCAAGATAACAGAAAACAAGTGTGGGAAAAAAATCGACGACCAAACAGCATCTTCCACGACAAAAATCAAGAAAAAACAGAAAAAGAACGGAACCATCGACTCGCATGACGAAACGCACCCCGAACCACGGTAGGGGGAGGCCGATCGGCCTCCTCCTTGGGCCGGTCGGCCTGCTATGGGGCCCACTTCAGCCACGTTTCGTCCACCACTCGGTTTGCTTCCCGAACTTTTTAAATTTTTAAAATTGCTTTCCGTTTCGAATTAAAACAAAGATGCCCTGTTATGATATGCTTTCCAAAAGATGCCTTGTTAACCTAAAGGATAAAGTTTTGCATATTTATTCTCCTAGAAATATTTGTTGCTTTTGGGATGTTTTAAATGCTTAGAATAAGGTTAGAATAATGAGAACCATCTTTCTTTTACCTTGTCTCTGGAGAGTTCTTTATTCAAAAAAGATTAAAATCATTAGCTATGCTTCTCCTTTGTGATCAATAATATGTCCTAGTAGAGCCTTAGCAATCATTGAAAATAAATTTAATTTAATTGCTGCTTACTTGTATTGAGCTTTGTCAAATCTACGACCCATGTTGAAGTTTTGTCTAAGTCTAAGATCAAGATCACGTACACTGCTTTCACTAAAGTATCCATGCTCTAAATTTTTGATCTCTATCTCCCATAAATTTTATCATGAAAAAGGTACAGCTATAAAAAAGCCAAATATCGAAAGAAAAAAAAATTTCAGAGTGGAGAGAAAAGTGAGAGAGAGGAGAAAATGGACAAGTGTTCTACAGGTCAGAAGAACCGCCCTCTCTGAAAAAGAAAAAGGCATAAATAAGAGAAGAAAAATGGACATGTGTCCGAGGGTGAGTAGGGCCCACTTCTCTAATAAAAGTGAGAGAGTAATAATAGACGTGTGTCCTAGGGTTAGTAGAACCCACCTCTCCACAAAATAGCTAAATACCTTGTTCTAAAAAAATGGGAAAAAGATAGAGGATTCTAAAAAGTCAGAGCAGTGGTTTTAAAGTTGACACACTCACATATCTTGATCTATGACTCATGACTTACCTCTCCATGGATCCGGTTTTGACTCGGCAATATATGCAAGGTAAGTTTGCTACATCTTTTCATTCTAAAAACTCCACATATACTTCGAAATAAATGCTCTGGTGAGGATATGATATATTTTGAGAGATTTGAGAGTATCACAAAGGAGTAAGTAAGGCTATATTTTCTTTTCAAAACTTATTCAAAAGCTCTCCATTGACTTGATTTGAGAAATAAAGGTAATCTGTTTCTAACTGTTTCATGCTCAGATATTCCATAAGTGCAGGTATGACTAAGGACTATGATTATGTTGATTTTCTTTGTCTCTACGGTTGTTAGACCATCCTTTTATCGAGGACGAGTAAAAGCCTAAGTGTGGGGGAGTTTGTTGACACATTTTATCTATAAATATTTCCCCTCACATTTACTGGAAAAAGCACTAAAATATAATTAGATCACCTTATAAATGTTTTTGTATTCTTCGCCTGTTCATCATTTAGAGGCGCGTGTTCTTCACGAACACGCCCCCTCGATCTAGTTGATTAGGTGCACAAGTTTGTATACTGTTTGTATGACTTGTCTTTTAGAATAAAGTGGAAATGCTTGTATGCTCTAATTAGAATAAAGTGTGTTGTGATTCCTTTATAATAGTTTATGTTAGGTTGCATGAGTAGACTTTTTCCTCTGCTAGTGCGTAGATCCTGGGTTTACGCGTTCGTCTATTGCAAGTCCTTCGTGTATGTTGGAAGCATAGTACGGGGTTGAGTGCTCTCTTGCATGCCTCCAGCATAAGCTAGTAGTACCTGTAGTGAGTGAGATCAGTTCTCTTCCGTGGTTGTAGTTCTATAAGTACAGAGTGCCGTAGTCTGTTGGCTACGGCAGCAACCACAACGTAGACGTTGTGTCATGCTACTGGTTATCATTCGTTCGGCTTATCCCAAGGTTAGGTAGAGGCAGTCCAGGTAGTGGTGACAGCCCGTCTGGTCCTCGTTCATCCTCTGTAGCTGGATATAGTCAGAGCTCCGTTCCACATAGATCCGTGTACCGGAGTCGCCTGTTAAGTCAGGGCTAGCGGTACCCTAAGCCAAGTTCTGTCTAGAGATCGACCTTTAATCTCATCTATAGTGCTATCTTTAGGAATCCTCTCTATCCTTGCCTCTTATCTGGGTGTGTCCTTGGACTGACTAGTACGAAGTTCGTGCACACTGTTCCCTTGGATTCGATACCCTTCGAATACTCTGAGGTGAAAGCTACAACGGTATCCGTGCGCTTGCGGATTTATTTCGTGTGTCACCAAAATACCCAACAAGCATTCTGGCGCTGTTGCTAGGGAACGGTTGTTGTATCTATCTTCGTACCCGGTGGTCCTCGTATCTTTTCATTTTTCTTTATTCTACCTTTACCCCCGTTACCCATGGAGAGGCCATCCTTTTACGACCTCTCCACCTCAGCTTATGACTTTTATGAGTCACCATCAACGTCTTCATCTGGCTATGATCTTGACCCCGACTCTATAGACATGGTTCAGGATAGACCCTTCTTTGGAGCTATCAATGAAGATCCCTACATCCATTTTAAAGAATTCGAGGATTTGTGTTCACACTTGGTTACCCTAGGCATGACATAGAAAACCGTGGGGTGGAAGTTGTTTGCATTCTCTCTTATGGGGAGAGCGGAACAATGGTACGCTCACACTGTAGAGAGTGTGAACGGTAATTGGGAAGAGCTTCGGGATGACTTTTGTAGCTCGTTCTCTCTCATGGAGAGGACGGAGCAATGGTACACTCGCATAGCCTCTCTCCCAATGGACATTCTCGAATTCGAGCAATTAGAGGAGTCTACAGGTGCAGCATGGGCTAGGTTCTTACGCCTTTTGGCTTTTGACCAAGACTTATACTCTCTTCCCGAAGATGTATCACTATACATCTTTTGCATGGGTCTAGACACGGATGCTGCCTTAGATCTCGATGACACCATCGGCGATTCATTTGTTCGCAAAACTCCAGGAGAAGTAAGAGAGATCCTTGATTCCCTCATGGTGAGCTCTTTCTTCCCCACCAATCATAGCGAACTCCGCCAATCCGAGTCTAGCCATGAGGATCTTCTGGTGGCTGAATCCGATCCATCACCTTCCACATCCTCTTATTCAGCCATAGAACCCTCACCTGAACCAAGAACAATGGAGGAAGAAGAAATTCAACCCCCAAAGTTCCTTCAATTCGAGCATGACCCTTCTGAAAATATCAAGAACACCTCGAATTTCGTAGATGACCCAATAGGGAAGGAGCCCTCTTCTGTCCAAATCCATCTAGCTAGAATTCTTTTGACAGAACCTTCCCCTAGGCCTACGGTACCTCCTTTGCCTCCCGATCCTCCAAATGAAACATCTATCATGGAGGCCATGGAGAATAAGTGGTCGACTGGAGTGGGAAACTTTTCCGAAGCACTTTGGATTTGTTCACCCTCTACGATCATTTCTTGTTCCATAAGGGGAATTATCGTAGAAGGCCATCTTAACCCCACTATGGAGGTTAATATTATGCCATGGCACCTAGCGTACACTTTGTTGGGCAATGTTACGCTAATACATTCCGACAAGCTCCTGAAGAGTTGTCCCTCTGGACACATACTTGAGTGTCAGGGGTTGCATGTGCTGTGTCGCTCCTAGTAGACAAGATAAAGGTTAATCTAGACTTCCCTTCACCCGATTTCCCGATTCACTCCACGGATTGCAACGAAACTTCGGGGATAGCTGGTTCACCTCATGAATGACCTCTCCACCAAAGGATATCCACCGAAACCCATTCAATCAAGAGGAATCGCGAATCGAAGGTCTCTAGGTCATGAACTCCAAGAACTCCGAAATTCACCCAAATCAAAGGATTTCCCAAAGGATTTCTAGGGCAAAGTCACCAAGAAAAGAGGCACGAAAACCTCATGTGTGACACCCAACAAGAATCCCTCCAAGAAACCCCTCAAACAAGCCACCAAGAAAATCCACAAAAAGAGCTCCGAAAATCACCACAAAGGAAAACACCGGGAGACCAAGAGAGACTAGATGAACCACGCCGAAGCTTCTATACATACCATGAAAGGTTCATACAAGGTCTAGCAAGCCGCCCGAACATCCATCCCTCTCACAAGATCTCTCATGAAGCACTCAAGCTAGGCCTAAGGAAAACTAAAGAGTAAAGCAAATGAACTAGGGTTCCAAGAGGTGGCTGCCATCTCCTCTCAACTGAGTTTATATGGAGGGCAACCAATGACCAAACTACCCCTAATTACTTAACTTAAGATACACGCCCACCGAAGGCACTTTGGGAACTTTGATCTTTTACTTCATCGGACGGACTCCCGCTGGCCGCAACCCGCTTCATCTTCACGCAAGCCTCACGATCGCGCCACGCGTCCTCCGCTTCGAAGCTTCTCGATGCGCTGCGGTCCTCGCGGTCAGACCGTCCTGCCCGCGGTCTTTCCCTGGCCAGGCGGTCAGACCGCCCTGACCAGGCAGTCAGACCGCCCCCGTTGAGTCCTCGGTCTTATCTTTGTGGCTCAGCCAAGTAACCCAGTGGTTTTGTGGCCAAACCACTGCAAACCCCGCGTGCAAGCTTCAGTTGTTAGCTGCCACCTTGCACCGGCTTCATCCCTCTCGACGTCGTCTTGCTCTTCTTGCCAGCGTACGGTCCGCACTCGATCCCGTCGGCCACCGGGTACCTCGATCGAAGGCTACTCGTCTCTCCGCTCTAGGAGGTCACACAGACATAGACCTTTGACACTTGATCCTCACCTGCACCACGCGAATCAAGCCGCAACCTGTACCTGCAATACAAGGCCAAGAGTTAGTCCACACAACGTTGTCAATCACTCATCACTAAGGAGCGACCATCCACCGGTCCTCGAACGACACAGGTCCTCAATCTCCCCCTTGATGAGTGCATTGACAACACCCACACACATAGTAATTATCAGAGAAAAAAGAAAAAGAAAGAAACAACAAACAACCCATGAAGTGATCCAAAAGCCAAACAACACAAACCCTGATCACTTGAAACCAAAGTCTCGGTCGCCTAAGGCAAGGGCAATGGCTCAACACAACTGAGACAAAAACCAAAGCTCACGAAGAGCAAGCCACCAAAACGAGAACTCAGGCGACACATGGAGCTCCCCGTGAACACATGTAGGCTCCCCCTGAGCAAATGCACTCCCCCTGAACACATGCATGCAAGAACTACTGCAGATGCATGAAAAATGAGCAAAACTTGCTCTCACTGACCCAGGCCGGTCAGACCGCCTAGCCTGGCCGGTCAGACCGCCTGGGCCGGTCACATCACAGATAGGGCGGTCTGACCGCCCTATGCGACCGCCCCCAGAAAACTTGTTCCGAAAAAGTTCGAAACCAGCCGAAAACCTTCTAAACATGTTCAGACCTATTTTCCATGCACAAACTTCTCCCCCTTATTGACAATGCAAGAATCAAGGTATTTTTACGAAAATTACAACCTAGAGCTTCTCAAATAGACAAAGAGCACTACAAAATGCTATGAGTGAGCAAATCAGCAAGCAAGACATTCCAAAGATTCGTATGAGCATTGCCGTCATGATAGTAAAGCTATATGAGCAAATGAGCAAGCCATGAGCAAGATATAGAATTTTGCGAAAAATTTCCCTCTCATGAGCTAAAAACCAAAACATGAGCAAAGTCTACCAAAGTGAATTTAAATCACACAAACTTCTTGCTAGGTCACATATCCTTAACACAAGATCATTATAAACACCCATAAGCATCTCATGTCATGTTAAAGCCATCGAGCCATGTGTCTACTTCTTAAAATGAGACTTCTCATGGTAGACAACATGCAGCGATTAGCACCCATATAAAATCAGATTTAAAACATATATGACATGGATCAATTGAGAGCACAATTTTGAGCAAGACATTTCATACCAAGTGAATTTTTCACATTTAAGCATTAAATAGTACATGAAGTGCCTTTGCGGCAAAAAGAAGCTTATGCTCCCCCACAAGGTAACACATGGGCTAAACATTCCTAATGACACATGGGTCTTTGACCCCAAGTGAGAAGCACATGATATCCAACCATGAATTAAGTGAGACATAAACCACCAAAGCACACTAAGATCATGCGCCTTAAACTCATAAGAGAGAGCCTATCTAAACATTTTCCAAAAACTAGCCACCTCAACATGCAAATATAGCAAGACTATCAAGAGCATAGCTATCCTTCACAAGTCACATCAAACATGCTCACAAGCTCACAACTAGCATATCATAGTAATCAAAGTATATAGGAGAAGCTCATCCTACAATATATCACAAAAGAAAAGACACCCTAAGATACAAAGATGACTATACATCATGATACAAATGCAATGCCATGCAAAAGATAAATATGATACATATGCTACACAGGAGCTCCCACCACCAACTCAGGAAAGCAAACACACACCGAGCTCACCCCGCAAGCGAGAGAAAGTAGCTTGGTCAAGGGGTTTGGTAAAAATATCAGCTAGTTGGTTCTCAGTGGGCACATGGATCAAAGCAATCTTTCCCTTCTCCACATTGTCTCTCAGGATGTGGTACCTCACCTCTATATGCTTGGTTTTGGAATGGAGAACTGGGTTCTTGGCTACACTTATGGCACTGGTGCTGTCACAAAAAAGTGGGACATGGGAACACTCCTCACCAAAGTCGCTCATAGTGTAGGTAATCCATAGGAGCTGGGAACAACAACTTGCTGCAGCAACATACTCGGCCTCTGTAGTGGACTGGGCTACACTCGACTGCTTGCGGGATGACCAAGAAACCAAAGAAGACCCAAGAAACTGACACCCACCAGAAGTAGACTTACGATCCAAACGACACCCAGCGAAGTCAGTGTCCGCAAACCCGTGAAGGTTGAGTGTCGAGGCCGCAGAATACCAAAGACCAAACCCAAGGGTGTAGTTTAAGTACCTGAAAGTCCTCTTGACGGCCTGCCGATGTGAAGTCCTCGGTGAAGCCTGAAAACGAGCGCACAGACACACACTAAACTGTATGTCCGGCCTCGTCGTTGTCAAGTAGCGGAGGGAGCCGATCATGCTCCGGTGCTCCTTCTGGTCCACGGGCTCGCCATCAACATCCGCATCCAATGCTGTAGTCGTACTCATCGGCGTAGCCATCGACTTCGAGTCATCCATCTTGAATTTCTTCACTATGTCCTTTGTGTACATGGCTTGATGCACGAACATCCCGTCCTTGCACTGCTTGATCTGGAGCCCGAGAAAGAACTGCAATTCACCCATCATGGACATCTCGAATTCCCTACTCATATCATCTGCAAACCTGGCAACCAAAGTGTGAGAGGAGGCACCAAAGATTATATCATCCACGTATATTTGAACGATCAGAATGTCAACTCCTTGCCTGAGGAGAAAGAGAGTCTGATCCACTTTTCCCATCACAAACCCCTTGCTAAACAAGAACCCTCTCAGCCTACCATACCATGCCCTGGGAGCTTGTTTAAGGCCATATAGTGCTTTTCTGAGTTTGTATACCCGATGGGGAAATCTCTCACTCTCAAAGCCCGGGGGTTGCCTCACATACACTTCTTCCTCTAAAAACCCGTTCAGGAAAGCACTCTTCACATCCATTTGGTACAACTTGAACCCTTTAGCAACTGAAAATGCTAGAAGGATCCTAATTGCCTCCAAACGGGCCACATGAGCAAATGTCTCCTCATAGTCTATCCCCTCTTTCTGGCTAAACCCCTGAGCAACCAACCTCGCTTTGTTCCTCACAATCTCCCCATGTTCTCCCTCTTTATTTTTCCACACCCATTTTGTCCCAATAGGTTTGCAATTTGGTGGAGGCTCAACCAACTCCCACACCTGATTCCTCTCAAAATTCTCAAGCTCCTCATGCATAGCGTTCACCCAATCTGGATCGCAAAGTGCGTGTCCAATATCTTTGGGCTCAAAAGAAGCGACGAATGCAGAATGAGCAAAATGAGAATGCCTTTGTGACCCGGACCGTGTAGTGCGTTCATGAATTTCACCTATGATCGACGAAGATGGGTGATCCACCTGAACACGCCGGGGAGCCTCACGTCTGGAGACCACCTTCCCCTCAGCAGCAGCAACCTCTTGAACAGCCTCTATCGTCGTCTGTGTGGTTGAAGGACCATCCTCAAACGTCGTCATAGTCATGGAAGTAGTAGGTACACGATCAGCTGCGGGAGCACCACCACCATCATCTTCTTCACCATCTTCCTGCACCTCCTCCTCAAACATCTCCTGGCCGAACTCCTCATCACCTGCACAGTCAAAGACCAAAGAGCTACGCGGTTGTGTCTCATCGAAGGTAACCTCGCAAGTCTCCACGATTTGGTTAGTTTCCAAGTTGAGCACACGAAAAGTTCTAGAGTGAGCAGCATAACCAAAGAAAAGACCATCGACCGACCTAGCCTCAAACTTGTCCAACTTTCTGCCCTTCTTAAGAATGAAACACTTGCAACCAAAGACATGAAAGTGACTCACCTTGGGTACTCGCCCATGCATCAGCTCATAGCAGGTTTTCTTCTTAAAAGCTCAGAGGAGAATCCGGTTTGACACATAGCATGCGGTATTCACCGCCTTAGCCCAATACTTCCTAGGAGTCCTGTGCTCATCAAGCATCGTCCTAGCCATCTCACACAGGGTCCGATTCTTCCTTTCCACAACACCATTCTTAGGAGGGGTGTACGGAGTCGAAAACTGATGCTCATGACCAAGATCACGACAGAAGGTCTCAAAATGAGAGTTCTTAAACTCTGTGCCATTGTCACAGCATATCGCTCTAATGGCATCCCCATGTCTCTTGTTCTTCAACCTCAAGATCAGGTCTCGAACAAAACCAAACGTGTCACCCTTCTCCTCCAAGAAGGTCGAGCGAACTCGAGCTGGCCCAACTAGGTCCATATGCAACAGCTCTGTCGGACGCTCTGTCATGACAGCAATCAGGGGTGGATGGGGAGTAGCTACCATCTTGCCATGCCTACAAGGCGCACAAACCAAATCCTTCTCAAAACGCAACCTGGGCAATCCTCGGACAAGATCGAGTGCACTCAAATGGGAAAGAAGCTCAAAGCTCAAGTGCCCCAATCTCCTATGCCACCTCCACAACTCAGAAGAAGGACCAGCAACCAAACACCTCGAGGGACCAAAAGACTGAGAAAAATCAGCGCGAAAAATCTGTCCCTCGGGCACGATCGTACAAACAAGATCACCTCGAGAGTCAAGAACACGAGAAGCCCCCAACTTAAAACACACCTCATAACCCTCGTCCAGCAACTGAGATACTGACAACAGGTTATACCCAAGTGACTTGACCAGAGCCACACGCTTTAGGGTCACCAACTTACTCACCTTAACCACACCTTCTGAAATCACCCGTCCTCGTCCATTATCCCCGAAAGTGATGTACACCTTTGACACCACCGGGGTGAGGCTGGAGAACCACCCCTTGTCTCCGGTCATGTGTCGCGAACAACCGGAGTCAATCAACCAAACGTTCTCCATGCCTCCCACCTGCAAATCAAAAACGAAAACGAGAATGAGCAAGCGACTTAACACTGGGGTTAGCACAAAAGGAATCAAACCAGTGTCGAGCCATTTGCTCAAAAGTGGGGTTAGCAACATCCATCCTATTATGTCCAAAGCTACGACCACCACGCTGAACCACCTCACGTCTAGCTGGAGGAGAACGACTACCATGAAAAGGAAAGCATGGCTCGTAGCTCCTCTGACCCCCAAAGCTGCGACGATCTCTACCACCCTCATATCGATCACGAGGAGGAGAACGTCCAGCAAATACACCACCACCAGAAACAAACCCCCTACTGTCTGTACCACGACCATAGGAACCACCATGATCAAAATCAGGACCACGGGCATCAGCCTACCCCTTGCTCCCAGCTGGGACGTGGTCAGACCGCCTGCCCAGGCCAGTCTGACCGCCCTCCCCTAGGCAGCAACACGCGAACCACTTTGGTTGGGAATTCCTCTCGTTCCCAGAACTGTACGCACCTCAGCCTGACCCTTAGGCAGTGGCATACGAGGCTCAGGCACACCATTAGAGGGATGGTACCTGTCCTTGTTCGCCCACTCCTTTGCCATCCTCTCATCCCTCTTCTTCTTGTAACAAAACTCTCCAAGGTGACCGTCCCTCCCACAATACTCACAATGGAAGCGAACTGGTTTAGGCTTTGGCTGTGGAGTTTCTCTCGGTTTCTCTACCTCTTTCTCTCCTGATTTTCCCTCAAATGTGTTCCCAAGGGTGCTCACAAACTTCACCAGTTTCTGGAAGTTATCGGTTTTGTGGGCAAATACTGGTGGATCAGGAGTGGTGTCTAGCTTGTTTCTCAAATGGTTGGGTTTTGGAGCAAATTTGTTCATGGGTGTTGTTTGTGGTGGGATGGGAATCTCTCCAATTTTCTCTCCCTCACCACTGCTCTCACCAATCTTGTCAGAACCCAATGCCTGACCATCTGACCTCCTAAACTCAGCCATCATCAAACTTAACTGTGGCTCGTGCCCAGACAGCCAACTCAATAGCTTTCTCAGCTCATCATTTTCATCCTGCAAGCGGTCAACATAGTGGGCCAATTCCATATTCTTAACAGAATGTAATTCAGCAATTTTCTCCCTAGCTTCTTCTAGAGATGCTCTAAGTTCTTTCCTAAGTTTCTTAGCCTCTCTAAGCATGGTATCACAGTTGTCAAGCAAGGCAACCAACTCAGCATTCTCCTGGTGCAAAGAAGAGAGCTCATCACATACCTCATCCTCAGATTCTGATCCAGAGTCATCCTTCTGGCTTCTCTTGCTGCCGGAGCTGTGGGCCATGCTGCAGAAGCCGTCCTCTAGTGCAAAGCAACTCAGGCCACTCAGGTTCTTGGAACCATGCTTCTTGTTCTTGCACTTGTTGTCGTCGTCGCTGCCGCTGGAACTCGACGAGGTGTAGCAGGAACTGGAGTCGACGTCGCTCGCTCCCACCATCGCTCGAGCCTTCTTCTTCTTGTCGTAGCCGCCGCCCTTCCTCGACTTCCACTCGTCCTTGTCCTTGTACTTGCTCTTATGCTCACGCCTCGAGCGGTACTTGTTCTCGATCCTTAGGCGGTGCTTGTACTCGTTCTTGGGCTCGATCTCCTGTGGGCACTCGGCGATGAAGTGTCCCTGCTTGCCGCATCTGTAGCACGTACGAGTGGTTCTTCTCATGTTCACGCGGTTCTCGTGCAGCCTCTCGAACTTTCTGGTCAGCAGGGCCAGCTCGTCCTCTCCAAGCTCGTCGAACTCCTCATCTGGCAAGGACACAAAGGAAGACAGAGAAAACATCCTCGAAGAGGAGTTAGTGTTAGTCCTTCCACCAGATCCGGACACAAGAGCAAGACTTTGGGACTCAGTCGTGCTCTCAGCCTTGGCTCTCAGGCCACGATCCACCTCCGACGACTTGAGCTTAGAGAACAGCTCGTCCTCAGTCAACGTGTCATACACGCTCGACTCCTCAATGGCCTCGACCTTGGCACTCCACACGGATCTGTCAAGTGCGTGTAAGAGCTTGATAGCTCTATCATGGTCCGTGTATGGGAGCACCGCCACATTGGCCCTCATGTTGTTCACAATACAGGTGAAGCGCTGGAACATGGCATCAATCGACTCACCGGGGAGATGAGTGAAGTTCTCGTACTCTCTCCGGTGAGTAGCAAACAAGCGCTCCTGAACCTGAGTGTTCCCAACATGAGCAATCCTCCACTTAGCCCAAATCTTTCCAGCCACCTTCTCTGAGTAGACGCGATCGAACTCCGCAGCACACAGAGCACGGAACAAGTAATCCACAGCCTTGCTGTTGGCCTCACACATGTCCCGAGCACCTGGGAGGATGAAATCGTCCGGAATGACATAATTCTCATTTTGCGTCACATCCCAGATCAATTGTCCTTTCCCACTCAAGAACGCACCCATGCGCCTCTCCCACATCTGGTAGTTCTTCCCATCGAAGTGCGGAGGACCCGACCCCTTTCCGTAGTCACCCATCTTTGGATCTTAGACTGGTTAGAATCAAAAAGATCCGTAACCGGCTCTGATACCAATTGAAGGACCAGATTGGGCGACCAGAGAGGGGGGGGGAGTGAATGGGAGCCGATAAAAATTCTTTCTCGAGGGAGATAGCTCCTCCAATGAGATGAACACGGCCTCGATCCCAAAATCACTTTCGCCACTCTATCCGCACGTTTGCCAAGACCATGTAGCCACTGGAGTGCTACTGATCCTAGGAGCAAATCTCAGCAGCAAACACTCAAACTACTCAACCACAACAGCGGAAACAACTCAAGGGAAATTTCCTGCCAGGGGCGGTCAGACCGCATGGACAGGGCGGTCAGACCGCCTAGGCAGAGAAATTCGCCAAAACCACAACTCGAAGCACACGACTCCAAATCGACCCAAGATTTCGCCTGGAAACTCCTCTGATCAAGGCAAACAAGCTCTCAGAGAAAATCCCCGGAAAACCAACACTTTCCTCGCGAAATCCCCAGGGCGGTCAGACCGTGTCCCCTGGGCGGTCAGACCGCCACCCCTGCAGAAACTGGCCGCGGGTCAACTCCCGACTTCCCTTCACCCGATCTCCCGATTCACTCCACGGATTGCAACGAAACTTAGGGGATAGCTGGTTCACCTCATGAATGACCTCTCCACCAAAGGAAATCCATTGAAACCCATTCAATCAAGAGGAATCACGAATCTAAGGTCTCTAGGTCATGAACTCCAAGAACTCTGAAATTCACCCAAATCAAAGGATTTTCCAAAGGATTTCTGGGGCAAAGTCACCAAGAAAAGAGGCACAAAAACCTCATGTGTGACACCCAACAAGAATCCCTCCAAGAAACCCCTGAAGCAAGCCACCAAGAAAATCCACAAAAAGAGCTCCGAAAATCACCACAAAGGAAAACACCGGGAGACCAAGAGAGACTAGATGAACCACCCCGAAGCTTCTATACATACCATGAAAGGTTCATACAAGGTCTAGCAAGCCGCCCGAACATCCATCCCTCTCACAAGATCTCTCATGAAGCACTCAAGCTAGGCCTAAGGAAAACTAAAGAGTAAAGCAAATGAACTAGGGTTCCAAGAGGTGGCTGCCATCTCCTCTCAATTGAGTTTATATGGAGGGCAACCAATGACCAAACTACCCCTAATTACTTAACTTAAGATACACGCCCACCGAAGGCACTTTGGGAACTTTGATCTTTTACTTCATCGGACGGACTCCCACTGGCCGCAACCCGCTTCATCTTCACGCAAGCCTCACGATCGCGCCACGCGTCCTCCGCTTCAAAGCTTCTCGACGCGCTGTGGCCCACGCAGTCAGACCGCCCCTCCTGGGCGGTCAGACCAACCTGCTCGCGGTCTTTCCCTGGCCAGGCGGTCAGACCGCCCTGACCAGGCGGTCAGACCGCCCCAGGCAGGCTGGCTTGCCCCATCGAGTCCTCGGTCTTGGCTTTGTGGCTCAACCAAGTAACCCAGTGATTTTGTGGCCAAACCATTGCAAACCCCGCGTGCAAGCTTCAGTTGTTAGCTGCCACCTTGCACCGGCTTCATCCCTCTCGACGTCGTCTTGCTCTTCTTGCCAGCGTACGGTCCGCACTCGATCCCGTCGGCCACCAGGTACCTCAATCGAAGGCTACTCATCTCTCCGCTCTGGGAGGTCACACAGACATAGACCTTTCACACTTGATCTTCACCTGCACCACGCGAATCAAGCCGCAACCTGTACCTGCAATACAAGGCCAAGAGTTAGTCCACACAACGTTGTCAATCACTCATCACTAAGGAGCGACCATCCACTAGTCCTCGAACCACACAGGTCATCAATGTGTTTGTTTTCGAATAAAGGCTCACTGGTTCTCAAATCAGTAGAGTCCATCTTTTGTTTTTCC
The DNA here is from genome assembly GCA_036936925.1 of Cenchrus fungigraminus. Lineage (NCBI taxonomy): Eukaryota > Viridiplantae > Streptophyta > Magnoliopsida > Poales > Poaceae > Cenchrus > Cenchrus fungigraminus. The sequence continues at coordinate 8,780,759 of CM072775.1, read as the reverse complement.
TTTTTTTGTTTGAAGACAGCACCAGGTACATGAACAAGTGTGGGGAAGATCTCCCAAGCTTATCATTAACATACACACTTGAGATCTCCCATACAGGCATTGCACAACATCGATCGCGCTTTCATGACAAGGGACAAGGTACACTAGAGTGATCCGGCTACCCCATGGGTGAGCTGAACCACCACTGGTATTCCTTGTTTCTTATATTCTTCAGGAGCGATGGTATGTGCAACCTTTGTCTCACTCTCCCTGATTCATGAGTTTGAATGAGTTTCAATTCCTATCTGCTAAATCAACTCATAGAATCGTGCTCGACTTGCTCTACATGTTTCCTGTGGTTGGCTTGCATATGTTTTATTCCATACTTATGAGGACCAGGTGTGTCCAAGGACCAGTGGAGGATCGCTCCTTAGTGATGAGTGATTGACAACGTTGTGTGGACTGATGCTTGTCTAAGTGTGTAGGTACAGGTTGCGGCTTAACTCGTGTTGGTACAGGTGAAGAACAAGCGCGAAAGGCCTGAGCTGTGGCGGCCTCCGGGTGATAGAGTGGCAAGTAGGCTTGGTTCGATGGACCCGGTGGCTGATGGGGTCAAGTGTGAGCCGTGCGGTGCAAGACTGGCAGGCTGAAGTCGTGAATATGGGCCGGTGCAAGGTAGCAGTTGAGCCCAAAGCTTGCACGCGGGGTTTGGTGGTTTGCCCACAAAACCATCAGGAGGACGGTTTCTTGGTTTGGGCCGCAAAACCAAGCCCGGAGGCCCGAGGCGACGGAGACGGTGATCCGGGAGCTTTGGGAAGCTTCGAGGCGGGGGGCACATGGCGTGATCGCGGGGCTTGCGTCGAAGCTAAGCAAGGCCGCGGTGGAAGCGTGTCTGCTCGATGAAGACTTGACCAAAATGCCCCTGAGGGGTTGTATCTTCATTTATGCAGTAGGGGTAGCGTGGTCATTTACCTCCCTCCGATGAACTTCATATAAATAGCGGAGAGGTGGATGGCATCTCTCTCTCTCTTGCTTCCTAGGGCTTTCTCCCCCGGTAGATTTTTCTGGACTGCTTTGTTTTCCTCTGGATTCCTTAGGCTAGACCATTGTACAGACTCTGACCTTTGGAAGTATGGAAGCATTCGGCATCCCGTTGATCTCCTAGTCTCATGTGATTTTTGTGTCATTTTTGGGGCTATTTTTGGGAGTTTTTGTTCTTCGCTCGATTCATGAGTTTGGAGGTGTTTCTTCACGGATTTCTTTGAGGGGATCATGGGTGGATGCCTTGCGCATGTTTGTGTATGATTTTGACCCCTCAAACCCCGTGTAGAGCCTTCGATTCGTGAGTTTTTGGCCGGAGTTCGTGTTCTTAGTGGTTGCTTGAGTGATCCGCGATTCCCGGTGATTTAGGGACTTAGAGGTCGAGATTTTTGGAGCATAGCATCCTTGTGGGAGGCATATCATCTCCCCAAAGTCTTGTCTCTAGAGCTTCTACCGTTTGGGAGATCCGGTGATGAGTTCTTGGAGTTGACCCCGCGGGTCGAGCAGTTTTGGTTCTGTTCGTGTGCCGCGGACAGTCCGCCTGGTGCGCGCGGACAGTCCGCGAGAGGTCCAGTTCGTCTCAGTTCGTCGCTTGTTCGTGCGCGTTCTTATTTCGATCCGTCGTGGCCCTAGGGTTTTGTTGCAAGCGGTTTGCGGACAGTTCGCGTGTAGCTCATGGACAGTCCGCGTGGGAAGTTTTGTCTGGGGTTTTTGGCTGCGGTATCCAGTGAGTTGGCGGACAGTCCGCCCAGGCCTCATGGACGGTCCGCGACACTGGCGGACGGTCCGCGTGACCTCGACGGACGGTCCGAATTTCGGTCGGTAGCTCTGGTGGTTCTGTTGTTCATTTCGGACAGTCCGGGCCGTACCCGCAGACAGTCTGTCGTACACTAGCGGACAGTCTGGGTCGTCACGCAAGGAGGCTTCTGCGGCATGGCGCATTCCAAGAAGGGTGGGAAGCACAGCTCGGATTCAAACTCCGATTTTGATGACGATGTACGACAAGATCCCAACTTCTTGCTAGAGGAGAATGCTAGGCTGAATGAGTTGCTCGACAACCGTGATGATGTGCTTAGAAAGACCAACAAGGAGAAGAGGGAATTCAGGTCTTTGTTGGGTGATGCTAAGGACAAAGTAGCTGAACTTGAATCCTTGCTTGTGGATGCTAGAAATGAGATAGCTGCTTTGAAGTCTGCTCCTGTTGTGTCGGATGAAATTGATTGTGGTGATTGTTCAGTTTTTCTTGCTGATTTGACTGCTCTCAAGGAGAAGTATGCCTCTACTTTGGAGGAACTAGATGTTGTTAGGATTGAGTGTGATGAATTGAAGTCTAGGCCAGCTTTGTTAGGAGCTTGTACATCATGTCCTATTTTGCATGCTAGGCTAGGTGAATCTCACACTAGGATTGTTTCTCTTGAGGCGGCATTGAAAGCTTCTCTTCCTACATCATGTTCAACCTGTGAAATGCATGCTTTGAAAAACATGGAACTTGCAAACTATGTTGATCGTCTGCAGGATGAAAATGATGAATTGAGAAAAATGATGGGGTAGTTGTCTGGGCATGAGCCACAATTGAGTATGATGTTGGCTCAGTTCAAGAGGTTTGATGGTCAGGCGTTGGGGGCTGACAAGTGTGGTGAGAAGAGTGGTAAGGGAGAAGAGAAAGCCAGAGAGATCCCCATTCCACCACATACCACACCAATGAACAAATTTGCACCCAAGCCAAACCATCTCAGAAGAGGGATGAGAGGTTTGCTAGGGAAATGGCAAACAAGGACAGGTACCACCTTGCTCGTGGTGTGCCTGAGCCTCGTAGAGGGCCTCTACCTAGGGGTGATGTGTTTGTGAGGACAGTTCCTACTTGTGGAGGTGGAGGTGGAGGTGTGTTCCCTCAGAGAAACAGGAGTGTTGGGTTTGGGCGTGGTGAGTTGGCTCGACGTGCTCCTTCTCGTGACTGTTACGAGTTTGGGAGTCACGATCGGATCTTTGGGTCTCAGATGGACTACGGGCCACGTTTTCCCCCTCGTGGTGCGCGTACTCCTCCAGTGAGACGTGACAGGTCCTTTGGTGGTAGGCGTGAGAGGGCTCCGCCTAGAGGTTTTGGGAGGATGGATTTTGCTAACCCTTCTTTTGAGCAAATGGCTCAGCACTGGTTTGACTCTTTTGGTACTAACCCCAGTGTTGAGTCGCTTGCTCATTCTCGTTCTCGTTTTTGATTGCAGGTGGGAGGCTTGGAGAATTTTTGGTTGATCGACTCCGGTTGCTCAAGACACATGACCGGAGATCGTGGGTGGTTCTCCAGCCTCACCCCGGTGAGTACGAGGGAGTACATCACTTTCAGGGACAATGGGAGAGGACGAGTACTTGCGGAAGGTATGGTGAAGGTGAGTAGCAAGGTGACCTTAAGAAGTGTGGCCCTGGTCAAGTCACTTGGTTTCAACCTGTTGTCAGTATCTCAATTACTTGACGAAGGTTTTGAGGTTCGTTTCAAGTCAGGTGGATCTCGTGTGCTTGATTCTCGAGGCGATCTTGTCTGTACGATCGTCCCCGAGGGTCAAATCTTTCGTGCCGATTTTTCCCAGTCTGTTGGTCCTCCTCGATGCTTTGTTGCTGGCGTTTCGGCCGAGCTTTGGAAATGACATAGGAGGTTGGGACACTTGAGCTTTGAGTTGCTTTCCCGCTTGAGTGGTCTTGATCTTGTCCGAGGATTGCCTAAGTTGAAATTCGAGAAGGATTTGGTTTGTGCTTCTTGTCGGCAAGGAAAGATGGTTGCCGCTTGTCACGCCCCTCTGACTTCTGTCGTGACTGAGCGACCTTGTGAGCTGTTGCGCATGGATTTGGTTGGGCCAGCTCGTGTTCGCTCTGCTGGTGGGAAGTGGTATGTTCTTGTGGTTGTTGATGACTTTTCGAGGTACTCTTGGGTTTTCTTTTTGGAGGATAAGAGTGAGACATTTGGCTCTGTTCGAGACTTGATCTTGAGGTTGAAGAATGTGAGACATGGTGATGCCATTCGAGCTATACGCAGTGACAATGGCACGGAATTTAAGAACTCTCATTTTGATGCCTTTTGCAATGATCTTGGTCTTGATCATCAGTACTCTTCTCCATACGTCGCTTGCCAGAATGGCATAATGGAGAGGAAGAACCGGACCCTTTGTGAGATGGCCAGGATGATGCTTGATGAGCATAGGACTCCTAGGTGTTTCTGGGCCGAGGCAGTCAAACCCGCCTGCTATGTCTCAAATCGCATTTTCCTTCGTGCCTTTAAGAAGAAGACTTCTTATGAGCTGATGCATGGCCGACAACCCAAGGTGAGTCACTTTAGAGCTTTTGGCTGCAAGTGTTTCATTCTCAAGAAGGGCAACTTGGATAAGTTTGAGTCTCGATGTTCGGATGGGATTTTTCTTGGTTATGCGATTCATTCTAGAGCATATCGTGTGCTCAACCTTGACACTAACCGAACCATGGAGACTTGCGAGGTTAACTTCGATGAGACACAGCCATGTAGCTCTTCTGCTTTTGAGTGTGCAGGTGACGAGGAGATTGGAGCGAGGATCTTCGAGGATGAGAAGGACGGAGATGGAGACGACGACGATGATGGTGGTGATGCTCCAGCGGCTGATCGTGTACGTGCTACTCCCACTACTACGACGACTATCAAGGACGGACCATCCCCTACACCCACTACGACTGAGGCTGTTCGAGTGGAGGCTGCTGCTGAGGGGGAGGTTCTGTCCAGGCGAGAGGCTCCCCAGCGAGTACAAATTGATCACCCACCGACGACCACCATTGGTGACCTTCATGAACGCACTACACGGTCGAGGTCAAGGAACACTTCTCATTTCGCTCATTCTGCATTTGTTGCTTCTTTCGAGCCCAAAGATATTCGACACGCTTTGTCTGATGAGAATTGGGTGAATTCCATGCATGAGGAGTTGGAAAACTTTGAGAGAAACCAAGTCTGGGTGTTAGTCGATCCACCGCCGAATTGCCGTCCCATAGGAACCAAGTGGGTGTGGAAGAACAAAGAGGGTGAGAATGGGATGGTTGTGAGAAACAAGTCGAGGTTGGTGGCGCAGGGTTACAACCAGATGGAGGGGATAGACTATGAGTAGACATTTGCTCCTGTGGCCCGTTTGGAGGCAATTAGGATCCTTCTAGCCTTTGCCGTGGCTAAAGGGTTCAAGTTGTACCAAATGGATGTCAAGAGTGCTTTCTTGAATGGGGTGATAGAGGAAGAAGTGTATGTGAGACAACCCCCGGGGTTTGAGAGTGAAAAATACCCACACCGTGTATACAAACTCCAGAGAGCGCACTCTATGGGTTGAAACAGGCACCTAGAGCTTGGTATGGCAGGTTGAGAGGCTTTTTGCTGAGTAAGGGGTTTGTGATGGGCACAGTTGATAAGAGCATGTTCCTCCTTAAGCATGGGAATGACCTCTTGATTGTTCAGATATACGTGGATGACATAATCTTTGGTGGCTCTTCTCATGATCTTGTTGCCAGATTTGCAGATGACATGAGCAGGGAATTTGAGATGTCCATGATGGGAGAGCTGCAGTTTTTCTTAGGTCTCCAGATCAAGCAGTGCAAGGACGGGACCTTCGTACATCAGGCGAAGTACACCAGGGACATGGTGAAGAAGTTTGGCATGAACGACTCCAAGTCGCTGACTACACCGATGAGTACGAGTACGGCGTTGGACGTGGACGAGGACGGCGAACCCGTGGACCAGAAGGAGTATCGGAGCTTGATCGGCTCCCTCCTCTACTTGACGGCGATGAGGCCAAACATACAGTTCAGCGTGTGTCTGTGCGCTGGTTTTCAAGCTTCACCGAGGACTTCACATCGGCAAGCCGTCAAGCGGATCTTCAGGTACTTGAACTACACTCCTGAGTTTGGCCTGTGGTACTCTGCCTCTTCGACACTCAGGCTTCATGGCTTTTCTGATGCGGATTTCGCTGGGTGTCGATTGGATCGCAAGTCCACTTCTGGGTGTTGTCAGTTCCTGGGTTCTTCTTTGGTCTCTTGGTCATCTCGCAAGCAATCAAGTGTAGCCCAGTCCACCACCGAGGCTGAGTATGTAGCTGCTGCTAGTTGTTATTCCCAGCTGCTTTGGATGACCTATACCATGAGTGACTTTGGTGAGGAGTGCTCCCAGGTTCCACTTTTCTGTGACAGCACCAGTGCCATAAGCGTAGCCAAAAATCCTGTCCTCCACTCCAAAATGAAACAAATAGAAGTGAGGTACCACTTCCTAAGAGACAATGTGGAGAAGGGAAACATATCTTTGTCCTATGTCCCTACCCAAGACCAGCTAGCTGACATTTTCACCAAACCGCTTGACCAAGCCACTTTCACTCGCTTGCGAGGTGAGCTTGGGGCGTGCTTTCCTTTCTAGCTTGGGTCTTGGAGTGTCTCATGTATATATGTGTCATATGTTTCCTTCATGCATTTTATTTTCTGTACAAAACCTGGTAGGATAGCCATCTTTGGATCACTTGAGCTAGAATTGAGCTTCTCTTATATACATTGATCACAGATGTGCTATGGATGAGATATTTGCATGATTGGTAGCTTGTGGATGTGAATGCTATGCTTTTGTTGGTTTTGCCATATGTGTATGATGATATAGCATTTTGGTTGTGAAAATGATAAAACTGCCTCTCTTATGAGTAGATGCTTATCTATGCTCAATTTGTGCTTAAATGCTTATATCATGCTCAGTTTGTGCTTGAGGATCATATTCTCTTTGCTTGGGGTCAAAGACCTATTTGTCATTATAAATGTTTAGCCCTTTTGCATGCTTGGGGAGGAGCATAAGCTTCTTTTTGCCGCAAAGGCACTTCATGTACCATGTTTAAACTTGAAAATGAAATTGGTATATGAATTACCTTATGCTTGAAAAATGAGCTCCTAATCATGTTTTATGGTTTGATATTCATATCTTGGGTGCTAAACCGTAGCATGCTTGTCTACCATGAGAAGTCTAATTTTAAGAAGTAGACACATGGCTCGGTGGCTTTAACATGACTTGAGTAGCTTGTGGGCGTTTATAATGATCTTGTAATGAGAAGTTGTGATCATGCATAAACTTTGGATGATCTAGTGCCTTTATGCTCAAATTGGTATGGATAGGATCTTGCTCATGAGATGCATGTTTCTTTGTGAAAATTGCTTAAAATTGTTTTTAGCCATGTCACATGCTTATATGTCTCTACCTTCTTAATGGCAATGTGCTAACTACACCATGTCTACTTTGCTTGCTCTATGTCTCATTTGTAGCATTTTGTTGTGCTCCTTGTATATTTGAGAAGCTTGGTAGACTGTTTATGTGCTTTGACATGCATTTTTCATGAAAACAAGGGGAAGAGTTTCATATACCTTGATTCATGCATTGTCAACAAGGGGGAGAGGTTTGTATGATAAGGGGGAGAATACACATGCTTTATGGGAGAGTTATGCATTTGGGGAGAATTTTCATGCATTGGGAGTTTTTATGCAAAATTGGTATGCATGTGTGAGATGTGGCATGTGAGGAGAAAATTTTGAGAAGAAGAGGTTGCATTTGCTCAGGGGGAGTTTGCACATGTGCAGGAGGAGCTCCTTTGATTTTCCTGAGTTTTGTGCTTTGTGATGTGCTCTTTGAGGGCTTTGTTTTGTCTCGGCTGTCTCGAGCCGTTGCCCTTGTCTTAGGGGGCTGAGACTTGGATTGGCGGGTGATCTCATTTTCGCTTGTTCTTTGGCTTTGGATCACTTGCTTGGGAGGTTTGTGTTCGTGGCTATTTTCTTTTCTTTTTCTCTATCATGGTTACTATGGGTGTTGTCAATGCACTCATCAAGGGGGAGATTGAGGACCAGGTGTGTCCGAAGACCAATGGAGGGTCGCTCCTTAGTGATGAGTGATTGACAACGTTGTGTGGACTGATGCTTGGCTAAGTGTGCAGGTTACAGGTTGCGGCTTAACTCGTGTCGGTGCAGGTGAAGAACAAGCGCGAAAGGCCTGAGCCGTGGCGGCCTCCGGGTGATGGAGTGGCAAGTAGGCTTGGTTCGATGGACCCGGTGGGCGATGGGGTCAAGTGCGAGCCGTGCGGTGCAAGACTGGCGGGCTGAAGTCGTGAACATGGGCCGGTGCAAGGTAGTGGTTGAGCCCGAAGCTTACACGCGGGGTTTGGTGGTTTGCCCACAAAATCATCAGGAGGACGGTTTCTTGGTTTGGGCCGCAAAACCAAGCCCGGAGGCCCGAGGCGACAGAGACGGTGATCCGAGAGCTTCGGGAAGCTTTGAGGCGGGGGGCACGTGGCGTGATCGCGGGGCTTGCGTTGAAGCTAAGCAAGGCCGCGGTGGAAGCGTGTCCGCTCGATGAAGACTTGACCAAAATGCCCCTGAGGGGTTGTATCTTCATTTATGCAGTAGGGGTAGCGTGGTCATTTACCTCCCTCCGATGAACTTCATATAAATAGCGGAGAGGTGGATGGCATCTCTCTCTCTCTTGCTTCCTAGGTTTTCTCCCCCGATAGATTTTTCTGGACTGCTTCGTTTTCCTCTGGATTCCTTAGGCTAGACTCTTGTACAGACTCTGACCTTTGAATGTATGGAAGCGTTCGGCGTCCCGGTGATCTCCTAGTCTCATGTGATTTTCGTGACATTTTTGGGGCTATTTTTGGGAGTTTTCGTTCTTCGCTCGATTCGTGAGTTTGGAGGCGTTTCTTCACGGATTTCTTTTAGGGGATCATGGGTGCATGCCTTGCGCATGTTTGTGTATGATCTTGACCCCTCAAACCCCGTGTAGAGCCTTCGATTCGTGAGTTTTTGGCCGGAGTTAGTGTTCTTAGTGGTTGCTTGTGTGATCCGCGATTCCCGGTGATTTAGGGAGTTAGAGGTCAAGATTTTTGGGGCATAGCATCCTTGTGGGACGCATATCATCTCCCCAAAGTCTTGTCTCTAGAGCTTCTACCGTTTGGGAGATCCGGTGATGAGTTCTTGGAGTTGACCCCGCGGGTCGAGCAGTTTTGGTTCTGTTCGTGTGCCGCGGACAGTCCGCCTGGTGTGCGCGGACAGTTCGCGACAGGTCCAGTTCGTCTCAGTTCGTCGCTTGTTCGTGCGCATTCTTATTTCGATCCATTGTGGCCCTAGGGTTTTGTTGCAAGCGGTTTGCGGACAGTTCGCGTGTAGCTCACGGACAGTCCGCGTGGGAAGTTTTGTCTGGGTTTTTGGCTGCGGTTTCCAGTGAGTTGGCGGACAATCCGCCCAGGCCTCACGGACGGTCTGCGACACTGGCGGACGGTCCGCGTGACCTCGACGGACGGTCCGAATTTCGGTCGGCAGCTCTGGTGGTTCTGTTGTTCATTTCGGACAGTCCGGGCCGTACCCGCAGATAGTCCGTCGTACACTAGCGGACAGTCCGCGAGTACGAGCCGGACGGTCCTCACTGGTCGTTTCCAGAATTGATCAAGTGCTTCGATTCTTGTCTGGTGCTTCCGCTCTTTGCTCCTGGGCTTGTTGATTGAACTTCTTGGCTTGTGTGTGCCTTGTTTGGAGCTTCTTGTGTGTGCACGGATTCGTGGAGTGGCAATCGGGGCATAGGCCGAGTTCGACCTTAGGGAAGAAGTTTTAATCGGCTCCCATTCACTGCCCCCCTCTCTGGTCGCCTGAATCGGTCCTTCAACTTATTATATTGATGCTTGTGAACAAATATCATTAGGGAACTCATGCTCATCTAAGTAGTTGATGTTTGTGATATGGTTTGATGATTTGATCTTCTCTCTGAATGTTTGAGGGCTTGGGATTTTTATTTGAAAAGTTGAAAACCCTTTGCAAAACTCCTCTTTGATATGCCAAAGTCCTACCAAAGCCATATGATGAGTTATCTTGAAAACCTTAGACTCATATGCTGCTTGTAATTATATTGAGCTTTGTCAAATTGTTGTGACCCTTGTGAGAATTCTTTTCATGCTTTCATGATCAATATTCATGTGCACTCCATATCCCCTTGCTATGCTTCTACACTGGAAGTTAGCATTGTATCATCCATCCATTCCACAAAAAAAAGCTCCATATGTGGTGTGACCTCTCTCTCCAAAAGTATTCTTGAAAAAAAAGAGACATGGGCTATGAAAAAAAGAAAAAAAGAAAAAAAAGAAACAAAATCATGCTCAAAGCATGAGAAAAAAGAGAGGTAGCCCATGTCCAAAAGAAAGAAGAAAAAGGAGAGAGGTGGAGTCATGCAAAAATGAGTTCCAATAAATTTGATGGTAATATCTAGCACCCATTCCGGGCCTAGTATCCACCCTACCATATCCATCACATCCATACATGTGCACATCTTGATCTGATTGTATGAATTGCTTTTCTCCTTGGATCCGGTCTTTGACTTTGCAATATATCTGGTACAAGTATGCTTTATCTTTTATCCTACCACTGAGCTCCACATATAGCCATCATTAGAAGTAGGATGAAAGAAAGGCAAATCTAATGCCTTGGTGAGGACATATACACATTGAGCGATCTGAGAGAATCAAAATGAGGAGCTAAGCAAGGTTTTGTTTTTGAAAACTTACTGCAAAACCCCAAGTTACTTGACATGAGGAATAGAAGTGATTTGAGTCATGACCGGAAACATTCCTCAACTACCCAAGATGGCATGATAGACACTCCACAGAGTTCACAAGTACAAGGTATGGTTTGGAATATCTCTTATGCTCGCTTAAACCTTTGGATTTCATGTCTCACCTTGATCTGTTCCCCTTTACTCGGGACGAGCAAAGGTCAAGTGTGGGGGTGTTGTTGACGGCTGTTAAGTGCTACTTTTATGCCGTCAACTCCTGCATAAAATGAATGAAAAATGATCATCAACACTAGAATATGGTTTTATACTAATGATTTCCACAAGTGTTGGTGTTTCTAGCTTTTGTTGCAGGATACACCGAAATGCGTACTAAAAGGTACAGTTGAGAGCAAGTTGTCCAATGGCTATTAAAGGACGTCATCATAAACAATCTCAAATGCCAATTTGGACTGCACCATTGCGACGGGCTCGTCGAGACGATCGAAATGGATATATCATTTGTCTACTTTGGAGTCCGGATGGGAAAGATATGCACAAGACAAGATCATACTCCCGATATCTTGTGAGATCGGTGGGACCCACACCACGCCACGTGGCCACGTGTGCCACATTGGATGCCATGTGTCCATGACACCTCATCAATCCATGTGAAGCAACTCCCGGCGAATCAGACACCGCTACGTGTGCAGCACAAGGATCCAAGGGCCCACCAGAGACCCAAACCACCTCAAAACTCGGCATGCACCTAGAACCGTCATAAGGGGCCACATATCAGTCACCCAAAGAAAGCACGGGCCAAAAGGAGGTGGGCCAAGGTCGGCCGAACCTAGGTTTGGCCGAACCCTTTTGGTCTCTGTTCGCCATCTGCTTCCACGTGGTGCCTCCTGGTTGATCCCTTGCAACGTTCCAGGGTGGATTACTGACATGGCACCCGTTGATTGGCCGGTACAAGGTCGGTTTGGTTCCTTCCCCTGAAAGCTAGAGAAGTGTGCATTGCAAGATACCTCGCCACATGTCGCTCTCCTATTGGTGGCGCCCAAGGATGGCTGCACATCTTCGAGAGCATTTGGCCTCTTGGCAAGCCACCCCCTCCTCTATAAATAGGAGGGGAGGGGCTCCCATTTGAGACACACCACTTCACCCAAGGATGAGAGCTTCTCTTCAAAGGAGAGGCCTCTCCTTGGTAGATTAGAGAGTAGGAGAGTGAGAGAGTGATTTGTATCTCCATGGATGCTTTGTTCTTGAATTAGAGTAAAGTAAGTATTTCTGCATTTTCTATTTAGACTAAAGTGTGAGTGATGTGTTCTTGTGTTCTTCGCCTGTTCATCATTTAGAGGCGCGTGTTCTTCACGAACACGCCCCCTCCATCTAGATGTTTTGGTGCACAAGTTTGTATCCTGTTTGTATGACTTGTCTTTTAGAATAATGTGGAAATGCTTGTATGCGCTAATTAGAATAAAGTGTGTTGTGATTCCTTTATAATAGTTTAAGCTAGGTTGCGTGAGTAGACTTTTTCCTCTGCTAGTGCGTAGATCCGGGGTTTACGCGTTCGTCTGTTGCAAGTCGTTCGTGTACGTTGGAAGCTTAGTACGGGGTTGAGTGCTCTCTTGCATGCCTCCAGCATAAGCTAGTAGTACCTATAGTGAGTGAGATCAGTTCTCTTCCGTGGTTGTAGTTCTATAAGTACAGAGTGCCGTAGTCCGTTGGCTACGGCAGTAACCACAACGTAGACGTTGTGTCACGCTACTGGTTATCATTCGTTCGGCTTATCCCAAGGTTAGGTAGAGGCAGTCCAGGTGGTGGTGACAGCCCGTCTGGCCCTCATTCATCCTCCGTAGCTGGATATAGTCAGAGCTCCGTTCCACATAGATCTGTGTACCAGAGTCGCCTGTTAAGTCAGGGCTAGCGGTACCCTAAGCCAAGTTCTATCTAGAGATCGACCTTTAATCTCATCTATAGTGCTATCTTTAGGAATCCTCTCTATCCTTGCCTCTTATCTGGGTGTGTCCTTGGACTGACTAGTACGAAGTTAGTGCACACTGTTCCCTTGGATTCGATACCCTTGGAATACTCTGAGGTGAAAGCTACAACGGTATCCGTGCGCTTGCGGATTTATTTCGTGTGTCGCTAAAATACCCAACAAGCTTTCTGGCGCCATTGCCGGGGAACGGTTGCTGTATCTATCTTCGTACCCAGTGGTCCTCGTATCTTTTCATTTTTCTTTATTCTACCTTTACCCCCGTTACCGATGGAGAGGCCATCCTTTTACGACCTCTCCACCTCAGCTTATGACTTTTATGAGTCACCATCAACGTCTTCATCTGGCTATGATCTTGACCCCGACTCTATAGACATGGTTCAGGATAGACCCTTCTTTGGAGCTATCAATGAAGATCCCTACATCCATTTGAAAGAATTCGAGGATTTGTGTTCACACTTGGTTACCCCAGGCATGACACAGAAAACCGTGAGGTGGAAGTTGTTTGCTTTCTCTCTTATGGGGAGAGCAGAACAATGGTACGCTCACACTGTAGGGAGTGTGAACGGTAATTGGGAAGAGCTTCGGGATGACTTTTGTAGCTCGTTCTCTCTCATGGAGAGGACAGAGCAATGGTACACTCGCATAGCCTCTCTCCCAATGGACATTCTCGAATTCGAGCAATTAGAGGAGGAGTCTACAGGTGCAGCATGGGCTAGGTTCTTATGCCTTTTGGCTTCTGACCTAGACTTATACTCTCTTCCCGAAGATGTATCACTATACGTCTTTTGCATGGGTCTAGACACGGATGTTGCCTTAGATCTCGACGACACCATCGGTGATTCATTTGTTCGCAGAACTCCAGGAGAAGTAAGAGAGATCCTTGATTCCCTCATGGTGAGCTCTTTTTCTTCCCCACCAATCATAGCGAACCCCGCTAATCCGAGTCGAGCCATGAGGATCTTCTAGTGGCTGAATCCGATCCATCACCTTCCACATCCTCTTATTCAGCCATAGAACCCTCACCTGAACCAAGAACAATGGAGGAAGAAGAAATTCAACTCCCAAAGTTCCTTCAATTCGAGGATGACCCTTCTGAAAATATCAAGAACACCTAGAATTTCTTAGATGACCCAATAGGGAAGGAGCCCTCTTCTGTCCAAATCCATCTAGCTAGAATTCTTTTGACAGAACCTTTCCCTAGGCCTATGGTACCTCCTTTGCCTCCCGATCCTCCAAACGAAACATCTATCATGGAGGCCATGGAGAATAAGTGGTCGACTGGAGTGGGAAACTTTTCTGAAGCACTTTAGATTTGTTCACCCTCTACGATCATTTCTTGTTCCATAAGGGGAATTATCGTAGAAGGCCATCTTAACCCCACTATGGACGTTAATATTATGCCATGGCACCTAGCATATACTTTGTTGGGCAATGTTACGCTAAGACTATCCGACAAGCTCCTCAAGAGTTGTCCCTCCGGACACATACTTGAGTGTCAGGGGGTTGCATGTGCTGTGTCACTCCTAGTAGACAAGATAAAGGTTAATCAAGACTTCCACATCTTTGATGTCCTCGATCTTGATCTCCTCCTAGGCTCCCCTGTAGAAAAACTTCTCGATGCATCTCGAGGGAGCCTAGATGAAAAGCTCAAGGAAGCTGCTTCTGCCACCACTCTCTTATTTTCAGGAAGTTCTATGGCAAAGCCTCTTCCCAAGCAAGACTCGCTCAAGGAGACGATGCATGTATCTTTGTTCGGATCATCCGAGCCTGTTCTCGTTGAGGGTGTAGAATTCTCTACTCCTCGGGAGTACTACTCGGAAGACCCTCTTCACCTTTGTGAAGACGAACGATCATCATCACCCTCAACCGAGTTTGAGACTCTTCCCAATGGCCCGCATTATGTTGTTCTTGACCTTGATCAAGAATCAACATCGAGCTTCCACGATGTATCTCTTGAGGTGGACAAATCATGGGCCATGGAAATCTATGAGGCGCCGACTCTGAAGTCTGAAGGAAAGGATTCCATTGACAAGCATGGTAGCTTCACTCTTGATATACTTCAGGAACCATGCTTGCATCATCCTTCTCCAGAGTCAGCTATGCTCCGTGCACGGAGCACGCACGAGGACTACAACCACCTTATGGTCCTCTCCTGTAAAAAGTTTAGAAGGTTGGTTGTAGATGCATATGTTTACCATAAGCATTCCAGATTTCATGTATGCACTGTGGCCCTAACCTTGCAGCTGAAGCTTCCATGATATATTAAAAATTGGTGGTGAGGCGGGAATGACATCACCAATGATAGCTGCAAGAAGAAGTTCCCAGGGTCGAGCTTATGACCATTAACAAAGCACTACCAGGAGATAGCCTGGATTAGGTTAGATTTTATCTCCCTTTTCAAATAAAAAGCAAGAGCATGTTTTTAGGATAAGGTTGTCCTTCGGGTATTTTTGGTCACTAACCTTTCAGGTGGAGATTGAAAAGAATGACGGACAAGTGACACCTAAGAGCATGTGAGCTACATCACCTTAACACTTAGGTAAGTTTTTGGTGAGGAAACATTACAAAAGGAGGCTTGATCTCAACACACTTGAGTTTTGTTGCCTAGCAATGCAATCTTCAAGTGTGGGGGAGGTATGTGAGCATCCCGAGTAATGTTCCTTTCATCCAAATCTTATCCTGGTTTGGAGATGATGTTAGCTCTTGCATCTTGCCCAACTAGCTAGGTACGTCCTGCTTTTGACTTTAAACAAAGCCCTTCCGGGAGGTCGCCCGATGTTCACCATCTTATGCTCATGTTTAGGTCCCTTTTGGAAATAGCTTGATCATGCTTTTATGCTCCCTTTATCTATGTTTACAATGCTATGGTTTGAGTGCATGTTTAGCTATGTGCATTCAGATGTTGTTTTAAATTAAGCATGGTGCTTAGGTTAAAACCATCTTCTTCAATGAAACAAGACATGGTGTCGAGTTTGATTGATGAACCTTATAGTTAATGCATGCATGGATATTAGTTGTATATGCGGACTAACCCTTGCAGGAATTTTTGAATCCAAACGAGGTAAGTCATCAAGCTTGATTCAAAAGGAAAGGTAAGCCAAGGCATGATAGCCTTGTTTGAGCCAGGTCTCTTGGTGAATAAAAAAAGAAACAAAAACAAAAAAATGTGTTTGTTTTCGAATAAAGGCTCACTGGTTCTCGAATCAGTAGAGTCCATCTCCATTTTTGTTTGAAGACAGCACCAGGTACATGAACATGTGTGGGGAAGATCTCCCAAGCTTATCATTGACATACACACTTGAGATCTCCCATACAGGCATTGCACAACATCGACCGCGCTTTCATGACAAGGGACAAGGTAAACTAGAGTGATCCGACTACCCCATGGGTGAGCTGAACCACCACTGGTCTTCCTTGTTTCTTATATTCTTCAGGAGCGATGGTATGTGCAACCCTTATCTCACTCTCCCTGATTCATGAGTTTGAATGAGTTTCAATTCCTATCTGCTAAATCAACTCATAGAATCATGCTCGACTTGCTCTACATGTTTCCTGTGGTTGGCTTGCATATGTTTTATTCCATACTTATTATCTTGATGCTTGTGAACAAATATCATTAGGGAACTCATGCTCATCTAAGTAGTTGATGTTTGTGATATGGTTTGATGATTTGATCTTCTCTCTGAATGTTTGAGGGCTTGGGATTTTTATTTGAAAACTTGAAAACCCTTTGCAAAGCTCCTCTTTGATATGCCAAAGTCCTACCAAAGCCATATGATGAGTTATCTTGAAAACCTTAGACTCATATGCTGCTTGTAATTACATTGAGCTTTGTCAAATTGTTGTGACCCTTGTGAGAATTCTTTTCATGCTTTCATGATCAATATTCATGTGCACTCCATATCCCCTTGCTATGCTTCTACACTGGAAGTTAGCATTGTATCATCCATCCATTCCACAAAAAAGGCTCCATATGTGGTGTGACCTCTCTCTCCAAAAGTATTCTTGAAAAAAAGAGACATGGGCTATGAAAAAAAGAAAAAAAAGAAAAAAAAGAATCAAAATCATGCTCAAAGCATGAGAAAAAAGAGAGGTAGCCCGTGTCCAAAAGAAAGAAGAAAAAGGATAGAGGTGGAATCACGCAAAAATTAGTTCCAATAAATTTGATGGTAATAACTAGCACCCATTCCGGGCCTAGTGTCCACCTTACCATCACCACAACATTCATCATATATATGGTTATATCTAGCACCCATTCCGGGCCTAGTATCCATCTTACCATATCCATCACATCTATACATGTGCACATCTTGATCTGATTGTATGAATTGCTTTTCTCCTTGGATCCGGTCTTTGACTTTGCAATATATCTGGTACAAGTATGCTTTATCTTTTATCCTACCACTGAGCTCCACATATAGCCATCATTAGAAGTAGGATGAAAGAAAGGCAAATCTAATGTCTTGGTGAGGACATATGCACATTGAGCAATCTGAGAGAATCGAAATGAGGAGCTAAGCAAGGTTTTGTTTTTGAAAACTTATTGCAAAACCCCAAGTTACTTGACATGAGGAATAGAAGTGATTTGAGTCATGACCGTTCGATTCCTCAACTACCCAAGATGGCATGATAGACACTCCACAGAGTTCACAAGTACAAGGTATGGTTTGGAATATCTCTTATGCTCGCTTAAACCTTTGGATTTCATGTCTCACCTTGATATGTTCCCCTTTACTCGGGACGAGCAAAGGTCAGGTGTGGGGGTGTTGTTGACGGCTGTTAAGTGCTACTTTTATGCCGTCAACTCCTGCATAAAATGAATGAAAAGTGATCATCAACACTAGAATAGGGCTTTATACTAATGATTTCCACAAGTGTTGGTGTTTCTAGCTTTTGTTGCAGGATGCATCGAAATGCGTACTAAAAGGTACAGTTGAGAGCAAGTAGTCCAATGGCTATTAAAGGACGTCATCATAAACAATCTCAAATACCAATTTGGACTGCATCATTGCGACGGGCTCGTCGAGACGATCGAAATGGATATATCATTTGTCTACTTTGGAGTCCGGATGGGAAAGATATGCACAAGACAAGATCATACTCCCGATATCTTGTGAGATCGGTGGGACCCACACTAGGCCACGTGGCGACGTGTGCCACATTGGATGCCATGTGTCCATGACACCTCATCAATCCATGTGAAGCAACTCCCGGCAAATGAGACACCGCCACGTGTGCAGCACAAGGATCCAAGGGCCCACCAGAGACCCAAACCACCTCAAAACTCGGCATGCACCTGGAACCGTCATAAGGAGCCACATATCAGTCACTCAGAGAAAGCACGGGCCAAAAGGAGGTGGGCCAGGGTCGGCCGAACCTAGGTTCGGCCGAACCCTTTTGGTCTCCATTCGTCATCTGCTTCCATGTGGTGCCTCCTGGTTGATCCCTTGCAACGTTCCGGGGTGGATTGGTGACATGGCGCCCGTTGATTGGCCGGTACAAGGTCGGTTTGGTTCCTTCCCCTGAAAGCTAGAGAAGAGTGCATTGCAAGATACCTCGCCACGTGTCGCTCTCGTATTGGTGGCGCCCAAGGATGGCTGCACATCTTGGAGAGCATTTGGCCTCTTGGCAAGCCACCCCCTCCTCTATAAATAGGAGGGGAGGGGCTCCCATTTGAGACACACCACTTCACCTAAGGATGAGAGCTTCCCTTCAAAGGATAGGCCTCTCCTTGGTAGATTAGAGAGTAGGAGGGTGAGAGAGTGATTTGTATCTCCATGGATGCTTCGTTCTTCAATTAGAGTAAAGTAAGTATTTCTGCATTTTCTATTTAGACTAAAGTGTGAGTGATGTGTTCTTGTGTTCTTCGCCTGTTCATCATTTAGAGGCGCGTGTTCTTCACGAACATGCCCCCTCGATCTAGTTTATTAGGTGCACAAGTCTGTATTCTATTTGTATGACTTGTCTTTTAGAATAAAGTGGAAATGCTTGTATGCTCTAATTAGAATAAAGTGGAAATGCTTGTATGCTAGTTGTTGTTGTAGGGGCAGTTGTCGCGGTGCCCGCCATCGTTCCTGGGTCGCTTAGGGTCCGCGGGGGCACTGAAGGCCCTCTTGAACTTGGAGCACTCGCGGAGAGTGTGGGTGGCCCCCTCGTGGAACCCGCAGAAGCTGTCGAGCGCCATGTCGAACTCCTCCTGGTTGAAGGTCAAACCTCGGCGCCCATCGACCGCTAGGACCTCGGAAGGTCACTTGCGGAGTTTGTCCGCTGCAGTGCCGGATGGACCAGCGGCATCAGCGTTGAACTGGTTCTGGAGCGCATCCTCCGTGTCCATCAGCTTGTTGACGATGATCATCAGCTCCTTGACGTTGGTGGCGCCAGACTCAAAAATCTTCTCGAAGACCTTGCGGTCTTTGATGCCTTTCTTGTAGCTATCGACGATCTGGTCATCCCTAACGCCAACTCATTCATTCCGGTTCTCGAAGAACCGGGTGTTGTAGTCGCGGAGCCGCTCCTTAGGCTTCTGCACGACTCGCCCCAGGCTGAAAGTGTTTCCAGGGCGATCGTAGGTCGCCTGGAAGTTGGATGTGAAGGCCTAGGATAGATCGGCCCAGGTCTTGATGCTGCCAGGCTCGAGGTTGTTAAGCCATAGCGAAGGAGCCTTGCCCATCACCAGCGGGAAGTAGGCCATCATGTGGTCGAAGCTACCACCGGCCGCCTTGACGGCGACGTAGTAGGTCGACAGCCAAATGTTAGGGTCGGAGCGCCCATCATACGGCTTGATGTTGGGCTTGAAGTTGTCGGGGTACTCCACCCTCTTGAAGCGGGCATCCAGCGCCGGGAAGGCGTTGAGGGCAAGGTCGTCGCTGGAGCCTCTGGCCGGGGTGGCCTCTCTTGACGCGGAGTGGACGCTGCGCTCCGGGACAACAACCTGGGAGCGTGGTTGCCGGTCCCGGTTGGTCTGGACGATGGCGGGGTCGCCATGCTCGGCATTGTAGTTGGCACGCCGCCTGTTCTCGATCTCGTGTTGATCACAGAGCTCACGCTCCATGATGCGGTGAACACCCCCGGGTGCGCTGTACTCGCGGTCGTAATCCAGGTGGCAACGGAGCTCGCGCTCCTCGCGATGTTGGTGACGTTGGTCGACGATGCCACGGGCATCGCGAGCACGCCTGTTGGCATCGAGGTTGACGCGAAGGTCGCGGGCAGCCGTAGGCTGTTGCGCGGGTTGCTTAGGGTTGTGCTGAGCGACTTCCTCCCGGATGGGGGAGAGATGACTATGCGCAGGTCGATGAGATCGACTGCGCGAGTGGCAGGTCGATGAAGACGCAGCGGACATGGAGGCCGCGCTCCTCTCTTCCACCAGGGCGTTGGTGACCCGGAGGTACGCGAGGGCCTGCTCAGCTTCAAGCGTCTGGACTTGCTGGAGTCGGGTAATGGCCGCACCCAGCTTGGCCTGGGGGCTGTTGAAGGTCGGGATCCCAGCTTCCTCGAACTCTAGACGCAGGTCTCGAGCGCAGGGCAAGACGCATCACTACTCTTCCGCACGTCGCTCAGCGCGGCGGGCGTTGGCTTGGATCCGGGCCGCCTCCTCAGAGTTGGTCGCACCCGCGTGGGGTGGCTCATTCTCCGAGATCACCATCACCTGACGGAAGATGATCTCCGGGTCATTGGGGGAGATGCGAACCCGAACCTTCTGGAAGTCCCCGCAGTCCGGAGACTGAGTAGGTCGCTTAGCTCGGTGAGGGAGCTCGTTGTCGATCTTCTTCCGCAGGCGGCACCCGCAGAGGGTGTGCTTCGCACCCTTGTGGTAGGTGCAGGGCACGTCGAAAGGGTCGCGCCTTGTGCGAGGTGCAGGCCTTGGGTCGTGAGAAGGTCGCCGCCCAGATTGAATCTGGGGAGGCGTGGAGAGTTGGCTCAGGCGAAGGCCGGGCGCAGACTTCAGGCCGAAGGGGAATGCGTCGTGGTGTAGCGCTGTCTGCGCCGAGCGCTGGGCTCGTTCGCAGATCTCCAGGGTTTCCCTCATCAAGCTGATGACGTTTTCCACCACCTGGACAAGGTCACAGGGTCTGGGTGGGTGGGTCTCCGATACTGGATCGGGAACGGGGACGGCGGCGGACGCCTGACGACCTTCTCGGAGGTCGCTGGAGGAGTCGAGGCTGCAGGAGCAGGAGAGGTTACCGTGAAGGATCCAAAGCATATCTCCACGGGGTCGGCGAGGAAGGCTGCCATGCTCGCCGGGAAGACGACGCCAGATTTGGCCACCATGCTGCACAACGAGTTCCCGATCGCCCCTACCTGGAGCGCCAACTGTCAGGGGGTGAGACCTGGACAGATCCGCTAGGGGGTTACCCTAGTGGTTTGCAGGTTAATGGGGGATCGGGACATAAGAGCGTAGGTGGTTATGCACGGGGTGCACACGGAACTAGGCGAGTATGACAGTGAACAAGAAGACAAGGGTTTATACTAGTTCAGGCCTCCAGAGAGTAAAACCCTACGTCCAGTTGTGGTGGATTATGCGAGGATGAAGATGAGTTGTCCCTGTGCATGGAGCCCCAGGCCGCCTTATATGGGGGGATGGGCTAGGGTTTGCATACGCAGGTCGGTTGACCCGTATCGGGGTCGGTTACAACTGTGGGAAGCTTATGTCCCGGATTACAAGGAGTATCCCGTGATACTCGGAGCTACAGGTGGCGGCGCGCTAGGTCTCCGTGTCTTGACTTGCACGCCAAGGCTTCGCGGGTCTTCCGGGATCCTGATCAGGTCGCCCGCGGTCTTCGGAGGTGCGGATAAGGTCGCTAGGCCCACTTGTAAGGTCGGCGGGTCTTCTGGAAGGTCGGGTACACTTGTCAGGGGCCCCTGGGACCCTGGACGGTGGGGACCCATGGGTACCCATGTCTCTCACTACCGGTTATCATTCGTTCGGCTTATCCCAAGGTTAGGTAGAGGCAGTCCAGGTGGTGGTGACAGCCCGTCTGGCCCTCGTTGATCCTCCGTAGCTGGATATAGTCAGAGCTCCGTTCCACATAGATCCGCGTACCGGTGTCGCCTGTTAAGTCAGGGCTAGCGGTACCCTAAGCCATGTTCTATTTAGAGATCGACCTTTAATCTCATCTATAGTGCTATCTTTAGGAATCCTCTCTATCCTTGCCTCTTATCTGGGTATGTCCTTGGACTGACAAGTACGAAGTTAGTGCACACTGTTCCCTTGGATTCGAAACCCTTGGAATACTCTGAGGTGAAAGCTACAACGGTATCCGTGCGCTTGCGGATTTATTTCGTGTGTCGCTAAAATACCCAACACCGATCTGACAGCACCTCATCTTCTGAGTCCTTGGATGGGGGTAGAGCACCCGCTTTCGTATATGCGGCGGCAGTGGCCGGTGCACCCCTAGCCGTCTCGGAGGATGAGCCCACTCGGGTCGGCGAGACCGCCGCCCAAAAGGCCGACCGCGAACGCAAAAACGCGGATCGGGAACGACGGTGCCAAGAGATTCGGCACCAAAACGTCTAGCGTCGTGATAACCAGCATCAAGATGGCGAGGATGATGAGTACTACTCATAATCTAGCCCGCCTCGGCACAGGAGGAGGGGGCGCAGTCGAGGCATACGCCCCCGGAGGCTGGAGGATGACTTCACGGTTGACTATGCTGGGTAGAGGGTCTACACGACCCCCAAGGAGAACCTCATTGTCTTGAATGAGGAGCTTGGGAAGATGCCGCCAAGCACGCCAGGCATGGCACGCACGAAGGCCATGCCACAAGCGCGCACGGCGCAACGATAGCGAAGACCTGCGCGAGAAGCTTGAGGACCATGTGTGGTTCGAGGACCGGTGGATGGTCGCTTCCTGGTGTGATGAGTGATTGACAACGTGGTGTGGACTAACTCTTGGCTAAGTATTGCTGGTGCAGGTTGCGGCTTGACTGGTGTTGGTGCAGGTGAAGAACAAGCGCGAAAGGTCGTTACCGATGAGGCCTCCAGGTGTGGAGAAGACAAGTAGGCTTCGTTCGAGGGACCCGGTGGCCAGCGGAGTCAAGTGCGGGCCGCATGGTGGCAAGAACAGCGGGACGAAGTCCTGGACGGTTTCTTGGTTGAGCCTCAAAACCAAGGTCGAGCCGAGACTACGTGGGAGCCGAGTCATGAGTGGTGATTGGCGGAGGCTACACCGAGTTCGCGGGGTTTGCAGTGGTTCACCAGAAAACCACTGGGTTACTCGGTTGAGCGACAAAACCGAGGCCGAAGACTCGACGAGGAGGTGCAGCCACCCAGGCCGGTTCAACCGCCCAGGAGGGGCGGTCAGACCGCCTGGGCCGGTCTAACCACCCAGGGGGGCGGTCTGACCGCCCGGGTCGCTGCCGCCAAGAATCTTCGAAGCGGAGAACACGCGTCGGGATCGCAAGGCTTGCGTCGAGGCTAAGCAAGGTTGCGGTCGCTGGGCATCCGTCCGATGAAGAAAATCTGAAGACTTCCAATTTCGCCCTTGAGGGGCATGTATCCCTAGTTATCTAGTAAGGGTAGTTTAGTCTTTTGGATGCCTCCATATAAGCACTTGAGGGAATGGATGGCAGCCAACTCTTGGAACCCTAGCTCATTTGTTTTCCCATTTTTCGTTTCTATTTTCCTCTAGTTTTCTAGGACTAGCTTGAGAGCTTCATGTGAGATCTAGAGAGAGGGATGGATGATTGGGTGGCAAGCTAGACCTTGTTTGAACCTTCATGGTATGTATAGATGATTTGGCGTGGTTCCTCAAGGTCTTGTGTTGTCTTTCCCGTTCTCCTTTTTTGGTGATTTTCGGAGCCCTTTCTTGTGATTTTCTTGGCGGAGTTTTGAGGGCAATTTCTTGTGGGATTCTTGTTGGGTGTCACGTATGAGGACCTTGTGCCTCTTTGGCTGGTGACTTTGTCCCAAGAACTCCCTTGAATCGACCTCGATTTGGTGGTTTTTCGAGTTGCTCGAGTTCTTGACCTAGAGGGCCTAAATCCGCGATTCCCTTTGATTGTGGGCGTTTCGGTTCGATTCCTTTGAGGGAGAGGTTGCCCAAGAGGTAACCCAGCTATCCCCGAAGTTTCGCCGCAATCCGTGGGGTGAATCGGGAGATCAGGCGATGGGAAGTTGAGGGTTGACCCGCGGCCAGTTTTTCTGGGTAGGGCAGTCTAACCGCCATAGGGGGGCGGTCTAACCGCCCTGGGTCATCCAGGTGAAGGTTTTGATTTTGCCAGGTTTTCCTTCGTGAGTTTGTTCGCCTTGATCAGAGGAGACTTCAGGTGAAATCTCGGTTCGTTTTGGTGCAGTTTGCTAGGAGTTCTTGCCTTGAGTTCGTTGCTGGGTACAGGAGGTTAGACCGCCCGTGGTAGCCGGTCTAACCGCCCCTAGGCTCCTGGGTGAAGTTTTGGTTTTCGCCAAGATTTCCTGGTAGCTAGCTTAGCCTTAACCAGAGATTTCTGTTGGTGAAACCGTGGTGCGTTTTGGTGCTCGAAAGAGGTGTTTCAGAGGATTTCTCGGTTACCAGGTGGAGGCGGTCTAACCGCCCCCCATACCCGGTCTAACCGCCCCCTCCAGACAGCCAGCTCCCGAGTCGTTTCCGCTGCCGTGTGCATGTAGGAGTTGAGGCTGTTGGTAGTGTTTGTTCCTAGGACCAGTAGCACTTCAGTGGCTACGTGGTTTTGGCAAACGGAAGGTTCCGTGCGGAGCGTGTGATTTTGGGTGTCCGACCGAGTTCATCTTGTTTGGGGAGTCATCCCATTCGAGAAGAATTTTTATCGGCTGCCATTCACTCCCCCCTCTCTGGTCGCCTAATCGGTCCTTCAATTGGTATCAGAGCCGGTTCGGGTCTTCATTGACTCTTACTAGTCTAAGATCCAAAGATGGCGTACCAGGAACGGGGTTCGGGTCCTCCGCACTTCGATGGGAAGAACTACCAGATGTGACAGAGGCGGATGGCAGCGTTCCTCTGCGGAAAGGGTCAGATCCTTTGGGATGTTACGGTGAACACAGCTTATGTTCATCCGATGAACTTCCTTGCTCCAGGATCGAGGGATATGTTCGAAGCCAACAACAAGGCTGTCGACTACTTGTTTCGTGCTCTGTGTCAGCCCGAATTCGATCGGGTTCAGACAGAGGACTTAGCTTGTAGGATTTGGGAGCAGTTGAAGGATGCTCATGCTGGGAATGCTCAGGTTCAGGCTCGGATGTACGCGACTTACCGGAGAGAGTACGAGAACTTCACTCATCTCCCCGGCGAGTTCGTCGATGCCCTTTTCCAGCGGTTTACGGTCGTTGTGAACAACATGAGAGCCAATGTGACCGTGCTCCCATACGATGATCATGATAGAGCCGTGAAGCTCTTGCACTCGTTGGATCGTACCGTATGGGACGGGAAGTTTGGGGCTATTGTTGAGTTCGAGAAGTATGACACCTTGACGGTGAATGAGCTGTTCTCGAAGCTCAAGTCGGCTGAGTTGGACCGTGGTATGACAGCCAAGATCGAGAGCCTGACTGATTCTCATAGTCTCGCTCTCGTTGGTGGCAAAGGAGCTAAGTCTAACGCTAACGCATCCTACAGGATGTACTCTCTGTCTTCTTTGATGTCTTTGCCAGACGAGGAGTTCGACGTGCTTGGAGAGGATGAGCTGGCGTTGCTGACCAGGCGGTTCGAGAGGCTGCACGAGAACCGGGTGAACACGAGGAGGACAGCACGGACGTGCTTTCAGTGCGGCAAGCCAGGACAGTTCGTCGCCGACTGCCCGGAGAAGACGGAGAACAAGGACGGCTACAAGGACGGCTACAGGCACCGGTCGAGCAAGGACGGAAAGTACCGATCAAGGCACGATCACAAGCACAAGAACAAGCACAAGGACGAGCGACGGTCGAGGAAGAAGGACGGCCGCGGCAGGAAGGCCCGAGCGATGGTCGGAGCGAGCGACGTCGACTCCAGCTCCGCCTACTCTTCGTCGAGCTCGAGTAGCAGTGAAGATGAAGGTGATCGGCGCAAGAACGAGAAGTCATCCAGAAACTTGAGCGGGTTGAGCTGCTTCGCGGGACATGGCTTCTGCGGCATGGCTCGTAGCTCCGGCAGCAAGAAGAGTCACTAGAGCGACTCGGACTCCGACTCCAAGGATGAGGTATGTGATGAGCTCTCCTCTTTGCGCAAGGAGAATGATGAGTTGGTTGACTTGCTTGATAATCGTGATCACATGCTTAGAGAGGCCAAGAAGATGAGGAAAGAGCTTAGGGCCTCACTAGAAGATGCTAGGAACCGTGTGGCTGAGCTAGAAACCCAGAACTTAGATGCTAAGCTTGAGATTGATTCGCTTAAGGCTTCTCCTGTGGTTTCTGATGAGATTGATTGCTGTGATTGCTCTGTGTACCTAGCTGATCTTACTGCTCTTAAGGATAAGCATGCTTCTACTTGTGATGAACTAGATATGCTTAGGGTTAAAGTGGCTGAGCTTAAGTCTAGACCTGCTTTGCTAGGTGCTTGCACTTCTTGCCCTGTTTTGCAAGGAAAGATTGATGAGATGCATGCTTACACTGTTTCGCTTGAGGCTAAGTTGAAAGAGCCTATTCCCACTTCTTGCTCTACTTGTGAATTGCATGCGGTTAAGAATTTGGAGCTTGCACATTATGTTGATCGCTTGCAGGATGAGAATGATGAGCTGAGAAAATGTATGAGCTGGTTGTCGGGTCAGGAGCCTCAGCTTGGTATCATGATAGCGGCTTTCAAACGCTATGATGGTCAGGAACTTGGGGCTGACAAGCTTGGAGAGAACAGTGGTGAGGGAGTTGAGAGAGTTGGAGAGATTCCTATCCCACCACCAAACAGATACAAGAACAAGTTTGAGCCCAAGCCTAACCATCTCAGAAACAAACTTGACACTACTCCAGATCCACCCATATTCCCTCACCCAACAAATGATTTCCAAAAACCGCTGAAGTTTGTGAGCCCAAAGGGAGGTGAGGAAGGAGAGAAGAAGGGTGAGATACCGAGTGAGCAGCCCCATCCCAAGCCTAAGCCTAAACCCATAAAGTTCCATTGTGGGTATTGTGGGAGAGATGGTCACATGGATGAGTTTTGCTTCAAGAGGAAGCGTGAGGAGAGAATGGCTAGAGAGTGGGCTAACAAGGACAGGTACCACCCCTCTAATGGTGTACCTGAGCCTCGTATGCCACTGCCCAGGGGCAAGGCGGTTGTGAGGAGTGTTCTGGAATGGGAGATGTGAGTTCCCGCAGCCGAGGTGGCTTTCTGGAGAGGGCGGTCAGACCGGCCTGGAGGGGCGGTCAGACCGGCCCTGCCCAGAGGGGGGCGGTTAGACCGGCCTGGCTAGGCGGTCAAACCGGCTCCCCCAGAATTCTGGGCGGTTCGGTTTTTGAGGTGGTGAGTCGAGTGGTTTCAGTTCTGGAGGTCGTGGTTCTGGTGGTTGGCATGGTGAGTCTGCAGGTGGTCAGTTTGATAGACGTTCTCCCCCTCGTGCTCAATACGGGGATGGGAGGAGTCGTAGCTTTGAGATGGAGAGGAGGAACGGTCCACGGTCTTCCTTTCGTGGTTTTCGTCCACCTCCAGCTAGAGAGGGTTGGTTCCCTCGTAGTGGTTACCGTGGTGGTGTTCGTGGAGGTAGCTTTGATAGGAGAGATGCTTTGGATTGTGCTAATCCCACTTTGGAGCAAATGGCTCGGCACTGGTTTTACTCTTTTGGTACTAACCCCAGTGCTGAGTCGTTTGTTCACTCACGTGCTCGCTTTTGAATTTCAAGTGGGACACTTGAGGAACGTTTGGTTGATTGACTCCGGTTGCTCGAGGCATATGACCGGAGACAAGGGGTGGTTCTCAAGTCTCATCCCGGTGGTGTCCAAGACATACATCACCTTTGGGGACAATGGGCGAGGGCGTGTGCTATCAGAAGGTGAGATCAAGGTAAGGGATAAGGTCACTCTCAGGCGTGTTGCTCTTGTTCAATCGCTGGGGTTCAATTTGCTTTCCGTGTCCCAGTTGTTGGATGAGGGTTTGAGGTGTAGTTTCAGCCTGGTGGTTCTCGGATTTTAGATTCTCAAGGGGACCTTGTTTGCATGGTCGCTCCCGAGGGTCAAGTGTTCCGAGCTGATTTCTCTCAGTCTTCTGGTGTGGAGCGTTGCTTTTTGGCTGGTTCTTCGAGTGAGTTGTGGAAGTGGCATAGGAAGTTGGGTCACTTGAGCTTTGACCTTTTGTCTCGCTTGAGTAAACTCAATTTGGTCCGAGGATTGCCACAGTTGAGGTTTGAGAAAGAGTTGGTTTGTGCGCCGTGTAGGCATGCCAAGATGGTAGCCTCTTCTCACCCGCCTCACACCGATGTGATGACTGAGCGTCCATGCGAGCTGCTCCATATGGACCTTGTTGGCCCAGCTCGTGTGCGATCTGCGGGTGGGAAGTGGTATGTCCTTGTTGTGGTGGACGACTACTCTCGGTATGCGTGGGTGTTCTTTCTTGAGGAGAAAGGGGAGACGTTTGGTTTTGTTCGAGATCTTGTCTTGAGGTTAAGAAACGAGAGGCACGGAGATGCCATACGAGCGATCCGCAGTGACAATGGCTCGGAATTCAAAAACTCTCGCTTCGAAACCTTTTGCCATGACTTGGGTCTTGAACATCAGTTTTCGAGTCCGTATACGCCTCCCCAGAATGGCGTGGTGGAAAGGAAAAATAGAACCTTGTGTGAGATGGCTCGGACGATGCTCGACGAGCATAGGACTCCGAGAAGGTTCTGGGCTGAGGCGGTCAATACCTCGTGCTACGTGTCGAATAGGATCTACCTCAGGGTTCACAAGAAGAAAACCTGTTACGAGTTGATGCACGGTCGCACACCCAAGGTGAGTCACTTCCATGTCTTTGGTTGTAAATGCTTCATTCTGAAGAAAGGGAAGAAGTTGGACAAGTTCGAGGCTAGGTTTGTCGATGGCATTTTCTTTGGTTATGCATCCCATTCTAGAGCATTTCGTGTGCTCAATCTTGAAACTAACCAAATCGTGGAGACTTGCGAGGTAACCTTCGACGAGACACAGCCACGTAGTCAGCTTGTTTTTGAGTGTGCAGGTGACGACGAACTTGGCGAGGAGATCTTTCAGGAGGAGGAGCATGAACATGGAGATGATGAAGATGGCGGTGTGGTGCCCGCGGCTGAACATGTACCTACTACTTCGACGACGATCGTGAACGTGCCCTCTCCCACACCTACAACGACAAACCCAGATCAAGGCGAAGCTGCTATTGAGGGGGGAGGTAGTATCAAGGCGAGAACCTCCCCGGCGAGTACAAGTGGATCACCCAGCTTCGAGAATCATCGGCGACATGAATGAACGTACTACACGGTCGAGGGTTCGGAACAATTCTCATTTCGCTCATGCTGCTTTTGTTGCCACCTTTGAGCCCAAAGACATTGGACACGCGCTATCTGATCATAATTGGGTTAATTCGATGCATGAGTTGGAGAATTTTGAGAGGAACCAAGTTTGGGTGTTGGTTGACCCTCCCCCAGGGTGTAAGCCGATTGGGACAAAATGGGTGTGGAAAAATAAAAAGGGAGAGAAAGGAGAAGTGGTGAGGAACAAGTCAAGACTTGTTGCTCAGGGGTACAGTCAGAAAGAGGGGATCGACTACGAGGAGACTTTCGCTCCTGTAGCTCGTTTGGAGGCGATCAGGATCCTTCTAGCCTTTTCCGTGGCTAAAGGGTTCAAGTTGTACCAGATGGATGTGAAGAGTGCTTTCCTGAACGGTGTGTTGGAGGAAGAGGTGTTTGTGAGGCAACCACCGGGGTTTGAGAGTGAGAAGTACCCCCACCGGGTGTACAAGTTGAGGAAGGCGCTGTATGGGTTGAAGCAGGCGCCTAGAGCTTGGTATGGTAGGTTGAGGGGGTTCCTGTTTGAGAGAGGGTTCGAGATGGGGAAGGTCGATCAGACCTTGTTTCTCCTCAGGCAGGGCAGAGATATCCTGATTGTGCAGGTATACGTGGATGATATTGTCTTTGGTGGCTCGTCTAACTCTCTTGTTGCAAGGTTTGCAGAAGACATGAGCAAGGAATTTGAGATGAGCACGATGGGCGAGTTGCAGTTCTTCCTCGGGCTACAAATCAAGCAATCAAAGGAAAGAACATTTGTGCACCAAGCTAAATACACCAAGGACATTGTGCGGAAGTTCAAGATGGAGGACTCCAAGGCCATGGCGACGCCTATGAGTACGACTACAGCTCTTGATGCGGACGAGGAAGGTGAACACGTGGACCAGAAGGAGTACCGGAGCATGATCGGGTCACTCCTCTACTTGACGGCGACGAGGCCGGACATCCAATTCTCGGTATGTCTGTGCGCTCGTTTTCAAGCGTCTCCGAGGACTTCGCATCGGCAAGCAGTCAAGCGCATATTCAGGTATTTGCGACATACTCCTGACTTTGGCCTTTGGTACTCCGCGTCTTCTTCTTTGGCTCTTCATGGATTTTCAGACGCGGATTTTGCCGGGTGTCGGTTGGATAGGAAGTCCACTTCTGGGACTTGTCAGTTCTTGGGTTCTTCGTTGGTGTCTTGGTCTTCCCGCAAACAGTCGAGTGTTGCTCAATCCACTACCGAGGCAGAGTATGTGGCCGCTGCTAGTTGTTGCTCTCAGCTCCTTTGGATCACATACACCATGAGTGACTTTGGTGAGGAGTATACCCATGTCCCACTTCAATGTGATAGCACCAGTGGCATAAGTGTTGCAAAGAACCCAGTGCTCCATTCCAAAACCAAGCACATAGAAGTGAGGTATCATTTTCTGAGAGAACGTAGAGAAGGGGAAGATAGCTTTGATCCATGTACCCACACATGACCAACTAGCCGATATTTTCACCAAACCCCTAGATCAAGCAAATTTCACTCGTTTGCGGGGGGAGCTTGGTGTTTGTTTGATTTCTTGAGTTGGTGTGTGGGAGCTCCTTTGTAGCATATGTATAGCTTTCCTTTGTGCATTTCTTGCATTTGGCATGGCATATGTAACATGATGTATAGGCATCTTTGTATCTTAGGTTGCATGCATTTTGTATCATATGCACTATTTAGGAAAGGCTTCTCCTATATACATTATTCACCATGGAATGATATATATGTCTTTGTGAGCTAGCTTGATAAGCTATGGTTAGTTTGACTTAGCTCTTGATAATCTTGGTTTATATCCATGGTTGATGGCTATGTTTTTTGAAAAATTTCATATGTATGCTCTCTTGTGAGTAAATGCCTTTACATGATCTTGACATGTTTTTGTGGCTTGGTTATGCTTAATTTGTGGTTGGATAGCTTATTTTGATCATATGGGGCCAAAGGCTCATTTGCCATCATGAATGTTTAGCCCCCATGCTTGATCTTGTGGAGGGGCATAAGTTCCTTTTCGTCGCCAAGACATTTCATGTACCAATTATAAATCTGAAAATGAAATGTAAATTGCTTGGAAAATGTGCTCCCATGTCATATGTGCTAATTTTAACTTGATTTGGGTGCTAAACCGTTGCATGATGCCTACCAATGAGAAGTCTCATATCTAGAAGTAGGCACATGGCTCGGTGGCTTTGACATGACATGAGGTGCTTGTGGGTGTTTATGATGGTCTTATGCTTAGAATTGTTGTCCTAGCATGAAGTTTGTGTGGCTTTGCCATTTTGACATGTTTTGCTCATGTTTAGGACTTTGCTCATGAGAGGGTAAATTTTCGCAAAATTACTGAATTCTATCTTAGCTTCGTCCATTGGTTGTGAAACTTGGTGATCATGTAGTTGATGTCATTACGAAGCTATAGAGTATCTAACTTGCTCATTTGGACATGTGTAGCATCTTGTGATGAATTTTGTATATTTGAGAAGCTCTATGTTGAAACTTTTCGCATTTTGCCTTGATTCATGCATTGTCAACAAGGGGGAGAAGTTCTTCATGTTTTGGGCACCTGGGAGCATTTGGAAGGTGTTCAAAGTGGTTCGGGCAGTTTTTGAAAAGTTTGGTGCAGGGCCGGTTTCTTGGGGTGGTCTAACCGCCCCCCAGGCGGTCAGATCACAGAGGGGCGGTCTAACCGCCCAGGGCATGCGGTCTAACCGCCCTGGGCAGAGTGAGCAGGTTTTTGCTCTTTGTTGCATTCCCATGTTGCATTGCTGCATTGGCTCAGGGGGAGTGTGCTTTGGCTCAGGGGGAGTTTGCATGTGTGCAGGGGGAGCTCTTTGTGTTGTTCGAGCTTTGGATTGGTGGTTTGTGCTCTTTGCTTGAGCATGGTTTTGTCTCGGATGTGTCGAGCCGTTGCCCTTGCCTAAGGGGTCCGAGACTTGTTCTTCTTCAAGTGATCTTGTTCTTTGCCTTTCCTTGGCTTTCGATCGCTTGTTGGAGTTTCTTTTATTCGTTTCTTTTCTTTTTCTTTTCTCTCGGGTTACTATATGTGTGTGTTGTCAATGCACTCATCAAGGGGGAGATTGAGGACCATGTGTGGTTCGAGGACCGGTGGATGGTCGCTTCCTGGTGTGATGAGTGATTGACAACGTGGTGTGGACTGACTCTTGGCTAAGTATTGCAGGTGCAGGTTGCGGCTTGACTGGTGTTGGTGCAGGTGAAGAACAAGCGCGAAAGGTCGTTGCCGGTGAGGCCTCTAGGTGTGGAGAAGACAAGTTGGCTTCGTTCGAGGGACCCGGTGGCCAGCGGAGTCAAGTGCGGGCCGCATGGTGGCAAGAACAGCGGGACGAAGTCGTGGATGGTTTCTTGGTTGAGCCTCAAAACCAAGGTCGAGCCGGGACTACGTGGGAGCCGAGTCATGAGTGGTGATTGGCGGAGGCTACACCGAGTTCGCGGGGTTTGCAGTGGTTCACCAGAAAACCACTGGGTTACTCGGTTGAGCCACAAAACCGAGGCCGAAGACTCGACGAGGAGGTGCGGCCACCCAGGCCGGTTCAACCACCCAGGAGGGGCGGTCAGACCGCCTGGGCCGGTCTAACTGCCCAGGGGGGGCGGTCTGACCGCCCGGGTCGCTGCCGCCGAGAAGCTTCGAAGCGGAGGACACGCGTCGGGATCGCAAGGCTTGCGTCGAGGCTAAGCAAGGTTGCGGTCACTGGGCATCTGTCCGATGAAGAAAATCTGAAGACTTCCAATTTCGCCCTTGAGGGGCATGTATCCCTAGTTATCTAGTAAGGGTAGTTTAGTCTTTTGGATGCCTCCATATAAGCACATGAGGGGATGGATGGCAGCCAACTCTTGGAACCCTAGCTCATTTGTTTTCCCATTTTTCGTTTCTATTTTCCTCTAGTTTTCTAGGACTAGCTTGAGAGCTTCATGTGAGATCTAGAGAGAGGGATGGATGATTGGGTGGCAAGCTAGACCTTGTATGAACCTTCATGGTATGTATAGATGATTTGGCGTGGTTCCTCAAGGTCTTGTGTTGTCTTTCCCGTTCTCCTTTTTTGGTGATTTTCGGAGCCCTTTCTTGTGATTTTCTTGGCGGAGTTTTGAGGGCAATTTCTTGTGGGATTCTTGTTGGGTGTCACGTATGAGGACCTTGTGCCTCTTTGGCTGGTGACTTTGCCCCAAGAACTCCCTTGAATCGACCTCGATTTGGTGGTTTTTCGAGTTGCTCGAGTTCTTGACCTAGAGGGCCTAAATTCGCGATTCCCTTTGATTGTGGGCGTTTCGGTTCGATTCCTTTGAGGGAGAGGTTGCCCAGGAGGTAACCCAGCTATCCCCGAAGTTTCGCCGCAATCCGTGGGGTGAATCGGGAGATCGGGCGATGGGAAGTTGAGGGTTGACCCGCGGCCAGTTTTTCTAGGTAGGGCGGTCTAACCGCCATAGGGGGGCGGTCTAACCGCCCTGGGTCATCCAGGTGAAGGTTTTGATTTTGCCAGGTTTTCCTCCGTGAGTTTGTTCGCCTTGATCAGAGGAGCCTTCAGGTGAAATCTCGGTTCGTTTTGGTGCATTTTGCTAGGAGTTCTTGCCTTGAGTTCGTTGCTGGGTACAGGAGGTTAGACCGCCCGTGGTAGCCGGTCTAACCGCCCCTATGCTCCTGGGTGAAGTTTTGGTTTTCGCCAAGATTTCCTGGTAGCTAGCTTAGCCTTGACCAGAGATTTCTGTTGGTGAAACCGTGGTGCGTTTTGGTGCTCGGAAGAGGTGTTTCGGAGGATTTCTCGGTTACCAGGTGGAGGCGGTCTAACCGCCCCCCATACCCGGTCTAACCGCCCCTCCAGACAGCTAGCTCCCGAGTCGTTTCCGCTGCCGTGTGCGTGTAGGAGTTGAGGCTGTTGGTAGTGTTTGTTCCTAGGACCAGTAGCACTTCAGTGGCTACGTGGTTTTGGCAAACGGAAGGTTGCGTGCGGAGCGTGTGATTTTGGGTGTCCGACCGAGTTCATCTTGTTTCGGAAGTCATCCCATTCGAGAAGAATTTTTATCGGCTCCCATTCACTCCCCCCCTCTCTGGTCGCCTAATCGGTCCTTCAAAGCTGCGTCACAGGGACGCAAGGCATACCATCGACCGTCGCGCTCGGGAACGGCACCGGCATGAGTCAAGACGTCGCCGCGACTATGATCGGGAGCATGGAGCCCCGGACCGGCGCGACAGGTGCAACACCACGCCACCAACTAACACCCACAGTGGGTACGAGGACTACTACTCGGACAACTACACGTACTCCGAGGGAAGCTACAGCTACCACGGGAAGACCACTGCTAGCTACCGCAAAGGTCGACAGGGAACCACCTCCTATAAT
This sequence comes from Cenchrus fungigraminus, assembly GCA_036936925.1. Taxonomy (NCBI): domain Eukaryota; kingdom Viridiplantae; phylum Streptophyta; class Magnoliopsida; order Poales; family Poaceae; genus Cenchrus; species Cenchrus fungigraminus. Next base: position 8,746,474 of record CM072775.1, on the reverse strand, counting down.
GGTTTCCTCTCCCTCACGGCACGGCTTCGAAAGGTGAATGTAACATCCCAGATGTTTAGTTAAGCTAAGTACCTTAATTAGTCAAAATCTCAAAAGTATCATTCCGGGAAGATTTTGATCAACTTTGCAAAAGAACCCTTGGTCAAAATCTCAAAAGTATCATTCCGGGAAGATTTTTTCTTTTGAAATCTACAATAGCTATGATGCCAGATCCAAGCAAAATGGGTTACTTATGATTTATAGAATCTACCTAAAAAGTTTCATGATTTTTAATGATCTCTAGATGGGTTATTTTTTTTATTTTGCAAAAGGAGTGTTTTTATATCCTTTCTTGAATTGGGTGCTCATCAACACATTCCTGAAGCGGCCGTGCCTGCATGTGCCCTGGCTTGATGCACAGCCTGGCGCCGATCCCCCTGGCGGCCACGTCGCCCCCTCCCCTCGTGCTTCTGCCTGCGGGCCCCGCACTCAGCGACATCACAGGCCTCCCTCCCCTTCTCGTTTTCTTCGTGACACCTCCCTCTCGTTCTCTCTCCCTCCCACTCTCGTTCTTTTCACAAGCCCGTGCCGCTCTGCCCTCTCTCACCTGCGCCATCGCCCAGGCAGGAAGGAGGCGGCCAGCCAGGCCTTGCCTGGGCTAGGGACAAGGCCCTCCCTCTCCTCCACATCAACCTCCCCCACGCAAAGATCGAGCTGCAGCAAGCTGTTCTTCGCGTTCTTCCTCCTCAACTCCGGTGAATCGAGATGAAGCTTGATCTCCTTCCTCGCCGCTCTACACCAACATGTGGCACTCTGAATCGTCTTTCCCCAACCTAGGTGAGGTTCTCCAATGGTTTTCCCCTCCTCTCTCCTCCATTGGAACCTTCTCCATTACTCTCCCGTAGCGCCAGGGACTCAATTGCGATCTCAGTTTTTGTTCTAGGGGCCTATCTGCAATATCCAGCGACCTGGCTGTAATAAGGTTCTTTAGGGTTTCGGCTGCAACTTAGAAAATCCATTAAAAATCGTAGAAAAATCAGAAAACTGTAAATCCAATTGTGTTGGTTTCCTTGTGACGAGGTCTACAGTTTCTAGAAAGGTGTATAGGGTTTTTATGTATAGTTTTGAAATGAAAATCAAACTCAATTTGATGTACTTTTATTATAGTTCAAAATGTACTCATGCAATGGAGATGAAATTTGGGTATGTTATTCTTTATGCCATGTTTAGATCTGTAACTAAATTTGACTCATGTTTGATGTGTAGAGTTATAGTTATGATTTTTATAAGCTTTATGTTAGGTTAAGCTTGATGCTTTTTATAGTCCCCTCAAGAAACATTTTCTTTAAGCATCAATGCACCCTAGGTCTTTGTCATGATGTTTAGTATCTCTGGAAAAATAATTATGATTTTAGGAACTGGTTTGCGTGATGTTTTGCATTTAACTTTGTGTACGATGTTAAATTAGTAACATTAAAAATAGGATAGATCTACTTTTGAAATTTGGTCAGAAGCTTAAATTTCACATTAGTGAACTGTAGGAAACGTTTGAGGTCAAAAAGATTAGTAAAACTTTTTGTATGATTTAATGAAGTTAAGTTAGGCTGGATCTTGTCTTTTTCATATAAATTAATTTATATATAATCTAAAGCTGAAATTTGGTATTTGAGCTTGAATTAGCCATATGCTGATGTGTGATACTTTTCATACCAGTTGGAGTTATATTTTAATTAATATGAATTTTGGATGAATGGCTAGCTAGGAAGTGAATAATTAGGTTTATATTTATTAGTTAAGTTTAATTAAGGTTTTCATGTTTAGTTCCTGGTTAGAATCATTTTAACACACCCTCATACTGTTTGGTGAAGTTTAGTAAGTTAATTTGTTTAATTGTGCACACAATCACCATCAAAGTAGTAGTTAGTTGACCATCATCACACACCCAATACTCTTGTGAGTTTTCCTAGTTGTTTAGATGAATGTGGCCAACAAGACTTGGTTTGGTGGTAATTATCCCACCCTCACCATAACCTAATGCATATGCTTGTATACGTGTAGATTTACCGGACGGTACGTACACGCTCACCCAGGAGGAAGTAGGGACAGTTGATGGAGAGGTGAACCAGACCGGTGTGCACCAAGACCTGGACCAAAGTCCAGAAGAGCCCAAGGTTGTTACTAACATAGAAGAAGGCAAGCCCCAGAGTGCATATAACCTTTTTGGATAAACTCACATCTTTACTTTTCGTATTTATGTTTTGTTTTGTGCATTTAAGTTTCAGGAGTTGAATTGAAACCTAGATGCATGATCCTTAGGATTCCTATGCTCTTATACTAGTATGTTAGGTCGCTAGTGCCATTCTTTAAGGACACGGTACAAGTCGAGTAATGACTCATTGCTCGCGAGATATAGGATACTTATGTTGGAATCATAAGTTGATTAAGTTGACTCGCTCATGTGGTAAGAGCAATGGGTTCGGTCTCGACCGAGTAGCATTGTGCTGGTTTAAGCTATTGAACGTATCAAGTGCTTGTCGGGAATGGGACCGGTAAACCTAGTACCTAATGAACCAGTGTGGGTACTTTATCGCTACTACTCTTGAGATGCGTCTCTCAGTTTGCTCGGTAGTGCAAGTGTGAGTCTGGACGTGTCGTGTGAGGGCGTTCCAGTAACCTTGTACTTAGGACTGTGGCACCTGTCCCTAATCTGGGGAATGACTGGAACCGCCTGGTCGGGGTAGACCCCGCATTCGCTTTTATTTGATTTCTATGGGTCTACTTTCTTCCGTTGCAAGGATATAACTCGATCGATCGTCGGTCACTCGCCGTTATTTGAGTCGTCTTGACCACTGGCTACCCCATATTTATTTATGGAACATTTGGATTTATATTGTTGCATGTTTAATATTGTTTGCACAACATGGTTGTTTAGTATAGGTGCTTACCTAGAATGGTTAACATACTAGAACTTGAGCTAAAATTGGAAATTAATCATCAACTCTTAGTCGCTTTTGGCAAAACAAACCCACCAGCCAAAAAGCCTTGCATGTCTAGTTGTCTTTTCTTTTTGCCGGGTCAGTCTTGCTGAGTATTAGCATACTCAGCCTTGCTTAATTTGTGGTTTTTAGGTAACCCCATCTGGCCTGGTTCTAATCCAGATGGTTGGGAGCTTGAGTGGGAGCAGGCTGACGATGAGTGATACTCCATGGATGGCCTCCCATGTGTATCTTCCGCTAGTTTTAATTTCCGCTGTTAATCTCTGAAACACTTCACTTTTATGTATGAAAACCTGGTTTGTAATAATGTAACTTTGTGAACTTTTATGTAATGTTGAACTTGTACTCTGGTCCCGCCTTCGTCTAGGCTTTGCGCATATCAGCGATCCTGTTGTAAGTGATTTACCGGGCATGACCCGGCACAGGCGACAAAATAATTCTTGGTTATCGCTTATGAGCCAAGTGGACCGGCTTAGGTGATAATCCGGAATTATTTTGGGTGGTTCTGTCACAGCTAGTACCAGAGCGATGATATGCACCAGTGTATTAAAAATATCTTAATAACTTGTTTTTGGAATAAAATTTGCCAAGAATAATAATTATGCTAAGTGCGTAGGACGTTAAGGATGAATCTAGTCCGAGAGGCCCTAGAGGGAATTTTTGGGTTCTTTCAGGTGGCTAGTATTCTATGGTGTATTTAATCTGACTTCCAGCACATTTTATTTTTGTCAAAACTTACTTTCTTGCACAACTGTTGATGTTTGATTATCATTGCAAAGTTCGTTTGGACTTGCAAGCAGACAAATCCTTCGTCGTAGTCAAGGGGCCCTTCATCCCTTGAGTGGTGATCCCAAGGTATCGAATCCGTGGAACAATGTGCAACGCAAGATTGATCCAATAAAGCGAGAAAGCACTTTGTTTAAGAGAGGTTTCAAACGCATCTAATCTACTAAAACATGAGAGGTAGCTAGAGAAAGCGAGAGGTAACCGATCTAGAGAGTCTAGATCGTGCCTTTGTCATAGTTCCAAGCGAGAGATGAAGATAGCAATAAGAATCTCATAAAAAGCATGTGGCTTCCGGTCCAACCCTCGAAGGCACCTACCGTACACGTGATCGACATCCTGTCACGATGCCCCACTTCTTGTGTAGGTGAACCTAAGAGCACACTCATGAAGAACATGTTGAAAACACTTGGTAGGTCGGGTATGCTCCTCTAGCCACCGCGGCTACAAGAGGACCCTAGGCGATCTATCTTAAGTATAGATCGAGGAAGAAGCAAAACCAAGAGAAGACAAAACCGAAATGGAAACACTCGATTGCGAGTTATAGGATTCAATGAAACTCCATCATAAGTTTATACACGACTAAGATCCATCCGGGATCCTACCTTGATCTTGATTCAAGCCTCCGGAACTCCGACGTGGTCTTCCATGCAAGGTTCCCACGCTTGCTAGGTGAACCCTAGACGACTATCACGGCCCTCCTCTCCGAGATGGTGTCCCTCAAGCTCCTCTGCTCCTTGGCAGCGGATGATAAATGACTTGATAGTTGCAACTTCGCACGGGGGCTATAAATAGCCTGAAGGTCGTCTAGGTCAAAGGGGGCGCCGAACCGGGCCTGGGCCCAATTCGGCCCCAGCTTCCTCCCCAGTGCTTCTCGTGATTTCTAGAACTTTTGCTGAGTTGCATGTGGGCCCTTGACGTCATTTTCCTCGCAGTTTAGATAAGGGTGCTTGGCGTATGAACTCCCTCATCTTCCATCTAGGTCCTCAGCACTTCCCGGCTTCACGCTTTAGTCCTTGGTTCATTTGGAGTCATGTTCATCTTGTATCTTGACTCGTCCCGGGCACCATGATCATCTTGTAAAACCCTTGATGAACCTTACCCGGAAGTCCTCATTTAGGCTCTTGATTCCTGCATAAACAATAAACTCCAAAAACCATGCACGAGTGCGAACTTGACATATAATGAGGGTTAGGATCATTAGTGTGAATGTCAAATTAATGCCAACATAGAAGGTAAACAAGTGGCTAGGTTGACGGAAATCGACCGCCAACATCCCCCCATGCTTAAACCTTGCTCGTCCTCGAGTAGGCCTTCAATGGATATCAAGGTTGCCTTTCGATGTTCACACCCTGCACTTGATCATACATGAGAAAACATAATGCTCTCTAAATTTATATTTGTTAATGTTCCATAATGTAACTAGCCTTTGTCCCTGCGGAGGGTGGATATCAGTTAAGCTCTTCCCACAAGAAGTTAATCATGCTCCTAAATTTTAAATGAATCTCAGAAATTTTGAAATGAAGTGCAAGATGAAGAAAAAGAGCTAAACCAAGTTCAAAAATTTAAACCTCCTTGCATCTTGCTCATGAACTCTCATCTCATCAAGTCTCTCAAGCCTATTTGTTCTACTCCTTTCCCCTCTCAGAATATGTATATAAGTGGAAGGCTTTATAAGGAGCTATGGGAAAGTTTAGTCGTACCAAGATATTATAATCGAGATATTATCAAAACAAGACAAGCTTCTCATGGTCTTACCGAGACTCGTCAAAAAGGTCATTGGAAAAATAATGTTCTAAAGGAGGGGGAAGAAAAATACACACACTTTGAGATAGGTGGACATGTGCAAATGGCAAAAGAGAGACCCCGAGGCACAAACGAAGTTCTCGTTATTGGATTGCACATGGTTGGAAAGATGAGTATGGGTCTTGATCTTGAATCCTCATGACTTGAAATTTCTAATACATCTAAAGAGCCGGGGAGCTTTATTATTTTTTTCTTTTTCTCCCTTCTTTTTTTTTCTTCTTCTCTTTTTTTATATACACATATTTTTTCCTTCTCTCCCTTTTTTTCTTTCTTTCATACTTCTTTTTCATCATTTTTTCTTTCTTTTTTTATACTCCTCTTGAACTCTAGATTACATTGTACCTACCTCCTTGGCAACTCCCCCTCATGCTTAGACGATTGCACGTCCTCACGCAAAGTGGTGGCGAAATTTTGGTGCCAAGGTAGGTACTAAAAGTCCTATTTTTCTGGAGAGAAAACACTTGAAATCTTCTAGGGATCCTTCACATAACTTTTATGTCGTCTTAGAGGTCTCCCAAAATTATACTCCAATCTTCGGTTCCTTCATTCTTGTGATCTTCCTCCAAATATTCATCCATACTCAAGAATTGGGTTGTGGTCAAGGAGGTAAACACAAAAGAGATGTTTTGGGTTTGTGGGTGGATACCCGGCGAGGTTTGCAAAATTCCCAATGTGAAAACTTTTAATGCATGGATAGAAAAGGCTAGCATAAAGATAGATACGCAAAAATGGAATGACCAGCTTCTTAGTCTTGGGCCAGAGAAATCAAGCCTTGAATCGATGCACCTAATGATAAATCTTGTACACTAAGGTTCATGCACTCAATCAAATATAAGGCTTTGGATAGGAAGAGCAACATGCAAGAGGTATTAATGACAAGGTTAGCATTACTTTTAAGAACAAAAATAAATCATCCTTAACCCATCCAAAATTTGAGAGCATGAGAAAAACTATGGGTCTCATGTTTACCATAACCTCCGCAAAGGATTAAGCTAGCATTTAAATTAATTTCAGATTTGTGTTAAAGAGAGCACTAGCTTAATCAAGCATAAAACAAGTACAAAATTGAGCAAAGCGGCAATGGTCATCATATATCAACTTGGCACAATTTTCCATCCATATTAAAGGTGATAAACCGGTGGTGAAACTTATTCATGGTGATGGAAAACAAAAACTACTACTACCAAACACATGCTAAAAATATTGAAAATGCTACGCACGCAAAAATTCGCACACAAACTGAAAAATACAAGAACGGAGAAGGAAAAATCAAACCAAATTTGAAAGCATTATTTCTTCTTCCTTCCTTCACTCTTCCTCCAATGGTTGATCCTCCGTCTTTATGATGAGAGCAAGCTTTGAGTGCCTCGGAGTGTATGGTGGTGTCGAGGTCGAACGTGTGGCTCCTCCGTGTGCCCTTGCGGTTCAGTGTACCGCATGGATGAGCTTTGTGTACTCTTTATTCCTCCAAGGAGCAGCATGTCGCTCCTTGGTGGTGCCACGTCCTCCTCCATGCTTCACGGGGACTTGGAATAGAGTGCCTCCGTGAAGAGCTTGTTGACGACACCTTTGATGATGATCATGTCCTCCTTCCGAGGATGGTGTTCATGGCTTTTCTTATCATGCCTTGCTGCACAAACTCACAAACAACCTTCCCGGGGGTTTCTCGCCGGTGGAAATACACATAAAGAGAGTATATGTGTTGTAATGATTATTCAGGAATTTTTATAAAAGGAAGTGAGGCACAATTTTTAAGGGTGGTTTTTGGAACTTTTGGGATGTGAACTCAAGAACACGCACTAGAAAGTGGATGAACTACTTACCAGACAAAGGGGAGCCTCGGGGGCTGACCGGAGGGGGTTGGCTGGCTGGCCTAGGCCAATCGGCCTTGGGGGCCTCTTGCTCTTTCATGCTCAGTTTTCTCCGAGCTGCTTCTTACTCCCTTGTTGTCCTGTGTCCTCGTGCTCCACAAGAATTCATTTCCCCAAATGCTCTCGACCACTCATTTGTTTTGACTGATGAGATCAATGCCTCTCTTCTTTACTTTATGTGCTTTCACTTATTTCCTGCAAAACAAAGTTATTGCTGCCCCCCCATGCTTGTCTTTTACATGCGCCCAAGATGCCTTGATGATAAGACCTTCTCGTGATGCATCATGGAGCACAAAAGCAAGCAAACTCAAAATCTTCCCCTTAATCATGTTTTGATGCTAAACACTCCTCTAAATAAAAAATTAACTCAGAGCTAACAATGAGTCCAAATGTATTCTTAGAGGAGTTTTCAGGCATCAAAAAAATTTGTAAGTCGAAAACTTTTCGACTACATTTATTTTGGTTGCACCGGGATCGTTTGCTTTCATTAGTTGATAGCAAGGTCCTCCAGCTTGACCGTGGGGGTATAGGTTTAGGTTCTAGTTTTGGCCAAACATGAGAGAGAGATTTTGAACAAATAAAAACAATGGGGCTTAGAAAAATTCTAAGTCTAGAGAAACCGATGGATGTTAAGTTGACTGAAACCAAAAATCGAATTTCCTAGGTTCACGCGAGTCCTACCATGCGTCAAAGATTAAAAATCATTAAGATCATGGAAGATGAAAGGCTTGGTTAGGGTCTAAATTTTTTTTTGTTCTAGTTTCTCAGAAAGAGGTAAATAAATCATGGGAAGGCTCATGTCATTGGTTTAAGATTGAAAAATCCAAATAAAACGACCGAGCAAATAGAAGGTTCTCCAAAACCTTGTTCAACCACTTAAGAGTTTATAAAATGTCTTGCGTAGCAAATTCTAAGACTCACTTACTTGAAATTCGAAAATGTTCCAGGTTGCCCTCCCGGCAGCTTTATTCTTGATCAGGTTGTCCTCCCGGTAGCTTATTCTCGACTCGATGAATGGGTTGCCTCCAGCCTAGCGCTTCGTTTATAGTCCATAGCTAGACTTCTTCTCTTCTTCACTTCTGATCAACGCTCTTTCTGGGCGTTGCAATCTTGGGTATCCACTTCTGCACTATCTTTAGCTTTGGTGCAGGCTTTTTCTTTGGCTTAGTTATTTTTTTGTCTTCACAGGCTGGCTTTCTCTTTTGACAGTTGCAACATCTCCCTTGATTCTTTGCTCCCATACCAATAGGACAATGAGGTGGAACATATTTAGCATTAGTAATGTTGCGTACCTCGAAACACGGTTGAAATTTGAATGCAGTCTCGCCGTTGATGTCAATCTTGATCTCCTTCTTGCCAACGTCGATTGTCGCTCCGATGGTATTAAGGAACAACCTCCCAAAGAGCAGCGGCTTCACCTTTTTCCACATCTTGAGCAAGAAATCCACGGGGTTGAAGTGATCTTCAACTTTTAAGGGTACATCTTCGGAGATTCCCATGGGATAGCAAATAGAGTTGTCCCCCAACTCTAGACTCATGACCGTGGGCTTTAGCTTTGGTAAGCATAGCCTCTTGACGTCTCTTGGCATGGCTCCCATACTTGCTCCAAGATCACATAACATCTTCTTGGACTTGAATGAGCCAATGGAACATGAGATGATCAAACATCCGGGATCTCTTTGTTTCTTGGGTCCTTGATATATGATAATGGCACCGCATTCCTTGGACATCTTGATATGATCTTCCCCGAGTGTCGCCATCTCGTACTTGTCGGTAAATATGTCATTGAAGTAGTGTGGCTTCGATGAAGGCATCTCCACTCTTCGTCTATTACTCATTAGGCACCCGACAAGTTGTTTCAATTGCGCTTCTAGCATCTTCATTGTGTTGAGCATTTGATGATTAGAACTTTCGACCTCCATCACTCTCCCATCTATATCCTCCAATATTTTGTTATTGACCTTGAACTTGGTGACGGTGTCTTTGTTGATCCTTGCTTGCTCGTCCATGAAGTCCTTCAATTGTACATGAAGAGGAACCGAATTTTGAATGGGTGAGCTTGCAATAAATTGAGGTTTACCTTGCCTGTAGCGGAAGTTTGGAGATTCTTCTTTCTTTGTGTGGTTGCACACCTTTGCTTCTTCCGGACAACCTCCTTGGACATGGCCGTGCTTCCCACACCTCTCACATGTGGATCTTGCTTCGGTGGCCTCCATAGCTTTTATCTTTTCTATCTCTATCTTCTCCACACTGCTCATAAGTGAACCGACTTGCCATACAAGGAAATCGGCTCGCTTGTATTTGTTGAAACGCTCTAAAGCTTCCTCAATTGTCTCCGTGGGAGATTGAACAAATGTTTCGACCTTGTCGCACAAATTTTGAATCTTGACCGGGGAATGAAATCTCTTTGTGAAGGACCTCATCAATGTGTCCCAATTTAATTTCCTTGCCGATAGAGAGTGGAACCAATTCAAAGCTTCTTCAAGTAGTGAGAACCCAAAGAGCATTTCCCTCAATTGATTTTGAGTGAACCCTTCCACATTGAAAGTTTGACATAGTTGAACGAATGCTTGAACGTGAAGGTTTGGATCCTCTTTACCGGTGAATGGTGATTCTTGAACCTTGAGGATAGTTGAGACCTTGATCTTGAACGGCCTTTTGACATCTTCAAAATTTGGTAGATCATCGATGTCCGGGGTGCATAGATCCCCGATCGTGCGCTCCGGCTGTGATTCTTCCATGGGTGGCGATTGAGGTTGATCTCCTTTTGATCTTGGTGGTGATGTTTCCTTTCGAGATTCCAACGATCCTTCGGCCTCGGCTTTTGGATCTACAAATTCCTTAGCTTGTGTTGCACATCTCCTTTGCCTGTAAAGTTTTTCTAGATCATCCACAAAAGAAAACTAGGGTTTGTTGGAGAGGTAGCCGTCCATCTCCGGTTAGGGTAAGTGATAAACAAAAATCAAAAAGAAGAACTAGGGTTAGTGAAAAACTAGATTAGATTGATTTTTGAGGATGATCAAAGTTAGTAGATGCAAAACAAAAACCAAAAGAAAAACTAAAAAATACTTACAAACGTGATACTAGATCAGATCTTGATTGCTTGATCCCCAGCAACGGCGCCAGGAAAAGGGGCTTGTTGACGTTTGATTATCGTTGCAAAGTTTGTTTAGACTTGCAAGCGGACAAATCCCTTGTCGTAGTCAAGGGACCCTTCTTCCCTTGAGTGGTGATCCCAAGGTATCGAATCCGTAGAACAATGTGCAACGCAAGATCGATCCAATAAAGTGAGAAAGCACTTTATTTAAGAGAGGTTTCAAACGCATCTAATCTACTAAAACATGAGAGGTAGCGAGAGAAAGCGGGAGGTAACCGATCTAGAGAGTCTAGATTGTGCCTTTGTCGTAGTTCCAAGTGAGAGATGAAGATAGCAATAAGAATCTCATAAAAAGCATGTGGCTTCCGGTCCAACCCTCGAAGGCACCTACCGTACACGTGATCGACATCCTGTCACGATGCCCCACTTCTTGTGTAGGTGAACCTAAGAGCACGCTCATGAAGAACATGTTGAAAACACTTGGTAGGTCGGGTATGCACCTCTAGCCACCGCGGCTACAAGAGCACCCTAGGCGATCTATCTTAAGTATAGATCGAGGAAGAAGCAAAACCAAGAGAAGACAAAACCGAAAGGGAAACACTCGATTGCTAGTTATCAAATTCAATGAAACTCCATCATAAGTTTATACATGAATAAGATTCAACCAGGATCCTACCTTGATCTTGATTCAAGCCTCTGGAACTCCGACATGGTCTTCCATGCAAGGTTCCCACGCCGGCTAGGTGAACCCTAGATGACTATCACTACCCTCCTGTCCGAGATGGTGTCCCTCAAGCTCCTGTGCTCCTTGGCGGCGAATGACGAATGACTTGATAGTTGCAACTTCGCACGGGGGCTATAAATAGCCCGAATGTCATCTTGGTCAAAGGGGGTGCCGAACCGGGCCCGGAATGGGCTGGGCCCCGACTTCCTCCCCGTTGCTTCTCGTGTTTTCTAGAACTTTTGCCGAGTTGCATGTGGGCCCTTGACGTCATTTTGCTCGCTGTTTAGATAAGGGTGCTTGGCGTATGAACTCCAGCATCTTCCATTTAGGTCCTCAGCACTTCCCGGCTTCACGCTTTAGTCCTTGGTTTATTTAGAGTCATGTTCATCTTGTATCTTTTCTCGTCCCGGGCTCCATGATCATCTTGTAAAACCCTTGATGAACCTTACCCGGAAGTCCTCATTTAGGCTCTTGATTCTTGCGTAAACAATAAACTCCAAAAACCATGCACGAGTGCGAACTTGACATATAATGAGGGTTAGGATCATTAGTGTGAATGTCAAATTAATGCCAACATAGAAGGTAAACAAGTAGCTAGGTTGACAGAAATCGACCGCCAACAACAACCATACTAGTTCAGCATGTTTTGCCATACGTGCTCGTGCCACGGGAAAGTCCGTGAGGGATGGATGGGATCTATTCCAATGGGAACCCACTTCGCGTCTGTGTCTAGCCATGTTTTGCCATACATGTGCGATCCCGCAATAGGCGGAAAGGACAACTCCATTCAATCGGAGGTGTCCGAGGTTGGACGCTGTCCATGCAGCGGCTTGACGCATGGATGCCATTTCTATAGTGAACAGTAATGGATGTGGACGCTTTCGTGTGTGCTGGCACGAAAGGTTCTGAATATTCTGTGATTTTATGCAGGTACACTCCCACAGTTGTTAGGTACGGTACTTAAGAAACGAATAGCTTTCGGCTAGTTATTATAGGGAGAGACGTATTTATATGCCTTGCCACCGGCACTAACTTCGAATTTAAGATTAAAAGCTTGGTGAGGACTCTTAGGACGATTTTTCATCATGCTAAAAGCTACCAAACTAAAAATGAGTTAAATCTTTTGTTATATGGTCTCTAGCTGAATTATGTTGCTTAAGGACCCTTTCATGATAGATTGATGGATTGTTGTGATAAGCAAAGTTGTAACTAGTTGCTGTCCAAATTTTTCTAAGGATTATCTAGAAAAATTCTGACTAGGTGTTCTTTAGAGAAGTTGCTCATCAGCTAGTTAAGCTCCTCCCAAAAATTTTTCATGAATTTTAGGTGAATATAACAGAAGTTATGATTAAATTGCTATGTATAGGTCATGCTGAAATTCTTTCAAAATCCTGAGTTAGTCTGAAAACTCGAATTTTTACATATAGTTCCTAAATGAATATGACCAGGAATATGTACCTTGTGTGGCTAGAAGCTACATGAAAATCCTTGATGTAATGGTGATCCCAAAAACTTAACTCTGCTGTAACCATATGGATGCACAACCTTATGCAGTAATCTGCGTGAGGAATAAAGTTAAGCTATTTGTGATCACGATGGGGTCTGGTGCTGAATACCAAAAATGGTTCATAATTTTGTGATGGTCATGCTCACAAAAATTCCAAATTTTTGCATGTGTAGATTGAGAAATATCGAATTTTTAGTAAGCTCCTGTTTGCTGTCAAAACTGCTAGACAGAGCTTTGGTAACGAATTTTTCGACCGCGGTAAAAGTTGAATCTGTCCTGGAGTTGAATACCAAAGTTGTAGCTTACAAAATTCTACACATGTTGACTAAAATTTAGAAATGTTTGACATATGTACTGAATGTTATGAATTTTATACTCAGGGCTGTTATGCTGTCTAAATTCTGAATTTTCAATAGTTTAAATTTTCGTATGCATATTCTACTTGTATTATGTTGAGAAAGCTTTGAATATGTATCTAAAGAAAGTTCAAATTTTCAGATGGCAGATAATGCACATAACACCCCTGGGGGTTCTGGAGTTCATAGTGGTGGTGATCCTCCCCCACCCCCACAAATGACACCCGCTGAGGCTTTCATGGCTACTCAGACGGAAGTGTTGACGCCATTCCCTCGATAAGCTTTCTCGATTAAACCCCGATTCTGAATTGAGGATACACCGAGCGCTTCTAGTCTTTCCCCAACATCACGGTCAAACCTCTCGAGCCATTGACCCCATACTTTTTAGCGCCATATCTGCATTGCGCGGCACAACTCTGCCACCTTTTTACCGTAGTAGCTGATCGCCGCTTCCGCACAAGCGACATCAATTTCCTCATGAAACCCGTTATCTCCCCTGGAGGTTTTCCTCTAATCTTGTTGTCGAATCTCAGGACGAGATTCCTTTTAAGGGTGTAGTCTGTAACATTCCAGATGTTTAGTTAAGCTAAGTACCATAATTAGTCATTATAATCAAGTGTGATTAGTCTTAAAGCATGTTTAGCTTAGTTTTGATCAACTTTGCAAAAGAACTGTTGGTCAAAATCTCAAAAGTATCATTCCGGGAAGATTTTTTCTTTTGAAATCTACAATAGCTATGATGCCAGATCCAAGCAAAATGGGTTACTTATGATTTATAGAATCTACCAAAAAAGTTTGATGATTTTTAATGATCTCTAGATGGGTTATTTTCTTTATTTTGCAAAAGGAGTGTTTTTATATCTTTTCTTGAATTGGGTGCTCATCGACACGTTCCTGAAGCGGTCGTGCCTGCGTGTGCCCTGGCTTGACACGCAGCCTGGCGCCGATCCCCCTGGCGGCCACGTCACCCCCTCCCCTCGCGCTTCTGCCTACGGGCCCCACACGCAGCGATGTCACACGCCGCCCTCCCCTTCTCGTTTTCTCTGTGACCCCCTCCCTCACGTTCTCTGTCCCTCCCACTCTCGTTCTTTTCACGAGCCCGTGCCGCTCCGCCTTCTCTCACCTACGCTGTCGCCCAGGCAAGAAGGAGGCGGCCGGCCAGGCCTTGCCCGGGCTAGGGACATGCCCCTCCCTCTCCTCCACATCAACCTCCCCCACGCAAAGATCGAGCTGCAGCAAGCTGTTCTTCGCGTTCTTCCTCATCAACTCCGGTGAATCGAGATGAAGCCTGATCTCCTTCCTCGCCGCTCTACTCCAACATGTGGCACTCTGAATCGTCTTCCCCCAACCTAGGTGAGGTTCTCCAATGGTTTCCCCCCCTCTCTCCTCCATTGGAACCTTCTCCATTACTCTCCCATACTGCCAGGGACCCGATTGCGATCTCAGTTTTCGTTCTAGGGGCCTATCTGCGATATCCAGCGACCTGGCTGTAATAAGGTTCTTTAGGGTTTCGGCTGCAACTTAGAAAATTCACTAAAAATCATAGAAAAATCAGAAAAATGTAAATCTAATTGTGTTGGTTTCCTTGTGACGAGATCTACAGTTTCTAGAAAAGGTGTATAGGGTTTTTCTGTACAGTTTTGAAATGTAAATTGAAACTCAGTTTGATGCACTTTTATTGTAGTTCAAAATGTACTCATGCAATAGAGATGAAATTTGGATATGTTATTCTTTATGCCATGTTGAGATCTGTGACCAAATTTGACTCATGTTTGATGTGTAGAGTTATAGTTATGATTTTTATAAGCTGTATGTTAGGTTAAGCTTGATGTTTTTTATAGTCCCCTCAAGAAACATTTTCTTTAAGCATCAATGCACCCTAGGTCTTTGTCATGATGTTTAGTATCTCTAGAAAAATAATTATGATTTTAGGAACTAGTTTGCTTGATGTTTTGCATTTAACTTTGTGTAGGATGTTAAATTAGTAACTTGAAAAATAGGATAGATCTACTTTTGAAATTTTGTCAGAAGCTTTAATTTGGTATGAATGAACTGTAGGAAATGTGTGAGGTCAAAAAGATTAGTAAATCTTTTTGTATGATTTAATGAAGTTAAGTTAGGCTGGATCTTGCCTTTTTAATATAAATTAATTTATATATGATCTGGAGCTGAAATTTGGCATTTAAGCTTGCATTTGCAATATGCTGATGTGTGAAAATTTTCATACCAGTTGGAGTTACATTTTAATTAATATGATTTTTGGATGAATGGCTAGCTAGGAAGTGAATAAATAGGTTTATATTTATTAAGTTTAATTATGGTTTTCATGTTTAGTTCCTGGTTAGAATCATTTTAACACACCCATACTGTTTGGTGAAGTTTAGTAAGTTAATTTGTTTAAATGTGCACACAATCACCATCAAAGTAGTAGTTAGTTCACCATCATCACACACCCAATACTCTTGTGAGTTTTCCTAATTGTTTAGATGAATGTGGCCAACAAGAGTTGGTAACCTAAGGCATATGCATGTATACGTGTAGATTTACCGAACGGTACGTACACGCTCACCCAAGAGGAAGTAGGGACATTTGATGGACAGGTGAACCAGACTGGTGTGCACCAAGACCTGGACCAACGTCCAGAAGAGCCCAAGGTTGTTACTTACATAGAAGAAGGCAAGCCCCGGAGTGCATATAACCTTTTTGGATAAACTCACATCTTTACTTTTCGTATTTATGTTTTGTTTTGTGCATTTAAGTTTCAGGAGTTGAATTGAAACCTAGATGCATGATCCTTAGGATTCCTATGCTGTTATACTAGTGTGTTAGGTCGCTAGTGCCATGCTTTAAGGACATGGTACAAGTCGAGTAATAACTCATTGCTCGCGAGATATAGGATACTTATGTTGGAATCATAAGTTGATTAAGTTGACTCGCTCATGTGGTAAGAGCAATGGGTTCGGTCTCGACCGAGTAGCATTGTGCTGGTTTAAGCTATTGAACGTACCAAGTGCTTTTCGGGAATGAGACCGGTAAGCCTAGTACCTAATGAACCAGTGCGGGGACTTTATCGCTACTACTCTTGAGATGCGTCTCCCGGTTCACTACCGGTAGTGTAAGTGTGAGTCTGGATGTGCCGTGTGAGGGCGTTCCAGTAACCTTGTACTTAGGACTGTGGCACCCGTCCCTAATCTGGGGAATGACGGGAACCGCCTAGTCGGGGTAGACCCCACATTCGCTTTTATTTGATTTCTTGGGGTCTACTTTCTTCCGTGTATCTTGGGTTGTCCTTGCGAGGATATAAATCGATCGATCGTCGGTCACTCGCCGTTACCTGAGTCGGCTTGACCAATGGCTACCCCATATTTATTTATGGAGCATTTGGATTAATATTGTTGCCTATTTAATATTGTTAGCACAACATGCTTGTTTAGTATAGGTGCTTACCTAGAATGGTTAACATACTAGAACTTGAGCTAAAATTGGAAATTAAGGATCAACTTGTAGTCGCTTTTGGCAAAACAACTTGTAGCCTTGCATGTCTAGTTGTCTTTTCTTTTTGTCGGGTCAGTCTTGCTGAGTATTAGCATTCTCAGCCTTGCTTAATTTGTGGTTTTCAGGTAATCCCATCTGGCCTGGTTCTATTCCAGAGGTTGGGAGCTTGAGTGGGAGCAGGATGACGATGAGTGATACTCCATGGATGGCCTCCCATGTGTATCTTCCGCTAGTTTTTATTTCTGCTGTTAATCTCTGAAACAGTTTACTTTTATATATGAAAACCTGGTTTGTAATAATGTAACTTTATGAACTTTTATGTAATGTTGAACTTGTACTCTGGTCCCGCCTTCGTGTGGGCTTTGCGCATATCAGCGAACCTGTTGTAAGTGATTTACCGGGCATGACACTGCAGAGGTGACAAAATAACTATTGGTTATCGCTTATGAGCCAAGTGGACCGGCTTAGGTGATAATCCGGAATTATTTTGGGCGGTTCTGTCACAGTGAACTGGCCCCGTGTGTTCAAGCTGTCCGACATAGACAAATACGACGGGACCTCTGATCCCGTCCAATGGTTACAGATCTACTCCAACGCGGTCAAGGCCGCGGGAGGCAACTTCGACGTGATGGCAAACTATCTGCCAATCATGCTCACGAAGGGGTGCAAAAGTTGGCTAGCAGGACTCCTGAAAAACTCCATGGACTCATGGGACGAGCTTTGCGCCTACTTCACGAGCCAATACTCCGGCACATGGGAGCGGCCGGGTAATAGGAGGATGCTGGATCAGATCTGGTAGCGCAAGAACAAGTCACTACGCTCGTAAATCCGTCGCTTCTCTGAAAAGAAGAACTCTCTTCCTTTCGTCGAGGAGCACGAAATCATCAGCGCCTTCCAGCACGAACTATCCTACGGCAAGCTGGTGAACATGTGCGCTCAAAGGCCCCCCAAGACCGTCCACGAGCTTTTCAACGTGGCAAATCTGGAAGCCGATGATGAGGAGGCTGAGCGCGAGCAGCTCAAGAATGTCAAGACCCGCTGGGACAAAGACGCCTCTCCGCCTGAGTGCCGCAGATGCTACGACCCGGATCGAGAGGAGGTGGCCACCGAACAGGGAGCAAGGCGGAACAAGAGGCGCAAGCCCGAGACCGTGGCCGCTGTCCAAGCCGGCTCGAAGCGGATTGACTCCTCCGAGTTCCATAAGCTCCTGGACATGTAATGCCTGTACCACAAGAACAACAAGCACTCGACCCGAGAGTGCTTCGGCCTGAAAAACTACTTTGAAGCACCGAATAGGCGACCAGAGAGGGGGGAGTGAATGGGAGTCGATAAAAATTCTTCTCCAAAAAGAGAACTCGGCCTATGCCCTGATTGCCACTCCGAGCACTCGCACACACAAGAGCAGCAATAAACTAGACACACACAAGCCTACAAGTTCTAGAGACAAGCCACGAATTAAGAAGCGGAAGCCCTAGACAAGAATCAAACCAATCAAGCAAGTCTGCAGAACCCCAGGCGGATAGTCCTCAAGAGCCAGGCGGATGGTCCGCGAGGGTAGGGCGGACAGTCCGCGGCTACAGGGCGGACAGTCCGAAAAAGCACTCTGATCCTCCAGTGACTCCCGAGGAAATTCGAACAGTCTGGGCAAACACCGCGGATAGTCTGAGCCTCGCGGCCAGTCCGGCCACCCCGGGCGGACAGTCCGGCAAACTCCTTCTAACCGAAACCAAAGCACTCGACGGATCGAAGCGAAGGGACTCAAGAACTCGTGACGAACTCGACGAACTGACACCTTGGCGGACAGTCCGCGAGGGCACCGCGGACAGTCCGCGAGGGCTCCGGAAACAGCCTCCGAGCCCGCACGAAAAACACCTCCAACTTCCGATCGACGGATTTCCCAAACTCCTGGACGGATTGAGCCCAAATTTTGGGTAGATGAGAAGCGTCTCTAGGAGAAGCTATGCCCAAAATCTTGGAGTCCCAAACCTATCCAATCAACTGGAATCGCAAATCTCGTGCGCTCAATGCACCGACTAAAGTTCATCCAAACCTCACCAAATCGAGCTCGATTCCCAGCGTTTGAGGGGTCAAGATCATCACCAAAGATGCGCAAGACATCCACCCATGATCCCCTCAAAGAAATCTGGAAAGAAACAGCCTAGAACTCGACGAACACGGATTGAACCAAAAAGCTCCAAAAATGCAAAGAAAAGCAACTCGGGAAAGGAGAAGGAGATAGAATTAAATCCGTCGGGAGCAAAGGATTTGGCACAAGATTGAGATGAAGACTTCACTATGAATTTCTTGTCCAAGTCGGTTACAAGCCACTCCAAGAAATACAAATCTTGGATGGCAAAAAGCTCACACAAAGAGCCACTCACTCCTCTCACCTTCTCTCCCAAGAGCACTCCCACCACTAGCCAAAGAGTTGGCTGAAAATTCAGCGCCCTCCTATATATAGGCGCTCCGGAAAAGACCGAAGTGCCCCTACACTAGGAGATACAATACAAGCCCTCACAGGGGCATTTTGGTTAACACATGAAGTTCACCATCGGACGGCCGCGCATCCATGGGGCCTTCGCGTCCTCTCGACGCAAGCACCTCGATCATGCCGCGTGTCGCCCGCCTCGAAGCTTCCCGACACTCCCGAATCCCTGTCTCTGTCGTGTTGGGACTTCGGACTTGGTTTTGAGGACCAAACCAAGAAATCATCCTCCGATGGTTTTGTGGCCAAACTACCAAACCCCGCGTACACGGCCCGGCCTCACCACGCCAAGCGTCGAGCCCATCAAGCCTTTCACCTCCGACGCCCATACGGTCTACTCGGTCTTGCCTCGTTCCTTGATTTGGCTGCCACCGATGCACCGGCTCCATGTCCACGACTTCGTCTTGCTCTTCTTGCACCATGCGGCCCGCACTTGATCCTGTCGGCCACCGGGTCCCTCGAACAAAGCCTACTTGTCTCTCCATCACCCCGGAGGCCACCTTGGCATAGACCTTTCACGCTTGTTCTTCACCTGCACCAACGCAAACCAAGCCGCAACCAACACCTACAATACTAGGCCAAGAGTCAGTCCACACAACGTTGTCAATCACTACTCAAGAGTGCATTGACAACACACCACATAAACATATGAAGTTACACAACCGACAACACAACCCGACAAAACACACTCAACACAAAGCCTCAAAACATCCGGTCAATCGCTCATCATATACAAACCAAGGCACATATCAACTTGGTTTCTCATACTTCTCCGGCAAGAGCCATCAGAGAGGACAACCGAAGGGTGATAAGGCCAAGGGCAAGGGTGAGCCGCCTGCAGATGACAATGACGAAGACTTCCAGGACGCCGACCGCACCGTCAACATGATCTACGGCTGGCCCGAGCAGCTGGAAGGGAAGCGCAAGGCAAAGCTCACAGATCGTATGTTGGTGTATGCGGCCTAGCACAGAACCCCCCAGTACCTACGCTGGTCAGAGGTCCCGATCACTTTCAGCAGCGAAGACCACCTGGCGGCGCTAGACAGGCCCGGGTAGTACCTCCTGGTGCTGAACCCCACGATTTGTAACATGGGGCTCGGCAAGATGCTGGTGGACGAAGGTAGTTGCCTCGACATCATCTTCACTAGCACACTGAAGGAGTTGAGGCTCACCCACATGGATTTGAGCCCGACAGACAAGCTATTCTTTGGCATCGTACCTGGGGATCCCTCGGTACCACTTGGCGAGATCTTCTTGCCGGTCACTTTCGGTACGATCGACAACTACCGTACCGAACACGTCCGCTTCATCATGGCGGATTTCGAGACAGCCTATCATGGCATACTCGGCATGCCTTCACTAGCCAAATTCAAGGCAATTCCACACTACACCTATATGGTGTTGAAGATGCCAGCGCTGAACGGCATCGTCACCCTCAGGGGAGACTATCAGACAGCGAGCGCGTGCGAGAAGTAGAACCTCCACATCGCAGCCATGCTCGACCTCTCCAGATGCACCGCGGAGGTCCTGGCCGCCGCCAGCAAGCTGGACCCGGTCGATCTTGAGATCCCGACGAAGAAGCCGGTGACAGAGGCGATCCAGCGGGAGAAGGAGGCAATGAAGAAGGTGTCCCTCGGGATTGAGGACCCGTCCAAGACGGCGATCATAGGGGCCAACATGGACCCCAAATAGGAAAGCGTGTTCGTCGAGTTCCTACGTGCTAACTCGAACATATTCGCCTGGAAACCACCGGATATGCCAGGGGTGCCCAGAGAGCTCGCCGAGCACTCCTTGAAGGTTGACGTGAACGCGAAGCCCGTCAAGCAGAAGCTACACTGATTCGCGAAGGACCGCAAGAAGGCAATAGGGGTAGAGCTTGCAAAACTGTTAGCTGCCGGTTTTATAAAGGAAGTGTATCATCCTGACTGGTTAGATAATCCAGTTCTTGTATCCAAGAATAATAATCAATGGAAAATGTGCGTTGACTATACCGATCTCAACAAACACTGCCCCAAAGACCCCTTCACCCTCCCACGAATAGACCAAGTCATCGATTCCATGACGGACTATGCCCTGCTCTGTTTTCTTGACTGCTATTCAGGCTATCACCAGATAAGCCTTAAAGTCAAAGACCAGATCAAGATGTCATTCATTACGCCCCAATGTCTTTTGGTCTGAAGAACGCAAGCGCGACCTACCAATGTGCTATCCATGCATGCCTGTCGACTCAGATCGGCCAGAATGTAGAGGCCTACGTAGACGACGTCGTAGTCCAGATTCGAGATCCTGATAACCTTATCAAGGACTTGTCTGAGACCTTCGCCAACCTGAGGGTTTACCGCTGGAAACTTAACCCGAAAAAATGTGTTTTCGGCGTTCCCTTGGGAAAACTACTCGGCTTCCTCGTTAGCAACCGTGGCATAGAGGCAAACCCGGAGAAGATCCAAGCGATTACCCGGATGAAGCCTCCAAGATGCCAGAAAGACATGCAGAAGCTTACCGGGTGCTTGGCAGCACTCAACCGGTTCATCTCACGACTCGGCGTGCACGGCTTGCCCATCTTCAAGCTCCTGAAGCACCAAGACGACTTCAAGTGGGATGAGGAGGCCCATAAATCTTTTCTGGAACTCAGGGAATACCTCTAGAGCCCCCCCATCCTCACTGCACCGCAAGCCAAGGAGACGCTCTATCTCTACATCTCTGCTACCACGCACGTGGTAAGCACAGTACTAGTTGTAGAGCGCAAAGAAGAAGGCCACGCCTACGCCGTCCAGAGACTGGTCTACTTCATCAGTGAGGTGTTGACCGACTCCAAGGTGCGGTACAACCAAGCATAGAAATTACTCTTCGCGCTGTTGATCACCGCTCGCAAGTTGAAGCACTATTTCGAGGCTCACAAGATCGTCATAGTTTCTGACTACCCCATAGGCGATATCCTGCATAATAGGGACGCCATGGGAAGAATCGTGAAGTGGTCCATCGAGCTAGCCGTGCACGATATGACTTTCGTACCCTACAATATGGTGAAATCGCAAGTACTAGCGGACTTCATTGCCGAGTACACGGACATAGAGACACCATCTACTGCCGCGGAACCTGAGCATTGGACCATGTACTTCGATGGCTCGCTCAGGATTAAGGGAGGCAGAGCTGGAATCCTGTTCATCTTTCCGAAAGGCAAGAAGCTGCAGTATGTACTGCAGATTATGTCCAAGTCTGGAACAATGCAGCTGAGTACGAAGCAGCCCTACATGGGCTACGCATCGCCACCTCGCTCGGGATAAAACACTTGATAGTCAGAGGAGACTCAACCCTGGTGGTTAACCAAGTGAACAAGAACTGGCAGCAGACAAATGAGAAGATGGACGCATACTGCACGGAGATACACAAACTTGATGGCAAATTTTTTGGCCTGGAGTTTCAGCACGTAACCCGTGACAACAACAAGGCAGCCAACGAACTGGCAAAGATGGGATACACTCGAGCCCAAGTGCCACCCTACGTCTTCGTCCAAGACCTCACAAAACCCTCCATTAAGAATCCCGATGCGTACGTCGACCTATCTGAAGGACTCGGCGAAGTCCTCATGATCGAGCCATAATCCGAGTGGATCTCACAGATGGTTGAGTACATCGAGTACGGCAAGTTCCCGAGTCCCTCACATGGAAACGAGAGGGAAGAACGGGCGTTGCAGGAAAGAATCTCTCACAGGAAAAAAACTACGTCCTGATAGGTGACAAGCTATACCGCTGAGGGGCATATTCCTGAGTGCTTCAGAAGTGCATCCCAGAAGAGGAAGGACGAGAACTCCTGTCAGAGATCCATGGCGGCATGTGTGGGAACCACGCTGGGGCACGAACCATTGCGGGAAAAGCCTTCCGGTCTGGTTTGTACTGGCCCACAGCTGTCGCAGATGCTGAGGCGTTGGTCAAACGTTGTGAGGGATGCCAGTTCTTCGGACGACAGATACACGTCCCGGCCTAGGCCCTACAGACGATCCCTATATCTTGGCCCTTCGCGTGCTGGGGACTCGACATGATCGGTCCCTTTAAGAAAGCATCCGGGGGATATGACCACATCCTGGTGGCGGTGGATAAGTTCACCAAGTGGATAGAGGTCAAGCCAATAAAATAACTGACAGCGGCCAAGGTGGCAGAGTTCATATTGGAGGTTGTCCATAGATTTGGTGTCCCTAACAGGATCATCAACGATCTAGGAACAAATTTCACAAGAAGAGAGTTCCAGGAGTTCTGCGACGATCTCCTTATAACAGTAGCCCGAGGTTCAGTGGAGCATCCTCGCGCCAACGGACAGGACAAGCGAGCTAACGGAGCGGTGCTCAAGGCTTTAAAGAAGCGCATATTCGATAGGCTGAAGAAGTACGCGAAACGCTGGCTCCGAGAGCTCCCTGTAGTAATCTGGGGACTGCGGACATAGCCGAGTTGTGCTATTGGTCAGACTCCCTTCTTCCTGGTGTATGGATCAGAGGCGGTACTACCAACTGATCTGATGTTCCGTGCACAAAGAGTTGAGGTGTTCGACGAGAACAAGGCTGAGGAGGCATGCATCGAGGACATTGACATCATCGAGGAAGGAAGGCTCGCGGCAACCATGTAGGCAGCACGGTACGCCCAAGCTCTGAGGTGCTACCACGACAAGAACGTGCAAGAGAAAGCCTTTTGTGTAGGCGACCTCGTTCTCCAGAGGATCTAGAGAAAGAAGGACATGCACAAGCTATCAGCTCCATGGGAGGTGTCCTTCATAGTAAAGGAAGTCAACAGGTCGGATGCTTACCGGCTAATGCGGGAGAACGGCACCGATGTGCCCAACTCTTGAACATCGACCATCTACGCTACTTCTACCCATAAAAAGCTAGGTATCTTTACAGTTTTTTGTACTTTCTCATGCTAGCAATCTGGGCAATGAATAAAATTTCATGATCTTTGAAGTTCTTTCACTTCGCTACCCTGCTTGCATGATCAGACCCAAGTTTCAAATCTGAAACTTGGGGACTACCTTTATTTTTCCTAGCAATGATTTTATTTCTGTCAAGAATTAAAACACTCATCTAACACGGACACTAAGACACATAAAGTACTCGGTAAAATACGTCTTAAATCGTGGGCCGAGATCTTCGCCAGGCCAAGGTACTACACGTGTATGAGAGTACGCCCTATATGCTAGGAAACTAAGGCCAATGTGACTACGGCTTCCCGTAACAGACCAACTACCGGAAAAATTAAAAGTACATGGCTACCGTCAAAGTAAAGCGCCAACATTAAACAAATGTCTTAACAGTATGATGTCACGTCAGTACTGGCAAAATATTACAACTACTTATTTAATGTTTTTTCACGCCTGCAGCAGGAGACAACTCGGCTCATCATCGTCAGCCATCACATCCTCGACGAGCTGCTCCGCCACGTCCTTCACCTCCTCCAACAGCTCGTCAACCCGAGTGGACGATGTCCCGCGAGCGATCCCGCCATGAAACAAGCCCACATCGAACTAAGGGAGGTAGGAGCGGAAGACGGCGAGGCAGTGGCTGGTGCTCGCCAGACTGACCTCGCGTAGAAGCCCTTGGAAGCGCGAAGACGCCGACTGGACTCGCTCCAACAGAGACGACGGGCGGACGACAAGCTTGCCAAACTCCTGCACGGAGGAGGACTCAGCAAGCGGGGCCAGCTCATCCAGGAGAGGACCCAGAGCTTCACCGAGCGCCTGGGACTGGCTCCTCTCATACTTCCAGGTCTGCAAATTGTGCAAATAGTTACTGCCACAAGTCTGTTCAACCGTCAGAAGGACTAGTGACCACAAGGTTACACATGGTTACAAAGAGGGAAGTCAACTCACCAGCGAGCTCTTTCCTGGCCACGGCATGCTCCCTAGTGGCCTGCTACAGGGCCTTCCCCATCGCCTTTGCCCGAGCCCGAACAGTCTGAAGCTCCTGTTCAGCTTGGACCCGAGCTGTTTTCAAGAATCAGATTAGATACAACTATCCGAAAGAATACAAGGAACAAGAAACAACAGACCTTTCTGGTGCTCCTCCACTGCCTGACGAAGAGACGCGACAGTGGCCTCCGCGGCGGTCTCTGCAGCGGCCTTCTCCGCACAAGCACACCCAGTGGTGGCAACTGGAGAGGCTCCCCCCGGCGCAGTCCCTCGAGCTCCCGGTTGCTACCATTCTAGCACGCAGCAGCCTGTTCCTCAAGGCGCTGCACCCAGGCGCGCAGCGTGATGACATTGGAGCCGACGCTCTCCAGCAGCTCGCTCTTGCAAGCAGATGCAGCGGACACAGTTGCGACAACAATACGATCAAAATACAGACACAATGAGGCAAAAAGAGGAAGATCTAGAGATACACTCAACCCTACCAGCCGAGCAAACCTCTCGGCCAGGGTCACGTGCTCCTGCCGGTTGTCCTCGTCGACGACTGGGTCGCCAAGCACTTCCTCCGCCTTGCCGCCACGCACGTAGGCAATCCTGCCAGGGCGTGGCAGGCTCATGCGCAACGCAGGGAGCACTCGGTGGATCTCCTCAACCTTGGGGACAGCCGTAGAGGCAGCACCCAAGGCCATGGACCTAGCGTCCCTATGCTAGGGACTGGTCGCTTGGGGGTCGCGTCGGCGCCCGGTGCTATGCTCGAGCGCTCTGAAGCACTCGACAGACGTGCCGCAGGACCGGAACCCGGCGTGGGCGCTTCACCAACAATAGCAACAACCCTTGGCTCCCTGCAAACAGCAACAAATCCAACACCACGATCCTCAACCACGACAGATCAACAAACGACAGGCGGAAACAAAACAATGAATGGGAGAACAACCCACCGGTGGACACGCGCACACGAGCGCGCTTGCGGAACCCAGAGGTGGAAGATGCAGGCCTCTTCATCCCGGTGGCCGCCTTGGAAGCTGGCCTGGTCGCACCCTGTGCCGTCATTGAGGGCGGCGGGGTAGTCTGCAGTGCCAGGCGTGGCACGCCCGCACTTGTGGGAGCAGTTTCCGTTCATTGAAGAGAAGGTCGAGGAGAAGGAAGAGAAGGTGGAGGAGAAGGAGGAGAAGAAGGAAGACCAGGAGAGGCCGCCACCGTAACGCTCGGCGCCTCCTTGGCGCCCTCCAGAGGGGCATCGCTGGCACCAAACCGACAGGGGCTCAGATCCTGGTCGTCGGAGTCACCCGGCAGCACCAGCTTGTGCCGACGCGATTAAGGCTCGTTAACCTTGAGCGACCGGGCGGCGCACGCCGCACCTCTGGCCGGCGGCTACCTGTGCGCTCCTTCCCCTTCATAGCAGGCGCGGCTGCACGTCGGCCAGGCTCCGGAGCGCCCTCGCCACGGTCTGGACCTGGTGCCACCATGCCACCGCTGCCAGCGGCGGCGTGGCGCATGGCGATCTCCAACCTCTGCAGCTTGCCGAGCCTACCAGGCAGGGACGCTGCCCCGGCCAGCGTTCCCGGCAGCGGCCAGGCAGAGAAAAAATCCGCGCGACCCTACAGATGAAAATTTTGGTTCATGCATTTCAACAAACACCTTGCAGGCATATGTCTATGCCCTGATGGGAGGACCTTAAAAAGTGGAAAATCGTCACTCACCGCAGGCGGAGGGTTCCCCAGGCTATAGTGGCGTGGCGCGCCGTGCAACGTGGTGATGGTGTAGGGGGGCGAAGCACTCACGGATGCGCTCCACCAGCACCTCTGGCTCTCCCCGCTCTGGCACCTCCCGCGTCGTGTCGAAGTCTTCCCCGATGTACTCGTACATCGGCTGCGCCCTCTCCTTCAGTGGCTGGAGGCGCCAGGTGGCGAAGTTCGCCATGACCGCCACCACGGTGAGGCTGGCCGCCTTCAGGTTCCGGGTCAGCTTCACCAGCTCTGACACCTGCTCCATCTCGGCGTCGCCCAGCTCCTTGTCCCAGCAGCGGAACGGGGTTGGGCGCACGTCGACGTCGCACGGCACCTGCGGGGCATGGTTGGTGGTGTAGAACCACTCATTGTGCCAACCCTTGTTGGATTTGATGAGCGGCACTGAGATGCAGTCGCCGGAGGTCTTCTGCCGGAGTTGAAGCCCGGCGCCACCCACCACCTTGGGCTTCTTGGCACTCTTGTGGGGCTTCACCCAGAAGAAGTACCGGAAGAGGTTGAAGTGCAGGGCGATAACAAGGTACGCCTCGCACAGATGGTTGAAGATGGCGATGTGCAGGACGAAGTTAGGGTTGAGGTTACAGACCTGCAACCCATAGTAGTACAACAACCCGTGGAAGAAGGGGTGCGCAGGCAACTCGAACCCGCGAGGGTACCACGACTCGAACACCACCACCTCGTGCGTCTCCGGCGTGGGGAACTCCTCCCCCGCCGCCGGGCTCCACTCCTCGGTGGCCTCGCTGAGCAGGATCCCGCCCCAAATCAGGGCGAGGAACCGCTCCCGCATCGACACGGAGCGCACCCACACCTCGTCGTGGCTCGGAGGCGCCGCCGGCGAGGGAGACTGCTACGGGGATCTCCTCGCGACCGCCGCGCCCTCCTTCGAGCTCTTCATTCTCCGGCGGACCTTCGAAGTCATGGCCCTCGGCTGCGCTGGAGGACTGCCGGAGGCGAAGGGGATGGGGCGACTTGTGCGCTGGATCTCGATCTGGATTTCCGCTGGTTCTAGATCCGGCGAATCGAGCTACTGCGGCGGCGGATTGAGCGGGATGCAGCGATGGAGCAGCCGGTGTAGGAGGCAGAGCGAGGTTTCCTATATAAAGCAAAGCGACGTGAAATGATGGGGGAGTGTGAGCAAGCGCACCCCTATGCTGCCATAAATGCGGGTTACGAAAAAGGGAGTCGTGGCGTGTCCCGCTCCGTCCCGCCGTTTCGCCACGTCGCGCACAATATGGACTCGTGAGTTACTCGCGAATGACTCGTCTCCGACACGATGTTGACGCTGTTGCCCGTGACGCTTCGTATTCGTGTCGTCTCAAGCTTAAATGGGTCGCGTTCCTTAAACGGGCCCAGGAGCGCAAGATTCCTATAAATGGATTGCGCTCGGGAATCATAAAAAGGCTTTCCAAATAAATTTGGTACACGGGCCACACAGAGGCCGTGACTCAGAGTCACGGGTAGCCAGGTTATCAGATAACCCGCCCTCGAAAATTTAACAGCACGAATCTCAAAGCAGGTTCGATCGACTAGCTCATGAGTGTTCTCCCAGAGGCATGCCATACAAAGGCCAGAGCCATTCAGAAGCCACTTTACGATGGCTAGGACGGGTCACCTTGTGCGAGTTGTCCTTGAGATCACGGTGGGCCATACGGCAAATCTGGGAAAGAGTCGGAGCACTTCCCAGGCACCGTACCAGATCAGAAGATCTGGGAGGTACTCTCTGTTGACGGCTGTTGAATACCACTTTCTGCCATCAATATTCTCACATAAATGGAGGCATATGGATTTATTACTTAAATTTTGGTGTGAATAATGTAGTTCCACTTGTCCTTGTAAAGGACCGAGTAGGCGACCAGAGAGGGGGGGGGGAGTCAATGGGAGCCAACAAAAATTCTTCGAAAAGAACTCGGCCAAAGCCCCACTCAAATCCAAGTCACACTCGGAAGATGGATAGAATCAAAACGCAAAGCCAAGACAACACGGTTATGGATCTACCACAAGTCTTAGGAACGATTCCTCGAAACACACGCAGAAGCACAAGAGAGGAAACAAAGGAACCGAACAAACTTGGCAAGTTCCTGCGTCCAGGTCTGACAGTCTGCCTGGCTGCCGCGGACAGTCCGCCAGGGTAGCGCAGACAGTCCGAGAGGCAGGCGTGGACGGTCCGAAATTGACTCAGGAACTAACAGAAAGTCCGGGGGAAAAACCTCTCCACGTGGACAGTCCGGCCAGGGCACACGAACGGTCCGCCAAACTCACTTGACACCCAGACAAAAGGAAGCCACACCCCAGACAAAACTCAGAGCCACGCGGATAGTCCGCATGCAACACGTGGACAGTCCGCAAACTGCCTGCAACACAAAAACTCAAAACCAACGGATCGAAACGCGAACGCGCACGAACACGGATGAACACGCGACGAACTGCAGTCGCGCGTCAGTCCGAACGCGTCCCGCGGACAGTCCGCTAGGTGCGGACAGAGCAGAAAAGGCACGACCGCGCGAGGTCAACTCTCCAAATCCATCATCGGATCTCCCAAACAGCTAGAGCTCTTGAGACAAGATTTGGGGGAGATGAGAAGCGTTACTAGGTGAAGCTATACCCCAAAAATGTCAGCCTCTAACTCCCTAAATCACCGAGAATCGCGGATCACACGAACCACCACCAAGAACTCGGGCTCACACCAAAAAACTCATGAATCAAAGGTATTTCCCGGCGTTTGAGGGTTCAAGATCACACACAAAGATGCACAAGGCATCCGCCCATGATCCCCTCCAAGAAATCCGAGAGAAAACCCCTTCAAATCCCCAAATCGAGCGAAGAATGAAACTCCCCAAAAACAACCCCAAAAATTACACGAAAATCATAAAGAGCTAGGAGATCACCGCAACGCCGAATGCTTCCATACATCCAGAGGTCAGAGTCTATACAAGAATCTAGCCTAAGGAAAGCAGAAGAAAAGAAGTAGTCTAGAGCGATCTACCGGGGGAGGAAACCCTAGAGACCAAGAGAGAGAGATGCCATCCACCTCTCTGCTATTTATACGAAGTCCATTGGAGAAAGGTAAATGACCACACTACCCTTACAACTCAAAATAGAAGATATAACCCCTCACGGGCATTTTGGTCAAGTCTTCATCGAGCGGACATGCTTCCACCGCGGCCTTGCTTAGCATCGACGCAAGTGCCATGATCACGCCACATGCCCCCCGCCTCGAAGCTTCCCGACGCTCCCGGATCACAGTCTCCGTCGCATCGGGCCTCCAGACTTGGTTTTGCGGCCCAAACCAAGAAACCGTCCACCGATGGTTTTGTGGGCAAACCAACAAACCCTGTGTCCAAGCTTCGGGCTCGATCCGCTACCTTGCACCGGCCCATGTTCACGACTTCAGCCCGCTAGTCTTGCACCGCACGGCTCGCACTTGACCCCATCAGCCACCGGGTCCATCGAACCAAGCCTACTTGCCTCTCCATCACCCGGAGGCCGACACGACTAAGGCATTTCGCGCTTGTTCTTCACCTGCACCGACACGAGTCAAGCCGCAACCTGTACCTGCACACTTAGCCAAGCATCAGTCCACACAACATTGTCAATCACTCATCACTGAGGAGCGATCCTCCACTGGTCTTCGGACACACCTGGTCCTCAATCTCCCCCTTGATGAGTGCATTGACAACACCCATAGTAATCATCATAGAGAAAAAGAAAAGAATCCAACCACGAACACAAACCTCCAAGCAAGTGATCAAAAGCCAAAGAATAAGCGAAAACAAGATCACTTACCAAACCAAGTCTCGGCCCCCTAAGGCAAGGGCAACGGCTCAACACAACCGAGACAAAACAAAGCTCACAAGGAGCACACCGCAAAGCACAAAACTCAGGCAAACCAAAGGAGCTCCCCTGCACATATGCAAACTCCCCCTGTGCAAATGCAACCTCTTCTTCTCAATTTTTCTCCTCACATGCAACATCTCACAAATGCATACCAATTCTCCACAAATTCTCCCAAAATGCATACAACTTCTCCTGCTTGCTGACAATGCATGAATCAAGGTATATGAAACTCTTCCCCTTGTTTTCATGAAACATCCATGTCAAAACATATATACAATCTACCAAGCTTCTCAAATATACAAAGAGCACAACAAAATGCTACAAATGAGACATAGAGCAAGCAAAGTAGACAGGGTGTAGTTAGCACATTGCCATCAAGAAGGTAGAGACATATAAGCATGTGACATGGCCCAAATCAATTTTTAAGCAAATTTTCACAAAAAAACATTCATCTCATGAGCAAAGCCCTATCCATGGCAATTTGAACACAAATACACTAGATCATCCAAAGTTTATACAAGATCACAAATTCTCATCACAAGATCATGGTAAACGCCCATAAGCCACTCAAGTCATGTTAAAGCCACCGAGCCATGTGTCTACTTGTTAAAATGAGACTTCTCATGCTAGACAACATGCAGCGGTTTAGCACCCAAGATATGAATATCAAAAACATAAAAACATGATTAGGAGCTCATTTTTCAAGCATAAGGCAATTCATACACCAATTTCATTTTCAAGTTTAAACATGGTACATGAAATGCCTTTGCGGCAAAAAGAAGCTTATGCTCCTCCACAAGTAAACAAATGGGCTAAACATTTACAATGACAAAAAGGTCTTTGACCCCAAGCAAAGAGAACATGATACTCAAGCACAAACTAAACATGATATAGGCATTTGAGCACAAATTGAGCATAGACAAGTATCTACTCATGAGTGAAGCAATTTCATCATTTTCACAAACATAAAGCTATCTCATCACACATATATGGCAAAACCATCAAGAGCATAGCATTCACATCACCATTTACGAAACATGCACATATCTCACACCTAGCACATCTGTGATCAAAGTATATAAGAGAAGCTTTTCCTAGCACAAGTGATCCAAAGATGGCTATCCTACCAGGTTTTGTACATAAAGTAAAATGCATGCATGGAATGCAACAAAATGAAACATATATCACATATATACATGAGAAGCTCTAAGACCCAGCTAGAAAGGAAAGCACACTCCAAGTTCACCCCGCAAGCGAGTGAAAGTGAATTGGTCAAGTGGTTTGGTGAATATGTCGGCTAGCTGATCTTGGGTAGGTACATAGGACAAGGATATGTTTCCCTTCTCAACATTGTCCCTCAGAAAGTGGTATCTCACTTCTATGTGTTTCGTTTTGGAGTGAAGGACTGGGTTTTCGGCTACACTTATGGCACTGGTGCAGTCACAAAAGAGTGGAACCAGGGAGCACTCCTCACATTAGTCGCTCATAGTGTAGGTCATCCATAGAAGCTGGGAACAACAAGTAGCAGCAGCTACATACTCGGCCTTTGTAGTGGACTGGGCTACACTGGATTGCTTGCGAGATGACCAAGAGACCAAAGAAGAACCAAGGAACTGGCAACACCCAGAGGTAGACTAGCGGTCCAATCGACACCCAACAAAATCAGCATCGGAGTACCCGTGAAGTCTGAGTGTCGAGGAGGAAGAATACCAAAGACCAAATTCAGGAGTGTAGTTCAAGTACCTGAAAATCCGCTTGACGGCCTGCCGATGTGAAGTCCTCGGTGAAGCCTGAAAACGAGCGCACAGACACACACTAAACTGTATGTCCGGCCTCGTCGCCATCAAGTAGAGGAGGGAGTCGATCATGCTCCGGTACTCGTTCTAGTCCACGAGTTCGCCATCCTCGTCCACATCCAAAGCCGTAGTGGTGCCCATCGGTGTAGTTAGCGGCTTGGAGTCATTCATGCCAAACTTCTTCGCCATGTCCCTGGTCTACTTCGCCTGATGTACAAACGTCCCGTCCTTGCATTACTTGATCTGGAGTCCTAAGAAAAACTGCAGCTCGCCCATCATGGACATCTCAAATTTCCTGCTCATATCATCTGCAAATCTGGCAACAAGATCATGAGAAGAGCCACCAAAGATTATGTCGTCCATGTAAATCTGAACAATCAAAAGGTCATTCCCATGCTTAAGGAGAAATAGGGTCTTATCAACTGTGCTCATCACAAACCCCTTACTCAGCAAAAAGCCTCTCAACCTGCCATACCAAGCTCTAGGAGCCTGTTTCAACCCATGGAGCGGTCTCTGGAGCTTGTATATACGGTGTGAGTATTTCTCGCTCTCAAACCCAGGGGGTTGCCTCAGATACACTTCTTCCTCTATCACCCCATTCAAGAAAGCACTCTTCACGTCCATTTGGTACAACTTGAACCCTTTAGCCACGGCAAAGGCTAGAAGGATCCTAATTGCCTCCAAACGGGCCACAGGAGCAAATGTCTCCTCATAATATATACCCTCTTTCTGGTTGAACCCCTGAGCCACCAACCTCGACTTGTTTCTCACAACAATCCCATTCTCACCCTCTTTGTTCTTCCACACCCACTTAGTACCTATGATACGGCAATTTGGTGGTGGATCGACTAACACCCGGACATGGTTCCTCTCAAAATTCTCCAACTCCTCATGCATGGAATTCACCCAATTCTCGTCAGACAAAGCGTGTCGAATATCTTTGGGATCAAACGACGCAACAAAAGCAGAGTGAGCGAAATGAGAAGTATTCCTTGACCTCGACCGTGTGGTGCGTTCATGAAGGTCACCTATGATCGTCGTCAGTGGGTGATCCACCTGTACACGCCGGGGAGCCTCTCGCCTGGACACAATCTCCCCCTCGGCAGCAGCCTCAAGTCGAATAGCCTCAGTAGTAGTGGGTGTAGGGGATGGACCATCCTCGATCGTCATCGTCGTAGTGGAAGTAGCATGTACACGATCAGCCACTGGAGCATCACCACCATCATCGTTGTCATCTCCATCGCCATCCTTCTCATCCTCAAAGATCCTCGCTCCAATCTCCTCCTCACCTACACACTCAAAAGCAGAAGAGCAACATGGCTATGTCTCATCGAAGGTTACCTCGCAAGTTTCCATGATTTGATTAGTGTCAAGGTTGAGCACACAATATGCTCTAGAGTGAATCGCATAACCAAGGAAAATACCATCCAAACATCTAGACTCAAATTTATCCAACTTGCCCTTCTTCAGAATGAAACACTTGCAACCAAAAGCTCTAAAGTGACTCACCTTGGGTTGTCGCCCATGTATCAGCTCATAAAAGGTCTTCTTCTTAAAGGCACGAAGGAAGATGCGATTTGACACATAGCAAGCGGTATTGACCGCCTCGGCCCAGAAATGCCTAGGAGTCCTATGCTCATCGAGCATCATCCTGGCCATCTCACAAAGGGTGCGGTTCTTCCTCTCCACTACGCCATTGTGGCAAGTGATGTATGGAGAAGAGTACTGATGATCGAGACCAAGAACACTGCAAAAGGCATCAAAATGAGAGTTCTTGGACTCCGTGCCATTGTCACTGCGTATAGCTCGAATGGCATCACCATGTCTCTCATTCTTCAACCTCAAGATCAAGTCCCGAACAAAGCCAAATGTCTCGCTCTTATCCTCCAAAAATAAAACCTAAGAGTACCTCGAAAAATCATCAACAACCACCAATACGTACCACTTCCCGCTTGCAGAGCAAACACGAGCTGGCCCAACCAAATCCATGTGCAACAGCTCACAAGGTCGCTCGGTCATGACCGCAGTCAGAGGGGCGTGAGAAGCAGCAACCATCTTTCCATGCCGACAAGAATGACAAACTAAATCCTTCTTGAATTTCAACTTAGGCAATCCTCGGACAAGATCAAGACCACTCAAGCGGGAAAGCAACTCAAAGCTCAAGTGTCCCAACCTCCTATGCCATTTCCAAAGCTCGGCCGAAACGCCAACAACAAAGCATCAAGGAGACCAATAGACTGAGAAAATCGGCACGAAAAATTTGACCCTCGGGGACGATCGTACAGACAAGATCGCCTCGAGAATCAAGCACACGAGAAGCGCCAGACTTAAAACAAACCTCAAAACCTTCGTCAAGTAACTGAGATACTGACAATAGGTTAAAACCAAGTGACTTGACCAAAGCCACACACCTTGCTACTCACCTTCACCATACCTTCAGCAAACACTCATCCTCTTCCATTATCCCCGAAAGTGATGTACTCCCTTGTACTCACCGGGGTGAGGCTGGAGAACCACCCACGATCTCCGGTCATGTGACGTGAGCAACCGAAGTCGATCAACCAAAAGTCCTCCAAGCCTCCCACCTGCAACCAAAAACGAGGACGAGAATGAGCAAGCGACTCAACACTGGGGTTAGTACCAAAAGAGTCAAACCAGTGTCGAGCCATTTGCTCAAAAGAAGGGTTAGCAAAATCCATCCTACCAAAACCTCTAGGCGGAGCCCTCTCACGCCTACCACCAAAGGGCCTGTCACGTCTCACTAGAGGAGTACGCGCACCACGAGGGGGAAAATGTGGCCCGTATTCCATCTGAGACACAAAGCTCCGATTGTGCCTCCCAAACTCGTAACGGTCACAAGAAGGAGCACGTCGAGCCAACTCACCACGCCCAAACCCAACGCCTGTCTCTCTGAGGAAAACCACCTCCACCTCCACGAGTGGGAACTGTATGCACATACAACTCACCCCTAGGTATAGGCCCTCTATAAGGCTCAGGCACACCACTAGCATGGTGGTACATGTCCTTGTTGGCCATCTCCCTAGCAAACCTCTCATCTCTCTTCCTCCTGAAACAAAACTCATCCTTATGCCCATCCCTCCCACAATACTCACAATGGAAGCGGATCGGCTGTGGCTTTTCTGTGGGCTTCTCAACAGCTTTCTCTCCTGACTTCCCTTCAAAGACATTCCCCTGGGTGCTCACAAACTTGATGGGATTCTGGTAGTTTTCTGTTATGTGGGGGAACACTGGTGGGTCTGGAGTTGTATCGAGCTTGTTTCTGAGGTGGTATGGCTTGGGTGCATATTTGTTCATGGGTATGGTGTGTGGTGGAGTAGGAATCTCTCCAACTTTCTCTTCTCCCTCACTACTCTTCTTACCACTTTTCTCACCACTCTTGCCAGCCCCCAACGCCTGACCATCAAACCTCTTGAACTCAGCCACCATCAAACTCAATTGTAGCTCATGCTCAGACAACCAACTCATCAATTTCCAAAGCTCATCATTTTCATCCTGCAAACGGTCAACATAGTGTGCAAGTTCCATGCTTTTCAAAGCATGCATTTCATAGGTAGAACATGATGTAGGAATGGGAGCTTTCAAAGCGCCTCATGAGAAACTATCCTGGTGTGAGACTCATCTAGCCTAGCATGCAACACAGGGCATGAAGTGCAAGCACCTAACAAGGCAGGCCTAGATTTCAATTCATCACACTCAACCCTAATCACATCTAGTTCCTCAAGAGTAGAGGCATGCTTCTCCTTGAGAGCAGTCAAACCAGCAAGAAAAATATTGCAATCGCTACAGTCAATCTCATCAGACACAATAGGAGCAGATTTCAAAGAGCCTATCTCATTTCTAGCATCCACAAGCAAGGACTCGAGCTCAGCTATCTTGTCCTTAGCATCACCCAACAGAGACCTAAATTCTCTCTTCTCCTTGTTAGTCTTTCTAAGCACATCATCACGGTTATCAAGCAACTCATTGAGCCTAGCATTCTCCTCTAGCAAGAAGTTGGGATCATGTCGTACCTCTTCCTCGGAGTCGGAGTTTGAATCTGAGCTGTGTTTCCCACCCTTCTTGCAGTGTGCCATGCCGCAAAAGCCTCCTTGTGTGATGAAGCTCAGGCCAGTGAAGTTCTTGCCCGTGTGCCGCTTGTCCTTGCGCCATTCTTGCTCTTCCTTGCTGCTCGAGTCGGGAGAAGCATCGCTTTATGTGGAGTCGATGTCGCTTCCTCCGGCAACCATCGCTCGAGCCGTCTTCTTCTTGTACCCGCTACTCTTTTTAGACCATCAAAGTGCCCAAAAACCAAGGAAAAGCAAACACAAAGCTACTTGAAAAGAGAAGAGCTCCAACCAAAGACTCTTGGAACCAAAGGCAGCATGTAGCGAACATGGCCTCATATGCCATTTGTTCAAGTTTGATTTTGGTGATTAATGACGACATGATCAATGGGACTAACCATATTGTCTAGCATGTCTTTGTAGACACTTCTAGGTCCCAAGGATGCAAAAATACCATATGTCAAAACCGTGGATGAAAAAGAAAGAAAAGAGTAGCGTCGGATGAACCGACGGTACACTAGAAGACAGCGTCGGTGTAACGACCAGATGAAGTAGTACACTACGTGAAGACTCGAGTCAACACTATGATCACCGGATCATCCGACGCCCCCATTTCTAGTTGCGCTGGATAAATCAATAGGCCAAGCCTGCAGAAACAAGTTGCACCGGATGAACCGATGGGTGAGCAGCGGTTCATCCGACGGCGTCATATCAGCTAACAGAGAGGTCCGGGAGTGAAGCTCTTCAGCACCGGATGAACCGATGGACATATGGGTTTTAGCAGCGGTTCATCCAACGGCCGCGTATTTGCTAACAGAGAGGTTTTGGCTGCGAACCCATCAGCACCGGATGAACCGACGGCTAGGCAAGATGACCGTCGCTGCAAGCATCGGATGAATATCGTCAGCAGATTTGCAACGGCTAAGTGACGTGGAGGGCACCGGTTGAACCGACGCCTATGGAAAAGAGACCATCGGTTCATTCGGCGGTACAGTTTTTTGTAGCCGTTAGCCAACGGCTCTTTGGACGCATTAAGCTATTTATACCCCCTCCACTCACCCATTTGGAGTTGCTGGATTGTGTGGAAGTGCAGAGGAGTTCAAGACACATTGAAGATCATATCCAATCCATCCATGTGCTAGATTGCTCATCAATAGACTTGCACATGCTTTGTGTGTGTGCTTAGTGCTAGGCTTAGCTTAGAGTTGAGTGAGTGCAAGGTGTGCCTACCTTGTGAGGTGATTCTCGAGTGGATCAAGTTGTATGAGGTGTGCCGAAAGCCTTGGAGCCTAGGTGGCTCTCTGGCAAACGTCTTCGACCCTCCGGCTTGGTGTGGAGCGGCGAGGACACTTTGTGCGGGGGACGTGGAGACCCCTTCCCTTGGTGGTGAAGCTCCTTAGTGGAGGCGGCATCAAGGTGACCGAGGGAGCTTGGCGAGTGCCTTCGTGGCGAGCCTTTGTGGCAAGTCAAGTGGTGCTCTTGGGAGAGACTTGGTGACAGGGAAGCAATACTCTTGTGCAGAGTGCTTCAACAACGTGGACTAGGGGTGGCTTAGTGCCTACCGATACCACAGGATAAATCTTGTGTCAAGAGTTAGCTTCCTCTCATCCCCCTTTACGTTTCCGCATTACATTCTTGCAATCCTTGTGTGCCTTTACTTTCCTAGAGTAGTATCTTGTTAGGATTGGCTATAGGTTGCAAAACTTGTTTTGGGGTGGGAGTTTCACACTAGAACATCCTTTGTTGCACATCTAGATAGAATGTTCTAGTTTATGTTTGATGCAAATAGTGATAAGCCATAGGCTAAGTTTTTAAGTTGCCTAATTCACCCCCTCCCCCTCTTAGGCTACGAGCATCCGATTCCTTACAAAGCACAAATGCTAAACACCACCAAAGAGTCAAGCAATCCACAAGAGCTACAAGCAATCTCGAAAGCCATCAAACCAATTTCAGCTCTTAACAAAGCACTTGTCAACCGCTCATCACCATAAAATCAAGGTTCATATCAACTTGTTTTTCCAAATTTTCTCCCCCTTGATGAGTGTGTTGACAACATATGAGCACAAAAATGGTTTGAGAGGGGAAAGGCCAAAAATCTCATCCAAGTGAACGAAAACGACACAAGGGCAAAGAACAAAGTCACTTGGCATGAGACAAACCATAAAGGCCATAACAATATCTCAGTCCCCAAAGACATGGGCAACGGTTCGACACAACCGAGACAAGAACACATGATCCCTCAAGAAGAGGCACAAAGGGCTCAATACCGATCATGGACAAACGAAAGCACACGATCCCTCAAGAAGAGGCACAAAGGGCTCAACACCAATCATGTGACGATCGAAAACTCAAATCAACCGCCGGCTCCTCAAGAAGAGGCAAAGGGGCTCAACACCGCCGGCAAAGAGCACAAAACTCACAAGCTCCCCCTAAACACATACACTAGGGCCAAAGAGCATACAAAGCTCACCCTAAGCACATGTGATATAGCAAAGAGCAACCACCAAAGCACAACTCAGGCAAACAAAGGAGACTCAACAAACCTCCCCCTACACAAATGCATACTTACCCTGAAAATGTGCACGCAAACTCAAGTTCTTCCCCTGAACTGAGTATACCTCTAGATGAAACACAGGCATGAAAACTGAAACATTTTCTCCCCCAAATGCAAGTTTTCTTCCTTGTTGACAATGCATGAATCAATGCAATTTTACAAAAAGATTCAACTACCAGCTTCTCAAATATACAAAGAGCACTATAAAATGCTACAAGTGAGATAATGAGCAAGCAAGATAGTTCATAGTTTCATAAAACCATAGCCATCAAGATAGTAAAGCTATATAGGCATATGACAAAGGCATGATCAAATTAAGCATTTTTGCAAAAAATTTCCCTCTCATGAGCAAAACATGCCAAAGTGAATCTAGATCACACAAACTTCATGCTAGGTCACACATTCTCATCACAAGATCATTGCAAACACCCATAAGCATCTCATGTCATGTTAAAGCCACCGAGCCATGTGTCTACTTCTTAAAATGAGGCTTCTCATGGTAGACAACATGCAACAGTTTAGCACCCAAATTAAATCATTTAAAGCATTTATGACATGAATCAAATGAGAGCAAAACTTCAAGCATAGGCAATTCATACATACCAATTTCATTTTTCAAATTTAAGCACAAAATGGTACATGAAGTGCCTTTGCGGCAAAAAGAAGCTTATGCTCCTCCACAAGGTATCACATGGGCTAAACATTCACAATGACAAATGGGTCTTTGACCCCAAGTGAAAAGCACATGATATCCCAACAGAAATTAAGCATGATATAGACCACTAAAGCACACTAAGATCATGCAAGGCCTTAAACTCAGAAGAGAGAGCCTACCCTAACATTTTCCAAAAATAGCCATCTCAACATGCATATATAGCAAAACTATCAAGAGCATATCTATCCATCAAGAAATCATATCAAACATGCTCAAAAGCTCACAAATAGCATATCATAGAATTCATGGCATATAGGAGAAACTCAACCTACCATGCATATGATATAGATGCAACAAAGGTAGATATGTACATCAAATGCAACATGATATATGACACAATGTAAGACATGAAAGTCAAATCTACCAAAGTCTATACATCATGATATATGATACATATGCAACGCAAAATGCAATGCATGGGGAGACACGGAACTTGACTTACCACCAAGAAGGCTCACAAGGGGACACACCCACTAAGAACAGCTCCAAGCTAGAGAAGAGCCACCAAAGGTCCCAATTGAGTACCATAGAAAAGATACCAATTGCAAGACCGCTAAAGATCCCAATTGAGTACCATAGAAAGGATACCAATTGAAAGATCGCAAATGGCTACCAAAAGCCAAAACACGCCTTGAAACCAAATTCCCCATCAAAAGAAGTCGAGCTCCCCCTCAACCAAAGACACCTAGCAACGCAATGGCTAGGAAAACAAAGAGCAAGTGAAAATCTCTAAAACCAAAAACAAAAGGAGAAAGCCAAAAAAGACACAAATTGCAACCCGAAGACACAACAAGCCCAAAACCCAAAGCAATCTCAAAAACATGCTACACAATGCATTAACAATACCAAACAAGATAAATAAAGCATTATAACATGATTCCACATATATGAATAAGCATGGGCTAGCAAGCTTGTCAACAAGGTTCAAACCTATACAAGGATACTAAACCAAAATGATACCAAAGAACAACATGCCAAACATGATAGAAGTACTAAACAAAGGCATGATACATGTTCATATGGATCAACGACCAACATATATTACAAAGCTAGCATGACAAGATATACATAGGGGACAAACATGCTAACAAGAACGGGTACCATATAGCTAGACCAAAATGATATGGATGAACAACATGACATAACCACCATAGAGCAACCGTAAAGCATGACATGATGTTCATATATATCATCCACCACAAAATCATACAAAGATAGCAAGATAGATATACAAGATCATAAAGCTATCATGAACAAGGTTGCTAGCCTACCATGGTTTATACACAAGCATGACACAAGATCAAAGCATGCAACAAGTATATACAAGTGAGCACAAGGGGAAAACAAAACTCACTATACATGTGTACAAAGGCTTTCAAGAGCCATCCAAAGCGGTGTGGAGAACCATCTTGTCTTGATCACCCCATATCCAAAGATCAAGTACCATCCAACCCATGTTCTCGAACCGCATCTCCATACCAACACACAAGGAGACGAAAAAGATCGAGCCTTGGATCCCAAAGGATTAGCCAAAAGCAAGCTCAAAGCGCGCAAACCAAAGCCACGAGCAAATCCACCCTTTTCTCTGTCGCCCTATGGATCCTAGACTTGTTAGAGTCACACGAATCCGCAATCGGCTCTGATACCAATTGAAGGACCGAATAGGCGACCAGAGGGGGGGGAGTGAAAGGGAGCCGATAAAAATTCTTCTCCAAGAACTCGGCCTATATCTCGATTGCCACTCCGAGAGTCACGCATAGATGAGTGGAAACACAATCAAATCTCTCTTGACACCCTAGAAACAAAGCTACAAAGGCTTAAGACCCTTAGCGGAAGCAAGAACCAAAGAACAGAAGCAAACCGGGCAAAACTGAGCCAAGACGGGTCACCCTGACAAAGGGGGCGGGTCACCCGTCTCCCAACAGAGGCAAACCGGGTCACCCTAGCACAAGGGGCGGGTCACCCACCAGCCGGGTCACCCTGACATAGGGGGCGGGTCACTCTGCACGCCTAGAAAATCAGCAAGCTAACGATCGAATAAAAATCCGAAACCCAATCAAATGACCTCCTAAAATCATGAAAATTTAACCAACGGTTTGCAGCAACACTAAGAAGCTTCTCCCAAAAAATCTCCTCAAAAAGATCCAGGAAACTCTACAGATCTAAATCGGAAGAAGAAGAACTTGAAAGTCAACGCCACCTAGGGTCACCCGGCCATAGGGGGCGGGTCACCCGGGGTAGCCCAGAAAATCACCCTCGAACTCAAACTCAACTTCTGATCCTCGGATCTCCCGAACCACTGGAGCTCTTGAGACAAGATTTGGGGGAGATGAGAAGCGTCACTAGATGAAGCTATGCCCCAAAAATCTCGACCTCTAACTCAATAAATCACCGGGAATCGCGGATCACATGAACCACCTCTAAGAACTCGGGCTCCAACCAAAACTTGCGAATCGAAGGGATTTCCCGGCATTTGAGGGGTCAAGATCACACACAAAGATGCGCAAGGCATCCACCCATGATCCCCTTAAAGAAATCCAGAGAGAAACGCCCTCAAATTGACGAATCGAGCGACGAATGAAAATCCTCCAAAAATACCTCCGAAAATCGCATAAAAGAAAAACACTCGGGAGCAAAGGATTTGGCAAGAGATTGAAAAGGAAGATTTCACTATGAATATCTTAGCCAAATCCGGATACAAGCCACTTACAGGAATCACAAATCTTGGATGGCAAAAAGCTCAAACAAAGAGCCACTCACACCTCTCACTTTCTCTCCCAAGAGCACCCCAAAATGAAAGAGCACTCCCACCTCGAGCCTTAGAGCTAGCTGCCCAACCAGCCACTCCCTCCTATATATAGGCCCTCTGTACAAATGACCGAAGTGCCCCTACACTAGGAGTTACAACACAAGCCCTCACAAGGGCATTTTGGTCAACACATTTATAGACCCATCGAGCAGACACACATCCACCGGGCCTCGCATCCTCCCGACGCAAGCACCATGATCACACCGCATGTCCCCCGCTTCGAGGCTTCCTGACGCACCCGCATACCGTCTCCGTCACACAGGGCCCTCGGACTCGGTTTTGAGGCCCAAACCAAAAAACCCTCCTCCTGATGGTTTTGTGCCCAAACCACCAAACCCCACGTACAAGCTTCGGTCGTTAGCCGCTACCTTGCACCGGCTCGGTGTTGGTTTTGTGGCCAAACCAACAAACCCCACGTGCAAGCTTCGGTCGTTAGCCGCTACCTTGCACCAGCTCCATGTCCATGACTTCGTCTTGCTCGTCTTGCACCATGCGGCCCGCACTTGATCCTGTCGGCCACGGGTTACTCGAACCAAGCCTACTTGTCTCTCCACTCCTTGGAGGCCACACAGGCATAGACCTTTCACGCTTGTTCTGCACCTGCACCAACGCAAACCAAGCCTTAACCAACACCTGCAATACTAGGCCAAGAGTCAGTCCACACAATGTTGTCAACCACTCCTCACGAGTGCGTTGACAACACACCACTAAGGCAACATGGTAAACACACATAACACAATGCACACACGCCACAACACACACAACACGATGCTACACACAAAGCTTCAAATCATCCGGTCAATCACTCATCACATACAAACCAAGGCACATCTCAACTTGGTTCCTCAATTCACAGTTGTTCTACTTTTCAAATACCCAAGGAGACATGATAGCCACTCCACAGAGGTTCACAAGAGCAAGGTATGACTTGGAATATCTCTTATGTTTGTCTCACTCTTTCGTATTTATGACCCACTTGGCTTTGTTTCCCCTTCACTCGGGATGAGCAAAGGTCAAGTGTGGGGGTGTTGTTGACGGCTGTTAAGTACCTTTTTCATGGCCGTCAACTTCTGCAAATTGAAGCATGAATTGCACATCCACACTAGAATAGGAGCTTAAACTAATACTTTCACCGGTGTCGATGTCTATTCAAATGCAGGTATTTAGCATAGGAAATTAGAAGAAACTATGCACATTCACTCCACTCCAATCCAAGGCACTCAAGTGCTGGCCAATGAGGGGCTGCCACATGGATTCTTCTGGATTCATGATGTCACCAATCCATGTGAAGAACTCTCGATGAATCATACGCTGCCATGTCAGCATCCCATGGATCCATGGGCCTACTTTGCTAACTAAACCGCCAGGAAACGTGGCATGCACGGAAAAGGGGCATCAGGGCCCACATGGAAGTGAGCCAGAGGAAGCACAAGCCGGGAGGCCACCTGAGGTGACCGGCCGACCCTAGGTTCGGCCGAACCGACCCTAGGTCGGTTCATCCTGGCCCTCCACGTGTTGCTCTCCCATTGACTCCTGGCTGCATCCCGGGGTGTTTTGGAGCATTTGGAGCCCCGGAGCAAGCCACTCCCTTGCCTATAAATAGGAGGGGAGGGGCCTCATTTCACACACACCTCCAAGCTCTCAAGTTTCACTTCTCTCTTGTGTAGCTCTCTCTCCCTCTCTCTAATTCTGCCCATGAGAGGTGATTCTCACCTCTATGTGGTAGAATGGGGTTGAGAAGAGATCTAGACTAGGATTAGTTGAGAGATAGAGTAGGAGTGAGGAGTCAGTTGATGTCCTCATGGATGCTCATTCTTCATTTAGAACAAAGTGAGTATTTCAGCATTTCTTATTTAGACTATAGTGGACATCATGCATGATTGATTTGTTCTTGTGTTCTTAGCTCGTTCATAAGTTAGAGGCTTGTGTTCTTCGTCCCACTAGGCTTTGATCCTTTAGAGCTAGTCCATTAGTTCAAGCATCTGTTTGCATGCTCTAATCCTATTTAGCTGAGTAGGATGGTTGTATCTCGTCTGTTTGCATCCATAGCTTTCTTTCTGCTCCGTAGCTTGATGACTAGTATGATTTCATCCGTTCTCTCTCTAGTTCATGGTCCCGTATTTATATGGATTGCTATAGTGTTGTTAGCGGGTCGACAGATGTAACCGCGCTATAGTAGTTATCTAGATTGCAGACGTGGTGTTTGGGCTCTGATTATCCTGCGAAGACCACGTGCGTTCGCGT
The DNA here is from genome assembly GCA_036936925.1 of Cenchrus fungigraminus. Taxonomy (NCBI): domain Eukaryota; kingdom Viridiplantae; phylum Streptophyta; class Magnoliopsida; order Poales; family Poaceae; genus Cenchrus; species Cenchrus fungigraminus. The sequence continues at coordinate 8,701,725 of CM072775.1, read as the reverse complement.
AACGATAGAGGTGACAACCTGTTGGACCCTTTGGAACCCTCCACACCTGCGTACCGAGTTGGGCCCCGTTGCCTATACATTGGCCTCTCCATAAAAGTTAGGATGGGCTGGCACCCCATGGAGAGGACTAATAGCGGACAGATCCATCTTGAGAGTTAAGTCCCTTAAGAAAGTGCTTCTCATATCCCTACCCATCCCAGCAGTAGCTGGTGTCCTTGGATAGACCCTCTCTGGTTACTCTCCGTCCTAGGAATGAAACCCGACGGGAATACTCATTCTCCAAGGGAGAAGTGCTGCAATGGTGTATCTGTGCGCTTGCGGATTCGTTCGTACTCATCAGTGTACCCGGGAGTCTCTTACATGCTCACGCTACCATGGCGCCTAGCGTTGAGGTTAAGAAACGCCAACAGGGTCAATTCATGGGAACCCCTTTGATCATGTGATAGACTACGAGCGTCTGATTGAAACTCCGGATAAAATCGGAGAATCACTAGATGCTCGGAAAAGGGAAATTTTCCCGCTATCCCTCTCTGGGAAAGCACAGGATTGGCACTGTTGTTTTGGTAGAGACTACCTCACTTGGAAAAGTTTGAGAGTAGCTTTCTGCTCCTGATTTTTCCCGATACGATGTGTCATCTCGATGAGGATAAGATTCTCAGTCTCAAGCTAGGTGAGGAGGAATCGCTAGGAATGGTATGGAATCACTCCGCCTTCTCGGTGGAAGATTGCCCAGTCCTCCACGTCCCTGGTTGGATGCTGCTTCAGCACTTCTGGTATGGGTTACAGAAGGATGATGCCATGCAGCTTAATGCTCTCTCTGGATGCTCTTTTGTGCACTTGGACGCTGCTGAGGGAAAAGAGATCGTGGAAAACCTCAGAGATTTCAGCTCCCCTTGCATCCCGATCGATGAGGTGCCTGTCAGAGGAAATGTTGTGCCCCCTAGATCCATCATCAGCCGAGATCGAGGCTTTAAACTCTGGCTGAAGATAGCATTCCTGAATAGCAGGAGTCTAATGGAAATATTGCTTAACGCAGAGACTACCCTTGGGTCCCCCTCTCGTACCTCTTCTTAGACCTTCTCCCCGAGACCTTGTCTCGTGGGAGGATGGAGAGAGTAATTAGGAAAGGACGAATCATTCTCAGCCAGGATGACTTTATGATCCTAGTTATGATCTCCTAAGGAGAGTACGATAGGCTTATCATGTTCCTACATCTCAGTTTGAGCTGAGGTGCCGAGCACCAAGGTTACATATGTACTGAGGCATCGGTCTCTGCTTTATAATCCAGGAGGATTCATCTATCTGACCGAAGGAGCATGATCACATACCGATCGAATCGTGTGCATTCACTTATGATGCCAAGATCATCGATCGATGCCGATCAGTCAAGAGAAGCTTTACCTCTTATCTTATGCTTGACTTGATCGATGCCCAATGGGAGCTGATCTTCCCAGCTTATCCATAACCTCCCATTGGAAGCTTAGGCTAGACCTCGGGATTTTTCATCATTTTGATGAGAACATCGGTCCCTCTACCTAAGGGAAGGATGAGCTAAACCTCACCCTTCACCCGAACTCTAGCTCCTGAACGTACACCGACCATTCGAGTTTCTACTCTATCCTCTTTTGGAGGTTCGGTGCTTTTCTGAGCTTAGTTCGCTCGGAGATCAGTTGTGAGAGCACTAGCCTCAGTATTCAATCTTTTCATCTCCGAGCTCCACCACCCTAGTGCTATAGCTTCTCAAGTCCCGTGATCACCCCAGGAGCTGTCTCAGCCCCCTGGAATGATCATGTCTGCTTTTAGCTTTGTCATCTTTTGGACTCGTGTTCGTATATATGGCACTAACCTTGCAGCTAGAGCTTCACTGATTCTTTGATGACTGTTGGTGGGATGGGAAGGACACCACCAATGTGGCTGCAAGAGAAATCTCCCATGGTCGAGCTTATGACCGTAATAAACAAAGCACTACTAGGAGATAGCCTAGAGTAGCATAGGTTTTATTTCCCTTCTTCGAATAAAAGCAAGAACATGTTTTTAGGATAATCTGTCCTTCGGGTATTTTTTGTCACTAACCTTTCAGGTGGAGATTGAAAAGAAAGATGGACAGGTGATGCCTATGAATATGTGAGTTACATCAACTGCAACACCTAGAGAAGCTCTGGTGAGGGAACATTTACAAGAGGAAGCTTGATCACCACACACTTGAGTTTTGTTGCCTAGTAATGCAAACTTCGAGTGTGGGGGAGGTATGTGAGCATCCCGAGTAAAGTTCCTCCTCTACCAAATCTTATCCTGGTGTGGAGAAGATGTTACTCTTACCTCTTGCTCACTAGCTAGGTAAGTCCTGCTTTTGACATTAAACAAAGCCCTGTCGGGAGGTTGCCCGAGGTTCACCGTGCTATGCTCATGTGTATGTTCCTTTTGATAAATAGCTTGATCATTCCTGCATGTTTTCTTTCATCTATGTTCATATGCTCTAGTTTGAAAGTGTATTTCGCAAATGTGCATTCATAGACTGTTTTAAATTAAGCATGGTGCTTATGATAAAACTGTCTTCTTCAGTCAAACCAAGACATGATGTCGAGTTTTGATTGATGAACCTTAGAGTTATATTTCCATAGATTTTGGTTGCATATATGCTGACTAACCCCTGCAGAAAATTGTCAAATTTGAATGGGTAAGTCATTAAGCTAAATTCAAATAGGAAGGTAAGTTGAGGTGTCAGATTCATGTTGCACAACATGCAAAGGTGGCACATATGACCTCTCATAGGTCCAAGGTAAGTATATTCCCCTTTGTTTATGAAGTGTAACATTGATCTGACCCTTTCGAGCAAATGACATGGTGACAATAAAATAATAATAATAAAGAAAAAAACACAAAAACATTTGAATTTGAGTAAAGGCTCTATGGTTCTCGAACTAGTAGAGTCCATCTCTTGTTTCCATTTGCTATCTAAAGAACAGCACCAGATTCAACCACTAGTGTGGGGGAGTTCTCTCGAGCTCATCATTGACATTTCCACTAGAGAACTCCCACACAGGCGTTGCACAACATCGACTACGCTTTCATGACAAGAGCAAGGTAAACTAGAGTGACCCGGCTGCCCTCTGGTCAGCCAAATCACCACTGGTCTTCCTTGATCTCTTATCCTTTAGAAGCGATGGTATGTGTGCCCTCTATCTCACTCTACCTTATCCATGAGTTTGTTTGAATTTCAATTTCTATCATTTGAAACCAAACTCAGCAATTTGTGCTATGCTTGCTCTACATGGTTCCTGTGGTTGGCTTGCATTTGTTTTATTCCCCACTCATCATCTTGACGCTTGTGAACAAATATCATTAGGGAACTCATGTTTATCTAAGTAGTTGGTGTTTGTGATTTGGTTTGATGACATGATCTTCGCTCTGAATGCTTGAGTGCTTGGGAATTTTTATTTGAAAACTTGGAAATCCTTTGCAAAGCTCCTCTTTGATATGCCACCGTCCTACCAAAGCCATGTGATGTTTTAGTTGAAAACCTTATACTCATATGCTGCTTGTTATTGCATTAAGCTTTGTCAAATTCTGTGACCCATGTGAGAGTTCTTTTCATTACTTTCATGATCAAGATTCATGTGCACACCCCCATTTTCCCCTTGCTATGCTTCTACACTAAAAGTTAGCATTGTATCATTCATCCATTCCACAAAATAAAGCTCCATATGTGTTGATCTCTCCTTCCTAGTTTTTGTTACACAAGAAACATGGCTATTGAAAAAAATATGGACACATGAAGGTCCAAGTATTTAAAAAAAGAGTTGGACAAATGAAGGTCCACAAAGAAAAAAAGGAAGAGAGAGATAGCCATGTTCTCAAAAGATTTTTATACAACAGGGAGAATCATGCAAAAAGGAGTTCCATAACTTAGATGGTAATAACTAGTATCCATTCCGGGGCTAGTGTCCACCTTACCATCAACCAACATTCATCATATATGTATGGTAATATCTAGCACCCATTCCGGGCCTAGTATCCATCTTACCATACCCACCATATCCATACACGTGCACATCTTGATCTAATTGAGTGATATGGTTTTCTCTGTGGATCTGGTTTTTTACTTTGCAAAATACGTGATACAAGTATGCTTTATCCTTTATCCTACCTTGAGCTCCACATATAGCCATCATTAGAAGTAGGGTGAAGAAAGGCAATCTAATGCCTTGGTGAGGACATATACACATTGTGCAATCTGAGAGAATCAAATGAGGAGGAAAGCAATGTTTGTTTTGAAAATTTATTGCAAAACCCCAAGTTACTTGACATGATGAGCAGGAGTGATTTGATTCATGACCATTCCATTCCTCAACTACCTTAGATAGCATGATAGACACTTCACAGAGTTCATAAGACTAAGGTATGGTTTGGAATATCTCTTATGCTCGCTTCATACCTTAGGATATCATGTCTCACCTTGATCTGACTCCCTTTACTCGGGACGAGCAAAGGTCAAGTGTAGGGGTGTTGTTGACAGCTGTTAAGTGCTACTTTTACACCATCAATACCTAAATAAAATAAATGTAAAAGGATCATCAACACTAGAATAGCAGCTTAAACTAATACTTTCCACAAGTGTAGATGTCTATTCGAATGCAAGTATTTAGCACAAGAAATGGAGAGAAACCATGCACATTTGATCCAAGATGCTCAGGACCTCATGGTTCCCTGAACCAAAGGCATGAATATGGCATCATTATAAACAATCTCAAATGCCAAATTGGATTGCATCATTGCGATGGGCTCGTCGAGATGATCGAAATGGATATATCATTTGTCTACTTCGGAGTCCGGATAGGAAAGATATGCACAAGATAAGATCATACTCCCGATATCTTGTGAGCCCGGTGGGACCCACACCAGACCACGTGGCGACGTGTGCCACATTGGATGCCATGTGTCCATGACACCTCATCAATCCATGTGAAGCAACTCCCGACAAATCAGACACCGCCACGAATGCAGCACAAGGATCCAAGGGCCCACCAAGGACCCAAACCACCTCAAAACTCTGCATGCACCTAGAACCGTCATAAGGGCCCACATACCAGTCACCCAGAAAAAGCACAAGCCAAGAGGAGGTGGGCCAGGGTCGGCCGAACCTAGGTTCAGCTGAAACCCTTTTGTCTCCGTTCTCCATCTGCTTCCACGTGGTGCTTCCTGGTTGATCCCTTGCAGCGTTCCGGGGTGGATTGGTGACATGGCGCACGTTGATTGGCCGATAGAAGGTTGGTTTGGCTCCTTCCCCTGGAAGCTACAGAAGAGTGCAATGCAAGATTCCTCGCCACATGTCGATCTACTATTGGTGGTGCCCAAAGCAAGCTGCACATTTTGGAGAGGATTTGGCCTCTTGACAAGCCACCCACTCCTCTATAAATAGGAGGGGAGGGGCTCCCTTTTGGAACACATTCCTTCTCCCTCTCCTCTCATTCTCTCATGGAGAGGTGAATTCTCACCTCCCAAGATGTAGTGTGTGTGTTAGAGTGCTAGGTAGAGTAGGGTGAGGAGTGAGTTGATGTCATCGTGGATGCTTGTACTTCATTTAGAGCAAAGTGAGTATTTCAGCATTTCTTATTTAGACTATAGTGGACTTCATGCATGAATGATATGTTCTTGTGTTCTTGGCTCGTTCATAGTTTAGATGCTTGTGTTCTTCATGACACAGAGCTTCGATCCTTTAGAGCTAGTGCATTAGTTCACGTATTTGTTTGCATGTTTAGATCCTGTTTAGCAGAGTAAGAATGCTGTATCTAGTTCGCATCCAAACCTTCCTGTTGCTCCATGATTCGATGATGTGCTAAGGACTGAGTCGTTCCTTCCCATGTTCGTAGTTCCGTATTTATACGGATTGCTATAGTGTTGTTAGCGGGCTGGCAGACGTAACCGTGTTATACTAGTTATTGGGAGTCTAGACGTGGTGTCTGGACTCTGGTTATCCTAAGAATACCAAGTGCATTCGCGTAATGATAGAGGTAGGCCGCAGTGATGACAGCCTATTGGACCCTTTGAAACCCTCCGCGCCTGTGTACCGAGTAGGGCCCTGTTGCCAGAACATATTCCTAGCCCTAAACAGCTAGGGTGGGTTGGCGCCCCACGGTGGGGACTACATGGCGACCATATCCTTGCCTAGACTCAAGACCCTCAGGAAGTTCTTCTCAACTCTTATCTATCCAAGCTAGAGTTTGGTGTCCTTGGACCATCTATACTAGAGTAGAAGATAGTGCACATCGTTCCTTGGATTCGATACCCTTGGAATACTCTCCTTCCGTGGTGAAGTGCTACAATGGTATTTCTGTGCGCTTCTGGATTTGTTCGTACCCGTTGGTATACCTAGTTGGTCTTATACGCTCCCTCTAGGTGTACAACTAGTGGTGACATTAAGAAACACCAACAGAGAGAGATGTCATCCACCTCTCCGCTATATATATGAAGTTCACCGGAGGAGGCAAAATGACCAAGCTACCCCTACAACTTATACTTTAGATACACACCCCTAAGGAGCATTTTGGTCAAGTCTTCAAATATTCCCATCGAGCGGACATGCTTCCACCGTGGACTTTCTTAGCCTCGACACAAGCCCCGCAATCACGCCACGTGCCCCCCGCCTCGAAGCTTCCTGACGCTCCTGGATCACCATCTCTGTCGCGTTGGGCCTCCGGCCTTGGTTTTGCGGCCCCAAACCATGACACCCTCCACCGATGGTTTTGTGGGCAAACCACCAAACCCCGCATGCAAACTTTGGCCTCGAACCGCCATGTTGCATCGGCCCATGTCCATGACTTCAACTTGCTCTTCTTGCACTGCATGGCTCGCACTTGTCCCCATCGGCCACCAGGTCCATCGAACCAAGCCTTCTTGCCTCTCCATCATCTGGAGGCCACCACGGCTAAGGTCTTTCGCACTTGTTCTTCACCTGGACCAACACGAGTCAAGCCACAACTTGTACCTGCATACTAAGCCAAGCATCAGTCGAGACAACGTTGTCAATCACTCATCACTAAGGAGCGACCCTCCACTGGTCTTCGGACACACCTGGTCCTCAGCGGCACTCTCGGCGTCGGCCTCGGCTCCTGTGCGTGTGCATCAGCTTCGGCGACCACGGTGTCATCCACCGCGCCCACCTCGTCCTTGATGCCCGAGAGCGCATCTGCGTGTGCCTCGGCTTCGACGGCTACGATGAGCTCCACCATGCCCGTCTCGGCTTCGACGTCCGCATCGAGCTCCTCTGCGTCCGCCTTGGCTCTATGACCCACGACGTGCTCATCTGCACCCGCTTCGGCTTCACTGATGATGATCCACTCCCCCGCGTCTGTCGTGGCTCTGCCTCCCACGCTTGCCTCAGCTTTGCGTACCGCAATGTGCTCCTCCGTGCCGTCCTGGGCGCCGAGCAAGGCGTCCTCCTCCTCAACTGCCTTGGCATCGTCCGGACCTGACATTGACATATTGTTTGTGTGTCCGAGCTCGCCACCACACTACAATGACCATTTTGCTGACCTCGTCCACCACTACGCTGTCGGTTTCGACATCCTCTACTCCAACCTCCATCTCCACCACCTTGCTCTGCTCCACCACTACATCAGCAGTAGCGATGACACCCTGCCAAGCCAATGAGCATCCGCGAGGACTGGCCACCAAGTGTTCGACAGTTTGCCTCAACCATGACTTTGAGAATGTCAAGACCGTGAACACCATCAAAACCTATTTGGTAGCAACACCAACCTTATTTCATCTGATTCATCACGAGGTTGTTTGTTGTTCAAAGGCAGCCAGGGCATGTACTCTGTGTTGTTTCTAGACTCCAAGCTAAGTTGGAGATAACTAGTCCGAAGGTTCTCCTAGAGCCATAGCTTGGTCAAGTGCTTGGCAAAGGACCTCGGCCACCACCAGTACATGAGCCCATGGTGGAAGTTGTTATCGAAGAGTATCTTGACCCCCTAAGTGGGATTTCTTGATTTAATGACACACTAATAAGCTACTAATGATACATTGAGTATATGAGCAGGTATTAAAATCTTATGATGCATCAAAGTGTTTCATTGCTATACAAAAAGAAAGTGATGCTAAAAGAAGGATTCCATGAAGGCTAAATTATTTTATATTTTGAATTTGAGTCCTAGGGATGTCGTACTATAAAGAGGGACAGGAAATGTACCTTCCAAGAGTTGAAAAGGTGCTCTAGATGACTAAACAAAAACCTATGAGAGACACCTTTGCACCACACATTGACCGGGTTAACTTTTGGGTGCTGACTCTGTAAGGCTGGACTCTCCGGGGTTTACCCCGGAATGTCCTGACTTCTGGAGTCTCCGGACTTGGTCTGGATAATCCGGGTCTTAGAGCTCCAATGGCTCTTTTTCCTGGGTAAGGAGGTATTTATGCCCGCTCAACCCTATCCACTCCCTCTCTCTTACCCATTTCGACCTGCAACACTCAGAACTCATTCACTCCTCCTCTTTACTCCCCTTGGCCTTGGTTTGGTGAGATTTGTTGGGGATTAAAGGAGGGATTGGGAGTAAGAGCATGGAGAGTGCTAGTGAGCTGATTTCCCATCTCTAGAGCACCTTGTTCCTCGCTTGGTTGGTAACTTTCATGTTTCTTACTCTCGGAGCTTTGAGCTCCTAGACGGCTAGGCGTTGCCTTGGAGCATCCAAAGGTTTGTGGCTGCCCAAGGAAGTTTGTATTACCCCGTGATTGAGTAAGTAACCCTAGCTTGATCTTTGTGGTCGCTTGGGGGAGGAAAGTGACCTAGGTGTAAAGGTCCACCCTTTGTGGGTTCCTCAAGGGAGATGTAGATCTCAAGGTGTGAGCTTGAACTCCGGTAACAAATTCTTGTGTTTCCTTATGATTGTTGCTCTTGTTGTATGCTTGATTTTCCTTTCAGAACATTTCTAGGGTTTGTGGCCGATCTACTCCGTGGTGAGGTTCCTACAGGTTCTAGGTGGTTTAACAGGCTTGTCTCATCTTAGTGATAACCTATTTTACTTTTGAGCAAGATTCAATTCTGTTGATTTAGTCACCTCTCACAAAGCTCGGAGAATCTAGACATTTTCCTGGATACTCTGGAGAGCCCGGAGTATCTAGAAAAATATCCGGAGAGTCCAGACTTTGAACTAATAATTGTTTAAAGTTTGTGATTTTTAGTTTCGACTATTCACCCCCCATCTAGTCGACATCTAGATCCTTTCAATTAGTATCACAGCCGATTGCTCCGTTTGAAGCTTAACCACTTTGAGAAAAGAGATGTCGAATCCAAGTGAACAAACGCCACCTCTCGAAGGTGATGGGAACAACCCCGTTGGTGGTCCACCTCCTATCATGCCGCAAAGTAATGTAGGAGCAAACGCAAGCATCAACGCCAATCCAAGAAATCAAGATGGTGTGGAGACTTCAGATAGCGAAGATGAAGATGATGTCTTGTCAAACTTCTCCAGTCAATGACCATCATCAAGGGAGTACACTAATATCCCTTTGGATTACTCTCGTTTATCCTTTAGTCATCCATCGGGTTCTAGCCACATTGGGAAGATACCCCAATTTGATGGAACCGGCTATTCCAAGTGGAAGAACTAGATGGAGGAGTATTTGATGGCGCTGAATCCCGCACTTTGGACAATTGTGAACAAGGGTATTACATTCCCAAGTAGTGATGCGATGCTATCTCAAGATCAAGCAAATTAGATACAAAGAAACTATCAAGCCATTCGCATCATCAAGAGCTCACTCACTTCCGAAGAATATGACAAGGTTGATGGTTGAAGTCCGCCAAAGAAGTGTGGGACACAGTGTTCGTCAACCATGAAGGAACAATGCAAGTGAGAGAAGGAAGAATTCGTGGCTTAGAAAGTGAGCTCAGCCGCTTTGTTATCAAGGAAGATGAATCTCCACAAGACATGTACAACCGCTTGAACAAGATCATCAACAAAATCAAGTCTCTTGGTAGTACAAGATGGGGAAGAAAAGAAGTGGTTGATAAGATCCTCTCCACTTAAATGGTTAGGGATGTGCAACTCCCTACACTCATTAGAGAGAAGAGAGGCTTCAATAAGTTCACTCTAACGGATGTGATTGGAAGAATTGAGGAACATCTTATCACCATCAAGGAGTCAAAGCTCTCACAAGAAATGTCAAAGATGCATGAACAACTTGAGAAGAACATGGGAGTAGCTCTCAAAGCTTCAAGCTTGGACAAGGACAAGAAGGCAAGCTCATCATCGTCCAAGACCATGGTCAAGGAAGATAGTCATGATGTTATGACTCCTGAGCAAATGGCTCTTTTTGTGAAGAGGTTTACCAAACTGATGAAGAAGGGTGGCTTCTTTAACAAGAACAAGGACAAGGAGAAGATTAAGACCAAGAGAACATCCAAGAGGCCATGTTTTGGGTGTGGCAAGGAGGGTCATTTCATTGCGGAATGCCCCAACATCAAGGTGAGAAGAAGCGACACCAACGAGTATGACAAGAACAAGAGGAAGGAAGTTGGTGAAGCTCATTTGGGTGAAGAATGGGATTAAAATGATGATAGCTCCGACTCCGATGAAGAAGTGAGACTTGCCACCATATCCATTGGGCAACCTATTGTCAAGTCTTCATTCGTTGGAGATCTCACTGATGACGAAGATGACTTCACCCACACATGCCTCATGGCTAGGGGCACTAAGGTAGACTCTAAACCTTCTCCCTTAGATGATGATGATGATAGTGATGATGAATTTGAAAAAAATGATTAATAGCTTTGGTAAAAAGACAACCAAAAGAATCATGAACCTAATGAATGAAATGAAGAATAGAGATGAGGCACTTGAGGTGCAAGAAGAACTCTTTAGACTTGAGCGAGAATAAACAATTGCTCTTGAGAATCATATTGTAATTGAAAAGAACGGTTTCAAGGTGCAAAAGGACTTGCTCAAAGAAAAAAGAGGAAGAAATTCTTAGCCTCAAGAACTCTCAAGCTAAAGAGGCGGTTGTGGTAGATGAATTGACTAGGGAATCTTTCCTAGTTAAGGATGCTTGCACCAGGCTTTAGAATGAAAAGGTTGAACTTCAAGAGAGCCTTAAAAGCATGAAAGCTAGTCACATAGCACTTGAGGTTCAACTTGACAATGTTAAGAGTAATGCTACAACAACCTCTAATGATGCTAACTCTAACTCAAATGCTTCAACAAGCAATGGTTGTTATAGATGCTATAAAATTGATATAAATGCTTGTGCTACTAACATTGCCGAAATGAATGCAATGAAGAAGGAGATTGCAAGGTTGTCAAATGCTCTCATTGATGAAAAGAAGGAGGAACCTAAGAGAGGAGAGTTTGACAACCATACAAAGGGCTTTGGTTCAAACTACATGAAGAAGTTTGGCTTTGAGAATGAGAAAGGGCTAGGTAAGTTTGAGGAAGGATCAAAAGACCCTATCCCATTCATCAAGAACAACCACACTAAAGGTGTGGGGACAAGAAATGTGGTACATGGGATGAAGCAATTGGGTGCTAAGGTTGAGGATAAGCAACCAAAGTACAACACTCCTATCAAGTTCAAGAGCACCAATGTTGCACCTCATGAGCCACAAGTCAAAGCCAAAGTGGTGAAGGCCAAGCAAGTAAAGAAGCCCAAGGCACATGCTTCACAAGATAACTTTTATGCCGATTATGTGTTGACTTGGAACCACAAGGGTAATGTGGTGGCCAAGTATGTGGGACCCCGCACAAAAGGATCTATGATCAAAAGGAATGTGTGGGTGCCCAAGGTTCTTGTGACTAACGTGCTAGGACCCAACTCTAATTAGGTACCTAAAACACAAGCCTAATTTATTTTGTAGACATAATCCTCCGGTGGATCCAAATGGGTGATTGATAGTGGATGTACAAATCATATGACCGGGGAGAAGAAGATATTTATGTCTTGTGAAATGATTGAAAATCCTACGGAGAAGATTACCTTTGGAGGCAATGGTGGTGGAACGATTGTTGGTCTAGGTAAAATTGCTATCTCAACCAATCATTCAATTTTTGATGTTTATTTGGTTGAATCCTTGGACTACAATTTGTTGTCTGCTTCACAACTTTGTGAGATGGGTTACAATTGTTTGTTTACCGATGAGGGTGTAACCGTCTTTAGAAGTGGCGATGACTCCGTTGCTTTTAAGGGTGAACTCAAGGGAAGGCTCTATTTGGTGGATTTTTCATCGAAGAAAGCCCAACTTGATGCATGCTTAATGGCAAAGTCTAGCTTGGGTTAGCTTTGGCATCGCTGGCTAGCCCATGTTGGGATGAATAATTTCAACAAGCTTCTAAAGGGGGAACACATCCTAGGACTAACAAAAGCTCATTTTTGAGAAAGATAGAATTTGTAGTGCTTGTCAAGCCGGGAAGCAAGTTGGTGCTCCTCATCCCTCCAAGAATGTACTCACTACCACAAGACCATTGGAATTGTTTCACATGGATATCTTTGGTCTTGTGGCTTATGTTAGCATTGGAGGGAGCAAGTATGGATTTGTCATTATTGATGACTACTCTCGGTACACATGGGTATTCTTTTTGCATGACAAGAGCAAGATTCATGACATATTCAAGAAGTTTACAACAAGAGCCCAAAATGAGTTCGATGTGAAGTTCAAGAGAGTAAGCAGTGACAACGGCACCGAGTTCAAGAACACCATCATTGAAGAGTATCTTGATGGTGAAGGCATTGGTCATGAATTCTCTATCCCATATACACCTCAACAAAATAGGATATTGGAGAGGAAGAATAGGACTGTCACTGAAGCCGCAAGAACAATGCTTGATGAGTACAAGACTTCAGATAGTTTTTGGGCGGAAGCGGTCAACACAGCTTGTCATGCTATCAACTGTTTGTATTTACACAAGGTTCGACGCAAAACCGCCTATGAACTACTAACCTGTAAGAAGCCCAATGTGTCTTTAGAGTTTTTGGTTGTAAGTGCTTCATTCTCAACAAGAAGCCCAAGAACTCTAAGTTTGCACCTAAAGTCAATGATGGTATTTTTCGTAGCTGCACATCAAATGGTCACGGCTATTGTGTTCTCAACAAGGCCACTAGTTGCGTTGACATAGCGTGTGATGTGACATTTGATGAATCTAATGGCTCTCAAGTGGAGAAAGTTGATAAAGTGTGTTTAAGCAAATAAAAGACCTTTATAGATGACATCAAGAAGATGGGCACAGGAGAAATCAAGCCTCAAGAACAAGATGAAGAAGATGAAGTCATTGAAGCATCACCAAATCTGTCTGCCGCTGCAAAACCCGGACACTCCAGAGAAATATCCGGAGAATACGGAAATCCCGGAGACTCCAGACACACCCCTGGAGAGTCTGGGCCCTCTGAACAAGATGCTCAAGACCATCAAGAAAATGAGGACTTGATTCAACAAGAAACTTTTGAGCCACATCCAAGAGTTTGTCAAAGTGTTCAAAGAGATCATCTAGTTCACAACATTCTTAGAAGCATAAGAAGAGGGGTTACCACAACATCAAGATTGACAAACTTTTGTGGGCACTACTCCTTTGTGTCCATGATTGAACCTCTCACTGTGGAAGAAGCACTTCAAGATGCTGATTGGGTGATGGCTATGCAAGAAGAGTTGAACAACTTCACTCGAAATGAAGTCTGGTCCCTTGTGGAATGCCCTAAGCAAAATGTGATTGGAACAAAGTGGGTGTACCACAACAAACAAGACGAGGATGGCGTAGTAACAAAGAACAAGTCAAGGTTGGTTGTCAAAGGCTACACACAAGTTGAAGGCTTGGACTTTGGAGAGACTTATGCACCGGTAGCAAGACTTGAAGCAATTTGTATATTGTTGGCATTCCCTACACATCATAATTTCAACCTCTACGAAATGGATGTTAGGAGCACATTCTTGAATGGCCCAATCTCTGAAGAAGTATATGTTGAGCAACCATCGGGCTTTGAAGATCCACAATTCCTCAGTCATGTGTACAAGCACACCATAAGGCGCTATATGGTCTTAAGCAAGCACCTAGAGCATGGTATGAATGCCTTAAGGAATTTCTCTTAAAGAAAGGCTTTGAAATAGGGAAAGCCGATCCTACTCTTTTCACTCGCAAAGAAGGAAATGATTTATTTGTGTGCCAAATATTTGTCGATGACATTATATTTGGTTCTACTAACAAATTTTGGGCGGATGAATTTAGTAGGATTATGACTAAAATATTCAAGATGTCCATAATGGGAGAGTTGAAGTTCTTTCTTGGATTTCAAATCAAGCACCTCAAGGAAGGCACGTTCATAAGTCAAACCGAGTGCACTCATGACATGCTCAAGAAGTTTGACATGGACAAGGCCAAGCCCATCAAGACACCTATGCCATCTAATGGACATCTTGACTTGAATGAAGATGGTAAAGCGTTCATTAAAAGGTATATCACTCCATGATAGGATCTTTGCTTTACCTTTGTGCATCTAGACATGATATTATGCTTAGTGTGTGCATGTGTGCAAGGTTTCAAGCCAATCCTAAGGAGTGTCATCTCATGGCCGTTAAGAGAATCTTTAGGTATTTAGTTCACACTCCTAACCTTGGTTTATGGTACCCAAAGGGCTCCACTTTCAATCTACTTGGCTATTCTGATTCGGACTATGCCGGCTACAAGGTAGATAGAAGGAGCACATCTAGGACTTGTCAATTCCTTGGGAGGTCCTTGGTGTCTTGGAGTTCCAAGAAACAAAATTCGGTTGCCTTATCCACCACCGAGGCCGAGTACTTTGGATGAGGTTCACTTTGAGGGACTTTGGTTGTACGTTTAGTAAGGTGCCACTCTTGTGTGACAACAAGAGTGCTATCAAGCTAGCGAACAACCCCGTAAACCACTCAAGAACAAAGCACATAGACATAAGACACCATTTCTTGAGAGACCACGAAGTCAAAGGAGATATCGCTTTAAGTCATGTGAGCACCGAAAAGCAACTAGACGATATCTTCACAAAGCCTCTTGATGAACCAAGGTTTTGTGCTTTCAGGAGTGAATTGAATATATTGTATTCTCGTAACTTGGCTTGAGATCATGCACATCTTTGATTGTGTTAGGCTAGATCTTTACAAAGTAAAATGTTTAAAAAAATAATAATGTGATTTTGTTTGGGAAAAGATTTGGTTCTTTCTAGGTACAACACTTGGACTATAGTTCTCATTGATTAATTGTGGATAGTGTTGGTATTTCTTAACATCACCACTATGGCGCCGGGATAGCGTGAGCGTGTAAGAATCACCCGGGTATACTGACGGGTGCGAACGAATCCGCAAGCGCACGGATACACCGTTGTAGCACTTCACCTCAGGAGTATTCCCAAGGGTATCGAATCCAAGGAACGGTATGGGGGACTCTACGAGGGACTATCCAAGGGAACACAATCCCTGCTGAGGTAGGTGAGTGATGTGAAGTCTCCTATAGGTTCTCGATTTTAGAGAGGAACAAGCTCGGATAAGATCTCTCTTCGGACACCGGCCCTTCCTGACTATAACAGTTGGTTCACGGCAAAGGGTCGCCTACACGCTGTATCCGAACGTGGGGGATTTCAGAGGGTCCAACGGCTGTCACTACTGCGGCCTACCCCAAGACAAACCGTGAGATACAGGGCATTCGAAGGATAACCAGCAGTCTAGACTCCACGTGTACACCGCCGACTACTACTATAGCACGACTACGTCTGACGTCCCGTAGAAACACTATAGCACTCCGTATAAATACGGAGCGATGAACCCGCGAGGTTGAGCTAGACCTTACTCGTCACTGAATCGATTCGCGCAAGGAGATATGATTGATACTTGGTCTAAATCAGATATGCATGAGCTCACTATATTCTAATAGACAGGCAATCATACAAACGAGATGCAAACTTATGCGATGATAACAGAAGATCTAGGGTCGTGTTCAAGAAGAACACGAACCTCTAACTTATGAACAAACGCAAAAGTATGAATTACTTGTTTGTCAACTAGATCGAGGAGACACATTCATGAAGAACATGAGCCTTTAAATGATGAACGAACGAAGAACTCAAGAGCAACTCATTCATGCATTAGAGCTACTTTAGTCTAAATAGGAATTAATGAAATACTCACTTTAGTATAAATGAAGAACAGCATCACTCACGAGGTACAAGGGGTAGATGGATGATGAACGGATCATCACCACCTCACCTCAACTCATCCACACACTCCTCTCTACCTAGCATCACCTAGTCTAGATCCTCCTCACACACACACTCATGGTGGGATGAGGTTTCACCTCCACCAAGAGAGAATGAGAGAGGGAGAAGAGGCAAAAGTGAGAAATGGCTTCAAGTGTGCTTCACCCTCTTCTTACCCCCTCTCATCCTATTTATAGGCTTCTACAACCAGTGTGAGAGCACCCAAACACCCCGGGGATGGCCTCTAGGACCAATGGGCAAGCACCACGTGGAAGCCCCTAAGTGGGTGCCACAAGGTTGGTTCGGCCGACCCCACAGGTCGGCCGACCCCCTGTGGGCCCCACTCGGGGTGTGCTTTCGCGTGGTGACTGCTCTGTGGGTCCTAAGGTCGGTTCCCGGTGTCCACGTGGTTTGGAGGCGGTTTAGGCGCTCTGGTGGGCCATGGGATCCATGTGATGCCTGCATGGCGGCTTCTGATTCACTGAAGCTTCCTTCCTTGGATTGGTGATGTCATGGATCCAGGGGATGCTTGCATGCAGCCTCTCATTGGCTGACCTCAACTTGCTAGGATCATGAGGGTGTCTTCTCTCTTCATTTCTTATGCCAAACACCTGCATTCAACTTAGCATAGCCACTGGTGGAAATTGTCAGTTTAAACCCCTATTCTAGTGTGGATGCTTAGTTCTTATGATAAAATGCAGGGATTGACGGCCCTAAATTAGGTACTTAAGAACCGTCAATAACTCCCCCACACTTGCCTTTTGCTCGTCCCGAGCGAAAGGGAGGATCACATGGGTTTGAACCAAAGGTATAAGACAAACATAAGAGTTATTCCAAGTCATACCTTGCTCTTGTGAACTCTGTGGATTGACTACAATGCTATCTTGGGCAGTTGATAAGAGGAATGACCACAAATCGAGTCTCTTAAGCACCTGTTGGTCAGCACTTGGGGTTTCCATGATAATTTTTAAAGAAAAAGAACAGCTCTACCATCCTTCTTTGATTCTCTCGGATCGTTCAATGTGTATATGTCCTCACCAAGGCATTAGATTGCCTTTCTTCACCGTACTTCTAATAATAGCTATATTTGGAGCTCAGGGTAGGTATGAATAATAAGGCATACTTGCATCACATATATTGCAAAGTCAAAAACTGGATTCACAGAGAAAATCAAATCATACAATCAGATCAAGGCGTGCACATGTATGGGTGCGGTGAGTATGGTAAGGTGGATACTAGGCCCAAAGTGGGTGCTAGAGATTACCATACATATATGATGAATGTTGATTGATGATGAGGTGGACACTAACCCCGGAATGGATACTAGTTATCACCATCTAGATTATGGAACTCCTTTTTGCATGATTCTCCCTCTAGTTTAAAAATCTTTTGAGAACATGGCTATCTCTATTTTTTTCATGGACCTTCATGTGTGCAACTCTTTTTTTTCGATACTGGACCTTCATGTGTCCATATTTTTTTTAAATAGCCATGCCTCTTGTGTAACAAAAACTAAGAGGGAGAGATCAACGCTTATGGAGCCTTATTTTCATGGAATGGATTAATGATACATTGCTAACTTCCAGTGTAGAAGCATAGCAAGAGGGAAAATGTGGTGTGCACATGAATCTTGATCATGAAAGTGATGAAAAGGATTCTCACAAGGGTCACAGAATTTGACAAAGCTCAATGTAATGACAAGCAGCATATGAGTATAAGATTTTCAACTGGTAGCATCATATGGCTTTGGTAGGATTGTGGCATATCAAAGAGGAGCTTTGCAAGAGCATTTTTTTTTCAAAAACAAAATTATCCCAAGGGCCGGAACCAACAGAGTTAAGATCATGTCATCAAGTCATATCTCACCTGTCAACTACTTAGATAAGCATGTTGTCCTTATGATGATTTTGTTCACAAGCCTCAAGGTTAAAAATAAGGAATAAAACTTACGCATGTCAACCCTAGGCATGGAGTAAGATTACCACAGATTTCTTAAGTTAATTTATCAAACATGAGTGCACAAACTCAGAAATCATGGTGAAGAGGAAGAGATGCAAACCAGCGTTGATTTCTTGTGTGGGCCAGACGAGGATTCCTGTGATGCGCACGAATGCATGTCCCATTCAGGTTCCCTAAGCGTGGTCGATCGTAAGCGCTGTGTGAGCGTAGTGTGGGTGCAATAATGATACGTCGTGTTCGCGTTTGGAGAGTGCAACTCTTCCCCACACTGTTTTGTACCTGGGTGCAGTTCTTCGATACAAAAAAGCAAAAATAGAAACAACTAACACACGAGTGACTCAACCGGGTTACATGACCGGTGGAGCCAAAATTTATTCATTCAAGTTCACTAAAAAAGAAATAGGCGCTTACACAAATGATGGAAATAAAGGAAATAAATGGAAGGGAAATAAATTAAGGGAAATAAATTAAATCTAACTTAAGCGCCTATGAAGGGAAATAAAAGCGGGGCACGACCTCTACTCAGCAAAGAGGGCTTCCAAACCCTCGACTTTAATCAACCACTGCAGCTTGGCATTCATCTCCTCACGAGTCTTGAGGAGAAGGTTCCTGAGCTGTCGATATTCCGCCCGCTGCCTTTTCACAGTCTTCATCAAGAGGTCAAACTCAAAGTATGCCTCTGCCAGATCATCTGCCATCTTGCCTACACGGAGCTTCTTCCTGTTAGACAACGAAGCTAGGATGTCACCAAGCTCTGTCTCCCAATCTGGCGGGTAACGCTTAGGCACCCCGCAGCTGTCCTTAGGGGTCCTCACTCCAAAGACGCGAAACCTGGTCTGCGGCTGCGGGACTTCATCCCACACATCCTGCTCATACTTATGGCAAAAAGGGTCGCCATCTTCGTCAAACAGAGATCCTGAGTAGCGTTCTCCAACCTTTAGTGGTGGCCCTGGCCAATCATCAAACAACACCTTCTTGCTTGATCCAGGGACCGGCTTCTTCCCCAGGACGTTGAAGGTTGGAGGAGAGGATGAGCCGTACCTAGCTGGGGGCTCTACCGAGTCTCCAGTAGGGCTTCTCCCCTTCCTCCCTCACTCCGGAGTCATCACATCATCCTGAGTTCCATCCCATGGATGAAACTCACTGCCCCCGAGGTCGCTGAAGCAGAAGGACTTCTCCCCCTTGAAGCCAGCGGAAGCCATCGGGCAGAGGTGAAGGCGGTGGAGCGGTGAGAGGAGGATCAAACAGAGGAGATGGGGTTCTGCATGACGCAAAACTCTGTGACGCGGCGAGAGAAGGGTTTCTGGAGGACGAAAGAGTGCACACGCGAAAAATGAGAGGCGGCGGTGGCCCTAGTGGTTCGGCCGACCTAGGGGGTCGGCCGAACCCATCTGGGCTCCGCTGGGCCTCAGCTTCGGCGTGCGGGCTCTGGCGTGGCTCAGGGTCCCTGGGTCAGGTGGCCCACCAAATCTAAGGTCGGAAGCTTCAGCAAGGGCTAGAATGGAATTTCGGGCATAATACTGCCTTCCACTCCAAACAACTTTACTTAACCTCCTTATACTTTAATAGCTCAATTTGGGGACTTTACCTGGACTCATTCCTGGATGAAGAGTTTTTGTTGCCCTGTTGCTCATATCATCCATTTTCTCTAATAATATCCTCCTAGTCTGCCCTGTGGTCCTCCTTGCAGGTTTCTTTATGATAGGACGTATTTTCCTTCCTGCATGGTTAGTGCATATGTACGATGCAATCTGTATATATGGTAAAGCAGAGATAAACCTCACAACCATCCTAAGGGAACTATGATGGGTAACCTTAGGAAGGGAGCGCAGCTAGCAAGGCTATAGCACTACGGACGAGAGATGATAGAGGTGCTGGAGTTGAGCACAAAATCCGGGCCTAAGGCCTAGACTGCTCTAAGAGTGAAGCTTTCACCTCTAGAACTCAATGATGATCGGACCCCAGATTGAGTGAGTGAAAGTTTATGGGTCCAACGATCACTTGAGCTGTAGATCGAGAGTGACGGACTTGCTAGTTCATCCTCTCCTTGGGTCGACAAAGGACCTCACCCTCACCTAGGTGGGATGACACAAAAGCTAACCCAAGCTTCCAACAGGAGTGTAAAGGATAGGTGTGTAACCACACTCCCGTAGGGCATCGATCAGGTCAAGAAGTGAAGAGTAGGATTTGCATCCACTTGACTTGATCGGCATCGGTCTTAGCTGAACTTAAGATGATGACATGGATTGCTCAGCTAGACCGGATATAATTTCATGCTTCTGTAAGCCAAAGATATGGAGGTTTTATGCGCCAGCGCTCGTGTCTTAGCATAACCCTCAGTGTGGCGGCACTTTGTATTAAGCCTTAACATGAAGCACGAAAAACTTCTACTGTGACCTCTCCTAGAGAGTTGTGGGCAAGGTTGAAGTGATCGTCCCCGCCAGGAACGACTCCTCTTCCTCGACTACTACCCTCCTCCTTCCCTCGAGACTAAGTCTCAAAGGCCGGGTTTTTAAAAGAAGAAACGATAGGGGAATCTAGGGGCAGAATTTGCACTACGTGCTCTTTCCCATAGATTCCTGCCAGTGAGGAGTGATATCTTCGACCGGAGCATAGGGAAATTTGGCAAGTAAGCTCGGGCTCTCTCGCAGATTGGCTTAGGCATTTCAACATTTTCTCGTTTGGCTACCTCGTCTCTTGAGTCAGGTGGGGAGCTAAAATCTCGAATTTCTCCTAGAATTTCCAGTCCCTGTTCTGGCTATAAGAACACAAAGGCACCTCCCGAAATGGCATCAAGCGTCATGCCACAATCTCTTCGTAAACCAAACCGGAAATGCTGCAAGAGCACCGGGTCGGGTAAACCAAGGATCGGGCACGTTTTAACCAAAGAGGCAAAACGATGCCATGCCATGCCTAAGGTTTCCTTCTTTCTTTGTTTGAAATTGAGGATTGCCATCATTAAGGAAACAACACGCCGCACCAGAAAGAATCAAGTGCAAAAAGATGCTCTTAATTCCTCCTAGTGTAGGTGGTTGCAACCAAAACAATGGTACCAAGATTTCGCTTCCCCGGAGAGGGAGAACGGAAACAGGTTCCTCTTAAGAACATCTTGTGTTGCCCCGGTTTTACCCTGGGTAGAACACAATTGCTCAAAATCTCTTACGTGATCACAGGGATTCTCATGACTCATCCTCGAGAAGGGTTTTTCCTCAACTAGCTTCATGAGAGATGGGTGAACCATACAAGGTGTTAGAAGAGCGGGTTGTCTCCAGAAAGTTGATTCCACGGTTTCACTCATAATGGGTGGAAGGTGTGTACAAGGATAACCTTCCTGGGACAGCGGGGGTAAAGGTAGAACAAAAGGAAAACAAAGATACGAGGATAGTCGGGTTCGTAGATTGTCGACAACCGTTCCCCGGCAACAGCGCCAGAAATGCTTGTTGGTATTTCTTGAGGACCTGTGTGGTTCGAGGACCGGTGGATGGTCGATCCTTAGTGATGAGTGATTGACAACATTGTGTGGACTAACTCTTGGCCTAGTATTGCAGGTACAGGTTGCGGCTTGATTCGCGTGGTGCAGGTGAAGATCAAGTGCGAAAGGTCTATATCTGTGTGACCTCCCAGAGCGGAGAGACGAGTAGCCTTTGATCGAGGCCGACGGGATCGAGTGCGGACTGTATGCTGGCAAGAAGAGCAAGACGACGTTGAGAGGGATGAAGCCGGTGCAAGGTGGCAGCTAACAACTGAAGCTTGCATGCGGGGTTTGCAGTGGTTTGGCCACAAAACCACTGGGTTACTTGGCTGAGCCACAAAACCAAGACCGAGGACTCGACGGGGCGAGCCGGCCTGCCTGGGGCGGTCTGACCGCCTGGTCCGGGCGGTCTAACCGCCTGGCCAGGGAAAGACCATGAGCAGGGCGGTCTGACCGCCCAGGAGGAGCGGTCTGACCGCGTGGGCCACAACACATCGAGAAGCTTTGAAGCAGAGGACGCGTGGTGCGATCGTGAGGCTTGCGTGAAGATGAAGCGGGTTGCGGCCAGCGGGAGTCCGTCCGATGAAGTAAAAGATCAAAGTTCCCAAAGTGCCCTCGGTGGGCGTGTATCTTAAGTTAAGTAATTAGGGGTAGTTTGGTCATTGGTTGCCCTCCATATAAACTCAGTTGAGAGGAGATGGCAGCCACCTCTTGGAACCCTAGTTCATTTGCTTTCCTCTTTAGTTTTCCTTAGGCCTAGCTTGAGTGCTTCATGAGAGATCTTGTGAGAGGGATGGATGTTCGGGCGGCTTGCTAGACCTTGTATGAACCTTTCATGGTATGTATAAAAGCTTCGGCGTGGTGCATCTAGTCTCTCTTGGTCTCCCGGCATTTTCCTTTGTGGTGATTTTCGGAGCTCTTTTTGGGGATTT
Source organism: Cenchrus fungigraminus (assembly GCA_036936925.1). Classification (NCBI taxonomy): domain Eukaryota; kingdom Viridiplantae; phylum Streptophyta; class Magnoliopsida; order Poales; family Poaceae; genus Cenchrus; species Cenchrus fungigraminus. The sequence continues at coordinate 8,679,159 of CM072775.1, read as the reverse complement.
TCTTGGTGGCTTGTTTGAGGGGTTTCTTGGAGGCATTCTTGTTGGGTGTCACACATGACGTTTTCGTGCCCCTTTTCTTGGTGACTTTGCCCTAGAAATCTTTTGGGAAATCCTTTGATTTGGGTGGATTTCGGAGTTCTTGGAGTTCATGACCTAGAGACCTTCGATTCGCGATTCCTCTTGATTGAATGGGTTTCGGTGGATATCCTTTGGTGGAGAGTTCATTCATTAGGTGACCCAACTATCCCCGAAGTTTTGTTGCAATCCGTGGAGTGAATCGGGAGATCGGGTGAAGGGAAGTTGGGAGTTGACCCGCGGCCAGTTTCTGCAGGGGACGCGGTCTGACCACCCAGGGGACGCGGTCTGACCGCCCTGGGGATTTCGCGAGGAAAGTGTTGGTTTTCTGGGGATTTTCTCTGAGAGCTTGTTTGCCTTAATCAGAGGAGTTTCCAGGCGAAATCTTGGGTCGTTTTGGAGTCGTGTGCTTTGAGTTGTGGTTTTCGGGAATTTCTCAGCCTAGGCGGTCTGACCGCCCTGTCCATGCGGTCTGACCGCCCCTGGCAGGAAATTTCCCTTGAGTTGTATCCACTGTTGTGGTTGAGTAGTTTGAGTCTTTGCTGGTGAGATTTGCTCCTAGGATCAGTAGCACTCCAGTGGCTACGTGGTCTTGGCAAACGTGCGGATAGAGTGGAGAAAGTGATTTTGGGATCGAGGCCGTGTTCATCTCGTTGGAGGAGCTATCTCCCTCGAGAAAGAATTTTTATCGGCTCCCATTCAGTCCCCCCCCTCTCTGGTCGCCCAATCCGGTCCTTCAATTGGTATCAGAGCCGGTTACGAATCTTTTTGATTCTAACCAGTCTAAGATCCAAAGATGGGTGACTACGGAAAGGGGTCGGGTCCTCCGCACTTCGATGGGAAGAACTACCAGATGTGGGAGAGGCGCATGGGTGCATTCTTGCGTGGGAAAGGACAATTGATCTGGGATGTGACGCAAAATGAGAATTATGTCATTCCGGATGATTTCATCCTCCCAGGTGCTCGGGACATGTGTGAGGCCAACAGCAAGGCCGTGGATTACTTGTTCCGTGCTCTGTGTGTCGCGGAGTTCGATCGCGTGTACTCAGAGAAGGTGGCTGGAAAGAGTTGGGCTAAGTTGAGGATTGCTCATGTTGGGAATGCTCAAGTTCAGGCGCGCTTGTTTGCTACTCACCGGAGAGAGTACGAGAACTTCACTCCGCGCGCTTGTTTGCTACTCACCGGAGAGAGTACGAGAACTTCACTCATCTCCCCGGTGAGTCGATTGATGCCATGTTCCAGCGCTTCACCTGTATTGTGAACAACATGAGGGCCAATGTGGCGGTGCTCCCATACACGGATCATGATAGAGCTATCAAGCTCTTACACGCACTTGACAGATCCGTGTGGAGTGCCAAGGTCGAGGCCATTGAGGAGTCGAGCGTGTATGACACGTTGACTGAGGACGAGCTGTTCTCTAAGCTCAAGTCATCAGAGGTGGATCGTGGCCTGAGACCCAAGGCTGAGAGCACGACTGAGTCCCATAGTCTTGCTCTTGTGTCCGGATCTGGTGGAAGGACTAACACTAACTCCTCTTCGAGGATGTTTTCTTTGTCTTCCTTTGTGTCCTTGCCAGATGAGGAGTTCGACGAGCTTGGGGAGGACAAGCTGGCCCTGCTGACCACGAAGTTCGAGAGGCTGCACGAGAACCGCGTGAACATGAGAAGAACCACTCGTACGTGCTACAGATGCGGCAAGCAAGGATACTTCATCGCCGAGTGCCCACAGGAGATCGAGCCCAAGAACGAGTACAAGCACCGCCCAAGGATCGAGAACAAGTACCGCTCGAGGCGTGAGCACAAGAGCAAGTACAAGGACAAGGACGAGCGGAGGTCGAGGAAGGGCGGCGGCTACGACAGGAAGAAGAAGGCTCGAGTGATGGTGGGAGCGAGCGACGTCGACTCCAGTTCCTGCTACACCTCGTCGAGTTCCAGCGGCAGCGATGATGACAGCAAGCGCAAGAACAAGAAGCATGGTTCCAAGAACCTGAGTGGCCTGAGTTGCATTGCACGAGAGGACGGCTTCTGCGACATGGCCCACAGCTCCGACAACAAAGAAGCCAGAAGGATGACTCCGGATCAGAATCCGAGGATGAGGTGGGAGGCATGGAGAACGTTTGGTTGATTGACTCCGGTTGTTCGCGACACATGACCGGAGACAAGGGGTGGTTCTCCAGCCTCACCCCGGTGGTGTCAAAGGTGTACATCACTTTCAGGGATAATGGACGAGGACGGGTGATTTCAGAAGGTGAGGTTAAGGTGAGCAAGTTGGTGACCCTAAAGCGTGTGGCTCTAGTCAAGTCACTTGGGTATAACCTGTTGTCAGTATCTCAGTTGCTGGACGAGGGTTATGAGGTGCGTTTTAAGTTGGGGGCTTCTCGTGTTCTTGACTCTCGAGGCGATCTTGTTTGTACGATCGTGCCCGAGGGACAGATCTTTCGCGCTAATTTTTCTCAGTCTTTTGGTCCCCTGAGGTGTTTGCTTGCTGGTCCTTCTTCTGAGTTGTGGAGGTGGCATAGGAGATTGGGGCACTTGAGCTTTGAGCTTCTTTCCCGTTTGAGTGCACTCGATCTTGTCCGAGGATTGCCCAGGTTGCGTTTTGAGAAGGATTTGGTTTGTGCGCCTTGTAGGCATGGCAAGATGGTAGCTACTCCCCATCCATCCCTGACTGCTGTCATGACAGAGCGTCCGATAGAGCTGTTGCATATGGACCTGGTTGGGCCAGCTCGAGTTCACTCGATGGGTGGGAAGTGGTATGTCCTAGTTGTGGTGGACGATTACTCTCGCTATGCCTGGGTGTTTTTCTTGGAGGAGAAGGGTGAGATGTTTGGTTTTGTTCAAGATCTGATCTTGAGGTTGAAGAACGAGAGACAAGGGGATGCCATTAGAGCGATACGCAGTGACAATGGCACAGAGTTTAAGAACCCTCATTTTGAGACCTTCTGTTGTGATCTTGGTCTTGAGCATCAGTTTTCAACTCCGTACACCCCTCCTCAGAATGGTGTTGTGGAAAGGAAGAATCAGACCCTGTGTGAGATGGCTAGGACGATGCTTGATGAGCACAGGACTCCTAGGAGGTATTGGGCTGAGGCGATGAATACCGCATGCTATGTGTCAAACCGGATTCTCCTCCGAGCTTTTAAGAAGAAAACCTGCTATGAGCTGATGCATGGGCGAGTACCCAAGGTGAGTCACTTTCATGTCTTTGGTTGCAAGTGTTTCATTCTTAAGAAGGGCAGAAAGTTGGACAAGTTTGAGGCTAGGTCGGTCGATGGTATTTTCTTTGGTTATGCTACTCATTCTAGAGCATTTCGTGTGCTCAACTTGGAAACTAACCAAATCGTGGAGACTTGCGAGGTTACCTTCGACGAGACACAGCCGCGTAGCTCTTTGGTCTTTGACTGTGCAGGTGATGAGGAGTTCGGCCAGGAGATCTTTGAGGAGGAGGTGCAGGAAGATGGTGAAGAAGATGATGGTGGTCGTGCTCCCGCAGCAAAACGTGTACCTACTACTTCCACGACTACGGCGATGTTTGAGGATGGTCCTTCAACCACACAGACGACGACAGAGGCTGTTCAAGAGGTTGCTACTGCTGAGGGGGAGGTGGTCTCCAGACGTGAGGCTCCCCGGCGTGTTCAGGTGGATCACCCACCTTCGTCGATCATAGGTGAAATTCATGAACGCACTACACGGTCCAAGTCACAAAGGCATTCTCATTTTGCTCATTCTGCATTCGTCGCTTCTTTTGAGCCCAAAGATATTGGACACGCACTTTCCGATCCAGATTGGGTGAACGCTATGCATGAGGAGCTTGAGAATTTTGAGAGGAATCAGGTGTGGGAGTTGGTTGAGCCTCCACCAAATTGCAAACCTATTGGGACAAAGTGGGTGTGGAAAAACAAAGAGGGAGAACTTGGGGAGATTGTGAGGAACAAAGCGAGGTTGGTTGCTCAGGGTTGTAGCCAGAAAGAGGGGATAGACTATGAGGAGACATTTGCCCCTGTGGCCCGTTTGGAGGTAATTAGGATCCTTCTAGCATTTTCAGTTGCTAAAGGGTTCAAGTTGTACCAAATGGATGTGAAGAGTGCATTCCTGAATGGGTGTTTAGAGGAAGAAGTGTATGTGAGGCAACCCCCGGGCTTTGAGAGTGAGAGATTTCCCCATCGGGTATACAAACTCAGAAAAGCACTATATGGCCTTAAACAAGCTCCCAGGGCATGGTATGGTAGGTTGAGAGGGTTCTTGTTTAGTAAGGGGTTTCTGATGGGAAAAGTGGATCAGACTCTCTTTCTCCTCAGGCAGGGTGTTGACATTCTGATCGTGCAAATATACGTGGATGATATAATCTTTGGTGGCTCCTCTCACACTTTGGTTGCCAGGTTTGCAGATGACATGAGCAGGGAATTCGAGATGTCCATGATGGGTGAATTGCAGTTCTTTCTCGGGCTCCAGATCAAGTAGCGCAAGGACGGGACGTTTGTGCATCAAGCCAAGTACACACAGGACATAGTCAAGAAATTCAAGATGGATGACTCGAAGCCGATGGCTACGCCGATGAGTACGACTATAGCCTTGGATGCAGATGTTGATGGCGAGCCCGTGGACCAGAAGGAGTACCGGAGCATGATCGGCTCCCTCCTCTACTTGACGGCGACGAGGCCGGACATACAGTTCAGTGTGTGTCTGTGCGCTCGTTTTCAGGCTTCACCGAGGACTTCACATCGGCAGGCCGTCAAGAGGATTTTCAGGTACTTAAACTACACCCCTGAGTTTGGTCTTGGGTATTCTGCAGCCTCGGCACTCAACCTTCACGGGTTTGCGGACGCTGACTTCGCTGGGTGTCGTTTGGATCGTAAGTCTACTTCTGGTGGGTGCCAGTTTCTTGGGTCTTCTTTGGTTTCTTGGTCATCTCACAAGTAGTCGAGTGTAGCCCAGTCCACTACAGAGGCCGAGTATGTTGCTGCAGCCAGTTGTTGTTTCCCAACTCCTATGTATTACCTACACTATGAGCGACTTTGGTGAGGAGTGTTCCCATGTCCCACTCTTTTGTGACAGCACCAGTGCCATAAGTGTAGCCAAGAACCCAGTTCTCCATTCCAAAACCAAGCATATAGAGGTGAGGTACCACTTCCTGAGAGACAATGTGGAGAAGGGAAAGATTGCTTTGATCCATGTGCCCACTGAGAACCAACTAGCTGATATTTTTACCAAACCCCTTGACCAAGCTACTTTCTCTCGCTTGCGGGGTGAGCTCGGTGTGTGTTTGCTTTCCTGAGTTGGTGGTGGGAGCTCCTGTGTAGCATATGTATCATATTTATCTTTTGCATGGCATTGCATTTGTATCATGATGTATAGTCATCTTTGTATCTTAGGGTGTCTTTTCTTTCGTGATATATGGTAGGATGAGCTTCTCCTATATACTTTGATTACTATGATATGCTAGTTGTGAGCTTGTGAGCATGTTTGATGTGACTTGTGAAGGATAGCTATGCTCTTGATAGTCTTGCTATATTTGCATGTTGAGGTGGCTAGTTTTTGGAAAATGTTTAGATAGGCTCTCTCTTATGAGTTTAAGGCTTGGCAAGATCATAGTGTGCTTTGGTGGTTTATGTCTCACTTAATTCATGGTTGGATATCATGTGCTTCTCACTTGGGGTCAAAGACCCATGTGTCATTATGAATGTTTAGCCCATGTGTTACCTTGTGGGGGAGCATAAGCTTCTTTTTGCCGCAAAGGCACTTCATGTACCATTTTATGCTTAAATGTGAAAAGTTCACTTGGTATGAAATGTCTTGCTCAAAATTGTGCTCTCAATTGATCCATGTCATAAATGTTTTAAATCTGATTTTATATGGGTGCTAAATCACTGCATGTTGTCTACCATGAGAAGTCTCATTTTAAGAAGTAGACACATGGCTCGATGGCTTTAACATGACATGAGATGCTTATGGGTGTTTATAATGATCTTGTGTTAAGGATATGTGACCTAGCATAAAGTTTGTGTGATTTAAATTCACTTTGGTAGACTTTGCTCATGTTTTGGTTTTTAGCTCATGAGAGGGAAATTTTTCGCAAAATTCTATATCTTGCTCATGGCTTGCTCATTTGCTCATATAGCTTTACTATCATAACGGCAATGCTCATACGAATCTTTGGAATGTCTTGCTTGCTGATTTGCTCACTCGTAGCATTTTGTAGTGCTCTTTTGTCTATTTGAGAAGCTCTAGGTTGTAATTTTCGTAAAAATACCTTGATTCTTGCATTGTCAACAAGGGGGAGAAGTTTGTGCATGGAAAATAGGTCTGAACATGTTTAGAAGGTTTTCGGCTGGTTTCGAACTTTTTCGGAACAAGTTTTCTGGGGGTGGTCACATAGGGCGGTCAGACCGCCCTGTCTGTGATGTAACCGGCCTAGGCGGTCTGACCGGCCTGGCTAGGCGGTCTGACCGGCCTGGGTCAGTGAGAGCAAGTTTTGCTCATTTTTCATGCATCTGCAGTAGTTCTTGCATTCATGTGTTTAGGGGGAGTGCATTTGCTCAGGGGGAGCCTGCATGTGTTCAGGAGGAGCTCCGTGTGTCGCCTGAGTTCTTGCTTTGGTGGATTGCTCTTTGTGAGCTTTGGTTTTTGTCTCGGTTGTGTTGAGCCATTGCCCATGCCTTAGGGGACCGAGACGTTGGTTTCAAGTGATCAGGGTTTGTGTTGTTTGGCTTTTGGATCACTTGATGGATTGTTTGTTGTTTCTTTCTTTCTCTTTTTCTCTGATGATTACTACGTGTGTGGGTGTTGTCAATGCACTCATCAAGGGGGAGATTGAGGACCTGTGTGGTTCGAGGACCGGTGGATGGTCGCTCCTTAGTGATGAGTGATTGACAACGTTGTGTGGACTAACTCTTGGCCTAGTATTGCAGGTGCAAGTTGCGGCTTGATTCGCGTGGTGTAGGTGAAGATCAAGTGCGAAAGGTCTATGTTTGTGCGACCTCCCAGAGCAGAGAGACGAGTAGCCTTCGATCGAGGCCGACGGGATCGAGTGCGGACCGTACGCTGGCAAGAAGAGCAAGATGACGTCGAGAGGGATGAAGCCGGTGCAAGGTGGCAGCTAACAACTGAAGCTTGCAAGCGGGGTTTGCAGTGGTTTGGCCACAAAACCACTGGGTTACTTGGCTGAGCCACAAAGCCAAGACCGAGGACTCGATGGGGCGAGCCGGCCTGCCTGGGGCGGTCTGACCGCCTGGTCAGGGCGGTCTGACCGCCTGGCCAGGGAAAGACCGCGGGCAGGGCGGTCTGACCACCCAGGAGGGGCGGTCTGACCGCGTGGGCCGCAGCGCGTCGAGAAGCTTCGAAGCGGAGGACGCGTGGCGCGATAGTGAGGCTTGCATGAAGATGAAGCGGGTTGCGGCCAGCGGGAGTCCGTCCGATGAAGTAAAAGATCAAAGTTCCCAAAGTGCCCTCGGTGGGCGTGTATCTTAAGTTAAGTAATTAGGGGTAGTTTGGTCATTGGTTGCCTTCCATATAAACTCAGTTGATAGGAGATGGCAGCCACCTCTTGGAACCCTAGTTCATTTGCTTTCCTCTTTAGTTTTCCTTAGGCCTAGCTTGAGTGCTTCATGAGAGATCTTGTTAGAGGGATGGATATTCGGGCGGCTTGCTAGACCTTGTATGAACCTTTCATGGTATGTATAGAAGCTTCGGCGTGGTGCATCTAGTCTCTCTTGGTCTCCCGGCGTTTTCCTTTGTGGTGATTTTCGGAGCTCTTTTTGGGGATTTTCTTCGTGGCTTGTTTGAGGGGTTTCTTGGAGGGATTCTTGTTGGGTGTCACACATGAGGTTTTCGTGCCTCTTTTCTTGGTGACTTTGCCCTAGAAATCCTTTGGGAAATCCTTTGATTTGGTTGGATTTCGGAGTTCTTGGAGTTCATGACCTAGAGACCTTCGATTCGCGATTCCTATTGATTGAATGGGTTTCGGTGGATATCCTTTGGTGGAGAGGTCATTCATGAGGTGACCCAGCTATCCCCGAAGTTTCGTTGCAATCCGTAGAGTGAATCGGGAGATCGGGTGAAGGGAAGTTGGGAGTTGACCTGCGGCCAGTTTCTGCAGGGGAGGCGGTCTGACCGCCCAGGGGACGCGGTCTGACCGCCCTGGGGATTTCGCGAGGAAAGTGTTGGTTTTCTGAGGATTTTCTCTGAGAGCTTGTTTGCCTTGATCAGAGGAGTTTCCAGGTGAAATCTTGGGTCGATTTGGAGTCGTGTGCTTCGAGTTGTGGTTTTGGGGAATTTCTCAGCCTAGGCGGTCTGACCGCCCCTGGCAGGAAATTTCCCTTGAGTTGTTTCCGTTGTTGTGGTTGAGTAGTTTGAGTGTTTGCTGGTGAGATTTGCTCCTAGGATCAGTAGCACTCCAGTGGCTACGTGGTCTTGGCAAACGTGCGGATAAAGTGGAGAAAGTGATTTTGGGATCGAGGCCGTGTTCATCTCGTTGGAGGAGCTATCTCCCTTGAGAAAGAATTTTTACCGGGTCCCATTCACTCCCTCCCCCTCTCTGGTCGCCCAATCCGGTCCTTCATTTCTTAACGTCACCACTATGGCTCCGGGATAACGTGAGCGTGTGAGAATCACCCGGGTATACTGACAGGTGCGAACGAATCCGCAAGCACACGGATACACCGTTGTAGCACTTCACCTCAGGAGTATTCCCAAGGTTATCGAATCCAAGGAACGGTATGGGGGACTCTACGAGTGACTATCCAAGGGAACACAATCCCTGCTGAGGTAGGTGAGTGATGTGAAGTCTCCTGTAGGTTCTCGATTCTAGAGAGGAACAAGCTCGGATAAGATCTCGCTTCGGACACCGGCCTCTCCTGACTATAACAGTTGGTTCACGGCAAAGGGTCGCCTACACGCTGTATCTCAACGTGGGGGATTTCAGAGGGTCCAACGGCTGTCACTACCGCGGCCTACCCCAAGACAAACCGTGGGATACAGGGCTACACCACGTCTAGACACCACGTCAACACCGCCGACTACTACTATAGCACGGCTACGTCTGACGTCCCGTAGAAACACTATAGCACTCCGTATAAATACGGAGCGACGAACCCGCGAGGTTGAGCTAGACCATACTCGTCACTGAATCGATTCACGCATGGAGATATGATTGATACTTGGTCTAAATCAGATATGCATGAGCTCACTATATTCTAATAGACAAGCAATCACACAAACGAGATGCAAACTTATGCGATGATAACAGAAGATCTAGGGTCGTGTTCATGAAGAACACGAACCTCTAACTTATGAACAAACGCAAAAGTATGAATTACTTGTTCATCAACTAGATCGAGGAGACACGTTCATGAAGAACATGAGCCTCTAATTGATGAACAAACGAAGAACTCAAGAACAACTCATTCATGCATGAGAGCCACTTTAGTCTAAATAGGAAATAATGAAATACTCACTTTAGTCTAAATGAAGAACAGCATCGCTCATGAGGTACAAGGGGCAGATGGATGATGAACGGATCATCACCACCTCACCTCTACTCATCCACACACTCCTCTCTACCTAGCATCACCTAGTCTAGATCGTCCTCACACACACACTCATGGTGGGATGAGGTTTCACCTCCACCAAGAGAGAATGAGAGAGGGAGAAGAGGCAAAAGTGAGAAATGGCTTCAAGTGTGCTTCACCCTCTTCTTACCCCCTCTCCTCCTATTTATAGGCTTGTGCAACCAGCGTGAGAGCACCCAAACACCTCGGGGATGGCCTCTAGGACCAATGGGCAAGTACCACGTGGAAGTCCCTGAGTGGGCGCGACAAGGTCGGTTCAGCCGACCCCACAGGTCGGCCGACCACCTGTGGGCCCCACTCGGGGTGTGCTTTCGCGTGGTGACTGCTCTGTGGGTCCTAAGGTCGGTTCCCGGTGTCCACGTGGTTTGGAGAAGGTTTAGGCGCTCTGGTGGGCCATGGGATCCATGTGATGCCTGCATGGCGGCTTCTGATTCACCGAAGCTTCCTTCCTTGGATTGGTGATGTCATGGATCCAGGGGATGCTTGCATGCAGCCTCTCATTGGCTGAGCTCAACTTGCTAGGATCCTGAGGGTGTCTTTTCTCTTTATTTCTTATGCCAAACACCTGCATTCAACTTAGCATAGCCACTGGTGGAAATTGTCAGTTTAAACCCCTATTCTAGTGTGGATGCTTAGTTCTTATGATAAAATGCAGGGATTGACGGCCCTAAATTAGGTACTTAACAGCCGTCAACAGATATTATCAAGTGTTGGAACCTCTCATGCTCACATTTGTTTTACTCATAGTAATCCAAATCTATCCCAAATCAACTTCCTTGAAAATCTTTCAGCTGAGTCTCAGGGGGAGCCAGAGTCTCCGGACTTTTCCCCGGATACTCCTGGTTTCCCGGAGAGTCCGGGCCTGGTCCGGATACTCCGGGTTATAATGGCTATATATATTCTTTCAGCACGGTCAAACCCTAACTCTTCACTTTTCACCGCATGAACCCCTTCCCCTTTCACCCCATCACCCCTCCTCTCTCTCCTTTAGTCCCCTTTAAGGAGACCTAGGGTTCCAACCCTCCAAATCGTGAGAGAGTGAGAGATTGAAGGCTCCAAGAGGAGGAGAACAAGGATCTACATGTGGATTGAAGCTTTGGAAGTTCTCCCCTCCGCTTCCCTATCTTCCCTAAGGTATTCGAGGTCACTTTTGCCCGATCTCCTTTTCTAGGCTTTATCTCTAGATATATCTTGGATAGGAAAGTTCTCTAGGCTCTAAACTTAGTGGATCTGCAAAATCTCATGTTTCCCATGGTGGATTTGTGATGCATTGCAAATTAGGGTTTAGGCTGAGAAACCCAGGCTCTTCGGACTTTATTCGGATACTCCGGACTTCCCGGAGTGTCCGGAGATTTTCCTGAAGACTCCGCGGTTCTCTACTGAAACCACAACTTGCTTTGTTACACACGTTTTCCATGGATCTCTTCTCATGTACACCTTTATGCTTATCTCCAGATCATGTGGAAGAAGTACAAGCAGGATGAGCCGGCCAGCCAAATGGGGACCAAGGCTTGGCACGATCCCCAAACCCTGGGGGTTGTCCAAGAAACTTTGGGGCTCGGCTCCTCTCAGAGAGCCACCAGGGCATGTGCACCCGTGTACACTGAGCCAGAGATTGAGGAAGAAGAGGAACAACATGGAGGTGATGAGGAAGTTGATGATGAAGGGGGCAGTGAGCAGTACAAAGTCGCCTCGAGACGTCATGGGAAGGGTCCATCACAGCCACGATCAAGGAAACCCCGTGAGGCTCCCTACATCTCTTGTTCTATGCTTGTGCCTCGCCCTTCACTTCCCAAGAACCATCCCACTCCCTACTCTCGGATTTGTCCCCGAACTCCACCCCACCTCACAACCACTTTTCCATCCAATGTGAGGGTGGTGACCACTCCTGTCCATCTAAGAGACCCTGGATCAGTGCAAGGATTTGCTCAGCAGATGGCAAGAAACTATTCAAGGAACACACTTGCAGTCCATGAGCAGAGAGAAGAGGATGTGTATATGTATACATCCAGTGAGGGACTTGGGTCGAGGTTCTGGTGTGACTTCCACATAGACTTCTATCAGACAGTGATAAGAAGTCCAGAGATGAAGGTAAAGAAGAAGACCCCATTGTGATGATGAAGTACATTGACTGGCCATACTATGAGAAGCTTGAGAATTCTACCTTTGATGCAGTCATTGATAGGTGCAAGGAGCTTGGGTTGTATGAACTCATGGCTTTTTTTTGTTATGATTGGAATAGAGAGATTCTTGCTCAATTCCGTTGCTCTTACTATTTTGATGCTCATGAGAACTCCATCACATGGACTACCCAAGGAGAGAAGTACTCCATTGACTACATGACTTTCTCTCGCTTGCTTGGACTTGGTTCTAAGGATGAAGACCGCACTCCCATTCATAATGAAGAGAAGTACAAGCCCAAGGACATGCCTTATATGTTCCCCTCCTCCATCCTTGCTCATGAGGGAAAAGCTAATAATCTCATTCCATATTCCTACTACTTCAATCAGTTTTTCTATGCCACCATTGATCCTAAAAGTGGAGACATCATAGCTCTTAGGCACTTTGCCGTTAATCTCTTCAACCGTGTGGCTCCAGAGGAAGAAGGGTTTTGCATATTTGACTTCATTTGGAATGAGCTTCGACGTGCTATGTGCGATCCGACGAAGCATCTCCCCTATGCTCTTTATATCATGTATATGATAGAGGGGGTCACCAATACCCAATTTCCAAAGGATGTCACTCATGAGCCTCTTAGGCATCTTCATGCTAGAGACAAGAAGCAACCCATGAAGAAGAGCACGAGGTTTGCCGGTTCTTCTAGTGCTGCCCCTCACCATGATGATGAGCCCCTCCCTCGCTCAAGCCAACCTTCTAGATCTTCCCGCAAGGTCAAGGGCTCCATGGTGAAGAGGGCATTTAAAAGCATCTTCTCTATGTGCAAGCGCATTGTCACGGAGACAAATGAAAACCGCCAGGACATCATTGAGATCAAGTCCCATCTTCGACTTCCCACTGACACCTACCATGAGCTACCAAATTTTGATGAACCATTTGCGGTGTGGGATGCTCATGATGTTGCGATGGCTACTGCCCAAGGACAAGAAGAAGAGCAAGAAGAAGAGGAAGAGGAGGAGGAAAACAACAACGAAGAAGAGGAAGAAGAGGATGATGACGAGGAGGACACGAAGTGAAGCCCCTATTGCTGTTACTACCTCTCACACTTCCTTTTTGGCGCTTGATGCCAAAGGGGGAGTGAGTATCTATATTTTTAGTTGTTGGACATGAGATTTGGTGGATCTGAACTCTTGGCTTGTAATAACTCTATTATGTGTGGGACTATGTGAGCTTGAGACTTATTTGATTGTGTGCTTGTGATGATAGAAATCTAGGTTGAATTTATATTCCTATGGATGCTTATGATAGTTTGAAAATTCTTATGATGACTATTTTTCTGCTGAGTGTTAAAGTCCCGGACACTCCGGGTTTTTCTCCGGATACTCCGGGTTTTCCGAATACTCCGGGTTCTGGCCGGACTCTCCGGACTCTAACACAACAGACATCTCTGGTATTTATTGAGTGTATATGAACTGTCATATGCATTTCACATCTTTTGTTTGCACTCACACAAGCCCCCCACTATTGATTTCCTTGCAATACTCTCACTTCCTTCTCTCTTGGGCAAAATTTGATGTTGAAAACATTATTGAGATTCAAAACTCCAAATGCACATAATAAGGGGGAATATTGCAAGACAAATCAAGCTCTTTACTGAATTTGTTTTACCTCTCTTATAAAGCTTAAGGTGTTGTCATCAATCACCAAAAAGGGGGATATTGAAGAGTATCTTGCCCCCCTAAGTGGGTTTTGGTGATTTAATGACACACTAATAAGCTACTAATGATATGTTGAGCATATGAGTAGGCATTAAAATCTTATGATGGCATCAAAGTGTTTCATTGCTATACAAAAAGAAAGTGATGCTAAAAGAAGGATTCCATTAAGGCTTAATTATTTTATTTTTTGAATTTGAGTCCAAGGAATCTATAACGACTATATAGGTGAGACCCACTACAAGTCATGGATAGATTTCTCTCAACATGCAAGCATTTCACGTCACCATCCACTTACGACATGTCATCATCCACTATATGCCATGTCACCATCCACTATATCATATATTTATGTCTTCAATTGATTTTCTGTGGTTAATATCATGCTTTTGTGAGTAGCGTGCTACAAAATTCCTATAGTAGAGAAAAAATGTAAGATCAATAATTTAGAATGGTTATCTCTTAACAATTACTCCCCCCGTCCTGAAATATAAGGCACTTTGGTTTGTCCTAAGTCAAACCAGTTTAAATTTGACCAATTTTATAGGGAAAAGTATTAACAACTACTATATCAAATAAGTAAATTATGAAAATATACTTCACAGTGGATGTAATGATATTCATCTCACATCATAATTGTTATTACTCTTTTCTATATACTTGGTCAAAGTTAGACTGGTTTGACATAGGACAAACGAAAGTTCCTTATATTTCAGGACGGAGGGAGTATCATGCTTCCATGTATAATATTGTTGACAAAAGAATGATGTCATGGAATAACTTTGGTATTCCTATTTTCACATTGCACCTTACAATTTTGTTTAAGAAATTTCGGCAGCATCGCACGGGGTATCACCTAGTGCCGTACTATAAAGAGGGACATGAAATGTACCATCTAAGAGTTGAAAAGATGCTCTAGATGACTAACCAAAAACCTATGAGAGACACCTTTGCACCACACGTTCACCGTGTTAACTTTTGGGTGCTGACTCTGGAAGGTCGGACTCTCCGGGGTTTACCCCAGAATCTCCGGACTTCCCGGAGTCTCCGGACTTGGTACGGATACTCCGGGTCTTAGAGCTCCAACAACTCTTTTTCCTAGGTGAGGAGGTATTTATACCTGCTCAACCCTATCCACTCCCTCTCTCTTGCCCATTTCGACCTGTAACACTCAGAACTCATTCACTCCTCCTCTTTACTCCCCTTGGTCTTGGTTTGGTGCGATTTGTTGGTGATTAAAGGAGGGATTGAGAGCAAGAGCTTGAAGAGTGCTAGTGAGCTGATTTCCCATCTCTAGAGAACCTCGTTCTTCGCTTAGTTGGTAACTTTCATGTTCGTTACTCTTGGAGCTTTGAGCTCCTAGCTAGCTAAGCATTGCCTTGGAGCATCCAAAGGTTTGTGGCTGCCCAAGGAAGTTTGTATTACCCTGTGATTGAGTAAGTAACCCTAGCTCGATATTTGTGGTCGCTAGGGGGAGGAAAGTGACCTAGGTGTAAAGGTCCACCTTTTGTTGGTTCCTCAACGGAGACGTAGAGCTCAAGGTGTGAGCTTGAACTCCGGTAACAAATCCTTGTGTCTCCTTGTGATTGTTGCTCTTGTTGTATGCTTGATATTCCTTTGAGCACATTTCTAAGGTTTGTGGCCGATCTACTCCGTGGTGAGGTTCCTGCAGGTTCTAGGTGGTGGAACAGGCTTGTCTCATCTTAGTGCATAACCTATTTTCACAGATTTACTTTTGAGCAAGTTTCAATTCTGTTGATTTAGTCGCCTCTCACAAAGCCCGAAGAATCCGGACATTTTCCCGGATACTCCGGAAAGCCTCGAGTATCTGAAAAAAATATTCGGAGAATCCGGACTTTGAACTAACAGTTGTTTAAAGTTTGTGATTTTTAGTTTCGACTATTCACCCTCCCCTCTAGTCGACATCTAGATCCTTTCAGTTCAGAACACTAGCAAGAGTTATATGAGAATGCATTGTAGAGAAGAACAATCTCTACAAATTCACTATCTCTCTCAAGTGTTGTTGTTCGGCTGTGTCTTGCTACCAAAATTCATGAAGCCCAGAAGATGTTTTTATTACTCATTGAATTAGCTGTTAAAGGGTCTGGACCTCTTCATCTGCAGTTAACTTGAGTTATTTTTCTGTCTCTAAAGCATGCCAGTGGTCTTGTCCAGGTTACTGATTGTTTTCCTTCAGTGTTCTTTTTGGATTGTTCATTGTGCTAGCTCCCAGCACCACAAGAAGCATAAGGATTCTGTGCAATGGATTCTTTAGAAAATTTCATGGCAAATTTCTGTATTGGTGATTTGGAGTTCATATGTTTTTGCTACAGTGGCAATGATAACAATGGCGCCCATGCTATTTCAGTCGTGCCCAAGCAGATTTGAATTGGTGCTCTAATGGCCTGTCGTGCTACCTGGTGCCTACCATATTAATTGGGTTCATGCAAGGGTAATGGTTGCTTTGATGAGTAAATGCAGGAGCATATTTCTCATTTGTGATATCATTTTCAAGTGTTCAGAGCAGTGGATTCAATTCCTTGAAATTGCAGAGGCTGCAGCTAAATTTATCAGGGAAGCACAATCTATTCTGTCATGGTGGAATACTCAACTTTGCATTAAAACTGAACAAATAGATTTGGTTGCACATCACTCTTCAGTTCTACTTCTCGATCGTGAGTCTCTTGATGGATGTAAATCTCTTGATTGTTTTATAAGCATGGAAGTCAAGCAAGATGTTCTGTACCAGGTCAAGAGAAGTTGGGGAGCATACAAACAATTTTTGACAGGGGCGCCTCTTTTCCTCGTCAACTATGATGTGGTTCATTGGAAGGATGCCGATACTATTGGATCTTGCTCCAATTCAACATTTTCTGTTGGGCCACAAATACAAAGTGCTTCAATTTGGGTCTCTTCATGGGATACTGGTCATTTTGTTCAGATCTGCCCATGGCTGTTTATTGTCCATGGCTGCTTACTGTCCTACTTCCTGGAGCAAGCAATTGAGGCAATTGGCAGGATGACACTACATCTCATTCAATTTTACCATCAAACTTTGGATGATCCATGAGATTTTTGTTGCAAGTGGAACCTACTTGAGTCAACTGTCTCCAACTGGTGATACTATTTTTGTATCATCAACACTATGGTGATCAACATGATTAAACAGCTTGGGGGCAAGCTGCTCTTAAGAAGGGGGGAATGTTAGGATCTATACATGATTGGCCTATGTATTGGGCTTGTATTGGTTGTGGGGTTGCGTGCCTGGGCTCAGCCCGTGTATCGATCTGCTACATATACCATTAGAGAGGAAGAGGAAGGGGAATCAGATATTATGTAATCAAACACTATTCTTCTTCTTCGTTGAGAACCGGCCTCAGCTGCCGAGAATACTCTGCTCTTCCTTTGATTCCTGTTCTCCTTTCTCAAATCACCATCTCTGATTCCTTCCCTGCTACCTGTTGCTATCAGGCGAGGGAGTGGAGGCAGGCCCCGCCCTTTCCGCTATGAACAAATGTGGCAGCGACATGAGGTCTATGTGGATTTTGTTAATCAGAGGCTTGGAACCCAGGCGCTGGTGTGGGCGATCTGGAGTTGTCCACTACCTCTCTGAACGATCTGCAGACTTCACTTTGTGCATGGGACCCTGATGTCTTTGGCTCAGAATGGTGTGACCAGAGAGCGATCCTCGAGCAGACTGCAACCCGAAGTTCATCGTCGAGCAGCCATATCAGCTGGGGGAAGGATTCCCGAATGGAAGACAGTCCATACAAGAAGAGAGGGTAATAGTGCATCACATGAGCTTGCGCAATTAGCAAAGGGAACTAAGTACTCTGCAGTGTGGTGTTTTGCGGTCCCGATGTGCGTTGAGCATATTATTGCTCGCGGTTGTAACTTAACGCCTAAGTAATAAAAAGCTCTCTCTCTCTCTTTTCGAAAAAAATAGTGTATTGTACAAAATACATTTGTTATGAGATGTATTGTTACACTGCTTGAAGCATCACGATGTTATTAATGTATACAAGTATACAACCCAATCAAATAGATCTCCCCAAACATCATTATGTATTCCATACCTAAATCTATCTCAATGGGCTAGCTTTCATGAATAACTGCATGCGTGTCCTTGACAGCTCTTCTTTCCTACAAGGGACTTGGAATATATAATGTGGGATTGAAGCCCTGTTTAGTTCGGTAAAATTTTTTGGAGGAATACAATCCAAAGTAGTAGACTCACTACTAGGGAAATTGCTATCTGTCCGAGGGGGAAAACACATCAGTGCCGGGTATTTTTGCACCCAGTACTGATGAGGACATTAGTACTGGGTGGGGAGGGAGGGTCCGGACGCACCCCCTGTGACCCACATTACTACCGGATGGTGGATGGCCCCGGTACTACTGTGCCACATTAGTACCGGGCCGTAGCTCGCCTTGGTACTAATGTGAGGGCGGCACATTAGTACCAGGGCTAGCCACGTCCCACACATTAGTACCGGGTCAGCCACCACCTGGTACTAATATGCAACAGCTACAAAATATCCTTCTTCCTACTCTACCCGAGCCTCAGCCTCTCCACTGCTCAAGCTCAAGCTTCCTCCTGACCATGGCGCTCTAGGGGTGTTTTTCCCAATTTGTGAAGATTTCTCCACAATTTCACTCATTGAAGTGGTGTAGAGGTTAGTTACTTCATCCTCCCTCGATATATGCTTATTATTTTAAGTTTTATGGTTTGTTTTTAGAGTATTTCGTGACTTTTAGAATGAGCTAAAGAATGGATTTTTTATTTAGATGCATATTTGTGTATCTTTGAATAGAAAAGATTGCAAAGGATGTGTCTTGGATGAGATGTTGTATGTGTTAATAGATTTTTGTGGTATTATTGATTTAAACATATGATATAAATAAATATATATAATGATTTTTGATTTACTAGAAATTTAGAATTAGTTTAGAAATATTTGAAATTTATGTAGAAATGTTAGAATTCTGAAAACTAGTTATATTTCTTTAGAAATGGTAGATTTAGTTTAGAAAATACTAGAAATGTCTCTAGAAATACTTTTTGGAAATACTAAAAACTAGTTATATTTCTTTCGAAATGGTAGAATTATTTTAGAAATACTAGTGTTAACTTGGGAGGGCTAAATAATTTATTGTAATTTGTAGAGATGTCTACTGGTGCTGGAGGGAGTGGAGATGATGGTAGTGGTGATCGTCATCTTCGACAGCAAGGTTAAAACCAAAGTTGACCTCCTAAGAAGCCAAAGAAAATGAGCACGTGGGAGAGAGTAATGCTTCGTTATTTGTAAGGAAAACTAGGGAGGAGCCTCCTTTTGGTGGTGTTTATGCTCCGCCACCAGTCTCGAGTGTTGGAGATCCACCGAGTAGTACGATCTTAGGAGGTGAAACTAATCCAAAGAGCGATGCCATAAAAAATGATAAATCTTTGTCTTTACGTCAGAAGGATGGCTAAAGTTTGTTGTATTGTATCATGTATATTAATTTTGTGTATTTTTGTATGTCCTTGGTTTAAGTTTGTCGCATTATATCATGTGGATTGAATATGAACACTTTAAATTTGTGTGTGGCAATCATTTAAGTTTGTCGTATTTTATTATGTGGATTGCATATTGTTGGGTATTTTAGCGTCACACGAAATAAATCCGCAAGCACACGGATACCGTTGTAGCTTTCACCTTAGAGTATTCCAAGGGTATCGAATCCAAGGGAACGTGTGTGTACTAACTCCGTACTAGTCGGTCCAAGGTCACACCTAGATAAGAGGCAAGGATAGAGAGGATTCCTAAAGATAGCACTATAGATGAGATTAAAGGTCGACCTCTAGATAGAACTTGGCTTAGGGTACCGATAGCCCTGACTTAACAGGCGACTACGGCACGCGGATCTATGTGGAACGAAGCTCTGACTATATCCAGCTGCGGAGGATCAACGAGGGCCAGACAGGCTGTCACCACCACCTGGACTGCCTCTACCTAACCTTGGGATAAGCCGAACGAATGATAACCCGTAAAGTGACACAACGTCTACGTTGTGGTTACTGCCGTAGCCAACAGACTACGGCACTCTGTACTTATAGAACTACGACCACGGAAGAGAACTGATCTCACTCACTATATGTACTACTAACTTATACTAAAGGCATACAGGAGAGTACTCGACCCGTACTATGCTTCCAACGTATATGAACGACTTGCAGCAGACGAACGCATGAACCCAGGATCTACGCACTAGCAAAAGAAAAAAGACTACTCATGCAACCAAGAATAAACTAGAAGGAATCACGAATGTCACTTTGGTCTAAATGGAACATGCAGGAATATCCACTATATTCTAATAGACGAACACACATACAAACGGATATGAGAACTATGAACTTGTGCCACAAGACCAAAGGGTTGTGTTCGCGAAGAACACAAGCCTCTAAATCAAGAACACACGAAGAACACAAGAACATATCACCTATGCATGAATGCTACTTTAGTCTAAATAGAAAAATACAAGAATACTCACTTTAGTCTAAATGAAGAACAGCAACATCGTAGAGGCACATGCCTCTCTCTCTCCCCCTCTCTACTCTAACACTAGCCAGGAGAGGAGCCTTGGATAGGTGGAGTGTGTCTCATTTCCTACACCCTCCCCTTCTATTTATAGGCAAGGGGGTGGCTTGCTCGGAGTGCCAAACGACTCCAAAACACCCCGGGATGCCTTGAGGAACCAATGGAGAGCTGCCACGCGTCGGCTGAGGACGAGAGCACCTCCGAAGGGTTCGGCCGAACCCCAGGTGGGTCCGTTTCCACCGCCTTTCGTCCAGGTGACTGCCAGGTGGGTGCTCAGGTGTGTATGGGTGTGTATGCGGTGTTTTTAGCTTGTTTCCATGGGGATGTGGGCCCTTGAATCCGCGTACTGGCTCCTGATTGGTCAAAGGTGTGTTTCCTTGGATTGGTGATGTGTCATGGACACATGGCATCCAACGTGGCAACACGTCGCCACGTGGTCTGGTGTGGGTCCCACCGGGCCCACATATCAAGATGGTGATCTTGTCTTGTGCATATCTCTTTCATCCGGACTCAGAAGTAGACAAATGATATATCCATTTCGATCGTCTCGACGAGCCCGTCGCAATGGTGCAGTCCAAATTGGCATTTGAGGTTGTTATGGATGACGTCCTATATAAGCCATTGGATCACTTGCTCTCAATTGTATCATTTATCACGTATTCCGGTGCATCCTGCAACAAAAGCTAGAAACACCAACACTTGTGGAACTTGTCAGTATAAAGCCCTATTCTAGTGTTGATGATCACTTTTCATTCATTTTATGCAGGAGTTGACTGCATAAAAGTGGTACTTAACAGCTGTCAACAACACCCCCACACTTGACCTTTGCTCATCCTCGAGTGAAGGAGAAAGGATCAAGGTGAGACATGATATCCAAAGGTATAAAGCGAGCATAAGAGATATTCTAAACCATACCTTGCACTTGTGAACTCTGTGAAGTGTCTATCATGCCATCTTGGGTAGTTGAGGAGTGGAACGGTCATGAATCAAATCACTCCTGCTCTTTATGTTAAGCAACTTGGGGTTTTGCAATAAATTTTCAAAACAAACCTTGCTTAGCTCCTAATTTGATTCTCTCATGTCGCTCAATGTGTATATGTCCTCACCAAGGCATTAGACTTCCCTTTCTTCATCCTACTTCTAATGATGGCTATATGTGGAGCTCAGGGTAGGATAAAAGATAAAGCATACTTGCATCGCATCTATTGCAAAGTCAAAAACCGGATCCAAGGAGAAAATCAAGTCATACAATCGGATCAAGATGTGTACATGTATGGATGTGATGGATATGGTAAGGTGGATACTAGGCCCGGAATGGGTGCTAGATATTACCATATATATGATGAATGTTGTGGTGATGGTAAGGTGGACACTAGGCCCGAAATGGGTACTAGTTATTACCATCAAATTTTGGAACTCCATTTTGCATGATTCCATCTCTCTCCTTTTTCTTTCCTTTGGACATGGGCTATCTCTCTCTTTTTTTTCTTTTTTTTCATGCCTTGAGCAATTTTTTTCTCATGCTTTGAGCATGGTTTTTTTTCCTCTTTTTTTTTTGCATAGCCCATGTCTCTTTTTCCAGAATACTTTTGGAGAGAGAGGTCACACATGGAGCTTTATTTTATGGAATGGATGGATGATACAATGCTAACTTCCAGTGTAGAAGCATAGCAAGGGGATATGGTGTGCACATGAATCTTGATCATGAAAGCATGAAAAGAATTCTCACAAGGGTCACAACAATTTGACAAAGCTCAATGTAATAACAAGCAGCACATGAGTCTAAGGTTTTCAATTGGAACATCATATGGCTCTGGTAGGACGGTGGCATATCAAAGAGGAGCTTTGCAAAGGGTTTTCATATTTTCAAATAAAATTCCCAAGCACTCAAACATTCAGAGAGAAGATCATATCATCAAACCATATCACAAACATCAACTACTTAGATGAGCATGAGTTCCCTAATGATATTTGCTCACAAGCATCAAGATAATAAGTATGGAATAAAACATATGCAAGCCAACCACAAGAAACATGTAGAGCAAGTAGAGCACGATTTCATGAGTTGATTTAGAAGATAGGAATTGAAACTCAATCAAACTCATGAATCATAGAGAGTGAGATAATGTTGCACATACAATCGCTCCTGAAGGACATAGGGATTAAGGAAACCAGTGGTGATTCGGTTGACCCATAGGGGCAGCCGGCTCACTCTAGTTTACCTTGTCCCTTGTCATGAAAGCGCAGTCGATGTTGTGCAACGCCTATGTGGGAGATCTCAAGTGTGTATGTCGATGATAAGCTTGGGAGATCTCCCCCACACTTGTTCATGTACCTGGTGCTGTCTTCAAACAAAGGAAAAACAAAAGATGGACTCTTCTGGTTCAAGAACCAGTGAGCCTTTATTCAAATTCAAATATTTTTTTTGTTTTTTTATATTCACCATGCGATACCTCAAACAAGGCTGAGATGCCTTGGCTTACCTTCCCATTTGAATCAAGCTCGATGACTTACCCCATTTGAATTCAAAATTCCTGCAAGGGTTTGTCTGCATATACAACCAATATCCATGCATGCATTAACTATAAGGTTCATCAATCAAACTCGACACCGTGTCTTGTTTGATTGAAGAAGATGATTTTAACCTAAGCACCATGCTTAATTTAAAACAACCTATGAATGCACATAGCTAAACATACACTCAAACCAAAGCATCACAAACATAGATAAAGGAAGCATGAAAGCAAGATCAAGCTATTTCCAAAGGGATATAAACATGAGCATAAGATGGTGAACATCGGGCAACCTCCCGAAAGGGCTTTGTTTAAAGTCAAAAGCAGGACATACCTAACTAGGCAAGATGCAAGAGTGACATCATCTCCAAACTAGGATAAGATTTGGTATGAGGAGGACTTTACTCGGGATACTCACATACCTCCCCCACACTTGAAGTTTGCATTGCTAGGCAACAAAACTCAAGTGTGTGGAGATCAAGCCTCCTTTTGTAAATATTCCCTCACCAAAAACTTACCAAAGTGTTGAGGTGATGCAGCTCACATGTTCTTAGGTGCTACATGTCCGTCGTTCTTTATAATCTTCACCTGAAAGGGTTAGGACCAAAAATACCCGAAGAACAACCTATACTAAAAACATGCTCTTGCTTTTTATTTGAAAAGGGAAATAAAACAAACCTAATCCAGGCTATCTCCTGGTAGTGCTTTGTTTATGGTCATAAGCTCGACCCTGGGAACTTCTTCTTGCAGCTATCATTGATGATGTCATTCCCATCTCACCACCAATTGTTGATGTGTCATTGAAGCTTCAGCTGCAAGGTTAGTGCCACATACATACACGAAATCTGCAATGCTTATGGTAAACATATGCATCTACAACCATCCTTCTAAACTTTTTATAGGATAGGATCATAAGGCGGTTGTAGCCCTCGTGCATGCTCCGTGCACTGAGCATAGCTGACTCTGGAGAAGGATGATGCAAGCATGGTTCCAGAGGTATATCAAGAGTGAAGCTACCATGCTTGTCAATAGAATTCTTTCCTTCGGAATCCAGAGTCGGCGCCTCATAGATTTCCATGGCCCATGAATTCTCCATCTCAAGAGATCCATCATGGAAGCTCGATGTTGATTCTCGATCAAAGTCGAGAGCAACATAATTTGGGCCAGCGGGAAGAGGCTCAAACTCGATCGAGTGTGATGATGATCGTTCGTCTTCACAAAGGTGAAGAGGGTCTTCCGAGTCATACTCCTGAGGAGTAGAGAATTCTACACCCTCAACGAGAACGGGCTTGGATGAGGTGAACGGAGATACATGCATCATTTCCTCGAGCGGGTTTTGCTTGGGAAGAGGCTTCTCCATAGAATTTTCTGAAAATAAGGGAATGGTGGAAGAAGTGGCTTCCCTAAGCTTGTCATCTAGGCTCCCTCGAGATGCATCGAGAAGTTTTTCTACAGGGGAGCCTAGGAGGAGATCAAGATCGAGGACATCAAAGATGTCGAAATCTAGATTAACCTTGATCTTGTCCACCAGGAGTGGCACAGCACATGCAACCCCTCGACACTCAAGAATGTGTCTAGAGGGACAACTCTTGAGGAGTTTGTCGGATGGTTTTAGTGTAACGTTGCCCAAAAGAGTGTACGCTTGGTGCCATGGCATAATATTAACCTCCATAGTAGGGTTAAGATGGGCTTCTACGGTAGTTCCCCTTATGGAACAAGAGACGATCGTAGAGGGTGAACAAATCCAAAGTGCTTCGGAAAAGTTTCCCACTCTAGTCGACCACTTTTTCTCCATAGGCTCCATGATAGATGTTTCGTTTGGAGGATCGGGAGGCAAAGGGGGTACCGTAGGCCTAGGGGAAGGTTCTGTCAAAAGATTTCTAGATTGAAAGATATGGACAGAAAAGACTTCCTCCCCTAATTGGGCATTAGAGAGATTTGAGGTGCTTTTGTGATTCCTAGAAGGGTCATCCTCGAATCGGAATGCAAACTCCGAAGGTTGAATTTCTTCTTCCTCCAGTGTTCTTGGTTCAGGAGAGAGCTCAACAGACTAATCTTGGGATGTGGAAATCATTGGTTCTGGTTCGACTGTTGAGAGACTCTCATGGCTCGACATGAACTCTTTGTGGAGGGGTTCAGACTCAGCTATGAAAGAGGCATTTTCAGAAATTCTCTCTAAGATGTCTATAGCTTCATCTGAAGTCCTTTCAACAAAGGACCCCCCAGAGGTGATGTCGAGATATTGGGCGGAGTCCTGATCGAGACCCGTGTAAAAGTGCTGAAGTAATATAGCATCAGGCATCGATAGGACAGGGCCTAGTTTCACCAAGAGTGAAAATCTAGCCCAGGCCGCACCTAAAGATTCCTTCTCATTCTGTTGGAAGAATGCGATAGCCCTTCGTAGAGCATACATCTGGGTCATGGAGAAGAACTTAAGACAAAATTTGTCTATAAGGTCACCCCAGCTTCCGTTCATGCTACCCACGGTTTTCGTGTACCATTGTTTAGCCCCTTTTACGAGAGAGAAGGGAAACAACTTCCACTTAAGGGTATCGTGTGACATGTCTGCAATGGCGATGCATGAACACACTTGCTCAAACTCCCGCAGATGGTGGTGTGGGTTATCACTACTTAACCCAGAGAAGAAAAGTTCCTGAACCTTTGTGATATAATCAGAAGGGATTTCATAGCCAGGTGTGAGAATTGGGTGCTCAGAAGATGGTGGCTCTAAGAATTTCCCTTTCGGAGTGGAGAAGCTTAAAATGGTGGGCTGCTCCATGATAACGGGGGTGAAGGTAGAAATAAAGAAAAATGAAAAGATACGAGGACCACTGGATACGAAGATAGATACAGCAACCGTTCCCCGGCAATGGCGCCAGAAAGCTTGTTGGGTATTTTAGCGTCACATGAAATAAATCCGCAAGCGCACGGATACTGTTGTAGCTTTCACCTTAGTGTATTCCAAGGGTATCGAATCCAAGGAAACGTGTGTGTACTAACTCCGTACTAGTCGGTCCAAGGACACACCCAGATAAGAGTCAAGGATAGAGAGCATTCCTAAAGATAGCACTATAGATGAGATTAAAGGTCGATCTCTAGATAGAACTTGGCTTAGGGTACCGATAGCCCTGACTTAACAGGCAACTATGGCACGCGGATCTATGTGGAATGAAGCTCTGACTATATCCAGCTGTGGAGGATCAACGAGGGCCAGACGGGCTGTCACCACCACCTGGACTGCCTCTGCCTAACCTTGGGATAAGCCAAACGAATGATAACCGGTAGCGTGACACAACGTCTACGCTATGGTTACTGCCGTAGCCAACAGACTACGGCACTCTGTACTTATAGAACTATGACCACGGAAGAGAACTGATCTCACTCACTATATGTACTACTAACTTATACTAAAGGCATATAGGAGAGTACTCGACCCCGTACTATGCTTCCAACATATATGAATGACTTGCAGTAGACGAACGCTTAAACCCTGGATCTACGCACTAGCAAAGGAAAAAGACTACTGATGCAACCAAGCATAAACTAGAAGGAATCACGAATGTCACTTTGGTCTAAATGGAACATGCAGGAGTATCCACTATATTCTAATAGACGAACACACATACAAACATATATGAGAACTATGAACTTGTGCCACAAGATCAAAGGGTTGTGTTCGCGAAGAACACAAGCCTCTAAATCAAGAACACACGAAGAACACAAGAACATATCACCTATGCATGAATGCTACTTTAGTCTAATTAGAAAAATACAAGAATACTCACTTTAGTCTAAATGAAGAACAGCAACATCATAGAGGCACATGCCTCTCTCTCTCTCCCTCTCTACTCTAACACTAGCCAGGAGAGGAGCCTTGGATAGGTGGAGTGTGTCTCATTTCCTACACCCTCCCCTTCTATTTATAGGCAAGGGGGTGGCTTGCTCTGAGTGCCAAACGACTCCAAAACACCCCGGGATGCCTTGAGGAACCAATGGAGAGCTGCCATGCATCGGCTGAGGACGAGAGCACCTCCGAAGGGTTCGGCCGAACTGGGGTTCGGCCGAACCCCAGGTGGGTCCGTTTCCACCGCCTTTCGTCCAGGTGACTGCCAGGTGGGTGCTCAGGTGTGTATGGGTGTGTATGCGGTGTTTTTAGCTTGTTTCCGTGGGTATGTGGGCCCTTGAATCCACGTACTGGCTCCTGATTGGTCAAAGGTGTGTTTCCTTGGATTGGTGATGTGTCATGGACACATGGCATCCAACGTGGCAACACGTCGCCACGTGGTCTGGTGTGGGTCCCACTGGGCCAACATATCAAGATGGTGATCTTGTCTTGTGCATATCTCTTTCATCCGGACTCAGAAGTAGACAAATGATATATCCATTTCGATCGTCTCGATGAGCCCGTCGCAATGGTGCAGTCCAAATTAGCATTTGAGGTTGTTATGGATGACGTCCTCTATTAGCCATTGGATCACTTGCTCTCAATTGTATCATTTATCACGTATTCCGGTGCATCCTGCAACAAAAGCTAGAAACACCAACACTTGTGGAACTTGTCAGTATAAAGCCCTATTCTAGTGTTGATGATCACTTTTCATTCATTTTATGCAGGAGTTGACGGCATAAAAGTGGTACTTAACAGCTGTCAACGCATATGAGCACTTTAAATTTGTTCCATAATTAAAATATATATTGTTTGGTGCTACTTTGTAGATGAATTGACAATGGATGTACTCAGACAAGAGAATCTCCACGGAATACATTAATGGGTTGCGTGGATTTCTAGAAGTGGCTAAATGCACCAAGCCCTCATCCAGTTTCATTATTTGTCCATGCAGAAAATGCAAAAATCAGAAGGATTACTCATCGATAAAGAGTCTTCACGATCACCGATTCAAATGGGGATTCATGCCAAACAATTTTGTTTGGACAAAGCATGGGGAAAGATGGGCTATAATGGAAGATGACGAAGAAGAAGATGACAATATTCCTAATTGGACTCAAGGAGCTGCCTTTGCAGATTATCCAATGGGTGAGAATTACGTTGCAATGGGAGAGCCACAAGGAGAAGGTCCGCCGCTCGATGATCTAGGTTAGGTGTTGCGATAGCATAAGGAAGATTGCAAAAAGGTGAAGGAGGTAAAGAAGTTTGAGCATATGTTAGAATATCACAATAAATCATTGTACCCATATTGCAAAAAGAGGCACAAGAAGTTGGGTACCACATTGGAAATGCTGCAATCGAAGGTTAAAATGGAGTTTCCGACAAGGGCTTCGATGAGTTAATGATGATCGTAAAGGACATATTTCCAGAGGGGAACGAATTGCCGGAGTCAACATACGAAGCTAAAAAGGTTGTTTGTCCTCTGGGTTTGGAGGTAGAAAAGATATATGCGTGCCCTAATGACTGTATCTTGTACCGAGGTAAAGAATATGAGAAATTGGAGGCTTGTCCTATGTGCCAAGCGCAACGTTATAAGATCCCACGAGATGACCCTTATGGTGTTGAGGGGCGGAGAAGAAGAAGAATAAGAAAATTCCTGTGAAGGTAATGTGGTATTTTCCAGTGATACCACGGCTGAAGTGTTTATTCAGGTGTAAGGCCAATGCAAAGTTAATGTGTTGGCACAAACAAGATTGGAAACAAGATAACAAGATCAGGCACCCCGCTAATGGTTCGCGGTGGAGACTAGTTGATAGAGAATTCCTCGAGTTTCATAAAGACGCAAGGAACATTCAGTTTGGTCTAACTACAGATGGATTCAATCCATTCAGTGAGTTTAGTAGTGGTCATAGCACTTAACCTGTGACCTTATGCATATTCAACCTTCCTCCATGGATGTGCATGAAACGATAGTTCATTATGATGCCAATAATCATCAAAGGCCCAAAGCAGCAAGGAAATTACATCGATGTGTATCTGAGACTGTTGGTTGAGGACCTTAAAACGTTATGGAAGAAAGAAGGTATACCTGTGTGGGATGATGACAAAAAGGAGACCTTCAATCTACGTGCATTGTTGTTTGTCACTATCAATGATTGACCCACACTTGGTAATCTATCAGGACAAACAACCAAGGGATTCCGAGCATGCACGCATTGTTTAGATGATACTTGCAGCATGTATCTAAAACACAGTAAAAGGTTGTGTATTTGGGCCATCGTCGATTTCTTCCTCCTAATCACCCGTTAAGAGAAGAAGTAGTAAAGCATTTTGAAGGTGCTGGAGAAAAACGTAAGAAGCCTTTGCACCGTGATGGTAAACTTGTATTTTCTATGGTGAAAGATTTGAAGGTAGTGTTTGGGAAGGGTTCTGGTAGCCAATCTATTCCAAATGACAACGATTGACATGCACCGATGTGGAAGAAGAAGTCTATATTTTGGGAGATGCCTTATTGGGAAGTCCTTGAGGTTTGCATTGCAGTTGATGTGATGGATGTGATGAAGAATTTTTGCGTGAACTTGCTTGGCCACCTAGGTGTATACAGAAAGACAAAAGATACAATTGAAGCTCGTCGGGATCTGAAAGTTATGAAACAAGGAGATGGCATGCATCCCGAAAATAGAGATAAGGGAAATTGGTTGGCCCCTGCTAGTTACACCCTGAGCAAGGAAGAGAAGAAGATGATGTTTGATTACTTGAAGAGTATCATGTCTCGGTGGACTACTCCTCAAATATACAGTGATAATAAATTATAAAGAGAAAAAAATGACAAATCTAAAGGCTCATGACTGCCACGTGTTGATGACACAATTGATGGCTGTTGCACTAAGGGGTATTCTACCAGAGAATGTGAGATTTGCAATCATCAAGGTTTGTGCATTTCTCAACCAGATCCCTCATAAGGCAATCCATCCAAACAATCTAGTGCAAACCATCCTCTTTATTTACTATCATGACCCACCTTCTACTTCATTTAGTTGAAGAGATTTTCGTCCTCGGGCCTGTGTATTTACACAACATGTCCCCTTTTGAGCAGTTGATGGCTGGTTTTAAGAAGTATGTCCATAATCGTGCCCGTCCTGAAGGAAGCATCGCATAGGGATATGCTACAGAGGTCATTGAGTTTTGTGTCAACTTTATTGAGGACCTTGCTCCGATCGGACTCCCTGTCACCATGAGGGGAGACTCAGGTGAAAGGGCACACTAGGGAAGAAATCTCAAATAGATATGGATGAAACATTATGTCGTAGAGAACATTTCATGGTCCTGCAACAACCATCCCTTGTGGCTCCATACTTGAAGGAGCACAAGTCCATGGTAAGGGACTCAAACAAAGGGAAGACTGAGGCCTGGATTACATGTCATCACATTGATGCTTTTGGGACTTGGTTGTGGAAAAAATTGGTGATAAAACTATTGAAGAGCAACTCCAATGGTTGGCTACAAGACCATCTGTCATAGTACTTACGTTTGAAGGCTATGAGATAAATGGGTACACATTCTACAGGAAAGCCCAAGACCAAAAGAGCCCAAACCAAAACAGCGGTGTCCGTATAGAAGCAATAATAGACAACGATGGACAATTAGAAACATACTATGGTGTCATTGAAGAGATATGGGAACTGGACTATGGACCTCTAAAAATCCCATTTTTAAGTGCTAGCGGGTAAAAAATATTGCAGGAGGTGTGACAACATACAACTATGGGATGACAATAGTGGATCTTAACAAGATTAGATACAAAGATGAACCATTCGTGCTAGCCAATGATGTGACTCAAGTTTTATATGTGAAAGAAATGTCAAACTTACCACAAATGAAGAAGGCTGCTGATAAGAACGGTGACAAGAAGGGTGAGATTGATAATGAGCCAAAGCGTCACATAGTTCCACCGGGAAAAAGAAAAATAGTTGGAGTTCAGAACAAGACTGACATTTTATAAGATTATGATCAGTTCTATGATCTTCCTCTATTTTCAGTCACCGTTGACCCAAGCATCCTATTGGCCTGAAAGGACACTCCATACTTACGTCGTGATCACAACAAAGGGATATTTGTGAAGAGGAAGATTGTTAACGTTCCCTTAGATGCAGATGTAAATTTTATTAATTTGTGATCATGTAACAAAGTATTGCTATGATTGAGACAGAGCTCTAACCTGATCTACCTGACTCTGGATCTGGTCTGCCCATTATTTTTTAAAACATCATAAAATATTAAACATTAATTTTACGTAGAAATATACAGGAGCAAGACCAAATCATGATTACAATGTTAGTAACACTAGATATTCTAGTTAAGGAATATTTTGCATGAAAAAATATTTTTTTGGTTGTTAAAGGTGGTGGAAAAAATAATGACCATTAGAAGATATTACTAGGTTCATGATAAGGAAATTTTAATTTTGATTGTTAATTTATGATCCCATAGTGTATATGTAAAGTAAGTATACTAAATTTGTTGTGCCATTTTATGCATTGTATATGATTTACCATAAATCAAACAATCAATATAGAAAATTAAAAGGAAAACAGTAGGCAATAAAATGAAAAGCACATTAGTATCGGGGCTCAACTAGCCCCGGTACTAATGTGCTTTTCGTTATGGCGCGGGTTGAAAAGGCGGTACTAATGTGCACATTAGTACTGGGGCTCCTTCCGCATCAGTACAGATGAGCCTTGGTACTAATGTTGGGAGGTATGAAGGCGCGGCGCACCTCCTCCCCCAACACCTAGAAGTTTTTCACGATCTCATCCACACACAGCGCCGCTGCTGCTTCTGCGCCCTCGTCGACGCCGTCGTGCCCTGTCGCTGTCCTCCATTCCGTCATCTTCGATGCCGACACACCATCCCGCGCCGACGCCCCCCACCGTCGACACCATCTAATGCAGCGCATGTCATTCCCGCCACCTCCGGCCACTCCGCGCCATCCCCCGGCACTCATCACGCCACCTCTCAGCCTTCCCCCACTGTCAATGCCATCCCCACCACCGGTCCCACACCGGTCCGTGTCGTCCTCGTCGTCCCTATCGCTGCAGGCCGCTCCGCACGTCATCCCACGCCATCCCTGACCGCCACCTCTCTGCCGCCCCCTCGCACGCCGCCGGGCGCCGGCGTGCTCTGTACAACCGGCCGTCGCGCGGTTGCATTGGGGGCTGACGTCAGCCTTTCTTTATTTTTTGTTATATATGTTGTTGTTATTTTTTAATACAGATTCAAATGTTATTTAGATTTATATTCAATTAAGATTTACATTGAAATTTAGATTTAGATTCAAATGTGATTTAGATTTTGATTGAAATTTAGATTTAGAATCAAATTTACATTTAGATTTAGAATCAAATTTACATTTATATTTAGATTTTTATTTAGATGTAGATTTAAATTTATTTGATATACACGCACGTTCGACACTCTGGAGTCGCTCCCGACTCGCTCGACCTCGCTCGACTCGTTCGACGATTTAGATTTAAATTCCCGACCTCATGCTTGACATGCTCCCGACTCCCTGCCACACTCCTGATTCCCGCCCAACTCTCCAATCCCGCCCTGCTCTCCACTCCCCGCCCGACTCTCCACTCCAGACTGTGCACTCCCGCCCTACTAAAATTTGTTTCCTCATTAATCCACATTAGAAATTTAGTTTCCTCATTAGAAAATTAGTTTCCTCATGAAAAATTAGTTTCCTCACTAGAAAAATTAGTTTCCTCACTAGAAAAATTAGTTTCCTCATTAGAAAATTAGCTTCCTGATTAGAAATATTGTAATACTTCTTGTTGTCATATTATTTTAGTGACAATGACTCGGATAGATGAGGAGCAACATGCAGAGGAAATGTTAATGAATATAATTGCTCAAAATGCTCCAAATGATCCACAAAATAAACAAGATCAGAGGGAGGCAGACAGCTACCTCAACATTCCTGCTGATGGCATGGAAGAGCAACCAATTGCCGAGACCAGCAATGATGGGAAACAATCTGAGGGTATAATTAATAGAAACGAGTACCCCGTCATGATATTCAACATTAATTAATTACTAATTATTAGTTCTTAAATTTCCAGGAACCTTCATCGAGCAGCAAGAAGCCTCATGGGAAACATGGCCCAATAAGAAGATAGAGGGCCGTTACATCATAACAGAAGTATCAAACGAGGGCATGCCATTAGCTCCAGTTGAAAATCTTACAAAATTGACAAACCACACTAGGACTCTTGTTAGCGATCACATCCCAATAACCTATCAGTATTGGAGATGAGCTGAAGCTGCAGTTGCTCATCCTAAAGATGAAAATGAAGATGAACTTGACGAAGAACCGCAGTGGATGCAATATGTGGTCCTGGACACAGAGAAGGACATGAATTGGGCTGAGGTGGAAGAACACTTCTCATTTCCAGAGGGTATAAGGCTAATAGATGTGCGCACTTGGGCCATGCAGAAGGGTGCAATAGCCTTTCAGTCGTACAAGAAGCGGCTGAACAAAGACTACATCACGAAGGGGCTTACTCCCGATTTTATGAAGAAGGGATATATGAAGTTAAGAGATCATTGGGATTCATTTGTGCAGTATAAGCAATCGGAAGATGCCGCCAAGTTGCTTGCAACCAACACCGTCAATGCTCAGAAAAAGAAGGAATTTCATCATCTTGGGCCTGGAGGTTACAAGAAGGCCCTGCCCAAATGGCACTGGATGGAACAAGAGTTGGCACGTGGAATTGTACTAGCTACTCTAAATTGACCTAAGCAAGCGAGGAATTATGATTATGCACATAATCGCATGCTCAATCCAGAAGATGGAACATTAATACCGGGAAACCAAATAAGAGAAACAACTGCACGGCTTGTTCAGTTGATCCAAGCTAATACTGCAAGAACTTTTGTGCTCGTCGAGAGAGAGACGAGCTTTCTGCTGTAATAGGCACTAAAGAAGACGGTGGATGTTCTCGAGGCAAAAGTGTAATTCCATGGAAAGTCGCATGGCATGAGCACGCAGAGTCCTATTGAAGTCGCCAAAGGACTAAGGACCAATAAGCTAGACAACTAAGAGAGTTGCAAGAGCGTGTAGATAATGCTGATGCAAGAATGGAGCGAATCATTGAACAACGTTTCGTACAAGCTTTTAGCAAACGATCACCTCAGCAAGGGCCCAATGATGAAATGAGCCCATCTAATAAGAGGAAAAGCAATGTCACTTCAACAGATGTAGCACCAATGACAAAAACAGAAACAGCAGCCCCACCCAGGGAACAAACACCCCCAGCCTCACGGATGAAAAATGCTACCCTGTTGACGACATCACTGTGATGTCAACATGTGAGCTTAACATCCCAATGAGAAACAAGAGGATTTCGATGGGTTACGGTGTGGTTGATCCACCAGCAGAACCAGGGGAAATGTTCATGGGCTTCGATCTTTCAACTATATTATATGCCAAAGTTTTTGTGGATCGTGTGGTTGATGGTTGGGGTGACCTCGAACTGGAGATACCAAGAGCTGATGGGGAACATGTTCTTGGAGATACAGTGCACGGTTGGGTTTTATGGCCCAAGGATGACATAAAAATTACACAACCTACACCTTCTCCTCCTCCTGAGACACCTACATCACTATCTGTCATGCCTGAAGGCCGCCAAGATCAGCTACCGCCTTCACCACCTGAAAGGTCACAACGCAGCCAGAGTCCTTCAGTTGACAGGGATTGAAGCAAGAGTCCGCCGCGAGTTAAGGGCAAGGGTTCCAAGCGACGAGCTCATCCTCCTCCTCTCCAAAGAAGCAGAACAAACCCAAGCAGAAGAAGCCTGAACTGAAAAAAGCTTATGTGAAGACGGAGGAGGAACTTGATGCGACTGTGAGGGAAAAATGGATAGACAAATATTCAAAGTGAAGAAGACTCTAGTTGAGAAACCAGCTAATCAGGTTAAGTTTCATTGTTTCCTGAAGGCGGCGGAGGAGGAGAGAAGAAGACAACCTGAGCAACCTCCATTGTCTGACTACGAACGACAAGCACACAAGATGCAGAGACAGAAAAAGCAAAAAAGGGAAGAAAGTTCCAATGCTAGGGGTCCAATCAAAACAATCTACCCCCCTTGAGGACCAGGTGTGTTCGAAGACCAGTGGAGGGTCGCTCCTTAGTGATGAATGATTAACAACATTGTGTGGACTGATGCTTGGCTCAGTATTGTAGGTGCAGATTGCGGCTTGACTTGTGTTGGTGTAGGTGAAGAACAAGCGCGAAGGGCCTATGTCGTGGAGGCCTCCGGGTGATGGAGAGGCAAGTAGGCTTGGTTCAATGGACCCCGTGGCCGATGGGGTCAAGTGCGAGCCGCATAGTGCAAGAAGAGCAAGTTGAAGCCATGGATCTGGCCGATGCATGGTGGCGGTTCGAGACCGAAGCTTGCATGTGGGGTTTGGTGGTTTTCCCACAAAATCATCCATGGATAGTTTCTTGGTTTGGGCCTCAAAACCAAGGCCGAAGGCCCAACGTGATGGAGACAGTGATCCGGGAGTGTCAGGAAGCTTCGAGGCGGGGGGGGGGCACGTGCCGTGATCGCGAGGCTTGTGTCGAAGCTAAGCAAGTCCGTGGTGGAAGTGTGTCCACTCGATGGGAATATCCATGTCTTGGACCAAAATGCCCCTGAGGGTTGTGTATCTTACATTTATGCACTAGGGGTAGTAGGGCCATTTGCCATCTCCAGGAGACTAAGTATAAATAGAAGGTAGAGGAGGATGGCTAGGGTTAATCCTCTCGGACTGCTTCTTTTTCCCAGTATTTTCCAAAGGCTAGATTCTTGTATAGACTGTGCCTCTGGATGTATGGAAGAATTCGGCATTGTGATTACTTCTCCTTAGCATCTTGTGATTTTCGTGTCATTTTCGGTGCTATTTTTGGAGGCTTTTGTTCTTCGCTTGATTAGTCGAATTGAGGGTGTTTCTTTTCAAATTTCTTTGAGGGGATCATGGGTGGATGCCTTGTGCATCTTTGTGGATGATCCTGGCCCCTCAAACACCGGGAAAACCCTTTGATTTGCGAGTTCTTGATGGAACCTGAGTTCATGGTGATGGTTTCGTAGGATCTTGATTCCTCTCGTTTTAGTTGGTTTGAGGCCTTGATTTCATTGGTATTAGAGCCAGTTACAGATCTTCGTGATTCTAACCAGTCTAAGATCCAAAGATGGGTGACTACGAAAAGGGGTCTGGTCCTCCGCACTTCGATGGGAAGAACTACCAGATGTGGGAGAGGCGCATGGGCACGTTTTTGCGTGGCAAGGGACAATTGATTTGGGATGTGACTCAAAATCCAAACTATGTTCGTCCCGTTAACTTCCTTGCCACAGGTTCTCGGGATATGTCTGATGCTAACAGTAAGGCGGTTGATTACTTGTTCCGTGCTCTTTGTGCCGCGGAGTTCGATCGTGTGTACGGAGAGGATGTGGCTGGAAATATTTGGCTGAAGCTTAGGTATGCTCATGTTGGGAATGCTCAGGTGCAGGCTCACTTGTTTTGCACTCACCGGAGAGAGTACGAGAATTTCACTCATCTCCCTGGTGAGTCGATTGATGTGATGTTCCAACACTTCACTTGTATTGTGAACAACATGAGGGCCAATGTAACGGAGCTCCCATACACAGATCATGATAGAGCTATCAAGCTCTTGCACTCACTTTACAGATCTGTGTGGAGTGCCAAGGTCGAGGCCATTTTGGAGTCAGATGTGTATGAGACCCTGACGATGGATGAGCTATTTTCTAAGCTCATGTCTTCGGAGGTTGATCGTGGCTTGAGAGCCAAGAGCGAGAGCCCCACTGATCCATATAGTTTGGTTCTTGTCTCAGGATCGAGGACTAATGCTAACCCAGCTGCTACGCAGTTTTCTTTGTCTTGTCTTGTGTCCATGCTTGTGAGGACTTTGAGGTACTGAGTGAGGAGGATCTAAAGTTTGTTGAGCAAGTGGTTTGGGCGGATGTACGAGAACCGCATGAATGTGAGCAGGAGCTCGGGGATGTGCTATCGGTGCGGGAAGAATGGGGATTTCATCGTCGAGTGTCTGAAAGCTATGGAGGTCAAGAACGACTACAAGAGCAAGCCCAAGCACAACTACAACTACAAGCACTGCTCCCGTAATGACTACAATGACAAGCGCAAGGACAAGGGCGTGAGAAGGCCAAGGAAGAGCGGCAGGTACATGAAGAAGATAGCCCGAGCGATGGTTGCCGGAGCGAGTGTCATCGACTTTAGTTCAAGCGACTCTTCATCCGATTTGAGCAGTGCGGAAGAGCAAGATCAGCGCAATGACAAGCGGCACATAGGAAAGAACTTCAGCGGCCTGAGCTTCGTCGCACAAGGTGGTTTCTGCAACATGGCGCACAGCTCCAACAATAAGAAGAGCGGGAAGGATAGCTCGGACTCGAACTACGACTCCAAGGATGAGGTACATCGTGACCCTGACTTCTTGCTAGAGGAGAATGCTAAGCTGGATGAGTTGCTTGATAACCATGATGATGTTCTGAGCAAGACCAACAAGGAGAAGATGGAATTTCGGTCTTTGCTAGGTGATCCTAAGAACAAGATAGTTAAGCTTGAGTCTTTGCTTGTTGATGTTAGAACTGAGATAGACTCTTTGAAAGTTGCTCTTGTTGTTTCTAATGAGGTTGATTGTGGTGATTGCAATGTTTTCGTAGCTGACTTGACTGCTCTTAACGAGAAACATGCCTCAAAGGTTAAGGAACTAGATGTGCTTAGGATTGAGCTTGATGAGATGAAATCTAGACCTTCTTTGCTAGGTGCTTGCACTTCTTGTCCTATGTTGCACGCTAAGCTAGATGAGTCTCATGATAGGATTGTTTCACTTGAGGCTGCTTTGAAAGCTCCTATTCCTACATCATGTTCTACCTATGAATTGCATGCTGTGAAAAATATGGAGCTTGCACACTATGTTGATCGCTTGCAGGATGAGAATGATGAGTTGAGGAAATTTATGAGTTGGTTGTCTGGGCATGAGCCTTAGTTGAGTTTGATGTTTGCTGAGATTAAGAGGTTTGATGGTCAAGCTTTGAGTTCTGAGAAGATTGGTGAGAACAGTGGTGAGGGAGTAGAGAAAATTGGGTACATTCCTATTCCACCACAAACTACACCCATGAACAAATTTGCACCCAAGCCAAACCACCTCAGAAACAAGCTAGACACAACCCCGGATCCACCAGTGTTCCCCCAAGACAAATAACTTCCAGAAACCAGTGAGGTTTGTGAGCAACCTTGGGAATGTGTTTGGGGGGAAGCCAGGAGAGAAAGATGTTGAGAAGCCTATTGAGAAACCACAGTCTAAGCCAAAACCAGTCCGCTTCCATCGTGAGTATTGTGGGAGGGATGGTCATAAGGAGAAGTTTTGCTTCAGGAGGAGAAGGGATGAGAGGTTTGCTAGGGAGATGGCAAACAAGGACAGGTACCATCCTTCTATGGTGTGCTTGTGCCTTGTGTAGTGCCTCTACCTCGAGGTGATGGGTTTGTGCATACAGTTCCTACTCGGGGTGGTGGTGGTTTTCCATAGAGAGATAGGCGTGTTGGGTTTGGGCATGGTGAGTTTGATGGATGTGCTCCTGCTCGTGGCCGTTACGAGTTTGGGAGGCATGATCGCAGCTTTGGTTCTCAAAGGGACTACGGGCCACGTTTTCCCCCTCGTGGTACTCGTTCCCCTCCAATGAGACGTGATAGGTTCTTTGGTGGTAGACGTGAGAGGGCTTCGCCTAGAGGTTTTAATAGGATGGATTTTGCTAACCCTTCTTTTGAGCAAATGGCTCGATACTGGTTTGACTCTTTCTGTACTAACCCTAGTGTTGAGTCACTTGCTTATTCTCGTCCTCATTTTTTATTTGTAGGTGGGAGCCTGGAGAACTTTTGGTTGATCGACTTCGGTTGTTCACGTCACATGATCAGAGATCGTGGGTGGTTCTCCAGCCTCACCACGGTGAGTATGAGGGAGTACATCACTTTTGGGGACAATGGGAGAGGACGAGTGCTTGTTGAAGGTATGGTGAAGGTGAGTAGCAAGGTGACCTTAAAAAGTGTGGCTTTGGTCAAGTCGCTTGGTTTTAACCTGTTGTCGGTATCCCAGTTACTTGACGAGGGTTTGGAGTTTCGTTTTAAGTTGGGCGCTTCTCGTGTGCTTTATTCTCGAGGCGATCTTGTCTGTACGATCGTCCCCGAGGGTCAAATCTTGCGTGCCAATTTTTCCCAGTCTGTTAGTCCTCCTCGATGCTTTGTTGCTGGTGTTTTAGCTAAGCTTTAGAAGTGGCATAGGAGGCTAGGACACTTGAGCTTTGAGTTGCTTTCCCGCTTGAGTGGTCTAGACCTGGTCCGAGGATTGCCAAAGTTGAAGTTCGAGAAGGATTTGGTTTGTGCTCTGTGTCGGCATGGAATGATGGTTGCCGCTTCTCATCCCCCTCTGACTGTTGTCATCACCGAGCGACCTTGTGAGCTATTGCACATGGATTTGGGTGGGCCAGCTCATGTTTGCTCTGTAGGTGGGGAGTGGTATGTGTTGGTTGTAGTTGATGATTTCGCGCGGTACTCTTGGGTTTTCTTTTTGGAGGATAAGAGCGAGGCATTTGGTTTTGTTCGAGACTTCGTCTTGAGGTTGAAGAATGAGAGACATGGGGATGTCATTTGAGCTATACGCAGTGACAATGGCACAGAATTCAAGAACTCTACGCCAATGAGTACCACTGACTACACCAATGAGTACCACTACGACTTTAGATGCAGATGAAGAAGGCGAACCCATGGACCAGAAGGAGTACAAGAGCATGATCGGCTCCCTCCTCTACTTCACGGCGACGAGGCCGGACATACAGTTCAGTGTGTGTCTGTGCGCTCATTTTCAAGCTTCACTGAGGACTTCACATCGGCAGGCCGTCAAGAGGATTTTCAGGTACTTGAACTACACTCCTGAGTTCGGTCTTTGGTGTTCTGCCTCCTTGACACTCACACTTCACGGATATTCTGATGCTGATTTTGCTAGGTGTCGTTTGGACAACAATTCTACCTCGGGTTGTTGTCAATTTCTTGGTTCTTCTTTGGTCTCTTGGTCGTCTTGCAAGCAATCTAGTGTAGCCCAGTCCACTACAGAGGCCGAGTATGTTGCCGCAGCCAGTTGTTGTTCCCAGCTTCTATGTGTGACCTACACTATGAGCGGCATTGGTGAGGAGTGCACCCAGGTTCCACTATTATGTGATAGTACCAGTGCCATATTAAGTGTAGCCAAAAACCCAGTCCTTCACTCCAAGACTAAACACGTCGAAGTGAGGTATTATTTTTTGAGGGACAACGTTGAGAAAAGGAACATTTTCTTGTCCAATGTACCTACCCAAGATCAGCTAGCCGACATCTTCACTAAACCACTTGACCAAGTTACCTTCACACGCTTGCGAGGTGAACTTGGAGTGTGTTTCCCTTTTTAGTTGGATCTTGGAGCTTCTCATGTATATATGTGATATATGTATCATTTGTTGCATTTCATGCATGCATTTTCATTTTTGTACCAAACACATGGTAGGATAGCCATCTCTATATCATAGTTGCTAGGATGAGCTTCTCTTATATACTTTGATCACCATAATGTGCTATATGTGAGATTTGTGTATGCTTTGGGAATGGTGATGTGAATGCCATGCTCTTGATGGTATTGTCATATGTTCATGATGAGATAGCTTCTTTTTGTGAAAATGCTAAAATACTTGACTCATTTGTAGATTCATTTTCATGCTCTATTTGTGCTCAAATGCCTATATCATTCTTAGCTTGTGCTTGAGAATCATGCTCTTTTCACTTGGGGTCAAAGACCCATATATCATTGTGAATGTTCACTTGTGGAGGAGCATAAGCTTCTTTTTGCAGCAAAGGCATTCCATGTACCATGCTTAAATTTGAAAATGAATTTGGTCTATGAAATGTCTATGCTTGAAAAATATGCTCATAATCATGTTTTTATGCTTTGATGTATATATCTTGGGTGCTAAACCATTGCATGATGTCTACCATGAGAAGTCTATTAGAAGTAGACACATGGCTCGGTGGCTTTGACATGACATATAGTAGCTTATGGGTGTTTGCTATCATCTTGTGATGAGAACTTGTGATTTTGTATGAGCTTTGTGTGATCTAGTTCTTTTTTTGCTCAAATTGACCATGGATAGGGTTTTGCTCATGAGATGAATTTCTTTTATGAAAATTTCTTAAAATTACTTTTGGCCATGTCACATGTATCTATGTCTCTACTTTCTTGATGGCAATGCGCTAACTACACCATGTCTACCTTTCTTGCTCTATGTCTTATTTGTAGCATTTAGTTGTGCTCTTTGTATATTTGAGAAGCTTGGTAGCTTGTATATGCTTTGACATGCATTTGTGCATGTTCATGGTAACTTGATTCATGCATTGTCAACAAGGGGGAGAACAAGTGGAGTTTTTGGAGAATAAGTGGGAGTTTTTGGAGATTTTGCATGTTGGGGAGAATTTGTCAAAAGAATTGCACTAGTTCAGGGGGGAGTTTGCATATCTGCAGGGGGAGCTCCTTTGGTTTTCCTGAGTTTTGTGCTTTGTGATGTGCTCTTTTGTGGACAGCTTGTTTGTCTCGGCTGTGTTGAGCCTTAGGTGGCCGAGACTTTGTCTGGCGAGTGATCTTGTTTTCGCTTGTTCTTTGGCTTTGGATCACTTGTTGGAGGTTTGTGTTTGTGGTTGTTTTCTTTTCCTTTTTCTCTGATTTGAAGGACCGGATTGGGCGACCAGAGAGGGGAGGGAGTGAATGGGAGCCGATAAAAATTCTTCTCGAGAGAGATGACTCATCTAACGAGATGAACACGACCTCGATCCCGAAATCACTTTCTCCACTCTATCCGCACGTTTGCCAAGATCACGTAGCCACTGGAGTGCTACTGATCCTTGGAGCAAACCATACCTACATGTCACTCAAGCACGCACACACCACAGTAGAACCCACACATGGGAAAACTTCCTGCCAGGGGCGGTCAGACCGCATGGACAGGGCGGCCAGACCGCCTAGGCCTGGAAATTTCCCCAACCTCCAAACGAAGCTCACGACCTCGAATTGACTCAAGATTTCATCTGGAGACTCCTCTGATCAAGGCAAA
The DNA here is from genome assembly GCA_036936925.1 of Cenchrus fungigraminus. Classification (NCBI taxonomy): domain Eukaryota; kingdom Viridiplantae; phylum Streptophyta; class Magnoliopsida; order Poales; family Poaceae; genus Cenchrus; species Cenchrus fungigraminus. The sequence continues at coordinate 8,637,506 of CM072775.1, read as the reverse complement.
CAAGCTATCAGAGAAATCCCCTGAAAAACCAAACTTTCCCCGGCGAAACACACAGGGCGGTTGAGAGCCAGGTGTGGTTCGAGGACCGGTGGATGGTCGCTTCCTGGTGTGATGAGTGATTGACAACGTGGTGTGGACTGATTCTTGGCTAAGTATTGCAGGTGCAGGTTGCGGCTTGACTGGTGCAGGTGCAGGTGAAGAACAAGCGCGAAAGGTCGTTGCCGGTGAGGCCTCCAGGTGTGGAGAAGACAAGTAGGCCTGGTTTGAGGGACCCGGTGGCCAGCGGGGTCAAGTGCGGGCCGCATGGTGGCAAGAACGACAAGATGAAGTCATGGACGGTTTCTTGGTTGAGCCTCAAAACCAAGGTCGAGCCGGGACTACGTGGGAGCCGAGTCATGAGTGGTGATTGGCGGAGGCTACACCGAGTTCGCGGGGTTTCCGGTGGTTCACCAGAAAACCACTGGGTTCCTTGGTTGATCCACAAAGCCAAGACCGAAGAACCGAAGATGGAGGTGCAGCAGCTCCAGACCGGTCTGACTGGTGGGTCTGACCGGTCTGACCGGTGGGTACCGGTCTGACCGGTGAGGAGCACCGGTCTGACCGGTGTGCGACGACGCAGTCCGGAATCTTCGAAGCGGAGGACACGCGTCGGGATCGCAAGGCTTGCGTCGAGGCTAAGCAAGTTTGCGGTCGCTGGGCATCCGTCCGATGGAGTGAAGACAAAGATTTCCGAATTCGCCCTTGAAGGGCATGTATCCCTAGTTAGCTAGTAAGGGTAGTTTCGTCTTTCGGTTGCCTCCATATAACCCAAGTGGTGAGAGGATGGCAGCCATCTCTTGGAACCCTAGCTCATTTAGTTTTCCTATTTTCCTTCCTATTTTCCTTAGGATTTTCGTAGGACTAGCTTGAGAGCTTCATGGTGAGATCTTGTGAGAGGGAAGGATGATCGGGCGGCAAGCTAGACCTTGTATGAACCTCTTTGGTATGTATAGATGATTCGGCGTGGTTCCTCAAGGCTTGGTTGTGTCTTTCCCGTTTCTCCTTTTTGGTGATTTTCGGAGGCTTTTCTTGGCGAATTTCTTGTGGCGGTTTTGAGACCTTTCTCTTTGGGATTTGGTGGGGGATGTATGCATGAACCCCTCGTGGTTCTTTTCCCTTTGATTTCCCTCCCAAATCCGTGAGTAAAGGGGCTCAATTTTGGGGTTTTCGTGGTTCTAGGGTTCGTGGTGTTCTTGGCGGAAATCCTTCGATTCCTCTTGATTCAACAAGTTTTGGTGGACCAAATCTTGGCTATGGAGTGCCCATGAGGTATTCCTACTATCCCCAAAGTCTTGTGCGAATCCGTGGAGCGAATCGGGAGATCGAGAGTTGGATTTGGGGGAGTTGACTCGCGGGCGCTGTTCATCCCGAGCTGCCCAGGTCACACCGGTCTGACCGGTGCCCTTGACCGGTCTGACCGGTGCTAGCCCTTGGTGGGATTTGTCACGAGGAACAGCCTTGTCCGTGTGGTTTTGTCCTGTGGTTCTGCTGGTCAGTTCTTGGCGTGTTTGGAGTTGTTTTGCTAGGTTTTGTGAGGGGTTCTTCTTCCTTTCAGGTTGTGTTTCGGAGGTGGTTTTTGTTCTAGGGCCTAGAGGAGTCACTGAGGCTTCCTGGAACGTTTGCTGTGCGGCTGCTGTAGCCACCGGCCTGACCAGCTCTGTCCACCGGTCTGACCGGTGTCACCGGTCTGACCGGTGTAGCACAGGCAGCAAGCCGTGCAAGTTTCCGCTGTGTGTTTTGGTGAGTTCTGGCTCGGAGGGTTGTGTGTTGGCTCCTAGGACCAGTAGCACTCCAGTGGCTGCGTGGTCTTGGCCAACTTGGGTAGTTGAGTCGGAGACGTGATTTGGAAGCCGTGTTCGTCTTGTTGCAGTTCTCATCTCCTTCGAGAAGAATTTTTATCGGCTCCCATTCACTCGCCCCCTCTCTGGTTCGCCTAATCGGTCCTTCAGCGGTCAAATTGCCTGCACCACGCGATCAGACCGCCTGCCTCCCAGAAAACAGTCATGGGTCAACTCTCAACTTCCCATCACCCGATCTCCCGATTCACCCCACGGATTGCAGCGAAACTTCGGGGATAGCTGGGTCACCTCCTGGACGACCTCTCCACCAAAGGATATCCACCGAAACATTCTCAATCAAAGGTAATCGCGAATCCAAGGGCTCTATGTCATGAACTCGAAGAACTCCGAAAACCACCGAAATCGAAGGTTTTCCCGAGGGATTGCAGGGGCAAAATCACCAAGAAAAGAGGCACAAAGACCTCATGTGTGGTACCCAGCGAAAATCCCCAAAAATAGCTTTGAAAATCACCAAAAGGGAAAATGCCAGGAGACAAAGAGGGACAGATGAACCACGTTGAAGCTTCTATACATTCCATGAAAGGTTCATACAAGGTCTAGGAAGCCGCCCTAACATCCATCCCTCTCTCAAGATGACTCATGAAACTCTCAAGCTAGCCTAGGGAAAACTAAAGAGGAAGAGCAAATGAACTAGGGTTCCAAGAGTTGGCTGCCATCTCCCCTCAAGTGAGTTTATATGGAGGGAACCGAATGACCATACTTCCCCTACTTACTTAACTTAAGATACAGACCCACCAAGGGCACTTTGGGAACTTTGGTCCATTTCTCCATCGGACGGACACCCGTCGACCGCAAGCCGCTTCAACTCTACGGTAGTCTTGCGATCACGCCGCGTGTCCTCCGCTTCGAAGCTTCTCGACGTGCTGCGGCCCATGCGGTTAGACCACCCTCTTGGGCGGTCAGACCACCCTGCTCTCATTCTTTCCCTGGTCAGGCAGTCAGACTGCCCTGACCAGGCGGTCAGACCGGCCCAAGCAGGCTGGCTCGCCCCGTCGAGTCTTCGGTCTTGGCTTTGTGGCTCAGCCAAGTAACCCAGTAGTTTTATGGCCAAACCACTGCAAACCCCGCATGCAATCTTCAGTTGTTAGCTGCTACCTTGCACCGGCTCCTTCTTCTCTCAACGTCGTCTTGCTCTTCTTACCATCGTACGGCCCGCACTTAATCCCATCGGCCACTGGGTACCTCGAACGAAGCCTACTTGTGTCTCCGCTCTGGGGAGGTCACACAGACATAGACCATTCGTGCTTGTTCTTCACATGCACCACACGAATCAAGCCGCAACCTGCACCTGCAATACTAAGCCAAGAGTCAGTGCACACAACGTTATCAATCACTCATCACTAAGCTGCAACCTGCAGCTGCAGGCCAGCGAGCTCGCGGGCGCGGCGTGACAGACTGGTGAGCGTGCAGGACGAGCAGCGCGTGCGCACGGGAAGGCCAGGGCCATGGAAACAACGTCGATTTCATCATTTCTTGCTGCATCTATTCGAGGGAGGACACCGTTTCTCAACAAAGAAACGATTTCCTCAGTTTTGCCTCTCTTTCTTCATTTATTGACCTGCCACGTCATCTTTTTTCTTAGGTGGCACTCCATTTAATAGAGATAGAAACCACCATTAATGCCCATTGGGACTGCCCTAACCATCCCATTAGTGCCACTATAAATATAATGCTCAATTTAGACACGCCTAGGCATATAGATGATATCCTTCTTGCATTATACCAGTGCTTAGAATAGAAGGACTCCTCACCTATAAACTAGGCAAAGAATAATGAGACCCGAGACCGAGAGCACCGAGAAGTAGTGGTTTATTAGTGCCTCAATTCCTCCTACTAGAGGATGGACACCTGGAATTAAGCATTAGTCGTCACTCATTAAAAATGAAATATGATGGATTTCAAGTTGAAAAAACCGTGACACCTAAGAGGGGGTGAATCTGATATTCTATAAACTAAGACTCTAAGCACATATAGAAGCATATTTCAATCTCTATCTAGATATGCAATAGATTTTTGTATGTGTTATCTCTACCACAAAAGAATTTGGCACCCTATGTTCAATCGTATAAATCATACATGAAAATTCTAGGAAATGTAAATACCAAATGTATGTAGAACAAGAAATGTAGATGGTGGTTGAGGTATAGAAGGCAAACTCCCTTCATGGCAACACGGCAATTTTTACCGAGATATAGGAAAGTCAAGCTTTCCACTAGTCCTCATTGTTGCAGCCCCTCTCAAGGGAATGCTCACGCAAGGGCATAAATTTACCAATCAAGTAACTGCATAGGATAGTTGAGCCTTCTCCACGCATGAGTGTGTCTCTGCCTAGCATCTTCCACATACTCCTTGCTTGTGTTGGTAGAGCTCCAGCAAAACGCAAAGGGCCTCCCCTCGTTTTCACATGCACCTGACCGGTAGCCTCCACAAACATGGTTGGAGGGTCTCACAAGAATTACAAGCTCTGAATTTGTAACTAACTCTTGGTGCGCACAAGTACTTTAACAAAAAGGTGTGCAAACCTCGCCTAACTCTAGTCTAATCGCTAAAGCAATGCTTTAATGGGCCTAAACTAATACTACTGATCAAGACCTAAGCCTTATATTAATTATCCTAATCTTCTCTTGAGCAAATTTGTGTATAGAGTAGTTGTGTATATGTGGAATACAAGATTACAACTTCTCCAATATCAAAACACTTCAAATGGCTAGGCAATAAGGTATTTATGACCCCAACTCCAAGAACTAAAAACGTTACAAAGCCATTGTAGCATACCTGCTAGTTCGGTTGTGTGCAGGTAGCACTGTATGTCGATAATACCACATCAACTAGATGTTGTGCTGTTAACACATTAAGCAATGATGTTACGTTGCAACTATTGTTGCAACAGTTAAACATCGATGGTCCAACTATTCATTGACACTACTAGGGAACCGACCTTTCATCCTTGCCCTTAGTACTGGCTCCTTTCTGACCCGGTACTAATGTTAACATTAATACCGCGTCTAAAAGATAGCCCCCAACGACGGCCTATGACCCCCTTTAGTACCAGATGAAGAAATCAACCAATATTAAATGTTGCAAATTAGTACCAGATGAAATTCTCCCCGGGTACTAATGGTATTAGTATCGGGTGAAAGCTTCATCAGGTACTAAAAGGGTGACCCTTTAATACCTTGTGAGCTTTGACCCGGTACAAATGTCCTCCCTCCCTCTAGCCCGAGGCGCCCCCTTCCCACACATAGAAAATATATGTCTCCTCCCAAAGTCCCACCACCTCTCCCTCTCATAACCTTACCTTTTCCTCTCACTCGCCTCCTTTATTTCCTCCATCCCTACGGCTCCCATGTGACGGTGCACGGTGGAGGGAACATGGGGCGTCGGTGCAGAGGCCGTCAGTCCGGCCTGGCCTAGACGCCGGGTAGATGCCAGGCTGGTGCGGTCCCTAGCAGCACGCAGAGGCCAGGTCGGCGTGACGGCGGGTGAAGGCCAGGCTGGCGCAGTGACGCGCCAAGACCGGGGAGTGAAGGTCGAAGGTCGGCGATCGGGGCTGGGGGCTTAGGGTGCGGTGGTCGGGACGTGAAGGCTGGTGGCGCAGTGGCCTCTTTTATGTGATTCGTGTGATTCTTGTGCATTTGTGATTCGTGTGTTCTTGTGAATATGTGTAGTTAAATATGTGATTGGTGTAATTGTTCTTGTGAATACATTTGTGAAAGTGTAGTTTGTCTTGTGACTCTATGATGAAATCTGTGTGCAGTGTAAAGATTTTTGTGATTGTGATTCTTGGAGAAATTGAGAAAAGAAGAAAATAAGAAAAAAAAGAAAAGAAAAAAAAGAGAAGAGAAGGAGAAGAAAAAGGAAACCTGACGGAGCGTGATATGCCATTTACATCAGTACCGATTGGGAAGGATTCTATTACTGAAAGCTCACCACACTACTAGAGAAACAACTTTTGGTCTTGGGGAGGATTTCACATTAGTACCGATTTTTTTGGAGCCGGTACTAATGTGTACATTAGTACCGGGTGGGAAACATAACCCAGGCGAGGCCTCTTTTGACACACATTAGTACCGGGTCGAGGCTAGACCCGGTACTAATGTGTCACATTAGTACCGGGTGGTGTCTAGGCCCGGTTCTATTGTGTCACATTAGTATCGGGTGGTGTCTAGGCCCGGTACTAATGTGTGGCGACCACATTAGTGTCGGGCCTAGACACCACCCGGTACTAATGTATTCACGTTAGTGCCGGGTGGTTTCTAACCCCGGTACCAATGAATTCCGCTGTCCACCACCGTCTGTCTGGTTTAAAATACCCAATGTCTCTCTTTATCCTCCCAACCCACCCACGCCACCCCATCTCCCTCCTATCTGTTCCTCACCATTCATTCTATCTCCCTGACCTCTAACTCTTCCTCTTCTCTCTTTCCAGGGGTATATCCTCTCCTAGCGCCGGCGGTCTAGGGCCAGGGGTCGGACCCTGCTGGCGCGGCGGCATGGGAGAGAGGTGCGGAGGCCAGGCCGTCGCGGCCCCTGGCTAGCGGCGCACGCACGAGAGGCATGAAGGCCAGGCCGCCACGGCCCCTGGCTGGCGGCGCGCGCATGGGAGGCTGCGGTGGCCGCGCCGGCCAGGAGCCGTCAGCGGCCGCTGGCGTGGCGGCGCGGGAGGGAGGCGCGGAGGCCAAGCCTGACCGCGCAGGCCGGGAGCCGTCGGCGGCGGCCGGCGCGGCGGCATGGGAGGAAGGCACAGAGGCCAAGCCTGGCGGCGCGAGCCCTGGCTGGTGTGGCAACACGTGCACACTACGTGAAAAACAACCATTGGTAATGGGTGTGGATGGCCATTTGTAATGGGCAAAACGCCCGTTACCGATCAAGCGTTGCAAATAAGCCAACAAAGGTAATGGGCCGAGGCCTATTACTGATGACACCTAATTGTAACGGGCGTCGAACAAAGACCGTTACCACAACTACTTACCAGTCACCTAAAATGGCTGTTTCTCCGGGCCCACCGGAGCCTTTGGTAATGGGCGCAGACACTGAGCCCGTTACTCATAACACAGTAGTAACAGGTGTCTAACAAAGACCATTACCGAAACTTGTTACCGGTCACCTGAAATGTCTGTTTCTCTGGGCTCACATGGACCTTTGGTAATGGGCACAGAAACCGAGCCCGTTACATGAACTCAATATCGGAGACGTTTGTTGTGGACAAGCGTCTCCACTAAAGGAGACACATCTTTTGTACGTGCGTCTCCTCTGTCTGGACGAAAGGAGATGCGTGCTCTGGACGCGCGTCTACTTTGTTTCGATGAAAGCATCAACTTCTAGGGCCCACCGGTCAGTATTAGTAACAGGCCTTTATGCGGCACGTTATAGTTTTGTCAAACTTGTAACGGGTGTTCCAAGTGAAGCCCGTTACTCACGGATCAGTTTTTATAACGTGCCTTCCTTAACGCCCATGACCGATACGTACGGCACCTACAGTAACCTGCCCGTTTTCTGGCTGCATCCCGGAACCAGCCAGGATTTGGCAGCCACCAGATCAGGGGCTGCATCCTGGAAATAGCCAGGATTTGGCAGCCACCACAGCAATGCAAGGAGACATCACAAACACATTCTCATCACATATATACACAAGCAAGATCACATATATATACACAATGCGAGATCACATCAAGTTCCTCATCAGATCGACATGCATGCTAAAGATTCAAGTTCCTCATCGGTGCTTTGTTTGGATGGAGTCCTGAGAAAACTGCCTAAACCAGGCAACATCTGACCCCAGCCAAGCAAGTTTCTCAGGCAGTACTAAACTAGCCTGAATGCAGCAAGTTTCAAGTTTGTCAGGCAGTACATTGAACTCACAGCGCACCAATATTGAGGTTGCCGTTTCGGTCGAGGATCTCCTTAACAATGTACTCGCACAACATCTCCTGGACCGGCTTTAGATCTTCTGTAGAAACATTTAGGGCGGGTTTGAAATCCTGCAAAATAAAATAATTATGAGAATACAAGTACAAATTAGTTTCTAAAATCAAATGGAGAATATGAGCGGAAACAAGGGTGAGCATTATCTACTGCAGCAACCTTCTTGGTGTGAGGTATGTCTTCGAGTAGTTTGAACATATTGAATGCCACATGGAATCCATGCAAAAAGGACCACGATGGCTGCTGAGCACAATGCGCATCGAGGTACCAAAATGACAAGTTAATGCAGTACCAAATTGGTATGAAGGGACCATAAAAAAACCTCGGTCCCACAGTGGTATTTGGCTTGTGCTTGAATGTCTGATTGGATTTTAGCTTTTTCTTCTTTTCTTTCATCACTTCGTCCTTTGGGCATATATTTTCAGAGGCCCTGCATGATCAACAATACCGATTAGAAACACTAAGAGATCGAATTTTGTGAACAAAACCTACAAGGTACGGACCAATTCACAAGCGCTTGGAGGTCTTCGAACTTTCGCGCGGGATGATGCTTAGCAGAATCTAGATACCAAACCTCTTTGAACATCATATAGATAATTAGTGTTACATAGTGGCCACCGGTGCAGAAGGCACCCACCACATAGTCATTCGTCATTGCATTTCTCAATGCTTGTATTACAAGGGTAGTCTCCTTATCAATCTTTGTGGTTGTGAGAACCTGTGGATCCAAAAACCCAACACTGATCTTCATCTCTGCTGCCTTGTCCATCATTTTCCTACAAAAAATCCAAATGTTAGCATGCATGAACTTTGTGGTCAAAATTAAAGAAATATCTATTTTGGTTTTAAGGCACTTACAATGTCCACAACCTCAAGAAGGTCTCATCCAGAGCAACCAGGGTTATAAGGTCGTACACGTGACTGAATGCAATGTTTAACATTAAATCACCAACACCATGAAAGGAGTCTTCAGGCAACTTTGTTGGAAAACTAAGTTTATCCATACTGTGTTCCATGGCGTAAGTATGCAACCTGGCACAATTCGGTCCAGCAGCCTGTAAGTCCGCATCTGACAACATAGGCACAACAGGCTTGTATTTGAGATCCCGTTTTGTCCAAAAATAGTTAAGAAGCTCATCTCTTGGCAAAGGTTACCTGGCCCCCTTCTTCTGCGGTGGCTGCTGGTCAGGCAGAGATTGCCTGTCCTCCGCCTGTCGCTGCTGCTACTTAGGCGGAGATTGCCTATCCTCCTCTTGCTATTGTTGATGCTCCTGCTGCGTAGTTTTGCTGATCTGCTGCTGCTTCTTAAGCAGAGATTGCCAGTCCTCCTCCTACTGTTGTTGATGCTCCTACTGCGTAGTTTTGCTGATCTGCTGCTGCTGCTGCAGAGCTTTCTCTTGCTGGCACGGAGCTGTAGTACCTCCATCTGATGCTGTACCCCTGCTACCTGATATGGGTGCGGGGTTGGTATTTCTCGTAATGGTGGTACATGGATCCTGTTCTTTGACCATTAGATCTTTTGATAGAGAGCCTCATCTAAGGTTGTTACTTCATCCCCCCAATTGGTACAGGCAGAGGGTAGTGACCCGTATTGCCCCACACATAACTAGGTTGCACCACAGCATACCCATCCTGCACCGGTACTGTATGGAGAGTCTTTTGAAATGGAAAGAGAGTGGCTAGTGCGAGCTCCACTTTATTCCCGGAGCCATCCAAAAGGCTGCACTTGGTTGGCTCTGTCAGTTTATCTATTGTGTCTAGCATAGGTGATCGACTATCAATGTGCTGTTGACTACCTTCGTCCTCGCTGACATGCCAATGGTCTTCCTCTCTGCCACGTGCTTCTTCTTCCTCACTGCCATGCGCAGCTTCTTCCTCGAGGCCATGCACATCTTCTTCCTCGCTGCTACTGACAGGTGGTGATTGGGGTGGATGAAGTACATTTTCCGGTATATGGACAATGCCTGATTCTGCTAGCATGGAGACAATTCTGGTGACTGCTTCACCAATTAGCTCTTCCATCTGCGGTACAGCCTTCTTGTTCCTCTTCTTCCTGTACATTACAGCAAACTCTTCACCAAACCCTTTACCCCAGCCAAGTGAACTAGACATGCCTCCGACTCGACCTTGATGCTCTGGAGTCTCAAGTGCTGCGGTGAGAATATCATTCTCCCTAACCCCATGGAAAGAACCATCGCTAGCCTGAGCTGCAAGTGTTTTCACCCTAGTTGCTACCCCCACCACCGCAGGGTTACTGAATGTTATGTCCCTGCTTCCTTCACTAATGGTCTTCCACTTACCTTCCCTTGCTCGCAGATAAGGCCTCGAACGTCCAGGAAATTGGTCCCAAGGGTTCTATTTTCCTTCTTCAGCTAGCTTTGCATCCTCCTCCTCCCACTCTTTCCTTTTACGAACATAACCTTTCCTGCCCGTCCTGTGTAGCTTATTATGCAATGCTCTCTTTTCTTTCATCCCTTGGCTCAATCACTGAAATCTCGGAGAATTGGTTTCCTGCACAAACATGGCCCAGTCTTCTGGCTGCAAAAAGGCATGCTTCACAAAGGGAGTCTCCTCTTGGCTCACATATTTTTTCCTAAATGGGTCTTGAACCACCGTTGCAAGGTTGCAATCTCTGACTTAGCTGCCTTAACTGCCTTCTTGCGAACAAATTCAGCCAGATTGGCTGGGTAATCTAGCTTTTCCTCTAAAACTGTAAACAACTCTTCTTTCTCAATTGGTGAGAGATCGTCAACTGCCTTGTTGATGGACACCCTCTCTCGAGCTATGAGGCCACAGACCAATACAAATCTATCCCTCACAGCATCTGGGGTAGGCCAATAATTGTTATCAAGTCCAGTTGCGGTCAACTTGTCTTCTGGACATTTGGATTGTGTCCTTGACCCGCGGGATCGAGTACTACTCGCAGCAGTATGTGCTGAGTGACCCTGTGAAGAAGGATCACCGTCGATAGGCTGTGAACAAGGTTCACTGTCGATGGGCTGTGATGCTGCACTGGAGGTAGAGGAGTTTGTTGTTGTGGGAGACTGCATAGATGATATGTCAGGTCGTCAGTAGAGCAACATAAGCTAGACTGAAAACCTAAACAAAATAAGATAAATTCTTATTTTCTGACAGGCAAAATAGTTGATATTAGCATACAGGTTGGGGATAGGTGCTAACCATTTTGACAGGGTGAAGCAATATGCTTATATATCAAAGCAGAGACTAAATTCCATCAACTGCTTCCTTGTCCAACTTCAGCAGCAATAAATTGTGTGTTCCATGTGTACATGCAACAAGAGGACAAAGCAATCAGAATTAAAGTATGCTAACAGGTCCAAAGCATAACTATCGATCTGGTACATTCGAAGCATAACACAATTTAAACAGTTCATATAAGTTCATCTGTTAGCAACAATTTATTCAAACAGACTTGGAGCAACAAAATTCATCTGTCAAATCCACAACCAATCAATTAAAAATGAACTATTAAGGCATGTTGTACTAATGCAGGCAATTCCAAGAGAATAATCCTATGTGAACAACCGTAAAGTAGCATGTCTCCCTAATCCACCTTGACTGGAATAGCAGATTGGGTGGCCGAGCAGAGAGAGGGCATTGGGGGTTCAAGCAGCACTAACCGCTGTCGCGAATGAAGTAGTTGTTCTCGTGGTGGTCGGAGAGGCCCGATCCGCATCGCCTCGTTGCCTGAGGTGGCCAGCTCGTCGTCGTGGCCAGGGATGCCGGATCCGCGTCACCATCTCTAGGTTGGCCGGGACACCGTCCGCACGCCAGTAACCGCATCCTCATCACCGTCGTCACGGCTGGAGCCGCTTAGCCGACGTCACACCGGGAATGGTGGGGCTGGAGAAGAGCAGGGTTGCGGCAGGGAGAGCGGCAGCGGCGGGCTAGGGCTGGAGAAGGAGCAGGGTGGCGGCGGGGAGAGTGCGGGCGTGGTGGATCTGTCTGAATTAGACTCCCGAGTATATATATGTCCCTTGATAGTTTCTTTTGCGAAGTTTCTTTTCAGACAATTTGGGTAACTCCTTGATAGTTTTGACGTCCTTGACTTGCAAGTGGAGTAGATCTCCAGTCACATGCATTGGCGCTTGTCGATTCTCCTTTTCCCCATTAAACTGACAATCCATGTCTCGGTAGTCATGTTTCTTACTGAGGAAACGACGGTGCCCCATAAATGTGAATTTCTTTGAATTTCATAGCCACACTGCACAAGTTTCTTCCAAGCAGTGTGGGCAAGCTACACCTTTCCTTTTACACTGGCCCGAAAGGTTGCGATGAGCCGGGTTGTCTTTGATGGTTGTGAACAACATGGCGTGCAATGTGAACTCCTCACGGCCGAACTCATCCCAAACCTCCGTCACACCAGGCTTCCAAAGTATCTTCAAGTCATCAACTAGTGGCCTCAAGTAGACATCAATACGGTCGCCAGGTTGCTTTGGCCCGGAGACCAATATTGTCAGCATCATGTATTTCCGTTTCTTACATAGCCAGGGTGGAAGGTTGTACATTGACAGCACGACAGGCCAGGTGCTATGTGTTGAGCTCTGGTTACCGAATGGGTTCACGCCATCTGTGCTCATTGCGAACCGAATGTTCCTGCTTTCATCGGCAAATTCCTCAAAGTGGGATCAATGTTTTTCCATTGTTGACCATCTGCGGGGTGCTTAATCTTGCTAACTTCCTTCGTTCGTGCCTTATGCCAACGCAAGAGTTGGGCCTCCTTTCGTGTGGCGAACCATCTTCTCAACTGAGGAATGATGCAAAAATACCATGCTACCCTAACAGGAGCCCCTTTAACACCTTCTTCTTCTTCTTCTTGCCTGTGATCTCCACGGGCTCGTTGTCGTCATCATCAACATTGTTATCATCTCCACCATCTTTTTTCCTCTTGTATCGATCGAACCCACACTTGGGGCACTTGTCAAGGTCTGCATAATCTCCACGGTACAATACACAATTGTTCTTGCAAGCATGAATTTTTTCAACCTCTATTCCCAGAGGACAAATTATCTTTTTTGCCTCATAGATAGACTCAGCTATTTGGTTTCCCTCGGGTAGCATGTCCTTAAGGAGATCCAATAGTTGTTTGAAACTTTTGTTGCTCCAATCATGATCTGCCTTAAGCTGCAGAAGTTTTAGATCACTAGAAAGGCGAGAGTACTTCTTGCAACCAGGATAGAGGGGTTTCTTTGAATCTTCAACAAACTGCTTCAGCCTCGCTAATTCAGAAGCTGTATACACTCGTTGAAACTCAACATCCCGCAACATTTGATCAACATTGTGCACACGTTGCAACAACTCACCATCATTGAAGCCTGTAACTTCTTGATCAGTGATATCATCAGGCCTCATCACAATTGGTGGGAATGGTTCATTTTCCTCAAAAACTCCACCTTCATCAAGCTCTTCATCATGGCATAGCGCTGCCCCTTCATTATTAAGGCCCGTAGCATGGTGTCGCACTTCACCTTCATTTAGGCATCCTGCTTCGACTTCATTAAGCCCTTCCTCACCATGTTTATTACAACACGTGCAATTTTCTTTGAAACCACGTGTGATCAAATGATGAAAAATGTTTTCCCATTGTCCGAACTTCTTCTGGTTGAGACAATCTATACAGGGGCAAAGCATTGCCTGAACACCACGGTTTCTCATATCCGCCTCTGCTTGATCTAGAAAACCATTGACCCCCCTAAGAAACTGTCCCAATCTCGGGACTTACTGTACATCCAAGCCCGAGCAGCAGCAGCCATCTGCAATTTTCATACATCAAATGAGCATAATGCATCACCAAAACCGATGAGTAAGAGGATTAGGAAAGCGAAGTTCAATAAAAGGGGTCAATTTCCACCTTGACGAGGACTGTCTTCGAGGCGAGCGCTTCCGAGGAGGAGGACGAGGAGTTGCGGCCGCGGCGACAGCGACGGCGTGGAGGATGGCGCCGAGCCCGTGGAGAAGGATCAGCTGCTGCTTTGGAGGACGACGACGTACGGCGCGGAGGGACGCCATGCCGCGGTCGACGTCCGCCGGCCCCTTTCGCCGTTGCGCATGCGGCTAGCCAGCCTGCTGCAACGCCAGCTTTCTGAGGAGAGAGAGCGCACGCACAGCGAGTGGGGCCTTCAGAGAGCACGCGAAAATGCTGCTGCAGCAACCGCGGGGAGAGAGCGAGTGGGGCCTCAGAGGAAAGAGAACGAGTGTAGTTGTCTGAGATAGGAGAGTGGTCGGAACGCAAAGACAAAGACGCGTATTAACAACACGCGTCTCTATTGTGAGAAAACAAAGGAGATGATAGCTCCAAACAAGCGTCGCCAATTGGGTCATCATAAAATGAGATGTGTCCTAAAAGCCATGTGTCTCCAATAGGAAAGTCAACAGTAACAGGCTTAAAGAGCCCGTTACCGATAGGTTTCACTTTCGTATTGGATGCATTTTAACGTCCATTACAAAGAAAACATGTAACGGACGTTTAAGAAGTCCGTTACCAGAAGCCCTCATTGGTAACGGGCGTTGTGGTGGCGAGGTCAGGGCGAGGTCGGGGTCGAGCCTGCCGCACTTATGCGTAACGGGCACCAAACAACAATCATTACAGATGGGGTCCATGTAACGGGTGTTAAGGGTCCGTTACAAATGCCGCGTGACCTATTTGAGGTTTTCACGTAGTGGCAGGAAGCCAAACTGCCGGTGTTCTTGTGAACCTTTTTTATTCGTGTTGTTCCTGTGACTGAATATGTGAATGATTGAATCTGTGAATGATTGAATCTTGTGATATGAGATGATTGAATCTGTGTAGTTGAATGATTGATTCTGTGAATGATTGAATCCTGGGAGCTAGATGAGATGAGAAAGGGAAAAAGAAAAGAAAAGAAAAGAAGAAAAGGAAAGAAAAAGGAAGGAAAACGGAGATGACGGACGAGGGGGTTGACGGCCGTCGGTGGCCACCTTCGAGTACCGGGTCATGAGAATGCCCGGTACTAAAAGTCCTTTAGTACCGGGTATATCTAACCGGTACTAATGTGGCTCCCACATTAGTACTGATTGGCCAGTACCAGTTCCAAAACTGGTACTAATGTGGGTTGCCAACCGGTACTAAACGTTATTTTTCTAGTAGTGCCATTATGTACTGATTCTATAACTGATAGTAAAAGACACCCTTTTAGTGTTGATTTGACAGTACCGGGGGAACAACCGGTACTAAAGGGGTTATTACCCGGTAGAAAAGTTTTTTTTTAAGACGTGCAAAGCATGTTTTTCATTAAGAGAGGAGAAAAAGCATCCGGTTTAGATTACAACAAGGCATGGGGCCTAAAGAAAAGAAGACGAAAGCATTACACCGCCCTCCCTGGGCGAACACCTAACAACCTAGCGAGTGGGAGGAAGCCCGCGCGCGCCCAAGTCCTAGCCTCATCTAGGATCGCCGGGACGAGTGCCACCGGCATGAGAGCCTCCTTGTCATTAACGCGCCTGTTCCGCTCCCTCCAAAGCGACCAAGCGACCAGCCAAACGAATGAGTCGAAGCCTTTCCTCCGAGCCTTAGCGAGCTGCTTCCTGGCGGAGCACCACCACTCTGCGAGCCTCACCGGGCGATCCGGAGCCAGGCTTGGAAGGAGAATGTGCCTGAGAGCCAATACCCGGTAGAAAAGTTTGGTTCATAGTAGTGCAAATGTTGCAGTAGGTAAATTTTAATAATGTTTCATCGGAGGATCCAATGACAAATTTTCCATCAGAGATGTCTAAACGCTAGCCATTCATTTTTGTATCTTCTTACTAGTGCTCAACTGTCCAAACATGTGGCATAAATGTTTTTTTTCAACTGTCCAATGAGGTTTGTATAACTTCTTTAATTTATGTGAAGCAGGAAAAGCATGATGAAATTGCTACATACTAAAAGTTTTATGACTCTCATTTCTTCAAGTTAATCTCCAGTACAAATCATTGACTTGATGCCACGTGAAGCAAAAAACGAGAAACAGATATTTAAAGGATACAGTACGCAGTCACAGAGCAGGCCCTTGACAAAATATACAATCATACATAAACACTATATTTCACATTCCATATGTTGATACACTTTCAGTGTCCACCAAAACCTGGTGTGTTTCTCTGAGAACTGTGGATCATGGCTCGACAAGGGTAGCGCCCATGTGGACAGACATGATGTATGTCTTCACCAGCTGGGGCAGTCCTTCCGTCAATATTGGTGAGTTTGCGCATCTCCTGTCCATGATTTTTCTTGTGCATTTCATCCCCATGTATTTTATTTGGAATACATGTACATGAATGAAATAAAGCAAGCCCGATGACTGCCAACACAATAATAGTTGTCATTTTCATAATTTCTTGTTGCCCTACAGGTAATGATTCGTTTTTAATCAACAGATTACCTTCTTGCAGGACCAATTAAGGATCTTATACAGAAAGTTCTTTTGCTAATTTAATGATACAGGCATTCATTGCGAAAAGAATGATAGAATTATTTACCACAAGATGCAGTAGCCGAGGCTGCTTCCAAATGCTTTTACTGATCAGGCCTTCTCTCGTTAGTTTATAAAAATGTCATAGGAAGTTGTGCTACTTATAAGGAGAGAAAAGTAGTGCTGCTACGTTTCAGTTACTGATTGCATGTAAGAGCCACTCCAGTGGGGCTGCAAATTGAAGCACACAAAACTCATTTGTGGGACGGATTGCAAAAAATAGATGCTGAAATTAGCTCTCAACTCCAGTAGAAAATCAGCTCATGCCTCTATTTTCTTGTGGACCCCCTCCCTCCTTCTCTTGCCCGGTGCGACAGAGATGAGGCCGGCGGGTGTCGCCCCTGCAGCTGAGGGAGCGGAGGCCGCCGCATAGAGGGAGTCTTGGCCCCTGCCCTGTCTCGCCTCCCGCCGCCACTGTCTTCTGCTCGTGTCCTCGCGAGGTGGAGCTGCATTTTAAGTGCATGTGCGAGGCCCTGCGCCTCTGAGCCACCAGGCACCATGGGAGGCGCGACGTCGAGTAGCGGCCGGAGGCAGGCCTGCACAACGGAGTCGTAGGTACGCACGGCGTAGTCGTGGTGCTCTCATGCGGGCATGGGGAAGAGGGACTCTAAGATAGAGCCACCATGGGTCCGCTGTCGTCGGCCCGAACCGGCCCTGGATCTGCTGCTACACCGCGTGTGGTCTATGTGTGCTCCTGGACGACCGCAGAGAAGGGGGAGAAGAGGAGGCGTGCATCGGCACCCATGGAGACAGGGGGTGGCGCCGCTGCACAAGGCAAGGGCGCGCCGGTTTAGAAGGAAGGGGGAGGGCCGTGGGTCGCCATGGCCATCACCGCTGGACCAGTTACGCTCGCTCGAGCCTGCCGTCACGGTGCTCCGCACTGCCAAGGGCTCGGGCTCGAGCTCGCCTGTCGACGTTGTGGCTCGTGGGATTCGCGGCGAGGGCTCCTCCTCGCGGGCCGGAGCATATAGGAGCTCTGCGGCTAGCCCTTCTCATCGAGCTCGCCTCACTGGAGAGGAGAGGGAGTGGCAGCAGACGATTGAGGAGGGAGATCGAGAGGAGGCGTAGAAGCTGACGACGCCATGCCCGTCGGAGGAGGAAGAGGGAGGGCCGCGAGCCGCCATGGTTGCCTCACCTAGAACCTCCTATCACCGTCGGCCCAAGCCGTCCTGGATACGACGGATCCACCACTAGCGCATCCATGGATGGCGCATGCACGAGGTAGGGGAGGGGGTGGCACACCGACGGGAGAGCAGAGGGAGGGGCGGAGAGGGAGGTAGGGAAGGAGAGGGGAGGAAGGTGGCGGACGGCGGCACCTGGAGGCAAGGGTCGCCGCCACTGGCCTCAGCTTCTCCGCGGGGGCAGAGAGGGAAGCACGGGGTGGGGAATGGCGAATGAGGAGAGGAAAAAGAAAATAAACTAAAATAAAAATGGTGGGACCCACGCTTTTGGGGGAGAATTGGAGGACCTCTACGAATAGAAGCTTAGACCTTGAATTTGAATGACCATGAAAAATGCAAGCCCATTTGGAGTTGAATTTTTCGATCAAAACTCTAAATTTTATAGTACAGACCCATTTGCATGCCACCACTAGAGTTGCTGTAAGTAATTCTTGAGACTGAAAACTTGAGTCTCACCCCTAATTATTTGAAGCAGATATCAGACAGTTCAAAGTGGGCGACGTCTTTCACCCATGACGCATCATGATAAAATGGTAGAGACTTTTATATCATTCTTTTAAGACATTATGAATTAGCATTTTGTAGCTTTCTCCCTTTTTTCCTGTAGTGATAAATACGAATACTATTTCAGTTGTCTTGTCAAAATAATGTTGCCGGAAAGGAATTTGTATGCCACATTTTATGAGGCAGGTCCTCCTTTTTCTCCAAAGGTATATTTCTCAAATATGTTTATTATATTAATGGACTATAACGGCACTAGTGATGACCATGTCTAAATAAGAATTCAATATTTCTTAGTACTACGGGTTCTTAGTAAAACACGTTTCTTGAGGCGTCTAAAAAAACGCGTTTCTTGAGCCCCACATGTTCTTAGTTACCGATTTACTACAGTTCATTGGGAGGTTGTCACTTTGCACCCCCGCTGATCTAAAAAAAAGAGAGAGACCATTTTCATTTATATGACGGTAAATTATGGTGGTTCCTCTTTTGCTATTCAATTTTGTGAAAATTAATTGCATTTATGAGCAAAGTTAGTAACAAATTAAGGCCATATAGTATGATGGATGCACTACTCCCGCTATGTTATTTTGACAAGACAAATGAAAATTACACAGCTTTACGACCTTAATAATTGAATACCATAGTGGTCCACTGTAGAAATGACAAAAGAAAAGCAGTGATATGCCAAGGAGAGATTCAATTTTCAGCTTGTTATCCTCACTGACCTCCAGCAATTAAGTCTATGGAGAGTTCCAGATAAAAGATATTAGACAAATTTATTTAAAACCTTGGGAAGCCATATTTTTCTTAGTCTTGTTGTATCGTGAGCATAGATTCAAATTTCAAATTTCCCAGTGTAAAATGTTCTATGAACCCACCCTAAAAGTAAATTCAGTTTTGGGTAGCCATATTTTATTCCTGCTGGTACCCTAAACAGGAATTGAAGTGTGTTAATTTACTTTTAGCTTCCATGTCTGCGAGGGCTGTAATTTTCACCGCACCTTCCATTATACACACAATCTTACTTAGTCACGCACTCATTTCCACTGCAAAGTTTATATTATACAATGTTCAAATACCAAATTTTCAGTTTATTCCCTGTATAACTAGCCTATCACCTCTTATGGAAGTAAACAAAGTTTCACAAAAACAACTAAGTTCAATCAGTTTGCTGGATCAGATTCCAGTAAGTATTGTTAACCTCTGCATTTCTAAGAGTTCATATTCTTATTTTTTGATGGAGCTGTTTGAATTATGCCATGTGCTTATATATCCTACTTTAATTTACTATTTCATTTCTACGAGTTATATTCTTTTTTGATGGGAGAAGTTCAATTATTGCAAGTGTTTATTCTACTTTATAATTTATGAGAGAAAACATAAATGGAGGTGATTAACTTAGTTGATGTTGCTCTTAAAAAAATCTTTTGTGCATTAGATTGTTACATGAGTACTAGATACACATCATTATGAACAAATTGCACACGCAACAATCAACGGAAGGTGTACGTGTACGTGCTATCTATTCAAAATTTCAAACCAACACATGTACTCGCTTCGTTATCATTTGGTCATACCTTTTCAATTCACATGCTCATGCGGAGATATAAAGATAAACAGACTTAAAGCAGTTCTTACAGTTCATCATCAACAACATATAAGCATGCAGTTAATCAATACAGATTCATCATCAACTAAGCCTAAGCTAAGTAGTTAATCAGTATAATTGAGAACCATAAAGCATAACACTACGTGAAAACCTCAAATAGGTCACGCAACATTTGTAACAGTTCCTTAAGACCTGTTATATGGATCCCCATCTGTAACGGTTGTTGTTTGGTGCCTGTTACGCATAAGCGCGGCAGGCTCAACCCCGACCTCGCCAACACAACACCTGTTACCAATGAGGACTTCTGGTAACGAGCTTGTTAAACGCCCATTACATGTATTCTTTGTAACGGACGTTAAATTACGTCTGTTACGAAAGTTAAACCTATCGGTAACGGGCTTTTAAAATCCGTTACCGATCACTACCCTATCGGTAACAGGCTCTTTAAGTTCGTTACCGATCATTGCCCTATTGGTAACCGACTCTTAAGGTCTGTTACCGATGACCATTTGACGCCCGTTACTAGACTGGGAGCTCAATAATTGAAGTCCATTAACACTCTTAACTACCGTCAAGCAGGAACGCAGCTGCAACACTTTGTCATCATAGCAAATATTGGACATCACACAAACATAATCATGTCTCTTAATATGCAAAATCACACATAGAGATAGTAGTCATAAGAGCATATTGTATATTATTCTACATATTTAAGATGCAAATATAGCATCACATGTTCACATATGACATGTATAATGTTCAGAACAAACATATTCACATCTGATGTGCATCAGCAGGGGCACTAGTTAGATGGCTTCTTTTGTGCTACAGCCTCAAGTTCAGCTATCTTTGCCTCTAGTTTTACAAGTCTTTCCTGCAGCTAAGCATTCTTTTATGCCGCTTCGGCAAGTTGAATATCCTTCATCTTCTGTGCGCCTTTAAGTTGCTCCACCTCAGATTCTAGTATTTTTTGACCATTTGCTAGGAGACTTATGTCCTCCACAGCCTTGTCGTCCATCCTTCTATCCACCTTGTCGAGTACTTTGCAGATGCAGTCAAGATCTTCCCGAGTAACAACACATTTCGAAAACAAAGGCAAATTGATGAAAGTTTCATAATTAGATTACCAAGTTTAATATCATGAAAGCTGTAACTGGTCAAACAAGAAAGTTGTTTAGTAGTAACTGGGTTCAAAACTTGCCTGCTTCTCTTTACCAATGGCATCCATCCTTCTTTCCAGCTTGTTTAGGAATGTCCAGGTGTAGTGAAAGGTTTTCTTGTGCCTGTCGATGTCTGTCCAGATCCTGACAATGTCATATGATGGTACAACAACTTTCTAAATCAAAGGAAAATTGATGCATTGGAACCATTGATCAGTGAAGGCACTGGATGTACAGTTAATAAAAGTCGCTGAGCCTGAAGATTCAAAAATTGAAGCAGTATATAGAATGAGTTCAACATTTTTGTGAGCAGCATATGATGAGTACCTGGAATTCAATTTCAAGCATAAACCTATAGGATTTGTAGTTAACAAAATTTTTACTCGAAACCCTGAACAAAACAGAAACTACCAAACTCTAACTTGCCTCGTGGTGTTTAGAATCATCCGCCTCGTCGACTGGAGGGGGGTGGCCGGAGTCTTCGCCTGCGTCGGGGTAGTAGTCCTCGCTAGACTCGAGGTGTACGACCCCGACGTCTTCGGCCTGATCCACCCTCTTGCCGCATGTGCATGGCTTCTTCCTCCGCCCTAAGGAAGGCTCGGCCTCTGCCTGCCGGGCGTCGCTGGAGTGCACCCCCTTGGCGCTTGCGTGTGTGTATGGCTTCCTCCACCCGACCGACGAAGATTCGGCCTCTCCCATGGAGTGTCAAGGAAGCCGCACAGGGGTGGCTAGTAGGGGCGACTCCTCTTCGTCGTGGAACCTCACTCTCTTGGCGGGGGCGGCGGTGGGGGGAGGCCTTCTCCTCCTCGCTGCAGAACCTCCCTCTTGAGTCGCGGAAGTACGACTGCTTACCGACAGCCATCTCTGTGACGGAGACAAGGAAGGAGAAGGGGAGAGAAAGCGATGGAGACGAGGAAGGCAGAAGGTTTGAGAAGGAAGGAAGAATGGCTGTGTGGCAGGGATGGCTTTGGTCAGACATTGGGAACAAAGGAGACGCGGATTAACCAAACCGCAACTCCAATGCACAGGGGCAGTGCATGGGGTCGGCTCCTCCTCATCGGTTCGGAGGGGCAAAGGAGACGCGGATTAACCATCCCGCGGCCCAGTTCTATTGGAATGAAGAACAATTTGCATTTCTTCTTTTAATCTGCAATCAAATTTTGTTCTGTGCAAAGCACATTTGGCTGAGACATACACGCACAATCAACACATATCTTTTGAGACAAAACAGACATCATAAGAGAGATAACTTGTCGACATATATAGATAAAGATAACTTGTACACATAGATCCACACAGATATACATAATTATTACAAATTGTTAACTAGGCCTTAACTTGCCCATCACATTTTTTACAATGGTCATGCTATCTGACCATGCACATCAACAAAAGCATGCCCCCTTGAACATCAACAAAAGCATGGTATCTTGAACATGGCTATCTGTCCTTGCACATCAACAACCTTGAACTTACTCATACCCCATCACTAAGGTCTACTTTTTGTGCAGCCTCTTCAAATGAAACCAAGGTATCTTGAAACACTTCGAGCGCATCTTCCATGGGCTCCAGATTTTGTTCAGCCCCAAACTTGTATCTCCTCAAGAATGTAGCCTTTTTGAGGTGGATGCACATTTCTTCATAAATATTATCAGCCTGGGGTTTCACATATTCCCAGACTTTAAGGTTTAGTAGAGTCTCAAGTTCTGCTCGCGGGTAGAGGAGTGCTTGCTAAAATAGGGTTAAACATGGTATAAGCATAACATAGTTCAGTACTAATTTGCCTTAGAACTTGAAAAGTATAAGAAGAACGTAGTTCACATCTAATTTTCCTCAGAACTTGGAGTAGTATAAGATCATAACGAGTAGTTGTCGTATGGACATCCCTGGGCCCACTACTCAGGTGGGTACTGGGACCGACTACTCCGTGGGCCCCTGGGACTACCCGACTTGAGCTGCACCGCACTTGTTGGCGTGGAGCGCAAGGCAAACAGAGGATTAGTACTCGGTTAGGAAGCTAGACATGTCCGGATCCATGTAGAGTACTCCTAGCCGCACACGACTAGTACTCCTCTGGCAAACCGACTTGTAACCCTGCCTCCCGAACTATATAAGGCGAGGCAGGGACCCCTATCTCATCATCCGCATCATCTTGTAAACACACCCCAATCAATCCAGAGCTACGCAGCATACAGGACGTAGGGTATTATGCACCTCGCGGCCCGAACCTGTCTAAATTGTGTGCCACATGTCTCTCCTTCGAGTTACCGATCTCGGTGAGGCCACATTCATCTACCTCGGGTACTCCCCTTGGTAGGTTACCGGTCTAAAACACCGATAGCTGGCGCGCCAGGTAGGGGATCTCGCCGAAGATCACATGGTGAACTCGACGGCTTCAATCGTCATCAAGCCAACCGCCGCTTTCAATCACGGTGACACCTTCGTCTTCGGCTCCTGGGTCTGCACCGCTGACGGCGCTGGATCGTTCCAGCGCTACCTCACCATGACTCCGGATCCGGAGACCGGGCTCATGACGCATCCCGAAGCCGTCACGGGTCAACTCATCGAGAAATTCGGTGAATTTTCGCTCTGCCAACAAGTCGCCGACTTCGTGCTTGGATCCGCCTCCAACTCAAACTCGACGTCGCCCTGGATCGTTTCATGCGAGCCGGCTCCTGAGCCATCGTGTGAAACAGTCCTCCTCCACGAGCACTTCCCATACGGTCTCTGCAACTCTAGCAGGGCCCACGCGGAAGCTCTCGCCGCACGCCGGGCCGGCAAGGAGATCGCCTCCGAGTACTCCTCGGACTCCAACACCGCAACCGGCTACTACTCGGACTCTTCCTAGGAGTTCAACTTCGGATTGGACCCAAACGAGTCCGAGCCCGAGCTCAACATCACTGAGGAACCGCTGTCAGGTCCTGCGACTGGCTTGGTTATTACATCTACTCCCGTCGGCAGATTCGTCTACTGGCCCGACCGCAAGCCCGCAGACCCGACGGACGACAACTCACGCTGCGTCGCCTACCTCGATTCACTCCCCTTCCAGGAGGGGACCCCGCTGGCTCCTAACGACGAGCACACCCCCACCGAGGTGGTGACTACTGACTCCAGTCTCTGCACTCCCGACTGTGAAGTCTTCATGACGACCGGAGATGCTGGGACCTCAGAAAATGGACCCGACCGGTACCTTGACGATATCTCAGAGGATGAGTTGTCTGCCAACGCACCTCCCAACGAGACCACCGAAGACAAGAACGCCCAACGTGGCCGCAACAGGAAGCGGAACAATCGACGCAGACGTCTCCGGGAAACTCTCCCCATCCGGAACTGAAGGATCGATTAGGCGAACCAGAGAGGGGGGGAGTGAATGGGAGCCGATAAAAATTCTTCTCGAAGGAGATGAGAACTCCAACAAGACGAACACGGCTTCCAAACCACGTCTCCGACTCAACAACCCAAGTTGGTCAAGACCACGCAGCCACTGAAGTGCTACTGGTCCTAGGAACCAACAACCACCTACACCTACTCGAGAACGCAGAGGAAAAACCAACTCGAGCAGCTACTAGGCTACACCGGTCAGGCCGGTGAGCAGCACCGGTCAGAGCGGTCCCTACTGGCAAAATCTGAGAACTTCCACAGAAGGCCTCTACACCGGTCAGGCCGGTGTAGCTCACCGGTCAGACCGGTTCAAGCCAGGAAACCCCAAATCCACCAAACTGGCCTACCGAGCTCCAAACTCGAAACAGCAGCAACACGGGACTACAACGAACTCACCAGAACGTTCACCCAAGGCAAAGCCCACAGAGCCTCTGCACCGGTCAGACCGGTGAGCTGCACCGGTCAGACCGGTCAGGCTGGGCCGCTCGGGGATGAACAGCACCCACGGGTCAACTCCCCCAAATCCAACTCCCGATCTCCCGAATCGCTCCACGGATTTGTGCAAGACTTTGGGGATAGTAGGAACACCTCATGGGCACTCCATAGCCAAGATTTGGTCCACCAAAACTTGCTAAATCAAGAGGAATCGAAGAAATCCCACCAAGAACGCCTCTAACCCTAGAGCCACGAAAACCCCAAAATCGAGCCCCTTTGCTCACGGATTTAGGAGGGGAATCAAAGGGAAAAGAACCACGAAGGGTTCATGCATACATCCCCCACCAAATCCCAAAGAGAAAGGCCTCGAAATCGCTCCAAGAAAATCACCAAGAAAGGGCTCCGAAAATCACCAAAAAGGAGAAACGGGAAAGACACATCCAAGCCTTGAGGAACCACGCCGAATCATCTATACATACCAAAGAGGTTCATACAAGGTCTAGCTTGCCGCCCGATCATCCTTCCCTCTCACAAGATCTCACCATGAAGCTCTCAAGCTAGTCCAAAGAAAATCCTAAGGAAAATAGGAAGGAAAATAGGAAAACCAAATGAGCTAGGGTTCCAAGAGATGACTGCCATCCTCTCACCCCTTGGGTTATATGGAGGCAACCGAAAGACAAAAATACCCTTACTAGCTAACTAGGGATACATGCCCCTCCAGGGCGAAATCGAAAATCTTTGTCTTCGCTCCATCGGACGGATGCCCAGCGACCGCAAACTTGCTTAGCCTCGACGCAAGCCTTGCGATCCCGACGCGTGTCCTCCGCTTCGAAGATTCCGGACTGCGTCGTCGCACACTGGTCAGACTGGTGCTCCTCACCGGTCAGACCGGTACCCACCGGTCAGACCGGTCAGACCCACCGGTCAGACCCACCGGTCAGGAGCTGCTGCACCTCCGTCTTCGGTTCTTCGGTCTTGGCTTTGTGGATCAACCAAGGAACCCAGTGGTTTTCTGGTGAACCACCGGAAACCCCGCGAACTCGGTGTAGCCTCCGGCAATCACCACTCATGACTCGGCTCCCACGTAGTCCCGGCTCGACCTTGGTTTTGAGGCTCAACCAAGGAACCGTCCATGACTTCATCTTGCCGTTCTTGCCACCATGCGGCCCGCACTTGACCCCGCTGGCCACCGGGTCCCTCGAACCAAGCCTACTTGTCTTCTCCACACCTAGAGGCCTCACCGGCAACGACCTTTCGCGCTTGTTCTTCACCTGCACCTGCACCAGTCAAGCCGCAACCTACACCTGCAATACTTAGCCAAGAATCAGTCCACATCACGTTGTCAATCACTCATCACACCAGGAAGCGACCATCCACCGGTCCTCGAACCACACCTGGCTCTCAATCTCCCCCTTGATGAGTGCATTGACAACACACACGTTTTGGTAACCAAAAGAAAAGAAAAAGAAAAGAAACGACTAAAAGAAACTCCAACAAGCGATCGAAAGCCAAAGAAAGGCAAAGAGCAAGATCACTTGAAGAAGACAAGTCTCGGAGCCCTTAGGCAAGGGCAACGGCTCGACACATCCGAGACAAAACCATGCTCAAGCAAAGAGCACAAGCCAACAATCCAAAGCTCGAAAACCACAAAGAGCTCCCCCTGCACACATGCAAGCTCCCCCTGAACCAATGCAACTCCCCCTGGACGAATGCATGCAAACCTCCTCGCAAAACAGAGCAGCTGCTTCAGCTTTGCTCTGACCGGTCAGATCGGTCAACCACACCGGTCAGACCGGTGTGCTAGATCGCCCAGCACCTGGACCTCCCACCGGTCAGACCGGTGTACCTCACCGGTCAGGCCGATGACCACCTGGGAAAAACTTGAAACTGCACGAGCTCAAAACTAGCTCGAAACCACTTGGAAACCTTCTAAATGCATGCAGCAAGCCAAAACATGCTCAAACTTCTCCCCCTTGTTGACAATGCATGAATCAAGCCAAAAATGCAAAAAATGCAACCTAGAGCTTCTCAAATAGACAAAATTCAACAAAGGATGCTACACATGTCCAAATGAGCAAGTTAGATACTCTATAGCTTCGTAATGACATCAACTACAAGATCACCAAGTTTCACAACCATTGGGCGAAGCTAAGATAGAATTGAGCAATTTTGCGAAAAATCACCCTCTCATGAGCAAAGTTCTAAACATGAGCAAAACATGTCAAAATGGCAAAGCCACACAAACTTCATGCTAGGACAACCATTCTAAGCATAAGATTATCATAAACACCCACAAGCACCTCATGTCATGTCAAAGCATACCGAGCCATGTGCTTACTTCTATGTATGAGACTTCTCATTGGTAAGCAACATGCAACGGTTTAGCACCCAAAAGCAAGTAAATTAAGCACATATGACATGGGAGCACATTTTCCAAGCAATTTACATTTCATTTTAAGATTTATAATTGGTACATGAAATGTCTTTGCGACAAAAAGGAACTTATGCCCCTCCACAAGATGAAGCATGGGGGCTAAACATTCATGATGGCAAATGAGCCTTTGGCCCCATATGATCAAAATAAGCTATCCAACCACAAATTAACCATAGCCAAGCCACAAAAACATGTCAAGATCATATAAAGGCATTTACTCACAAGAGAGCATACATATGAGGTTTTTCAAAAACATAGCTATCAACCATGGATACAAACCAAGATTATCAAGAGCTAAGCCAAACTAACTATAGCTTACCAAACTAGCTCACAAAGGCATATATATCATTCCATGGTGAACAATGTATATAGGAGAAGCCTTTCCTAAACAATGCATATGGTACAAAATGCATGCAACCTAAGATACAAAGATGCCTATACATCATGTTACATATGCCATGCCAAATGCAAGAAGTGCACAAAGGAAAGCTATACATATGCTACAAAGGAGCTCCCACACACCAATTCAAGAAATCAAACACACACCAAGCTCCCCCCGCAAACGAGTGAAAGTTGCTTGATCTAGGGGTTTGGTGAAAATATCGGCTAGTTGGTCATGTGTGGGTACATGGATCAAAGCGATTTTCCTTTCTCTACGTTGTCTCTCAGAAAATGATACCTCACTTCTATGTGCTTGGTTTTGGAATGGAGCACTGGGTTCTTTGCAACACTTATGGCACTGGTGCTATCACATTGAAGTGGAACATGGGTATACTCCTCACCAAAGTCACTCATGGTGTATGTGATCCAAAGGAGCTAAGAGCAACAACTAGCTGCGGCCACATACTCTGCCTCGGTAGTGGATTGAGCAACACTCGACTGTTTGCGGGAAAACCAAGACACCAAAGAAGAACCCAAGAACTGGCAAGTCCCAGAAGTAGACTTCCTATCCAACCGACACCCGGCAAAATCCGCGTCTGAAAAACCATGAAGCGCCAAAGAAGAAGACGCAGAATACCAAAGGCCGAAGTCGGGAGTGTGTCGCAAATACCTGAAGATGCGCTTGACTGCTTGCCGATGCGAAGTCCTCGGAGACGCTTGAAAACGAGCGCACAGACATACCGAGAATTGGATGTCCGGCCTCGTCGCCGTCAAGTAGAGGAGTGACCCGATCATGCTCCGGTA
This sequence comes from Cenchrus fungigraminus, assembly GCA_036936925.1. NCBI lineage: Eukaryota > Viridiplantae > Streptophyta > Magnoliopsida > Poales > Poaceae > Cenchrus > Cenchrus fungigraminus. The sequence continues at coordinate 8,609,305 of CM072775.1, read as the reverse complement.
CTCCTTCTGGTCCACGTGTTCACCTTCCTCGTCCGCATCAAGAGCTGTAGTCGTACTCATAGGTGTCGCCATGGCCTTGGAGTCCTCCATCTTGAACTTCCTCAGAATGTCCTTGGTGTACTTAGCTCGGTGCACGAATGTTCCTTCCTTTGATTGCTTGATTTGTAGCCCGAGGAAGAACTGCAACTCGCCCATCATGCTCATCTCAAATTCCCTGCTCATGTCTTCTGCAAACCTAGCAACAAGAGAGTTAGACGAGCCACCAAAGACAATATCATCCACGTATACCTGCACAATCAGTATATCTCTGCCCTGCCTGAGGAGAAACAAGGTCTGATCGACCTTCCCCATCTCAAACCCTCTCTCAAACAGGAACCCCCTCAACCTACCATACCAAGCTCTAGGCGCTTGCTTCAACCCATACAGCGCCTTTCTCAACTTGTACACCCGGTGGGGGTACTTCTCACTCTCAAACCCCGGTGGTTGCCTCACAAACACCTCTTCCTCCAACACACCGTTCAGGAAAGCACTCTTCACATCCATCTGGTACAACTTGAACCCTTTAGCCACGGAAAAGGCTAGAAGGATCCTGATCGCCTCCAAACGAGCTACAGGAGCGAAAGTCTCCTCATAGTCGATCCCCTCTTTCTGACTGTACCCCTGAGCAACAAGTCTCGACTTGTTCCTCACCACTTCTCCTTTCTCTCCCTCTTTATTTTTCCACACCCATTTTGTCCCAATCGGCTTACACCCTGGAGGAGGGTCAACCAACACCCAAACTTGGTTCCTCTCAAAATTCTCCAACTCCTCATGCATCGAGTTAACCCAATTATGATCAGATAACGCGTGTCCAATGTCTTTGGGCTCAAAGGTGGCAACAAAAGCAGCATGAGCGAAATGAGAATTGTTCCGAACCCACGACCGTGTAGTACGTTCATTCATGTCGCTGACGATTCTCGAAGCCGGGTGATCCACTTGCACTCGCCGGGGAGGTTTTCGCCTTGATGCTACCTCCACCTCAACAGCAGCTTCGCCTTGATCTGGGTTTGTCGTTGTAGGTGTGGGAGAGGGCCCGTTCACGATCGTCGTCGAAGTAGTAGGTACATGTTCAGCCGCGGGCACCACACCGCCATCTTCATCATCTCCATGTTCATGCTCCTCCTCCTGAAAGATCTCCTCGCCAAGTTCGTCGTCACCTGCACACTCAAAAACAAGCTGACTACGTGGCTGTGTCTCGTCGAAGGTTACCTCGCAAGTCTCCACGATTTGGTTAGTTTCAAGATTGAGCACACGAAATGCTCTAGAATGAGATGCATAACCAAAGAAAATGCCATCAACAGACCTAGCCTCGAACTTGTCCAACTTCTTCCCTTTCTTCAGAATGAAGCATTTACAACCAAAGACATGGAAGTGACTCACCTTGGGTGTGCGACCGTGCATCAACTCGTAACAGGTTTTCTTCTTGTGAACCCTGAGGTAGATCCTGTTCGACACATAGCACGCGGTATTGACCGCCTCAGCCCAGAACCTTCTCGGAGTCCTATGCTCGTCGAGCATCGTCCGAGTCATCTCGCACAAGGTCCTGTTTTTCCTTTCCACCACGCCATTATGGGGAGGCGTATACGGACTCGAAAACTGGTGTTCAAGACCCAAGTCATGGCAAACGGTTTTGAAGCGAGAGTTTTTAAATTCCGAGCCATTGTCACTACGGATCGCTCGTATGGCATCTCCGTGCCTCTCGTTTCTTAACCTCAAGACAAGATCTCGAACAAAACCAAACGTCTCCCCTTTCTCCTCAAGAAAGAACACCCACGCATACCGAGAGTAGTCGTCCACCACAACAAGGACATACCACTTCCCACCCGCAGATCGCACACGAGCTGGGCCAACAAGATCCATATGGAGCAGCTCGCATGGACGCTCCATCATCACATCGGTGAGGGGCGGGTGAGAAGAGGCTACCATCTTGGCATGCCTACACGGCGCACAAACCAACTCTTTCTCAAACCTCAACCGTGGCAATCCTCGGACCAAATTGAGTTTACTCAAGCGAGACAAAAGGTCAAAGCTCAAGTGACCCAACTTCCTATGCCACTTCCACAACTCACTCGAAGAACCAGCCAAAAAGCAACGCTCCACACCAGAAGACTGAGAGAAATCAGCTCGGAACACTTGACCCTCGGGAACGACCATGCAAACAAGGTCCCCTCGAGAATCTAAAATCCGAGAACCACCAGGCCGAAACAACACCTCAAAGCCCTCATCCAACAACTGGCACACAGAAAGCAAATTGAACCCCAGCGATTGAACAAGAGCAACACGCCTGAGAGTGACCTTGTCACTTACCTTGATCTCACCTTCTGATATTACACGCCCTCGCCCATTGTCCCCAAAGGTGATGTATGTCTTGGACACCACTGGGACGAGACTTGAGAACCACCCCTTGTCTCCGGTCATATGCCTCGAGCAACCGGAGTCAATCAACCAAACGTTCCTCAAGTCTCCCACCTGAAATTCAAAAGCGAGCTCGTGAGTGAACAAACGACTCAGCACTGGGGTTAATACCAAAAGAGTAAAACCAGTGCCGAGCCATTTGCTCCAAAGTGGGGTTAGCACACACCAAATCATCACGCCTATCAAAGCTACCACCCTGAACACCACCACGGTAACCACTACGAGGGAACTAACCCTCTCTAGCTGGAGGAGGACGAAAGCCACGAAAGGAAAACCGTGGATCATTCCTCCTCTCCATCTCAAAGCTACGACTCCTCCCACCCCCGTATTGAGCACGATGTGGAGAACGCCTAGCAAACTGACCACCTGCAAACTTTCCAGACCAACCACCAGAACCACGACCACCAGAACCAAACCGAGCATCCTCACGAGCACGAAAACCAACTCGCTGTCTGCCCAGACCTGCACCGGTCTAACCGGTGTAGTGCACCGGTCTGACCGGTGTAGCTCGGCCAGCAGCACCACCTGTTGCCTTCTGGTCTCCCCAAGCCGGAACCGTCCTCACAATCGCCTTGGCCCTAGGCATCTGCATATGAGGCTCAGGTACACCATTAGAGGGGTGGTACCTGTCCCTGATAGCCCACTCTCTAGCCATTCTCTCCTCACGCTTCCTCTTGAAGCAAAACTCATCCTTGTGACCATCTCTCCCACAATACCCACAATGGAACTTTATGGGTTGTGGCTTAGGCTTAGGCTTGGGTTGGGGCTGCTCACTCGGTTTCTCACCCTTCTTCTCTCCTTCCTCACCTCCCCTTGGGCTCACAAACTTCACCGGTTTTTGGAAATCATTTGTTGGGTGAGGGAATATGGGTGGATCTGGAGTAGTGTCAAGTTTGTTTCTGAGATGGTTAGGCTTGGGCTCAAACTTGTTCTTGTATCTGTTTGGTGGTGGGATAGGAATTTCTCCAACTCTCTCAACTCCCTCACCACTGTTCTCTCCAAGCTTGTCAGCCCCAAGTGCCTGACCATCATAGCGTTTGAAAGCCGCTATCATGATACCAAGCTGAGGCTCCTGACCCGACAACCAGCTCATACATTTTCTCAGCTCATCATTCTCATCCTACAAGCGATCAACATAATGTGCAAGCTCCAAATTCTTAACCGCATGCAATTCACAAGTAGAGAAAGAAGTGGGAATAGGATCTTTCAACTTAGCTTCAAGCGAAACAGTGTAAGCATGCATCTCATCAATCTTTCCATGCAAAACAGGGCAAGAAGTGCAAGCACCTAGCAAAGCAGGTCTAGACTTAAGCTCAGCCACCTCAACCCTAAGCATATCTAGTTCATCACAAGTAGAAGCATGCTTATCCTTAAGAGCAGTAAGATCAGCTAGGTACACAGAGCAATCACAGCAATCAATCTCATCAGAAACCACAGGAGAAGCCATAAGCGAATCAATCTCAAGCTTAGCATCTAGGTTCTGGGTTTCTAGCTCAGCCACACGGTTCCTAGCATCTTCTAGTGAGGCCCTAAGCTCTTTCCATCATCTTCTTGGCCTCTCTAAGCTTGTGATCGCGATTATCAAGCAAGTCAACCAACTCATCATTCTCCTTGCGCAAAGAGGAGAGATCATCACATACCTCGTCCTTGGAGTCGGAGTCCGAGTCACTCTGGTGACTCTTCTTGCTGCCGGAGCTACGTGCCATGCCGCAGAAGCCATCTCCCGCGAAGCAGCTCAACCCACTCAAGTTCCTGGATGACTTCTTGTTCTTGCGCCGATCACCTTCATCTTCACTACTACTCGAGCTCGAGGAAGAGTAGGCGGAGCTGGAGTCGACGTCGCTCACTCCGACCATCGCTCGGGCCTTCCTGCCGCGGCCGTCCTTCTTCCTCGACCGTCGCTCGTCCTTGTGCTTGTTCTTGTGCTTGTGATCGCGCCTCGATCGGTACTTGCCATCCTTGCTCGACCGGTGCCTGTAGCCGTCCTTGTAGCCGTCCTTGTTCTCCATCTTCTCTGGGCAGTCGACGACGAAGTGTCCTGGCTTGCCGCACTGAAAGCACGTTCGTGCTGTCCTCCTCGTGTTCACCCGGTTCTCGTGCAGCCTCTCGAACCCCCTGGTCAGCAACGCCAGCTCGTCCTCTCCAAGCACATCGAACTCCTCGTCTGGCAAAGACATCAAAGAAGACAGAGAGTACATCCTGGAGGATGCGTTAGCTATAGACTTGGCTCCTTTGCCACTAACGAGAGCGAGACTATGAGAATCAGTCGGGCTCTCGATCTTGGCTGTCATACCACGGTCCAACTCAGCCGACTTGAGCTTCGAGAACAGCTCGTTCACCGTCAAGGTGTCATACTTCTCGGACTCAACAATAGCCTCAAACTTCCCGTCCCATACGGTACGATCCAACGAGTGCAAGAGCTTCACGGCTCTATCATGATCATCGTATGGGAGCACGTCCACATTGGCTCTCACGTTGTTCACAACGACCGTAAACCGCTGGAAAAGGGCATCGACGGACTCGCCGGGGAGATGAGTGAAGTTCTCGTACTCTCTCCGGTAAGTCGCGTACATCCAAGCCTGAACCTGAGCATTCCCAGCATGAGCATCCTTCAACTCCTCCCAAATCCTACAAGCTAAGTCCTCTGTCTGAACCTGATCGAATTCAGGCTGACACAGAGCACGAAACAAGTAGTCGACAGCCTTGTTGTTGGCTTCGAACATATCCCTCGATCCTGGAGCAAGGAAGTTCATCGGATGAACATAAGTTGTGTTCACCGTGACGTCCCAAAGGATCTGACCCTTTCCGCAGAGGAACGCTGCCATCCGCCTCTGCCACATCTGGTAGTTCTTCCCATCGAAGTGCGGAGGACTCGAACCCCGTTCCTGGTACGCCATCTTTGGATCTTAGACTGGTAAGAGTCAATGAAGACCCGAACCGGCTCTGATACCAATTGAAGGACCGGTTAGGCGAACCAGAGAGGGGGGGACTGAATGGGAGCCGATAAAAATTCTTCTCGAAGGAGATGAGAACTCCAACAAGACGAACACGACTTCCAAACCACGTCTCCGACTCAACAACCCAAGTTGGTCAAGACCACGCAGCCACTGAAGTGCTATGGTCGTAGGAACCAACAACCACCTACACCTACTCGAGAACGCAGCGGAAAAACCAACTCGAGCAGCTACTGGACTACCCCGGTCAGGCCGGTGAGCAGCACCGGTCAGACCGGTCCCTGCTGGCAAAATCTGAGAACTTCCACAGAAGGCCTCTACATCGGTCAGGCCGGTGTAGCTCACCGGTCAGACCGGTTCAAGCCAGGAAACCCCAAATCCACCAAACAGGCCTACCGAGCTCCAAACTGATCCAAACTCGAAACAGCAGCAACACGGGACTACAACGAACTCACCAGAACGTTCACCCGAGGCAAAACCCACAGAGCCTCTGCACCGGTCAGACCGGTGAGCTGCACCGGTCAGACCGGTCAGGCTGGGCTGCTCAGGGATGAACAGCACCCGCGGGTCAACTCCCCCAAATCCAACTCCCGATCTCCCGAATCGCTCCACGGATTTGTGCAAGACTTTGGGGATAGTAGGAACACCTCATGGGCACTCCATAGCCAAGATTTGGTCCACCAAAACTTGCTAAATCAAGAGGAATCGAAGAAATCCCACCAAGAACGCCTCTTACCCTAGAGCCACGAAAACCCCAAAATCGAGCCCCTTTGCTCACGGATTTAGGAGGGGAATCAAAGGGAAAAGAACCACGAAGGGTTCATGCATACATCCCCCACCAAATTCCAAAGAGAAAGGCCTCGAAATCGCTCCAAGAAAATCGCCAAGAAAGGGCTCCGAAAATCACCAAAAAAGAGAAACGGGAAAGACACATCCAAGCCTTGAGGAACCACGCCGAATCATCTATACATACCAAAGAGGTTCATAAAAGGTCTAGCTTGCCGCCCGATCATCCTTCCCTCTGAAGCCTTGCGATCGGAAATCTTTGTCTTCGCTCCATCGGACGGATGCCCAGTGACCGCAAACTTGCTTAGCCCCGACGCAAGCCTTGCGATCCCGACGCGTGTCCTCCGCTTCGAAGATTCCGGACTGTGTCGTCGCACACCGGTCAGACCGGTGCTCCTCACCTGTCAGACCGGTACCCACCGGTCAGACCGGTCAGACCCACCGGTCAGACCGGTCTGGAGCTGCTGCACCTCCGTCTTCGGTTCTTCGGCCTTGGCTTTGTGGATCAACCAAGGAACCCAGTGGTTTTCTGGTGAACCACCGGAAACCACGAGAACTCGGTGTAGCCTCTGCCAATCACCACTCATGACTCGGCTCCCACGTAGTCCCGGCTCGACCTTGGTTTTGAGGCTCAACCAAGAAACCGTCCATGACTTCATCTTGCCGTTCTTGCTACCATGCGGCCCGCACTTGACCCCGCTGGCCACCGGGTCCCTCAAACCAAGCCTACTTGTCTTCTCCACACCTGGAGGCCTCACCGGCAACGACCTTTCGCGCTTGTTCTTCACCTGCACCTGCACCAGTCAAGCCGCAACCTGCACCTACAATACTTAGCCAGAATCAGTCCACACCACGTTGTCGATCACTCATCACACCAGGAAGCGACCATCCACCGGTCCTCGAACCACACCTGGCTCTCAGGAACCTCAATGAGGCTCTGGAGCAAGTTGCCAACCGGGTACACACCACTCCTGAGCAATGCCTCATTTCTATCACCACGATAGCACGACAAGCCCAGGGGATCCGTGCAGGCAAAGTCATCGCTAAGCTCGCTGAATATGCCTACTTCATGCGGGTCGACAACAGGGTTGCCCAAGTACCTCCCACCGGAAACCACGAAGCCACTAGTCGTAGCCCGGCAGATGGCGGACGCAACCGTGTCCACGGTGAACACCAGCCACATCCCAACCGCTCTAGGGCCTCGGCTGGAGGACCCTCACAGGGCGGCAACAGCCAGGGCGGTGCCGGAGGTAGTCGCGGCGGCGGCGGCGGTGGCGGTGATGGCAGCAGCGGCGGAAGTTCATCCCACGGCGCCGGTAGAAGAGCTGGTGGCGGCGGCGATCGCGGAGGCCGAGGCCACGCGAACAGCCACGCCACTGGGAACGCACGTGGCGGCTACGACGCACGCCACAGGATCGACGAGATCCACCGCAAGAAGGCTACTGAAGCAAGCGACAGCGACGGTTTCCCCGCCTACTCTGCAAGACTTCGCAACTTGCTTCTCCCTGAGAAATTCAAGCCTCCCGGGATTTCCAAGTATGACGCGAAGCAAGACCCAGTTCAGTGCCTCAAGTGCTACGCCTTGGCCATCGAAAACGCTAGTGGCAACAACGACGCAAAGTGCCTCTTCTTCCCTTTCTGCCTGGATCAAGCACCACTCACATGGCTCGAGTGACTCGAAAAGAACTCGATCGACGAGTGGGACCAGCTGAAAGTGCAGTTCACCAGCAACTTCGCGGGCGCCATGGGGCGCTCGGATACCCGCATGGATCTGGCAATGGTCAAGCAAGAACAAGGCGAGACACTCCGCCAGTACATGCGGCGCTTCTTCGACAAGCACGCGACCGTAGTCGACGTCACCGACAAAGAAGTCATCGACCTCTTCCAAGACGGGCTCTATCACCGTCGCACCTTCGAAGACTTCGGTCGCCGCCGCCCGAGCTCCATCACCAAGCTCAAGGACATGATCACGTCATGGGCCGACGAAGACGACAAGGCGAACGCCAAGTATGACTCCATTCGCGGCAAGAACAAGAGCAACACGGGCGGCAACAACAACAAAGATCAAGGGGGTCGCCACAACAACAACTACTCGAGCTCCAACCGCAAGCGTAAGCCAGACAATACAGTCGCGGCTATACAGCGCCCAGCGAGGGACAACTCAAAAAAGACCTCAGGCGGCTTCAGAGACTTGCTCAAAGAGAAGTGCCCGTGGCATCTGGATGGCAATGACACCACCGAGCAGTGCTACCAGCTCCGGCGAGCACTCAAGGATACTCCCGACCCACGGCCTCCTCGCGACAAGAAGGGCAAGAAAAAAGTCGACAAAGGCAACGGCGACTTCCAGGAACCTGACAAGACGGTGAATGTCCTATTCGGTGGAGTACCCACCAAGCGGTCCCAGAAGGCCACCCGACGGGAAGTCTTGAACATTGAACCAGCGGTGCCGACACCTCAAAGGTGGTTGGAGGTACCCATTACCTTCTCCCGCGCGGACCAATGGACAAGCTTCTCCGAGCCAGGACGTTTTCCACTCGTCCTGAAACCTGTAGTCATGGGATCCAGACTCAACAAGGAACTCATCGACGGCGGGAGCGGACTCAATGTCCTCTTCACCAAGACCTTGAAGAAAATGAAGCTCGACATCACTGACATGCTCACCAAGAGCGCGTCACCCTTCTACGGCATTGTCCCCGGCAACGCGGCTATCCCACTGGGCTCAGTGGTCCTGCCAGTTACCTTTGGGGAGACAAGGGAGAACTACCGCACCGAGTACATCAAGTTCGAGGTTGCAGACTTCGAAACCTCCTACCATGCCATTCTCGGCAGACCAGCTATCGCCAAGTTCATGGCGGTACCCCACTACACCTACTTGGTACTCAAGATGCCAAGTCCAGCCGGAGTACTCACGCTACAAGGGGACTTGAAGATCTCTTTCGACTACGACACCAAAGCCGTGGAACTCGCAGCGACCAACCAAGTACCCAATGCAATGATGGAGATCTTCGCCGCGTCCAAGAGGCTTGCTCCAACCGAACTCGAGATACCCGAGAAGACCGACACCGCGAACAAGCCTCAACCATCGGAGGAAGTGCAGGTGAAGGCCATCGACCTCGGGACGGGCGACAGCAGCAAGACTACCATGATCGGCGCAGGGCTCGACCCGAAGTAGGAAGACGCGCTCGTCAGCTTCCTTCGGGCTAACCGAGACATCTTCGCGTGGAAGCCAGCGGACATGCCAGGGGTGCCCAGGAGGCTGATCGAGCACTCACTCAACGTCGACCCTAAAGCTACTCCCAAACGACCACACCTTCGCCGTTTCGCCGACGACCGACGGGATGCCATCAAGAAGGAACTCGCCAAACTACTCGCTGTAGGCTTCATCCGTGAAGTCTTCCATCCTGAGTGGCTCGCCAACCCCGTCCTCGTCCGTAAGAAGAACACGAACGAGTGGAGGATGTGTGTCGACTATACCGATCTCAACAAGCATTGCCCCAAGGACCCCTTCAGGTTGCCGCGGATCGGCCAAGTCATCAATTCCACAGCGGGCTGCGACCTGCTCTGCTTCCTCGACTGCTACTCCGGGTACCACCAGATCGCTATCAAGGAAGAAGACCAGGAGAAGACCGCGTTCATCACCCCGTTCGGCGCCTATTGCTACACGACAATGTTGTTCGGGTTGAAGAACGCCGGCGCTACATACCAGCGAGCTATCCAGGCCTGCTTCAAGAAGCAGCTCAACAAGAATGTCGAAACCTATGAGGATGACGTGGTCGTCAAGACCAGAAACTCCGATACGCTGATCGCCGATCTTGAAGAGACTTTCGCATTTCTGCGAGAGTACCAATGGAAGCTCAATCTCAACAAGTGCGTCTTCGGTGTACCATCTGGGAAACTACTCGGATTCATCATTAGACATCGCGGCATCGAAGCCAACCCCGAGAAGATCTCTGCCATCACCAATATGAAAGCTCCAACCTGCATCAAGGATGTCCAGAAGCTGACCGGGTGCATGGCGGCCCTGAACAGATTTATCTCGAAGCTTGGAGAACGGGGACTACCCTTCTTCAAACTACTCAAGCACCAAGAGAAGTTTGTATGGACTGCGGAGGCTAATCAGGCTCTGGCGCAGCTCAAAGACTTCCTGTCAAAGCCACCGGTCCTCACGGCTCCTCGCAAAAAGGAGCAGCTACTGCTCTACCTCGCTGCGACTACTCATGTGGTCAGTACTGCCATCGTTGTCGAGCGGCAGGAAGAAGGCCACGCCTACCCAGTCCAGCGACCAGTCTACTTCGTCAGTGAGGTTCTGTCAGAGTCCAAGGCACGGTACCAACCAGTCCAGAAGCGACTCTATGCAGTGCTCATCACCTCGCGGAAGCTACGACACTACTTCCAGGAGTACTCGATTGTCGTTATCACCAACTACCCGCTCGGTGACATACTCCGCAATCAGGATGCTACTGGAAGAATCTCCAAGTGGGCAGTCGAACTCGGTGCCCTCAACGTCGACTTCAAGCCACGTACCGCTATCAAGTCTCAGGCACTAGTCGACTTCATGGCAGAGTGGCGGGAGAATCAGCTACCAACTCCAACCGAGCGGCCAGAACACTGGGTGATGTACTTCGACGGTTCACTCAAGCTTGAAGGCGCAGGTGCAGGAGTAATCCTGATCTCTCCAAAGGGCGAACAACTCAAGTACGTCCTGCAGATCTTCTGGAAGGTCTCAAACAATGAAGCCGAGTACGAAGCCCTACTCCATGGGCTCCGCCTCGCAATCTCATTGGGCATCAAGCGGCTACTAGTCTACGGCGATTCCGCAGTGGTCATCAACCAAGTCAACAAGTCTTGGGATTGCAACAAGGAGAACATGGACGCCTACTGTCTGGAAGTCCGCAAGCTTGGGAACAAGTTCTACGGTCTCGAGTTCCACCACGTCGTCCGCGACAACAATGTTGCAGCAGACGTCCTGTCGAAGCTTGGTTCTACTCGCGCGCAAGTACCTGTCGGAGTCTTCATCCACGAGCTTCATGTGCCATCCATCCCGGAGCCGGCGCCAACGACCACTGACCCTGTGCCACCACAGTCCGGTCTCGAGGTCATGATGATTGACGTGGACTGGAGACAACCCTTCATCGACTACATCCGCGAGCAGAAGGTTCCTTCTGACAAGAACATGGCTGAACAACTCGTCCGTCGAGCCAAGACCTACGTACTAGTCGGAGACAAGCTCTACAGGCGGGGTGCCACTTCTGGAGTACTCATGAAGTGCATACCTCGGGATGAAGGTAAGGACATCATGGAGGAGATCCACAAGGGCGTCTGCGGCAACCACGCATCTTCTCACACGCTGGTGAGCAAGGCTTTCCGACAAGCTTTCTACTGGCCCACAGCTCTGGCCGACGCTGAAGAACTCGTCAGAAAGTGCCAAGGATGTCAATTCTTCGCCAAGCAGCAACATGTCCCGGCCTACAAGCTAGTTACCATACCACCAACCTGGCCCTTTGCCTGCTGGGGGCTCGACATGATTGGGCCTCTGCATCTGCGCCAGGAGGATTCAACAGAGTCTTGGTGGCCATCGACAAGTTCACCAAGTGGATCGAAGTCAAGCCGGTCACCTGCCCAAAGGCCGACAGAGTACTCGACTTCTTGGATGAGCTAGTGCATCGCTACGGGCTGCCCCACCGCATCATCACAGACTTGGGTTCCAATTTTAACAACCATCAGTTCTGGGAGTACTGTGAGAACAGTGGGATTGACGTCCGGTACGTCTCAGTCACCCACCCCCGCGCCAACGGTCAAGTCGAGCACGCTAACGGGATGGTACTCGACGCCCTCAAGAAGCGATTGCACGACGCAGCTAACACCAAAGGAGGCAAGTGGATCAAGGAACTACCCAATGCACTATGGGGGCTTCGTACTCAACCTACCAAGCGGACTGGGCAGTCACCCTACTTCCTGGTCTACGGCTCCGAAGCTATTTTACCTGCCGACGTGATGCGGGAATCCCCGGCAGTAGAACAATACGACGAAGGCATCTCAGAAGACAGCAGACGGGTCGACATCGACAGCCTCGAAGAAGCCCGCTGCGCCGCCCTCGTCCAATCAGCAAGGTACCTTGAGGGTATCTGACGCTACCATGATCGCAACGTCAAGGAACGCTCCTTCAACATCAGCGACCTAGTCCTCCTTCGCATCCAGACTACGGGCGAACTACACAAGCTCAGCTCGCCGTGGGAAGGTCCCTTCTCAGTCTCCAAGGTGACCGGACCAGGCTCCTACCTTCTCCAAACACTTGAAGGCGACGACATCAGCAACTCGTGGAACGTCAACCGGCTATGTCGCTTCTACGCGTAGTCGCTTGACTACCCATCTACGAGTCCAGTCTATACGGCTACTCACGGACTCTTCGCTGTAAGCGGCCCCTTGGTCCTAGCACTAGTCTCCGTACTACTCTTCTCCAAGATCCAGCGACAACAGCTACTAATGGATCTTGGGCTGCTCAGAGCATCCAGGACTCTAGCGGCGGTCTACAAGACCATGTACTCTAGATCCAGCCTATACGGCTACTAACGGATCTGTAGCTGTAAGCGGCTCAAGGGCCCTAGCACCACCTAGCCGTAGGCGGCCTGCAGGTCCTGGCGACTACACTTGTAAACGGCCCTGGCCATCTAGGTGTACTTCTTCATCAGTAATAGAGATTGATTCTATTCAACTTCTTTACTGTGCCTTCCAGTCAGGCAGACTCTACCGAGTACTACTACTCACAACTTTTCCACGGTTTGGTACTCCGCACACTTCGCTGCAAGTGGCGGCCATGAGTAATCATTTCACATACAAAACGTGGACAACTTTCATTGATAATTCAAACAAGTCACTGACTACTTTGTTTGCTTTACAACTACTACTCTAGCTACCTCTACAGGTACATCTACTGGAGATTAAGCATCTCCGCCACCTGCTCAGCAATGGGCGCCATCTCCTTGAGAAGGGTCTTGTACTGATCATCACTACAGTTAGCCGCAAGACCGCCGGCTACCACATCCACCGGTGCCTTTGGGAAGTATGACTTCATGTACGCCAGCACCTGGTTTGGGATAGACTTCGCCAGATGCTTGACATACGTCGCCAACCGTCCGAGGGCTTCCTTCAACCGGTCTACCAGTGGAGCTATCTTGGGCCCGCCCGGATGCGGCACCAGCAACCTTGCGATGGGCAGTGCGGCTTCCTCAAGCTCTTTCAGCTGTCCTCGAAGCTTCTCGCAGTCTTCATTCAATTTCTGCAGAGATTTATAGCAATTTACAAGATCACGATCTGAGGCCTCACGGAGCTCCATGTGCATGATGCACTCATGGCGCAGCTGGGCGTAGTCGTACTCAAGTACCTCTCTTTTGTCGGTCTCACGGTATACGATATTCTTGAGGTCCGTCTCCGACGCCTTCAGCTGGTCAACTCTTGCCTCAAGCTCTGCAGACAACTCAACTCAAGGTCAGACTATTCACAAGTGCTACAATAAGTACTCAAGGGCTTTGGCGGAAGACGTACCTTTGTTCTTCTGGCGTAGCGACTTGTTTTTCCGGATCAAGTCGTACCTCTCCGCCTGCATCTCCTGCACCTCGTTATGGTACTGGGCGAAGGCGCCATCCAGCTTGGATTGGAGCAGAGCCGCATGCTTCTTCGACTTGTCTAGCTCCTTCTCCAGGCCTTCGACGTGAAGAACTGTGTCACCATATCCCTTCAGAAGATCAGACTTCTGTCGGGAACGCTCTACCACATCCTGCGCAAGACAGAATCAGTCCATGAGTACTTAGTATTCAACAAAGCAAGATTATTCTGGGTACTCACAACGTACCTTGACCCATTGCTCGGTGCGGCACCATGACTCCATGCTCAGAGCAACAACGGCCGGGTCGATAAGGTTGTCCTTCAGCAGCTCAAGACCTGTTGTACAAACATCCCTAGGCCCACAACTCAGGTGGTTACTGGGACCGGCTACTCCGTGGGCCCCTGGGACTACTTGACTTGAGCTGCACGGTACCTGTTGGCGTGGAGCGCAAGGCAAACGGAGGATTAGTACTCGGTTAGGAAGCTAGACATGTCCGGATCCATGTAGAGTAGTCCTAACCGCACACGACTAGTACTCCTCTAGCAAACCGGCTTGTAACCCTGCCTCCCGGACTATATAAGGCGAGGCAGGGACCCCTATCTCATCATTCGCATCATCCTGTAAACACACCCAATCAATCCAGAGCTACGCAGCATACAGGACGTAGGGTATTATGCACCTCGCGGCCCGAACCTGTCTAAATTGTGTGCCACGTGTCTCTCCTTCGAGTTACCGATCTCAGCGAGGCCACATTCATCTACCTCGGGTACTCCCCTTGGTAGGTTGCCAGTCCAAACCACAAACAGCTGGCGCGCCAGGTAGGGGATCTCGCCGAAGATCACATGGCGAACTCGACGGCTTCAATCGTCATCAAGCCAACCGCCGCTTTCAATCACGGCGACACCTTCGTCTTCGGCTCCTGGGTCTGCACCGCTGACGGCGCTGGATCGTTCCAGCGCTACCTCACCATGACTCCGGATCCGGAGACCGGGCTCGTGACGCTTCCCGAAGCCGTCACGGGTCAACTCGTCGAAAAAGTCTACGAATTTTCGCTCTGCCAACAAGTCGTCGACTTCGAGCTTGGATCCGCCTCCAACTCGAACTCGACATCACCCTGGATCGTTTCATGCGAGCCGGCTCCTGAGCCATCGTGTGAGACAGTCCCCCTCCACGAGCACTTCCCATACGGTCTCTGCAACGCCAGCAGGGTCCACGCAGAAGCTCTCGCCGCACGCCGGGCCGGCAAGGAGATCGCCTCCGAGTACTCCTCGGACTCCAACACCGCAACCGGCTACTACTCGGACTCTTCCTACGAGTTCGACTTCGGATCGGACCCAATCGAGCCCGAGTCCAAGCTCAACATGGCTGAGGAACCGCTGTTAGGTCCTGCGACCGGCCTGATCATTACATCTACTCCCGCCAGCAGATTCGTCTACTGGCCCGACCGCAAACCCGCAGACCTGACGGACGACAACTCACGCTGCGTCGCCTACCTCGATTCACTCCCCTTCCAGGAGGGGACCCCGCTGGCTCCAAACGACGAGCACACCCCCACCGAGGTGGTGACCACTGACTCCAGTCTCTGCACTCCCGACCGTGAAGTCTTCATGACGATCGGAGATGCTGGGACCTCAGAAAATGGACCTGACCGGTACCTTGATGACATCTCAGAGGATGAGTTGTCCGCCAACGCACCTCCGAACGAGACCCCTGAAGACAAGAATGCCCGGCGTGACCGCAACAGGAAGCGGAACGATCGACGCAGACGTCTCCGGGAGACTCTCCCCATCCGGAACCTCAATGAGGCTCTGGAGCAAGTTGCCAACCGGGTACAAACCACTCCTGAGCAATGCCTCATGTCTATCACCATGATAGCACGACAAGCCCAGGGGATCCGTGCAGGTGAAGTCATCGCTAAGCTCGCTGAAGATGCCTACTTCATGCGGGTCGACAATAGGGTGGCCCAAGTACCCCCCGCCGGAAACCACGAAGCCACTAGTCGCAGCCCGGCAGATGCCGGATGCAACCGTGTCCATGGCGAACACCAGCCAAATCCCAATCGCTCTAGGGCCTCGGCTGGAGGACCCTCACAGGGGGGCATCAGCCAGGGTGGCACTGGAGGTAGTCGCGGCGGTAGCGGTGGTGGTGGCAGCAGCGGCGGAAGTTCATCCCATGGCGCCGGCAGAAGAGCTGGTGACGGCGGCGATCGCGGAGGCCGAGGCCACGCGAACAGCCACGCCACTGGGAACGCACGTGGCGGCTACGACGCATGCCACATGATCGACGAGATCCGCCGCAAGAAGGCTACTGAAGCAAGCGACGGCTTCCCCTCCTACTCTGCACGACTTCGCAATCTGCTCCTCCCTGAGAAATTCAGACCCCTCGGGATCACCAAGTATGACGCGAAGCAAGACCCAGTTCAGTGGCTCAGGTGCTATGCCTTGGCCATCGAAAACGCTGGTGGCAACAACAATGCAAAGTGCCTCTTCTTCCCTTTCTGCCTGGATCAAGCCCCACTCACGTGGCTCGAGTCACTCGAAAAGAACTCGATCGGCGAGTGGGACCAGCTGAAAGTGCAGTTCACCAGCAACTTCGCGAGCGCCATGGGGCGCTCGGGTACCCGCATGGATCTGGCAATGGTCAAGCAAGAACAAGTCGAGACACTCCGCCAGTACATGCGGCGCTTCTTCGACAAGCGCGCGACCGTAGTCGACGTCACCGACAAAGAAGTCATCGACCTCTTCCAAGACGGGCTCTATCACCGTCACACCTTCGAAGACTTCGGTCGCCGCCGCCCGAGTTCCATCACCAAGCTCAAGGACATGATCATGTCATGGGCCGACGAAGAGGACGGGGCGAACGCCAAGTACGACTCCATTCACGGTAAGAACAAGAGCAACACAGGCGGCAACAACAACAACAAAAAAGATCAAGGGGGTCGCCACAACAACAACTACTCGAGCTCCAACCGCAAGCGCGAGCCAGACAATACTGTCGCGGCTATACAGCACCCTGCGAAGGACAACTCAAAAAAGACCTCAGGCGGCTTCAGAGACTTGCTCAAAGAGAAGTGCCTGTGGCATCTAGATGGCAATCACACCACCGAGCAGTGCTACCAGCTCCGGCGAGCACTCAAGGATACTCCCGACCCACGGCCTCCTCACGACAAGAAGGGCAAGAAAAAAGTCGACGAGGGCAATGGCGACTTCCAGGAACGTGACAAGACGGTGAATGTCTTATTCGGCGGACTACCCACCAGACGGTCTCAGAAGGCCACCCAACGGGAAGTCTTGAACGTTGAACCAGCGGTGCCGACACCTCTAAGGTGGTCGGAGGTACCCATTACCTTCTCCCGCGCGGATCAATGGACAATCTTCTCCGAGCCAGGACGTTTTCCACTCGTCCTGAAACCTCTAGTCGCGGGCTCCAGACTCAACAAGGTACTCATCGATGGCGGGAGCGGACTCAATGTCCTCTTCACCAAGACCTTGAAGAAAATGAAGCTCGACATCACCGACATGCTCACCAAGAGCGCGTCACCCTTCTACGGCATTGTCCCCGGTAACACGGCTATTCCACTAGGCTCAGTGGTCCTGCCAGTTACCTTCGGGAAAACAAGGGAGAACTACCGCACGGAGTACATCAAGTTCGAGGTTGCGTGCTTCGAAACCTCCTACCATGCCATCCTCGGCAGACCAGCTATCGCCAAGTTCATGGCGGTACCCCACTACACCTACTTGGTACTAAAGATGCCAAGTCCTGCCGGAGTACTCACGCTACAAGGGGACTTGAAGTTCTCTTTCGACTGCGACACCGAAGCCGTGGAACTCGCAGCGACCAACCAAGTACCCAATGCAATGATGGAGATCATCGCTGTGTCCAAGAGGCTCGCCCCAACCGAACTCGAGATACCCGAGAAGACCGACACCGCGAACAAGCCTCAACCGTCGGAGGAAGTGCAGGTAAAGGCCATCGACCTCGGGACGGGCGACAGCAGCAAGACCACCATGATCGGCGCAGGGCTCGACCCGAAGTAGGAAGACGCGCTCGTCAGCTTCCTTCGGGCTAATCGAGACATCTTCGCGTGGAAGCCAGCGGACATGCCAGGGGTGCCCAGGAGGCTGATCGAGCACTCACTCAACGTCGACCCTAAAGCAACTCCCAAACGACAATACCTTCACCGTTTCACCGACGACCGACGGGATGCCATCAAGAAGGAACTTGCCAAACTACTCGCGGCGGGCTTCATCTGTGAAGTCTTCCATCCTGAGTGGCTCACCAACCCCGTCCTCATCCGCAAGAAGAACACGAACGAGTGGAGGATGTGTGTCGATTGCACCGATCTCAACAAGCATTGCCCCAAGGACGCCTTCAGGTTGCCGCGGATCGACCAAGTCATCGATTCCACGGCGGGCTACGACCTGCTCTGCTTCCTCGACTGCTACTTCGGGTACCACCAGATCGCTATCAAGGAAGAAGACCAGGAGAAGACCGCGTTCATCACCCCGTTCGGCGCTTACTATTGTACGACAATGTCGTTCGGGTTGAAGAACGCTGGCGCTACATACCAGCGAGCTATCCAGGCCTGCTTCAAGAAGCAGCTCAACAAGAATATCGAAGCCTATGTGGCTGACGTGGTCGTCAAGACCAGAAACTCCGATACGCTCATCGCCGATCTTGAAGAGACTTTCGCATCTCTGCGAGAGTACCAATGGAAGCTCAACCCCAACAAGTGCGTCTTCGGCGTACCATCTGGGAAACTACTCGGCTTCATCATTAGCCATCGCGGCATCGAAGCCAACCCCGAGAAGATCTCCGCCATCACCAATATGAAAGCCCCAACCTGCATCAAGGATGTCCAGAAGCTGACCGGGTGCATGGCGGCCCTGAACAGATTTATCTCGAAGCTTGGAGAACGGGGACTACCCTTCTTCAAACTACTCAAGCATCAAGAGAAGTTCGTATGGACCGTGGAGGCTGATCAGGCTCTGGCACAGCTCAAAGACTTCTTGTCAAAGCCACTGGTCCTCACGGCTCCTCGCAAAAAGGAGCAGCTAGTGCTCTACCTCGCTGCGACTACTCATGTGGTCAGTACTGCCTTCGTCGTCGAGCGGCAGGAAGAAGGCCACGCCTACCCAGTCCAGCGACCAGTCTACTTCATCAATGAGGTTCTGTCAGAGTCCAAGGCACGGTACCAACCGGTCCAGAAGCTACTCTATGCAGTGCTCATTACCTCGCGGAAGCTACGACACTACTTCCAGGAGTACTCGATTGTCGTCATCACCGACTACCCGCTCGGTGACATACTCCGCAATCAGGATGCTACTGGAAGAATCTCTAACTGGGTGGTCGAACTCGGCGCCCTCAACGTCGACTTCAAGCCACGTACCGCTATCAAGTCTCAGGCACTAGTCGACTTCATGGTAGAGTGGCGGGAGAATCAGCTACCAACTCCAACCGAGCGGCCAGAACCCTGGGTGATGTACTTCAACGGTTCACTCAAGCTTGAAGGCGCAGGTGCAGGAGTACTCCTGATCTCTCCAAAGGGCGAACAACTCAAGTACGTCCTGTAGATCTTCTGGAAGGTCTCAAACAACAAAGCCGAGTATGAAGCCCTACTCCATGGGCTCCGCCTCGCAATTTCATTGGGCATCAAGCGGCTACTAGTCTACGGCGATTCAGCAGTGGTCATCAACCAAGTCAATAAATCTTGGGATCGCAACAAGGAGAACATGGACGCCTACTGTCTGGAAGTCTGCAAGCTTGAGAACAAGTTCTACGGTCTCGAGTTCCAGCACGTCGTCCGCAACAACAATGTTGCAGCGGACGTCCTGTCGAAGCTTGGTTCTACTCGCGCGCAAGTACCTGTCGGAGTCTTCATCTACGAGCTTCACATTCCATCCATCCCAGAGCCGGCGCCAACGACCACTGACCCTGTGCCACCACATTCCGGTCAGGAGGTCATGATGATCGACGTGGACTGGAGACAACCCTTCATCAACTACATCCGCGAGCAGAAGGTTCCTTCCGACAAGAACATGGCCGAACAACTAGTCCGTCGAGCCAAGACCTACATACTAGTCGGAGACAAGCTCTACAGGCGGGGTGCCACTTCTGGAGTACTCATGAAGTGCATACCTCGGGATGAAAGCAAGGACATCTTGGAGGAGATCCACAAGGGCGTCTGCAGCAACCACGCGTCTTCTCGCACGCTGGTGAGCAAGGCTTTCCGACGAGCTTTCTACTGGCCCACAGCTCTGGCCGACGCTGAAGAACTCGTCAGAAAGTGCCAAGCATGTAAATTCTTCGCCAAGCTGCAACACGTCCCGGCCTACAAGCTAGTTACCATACCACCAACCTGGCCCTTTGCCTGCTGGGGGCTCGACATGATTGGGCCTCTGTCAACTGCGCCAGGAGGATTCAACAGAGTCTTGGTGGCCATCGACAAGTTCACCAAGTGGATCGAAGTCAAGCCGGTCACCTGCCCAAAGGCCGGCAGAGTACTCGACTTCTTGGATGAGCTAGTGCATCGCTACGGGCTACCCCACCGCATCATCACAGACTTGGGTTCCAATTTCAACAACCACCAGTTCTGGTAGTACTGTGAGAACAGCGAGATTGATGTCCGGTACGTCTCAGCCGCCCACCCCCGCGCCAACGGTCAAGTTGAGCGTGCCAACGGGATGGTACTCGACGCCCTCAAGAAGCGATTGCACGACGCAGCTAACACCAAAGGAGGCAAGTGGATCAAGGAACTACCCAATGCACTCTGGGGGCTTCGTACTCAACCTACCAAGCCTACTGGGCAGTCGCTCTACTTCCTGGTCTGCGGCTCTGAAGCTATTCTACCTGCCGATGTGATGTGGGAATACCCGACAGTAGAGCAATATGACGAAGGCATCTCAGAAGACAGCTGACGGGTTGACCTCGACAGCCTCGAAGAAGCCCGCTGCGCCGCCCTCGTCCAGTCAGCAAGGTACCTAGAGGGTATCCGACGCTACCATGATCGCAACATCAAGGAATGATCCTTCAACGTCGGCGACCTAGTCCTCCGTCGCATCCAGAACACGGACGGACTACACAAGCTCAGCTCGCCGTGGGAAGGTGCCTTCTCAGTCTCCAAGGTGACCGGACCAGGCTCCTACCGCCTCCAAACACACAAAGGCGACAACATCAGCAACTCGTGGAACGTCGACCAGCTATGTCGCTTCTACGCGTAGTTACCGATCTCGGCGAGGCCACATTTATCTACCTTGGGTACTCCCCTTGGTAGGTTGTCGGTCTAAAACACCGACAAGACCCCCATGGCTTGATGCTGCCACCTCTGGCATGGGCGCCGAGCGAAGCGGTGCAGCTTCTTCTATGATCGGCTCGTGGACGACTACTTCCGTACTTGCCTCGGGGAGCGGATCGACCCGCGCTTCCGCACTCAGCTCGGGAGCTACCGTAGTCCCCAGCCCGGGGGCTACTGTTGCCGTTGCCCCAACAACCGGTTCTGTGGGTTCCGTCTCCACAGTAGCCGTCTCCATAGCCACGGCTTTAGGGATCGCGGCTTCCTCAGCTTGTGCTCCTGCCAAGATGAGTACAAGGGGACAATTGCAACGACTACGACTACCACTCATGATGACTACCAGTGATGACAGGACACATACCTTCGACCAAGGTGGCTTCTTCCAAAGTCGACTCCACCGCGGCTTCAGCTTGTGGCGGTGGCGTGGGTTCGCGCACCTCTACCGAGCGGTCCTCTCCATCGGCCGGAGTGCTGGCATCCCCACCATCCCACGACAAGTCTGTGGATTTCCTGTTTCATGAAGTATCCAGTTAGCAATGCAAGATTAACGACTACTTCCTACTCGAGAGTTCAGGGAATGTACAGGGTTGATCGCACGACAGTCACGGTCGGAGCGCCAAGTATACTAGCAATGTCAACTATGCCAGCCTCGCTGCCAGTTCCGGCTTCAGCACGAGCCTCCTCTAGCTGTTGTACCGCTGCAGCTGGGGAGGGGCCCTGTCCTTCTTCGACCGACGCCCGCGAGTCTATGGTGCCGGTCTCTTGTTGTGCCGCTACTGGTACGGCTTCTTCAGTGGTTGGAGGCGGGCTGACACTCTTCTCAGCTCCCGCCCCCACCATCTCCCTGACGTCCTCCTCGCCTTGATCAATGGGGTCCGAGGAGGGGATGTCCTGCAACAGGTCAAATGAGTTTGTCAGCATTAGACTACTCGTTGGCTGTACTCGACTACTTTAATCATGGTATTCACCTCTTGGCTGGTGGTTTCGGAGATCTTCAGCTTCTTGACGGCGTGTTTCTGCGCCATGCTGCGCGGCTTCCTAGGCGGCGCCGGCAAGCTAGCCTCCAGGCTAGATGGCTTCTCGATGACCGGGCTGTTCGGCATCCCAGCTCGGCTGAACCTTGAGCGGAGTTGGAACCGCTGCTAAAGTGTCTCTTCATCCTCGTAATCAGAGCTGTCTTCAATTGTGACGGCATCGTCGCCTTCACCGACTTTGCGGCGCTCCTTCATCTTGGTTTCTCCATTCCCCTGCGCTTGTCCCTCAAGTCGCGGATGGGAGGGTGGGACGGAGACATACTTCTCCACATCATCCTACAACATCAAGCAAGCATGAGTACGACTACGTCAAGCAACTCAGTACTCGGGGGCTTATGTCACGACTATTGACCTGGTTTGGCGGCCGTGCCGCGGAGTATTCTGGTACTGGGCACGGTGTGTACGAGGGCTTATCCTTGAAGATTTTTCCCAGCCTCTCAACAAGGACGTCGTCCTCGACTTCGAAGCCAGGCATCCGGGAGGTATCCTCGTCGCCGGTGTACTGGTACCCGAGGGTGTCTCACGCCATCAGTGGCTGCACCCTCCTCTTCATGAAACTGAAGGCCACGAGCTCGGCTCTCAGTCCGGCCTCTCGAAGGGCCTTGATTTTCTTCAGCAGAGAAGGTAGCTGAATACCTTCCTGCATGGTGGGCTCCGTGTTCCAGCACGGCACATGCTTCGGTTGATGACTGCTCGGCTTCGGCAGCTCCGGATGGTGGTTGCAGATGTAGAACCACTTTGCCTTGCAGTCCTGGTTGGAGTCTATCAACTTGTACGGCAGGTACTGGTCGGCGGCATCCTCTCGCATCTGAATCCCGGCGCCAACGACTACTCGCGGGTCATTGCTGCTCGGTTGCGGCTTCAACCTGAAGAATTTCCGAAACAAGATCCAGTGGGGCTTGATCCCCACAAAGGCTTCGCAGAAGTGTACAAAGATGGAGACGTGGAAGATACCATTGGGGTTGAGGTTGAGGTACTCGATTCCGTAGTACCTAAGGAGCCCCTTGAAGAAATCGCTGGCCGGCAGCGCAAGTCCACGCTCCACGAACCGGGTGAACATTGGGATCTCCTGCGGATTCTTCTCCATTGGGTATGGGTCCCCAGTGGCGGTGCGCCATAGATCCATCTCCTTCTCGCGGAGGAACCCACTGCTGACCAAGGCGAGCAGATCCTCGGTTTTCAACTTCGCTTTCTTCCACTCTTTCGCCGGATTGGGGCGAGGGGACGAGGGTGGCGACGACGACTGGCCGGCATCCTCGGCCTCACTGCAGCTCCTCTTCTTTGCTGCACCGGTCTTCGAGCTCTTCGCCGGGGACGTCTTCATCCTCCAAGTGACGGGTGTCTTCACTCGCATTCGCTCGGGGGCTACAGAGGCAGGCGGACTGCGGCGGTGGGCGCAAGTAGATCCAATCTACTTTGTGGCGGCAGCGGTGGCAGCAGAGGAGCAGAGAGGGCAGTCTCAGATCTAATCTGGGGGAATGCTACTGCTGGGAGTGAAAAACCCTAAGGGGGTTCACTGGTTATTTATAACCGGCCAGGCGGCTCAGTTCTCAGCGGGTAGATAAGGCGCCAAACGGGTGACTCAACAGCAACTACCTGACTCTTCAAATTCCAGTACTCGACGCTCTCAGTTTCGGGGGCTCGACTACGTCAGATGGACTCAGTGTGCTACAACCAGATCCCAGACCCACTCAGGACACATTCTACAGTCAAGATGATCCTTTAATTCGAGAGAGAGTACTCGACTCAAGGCTCGGGGGCTCCGTGCCGCGTGTCCTTCGGTTTTTTCTCCGGATTTTTCGGGATAAGATTGGCAGAACTTTAGATTGACCCTCAGCTTGAATCTGCGAGTCGACCTAAGGCTCGGGGGCTACATTCCATATGGAATGGGATTCTCTGAATCGCATTTTCCATATGGTTTCTTCATCAAGACAACACGAGTACTATTGAAGACCTTCGAGAGAAGCACTCGGGGATGCTTGGGGACTACTCCAGAAGACTTCAAAACTACTCAAAGATCAGCTGGAGTACCTTCCAGCCTCGAGATGATTCAAGCATTCTTGAGGACTTTCGGCTTGTGGAACTCGGGGACGCTCAAGGACTACTCGCCAAGGCCATCAAGACTACTCGAAGACATCCTTCTCGACTACAAAGTACTCGGGGGCTTGTCGTACGGACATCCCTGGGCCCACTACTCAGGTGGGTACTGGGACCAACTACTCTGTGGGCCCCTGGGACTACCCGACTTGAGCTGCACGGCACCTGTTGGCGTGGAGCGCAAGGCAAACGAAGGATTAGTACTCGGTTAGGAAGCTAGACATGTCCGGATCCATGTAGAGTACTCCTAGCCACGCACGACTAGTACTCCTCTGGCAAACCAACTTGTAACCCTGCCTCTCGGACTATATAAGGCGAGGCAGGGACCCCTATCTCATCATCCACATTATCTTGTAAACACACCCAATCAATCCAGAGCTACACAGCATACAGGACGTAGGGTATTACGCACCTCGCGGCCCGAACCTGTCTAAATTGTGTGCCACGTGTCTCTCCCTCGAGTTACCGATCTCGGCGAGGCCACATTCATCTACCTCGGGTACTCCCCTTGGTATGTTGCCGGTCGAAAACACCGACAGTAGTATTAGGCACGTTAATCATTATAGGCAAAGTATAACAAATTGAAAAATTATCCTAGCAGGGTGACATGTACAAGAAGAACTTAGTTCAGAACTGATTTGCCTCATAACTTAGTAAGATCATGACAAACATGGAAGATCAAATCACAATCATCATCATAAGCAAAGTAATCATCATGGGCACTAACTTTATCAAGCTCAAGCTCCATCTATAGAACAAGTAAAAGGCACTGAGATTCATAGAAACTTGCCTCGCCATCGTCGTGGTTAATGCCAGAGTCGGAGATGAGGTCCTCTACACCTTCGCCGCTCCCTTGACCCCTCTTCGTCATTGCTAGACATTTGTGGTCGCAGACGTGAGGCAGGCGCCTCGCCCTCTTCGCTGCCTCCTCGCTGGCACACTCCTCCCTACCGCTGCTTGGCCCCTCGTCGGAACCCGAGAGGATCCAGTCGAGGACGCTCATCTCCGGCTTCGGGTTCGCTCCACCGCCGCTTAGCCTCTCTCCGACGCTCATCGTCGTCTCCCACTTC
The DNA here is from genome assembly GCA_036936925.1 of Cenchrus fungigraminus. Taxonomy (NCBI): domain Eukaryota; kingdom Viridiplantae; phylum Streptophyta; class Magnoliopsida; order Poales; family Poaceae; genus Cenchrus; species Cenchrus fungigraminus. The sequence goes on along the minus strand of CM072775.1, from coordinate 8,584,016 downwards.
GCCGCCATCTCGCCAGCACACGCGTGGATCTAGTTGCGGCACCGCATTACGTCCGGCATCTCCTCCTCAATCTTGGGTGCGCGGGGTTGTCTGCTGCTTGGCCCCATACTAGCACTCATTGTCGTCTCCCCGCCTCCGCTCACCTCACCGGCGCCACCTCCACTCACCTCTGCAAACCCTAGTGAGAAATAAGGAAAGTGTCGTGTGTGCTATGCTTATCCACTCGGTAAAAAGAAGGGGTGACGGAATGGGGCCGGGGCAGATGGATATTCATTTTTCAAAATGGAGAGTCATTGCCGACACAGGTTAGAGAACCCGCGTCTCCTTTGTGGTCAGGTGGGTCCGGGTAGGCAGGCAACATTTATCTTTTTTATATAGGCTGCTGACACTGACGCATAGACCCCACACTATTTTTTTAAATGAAACTTGCTTCCCTCAAAGATTAGAGCCCATAAAACAACACCTAAAAATTCATAAAAAATATGAAAAATTCATAGTTGGGCATTTAGTATTTGAAGAAAATATCAACAACCACACTTGTGTAACAACAATTATTAAAATTCGAATTTTTATCTCATGTTTGTGATATAATAATTCTAATAATGTCTTAGTATGGTCTAAAAATTCTACAAATTGACATGGCAATATAATTTGGGTCCCTAAACTTGTCAGAAAAATTTCAAAAGGTTTCAATAAAGGAAGATTATACTTGTGTACAAATGTCTACATCTCTCACATAGTTTCCTAGAATGTTACTTCAACATGTTCGAACTCATATACATTTCAAATTTTAACACAACCTTGTGTTCACCTTAAGATTACAAAATACAATCTTTCATTAGTAATGATTGTGGGAAAAAATAATATTTCTATGTTGTACTTATAAAGTACAAGATAAGGAATATAAACATTATTCACGAAATGGAAATATACACTAAACAATGAAATTAATGAAAAGATGGCGATTTTAGAAAACTTCAGAAACAAAAATCATCAAATTTGGATGGCGTATGACCGAGAAATACGTGACACAAAATTTGATTGCAGATTAAAAGGTGAAATGTGAATTGTTTCCTTTGTGGTCGATTTCCAGTGAATAGCGGGTTTTTATCCACGCGCGCACCACTTCGACGCAGATCATAACTTCCTTATTAACTTTGATTTTGCACCACAACACGAAAGGAAATCAATCCATTCATTTAAGATATATAATAATCAATCCATCCATGTGTGAGATTTATATATGATAGTCTTTTGCCCAAAATAATGGTGAGTCATTGGCGACACTAGTTAGTGAACACACGTCTCCTTGTGACCACACATCTCCGCAATGTACACACGTTCTGAGGTGTACACACGTTCCAAGGTGTAGTGGCGCGTCGTAGTGAGAAGACCCGTCGCCTGACGGTTCCCCGTCTTGTCATTATAAATCCCCGGCCGGCCAAGAGCATCATCCATAAGCTTTCCTCAAGCGCGCCTCCAAGAAAAGCCCAGCACCACCATCTAAGATCACCAAGAGCTTATTCTTCCTCAAGCGTGCGCATGGCATCGTCGAGCGAGCCGTATAGTTAGCGGGGAAGGGATGAGGACGACAACGACGAAAGCCGCCACTGTAGGCTCATCAAGGAGGTGAAGGCGTCGACGCCCAAGAAGGCCGAGGAGGCGCTAGTGTCAGCGCTAGAGGAGACCGAGGAGGCACTGGCGCCGCCGCCCGAGTAGCCTGAGGAGGCACTGGTGCCACCGCCTGAGCAGGTCGACCCTCTTCTTCCTCAACTACATTTGGACAACCTTTGGTCCGTCCAAATGTTCGTCGAGCCTCTCAAGAAGCTTCGATGGGTGGCTGTTGAGCTCAGCTTGCCACGACCCAAGGATCTGCTGAAGAGGACCGTGAAGGATTTTGCCTTCAAGATCCATGAGTTGGCAGGGGAGCTTGAGAGAGTCGTGGTCGGCACCGACAACAACGACGATGGTTACTTCAATGGCAGCAACGAACGCGGCCTTGACGGCTCTGTCTCCAACTCCGACTCCGACGGTGGGTGAGGACCCGTGTGGTCCGAGGACCGGTGGATGGTCGCTCCTTGGTGATGAGTGATTGACAATGTTGTGTAGACTGACTCTTGGCCTAGTATTACAGGTGAAGGTCAAGTGTGAAAGTTCTATATCTGTGTGAGCTCCCAGGAGCGGAGAGACAATTAGGCTTTGATCGAGGTACCCGGTGGCCGATAGGATCAAGTGCGGGCCGTACGTTGGCAAGAAGAGCAACACGACGTCCAGTGGGATGGAGCTGGTGCAAGGTAGCAGCTATCAACTGAAGCTTGCATGCGGGGTTTGTAGTGGTTTGGCCACAAAACCACTGGGTTACTTGGCTGAGCCACAAAGCCAAGGCCGAAGACTCAATGGGGCGAACCGGCCTGCTTGGGCTGGTCTGACCGCCTGGTCAGGGCGGTCTGACCGCCTGTCCGGGGTGTCACCGGGGTAGGGTGGTCTGACCGCAAGGTACGTAGCGTGTCGAGAAGCTTCGAAGCGGAGGACACATGGCAGGTGTCGACTGGGCATCCTTGGACCCACCAACACATTGTGGCCATACCCGGGAGATGAGTTCATGTACACCTGGACTACTCGACTAGTGGGCCATGGTGCTGGTACCGTGGACCACAAGGCAAGACAAGACGGACAAGGACTTGTACTAAGACTATGATAGCTTTCCATACCCTGTTTAGGCTACTCCGGGTCCTACTCGAATAGTACCCTTGTACCAATCCGACTTGTAACCCTGCCTCCCGTGGTATATAAGGCAAGGCAGGGACCCCTCTCAAAACATACACAATCAATACAGAACCACACAGCATACAGGACGTAGGGTACTACGCACATTGCGGCCCGAACCTGTCTAATTGTGTGCCCCGTGACTCACCATCGTGTCCCTGATCTCGACGAGCCCCACCACACAATCTACTACTTCGGGTACCCTGTCGTAGGCTCGGTGTCTAAAACACTGATAGCTAGCACGCCAGGTAGGGGGTCTCGTCGTTGATCCACTGGCGAACTCGATGGCTCTCATCATCATCAAGCCGACCGTCGCTTTCCAGCAAGGCGACACCTTCGTTTTCGGTTCCTGGGTTTGCGTTGCTGATGGTGCCAGATCATTCCTGCGTTTCTTAGCGCCAACTCCGGAGTCAAAGCTCAAGTCCTCGACGCTTACGCAAGCTTCGATGGAGGATTTCGTCGAAAATTTTGGCGAAATTTCGATCTCTGACCAGCTCAGAGAACTCGTGTCGGAGTCCGAGTACAACTCGACTTCATCTCCTATTCAGCTTGAGTTGCTCCCTTCAGCTTCACAGCTTGCACTCAGGCTGGATAGCATCCCAGCACCACCTCTCTTCGGTCATCACCATGTCAATGTCATTTACCAAGCCGCATTGAAGCGCCTCATGTGCCCTGGCCCGAAGATCGTGCTCGAGTACTCTTCGGATTCGGACGTCAACCTCGACTACTATTCAGATTCATCTGAGTTTGAGTTTGACTATGGCTCGGTTTCCGATGAAGTACAACAACTGTCTGGCCCTGCTCAAGGACTGGTGATCACATCGACACCTGAGGGTAGATTCGTCTACTGGCCTGAGCATGTGCCTGCTGATCTCACACTAGATGATCAGGAGCGCTTTATCGCTTGTCTCGACAACTTGCCCTTCCAAGAAGGTGCTAAGCTTGTTGATTATGATACTGATACTGAGCTCGTTCAGAGTACGGGTACTTATTCATCACATCGAGAAGTGTTCGTCGTTGATGCAACTACTCCGCAAGGGCATCGTGCCAATTATTGCTTTCCGGATGATGTGTCTGATGATGAACTTTCTGCCAATGCTCCTACCGATGAAACCACGGAGGCAAAGACTGCACGTCGCCAACGCAGTGCTGATCGTGCAACCCTTCGTCGGGAACTCGCGGAAGCTCTACCTACCCGTAATCTTCAAGAAGCTCTGGAGGCGGTTGCTACTCGTGAATATCGCACTCCAGAGGAAGCTATCAACGCGATCAATCTACTCGGTCGCTCTATGCCTCGTGACAGGGCGGCTGCTGAAGTCGCAAAATTGGCTGAGCTAGCTTACACTATGCTACGCCAGAATACCAGTGCTCCTAGTCACCATGGCAACAGTGGCGGTGCTCATCGTACCACCCCCCACTCCTCAACGCACACGTCCGGAGGCTAGCAACAAGGGCAAAGGCGATGCTGGTAGTGTCAATAGCAAGTCGGAAGACTCTCGCTACGATGCTCAAACAACAATCAACGCCAGACGTGCTGAGCGTGAGAAGCAAAAGGATGCTGATTCTGATTCCTTCCCTGCTTTCTCACCTCGACTTCAAGCTCTGTTTCTTCCGGAGAAATTCAAGCCTTACGGCATCTCTAAGTACGATGGCAAGCAAGATCCAAGGCAGTGGTTGCGCTATTATGCTCTGTCCATCTCCAATGCCGAGGGCAATGATGATACCAAGTGTATCTATTTCCCTTTTGTCTTGGAGCAAGAACCCCTCACATGGTTTGAGTCTCTCAAACGTGGCTCCATTGACAACTGGGGACAACTCAAACACCGCTTCACCAGCAACTTCGTGGGTTCTTTGGGCCGTCATGGTACTCGGATGGACCTTGACCTGATCAAGCAAAAACAAGGTGAGACTCTTCGCGAGCACATGCGTCGCTTCTTTGAGAAAAGGGCTACTGTTATTGATGTCACCGAGAAAGAAGTCATTGATACCTTCCAGGATGGTTTTTATGACGATAGGCTTTTCCAAGACTTCGGTCGCGCTCGCCCAGCCAACATCACCAAGCTCAAGGAGATGATCACTCACTGGGCGGACGAGGAAGACAAGGCTCGAAATCGGTTCAAGCATCTTCGCAACAACCAGAACAACAACAACAATGACAATGCTGGAGGAAGCAGAAGTGGCAAGCAACAGGAGGGCAACCGCCAGGGTAATAACTACTCGAGCAATCCTAATCGCAAGCGCAAGCCCGACAACACTGTTGCTGCCATGGAATCTAACACTAAGCCTGAAGATGATCCTCACTGGGCAACATTGACCAAGCAGAAATGCCCGTGGCACCCAGAGGGTGATCATACTACAGAGCAATGTTATCAACTTCATCGTGCGCTGAAGAATACACCTGAGCCAACACATCCAAACCCAAGGTTTCGTAAACACAAGGGGAAGAAGGCTAACACTGACAAAGACACTAGGTTTCAGCACCCCTCCAACACTGTCAATGTCATATTTGGTGGAATTCCAACCAAGCGCATGCAGAAGTTAGCTCTCAGGGAGATCATGTCCATTCAACCAGCAGCTCCCACTTTTCTCAAGTGGTCTGAAACTCCCATTACTTTCTAAAGGGCGGATCAATGGACTAGTTTCTCTAAGCCAGGATGATATCCTCTCATTCTGGATCCAGTGGTGGCAGGCTCCAGACTCACTAAGGTTCTTATTGATGGTGGCAGTGGTCTCAATGTCCTGTTTGCCAAGACCTTGAAGAAGATGGGCCTAGATATCACCAATATGCTTACCAAGACCAACTCACCGTTCTATGGTATCATCCCGGGCAACGCAGCTATTCCTTTGGGTTCACTGGTACTACCCGTAACCTTTGGGACCAAGGATCACTACCGCACTGAGTACATCAAGTTTGAGGTAGCTGACTTCGAGACTTCTTACCATGCTATTCTCGGCAGGCCTGGTCTCGCTAAGTTCATGGCTATCCCACACTATGTGTACTTGGTTCTCAAGATGCCGGGCCCCAAAGGAGTTCTCTCATTGCAAGGGGATTTGAAGCGTTCCTACGACTGTGATACAGAAGCCGTAGAACTTGCCTCGACTACTCAAGTACCCAATGCAATGATGGAAGTCTTCACTGCCGCTAAAAAGCTTGCTCCGAGCGAGCTGGAGGTTCCTGAGAAGACTGACAACAACAACAAGCCTGCACCATCTGGCGACGTCCTGCTCAAAGCCATTGACCTCGGTACTGGTGACAGCAGCAAGACGACCATGATCAGTGCACAGCTTGATCCTAAATAGGAATACGCGCTCGTCAACTTCCTTCGGGCTAACCGTGATATCTTTGCGTGGAAACCATCTGACATGCCAGGTGTGCCCAGGAGGTTGAGCGAGCACTCACTCAACGTCGATCCTAACGCTACCCCCAAGAGACAACACCTTCGTCGGTTTGCTGATGATCGCAGGGCTGCTATTAAGAAAGAGCTTGCCAAACTACTCGCGGCCGGTTTCATCCGGGAAGTCTTTCACCCGCAATAGCTTGCTAACCCTGTGCTCGTCAGGAAGAAGAACTCTAACGATTGGAGGATGTGTGTCGACTACACTGATCTCAACAAGCATTGCCCTAAGGATCCTTTTGGGTTGCCGCGGATTGATCAAGTCATTGACTCCACGGCGAGCTATGCTCTACTCTGTTTCCTTGATTGCTACTCTGGATATCATCAAATTGCAATCAAGGAATCTGATCAAGAGAAGACCGCATTCATCACCCTGTTTGGTGCTTATTGTTACACAACAATGTCTTTCGGGTTGAAAAATGCTGGTGATACATATCAAAGGGCTATCCAAGCGTGCTTCAAGAGGCAGCTTCACAAGAACGTGGAAGCATACGTGGATGACGTCGTTGTAAAGACTAGGGATCCATACATGCTTATCACAGATCTTGAGGAAACTTTCACTTCGCTACGTGAGTACCAATGGAAGCTCAATCCCAACAAATGTGTCTTTGGCGTATCATCTGGAAAACTACTCGGGTTCATCAACAGCCATCGCGGCATCGAAGCAAACCCCGAGAAGATAACCGCCATCTCCAATATGCAAGCTCCGACTACTATTAAAGATGTCTAGAAGCTTACTGGTTGTATGGCATCACTCAATCGCTTCATCTCGCGACTTGGAGAATGGGGTCTGCCTTTCTTCAAGTTACTCATGCGGCAAGAGAAGTTTACGTGGACAACAGAAGCTGATCAAACTCTTTCTCAGCTCAAGGAGTTCTTATCCAAGCCTCCAGTCCTCACAGCTCCTTTGCCCAATGAAGAGCTCTTGCTCTACATTGCTGCGACTACTAATGTCGTCAGCACTGCTATTGTCGTTGAACGGCAGGAAGAAGGCCATGGCTACCCTATCCAGAGGCCTATCTATTTCGTTAGTGAAGTACTCTCAGAATCCAAGGCTCGATACCCTCCAGTGCAGAAGCTACTCTATGCGGTTCTGATTACTTCACGGAAGCTCCGCCACTACTTCGACGAGTACAAGATTTCTGTGGTCACTAGCTACCCGCTTGGCGAGATATTGCACAACTGGGATTCCACAGGAAGGATTTCTAAATGGGTTGTAGAGCTTGGTGCTCTATCGCTCGAGTTCAAGTCTCGCACTGCTATCAAGTCTCAAGCCTTGGTTGATTTCATGGCTGAGTGGCGGGAAAATCAAGTCCCAACTCCAATTGAGTGTCCAGAATATTGGGTCATGCACTTTGACGGTTCCCTCAAGTTGGAAGGTGCTGGTGCCGGGGTACTTTTGATTTCCCCCAAGGGCGAGCAACTCAAATATGTTTTGCAGATCTTCTGGAAGGTCTCAAACAACGAAGCTGAATATGAAGCTCTACTGCATGGTCTCCGCCTTGCAGTCTCTCTTGGCATTACACGACTACTTATTTATGGTGATTCTTTGGTGGTCATCAATCAAGTCAACGATTTCTGGGATCGTAATGCTGAGAATATGGATGCGTACTGTCAGGAAGTACGCAAACTTGAGAACAAATTCCATGGTCTCGAATTCCATCATGTGGTCCGCGACAACAATGTTGCTACGGATGTCTTGTCGAAGCTTGGATCTACACGAGCTCAAGTGCCAGCTGGAATCTTCATCCATGAACTCCACAAACCATCAATTCCGGAGCAATCATCTGCACCCACGACTACTTCAGTTCAGCCTGATCAGGAAGTGCTTATGATTGATGTGGACTGCAGAACTCCCTTGGTCGACTACATTAAACATCAGTTGATTCTAGAGGAAAAGTCAGAAGCCGAGCGAATCTCACGCCACGTCAAGCCTTATGCCCTAGTCGGAGATCAACTCTATAAGCGAGGCGCAAGCTCTGATGCACTCATGAAGTGTGTTTCCATCCAGAATAAGACAGGGCTACACAAACTGAACTCGCCATGGGAAGGTCCTTTCTCTGTTGCAAAGGTTACTGGCCCAGGCTCATATCGTCTTCAAACTCTAGAAGGTGAGGAAGTCGACAACTCTTGGAACATCGACTAGCTTTGTCGCTTCTACCCGTAGGGGGTCTCAACAACCCTCTCCAGACGGCTTCGGCTGTAAAAACAATTCGTATTGGGTTTTCTCAACCCTTTCCAGGCAGCTTCGGTTGCAACCACTCAACAGATAGCTACGGTTGTCACTACTCGTAGGGGAACAAGATAATCCTCTCCAGACAGTTTCGGTTGTATCTTCTCGTGGCTTTCAACTGCGAGCACTCGCAGGGGGCTTCATTAACCCTCTCCAGGCAGTCTCATTCTGCGATCTCGTAGGGAGTCATGATAACTCTCTCCAGACGATCCTGTATCGTGTAGAACAATAAGTGGCACATGTTGTCCATGTCTCTACTTTTCAATAAGAGGCTTCGGCCTAGAGTAACACTCTTCTGGTAGGGTCTCAGTGGAACTCTCATACAAGTTGCTGCTATAGCAAGGATGAGTTCATCACACCGTCCCCTACGGTCTTACTCGTTCTTCGGAACATCCTTGCGAGTACTGTCTCACTAGGCTCATAGCCTCAGAGGTACCTAAGACATTGTAAACACTGTACAATGTATTCAGTAATAAAGTTGCTACTCTATACTGACTTGTTACTTTCCTTTACTTGTTCATAACAAAGCCTTCTTTACGCTGCTACAGCTAAGGTGTTCAACTCGTTATGAATAAGTTCTTTTCGAGCACTCTCTCACTAGGCTCATAGCCTCAGAGGTACTTAAGATATTGTAAACTCTGTACAATGTGTTTAGTTCAAGTCGCTACTCTACACCGATTTGTTACTACTGTTTGCTTTCTTCGTGACAAAACCTTCTTTTACGCTGCTACAGCTAAGGTGTTCAACTCGTCATGATTTAAGTTAACGTTCTTCGGAACATTTATACACTTGAGTACTCCTACTCGTGTATCATATCTCTTTTTGAAGCCTCACACTCAATACCAACTCGAGTACTTGGCCAACACATAAGCATACAAGGGATCCAGATAATTGATTTACTCAAAGTTTTCAATTATATTACATAAACACTTGTTCAGGATTATACTTGTCTTTCCCTAGTGTTTCTACTCTACAGGTACATCTAACGGAGATCAATAAACTTGGAGACTGCTTCCGCGATTGGAGAAGTCTGTTGCATCAACTCGTTGAGCCGATCATCGGTGCAATCTCCAGATCTGCCGTTCATAATGACCGTGAGATTTGCCTCAGCATAGAATGACTTGATAAAGCTCAAGACTTGGTTCGGAATTGTGCAAGCCAGCCTCTGGGCGTACTCCAGGATCTTCTTCGGCGTGTCCTTCAACCTCTCCACAAGTGGTCGAGGCTGAACTCCAGCGACTCTAGGCTTGAAAAGATTCGCCACTGGCTCAGCTGCTTCTGTCAAAGCCTTCAACTCTGAGCACAGGCCTTCGGCTTCTTCAATCTTAAACTTCAATGACTGCACGCAAGTCAACAAGTCATTCCAGCCCGCTAGGCGGATGTCCATTTCACGCTCAAGTTCGAAGCACCGCACCTTATAGTCCTCCTTCAGATCCATATGAGCTGATTCTTCGCGGTTAAAGGCCAGCTGCCAGTCCAGCGCCTTGTTCTTGAACTTGTCAACTTCTTCTGTCAGCTCTGCAAAGGATCAAGGCTACTTATCAAAAGTGATGTGAAAGAACAAAAGTACTCAACGATGAATTCAGAAAGGGAGATTACCCTTATTCTTTTGGTGCAGAGACTTGTTCTTACCAACAACGTCATCCTTCTTCGCCGTCAGCTTCTGGATCTCGTTGTGGTACTCGGCGGCGTTGGCATCAAGTTTCTCTTGCAGCTTCAGAGACAAAGCTTTCTGCTGTTTAAGCTCTTGTCTGAGCTGCGTGACTTCTTCAATGTCAACCGCATGTTGCTCAAGTAGCCGGGTCTTCCGTTTCGACTGCTTGACTACGTCCTGCAACAAGCAATACAAGAGTCAGAGACAAGTTATCTTTGGCTAAGAAGTACTCTACAAGAGACTACACACTTACCGCGAACAACTTCTCGACGCTGCAGAACATCTCGCTGTGAGCTTGCAAGTTATCCTCATCCAGGCACGAGTCGTCGTACGGCATCAAATTTTCTGCAATGGACTGAGTACTTGTGTTCACTGCAGAGTACTTCGCAACACTACGCAGAGGAGCCGGGTCTTCAATGAGTGGCTCGTGTGGTACTATGCGATCTTCTGGGTTGTCCTCAAGCGCCAGTTGTGCATCTACTTGACGCACGGGGGTTTCAGCAGCTGGGATTTCTTCATGGCGCAGCACGGCTTCTGGGTCAGTTTCCAAGCCTTCATTCACCACGGCTTCAATATCATCAGGATCTTCAGCCCTGGGCTTGGAACCTGCCTCCACCGCTGCCTTGACCACGTCGCTCCATAGGAAGCGCAGTGCCTCTGCAGCATCGACTTCAGCGGGTACTTCTTGGCGCTCTGGAAGTACATCTTCTTCTTGTTCTTGAGGAGTTTGGTCTCCTCCAGCAGCACTACTTCCAGAGGCGCCCCACTTCACATCAGTGGATTTTCTGCATCAACAAGATTGGTCAGTAAATTAAAAATGAGCAATTTTAATAGGTACTCGAGTACTTGAGTACTTACAGAGCAGCTCGAGGCACCGAGACTTTCGGCCCAAGCATGTCGAAAAAAGAAGGCACCGCCGGCACCTCTGGCACACTGTCCACCGGCGGCACACTTCCTGGTACCGTGGCTTCTTGTTGCTCATACGCCACCGTCTCCACGGTTGACGCTGGAACCACCTCGGGTTCTGTTGTTCTTGGGGGGCTACTTGAGGGTTCATTGGATGCACTCTCGATAACCTGCACAAGACAAAAATCAAGGCATTACAGCAGAGAACAAGTACTCAATACGACATCGACTACTTAAGAGTTCTCCAACACTTACTGTAATGCAGGGGAGGCCTGAGATCTTCTTTACGGCCCGCTTCCCCACCGTGGTCCTCTTCTTCCGCGGCGGCAGAGTCACATCAACTACAAGAGATGATGCCGGCCTCTTCGATGCTCCTGCAGCAAGGCCACTGGGGATGGACGCCCCGGAGTACCCATAGTGGCTCTTCACTTCAAAATGCTATTGAAGTGTTTGGCCGTCTTCATCACTTGAGAAGGCGTTCTCTGCCAAGACTTCTTCTTCTTCCCCTTGAGCAGATTGGCTACTCTCGGGGGCTTGAGCCTCTACTCCTGTTGGCTCTCCCTTCGGCGCTTGTAGTGGGTCCTGGGGACGAGGAGGGGGAATGTACACAAATTTTAAGACATCCTCCTGCGAAACAAGGCAATTGTTAGCTACATGACTACTTACAATAAGTACTCGGAGGCTAGTTCGCGGAAACTTACCATACGCGAAGGATTGTCGGCACTATATTCATGGACAGCTGTAGGAATTCCGTGAAGATTCTTGAAGATCTTCTGCAGCCTTTCCATCACGAGATCATCACTGATCTCTTCAGCAGATAGCCTGGAGCCATCATCCGCTCCAGTGTACTCGAACCCAAGATGCTCCCGCTGCATCAAGGGTTGTACCCGTCGCTTCATGAAGCTGAAGGCTACCCTCTCAGCTGTCAAGCCTTGCGCCTTCTTCTGCACAATCTTCGCCAGCAGCTCTGGCATCTAGATACACTCCTGCATCATTGGTTCATCCTTCCAGAGCCTGTCGTATACTGGTGCGAACATGCTTGGCTTCGGCAGCTGAGGCGGGGCGTTCTCGATGTAGAACCACTTGTTCTTCCAGTCTTGATTGGAGTCAATCATGTCGTACTTGAAGTACAACTCCTGTGCCTTCTGGCGCATCTGCACTCCGGCTCCACCAACAACAACTGGGAAGTTGGCGTTGGGCTGTGGCTTCAGGCGGAAGATCTTCCTAAACAAGGCCTAGTGAGGGCGGATTCTGAGGAAGGCTTCACAGAAGTGCACGTACACTGCAATCTGGAAGATGCTGTTAGGGTTGAGGTGTACGTGCTCCAGCTTGAAGAAGTCGAGGAAGCCGCGGAAGAAATCTGATGACGGCAGCGTCAACCCACGCTCGATAAAGTGGCCGAACATCGGGATCTCATCCGGGCTCTTCTCCATTGGCCACGCATCTCCGGTGGCAGAGCTCCAGCCGGCAATCGCCTTCTCGCGTTGCAACCCGCCGGCTTCGAGGGCCTTGATATCTTCTTCTCTCATCTTGGACTTCTTCCAAGAGACGGCCTGGCTCGGGGGCTTCGTGATGACCACTGTTTTGTACTTCGGCTCCGGTAACTGATTTTTGCCGTGGTCGGACTTCCTCTTTTGACCATGGGACGGCGCTGGCTTCATCCTGTCAGTCACGAGAGTCTTCTTTCGCATCGACTTGTGGGCTGCGAGGGGGTGGAGGCGCAAACTCTTAGCAAAGTGGGCGCTCGAATTCTGCGGTGGCTACGGATGCTAAAGCTTTCTGGATCTATGGGCGAATGGAAGCAATGAAACCCTAAGAGATATCCCTTCGGGTATTTATAAAAGCAAAACCCTAAAACGGTTCGACCTGGTGACCCTTCGAATTCAACAGATTGGTTTCACTTAGGCGAAATTTTGGCTAAGTCAGAGGACTAAAATCCAAGACCTACTCAGCTCCATCTCGGGGGCTCGACTACTCGATGGAATTGGATTTCACTCAGCTACAGTCCACTGAATTCAGGCCACTATTCTACAATCCTTCAATTCAAGAAAGTACTCGACTCAAGGCTCGGGGGCTCCGTGCCACGTGTCCTTCAGTTTTTCTCAGGATTTTACGGGATTATTTGACGAAGACTACAGATTGACCCTCAGCTTGAATTGTCAATTCGAACCAAGGCTCAGGGGCTACATCCATATAGGATGCGATTTTTGCAAATCGCATTCCTATATTATTTCTTCAGATTTTCTGAGGATTTTTCGGAGCAAGATCAAAGAATAGATGATTGACCCTCAGCTTGAATCTTGGATTCGAACTAAGGCTCGGGGGCTACATTCCATTTGGAATGCGATTTCAGTAATCGCATTTCCATATGGATCTTTGATGCAAAGATTTCAAGAACGAAGCGGGTATTATTGAAGACCTTCAAGGGAAGTACTCGGGGACGCTTGGGAACAACTCAAGAAGACATCAAGACTACTCGTGGAGTTAGCTGGAGTACCTTCCAGCCTCGTGATGATTCAAGTACTATTGAAGATTGAAGCTTGTAGAACTTGGGGACGCTTGGGAACTACTCGTGGAAACCTTCAAGACTACTTGGAGCATCGCACTCGACTACAAAGTACTCGGGGGCTTGTCGACCGGGTATCCCTGGACCCACGAACACATTGTGGGCCATACCCGGGAGATGAGTTCCTGTACACCTGGACTACTCGACTAGTGGGCCATGGTGCTGGTACCGTGGACCACAAGGCAAGACAAGACGGACAAGGACTTGTACTAAGACTAGGATAGCTTTCCACACCCTGTATAGGCTACTCCGGGTCCAACTCGAATAGTACCCTTGTACCAATCCGACTTGTAACCCTGCCTCCCGTGGTATATAAGGTGAGGCAGGGACCCCTCACAAAACATACGCAATCAATACAGAGCCACGCAGCATACAAGACGTAGGGTATTACGCACATTGCGACCCGAACCTGTCTAATTGTGTGCCCTGTGACTCACCATCGTGTTCCTGATCTCGGCGAGCCCCACTGCACAATCTACTACTTCAGGTACCCCGTCGTAGGCTCGGTGTCTAAAACACTGACAGCAGGGTCGCAAGGCTTGCGTGGAGTTGAAGCGGCTTGCGGTCTGCGGGCGTCCGTCTGATGGAGATATTGATCAAATTTCCCAAAATGGCCTTGATGGGCTTGTATCTTAAGTTAAGTAAGTAGGGGTAGTTTGGTCTTTCGGCGCCCTCCATATAAACTCACTTGAGGGGAGATGGCAGCCAACTCTGGAAACCCTAGTTCATTTGCTTCTTCTCTTTTGTTGTCCTAGGCCTACCTTGAGAGCTTCATGAGATATCTTGAGAGAGGGATGGATGCTTGGGCGGCTTGCTAGACCTTGTATGAACCTTTCATGGCATGTATAGAAGCTTCGGCGTGGTTCATCTTGTCTTTCTTTGTCTCCCAGCGTTTTCCCTTTTGGTGATTTTTGGACCTCTTTTTGGGGATTTTTGTGGTGGCTTGTTTGAGGGGTTTCATGGAGAGATTCTTGTTGGGTATCACACATGAGGTCTTTGTGCCTCTTTTCTTGGTGATTTTGCCCCTGTAATCTCTCGAGAAGACCTTCGATTTGGGTGGTTTTCAGAGTTCTTGGAGTTCATGACCTAGAGCCCTTCGATTCGTGATTCCTCTTGATTGGATGGGTTTTGGTGGATATCCTTTGGTGGAGAGGTCATCCATGAGGTGACCCAGCTATCATCGAAGTTTCATTACAATCTGTGGAGTGAATCGGGAGATCGGATGAAGGGAAGTTGAGGGTAGACCCCCGGCCAGGTTTCTGGAGGGGAGGCGGTCTGACCGTCCTATGCTCGTGGTCTGACCACCGTAGGGGTTTCGCAAGGAAACCTTTGGTTTTCTAGAAATTTTCGCTGATAGCTTGTTTGCCTTGATCAGAGGAGTTTCCAGGCAAAATCTTGGGTCGATTTGGACTCGTGAGCTTTGTGTTGTGATTTTGGGGAAACTCCAGGTTGAGTCGGTCTGACCGCCCTGTCCATGCGGTCTGACCACCCCTGGCAGGGAGTTTTCCTGTGTGTGGTTTCCACTGTAGTGTGTGCGTTGTTGAGTGGATTGTAGGTGTGGTTTGCTCCTAGGATTAGTAGCACTCCAGTGGCTACGTGGTCTTGGCAAATGTGCGGATAGAGTGGTGAAAGTGATTTCGGGATTGAGGCTGAGTTCATCTCGTTAGAGGAGTCATCTCTCTCGAGAAGAATTTTTATCGACTCACATTCACTCCCCCCTCTCTGGTCCTTCAATTGGTATCAGAGCCAGTTACAGATCTTTTTGATTCTAACCAGTCTAAGATCCAAAGATGGGTGACTACGGAAAGGGGTCGGGTCCTCCACTTCGAGGATGTTTTCTCTGTCTTCCTTTGTGTCCTTGCCAGATGAGGAGTTCCACGAGCTTGGAGAGGATGAACTAGCCCTGCTGACAAGGAAGTTCGAGAGGCTGCACGAGAACTGTGTGAACATGAGGAGGACGACGCGTACGTGTTACAGATGCAACAAGCAGGGACACTTCATCACCGAGTGCCCGCAGGAGATCGAGCCCAAGAACGAGTACAAGCACCGCCCAAGGATCGAGAGCAGGCACCACTCGAGGCGGGAGCACAAGCACAAGTACAATGACAAGGACGAGCAGAGGTTGAGGAAGGGCGTCTATGACAAGAAGAAGAAGGCTCGAGCGATGGTGGGTGCGAGCGACGTCGACTCCAGTTCCTGCTACACTTCGTCGAGTTCTAGCGACAGTGACGACGACGGCAAGCGCACGAGCAAGAAGAACGATTCCAAGAACCTCAGCAGCCTAAGTTGCTTTGCACGAGAGGACAGCTTCTGTGGCATGGCCCACAGCTCTGGTAGCAAGAAGAGCAAGAAGGATGACTCGAGATCAGAATCTAAGGATGAGGTATGTGATGAGCTCTCTTCGTTGCACCTGGAGAATACAGAGTTGGTTGCTTTACTTGACAACTGTGATAGCATGCTTAGAGAGGCCAAGAAACTTAGGAAAGAACTTAGGGCCTCGCTAGAAGAAGCTAGGGAGAAGATAGCTGGCCTAGAATCTGTGAATCATGATGCTAGACTTGAAATTGATTCTCTTAAGTGTGCTCCTGTTTTTGCTGATACTGCTAACTGTGATGATTGCAATGCTTTCTTGGCTGATTTGACTGTGCTTAAGGAAAATCATGCTTCCAAGTTAGAGGAACTAGACTTGCGTAGGGCTGAACTTGATGAGTTGAAATCTAGGTCTGCTTTACTAGGTGCTTGCACTTCTTGTCCTTTGTTGCATGCCAGACTTGATGAATCTCATGATAGGATTGTTTCTTTGGAGGCTACTTTGAAAGTTGCTATTCCTATATCATGCTCTACATGTGAATTACATTCTGTTCAGAATATGAAGCTTGCACATTATGTTGATTGCTTGCAGGATGAAAATGATGAGTTGAGAAAATTGATGAGTTGATTGTCTAGGCATGTGCCACAGCTGAGTTTGATGATGGCTGAGTTTAAGAGGTTTGATGGTTGGGTGTTGGGTTCTGAGAAGATCGGTGAGAGCAGTGGTGAGGGAGTGAAAATTGGAGAGATTCCTATCCCACCACAAACTACACCCATGAACAAATTTGCACCCAAGCCAACCACCTGAGAAACAAGCTAGACACCACTCCAGATCCACCCGTGTTCCCCCACAAAACAGAAAAGTACCAAAAACCAGTGAAGTTTGTGAGCACCATTAGGAATGTGCTTGGGGGGAAGCCAGGGGAAAAAGTGGTAGAGAAACCGAGAGAAGCTCCACAGCTAAAGGCAAAACCAGTCCGCTTGTTGACGGCTGTTAAGTTCTACTTTCAGCCCTCAATATTCTCACATAAATGGAAGGCATATGCATTATTTACTTGCATTTTGGTTTGAATAATGTAGTTCCACTTGTCCTTGGAGATTATTTGTATGTAGGTGAAATACCCCTTAAAAGAGATGGAAACCCACCTTCTATGGAGAAACCATGCCAACTCAGCTGAGGAGGTGGCTGTCACCAAGGAAACACATGGCATTCCACGTCATTGATCCAAGGGAGGCACTCACCGACGAATCAGAGAGTGCCACATGGACTTCACATGGATCAAGGGGCCCACCTCGGATACCAAATCAAGCCATGCACTGGGGGAGGATGAAAGGGCCCATAGGGTAGCCACCCAGAGGAAGCGCGACCGAGATGGCCGCCCTAGGGGTTCGGCCCACCCTAGGATCGGCCAAACCGACCTAGGGTCGGTTCATCCCGGCCTTGCACATGTTTGCTCCTCATTGGTGCATTGCCTCACTCCCGGGTGTTTTGGTGGAGTTTGAGCCCCGAAGCAAGCCTCCTCCTTGCCTATAAATAGAAGGGGAGAGGCTCCCATTTCTCACACACCACTCTCTCATTCTCCTCTCACTTTTAATTTCCAAGGCTATGGGGTAGGCTAGAGTAGCTCTTATTCAGGTTCCAAGTCTTCTTTGGAATCTATGTATGAGTTCTCTTTTATCTTTATTTCATTGTATGACTTTGATCTACTTCAGTTATTCAGCTATTTCATATAAAGTCATGGTAGATCATATGCTTGATATGTTCTTGAGTTCATCCTTTGTTCATCATTTAGAGGCTTGTGTTCTTTATGAACACTACCTTTTGATCCACTTGAAGGGTGATAAACTCATTCCGTATGTGTTTGTTCATAAGTTAGAGGCTCCTGTTCTTCACGAACACGACCCTTTGATCTTATTGACTAGACATAAGAGAGTTTGTATCCGTTCGTATGTCTAGCCTTAGGTGATCTTGTTAGATGGCATGAGAGTGTTGCATGAGGTTTGTGTTCAAGCTATGGTACTTGGTCTAAGTTGACCAGTCCTCTAGTGGCTCTCACCCTGGGTCACAATAGTCCGGGCCGGGTGAAGTCTAGCAGCAATGCAGGCATGGTGCCTGGGTTGTGTGGCTACGTTAGTTATGAGCATACCCCCTGTAACGATAGAGGTAGGCCGCAATGGTGACTGCTGTTGGACCCTTTGGAACCCTCCGCGCTGGGGTACTTGCTGTAGGAGTCTAAAGTCTAGTTTCGCAGAGTGCTGGTCGTCGCGGGCTAGCTCCCCGTTTGTACCTGGGTGCTGAACCTTACCCTCTCATGCAATGCTCGTGCCTATCTCCTGTATCTTCTAGCTTTGTATGTTTAGTACATTAGAACCTAGAGCTAACTCGTATGTTCCCCCTAAGCCGTAGTGTGCTAGAGTAGAGGTAGATCTTAGTGTGTGTGTCACACTACCCTTTCATATCTTTATCTTACCCCTGTCTTTGAGTTTGTTGTTTCCTATATCTATCTTTTAGTTTACATTCAGTGCAAAAGCATAAGTCTATGATATCCGCCATTGCCTTCCACGGATACGATACCCTTGGAATATTCTCCTTCCTTGGGGAAATGCTACAATGGTTTATCTGTGCGCTTGCGAATTCGTTCATGATCGGTTAACTTTACCTTTGGCAAGTCTTGATGTTCACGCTAACTCGGTGTTGTTAGTTGTGACGTAAAGAAGTGCCAACAGGCATTTCTTGGTGTTGTCACTAAGGACGGATTCCAATCTGTTCTTAAAGTGACGGCGCTAAGAAATGTCAACAAGCATTTCTGGCGCTGTTGCCTGGGAAGGCACAAGATTATCATGACTATGCTTTGCATCTGTTTATAAGCTATGAGCAGGTTAGGACAACTCTCAATGCAGGCTAACCTTGGTTGTCTTCTTTTATCTTTGGATGATGAAGACAGGTAGTGTATGACTGGTTTCGACTTACTAGAGAATTTCACTGAAGTTCCCGAGTCACTAGTGAGGAATGCTCGAATTCATTTCGACTCACCTCGTCGTACTCATCTGGAAGGCAAACCAGCTTCCTTTGTACCATCCACGTCAAACGCTATGGCCCAGAAGACACTTCGTGAGTACTCAGCTCCTTCTGCTGAACAGGTGCTGCAAGGCCCTGAGGTGGCAATGGGGACTGAAAATTATGAGATCAAGACGAGTCTAATTACGATGGTACAGGCTAGCCCATTTTGTGGCAAGCCAAATGATGATGTCAATGCCCATTTGCAGCAATTCCTCGAGCTATGCAGCACTTTCATCATCAGGAGTGCAAATATGGTGTTGTTCTTCTTCGACTGTTTCCATTCTCTCTCCTGGGGAAAGCCAAGCAATTGTTATATGGAAATCATGACGCTATTAACACTTGGGATAAGTGTTCAGAGGCATTCCTCAAGAAGTTCTTCCAATTAGGTAAAACCAATGCTCTTCGTGGAAGAATTGTTGGTTTTCAGCAAGCAGCAAGTGAATCTATTCCAGAGGCTTGGGAAAGGCTTCAGGAGTATGTCCTGGCCTGTCCTCACCATGGGATGGAGGATTGGCTTATTCTTCAAAGCTTTTATAATGGGTTGACTCCGATAGCCCGAGGCCATATTGATGCTGCTGCTCAGGGAGCATTCTTCTCACTCAAAGTTGATAATGCTAAATTACTCATTGAGAAGATGGTTTCCAACCAAGGGTGGAGTGATGAAAGACTCCAACCACGACCGAGGGGTAGTCATACTGTCAAGGAAGTAGACATGATTACTGCCAAGTTGGATCTTCTTATGATGAGATTGGATGACTACACCAACGAGAAGGGTGCCATGGCCACCACTACTCTGCCTATGGATTCTCATATGACTTGTGAAGTCTGTGGCAACACTGGGCACTCACGAAATTATTGTCTAGAGACTCAGGAGGAAGTGATGTACATGAACGGCAACAACAATGGTTATCGTCCACCCCAACAAGGAGGCCAATCGTGGAATCAACAACGCCCTTATTATCAAAGAAGTAACCAAGGTAATTCTTACAATCCCAACCAACCTTCCTTGAGAGATCTCGTTTTTGGGCAAGCTAAGATTAATGAAGGTGTTAACAAAAAGCTAGCTGCTCTTGATAAAACCTTGAAAAGTCTCAACGTTAAGCTTGATAGTTTTTCTTCTGCTCAGAAGAGCTGGCTGAGTTTCAACAAAATGTTAGAGACCCAGTTGGCTCAGCTAGCTGCTTTGGTTCCATCTGCTGATAACGGGAGGATCCCGGGGCAACCCGTGTCCTCTTGTGAAAATTTTAGCATAGTGTCAACTAGGTGGGGTAAGCCACCTAGGAAGACACGTGCTTCTAACTATGCAGGAAAGCCCATACAACAAATTCTAGATCCATGGGAGGAATCAACAGTTATGCACAAGAAAGATCCAGGCTATCCAACTATCACTTGCACAATCTATTACAAGACAATTAGGCATGCCCTTTGTGACCTTGGTGCAAGTGTTAATCTCATGTCCAAGGCCATGTTCGAGCAACTGGAATATCCAGCTCTCTCTCCAATAGCACGGACTATCCAACTCACTGATTCAACGATACGATATCTAGAAGGAATTGTTGAGAGCATATTGGTTAAGTTCAAGAACTCTTATGTCTTCGTGAATTTTGTGGTCCTTGATATGGATGATGAGGGAGGAATGCTGCTCATTCTTGGGCGACCATTTCTCAGTGATGTCCGGGCTAGAATCAATGTGGGATCTGGAATAATCCATTTCCACATTGGGAAGAGGAACTTGAAGTTCAAGTTCCAGGACAAAGAAGAGCAATGGTATTTGGTGCAAGATAGTGTTGAGCAGCTTGGGGGAAGGACGGAGCCTTTACCCCCAAAGAAGAAATCTCCATCAAAGAAGCAAACGAAAATTCATAAAGAATGGAGGAAGATTGAGAAGGCACCAACCTCTAGTTCTCAGGAGTGGGGTGCCGAGTGGAATTAACCGCTGAGAAGAGTCCAACTCGTCGGACTAAAAATGATGGGTCCTTTCTACCAAAAAGGTTAAAGCTGGTACTTATCTCTTATTTCCCTTTCCGAAATTTTACTTCCAAAATTGCATATTTGATTTTCCAAAACCTTGCATCTGCATGCTAGATTTATCTAGCCCTTTTCCCTTTTCCAAATAAAATTTCTAAAAATAATTTCTGAGTTTGAAAAAACTTTAGAAAATCATTTGGGCAATTTCTGGAGCAAACTTTGGCCGGTGCACCTAGGTATATCTCTATATAGTCGTTGGTGGCACACCTGCCAAAGGGGGCCAGCCTCGGGCCCACAGCCTGGCCGGCCGAACCAGGGTTCGGCCGAACCCTGGCAACGGTCATGTGGGTCCAGCTTTGGCCAACGGCTCCTAGCCATTGTGCAATGGCTAGTCTGTGGTGTGCTGCCCCTTTGCTCTATAAATTGGACCTGAGAGGGGGTGTTCTTCACCCATTTCATTCACACTCCCCTCTCTACTCCTTGCTCTCTTGGTTTTCTTGGATTTCTTGCTCGAGATTGGATCATCAAGTATTCTCTCTATTGTGTTACTGAAAGTATTGCTATTGGTGGAGCAAGCTCGGTAAGAATTTCATTCGATTTTGCTAATCCATCACCGAGTTGCTCTTGTTGTCCCTTGTTGTTGTGCTAAGCATGAATTGGGCGGCGAACACTCTCCGGAGAGTGACACGCTCTCGTTCGCGGGCAAGTGCAAGTTCATCCGTCCGCGCCGAGCCGACACCAAGCCCATCAACGATGGATTATGAAGAAGAGCAAGAAGCTCAAGCCGAGCCACAAGCGGCAGAGGAGGTCATCAACGACACCCCCTACCTCAGCTTGCGGGGTGCTCGAGAGGAGCAAGCCTACGCTCTCCTGAAGGACCGAGTCTTCGCCCACACCCGGGACTTCGACCCGGCCCTCATGGAGAAAACAGGTATGAATCTCGAGTTCGCTTCCATTTGGCATGCTCTTGGTTGGGAGGATTTTGCGCCGGTTACAGAGCTTGGTTCTCAGCCCCTCACCATCTAGTTTCTTTGCTCTCTTACCGAGATTTCGGATGGCCTTGAGTTTCGTCTTTTTGGGACCGATTATCGTGTTTCTTGGAAGGAACTTAGTCGTTGTCTTGGTTTTAGTCCTCGTTGTGATGTTTCTTTGAAGAAGGCTTGTGAGGGTTTTGTTCGAGACTCTTTCTATGCAGACATCTCTGGTCTCGTTTACAGTGGCAAGTTTGTGCCTCGGTGCAATGATATTGTGCATCCCACTCTCCGTTTGTGGCACAAGTGGCTCGCCATTACTCTCTTTCCACGAGAGGATGTTCGGCCCGTGCACAGCGATGAGATGATGCTATTATACGCCGCTGTTAACCAGATCAAGGTCTCTCCCGTTAAAGCTATGATTCAGCAGTGGTTGATGAATTTCAAGATGATAGGTCCTATTGAGTGTACGTCTTTGGTGACTCGTATTGCTCTCAGACTCGGGGTTCTTAGCGGGAATCCCGTACTCATTAATGAGGCATACTTGATGAGAGGCCATATAGTCAAGAGAGGCCCAAATGATTCTTTGACTTTCTTCTTTCCGGGTTATGCAAATCAGATCCCGTTACCTAACCCGGGGTTTCGATTGTATAGCTCAGAGTCACTAACCATTCCCCTTGTTACACAAGAGGAAAGCCATCGTGCTAGTGTTTCAGGTAGGTCCACCAGAAGCGTAGCTAAGAGAGCACACATGCAGTAGCAGCAGCAGTCACAGCCACCACCACAGCCACAGCCCGCTACACCACCAGTGGCAGGAGGGGCCCCTGCGGGGTACATGTTCAGGGTTACACCTGGATATGCACCTGGTTGGGATCAGCCCACCTACCAGCCGAGTGTGAGTGGCGCAGCTTGGGCGAGAGCGAGCGGTGCTCAGTGGACTACACCTGCTAGTTCCAGCTCCGGTGGTCCACCTCCGTCTTCGTCCTTCCGGTCACACTCCTCAGCCTCTGCACACGATGCTCAGCTCGCGCAGCAGATGGGAGAGCTCACCGTCCAGGTCACGGGACTGGAGGAGACGCTGAACACCCACGTCGAGTCTACCTCAGCGTGGCAGCGTCCGGCCGGTGAAAGAATTGCAGCCATGCAGCAGGCTCAGCAGCGACACATGGAGCAGCAAACAGCTTACTACACGAGTCAGGGTTTCTTCTACCCTCTTCCGCAGTGAGCCTGAAGCTAGCTTGGGGGAGGACCCCCATCCTGAGGTAACTTGTATCTTCCTTTGCTTTCAGAATATCTTATAATGAAAACCCAAAAAATCTGCAAAAAAAAAATAAAAAGACCAAAAATATTTATTTGCTTCATCATCCACATTTGCTTAGTTTGCTTTGATATGCATAGTACGAATGCTTTGCCTCTATGGTTGAAATGATGAATAGTTGCTCTGTTTATTCTTCTCATATGTCTTGCTTACAACTTTGTATCCTACCTAAGTTTTGAGTTTGTTGGCTTGCATGTTCAAACCTCAGCTTGAAAACTGTGGGTAGCAAAAAGCATGATCCTTGCCTAAGTTGTTGTGAGACATGATATGGTATAATAGGGTGCTATGATCTTGTGCTTAGTGATGCTTGACATTCGGAGTTTTTCTTTTTGAAAAAAAACAAAACATGATGAGTTCCTCAATGATGAGAATTTCCTATCTAAAGCCATATGTAGATTCTAGCTCTTACCCTCCACATATGCAGCTTGTTCTCTCATTGAGCTTTGTCAAATTGTTGTGACCCTTGTTAGAACTCATACTCCCCTGATCAAGATCACGTACACGTTCATGCTAAACTTCTACACTGGAAGTTAGCATTCATCATTTGTTCCATTTTGCTTATGCATTCTTCCACAAATAAAACTATATGTATCTTTGTATCATTCATCCCTCTCCAAACATCTCCAATAGAGACAAAGGGCTAGCTGATTAAAACAAAAAAGCATGCTCAAAAGCATGGCAAAAATAAAATAAATAAAGCTAGCCCAAGTCTCGAAAAAATTTCAAAAGGAGAAAAAGGGATTGATATCTGCAAGAGAAAGAGTTCCACCATATAGATGGTAATAACTAGTACCTACTCCGGGGCTAGTGTCCACCTTACCATCAATCCCTCATTTCCTCATATAAAGCATGGTAATATCTAGCACCCATTTCCGGGCCTAGTATCCACCTTGCCATGCTCGTATCCATCACACACATATGCACATCTTGATCAGGATGTATGTTTGTTTCTTCCAAGGATCCGGTTTTTGACTTAGCAAAACATGAGAGACAAGTATGCCACATTTCTTCCCTACTTACAGCTCCACATAAGCCTATTAAGTTTAGGATGTGAATAAAGGCAGCATTGATGCCTTGGTGAGGAACCATACACTTTTGAGAGATCCGAGAGTATCATTTGAGGAACTCTGATTTTCTTTTGAAGAATTTGCAAAACCTCCGGATTGATGGCTGGTCAAGGTATGAGTGATTATGCACATGCTATATAACCATTCTGTCTCTCAACCGCCTAAGGCAGGTGAAGCTATATGCCCCACGTCGTCAGGTGAAAGTTAAGAACATTGCCAACTTGTTCAACTCTTGGTAGAGTACTTTGTTGTATGTTTGCCATAAGTTGTAAATACAACATCATAGCAACTCCTGATCAACCAACCTAAGTCCCTAATGTCCTGCTTTGAGACGAGCAAGAGGTTAGCTTGGGGGAGCTTGTTGACGGCTGTTAAGTACTACTTTCATCCCTCAATATTCTCACATAAATGGAGGCATATGCATTATTTACTTGCATTTTGGTTTGAATAATGTAGTTCCACTTGTCCTTAGAGATTATTTGTATGTAGGTGAAATACCCCTTAAAAGATATGGAAACCCACCTTCTATGGAGAAACCATGCCAACTCAGCTGAGGAGGTGGCTACCATGAAGGAAACACATGGCATTCCACGTCATTGATCCAAGGGAGGCACTCACCGACGAATTAGAGAGCGCCACATGGACTTCATATGGATCAAGGGGCCCACCTCGGATACGAAATCAAGTCATGCACCGAGGGAGGATCAAAGGGCCCACAGGGCAGCCACCTAGAGGAAGCACGGCCGAGATGGCTGCCCTAGGGGTTCGGCCGACCATAGGATCGGCCGAACCGACCTAGTGTTGGTTCATCCCAGCCTTGCACGTGTTTGCTCCTCATTGGTCCATTGCCTCACTCCCGGGTGTTTTGGTAGAGTTTTAGCCCCGAAGCAAGCATCCTCCTTGCCTATAAATAGAAGGGGAGGGGCTCCCATTTCTCACACACCACTCTCTCATTCTCCTCTCACTTTTAGTTTCCACAGGTTGCCACTACACGTCACAATATTGCCATAGCATATCACCCTCAAACCAACGGTCAGGCTGAAACGTTGAACAAGCAAATCAAAAATATCTTGCAGAAGACAGTAAAGGAAGCAGGGAATTGTTGGAAGAAACATCTACTTGATGCATTGTGGGCATATAGGACTGCCTTCAAGACGCCAATCGGAATGTCACCCTGTCAATTGGTCTATGGAAAAACATGCCACCTGCCAGTAGAAATTGAACATAAAGCCTACTGGGCCACTAAGAGGTTCAACTTAAATTTCACCAAGGCAGCAAGGCAAAGGCAGCAACAGATCTCGGAGTTAGAAGAATGGAGAGACAAAGCATATCACAGCTCCAAGATCTATAAGGAAAAGACCAAGAGGTGGCACGATAAGAAAATCATAAAAAAAGAAATTCACTACTGGAGATAAAGTCCTGCTCTTCAATTCAAGGGTGAAACTTTTTGGACATGGAAACTGCGAAGCAAATGGGAAGGACCATTCTCTATCATTGAAGTTATGCCACATGGAGCAATCACCATACAAAATGATGAAGGAGAAACCTTCAAGGTAAATAGTCAACGTTTGAAGATCTTCCTGGAACCAGACGATAAAGAGTATGAGATCATCAAGCTCGCGAAGGGGTTATAAGCTCCCGACCATGGCCTCCCATAATAACAGGTAAGAAACTAGTGTGGGGGAAACCTGCACACATCCAACCAGAAGTACACAAAGGTACCCCACCCGCACTTTAACTAAATAAAGGTTGCGCCTCTGAATTTTTATACTCCTTGCCTCATAACCTCAAGGTTAGTTGGCAGCCAATCTCATTCCTTACTTTTCATCCTGGCGCTTATGAGCAAATATATCATTAGGGAACTCATGCCTATCTAAGTGGTTGGTGTTTGTGATATGGCTTGATGAAATGATCTCCGCTCTAAATGTTCGAGTGCTTGGGTATTTTATTTGAAAACCATAAAACCCTTTGCAAGGCTCCTCTTTGATATGACACCGTCCTACCAAGGCCTTATGATGTTCATAGTTGAAAACCTTATACTCATATGCTGCTTGTAATTGCATTTAGCTTTGTCAAATTCTGTAACCCTTGCGAGAAGTCTTTTTATGCTTTCATGATCAAGATTCATGTGCACACCCATCTTCCCCCTTGCTATGCTTCTACACTGGAAGTTAGCATTGTATCATTCATACATTCCACAAAATAAGGCTCCATACATATATGTGTTGATCTCTCCCCCTTAGTTTTGTTTACACAAGAGACATGGCTATCGAAAAAAAAGAGTTGGACACATAAAGGTCCACAAAAGAAAAGGAAAGAGAAAGATAGCCATGTTCTCAAAAGATTTTTTATACAAGAGGGAGAATCATGCAAAAAGGAGTTCCATAACTTAGATCGTAATAACTAGTACCTATTCCGGGGCTAGTGTCCACCTTACCATCAACCAACATCCATCATATATGTATGGTAATATCTAGCACCCACTCCTGGCCTAGTATACACCTTACCATACCATTCATATTCATACACGTGCACATCTTGATCTGATAAGTATGAATTGCTTTTCTCTTGGATCCAGTCTTTGACTTTGCAATATATGTGATGCAAGTATGCCTTACTATTCATACCTACCCTGAGCTCCACATATGCTATGATTAGAAATAGTATGAATAAAGGCATTCAATGCCTTGGTGAGGATTATACACATTGAGTGATCTAAGAGAATCAAACGAGGAAGCTAAGCAAGGTCTGTTTTGAAAATCATTGCAAAACCCCAAGTTACTTGACATCAAGAGCAGGAGTAACTGGACTCATGACCATTCCATCCCTCAACTACCCAGGGTAGCATGATAGACACTCCACAAGCTCACAAGCCCAAGGTAAAAGTTTGGAGTGATATCTTGTTTGCTCTACACCTTGAGTAGATTTTCCACCTTGAACCTCTTACCTTCACTTAGGGACGAGCAAAGGTCAAGGGTGGGGGAGTTGTTGATGGTTGTTAAGTACCATATTTATAACTGTCAACTCCTGCATTTTGACATGAGAAATATACATTCACAATAGAATAGGGCCTTATACTGACAATTTCCACAAGTTGCGGTGTATATTCAAATGTAGGCAATCAGCACAAGAGAGAGAGCAAAAGCACACCTTATCCATCCACCTCACCAATCCAAGCAATCCAGGCTCAGCCAATGAGGGGTTGCCAAGCAACCACCCCCTGGATCCATGACGTCACCAATCCAAGGGAGAAAGCCTCGGCAAATCAGAAGTCACCACGCGTGTATCACATGGATCCCATGGCCCACCAGAGCGCCTAAACCGTCTCCAAACCACATGGACACCTAGAACCACCATAAGGACCCACCTGACAGCCACCACGAGAAAGCACAAGACGAGGCGGGCCACCAGGGGTCGGCCGAACCCTTGGTTCGGCCGAACCGACCTTGCGTCAGGTGATCTCGGCCTTCCACGTGGTGTCTCCTGATTGGTCCCTAAGCCCATTCCGGGGGTGCACGAGGTGTCCTCGCGCTGGTGTCCGAGCCTATAAATAGAAGTGGAGGGGTTAGAGAATAGGACACACACTTCTTCTCCTCCTTCTCACTTTTGCCTTTTGGCTTCTCTCATTAGGAGAGGAGAGCTCTTTGCATAGGATTAGTGCTGGCTTGCTAGTGCTTTAGAGATTAGAAGGAACGTGAGGTGGTGTCTTGGGGTTGTGCCATGGTGTTTGGCACAGTCCCTCAAGAACGATCCTCTACGGATGCTTCTGTTCTTCATTTAGAATACAGTGAGTATTTCGACATTCTCAATTAGACTAAAGTGGCATTCATACTATGTTCTTGTGTTCTTCATTCGTTCATCATTTAGAGGCTCATATTCTTCACGATCACGCTTCCTCAATCTAGTTGACGAGCGAGTTTCTCATACTTTTGTGTTTGTTCATAAGTTAGAGGCTCGTGTTCTTCACGAACACGACCCTTGATCTTCTGTTATAAACATCTAAGTTTGTATCCTGTTTGTATTCCTGCTAGTTTAATCAGAGTTAAGTGGATGCTCCTATATCCTAATCTAGATCAAGTTCATCCGTGATCCCTTGCATAAGATAGCGTATACTTGAGTGAGTTTGGGTCTCTCTCTCGTGGGTTTGTCGCTCTGTCTTCGTACGAAGTGCTATAGTGTTGTTACGGGTCGACAGACGTAACCGTGCTATAGTAGTAATCGGTGGTGTAGACGTGGTGTCTAGAGTTTGGGTTATCCTTTGTTTGCCCTGTATCCCACGGTTTGTCTTGGGGTAGGATGCGGTAGTGACCGCCGTTGGACCCTCTGAAATCCCCCACGTCCGAATACAGCATGTAGGCAACCATTTGCCGTGAACCAACTGTTATAGCAATGAGGGGCTGGTGTCCGAAACGAGAAGTCCTAATCGAGAGACTGTTCTCAACTCTGCACACTATCAGCAGGATCCTTTCCATCTTCATCTCAACCTATAGAGTTGTGTCCTTGGATCATCAGTCTAGGATAGAAGGTAGTACACATCGTTCCTTGGATTCGATACCCTTTGGAATACTCCTTTGGGGAAGTGCTACAGTGGTATTTCCGTGCGCTTGCGGATTCTTTCGTACCCGTCAGTATACCCAGGTGGATCTTACGCTCCCGCTAGGTGTACAACTAGTGGTGAGGTTAAGAAATACTAATAGTGTGCCCAGAATATACGTGGGGGGTTGGTGCGTGCGTGCGTGCGGCGGGCTGATACGATGTGCTTAGGCTACTTCTGCACATTCACTCCACTCCAATCCAAGACACTCAAGTTCGATGTCTATTCGAATGTAGGTATTTAGCATAGGAAATGAGAAGAATCCATGCACATTCACTCCACTCCAATCCAAGACACTCAAGTTCTGGCCAATGAGGGGCTGCCACATGGATTCTCCTGGATCCATGATGTCACCAATCCATGTGAAGAACTCTCAACGAATCACACGCTGCAACGTCAGCATCACATGGATCCATGGGCCCACTTTGCTAACCAAACCGCCAGGAAACTTGGCATGCACGGAGGACGAGCATCAGGGCCCACATGGAAGCGAGCCAGAGGAAGCACAGGCCAGGCGGCTACCCGAAGGGGCCAGCCGACCCTAGGTTCGGCCGAACCGACCTAGGGTCAGTTGATCCTGGCCCTCCATGTATCATCCTCCTATTGGCTCTTGGCTGCATCTTGGGGTGTTTTGGAGCATTTGGAGCCTCAGAGCAAGCCACTCCCTTGCCTCTAAATAGAGGGGGAGGGGGCTCATTTCACACACACTTCCAAGCTCTCAAGTTCCACGTCTCTCTTGTGTAGCTCTCTCTCCCTTGCTCTAATTCTGCCCATGTGAGGTGATTCTCACCTCTATGTGGTAGAATGGGGTTGAGAAGAGATCTAGACTAGGATTAGTTGATAGATAGATTAGGAGTGAGGAGTGAGTTGATGTCCTCGTGGATGCTTCTTCTTCATTTAGATCAAAGTGAGTATTTCAACATTTCTTACTTAGACTATAGTGGACATCATGCATGAATGATATGTTCTTGGCTCGTTCATAAGTTAGAGGCTTGTGTTCTTCGTGACACACGACTTCGATCCTTTAGAGCTAGTTCATTAGTTCAAGTATCTGTTTGCATGCTTTGATCCTGTTTAGCTGAGTAAGTCTGTTGTATCTCGTTTGCATCCAAACCTTTCTTGTAGCTCCGTAACTTGATGACTAGTATGATTTGATCCGTTCTCTCTCCAGTTCTTGGTCCTGTATTTATACGGGTTGCTATAGTGTTGTTAGCGGGTCGACAAATGTAACTGTGCTATAGTAGTTATCGGGAGTGCAGACGTGGTGTTTGGACTCTGGTTAACCTACGAAGAATAAGTGCATTCGTGTAACGATAGAGGTAGGCCGCAGTGGTGATAGCCTGTTGGACCTTTTGAAACCCTCCGCGCCTGTGTACTGAGTTAGGTCTTTTTGCCAGAACATTGGCCTCTCCCTAAAAAGTTAGGAATGGCTGGTGCTCCACGGAGAGGACTAATAGCGAACAGATCCATCTCGAGAGTTAAGTTCCTTAAGAAAGTGCTTCTCACATCCCTACCTATCTCTGTAGTAGCTGGTGTCCTTGGATAGACCCTCTATGGTTACTCTCCCATCCTAGGAACGAAACCCAACGGGAATACTCATTCTCCGAGGGAGATGTGCTACACCGGTGTATCCGTGACAGATGAGAGTGGCGTGTCTCCCTCCTCAGCCCCGGGCGACTCTGCGCCGATCCCATGGCGTGTCTCCCTAGATCTCCCTCTCTGATTGGCCCTCATGGAGATCTCAAGCGACCTGATTGGGAAGTTGGATTTTTCCCACGGGAAAAATTTCCAACAGGAAGTTCTGGTATGTCTTGGGAAATCTGTTCATCATCCTTCCTCCTCCCCGGATGGTTCCTTCCTCCTTTTGGCTGTTTTCACCGGTTTACAGTTAGGCTCTCGGAAGACTCCGTGGCTTGGATGCTGCAATCCTGTCTTGGTGGATCTGCTGCCGGTTTTCATGTTGCCTACCAGAGTGATCGTCACTTCCGTTTCTCGGTCTCTTGCAAAGCTGTTGGATTCATGGTTTACAACCTTAAGTGTTTCATTGGTGATTGCTTTGATGTTTATTTCTTCTTATGGAGTAATGGTGCTCCTCACTGGGAACGTGAGAAACTCTTGTGGGAAGAAGAGCAGCGTAAGGAATGGACAAAGATTCAGTCTAAACAATGCAAATCCCAGTCCCTTGCTCCTCATCCTACTCAAAAGAAATGTGTCCGCTTTGCTGAGAAACTTGTCAGTTCTCCCTCCCCGGTTATTCATCAACCTGCTGCCTCCTGTTCTTCTCTGAAAGTGGGCGATTTTGTTTTTTCAACAGAAATCCCTATCAACAAAATTTTTGGGCGTCTCAGGAACGATCTGGGTTTGACTCAATACACTAGTTCTTCGTCCCGTGATCATCGGGAGGTTTCTTCGGCGCCTGTTCATCGGGAGGGATCCCCGACGCGTGATCACCGGGAAGTTTCGAATTCAAACTCGCCCGTTGTTTCAGCTCTGGCCTGTTGTGCTAAGTGTTTGGGTTTGGGCCATCGTGCACGTTTTTGCCGTGCGCCGTGGAGATGCTTGAATTGCCACAATCATGGACACAAGGCCCGGTTCTGTCTAACAAAGGAAGGCCCGGCCCAATATCCTCTGGCGGCCTAAAACCACCGGTGATTCAGCCCCCCAATCTCCTCCGGTGTCTCCGGACCTTCCCCGCAACAAACAACAAGAAAATCTCTCTTTCCTTGGTGACCCTCCGCATTCTTCCCCCAACAGTGCACCGCCATCACCCTCGGTCACTGATCCACCACCATCCCGACCCTCGTCATCCTCGTCGCCTTCACCGCCACCTTCACCTCAAGAGATGGCGAACTTCCCCTGCAACCCGTAGCTCTTCGTCCCTGCCGGAATGCATGTGGAGCACGGGTGGCAGCGCCCGGCCCGATCGCGTGTAGCTCTTGGTGGTGAGCCAATCCGTCGCCATGAACAGTATGCGGTGCTAGAGCTTGAACCTGAGCCGCCGCAGGCCCAAGTCCACGGTCTCATTGATGAGGTTACTGCTTTTCTTGAACAAGAGTTCCAAGTTCGTGTGGTTTCAGCTTTCCCTTCCCCCTTAGGATTGGGGCTTTTTCAGTTCGAGCATACTGTTCAACGTGAAAATCTGTTAGATGCTTCACCAATTAACTTTGGCCAGTGGGTTCTTTCTGTTCGGAAACATGATGAAGCTTGCAATTTTGGATCTTGTCAGTACATCAGGGAAAGTTGGATCATGTTTTTGGGTTTCCCTCTTGATTATCAATCTATGGAGTTCATAAAAGCTTCTGTAGCTCCATTTTGTCGCCTGTTGCGCTGGTATGAGGGGCCCAATAAATCCAGAGTGTTGGCTAAGTGCCTTCTTCTTTCTCCTAATCGTGTGCCTCGGAGTGTTGTAGTTTCCCATGGCACCACTATTGGTGGGGCTGGTCGTTCGTGGTCTGTGCCTGTCTTCATGCTGAATGGCCACTTCCCTGATGCCTTCCCGGTTGATGAGGATCCTGTGCCAGCTGATGGTAATCCTCACCCTGAGAATGGAGATATTATGCATGGAAATCATGATATTGCTCAAGGTTGGCAGCATGATCTTCAGGGGGCTGCTCAGCATGTTCATGAGGATTTTGGTCTCAATGGGGATCAGATGGCAGAAGTTCAGGAGGAAATGGCACTTCATAATGTTCCTGTGCAGGCAGTTGACAATGTTCAGGCTGGTTGGGATGCTTGGCCCAAGCAGGGTGTTTTGAACCCACATCAGGAGAATGATCATGCTGTGGAGGCTGAACAGGAATCCTTTTCTTTTGATCTCTCTGGTTCCACTGCGCATTACTTGAGGGCACATGGTCCTGATATCTTTCTATCAGTAGAAGATGTGCTAGCTGGCAATTATGGAGGGTCGTCTTCTTCATCCTCTTCAGATGCTTCCTCCAGGCCTATGGCAGAAGTGCAGAGCCCCCCCCCTTTGGTTTTTCAATGGGCTGAAAATTTAGCTTTTGACAGTCTTATGCAACAGCATCACTTTCAGATTCCTAGAGTTCCAGTGTTCACAGCTCCAACTGTTTTGCCTCAGCCGCAAGCTCAGAGGGTTTTAGCTGCTCCTGCTGAATCCTCCAATTGGGCCATTGTGCCTTTGAAGTCATGTTGGCCTACTCAACTGCTAGCTCTCTTCACTGTCTTGGCTCCTACCCAAGTCCCACCATCTGGGAACTTTTCTGTACTAGTGGAGGATTCTAGTGCATCAGTCCAACATGTTGAAGAATAGATTCTCAGTGGTACACTGGATATGCCTGAAGACCAACCTGTGCTGAACAATGATAGTCCTCTGCAGCCTCATAATACCACTCAGCAAGTTACCATGGCCCTCCTACCTGATCAGCCCCAGCCACCTAAGAAGAATCTGCTTCAAGCTTTTGAGAAGGCATCCTCTTCTGCTTTGCCTCCCAAGCCACCAATGAAGAGAATGTGCCTGCCCTCCAAAGTTTCTGATTTGAAGAAAAAGCTCCCAGTGAATATGATTCAGCTGCGAAGAAGCCCACGGTTGCAGATGAACAATGACGGCTACAAATATTGCAGCCTAGAAGACACGCCAAGGAAGCGTCCACGTACTCAACCTGCTAAAGGAGGAAGCCGAGAGGACATGATACTGCCTGAGGAAGTCCAGAACCCCATCCCCTCTGCCATACTTCATGACTGG
Organism: Cenchrus fungigraminus; assembly: GCA_036936925.1. Taxonomy (NCBI): domain Eukaryota; kingdom Viridiplantae; phylum Streptophyta; class Magnoliopsida; order Poales; family Poaceae; genus Cenchrus; species Cenchrus fungigraminus. Next base: position 8,550,505 of record CM072775.1, on the reverse strand, counting down.
GGTGTTGATTGTGGAGCAGCTCCTGGAGAGGTGTCCCAAGTCCTGCAGTTGCAGGAGCGTGCCCCCATGGTGCCTGATGTTGATGAAGACTAGACTCCACGGCCTCTGTTTAGGCTTCGCTACAACTAATGTCTCATCCTTTTGTTTAGGCTTTTCTGTCTTCACACAAACTCTTTTGTGTCGCTTGTTATTCATCCAAACTATGATGGCGTTAAATCTGCAACTTATTCTTCTTTATGTGTTGGCTCTGAGACGGCTCTTTCTCTTTTTAGTACCTGGTCCTCTCCAGGTCCTCATTCTGGTCCTTCCAGAGTTTTATGCCTTCTCTGCCCTTTCTGGGAATTGGCATTGCTTGGTTATGTTGTGCATGGCCATCTGGTTGATCTCTCAATTTATTACTTAATGATGTCATGAAATGGGAATGTACTCTGCTGGAATATTAGGGGTCTGAATGCCTCAGACAAATGGGATGCTGTCAGAAATAAAATAGAGGAAAGTTCTTACTCAATTGTTTGTTTGCAGGAAACCAAGAAAGAGTTTATTGATATTGCTTTTATAAGAAACTTTGCCCTGAGAAGATTTGATAAATTTGATTTCATCCCCTCAGCTGGGGCTTCTGGAGGTATTCTAGTTCTTTGGAGCAGTGCTTCCTTTACTGGTTGTGTGATTCATAAGGAGAGCTTTGCTTTGACTGTCCAGTTCACTTCTGCCCACAATTTAGAGAAATGGCTTCTTACGACTGTTTATGGCCCTTGTCAGGAGCCTGGAAAGTCTGCTTTTGTTTCTTGGATGAAAAACATTTCTATTCAACCAGAAGATGACTGGATTTTCCTGGGGGATTTTAACTTCTTTAGATCCCCTGAGGATCGAAATAAACCTGGTGGCAATATAGCTGACACTGTCATTTTCAATGATATTATTGGGCATCTGGGACTAGAGGAACTCCCAATTAAAGGAAGATCATTTACTTGGAGCAATATGCAGCAAGATCCTCTACTAGTTCAGTTAGATTGGTTTTTCACCTCAGTTAATTGGTTACAATCCTACCCCAATACAGAGGTTTTACCCTTAGCAAAGATCACCTTAGATCATATACCCTGTAAGGTATCCATTGGCACAAGAATCCCAAAGTCCCATATCTTCAGATTTGAAAACTTTTGGCCTGATCATCTTGGTTTTATTGAGGCAGTGCAAGAGGGCTGGAATATGCAAGTCAGAAATAATAAAAACTCAGCCACAGTCATAGCAGGGAGGTTGAAGAATGTCAGAGTTGCTTTAAAATCCTGGAGTAGGAACCTGTCCAATTTGTCCTTGCTCATTGCTAATTGTAATATAGTGATTTTGTTTCTGGACTGTCTTGAAGAGCACAGAACCCTGTCCACCCAAGAATGGAATCTTAGAAACTTGATCAAAAAGCAGCTGTCTTCTTATCTGAGATACAAAAACATGTATTGGAAAAAGAGATACACTGTCAATAGAATCAAATTTGGCGATGAGTGCACTAAGTTTTTTCATGCTATGGCAACTGTCTCTTTCAGAAGGAACTCCATCTCTCAATTGACTAATGATTCAGGGCAGCCTGTAACAGATCATGAGAGCAAAGCAGCTCTCCTTTGGTCAGCTTTCAAAACCAGAATGGGAGTTTCTAATATGCCTCATATGATGTTCAATCTTCAGCAGCTTCTTCATGCACAAGTGGATCTCTCATCCTTGGTTGCTCCCATTACCAAATCAGAGATAGATAGAGTGGTCAAAATGATGCCTTCTGAGAAAGCTCCAGGACCTGATGGGTTCAATGGTCTTTTCCTTAAAAAATGTTGGCCCATAGTCAAAGAGGATTTCTATAGATTATGCTTTGACTTCTTTGATGGCACTATTGATCTGCAGAGCATCAATACCTCCTTCATCACCCTGGTTCCAAAGATCAATAATCCAGAAATAGTGAATGACTTCAGACCCATCTCATTGCTTAATTCTTGTATGAAGCTCATCACTAAGATCTTGGCAGATAGACTACAGCTCATTATCCTAAAGCTACTGCATAAGAACCAATATGGGTTCATCAAAAATAGAACTATTCAAGATTGTCTGGCATGGTGTTTTGAATTCATCCACCAGTGTCATCAATCTAGAAGGGAGATCATTCTGCTCAAGTTAGATTTTGCAAAAGCTTTTAACACAATTGAGCACAGTACCATCCTTATAGTCATGGAACACATGGGTTTCCCTGAGAAGTGGTTGCACTGGATCTCATTGATCTTCTCTTCTGGTTCCTCCTCCATCCTTCTGAATGGTGTTCCTGGAAAACAGTTGTTGTGTAGAAGAGGGGTTAGACAGGGTGACCCTCTTTCACCTCTTCTATTTGTGCTAGCTGCTGAATTACTTCAGTATGTCATTAATGATGCTTGTTCAGAGGGCCATTTGCAACACCCAATAGCAACTTATCATCAGGATTTCCCAGTAGTTCAATATGCGGATGACACACTACTGGTCATGCAAGCTGACCCAGTCCAGCTGCAATTTTTAAAAGGATTGGTTCAGGAGTTTGCAGCCTCAACAGGGCTTAAAGTCAATTTTAATAAGTCTCTTATGATCCCTATCAATGTGGATGAAGACAGAATCTCTAACCTAGCTGCAGTCTTTGGTTGTCAAATAGGCTCAATGCCTTTCACATATCTTGGACTGCCAATGGGTACAACTAAACCTAGATTCCAAGATCTTACTCCCCTCATGAGTAGGATTGAGAGACGACTTTCTTCTTGCTCCTCCCTTCTCTCATACACTGGAAGACTTCAAATGGTGAACTCTGTTCTTTCACCCACTGCTATATATGCTATGTGCTCAATCAAGCTGCCAATTGGAGTTATTGAAAACATTGATATGGCAAGGAAATAGTGTATCTGGAGAGGAAATGTTGAGAACAAGAAAGGGGGCAATCTAGCTGCATGGCCTATGGTGCAGAAGCCGAAGGTTAAAGGGGGGTTACAAATTATGAACCTCAGACTTCAGAATGATGCCCTCCTTCTTAAGCAATTACACAAGTTCTACTCCAAAGCAGATATTCCATGGGTACAGCTTATATGGTCTAAATATTTTCAAACAAAAGTCCCTCATGGCTCTAGGGAGGTGGGTTCCTTTTGGTGGAAGGACGTCTTCAGACTTCATGTCATATATAAAAGGATCTCCTCCTGTGAGATAGGTGATGGTTCCACAGTTGTATTTTGGGAAGATAACTGGTGTGGGGCTCCTGGAAATTTTTCACCTTTGAATGTGACTTTCCCATACCTTTTCTCCTTCTGCATGGACACAACAGTTTCAGTTAAAAAGTGTCTTGATGCACAATTTCTGGAAGAGCTCTTCATCTTGCCTCTATCAGAACAAGCTTTTCTAGAGTTTCAACAGCTGCAGCTCCTACTGTCTAGCGTTGAATATGACCCACAGGCATCTGATCATTGGATTTTCTCTTGGGGGAATTCAAAATACACGTCTAGCAAGCTCTGCAAACTTGCCTTCAAGCATATACATGTCCCTCCCACCTTCAAATGGGTCTGGCAGTCCAAGTGCACCACCAGGTTGAAATTCTTTGCATGGCTCTTGTTAGTGGACAGACTTAATACAAAAACCATGCTCACTCGAAGAAACTACTCAGTAGATGCAAACGACCACTGTGTTCTTTGCAATGGTCAAATTGATGAGGATATTCACCATCGTTTTTTCACCTGCCCTTTTGCTGTTTCCTGTTGGCATAAGATTAGCATGATATGGAGCTTGGTCTCAGATGTGCACAACAAGATTGCTAGAACCAGGAACTCATCACACCTTCCCTTCTTCATGGAGATTTTTATCATTGCAGCTTGGGAGATATGGAAATTACGCAATAGAAAGATTTTCGATGGTGATCAGGCTTCCCTCCAGCTCTGGACTGTAAAGTTCAAAGCTCAAGTCCTCTGCCAGTTGCATAGAGTGTCTGAGGACTCTAGACCTATAGTTTTACAATGGCTAGAGAATACTTTGTAATCTCCTTATGTTTCCTCCTTCCCCCCCCCTTGTAAGTATCCTCCTTTTCTGTACTTTCCCTTGTTGGTTCTTTTAATATAGTGGCTCCTTGCTGTGGGGATCTCCCCCACAGTTCTTGCTCAAAAAAAACGGTGTATCCGTGTGCTTGTGAATTCGTTCACACTTGTCAGTGTACCCGGGAGTTTCTTACACGCTCACGCTATCACGACGCCTAGTGGTGACGTTAAGAAACACCAACAAGCATTTCTGGCGCCGTTGCCGGGGACGGCTGTTGGTAACCTTTCGAACCCGTCTGTCCTCGTATTTATCTCTTTTGTTTTCTTCTAGCTTCACCCCCGTTACCCATCAAGATATCCTTTTTGTTTTCTTTGCTTCTACCTTTACCCCTACTATCCATGGAAGGTTATCCTTGTAAACACCTTCCACCTTCGAGGAGTGAACCCTCAGAGCCATCTTTCTTAAGACCCATTCTTACAGCTGGCTGTCGGCTTCACCCCTCTCTCATGAAGCTAATTCAGGACTTATCCTTCTCGGGGTTAATTCATGAGAACCCCTTTGATCATGTGAGAGACTACGAGCGTCTGATTGAGACTCAGGGTAAAAGCAGAGAATCACTGGATGCTCGGAAAAGAGAGTTTTTCCCGCTATCCCTCTCTGGGAAAGCATGGGATTGGCACTGTTGTCCTGGTAGAGACTGCCTTACATGGGAAAGTTTGAGGTCAACTTTCTGCTCCCAATTCTTCCTGATACGACGTGTCATCTCGTTAAGGACCAAAATTCTCAGTTTCAAGCAATGTGAGGAGGAATCACTAGGAATGTCATGGAATCGTTTCGCCTCTGCGGTGGAAGATTGCCCAGTCCTCTACCTTCCCGATTGGATGCTGCTCCAGCACTTCTGGTTTGGATTGCGGAAGGATGATGCCATGAGGCTTAATGCTCTCTCTGGAAGATCCTTTGTGTACTTGGACGCTGTTGAGGGAAAAGAGATCGTGGAGAATCTCTGGGATTTCAGCTCCCCTTGCATCTCGGGCAATGAGGTACCCACCAGAGGAAATGTTAAGCCACCTAGATCCATCATCAGCCAAGCCTGAGATTTTATATCCACTCTTTCTGAGCTCTGGCCAAAGGTGTCATTCTTGAATAGCAGGAGTCTAAGGGAAAGATTTCATGGCGCGAGATCTACCCTTGGGTTCCCCTCTTGTGCATCTTCTTAGACCTTCTCCCCGATACTTCATCTCGCGAGAGGATGGAGAGAGAGGTTAGGAATGAACGATCATTCCCGGCTAGGATGACTTGCTCGATCCTAATTACCATCTCCTAAGGAGGGTGTGAGAGGCTTATCGTGTTCCTACGTTGAGGTTTGAGCTGAAGTGCCTTGCACTGAAGTTACATATAAACCAAGACATCAGTCTCTACTTTATAATCCATTGTATTCATTCATCAGACCGAAGGAGCATGATCACTTACTGATCGAATGGAGTGCATTCACTTATTATCATAAGCCCATCAATCGATGTCGATCAGTCAAGAGAAGTTCAACTTCATACCTTATGCTTGACTTGATCGATGCCCAATGTGAGTTGCACTTTACAGCTTATCCATAGCCTCCCATTGGAAGCTTAGGCCAAACCTAGGGATATTTCATCGTTCTGATGAGAACATCGGACCCTCTGCCTAAGGTAAGAGCGAGTTAAATCTCGTTCTTCACCCGAACTCTGGTTCTTGAATGTACACCGGCTGTCAGAGTTTATGCTCTACCCTCTTTGGAGGCCGAGTGTCTTTCTGAGCTTGAGTTCTCTCGGAGACCAGTTCCTGATGTGAGAGCACTAGCCTCAGTGCTCGATCTTTTTATCTTCAAGTTCCGCTACCCTAGTGCTATGGCTCTCGAGTCTCGTGACCCACCCAGAGCTGCCTCAGCTCATTGAGATGATCATGCTTGCCTTTAGTTTTGATATCCTTTGGGCTTGTGTTTTTATATGCACTAACCTTGCAGATCAAAGCTAATCATCACATCACACTATCTGCAAGGGAGATGACCATGAGTTGAGACAGGAGATCATGAGACGCCCACATTCTGAATTTTCTTCCATCTCACTCATTTTGTTTCCCTAAAAATTATCCTTCGGGTATCTCATGAACACTAACCATTATTGGCATTTCGTAGCGCGATCACTTAAGAACGGATTTAGAATCCATCCTTAGCGACAACGCCAGAATGCGTGTTGGCATTTCTTAACGTCACTACTGACGACGCCGAGTTAGCGTGAACATCAAGACTTGCCAAAGGTAAATCTCACGATCATGAAGGAATCCGCAAGCGCACAGATAAACCATTGTAGCATTTCCCCAAGGAAGGAGAATATTCTAAGGGTATCGTATCCGTGGAAGGCAATGGTGGATATCAAGGCTTATGCTTTTGCACTGAATGTAAACCAAGAGATAGATATAGATGACAACAACTCAAAGACAGGGGTAAGAGAAATGTTACGATAGGGTAGTGTGACACACACTCTCATATACCTCTACTCTAGTTCACTACGGCTTAGGGGGAACATACGAGTTAGCTCTAGGTTCTAATGTACTAAACATATAGAGCTAGAAGATACAAGAGATAAGCATAAAGCATTGCATGAAAGGGCAAGGTTCAGCACCCAAGTACAAATGGGGAGATAGCCTGCGACGACCAGCACTCTGCGAAACTACACTTTAGACTCCTACTACAATAACCCAGCGCAGAGGGTTTCAAAGGGTCCAACAGCTGTCACCACTACGGCCTACCTCAATCGTTACGAGGGGCATGCTCATAACTAACGTAGCCACACAACCCAGGCACCATGCCTGCGTTGCTGCTAGATTTCACCCAGCCCGGGCTATTGTGACCTAGGGTGAAAGACACCAGAAGACTGGTCAACTTAGACAGAGTACCGTAGCTTGAACACAAACTTCATGCAACACTATCATGCTATCTAACAAGACCAAACTAGGGCTAGACATACGAACGGGTACGAACTCTCTTATGTCTAGTCAAGAAGATCAAAGGGTCGTGTTCGTGAAGAACACGAGCCTCTAACTTATGAACAAACACATAAGGAATGAGTAAATCATCCTTCAAGTGGATCAAAAGGTAGTGCTCACGAAGAACACAAGCCTCTAAATGATGAACAAGAGATGAACTCAAGAACATATCAATCATATGATCTACCACTACTTTATACGAAATAGCTGAATAACTGAAGTAGATCAAAGTCATACAAAGAAATAAAGATACAAGAGAACTCATACCTAGACTCCAAAGTAGACTTGGAACCTGAATAAGAGCTACTCTAGCCTACCCCCTAGCCTTGGAAACTAGAAGTGAGAGGAGAATGGAGAGAGTGGTGTGTGAGAAATGGAGCCCCAACCCTTCTATTTATAGGCAAGGAGGAGGCTTGCTTCGGGGCTCAAACTCCACCAAAACACACGGGGATGCAGCAAGTGACCAATGGGGAGCAACCACGTGGAGGGCCAGTATCAGAGGCCACTAAGGTGGTTCGGCCGATCCTAGGATCGGCCGACCCCCTAGGGTGGCCCCCTGGCCTGTGCTTCCTCCGGGTGGCTGCCCTGTGGGCTCTTTGATCACTCCCCCGTGCATGCCTCATTTTGGAATCCTAGGTGGGCCCTTTGATCCTTGTGATGTCCATGTGTCGCTCTCTGATTCGTCGGTGAGCACCTCCCTTGGATCAGTGAAGTGGTTTGCCACGTGTTTCCTTGGTGGCAGCCACCTCCTCAGCTGAGTTGGCATCGTTCTTCCGTAGAAGGTGGGTTTCCATCTTTTTTTATTCTTATTTCACCTACATACAAATAATCTCCAAGGACAAGTGGAACTACATTATTCAAACCAAAATGCAAATAATAAATGCATATGCCTCCATTTATGTGAGAATATTGATGGCTGAAAGTAGTAGTTAACAGTCGTCAACAAACTCCCCCAAGCTAACCTCTTTCTCGTCTCGAAGCAAGACATTAAGGACTTAGGTTGGTTGATCAGGAGTTGCTACGATGTCGTATTCTTAACTTATGGCAAACATACAGCAAAGTACTCTACCAAGAGTTGAACAAGTTGGCAACGTTCTTACCATTCGCTTGATGACGTGGGGCCTATAGCTTCACCTGGCTTAGGCGGTTGAGAGACAGAATGGTTATATAGCAAATGCATAATCACTCATACCTTGATCAGCTATTAATCTGGAGGTTTTGCAAATTTTAAAAATGAAAATCAGAGTTCCTCAAATGATACTCTCGGATTGCTCAAAGTGTATGGTTCCTCACCAAGGCATTAAGTTGCCTTTCTTCACATCCTACACCTAATAGGCTTATGTGGAGCTGTAGGTAGGGAAGAAATGTGGCATACTTGTCTCAAGATGTGCATACAAAAACCGGATCCTTGGAAGAAACTAACATACATCCTGATCAAGATGTGCATATGCGTGTGATGGTAATGAGCATGGTAAGGTAGATACTAGGCCCGAAAATGGGTGCTAGATATTACCATGCTTTATATGAGATGAGGGATTGATGGTAAGGTGGAACTAGCCCCGGAGTAGGTACTAGTTATTACCATCTATATAGTGGAACTCTTTCTTTTGCACATATCAATCCCTTTTCTCCTTTTGAAATTCTCAAGACTTGGGCTAGCTCTCTTTTATTTTATTTTGGCCATGCTTTTGAGCATGCTTTTCTCTTCTTTTATTTTTAGCTAGCCCTTTGTCTCTATTGGAGATATTCGGAGAGGGATGATTGATACAAAGATGCATAGAGTTTTATTTGCGGAAGAATGCGTTAGCAAATGGAACAAATGATGAATGCTAACTTCCAGTGTAGAAGTTTTAGCATGAATGTGTACGTGATCTTGATCAGGGGAGTATGAGTTCTAACAAGGGTCACAACAATATGACAATTCTCAATGAGAGAACAAGCTGCATATGTGGAGGCTAACATGAGCTAAAATCTACATATGGCCTTGGATAGGAAATGCTCATCATTGAGGAACTCATCATGTTTTGATTTTTCAAAAAGGAAAACTCCGGATGTCAAGCATCACAAGGTACAAGATCATAGCACTGTATTATACCATATCATGTCTCACAACAACTTAGGCAAGGATCATGCTTTTTGCTACCCACAGTTTTCAAACTAAGGTTCGAACATACAAGCCAACAAACTCAAAACTTAGGTAGGATACAAAGTTGTAAGCAAGACATATGAGAAGAATAAACAGAGCAACAATTCATCATTTCAACCATAGAGGCAAAGCATTCTTACTATGCATATCAAAGCAAACTTAATGATGAAAGCAAATAAATCTTTTTGCTCTTTTTTATTTTTGCAGATTTTTATGGATTTTCGTGATAAGATGTTCTGAAAACAAGGAAAGATACAAGTTACCTCATGGGGGTCCTCCCCCAAGCTAGCTACAGGCTCGCTATGGAGGAGGGTAGAAGAAATCCTGACTCGCATAATAAGCCCTCTGCTCCTCTATCTGTCGCTGTTGCGCCTGCTGCATGGCATCGATCCTCTCGCCAGCCTGACGCTGCCATGCTGAGGTAGACTCAACGTGTGTGTCCAGCGTCTCCTCCAATCCCGTGACCTGGACGGTGAGCTCTCCCAGCTGGTGCGCGAGCTCAGCATCCCTTACGGAGGCCGAAGAGTGCCGCCTGAAGGACGAAGACTGAGGTAGGCCACCGGAGCTAGAACTAGCGGGTGTAGCCCACTAGTCCCTGCTCGCATTCTCCCAAGCCGAGCCACTCGCACTCGGATGGTAGGTGGGCTGGTCCCAACCAGGTGCATATCCAGGGGTGACCCCTAACATGTACCACGCAGGGTACCCTCCTGCCACCGGTGGTGTAGTAGGCTTTGGCTGTGGCTGTGGTGGTGGCTGTGACTGCTGCTGCTGCATGTGTGCTCTCTTTGCCGTTCTTCTGGTGGACCTGCTTGAAACACTAGCACGACGGCTTTCCTCTTGTGTAGCAAGGGGAATGGTTAATGACTCCAAGCTATACAATCGAAACCCCGGGTTAGGTAATGGGATTTGATTTGCATAACCCGGGAAGAAGAAACTCAAAGAATCATTTGGGCCTCTCTTAAGTGTATGCCCTTGGATCAAGTATGCCTCATCAATGAGAACTCGAGGCATCCTAATGAAAGGTACGGGATTCCCGCTAAGAACCTAGAGTCTGAGAGCAATACGAGTCATCGAAGATGTACACTCAATAGGGCCTATCATCTTAAAATTCGTCAACCACTGCCGAATCATAGCTTTAATGGGGGAGACCTTGATCTGTTTAGTAGCGGCATATAAAAGCATCAACTCATCATTGCGCACGGGCCAAACATCCTCTCGTGGAAAGAGAGTAATGACGAGCCACTTGTGCCACACGGAGAGTGGGATGCACGATATCATTGCACTGAGGTACAAATTCACCACTATAAACCAGATCGGAAATGTCTCCCCAGAAAGAGTCTCGAACAAAACTCTCACAAACCTTCTTCAAAGAAAGAGCACAACGATGGTTAAAACCAAGGAGACGACTAAGATCTTTCCATGAAACTCGGTAATCGGTCCCGAAAAGACGAAACTCAATACCATCGGGCACCTCGGTCAGAGAGCAAAGAAACTGGATGGTGAGGTCTCGAGAGCCAAGCTCTGTAACCGGCACTAACTCCTTCCAACCAAGAGCATACTAAATGGAAGCGAACTCGAGGTTCATACCTGTCTTCTCCATGAGTGTCGGGTCGAAGTCCCTGGTGTGGGCGAAGACTCGGTCCTTTAGGAGAGCGTAGGCTTGCTCCTCTCGAGCACCTCGCAAGCTGAGGTAGGGGGTGTCGTCGACGACCTCCTCCGCTGCTTGTGGTTCGGCTTGCTCTTCTTGCTCTTCCTCATAGTCCATCATTGATGGACTCGGCGTCGGCTCGGCGGGGACGGATGAACTTGCACTTGCCCGTGAATGGGAGCGTGTCACCCTCCGGAGAGCGTTCGCCGCCCAACTCATGCTAGCACACAACGGGACAACAAGAGCAACTTGGTGATGGATTAGTGAAAGCAAATGAAATTCTTACCGAGCTTCCTCCACCAATAACAAATCTTGCAGCAACACAATAGAGAGAGTACTTGATGAATCCAAACTTTGAGCAAGAAATCCAAGAAAACCAAGAGGGCAAGGAGTAGAGAGGGGAGTGTGAGTGAAATGAGTTGAATAGGTGAAGAACACCCCCCTCTCCCCCTGCTATTTATAGGCAAATGCACCGGGCATCCAGACATAGCCGTTGGGCAACGGCTAGGAGCCGTTGGAGCAAGGTGGGGCCCAGCAACCGTTGGGTTGCTTCCACCGAACCTGGGGTCGGCCGACCCCAGGCCGGACCCACCTGCCCTCTGCCTTGGCCAGTGGCTCCCCAACGGCTAGCTAGGGGCCTGCCTGAGTGCTTCAGCCCAAAATCGCCCAAAATATATTTAAAATGATTTTTCTAGAATTTTCAAACTCAGAAATTATTTTCACAAATTTTATTTGAAAAGGGAAAAAGCTACATAAATCTATCAGACAGATGCAAGGTTTGGAAAAATCAAATATGCAATTTTGGAAATCAAATAAAATTTTTTAAAGGGAAATATGAGATAAATACCATCTTTAACCTTTTTGGTAGAAATGACTCATCATTTTTAGTCCGACGAGTTGGACTCTTCTCAGTGGTTAGTTCCATTCGGCACCCCACTCCTGAGAAGTAGAGGGTGATGCCTTTTCAACCTTCTGCCATTCTTTACAAAATTTCTTTTGCTTTAGTTTTGACGAAGATTTCTTCCTTGGGGTTGAAGGCTCCGTCCTTCCCCCAAGATGCTCAACACTATCCTGCACCAAATAGCATTGCTCTTCTTTATCTTGAAACCTAAACACTAAGTTCCTCTTCCCAATGCAGAAACAGATTACTCCGGACCCCACATTGATTCTAGCTTGGATATCACTGCGAAATGGTCGTCCAAGGATGAGAGGCATTCCTCCCTCATCATCCATATCAAGGACCACGAAATCCGCGAAGATTCCTTCTGGATATCGTATTGTTGAATCGGCGAGTTGGATAGTACGTGCTGTTGGAGAGAGAGCTGGATATCCCAGTTGCTCGAACATGGCCTTGGACATGAGATTGACACTTGCACCAAGGTCACAAAGGGCATGCTTGATCGTTTTGTAATAGATTGTGCATGTGATAGCTGGATAGTCGGGATCTCTTCTGTGCACAACTGCTGATTCCTCCCATGGATCTAGGATTTGTTGCGTGGGCTTTCCTGCATAGCTAGGAGCATACATCTTACTAGGTGGCTTACCCCACCTAGTCGACACTATGGTAACATTTTCACAAGAGGACACGGGTTGCCCCGGGATCCTCCCGTTCTCAGCAGACGGAACCAAAGCAGCTAACTGAGCTAACTGAGTTCCTAACATTTTGTTAAAACTAAGCTGGCTCTTTTGAGCAGAAGAAAAGCTTTCAAGCTTAACGTTGAGACTTTCCAAGGTTTTATCAAGGGCAGCTAGCTTTTTATTAACACTTTCATTGATTTTAGCCTGCCCGAAACAAGATCTCTCAAAGAGGTCTGGTTAGGATTGTACGTGTTACCTTGGTTACCTTCTTGATAGTAAGGGTGTTGTTGATTCCACGTTTGGCCTCCTTGTTGATGTGGACGATAACCATTGTTATTGCCGTTCATGTACATCACTTCCTCCTGAGTTTCAGGACAGTAGTTTCCCGAATGCCCAGTGTTGCCACAGACTTCACAAGTCATATGAGAATCCATAGGCAGAGTAGTGGTGGCCATGGCAGCCTCCTCGCTAGTGTAATCATCCAATCTCTTCATAAGAAGGTCCAGCTTGGCAGTAATCATATATGCTTCCTTGACAGTATGAGTACCCCTCGGACGTGGTTGGAGTCTTTCATCACTCCACCCTTGGTTGGATACCATCTTCTCAATGAGTAATTTAGCATTATCAATTGTGAGTGAGAAGAATGCTCCCTGAGCAGCAGCATCAATGTGGTCTCGGGCTGTCGGAGTCAACCCATTATAGAAGCTTTGAAGAATAAGCCAATCTTCTATCCCATGGTGAGGACAGGCCAGGACGTACTCCTGAAGCCTTTCCCAAGACTATGGAATAGATTCACTTGCTGCTTGCTGAAAACTTGAAATTCTTCCACGAAGAGCATTGGTTTTACCCAATGGGAAGAACTTCTTGAGGAATGCCTCTGAACACTTATCCCAAGTATTAATGGCGTCAAGATTCGCATAGAACCATTGCTTGGCTTTCCCCAGGAGAGAAAATGGAAACAGTCGAAGACGAACAACATCCATGTTTGCACCCCTGATGATGAAAGTGCTGCATAGCTCTAGGAATTGCTGCAGATGGGCATTAGCATCCTTATTTGGCTTGCCACAAAATGGGCTAGCATGTACCATCGTGATTAGACCCGTCTTGATCTCAAAATTTTCAGTCCCCTTTGCCACCTCAGGACCTTGCAACACCTGGTCAGCAGAAGGAGCTGAGTACTCACGAAGCGTCTTCTGGGCCATAGAGTTTGACGTGGATTGTACAAAGGAATCTAGTTCGCCTTCCGGACGAGTACGACGAGGTGAGTCGAAATGAATTCGAGCTCTCCTCACTAGTAACTCGGGATCGTCAGTGAAATTATCCGGTAAGTCGAAACCAATCATACACTACCTGTCATCATCATCCAAGAATAAAAGAAGAAAACCAAGGTTAGCCTGCATTGAGAGTTGCTCTAACCTAGTCATGATTTATAAACAGATGCAAAGCATAGTCATGATAATCTTGTGCCTTCCCCGGCAACAGCGCCATAAATGCTTGTTGACATTTCATAGCGCGATCACTTCAGAACGGATTTAGAATCCATCCTTAGAGACAACACCAGAAATGCGTGTTGGCATTTCTTAACGTCACTACTAATGACGCCGAGTTAGCATGAACATCAAGACTTGCAAAAGGTAAATCTAACGATCATGAACGAATCCACAAACGCATAGATAAACCATTGTAGCATTTCCCAAAGGAAGGAGAATATTCCAAGGGTATCGTATCCGTGGAAGGCAATGGCGGATATCAAGACTAATGCTTTTGCACTGAATGTAAACCAGGAGATAGATATAGAGGACAACAACTCAAAGACAGGGGTAAGAGAAATGATATGATAGGGTAGTGTGACACACTCTCTCATCTACCTCTACTCTAGTTCACTACGTCTTAGGGGAAAAATACGAGTTAGCTCTAGGTTCTAATGTACTAAACATACAAAGCTAGAAGATACAAGAGATAAGCATAAAGCATTGCATTAAAGGGTAAGGTTCAGCACCCAGGTAGAAATGGGGAGAGAACCCGCGACAACCAGCACTCTGCGAAACTACAATTTAGACTCCTACATCAACACCCTAGCACAGATGGTTTCAAAGGGTCCAACAGCTGTCACAACTGCGGCCTACCTCAATCGTTACGGGGGGCATGCTCATAACTAACGTAGGCACACAACCCAGGCACCATGTCTGCGTTGCTGCTAGACTTCACCCATCCCGGGCTATTGTGACCCTGGGTGAGAGCCACCAGAAGACTGGTCAACTTAGACAGAGTACCGTAGCTTGAACACAAACTTCATGCAACACTATCATGCTATCTAACAAGATCAAACTAGGGCTAGACATACGAACGGATGCGAACTCTCTGATGTGTAGTCAGCAAGATCAAAGGGTCGTGTTCGTGAAGAACACGAGCCTCTAACTTATGAACAAACACATAAGGAATGAGTAAATCATCCTTCAAGTGGATCAAAAGGTAGTGTTCACGAAGAACACGAGCCTCTAAATGATGAATAGGAGATGAACTCAAGAACATATCAATCATATGATCTACCACTACTTTATATGAAATAGTTGAATAACTGAAGTAGATCAAAGTCATACAAAGAAATAAAGATACAAGAGAACTAATACCTAGACTCCAAAGTAGACTTGGAACCTGAATAAGAGCTACTCTAGCCTACCCCCTAGGGTTGGAAACTAAAAGTGAGAGGAGAATGGAGAGAGTGGTGTGTGACAAAGGGAGCCCCTACCCTTCTATTTACGGGCAAGGATGAGTCTTGCTTCGGGGCTCAAACTCCACCAAAACACCCGGGGATGCAGCAAGTGACCAATGGGGAGCAACCACGTGGAGGCCCAGGATTACAGGCCACTAAGGCAGTTCGGCCGATCCTAGGATCGACCGGCCCTATAGGGGGGCCCCTGGCCTGTGCTTCCTCTGGGTGGCTGCCCTGTGGGCCCTTTGATCACTCCCCCGTGCATGCCTCGTTTTGGAATCCAAGGTGGGCCCTTTGATCCTTGTGATGTCGTTGTGTCGCTCTCTGATTCGTCGGTGAGTGCCTCCCTTGGATCAATGACATGGATTGCCATGTTTTTCCTTGGTGGCAGCCACCTCCTCAGCTGAGTTGGCATGGTTCTTCCATAGAAGGTGGGTTTCCATTTCTTTTTATTCTTATTTCACCTACATACAAATAATCTCCAAGGACAAGTGGAACTACATTATTTAAACCAAAATGCAAGTAATAAATGCATATGCCTCCATTTATGTGAGAATATTGATGGCTGAAAGTAGTACTTAACAGCCGTCAACAACCATGCAGGAGAAAGAAATTATCAAGATAAAAAAAGGGAGTCAGGCAAAGGACCACAATGACAACACCATCGTGGCAACACGGTGCACACTTCATGATCCCCATCAGTGGCTTCTACACTTTTGATGGACCAGGTATGTTGTCAAGGTGAGTTCCCTCAGATTATCTATGGTTATACTAGTGGCTTAGCCAAAGTTATTATAAAGTAGAGGTTGATTATTCAACCCAACCTTATCCTAGCTCTAGCCAAAGCCAATCTTTCCATCTCGGGGTATCCACCTAGGCTTGCGGCCTTGAAGCATGTTTGAGCCCACATGGTAATGGGGAGGACCAGAGGGGCCCACCTAGGGTCGGCCGAACCCTGGTTCGGCCGAAACCCAGGTGTCGCCGCCTCCCTTCTTCTTTCGTGTGTGCATCTCTTCCTCTGCCAGAAACCCTCTCCATGCCGCACGACGAGTTTCGAGTCGTGCAGAACCTATCTCCTCTACCTCTCATTCCTCAACCCAGCGCATCCATGGCTGACTTTGGTTTCGCACGCCTCCGTAAGGTGGCCTCGCCCTACGCCCCAGGAGAAGGGAGCTCCTGTAGCCCCATCAACCTCGACGACCTGGACGAGAAGATGGGATCGCCGGAGACCAAGACTCCCGAAAGGTGCAGGAGTGTGGAGAGTGCTCGAAGGGGACACACTGACTCCTCGGTTCAGTCGTCCCATCGAGGCTCCTCCTCACCGCCTTCCTTTCCGGCTCGGTCAGCCACCATGGGAGGAAAGGCCGCTGCATGCAAGCGTGTCTTGTTTGATGATCCTCCTAGGCCACCGATGAAGCCTGGAGAATGATACGTCAGCTCCGACTTCAATAGCTATGGAGATGCCTTCTGTCACACATATGAGCAGGACGTGTGGGATGAGTTTCCACTCCCGCAGACCAGATGCAAGATTTTTGGAGTGAAGACTGCAACTGGAGGCTATGGTACAACCTACCACAAGCCGCCCCAGTGGGAGCGAGACATCATTAGGATCCTTGTTGACATCCGAGGGAATGGTGCTAAGAAGACCCCTGCTTTAGCAAAGCTGGTGCACAAACTAGCTGACCTGTTCATAGAGCATGAAAAGCTAGTTGAAGGACTGGCAAAGCAGAGGGGTAAGTACCAACAGCTCAAGCTTGAGTATCGTCAGCTAGTGGAGGACATGACTCAGAAGCTGCAGAGGCTGGCAGTTGCTGAGGGGAAGGAGCAGATCCTTTCCGAGTAGTGGGGATTAGCCCCAACTTTAGTCCATTATGCGCTAGTCTAGGTCTAGGTTGTTTCCCTTTATTTATTTATTTCCCTTTATTCATTTATTTCCCTTCATTTTTGTAAGTTCCTAATAATTTTAATTTTAGAACTTTTGGATTTGAATAAAGTTGGCTCACCGGTTATGTAAGCCGGTCTAGCCACATTTGTGTTATCACTTTGGTCATTTGTTATAGAAGGACATCTAGGTTCGAGACAGTGTGGGGGAGAGCCACGACTCTCCCAACGCAGGCACGACGTATTCTCACGTACCCACTATGAGCACTCCGCGCTAGATGATCGATCAGTTACAGAGAACTTGAACGGGACCCACACGAGGTCGCTCCTGTGGAGAGCCTCTCACGGTTCAACCTCTATGCATAGTGCCGGTTTGCATCTCGACAACTCACTCTCTCATTTCTGAGTTTTATAAGCCATAACTGTCTGTCTCATATGAATTAAAACTCGAATGTTGATGCTAAGAGCACCCAGCTCACTTGATGCCTGAGTTGACTCACACATGTTTTATTCCTTGTCATCTATCTTGATGCTTGTAAACCATAACCGTCTTAAGGACAAACATGTTCATCTAAGTAATTGACGAGTATGATATGGCTTGATGATATGATCTGTTGCCCTGATGACTAAGCTCTCTTGGGTTATTTATATTTGAAAACACAAAACCTCTTGGAAAGGCTCCTCTTTGATATGCCCCCGTCCTACCAAAGCCATATGATGTTCATAGTTGAAAACCTTATACTCATATGCTGCTTGTTATTACTTTGAGCTTTGTCAAATTCTGTGACCCTTGTGAGAATTCTTTTCGTTACTTTCATCATCAAGATGTATGTGCACACCACCAGCATCATTCCCCTTGCTGAATCTCTACCCTGGAGATCAGCATTATACACCCATCCATGATTTAAACTCTGACATAAGCAATGATGCTTTCTCCTCTCGAGTCTTAAAGAGGCATGGCTATTAAAAAAAATCGGGGCACATGAAGGTCCCTTGCTAAAAAAAATATGTGGACACATGAAGGTCCGCCTAAAGAAGGGTAGTCATGCCCTCACAAATATAAGAGGGAGAGACTCATGCAATGGAGTTAATCATTTTCCGCATTTCAGATGGTAATAACTAGTACCTACTCCGGGGCTAGTGTCCACCTTACCATCACCACAATTTCATCATAAATGTATGGCAATATCTAGCACCCATTTCGGGCCTAGTATCCACCTTACCATACTCACCATATCCACACATGTGCACATCTTGGTCTGATTGTATAATTTGATTTTCTCCATTGGATCCTGTTTTCAACTCTGCAATATATGTGATACAAGTATGCTTTATCCTTTATCCTACCCTGAGCTCCACATATAGCCATCATTAGAAGTAGGTGAAGAAAGGCAATTTAATGCCTTGGTGAGGTTATATACACATTGCGTGATCTGAGAGAATCAAATGAGGAAGCTGCCAATAGATTTGTTTATGAAAAACTTTGCAAAACCCCATGGTGTTTATCATCAGGTGCATAAGTGACTTGATTCATAGCTGTTCTACTTTTCAATCACCCAAGGAGACATGATAGACAATCCACAAAGGTTCACAGGAGCAAGGTATTACTTGGAATATCTCTTATGTTTGTCTTACTCTTTGGTATTCATGACCCACTTGGCTTTGTTTTCCCTTCAATCGGGACGAGCAAAGGTCAAGTGTGGGGGTGTTGTTAACGGTTGTTAAGTACTCCCTCCGGATCGTTTTAATTGATGCTTCCGACCAGTTTGTAAAAATTAAGGAACCTGTGAAATTACTTTTTTGCCCATCCTAATTCCACCGTTCCCCAGCAGATTCACGGTTCTGCTCCGCTGCTGCCCCTCCGCTCTGCAAGATCTGCTAGCGCCGCCACTGCTGCCGCCGCCGTAGTTCCTCCCGACGATGGCGCCACCAGTGCGCCCGTCGTGCTTCCCCGTCACAGGATCCTCCTCCTCCGCTCCATCCAAACTCCTGCCCAGCACCGCTCCCTCCGCTGCGGCCGCTCGATCCCACGGCACCGGTCGGCGCGCTGCAGCCGGCGGCACCTTCCGCGGCGGGTCAGCAGCAGCCGCATCCACCGGAGGCGGTCCGGTGGGGCACGCGGTAGATGGGTCCACCAGCGGCACCCCGGGCGCACCCGGAGAACCAGGAGGCGGCGTGGTGGACGGCGGCGCGCAGGGGCAGGAGCTGTCGCCGTACTTCATCATGGAGAAGCCCATGGCGGCGCCGGTGCAGCAGCAACGGAGGGGGAAAGGGGACAACCCCATGGAGCACATCCTCGACTTCTTCAACACCTAGATCCGCAAGGGCACTCAATACAGTCCTGCAAGGGATTCTCATGTCTTCTGACGGGTCGGTAGTAATCCCACAACACATGACTTCTTGCTGGACGCTGACGCTGAGAGAGAGCATGACTGCAGGTCCTGGGCAACGCAAAAGGTGCCGTTGCAGTTGTGATCTCCATCCTCATCGTCTCTGTAACTGGGATGCTGGGCTACACGCTCACTGTCATAGGGGTGCTTCTTTACAGTGAAGCTAAGAAGCGCAGCAAGTAATGAAACCGGCAGATCATCTTCTTTCGTGGATCGATCAGCTAGTGAGCACTTCCTGCCAATAATTCCTATATACATGTATTCTTTTTTTTCTTTTTTGGTATAGCAGAGCATCCTCTGGTTTTCGTTTTCACCTGAGCAGAGGAGTATGTTTCTGTGCTTTTCTTTATTGTTGTGCATGCAGTTTAGTGACACAAATGGATAAATTCTTATTCTGAACCCTTGGAATTCAGTTGTCATGAGCTCATTGTTGACTATGAACCAAGTTCATTGATACTGAAACTTGACAGCTGGTTAAACCAACCATATCGCATTCTAAGTTGACAACTGAAACTTGACTTGTCATCAGCTATATGTAATTTAACTTCAAAAATTTGTACTCCACGTGAGCTTCCTGCTACATGAGAGAACACCAAATAACTTGCACACCTGTTCCAAGATCTTGCACATATGTGTCCATCCAATTTCTGTAGAACCAAGGATCACTGTCATTAATTTCAGCCTTGTTCCATCACATATTCCTTTGTCATGTGCTTTTTGTGCATAAATAACAATGACAGGCCAAAATGACAACCATTTTTTAGTGTAGCATAAGCCTAATACTCCATACTCATGTTAATTTAATGCTCATGCAGAGCTATGGAGATTGAGATAAATGATGAAGAAATAGAAGGGCAAAGCAGGAAGAAAAGAAAGGATGATGAAAATGGTGTGAAGCGCAGTTTGTACAAGACGCTATGGCACAAATGATCTATGATTTTAGGAGTACAAGTGATCTATGATCATTTTTTATTCGTTTTGTTTGGTCTTTGATCTCAGGAGTGCTTGGTGTCTGATTGTAAAGAGAGTACAATACTTGTTAACATTTTTGTCATCAAATAAATAAATAAGGTCTTTGAGTCTTGTGGCTCAACTTTGGCACAACTGCAAAAGATCATTTCAGTTGACATTGCTCCTTTTTGTGATGATCAGACAAATTACAGCTAGCTGCTATGATATCTGAAAGCCCATACTGGCTTATACTCTCAATCTGGGTTTAAAAGAGTATTTGGGGCATTGCTTATGCTTTTCACTGTACTCTCAATCTGGGTTTAAAAGAGTATTTGGGGAATTATTTTAGCCTCTACAACTGCTTCTGAGTCATGTGATGTTGTCTTGGCTGTCAGCTTCAGATTATAACAGCTAGTAATGGGAATAATCAGAGATTGATCGCAGCCGGTCTTTATGGTTGGAATAACTGGCATTTTATTTAATTTTAGTTTGATTCAATTTTCTTGTGGCTTAAAACTGGATGGATATGATGAATCTTATTTACAATGTTCAGAAAGCTGATATCAAAGTTGAAACAATTGCCACCAGTCTGTCTGAGATGTACTGTATCTATGGTCTTGCTCTTCTTTCTGGGTTGGTATGACCATCTGCTTGTAGAGGTTTAGATTGCTACTCCTTCTGAATTTTCAATGTTACCTGATGCAGTTCAAGCAGTACAGAAAATGAACAATTCCCAGGCCATGCTGCTCAACAGGAACACACAGCTCACAATCCCTCTCCTTTGATTTTTAGTTTGAGATGAGCTCCAAATTCCCTTCTAACAGCAAACATTGCTATCCTTCGGAAGCTGAAGCTAACAGCATTCACAGACCACATTCATCAGACCACAGCTCACAATTCCCTTCTGACCATCAATAATCTGAAGCTGGTAGCCAAGACAACATTCACAACCGCGGGGACGTGCTCCAGAGGGGCGGCGGTAATGGCTTCAGCAACGGAGGATCTGCCTTGCCAATTGCAGGGAGAAGCCATTGCTCCCGCCGCCGCAAGGAGCACGGACCCTAGATGCGTGGCCAGGAAAGATGGATGACAGGGTAGCACGTGAGTGGGAAGGCATGGATGGCGGCGGGCGGAGGCCGAGGAAGAGCCGGGCAGAGGCCGAGGGAAGAGCTGGGCGGCGGCGGGCGGAAGAGCCGGCCGTGGCGACGGGTGGAGGCTGAGGGCCAAATAGGGGATGCGTTGTTTTTTTTGCAAAGGGGATGTGGTGTTAAATTAGGGGTAAAATAGAAAATTCATTTGCTGAGTACTATACCGACGACAAATATTTTGATCGCTTCCAATCTGCACTACCGGCGACAAATAAATCGAGCCGGAGGGAGTACCATTTTCATGGCCGTCAACTCCTGCAAATTAGAGCATGAAATGCATATCCACACTAGAATAGGAGCTTAAATTAATACTTTCCACCAGTGTCGATGTCTATTCGAATGCAGGTATTTAGCATAGGAAATGAGAAGAATCCATGCACATTCACTCCACTCCAATCCAAGGCACTCAAGTTCTGGCCATGAGGGGCTGCCACATGGATTCTCCTGGATCCATGATGTCACCAATCCATGTGAAGAACTCTCAACAAAAAACACGTTGCCACGTCATCATCACATGGATCCATGAGCCCACTTTGCTAACCAAACCACCAGGAAACTTGGCATGCACGGAGGATGAGCATCAGGGCCCACATGGAAGCGAGCCGGAGGAAGCATAGGCCAAGAGGCCACCCGAAGGGGCCGGCCGACCCTAGATTCGGCCGAACTGACCTAGGGTCGGTTGATCCTGGGCCTCCACATGTCATCCTCCTATTAGCTCTTGGCTGCATCCCGGGGTGTTTTGGAGCCTCGGAGCAAGCCACTCCCTTGCCTATAAATAGAGGGGGAGGGGCCTCATTTCACACACACTTCCAAGATCTCAAGTTCCACTCCTCTCTTGTGTAGCTCTCTCTCCCTTTCTCTAATTCTGCCCATGTGAGGTGATTCTCACCTCTGTGTTGTAGAATGGGGTTGAGAAGAGATCTAAACTAGGATTAGTTGATAGATAGAGTAGGAGTGAGGAGTGAGCTGATGTCCTTGTGGATGCTTGTTCTTCATTTAGATCAAAGTGAGTATTTCGACATTTCTTATTTAGACTATAGTGGACATCATGCATGAATGATATGTTCTTGTGTTCTTGCCTCATTCATAAGTTAGAGGCTTGTGTTCTTCGTGACACAAGGCTTCAATCCTTTAGAGCTAGTTCATTAGTTCAAGTATCTGTTTGCATGCTTTGATCCAGTTTAGCTGAGTAAGTCTGTCGTATCTCATTTGCATCCAAACCTTTCTTGCTGCTCCATAACTTGATGACTAGTATGATTTGATCCGTTCTCTGTCTAGTTCGCGGTCCCATATTTATACGGGTTGCTATAGTGTTGTTAGCGGGTCGACAGATATAACCGTGCTATAGTAGTTATCGGGAGTGCAGACGTGGTGTCTGGACTCTGGTTAACCTACGAAGACCAAGTGGATTCGCGTAATGATAGAGGTAGGCCGCAGTGGTGACAGCCTATTGGACCCTTTGAAACCCTCTGCGCCTGTGTACCGAGTTGGGCCCCGTTGCCAGAACATTGGCCTCTCCCTAAAAAGTTAGGATGGGCTGGCGCTCCACAGAGAGGACTAATAGCGGACAGATCCATCTCGAGAGTTAAGTTCCTTAAGAAAGTGCTTCTCACATCCCTACCTGTCTCAGTAGTAGTTGGTGTCCTTGGATAAACCCTGTCTAGTTACTCTCCCGTCTTAGGAACAAAACCCGACGGGAATACTCATTCTCCGAGGGAGAAGTGCTACAACGGTGTATACGTGCGCTTGCGGATTCGTCGCACTCGTCAATGTACCCGGGAGTTTCTTACATGCTCATGCTATCACGACGCCTAGTGGTGACGTTAAGAAATGCCAACACTGATGGTCTATGGACACAACACTGGATGATAGGATAGGTAGAAAGGATCTGCTTGACAAAGCACAGAGTCTAGCACGGTCTCTGAGGTATAAACACTCGCATTGGGCACCAACCCACCCTAGCTGTTTAGGACTAGGAATATGTTCTGGCAACGGGGCCCTACACGGTACACAGGCGCGGAGGGTTTCGAAGGGTCCAACAGGCTGTAACCACTGCGGCCTACCTCTATCGTAACGCGAATGCACTTGGTATTCGAAGGATAACCTATGGTCCAGACACCATGTCTACACCACTGACTACTACTATAGCCTGACACCGTCTGACGTCCCGGTAGCCCTACTATAGCACTGCGTATAAATACGGAACTACGAATCCGCGAGGGAGATAATGGCACTAGCTCAAGGTATACTTTACCACTCATGCAAGATCACGAATGCACTTTGATCTAATTAGAGATATCCTGGAGTATCAACTTTATTCTAATAGACAAGCTAACATACAAACGGAATGCATGAAGACCAGAGAGGGGGGGAGTGAATGGGAGCCGATAAAAATTCTTCTCCAAAGAGTAGAACTCAGCCAATGGTCCCAAACGCAACTCCAGAGTCCTCAACACCTCGCTAGCCAAATCCACACAGCCACTGAAGTGCTGCGGGACCTAGGAACTAGCACACCAAAGAAAACACTCGAGAACTCAGCGGAAAACAACTCGAGCAAAACTCCAGCTACAAACCGGTCAGACCGGATACTCAAACCGGTCAACTTGGTTTTCCAACACTTAGCCTCTCACACACAGGGTGAAACCGGTCAGACCGGTTTGGCAATCCGGTCAGACCGGTTTTGCCTAGAAATCCCCCAAAGATCAACGAGGCAAAAAACCAAGCAAACGAACTCCAAATGCGACGAAACATGGACCAGAGAACTTCTTAGATAGAGAACAACATGCCTGCCAAAAATGTTCCCGAACGGCCACTGTGACCAAAACCAGTCAGACTGGTTTCCCAAACCGGTCAGACCGGTTTCACCCAGGCAGACGGGAAAAACGCAGCCCGCGGAAACCACCTCTTCTTCCAACCAACCGATCTCCCGATTCACCCAACGGATTGCAACCAAACTTCGGAGGAAGGTGGATTACCTCTTGGGCAACCTCTATCTCAAAGGATCCATCCTGAAATGCATCGAAAAGGGAGGAATCAAAATTCAACCGCCAAGAACACCTTTTCCCGAGTTCATCCAAAAACCACCAAATCCAAGAGATTCCGGGAGTTTGTGGGGCAAAGATCACCAAGCAAAGGTACCCAAGGTACTCATACGTGATCCCCACAAACAAATCCCAAAGGAAACAATCTCAAATCTTCTCCACGAAAATCCAAAGAAAAGGCTCCGAAAATCACCGAAAAAGAGAAACGGGATGAACACGAAGAACACTTGAGGGACCACGTTGAATCTTCTATACATACCATGAAAGGGTCATACAAGGTCTAGCATCTGCCCCACATCCATCCCTCTCACAAGATCTCACCATGAAGCTCTCATGCTAGCCTAAGGAGAAAATAGGAAGCTAAAAAGAGAAATTGCTAAAAGCAAATGAAAACCCTAGGGTGCAAGAGATAGCTGCCACAACCCTTCCACTCGGTTTATATATGAGGTCCTCAGGTAGGGGTAAATGACTAGAATGCCCCCTAGGTGATACAACCCCTCGAAGGGCATATTTGAAAATTTGACAGCCTTTCCATCGGATGGACGCCCAGCAAGGACAAGGGCGAGAGAAGGCCGAAGAAGAGTAGTGGGTACAAGAAGAAGACGGCACGAGCGATGGTTGCTGGAGCGAGTAACATCGACTCCACATAAAGTGATGCTTCTTCCGACTCGAGCAGCGATGAAGAGCAAGATCGGTGCAAGGACAAGTGGCACACAGGCAAGAACTTCACCGGCCTTAGCTTCGTCACACAAGGAGGCTTTTGCGGCATGGTGCACTCCAAGAAGGGTGGGAAGCACAGCTCAGATTCGAACTCCGACTCCGAGGAAGAGGTACGACATGATCCCAACTTCTTGCTAGAGGAGAATGTTAGGCTCAATGAGTTGCTTGATAACCGTGATGATGTGCTTAGAAAGACCAACAAGGAGAAGAGGGAATTTAGGTCTTTGTTGGGTGATGCTAAGGACAAGATAGTTGAGCTTGAGTCCTTGCTTGTTGATGCTAGGAATGAGATAGGTTCTTTGAAAGCTGCTCCTGTTGTTTCTGATGAGGTTGATTGTGGTCCTTGCTTGACTTGATTGCTCTCAAGGAGAAGCATGCCTCAACTCTTGAGGAACTAGATGTGCTTAGGGTTGAGTGTGATGAATTGAAATCTAGACCTGCTTTGTTAGGTGCATGCACTTCTTGTCCTGTGTTGCATGCTAGGCTAGATGAGTCTCACACCAGGATAGTTTCTCTTGAGGCTGCATTGAAAGCTCCCATTCCTACATCATGTTCTACCTGTGAAATGCATGCTTTGAAAAGCATGGAACTTGCATACTATGTTGACCGTTTGCAGGATGAAAATGATGAGCTAAGGAAATTGATGAGTTGGTTGTCTGGGCGTGAGCCTCAGTTGAGTTTGATGTTGGCTGAGTTCAAGAGGTTTGATGGTCAGGCGTTGGGGGCTGGCAAGAGTGGTGAGAGGAGTGGTGAGGGAGAAGAGAAAGTTGGAGAGATTCCTACTTCACCACACACCATACCAATGAACAAATATGCACCCAAGCCAAACCACCTCAGAAACAAGCTTGATACAACTCCAGACCCACCAGTGTTCCATCACAAAATAGAAAACTACCAGAAACCCATCAAGTTTGTGAGCACCTAGGGGAATGTCTTTGATGGGAAGTCAAGGAAGAAAGCTGTTGAGAAGCCCACAGAAAAGCCACAGCCTAAGTCACAGCCGATCCGCTTCCATTGTGAGTATTGTGGGAGGGATGGGCATAAGGATGAGTTCTGTTTCAGGAGGAAGAGGGATGAGAGGTTTGCTAGGGAGATGGCAAACAAGGATAGGTACCACTGTCCTCATGGTGTGCCGGAGCCTCGTAGAGGGCCTCTACCTAGGGGTGAGGTGTTTGTGCGTACAGTTCCCACTCGTGGAGGTGGAGGTGGTTTTCCTTAGAGAGATAGGCGTGTTGGGTTTGGGCGTGGTGAGTTGGCTAGATGTGCTCCTTCTCGTGACCGTTATGAGTTTAGGAGGCACGATCGGAGCTTTGGGTCTCAGATGGACTACGGGCTACGTTTTCCACCTTGTGGTGCGCGTACTCCTCTAGTGAGACGTGATAGGTTCTTCGGTGGTAGGTGTGAGAGGGCTCCACCTAGAAGTTTTGGTAGGATGGATTTTGCTAACCATTCTTTTGAGCAAATGGCTCGACACTGGTTTGACTCCTTTGGTACTAACCCCAGTGTTGAGTCGCTTGCTCATTCTCGTCCTCGTTTTTTATTGCAAGTGGGAGGCTTGGAGGACTTTTGGTTGATCGATTCCGACTGTTCACATTACATGACAGGAGATCATGGGTGGTTCTCCAGCCTCACCTTGGTGAGTACGAGGGAGTACATCACTTTCGGGGATAATGGGAGAGGACGAGTGCTTGCTGAAGGTATGGTGAAGGTGAGTTGCAACGTGACCCTGAAGAGTGTGGCTTTGGTCAAGTCACTTGGTTTTAACCTGTTGTCAGTATCCCAGTTGCTTGACGAAGGTTTTGAGGTTTGTTTTAAGTCGGGCGCTTCTCGTGTGCTTGATTCTCGAGGTGATCTTGTCTGTACGATCGTCCCCGAGAATTAAATCTTTCGTGCTGATTTTTCCCAGTCTATTGGTCCTCCTCGATGCTTTGTTGCTGGCGTTTCGGTCGAGCTTTGGAATTGGCATAGGAGGTTGGGACACTTGAGCTTTGAGTTGCTTTCCCGCTTGACTGGTCTCAATCTTGTCCGAGGTTTGCCTAAGTTGAAATTCGAGAAGGATTTGGTTTGTGTGCTTCTTGTTGGCATGGAAAGATGGTTGCTGCTTCTCACACCCCTCTGACTGCGGTCATGACCGAGCGACCTTGTGAGCTGTTGCACATGGATTTGGTTGGGTCAGCTCGTGTTCGCTCTGTGGGTGGGAAGTAGTATGTTTTAGTTGTGGTTGATGATTTTTCGAGGTACTCTTGGGTTTTCTTTTTGGAGGATAAGAGCGAGACATTTGGCTTTGTTTGGGACTTGATCTTGAGGTTGAAGAATGAGAGACATGGTGATGCCATTCGAGCTATACCCAGTGACAATGGCACAGAATTCAAGAACTCTCATTTTGATGCCTTTTGCAGTGATCTTGGTCTTGATCATCAGTACTCTTCTCCATATGTCGCTTGTCAGAATGGCGTAGTGGAGAGGAAGAACTGGACCCTTTGTGAGATGGCCAGGACGATGCTCGATGAGCATAGGACTCCTAGGCGTTTCTGGGCCGAGGCGGTCAATACCGCTTGCTATGTCTTTGTAACACCCTGTGTTTTTAATGCAATGTCATTAGATGCTAATCACAACCTTAATCACCCTATGACCATTAGTGCTTAAGACCCTAAGCACCTTAGAGGTCAAACCCCTAGTCAAACCCCTTAAGCCATGAACTCAATCTAGAACTATTTGCACGTTCTCCAAAATTCACCTAAACACTTCAAATTGACCAATACCAAAGTTGTATAGTTTTTCAAGGCCTACAACTTTGTTGTTGAGTGGCATTTGAGATTCGAAGTGCAAACGTGAGAAAAAGCTTGGTCAACGCTTGAAGTTCCTGTACATCGATGCCGAGAAAATTGCCAAGTTCACGAGCAGTTTATGCTCGATTCATTGAACAAAACACCCAACAACCTTTGTAAAAGTTGTAGAGTGATACTTGATCTATAACTTTGTCAATTGGCACTTGGATCACTTCTGTATCGAAAACATGAATTTAGGCTGGTCAAATAGGTGAACATCGAAACGATTTGACGTCGGAACGCCGCCGCAAGCCGCCGTCGCGCGCGCGCACGCGGCGTCGGGCGCCGCCGAGTGACCGGGCGTAAACGCCGAGGCACACGGGGACCCACCGGTCCGTCAGTGTCACTGCACCGCATTGGGCGCGCGAGTCGGTGACAGGCCTAGCCTGCTAGGACAGTGCCATGCACCTCGCTGCCAGCCGCCGAAGCGCGCACACCGAGGCCGCCATTGGCCGGCTGCGCCCGCGCACGTCGCCACCCATTTCCCGGCAATGCCGTCGACACTATGCTGCATTGTGGTCATGTCATGACCTCCTCTCCATGCCACGATCGCCTATATAGAGCCCCCACTCCTTCTCCGCCCCGCCAGAGCTCTCCGCCGAAGCCATTGCCGCCGTCGTGATGAGCTCGACTCTTCACTAGCTCCCGTAGCCATCCAAGTCCTCGAAGCTCCTCTCTAGAGTCCCAGTGAGCATCTCCGCACACACATTCATCAGCCCCACTCCTCACCTCGCCAGAATCCAAGCCGAGGCGGCCGTGCCGCCACGATCTCGCCGCCGCTGCTCGCCGGAGTCATCCCCGGCCACACCACCGCCACCAATCGACTTCTGGTGAGCTCAATCACTCATCCCCCTCTTTTGTTTGCCTACCCCGGCCGTAGTTCACCGCCGGCGAGCTTGCTCCACCATGGAGGGGCGCGGATGTGAGATCGAGTTTGTGTAGGGTCCTCTGCGTAAGAGCTAGGGACCTATCCGTAAGATTTGAATCTGTCTAAGGGTCACAGCAAAAGAAGATTCTTAAACTTTTACACATAAGTCCTGAGAACTGTAAAAATCATAGAAAATCACAGAAAAATCCTAAAAATGCAAAACCAATTTTGTTGGTTTTCGTATGAACAGACCTACATCTTTTACAAAACATGTATATACTTTTGATGCATAGTTTTTGAATGAAAATTCAAACTTAGTGGAGATAGGGATGTTCATAACTCAAGTTGTACACAAGTGCTAGACTTGATCTTTGGATATGTTGGTAGTCAGTACTAGGGTAGGCTCTACCTACGTTTTTGCACAAAGTTACTGAGCAGATCTTTAATTATGATTTATTTTGCTTTATGGTTAGATCTGTATATCTATTTTGTACAGCTTGATATATATGCCTTCTGTGGTTCATCTTTTGGATAATACCTTCTTAAGCTAAGATGTGGTGCTAGTAATATTATAATGATTTTAGGAGCTTTGTATATATCTGTTTCTGAATGATGCTTGGTTATGAAGTTAAACCTATAGCTCTTTTTCCATTGCTCCAGTGATGTTTATCTTTGGCATAGATGAGATGCATGTCATGTTTGTGCTATGGTAGAAAGTTGGGCTACTTTTGAGTCATACATCTATCTGAATAAATGCTTTGTGAATAAATAGGCTGAAAATGGTTATTTAAGTATAGCAAGATTGAAATAGGTTTTGAAGCTAATTTTTGGTGTGTTACCTACTTTTAGTCTCTAGTAGCTCTGTGTAAAATTTGAGCACCAGTGCTTGGGTAGTTTTCTTTGTATTTAATATTCTTGCTTTTGCTATGAATAACTTACCATATTTTTCATGCTCTGTGTATAGCCTTGTTTGCCATGAAATTTTACTAGTAGCTCTGTTATGGTCCCTTATGCTCACACAAAAATTCTCACTGTCAGAGGTTACATGGTTTAACCAGAATAAATTTTGGAAGAAGCTAAGTATAATAAAAAGAGAAATAAAGAAATCTCCTTTTATATGAACTTATTAGTGGTATAACCTTGGAAAATGTTTCTAATAAACCCTAAGACCTAACTTGGTTGTTTATGTGATAAATCTAACTTATTCGAATAATTATGCACACAATCACTTTTTAAAATAATAATAATTAAATAACGGGTTTAATAATTAATTTTAAAGAGGAGTATGCTGGATATATTCTAGTCTAGGTGAATGTGCTCAATGTAACACCCTAGACTTAATACATGTTGTTGGTTTACACCATCATCAACCTTTAACTCCTGCATTGCATTCCTCCGTATAGAAGTCCCTGACGGTAGCTACGCGCTCGTGCCGGCCGACGAGAACGAGGGAGCAGGAGGAGACGTACACTTCGTGACTGTTGAGCAAGACCCGGACCAAAGTCCGGAAGACTGTCTGACTACTGGAGCTACCGAAGGCAAGCGCCGGTTTAACATATACCTATGATCTTTTACTAGTATGCTAGGTCGATAGTTGCTTTGCACTAAGGACCCGGTACAAGTCGAGTGATGTATTTCGCTCGCGAGAATAGGTTCTTATGTTGGAATCATAAGACTTGTTGAATTAAATTGCTCACGTGGTAAGAGCATGGGATTTGGGCTCCGGTCCAGTGGTTAAGAGATTAAGCGTTTGAAAGTACTAAAAATTTGTCGGACATGGGTTCGGTAAACCTAGTACCTGAACGACGCGGTGCGGGAACTTTAGGCTACTACTCTTGGGCTGCTGCCCCAGTCTTGCAAACTGTGGTGCATGGAGACGTTGGATGCTAGTGTGAGGCATGCCAGCTAGCTATGTACCTAGGACTGTGGCATCAGTTCCTAATCCGACGAATGACGGGAGCCGTTTGGTTGAAATCACTCTTTGTGAGGGTTTTCTCCCGTATGTTTAGGTTCACCTTGCAAGGTTATTAATCGATCGATTGTCGGCCTCTCACCGTTATCCAGGAATAGCTTAACCCTCTAACCATGATAATCCCTCCATGATGAGATGTTGATAAACTTGATGTTTGATTAATTGTTTGCACAAGTATGCTTGAATTAGTTGCTTATCTAGTAATGATTGATCTACTAGAACTTGAGCTAAAATATTGAAAGTAAGGATTAACTCCTTAGTTGCTTTTTGGCAAAACAAACCCAATAGCCAAAAGCCAAGGATGATTAGAAGGATAATTCTTATATTTCAGACGGGTAAGCCTTGCTGAGTATTAGTATACTCAGCCTTGGTATAAATCTTGTTTTCAGGTGATCATGTGTGGCCTGGTGAAATCCCACCCGGCTGGGAGCTGGAATGGGTGGATGACGAAGAGTAATGGCATTAGGGATGACCTCCCATAATACCAAGTTATCGATTAGTGATATATATATATATTTCCGTTGTTTCAAAAGTCTGAACCATTTACCTTTGATGCAAGG
This sequence comes from Cenchrus fungigraminus, assembly GCA_036936925.1. Taxonomy (NCBI): domain Eukaryota; kingdom Viridiplantae; phylum Streptophyta; class Magnoliopsida; order Poales; family Poaceae; genus Cenchrus; species Cenchrus fungigraminus. Next base: position 8,519,029 of record CM072775.1, on the reverse strand, counting down.
ACAAGGTTTGTAATAATTAACCCTACGGGAAATTTGGATTAATTTGTAAGGTACTCTGGACTCTCCTTCGTGGGGGTTTTAATGTATGCATGTTCGATCCTCTATGTGGTTTACAAGTGATTTACCAGGCTATGACCCGGCAACACTCAACGGGATAATTCTTTATTATCGCTTATTGACCAAAGTGGACCGGTCTAAGTGATAGTACGAACTTATCTTGGATGGGGTTGTCATAGTTGGTACCAAAGCATCCGTATACACCTGAGTAATTAGTTTAATCACTAATTACAAAGATTTACAATTAAAGCTTGTTAAAATTGATTGGATTTTGAAAATGCGTTGGATCGTTAAGGAATGTTTAGACCGAAAGGCCCTAGAGGGAATTTTTCGGTTCTTTTAAGGTGGCTAGTAATTATGGTTTATTTAAGCTAACATCCAACACTTCTTAAACCACGTGTTTCATATGTGTGTGATACCGCATCACGAGTATGCGAGGGTCGATAGGATAATCCATTCCACGGATCCTATCTTCTCGGTTGGATGTGCACGTGTTTTATACGTGTGGTACCGTATGCGAGTCATACGAAGGATGCCATGTTCTATTCAAGACGAACATGTCATGGGTTGTGATGTCGCCACGTTTTGCCATACGTGTGCATGATTCCGCATTACGAACATGCGAAGGGGGACACCCTCCATTCAAAAGGGACATGTCTTAGGTTGGACGTTGTCCATGCGGTGTAAAATGCATGGATACCATTTCTATAGCGAATGGTAATGTATGTCGATGCTCCCGTGACGTGCTGGCACGGAAGGTTCTTTTCTGCAGGTACACTAACCATGTTATCGCGATCGTTGAATGACGTGTAGCTCCGACTAGTTATTATAAGGAGAGTCGTTTACAAAGCCTGCCACCGGCATTAACTTCATCTTTTTAGATCTATAAGTGTGAGTTCGTTTAAGACATGTGCATGCATCATAAAAATCGAATGAACCTAAAAACTTGCTGTTCTACCCTTGTGTTATGCTTCTAAGTTGTTAATTGATCTTAGAAAGGGTTTTCTCTATCTTTTGATCCTAGTTGTTTTCTGTCAAGATTAGGATGTTATCTGTTCATGAATTTTTAGAGCCAATTCTTGGATGTTTATGACTAGGTGACTTTTACGAAAGTTGTTCCTCATCAAGTCAAGCATCTACTATGAATTTTTTACAATTCTAGGAATTTTCAGTCTAGAGTTATGATCAAAATAGTAAACCTCTGTTCTGCTGTTTTTCCTGCTGACCTTCCTTTGGAAGAAGAATTTTTAGAGCTCTTTCCCTTTAGATCCAGCTCTACCTTTGAATACCGAAAATGTGCAGAAATATGTCACTGTTTTACTGTAAAAATCTGGGAATTTTTGGGTTTCTGGTTGCTGAGTTATGAATTTTTGTTCATACCACCAGATTTTTATACCCTATGTATGTTATACTCCTTTTCGAGTTTTAACGTGATGTACCCAATTCTTATACAGATGGAGTACCCAGAGTTTTTCAAGATTGACGCGGATGGTACCATGCGTACCAACGGTCTCCACTGGGAGGGTTTTCCCCATGTTCTGTGGGACACCCTGCGCGAGGTGGGCTACACCGCGCCACCGATGTACGAGGTGCTCCACTTTATGGACCGGGGTGTGCCCTACGCGCATACTGTTGCTACAGTGCCGGAGCACCGAGAGCACCCAGAGTGGCCTGACTTGGGCATGGTATTCTACGGACACCGTGGAGTCGAGTCACTTGAGAGTCCGCAGCTCTGAGGGTTCTCCACACCTTCTACAAGCAGCACCCAGAGGAGGTGATACTCACCGCTCTGGGGTTGTTCCCAGCGCTGGACCTACACGACGAGGCTTGGCGTGAGCGCTTGACGCTTACCGGCATGTTGCTCACTGCCGATCCTCCAGCGGTCACCGTACAACAACTTCTGAGGTTACTCAAGGTGTTGTACAATGTGCAGGTCTTCCGCCTCGCCACCGAGGCTATGCTTGCGGGTGTGATCCGCGAGATGTCCGCGCTGACCGACGTCATCTACCGTGACTTGCAGCAACAGCGTCAGACCTCTGCTCACTTGCAGCAGGAGGTCGTGTTCTTCCAGGACCAGCATACATAGTGGGAGCAGGAGCGAGCCCAGTACGTTGAGCAGCTGTACGCTCGCGGTGACACTATTGATAGGCTGCATGAGGACAACGACAGACTACGTGCAGAGTATATCTAGGCCGAGACCCAACGTATGGTGTTAGTGCAGAACGTGGCAGAGATGCAGAACCAGGTGATTGATATGGAGGTTGAGGTGGAGGTGTGGCAGGCGATGGCACAGCAGCAGCAGCAGCCACCAGTTGCTCCACCAGCAGCACCTATCGCTCCGGACGAGCTGCAGGGAGCTTCGGGCTTGGACGAGGACAGTGTTGGAGGACCACCCCCAGACTCCCCTCAGACCAGCACTGGCTCCGCTGCTGGCTACTAGTTTCATTAGATGTTGTTGTATGGAGTTACCATGCACTCTTAGCTTAGCCTTATCAGCTAGACTTTGTGGAGGGATTAGGGTGCTCAGAGAGTATGTGAGATGTGCTTCATTTCCATGTATGATGGTTGAGTAGGTGATCCACGAACTATGCATCACATAATGCTATTTGGATGAACGCCTTGTGTTGTATGTTCGTGAATTAATTCAGGTTGTTGTGATCGAAATTGGATCGTGCGCTGAATACGAAAGTTATGTGGATTGTTCTAAAGATCATGCTCACCAAAATTCGTTATGATTGCATAAGCGTACTGAGAATTATATCAAATTTTGTGCAGCTCGGCCTCCTGTGAAAACAGCTAGGCAGAGACTCGGTTACGGAATTTTTCGGGCATGATAACATCACAATTCGACGCTGAGTTGAATACTAATGTTGGAGCTTATGAAATTCTACACTTACTGACCAAAAATGAGAATTTTCCCATGAATGGGCAGAGAGTTATAAATTTTTCGCTATGAACAGTGCACTGTCTCGTCTTAACTTATGGATGTTGCGAGTGTTCGTCTTGCATATTCTTCTTGTGAATTGATGTAAGCAAGCTTGCGAATATATGGCTAATGGAAACTCCATGAATTTCAGATGGTGGGACCGACACGCACCTCTCCAAATGGTTTTGGTGCAAGTGGGAGTGAGGCCCCGCCGCCTCCTCCCCACATGACGATCCAGGAGCAGTTTATGGCCATACAAACAGAGGTGATGCGCCAGTTACTGCAAACCCAGCAGCAAATTGCTGAGCAGCTGCAACAAGCCCCATGCGGGGGAAATCAGGATGGCCTACCTTTGGTCACCAAATATGAGCACTTCTACGGCATGAAACCCCCGACGTTTGAGGAGGCCAAGGAGCCTCTAGCTGCTGAAGCATGGATCAGGGCCATTGAGGCCAAGTTCTCAGTGTTCACCTTACCATGCTCTGAAGAGCATAAGGCTAGCTTTGCCGCCCTGCAGCTTCGTGGTGCCGCACTGATGTGGTGGGAGCACTACAAATCTATGGTCCCGGCTGGACATCAGGTCACATGGGCTGAGTTCAAGCAAGCCTTTAAGGAACACCACATTCCTATGGGTCTCATGGACTACAAGATGAAGGAGTTGCTAGCGCTAAAGCAGGGAACTGACACGGTGTACGAGTACGCCAAGAAATTTAACTCCCTGTGTCAGTACGGTGGGCATCACGTGGATAATGATGCTAAGAAGATAGAGCATTTCCGGGATGGACTGGATGGAGAGCTATATGAGAGGCTTAATCTCTGTGAGCCTAACAATTATCAAGACCTTGTGAACAAGGCCATCTCCGAAGAAGACACCATGAGAAGAGCCCAGAAAGACAAAAAGAGGTAGGCTAGATTCACCACTTCTGGTGGGTCGGGCAAGAAGTTCCGCTTCGTCAAGAAGAGCAACCAGGGAAACTCCCATTCATCATCATCAGGACACTGGTGAGTGACCCAATCTCAGAACAAGCCCTCTGGAAATTTCCAGTACCGTAAGGCGCAGCAACAACCTTACAAGCCAAATGCACCCCCTGCCAACAATAATGCTATCAAAGACCGTCACTGCTACAATTGTGGGCAGCCAGGGCACTATGCAAATGAGTGTCCAAAGCCGAAGCAGATCAAGACCTATCAGCAAGGTGAAGGGTCAGGAGCCAAATCGGGAAATAAGGGCAAGAAGCCTACCGTGCAAGTAAAGCAGGGCAAGCTGAACTTCACATCCTTGATGGAGATGCCAGAAGGAGCACCAGTGCTGACGGGTATATTTTCTATTCGAGGCTATGCAGTTAAAGTACTGTTTGATTCTGGTGCAACACATAGTTTTATAAATGTGCAAATTTTGAAGAAGTTGGGTGTCAAAAGTTGTCAAACAAAACAACCATTCTTGGTAACCACACCTGGTGGCCAAATTTCTACTAGAGACCTATCTTGGAAAGTGCCAATCGAACTAGGTAGCAAAGTCTTTCCAACCAATCTCATTGTTTTGGACCTAGATGGAATTGATGTGATCTTAGGCATGAACTGGTTGGCATATCATCAAGTCATCTTGGTTCTTGCTACCAGAATGATAGAAATCGACTCACCTACGGTGGGCACATCTACTCTATACTTGCCTCCTATTGGCAGTGGAAATTCATATGCTTTTCAAACCATCATTTCTTCACTTGAAGACATTCCAATAGTCTGTGATTATCCGGATGTGTTTCCCGATGACTTGCCTGGCATGCCACTAGACAGGGACATCGAGTTTGTGATAGAACTTCAACCGGGCACTGCCCCTAGCCCAGCCAGATATGACTAAACGTTTGACGTGTTGTTGACGCTTTTTCTGGCCAAACACACAAGTGCGCTAGTTCGCGCGGATGTTGGAAATCAATTCGTCGAAACACCCGACACGGGCTGGTCTGACCGTCTGGGGGATGCGGTATGACCGCCTCGGACAGGCACGTCGCCGAAAACCTAAGTTCATCGCTCTGGGAGGGACACCGTCGGGAGAAACGCGCCTAGGGTTGTCCTGAGGTCGGCAAGGCCACTCAGAACTTCCTCAACCGCCGTGGAGACGAAGGAGGAGAGCAAGGGGGTTGGAAAAGCTAGGGTTTGGAGAAAATAAAGTGTAAATTGATAATTCGATTGGATGATAGGTCTCAATCGGCCACGCCCCTTTATATTTATAGGGGGGAGGTCTTGCCCTGCAAGGAACTCTTTACAACTCAGGAATAGTTAAAAATCCCTAATTCGGGTCGGACTCGGGGAGACCCGGTCAGACCGTCTAGGGGAGGCGGTCAGACCGCCTGGCGGCCTTTGTGCCGGACCGGCTACAGGGCACGCGGTCAGACCACCTTAGCCACCTGATCTGACCGTCTGGCCCAGCCTGATCCGGCTTTTGCCAATTTTGAGTGTCAACATATACCCCCCTGTTTTTTAATAAAGCTTGCGTGCTAAAAAATAAATCTAAGGACGATGTGACACTTCATCGGCCATTTTTTTTGAACTTAGGGCGATTCTTACTTAGAAATCGACCATATCACCTTCAAGCGTCTTGCCATACACTTGGATAAAACTTCTTCAAGTATCTTCCATTAAGAGCCCGAGGTAGTTGCTGTCCTTGCAAAGTTTCCACCATATAAGAATTCCCAGAGCAAATTCTCACAATCCTATATGGTCCTTCCCAACTTGGAGACCACTTGGCGAACTTGTTACTCTTAGATCTTATAGGTAAAATAGTCTTCCAAATCAAATCACCTACCTGTGAAGACTTGGCTTTTACCTTCTTGTTGTATGCTCTAGCAACTCGCCTCATATCTTTCTCAATTGCTTCCAAAGCCTCTAATCGCTTGTCGGTCACTTCATCAACATTGTCCATCATCAAAGCGTAATATGTATCAAAATCAAGATCATTTTGCTTTGCAAGTCTATATGCGCCTAGATTCACCTCAATGGGTAAAACGACCTCTTGACCATACACAAGCTCATATGGAGTAACTTTAGTAGCACCATGTCTAGATATACGATGAGCCCATAAAGCTTCAGATAATACCTCATGCCATCTCCTAGGATTATCTTCTATCTTCTTCTTAATGAGCTTAATCAAAGTTTTGTTGCTAGACTCGGCTTGACCATTAGCTTGAGCATAATATGGGGATTAATTGAGCAACTTAATACCATAGGAATTGACAAAATCACGCACCTCTTTAGCAATAAATGAAGTTCCTTGATCCGTAGTCAAAGTTTGTGGAATGCCAAATCTATGAATAATATGCTCCGTAATAAACTCAATTACCTCCCGATGTGTCATATTCTTGAGAGGTATAGCTTCAGCCCACTTGGTAAAATAATCAGTAGCCACGATCACAAAACAATGCCCTTTTGATGAAGGTGGATGAATCTTGCCAACAAAGTCCAAACCCCATCCTCTGAAAGGCCAAGGCTTGATAATTGAATGCATTAATGCAGTAGGCACCAACTGAATATCCCCATGTTCTTGACACTCTTTGCATCCTTTGTAATACTGAAAACAATCAGCTATCATAGTAGGCTAATAAAACCAAGCTCTCCTGAGGAGCCACTTCATCTTAGGATCCGATTGATGAGTACCACAAATCCCTTCATGAACTTCCGCCATAGCTAGCCTTGCTTGATCAGGACCTAAACACTTTAAAAGCAAATCATCTGCGGTCCGACGATACAACTCACCATCATCTAAAACAAACTTCAGAGCCCACCGTCGGAGTTTTCAGTCACTTGTACCTTTAGGATCCTGCAAATATATAATCAAAGGCTTTCTCCAATCATCCACTTCGTCCTCAACAGTTTTGGATGAAACAATGGCCGAAGTGATTTTTTCCTCTGCATGGTGGTCAGACCGGCCTGACAGGGCGGTCAGACCGGGTAGGGCGGTCTGACCGGGTGGAGGACGCGGTCTAACCACCTCCTCCAGAGCATAACCCTCGGCTTTGCTAAACATCAGTTTTCGTTCTTGAAAATTTCTTTTCTGAACATCATAACCAGATGCTTGCTGATCCAGAGCATTTGCCCTCGGATTCACTTCCCGTGGCACATGATTAATCACAAATTCATCCATACAAGATATGATGTCTAAACATTTATCAAGATAAGCATTTAAAGCACCATTTAAACATTGACATACCTTAGATACTTGCTGCACCACTAACAAGGAATCACCATATGCTTCTACATGTTTTACTCCCATATCATGTAAAATTTTCAAACCAAATAAGAGAGCCTCATATTCAGTTTGATTGTTAGTGCAATCTTGATCCAATCGGTTAAGAGCTTCAAAAACAGCCCCATTGGGTGAAATAATAATAACTCCAACACCACAGCCACTTCTACAAACTGATCCATCAAAATGCAACTTCCATGGAGTAAAAGTTAAATAACCGACATCTAAATTAGGTTGCTCAATAATTCTATGTTCTACAATAAAGTCGGCCACAATTTGACCTCTCATTGATTTGATTGGTTCACAATGTAAATCATATTCAACAAGGGCATAAGCCCATTTGCCGACTCTACCACTTAGAATAGGTTTTTGCAACATATATTTAATTATGTCAGTTTGACAAGCCACATAGCAAGTGCTTGATAATAAATAATGCCTTAACTTGGTACAAGCATAATATAAAGATAAACATAACTTTTCAATAAAAGTGTACCTCGTCTCGGCATCCAATAATCTCCTACTTTCATAAGCAACAACATACTCCTTGCCATCGGTCTCTTGAGTCAAAACAACCCCAATAACACTCTACTCAGCCGCCACATATAATCTGAAAGGAACACCACTCTTGGGTGCTTGAAGGACAGGCGGCATAGTCAAATAATTTTTGATCTCATCAAAAGCCTCTTGCTGTTTTGCCCCCTAAGTAAATTCTGATCCAGCTTTCAACCGAAGTAAAGGAGTAAAAGCATTCACCTTGCCAGACAAGTTACAAATGAATCGCCTTAAATAATTTACCTTGCCCAATAACTTTTGCAAATCCTTCTTACAAGTAGGAGCTTGAACCTTTTTAATCGACTCAATCTTTTTGGGATCAATCTCCACACCTTTCTCATGCACAATAAAGCCCAAAAACTTGCCAGCTGAGACACCAAAGGCATATTTGAGTGGGTTCATCTTTAAGTTATATCCACACATTTTTTCAAATGCTAGTCTTAAATCGGCTAAATGGGAATTTAAGCCAGCCGATTTGACAATAATATCATCGATATAGACTTCTACTATTATACCAAGCAAGTCATGAAAAATCAAATTCATAGCCCTTTGATAAGTAGCACCAGCATTTTTCAAACCAAAAGTCATGACTACCCACTCAAACAAGCCTACATATCCTGGACATATGAAAGCCGTTTTGGAGATATCCTCTTCGGCCATAAAGATTTGATTATACCCAGCATTACCATCAAGAAAACTAAGAATCCTATGTCCAGATGCAGAATTAACAAGAAAGTCGGCTATAGGCATAAGATATTCATCTTTAGGAGTAGCTTTATTAAGGTCTCTAAAGTCTATGCAAACACGAAGTATTTTAGTTCCTTTTTTCTCAATAGGCACAATATTAGAGATCCAATCAGCATATCGACAAGGCCTTATAAAATTAGCAACAAGCAACCGATTGATTTCTCCTTTCACTCGGTCATATATATCAGGATTAAAATTCCTACGAGGTTGCTTATAAGGCTTAAAACCAGGTTTAATAGGCAAATTATGCTCAACTAAATCACGACTTAAACCAGGCATTTCAGTGTAATTCCATGCAAAGCAGTCGACATACTCCTTCAACAACTTTATTAATTCTGATTTAAATACAGGATCAAGATTCTTGTTTACAAATGTCGGCCTAGGTATAGTGCCATCGCCAATGTCTACCTCCTCAAGATGATCAGCCGACATAAACCATTGTCCTAACTTTCCCAAATTATCCAAGTCATCGATGGCTTCACACGTATCATTCTTATGCGCCCGATAGTGATCAATCCTTTGCTCCAACCACTCTTTAGTTGAACTCATTGATTCACATGAAATGGTTTATTCGATTTTCGATCAGCTTTATGACAGCAGGGATGAATCCATCCTTGGAATAGCTTACAAACTCATAATCAGTTAAATCTAAGCCAGATAGACATTTTACATCATCATGCACATTTATAGAATGACTATCAGCTACAGCTACACAAGCAGAATTATCTCCATGCACAACCTCTACCTCATCGCCTACCCATTGTATTAAAAATTGATGCAAGGTAGAAGGCACACATCTATTTGTAGGAATCCAATCACGACCAAGGATTAAGCTGAAGTTACCTTGTGTCTCAGCGATGAAGAAGGCCGTAGCTAGTGTCAGGGGGTGAGACCTGGACAGATCTGCTAGGGGTTACCCTAGAGGTTTGCAGGTTAATGGAGGACCAGGACCTAAGAGCGTAGGTGGTAGTCAACGTGGTGAACTCGGAACTAGGTGAGTATGGCGGTGAAGACAATGAGACAAGGGGGTTTATACTGGTTCAGGCCTCTGGACAGTAAAACCCTACGTCCAGTTGTGGTGGATTATGCGTGAGGTTGAAGATGAGTTGTCCCCTTGAATGGAGCTCTAGGCCACCTTATATGGGGAGGATGGGCAAGGGTTTCCGTTCAAGGTCGGTTGACCCATGTCGAGGTCGGTTACAACTACGAGAAGCTTGTCTCCCAGATTACAAGGAGTATCCCGTGATACTCAGAGCTACAGGCGGCGGCGCGCCAGGTCCTAGTGTCGTGACCTGCACTCCAAGCATCGCGGGTCTTCCGGGATCTTGATCAGGTCGCCCGCGATCGTTGGAGATGCGGATAAGGTCGCTGGGCCCACTTGGCAGGTCGGCGGGTCTTCTGGAAGGTCGGGTCCACTTGTCAGGGGCTCTTGGTGAGAGCCAGGTGTGGTTCGAGGACCGGTGGATGGTCGCTTCCTGGTGTGATGAGTGATTGACAACGTGGTGTGGACTGATTCTTGGCTAAGTATTGCAGGTGCAGGTTGCGGCTTGACTGGTGCAGGTGCAGGTGAAGAACAAGCACGAAAGGTCGTCGCCGGTGAGGCCTCCAGGTGTGGAGAAGACAAGTTGGCTTGGTTCGAGGGACCCGGTGGCCAGTGGGGTCAAGTGCGGGCCGCATGGTGGCAAGAACGGCAAGATGAAGTCGTGGACGGTTTCTTGGTTGAGCCTCAAAACCAAGGTCGAGCCGGGACTTCGTGGGAGCCGAGTCATGAGTGGTGATTGGCGGAGGCTACATCAAGTCCGCGGGGTTTCCAGTGGTTCACCACAAAACCACTAGGTTACTTGGCTGAGCCAGAAAGCCAAGGCCCAAGACTCCGTGTGGCTAACAGACCAAAACTGGTCTGACCGGTTGGTGAAACCGGTCTGACCGGTTTGGGGTCGGAGGGCACCGAGATGCTTCGAAGCGGAGGACACGCGGCATGATCGCAAGAGTTGCGTCGGTGGTACGCGGGCTTGCGGTGGATGCGCATCCGTCCGATGGTGCTAATCATGTGTTGACCAAAACGCCCTTGCATGGGCTTGTGTTGTAACTCCTAGTGTAGGGGCACTTCGGTCTTTTGTTCGGAGGGCTCTATATGTAGGAGTGGCTGGTTGGGCAGCCATCTCTTTTGGCTAGGTTAGGTGGGTGTGCTCCTTCTTCTTGGAGTGCTCTTGGTGAGAGGATGAGAGGAGAGAGTGGCTCTTTGTTTGAGCTTTTTGCCATCCAAGATTTGTGATTCTTGGGAGTGGCTTGTAACCGGATATGGCTACATGATTCATAGTGATTTCTCCATCTTCATCTTGTGCCATATCTTTTATTCCCTGCGTTTTTCTTTTTCGGAGCTATTTTCGGAGCCTTTTTGAAGGGATTTTCGTGGGGAGATTTTGGAGGAGTTTCTTTGCGGGATTTGTAGTGGGAATCACACATGAGGACGTGGTGCCTCTTTTCTTGGTGATCTTGCCCCTCCAAACCCGTGGAAAGGCCTTCGATTTGCTGGTTTTTGGATGAACTCGGGAAAAGGTGTTCTTGGTGGTTGACTTTCGATTCCTCCCTTTTGGATGCATTTCGGGATGGATCCCTTGAGATAGAGGTTGCCCAAGAGGTAATCCACCTTCCCCCGAAGTTTGGTTGCAATCCGTTGGGTGAATCGGGAGATCGATTGGTTGGAAGAAGAGGTGGTTTCCGCGGGCTGTGTTTTTCCCGTCTGTCTGGGCGAAACCGGTCTGACCGGTTTGGGAAACCGGTCTGACCGGTTTTGGTCACAGTGGCCGTTCGGGAAGATTTTTGGTAGGCGTGTTGTTCTCTATCTAAGAAGTCCTCTGGTCCAAGTTTTGTCGCGTTTGGAGTTAGTTTGCTTGGTTTTTGGCCTTGTTGATCTTTGGGGGATTTCTGGGCAAAACCGGTCTGACCGGTTTGCCAAACCGGTCTGACCGGTTTGGTCAAAGGTGTGTTTTTGGGGAGATCTTCTGGGAACAAGTTTCCTTTTGATAGAAGAAGCTCTGGTCCAAGTTTCGTCAAGTTTCGAGTTCGTTTGCTCTAGTTTTGGGATTTTGAGTTTGAGCTCCCTGGGCAAAACCGGTGTGACCGGTTTGGGAAAGGGGTCTGACCGGTTTTGGTGTGTTGGATTTTGGTTAAGTCTGGCAAAACCGGTCTGACCGGTTTGGCAAAGAGGTCTGACCGGTTTCGGGTGACTTAGTCGTTTTCTCCCCTTGCAAAACCAGTCTGACCGGTTTGAGAAACCGGCCTGACCGGTTTTACTCTGGTAGCAGGTGCTCGAGTTGTTTTCCGCTGCGTGTTTTCGGGTGTTGCTTGGTGGAGTCTTGTTCCTAGGTCCAGTAGCACTCTAGTGGCTACGTGGATTTGGCAAGAGAAGCTTGTGGAGGTGTCCGAGTGATTTTGGGTTCATAGGCCGAATTCTTGAGTAGAATTTTTATCGGCTCCCATTCACTCCCCCCCTCTCTGGTTCGCCGTTCCGGTCCTTCAAGTGGTATCAGAGCCGGTTGCGGGTCTTTGTGACTCTAACCAGTCTAAGATCCATAGGGCGACAAAAAGAGAAGGGGTGCTTTGTCTTGCGGTTTTGGTTTGCGCGATTTGAGCTTGTTTTCGGCTAATCCTAACCGGTGCTTTGAGTATGGCACCAAGCTCTTCTCCTTGTGGTTCTTTGAGCAGGAGAAGTATGGAGGTTGAGGCGGAAGCCGGAGTGGAGGAGATGATGTCCCTCATCGAGGACTATCAAGATGGTGACCTCAAGAAGGGAGAGCTCTACCGCAAGCTAAGAGACATGAACCAAGGTACGCTTGCTAAAGGCATCTTGATCCTATGCGATAGGTTGAATGATTGTGAGGATTTGCATAGGAGAAACATAGATTTGTGTGATGCCTTGCGTAGGAAGAATGAAAAGATGAAATGTTCTTTTGCTAGGTTGAAATGTGGTATGGCTCATTGGAAGTCGTGTGCTTTGAATTCATGCAACTCTTGTAATACCATGCATGCTAAGAATGTTGAGTTGAACTCTTCTCTTGCTCACCTAAAATCTGAAATTAAAATGTTGCATTTCAATGCATCTTTGCCTTGCAAATCTTGTGATGCTTTGCTTGCTGAAAATAAACTTGTTAGGGGAGAAAATCTTGAGTATGCTAATGATGTTGGCACCTTTCTTCGAGAGAATGAAGATTTAAACTTGTCTATTACTAACTTGCAATCTGAAATTGACTTGTTGAAATTCAATGCTTCTATGCCTTGCAACTCTTGTGTTGCTTTGAATGATGAACTTGATATGGCTAGGAGTAAGATTGCTTTGCTAGAGTCAAGTGCTTCCCTACCATGTACCTTTTGTGAGTCTTTACTTGCTGATTTTAATCAATTAAAATTGACTCACATCACATGTGTAGATGATCTTGAGCATGCTAGGGCTGAAATTTGTGAGTTGAAGCTTATGCCTTGTAGCAAGTGCTCTTTGTTGCTTGTAGAGGATGCTTGCCATACTTCTTGTGATGATGATGATGCTTTAGTTGATGTAAATGATGATACTTGTTCATGTGGTCTCATTTGCACCTCTTGCATTGATTTGGAAAGTGAAGTTTTGGCTTTGAAGAAAATGCGCGATGATATGAGCGCCAAGTTGGTTGAGCATAATGAGATGAGTGCCAACCTTGAGGAAGAGAATGAACTCTTGCGTACCACATATGCTAAGTGCATTGAAAAAGAAATTGATAATTTGAGAAATATGACATGTGGTACTTGTGAGAGCCTCAAATTTCAAAATGAGGTTTTGCGCACAAGATGCAAGAGTCTTTGTGCTAAGGGTTTGGATTCTCGCATTTCTTGTCACTCCGATGTTGATGCTTCTAAATTAGCTTCTTCTCAACCGGAGTCGACTTCCACTCTTGAGCGTGAGTCTTTGGATGGTAGCAAGTGTGCTAGTGCTTCGGATAGCTCTCCCACAGCTACTCCTAAGCTTGTTGCTTCTTCCGGTGTTGCCCAAGGTGATTCGAATGGCAAAGGTGCTTCTCATATTTTTGGAACTCATGTTCCTAAACCGAAGTTCCAATGCACCATGCACCTTTTGCAAGAAGGATGGGCATACCGTTGAGTTTTGCTTTCGCCGTGTCAAGCACGAGCGACGTGTGCGTGCCAAAGCTTTTAAGAAGCCACATAGCCTTTCTCATGGCATGTGTGTTTCTAATGTTGGCACCAAGTCGGGTGTTGAGGTTGATGCTTCTTGCTCTAAGTTCCAAGGGACTTCTCACTTACAAGAGAATGGTGATTCGTCCACTCGGACCGTGCCTCCCGATAGGCCTTTGTACCATTGCTCTCATTGTGGGAAGGATGGGCATCAAGAGAACTTTTGCTACCGCCGGGCAAAGAGAATGCGGCGAGGAGGTGCTTCTAGGCCTTTGGTTGTTCATAGCCTTTCTCATGGCATGAACACTTGTGAGCCTAAGAAGGCACGATTTGTGGATGGGTTTTATGACACTCTTTCTAGTGAGTTAGGTCATGCTCATGGACATGTGTTTAGTGTTTCTTGTGTTAGTCCACGACATGCTTTCCATGGTGCTTGTGTTGGTTCTTCTACGATCCCGAAGGATCTTTGCCTTTTTGCTTGTGGTAGCACTCGGTTTTCTTCGCGAGTGGCTCCTTTGAGGCATGGTTCTAAGGGTGTTCGAAAACCTTTTCATTCGAACCGGCATTTGCATCATGCTAACCCAAATGATAAGTTGAGTACATCATTTACCCGTGTGACCAAGTATTGGATTCCCAAGTATGTGCTTGCTAACCCTTTGGGATCCAAGACTCGGTCTTTTTCGTCTCCTTGTGTGTAGGTATGGAGACGCGGTTGGAGAACATGGGTTGGATAGTACTTGATCTTTGGACATGAGTGGATCAAGACAGGATGGTTCTCCACACCGCTTTGGATGGCTCTTGAAAGCCTTTGTACACATGTATAGTGAGTTTTCTTTTCCCTTTGTGCTCACTTGTATATACTTGTGTCTTGCTTGTGTGTAAACCATGGTAGGCTAGCCACCTTGTTCATGATAGCTTTGTGATCTTGTATACCTATATTGCTGTCTTTTGTATGATATTGTGGTGGATGATATAGATGAACATCATGTCATGCTTTATGGTTGCTCTATGGTGGTTATGTCATGTTGTTCATCCATATCATTTTTGTCTAGCTCTATGGTATCCTTTCTTGTTAGCATGTTTGTCCCCCATGTATACCTTGTCATGCTAGCTTTGTAATATATGTTGGTGGTTGATCCAAATGAACTTGTTTCATGCCTTTATTTAGTTCTTTTATCATATTTGGCATGGTGTTCATTTGTATCATTTTGGTTAAGCTAGTTGTATAGGTTTGCACCTAGATGACATGCTTGTTAGCCCAGGCTTGTATTCATATATGTGAAATCATGTTACAATGCTTTATTTATCTTGTTTCATATTGTAAATGCATTGTGTAGCTTGTTTTGGGAGTTCTTTGGGTTTTGGGCTTGCGTTGTCTTCGGGTTGTGCTTTGTTCCTCTTTTGGTTCTCTCCCTTTTCGGTTGGGTTTAGAACTTCTCTTTTGCTCTTTCTTTTCCTAGCTCTTGCTTTGCTAGTTGTCTTTGGTTGAGGGGGAGCTTGGCTTCACTCGTTAGGGGATTTGATTTTTAGGGTGTGGCTTTTGGTAGCCATTTGTGATCTTTCAATTGGTATCTTTTCTATGGTACTCAATTGGGATCTTTGGAGGTTCTTCTCTCGCTCTGAGCGTTTCTTCGTTTCTGTTGCCCCGTGTGAGGTTGTTTGTGTGTGCGCTCTGGCTTGGGGAGTTAGGAGTGCTTCGGGTGGAAGAAACCCTACTGGCCGGGATAAACCGGTCGAACCGGTTTTGAATCCGGTCGGACCGGTTTGGGTTGCCCGTACAGGCAAACTGGTCAGACTGGTTCCAGAACCGGTCAGACCAGTTTGGAGGCAGTAGGGTGAGCAGTTTGCGTTTCGTGCTCATGGAGCTAGTCGGTTCAGTTCTTTTGGTCGAGGTGCAAGTGGTACGGATGTTGAGTCTAGTGGTGTTGAGTTTGCTGGACGCTCTCCACCTCGTGGTCGATACGAGTTTGGGAGGGGTCGCAGTTTTGAGTCTCAGAGGGGCTACAGACCACGCTTTCCCTTTCGTGGTGCTTGTACTCCTCCAGCGAGACGGGAGTGGGTTCCCCGTGGTGGTTCCAGCTTTTATAGGTGTGATAGGATGGTTTTGCTAACCCCATTTTTGAGGAGATGGCTCGGCACTGGTTTGAGTCTTTTGGTACTAACCCCAGTGTTGAGACGTTTGCTCGCTCTCGCTCTTGCTTTTGAATTTCAGGTGGGAGACTTGAGGAACGTTTGGTTGATTGACTCCGGTTGCTCGAGGCATATGACCGGAGACAAGGGGTGGTTCTCAAGTCTCGTCCCGGTGGTGTCCAAGACATACATCACCTTTGGGGACAACGGGCGAGGGCATGTGCTATCAGAAGGTGAGATCAAGGTAAGTAACAAGGTCACTCTCAGGCGTGTTGCTCTTGTTCAATCGCTGGGGTTCAATTTGCTTTCCGTGTCCCAGTTGTTGGATGAGGGCTTTGAGGTGTTGTTTCGGCCTGGTGGTTCTCGGATTTTAGATTCTCGAGGGGACCTTGTTTGCATGGTCGTTCCCGAGGGTCAAGTGTTCCGAGCTGATTTCTCTCAGTCTTCTGGTGTGGAGCGTTGCTTTTTGGCTGGTTCTTCGAGTGAGTTGTGGAAGTGGCATAGGAAGTTGGGTCACTTGAGCTTTGACCTTTTGTCTCGCTTGAGTAAACTCAATTTGGTCCGAGGATTGCCACAGTTGAGGTTTGAGAAAGAGTTGGTTTATGCGCCGTGTAGGCATGCCAAGATGGTAGCCTCTTCTCACCCGCCTCTCACCGATGTGATGACTGAGCGTCCATGCGAGTTGCTCCATATGGACCTTGTTGGCCCAGCTCGTGGGCGATCTGCGGGTGGGAAGTGGTATGTCCTTGTTGTGGTGGACAACTACTCTCGGTATGCGTGGGTTTTCTTTCTTGAGGAGAAAGGGAAGAAGTTGGACAAGTTTGAGGCTAGGTCTGTCGATGGCATTTTCATTGGTTACGTGTCTCATTCTAGAGCATTTCGTGTGCAAAATCTTGAAATTAACCAAATCGTGGAGACTTGCGAGGTGACCTTCGACGAGACACAGCCACGTAGTCAGCTTGTTTTTGAGTTGCAGGTGGGAGGCTCGGAGAACATTTGGTTGATATCGGGGGTGGTTCTTCGGCCTCATACCCTGGTGGTGTCAAGGAGGTACATCACTTTCGGGGATGGTAGACGAGGACGAGTGACTTCTGAAGAAATGATCAAGGTAAGTGAATTTGTGACCTTCGAGGGTGTGGCATTGGTCAATCCACTCGGTCTTTTGCTCTTTGCCCTATCTCATGTGTGTAAGGTGAGCTTTGTATGCTCTTTGACCTTAATGCATGAGTTTAGGGGGAGCCTGTGTGCTTAGTGTGCTCTTTACTCTATCATGTGTACTAAGGGTGAGTTTTGTATGCTCTTTGGCTCTAGTGCATGTGTTTAGGGGGAGCCTGTGAGTTTTGCGCTCCTTTGCTCTTTTGCCGGTGGTGTCGAGCCCTTTTTGCCTCCCCTCGAGGAGCCGGTCGTTTGTGAGCTTTGTGTGTGGGAGCTCTTTTGTAGCATATGTATAGCTTTCCTTTGTGCATTCCTTGCATTTGGCATGACATATGTAACATGATGTATAGGCATCTTTGTATCTTAGGTTGCATGCATTTTGTATCATATGCATTATGTAGGAAAAGCTTCTCCTATATACATTGTTCACCATGATATGCTTTATATGATCTTGTGAGCTAGTTTGGTGTGATATGGCTTAGTGTGGCTTAGCTCTTGATGATCTTGATTTATATCCATGGTTGATGGCTATGTTTTTGAAAGATTTCATATGTATGCTCTCTTGTGAGTAAATGCCTTTACATGATCTTGACATGTTTTTGTGGCTTGGCTATGCTTAATTTGTGGTTGGATAGCTTATTTTGACCATATGGGGCCAAAGGCTCATTTGCCATCATGAATGTTTAGCCCCCATGCTTCATCTTGTGGAGGGGCATAAGTTCCTTTTTGTCGCAAAGACATTTCATGTACCAATTATAAATCTGAAAATGAAATGTAAATTGCTTGAAAAATGTGCTCCCATGTCATATGTGCTTAATTTACTTGCTTTTGGGTGCTAAACCGTTGCATGTTGCTTACCAATGAGAAGTCTCATACATAGAAGTAAGCACATGGCTCGGTATGCTTTGACATGACATGAGGTGCTTGTGGGTGTTTATGATGGTCTTATGCTTAGAATGGTTGTCCTAGCATGAAGTTTGTGTGGCTTTGCCATTTTGACATGTTTTGCTCATGTTTAGGACTTTGCTCATGAGAGGGTGATTTTTCGCAAAAATACTCAATTCTCTCTTAGCTTTACCCAATGGTTGTGAAACTTGGTGATCATGTAGTTGATGTTCATACGATGCTGTAGAGTATCTAGCTTGCTCATTTGATCATGTGTAGCATCTTGTGATGAATTTTGTCTATTTGAGAAGCTCTAGTTGCATCTTTTCCAAATTTGAGCCTTGATTCATGCATTGGCAACAAGGGGGAGAAAGGTTGGTTGAGAAAAGTTGCATTGCATCCCTAGAACATACTTCAACAGTCAAGGGGGAGCTTGTGCATTTATTTTGCATTTTTGGTTTTTGGGGGGTGTTTCTGCTGAGTTAAACCGGCCTGACCGGTTTGGTGAAACCGGCCTGACCAGTTTGGGAAACCGGTCTGACCGGTTTGTGCCCAGGGTTGGCACATGTCCAGGGGGAGCTCATGGTTGCTTTGGTGGTTTGTGCTCTTTGCTTGAGCTTGTTTTTTACTCGGTTGTGTCGAGCCGTTGCCCTTGCCTAAGGGGACCGAGTTTGTCCTCTTTCAAGTGATCTTGCTCTTTGCCTTTGTTTGGCTTTCGATCGCTTGTTTGAGTTTTCGTTTAGTCGTTTCTTTTCTTTTCCTTTTCTCTTGGTTACCAAAATGTGTGTGTTGTCAATGCACTCATCAAGGGGGAGATTGAGAGCCAGGTGTGGTTCGAGGACCGGTGGATGGTCGCTTCCTGGTGTGATGAGTGATTGACAACGTGGTGTGGACTGATTCTTGGCTAAGTATTGCAGGTGCAGGTTGCGGCTTGACTGGTGCAGGTGCAGGTGAAGAACAAGCGCGAAAGGTCGTCGCCGGTGAGGCCTCCAGGTGTGGAGAAGACAAGTAGGCTTGGTTCGAGGGACCCGGTGGCCAGCGGGGTCAAGTGCGGGCCGCATGGTGGCAAGAACGGCAAGATGAAGTCGTGAACGGTTTCTTGGTTGAGCCTCAAAACCAAGGTCGAGCCGGGACTTCGTGGGAGCCGAGTCATGAGTGGTGATTGGCGGAGGCTACATCAAGTCCGCGGGGTTTCCAGTGGTTCACCACAAAACCACTGGGTTACTTAGCTGAGCCAGAAAGCCAAGGCCGAAGACTCCGTGTGGCTGACAGACCAAAACCGGTCTGACCGGTTGGTGAAACCGGTCTGACCGGTTTGGGGTCCCAGGGCACCGAGATGCTTCGAAGCGGAGGACACGCGGCATGATCGCAAGAGTTGCGTCGGTGGTACGCGGGCTTGCGGTGGATGCGCATCCGTCCGATGGTGCTAATCATGTGTTGACCAAAACGCCCTTGCATGGGCTTGTGTTGTGACTCCTAGTGTAGGGGCACTTCGGTCTTTTGTCCGGAGGGCTCTATATGTAGGAGGAGTGGCTGGTTGGGCAGCCGTCTCTTTTGACTAGGTTAGGTGGGTGTGCTCCTTCTTCTTGGAGTGCTCTTGGTGAGAGGATGAGAGGAGAGAGTGGCTCTTTGTTTGAGCTTTTTGCCATCCAAGATTTGTGATTCTTGGGAGTGGCTTGTAACCGGATATGGCTACATGATTCATAGTGATTTCTCCATCTTCATCTTGTGCCATATCTTTTATTCCCTGCGTTTTTCTTTTTCGGAGCCTTTTTGAAAGGATTTTCGTGGGGAGATTTTGGAGGAGTTTCTTTGCGGGATTTGTAGTGGGAATCACACATGAGGACGTGGTGCCTCTTTTCTTGGTGATCTTGCCCCTCCAAACCCGTGGAAAGGCCTTCGATTTGCTGGTTTTTGGATGAACTCGGGAAAAGGTGTTCTTGGTGGTTGACTTTCGATTCCTCCCTTTTGGATGCATTTCGGGATGGATCCCTTGAGATAGAGGTTGCCCAAGAGGTAATCCACTTTCCCCCGAAGTTTGGTTGCAATCCGTTGGGTGAATCGGGAGATCGATTGGTTGGAAGAAGAGGTGGTTTCCGCGGGCTGTGTTTTTCCCGTCTGTCTGGGCGAAACCGGTCTGACCGGTTTGGGAAACCGGTCTGACCGGTTTTGGTCACAGTGGCCGTTCGGGAGGATTTTTGGTAGGCGTGTTGTTCTCTATCTAAGAAGTCCTCTGGTCCAAGTTTTGTCGCGTTTGGACTTAGTTTGCTTGGTTTTTGGCCTTGTTGATCTTTGGGGGATTTCTGGGCAAAACCGGTCTGACCGGTTTGGTCAAAGGTGTGTTTTTGGGGAGATCTTCTGGGAACAAGTTTCCTTTTGATAGAAGAAGCTCTGGTCCAAGTTTCGTCAAGTTTCGAGCTCGTTTGCTCTAGTTTTGGGATTTTGAGTTTGAGCTCCCTGGGCAAAACCGGTGTGACCGGTTTGGGAAAGGGGTCTGACCAGTTTTGGTGTGTTGGATTTTGGTTAAGTCTGGCAAAACCGGTCTGACCGGTTTGGCAAAGAGGTCTGACCGGTTTCGGGTGACTTAGTCGTTTTCTCCCCTTGCAAAACCAGTCTGACCGGTTTGAGAAACCGGCCTGACCGGTTTTACTCTGGCAGCAGGTGCTCGAGTTGTTTTCCGCTGCGTGTTTTCGGGTGTTGCTTGGTGGAGTCTTGTTCCTAGGTCCAGTAGCACTCCAGTGGCTACGTGGATTTGGCAAGAGAAGCTTGTGGAGGTGTCCGAGTGATTTTGGGTTCATAGGCCGAATTCTTGAGTAGAATTTTTATCGGCTCCCATTCACTCCCCCCCTCTCTGGTTCGCCGTTCCGGTCCTTCACTTGGGACCCTGGCCGGTGGGGACCCATGGGTACCCATGTCTCTCAAGCCCTGATCGACGTGTAGGCGTAGCGGCCGAGGTGAGGTTGTGTCGAAGAGTAGTAGAGGCACGGCATTATCGAGGTCGTAAAGGGTGCACGGGGATCAAAAAGAAAAAAAACCCCTCCGATGCGCGCACGAAGTTGAACACCGAGCTTCTGTGTCGAAGGTCCATGAGGTCGAAGTGAAGACGAGGCGTAGATCTTGCAGAACCGCTGACCTGACCTGAGTCAGGTGTGATGTAGAGGCTGCCGCGACCTTCGGAAAGGTCGCCACGCCTACCGAAGGTAGGTCGAGCAGAGAAGTTAGCGGAAGTAGGCTTTCGTTAGGTCGAGGCGACCTGGTAAAAATAGGGTATCGAAAGACGCACTAGTGTAGTAGCCCCCGAGCAGTAAAGCGACCAGGATGGCCGGTTTGATGCTCTGAAGAAGAAGAAGAAATAAATAATCCGAACCTACGACCTTCTACTTAGGAAACAGATGCTCTTGGGATGTCAATGTAAGAAGACAAAAGCTCCAGAACCTTGCAGAGGTCATCAGGCGCCAGGGCTGACACAGCCAGAGTCACGGGTGCACTGTACGGTCCCGGGCCGGCTTGCAGATGTAGCACAGGTCGCTATCACCCGCAAAAGACAAAAGCGCTCCAGGATGTAGTCAGGTAGGGGACAGGCGCACCAATGCCTCCCACGGGCGAACAGTGACCCCGTGTTCCACGAGGGTACAGCGATCTTGAGGATAAGGACACCACGCAAGCTGACTTGCGGATAAGAACAAATGGCAGGTGCTGGGGTATAAATAGGCACCCATACCTTAAAGCAAAGCGCCCAATCTCCAAAGGAAAGCCATGATGATCCGGTGTAGTAATATTTCCATACCATGGACGTATGTCCGCCCACCAGAGCACATGATTGATGTAGTTCATGCTTGGAGCTAGAAGAATGCTTGCGAGTCTCGAAGGACTCAATTGGCCTCTTCTCCCAGTCCCGCCGAGGAACCCAGGAGGAGTATGAAGCAGCAGTTGCATCGTCGGCCCTGACACTTTCAGGCCTGAGGTGATGCTGGTGAACGCTGCGCTCCACCCGGCGAGGTTGGTGTTGAAGCTCGCTCCGTCTGTAATCTTACGGGGAAGCTCAAACTTGATGCTGGGCACCGCAGGAGACCGGTTGGTGCGCGAGTAGAGGTGGCTGTGTGGCAGCTGCCTCCACAGTGGCTGTAGAGGTCGTCGAGTAGGTCCTGAAGCTAGAAGAAAGCTTGCGACATGCCTTATTAGTGTAGACTGAGTCGTAAGCACTTTGGAAGGTGATTCAGGGCCTTTAATATCTTTGTATCTTGTAATTGGCCAAGGGCCAAACTCCTTGGAGCTTATGAAGTTGTAAATATAGATTTACATAAGGAAAATCGTGTTTTAAGTAGTCGTAAGGTGTTGACATTTCTTAACGCAATCACCTAAGAACAGGTTTGAAACCTATCCTGGTAATAGCGCCAGAAATGCTGGTTGGTAAATCTTAACGTTTACAGAGATCCGTAAGCACACGGAACTACCATTGTAGCATTTCCCCAAAGGAGTATTCCAAAGGGTATCGAATCCAAGGAAGGCATTGGCGGAATGACAAGATCAACTCTATTGCAATGAGTATAGATCATAGACGGAAACAAACCAGACACTGAAGTGCAGGGGTAAAGATATGATAATGGGGTAGTGTGATCACACACACACTCACTCTCTCTCTTAAGGGTCCTAGGCATAGGAGGCGACACACGAGTTAGTTCTAGGTTCTAATATATTATACACATAAAGCTGGAAGGAACGAGTTAGATACACTAGCATTGAAGAACATTTACTTGAGCACCTAGGTACCACGGGGAGATAACCTCCCGCGTTGCTTCTGCACAACTCCGGTTGTTATATTTTAGACTCCTACAGCTTATCCGAACGTGGGGGATTTCAGAGGACCAACGGCTGTCACTACCGTGGCCTACCCCAAGACAAACCGTGGGATAAACTCATAAGTAAGGTAGCTACGCAACCCAAGCACCATGCTTACGTTGTTAGCCGGACTTGACCAGCCTGGGTTATTGTGACTCAGGTCAAGCCACCAGATTAACCAGCCAATTACACCGAGTACCGTAGCTCAAGCACAGACTTCATACAACACAATCATGTCATCTAATTAGATCAAACCAGGTTAAGTACACAAACGGATTCGTGTTTTCCTATGTCTGCTCAACTGGATCAAAGGGTCGTGTTCGCGAAGAACACGAGCCTCTAACTTATGAACAAACACCAGAAACATGTGAAAGTCACCCGTCAAGTGGATCGAAAGGCCTTGTTCATCAAGAACAGGAGCCTCTAAATGATGAACAGATGAAGAACACATGAAAAAATCACTCATGCATACTAACACAACTTTATATGAAATAGATAAATAACTGAAGTAGATCAAAGTCATACAAATGAAATAAGATACAAGACAACTCATACCTAGATCCCAAAGTAGACTTGGAACCTGAATTAGAACTACTCTAGCCTACCTCCTAGCCTTGAGACTAAAAGTGAGAGAGGGGTTGCAAGTGTGGATGTCTCATAAGTGAGCCCCCTCTCCTTCTATTTATAGGCTCGTGCACCGGCGAAGAATGGAGGCAAACACCCCGGGGAAGGCGCCTAGGACCAATAGGGAACCACCACGTGGAAGCCCCTGAGTGGCGGCCACAAGGTCGGTTCGGCCGACCTGTGGGGTCGGCCGACCCCCTGTGGGCCCCACTCGGGGTGTGCTTCCTCCTGGAGGCTGTCCTGTGGGTCCTTAGGTCGGTTCCCGGTGTCCACCCTATTTTGGCGCGATTTGCCTTTCTTTGTGGGCCCATGGATCCATGTGAAGTCTATGTGTCACACTCTAATTCGTCGGGGGTTGCTTCACTTGGATTGCTTGCATGGCATGCATGCATGGCTCCCTAGTTGGCAAGTTTGCATGCATGGCATCCAATTTGGCAGCTCACCTAGGATGAGGTGATGTGGCATGACTCTTTTCTTGCTTATTTTTCTGCAATCAAATAATCTCCAAGGACAAGTAGAACTACATTATTCTTAACTAAATACATGTAAGAAATGCCTTATGCTCCTTTATTCATGAGTATATTGGCGACTAAAGTAGGTACTTAACAGCTGTCAACATAAGGGCGCCCGGGCTGCAATGGTATGGCTACCAAGGTCCCGGTAGGGCTGAAATAGCACGCCGACCTTAAGGAGGTCTGTCGTAGAGACGGGGAGCCCGTGTCGACCTAAATCGACACGGCCATTGTGCAGGGACACAACACAGGTAGTCAGCCTGCAAAAATCTAGGTCTACTCGACCTAGAAGGTAGCAGGGCCTTAGTGACCTCAGGGAGGTGCTACTTGACCAGGAGGTCACCAACGGGTAGTAGAGCCATTAAGCACAGGGCCGTTGGAATAAACTAGCCATAAAGGCTAAGGCAATCCAGTAGGTAGTAGGACCTAGGAGCTGGGGTGTGAACCCGCTATTGAAAGCTTAAGCGACCTACCAAGCGGTAGTGCCTGTCGACCTTATGAAGGTGATGTCATGGACCCGGAGGTCGTCAGAGGCCACGAGACCTTGAAGAAGATGTTGGGAAAGGGGCTTGAAATAGGGCATAACGAGTCCGTGAATGCCAGGCTGTTGAGAAAAGAGCCGACGGGCATGGATTCCCGCACGCCGCGAGCCGTTACTGCCTGTGACCGTTAGGTTGAAAGAGCCGTTGGGCGATCTATCCATTGGGTCGCCGGACCTGAAGGGACGTTTTGGGGCGCCATGGCCCACCACACTGATGCGGCCCAGTTATAAAAGGTCGAGTGAGGGGTCGGAGACCCCACTCGCTTCCATTTCCCCGCAATCCTTAGGGTTTCCGAGCTGCCACCAAGAGCCTTCTGCGCAGATTCGCCGGCGCCGCCGTGCTTAGATCCACCACGCCGCGCACCGCCGTATGCACAAGAAGTCCTTGGTAGTTTTTAGAGCTCAATCCACCAGATTCGACGAAGAGGAGATGGCCCCAGAGTTTGCGTCGGCCCCGGAGAGCGTTTGGGAGCCCTCGACGGTGACAGAGGTGCAGCTCCAAGGTCTAGTGGAGCGCGGGCTGCTGAAGCCCAGGGAGCAGGTGGGCTGGAGTCCAGCCGTCGGTGAAGCCTTCCCCTCCAAGGGGACCGGGAAGACGGTCTCCTTCATCGCGCACTTCCAGCGAAGATTTGGAGTCCCCGCGGGTGATTTCTTCCGCGGGCTGCTCCACTTCCACAGGATCAACCTGGTACACCTCGTCCCCAACGCCGTCACTACCATTTCCTCGTTCATCCATTTGTGTGAGGCCTACTTGGGGATACCGCCACACTTCGACCTGTGGTGGTACTTCTTCGAGTTGAAGAAGACGGGAAAGAAGGATGTCGTTGGGTCCGTCGGCTTCATGCTAGGCCGTCACATGAAGATGGTGTACATCGACATGGAGCTGCCCGACAACACCCAGGGCCGGAGACGCGGGTGGTTCTACATTGACAACCCGAAGCTAGCGCTGGCGACTAGGTCGGGACTCGCGCCGGTCCCGGTGCCGGAGTGGACCAACCAATTGACGTTGCGGGAGACGGATGCCATCAAGCCGCTGCTGGAGAACCTCAAGGCGCAGCAGGCGGGAGGGCTGACGGGCGGCGTGGTGGCCATCAGCTTCAGCCAGAGGCTACTGCAACCGATCCAAGATCAGGTGCATCCAGCCTACGAATACTGGGGTCAGGCCGACCCAACCCGCGTGGCGCAGCGTAAGGTCTCCAAGCAGGAGATGGTGGCGCGGGTGAGGGAGCTCTTCAACAGGGTGATCCAGAACCAGACGTGGCCCAAGGCGCTTTCCCTTAAGCGGCCCACCGAAGCGGTAAGACGCCTGATCGACCTTGATTCTTGTTGTGTCGAGTTTGCTTTCCCCCAATCTCAGACAAAGGTCGCCTGTTGCAGGGTCGCAAGGGAATGTTCTGGTGCCCGGCTCACCTCGTTGACGAGGGTGAGCGCAGCTTCAAGGTCCGGGCGGCGGAGGACATCCGAGCTCCGCTGTAAGAGTACTTCGACAACTACCTCCCCGACTCATCGGTGGGGGGTAGTGATGATGAAGACCCTGCCGCAGCGAGTTCTGCCCCAATGACTCGGCGCACGCGGCAGGTCGCTGGCAAGATCCCGGTGCACAAGGGTGCCAAGATCATCTCCGCCACCATTGAGGCAGAGAAGAAGAAGAAGAGGAAGATGAGGGACACCACTGCGTCATCAGAGACGGCGACAGCTAGCGTTGAGGTCATCGTCGACGAGGACGATGATGCGGGGTCGCGTGACGTCACCGTAGGGTCGGGCGACACAGCGGCCGCGGGAGGAGATGACACCCCGCTCGGGGTTATAAGCGAGCAGCAGCCGAAGCCGAGCGCGGAGGGTGTTAGCGACCAAGGGTGGCAGAAGAAGCCAAGGCGGGCGCCACCCAGGCCGCTTCAGGTTCGGTTGAAATTTGGCAGTGGGTACGTCGTTTAACTTGATTTTCTTGCTTGATTGACCTTTGGAGACTTCGAGTACATCATGCTGACGAATTCTCTGCCTTGGACAGGGGAACTCCTTCTGCATCGGGTGACAACAAGAGCGCCTCAAGCCAAGAGGCCTTTGGGTGGAAGCTCGAGAAGGCGCCAGTGGGCCAGTCACCGGCAACGTCAGGCGGTGATGTCACTAGCCAGGTCCCTAAGACCGTGGGGGAGGCATCGTCAGCGGTGACCAAGGTCGCTGCTGATAGCGCTCAGCAAGGAGAAGCTCTTCACCAGGAGGACCCACCCGAGTTGGGCCTACCACAGGCGCAGGGGGCGGAGACCGCAGGAGGGGAGGAGGACGACCTGAACTAGTGCCTCTACACCGGCACCCCGTGGGAGGAGGATGTCCTTGCCGATGGTCGGGACCTTGACGACTTCAAGGCAGCGCAGGCAACAATCAAGGAGGCGGCGAAGACGATCGGCAGGACACTTTTGACGGCTGTTAAGTACCTAATTTAGGGCCGTCAATCCCTGCATTTTATCATAAGAACTAAGCATCCACACTAGAATAGGGGTTTAAACTGACAATTTCCACCAGTGGCTATGCTAAGTTGAATGCAGGTGTTTGGCATAAGAAATGAAGAGAAAAGACACCCTCATGATCATAGAAAGTTGAGCTCAGCCAATGTGAGGCTGCATGCAAGCATCCCCTGGATCCATGACATCACCAATCCAAGGAAGGAAGCTTCGGTGATCAGAAGCCGCCATGCAGGCATCATATGGATCCCATGGCCCACCAGAGCGCCTAAACCGCCTCCAAACCACGTGGACACCGGGAACCGACCTTAGGACCCACAGAGCAGTCACCACGTGAAAGCACACCCCGAGTGGGGCCTACAGGGGGTCGGCTGAACCGACCTTGTGGCGCCTACTCAGGGGCTTCCACGTGGTGCTTGCCCATTGGTCCTAGAGGCCATCCCCGGGGTGTTTGGGTGCTCTCACACCGGTTGCACAAGCCTATAAATAGGAGGAGAGGGGGGTAAGAAGAGGGTGAAGCACACTTGAAGCCATTTCTCACTTTTGCCTCTTCTCCCTCTCTCATTCTCTCTTGGTGGAGGTGAAACCTCATCCCACCATGAGTGTGTGTGTGAGGAGGATCTAGACTAGGTGATGCTAGGTAGAGAGGAGTGTGTGGATGAGTAGAGGTGAGGTGGTGATGATCCGTTCATCATCCATCTGCCCCTTGTACCTCGTGAGCGATCATGTTCTTCATTTAGACTAAAGTGAGTATTTCATTATTTCCTATTTAGACTAAAGTGGCTCTCATGCATGAATGGGTTGTTCTTGAGTTCTTCGTTCATTCATCATTTAGAGGCTCATGTTCTTCATGAACGTGTCTCCTTGATCTAGTTGACAAACAAGTAATTCATACTTTTGCGTTTGTTCATAAGTTAGAGGTTCGTGTTCTTCATGAACACGACCCTAGATCTTTTGTTATCATCGCATAAGTTTGCATCTCGTTTGTATGATTGCCTGTCTATTAGAATATAGTGAGCTCATGCATATCTGATTTAGACCAAGTATCAATCATATCTCCTTGCGCGAATCGATTCAGTGACGAGTAAGGTCTAGCTCAACCTCGCGGGTTTGTCGCTCCGTATTTATACGGAGTGCTATAGTGTTTCTATGGGACATCAGACGTAGTCGTGATATAGTAGTAGTCAGCGGTGTAGACGTGGTGTCTAGACTGCTGGTTATCCTTCGAATGCCCTATATCCCACGGTTTGTCTTGGGGTAGGCCGCGGTAGTGACAGCCGTTGGACCCTCTGAAATCCCCCACGTTCGGATACAGCGTGTAGGCGACCCTTTGCCGTGAACCAACTATTATAGTCAGGAGGGGCCGTTGTCCGAAGTGAGATCTTATCCGAGCTTGTTCCTCTCTAGAATCGAGAACCTACAGGAGACTTCACATCACTCACCTACCTCAGCAGGGATTGTGTTCCCTTGGATAGTCACTCGTAGAGTCCCCCATACCGTTCCTTGGATTCGATACCCTTGGGAATACTCCTGAGGTGAAGTGCTACAATGTTGTATTCGTGCGCTTGCGGATTCGTTCGCACCAGTCAGTATACCCGGGTGATTCTTACACGCTCACGCTATCCCGACGCCATAGTGGTGACGTTAAGAAATACCAACAGACACTCATGGTGAGTCTCAATTCCTTTGGGGCTAGGTCTACAATTCTCTTGGATGCCGTGATTTGACGACCTTTGCCGGTGTGTGGGTGCAGTCTCTCGCCGAGGGGGCGCTGGGCAGGGCGAACCTGCTGACGGAGGGCGCCAAGCTTCATGCGGAGCTGACCGCGGCGCGGGAGGCCGTGCTGCAGGCCAGGATTGAGGCCGTAGGAGAGATAAAGCGCCTCAAGGACGAGGCGGCCTTGAAGGACAAGGCGATGGAGGCCTTGAAGCAGGAGCTTGAATCTGCCAGGCTGAAGGTGAAGGAGGCGGAGGATGAGCTGAAGGTCGCCGCCGCAGGTGCGTCTGGGAACACCCTTAGTCTCTATGCTTGAGTTTTACGTCGTGATGTGCCGCTTTTGACCTTGCTGATCGCAGATGCCAAGAAGAGGGAGTCCACCTTGAAGAAGGACCTCAAGGAGTCCAAGGAGCAGGTGAGGACCCTCATGGAGAAGCACATGGAGGTCGTCGCCAGTGAGTATTACTATAACCGGAAGGCTGCGTATGAGTTGGGTGTTCATAGGGATCTGGAGATCGACCTTTCCCGGGCGATACAAAGCCTTATTGATCATCAAGGGATGACTGCAGATCTTCAGAAGGAGCTGGACGACCTCAAGGAGGCTGCTGAGTACCTTGTGGACATTTATGTCCCCAAGGTCTAAGGCAGGCCGCAGGAGCTCGTCGCGCAGCTGGAAGATGCGGAAGGTCGCGTGAAGACCTTGCTGATGGATAGCGGCAAGCTAGCCGCTGCTACCGCGCTAGCCACGGTAAGGCACCATGTGCTGACGTTCAACCTTGAGAAGGTCAGGGAGGAGCTCGACCTATCTCGGCTAGTGGGCGTCGAAGATATCTAGGCCGCCGCGGAGGAGATTATGAAGAAAATAGACCTGGAAATGTAACTTAGGGCGTAGCAAACAGTTAGTGCCAGTGGGTCGTGGACCCTTTTGATGTAAGATAAACCTTGCATGAATGAAAAGGCATGTTTAATTAACTAATATGATCCCTTCTTTAACTTATATACTCTTTATAAGAACGCAAAAGTAATGGTGCTGCACGAACCCTTTCCCCCCGCTGACCCAACTCAGTGGAGGAACGGCTTACCGACTACACGGCTCGGCGTGGAGTCTTATGTGCAGCCGGCGCGCGGAGGGGGGTCCTGGACCCGAGGTCGAGCAACCACATGACTTAAGAAAACATATAAAGTGCACAAAAAGTTTTGGGAAGGGAGCACGCGGTACAAAGAAAGGTAAAAGCCAAGCCCCCGAGCGTAAGGGGCCGGGTTTAATACCAAGCCCCCGAGCGCGAGGGGTCCAGTTTTAAACCAAGCCCACGAGCGAGTCGAGGGGGAGGGGTGAACAACTCATCTTCAGGCCGAAGGGGAACGTGTCGTGGTGTAGCGCTGTCTGCGCCGAGCGCTGAGCTCGTTCGCAAATCTCCAGTGTTTCTCTCATCGAGCCGATGATGCTTTCCATCCCCTGGACAAGGTCACAGGTTTTGGGTGGGTGGGTCTCTGACACTAGATCTAGAACGGGGGTGGTGACGGACGCCATGACGACCTGCTCCGGGGTCACTAGAGGAGCTGCGGCTGTCAGAGCAGGAGAGGTCGACGTGAAAGATCCAAAGCAGATCTCCACGGGGTTGGCGAGGAAGGCCGCCATGCTCGTCGGGAAGATGACGCTAGATTGGGCCACCATGCTGCACAGCGAGTTCCCGATCACCCCTACCTGGCACGCCAACTGTCAGGGGGTGAGACCTGGACAGATCCGCTAGGGGGTTACCCTAGAGGTTTGCAGGTTAATAGAGGACCGGGACCTAAGAGAGTAGGTGGTAGTCCACGTGGTGAACTCGGAACTAGGCGAGTATGGCGGTGAAGACAGGGAGACAAGGGGGTTTATACTGGTTCAGGCCTCCAGAGAGTAAAACCCTACGTCCAGTTGTGGTGGATTATGCGTGAGGTTGAAGATGAGTTGTCCCCTTGAATGGAGCCCTAGGCCGCCTTATATGGGGAGGACGGGCTAGGGTTTCCGTTCAAGGTCGATTGACCCGTGTCGGGGTCGGTTAGAACAGCGGGAAGCTTATCTCCCGGATTACAAGGAGTATCCCATGATACTCTGAGCTACAAGTGGCGGTGCGCCAGGTCCTAGTGTCTTGACATGCACGCCAAGCATCGCGGGTCTTCCGGGATCTTGATCAGGTCGCCCGCGGTCGTCGAAGATGCGGATAAGGTCACTGGGCCCACTTGGCAGGTCGGCGGGTCTTCTGGAAGGTCGGGTCCACTTGTCAGGGGCCCCTGGACCCTGGCCGGTGGGGACCCATGGGTACCCATGTCTCTCAGCTAGCGTCTTGCTACCAATGGTGAGCTCCATGGAGATAACGCCTTTGGCACCTATCGGCTCGTCTCCTCCCACAACGCTGACGGTCATGTTGGTCTTGATCAACTCATCATCTAAACCTCCAAGCTTCTTGATCAGAGAATACGGCATCAGGTTGACAATCGCACCTCCATCCACCAACATCCGAGAGATAGGTTTCCCATTGATGTGACCCCTCATGTACAAAGCCTTCAGATGATTATCAGTGTCTTTAGGCTTCTGGAATACAGCATCCTTTGGCCCAAAGTCAAGATGAGCGAAGTCCTCCTCTGAAGGTGCAGAACCATCCACGAACAAATGAACCACATTACTGTCAAGGTTCATGCACTTTGGAGAAGAACTGTAATCAACAAGTTGCTCGTCGTCTTCTGATGCAGGCACCGACGACAACCCATCATTGCAAACCATGGCAGCCGAAGAAGTGAAACTGGGAAGCGCCTCTGGAGAACCCGGTCTGACCGCCTCCAAGACCGGTCTGACCGCGGGGGCCGGTCTGACCGCCTGGTCAGCCGGTCTGACCGCCTCTGCTGGCGGTTGAACTGCCTCATGCGGTCTGACCGCATCCTCTGGCAGTTTGACTGCCTTGGTCTGTGATGCAGCTTTAGCTCTCCACTCTTTCCCTTGTGGCACTATGGGTCTGTAGTTGTTGAACATCTCATCTCTCTTTGTCTCCATCTCCTTTTCCTTCTTCTCCCAGAACCTCAGTCTTTGAAGCTTCCTCCTTTGAGTAGGAGTCAATCCAGGAGGACACCACCTTGGCAAGAAGTTATTAGAGTTGGAACCACTCCCACTAGCCTCATGATCATTAGCAGCACATCCTTTCTGAGTAGGTGTCATAACCTTATTGTTTAGCACAATCGGTCTTTTGCCACTTTTCTCAATAGGAACATCCATTGTCCCAATCTGTATGATGTCTTAGCCAATAGTCCTTTCTGGATCAATATCCATCTTCTGAACCTCCTCCTCTCTGATCTTGGGATTGTACACTTGTTG
The DNA here is from genome assembly GCA_036936925.1 of Cenchrus fungigraminus. Taxonomy (NCBI): domain Eukaryota; kingdom Viridiplantae; phylum Streptophyta; class Magnoliopsida; order Poales; family Poaceae; genus Cenchrus; species Cenchrus fungigraminus. The sequence goes on along the minus strand of CM072775.1, from coordinate 8,487,137 downwards.
TAGAGGAGATTGAACACCTTTTCTGTGCAGGGCGGTCTGACCGCGTGTAGGGGGCGGTCTGACCGCGTTGGCCTGCTGGGTGGTCTGACCGCGTGTAGGGGGCGGTCTGACCGCATTGGCCTGCTGATGCTGCCCCGACCAACATGAACCCCAACGATCTTGTGTAGGTCGTGAAATCCGATCCATTGGTGGTCTTCTTGGCCCTCCCCATCCAGGATGGAAGGATTGCGGATAAGGCACCCACATCACTCCATTGTCATCATAAACTGGGCGAGGTTGATTTGAAGGTGCCCATTGTGGAGTAAAGTGTTGCCCCTGCTGTGATGATTCACCTCTGAATCTTGTAGCTGCTCTTGGAGGCGAGGACGACCTCTCTTGATGTGGAGGTGATGTCATCCTTTTTTTAATGGCCAATCACTTGTAACGGCCTTTTGTTTAGAGTACTTGTCAAATAGCATATCAATTGTGACCTTTGACTTTGAAATGCTCCCCTGATTCTTAGCAATATTAAGCTTCCAGTTTCCAATCTCCGGCCGCTTCGGAATAAGCATTTTTGGCCGACCATGGGGAGGGGCGGTCTGACCGCCCTAGGGCGCCGGTCTAACTGCCCTGGGCTGACCAGGCTCGGTTGTTTGTTGACCAGACGATGTGGACGATCCTTGCCCCCCATGTCCAGAGGCTTTGATGGTGATCTTGAATGTCTCTCTGCCATCAGGGGTCTTTTCACATGAAACTTCTCTTAACAACTCTTTTCCCTCAAGTCGGGCTTAGCTTCACCGACTACCACGTTCTTGTCTTTAGTTGCTTCGACTTGATGTGGCCGAACCAACACTTTAGGTTGCTACAGATCCATGGTATTGATAGGAAAAGGCTGCTTGTCCACTTGCATCTCATGAAGCATCAAACGACCTTCATTTATGGCCGATTGAATCTGACGACGAAACACATTACAATCATTAGTAGTATGAGAATAAGAGTTATGAAATTTGCAATATGCATGTCGTTTAATTTCGTCAAGTGGAGGCATGGTATGAGAAATTTTAATGTTTCCAAGTTTAAGTCATTCATCAAAAATGCGATCACACTTAGAAACATCAAAAGTAAATTTCAATTCTTCTTGCCGACCTTTAGTAGACGGCTTAAGTGATGCACAAGAACTAGGTTTAGCCTTAGAAGACCACACAAATTCAGCAACATAAACCTCACCCTCGTCGTTCGAGCTATCAGAATCATATTCAACCAAATGCATGTTAGACCGACGAGGTTTATAGTTTTCTTTCTCTTTATTCAGTTTTAATTCTTGTGCCATACCTCTTACAAGAACGGTAGCAAGAGAATAAAATTCTACACCTTCTAACCTTTCTCTAAGAGCAGATCTTAAACCTTTAGCAGCAAGGTCAGCAAGGTCAGAATCAGAAAGTGCAAGATTAAAACAATGGTTTTTATCTTCTTTAAAGCGCTTAAGATAATCAGAAACTGACTCATCTTTGCCTTGTCTAACCGATGTTAAATCTGTTAACTTTAATTGATAGCTCCCACTAAAGAAGTGATCATGAAATTTTTGTTCTAATTGATCCCATGAATAAATAGAATTAGGAGCTAATGAAGAAAACCAAGCAAAAGCGGTACCAGTTAATGATAAGGAAAACAAACGTACTTTTAATGAATTATAGGTACCAGCTTCACCTAGTTGAGCAGTATATTGACAAATGTGTTCCCTGGTTGTGCGGTTATCATCACCACTAAATTTAACAAAATCAGGCATACGCCAACCAGGGGGAAAATTTACATAATCAAACTCAGCTCTATAGGGTTTCTGATAAAGCTTAGAATTACCAAAGTCAATGCCGAGCTTATTTTTCATCATATTAGCTACTTCCTCTTTAAATTGAGCAAATTCATTCCTAGCAGCTAATTGAGATTGCATTGGAGCTGACATATTAAATCTACTCACATGGGGTTGATTAGGATTTTGAACACGATGCATGTCAGAAAACACATCATTAGGCACACCATAAGATGGAGCAACATTAGGTATAGGTGGTGATGTGTGAGCAATAGTACTGAATGCATAAGGTGCAACACTGACATTACTACACCTAGGAATCTAAGTATTAGGCACAACTGACGAAGGCACTGGCTGTTCTGGCTGCAACACCATCTGGCTGGACTGGGCGGTTAGACCGCCTACAGGGGGCGGTCTGACCGGGGTCGGCTGAGTGAACGGTGTTTGCTCAGGATAAAACCCTGTCGGCATACCGTACATAAATGTATCACATGAAGAATTAGGTGCTGCCGACATGGTTTGGTGCAAAACCCCATGTGTATCAACTTGAGGGATTGAATCATCAGTAATATTAGAATTAACACGTTTACCCTCTACTTTTTCAAGGCGAGTAATAACACTAGCCACTAGATTATTCCGATCACCAAACGCACGATCAAACTTTTTAGATATAGAAGATAATTGCTTAACTAGATCAGGTGGAGTTTGGCTTATAGTGGATATTACCTCAACCTTGTTGTTCTTTGGCTTGAATGCATGCATCTCAAAGTCTTGAGCTAAGGTCACCTTGCCAGCACGATCTTTCTTGGCGCCAGAGAGAAACTGCTTCTTGATGTACTCTTGAAGCTCCGTGTACTTCCTCTGGTCCTCTTCGCTGAGTTCTTCGATGTTCACCATGATGTGGTTCTTGGGATCGAGTTCGCAACACGCTCCCATACAACGATTGACAAAACGGTTGTAAAAACCAGATCTGTCCCCAGCGGAGTCGCCAAAAGTGTGTTGACACTTTTTCTGGCTGAACACACGAGTGCGCTAGTTTGCACAGATGTTAGAAATCAACTCGTTGAAACACCTGGCACGGGCCGGTCTGACCGCCTGGGGGACGCGGTCTGACCGCCTTGGACAGGCACGTCGCCGAAAACCTAAGTTCGTCGCTCCGGGAGGGACCCCGTCAGGAGAAATGCGCCTAGGGTTGTCCTGAGGTCGGCAAGGCCACTCAGAACTTCCTCAACCGCCGTGGAGACGAAGGAGGAGAGCAAGGGGGTTGGAAAAGCTAGGGTTTGGAGAAAATAAAGTGTAAATTGATAATTCGATTGGATGATAGGTCTCAATCGGCCACGCCCCTTTATATTTATAAGGGGGAGGTCTTGCCCTGCAAGGAACTCTTTACAACTCAGGAATAGCTAAAAATCCCTAATTCGGGTCGGACTCGAGGAGACCCGGTCAGACCACCTGGGGGAGGCGGTCAGACCGCCTGGCGGCCTTTGTGCCGGACCGGCTAAAGGGCACGCGGTCAGACCGCCTTAGCCACCTAGTCTGACCGCCTGGCCCAGCCTGATCCGGCTTTTGCCAATTACGAGTGTCAACACGTGTATTGTGACGTTTCTGGCACTGGCCTTGGTTGTGTACTTATGCAAGACAACAGGGTCATTGCCTACGCCTCACGAGCACTTAGACCTCACGAGAAGAAATATCCTACCCATGACCTGGAGCTAGCAGCGGTTGTGCATGCCTTAAAGATTTGGCGGCATTATCTGATGGGAAATCGCTGCAATATTTTCACCGATCACAAAAGCCTTAAGTACATTTTCACCCAAACGGATCTGAATATGAGGCAGAGAAGGTGGTTGGAGTTGATTAAGGATTATGAGCTAGATGTCCAGTATCATCCTGGCAAAGCCAACGTAGTTGCGGATGCGCTTTGTCGCAAACATTGTAACTACGCAACGGTAGAGCCGTATAATGAAGCTTTATGTGAAGAGATGAGGAAGCTCAACTTAGAGGTGATCGAGTATGGGAATCTAAATGCCATCTCGATTGAATCCCCTCTCCATGAGAGAATTGCTTTAGCTCAGCTCACTGATGAAGGAATTCAGTTAATCAATCAGAAATTGTCTGAAGGAGAGCCCAAATACGCTTGTTTCCGGAAGGATGAGAAAGGAGTAATATGGTTCGACCAGAGATTAGTCATGCCCCAGGATCCAGAAATAAGGAAGTTTTAGATGAGGCTCACCTCTCTAAATTTACTATTCACCCTGGTAGTACCAAGATGTACAGAGACCTTAGGGAGAATTTCTGGTGGTCGAACATGAAGGGTGAGATAGCCAAGTATGTGTCCAGTTGTGATACATGTCGAGGATCAAGGCTAGTCACTTAAAGACCGTAGGCCAAATGCAGCCTTTATCTATACCTGCTTGGAAATGGGACAACATCAGCATGGATTTCATTGTGGGATTGCCCCTCACTCCCAAGAAACATGATTCTATCTAGGTTATTGCGGACCGAGTCACCAAGACCGCTCACTTCATCGCTGTCCAAACTACCTATTCAGCTGAACTTTATGCCGAGATTTATGTTGATCTCATTGTGCGTTTGCACGGTGTTCCAAAGACCATTCTATCCGATAGAGGCACACAGTTTCTTGCTCGTTTTTGGGTACAAGTGCATGAATCCATGGGTATCAAGTTGATCTCTAGCTCTAGCTATCACCCTCAAACCGATGGTCAGACCGAACGAGTAAATCAGATAGTGGAAGACATGCTGAGAGCATGTGTCATTCATTTTGACAAAACTTGGGACAAATGCTTAGCCTTGGCAGAATTTGCTTACAACACTAGTTATCAAGCTAGTTTGAAGATGGCTCCTTTTGAAGCCTTATATGGACGAAGATGTCGCACCCCCTTAAATTGGTCACAAGCAGGTGAGAGGACACTTTTTGGTCCCCAGCTAGTACAAGAAGCCGAAGAGAGAGTGGAAGTAATCAGAGAAAATTTGAGAGCCGCTCAAATGAGATAAAAGAGTTATCATGACAAGGCTATGGCACCCCGAGAGTTTGAAGTAGGTGATTATGTATACCTGAAGGTATCACCAACCAAAGGTGTACACCAATTCGGAGTAAAAGGGAAGTTAGCGCCACGCTATATCGGTCCCTATGAAATCACGGACAAGTTCAGTACGGTTGCATATCGTATCAGACTACCGGATAGACTCTCCACAGTACACGACGTATTTCACGTCTCGCAACTGAAGAAATGTGATCAAATACCAGAAGCAAAGATATTCGACGAGACCAATGCAGAAGTAGAACCTGACCTATCACTAGCAGAGTACCCCATGAGAGTGCTAGATCAGAAGGAAAGGACGACCAAAAGGCAAACGGTTAAGATGTACAAGATACAGTGGAGTCAGCACACAGAAGAAGTGGCCATTTGGGAAATGGAACAATTTCTCAACACCATGTACCCGGGTTTTCTTCAAAACCAACATCGTACGTAACCTTTCCCAGCTATCTTTTCAATTCGAATCTCGGGACGAGATTCCTTTTAAGGGGGGTAGGCTGTAACACCCCGTGTTTTTAATCCAATGTCATTAGTTGCTAATCACAACCTTAATCACCCTATGACCATTAGTGCTTAAGACCCTAAGCACCTTAGTGGTCAAACCCCTAATCAAACCCCTTAATCCATGAACTCAATCTAGAACTTTTGGCACGTTCTCCAAAATTCACCTAAACACTTCAATATCGACCAATACCAAAGTTGTACAGTTTTTCAAGGCCTACAACTTTGCTGTTGAGTGGCATTTGAGATTCGAAGTGCAAACGTGTGAAAAAGTTTGGTCAACGCTTGAAGTTCCTGTACATCGGCACCGAGAAAATCACCAAGTTCACAAGTAGTTTATGCTCGATTCGTTGAACAAAACACCCAACGGCCTTTGTAAAAGTTGTAGAGTGATACTTGATCTATAACTTTGTTAATTGGCACTTGGTTCACTTTCGTATCGAAAACTTGAGTTTAGGCTGGTCAAACAGGCGAATGTCGAAACGCTTTGACGCCGGAACGCCGCCGCACGCCACTGTCTCGCGCGCGCACACGCCGCGTCGGGCACCACCGGGTGACCGGGCGCAAACGCCGAGGCACACGAGGACCACCGGTCCATCGGTGTCGCTGCACCACAATGGGCACGCGAGTCGGTAACAGGTCTAGGCCGCTAGGCCAGTGCCACGCGCCGTGCCACGAACCGCCGGAGCACGCACGCCGAGGCCGCCATTGGCCGGTCGCGCTCGCGCACGTCGCCACCCATTTCCTGGCAATGCCGTCGACACTGTGCTGCACTATGGTCACGTCATGACCTCCTCTCCACACCACGATCGCCTATATAGAGCCCCCGCTCCTCCTCCACCCCGCCAGAGCATTCCGCCGACGCCATGGCCGCCGTCGTGGTGAACTCGACTCTCCACTAGCTCCCGTAGCTGTCCAAGTCCTCAAAGCTCCTCTCTAGAGTCCCAGTGAGCATCTCCGAACACACATTCATCAGCCCCACTCCTCACCTCGCCGGAATTCGAGCCAAGGCGGCCGCGCCGCCACGGTCTCGCCGCCGCCGCTCGCCGGAGTCATCCCCGACCACACCGCCGCCACCAATCGACTCCTGGTGAGCTCAATCACTCATCCCCCTCTTTTGTTTGCCTGTCCTGGCCGTAGTTCGCCGCCGGCGAGCCTGCTCCGCTGCGGATGGGCACGAATGTCAGATCGAGTTTGTGTAGGGTCCTCTGTGTAAGAGCTAGGGACCTATCCGTAAGGATTTGAATCTTTCTAAGGGTCACAGCAAAAGAAGATTCTTAAACTTTTACCCGTAAGTCCTGAGAACTGTAAAAATCATAGAAAATCACTAAAAAATCCTAAAAATGCAAAACCAATTTTGATAGTTTCCATATGAAAAGGCCTACATCTTTTACAAAACCTGTATATAATTTTGATGCATAGTTTTTGAATGAAAATTCAAACTCAGTTGAGATAGGGATGTTCATAACTAGAGTTGTACACATGTGCTAGACTTGATCTTTGGATATGTTGGTAGTCAGTACTAGAGTAGGCTCTACCTATGTTTTTGCACAAAGTTACTAAGTGGATCTTTAGTTATGATTTATTTTGCTTTATGGTTAGATCTGTGTATCTATTATGTACAGCTTGATATATATGCCTTTTGTGGTTTATCTTTTGGATAATACCTTGGTAAGCTACGATGTGATGCTAGTAATATTATCATGATTTTAGGAGCTTTTTATATATCTATTTCTTAATGATGCTTGGTTATGAAGTTAAATCTATAGCTCTTTTTCCATTGCTCCAGTGATGCTTATCTTTGGCATAGATGAGAGTCATGTCATGTTTGTTCTATGGTAGAAAGTTGGGCTACTTTTGAGTCATACATCTCTCTGAATAAATGCTTTGTGAATAAATAGGCTGAAAATGGTAATTTTTATAGCAAGATTGAAATAGGTTCTGAAGCTAATTTTTGGTGTGTAGCCTAGCTCTTGTCCCTAGTAGCTCTGTGTAAAATTTGAGCACCAGTGCATGGGTAGTTTTCTTTGTATTTAATATTCTTGCTTTTGCTATGAATAACTTACCATATTTTTCATGCTCTGTGTATAGCCTTGTTTTCCATGAAACTTTACCAGTAGCTCTGCTATGGTCCCTTGTGCTCACACAAAAATTCTCACTGTCAGAGGTTACATGGTTTAACCAGAATAAAATTTTGGAAGAAGCTAAGTATAATAAAAAGAGAAATAAAGAAATCTCCTTTTATGAACTTATGAGTGGTATAACCTTGGAAAATGTTTCTAATAAACCCTAAGACCTAACTTGGTTGTTTATGTGATAAATCTAACTTATTCGAATAATTATGCACACAATCACTTTTTAAAATAATAATAATTAAATAAAGGGTTTAATAATTAATTTTAAAGAAGAGTATGCTGGATATATTCTTGTCTAGGTTAATGTGCTCAACATAACACCCTAGACTTAATACATGTTGTTGGTTTACACCATCATCAACCTTTAACTCCTGCATTGCATTCCTCCATATAAAAGTCCCTGACGGTAGCTACGCGCTCGTGCCGGCTGACGAGAACGAGAGAGCAGGAGGAGACGTACACTTCGTGACTGTTGAGCAAGACCCGGACCAAAGTTCGGAAGACTGTCTGACTGCTGGAGCTACCGAAGGCAAGCCCCGGTTTAACATATACCTATGATCTTTTACTAGTATGCTAGGTCGATAGTTGCTTTGCACTAAGGACCCGGTACAAGTCGAGTGATGTATTTCGCTCGCGAGAATAGGTTCTTATGTTGGAATCATAAGACTTGTTGAATTAAATTGCTCACGTGGTAAGAGCATGGGATTTGGGCTCCGGTCCAGTGGTTAAGAGATTAAGCGTTTGAAAGTACTAAAAATTTGTCGGACATGGGTTCGGTAAACCTAGTACCTGAACGACGCGGTGCGGGAACTTTAGGCTACTACTCTTGGGCTGCTGCCCCAGTCTTGCAAACTGTGGTGCATGGAGACGTTGGATGCTAGTGTGAGGCATGCCAGCTAGCTATGTACCTAGGACTGTGGCATCAGTTCCTAATCCGACGAATGACGGGAGCCGTTTGGTTGAAATCACTCTTTGTGAGGGTTTTCTCCCGTATGTTTAGGTTCACCTTGCAAGGTTATTAATCGATCGATTGTCGGCCTCTCACCGTTATCCAGGAATAGCTTAACCCTCTAACCATGATAATCCCTCCATGATGAGATGTTGATAAACTTGATGTTTGATTAATTGTTTGCACAAGTATGCTTGAATTAGTTGCTTATCTAGTAATGATTGATCTACTAGAACTTGAGCTAAAATATTGAAAGTAAGGATTAACTCCTTAGTTGCTTTTTGGCAAAACAAACCCAATAGCCAAAAGCTAAGCATGATTAGAAGGATAAGTCTTATATTTCAGATGGGTAAGCCTTGCTGAGTATTAGTATACTTAGCCTTGCTATAAATGTTGTTTTCAGGTGACCATGTGTGGCCTGGTGAAATTCCACCTGGCCGGGAGCTGGAATGGGTGGATGACGAAGAGTAATGGCATTAGGGATGACCTCCCATAATGCCAAGTTATCGATTATATATATATATATATATATATATATATATATTTCCACTGTTTCAAAATTCTGAACCATTTACCTTTGATGCAAGGACAAGGTTTGTAATAATTAACCCTACGGGAAATTTGGATTAATTTGTAAGGTACTCTGGACTCTCCTTCATGGGGGTTTTAATGTATGCGTGTTCGATCCTCTATGTGGTTTACAAGTGATTTACCGGGCTATGACCCGGCAACACTCAACGGGATAATTCTTTATTATCGCTTATTGACCAAAGTGGACCGGTCTAAGTGATAGTACGGACTTATCTTGGATGGGGTTGTCACAGTCTCAAATCGCATCTTCCTTCGTGCTTTCAAGAAGAGGACCTCGTATGAGTTGATGCAGGGGCGACAACCCAAGGTTAGTCACTTTAGAGCTTTTGGTTGCAAGTGTTTCATTCTGAAGAAGGGCAAGTTGGATAAGTTTGAGTCTAGATGTTCAGATGGTATCTTCCTCGGTTATGCGATTCACTCTAGAGCATATCGTGTGCTCATTCTTGACACTACCCGAATCATGGAGACTTGCGAGGTAACCTTCGACGAGACACAACCATGAAGCTCTTCTGCTTTTGAGTGTGCAGGTGACGAGGAGATTGGAGCGAGGATCTTTGAGGATGAGATAGATGGAGATGGAGATGAAGACGATGATGGTGGTGATGCTCCCGTTGCTGATCGTGTATGTGCTACTTCCACTACTACGACGACGATCGAGGACGGTCCATCCCCTACACCCACTATGACTGAGGCTATTCGAGTGGAGGCTACTGCTGAGGGGGAGATTGTGTCCAGGGGAGAGGCTCCCCAGTGTGTACAGGTGGATCACCCACCGACGACGATGATAGGTGATCTTCATGAATGCACAACACAGTCGAGGTCAAGGAACACTTCTCATTTCGCTCACTCTGCTTTTGTTGCGTCGTTTGAGCCCAAAGATATTCGACACGTTTTGTCTGACAAGAATTAGGTGAATTCCATGCATGAGGAGTTGGAAAATTTTGAGGCAAACCAAGTTTGGGTGTTAGTTGATCCACCACCAAATTGCCATCCCATAGGTACCAAGTGGGTGTGGAAGAACAAAGAGGGTGAGAATGGGATGGTTATGAGAAACAAGTCAAGGTTGGTGGCTCAGGGGTTCAACTAGAAAGAGGATATAGATTATGAGGAGACATTTGCTCCTGTGGACCATTTGGAAGCAATTAGGATCCTTCTAGCCTTTGTCGTGGCTAAAGGGTTCAAATTGTACCAAATGGACGTGAAGTGTGCTTTCTTGAATGGGGTGATAGAGGAAGAAGTGTATGTGAGGCAACCCCCGGGGTTTGAGAGTGAAAAATACCCAGATCGTGTATACAAACTCCAGAGACCGCTCTATGGGTTGAAACAGGCACCGCTGGCTTGGTATGTTAGGTTGAGAGGTTTTTTGCTGAGTAAGGGGTTTGTGATGGGCACTGTTGATAAGACCCTATTTCTCCTTAAGCATGGAAATGACCTTTTGATTGTTAAGATTTACGTGGATGACATAATCTTTGGTGGCTCTTCTCATGATCTTGTTGCCAGATTTGCAGATGACATGAGCAGGGAATTTAAGATGTCTATGATGGATGAGCTGCAGTTTTTCTTAGGACTTCAGATCAAGCAGTGCAAGGACGGGACGTTTGTACATCAGGCGAAGTACACCAGGGACATGGTGAAGAAGTTTGGCATGAACGACTCCAAGCCACTGACAACACCGATGGGTACCACTACGGCTTTGGACGTGGATGAAGATGGCGAACCCGTGGACCAGAAGGAGTATCGGAGCATGATCGGCTCCCTCCTCTACTTGACGGCGACGAGGCTAGACATACAGTTCAGTGTGTGTCTGTGCGCTCATTTTCAGGATTCACCAAGGACATCACATCGGCAGGCCGTCAAGCGGATTTTTAGGTACTTGAACTACACTCCTGAGTTTGGTCTTTGGTATTCTGCCTCCTCGACACTCAGACTTCACGGGTACTCCGATGTTGATTTTGCTGGGTGTCGATTGGACCGCAAGTCTACCTTTGGGTGTTGCCAGTTTCTTGGTTATTCTTTGGTCTCTTGGTCATCTCGCAAGCAATCCAGTGTAGCCCAGTCCACTACAGAGGCCGAGTATGCAGCTGCTGCTAGTTGTTGTTCCCAGCTTTTATGGATGACCTAGACTATGAGCGATTTTGGTGAGGAGTGCTCTCAGGTTCCACTCTTTTATGACAGCACCAGTGCCATAAGTGTAGCCAAAAACCCAGGCCTTCACTCCACAATGAAACACATAGAAGTGAGATACCACTTTCTGAGGGACAATGTTGAGAAAGGAAACATATCCTTGTCCTATGTGCCTACCCAAGATCAGCTAGCCGACATATTCACCAAACCACTTGACCAAGTCACCTTCACACGCTTGCGAGGTGAACATGGAGTGTGCTTTCCTTTCTAGCTGGGTCTTGGAGCTTCTCATGTATATATGTGATATAAGTTTCATTTTGTTGCATTCCAAGCATGCATTTTACTTTCTGTACAAAACCTGGTAGGATAGCCATCTTTGGATCAGTTGTGCTAGGATAAGCTTCTCTTATATACTTTGATCACTGATGTGCTATATGTGAGATATGTGCATGTTTGGTAAATGGTGATGTGAATGCTATGCTCTTGATAGTTTTGCCATATATTCATGATGAGATAGCTTTATGTTTCTAAAAATGCTAAAATTGCTTCACTCATGAGTAGATACTTGTCTATGTTCAATTTGTGCTTAAATGCCTATATCATGCTTAGTTTGTGCTTGAGTATCATGCTCTCTTTGCTTGGGGTCAAAGACCCATTTGTCATTGTAAATGTTTAGCCCATATGTTCACTTGTGGAGGAGCATAAGCTTCTTTTTGCCGCAAAGGCATTTCATGTACCATGTTTAAATTTGAAAATGAAATTGGTGTATGAATTGCCTTATGCTTGAAAAATGAGCTCTTAATCATGTCTTTATGTTTTGATATTCATATCTTGGGTGCTAAACCGTTGCATGCTGTCTACCATGAGAAGTCTCATTTTAAGAAGTAGACACATGGCTCGGTGGCTTTGACATGACATTTAGTAGCTTATGGGCGTTTACCATGATCTTGTAATGAGAACTTGTGATCTTGTATGAGCTTTGGATGATAGAGTGTATTTTTGTTCAAATTCCCATGGATAGGGCCTTGCTCATGAGATGAATGTTTCGTTGTGAAAATTGCTTAAAATTGCTTTTGGCCATGTCACATGCTTATATGTCTCTACTTTCTTGATGGCAATGCACTAACCACACTGTGTCTACTTAGCTTGCTCTATGTCTCATTTGTAGCATTTTGTTGTGCTCTTTTTATATTTGAGAAGCTTGGTAGATTGTATATATGCTTTGACATGCATTTTTCCTGAAATCAAGGGGGAGAGTTTCATATACCTTGATTCATGCATTGTCAACAAGGGGGAGAAGTTGTATGCATTTGCTCAGGGGGAGTTTGCATATGTGCAGGGTGAGCTCCTTTGTTTTGCCTGAGTTTTGTGCTTTGTGGTGTGCTCTTTGTCAGCTTTGTCTGTCTCAGCTGTGTTGAGCTGTTGTCCTTTCCTTAGGGGGCTGAGACTTGGTCTGGCGAGTGATCGTGTTTTTTGCTTGTTCTATGGCTTTGGATCACTTGCTTGGAGGTTTGTGTTCATGGTTTTTTTCTTTTCTTTTTCTCTATGATGGTTACTATGGGTGTTGTCAATGCACTCATCAAGGGGGAGATTGAGGACCAGGTGTGTCCGAAGACCAGTGGAGGGTCGCTCCTTAGTGATGAGTGATTGACAATGTCGTGTGGACTGATGCTTGGCTAAGTGTGCAGGTACAGGTTGCGGCCTGACTCGTGTTGGTGCAGGTGAAGAACAAGCGCGAAAGGCCCGTGGCGGCCTCCGAGTGATGGAGAGGCAAGTAGGCTTCGTTCGATGGACCCGGTGGCCGATGGGGTCAAGTGCGAGCCGTGCGGTGCAAGACTAGCAAGTTGAAGTCATGAACATGGGCCGGTGCAAGGTAGCGGATCAAGCCCGAAGCTTGCACGCGGGGTTTGGTGGTTTGCCCACAAAACCATCGGTGGACAGTTTCTTGGTTTGGGCCACAAAACCAAGTCGGAGGCCCGATGCGACGGAGACGGTGATCCAGGAGCGTCGGGAAGCTTCGAGGCGGGGGGCACGTGGCGTGATCGCGGGGCTTGCGTCGAGGCTAGGCAAGTCCGTGGTGGAAGCGTGTCCGCTCGATGAAGACTTGACCATATTGCCCCTGAGGGGTGTGTATCTTCTAGTTGAGTTGTATGGGTAGCATGGTCATTTGCCTCCTCCGGTGGACTTCGTATAAATAGCGGAGAGGTGGATGGCATCTCTCTCTCTGGCTCTAGGTTTTCCTCCCCCGGTAGATCGCTCTGGACTGCTTCGTTTTTTGGGGTGTTTCATTCTTCGATCGTTTCGTTGATTTGAGGGCGTTTTCTCTCGGATTTCTTTGAGGGGATCATGGGTGGATGCCTTGTGCATCCTTGCGTATGATCTTGACCCCTCAAACGCCGAGAAAACCATTCGATTCATGAGTTTTGGTTGGAGCCCGAGTTCTTGGTGGTGGTTCATGTGATCCGCGATTCCCGGTGATTTAGTGAGTTAGAGGCCGAGATTTTTGGGGCATAACTTCCTCTAGTGACGCTTCTCATCTCCCCCAAATCTTGTCTCAAGAGATCTAGCTGTTTGGGAGATCCATCGATTTGAGGAAAAGTCTCTTCTATAGGGTTCATAGCCTAAATCATTTTTCTGGTGGTGATTCCGTGATCTTCTAGAGGAGATCTTTTGGGCAAAGCTTCTTTGTGTTGTTGAGAAGCTATGGTTAAAGTTTTGTGATTTTTGGAGATCGTTTGATCGAGTTTTGGATTTTCCTTCCTTCTCTCGTAAGCTGTTTTTCTCTGTTTTCTGGGGGCTGTCGGAAGTTCCGACCCGGTACAGGAAGTTCCGATAACTTGTTCACGGGCTGACAGAAAGTCTTTTTCGGAAGTTCCAACCCTAGGGCAGAAGTTCCGATGGACGGAAGTTCCGACCCTGCACCGAAAGTTCCGATAATGAGTTTTTGATAGACAGAGAACCCGTTATCGGAAGTTCCGATACTTGGCCGGAAGTTCCGACAAAACCTCCTGTAGGTTGTCCTGTGCTCGTTCTTTTCTCGTTTCCTTTTAAGCTTGCTTCCACTATGTTTCTAGGCTTCTCCTAACTTGTTCCTAGGGTCAGTAGGTCTGTTGTGACTACGTGATCTTGGCAAGTTTGTGTGGGATTCTTTGGAAGTGATTTGGGGATTAGGCCGAGTTCTTGAGAAGATTTTTTATCGGCTCCCGTTCACTCCCCCCTCTCTGGTCGCCAATTCGGTCCTTCAACCTGCACATTGAAAACCAAGAGAGGTACATGGCATTGTCTCGTTAAAGGTCACCTCGCAAGTTTCCATGATTTTGTTAGTCTCAAGATTAAGCACCCTATAAGCTCTAGAATCGTTAGCATACCCAAAGAAGATACCATCACTAGATCTAGCCTCAAACTTATTGTTGACGGCTGTTAAGTACCATTTTCATGGCTGTCAACTCCTGCAAATTAGAACATGAAATGCACATCCACACTAGAATAGGAGCTTAAACTAATACTTTCCACCAGTGTCGATGTCTATTCGAATGCAGGTATTTATCATAGGAAATGGGAAGAATCCATGCACATTTATCCCACTCTAATCCAAGGCACTCAGGTTCTGGCAAATGAGGGGCTGCCACATGGAATCTTCTGGATCCATGATGTCACCAACCAATGTGAAGAGCTCTCAACAAATCACACGCTGCCACGTCAGCATCACATGGATCCATGGGCCCACTTTGCTAACCAAACCGCCAGGAAACATGGCATGCACAGGGGATGAGCATCAGGGCCCACATGGAAGTCAATCAGAGGAAGCACAGGCCAGATGGCCAGCCGAGGGTTTCGGTCGACCCTAGGATCGGCCGAACCGACCTAGGGCGGGTTGATCCCCTCCTTCCACGTGTCATTCGCCCATTGGTTCTTGGTTGCATCCCGGGGTGTTTTGGAACACTTGGAGCCTCAGAGCAAGCCACTCCCTTGCCTATAAATAGAAGGGGAGGGGCCTCATTTCCTACACACTTCCAAGCTCTCAAGTTTCCACTTCTCTCTTGTGTAGCTCTCTCTCTCCCTCTCTCTAATTCTGCCCATGTGAGGTCATTCTCACCTCTATGTGGTAGAATGGGGTTGAGAAGAGATCTAGACTAGGATTAGTTGATAGATAGAGTAGGAGTGAGAGTGAGTTGATGTCCTCATGGGTGCATTGTTCTTCATTTAGATCAAAGTGAGTACTCGACATTTCTTATTTAGACTATAATGGATATCATGCATGAATGATATGTTCTCGTGTTCTTGGCTTGTTCATAGTTTAGAGGCTTGTGTTCTTCATGACACAAGGCTTCGATCCTTTAGAGCTGGTTCATTAGTTCAAGTATCTGTTTGCATGCTTTGATCTTGTTTAGCTGAGTAAGTTTTTGTATCTCGTTAGCATCCAAACCTTTCTTGCTGCTCCGTAACTTGATGACTAGTATGATCTAAGCCGTTCTCTCTCTAGTTTGTAGTCCCATATTTATACGGGTTACTATAGTGTTGTTAGCAGGTCGACAGATGTCACCGTGCTATAGCAGTTATCAGGAGTGCAGACGTGGTGTCTAGACCCTGGTTATCCTACGAATACCAAGTGCATTCGCGTAACGATAGAGGTAGGCCGCAGTGGTGACAGCCTGTTGGACCCTCTAAAACCCTCCGCGCCTGTGTACCGAGTAGGGCCCCGTTGCCAGAACATTGGCCTAGTCCTAAAAAGTTAGGTTGGGCTGGCACCCCACGGGGAGGACTAATAGTGGACAGATCCATCTCGATAGTTAAGCTCCTCAAGAAAGTACTTCTCACATCCTACCTATCTCAGTAGTTGCTAGGTGTCCGTGGGTAGACCTTCGTCCGGTTACTCTCCCGTCCTTGGATTCGATACCCTTTGGGAATACTCATTCTCCGAGGGAGAAGTGCTACAACGGTGTATCCGTGCTCTTGCGGATTCGTTCGCACTTGTCAGTGTACCCGGGAGTTTCTTACATGCTCACGCTAGTGCGCCAGTGGTGGTGACGTTAAGAAACACCAACAAGCATTTCTGGCGCCATTGCCGGGGACGGCTATTGTTAACCTTTCGAACCCGTCTATCCTCGTATTTATCTTTTTTTCGTTTTCTTCTACCTTCACCCCCGTTACCCTTCGAGATACCTTTTTCATTTCTTTTACCTCTACCTTCACCCCTGTTATCCATGGAAGCTAATTCATCTGGCTGTCAAGACCCATTCTTACATCTGGCTGTCGGCTTCACCCCTCTCTCATGAAGCTAATTCAGGACTTACCCTCCTCGGGGTTAATTCATGAGAACCCCTTTGATCATGTGAGAGACTACGAGCGTCTGATTAAACTCAGGGTATAATCGGAGAATCACCGGATGCTCGGAAAAGGGAGTTTTTCCCGCTATCCCTTTCTGGGAAAGCACGTGATTGGCACCATTGTTCTGGTAGAGACTACCTTACTTAGGAAAGTTTGAGGGCAGCTTTCTGCTCCCGATTCTTCCCGATATGACGTGTCATCGCGTTAAGGACCGAAATTCTCAGTTTCATGCAATGTAAGGAGGAATCACTAGGAATGGCATGGAATCGTTTCGCCTCTGCGGTGGAAGATTGCCCAGTCCTCTACATTCCCGATTGGATGTTGCTCTAGCACTTTTGGTTTGGATTGCGGAAGGACGATGCCATGAGGCTTAATGCTCTCTCCGGGGGATCCTTTGTGTACTTGGACGCTATTGAGGGAAAAGAGATCATGGAGAATCTCTAGGATTTCAGCTCCTCTTGCATCTCGGTCAATGAGGTACCCACTAGAGGAAATGTTGAGCCACCTAGGTCTATCATTAGCCAAGCCCATGATTTCATATCCACTCTTTCTGAGCTTTGGCTGAAGGTGCCGTTCCTGAGTAGCAGGAGCCTAAGGGAAAGGTTTCGTGGCGCGAAATCTACCCTTGGGTTCCCCTCTTGTGCATCTTCTTAGACCTTCTCCCCGAGACTTTGTCTTGCGGGAGGATGGAGAGAGTGGTTGGGGAAGAACGATCATTCCCAGCCAAGATGACTTGTTCGATCCTAATTACCATCTCCTAAAGAGGGTATGAGAGGCTTATCGTGTTCCTATGTTGAGGTTTGAGCTGAAGTGCCTAGCACTGAAGTTATGTATAAACCAAGACATCAGTCTCTGCTTTATAATCCATTGGATTCATTTATCAGACCGAAGGAGCATGATCAATTACCGATCGAATGGAGTGCATCCACTTCTTGTCTTAAGCTCATCAATCGATGCTGATCCATCAAGGGAAGCTTAACTTCATACCTTATGCTTGACTTGATTGATGCCCAATGGGAGTTGCACTTTCCAGCTTATCTATAGCCTCCCATTGGAAGCTTAGGCCAGACCTCGGGATGTTTCATCATTCTGATGAGAACATCAGACCCTCAGCCTAAGGCAAAAGTGAGTTAAATCTCGTTCTTCACCCGAATTCTGGTTCTTGAATGCACACCGGTCGTTGGAGTTTATGCTCTACCCTCTTTTGGAGGCCGAGAGTCTTTCTGAGCTTGAGTTCACTTGGAGATCAGTTTCTGATGTGGGAGCACTAGCCTCAGTGCTCGATCTTTTTTATCTCTAAGTTCCGCTACCCCAGTGCTATAGCTCTCGAATCCCGTGACCACCCCAGAGCTGCCTCGGCCCTCTGGGATGATCATGCTTGCTTTCAGCTTTGTTATCTCTTGGACTCGTGTTTGTATATGCACTAACCTTGCAGATCAGAGCTTATCATTACATCACACTATCTGCAAGAGAGATAATGATGAGTTGAGACAGGAGATCATGAGACACCCGCATTATGATATTCTTGGGTCACATTTATTTTGTTTCCCTAAGTGGAATTATCCTTCGGGTATCTTTTGAACACTAACCATGCAGGAGAAAGAAATTATCAGAGATAGAAGGAGTAAGGCAAAGGACCACAGAAGACAACACCATCGTGGCAACATAGTGAACACTTCATGATCCCAATCAGTGGCTTCTACACTTGTGATGGACCAGGTATGTTGTCGAGGTGAGTTCCCCCGGAATACCTATGGTTATATTAGTGGCTTAGCCAAAGTTATTATAAAGTAAAGGTTGATTATTCAACCCCAACCTTATCCTAGCTTTAGCCAAAGCCAACCTTTCCATCTCGGGGCAGCCACCTGGGCTTGTGGCCTTGAAGCCTGTTTGAGCCCACACACGAAGGGGGAGGACCAGAGGGGCCCACCTGGGGCCAGCCGAACTTAGGTTCGGCCGAAGCCAGGGTGCAGCCGCCTCCCTTCTTCTTTCGCGTGTGCATCTCTTCCTCATCTAGAAACCCTTTCCCCGCCGCACGACGAGTTTCGAGTCGTGCAGAACCCATCTCCTCCACCTCACCTTCTCCAACCCATCGCCGAAGTCATGGCCGGAAAGAGTGTCGTCCCTTTCAACGGCTCCACCTCGTCCATCGGTCCCGGGGCAGGGGGTAACCCCTCCATCGCTGCCGCCCCTGTAGGAGACCGTGCGATGGTGGCCGGCATCCTGGAGGTTGCTCCGCTCGCCTCCATCCCGCCAGGCGGGAGGATTCGTGGAACGCCACTGTTCAGGTGTTTTGCCTCGCCTGGAAAGAGGCATAGGGGACGGGCAGCCAGCCCGTATGGCAGGCCGACCATGGCTCAACTTCGTCCCAAGGGCTTGTTGTTCACGCCTCCACCACAGCCTAGCACACATGGATCATTGCTAGCTGGGGGGCAGACGAGAACAGCACAGACCGCTCAGTCGCCACAGCCACCAGTCACCATAAGGCCGGCGCCGCCCAAGGAGAAGGCTCCTGAAGCACGTCCAGCACCTATCCTACCTTAAGAGTATGAAGATCTTGGCCTGGATGACGGACTACCGCCACCGTCCTACACTAGGAGGTCTAGGGAGAAGACTCGGGTGGCCGAGCAACTCCCCAAGCTCTCCTCAGTGGCCGAGCTGACTCCACTGGTGAAGGACTTGGAAGCCAGCAACAAGAAGCTGAGGGCTGCCTTTTCAGAGCAGAAGGTGGACCTGGTTGAGTTGAGGGATGATGTGCGTGACCTTCGCCGCGGCCTCTGTGCAAAGATGAGGTGACTTTTCTTGGCTACAGGACACACAGATCTTTTTGATGCTGAGTACTGGGGATTCGCCCCAATTTTAGTTCCATTAGGCGCTAGTCTAGGTCTATGTTATTTCCCTTTCATTTATTTATTTCCATTGCATTCATTTATTTCCATTCATGGTTGTAAGGGCCTAATAATTTTTTAATTTAGAACATTTGGATTTGAATAAAGTTGGCTCACCGGTCATGTAACCCGGTCAAGCCACATTTGTGTTATCACTTTGGTCGTTTGTTATAGAAGGACATCTAGGTTCGAGAGAGTGTGGGGGAGAGCCACGACTCTCCCAAAGCAAGCACGACGCATTCTCACGTACACACAGCGAGCACTCCGCGCTAGACGATCGATCATTTACAGAGAACCTGAATGGGACCCGCATGAGCTCGCTCCTGTGGAGAGCCTCTCACGATTCAACCTCTATGCATAGCGCCGGTTTGCATCTCGACAACTCACTCTCTCATTTCTGAGTTTTACAAGCCATAACTGTCTATCTCATATGAATTAAAACTCGAATGTTGATGCTAAGATCACCCAGCTTACTTGATGCCTGAGTTGACTCACATATGTTTTTTTCCTCGTTATCTATCTTGATGCTTGTGAGCCATAACCGTCTTAAGGACAAGCATGTTCATCTAAGTAATTGACGAGTATGATATGGCCTGATGATATGATCTGTTGCTCTGATGATTCAGCTCTCTTGCATTATTTATTTTTGAAAACACAAAACCTCTTGAAAAGGCTCCTCTTTGATATGCCACCGTCCTACCAAAGTCATATGATGTTTATAGTTCAAAACCTAATACTCATATGCTGCTTGTTATTACTTTGAGCTTTGTCAAATTCTGTGACCCTTGTGAGAATTCTTTTCATTACCTTCATGATCAAGACGTATGTGCACCACATCCGTCATTCCCCTTGCTAAATCTCTATTCTCTACCCTGGAGATCAACATTGTACACCCATCCATAATTTAAACTCTGCCATGAGCATTGATGTTCTCTCCTCTCAAGTCCTTTATAAAGAGGCATGGCTGTCTGAAAAAAAAACCGGGACACATGAAGGTTCCCGGCTGAAAAAAATGTGGACACATGAAGGTGCACCTAAAGAAGGGTAGCCATGCCCTCGCAAGTTTATAAAAGAGAGAGAGACTCATGCGAAGGAGTTAATCATTTTCCGCATTTCAGATGGTAATAACTAGTACCTACTCCGGGGCTAGTGTCCACCTTACCATCACCACAATTTCATCATATATGTATGGTAATATCTAGCACCCATTCCAGGCCTATTATCCACCTTACCATACTCACCATATCCATACCAGTGCACATCTTGATCTGACTATATCATTCGATTTTCTCTATTGGATCCAGTTTTTGACTTTGCAATACATTTGATACAAGTATGCTTTATCCTTTATCCTACCCTGAGCACCACATATAGCCATCATTAGAAGTAGGGTGAAAAAAGGCAATCTAATGCCTTGTGAGGATATATACACATTGAGTGATCTGAGAGAATCAAATGAGGGAGCTGCCAAGAGCTTTGTTTATGAAAAACATTGCAAAAACCCCAAGGTGTTTATCATCAGGTGCATAGGTGACTTGATTTACAGTTGTTCTACTTTTCAATCACCCAAGGAGACATGATAGCCAATCCACAAAGGTTCAAGGGAGCAAGGTATGACTTGGAATATCTCTTATGTTTGTCTTAACTTTTTGGTACGCATGACCCACTTGGCTTTGTTTTCCCTTCACTCGGGATGAGCAAAGGTCAAGTGTGGGGGTGTTGTTGACGTCTGTTAAGTACCATTTTCATGGTCGTCAACTCCTGCAAATTGGAACATGAAATGCACATCCACACTAGAATAGGAGCTTAAAAACTAATACTTTCCACCAGTGTCGATGTCTATTCGAATGCAGGTATTTAGCATAGGAAATGGGAAGAATCCATGCACATTTATTCCACTCCAATCCAAGGCACTCAGTTTCTGGCCAATGACACTACGTGAAAAACAGACATTGGTAACAGGTGTGGATGGCCATTGGTAACGGGCAAAATGCCCGTTATCGATCAAGCGTTACAATTAAGCCAACAAAGGTAACGGGCTGATGCCCGTTACTGATGACACGTAATTGTAACGGGCGTCGAAAATGACCGTTACCACAACTACTTACCGGTTACATGGAATGACTATTTCTCTGGGCCCACCAGAGCCTTTGGTAACGGGCGCACACACTGAGCCCATTACTCATAACACGTATTAGTAACGGGTGCCTAACAAAGACCGTTACCGGTCACCTGAAATGTCTGTTTCTCTAGCCCACATGGACCTTTGGTAACAGGCACAGAAACCGAGCCCGTTACATGAACTCAATATCAGAGACATTTGCTGTGGACACGCGTCTCCACGAACGGAGACGCATTTTTTGTACGCGCGTCTCCTCTGTCTGGACGAAAGGAGACGCGTGCTCTGGACGCACCTCTCCTCTGTCTCGACGAAAGCATAAACTTCTAGGGCCCACCGATCAGTATTAGTAACGGGCCTTTATGCAGCCCATTACAGTTTTGTCATACTTGTAATGGGCATTCCAAGTGAAGCCCGTTACTCACGAATCAGTTTTTGTAACCTGCCTTACTTAACGCCCGTGACCGATACGTAGGGCACCTACAGTAACCTGCCTGTTTTCTGGCTGCATCCCGGAACCAGCCAGG
This sequence comes from Cenchrus fungigraminus, assembly GCA_036936925.1. NCBI lineage: Eukaryota > Viridiplantae > Streptophyta > Magnoliopsida > Poales > Poaceae > Cenchrus > Cenchrus fungigraminus. The sequence goes on along the minus strand of CM072775.1, from coordinate 8,465,130 downwards.
ATTTGGCAGCCACCAGATCAGGGGCTGCATCATGGAAATAGCCAGGATTTGGCAGCCACCACAGCAATGCAAGGAGACATCACAAACACATTCTCATCACATATATACACAAGCAAGATCAAATATATATACACAATGCGAGATTACATCAAGTTCCTCAACACATCGACATGCATGCTAAAGTTTTAAGTTCCTCATCGGTGCTTTGTTTGGATGGAGTCCTGAGAAAACTGCCTAAACCAGGCTACATCTGACCCCAGCCAAGCAGGTTTCTTAGGCAGTACTAAACTAGCCTGAATGCAGCAAGTTTCAAGTTTGTCAGGCAGTACAATGAACTCGCAGTGCACCATTATAGAGGTTGCCGTTTCGGTCGAGGATCTCCTTAATAATGTACTCGCACAACATCTCCCAGACCAACTTTAGATCTTCTGTAGAAACATTTAGGGCAAGTTTGAAATCCTGCAAAATACAGTCATTATGAGAATACAAGTACAAATCAGTTTCTAAAATCAAATGGAGAATATGAGCAGAGACAAGGGTGAGCATTATCTACTTACAGCAGCCTTCTTGATGTGAGGTATATCTTCGAGTAGTTTGAACATATTGAATGCCACATGGAATCCATGCAAAAAGGACCCCGATGGCTGCTGAGCACACTGCGTATCGAGTTACCAAAATGACAAGTTAATGCAGTACCAAATTGGTATGAAGGGGCCAAAAAAAAAACCTCAGTCTTATAGTGGTATTTGGCTTGTGCTTGAATACCTGATTGGATTTTAGCTTTTTCTTCTTTCCTTTCATCACTTCATCCTTTGGGCATATATTTTAAGAGGCCCTGCATGATCAGCAATACCGATTAGAAACACTAAGAGATTGAATTTTGTGAACAAAACCTACAAGGTACGGACCAATTCACAAGCGCTCGGAGGTCTTCGAACTTTCGCGCGGGATGATATTTAGCAGAATCTAGATACCAATCCTCTTTGAACTTCATACAGATGATCAATGTTACACAGTGGCCACCGGTGCAGAAGGCACCCACCACGTAGTCATTGGTCATTGCATTTCTCAATGCTTGTATTACAAGGGTAGGCTCCTTATCAATCTTTGAGGTCGTGAGAACCTGTGGATCCAAAAACCCAACACTGATCTTCATCTCCGCTGCCTTGTCCATCATTTTCCTATAAAAAATCCAAATGTTAGCATGCATGAACTTTGTGGTCAAAATTAAAGAAATATCTATTTTGGTTTTAAGGCACTTACAATGTCCACAACCTCAAGAAGGTCTCATCCAGAGCAACTAGGGTTATAAGGTCATACACGTGACTGAATGCAATGTTTAACATTAAATCACTAGCACCATGAAAGGAGTCTTCAGGCAACTTTGCTGGAAAACTAAGTTTATCCTTACTATGTTCCATGGCATAAGCATGCAACCTGGCACAATTCGGTCCAGCAGTCTGTAAGTCTGCTTCTGACAACATAGGCACAACAGACTTGTATTTTGGATCCCGTTTTGTCCAATAACGGTTAAGAAGCTCATCTCTAGGCAGAGGTTTCCTAGCCCCCTTCTTCTGCGGTGGCTATTGCTCAGGCGGAGATTGCCTGTCCTCTTCCTGTCGCTGCTGCTACTTAGGCAGAGATTGCCTGTCCTCCTCCTGCTGTTGTCGATGCTCCTGCTGCATAGGTTTGCTGATCTGCTGCTACTGCTGAGCTTTCTCTTGCTGATGCTGAGCTGCAGTACCTCCATCTGATGTTGTACCCCTACTACCTGATTTGGGTGCAGGGTTGGTATTTCTCGTAATGGGTGGTACATGGATTTTGTTCTTTGACCATTGGATCCTTAGACAGAGAGCCGTAGCTAGGGTTGTTACTTCATCCCCCCCAATTGGTACAGGTAGAGGGTAGTGACCCGTATTGCCCCACACATAACTAGGTTGCACCACAACATACCCATATTGCACCGGTACTGTATGGAGAGTCTTTTGCAATGGAAAGACAGTGGCTAGTGCGAGCTCCACTTTATTCCTGGAGCCATCCAAAAGGCTGCACTTGGTTGGCTCTGTCAGCTTATCTATTGTGTCCAGTATAGGTGATCGACTATCAATGTGTTGTTGACTACCTTCGTCCTCGTTGACATGCCAATGGTTCTCCTCTTTGCCACGTGCTTCTTGTTCATCGCTGCCATGCACATCTTCTTCCTCGAGGCCATGCACATCTTCTTCCTCGCTGCCATGCGCATCTTCTTCCTCAAGGTCATGCACATCTTCTTCCTCGCTGCTACTGACAGGTGGTGATTGGGGAGGATGAAGTACATTTTTCGGTATATGGACCACGCTTGATTCTCTTAGCATGGAGACAAGTCTGGTGAATGCTTCACCAATTAGCTTTTCCATCTACGGTACAACCTTCTTGTTCCTCTTCTTCCTGTACATTCCAGCAAACTCTTCACCAAACCCTTTACCCTAGCCAAGTGATCTAGAGACTCCTCGGACCCGACCTCGATGCTCTAGAGTCTCAAGTGCTGCGGTGAGGATATCATTCTCCCTAACCCCATGGAAAGAACCATCGCTAGCCTGAGCTGCAAGTGTTTTCACCCTAGTTGCTACCTCCACCACCGCAGGGTTACTGAATGTTATGTCCCCGCTTCCTTCACTAGTGGTCTTCCTCTTCCCTACCCTTGCCCGCAGATAAGGCCTCGAACGTCCAGGAAATTGTTCCCAAGGGTTCTGTTTTCCTTCTTCAGCTAGCTTTGCATCCTCCTCCTCCCACTCTTTCCTTTTACGAACATAACCTTTTCTGCCCGTCCTGTGTGGCTTATTATGCAATGCTCTCTTTTCTTTCATCCCCTGGCTCAATCGCTGAAATCTTGGAGAATTGGTTTCCTGCACAAACACGGTCTAGTCTTCTAGATGCAAAAAGGCATGCTTCACAAAGGGAGTCTCCTCTTGGCTCACATATTTTTTTCTTAAATGGGTCTTGAACCACTGTTGCAAGGTTGCAATCTCTGACATAGCTACCTTAACTGCCTTCTTGCGAACAGATTCAGCCAGATTGGCTGGGTAATCTAGCTTTTCCTCTAAAACTGTGAACAACTCTTCCTTCTCAATTGGTGAGAGATCTTCAACTGCCTTGTTGATCGACACCCTCTCTCGAGCAATGAGGCCACAGACCAATACAAATCTATCCCTCGCAGCATCTGGGGTAGGCCAATAATTGTTATCAAGTCCAGTTGCGGCCAACTTGTCTTCTGGCCATTTGGTTTGTGTCCTTGACCCGCGGGATGAGTACTACTCGCAGCAGTATGTGCTGAGTGACCCTGTGAAGAAGGATCACCGTCGATAGGCTGTGAACAAGGTTCACTGTCGATGGGTTGAGATGGTGCACTGGAGATAGAGGAGTTTGGTGTTGTGGGAGACTGTATAGATGATATGTCAGGTTGTCAGTAGAGCAACATAAGCTAGACTGAAAACCTAAACAAAATTAGATAAATTATTATTCTCTGATAGGCAAAATAGTTGATATTAGCATACAAGTTGGGGATAGGTGCTAACCATTTTGACAGGGTGAAGCAATATGCTTATATATCAAAGCAGAGACTAAATTCCTTCAACTACTTCCTTGTCCAACTTCAGCAGCAATGAATTGTGTGTTCCATGTGTACATGCAACAAGAGGACAAAACAATCAGAATTAAAGTATGCTAACAGGTCCAAAGCATAACTGTCGATCTGGTACATTCAAAGCATAACAAAATTTCAACAGTTCATATAAGTTCATCTGTTAGCAACAATTTATTCAAACAGACTTGGAGCAACAAATAAAATTCATCTATCAAATCCATAGCCAATCAATTAAAAATGAACTATTAAGGCATGCTGTATGTTGACATTTCTTAACACGATCACTTTAAGAACAGATTTAGAATCCATCCTTTGCGACCTTGCCAGAAATGTTCTAAACATACAAAGCTAGAAGATACAAGTGATCTACCATGCCATCTAACAAGATCAACTAAGGCTAGACATACGAACGGATACGAACTCTCTTATGTCTAGTCAACAAGATCAAAGGGTCGTGGTCGTGAATAACACGAGCCTCTAACTTATGAACAAACACATAAGGAATGAGTTTATCATCCTTCAAGTGGATCAAAAGGTAGTGTTCATGAAGAACACGAGCCTCTAAATGATGAACAAGAGATGAACTCAAGATCATATCAAGCATATGATCTACCATGACTTTATATGAAATAGTTGAATAACTGAAGTGGATCAAAGTCGTACAATGAAATAAAGATAAAAGAGAACTCATACCTAGATTCCAAAGAAGACTTGGAACCTGAAGAAGAGCTAATCTAGCCTACCCCCTAGCCTTGGAAAATAAAAGTGAGAGGAGAATGAGAGAGTGGTGTGTGTGAAATGGGAGCCCCTCCCCTTCTATTTATAGGCAAGGAGGAGGCTTGCCTCGGGCACCAAATGGCCTCAAAACACCTGGCAGTGAGGTAAGTGACCAATGAGCAGCTGCCACATGTAGGGACGAGATGGGGGAACCTAAGGCGGTTCCGCCGATCCTAGGATCTGCCGGCCCCCTAGGCCCCCCACTCGGGTTGGTTTTCCTGTGGGTGGCTGCCCTGTGGGCCCTCTGATCTATCCCCGGTGCATGACTTGTTTTGGTATCCGAGGTGGGCCCCTTGATCCATGTGAAGACCATGTGGCGCTCTCTGATTCGTCGGTGAGTGCCTCCCTTGGATCAGTGATGTGGATTGCCACGTGTTTCCTTGGTGGCAGCGACCTCCTCAGCTGAGTTGGCATGGTTCTTCCATAGAAGGTGGGTTTCCGTCTCTTTTAATGGGTATTTTACCTACGTACATATAATCTCCAAGGACAAGTGGAACTACATTATTCAAATGAAAATGCAAGTAAATAATGCATATGCCTCCATTTATGTGAGAATATTGATGGCTGAAAGTAGCACTTAACAGCCGTCAACAAACTCCCCAAGCTAACCTCTTGCTCGTCTCGAAGCAAGACATTAGGGACTTAGGTTGGTTGATCTGGAGTTGCTACGATGTCATATCCTTAACTTATGGCAAACATACAGCTAAGTATTCTACCAAGAGTTGAACAAGTTGGCAATGTTCTTACCATTCAATTGATGACATGGGGCATATAGCTTCACATGCCTTAGGCGGTTGACATGGATCATACAGAATGGTTATATAGCAAATGCATAATCACTCATACCTTGATAAGCTATCAATCCAAAGGTTTTGCAAAAAAAATTTCAAAAGAAAATCAAATTTCATCAAATGATACTCTCGGATCGCTCAAAAGTGTATGATTCCTCACCAAGGCATCAATGTTGCCTTTCTTCACATCCTACTCCTAATAGGCTTATGTGGAGCTGTAGGTAGGGAAGAACTGTGTCATACTTGTCTCTCATATTTTGCTAAGTCAAAAACCGGATCCTTGGAAGAAACAAACATACATCCTGATCAAGATGTGCATATGTGTGTGATGGGTATGAGCATGGTAAGGTGGATACTAGGCCCGGAAAAGGGTGCTAGATATTACCATGCTTTATATGAGGAAATGAGGGATTGATGGCAAGGTGGACACTAACCCCGGAATAGGTACTAGTTATTACCATCTATATGGTGGAACTCTTTCTCTTGCACATATCAATCCCTTTCTTCTTTTGAAATTTTTCGAGACTTGGGCTAGCTTTATTTATTTATTTTTGCCATGCTTTTGAGCATGCTTTTCTTTCTTCTTCTGTTTTTTTAGCTACCCCTTAGTCTCTATCAGAGATATTTGGAGAGGGATGAATAATACAAAGATGCATAGAGTTTTATTTGTTGAAGAATGTGTAAGCAAAAGGAAGGAAATGATGAATGCTAACTTCCAGTGTAGAAGTTTAGCATGAACGTGTACGTGATCTTGATCGGGGGAGTAAGAGTTCTAACAAGGGTCACAACAATTTGACAAAGCTCAATGAGAGGACAAGCTGCATATGTGGAGGCTAACAAGAGCTAGAATCTACATATGGCCTTGGATAGGAAATGCTCATCATTGAGGAACTCATCATATTTTGATTTTTCGAAAAGAAAAACTCCGGATTTCAAGCATCACTAGGTACAAGATCATAGCACTCTATTCTACCATATCATGTCTCACAACAACTTAGGCAAGGATCATGCTTTTTGCTACCTACAGTTTTCAAGCTAAGGTTTGAACATGCAAGCCAACAAACTCAAAATTTAGGTAGGGTACAAAGTTGTAAGCAAGACATACGAGAAGAATAAACAGGGCAACTATTCATCATTTCAACCATAGAGGCAAATCATTCTTACTATGCATATCAGAGCAAATTAAGAAAATGATGATGATGAAAGCAAATAAATATTTTTGGTCTTTTTATTTTTGCATATTTTTTTGGGTTTTCATTATAAGATATTCTGAAACCAAAGGAAGATACAAGTTACCTCAGGATGGGGGTCCTCCCCCAAGCTAGCTTCAGGCTCACTACGGAGGAGGGAAGAAGAATCCCTGACTCGCATAGTAAGCCCTCTGCTCCTCCATGTGTCGCTGCTGAGCCTGCTGCATGGTTGCAATCCTCTCACCAGCCTGACGCTGCCACGCTGAGGTAGACTCGACGTGGGTGTTCAGCGTCTCCTCCAATCCCGTGACCTGGACGGTGAGCTCTCCCATCTACTGCGCGAGCTGAGCATCGCATGCAGAGGCTGAGGAGTGCCACCGGAAGGACGAAGACGGAGGTGGACCAACAGAGCTGGAACTAGCGGGTGTCGCCCACTGAGCACTGCTCGCACCCGCCCAAGCCGTACCTCTCGCACTCGGATGGTAGGCAGGCTGATCCCAACCAGGTGCATATCCAGGGGTAACCCCGAACATGTACCCCGCAGGGCCCCCTCCTGCCACCGGTGATGTAGCAGGCTGTGGCTGTGGCTGTGGTGGTGGCTGTGACTGCTGCTGCTGCTGCATGTGTGCTCTCTTCGCCGTGCTTCTTGTGGACCTGCCTGAAACACTAGCACGACGGCTTTCCTCTTGCGTAACAAGGGGAATGGTTAGTGACTCCGAGCTATACAATCGAAACCCCGGGTTAGGTAACGGGATTTGATTTGCATAACTCGGAAAGAAGAAAGCCAAAGAATCATTTGGGCCTCTCTTGAGTATATTCCCTTGGATCAAGTATACCTCATCAATGAAAACTCGGGGTGTCCCGATGAAGGGTACGGGATTCCTGCTAAGAACCCCGAGTCTGAGAGCAATACGAGTCACCAAAGATGTACACTCAATAGGACCTATCATCTTGAAATTCATCAACCATTGCCGAATCATAGCTTTAACGGAAGAGACCTTGATCTGTTTCACAGCAACGTATAAAAGCATCAACTCATCGCTGCGCACGGGTCTAACATCCTCTCGTGGAAAGAGAGTAATGGCGAGCCACTTGTGCCACAAACAGAGAGTGGGATACAGAATATCATTGCACCAAGGCACAAATTTTCCACTGTAAACGAGACCAGAGATGTCTGTCCAGAAAGAGTCTCGAACAAAACCCTCACAAGCCTTCTTCAGAGAAACAGCACAACGAGGACTAAAACCAAGGAGACGACTAAGTTCCTTCAAAGAAACACGATAATCGGTCCCAAAAAGACGAAACTCAACACCATCCGGAACCTCGGTAAGAGAGCAAAGAAACTGGATGGTGAGGGGCCGAGAGCCAGGCTCTGTAACCGGCGCAAACTCCTCCCAACCAAGAGCAGACCAAATAGAAGCAAACTCGAGATTCATACCTGTTTTCTCCATGAGAGCCGGGTCGAAGCCCCTAGTGTGGGCGAAGACTCGATCCTTCAAGAGAGCATAGGCTTGCTCCTCTCGAGCGCCTCGCGAGCTGAGGTAGTGGGTGTCGTCGACGACATCCTCCGCCGCTTGTGCCACGGCTTGTTCTTCTTGCTCTTCTTCACAATCCATCGTTGATGGGCTCGGCGTCGGCTCGGCGGGGACGGATGAACTAGCACTTGCCCGCGAACAGGAGTGTGTCACCCTCCGGAGAGTGTTCGTTGACCAATTCAGGCTAGCACAACAACAAAGGGACAACAAAAGCAACTCGGTAATGGATTAGTGAAATCGAATGAAATTCTTACCGAGCTTGCTCCACCAATAGCAATACTTTTAGCAACATAATAGAGAGAACACTTGATGATTCAAACTTGAGCAAGAAATCCAAGAAAACCAAGAGAGTAAGGAGTAGAGAGGGGAGTGTGAGTGAAATGAATTGAATGGGTGAAGAACACCGCCTCTCCCCTGCTATTTATACGCAAATGCGCCGGGCATCCAGACATGGCCGTTGGGCAACGGCTAGCAGCCGTTGGAGCAAGGTGGGGCCCAGCAGCTGTTGGGCTGCTTCGGTCGAACCTGGGGTCGGCCGACCCCAGGCCGGACCCACCTGCCCTCCTGTTTGGTAGAAAGGACCCATCCTATTTAGACTGACGAGTTGGACTCTTCTCAGCGGTTAATTCCACTCGGCACCCCACTCCTGAGAAGTAGAGGGTGGTGCCTTCTCAATCTTCCGCCATTCCTTCTGAATTTTCTTTTGCTTCTTTGACGGAGATTTCTTCTTTGGGGGTGAAGGCTCCGTCCTTCCCCCAAGCTGCTCAACACTACCCTGCACCAAATAGCATTTCTCTTCTTTGTCCTGAAACCTGAACTTCAAGTTCCTCTTCCCAATGCGGAAACGGATTACTCCAGACCCCACATTGATTCTAGCTCGGACATCATTGAGAAATGGTCGCCCAAGGATGAGTGGCATTCCTCCCTTGTCTTCCATATCAAGGACCACAAAATCCGCGAAGGCGTAAGAGTTCTTTACCTTGACCGATAGGCTCTCAACAATTCCTTCTGGATATCGTATCGTTGAATCGGCGAGTTGGTAGTCCGGGCTGTCGGAGAGAGAGCTGGATATCCAAGTTGCTCGAACATGCCCTTGGACATGAGATTAACATTTGCACCAAGGTCACAAAGGGCATGCTTGATCATCTTGTAATAAATGGTGCATGTAATAGCCAAATAGTCAGGATCTTTCTTGTGCACAACTGTTGATTCCTCCCATGGATCTAGAATTTGTTGTATGGGCTTTCTTGCATAGTTAGGAGCATGTGTCTTCCTAGGTGGCATACCCCACCTAGTTGACACTACACTAACATTTTCACAAGAGGACACGAGTTGCCCCGGGATCCTCCCGTTATCAGCAGATGGAACCAAAGCAGCTAACTGAGCTAACAGGGTTTCTAACATTTTGTTAAAACTCATCTAGTTCTTCTGAGCAGAAGAAAAACTATCAAGCTTAACATTGAGACTTTCCATAGTTTTATCAAGGGCAGCTAGCTTTTTGTTAACACCTTCATTAATCTTAGCTTGCCCAAAAACGAGATCTCTCAAGGAGGGTTGATTGGGATTGTACGAATTACCATGGTTACCTCCTTGATAATAAGGGCGTTGTTGATTCCACGTTTGGCCTCTTTGTTGAGGTGGACGATAACTATTGTTGTTGCAGTTCATGTACATCACTTCCTCCTGAGTCTCCGAACAATAATTTCCTGAGTGCCCAGTGTGGCCACAGACCTCACAAGTCATATGAGAATCCATAGGCAGAGTAGTGGTGGCCATGGCAGCCTTCTCGCTGGTGTAGTCATCCAATCTCTTCATAAGAAGATCCAACTTGGCAGTAATCATATCTGCTTCCTTGACAGTATGATTACCCCTCGGACGTGGTTGGAGTCTTTCATCACTCCACCGTTGGTTGTGAAGGACCGAATAGGCGACCACAGAGGGGGGGAGTGAATGGGAGCTGATAAAAATTCTTCTCAAGAACTCGGCCTAAACCCCAAACTCACTTTCAAAGAATCCCGCACAAACTTGTCAAGATCACGTAGTCACAATGGACCTACTAACCCTAGGAACTAGTTAGGAGAAGCCTAGAAACAAAGCGGAAGCAAGCTTAAAAAGAAACGAGAAAAAGAACAAGCTAAACCAACTTACTGCAGTTTTTGTTGGAACTACCGGCCCAAGCTCGGAACTACCGAAAAAAACTTTCTGTCTGTCGAAAACCTATTTTCGGAACTTCCGGCTCAGGGTCGGTACTTCCGACCATCGGTACTACCGGCCCAAGGTCGGTACTTCTGATAAAAGCTTTCTGTCCGGTTATCGGTACTACCTGTCAGGTCGGAAGTTCCGACAGCCTCAGAAAACAGAGAAAAACAGCCCTCGGGAGAAGGAAGGAAAATCCAAAACTCAAACAAACGATCTCCAAAAATCACGAAACTTTAACCATAGCTTCTCAACAACACAAAGAAGCTTTTCCCAAAAGATCTCCTCCAAATGATCAAGGAAACACCACCAGAAAAATGATTTAGTCTATGAATCCTAGAGAAGAGACTTTTTCCTCAAATCGATGGATCTCCCAAACGACTTGAGCTCTTGAGACAAGATTTGGGGTAGATGAGAAGCGTCACTAGATGAAGCTATGCCCTAAAAATCTCGACCTCTAACTCATTAAATCACCGGTAATCGCGGATCACATGAACAACCTCCATGAACTCGAGTTCCTTCAAGAACTCGCAAATCGAAGGGTTTTCCCGGCGTTTGAGGGGTCAAGATCACACACAAAGATGCACAAGGCATCCACCCATGATCCCCTTAATGAAATCCGAGAGGAAACTCCCTCAAATCAATGAATCGAGCGAAGAACAAAAACACCCAAAAAGAGCTCCGAAAATGACACGAAAATCACAAAGAGCTAGGAGGGGGAAATCATCACAACGCCGAATGCTTCCATACATCCAGAGGTCAGAGTCAGTACAAGAATCTAGCCTAAGGAAATGCTGGGAAAAGAAGCAGTCCAGAGCAATCTACCGGGGGAGGAAACCCTAGAGTCCAAGAGAGAGAGAGAGATGCCATCCACCTCTCCGCAATTTATACGAGGTCCACCGGAGGAGGCAAATGACCAAGCTACCCCTACAACTTATATTGAAGATACATACCCCTCAGGGGCAATATGGTCAAGTCTTCATCGAGCGGACACGCTTCCACCACAGACTTGCTTAGCCTCGACGCAAGCCTCACGATCACGCCACGTGCCCCCTGCCTCGAAGCTTCCCGACGCTCCCGGATCACCGTCTCCGTCGCATCAAGCCTCCGACTTGGTTTTGCAACCCAAACCAAGAAACCGTCCACCGATGGTTTTGTGGGCAAACCAACAAACCCCGCGTGCAAGCTTCGGGCTCGATCTGCTACCTTGCACCGGCCCATGTTCACGACTTCAGCCCGCTAGTCTTGCACTGCACGGCTCGCACTTGACCCCATCGGCCACCAGGTCCATCGAACCAAGCCTACTTGCCTCTCCATCACCCAGAGGCCGCCACGGCTAAGGCCTTTCACGCTTGTTCTTCACCTGTAGCAACACGAGTCAAACCGCAACCTGTACCTGCACACATAGCCAAGCATCAGTCCACAACACGTTGTCAATCACTCATCACTAAGGAGTGACCCTCCACTGGTCTTCGGACACACCTGGTCCTCAATCTCCCCCTTGATGAGTGCATTGACAAAACCCATAGTAATCATCATAGAGAAAAAGAAAAGAAAACAACCACGAACACAAACCTCCAAGCACGTGATCCAAAGCCAAAGAACAAGCGAAAAACACGATCACTCGCCAAACCAAGTCTCGGCCCCCTAAGGCAAGGGCAACGGCTCAACACAGCCGAGACAAAACAAAGCTCACAAAGAGCACACCACAAAGCACAAAACTCAGGCAAACCAAAGGAGCTCCCCTGCACATATGCAAACTCCCCCTAAGCAAATGCAACATCTTCTTCTCAATTTTTCTCCTCACATGCAACATCTCACAAATGCATACCAAATTTCCACAAAATCTCCCCCTATCATACATATCTCCCAAAATTCTCCCCCTTGTTGACAATGCATGAAATCAAGGTATATGAAATTCTTCCCCTTGTTTTCATGAAAAATGCATGTCAAAGCATATATACAATCTACCAAGCTTCTCAAATATACAAAGTGCACAACAAAATACTACAAATGAGACATAGAGCAAGCAAAGTAGACATGGTGTAGTTAGCACATTGCCATCAAGAAGGTAGAGACATATAAGCATGTGACATGGCCAAAAGCAATTTTAAGCAATATTTTACAAAGAAACATTCATCTCATGAGCAAAGCCCTATCCATGGCAATTTGAACAAAAAATGCACCACATCATCCAAAGTTTATACAAGATCACAAATTCTCATCACAAGATCATGGTAAACGCCCACAAGCTACTCAAGTCATGTTAAAGCCACCGAGCCATGTGTCTACTTAAAATGAGACTTCTCATGGTAGACAACATGCTATGGTTTAGCACCCAAGATATGAATATCAAAACATAAGAACATGATTAAGAGCTTATTTTTCAAGCATAAGGCAATTCATACACCAAATATCATTTTCAAGTTTAAACATGGTACATGAAATGCCTTTGCGGCAAAAAGAAGCTTATGCTCCTCCACAAGTAAACAAATTGGCTAAACATTTACAATGACAAAAAAGTCTTTGACCCCAAGCAAAGAGAACATGATACTCAAGCACAAACTAAACATGATAGAGGCATTTGAGCAAAAATTGAGCATAGACAAGTATATACTCATGAGTGAAGCAATTTTATCATTTTCACAAACATTAATCTATCTCATCATACATATATGGCAAAAACCATCAAGAGCATAGCATTCACATCACCATTTACCAAACATGCACATATCACACATATAGCACATCATTGATCAATGTACATAAGAGAAGCTCATTCCTAGCACAAGTGATCCAAAGATGGCTATTCTACCAGGTTTTGTACAGAAAGTAAAATGCATGCACGGAATGCAACAAAATGGAACATATATCACATATATACATGAGAAGCTCCAAGAACCAGCTAGAAAGGAAAGCACACTCCAAGTTCACCCCGCAAGCGAGTGAAAGTGACTTGGTCAAGTGGTTTGGTGAATATGTCGGCTAGCTGATCTTGGGTAGGTACATAGGACAAGGATATGTTTCCCGTCTCAACATTGTCCCTCAGGAAGTGGTATCTCACTTCTATGTGTTTCGTTTTGGAGTGAAGGACTGAGTTTTTGGCTACACTTATGGCACTGGTGCTGTCACAAAAGAGTGGAACCTAGGAACACTCCTCACCAAAATCGCTCATAGTGTAGGTCATCCAAAGCAGCTGGGAACAACAACTAGCAGCAGCTACATACTCGACCTCTGTAGTAGACTGGGCTACACTGGATTGCTTGCGAGATGACCAAGAGACCAAAGAAGAACCAAGAAACTGGCAACACCCAGAGGTAGACTTGCGGTCCAATCGACACCCAGCAAAATCAGCATTGGAGTACCCGTGAAGTCTGAGTGTCGAGGAGGCAGAATACCAAAGACCAAACTCAGGAGTGTAGTTCAAGAACCTGAAAATCCGCTTGACGACCTGCCGATGTGAAGTCCTCGGTGAAGCCTGAAAATGAGCGTACAGACACACACTGAACTGTATGTCCGGCCTCGTCGCCGTCAAGTAGAGGAGGGAGCCGATCATGCTCCGGTACTCCTTCTGGTCCACGGGTTTGCCATCCTCATCCGCATCCAAAGCCGTAGTGGTACTCATTGGTGTAGTCAGCGGCTTGGAGTCATTCATGCCAAACTTCTTCACCATGTCCCTGGTGTACCTCGCCTGATGTACAAACGTCCCGTCCTTGCACTGCTTGATCTGGAGTCCTAAGAAAAACTGCAGCTCGCCCATCATGGACATTTCAAATTCCCTGCTCATGCCATCTGCAAATCTGGCAACAAGATCATCAGAAGAGCCACCAAAGATTATGTCATCCACGTAAATCTGAACAATCAAAAGGTCATTCCCACGCTTAAGGAGAAATAGGGTCTTATCAATAGTGCCCATGACAAACCCCTTTCTCAGCAAAAAAACCTCTCAACCTGCCATACCAAGCTCTAGGTGCCTGTTTCAACCCATAGAGCGCTCTCTAGAGTTTGTATACACGGTGTGGGTATCTCTCACTCTCAAACCCCGGGGGTTGCCTCACATAAACTTCTTCCTCTATCACCCCATTCAAGAAAGCACTCTTCACGTCCATTTGGTACAACTTGAACCCTTTAGCCACGGCAGAGGCTAGAAGGATCCTAATTGCCTCCAAACGGGCCACAGGAGCAAATGTCTCCTCATAATCTATGCCCTCTTTATGGTTGAACCCCTGAGCCACAAACCACGACTTATTTCTCACAACCATCCCATTCTCACTGTCAGGGGGTGTGACCTGGATAGATCCGCTAGGGGGTTACCCTAGAGGTTTGCAGGTTAATGGAGGATCGGGACCTAAGAGCATAGGTGGTAGTCCACGTGGTGAACTCGAAACTAGGCGAGTATGGCGAAGAACACGGGGAGACAAAGGATTTAGACTGGTTCAGGCCTCCGGAGAGTAAAACCCTACGTCCAGTTGTGGTGGATTATGCGAGAGGATGAAGATGCCCTTGAATGGAGCCCTAGGCCGCCTTATATGGGGGACGGGCTAGGGTTTCCATCCAAGGTCGGTGGACCTGTGTCCAGTTCGGTTACAATCTGGGAAGATATACTTCCGGATTACAAGGAGTATCCCGCAATACTTGGGCCTACAGGCGGCGCACCGCGTCCTACGTCTTGACTTGCACGCCAAGTGTCGCGGATCTTCCGGGATTCTTGATAAGGTCGCCCGGAGTCGTCGGAGTCACGGATAAGGTCACTGGGCCCACTTGGCAGGTCAGCGGGGCTTCTAGAAGGTCGGGGCCATTACTGCCTGTGACTGTTAGGCCGAAAGAGCCATTGTGTAATAGATCCTTTGGGTCGTCGGGAATGTCGCCGGACCCTTAAAGACGTTGGAGCGCCGCGGCCCATAGCGTCGTTGCGGCCCAGTTATAAAAGGCCGAGTGAGGGGCCGGGGACCCCACTCGCTTCCATTTCCACGCTGGTTTTAGGGTTTCACCCGCTGCTTAGAATCCTCCGTGCGAATCCGTCGGCGCCGCTGCACTCAGATCCACCGCGCCGCGCGCCGCCGCATGCGCACGAAATCCTTGGTAGTTTTTAGAGCTAGACCCGGCGGATTCGAAGAAGAAGATATGGCTCCCGAGCTTGCGCCGGTGCCGGAGAGCATTTGGGAGCCCTCGACGGTGACCGAGGTGCATCTCCAAGGTCTGGTGGAGCGCGGGCTGCCGAAGCCCAAGGAGCAGGTGGGCTGGAGCCCAGCCGCCGGCGAAGCCTTCCCCTGCGAGGGGACTGGAGAGACGGTCGCCTTCATTGCGCATGTGGAGCGCGGATTTGGAGTTCCCGCGGGCGACTTCTTCCGCAGGCTCCTCCACTACTACAGGATCGACCTGGTACACCTCATCTCCAATGCCATTACCACCATTTCTTCCTTCATCCGGGAGGGCTGACAGGCAGCGCGGTGGCCATCAGCTTCAGCCGGAGGCTCCTGCAACCGATCCAAGATCGAGTACTGGGGCCAGGCCGACCCCACCCGCATAGCGCGACAAAAGGGCTCCAAGGACGAGATGGTGGCGCGGGTGAGGGACCTGTTCAGCAGGGTGATCCGTAACCGGACTTGCCCCAAGGCGTTTTGCCTGAAGCGCCCCGCCGAACCTGTAAGTCGCTCATTTGCAGATCGACCTTGATCCTTTTGCTTATGTTCGCTTTTTCCTGATCTGTGACGAAGGTCGCCAGATGCAGGGTCGCGAGGGCATGTACTGGAGCCCGGCTCCCCTCCCTGACGAGGGTGAGAGTAGCTTCAAGGTCCGGGCTGCAGAGGACATCCAGGCACCTCCACAGGAGTGCATCGACGACTACCTCTCCGACTCGTCGATGGGAGGTAGTGATGACGAAGACCCCCCTGTGGGGAGTTTTGCGCCAATGACTCGGCGCGCGCGGCAGGTCGCCGGGAAGATGCCGACAAACAAGGCCGCCAAAGTTGTAGCTGCCACTGTCGAGGCGGAGAAGAAGAAGAAGAGGAAGAGGAGGGACACCATAGCGTCGTCGGAGATGGTGACGGTCAGTGTTGAGGTCGTCACCAACACTGGTGAAGATGACGACGCGGGGTCGCGTGACGTCGGCACAAGGTCGGGCAACACGCCGGCAACGCAGGAAGACAAGACCCGCTCGTGGTTATTGACGAACAGCACCCAAAGCCAAGTGCTGAGGGTGTGAGCGACCAAGGGTCATAGAAGAACCAAGGCGGGTACCACCCAGGCCCATAAAGCTTGGGTTGAAGCTTGGCGGTAGGTATGTCATCAAATACGACCTTAATTTTGCTCGCCCTTGCGGCTTTCTGAGTATGTTGTGCTGACAAATGCTGCTCCTTGGACAGGGAGACCCCAGCTGCGTCGGACAACAGCAAGAACACCTCAGTCCAGGAGGCCTTTGGGCGCAAGCTGGAGAAGGTGCCGATGAGCCAGTCACCGGCTACATCGGGCGGAGATGTTACGAGCCAGGTCCCTGGGACCATGGGGGCGGCATTGTCGGTGGCGACCAAAGTCACTACAGATAGCACTCAACAGGGGAAAGGTCTTCGACAGGAGGACCAACCCGAGTCGGACCTGCCGCGGACACAGGAAGCGGAGGCCGAGGGGGGAAGCGGGCCCAACGACAGGGATCGGTGCCTCTACTCTGGCACCCCGTGGGAAGAGGACATCCTTGCTGACGGTCGGGACATTGACGACTTCAAGGCGGCGTCGCAGACGATCGGGAGGGCACTCATGGTGAGTTTTAGTTTCACCTGGCACGAGGTCTTCAATTCGCTCCGATAGCTTGATCTGACGACCTTGGGTGTTGTGTTATTGCAGTCACTCACCGAGCGAGCTCAGGTTAGGGCAAGCCTACTGAAGGAGGGCGCCAAGCTTCATGCTGAGTTAGCCGCGGCCCGGGAGGCCGTGCTGCAGGCCTAGATCGAGGCTGCAGGAGAAATCTAACGCCTCAAGGACGAGATGGCCCTGAAGGACAAGGCAATGGCCACTCTGAAGGAGGAGCTCGAGGCCGCCAAGGTGAAGGCAAAAGATGCTGAAGATGAGCTCAAGATCACCGCTTCGGGTATGTCTGGGAGTGCTATTCGACCTTGATGGTCAAAGGTTACGTCGTCGTATTCATTCCCTGACCTTGCTGATTGCAGAGGCCAAGAAGAGGGAGACCGCCTTGAAGAAGGAGCTCAAGGAGTCCAAAGACCAGGTCAAGATCCTCAAGGAGAATAACAAGGAGGTCAAAGCTAGTGAGTATTACTATACTCGGAAGGCTGCCTACGAATTCGGTGTACGCCGGGACTTGGAGATCGACCTTTCCCGGGGAATCCAAACTCTTATTGATCATCAAGAGATGACTGCAGATCTTCAAAAGGAGCTGGATGACCTCAAGGAGGCAGCTGAGTACCTTGGGGACGTCTATGTCCCCAAGGTCAAGGGCAGACCACAAGAGCTCGTCGCGCGGCTGGAGGAGGCAGAAGGTCGAATGAAGACCCTACTGATGGACAGCGGCAAGCTCGCCGCGGCTGCAGCACTGGACACGGTGAAGCACCATGAGCCAGCGTTCGACCTACAGAAGGTCGCGGAGGAGATCGACTTGGCTCCACTGGTGGGCGCTGAAGACATCCAGGTCGCCGCGGAGGAGATCGTGAAGAAGATAGATCTATGAAGTGTAACTTAGAAGAAATTGTTAGTGCTAATGGGTCATGGACCCTTTTGATGTAAGATAAACCTTGCATAAATGAGAAGGCCATGTTTAATTAACTGTTGTCATCCCTTACTTGGCTTAGATACTGTTATAAGAATGCAAAAGTAATGAAACTGCAAAAACCTTTATCCCCCGCTAACCCAACTCAGTGGAGGAACGGCTTACCGACTACATGGCTCGGCGTGGAGACTTACATGCAGCCGGCACGCGGAGGGGGGCCTTGGACCCAAGGTCGCGCAAACACATGACTTAAGAACACTTATAAAGAGTATAAAAGTTGTGATAAGGTAAAACACTTGTAAAAAGAAAGGTAAAACCCCTCAGGTCAAACGACCCTTAGGTTGGCAAAGCCAAGCCCCCGAGCGTGAAGGGCCCGACTTAACTCCAAGCCCCAAGCGCGTGGGGTCTCGTTTTAAACCAAGCCCCCGAGCGTGTCGAGGGGGAGGGGTGAACAGAAAGTAAATAGAGACCCATAAAAGCAGGTCGACAGAAAAACTGTCGAAAGGGAATCTTTATATATATATTGCTGATGAATTACAAGGGATAGAGTACATAGCTTTTATTGCGATACAAGGCTCCTAAGGATAGAAGTGACGTAAGTGCTCTATGTTCTAGGGGTTTGGAATGCCCTGGCCATCGGCCCACTGGAGGCGATAGGTCACTGGTCCAATGACCTCCTTAACTATGAAAGGGCCTTCCCAAGGTGCGGAGAGATTGTGTATGTCCTTGGTGTTCTAGATCCGCCGCAGGACTAGGTCACCAACATTGAAGGAACGTTCCCGCATGTTGCGGTTGTGGTAGCGACGTAGCTGTTGCTCGTAGCGAGTGTGGTGCATGAGCGTGGCCACACGATGTTCTTCGACGCTATCAAGGTCGAGCCTACATGTTTGCTCCACTTCTCCATCATCGAAGTGCTAGATGCGAGGAGCCCCGAAGGCAACGTCGGTAGGGAGGATGGCCTCTGACCTGTAGACCAAGAAAAAGGGGTAGTACCCTGTAGCGGAGCTGACCTGGGTCTTGAGACCCCAGATGACGTGAGGGAGCTCTGTGAGCCACCTGGTTCCGTAAGGCGATGAGCTATCAAAGATGCGGTCCTTGATGGCCTGCAAGACCATGCCATTGGCCCGCTCGACCTGGCCGTTGCACCGTGGGTGCGCCACCGAGGAGTAGTATACGTCGATCAGGTTGTCTTGGTAGAAGTCCCAGAAGTTAGCTCCTGTGAAGGCCGTGCCAAGGTCAGTGACAATCCTGTTGGGGACCCTGAAGCAGTGGGTGATCTCCTCGATGAACTTGGCCGCCTCTTTCGACGTGACACTGGCTACGGGACGGACCTCGATCCACTTGGTGAATTTGTCCACCGCCACAATGATGTGCTTGTAGCCGCCAAGGGTGGTCTTGAAGGGTCCCACAGAGTCAAGGCCCCATACTTCAAAGGGCCAGGACGGAGGGATGGTCCTTAGGGCCTGAGCCGAGACGTGCTGCTGCTTGGCGAAGAATTTGCACCCCTTGCATCGACGTACAAGTTCCTGTGCATCGGCCATGGCAGTAGGCCAGTAAAAGCCGGACCTGAAGACCTTGCCCACGAGGTTGGCGGAGGCGGCATGGTTGCTGCACTCACCGCCGTGGATTTCATCTAAGAGCCTGAGGCCCTCAGATCGCAGGATGCACTTCATCAAAACTCCGGTGGAGGCGGACCTCCAGGAGAGCTCTTTGCTGATAACAATGTAGTTGGCACTACGCCTCGTGATCTTTTCGCGCTCCGCTTTCTCCTAAGGTACTTGATAAACAAGGAGGAAAGCGAGGAAGTCGAGGCGCCAGTCGTCCTCTGCCTCGGTCATGAGGACATCACGACCTCCTGGTGGGGTCGCTTCATCATCTTCTGACTTTGGGTCGGGGAGAAGCTTGATGGTCCGCTTGCGTAGGTCCTGGATGAACACGCTGGCTGGGACCAGCGCGCGCTTGGAGCCGAGCTTGGAGAGGATGTCGGCCACTACGTTGTTGTTGCGACATACATGGTGGAACTCGAGTCCCTCGAAGTGGCGCTCGAGCTTGCGCACCTCGGCACAATAGGCATCCATTGTGTCCATCCTAGCTTCAGAGTCCTTGCTGACTTGGTCAATGACGACCTTGGAGTCGCCATAGGCCATTAGGCGCTTGATCCCGAGGGAGATGGCGATGCATAGCCCGTGAATGAGGGCTTCGAACTTAGCGCCGTTGTTGGATGCCTTGTAGTGGATCTGTAGGATGTACTTGAGGTAGTCACCCTGAGGGGAGATGAACAGTACACCTGCGCTAGCCCCTTCGATGCTCAGGTCGTTCCGCGGATGGAGGCGGCTGGATCTCTGTCCACTCCGAAACGAAGTCCGCGATGACCTGGGATTTATGGGCCTGCCTGGGGCAGAACTCTAGGTCGAACTTGCCTAGCTCGATGGACCACTTGACGATGCGTCCAGTGGTGTCGCGGCTACGCAAGATCTCGCCGTGGGGGAAGGCCGAAACGACCTTGATCTTGTGCGACTGGAAGTAGTGCCGGAGCTTGCGGGAGGTGACGAGTAGGGCGTAGAGCATCTTCTGAGGCTGGCTGTACCTGGTCTTGCTATCTGACAGGACCTCGCTGACGTAATAGATAGGTCGCTAGACAGGGTAGGGTCTACCCTCTTCAGGTCGCTCAGCCACCAGAACCGAGCTGACCACCAGGGTGGTCGCGGAGATGTAGAGCAGTAGAGTTTCCTTAGGTGTCGGGGGCACCATCACCAGGGGTGACGTAAGGAAGGCCTTGAGTTGCTCCAGGGCTTGGTCCGCCTCGTCAGTCCAGACGAACTTGTTCGCCTTCTTTAGCAGCTTGAAGAAGGGCAAGCCTTTCTCTCCAAGTTTGATAATGAATCGACCTTGGGCTGCCATCATGCCGGTGAGATTCATGACGTCCTTCTTGCCAGTAGGTTGCTTCATCCTGCGGATGGCATCCACCTTGGTGGGGTTCACCTCGATGTCCCGGTTGCAGACCATGAAGCCCAGGAGCTTGCCAGAGGGGTCACCGAAGACGCACTTCTCTGGGTTAAGTTTCCAGTGATAGTGCCAGAGGTTGGCGAAGGTTTCTGCGAGGTCACCTATGAGTTTATCCTCATCGGTGGTCTTGATGACCACATCATCGATGTAGGCTTCTACATTTTTACCGATCTGGGACTCGAGACACTTCTGGATGGCCTTCTGATAGGTCGCGCCAGCATTCTTGAGGCCAAAGGTCATGGCCGTGGAGCAGTAGATGCCGTGCGGCGTTATGAATGCCGTTTTATCTTGGTCAGAGACCTTCAGGGCTATCTGGTGATACCTTGAGTAGCAGTCGAGAAAGCATAGGAGGACGCTTCCGGCCGTGGAGTCCACGACCTGGTCGATGTGCGGAGGAGGGAGGGGTCTTTAAGGCAGTTCCTGTTGAGGTCAGTGTAGTCGATACACATTCTCCATTGACCGGTTTTCTTGGGTACAAGCACCGGGTTGGCGAGCCAAACCGGATTTTTACACTCTCGGATAAATTCGGCAGCTAGGAGCTTTATTATTTCTACCCTAATGACGTCCTTGCGATCTTTCCCAAAGCGGCGAAGTTTCTGCTTGACAGGCTTTGCCGTCTGGCATACATCCAAGGATTGCTCAGCCAGCTCCCTGGGGACACCCGGCATATCCGATGGACTCCATGCGAATATATTCGCGTTATCCCAGAGGAAACTGGTGAGCACGAGTTCCTATTTTGGGTCTAGGTCGTCGCCGATCACCACCGTCTACTCTATGTCGGCAAGGTCGAGGCAGACCTTCTTCGTGGAGGGCATGGCATGCAGGGCGGTGTCGGTGCGCTTCTGCTCCGAGATAGCTAGGTCACTCGGGTCGACCTTCTTGACTTCAGGGACCAAGACTGTGGAGGCGTCGACAGCAGCGGAGGTCGCGGCGAGGTCGAGGGCCTCCGAGTTGCACTTGATGGAGATAATGAGGTCCCCTAGGATGGAGAGGACCCCATTTGGAGCAGGCATCTCCAACACCAAGTAGGTGTAGTGCGGGATGGCCATGAATCTGGCCAGCATCGAGCGACCTAGGATCGCATGGTAGGAGGACTTGAAGTTGGCGACGTTGAAGCTGAGGTACTCCGTGCGGAAGTTGGCCTCCGTACCGAAGGTGACGGGGAGGGAGACTCGACCCAGGGGGTAGGCCGCCTTCCCAGGGACGATGCCGTAGAAGGGGTCATCGCACTCCGTGAGCTTGTCGAAGTCGAAGTTCATCTTCTTGAGGGTCTCAACGAAAATGATGTTGAGCCCTCTTCCCCATTGATCAGGGTCTGGCAGAGCAAGGCCCCGTCCACCGTGGGCTCGACGATCAGTGGGTAGGACCCAGGATCTGGGATATGGACCCAGTGATCAGCTCTGGAGAACGTGATCACCTACTCAAACCAACGCAGGGGCGCGGTTGGCTGAGTGTGGACGAGGTAGACCTCACGCTTGTCCTTGCGATAGCACCTCTTGCTGATGCTGGACTTGAGGCCCCCAATGATCATGTTGATTGTGCGAGTTGCAGCCTGAAAAGGCCCGTTAGGGTTGCCTGTCGGAGGCGGAGGCGGCAGGTTGGCCTCCTCACGAGGAGGCGCTGGAGGTGGGTCGCTACGAGAGTTGTCGCGGCGATCCTCACGTCGGTTGTCGCAAGGATCCTGGTTGTCGCGGTCGTCGCGCCGGTCCCGCTGGTCGTCACGGCGGTAGTTGTTGTTGTAGCAGCGGTTGTCGCGGTGTCCTCCATCGTTCCTAGGTCGCTTCGGGTCCACGGGGGCGCTGAAGGCCCTCTTGAACTGGGAGCATTCGCAGAGAGTGTTGGTCGCTCCCTCATGGAACCCGCAGAGGCTGTCGAGCGCTGCGTCGAACTCCTCCTGGTTGAAGGTCGAAGCCCCCGCCCTTCAGCCGCTAGGACCTCAGAAGGTCGCTTGTGGAGCTTGGATGCGGCGTCTGTCGCGGCGCCAGATGTGCCGAGGGCATCAGCGTCGAACTGGTTCTGCAGCGCCTCTTCTGTGTCCATCAGCTTGTTGACGACGTTCATGAGCTCCTTGACGGTGGTGGTGCCAGATTCATCGATCTTCTGAAAGAGCTTGAGATCTTTGATGCCCTTCTTGTAGCTTTCGATGATATGATCGTCTCTGACGCCAACACACTCACCGCGGTTCTCGAAGTACCGGTGGTTGTAGTGGCGGAGCCGCTCCTTGGGCTTCTTGACGACCCTTCCGAGGTTGAAGGCGCTTCTAGGTCGATCATAGGTCGCCTGGAAGTAGGAGGTGAAGGCCTGGGATAGGTCGGCCCAGGTCTTGATGCTGCCCGGCTCGAGGCTGTTGAGCCATAGCAAGGGGGCCTTGCCCATGACCAGCGGGAAGTAGGCCGCCATGTGGTCGAAGCTGCCACCGGCCGCCTGGACAGCAACGTAGTAGGTTGACAGCCAGATGTTGGGATCCGCACGCCCATCGTACTCCTTGATGTTGGGCTTGAAGTTCTCGGGGTTGTTCACCGTCCTGAGACGGGGTGTCAGCACTGGGAATGCGGTGACCGCTAGGTCGTCACTGGTTGTTCTAGCCGGAGAAGCTCCTCTGGGCGTAGAGTGGACGCTGCGCTCCGGGATGACGACCTGGGAGCACGGCTGCCGATCTCGGTTGTTCTGGAGAAGCCCTGGGTTGCCATGCTCGGCGTCGTAGAGAGCACACTGCTTGTTCTCGATGTTGTGGTGGTCATGCAGCTCGCGCTCAATGATGCGGTGAACGGCACCAGGTTGGTCGTACTCGCGATCATACTCCGTGCGATGGCGAAGTTCATGCTCCTCGCGCTCTCTGTGTCACTGGTGGACGTAGCTGCGCACGTCACGAGCGCACCTGTTGGCGTTGAGGTTGACGCGGATGACGCCGGCAGCAGCACGCTACTGGGCGGGTTGCTCGGGGTTGTGCTGGGCGACCTCTTCAAGGATGGGGGAGAGGTGGGAGCGCTGAGGTCGATGAGACCGACTGCGTGAGTGGTGCGTCGATGAAGACGTGGCAGCCTTAGAGGTCATGCTCTTTTCCTCCACCAAGGCGTTAGCGACCCAGAGGTACGCGATGGCCTGCTCAGCTTTAGGCGTCAGCGGAGCTTGCTGGAGTCGAGTGATGGCCACACCCAGGTTGGCCTGGGGGCTGTTGAACATCGGGATCCCAGCTTCCTCGAACTCCATGCGCAGGTCCCGTGCGCAGGGGAGGGCCGCACGGCGCTGTTCGTCCGCACGTCACTAGGCACGCAGGGTGTTGCCTTGGATGGGGGCTGGTTCCTCGGAGTTGATCGCACCCACACGGGGTGGGTCATTCTCGGAGACCACGAGCACTTGGCCGAAGACGATGTCCGAGTCGTTGGGGGAGACTCGAACACGGACCTTCTAGAACTCCCCGTAGTCCGGGGACTGGGTAGGTCATTTGGCATGGTGGAGGAGCTCTTGGTCGATCTTCTTCCGCATGCGGCACACACAGAGGGTGTGCTTCGCACTCTTGTGACAGGTGCAAGGCACGTCGAGAGGGTCGCCAGATGGCCTCCGACCAGATTGGATCTGGGAGAGCGTGGAGAGCTGGCTGAGATAGAGGCCAGGCGCAGACTGCAGGCCGACCTAACCTGGGTCAGGTATAACGAAGTAACTACCGCGACCTTCGGAAAGGTCGCCATGCCCACCACAGGTTGGGCGAGCAGAGAAGTAGTGGAAGCAGGCTTCCATTAGGTCAAGGCGACCTAGGCGAATTGGGCGTCACCTGACGCACTAGTGTAGTAGCCCCCGAGCAGTAAGGCAACCAGAATGGTTGGTTTGATGCTCTGAAGAAGAAGAAATAAATGACCGAACCTACAGCCTTCTGCTCAGGGAAACAGACTGTGCTCTATGAGACCAATCCAATAGGACGAAAGCTCCAGAATCTTGCAGAAATCGTCAGACGCCAGGGTTGACATGACCTGAGTCATGGGCGCACTGTACGGTCACGGGCCGGCTTCTAGGCGAAGCACAGGTCACTATCACCCACAAAAGACAAAAAGCGCTCCCGAATGCAATCAGGTAGGGGAAAGGCGCGCCAATGCCACCCACAGGTGAACAGTGACCTCGTGTCCCACGAGTAGACAGTAATCTTGAGGATGAGGACACCACGCGAACTGGCTTGCGGATAAGATCAAAGGGCAAGTGCTGGGGGTATAAATAGGCACCCATACCTTGAAGCAAACCGCCCAATCTTCAAAGGAGAACCATGGCCAGTCTGTGTAGCAATATTTCCCTGCTAGGGACTTATGTATGCCCACCATAGCATAGAGTTGAAGTAGTTCATGATTGAGGCTAGAAGAATGCTTGCGAAGCTCGAAGAACTCGATCAGCCTCTTCTCCCGGTCCTGCTGAGGAACCCAGGTGGAGCATGGAGTAGTACATGCATCGCCGGACCTTACACGCTGAGGCACGACGTGATGCTGGTGAACACGACGATCCACCCGGCGAGGCTGGTGTTGAAGCTCGTTCCACTTGGGATCTTGTGGTGAAGGTCAGACTTGATGCTAGGTACCACAGGAAACCTATTGGAGCTCGAGTAGAGGTGGCTGTGTGGCAGCTGCCTCTACAGTGGTTGTAGAGGTCGTCGAGTAGGTCTTGAAGCTAGAAGAAAGCTTGCGACGTGCCTTATTAGTGTAGACTGTGTCACAGGCACTATGTAGGGTAGGTCAGGGCCATAAATGTCTTTGTATCTTGTAATTTGGCCAAGGGCCAAACTCCATGTAGCTTACGAAGCTTGTAAATACACATTTATGCGATAAATGTCATGTTTCCAGTAGTTGCAGGGGCGCCCGGGCTTCAATGGTATGGCTACCAAGGTACCAGCGGGGCTGTGATAGCACGCCGACCTTCAAGAGGCCTTTCATAGAGACAAAAAGCCCATGTCGACCTGGGTCGACACAGCCATTGTGCAGTGACACAACGCAAGTCGTCAGCCTAGGAATCATAGGTCTAAGCGACCTAGAAGGCAGTGGAGCCTTAGCGACCTCAAGGAGGAGCTGTGATAATGACCAGGAGGCCACCAATAGGTAGTGGAGCCATTAAGCACGGAGCCATTGGTATAAACCAGCCGTAAAGGCTAAGGCAATCCAGTAGGTAGCAGGACCTAGGAGCCAAGTTGTGAACCCGCGTTGCAGGCTGAGGCGACCTATCAAGCAGTAGAGCTTTGTCGACCCTGTGAAGATAATGTTACGAACCCGTAGGTCGTCGAAGATCGAGAGACCTTGAAGAAAATGTCAGTATGGGGCTTGAAGTAGGGCATAGCGAGACCATGGACACCATGCCATTGAGCAGAGAGCCAACGGGCATAGATTCCCGCACGGTGCGAGCTGTTACTTCCTGTGACTGTTAGGCCAAAAGAGCCATTGTGTAATAGATCTGTTGGGTCGCCGGGAATGTCGCCGGACCCTTAAAGACGTTGGAGTGCCGCGGCCCATAGCGCCGTTGCGGCCCAGATATAAAAGGACGAGTGAGGGGCCAGGGACCACACTCGCTTCTATTTCTGCGTAGGTTTTAGGGTTTCACTCGCAGCTTAGAATCCTCCATGCGAATCCACTAGCGCCGCCGCACTCAGATCCGCTGCGCCGCGCGCCGTTGCATGCGCACGAAATCCTTGGTAGTTTTTAGAGCTAGACCCAGCGGATTCGTAGAAGAAGAAATGGCTCCCGAGCTTGCGCCGGTGCCGGAGAGCATTTGGGAGCCCTCGACGGTGACCGAGGTGCAACTCCAAGGTCTGGAGGAGCGCGGGCTGCTGAAGCCGAAGGAGCAGGTAGGCTGGAGGCCAGCCACCGGCGAAGCCTTCCCCTCCGAGGGGACTGGAGAGACGGTCGCCTTCATCGCGCACGTGGAGCGCGGATTCGGAGTTCCCGCGGGTGACTTCTTCCACCGGCTCCTCCACTACTACAGGATCGACCTGGTACACCTCGTCCCCTACGCCATTACCACCATTTCTTCCTTCATCCACCTGTGCGAGGCATACTTGGGGATACCGCCACACTTCGACCTGTGGCGGTACTTCTTCGAGCTCAAGAAGACGGGGAAGAAGGAGGTCGTCGGGTGCGTCGGCTTCATGCTACGTCGCCACATGAAGCCGGTGTACATCGATATAGTGTTGCCGGACAACACCCAGGGCTGGAGGCGAGGGTGGTTCTACATCGACAACCCGTAGCCGGCGCTGGCGACTAGGTCGGGCACGCGCCGGTCCCGGTGCCGGAGTGGAGCAATCAGCTGACATCACGGGAGATGGACACCGTCAAGCCGCTGCTGGAGGACCTGGAGGCGTTGAAGGTGGGAGGGGTGACAGGCGGTGCGGTGGCCAACAGCTTCCGCCGGAGGCTCCTGCAACTGATCCAAGATCGGGTGCATCCGGCCTACGAGTACTGGGGCCCGGCCGACCCCACCCGCGTAGGGCGGCGCAAGGTCTCCAAGGAGGAGATGGTGGTGCGGGTGAGGGACCTGTTCAGCAGGGTGATCCATAACCAGACTTGCCCCAAGGCGTTTTGCCTGAAGCTCCCCGTCGAACCTGTAAGTCGCTCATTTGCAGATCGACCTTGATCCTTTTGCTTATGTTTGCTTTTTCCTGATCTATGACGAAGGTCGCCTGATGCAGGGTTGCGAGGGTGTGTACTGGAGCTCGGCTCCCCTCCCTAACGAGGGTGAGTGTAGCTTCAAGGTCCGGGCTGTGGAGGACATCCAGGCACCACTGCATGAGTGCATCGACTACTACCTCTCCGACTTGTCGGTGGGAGGTAGTGATGACGAAGACCCCCCCGCAGGGAGTTCTGCGCCAATGACTCGACACACGCGGCAGGTCGCCCGGAAGATGCTGGCAAACAAGGCCGCTAATGTCGTAGCTGCCACTGTCGAGGAGGAGAAGAAGAAGAAGAGGAAGAGGAGGGACACCGCGGCGTCGTCGGTGATGGCGACGGTCAGCGTTGAGGTCGTCACCGATGCTGACGAAGATGACGATGCAGGGTCGCGTGATGCCGGCGCAAGGTCGGGCAACACGCCGGCAACGCAGGAAGATGAGACCCAGCTCGTGGTTATGGACGAACAGCACCCAAAGCCAAGTGCTGAGGGTGTGACTGAGCAAGGGTCGCAGAAGAAACCAAGGAGGGTACCGCCAAGACCGATAAAGCTTGGGTTGAAGCTTGGCAGCAGGTACGTCATCGAACACGACCTTAATTTTGCTCGACCTTGCGGCTTTCTGAGTACGTTGTGCTGACAAATGCTGCTCCTTGCACAAGGGGACCCCTGCTGCGTTGGATAATAGCAAGAACGCCTCAGGCCAGGAGGCCTTTGGGCGCAAGCTGGAGAAGGTGCCGGTGAGCCAGTCACCAGCTACATCGGGCATAGATATTACAAGCCAGGTCCCTGGGACCGTGGGGGCGGCGTTGTCGGCAGCGACCAAAGTCACTGCTGATAGCACTCAACAGGAGGAAGGTCTTCGACAGGAGGACCAACCCGAGTCAGACCCGCCGCGGACGTAGGAAGCCGAGGCCGAGGGGGGAAGCGGGCCCAACGACAGGGACCGGTGCCTCTACTCTGGCACCCTGTGGGAAGAGGACATCCTTGCTGACGGCCGGGACCTTGACGACTTCAAGGCGGCGTCGCAGACGATCGGGAGGGCACTCATGGTGAGTTTTAGTTTCGCCTGGCACGAGGTCTTCAATTTGCTCTGATAGCTTGATCTGACGACCTTAGGTGTTGTGTTATTGCAGTCACTCACTGAGCGAGCTCAGGGCAGGGCAAGGCTGGTTAAGGAGGACGCCAAACTTCATGCAGAGTTAGCCGCGGCTCGGGAGGCCGAGCTGCAGGCCCAGGTCGAGGGTGCAGGTGAAATCCGGCGCCTCAAGGACCAGATGGCCCTGAAGGACAAGGCAATGGCCACCCTGAAGGAGGAGCTTGAGGCCGCGAAGGTGAAGGTGACAGAGGCTGATGATGAGCTCAAGATTGCCGCTTCGGGTATGTCTAGGAGTGCTCTTCGACCTTGATGTTCAAAGGTTATGTCGTCGTATTCTTTCCCTGACGTTGCTGATTGCAGAGGCCAAGAAGAGGGAGACTGCCTTGAAGAAGGAACTCAAGGAGTCCAAAGACCAGGTCAAGATCCTTAAGGAGAAGAACAAGGAGGTCGAAGCCAGTGAGTATTACTATACCCGGAAGGCTTCCTACGAATTCGGTGTACGCCGGGACATGGAGATCAACCTTTCTCGGGCAATCCAAACTCTTATTGATCATCAAGAGATGACTACAGATCTTTAGAAGGAGCTGGACGACCTCAAGGAGGCCACTGAGTACATTGTGGACGTCTATGTCCCCAAGGTCGAGGGCGGACCGCAAGAGCTCGTCGCGTGGCTGGAGGAGGCAGAAGGTCGAATGAAGACCCTACAGATGGACACCGGCAAGCTCGCCGCGGCTGCAGCACTGGCCACGGTGAAGCACCATGTGCCAGCGTTCGACCTACAGAAGGTCACGGAGGAGATTGCCTTGGCTCCGCTAGTGGGCGCTGAAGACATCCAGGTCGCCGTAGAGGAGATCGTGAAGAAGATAGATCTATGAAGTGTAACTTAGAAGAAATTGTTAGTGCCAATGGGTGATGGACCCTTTTGATGTAAGATAAACCTTGCATAAATGAGAAGGCCATGTTTAATTAACTGTTGTGATCCCTTACTTGGCTTAGATACTTATTATAAGAATGCAAAAGTAATGAAACTGCAAAAACCTTTACCCCCCGCAAACCCAACTCAGTGGAGGAACGGCTTACTAACTATGCGGCTCAGTGTGGAGGCTTACATGCAGCCGGTGCTTGTAGGGAGGCCTTGGACCCAAGGTAGCGCAAACACATGACTTAAGAAAACTTATAAAGAGTATAAAAGTTGTGATAAGGGAAAACACTTGTAAAAAAGAAAGGTGAAACCCCTCAGGTTGAATGACCCTTAGGTTGGCAAAGCCAAGCCCTTGAGCGTGAAGGGCCCGGCTTAACACCAAGCCCCCGAGCGCGTGGGGTCTAGTTTTAAACCAAGCCCCCGAGCATGTCGAGGGGGAGGGGTGAACAGACAGTAAATAGAGACCCATAAAAGCAGGTCGACAGAAAAACTGTCGAAAGGGAATCTTTATATATATATTACTGATGAATTACAAGGGATAGAGTACATAGCTTTTATTGCGATACAAAGCTCCTAAGGATAGAAGCGACGTAAGTGCTCGATGTTACAGGGGTTTGGAATGACCTGGCCATCAGCCCATTGGAGGCGATAGGTCGCTGGTCCAATGACCTCCTTAACTATGAAAGGGCCTTCCCAAGGTGCAAAGAGCTTGTGCATGTCCTTGGTGTTCTGGATCCGCTGCAGGACTAGGTCGCCAACATTGAAGGAACGTTCCCGCACGTTGCGGTTGTGGTATCGACGTAGCTGCTGCTCGTGACGAGTGTGGCGCATGAGCGCGGCCACACAATGTTCTTCGACGCTGTCAAGGTCGAGCCTGCGTGTTTGCTCCACTTCTCCTTCATCGATGTGCTGGATGCAAGGAGCCTCGAAGGCAACGTCGGTGGGGAGGATGGCCTCTGACCCGTAGACCAAGAAAAAGGGGGAGTACCCTGTAGCCGAGCTGACCTGGGTCCTGAGACCCCAGATGACGTGAGGGAGCTCTGCGAGCCACCTAGTTGCGTAAGGTGATGAGCCATCGAAGATGCGGTCCTTGATGGCCTGCAGGACCATGCCATTGGCCCGCTCGACCTGGGCGTTGCACCATGGGTGCGCCACCGAGGAGTAGTATACGTCGATCAGGTTGTCTTGGCAGAAGTCCCAGAAGTCAGCTCCTGTGAAGGGCGTGCCAAGGTCAGTGACAATCCTATTGGGGACTCCGAAGCGGTGGGTGATCCCCTCGATGAACTTGGCCGCCTCTTTCGATGTGACACTAGATACGGGACGGACCTCGATCCACTTGGTGAATTTGTCCACCGCCAGAATGATGTGCTTGTAGCCACCAGGGGCGGTCTTGAAGGGTCCCACAGAGTCAAGGCCCCATACTACGAAGGGCTAGGATGGAGGGATGGTCCTTAGGGCCTGATCCGGGACGTGCTGCTGCTTGGCAAAGAATTGGCAGCCGTTGCATCGATGTACAAGTTCCTGTGCATCGGCCATGGCAGTAGGCTAGTAAAAGCCAGACCTGAAGACCTTGCCCACGAGGATGGCGGAGGCGGTATGGTTGCCGCACTCGCCGCCATGGATTTCATCTAACAGCCTGAGGCCCTGAGATCGCAGGATGCACTTCATCAAAACTCCGGTGGAGGCGGACATCCGGTAGAGCTCTTTGCTGATAACGATGTAGTTGGCACTACACCTCGTGATCTTTTCGCGCTCCGCCTTCTCCTCAGGTACTCGATGCTCAAGGAGGAAAGCGAGAAAGTCGAGGTGCCAGTCATCCTCTTCCTCGGTCATGAGGACATCGCGACCTCCTGGTGGGGTCGCTTCGTCATCTGGCGACTATGGGTCAGGGAGAATCTTGATGGTCGGCTTGCGTAGGTCCTGGACGAACACGCCGGCTGGGACCAGCGCGCGCTTGGAGCTGAGCTTGGAGAGGATGTCGGCTACTACGTTGTGGAACCCGAGTCCCTCGAAGTGGCGCTTGAGCTTGCGCACCTCGGCGCAATGGGCATCCATTGTGTCCTTCCTAGCTTCGGAGTCATTGCTGACTTGGTCGATGGTGACCTTGGAGTCGTCGTAGGCCATTAGGCGCTTGATCCCGAGGGAGATGGCGATGCGTAGCCCTTGAATGAGGGCTTCGTACTCGGCGCCGTTGTTGGATGCCTTGTAGTGGATCTGCAGGACGTACTTGAGGTAGTTGCCCTGAGGGGAGATGAATAGTACACGTGCGCCGGCCCCTTCGAGGTTCAGGGAACCATCGAAGTACATCTTCCAATGCTCAGGTCGTTCTGCGGGTGGAGGTTGCTGGATCTCTGTCCACTCCAAAACTAAGTCTGCGATGACCTAGGATTTAAGGGCCTGCCTAGGGCAGAACTCTATGTCGAACTCGCCTAGCTCGATGGACCACTTGAAGATGTGTCCAGTGGTGTCGCGGCTGCACAAAATCTCGCCGAGGGGGAAGGCCGAGACGACCTTGATCTTGTGCGACAGGAAGTAGTGCCGGAGCTTGCAGGAGGTGACGAGTAGGGCGTAGAGCATCTTCTAAGGCTGACTGTACCTGGTCTTGCTGTCTGACCGGACCTTGCTGATGTAATAGATAAGTCACTGGACAGGGTAGTTTCTACCCTCTTCAGGTCGCTCAACCACCAGAACTGAGCTGACCACCAGGGTGGTCGCGGAGAAGTAGAGCAGTAGAGTTTCCTTAGGTGTCGGGGGCACCATCACCAGGGGTGACGTAAGGAAGGCCTTGAGTTGCTCCAGGGCTTGGTCCGCCTCGTCAGTCCAGACAAACTTGTCCGCCTTCTTTAGCAGCTTGAAGAAGGGTAAGCCTTTCTCTCCAAGTTTGATAATGAATCGACCTAGGGCTGCCATCATGCCGGTGAGATTCATGACGTCCTTCTTGCCAGTAGGTCGCTTCATCCTACGGATGGCATCCACCTTGGTGGGGTTCGCCTCGATGCCCCGGTTGCAGACCATGAAGCCCAGGAGCTTGCCAGAGGGGACACCGAAGACACACTTCTCCGGGTTAAGTTTCCAGCGATAGTGCCAGAGGTTGGCGAAGGTTTCTGCGAGGTCAGCTATGAGCTCATCCTCGTCGGTGGTCTTGACAACCACGTTGTCGATTTAGGCTTCTATGTTTTTGCCGATCTGGGACTCGAGACACTTCTGGATGGCCTTCTGATAGGTCGCGCCAGCGTTCTTGAGGCCAAAGGTCATGGCCGTGTAGCAGTAGATGTCGTGCGGTGTTATGAATGCAGTTTTATCTTGGTCAGAGACCTTCAGGGCTATATGGTGATACCCTGAGTAGCAGTCGAGAAAGTGTAGGAGGACGCTTCCGGCCGTGGAGTCCACGACCTGGTCGATGCGCAGAAGAGGGAAGGGGTCTTTAGGGCAGTGCCTGTTGAGGTCGGTGTAGTCGATACACATTCTCCATTGACCGGTTTTCTTGGGTACAAGCACCGAGTTGGCGAGCCATACCGGATTTTTACACTCTCGGATAAATCCGGCAGCTAGGAGCTTTATTATTTCTACCCTAATGACATCCTTGTGATCTTTCGCAAAGCGGTGAAGTTTCTTCTTGACACACTTGGCTGTCTTGCTTAAATCCAGGGAGTGCTCAGCCAGCTCCTTGGGGACACCCGGCATATCCGATGGACTCCATGCGAATATATCTGTGTTATCCCAGAGGAAACTAGTGAGCGCGAGTTCTATTTTGGGTCGAGGCCGTCGCCGATCACCACCGTCTTCTCTGCATCGGCAAGGCCGAGGTAGACCATCTTCGTGGAGGGTACAGCGTCCAAGGCGGTGTCGGTGCGCTTCTACTCCACGACAGCTAGGTCGCTCGGGTCGACCTTCTTGGCTTCAGCGACCAAGACTGCGGAGGCGTCGACGGCGGCGGAGGTCGTGGTGAGGTTGAGGGCCTCCGAGTTGTACTTGAAGGAGATAATGAGGTCCCCCAGGATGGAGAGGACACCATTTGGAGCAGGCATCTTCAACACCAAGTAGGTGTAGTGTGGGATGGCCATGAATCTGGCCAGCATCGGGCGACCTAGGATCGCATGGTAGGAGGACTTGAAGTTGGCGACCTCGAAGCTGAGGTACTCCGTGCGGAAGTTGGCCTCCGTACCGAAGGTGATGGGGAGGGAGACCCGACCCAGGGGGTAGGCCGCCTTCTCGGGGACGATGCCGTAGAAGGGCTCGTCGCACTCCGTGAGCTTGTCGAAGTCGAAGTTCATCTTCTTGAGGGTCTCAACGAAAATGATGTTGAGCCCGCTCCCCCCATTGATCAGGGTCTGGGAGAGCAAGGCCCCGTCCACGGTGGGCTCGACGACGAGTGGGTAGGACCCAGGATCTGGGATATGGACCCAGTGATCAGCTCTAGAGAACATGATCGCCTGCTCAGACCAACGCAGGGGCGCAGTTGGCTGAGTGTGGACGAGGTGGACCTCGCGCTTGTCCTTGTGCTAGCGCCTCTTGCTGACACTGGACTTGAGGCCCCCAATGATCATGTTGATCATGCGGGTCGCAGCCTGAAAAGGACCATTGGGGTTGCCTGTCGGAGGCGGAGGCGGCAAGTTGGCCTCGTCACGAGGAGGCGCTGGAGGTGGGTCGCTGCGAGAGTTGTCGCGGTGATCCTCACGTCGGTTGTCGCGGGGATCCTGGTTGTCGCGGTCGTCGTGCCGGTCCCGCTGGTCGTCACGGCGGTAGTTGTTGTTGTAGCGGCGGTTGTCACGGCGTCCGCCATCGTTCCTAAATCGCTTCGGGTCCATGGGGGTGCTGAAGGCCCTCTTGAACTGGGAGCACTCGCGGAGAGTGTGGGTGGCTCCCTCATGGAACCGCAGAGGCTGTCGAGCGCTGCGTCGAACTCCTCCTGGTTGAAGGTTGAAGCCCGTGCACTTCAGCCGCTAGGACCTCGGAAGGTCTCTTGCGGAGCTTGGATGCGGCGTCTATCACGGCGCTAGATGTGCCGGGGGCATCGGTGTCGAACTGGTTCTGCAGCACCTCTTCTGTGTCCATCAGCTTGTTGACGATGTTCATGAGCTCCTTGACGGTGGTGGTGCCAGATTCACGAATCTTCTCAAAGAGCTTCCGATCTATGATGCCTTTCTTGTATCTTTCGATGATCTGATCGTCTCTGACGCCAACACACTCGTTGCGATTCTCGAAGAACCGGTGGTTGTAGTCGCGGAGACGCTCCTTGGGCTTCATGACAACCCTCCCGAGGTTGAAGGCGCTTCCAGGTCGATCGTAGGTCGCCTGAAAGTTGGAGGTGAAGGCCTGGGACAGGTCGGCCCAGGTCTTGATGCTGCCCAGCTCGAGGCTGTTGAGCCATAGCGAGGGGGCCTTGCCCATGACCAGCGGGAAGTAGGCTGCCATGTGGTCCAAGCTGCCACCGGCCGCCTTGACGGCGACGTAGTAGGTCAATAACAAGATGTTGGGATCCGAGCGCCCATCGTACTCGTTGATGTTGGGCTTGAAGTTCTCGGGGTAGTCCATCATCCTGAGATGGGGAGCCAGCGCTGGGAAGGCAGTGACCGCTAGGTCGTCACCGGTTGTTTTGTTCGGAGCAGCTTCTCTAGGCGCAGAGTGGTCGCTATGGGATGATGACCTGGGAGCGCGACTGCCGATCCCAGTTATTCTAGAGAGCCCTGGGTCGCCATGCTCGGCGTCGTAGAGAGCACGCTGTTTGTTCTCGATGTCGTGGCGGTCGTGCAGCTCACGCTCCATGATGCGGTGAACGGCACCAGGTTGGCCGTACTCGCGATCCTACTCCGCGCGATGGCGAAGTTCACGCTCCACGCGCTCACAGTGGCGTTGGTCGACGTAGCCGCGCACGTCGTGAGCGCGCCTGTTGGCGTCGAGGTTGACGCGGAGGTCGCCGGCAGCAGCAGGCTGCTGGGCAGGTTACTCGTGGTTGTGCTGGGCGACCTCTTCAAGGACGGGGTATAGGTGGGAGCGCTGAGGTCGATGAGATCGACGTCGATGAGATCGACTGCGTGAGTGGCGTGTCGATGAAGACGTGGCGGCCTTAGAGGCCGCGCTCTTTTCCTCCACCAAGGCGTTGGCGACCCGGAGGTACGCGATGGCCTGCTCAGCTTCATGCGTCAGCGGAGCTTGCTGGAGTTGGGTGATGGCCGCACCCAGGTTGGCCTGGGGGCTGTTGAATGTCGGAATCCCAGCTTCGTCGAACTACATGAGCAGGTCCCGTGCGCAGGGGAGGGCCGCACGGCGCTGTTCGTCCACGCGTTGCTGGGCACGCAGGGCGTTGCCTTGGATGCAGGCTGCTTCCTCGGAGTTGGTCGCGCCCACACGGGGTGGCTCGTTCTCGAAGACCACGAGCACTTGGTGGAAGACGATGTCCGAGTCGTTGGGAGAGACTCGAACACGGACCTTCTGGAACTCACCGTAGTCCGGGGACTGGGTAGGTCGTTTGGCGCGGTGGGGGAGCTCTTGGTCAATCTTCTTTCGCAGGCGGCACCCATGGAGGTTGTGCTTCGCACCCTTGTGATAGATGCAAGGCACGTCGAGTGGGTCGCGCTGGGTGCGAGGTGCAGGCCTTGGGTTGCCAGATGGCCTCCGACCAGATTGGATCTGGGAGGGCGTGGAGAGCTGGCTGAGACGGAGGCCAGGCGCAGACTGCATGCCTCTTTATTCTTCCACACCCACTTGGTACCTATGGGACGGCAATTTGGCGGTGGATCGACTAACACCCAGACTTGGTTTCTCTCAAAATTCTCCAACTCCTCATGCATGGAATTCACTCAATTCTCGTCAGACAAAGCGTGTCGAATATCTTTGGGCTCAAACGACGCAACAAAAGCAGAGTGAGCGAAATGAGAAGTGTTCCTTGACCTCGACCATGTAGTGCGTTCATGAAGGTCAACTATGATCGTCGTCGTTGGGTGATCCACCTGTACACGCCGGGGAGCCTCTCGCCTGGACAGAATCTCCCCCTCAGCAGCAGCCTCCACTCGAACAGCCGCAGTCGTAGTGGGTGTAGGGGATGGACCATCCTCGATCGTTGTCGTCGTAGTGGAAGTAGCATGTACACATTCAGCCACGGGAGCATCACCACCACCATCGTCGTCGTCTCCATCTCCATCCTTCTCATCCTCAAAGATCCTGGCTCCAATCTCCTCGTCACCTGCACAATCAAAAGCAGAAGAGCTACATGGCTGTGTCTCGTCGAAGGTAACCTCGCAAGTCTCCATGATTCAGTTAGTGTCAAGGTTGAGCACACGATATGCTCTAGAATGAATCGCATAACCAAGGAAAATACCATCCGAACATCTAGACTCGAACTTATCCAACTTGCCCTTCTTCAGAATGAAACACATGCAACCAAAAGCTCTAAAGTGACTCACCTTGGGTTATCGGCCATGCATCAACTCATAAGAGGTCTTCTTCTTAAAGGCACGAAGGAAGATGCGATTTGAGACATAGCAAGCGGTATTGACCGCCTCGGCCCAGAAATGCCTAGGAGTCCTATGCTCATCGAGCATCGTCCTGGCCATCTCACAAAGGGTCCGGTTCTTCCTCTCCACTACGCCATTCTGACAAGCGATGTATGGAGAAGAGTACTGATGATCGAGACCAAGATCACTGCAAAAGGCATCAAAATGAGAGTTCTTGAATTCCGTGCCATTGTCACTGCGTATAGCTCGAATGGCATCACCATGTCTCTCATTCTTCAACCTCAAGATGAAGTCCCAAACAAAACCAAATGTCTCGCTCTTATCCTCCAAAAAGAAAACCCAAGAGTACCTTGAAAATCATAAACCACAACAAGAACATACCACTTCCCACCTGTAGAGCGAACACGAGCTGGCCCAACCAAATCCATGTGCAATAGCTCACAAGGTCGCTCAGTCATGACCGTAGTCAGAGAGGAGTGAGAAGCAGCAACCATATTTCCATGCCGACAAGAAGCAAAAACCAAATCCTTCTCAAATTTCAACTTTGGCAATCCTCGGACAAGATCAAGACCACTCAAGCGGGAAAGCAACTCAAAGCTCAAGTGTCCCAACCTCCTATGCGATTTCCAAAGCTCAGCTAAAACACCAGCAACAAAGCATTGAGGAGGACCAATAGACTGAAAAATCGGCATGGAAAATTTGACCCTCGGGGATGATCGTACAGACAAGACCGCCTCGAGAATCAAGCACACGAGAAGCGCCCGACTTAAAACGAACCTCAAAACCTTCGTCAAGTAACTGAGATACTGATAACAGGTTAAAACCAAGTGACTTGACCAAAGCCACACTTCTTAAGGTCACCTTGCTACTCACCTTCACCATCCCTTCAGCAAGCACTCATCCTTTCCCATTGTCCCCAAAAGTGATGTACTCCCTAGTACTCACCGGGGTGAGGCTGGAGAACCACCCACGATCTCCGGTCATGTGTTGTGAGCAACCGGAGTCGATCAACCAAAAGTCCTCCAAGCCTCCCACCTGCAATCAAAAACGAGAACGAGAATGAGCAAGCGACTCAACACTGGGGTTAGTACCAAAATAGTTAAACCAGTGTCGAGCCACTTGCTCAAAGGAAGGGTTAGCAAAATCCATCGTACCAAAACCCCTAGGTGGAGCCCTCTCACGCCTACCACCGAAGGACCTGTCACATCTCACTGGAGGAGTACGCGCACCACGAGGGGGAAAACGTGGCCCGTAGTCCATCTGAGACCCAAAGCTCTGATCGTGTCTCCCAAACTCGTAACGGTCACGAGAAGGAGCACGTCGAGCCAACTCACCACGCCCAAACCCAACACGCCTATCTCTCTGAGGAAAACCACCTCCACGAGTGGGAACTGTACGCACAAACACCTCACCTCTAGGTAGAGGCCCTCTATGAGGCTCAGGCACACCACGAGAAAGGTGGTACCTGTCCTTGTTTGCCATCTCCCTAGCAAACCTCTCATCTCTCTTCCTCCTGAAACAGAACTAATCTTTATGCCCATCCCTCCCACAATACTCACAATGGAAGCGGATCGACTGTGGCTTAGGCGGTGACTTTTCTGTGGACTTCTCAACAGCTTTCTCTCCTGACTTCCCCTCAAAGACATTTCCCTGGGTGCTCACAAACTTGATGGGTTTTTGGTAGTTTTCATATTTGTGGGGGAACACTGGTGGATCTGGTGTTGTGTCTAGCTTGTTTCTGAGGTGGTTTGGCTTGGATGCAAATTTCTTCATGGGTGTGGTATGTGGTGGAATAGGAATCTCTCTAGCTTTGTCTTCTCCCTCACCACTCTTCTCACCACACTTGTCAGCCCCCAATGCCTGACCATCAAACCTCTTAAACTGAGCCAACATCAAACTCAATTGTGGCTCATGCCCAGACAACCACCCCATCATTTTCCATAATTCATCATTCTCATCCTGCAGACGATCAACATAGTGTGCAAGTTCCATGTTTTTCAAGGTATGCAATTCACACGTAGAGCATGATGTAGGAAGAGGAGCTTTCAATGTCGCCTCAAGAGAAACTATTCTAGTGTGAGATCCATCTAGCCTAGCATGCAACACAGGACATGAAGCGCAAGCACCTAACAAAGCTGGTCTAGATTTCAATTCATCACACTCAACCCTAATCACATCTAGTTCCTCAAGAGTAGAGGCATGCTTCTCCTTGAGAGCAGTCAAGTCAGCAAGAAAAACATTGCAATCACTACAATCAATCTCATCAGACACAACAGGAGCAGATTTCAAAGAGCCTATCTCATTTCTAGCATCAACAAGCAGGGACTCAAGCTCAACTATCTTGTCCTTAGCATCACCCAACAAAGATCTAAATTCTCTCTTCTTCTTGTTGGTCGTCCTAAGCACATCATCACGGTTATCAAGCAACTCATTGAGCCTAGCATTCTCCTCTAGAAAGAAGTTGGGATCATGTCGTACCTCTTCCTCGGAGTCGGAGTTTGAATCCGAGCTAGGCTTCCCACCCTTCTTGGAGTGCACCATGCCGCAAAATCCACCTTGTGCGATGAAGCTCAGGCCAGTGAAGTTCTTGGCCGTGTGCCGCTTGTCCTTGCACCATTCTTGCTCTTCCTCGCTGCTTGAGTCGGATGAAGCATCGCTTGTTGTGGAGTCGATGTCGCTCGCTCCGGCAACCATCGCTCGAGTCGTCTTCTTCTTGTACCCGCTACTCTTCTTGGACCTTCTCTCGCCCTTATCCTTGCACTTGTCCTTGTAGTCGTTCCGGGAGTGGTGCTTGTTGTAGTCGTGCTTGGGCTTGCCCTTGTAGTCGTTCTTGATCTCCATGGCTTCAGGGCATTCGGCGATGAAGTGCCCGTGCTTCCCGCAACGATAGCACATCCCCGAGCTCCGCCTTGCATTCTTTCGGTTCTCGTACATCTGCCCAAACCTCTTGCTCAACAAGGCGAGATCATCCTCGCT
The DNA here is from genome assembly GCA_036936925.1 of Cenchrus fungigraminus. NCBI lineage: Eukaryota > Viridiplantae > Streptophyta > Magnoliopsida > Poales > Poaceae > Cenchrus > Cenchrus fungigraminus. Next base: position 8,425,215 of record CM072775.1, on the reverse strand, counting down.
CAGCACCTCAAAGTCCTCATCTGGCAAAGACACAAGACAAGACAAAGAGAAACCAACAGAGTTAGCGTTAGACCTTGATCCTGAGACAAGAGCCAAACTATGAGGATCAGTGGGGCTCTCGCTCTTGGCTCTCAAGCCACGATCAACCTCTGAAGACGTGAGCTTGGAAAATAGCTCATCAAGCGATAGCGTATCATACACGCTCGACTCCTCAATTGCCTCGACCTTGGCACTCCACACAGACCTATCCAGGGCATGCAAAAGCTTGATAGCTTGATCATGATCTGTGTATGGGAGCACTGTCACATTGGCCCTCATGTTGATGACTATGCTAGTGAAGCGCTGAAACATAGCATCGGTCGACTCACCGGGGAGATGAGTGAAGTTCTCGTACTCTCTCTGGTAAGTGGAAAACAAATGGGCTTGCACTTGGGCATTGCCAACATGTGAATTTCTCAACTTAAGCCAAATCTTTCCGGCCACATTCTCTCCGTACACTCGCTCGAACTCCGAGGCACAGAGAGCACGGAACAAGTAATCAACGCCCTTGCTGTTGGCCTCACACATGTCCCGCGATCCTGGAAGCAGAAAACTGTCTGGGATGACATAATGAGGATTCTGAGTGGCCTCCTAGATCAGAGTTCCCTTCCCTCGCAAAAACGCGCCCATGCGCCTCTCCCACATCAGGTAATTCTTGCCATCAAAGTGCGGAGGACCCGACCCCTTGCCATAATCGCCCATCTTTGGATCTTAGACTGGTTAGAATCAAGAAGATCCATAACCGCCTCTGATACCTATTGAAGGACCGAATAGGCGACTAGAGAGGAGGGGTAGTGAATGAGAGCCGATAAAAATTCTTCTCAAGAACTCGGCCTAAACCCCAAACTCACTTCCTAAGAATCCCGCACAAACTTGTCAAGATCACGTAGTTACAACGGACCTACTGACCCTAGGAACAAGTTAGGACAAGCCTAGAAACAAAGCGGAAGCAAGCTTAAAAATAAACGAGAAAAAGAACAAGCTAAACGAACTTACTACAGTTCTTGTCGGAACTACCGGCCCAAGGTCGGAACTACCGAAAAAGACTTTCTGTCTGTCGAAAACCTATTATCGGAACTTCCGGCTTAGTGTCGGTACTTCCGACCATCGGTACTACCGGCCCGAGGTCGGTACTTCCAATAAAAGCTTTCTGTCCGGTTTATCGGTACTACCTGTGTCAGGTTGGAAGTTCCGACAGCCTCAGAAAACAGAGAAAAACAGCCCACGGGAGAAGGAAGGAAAATCCAAAACTCGATCAAACGATCTCCAAAAATCACGAAACTTTAACCATAGCTTCTCAACAACAAAAAGAAGCTTTTCGCAAAAGATCTCCTCCAAACGATCAAGGAAACACCACCAGAAAAATGATTTAGGCTATGAACCCTAGAGAAGAGACTTTTTCCTCAAATCTATGGATCTCCCAAACGGCTTGAGCACTTGAGACAAGATTTGTGGTAGATGAGAAGCGTCACTAGATGAAGCTATGCCCCAAAAATCTCGACCTCTAACTCACTAAATCACCGGGAATCGCGGATCACATGAACAACCTCCATGAACTAGGGTTCCTTCAAGAACTCACAAATCGAAGGGTTTTCTCGGCGTTTGAGGGGTCAAGATCACAAACAAAGATGCACAAGGCATCCACCCATGATCCCCTCAAGAAAATCCGAGAGGAAACACCCTTAAATCAACGAATCGAGCGAAGAACAAAAACACCCAAAAATAGCTCCGGAAATGACACGAAAATCACAAAGAGCTAGGAAGGGGAAATCATCACAACGCCGAATGCTTCCATACATCCAGAGGTCAGAGTCTGTACAAGAATCTAGCCTAAGGAAATACTGGGAAAAGAAGCAGTCCAGAGCAATTTATCTGGGGAGGAAACCCTAGAGTCCAAGAGAGAGAGAGAGATGACATCCACCTCTCCGCAATTTATACGAGGTCCACCGGAGGAGGCAAATGACCAAACTACCCCTACAACTTAAATTGAAGATACACACCCCTCAGGGGCAATATGGTCAAGTCTTCATCGAGCGGACACGCTTCCACCGCGGACTTGCTTAGCCTCGACACAAGCCCCATGATCATGCCACGTGCCCCCCGCCTCGAAGCTTCCCGACGCTCCTGGATCATCGTCTCCGTCGCATCAGGCCTCTGACTTGGTTTTGCGGCCCAAACCAAGAAACCGTCCACCGATGGTTTTGTGGGCAAACCAACAAACCCCGCGTGCAAGCTTCGGGCTCGATCTGCTACCTTGCAGCGGCCCATGTTCACGACTTCAGCCCACTAGTCTTGCACCGCACAGCTCGCACTTGACCACATCGGCCACCGGGTCCATCGAACCAAGCCTACTTGCCTCTTCATCACCCGGAGGCCGCCACGGCTAAGGCCTTTCGCGCTTGTTCTTCACCTGCACCGACACGAGTCAAACCGCAACCTGTACCTGCAGACTTAGCCAAGCATCAGTCCACACCACGTTGTCAATCACTCATCACTAAGGAGCGACCCTCCACTGGTCTTTGAACACACCTGGTCCTCAGGTTGGAAACCATCTTCTCAATGAGTGATTTAGCATTATCAATAGTAAGTGAGAAGAATGCTCCCTGAGCAGCAGCATCAATATGGCCTCAGGCTGTCGGAGTCAACCCATTATAAAAGCTCTGAAGAATAAGCCAATCCTCTATCCCATGGTGAGGACAGGTCAGGACGTACTCCTAAAGCCTTTCCCAAGCCTCTGGAATAGATTCACTTGCTGCTTGCTGAAAACCAGAAATTCTCCCACGAAGAGCATTGGTTTTACCCAGTGGGAAGAACTTCTTGAGGAATGCCTCTAAAAACTTATCCCAAGTATTGATGGCGTCATGATTCACGTAGAACCATTGCTTGGCTTTCCCAAGGAGAGAAAATGGAAACAATCAAAGATGAACAACATCCATATTTGCACCCCTGATGATGAAAGTGCTTCATAGCTCTAAGAATTGCTGCAAATGGGCATTGACATCCTCATTTGGCTTGCCACAGAATGGGCTAGCCTGTACCATCGCGATTAGACCCGTCTTGATCTCAAAATTTTCAGTGCCTATTGCCACCTCAGGGCCTTGCAGCACCAGGTCAGCAGAAGGAGCTGAGTACTCACGAAGTGTCTTCTGGGCCATAGCGTTTGACGTGGATGGTACAGAGGAAGCTGGATCGCCTTCCGGACGAGTACGACGAGGTGAGTCGAAATGAATTCGAGCTTTCCCCAATAGTGACTCGGGATCTTCTGTGAAATTCTCTGGTAAGTCGAAACTAGTCATACACTACCTGTCTTCATCATCCAAAGATAAAAGAAGCCAATCAAGGTTTGCCTGCATTGAGAGTTGTCGTAACCTACTCATGATTTATAAACAGATGCAAATCATAGTCATGATAATCCTGTGGCTTCCCCAGCAATAGTGCCAGAAATGCTTGTTGACATTTCTTAACGCAATCACTTTAAGAACAGATTTAGAATCCATCCTTAGCGACCTCGCCAGAAATGTTGTTGGCATTCCTTAACATCACTACTAACGACACTGAGTTGGTGTGAACATCAAGACTTGCCAAAGGTGAATCTAAATGATCATGAACGAATCCGCAAGCGCACAGATAAACCATTGTAGTATTTCCCCAAGGAAGGAGAATATTGCAAGGGTATCGTATCCGTGGAAGGCAATGGCGGATATCATAGACTTATGCTTTTGCACTGAATGTAAACCAAAAGATAGATATAGAAAACAACAACTCAAAGGTAGGGGTAAGATAAATGCTATGATAGGGTAGTGCGACACACACTCAAATCTACCTCTACTCTAGTACTCTACGGCATAGGGGGAACATACGAGTTAGCTCTAGGTTCTAATGTACTAAACATACAAAGCTAGAAGATACAAGAGATATGCATGAAACATTGCATGAGAGGGTAAGGTTCAGCACCCAGGTACAAATGGGGAGATAGTCCACAACGACCAGCACTCTGTGAAACTATACTTTAGACTCCTATAGCAATACCCCAGCGCGGAGGGTACCAAAGGGTCCAACAGCTGTCACCACTGCGGCCTACCTCTATCGTTACGGGGGTATGCTCATAACTAATGTAGCCACACAACCCAGGCACCATGCCTGCGTTGCTGCTAGACTTCACCCGGCCCGGGCTATTGTGACCCACGATGAGAGCCATCAGAAGACTGGTCAACTTAGACCGAGTACCGTAGCTTGAACACAAACCTCATGCAACACTACCATGCCATCTAACAAGATCAACTAAGGCTAGACATACGAACGGATACGAACTCTCTTATGTCTAGTCAACAAGATCAAAGGGTCGTGTTCTTGAAGAACACGAGCCTCTAACTTATGAACAAACACATAAGGAATGAGTTTATCATCCTTCAAGTGGATCAAAAAGGTAGTGTTCATGAAGAACACGAGCCACTAAATGATGAACAAGAGATGAACTGAAGAACATATCAAGCATATGATCTACCATGACTTTATATGAAATAGCTGAATAACTGAAGTGGATCAAAGTCATACAATGAAATAAAGATAAAAGAGAACTCATACCTAGACTCCAAAGAAGACTTGGAACCTGAAGAAGAGCTACTCTAGCCTACCCCCTCGCCTTGGAAACTAAAAGTGAGAGGAGAATGAAAGAGTGGTATGTGTGAAATGGGAGCCCCTCCCCTTCTATTTATAGGCAAGGACGAGGCTTGCCTCGGGCACCAAATGGCCTCAAAACACCCGGGAGTGAGGTAAGTGACCAATGAGCAGCTGCCACATGTAGGGACAAGATGGGGGGAACCTAAGGCGGTTCGGCCGATACTAGGATCGGCCGGCCCCCTATGCCCCCCACTCGGGGTGGTTTTCCTCTGGGTGGCTACCCCTGTGGGCCCCCTGATCCATCCGCGGTGCATGGCTTGTTTTGGTATCCGAGGTGGGCCCCTTGATCCATGTGAAGTCCATGTGGTGCTCTCTGATTCGTTGGCGAGTGCCTCCCTTGGATCAGTGACGTGTATTGCCACGTGTTTCCTTGGTGGCAGCCACCTCCTCAGCTGAGTTGGCATGGTTCTTCCATAGAAGGTGGGTTTCCATCTCTTTTAGTGGGTATTTCACCTACATACAAATAATCTGCAAGCACAAGTGGAACTACATTAGTCAAACCAAAATGCAAGTAAATAATACATATGCCTCCATTTAAGTGAGAATATTGATGGCTGAAAGTAGCACTTAACAGCCATCAACAATGTACTAATGCAGGCAATTCCAGGAGAATAATCCTATGTGAACTGACACTAAAGGCCTAAACAACCATAAATTAGCATGTCTCCCTAATCCACCTTGATAGGAATAGCAGATTGGGTGGCCGAGCAGAGAGGGGGTGTTGGGGGTTCAAGCAGCACTAACCTCTGTCCCGAATGAAGTAGTTGTTCCCGTGGTGGTCGGAGAGGCCCGATCCGCGTTGCCTCATTGCCTGAGGTGACCGGCTCGTCATCGTGGCCGGGGATGCTGGATCCGCGTCACCATCTTGAGGTTGGTCGGGACGCTGTCCGCATGCCAGCAACCGCGTCCTCGTCACCGTCATCACGGCTGGAGCCGCTTCGCCGACGTCACGCCGGGACCGGTGGGGCTAGAGAAGAGCAGGGTTGCGGTGGGGAGAGCGGCGGCGGGCTAGGGCTGGAGAAGGAGCAGGGCGGCGGCGGGGAGAGTGCGGGCATGGTGGATCTGTCTGAATTAGACTCCCGAGTATATGTCCCCTTCGCGCGCGTTACTGTGTTCATGGAAATTACTGGCGTGCCCTTGAATGGCGCTCTGGTGGAATTGGAATTCCATGGGCATTATAATCAATATAGGTGGGAATTTTTGAACGGCACGCGCAAGGTTTGCCTGTTCACGCTAACAATGGATAGTCATCGCCGACGCCGGTTAGTAAACCTGCGTCGCCTTCGTTGGCAGGTAGGTCCGGGCGGTTATCTTCTTTATATAGGCTGCTGACACTGATGCGTGGGCCCGACACTATTTTTTTAGAACTGAAACTCGCATCCATCAAATATTAGAGCCGGTAAAACAGCGCCTAAAAATTCATTAAAAATAACTTCAATTCATAATTGGACATTTAGTATTTTAATAAAATATCAACAGTCACACTTGTATACCTAACATTCTTATAATTCGAATATACATCTCATGCTTGTCATACAATAATTCTAATAACATCTTAGTTTGCTGCAAAAATTCTACAAATTGACGTGGAAACATAATTTGGGTAACTAAACTTGTCATAAAAAATTCAAATGGTTTCGATAAAGGAAGAATATACTTGTGTACAAATGGCTACATCTCTCACATAGTTTCCTAGAATGTTGCTTGAACATTCGAGTTTTCCACACTTTGCAAAATGTTCGATCTCGTACGCATTTGAAATTTTAACACAAGCATGTGTTCACCTTAAGACTACGAAATGGAAAGTTTCATTACTAATGGTTGTGGAAAACAAATATTATTTCTATGTTGTACTTACAAAGAACAAGATAAGGCATATAAACATTATTCACGAAACGGAATATACACTAAACAATGAAATTAATGAAAAGATGGGGATTTTAGAAAAAAACTAAGAAAAAATCATCAAATTTGGACTAAGCACGATGGAGAAATACATGTTACAAAATTTGACTGCTGATTAAAAGCAGAAATGAGAACGGTTCTTCGTTCCAATAGAACTGGGCCCCACCCTAATTAGAGACGTGGGATGGTTAATCCTCGTCTCAATTTCCCACACAAACTGTTCTACATTCCAATAGAACAGAGGAGGGAGCAGAGGGCGCCGCAACCTTCGATTTGACTCAGAAATGTGAGAAATCAAATCTTGTCTATCAATAACCGATTGGACCATACTTTACACAATAGAAGAAGACATTACATTCGTAACGAAGCCTACATTCATCACTACAGAAATACATGCAAAACCACCTTCGGCTCGGCTCCGTACCGCAGAATGTTTTGCCTGCGCAATGTTGAATGTTGCCTCGCACCACCGTCGTTGGCAGCGTCGGCCGGCGGAGGCCACGGCTGAGGGCGACACACCTAATTTGCCAAGCCAGATTGACTCCACGATGCCGGAAATCCAAGGATTGCACATTGCTGATCAAACATGGACGCCACTGCCCTTGCTCCTCGCCCTCAACCAGTTTCATGTACGCAATTGCAGTGGCGTCGGCATCAGCCCCGTTGTTGGCTCTGTAGAGGCAGACGGCGGCCACATAGGCCGCCCCTCTGTTCCCATCCTTGGTAGCGCGGTGGAGCTCGTCGAGGGGAGGCTGAGGGCTGTGGTTCCTACCGAAGATGTCGTCCATCCCGATGAGGAAGCAGGCCACCGGGTTGCCGGCTATAGCCAGGCTACGAAGGAAGACGTCGTAACCGACGGGGTCATTGTTCTTCATCTGCTCGACTGGAACCCGATCCAGTGCCACACGCCTACCGACGTCTCTGTCATGGCAGGGGCGGAGCATGTTCTTGCAGGTTGCCCGTAGGCTGTAGAGGTCCTCCATAGGCCGATTCGATGTCGCACCGACTCGGCCAATGATGATCGCCAGCGCCTCCTACGGGAGTTCCGCGAGCGACCGCGGGTGCTCTCTCGATGCCATTAGTGCCGGCGTGGAAGGGAAGTCACGCGGTGTGGAGCAGAGGAGGCACAACGTAGGGGTGCGGCGGATGGGCACAACGAGGAGTGTAGGCAGTTGTGGTTTTCTCGCGAGTAGATGAAGGGGCTGTGTGGTGGTTTCACGGGTAGAAGAAGGGGTTGGGGCAACAGTTATTTATTTTGGAGAGAAGATACAGGAGACGCGTCTCCGATGAGTGTATACTACTAATTGCACATCTCGCTTATCGAGGAGTCAAACTCTTTGAAGTTTGACGAAATGTAGACAAAATAATATCAATACTCTCCGATGAGTGGTACTACTAATTGGACATCTCGATTATCGAGGAGTCAAACTCTTTGAAGTTTAAACAAACTCTTTGGAGAGTTATCGGCGACGTGGGTTTTGTGTACACATGTCTTATTTGTCGGACGGGCAGGTTGTCTTTTTTTATATAGGCTGCATTTCTCACATAGTTTTTCAGGTAGAATACATACTGAATATATACAGTATCTTCGGCAGAATATACAGGCATCATATATTATAGAAAGGAGATTCAAATTCCACCAATACACATCCTATATATATTGCAGAAAGGATTCCATTTCCAGCAATAGACATCCTTGCATTTTACAAAAAGGATCGGATTCAGCAGAAATCAATCTTGCTTCTTTTTCTTCTTTGATTTTTGTATATGGATCTTTTCACGATGGACGCTTCGCAAGTATGGTGTTTTGCCAGCTCCAAAGACTCGGGGCATGTATGAAGTGTGAAAGGATGGACTTTCGTCAAACTGGTTGTATTCCTCCTCCTCAACAACATTTTCAACCCCAACAATCCTTTTTTTCAGGCAAAACCACACTCTAGTTATTCTTTGCAAGGTCAGGTACATAGAACACTTGCTCAACATCCTTGGCGAAGACAAGCAGTTCGTTTTTGTAACCAAAGACTCGGAGATCAACACTAACATAACCAAATTTGTCCTTGATCATAGCTCTCTTCGCATTGGTGACCCATCTACACCGAAACAAGGCTACCTTCAATCCTACATAATCAAGCTCCCAAATTTCCTCTATTTGACCATAATATGTGGCTATGTTCTTCTTATTGTCGACAGCCCGTACACGCACACCACTATTTTGATAGACGCTCTTGGCATCCTAGGCCATGGTGTAGAACGTGTATCCATTGATATCCATTGCTTGATATGCTGTAATAGTGAATAATGACCCTACTGCTAGTTTTCTTACCAGATCGTCAGTTATAGCAGCGCTGCCACTCTGGACATAATATCGGTGTTGAAGCATTGTAACCTCTACGCTTTGTTCTATCACGGTGAAATGAGCCTTCCTGAAGGCCTCTGGGTGTGGAGTGATTGACTTTTTCCCCAGGGTCCCAACACCTGAAAGCCTACCTTCATGCCGTGAATGAGGCACAGCAATGGGGTTTTGGGGGTCCATATAACCCATGTCCCACTCCACTGCTTCGATGGTCTCATAGCCATGAACAATGGCTCCCTCCAGAAATGACCTGTTATGTACCAATGATTTGAGGAATCCATAGTACCTCTCATATGGAAAAATCTGATGAAGGTAAGATGGGCCAAGGTACCAGATCTCCCTCACGAGGTGTGTTGTTAGATGCAGCATGAGATCAAAGAATGATGGTCGGAAGGTAGCTTCAAGCAGGCATAGGGTCTCGAAATGCCTCCTCTCTATGTCCAATAGTTTTTCCTCATCAATCACCTTCTGTTCTATTTCATTGAAGAATAAACACAAGCTCATGACCGCATCGCGAGCCAGTTCTATCTGGATACCTCTTAGTGTAACAAGAAGAATAGATGTCATCAACACATGGAAATCATGAGATTTCATCAAGTTGAAATTCATTTTCATGTCCTTCACCGACACTAGCCACTTGAAGTTCGATGAGTAGCCTGAAGGTACTTTCAAACCATGCAAAAACTCACAGAATTCTTTTCTCTCTGCTTTTGACAAGGTGGTTGCAGCAACGAGAAGGTCCATCCCCGTGTCTGTTTCCTCTGCATAGAGCTCCGGCCTAATGCCCATATCTTTAAGATCCTCCCTTGCATTTTTATGATCTTTTCCTTTCGACTTCTATTGTAGCAATGTTCCTAAAGTGGCTTCACACACATTCTTCTTGGCGTGCATGTTGTCAATCGAATGACGCACATCCAAAAGCGGCCAATACTCTACCTCCCATAGAATTGATTTCTTGTTCCACATTCCTCACCCATCTTCTTCTTCTTCTTCACCATCTCGCTTCTTTCTTTTGTGAAGTTTCTTTTCAGACAATATGGGTAACTCCTCGATAGTTTCGACGTCCTTGACTTGCAAGTGGAGCAGATCTCCAGTCACATGCATTGGCGCCTGTCGATTCTCCTTTTCCCCATTAAACTGACAATCCATGTCCCGGTAGGCATGTTTCTTGCTGAGGAAACAACAGTGCCCCATAAATGAGAATTTCATTGAATTTCTTAGCCACGCTGCACAAGTTTCTTCCAAGCAGTGTGGGCAAGCTGCACCTTTCCTTTTACTCTAGCCAGAAAGGTTGCGATGAGACGGGTTGTCGTTGATGGTGGTGAACAACATGGCGTGCAATGTGAACTCCTCACGGCCGAACTCATCCCAAACCTCCTTCACACCAGGCTTCCAAAGTATCTTCAAGTCATCAACTAGTGGCCTCAAGTAGACATCAATACGGTTGCCAGGTTGCTTTGGCCCGGAGACCAATATTGTCAGCATCATGTATTTCCGTTTCTTGCATAGCCAGGGTGGAAGGTTGTAGATTGACAGCACGATAGGCCAGGTGCTATGTGTTGAGCTCTGGTTATCGAATGGGTTCACACCATCTGTGCTCATAGGGAACCGAATGTTCCTGCTTTCACCGGCAAATTCCTCAAAGTGGGAATCAATATTTTGCCATTGTTGGCCATCTGTGGGGTGCTTAATCTTGCCAACTTCCTTCGTTCGTGCCTTATGCCAACGCAAGAGTTGGGCCTCCTTTCATGTGGTGAACCATCTTCTCCACCGAGAAATGATGCAAAAATACCATGCTACCCTCACATGAGCCCCTTTAACCTTCTTCTTCTTCTTCTTGCCTGTGATCTCCACGGGCTCGTTCTTGTCATCATCAGCATTGTTATCATCTCCACCATCTTTTTTCCTCTTGTACTGATCGAACCCACACTTGGGGCACCTGTCAAGGTCTGCATAATCTCCACGGAATAATACACAACTGTTCTTGCAAGCATGAATTTTTTCAACCTCTATTCCCAGAGGACAAATTATCTTCTTTGCCTCATAGACAGACTCGGCTATTTGGTTTCCCTCGGGTAGCATGTCCTTAAGGAGATCTAATAGTTGTCTGAAACTTTTGTTGCTACAACCATGATCTGCCTCAAGCTGCAGAAGTTTTAGATCACAAGAAAGGCGAGAGTACTTCTTGCAACCAGGATACAGGGGTTTCTTTGAATCTTCAACGAACTACTTCAGTCTCGCTAATTCAGAAGCTGTATACACTCGTTGAAACTCAACATCTCGCAACATTTGATCAACATTATGCACACGTTGCAAAAACGCACCATCATTGAAGCCTGTAACTTCTTGATCAGTGATATCCTCAGGCCTCATCACAATTGGTGGGAATGGTTCATTTTCCTCAAAAACTCCACCTTCATCAAGCTCTTCATCATGGCATAGCACTGCCCCTTCATTATTAAGGCATGTAGCATGGTGTCATGCTTCACCTTCATTTAGGCATCCTGCTTTGACTTCATTAAGCCCTTCCTCACCATGTTTATTCCAACACGTGTAATTTTCTTTCAAACCACGTGTGATCAAATGATGAAAAATGTTGTCCCGTTGTCCGAACTTCTTCTGGTTGAGACAATCTATACAGGGGCAAAGCATTGCCTGAACACCACGGTTTCTCATATCCGCCTCTGCTTGATCTAGAAAACCATTGACCCCCCTAAGAAACTGTCCCAATCTCGGGACTTAGTGTACATCCAAGCCCGAGCAGCAGCAGCCATCTGCAATTTTCATACATCAAATGAGCATAATGCATCACCAAAACCGATGAGTAAGAGGATTAGGACAACGAAGTTCAATAAAAGGGGGCAATTTCCACATTGACGAGGACTGTCTGCGAGGCGAGCGCTTCCGAGGAGGAGGACGAGGCGTCGCGGCCGCGGCGACGGCGACGGCAACGTCGACGGCGCGGAGGACGGCACCGAGCCCGAGGAGGAGGATCAACTACTACATTGGAGGACGGTGTCGTACGGTGCGGAGGGACACCGCACCGCGGTCGACGTCCGCCGGCCCCTTTCGCCGTCACGCACGCGGCCGGCCGGCCTGATGCAGCGCTGGCTTTCTGAGGAGAGAGAGGGCGCGCGCAGCGAGTGGGGCCTTCAGAGAGCGCGCGAAAATGCTGCTGCAGCAACGGCGGGGAGAGAGCGAGTGGGGCCCTCAGAGGAGAGAGAGCGAGTGTAGTTGTCGGAGATACCAGAGTGGTCAGAACGCAAAGACAAAGACGCGTATTAACAACACGCGTCTCTAATGTGAGAAAACAAAGGAGATGCTAGCTCCAAACAAGCGTCACCAAATGGGTCGTCATAAAACGAGACACGTCCTAAAAACCACGCGTCTCCAATAGGAAAGTCATCAGTAATGGACTCAAAGAGCCCGTTACTGATAGGTTTCACTTTCGTATCAGACGCATTTTAACGTCCGTTACAAACAAAACATGCAACGGGCGTTTAAGAAGTCCGTTACCAGAAGTCCTCATTGGTAACGGGCGTTGTGGTGGCAAGGTCAGGGCGAGGTCGGGGTCGAGCCTACCGCGCTTATGCGTAATGGGTGCCAAACAACAACCATTACAGATGGGGTCGATGTAACGGGTGTTAAGGGCCCGTTACAAATGTTGTTGACCTATTTGAGGTTTTCACGTAGTGTGAGGGGCTGCCACATGGATTGCCCTGGATCCATGATGTCACCAATCCATGTGAAGAGCTCTCAACGAATCACACGCTGCCACGTCAGCATCACATGGATCTATGGGCACACTTTGCTAACCAAACGGCCAGGAAACTTCGCATGCACGAGGGATGAGCATCAGGGCCCACATGCAAGTCACTTAGAGGAAGCACAGGCCAGATGGCCAGCCGAGGGTATCGACCGACCCTAGGATCGGCCGAACTGACCTAGGGTCGGTTGATCCCCTCCTTCCACGTGTCATTTGCCCATTGGTTCTTGGCTGCATCCCGGGGTGTTTTGGAGCACTTGGAGCCATGGAGCAAGCCACTCCCTTGCCTATAAATATAAGGGGATGGGCCTCATTTCCTACACACTTCCAAGCTCTCAAGTTTCCACTTCTCTCTTGTGTAGCTCTCTCTCCCTCACTCTAATTCTGCCCATGTGATGTGATTCTCACCTCTATGTGGTAGAATGGGGTTGAGAAGAGATCTAGACTAGGATTAGTTGATAGATAGAGTAGGAGTGAGTAGTGAGTTGATGTCCTCATGGGTGCATTGTTCTTCATTTAGATCAAAGTGAGTATTCGACATTTCTTATTTAGACTATAGTGGACATCATGCATGAATGATATGTTCTTGTGTTCTTGGCTTGTTCATAGTTTAGAGGCTTGTGTTCTTCATGACACAAGGCTTCGATCCTTTAGAGCTGGTTCATTAGTTCAAGTATCTGTTTGCATGCTTTGATCCTGTTTAGCTGAGTAAGTTTGTTGTATCTCGTTAGCATCCAAACCTTTCTTGTTGCTCCGTAACTTGATGACTAGTACGATCTGAGTTGTTCTCTCTCTAGTTCTTAGTCCCGTATTTATACGGGTTGCTATAGTGTTGTTAGCGGGTCGACAGACGTAACCGTGCTATAGAAGTTATCGGGAGTGCAGACGTGGTGTCTGGACTCTGGTTATCCTATGAATACTAAGTGCATTTGCGTAACGATAGAGGTAGGCCGCAGTGGTGACAGCCTGTTGGAGCCTTTGAAACCCTCCGCGCCTGTGTACCGAGTAGGGCCCCGTTGCAAAACATTGGCCTAGACCTAAGAAGTTAGGATGGGCTGGCGCCCCACGGGGAGGACTAATAGCGGATAGATCCATCTCAAGAGTTAAACTCATCAAGAAAGTACTTCTCACATCCTACCTATCTCAGTAGTAGCTAGGTGTCCTTGGGTAGACCTTCGTCCTGTTACTCTCCCGTCCTTGGATTCGATACCCTTTGGGAATACTCATTCTCCGAGGGAGAAGTGCTACAACATTGTATCCGTACGCTTCCGGATTCGTTCGCACTCGTCAGTGTACCCGGGAGTTTCTTACACGCTCATGCTAGTGCGCCAGTAGTGGTGACGTTAAGAAACGCCAACACTTATCAAGCTTTCCCTTCTTGAGAAAAACACTTGCAACCAAAGACTCAGAAGTGACTCACCTTGGTAGCTCAGCCATGCATGAGCTCATAACTTGTTTTCTTCTTGAATGCTCGAAGAAAGATCCTGTTCGACACATAGCATGCGGTCCTTACCACCTCAGCCCAAAACCTCCCAGGAGTCTTGTGCTCATCGAGCATCGTCTTAGCCATCTCACACAACGTCCGGTTCTTTCTTTCCACAACTCCATTCTGAGGGGGCACATAAGGAGTCGAGTACTGATGCTCAAGACCAAGATCACAGCAAAAGATATCAAAACGAGAGTTCCTGAACTCAGAGCCATTACCATTGCAGATTGCTCAAATAGTGTTCCCATGCCTCTCATTCTTCAACCTCACGATCAAGTCTCGAACAAAACTAAACATCTCACTTTTATCCTCCAGGAAAAACACCTAGGCATAGCGAGAATAGTCGTCCACCACAACCAGGACATACCACTTCCCACCCACCGAGCGAACTCGAGCTGGCCCAACAAGGTCCATATGCAACAGCTCTGTCATACGCTCTGTCATGATAGTAGTTAGGGGTGGATGAGAAGCAGCGACCATCTTACCATGCCTACAAGGCGCACAAACCAACTCCTTCTCAAACCTCAACCTTGGCAATCCTCGCACCGAATTGTAACACCTGTTTTTTCCAAAGAAAACCGAGTGCAAATCTATATGCATGCTAGGATCAAGTTTCATGCATATAGTTGACATAAGTGAATAACAGTACAGTATCACGTAAAGAAAGAGAAAGATTATCAGAGTATTATGCTAAATCCTCGAAACGAAGGCTCCAAACATCACAGGCAATCGACTGGGGGATGCGTACGCCTAGCACCAGCAACATCTTCATAACAGCCTCCTCTTTCTAAGCAACATTGTTTATAGCAAGGGTGAGCACATGTCGTACTCAGCAAGTGTGGGGAAAGTATGAATGCAGAGGCTTAACAAGGAAAGGCTGACAGGTTGACTGCATTAAGCATTTTTAGTTGGTCAAATTTTATTAGCACCTGATTACTATGATATAAGTATATACCAACCCACAATTAACATAAAGAGATACGCCATAAGCATATGGCTAACATAACCATAACAATGATTTAAGTCCATCTTCAAGTTCAATTATCATGTGAGGGTCCACGCCGCTCTTGACCGTGAGCACGGCTAATCGATTAGTTTTAAACACTTTGCAGAGGTTGTACATCTTTACCCACAAGTCGTGTAAAAGTTATGAAGAAGCCATGCGATGCTAGCTAGGCATCATAGCACACTACCGAGGTGTGATTGCATAGGGACGCTACAAGGCCTTTACAAAGTTTCCCTAGTGTGAAACAACCCGCGAAGGTTCTGAGCCGCCGTAAGATATAACGTCCGCTAGTAGGTACCGTGTCTTAGCCAAGCCCAACTCCCTACTAGAGCGAGTCTATACCCCAACTAACGCTCCCCCTTGCCCTTTTGGTAAGGTCACCCCAACACTAGAGTCCCTAATTAATTAGCCAAGCCAAAGCCATATAGCCTTGTGGTTACACTGTTGTCCTGGGTGGTCGCTCCATGTTCCGATTAAGCATGGTGATCTTGTATTAACCAAAGATATATCATAAAAGTAAAGCAAGTTCATCATTGTTGTTGTTCATTAGAACCACCATAACCCAAAGTAAAGCAGCTAAGCAAAGCTACCCAACAGAAAGGTAAACCCAAGTTGACAAGGAATAATGGTAATAAAGATTAGGATAAACCTTAATAGGACCCATCAATATTAATGCAAGCATATGCAATCTGATTAAACACAGTTATTGGGACAAAAGAATAAGGACACACTTGCCTTTAAACAGTGTAATGATGTTGCTAAGAATTCTTCGTCTTCAAGCTCTTCAAAGCTCTCGAACCACGTTCATTCTACTCGCATCAATCAAGGCAAACATCCAGAGAACACACATACAAGCAAACAAATAAAATAAATTTAAAACAGTACACCGATCACCATAAAACGTACTGAAAGCGGTATGAAACTATTATACATGTTGAGACGAACACGTGAGCGAACGAATTGTTGAAAACAGACATGAATTGAATAAGATATGGACTTTTAGAAGAAAAGGGTAGCTGATTGAACAATATGTAAGGATGATGTTATCATGGAGCAATAATGGATAGATAGACTGGTTCTGACATGAGCAAAGATTTCATAAATAGATAAAGGATTATTCTATGGATCAAAGATAAGCAAGGACAGAAGATTAATGGGTTTTAATATTCTGGAAAGAAAACACTATTAGAAAGCATTCCAATTATTTTTCTCTCCTAGAAGAAAAGCTTCTACTTACTGCATAGGGATGACATCATCATGATGTCTTCACCGGCAAGAGGTACATGCATGCACGAACCATGACTCTTGTTTGCTTCTTTTTTTGCGAAGTGACTCTTTTTTTTTTGAACAAGAACTGTGGGGGAGATCCTCACATTTGCGAAGTGACTCTTGTTTGCTTCTGTACCAAAACATCTGTCTTTCTATTGCTGTCATCTTGCTTTCGACTTCACGACCCGTAGTTTCCTTTGAATGGTTGGCCAACATTAGCGTAGCTCGGCATTGCCTCAAAGCAACAGGACGATGGTGGCCACAACCTGCGCGCCGGCGATCTACGCACGAAGCATGCACACAGAACGCACAACGTGCTCATGCACGTAGAAGCAAGCACATAGCATGCAGGTAGGAAGTAGAGAAGGGGGCACATATGCGCTGCAAGGGACAAGGGATCGATACAGATGAGCGGCAAAGCTGAGACCGGTAACATGATAGAATTTGTATGCACACAGAACGCACAACGTGCTCATGCACGTAGAAGCAAGCACGTAGCATGCAGGTAGGAAGTAGAGAAGGTGGCACATATGCGCTGCAAGGGACAAGGGATCGATACAGATGAGCGGCAAAGCTGAGACCGGTAACATGATAGAATTTGTATGCACACCTAAGAGACGAAAACAGCGGCGGCGGCTGAGATCGTAACTCGACAAAGATGGCGGCAGTATGATCCTTCATGTGGACATGCTCCTCCGATACACTAGGTCACAAACGATTTGTGCTGACCCTTGCAAATTAGTGTGCTGGCGGGTGCAATTGGCAACCGCCAGCACTGTGGTTTGCAGGGACGCCGGTTCATCACCCGCCAGCGGTAGCATAACAGTGCTGGCGGGCAACATAAGGAACCGCCAGCAGAAATGAGGACGATTTCTGCTGGCGGTTGTCATATGTTGCCCGCCAGCACTGTGGCCCTCAATAAAACCCGACAGCTTCTTCTTCCCCAGCTACCTTCCATTGGAGCTTTGCCCGAGAGGAGCTCGGGAAAAGCTTCAAAAACACCCAATCTATGTGGGGGGAGGTTTTGCACTTGATTTCCTTGGAGGAGGTGGCTATATAAGGTGAGTTTGTGCTATTCCAACCTTCTTTTTTACCTTTTATCCATCATTTCTAGCTTCATTATAGATTCAGCTCTCTAGATCTAAGGTTTGCTAGCTAGGGGAGAGAGAGGAGTGAAGAGTGAGAAAATTAGTTGTAGATTATTTTTTTAAGTAGATTTATTATGCAAATTAATTGTAGATTCGCTATGCTTGTCATTAATATAATTTGGTTCATTAAATAAAAAAGAGAGAAGTGAAAAGAGAGAAAATTTATTGTAGATTTTTTTAAGTATAGTGTTATGCAGATTAATTGTAGATTCGCTATGTTTCTCATTAATATAATTAGTTTCATTAAATAAAAAGTAGAATTGAGTTTTTAATTATTGTGACTCATTTATTATTACTATATGATTAAATTAGTTTCTAAAATGTAGAATTTTTTCATAGGTTGTTTAACATGGATCACAGAGCATGGATGTATGGCGTACAGAGACATTCTTCTACATTCATGATAGAGTTATCAAAGTTTCTCGAGGTTGCGAAGAAGCACGCTCACATTTGCAAGTCAAAGCAAATACGTTGTCCGTGTACTGATTGTTGCAACAAACTTGTATGGGAGGATACTAATGACATCAAGATGCATTTGATACAGCGAGGTTTTATGAAAGGATACACAACTTGGTCCCACCATGGTGAGACAATGTCTACTTTCAACAATGCAGACATTGGCACCGGGTATGATGAAGTGGGTGACGAAGATGAAAATGATCATGTCATGATGGATGATGCTTTTGATTGTGGAGATGAAAATGGTAATGAAACAGATGCACCACAAGTGGACGATGAATGTGATGTTGATATGGAGGAAATGTTGCGCCACATTAAACCGGAGGTGTTGGTAGGGACTGCTAAAGGGTTAGAAAATTTTGAGACACTTAAGAAGGCAGCAAAGGAACGTATGTATGAGGGTTGTGGGAAGGAGTGGCCAGTGTTGCGTTTCATCCTCAATCTTCTGATTGTTAAGGCTAAATTCGGATGGTTTGACAATAGTTTTAACGAACTCCTTACTTTGTTGGCCAACCTGCTCCCGAAGCCTAACCTTGTGCCAAAAAACACATATGAAGCAAAGAAGATCATCAACCCATTGAAGATGCGGGTGCAAAGAATACACACATGCAGGAACCATTGCATATTGTACCGCGGTGACTATGCAGAAATAAAGAAGTGTCCTAATTGTGAGGCTAGTCGTTACAAAAGTAATGCTGATTTCGACGCAGAATGTGTCGCTAGCACAAAAGGCGGAAAGAGGAAGAAGGGTGGAAAGAAAAGTGCAGGTGCTCAAGTGGGGGATGAGTCTAGTATTGGTACCACTGACACGACTAGTCAACGTAAAGTCCCTGCCTTGGTGATGTGGTATTTGCCGATGGAGGACCGTCTAAAGCGATTGTTCTCGAACCCAAAGACCGCCAAACTAATGACTTGGCATGCCGATCGCCCAGAGAAGTCCGATGGGAAGCTTAGACATCCTTCTGATGCTCGCCAGTGGAGGACCTTTGATTCCGAGCATAAAGACTTTAGAGATGAAAAAAGAAATATACGGTTCGCGTTAAGTACATATGGCATGAATCCATTTGGTGAAAGAAGCAGCACGCACAGCACATGGCCAGTGCTGATGACCATATACAACCTTCCCCCCTGGCTATGTCACAAGAGAAAGTTCCTTTTGCTAACCATTCTAATCCAAGGGCCGAAGCAACCTGGTATTGACATAGATGTTTTCCTGGAGCCATTGATGGAAGATATGGAGAAGTTTTGGAAATATGGGGTTGAGATGTGGGATGAGTACAGACAGGAGAAATTCACACTTTATGCAATTATCTTTGTTACCATTAATGATTACCCTGCCCTATTTTCTGTGTTGGGTCAGATAAAAGGAAAGACAGCTTGTGTAGTTTGCGTTAATGGTACAATATCTGTCTACCTAAAAGGATCTACGAAGATAGTGTATATGGGGGCCAGACGCTGGCTACTGAGGAGTCACAAGTACCGGAAGATGGCGGACTATTTTGATGGAACGATTGAGGGACATTCTGCCCCACAACCGGCCACGGGTAAAACCGTATTTGAAATGTGTCAGAAGGTCAAGTTCAAACTCGGTAAGAAGTCAAAAGATAAAGATGGTGTTGGAAGGAAGGAGGCTGAAGCTACAGAGAATGTCAATAATGTGCCTTTCAAGAAGATGTCGATATTCTTTAAGTATTTGCCATACTGGAAAGACCTGGTAGTGCGCCATGCCATTGATGGGATGCATCTTCAGAAGAATGTATTTAATAGCACAACCGGATTCTTAGGCTTAACGAGCAAGGTAAGGGACGGACTGAAGTCACGTAAGGATCTTGTTGACCTAAAAATCAGGCCAGAGCTCCACCCGCAAGAACGTCCTAATGGTAAGCAATACCTCCCCCCTGCTAGCTACAACTTAACACAAGATGAGAGGTTGGCTATCTGCAAGTGCTTGCGCGGGCTGAAAGTGCCTACCGGATTCTCATCGAACATCCGTACACTAGTCTCGTTGAAGGACATGACGCTTACTGATTATAACTCTCATGATTGCCATGTGATGATCACTGTTTTTCTTGAGATTGCGATCCGAGCTGTCAAACCAATATTCCTTAAGATGGTAATCACAAGGATGTGCTACTTTTTCAACTTCATTTCGCAGAAAGTCATCGATTCAGTAGAATTGGCAAGGCTTCAGCTTTTTATGTCAGAAAGTCAAGCGCAGCTCGAGATGTGCTTCCCTCCGTCCTTTTTTGATATCTTGGAACATCTAATGGTCCACATGGTCGAGCAAATTACTGAACTAGGAGAAGCCATGGTTACGTACAGACTGCGAAGGAAGAATTGTCAAAGGATAAACTAGCATTTCTTACTAGTCTGGCTTGATGATGTATCTCTTGTAAGACTTTATTAATCAATATCGTTGTAAGACTTTAAATTAAGTCTCATTTTCCACTCATTATTATATTACATTCGGTTCTATTTCACGTCATTAAAAACTCACAAGGAAAACCATACTAATACAACAACGTATGATTAATACATCAGTACTTTAGTCTTAGCAAAGACTACAAGTTCAAATGCATAGAATTAAAAGGGTACATATTTCATACTTAATTAAAATCTAGGATCGTTCACATCATGACCGTGAATCATCGCGACGTACAAAGTATGATTAATATCGATGATGTTGATTCCTAAGAACCTATCAACATAATTCAGCGCACATATGTATGCACCATCTCTGGCCATGTAGGGTGTCATGAATATCTCTCCAAATATTTGCACCGAATTCGTAAATGATGATAGGGTAATGCCAGCTTGCCAACCGCCGCGTACTGGACTTGGGTGCGGTGTCGTGAATGTCCATCCAATGTTATGTAATACTTGACGTAAGACCTCTTGCATACCTTGATCAGCGTGCATGAAACTGTTATAAAATGCGTCCTGATTCAATTAGCAAGCAAAACATAACGTGTAAGTAGACAGTTCTTAAGAAAACAAATTCCGAAAATAACGAGTAAGTTTTAGTTACATACAATGGGCGATTCATACGATGGTGATATCCGTTTAGGCATTTCAGTGACAGCCATGTTGTTGTGTTCTAAGGCTTTAATCTTGAAGTAACTATAGTCTGGGATTACATGTCTTGTTTGAGCTTCTATTTCGATAAGTGCCTTCCTCACAGCATTAGAAGCGGCAACATGTGGTTGTAGTGCAGCAATAGAATTGACATGGCTAATAACTGTATCACCAAGTGTTTGCTCTCGCATGCCCGCAGCGTTAATTGATAGAGAAACAATAAATCTTCCTCGTGATGAAGTCGTTTGTTCATGTCTCACCATTGGAGCTTGTCCAGTCACACAATATATAACTCGTTCTAACCATTGCATTGGTGAAACCAGCTTCATTATAATGCAAACAATACACATTATTATCATTGTAAAAATAATGACAAAATCAAAAAATAGAATATCTAAGTACATACCACATTTTGGCGTAACTCTTGTTGGGTAATGGGCATGGGTTCTTGACCGACGGGGAAGGAAGCACCAACAGGCTGCCCTGGGGGTGGTGGCGGAGGCTCTGGGACAGGGGGACCACTACGGACAGGACGACGACCACCTCCACGACCGCCATCACGATTAAAAAATTCAAAGCGACTTGTCATCATTACCCCTAAAATATGCACGATATTTTATTAAAATTTTCTAAACATTCACAAGTCTAACAAAATTTTGCTTATAAAATTTTTACACATTCTCTAATCTACACATAATCTAAACACGTTCAATTTTTACAAAATCTCTAATCTACACAAAAATCAAACATTATTGAATTGCAATATGAGATTAAATTAATTTATACCAAACCGAGAGGAGGCACGACGCCGGCGAAGTTCGGGCCCGTGAGGCGCTGCGCGGTGATGTAGGGCAGGGGAGGAGGCAGCGGCCGGAGGAGGAGGAGGCGGGCAGGGGAGGTTCGTTCGGCACGCCGTCGGTAGGGGCGCGGCCCGGGAGGCAGGGGCGCGCGTGGCCCGTGGAGGAGGCACCTAGCACGACCGGCGCACTGGCGGGGCTCGATCAGGCAGGGTGGTGCGGCGATGCTCGGCCTGGGGCGCGGCGGCACTCGGCCTGGGGGTGGTGCGGCGGCGCTCGGGCAGCCTGCCGGTATCGATCGATCCAAACCGTCTGCATTGACTTTTGTTGCCACAACCACAGCACTGACGGGCGCTTATGAGGCCCGCTAGCAGTAACTGTCTGCGCTGGCGAGCCCTTATGACGCCCGCCAGCAGTGATCGTCACCGCTGGCGGGCGCTTATGACGCCCACCAGCATACAGTATTCAGATGGTTTTTAAATTCCACTACTACAATTAGTTTTTAAAATTCCTCTACTGCAATAAAATAGTATCAAATTGAAGACATCACAACCGAATATATTATTGTATCAAATTGAAGACATCACAACTGAATATATCACAAGTAATAACCACTCAAGACATAAAAAGGGTACATCGATAGTTCAAACAGGGTACATTACATAAGTTCACAAATATCACAAGTTCACAACCTTCAGAAGTGAAGTTCACGACAACAGTTCACAGGCAAGCTCACAGCGTCACAAAACGTAGTTTTCCACAGATACAAATACATTCATAATGGATTCGAAGTGAACAACTGAAGCTCAAATCTCGGTGCTAGCATCGTCCTCAAGTGCACCAATGCAGCCAGATACAATGTCGATAGATGTTGACATGTCCTCTCTAGTTGGAGTAGAACCATCGTGATCAATGGACGGACTGTTGGTAGATGTTGACATGTCCTCTCTAGTTTGATCAATTGAACCATCGTTTGATGAATCGACGGGTGCAGCTTCCAGAAATAGAACTACAACACATGAAAGTTTCATCACTTCAATTTGCAAATGCCAACTTACTTAATACATCACAATCGAATATATCACAGCTTCAAACATGTTCAGAAGTAATAATCTACCTAGATCATGTGACGTTGGTACTCCAAACATGTCTTAGGTAATTTAGAAAACAATTACAACATTCCTAATCTAATCGCTTGAGAACTGGCCGGAGATCAGAGAGCCAAAAGAGCTTCCGGAGTCCTGCGACGACATGTAGTAGTACCCTCGCTGGGTTGAAGGTGCAGACGATGTATGGGCTGCTTGTATCATACCTACATGCTGACGACCTCCACTAGCTTGACCTCCTTGTGCGGCGGAAGGCCCCGAACCGTCGCCACCTCTGGCTGGAGGATATAACATGAACCGACGCCATTGGTTGCGGTTATCTACAGTCAGAGTGATAATTGTTAGAGGGAACAATGTACAATTATCAGAGTAAGGTTGTGCTACAGAATGAAATCAAATAGGTCACATGTTCAGAATGATATTACTGTTGCCCAAAGCACTTCTCTGTCCATCATCGGGTGGTGCAGCTGATTCTGCTTCAATCCAAATACCCCACACGTTCAGAATGGTATCACCTTTTGTTGCTCTTCTGCGGATGCCTACACTTTCATCTTCAGGTATAGATGATGGGCTTGCATATGTGGTAAACAGCATAGCGAGATCGGACCTCCTCCTCTGCACAGCGTTAACCTGACATATGTTCTGGAAGACTCTTCCACAGAAATTAGGAATGTTCCAAAATATTGGTGGCACTCCAAGCAAGGTGATCCTCAGTGGTTGCGCAGATTGTGGTGGGTGTGGGACTGGAGCCGGTGGCATCGCGGTGACGGGTATTGTGGAATCAAGAGAAAATTCTGTTGAACCATAAAATGGTGTCATTGGCTAGATCTGGAGCTTATATCCATCAACTCGAAGCAATCTATGGTCCAAGATTCATTCCAAGTCAGCCGCTGAAGTGGTCACAGCCACATAATCATTAAGGAAGTGCCAGATATTTTCTAGCGGAACCGCCACACCCATCTGATCATGAATGGCTGTCTGTATCTTCATGCGACCGATGTTATCAAAGTTACATCCGGTCCTAAAAAGTACCATGATGCCAAGGTAGCGTGCATCATACGCATTGACCTCTTCCTCCTCAAAGAGAACGAGGTTTGGACGGTGGAAACTCCCCGCCATCAGCTCTGAGGGCCTCTACTCCTGTAAAATAATAGTCGAGTGTATTAGGGTATAGTAACAATCAAACTTGACATTTGTATTAGGGCAGAGTAATGATCATAGAACGATTACACTGAGTTACATGTGTTCGAACTCACCTTCTATGAGGAGCCGGTGGCGGAAGCAAGACGGGGGCCTCCAAGGCAACGGCAACGGCTACTTCTCCTTCCCTGCCAAAATAAACCAATGCTTATTGTATATTCAAAATTTTCGAAACACCTCCCCTGTACGGTGAGGTTTCCAGAAATCTGCAAGTAAAGGCCACGACACGAAGGGCGGGCCACACAAAAATTTTCTAGTTCAACCAAAAAACTAAACAAAATTTTGATCCAGCATCACTAATTCATCAAAAACTAAACAAAATTTTGATCCAACATCACTAATTGATCACTACGTGTAACTAAAAAATTGAAATCTTGAGGAGGCTCTCAAACCACTCACCACAGGTGCAGTCGAATGGAGGACGGCGCCGGCCAGACCACACCCCTCCTATTCACCCTCGGCCGTCTCCTACCCCTCCCCCTCGGTCTCCTCCATCTCCTTCTCCACGGGCCTCCTCCCTCTCCTCCTCCTTCACTTCCTCTCCCCTGGCCGGTGGTGGTGGCGTTGGCGGGAGCTGCGGCGGCGCGGCGGAGGGAGGGGCAGGTGGCGGTGGAGGTGGCAGTGGCGACGGCGGGAGGGAGCGTTGGGGCGGCGGAGGGAGGGAGCTGCGGCGCGGTGGCAGGGGGATCTGTGCTTGAAGATGGATGGATCTGTGCGGCGGAGGGATGGAGCTGCGGCGGCACGGGAAGGAGCTGCAGGCGGCGGCGGGAGGGAGCTGCGGCGGCGGCGGAGGGAGCTGCGGCGCGCGGCGGAGGAGCTGCGGTGGGGAGAAATTTCGGCAGCCTAACGGCGTAGCTTCGAGGTCTCGCCAACACTTAGAAATTTTTCAGGTGCTCGGCGAGCTATATAGAAGAATTAAACTACTAGCGGGCACTAAGGTCGCCCGCCAGTGCTCTAAGTGTCTGCTGGCGGGCTCTAAGGCCGCCCGCCAGCGCTCCCCTGCACTGCGGGTGGGCACTAAGGCCGCACACCAGCGCTAAGGCCCCCAGAGGCACATACATGCCCCGTGCTACCTTATCCTCAGCCGCTCCCTAGATCGAGCTGCTGCTCCCGCCGCCCGCGCTTAGAGCCTCGCCGAGCTGCTGCTCCCGCCGACCGCGCCTAAACCTTGCCGAGCTTCTGCTCCCGCCGCGCGCGCCTAGAGCCTCGCCGAGTTTCCCCACCCTAGAGTTGCGTTGCTCCCACCGCTCCGGCCCGGCAGCCAGATGGCTCGAGGAAGGAGGCACAGGAGCACGTCAAGGCACGGGATGGAGGGAAGAACTAGCCACAATGATGAATCGGATCACCGGCTTCCAGAGATGGGGGTGAGGCATCCATTCAACCACAAATTTGGTGTTTGAATTAATATTGTTCTTGTTTGCGTCTTATGATGATAAATTCTTTGGTTAATGCCAGCTCGAGTGGTTGCTGGAACAACACTCAGAAGAAGGCACGGTGGTGAGGACGGCGCTTACATGCCGCCATGGACAGTACCCACAGTTGACTTGCTGCTGGTCTGGAGTGGATGTAGGGAGAAGGTTCTTGCAATGCTCAAATGTAGATAATCCTTGTGATTTCAAGTACTGGTTTGACCCTGAATTTTCTGGGAGAGCAAATCAAGTGATTCAGGACCTGGTGTCTATGAATGGAAGTTTGTCAGAGCTTGTGCAACATTTTCATGGGTAATGGGACGTTTTGCTTGTTTCCAGACATGAGGCAAGACAAGAATGTCACAAATTGAAAGCCATTTGTAATGAACAACTTAGTTGCATCTGTATCCTGTTGTGTATTTCTGTTGTAATGGCATGCTTCCTTTCAATGGTTTTGTAAGCATGTATGCAATGTTGGTAATGAAATTGAGTATGCTAAATTTGAATTAATGTCAAATTTCCTTCACTACAGTGTTTGAAACATCTACAAGTTTAGTGAAATGTACTTTGAATCATTTTACAGTAGTTCTAGAAATTTGGGAGTAAATTGAACACATTTTGGGCTGTTTTCAATTTTTCTGAATTTTTTGGAAATGCACAGTGCTGGCGGTCTCTTAAGACGACCGCCAGCACTGTGCTTTTCCCCAAAAATAAAAAAATGAAAGTGTGCCTAAACTAATTCAAAATTGTTCGAAACTTCTACAAGTTTACTGAAATGTTAAATAGTAACTATGAAAATTATTATTTGACACATAACACTAAATATTTTTCAAAGTTAGTTCAAATGTGACTCCTGGGTGAAACAACCCAAGAGTTAGAGGGTGTTTCACCCAAGAGACTCATTTGAACTAAAATTTTGAAACTAAAACTTTTCTATGAGCAAAAAACTTTTCCTAATTTACTTTGAATTATTTTACAATAGTTCTGGAAATTTGGGACGAAATTGAACACATTTTAGGCTGTTTTCATTTTTTTTGAATTTTTTGGAAATGCATAGTGCTGGCGGTCGCGTAAGACGACCACCAGCACAGAAGCTCAGTGCTGGCGGGCACTTTATACCGCCCGCCAGCGGTGCTACGGACCATATAGCGGCCCGCGGGGCTGAAAATTTTCTAAGTCCCGGTGCGAAAACGAAAAGACGCCGTGAGGCTGCTGAAATTTCGCGCCGGCCTCACCACCGTCCTCCCCGAGCACCACCGCGTCGCCGTCCTCCTCCCCCAGCGCCACCGCGCCGACGCGCCGCCGCTCCTCGCCGTACGCCCCTGGAGCACCGCCGCCTCCCGCCGTCTTCCTCCCCGAGCCGCGCCGCCGCCGAAGATGCCGGCCGCTGCATCCATCCCAAGCGCCGCCGTCTCCTCCGCCCCCAAGACCCGTCGTTGTCTGCGGATGGAGAACCCGGCGCCGCTGACAACACCACCCTGCGCACGCCGCCGTCCCCGCGCGCTGCCGCCGACAATACCTCTCCGCCGCCCGCCGGCCCCGCGCCGTCGTCCACGCTGCGCGACGCCGCCGCCGGCGAGGTCCCGCCGCCGTCGTCCTCCCTTCACCGGCCGGATCCGGATGGGTGGGTTTTTTTTTAATTTTTTTTGCAGATGTATTATTAGAAATGCTTAATTTGTGGTTAAATGTGTTATTATAACTGTTTATAAATGCTTAATTTGTATTTACATGTCTCGATTAAGTGTGAAAAAAATTGTGTATGGTGTAGATTTCGATATGCTTATCTATTAAGTGTGAAAAAATTTGTGTGTATTTAAATATTAGTTATCTTTATTAATTGAAAAAATTAGAAATGTTTATCTATTATGTGTGAAATTTTGATATGGTTTATGGTCTATTTTTTTGTAAAAAATGTATAAATAATAACGTGTACACTGGAATTTGGAATAGATTTGAGGATTATTAGATAAAATAGTTATTGCTGGATATTATTTGTATTTTTTAAATTATAACTTGTACACCGGTCAGTCATGAATCCTCCGAGGACGAAGACGAAGAAGGATTTCAAGAAGACTATTTAACTCCAGATGAGTACGAACCCAGCGTACCACGGCCTCGTAGGTGTGCAGATGACGATGACGTTGATTACAATCCTAGCCTAGATGAACATGTCTGCATACACATTCATATGTTGTTGATGTGTTTGTTGTTCACATTCAGATATATTAAATATAATTTGTATGTGTGTAGAACGATGATCAATCCCCGCCACGTCGCCGTAGAGCATTGACTAATTCTGCACAGGAGATAGAAGGTTCAGGACCACTACCTTCGACTACTACTACTACTAGTAACCCCAAGAAGGGATGTGGAAAACGCAAACGAAACCAGATCCCTGAAAGAGGACAATATGTGATAGAACAACTTGGTGCCAAAGACGAGCCCGTCCTTCCTGAAGAGATAAATACTCGATTTCGGAACATCACAGGTGCAATTGTCAGGGATCAATTGGGGAACTCGATCACAACAACTAACTGGAAGAAAGTGCCGGTGGCAACAATGGATGTATTGTGGGCCAAACTGAAGGAAAGGTTTGTTTTTCCGGAAGGGATCGAGCGACAGGCTAGACGTTTTGCTAAGGGCCTCCTTGGAAGATGTTTACGGACTTGGAGGTCTACGCTTAATACAGAATTTGTTCAGAAAGGGAAGGATGCTAGGGCAGTGTATGGTAACATCCCGCTAGCGGTGTGGCAAGAATTCAAAGAACAGAAGACAACAGAGAAAGCAATAGCTGAGACTAAAGAATATATAGACAAGGCTAAGAAAGCTGCTGAGAACCCCCATCACCTGGGTTCGGGAGGATATGCTGCCAAGCTACAAAAATGGAGGCAAATGGAAGAACAGAGGAGGGTAGCTGGTTTACCAGAATTGTTTGAAGGCATGGATGAGCGTAGCAAGAATTGGTGCCTTGCTTGAATTCCGACAATAACACCTGACGGCAAGGTTGGATTCAAGAAACCCACAACAGAACAGATTTATGAGAAGTTGGAAGAACTCGCCGATTTGCAAAAGCACGGCCTTTTCAAGCCCGATAGGGAGAAAGATATGCTAACCTCCGCGATCGGAACCCCTGAGCACACTGGCCGTGTTCGAGGGATGTCATCTACCTTACCTTGGGGTAAAGCATTTCCTGAAGATAGAGGAAGGTATAAGAAGCGCGACCGTTATAAGAAAAATCTTGAAAACAAGATGAGAGAAATTGCCAAACAAGAGCTGGTATAGTTCTTCATAACCCAACAAGAGGCCACCGGATCGGCTGCAACCGATGCTCATGGACATGGAGTATTACCAAACCTGCTACTTGCCCAGAGTGGATCTGTCGTCGTTCCTCCAAGTAGTGCTGGGTCTATTGTCAATGCCAAGTATCCTGTTGATGACATAACAGAGGATACCCCATGCAAGTTGGTTATACCTTACGGAAGGAAACAAGATAAGTTTCGCGAGGTTGCAACGGCCATGGCACCTGTGGGTCATACGTTTCCGAATCCACCCCCGCCAGAGAATGCATGGGTGCAAGTTGTCTCGGTGTCTGATAAGGCGTGCGAGATTGATATCCCTACCGATGAGGGGATCGAGCTCCTTGGTGATGCGAGGAACCAATACATACTATGGCATCGCCGAGATATCATTCTTAATGTATCGCCAAATCCCTCACAGCAGCCTGTAGTCGAGAACACAGAAGCATGAACAACTATGGATGTTGGGCAGGGAGATAACGATGAGACCAAGCAGACGACTATGGATGTTGTGTAGGGAGGTAACAATGAGACCGAGGAGCAGACGACTATGGATGTTGGGCAGGGAGGTAACAATGAGACTGAGCAGTCAGTGCTATCACCTATCCATGAAATTGTCCATGACGATGAAGAAAGGGATGCAGATGTGGATAATTCTGAAGTTAATTTACCAAATTCACCTTCCCCCCGCCAGCTTCACCTACCAAGAGGGTACCCCGTTTGATAACCTCATACGCACCAAAAAAGAAAACACCACAAGTTGACACATTCTTACATGCACTGAAGGCGAAAAAAGGTGCAGCCATGAGTGATAAAATTGCAACTCGCTCCTCTGTTCGAAAGAAAAAGCAAGAACTCAATTTATTTGATTCGGAAGAGGTACCCCAGGTTTTTGTGCATGTCAAACCATTCTGTTATACGTGGCAACTGTTGGAGGGGCTGCCGAAACTGAATAAACTGCATGGATGGATCATGTTGGCCATGAAGCAAGGCATTCATACTATTACTGCTAATGTCCCAACGTGGGTGTTCGGTAGCCCGACACCGCGAAAGTTGGTAATTGATCTCCAGGATTTGCACGCGATGTTCCGTCGTGAACGCCTTGACGTGAATCACGTCACCATTTGGTAACTGCATGGATTGTAAGTCAACATGCATGTACCCCATACCAATTTTCAAATCCATATGTGTAGTTTTACTTTGGTATAACCATCCTAAGCGATCTATATATTTTGTAGGATGCAAGCCTTGGATGAAAGGAAGACCGGCGGGAGGTGGAAGGTAGCATACCTTGACCCGCAACAAGTGAGCGAGCCGGCGCACACGTACATAATCAGGGAAGCATTTGAAAAACAAATCGAACAAGAAACAAAGACAGAAGAGGAGAAACAAGCTGTAATACAGAAATTACATGCTGCTAGACAACATGAAGTGACTGTATACATTGCAAAGATAATGAAGAAAAGGATGAAGCAGAAGAGCCACATCATGTGTGCTTACAATTTTAAGTAAGCTATTTCTAATTACTATAGATAAATATATTTAATATGTGGTTTATTTATATTAATTATTGGAACATAATTATTTTCAGAGACCATTTCATTGTCTTATGTATCTGTCCAAAGCTTGGAGAAGCAGGGATCTTCGACTCATTACACTACGAAGAGAACGTTTACGGAGATTTCATTAAAATTCTAAAAAAGTAAGAAAACCCATTGTAGTACTTTAATAATGCATGTAAACACTAGAAATTGTATAACTAACTTCTGTCTTTGTATCCTCAAAGCGCGTATCGGCTATACATAATAAATGGTGGGGAGCACCCTGCAAATAGGAAAAAGATGTTAATACGACATTCCAAATACGTAAGAACATAACAAATTGATATTATTCATAGTTGTTCAGTTCGTTAATAATTTCTCATCACTTTTTATTTTTTTGCAGTGCTACAAGCAACCTCCTGGCAGTATCTTATGTGGATATTACGCGTGTGAGATGTTGAGAAATAATGGAAGGTATCGGACGAATCCTGAAGACGTAAGCCTCTGATACACAACCATGTGCTAATTTACTTTCTAATGATTATGCATAATAATCTTCAATTATTGTGCGTATGTGCAGCTCCCTACTATAGATACTTCGTGGGGGAACCTGAGAGGCAAGGACATCGAGAACATTTGTGCGGATCTGGCGAGGTTCCTCCAACGTGAGATTTGCCACGAGCTGGGAGAATTCTTCGATAACGAAGGAGTGTTGGTTCTAGAAGAGCACGAAAAGTTACGTCGATGGGTGTAGTAGAGGATTATCTATTTTAAATGTGGATTAATATGTGGGACTTATGTACTATTAAATGCTAGTTTGGATTATGTGGTTGATAGACACATTTGGATTTATGGGACAAATACAAATAAATACAGGTGAATTAGACCTACAAATACGAATACTATTGAATACGGGTGAAATTGGCGGATAAATACAAGTAATAAATAAATGCAGCAAAAACTAATGAGAAATGGAAAAAAGTAGTTCCTGACGGGCGGCTTAACCACCCGCCAGCACAGAAATGCTCTGTGCTGGCGGGTGGCATAACGTCATCGCTAGCGGAGAAAACCTCAGTGCTGGCGGGTGTGTTAAGTAGGCCGCTAGCATAGAGGTACTCTGTGCTGGCGGTTGGTTTAAGGCGCCCGTCAGCACTGAGGTCCTCTGTGCTGGCGGTTGATGTAAGTCGCCCGCCAGCACTGAGGTCCTCTGTGCTGGCGGGCGGGCGCCCGCCAGCACTGAGGGCCATTTGTGCTGACTGTAAGTTGCTGGCGGGTGCTGCGCCCGCCAGCATATAAGCGTTTTAGCCGTCAGCACAAATCGTTTGTAACCTAGTGATAGGAGACGAGGACGTACGGCAACCTCGACGTCTTCACGCTGGGTCTTCTCATGGTGATGTCCTCCTCGGCGGCCGGCATACATGGAGTCACGGTATAGTAGATGGTTGGCTGCCGAGATTGATTCATGACGACATTGCTGTGGACGGCTTACTGGTCAATCGATCGTAGCAGATCGATGCTGAGGCGCTAGAAACCTGCCCCGGTGGGATAGGTGAGATGAGCAGTCGGCAGCGGCGGCGGCGGTGATAGCAGATTGAACTCGAACTCTTGGATTGTTTGCAAAGGAGCTAGGGCACGTAGAGGCTCTGCAAAACGATATGTGTGTGTATATATACTCCCTCCGTCCCAAAATGTTTGCACTTTTTGACTTTTGTTCTTCACATTTGACCATTCAAAAAAAAAATATTGTGACTGTTATTTATTTTGCTATGACATGTTTTATCATCATGTATATTCTAAGTATATCATAATTATTTTTATATTTTCACAAAATTTTTGAATGAGACGAATGGTCAAACAAGATCTGCAGAAGTCAAAAGGTGCAAATATTTTGAGACGGAGGGAGTATATATATATAGATATATAGATAGAAAAGAAAGGGTGCGGTTTGCTGTATTACGTGGTCAGGCGACGGAGATTTTCACGCTGCAGATCAGCTTAGGAGAAAACAAACTCCAACTCGTGTTCGTGTACAGCTCGGGAAATAAGAAAACGTACCATGTACGTACATGTATGCATGCCAGGTTGGTAGACTGGCAAAGAGAGGTCGTGGCCTTTGCTTGCTCTCTCCCTCCTACACATAGGCATACAAGTATGCATGGTGCTGTGTCGAATGCACAAGATAATGTATGAACCCGACGTAGAGACTGGAAATGGTGCACTGTAGAGAATGCAAGCAGCTCGATCGGCTTAGAGACCGAAAGCGGCGCACAACAGATGGCGACTCTGTACTGCACAGAAGCTAGTAGCGGCGAGATAGCATGGCCAGCCGGCGACAGGAAAGCAGCAGCGGTGGAACGGCGACGGCGTTCTGGTGCTCGGCTGGCGACGGGAACCCACGTAACGGATGCGGCTCGGCGCGGTGGTGCTCCAGGAGTTGGCGGCTTGGCTCGGCAGCGACGAAGGTGGCGGATCAGGCAGCCGGTGATGATGCGGCGGATGGCAATGGCAGGCGGCGGTGCTGCGCGCGAGGAGGCGGCGGAGCGGAAGGCGAGCAGGACACGCGGGGCCTCGGGCTTCGCCCTTTATAGGGGCGCGGGAGGCGCGCCTGGCCCGACGCGCACGCCAAGGCAGGGGCCTGGCAGCGGCGCTGGCTGTGGCGGCCATGGCTTCTGGCCAGATGGGCTCCGCTAGGCCGGATGGAGCGGGTCAAGCCCACGGGCTCGGCCCGGTGGAAAAAGATAGGATTTCTTTTTTTTTCATTTCCGAAATTATTTTCAGTGCGAAAACAAATCCAGAAAAATTTAGAAAATGTTTTAAGGCACGAAAAATACTCAGAAAATCCTAAAAATTTCAAGAAAATTCCTAGACATAGATTGAGACACGAACAATCCAAATAAAATAATTGAAGTTCATGAAAAACTCATAGAAAATGGGAATAAATTCCAGAAAAAGCTGAAAAATTTCTCGGAAGGATTTGGTCAGCACCTAAGTGTATTTGAAAACCTTTTGCACTCTTAAACACCAAGATGTATCGGCATGAATGCAACACTCACATAATTATTTATTTAATTCAAAAAAACAATCAAAGACTTTTTCCTATACTATATTTCCTATAAAAAAATAAATGATAGAAAATTTTTAAAATTGAGAGAAAATTGTTGTTTAATTTTTCTTTCTGTTCATATCCTAAAATTTGGAAATTACAGCGTGTGACACGAATTGAGACCACTCAAGCAGGAAAGCAAATCAAAGCTCAAGTGTCCCAACTGCTTATGCCACTTCCAAAAATAGAAGAACCAGCCACCAAGCACCGTGCAGGACCATCAGACTGAGAGAAATCAGCTCGAAAGATCTGACCCTCGGGAACGACCGTACAAACAAGGTCACCTCGAGAATCAAGCACCTGAGACGCACCGAACTTAAACCGACCTCAAACCCCTCATCAAGCAGCTGAGACACAGAAAGCAAATTGAACCCCAGCGACTTGACAAGAGCAACACGTCTCAGAGAAATCTTCCTGCTTACCTTTACCATTCCTTCACCAAGAACTCGTCTCTTACCATTATCCCCAAAAGTGATGTACTCCCTGGTACTCACTGGGGTGAGGCTTGTGAACCACCCCCTGTCTCCGGTCATGTGTCGAGAACAATCGGAGTCCAACAGCCAAACGTTTCTCAAGCCTCCCACCTGCAAATCAAAAATGAGAACGAGAATGAGCAAGCGACTCAACACTAGGGTTAGTACAAAAGGAGTCAAACCAGTGTCGAGCCATTTGCCCAATAGTGGGGTTAGCAACATCCATCCTATCATTTCTACCAAAGCTATGACCACCACCATACTGAGCCATCTTACGTCTCGCTGGAGGAGTACGATCACCATGAAAGGAAGAGTGTGACCCGTACCTCCTTTGAGACTCAAAGCTGCGACAACCTCTCCCATCCTCATATTGATCATGAGGTGGAGAACGTCCAGCAAACAGCCCACGACTAGACTCAAACTGCCTACCACCTGTACCACGACCACCAGAACCAAATCTATCAACACCACGGCCTTGAAACCCGAACTGAGCACCTCTCTAGGGTGCACCGGTCTGACTGGTGCCCCTGACCGGTCTGACCGGTGCCTCCCTGGCAGCAACCCGGTCCCGATCAGCAACTCCATATCTCCCCAAGCTTGTATAGACCTCACCACAACCTCTCCCCTAAGTAGTGGTATACGAGGCTCAGGCACACCATGAGAAGGGTGGTACCTGTCCTTGTTCGCCCACTCCTTAGCCAACCTCTCATCCCTCTTCCTCTTGTAACAAAACTAACAAAACTCACCAACGTGACCATCTCTCCCACAACACTCAAAATGGAAGCGGACCTGTTTTGGCTTTGGCTGTGGGTTCTCAATGGGTTTCTCTTCCTCTTTCTTCTCAGACTTTCCCTCAAACACATTTCCCATGTTGCTCACAAATCTCACCAGTTTTTGGAAGTTGTCTATATTATGGCGGGACACAGGTGGATCTGGAACAGTGTTAAGTTTGTTTCGTAGGTGATTTGGCTTGGATGCATACTTGTTTGCACTACTAGGAATTGACCCTTGGAGCACCATTTTTTTCGCAACACCACACATTTGGTTGCAATATTTGGTTTTATAGCAACCAACATTTTAATGGGTTGCGATATCTGGATCTTATGGCCACAAAAAATGTGGGTTGCGTCTGTTGAAACATTCGTTGCAACATGTTGGTGTTAATGCCATGGTGAAAAAAGTGGTTGCCTTTATGGGTATCTATTGCCACAACTCATTGTGCATTGCGATAATATTGATTTAGTGTTGCGATAGATGTGTGTTTCTTGCCACGAAAAGTTATTTGGTTGTGAGTAGGTATGCCTGTGGTCACGATGAAAGAACGTTGTCTACAACTTAACCTTTGTTGCGACAGCTCATGTGCCTGTTGCATCCAAAAAATCATTCGTTGCATTTCACGTGTCTTTGTTGCCACGAACATTTAGTTGGTTGCAAATAGGCATGCATGTGGCCACGATGAAATGACGTTGTCTAAATTTTATCCTTTGTTGCGATAGCTCTTGTGCCTGTTGCATCCATAAAACAGTTTGTTGCGTTTGATGTGTGTTTGTTGCCACGAACATTAAGTTGGTTGTGAAGGCATGCCTGTGGCCACGATGAAATAACTTTGTCTAAAATTTAACTTTTGTTGCGATAGCTCATGTGCCTGTTGCATCCATAAAACAGTTCGTTGCATCAATTAGCTTCGTTGCATCTCTAGATGGAGGAGCCGGAGTTGGAGCAGAGTTGTTTTTTTACTCCTCCACCTCCACCTGGTGGCCAACAAAAACAGCTTCACCTCTCACAAAAACAGTAACTGTCGTAGATTGAAAATCAAAATTGTCTGGATTTAATAACGTACCCAAGCACAATTTAACAAATAAATATGTTTATGCTTTATTTACGACTCACCGCGTATTTCTTTATATATAGCTTACTCAATGGTAAATGAAAAAAATCAAAAAAAAGAAAACATGGCGGCACCAGGAACCTCATTTTTCAATGTAACTTACTAAATGGTAAATGAAAAAAAACAGAAGAATTGAAAGCATGGCGGCACCAGGAACCGAACCTAGGACCAGCCATTTAGAAGGCAGAGACCTTACCACCAAGCTATTTGTCCGATACTGTCCTATTTGGGTATTCAATTTATTTGAACGTTCTTGTCGACACTGTTGCCTTGTTCACATAGACGGGTCACAGAAAGTGCAAACTGGGATTCGAACCAAGGTGGTGGATACAAGAGCGCAGCGCCTTACCAATGCGTTCCGCTAATGTTGGTGTCTAAGTATGCTAATAAATAGTTATATAATAATATTCGTGTTTATTTCGAAAAATAAAAATATGACCTATGCGGGAATCGAACTCGGATCTGTGGAATAAAGACCGAAAGGCCTTACCACCGATTATCAAATCTTTGCTGTTTCTCTCAATAATGAATGTCTTTTTTTTTGTCAAAGCTTCTTAACTTTGCACTATAATGAAAGACGGATCTTTGATTCATCAATTTTTCTTTTTAATCTGAAATTAAATTTTGTAACTGGTATTTCTCTCTCGTAAGAACTCCAAATTTGATGATTCTTTTTTCCTCATTTCTGTACAATCGATATCTTTCATTTAATGACATTTTTTTTCTTACTAATTGCTATTTCTTGAATGACTTTTATATGGCTTATTTTCTCGCACTTTAGTATATAATAGAAAAGCATGTTTTTGAAGAAAAAATGGTAATATAACTTCATATTTGCTAATACTATACTAAATATGAGGTTTTGACCAAATTTGAGATGCATACAAGATCAAAATAATTATGAGCTCTTCAAATATTAATGTTTGCCTAGCGTTATAAGAAACTATTTGAGAGATATATCCTTTTGTGAATAATGTATAGTC
This sequence comes from Cenchrus fungigraminus, assembly GCA_036936925.1. Taxonomy (NCBI): domain Eukaryota; kingdom Viridiplantae; phylum Streptophyta; class Magnoliopsida; order Poales; family Poaceae; genus Cenchrus; species Cenchrus fungigraminus. The sequence goes on along the minus strand of CM072775.1, from coordinate 8,388,233 downwards.
TAACTTACGTAAAATCTTATGAAACTTTTATGTCAGCCTTGCACATCAATAAAATGAATGTATTACAATTTTTAGAATTTTGGATAAAATTTAGGTATTATTATCATTATTTTATAATAAGGTTGTAAGTAGAAGTTTAAGTTATCTCTAGCAAACATTTGTAACTTTAATTTATTTTTAGTATGCAAGCTATAAATTGTTGTTTACTACATGTGAAAAATGTATTGATGGTTTTAAGATAACTAATTTTTGAGTTGTTTCGAAGGGTGTGTTATTTAGGTATATTTAAAAATAGAAAAATAACTTTTTTGCACAACAAATGGCAATATAAATCCTCAAATGTTAATAGAAGACTAAAGGTAAGTTTTCATCCAAGTTTAATGTGTATACGAGTAAAAAAATACTTTAGAGTGTATAAACTTTAAAGTTTAAGTTGAGTTGTATGAAAGAATGTGAGAGATCCATCCATTTTGTTAACAATGTACATCACTTTTTAGCAAAATCTAATGAAACTTTATGTCAATCTTTTACATCGATAAAATGATTCCATACCAATTTATATAATTTTCGGAGGAGTTTAAGATATTATTATCTTTATTTTGATATAAAGTTGCAAGTAGAAGTTTGAAATTTCCCAAACAATATTTGAATTTTTCATCTACTTTTTGGGATATGAGAAATAATATAACATAGATACTTGAAATATATTTTTGAGCATTTTTTATAAATTATTTGAGATGCTTTTAGTTCACTTTGTAATTACTTTCAACAAGCATGCAGAAATTTAATTAAATTGTCAAAAATACCAAATATGTTAAAAAATTCTTTAAACTCATACAGTACAAATTATGTGTTGTATAGTGTGTATAAAAAATTACTTGGTGTATATATGATATTAGTTTTATGTGTTACTTCATAATGGTGCAATAAAATGAAAAAGAAAAATATTAATCAAACCAGGTATGTGTAAAAACATTTCAGCCCAAATGGCCCAACAATTTATGACCGTCCATCTCCAATTCGATGACTCTGATTGTATTTACACAGTATAAAATCGGCTTAAACCCTAGTCCTCTGTTGCCGTTCTCCTCCTTCCCCCACCTCCGCGCAGCCTCATCAGCCTCCACCTCCTCCCATCCCTTCTGCGCGCCGCCACGGGTGCAAATCCACCGCCCCCTCTCCTCCCAATCCCCACTGCCCCCACCCATGCCGCCGCGGGCCGCTTTCCTCCCCCGACAGCGCTCACGCTCCGCCTCCCGGGCTCCGACCACGACCACGAGCGTGCCGCGTCCACCTCCGACCCCGCCGGCAGCCGCTCCTCGCACGCCTCCGACGCCCCGCCATCGCCCAAGTATGCTGCTCCGCCGCGCCATGCCTCGTGGGGATTAATTTCGTGTCGATTTTGGGTCTGGCTTCAACTGATTGGTCCGTTTGTTCGTGCTGCGTGCAGGGCGTGGGTCGTGGGGTGGCCGTCGGTGAGCCGGAACTGGTGGAACGCGCTCCCCAGGGGAAAGTTCGTCAAGGTGGCCGTCGCAGCACCTTCCTCTCATTTGCTCGCAGCCTCGCGCAAGCATGGTCGCATGGCGGCGACGGCGCATCCAGATCTGCGAGCAGGGCGGTGGCCTGCTGGCCTGCTGCTAGCGCCGGTGGCGAGCAGCGCGCTGCAGTGTACGGAGTAGGGTCAGCTTCTGCCGCTCGGAGGAAGGTCTCGAGTTTAGTTTCTCGATGTGGGGTGCTGGGCTACTGGCAGGCCATCGCGGGGAGCTCTCTAGATGCAGCAACGGGAGTTGGTCGATGGCTCGGCAGACAGAGCAAGCTCCGGTGAGTTTCGGCGTCTCAATTTCTTTGTTTCACGGTGGCTCTCCGGTCCTCTCAACTCCCAATCTTCTCGTCCTTTGGAATCGGCAGTCAGTACTGCTGCTGGCCAATTTCCTATTGATAGTTCACTAATAATGGCTAATCTTCTGCATTTAATATGCGTGGAAGTGGAATTGTTGTATATGGAGTATAACGCAAATGTCTTTTCCTTCATTCATGTAATTGTGATCGAAGACGATGCGCTTAACTATAATTTAATTTCTTCTGAACACTATTGTCATGGATCCTAAAAAGGAATTGTTTTCTTATTTATGTCCAACTTAATTACATAATGTTATTTACCAACTATATACTGCACCGGTTCGCATTATTTGTTGCCAGTTCGATTTAACGGTTCAAAATTATTGAACCAACGGTTCAACCGGTTGTTAATGGTTGAACCATTGAACTATTAAACCGAAGCTCTGACCAGTTCGATTACCCGTTTGGTCCTAATAACTATGCTTCACTTGTCAATCCATCAGTACAGTAGTGCACCATGGGTTATTGTTGGTCCTTGTCATGTTTCCATTAGAGTTATTAGATATGTTGTGGTGGAGCATGATGCAGTACTGGTTCATTTGACTGCTTATTCATGGATTTATAAATTGAAATTTTGAAATGTTGTAAAATGACATGATTCTGTGCTGGTATGACATTTGATATGCACTCTGATTTGTTCTAAATATATTGTACATAATCAATGTTTCGTGATATCACATCATTTAAAGTGCAGATTGGGTGCAATACTTGTTCCTTTGCCAGGTTAAGCTAAGCTAACATCATCATATTTCTCTTGACATACATGTTGCAGTGATTGCACATGTCTTATGAGGGCCTCTAGTCTGTAGAAGATGGTGATTAACATGCTGTGAGCATGAGGGAGACTTGCCTATTCTTTATCGTCTCAGGTAATTGCATAGCCATCCTTTTTATGATTGCTAATTACTCCATGAATTTAATCATGTATGTTTCCATGAATCGCAGAGAAACTTGGACAGCCAAAACAATTAGAGAAAGCTTCTATGGCTTAATGTTGATGGCCGGCACCAACAAGAATGATAAGTTACAAAGATACTTATTTATGATGGTGTAGCTGATGGGCGATGGAGCAACCAACGAACTCATTTGTAGATCAATTTATTATATGCTAAACAATATTGTGAACTTAGTTAAATATGGTGACTTTATTTTGTTAGTTGTGGTCATATTCTTTTAAGCAGAATTTTGGTCATTGTGTGTTACTTTGGTTTGAGACAAAATTTAAATTAATGAATGCATCAGTGGTTATATGTGTTGTGCATGTTGTGAAAATAATTTAAAAACTACTATTCAAATTCCTCTTGTTGGGATAGAATAATAGGCAACCATTGATTTTGGTTGCAATATGCATTATTGCAGTGAACTTTATGCGTTGCATTACCATATCATCTATTGCCACCAACAATTGTTTGTTGCATGTGACCTCTATTACCACCAACACAAATTCGTTGCAACCTACATATATTACCTCGAAGGCTAGTTCGTTGCATTACCATATCATGTATTGCCACCATATTTGATATGTTGCAAAAGCAATGTAATGCAATAGATCACACTTCGTGGTAATATGACCATATGCTCACGTAGTTTTGGAGTGGCAATACTTTTCTATTGCAACACATTCATTCGTGGCAACCATGAAATATTGCAGCCAAGTGTTTTGTCACAATAGAACCTTAGGCAACCAATCTAATCGTTGCAATATTTATTCTTGCAATCAAGTATTGGTTGCATTAGGCTATTTTGTTTGTTGCAATATTTGATCTTGCAACGAAGTATTGGTTGCATTAGGCAAATTTGTTTGTTGAAATATTTGTTCTCGCAACCATGTATTGGTTGCATTAGGATTTGTTGTTCATTGCAATAGCAAAATATGTTGCAACGCCACATCAAATAGTTGCCTGAGGCTAATACACCGTTCCAATTGCAACCATCCGTGGACCAAAAAACTTAGATGCAATTGATTCCAGTTGCAACCAAAATTGCCATATTGCAACCAAATATAGGCGTTGGCCAAGGCATCATTCCTAGTAGTGTTGTGGGTGTTGTTTGTGGTGGCACTGGGATATCTCCAATCTTCCCCTCACTCTCACCACTACTCTCACCAATCTTCTCTGACCCCAAAGCCTGGCCATCAAAGTGCTTAAACACTACCATCATCACACTCAACTGAGGCTCATGACCCGACAACCAACTCATCATCTTTCTCAACTCATCATTCTCATCCAGCAAGCGATCAACACAATGTGCAAGCTCCATATTCTTAACAGCATGTAATTCACAGGTAGAGCAACTAGTAGCAATAGGAGCTTTCAACTCAGCCTCTAGGGATACAATCCTAGCATGTGAATCATCTAGTGAGGACCAGGTGTGTCCGAGGACCAGTGGAAGGTCGCTCCTTAGTGATGAGTGATTGACAACATTGTGTAGACTGATGCTTGGCTAAGTGTGCAGGTACAGGTTGCGGCTTGACTCGTGTTGGTGCAGGTGAAGAACAAGCGCGAAAGGCCTTAGCCGTGGCAGCCTCCGGGTGATAGAGAGGCAAGTAGGCTTAGTTCGATGGACCCGGTGGCCGATGGGGTCAAGTGCGAGCCGTGCGGTGCAAGACTGGCGAGCTGAAGTCGTGAACATGTGCCGGTGCAAGGTAGCGGATGAAGCCCGAAGCTTGCACGCGGGGTTTGTTGGTGCGCCCACAAAACCATCGGTGGATGGTTTCTTGGTTTCGGCAGGTGATGGCGCTCCCTCCCTCCCCCCTCTCGGGTGATAGCCCTCTCTAATGGCGTTCTTGATCTTGCTCGGTGTTCTTACGACATCAAATCATGGGCTCTTCCTCGGATCTTGTCCATCGTCTGGATTTCAATATTGGACTTGAATTTCAGGAGGAGATCCGGCATCGTTTTCATTCTGCGGTACATCACCCTTCCCCTTCCCCAGATGGTTCTTTCTTTTTACTCGTCACCTTTTGTTGATTCCTCTTTCGTCTTACAGAGGAATCAGTTGCTTTGGCCTTGGAATCTTGTTTGGGTGGTCGTGCTTCGGACTTTCATGTGCAATTTTTGAGCAACAATCACTATCGTTTCTCGGTATTCTCCAAAGATGTGGGTTTCTCCATTTACAAACTTCGTCGTGTTACCACGTCGACTTTTGATGTGTATTTTCATCTCTGGAGTTATGGGGCTCCCCATTGGGAGCGTGAAAAATTTCTATGGGAACAAGAACAGCTAAAGGAGTGGACTTATGTGCAATCAAAAATGCAGAAGCGTACTAGTTCTCCACGTTCCAATGGCCGTCGTGTTCATTTTGCTCCTAAGCTGGTTCAGGATCCACCAAAGTAGAAGTATCAACCACCTTCTTTGGATTCTTTTCTCGTGGGAAATATCGCTGTGCCTACATCTGTGAAGTGTGCTACTATTTTTGGAAGAATTGCGAAGGATCTTGGGCATTCTAACCCTGATCTGGATCCGGGTTCTTCGCCTTGTTCTTCATTGGATAGCGGGGAGGTTCAAAATTCAAATTCTAAATGTTGGGGTGCCTCTGTTTGCCGTGCCAAATGTTTGGCTTCTGGTCATCGGGCTTCTTCTTGTCGAGCCCAATGGCGCTGTTTCACTTGTTCCAATTATGGACATAAAGCACGGTGGTGTCGTACCAGAGCTCGGCCCAAAGTCTTCTGGGCCCCGAAAGCTAGTCAGGATGCAAAACAGCCCATTACAGTGGAATATGAGGAGACACCCTAGTCGTCAATCCCGGATTCTGGTGCTTCCTTTCCAACAGTCAATCCCGAAATTAGCTCTCCATCCCCAAGCTACAGTTGCGATCATCTGCCACTGCCACCTCCCCCACCTCCTCCTCCTCCGCCTCCACCCCGTCCGCCGGAGCAAGATAACATGGCGAACTTCCCCTGCAACCCGATGTTGTTCCTCCCGGCTGGAATGCATGTGGAACATGGGTGGCATCGACCGGCTCATGGCAGAGTGGCTCTGGGTGGCGAACTGACTCGCCGCCATGAATAGTATGCTGTCATCTCCCTCGACCCGGCACCTTTGCAAGCTGAGATCCCTGGTCTCCTACATCAAGTTCGTGAGTTCCTTGAGGGTAACTTCCACGTTCATGTGGTTACAGCTTTTCCCTCCCCCCTTGGATTGGGTCTGTTTCAGTTTGAAAACCCCATTCAGCGTGAAGAGCTCTTAGATGCATCTCCCTTAAACTTCGGGCAGTGGGTTCTTACAGTGCATAAGCATGATCAAGCTATCAATTTCCGTACTTGCAACTACATTCGTGAATCATATGTCATGTTCTTGGGATTCCCCTTAGATTACCACTTGCAAGATTACATTAAGGCTGCGGTTGCACCTTTTGGTCGGCTCATTAGATGGTTTGAAGGTCCAAACAAGAGTAGGGTCATTGCTAAGTGCCTACTGCTCTCTCCTGATCGTGTGCCTCATAGTCTGGTGGTGTCTCAAGGTACACTCCTGGGTGGGGCTGGTCATTCTTGGACTGTTCCTACTTACAATCTAAATGGCAACTTCCCTGATGGTTTCCCGCAAGACGAGGATCCTGTTCCGGTCGATGGAAATCCACATCCTGAAAATGGTCAGGTGCAGCATGCTGATCTAGATGCGCCCCATGGGTGGCACCATGAGCTGCATGGGGCTGCTCCCCATGTTCATGCAGACGCTGGACTGAATGAAGCTGGTATGCAGGGGGTATAGCAGGATTTGGCTCCACAGCAGCAACCAGAGCAGGCATTGGCTGGGTGGGATGCCTGGCCTAATGATGATATGGCTGTTGATAATGTTGTTCAACAGGTGGCTGAACCGATGGAAGAAGATCAGCAACAGGAGGAGATTTCTTTTGATCAATCAGGCTCCTCAGCTGTTTATCTGCATGCTCATGGTCCTGATATTGTTCTGACAGTGGCCGATGTCCAAGCAGGGAGATATGCTACAGGTTCTTCTTCATCATCATCATCTGTGGTCACTTCCCATCTTCTTGCTGAGATGGAGGTTCAAAGTGCCCCACCTTTGTTCCAGGCCATTGAAGCAAGGGCTTTTCAAATGATGATGCAGGTCCAGATGCCAGTTCCTCTCTTCCTGCCTGCACTTTACCCTGCCAGAATCAATCCAGTGACAATTTCATCTTCTGATGCACCTATGGACAACACCTTGGCAATTATCCCTGCACAGCCACCATGCATGCAAGCAGTGATTCTGACAGTGTGGGCCCACTTACAGGACCTTCAGCCTCAAGTTGCTTCTGAGGAGGCTATAACTGATGAAGCTGTCCCAGCAAAAAGGTGGCTTGATCCTTTTCTTGATGATATTTCTGAGGAAGCTTCAGGATCCACCACTGGTCCCAGGATGATGTCTCTGCCAGTGCAAGTCTCCAAGAAAACGGGGAGAAAGCCTCTAGTCACAACAGCTACCAGAAGGAGTAGCAGACTCAACACACCCCAAGGCTTCAAGCATGTGCAGCTGGACTCAACTCCTAGGAAGAAGAGGAAGACCCAGGCTACTCCAACCTTGCACTCTCTTGATGCTCCTCCAAAGCCTTCAGATCTCACCCCTGCTCCAGTCCCTGTGGAGACTCTTCAAGAATGGGGTCTTCAGTGTGGTGTACCTCCTAGTGAGGTTTCACTGGATGCTCTGCTGATAAGGTCGTCCAATAATGATAGTTCAACTTAGGAATGCAGGGTGGGGGTCTTCAAGTCAGGCTTGCTTTTGGGAGTGGTTTTGGTTCTTCTTTAAACTCTGGTTATTGTCAGTTATTGCTAAAACTTGTAGCAGTCCGACCTGGTTATTTCTCAGTTACTTGTTTAATGTTTGTGGCTTAAGCTTTCTGTGGTTGACTGTGGAGATTCTTGTTTATTATGCGCTATGCTCCCACCTGGTCCTCTCCAGGTGGTTTATCATTGGCAGTGCTTTCATCTCTGGTTACACTGGTCGTGGTCGGTCTGGATCAATCAATTGTTTCATATATGAATCATAGAAATTGGAATGTTCTTAATTGGAATATCCGAGGTCTTAATGCTTCTGATAAACACGATGTAGTTCGAAATAAAGTAGAGGAGAGTGGTTGCTCTGTGATCTGTTTGCAAGAAACTAAATTTCAGCAAGTTGACATGCATTTAGCAAGGAAGTTTGCTCCCAAACGATCTGACAAATTTGATTTCGTCCTTTCTATTGGAGCTTCAGGGGGTATCCTAGTAGTCTGGAATAGTGCTTATTTTTCGGGTAACACTATTGATAAGAAACCATATGGCCTGACTATCACCTTCACCTCCATGTTCAATTCAGCAGTTTGGAACCTCACTATAGTCTATGGCCTATGTCAGAATCCAGAGAGGGCTGAATTTGTCAATTGGCTAAAATCACATGAGATTGGAGATGATGAGAATTGGTTATTCATAGGGGACTTTAATTTCTATAGGTTATTGGAGAACAGAAACGAGCCGGGTGGTAATTTACAAGACACATTGGTTTTCAATGATGCACTAGGGCACTTGGGTCTTATTGAGTTACCTTTAAAAGGCAGAAATTTCACGTGGTCCAATATGCAGCAAGACCCACTATTAGAGAAGTTGGATTGGTTCTTTACTTCAGTCAATTGGACCCTAACCTACCCAAATACACTAGTGCTTCCTTTGGCCAAGATTACATCTGATCACATCCCATGCAAGATCTCCGTTGGTACTGATATTCCTAGAGCTCATCTTTTTAGATTTGAAAATTTTTGGCCTGATCACCCTGGGTTCCTTGATGCTGTTAAATGTGGATGGGATCAGCAAGTTAGGAATGTCAGGAATTCAGCCACAACACTTGCAGGCAAGTTGAAGAACACGAGATACAAGCTAAAACAGTGGAGTAAGAACCTATCTCATTTGTCCTTGTTAATCAAAACCTGCAACAAAGTGATTTTCTATCTGGATAGTTTGGAGGATTGTAGATTGCTTTTTATGCCTGAGAGGAACCTAAGGAAAGTTGTTAAGCAACAGTTGGAAAAATATCTGAAATATAAAAACATTTATTGGAAGAAAAGGTATACTACCAACAAAGTAAGATTTGGGGATGAGTGCACTAAATTTTTCCATGCAATGGCCACAGTCACTTATAGAAAAAATACTATTACCTGCCTCAAAGATGATATTGGAAATCTGATTTTTGATCATGAGGGCAAAGCTGCTTTGCTTTTTCAAGCTTATAAAGACAGAATGGGAGTAACCTTACAACCAGCAATGCTCTTTGATCTGTCCCATCTTGTCTCTGCCAGTCCTCACTTGGATACCCTAGTGTCTCCTTTTCTCAAAGAAGAAATTGATAAAATCATCAAACTGATCCCTACAGACAAAGCACCTGGTCCTGATGGGTTCAATGGGATGTTCATGAAAAAGTGCTGGTCTATCATTAAGGAGGATTTTTATAAACTCTGTCAAGACTTCTTTGATTGCAATATAGATTTAGAGAGCCTGAATGAATCTTTCATTACTCTGGTGCCTAAAAGCAATAGTCCTGAATCTGTGAATGACTTTAGGCCTATTTCTTTGCTTAACAGCAACATAAAACTACTCACCAAAATCCTTGCAGAGAGATTGCAGAGTGTGATTTTGCAGATCATCCATGTCAATCAGTATGGGTTTATAAAATCTAGAACTATTCAGGATTGTATTGCTTGGTGTTTTGAATATATCCATCAGTGTCAACAAAGTAAGAAGGAAATTGTCATCCTTAAACTTGATTTTGCTAAAGCTTTTGATACTATTGAACATGGAACCATTCAAAGGATGATGAGAGCACTCGGTTTTCCAGGAAAATGGCTTGTTTGGATAGATTTGATCCTCTCCTCGGGGTCATCTTCTATTTTACTCAATGGTACACCTGGGAGGAAATTCAAATGTAAAAGAGGAGTAAGACAAGGCGATCCTCTTTCCCCTTTACCCTTTGTATTGGCTGCTGAGCTGCTGCAGTATATTGTTAATGATGCTTTGAAACAAGGGAACCTGACATTGCCAATTCCAGCTGCTTCCACTGATTTTCCAATTGTTCAATATGCTGATGACACAATCCTTCTACTCAAGGCAGATAGACAATAAATGACTTTCCTCAAGCAGCTTCTAGAAGATTTTGCTACCTCTACTGGTCTTAGAGTCAACTTTCACAAATCTTCTTTGGTTTCTTTAAATGTGCCTGATAGCACTATGGTGGATTTGGCTGCTATCCTTGGTTGTCAAATTGCTTCAATGCCTTTCACATACCTAGGCCTTCCCATGGGAATGACCAAACCTCACATGGCTGACCTTACTACTCTGATGGATAGAGTGGAGAGAAAGCTCAATGCTTGTTCACAATTTTTGTCTTACACTAGTAGGCTAGAAATGATCAACTCTGTGCTCACCTCAACTTGCACTTATGCAATGTGTTCAATTAAACTTCCTGCTGGAGTGATTGAGAATCTTGACAGAATTAGAAGACAGTGTCTCTGGAGAGGGAATAACCCTGAGAAGAAAGGAGGAAATCTGGTTGCCTGGCCCATGGTTTAGAAGCCAAAACTTAAAGGTGGCCTTGGGATTCTAAATCTTAGATTGCAAAATGATACTCTCTTGCTCAAACACTTGCTCAAATTTTATAACCACCATAACACCCCTTGGGTTCAGCTCATTTGGCATAGGTTTTACTCTCACAAAGTCCCCCATGCCTCTCGAGAGACAGGTTCATTTTGGTGGAAGGATGTGCTCAGATTAAATACCCTGTTCAGAGGGATTGCAAAGTGTTCTGTTGGTAGAGGGTCCACTGTCACCTTCTGGGAGGACCCGTGGTTAGATGAAATTTTGTCACTGAAATTCCCGAGGCTTTTCTCATATGTTAGAAGAGGACCTAGACTCCCTGTTTCACCTGCCTCTATCTCCTGAAGCTCACTCTGAACAGCTCTTATTACAATATCAACTTGAGACAGTCCCTTATGATCCGACAGAGAAGGATTTGTGGATCTTCATGTGGGGTAATCCCTCCTACTCTTCCAGAAGATACTATCAGATGGTCTTCCAAAATTTGCATGCTCACCCAATTTTTAAGGCGCTTTGGAAATCTAAGTGCACTCCTCGCATCAAGTTTTTCCTCTGGTTAATTTTTGTGGATAGTCTCAACACTCGAATGATGCTCCTTCGACGAAACTATAACGTTCAGCCAAATGAATTTTGTGTTATGTGTGCCCAGAATATGGAAGAAGATATTGATCATCTGTTCTTTGGCTGTTCCTTTGCCCAACAGTGCTGGCAGAAGTTGGGTTTTGCTTGGGATTTGTCCCTATTGATCATTGACAGAGTATGGTTGGCCTCGCGAAGCACCAATATTGAGTTTTTCCTGGAATTTTTCACAATGGCTGCCTGGGAGATTTGGAATCTGCGTAACTCAGTGATTTTTGATAATGGGGCTGCAACTCTCCAACAGTGGGTGAGGAAATTTGTTTCTTTAGGTTACCTTCAACTCGTGAGAGTTCAGGAGGATAAGCGTGCTTCTTTTATTAATTTCTTAGAGACAATCACATAATGGGTTGTAATTCTCCCCCCCCCCTTACCCCTCCCCTCCTTTTCTCTTGTAAATATCTCTGATCTTTTTTTAAATGAAAATTGTTGTGGGGATCTCCCCCACAGTCTTTTATGTTAAAAAAAACCAAGTCTGGAGGCCCGAGGCGACGGAGACGGTGATCCGGGAGCTTTGGGAAGCTTCGAGGCGGGGAGCACGTGGCGTGATCGCGGGGCTTGCATCGATGCTAAGCAAGGCCGCGGTGGAAGCGTGTCCGCTCGTTGAAGACTTGACCAAAATGCCCCTGAGGGGTTGTATCTTCATTTCAAGTTGTAGGGGTAGTGTGGTCATTTACCTCCCTCCGATGGACTTCGTATAAATAGCGGAGAGGTGGATGGCATCTCTCTCTCTTGGACTCTAGGTTTTCCTCCCCCGGTAGATTGCTCTGAACTGCTTTTTTTCCCTCTGTATTCCTTGGGCTAGATTCCTGTATAGACTCTGACCTCTGGATGTATGGAAGCATTCGGCGTTGCGGTGACCTCCTAGTTCTCTGTGATTTTCGTGTCATTTTTGGGGAGTTTCGTTCTTCACTTGATTTGGGGATTTGAGAGCGTTTTCCTTCGGATTTCTTTGAGGGGATCATGGGTGGATGCCTTGTGCATCTTTGTGTGTGATCTTGATCCCTCAAACGCCGGGGAAAGCCTTCGATTCGTGAGTTTTTGGCCGGAGTTCAAGTTCTTGGTGGTGGTTCGTGTGATCCACGTTCCCCGGCGATTTAGTGGGTTAGAGGTCGAGATTTTTGGGGCATAGCTTCCTCTTGTGTTGCTTATCATCTCCCCCAAATCTTGTCTCAAGAGCTTTTGCCGTTTGGGAGATTCGGTGATGGATTTGGAGAGTTGACTTCGCGGGGTCGAGCTTTTTCTACTCTATCCGCGACTAGCGGACTGTCCGCGGGTCGCGTGCAGACTGTCCGCGCGACTGCAGTTCGTCGTGTGTTCATCCGTGTTCATGCGCGTTCGCGTTTCGATCCGTTTTGTCGCTAGGGTTTTGTTGCAAGTGGTTTGCGGACTATCCGTGTGTGTTGGCCGGACTGTCCGCGTGGCATTGGTTTTTGTCTGGGGTGGCTCGAGGTTTGTCTGGGGTGTCCAGCGAGTTTCGCCGGACTGTCCGCCTGGTGTGGCTGGACTGCCCGCGCGGTGCCGGACCGTCCGCGGTGCTTGCCCGGACTGTCCGATTTTTCCCGGTGCAGTACTGGTTGTTCGAGGTCCTATTTCAGACTGTCCGCTGAGGGTCCGCGGACTGTCCGCCAAGCTTGCGGACTGTCTGTCGTACTCGTCCGGACTGTCCGGCCAGGCTTCGTAGATTTGGCGAAGTCTTTTGGTTCTTCTCTTGTGCTTCGATTCTTTTCTTCTAGGCTTTTCTCTTGGATGTCTAGGCTTGTGTGTGCCTTGTCTAGAGCTTCCTTGGTGTGTGCGAGTACTCGGAGTGGCAATCGGGGTATAGGCCGAGTTCAACATTCGGGAAGAATTTTTATTGGCTCCCATTCACTCCCCCCCCCTCTCCGGTCGCCTATTCGGTCCTTCATCTAGTTTAGCATGCAACACAAGACAAGACTTGCAAGCACCAAGCAAACTAGATCTAGATTTCAACTCATCCAACTCACTCCTAGACAAATCTAGTTCCTCAACTGTGGAGGCATGCTTCTCTTTTAGAACAGTCAAATCAGAAAGGAAAACAAAGCAATCACTACAATGAACCTCATCACTAACAATAGGAGCAGACTTCATAGCATCCAAAGCAAGCATATCATTAAGATGCCTAACCTCTAACTCAGCCCCTTTTTTTCTAGCTTCCTCTAGAGAGGCCCTAAGCTCTTTCCTCATCTTCTTAGCATCTCTAAGCACACTATCACGATGATCTAGCAATTCATTCAAAGTAGCATTCTCCTTAAGCAACGAGTCAATGGTGGGGGGAAGTACCTCATCCTCAGAGTCAGAGTCAGAGTTGTCCTTGTTGCTCTTCTTGCTACCCAAACTGTGTGCCATGCCGCAGAAGCCACTCGCCGCCATGAAGCTCAGCCCATTGAAGTTCTTGCTCGTGTGCCTCTTGCCCTTGTGCCTTCCATGGTCTTCATCTTCACTACTCGAGCTCGACATGGTGTAGGAGGAAGAAGAGGTGTCCACGTCGCTCGCACCGGCCACCATCGCTCTGGACTTCTTCTTGTGGTAGCCACCCTTCTTCTTGCCCTTGTACTCGTCCCGGCTCATGTACTTAGAGTGGTTGTTCTGGGATCTGTGCTTGTGCTCGCTCTGCTTGTACTCGGCCTTCGGGCGATGCTTGTACTCCTGCTTGTACTCGGGCTTCTTGTACTCGATCTTGTGCTCATCTCCCCCGGGACACTCGACGATGAAGTGCCCGCGCTTTCCACACTTGTAGCACATCCCTGAGTTCCTCCTGAAGTTCTTCTTGTTCTCATTCAGGCGCCCGAACCGCTTGGTCAACAAAGCAAGATCATCATCATCCAGCACCTCGAACTCCTCATCTGGCAAAGAAGCAAGAGTAGATAGAAGAAACATCCTAGAAGAGTGATTAGCGTTAGTTCTCGGCCCTGAAACAAGATACAGACTATCATCAGTAGGGCCATTGCCCTTCTTGGCTCTCAAGCCTCGGTCCACCTCGGACGACTTGAGCTCAGAGAACAGCTCGTCCACCGTCAGAGTCTCATACACACTGGACTCCTGAATAGCCTCAACCTTTGCACTCCATACATCGAGATCCAGTGTGTGTAAGAGCTTGATAGCTCTATCATGGTCATCGTATGGGAGCTGGGTGATGTTGGCTTTCATGTTGTTCACAATCAGCATGAAGCGCTTGAACATGGCATCCATAGACTCTTCGGGGAGATGAGTGAAATTCTCGTTATCTCTCTGGTAGGTCATAAAGTGACGTGCCTTCACCTGACTATTTCCACCATGGGCATTCCTCAACTGGGTTCATATTTTGTGTGCCAACTTCTCCTCGTACACCCGACTGAATTCAGATGCACTAAGAGCATGATAGAGATAGTCCACGGCCTTGTTGTTGGCATCGAGCATATCCCTAGTCCCGGGCAAGATGAACGAGTCTGGTATGACATAGTTCTCGTCAACTGTCACGTTCCAAATCAACTGACCTTTTCCTCGCATGAACGTGCCCATCCGGGCTTCCCACATCTGGTAATCTTTCCCATCGGAGTGGGGAGGACCCAAACCCTTCCCGTAGTCCACCATCTTTAGATCTCAACCGGTCAAGGTCTCAATGATCCATATCCGGCTCTGATACCAATTGAAGGACTAGAATGGCGACCAGAGAGGGGGGAGTGAATGGGAGCCAATAAAAATTATTCTCTGAAGAGACGAACTCGGCCTATGGTCTCAAACGCAACTCCAAAGTCCTCAACTCCCCGCTAGCCAAATCCACGTAGCCACTGGAGTGCTACTGGAACTAGGAACTAGCCACACACCCAAACCACTCGAGAACGCAGCGGAACAAACAACTCGAGCAACCACTGCCTACACCGGTCAGTCAGGTCCCTAGCACTGGTTAGACCGGTTCAACACAACCTCCTCTGAATTTTCCCAAACTTGTCCAGCAAGCCTAGATGGCAATTCTAGGATGTGGCACAAAGTGGAGAAATCCAAAAACCTACCAAGCTAGAGAAAACCACACCAAAACTCTAGTGCACCGAAACTCGCCAAGGCCAAACTTGCACCAGAAGAATTTGGCGAGCAGGCAACACAACCAACAGTAGAAACAGAGGATTTCCCACTCGAAGCCATATACCGGTCAAACCGGTGGACAGCACCGATCAGACCAGTCTGGCTCAGAAAACCTCAACAGCAAAAACTCAAACCTCCAACGGCCAAAACTGCACGGGAAAGAAACAACAACAAGCCACAAGAACAACCTCCACCCTGGTGATGAACTCCCCGAGCAAAACCACTGGCGGCTCGGGATGAACTCCATCAACGGGTCAACTCCCTCCTTCCGATGCTCCGATCTCCTAATTCGCTCCACAGATTCAAGTAAAACTTAGGGGATAGGTGTAACACCTCATGGACAAGCCATGCCTAAGAAACCGTCCCCAAAGAACCACTAAATCAAGAGGAATCGAAGGATGAACACCAAGAACACCTCTTCCCGGAACACAAAGAAAACCCCAAATTTGAGCACCTATACCCACGGATTTGGAAGGGGGATCACCAATAAAAGAACCACAAGGGGCTCATGTGTGCATCCCGCAACAAATCCACAAAGGAAAGGCCTCCAATCCACCAAGAGAAATTCACCAAGAAAAGGCTCCAAAAATCACCAAAAAGAAAAATGAGAGAGATAACCAAAAACACTAGAGGAATCACACCGAACCTTCTATACATCAAAGGAAAGATTCATACAAGGTCTAGCTTGCCTCCCTAGCATCCAACCCTCTCCAAAGATCTCAGCATGAAGCTCTGAAGCTAGTCCTAGAGAAAATAGGAAACTAAAAACAGAAATTGCCTAGAGCAAATGAAAACCCTAAAGCCCAAGAGATGGCTGCCAACTCCATTCCTCCAAGTTTATATATGAGGTCCATCAGAGGAGGTGAAAGACTCAAATGCCCTAAGGCAATACAACCCCTTGAAAGGGCAAATTAGGAAACTTGACATCATTTCCATCGACAGACGCCCAGCAACCACACATTGCATAGTCTCGACGCCAAGCCTGCGATCTTGACGCGTGTCCTCCGCTTCGAGTCACCCGACGCTCCTCGGCCGCCACTTGTCAGACCGGTGCTCGCCACCAGTCAGACCGGCCCAGTGCAGTGTTGAGCCATCGACCACTCGGACTTGACTTTGAGGATCAACCAGCCTCCACGTCGAGCTCCTCGACTTCGCCTCCACGTCCGCTCTGGCTCGATGTTGGCTTTCGGATCAACCAACGAACCCGCTATCCAACTTCGACTTGCTCTTCTCGCACCATGTGACTCGCACTTGATCCTGTCTGGCCACTGGGTCCATTGAACCAAGCCTACTTGTCCCTCCAGTCCTTCGGAGGCCCCATGAGGCTAAGACCTTTCTCACTTGTTCTTTATCTGCACCAACACAAATCAAGGCGCAGCCTACATCCACAAGACAGAGCACAACGTTAGTCCACACAATGTTGTCAATCACTCATCACTAAGGAGTGGCCATCCACCGGCCGTCGGACACTCCGGTCCTCAGTATTACTTATTTCCTGCCTGTGGAAGCTTGTACTAAAGCTTGAGTTTATTTCTTTTCACCACTATCTGTCTTTGTACATTTACCATAGTTCCACCAACAATTTATTGATACCAGACTGTGCGGTTTCTATTGTGCCTATCACATGTTTGAAGTAAAAATAAATTGAGAGAATGTCAGGTACTTTCTTCGGATCTGCATTTGTAACACCTGCAACTGAGCACAGTTCTTTCTTATTAGCAATGCACATGTTTGGTAACCACCTATGTGTGCTGACTGCTGGCATTGTTATATTCAGAAATTTCACTTAAAGTCAGTACGTCACCACAAAAACACGCTGATCTACGTTCGTGATAGAACTGCCGCATTCCTCATGGACCGGACGATCAGACCCAATGGAAAATTTCACATGGATTATGCTCTATTCTCTCAGATTGTAGCCACTACCACCCCTTATTAGGAAATTTTCGCATTCCTCCTTGTCCTATGAATTTTGTGATATTGTTGTCAAGCCAGTGAACTATGGCTATGATATTGCTGTTAAGCCAGTGATGCTTCTTCAATTGTGAGATGATGATGCTGAATTTTGTCAGATGATGCATGTGAATTTTGTGGATTTCTGTTCATTTTGTGGATTTTTGTGAATTTGGATGCTAGACCTACTTTAATTAGGTGCATATGAAATGAGCACATAAGAGGATCATAGGAGACATGTCCTGTGTACACGCGTCTCCTTTCGTCGAGATAAAGCAGACGTGGGTTCAAAGCACGCATCTCCTTTAGTCGAGATAGAGGTGACATGTGTTAACAAGAAGCGTCTCCTTTCGTCGAGACAAAGGAGACGCGCGTACACAGCACACGTCTCCTTTCGTGGAGATAGAGGAGACGTGCATACAAAGACGCGTCTCCTTTTGTGGAGATAGAGGAGACGTGTTATGGAAGTTTTTTCTGCATCTCCGATGTTGAGTTCATGTAACAGACTCGGTGTTTATGCTCGTTACCAAAGGTCCCTATGGGCCCACAGAAACAGTCATTTCAAGGTACCGATAAATAGTTGTGGTAACAGTGTTTATTAGATGCCTGTTACAAAGACGTGTTATCAGTAACGGGCTCGG
Organism: Cenchrus fungigraminus; assembly: GCA_036936925.1. Lineage (NCBI taxonomy): Eukaryota > Viridiplantae > Streptophyta > Magnoliopsida > Poales > Poaceae > Cenchrus > Cenchrus fungigraminus. The sequence goes on along the minus strand of CM072775.1, from coordinate 8,370,467 downwards.
TGTCTGTGCCTGTTACCAAAGGCCTCTGTGGGCCCAGAGAAACAGCCATTTCAGGTCACTGGTAAGTAGTTGTGGTAACAGTCTTTGTTAGACGCCTGTTACAAATATGTGTTATCAGTAAAAGGCATATGCCATTACCTTTGTTGGCTCATTTGTAACGCTTGATCAGTAATGGGCATTTTGCCCATTACTAAAGGCCATCTATGTCCATTACCAATGTGAGTTTTCACATAGTGTAAAAAACAGAAATTGGCAATTCGTTCATAATAGAAATCTAGCACTTACATCACCAAATTACACCACAGGCACGGCATCGGCCACCCCACTGTTGTCGCCACCACTGTGATGCATTTCAAGGCCGCGAGGTCAGCTCGCACTACAAGACCGCGTGAGCACGGGCACCACAACCAAGGAGGCCACAGATCTGGCCCAGGTCTCCACATGACCTGCCTGCACATCATAGCATGCCGGTTCGTGAACCATAGGTGCACATATCAATGGTAGCTCTTCGCTCAAAGTATTTCCCCTAAGGTTTATCAATCAATGGAACTAATAATGCAAGAGCAATTTTAACTATCATTGCTAACATGAATATGGTTTATGAAGGTTTCAAATCTAATCTATCATATACAAGTAGATAGCATATAGGAGCAAGAGATAACAAATCTAGAGAAACCAAATGTTAGTGTTTTGTGAATAGACTAGTGAATTTAGCCGCAAGGCTCCGAGGATCAATGGCATGCACACAAGACACAGGAAATTATATTTTTCCAGGCAAGTGGCCTACATCCAGTGTCAGGGGTTGCGAGTTCATGTTCCTTTGCTCATGTGTTTGGGTGGCTTACAAGGAGGTTGCTTGCAAGCAAGGGTAAGTGCTTGGATGTGTGGATAAAAAAAGGTGAAAGGGTCCTCGAAAGAGTTGGAACCTTTCTCGAGAAAGCCCGACTCCTTTTAAAGTTCCAAGGGTCGGGTACAGATAGATAGGAGAAGGGGTCCCTTCGTGCTAGAGGTCAAGGGATTCTACACATGGTGGGTCATCATTCGCTTGTCCTCCTAGATGTGTGGATCCATCTGGTGGTCCTCTCCATTGAAGCTTCATGCTTCCTAGCAAGGGTTGTCTTGGACCTGTTGCACATGCTATGAACAGTGCACTACAATCAGAATAGTGGTCGCTATGGTGGTCATACTCGAGGCATGACGGCTTGAAGGCATTGGGCCGCCCCACAACCTCCCCCGGGAGGTTGAGGGTCAATGCATCAGTAGTATGAGAGGGGAATCAATTCCCTATCACATGGGCCCATCCCTGTTCAACTAGGCACTTCTCGTACTAAGCTGGGTGGTGGTCTAGCCGCATCTTGATGATGTCATGCCATCCATGATGGTGACCGTGACCGAAAGTGTGCGGGCAGTTCGAAGGGTGTGACTTCACCTTTTGGCCTAACAGTCCAAGGGGTGGTCGTCGTGCCTTGGACTTCAAGGCCAAGGTGACGCCACCTGGGTGTGACTCAATGTGTTATGTGCATTGAATACGTATGCCGCCCCGACCACCTCTCTCTCTCTCTCTCTATCTATCTATCTATCTGTCCGTTTGTCTGTCTGCTGTCTATCGTCCCCAAGAAGGTGGCCGAAGAGGTTGTTAGCATATCTTAGTTTTGCCACTAGGTTTGAGTCCAAGCAATGGCACCAAGAATACCAGGAGGTGTGTTTCAACGTTATGAAAGGATTCGCAAGTGCATGGATATACCATTGTAGCATTTCACCAGAGAGTATTCCAAGATACTGTTATTTATGTTTCCCAAAGGGTTTCATGGTATAAAGGAGATCTATAGTATACATGTTGAGAAAAATATGCACAGCAATTGCACTGCAGAGATGCCACCGAGGATGGCTGCACAAAAGGAGCATGCTGAGCTTGCTGAACAAGAAAAAGCATCTGCGAACGACTATAACAAACCTTGTGATCCTGGTATCAAGGGAGAGCAGAACTTTCTTCCTACAGAAAACAAACGGGGGCGGGAATGTCCCCCATCTTGTTGCCCTTGATTCGCAAAAATATATTCTGATCTGTGAGACTATAAATAAAACCTATCAGCTTGTAGTATATAACTGATCCGTGAGACCATAAAACCTATCACCAAATGTCTCAGTATATAATGGGCACCTTATTACAATATAAATAAAAATGGATACAGATCGGAGAAGACATATCTCCAGACTTAATTTAGTGCTTCATAAGAATGTTTTCACACAGTAGTGGGAATTGGGAAATATATGTGTTTGCATCTATCCGTGCTTAATTCAATGCAGAAAATTTAACGTCTTTTACTAGCTATATCAGTATTGAATTCGAACATGACAATCATCTGATTTAATCCCCCTCGTGTAAGCTTCCCTACTTGGCAGGTAATTGCAAAGTAATTCATCTTACACCGTGGTAATTAAGAACGTTTGAAGCTTTTCTTGCTTTTGTAGATTTCATAGGTTGAACAACTGCATTTATTTTACATCAGTTCAAAGAATGACACACACACACACACGAAGACAAATCACTTAGTCACATCATACTCAAGCATGTGAGTGTGCTCAACATCAAATTCCTACAAACAAGTCTGCAACTGTGGTTACATATTTTCATTTTGTTGAACATTCTTATAGATGTTTTTCCTTTTACTGTTATTTGACAAAGAAAGAGAAAACACATTTATGAATTGGAACGTGATAACAGTTATCTACAGAGACAACACCTCCATTTATGTTGCCGAAAAAACACCTCCATTTATGTAGTATTATGTGCACTCAGGTTCAAAAGGCTGTAATGCCAAAGAAAATCAGTTGTCTATATCTATGTTTTTGTCTATTTTGAGAGTGGATTTAAAACGTGGATAGATCCTAGCTAATCTTGAATATAGAAGCCAAGCTTTATATTCCTTTCAAAAAAGAATTGAACTCTGTCATGTCACCCACATACATGTTAGAATGCATTCAGAGTAACCTAAAGGGAGCGGTTAGATGTCGTTGTAGCAACATAAAACAAATCGTCATCATGCCAAGAAGTATAGAGGTGAGTGGGGAGGATTTATTGGGCTGCGTGGACTTAGTCGGGCAGAGCAAATACATGTATGAAAGAGCAGACAAAATTGTTGATGCTATATATCCCACATGCAAAATGTTTGAAACTTAAAAAATGAGACAATAAAAAAACTTTTTGATTTATAACAAAACAATTCACAACAAAATCTCATTTGACTATATTTTGGTAATTTTTTTATTTCTATTTTCTCATGAAGGTTATATATTTTATGTGTGACATATAATTGTTGAAAAATTCTACAAAACCCACAGAACAAAATATTTGTACATAGTGAACAAATTACATGAAATTACAAAAAACATATATATACTTATAGAACAAAACAATGATATGTACTAAACAAATTTTATATACTTACTGTGGACACCAAAACTTGGTGTCCACAGAACAAAAAAAAACATATACACATAGAACATAATATACAAAGTGGCCACATAAGTATTTATAGAAAGTGAATATATATTTATACAGGACAAGTAAATAACGGTGTGGCGAAAGAAAGAAGAAAATTAAACATCATGAATATAGAAATGGGAAGAAAAACAATATGAGAAAAAAGAAAGAATGGAAGGGAAAAAAGGAAGAATAATGAGGAATAAAGAAATCTAATAAATAAAGAAAAATGAAAAAGAAAAGAAAGCTTAGTTTTAAAAATGAGAGGTTGAAGAAAACAAAATTATACAAGAGCAACTCCAACAGCCACTCTATATGCTATTGTATCGGTAAAAATTGAAGAAAGCCAGAAAACTACCGTTCTAAGAGCCTCGGTAAAATCCAACTTCGGTATCCCCCTTGCCAAACCCCGCGGTAGTCTTCGGTATCCAACTTCGGTTCCAATATGCACTATGGCGTGGCCTTCCGCTCAGAAAAAGGCTGGATTCCGCGGTGGAATCCACCCATCCCGCCCTCGTCGCGCCAAATCTGGCGCCAATTTTGCTTCCCGCGCCGATAAATCTAGGCAAACGGTCCCTACAGCGAAGGTTGGCGGTGTTCTCACGGGCGGCGAGGTCTCCCGCGATGTGGGCTCACTGGATAGACTCCCCAGACCATGACGCATCGACTAGTGGTTTTCTTGACTCGGTTTAAGGGCTGCTCGGGGGTGCTCGATGGCAACGGCGGCCATGGCCGCAGCTTGGCCGACATGAGCGGTGACGACGGCGACACTGCGACCATTGGCTAGCTTGGAAGCTTCTACAGCACCCATGAAGACGACCCGAACCAAGGACCTTAGCAGAGAGGGGCGGCGCACAAGTGCTCACCATGAGAGTGGCTTGCGGCGGCCGGCAGAACAGAGCAGGGGCAGTGACCTGAGCTTTAAAGGTCGAGGGAGGAGGTGGCGAAGCTGGTTACGGTTTGGTGGCGTGGCAACTGATGGAGAAGCTTTGCAAGGACAGAGACGTGGCGGTCAGGCGGTTTGAGTGGCAGCGCCGGTGATGCAGGTAAGGTGCTGCTCGTGCCCTGCTCTCTTCTCTTCTTCTTCCCTTTTTTCTTCTTTTCCTCAGATTTTGATCCAAAAATTGCAACTAATTTTTAATTCAAACTCCAATAATTCCTTTAAGCAAATAGCTGATACATCCAGCTCCAGACCATATATAGGACTTTTGTTGTAAAGATCAACTAATCGAGAGATATAAGTCTCTGAACCTTGACCAAATTCTGCACACAGGTGTTGGAGAAAATTATTTCGTACCTAACCCCCGGTCCCGTTTCGTTCGGCTCGTGTGTTGACCGAAGAAGGGGGAGAGTTTCGTTTTTTGTTGATCATGTGCGCAGGTGAACGGTGGCCGAGATTCGGGGAGTGTAAGCTTGACCAGAATCCCGAAGATACGGGCATGGCTGCTCGCGGGCACGAAGTCAATCGTGTGACTTCGGCAAGGCGAGGGGCGAGAGAAGAATCAAAGACTGAGTGAAGCTTGCGGGGGCTGTGCGATGAATGAAAACCGTACGAGGACTTTGGAAGTGGCGAGGTACCAGACAAAAGGTGCCGAGGAGCTTAGTGAGGTGTGTGTCACGTGGCGAGTGCCACGTTGTAAAATGATGAGTTGTAAAGTACGGCTTTGCAGACTTGTAGTGGAAGTACTGTAATGCCCTCGAATATGCTTTGCATAACGGGGGAAAGCAAGGTTAAAGGATGGAAAGTGTAAATGATACGGACCTATTTAAGGGACCCGAGAGGAATGAAAAGAGGAGAGATAAACGGAGGACGAGCTCTCTTTGGCTCGACCAAAGTCGTTTGGGTGTTTTCTTTCGGTGTCGTTGTCTTAATCTTCCCTCGCATTTGTTGGCCCCTCTTCGGGGACGGGTTTCTCCCCAACATTTCTGGTGCCCATCGTGTTTCGTTCCACAACATTACAATGGCACCGAAGAGAGCACCAAGGAGTACTAACACCAATCCACAGAGAATTGTTGATGACCCCGTCGGGAGTAGAATCCGAAGACCCAACAAATGTTGAAGCAAACACAAACACAGACAAAGGTCTGATACTCAGTCCCACGGCGAACAGTCGTGAAGGAGCTAAAGGGCAAGAACACGAAGATATAGCAGACGGTACCTTCGAGGTGGACCTTCTAGATGCAAGGGTCCTCGACGAAGACATCATCTCTTTGCGAAGGATAGAAGCAACTTTAACAGCAAGACTCAATAAGATGTCGAGCACATCGAACATCCGGACAAGAGCCCAAGCAGAGGCAGCATTCCTCAAGGCTAAAGGCTTGCAGACAGGCGATCCATCCCAGGACAAGTTAAAGTACCAGCAGATGCTAAAAGATGTCCAGAAGAAGAAGTTATTGATGGAGCAGCTCCGCAAGGAGAAAGAACAGCAAGCGGTCAAGCACAAGACAACTCAGCTCCAAGAGCAGATGGCTATATTGCGAGCACAACTAAACTCTCTACAACAGCAGCCAACAAGGCCTGAGGCGCAGCCTCAGCAGTACCACAGAATGCTACCACGGCAGGGAGAGCAGCGAAGCAAACCAGTTGTTGCTAACGAGTCATCGTATGAATCTGAGGAATCGTGGATGTTCGACTCAGAAGAAGAGGCGTTTGTTGAACGTAGGCCACGCTACAAGCGCAAGAGCTCATACCATTACAAGGCCAAGCTGTCGACACCACTAACAATTGAGCTAAAACAGGCAGATTGGCCACTGAAATTCAAGTTACCCTCTTCGCTACCAGAATATGACGAAGAGTCAGACCCAAGGCAGTTCATACTTTTCTATAGTGGGGCAATCTCTTCGGGAGAAGGTAACGACAATGCAAAGGCGAAAGCGATGATAATGGTATTGAAAGGCTCAGCACAACAATGGTATGCTTCACTACCAAAAGGGAGCATAGCTTCATGGGAGTAGCTTTGGGAAAAAATCGAAAGTAATTTCCAGGGATTCTAGCCGCTAGAGCTCACGACAAATGACCTCCATCAGATAAAACAAGGGGGGAAAAAGCTGCTACAAGAATACATAAAGCGGTTCACCAAAGCTAGAGCGAAGGCACCTCACGTCGAAGAAGCAAGTGTAATTGATGCGGTAATAAGCGGCCTCAACGTCGGATCGTGTGTGGAATACTTGGACAGGCGAAGTCCAGCAACAGAAAAGCGCTTGTTCGAAATCTTGCAAACATACTACTTATCAGATCGAGGGAAACAGAGAAGGATAGAGGATTACCACGCTAGGAAAAATGCAGTGAAGGCAAAAGATGAATGGAGCTGAAGGCCAAATACAAACAACAACAGCAGACCCCACTAATTTAGGCTACAATAGAGGCAGCGTTAACAATGTCTCGTCCAATGGGACATCGAACAATCAAGGACCTTCGCAATCCCGATATCAGGGCTTTGGGAAGTATACCGTGCCACTTCCACTGACAGTCTGCTCGGTGCACGGAAGAAATAAGGGCCATTGGACATACGAGTGTAGGGTTGCCATCAAGAAAAAGCAAGAAGAGGAGAAGAAGAGGGCAGCACAGAATCAAGTGGGATTTCTCAACAGAGCTTCGTTAGCAAGGCATACCAGCCGACCTCACCTGTTGATCAGCATAGAAGAGGATAAGATGTTAAATACGGGGTTGATCAGCTAGAGAACCGATGGATGACTTCCACGTAGGCACACCGCAACAGCCCGATCGGCCGATGCGAGATCTAACTAGATCGGCCAGCCGATAGGCAGCCGAAGTGCAAGTATGTTCAGAACGCCTAGAGTCAGCCAATCTGGTGACGTCAGCGACGAGGCGGGTCTGGATCGGCTGTGAGACCAGTGCGTCCGATGACACAGCGAGAGCTAGCCGATACGATCGAGCCTCGAGCGGGATAAGTTGGTGATAAAAGTTAAATAAACAAGAAAAGACTTGTAAATCTAGCTGATATCGGTTAATTGTGAATAAATCTAGATGAAACCACAGTGATGCACCCGGAGGTTAAAGCCTAGTGAGGACCAGGAGTGTCCGAGGACCAGTGGAGGGTTGCTCCTTAGTGATGAGTGATTGACAATGTTGTGTGGACTGATGCTTGGCTCAGTGCGCAGGTACAGGTTGCGGCTTGACTCGTGTTGGTACAGGTGAAGAACAAGCGCGAAAGGCCTTAGCCGTGGTGGCCTCTGAGTGATGGAGAGGCAAGTAGGCTTGGTTCAATGGACCCGGTGGCCGATGGGGTCAAGTGCGAGCCGAGCGGTGCAAGACTAGCAAGTTGAAGTCATGGACATGGGCCGGTGCAAGGTGGCGGTTCAAGGCCGAAGCTTGCACGCGGGGTTTGGTGGTTTGCCCACAAAACCATCGGTGGACGGTTTCTTGGTGTGGGCCTCAAAACCAAGTCCGGAGGCCCGATGCGATGGAGATGGTGATCCGGGAGCGTCAGTAAGCTTCGAGGCGGGGGGCACGTGGCGTGATCGTGGGGCTTGCGTCGAGGCTAAGCAAGTATGCGGTGGAAGCATGTCTGCTCGATGGGAATATCCGAAGACTTGACCAGATTGCCCTAAGGGGTGTGTATCTTCATTTTAAGTTGTAGGGGTAGCATGGTCATTTGCCTCCTCCGGTGGACTTCGTATAAATAGCGAAGAGGTGGATGTCATCTCTCTCTCTTGGACACTAGGGTTTCCTCCCCCGGTAGATCGCTCTGGATTGCTTCTTTTCCTAGTATTTCCTTAGGCTAGATTCTTGTATAGACTCTGACCTCTGGATGTATGGAAGCATTCGATGTTGTAATGATCTCCTAGCTCTTTGTGATTTTCGTGTCGTTTTCAGAGCTTTTTTTGCGGGGTTTCGTTCTTCGCTCGATTCGTTGATTTGAGGGCGTTTTCTCTCGGATTTCTTTGAGGAGATCATGTGTGGATGCCTTGTGCATCTTTGTGTTTGATCTTGACTCCTCAAACATCTAGTGATTCCCGGTGATTTAGTGAGTTAGAGGCCGAGATTTTTGGGGCATAGCTTCATCTAGTGACGCTTCACATCTCCCCCAAATCTTGTCTCAAGAGCTCAAGTGGTTTGGGAGACCTGGTGATGAGTTGGGAGGGTTGACACCCGCGGCTAGGACTTTCCTGCTTCGGTTCGTAAGCCACGGACAGTCCACAGGGCTGTGGCGGACGGTCCGCGAGGCCCTGAATAGTGCAGGTGTTCTTCGTGTTCTTCACGTGTTCTTCCGAGTTCGTGTTTCGATCCGTTGCCTCAGGTGGTTTTTATTGCACGGAGTTTGCGGACGGTCCGTACTTTAGTGCCAGACGGTCCGTGAAGGTCTGAACAGTCTGCGAGTCCCTCGCGGACAGTCTGATTTTTTGAGGTGCGCTTCGGGAGCTTCTGTCTGCTTTTGCAGACGGTCCGCGTGGGCCTTGCGGACAATCCGCCCAGATCATCCAGATAGTCCGCCCGTACACCACGGACTGTCCGTCGGGTCTGTTGCAGACTTGCCTCTTTGATTCGATTCTTGTCTAGTGCTTCCGCTCTTTGATTCGTGGCTTGTCTCTAGGACTTGTAGGTTTGTGTGTGCCTAGTCTAGAGCTTCTTTGGTGTGTGCGAGTGATCGGAGTGGCAATCGGGGTATAGACCGAGTTCATCCTTCGGAGTGGCACTGGATAGGTCTGTGTGGAGTGCCAAGGTCGAGGCCATTGAGGAGTCGAGCGTGTATGATACCTTGACACTGGATGAGCTGTTCTCTAAGCTCTGGTCTTCGGAGGTGAATCGTGGCTTGAGAGCCAAGAGCGAGAGCCCCACTGATTCCCATAGTTTGGCTCTTGTCTCAGGATCAAGGACTAATGCTAACTCTGCTGCCATGCAGTTTTCTTTGTCTTGTCTTGTGTCTATGCCAGATGAGGACTTTGTGGTGCTGAGCAAGGAGGATCTCGCCTTGTTCAGCAGGAGGTTTGGGCGGATGTACGAGAACCGCAAGAATGCGAGGAGAAGCTCGGGGATGTGCTATCGGTGCGGGAAGCACGGGCACTTCATCGCCGAATGCCCTGAAGCCATGTAGATCAAGAACGACTTGAAGGGCAACCCAAGCACAACTACAACAAGCACCGGCGAACTCGATATTACTCGGTCGCCTATTCGGTCCTTCACCTAGATATTACTCGGTAAAGCGGTACTCACAAGCCTGTCGGAGGTCGATTAATGTAGCTCGACGAACTCGAAGGACGACACTTGAAACAAGAAAACAAGAAGAAGAAAACTTTTGGCGAAGTCGCCGACTTGAAAGGTAAATTGCTTGGAAAGTAAAGGTTTGTGTTTGTTGGTGTGTACAATCTTTCTCGTCTGCGCAGGATCGCTACTTATACCCTTGGATACTACGAACACCTAGTCGATTACGACAAGACTTTTCCTAACTAAAAGAAACTATAACTGCTAAAAATAAACGACTGCAAGAGTCGGACTCACTAACTATCTTTGACCCGTTGTCAACCGATGTTGACCCGCCCGAGCTTCCTTTCTTCTTCCTTGGCATATTTATTCTCTTGCCGCTTTCACTTCTTTCCCTTAGCCAATCCCCTACCTTTGACCATCGGTTGTCTCTGTTGACTGCTTTCCTAAACGGCAGGCTGATTGGTTGTTTCTTCTCTTTTCCTTCTATCAGCCCTGTGGCTTTCTTGATGCCTCTTCTCACCAATTTCTTGCTCCTCATCGACATGTGTAAAAAACGGTGTCAACACATGCCCCCCAGTTTCGGAGTAAATATCTTTTGCTCCGAAATTCTCTCGATTTCGGTTTATTTCTCCGATTCGAATGTGATCAACGGATAGATTTCTTAACAAACTTTGAATTTTTAGAGGCCATAAATATCAACCCCCTTGGCTTTTTTCTGCATGTGTTCCCTTTTGTTGTCGCTTCATAGCTCCCAAGTTGATTGGATCTGTAACTAATCTTTCATCAAAGTTGATGGCTTCCACACCGGGTTCTGCTGATGATGGCCGTCAGACAAACTCAGGTAACCTTTTCATTGACCCTTGTGAGCTGAAGTAGTCAACCGATTGATTATTTTCCTTTGTGATGTCATCCATGGTTCAGCCGTAGGGTTCTAAGAATTGCTGACATCTTTAGGTATCACAGCTCCTAAGGCTCCCAGAAAAGAAAAGTAATTACTAGAAAGTTAAGGTGTCCGCCGATGCTTCTGCTGGTGATGTATTTGTTGACACTGGATCTGTGGCTGGTATATCAGTCGATGCAATGACGGTGATCATTCTATCTAGACCCCCTTTTTCCTTTTGATATATTCTTCCTTCCCTTATTCTTTTCTATTTGTAGCCTTCTGGTCTGTTGAGCAAATTTTCCCAGGAGAAAGGAAGGGTTTCATCAGTGCAAGCCATTGTGCCAGAGTTAAGAAAAAGGCGAACCGAAGAAAATCCAAAATCAGCCAACTCGCCTAGAAAGGAATCCCAAACCCAGAGTTTTAAACTAACTGATGATCCTCAGGGTCAACCTGCTGCCGACATTGAAGTAATCGATGTGCTTCAGGGATGTCAAGCTGATGTTGACATAGAATCGGCTGCTTATTGTGAAAGCCATAAAGAGCCTGCCGACGTTATCTTGATTGAAGAAAATGAACTAATCACATGAAGATCTGATCCAGTTGTAAGCATCTCCTTTTCTTTGTTAATCTTGCTATACATTTTTCTTAATAATATCTCCTTTTGACCTCCCTTTTTTTCTTTTGTAGATCCAAAATGATCCCTCCATTAGCGGTTCTTCTCATGTATTATCTTTAAGTCCTCTTCCTGACAATGTGCGAGCACGTCTTCGAGATATGTTGCTTCTCCTTGATCAGAACATCAATCAATTGGTTCAAGAGGTAGAACCAGTCAGACAAATTTATAAGCATATCAGAGGGCAGTTTCCAGCTGAAGTAAAAGATAGGCTCCATCCAATTGCTTTTATAGATAGTCATCAGCTTCGTGTTGAGCATGCACAACATCGTCTAGAGGAAAGGATTCGTCGGGAGCAGTTGATTCTGAATCAAGAAGTTCTTGATTCTCAAATGGTCGATTTAGATAGCAAAATCCAGATTTTGTCTTCTTCTCGTCCTGAGATCGCTGCTACTGTTGATCGAATGAAGAGCAGACGTGTGGATCTTCTTGCAGAATTAAAGCAACTTGAAGAAGACTTATCCTTGGAAGAGAAAAAGCTAGCAGATCTTCCAAACGTGATCAACAGTATGGAGCGTCAGAAAGATGCCATTACCAAGAAAGCTCAAAACATTAGCCGAGAGAAACAGCTGATTTCTGGATTGGCTGACGCCGATCATCAAGAAATAGAAGAAGTTGACCAGCTCCATTTGGATGACATCAATGCCATTCATTTGTTAGGCATAGCTTAAATGCTCTTGTATATGTAACTCTGGAATTTGGTCCTTCTGTAGCTAGCTTTAAATGTGTTGGCCAACTTCTAATGCTCTTCTTTTATTGCCTTGCCCTTCTCTTTTGATTGAATGCTTGATCGGCCTATAAATAAGCCATTGCTATCCCTTTTCTTGTATCTCTGATGCGATGTCTTCTTCTTCCTCTTCTGTGAATCAGGTTTCATTCCTATCTTCGTATTTCTCTATGGTTTTCACATGATGGCTTAACCACCTCTTCTTTTCAGTCTCCCAGCTGTGAGGATGTAGAGAGGATCTTGACGAACATCAACGTTCATGATGCGAATCAACAAGCGCTGATATCAAGGCTGAGAGCCAGGTGTGGTTCGAGGACCGGTGGATGGTCGCTTCCTGGTGTGATGAGTGATTGACAACGTGGTGTGAACTGATTCTTGGCTAAGTATTGCAGGTGCAGGTTGCGGCTTGACTAGTGCAGGTGCAGGTGAAGAACAAGCGCGAAAGGTCGTTGCCGGTGAGGCCTCCAGGTGTGGAGAAGACAAGTAGGCTTGGTTCGAGGGACCCGGTGGCCAGCGGGGTCAAGTGCGGGCCGCATGGTGGCAAGAATGGCAAGATGAAGTCATGGACGGTTTCTTGGTTGAGCCTCAAAACCAAGGTCGAGCTGGGACTACGTGGGAGCCGAGTCATGAGTGGTGATTGGCGGAGGCTACACCGAGTTCGCGGGGTTTCCGGTGGTTCACCAGAAAACCACTGGGTTCCTTCGTTGATCCACAAAGCCAAGACTGAAGAACCGAAGATGGAGGTGCAGCAGCTCCAGACCGGTCTGACCGGTGGGTACCGGTCTGACCAGTGAGGAGCACCGGTCTGACCGGTGTGCGACGACGCAGTCCGGAATCTTCGAAGCGGAGGACACGCATCGGGATCGCAAGGCTTGCGTCGAGGCTAAGCAAGTTTGCGGTCGCTGGGCATCCGTCCGATGGAGCGAAGACAAAGATTTCCGAATTCGCCCTTGAGGGGCATGTATCCCTAGTTAGCTAGTAAGAGTATTTTCGTCTTTCGGTTGCCTCCATATAACCCAACTGGTGAGAGGATGGCAGCCATCTCTTGGAACCCTAGCTCATTTGGTTTTCCTATTTTTCCTTCCTATTTTTTTTAGGATTTTCTTAGGACTAGCTTGAGAGCTTCATGGTGAGATCTTGTGAGAGGGAAGGATGATCGGGCGGCAAGCTAGACCTTGTATGAACCTCTTTGGTATGTATAGATGATTCGGCGTGGTTCCTCAAGGCTTGGATGTGTCTTTCCCGTTTTTCCTTTTTGGTGATTTTCGGAGCCCTTTCTTGGCGATTTTCTTGGAGCGATTTCGAGGCCTTTCTCTTTGGGATTTGGTGGGGGATGTATGCATGAACCCTTCGTGGTTCTTTTCCCTTTGATTCCCCTCCTAAATCCGTGAGCAAAGGGGCTCGATTTTGGGGTTTTCGTGGCTCTAGGGTTAGAGGCGTTCTTGGTGGGATTTCTTCGATTCCTCTTGATTTAGCAAGTTTTGGTGGACCAAATCTTGGCTATGGAGTGCCCATGAGGTGTTCCTACTATCCCCAAAGTCTTGCACAAATCCGTGGAGCGATTCGAGAGATCGGAAGTTGGATTTGGGGGAGTTGACCCGCGGGTGCTGTTCATCCCCGAGCGGCCCAGCCTGACCGGTCTGACCGGTGCTACTCACCGGTCTGACCAGTGCAGAGGCTTTGTGGGTTTTGCCTCGGGTGAACATTCTGGTGAGTTCGTTGTAGTCCCGTGTTGCTGCTGTTTCGAGTTTGGGTCAGTTTGGAGCTCGGTAGGCCTGTTTGGTGGATTTGGGGTTTCCTGGCTTGAACCGGTCTGACCGGTGAGCTACATCGGCCTGACCGGTGTAGGGGCCTTCTGTGGAAGTTCCCAGGTTTTACCAGCAGGGACCGGTCTGACCGGTGCTGCTCACCGGCCTGACCGGTGTAGGTCAGTGGTGCTCGAGTTGGTGTTCCGCTGCGTTCTCGAGTCCGTGAAGGTGGTTGTTGGTTCCTAGGACCAGTAGCACTCCAGTGGCTGCATGATCTTTGCCAACTCGGGTAGTTGAGTCAGAGACGTGATTTGGAAGCCGTGTTCGTCTTGTTGGAGTTCTCATCTCCTTCGAGAAGAATTTTTATCGGCTCCCATTCACTCCCCCCCTCTCTGGTTCGCCTAATCGGTCCTTCAAAGGCAGGAGTGAGGTCTTCGACTTGTAATTTCCACAGATGAGAAGTTAGAAACTCTAGAAGCTAGGATGCTCAGCTTCTCGAGGAACTGAATCGAGTAGAGGACGAAATAGCCGTCACCAAGATGCAGTTAGAGAAGGCCAAAGATTTAGAGAAATCTTAGTGTAATTTTTTTAGCTGATATGACCGACTTTTAATAAATTCTAGCCGATGTAATCAGCTTTTGCTTTATTGCATTTCATCTTAGAAGAAGAAACAATCATCTGTATGATCCATGCCTTCCTCTGGATGATTCTCTTTTCTGAAAATATGTACTATTGATATTCCAGAATCATGAGAAATGAATGCTACCCATCTTGAATGCCATTTTTTCAATGCCGGTATGTGATTCTGACCTGTCTTTCCTCTTCTTTTTCTATAAAATGCACTTCTTTGTCCAGAGGTCTTCCCAGGACTCCACCACAATCATAGCAAGTTCTAGCCGATGATTCAGATCAGCTGCTTTAAGTCTTTTGGGAACGAGAGGCGTTCACTCTCAAAAGACTTTTCAGGAAGAAATAGCTATCCATCCCAAGTAATAAGTTTTTACTTAGAATGACTTTGCTCCTTGATGGTGCTATGAAGATTGCTTTCTCTATCTGCACCTCTGAGGGGACAACAATATCATTCTATGCTCTGCAGTTTGTGGACATGCATAATTTCCCAAATTAATGTATTATCTTTGGCCTCATTTTTGGGAAATGTATCCCTGAATCAATGTCAGCTTCTTGGACGCCGAGCCATTCACGGGGAGTCTGTTCCTCTCCTTGACCGGATCTGACGCTTCAGTTTCTATCTCTTCCGTTCTCCCCATCCTTATCTCTTCCTGGTGTTCGGGCTATAAATAGACCCTGCATCCATCAATGAGAAAACATACTTCTCCAACCATGGCTCGAAATATAAGTCTGATAGATTGCCAACTTCTCCTTTTCGCCTTTCTTCTTTCTTCTGATCTCTTGATAGCTAGAAGAATTCTTGTGAAGTAGTATAGGGCATGCTTCTCTCCCTGGTCTCATCTTGTGAAGCCCGGAGGTCCAACAGCTACAAGAATCCTTGTGATGCATCTTGGGTTCATCCGTTGGTGGAGGAGAGTTTGCATATAGTCCCTTTGGCATCAGGAAGAAGATCAAGCCTATGTCTTGTTCATCAGCGAGTTTAGCGGGAAAGTCACAGAATAGTGATTCATCTTGTCAACTTTGCACTTCCTTTTGCTTTTTAGTATCTGCTTGTATATTTCCTTTGGCAATCCACGGATTGCCTAGTGATGATGAACATAATCGGCTATTCTTCCGATTCATCTTCCTTATCAGACCTTGTAATATTACCATGTACTGAAATATGAGAGAAAGAAATATATATATACATATATGTTCATATTTTTTGTTCTAAGGGCGATTGTTACATCGGCCTTTATCCGAATCATAGATCGGCCATAAGTGTTTGAACACTTTTGATTTTACAATTTTTTCCACTAAAGGCAATAACTTAGTATCAACTATTGCCCAAAATCTAAATCGGCTAAGAGGACAGAAGTAGTAATCGGCTAAGTAATTAATCCAATGTTCTAACTTTGCTTTGGCTTTGACGAGCATCGACCTTGTCTTGTTATGGTCCAATCCTCCCAATCGGCTGATGCTGCTTCCTGCTCTTTCCTTTATATTTGAGAACCGATCGTTTGGATCGATTGAAGCTCAAAGTCTGACATCTTGAGGAAATCTATCTCCCAAACTTTCCCTTACATGCAGATGAGTTTATCAAAATTCCATTGTGTATCGGCTGCTGCAATATGGAAGGAGGAATTGGCATTGACTACTTCCATCGAGTCTCAATCCATTGAATCACGCATTGATGCATAGTAGATGGAATGCAGCAATTGGTGTGAATCCAATCTCGCCCATGTAGTAGATTGTATGATCATTTCCCCGTGATGACGAAAATGGTAGTTGGAATGGTCTTGCCGCCGATTGATAGATCCACACAGATAGCACCAATTGCAGATGATGAGTTCCCTTCGAAATCAAGTTGCATGATATCGGTCTTGGTTAAATCTTGCTCACTTTTCCCAAATCTCCGAAGCATTAAGTAGGGCATGAGATTGACTGATGCACCACCATCCACTAGGAGCCTTGTGACTGGCTTCCCATTGACAAGTCCTTTGACAAACAAAGCTTTCATATGCTGACGTTTTTCCTCATCTGGTTTCTCAAAACTGGCCAACATCGGATCTAAAGTTAACTGAGCCGCTCCTAACTCCTCATCTGAACTTTCTTCATCTGAATTGTCTTCAAGAGTCATGAATTCTTTGGGTAGCATGAAGACCATGTTAACACCTGCTACTGGTGAATCAGAGTGTGATGCATAGCTTTTGTCATCATGTCCTGAGGTCTTCCAGGATCGGCCTGTATTATGATCGCTATAGGTTTTGGAAGAGGAACTTTCTTCATTACTCCTTCCCTAGTAAGGCCGAAACTACCCAGTAGAAGCCGACCATATTCTGCCATGCAATTCTCGTACTCGGCCTTGTCAGCTTCCTTGAGCTGATCCACAGTGATTGGTTGGATGTTGTCCTTGTGGACTTCATGAGGCTTCTTGAATTCTTTAGACATCGTCGTGATTCTTCGTGTCCCACCGGGCGTGCCAAAATGTGTTGACGCAAAAAAATGGAATAAAGTCCTCCGCGGCAGCACGTAACGGATCCCCGGGATGTAACAAGGCGTGCCAGCGGACCTGACCTGTTGATCGGCACAGAAGAGGATAAGATGTTAAATATGAGGTTGATCGGCTAGAGAATCGGTAGATGTCTTCCGGGTGGGCACAGCGCAACAGCCCGAACAGCTCATGCGATATCGAACTAGATCGGCCAGCCGATAGGCAGCCGAAGTGCAAGTATGTTCAGAACGGCTAGAGTCAGCCGATCTGGTGACGTCAGTGATGAGGCGGGTCTGGATCGGCTGTGAGACCGGTGTGTCTGATGACACAGCGAGACCTAGCCGATACGATCGAGCCTCGAGCGGGATAAGTTGGTGATAAAAACTAAATAAACAAGAAAAGACTTGCAAATCTAGCTGATATCGGTAAATTGTGAATAAATCTAGACGAAACCACAGCGATGCTCGCGAAGGTTAAAGCCTAGATATTACTCGGTAAAGCGGTACTCACAAGCCTGCCGGAGGTCGATTGATGTAGCCCGGCGAACTCGAAGGACGGCGCTTGAATCAAGAAAACAAGAAGAAGAAAACTTTTGGTGAAGTCGCTGACTTGAAAGGTAAATTGCTTGAAAAGTAAAGGTTTGTGTTTGTTGGTGTGTACAATCTTTCCCGACCATGCAGGGTCGCTACTTATACCCTTGGATACTACAAACTCTTAGTCGATTACGACAAGTCTTTTCCTAACTAAAAGAAACTATAACTACTAAAAATATATGACTCGTACAAGAGTCGGACTCACTAATTATCTTTGACCCGTTGTCAACTGACGTTGACCCTCCTGAGCTTCCTTTCTTCTTCCTTGGCGTATTTCTTCTCTTGCCGCTTTCTCTTCTTTCCCTCAGCTGATCCCCTACCTTTGACCATCGGCTGTCTCTGTTGACTCCTTTCCTAAATGACCGGCTGATTGGTTGTTTCTTCTCTTTTCCTTCTATCTGCCCTATGGCTTTCTTGATGCCTCTTCTCACCATTTTTTTGCTCCTCATCGACATCTGTCAAAAAACGGTGTCAACAACAGCAAGCACAATGAAGAGCATATCGAAGACCTATCAGAAACTTTCCAGAACATGAGAAATTATGGCCTCATGTAAAACCCAGAAAATCGTGTCTTCGGTGTGGCAAGGGGGAAGTTATTGGGTTGCATGGTATCAAAGTCAGGCATTCAGGCAAATCCTGAAAAGATTGAGGCAATAAGAAACATGAAAGCCCCAGAACGAAGAAAGACATTCAGAAATTGACAGGAAGAATTGCGGCATTGGGACGATTCATTTCGCGGTCAGGAGAGCAAAGCTTGCCTTTTTCAAGCAGCTATCAGGCCAGAAAAACTTCACGTGGTGAGAAAAAGAGCAGGCCGCCTTCGAAGAATTCAACATATGCAGCTTGGGTGCGGAAGCGAAGCTACTATTGTACATCGCGGCCTCAAATAACGTGGTGAGTGCAGCTTTGGTAGAGGAAAAACAAGATGGCAAAAACTTGAAACATGTGCCAGTATACTTCGTTTCTGAGGTGTTGAACGGTGCGAAGAGGTTTTATTCAGAATTGGAGAAAATGGCACACACAGTCGTGATGGCCACAAGAAAACTCAAGCATTACTTCCAGAGTTACAAAGTGGTTATTCCAAGTAGTTTTCCGCTTCGAGAAATATTGGAGAACAAAGAATCTTCAGGAAGAATAGGGAAATGGGCAACGGAGCTTTCACGGTATGAGGTGACCTTCGCATCAAGAACGGTGATAAAGTCTCAGGTTTTAGCAGATTTTGTGGCGGATTGGACTCATGCAGAAAAGGAGGGTTTTGAGGAAGAAAAGGAGAAAAAATCATGGGAAGTATTCTGTGATGGAGCGTATTGCAATGACGGAGCAGCGGCTGCCGCAATTCTCAAATCACCTCTAGGAATCAAAATGAGATACGCAGCAAGACTCGATTTCGATGGGAACACCAATAATGTTGCAGAATATGAGGGATTACTATTGGGGCTTCGCAAAGCAAGGGTGATAGGGGCCCGAAGACTGATATTAAACACAGATTCAGAACTCGTCACAAACCAAATAGGAAAAGCGTACAGAGCGAAAATGGACGAAATGTCATCATACCTTAAGGTAGTAAGGACAATGGAAAAATACTTTTTCGGGTTCACAGTGAAGAAAATTCCAAGAGAGCAGAACAGCGAAGCTGACACACTAGCGAAGGCAGCCACCACAAAGCAACCATTACCTGCAGATGTGTTCTATGAGACGACAAAGCAAATGTCCACACAGAACATGGAAGAGCAGCTGAATCTAGTTAATGCTATTACCAGCGAAGATTAGAGGGCTCAAATAGTTGCTTACTTAAAGGGGCACTACGAACCAGAAAATGAGGCCGACAGAAAGAGAATGGTGTCAAGAGTAAGGCCATACATGTTGAGGGGAGAAAACTTGCACAAAGCAGGGGTGTGTGCACCATTGTTGAAGTACGTGTCATGCGAAGAAGGAAGGGAACTGCTAACAGAGATACATGCAGGAATGTGCTCTTCGCACATGGGAACTAGAAAACTTGTGGCGAAAGCATTTCCCGAAGCATTTTACTGGCCCACAGTAGTGCGAGATGCCGAAGAGGTAGTAAGGAAATTTGACAATTGTCAGAAGCACATAAATTATTCAAAGGTCTCGCCCTATGAAGTTCAGCTGCTACCTTCGGTATGGCCGTTTGCAAGGTAGGGAATAGATAGTGTCGGTCCGCTACCAATAGCACCAGGAAATTACAACTATGCAGTAGTGAATGTGGAGTAGTTTTCCAAATGGATAGAGGCGAAGGCAGTGCAAAAAATAACTTTGCAAGTGATTCAAAAGTTATTTTGGCAAAATATGGTATGCAGATTCAGGGTTCCATACGAATTGACTGTTGACAATCGGAAGCAGTTTGATTCAACAGATTTTCGAAGGTTTTGTTTTCACTTGGGAACAAAGCTGTGTTTTGCTTCGGTGTATCACCCGAAGTCGAATGGGTTAGTGGAAAGGGCCAACAGAATAATTTTCACAGGAATCAAGAGAACATTACAGGGATGCCAAGGGGGAAGTGGGGTGATGAACTCCCAAGAGTGATATGGTCTCACAACACTACTGAGTCTAGAGCAACAAAATTTACACCATTTAGGCTGCTACACAGAGAAGAAGCAATGGTACCCGAAGAGATAAAATTAGGGTCCATCCGCACCAAAGAGCCGCCGGCAGGTGCGGACATGAACCCAACACTCGATGCAGCCGAAGAAGTGAAGTTGCAAGACTTACAGAATATTGAAACGTACCAAGATGAGACAAGAAGAAGGAAAGACAAGAACGTTCACAGAAGAAACATAAAGACAGGGGACATGGTATTGTGGAAAAAAACAAAGGGTGTGGGGAAGTTACAGGAAAAGTGGTACGGTCCATTTTTGGTAGCAGAAACAAGGCCAGGTGCTTTCAGGTTGCAAAAACTAGAGGGTGTGGATGATCCATACTCTTGGAACGAAGACATGTTGCAGAAATACTGGCTGTAAAATAGGCGAAGGCAATTGGCAAATTTAAGTTCATGTATCTTAGTTTGTTTTCCTAGTTTCTTTTTGTTTACATCTTTTCTAATTTGAGATATCGTTGGAACTTTCGAAGCCATACTCTTTTCTTCGTGGAGAGAGTCTTTGGTTGCATATCATCGGTGCAACAAAGATGCGAGGTTTTTAATGAGGTGGTCTCCTTTTGTAATATCTCCTTGGCAAATATAACAAGGACTCCCAAAAAAATATCATTGGTGTGCATCAGGAAGTCCGAAGTGATGCAACTCAAATAAAATGAGTTACACTTTCGGCACAAGGGAATGAAAATATTTACAGAAACTTAAGTGAACATTTACGTTTGGCTTTGAAAGTGCAAAACATAAATGATTCACTTAAAGGCTCACAGGTTCCATGAGCTGAAAAAAGTCTTTGGTGGTCAATGTGAGAAGCCCCTCGAGAAAACCGTAGGTAAAAGTCGACTTGTTAAGCGGCATGGTCACAAATGATCTCCTTTCCTCGCAAGGAAAGAAGCCTTCGGTGGCGAATGCGTGAAGCAAAATGTGAGGCGCGGCTGACGAGCCACTTCGAGGTCAAAAAATAAATAAATAACTTCGTTATTGAATGCGTGAAGAAATTTGTGGGGGTGGCCATTGAGTCACCTCAAGGCAATGAATGAACTTAGGTGTTGAACGCGTGAAGAAAGTTGCGAAAGAGGCCATCGAGTCACCTCGAGGTAATAAAAAAGATTTTTAGATAAAAGGCGTTCAAAGGAGGAAATGCACCTTCGACAACAACTATGAAAATATTTCAAAAATCATGAAAGGGAAAAGAGATGATGATGCGTTTTGTTTCTTTTGTTTCGATGGAGTTTTTCGCAGAGGAAAACGAAAAAGGAAAACAGTCGGTTTTTTAATACAGAAAAGGAAACTAGGGGGAGGCGCTTCGTAGTTGGAGTTCCCTTTTTTCCTAGGCTTAAAAACCAACTCTTTATAACAAACAGCACCTTCATTACAACAAACACGAAGCAGAGACAATACTTCATCATCACACATAGAGTTGTCACAACATTTCATCCAAAAAAGAGATTCAAGTTTACAAAGGTCGCAACTCAACGGGAGCGCTTGTAAATGTGTCTGTGTTCAGCATCTTCGGTAGGACCAACAACCTCAACCTTCGGCATGTTAAGCAAAGCTTCAGATGCCGAAGGAGAATCCTACAGAAAGTGAGTAGAATGGAAGGAACTGGTGTCGCCTATAAGATGCCTCGAAGTGGAATCATGCGCTAGACGGTCCCTAGTATGCTGTTCAAAAAAAATCTCTAGACGCCAAGTTATGGTCGTCATAGTTTTTGATCTTGTATGACCAAAAGTTGTCGAAGGACACGTGAGGAAATTCCGAGTTAAATTTTTGCCAAATGGAACCAGACATGAAGTAGTCACCATGATAAATGGTCATAGGATAAATATCTTGGGCGACCTGCGCAGGGCACATCTTCGGCACCTGCACAAAATCGCAAATAGTTCAGTTACATCCACAAAAACTTGTTCACAGTATCTAGCACTACATTCTAAAGCCTCGCCCCTCACACCTCATCGGTTCCACGGGTCATCACTGCAGAAGGTTGAACATCAAAAGGGACGACCATGTGAAGAGGAGCTGCCGAAGAGGTAGGATCAGCAGGGTTGGGGATGATTTGGTCACTTGACGTGGAAGCGCAAACAGCAGCGACCGAAGAAGTAGTCGACGTAGGTGCAGTCAAAATACCGGAAGTCCCAAAAGCTGTCTCTGCGACAACGGGGCTGGAGCCCGTCTGCAAAAACAAAACATGACAGGAAAGGTAAGAAACAGAGAGGATCAATGAAAAATAGGTCACGACAAATTAACGCACAGGGCCCAAGCGAACTTGTGAAGAACACGATGGGTTTCGTTCACCGCATAGGAAAACCCTACTTTGCGGTAAAACTCCTTAATAAAATTTTTGGCAATGTTCTTCGGGAGAGCAGGTATCTTGTCAACATTAGTTTCATGGGGCCACGCAAAGTTAGAGTCCCTCATCCGACGAAGATCAAATTTCGTAACAACCGGCTCAGATCCATCCGAAGAGCTACTTAGAAGAGAGCACACAGAGTGAGAAATAGTGCGAGCAGAAACCGTGACATTGAGCTCATCGAAGGAATGACTAGCCGAAGCCAAGGAAGAAACACCGTCAGACAACCACTTGAAAATATCACTGATAAATTGGTCCATGATGCAATAGGGAGCTGGAGAAGTGCTGAAGTCCACGAGAAGGTCATGGACCTTTTGACAAATGGGAACGATGTGATCCTGAACCTCATCACAATAGTCACTATGCTCTTTGACAAGAGCAGCATGAGTGGTTCTCAGGTCGTCCAGCTCTCTACATTTTTCTTCGTACAAACCGCTTAGACCTTCACCTTTCTTTTGTTCATTGTCAGCAGCTTCTTTGAGCTTCGAGACATTGGTTTCAAGCTCAGTATTCTTCTAGGCAAGTGCAGTCACCTCCGAAGAAAAAGCAATATTTTTCTTCTTTTCATTCTCAAGGGTTGTCGCCAGCGACTCTTTTTGTTTTTGCAATCTCTTTATCGCGTCAATTTCTTTTTCCAAAGCAGCAGAAATAGTTTGATTGTGGATGGTAAGCTGACGAACATCTTCGTGACACCAGTGCTGAGCTACACGACAAGCAATGAAGGTCTTCATAGCAAGATCTTGGGCTTTGGTTAAAACCTCATCGGTACCTTCTTGACCCAATTCTTCCTCCATAATGGGAAAACTAAAAGTATTACCAGGGTCTTGGAGCAAGGTGTGCTCACAATCATCGCTGCAGAATTGGAGAACCTTTCTCTTGCGATCACTGAAGAGCCGAGTGTCTTGAGGAACTCCAGGACGACATGGAAGTGCAGAAGGAGAATCAATACTCACAAAAATGCTAGCGCTTCATTCGTCACTGTCAGATTTAGTGCCTGAGCTGCTCTCACTTTCCTCGATGGTAACTGCAGTAGTCGAGCTACCAGGAATGGTTTCTTGAGTCGCAGGGGCTTTTCCATTGGAGGGGTTGCGCTTGGGAGCCTAGTCCTCATCGCTCTCAGACTCACGATCACTGATACTATCTCAAAAGAATGGGCGAGAGTGCCAATGGGCGGATCTTCGATCAGAGAAAGCGAAGTCACGTCAATCTGCTCGTCAGCCTCACCAGGATCAGACACCTGGGTGCTTCACCCAGACATCATCACGTCACCGGCATCAGCCCCACTTTTTCCTCTGTCGCTATCTTCGGGGGTGGAAGAAACAACTCCGGGAGAAGCAGACCTCCAAACGCATCGGTGCTTGGGCTGCTGATTGCTTGAAGACTTTCCACGCCTTTTTCCATGTTGCACTCGAGCAGCGGCAGCTGAAGCTTCGGCGGTTGTTGCAGTGCCTTTCTTCGCGGCACGCTTAGTTGCAGCTTCGTGACACAGTAAAGTAACTTGGCGATCGCCAGCAACTATTCCAAAAAATTAGAAGAGTCAATTGTAGTGTCGACTGCCAATGACTTAGCCAATGTCGTTGTCTTCTTTAAGGCTAGTGGGACCAAGTATGTCCTTGGCAAGATCTTCGATTATGACAACATCAATATCTGAGAAGAAGCAAAAAGAAAAGTTTAAGCAGCAAGAAAAAAAGCCGGCCTAGGAAGATGTTAGTTAAAATAGTAAATGAGTGTTTAAGGACTAACGATCAATGTCGATGCCGAAGCTCATGGTGAAATCAGGGATCTTGATGGGGCTTGTGAAGTCCTTCCGGGCGACAATGACCTAGCCCACCTTAACGGGGTAGATTTTGCAGCCACGATATTCTTCGACGAGGTCACGGGTACCCATTATCTTCGCCGGCTCAGAGAAGGCAACCAGAAAAAGCTGAGACTGATCGGAATCATTAAAAGTAGTGCTAATGCCTTTCAGCAAGTCCTGCAGTTCCTTGCACACCAGCGAAGAGGCACTGTCATCAACCTTGTGGTAGAACCAGAGCGAGTTCCGGTCGTCCTCCCACTTGTTCTTGTAGCAGATGATTGGGATTTCCACATCAAACCGATACTTGAAGTTCATCGAAGCAAACTGGGCCTCCTCCTTGCACTACAAGAAAAACGCTGACTAGTGACGCAACCTAGTTTTGCCGTTATTTATTTATGACATTCCTGGCTGATCTCGTCATTAAATTTCACTTCTGAGCAAATTTAGTGACAAAAAAACTTTTGTCATAATGGTTGTTACTGTAGGCGAGCATTCCCTATTCCAAGCTAGTTTTGTGACGCCATAAGCTCGGCAACAGCGTCATAAACCAACTTTGGTCCCACATGTAAGCATTATATTAAAAATAGAGTGTTCCAAGTCGTCATAAAATTCGGAAGGGTCCCACATGTAAGCATTCTTTCGAAAATAGAGTGTTCCAACTCGTCATAAAATTTTGCAGGGTCCCAAATGTAAGCATTTGTCTAAAAATAGAGTGTTCCAGCTCGTCATAAAATTTAATAGGGTCCTACAAGTCAGTCTGATAAAAAAGGGATGAAAATTAAAAGGATACGATGTCAATAGCTGGGGTCGAACCTGGGACCTTTGATTCTGAAGGGGAAGGCAGCACTACCACTGAGACATGATACAGTTTGTGTTATTTGAGCTAAGAAGATTCTTTATATTTGTTTATTTGTATTTATATTATTTTGCATGCCTCATGTAAGTTAAAGCAGATAAATATGGCGATAAAACAAGGAGAAAATGTGCTCCTCCCGTGGGTCGAACCTATTACCACTCGAAGGGGAATTTTTTACATTGACCAGGTCCCACCTATAAATTTCATGTGAGTTTTTAATATAAATCGGTAATTCGAAGGCGAAACGCTTCACTACCTCCGCAAAGACTCTCGACTTTTGCTACGTAGATCAGCAATTCGAAGGTGAGACTTTTGGCACGAATGGCGGATCCTAGCGGCGACGGGAAGATGGTTGCGCCGCCATATCCAAGCAACGAGATGATGAAACAACATGACGAGGTCAGTCCTCTGGTTTGAGCTGCTATATGTTCTCCTATCTTCCTAGGTTTGCGGATATTGAGATTTAGGGATTTGGGGGATTGATGATCATATATGTTAGATTAAGATTTCATCGTATCTTTAGATTTGCACTTCGATTGGTGTTAGAAGTTGATAGGCTATAGACAATTCATAGGTGTTAGATTTAGTTAATTTTCAATTTACATCGTCTTACGATAGGTTCTTGTATTTTAGTAGCTTCTGGATGTTCTTCATGCCACTCATTTTATAGATTTTTCTGGAGGTGCACAGTTGATAGGATTGATAGGTCCTTAGATTTTTAATTTGCATCATTTTATGGATTGATAGATTGAAGAGACTATCTCTGAGTTGCAGACTATGAAGGGACATCTAGATTCTGCCATGATTCTTATCCTTTACACAACTCATAGGTGTTAGATTCAGTTAGTTTCCAATTTGCATCGTTTGATGGATTTATAGGTTCTTGTATTTTACTAGATTCTGCAGGAGCTTCAAGCCACTGCCGCTAAGCTAACAACACTAGAATAGGTTGTACTATACAAGGGTCTATATAAGCAAATGTTACAACAGCTGAATGACATGTCTAAGCTATTGTTACAATAGGAGAAAGCCGCGCTGGAAAAATATAATGAGTTACAGAACGATCATACTGACATGTTAAAAGTGGCTTGCAAATTGATGGAAGAAAATATGTCCCTATTGAAAAAAGAGAACATGAACCTCAAAGCTGCAGGAGGCCAGAAATGAGCTGGAGAAGTTCTAGCAATCGATGGCAAGGCTAATTAGATGTTTGTGAACATTGTGTCGATCATGTATTCTGCAAGTGTCATTTTTGTATTCTGAACATTGTGTCGATCATGTATTTTGAACATTGTGCCTTATGCTTGTATTTTGATGATGGCTACTCTTGAGCTCATCAATGCGCAGGCGGCCTCTACTTCAAGATGAGCTGGGAAGAATGGTTACTATTGAGCTCTTACGATGTTTGCTACTCGTAGGATAGCAAAAACTTGTTGCTACCTAGTACTACTACTACTACTGCTACTGCTACTGCTACTGCTACTGCTACTGCTACTGCTACTGCTACTGCTACTGCTACTGCTACTGCTACTGCTACTGCTACTGCTACTGCTACTGCTACTGCTGCTACTACTGCTGCTGCTGCTACTACTACTGCTACTACTGCTACTGCTGCTACTGCTACTACTACTACTGCTTGAAAGTGCATCTAGGCTCCTAAGTGGATTTTGGTGAATTGAATGACAAAGCGATTAAAGATCTAACTTGTTTGTTTAAGAATGTGAGCAGGTTTTTATTTAATTATTCATGAGTTAATATTGCTATATATTTGAGGATGAATGTTGTATGGCTCACATGATGAAAACAAGCAAGTGTGTGGTCCTTTGATGAGAAATAATAAATGTCAAAGCAATCAAATGAAGATAAGTATTGGGGATATTGTACAAAAGGTCAATTCCGAGTCTCCAATGTTTATGGAAGCTTGATTAAATATAAATGGATGATAAAAAGAGAAATGGTGTTCTCTACTAAATAATAAATGCAAGACTTCACATGATGATAGTGAAAGGATACAAGGATGAGTGCATATTTGATGATCCTAATTTGGAATCTTGCATATACGTTGTCAATCAAGAACAAGCATTTGAAGCGGTATTTCAAATGAAGATCAAATTTAGATAAAGCAAAGTCGAACTCAATGTGGTTTGGGTAAGTGATGAAGAGATCAACCGAGATGACTAGGGTGAGGGACTAAGCAATCTTTGGGGCCCTAGCTAAGCCGCCATTTCGTGTTTTGCTAAGGTGAAGTTCTAGTATCCGTGGGGTCTCCAAGTATCATATCCAAGCCTTAATCGAGTGAAGCAATGCAACTCATCTAATGATTATGTTTGGCAATATGGAGTGACTTAAGGATCTAAGCGTGCATACCTATGCTATATGGAAAGATCTTAAGTTGCTAGCTCAAGTATAAATGTGCTCATGAAGATAGCAATTGTTGGAAGCCCTCAAGTTCAAATCGTTCGAGTATGGCAAGATGAAAGATATACAAGCTCAAGAGGTTGACTAGGTATTTACTTTTGTCCTTGAGTATAGGAATACCGTACTATCAAGAGCGATGCAACATTAGCTTCATGGCAAGTATCAAAAGTTCTCATTAGTTGACCTATGTGAGAAATAGCCTTGAGAGAGTCCCTGAGTGATCTAACAAACCACTAACCCAACCTTAGCCACTTCAACAGGACTTGAAGTGTTTGCAAAAAGAGAAAAAGGGTTTTGGGAGCTCTCTGCCCAGGGCGGTCTAACCGCCCCAGGGGGGCGGTCTGACCGCCCCAGGCAGCCAACGGCTAGTTTTTCAAACTGGCCGGAGGGGGGCGGTCAAACCGCCCTGACCAGGCGGTCTGACCGCCCCGGTCGCTTTTCTAACGGCTAGTTTTCCTTGAGTGGGGTATATGTACCCCACGAGCTCCACTTGTTGGGGCTGCTGGTTTTAGGGTTGCTGGTGTGCTTCCCCTGCTGTTCTTGCTAAGCCAAAGTCATAGAACCTCTCCCCAACCATCTCTTTGTGAGATTTGTGAGATTCAAGCTCTATTCTTGTGTTGGGTTGAGAGAGTAAGTTTGTGTGAGCTTTGTGAGCTGAGAAGAGCCATTCCATAGCTTGAGCACTTGTGATTCGCGTCTACAAGCCTTGAAGCATTTGTTACTCTTGGAGGTTTGCCTCCTAGACGGCTAGGCGTCGCCGGCTAGCTCCCAAGTTGTGGTGAGCAGCGGCAAGTTTGTGAGGGCTGTGATCTTGCCCCTTCGTGGAAAAGATTGACTTAGTGGAATCGAGGAAAGTGGTTGAAAGAGACCTGGCTTGTTGTGGGAAGAGTTAGTTGAGAACTCGAATCCCTTACAAGCTCCTCAACGGAGACGTAGCTTCCTTAGTGGAAGTGAACTTCGGGAAACAAATCTTTGTGTCTCCTTTGTGGTTTGCTTCACTTGTGGTTTTCTAGCATATTTATATTTGCTTCCGCTTCGATCTACTTGGGTGTGCTTGTCTTTGTGTGCAGGGATCATTACTCTGCTTGTGACCATCTACCAAGGCCACTCACCAAGTTTGGTTCGTGCTAGAAGTCAAGAGGAGCTTGAGCCTCTCCTTGTTGGCTTTCTGTGTAGAGGCAGTCTAACCGCCTACAGGAGGCGGTCTAACCGCCCTCCCCCAGCAGAAAGCAGTAGGGCGGTCTAACCGCCCTGTGAAGGCGGTCTGACCGCCTCTGCCAAGGAGCTCAAGTTTTCAAGGGAAAAGTTTTATTTGGTCGACTCACCTATTCACCCCCCCTCTAGGCGACATCAAGGTCCTTTCACTACTGCTACTGCTACTGCTACTACTACTGCTACTACTACTGCTGCTGCTACTACTGCTGCTACTACTACTGCTGCTGCTACTACTACTACTACTACCACCACCACCACTACTACTACTACTACCACGACTACTACTACTACTACCACTACTACTACTACTACTACTACTACCACTACTACTACCACTACTACTACTACCACTACAACAAGGGACAACAAGAGCAACTCGGTGATGGATTAGTGAACTACTACTACTGCTGCTGCTCCTACTACTACTGCTACTACTACTGCTACTACTACTACTACTACTACTGCTGCTGCTCCTCCTACTACTACTACTCCTACTACTACTACTGCTACTACTGCTACTACTACTACTGCTACTGCTGCTACTACTACTGCTACTACTACTGCTACTACTACTACTACTACTGGTGCTGCACAACAACAAGGGACAACAAGAGAAACTCGGTGATGGATTAGTGAAATCGAATGAAGTTCTTACCGAGCTTGCTCCTCCAATAGCAATACTTTCAGCAACACAATAGAGAGAACACTTGATGATCAAATCTGGAGCAAGAAATCCAAGAAAACCAAGAGAGAAAGGAGTAGAGACGGGAGTGTGGGTGAATGGGTGAAGAACACCCCCTCTCTGGTCCAATTTATAGAGCAAAGGGGCAGCACACCGCGAACTAGCTGTTGCACAACGGCTAGGAGCCGTTGGCCGAGGCTGGGCCCACATGACCGTTGCCAGGGTTCGGCCGAACCCTAGTTCGGCCAGCCCAGCTGTGGGCCCGAGGCTGGCCCCCTGTGGCAGGCGTGCCACCAACGGCTATATGAAGGTATACCAAGGTGCACCGGCCAAAGTTCACTCCAGAAATTGCCCAAATGAATTTTCTAAGGTTTTCAAACTCAGAAATGATTTTCAGAAATTTTATTTTGAAAAGGGAAAAGGGCTAGATAAATCTATCATGCAGATGCAAGGTTTTGGAAAATCAAATATGCAATTTTGGAAATAAAATTTTGGAAAGGGAAATATGAGATAAGTACCAGCTTTAACCTTTTTGGTAGAAAGGACCCATCATTTTTAGTCTGACGAGTTGGACTCTTCCCAGTGATCAATTCCACTCAGCACCCCACTCCTGAGAAGTAGAGGGTGGTGCCATCTCAATCTTCCGCCATTCTTTCTGAATTTTCTTCTGCCTCTTTGACGGAGATTTGTTCCTTGGGGGTAATGGCTCCGTCCTTCCCCCAAGCTGCTCAACACTTTCTCGCACCAAATAGCATTGCTCTTCTTTGTCCTGAAACTTGAACTTCAAGTTCCTCTTCCCAATGCGGAAGCGGATTATTCCGGACCCCACATTGATTCTAACTCGGACATCACTGAGAAATGGTCGCCCAAGGATGAGCGGCATTCCTCCCTCGTCATCCATATCAAGGACCATGAAATCTGCGAAGACATAAGAGTTCTTGACCTTAACAGATATGTTCTCAACAATTCCTTCTGGATATCGTATCGTTGAATCAGCGAGTTGGATAGTCCGTGCTGTTGGAGAGAGAGAGCTGGATATCACAGTTGCTCGAACATGGCCTTGGACATGAGATTAACACTTGCACCAAGGTCACAAAGGGCATGCCTGATCTTCTTGTAATAGATTGTGCAAGTAATAGTCGGGTAGCCTGGATCTTTCTTGTGCACAACTGTTGATTCCTCCCATGGATCAAGAATTTGTTGTATGGGCTTTCCTGCATAGTTAGAAGCACGTGTCTTCCTATGTGGCTTACCCCACCTAGTTGACACTACACTAACATTTTCACAAGAAGATATGGGTTGCCCCGGGATCCTCCCGTTATCAGGAGATGGAACCAAAGCAACCAGCTGAGCCAACTGGGTTTCTAACATCTTGTTAAAACTCAGCTGACTCTTCTGGGCAGAAGAAAAACTTTCAAGCTTAACGTTGAGACTTTCCAAAGTTTTATCAAGGGCAGCTAGCTTTTTGTTAACACCTTCATTAATCTTAGCTTGCCCAAAAACAAGATCTCTCAAGGAAGGTTGGTTGGGATTGTAAGAATTACCTTGGTTACCTCCTTGATAATAAGGGCGTTGTTGATTCCATGATTGGCCTCCTTGTTGAGGTGGACGATACCCATTGTTATTGCCATTCATGTACATCACTTCCTCCTGAGTCTCCAGACAATAGTTTCCTGAGTGCCCAGTGTTGCCACAGACTTCACAAGTCATATAAGAATCCATAGGCAGTGTAGTGGAGGCCATGGTAGCCTTCTCGCTGGTGTAGTCATCCAATCTCTTCATAAGAAGATCCAACTTGGCAGTAATCATGTCTGCTTCCTTGACAGTATGAGTACCCCTCGGTCGTGGTTGGAGTCTTTCATCAATCCACCCTTGGTTGGAAACCATCTTCTCAATGAGTAATTTAGCATTATCAACAGTGAGTGAGATGAATGCTCCCAGAGCAGCAGCATCAATATGGCCTCGGGCTGTCGGAGTCAACCCATTATAAAAGCTTTGAAGAATGAGCCAATCCTCCATCCCATGGTGAGGACAGGCCAGGACATACTCCTGAAGCCTCTCCCAAGCTTCTAGAATAGATTCACTTGCTGCTTGCGGAAAACCAGAAATTCTTCCGTGAAGAGCATTGGTTTTACCCAATGGGAAGAACTTCTTGAGAAATGCCTCTGAACACTTACTCCAAGTGTTAATAGCATCACGATTCGCGTAGAACCATTGCTTGGCTTTCCCCAGGAGAGAGAATGGAAACAGCCTCAGACGGACAGCATCCATATTTGCACCCCTGATGATGAAAGTGCTGCACAGCTCTAGGAATTGCTGCAAATGAGCATTGGCATCCTCATTTGTCTTGCCACAGGATGGGCTAGCCTGTACCATCATAATTAGACCCATCTTGATCTCAAAATTTTCAGTCCCCATTGCCACCTCAGGGCCTTGCAGCACCTGGTCAGCAGAAGGAACTGAGTACTCATGAAGTGTCTTCTGGGTCATAGCGTTCGATGTGGATGGTAAAAAGGAAGCTGGTTCGCCTTCCGGACGAGTACGACGAGGTGAGTTGAAATGAATTTGAGCTTTCCTCACAAGTGACTCGGGATCTTCAGTAAAATTCTTCGGTAAGTCGAAACCAGTCATACACTACCTGTCTTCGTCATCCAAAGATAAAAGAAGACAATCAAGGTTAGGCTGCATTGAGAGTTGTCCTAACCTACTCAAAGTTTATAAACAGATGCAAAGCATAGTCATGATACTCCTGTGCCTTCCCCGGCAACGGCGCCAGAAATGCTTGTTGGCATTTCGTAGCGTCGTCACTTTAAGAATAGATCTGGAATCCAGCCTTAGTGACAACACCAAGAAACACCTTGTAGGCACCTCTTAATGTCACAACTAATGACGCCGGGTTAGCGTGATCATCAAGACTTGCCAAAGGTTAATCTAAACGATTATGAACGAATCCGCAAGCGCACAGATAAACCATTGTAGCATTTCCCCAAGGAAGGAGAGTATTCCAAGGGTATCGTATCCGTGGAAGGCAATGGCGGATATCTTAGACTTATGCTTTTGCTCTGAATGTAAACTAAGAGATAGATATAGGAAACAACAAACTCAAAGGCAGGGGTAAGATAAAAGATATATAGGATAGTGTGACACACACACTCAGATCTACCTCTACTCTAGCACACTACGGCTTAGGGGGAACATACGAGTTAGCTCTAGGTTCTAATATACTAAACATACAAAGCTAGAAGATACAGGAGATAGGCATGAGTATTGCATGACAGGGTAAGGTTCAGCACCCAGGTACAAACGGGGAGCTAGCCCGCGACGACCAGCACTCGGCGAAACTAGACTTTAGACTCCTACATCAGGTACCCCAGTGCGGAGGGTTGCAAAGGATCCAACAGAGCTGTCACCACTGCGGACCTACCTCTATCGTTATGGGGGGTATGCTCATAACTAACGTAGCCAGACAACCCAGGCACCATGCCTACGTTGCTGCTAGACTCCACCCGTCCCGGGCTATTGTGACCCAGGGTGAGAGCCACCAGAAGACTGGTCAACTTAGACCGAGTACCGTAGCTTGAACACAAACCACATGCAACACTCTCATGCCATCTAACAAGATCAACTAAGCCTAGACATACAAACAGATCCGAACTCTCTTATGTCTAGTCAACAAGATCAAAGGGTCATGTTCGTGAAGAACACGAGCCTCTAACTTATGAATAAACACATAAGGAATGAGTTTACCACCCTTGAAGTGGATCAAAAGGTAGTGTTCATGAAGAACACAATCCTCTAAATGATGAACAAAGGATGAACTCAAGAACATATCAAGCATATGATCTACCATGACTTTATATGAAATAGCTGAATAACTGAAGTAGATCAAAGTCAGTCAATGAGATAAAGATAAAAGAGAACTCATACCTAGACTCCAAAGAAGACTTGGAACCTGAAGAAGAGCTACTCTAGCCTACCCCCTAGCCTTGGAAACTAAAAGTGACAGGAGAATGAGAGAGTGGTGTGTGGGAAATGGGAGCCCCTCCCCTTCTAGTTATAGGCAAGGACCAGGCTTGCTTGGAGGCTCAAAGTGCCCCAAAACACCCGGGGATGCAGCAAGTGACCAATGAGCAACCACCACATGGAGGGACTAGATGGGCGCCCCCTAGGTCGGTTCGGTTGATCCTAGTGTCGGCCGGCCCCCTAGGGTGGCCCCACCTGGTGTGCTTCCTCTGGTTGGCTGCCCTGTGGGCCCTCTGATCCCCCCCCGGTGCATGGCTTGATTTGGTATCCGAGGTGGGCCCTTTGATCCATGTGAAGTCCTTGTGGCGTCCTCTAATTCATCGGTGAGTGCCTCCCCTTGATCGATGATGTGGAATGCCATGTTTCCCTTGGTGGAAGCCACCTCCTCAACTGAGTTGCCATGGTTTCTTCATAGAAGGTGGGTTTCCATCTCTTTTAAGGGGTAAATCACCTACATACAAATAATCTCCAAGGACAAGTGGAACTACATTATTCAAACCGAAATGCAAGTAACTAATGCATATGCCTCCATTTATGTGAGAATATTGAGGGCTAAAAGTGGTAATTATCAGCCATCAATAGGAGTACCAATTACATAACTGCTTGTTTTCAACTGCCGCCTATTCCATGTGGCCAGCCGCCTCGCGGTAACTGGACACGTCAGCCCCAGTAACAGCACGGAGTGGTTCTGGTAAGTTGGCGGGAGAAAAGCCCGCACTACTGCCAAAAAATTTTTTCCCGCAGACAAGTGTATATATCTCATTTCTCTCGACAACACGGTGTACACTACTGCAACTCTGCAAGAGACTCGCCGGCACCACGCTCTTGTTCCTTGTGGCAAAGGCTAGAGCTAGCGTCGGTGCGTAGATCTGCTCTTGCCCATGGCGGGAATGGCGAATCGTAGCGGCCCTAGCAGCGAACGGAGGAGCAGGACTCGCTCTGGTCAGGTCAGTCCTCTGTTTTGCCATGCTACTTTGACCTGTCATTCTGGGTTAATAGACTATATTCGTGTATTTTAAAGGTGTTTGGAGTAGACTCCGATAGCCCCAGATCACCAACGCTTGGTCCTCGTGAAGTTATTATTCTAGATGCTAATGAAAATGAGTGCAAGGATGGTTTGCCTGTCCATCTGAGGTATGACTGGACAGGCGCCAACCCTGGGCGTCGGAATGTATGCTGCTGCGAGGTAAACAATAACTTGTTTCACTTCTAACAAATTTTGCTTCTGCGTTTGATGTTTGTGTGGCCAATCCCTAATTATATGTATGAAATCAGTGACTACAGATTGATGGCATGAAGTGC
Organism: Cenchrus fungigraminus; assembly: GCA_036936925.1. Taxonomy (NCBI): domain Eukaryota; kingdom Viridiplantae; phylum Streptophyta; class Magnoliopsida; order Poales; family Poaceae; genus Cenchrus; species Cenchrus fungigraminus. The sequence continues at coordinate 8,335,838 of CM072775.1, read as the reverse complement.
GCGTCTTTTAGGTGGATAGATCCAGAATGGGATATTAGGACTCTAAAAGTTCTAGAGAAACTAATGGAAATGAAGGGAAAAGCAGAAGAGGAAGCTAAGGAGGAGGCCAATGTCAAAGCAAATGAGCTGAAGACGATGGTGCGGTACTACGGGGACGTAACCCATAACCTATTCAAGACAAGAAAGAAAATGAGAAACGATGCTATGTTGTCTCCTACAGAAATGGGTGAAGCCAACAGGTACCTAAAAGCTGAAAGCGAAGCAAGAATGTGGAAGGAAGAATGTGCAAAGGCTAACGGGGAGATTCAAGAGACTGTCTCTGAGTTGCAGACAGTGAAGAAGTGCCTAGATTCTGCCACGATTGTGGTGAAGAAGGTGAAGGAATTGCAGCGACAAGCCTCATATAAGAGGTCACTCAAGGACAACAATGAGGCATAATGTGATTCGTGGTGTTATTGCTAGGTAGACAGTTCAGATTTGTATCATGCTTGTATTTTGGTGTTTGTTACTAGATCATCTTATGATGTTTGCTACTTATTATATGTGGTGTGAACTTTTGTGGTGATGAGTAGCTATGATTGCGAATTTGATTGTGGTAGCAACTTGTTCCATCATATTTACCATTTAAAACTAATACACTACACAATTGAGGAAGACTAATAATATAGATATTTGTATGTTATATATAGTAATGTGTTACAGATGGTTACATAATCAAAGATCCACATTATGCATAGCTAGGCAACAGCCATGTTCCTCGCAACCAAATCCAATCCCTAAGAACCTGCTTGATTCGGATCGCAGGAGTAGTGTTGACGCCTGGAACATTTCATATTCCCTACTCGTAGATCCAATACTGATCCTCTTGATCGTGCTGATAAGTTCGTAGGAAGTAAACGTGATTTTCCCTCAGGTCAGGCAAGCTCGAAATGGCATGCTCTTGTGTAACCATGCACTTGTCAGGACCAAACAAGGTGATCTTATTCTGGAACTCAGGAGCTCTGTCCCAGGGAATAGGCTGCCAAATGTCCTCGTCGAATGAATGCAAAGTTATTTCGACCATCTCAGCTTCTTTCTCCTCTAAAACAACAATGAACAATCGGTCTTGACCTTCGAGTAGAGAAGAGTTGCTCATGCTAATAACCCATGACAACCGAAGTCAAACAAGTGCATATTATTCACTCGTCGAAAACTGAGATGTGCACTTAATTTGGGACGAATAAGTGCACATTTTTACTCCTCGAAAAATGAGATACGGAGTACAGTATGCGATTATTTTGGGACGTAGGGAGTACAACGTTTCTTTCGGTCTGTTAACATTTTGCCAAACGGACTTTCCCCCTTTCTCAGCAAATATTTCCCACATTATAGAAAAAGTAATCTTTTCGGGGGACGTCTTGTCAATAATGGCTTAATGGATTCCTCTACTCATAAATATCCCACTTTTGCAACCAACAACAAACCCCATTCTCGCACAGCACCCTCTCCCTTCCTCTCCCCCCTCTTGCAACCAACAACAAACTCCATTCTCGCACATGGCCCTCTTCCTCTCCCCATGGAGCCATTGTCTCCTAGAGGTGCGGCACAAGCCACATCCTCCTCTTCTTCTGATGAAAGGGAGGATCACCAGTCGTCTGATGAAGAGGAGGTAGAACAGAGCCCCATTCGAGTGCTAGTGGACACATCCTCTGATGATTCAGAGTTTGTGGAACAAATGGAAATCCAATATGGGGTGCCTCTTAAACATCGCACCCCTCGCAGGTCAGCAAGAGGTGCTAGGGGTCAGGGGTGTGGAGGCACCGCCACTAGCCGGCGAATTGTCTTCTCCAAACGCCATCATCCTATCTCATCCTCATCGGTCGGCGGCAGTCAATCTCTGCCATCCTCGTCGAGCAGAGGCCATCATCCACCATGCTCGACCGACCGTGAGGACCAGGTGTGTCCGAGGACCAGTGGAGGGTCGCTCCTTAGTGATGAGTGATTGACAACGTTGTGTGGACTGATGCTTGGCTAAGTGTGCAGGTACAGGTTGCGGCTTGACTCGTGTCGGTGCAGGTGAAGAACAAGCGCGAAAGGCCTTAGCCGTGGCGGCCTCCGGGTGATGGAGAGGCAAGTAGGCTTGGTTTGACGGACCCGGTGACCGATGGGGTCAAGTGCGAGCCGTGCGGTGCAAGACTGGCGGGCTGAAGTCGTGAACATGGGCCGGTGCAAGGTAGCGGTTGAAGCCCGAAGCTTGCACGTGGGGTTTGGTGGTTTGCCCACAAAACCATCAGGTGGACGGTTTCTTGGTTTGGGCCTCAAAACCAAGCCCGGAATCCCGAGGCGACGGAGACGGTGATCCGGGAGCTTCGGGAAGCTTCGAGGCGGGGGGCACGTGGCGTGATCACGGGGCTTGCGTCGAAGCTAAGCAAGGCCGCGGTGGAAGTGTGTCTGCTCAATGAAGACTTGACCAAAATACCCCTGAGGGGTTGTATCTTCATTTATGCAGTAGGGGTAGCGTGGTCGTTTACCTCCCTCCGATGAACTTCATATAAATAGCGGAGAGGTGGATGGCATCTCTCTCTCTTGTTTCCTAGGGCTTTCTCCCGCGGTAGATTTTTCTGGACTGCTTCGTTTTCCTTTGGATTCCTTAGGCTAGATTCTTGTACAGACTATGACCTCTGGATGTATGGAAGCATTCGGCGTCCCGGCGATCTCCTAGTCTCATGTGATTTTCGTGTCATTTTTGGGGCTATTTTTCGGAGTTTTTGTTCTTCGCTCGATTCGTGAGTTTGGAGACGTTTCTTCATGGATTTCTTTCAGGGGATCATAGGTGGATGCCTTGCGCATGTTTGTGAATGATCTTGACTCCTCAAACCCCGTGTAGAGCCTTCGATTCGTGAGTTTTTGGCCGGAGTTCGTGTTCTTGGTGGTTGCTTGTGTGATCCGCGATTCCCGGTGATTTAGGGAGTTAGAGGTCAAGATTTTTGGGGCATAGCATCCTTGTGGGACGCATATCATCTCCCCAAAGTCTTGTATCTAGAGCTTCTACTGTTTGGGAGATCCGGTGATGAGTTCTTGGAGTTGACCCCGTGGGTCGAGCAGTTCTGGTTCTGTTCATGTTCCGCGGACAGTCCGCCTGGTGCGCGCGGACAGTCCGTGAGAGGTCCAGTTCGTCTCAGTTCGTCGCTTGTTCGTGCGCGTTCTTGTTTCGATTCATCGTGGCCCTAGGGTTTTGTTGCAAGCGGTTTGCGGACAGTCCACGTGTAGCTCACGGACAGTCCACGTGGGAAGTTTTGTCTGGGGTTGTTGGCTGCGGTTTCTAGTGAGTTGGCGGACAGTCCGCCCAGGCCACACAGACGATCCACGACACTGGCGGACGGTCCGCGTGACCTCGACGGACGGTCTGAATTTCGGTCGGCAGCTCTGGTGATTCTGTTGTTCATTTCGGACAGTCCGGGCCGTACCCGCGGACTGTCCGCCGTACACAAGCGGACAGTCCGCGAGTACCAGCCGGACGGTCCGCACTGGTCACTTCCAGAATTGATCAAGTGCTTTGATTCTTGTCCGATGCTTCCGCTCTTTGCTCCTAGGCTTGTTGATTGAACTTCTTGGCTTGTGTGTGCCTTGTTTGGAGCTTCTTGTGTGTGCACGGATTCGTGGAGTGGCAATCGGGGCATAGGCCGAGTTCGACCTTAGGGAAGAAGTTTTAATCGGCTCCCATTCACTCCCCCCCTCTCTGGTCGCCCGAATCAGTCCTTCAATTGGTATCAGAGCCGGTTACAGATCTTCGTGATTCTAACCAGTCTAAGATCCAAAGATGGGCAATTACGGCAAGGGGTCGGGTCCTCCGCACTTTGATGGCAAGAATTACCCGATGTGGGAGAGGCGCATGGGCACGTTTTTGCGAGGGAAGGGAACTCTTATCTGGGAGGTAACTCAGAATTGTCATTATGTCATCCCAGATAGTTTTCTGCTTCCAGGATCGCGGGACATGTTTGAGGCCAACAGCAAGGCCGTTGATTACTTGTTTCGTGCTCTCTGTGCCTCGGAGTTCGATTGAGTGTACGGAGAGGATGTGGCCGGAAAGAAATGGATCAAGTTGAAGAATGCTCATGTTGGCAATGCCCAAGTGCAAGCCCGAATGTTTACCACTTACCGGAGAGAGTACGAGAACTTCACTCATCTCCCCAGTGAGTCGACCGATGCTATGTTTCAGCGCTTCACTTGCATCGTCAACAACATGAGGGCCAATGTGACAGTGCTCCCATACACGGATCATGATCAAGCTATCAAGCTTTTGCATGCCCTGGATAGGTCCGTATGGGAAGCCAAGATAGAGGCGATTGAGGAGTCGAGCGCGTATGATACGCTTTCTCTTGATGAGTTGTTCTCCAAGCTCAGGTCTTCAGAGGTCGGCTTGAGAGCCAGGAGGGAGAGCCCCACTGACCCTCATAGTTTGGCTCTCGTCTCAGGATCGAGGACTAACGCTAACTCTGGTGGTTTCTCTTTGTCTTGTCTTGCGTCCTTGCCATATGAGGACTTTGATGTGCTGAGCGAGGACGATCTCGCCTTGTTGAGCAAGAGGTTTGGGCGGATGTATGAGAACCGCAAGAATGCAAGGTGGAGCTCGGGGATGTGCTATCGGTGCGGGAAGCACGAGCACTTCATCGCCGAATGCCCTGAAGCCATGGAGATCAAGAACAACTACAAGGGCAAGCCCAAGCACGACTACAACAAGCACCGCTCCCGGAACGACTACAAGGACAAGCACAAGGACAAGAGCGAGAGAAGGCACAAGAAGAGTGGCGGCCACAAAAGGAAGACCGCTCGAGTGATGGTGGCCGGAGCGAGCGATATCAACTCGACATCAAGTGATGCTTCCTCCGACTCGAGCAGCGAGGAAGAGCAAGAGAAGCGCAAGGACAAGCGGCACACAGGCAAGAACATCACCGGCCTGAGCTTCGTCGCGCAAGGAGGCTTCTGCGGCATGGCGCATTCCAAGAAGGGTGGGAAGCACAGCTCGGATTCAAACTCCGATTCCGATGACGAGGTACGACAAGATCCCAACTTCTTGCTAGAGGAGAATGCTAGGCTGAATGAGTTGCTCGACAACTGTGATGATGTGCTTAGAAAGACCAACAAGGAGAAGAGGGAATTCAGGTCTTTGTTGGGTGATGCTAAGGACAAAGTAGCTGAACTTGAATCCTTGCTTGTGGATGCAAGAAATGAGATAGCTGCTTTGAAGTCTGCTCCTGTTGTGTCGGATGAAATTGATTGTGGTGATTGTTCAATTTTTCTTGCTAATTTGACTGCTCTCAAGGAGAAGCATGCCTCTACTTTGGAGGAACTAGATGTTGTTAGGATTGAGTGTGATGAATTGAAGTCTAGGCCAGCTTTGTTAGGAGCTTGTACATCATGTCCTATTTTACATGCTAGGCTAGATGAATCTCACACTAGGATTGTTTCTCTTGAGGCGGCATTGAAAGCTCCTCTTCCTACATCATGTTCAACCTGTGAAATGCATGCTTTGAAAAACATGGAACTTGCAAACTATGTTTATCGTCTGCAGGATGAAAATGATGAATTGAGAAAAATGATGGGGTGGTTGTCTGGGCATGAGCCACAATTGAGTATGATGTTGGCTCAGTTCAAGAGGTTTGATGGTCAGGCGTTGGGGGCTAACAAGTGTGGTGAGAAGAGTGGTGAGGGAGAAGAGAAAGCCGGAGAGATCCCCATTCCACCACATACCACACCGATGAACAAATTTGCACCCAAACCAAACCATCTCAGAAACAAGCTAGACACAACCCCAGATCCTCCAGTGTTCCCCCACAATGCTGAAAACTACCAAAGACCCATCAAGTTTGTGAGCACTCAGGGGAGTGTCTTTGATGGGAAGACAGGAGAGAAAGCTGGAGAGAAGCTTGTAGAGAAGCCACAGCCTAAGCCAGTGCCAATCCGCTTCCATTGTGAGTATTGTGGGAGGGATGGGCACAAGGATGAGTTTTGTTTCCGGAGGAAGAGGGATGAGAGGTTTGCTAGGGAAATGGCAAACAAGGACAGGTACCACCTTGCTCGTGGTGTGCCTGAGCCTCGTAGAGGGCCTCTACCTAGGGGTGATGTGTTTGTGAGGACTGTTCCCACTCGTGGAGGTGGAGGTGGAGGTGTGTTCCCTCAGAGAGACAGGCGTGTTGGGTTTGGGCGTGGTGAGTTGGCTCGACGTGCTCCTTCTCGTGACCGTTACGAGTTTGGGAGGCACGATCGGAGCTTTGGGTCTCAGATGGACTACGGGCCACGTTTTCCCCCTCGTGGTGCGCGTACTCCTCCAGTGAGACATGACAGGTCCTTTGGTGGTAGGCGTGAGAGGGCTCCGCCTAGAGGTTTTGGGAGGATGGATTTTGCTAACCCTTCTTTTGAGCAAATGGCTCAGCACTGGTTTGACTCTTTTGGTCCTAACCCCAGTGTTGAGTCGCTTGCTCATTCTCGTTCTCGTTTTTGATTGCAGGTGGGAGGCTTGGAGAATTTTTGGTTGATCGACTCCGGTTGCTCAAGACACATGACTGGAGATCATGGGTGGTTCTCCAGCCTCACCCCGGTGAGTACGAGGGAGTACATCACTTTCGGGGACAATGGGAGAGGACGAGTGCTTGCGGAAGGTATGGTGAAGGTGAGTAGCAAGGTGACCTTAAGAAGTGTGGCCCTGGTCAAGTCACTTGGTTTCAACCTGTTGTCAGTATCTCAATTACTTGACGAAGGTTTTGAGATTCGTTTCAAGTCGGGTGCCTCTCGTGTGCTTGATTCTTGAGGCGATCTTGTCTGTACGATCGTCCCCGAGGGTCAAATCTTTCGTGCCGATTTTTCCCAGTCTGTTGGTCCCCCTCGATGCTTTGTTGCTGGTGTTTGGGCCAAGCTTTGGAAATGGCATAGGAGGTTGGGACACTTGAGCTTTGAGTTGCTTTCCCGCTTGAGTGGTCTTGATCTTGTCCGAGGATTGCCTAAGTTGAAATTCGAGAAGGATTTGGTTTGTGCTTCTTGTCGGCATGGAAAGATGGTTGCCGCTTCTCACGCCCCTCTGACTTCTATCATGACTGAGCGATCTTGTGAGCTGTTGCACATGGATTTGGTTGGGCCAGCTCGTGTTCTCTCTGCTGGTGGGAAGTGGTATGTTCTTGTGGTTGTTGATGAATTTTCGAGGTACTCTTGGGTTTTCTTTTTGGATGATAAGAGTAAGACATTTGGCTTTGTTCGAGACTTGATCTTGAGGTTGAAGAATGAGAGACATGGTGATGCCATTCGAGCTATACGCAGTGACAATGGCACAGAATTCAAGAACTCTCATTTTGATGCCTTTTGCCGTGATCTTGGTCTTGATCATCAGTACTCTTCTCCATACATCACTTGCCAGAATGGCGTAGTGGAGAGGAAGAACCAGACCCTTTGTGAGATGGCTAGGACGATGCTCGATGAGCATAGGACTCCTAGGCGTTTCTGGGTCGAGGTGGTCAATACCGCTTGCTATGTCTCAAATCACATCTTCCTTCGTGCCTTTAAGAAGAAGACCTCTTATGAGCTGATGCATGGACGACAACCCAAGGTGAGTCACTTTAGAGCTTTTGGTTGCAAGTGTTTCATTCTAAAGAAGGGCATGTTGGATAAGTTTGAGTCTCGATGTTCGGATGGGATTTTCCTTGGTTATGCGATTCATTCTAGAGCATATCGTGTGCTCAACCTTGACACTAACCGAACCATGGAGACTTGCGAGGTTACCTTTGACGAGACACAGCCATGTAGCTCTTTTGCTTTTGAGTGTGCAGGTGACGAGGAGATTGGAGCGAGGATCTTTGAGGATGAGAAGGACGGAGATGGAGACGATGACGATGATGGTGGTGATGCTCCAGCGGCTGATCGTGTACGTACTACTTCCACTACTACGACGACGATCGAGGACGGACCATCCCTTACACCCACTACGACTGAGGCTGTTCTAGTGGAGGCTGTTGCTGAGGGGGAGATTGTGTCCAGGCGAGAGGCTCCCCGGTGAGTACAAATTGATCACCCACCGACGACCATCATTGGTGACCTTCATGAACGCACTACACGATCGAGGTCAAGGAACACTTCTCAGTTCGCTCATTCTGCATTTGTTGCTTCTTTCGAGCCCAAAGATATTCGACACGCTTTGTCTGATGAGAATTGGGTGAATTCCATGCATGAGGAGTTGGAAAACTTTGAGAGAAACCAAGTCTGGGTGTTAGTCGATCCACTGCCAAATTGCCGTCCCATAGGAACCAAGTGGGTGTGGAAGAACAAAGAGGGTGAGAATGGGATGGTTGTGAGAAACAAGTCGAGGTTGGTGGCGCAGGGTTACAACCAGAAGGAGGGGATAAACTATGAGGAGAGATTTGCTCCTGTGGCCTGTTTGGAGGCAATTAGGATCCTTCTAGCCTTTGCCGTGGCTAAAGGGTTCAAGTTGTACCAAATGGATGTCAAGAGTGCTTTCTTGAATGGGGTGATAGAGGAAGAAGTGTATGTGAGGCAACCCCCGGGGTTTGAGAGTGAAAAATACCCACACCGTGTATACAAACTCCAGAGAGCGCTCTATGGGTTGAAACAGGCACCTAGAGCTTGGTATGGCAGGTTGAGAGGCTTTTTGCTCAGTAAGGGGTTTGTGATGGGCACAGTTGATAAGACCCTGTTCCTCCTTAAGCATGGGAATGACCTCTTGATTGTTCAGATATACGTGGATGACATAATCTTTGGTGGCTCTTCTCATGATCTTGTTGCCAGATTTGCAGATGACATGAGCAGGGAATTTGAGATGTCCATGATGGGCGAGCTGCAGTTTTTCTTGGGTCTCCAGATCAAGCAGTGCAAGGACGGGACCTTCGTACATCAGGCGAAGTACACCAGGGACATGGTGAAGAAGTTTGGCATGAACGACTCCAAGCCGCTGACTACACCGATGAGTACGACTACGGCGTTGGACGCGGACGAGGACGGAGAACTCGTGGACCAGAAGGAGTACCGGAGCATGATCGGCTCCCTCCTCTACTTGACGGTGACGAGGCCAGACATACAGTTCAACGTGTGTTTGTGCGCTCGTTTTCAAGCTTCACCGAGGACTTCACATCGGCAAGCCGTCAAGCGGATCTTCAGGTACTTGAACTACACTCCTGAGTTTGGCTTGTGGTACTCTGCCTCTTCGACACTCAGGCTTCATGGCTTTTCTGATGCGGATTTCGCTGAGTGTCGATTGGATCGCAAGTCCACTTCTGGGTGTTGTCAGTTCCTGGGTTCTTCTTTGGTCTCTTGGTCATCTCGCAAGCAATCGAGTGTAGCCCAGTCCACCACCGAGGCTGAATATGTGGCTGCGGCTAGTTGTTGTTCCCAGCTGCTTTGGATGACCTATACCATGAGTGACTTTGGTGAGGAGTGCTCCCAGGTTCCACTTTTCTGTGACAGCACCAGTGCCATAAGCATAGCCAAAAATCCTGTCCTCCACTCCAAAACGAAACACATAGAAGTGAGGTACCATTTCCTGAGAGACAATGTGGAGAAGGGAAACATATCTTTGTCCTATGTTCCTACCCAAGACCAACTAGCTGACATTTTCACCAAACCGCTTGACCAAGCCACTTTCACTCACTTGCGGGGTGAGCTTGGGGTGTGCTTTCCGTTCTAGCTTGGGTCTTGGAGCTTCTCATGTATATATGTGTCATATGTTCATTTTGTTGCATTTCCTTCATGCATTTTACTTTCTGTACAAAACCTGGTAGGATAGCCATCTTTAGATCACTTGAGCTAGGAATAAGCTTCTCTTATATACATTGGTCACTGATGTGCTATGGATGAGATATGTGCATGATTGGTAGCTTGTGGATGTAAATGCTATGCTCTTGATGGTGTTGCTATATATGTATTATGAGATAGCATTCTGGTTGTGAAAATGATAAAACTACCACTCTCATGAGTAGATGCTTGTCTATGCTAAATTTGTGCTTAAATGCTTATATCATGCTCAGTTTATGCTTGAGGATCATATTCTCTTTGCTTGGGGTCAAAGACCTTTCTGTCATTGTAAATGTTTAGCCCTGTTGCTTGCTTGGGGAGGAGCATAAGCTTCTTTTTTGCCGCAAAGGCACTTCATGTACCATGTTTAATCATGAAAATGAAATTGGTGTATGAATTGCTTTATGCTTGAAAAATGAGCTCCTAATCATGTTTTTATGGTTTGATATTCATATCTTGGGTGCTAAACCGTAGCATGCTTGTCTACCATGAGAAGTCTCATTTTAAGAAGTAGACACATGGCTCGGTGGCTTTAACATGACTTGAGTAGCTTGTGGGTGTTTATAATGATCTTGTGATGAGAATTTGTGATCTTACATAAACTTTGAATGATCTAGTGCCTTTATGCTCAAATTGGTATGGATAGGATCTTGCTCATGAGATGCATGTTTCTTTGTGAAAATTGCTTAAAATTGCTTTTAGCCATGTCACATGCTTATATGTCTCTACCTTCTTGATGGCAATGTGCTAGATACACCATGTCTACTTTGCTTGCTCTATAGTCTCATTTGTAGCATTTTCTTGTGCTCTTTGTATATTTGAGAAGCTTGGTAGATTGTTTATGTGCTTTGACATGCATTTTTCATGAAAACAAGGGGAAGAGGTTCATTTACCTTGATTCATGCATTGTCAACAAGGGGGAGAGATTTGTATGATATGGGGAGAGTTATGCATTTTGATGCATTTTGGGAGAATTTTCATGCATTGGGAGATTTTATGCAAAATTGGTATGCATTTGTGAGATGTTGCATGTGAGGAGAAAAATTTGGGAAGAAGAGGTTGCATTTGCTCAAGGGGAGTTTGCACATGTGCAGGGGGAGCTCCTTTGATTTTCCTGAGTTTTGTGCTTTGAGGTGTGCTCCTTGTGAGCTTTGTTTTGTCTCGACTGTGTCGAGCCGTTGCCCTTGTCTTAGGGGGCCGAGACTTGGATTGGCGAGTGATCTCGTTTTCGCTTGTTCTTTGGCTTTGGATCACTTGCTTGGGAGGTTTGTGTTCGTGGTTTTCTTTTTTTTTCTCTATCATGGTTACTATGGGTGTTGTCAATGCACTCATCAAGGGGGAGATTGAGGACCAGGTGTGTCCGAGGACCAGTGGAGGGTCACTCCTTTGTGATGAGTGATTGACAACGTTGTGTGGACTGATGCTTGGCTAAGTGTGCAGGTACAGGTTGCGGCTTGACTCGTGTCGGTGCAGGTGAAGAACAAGCGCGAAAGACCTTAGCCGTGGCGGCCTCCGGGTGATGGAGAGGCAAGTAGGCTTGGTTCGACGGACCCGGTGGCCGATGGGGTCAAGTGCGAGCCGTGCGGTGCAAGGCTGGCGGGCTGAAGTCGTGAACATGGGCTGGTGCAAGGTAGCGGTTGAAGCCCGAAGCTTCCACGCGGGGTTTGGTGGTTTGCCCACAAAACCATCAGGTGGACGGTTTCTTGGTTTGGGCCTCAAAACCAAGCCCGGAGGCCCAAGGCGACGGAGACGGTGATCCGGGAGCTTCGGGAAGCTTTGAGGCGGGGGGCACGTGGCGTGATCGCGGGGCTTGTGTCGAAGCTAAGCAAGGCCGCGGTGGAAGCGTGTCCGCTCGATGAAGACTTGACCAAAATACCCCTGAGGGGTTGTATCTTCATTTATGCAGTAGGAGTAGCGTGGTCATTTACCTCCCTCCGATGAACTTCATATAAATAGCGGAGAGGTGGATGGCATCTCTCTCTCTCTTGCTTCCTAGGGCTTTCTCCCCCGGTAGATTTTTCTGGACTGCTTCGTTTTCCTCTAGATTACTTAGGCTAGACTCTTGTACAGACTCTGACCTCTGGATGTATGGAAGCATTCGGCGTCCCGGTGATCTCCTAGTCTCATGTGATTTTCGTGTCATTTTTGGGGCTATTTTTGGGAGTTTTCGTTCTTCGCTCGATTCGTGAGTTTGGAGGCGTTTCTTCACAGATTTCTTTGAGGGGATCATGGGTGGATGCCTTGCGCATGTTTGTGTCTGATCTTGACCCCTCAAACCCCGTGTGGAGCCTTCGATTCATGAGTTTTTGGCCGGAGTTCGTGTTCTTGGTGGTTGCTTGTGTGATCCGCGATTCCCGGTGATTTAGGGAGTTAGAGGTCGAGATTTTTGGGGCATAGCATCCTTGTGGGACGCATATCATCTCCCCAAAGTCTTGTCTCTAGAGCTTCTACCGTTTGGGAGATCCGGTGATGAGTTCTTGGAGTTGACCCCGCGGGTCGAGCAGTTTTGGTTCTGTTCGTGTTCCGCGGACAGTCCGCCTGGTGCGCGCGGACAGTCCGCGAGAGGTCCAGTTCGTCTCAGTTCATCGCTTGTTCGTGCGCGTTCTTGTTTCGATCCGTCGTGGCCCTAGGGTTTTGTTGCAAGCGGTTTGCGGACAGTCCGCGTGGGAAGTTTTGTCTCGGGTTTTTGGCTGCGGTTTCCAGTGAGTTGGCGGACAGTCCACCCAGGCCTCACGGACGGTCCGCGACACTGGCGGACGGTCCGCGTGACCTCGACGGACGGTCCGAATTTCGGTCGGCAGCTCTGGTGGTTCTGTTGTTCATTTCGGACAGTCCGGGCCGTACCCGCGGACAGTCCGCCGTACACTAGCGGACAGTCCGCGAGTACCAGCCGGACAGTCCGCACTGGTCGTTTCCAGAATTGATCAAGTGCTTTGATTCTTGTCCGGTGCTTCCGCTCTTTGCTCCTAGGCTTGTTGATTGAACTTCTTGGCTTGTGTGTGCCTTGTTTGGAGCTTATTGTGTGTGCACGGATTCGTGGAGTGGCAATCGGGGCATAGGCCGAGTTCGACCTTAGGGAAGAAGTTTTAATCGGCTCCCATTCACTCCCCCCTCTCTGGTCGCCCGAATCGGTCCTTCAGACCGCCATGGAGCGGCAGCATCACCCCCAGGAGGCGCTAATGGAGGGACGACCTCATCTGTGGTCGATGGCCAGGGTGGTTCGCCGCCATCTTCCATGGGCGGCGGCAACAGAATGACTACCTCGTCCGTGAGCAGCTGCAACAAGGTGCCGGGTGCACCATCGACCAAGAAGCAGCACCACAAATAGTGGTAACTGCTACTAGTAGATGGATTAGAAGAAGTAGTGCAGCGGCTCTATTTTATCATTTCTTTTACTACTATTTTCTCAAGATGTTGGGTTTTATCATTGCATACTACTAAATTGTAAGATGTTGGGTTTTCCTTATAAATGTTGTGTACCAGTGACACTTTAATCCGGTCTGACTGAATACTGCACAACGAACTTTCGCCTGTTGTTCATGCAGTCTCATTGCGTAGAACGACTACTGTTCGACTTTGTTTTATCTTTTCTTTTACTACTATTTTTTCAAGATATTGGGTTTTATCATATGCGGGGAGAATTGCCGATATGTTGATGTTTGCTACTTGGTGGTGTGAAATTTGTTGTGATGAGTTGAGAAACTTGTAGCAACCTGATCGTCTTATGATGTTTGCTACAAAACGAACTTTCGCCTTGTGTTCATCCGGTATTTAAGAAATCAAGGAAACAGACTTTCCGTTTTCACTGAATTTATACCGAGGGAGTAGACACACATTACCATTTTTATTAGAAACAACAAAATGCAAATACAAATGACATTACAGGACAAATGCATGCATACGCATTGATTACACATGAGGATGGATCGATCCACTATCGGTGGAAGTACAACGACATACTCTTAACGACATACTACTAGCAATCTACCATCACGGCTCATACTACCACCATCACAACGTACTACTACCATCATGACATACTACTACCATCACGACCTCATGGCAATCCCTGGAGTAGATACTCCTCCAAAGCGCGATGCCTCGCCCTTGTATCCCACAGCCAGGCAAGCGAAATGGTGATGTTATGCGCGTGTAACAGCAGGTCACGAATGGTCCATTGATTGTGACCCCTCAGGCAAAAAGGGCACACCCACATTCCTTCGTGAAAAACACAGGCTGGACCGACCTGCTGAAGCCAAAGCAACACAGACCATTTCAGGTCATGCGATTCATCTTGTTCAATGAGCATTGGCCGCGGGGGTGGCATTTCAATGGGCAACAACAGAGGTGGCGGCCTGGGCCACGGGCAAAAAGGTGGTGCTATGAGGTTCAGCTAATTCTGAGCTGCCATTAGGGCCGGGAGCTACTGCTACGGTGCCAATGCCAGCGGAAGTGGAGTTGTTTTCAAGTTAAGGGGTCTTTACGCATGATCTTCCGGTCTTTTCATCTTGGTCCTCAGGGATTCTTCATTGAAGCGTATTGGTCCTTTCCACCTTTGGAGGCAAGTTCGCACACGGTCGGAGCTCCTTGATTGACTTGCAAATCGTCCTCCGAACTAAGTGCTTCTCTTCTCATTTAGCACATGAATTCCTACATAAACACTATACTCCAAAATGCACATCAAACGGTGAACTTGTTATATCGTTAGTATGCCTAGTGGCGGGTTAGTTCCAAAATGATATCCAAACTATAACATAACAAGTGCTCTTTGTTGACGGAAATCGACCGCCAACATCCCCCATGCTTAGGTCTTGCTCGTCCTCGATCAAGTTGCTCACAAATTGTTAATCCAAGGAGTTGAAACATGCTTCGTCAATTCTTTCCTTTCAAGTTAGTCAATCATTCATCTTTAATATAAGAGACATGAAACAAAGATCATAATGTAAACAAGGGCATTTAGAAATTACCAATTCAAGACTTACCCCACAACTCATACCTTTTCACTAGAGATCCTCGACTTCATCCATACTTACTTTCTTACTTCCATTGGAGGGTTTTTACAAACTTTTAGAAATAAAATTCCTGCACAAAGCATTAGACAAAGTCCTTCTCCAAGTTCTCACATATCACTCGTTTAAAGTGGCTATCCTAGAAAATTTCATAAACTCTCACCTCCCACAAGTCTCTCATTTATAATGTAAGGTGGAGCTATAGGTGTGGCTAGTGAAGCTAGCACAAGTATTATCAAGCTAGGAAAAGCCTCTAGTGGTTGTTCACCTTCCAAGCCAATGATCATGAGAATTAAACCATAATGTAAGGGTATCAAGGATGAGAAGATTTAGAATGGTGGACATGTGCAAAGGGAAAAAAAGAATAATGACTTCAAGGAACTAATGATGTCCTCGATGTCGGATTGCACATGGTATGGAATATCAAAGATTCGTTCTCAACATCGTCACATCCTTCCTTGCACTTCTCTTGATCTTCACTTGACTTATCATCCCTCATTATACCTCTCTTGCTTTGCCTTGGATTTTTCTCCTCTTTCTTCTTTTCTTTTCTTTTTTTCTTTTTCCTCTTTTTTTATTTTTTTCTTGTGTGTGCGCCCACACATATACACATACACATATATTTTGTATCTTCTTTCCACATCTTTATCTTCTTCTCCGAAGCCTTTCACCCATCTTTTTAACATGAATACCAATCTGAATTTTAAATAAAATCTTGCCTAGAAATTGAACGAATCTTCAGACATGGGTTGTGTTCAAGCAATAAGATGATAAAAAGATGTTTATGGGTTCGGGTACGGAACCCGACGATGTACGGGGCATTCAATGTGAAATTCCTGTTACCGAATGTATGACGAGGCTAGCAACAAAAGATATACATCAAGGACATGATCATTGCTTGAAATTAGATCTTCCAAGAGAGTAAAATCCTAACCAAATTCATCATGCTAAATAACACTTATGCTGGAGTATATATATATAGGCCTTGTATAGGACAGACTTTGCCTCTCGACTTGGAGAAAGAGATCGCTAACCTTCATAGCAAGGTGTTTTTCTTAATTTTCAAAAATTAAAGCCTCCAATGTTAGTATTACTAAAAGCATAGATGAAGCAAAGTCCTAGATCAAAGTTTGAATATGGGTGCTTTACAAAAGTAAATTTCCACTAACCACCACGGTAAACGATTAATCACCAAGCTCATACTCGAATAACAAAGATAAAGTAAAGACATAACAAGTAAAGAAACAAGAGACTTGCATAAGACACTTTTTATTTCTTGACTCAACACTAAATTAAGACACTCATGAGCTAAAAAGATAAAACAAAACTCACACTTGACTCAAACTAGACTCGATTTAAAGACTCGACCTAACAACACTTTAAGCAAAAATTTTAAAAGGAGTAGCTAGCTAGCTCCCCCCCCCACGCTTAGATTTTACGATGTCCTCGTCGTAATTTTACAAGTACAAAGGGGGAAACACGCTAACTACTACACCTAGTGAAACTTTCTGCACGAGGTGCACCACTCCTTCTTCTTGAAGTTCTTGTTCATCCCGAAGAGCTTCCTTATGTTCTGATTAAAGAACTTGAAGTCATCTTATACCATGCGCTCCAAATCCTCTATCCTTTGCTGCATGGCGTTGATGGTGTGGAAGCACTCCTCAAGGGAAGTAAAGAGCTCCACTATAGCATTGCGGCAAGCTGCACAACACATACGGTGCTCTTCTGCCAGATCATTGTTGCTTCTGTCATCTTTGTCGTCCGGGTCGTCGCCGCCGTTGGGGTTGCCTCCTTCGCCTTGCTCATGGTGGTCTTCCGGCCCCTCTATCGGTACAATGGTGCCGGTAGTCCACCATGAGGTAGGCTATGGTGGTAGATTGTGTGGAGGGGATCGCCAAGACTGAAGCTAGATGGTGAACGAACGACACAGGGGTTTATCCAGGTTCGGGCCGCGAGATGCGTAATACCCTACGTCCTGCGTTGGTGATTGTATTGATGGTTCCGTGAATGGGAATCAGATTGGACTTGTTTTGAGGGGGGTCCCTGCCGCCCTTATATAGGCATGGGGGGCAGGGTTACAGATCGCATGGGATCTATCCTAGTCGGTTATACAAGGTCTCCCTTTGATCACAAGCAATATCTCTCCTAACCAACTAGTCCTTATCTATGGGAGTATATCTCTACGAGCGCCAGCTTGTCACCGATCTGTGTGCCCGCACCAGGATACGCCGTGGGGCCCCTCCGTGTGGCACCCCGGGGTATATCCCCCACAGTAGTCCCCGAGTGCTTCTTAACCAAACTGAAACTTCGATCTTAAGCTTCGAACATCGTCTGAGTACTTGATTGATTTCTACCGAGTGCTTAACATCCTTGGTCGAGTGCTTGACGCCCTCGATCGAGTGCTTTGGTCCTTGTCCTGCTCATGTCTTGATGCAGCCGAGTGATCTTTGAAGCTTAACTCGTGGTTGCCGGGTAGTTGAGGAGAGCTCTTCTCCAATCTAGGCCTTGGTAAGATCATTGAGCCAAAAAATGCACACTCTCATTGAAGTTGAAGTGTGCACACTTTATCCCTGAGCCCTCACAAACAAGGTCCATCAAGGGTCAAAAGGAAGAAAGTGACCGAACCTCAACGTCTTTGGCCGGGCATCCTCCTTCTTAGGAGGACTAAACCCATGTCTCCCAGACCTCCACTGTCCAGTCATATTCAAATGCTGGGCCAAGGGCCTTGCTTCAGGCTCCAGATGGTCATGGTGACACCGTGCGTGCTCACTGAATGGGCGCATCTCCAGATACACCCATTAGGGCAGTCCCCGAGGTTCGGAAGAGTTAGAATAACTATTTCGAAGCTCTAAAAAAGATACTGAGAAAGTGGAATTACCGTTATCCCTTTTGGGAGAGTTCCTCCCAGATCATCTGATCTGATACGGTGCCTAGGGAGAGCTCCAGCTCTGTCCCAGATTTGCCATATGGCCCACTGTGTTCTCAAGGAGAACTCGCGCAAGGACACCCGTCCTAGCCATCGTAAAGTGGCTTCTGAACAGCTCTGGTCATTGTATGGCATGCCTCCGAGAGAACACTATGAGCTAGTCGATCGAACCTGCTTTGAGATTCGTGTCGTTCAATTTTCGAGGGTGGGTTACCTGATAACCTGGCTACCCGTGACTCCGAGTAACGGCCTCTGTGTGGCTTGTGAACAAAACTTATTTGGAAAGCCTTTTCCGGATTCCCGAGTGCAGTCTGCTCTGGAGGAATCTCACGCTTGTTGGCCTGTTCAAGGAACGTGGCCCATTTAGGCCTGAGACGGCCTGAAAAAGAAGTGTCAGGGGCGACGGCATCAGCGCTGTGTTGGAGACGAGTCGCTCGCAAGTAACTCACGAATCAATCCCGCGTGAGATGTGGCCATCTTCATCCACCTGTGCGAGGCATACCTCGGTATCTCCTTGCACTTCAACCTCTTGTGGTACTTCTTCTGGGTGAAGCCCCACAAGAGTGCCAAGGAGCCCAAGGTGGTGGGCGGCACCGGGCTTCAGCTTCGGCAGAAGACCTCCGGCGACTACATCTCGGTGCCGCTCATCAGCTCCAACAAGGGCTTGCACAAGGAGTGATTCTACACCACCAACCATGCCCCGCAAGTGCCGTGCGACGTTGATGCGCGCCCAACTCTGCTCTGCTGCTGGGATGAGGAGCTGAGCGACACCGAGATGGAGCAGGTGTCGGAGCTGGTGAAGCTGATCCAGAACCAGAAGGCGCCCGGACTCACCGGGGTGGCGGTGATGGCAAACTTTGCCACTTGGCACCTCCAGCCACTGAAGGAGAGGGCGTACCCGGCGTATGAGTACACCGGGGAGGAATTCGACACGACGCGGGATGTGTCGGATCGGGGGGAGCCAACGGTGCTGGTGGAGCGCATCCGTGAGTGCTTCGACACCACACCGTCATCATGTCATGCGGCACACCACGCCCCTACAGCCTGGGGAACCCTCCACCTGCGGTGAGTCTTGATTTTCCGCTTTTTACAGTCCACCCATTAGGGCATAGACATATGCCTGCAAGGTGTTTGTTGAAATGTATGAGCCAAAATTTTTGTATGTAGGATCGTGTGGCGTTTTTCTCCCCCTTGCCTCTGCCGGTAACACTAGTTGGGGTTGCGTCCCTGCCTAGTAGGCTTGGCGAGCTGCAAAGGTTGGAGACCACCGCGCGCCACACCGCCGCTGGTGGGGGTGGCGCGGCATCACCGGACTCAGCGCGTGGCGAGAGCTCTCCGGGGTCTGGCCATCCTGCAGCCGCGGCGCCCATTGATGGAAAACGCGTCACGCCTGCTGCGAAGGGGAAGGAGCGCAAGGGTAGCCACCGGCCAGAGGTGCAGTGTGCGCCGCCCGGCTCGCTCAAGATTGACGAGCCAGCATCACGTCGGCGCAAGCTGGTGCTGCCGGGCAACTCCGACAAGGAGGAGGTGAGCCCCCGTCTGTCAGATGCCGGCGACGCCCCTCTGAACGGCGGTAAGGAGGCACCGAGTGCTATGGCGGCGTCCTCTCCTCGTCCTTCTTCTTCTCCTCTTTCTCCTCCACCTTCTCTTCCTTCTCTTGAACCTTCTCTTCAACGAACGGAAGCTGCTCCCCCAAGTGCAGGCGCGCCTCGGCTGGCACCGCAGCCTGCTCCGGCGCCACCCGTGACGGCACAGGGTGCGGCCGGGTTGACTTCCAAGGTGGCCGCCAGGATGAAGAGGCCTGCGTCCTCCGCCCCTGGGTTCCGCAAGCGCGCCTGTGTGCGCGTGTCCAGTGAGTCACTTGTTCGCCCATTGAATCTTTGGTTTTGCTTGTCGTTCATAGATTCGTCATGGCTGAGGGTTGTGATGTTGGATTTTTTGCTGTTTGCAGGGAGCCTAGGGTTGTCCCTGTTGTTGTTGAGGTGCCCGCTCCGGCTTCTGGGCCGGCGACGCGTCAGCCGAGTGCTTTAGAGTGCTCGGGCCCAGCTTAGGGATGATGGGTCCATGGCCTTGGGGGCTGCCTCTGTGGTAGTCCCTAGGGTTGAGGAGATTCACCGAGTGCTTCCTACAGCGCACATGAGCCTGCTGCACCCTGGCAGGATTGCCCAAGTGCGTGGTGGCAGGGCAGAGGAGGTGCTCGGTGATCCAGCCGTCGACGAGGACAACCGGCAGGAGCTCGTGACCCTGGCCGAGTAGTTTGCTCAGCTGGCGGGGGTGGTTATATCGCCAGATCTTCCTCTTTTTCCTCGTTGAGTATGTACGTTGATCATTCCTTTTTTCAGGTTGTGTCCTCTGCATCTGCTCGTAAGTGGGAGGTGCTGGAGAACGTCGGCTCCTACATCATCACGCTGCATGCCCAGGTACAGCACCTTGAGGAACAGGCTGCTGCACGCCAGAACGTCAGCAACCGGGAGCTCGAGGGGCTACGCCGAGAGAGAGCCGCTGTAGTTGTCGCTGCCGAGCATGCTCATGCGGAAAAAACCACTGCAGAGGCCGCTGTGGAGATTGAAGGACTGAATAGGGCGACTAGAGAGGGGGGGAGTGAATGGGAGCCGATAAAAATTCTTCCCAAAGGTCGAACTCGGCCTATACCCCGATTGCCACTCCAAGCACTCGCGCACACAAAGGAAGCTCCACACAAGGCACACACAAGCCTAGAAGATCAACAGACAACCCTAGGAGCAAAGAGCGGAAGCACCGGACAAGAATCAAAGCACTTGGTCAATTCAGGAAACGACCAGTGTGGACCGTCCGGCTGGTACTGGCGGACTGTCCGCTAGTGTACAGCGGACTGTCCGCGGGTACGGCCTAGACTGTCCGAAATGATCAACAGAACCACCAGAGATGCAAGCCGAAATTCGGACCGTCCGAAGAGGTCACGCGGACCGTCCGCTAGTGTCGCGGACCATCTGTGAGGCCTAGGCAGACTGTGCGCCAACCACGTTGAAAACCCCGGACAAACCTCAAGGCACCCAGACAAAATCTCGGCCGCGCGGACCGTCCGTGAAGCCCTCGCGGACTGTCCACCAAACCCCTTGCAACCAAAACCTAGGACCGAAACGGATCAAAACGAACACGCGGACGAACATGAAGAACACGGGACGAACCCTAGCCGCGCGGACCGTCCGTGGCCACCACGCGGACTGTCCGCGAGCCACGAACAGAACCAAAAATGCCAGACCCGCGGGGGTCAACTCCAAGAACTCATCACCGGATCTCCCAAACGATTGAAGCTCTTGAGACAAGATTTTGGGGAGGTGAAAAGCGTCACACAAGGATGCTATACCCCAAAAATCTCGACCTCTAACTCCCTAAATCACCGGGAATCGCGGATCACACAAGCAACCACCAAGAACTTGAACTCCGGCCAAAAACTCACAAATCGAAGGCTCTCCATGGCGTTTGAGGAGTCAAGATCACACACAAAGATGCGCAAGGCATCCACCCATGATCTCCTCAAAGAAATCCGAAGGAAAACGCCCTCAAATCCTCGAATCGAGCGAAGAACAAAACTCCCCAAAAATAGCCTCAAAAATGACACAAAAATCACAGAGGACTAGGAGATCACCGCAACGCCGAATGCTTCCATACATCCAGAGGGAAAAGAAGCAGTTCAGAGAAATCTACCGGGGGAGAAAGCCCTAGAGTCCAAGAGAGAGAGATGCCATCCACCTTTCCACCTCGACGCAAACCCCGCGATCACGCCATGTGCCCTCGGCCTCGAAGCTTCCCGAAGCTCCCGGATCACCGTCTCCGTCGTCTCGGGCCTCCGGACTTGGTTTTGAGGGCGAAACCAAGAAACCGTCCACCGATGGTTTTGTGGGCAAACCAACAAACCCCGCGTGCAAGCTACGGGCTCCAACCGCTACCTTGCACCAGCCCATGTTCCCCACTTCAGCCTACCAGTCCTACACCACACGGCTCGCACTTGACCCCATCGGCAACCGGGTCCATCGAACCAAGCCTACATGCCACTCCATCACCTAGAGGCCGCCACGGCTAAGGCCTTTCGCGCTTGTTCTTCACCTGCACCAACACGAGTCAAGCTGCAACTTGTACCTGCACACTTAGCCAAGCATCAGTCCACACAATGTTGTCAATCACTCATCACTAAGGAGCGACCCTCCACTGGTCCTCAGACACACCTGGTCCTCTGAGGTCATCGCCGTGTCTCTTCGTTAGGCAGCGGAAGAACACCAGAAAGGTTGGTTGTTTCTAGTTCCTTGGATCCATTCAAATAGTTGTGTCTAATCTGATTCTTTGTAAACAGCATGGGCTCAAGCTGACCAGGAGCTTGAGACTATCCGGGCACGGGCGAAGGCAGCACGGAAGGCCCTGGAAGAGGCCACCAAGGAGCGTGTTGTTGCCAGGAAAGAGCTCCATGGTGAGTTGAATTCTACCTTTGTTCTTGTAGCTTTGTATCATCTAGTCCTTCTGACGTTTGAGCAAACTTGCGGCGAAAATTGTTCGCCCAATTTGTAGACCTGGAGGCCCGCGTGGAATCCGAGAGGAGCCAGTTCCGGGCTCTCGGTGAGGCTTTGGCTCCTCTCCTGGATGAGTTGGCTCCGCTTGCCGAGTCCTCCTCCGTGCGGGAGTTTGGTGAGTCTGTCGTCCACCCGCCGTCTCTGCTGGAGTGAGTCCAGGCGGCGTCTTCGCGCTTCCAAGGGCTTCTGCGCGAGGTCAGTCTGGCGAGCGTCAGCCACTGCCTCGCTGTCTTCCGCTGCTACCTCCCTCAGTTTGATGTGGGCTTGTTCCGTGGCGGCTTCGCTCGCGGGACATCGTCCACTCGGGTCGACGAGCTGCTGGAGGAGGTGAAGGATGTGCAGAGCAGCTTGCCTAGGATGTGATGGCCGGTGATGATGAGAAGAGAGGTCTCCTGCTGTAGTCGTGAAAAACATTTAAATAAGTAATTTTAATATTTGCCAGCAGTTACATGACATCGTACTTTAAGCCACTCATTTTAATGTTGGCACTTTACTTTGACGGCGCCCATGTCCTTTAATTTCTCTAGTAATTGGTCTGTTATGGGAAGCCATAGTCCCGTTGGCCTTAGTTTCCTAGCGCAGAGGGTGTACTCTCGTACACGCGTAGTACCTTGGCTTGGCGAAGATCTCGGCCCACGATTTAAGACGTATTTTACCGAGTACTTTATGAGTCTTAGTCTCCATGTTAGATGAGCATTTTAATTCTTGACAGAAATAAAATCATTACCAGGAAAAATAAAGGTAGTCCCCAAGTTTCAGATTTGAAACTTGGGTCTGATCATGCAAGCAGGGTAGCGAAGTGAAAGAACTTCAAAGATCATGAAATTTTATTCATTGCCCAGATTGCTAGCATGCGAAAGTACAAAAAACTGTAAAGATAAATAGCTTTTTATGGGTAGAAGCAGCATAGATGCTCGATGTTCCATGAGTTGGGCACATCGGTTCCGTTCTCCCTCATTAGCCGGTAAGCACCCGGCTTGTTGACTTCCTTTACTATGAAGGGTCCTTCCCAAGGAGCCGATAACTTGTGCACGTCCTTCTTGCTCTGGATCCTCCAGAGAACGAGGTCACCTAGGCAGAAGGCTCTCTCTTGCACATCCTTGTCGTGGTAGCGTCTCAGGGCTTGTGCATACCGTGCTGCCTGGATGGTTGCCGCAAGCCTTCCTTCCTTGATGCTGTCAATGTCCTCAATCCGTGCCTCCTCAGCCTTGTTCTCGTCGAACACCTTGACTCTTGGTGCACCAAACATTAGGTCGGTTGGAAGTTCCACCTCTGATCCGAACACCAGGAAGAAGGGAGTCTGACCAGTAGCACAACTCGGCTGTGTCCGCAGTCCCCAGATTATTGCGGGGAGCTCTCGGTGCGTACTTCTTCAGCCTGTCGAAGATGCACTTCTTGAGTCCCCAGAGCACCGCTCCATTAGCTCGCTCGACCTGTCCATTGGCACGGGGGTGCGCCACTGAAGCTCGGGCTACCTTTATCAGGAGATCGTCGCAGAACTCCTGAAACTCTCTTCCTGTAAAAATTCGTGCCCAGATCGGTGATAATCCTGTTTGGGACACCAAATCTGTGCATAATCTCCGATATGAATTATGCCGCCTTGGCCACTGTCAGCAACTTTATTGGCTTGACCTCTATCCACTTGGTGAATTCATCCACCACCACCAGGATGTGGTCGTATCCTCTGGATGCTTTTCTGAAAGGATCGACCATGTCAAGTCCCCAGCACGTGAAGGGCCAAGATATGGGAATCGTCTGTAGGGCTTGTGCTGGGACGTGTATCTGTCGTGCGAAGAATTGGCACCCCTCGCAACGCTTGACCAACGCCTTAGCATCTGCGACAGCTGTAGGCTAGTAGAAACCAAACCGAAAGGCTTTGCTGACAATGGTCCGTGCCCCGGCATGGTTCACACACATGCCGCCATGGATCTCTGATAGGAGCTCTCGTCCTTCCTCTTTTGGGATGCACTTCTGAAGCACTCGGGAATGCGCTCCTCGACGGCATAGCTTGTCGCCTATAAGGACATAGTTTTTGCTCCTGCGAGAGATTCTTTCCTGTAGCGCCTGTTCTTCTCTCTCATTTCTGAGTGAGGGACTCGGGAACGTGTCGTACTTAATGTACTCAACCATCTGTGAGATCCACTCGGGTTGTGGCTCGATCATAAGGACTTCGCCGAGTCCTTCAGATGGGTCGACCTGCGCATCGGGATTCTTGATGGAGGGTGTCATGAGGTCTTGGATGAAGACGCCAGGTGGCACTGGGACTCAGGTGGATTCCATCTTGGCTAGTTCGTCGGCTGCCTTGTTGTTGTCACGAATTATGTGCTGAAACTCTAGGCCAAAAATTTTTTCGTCGAGTTTGCGTATCTCAGCGCAGTATGCGTCCATCTTCTCATTTGTCTGCTGCCAGTTTTTGTTCACTTGGTTGACCACCAGGGCTGAGTCACCTCTGACTATCAAGTGTTTTATCCCGAGCAAGATGGTGATGCGTAGCCTGTGTAGGGTTGCTTCGTAATCGGCCGCATTGTTCGAGACTTGGAACATAATCTGCAGTACGTACTACAGCTTCTCGCCTTTCGAAGAGATGAACAGGATTGCAGCTCTGCCTCCCTTAACCCTGATGTACAATGGTCCAATGCTCAGGTTCGACGGCAGTAGATGGTGTCTATATCTCTGTGTACTCGGCGACGAAGTCCGCGAGTACTTGCGATTTCACCGTACTGCGGGGTACGAAAGTAATATCGTGCGCGGCCAGCTCGATGGACCACTTCACGATTCTTCCCATGGCGTCTCTGTTATGCAGGATGTCGCCTATGGGGTAGTCGCAAACTACAACGATCTTGTGAGCCTCGAAGTAGTGCTTCAACTTGCGGGCAGTGATCAACAACGCATAGAGTAGTTTTTGTGCTTGGTTGTACCGCACCTTGGAGTCGGTCAATACTTTGCTGATGAAGTAGACCGGTCTCTGGACGGCGTAGGCATGGCGTTCCTCTTTGCGCTCTACAACTAGTACCGTGCTGACCACGTGCGTGGTGGCAGAGATGTAGAGATAGAGCGTCTCCTTAGTTTGTGGTGCAGTGAGGATGGGGGGCTCTGGAGATATTCCCTGAGCTCCAGAAAGGATTTCTGGGCCTCCTCATCCCACTTGAAATCGTCTTGGTGCTTCAGGAGCTTGAAGAAGGGTAAGCCTCGCACGCCGAGTCGTGAGATAAACCAGCTGAGTGCTGCCATGCACCCAGTGAGCTTCTGCACATCTTTCTGGCATCTTTGGAGCTTCATCTGGGTAATCACATGGATCTTCTCCGAGTTTGCCTCAATGCCGCGGTTGCTAATGAGGAAGCCGAGTAGTTTTCCCGAGGGAACGCCAAAAACACACTTTTCTAGGTTAAGTTTCCAGTGGTAAACCCTTAGGTTGGCGAAGGTCTCAGACAAGTCCTTGATAAGGTTATCAGGATCTCGAATCTGGACTAAGACGTCATCTATGTAGGCCTCGGCGTTTTGGCCGATCTGGGTCGACAGACATGCTTGGATAGCGCGTTGGTAGGTCGTGCCAGCATTCTTCAAACTGAAAGACATTGTCAGGTAACAGTACGCACCATGGGGCATAATGAATAACGTCTTGATCTGGTCTTCGACCTTGAGGCTTATCTAGTGATAGCCTGAATAGCACTCGAGAAAACAGAGCAGGGCACAACCTGCCATGGAATCAACGACTTGGTCTATTCGCGGGAGGGTGAAGGGGTCTTTGGGGCAGTGTTTGTTGAGATCGGTATAGTCAACACACATTCTTCATTGATTATTCTTCTTGGATATAAGAACTGGATTAGCTAACCAGTCAGGATGATACACTTCCTTTATAAAACCGGCAGCCAACAGTTTTGCAAGCTCTACCCCTATTGCCTCCTTGCGGTCCTTCGCGAATCGACGTAGCTTCTGCTTCACGGGCTTCGCGTTCACATCAAGCTTCAAGGAGTGCTCGGCGAGTTCTCTAGGCACCCCTAGCATTCCGCTGGTTTCCAAGCGAATATATCCGAGTTAGCTCACAAGAACTCGACGAGCACGGTTTCCTATTTGGGGTCCATGTTGGCCCCTATGGTCGCCATCTTTGACGGGTCCTCGAGCCCGAGGGACACCTTCTTCGTCGCCTCCTTCTCCCGCTGGATCGTCTCCATCATCGGCTTCTTCATCGGGATCTCAAGGTCGACCGGGTCTATCTTGCTGGCGGCAGCCAGGACCTCCATGGTGCATCCGGAGAGGTCAAGCGTGGCTGTGATGTGGAGATTCTTCTTCTCGCACGCGCTTGCCGTCTGACAGTCTCCCTTGAGGGTGAGGACACCATTCGGCGCCGGCATCTTTAACACCATGTAGGTGTAGTGCGGGACCGCCATGAACTTGGCCAGTGAAGGCCTGCAAAAATGTCGTGATAGGCTGTCTCGAAGTCCGCCACGATGAAGCGGACGTGCTCGGTACGGTAGTTTTCTATCATACCGAAGGTGACCGGCAAGAAGATCTCGCTGAGTGATACCGAGGGATCCCCGGGTACGATGCCAAAGAATGATGTGTCAGTCGGGCTCAAATCCATGGGGGTGAGCCTTAACTCCTTCAGCATGCTAGCGAAGAGGATGTCGAGGCCACTGCCCCCGTCCAGCAGCATCTTGCCAAGCCCCACATTGCGGATCGTGGGGTTCAGCACCAGGGCGTACCCCTCAGGCCTGGCGAGCGCTGCCGGGTGGTCTTCCCTGCTGCAAGTGATCGGGACCTTGTTGACATTTCTTAACGCCGATCACTTAAGAACAGATTTAGAATCCACCCTTAGTGACAACGCAGAAATGCTTGTTGGCATTTCTTAATGTCACTACTTACGACGCTGAATTAGCATGAACATCAAGACTTGCCAAAGGTAAATCTAAACGATCATGAACGAATCTGCAAGCGCACAGATAAACCATTGTAGCATTTCCCCAAGGAAGGAGAATATTCCAAGGGTATCGTATCCGTGGAAGGCAATGGCGGATATCAAGACTTATGCTTTTGCACTGAATGTAAACCAAGAAATAGATATAGAAAACAACAACTCAAAGGCAGGGGTAAGAGAAATGATATGATAGGGTAGTGCGACACACACTCAGATCTACCTCTACTCTAGTACACTACGACTTAGGGGGGACATACGAGTTAGCTCTAGGTTCTAATGTACTAAACATACAAAGCTAGCAGATACAAGAGATAGGCATGAAACATTGCATGAAAGATAGCCCGCGACGACCAGCACTCTGCGAAACTATATTTTAGACTCCTACAGCAATACCCCAGTGTGGAGGGTTTCAAAGGGTCCAACAGTTGTCACCACTGTGGCCTACCTCAATCATTACGGGGGGCATGCTCATAACTAACATAGACACACAACCCAGGCACCATGCCTGCATTGCTGGTAGACTCCACCCGGCCCGGGCTGTGGTGACCCAGGGTGAGAGCCACCAGAAGACTGGTCAACTTAGACCGAGTACCATAGCTTGAACACAAACCTCATGCAACACTGTCATGCCATCTACAAGATCGAACTAAGGCTAGACATACGAACGGATACGAACTCTCTTATGTCTAGTCAACAAGATCAAAGGGTCGTGTTCGCGAAGAACACGAGCCTCTAACTTATGAACAAACACATAAGGAATGAGTAAATCATCCTTCAAGTGGATCAAAAGGTAGTGTTCACGAAGAACACGAGCCTCTAAATGATGAACAAGAGATGAACTCAAGAACATATCAATCATATGATCTACCATGACTTTATATTAAATAGCTGAATAACTGAAGTAGAACAAAGTCATAAAAAGAAATAAAGATAAAAGAGAACTTATACCTAGACTCCAAAGTAGACTTGGAACCTGAATAAGAGCTACTCTAGCCTACCCCCTAGCCTTAGAGACTAAAAGTGAGAGTAGAATGAGAGAGTGGTGTGTGTGAAATGGGAGCCCATCCCATTCTATTTCTAGGCAAGGAGGAGGCTTGCTTCGGGCACCAAATGCCTCCAATTCAACCGGGGATGCAGCAAGTGGCCAATGGGAGACCTCCACGTGCAAGGCCAGGATGAACCGACCCTTGGTCAGTTCGGCCGATCCTAGGGTCGGCCCAACCACTAGGGCGGCCTCCAAGCCTGTGTTTTCTCCAGGTGGCTGACCAGTGGGCCCTTTGTCCTTCCCCCGTGCATGCCTCGTTTTCGAATCCTAGGTGGGCCCATGGATCCAAGTGAAGTCCATGTGTCGCTCTCTGATTCATCGGTGACTGCCTCCCTTGGATCAGTGATGTGGATTGCCACGTGTTTCCTTGGTGGCAGCCTCTTCCTTAGCTGAGTTGGCATGGTTCTTCCATAGAAGGTGGGTTTCCATCTCTTTTCATGCTTATTTCACCTACATACAAATAATCTCCAAGGACAAGTGGAACTACATTATTCAAACCAAAATGCAAGTAACTAATGCATATGCCTCCATTTATGTTAGAATATTGATGGCTGAAAGTAGTACATAACAGCCATCAACAAACTCCCCCAAGCTAACCTCTTGCTCATCTCGAAGCAAGACATCAAGGACTTAGGTTGGTTGATCAGGAGTTGCTACGATGTCGTAGTCTTAACTTATGGCAAACATACAACAAAGTATTCTACCAAGAGTTGAACAAGTTGGCAATGTCCTTACCATTCACTTGATGACATGGGGCATATAGCTTCACCTGCTTTAGGCGGTTGAGAGACAGAATGGTTATATAGCAAATGCATAATCACTCATACCTTGATCAGCTATCAATCCGGAGGTTTTGCAAATTTTTGAAAAGAAAATCAGAGTTCCTCAAATGATACTCTCGGATCGCTCAAAGTGTCTGGTTCCTCACCAAGGCATTAAGTTGCCTTGCTTCACATCCTACTCCTAATAGGCTTATGTGGAGCTGTAGGTAGGGAAGAAATGTGGCATACTTGTCTCTCATATTTTGCTAAGTCAAAAACCGGATCCTTGGAAGAAACAATCATACATCCTGATCAAGATGTGCATATGTGTGTGATGGTAATGAGCATGGTAAGGTGTATACTAAGCCCGGAAATGGGTGCTAGATATTACCATGCGTTATATGGGAAATGAGGGATTGATGGTAAGGTGGACACTAGCCTCGGAGTAGGAACTAGTTATTACCATCCATATGGTGGAACTCTTTCTGTTGCACATATCAATCCCTTTCTCCTTTTGGAATTTTTCGAGACGTGGGCTAGCTCTCTTTATTTTATTTTTGTCATGCTTTTGAGCATGCTTTTCTTTCTTTTCTCTTTTTTCAGCTAGCCCTTTGTCTCTATTGGAGATGTTCAGAGAGGGATGAATGATACAAAGATGCATAGAGTTTTATTTGTGGAAGAATGCGTAAGCAAAATGGAACAAATGATGAATGCTAACTTCCAGTGTAGAAGTTTAGCATGACCGTGTGCGTGATCTTCATCAGGGGAGTATGAGTTCTAATAAGGGTAACAACAATTTGACAAACCTCAATGAGAGAACAAGCTGCATATGTGGAGGCTAACAAGAGCTAGAATCTACATATGGCCTTGGATAGGAAATGCTCATCATTGAGGAACTCATCATGTTTTAGATTTCAAAAAGAAAACTCCGGATGTCAAGCATCACTAAGTACAAGATCATAGCACTCTATTATACCATATCATGTCTCACAACAACTTAGGCAAGGATCATGCTTTTTGCTACACACAGTTTTCAAGCTAAGGTTGAACATGCAAGCCAACAAACTCAAAACTTAGGTAGGATACAAAGTTGTAAGCAAGACATACGAGAAGAATAAATAGAGCAACTATTCATATTTTCAACCATAGAGGCAAAGCATTCTTACTATGCATATCAAAGCAAACTAAGCAAACTTGATGAAAGCAAATAAATCTTTTTGGTCTTTTTATTTTTGCAGATTTTTTTGGGTTTTCATTATAAGGTATTCTAAAAACAAAGGAAGATACAAGTTACCTCAGGATGGGGGTCCTCCCCCAAGCTAGCTTCAGGCTCACTGCGGAGGAGGGTAGAAGCCCTGACTCGCATAGTAAGCCCTCTGCTCCTCCATGTGTCGCTGCTATGCCTACTGCATGGCTTCAATCCTCTCACCAGCCTGACGCTACCACGTTGAGGTAGACTCGACGTGGATGTTCAGTGTCTCCTCCAATCCTGTGACCTGGATGGTGAGCTCTCCCATCTGCTGCGCGAGCTGAGCATCACGTGCAGAGGCTGAGGAGTGCCGCCTGAAGGACGAAGACTGAGGCGGCCCACCGGAGCTAGAACTAGCGGGTGTAGCCCACTGAGCACCGCTCGCACTCGCCCAAGCTGTACCACTCGCACTCGGATGGTAGGCGGGCTGGACCCAACTAGGTGCATATCCAGGGGTAACCCCGAACATGTACCCCGCAATGGCCCCTTCTACCACCAGTGGTGTAGTAGGTTGTGGCTATGGCTGTGGAGTTAGTACCATGGTACAAACTCAAGGAATGTCCAGATGGACATCACCCCTGAGCTTGCCCCAGCAAGAATGCAGAAGACATATAGCAGAAGCAACTTGTTTTTCTTGGATCAGAATTTTATTGGAATGGAAACTAAGGATAACTTACTAAACTTACCTGTTGGTGCAGGGCTCACTATTTTGAGTTTTTTAGAGCTAGACTCTGGTTCCAAATTCCTTACCTTGGCCGTGAGGTAGCTGTCTCCTTCAGAGAAGAAGTTGGCTTCCTATTCACCTTCCTCCACACCTTCTGAGTGTCAGGTGGGTTGTGGTGTGTAGGGGGTGATTTCTTGGACCGGGACTGAGATTTCCAATCCTGTTTATGTCCCGCACTCATGTGTTGAAGTTCTTCCTTCCAAAAATTCTTCATGAATGCAATGAGGTTGTCCACTTCCTGCCGTGGTGTTTCGACCTCTCGTGCTGGAGTGTTGGGAGTTGGTGAATCTTTGATCATTGAGCATTGCTCCTTTCTTGGACGGAATTCGAACCTCTCCTCCTTGCCATTGATGTAGAGACGGATCACACCAGCCCCCACATCAATTTGTGCATCAGCTGTACTCAGAAATGGTCACCCAAGTATGAGCGGCACTTCCTTGGCGATTTCCATGTCTAGTACCACAAAGTCAACGAGGATAAAGTAGTCTCGGACTTTCACTGGAATGTCCTCGACTATTCCCGCTGGGTATCGGACTGAAGAATCGGCTAGCTGCAGCTGCAAAGTAGTTGGAGACAAATTCGTGTAATTCAGTTGATCAAAGACTACCTTAGGCATGACGCTGACACTGGCCCCTAAGTCACAAAGAGCATGGTCGAAATGTTGTGTCCCAATCATGCAAGTAATTGTGGGAAACCCGGGATCTTTCTTCTTCTCAGGAAGGCGGTTGAGTATAGCAGCACTGCACTCCTCAGTGAGTTGTACCACTTCCATAGTAGGGAGGGTTCGCTTCTTGGTCAGGATGTCCTTGAGATAACGCGCGTAAGTGGGTACGCATATTGCCTCGAGTAATGGGACGTTGATATAAACTTTCTGAATCATGTCCACGAAGCGATTGAACTGTTCATCTTCATGTTCCTTTGAGGGAACGGCATCACATTGGCTTCTACAAATTCTGGATGTGTCGTCACTCCTTTAGGTGTCTTCTCAACCTTCCGCCATTCCTTACGAATTTTCTTTTGCTTCTTTGACGGAGATTTCTTCCTTGGGGGTGAAGCCTCCGTCCTTCCCCCAAGCTGCTCAACACTATTTTGCACCAAATAGCATTGCTCTTCTTTGTCTTGAAACCTGAATACCAAGTTCCTCTTCCCAATGCGGAAACGGATTACTCCGGCCCCCACACTGATTCTGGCCCGGACATCACTGAGAAATGGTCGCCCAAGGATGAGTGGCATTCGTCCGTCATCATCCATATCAAGGACCACGAAATCCGCGAAGACATAAGAGTTCTTAACTTTGACCAATTAACTCTCAACAATTCCTTCTGGATATCGTATCGTTGAATCGGCGAGTTGGATAGTCCGTGCTGTTGGAGAGAGAGCTGGATATCCCAGTTGCTCGAACATGGCCTTGGACATGAGGTTGACACTTGCACCAAGGTCACAAAGGGCATGCTTGATCGTCTTGTAATAGATTGTGCATGTGATAGCTGGGTAGCCAGGATCTCTTCTGTGCACAACTGCTGATTCCTCCCATGGATCTAGAATTTGTTGTATGGGCTTCCCTGCATAGTTAGGAGCATACGTCTTCCTAGGTGGCTTACCCCACCTTGTCGACACTACACTAACATTTTTACAAGAGGATACAGGTTGCCCCAGGATCCTCCCGTTATCAGCAGATGGAACCAAAGCAGCTAACTGAGCTAACTGGGTTTCTAACATTTTGTTAAAACTCAGTTGGCTCTTCTGAGCAAAAGAAAAACTACCAAGCTTGACTTTGAGACTTTCCAAGGTTTTATCAAGGGCAGCTAGCTTTTTATTAACACCTTCATTAATCTTAGCCTGCCCGAAAACGAGATCTCTCAAGGAGGGTTGGTTGGAGTTGTATGAGTTACCTTGGTTACCTCCTTGATAATAAGGGCGTTGTTGATTCCACATTTGGCATCCTTGTTGAGGTGGACGATAACCATTGTCATTGCCGTTCATGTACATCACTTCCTCCGGAGTTTCAGGACAGTAGTTTCCTGAATGCCTAGTGTTGCCACAGACTTCACAAGTCATATGAGAGTCCATCAGCAGAGTAGTGGTGGCCATGGCAGCCTTCTCATTGGTGTAATCATCCAATATCTACATAAGAAGGACCAGCTTGGCAGTAATCATATCTGCTTCCTTGACAGTATGACTACCCCTCAGACGTGGCTGTAGTCTTTCATCACTCCACCCTTGGTTGGATATCATCTTCTCAATGAGTAATTTAGCATTATCAACAGTGAGTGAGAAGAATGCTCCCTGTGCAGCAGCATCAATATGGCCTCAGGCTGTCGGAGTCAACCCATTATAGAAGCTTTGAAGAATAAGCCAATCCTCCATCCCATGGTGAGGACAGGCCAGGACGTACTCCTGAAGCCTTTCCCAAGACTCTGGAATGGATTCACTTGCTGCTTGCTGAAAACCAGAAATTCTTCCACGAATAGCATTGGTTTTACCCAATGGGAAGAACTTCTTGAGGAATGCCTCTGAACATTTATCCCAAGTATTAATGGCATCACGATTTGCATAGAACCATTGCTTGGCTTTCCCCAGGAGAGAAAATGGAAACAGTCGGAGATGAACAGCATCCATATTTGCACCCTTGATGATGAAAGTGCTGCATAGCTCTAGGAATTGCTGCAGATGGGCATTAGCATCCTCATTCGGCTTGCCACAAAATGGGCTAGCCTGTACCATCGTGATTAGACCCGTCTTGACCTCAAAATTTTCAGTCTCCATTGCCACCTCAGGGCCTTGCAGCACCTGGTCAGCAGAAGGAGATGAGTACTCACGAAGCGTCTTCTGGGCCATAGCTTTTGACGTGGATGGTACAAAGGAAGCTGGTTCACCTTTCGGACGAGTACAACGAGGTGAGTCGAAATGAATTCGAGCTCTCCTCAATAGTGACTCGGGATCTTCAGTGAAATTCTCCGGTAAGTCGAAACCAGTCATACACTACCTGTCTTCATCATCCAAAGATAAAGGAAGACAATCAAGGTTAGCCTGCATTGAGAGTTGTTATAACCTACTCATGATTTATAAACAGATGCAAAGCATAGTCATGATAATCATGTGCCTTCCCCGGCAACAGCGCCAGAAATGCTTGTTAACATTTCTTAACGTCGACCACTTAAGAACAGATTTAGAATCCATCCTTAGCGACAACACTAGAAATGCTTGTTGGCATTTCTTAACATCACTACTAACGACACCGAGTTAACGTGAACATCAAGACTTGCCAATGGTAAATCTAAACGATCATGAACAAATCCGCAAGCGCACAGATAAACCATTGTAGCATTTCCCCAAGGAAGGAGAATATTCCAAGGGTATCGTATCTGTGGAAGGCAATGGTGGATATCAAGACTTATGCTTTTGCACTGAATGTAAACCAAGAGATAGATATAGAAAACAACATCTCAAAGGCAGGGGTAAGAGAAATGATATGATAGGGTAGTGCGACACACACTCAGATCTACCTCTACTCTAGTACACTACGGCTTAGGGGGAACATACGAGTTAGCTTTAGGTTCTAATGTACTAAACATACAAAGCTAGCAGATACAAGAGATAGGCATGAAACATTGCATGAAACAGTAAGGTTCAGCACCCAGGTACAAACGGGGAGATAGCCCGTGACGACTAGCACTTTGCGAAACTATACTTTAGTCTCCTAGAGCAATACCCCAGCGCGGAGGGTTTCAAAGGGTCCAACAGCTGTCACCACTGCGGCCTACCTCAATCGTTATGGGGGGCATGCTCATAACTAACATAGCCACACAGCCCAGGCACCATGCCTGCATTGCTGCTAGACTCGACCCGGCCCGGGCTGTGGTGACCCAGGGTGAGAGCCACCAGAAGACTGGTCAACTTAGACCGAGTACCGTAGCTTGATCACAAACCTCATGCAACACTATCATGCCATCTAACAAGATCGAACTAAGGCTAGACATACGAACGGATACGAACTCTCTTATGTCTAGTCAACAAGATCAAAGGGTCGTGTTCGCGAAGAACATGAGCCTCTAACTTATGAACAAACACATAAGGAATGAGTAAATCATCCTTCAAGTGGATCAAAAGGTAGTGTTCACGAAGAACACGAGCCTCCAGATGATGAACAAGAGATGAACTCAAGAACATTTCAATCATATGATCTACCATGACTTTATATGAAATAGCTGAATAACAGAAGTACATCAAAGTCATACAAAGAAATAAAGATAAAAGAGAACTCATACCTAGACTCCAAAGTAGAATTGGAACCTGAATAAGAGCTACTCTAGCCTACCCCCTAGCCTTAGAGACTAAAAGTGAGAGGAGAATGAGAGAGTGGTGTGTGTGAAATGGGAGCCCCTCCCCTTCTATTTATAGGCAAGGAGGAGGCTTGCTTCGGGCACCAAATACCTCCAATTCACCCAGGGATGCAGCAAGTGGCCAATGGGAGACCTCCATGTGCAAGGCCAGGATGAACCGACCCTAGGTCGGTTCGGCCGATCCTAGGGTCGGCCCAACCCATAGGGCGGCATCCTGGCCTGTGTTTTCTCCAGGTGGCTGACCAGTGGGCCCTTTGATCCTTCCCTCGTGCATGCCTCGTTTTGGAATCCTAGGTGGGCCCATGGATCCAAGTGAAGTCCACGTGTCGCTCTCTGATTCGACGGTGAGTGCCTCCCTTGGATCAGTGACGTGGATTGCCACGTGTTTCCTTGGTGGCAGCCACCTCCTCAGTTGAGTTGGCATGGTTCTTCCATAGAAGGTGGGTTTGCATCTCTTTTCATGCTTATTTCACCTACATACAAATAATCTCCAAGGACAAGTGGAACTACATTATTCAAACCAAAATGCAAGTAAATAATGAATATGCCTCCATTTATGTGAGAATATTGATGGCTGAAAGTAGTACTTAACAGCCGTCAACAGACCTCCGACCAGCGTAGGTATTGGAGGGTCTCTTGCTGGGCTGCATACACCAGCATGCGGTCCGTGAGCTTTGCCTTGTGCTTCCCTTCTGAAGGACCGAACAGGCGACCAGAGAGGGGGGGAGTGAATGGGAGCCAATAAAAATTCTTCCCGAAGGTTGAACTCGGCCTATACCCCGATTGCCACTCCGAGTACTTGCACACACCAGAGAAGCTCTAGACTAGGCACACACAAGCCTACAAGTCCTAGAGACAAGCCTTGAAACAAAGTGCGGAAGCACAAGACAAGAATCGAAGCACGTAGTTAATTCTGGAAAACTAGACGCGGACTGTCCGTGCAATACAGGCGTACCGTCCGCAAGGGTACGGCAGACTGTCCGGACCGTCGACGTGGACTATCCCAAAACTTCAGCAGAACCACCAGAGACGCACCAGGAAAATTGCACTGTCCAAAGGAACCACGCGGACTGTCCGCCAGTGTC
This sequence comes from Cenchrus fungigraminus, assembly GCA_036936925.1. Classification (NCBI taxonomy): domain Eukaryota; kingdom Viridiplantae; phylum Streptophyta; class Magnoliopsida; order Poales; family Poaceae; genus Cenchrus; species Cenchrus fungigraminus. The sequence continues at coordinate 8,299,466 of CM072775.1, read as the reverse complement.
GCGGACCGTCCGTGAAGACCTTGCGGACCGTCCGGCAAAACCACCAGAAAACACTTGCTCAAACTCGCCCACGCGGACCGTCTGTCACCGACCGGCGGACTGTCTGCAAACCACTTGCAACAAAACCCTAGCACCGCGATGGATCAAAACGCGAGTTCGCAAGAACAGGCGACGAACACGCGAAGAACCCTAACGCGCGGACGGTCCGCGGGGTCCTTACGGACTGTCCGCTACCCTCGAACAGAATAGCTCGAGCTCGAGCTCACGAAGTCAACTCTCCAAATCCATCACCGGATGTCCCAAACGGCTAGAGCTCTTGAGACAAGATTTGGAGGAGATGTAAAGCGTCACAAGATGAAGCTATACCCCAAAAATCTTGACCTCTAACTCACTAAATCACTGGGAATCGCGGATCACACGAACCACCACCAAGAACTCGGGCTCCGACCAAAAACTCACGAATCGAAGGTGTTTCCCGGCATTTGAGGGGTCAAGGTCACACACAAAGATGCGCAAGGCATCCACCCATGATCCCCTCAAAGAAATCCGAGAGAAAACCCCTTCAAATCCACGAATCGAGCGAAGAAAAAACTCCCCAAAAATAGCCCCTAAAAGGACACGAAAATCACAAAGAGCTAGGAGATCACCGCAACACCAAATGCTTCCATACATCCAGAGGTCAGATTCTATACAAGAGTCTAGCCTAACGAAAGCAGAGGAAAAGAAGCAGTCTAGAGCGATCTACCGGGGGAGGAAACCCTAGAGTCCAAGAGAGAGAGATGCCATCCACCTTTCCGCTATTTATACAAAGTCCACCGGAGGAGGCAAATGACCATGCTACCCCTACAACTCAAATAGAAGATACACACCCCTCAGGGTCAATATGGTCAAGTCTTGAAGAACCTAATCGGCGACCAGAGAGGGGGAGTGAATGGGAGCCAATAAAAATTCTTCCCGAAGGACGAACTCGGCCTATACCCCGATTGCCACTCCGAGTACTCGCACACACCAGAGAAGCTCTAGACTAGGCACACACAAGCCCACAAGTCCTAGAGACAAGCCTTGAATCAAAGCGCGGAAGCACAAGACAAGAATCAAAAGACTTAGCCAAATCTGCGAAGCTCTGGGCGGACAGTCCGGACGAGTACGGCGGACAGTCCGCAAGCTTGGCGGACAGTCCGTGAACCCTCGGCGGACAGTCCGAAATAGGACCCCGAACCTCCAGAGCTGCACCGAGGAAATTCGGACAGTCCGGGCAAGAACCGCGGACGGTCTGGCACCTCGCGGACGGTCCGACCACACCTGGCGGACGGTCCGGCTAAACTCGCTGAAAACCCCAGACAAACCACGAGCCAACCCCAGACAAAATCCGAGCCACGCGGACAGTCCGCACGCCCCTCACGGACAGTCCAAAAACTCCCTGCAACAAAACCCTAGCGGCGAAAATGATCGAAACACGAACGTGAACGAACACGCGACGAACTCTGAAGAACACACGCCATGCGGACAGTCCGCGACCCTCGAGCGGACAGTCCGTGACCCGCGGATAGAGCAGAAACAGCACGACCCCACGAGGTCAACTCTCCAAATCCATCACCGGATCTCCCAAATGGCTAGAGCTCTTGAGACAAGATTCGGGGGAGATGAGTAGCATCACTAGGTGAAGCTATACCCCAAAAATCTCATACTCTAACTCCCTAAATCACCGGGAATCATGGATCACACGAACCACCACCAAGAACTTGGGCTCCGACCAAAAACTCACGAATCGAAGGTGTTTGCCGGCGTTTGAGGGGTCAAGATCACACACAATGATGCGCAAGGCATCCACCCATGATCCCTTCAAAGAAATCCGAGAGAAACCCCCGTCAAATCTCCGAATCGAGCGAAGAACGAAACTCCCCAAAAATAGCCCTGAAAATGACACGAAAATCACAAAGAGCTAGGAGATCACCGCAACGCCGAATGCTTCCATACATCTAGAGGACAGAGTCTATACAAGAATCTATCCTAAGGAAAGCAGAGGAAAAAAGAAGCAATCCAGAGCGATCTACCGGGGGAGGAAACCCTAGAGTCCAAGAGAGAGAGAGATGCCATCCACCTCTCCGCTATTTATACGAAGTCCACCGGAGGAGGTAAATGACCACGCTACCCCTACAACTCAAATAGAAGATACACACCCCTCAGGGGCAATATGGTCTATTCTTCATCGAGCGGACACGCTTCCACCGCGACTTTGCTTCGCATCGACGCAAACCCCGCGATCACGCCACGTGCCCCCCGCCTCGAAGCTTCCCGACGCTCCCGGATCACCGTCTCCGTCGCATCGGTCCTCCGGGCTTGGTTTTGCGGCCCAAACCAAGAAACCGTCCACCGATGGTTTTGTGGGCAAACCAACAAACCCCGCGTGCAAGCTTTGGGCTCGATCCGCTACCTTGCACCGGCACATGTTCATGACTTCAGCCCGCTAGTCTTGCACTGCACGGCTCGCACTTGACCCCATCAGCCACCGGGTCCATCGAACCAAGCCTACTTGCCTCTCCATCACCCGGAGGCCGCCACGGCTAAGGCCTTTCGCGCTTGATCTTCACCTGCACCGACACGAGTCAAACTGCAACCTGTACCTGCACACTTAGCCAAGCATCAGTCCACACAACGTTGTCAATCACTCATCACTAAGGAGCGACCCTCCACTGATCTTCGGACATACCTGGTCCTCAAGTCTTCATCGAACGGACACGCTTCCACCGCGGACTTGCTTAGCCTCGATGCGAGCCCCGCGATCACGCCACGTGCCCCCCGCCTCGAAGCTTCCCGACGCTCCCGGATCACCGTCTCCGTCGCATCGGGCCTCCGACTTGGTTTTGCGGCCCAAACCAAGAAACCGTCCACCGATGGTTTTGTGGGCAAACCAACAAAACCCGCGTGCAAGCTTCAGGCTCGATCCGCAACCTTGCACCGGCCCATGTTCACGACTTCAACTTGCTAGTCTTGCACCGCACGGCTCGCACATGACCCCATCGACCACCGGGTCCATCGAACCAAGCCTACTTGCCTCTCCATCACCCGGAGGCCGCCACGGCTAAGGCCTTTCGTGCTTGTTCTTCACCTGCACCAACACGAGTCAAGCTGCAACCTGTACCTGCACACTTAGTCAAGCATCAGTCCACACAATGTTGTCAATCATTCATCACTAAGGAGCGACCCTCCACTAGTCCTCGGACACACCTGGTCCTCAATCTCCCCCTTGATGAGTGCATTGACAACACCCATAGTAACCATCATAGAGAAAAAGAAAAGAGAACAACCATGAACACAAACCTCCAAGCAAGTGATCCAAAGCCAAAGAACAAGCGAAAAACAAGATCACTCACCAAACCAAGTCTCGGCCCCCTAAGGCAAGGGCAACGGCTCAACACAGCCGAGACAAACAAAGCTCTATAAAGAGCACGCCACAAAGCACAAAACTCAGGCAAACCAAAGGAGCTCCCCCTGCACATATGCAAACTCCCCCTGAGCAAATGCAACCTCTTCTTCTTAATTTTTCTCCTCACATGCAACATCTCACAAATGCATACCAATTTTCCACAAAATCTCCCCGTATCATACATATCTCCCAAAATTCTCCCCCTTGTTGACAATGCATGAATCAAGGTATATGAAACTCTTCCCCTTGTTTTCATGAAAGATGCATGTCAATGCATATATACATTCTACCAAGCTTCTCAAATATACAAAGAGCACAACAAAATGCTACAAATGAGACATAGAGCAATCAAAGTAGACATGGTGTAGTTAGCACATTGCCATCAAGAAGGTAGAGACATGTAAGCATGTGACATGGCCAAAAGCAATATTAAGCAAATTTTTACAAAGAAACATTCATCTCATGAGCAAAGCCCTATCCATGGCAATTTGAGCACAAATACACTAGATCATCCAAAGTTTATACAAGATCACAAATTCTCATCACAAGATCATGGTAAACGCCCACAAGCTACTCAAGTCATGTTAAAGCCACCGAGCCATGTGTCTACTTCTTAAAATCAGACTTCTCATGGTAGACAACATGCAGCGGTTTAGCACCCAAGATATGAATATCAAAACATAAGAACATGATTAAGAGCTCATTTTTCAAGCATAAGGCAATTCATACACCAATTTCATTTTCAAGTTTAAACATGGTACATGAAATGCCTTTGCGACAAAAAGAAGCTTAGGCTCCTCCATAAGTAAACAAATGGGCTAAACATTTACAATGACAGAAAGGTCTTTGTCCCCAAGCGAAGGGGACATGATACTCAAGCACAAACTAAGCATGATAGAGGCAATTGAGCACAAATTGAGCATAGACAAGTTTCTACTCATGAGAGAAGCAATTTTATCATTTTTACAAACATAAAGCTATCTCATCATACATATATGGCGAAACCATCAAGTAGCAATGCAACGGATGGGGTCCACACCACAGGCAGTTGACTGGTGACACGACCGCCTAGAACTCGTCGAAGTCTCTAGGGAAATCTTCAAATCTCTCCAAGTCTGAACAGCATCTGGATAGTGTCGTTGCAATAATAAAAACAAGCGTGAGCACATGCGGTACTCAGCAAGCGGAAACATAACATAACATGCAAGGCTTTATAGTGGAGGCTGATGGATTTAAGCATTCAGCATTTTAGTTGGTCAAGTTTTATTAGCAACATAAATTCTAGCAAGTGTAAGTTTATACCAAACCCACAAGTAGCATAAGAGAATAAACAACATAAATAAAGATAGATGCATCAAGTTAATCATTGACTTTCATAGATTAATCATGTGAGGGTCCAGGCCACTCTTGACCGTGAGCACAGCTAATCGATTAGTTTTACACTCTGCAGAGGTTGTACACTTTCACCACAAGTCGCGTAAAAGTTCTAGGAACTTTAAACCCAACCATGCGATGCCGACCAAGCATCATACCACACTACCTAGGAGTGATTGCATAGGGACGCTACGAGGCCTTTACAAAGTTTCCCTAGTGTGAAGCAACCCGCGAAGGTTCCGAGCCGCCGCAAAGCATAAAGTCCCCTAGTAGGTACCGTGTCTTAGCAAAGCCCACTCCCTACTAGAGCGAGTCTATACCTCAACTAAGGCTCCCCCTTGCCCTTATCAGGTAAAGTCACCCCAACACTAGAGTCCCTAATTAATTAGCCAAGGCAGAGCCATATGCCCTTGTGGTTGCACTGTTATCCTGGGTGGTCGCTCCATGTTCCAATTAAACAAGGTGATCTTGTATTAATGAAGGTATAGCATAAATAAATCAAGTTTCATAAAGTTTCATTAATACCATCCACCAAGTTAAGCATAGTGAGAGCTAACCAACAATAAATTAAAAACCCAGGTTGTTCAAGGTAAAGGGATAAAAATAATCTAGTCATGTCCTTAATAGGGTCTCATCAATTTAATGCAAGCAAAAGTAAGAATAGTGAATTAAATGCATGTTGTATAGGTAAACAGGTATGCATCAAGGTAGACTTGCCTTCAACAGATCCTTGTTGCTATTCAGACACTTGAGCTTCTTGGTCTTCAAATCCTTCAGCCCAAACGTTCTCTATGCATCACATCAAGTACATACAAGCACACAATGGAATAAAATAAGAAACAATCACCAAATAGTATTATCAAAGCAAAACACAGGCAAAATGCTATTCTACTCTTCGATACGATCTTTTGGACATAAAGAACGCGAAAAACGGAGTTAAAACGGAAAAGATATGGCTAGAAGAAGGTACAGGGCCATAACTGTGAAGATTCTAAGGTTCCACGGGTCTTTCTGTAAGAAACCGAGGGCTAAAGCGTAAAGAAACTTAAAAACAGAAGGGCTTGGTTGAAACACTAAAGGGCTGGACCTCAGCAGCTATTTCTATAAAAGCCAGGGGCTAAAACACAAGGAAAAGGATCTAACTGTAAGGATTTCTATATGGTCGAAGGACCGGCTTGCTAAACTTAAAAGACCAGGGGTTTTTTTGTAAAACATCACGGCCACGCGGGGGTTTAGATGCATTGACCGGTATTGACCTTCGGCGGATTAGATCTGGGCCGTCAGATCAGGAACGGACGGATGAGGTCACGTGCAAGCGGCAGCCGGTGGCACAGACGACGACGTGCGGCGGCGCAGCATGGCAACGCCGGCGAGCTCACACGGTTTCGAGCTGGGGTGCTCGATTTGCGACGGGAAATGGTCAGGGAGGTAGAGGGTGCTACGGCGGAATGATCTAGGGTATCCGGGAGATGGCTCGGCGGACGGTGACGGCGCACGGCTCGGAGAGGCGGGTGGTGGCGGTCGAACAACTCCGGCGAGCTCTATCTCGCAGCTCAGGGCGCCTGGACGCAAACAAGTGGCTTCGGGGTGTTGCTCACCTCCTTGCGGTCCTCTGGGTGCACTTCTCGATGACGGGGCAGCGGCAGACCGGCGGATTCAACTGCGGCGGTGGCTAGGGTTACGGTCGTGGCTGCAGGAGCTCGAAGGCGGCGGCGTGATTGGATTGGGGAGGAGTGGCGGGGTCAAGGCGGCTTATAAAGGGCCGGCGGGGTCCTGGCGTGGGGCACAAGACCACTCGAAGGCGGGGTCGTGCTCGGCTGGGTCTCTGCCACGGCAGCGAAACCGTGTCCGGGACGGGGATGGCGGAAGGAGGGAGATGACGGGGAGGGCCCGCATGTCAGCGGCTGGAGCGAGGCGGGAGAATGCGGGCCGACAGCAGGCTGGAAGTTAGCTGGGTCGAACGAGAAGCGGGCGAAGGAAGGAGTAGGAGGTGCGCCGATGGACTACGGCTGATGGGCTGTAAACAAAAACGAGCCAGAAAAAGGAGAAGGGCTTAAGAGATTAAAAGAAAAGCCTTTTGAATTTTGAAAAGAGGTTTCAAACATAGAATTCAAATTTGAATTTGAATTCACCCAAACATAAATAATGCACCAGCATGAAATGCAATAATAAACTCCTATATTTATTTATTTATTTTTCCTAAAATATATTTAAATGCCTAAAAATTCAAATACACCTTATGATCCTTAATATCAAAGCATTGTTTCTATTCAAATTTTACCGAAATTAAATTTTTGCAAAGTTAAGGTGTTATAGGGCACCGCGCCAATTACCGCTTCCCGGATGATGTTTCTGATGATGAACTCTCTATTAATGCACCTGCTGATGAAACTGTGGAGGCCAAGACTGCACGTCGTTAGAGGAATACTAATCGTGCAACCCTTTGTCGTGAACTCGCGGAAGCTTTACCTACTCGTAACTTGCAAGAGGCTCTGGATGCGGTTGCTACGCGTCAATATCGTACTCCAGAGGAAGCTATCAATGCGATCAACTTGCTTGGTCGTTCTATGCCTCGTGACAGGGCAGCTGCAGAAGTCGCGAAGCTGGCTGAACTAGCCTACACTATGCTACGTCAAGGAACCAGTACACCTAGTCACCACGGCAGCAGTGGGGGTGCTCATCGTAACACTCACACTCCTAATCGCACACGTTCGGAAACTAGCAACAAGGGCCATGGCCGCGATGGTAGTGTCAATAGCAAGTCGGGGGATTCCCGCTATGTTGCTCGCACAATAATCAACGCCAGGCGTGCTGAGCGTGAGAAGCAAAAGGACGCTAATTCTGATTCCTTCCCTGCTTTCTCTTCTCGCCTTCAAGCTCTGTTTCTTTCGGAGAAATTCAAGCCCTATGGTATTTCCAAGTATGATGGCAAGCAAGATCCAAGGCAGTGGTTGCGCTGTTATGCTTTTTCTATCACTAATGCCAGGGGCAATCATGATACTAAATGTATCTATTTCCCTTTTAATCTGGAGCAAGAACCACTCACATGGTTCGAATCTCTTAAGCGAGGCTCCATCGACAACTGGGGACAACTCAAGCAACGCTTCACCAGCAACTTCGCGGGTTCTTTGGGTCGTCATGGTACTCGTATGGACCTCGCATTGATCAAGCAAAAACAAGGCGAGACTCTTCGCGAGTACATGCACTGTTTCTTTGAAAAAAGAGCCATTGTTGTTGATGTTATCGAGAAAGAAGTCATAGACACCTTCCAGGATGGTTTCTATGATGACAAGCTATTCCAAGACATCAGTCGTGCTCGCCCAGCCAACATCACCAAGCTCAAGGAGATTATCACTCATTGGGCGGACGAGGAAGATAAAGCTCAGAACTGGTACAAGCATCTTCGCGGCAACCAGAACAACAACAACAACGACGACAACAACAACAACAATAATAATGCTGGTGGAAGCAATAGTGGCAAGCAACAACAGAGCAATCGCACGGGTAGTAACTACTCGAGCAATCCTAATCGTAAGCGCAAGCCTGAAAATACTGTTGCAGCCATGGAACCCACCACCAAGTCTGAAGAGGATCCTCACTGGGCCAAGTTGACCAAGCAGAAATGTCCATGGCATCCAGTGGGTGATCACACTATAGAGCAGTATTACCAACTTCGTCGTGCCTTGAAAAACACACCAGAACCGGTGCACCCAAACCTAAGGTTTCGCAAGAACAGGGGGAAGAAGGCTAACACAGACAAAGACACTAGGTTTCAAGACCCATCCAACACTGTCAATGTCATCTTCGGTGGGATTCCAACCAAGCGCATGCAAAAATTAGCTCTTAGGGAGATTATGTCCATTGAACCAGCAGCTCCAACTTTCCTAAAGTGGTCTGAAACCCCCATCACCTTCTCAAGGGCGGACCAATGGACTAGTTTCTCTGAGCTAGGGAGATATCCTCTCATTTTGGATCCAGTGGTAGCAGGCTCCAGGCTTACCAAGGTTCTCATTGATGGTGGCAGTGGTCTCAATATCCTGTTCGCCAAGACCTTGAAGAAAATGGGCCTTGATATCACCAACATGCTGACCAAGACCAACTCGTCGTTCTATGGTATCATCCCGGGCAATGCTGCTGATCCTTTGGGTTCAGTCGTACTACTCATTACCTTTGGGACTAAGGCTCATTACCGCACCAAGTACATCAAGTTCGAGGTTGCTGATTTCGAGACTTCTTATCACGCCATCCTCGGCAGACCTGGTTTGGTGAAATTTATGGCTATTCCACATTATGTGTATCTTGTACTCAAGATGCTGAGCCCCAAAGGAGTACTCTCACTGCGCGGGGATTTGAAGCGTTCCAACGACTGCGACACAGAAGCCGTAGAACTTGCCTCCACAAATCAAGTCCCCAATGCTATGATGGAAGTCTTCATTGCAGCTAAAAAGCTTGCTCCGAGCGAGCTGGAGGTTCCCGAGAAGACTGATGTCAACAACAAGCCTGCACCGACCAGTGACGTCATGCTCAAAGCTGTGGATCTTGGTATCGACGACAGCAGCAAGACGACCATGATCAGTGCACATCTTCAGCCTAAATAGGAAGACGCGCTCGTCAACTTCCTTCGAGCTAACCGTGATATCTTTGCATGGAAACCATCTGACATGCCAGGTGTGCCCAGGAGGTTGATCGAGCACTCACTCAACACCGATCCTAACGCTACCCCCAAGAGACAACATCTTTGTCGCTTCGCTGATGATCGTAGGGATGCTATCAAGAAAGAGCATGCCAAACTACTCACGGCTGGCTTCATCCGGGAAGTCTTTCACCCGCAATGGCTTGCTAACCATGTGCTTGTCAGAACAAAGAACTCGAGTGATTGGAGAATGTGCGTCGATAACACTGATCTCAACAAGCATTGCCCCAAGGATCCTTTCGGGTTGCCACAGAACGATCAAGTCATCAACTCCACGACGGGCTGTGCTCTGCTATGCTTCCTCGAATGCTACTCGGGCTATCACCAAATTGCAATCAAGAAATCTGATCAAGAGAAGACCGCGTTCATGTCACACCCTGAAATTTCCAATTTCAGGGTCTGAATAGAAAGAATAATTAAACAACAATTTTCTCATAATTTTAAAATTTTTCCAACATTTATTTTCTTTACATGAAATATAGTATAGGAAAAAGGCATTGTTTGTTTTTCTGAATTAAATAAAATGATTTTGTGAGTGTTGCATTCATGCTGATGCATTTGGATGTTGATGAGTGCAAAAGGTTTTTAAATGCGTTTAGATGCTGGCCAAACCCTTCCGAGAATTATCCGGCTTTTTTTGGAACTTGTTCTCACTTTTCTTGAGCTATTTCTATTTATTAGAAGACTGTAAAATATTTTTCATGAGCTCCGAATATTTTATTTGGATTGTTCGTGCTCCAAACTGGCTCTGAGAATTTCCTAGAATTTTTTGAATTTTCTGGGTATTTTTCGTGGCTCTAAACATTTTCAAGATTTTTCTGGAATTGTTTTTGCACTAAAAAGTATTTCGAAAATAATAAACCTTTTCTTTTTATTTTGGGCCGAGCCCGCATCCGCGAGCCCGACCTAGCTGTTCCAGCCGCCAGGCCCATTTGAGCCCAGCAGCCAGAGCTGCTGCTCGCGTGTCCAGGCCGGACACGACCGCACCGCCGTCGGCTTCTCCTCGACGTGCGCGCCACGCGCGGGCGCCGTCTCCTGCACCTATAAAAGCCGAAACCGAGCCAGCACGTGCCCTGCTGGTCCCTCCGTTGTCTCCTGCGCTTCGCTCGCCTCCGCGCTTCACTACCGCCTTCAGCGTCGGTGTGCTAGAGCCGAGCAACAACGCCGCCGGCCGCTCGCACCTGGATGCCCTGGAGCGACCTGAAGCCACCACAAGCATCTCCTCATTGAGCCGCCCACCTGCCGGCCATCCCCGTCACCGGAAGCCCGTCGGAGCGCCGCCGCTACTTGGTGCCGAGCCGGCCACCCTGTTTTTCCGCCACCGACCGGAATTCGACCACCACCTTTCCTGCCGAACGCCAGTGAGCATCTCCTATATTTCGGTCATGATCATATATCCTCCCAAATAAAACCCACTCCATGCTCAATTTCCTTTCTCCCTCCCAGCCCATTATTTATTCTCTCTATTTCATGTCTTTGCTAGCAGCCTAGCATGGGTTTTCAGTTGCCGAGCTAGGCACCTTCCAGCAAAAATCAGCTAGCCTCTTTGCAAAGACAATGAAAGGTCCAACTCGACTTGGACTAAAGCCCAATCAATAATCCAATTTCAGGTCAACGCATGGCCTATATATAAACAACAAGCTGCGGCCTCCTGGTCTCTTTTTCTTATCTATATCACCTTTCTCTTGTGCCCTAGTTCTCTCGCAAGCCGCCGCCGCCGCCACCCAATTTCTCCACACCCTAACGCTTGCTAATGCCCCATCGAACTCCACGCTGTAGATGCAGCCGCTGTCACGAAGAAGCCCGCCGCCATTGCCTGGTGCCAACTTGCCAAGCCTCATTCTGCCTCTCGTCTGGGCGTATGGAGTTGTTGAGTTTCCGATCTCGATCTCCCGTCGTCGTTGCCATATGCCATCTGCCATGACCAACCTTTCAGAAGCAAATTACCAGCTGTGAAGTTCAAGCAAGCTGGGAGAGATAGACACGTTTTTTTACAAGAAGCAAACAACTTATGGTTCGTTTCCTCTGGCTTATGATGACATCATCGTGGCATCATGACTATGCAGTAATTAGGACTTTTGCTTTCTACATGCTACTGCTACACTTCTTTTCGATACAATCAAACTCCATTGATCTTAATGCCTAGACTATTTCTGATCTATAGAATATTTCTTTATTCATCCATGAAATTCTTGTCCACATGTTAAAATCAATTTTATCAGTTCTTTTAATTTCTCTCAAGTATTGTTTCACAGTGATCTTTTTCTTCTGAAAAATCCATCCTTATATTTAGTGCACTCTTTCAAATATTTTCTTTTGGTTGGTGTATTGTTCTTAGTTTGCTTGCTTGTTTGCTTTGTATGCTTGTGCTTGATGATTGATGCAAGTAGAATGAACGTTGTTCGAGATCCATGAAGAGCTTGAAGATGAAGACACTCTAAGCAACAACATTACTTTGGTTAAAGGCAAGTGTGTCCTTGTTCTTTTGTCCCAATAACCTTATTAATCACTATTACATATGCTTGCATTAATATTGATGGGTCCTATTAAGGTTTGCCTAGTTTTATTATCATTCCTTGATCAACCTCGGTTTATCTTTCTGTTGGGTAGCCATGCTTAGTTGCTCTACTTGGGTTATGGTGGTTTAATGAACAACAATGATGAACATGCTTTACTTTATGTTGTGTACCTCTGGTTAATACAAGATCACAATGCATTAATCAGAACATGGAGCGACCACCCAGGACAACAGTGCAACCACAAGACATATGGCTCTATCTTGGCTAATTAATTAGAAACTTTAGTGTGTGGTATGCTTTACCTGATAAGGGTGAGGGGGTGCCGGTAGTCAGTGTATAGCCCGGCCCTCAGACTGATCTGCTCTGTGGTAGCTTCGCAGTCTTGAGACAGGGTTATGCATTGCGCTGTCATGAAACCTAGCAAGCAGCCCGCACTAGAGAATCTTTGTAAAGGCCTCGTAGCGTCCCTATGCAATCACACCTCGGTAGTGTGGTATGATGCTTGGCCGGCATCACATGGTTGGGTTCAAAGTTCTTCGGGACTTTTACGCAACTTGTGGGTAAAGATGTGCCACCTCTGCAGAGTGTAAAACTAACCGGTTAGCCATGCTCACGATCAATAGCGTCCTGGACCCTCACATGATAATTGAACTTGAAGATGGACTTAAATCGTTGTTATGGTTATGTTAGCAATATGTTTATGGCGTATCTCTTTATATTAATGTGGGTTGGTATATACTTATATCATATTAATCAGGTGCTAATAAAATTTGACCAACTAAAATTGCTTAATGCAATCAACCTGTCAGCCTTTCCTTGTTTAAGCCTTCGCATTCATACTTTTCCCACACTTGCTGAGTACGACATGTGCTCACCCTTGCTATAAACAATATTGCTTAGAGCGAGGAAGTTGCTATGAAGTCGTTGTGAAGATGTTGCTGGTGCTAGGCGTACGCAACCCCCATTCGACTGCCTGTGATGTTTGGAGCTTTCGTTTCCAGGATTTAGCGTAATACTCTGATAATCTTTGTTTTTCTTACGTTATATTGTTTCTGTTATTCACTTATGTCAACTATATGCATGAAACTTGATCCTGGCATGCATATCGATTTGCACTTGGTTTTCTTTGGAAAAATAGGTGTGACACAGTTCATCACCCTGTTCGGCGCTTATTGTTACACAACAATGTCGTTTGGATTGAAAATGCTGGTGCTACCTACCAGAGAGCTGTCCAAGCGTGCTTCAAGAGGCAACTCCACAAGAACATGGAAGCGTACGTGGATGACATCGTTGTAAAGACTAGGGATCCAGACACGATCATCGCGGATCTTGAGGAAACTTTTGCTTCGGTACGGGAGTACCAATGGAGCTCAATCCCAACAAGTGTGTCTTTGGCGTATCATCTGGGAAACTACTCGGGTTCATCATCAGCCATCATGGCATTGAAGCAAACCCCGAAAAGATCACTGCCATCTCCAACATGCAAGCTCTGACTACTATCAAGGATGTCCAGAAGCTTACTGGATGTATGGTGGCACTCAATCGCTTCATCTCACGACTTGGAGAACGGGGTCTACCTTTCTTCAAGCTACTCAAGCGGCAGGGGAAGTTTGTGTGGATAGCAGAAGCTGATCAGGCACTCACACAGCTTAAGGAGTTCTTATCCAAGCCTCCAATACTCACAGCTCCTCTGCCACAAGAAGAGCTCTTGCTCTATATTGCTGCGACTAGTAATGTTGTCAGCACTGCCATTCTCGTTGAGCGGCAGGAGGAAGGCCATGCTTACCCTATCCAGAGGCCGGTCTACTTCGTCAGTGAAGTTCTTTCAGAATCCAAGACTCCTTACCCTCCGGTACAGAAGCTACTCTATGCTGTTCTGATTACTTCACAGAAGCTCCACCACTACTTCGACGAGTACAAGATTTCTATGGTTACTAGCTATCCGCTTGGTGAAATACTGCACAACCGGGATTCCACAGGAAGAATTTCAAAATGGGCGGTAGAGCTCGGTGCTCTATCACTCAAGTTCAAGTCTCGCACTGCTATCAAGTCTCAAGCCTTGGTCGATTTCATGGCTGAGTGGAGGGAGAATCAAGTTCCAACTTCAATTGAGCGTCAAGAGCATTGGGTCATGTACTTTGATGGTTCCCTCAAGCTGGAAGGCGCCGGTGCTGGAGTACTACTAATCTCTCCCAAGGGCGAGCAACTCAAGTACGTTTTGCTGATCTTTTGGAAGGTCTCAAACAATGAAGCTGAATATGAAGCTCTATTGCCTGGTCTTTGCCTTGCAGTCTCTCTAGGCATCACAAGACTACTTGTTTATGGTGACTCTTTGGTGGTCATCAATCAAGTCAATGATTCCTGGGATCGTAATGCTGAGAATATGGATGCGTACTGTCAAGAGGTACGCAAACTTGAGAACAAATTATATGGTCTCGAGTTCCATCATGTTATCCGCGACAACAATGTTGCTGCGGACGTCTTGTCGTAGCTGGGATCTACACGCGCTCAAGTACCAGCAGGAATCTTTGTCCATGATCTCCATAAGACATCAATTCCGGAGCCGTCATCTGCACCCACGACTACTAATCTTGGTCCAATCTAGCCTGATCGTGAAGTGCTTATAATTTATGGGGATTGGAGAACTCCTTTCATCGACTACATCAAAAATTAGCTGATTACTGAAGACAAGACAGAAGCCGAGCGCATCTCACGCCACGTCAAGGCTTATGCACTAGTCGGGGATCAACTCTACAAGCGAGGCGCAAGTTCTGATGTACTCATGAAGTGCATCTCCTGTGAGGAAGGCAAGGAAATCTTGGAGGAGATACACAAAGGAATCTGTGGCAACCACGCTTCTTCCTGCACCTTGGTGGTAAAAGCTTTCATACATGCTTTCTACTGGCCTACAGCTCTTGTTGATGCAGAAGAACTAGTCAGAAAGTGCCATGGATGTCAATTCTTTGCCAAGCAACAACACGTTCCAGCCTATAAGCTCATCACGATACCACCAACCTGGCCTTTCGCTTGCTGGGGGCTTGACATGATTGGCCCTCTCCCAAATGCGCTAGGGGGATTCAACAGAGTTCTGGTGGCTATCGACAAGTTTACCAAGTGGATTGAGGTCAAGCCTGTTACCAGCCCAAAGGCTGACAGAGTCCTCAACTTCTTGGATGAAATTGTGCATCGCTATGGGTTCCCCTATCGCATCATCACAGACCTGGGTTCGAATTTCAACAATCACCAATTCTGGGAGTATTGTGAGAATAGTGGGATTGATGTCCGGTACGTCTCCGTTGCTCATCCCCGCGCCAACGGCCAAGTGGAACGCGCCAATGGGATGGTACTCGACGCCCTCAAAAAGCAACTATATGATGTTGCAAACACAAAGGGCGGCAAGTGGATCAAGGAACTACCCAATGCACTCTGGGGGCAACGTACTCAACCTACAGCTCCCACAGGGCAGTCACCCTATTTCCTGGTCTACGGCTCTGAAGCCATCTTGCTTGCTGATGTCATGCGGCGATCTCCTGCGGTTGATCAGTATGAAGAAGGTGTAGCTGAAGAAACAAGGCAGACAGATGTCGATAGTCTCGAAGAAGCTCGCTGCAACACACTTGTTCAATCAGCCATATACTGTTGGCATTTCTTAGTGCCGTCATCTTAAGAACGGATCTGGGATCCATCCTTAGTGACAACACCAAGAAACGCCTTGTAGGCACCTCTCAATGTCTCAACTAACGACGCCGAGTTAGCGTGAACATCAAGACTTGCCAAAGGTTAATCTAAATGATCACTAACGAATCCGCAAGCACACAGATAAACCATTGTAGCATTTCCCCAAGAAAGGAGAATATTCCAAGGGTATCGTATCCGTGGAAGGCAATGGCAGATATCTTAGACTTATGCTTTTGCTCTGAATGTAAACTAAGATATAGATATAGGAAACAACACACTCAAAGACAGGGGTAAGATAAGAGATATAAGGGTAGTGCGACACACACACTCAAATCTACCTCTACCCTAGCACACTACGGCTTAGGGGGAACATACGAGTTAGCTCTAGGTTCTAATTTACTAAACACACAAAGCTAGAAGATACAGGAGATAGGCATGAGTATTGCATGAGAGGGATAAGGTTCAGCACCCAGGTACAAATGGGGAGCTAGCCCGCGACGACTAGCACTCTGCGAAACTAGACTTTAGACTCCTACAACAGGTACCCCAGCGCGGAGGGTTGCTCAAGGATCCAACAAGGCTGTCACCACCTGCGGACCTACGTCTATCGTTACGGGGGGTATGCTCGTAACTAACATAGCCAGACAACCCAGGCACCATGCCTACTTTGCTGCTAGACTCCACCCGGCCCGGGCTATTGTGACCCAGGGTGAGAGCCACCAGAAGACTGGTCAACTTAGACCGAGTACCGTAGCTTGAACACAAACCTCATGCAACACTCTCATGCCATCTAACAAGATCAACTAAGGCTAGACATACGAACGGATACGAACTCTCTTATGTCTAGTCAATAAGATCAAAGGGTCGTGTTCGTGAAGAACACGAGCCTCTAACTTATGAACAAACACATAAGGAATGAGTTCATCATCCTTCAAGTGGATCAAAAGGTAGTGTTCACGAAGAACACACGCCTCTAAATGATGAACAAAGGATGAACTCAAGAACATATCAAGCATATGATCTACCATGACTTTATATGAAATAGCTGAATAACTGAAGTAGATCAAAGTCATACAATGAAATAAAGATAAAAGAGAACTCATACCTAGACTCCAAAGAAGACTTGGAACTTGAATAAGAGCTACTCTAGCCTACCCCCTAGCCTTGGAAACTAAAAGTGAGAGGAGAATGAGAGAGTGGTGTGTGGGAAATGGGAGCCCCTCCCCTTCTATTTATAGGCAAGGACCAGGCTTGCTCGGAGGCTGAAAGTGCTCCAAAACACCTCGGGATGCAGCAAGTGACCAATGAGCAGCTGCCACGTGCTGTGATCCAACAATCGATCTTGGTTAGGCTGATTAACCGAATTCATTTGTTCTCCTCTTAAAAAAAGAAAATGGAACTCATCAATGTTGCCTTTTTCACATCCTACTCCTAATAGGCTTTATGTGGAGCTGTAGGTAGGGAAGATGTGGCATACTTGTCTCTCATATATTGCTAAGTCAAAGACCGGATCCTTGGAAGAAACAAACATACATCCCGATCAAGATGTGCATATGTGTGTGATGGATATGAGCATGGCAAGGTGGATACTAGGCCCGGAAATGGGTGCTAGATATTACCATGCTTTATATGAGGGAATGAGGGATTGATGGTAAGGTGGACACTAGCCCCGGAGTAGGTACTAGTTATTACCATCTATATGGTGGAACTCTTTCTCTTGCACATATCAATCCCTTTTTCTCCTTTTGAAATTTTCGAGACTTGGGCTAGCTCTCTTTATTTTATTTTTGCCATGCTTTTGAGCATGCTTTTCTTTTTCTCTTTTTTTTAACTAGCGCTTTGTCTCTATTGGAGATATTTGGAGAGGGATGAATGATACAAAGATACACAGAGTTTTATTTGTGGAAGAATGCATAGGCGGTATGGATCAAATGATGAATGCTAACTTCTAGTGTAGAAGTTTAGCATGAACGTGTACGTGATCTTGATCAGGGGAGTATGAGTTCTAACAAGGGTCACAACAATTTGACAAAGCTCAATGAGAGAACAAGCTGCAAATGTGGAGGCTAAGAGCTAGAATCTACATATGGCCTTGGATGGGAAATTCTCATCATTGAGGAACTCATCATGTTTTGATTTTTCAAAAAGAAAACTCCAGATGTCAAGCGTCACAAAGCACAAGATCATAGCACTCTATTCTACCATATCATGTCTCACAACAACTTAGGCAAGGATCATGCTTTTTGCTACCCACAGTTTTCAAGGTAAGGTTTGAACATACAAGCCAACAAACTCAAAACTTAGGTAGGATACAAAGTTGTAAGCAAGACATACGAGGAGAATAAACAGAGCAACTATTCATCATTTCAACCATAGATGCAAAGCATTCTAACTATGCATATCAAAGCAAACTAAGCAAATGATGATGAAAGCAAATAAATACTTTTGGTCTTTTTATTTTTGTAGATTTTTTTAGATTTTCATTTATAAGATATTCTGAAAACAAAGGAAGATACAAGTTATCTCAGGATGGGGGTCCTCCCCCAAGCTAGCTTCAGGCTCACTGCAGAGGAGGGTAGAAGAAACCCTGACCCGCGTAGTAAGCCCTCTGCACCTCCATGTATCGCTGCTGATCCTGCTGCATGGCTGCTATCCTCTCACCAGCTTGACGCTGCCACACTGAGGTAGACTCGACGTGGGTGTTCAGCGTCTCCTCCAATCCTGTGACCTGGACGGTGAGCTCTCCCATCTGCTGCGCGAGCTGAGCATCGCGTGCAGAGGCTGAGGAGTGTCGCCGGAAGGATGAAGACGGAGGTGGACCACCGGAGCTGGAACTAGGGGGTGTAGCCCACTGAGCACTGCTCGCACCTGCCCAAGCCGTGCCACTCACACTCGGGCGGTAGGTGGGCTGGTCCCAACCAGGTGCATATCCAGGGGTGACCCCGAACATGTACCCCGCAGGGGCCCCTCCTGTCACTGGTGGTGTAGCAGGCTGTGGCTGTGGCGGTGGCTGTGACAAGTTAGTACCATGGTACAAGCCCAAGGAATGCCTGGATGGACATTACTCCTGAGCTCGCCCCAACAAGAATGCAGAAGACACAAAGCAGAAGTAGATTGCTTTTCCTGAATCAGAATTTTGTTGTGATGGAAAAATAAGGATAACTTACCGAACTTACCTGTCAGTGCAGAGCTCATTATTTTGAGTCTTTAGAGCTAGACTTGGTTCCAAAGTTGGCTTCCTATTCACCTTCCTCCACATCTTCTGAGTGTCATGTGGGTTCTGAAGTGTAGGGGGTGGTTTCTTGGACTGGGACTGAGATTTCCAATAATGTTTCTGTCCCGCGCCCATGAGTTGGCGTTCTTCCTTCCAAAAATTCTTCATGAATGCAATGAGGTTGTCCACTTGCCGTGGTGGCACTTCGACCTCTCGTGCTGGGGTGTCAGGACTTGGTAAATCCTTGATCATTGAGCATTGCTCTTTCCTTGGATGAAATTTGAACCTCTCCTCCTTGCCATTGATGTAGTGACGGATCACACCCGCCCCCACATCAATTTGTGCATCAGCTGTACTCAGAAATGGTCGCCCAAGTATGAGCGGCACTTCCTTGGAGATCTCCATGTCTAGGACCACAAAGTCAACGGGGACAAAGCAATCTCGGACTTTCACGGGAATGTCCTCGGCTATCCCCGCTGGGTATCGAACCGAAGAATCGGCTAACTGCAGCTGCAAAGTGGTTGGAGATAAACTTGTATAGTTAAGTTGATCAATGACTACCTTAGGCATGACGTTGACGCTGGCCCCTAAGTCACAGAGAGCATGGTCGAAACGTTGGATCCCAATCATACAAGTGATTGTGGGACACCCTGGATCCTTCTTCTTCTCAGGAAGGCGGTTGAGTATGGCGGCACTGCACTCCTCCGTGAGTCATACCACTTCGGTTGTAGGAAGAGCTCGCTTCTTGGTTAGGATGTCCTTGAGATAATGCGCGTAAGTGGGTACGCGTATTGCCTCGAGCAATGGGATGTTGATATAAACTTTCTGAATCATTTCCACGAAGCGATTGAACTGTTCATCTACTGTTGCCTTCCTGCTCTTTTGAGGGAACGGCATCACATTGGCTTTTATGAATCACGGATGTGCCGTCACCCCTTCAGGTGCTTTATCTGTCGGTGGCACCTTCCTTACCTGGGGAGATTCTTCCGAGTCGGATGAATCCTCATGAATATTCTCAACTTCTGTTATGCCTTTCTTATCTGTCCCTGCATGGTTAGGATACGGTGGATCCCGAGTGGACTTACCTCCTCTCATGGTCACTGCATTTGCATTTTCAACAGAGGGAACAAAAGCAGTCAGCTGAGCCAACTGAGTTTCTAACATTTTGTTAAAACTCAGCTGACTCTTCTGGGCAGAAGAAAAACTATCAAGCTTATACTTTCCAAAGTTTTATCAAAGGCAACTAGCTTTTTGTTAACACCTTCATTAATCTTAGCTTCCCCAAAAACAAGATCTCTTAAGGAAGGTTGGTTGGGATTGTAAGAATTACCTTGGTTACCTCCTTGATAATAAGGGCATTGTTGATTCCACGATTGACCTCCTTGTTGAGGTGGACGATAACCATTGTTGTTGTCGTTCGTGTACATCACTTCCTCCTGAGTCTCCGGACAGTAATTGCCTGAGTGCCCAGTGTTGCCACAGACTTCACAAGTCATATGAGAATCCATAGGCAGATTAGTGGTGGCCATGGCAGCCTTCTCGCTGGTGTAGTCATCCAATCTCTTCATAAGAAGATCCAACTTGGCAGTAATCATGTCTGCTTCCTTGACAGTATGAGTACCCCTCGGTCATGGTTGGAGTCTTTCATCACTCCACCCTTGGTTGGAAACCATCTTCTCAATGAGTAATTTAGCATCATCAACCCATTATAAAAGCTTTGAAGAATGAGCCAATCCTCCATCCCGTGGTGAGGACAGGCCAGGACATACTCCTGAAGCCTCTCCCAAGCCTCTGGAATAGATTCACTTGCTGCTTGCTGAAAATCAGAAATTCTTCCATGAAAAGCATTGGTTTTACGCAATGGGAAGAACTTCTTGAGGAATGCCTCTGAACACTTACTCCAAGTGTTAATAGCATCATGATTCACGTAGAACCATTGCTTAGCTTTCCCCAGGAGAGAGAATTGAAACAACTGTAGACGAACAGCATCCATATTTGCACCCCTGATGATGAAAGTGATGCACAGCTCTAGGAATTGCTGCAAATGAGCATTGGCATCCTCATTTGGCTTGCCACAGAATGGGCTAGCATGTACCATCGTGATTAGACCCATTTTGATCTCAAAATTTTCAGTCCCCATTGCCACCTCAGGGCCTTGCAGCACCTGGCCAGCGGAAAGAGCTGAGTACTCACGAAGTGTCTTATGGGCCATAGTGTGTGACGTGGATGGTACAAAGGAAGCTGGATCGCCTTCCGGACGAGTACGACGAGGTGAGTCAAAATGAATTCGAGCTCTCCTCACAAGTGACTCGGGATCTTCAATAAAATTCTCTGGTAAGTCGAAACCAGTCATACACTACCTGTCTTCATCATCCAAAGATAAAAGAAGACAATCAAGGTTAGCATGCATTGAGAGTTGTCCTAACCTACTCAGAGTTTATAAACAGATGCAAAGCATAGTCATGATAATCCTGTGCCTTCCCCAGCAACGGCGCCAGAAATGCTTGTTGGCATTTCTTAGCGTCGTCATCTTAAGAACGGATCTGGGATCCATCCTTAGTGACAACACCAAGAAACACCTTGTAGGCACCTCTCAATGTCACAACTAACGACGCCGAGTTAGCATGAACATCAAGACTTGCCAAATGTTAATCTAAACGATCATGAACGAATCCGGAAGCGCACAGATAAACCATTGTAGCATTTCCCCAAGGAAGGAGAATATTTCAAGGGTATCGTATCCGTGGAAGGCAATGGCGGATATCTTAGACTTATGCTTTTGCTCTGAATGTAAACTAAGATATAGATATAGGAAACAACACACTCAAAGACAGGGGTAAGATAAGAGATATAAGGGTAGTGCGACACACACACTCAAATCTACCTCTACTCTAGCACACTACGGCTTAGGGGGAACATACGAGTTAGCTCTAGGTTCTAATGTACTAAACACACAAAGTTAGAAGATACAGGAGATAGGCATGAGTATTGCATGAGAGGGATAAGGTTCAGCACCCAGGTACAAACGGGGAGCTAGCCCGTACGACCAGCGCTTTGTGAAACTAGACTTTAGACTCCTACAGCAGGTACCCCAACGCGGAGGGTTGCTCAAGGATCCAACAAAGCTGTCACCACCTGCGGACCTACCTCTATCGTTATGGGGGGTATGCTCATAACTAACGTAGCCAGACAACCCAGGCACCATGCCTACGTTGCTGCTAGACTCTACCCGGCCCGGGCTATTGTGACCCAGGGTGAGAGCCACCAGAAGACTGGTCAACTTAGACTGAGTATCGTAGCTTGAACACAAACCTCATGCAACACTCTCATGCCATCTAACAAGATCAACTAAGGCTAGACATACGAACGGATACGAACTCTCTTATGTCTAGTCAATAAGATCAAAGGGTCGTGTTCGTGAAGAACACGAGCCTCTAACTTATGAACAAACACATAAGGAATGAGTTCATCACCCTTCAAGTGGATCAAAAGGTAGTGTTCACGAAGAACACAAGCCTCTAAATGATGAACAAAGGATGAACTCAAGAACATATCAAGCATATGATCTACCATGACTTTATATGAAATAGCTGAATAACTGAGCAGCTGCCACGTGTAGGGACGAGATGGGGCGGCCCAGAGGCAGTTCGGCCAGTCCTAGGATCGGCCGGCCACCTAGGCCCCCCACTCGGGGTGGTTTTCCTCTTGGTGGCTGCCCTGTGGGCCCTCTGATCCATCCCCGGTGCATGGCTTGATTTGGTATCCGAGGTGGGCCCTTTGATCCATGTGAGGTCCATGTGGCGTCCTCTGATTCGTCGGTGAGTGCCTCCCCTGGATCGATGATGTGGAATGCCATGTTTCCCTTGGTGGCAGCCACCTCCTCAGCTGAGTTGGCATGGCTTCTTCATAGAAGGTGAGTTTCCATCTCTTTTTAGGGGTAAATCACCTACATACAAATAATCTCCAAGGACAAGTGGAACTACATTGTGCAAACCAAAATGCAAGTAAATAATGCAATTGCCTCCATTTATGTGAGAATATTGAGGGCTGAAAGTGGTACTTTTTAGCCGTCAACAGATACCTTGAGAAGATTCGTCGTTATCATGATCGCAACGTTAAGGAACACTCCTTCAATGTTGGTGATTTGGTC
The DNA here is from genome assembly GCA_036936925.1 of Cenchrus fungigraminus. Lineage (NCBI taxonomy): Eukaryota > Viridiplantae > Streptophyta > Magnoliopsida > Poales > Poaceae > Cenchrus > Cenchrus fungigraminus. Next base: position 8,276,411 of record CM072775.1, on the reverse strand, counting down.
CTCCGTCGTATCCAGAACACGGCAGGACTTCACAAACTCAACTCGCCATGGGAAGGCCCTTTTTCTATCGCAAAGGTCACCGGCCCTGGCTCATATCGCCTCCAAACACTTGAAGGCGAAGAAATCAACAACTCCTGTAATATTGACCCGCTTTGTCGGTTCTACCCATAGGGGATCACGACAATCCTCTCCAGACGGCTTCGGCTGCGACTACTCGTAGGGGGTCATGACAACCCTCTCTAGACAGCTTCAGCTGTGACTACTCGTAGGGGATCACGATAACCCTCTCCAGACGGCTTCGACTGCGACTACTCATAGGGGATCACGACAATCCTCTCCAGGAGGTTCGGCTGTGACTACTTGTAGGGGGTCACGACAAACCTCTCGAGGCGGCTACGGCTGCGACAACTCGTAGGGGGTCACGACAACCCTCTTTAGACGACTCCGCGTCATATAGAACAATAAGTGGCACATGATGCCCTTGTTCTATTTCTTTAAGAGGCTGCAGTCTAGAGTAACACCTTTCATAGTAGGGTCTCAGTGGAACTCTAACACAAGTTGCTGCTATAGCAAGATGAGTTCATCACACTGTCTCCTACGGTCTTACTCGTTCTTCGGAACATTCTTGCGAGTACTATCTCACTAGGCTCAATGCCTCAGAAGTACTTAAGACACTATTACTCAATAGTGTATCCAGACATTGTACTCGACACAATGTACAAATTTGTCAAGACAGTAATAAAGTGATTATCCTGCATATCGACTTGTTACTGTATCTTTGCTTATTTTGTAACAAAGCCTACGCTGCTACAGCTAAGGTTTCTTATTTGTTGTGATTAAGCTAATGTTCTTTGGAACACATCTAGACTTGAGTACTTCTACTCGAGTATTGTATCTCTTTTTTGTAGCCGTACACTCATTGATCATGACTTCAAGTACATGGCATTCAGACAAGCAATCAAGGGATCTAGATAATTGACTTACACAAGTTTTCAATTATATTGTATATAAAACACTTGTTTGGAATTACACTTGTTTTCCATAGTGTTTTTGTCCTAAGGTACATCTAGCGCAGGTCAACAAATTGGGAGACGGCTTCCGCGATAGGTGATCTTCCGCCCATGATGACCGTCAGATCTGTGTCCGCATAGAACGACTTGATGAAGCTGAGCACCTGATTGGGGATTGTGTAAGCCAGCCGTCGTGTGTACTCCAGAATCTTCATAGGCGTATCCTTCAACCTCTCCACAAGTGGTCGAGGTTGTACCCCTGCTTCTCTAGGTTCGAAGAGATTGGCCACTGGCTCGACTGCTTCCATCAAGGCCTTCAACTCCTGATGCAGGCATTCGGCTTCTTCAATTTTGATCTTTAGCGACTGCATACAAGTCAGCAGGTCATATGATCCGTCAAGCCGTATCTGCATCTCACGTTCAAGTTCCATACAGCGCACCTTATAGTCTGCCTCAAGATCAAGGCAAGCTGATTCTTCACGATTGAAAGCCAACAGCCAGTCAATGGACCTCTGCTTGTGACTTTCAACTTCTTCAGTCAGCTCTGCATAAGATCACGACAGCTTATAAGGGCAAAATTTACAAGAAATAAGTACCTGACAACACACTCAGAAAGGAGGATTACCTTTATTCTTCTGGCGCAGCAACTTGTTCTTCCCGATGACATCATCCTTCTGCGCTGTCAGCTTCTGGATTTTGTTGTGGTACTCAGCGGCATTGCCATTAAGTCTCTGCTGTAGCTTCAGAGCCAACGCTTTCTGCTCCTTAAGCTCTTCTCTGAGCTGCACGACTTCTTCAATGTTCGCAGCATGCTGTTCAAGCAACCGAGTCTTTTGTTTCGACTGCTTGACAACTTCCTAGAAATGCAAACAACTCAAGGGTTAGATACAAGTTATTTTCAACTACAACTAATCTAAAGAGACTATGCTCTCAACTTACCGCAAAAAGTTTTTCAACACTGTGGAACATCTCGGAGTGCGCCAACAAGTTGTCCTCGTCCAGGCATGAGTCATCAAATGGCATCAACTCTTCTACCCTGGATTGAGTACTTGTTCCCGCCTAAGAACTTATTGCAGCACTACGCAGAGGAGTTGGATCTTCAATCTCAGGCTCATGCGGTACTACACGACCCTCCAGATTTTCTTCCAATAATAGCCGTGCATCTATATGATGCACAGGGGCTTGAACAACCGGGGCATTCTCTTGGAGCAATCCGGCTTCTGGATCAACCTCCAAGCCTTCATTCACCACTGCCTCTATGTCTTCCGGTTGTTGCACCTTTGGTCTAGAGGCCACATCCACCGCTGCCTTGACAATGTCGCTCCATAGCAGGCGCAAAGACTGTGCAGCATCGGCTTCTGCTGCTACCACATCCTCAGCAGATTTTGCTTGGGGTTCTTGGGGGATATCTTCTTGTTCCGCTGGCGTGTTCTGATTACCCTCAGCAGAACTACTCCCTGAAGCTCCCCACTTCACATCTGTGGATATTTTGCATCAACAAAGTTGATTAGCATTTTTAATTTATCAAGAACAAGAAGTACTCGAGTACACGGGTACTTATAGAGTAGCACGAGGAACCACAGTTCTTGGTCCCAGTAGATCAAAAAATGTGGGCACTGTCGGCACCACCGGGACACTCTCGACTGGTGGCACGATTCCTGACATCGTGGCTTCTTGCTGCTCTGGCATCACCGGCTTCAAGGGTGATGGTTGAACCATCTCGGGCTCAACTAGTCTTGCAGGGATGCTCACGGGTACTTCCGCAGGGCAGGAAGACCCAACATCTTGAGCGGTACACATTGTACCCTGCATTGTCAAAATTACAAGTCATCATACAAGATACTAAGTATTCAACAAAATATTGACTACTTGGTGTATACAACTAACCTCAATGGTTGGCAAAGCTATGCTTGTGACCTTCTTCACAGCACGCTTCCTGATGGTGGTTCTTTTCTTCCGCGGCGGCTGCGTCACATCATCAACAAGCGATGAAGCCGACCTCTTCAACGCTCCTGCGGAGACACCACCTGGGATGGGTACTCCAGAGTACCCGTACCGCGCCTTCACTTCAAATCATTGTGACAGCGTTTGCTCATCATCATCACTTGTGGAGGTATCTTCTACCAACAACTCCTCCTCCCCTTGAGTAGGACGACTACCCTCGGGTGCTTGAGCCTCAACTTGTGATGGCTCCTCTTCTTGCACCCACTCTGGTTCACGAGGACGAGGAGGTGGCATGGAGACAAACTTCAGAACATCCTTTTGCAAAGACAAGGCAAACCTATTAGTCCACGACTACTTTTAGATAAAGTACTCGGGGCTAGTTTGCGACTACTCACCAAGCACGGAGGATTATCGGCGCTGAACTCTTGAACAACCATCGGTTTCCCATCAAGATTCTTGAAGATTTTCTGCAACCTCTCCATGATCAAGTCATCATAGATTTCCATTGCAGAAAGTCTCGATCCATCATTTAGGCCCATGTACTCATACCCAAGATGTTCCCTCTGCATCAAGGGTTGTACCCGGCGCTTCATGAAGCTGAAGGCTACTCTCTCAGCTGTCAAGCCTTGCGCCTTCTTCTCGGCAATCTTCGCCAGCAGCTCTAGGATCTGGATGCATTCTTGCATTGACGGCTCATCCTTCCAGATCTTCTTGTACACTGGCGCATACATGCTGGGTTTGGGCAGTTGAGGCGAGGCATTATCAATGTAGAACCACTTGGCTTTCCAGTCTTGGTTGGAGTCTATCAATTCATACTTGAAGTACAGATCCTGCGCCTTCTGACACATCTGGATACCGGCTCCACTGACTACTACTGGGAAGTTAGCATTGGGTTGCGGCTTCAACCGGAAAATCTTCCTAAACAAAGCCCAATGCAGACGGATTCCAAGAAAAGCTTCGTAGAAGTGCACGTACACTACGATCTGGAAGATGTTGTGTTGGGTTCAGATGCATGTGCTCTAGCTTGAAGAAGTCGAGGAAGCCTCTAAAGAAATCTAAAGCCGGCAACATCAACCCACGCTCGACGAAGTGGGCGAACATCGGAATTTCATCCTGATTCTTCTCCATGGGCCACGTATCCCCCGCAGCAGAATTCCAACCAGCAACTGCCTTCTCGCGCAATAAGCCAGCATCCTCGAGGGCCTTGATGTCCTCCTCCTTCATCTTGGATTTCTCCTAGGAGCTGGCTTGGTTCGGTGGCTTCTCAATCTGTCCCTTGGATCTCTTTTTCTTCTCCATCTGTCCCTTGGATGGCCCGCTCTTCATCCTTCCAGTCACGAGTGTCTTCAATCGCATTTGCTCGGGGGCTGCGAGGTGGTGGAAGTGGCGGCGCTTGTCGGTGTAGGCGCTCAACTCAGCAGCAGTTACGGCGACAAAAGCTTTTTTCTGGATCTAAGGGGCAAATGGAAGCAGTGGAAACCCTAGGGGATACCCCTTCTGGTATTTATAACCTAAAACCCTACCAGTTCGACCTGGTGACCCTTCACATTCAACAGATTGGATTCGCATCAGGCGAATTTTTTCGTCTAAGTCAGTGGGCTTTTACAATTTCCAAGACCTGCTCAGCTCCATCTCGAGGGCTGGACTACTCGATGGGATTGGATTTCATTCAGCTACAGCACACTGAACTCAGGCCACCTTCTACAGTCAGATTGGATCCTTCAATTTGGGAAGTACTCGACTCAAGGCTCGGGGGCTCCGTGCCACGTGTCCTTCGGTTTTTCTCTAGAATTTGCAGGATTAATCGGCGAAAACTACAGATTGACCGTCAGCTTGAGTTTACAATTCGAACTAAGGCTCGGGGGCTACATCCATATGGAATGCGATTTTAGTAATCGCATTCCCATATGTTTTCTTCAGGATTTCTACGAATTTTTCGGAGCAAGATCACAAGTACTACAAGATTGACCCTCAGCTTGAATCCTTGATTCGACCTAAGGCTCAGGGGCTACATTCCATATGGAATGCGATTTTAGTAATCGCATTTCCATATGAATCTTTGACGCAAAGATTTCAAGAACGGAGCGGGTATTATTGAAGACCTTCAAGAGAAGAACTCGGGGACGCTTGGGAACAACTCGAGAAGACTTCAAAACTACTCGTGGAGTTAGCTGGAGTACCTTCCAGCCTCGTGATGATTCAAGTATTATTGAAGACTGAAGCTTGTAGAACTCGGGGACGCTTGGGAACTACTCGCAGAGGCCTTCAAGACTACTTGGACACATTGCACTCGACTACAAAGTACTCGAGGGCTTGTCGACCGGACATCCCTAGGCCCACTACGCATGTGGGCCATGCCCGGGAGATAAGGCCTGATAATCTACACTACTCGACTAGTAGGTCGTGGTGCAGGACTACCATGGACTACAAGACAAGACGGACAAGGACTTGTACTAGATTAGGAAAGGTTCTCATTACCCATTATAGGCTACTCCTAGTCCTACTCGACTAGTACTCTTGTACCTAATCCGACTTGTAATCCTGCCTCCCGTGCATATAAGGCGAGGCAGGGACCCCCCTCAAGGACATACGCAATCAATCAAGAGCCACGCAGCATACAGAACGTAGGGTATTACGCACATTGCGGTCGAACCTGTCTAATTGTGTGACCCGTGTCTCACCATCGTGTTCCTGATCTCGGCGAGCCCCACCACACAATCTACTACCTCGGGTACCCTGTGGTAGGCTCGATGTCTAAAACACTGACAACTAGTGTTGATGAAGAGCGAGTTGACGCTCCCAATCAGGACAGGGTACAACTTCGACAACGGTTTGTTGCTCACCAGAAAGATTTATGTAGCTTGAAGAAGAAGACCAAAGAATCAGAATATACTCTAAAAATGTAGTTGGCTGAGATTAAGAGGTTGCATAAGCTTACCGAAGACAGTGAAGACCTCCTTCGTCGACTGTTTAGCAGTAAGAGATAAAGAGGTTAAGATCCTTAGATCAAATCTCCAATATCTCTTGTGATTATGGCCTGGATTTAGCTTTGTTAATCTATGTTCCTTGTGAGACTATTATCTTGTAATAGTTTGTGATAGGTGATGAACAATATGGTCGTGCTTGATAGTAAACAACAATTTGTTTTATGGTATAAAGAAATATGTGTTGATTACTATTTTGCCAACCGGATCGAAATTATTCTATAAAAAGATCAGAATTGAAATGAAATCAATTAATATTGATGCATGATTTGTTAATTTTTTGTCGGCCTTCAGTGGGTTGTTGACACTTCTGAACGTCGATCACTTAAGAACAGATTTGGAATCCGTCCTTAGCGTCAGCGCTAGAAGTGTCTATTGGCACTTCCCAATGTCACAACTAATTGGCGCAGGTTAGCGTGAACATTGAGAGTTGCCATAGGTTTTATCTAAACGATCATGAACGAATCCGCAAGCGCACAGATAAACCATTGTAGCATTTCCCCAAGGAAGGAGAGTATTCCAAGGGTATCGAATCCAAGGAAGGCAATGGCGGATATCTTAGACTTATGCTTTTGCTCTGAATGTAAACCAAGAGATAGATATAGGGAACAACACACTCAGGCAGGGGTAAGATAAATGATATAAAGGGGTAGTATGACACACACACACCTCAAATCTACCTCTACTCTAGCACACTACGGCTTAGGGGGAACATACGAGTTAGCTCTAGGTTCTAATGTACTAAACATACAAAGCTAGAAGATACAAGAGATAGGCATGAGTATTGCATGAGGGAAACATGGTTCAGCACCCAGGTACAAACGGGGAACTAGCCCGCGACGACCAGCACTCTGCGAAACTAGACTTTAGACTCCTACAGCAGGTACCCCAACACGGAGGTTGCCCTAGGATCCAACAGGGCTGTCACCACCTGAGGACCGACCTCTCGTTACGGGGGGTATGCTCATAACTATCGTAGCTAGACAACCCAGGCACCATGCCTACGTTGCTGCTAGACCTCACCCGGCCCGGGCTATTGTGACCCAGGGTGAGAGCCACCAGAAGACTGGTCAACTAGACCGAGTACCATAGCTTGAACACAGACCCCATGCAACACTCTCATGCTATCTAACAAGATCAACTAAGGCTAGACATACGAACAGATATGAACTCTCTTATGTCTAATCAACAAGATCAAAGGGTCATGTTCGTGAAGAACATGAGCCTCTAACTTATGAACAAACACATAAGGAAGGAGTTTATCACCCTTCAAGTGGATCAAAAGGTAGTGTTCACGAAGAACACGAGCCTCTAAATGATGAACAGAGGATGAACTCAAGAACATATCAAGAATATGATCTACCATGACTTTATATGAAATAGCCGAATAACTGAAGTAGATCAAAGTCATACAAAGAAATAAATATAAAAGAGAACTCATACCTAAACTTCCAAGAGGACTTGGAACCTGAAGAAGAGCTACTCTAGCCTACCCCCTAGCCTTAGAAACTAAAAATAAGAGGAGAATGAGAGAGTGGTGTGTGTGAAATGGGAGCCCCTCCCCTCCTATTTATAGAGGAGGACAAGGCTTGCTCGGACGCCCAAATGGCCCCTAAACACCCGCGAGTGAAGCAAGTGACCAATGAGCAACCACCACGTGTAAGGACCATATGGGGCGCCACTAAGGCGGTTCGACCGATCCTAGGATCGGCCGACCCCTTAGGGTGGCCCCACCTGGTGTGCTTCCTCTGAGTGGCTGCCCTGTGGGCCCTATGATCCATCCCCGGTGCATGGCTTGATTTGGTATCCGAGGTGGGCCCTTTGATCCATGTGAAGTCCATGTGGCGTCCTCTGATTCGTCAGTGAGTGCCTCCCTTGGATCGATGACGTGTCTTGTCATGTCTCCCTTGGTGGCAGCCACCTCCTCAGCTGAGTTGGCATGGTTTCTTCATAGAAGTGGAGTTTCCTTCTCTTTTAAGGGGTAAATCACCTAGATACAAATAATCTCTGAGGACAAGTGGAACTACATTATTCAAACCTAAATGCTAGTAAATAATGCATATGCCATTTATGTGAGAATATTGAGGGTTGGAAATGGTGAATTTCCACCGTCAACAAACTCCCCCAAGCTAACCTCTTGCTCGTCTCGAAGCAAGACATTAGAGACTTAGGTTGGTTGATCAGGAGTTGCTACAATGTTGTATTCTCAACTTATGGCAAACATACAGCAAAGTACTCTACCAAGAGTTGAACAAGTTGGCAATGTTCTTACCTTTCACCTGATATGTGGGGCATATAGCTTCACCTGCCTTGGGCGGTTGAGAGACAGAATGGTTATATAGAGAATGCATAATCACTCATACCTTGATCAGCTTAGCAATCCGGAGGTTTTGTAAAAATTTTTCAAAAGAAAATCAGAGTTCATCAAATGATACTCTCGGATCGCTCAAAGGTGTATGTTTCCTCACCCATCAATGCTACCTTTCTTCACATCCTACTCCTAATAGGCTTTATGTGGAGCTGTAGGTAGGGAAGATGTGGCATACTTGTCTCTCATATATTGCTAAGTCAAAAACCGGATCCTTGGAAGAAACAAACATACATCCTGATCAAGATGTGCATATGTGTGTGATGGATATGAACATGGCATGGTGGATACTAGGCCCGGAAATGGGTGCTAGATATTGCCACGTTTTATACGAGGAAATGAGGGATTGATGGTAAGGTGGACACTAGTCCCGGAGTGGGTACTAGTTATTACCATCTATATGGTGGAACTTTCTCTTGCACATATCAATCCCTTTTTCTCCTTTGAATTTTTTTTCTGAGACTTGGGCTAGCTCTCTTTATTTATTTTTGCCATGCTTTTGAGCATGCTTTTCTTTTTTTTTAAGCTAGCCCATTGTCTCTATTGGAGATATTTGGAGAGGGATGAATAATGCAAAGATACATGGAGTTTTATTTATGGAAGAATGCATAAGCAGTATGGAGTAAATGATGAATGCTTAACTTCCAGTGTAGAAGTTTAGCATGAACGTGTACGTGATCTTGATCATGGGAGTATGAGTTCTAACAAGGGTCACAACAATTTGACAAAGCTCAATGAGAGAACAAGCTGCAAATGTGGAGGCTAAGAGCTAGAATCTACATATGGCCTTGGATGGGAAATTCTCATCATTGAGGAACTCATCATGTTTTGATTTTTCAAAAAGAAAACTCCAGATGTCAAGCGTCACAAAGCACAAGATCATAGCACTCTATTCTACCATATCATGTCTCACAACAACTTAGGCAAGGATCATGCTTTTTGCTACCCACAGTTTTCAAGGTAAGGTTTGAACATACAAGCCAACAAACTCAAAACTTAGGTAGGATACAAAGTTGTAGGCAAGACATGTGAGGAGAATAAACAGAGCAACTATTCATCATTTCAACCATAGAGGCAAAGCATTCTTACTAAGCATATCAAACCATACTAAGCAAATGATGATGATGAAAGCAAATAAATATTTTTGGTCTTTTTGTTTTGCAGATTTTTTTGGATTTTCATTTATAAGATATTCTGAAAATGAAGGAAGATACAAGTTACCTCAGGATGGGGGTCCTCCCCCAAGCTAGCTTCAGGCTCACTACGAAGGAGGGTAGAAGAAACCCTGACTCGCATAGTAAGCCCTCTGCGCATCCATGTACTGCCGCTGATCTTGCTGCATGGCTGCTATCCTCTCACCAGCCTGACGCTGCCACACTGAGGTAGACTCGACGTGGGTGTTCAGCGTCTCCTCCAATCCCGTGACCTAAATGGTGAGCTCTCCCAACTGCTGTGCGAGCTGAGCATCATGTGCAGAGGCTGAAGAGTGTCGCCGGAAGGATGAAGACGGAGGTGGACCACCGGAGCTGGAACTAGCGGGTGTGGCCCACTGAGCTCTGCTCGCGCTCGCCCAAGCCGTGCCACTCGCACTCGGCTGGTAGGTGGGCTGATCCCAACCAGGTGCATATCCAAGGGTAACCCCGGACATGTACCCCGTAGGGGCCCCTCCTGCCGCCGGTGGTGTAACAGGCTGTGGCTGAGGCTGTGGTGGTGGTGTCGGCTATGGCTGCTGCTGCTGCATGTGTGCTCTCTTCGCCGCGCTCCTGGTGGACCTGCCTGAAACACTAGCACGACGGCTTTCCTCTTGTGTGACAAGGGGAATGGTGAGTGATTCCGAGTTATACAATCCAAACCCCTGGTTAGGTAACAGGATTTGATTTGCATAGCTCGGAAAGAAGAAAGTCAAAGAATCATTTGGGCCCCTCTTGAGTATATGCCCCTGGATCAAGTATGCCTCATCAATGAGAACTCGGGGCGTCCCAATGAAGGGTACGGGATTCCCGCTAAGAACCCCGAGTCTGAGAGCAATACGAGTCACCAAAGCCGTACACTCAATAGGACCTATCATCTTGAAATTTGTCATCCACTGCCGAATCATTGCTTTAATGGGAGCGACCTTGATCTGGTTGACAGCAGCATATAATAACATCATCTCATCGCTGCGCACGGGCCGAACATCCTCTCGTGGAAAGAGAGTGATGGCGAGCCACTTGTGCCACAGGCGGAGAGTGGGATGCACGATATCGTTGCACCGAGGTACAAACTTGCCACTGTAAACAAGACCAGAGATATCTGCCCAGAAAGATTCCTGAACATAACCCTCACAAGCTCGCTTCAAAGAGACAGCACAACGAGGACTAAAACCAAGAAGACGACTAAGATCCTTCCAAGAAAGACGATAACAGGTCCCGAAAAGACGAAACTCAACGCCATCCAGGGTCTTGGCAAGAGAGCAAAGAAACTGGATGGTGAGGGGCCGAGAGCCAAGCTCGGTGACCGGCGCAAACTCCTCCCAACCAAGAGCATTCCAAATAGAAACGAACTCGAGATTCATACCTGTTTTCTCCATGAGAGCCGGGTCGTAGTCCCTGGTGTGGGCGAAGACTCGGTCCTTCAGGAGAGCATAGGCTTGCTGCTCTCGATCGCCTCGCAAGCTGAGGTAGGGGGTGTTGTCGACAACCTCCTCCGCGGCTTGTGGCTCGGCTTGCTCCTCTTGCTCTTCTTCATAATCCATCGTTGATGGGCTCGGCGTCGGCTTCGGCGGGGGTGGATGCACTCGTGCTTGCCCACGAACGGGAGCGTGAGCATGTCACCCTCCGGAGAGTGTTCGTTGCCCAATTCATGCTAGCACAACAACAAGGGACAACAAGAGCAACTCGGTGATGGGTTAGTGAAATCAAATGAAGTTCTTTCCGAGCTTGCTCCACCAATAGCAATAATTTCAGCAACACAATAGAGAGACCACTTGAAGATCCAATCTTGAGCAAGAAATCCAAGAAAACCAAGAGAGCAAGGAGTAGAGAGGGGAGTGTGAAATGAAATGAGTTAAATGGGTGAAGAACACCCCCTCTCGAGTCCAATCTATAGAGCAAAGGGGCAGCACACCGCGGGATAGCCGTTAGGCAACAGCTAGGAGCCGTTGGCCAAGGCTGGGCCCACATGGTCGTTACCAGGGTTCAGCCGAACCCTGGTTCGGCCGGCCCACTTGGGCCTGGTGCTGGCCCCCTTTGGCTGGTGTGCCACCAACGGCTATATGAAAATATGCCAAGGTGCACCGGCCAAAGTTTACTCCAGAAATTGCCCAAATAAATTTTCTATGGTTTTCAAACTCAGAAATGATTTTCAGAATTTTTATTTTGAAAGGGAAAAGGGCTAGATAAATCTAGCATGCAAATGCAGAGTTTTGGAAAATCAAACATGCAATTTTGGAAAGGGAAATTTTGAAAAGGGAAATATGGGATAAATACCAGCTTTAACCTTTTTGGTAGAAAGGACCCATCATTTTTAGTCCGACGAGTTGGACTCTTCTCAGCAATCAATTCCATTCAGCACCCCACTCCTGAGAAGTATAGGTTGGTGCCATCTCAATCTTCCGCCATTCTTTCTGAATTTTCTTTTACCTCTTTGACGGAGATTTCTTCCTTTGGGGTGAAGGCTCCGTCCTTCCCCCAAGCTGCTCAACACTATCTTGCACCAAATAGCATTACTCTTCTTTTTCCTGAAACTTGAACTTCAAGTTCCTCTCCCCAATGCGGAAACGGATGATACCGGATCCCACATTGATTCTAGCTCGGACATCACTGAGAAATGGTCACCCAAGGATGAGCGGCATCCCTCCCTCGTCATCCATATCGAGGACCACGAAATCCGCGAAGACATAAGAGCTCTTGACCTTAACCAATAAACTCTCGGCAATTCCTTCTGGATATCAGATCATTGAATCAGCGAGTTGGATAGTCTGTGCTGTTGGAGAGAGAGCTGGATATCCCAGTTGCTCGAACATGGCCTTGGACATGAGATTAACACTTGCACCAAGGTCACAAAGAGCATGCTTGATCTTCTTGTAATAGATTGTGCACGTGATAGTCGGGTAGCCTGGATTTTTCTTGTGCACCACTACTGATTCCTCCCATGGATCAAGAATTTGTTGAATGGGCTTTCCTGCATAGTCAGAGGCACGTGTCTTCCTAGGTGGCTTACCCCACCTGGTCGACACTACACTAACATTTTCACAAGAGGATACGGGTTGCCCCGGGATCCTCCCGTTATCAGGAGATGGAACCAAAGCAGCCAGTTGAGCCAACTGGGTTTCTAACATCTTGTTGAAACTCAGCTGACTCTTCTGGGCAGAAGAAAAACTATCAAGCTTAACATTGAGGCTTTCCATAGTTTTATCAAGGGCAGCTACCTTCTTGTTAATACCTTCATTAATCTTAGCTTGCCCAAAGACAAAATCTCTCAAGGAAGGTTGGTTAGGATTGTAAGAGTTACCTTGGTTACCTCCTTGATAGTATGGGTGTTGTTGATTCCACGATTGGCCTCCTTGTTGAGATGAACGATAACCATTGTTATTGCCATTCATGTACATCACTTCCTCCTGAGTCTCTGGACAATAGTTGCCTGAGTGCCCAGTATTGCCACAGACTTCACAAGTCATATGAGAGTCCATAGGCAAAGAAGTAGTGGCCATGGCAGCCTTCTCGCTGGTGTAGTCATCCAATCTCTTCATAAGAAGATCCATCTTGGCAGTAATCATGTCTGCTTCCTTGATAGTATGAGTACCCCTCGGTCGTGGTTGGAGTCTTTCATCACTCCACCCTTGGTTGGAGACCATCTTCTCCATGAGCAATTTAGCATTGTCAACAGTGAGTGAGAAGAATGCTCCTTGAGCAGCAGCATCAATATGGCCTCGGGCTGTCGGAGTCAACCCATTATAGAAACTTTGAAGAATAAGCCAACCTTCCATCCCATGATGAGGACAGGCCAGGACATACTCCTGAAGCCTCTCCCAAGCCTCTGGAATAGATTCACTTGCTGCTTGCTGAAAACCAGAAATCCTTCCACGAAGAGCATTGATTTTACCCAATGGGAAGAACTTCTTGAGAAATGCCTGTGAACACTTGCTCCAAGTGTCAATAGATTCCCGGTTCGCGTAGAACCATTGCTTAGCCTTTCCCAAGAGGGAGAATGGAAATAGTCGTAAACGAACAGCATCCATATTTGCACCCCTGATGACGAAAGTGCTGCACAGCTCTAGGAATTGCAGCAGATGAGCATTGGCATCCTCATTTGACTTGCCACAGAATGGGCTAGTCTGTACCATTGTGATTAGACCCGTCTTGATCTCAAAGTTTTCAGTCCCCATTGCCACCTCAGGGCCTTGCTGCACCTGGTCAGCAGAAGGAGCTGAGTACTCACGAAGTGTCTTCTGGGCCATAGAGTTGGACGTGGATGGTACAAAGGAAGCTGGTTCGCCCTCCGGACGAGTACGACGAGGTGAGCCGAAATGAATTCGAGCTTTCCTCACAAGTGACTCGGGATCTTCAGTAAAATTCCCCGGTAGGTCGAAACAAGTCATACACTACCTGTCTTCATCATCCAAAGATAAAAAAAGACAATCAAGGTTAGCCTGCATTGAGGATTGTCCTAACCTACTCAGAGTTTATAAACAGATGCAGAGCATAGTCAAGACAATCCTGTGCCTTCCCCGGCAACGGCGCCAGAAATGCTTGTTGACACTTCTGAACGTCGATCACTTAAGAACAGATTTGGAATCCGTCCTTAGCGTCAGCGCTAGAAGTATGTGTTGGCACTTCCCAATGTCACAACTAATTGGCGCAGGTTGAGAGCCATGTGTGGTTCGAGGACCGGTGGATGGTCGCTTCCTGGTGTGATGAGTGATTGACAACGTGGTGTGGACTGATTCTTGGCTAAGTATTGCAGGTGCAGGTTGTGGCTTGACTGGTGTTGGTGCAGGTGAAGAACAAGCGCGAAAGGTCGTTGCCAGTGAGGCCTCCAGGTGTGGAGAAGACAAGTAGGCTTGGTTCGAGGGACCCGGTGGCCAGCGGGGTCAAGTGCAGGCCGCATGGTGGCAAGAACGGCAAGATGAAGTCATGGACGGTTTCTTGGTAGAGCCTCAAAACCAAGGTCGAGCCGGGACTACGTGGCAGCCGAGTCATGAGTGGTGATTGGCGGAGGCTACACCGAGTTCGCGGGGTTTCTGGTGGCTCACCAGAAAACCACTGGGTTCCTTGGTTGATCCACAAAGCCAAGACCGAAGAACTGAAGACGGAGGTGCAACAGCTCCTGACCGGTCTGATCGGTGGGTCTGACCGGTCTGACCGGTGGGTACCGGTCTGATCAGTGAGGAGCACCGGTCTGACCGGTGTGCGACGATGCAGTCCGGAATCTTCGAAGCGGAGGACACGCGTCAGGATCGCAAGGCTTGCGTCGAGGCTAAGCAAGTTTGCGGTCGCTGGGCATCCGTCCGATGGAGCGAAGACAAAGATTTCCAAATTCGCCCTTGAGGGGCATGTATCCCTAGTTAACTAGTAAGGGTATTTTTGTCTTTCGGTTGCCTCCATATAACCGAAGTGGTGAGAGGATGGTAGTCATCCCTTGGAACCCTAGCTCATTTGGTTTTCCTATTTTCTCTTCCTATTTTCCCTAGGATTTTCGTAGGACTAGCTTGAGAGCTTCATGGTGAGATCTTGTGAGAGGGAAGGATGATCGGGTGGCAAGCTAGACCTTGTATGAACCTTTTTGGTATGTATAGATGATTCGGTGTGGTTCCTCAAGGCTTGGATGTGTCTTTCCAGTTTCTCCTTTTTAGTGATTTTCGGAGGCTTTTCTTGGCGAGTTTCTTGTGGCGGTTTTGAGACCTTTCTCTTTGGGATTTGGTGGGGGATGTATGCATGAACCCCTCGTGGTTCTTTTCCATTTGATTCCCCTCCCAAGTCCGTGAGTAAAGGGGCTCAATTTTGGGGTTTTTGTGGTTCTAGGGTTCGTGGTGTTCTTGGCGGAAATCCTTCGATTCCTCTTGATTCAACAAGTTTTGGTGGACCAAATCTTGGCTATGGAGTGCCCATGAGGTGTTCCTACTATCCCCAAAGTCTTGTGCGAATCCGTGGAGCGAATCGGGAGATCGAGAGTTGGATTTGGGGGAGTTGACCCGCGGGCGCTGTTCATCCCGAGCTGCCCAGGCATGACCGGTCTGACCGGTGCTCTTGACCGGTCTGACCGGTGCGAGCCCATGGTGGGTTTTGTCTCGGGGAACTGCTGTGTTCGTGTGGTTTTGTCCCGTGGTCCTGCTGTCCAGTTCTTGGCCCGCTTGGAGTTGTCTTGCTAGGCTTTGTGAGGGGTTTTCCTTCTTGGCAGGTTGTTCTTTGGTGGTGGTTTTTGTTCTAGGGCCTAGAGGAGTCACTGAGGCTTCCTGGAACTTTGCTGTGCATCTGCTGTTCGCCACCGGCCTGACCGGCAGAGTTCACCGGTCTGACCGGTGTCATCGGTCTGACCGGCAGGAGCCATCGGTCTGACCGGTGTGGCACAGACAGCAGGCTGCTCAGTTTTCCACTGTGCTTTTGGGGTGTTTCGTTCGGTTGGTTGAGTTGTTGGTTCCTAGGACCAGTAGCACTCCAGTGGCTACGTGGTCTTGGCCAACTTGGGTAGTTGAGTCGGAGACATGTGTTGGAAGCCGTGTTCATCTTGTTGGAGTCTCTATCTCCTTCGAGAAGAATTTTTATCGGCTCCCATTCACTCCCCCCCTCTCTGGTTCTCCTAATCGGTCCTTCAATTGGTATCAGAGCCGGTTCAGGTCTTCATTGACTCTTACCAGTCTAAGATCCAAAGATGGCATACCAGGAACGGGGTTCGGGTCCTCCGCACTTCGATGGGAAGAACTACCAGATGTGGCAGAGGCGGATGGCGGTGTTCCTCCGCGGAAAGGGTCAGATCCTTTGGGACGTTACGGTGAACACAGCTTATGTTCATCCGATGAACTTCCTTGCTCCAAGATCGAGGGATATGTTCGACGCCAACAACAAGGCGGTCGACTACTTGTTTCGTGCTCTGTGTCAGCCCGAATTCGATCGGGTTCAGACAGAGGACTTTGCTTGTAGGATTTGGGAGCAGTTGAAGGATGCTCATGCTGGGAATGCTCAGGTTCAGGCTCGGATGTACGCGACTTAACGGAGAGAGTACGAGAACTTCACTCATCTCCCCGGCGAGTCCGTCGATGCCCTTTTCTAGCGTTTTACAGTCGTTGTGAACAACATGAGAGCCAATGTGGCCGTGCTCCCATACGATGATCATGATAGAGCCGTGAAGCTCTTGCACTCATTGGATCGTACCGTATGGGACGGGAAGGTTGAGGCTATCCTTGAGTCCGAGAAGTATGACACCTTGACCATGAACGAGCTATTCTCGAAGCTCAAGTCGGCTGAGTTGGACCGTGGTATGACAGCCAAGATCGAGAGCCCGACTGATTCTCATAGTCTTGCTCTCGTTGGTGGCAAAGGAGCTAAGTCTAACACTAACGCATCCTCCAGGATGTACGCTCTGTCTTCTTTGATGTCTTTGCCAGACGAGGAGTTCGACGTGCTTGGAGAGGACGAGCTGGCGATGCTGACCAGGCGGTTCGAGAGGTTGCACGAGAACCGGGTGAACACGAGGAGGACAGCACGGACGTGCTTTCAGTGCAGCAAGCCAGGACACTTCGTCGCCGACTTCCCGGAGAAGACAGAGAACAAGGACGGCTACAAGGATGGCTACAGGCACCGGTCGAGCAGGGACGGCAAGTACCGATCAAGGCGAGATCACAAGCACAAGAACAAGCACAAGGACGAGCGACGGTCGAGGAAGAAGGACGGCCGCGGCAGGAAGGCCCGAGCGATGGTCGGAGCGAGCGACGTCAACTCCAGCTCCGCCTACTCTTCCTCGAGCTCGAGTAGCAGCGAAGATGAAGGTGATCGGCGCAAGAACAAGAAGGCATCCAAGAACTTGAGCGGGTTGAGCTGCTTCGCGGGAGATGGCTTCTGCGGCATGGCTCGTAGCTCCGGCAGCAAGAAGAGTCACCAGAGCGACTCAGACTCCGACTCCGAGGATGAGGTATGTGATGAGCTCTCTTCTTTGCGCAAGGAGAATAAGGAGTTGGTTGACTTGCTTGATAATCGTGATCACATGCTTAGAGAGGCCAAGAAGATGAGGAAAGAGCTTAGGGCCTCACTAGAAGATGCTAGGAACCGTGTGGCTGAGCTAGAAACCCAGAACCTAGATGCTAAGCTTGAGATTGATTCGCTTAAGGCTTCTCCTGTGGTTTCTGATGAGATTGATTGCTGTGATTGCTCTGTGTACCTAGCTGATCTTACTGCTCTTAAGGATAAGCATGCTTCTACTTGTGATGAACTAGATGTGCTTAGAGTTGAAGTGGCTGAGCTTAAGTCTAGACCTGCTTTGCTAGGTGCTTGTACTTCTTGCCCTGTTTTGCATGGAAAGATTGATGAGATGCATGCTTACACTATTTCGCTTGAGGCTAAGTTGAAAGAGCCTATTCCCACTTCTTGCTCTACTTGTGAATTGCATGCGGTTAAGAATTTGGAGCTTGCGCATTAAGTTGATCGCTTGCAAGATGAGAATGATGAGCTGAGGAAATGTATGAGCTGGTTGTCGGGTCAGGAGCCTCAGCTTGGTATCATGATAGCGGCTTTCAAACGCTATGATGGTCAGGAACTTGGGGCTGACAAGCTTGGAGAGAACAGTGGTGAGGGAGTTGAGAGAGTTGGAGAGATCTCTATCCCACCACCAAACAGACACAAGAACAAGTTTGAGCCCAAGCCTAACCATCTCAGAAACAAACTTGACACTACTCCAGATCCACCCATATTCCCTCACCCAACAAATGATTTCCAAAAACCGGTGAAGTTTGTGAGCCCAAAGGGAGGTGAGGAAGGAGAGAAGAAGGGTGAGAAACCGAGTGAGCAGCCCCAACCCAAGCCTAAGTCTAAGCCACAGCCCATGAAGTTCCATTGTGGGTATTGTGGGAGAGATGGTCACAAGGATGAGTTTTGCTTCAAGAGGAAGCGTGAGGAGAGAATGGCTAGAGAGTGGGCTAACAAGGACAGGTACCACCCCTCTAATGGTGTACCTGAGCCTCGGATGCAGATGCCCAGGGCCAAGGTGATTGTGAGGACGGTTCCGGCTTGGGAAGACCGGAAGGTAGCAGGTGGTCCTGCTGGCCGAGCTACACCGGTCAGACTGGTGCAGGTCTGGACAGACAGCGGTCTGGTTTCCGTGCTCGTGAGGATGCTCGGTTTGGTTCAGGTGGTCGTGGTTCTGGTGGTTGGTATGGAAAGTCTGCAGGTGGTCAGTTTGCTAGACGTTCTCCACCTCGTGCTCAATACGGGGGTGGGAGGAGTCGTAGCTTTGAGATGGAGAGGAGGAACGGTCCACGGTCTTCTTTTCGTGGCTTTCGTCCTCCTCCAGCTAGAGAGGGTTGGTTCCCCCGTAGTGGTTACCATGGTGGTATTCCTGGTGGTAGCTTTGATAGGTGTGCTGATATGGTTTGTGCTAACCCACTTTGGAGCAAATGGCTCGGCACTGGTTTTACTCTTTTGGTACTAACCCCAGTGCTGAGTCGTTTGTTCACTCACGTGCTCACTTTTGAATTTCAGGTGGGAGACTTGAGGAATGTTTGGTTGATTGACTCCGGTTGCTCGAGGCATATGACCGGGGACAGGGGGTGGTTCTCAAGTCTCGTCCCGGTGGTGTCCAAGACATACATCACCTTTGGGGACAATGGGCGAGGGCGTGTGCTATCAGAAGGTGAGATCAAGGTAAGTGACAAGGTCACTCCCAGGCGTGTTGCTCTTGTCCAATCGCTGGGCTTCAATTTGCTTTCCGTGTCCCAGTTGTTGGATGAGGGTTTTGAGGTGTTGTTTCGGCCTGGTGGTTCTCGGATTTTAGATTCTCGAGGGGACCTTGTTTGTATGGTCGTTCCCGAGGGTCAAGTGTTTCGAGTTGATTTTTCTCAGTCTTCTGGTGTGGAGCGTTGCTTTTTGGCTGGTTCTTCGAGTGAGTTGTGGAAGTGGCATAGGAAGTTGGGTCACTTGAGCTTTGACCTTTTGTCACGCTTGAGTTAACTCAATTTGGTCTGAGGATTGCCACGGTTGAGGTTTGAGAAAGAGTTGGTTTGTGCGTCGTGTAGGCATGCCGAGATGGTAGCCTCTTCTCACCCGCCTCTCACCGATGTGATGACTGAGCGTCCAAGTGAGCTGCTCCATATGGACCTTGTTGGCCCAGCTCGTGTGCGATCTGCGGGTGGGAAGTGGTATGTCCTTGTTGTGGTGGACGACTACTCTCGGTATGCGTGGGTGTTCTTTCTTGAGGAGAAAGGGGAGACGTTTGGTTTTGTTCGAAATCTTGTCTTGAGGTTAAGAAACCAGAGGCACGGAGATGCCATACGAGCGATCCGCAGTGACAATAGCTCGGAATTCAAAAACTCTCGCTTTGAAACCTTTTGCCATAACTTGGGTCTTGAACACCAGTTTTCGAGTCCGTATACGCCTCCCCAGAATGGCGTGGTGGAAAGGAAAAACAGGACCTTGTGCGAGATGGCTCGGACGATGCCCGACGAGCAAAGGACTCCGAGAAGGTTCTGGGCTGAGGCGGTCAATACCGCGTGCTATGTGTCGAACAGGATCTACCTCAGGGTTCACAAGAAGAAAACCTGTTACGAGTTGATGCACGGTTGCACACCCAAGGTGAGTCACTTCCATGTCTTTGGTTGTAAATACTTCATTCTGAAGAAAGGGAAGAAGTTGGACAAGTTCGAGGCTAGGTCTGTCGATGGCATTTTCTTTGGTTATGCATCTCATTCTAGAGCATTTCGTGTGCTCAATCTTGAAACTAACCAAATCGTGGAGACTTGCGAGGTAACCTTCGACGAGACACAGCCACGTAGTCAGCTTGTTTTTGAGTGTGCAGGTGACGACGAACTTGGCGAGGAGATCTTTCAGGAAGAGGAGCATGAACATGGAGATGATGAAGATGGCGGTGTGGTGCCCGCGGCTGAACATGTACCTACTACTTCGACGACGATCAAGAACGGGCCCTCTCCCACACCTACAACGACAAACCCAGATCAAGGCGAAGCTGCTGTTGAGGGGGAGGTAGCATCAAGGCGAGAACCTCCCCGGCGAGTGCAAGTGGATCACCCAGCTCCGAGAATCATCGGCGACATGAATGAACGTACTACACAGTCGAGGGTTCGGAACAATTCTCATTTCGCTCATGCTGCTTTTGTTGCCACCTTTGAGCCCAAAGACATTGGACACGCGCTATCTGATCATAATTGGGTTAATTCGATGCATGAGGAGTTGGAGAATTTTGAGAGGAACCAAGTTTGGGTGTTGGTTGACCCTCCCCCAGGGTGTAAGCCGATTGGGACAAAATGGGTGTGGAAAAATAAAGAGGGAGAGAAAGGAGAAGTGGTGAGGAACAAGTCAAGACTTGTTGCTCAGGGGTACAGTCAGAAAGAGGGGATCGACTACGAGGAGACTTTCGCTCCTGTAGCTCATTTGGAGGCGATCAGGATCCTTCTAGCTTTTTCCGTGGCTAAAGGGTTCAAGTTGTACCAGATGGATGTGAAGAGTGCTTTCCTGAACGGTGTGTTGGAGGAAGAGGTGTATGTGAGGCAACCACCGGGGTTTGAGAGTGAGAAGTACCCCCACCGGGTGTATAAGTTGAGGAAGGTGCTGTATGGGTTGAAGCAGGCGCCTAGAGCTTGGTATGGTAGGTTGAGGGGGTTCCTGTTTGAGAGAGGGTTTGAGATGGGGAAGGTCGATCAGACCTTGATTCTCCTCAGGCAGGGCAGAGATATCCTGATTGTGCAGGTATACGTGGATGATATTGTCTTTGGTGGCTCGTCTAACTCTCTTGTTGCAAGGTTTGCAGAAGACATGAGTAGGGAATTTGAGATGAGCATGATGGGTGAGTTGCAGTTCTTCCTCGGGCTACAAATCAAGCAATCAAAGGAAGGAACATTTGTGCACCAAGCTAAGTACACCAAGGACATTGTGAGGAAGTTCAAGATGGAGGACTCCAAGGCCATGGCGACGCCTATGAGTACGACTACAGCTCTTGATGCGGACGAGGAAGGTGAACACGTGGACCAGAAGGAGTACCGGAGCATGATCGGGTCACTCCTCTACTTGACGGCGACGAGGCTGGACATCCAGTTCTCGGTATGTCTGTGCGCTCGTTTTCATGCGTCTCCGAGGACTTCGCATTGGCAAGCAGTCAAGCGCATATTCAGGTATTTGCGACACACTCCCGACTTCGCCCTTTGGTACTCCGCGTCTTCTTCTTTGACTCTTCATGGATTTTCGGATGCGGATTTTGCCGGGTGTCGGTTGGATAGGAGGTCCACTTCTGGGACTTGCCAGTTCTTGGGTTCTTCTTTGGTGTCTTGGTCTTCCCGCAAACAGTCGAGTGTTGCTCAATCCACTACCGAGGTAGAGTATGTGGCCGCAGCTAGTTGTTGCTCTCAGCTCCTTTGGATCACATACACCATGAGTGACTTTGGTGAGGAGTATACCCATGTCCCACTTCAATGTGACAGCACCAGTGCCATAAGCGTTGCAAAGAACCCAGTGCTCCATTCCAAAACCAAGCACATAGAAGTGAGGTATCATTTTCTGAGAGACAACGTAGAGAAAGGAAAAATCGCCTTGATCCATGTACCCACACATGACCAGCTAGCCGATATTTTTCACCAAACCCCTAGATCAAGCAACTTTCACTCGTTTGCGGGGGGATCTTGGTGTGTGTTTGATTTCTTGAGTTGGTGTGTGGGAGCTCCTTTGTAGCATATGTATAGCTTTCCTTTGTGCATTTCTTGCATTTGGCATGGCATATGTAACATGATGTATATGCATCTTTGTATCTTAGGTTGCATGCATTTTGTATCATATGCATTGTTTAGGAAAAGCTTCTCCTATATACATTGTTCACCATGGAATGATATATATGTCTTTGTGAGCTAGTTTGGTAAGCTATGGTTAGTTTGGCTTAGCTCTTGATAATCTTGGTTTATATCCATGGTTGATGGCTATGTTTTTGAAAAATGTCATATGTATGCTCTCTTGTGAGTAAATGCCTTTATATGATCTTGACATGTTTTAGTGGCTTGGCTATGCTTAATTTGTGGTTGGATAGCTTATTTTGATCATATGGGGCCAAAGGCTCATTTGCCATCATGAATGTTTAGCCCCCATGCTTGATCTTGTGGAGGGGCATAAGTTCCTTTTTGTCGCAAAGACATTTCATGTACCAATTTCAAATCTGAAAATGAAATGTAAATTGCTTGGAAAATGTGCTCCCATGTCATATGTGCTAATTTTAATTTGCTTTGGGTGCTAAACCGTTGCATGATGCCTACCAATGAGAAGTCTCATATATAGAAGTAGGCACATGGCTCGGTGGCTTTGACATGACATGAGGTGCTTGTGGGTGTTTATGATGGTCTTATGCTTAGAATGGTTGTCCTAGCATGAAGTTTGTGTGGCTTTGCCATTTTGACATATTTTGCTCATGTTTAGGACTTTGCTCATGAGAGGGTAAATTTTCGCAAAATTGCTCAATTCTATCTTAGCTTCGTCCAATGGTTGTGAAACTTGGTGATCATGAAGTTGATGTCATTACGAAGCTATAGAGTATCTAACTTGCTCATTTGGACATGTGTAGCATCCTATGTTGAATTTTGTCTATTTGAGAAGCTCTAGGTTGCATTTTTTTTGCATTTTTGGCTTGATTCATGCATTGTCAACAAGGGGGAGAAGTTTGAGCATGTTTTGGCCTACTGAATGCATCTAGAAGGTTTTCAGGTGGTTTCGAGCCATTTCTGGGCTCTGTTGTGCACCGGTCTGACCGGTTGAGGTCACCGGTCTGACCGGTCAGAGTGCTGGTCCTGTTCAAATGTTGAGCACCGGTCTGACCGGTGGTGTCGACAGGTCTGACCGATCAAAGCTGAGCTGTTGCAGCTGCTCTGTTTCGTGAAGTGGTTCGCATGCATTCGTCCAGGGGGAGTTGCATTGGTTCAGGGGGAGCTTGCATGTGTGCAGGGGGAGCTCTTTGTGATTTTCGAGCTTTGGTTTGATGGTTTGTGCTCTTTGCTTGAGCATGCTTTGTCTCGGATGTGTCGAGTCGTTGCCCTTGCCTAAGGGGTCCGAGACTTGTCTTCTTCAAGTGATCTTGCTCTTTGCCTTTCTTTGGCTTTCGATCGCTTGTTGGAGTTTCTTTTAGTCGTTTCTTTTCTTTTCCTTTTCTCTTTGGTTACCAAAACATGTGTGTTGTCAATGCACTCATCAAGGGGGAGATTGAGAGCCATGTGTGGTTCGAGGACCAGTGGATGGTCGCTTCCTGGTGTGATGAGTGATTGACAACGTGGTGTGGACTGATTCTTGGCTAAGTATTGCAGGTGCAGGTTGCGGCTTGACTGGTGTTGGTGCAGGTGAAGAACAAGTGCGAAAGGTTGTTGCCGGTGAGGCCTCCAGGTGTGGAGAAGACAAGTAGGCTTGGTTCGAGGGACCCAGTGGCCAGCGGGGTCAAGTACGGGCCGCATGGTGGCAAGAACGGCAAGATGAAGTCATGGACGGTTTCTTGGTAGAGCCTCAAAACCAAGGTCGAGCCGGGACTACGTGGGAGCCGAGTCATGAGTGGTGATTGGCGGAGGCTACACCGAGTTCGCGGGGTTTCCGGTGGTTCACCAGAAAACCACTGGGTTCCTTGGTTGATCCACAAAGCCAAGACCGAAGAACCGAAGACGGAGGTGCAGCAGCTCCAGACCAGTCTGACCGGTGGGTCTGACCGGTCTGACCGGTGAGGAGCACCGGTCTGACCGGTGTGCGACGACGCAGTCCGGAATCTTCGAAGCGGAGGACACGCATCGGGATCGCAAGGCTTACGTCGAGGCTAAGCAAGTTTGCGGTCGCTGGGCATCCGTCCGATGGAGCGAAGACAAAGATTTCCGAATTCGCCCTTGAGGGGCATGTATCCCTAGTTAGCTAGTAAGGGTATTTTCGTCTTTCGGTTGCCTCCATATAACCCAAGTGGTGAGAGGATGGCAGCCATCCCTTGGAACCCTAGCTCATTTGGTTTTCCTATTTTCTCTTCCTATTTTCCCTAGGATTTTCGTAGGACTAGCTTGAGAGCTTCATGGTGAGATCTTGTGAGAGGGAAGGATGATCGGGCGGCAAGCTAGACCTTGTATGAACCGTTTTGGTATGTATAGATGATTCGGCGTGGTTCCTCAAGGCTTGGATGTGTCTTTCCCGTTTCTCCTTTTTAGTGATTTTCGGAGGCTTTTCTTGGCGAGTTTCTTGTGGCGGTTTTGAGACCTTTCTCTTTGGGATTTGGTGGGGGATGTATGCATGAACCCCTCGTGGTTCTTTTCCCTTTGATTCCCCTCCCAAGTCCGTGAGTAAAGGGGCTCAATTTGGGGTTTTCGTGGTTCTAGGGTTCGTGGTGTTCTTGGCGGAAATCCTTCGATTCCTCTTGATTCAACAAGTTTTGGTGGACCAAATCTTGGCTATGGAGTGCCCATGAGGTGTTCCTACTATCCCCAAAGTCTTGTGCGAATCCGTGGAGCGAATCGGGAGATCGGGAGTTGGATTTGGGGGAGTTGACCCGCGGGCGCTGTTCATCCCGAGCTGCCCAGGCGTGACCGGTCTGACCGGTGCTCTTGACCGGTCTGACCGGTGCGAGCCCATGGTGGGTTTTGTCTCGGGGAACTGCTGTGTTCGTGTGGTTTTGTCCCGTGGTCCTGCTGTCCAGTTCTTGGCCCGCTTGGAGTTGTCTTGCTAGGCTTTGTGAGGGGTTTTCCTTCTTGGCAGGTTGTTCTTTGGTGGTGGTTTTTGTTCCAGGGCCTAGAGGAGTCACTGAGGCTTCCTGGAACTTTGCTGTGCATCTGCTATTCGCCACCGGCCTGACCGGCAGAGTTCACCGGTCTGACCGGTGTCATCGGTCTGACCGGCAGTAGCCATCGGTCTGACCGGTGTGGCACAGACAGCAGGCTGCTCAGTTTTCCACTGTGCTTTTGGGGTGTTTGGTTCGGTTGGTTGAGTTGTTGGTTCCTAGGACCAGTAGCACTCCAGTGGCTACGTGGTCTTGGCCAACTTGGGTAGTTGAGTCGGAGACGTGTGTTGGAAGCCGTGTTCATCTTGTTGGAGTCTCTATCTCCTTCGAGAATAATTTTTATCGGCTCCCATTCACTCCCCCCCCCCCCTCTCTCTGGTTCGCCTAATCGGTCCTTCACAGGTTAGCGTGAACATTGAGAGTTGCCATAGGTTTTATCTAAACGATCATGAACGAATCCGCAAGCGCACAGATAAACCATTGTAGCATTTCCCCAAGGAAGGAGAGTATTCCAAGGGTATCGAATCCAAGGAAGGCAATGGCGGATATCTTAGACTTATGATTTTGCTCTGAATGTAAACCAAGAGATATATATAGGGAACAACACACTCAAAGGCAGGGGTAAGATAAATGATATAAAGGGGTAGTGTGACACACACACACCTCAAATCTACCTCTACTCTAGCACACTACGGCTTAGGGGGAACATACGAGTTAGCTCTAGATTCTAATGTACTAAACATACAAAGCTAGAAGATACAAGAGATAGGCATGAGTATTGCATGAGGGAAACATGGTTCAGCACCCAGGTACAAACGGGGAGCTAGCCCGCGACGACCAGCACTCTGCGATACTAGACTTTAGACTCCTACAGCAGGTACCCCAACACGGAGGTTACCCTAGGATCCAACAGGGCTGTCACCACCTGAGGACCGACCTCTCGTTACGGGGGGTATGCTCATAACTATCGTAGCTAGACAACCCAGGCACCATGCCTTCGTTGCTGCTAGACCTCACCCGGCCCGGGCTATTGTGACCCAGGGTGAGAGCCACCAGAAGACTGGTCAACTAGACCGAGTACCGTAGCTTGAACACAGACCCCATGCAACACTCTCATGCTATCTAACAAGATCAACTAAGGCTAGACATACGAACAGATATGAACTCTCTTATGTCTAATCAACAAGATCAAAGGGTCGTGTTCGTGAAGAACACGAGTCTCTAACTTATGAACAAACACATAAGGAAGGAGTTTATCACCCTTCAAGTGGATCAAAAGGTAGTGTTCACGAAGAACACGAGCCTCTAAATGATGAACAGAGGATGAACTCAAGAACATATCAAGAATATGATCTACCATGACTTTATATGAAATAGCTGAATAACTGAAGTAGGTCAAAGTCATACAAAGAAATAAAGATAAAAGAGAACTCATACCTAAACTTCCAAGAGGACTTGGAACCTGAAGAAGAGCTACTCTAGCCTACCCCCTAGCCTTGGAAACTAAAAATAAGAGGAGAATGAGAGAGTGGTGTGTGTGAAATGGGAGCCCCTCCCCTCCTATTTATAGAGGAGGACAAGACTTGCTCGGACGCCCAAATGGCCCCTAAACACCCGGGAGTGAAGCAAGTGACTAATGAGCAACCACCACGTGTAAGGACAAGATGGGGCGCCACTAAGGCGGTTCGGCCGATCCTAGGATCGGCCGACCCCTTAGGGTGGCCCCACCTGGTGTGCTTCCTCTGAGTGGCTGCCCTGTGGGCCCTATGATCCATCCCCGGTGCATGACTTGATTTGGTATCCGAGGTGGGCCCTTTGATCCATGTGAAGTCCATGTGGCGTCCTCTGATTCGTCGGTGAGTGCCTCCCTTGGATCGATGACATGTCTTGTCATGTCTCCCTTGGTGGCAGCCACCTCCTCAGCTGAGTTGGCATGGTTTCTTGATAGAAGTGGAGTTTCCTTCTCTTTTAAGGGGTAAATCACCTACATACAAATAATCTCTAAGGACAAGTGGAACTACATTATTCAAACCTAAATGCTAGTAAATAATGCATATGCCTCCATTTATGTGAGAATATTGAGGGTTGGAAATGGTGAATTTCCACCGTCAACATGGGCTTAGCCCACTATTTATTGGGCCAAAAGTCAATTTCATTGAAATTAACGTGACATATAAGGCCGGAAACAATATGTGCAATTGTTGGACTCGACCCAACAAAAACGAGCCCAATCTAATCAAAATTGTGGTCGAAAAAACAACAAATGGGGCCAACAAAAACTTTTTGGGGCTATCTGCACAACACCGGCCGACAGTAACAATGTTGGGCTCAACCCAGCTTTAAACGGGCCAAATTCGTTTTATGACGCAAACGGTTTGTCACAATTGGTATGCCACATCGGATGTCACATCAGATTATATCCAGCGTGGCAAAGATGCAGGAACGAAGTTATGACGTTTTGTAAGGACGATTTTATATGTGAAATAAAGTCTCGACATTAATCATGGTTTGTGACGCTTGATTAATGACATAGGGTTTTTGTAACAACCGGCGTCATTAATCGCGATTTATGAAGAGAATCGCCCTTTTTGCGTCACTAGTCGGCGCATTCCTTGTAGTGTTGATATAGTTGTCGCCGTCAACATGTTCCATGTACAGAGGCTGGTGATGAACAGTGTGGGCACGAACGAAGTTCGCCACCAAAGGAGTGACCCCCATGGTCTTGCACGCCCACATGTAGAGGCTAAGCCGTAGAATGGAGTTGGGAGTGAGGTGATGCGTGTACATGCCGAAGTTCCAAAGAATACCAACGATGATGGGGTCCAGAGGAAACCGAAGACCAGCTGCGAAAAGATCATGAAAAACGATAACAACATCATCTTTTGGGATAGGGATGACTTCGCTGCCAGGGGCTCTAGCTTGGCCTTTCTCAAAGTATCCTAGCTTCTCGAATTCGCTAATGAGCTTCGGGGTCACACAGCTGCGTCCGAAAACTTTAGTGGGTGGCGGCTTGTTCGGCTTGGCGGCAGCAGCCTTGGGGGCCATTGAAAGCGAAGATGATCTCGAAAAGTACTCTAAGAAAAAGACAAAATAAGGAGGGAAGTTAAAAACAAAGAAGGGGATGCAAAAAGAAGAGCACAAAAAGATTTACCAGGTAGGCGGGGAGCGACGGAAGGGAAACGACCGCGACAGTAAGGTTTAGGATTTCACCACGGGGGCTCGGGGCTAGGTTTGTATAGGTCGATGGGCGCGGTAAAATAGGAAGACGTGGAGCGTTAAAAGAGGAGAACATGGCACGAGGAAACAGGAGATCGTGGCGCGGAAAAAGAGGAAATCGCGAAATCACGGACACAGGGCACGTGTCACAACAGCTAGCCCGACGAGCCAAAATGGAGGAGGCGCTTCGGTACGGAAAAATTCCTACCCGGTTTTTCGGTTTCGCTAGTTCGGCTCGTCGGGGGCAAACCATCGCTAGCGAGGGGCTAATGTTGGGGAAAATTATTCTGTGTCTAACCTCCGGTCCCATTTCGGCTCGTGTGTTGACCGAAGAAGGGGGGAGTTTCGTTTTCTGTTGATCATGTGGCAGGTGAACGGCGGCTGAGCTTCAGGGGGTGTGAGCTTGACTAGAATCCCGAAGATACGGGCATGACTGCTCGCGGGCGCGAAGTCAATCGTGTGACTTCGGCAAGGCGAGGAGCGAGAGAAGGATCGAAGACCGGAGTGAAGCTTGCGGGAGTTGTGCCATGAATGAAAACCATACGAGGACTTCGGAAGTGGCGAGGTACCGGACAAAAGGTGCCGAGGAGCTTCGGGGCCAGATGCAAGCTGCCGAAGGTAGTTTAGCGAGGTGTGTGTCACGTGGCGAGTGCCAAGTTGTAAAGTGATGAGTTGTAAAGTACGGCCTTGCAGACTTGTAGTGAATGTACTGTAATGCTCTCGAATATGCTTCACATAACGGGGGAAAGCAAGGTTAAAGGATGGAAAGTGTAAATGATACGGGCCTATTTAAGGGACCTGAGAGGAATGAAAAGGGGAGAGATAGATGGAGGATGAGCTCTCTTTGGCTCGACCGAAGTCGTTTCGGTGTTTTCTTTCGGTGTCGTTGTCTTAATCTTCCCTCGCATTTTTTAGCCTCTCTTCGGGACAGGTTTCTCCCCAACAACAAGAACTGAATGTCGTTTCTTCAGTTTCGTCAATTAACCCCGACCCAAAACAGTGTCAATCTTCAAACTTTGAGATCCATTTTAAATATCACAATTTGATCGAAAGAGCTGCGAACAGGATGGTGGCGTCGTCGATGACCTTCAGTCGCTGGTGGCCACGGCCGCTCGATTTTCTTGTCTGGTGGCGTTCCTGTTCCGCGACACGTCGCGCGCGCCTGGCGTCGGGAGCCAAGGGGTCGGGGGTTTTTGTTCTGTCTGGTGGGACTGTCACTAGCTATCCAGTTTTTAGCTAGTCTGTTGGAATACCTCATAGAAGTATGAGTTTTCTATTTTTACATAGGGCTCAAACTTCAAATTTAGTTAGCAAGAATAGAGAGACGGTTGGAGTTGCTCTAAAAAAAGAAAAAAAGATATAAGAAGAAAAACTTCTTTCTTTATAAGAAAAACTCTTACGTACTCCCTCCATCCCAAAGAAAGATATTCTGGGATTTTTCAGAGAAAGTAAAAGACGCATGTAAACTGCTCATTTGGTAGGCAGCATCCACTTTGAAGTACAAATAAATATAGAGGCGGTAGCACAGGAGCTTTGATCTCTTCCGATTCATCATTAATCTGAGTTTTAATGTTCATCAAGATTCTGGAGGCTTGAACTTGTGATATTCAGACTATACTGAACTTGTGATATCATGAAATAAGGAATTTCGCCATAAAAGATACACTCGTTCCTTGTCAATTCGATATAAAACTTAAAAAGTTATCTCAGGAGGAAGCTATAATAATGATTTGTGTAAAAACAAATAAAATTTAAATTTTTTTGTTAACTTGTTCCAGCATGGGTGTTAACTTAGTTTATACAAAATTCATGGTGTATGCTTTTGGGAGGAAAAAGTAGAAAAATCTCAGTCCAAGGACACCGTTTTAAACAGGGGGGCTAGATGTTCCTTGTGCTCATAGAAATGATCAAACTTTCTAAATTTTGTTTTCCTGAAATACACTACATGCATATCTGTCTACAACAATATCATCATTCAGACGACAAAATGTCGTATTGCTCCTTTGCATCATCTTGCAAATCCACAGTCAACTGACTCAAGCATAATTATATTCCATTAGTTTCTTGAGGGTAGACAAGAATTGATCACACCCATCACTTCATATTCATGAGATAATGTTTGTGACCCACAAATACATTTCGTGTCAATTTACTGGACTAATAAGGACTAAGTCAAAAAGTACTTGACTCAAGCAATGGTACACCTTCTATAAATAGCATACCACAAATGTGCATTTTGAACCAACGAAAGATCATTGTTAACGAGTAGCTCTCATAACTTTTGGTATGCAGCAGAATATAACAAAGTTTTTCCCTCTGTTCATAGATTCTTCCACTTTAGCACAGTAGCTGGTACATACATATTATTCTCCTCTTAATATGCAGATCTTTATGTATATTATTCTTAATGATCCATGCTCATATAGTATTGTGATAATTACTGTCACAATATGTATCAGTAACTTGTCTCTTGCAAGGAAAAAATGTAGATTATCCCAGTAAATCATACATGTAGATTATTATCAGCTCGTTAATACTGATGAATCCTTACTTTCTATGCTATCAGGTTAATCAGGTTTACCAAGAGCAATGAAGATTGTGATGTGCGCCGTTCTCATGCTTGTTATCATCAGCAATTGTACTGCAGAGCCCCCGACGATGTCTGGACAAAAGGAGCATGCTGGGCTTGCTGAACAAGCAAAAGTTTGTTGCCCTTGTGGTCCTCGTATCATGGGAGAGCGGAACTTTCTTCTTACAGAAAACAAACCGGGGCGGGAATGTCCTTACCAAGCTTGTTGCCCTTGATTCGCAAAAATATATACTGATCTGTGAGACCATAAATAAAACCTATCAGCTTGTAGTATATAACTGATCCGTGAGATCATACAACCTATCACCAAATGTGTCAGTATATAATGGGCACCTTATTACAATATAAATAAAAATGGATACAGAACGGAGAAGACATATCTCCAGATTTAATTTAGTGCTTCATAAGAATGTTTTCACAGTAGCGGGAATTGGGAAATATATGTGTTTTGCATCTATCTGTGCTTAATTCAATGGGGAAAATTTAACTTCTTTTACTAGCTATCAGTATTGAATTCAAGCATGACAATCATCTGATTTAATCCCCCTCGTGTAAGCTTCCCTACTTGGCGGGTAATTGCAAAGTAATTCATCTTACACTGCGGTAATTAAGATCGTCTGAAGCTTTTCTTGCTTTTGTAGATTTCACAGGTCGAGCAACTGCATTTATTTTACATCAGTTCAATCTGTAACAATTACAAGAATGATACACACACCAAGGCAAATCACTTAGGCACGTCATACTCAAACATGTGAGTGTGCTCAACATCAAATTTCTACAAACAAGTGTGCAACTGCGGGTATATATTTTCATGTTGTTGCAGAAACATTCTTATAGATGTTTCCGCTTTTACTGTTATTTGACAAAGAAAAAGATTACAAATTTACGAATTGGGACGGGATAACAGTTATCTACAGACAACTACCTCCATTTATATAGTATTATGCGCACTCTCTTAACTCCCCAAAAGAAATTCAGGCCAAAGAAAATCAGTTGTCTATATACATGTTTTTGTGTATTATGGGAGTGGATCTAAAACGTTTATAGATTCTAGCTAGTCTTGAATATTGAAGCCAAGCTGTATATTCCTTTCAAAAAAATTGAACTCTGTCATGTCACCCAAATACATGATAGAATGAATTCAAAGTAACCTAAAGGGAGCGGTTAGATGTCAGTCTAGAGGCAAGTGGAGGAGAGGATTTATTGGGCTGAGCAGATGTATCAACTAACTCCGATTCATCATCAATCTCTGAGCAGATACTTAGTTGGGCTTAGTATCAAAGTTGCGTGTCGGCATTGGAGCTCACTGCTATATAATTTGGTGCTTTATCGAAAAAAAAAGAAAACAAAAAAGAACTGCTCATTGGGTAGGCAGCATCCACTTTGAGGTACAAACATGCAGGCGGTAGCACAGGACACGGCTTTGATCTCTTCCGATTCATCAACATCTGAGTTTAAACTTGCGATATTCAGACTACACTGAACACGCCCAAAAAAATTTAACACTGCATTCCAGTGTCGCTAAATATGAAAGCAAATGTGCATTTCAGTCCTTTGTCCTGATCACAATGCTAACCTGTATTGCCACCGAAAACCCACAGCTCTAAATGATCAAATCATAATCACCGTGGACAAATATTACTGGTGCTACGGCAAAGTAAATCCACCCCCATTTCGAAGAGTAACAAGTGTACTACATAGCATCCTCCACATACTGGCGTCATCTACCAGAAACTAATGCTGCAGAACAATGTACATCTATTATCCACTGTAAACTTGTACATGGCCAAAAGGATTTACAGTGCCAAGAACCTAACCCTCTTCTAGCTACTCAAGCTCCCGAAAACACTTGATTATATACAGGCAGCATAACTCCTAGAGTATCAGCTAAGTACCCTATGGAACCATGTATCAAAACGTAATCTCCACATTACTCGTACCAACTGCTAGTTATATTGACTTCCAATACTTCAAAAGGGGATTAGCACGCATCTACCGTGCATCTACAGCTGTACAGATGAGTGACTGCTGTTGTTGGGAACTCAGGGACACCATCCTTGCCCGTTTCTCTGAAATCAAGTATAAATATTAGAAATCTGAAACCATCTGGGGTCCAGGAAAAGTTCATCCAATTTGAACTCTGCATACCTCCAGTAACAATTAGTTTCTCAACACGTGCAACGATATGCTTCCCGTATGTGTAATTCTTCAGCTCATTCAAGTGTAACTTGATGCTTGAAAGAATCATCCCTAGGTACTTATCATCACAAGTCTGAAGGACCCTCTGTACGACATAGTTACCAAACTGATCTTTCATCAATTCCTGCAAAACAGATGCAAGTCTAGCAGTATCAGTTCAAATCTAGCAGCTTGTGGACCACCCAGAACGTAAAATGTTCCACAAGGCACTTACGAAATCCACAACAGGTGTGAAATGAATTAGAGCTACACAAGAAAACACAACCACCCTGGTGCAACTGAAGTGTGCAATGTATGCCAGAATGCAAATCTTTAGTGGTGAAAAAACAAAAACAGGCACTAGCTAAAAAATGCAAATGTAGTCTTAGGACTCTATTAACCACTTTAAATTAAGTTAGGTAGGCTTAAAAGGTGGAGTCATTTGTCTATGCAATGCTGCGATGCACCAGAATGCAATTAGAACAAACCTGAAATGTTTGACCAGAAGAAATGATTTCTCCAATAAGGCTATCACGTTCTTCAGGAGTTCCATGAGCCAAACATTTCTCAATGACATTGGAAGCAAACTTTTGCTTGCTCAAGATCACCACTTGCCCAGAGAGCTTTTGAATAATGGCTGAACGCTCTTCTGGCTTCCCATGTTCCAAAACGTGCTAAAGAATTTTCAAAACAGATTCATCAAAAACCCAAGGAATTACAAAACAGGGGAAGACATCAGAATAATGACATGTGAATAACCAAGTAAACATAAAGTTCCAGAGTTTAAGACCCTAAAATGCTTCAATATTATTCCAACTGAAATGAAGGCTATAACCAGAAGCGGCTATGTTACTTCAGTTCTTTATGCAGAGACAGTTCACAGTCCATGTGCAAATAATTCACAACTCCAACAGTATTGATTAATCAGATACAAAATGTACCATATTTGTGTTAAAAGCTTTCTAATTCAACCTAATGATCAAAGTCATAATCAGTGAAAACTGCAAAATATCATTGGAAAATTGATGTTAATTGCAATGACATCCTTATATGCTTAAGTCTTGCATGAAGATATCTTTTAAGCTCCATGCAACAACGATTAATATAGACATGAGTGAAAGGAACAAAAATTTCTAAAAGCCACGGGATGAAACTTTCCAACACATGGTTGCATTCTAGATATGTAAAATGAAAATAAAAAATAATAATAGTTGTATTACTGTTCAAACATTGCAAAGTTTTGAATCTGTGTGTGTGCCTTATAAAAATAGATGGAGGGAGTAATCTTTTAAAGAATAGCTGTAAATACCACTGGTACCAGCTAACTTGTCTAGTTATGGCTATCAACCAAAGAGAATCAATAGCAAGTTAAATTGGAGTTACACATGCACATACAATTTCTTTTACAAACTGAGACAACAAATCTCATAATGTCAACAAAATTCACATAGGCTCAAACCATAATTCAAATCTAATTTCACAGTGCATATTCCAATATTGGATAGTGGGTTGCAATAGTGATTGGTGCCACCAACAAAAGTTCAGCTATTTAAGTAAAGAAAGAAATAACATACTTGAACAACATAATTCCCAAATTTATCATCTGTCAAATGGAAGGTCTGCTGCACAATCTCATTCATGATAGCACTTTGAGTCGCTTGATCATGGCAATGCTCCAGAACTCGCTGCAACAATAGAATCAGTAGTTAATACATGGAACAATTCTAACACTTCTTTAATAAACAAAATGTATGTACCTGAATAACTCTGCAACCATATTGATGGGTACAAAGAACAAGAATTTGTGAAAGAATAGGCTCTATAACAAATGGAATACGATCTTCAGGAACACATTCAATGCATTTCTGGATGACATGGTTACCATTTTGATCACCAATACATTTCAGAACAGAATTCTTGAGCTCGTGAACTATATTGATCTTCCGGTCCATATCAACTACCTCCAAAACCTGTATTATTGAACATCAGAAATTGTCTCATATAGCACTAAGGTATTAACCTTCACTGGAAGCAGCACAGGAAATCGACAAAACAAACCAAATGAATCAAAACCCAGCATGCCAATTCTTGTAATTCAAAAGGATGACAACAATTTAATGTGATCATAATTACCATTAGATGGGAAGAATAAGACTAAGGAGATTCAGGCACATGTGGTAATTCATAAGATAACTTCTGTTAAGGTAAGAATTAATATAAATTAAGTTGGCAATGAAAACCATGTTGACAGTGCAGCTGTAAGCAAAGATTCCCACGAGTGATTTTAATTTTCCATTCCATGTGTGTAACTATGCATTGCTAATTCATTAATAAAAGCCAAGATTCCCACGAGTGATTTTAATTCTCCATTCCATGTGTGTAATTATGCATTGCTAATTCATTAATAATTTAACATATGAGTGCAAAGTAAATTAATCTACAAGTTCCATATTTAACAGAAACTAGTCACCAAAGTGACTGAAGGAGTAATAAATGACATGAGAGATCCAGGGCCTCGACGACGCTACCGCCTACACCGCTTCGTCCGCTCGCGTCGCCCCCGCGCGGGCGACCGAGCGGCGAACCCTAGTCGCCGCCGCTTCTTCTCTCCTCCGCCTCTCTCCACCGTGCCGCCGCCCGAGGTTGTCTCCGGAGCTCGCGAGGTGCCCAAGGAAGGCGGCGGCGCGGTCCTCATCCCCTGTCTCGGGCGCGGTGAGGCAGGCGCGGCCGTCCCGTCTTGAGGTTCGTCCGCCGGCGCGGGCCGCTCTCGGCGGCGGCGGAGGCTGGAGGCCTTGGATCCGGCCCTGCTACGGCCGGATCTGGAGGCCACGCGGCAGGGGAGCGCTCCTGTGGTGTGGGTGGCGCGAGGGGGCTCGGCATCGACGGAGGTTGCAGGAAGACGGCGGCGGCGGCTACGTGGACGGCGCGCGTAGGCGGCGGTGGCGGCTTCGCGGGGTGCCGCTGGCGGTGGCCACGGGCGGCTCCGAGGGCGTCGGTGGTCAGCCGGTGCGGGAGGTGCTGTTGGTGGCTGCAGCTGGGTACCGCCGGATCTAGCCGCTCTTGGCCAGGATGGCCTGAAGTTGGCTGGGCCGGAGGTGTTCTGCGTGCGGGCGCTGGGCGCGGAGGTGAGGTTGTTGGTGCTTCCTTTCTCTGCTTCAACGGAGTTGCTAGTCCGGCGCCGCCTTGGTGGAGGGGCTGGGGGCTGCAGGTGCACGCTGGTGACGCCGTGGTGGCGCCTTGAGCTGCGCCGGGGTTCTTCTGGCAGAGGCGTTGTGGTTGCGACAGGAAGTGTGCTACTGGCTTGTCCGGGAGCGTGTGGTGAGCATGGTGTTGTCGGGCGAAAGCCTTCACTGAAGTGTCGGTGGTGATGGTGATGGCGCTCTTGGAGCGTCATTCGCCCTGCTGGGGGCATCATTGCGGGACACCATGCTCTGTTGCACAGGGATCTGGGGTGAAAACCCTGTCCATCATTGGACGTGCGACGGCGGCGTCTTTGGCGTCGTGCCCTCCTTGGAGGCGTCGCATCTGGATTCCGTCTCGGCTTGTGGTAGTGGAGGTGCTGGTTGGTTGGTGGAGTTGCTCGTGCGCAGCGGCAGAAGAGGAGCGCAAGGTCCGTGTTGCTGGGGAGGTGCAGAGGGACCAGGGGTGTCGGCAGGCTTGGGGCGGTGCTCACGGTGCGGTGGTGATCCTGGCTATGGCTTGGTGTAGGTGATGCTCTTAACGCGGTTTCGGTGGCAAGAATCCTTAGTGCATTGTCCAGTGTGATGGGCGGAGAGGCCCCATACACTTTAAGGTAGTTGCTTCTAAGGAGTATGAAGAGAGTTCGAGTTGACGAGGTGGATGAGGCGAGGCCCCCACGATTTGAGCGTTCAAGTTGTCTGCACTGGTGTTGCGATGGGAGTTTCTTCTTATGCAAAACTGGAGTCGGGAGATCGACGGTCGTGTGTATGCGGCATGACTTTGTTTACCCCTTGGCGGAGGAGCTCGAGTGGTCATTGAGGCTTGCAGCGTGCCGCGGCTTTTGGCGGGGCACAACATTGGCGACGACGACGCATTTCTTGGTGGTTTACCTTTGGCTTCTCTCCCAGGTTGAGGTGATGTAGAGTTATGTTGAGTGCGTTTGTTTGCGTGCGTTGTTTTGTGGTGGTGGTGTTAGCTTCGGCTCGTTATGTACAACTGCTCTTCTTCTTATATGACATGGCAGTGCTCCTGCCTTTAATTTAAAAAAAAAAAGATCCAGGGCCTCTAGGACAGATTTCGGGACAGCCATCACCATGCCACTCCACATGGCCACAATGTCAATATGAAATGGGTGAAGTTACAAGAACTAAAATTGGATTGCCCCATGATGAACTGTACCATCCTAAAGTGAGGTCAATAATCAAACAAAAAGCCATCTAACACTCAGCTAGACCCTTGCGTTTTCCAATTAGATCAGTAATGAAGGACATAAACCAGATAGAAATTCAAGAAACAACTATAGTTAGAGAGAAACTTCCATAACAATGCAATGACATTAAAACGGAGAGACTGTCCAAGACTAACTATAGCACAGAACCCACCACAGGACTTGAAACTAGAGTTTGAGATTAATTAGAAATAATAATAGCACCCCAAAAGAACGAAGTAACATTACAGAACAAGGGAAGAGTTTTGAGTTCTCTAGCAACCAAGCCATTTACTTCTCAACTAAATTTGAAACATGTTAAAATGAAATATACATGGCTCCAACTCACACCAATCAGATAAATTTGAACCCATATACGACGAACATATTGGCCTTTAGTGGGATCAACATGCTTAAATAACTTATGATAGGGCTGGCATTCGGGTTTAGTAGGAGCAGTAACAATACTTCCTCCATTTGGAAAACACATCTTTTTAGAAAAACTTTTTGTAACATTTAATCAAACCATATTGGTTTTGTGAGAAGCAACTTCAAAATTGTTCATACAATATTGGTTTTGTGAGAAAAACTGCCACAAATAAAATATGCCTTGTATTCTTGAATGGAGGAAGTACATCAATAACATAACTTGTGGCGCCTTATACATTGGAATAAATGCAACATTATTCATACTCTACACAAATGCTAATTGCAGGCCCCCCTCAAGAGGGCAGCATGACAATACTGCTTGGAAAGAAAAAGCAAGCAGTTCCCGCACTAACTTAGTAAATGGATAATTCTTATGTCACATCAATCTAGGAGAGGACTAGCCAGATTAAGTCGAGATTCATCTCACTACAGATATATGCAGATGTATTATTGAAACTTATATATAACAAGATTCAGCAAAAAAATAATATGTTTGCAGATTTTATAACAAATAATATCATTCATGACTACTATGTTCAAAAGTGACCATGTAGACAATTGCATAATACCATTGCATCTGAGTTCACAACAACCAGGGCACACAAAAGGTGCAGAAGGGCCGTGTATTTAGTTCAGGTTCAATGGCATTGCTGTATTACATATACGAAGTATTAAACATCACTAACCTTCTGAACTACTCTGCAACCATACATCTGGAGGCTGAGTTGCAAAATATGACCTTTGAGCTGATCTGCCAATTGGATCAACTGACTTTCTGTAGCAAACTCGAAAAACTGGGAACATCATATTACAAATGTCAGGATTTCCCTAGAAATACATATAATCAAAACAGGATAGACAAATATACCTTCTGGATAACATAATTGCCAAAAACATCAGTTGTTAGAGCAATTGCATTGGATAATATCTCTGGGAATATTTTCCCGCGTTCATCAGGTGATGCATTTTCAAGTTTTTGCTGAATAAACCGACTACCAAATTGATCCACACTGCATTAGATGAAAAATGAATGAGATGAAGAAAATTTGAATGGGAAAAATGAAAACTGCAGAAAGAAAGACTTGCCTAACTTCCTTAACACGGCCA
Source organism: Cenchrus fungigraminus (assembly GCA_036936925.1). NCBI lineage: Eukaryota > Viridiplantae > Streptophyta > Magnoliopsida > Poales > Poaceae > Cenchrus > Cenchrus fungigraminus. The sequence continues at coordinate 8,237,290 of CM072775.1, read as the reverse complement.
ACAACATCATTCAGATCAAATACATCATGCCCACTTCTATCTCCATTATCCATGTAGTTTGCTAATGTATTATCATGATAAACCTGTGATCCGAAATTTCTACCAGCTGCCTTTCTATTGGAGAAGAGCCGTGATTGCCGATCACTATGAGAAAGAATGTTCACCGGGTTTGGATGAAAATGTGATCCAGTTCTTTGCATTCTTGAATAGTGAAAACAAGGCTCGTCATGATAGATCCTGTTATCATTATATAAAAGATTATCATCCTGCAGATATTCTTGAACAAGTAGATCCTCAAGTAACGCCCTTCGGCTCCTAGCCAAATCCAAGTCTCTAATGTTGTTGTATCTATTGCTCATGGGGTTGATCATATTACCCATAGCTGCATCGCGATAAAGATTAATTCCTCTAGGCAAGTTGCCTGATCCCATCATAGTTAGCTGTTCAGCCAAAGATATGTGATCAACATCCTTGAAATGATGGTGACTCATCCTTGAAACATTGGAACCATCTAACCCACTGGTCTGCCTGCGCAAAATACCATCTTCATACATTGGTGGTGGACGCACATCCGATCTAGGTGCACGAAAAACATTACCAACCAAAGGGGTTCGGTTATCATCACCAATTTTAGGGAAATCTCTTTGACGCTTCAGTAGTTCATCTAGTAGCTCTTCCCCACGATTCCCTTCATCCATTACTCTACTATTCGACAGCCTCAATCCACATAAAGCATCTGACAGATCAGAATCAGACATGTAGGAAGCATCCTTATTGACATTCATCTTCTCTATATTTGACATGAAGCGGTTCTGAACATTTCTGTGATAATCAGCATTTTCTGGATCCATATCTGTCCAAAGAGAACCTATGTCAAATGTAGAGAAGTTCGCCGTAGCACCACCACTATAAATTCTGCTCGGTCCAAACTGCTGCTCATCCAAGTCTCCTGTACTGTTAAACAGGAAGCCTGGTGGTCCCACAGGTAAGGATGCAGAATTACCAAAATGTTCCTGAAGCAAAAATATGAAGCCCAAAGTTATTTGGAATGCATACATAATGATAAAGGCTATATAGAAATAGTAAATTGTTGTCTCGTATGGGGTTGTTTGGCAGGGTAGGTTCTTCCAACAACATAAAATAAAAATACACAAAAAAAGTATATTTTGGTACACATTAAATCATTAAAGCATGCAACCATAAATTACGAGTCAGCAGCAAAGCTGCACCAGAACAAATAAGAAAAACAGGAAGTTGAGTTCTAAGAAATATAGAATAACTTGCAACTGATCTCCTTCCTGAGTCACGTAGAAAAAAACAGCATGTATGGCAATTAGTACTGGTAGTCAAGCCTTAGACCGTCCACAGCAGGTCCCCCATCCCCTCCCTCACCTCCAAAATGAGGGAACTTCGGCAACTGTAGCACCTCCAGCAGGTTACTCACCCCCATCCTCATTTAGGGTATCCGGCTCTCCTCTCCCCCATCCCCAGGTATCTCTCTCCTCTCCCCCATCCCAACCGCCCTCCTCTCGATCCACCCCCGCGCCCCTCGCCCCCGATCCGTGCTCGCCTCCTTCTGCGGCGGCGGATCCGGCGCCGGCCGGTGAGGTCCCGGCCGTCTCCTCGCCTTCCGCGCCTCCCGCCACCACCTCCTCCTCGCCTTCCTCGCCCGGGTGGCGGATCGACGAACGGCGGGCGGCCTCCTGTGGGTCAACGCCGCGCCGCCGCTCGATCCGCCCGTGGGGAGAGCCGCCGGTGAGGTAGGGGAGACGTGCCGACCGCCATGGGAGACCGCCGCGCTCGATGCCGGCCGCCGCCCTTGCCGTGCTCGCCCCGGTCGCCGCCCTCGCCGTGCTCGCCCCGGACGCCGCCTTCTCCGTGCTCGCCCCGGCCACTGCCCACTTCTGTGCCTCCCGTCGTTCCTTCTCCGCCGCCCCAAGCCGCCGGAGCAGCGCCGGCGAGCGAAGCAAGAGCGAGCCAACGGTAGGATGGAGGAGGGGATGGGTGTCGACTACTGTGGGCGTTGCTCTTTGGGGGATGGAATTCTTCTCTCTCCTCCCTCATATGGTGGATTTGAAGGTGCCTATGGGTGTGGTTGCTGTGGATAGTCTTAAAGAGCATCAATCAACCTGTGCCCATGCCGAGTGGCAAGGTGAGTCACTTCAAAGGAAAAGGAGAATTAGCATACTGCAGAACACCAACAAACCACCGTCCACAACTCTGTTCCACTCAACCTGTTACATGTCCCCAATCTATGTCAAATCTAACCCAAGGCCCAAAGAAGTCGCTCTCCACACCACAGCGGATGTGGCAACCAGGACTAACGTAAGAAGCATGATAGGGATAGCTGGAAACTAGTCCCTCCACCAAAGAGAGCATAAAAATCACCCCCCCCCCCAAAAAAAAAAGGAAGGGCCGCTAAGAATAAACTAAGAGCAACTCCAACAGCTTATGTATAATTTTAGCTATATTTAGAGTTCAAGCATTCTAAAATAATATAGAACATCCTAAATGGTGTGGACACCAACAGACTCTGTAAAAAGTTAATTATCTATAATCAAATCATCCTTCGGGCCCACACAAAAGAAAATAACCCACACCGACGGATCGTTCCCTCCAGCCCGTTCGACTTGTCGACACAGGATGCCGCCGCCGCTTTTTACTTCGAGGTTGACGCCGCCCTTGCAGCGACCTGGAGGTTGGAGTCCTAGACGGTGAGGCTTCTGCCGCGCCATCAATGCCCGGAAGTTGGACGGTGCCGCACCATAGACGCCGGGATTGAAACGATGCGTCGATGCGTGCCAATTTGGTCACGGACTGGCGGCGATTCAGTCAGACAAAAGCAGATGCACACGCAGGAGCAGTGAAATTGGCGCGGGAACCGGAGGAGCGGGTGCTGGAACTGCAGGCGCAGGTCTGGGAACTGGGAGGGCGCGCGGGAGGGCAGGGATGGCGAGCGCGCGGCGCTAGCCAAACATGACAAGGGGCGCGAGGAAGATATCGAGCGGAGATAGCGAATGACCTCGATACAGATCCTGTTCGAAGCGTTTTTTTCTCTTCATTTTCATTTTTTAGCTCACGGACGTCTTATGCAGAGTCTGTTGGAGTTGCTCTAAGTCTATAAATGAAAACAGAAAAAGGTAAAACATGATTGTTTAATAACTGGATGAAAAATGTGGCTCATGCAAAATTGAAGATTTTACGTCAAGCAATCTATTTCATCTGAAGCTCTGGACATGGCAAGTAGACATAGAAAACACAATTCCAGTGCCACCAATCTAGATAATACAGAGTGGCAAACATCATGAACACCATCTGGTTTCAGGTATCTCTAATACTGATACTTGTTTGTGTATAGAATCCAAATCCGCCTAATAGATAACAGACAACCAAGCATCTACTACGTATATAATATAACCTAGAATACAAAAAAAAAACATGCAGAAAGTCATGGAATGCTGATCAAAATACAATCTTTTTCAGGATTGAAAACCAAACAAACCTAAAGATGAAATTTTTCCATGTCCCTGCCAACATTAATAACAGGCAAACCGTAACCTGTCAATCCAAACCAGCAAAACTATGAATCCAAAACCAAACCATCAAAGACACGAAAATGGAAACAATCCAAGGAGCAACCGTGAGATGCATCTCTAATATTTATCGTAGTAGACCAATCTGTGAAGCTTTAGAAACCTATCCAAGGAGGAATCAAGGGCAACCCCCAAACTTTTACCGATCCAATCTACACCCCAAACAAAACAAAAACATCGATGAGCAGAAGACCAGCAGCACACCCTCACCTGAGCTCCGGCGGCCCCGCAGCGCCTGCTGACATCGTCCAGCCTCGCGCCGAACCCGAGCCCGTCCATCCCGGAGAAGAATGAGGCCGCACCGCCGCCGCCGCCGCCAAACATTCCTTCCGCCGCCGCTGCTGCCGCCGCCGCGCCCTCCATCGTCGGCGGCGCACTGCCGCTGCGCAGCGGGTCCCAACCCCGCCCCGCGTCGCCATCCCCGCCGCCGTCGCCGAACGGAGCCATCTCCGCCGCCTCCCGTTGCAGCCCCGCGCGCGCGCTCGCGAAAAATTGGGTTTGGTTTGAACGGAACAACCCGCAGGGGCCGCGCGGAACAAATGGGTGCGCGGTTGGGTTGGGCGGCGGCGGCTTTTTCCTAGGGTTAGGGCTCGTTCGTTTTTGCCGGAATGGTCCGGAACCAGGTGGTTTGGTCCGGCCCAGAACGAAGCCGGGTCTCAATCAAAATAGCTGTTCGGTTGTTCTGGATCGGAACAAAATTTGGGCCGGAAAGATTTCCCCCCTTCACATTTAGGCCCGGAATGAAGCCCCACCTCCGACCCTGAGGAACGGAACCCTATGGTTGGCGGCGCGAGACGACCAGGCAACGGCGCGATCTGGCGGCACGCAAGGCGACGAGGCGGCGGCGCGGCACAGCTCCGACGGCGACCACCCTCTCCGCCTCCTTCTCACCAGTAAGACGCCGCGCTCTCTTCCTTACCCTCTCTGCTCCTCGCATTTCTTGTTCTTGGGTTACCAATGGCCGGGAGTTGAGATCCACAGCATGGCTGAATGGGGTCTTGATTCAATTTTTCTTGGGGTGGAGTGGACGATCTGGTCTCATGGCTTGGCTTAGATCTCGCCCTTTTGATCTCCTCCCCTTCCAAATCATGTAGAGGTTCTTGGCCCGACAATAACTGGTAGCTGGCCGGCATGCTTGATTTATTACATGTTTGGAGGAATCAGCTATCATTTTCTTGATTTATTACACGCTGCCTTCCTTTCATGCAATATTTAATTGAGTGCTTGATGAACCCAACCCAATGGCCGGCGCAGAAGTCTTGGAAACAAATTTATCAAATAGCTTCTGTTGCTGGGCCTCCCAAGTTTTGTCAGCTGTTGGCTATCAAAGGTATGGTTCTTTTCATAATCATAGTGATGTCAAATACAGCTTGTAAAATATATTTACATGTCTGTCTGATTAACATTAACTCAGTTTCACTTAATCACATTAATGAACTTGTTAGAAAGTGTTGAAAGATTTCAGGATTGCAGTTCTGTTCAATATTTTAATTCTCCAACTGAAAGTGTTGAGTGCATATATAGGAAATGTTACGCAAGCACTTTTCTGTAACTACGAAGTAAATAGGTAAAGAATATTTAATCACATAAATCGTAAGGTCTATGGTGACAGCAAAGACTATGTGTATTATGCCTCAATCCTACTTTTATGATTAGCACACCTGGACGACTCCAACTTCCAAGCCTCTGTGTCGGGCCAAGAAAGCAACCCAAACATGGCATTATATGCTGCCACTCACCAAAGCACTTTGTATTGTCTAATTTTTGCTTTGAGTTTGCATGACGATCAAAAACATCAATAGTTTTCTCTGTAAGTCTTCACTAAATAGTTGGCTTCATTATTAAGCTAATTAAGTTCAACTATCCAGTCTTTCAAGTTAAGTTTGTTTTACTTGATTTACTCGGGGTTGATCTTGTGGTATTTGACTGCTGAAAATTTTGTCCCCTTTTCCTCTTGACTGGTTGACATATAAGTAGTCAAATACACGGTATTAATTATGGTGGATTAAAAATACCTTGCATTGAGCATGGGTAGAATTTATACATTTTCTTCCTCTCTCCAGGATCAGGTTCTTGAATCAGTTTGTGCTGTGTATTCAGATAATCAAATGCTTACATTTTGTGTACATGCTCTAGAAGGCACAGATGTTTGATCAATTTTGAAATTGTCAGTTCATAAATAGTAGTTGCAGCATTGCATGTGGCCTGCATTTTTTTCTCCCCACCTGAAGGCACAGATCACAGTATCGTTGTATCTGGACATATGGTGGAAGGCACAAATCAGGCATGCAGCTGTACATGATACCTATCTTTGTTATATCAGTAACCTGCTCTTGTCTGCAGCCATGCTACCTACCTATTAGGTTCTCGTGTTTGTTTCCCAGTCACTCAGTGAGCTTTAACGGTGTGTTCCCATTGCATTTAGGACTATCAGCAGCCATGTGATCTCCATTTGTTTGGCACACCATACTGCATATACATGGCCAGGAGTCAACAATCTATACTCTGTAGAATGTTTTGATTAGCTAAGTTGTTGAGAGTACGACAAGCATATAGATCCACATTTCCAGCTATGAAGTTTCAACGCTGCATGCCTGCATGCCTGCACCAGAATATGTCGTTGTAATGTTTGTTTCTCATTGTTTTGGTAAAAGAACATCAACATGCATGATAAAGTAATTATGAAGTCATGCATGCTCAATTGAACCCATGAGAGCCAGGGTGGTTCGAGGACCGGTGGATGGTCGCTTCCAGGTGTGATGAGTGATCGACAACGTGGTGTGGACTGATTCTTAGCTAAGTATTGCAGGTGCAGGTTGCGGCTTGACTGGTGCAGGTGCAGGTGAAGAACAAGCGCGAAAGGTCGTTGCCGGTGAGGCCTCCAGGTGTGGAGAAGACAAGTAGGCTTAGTTCGAGGTACCCGGTGGCCAGCGGGGTCAAGTGCGGGCCGCATGGTGGCAAGAACGGCAAGATGAAGTCATGGACGGTTTCTTGGTTGAGCCTCAAAACCAAGGTCGAGCCGGGACTACGTGGGAGTCGAGTCATGAGTGGTGATTGGCGGAGGCTACACCGAGTTCGCGGGGTTTCCAGTGGTTCACCAGAAAACCACTGGGTTCCTTGGTTGATCCGCAAAGACAAGACCGAAGAACCGAAGACGGAGGTGCAGCAGCTCCAGACCGGTCTGACCGGTGTGCGACGACGCAGTCTGGAATCTTCGAAGCGGAGGACACGCGTCGGGATCGCAAGGCTTGCGTCGAGGCTAAGCAAGGTTGCGGTCGCTGGGCATCCGTCCGATGGAGCGAAGACAAAGATTTCCGAATTCGCCCTTGAGGGGCATGTATCCCTAGTTAGCTAGTAAGGGTATTTTCGTCTTTCGGTTGCCTCCATATAACCCAAGTGGTGAGAGGATGGCAGCCATATCTCTTGGAACCCTAGCTCATTTGCTTTCCTATTTTCTCTTCCTATTTTCCTTAGTTTTTTCTTAGGACTAGCTTGAGAGCTTCATGGTGAGATCTTGTGAGAGGGAAGTATGATCGGGCGGCAAGCTAGACCTTGTATGAACCTCTTTGGTATGTATAGATGATTCGGCGTGGTTCCTTAAGGCTTGGATGTGTCTTTCCCGTTTCTCCTTTTTAGTGATTTTCGGAGCCCTTTCTTGGCGTTTTTCTTGGAGCGATTTCGAGGCTTTTCTCTTTGGAATTTGGTGGGGATGTATGCATGAACCCTTCGTGGTTCTTTTCCCTTTGATTCCTCTCCCAAATCCGTGAACAAAGGGGCTCGATTTTGGGGTTTTCGTGGCTCTAGGGTTAGAGGCGTTCTTGGTGGGATTTCTTCGATTCCTCTTGATTTGACAAGTTTTGGTGGACCAAATCTTGGCTATGGAGTGTCCATGAGGTGTTCCTACTATCTCCAAAGTCTTGTGCAAAACCGTGGAGCGATTCGGGAGATCGGGAGTTGGATTTGGGGAGTTGACCCGCGGGCGCTGTTCACCCGCGGTGCAGACTGTTTGTTGAGTTTTGCTCGGGTGAACGTCTTGATGAGTTCCCTGTTGCCCCGTGTTGCTGTTGTTTCGAGTTTGGGTCAGTTTGGAGCTCGGTAGGCCTATTTGGAGGATTTGGGGTTTCCTGTCTTGAACCGGTCTGACCGGTGAGCTACACCGGCCTGACCGGTGTAGGGGCCTTCTGTGGAAGTTCCCAGGTTTTGTCAGCAGGGACCGGTCTGACCGGTGGTGCTCACCGGCCTGACCGGTGTAGGTCAGTAGCGCTCGAGTTGCTGGTTCCGCTGCGTTCTCGAGTCGGTGAAGGTGATTGTTGGTTCCTAGGATCAGTAGCACTCCAGTGGCTGCGTGGTCTTGGCCAACTTGGGTAGTTGAGTCGGAGACGTGATTTGGAAGCTGTGTTCGTCTTGTTGGAGTTCTCATCTCCTTCGAGAAGAATTTTTATCGGCTCCCATTCACTCCCCCTCTCTGGTTCGCCTAATCGGTCCTTCAACCCAGCAGTGGTTCAGATCATTAGTGGAACTTCCTGGTGGGTATATTTCTTTTTCCAGCAATTACAGGGTTGGGGTTGGTCGATTTTATACAGGCTATTTTGTTTTTTTAGAAGCTAATGCATCTATCTCAACAATGTTAGGATGCAATGTTGACTGTTGGTATGTAATCTTGAAAGTCTGCTGCTACTCATATTTAGCAACTAGCATTTCCTTAGAAAATCAGTGTACCTTGCTGCTATTCAGGCCAAAATGCCACTGAAAAGTGTAGTCCAATGTGCATGCGTTGGTTTGCTATTTGGCTGCATTAGACAACATTAGAAATCAATTTAGTTCACCATATTGTGATTGCTGATGCTTATGTTTCCTAACTTTGAAACACAGATGGTCAATATTATTCGAGCAACTCCTAACCATGAAGTTATCATTGGTGCTGACACTCTTGGGAAAGAAGACGTCTTGCTTCACATATCTCAACAATGTTAGGATGCAATGTTGACTAGTTATCTATTGGTTTAAATTATGCTTTGGACTTGTGCATGTGATAGTTTGTGTGAGAAAATATTGTAATTCATAAGTGGATCGTGAAAGTCTTTTGGTGCACCTTTTGGCACTAGCTAGCATGTCTTTGATTTATGCTGGGCAACTGTGATTCTGTCACCTGGAATTAAATCCTGTATAACCGAACATGTGGCCGGCCGGAATGTTGTGACCAGGAACGCTAACGACCAGGAACCAGTGAAACAGCAGGATTCACTCATTCCTGGGCCGGAATCATAACAGACCTGGGCCGAAACATGGAAAAACGAACGAGGCCTTAGGGTTTTCGTGGGGTTTTGGGCTCGCGCGGGTTTCACTGGGCCAGGGAGGGAATGGTCATCTCGGCGGCCGGACTAGGATTTTGGCGCCGGGAAAGCGGGATAGGAATGCGATTCCGTTTGGGAGCAGTGTCCTACTCCCTCCGTCCCAAAATAAATATAATTCTAGGATTTAAATTTTGTTCTACAAAGAATGCAACTTTTACTAACCACCTACAAAAGACAAGAGGCTCTAGAAACTTCTCACACAAAAGACAAGCTAATGTCTAGATCTTTCTCATAAATGATAAGGGGTATTTGATCCTTTTACACCTCACATTGGTTTGCGTACTCAGTCCTAGAATTGCATTTATTTTAGGACGGAGGGAGTAGTTTCCTGATTTGGCATACGCAGGAGGAGAAATCGTATTAAAAATTCTTGGATTTCCATTTATTGGTAATGAGCTAATGCGCATACCACTTTGATATCGGGTAAGAGCATAGGGGGCATGTTTGGATTGTTAGGTAAAATTACCACAAATTTGTCCCAATTTGACACTTTTAAGTGGCAAATAAAATTAGAGAGGTTACATATTTGCCTCACCATAGTTACTCCACATATTTGGTACGTTTGGGATAAATTTGGAGCAAATTTGTCTCATTTATCACTCCATCCAAACACCTCATGACCGTCAGTTGGAAAAATAAAAAAATATTGAACATATCTTAAGATGAATATATTGGATCGTCTCATGTAATACTATGTAGCAGGATTTTTCTGATGCAGAGGAGAGAGTGACGAAAGAGAAACATATCCTTATTTCGCGAAACAACCATTTTAGAACTATGAGACGAGTATTGCATCATTGTACGAATTGTGGTTACATACAACTCGTTATATTTCTTTTCTCCATGCACAAATTAAGAAAATAAAATTATTATGAAACAACTTAAAAACGACAACACATTGAATATGGTAACAACTTTTGACCATCGAACTGCAAAATTACAAATCTTTGGTCACGAAACTACCAAAAAGTTCAAATTTGTCGAACATTTTGTTTTAGGGGTGGGTTGACGACGTGAATGCCAAGTGGTGGTGGGGCCTACATGTCAAGACCATCTCTTCTCTTATTCCCTTCTCTCTTCCCCACCATGCACCACACTTGCGTCGACCACGCCTACCCTACACCGACAACGGCCCTCATCCTGCACCTCCCCACCGCTCTTCTTCTGACACCATTCTTGTCCATAGAGAACCCTATGGTTGCCGGCAAAATATGTTAAGCTGCAGCTATCTTTGTCAAATAGCCACCACGCGCTCCCCTCCCTCCACCTTCAGTCCAACCTCCCCAACCCCTCGAGCAGGCCCTCCGTGAGCCTGTGAGGAGGTCAAGTGGGTGCCTCTACCCTTCTGAACAGCCTTGTTCCCACGCGGCACGACCTTCTTGACGCTGGAGGAGGATGTCGAGGTGTGGCAGTCCTTGCTGTCATGTTCCATCGTTGTCGCATTGCAGGGAGGATGGTAATGAGGACACTGAGGTGCAGGAGAGACATGTGTCGGGAGGTGTGGGAGGAGGGTGGCGGTTGGAGCAGAGGAGGCGCACGGAGGGAGAGAGCATATGTGAGACGCGTGGGGCGGGCAGCGGCCAGCTGAGGAGAGAGAAGAGAGATAGTGGTGACATGTGGGTCCACAGTGTCCTATGGCATCCACGTCAAAGGGGTAGCCCTCACGTTGATGAAAAATTGCTGTTAAATATTTAGAGTCCTTGAATGCCACGAACAATTAACCTATTCCCTTGTATGCTATATTGAAATTGTTTCATTCTATTGTGTAGCACTACGAAATTTTCAATAAACACTGCCATCACCGTACGAAATAGTTATGGCTATTGATTTCGTCAAAATACACTAGGCAATGTCCTTTTTTCCCTTAGAGCAAGTATTATAACTAGCTGGGAGCCGGCGGAGTCCGATGCGGAGGAGAGAGGAGAAGAGAGAGAAGAAAGCGGGCGCTCTGTTCGTCGCCGGCTGTAGCGAGCGCACGGCTCGCTGCTTGTGGGCCCGATCTCTGAGTTGCAGCAGGCAGCGGGCGCGGAGGTAGCCGCATGGCCTCGCATGCAGCCGGCTGGTCGGCGGAATTATAATACTTGCTCTTACACTAACGAGGTGGCCCCATGTGTACCTATCTACACCACCAGCCTGGCCCTTCCTCATCCAAATCCAAATCCATAAGATGTGCCAAATTTCGGTGGCGACATTTATGCATCAATCTGGAGTATGAAAATCTATGCCGTTCATTCATGTTGATTCAGTATATTCAAATTGTTTTAATCAAATGAGCCATTTGTCATTATGTTCACCCGCATGTAAAAAAAAATCCCAAGGAATTATTTTATATTTAAAATAGAAAATTTGGTTTCATTCATGTGGGAGGGGTAAAATCATCTTTTCCCCTACCAGTTTCACAGCAATCTAACGCCTCAGTGACAATAATGACATAGAGGGTGTTGGAAATTTCATATAGTGTCACACAGCGGAACTAAAAAATTTCAGTGGCACACGAGTGATTGGATCAATTTTCAAGGGTACAGAGGGAATTGCCAAAACACTCACGGTCATACACTGATATTGCATCCCAAGTCGATCAAAGACCAGACCCTGCCATCAGGAGAACCACCTCAAACAAAAATATTCCCTCGGCAGTACAACCTGTCTAACTCTGCCCATTTTCTCCAACTCGTTTCATGGGAACAACAATTTACATCAAATCCACAGAAAATTAGTATTTAAAATACATGGGCATCATATATTCTAGCACACCATTCAATGATACTGTTGTATTATCTTAGAAAGAGATGAGGCCCTGTTTTTCCCTGAAATTTCACCAACCACCCGTCACATCAATCTTCGGACACTAATTAGAAGTATTAAATGTGGATTAATGACAAAACCCATTTCACAACCCCTACCTTAATTTTCGAGACGAATCTAACGAGCCTAATTATGTCATGATTAGACAACATCGTGCTACAGTAACCAATCTCTAATGACGGATTAATTAATCTTAATGATTTCGTCTCGCGATTTCCTGTCCATCCGTGTAATTAGTTTTGTAATTAGTCTACATTTAATCCTTCTAATGGACGTTGAAAGGGCTCTCCAAAAATTTTGGCCAAAATTTTTGGGGAACTAAACGCGCCCGACACCAGCACAGCTGAGTCCGACAGCAATGATAACACACACAGTACCACCTGCACAGAAGTACGTCTCACTAAAATCAACATAAGCGTCTATTTAAGGCTGAGTAATTATTTCTATTTGGATGATATCTGGATCAAGAATACATGGACATGATTTTTTTTTTGGCGCTGTAAAAATGACTGTTTCATGCAACATCCATTGTGAAACATGCAGAAACAATAACTCCAACATATCTATTGCAACATGTTCTCAAAAAAAACATATCTATTGCAACATATGTCGGAGCATACGATTTTTTAAAAAAATTCTGGACGTCTGTACTGTATTTTTTTTAAGACGTGCAGAGCACGTTTTTCATTAAGAGAAGGGAGTTTTACATAACGCCACTTTAGGAGAACCCCTAAAGCGCGGAGGAACAACAAAGAAACAACAACAAGGAAAGACAAGAGACACCGCACCACCACAAGAGGAGCCCAAAAACAACAGCGGCCAGCAGGGGAAGCGAAGCACCAAGGAAACACACTCGTCAACGCTAGCCTAACAGCCGAGCACCGAAGCGGCGAAGTGGAGCGGTCCAGCAAGACGGCGCCTTCAAGAAGGAAGCGACAATGGCGACGCCGCCGTCCGCCCGCCCAAGGATGGACGGGCCAGGTCTTCACCTGGCAAACATTGGGGCTTCGAAGGTCGCAACAACGCCCTCAGCAGGGTTGCTACATAAGGAGCGCAGCCGTTGTCAGCACTAGCCAGAGCTAGGCAAGGCTTTCGCCGCGAACTCCGAAGCCCGACCACAACCGCCGCCCAGTCCAGGAAGAGAGGCACGACGTTGGGAAAACAGCGCACAATCTTGGTGACGACAATGAGGAGCGCCTACAGGGGAGGGGGCCGCTCCTCCTGCCCGGGCGACGCAGGGGGCAGCCGCCAGCAGGCCGGGAGAAGGCCGCGTCGCCGAGGAGCCGAGTCGTCGAGGCTGCGCCGCCGCAGCCCAAGCACACCGCCAGGAGCAGCGGCACCGAATCCACCGGGTGGCAACAGGCCCGTCACCAGCTGCGTTGTCGGCCGCGAAAGGAAGGGAGGTACAGGGGGAAGGGCACCTCCCATCCTGCCCGTCGCCCACACCTGTGCCTACGCCGAGAGGAGGAGGGGCGTCGGGCGCCGGAGAGGCGCGGCCGCCGACGGGAGGAGGGCGGCAGCCGCCAATGGACGCCAAGTCGGCGACGTCGCAGCCGGAGCGAGGGAGGGGGCGGCTGCGGACGAGGACGAGGGGGCGCCAGTGGAGACGGGTCGAGGCGGGGAACGCAGGGGCAGACGGGCTGAGCAATCCGGTGAAGGAGGCGCCGGAGCAGGCGGGGCCGCAAAGGCCGGAGCTTGGTGAGCCGACGCCCAGCCCGCCGCGCACCGTCGACGTTGAGGAGGAGCATCGCCGTCGAGCGCGGACGGCGCGGGGCACGCGGAGACGGGTCGGCCCGGGCGGCGCGGTCGTGGTGGGACATGTGTCTGGGCCTGTCGGCGAGGCGCAGTCGGCGGTGGCGAGGGGGCGCCAGGGGGGCTGCGGACGACGACGACGACAGGCCCCGTGCCCACCACGGCGCGGCCCCAGGGGTCCGCAGCAGGGTGGTGGAGTAGGTCGCGCCGGCGTCGGGCCAGCCCCCTGGCGCCCATACAGCTGGCGTTCGCCATGGCCGAGCAGGTCTGGGAGAGCGCCACCCCGGCCCTGCCCCAGAACGGGAGGAGGCGCTCCCCGAACGCCAAGCGGGAGCCCACCAGCACCCACACCGGCAGCGACGGGGCGCAGGTATAGAGCGCCATGAAGGACGACGACGTGGGGCGCCAAGACGACGACGTGGGGCGCCAAGAAAGGCCGGCCGCAGAAGGGGGAGGTGGCGGCCGCCCGAGCTTGGGGGTGCGGCGCCCGCGGGAGACTCTTCTCCCTCACGTGTCCGCGCACCGGAGCCCCGCAGCCGCAGGCGCCCGCCGGGGCCGAGGGGGCACGGGTCACCGGCGGAGAAGGAGGCGGCGGCCGAGGAGGCCCGTGGCCCAAAGACGGGGCGGCGGGTGAGGCCGACGACGGGCGGTGGGGAAAGGCGGAGGCGCCGGCGCCGGCGGGGAGGAGGCCACAGCCCGCCGACGGAGGAGCCATCCCGACGGCGGCGACGGCGGCCGAGCCCCACCCTAGGGCCAGATCTAGGGTTGGGAGGGGGAGCGGGAGGGGGAAAGGAGGGGAGAGGGGGAGGTAGGGCAAGGGTCCGCGTCCCGGAGGAGCGTCACCGGCGCCGGCGTGGCTGGGTCCGGCCGCCGCGGAAGGGGGACGGCGGGAGGTCCAAGGGGACGACCTATGGTGCGGTGCGCAGGGGGAGAAGGAAGAGAGGGGGGAGGGGAAGAGGAGAAAGGGAAGAGAGCAAGGGGGTGCCCGCCGCCGCCGCACGCACGCCGGCGGCCGGCGGGGAAGGGTGGGATCGCCCTCGAGCCGCCCGTGAGGACGACGCGAGGGCCTCGAAAAATGATCGAGCGTCAGCTCGGACGTCTGTACTGTAGCATTAATGTTTTTTTTCAAAAAAATTTGCATCAATGGAAAGTGAAAAGTTCTGACTGAAATATTTGGAGAATAAATAAGTGTTCAAACTGCAAAACCATCCGGGGATTAATAAATGAAGTTATAACACTCTTGTGCTTTGAAGTAAATAGATGGTTCAAGCAAAATATGCTGAAATAAAACATCAGTTACCTGATACCTGGTCACTTTATTCCTAAGGATCGCCAAAAAGCAGGCACATGGTAGAATATAGGCCTAGAACAAAAATACAAATTAGGAACAATGATATACAAGCAAAGGTTCTAAAGATTTTGAAGGTGAACTTACCACAAACATGGTGAGTAAAGATCCCACCAGGGACATGACGAGTCCTGAAAAGGCTCAACAACCATTAAAGCAGAGAGTTAAACAGAATGAAAAGAGGAAATTTGTTTGAAGGCCCATAGGCAAATTTTATGCTATACCCATGTTTTAATTTAATGTATCTACTTAGAAAATGAGAAGAAACACTGATAATGGATAATTAACACAAAACTCACCAAAAAACGGAACAGATAGAGCGACAATAAGGGAAGATACCACCAGCGCTGATCTAAGCATTACTATGTTTGGATATGTCTGCTGATTTGGAGGTAGCAATTCCTCCAAACTCAGGGCGAGAGGAGTCATGGTTAGTGCATATGTGGCTATTAGTTAAGGACAGAACTATTGTAAAGTAAAATTTGGAGACAAGTGAATAAGTGAATTAGAGTCATTCTCATTGATCTCAGAGTCCCATTTTATAGGGAGATTACAAGGAAGATGATGAGTCTCTACATTAGTGTAGACAATGAATTTGTAGCAATAACACTAATTCATATCCTCAACCATCATGGCTATTACTTCTCCTTCTAGTGGGGCAGTTTCATGGTCTTAAACCATGATGTGTTGCCTCTTGGTATTCTTCCTTAAGGAGGTCAATAATGTGCATTCTTAACACTCCCCCTTTGACCGAGTGAATCTTGAGATCAAATATGTTCTTGAATTCCTTTGAAAAACCCTGTGGGAAAAATAGAAATAAATTGCTAGATGATTACTCTACCATAAACCTGCAAGGTTTAAGGAGTAACCCATGCCTTAATTTATCTCTAGAAAAACCCCGGTGGGGAAAACATGAGATAAGGCATATGCTCATATCAAAACATTGTCTCGTTAAAAACTTTATATGAGAAAAACCTGATGGTAAAAACTCATAAAAGAAAAGAGTACAATGTGAAGCGTTTAACTAGGTCCATCATTCAGGAGGTCTCCCCCTGAAGCTTGCAAGTCTCTAAGTCGTCTCATGCCAATTCCCTTAACACATTTCTCGAATGAGGAAGCAGGCAGGGACTTGGTAAAGAGATCTGCCAGATTATCACAAGACTTTGTCGGTAAGATGTTTATTTCTCCACTTAGCTGAAGCTCATGTGGATAAAACAACTTAGGGGCAATATGTTTCGTGATGTTGCTCTTGATGTAGCCTGTTTGCATCTGTGAAATACAAGCAGCATTATCTTCATAGATAATGGTAGGTGATTCTGAGAAACCTATTCCACATGATTGCTCAATGTGATTTATCATTCTACGAAGCCATACGCATTCACGTGATGCTTCATATAGTGCTATAATTTCAGAATGATTTGTGGAGGTAGCCACTAAAGTCTGTTTAGATGACTTCCATGATATAGCTGTTCCTCCATGAAGGAATACAAAACCTGTTTGTGATCTGGCATTGTGGGGATCAGACATATAACCAGCATCAGCGTATCCAACCAAGTTAGGATCATTAGTTTTTTGGAAAAATAATCCAAGATCCTTAGTGCCATTTAAGTACCTAAGGATTTGTTTTCCTCCGGTCCAATGGCGCCTTGTTGGAGCAGCACTATGTCTTGCCAATAAATTCACTGCAAATGCAATGTCAGGCCTGGTACTATTTGCAAGGTACATAAGTGCTCCAATGAGACTGAGATAGGGGAATTCTAATCCCAATATCTCCTCTCCTTCCTCTCGTGGTTGGAAAACATCCTTTTCTAGATCAAGAGATCCAACGACCATGGGAATTTTGATTGGACGTGGTTTGTCCATATTGAATTTCTCCAATATTTTTTGGACATAAGCAGATTGGTGCACTAAAATTCCTGAGTGAAGGTGCTCGATTTGCAAACCTAAGCAAAATCTGGTTTTACCCAAATCCTTCGTCTCAAATTCCGTCTTAAGATGATCACAAGCTTCATCAATATCTTGTGCATGACCAATGATATTCAAATCATCTACATACACTGATATAATACAAAATCCTGTAGAGGACCGTTTGATGAAGACGCATGGGCAATCATCATTATTTGAGTAACCCTTCTGTAGAAGGTACTCACTCAGTCGGTTGTACCACATTCTACCCAACTGTTTAAGACCATAGAGTGATCTTTTGAGTTTTACACAATACATGTTGCGATTTGCTCCTTTATTCGGTATAGGAATTCCATCGAGGACCTTCATATTGTTGACGCGAAAATAGGATGTCACCTCCGCGCGCAGCACACGTGACTCCCCGGTCTGTAGCGAGGCGTGCCAGCCAATCTGACCTGTTGATTGACAATGGAAAATATTAGGGATCGGCTAGAGAACCGATGGCCTTTCAGCGACACGCGTACCAGCCAATCGGCCGATACGGGTAAAGCGGGATTGGCCGGCTCGAGAGCGACCGAAACGCGGATGTGTGAACGAACGGATCGGCTGGAATCGGCCGATCGTGACGTCAGCACTCAAGTAGGTTGAAATCGGCTGCGGTGTTAGAAGCTGATAGGATCTAGATCGAGTGGGATAAAGGTGATAATAGCTAAAACCACAAGAATTTGGTACGAAAACTTGTAGATCTAGCTAATATCGGTAAGGGGTGAATAAAGAACTAGACGAAACCTCAGCGATGCACCCGGAGGTTAAAGCCTAGGATTATTCGGTAAAACGGTACTCACAAGCTTGCCGGAGATCAGCTGATGCAGCCTGACGAACCCGAAGCACGACGTTGTAGAAAAGAGAAAATCGCAATGGCGAAGTCGCCGAAAAGTAGATGCTGTAAAGGTAGATGCTGTAAAGTAGATGCAGTAAAAGTAAAGGGTTTGCCCGGAGGCGGTTTGTTTGATATTGGTGTGTACATATTTTCTGACCACGCAGGGTCGCTATTTATGTCTTGGGGACAAACCCGACTCCTAGCCGATCACGGCACTGTTTACTTGCATCTAAAGACAAAAACTACTAAAAATAGAAAAGGACTCTCGCAGGAGTCAAAACTTCCTAAAAACTGATTCTTGACCCGTTGCCAATCGTGGATTGACCCGCCTCCACCGTGCTTTCCATCTGGTGTATCCCTTTGAATACCGCCTTCTTCACGCCCATCGGCCGATCTTCTAGTTAGTCATCGGCCGATCGCTCTGACTCGCTGGCCCACTGTCAGGGTTGAATCTCCTTGACCATCGGCGAGTCCTGTTGACCATCTTTCTCTCTTCTTCAATCGGCTGATTGCACTCTGTTTCCATCGGCTATCTCTCCTTATCCCTTTTTGACCTGTTTTTCCAAAAAACGGTGTCAACACATGCCCCCAGTTTCGGAGTAAATAATCTCTTTTGCTCTGAAATTTTCTCGAATCCGTTATCTTCCTCGATTCGAAGTCAGCCACAGGATCTCAACAAATCCTCGAGGGTCACAAATACAGCCGCCCTGGTTCCTTCTTCTCCCCCAAATCTTGTTGTTCCAGCAGCTCGAGCTTTCAAGCGACGAACCCTAAGCTCCAAAGCTCCTGCTGATCCATGGCGTCCTCAAGCTCCGCTGGAGGCTCTGGCTCTGCTTCTACATCTCCGAAGGCATCTCTTTCTTCAGTTCCTCCGGTATTCCTTTCAATCTTTTGCTTTTATTTGTCTTTAAATACCGCCGTCCCTCCTTGCCTGAAGCCTAGATTTATTCATTTCTCCAGGAACTTAGATCCCATCTCACCATTCCTGTTGATGATAAGCCCGGGCTCACCTTTCTTGGACCAATAGGTGATACCGACCCCATCGAGATGATCAACTTTGAAACCGGCCGAATTCCCTTTAAGCATGCTTCTTTGAATTTGGCCGATTGGGATAGCTGTTTTAGGTCCTGGACAGGTTATGTCAAAGGGTGGAGAGATTGGTATCTCAGGATTTCTGCGAAGAACAAAGGGTCTTGGGAACAGTATAAAATTAGTCAATGCATCACTTTATCCCTGTCTGAGATGTCTCGGAATGAGTCTCTTCTGATAGCTGCTTCTTATTTTTGGTCTGATGCACTCAATGCTTTCTTGTTCGGCCATGGGCCGATGGCTCCAACCCTGGCCGATGTCCTCGTGCTGACTGGTCTAGATATTTCCTCCCCAGATACCCTTTTCAGTCACCGTAATGACAAACTCTCTCATCAGTTGAAGACCAAGGGCATAGGTGGATGGTCTGGCTATATTGCTGAGCACAAGAAAGAAGGAACCGTGGGACAGAGGGAACATGTTGCTTTCCTGAATATGTGGCTTGAAAAAATTTGTCTTATGTGGCAAAACTTTTGGCCCTACCGCTAATTACCAGATAGTGGCTGAGCGGTTGGCTGTTGGCAATCATATCCCTCTTGGAAAATATCTTTTAGGTGCAGTTTACCACCTCCTTCATCAAGTAGCAGTCAGCCTGTCAACCAATTCTCCCATAGGTACTCCGGGAGGTCCCTGGTGGTTCATTAACATGTGGCTGAACCTTCATCTCCGAGATAGGTTAGAGCAGAATATTTTTACCAAGACTTTCCCAGGAGATCAACCAGACGGCGTCCAAATCGTGAGGCGCCGATGTATGAATTTTGGAGAAGTTGTCTCTGTCTTCCCAGGACACAAGAGGACCCCTTCCCGTATAGCAGAACACTTCAGAAGTTTCTACCTCGGCTTCAACTCAAATTCCATCATCTGGTTTGCATATAAAGATGATGAGCCTCACTTTGAGACCACATTCAGCTTTGATGATATTCACAAGGATGATGAAGATAGGATTGTTTTTGTAGAAATCATCAAACCGGGGCTTCTTCCTTCTTGTGTTTTTGGAAAAGATCAATCGACCACCTATGAATTTTATAACCCCTTAGTATGTGCACGTCAGCTGGGGTTTGGCCAATTGCCGATTGGCCTTTACTTCTCTGATCTGATTAAACCACGGGAGATCATTCCTAGTGGCACCTGTTATCAGCACCTTTTGGATCGGGTTCCTGATTCTGCCACCATTAACCTTGATTCTTGGAGATTTTCTGGTTTTTCCTCCCCTCTCTTCAATGTTTGGTGGGCAGAATGGTGTGATCACCTTTTCTGTGTTTCCCCAAGAATTTACTGTGAGCAATTGGATCCTGATTATGTGGCGTCGGCAGATGAGGTACTCCCTTTATCTGGTTACTTTGCGTATTGCTTGATTATACCCAGATTTGTTATATCCTTCTTTTTCCTTTTCAGCCTGAAACTACAAAGCCCCCTGTTGTCAGCAGAAGTGGCAAGTCGATTCGATACTGGCCACCAAGACGGGCACCATATATCGGCCACAAAGCTCCCCTGATTTCCTCAGTCATGCAAGGTCCTAGAACCAATCCTGTCCCAGATAATCTGCCCTTGTCGACGCTTAAGAGGAAGGGCGTGACTAACAAGGTTCTTGCTCGCAGAACAAAGAAGAGGATCGACACTAAGGTTATCAATGTCTCGGACATGGCAGGAGTATTGGCAAGTGCTTTCCAGGTACTGACTTTCAGCCTTTTCTCTTCTTTTCTAAATCTTTGATTGATCATCCTCTTTTGTGTAGTCTTCGGGATTAATTGGTCAATCAGAACAAGCCACGACTGCTGATCTTGGTCAGGACAAGGTTTTGGAAGAAACCCCGGCTGATGATGTTGATCAATCTGGAACCTGTCAAAGGGTTGATGCTTCTGCTGACCAACTTCAAAGTTCTCCTGCATGAGTTGACCCTCACATTGAAGACCCAATCGAGGTACGATTCTTATTAATGTTTTCTCCTATTTTCCCCATGTTCAATCCTTTGTCTCTGTTCAAGATGTGGTTGAAGCGCCGATTGAGACCCAAGACAAGCCTTTGGATGATTCCCAGCTGGATATTGGCGACCAACCACAGCTGCCGATTATTGAAGTTCCTGAATCATCATTGGCTGAAAACCCAACTGCCCAGACTCTAGCAACATCTTCTGCTGTAAAGGTAAACCTCCTGGTTTCTTTAAACTTCTTTTTCAGCTCTCTTTTGCTTATTCACACTTTCTCTGCAGGTTCCAACAACTTCATCTCTTATCACTCAGAGTGGATTAGTAACCGTTCTTCCTGATGACATGAAAGCCAAGCTGATAGAAGTGCTTCCGCTGCTAAACCAGGATATTGGTCAACTTGTACAAGATGCTGAGCCGATCAGGGTTATCTTCAAGCAAATTTAGGGCCAGTTACCTAGAGACCTTAAGGCAAAGATGCTCCAAGTTGCTTTTATTGAGAATCGGCAGCTCATAGTCCAAGAAGCTCAAGATCGGCTGAAGGAAAGACAGCGTCAAGAGCAACTCATTCAGGACAGGGAGAAGTTGGACAGTAGCATGGCCAATCTTGACAATAGGATTGAGTTCCTAGCTTCTTCTCGCCCTGATATCGTCAGTAGCATTGATTGCTTGAAGAAGCGTCGTGCTGAGTTGATGAAAGAGCTAAGCCAGATTGATCAGGATTTAACTGCTGAAGAACAGAAGCTTGCAGATCTTCCAGGTACCATAACCACCATGCAAGAACGGAGGAACTCCATCGCACAGCAAGCCCAAGCTCTTCACGAACAAGAGCAGCCGATTTCTGGTTCGGCCGATGCCGATCGTCAGGAGATAGAAGCGGTTGACCAGCTGCGCCTGGATCTCATTAATGCCATCCGTTCTTTAGGCATAGTTTAAACTTTATTCGTAATTTCGTGAATTGTAATTGGCCTTTTCTTGGCCAACTTCCAACGCTTTGCATTAATTGCTTTGACCGAACGTTTCAATCGGTCTTTATATATCGCAAGCTTTCTTTAGTTCTCTAGAACTGCCATCTTTCCTTTGCAATGGCCTCTTCTTCTTCCTCCTCTTCTGTGAATCATTTTGGTTCCTTTTTTCTTTTCCTTGTTTTCACGATTTCTTTCCCTGACGTTTCTTCTTTCCTTAGTCTCCAAACCGTGATGCTGTGGAAAGGATCGTCTCGAACATCAACGCCTTTGGTGCAAATCGGCCGAACCATCCGTCTAGACAAGAATGTGGGTCTCCGTCTGGTGATTGCCAACAATGAGGAGAAGTTGGAGGTCCTTGAAGCCAGGAGGACAGCTCTTCTGCAAGAACTGGACCGCGTAGGCGAAGAGATAGTACAAACTAGGATAGAGTTAGGTAAGGCCAAGAGCCTCCTTTAAACTCTGATGTACTATCAGCTGATGTGATCGGCCTTTTATGAATGAAAACCACCACCTCTGGATATTTATCTTAAGCACCATCTTTCAGCAATGAATTTCCACCCATATTTGTAGGTACTGCTTTTATGATCTGGTTCAATTTCTCTAATATAAAATGGTAGCCCACTCTATGTAGCACCATAATCCTCTGACTATGAACCAGACCGATTTTCCATTAGGAATAAGAGGCAAATTTCTTTTAGAGTGCCTTCAGGAAAATGTAGCTATCTCCACTCCTTGACAAATTTCTCTTCGAAGATTTCTTGTGTCCTAATGAGGCATCAAAGCTTGTCGTCGTTGCTGGAAATTTAGAGAGAGGGGAATCCGGACAGCCTCCTCTTCTGGAGTACAGAATAGGACCACACATTATTATTTAATCCTCTTTCAAAGCCAGCCCTTGAATTTTGGGAAACGTATCACTGCATGCCTGCCCACTGTCCAGCCTGAGACTTTCACGGGGAAACTGTTCTTGCTTTGACTGCATCGGATGCTCTTCATTTCCTCTTTTTCAATTCCCTCTTGTAGTTATCCCTTCTGTATCTTGAGGCTATAAATAGGCCTGAAGCTCGATGGAGGAAACCTACTCTCATCGGCCATGTCTCAACCAACTCAGATAGATTACAGGCTCTTGCTGTATGATTGTTCTTCTCTTCCTTCTATCTTTCATGGCTAGAAGAATTCTTGTGAAGTAGTGTAGTGGCCCCTCTTCTTCTTTGTCTCCTTTTGAAAAGCCAGGAGGCGCCATAGCCAGAAGAATCCTTGTGAGGATCTGGCTTTGGAGAAAAGAGCAAGGTAGGGTGTCTTGCTACGCATTTATCAAAGGAAGAGCGTGCCAAAGGAATGGCCATCTTGGTCATCAACTCGGGCTCCTTTCGGCGGAAGATTGCAGAATCTAGCGAAGATTTTAATCTTTCGTTTCCTCTTCGCTTGTGTCTTTCTCCCATTCATCGATTCAATATCCTCATCACACTGGGAGTTGGGACAGCACATCTCTTGTAACCTTTTGAGAACCCATGTAATCTGTAGATCTGAGTTGTAATATTATTGCTGTAATTCAAAACAGAAGAGATAAACATGTGTTCATTTTATTCTGAAGGCGATACATGTATCAGCTATAACCGAATATATTGATTTTGTACATCGGTTTTACATTTTTTGCACTAAAGGCGATTCTTTACAGATATCGGCTATTCTACGATTACATTAGCAATCGGCTGTAGCTCAAAAACTCAATCGGCCGATAGGCACGATAAGACAATCGGCATGTACAACTATTGATATACTTGGGCGACCAATCCATCGGCTATTATGAATCCCAAGCTTCTTTTCGTCTTCAATGAATTGCTCCATTAAGTCTCGTCATCAGAGCCGACTGCTTGAATCGGCTTTAGTCCAAAATCAGACACTTTGAGATACTTGGTATCCCAGGCTTTTCCAGATATGCAGCTCACTTGATCATAAGTCCACCCTTGTGCTTCTGTAGCTGCTACTGTCAAGGAGGTTTCTCCTTGAACCACTTCCACTGAATCTCCGATCCATTGGATGATGCATTGATGCATTATAGATGATATGCAACAATTGGCATGTATCCAATCCTGACCCAGCAGTAGATTATAAGATCCCCTCCCTTTAATGACAAAGAAAGCAGTCGGAAGGGTCTTACTGCCGATGGTGAGCTTCATGCAGATTGCTCCTTGAGCTGGAGAGACGTTGCCTTCGAAGTCTACCAACATCATGTCGGTTTGGGTCAAATCTTCATCAGATTTCCCAATCTTTCGCAGCATGGTGTACGGCATCAGGTTGACTGCTGCTCCTCCATCTACAAGCATCCTGGTGACTGGTTTGCCATTGACAAATCCTTTGAGAAACAGGGCCTTCAAGTGTTGTATCTTCTCATCATCTGGTTTCTCAAAGACAGCTTGTCTAGGTTCCAGTGTCAATTGAGCCATGCTAAGTTCTTCATCAGACACATCCGAATCAACTAGAGCCATGAACTCTTTTGGTAGGAAGACAACCATGTTTATATCAGCTTGGGATTTGTTATCTTCCTTATCATCGGCCTTAGGCTTTGGGCGCCAAACTTTGGACCGAACCTTCTTCGTGTCCAGCACAAGTCTCTCTACTTCTTCATGCTGTTCTAGCTGACGTAGGCGCTGGACTCTTCTCTTCTGGGACTTGGTCAAGCCATCTAGACACCACTGCGGATTGGGCTTCTTACGTGTTTGGCTTGACCCTTCATCGTCCAGTTGTAATGTGCGTCGACGTTCAGGAGCTCGGCACATGATATCCTCATCAGGAACCAGTGAATCGGCCATCTCTTCCAGCCGATTGTTTGACTTCTCATTGACTCGGCTTCCTAGCCGATCATGAACACTGGCCTTGCCCCCCAGCCGATCGTGGACGCTGGCTTTGCCCCCCAGCCGATCGTGAACTGAGACCTGTTGATTGTTGAATTCACGGTGATCCCTGGCTGAAGATCTTCTGTCATCAAAGCAAACCATTTTGGATGAGTTGCTATTATTGTAAGCCCCGTTGCACTCTGGACAGTTTTCTGCCGTTGGCAGCTTGATCCCTTCTTCCCAACAGTACTTGATGAACGGACATCTCCAATGTCCTTCGTTACGCCGTGCCCATTCCTCTCTTCCCTTTGCTTTTTCTTGTCGACGCTGGAACTTGTTGATTAGCATCTGGGAAGTGACAGATCGGCGTGGCTTTAAGTCTCCCTCTTCAAGTAGTAACCCTTTTCCTTTGACATCGGCGGCGGTTACTTGCACTTTGGAATCAACGGCTCCTTTATTTTGAGCCGAATCAGATGTCAGCAACTTAACTCATGACGTGTCTTTGTTAGACACTTCAACTGTGTTAGTTCGGAAGGGGTGCTGATCAATCTTCATCGGCTTCTCAGCTTTGGCAGGAGTTTCAAATTTAAGCCTTCCTTGCTCAATAGCTGATTGGATCTGTTGTCTGAAGATCTTGCAATCATTGGTGTCATGCGATGTTGCATTGTGCCACTTGCAATACTTCATTCTCTTTAGCTCCTCTGCAGATGGTATGGTATGGAACTAGGAGAGTTTAATCTGCCCTTGCTGAAGCAACAGATCAAATATTTTATCGGCCTTAGTGATATCAAAGCCGAATTTCTCTGGCTCTTTCTTGCCAAAGGGACAGGACACTGTCTTCTTGCCTTTGACCCACTCTGCGAGCCCTATCGTATTATCTTCATCTTCTGAGTCAGAGTAGTCCACATATGACACCTTCTTCTGAAAGTTCCTTCTAGACTCATAGGACTTTGTAGTTTCCTGACTCATCCGACTGACCAACTGGCTGAGGCTCTCAAAGTCGTGTGATGCATATTTCTCCCTCAAGGTCGGCAAGAGACCTTGGAAAGCTAGGTCAGCCAGTTGCTTGTCTCCCAAGTTCAGACTGTAACACTTGTTTCTGACTTCTCTGAATCTTTGAACGAATCTAGCTACTATTTCATCATTCCTTTGCTTGAGCCTGGTCAGATCAGTGATTTTCATCTCATGGACGCCAGAGAAGAAGTAATTATGGAACTGCTGTTCCAAATCAGACCACTTGATTATAGAATTTGCTGGCAATGAAGTGAACCATGAGAATGCTGGTCCTGACAGAGATGAAGAGAATAGGCGTATCCTGAGTGCATCAACGTTCCCTGCTTCTCCACATTGGATGATAAACCGAGTGATATGCTCCATAGTGGATGTTTCATCTTGCCCAGAGAACTTGGTGAAGTCTGGCACCTTGAACCTTGGAGGGAATGGTATCTGATCATAGCCAGAGGGATATGGTGTCCTGTACATGCAGGACTGCGACTTGGGCTTCATCCCATATTGCTTCAATAGCATCTCTGAGAAGTGGTCGATCAACTCCTGCTTTGCATGAGACTTCAATTCAGCAGATGCTTGCTCAATTGCTTGCATCTCAGCTGGAGTTTCTGGAGGCCTTTCTTCTAAGATTCTCGGCTGTGGATTTGGAGCTGTTGATATCCTTGCTTCAGCAGAACCTTTTGAATGACCTGTAACAGGTGGAGTCTGTTCAATCGGCTGACTAACCGATGGGGCTGGTTGCTGCGTATTCAACTGGCTTGAAATAGCCAATTGATTTAGAAGTGTTTGCAGTAGTTGTGCAGAATCCATCTGTGGAACCACTGACTGCCCTGTTGCCCCTTGGCTGATCGGCTGCTGAGGTGATGATCTTGTATGGGCCATTGTATTAGCCGGGGTTAAGACAGCCTGCATTGTCGTTGACTGTTGAAGTGGGGCAGTCTGTATGGGCATCCCAAGTATCGGCTGTTGAGCCGATCTCTGAGGAGTTGGTCTCTGAGGTAGAACAGGAGTCCTTTTCTCTGTTGGTATGACCATATGAGCATGAGCTGGGTTAATCTTGACTCTCTCAAAGGCTTTGCTCCCATGATTGAAGTAGACAAACTCCACTCCATCCCCGTTCATGTGTACAGTCCCTGGAGTACCTCCAAACATGGCCTGGTAAGATTGTGGGTACTTTACTTCTGGAACTTCCTCAGGCACAGGTTCAAAGAAGTTTGAGATATTGGTCTCAAAGTGATCACGAGGCAAGTCCCATCCTGCAAGCCTTCCATCTTGATCTCTCATCGCAGGATACTTTTGTTGATTCTGAACTGGAAAGACCTGGTCTTGGGCACTAGACTGTACTTCATGTGTTTGAACCACAGGCGTGGTGACAGCAGGATCTTTGGCTTTTTCCCCAACACCTTTGTTCTGAATCGGCTGAGAGTCCGATGAAGAACCAGGAGTGACCTTATTGACTTGTGGAGAAAGTGAGATCCCCACTGTTGGATCATCAATCAGCGGTATAGCCGATTGGTCTTGCTGGAATATTGGAGGAGTACGCCTTGGTTGAAAGTATGCAGGTCCTAGATATCCTGCCTCTGCTCCTTGCTTAAGTGCATCAATTATGGCATTCTGAATAGTATTTGCGAATACCTTGGATTGATCAATCATTGTTTGATGCATTACTTTGGTCATCATGTCTTGAAGTCCTTCAGGATCGGCTGAGAAGGTGACTTGCTTAGGCGTTGGCAGCGGATTCTTCTTGAAGACCCCACTTTTAGTCTGACCATATGACGCCAGACAAAGCTCTTCATAATGCTTCATGTGAGCCTCTAACTCAGCTTTGTCTGAATCTTTCAGCTAATCCTTGGTGATTGGTTGAACGTTCTCTGGATCGACTTCATGAGGACCAGTCTTCGTAGTCTTTGTCATTGTTGACCTTTTCGTGTCCCACCGGGCGTGCCAAAAGTGTGTTGACGCAAAAATAGGACGTCACCTCCGCGCGCAGCACACGTGACTCCCCGGTCTGTAGCGAGGCGTGCCAGCCAATCTGACCTATTGATTGACAATGGAAAATATTAAGGATCGGCTAGAGAACCGATGGCCTTTCAGCGACACGCGTACCAGCCAATCGGCCGATACGGGTAAAGCGGGATCGGCCGGCTCGAGAGCGACCGAAACGCGGATGTGTGAACGAACGGATCGGCTAGAATCGGCCGATCGTGACGTCAGCACTCGAGTAGGTCGAAATCGGCTGCAGTGTTAGAAGCCGATAGGATCTAGATCAAGTGGGATAAAGGTGATAATAGCTAAAACCACAAGAATTTGGTACGAAAACTTGTAGATCTAGCTAATATCGGTAAGGGGTGAATAAAGAACTAGACGAAACCTCAGCGATGCGCCCGGAGGTTAAAGCCTAGGATTATTCGGTAAAACGGTACTCACAAGCTTGCCGGAGATCAGCTGATGTAGCCCGACGAACCCGAAGCACGGCGTTGTAGAAAAGAGAAAATCGCAATGGCGAAGTCGCCGAAAAGTAGATGCTGTAAAGGTAGATGTTGTAAAGTAGATGCAGTAAAACTAAAGGGTTTGCCCGGAGGCGGTTTGTTTGATATTGGTGTGTACAGATTTTCTGACCACGCAGGGTCGCTATTTATGTCTTGGGGACAAACCCGACTCCTAGCCGATCATGGCACTGTTTACTTACATCTAAAGACAAAAACTACTAAAAATAGAAAAGGACTCTCGCAGGAGTCAAAACTTCCTAAAAACTGATTCTTGACCCGTTGCCAATCGTGGATTGACCCGCCTCCACCGTGCTTTCCATCTGGCGTATCCCTTTGAATACCGCCTTCTTCATGCCCATCGGCCGATCTTCTAGTTTGTCATCGGCCGATCGCTCTGACTCGCTGGCCCACTGTCAGGGTTGAATCTCCTTGACCATCGGCGAGTCCTGTTGACCATCTTTCTCTCTCCTTCAATCGGCCGATTGCACTCTGTTTCCATCGGCTATCTCTCCTTATCCCTTTTTGACCTGTTTTTCCAAAAAATGGTGTCAACACATATATATATCCAAATCTAGTGACCCATATAAGTATGCTATCACGACATCCATCAACTGCATAGATAAATGATTTTGAATTGCTAGAGATAACAAATATCGGAACGTAATTCCACTAATTACTGGAGAATATGTTTCATCGAAATCAATACCGGGTCTCTGCGTGAACCCTTGTGCTACAAGCCTCGCCTTATATCTCACCACCTCATTGTTCTCATTCCGCTTCCAGTTGAAAACCCATTTGAAACCTACAAGGAAGGTTCTAGGAGGTGTAGGTATTACTGATGAGATTACCTCTCTTTTCTTGAGGGGGGCTAACTCTGCTTCAATTGCTTCCTTCCATTTTGTCAGGGGGTGAGACCTGGACAGATCCGCTAGGGGGACGCCCTAGTGGTTTGCAGGTTAATGGAGGATCGGGACCTAAGAGCGTAGGTGGTTATGCACGGGATGTACACGGAACTAGGCAAGTATGGCAGCGAGGAACAAGGAGACAACGGTTTATACTGGTTCGGGCCTCCGGAGAGTAATACCCTATGTCCAGTTGTGGTGGATTATGCGGGAGGTTGAAGATGAGATGTCCCTGTGCATGGAGCCCTAGGCCGCCTTATTTGGGGAGGACGGGCTAGGGTTTGCATGCAAGGTCGGTTGACCCGTGTCGGGGTCGGTTACAACTATGGGATGCTTATCTCCCGGATTACAAGGAGTATCCCGTGATACTCAGAGCTACAGGCGGCGGGACACCAGGTCCTAGTGTCTTGACTTGCACGCCAAGCATCACGAGTCTTGCAGGATCTTGATCAGGTCGCCCGCGGTCGTCGGGGGCGCGGATAAGGTCGCTGGGCCCACTTGGCAGGTCGGTGGGTCTTCTGGAAGGTCGGGTCCACTTGTCAGGGGCCCCTGGGACCCTGGCCGGTGGGGACCCATGGGTACCCATGTCTCTCAAGCCCCGATCGACGTGTAGGCCTACCAGCTAGGGCGAGATCGTGTCGAATTGTAGCAGAGGCGCAGCACCGTCGAGGTCGTGAAGGGTGCACGGGGATCAAAAAAGAAAACCCCTCCGATGCGCGCACGAAGTTGAACGTCGGGCTTCTGGGTCGTAGAACCCGGAGGTCGAAGTGAAGACAAGGCGTAGATCTTGCAGAATCACCGTCCTGACCTGAGTCAGATATGTTGTAGTAGCAGCCACGACCTTCAGAGAGGTCAACATTCCTACCAAGGGTAGGTCGAGCAGAGATGTGATGGAAGCAGGCTTCCATTAGGTCGAGGCGACCTGAAGAAAATAGGGCGTCGAAAGATGCACTAGTGTAGTAGCCCCCGAGCAGTAAAGCGACCCAGATGGCCGGTTTGATGCTCCAAAGAAGAAGAAGAAGAAAATAATCCGAACCTACGACCTTCTGCTTAGGAAACAGGTGCTCTTGTGATGTCCATGTAATACGACAAAAGTTCCAGAATCTTGCAGAGGTCATCAGGCACCAAGGCTGTCCCAGTCAGGATCACAAGTGCACTGTACGGTCACGGGCCGGCTTGCAGATGTAGCACAGGTCGCTATCACCCGCAAAAGACAAAGGTGCTCCAGGATGTAGTCAGGTAGGGGACAGGCGTGCCAATGCCTCCCACGAGCGAACAGTGACCTCGTGTTCCACGAGTGTACAGTGACCTTGAGGATAAGGACGCCACGCAAGCCAGCTTGCGGATAAGGCCGAATGGCAGGTGCTTGGAGGTATAAATAGGCATCCATACCTTGAAGCAAAGCACGCAATCTCTAGAGGGAAGCCATGATGATCCAGTGTAGTAATATTGCCACTCCATGGACGTGTGTCCGTCCACCAAAGCATAGGATAGATGTAGTTCATGCTTGGAGCTAGAAGAATGCTTGCGAGGCTCGAAGAACTCGATTAGCCTCTTCTCCAAGTCCCGCCGAGGAACCCAGGAGAGTATGAAGCAGCAGTTGCATCGTCGGCCCTGACACTTTCAGGCCTGATGTGATGCTGGTGCATACTACGCTCCACCCGACGAGGTTGGTGTTGAAGCTCGCCCCTTCTGCAATCTTGCGGGTAAGCTCAGACTTGACGCTGAGCACCGCAGGAGACCGGTTGGTGCACTAGTAGAGGTGGCTATGTGGCAGCTACCTCCACAGTGGCTGTAGAGGTCGTCGAGTAGGTCCTGAAGCTAGAAGAAAGCTTCCGACAAGCCTTATTAGTGTAGACTGAGTCGTAAGCACTTTGGAAGGTGATTCATGGCCTTTAATATCTTTGTATCTTGTAATTGGCCAAGGGCCAAACTACTTGTAGCTTATGAAGCTGTGAATATAGTTTTGCATGAGAAATATCATGATTTTAGTAGTTGTAAGGGCGCCCAGGCTGCAATGGTATGGCTACCAAGGTCCCGGCAGGGCTGATGTAGCACGCCGACCTTCAGGAGGCCTTTCGTAGAGACGGGGAACCCGTGTCGACCTGAATCGACACGGTCATTGTGCAGTGACACAACACAGGTAGTCAGCCTGTAAAAATCTGGGTCTACTCGACCTAGAAGGCAGCAGGGCCTTAGCAACCTCAGGGAGGTGCTACTTGACCAAGAGGTCGCCAACAGGCAGTAGAGCCATTAAGCGCGGGGCCGTTGGTATAAAACAGCCATAAAGGCTAAAGTAATCCAGTAGGTAGCAGGACCTAGGAGCTGGGGTGTGAACCCGCTATTGAAAGCTTAGGCGACCTACCAAGAGGTAGTACCTGTCGACCTTGTGAAGGTGATGTCGTGGACCCGGAGGTCGTCGGAGGCCAGTAGACCTTGAAGAAAATGTTGGGAAGGGGGCTTGAAGTAGGGCATAACGAGTCCATGAACGCCGGGCCGTTGAGCAGAAGGCCAACAGTCATGGATTCCCGCACGGCGCAAGCCGTTACTGCCTGTGAACATTAGGCCGAAAGAGCCGTTGGGCGATGTAACCGTTGGGTCGTCGGGAATATTGCCGGACCTGAAGTGAAGTTTGGGGCGCCGCGGCCCATCTCACTGATGCGGCCCAGTTATAAAAGGCCGAGTGAAGGGTCGGGGACCCCACTCGCTTCCATTCCCCAGCAACAGCTAGGGTTTCCAATCTGCTGCCATGACCCTTCGTGCGCAGATTTGCCAGCGCCGCCGTGCTTAGATCCATCGCGCCCAGCGCCACCGTATGCGCAAGAAGTCCTTGGTAGTGTTTAGAGATAGATCCGCCGGGTTCGACGAGGAAGAAATGGCCCCAGAGCATGTGCCGACCCCGGAGAGTGTTTGGGAGCACTCGACGGTGACAGAGGCACAGCTCAAGGGTCTGGTAGAGCGCGGGCTGCTGAAGCCAGGGATAAGGTGGGCTGGAGGCCAGCCGCCGGCGAAGCCTTCCCCTCCGAGGGGACCGGGGAGACCGTCGCCTTCATCGCGCACGTGGAGCACGAATTTGGAGTTCCGGCGGGTGACTTCTTCCGCGGGCTGCTCCACTTCTACCGCATCAACCTGGTACACCTCGTCCCCAACGCCATCACCACTGTTTCCTCGTTCATCCATTTGTGCGAGGCCTACTTGGGGATACCACCACACTTCGACCTGTGGCGGTACTTCTTCGAGGTGAAGAAGACGGGAAAGAGTGGCGTCGTGGGGTCTGTCGGCTTCATGATACGCCGTCACATGAAGATGGTGTACATCGACATGGAGCTACCCGACAACACAAAGGGTTGGAGGTGAGGGTGGTTCTACATCAACAACCCGAAGCCGGCGCTGGCGACCAGGTCGGGGTTCGCGCCGGTCCCGGTGCCGGAGTGGACCAACCAGCTGACGTCGCGGGAGGCGGACGCCATCAAGACGCTGCTGGAGGACCTCGCCACGCTGAAGACGGGGGGGCTGGCGGGTGGTGTGGTGGCCATCAGCTTCAGCCAGAGGCTACTGCAACCGATCCAAGATCGGGTGCATCCGACCTACGAATACTATGGTCAGGCCGATCAAGCAGGAGATGGTGGCGCGGGTGAGGGAGACCGCCCTAAGGCGTTCTCCCTCAAGCGGCCCGCCGAAGTGGTAAGTCGCCAGATCGATCTTGATTCCTATTTTGTTGAGTTTGCGTTCCCCCGATTTAAGAGGAAGGTCGCCTGTTGCAGGTTCGCGAGGGCTTGTTCTGGAGCCCGGCTCCTCTTGCTGACGAGGGTGAGCGCAGCTTCAAGGTCCGGGCGGCGGAGGACATCCGGACGCCGCCACAAGAGTACTTCGACGACTACCTCTCCGACTCATCGGTGGGAGATAGTGATGATGATGATCCTCCCGCAGCGAGCTCCACGCCAGTGACTCGGTGCACGCGGCAAGTCGCCGGTAAGATCCCGGTGCACAAGGGTGTCAAGATCATCTCCGCCACCATTGAGGCGGTGAAGAAGAAGAAGAGGAAGAGGAACGTCACCACCGTGTCGTCGGAGATGGCGACAGCCAGCGTCGAGGTCGTCTTCGAGGAGGAGGATGACGCGTGGTCGCATGACGTCGTCGCAGGGTCGGGCGACACAGCGGCCGCAGGGGGAGATGACGTCCCGCTCGGAGTTATAAGAGAACAGCCACCGAAGCCAAGCGCGGTGGGCGTGAGCGACCAAGGGTCGCAGAAGAAGCCCAGGAGGGTGCCACCCAGGCCGCTGCAGGTTCGGTTGAAGTCTGGCAGCGGGTATGTTATCGAACTTGGTTCGTGCGTTGCTTGACCTTCGCGGCTTGTTAAATACGTCATGCTGACACATTTCCGCATCGTGGGCAGGGGAACTCCTGCTGCGTCAGGCACCAGCAAGAACGCCTCAGGCCAAGAGGCCTTTAGGTGGAAGCTCGAGAAGATGCCGGTGGGGCAGTCGCCGGCAACCTCAGGCAGAGATGTTACCAGCAAGGTCCCAGAGACCGTGGGGGCATCATCTTTGGTGGCGACCAAGGTCGCTGCTGATAGCGCGCAACAAGGGGAAGGTCTTCGACAGGGGGACCCGCCCAAGTCAGGCCTGTTGGAGGTGCGGTTGACGGAGACCGAAGGAGGAGGCGAGGAGGACGACCAGAACCGGTGCCTCTATACCGGCACTCCGTGGGAGGAAGACATCCTTGCCGATGGCCATGACCTTGACGATTTCAAGGCAGCGCAGGCGACAATCAAGGAGGCGGCGAAGACGATCGGCAAGACACTCATGGTGAGTCTCGATTCCTTTTGGGGTAGGTCTTTAATTCTCATGGATGCGGTGATTTGACGACCTTTTTGCAGTGTGTGGCTGCAGTCTCTCGCCGAGCGGGCGCAATGCAGGGCGAACCTACTGACGGAGGGTGCCAAGCTTCACGCGGAGCTGACCACGACACGGGAGGCCATGCTGCAGGCCAAGATGGAGGCCGCATGAGAGATAAAGCACCTCAAGGATGAGGCAGCCTTGAAAGACAAGGCGATGGAGGCCTTGAAGCAGGAGCTTGAATCCGCCCGGCTGAAGGCGAAGGAGGCGGAGGACGAGCTGAAGGTCGCCGCCGCAGGTACGTTCTGGGAACGCCCTTAGTCTCTTTGCTTGAGTTTTACGTCGTGCTGTGTCGCTTTTGACCTTGCTGATCACAGATGCCAAGAAGAGGGAGTCCGCCTTGAAGAAGGACCTCAAGGAGTTGAAGGACTAGGTGAAGATCCTCAAGGAGAAGCACAAGGAGGTCGTCGCGAGTGAGTATTACTATACCCGGAAGGCTGCATATGAATTTGGTGTGCGCAGGGATCTAGAGATCGACCTGGGCCGAGCGATGCAAACCTTTATTGATCACCAAGAGATGACTGCAGATCTTCAGAAGGAGCTGGGCGACCTCAAGGAGGCCGCCGAGTACTTTGTGGACATTTACGTCCCCAAGGTCGAAGGCGGGCCACAGGAGCTCGTCGCGCGGCTGGAGGATGCGGAAGGTCGCATGAAGACCTTGCTGATGGATAGCGGCAATCTCGCCGCTGCTACCGCGTTGGCCACAGTGAGGCACCATGTGCTGACGTTCGACCTTGAGAAGGTCAAGGAGGAGCTCGACCTATCTCAGCTGGTGGGCGTTGAAGATATCCAGGCCGTCGCATATGAGATTATGAAGAAAATAGACTTGTAAATGTAACTTAGGACGTAGCAGACAATTAGTGCCGATGGGTCGTGGACCCTTTTGATGTAAGATAAACCTTGCATGAATGAAAAGGCATGTTTTAATTAACTGATGTGGTCCCTTATGTGACTTATATACTCTTTATAAGAATGCAAAAGTAATGAGGTTGCAAGAACCCTTTCCCTCCGCTAACCCAACTCAGTGGGGGAACAGCTTACCGACCACACGGCTCGGCGTGGAGGCTTATGTGCAGCCGGTGCGCGGAGGGGGGTCCGGGACCCAAGGTCGAGCAACCCCACGACCTAGGAATACTTATAAAGTGTACAAAAAGTTGTGGTAAGGGAACACTGGTGAAAAGAAAGGTAGAAACCCCGGGTCGAACGACCCTTGGGTTGGCATAGCCAAGCCCCCGAGCGTGAAGGACCGAGCTTAACACCAAGACCCCGAGCGTGAGGGGTCTAGTTTTAAACCAAGCCCTCGAGCGTGTCGAAGGGGAGGGGTAAACAGAAAACAAGCAGGTCGAAAGGTGATCTTTATATATATATATTGAATTACAAAGGATAGAGTACATAACTTTTATTGATACAAGGCTCCTAAGGATAGAAGCGACGTAAGTGCTCGATGTTCCAGGGGTTCGGGACACCCTAGCCATCGGTCCATTGGAGGCGATAGGTCGCCAGTCCAATGACCTCCTTAACTATGAAGGGGCCTTCCCAAGGTGCTGAGAGCTTGTGCATGTCCTTGGTGTTCTGGATCCGCCGCAAGACTAGGTCGCCAACGTTGAAGGAACGTTCCCACACATTGCGGTCGTGGTAGCGACGTAGCTGCTGCTCGTGGCGGGTGTGGCGCATGAGCACGGCCACACAATGTTCCTCGACGCTGTCGAGGTCGAGCCGACGTGTTTGCTCTACTTCTCCTTCGTCGAAGTTCTGGATGCGAGGAGCACCGAAGGCCACGTCGGTGGGGAGGATGGCCTCTGACCCGTAGACCAAAAAGAAGGGCGAGTACCTTGTAGCCGAGCTGACTTGGGTCCTAAGACCCCAGATCATGTGGGGAAGCTCTGAGAGGCACCTGGTTGCGTAAGGCGCTGAGCCGTCGAAGATGCGGTCTTTGATGGCCTGCAGGACCATGCCGTTGGCTCGTTCGACCTGGCCGTTGCACAGTGGGTGCACCACCGAGGAGTAGTATACGTTGATCAGGTTGTCCTGGCAGAAGTCCCAGAAATTAACTCATGCGAAGGCCGTGCCAAGGTCGGTGACGATCCTGTTTGGCACCCCAAAGCGGTGGGTGATCTCCTCGATGAATTTGGCCGCCTCTTTTGACGTGACGCTGGATACGGGACGGACCTCAATCTACTTGGTGAACTTATCCACCACCACGATGATGTCCTTGTAGCCGCCGGGGGCGGTTTTGAAAGGTCCCACAGAGTCGAGACCCCATAATGCAAAGGGCCATGACAGAGAGATGGTCCTCGGGGCCTGAGCCGAGACGTGCTGCTGCTTGGCGAAGAACTGGCACCCCTTGCATCGACGTACAAGTTCCTGGGCATCGGCCATGGCCGTGGGCCAGTAGAAGCCAGACCTGAAGACCTTGCCCACCAGGTTAGAAGATGCGGCGTGGTTGCCGCACTCTCTGCCGTGGATCTCATCGAAGAGCCTAAGGCCCTCAGATCGTAAGATGCACTTCATCGACACCCCTGTGGAGGCAGACCTCCGGTAGAGTTCACTGCCGACGACGACGTAGTTGGCGCTACGCCTCGTGATCTTTTCGCGCTCCGCCTTGTCCTCAGGCACTCGATGCTTGAGGAGGAAGGCGATGAAGTCGAGGCGCCAGTCATCTTCTGCGTCGATCATGAGGATCTCGCGATGAGGACCAGGTGTGTCCGAGGACCAGTGGAGGGTCGCTCCTTAGTGATGAGTGATTGACAACGTTGTGTGGACTGATGCTTGGCTAAGTGTGCAGGTACAGGTTGCGGCTTGACTCGTGTCGGTGCAGGTGAAGAACAAGCGTGAAAGGCCTTAGACGTGGCGGCCTCCGGGTGATGTAGTGGCAAGTAGGCCTGGTTCGATGGACCCGATGGCCGATGGGGTCAAGTGCGAGCCGTGCGGTGCAAGACTGGCGGCTGAAGTCGTGAACATGGGCCGGTGCAAGGTAGCGGATAGAGCCCGAAGCTTGCACGCGGGGTTTGTTGGTTTGCCCACAAAACCTTTGATGGACGGTTTCTTGGTTTGGGCCTCAAAACCAAGCCCGGAGGCCCGAGGTGACAGAGACGGTGATCCGGGAGCTTCGGGAAGCTTCAAGGCGGAGGGCACGTGGCGTGATCGCGGGGTTTGCGTCGAGGTGAAGCGAAGCCGCAGTGGAAGCGTGTCCGTCTGATGAAGACTTGACCAAAATGCCCATGAGGGGTTGTATCTTCTATTTTGAGTTGTAGGGGTAGCGTGGTCATTTACCTCCCTCTGATGGACTTCGTATAAATAGCGGAGAGGTGGTTGGCATCTCTCTCTCTTTGGACCCTAGGTTTTCCTCCCCCGGTAGATAGCTCTGGACTACTTCTTTTCCCTCTGTATTCCTTAGGCTAGATTCTTGTATAGACTCTGACCTCTGGATGTATGGAAGCATTCGATGTTGCGGTGATCTCCTAGTGCTCTGTGATTTTCGTGTCATTTTCAGGGCTATTTTTGAGGAGTTTCGTTCTTCGCTCGATTCGGGGATTTGAGGGCTTTTCCTACGGATTTCTTTGAGGAGATCATGGGTGGATGCCTTGCGCATCTTTGTGTGTGATCTTGACTCCTCAAACGCTGTGGAGAGCCTTCGATTCGTGAGTTTTTGGCCGGAGTTCGTGTTCTTGGTGGAGTTCGTGTGATCCGCGATTCCCGACGATTTAGTGGCTTAGAGGTCGAGATTTTTGGGGCATAGCTTCCTCTTGTGTTGCTTATCATCTCCTCCAAATCTTGTCTCAAGAGCTTTTGGCATTTGGGAGATCCGGTGATGGATTTGGAGAGTTGACTTCGCGAGCTCGGGCTCGAGCAGCTCTGTCCGGGGCTAGTGGACAGTCTACGAGGACCTCGCGGACAGTCCGCGCGTCCAGAAGTTCGTCGCGTGTTCTTCGTGTTCTTGCGCGTCTTCGTTTCGATCAGTTTCGGCCCTAGGGTTTCGTTGCAAGAGATTTGCGGACAGTCCGCGTGTCGATCACGGACGGTCCGCGTGGTGACGTTTTGTCTGGGGTTTCCAGCGAGCTGGGCAGACAGTCCGCGACACTGGCGGACAGTCCGGAAGGCCTAGCCGGACAGTCCGTATTTCCGGGTTTGTCTCTGGTAGCTCTAGTGTTCATTTCGGACAGTCCGCGCAGCACCTGCGGACAGTCTGCCGTACCCTAGCAGACGGTCTGCCCGTACTGCACGGACAGTCCGCGCCTGGCATTTCCAGATTGTGCCAAGTGCTTTGATTCTTGTCTAGTTGCTTCTGCTCTTTGCTCCTAGGCGTGTCTCTTGATCTTGTAGGCTTGTGTGTGCCTTGTTTGGAGCTTTCTTTGTGTGCGCGAACTTTTGGAGTGGCAATCGGGGTATAGGCCGAGTTCGACCTTTTGGAAGAATTTTTATCGGCTCCCATTCACTCCCCCCCTCTCTGGTCGTTCTACTCGGTCCTTCAATTGGTATCAGAGTCGGTTACGGATCTTCATGATTCTAACCAGTCTAAGATCCAAAGATGGGCGATTACGGCAAGGGGTCGGGTCCTCCGCACTTTGATGGCAAGAATTACCCGATGTGGGAGAGGCGCATGGGCGCGTTTTTGCGAGGGAAGGGAACTCTTATCTGGGAGGATACTCAGACTCCTCATTATGTCATCCCAGATAGTTTTCTGCTTCCAGGATCACGGGACATGTGTGAGGCCAACAGCAAGGCCATTGATTACTTGTTCCGTGCTCTCTGTGCCTCAGAGTTCGAGCGAGTGTACGGAGATAATGTGGCCGGAAAGATTTGGCTCAAGTTGAGAAATGCTCATGTTGGCAATGCCCAAGTGCAAGCCCGTTTCTTTTCCACTTACCGGAGAGAGTACGAGAACTTCACTCATCTCCCTAGTGAGTCGATCGATGCTATGTTCTAGCGCTTCACTAGCATAGTCAACAACATGAGGGCCAATGTGACAGTGCTCCCATATACGGACCATGATCAAGCTATCAAGCTTTTGCATGCCCTGGATAGGTCCGTGTTGAGTTCCATGGTCGAGGCCATTGAGGAGTCGAGCATGTATGATACGCTGACGTTGGATGAGCTATTCTCCAATCTCAGGTCTTCAGAGGTTGATCGTGGATTGAGAGCCAAGAGCGAGAGCCCCACTGATCCTCATAGTTTGGCTCTTGTCTCAGGATCGCGGTCTAACGCTAACTCTGGTGGTTTCTCTTTGTCTTGTCTTGTGTCTTTGCCAGATGAGGACTTTGAGGTCCTGAGCGAGGACGATCTCGCCTTGTTGAGCAAGAGGTTTGGGCGGATGTACGAGAACCGCAAGAATGCAAGGTGGAGCTCGGGGATGTGCTATCGGTGCAGGAAGCACGGGCACTTCATCGTCGAATGCCCTGAAGCCATGGAGATCAAGAACGACTACAAGGGCAAGCCCAAGCACGACTACAACAAGCACCGCTCCCGGAACGACTACAAGGACAAGCACAAGGACAAGGGCGAGAGAAGGCACAAGAAGAGTG
Organism: Cenchrus fungigraminus; assembly: GCA_036936925.1. NCBI lineage: Eukaryota > Viridiplantae > Streptophyta > Magnoliopsida > Poales > Poaceae > Cenchrus > Cenchrus fungigraminus. Next base: position 8,198,022 of record CM072775.1, on the reverse strand, counting down.
GCGGCCACAAGAAGAAGACCGCTCGAGCGATGGTGGCTGGAGCGAGCGACATCGACTCGACATCAAGCAATGCTTCCTCTGACTCGAGCAGCGAGGAAGAGCAAGAAAGGCGCAAGGACAAGCGGCACACGGTCAAGAACTTCACCGGCTTGAGCTTCGTCGCACAAGGTTGATTTTGCGGCATGGCACACTCCAAGAAGGGTGGGAGGCACAGCTCGGATTCGAACTCCGATTCCGAAGAAGAGGTACGACAAGATCCCACCTTCTTGGTAGAGGAGAATGCTAGGCTCAATGAGTTGCTTGATAACCGTGATGATGTGCTTAGAAAGACCAACAAGGAGAAGAGGGAATTTAGGTCTTTGTTGGGTGATGCTAAGGATAAGATAGCCGAGCTTGAATCCTTGCTTGTGGATGCTAGAAATGAGATAGGCGCTTTAAAATCTGCTCCTGTGGTGTCTGATGAGATTGACTGTGCTGATTGCTCAGTTTTTCTTGCTGATTTGACTGCTCTCAAGGAGAAACATGCTTCTACTCTTGAGGAACTAGATGTGGTTAGGATTGAATGTGATGAGTTGAAGTCTAGGCCAGCTTTGTTAGGAGCTTGCACATCATGTCCTATTTTGCATGCTAGGCTAGATGAATCTCACACTAGAATTGTTTCTCTCGAGGCGGCATTGAAAGCTCCTCTTCCTACATCATGTTCAACCTGTGAAATGCATGCTTTGAAAAACATGGAACTTGCACACTGTGTTGATCGTCTGCAGGATGAAAATGATGAGCTTAGGAAATTGATGAGTTGGTTGTCTGGGCATGAGCCACAATTGAGTTTGATGTTGGCTCAGTTCAAGAGGTTTGATGGCCAGGCGTTGGGGGCTGAGAAGTGTGGTGAGAAGAGTGGTGAGAAGAGTTATGTGGTGAGAAGAGAAAGTTGGAGAGATCCCTACACGACCACACACCATACCCATGAACAAATATGCACCCAAGCCAAACCACTTGAGAAACAAACTTGATACAACTCCAAACCCACCAGTGTTCCCCCAGAAAACAGAGAATTACCAGAAACCCATCAAATTTGTGAGCAACCTGGGTAATGTCTTTGAAGGGAAGTCAGGAGAGAAAGCGATTGAGAAGCCCACAGAAAAGCCACTGCCTAAGCCACAGCCGATCCGCTTCCATTGTGAGTATTGTGGGAGGGATGGGCATAAGGATGAGTTCTGTTTCCGGAGGAAGAGGGATGAGAGGTTTGCTACGGAGATGGCAAACAAGGACAGGTACCACCTTGCTCGTGGTGTGCCTGAGCCTCGTAGAGGGCCTCTACCTAGGGGTGAGGTGTATGTGCGTACAGTTCCCACTCATGGAGGTGGAGGTGGTTTCCCTCTGAGAGATAGGCGTGTTGGGTTTGGGCATGGTGAGTTGGCTCGACGTGCTCCTTCTCGTGACGGTTACGAGTTTGGGAGGCACGATTGGAGCTTTGGGTCTTAGATGGACTACGGGCCACGTTTTCCCCCTCGTGGTGCGCGTACTCCTCCAGTGAGACGTGATAGGTCCTTTGGTGGTAAGCGTGAGAGGGCTCCGCCTTGAGGTTTTGATAGGATGGATTTTGCTAACCCTTCTTTTGAGCAAATGGCTCGACACTGGTTTGACTCTTTTGGTACTAACCCCAGTGTTGAGTCGCTTGCTCATTCTCATTCTCATTTTTGATTGCAGGTGGGAGACTTGGAGAACTTTTGGTTGATCAACTCCGGTTGCTCAAGACACATGACCGAAGATCGTGGGTGGTTCTCCAGCCTCACCCCGGTGAGTACGAGGGAGTACATCACTTTCGGGGATAACGGGAGAGGACGAGTGCTTGCTGAAGGTATGGTGAAGGTGAGTAACAAGGTGACCTTAAGAAGTGTGGCCCTAGTCAAGTCACTTGGTTTTAACCTGTTGTCAGTATCTCAGTTACTGGACGAAGATTTTGAGGTTCGTTTTAAGTCGGGGGCTTCTCGTGTGCTTGATTCTCAAGGCGATCTTGTCTGTACGATCGTCCCCGAGGGTCAAATCTTTCGTGCCAATTTTTCCCAGTCTGTTGGTCCTCCTCGATGCTTTGTTGCTGGCGTGTCGGCCGAGCTTTGGAAATGGCATAGGAGGTTGGGACACTTGAGCTTTGAGTTGCTTTCCCGCTTGAGTGGTCTTGATCTTGTCCGAGGATTGCCTAAGTTGAAATTCGAGAAGGATTTGGTTTGTGCTTCTTGTCGGCATGGAAAGATGGTTGCTGCTTCTCATGCCCCTCTGACTGCTGTCATGACTGAGCGACCTTGTGAGCTGTTGCACATGGATTTGGTTGGGCCAGCTCGTGTTCGCTCTGCGGGTGGGAAGTGGTATGTTCTTGTGGTTGTTGATGATTTTTCGAGGTACTCTTGGGTTTTCTTTTTGGAGGATAAGAGCGAGACATTTGGCTTTGTTCGGGACTTGATCTTGAGGTTGAAGAATGAGAGACATGGAGATGCCATTCGAGCTATACGCAGTGACAATGGCACAGAGTTTAAGAACTCTCATTTTGATGCCTTTTGCAGTGATCTTGGTCTCGATCATCAGTACTCTTCTCCATACGTTGCTTGCCAGAATGGCGTAGTGGAGAGGAAGAACCGGACCCTTTGTGAGATGGCCAGGATGATGCTCGATGAGCATAGGACTCCTAGGCATTTCTGGGCCGAGGCGGTCAATACCGCTTGCTACGTCTCAAATCGCATCTTCCTTCGTGCCTTTAAGAAGAAGACCTCTTATGAGCTGATGCATGGCCGACAACCCAAGGTGACTCACTTTAGAGCTTTTGGATGCAAGTGTTTCATTCTGAAGAAGGGCAAGTTGGGTAAGTTTGAGTCTAGATGTTCGGATGGTATTTTCCTTGGTTATGCGATTCACTCTAGAGCATATCGTGTGCTCAACCTTGACACTAACCGAATCATGGAGACTTGCGAGGTAACCTTCGACGAGACACAACCATGTAGCTCTTCTGCTTTTGAGTGTGCAGGTGACGAGGAGATTGCAGCTAGGATCTTTGGGGATGAGAAGGATGGAGATGGAGACGATGACGATGATGGTGGTGATGCTCCCGTGGCTGATCGTGTACACGCTACTTCCACTACTATGATGACGATCGAGGATGGACCATCCCCTACACCCACTACGACTGAGGCTGTTCGAGTGGAGGCTGCTGCTAAGGGGGAGGTTGTGTCCAGGCTAGAGGCTCCCCGGCGTGTACAGATCGATCACCCTCCGACGACGATCATAGGTGACCTTCATGAACGCACTACACGGTCGAGGTCAAGGAATACTTCTTATTTCGCTCACTCTGCTTTTGTCGCTTCTTTTGCGCCCAAAGATATTCGACACGTTTTGTCTAACGAGAATTGGGTGAATTCCATGCATGAGTGAAGGACCGATTAGGCGAACCAGAGAGGGGGGGAGTGAATGGGAGCCGATAAAAATTCTTCTCGAAGGAGATGAGAACTCCAACAAGACGAACACAGCTTCCAAATCACGTCTCCGACCCAACTACCCAAGTTGGCCAAAACCACGCAGCCACTGGAGTGCTACTGGTCCTAGGAACCAACACTCAACCCTCCGAGCCAAAACTCACCAAAACACACAGCGGAAACTTGCATGGCTTGCTGCCTGTGCTACACCGGTCAGACCGATGGCCTGTGCCGGTCAGACCGGTGACACCGGTCAGACCGGTGGACAGCACCGGTCAGGCCGGTGGCTACAGCAGCCGCACAGCAAACGTTCCAGGAAGCCTCTGTGACTCCTCTAGGCCCTGGAACAAAAACCACCTCCGAAACACAACCTGGAAGGAAGAAGAACCCTTTACAAAACCTAGCAAAACAACACCAAACACGCCAAGAACTGACCAGCAGAATCACGGGACAAAACCACACGGACAAGGCTGTTCCCCGAGACAAAAACCCACCAAGGGCTAGCACCGGTCAGACCGGCCAAGAGCACCGGTCAGACCGGTCGCGCCTGGGCAGCTCGGGATGAACAGCGCCCGCGAGTCAACTCCCCCAAATCCAACTCCCGATCTCCCGATTCGCTCCACGGTTTTGCACAAGACTTTGGGGATAGTAGGAACACCTCATGGGTACTCCATAGCCAAGATTTGGTCCACCAAAACTTGTCAAATCAAGAGGAATCGAAGAAATCCCACCAAGAACGCCTCTAACCCTAGAGCCACGAAAACCCCAAAATCGAGCCCCTTTGCTCATGGATTTGGAAGGGGAATCAAAGGAAAAAGAACCACGAAGGGTTCATGCATACATCCCCCACCAAATCCCAAAGAGAAAGGCCTCGAAATCGCTCCAAGAAAATCGCCAAGAAAGGGCTCCGAAAATCACCAAAAAGGAGAAACGGGAAAGACACATCCAAGCCTTGAGGAACCACGCCGAATCATCTATACATACCAAAGAGGTTCATACAAGGTCTAGCTTGCCGCCCGATCATCCTTCCCTCTCACAAAATCTCACCATGAAGCTCTCAAGCTAGTCCTACGAAAATCCTAAGAAAATAGGAAGGAAAATAGGAAAACCAAATGAGCTAGGGTTCCAAGAGATGGCTGCCATCCTCTCACCACTTGGGTTATATGGAGGCAACCGAAAGACGAAAATACCCTTACTAGCTAACTAGGGATACATGCCCCTCAAGGGCGGATTCGGAAATCTTTGTCTTCGCTCCATCGGACGGATGCCCAGCGACCGCAAACTTGCTTAGCCTCGACGCAAGCCTTGCGATCCCGACGCGTGTCCTCCGCTTCGAAGATTCCGGACTGCATCGTCGCACACCGGTCAGACCGGTGCTCCTCACCGGTCAGACCGGTACCCACCGGTCAGACCAGTCAGACCCACCGGTCAGACCGGTCTGGAGCTGCTGCACCTCCGTCTTCGGTTCTTCGGTCTTGGCTTTGTGGATCAACCAAGGAACCCAGTGGTTTTCTGGTGAACCACCGGAAACCCCGCGAACTTGGTGTAGCCTCTGCCAATCACCACTCATGACTCGGCTCCCACGTAGTCCCGGCTCGACCTTGGTTTTGAGGCTCAACCAAGAAACCGTCCATGACTTCATCTTGCCGTTCTTGCCACCATGCGGCCCGCACTTGACCCCGCTGGCCACCGGGTCCCTCAAACCAAGCCTACTTGTCTTCTCCACACCTGGAGGCCTCACCGGCAACAACCTTTCGCGCTTGTTCTTCACCTGCACCTGTACCAGTCAAGCCGCAACCTACACCTGCAATACTTAGCCAAGAATCAGTCCACACCACGTTGTCAATCACTCATCACACCAGGAAGCGACCATCCACCGGTCCTCGAACCACACCTGGCTCTCAATCTCCCCCTTGATGAGTGCATTGACAACACACACGTTTTGGTAACCAGGAGAAAAGGAAAAGAAAAGAAACGACTAAAAGAAACTCCAACAAGCAATCGAAAGCCAAAGAAAGGCAAAGAGCAAGATAACTTGAAGAAGACAAGTCTCGGACCCCTTAGGCAAGGGCAACGGCTCGACACATCCAAGACAAAACATGCTCAAGCAAAGAGCACAAACCAACAATCCAAAGCTCGAAAACCACAAAGAGCTCCCCCTGCACATATGCAAGCTCCCCCTGAACCAATGCAACTCCCCCTGGACAAATGCATGCGAACCACTTCACGAAACAGAGCAGCTGCAACAGCTCAGCTCTGACCGGTCAGACCGGTCGACACCACCGGTCAGACCGGTGCTCAACATGTGAACAGGACCAACACTCTGACCGGTCAGACCGGTGACCTCAACCGGTCAGACCGGTGCACAACAGAGCCCAAAAATGGCTCGAAACCACCTGAAAACCTTCCAAATGCATTCAGTAGGCCAAAACATGCTCAAACTTCTCCCCCTTGTTGACAATGCAGGAATCAAGCCAAAAATGCAAAAAATGCAACCTAGAGCTTCTCAAATAGACAAAATTCAACATAGGATGCTACACATGTCCAAATGAGCAAGTTAGATACTCTATAGCTTCGTAATGACATAAACTTCATGATCACCAAGTTTCACAACCATTGGGCGAAGCTAAGATAGAATTGAGCAATTTTGCGAAAAATCACCCTCTCATGAGCAAAGTCCTAAACATGAGCAAAACATGTCAAAATGGCAAAGCCACACAAACTTCATGCTAGGACAACCATTCTAAGCATAAGACCATCATAAACACCCACAAGCACCTCATGTCATGTCAAAGCCACCGAGCCATGTGCCTACTTCTATATATGAGACTTCTCATTGGTAGGCATCATGCAACGATTTAGCACCCAAAGCAAATTAAAATTAGCACATATGACATGGGAGCACATTTTTCAAGCAATTTACATTTCAGTTTCAGATTTATAATTGGTACATGAAATGTCTTTGCGACAAAAAGGAACTTATGCCCCTCCACAAGATGAAGCATGCGGGCTAAACATTCATGATGGCAAATGAGCCTTTGGCCCCATATGATCAAAATAAGCTATCCAACCACAAATTAAGCATAGCCAAGCCACAAAAATATGTCAAGATCATGTAAAGGCATTTACTCACAAGAGAGCATATATATGAAATTTTTCAAAAACGTAGCCATCAACCATGGATATAAACCAAGATTATCAAGAGCTAAGCCAAACTAACCATAGCTTACCAAATTAGCTCACAAAGACATATATGTCATTCCATGGTGAACAATGTATATAGAAGAAGCCTTTCCTAAACAATGCATATGTTACAAAATGCATGCAACCTAAGATACAAAGATGCCTATACATCATGTTACATATGCCATGCCAAATGCAAGAAATGCACAAAGGAAAGCTATACATATGCTACAAAGGAGCTCCCACACGCCAACTCAAGAAATCAAACAAACACCAAGCTCCCCCCGCAAACGAGTGAAAGTTGCTTGATCTAGGGGTTTGGTGAAAATATCGGCTAGTTGGTCATGTGTGGGTACATGGATCAAAGCGATTTTTCCTTTCTCTACGTTGTCTCTCAGAAAATGATACCTCACTTCTATGTGCTTGGTTTTGGAATGGAGCACTGGGTTCTTTGCAACGCTTATGGCACTGGTGCTGTCACATTGAAGTGGGACATGGGTATACTCCTCACCAAAGTCACTCATGGTGTATGTGATCCAAAGGAGCTGGGAGCAACAACTAGCAGCGACCACATACTCTGCCTCGGTAGTGGATTGAGCAACACTCGACTGTTTGCGGGAAGACCAAGACACCAACGAAGAACCCAAGAACTAACAAGTCCCAGAAGTGGACTTCCAATCCAACCGACACCCGGCAAAATCCGCGTCTGAAAATCCATGAAGAGCCAAAGAAGAAGACGCGGAGTACCAAAGGCCGAAGTCGGGAGTGTGTCGCAAGTACCTGAAAATGCGCTTGACTGCTTGCCGATGCGAAGTCCTCGGAGACGCTTGAAAACGAGCGCACAGACACACCGAGAATTGGATGTCCGGCCTCGTCGCCGTCAAGTAGAGGAGTGATCCGATCATGCTCCGGTACTCCTTCTAGTCCACGTGTTCACCTTCCTCGTCCGCATCAAGAGCTGTAGTCGTACTCATGGGCGTCGCCATGGCCTTGGAGTCCTCCATCTTAAACTTCCTCACAATGTCCTTGGTGTACTTAGCTTGGTGTAGAAATGTTCCTTCCTTTGATTGCTTGATTTGTAGCCCGAGGAAGAACTGCAACTCGCCCATCATGCTCATCTCAAATTCCCTGCTCATGTCTTCTGCAAACCTTGCAACAAGAGAGTTAGACGAGTCACCAAAGACAATATCATCCACGTATACCTACACAATCAGGATATCTCTGCCCTGCCTGTGGAGAAACAAGGTCTGATCGACCTTCCCCATCTCGAACCCTCTCTCAAACAGGAACCCCCTCAACCTACCATACCAAGCTCTAGGCGCCTGCTTCAACCCATACAGCGCCTTCCTCAACTTGTACACCCGGTGGGGGTACTTCTCACTCTCAAACCCCGGTGGTTGCCTCACAAACACCTCTTCCTCCAACACACCGTTCAGGAAAGCACTCTTCACATCCATCTAGTATAACTTGAACCCTTTAGCCACGGAAAAGGCTAGAAGGATCCTGATCGCCTCCAAACGAGCTACAGGAGCAAAAGTCTCCTCGTAGTCGATCCCCTCTTTCTGACTGTACCCCTGAGCAACAAGTCTTGACTTGTTCCTCACAACTTCTCCTTTCTCTCCCTCTTTATTTTTTCACACCCATTTTGTCCCAATCGGCTTACACCCTGGGGGAGGGTCAACCAACACCCAAACTTGGTTCCTCTCAAAATTCTCCAACTCCTCATGTATCGAGTTAACCCAATTATGATCAGATAACGCGTGTCCAATGTCTTTGGGCTCAAAGGTGGCAACAAAAGCAGCATGAGCGAAATGAGAATTGTTCCGAACCCTCGACCGTGTAGTACGTTCATTCATGTCGCCGATGATTCTCGAAGCTGGGTGATCCACTTGCACTCGCCGGGGAGGTTCTCGCCTTGATGCTACCTCCCCCTCAACAGCAGCTTCGCCTTGATCTGGGTTTGTCATTGAAGGTGTGGGAGAGGGTCCATTCTCGATCGTCGTCGAAGTAGTAGGTACATGTTCAGCCGCGGGCACCACACCGCCATCTTCATCATCTCCATGTTCATGCTCCTTCTCCTGAAAGATCTCCTCGCCAAGTTCGTCGTCACCTGCACACTCAAAAACAAGCTGACTACGTGGCTGTGTCTCGTCGAAGGTTACCTCGCAAGTCTCCACGATTTGGTTAGTTTCAAGATTGAGCACACGAAATGCTCTAGAATGAGATGCATAACCAAAGAAAATGCCATCGACAGACCTAGCCTCGAACTTGTCCAACTTCTTCCCTTTCTTCAGAATGAAGCATTTACAACCAAAGACATGGAAGTGACTCACCTTGGGTGTGCGACCGTGCATCAAGTCGTAACAGGTTTTCTTCTTATGAACCCTGAGGTAGATCCTGTTCGACACATGGCACGCGGTATTGACCGCCTCCGCCCAGAACCTTCTCGGAGTCCTATGCTCGTCGAGCATCGTCCGAGCAATCTCGCACAAGGTCCTATTTTTCCTTTCCACAACGCCATTCTGGGGAGGCGTATACGGACTCGAAAACTGATGTTCAAGACCCAAGTCATGGCAAAAGGTTTCGAAGCGAGAGTTTTTGAATTCCGAGCCATTATCACTGCGGATCGCTCGTATGGCATCTCCGTGCCTCTCGTTTCTTAACCTCAAGACAAGATCTCGAACAAAACCAAACGTCTCCCCTTTCTCCTCAAGAAAGAACACCCACGCATACCGAGAGTAGTCGTCCACCACAACAAGGACATACCACTTCCCACCCGCAGATCGCACACGAGCTGGGCCAACAAGGTCCATATGGAGCAGCTCGCATGGACGCTCAGTCATCACATCTGTGAGAGGCGGGTGAGAAGAGGCTACCATCTTGGCATGCCTACACAGCGCACAAACCAACTCTTTCTCAAACCTCAACCGTGGCAATCCTCGGACCAAATTGAGTTTACTCAAGCGAGACAAAAGGTCAAAGCTCAAGTGACCCAACTTCCTATGCCACTTCCACAACTTACTCGAAGAACCAGCCAAGAAGCAACGCTCCACACCAGAAGACTGAGAAAAATCAGCTCGGAACACTTGACCCTCGGAAACGACCATGCAAACAAGATCCCCCCGAGAATCTAAAATCCGAGAACCACCAGGCCGAAACAACACCTCAAAACCCTCATCCAACAACTGGGACACAGAAAGCAAATTGAACCCCAGCGATTGGACAAGAGCAACTCGCCTGAGAATGACCTTGTCACTTACCTTGATCTCACCTTCTGATAGCACACGCCCTCGCCCATTGTCCCCAAAGGTGATGTATGTCTTGGACACCACCGGGACGAGACTTGAGAACCACCCCTTGTCTCCGGTCATATGCCTCGAGCAACCGGAATCAATCAACCAAACGTTCCTCAAGTCTCCCACCTAAAATTCAAAAGCGAGCACGTGAGTGAACAAACGACTTAGCACTGGGGTTAGTACCAAAAGAGTAAAACCTGTGCCGAGCCATTTGCTCCAAAGTGGGGTTAGCACAAACCAAATCATCACGCCTATCAAAGCTACCACCACGAACACCACCACGGTAACCACTACGAGGGAACCAACCCTCTCTAGCTGGAGGAGGACAAAAGCCACGAAAGAGAAACCGTGGATCGTTCCTCCTCTCCATCTCAAAGCTACGACTCCTCCTACCCTCGTATTGAGCACGAGGTGGAGAACGCCTAGCAAACTGACCACCTGCAAACTTTCCAGACCAACCACCAGAACCACGACCTCCAGAACCAAACCGAGCATCCTCACGAGCACGAAACCCGACTCGCTGTCTGCCCAGACCTGCACCGGTCTGACCGGTGTAGTACACCAGTCTGACGGGTGTAGCTCGGCCAGCAGCAACACCTGCAGCCTTCCGGTCTCCCCAAGCCGGAACCGTCCTCACACTTGCCTTGGCCCTGGGCATCTGCATACGAGGCTCAGGTACACCATTAGAGGGGTGGTACCTGTCCTTGTTAGCCCACTCTCTAGCCATTCTCTCCTCACGCTTCCTCTTGAAGCAAAACTCATCCTTGTGACCATCTCTCCCACAATACCCACAATGGAACTTTATGGGCTGTGGCTTAGGCTTTGGCTTGGGTTGGGGCTGCCCACTCGGCTTCTCACCCTTCTTCTCTCCTTCCTCACCTCCCTTTGGGCTCACAAACTTCACCGGTTTCTGAAAATCATTTGTTGGGTGAGGGAATATGGGTGGATCTGGAGTAGTGTCAAGTTTGTTTCTGAGATGGTTAGGCTTGGGCTCAAACTTGTTCTTGTGTCTGTTTGGTGGTGGGATAGGAATCTCTCCAACTCTCTCAACTCCCTCACCACTGTTCTCTCCAAGCTTGTCAGCCCCAAGTGCCTGACCATCATAGCATTTGAAAGCCGCTATCATGATACCAAGCTGAGGCTCCTGACCCGACAACCAGCTCATACATTTTCTCAGCTCATCATTCTCATCCTGCAAGCGATCAACATAATGTGCAAGCTCCAAATTCTTAACCGCATGCAATTCACAAGTAGAGCAAGAAGTGGGAATAGGCTCTTTCAACTTAGCCTCAAGCGAAACAGTGTAAGCATGCATCTCATCAATCTTTCCATGCAAAACAGGGCAAGAAGTGCAAGCACTTAGCAAAGTAGGTCTAGACTTAAGCTCAGCCACTTCAACTCTAAGCATATCTAGTTCATCACAAGTAGAAGCATACTTATCCTTAAGAGCAGTGAGATCAGCTAGGTACACAGAGCAATCACATCAATCAATCTCATCAGAAACCACAGGAGAAGCCTTAAGCAAATCAATCTCAAGCTTAGCATCTAGGTTCTGGGTTTCTAGCTCAGCCACACGGTTCCTAGCATCTTCTAGTGAGGCCCTAAGCTCTTTCCTCATCTTCTTGGCCTCTCTAAGCATGTGATCGCGGTTATCAAGCAAGTCAACCAACTCATCATTCTCCTTGCGCAACGAAGAGAGCTCATCACATACCTCATCCTCGGAGTCAGAGTCCGAGTCACTCTGGTGGCTCTTCTTGCTGCCGGAGCTACGGGCCATGCCGCAGAAGCCATCTCCCGTGAAGCAGCTCAGCCCGCTCAAGTTCCTGGATGACTTCTTGTTCTTGCGCCGATCACCTTCATCTTCACTGCTACTCGAGCTCGAGGAAGAGTAGGCGGAGCTGGAGTCGACGTCGCTCGCTCCGACCATCGCTCGGGCCTTCCTGCCGCGGCCGTCCTTCTTCCTCGACCGTCGCTCGTCCTTGTGCTTGTTCTTGTGCTTGTGATCGCGCCTCGATCGGTACTTGCCATCCTTGCTCGATCGGTGCCTGTAGCCGTCCTTGTAGCCGTCCTTGTTTTCCATCTTCTCCGGACAGTCGGCGACGAAGTGTCCTGGATTGCCGCACTGAAAGCACGTCCGTGCTATCCTTCTCGTGTTCACCCGGTTCTCGTGCAGCCTCTCGAACCGCCTGGTCAGCAACGCCAGCTCGTCCTCTCCAAGCACGTCGAACTCCTCGTCTGGCAAAGACATCAAAGAAGACAGAGAGTACATCCTGGAGGATGCGTTAGCGTTAGACTTAGCTCCTTTGCCACTAACGAGAGCGAGACTATGAGAATCAGTCGGGCTCTCGATCTTGGCTGTCATACCATGGTCCAACTCAGCCGACTTGAGCTTCGAGAACAGCTCGTTCACCGTCAAGGTGTCATACTTCTCGGACTCAACAATAGCCTCAAACTTCCCGTCCCATACGGTACGATCCAATGAGTGCAAGAGCTTCACGGCTCTATCATGATCATTGTATGGGAAGACGTCCACATTGGCTCTCATGTTGTTCACAACGACCGTAAATCGCTGGAAAAGGGCATCGACGGACTCACCGGGGAGATGAGTGAAGTTCTCGTACTCTCTCCGGTAAGTCGCGTACATCCGAGCCTGAACCTGAGCATTCCCAGCATGAGCATCCTTCAACTGCTCCCAAATCCTACAAGCTAAGTCCTCTGTCTGAACCCGATCGAATTCAGGCTGACACAGAGCACGAAACAAGTAGTCGACAGCCTTGTTGTTGGCTTCGAACATATCCCTCGATCATGGAGCAAGGAAGTTCATCGGATGAACATAAGCTGTGTTCACCGTGACATCCCAAAGGATCTGACCCTTTCCACGGAGGAACGCCGCCATCCGCCTTTGCCACATCTTGTAGTTCTTCCCATCGAAGTGCGGAGGACTCGAACCCCGTTCCTGGTACGCCATCTTTGGATCTTAGACTGGTAAGAGTCAATAAAGACCCGAACCGGCTCTGATACCAATTGAAGGACCGATTAGGCAAACCAGAGAGGGGGGGGGAGTGAATGGGAGCCGATAAAAATTCTCCTCGAAGGAGATGAGAACTCCAACAAGACGAACACGGCTTCCAAATCACGTCTCCGACCCAACTACCCAAGTTGGCCAAAACCACGCAGCCACTGGAGTGCTACTGGTCCTAGGAACCAACACTCAACCCTCCGAGCCAAAACTCACCAAAACACACAGCGGAAACTTGCACGGCTTGCTGCCTGTGCTACACCGGTCAGACCGATGGCCTGCGCCGGTCAGACCGGTGACACCGGTCAGACCGGTGGACAGCGCCTGTCAGGCCGGTGGCAACAGCAGCCGCACAGCAAACGTTCCAGGAAGCCTCAGTGACTCCTCTAGGCCCTGGAACAAAAACCACCTCCGAAACACAACCTGGAAGGAAGAAGAACCCCTCACAAAACCTAGCAAAACAACTCCAAACACGCCAAGAACTGACCAGCAGAATCACGGGACAAAACCACACGGACAAGGCTGTTCCCTGAGACAAAAACCCACCAAGGGCTAGCACTGGTCAGACCGGTCAAGAGCACCGGTCAGACCGGTCGCGCCTGGGCAGCTCGGGATGAACAGCGCCTGCGAGTCAACTCCCCCAAATCCAACTCCCGATCTCCCGATTCGCTCCACGATTTTGCACAAGACTTTGGGGATAGTAGGAACACCTCATGGGTACTCCATAGCCAAGATTTGATCCACCAAAACTTGTCAAATCAAGAGGAATCGAAGAAATCCCACCAAGAACGCCTCTAACCCTAGAGCCACGAAAACCCCGAAATCGAGCCCCTTTGCTCACGGATTTGGAAGGGGAATCAATGGGAAAAGAACCACGAAGGGTTCATGCATACATCCCCCACCAAATCCCAAAGAGAAAGGCCTCGAAATTGTTCCAAGAAAATCGCCAAGAAAGGGCTCCGAAAATCACCAAAAAGGAGAAACGGGAAAGACACATCCAAGCCTTGAGGAACCACGCCGAATCATCTATACATACCAAAGAGGTTCATACAAGGTCTAGCTTGCCGCCCGATCATCCTTCCCTCTCACAAGATCTCACCATGAAGCTCTCAAGCTAGTCCTACGAAAATCCTAAGAAAATAGGAAGGAAAATAGGAAAACCAAATGAACTAGGGTTCCAAGAGATGGCTTGCATCCTCTCACCACTTGGGTTATATGGAGGCAACCGAAAGAAGAAAATACCCTTACTACCCTCAAGGGCGGATTCGGAAATCTTTGTCTTCGCTCCATCGGACGGATGCCCAGCGACCGCAAACTTGCTTAGCCTCGACGCAAGCCTTGCGATCCCGACGCGTGTCCTCCGCTTCGAAGATTCCGGACTGCATCGTCGCACACCGGTCAGACCGGTGCTCCTCACCGGTCAGACCGGTACCCACCAGTCAGACCGGTCTGGAGCTGCTGCACCTCCGTCTTCGGTTCTTCGGTCTTGGCTTTGTGGATCAACCAAGGAACCCAGTGGTTTTCTGGTGAACCACCGGAAACCCCACGAACTTGGTGTAGCCTCCGCCAATCACCACTCATGACTCGGCTCCCACGTAGTCCCGGCTCGACCTTGGTTTTGAGGCTCAACCAAGAAACCGTCCATGACTTCATCTTGCTGTTCTTGCCACCATGCGGCCCGCACTTGACCCCGCTGGCCACCGGGTCCCTCGAACCAAGTCTACTTGTCTTGTCCACACCTGGAGGCCTCACCGGCAACGACCTTTCGCGCTTGTTCTTCACCTGCACCTGCACCAGTCAAGCCGCAACCTGCACCTGCAATACTTAGCCAAGAATCAGTCCACACCACGTTGTCAATCACTCATCACACCAGGAAGCGACCATCCACCGGTCCTCGAACCACACCTGGCTCTCAATGAGGAGTTGGAGAATTTTGAGAGAAACAAAGTCTGGGTGTTAGTCGATCCACCACTAAATTGCCGTCCCATAGGTACCAAGTGGGTATGGAAGAACAAAGAGGGTGAGAATGGGATGGTTGTGAGAAACAAGTCGAGGTTGTTGGCGCAAGGGTTCAACCAGAAGGAGGGGATAGATTATGAGGAGAAATTTGATCCTGTGGCTCGTTTGGAGGCAATTAGGATCCTTCTAGCCTTTGCTGTGGCTAAAGGGTTCAAGTTGTACCAAATGGATGTCAAGAGTGCTTTCTTGAATGGGGTGATAGAGGAAGAAGTGTATGTGAGGCAACCCCCGGGGTTTGAGAGTGAAAAATACCCATACCGTGTATACAAACCCCAGAGAGCGCTCTATGGGTTGAAATAGGCACCTAGAGCTTGGTATGGCCGGTTGAGAGGCTTTTTGCTGAGTAAGGGGTTTGTGATGGGCACAGTTGATAAGACCCTGTTTCTCCTTAAGCATGGGAATGACCTTTTGATTGTTCAGTTATACGTGGATGACATAATCTTTGGTGGCTCTTCTCATGATCTTGTTGCCAGATTTGTAGATGACATGAGCAGGGAATTTGAGATGTCCATGATGGGCGACCTGCAGTTTTTCTTGGGCCTCCAGATCAAGCAGTGCAAGAACGGGATGTTTGTACATCAGGCGAAGTACACCAGGGACATGGTGAAGAAGTTTGGCATGAACGACTCCAAGCCGCTGACTACACCGATGAGTACTACTATGGCTTTGGACGCAGACGAGGATGGCGAACCCGTGGACCAGAAGGAGTACCGGAGCATGATCGGCTCCCTCCTCTACTTGACGGCGACGAGGCCGGAGATACAGTTCAGTGTGTGTCTGTGCACTCGTTTTTAGGCTTCAACGAGGACTTCACATTGGCAGGCCATCAAGCGGATTTTCAGGTACTTGAACTACACTCTGGAGTTTGGTCTTTGGGATTCTGCCTCCTCGACACTCAGACTTCACGGGTACTCCGATGCTGATTTTGCTGGGTGTCAATTGGACCGCAAGTCTACCTCTGGGTGTTGTCAGTTCCTTGGTTCTTCTTTGGTCTCTTGGTCATCTCGCAAGCAATCCAGTGTAGCCCAGTCCACTACAGAGGCCGAGTATGTAGCTGCTGCTAGTTGTTGTTCCCAGCTGCTTTGGATGACTTACACCATGAGTGATTTTGGTGAGGAGTGCTCCTAGGTTCCACTGTTCTATGATAGCACCAGTGCCGTAAGCGTAGCCAAAAATCCTGCCCTCCACTCCAAAATGAAACACATAGACGTGAGGTACCACTTTCTGAGGGACAATGTTGAGTAGGGAAACATATCCTTGTCCTATGTCCCTACCCAAGACTAGCTAGCCGACATATTCACCAAATCGCTTGATCAAGTCACTTTCACTTGCTTGCGGGGTGAACTTGGAGTTTGCTTTCCTTTCTAGCTGAGTCTTCGAGCTTCTCATGTATATATGTGTCATATGTTCATTTTGTTGCATTGCATTCATGCATTTTACTTTCTGTACAAAACCTGGTAGGATAGCCATCTTTGGATCACTTGTGCTAGGAATGAGCTTCTCTTATATACATTGATCACTGATGTGCTATATGTGTGATATGTGAATGTTTGGTAAATTGTGGATGTAAATGGCATGCTCTTGATGGTTTTGCCATATACTTATGTTGAGATAGCTTTATTTTTATGAAAATGCTAAATTGATGTCTCTCATGAGTAGATGCTTGTCTATGCTCAATTTGTGTTTAAATGCCTATATCATGTTTAGTTTGTGCTTGAGAATCATGTTCTCTTTGCTTGGGGTCAAAGACCTTTTGTCATTGTAAATGTTTAGCCCTTTTGCTTGCTTGGGGAGGAGCATAAGCTTCTTTTTGCTGCAAAGGCACTTCATGTACCATGTTTAAACTTGAAAATGTAATTGGTGTATGAATGGCCTTATGCTTGAAAAATGAGCTCCTAATCATGTTTTTATGCTTTTGATATTCATATCTTGGGTGCTAAACCGTAGCATGTTGTCTACCATGAGAAGTCTCATTTTAAGAAGTAGACACATGGCTCGGTGGCTTTAACATGACTTGAGTAGCTTGTGGGCGTTTATAATGATCTTGTAATGAGAATTTGTGATCTTGCATAAACTTTGGATGATCTAGTGTATTTGTGCTCAAATTGGTATGGATAGGGTCTTGCTCATGAGATGAATGTTTCTTTGTGAAAATTTCTTAAAATTTCTTTTGGCCATGTCACATGCTTATATGTCTCTACCTTCTTGATGGCAATGTGCTTACTACACCATGTCTACTTTGCTTGCTCTATGTCTCGTGTGTAGCATTTTGTTGTGCTCGGTGTATATTTGAGAAGCTTGGTAGATTGTATATATGCTTTGACATGCATTTTTCATGAAAACAAGGGGAAGAAGTTTCATATACCTTGATTCATGCATTGTCAACAAGGGGGAGAGCTTTGTATGATATAGGGAGAATTTCATGCATTGGAATTTTTGTGAAAATTTGGTATGTATTTGTGAGATGTTGCATGTGAGAAGAAAAATTGAGAAGAAGAGGTTGCATTTGCTCAGGGGGAGTTTGCATATGTGCAGGGGGAGCTCCTTTGTCTTTCCTGAGTTTTGTGCTTTGTGGTGTGCTCCTTGTGAGCTTTGTTTTGTCTCGGCTGTGTCGAGTCGTTGCCCTTGTCTTACGGGGCCGAGACTTGGATTGGCGAGTGATCGAGTTTTCGCTTGTTCTTTGGCTTTGGATCACTTGCTTGGGAGGTTTGTGTTCGTGGTTATTTTTCTTTTCTTTTTCTCTATGTGATTTCTATGGGTGTTGTCAATGCACTCATCAAGGGGGAGATTGAGCACTAGGTGTGTCCGAGGACCAGTGGAGGGTCGCTCCTTAGTGATGAGTGATTGACAACATTGTGTGGACTGATGCTTGGCTGAGTGTGCAGGTACAGGTTGCGGCTTGACTCGTGTCGGTGCAGGTGAAGAACAAGCGCGAAAGGCCTTAGCCGTGGCGGCCTCCGGGTGATGGAGTGGCAAGTAGGCTTGGTTCGATGGACCCGGTGGCTGATGGGGTCAAGTGCGAGCCGTGCGGTGCAAGACTGGCGGCTGAAGTCGTGAACATGGGCCGGTGCAAGGTAGCGGATAGAGCCCGAAGCTTGCACACGGGGTTTGTTGGTTTGCCCACAAAACCTTCGGTGGACGGTTTCTTGGTTTGGGCCTCAAAACCAAGCCCGGAGGCCCGAGGCGACGGAGACGGTGATCCGGGAGCTTTGGGAAGCTTCGAGACGGAGGGCACGTGGCGTGATCGCGGGGTTTGCGTCGAGGTGAAGCGAAGCCACGGTGGAAGCGTGTCCGTCCGATGGAGACTTGACCAAAATGCCCCTGAGGGGTTGTATCTTCTATTTTGAGTTGTAGGGGTAGCGTGGTCATTTACCTCCCTCCGATGGACTTCGTATAAATAGCGGAGAGGTGGATGGCATCTCTCTCTCTTTGGACCCTAGGTTTTCCTCCCCCGGTAGATTGCTCTGGACTGCTTCTTTTCCCTCTGTATTCCTTAGGCTAGATTCTTGTATAGACTCTGACCTCTGGATGTATGGAAGCATTCGGCGTTGCGGTGATCTCCTAGTCCTCTGTGATTTTCGTGTCATTTTCGGGGCCATTTTTGAGGAGTTTCGTGCTTCGCTCGATTCGGGGATTTGAGGGCGTTTTCCTACGGATTTCTTTGAGGAGATCATGGGTGGATGCCTTGCGCATCTTTGTGTGTGATCTTGACTCCTCAAACGCTGTGGAGAGCCTTCGATTCGTGAGTTTTTGGCCGGAGTTCGTGTTCTTGGTGGAGTTCGTGTGATCCGCGATTCCCGACGATTTAGTGGCTTAGAGGTCGAGATTTTTGGGGCATAGCTTCCTCTTGTGTTGCTTATCATCTCCCCCAAATCTTGTCTCAAGAGCTTTTGGCATTTGGGAGATCCGGTGATGGATTTGGAGAGTTGACTTCGCGAGCTCGGGCTCGAGCAGCTCTGTCCGGGGCTAGCGGACAGTCCGCGAGGACCCCGCGGACAGTCCGCGCATCCAGAAGTTCATCGCGTGTTCTTCGTGTTCTTGCGTGTCTTCGTTTCGATCCGTTTCGGCCCTTGGGTTTCGTTGCAAGAGGTTTGCGGACAGTCCGCGTGTCGATCACGGACGGTCCGCGTGGCGAAGTTTTGTCTGGGGTTTCCAGTGAGCTGGGCGGACGGTCCGCACTGCCCTCACGGACAGTCTGCGACACTGGCGGACAGTCCGCAAGGCCTAGCCGGACAGTCCGTATTTCCGGGTTTGTCTCTGGTAGCTCTGGTGTTCATTTTGGACAGTCCGCGCAGCACCTGCGGACAGTCCGTCGTACCCTAGCGGACGGTCCGCCCATACTACACGGACAGTCTGCGCCTGGCGTTTCCAGATTGTGCCAAGTGCTTTGATTCTTGTCTAGTTGCTTCCGCTCTTTGCTCCTAGGCGTGTCTCTTGATCTTGTAGGCTTGTGTGTGCCTTGTTTGGAGCTTTCTTTGTGTGCGCGAGCTTTTGGAGTGACAATCGGGGTATAGGCCGAGTTCGACCTTTGGGAAGAATTTTTATTGGTTCCCATTCACTCCCCCCCTCTCTGGTCGCCTTGCTCGATCCTTCACGCGACCTGCCGGCGAGGCTACTTCGTCATCAGGCCACTCTGGGTTGGTGATAAGCTTGATTTATAGCTTGCGTAGGTCCTGGACAAACACACCGGCCGGAACCAGTGCGCGCTTGGAGCCAAGCTTATTGAGGACATCGGCCACGACGTTGTTGTTGCGGCAGACGTGGTGGAACTCGAGCCCTTCGAAGTGACGCTCGAGCTTACGGACCTCAGCATAGTAGGCATCCATCGTGTCCTACCTGGCTTCAGAGTCCTTACTAACTTGGTCGATGACGACCTTGAAATCGCCGTAGGCCATGAGGTGCTTGATCCCGAGGGAGACGGCGATGCGTAGCCCGTGGATGAGGGCTTCGTACTCAGCGCCATTGTTTGACGCCTTGTAGTGGATCTACAGGACGTATAAACAACGGCGCCGATGGTACAAGGCGCCGTTGTTTCTCAGGGAACCATCGAAGTACATTTTCCAGTACTCAGGTCGCTCCGATGGTGGAGGCTGCTGGATCTCTGTCCACTCCGTGACGAAGTCTGCGATGACCTGGGACTTGATGGCCTGCCTGGGGCAGAACTCTAGGTCGAACTCGCCTAGCTCGATGGACCACTTGACGATGCGCCCAGTTGTGTCGCGGCTTCGAAGGATCTCGCCAAGGGGGAAGGCCGAGACGACCTTAATCTTGTGCGACTCGAAGTAATGCCGGAGCTTGCGAGAGGTGACAAGCAGCGCGTAGAGCATCTTCTGGGGCTGGCTGTACCTGGTCTTGCTGTCAGACAGGACCTCGCTGACGTAGTAGATAGGTCGCTGGACAGGGTAAGGTCGGCCTTCTTCAGGTCGCTCAGCCACCAGAACCGAACTGACCACCAGGGTGGTCGCCGAGATGTAGAGCAGTAACATCTCCTAGGGCGCCGGGGGCACCATCACCGGGGGTGACGTGAGGAAGGTATTGAGTTGCTCCAGAGCCTGGTCCGCCTCTTCAGTCCAGACGAACTTGTCCGCCTTTTTGAGCAACTTGAAGAAGGGCAAGCCTTTCTCTCCAAGTTTGCTAATGAATCGACCTAGGGCCGCCATCATGCCAGTGAGCTTCATGACGTCCTTCTTGCCGGTAGGTCGCTTCATCCTGAGGATGGCATCCACCTTGGTGGGATTGGCCTCGATGCCCCGGTTGCTGACCATGAAGCCCAGGAGCTTGCTAGACGGGACACCAAAGACACACTTCTCCTGATTGAGTTTCCAGCGATAGGTGTGGAGGTTGGCGAAGGTCTCCGCGTGGTCAGCTATGAGCTTATCCTCATGAGTGGTTTTGACGACCACGTCGTCGACGTAGGCTTCTACATTCTGGCCGATCTGGCTAGCAAGGCACTTCTGGATGGCCTTTTGATAGGTCGCACCGGCATTCTTGAGGCCAAAGGTCATGGCCGTGTAGCAGTAGATCCCATGGGGCGTTATGAACGCCGTCTTGTCTTGGTCAGAGACCTTCAGGGCTATCTGGTGATACCCCGAGTAGCAGTCGAGAAAGCAGAGGAGGACGCTTCCGGCCGTGGAGTCCACGACCTGGTCGATGCGCGGAAGAGGGAAGGGGTCTTTAGGGCAGTGCTTGTTGAGGTCGGTGTAGTCGATACACATTCTCCATTGACCGGTTTTCTTGGGTACAAGGACCGGGTTGGCGAGCCAAACCGGGTTTTTACACTCACGGATAAATCCGGTAGCTAGGAGCTTTATTAATTCTACCCTAATGACATCCTTGCGATCTTTCGCAAAGCGGCGAAGCTTCTGCTTGACAGGCTTGGCCGTCTTGCTTACATCCAAGAAGTGCTCAGCCAGCTCCCTGGGGAGACCCGACATATCCGATGGACTCCATGCGAATATGTTCGCGTTATCCCGGAGGAAACTGGTGAGGGCGAGTTCCTATTTGGGGTCGAGCCCATCGCCGATCACCACCGTCTTCTCTGCGTCGGCAAGGCTGAGGCAGACCTTCTTCGTCGAGGGGACCGCATCCAGGGCGGTGTCGGTGCGCTTCTGCTCCAGGACAGATAGGTCGACTGGGTCGACGGTATTGGCCTCAGCGACCAAGACTGCGGAGGCGTCGATGGCGGTGGAGGTCGCGGCGAGGTCGAGAGCCTCCGTGTCACACTTGAAGGAGATGATGAGATCCCCGAAGACGCTGAGGACCCCATTTGGCGCTGGCATCTTCAACACCAAGTAGGTGTAGTGCGGTATGGCCATGAACCTGGCCAACATCTGGCGACCCAGGATCGCATGGTAGGAGGACTTGAAGTTGGCTACCTCGAAGCTGAGGTACTCCGTGTGAAAGTTGGCCTCCGTACCAAAAGTGACAGGGAGGGAGACCCGACCCAGGGGGTAGGCCGCCTACCCGGGGATGATGCCATAGAAGGGCTCGTCGCAGCTCGTGAGCTTGTCGAAGTCAAAATCCATCTTCTTGAGGGTGTCCACGAAGATGATGTTGAGCCCGCTCCCCCCATCGAGCAGGGTCTGGGAGAGCAAGGCCCCGTCCACCGTAGGTTCGATGATGAGCGGGTAGGACCCGGGGTCTGGGATGTGCACCCAGTGAACCGTTCTGGAGAACGTGATTGCTTGCTCAGACCAGCGCAGAGGCGCAATTGGCCGAGTGTGGATGAGGTGGACCTCGTGCCTGTCCTTGCGGTAGCGCCTTTTGCTGACGCCGGACTTGATGCCACCCATGATCATGTTGATCGTGCGGTTTGCGGGCTGGAAGTGCCCGTTGGGGTTGCCTGCTGTTGGTGGAGGAGGCAGGTTGGTTTCATCGCGGGGAGCCGCTGGAGGAGGGTCGCTGCGAGGAGGCTCGCGGCGATCGTCATATCGCTCCTCACGGCGGTCGTCGCGTCGATCTCGCCGGTAGTTGCTGTTGTAGGGGTGGTTGTCACGGCGGTAGTTGCTGTTGTAGGGGCGGTTGTTGCGGCGTTCGCTGTCGTTCCTGGGTCGCTTGGGGTCCACAGGGGTGCTGAAAGCCTTCTTGAACTGGGAGCACTCGCGGAGAGTATGGGTAGCCCCTTCGTGGAACCCGCAAACGCTATCGAGTGCCAGGTCGAAATCCTCCTGGTTGAAGGTCGAACATCGGCGCCCTTCGACCGCTAGGACCTCGTAAGGTCGCTTGCGGAGCTTGTCTGCTGCAGTGCCTGATGCGCTAGCAGCGTCAGCGTCAAACTGGTTCTAGAGCGCGTCTTCTGTGTCCATTAGCTTGTTGACGACGTGCATGAGCTCCTTGACGTTCGTGGCGCCGGACTCGTGGATCTTCTCAAAGATTTTGCGATCTTTGATGCCCTTCTTGTAGCTGTCGATGATCTGATCATCCCTGACACCAACGCACTCGTTCTGGTTCTCGAAGAACCGGTGGTTGTAGTCGCGGAGCCGCTCCTTAGGCTTCTGCACGACCCGCCCCAGACTGAAGGCGTTTCCCGGGCGGTCGTAGGTCGGCTGGAAGTTGGACGTGAAGGCCTGGGACAGGTCAGCCCAGGTCTTGATGCTGCCAGGCTCGAGGTTGTTGAGCCACAGCGAAGGGGCCTTGCCCATGACTAGCAGGAAGTAGGCCGCCATATGGTCGAAGCTACCACCGGCCGCCTTGACCGCGACGTAGTAGGTCGACAGCCAGATGTTAGGGTCGGAGCGCCCATCGTACGGCTTGATGTTGGGCTTGAAGTTATCGGGGTACTCCACCCTCTTGAAACGGGAATCCAGCGTTGGGAAGGCGTTGAGGGCAAAGTCGTCACCGGAGCCTCTGGCCGGGGCGGCCTCTCTCGGCGTGGAGTGGACGCTGCGCTCCGGGACGACAACCTGGGAACGTGGCTGCCGATCCCGGTTGGTCTGGATGATGGCTGGGTCGCCGTGCTCGGCGTCGTAGAGGGCACGTCGCCTGTTCTCGGTGTCGTGTTGATCACGGAGCTCGCGCTCCATGATGCGGTGAACGCCCCCAGGTGCGCCGTACTCGCGGTCATAGTCCAGGTGGCAGCGAAGTTCGCGCTCCTCACGCTCTCGGTGGCGCTGGTCGACGTAGTCGCGCATGTCGCGGGTGCGCCTATTGGCGTCGATGTTGACGCGAAGGTCGCGGGCAGCAGCAGGCTGCTGGGCGGGTTGCTCAGGGTTGTGCTGAGCGACCTCCTCCCGGATGGGGGAGAGATGGCTGAGCTGAGGTCGATGAGATCGACTGCGCGAGTGGCAGGTCGATGAAGACACAGCGGACTTGGAGGCCGCGCTCTTCTCTTCCACCAGGGCGTTGGCGACCCGGAAGTACGCGAGGGCCTGCTCAGCTTCAGGCGTCATCTGGGATTGCTGGAGCCGGGTAATGGCCGCACCCAGGTTGGCCTGGGGGCTGTTAAAGGTCGGGATCCCAGCTTCCTCGAACTCCAGGCGCAGGTCCCGAGCGCAAGGCAAGACCGCGCGCTGCTGCTCCTCCGCACATCGCTGGGCGCGGCGGGCGTTGGCTTGAATGCGAGCCGCTTCCTCGGAGTTGGTCGCACCCGTGCGGGGTGGCTTGTTCTCGGAGATCACGAGCACTTGGCGAAAGACGATGTCCGAATCATTGGGGGAGATTCGAACCCGGACCTTCTGGAACTCCCCGCAGTCCGGGGACTGGTTAGGTCGCTTAGCTCGGCGAGGGAGCTCATGGTCGATCTTCTTCCGCAGGCGGCACCCGCGGAGGGTGTGCTTCGCACCCTTGTGATAGGTGCAGGGCACGTCGAGAGGGTCGCGCTGGGCGCGAGGTGTCGGCCGTAGGTCGCCAGAAGGTCGCTGCCCAGATTGGATCTGAGAAGGCGTGGAGAGCTGACTGAGGCGAAGGCCGGGCGCAGACTTTAGGCCGAAGGGGAACGTGTAGTGGCGTAGTGCTATCTGCGCCGAGCGCTGAGCTCGTTCGCAGATCTCCAGTGTTTCCCTCATCGAGCCGATGACGCTTTCCATCCCCTGGACAAGGTCACAGGGTTTGGGTGGGTGGGTCTCCGATACTAGATCGGAAATGGGGACGGTGACGGACGCCGTGACGACCTGTTCTGGGGTCGCTGGAGGAGCTGCGGCTGCCGGAGCAGGAGAGGTTGACGTGAAAGATCCAAAGCAGATCTCCACGGGGTTGGCGAGGAAGGCCGCCATGCTCGCCGGAAAGACGACGCCAGATTGGGCCACCATGCTGCACAGCGAGTTCCCGATCGCCCCTACCTGGCGCGCCAACTGTCAGGGGGTGAGACCTGGACAGATCCGTTAGGGGTCGCCCTAGTGGTTTGCTGGTTAATGGAGGATCGGGACCTAAGAGCGTAGGTGGTTATGCACGGGATGCACACAGAACTAGGCGAGTATGGCGGCGAGGAACAAGGAGACAAGGGTTTATACTGGTTCGGGCCTCCGGAAAGTAATACCCTACGTCCAGTTGTGGTGGATTATGCGGGAGGTTGAAGATGAGATGTCCCTGTGCATAGAGCCCTAGGCCGCCCTATATGGGGAGGACGGGCTAGGGTTTGCATGCAAGGTCGGTTGACCCGTGTCGGGGTCGGTTACAACTATGGGAAGCTTATCTCCCGGATTACAAGGAGTATCCCGTGATACTCGGAGCTACAGGCGGTGGGGCGCCAGGTCCTAGTGTCTTGACTTGCACGCCAAGCATCGCGGGTCTTGCGGGATCTTGATCAGGTCGCCCGCGGTCGTTGGGGGCGCGGATAAGGTCGTTGGGCCCACTTGGCAGGTCGGCGGGTCTTCTGGAAGGTCAGGTCCACTTGTCAGGGGCCCCTGGGACCCTGGCCGGTGGGGACCCATGGGTACCCATGTCTCTCACATTTGTTCCAGTCCGAGCGCTTCTTGCACTCTACCATGGATTTTGGATCTGGATCATTTTGGATGGTTTCAACAACTGATGAGGCAAAGTATATGTCGACAATTGTAGCCTTACGATCGAATGATTCTCCAGAATCAACATAGTTTATGGAAATTTCATTTACCCCAAATGACGGCTCGGTATTTCCCAATACGACAGCGCCGGGGCGTTCCAATGTCCCATCATCAGAAATTGAGTGCACTGTTGATGTGGGAGGTGGATTGTGTAAATCCACTCGGTGTCTCTCAACTTGAGGTTGAGTTTCATTTACTGTGCCCAAAGGGTCATCCCTTTGTTTCCTAGTGTGCTTGCGAGGATTTGTCGTACTTCTTCCACTCTCTTTCGAGGAAGGGAGTTGAATAGTTTTATTTGGTACCTCTATTCTTTCCGGCACATTCCTTGCAGGAATGTATGATTTTGTGACACTTTTACTCACAGTAAATGAGTCTGGCAAATTATTGGCAGCATTTTGCAAATTTATAATCCTTTGAACTTGAAGTTCGGATTCTTTAGTACGAGGATCCTCCTTTTGGGTGTCTAAGGCATCCCAATTTATTTTCGGGCATTCAGTGTGATACTTGAATTCTCCCCCTAATGCCGGGAAATATTCTTCATTGAAGATACAATCAGCGTACCAGGCTGTGAGCAAATCCCTTGTAAGGGGCTCCAAGTATTTAATGATCGACGGAGATAAATACCTCACATAGATCCCCATTTTCCTGTGAGGGCCCATTGATGTACGCTTTGGTGGTGAGATCGGTACGTATACAGCGCAACCGAATATCCGCAGATGGGAAATACTAGGAGGATCACCGCGAACCAATTGCAGTGGGGAAGCTGTATGGTATGCAGTTGGACGCAATTGTATTAAGTCACCAGCGTGTAAGACTGCGTGACCCCAACATGAGGTTGGTAGGTTACACTTTTGCAATAGTGGTCTAGCAATGAGCTTTATTCTCTTGATGAGAGATTCAGCTAAACGTGTGTGAACATATGATACATAATATTGTACTTCAATTCCTATGGCCATACAATAATCATTGAAGGCTTTGGAAGAAAATTCTGCTGCATTGTCCAGTCTGATTGATTTTATCTAGTGTTCAGGGTAACTCGCTCTAAGTCTGATGACTTGTGCGATCAATTTTGCAAAAGCATGGTTCCGCGTCGATAAAAGACACACATGAGACCATCTTGTGGATGCGTCAATTAGAACCATGAAGTACCTAAACGGTCCAGACAAAGGTTGAATAGGGCCACAAATGTCACCTTGAATATGTTCAAGAAACTTTAATGGTTCAGCCTGTATTTTAAGATGTGATGGTCTCAAAATTAATTTCCCAGTTGCACATGAGGTGCACATAAAATTTGAGGATTCTGGAAATTTTCTGTTGCTCATACCATGTCCACTTGAATTGCTCATGATTTTTCGCATCATCCCGATGCCGGGATGGCCAAGGCGTTCATGCCATGTTTTGAATGCATCCACATTCTGAAAAATCACTTTGTAAGCAACATGTGGTACGAGTTTGATGTATGTGTAGTACAATCCAGACGGGAGAGAAGGCACTTTTTCAAGTGTTTGTTTGCCATATCCAATATCTTTGGTCAAGAGGAGGAACTCCTCATTGTTTTCCTCATGTGTTTCCACATGAATCCCATTTTTCTGGATATCTCTATAACTTAGTAGGGTACGTGTTGAATCGGGATACAATAATGCCTCCTCAATATCAATTTGTGTACCCATTGGAAGTACGATGGTGGCTCTACCAGAACCAACTATCATAGCATCGCGTCCCGCGATGGTCAAAACTTGTCCTTCTCTCTTTGTGAGAGTTTGGAAAAATTTGACTTCCCTAAGTATAGTGTTTGTGGTACAACTATCCACTAGGCAGATTTCTTCTTCCATTGAATTGACTCCCGTAACAATCCTACGGTTTGGAGGAACTCCCTTCTCTTGCTCAGTAGAAGCTGCTGATAACGTATTGTAAAGTAAATATTGGAGACAAGTGAATAGGTGAATTAGAGTCATTCTCATTGATCCCAGAGTCCCATTTTATAGGGAGATTACAAGGAAGATGATGAGTCTCTACATTAGTGTAGACAATGAATTTGTAGCAATAACACTAATTCATATCCTCAACCATCATGTCTATTACTTCTCCTACTAGTGGGGCAGTTTCATGGTCTTAAACCATGATGTGTTGCCTCTTGGTATTCTTCCTTAAGGAGGTCAATAATGTGCATTCTTAACAAGAACATCTGATCCATGTCAAATTATTGACCAACATAGGATAAAAGTAAAGCTAAATTTGTTCATCAAAAGTGGATTAGTTGATACCAGAATTGCTTTGGGAAGAGAATTGTAGCAAGACATGACGTAATATTAATTGTAAAGTGCCATTGTTGACGCTTTTTCTGGTCAACACACACGAGCGCTGGATCGCGCGGAATGTCAAAACGCTGAACTCACCGAGCTCCTGCCCAGACTAGTCTGACCGGTCAGGGGCACCGATCTGACCGGTGTACGCAGAGGCACGGTGAAAACCTAAGATCGCCGCCTCGGGAGGGACCCCGTCAGAGGTGGCGTGCCTAGGGTTGCTCTAAGGTCGGCAAGGCCACTCAGAACGTCCCTGATCGTCGTCGAGACAAACAAGGAAAGCACGAGGTTGGAAAAGCTAGGGTTTGAGACATAAAAGTTGTAGAAAGTAATGTACGATTGGGTTCTTCCACCTCAAACGGCCGTGGCCCTTTATATTTATAGTGTGGGGAGGTCTTGCCCCGCAAGGAATCCTTTTACAACTCGAAATTCGCAAGGACTCCTCAATTCTACTCGGACTCGGGGTCCACCGGTCAGACCGGTCAGGCCCACCGGTCAGACCGGTGTGGCCGTTGCCGGATCGGCTACAGGACGCCCCACCGGTCAAACTGTTGAGGGACACCAGTCTGACCGGTGGCGTCAGCCTGATCGGCCTTGTGCCAATTTTGGGTGCGAACATATGCCCCCCTGTTTTTTTAGTAAAGCTTGCTGTCTAAAAAATAATTCTAGGGTCGATGTGACACTTCACCGGCCATTTTTTGGTCTAAGGGCGATTTTTTGCTTTAAATCGGCCAAATCCTATCAAGCGTCTTGACAGACACTTGGATGAAATTTATTCAAGTACCTCCCGTTGAGAGCCCTTGGAAGTCGCTGTCCTTGCAAAGTCTCCATCATGTAAGAATTCCCAGAACAAACCTTGACAACCTTGTATGGACCTTCCCAACTTGGAGACCACTTGCCGAACTCGTTACTCTTAGATCCAATAGGTAAAATTGTCTTCCAAACCAAGTCACCTACCTGAAAAGATTTGGCTTTTACCTTCTTGTTGTATGCTCTAGCAACTCTCCTTTTGTCCTTTTCAATTTCCTCCAAATCTTCCATATGCTTGTCGGTCACTTCATCAATATTGTCCATCATCAAAGCATAATATGACTCAACATCAAGATTATTTTGCTTTGCAAGTCTATATGCGCCTAGATTCACCTCAACGGGCAAAACGGCCTCTTGACCATATACAAGCTCAAAAGGAGTAACCTTAGTAGCACCATGTCTAGAAATACGATGAGCCCATAAAGCTTCAGATAATACCTCATGCCATCTTCTAGGATTGTCCTCTATCTTCTTCTTTATGAGCTTCACTAATGTCTTGTTGCTAGACTCGGCTTGACCATTGGCTTGAGCATAATATGGAGATGAATTGAGCAATTTAATACCACAGGAATCAACAAACTCACGCACCTCTTTGGATATGAATGAAGTCCCTTGATCCGTAGTCAAAGTTTGTGGAATGCCAAACCTATGTATGATATGCCCAGTAATAAACTCAATCACCTCTCTATGTGTCATATTCTTCAAAGGAATAGCTTCAGTCCACTTGGTGAAGTAATCAGTAGCCACGATCACAAAACAATGCCCCTTTGACGACGAAGGATGAATCTTACCAATAAAATCCAGACCCCATCCTCTAAAAGGCCAAGGCTTGATGATCGGATGCATCAACGCAGCAGGCACCAACTGAACATCTCCATGTTTTTGACACTCTTCACAACCTTTGTAGTATCTAAAACAATCAGCTATCATGGTAGGCCAATAAAAGCAAGCTCGCCTGAGAAGCCACTTCATCTTGGGAGCCGATTGATGAGTACCACAAATACCTTCATGAACCTCTGCCATAGCCAACCTAGCTTGATCAGGACCTAAACACTTTAAGAGCAAATCATCTGCAGTCCGACGATACAACTCACCATCATCAAGAACAAACTTAAGAGCCCATCGTCAGACTTTTCTATCAACTGAACTGCTAGGATTATGCAAATAATCAACTAGAGGCTTTCTCCAATCCTCCATCTCATCTTTGTCATGAAAAACCGAGGAGGAATTTTTACCAGGGGACCGGTCAGACCGGTCATGGGCATCGGTCAGATCGGTGCCGTTAGCCGACCCAGAGCCAGGGGACCGGTCAGACCGGTCGGTGACATCGGTCAGACCGGTGTCACCGGTTAGACCGGTCGGCTGTATCGGCCTGACCGGTGCTTCCAGAGCAAAACACTCGGCTGTAAGCAATGGTTTGTGTTCTTGAAAATTTCTTTTTCGAACATTATAACCAGATGCTTGCTGGGCCAGAGCATTAGCTCTAGGATTTTCCTCTCGTGGCACATGATAGATAACAAATTCATCCATACAAGATATGATGTCTAAACATTTATCAAGATAAGCATTTAAAAAACCATTTAAACATTGACATACCTTGGATATTTGCTGCACCACCAACAAAGAATCTCCATATGCTTCCACATGTTTTACTCCCATGTCATGTAAAATTTCCAATCCAAATAGAAGAGCCTCATATTCGGTTTGGTTGTTAGTACAATCATGATCCAATCGGTTAAGAGCTTCAAAAACAGCCCCACTTGGCGAAATAATGACAATTCCAACACCACAACCATCTTTGCAAACCGATCCATCAAAATGCAACTTCCATGGAGTAAAAGTAGCATAACCGACATTCAAATCAATTTGCTTATCTACTCTATGTCCAACAATAAAGTCGGCAACAATTTGACCTTTCATTGAACTTAATGGCTCACAATGCAAATCATACTCAACTAAAGCATAAGCCCATTTGCCGACTCTACCACTTAAAATTGGTTTATGCAACATGTATTTGATTATGTCGGTTTGACATGCTACTATGCAAGTACTAGGTAAAAGATAATGCCTCAACTTGGTACAAGTATGATATAGTGATAAACACAATTTTTCAATAAAAGTGTACCTTGTTTCGGCGTCCAATAATCTTCTACTATCATATGCAACAATGTACTCCTTACCTTCGGTCTCTTGAGTCAAAACACCTCCAATGACATCCATCTCGGCCGCTACATATAACTTGAAAGGAATACCACTCTTGGGTGCTTGAAGAACGGGTGGAGAAGTCAAATAGCTCTTAATCTCATCAAATGCTTCTTGTTGCTTTGCCCCCCAAGTGAAGTTAACATCATTTTTCAACCGAAGTAAAGGAGTAAAAGCATTCACCTTCCCAGACAAGTTACAAATGAACCTCCTCAAGTAATTTACCTTGCCCAAGAACTTTTGCAAATCCTTTTTACAAGTAGGTGCTTTAACATTCCGGATTGCCTCAATCTTTTTAGGATCTATCTCTATGCCTTTTTCATGCACAATGAAGCCCAAAAACTTCCCAGCCGATACACCAAAAGCACATTTGAGTGGGTTCATCTTTAATTTATACCGACGCATTTTTTCAAATGCAAGTCTTAAATCAGCTAAATGAGAATCATCTCCAGCCGATTTGACAACAATATCATCGATATAAACCTCTACTATGATGCCAAGCAAATCATGAAAGATTAAATTCATAGCTCTTTGATAAGTAGCACCCGCATTTTTCAATCCAAAAGTCATAACAACCCACTCAAATAAGCCAACAAAACCTGGACATATGAAAGCCGTTTTGGATATATCCTCTTCGGCCATAAAGATTTGATTGTAACCAGCATTACCATCAAGAAAGCTAAGAATTCTATGTCCGGATGTAGCATTAACAAGAAAATCGGCTATAGGCATAGGATATTCATCTTTAGGAGTAGCTCTATTAAGATCTCTAAAATCAATGCAAACACGAAGCTTTTTTGTTCCTTTTTTCTCAACAGGCACAATATTAGAGATCCAATCAGCATAACGACAAGGCCTAATAAACTTTGCATCAAGTAACCGATTGACTTCCTCTTTCACTCGGTCATAAATATCAAGATTAAAGTTTCTACGAGGTTGTTTATAAGGCCTAAAACCAGGTTTAATAGGTAAACGATGCTCAACTAAATCACGACTTAAACCAGGCATTTCATTATAATTCCATGCAAAGCAATCAACATACTCCTTTAACAACTTTATTAACTCAGATTTAAACAACGGATCAAGATTCTTGTTTACAAATGTCGGCCTAGGTATAGTGCCATCACCAATATCAACCTCCTCTAAAGGATCAGCCGACGTAAACCCTTGTCCTAACTTGCTCAAATCATCAAAGTCTTCGATGGCCTCACACATATCGTTCTTATGCGCCCGATAGTGCTCTCACCTCTGTTGCAACCACTCCAGATTTGCATCCATCAAATCGACAGAGAAGTTCTAGCCTGATCAACGATCGGCTTCATGACAACAGTAGCAAAGCCATCTTTGGTAGAATCAATAAGCCTCAAATTAGATAAATCTAAACCAGTTAAGCACTTAAGATTCTCATTATTATCCATAGTAGAACTGTCGGCCACTGCAACACAAGCCGATGTATCACCATGAACAATCTCTACCTCGTCGCCTACCCATTGGATTAAGAATTGATGCAAAGTAGAAGGCACACACTGATTTGCATGAATCCAATCACGACCAAGGATGAGACTGAAGTTACCTTGTGTCTCAGCGACGAAGAATGCCGTAGCCAACGTCTTGCTCCCAACGGTGAGCTCCATAGAGACGACGCCTTTAGCTCCCATCGGCTCGCCTCCTCCCACACCGCTGACGGTCATGTTGGTCTTCATCAGCTCATCATCTGAACCTCCCAGCTTCTTGAACAAAGAATACGGCATCAAGTTGACAATCGCTCCTCCGTCCAGCAGCATGCGAGAGATAGGCTTCCCATTGATGTGTCCCTTCATGTACAAAGCCTTCAGATGATTTTCAGTAACTTTAGGCTTCTGGAAAATAGCTTCCTTTGGCCCAAAGTCGAGATGCACGACGTCCTCCTCCGAAAGCACATAACCATCCATAGACATATGGATCACGTTGATGTCCAAATTCATGCGCTCGGGCGAAGAACTGTAGTCAACAAGCTCCTCATCGTCTTCTGGTGCAGTATCCGATGCGGACTTGCCATCACAAACCATGGGAACTGAAGAAGAGAAACCGGGCGGCGTCTCTGGGTCGTCGGTCTGACCGTCGACCTCCACCGGTCTGACCGGTGTGACCGGTCGGACCGACCCCTCCACCGGTCTGACCGGTGTCGACTGGGAGCTGGTCTTGACTCTCCACTCTTTCCCCTGAGGTACCATGGGCCTGTACTGGTTGAAAGCTTCGTCCCTTTGCTTCTCTAGCTCCTTCTCTCTCTTCTCTTGAAACCTCAGGCGTTGAAGCTTCCTCCTCTGTGTGCGAGTCAATCCGGGAGGACACCATCTTGGTAAGAAGTATTTGGAGTTGGAACCACTCCCACTGGCCTCATGGTCATTAGCAGCAGCAAACACCCCTGGAGTTGATGTCACAACCTTATTGTTTGGAACAATCGGTCTTTTGCCACCCTCTCCAATAGGAACATCCATTGATCCAATCTGAATAATATCTTGGTTCGTAGTCCTCTCTGGATCAACTTTCATCTTCTGCACCTCCTCCCTTTGCTTCGGCTTGAAAACTTGCTTCACAGGAGGTAACACAGCTTTTCTGGCCGCACCGGTCTGACCGGTGATAGCGACCGGTCTGACCGGTCGGATCTGGTGACCCTGACCAGAACGGCGAGGAGCCAATCGGTCTTGGACAGGCCTGGAGATTCTGTCAAAAGCTGATTTCTGTCCACCCCATCCAGGATGAAAGGCTTGTTGGTATGGCACCCACATCACTCCATTATCATCGTATACCGGGCGTGGTGCATTTGAACTTGATGACGCCCATGGTGGAGTAAAGCGTTGCCCTTGCTGCGATGGTTCACCCTTGAGTCTTGTAGCAGCCCTTGGAGGTGAAGATGACCCTCCTTGGTGTGTAGGTGACCTCATCCTTTTTTTTAACGGCCGATCACTTGTAACGGCCTTTTGCTTGGAATACTTGTCAAATAGCATGTCGAAAGTGACCTTTGGCTTAGGACAACTCCCCTGATTTTTAGCTATATTAAGTTTCCAATTTCCAATCTCCGGACGGCTTGGCTTGATCATCTTCGG
The DNA here is from genome assembly GCA_036936925.1 of Cenchrus fungigraminus. Lineage (NCBI taxonomy): Eukaryota > Viridiplantae > Streptophyta > Magnoliopsida > Poales > Poaceae > Cenchrus > Cenchrus fungigraminus. The sequence continues at coordinate 8,164,144 of CM072775.1, read as the reverse complement.
TCGGCCTGGGGGTGCACCGGTCTGACCGGTCACCTCCACCGGTCTGACCGGTCTGGCCAGAGACGGCTCAGACGGTCGTTGATCGGCGGGTGTGGACGACCCTTGCCCCCCATGTCCAGAGGCACTCACTGTAACCTTGAAGGTCTCTTTGCCATCAGGAGTCTTCTCATACTCAACTTTGCGAACTAACTCTTTTCCTCTCAAATCGGGCTTAGCATCCCCGATTACCACATTCTTACCTTTAGTTGCTTCAGCTTAATGTGGCCGAACCAGTACCTTAGGCTGCTGTAAATCCATGGTGTTGATTGGAAAAGGAGCTTTGTCCACTTGCATCTCATGAAAAGTCAAACGACCTTCGTTTATGGCCGATTGAACCTGTCGACGAAACACATTGCAATCATTAATAGCATGAGAAAATGAATTATGAAATTTACAATATGCACGTCTTTTCAACTCTTCAAGTGGAGGAATAGTATGAGTTAACTTGATATTTCCAGATTTAAGCAATTCATCAAATATGCGATCACATTTGGAAACATCAAAAGTAAATTTAATTTCTTCTTGCCGACCTTTGCTAGCCGGCTTAAGAGATGAACAAGAATAAGATTTTTCTTTAGAGGGCCAAACAAACTCAGCAGCATAAATTTCTTTATCACTATCGTCCGAGCTATCAGAATCATAATCAATAACATGAACATTAGAACGACATGATTTAAAATTATCTTTCTCTTTATTCATTCGGTTTTCAACAACTAAAGCTTTAATTTGAACTTGTGCAACCGAAAGAAAGTCAGTGCCCTCTATCTTATCTCTAATAGATGATCTTAAACCTTTCAGACAAATGTCTGCAAGATCCATATCAGTGATTGACAAATTAAAGCATCGGTTTTTAGTTTCTTTAAACCTTTTAATGTAGGCAGAGACAGTCTCATCTCTTCCTTGCCTAACCGATGTTAAGTCTGTCAATTTTAATTGTATGCTCCCACTATAAAAGTGATCATGAAACTTACGTTCTAACATATCCCAAGATATAATAGAACCGGGAGCAAGTGAGGAAAACCAAGCAAAAGCGGTGCCAGTCAAAGATAAAGAAAATAAGCGTACTTTCAAAGCATTATAGACACCAGCTTCACCTAGTTGTGCAGTGTATTGACTAATATGTTCCCATGTGGTTCGGTCATCATCACCACTAAATTTAATCAAGTCAGGCATACGCCAATCACGTGGGAGAGGAAATCTATCAAACTCGGGATCATATGGCTTTTGATACAAATTTGTGTTACCAATATCGACACCAAGTTTGGTTTTTACCACATTAGCCAAATCTTCCTTAAATCTATTAAATTCCGCCCAATTAGGATTATTTGGCTGTTGTGGTTGAGGATTCTCCAAATTCATCTTATTTAAATAGGGAGCTATCTTAGCTTGAGCTAGCCTGTAACTTTCAAACACATCGTCCGGAATAATGTTTTTGGAGGCCGATGCATTTATTGTCGTACTATAATGAGGTCCGACATTACTAATTGTATTAGAAAAAGCAGGAACCATCTGATTTGGCACGACAGAAATTGGCAAAGGCTGATCGGGCACCAACTCCATAGCACCGGTCTGACCGGTACCCTGCATCGGTTCGACCGGTGCGGCCATGTTTGGCCTGTGCGGTTGAAACTGAGGGTACTGACCAGATGCTGGATTTGGTGTCAAACCATATGCAAGATTACCATTATTTACAGGCAAAGGTGCTAAGCTAGGATGAGACCCCTGAGGATTTGCTTTAGGAGTACTACTATTAGTTTCATTATTATTAAAACCTAAAGCCCTATCCTTTTCAAGATCCTCTAATCGTTCTAAACGAGCAATGTAAGAAGCAAGCAATTCATCACTTTCCACTGTAGATTTCATAGGAGAAGTTTCAGACGGAGGTTTTTTACTTACAGTGGGAATTACCTCAATATTGCTGTCGTTTAGCCTGATCGCCGGCAGCTCGAACTCTTTCAATCTTGCCACCTTGCCGGATCGATCCTTCTTGACGCCAGCTAGGAATTGTACTTGCATGTACTCTTGTAGCACCTTGAACTTTTGCTGCTCCTCCGGAGAGAGATCTTCCAGCGACGCGGTGACGATGTTGTTCATGTCGAGCTCACACCGAGACATCGTACTAGGGTTAGATTGAACGGTTTTAGCAACCTGATCTTTCGTCCCCAGCGGAGTCGCCAAAAGTGTGTTGACGCTTTTTCTGGTCAACACACACGAGCGCTGGATCGCGCGGAACGTCGAAACGCTGAACTCGCCGAGCTACTGCCCGGACTGGTCTGACCGGTCAGGGGCACCGGTCTGACCGGTGTACGCAGAGGCGCGGTGAAAACCTAAGATCGCCGCCTCGGGAGGGACCCCGTCAGAGGTGGCGCGCCTAGGGTTGCTCTGAGGTCGGCAAGGCCACTCAGAACATCCCTGATCGTCGTCGAGACAAACAAGGAAAGCACGAGGTTGGAAAAGCTAGGGTTTGAGAGATAAAAGTTGTAGAAAGTAATGTACGATTGGGTTCTTCCCCCTCAAACGGCCGTGGCCCTTTATATTTATAGGGTGGGGAGGTCTTGCCCCGCAAGGAATCCTTTTACAACTCGAAATTCGCAAGGACTCCTCAATTCTACTCGGACTCGGGGTCCACCGGTCAGACCGGTCAGGCCCACCGGTCAGACTAGTGTGGCCGTTGCCGGATCGGCTACAGGACGCCCCACCGGTCAAACCGTTGAGGGACACCGGTCTGACTGGTGGCGTCAGCCTGATCGGCCTTGTGCCAATTTTGGGTGCGAACAGCCATAAACAGAGGTGTATGGGCAGCTGAAATAATAGGCCAAGGATATTTAGTTAATATATTTGTCACCTGCATGAAAAAAGGGACACATTATCAGAAGGATATAATTTGCCGCATAACAACATTTTAGTATTCATAATGTCACTGGACTTGATTATGCTGTATCAAATGCACTATGTGAACTCATGCTAGAAGCCAAATTTTGCCTTTTCAAATCTAGTCTTGTGAAGCAAACAATTACCGTAGTCCAGACGGCAATCTTGGAAGCCACAAGGTTTGGGGGTAAGTTCAGAGTGAATTGGGACTCTGTAGATTCACCAAACATAATGTATCCCATGATTGCAGCACCAGCAAACAGAACAGTAGACAGAGCAATGCTGACAAGGAATGTAAACCAAAGCATTAGATCATAAATAACTGAAGACAAGTTACAGCTTGTGTGTTATTGTTAAGTTGTTTTACCAGGTGACAAGAACAGCAGGGAACTGGTTGCGTTTCTTCATAGAAGAGTAGATGTTAGGGAACACTCCATGGCCAGAGTAGCAGTATCCGTACAACCCAATGGCGATGGGGATTCCAGGAAGGTTCAGTGCCGTCCCTTCACTCTTGGCTGGACCAACATGATCAACAAGTCCAACCCAGAACAGGGCAGGAGACGATAACGATAGATGCAATGACTCCACAAGCTAGAAGCACAAATTGCAAGATGAGTTCCCTCGTAAGATTGCCTTGGTACAGCTAACTAATCAACAGGTAAATTTATATGGTGAGATAAACAATGAAGGCAACAAGTGAGTGGGTACCTGAAACGAAGCTTAGGCAGCTGAGATCACGAAGCCAAGTGGTAGGCATGACGATAAGAGCAGTCAGGATGGCAAATAGTGAAAGAATAGAAGGTAACGAGGCTGCCTATCTTGGCTCGCCTTCGGTTCCGTGTTAATTATATAGGGACAACGCCCTTAACAGATTACAAGAGATATGGTTGTTGATTAGCTTGATCTCCAAGTCCTAGATACAACAAACTCCTAACTCTATCTCTAAGAGATCAGCACATCTCAACTAACCATATATTACATGTTCAATACGAGTTACAAGATATATTCTAACAGCCCCTCTCAATCTAAGCTTGTCTTGACTCAAGATTCAGAATGCTCTTAAATACTTCCAGCTTATGCGTTGGCAAAGCTTTTGTAAACCCATCTGCAATTTGATCATCAGAAGAGATAAACCGAACTTCCAATTGTTTCTTTGCAACTCTTTCTCGCACAAAGTGAAAATCAATTTCTATGTGCTTAGCTCTCGCATGAAACACTGGATTTGCAGATAAATAGGTTGCACCAAGATTATCACACCATAAGCATGAAGGTTGTCGTAGTTTAACTCCAAGCTCGGCTAGAAGAGATTCTAACCAGATTACTTCCGTTGTAGCATTTGCCATAGCTTTATACTCAGCCTCTGTACTAGACCTTGATACTGTAGCTTGTTTTCTGGCACTCCATGAGATAAGATTGCTTCCACAATATACAGCAAACCCTCCTGTCGATCTTCTATCATCAATGCTTCCTGCCCAATCAGCATCAGAAAATGCAATGACATGAGTAGAGTTGGATCTTCTAATCCTTAACCCAACACTGAGAGTATGCATAATATATCTTAAAATTCTTTTCACTGCTGACCAATGAATAGTTGTTGGAGAGTGTAGAAATTGACAAACCTTGTTAACCGAAAATGCTAAATCAGGTCTAGTAAGAGTAAGATACTGTAATGCTCCAACCACACTACGATATCATGTGCTATCACATGGACTCAACAAATCACCTTCATACTTAGACAATTTTTCTGAAGCAGATAGGGGTGTTGCCAACGCCTTACAATTCATCATTCCCACTCGGGACAAAATCTCACGAGCATATTTTTCTTGAGAAAGAATCATACCTTCCTTGTCCTTCTTCACTTCAATTCCCAAGAAATAATGTAGATCACCAAGATCCTTAAGAGCAAAGTCCTGCTTAAGATCGTTAAGTAATGCTACAATGGCTTCCTTGGAACTTCCAGTGATAATGATATCATCCACATATATAAGCATAAATATCACAACATTTTTCTTGGAGTAAATAAACAAGGAGGTATCTGAATTTGATGCACGAAAACCAAGATCAAGAAGTTTAGTGCTCAACCTTGAGTACCAGGCTCTTGGTGCTTGTTTAAGACCATAGATTGCTTTATTCAACTTACATACATAATGTGGTGTAGATGTACTTTCAAAACCTAGTAGTTGGCGCATATAAACTTCTTCTTCCAGAACACCATGTAAAAACACGTTATGCACATCTAATTGCCTTAAGCTCCATCCTCTAGACACAACAATGGACAAAACCAATCTAATTGTAGCAATTTTAACAACTGGACTGAAAGTATCTTCATAATCAATCCCATACCGTTGTTTAAAACCTTTAGCTACGAATCTTCCTCTATATCGATCAATTGTTCCATCTGACTTTCGTTTAATCTTAAACATCCATTTACAGTCAATTATATTTTTACCTTTGCTAGGTGGCACAAGGTTCCAAGTCTTGTTCCGGATCAAAGCATCAAACTCAGATTGCATGGCTTCTTTCCACTTGGAATCCTTCAGAGCTTCCTGTACCGTCTCTGGTTCCCCTATCACACATGTATTACACCATCTAACACGTCCATCAGTGATTACTTTGGGTTTGACAATACCACTTTGTAGGCGTGTATGCGGACGAGGTGCAGGAGCCGGTGCAGATGAGGTAGGGGAAGCAGATCCTTCCAGTGCAGGCACAGGAGATCCTGGAGCCGCAGAAGATCCGCCCGTGGAGTCCTCCTGATGCGCTGTCGGAGCAGGGGTCTGTGACGCGGAGGCAGCTCCTGCTGGCGCAGAAGATCCTATCGGTGCAGAAGCTGTCGTTGGCGCAGTCGCAGGTGCTGGCAATCCTACCCCCCCACGCGGCGCAGGCGGAGTGGCTCCTGACGCCTCGGGGCTGTCTGGCGCAGGCGACGGTGCAGGAGGATCCGCCTGGGATCCAGTGCCTGATCCTGTAGCTAAATCTCCATGGAGAAACGCGCCGGGATCTTCTGTGTCCTCATCCTGCACATCTACCTGATCCAAAAAATCTCCAGAAACACTTGATGATTTATTAGTATGATTTTTAGTAACATTAGAGTCAATACAATCTACACCCCCACAATCTGGATTAAGGAGATGATCAGGAAGGAGAAGAATTTCTTTTCTCAATCTAGCTCCTGCATTTTGGTTTCTCAAATGGAAACACTGATTCATCAAAGACAACATCTCTAGATATGTAGACCCATCCTGTGCTGGGTTCTAGACATTTGAAACCCTTGTGGCGAGAGCTGTAGCCAAGAAACACACACCTGATGGATCGAAAAGCAAGCTTGTGAGCATTATAGGGCCTAAGATTAGGCCAACATGCGCACCCAAACACACGGAGTGCACTGTAATCTGGTGTTTCCTTGAAAAGATGCTGAAAGGGTGTACCAAAATCTATAATTTTGCTGGGAAGCTGATTGATAAGATAGGTTTCGGTAAGGAATGCCTCATCCCAAAACTTTAAGGGCATAGAGGCATTTGCTAGGAGGGCAAGACCAACTTCTACTATGTGCCGATGTTTCCTCTCTGCAGATCCATTTTGCTGGTGTGCGTGAGGACAAGAAACGTGATGAGAGATCCCTATTCGTTGGAAGAAGGAATTGAGCTTCTCATATTCTCCTCCCCAATCACTTTGAACAGAGATTATCTTCCTATTGAACTTCCTTTCAACAAGATTCTGGAAGTCATGAAAAACTTGAAAGACATCAGATTTCTTTTTAATTAGGTAGATCCAAGTGTATTTGCTATAGTCATCTATGAAGCTAACATAGTATGTGTGTCTTCCAATAGAGGTTGGTGCCGGCCCCCACACATCAGAAAAGATTAAATCAAGAGGAGCATGAGACACACTAGTGGATATAGGATACGGAAGCTGATGATTCTTAGCTTTTAAACATGAATCACACACAGAGCTGGAACTCTCATCACTAACACAAGGTAAACGATTGTTTTTAATGACACGCTCAACAATAGGAATTGAAGGATGACCTAAACGACTATGCCATCTTGATGTAGACGGCTTTATTGCACCAAATATCTGCTTCCGTGACTCGGCTTCTCTTGATTGGAGCCAAAGAGGGTACAAACCACCCTCACACTTGCCTTGATGAATTGTTCTCTTCGTGACCCGATCCTTTACAAGAAATAGATTCGGATGAAATTCAACAAGGGCATTATTATCGGATGTAAAACGATGAATGGAAGCAAGGCTTTTGTTTGCAGTGGGTACATGAAGAATATTTTTCAGATGCAAATTTCTATGTGGGGTATGTAAAGTTGTATGACCAATGTTACTAATTTTCATACCTGAACCATTGGCGGTGTGCACCTGATCTTGTCCATGATACTTGTCACGAACAGTAAGCTTATCAAGCTCGCTTGTGATGTGGTCGGTGGCGCCACTGTCCATGTACCAGTTCGTGTCTACCCCATAATTGGTGGTAGCAGAACCTGCATTCTTGCCTTGACCTTGATAGCTTTCATCATAGCAGTACCAGCAATCAACTGCCTCATGGCTTCCCTTGCCGCAGATTTGGCACGTCAACTTGTTGCTGGATCCTTGATGAGCTTGCTTGGGAGGCTTGTTGCCACGGCCACCAAAGCCGCCACAGCCGCCGCGACCACCACGGCCACGGAAATTGTTTCCCCGGCCCCTGCCTACTGAATTTGCGGAGGACTGATAGCCTCCACTGTTGTTCTCCTGAAGCAACTCAAGTCTTGAATCAAAGGCTAGCAATTGAGAGTACAACTCGCTCACCGAGATAGGGGTCGTGCGCCCCATAACCGAAGACACAAGCGGGTTGTAGTCGATGTCGAGTCCGGCAAGGATGAGAGTCACCATCTTAGCATCTTCTATCACCTTGCCGGCCGCCGCTAGCCCGTCGCCAAGTTTCTTCATCTTGGAGAAGTACGCCGTGGCAGTCATACTGCCTTTCTTGCAGGTCGCGAGTTGCATCCGGAGATTTGTAACTCGTGCACGAGATTGTGCCGAGTACATGGTTTCTAGCACCTCCCAAACGGGTGCCGACGACTCCAAGGTCGCCACTTGCACCAACACGTCAGCGGTGAGAGAGTAGAGGATGTAGGACAGGGGTTGTTGATCCTGCGCCATCCACCTCTAATGCTCTGGGTTGGGGACAGTGATCTTCTTGCCGTCCTTGTCTTCGACCTCCATGGTGCGCTCCGGCTCCCGTGACTTTCTTGTGAGGATTGGCACGAGATCGGCCCCACGGATGGCCGGCATGACTTGGGCTTTCCATAGGAGATAATTCTCCCGCGTCAGCTTCTCGGAAACCTTGGGACCGAGAGGAGGAAGGGCACCCGCGGTGGAGTTGGACACCGTGGATGGAAGGCTGGATTAGATGTGTTTTGGAAGGTTGGCTCTGATTACCATGAAAGAATAGAAGGTAACGAGGCTGCCTATCTTGGCTCGCCTTCGGTTCCGTGTTAATTATATAAGGACAACGCCCTTAACAGATTACAAGAGATATGGTTGTTGATTAGCTTGATCTCCAAGTCCTAGATACAACAAACTGTAGCGAACATGGCCTCATATGCCATTTGTTCAAGTTTGATTTTGGTGATTAATGACAACATTATCAATGGGACTAACCATATTATCTAGCATGCCTTTGTAGACACTTTTAGGTCCCAAGGATGCAAAAATACCACATGCCAAAATGAGAAGATAGTGTATTTTTCAAGGGTCAAAACTGTGGAAGAAAAAGAAAGAAAAGAGTAGCGTCGGATGAACCGACTGTACCCTTGGAAGCGACGTCGGTGCAATCACCGGATGAAGTGGTACACTGCGTGAAGACTCAAGACAACATGATGATCACCGGATCAACCGACGGCCCCATTACTAGTTGCGCCGGATGAATCAAGAGACCAAGCCTGCAGAAATCAGTAGCACCGGATGAACCGATGGGTGAGAGCGGTTCATCCGACGGCGTCAAATCAGCTAATAGAGAGGTCCGGGAGCGAAGCTCTTCAGCACCGGATGAACCGTTGAACATAAGGGGTCAGCAGCGGTTCATCCGACGGCCGCGTATTCGCTAACAGAGAGGTTTTGGCTGCGATTCTATCAGCACCGGACGAACCGACGGCTAGGCAAGAAGACCGTCGGTGCAAGCATCGGAGGATATGTGTCAGTGGGAATGCAACGGCTAAGTGACGTGGAGGGAACCGGATGAACCGACGCCTGGAAAAAGTGTAGCGGCAGTTCATCCGACGGTACCAATTTCAGCAGCTTTTAGCCAACGACTCTTTGGACGCCTTAGGCTATTTATACCCCCTCCACTCACCCATTTGGAGTTGCTGGAGTGTGTGGAAGTACAGAGGAGTTCAAGACACATAGAAGATCATATCCAAGCCATCCAAGTGTTAAATTGCTCATCTATAGACTTGCACATGCTTTGTGTGTGTGCTTAGTGTTAGGTTTAGCTTAGAGCTAAGTGAGTGCAAGGTGTGCCTACCTTGTGAGGTGATTCTCGAGTGGATCAAGTTGTACGAGGTGCACCGGAAGCCTTGGAGCCTAGGTGGCTCTCCGGCAAACGTCTTCGACCCTCCTGCTTGGTGTGGAGCGGCGAGGACACTTTGTGCGGGGGACGTGGAGACCCCCTTCCCTTGGTGGAGAAGCTCCTTAGTAGAGGCAGCATCAAGGTGACCAAGGGAGCTTGGCGAGTGCCTTCGTGGCGAGCCTTTGTGGCAAGTCAAATGGTGCTCTTGGGAGAGACTTGGTGACCGGGAAGCAATACTCTTGTGTAGAGTGCTTCAAAAATGTGGACTAGGGGTGGCTTAGTGCCTACCAATACCACAGGATAAATCGCGTGTCAAGAGTTTGCTTCCTCTCATCCCCTTTACTTTTCCGCATTATATTCTTGCAATCCTTGCGTGCCTTTACTTTCCTAGAGTAGCATCTTGCTAGGATTGGCTATAGGTTGCAAAACTTGTTTGGGATGGGAGTTTCACACTAGAACAACCATAGTTGCACATCTAGATAGTATGTTTTAGTTTATGTTTCATGCAAAATAGTGAAAGCCATAGGTTAAGTTTTTAAGTTGCCTGATTCACCCCCTCCCCCTCTTAGGCTATGAGCATCCGATTCCTTACAAGTAGTATCAGAGCCGGGACTCACTTCCTTCACAAGGATACGCCAATTCGATTGGCAATTTATGAAAACCGGCTCATTGGATCAGTTAGGCTTCACCGCCTAGTGAGTTGCTCTTTAGAGGATGAAAGGGGTGGATACCATAGGTTTGGCTCCACATTTCGATGGCACGGGTTACTCTCGTTGGAAGGTCCTCATGGAAGCTTATTTACAAGCTAAGGATCTTGATGTTTGGAGGGTCACCGATGAGGGTGTTAGAAATGGTACTAGGAAGGAGAAACAATTTGATGTTATTGCAAAGAGTATCATTTTATCATCTCTAGATGTAGGTGTTTTCAATAGAGTTTTTACTAGTGAAAATGCTCATGTGCTATGGAATACCATCAAGGAACAAAATGAGGGTTCAAAAGAAGTAGCTAATGAACGCTACAGTTGTGTCCTTGAGGAATTCAATAGCTTTAAGCAACTTGAGAATGAAAATGTTGAATCTATGTACTCACGCCTAAATGTTCTTGTCAATGAGATTAATGCTTTAGGTGTGAAGGACATCACGGACATGAACATGAACCGCAAGATCCTTCAAAGTCTCCGGAAGCCCGATTATGACTTGGTGAAAGCTATCATCTATGAGAAGAAGCTTGAAGAGTTGAAGCCTTCTCAAATCTTTAGCAAGATCATGGCACATGAATTTCAAATCATGCCCAAGTCCAAGAAATCTTCCAAGGATGAGCTCAAGACAAAGGAAGAACCAAAACTTGAGCTCAAGGCAACACCCCAAGAACCATCTTTTCCAACCGCAAGCCATGCTCTCTCAAGCCGACAAGAAAACTCAAGTGAAGATGATGATGGTGATGACGATGAAGGCTCCTCAAGTGATGAAGAGGTCAAGTCGATGGTTGCCATGTACGTGAAGAAGATCTTTAAGTATGTGAAGAAAGTCAACATGTACGACTACAACATCCACTTGAGAGAAGGGTGTCATCATCAACATATCAAGTTCACCAAGATCAAGCACAAGCCCAAGAAGAAGGTGGTCAAGGAGAAGAAGCCGAAGCAAGAAGCACTCACCGCCATCCGTGAGTGGATAAGTGGTGGAGAATCAAGTTCTTGTAGCTCAAGTGATGAATCAAGCAAGAACTTCACCACCCGCTTCATGCAAGGTCCCCTATCATCATCACACATGTGCCTTATGGCCCAAGGTATGAAAAGCAATGTAAGTGATGATGAATCCGATGTCACCTCAATTGATGATCTTGTTGAGCTAGTAAATGAGCAAAAAGGGATGCTAGAAAAACAAGCTAAAGAAATTAAAGAACTTAATGTTCTCAATGATCTTAGTGCCACCCTTGCTACAAATTATGAACATTTGTTGTGCAAATTCAAATTGCTTAGCAAGGAGTGTGATGAGCTAAAATCTAAGCTTGAGAACATTGAAATTAAAACTAGTGATTCCGTTGAGCTTGATGAATCATCTATCCCTTGTGCAATTCCTATATCCAAGGTAGATGCTTCAACTTCTTGCATTGATTTAATTGATGATCTTGCTCACCATCATGCAATGAGAATGTTAAGATTATGAGCATGAAGAATGATGAGCTCAAACAAGAAGTAAAATGGCTCCAAGAGAAGTTGGTAAGCTTGATGGGTAAGGGCAAGAACAATGAGGAACAAGTAGAAGCCTCTCGAGACATGAAGGGCAACGTCCAACCTTCTCAAGATAACCGTGATGACATGGTGAAGAAGCTTGAGAAGGGATCCACCGTGACTTGCTATAAGTGTCATGAAGAAGGGCACAAGTTCTACAAATGCCCTCAATTCGTCAAGAACATGGACAAGGGTGAGAAGAAGAAGATGAACACCACCATCAAGAGCTCTCTCATCTACACCAAGCCTAACCGCAAGAACAAGATCAAGAGCAACTCCTATGCCATCAAGAAGAAAGCTAATGGCAAGGTGGTTGCACACAAGGTTGGGAAGTTGAAGGAGTGGGGTTGGAACCAACCCATTTGGGTGCCAAAGGAAGTCATCACCAACATGAAGGGGCCTCAAATGATTTGGGTTCCTAAGGCCACGTGAAGGCCATGATTTCGGGGACTTGGGAGGCTTGGCACAAAGAAGAAGTGAAGATTCAAGTCTAGAAGCCAAGTTTGCAAGATTGGACATGTGTTGCCCAAGCTCCCCGGTTAAGGTAATGAAAACTAACTCATCTCATGTATCATTGTAGCTCCATTGCCTTGTTTAGGTTGCATTTGTTGCTATACCTAGTTGTTTACATATGGTAGGTTGCTTGTGTCATGTGCTAACCCATGAGCAACCTACATGGTTTGATTAGTGTGTAGGAAAGCTACACTTGTCTCTTTCATGATGCATATTTTCATATATATTTCTTTGCATCATGAGCAAGCTATAGGGTTAGCTTCCCTTTTGTTGTCATAAACAATGTGTATACATTCGGTTGGTGATTCAAACACTAAATGCACACATTTAGGAGGAGCTCATCCTATGATTTGTTTGTGGGACTAACATCATTTCAAGCTTATCTTGTGTAGTCCCTTGGTGACGCGTTCCGGTGCGGTACTTCATTCTAAGAGAATGCTATTTCACTCTAAATGTGATCTAACATCTCGAAGAGAGTGAATATAGCAATATGAGCTTCATGCTATTGAGTCATGTCCTTGCGAGCTTATGTCTCTATGTAAGTTCAAAGGCAATGAACTCATACATTCCTAATCCTTGTGGTACCCCAAGCATCTTCTTTGCAAGTTTCTTTCAAAGTGGTGTCATCTCCAAGTGATATCATTTTCAAGTGGCTTATCGCAATGTGGTGCCAACAAGGTAGGGAGGAACAATCCCCGGAGGTGTGCAATGCTCAAAATCTACAAGTGATTTTATTCCAAAGGGGGAGAATTTGGAGCCAAAGAAAGTCATGTTTCTAAAGGGGAAGTAGCAAGCTATATGTGAAGAGAAGATCATGAAAAAGGGAGAACACATCTAGGGGGAGTTGGATGATGGTAAGCATCCAAGCAAGTGTAAGTGGTTCAATTTTGTCAATTTTTGTAAATTTATGCTTGCTTTGATTGTGTTGTCATAAATCACCAAAAAGGGGGAGATTGTAGCGAACATGGCCTCATATGCCATTTGTTTAAGTTTCATTTTGGTGATTAATGACAACATGATCAATGGGACTAACCATATTATCTAGCATGCCTTTGTAGACACTTTTAGGTCCCAAGGATGCAAAAATACCATATGCCAAAATGAGAAGATAGTGTATTTTTCAAGGGTCAAAACTGTGGAAGAAAAAGAAAGAAAAGAGTAGCGTCGGATGAACCGACGGTACCCTTGGAAGCGGCGTCGGTGCAATCACCGGATGAAGTGGTACACTGCGTGAAGACTCAAGACAACATGATGATCACCGGATCAACCGACGGCCCCGTTACTAGTTGCGCCGGATGAATCAAGAGACCAAGCCTGCAGAAATCAGTAGCACCGGATGAACCGATGGGTGAGAGCGGTTCATCCGACGGCGTCAAATCAGCTAACAGAGAGGTCCGGGAGCGAAGCTCTTCAGCACCGGATGAACCGTTGAACATAAGGGGTCAGCAGCGGTTCATCTGACGGCTGCGTATTCGCTAACAGAGAGGTTTTGGCTGCGATTCTATCAGCACCGGATGAACCGACGGCTAGGCAAGAAGACCGTCGGTGCAAGCGTCGGAGGATATGTGTCAGTGGGAATGCAACGGCTAAGTGACGTGGAGGGAACCGGATGAACCGACGCCTGGAAAAAGTGTAGCGACGGTTCATCCGACGGTACCAATTTCAGCAGCTTTTAGCCAACGACTCTTTGGACGCCTTACGCTATTTATACCCCCTCCACTCACCCATTTGGAGTTGCTGGAGTGTGTGGAAGTACAGAGGAGTTTCAAGACACACAGAAGATCATATCCAAGCCATCCAAGTGTTAAATTGCTCATCTATAGACTTGCATATGCTTTGTGTGTGTGCTTAGTGTTAGGTTTAGCTTAGAGCTAAGTGAGTGCAAGGTGTGCCTACCTTGTGAGGTGATTCTCGAGTGGATCAAGTTGTACGAGGTGCGCCGGAAGCCTTGGAGCCTAGGTGGCTCTCCGGCAAACGTCTTCGACCCTCCGGCTTAATGTGGAGCAGCGAGGACACTTTGTGCGGGGAACGTGGAGACCCCCTTCCCTTGGTGGAGAAGCTCTTTAGTAGAGGCAGCATCAAGGTGACCAAGGGAGCTTGGCGAGTGCCTTCGTGGCGAGCCTTTGTGGCAAGTCAAGTGGTGCTCTTGGGAGAGACTTGGTGACCGGGAAGCAATACTCTTGTGTAGAGTGCTTCAACAATGTGGACTAGGGGTGGCTTAGTGCCTACCGATACCACGGGATAATTCGCGTGTCAAGAGTTTGCTTCCTCTCATCCCCTTTACGTTTCCGCATTACATTCTTGCAATCCTTGCGTGCCTTTACTTTCCTAGAGTAGTATTTTGCTAGGATTGACTATAGGTTGCAAAACTTATTTGGGATGGGAGTTTCACACTAGAACAACCATAGTTGCACATCTAGATAGTATGTTTTAGTTTATGTTTCATGCAAAATAGTAAAAGCTATAGGTTAAGTTTTTAAGTTGCCTAATTCACCCCCTCCCCCTGTTAGGCTACAAGCATCCGATTGCCTAATAGTGAAAAGAGTTCTACTGTGTCAAGAGTGGAACCAAACAAAAGGTGGATCCAAAGTACTTACATATAGTTCCATATACAGGATTATCTGCATATTGCAAAGACATAAAAGCAGAACAGTTAGCACAAGACCGCCCTCCACTGCACTGTATAATGTAAAGAATACAAACTTAAATTAATGGGCATCACTGGCGTGGAAAATAAAATACCTACCGAGATGATGATGCGGCCGGAAGTGCCAAAGGCAGCATGTCCGATGTCTGGGTAGGTCTCAAGGCCTTCCTTGCTGTCCAGGCAACGCCGCAGAAGTATGCCTGTGCACCATGCTAGTGCACCCAACACTGCCAGTATCACTAGTCCAAGCCAACCGCCTTGCTTGACAGCATAAGGTGTTGATAGGATCCCAACACCACATAAGACATTCACTCCTGCATATGACAACAAAGTAAATGAGGCCTTTGTCTTTCATAATCAAAATGGTGATGTTAAGATTGAGAACACTATTATGTAGTTTGCTTACAGAAAGGAGAAAGTCTGCCATTCTCTACTACACCAACTGATTAATCTGATAATTGCGATGTAACAAACGAACTGAAGCTGCAGAACTAAACTACTAATTCTACTGAATTTTGCCCCCTAGAATATGCAGAAAAAACTAATTGAGGTCAGTTTCAGATATTTCCACAACAAGAACATCACATGTAGCTGTTAAGGGGAAAGTGGATACTGAAAAAGTGGGGATCTTTGATGCATCATAATATAAAATTCATGCACTTTATTTCAAAAATAAAAAAAACTCATCGTCATGTGCAGATACTAAAGGCAAACATATTCCTGAGTATAAGCCACATACTCTGATTTGATTATGACAATGTTTCCCTTTCAATTTGACAAAGACAGATTTAGGGCACTCCCAGTGGAGACTCTACGTAGAGTCTAAGACTATTTATGACCTCGATGGTATCATAGACTTTGAGTCTAAATAAGACTTGGAGTCTTAGTTTTCTTCATCTTGTAAGGAATCAAATGCTCGTAGCCTAAGAGGGGGAGGGGGTGAATTAGGCAACTTAAAATCTTAACCTATGACTTTCAATATTTTGCATAAAACATAAACTAGAACATTCTAACTAGATGTGCAACTAAGTTTGTTCTAGTGTGAAACTCCCATCCCAAAACAAGTTTTGCAATCTATAGCCAAACCTAGGAAGATACTACTCTAGAAAAGTAAAAGCAAGCAAAGATTGCAAGAGAGTAATGCGGAAACGTAAAGGGGATGAGAGGAAGCAAACTTTTGACACGCGATTTATCCCATGGTATCGGTAGGCACTAAGCCACCCCTAGTCCACGTTGTTGAAGCACTCCACACAAGAGTATTACTTTCCGGTCACCAAGTCTCTCCCAAGAGCACCACAAAGGCTCGCCACAAAGGCACTCGCCAAGCTCCCTTGGTCACCTTGATGTCGCCTCCACTAAAAAGCTTCTCCACCAAGGGAAGGGGATCTCCACGTCCCCTGCACAAAGTGTCATCGCTGCTCCACACCAAGCCGGAGGGTCGAAGACGTTTGCCGGAGAGCCACCTAGGCTCCAAGGCTTCCGGCGCACCTCGTACAGCTTGATCCACTCGAGAATCACCTCACAAGGTAGGCACACCTTGCACTCACTCAGCTCTAAGCTAAGCCTAACACTAAGCACACACACAAAGCATGTGCAAGTCTATGGATGAGCAATTTAGCACTTGGATGGCTTGGATATGATCTTCAATGTGTCTTGGACTCCTCTGCACTTCCACACACTCCAGCCAGCTCAAATGACGGGGTGGAAGGGGTATAAATAGGACAAGGCATCAAACTAACCGTTGGGCCAAAGCTGCAGAAAGTAGTACCATCGGATGATCCGACGCTATGCTTTTCCCGGGCGTCGGTTCATCCGGTGCTACTAGTCGTTGCCTTCCACCGCACATGACCGTTGACACAAATCATCCGACGTTTCAACCGATGCACCGTCGGTTCATCTGGTGCTGAAGGGTTCCGCTGAAAAACCTTACTGTTAGCTATAACGAGGCCGCCGGATGAACTGATGCTTAGCCCGCTGGTTCATCTGGTGCAACTGCTTCCTGCGCCAGCTCCTCCCTGTCTTGATCTCACAAACCATCGGATAGAGCGACGGTGTTCACTCATGGACCATCGGTTCATCCGGCGCCTTTGACTCTTCTGCTTTGCCTCTGGTCAATCATCCGGTGCAACTAGAATATGTACCGTCGGTTCATCCGACGGTGCCTATTGACTTGAGCCTTCACTGCAGTGTACCAATTCGTCCGACCATTGCACTGACGCTTGCTTCTAGGGTACTGTCGGTTCATCTGACGGTGTCATTTTCCATCATTTTCTTCTACGGTTTTGACCATTGAAAAATACACTATCTTCTCATTTTGGCATATGGTATTTTTACATCCTTGGGACCTAGAAGTGTATACAAAGACATGCTAAACAATATAGTTAGTCCCATTAATCATGTTATCATTAATCACCAAAATCAAACTTGAACAAATGGCATAGGCTATGTTCGCTACACATCTCTCTTCCATAAATATGCTACCACATCAGCGTCACATCAGCAAATTATAATAAATATGAAGATAATAAATAGGCTTAGACTCTATGGTAGAGTCTGCATTGTGAATGCCCTTAAATCCATATGCCTGAGTACAATATAGCCAGTTGTCCATGACACATATTCCTGTCACAAGACAGTACTGACTGACAAACCATGTGATATCTAATTATCTATTTTATATAGATCAAGAAGAAGAAGAAGAAGAAGAAGAAGAAACAATTTATTGACCTGTGGTTTGGCATGCCAAAAGGGGGTAGTTGTACCAACAAAACACAACTGACTACTCTGCTTCAGCTATGCTAAATCTAGTTAATTGAAAAGTAGTATTTCCTCAAAACATTTGGCTGATGAACTAATTGACAGTGTACCAGACTTATGGTCAGGTGCGGACCCAAGGCCCGGCCACTCTTGGCAGCTGGCCCGGGCTCTGTCGTCGCACACCTGCAAGAGAATGTGCATGCATAGGCATGAGTAGTACGCGTTCGACAGTTTTTGCATGCATGTAGCTAGGTGTATTAGTCATCAGATGTGTTGTCAGGCTAGTGGTTTGGCAGTTATTCAGGTACGGAGCACGTTGCAAAGGCAGATTGGAAGAGACTGGTCTTAGGCTCTTCCGCCTGGGCTCGGTTCGATCGCTGGGTCCGCCACCGCTTATGGTGCTTCTTGAGTAAAATTAGTGCATCATAACTGACCTTGGTGTAAGTTCATGCAGAATGCACCCATGAAAAAAATAACTGATATTATATCGTGAATAGAATGTGTAAGAATGGTAAACTGGAAACTAATAATTCAGATCTCATCCTCAACTGTCTTTCCTCCACCACGTCCCCACCACGTCGTCGAAGCCCTGGAGACGGAGCTCCACATCAACCGCCGAGAGTTCAAGGTGGTCAAGCACTTCGCCGAGCAGTACCTGATCCTCTTCGACGATAGCCGGGCTCTCCACCGTGTCCTGGGCTACCGTGACGTCAGAAGTGGAGGCCGCACCTTCCACTTTGACAACTGGACAGAGCAGCGCGGCGCGGCGGAAGGCATGATGGAGTTTCGGGTGAGGCTGCGCGTTGAGGGCGTCCCCATCCAGGCGTGGTCTGAGGAGGAGGTGGCAAAGGTCATCAGCCCGCACTGCGCCATCCACTACGTCGAGCGGCACTCACGCCAACTTGACCGCACCAGAACTTACGACCTGTGGGCATGGTGTTCCAACCCAAGTAAGATCGCCAAGAGAGTCATGCTAACCATATCTGATCCAGACAGGGAGTTTGATGATGACGGTGCTGCAAGATCCTCCCACGACATCAAGCGCAAGCTCGACTACAAGCTGCACATCCACCTGGACGTGGTGGAGGACCTCTCCTTCCTTGGTAGGGGAGGCGGGAACGGCCACAACAACAGGAAGCCCCACCGTGAGTTCCTCTGGAACTATGGTGCTCCGGACTCCCTAGGTGAGCGACGCACCAGGCAGCGACACGACTACGGCGATGGCTAGAACCACGACTACCGCCCCCGTCGGGATCGCGATGATGACTATGACAACAACCACAACCGTGGCGTACGGCGCCACCGCAGCCAGTCCTCCTGGGGACGCATGACACGCTGTCGGGGGACGGCCGAGGACTGCTACAACGCCTCACCTTACCGTTGCAACGGAAATCAGGGATACGGCGGCCACCGCAGCAGAGCGGCGGCGGCAGCCCAACGCCCTGTTCGTCTGGCTTATCAACCACCAGCCAGCGGTACTTTTCTCTCAGAACAAATCAGTCACCAGCTACCAGCCAGCAGTACTTTTCTCTCAGAACAAATCAGCACCAGCCACCAGCAGCCAGCCAGACGAACATGACGCAAACCAAGACCACCGGACGCCCAAAGCACAACGGCAAGAAAGTCTCCTTCGCCACACCAATCGAGCAAATAATGGGTGAGATTCCAGCAGGCCGTTCCAGATCAGGGGTGTTTACTTTTCATGCCTGTGTTGACATCATCCCCCCCTAAGTTGTTTGATCCCATGAGAGATGAATCGCTCAGCAACCCTTTGTTTGCAGATGATCATCTCAAAGAACAGCGCATCAGGGCCATGCTGAACTGTGCCAAGGAATGGATCCCCGTCCAGTCGCCGGCGGCGGCAGGGCCAGCACCGGATGAGGAGGGACGACACTTCAACAACAACAGCACCTCGCAGGTTTGTCGTCCTGATATTGAACCTGATTCACTTGTGCATTCTGTTGGGGAGGGCTTAAATTCAAGCGAGTTAACTACACCAGCCGGGAGGGGTTCCCTTGAGCATTTAGTAGAGACATCCGTAACTGCTGAGCTGAACTCACAAACCGAGCAACCTGTTCCTGAAAGTTCAGTAGAGTTAAACACACAAGCTGAGCAACCTGTTCATGTTTTTTCTGTATTGTCAAACCCACAAGCTGCGCAACATGTTCATGTTTTTTCAGTAGGTTTAGCGGCACCAGTTGAAGTTTTACATGCTTCCGAAACTGAAGTTGTTCCCCACGAAAACCTACCTGAGGAGAGGCATAATCAAGAGGTGTCTGCCACAATAGCTGAGCTCCCAACACCAAATACAACCCCCACACAAATGCCTTCCCGAGAACAACTAGAGCAACCTGAAACACATGAGAGGTTCGCACAACAGCACACAACCCAAACTGCGGCCACCACCACGGTAGATGCATTAGCTTTTGATCCTGGAATTTTACAAAGTCCTGATCTGCTCGTAACACAAGCCATTGAACTCACACACATAGCAGACGTCAATGCCCTGACAGAACAGCACATACTCCATCAAACATACACCCAATAAACGCCTGCTGTTCCACCAGCAACTGAGCCTTTGGATGACCTCACGTGCTTTATTAACTTTGTAACAGGCTCACCCAATGCTCCAATCCTTCACACACCCCCACGAGTAAATCCCACTTTTAGCCCTACTCCTGCCAGTAATGCTCCAACCACACAACAGAGGAAAAGCTCAAGACTAGCTGATAAGGCCAAGGCAAACCCAGGCAAAGGGAGCATTCAGCTTGCCCAACAAGTGCTAATTAATAAGCTTGGCGACCTAATTCCTGATACACAGCATATAACTGACACTAATCTTGATTCATTGGTGCAACGCCTTCCACGCCCTTTTAACAAGAATACTATGGAGGCGCTCCAGGTACTGGTGGAAAAAGGAAACAAAACCAGTAAGAAGAAATCCAAGGTGACCCCGGTGATGGAGGAGCTGGCGCCAATGGTGTAGCGAGGTCATGCAGATCAATCCTTTCAAGACTGAACCAGAGTAGTTGTTTATTTTTCATCATGTTACCCAAGAAACTTTGGAACTTGCCAGTATCTGTAATCTGTATTGGGCCAGCAATTTTGACCTGCGGCTTCAGCGGTGGGTTGGGCCCGACCAAACCACTGACACTCACGAAGTCTGCCGATCAGCCCTCACCGTCGCAGTCATCATCTACCACATAGTTAGTTCTGTATCCAGCCGGCTTTGTATTTGGCCCTTACGCCAAGCCTGCTAGACTACAATATGTCGTGGATCACATTTCTGAGATAAGTTGTTGGTGCATTCCTTATGTCACAAAAACAATGTAACGGGCTGTGCTGGAATGTGCGTGGTTTAAACGCTGAAGCTAGAAGGGCGAGCATTAGAAATGCAGTTAGTACATCGGGTGCGACAATTGTTTGCCTTCAGGAAACAATATTAGCACACTGGACTCCCAGATTAGTTGGAGATACACTTGGGACAAACTTCGCAAACAACTTCACAATGCTGCCAGCAAATGGAGTTCGGGGTGGAATCCTTCTTGCTGCAAATGTTCATTATTTCTCGTTGCAAAATTTCCACACCACGAATTATTCTATTTCAGCAGATGTGGTAATGAGATATGACAACACTAGCTGGACCATATAACTCGGGTGTACGGGCCTCAGGGAAATGTTGAGAAAGAAGCTTTTCTGGAGGAAATAAAAAATCTGAAGTCAAGAGGAAAGAACGAGTGGTTAATTTTAGAATACTTCAATTTAATCTACAAGGCGGAAGATAAGAACAACGATCGTCTCAATAGACGCCTCATGACCCGATTCAAAGAGACCTTAGACGAGGCCCAGCTCATGGAGATCGATCTACACGGCCGAGCTTATACCTGGAGTAATGAACAGAATGACCCCACTTTCACCCGAATCGATCGGGTCTTTGGTACACCAGAATGGCACCTCCATTTCCCAAACACTGACCAGCAGGCTCTCCCTACGCTGGGTTCAGATCATGCACCTTTGTTGCTAACAGGAGACGTGGCAAGACAGAACTACTCAGGTTTCCGTTTCGAATCATACTGGATCAACATGCCAGGCTTCAAGGAGACGGTTGCAGCGGCTTGGGCACAACCGGTAAACACGCAGGACGCCATCTTACGCATGCATGTGAAATTAATTCGCATGGCCAAGGAACTCAAATTATGGAGACGGCAAAACCTGGGAAACCTCCCCTTAAGGCTGGAGATTGCAAAACAACTGCTTCTCCTAATGGACACAGAACAAGAATAGAGATCGCTCACGTCTGAAGAACTTGTTTTCTGTCGATACCTCAAAGCAAAAACAGTCGGCCTCGCGGCCATCCTCCGTTCACGAGCAGGGCAACACTCTAGACTAACGTGGCTCAGTAAAGGAGATGCATGCACTAAGTTGTTTATGCTTCACGCTAGCAACAGACGCAGGAAGCTTTTTATCTCATCCCTGAAAGTTGCCGATGGACATGTCAGCACTCATCAACGCAAGGAAGAAGTCATTTTTGACCACTTTGTAAACTTAATTCGACAAACCCAAGAACGAACTGCTAGGTTGAACTGGACAAACCTCGGATATCAGCGTCATGACCTAAGCGAGCTGGAAGAGCTTTTCGAGGAAACAGAGATTAAGAATGTTGTCATGCATCTACCCAATGATAAATCACCCGGTCCCGATGGCTTCATAGGATTGCTTTACAAAAATTGTTGGCCGATCATCCAATCGGATCTCACGGCAGCCCTCCAGGCCTTTCATTCACTACGAACACAACGCTTAGAGTTGATAAATGAAGCAAATGTGGTCCTGATCAATGAGTCTGTTTGAATTTCAGATTTCAGGCCTATTAGCCTCATAAACAACTTTGCAAAAATCATAACAAAAATCCTTGCAAGCAGACTCGCGCCAAAGCTACAAGAATTGGTATCTAGCAGTCAGAATGCTTTCATCAAAAAAAGGTGCATCCATGACAATTTCATCTATGTTCAAAATGTGATCAAGGCATTGCATAAAGCCAAACGTAAGTCGCTCTTCATAAAACTTGACATTTCCAAGGCATTTGACTCGGTTTGTTGGGCATTCCTTCTGGAGACACTCCAAGCGCTAGGATTCGGCCAGCGATGGAGAGATTGGATTGCCACCCTCCTAGCAACTTCATCATCCAAAATTCTCCTAAACGGCACTCCTGGGAGAAAATTCAAGCACGCCCGAGGTCTACGACAGGGCGACCCTCTCTCGCCAATGCTCTTTATCCTTGTCATCGACCCACTTCACCGGCTTATCGACCTGGCAGCCAGTAGAGGAATTTTACACCCGATCCTCCCAAGGGCAGCTTCGCTACGGTGTTCCCTTTATGCTGACGATGCGACCATTTTCGCCAACCCAAAGCGTACCGAGCTATATAACATCAACCAAATCCTAAACCTGTTCGGCAATTGCTCAGGCCTAAAAGTGAACCTAAACAAGACTGAAATCTTCCCAATAAGATGTGATGATGACATGATTCATGAGGCTCTAGTCGACTTCCCCGGAAAAATTGGAAAATTCCCCGGCAAATACCTCGGTCTCCCCCTCCACACACGCAAGCTACGACGAGTGGATGTCCAGCCTTTGCTCGACAAAATCGGAGCACGACTTCCCGGTTGGAAAGGAAAACTCTTGTCCACGGCAGGCAGAGAGACGTTGGTAAAATGTGTGCTGGCTTCACAGCCAGTTTATCATCTAACAGTCTTCCCGATGCAAAAATGGTTGTTGAAACAGATCAACAAAATGCGCCGAAGCTTCCTTTGGAAAGGAGAAGAACCAGAGAAATTTAGTGGCGGCCACTGCCTCGTCAATTGGCCAACAGTGTGCACACCTAAAGACCTTGGTGGTTTGGGCATCCTAGACCTCGAGCGATTCGCTCGTGCGCTGAGACTCTGGTGGCTCTGGCTCAAATGGAAATTTGCGAAAAGACTGTGGACTAGCTTAGATATTCCCTGCGATAATATTGATAGAGATCTCTTCAACGCCTCCACGGTCACCACGGTAGGGAAGGGTGATAAAGCCATGTTTTGGCACTCGAGCTGGGTCAATGGGCAGGCCCCTAAAAACATAGCCCCCTCCCTTTTCCTCAAAAGCATAAGAAAAAATATCTCAGTTCTGAAAGCAACCGAGAATAATACATGGGTACAACACATTTCTCCCATCAGGACAATAGAGGAGTTACATGATTATGTCAAGTTATGGGAGGAGTTAAGGCTAGTTCATCGAGATATGGAGTCAGAAGACAAGATTAAGTGGAAATGGACACAAGACGGTCAGTATACCACACAAAGTGCTTATCGGATTCAGTTCTTGGGGCGACAAAGAAAACGAGCTCACACACCGATCTGGAAAGCAAAAGCAGAACCGAAGTGTAGAATCTTCGCGTGGATTCTCCTTCAACACAAAATTCTCACGGCCAATAATTTAGCAAAAAGAAACTGGCCACATGAACCCTTGTGTAAGCTTTGTAACGCCTGGCCGGAGATGCCCGCACACTTGTGTTTACAATGCCCGTACACTCGTCAAGTTTGGACCCAATTAACCACTAACATTAGCAGGCAAGACCTACAGGTCCCTCCACCACGCTCCCTGCATGGATGGTGGAAGAGGCTACGTCGAAACTTCAACAAAGATTAGAAACCTTTCGTTGATGGCCTAATTATCTACTTTTGGTGGAACATTTGGAAAGAAAGAAATAGAAGAATTTTTCAGCACGAGTCGAAACAAGTGGCAGAAGTGGTGTCTTTGATCAAAACAGACACGGAGCTCTACCAGAACGCTACAACAAGAGTCAGAACTTAAGCCGTCTTGTGGAGGTGTTTTTTTTTGTATCAGTGGCAAAGCTGTAGTAGTCTGAGTTGGTCCTTTTTGTTTTTTCATGTTTTTTGGTTTTGCTCGTTTTTGTGCTGTTTGTTTGACCCTCTTTTCTTCTAATAAAAACTACGGCAACTCTCTTGCTGTTACGTTCAAAAAAAATCCTCAACTGTCTGTTCCCATGGAATAGCGGCACCACAACAACAATATTTCCATTTATCATAGTTGTGTAAGGCCATTAGCCTAAAGGGAGCATCCTAAAGTAGTGGTTGAATCTTCTTAAGATATGAGCATTACAAAATTAACACGATAATTCAGGGTACAACACTACAACTCAGTTAAATCTAGTAAAGTTTGGATGGCTTTACACGACCTTATGATCTTTGTACCTTGAACCTTTACTTTGCACATTCACAAGGTTTGATAAACTCCATTTGGTAGCTAAAATGGTTAGACAAGTAAAAAGTTTTCCTTGCACAAGAAAAAGGTTGAATTACTAGACTCCATGTTTTTTTCTGATCGAAATTTTGGACCTGATAAGTTCTCTAAGTTTCCTTACCGTGTTTCCTACTTTTTTGTGATGGTGACATGACAACATGTTTAAGTACATATCATCACAATAGGTCACCATCCTATTATTATCATCACAAATCCACCCTGCACTTAGTATCAAGAAATAAGTGCTACAGTTACCTAAATCCAATATGTTCTCTTTGTCCTTTGTTCTTTCTTCTTTCCTTAGAAATTAGATAATGGCCTCCCCATCCCGAAGGTAGTGGTTTGTTTCCACCAATGTAGTTTCATTCGCAATCTTTACAGCCATACAATGCTGATAAATAAAAAATTGAATCCAACAAACTTTGGGTGAGTACTTACCATTCATGACCCCTTGAATATAAGAGCACTGCCGATAGGGCCCCACCTCATGGCCCCCCTGTAAGCAATCAGATACTCGTAGCCTAAGAGGGGGAGGAGGTGAATTAGGCAACTTAAAACCTTAACCTATGTCTCATCACTCTTTGCATAAAACATAAACTAAAACATGCTACCTAGATGTGCAACTATGGTTGTTCTAGTATGAAACTCCCATCCCAAAATAAGTTTTGCAACCTATAGCCAATCCTAGCAAGATACTACTCTAGGAAAGTAAAGGCAAGCAAGGATGCAAGAATGTAATGCGGAAACATAAAGGGGGATGAGAGGAAGCAAACTCTTGACACGCTATTTATCCCGTGGTATCGGTAGGCACTAAGCCACCCCTAGTCCACGTTGTTGAAGCACTCTACACAAGAGTATTACTTCCCGGTCACCAAGTCTCTCCCAAGAGCACCACTTGACTTGCCACAAAGGCTCGCCATGAAGGCACTCGCCCAGCTCCCTTGGTCACCTTGATGCCGCCTCCACTAAGGAGCTTCTCCACCAAGGGAAGGGGGTCTCCACGTCCCCCGCACAAAGTGTCCTCACCACTCCAGACCAAGCCGGAGGGTCGAAGACGTTTGCCGGAGAGCCACATAGGGTCCAAGGCTTCCGGCGCACCTCGTACAACTTGATCCACTCGAGAATCACCTCACAAGGTAGGCACACCTTGCATTCACTCAGCCCTAAGCTAAGCCTAGCACTAAGTACACACACAAAGCATATGCAAGTCTATGGATGAGCAATTTAGCATTTGGATGGCTTGTATATGATCTTCTATGTGTCTTGGACTCCTCTGCACTTCCACATACTCCAGCAAGCTCAAGTGACGGGGTGGAAGGTGTATAAATAGGCCAAGGCATCAAGCTAGCTGTTGGGCCAAAGCTACAGAAAGTAGTACCATCGGATGATCCGACGCTATGCTTTTCCCGGGCGTCGGTTCATCCGGTGCTACTAGCCGTTGCCTTCCACTGCACATGACCGTTGACACAAATCATCTGACACTTCAACCGTCGCACCGTTGGTTCATCCGGTGCTGAAGGGTTCGTCACCAAAACCTTACTGTTAGCTTCTTCGTAGCCGTCGGATGAACCGTTGCTTGTAACCTTGTGACCATCGGTTCATCCGGTGTTGAGGACTTCGTGACCAGAACCTTACTGTTAGCAAACACATGGCCGTTGGATGAACCGCTGCTCCACCGTCGGTTCATCCGGTGCTGTTGATTCCTGCGAGGTAACTGTTTCTTGGTCTCTTGATTCATCCGGCGCATGTAAAACTGGGGGCGTCGGTTCATCCGGTGGTCCATGTTGACTTGAGTACCACTTCATCCGGCCATTGCACCGGCGCTAGCTCTACGGTACCGTCGGTTCATCCGACGGTGTCTTTTTCCTGTTTCTTTCTTCTTGTTCGTCTTGCCTCAAAATATATGCTATCTTCTCTTTTTGGCATATGGTATTTTTGCATCCATAGGACCTAGAAATGTCTACAAAGACATGCTCAACAATATGGTTAGTCCCATTGATCATATTGTCATTAATCACCAAAATCAAACTTAAACAAATGGCATATGAGACCATGTTCGCTACAATCTCCTCCTTTTTGGTGATTTATGACAACACAATCAAAGCAAGCATAAATTTGCAAAAATTGACAAAATTGAACCACTTACACTTGCTTGGATGCTTACCATCATCTTACCATCATCCAACTCCCCCTAGATGTGTTCTCCCTCTTCCATGATCTTCTCTTCACATAAAGCTTGCTACTTCCCCTTTGGAAACATGGCTTGCTTTGGCTCTAAATTCTCCCCCTTTGGAATAAAATCTCCAAAAAGTGTCCAAAACAAAATTGTCTCCAAAGGAATTTTAGCAAGTCCTAGTAATCATAGCTCAAAGAGAAATGTTAAATGCAAGGGAGAAAGTCGCACGAACTATGATCCATATGTATGATATCAATGAAGATACCACATGTGCGAATAACTAAGGTGGATCACTAGCTCATGAGACTAGCATGATATAAACTAAGCTCCCTCTAAGTTTGTGCACAAAATGATAGTGTGAAAATCAAGTGCACAACTACAAATTTGTAAGATAAGGAAGCTTAGGGCATATCATGCAAGGAGGTAGCTTAAAAGACAAGAGATAAGACAAGAGAGTTCTTGTAACATTACCACTTGTAGATTTTGAGCATTGCATACCTCCAGGGGAGGTTTCCTCTCTACCTTGTTGGCACCACATTGAGATGAGCCGCTTGAAAATGATATCACTTGGAGAGGACACCACTTTGAAAGAAGCTTGCAAAGAAGACACTTGGGGTACCACAAGGTTTAGGAATGTATGAGTTCATTGCCTTTGAACTTATATAGAGACATAAGCTCGCAAGGACATGACTCAATAGCATGAAGCTCATATTGCTATATTCACTCTCTTAGAGATGTTAGATCACATTTAGAGTGAAATAGCATTCTCTTAGAATGAAACACTACACCGGAATGCGTCACCAAGGGACTACACAAGATAAGCTTGAAATGATGTTAGTCCCACAAACAAACCATAGGATGAGCTCCCCCTAAATGTGTGCATTTAGTGTTTGAATCACCAACCAAATGTATGCACATTGTTTATGACAACAAAAGGGAAGCTAACCCTATAGCTTGCTCATGATGCAAAGAGATATATATGAAAACATGCATCATGAAAGAAACAAGTGTAGCTTTCCTACACACTAAACAAACCATGTAGGTTGCTCATGGGTTAGCACATGACACAAGCAAACTACCATATGTAAACAACTAGGCATAGCAACAAATGCAACCTAAACAAGGCAATGGAGCTACAATAATACATAAGATGAGTTCTAGTTTCCATTACCTTAACCGGGGAACTTGGGCAACACATGTCCAATCTTGAAAACTTGGCTTCTTAACTTGAATCTTCTCATCTTCTTTGTGCCAAGCCTCCCAAGTCCTGTACTCATAGCGTTCACGTGGCCTTAGGAACCCAAACCATTTGAGGCCCCTTCATGTTGGTGATGACTTCCTTGGGCACCCAAATGGGTTGGTTCCAACCCTACTCCTTCAACTTCCCAACCTTGTGTGCAACCACCTTGCCATTAGCCTTCTTCTTGATGACATAGGAGTTGCTCTTGATCTTGTTCTTGCGGTTGGGTTTGGTGTAGATGAGAGAGCTCTTGATGGTGGTGTTCATCTTCTTCTTCTCACCCTTGTCCATCTTCTTGTTGAATTGAGGGCATTTGTAGAACTTGTGCCCTTCTTCATGACACTTGTAGCAAGTCACGGTTGATCCCTTCTCAAGCTTCTTCACCATGTCATCATGATTATCTTGAGGAGGTTAGACGTTGCTCTTCATGTTTTGAGAGGCTTCTACTTGTTCCTCGTTGTTTTTGCCCTTGCTCATCAAGCAAACCAACCTCTCTCGAAGTCATTTTACTTCTTGCTTGAGCTCATCATTCTTCATGCTCATAATCACAACAGTCTCATTGCAAGATGGTGAGCAAGATTCATCAATTAAATCAATGCAAGAAGTTGAAGCATCTACCTTGGATATAGGAATTGCACAAGGGATAGATGATTCATTTAGCTCAAAGGAATCACTAGTTTTAATCTCAATGTTCTCAAGTTTAGATTTTAGCTCATCACACTCCTTGCTAAGCAATTTGAATTTGCACAACAAATGTTCATAATTTGTAGTAAGGGTGGCACTAAGATCATTGAGAGCATTAAGATCTTTAATTTCATTAGCTTGTTTTTCTAGCATCCCTTTTGCTCATTTACTAGCTCAACAAGATCATCAATTGAGGGGGCATCGGATTCATCATCACTTACATTGCTTTCCATACCTTGGGCCATAAGGCACATGTGTGATGATGATACGGGACCTTGCATGAAGCGGGTGGTGAAGTTCTTGCTTGATTCATCACTTGAGCTATAAGAACTTGATTCTCCACCACTTATCCACTCACGGATGGTGGTGAGTGCTTCTTGCTTTGGCTTCCTCTCCTTGACCACCTTCTTCTTGGGCTTGCGCTTGATCTTGGTGAACTTGATGTGTTGATGATGACGCCCTTCTCTCAAGTGGATGTTGTATCCGTACATGTTGACTTTCTTCACATACTTGAAGATCTTCTTCACGTACATGGCAACCATCGACTCGACCTCTTCATCACTTGAGGAGCCTTCATCGTCATCATCTTCACTTGAGCTTCCATGAATTGCCATCCTTCTCAACTCCTTCTCTTGTTGGCTTGAAAGAGTATGGCTTGTGGTTGGAGAAGATGGTCCTTGAGGTGTTGCTTTGAGCTCAACTTTTGGTTCTTCCTTTGTCTTGAGCTCATCCTTGGAAGCTTTCTTGGACTTGGGTATGATTTGAAATTCATGTGCCATGATCTTTCCCAAGATTTGAGAAGGCTTCAACTCTTCAAGCTTCTTCTCATAGATGATAGCTTTCACCAAGTCATAATCGGGCTTCCGGAGACTTTGAAGGACTTGCGGTTCATGTTCATGTCCGTGATGTTCTTCACACCTAAAGCATTAATCTCATTGACAAGAACATTTAGGCGTGAGTACATAGATTCAGCATTTTCATTCTCAAGTTGCTTAAAGCTATTGAATTCCTCAAGGAGACAACTGTAGCGTTCATTAGCTACTTCTTTTGAACCCTCATTTTGTTTCTTGATGGTATTCCATAGCTCATGAGCATTTTCACTAGTAAAAACTCTATTGAAAACACCTACATCTAGAGAGGATAAAATGATACTTTTTGCAATAACATCAAATTGCTTCTCCTCCCTAGTACCATTTCTAATACCCTCATTGGTGACCCTCCAAACATCAAGATCCTTAGCTTGTAAATAAGCTTCCATAAGAACCTTCCAACGAGAGTAACCTGTGCCATCGAAATGTGGAGCCAAACCTAAGGTATCCACACCTTTCATCCTCTAAAGAACAACTCACTAGGCGGTGAAGCCTAACCGATCCAATGAGCCGGTTTTCACAAAATTGCCAATTGAATTGGCGTATCCTTGTGAAGGAAGTGAGTCCCGGCTCTGATACCACTTGTAAGGAATCGGATGCTCGTAGCCTAAGAGGGGGAGGGGGTGAATTAGGCAACTTAAAACCTTAACCTATGGCTTATCACTATTTGCATAAAACATAAATTAGAACATGCTACCTAGATGTGCAACTAAGGTTGTTCTAGTATGAAACTCCCATCCCAAAACAAGTTTTGCAACTTATAGCCAATCCTAGCAAGATACTACTCTAGGAAAGTAAAGGCAAGTAAGGATGCAAGAATATAATGCGGAAACGTAAAGGGGGATGAGAGGAAGCAAACTCTTGACACACGATTTATCCCATGCTATCGGTAGGTACTAAGCCACCCCTAGTCCACGTTGTTGAAGCACTCTACACAAGAGTATTGCTTCCCGGTCACCAAGTCTCTCCCAAGAGCACCACTTGACTTGCCACAAAGGCTCGCCACGAAGGAACTCGCCAAGCTCCCTTTGTCACCTTGATGCCGCCTCCACTAAGGAGCTTCTCCACCAAGGGAAGGGGGTCTCCACGTCCCCCGCACAAAGTGTCCTCACCGCTCCACACCAAGCCGGAGGGTCGAAAACATTTGCCGAAGAGCCACCTAGGCTCCAAGGCTTCCGGCGCACCTCGTACAACTTGATCCACTCGAGAATCACCTCACAAGGTAGGCACACCTTGCACTCACTCAACCCTAAGCTAAGCCTAGCTCTAAGCACTCACACAAAGCATGTGCAAGTCTATGGATGAGCAATTTAGCACTTGGATGGCTTGGATATGATCTTCTATGTGACTTGGACTCCTCTGCACTTTCACATACTCCAGCAAGCTCAAATGACGGGGTGGAAGGTGTATAAATAGGCCAAGGCATCAAGATTGCCGTTGGGCCAAAGCTGCAGAAAGTAGTACCATCGGATGATCCGACGTTATGCTTTTCCCAGGCGTCGGTTCATCCGGTGCTACTAGCCGTTGCCTTCCACCGCACATGATCGGTGACACAAATCATCCGACGCTTCAACCGACGCACCATCGGTTCATCCGGTGCTGATGGGTTCCTCGCCAAAACCTTACTGTTAGCTTCTTCGTAGCCGTCGGATGAACCGTTGCTTGTATCCTTGTGACCATCGGTTCATCCGGTGCTGAGGACTTCGCGACCAGAACCTTACTGTTAGCAAACACATGTCCGTCGGATGAACCGCTGCTCCACCGTCGGTTCATCCGGTGCTGTTGATTCCTGCGAGCTAACTATTGCTTGGTCTCTTGATTCATCCGGTGGTCCATGCTGACTTGAGTACCACTTCATCCGGCCATTGCACCGACGCTAGCTTCTACGGTACCGTCGGTTCATCCGACGGTGTCTTTTTCCCATTTCTTTCTTCTTATTCGTTTTGCCTCAAAATATATGCTATCTTCTCTTTTTGGCATATGGTATTTTTGCATTCATGAGATCTAGAAATGTCTACAAAGACATACTCAATAATATGGTTAGTCCCATTGATCATGTTGTCATTAATCACCAAAATCAAGCTTGAACAAATGGCATATGAGACCATGTTCGCTACACCTCCACCATAGTCCCGTGGTCCTCGGGGATCCTTTGAAGAGATGATGTCTTCCTTGATGGTGGGAGGTAGTGGGAGCTCTTCCGGACATCCTCTTGCTGCTGCTGCACTTCATCGCTGGTAGGGGCTGTGCTCGTTGGCAGGAGAGGCTTGATTAGGCTGGAGATGATCTCTGGTGGCTTCCCTTGAAATGAGTTTTTCTGGAAGGAGTTGGACGGACGACTCACTGATGGTGTCCCCAGGAAGCTCAGGTTGGGCGAGTGCACGCTGCTGTACATGTCAATAGATTGCCTGCTCGTACAAGAAGGAAGTTTAGTCACTACTTTTGCTTCTGAACGCATAAGAAAGGTTAAGTTGAAGAAGAAATGAATATGGAATTTGTGCCAGGATACGGAAGATGTGAAGTTGCACATTTTGTCCAATTGCAATTGCATCAGCTGAGATCAACTTCAGAATCAAAACTTGTGACGTCAATAAACTGGATATGAAATGCTGTAAAAATGGTTATCAAACAAGTAATAATCTGATTAATCTATAGATTTTCCAATTGATTTATGTCTCATTTGAAATTTGATGCAGAATATTTGGATAAAATGATGAGACAACTGATTTTGGCACATTGGCAAACCAGTGCAACTGGGACCACCAACATAGAGAGAGACATCTACAAACCAGCCTGCTGTACATACTAAAGGCACATGACCAATAGGGGTCCCACATGTCAATGGTGGGACCTCATCCACACATCCATCTGTACATCTCCACCCTTAGAGAAACTAATGGGCCATAATATTTTCCAACTGAAGCAAATATTCATTATTGCAACGAGAAATATGCCCCTTGAGTACTGAAAAGCCACATGTCCATACGTTCTCACCAAGAAAGAACGACATTTTTCCTGATCAGAGTAATTTTCGCACGCCTTAGCAATCCCAGACATTCCACAAACAGGTCTATCAAACATGCATTTGATGGTACTCTCGAACATTGGCCACTTGCAAAGCGAGAAAAACAGTGCTAGAGGACAAGCCACTACTACAGACAAAAAAGTACCCAAGTATTTTGATTCTTTCCCCGGGGATTATATTTGTTTCCTACACCTTGAAAGTATAATAATCAAACAACTGAGATCAATGATTGTAATATTTACACAACTCCACATCGAGTTGGTATATTGTTTACTTGTCGGGTCTTTTTGTATGCTGGCACTGTCTTAAAACTCAAGATTCACATACAGTTTATATTTACATACTTGTGAACGAACTTTACTCATATCCATACTTTTTTTCAGATCTCTGATCCGTTATGGACATTGTTGTTCAAAATTACTAGAAATTTTGAATATGTGTGGTTCCCGCATGTGATTTTTATTGCTACAGATAAATATATGTTTATTTAGCTTCATCCTAATAAGTTAATAACATAAGATTGATGTTCCTAGATTCATTATAAACATACTTTGGTAATGTGACTCTTTTTTCTTTGGAATACTTTTATTTTAGATATTATTGATAAAAATCGAAGCACTATTTAGGATCGGATGGGAGTAGTAATTTCTCGTCGGCGACATTCTGTGACCATTATGCTTGTACGGGTAGCAACATGCAAATATTTAGTACTATACGCAGTGCCGGCACCCCTCTAGAAACATTGAAAAGAAAAAAAACAAAAAACAAAAACAAAAACAGAAACGAAAAAAAACAAAAGTAGAAAGTGCCAAAACGGGGGAAAGTCTGGCCGACGCGGCTGCTGCATCATGCACCTGCAGCGAGCGAGCGTGTGCCGCCGGTACACAGGGCGGTAAGGACGACGACGGGCAGAGCAGTTACCTGTAGCTTGTAATACACGCGGACGAGTGAAGACGTACTGTGTAAAAGGCGTGTTTAGAGGGAATTGAATTCAGTGTGTCGTGCTGTAATTTACAGCAAACTGGGTCTGTTGAAAAATATTGGACAGAATTTGAAGCCCTTCAGTTTCAGCTCACTATGCATGATCAAGGGATGGGGGAAGTCTACTTTGTGTCTCAGTTTATCAAGGGGTTGAAACCTGAGCTGAGGTACCAAGTACAGAGTCAGGTACCTGAGAACATGGAAAGGACCATCATGTTAGCAAAAATTCAGCAGACCATATAAGAAAAAGGGAAATACAAGTTGCAAAGGCCACCTGCGCTATTCAGGCGAAGCAGCACTGGAAGTACTAGAACTAAGCACAAGCAACAGCTACCACAAGGACAGTTAGTGAGGGAAAGGCAATTGAGGGATTACTGCAGAACTAACAACCTTTGTTTCTACTGCAGAGAGCCATACGATTTAATTCATGCTGCCAAATGTACAAAAAGACTTAAAGCTCAAGCCAATGCTCTGGTATTGAATGATCTGGATATCCACCTTACTGAGGAAGTACTTAATCAGCTGGCAATTGAGGATACTTTGAATGAAGAGTTTGGCACTTTATCTCTAAATGCAATAGCCGGAACTGATGAAGGAGAGGCACTTAAGCTGAGAGCTCTGGTAAAAAAAGGTGATGCTGATGCTGGTGGATAGTGGGAGTTCTCATTGTTTTGTGAGCTCAAAATTCCTACAGTTGGTGGGCATCACACCCATACCCACAACACCAAAGTAGGTCAGGGTGGCCAATGGAGATATGATGATTTCAGATACATATGTACCTCAGCTTGAATGGTGGATACAAGGGCACTACTTCAAGACTGACATGAGAGTACTGGACCTTGAGGCTTATGATGCCATTTTGGGTTTTGACTGGTTAAAGTCCTACAGCCCCATTAATCACCATTGGGACAACAAGACCATGGAGTGCCTGCACAATGGTCAGCAAATCCTGTTACAAGGTGTCCAACCTCAGCAGTTACAAATTGAGGAGATTTCTGTGGAAAGAATGCTTAAGTGGTTATCTGACAATGATGTCTGGGCTGTAGCTATGGTAGACACATCTCCACCAAGTGATCAGACAGCTGCTGTACCTGCAGTTGTGCAAGAGATTCTGGATGAATTTCAGGATGTGTTTGCAGACCCACAAGGCTTGCCACCTAAAAGAGAGTATGATCATTCTATTCTAGTACTTCCTCACTCTGTTCCTGTCAATTCTAAACCCTATAGATACTCTCCTTTGCATAAAGATGTGATAGAAAGACAAGTTAAGGAATTATTGTTAGCTGGTCTAGTTACCCCTAGTACTAGCCCTTATGAATATCCAGTGTTACTAGTTCAAAAAAAGATGAGAGTTGGAGGTTTTCTGCAGATTACAGGAGGTTGAATGATATAACCATTAAGAATCGGTTCCCATGCCCTTAATTGATGAAATTCTGGATGAGTTAGCAGGCATTAGGTATTTTTCTAAGCTAGACATGAAATCAGGATACCATCAGGTTAGAATGAAGAGGGAGGATGAGTATAAAACTGCTTTTAAAACCCATCATGGGCATTTCCAATTTAGAGTCATGCCATTTGGACTCACAAATGCACCTGCCACTTTTCAATGCATAATGAATACTGTTTTGAGTCCATTTTTGAGGAAGTTTGTCCTAATATTTCTGGATGATATTCTGGTATATAGTCCTACTCTGGAAAGTCATGCTGATCACCTCAGACAAGTTCTCAGCAAATTGAGGGAGCATCAGTTATACATGAAGGCTAGTAAATGTTCTTTTGCTTAGAACAAGCTGGAGTATCTGGGACATATAATCTCTGATCAAGGAGTAGCAACTGATCCAACCAAGACAGAGGCCATGGTTAACTGGCTAGTACCTACAACTGTCACTGAGCTCAGGGGTTTCTTGGGTCTCACAGGCTACTACAGGAAATTTGTGCACAATTATGGCCTTATTGCTAAGCCATTAACTCAGTTGTTGAAGCATAAACAATTCCAGTGGTCTCCACAAGCACAAGAAGCATTTTCTACACTCAAACAAGCTATGGCTACTACCCCTGTATTGGCACTTCCTAATTTTAACTTGCCCTTTGAAGTGGAGACAGATGCTTCTGACAATGGTGTAGGTGTTGTCTTAATACAGAAGGGCCAACCAGTGGCATTCTTGAGTAAAGCTCTGGGTCCCTCACATAAAAAATTATCTATTTATGAGAAGGAATTTCTTGCTCTTATCATGACAGTGGAGAGATGGAAGCCATACCTACAAAGGCAAGAGTTTATTATCAGGACAGATCACAAGAGCCTAGCATATCTATGTGAGCAGAATTTACACTCCGAAATGCAGAGAAAAACTATGACTAGATTGATGGGCCTCCAGTTTAAGGTAGTATATAGAAAGGGTAAAGAGAATTTGGCTGCAGATGCACTGTCCAGAGTGAATCACTTGATGCTGATACAAGCAATGTCAGAAGCTAAACGAGTGTGGATGCAAGAGGTCCTCAATTCTTATGTCACAGATCCTCAAGCCCAAGAAATTCTGACAAGATTGGCAGTGCACAGTCCAAATGAACAAGGTTTTACACTAGAGCAAGGTTTAATCAAGTTTCACTCCAAAGTTTGGATTGGGAACAACTCAGCAGTACAAACTAGAATCATTACAGCATTACATTCTAGTGCCATTGGAGGGCATTCTGGAGCTATGGCCACCTATCATAGAGTCAAGCAGTTCTTTTCTTGGAATGGATTAAAAAAGGATGTCACCAGCTTTGTTCAGTAGTGCACTATTTGCCAACAGGCAAAACATGAACTCAATCACCCAGCTGGACTCCTTCAACCTCTCCCTATACCTCAAGGACCTTGGCAGGACCTGTCTATGGATTTCATTGAGGGTCTTCCTCTGTCTGATGGCAGTAATGCAACCTTGGTGGTGGTGGATAGACTCACCAAATACAATCATTTTATTCCATTAAGGCATCCTTTCACAGCTAACACAGTTGCCAAAGCAGTTCTGGATAATGTGGTGAAGCTCCATGGGTTCCCAAAAACAATTGTGTCAGATAGAGACAAGATCTTCAACAACAATTTTTGGGAAGCCTTATTTGCATTGACTCAAACTAAATTACTCATGAGTTCTGCTTACCATCCTCAGACTGATGGCCAGACAGAAAGAGTTAACCAGTGCTTGGAAATGTACCTAAGGTGTGTTGTGCATGAATGCCCAAAGCAATGGAAATCTTGGATTTCTCAAGCTGAAATCTGGTACAATTCTAATTTCCATACTGCCTTGGGCTGTTCTCCTTTTAAGGCCCTCTATGGGTATGATCCAAAGATAGGTGTTATGCTCCCTGCCCAACACACTGAACAATCCACTGCTGAACAAGTGTTGCAGAACAGGGAGGATCACTTGGCCAGGTTGAAGGACCATTTGGTGACAGCACAAAACAGAATGAAGCTTCAGGCTGACTGTAAACGCACTGACAGATAGTTCCAAGTGGGGGAGCAGGTGCTACTTAAACTTCAGCCTTATGTGCAATAGTCTGTGGTTAGCCGCCCATATCCCAAGCTGGCTTTCAAGTTCTTTGGCCCCTATGAAGTGTTGGAACGAATTGGAGCAGCAGCATACAAACTTGATCTGCCAGAGCATAGTCTCATTCATCCAGTGTTCCATGTCTCACAACTGAAACCATTCACAGCTGACTACACTCTAGTGTTCAAGGATTTGCCTACTTTGGTCGATCTGGGTGCTCATGATTTGTTGCTGGAGTCTATTCTTCAGCAGCGACTGGTCAAGAAGGGAAATCGTGCAGTGCCTCAAGTACTGATCAAGTGGATGAATCTCCAAGAAGACTCAGCGACGTGGGAGGATTTCAACGTCGTCAAGCAGCGCTTCGCTCAGGCGGTTGCTTGGGGGCAAGCAACAATTCCGGTGGGGGAAGGTGTAACAGACGCGGACGAGTGAAGACGTACTATGTAAAAGGTGCGTTTAGAGGGAATTGAATTAAGTGTGTGTTGTGCTGTAATTGGCTTAAGCCAAGTGTGTGGGCCTTGGGGGTCAGCGTCGGTGCTGAGCATATAGGCCAGTGCCTGGTGTAAGAACAGGGTAACAACTTTATTCTTTTTGAAGTAATCGAACTGGTTGCTAGGGTTCGTCGCCTAGCTTCCTCTATCTCTGATTTCACAATTGTGTGCTGCTCACATCCCGGTGATCCGTCGGTGGCCAAGGGTTGTTACATAGCTCTGCGACCATTGCTGGGTGTAGGAGCCCGGCTGGCTGCACCTCGCGGCAACCACCCGCGGGCTGTCGCACGGCGACGACGAGTCTGACCCGGAGTCGTCATCATCGCCCGAGTCCTCGCCGCCATGGTCGCAACACTTGCCGTCCTCGACGGCGTCCTCGTTGTCGCTCTCGATGAGGAAGCTCCGCTCCGACACCGAGTTCTTCATCTCACCATATGGTCTCCCACCTCTCGGCAGTTAATCCCAAGCTTAATGGTAATGCGCGAGGAGAGATGGAGGGAGGGAGGGAGCCAAGAGCTTGGATCGTGAGGAGGAGGCGAAGGGAGAGGGACAGGCTTTTATAATGGCGACGTGGTTTGGGGGCACTCGATTTCCACCGGCGGTGGTGGCGACGGCGGAGACGGAGGGGGACAGGGGCATTTTTGTCTTGCCTTGGATCCTAGAGCATGTGAAAGGGTTTGGTGTTATCCTATTTCCCAGCTATTTTACTTAACCATTTCAAATTTTGGTCACAAATTGTTCTAATTGATTTTAGAAGTTTGAAAATATAAGAATGTTTTGATAAACAGTTCTATTAATATATTTGTGTGATATAAGTTTATTATAGAAACAAGTCATGTTACTCGCGTGCCAGGCTATAGACTTTAGCGAAGTCCTTCTGAAAAAGCTATAAGAGCTATAGCGCAGCTATAGGGGAAGCTATAGCCTTTAACGGTATGCAAAAAAGTAGCAAAATTTGGACCTAAACATTATTAATTTCATATTTTCAGCTCATATTTCACACATATATATGTAGGCATCCGTGAAAACATAAGTAAATCAGTCACAATTCAGAAGATAAGTCATAAATCATAACTCATAGTTCATAAATCTCAAGTATATACCAAGTATATAAGTTCATAGTTCAACCATAGCGGTGTTAGCGATGCTAGTCTATTGAATTTAGCAGAGCTATTTTATGATATGGCGGAGTTAGCGGCATTAGCGGTAAAATTTGCAATATTGTAGCGGCACCTATCTCAAAAAGCTATAGCAGAGCTATATCGAAGCTATAGCGGGCCATTAGCATCACTGGTTGGAGGTAGTCATAATTGGCTGCTAATTAACAAATTAACAAGAACTTAAAAAAACAAATTAACAAGAAGGTAAAATGTTCTCAATTGTCCGTGTATATCAACCAAATACGGTGTTAATTTATTAATTGTTGGATGCCCACATGACATGCACAGATGTCAAATTGAGCATAACGATATGATTTTTGGATAGATTTTAAATCATATAATGATATATATATTTTTAGACAGAGCAAGTATATTATTTCAAACTCTAAGCTGTGATTTACTCACTTCGTTCCAAAATGCAGATCATTTTTGAGGACCTGTGTGGTCCGAGGACCGGTGGATGGTCGCTCCTTGGTGATGAGTGATTGACAACGTTGTGTGGACTGACTCTTGGCCTAGTATTGGAAGTGCATGTTGCGGCTTGATTCGCGTGGTGCAGGTGAAGATCAAGTGCGAAAGGTCTATGTCTGTGTGACCTCCCAGGAGCGGAGAAACAAGTAGGCTTCGATCGAGGTACCCGGTGGCCGACGGGATCAAGTGCGGACCGTACGCTAGCAAGAAGAGCAAGATGACGTCGAGAGGGATGGAGCCGGTGCAAGGTAGCAGCCAAGAACTGAAGCTTCCACGCGGGGTTTGCAGTGGTTTGGCCACAAAACCACTGGGTTACTTGGCTGAGCCACAAAGCCAAGGCCGAAGGCTCGACGAGGCGAACCAGCCTGCTTAGTCCGGTCTGACCGCCCAGGAGGGGCAGTCTGACCGCCCGACCAGGAGTGACTGGGGGAGGCTGGTCTGACCGCCTGGCTCGCAGTGCCTCGAGAAGCTTCGAAGCGGAGGACACGTGGCGCGATCGTGAGGCTTGCGTGGAGATGAAGTGGATTGTGGCTAGCGGGCGTCCGTCCGATGGAGAAAACGACCGAAGTTCCCAAAGTGCCCTCGGTGGGCTTGTAGCTTAAGTTAAGTAAGTAGGGGTAGTTTGGTCATTGGTTGCCCTCCATATAAACTCAGTTGAGAGGAGATGGCAGCCACCTCTTGGAACCCTAGTTCATTTGCTTTCCTCCTTTGTTTTCCTTAGGCCTAGCTTGAGAGCTTCATGAGAGATCTTGTGAGAGGGTTGGATGTTCGGGCGGCTTGCTAGACCTTGTATGAACCTTTCATGGAATGTATAGAAGCTTCGGCGTGGTTCATCTAGTCTCTCTTTGTCTCCCGATGTTTTCCCTTTTGGTGATTTTCGGAGCTCTTTTTGGTCGTAGTTTTGTACGTGATAGGATGGATGTTGCTAACCCTACCTTTGAGCAAATGGCTCGACACTGGTTTGATTATTTTTATGCTAACCCCAGTGTTGAGTCGCTTGCTCATTCTCGTTTTCGTTTTTGATTTGCAGGTGGGAGGCATGGAGAACGTTTGGTTGATTGACTCTGATTGTTTGTGACACATGACCGGAGACAAGGGGTGGTTCTCCAGCCTCACCCTGGTGGTGTCAAATGTGTACATCACTTTCGGGGACAATGGACGAGGACGGGTGATTTCAGAAGGTGAAGTTAAGGTGAGCAAATTGGTGACCTTAAAGCGTGTGACTCTGGTCAAGTCACTTGGGTATAACCTGTTGTCAATATCTCAGTTGCTGGACGAGGGTTATGAGGTGAGTTTTAAGTTGGGGGCTTCTCGTGTTCTTGACTCTCGAGGCGATCTTGGTTGTACGATCGTGCCCGAGGGACAGATCTTTCACGCTGGTTTTTCTCAGTCTTTTGGTCCCCCGAGGTGTTTGGTTGCTGGTCCTTCTTCTGAATTGTGGAGGTGGCATAGGAGGTTGGGGCACTTGAGCTTTGAGCTCCTTTCCCGTTTGAGTGCGCTCGATCTTGTCCGAGGATTTGCCAGGTTGCGTTTTGAGAAGGATTTGGTTTGTGTGCCTTATAGGCATGGCAAGATGGTAGCCACTCCCCATCCACCCCTAACTGCTGTCATGACAGAGCGTCCGACAGAGCTGTTGTATATGGACCTTGTTGGGCCAGCTCGAGTTCGCTCAGTGGGTGGGAAGTGGTATGTCCTATTGGTTGTGGACGATTACTCTCGCTATGCCTGGGTGTTTTTCTTGGAGGAGAAGGGTGAGACGTTTGGTTTTGTTCGAGACTTGATCTTGAGGTTGAAGAACGAGAGACATGCGGATGCCACTAGAGCTATACGCAGTGACAATGGCACGGAATTCAGAAACTCTCGTTTTGAGACCTTTTGCCGTGATCTTGGTCTTGAGCATTAGGTTTCGACACCGTACACCCCTCGTCAGAATGGTGTTGTGGAAAGGAAGAATCAGACCCTATGTGAGATGGCTAG
The DNA here is from genome assembly GCA_036936925.1 of Cenchrus fungigraminus. Taxonomy (NCBI): domain Eukaryota; kingdom Viridiplantae; phylum Streptophyta; class Magnoliopsida; order Poales; family Poaceae; genus Cenchrus; species Cenchrus fungigraminus. Next base: position 8,122,627 of record CM072775.1, on the reverse strand, counting down.
GACGATGCTTGATGAGCATAGGACTCCTAGGAGGTGTTGGGCCGAGGCGGTGAATACCGTGTGCTATGTGTCAAATCGGATCCTCCTCCGAGCTTTCAAGAAGAAAACCTGCTATGAGTTGATGCATGGGCGAGTACCCAAGGTGAGTCACTTTCATGTCTTTGGTTGCAAGTGCTTTATTATTAAGAAGGGCAGAAAGTTGGATAAGTTTGAGGCTAGGTCGGTTGATGGTATTTTCTTTGGTTATGCTACTCAGTCTAGAGCATTTTGTGTGCTCAACTTGGAAACTAACCAAATCGAAGAGACTTGCGAGGTTACCTTCGACGAGACACAGCCACGTAGCTCTTTGGTCTTTGATTGTGCATGTGATGAGGAGTTTGGCGAGGAGATCTTTGAGGAGGAGGTGAAGGAAGATGGTGAAGAAGATGATGGTGGTGGTGCTCCCGCAGCTGGCCGTGTACCTACTACTTCCACGACTACGACGACGATCGAGGATGGTCCTTCACCTACACCGACGATGATTGAAGCTGTTCGAGAGGTTGCTGTTGCTGAGGGGGAGGTGGTCTCCAGACGTGAGGCTCCCCGGTTTGTGCAGGTGGATCACCCACCTTCGTCGATCATAGGTGAAATTCATGAACGTACTACACGGTCCAGGTCACAAAGGCATTCTCATTTTGCTCATTCTACATTTGTCGCTTCTTTTGAGCCCAAAGATATTGGACACACACTTTCCGATCCAGATTGGGTGAACGCTATGCATGAGGAGCTTGAGAATTTTGAGAGGAATCAGGTGTGGGAGTTGGTTGAGCCTCCACCAAATTGCAAACCTATCAGGACAAAATGGGTGTGGAAAAACAAAGAGGGAGAAAATGGGGAGATTGTGAGAAACAAGCCAAGGTTGGTTGCTCAGGGGTATAGACAGAAAGAGGGGATAGACTATGAGGAGACATTTGCTCCTGTGGTCCGTTTGTAGGCAATTAGGATCCTTCTAGCATTTTCAATTGCTAAAGGGTTCAAGTTGTACCAAATAGATGTGAAGAGTGCCTTCCTAAATGGGTTTTTAGAGGAAGAAGTGTATGTGAGGCAACCCCCAGGCTTTGAGAGTGAGAGGTTTCCCCATCAGGTATACAAACTCAGAAAAGCACTATATGTCCTAAAACAAGCACCCAGGGCGTGGTATGGCAGGTTGAGAGGGTTCTTGTTTAGTAAGGGGTTTGTGATGGGGAAGGTGGATCAGACTCTCTTTCTCCTCAGGCAGGGTGACGACATTCTGATCGTGCAAGTATACGTGGATGATATAATCTTTGGTGGCTCTTCTCACACTTTGGTTGCCAGGTTTGCATATGACGTGAGCAGGGAATTCGAGATGTCTATGATGGGTGAGTTGTAGTTCTTTCTCGGGCTTCAGATCAGGCAGTGCAAGGATGGGACGTTTGTGCATCAAGACAAGTACACCAAGGACATAATGAAAAAATTCAAGATGGATGACTCGAAGTTGATGCCTACGCCGATGAGTACGACTATAGCTTTGGATGCAGATGTTGATGGCGAGCCCGTGGACCAGAAGGAGTACCGAAGCATGATCGGCTCCCTCTACTTGACGGCGACGAGGCCGGTCATACAGTTCAATATGTGTCTGTGCGCTCGTTTTCAGGCTTCACTGAAGACTTCACATCGGTAGACCGTCAAGAGGATTTTCAGGTACATGAACTACACCCCTGAGTTTGGTCTTTGGTATTCTGCGGCCTCGACACTCAACCTTCATGGGTTCGCAGACGCTGACTTTGCTGGGTGTCATTTGGATCATAAGCCTAATTCTGGTGCGTGTCAGTTTCTTGGGTCATCTTTGGTTTCTTGGTCATCCCGCAAGCAGTCGAATGTAGCCCAGTCCACTACAGAGGCCGAGTATGTTGTTGGAGCTAGTTGTTGTTCCCAGCTCCTATGGATTACCTACAGTATGAGCGACTTTGGTGAGGAGTGTTCCCATATCCTACTCTTTTGTGACAGCACCAGTGCCATAAGTGTAGCCAATAACCCAGTTCTCCACTCCAAAATGAAGCATATAGAGGTGAGGTACCACTTCCTGAGAGACAATGTGGAGAAGGGAAAGATTGCTTTGATCCATGTGCCCACCCAGAACCAACTAGCCGATATCTTTACCAAACCACTTGACCAAGCTACTTTCACTCGCTTCCGGGGTGAGCTCGGTGTGTGTTTGCTTTCCTGAGTTGGTGGTGGGAGCTCCTTTGTAGCATATGTATCATATTTATTTTGTGCATGACATTGCATTTGTAACATGATGTATAATCATCTTTGTATCTTAGGTTGTTTTTGCATTTGTCTCATAAGGAAGGATGAGCTTCTCCTATACACATTGATTGCTATAATATGCTAGTTGTGAGCTTATGAGCATGCTTGATGTGATTTGATGAAGGATAGCTATGCTCTTGATAGTTTTGCTATATTTGCATGATGAGGTGGCTAATTTTTGAAAATGTTAGATAGGCCCTCTCTTGTGAGTTTAAGACTTGGCATGATCTTAGTGTGCTTTGGTGGTTTATGTCATGCTTAATTCATGGATGGATATCATGTGCTTCTCACTTGGGGGGAGCCTAAGCTTCTTTTTGCCGCAAAGGCACTTCATGTACCATTCTATGCTTAAATGAGAAAAATTAAATTGGTATGAAATGCTTTGCTCAAAGTTATGCTCTCAATTGATCCATGTCATAAATGCTTTAAATCTGAATTTATATGGGTGCTAAATCGCTGCATGTTGTCTACAATGAGAAGTCTCATTTTAAGAAGTAGACACATGACTTGAGATGCTTATGGGTGTTTGTAATGATTTGTGTTGAGGATATGTGACCTAGCATGAAGTTTGTGTGATTTAAATTCACCATGGTAGACTTTGCTCATGTCTTGGTCTTTAGTTCATGAGAGGGAAATTTTTTCGCAAAATTGTGTATTTTGATCATGGCTTTGCTCATATAGCTTTACTATCATGATGGCAATGCTCATACGAACCTTTGGAATGTCTTACTTGCTCATTTGCTCACTCGTAGCATTTTGTGGTGCTCTTTGTCTATTTGAGAAGCTCTAGGTTGTAATTTTTGTAGAAATGCCTTGATTCATGCATTGTCAACAAGGGGAGAAGTTTGTGCATGGAAAATGGATCTGAGCATGTTTAGAAGGTTTTCGGCTGCTTTCGAACTGTTTCAGAACAAGTTTTTCTGGGGCAGTCACATAGGGCGGTCTGACCGCCCTGTCTGTGGTGTGACCGGCCCTGGCGGTTTGACCGGCCTGTCTAGGCGGTTTGACCGGCCTGGGTCTGTGAGAGCAAGTTTTGCTTGTTTTCATGCATTTGTAGTAGTTCTTTGCATGAATGTGTTCAGGGGAATGCATTTGCTCAGGGGGAGCCTGCATGTGTTCAGGGGGAGCTCCTTGTGTCGTCTGAGTTCTTGCTTTGGCGGTTTGCTCTTTGTGAGTTTTGGCTTTTGTCTCGGTTGTGTTGAGCCGTTGCTCTTGCCTTAGGGGACCGAGACTTTGGCTTCAAGTGATCAGGGTTTGTGTTGTTGGGCTTTTGGATCACTTGATGGTTTGTTGTTTGTTTCTTTCTTTTTCTTCTCCTATGATAGTTACTATGTGTGTGAGTGTTGTCAATGCACTCATCAAGGGTGAGATTGAGGACCTGTGTGGTCCGAGGACTGGTGGATGGTTGCTCCTTGGTGATGAGTGATTGACAACGTTGTGTGGACTGACTCTTGGCCTAGTATTGCAGCTGCAGGTTGCGGCTTGATTTGCGTGGTGCAGGTGAAGATCAAGTGCGAAAGGTCTATGTCTGTGTGACCTCCCAGGAGCGGAGAGACAAGTAGGCTTCGATCAACGTACCCGGTGGCCGACGGGATGAAGTGCGGACCGTACGCTGGCAAGAAGAGCAAGACGACGTCGAGAGGGATGGAGCCGGTGCAAGGTAGCAACCAACAACTGAAGCTTGCACGCGGGGTTTGCAGTGGTTTGGCCACAAAACCACTGGGTTACTTGGCTGAGCCACAAAGCCAAGGCCGAAGGCTCGACAGGGCGAACCAGCCTGCTCAGGCCGGTCTGACCGCCCGACCAGGAGTGACCAGAGGAGGCCGGTCTGACCGCCCAGGGGGGCGGTCTGACCGCCTGGCTCGCAGCGCGTCGAGAAGCTTCGAAGCGGAGGACGCATGGCGCGATCGTGAGGCTTGCGTGGAGATGAAGCGGATTGCGGCCAGCGGGCATCCGTCCGATGGAGAAAACGACCGAAGTTCCCAAAGTGCCCTCGGTGGGCTTGTATCTTAAGTTAAGTATGTAGGGGTAGTTTGGTCATTGGTTGCCTTCCATATAAACTCAGTTAAGAGGAGATGGCAGCCACCTCTTGGAACCCTAGTTCATTTGCTTTCCTCCTTTGTTTTCCTTAGGCCTAGCTTGAGAACTTCATGAGAGATCTTGTGAGAGGGTTGGATTTTCGGGCGGCTTGCTAGACCTTGTATGAACCTTTCATGGCATGTATAGAACCTTCGGCGTGGTTCATCTAGTCTCTCTTTGTGTCCCGGCGTTTTCCCTCTTGGTGATTTTCGGAGCTCTTTTTGGGGATTTTCGTGGTGGCTTGTTTGAGGGGTTTCTTGGAGGTATTCTTGTTGGGTATCACACATGAGGTCTTCGTGCCTCTTTTCTTGGTGATTTTGCCCCAGAAATCTCTTGGGAAATCCTTCGATTTGGGTGGATTTCGGAGTTGTTGGAGTTCATGACCTAGAGGCCTTCGATTTGCGATTCCTCTTGATTGGATGGGTTTCGGTGGATATCCTTTGGTGAAGAGGTCATTCATGAGGTGACCCACCTATCCCCGAAGTTTCGTCGTAATCCGTGGAGTGAATCGGGAGATCGGGTGAAGGGAAGTTCAGGGTTGACCCGCGGTCAGTTTCTGGAAGGGAGGCGGTTTGACCGCCCTAGGTATGCGGTCTGACCGCCCTGGGAGTTTCGCGAGGAAAGTATTAGTTTTCCGGTGATTTTCTCTGATAGCTTGTTTGCCTTGATCAGAGGAGTTTCCAGGCGAAATCTTGGGTCGATTTGGTGTCGTGAGCTTCGAGTTGTGGTTTTGGGGGATTTCCAGGCCTAGGCGGTCTGACCGCCCTGTCCATGCGGTCTGACCGCCCCTGGCAGGAAATTTCCCATGTGTTTTTTCTGCTGTTGTGTGTGCGTAGTTGTGTTGCTTGTTGGTGAGGTTTACTCTTAGGATCAGTAGCACTCCAGTGGCTACGTGGTCTTGGCAAACATGCGGATTGAGTGGTAAAAGTGATTTGGGATAGAGGCCGTGCTCATCTCGTTGGAGGAGTTATCTCCCTGGAGAAAGAATTTTTATCGACTCCCATTCACTCCCCCCTGTATGATCGCCCAATCCGGTCCTTCAATTTTAACTTTTCTATGTACAGAGGGAGTACATGAGTCTAACTAGAATATTATGCTCCCAGTGCACTTTTTGTTGTGTTGCATATTGTTAAGATTATTCTGATAGATCTTTTGTCAAAAGCAAATAATTCCTCTTTCTTCATAAATTTTTACTAAACATATAGTTCAAGAAAAATGTACATACTCTGTGCACGTAGTGGCTTGAAATTCTTCTCTTGTTCTCTTTTTTTATACTGAATTCTTCTCTTGTTGAGATGTCTCCAACGTCTGAAAAAGCATTTTCATCCTGGGCTCGTGATCTGGTGACCTACGTGGCTGTGCTGGCTTTGAGGCTTCATGTTTCCCAATGCAGTGACTGTGACTGGATGGATCCTGACTTTTGCCTTGATAGGACTAGGCCGCCTCACTGACGTCGTGTTCATGACCAGCTGAAGGTGGATACAGATACTTGGAGGCTTCCAGCGGCTGTGGCTCATGCATCAATAAAGTTGGACGGTTTTATATATAGTTTGAAATTTCTTATAATACGACTGTCTTTTTTTTCCATACATTGAGTCAGTTCAGTTCCGCACAATTTTATATCATAATAAGAGGGGAGCAAATTGAAAACAATTCTCACCAAGAGTTTAGTCTACCCCACCTCTCACAGAGTGACCCGCATGTCATGTGCGACTCACCTGTCAATCCTTAGATATGGAAGGAAAACGACGACGAAACCTCAAATATGGAAGGGAGGGGGTGTCTCTCCCCCTCTTTTCTCGTCGTTCCTCCAAACTTTTTTCACCCAAAGCGTACCCACCCCCCAAAGTGTACTCACTCCATAGGCTAGTGTCCACGTCAGCTGGCACACACTATATGCCACGGTTCACATACTCAAACTTTGTAATACGGTACACACGACGCCAATCCCACCCACCCACCAATCACAATCACACCCAAATTTATTTCCCCTTTGTTTCTCCTTTCCAAATAGAACCAAACCGTGTGTGTCTGTTTCCTTTCATTCACACGAAATCTTCCTTCCCTCATTCCTTTCCTAATTTAAATTAAATCCCGCCCACCAAGCACGATCACGCCCAAATTTATTTCCCCTTTGTTTCTCCTTTCCAAATAGAATCAAATCGTGTGTGTCTGTTTCCTTTCATTCACACGAAACCTTCCTTCCCTCATTCCTTCTCTAATTTAAATTAAATCCCGCCCACCAATCACGATCACACCCAAATTTGTTTCTCCTTTGTTTCTCCTTTCCAAATAGAACCAAACCATGTGTGTATGTTTCCTTTCATTCACAGGAAACCTTCATTCCCTCAATCCTTCCTTCATTCCCTCAATCCTTCCCTAATTTAAATTAAATGTCATACAAATATTTTTGTTTCATTTTAAAATTGTTTGCATGACGTGACAAGTTTTGGCATGGGTGATTTGATTGCTGCGAATTCGGTATGGCCCTGATTGATTGCCGCAATGCTACCTTAATTTCTCACAAGCCCAGCAATCTTTTATAGCCGTCCCATTGTTGCATGCTTCTTCTCGCGTGTGTTCCCTTTGCCGCTTGTGCAACAGGCTGCTGCCTGCTCGTCGATAGCCATCCCTGTGAGCCGCCAGCTCTCCAGTTAATCCTCGGATGATAATTTTCTTTTGAGGAGCTTTCGCAGGGGCGCGGGCGCGCAGCGGTGAGGCTGTCAACTGCACGTTAGCAAGGTTATCATCTTGCGAGGTCTCCACATATCGCGCATTAGGGCGGCGATGACGGGGTTGTGCACTGCTCCGTCAATCGTCCATGTCTGATCAGGTTTGTTCAGCTTTGTTGCCCTTCAGTCCGTGAACTGTGATATGTACCCATTTCCCATCTCTAACTCCCTGATTCGACACTAAGACAGTGGCATGGGCCTATATCTGGTTCTTGCAATGAGTCAATGCATCCCCTTCGGTGATATTACGAACACAGGATCTCATCGTGCCTCTCACGACTCGAAGAGGACAAATGATCAATTGAGCAATACTTCTGAAGGCGGTGAGTTCCTTCTTTGATGAATCCGCAGGGTTTAACCTCCTTTTGTTATACCAATTCATTTCCATTTTTTTGTTCGAACCTTTTACAGTCAACAAGAAACGTCGTGAGAGCTATGCAAGTTTACTAGCTGAAGTCAAGGAACAGAGGAATGCAAAGCAGAGACAAGATTACCAGTGAAAGAAGGTTGAGAAAGAGGCGTCTGCAGTAGTAGCATCTCAACAATGTCAAGAGGTCACACCGGTTTGTCAGCGTAAAGGGGATGGTAACCTGGTAGCAGTGGCAGAACATACACAAGAGTTCACACCGGAATCCGTGTTGATTAATCCAACACCTAAATCAGGTTTTACAACATTCCGAGCTTGATTTTTGTTATTTTGTGGTATAATTGTTTTTATTTTGTATTTTGCCCTGATTATATGTCCAGGGTGTCCCCATTATTTTGGTTCTTTTGCTGGTGGACAAGAATTTGCATCTTATACCAGTTGCCTATCTAATCATAGAATTGATTTGAGTACACCTGCATCAGGTGTGTTTCTTTCTGAATTAATTCAATATAGTAGTTGTACATTTTTTGACGTGTTGACATTAACATTTTCATGCGAAGCGGTTTTCCACGGTTATGGATCTATTACTGGTCGTTAAGGGTTTGCACCTTATACCTTTGGGCATGGAATTGATTTGAGTACACCAGCATTAGGTATGTTTCTTTTGCAATGGAAAATACAATGTAGTACCTTGATTCTTTTTTTACGCACTGACATGTAAATGTTCATGATGATATGTGAAGCGATTTCCCACGATCATGGATCTGATAGTGGTCAACAAGGGTTTGTCTCATATTCTGGTTAGTTAATTATTTTACTTATAGTGTGTTGATAATTATTACTAATTATTAAATAATCAACACAATTTTTTTTGACAAAAATCAACTGATGGAATTATTACTTATAGCGTGTTTATTTTGCTAGCAATGTTAAAGGATGGAATTGATGACTATGACAATCAAAACGAGTGGATTCATCGGAACAATAATTTTTCACGTGACCGAATTGTAAACGTAGATGCTGTTTGTGATGAATCCACCTTGCTGGAAATTCGATTGTCTATAGCATGTAAGTATCTGTATCACTGATGTTGTTGCTGATGAATCCACCTTACTGGAAATTCCATTGTCTTTTTCTTGATTAGTAGGTGCCCTTGGTTATACGTAGAGTTATGGTTTTTAGTAACTAATTTAGTTTGCTCTTTTAATTTGTCAGCCATATTAGAGGGAGGAATTGATCATGATGACAATCAAGACGAGTGGCTTGATCGGAACAATAATTTTGCACGCGATAGAATTGTAAATGTAGACAATGTTGGTGATGATGAGCCCAACAGGCTGGAGATTCCACTGTCTCAAATAGGTAAATATCCACATAAGTAATGCGGAGTACAACTGTAGATTAAATTGATTTTTATTTAATTGGTTAAAGGACGTGTTAAATTTTTTTGGCTGGATTAGTAGGTCTAGGGCGTCTCATTATGACTAAAGAACGTCATCAAGAAAAGGACCATGAGAAAAAAAAGAGGAAATACAATTTGTTACCACCATACGAAAGTGCCGCAAAGTCTGCCAAACGGTGTGAAGATCGGCGTCGTCAAAAACAATAGTGTGAAAATGGTGACCTTCAGACAGCCGGTACATATGTTACAACATACTGTCATGGCAATTTGTTATATCCTTTAACAATTACTTTACCAAGGGGATTTACAGTATAGAATAATTTTTTTGGGTTCCTATGCTACAGACCGATGGAAGTCCGTAGCATTGATATGTAAATGTTTGTTGTTGCAGGAAATCATGATGAGGCAAACCCATCCTTTATATGGGTACCAGATAATCCTGATCATGGTGTCGAAGGTATATTACTTGGTTTTGCAGATAGCATGGTTTATGTTTTAATCTAATATAACTAAATATATTTCCTTGTGAATAATGTCCAAAAAAATGATTTAGATCATGTGGCTCCTCCTGATATTGTTAATATTTATGAAGATGATGAAGTGAGAGTATATTATCAAGAAGGTATTTTGGTATTATAAAAGTATTATACAAGCCTGCACAAAGTTTATGCATACCTGTTTAATTTATTGATTTTATACTTGTCAGGTACCCATTATGATTATATCAGAGATCCTGAGTTTGCTTCCAACATACCAGATCCGTTTGATGTAGTGTACATGGACCTCCCTAAGAAATATCACATTTTGAGGAAGGTCAAAACGTGTGATGCCATGCGAAGAGATTTCCAAGTGAAGGTCTAGCTTTCTGTTGCAGGAAAGGAAAGGTCCACATATATATTCCAGAAGTGCCGTGCGAGCTATGCCGGTTGTTTGCAAGCCAGACGGATAAGGATGAAAAATATTTCAGAAAACATATACGGTACTTCAACTCACACTTCTCCTTTACTAGCTTTGGTGTGTCTGTTGATAAGCGTTTGGCAAACCCAAAGGGATCTGGTGTGTATGTCTTTAAGGCACATGGGCAGCTTTACCATAAACTAGATCCACTCAAGCCGAGTGGTGAAGGACCACGACATATGCAGTTGTACTTTTATGATACTGATGATAGTGTTGCCCATCGTTTAAAGAGATCACCTGGGCTTGATGAGAATTTGATCCGCTATGTAAGAGGAATCCTTAAACGATTGAATCCATGTGCAAGTGTTCACAAGTCTGGGTAATGTCCAAAATTTTGAGGAGTACACTATTGAGCTCAACACCAGCATTGATGTTGATCAGAGGAGGTACAATGCACCTGCAATGGATCAGGTTGCAGCTATCTGGTTAGATGGGAATGATCCGCAAAAAAGGTTTGACCGTAGCATTGTTATATATGGTAAATCAATGGCTACACACTATATCAAAGCATATCATGGTTGCTATGATCCATTGGCATATCCCTTGTTTTTTCCTGGTGGTGAGACTAGTTGGGAAGACAAGGAGATAGAGTATAGAGTGCCACCACCCTCGAAGCTGACAAGGAAGTATACAAAGCGCAAGAGAAAAGGTTGGTGTACTTGTGTGTGTTCATATATAATTAAAGATGCATGTTGAACGTGTAGTGATATTATTTTGTTTTGAAATTATGATTACAGATGAGGAGGAAAAGCATACTGTAGATGACCATGTTGACGTAAATCAAGGTGTACTTATTTTATTCTGCAACATTTTTATTTTGGGCGTATTCAAAATATAATTAGCAATTCTATGCATATCCTGTTAGACGTTGATGGAGAACCTATGCTTGGCGATGATAATGTTAATGCAAATAGAGGTACAATTATTCTTAACCCATCTAGAGTTATTTTATCCAGACACGATTAGAAATTTTTCATATCGTCAATGATCACTCATTATGAAGTCAATTTTTGATATATCTCGTAGATTCTGACAATGACAGTGATCAAGATGAAAATGTGTATGGTGATGCCGAAGGTTTAGGTAAAAAATTCGTATCTTGATTATCTAATGATAGGGTGAAGGAAAATAATATTTAATTTAATATTTTAACGGTTAACCATAACATTGTTGTAGATACTGGTGGATCACGACGATGGGTCAGTTCCAGGGAATACAAAGGTTACAATCTTCAGATACGGGATGGGGAATTTAATGTGTTGTTTCATGCTGGCCGTCTGTTCCAGCAACTACTTGTTGATTGGTATGTTAAGGTGGAGTCTATGTGATTGGACTGGACCTCGAAGCCGGCACACCAAGCCATCATTCGTGCAGATCTGTATCGGGTATGTAGTTGTTACCTTTTTTAGTAATAGATCTAGAAAATACAATAAATACTGATTGTTAATATTTTGTGTTGAGTAGGGACTTATTGACACTCTCACTGTTGATGAGGCTGATGCTTCCAAAGTAGGTCTTAGAATTGTCCTCGGTAAACACTTCCCGGTTAGTGACCATGATGTACAGTCTCGCTTCATGGATGCAATGACTTTGGTACAACGCTATGGCAAACCTGATTATTTTGTGACTATGACATGCAATCTTTATTGGGATGAGATCACTGTAGAGTTGTTGCCTGGGCAGACGCCACAAGACCGTCCTGATGTGGTGGCACATGTGTACCATGCTAAGCTATTGGATATGCATCATTTCTTGATGAAAAAGGGACATCATGGTACTGTTGCAGCCTGGGCGCACGTGACAGAGTTTCAGAAGAGGGGTCTACCACATGAGCACTTTCTATTGGTTATGGAGTCTGGGAGCAAGTTGGAGAGTCCTGATGATTATGATAAGTATATATTAGTAGAGATCCCTGATCCCAATAAATATATGCGGTTGCATGATATTGTTATTAAGCACATGATGCATGGACCTTGTGGTGTCCTCAACAGAGAGTGCCCATGCATGGTTGATGGTGCGTGTCATTTCTGCTATCCTCGACAATTTAGTGAGACGACACATCAAGGGAAGGAAACATACCCGATTTATAGAAGAAGGCAAGATGGGCAGAAAGTTAAGGTTAGAGGGGAGGAATTGGATAATAGGTGGGTGGTACCTTACAATCTAGTTCTTCTGATGAGGTATAACTGCCATATCAATGTTGAGGTCTGTAGCAGCATCAAGTCAGTAAAATATTTGTATAAGTACATATATAAGGGTCATGATCGAACTTCATTCTGTGTTGATGCAAAGGGAAATGAGACCAGGGTAATCAATGAGATCAAGCAGTATCGCGATGCAAGAATGATTACTGCTATTGAAGCTGTCTACAGATTGTATGGATTTAAATTGTTTTCTATGTGGCCTCCTATTCTGTAGATGCAGGTTCACTTGCATGGTATGCACATGGTTGCATACAATGCCACAGATGATCTCCTGGATGTTGTCGCCTGGGAAAAATCTCAAAAGTCCATGCTGACAGAGTATTTCAAGATGAATGCACAAAGTGCTAAGGCACGTCAATTTTTATACAGAGAGTTTCCCGAACATTACACGTGGAACAAGTCTGCAAAGGTATGGAAACCTAGAGTGGCCAAAAATAGGCTGGCGATTGGTAGATTGGTCTATGTTAGTCCTAGCGAAGGTGACAGATTCTACCTTTGAGTTTGCTTTAACCATACCAGGGGAGCAAAATCATTCGAGGACCTCCGGACATGGCGAGGTGTTACATATGTGGATTTTTGGGCAACTGCTCAAGCCATGGGTTTTGTGGCCACTGATAAATCATTGGATGACTGTCTCACTGATTGTGCCATGGTTAGATTTCCATGTTCCCTTCGTAGGTTGTTTGCTACTATAATGGTTTTCTACGAGTGTGTAGATATAAGAAAACTATGGGACAAACATTATGAATCAATGGCTGAGGATTTCCAGCGGCGCAATGATAGTAAAAGTAACATTAAACAGTTGGTCCTCCAAGATATATCACGTCATCTAAGGTCAATGGGGAAGGAGATTAAAAAATATGGACTTCCAGACTTGATTGTGACAGGTCAGTTTGCTTTGGTTATTGATTTAATTAATAATTTAGTCCTCGTGTTCTTTTTTAAATTTATTGAACATGCTGCCGGCTGTTTGTGCTAAACCTTTATACAACATGTGCGGTTCTATATGTGTAGTGACTAAATCATTACTATATAAATTCATAATTAAATAGTGCTAAAGCTTTAATTATCTTGTTGAATATTAGTACTGCCCAAGTTGTTTGGGACTAAAAGGCACCATTGTTGTTGTATTGGTACTTTACACCATCCACGAATCATTATATGGTGCATTTGTTCATGTTTTATTGATTCCAAACAATAAGTGAGATTTAATGCAAAAAAGCACAATGAGTTTGTTGCTATGACCATTGTATTCCAAATCTCATGCCTCATTTATAGATAGAGATAATGCAATTTTAATAATTAAAAATTAAATTTGTTGTGTTGTCATAGTTAAAATTATTTACATTTTAACTAATTCAATGGTTTGTGTAGATGAAATGCGTACAAGGGATCACTATAGAGAACTGACAGAAGAGCAGAATCTTGGTTATGAGGAGGAACACTTGGCAATCATTGGTACACTAAATGCGGAGCAGAGTGCTGCCTTCAATGAGATATTGCATCATGTCATCAAGGGTAAGGGTCGGGTCTTTTTTGTTGATGGTCCTGGTGGAGCTGGAAAGACATATCTATATAAAGGCTTGCTTGCAAAGGTACGATCCATGGATCTTATAGCTATTGCTACAACAACATCTGGTATAGCCACGTCCATCATGCCTGGTGGATGCACAACCCACTCTAGATTGAAAATACCAATCAAGATGGACGATACCCGTTTGTGTGGTTTCTCAAAGCAGAGTGGTACAACCGAACTGCTTAAGAGAGCATCTCTTATTATTTGGGATGAGGTAGCGATGACCAAGCGACAATGTGTCAAGATACTAGATAGGTCATTATAAGATATAATGGACTGTACTTTGCCTTTTGGGGGGAAGGTCATGTTGTTTGGGGACGACTTTAGGCAGGTCCTTCCCGTCGTTGCTCGGGGTACAAGAGCATAGATAACTGATGCTACTTTGCTCTGATCGTACATATGGCAAAGTGTTCGGTGCATTCATTTGACCCAGAACATGAGAGTGCAGTCTGACTCGTGGTTTGTAGCATATTTGTTGAGAATTGGTAATGGTACTGAGGAAACAATAGCCGATGACTATGTTCTTCTCCCTGATGATATCCTTATCGACAGCCCTTCTGAGGAGATTTGTATTGATATGCTTATTGAGCGTGTGTTCCCTGACCTACAAGACAATTTTAGATCAGCGGTGTACATGCACGAATGTGCTATCCTTTCAACTAGGAATGAGCATGTCGATGCTGTCAATGCACTTATGATTGATATATTTCCGAGTGATAAACATGTGTATTACAGCTTTGATGAGGTAGAAGATGACACACAGAATAATTATCCCTTAGATTTTCAATTCTTTAACACCTAATGGGTTCCCTGCTCATGAGCTTACCATTAAAAAGAATTGTCCTATCATCTTGCTGCAGAATCTAGACCCTCACAATGGATTGTGCAATGGCACCCGTTTGATCGTCAGAGGACTCATGAGGAATTGTATTGATGCTGAGATTGTTAATGGGCAACATGTTGGAACAAGGATCTTCATACCACGGATACCAATGTCGCCTACTGAGGATCTGACGCTTCCTTTCAAGTTGAAGCACAAACAGTTTCCCATCCGATTGAGCTTTGCCATGACCATTAACAAAGCACAGGGGCAGACGATCCCAAATGTAGGTGTATACCTCCCAGAGTATGAGTTTGCACATGGACAGCTATATGTGGCACTATCTAGAGGTATCTCCCATGCAACTACGTGGGTTCTTGCTAAAAAGAACAAAAACATAGATCCCACCGGAAAAGGCACAAATAACATTGTGTATAGGGATGTCTTGGAAGCATGAGGTACGTTGTATTACTTGAGCATTGTTATTTATCAAATATCTTAGTTTTTTCAATGCAAATTGTTATAATTTAATTTAATCTGTTAACTGCTTTGCAGGGTAGACGAGTGGAAAAGGCACAAAGAATATTAGATTGATGCCATTTGTATGAAGGACATATATTTATTGAGGTGCGTTATTTTCCACTCGTACAAATGGCACCTCAATCCCGCCCTCGAATCATGGCGTGCACTTTCCATCTTGTATGGTTTCTCTTTCCTTGTTTAAGCTACCAATTTGTCGTAGATTTCTCTTTCCTCGTCTTTCCTTGTCTATACCGGGAATTAAGCAACCAATTTGCATTTCTCTTTCCTTGACGCCCATCGTCTTGTCCCTGGAATCATGGCACATACTTTCCATCTTGTGTGGTTTCTCTTTCCTTGTTTAAGCTACCAATTTGCCGTAGATTTCTCTTTTCTTATCTATACTAGAAATTAAGCTACCAATCTGCATTTCTCTTTCCTAAATAACTTATGCCGCCTCTCATCAAATGGAAAGTGCTATCCATGATTGACGACCCCTGATTTAGGAAAGAGATTATAAGTAAATTAAATGCAAATAAAGAAAGAAATGAAACCCACAAGGCAACATGCAATTAGCTTGATGATGCTGGATGTACGTGTGTATACAAGGAAAGATAGTTGGCGCCAAGGTGCAAGGGGTACGTGTCCGGTGATCTCTGCCCTTTGTTTCTCCATCATCTCGATCAACAACCTCCTCAACAACTGCGCCGCTGCAGTGTCTTGATGACCTCCTCAGCACATGGGCGACGACACGTCCACGTCTTCAAGCTCGGCCTCGATGACATCGTGAAGAAGTGCCACACCGTCCCCCGTCGTCATTACTTCCTCAAAGGTGCATCACCGTCTCTCTCGTGTCCTGTCTCCTACTCTTCTTATTTTGCAAGCATTTGATCATGGTCGTCGTCGTACATTGAAGGTGTAATTTTTGATGGATCGTCGGAATCCACTTGAAGACGTGACCTACACACACAATTCTGCATTACCTCGACGTGGTGCTAAGAGACAAATAGAAGGTACATATGTTATCGTCTTGTTTTCTTTGTCCATGAACTTTGTTCACCGATCATTAACATTTTTTGCATTAATTTTGTTTAGACGATAGTGATGCTGTTGCCGAACGAAAGAAGCAGAACGCACAAAAAGCACGAGAACGATATGCAAATATGCCTTTGGATAAAAGGCTGGAGCTTAACGCTAAAAGAAGGGCTGATTACCAGCGTAATAAGTTGAAAAGACAATCGAGCAAGACAGAGGAAGCACCATCAAAGCCAGCACAAGAAGTAGTGCTAAGTGAAATAGGTAATATTATCAAAAAAAAATCAGGAGATGACAAGGTATATTCTTTATCCATTTTGTGCTAATTCCAAATGGACCACATGAGATGACAGGATTGGAGATAGTGATATTAGTGACCTCGGAGAAGGCTGGCTTAGTAGAAACAATAATTTTATAACCCATTATGTGGAATATCAAGTTGAACACAATTCCTGCCCCACAGGTTTGTTTTTCATACCTTGCATTTTGTTGTATGATTTATGCATTTCGCGGCCATTGAATTATGGTATCATTTGTATCACAGGAGATGACTGTGTTGAAAATGCATCACACCTATCTGATAAGAACATCCAACGGAATGCGAAAAGGAGATCCAGGCGTGAACTATTGAAAAATCAGTCAGATGATATTACTTTTGAAATTAGAATGCATGGTATGCAATTTAGTTTGTTTGCAATGTTTAAGCAAGTTTCGTTGTATGGCTTTTTTTAAAATGATCGTTTGGTCTATGCTTAATTAGGATTTTCCATGGGTATCCAGCAATCTGTTGTTACATATGCTTCGATGACTTCTGATTCAGGTAAACAATTTAAAATTGTATTTTGTACGTTGTAAAACTTGTTTCGACAGAGTGAATGCATCATGCACATTATATGTTTATTATGTAAAAATGTCACCGGATGAAATAAAGAGGTTAAATGAGAAGAAACGATATGCTTCTCTATCAGACTCTGATAGAAAACACAAAATATCATGAACTATTGATGCTCGTGTCAGTAGATCAACTTTGAGGACAGGTATGATTTGCTGCCTCCATGATCAAAACAATATGAGAACTTTATGATCAACAGTGTTGGTTTCAGATGATGTAGGGTCTTTGCTACAAACCCCTATTGGAACCGCGCGGTCTAAATTAACACAGTTGATTTATGGTCCGGTGACAAGGGGTTCTATCTTGAGGAGACAGTCCGAACCAAACCCTTCTGGTATATGGGAACCTGATGATCCAGTACACGGTGTTGAAAGTACACACAAGAATAACTGAGGTATCAGTTTGCCATTTTTATTTGTAGATTTGCATATTTGTGTAAATGAAATTTCCATGTTGTTTCGATTGCTAGAAAATGATTTATCTATATTATAAAAGCAGAAAGAATTGAAAAACACTTTTGACCGAAGGTGAAACATACCCACCTCTCACAAAAGACCCACATGTCAGGCCAGGCCCACCCAAAAGAGCTAGACGAAAGGTGGAAGGACAACAAATTTGACATTTCTAAAATGTTTCTGCCAGAATGAGTGATTTTTTCTCACCCGCGCTCTTCTTTACTGAGGACTAGGTGTGTCCGAGGACTAGTGGAGGGTCGCTCCTTAGTGATGAGTGATTGACAACATTGTGTGGACTGATGCTTGGCTCATTGTGCAGGTACAGGTTGCAGCTTGACTCGTGTTGGTGCAGGTGAAGAACAAGCGCGAAAGGCCTTAGCCGTGGCAGCCTCCGGGTGATGGACAAGCAAGTAGGCTTGGTTCGATGGACTCGGTGGCCGATGGGGTCAAGTGCGAGCCATGCGGTGCAGGACGTGGAAGTTGAAGTCATGGACATGGGCCGGTGCAAGGTGGCGGTTCGAGGCCGAAGCTTGCACACGGGGTTTGGTGGTTTGCCCACAAAACCATCGGTGGACGGTTTCTTGGTTTGGGCCTCAAAACCAAGTCCGGAGGCCCGATGCGACGGAGATAGTGATCCTGGAGCATCAGGAAGCTTCGAGGCGAGGGGCACATGGCGTGATCACGGGGCTTGCGTCGAGGCTAAGCAAGTCCGCGGTGGAAGCGTGTCCACTCGATGGGAAAATCCGAAGACTTGACCAAATTGTCCCTGAGGGGTGTGTATCTTGTTTTTAAGTTGTAGGGGTAGCGTGGTCATTTGCCTCCTCCGGTGGACTTCATATAAATAGCAGAGAGGTGGATGGCAACTCTCTCTCTCTGGCTCTAGGGTTTCTTCCCCCGATAGATCACTCTGGACTGCTTCTTTTCCCAGTATTTCCTTAGGCTAGATTCTTGTATAGACTCTGACCTCTAGATGTATGAAAGCATTCAGTGTTGTGATGATTTCCCTCTCCTAGTTTCTTGTGATTTTCGTTTCATTTTCGGAGCTATTTTTGGGTGTTTTTGTTCTTCACTCGATTCGTTCATTTGAGGGTGTTTTCTCTCAGATTTCTTTGAGGGGATCATGGGTGGATGCCTTATGCATCTTTGGGTGTGATCTTGACCCCTCAAATGCCGGAAAACTCCTTCGATTCGTGAGTTTTTGGAAGAGCATGAGTTCTTGGAGGTGGTTCGTGTGATCCGCGATTCCCGATGATTTAGTGAGTTAGAGTTCGAGATTTTTGGGGCATAGCTTCACCTAGTGACGCTTCTCATCTCCCCCAAATCTTATCTGAAGAGCTCAAGTGGTTTGGTAGATCCGGTGATGGATAGGAGGAGTTGACTTCGTGGGCGCCCTATTTCTGGTTCTGTTCGTGGCTTGCGGACAGTCCGCCAGGCCACCTCGGACAGTCCGTGCGCCTAGGGTTAGTCGCGTGTTCATCACCAGTTCGTGCGAGCTTGTGTTTTGATCCTTCGTGTGCTTAGGGTTTTGTTGCTGGAAGTTTTGCGGACAGTCCACCTGTCCATGACGGACGGTCCGCGTGGGCGAAGTTGAGTGAGTTTGTGCTGGAGTTTTGGCCGGACGGTCCGCAGATCCTACACAAACGGTCTGCGACACTGGCGGATAGTTCGCGTGGCTTAGCCGGACAGTCCAATTTTCTCGGTGCGTCTCTGGTGGTTCTGTTGGAGTTTTCGGATAGTCCATGTAGCCGGTCCAGACAGTCCGCCCAGGTGTTGCGGACGGTCCGCCCTTACTGCACGGACGGTCCGCACCTAACCTTTCAGATTTGGCTAAGTGCTTTGGTTCTTGCTTAGTGCTTCCGCTCTTTGCTTTGTGGCTAGTCTCTAGGGCTTGTAGGCTTGTGTATGCCTAGCCTAGAGCTTCTTTGGTGTGTGCGAGTGATCCGAGTGGCAATTAGGGTATAGGTCGAGTTCATCCTTCGGGAAGAATTTTTATCGGCTCCCATTCACTCCCCCCCTCTCTGGTCGCCTATTTGGTCCTTCAGTTCGTATCAGAGCCGGTTACGGATCTTCGTGATTCTAACCAGTCTAAGATCCAAAGATGGGCGACTATGTCAAGGGGTTGGGTCCTCCGCAATGCGATGGCAAGAATTACCAGATGTGGGAGAGGCATATGGGCACATTTTTGTGTGGGAAGGGGACTCTGATCTGGGATGTGACCCAAAATCCTAACTATGTCATTCCGGATAGTTTCCTTCTTCCACGATCATGAGACATGTTTGAGGCCAACAGCAAGGCCGTTGATTACTTGTTCCGTGCTCTCTGTGCCTCGGAGTTTGATCGAGTGTACGGAGAGGATGTGGCCGGAAAGATATGGCTTAAGCTTAAGAGTACCCATGTTGGCAATGCTCAGTTGCAAGCTCGTTTGTTTGCCACTCACCGGAGAGAGTACGAGAACTTCACTCATCTCCCCGGTGAGTTGACTGATGTGATGTTCCATCGCTTCACTAGTATTGTGAACAACACGAGGGCCAATGTGACAGTGCTCCCATACACGGATCATGATCAAGCTATCAAGCTTTTGCATGCACTGGATAGATCTGTGTGGAGTGCCAAGGTCGAGGCCATTGAGGAGTCGAGCGTGTATGATACCTTGACGCTGGATGAGCTGTTCTCTAAGCTCAGGTCCTCGGAGGTTGATCGTGGCTTGAGAGCCAAGAGCGAGAGCCCCACTGATCCTTATAGTTTGGCTCTTGTCTCAGGATCAAGGACTAATGCTAACCATGCTGTCAGACAATTTTCATTGTCTTGTCTTGTGTCCATGCCAGATGAGGTCTTTTAGGTGCTGAGCGAGGAGGATCTCACCTTGTCGAGCAAGAGGTTTGGGCGGATGTACGAGAACTGCAAGAATGCGAGGAGAAGCTCGGGGATGTGCTAGAAAATGATTGAGATGAACTGGATCCTGCTCAAGAATGTGATGACATGTTAGATGATGATGAAGCTCAGGTGTATTATCAAGGAGGTCAGTCATTTTTTATTTATTATTCGACAGGCTGATATTTTCAATAGATAATATTTGATTAATTCCATCGTATTTAATTTGATTCTATTATTAATTCGTAGAAATTAAGTTTGTCTATTATAGAGATCCTGCCGTGGATCCAATCAGACACAATCCTTATGATGGAGTTTACAATGGGCTTCCTAAGAATCATCATGTTTTAAGGAAAGCAAAGAACTGTGATTTCTGCAATGCAAAGTGATTGCCTGGTGAAGGTCCTGCATTTTGCTGCAGGAAAGGGAGGGTGGATATATATATTCCAGAATTGCCTTCTGAAGTCCATCGATTGTTTAGAAGCCTAAGAGATAAAGATGCGAGGTACTTCAGAAAGCACATTCGCTATTTCAACTCACATTTCTATTTTACTAGCTTTGGGGTTTCTATCGATCGACGTTTAGCATCTGCGAAAGGAAGTGGTGTGTATTGTTTCAAGGCACACAGCCAAATGTATCATAAATTGGATCCACTCACACCAAGTGCTAAAGGGCCACGTCATATGGAGCTTTACTTTTATGATATTGATGATAGTATTGAGCATCGTGTTAAAAAGGTCACCTAATCTTGATAGAAATTTGATTCACTCAGTAAGGTCTGTCCTACAACATGATACCCATATGTTAAGGTCTTCACAAGTTTAGGAATTGTTGCAAACATTCAAGAGTACATCATAGCTCTGAATACCAGCATTTCTATTGATCAGAGGAGGTATAATGCACCTGCCATGGATCAAATCACTGCTATTTGGGTTGATGGAACAGATCCACAACATAGGTTCGACCGCAACATTGTTATCCATGGAAAAGAAAATGAAGCACACTATATTAGGGCATATTACGGTTGTTATGATCCTTTAGCATATCCACTATTTTCCCCAAGTGGTGAGACTGGGTGGGAGGACAAAAAGATCAGGTATAGAGTTCCACCACCGTCGAAGGCAAAAAGGAAATACACCAAGCATAAAAGGACATGTTTGTGCAATTAACACTTCGACTTATTGCTTGTTTATGATATATGACATGTCGTGATTTTGGTGTTTATAATGCAATTTGTTTTTTTAGATTTAACTAATGGGAATACAGAGGAACTTGGAAATGATTATTGTGACACAACACTGGATCACAGTATGAACATAGTATGATTTTATGAACTATATAAAATAAAATTATCCAAAACAACATAAATTGTATATTTCAGATCCTACTATAGATGCCGACGATGATACTGCTAGGTTGTTCGCTGACACAGAAGGTTTGTCAAACATTATTTTTGCTGTGGTCTACATAATACGTAGAAAATTGAAGAGTGCATTGATAAAAAGTTTGTGCATTTTATTTGTAGGCGACGACCGTGCTATTGATGTTGAGAATGACGTATATGGTGAAGTGGAAGGACTAGGTATGTGTCTATTGCAGTTTCGTGTCAACTTTACATCTAATCTCTTACTCTTACAAATTCATACTCCTGTGCATGGTTGTTAGAATCTAGGAGTTCACATATTTGGGTCAGTGCTCGGGAATACAAGTGTTACAAACTGCAGATTCGTGATGGCCAGTTCAACATATTGCACCATGGTGGTTGTCTATTCCAACAATTGTTGGTCGATTGGTATGTCAAGGTGGTGTCAATGCGTCTAGACTGGTACTCCATGAAGGAGCAACAGGCATTGATTCGTGCCGATCTCTATCAGGTGACCACTTTTTCTTATATTAGCATTGTTGGTGTTTCCTAGCGCCGTCACTTTAAGAACATATTTAGAATCCATCCCTTGTGGCAATCACCAAGAAACGCCTGTAGGCACTTCTTAACGTCACAACTAACAACGCCGAGTTAGTGTGAACATCAAGACTTACCAAAGGTTAATCTAAACGATCATGAACGAATCCGCAAGCGCACAGATAAACCATTGTAGCATTTCCCCAAGGAAGGAGAATATTCCAAGGGTATCGTATCCGTGGAAGGCAATGGCGGATATCATAGACTTATGCTTTTGCACTGAATGTAAACTAAGAGATAGATATAGGAAACAACAAACTCAAAGGCAGGGTTAAGATAAAGATATGAAAGGGTAGTATGACACACACTCAGATCTACCTCTACTCTAGCACACTACGGCTTAGGGGGAACATACAAGTTAGCTCTAAGTTCTAATGTACTAAACATACAAAGCTAGAAGATACAGGAGATAGGCATGAGCATTGCATGAGAGGGTAAGGTTCAGCACCTAGGTACAAACAGGGAGCTAGCCCGCGACGACCAGCACTCTGCGAAACTAGACTTTAGACTCCTACAGCAAGTACCCCAGCACGGAGGGTTCCAAAGGGTCCAACAACTGTCACTGCTGCGGCCTACCTCTATCATTACGGGGGGTATGCTCATAACTAACGTAGCCACACAACCCAGGCACCATGCCTGCGTTGCTGCTAGACTTCACCCGGCCCGGGCTATTGTGACCCAGGGTGAGAGCCACCAGAAGACTGGTCAACTTAGACCGAGTACCATAGCTTGAACACAAACCTCATGCAACACTCTCATGCCATCTTACAAGATCAACTAAGGCTAGACATATGAATGAATACGAACTCTCTTATGTCTAGTTAATAAGATCAAAGGGTCGTGTTCGTGAAGAACACGAGCCTCTAACTTATGAACAAACACATAAGGAATGAGTTTATCACCCTTCAAGTGGATCAAAAGGTAGTGTTCATGAAAAACACAAGCCTCTAAATGATGAACAAAGGACGAACTCAAGAACATATCAAGCATATGATCTACCATGACTTTATATGAAATAGCTGAATAACTGAAGTAGATCAAAGTGATACAATGAAATAAAGATAAAAGAGAACTCATACCTAGACTCCAAAGAAGACTTGGAACCTGAAGAAGAGCTACTCTAGCCTACCCCCTAGCCTTGGAAACTAAAAGTGAGAGGAGAATGAGAGAGTGGTGTGTGTGAAATGGGAGCCCCTCCCCTTCTATTTATAGGAAGGGACAAGGCTTGCTCGGAGGCTCAAAGTGCTCCAAAACACCCCGGGATGCAGCCAACAACCAATGAGCAAGTGACACGTGAAAGGCCGGGATGAACCGACCCTAGGTCAGTTCGGCCGATCCTAGGGTCGGCCGAACCCCTAGGGCGGCCTTCCTGGCTGTGCTTTCTCAGGGAGGTTGACATGTTGGCCCTGATGCTTGTCCTCTATGCATGCCAAGTTTCCTGATAAGTTGGAGCTCTGGTGGGTCCATGGATCCATGTGAAGTCCATGTGTCGCTCTCTGATTCGTCGTTGAGTGCCTCCCTTGGATCAATGATGTGGAATGCCATGTGTTTCCTTGGTGGCAGCCACCTCCTCAGCTGAGTTGGCATGGTTTCTCCATAGAAGGTGGGTTTCCATCTCTTTTAAGGGGTATTTCACCTACATACAAATAATCTCCAAGGACAAGTGGAACTACATTAATCAAACCAAAATGCAAGTAAATAATGCGTATGCCTCCATTTATGTGAGAATATTGAGGGTTGAAAGTGGTACTTAACAGCCGTCAACAAGCATCAAAATACTTTTAAATCAACCTGAAATAAACTAATTATTAATTGTTTGTTTCATCTTTTATGTGACTAGGGGCTACTTGACACTCTTGCAACCGGCGAGGCTGGTGCATCCAAGGCAGGGCTCAGAATTGTGTTGAGTAAACATTTTCCAGGGAGTGATCGTGATGTTCAATCTAGATTCAGGGATGCAATGTCCTTGGTTGCACGGTATGGCAAACCAGATTTTTTTTGTTACTATGACATGCAATCTGTTTTGGGATGAAATAGTAGCCTAGTTGTTGCCTGGACAGACACCACAAGATCGTCCTGATGTTTAGGGTGTACCATGCTAAGTTACGTGATTTCCACATGTTTTTGATAAAGAAGGGTCACCTGGGTAAGGTTGCTGCATGGGCACATGTAACAGAATTCCAGAAGAGAGGACTACCCCACAAGCACTTCTTATTGGTTATGGAGCCAGAAAGCAAATTAAGGAGCCCAGATGATTATGATAAATATATATCAGCAGAGATTCCAGATCCTACTAAATATCGTCGCTTGCATGAGATTGTTATCAAGCATATGATTCATGGGCCTTGTGGAATTCTTAACAAGACTTCTCCCTGCATGGTTGATGGCCAATGTCGGTTCTGGTATTCGTGTCAATTCAGTGAATGTACGTAGCAAGGGAAGGACTCGTACCCAATTTATAGAAGAAGGGAAGATGGGCAGAAAGGAAAGGTTAGAGGGGAGGAAATGGATAATAGGTGGGCGGCACCTTACAATCCAATTTTGCTGATGCGGTATAACTGCCATATCAATGTTGAGATTTGTAGCAGCATAAAGTCTGTCTAGTATCTATACAAGTACATATACAAGGGACATGATCGAGCTTCTTTCACAGTTGAT
Organism: Cenchrus fungigraminus; assembly: GCA_036936925.1. Lineage (NCBI taxonomy): Eukaryota > Viridiplantae > Streptophyta > Magnoliopsida > Poales > Poaceae > Cenchrus > Cenchrus fungigraminus. The sequence continues at coordinate 8,097,790 of CM072775.1, read as the reverse complement.
GCTAATTGAAATAGGCAGAGGGTGATCAATGAGATCAAGCAATACCGTGATGCAAGGATGATTACTGCTATAGAGGCAGTTTATAGGCTGTTTGGTTTTAAATTGTATTCAATGTGGCCACATGTTTTGCAACTACAAGTACATCTACCTGGTATGCACATGGTCGCATACAAGGATATAGATGACCTCCGTGATGTTGTCGAACGTGCTAATTCTCAGAATTCAATGCTTACCGAGTACTTCAAGATGAATGCAAGAAATCCCACAACACGTAAATTCCTATACAATGAGTTTCCTGAACATTTCACATGGAACAAGTCTGGGAAATATTGGAAACCTAGAGAGAAGAAGAAAAGACTGCAGATTGGGAGATTGGTGTGTGTTAATATCAATGAGGGTGATAGGTACTTCCTTCACGTTATGTTGAACCATGTTAGGGGGGCAACCTCTTTTGAGGATCTGAGGACTTGGCGTGGTATTACATATGACTCATTCAGGGATGCTGCAGAAGCTAGGGGTTTTGTGGACACTAATAAATCATTGGATGATTGTCTATCCGAATGTGCATTGGTCAGATTTCCTTCTGCTCTTCGTAGATTATTTGCCACTATAATGGTTTTTTGTGAATGTGCCAACATACATTTTCTCTGGGACAAGCACATACGTTTAGTCATGATAATGATAACAATGTTATGGTTGAGCAAATGGTACTTCAAGATATTTCCTCTCATCTTATGTTCATGGGAAAAGCCATTAAAGATTATGGTCTCTCAAAACTTCAAGATTCAGGTAACACTAATATAATTTTACATACATACCGTTACGTACTATACCAACTTACATACATGCTGTTACCTGAGGATATATATTTTTTGTAGATGACTAACGCACAAGAGACCACTACAAAGAGCTAAATGAGGAGTAGAAGCTCGGTTATACGAAGAAGAGCATCTAGCCATCATTGATACTCTTAATGCACAACAAAGTTCATGTTTCGAGGAGATAATGGACCACGTTATGAAGGCTAAAGACCGGGTTTTCTTTGTCTACGGTCCTGGTGGTACTGGCAAGACATATCTTTACAAGGCTTTGATTGCAAAGATACGTTCTATGGGGCTTATTGCTGTTGCTACAGAAACTTCAAGTATTGCTGCATCGATCATGCCTGGTGGACGCACTGCCCACTCTAGATTTTTTATTCCAATCAAAATGGATGAGAGATCTATGTGTGGCTTTTCAAAGGAAAGTGGAACTGCTGAGTTGCTTAGGAGAGCATCTTTGATAATATGGGATGAGGTGAACATGACCAAAAGACAATGTGTTGAAGTGCTTGATAGGTCATTGTAGGATATAATGGACTGCACACAACCATTCAGCGGAAAGGTCATGTTGTTTGGTGGTGATTTCAGACAGGTGCTGCCTGTTGTTACACGTGGTACACGAGCCAAATCACTGATGCTACTTTACCCAGGTCATATATATGGGTAAGTGTTCATTGCATGAGGTTGACATAAAACATGAGAGCACCGTCAGACAAATGGTTCGCAGACTATCTGTTGAGGATTGGGAATGGTATAGAGGAAACAAACAAGGAAGAATATGTGTGATTACCTGATGACATATTGGTTGATTCTCCTTCAGATGACATTTATGTTGATTCACTCATTGATAGTGTATTCCCTAACTTATCTGAAAATTGTACATCGACAGCCTATATGCGCGAGCGGGCTATCCTTTCAACAAGGAATGAGCATGTTGATGTAGTCAATGCACTGATTGAGAGAGTCCCAGGTACCAAACATGTGTATTACAACTTTGATGAGGTAGGGGATGACACACGGAATAACTACCCTCTGGATTTTCTCAATTCAATATCATCAAATGAATTGCCTCCTCACGACCTGACTATCAAGAAGAACTATCCTATCATCCTATTACGCAACCTGGATCCACACAATGGGCTTTGCAATGGAACTCAGCTGATCATCAGAGGGTTTATGAGAAATTCTATAGATGCTGATATTATCAATGGACAACATGCTGGAAAGAGGGTCTTTATACCAAGGATACCAATGTCACCATCAGAAGATCTCACTCTTCCCTTCAAGTTAAAGTGGAAGCAATTTCCGATCCGGTTGAGCTTCACCATGACCATTAACAAAGCACAGGGCAAAACAATTCCACATGTAGGTATCTATCTACCTAAGCCTATTTTTGCACATGGATAGATATATGTAGCATTGTCCAGAGGTGTTTCATGTGAGACTTCATGGGTTCTTGCTAGAAGAAATAATGAGATCGACCCCACTGGTAAGAGCACAAAGAACATTGTATATAGGGATGTCTTGGAGTGATAAGGTGCATCACTTATGCTATATATATTATAATTTTTATTTTAAATCTACTACTATACATAAAATATATGTACTCATATATACATGATGTAATTTACATTTGTGATTACACAGCATAATCATGTGTGATATGTGTCCGGCCCAGGACAACCGAAATTACGACGCACCGGTCCAGCTACAGATATGCACGATCTGGCCCCTGCAAATCTCAGCTTCAGGTAGGCATGATTTGGCCCCTAAGATTCGCTCCCGCAAATTCGGCTTTAGGTACGCACGACCTGGCCCCCAAGATTCCAGCTTCAGATACGTACATTCTGGCCCTCGTAACCTTAGCACCGCACCCAATCGCCCCAAAAGACTAGTCCAATAGGGGAAGGGTGGCTCTCCCTTTTAAGGTGGCTTAGTCCTCCGAAGCTAAGCAAGGTGGGATAATGAGGCTCACACGGTCACCGCTCGACTACAATTTGGGCCACCGGTGGCTCATTTGTTGCGTCTTTGCCAACAGATAATAGTGGAGTAAGATGTCCTCATCATTTTCCCCTTCTTAACAAGGGTCCAGCTCTGATACCAAATGATATGTGTCCGGCCTAGGACAACCGAAATTACGACGCACCGGTCCAGCTACAAATATGCACGATATGGCCCCTGCAAATCTCGGCTTCAGGTTGGCACGATCTGGCCCCCAAGATTCGCTCTCGCAAATCCGGCTTCAGGTATGCACGACCTGGCTCCCAAGATTCTAGATTCAGATACGTACAATCTGGCCCTCGTAACCTTAACACCGCACTACGGCACACCCCTCGGGGAAAGGCCCAATCGCCCCAAAAGACTAGTCCAATAGGGGAAGCGTGGCTCTCCGTTTTAAGGTGGCTTAGTCCTCCCAAGCTAAGCAATGTGGGATAATGAGGCTCACACGGTCGCCGCCTGACTACAACATGGGCCACCGGTGGCTCACTTGTTGCGTCTTTGCCAACGGCTAATAGTGGAGGAAGATGTCCCCATCAATGTGGTTTAGGTGTTTGCAGGATTCTCTCTAGATTACAGTTGTCAGGGGTTGAGACCTGGACAGATCTGCAGGGGGGCTACCCAAGCGGTTTGTAGGTTAATGGGGAGATCGGAAACTAAGAGCGTAGGTGGTAGTTCACGTGATGAACTCGGAACACGGCAAGTAGGCGAAGAACACGGGGGTTTATACTGGTTCAGGCCTCCGGAGAGTAAAACCCTACGTCAAGTTGTTTGTGGTGTATTACGTGGAGCGTGAATGAGATCAAGTCCCCTCGAATGGAGCCCTAGGCCGCCTTATATGGGCAACGGGCTAGGGTTTCCATTCAAGGTTGGTGGACCCGTATCTGGGTCGGTTACAAGATGGAAGGCTATCCTCACGCATTACGAGGAGTATCCTAAGATTCTCGGACTAACAGGCGGCGCCACATCGCGTATTATTGCTTGCCTTGTACTCCAAGTCTTCTAGAAGGTCTCCGGGATGTGGATAATGTCTCTGGGCCCACTTGCAGGTCAGCGGGGCTTTTGGCAGGTTGGGTCCACTTGGCAGGGACCTCTAGGACACTGGTCGTTGGGGACCCAGGGGTACCCATGTCTCTCAAGCCCCCGATTGATGTGTAGGCGTAGCGAGCGAGACGAGGTCATGTCGAAACTTGGCGAAGACATGGCGCCGTCAAGGTGGTGTAGGGTGCACGGGGATCCAAAGAAGAAAAACCCCTCCAATGCGCGCACGAAGTCGAACATCGAGCTCCTGGAATATGAATCCAGAAGGTTGAAGTGAAGGTGAGACATCGATCTTGAAGAACCGCCGACCTGACCTAGATCAGGTGACACAACGTACCTCCCGTGACCTTTAGAAAAGCCGCAATGCTAACCGTAAGTATGTCGAGTAGAGGAGTAATGGAAGCAGGCTTCGAGTAAGTCGATGCGACGTAGAAGCAAGAGGGCGTCGCAAGACGCACTCGTAGAGAAGCCCCCGAGCAGTAAAGCGACCAGAATGGCCGGTTTGATGCTCCAAAAAAAAAGGAAGAAAAGGAGAACCTACGGCCTTCTGCTTTATCAGCACGATGCTCTAACAAACTGAGCCAATAGGCCAAAACACCTGGAATCTTGAGGAAGACGCCAAATGCTGAAAGCTGTCATGACCTGAGTCACAAGCGCACTGTACATTCACGGTCCTGCTCCCTTGTAAGGCACAAGCTGCTATCCACTCGCAAGGGACAAAAGCACCAGGATGTAGTTAGGTAGGAGAAAGGCGCGCCAACACTCCCCATGAGTGAACAGTGACCTCGTGCTTCACGCGGGAACAGTAACCTTAAGGATAAGGATGCTGTGCAAGCTGGGTTGCGGATAAGATCAGAGGCCGAGTTGCCGCGGGTATAAATAGGTGCCCATGCCATTGGGCAAAGCACCCAAGCTGCTTGTAGCTACCATGGAAATGCTGTGTAGTAATTTCTCCATTCCTTGGACTTGCGTCCGTCCACCAGAGCATAGAGCTAGTGCCGTTCATGCTTGGAGCTAAAAGAATGCTTGCGAAGCCCGGAGAACTCTATCAGCCATTCTCTCGCGCCCATCGAGGAATCCAGGTGCTGCAGGGGGCAATACTGGTGTCAGTGGGCCTTACATGCGGAGGCTTGAGGTGATGCTGGAGGCCACCATGCTCCACCAGGGGAGGCCCGAGGTAATGCTGGGCACCACACGAAACCTATTGGAGCACGAGTCGAGGAGGCTGTGTGGCAGCTGCCTCTACATCGGCGGTAGAGGTCTTCAACCAAGTCCTGAAGCTAGAAGAAAACTTGCGATGCGCCTTATTAGTGTAGACTGCATCGCAAACATTATATAGGGTAGCTCAGGGCCATTGATGTCTTTGTATCTTGTAATTGGCCAAGGGCCAAAGTCCTTGTAGCTTATGAAGCTTTATGTAAGCATTTGTATGGCAAATGGTATTTCCCGAGTAGATGTAGAGGCGCCCAGGCGGCAATGGTATGGCTACCAAGGTCCCAGCAGGGCTATGTTAGCACACCAACCTTCAGGAGGCCTTAGGAAGTGATAAATAGCCCGTGTCGACCTGAATCGACACGGCTGCTGCGCAGTGGCACAACACAGGGCGTCAACCTGAGAATTTTAGGTCTAGGCGACCTAGAAGGCAGCAGGGCCTTAGCAACCTCAAGAAGGAGCTGTAGTTATGACCAGGAGGTCACCAACGAGCAGTGGGGCCTTTAAGCACGAAGCCATTGGTATATACTCACTGTTGTAGGTCAAATAGACCTAGGAGGCAATAGGGCCCCATCGACCTCACGGAGGCGATGTGATAGACCCGAAGGTCATCAATCGGTCAGGAGACATTTAAGCAGATATCTGTCATAATATAGTAGGGGGCTTAATGTAGGGCATGACAGGTCCAAGGACGCTAGGCCATTGACCACGGAGCCAACGGGCATAGATCTACGCACGGTGCGAGCCGTTACTGCCTGTGACCGTTAGGCCAAAAGGGCCGTTGGAAAGAGATCTGTTGGGTGTCAGGGGGTGAGACCTGGACAGATCCGCTAGGGGGTTGTTCTAGTGGTTTGCAGGTTAATGGAGGACCGGGACCTAAGAGCGTAGGTGGTTATGCACGTGGTGCACACGGATCTAGGCGAGTATGGCGGCGAAGAACAGGGAGACAAGGATTTATACTGGTTCAGGACTCCGGAGAGTAAAACCCTACGTCCAGTTGTGGTGGATTATGCGTGGTTGAGTTTCGATGCCCTTTGCATGGAGCCCTAGGCCGCCTTATATGGGGAGGACGGGCTAGGGTTTCCTTGCAAGGTCAGTTGACCCATGTCGGAGTCGGTTACAACTGGTGGGAGGCTTATCTCCCAGATTACAAGGAGTATCCCGTGATACTCGGAGCTACAGGTGGTGGTGCGCCAGGCCGCCGTGTCTTGACTTGCACGCCAAGGCTTCGCGGTTCTTCCGGGATCCTGATCAGGTCGCTAGGCCCACTTGTAAGGTCGGTGGGTCTTCTGGCAGGTCGGGTCCACTTGACAGGGGCCTCTGGGACCCTAGCCGGTGGTGACCCATGGGTACCCATGTCTCTCAAGCCCCGATCGACGTGTAGGCGTAGCGTCCGCGGCAGGGTCATGCCGAAGAGCAGCAGAGGCGCGGCGCCGTCGAGGTCGTGAAGGGTGCACGGGGATCAAAATGAAAAGAACCCCTCCGATACGTGCACGAAGTTGAGCGTCGAGCTTCAGGGTCAAAGGACCATAAGGTCGAAGTGAAGACGAGGCGTAGATCATGCAGAACCACCGACCTGACCTGAGTCAAGCATGTTGTAGGAGTAGTCACGACCTTCAGAAAGGTCATTAAGCCTACCAAAGGTAGGTCGAGCCGAGATGTGATGGAAGCAGGCTTCCAGTAGGTCGAGGCGACCCAAAGAAAATAGCGCGTCGAAGACGCACTAGTGTAGTAGCCCTCGAGCAGTAAAGCGACCAGTATGGCCGTTTGATGCTCTAAAGAAGAAGAAAAAGAATTAGCCGAACCTACGACCTTCTGTTTAGGAAACTGATGCTCTTGTAGGGTCGACGCTAGAGGACAAGAGCTCCAGAATCTTGCAGAGGGTAGCAGACGGCAGGTCTGTCGTAACCAGAGTCATAAGTGCACTATACGGTCACAGGCCAGCATACTCATGAAGCACAAGTTACTGCCACCCGCAAAAGACAAAAGTGCCTCAGTGTGCAGTCAGGTAGGGGTCAGGCGCGCCGATGCCTTTTCACAGGCAAACAGTAACCTCGTGCTCCACGAGGGCACAACGCCTTCGAGGATAAGGATGCCACGCAAGTTGTCCTGGCGACTGAGACTGGATCGCATGTGCTTGGTGGTATAAATAGGTGCCCAAGGTTTGAAGCAAACCGCACCAATCTTCAGAGGAGATCCAAGATGACCTAGTGTAGTAATATTGCCACACCATGGGCTTGTGTCCACCCACCAGAGTGGGGAGGCGATGTAGTTTATGCTTGAAGCTAGAAGAATGCTTGCGAGGCTCGAAGAACTCGATTGGCCTCTTCTCCCAGCCTCACTGAGGAGCCCGAAAGGAGTATGAAGCAGCAGTTGCATTGTCGGCCCTCACACCTTCAGGCCTGATTTGATGCTGGAGAGCGCTACCCTCCACCCGGCGAGGTTGGTGTTAAAGCTCGGACCTTCTGCAATCGTGCGGCGAAGCTCAGACTTGATGCTGGGCACTGCAGGAGACCGGTTGGTGCGTGAGTAGAGGTGGCTATGTGGTAGCTGCCTCCACAGTGGCTGTAGAGGTCGTCGAGTAGGCCTTGAAGCCAGAAGAAAGCTTGCGACAAGCCTTATTTGTGTAGACTGAGTCGTAAGCACTTTGGAAGGTGATTCAGGACCTATAAGATCTTTGTATCTTGTAATTTGGCCAAGGGCCAAACTCTCTGTAGCTTATGAAGCTATAAATATAGATTTGCATGAGCAGTGTCATGGCTTTAGTAAATTGTAGGGGCGCCCGGGCTGCAATGGTACGAATACCAAGGTCCCAGCGGGGCTGTAATAGCACGCCGACCTTCAGGAGGCCTTCTGTAGAGACAAGAGGTCCGTGTCGACCTGGGTCGACACGGCCGTTGTGCAGTGACACAACGCAGGTAGTCATCCTGAGAAATCCTAGGTCTGTAATGACCTAGAAGGCAGCAGGGCCTTAGCAACCTCGGGGGAGTGCTACTTGACCAAGAGGTAGCCAACGGGCAGTGGAGCCATTAAGCACGGGGCCGTCGGTATTGGCCATTAAGGCAACATTAATAGGTAGCAGGACCTTAGCGACCTCAGGGAGGTGCTACTTGACCCGGAGGTCGCCAACGGGCAGTGGAGCTATTAAGCACGGGGCCATCGGTGTAAACCAGCCACGAAGGCTAAGGCAATCCAGTAGGTAGCAGGACCTAGGAGCCAGGGATGTGAACTCGCTAATGAAAGCTGAGGCGACCTACCAAGCGGTAGTACCTGTCGACCTTGAGAAGGTACTATCATAGACCCGGAGGTCGCCAGAGGCTAGGAGACCATGAAGAAAATAAAAAGGGAGGGGGGGCTTGAAATAAGGCATAGCAACTCCATGGACGCTGGGCCGTTCGGCAAAGACCAACGGGCATGGATTCCCACACGGCTCGAGCCGTAATTGCCTGTAGCCGTTAGGCAATGTATCCGTTGGGTCGCCGGTGATGTGGGCGAAACCACGGGGACGTTTGGGGCGCCGCGGCCCACCGCACTGTGATGGCCCAGTTATAAAAGGCCGAGCGAAGGGTCGAGGACCCCACTCGCTTCCATTCCCCGCAACAGCTAGGGTTTCCAATCCGCCGCCAGAAGCTTTAGCGCATAGAATCACCGGCGTTGCCGTGCTTAGATCTGCCACATCCAGCGCTGTCGTATGCGCCAAAAGTCCCTGGTGGTGTTTAGAACTAGATCCACTGGTGTTGAGGAAGAGGAAATGGCCCGAGAGCTTGCGCCGGCCCCGGAGAAGGTGTGGGAGCACTCGACGGTGACGGAGGCACAGCTCAAGGAGTTGGTAGAGCGCGGACTGCTGAAGCCCAGGGAGCAGGTGGGGTGGAGGCCCACCGCCAGTGAAGCGTTCCCCTCCGAGGGAACTGGGGAGACCGTCACCTTCGTCTCGTATGTCGAGCGCGGCTTCGGAGTTCCGGCGGCTGACTTCTTCCGCGGGTTTCTCCACTTCTACCGCATCGACCTGGTGCATGTCGTCCCCAACGCCATCACCACGGTATCCTCGTTCATCCACCTGTGTGAGGCGTACCTGGGGATACCGCCACATTTCGACCTGTGGCGGTATTTCTTCGAGGTGAAGAAGACGGGGAAGAACGGCGTCGTCGGCGCCGTCGGCTTCATGCTACGCCGCCACATGAAGATGGTGTACATCGACATGGAATTGCCAGATAACACCCAAGGCTGGAGACGGGGCTGGTTCTACGTCAACAACCCCAAACCAGCGCTGCCGACCAGGTCGGGGCTCGCGGCAGTCCCGGTGCCAGAGTGGTCCAACCAGCTAACGTCGCAGGAGATGGACGCCGTCAAGCCACTGCTGGAGGACCTCAAGCAACGAAAAGAAGAAGGGCTGACTAGCGGAGCGGTGGCCATTAGTTTCAGCCGGAGGCTGCTGCAGCCGATCCAAGATCGGGTGCACCCGACCTACGAGTACTGGGGGGCAGACCGACCCGACCCGCGTACAGCAGCGGAAGGTCTCCAAGCAGGAGATGGTGGTGCGGGTGAGGGAGCTCTTCAACGGGGTGATCCAGAACCGGACATGCCCCAAGGCATTCTCCCTCACACGGCCCGCGGACGTGGTATGTCGCTGATCGACCTTGATTTCTCTGTTGTTGTTGCATTCTCCTTTTTCTGAAACACAGGTCGACTGTGTGCAGGGTCATGAAGGTTTGTTCTAGTGTCCGGCTCCCCTCGCGGACGAGGGGGAGCGCAGCTTCAAGGTCCGGGCAGTGGAGGACGTGATTTCTACACCGCCGGAATTGTTGGAGAACTATCTCTCCGACTCATCGGTGGGAGGTAGCGATGATGAGGATCCGCCTGTGGTGAGCCCTGCGCCGACGACTCAGCGTACGCGGCAGGCCACCGCCAAGATCCCGGGACACAAGGGCGTCAAGATCATCTCCGTCACCATCGAGGCGGAGAAGACGAAGAGGAAGAGGAAGGACGTCAGTGCCTCGTCGGAGACGGCAACGACTACCACCAAGGTCGTTTTTGAGGAGCAGGACGATGCGCGGTCACGCGACGTTGCCACAGGATCGGGCGACGTAGCGGCCGTGGGAGGGGGAGGCACCACGCTTGGTGTTGTGAGTGAGCAACAGCCGAAGTCGAGTGCAGGAGGCGTGAGCGACCAGGGATCGTGGAAGAAGCCAAGGCGGGCGCCGCCTAGGCCAATGTCGGTGAAGTTGAAGGACGATAGCAGGTACATTACAGAGCTTGATTGTATGCTTTGCTTCATCTATGTCGTTTGTTGAGTGCACTGGTGCTGACGAGATTTGTGTACTTTGGGCAGCGGGGCTCCTGCTGCATCAGGAAGCAGCAAGAATGCCTCGGGCCAAGGGGCCTTCGAGCGGAAGGTTGTGAAGGTGCCAGTGGGGCAGTCGCCGGTGACCTCAGGCGGAGACGTCACCAGCGAGGTCCCTGAGGCCGTGGGGACAACACCGTCGGCGGCAGCCAAGGTCGCTGCTGAAGGCTCGCAGCAGGAGGAGGGCCCGCGCCAGCAAGACCCGCCTGAGTTAAGTCTGCCAGGGATGCTGGGGGTGATAGCCGGAGATGGAAGCGGGGAAGTTGAAGAGCAACCCTGCCTCTATGAAGGTACTCCATGGGAGGACGACGTCTAGGCTGATGCCAAGGATCTTGATGACTTCAAGGCGGCGCAGGCGACCATCGGCAGGACGCTCGGGGTAAGTTTGCATTACCGTTGGGGCTGCATCTTGGGTTCGTCGGAACGCAATGTTTTAACGATCTCGATGTGTTGTTGCAGACTCTTGCTGAGCGCGCACAGAAAAGGGCGACCCTACTAAAGGAGGGCGCCAATCTTCACGCGGAGCTGGTAACGGCCCGGGAGGCCGTTCTTCAGGCCAAGGTGGAGGCCGCGAAGGAAATAAGGAGCCTCAAGGACGAGGTGATCTTGAAGGACCAGGCCGTCGAGGCCTTGAAGCGGGAGCTTGAAGCTGCAAAGCTGAAGGCGAAGGAAGCGGAGGACGGTTTGAAGAACGCCGCTGCAGGTACGTCGAGAGACGCCTTTTTGGTCTTTTATGCTTGACCGTCGTGGTGACACGTTCTTGACCTCAGCGCTTGTAGAGGCCAAGAAGAGGGAGACTACCTTGAAGAAGGATCTCAAGGAGTCGAAGGAGCAGGTGAAGATCCTCAAGGAGAAGCACCAGGAGGTAGTCGCGAGTGAGTCTTACTTCACCCGTAAAGCTGCTTATGAATTTGGGGCGCGCAGGGATCTAGAGATCGACCTTGGCCGGGCGATGCAAACCCTTATTGATCATCAAGAGATGACTGCAGATCTTGAGAAGCAATTGGACGACCTCAAGGAGGCCGCCGAGTATCTTGTGGATGTCTACGCCCCGAAGGTCGAGGGTGGACCACAAGAGCTCGTTACACGGTTGGAGGACGCGGAGGGTCGCATAAAGACCTTGCTAGTAGACAGTGGCAAGCTTGCTGCTGCTACGGCACTGGCCACGGTGAAACATCATGAGCCGTCGTTCGACCTGGAGAAGGTCAAGGAGGAGCTCGCATTGTCGCAGCTAGTGGCTAGTGAAGAGATTCAGGCCACCGCGGAGGAAGTCATGAAGAAGATAGACCTATAGGCGTAGCTCAGAACTGGCAAACAGTTAGTAACAGTGGGTCGCGGACCCTTTTTATGTAATATAAACATTGCATGAATGAAAAAGGCATGTCGCGTGATCCCTTATTTGACTTTATATACTCTTTATAAGAACGTAAAGGTAACGAAGTTGCGAGACCCCTTTTCCTCCGCTAACCCAACTCAGTGGAGGAACGGCTTGATGACCACACGGCTCGACGTTGGAGGCTTATGTGCGGCCGGCACGCGGAGGGGTCGGGGACCCAAGGTCAAGCAACCCCATGACCTAGAAATACTTATAAAATGCATAAGAAGTTGTGGTAAGGGAACACTTATAAAGGGAGAGGTGGAAACCCCGGGTCGAGTGACCCTTAGATTGGCAAAGCCAAGCCCCCGAGCGTGAAGGGCCGAGCTTAGAGCCAAGCTCCCGAGCATGAGGGGTCCGGTTTTAAACCAAGCCCCCGAGCGTGTCGAAGGGGAGGGGTACACAGAAAACAAACAGGTTGAAAGGGAAATCTTTATTTTTATATAGAATTACAGAGGATAGAGTACATAGCTTTATTGTGATACAAGGCTCCTAAGGATAGAAGCGACGCAAGTGCTCGATGTTCCAGGGGTTTGGCACACCCTGGCCATCGGCCCATTGGAGGCGATAGGTCGCCGATCCGATGACCTCCTTAACTATGAAGGGGCCTTCCCAAGGTGCAGAGAGTTTGTGCATATCCTTGGTGTTCTGGATACGCCGGAAGACTAGGTCGCCAACGTTGAAGGAACGTTCGCGCACATTGCGATTGTGATAGCGACGTAGCTACTGCTCGTGGTGAGTGTGGCGCATGAGCGCAGCCACACGGTGTTCCTCGACGCTGTCGAGGTCGAGGCGGCGTGTTTGCTCTACTTCTCCTTCATCGAAGTGCTAGATGCGAGGGGCGCCAAAGGCCACATCGGTGGGGAGGATAGCCTCTGATCCGTAGACCAGGAAGAAGGGTGAGTACCCTGTAGCCGAGCTGACCTGGGTCCTGAGACCCTAGAGGACATGAGGGAACTCTGATAGCCACCTGGTGGCGTAAGGCGCTGAGCCGTCGAAGATACGGTCTTTTATGGCCTGTGGAACCATGCCGTTGGCCCGCTTGACTTAGCCGTTGCACCGCGGGTGCGCCACCGGGGAGTAGTATACATCGATCAGGCTGTCTTGACAGAAGTCCCAGAATTCGGCTCCTGTGAAGGCTGTGCCAAGGTCGGTGACAATACTATTTGGCACCCCGAAGCGGTGGGTGATCTCCTCGATGAACTTAGCCGCCTCTTTCGACGTGACGCTAGAGACGGGGCGGACCTCGTTCCACTTGGTGAATTTATCCACCGCCACGAGTATGTGCTTGTAGCCGCCGGGGGCGGTCTTGAAAGGTCCCATAGAGTTGAGACCCCAAACTGCGAAGGGCCATGACGAAGGGATGGTCCTGAGTGCCTGAGCCGGGAGGTGCTGCTGCTTAGTGAAGAACTGGCACCCCTTGCAGTGATGTACAAGTTCTTGGGCATCAGCCAAGGCCGTGGGCCAGTAGAAGCCAGACCTGAAGGCTTTGCCTACCAGGTTGGAAGAGGCGGCGTGGTTGCCGCACTCGCCACCGTGGATCTCGTCCAAGAGCCTGAGGCCCTCGGATCTGAGGATGCACCTCATCAGTACTCCAGTGGAGGCAGACCTCCGGTAGAGTTCCTTGCCGATGATGACGTAGTTGGTGCTACACCTCGTGATCTTTTCTCGCCCTGCCTTGTCCTCAGGTACTCGATGCTTGAGGAGGAAGGCAATGAAATCGAGGCGCCAATCATCTTCTCCGTCGATCATGAGGATCTCGCGACCTGCAGGTGAGGTAAGCTTGTCATCGGGCGACTCTGGGTTGGGGATGAGCTTGATGGACGGCTTGCGTAAGTCTTGGACGAATACGCCGACCGGAACCAATGCGCGCTTGGAGCCAAGCTTGGAGAGGACATCCGCGGCAACATTATTGTTGCCGCAGACGTGGTGGAACCCGAGCCCTTCGAAGTGACGCTCGAGCTTGCGCACCTCGGCGCAGTATGCATCCATCGTATCATTCCTAACTTCGGAGTCCTTGCTGACTTGGTCGATGACGACCTTGGAATCGCCGTAGGCCAGGAGGCACTTAATCCCGAGGGAGACAGCAATACGGAGCCCGTGGATGAGAGCCTCGTATTCGGCGCCATTGTTGGACGCCTTGTAGTCGATCTGTAGGACGTACTTGAGGTAGTCACCCTTAGGGGAGATGAACAAGATGCCTGCGCCTGCTCCTTCGAGGTTCAGGGAACCGTCAAAGTACATCTTCCAATGCTCAGGTCGCTCCGACGGTGGAGGCTGCTGGATCTCTGTCCACTCAGAGACGAAGTCTGCGATGACTTGGGACTTGATGGCCAGCCTGGGGCAGAACTCCAGGTCGAACTCGCCTAGTTCGATGGACCACTTGACGATGCGCCCAGAGGTGTCACGACTCCGTAGGATCTCGCCAAGGGGAAAGGCCGAGACGACCTTGATTTTGTGGGATTGGAAGTAGTGCCGGAGCTTTCGCGAAGTCATGAGTAGCGTGTAAAGCATCTTGTGGGGCTGGCTGTACCTAGTCTTGCTGTCAGACAGGACCTCGCTGATGTAGTAGATAGGTCGCTGAACAGGGTAAGGTCGCCCCTCTTCAGGTCGCTCAGCCACCAAGACAGCGCTGACCACGAGGGTGGTCGCCAAGATCTAGAGTAGTAAAGGCTCCTTAGGTGCCAGGGGCACCATCACCGGGGGCGTCGTAAGGAAGGTCTTGAGTTGCTCAAGAGCTTGGTCCGCCTCCTCGGTCGAGGCGAACTTGTCCGCCTTTTTTAGCAGCTTGAAGAAGGGCAGCCCTTTTTCGCTGAGCTTGCTAATGAATCGGCCTAAGGCCGCCATCATGCCTGTGAGCTTCATGACGTCCTTCTTGCCGGTAGGTCGCTTCATCTTGTGGATGGCATTCACCTTGGTGGGGTTGGCTTCGATGCCCCGGTTGCTGACCATGAAGCCGAGGAGCTTGCCGGACGGGACACCGAAGACACTCTTCTCTGGATTGAGTTTCCAGCGGTAAGTGCGGAGGTTGGCGAAGGTCTCCGCGAGGTCAGCTATGAGCTTGTGCTCGTGAGTGGTCTTGACGACCACGTCGTCGACGTAGGCTTCTACGTTCTTGCTGATCTGGCTAGCCAGACACTTCTGGATGGCCTTTTGATAGGTCGCACCCGCGTTTTTGAGGCCGAAGGTCATGGCCATATAGCAGTAGATGCCATGGGGCATTATGAACGCCGTCTTGTCTTGGTCAGAGACCTTTAGGGCTATCTGGTGATACCCTGAGTAGCAGTCGAGGAAGCAGAGAAGGACGCTCCCGGCCGTGGAGTCCACAACCTGGTCGATACGCGGAAGAGGGAAGGGGTCTTTAGGGTAGTGCCTGTTGAGATTGGTGTAATCGATACACATTCTCCATTGACCGGTTTTCTTTGGTACAAGAACCGGGTTGGCGAGCCAAACCAGGTTTTTACACTCTCGGATAAATCCAGCAGCTAGGAGCTTTATTAGCTCTACCCTAATGACGTCCTGGTGATCTTTCTCAAAGCAGCGAAGCTTCTGCTTGATAGGCTTCGCCGTCTTGCTTACATCCAAGGCGTGCTCAGCCAGCTCCCTAGGAACACCTGGCATATCCGATGGACTCCAAGCGAATATGTCGGCGTTATCCCGGAGGAAGCTGGTGAGCACGAGTTCCTATTTGGGGTCGAGCCTGTCGTCGATCACCACCGTCTTCTCTGGATTGGTAAGGCCGAGGCAGACCTTCTTCGTTGATGGAGCCGCGTCTAGGGTGGTCTCGGTGCGCTTCTGCTCCGGGACGGGCTGGTCAACAGGGTCGACTTTTGCGGCCTCGGCCACCAAGACCGCGGAGGCCTCGGCGGTAGCGGAGGTCGCAGCGAGGTCAAGGGCCTCCGTGTTGGACCTGAAGGAGATGACGAGGTCCCCTTTGATGGAGAGGACCCCTCGCGGAGCCGGCATCTTCAACACCAAGTAGGTGTAGTGCGGGATGGCCATGAATCTGGCCAGCATTGGGCGACCTAGGATCGTGTGGTAGGAGGACTTGAAGTTGGCGACCTCGAAGTTGAGGTACCCCCTGCAGAAGTTCGCCTCCGTACCAAAAGTGACTGGGAGGGAGACTCGACCCAGGGGTTGGGCCGCCTTCCCGTGGACGATGCCGTAGAAGGGCTCGTCGCACTCCGTCATCTTGTTGAAGTCGAAGCCCATCTTCTTGAGGGTATCAATGAAGATGATGTTGAGGCCACTACCTACGTCGATCAGGGTCTGGGAGAGCAGGCTTCCATCCACTATAGGCTCGACGACGAGCGGGTAGGACCCAGGGTCTGGGATATGGACCCAGTGATCAGCTCTAGAGAACGTGAGCGGCTGCTCAGACCATCGTAGGGGCACGATTGGATGAGTGTGGATGAGGTGGACGTCGCGCTTGTCCTTCTGGTAGCGCCTCCTACTGGCACTGGACTTGATTCTGCCAACGATCATGTTGATCGCGCAGGTTGCGGCCTGGAAGGGCCCATTGGGGTTGCCCGACACTGGTGGAGGGGGTAGGTTTGTCTCGTCCCGGGCGGCTGCCGGAGTAGGGTCGTTGCGAGGCGGGTCGCTACAAGGTGGCTCGCGGCGATCATCACACCGGTCATCGCGGCGGTCATCGCGCCGGTCTCGCCGGTCGTCACGGTGGTAGTTGTTGTTGTTGGGGCGGTTGTCGCGTCGCCCGCCGTCGTTCCTGGGTCGCTTGGGGTCCGCGGAAGCGCTGAAGGCTCTCTTGAACTGGGAGCACTCGCGGAGAGTGTGGGTGGCCCCCTCATGGAACCCGCAGATGCTGTCGAGCGCCAGGTCGAACTCCACTAGGTTGAAGGACGAACCTCGCCGCCCTTCGGCCGCCAGGACCTCAGAAGGTCGCTTGCGGAGCTTGTCCGCTGCAGTGCCAGATGCACCAGCATTATCAGCGTCGACCTGATTCTGGAGCGCGTCTTCTGTGTCCATCAGCTTGTTGACGATGACCATGAGGTCCTTGACATTGGTCGGGCCAGCCTCATGGATTTTCTCAAAGACTTTGCAGTCTCTGATGCCTTTCTTGTAGCTGTCGATGATCTGGTCATCTCTGATGCCAACGCACTCGTTCCGGTTCTCGAAGAACCGGGTATTGTAGTCGCGGAGCCGCTTCGTAGGCTTCTGCACGACCCGCCCCAGGCTGAAGGTGTTCCCAGGGCGATCGTAGGTCGCCTGGAAGTTCGATGTGAAGGCATGGGATAGATCGGCCCAGGTCTTGATGCCTTGCCCATCACCAGTGGGAAGTAGGCCGTCATGTGGTCGAAGTCACCGCCGGCCGCCTTGACGGCGACGTAGTAGGTCGACAGCCAGATGTTGGGGTCGGAGCGCCCATCATACGGCTTGATGTTGGGCTTGAAGTTGTCGGGGTACTCCACCCCTTTGAAGCGGGCATCCAGCGCTGGGAAGGTGTTGAGTGCAAGGTCGTCGCTGGTGCCTCTTGCCGGGGCGGCATCTCGTGACGCGGAGTGGACGCTACGATCCGGGACGACAACCTGGGAACGTTGCTACCGGTCCTGGTCGAGCTGGACGATGGCGGGATCGTCGTGATCAGCGTTGTACTTGGCCCGACGCTGGTTCTCAATCTCGTACTAATCACAGTGCTCGCGCTCCATGATGCGATGGACGCTGCCGGGCGGGCCGTGCTCGCGGTCGTAGTCCAGGCGGCGGCGGAGCTCGCGCTCCTCGCGCTCCCGGTGGCGTTGGTCAACGACGGTGCGGGCGTCGCGAGCACGCCTGTTGGCGTCGAGGTTGACGCAAAGGTCGCGGGTAGCAGCGGGCTGCTGGGCGGGCTGCTCAGGATTGTGCTAAGTGACCTCCTCCTGGACGGGGGAGAGATGGCTACGCACAGGTCGATGTGATCGACTGCGCGAGTGACGGGTTGAGGACGACGCGGCGGACCTGGAGGCCGCGCTCTTCTCTTCCACCAAGGCATTGGCGACCCGGAGGTACGCGAGGGCCTGCTCAGCTTCAGGCGACCGAACTTGCTGGAGTCGAGTAATAGCCGCACCCAGGTTGGCCTGGGGGCTGTTAAAGGTCGCGATCCCAGCTTCCTCAAACTCGAGGCGTAGATCACGAGCGTAGGACAGGGCATGCCGCTGCTCTTCCGCACGTCGCTCAGCGCGGCGGGTGTTTGCCTGGATATGAGCCGCCTCCTGGGAGTCGGTCGCACCCGCGCGTGGTGGCTCGTTCTCCAAGATCACCATCACCTGACGGAAGATGACTTCCGGGTCGTTCGGGGAGATATGAACCCGGACCTTCTAGAACTTCCCGCAGTCCGGAGACTGGGTAGGTTGCTTAGCTCGACGAGGGAGCTCGTTGTCGATCTTCTTCTACAGGCGGCACCCACCGAGGGTCTGCTTTGCGCCCTTGTGGTAAGTGCAGGGCACCTCGAGAGGGTCGCGTTGAGCGCGAGGCGCAGGCCTTGGGTCGCGTGAAGGTCGCCGCCCCAGATTGGATCTGAGGAGGCGTGGAAAGTTGGCTTAGGCGAAGGCCGGGCGCAGACTTCAGGCCGAAGGGAAACGTGTCGAGGCATAGCGCTGTCTGCGCCGAGCACTGAGCTCGTTCGCAGATCTCCAAGGTTTCCCTCATGGAGCCGATGACATCTTCCGTCCCCTGGACAAGGTCACAGGGTTTGGGTGGGTGGGTCTCGGATACTAGATCGGGAACAGGGCGGCGGCGGACACCGTGACGACCTTCTCGGGGGTCGCTGGAGGAGTCGAGGCTGCCGGAGCAGGTGAGGTCGCCATGAAAGATCCAAAGCAGATCTCCACAGGGTCGGCGAGGAAGGCCACCATGCTCGTCGGGAAGACGACGCCAGTTTGGGCCACCATGCTACACAGCTAGTTCCCGATCGCCCCTACCTGGCGCGCCAACTATCAGGGGGTGAGACCTGGACAAATCTGCTAGGGGGTTGTCCTAGTGGTTTGCAGGTTAATGGAGGATCGGGACCTAAGAGCGTAGCTGGTTATGCATGTGGTGCACACGGAACTAGGCGAGTATGGCTGGAAGGAACCGGGAGACAAGGATTTATACTGGTTCAGGCTTCCGGAGAGTAGAACCCTACGTCCAGTTATGGTGGATTATGCGTGGTTGAGTTTCGATGCCCTTTGCATGGAGCCCTAGGCCGCCTTATATGGGGAGGACGGGCTAGGGTTTCCTTGCAAGGTCGGTTGACCCATGTCGGTGTCGGTTACAACTGGTGGGAGGCTTATCTCCCAGATTACAACGAGTATCCAGTGATACTCGGAGCTACAGGCGGCGGTGTGCCAGGTCGCCGTGTCTTGACTTGCACGCCAAGGCTTTGCGGTTCTTCCGGGATCCTGATCAGGTCGCTGGGCCCACTTGTAAGGTCGGCGGGTCTTCTGGCAGGTCGGGTCCACTTGACAGGGGCCTCTGGGACCCTGGCTGGTGGGGACCCATGGGTACCCATGTCTCTCATTGGGTCACCTAGAATCCAGTAGGAATCAAATCCCGCAAAGGCTAACAGACATTGGGCGCGGCGGCCCACAGCGCTGCTGGGTCCCATATATAAAAGGCTGAGTGAAGGGCCGGGGACCTCACTCACTTCCATTTCCGCTCCGATTTAGGGTTCCGCTGCTACCGCAAAAGCATTCCGCGCGAATCCACTAGCGCCGCCGCGCTTAGATCCGTCTCATCGTGTGCTGCCGCATGCACGCGAAGTCCCTTGTAGTGTTTAGAGCTAGATCCACCGACGTGCAAGAAGAAGAGATGGCTCCTGAGCTTGCACCACCGCCGGAGGACATCTGGGAGCCCTCGACGGTGACGGAGGAGCAGCTCCATGGTCTGGTGGCCCGCGGGCTGCTGAAGCCCAAGGAGGAGGTGGGCTAGAAGGCGGCGGCCGGCGAGGCCTTCCCCACTGAGGGGACCGGCGAGACCGTCGCCTTCGTCTCGCACATCGAGGGCGGATTCGGAGTCCCTACCGGCGATTTTTTCCGTGGGCTCCTCCACTACTACCGGATAGATCTGGTACACCTCATCCCCAACGCTATCACCACCATTTCGTCCTTCATTCACCTCTACGAGGCGTACTTGGGGATACCACCACACTTCCACCTGTGGTAGTACTTCTTCGAGCTGAAGAAGACGAGGAAGTCGGAGGTCGTGGGGAGCGTCAGCTTCATGCTCCGTCACTACATGAAGCCTCTCTACATCGACATGGTGTTGCCAAACAACACCATGGGCTGGAGACAGGGTTGGTTCTACATCGACAACCCAAAGCCGGCGCTACCAACAAGGTCGGGGTTCGCCCCGGTCCTGGTGCCGGAATGGGTCCACCAGCTGACGTCGCGGGAGAATGACGTCATCAAGCCGCTGCTAGAGGACCTGGCGAGGCTAAAGACGAAGGGGCTGACGGGGGTCACGGTGGTGATCAGCTTCAGTTGGCGGCTCCTACAGCCGATCCAAGATCGAGTGCACCCGACTTACGAGTTCTGGGGCTAGGTCGACCCCACCTGGGTGGCGTAGCGCAAGGTCTCCAAAGAGGAGGTGGTGAAATGGGTGAAGGACCTATTCGCCGGGCAGATTCACAACCAGACATGCCCCAAGGCGCACGGCCTGAAGTGCCCCACTAAAGCCGTAAGTTGCCCTCTGTCCAATCGACCATGGTCGTTGTTCATGTACTTGGATATTCGATGATTGTGATGAAGGTCTTCTGATGCAGGGTCGTGAGGGTGTGTACTGGTGCCCGGTTCCACTGCCCAATGAGGACGAGCGAAGCTTTAATGTCAGGGCTGCAGAGGACATCGAGGCGCCTGCACAGCACCCCATCGACAACTACCTCTCTGACTCGACGGTGGAGAGTAGTCACGACGAAGGTCCCGCCACGGGGAAGACGGTGGAGACTGTCACGCCGTCGACGCGGTGCACGTGGCAGGTTGCTGGCAATATGCCGGCATCCAAGACCGCCGTATAATCTCCACCACCCAGGCAGCGGAAAAGAAGAAGAGGAAGAGGAAGGGCGGCCCCGCGTCGATGGAGATGGCGACAGCCAGTGCCAAGGCTAAGACAGATGCCGATGATGATGACGTCGCAAGGTCACCCAGCACGCCAGCCGAGCAGGGGAAGGAGAAGCTCCTCAAGGTCGTTGAGGAGGCACTCTCGAAGCCAAGTACCGAGGGGCCGAGCGATGTAGGGTCGCAGAAGAGGGCGAGGAAAGCTCCACCCAAGCCAATAAAGCTCAGTTTGAAACTTGGTAGCAAGTAAGTCGACAAACTTTACCCACTCATGTTTAGCTTTGCACATCTTGTATGCATTGTTGTTGACAGACTTTGCTTTTTTGGTAGGTCGACCCCTGCTACCTCACAAAGAGGCAAGAATGCCGCAGGTCAGGAGGCCTTTGGGCACAAGGTGATGAAGGCACTGGTGGAGCAGTCACCGGCAGCGTCAGCGGGGGATGTCTCAAGCCAGACTCCTGGGGTTGTGAAGGTGACAACGCCGGTGGCGACGAAGGTCACGTCCGGTGGTGTACAACAGAATCTGCCCATGTCTGACTCGCCGACACGGGAGGTGCAAGTTGGAGAAGGGAGCAGGCCTGGCGAAGGGAACGAAGACGAAAGGTGCCTCTATGCCGGGACCCCATGGGTGGACAACATCGACATTGATCGCCGCGACATGGAGTTCATGGCGGCACAACGGACGATTGCGCGGACAGTCTCGGTAAGTGCTTTCTTCCAAGTAAGCCGCTACTTTGGTTTGTTCTGGTGACATGTGGAGCTGACTTTGTTTGATGCAATCTCTCGCTGAGCGAGCGCAGGCCCAGACGGACCTAGTGAAAGAAAGTGCCAAGGCGCACATGGAAGCTACTATAGCTCGGGAGGCCACGCTGCAAGCCAAAATCAAGGCCGCGGAGGAGATCCAACACGTCAAGGACGCCCTGACCAAGCAGGCGGAGAAGGAAATTGCCGCCCTTAAGACGGAGCTAGCAGCCGCTGAGAAGAAGGCGGAAGACGCCGAGAAGGATGTCAGGATCATCGTAGATGGTATGCCTGGACGTACTCCCGACCTTGATTTCTGGAGGTTGTGGCACTTGCTGACCTTGATTTTGATGTTTCCAGATGCCAAAAAGAAGGAGGACGCCTTGAAGAAGCAACTCAAGGAGTCCAAGGACCAGGTGAAGAACCTCAAGGAAAAGACCAAGGAGGTCCAGGATAGTGAGTATTATCTTTCCCGAAAAGCTGCATATGAGCATGGTGTACGTCGAGACCTGGAGATCGATATCTCCCCGGCCATATAGACCATCATTGACCAACAAGCGATGATTGCAGATCTTGAGAAGTAGCTGGGCGACTTCAAGGAGGCCGCTGAGTACCTGATGGACATTTATGTCCCTCAAGAGGAGGGGACAGAGCCCAAGGAGCTAGTTGCCCGTCTGGACGAGGCGGAAGGCCGGATGAAGACGCTGGTGCTGGATACCAGCAAGCTCGCCATGGCCGCAACTTTGGCTACGGTGAAGTTCCATGAGCCGACGTTCGACCTGCCAAAGTTTGCAGAGGATGTCGACTTGTCGGAGCTGGTGAAGGCCGAAGATGTCCAGGCCGCCGCGGAGGAGATCATCTAGAAGGTCGACCTCTAAAAATGTAGTTTAGGGATGCATCAAACTGTTGATGTAAATGAGGGCGTGGACCCTTTGACTGTGTACATAAACTGACATGAATGACATGTTCCTTTTAATTAAAGAGCATAACCCCTTATTTGGCAAAAACACCCGTTATGAGAATTCATGAGCAATGAAGTTGCAAAACGTGTCCCCTCCGCTAACCCAACTCAGTGGAGGAATGGCTTACCAACTGCACGACTCAGCATGGAGGCTTAGGTGCAGCCGGCGTGCGGAGGGGGGCCTTGGACCCTAGGTCTCGCAACAACATGACTTAAGAATGCGCATAATAAGCATAAGAGCTACGGTAAGGAAAAACGCTTTAAGAAAGAAAAGGTAAAACCCCCCAGGTCGTAAGACTATTACAATGGCAAAGCCAAGTCCCCGTGCATGTCGAGCCCGGCTTTAGATCAAGCCCCCTAGCGTGTCGAAGGGGGAGGGATGAATAGAAAGTAAAAAGTGACCCAGATGTAGGTCGACAGGGAGCCTGCCGAAAGGGAATCTTATCTTTGTTAATTATAAGTTACAAGAGGGTAGAGTACATAGCTTTTTATTTTTGGTACAAGGCTCCTAAGGGTAGAAGCGACGTAAGTGCTCAATGTTCCAGGGGTTCAGGACGCCCTGGCCATCAGCCCATTGGAGGCGATAGGTCGCCGGTGCAATGACCTCCTTGACTATGAAGGGGCCTTCCCAAGGCGCCGCAAGCTTGTGCATGTCCTTCGTGTTTCGAATCCACCACAGGGCCAGGTCGCCGACGTTGATGGAACGCTCCCGCACGTTGCGGTCGTGGTAGCGATGTAACTGCTGCTCGTGGCGGGTGTGGCGCATGAGCACAGCCACACGATGTTCTTCAAGGCTGTCGAGGTCGACCTTGCGCGTTTGCTCTGCTTTGCCCTCATTGTAATGCTGGATACGAGGGGCCCCGAAGGCAATGTCGGTGGGGAGGATGGCCTCTGACGCATAGACCAAGAAGAACAGAGAGTACCATGTGGCCGAGCTGACCTGAGTCCAGAGACCCCAGATGACATGATGGTGTTCTGCTAGCCATCTGGTGGCGTAGGGCAACGCGTCGTCAAAGATGCGGTCTTTGAGGGCTTGTAGCACCATGTCGTTGGCACGTTCAACCTGGCTGTTGCACCGTGGGTGCGCTACCGAAGAGTAGTAGACGTCGATGAGGCTGTCCTGGCAGAAGTCCCAGAAGTCAGCCCCTGTGAAGGCTGTGCCAAGGTCGGTAACGATTTTGTTGGGGACCCCAAAACGATGAGTGATCTCCTTGATGAACTTGGCCGCCTCCTTTGACGTAACACTGGACACAGGCCTGACCTCTATCCATTTGCTGAACTTGTCCACAGCAACAATGATATGCTTCTAGCCGCCGATAGTGGTCCTGAAAGTTCCCACCGAGTCGAGACCCCACACTGCGAAGGCCAGGACGGAGGGATGGTCCGCAGGGCCTGAGCTGGCATGTGCTGCTGCTTGGCGAAGAACTGGCACCCCTTGCATCGCCGGACAAGGTCCTGAGCGTCGGCCAAAGCGGTGGGCCAGTAGAAGCCTGACCTGAAGGCTTTCCCCAACAGGTTGGCAGAAGCGACATGGTTGCCGCATTCGCCGCCGTGGATTTCCGCTTAGAGCCTGAGGCCCTCATATCGTAAGATGCACTTCGTAAGCACACCATTGAAGGCGGACCTCCGGTAGAGTTCTATGCCTATGACGACGTAGTTGGCGCTACGCCTCGTGCCCTTCTCACACTCTGGCTTCTCCTCAGGAACCCGATGCTCGAGGATAAAGGCGAGGATTTCAAGGCACCAATCATCTTCAGCCTCAGCCATGAGGACATCGCGGCCGCCTGGTGGGGTCGCGTCGTCGGCTGGCGGCTCTGGGTCGAAGAGGAATTTGATGGTAGGCTTGCGTAGGCCTTGGACAAACACACCGTCCGGAACTAGCGCGCGCTTGGAGCCTAGCTTGGAGAGGACGTCAGCCGCTACGTTATTGTCGCGACAGACGTGATGGAACTCGATCCCCTCGAAGTGACCTTCGAGCTTGCACACCTCGGCGTAGTAGGCGTCCATCGTGTCCTTCTTGGTCTCGTAGGCATTGTTGACTCGGTCGATGACGACCTTGGAGTTGTCGTACGCTATGAGGCGTTTGACCCCTAGGGAGACGGTGATGCGCAGCCTGTGGATGAGGGCTTCATATTCGGCACCGTTGTTAGATGCTTTGTAGTGGATCTGCAGGATGTACTTCAGGTGATCGCCCTGTGGGGAGATGAAGAGCACACCTGCTCCTGCTCCTTTGAGGTTCAGGGAACCGTCGAAGTACATCTTCCAATGTTCCGGCTTCTCCAATGGTAGAGCCTGCTGGATCTCTGTCCACCCAGAGACAAAGTCTGCGATGACCTGGGACTTGATGGCCTGCCTTGGGGAGAACTCGAGGTTGAACTCACCTAGCTCGATGGACCACTTGACGATACGTCCAGTAGTGTCGCGGCTACGCAGGATCTCGCCGAGAGGGAAGGTCGAGACAACCTTGATCTTGTGCGCCTGGAAGTAGTGCCGGAGCTTGCGCGAGGTGACGAGGAGGGTGTAGAGCATCTTCTGCCGCTGTGAGTATCTAGTCTTGCTATCTGACAAGACCTCGCTGACGTAGTAGACAAGTCGCTGGACTGGGTAAGGCTTGTCTTCTTCAGGTCGCTCTGCCACTAGAACCGAACTGACCACCTGGGTGGTCGCGGAAATGTAGAGAAACAATGCTTCCTTCGGTGCCGGGGGTACCATCACCAGAGGCGATGGAAGGAATGCCTTGAGCTTTTCCAGGGCCTGGTCAGCCTCTTCTGTCCAGGTGAACTTATCTGCCTTCTTCAGCAGCTTGAAGAAGGGCAGGCCTTTTTCCCCAAGCTTGCTGATAAATCGACCTAGGGCCGCCATCATGCCTGTGAGCTTCATGATGTCTTTCTTCTCAGTAGGTCGCTTCATCATGCGGATGGCATCCACCTTGGTGGGATTCGCCTCGATGCCTCGGTGGCTGACCATGAAGCCTAGGAGCTTGCCGGACGGGACACCGAAGACGTACTTCTGTGGATTTTGTTTCCAGCGATAGCGGCAGATGTTGGCGAAGGTCTGGGTGAGGTCAGCTATGAGCTTATCCTCCATGGTGGTCTTAACGACCACATCGTCGACGTAGGCTTCAATGTTGTCACCAATCTGGACTCTAGACACTTCTGGATGGCCTTCTGGTAGGTCGCGCCAGTGTTTTTGAGACTGAAAGTCATGTTCTGTAGTAGTAGATGCCGTGAGGCATTATGAACGTCGTCTTGTCCTGGTCAGAGACCTTCAAGGCTATCTGGTGATACCCTGAGTAGCAGTCGAGGAAGCATAACAAGACGCTTCTGGTCGTGGAGTCCAGCACTCGGTCAATGCGAGGAAGAGGAAAGAGGTCTTTAGGGCAGTGCCTATTGAGATCGGTGTAGTCGATACACATTCTCCATTGACCGGTTTTCTTGGGTACAAGGACAGGGTTGGTGAGCCAAACCGGGTTTTTACATTCACGGATGAATCCGGCAGCTAGGAGCTTTGTTATCTTTACCCTAATGACCTCCTTGCGATCTTTCGCAAAGCGGCGCAGCTTCTGCTTGACAGGCTTGGCCATCTTGCTTACATCCAGGGAGTGCTCATCCAACTCCCTGGGGACACCCGGCATATCCGATGGACTCCATGCGAATATGTCCGCATTATCCCGGAGGAAACTGGTGAGCGCGAGTTCCTATTTCTCCCCGAGGTCGTCGCCGATGACCACCATCTTCTCCGTGTCGGGCAAGCCAAGGCGAACTCTCTTCATCGATGGCATGGTGTCCAGAGCAGTGTCGGAGTGCTGCTGCTCCAGGATGGTCAGGTCGCTCGGAGCGACCTTCTTGGACTCGGTGACCAAGACTGTAGAGGCGTCGACGCAGGCAGAGGTCACGGCGATGTCGAGGGCCTTAGAGTCGCACTTGAAGGAGACCATGAGGTCGCCGTAGATGGTGAGGGTCCCATTCGGTGCAGACATCTTCAACACAGTAGGTGTAATGCGGGATGGCCATGAATCTGGCCAGCATCGGATGACCTAGGATCGCATGGTAGGAGGATTTGAAATCGGCGTCCTCAATGTTGAGATACTCAGTGCAGAAGTTGTCCTCCGTGCCGAAGGTGACGGGGAGGGAGACCCGACCCAAGGGGTATGCCACTTTCCCAGGGACGATGCCGTAGAATGGCTCGTCGCACGCCGTGAGCTTGCTGAAGTCGAACTTCATCTTCTTCAACGTCTCGACGATGATAATGTTGAGCCCGCTCCCCCCATCAATGAGGGTCTGGGAGAGAAGGGCCCTGTCCACCGTTGGCTCGACGACGAGCGGGTAGGACCCAAGGTCTGGGATGTGGACCCAGTGATTTGCCCTGGAAAACGTGATTGATTGCTTGGACCAACGCAGAGGCTGCGTCAGCTGGGTGTGGATGAGGTGAACCTCGTGTTTATCGTTGAGGTAGCGCCTTCTGCTCACGTGGGCTTTGAGACCTCCGACGATCATGTTGATCGTTCGGGTAGGTGGCTGGAAGGGCCCGTTGGGGTTGCCTGTCGGAGGTGGGGGCGGCAGGTCGCGCTCGTCACAGCGACCTTCGAGGCATGGGTCGTCGTGGCGGTTGTCACGGCGATCATCACGATGGTCGTTGCGGCGGTCTCGGTCGTCACGATCGTTGCGCCGATCCTGCCGGTCGTCGCGGCGGTAGTTGTTGTAGCCGCACGAAGAAGATCGGTCGCCGTCTTTCCTTGGTCACTTGGGGTCCTCAGGAGTGCTGAAGGCCTTCTTGAACTGCAAGCACTCACGAAGGGTATGATTGGACCCCTCGCGGAACTCGCAGATGCTGTCGAGCGCTGCGTCGAACTCGGCCTGGTTGAACGTCGAAGGTCGACGCCCCTCAGCCGCCAGCACCTTAGAGGGTCGCTTGCGCAATTTGGAACCGGAGTCCCCTGCTATTGTCGTGCCGGATGTGCCAGCGTCGCGCCCAGTGTCGGCGTCAAACTAGTTCACCATCGCCTCGTCGGTGTCGATGAGCTTGTTGACGACCTCCATGAGGGCAGCGATGGTGGTGGTGCCAGACTCGTGGATCTTCTCAAAGATCTTGTAATCCTTGATGCCCTTCTTGTAGCTCTCGACGATCTGGTGTAGTCACGGAGCCGCTCCTTAGGCTTTATGATGATCCTCCCAAGGCTGAAGGCGGTTCCAGGGTGATTGTAGGTCGCCTGGAAGTTGGAGGTGAAGACCTGGGACACGTCGGCCCACGAGCTGATGCTGCAGCTGGGAGGTTTTTGAGCTAGAGCGCCGGGGCGTCGCCCATCACCAGCGGGAAGTAGGCCGCCATGTGATCGAAGTTGCTGCTAGCCGCCTTGACAGTGACGTGGTAGGTCGATAGCCAGATGTTGGGGTCGGAGCGCTCGTCGTACTTCTGGATGTTTGGCTTGAAGTTGTCGGGGTAGGATACTGATATGAGTCGAGGAGCCAGCGCGGGGAAGGCAGTGATGGCTACGTCGTCGACGTCACCTCCAGCTTCAGCGGCACCCCTAGGAGTAGATGAACGCTGCTATTGACGTTTGATTATCGTTGCAAAGTTCGTTTGGACTTGCAAGCGGACAAATCCTCTGTCGAGATCAAGGGACCCTTCATCCCTTGAGCGGTGAACCCAAGGTATCGAATCCGTGGAACAATGTGTAATGCAAGATCAATCTAATAACCGAGAAACACTTGGTTCTTTAAGAGGTTTCGAATTGCATCTAATCTATACCAACTTCCCATCACCGCTAGGATCCACAGTTCCGGCCACCAACCGTTGTTGATCTGCATAGCAAAAGTCGAGAGTCTTTGCGAAGGTAGTGAAGCATTTTGCCTTCGAATTACCGATTTATATTAAAGACACACCTGAAATTTAAAGGTGGGACCTGGTCAATATAAAAAATTCCCCATCGAGTGGTAATAGGTTTGTCGGGGTTTGTTACCGCCGGCAAGTAAATTTATACGAACGCGTGTCTAGATCCGCACAGTTGCACAAGAGACACTCGGGGTTATACTGGTTCGGGCCCCCGGAGAGTAATACCCTACGTCCAGTCAGGGGGGAGGTGTTCTTTATGCTCAAAGGTCTGTAGTAGGGGTTACAAACAGGTCGGGAGAGGGTTTCTGAGCCCAAGTCCCTGGTGCGCGTGCGCTGGATTCTTGTAGCAGAGTTCTGTGTACGTGAGTGAGTGACTACGGGATGATATGAGATGAGATATCGATACTGAGTGCGTGTGGGGGTGGAAACGAGCGTGTCTACAAGTGTCCCCCTCCCCCCCTTTTACAGTCGAAAGGGAAAGGTCTAGGGGGTAAAATCGAGGATGTAGACTAGATCACAGTGTAGGGCATCCTTCTCTGCGTCAGACCATCATGGTGGTGCGGCGAAGAACTGTTACGGGTTGCTGGCGACAGCGTAGGTCTCTTGGAATCACGTGTCCCGAGTAGTCACCCCCGGGGCTTCTCGTTCTCTCCTCCGAGTAGTTCGTCGAGTGCGGGGTGTAGGCTCCGTACCCTAACCCTGTCAGTTAGAACAAGAGCACGTCTTTCCTGGGTACTGTGGGAACAGACTGGCCTATGCCACGGCATTCGATGTTTTAGGGGGTGGCGTTCACTGTGCTGTTCGTGGCACAATGCTCCTCGTGTTGTTCGTGGTACGACGCACACTGTACCGTTCGTGGAACAGCAGGCGGATCCGCCCTCTGACACTAGATCGGCCTGGTTAGGGCAGCCCGGCGTGGAGGGGTCGGCACGTGGCGGTACGTGGGTTAGCGTGCGTAGATATCACGGGATATCGGCGGGGCCCACATCGCGGTAGCCTTCGTTGTGAACCTTTAAACTTGTCGGGGGCGGAAAACTACTCGTGCGAGCAGGTAGTCTACGCCACAACTTTCGATGCTTAGGGTGTAGCACGCACTATGCCGTTCGTGGCGCAGTGCACACTGTGCCATTGGTGGTACGACGCTCATTGTGCCGTTCGTGGCATAGTGGACGTATCTGCCCTCTGACACCAGATTGACCTGGTCAGGGTGGCCCGTCGTGGAGGAGCGGGCGCGTGGTGGCGCATGCGTGAGCACGCGCGGATATCCCCGGATCTCAGCAGGGGGCCCACGTCACTGTTGCCTTCGGTGGGAAGCTTGAACTGGTCGGGGACGGAAACTACTCGTGCAAGCGAGTAGTCGGAGCAGGAGACGAAAACTTGTCGAGTGAACCGCCACGCGATCGAGAACTTATCGCGTGGGCCGTCATGTACTCGGAGGAAGAGGAAGCAGGATTCATGGGCCGTCCAGCTCCTGGCGCATGACGGAAACTAGTCGTACGGGTTGCCAGGTACTCGGAGGCATATTACTTGTTGTACTAGCCGCTAAGTACGCTGTGCGTCAGTCCGTATTGCGTTTTTCAGGGGTTGTGGTGGGCCCTGGTCTAGGGCCTCGTCAGTAGCCCTCGAGCCTGGTGAGGGAGTCAAGGACTCGCTCCCAGGTTCTACGGCTGCGAAGACGAGGAGGTTGGGCATGTTTTTTTCCGACGGGGGCGCGCGAGCGTACCCGCGGGTGATAGCCCCCGAGCCCACGGACAAGTCGGAGACTTGTGCATGGGGTAAAAATGTTGAAGTCCTGAATTCGTGGGAGTTATCGCGCCATCGCACGTCACGCAAAACGTGCGTCTTGGGGTGAAAGGCGAAGATTTCACGCCAGATGCAGGGTTTGTGGGCCCGTCACAGATGACGTGGTGGCGCGCTCGTGCGCGGTTGGTACTGGTGGGCGTGCCTTTTGAGGAGCAACGCTTCGGCGTGTGGGGGTCGTGGCCCGAGGCGGGCCCGGGCAATGACTGCTGAGGGAACAGTCATTTCCCCTTATATACCGCGGCCGCCGGTTGGGATTTTCTCCCCTTCTTCTTCCTCGCTCACTCCACCGCCGCTGCTTCTGGCCTAGCCTCCACATCCGCCGTGCTTTCGCTCTTGAGCCTTCCTTGGCCCCAATCACGAGCTCGCTTCTCGTTGCCACTGCCATGTCGAACTGGGCGCCTTCGAGTGTGACCTGGTCCAAGCTTGACCGCCTTGTCACCAATGGCATGCTACCGCGGCAAACCGAGGCGGAGGAGTTGAAGATTCCAGGAGCCGAGCGCACCCCCGATCCCCCGGCGGGATACGTGGTCTCGTTCGTGGCATTCCACGAGCGCGGCTTCTCCGTCCCAGCGGGGTGATTCATCCACGCCGTACTCGAGGAGTACGGCCTTCAACTTCCCAACCTCAACCCGAATACCGTCCAACAGATGACTGCGTTCGAGGCGTTGTGCGAGGGGTACCTACGCTAGGGAGCCCACTGGGAGCTGTTCAGGTACTTTTATAAGTTCGTGAGCCTAAAGGACGACCGCACCGCGGCAGCGATCGGGTGCGCCGGACATTGGAGGAAGCAGGGGAGGATGGATGAGTACATCTCCACTTCCCTGATGAGCTCCAATAGTGGGTGGCATCGGGATTGGTTCTACCTCAAGAACGACCCCGAGCACCCGCTCCCCAAGTACACCGGCCTCTGGTTCGACCGCGCGCTGGAGAAGTTGAAGTACGGGCCGGAGAAGAAAGACAAGCCCCGGTTCCTTCCGGACGCCCTCAAGGCCCTCTACGACTGTGGCGTGGATTTTGTAGCCGTCATCGGCGGCTATCATGCGAGGGGGATCGTTCCGCTCCGGTGACGCCCCCTACGCATCTTCGAGATGACAGACGATCGGGCCCCCTTCGAGGGGACGGTGATGGCCAACCCTCTACCCTCGGGGGAAGAGGTCCAGCGCCGGGTGTCGCAGGCCACCGGAATCACCTACCTGTTTTGGCCGCCGCCGGATATGTTGCCGATGCTGCCTCACCTGACCACCTCGGCCCTAGTACGTACCTTCTTGGCGTCTTTCGACTTGTTTTCGGGATTTTCGCAACGAGTACTAATCTTTTCTTGTTTGTTCAGACGGGGAAAGTGGACATCCTCGCTTCGCAACCCCCTCTGGCGGAGGAACGGGTGCTCACCCGGATGCTTGCCTCGAGGGTCAAGCGGCGGGCCGACCGCAGGAAGGCCCACTAACAAAAGGAGATCGAGAAGCAGTTGAGGAATGAAGGTCGCGCCTCACAATGGCGCGCTCAAGAGGTCGGTGTCTCCAAGAACGAGGATCCCTCGTCGCCGCCGCCGGATACAGGGGACTCCGACTCTGAGTTCATGTGGACTGACAACGAGTTGTCGGTTGCGTCACAGCGGCGCGGTGGGTCGAAGCCCGCCACGGCTACCGCGGGCGCCAGTTCGAGCCGGCAGGCGCCGCCCCGGTCTCCTCGAGTAGACCGGTCCGAGGAGTGCAGCCACACCTCTCAGTGGGGCCACCGCGAGAGGAGTAGGAGTTCCCCCGGCACAGTGACTCCACTCATCATACGTCGGAGCACGAGGCCACGCGCCGGAGGTCGAACTCCCCATCGGGACGCTTGCTGCAGGAGCGGAGAAGCACACCAGGAGTTTCTTCCCCGTCCATGACTCAGGGCGAGGGATCGACCACCCGCTCAGCAACGTCTCCTGTCTGTCGTCGTTGCCAGAAATCGGCCTGCGCCCGCCATGAGTTCTGCTCCGTCCTTGGGGAGCAAACGAGCGCCGTCCTCCCCGAGCTTGACCTCGAGGGGCTCGAAATGGGCTCGCAACATCGCAGAAAGGTAAGCTCCGAGTTGTAATTTTCGGTCATCATTCCGAATTCCTGGGGAGCGTGTCCGCCGCCTGCTGTCGTCATGACACCCTTCTTGTTCCAGGGGCCCTGACCCCAGCACGATGGAGCCGGCGCCCGTGAAGAGGTTACGCCGTCTGGCTCAGGTGGTCGGAGATGTGCCGCCGGTGGCCGGTCCGCCGCCAATCCTCCCTTTGGGCACGACCGTCGAGGAGGCGAGTGGGTCCAGGACCCAGGAAGTGGTGGTCCCACTAGCGAGAGCTAAGAGCCCTGCTCGAAGCAACCTGTTGATGGGGCATATGGGATGGGGGGCGATGACCCCACAGAAGAAGCGCTCTCGGCCCATGCGGCCGAGTTGGCGAAGTGCCTGTCCGAGCCTCAGGAGCAGCCCACAGGAGGATCCTGCCCCAGAAGCGCGCAGGAGATGTTGTACTACCAGCTCTCGAGTCATTGGCGGGGGCAAGCGACACTGCGGCGGATGCCGAACTGCTTGGCCCCGAGTCGTTGGCAGGGGCGGGCAGCGCTGCGGCGGATATTGGGGGCCCAGCCCCCGAGTCGCTGGCTGGCACGGGGGACGGCACGGTGGTCGTGGAGCAGGCCGTCCCTGCCTCCGAGGAGACCTCGTCCACGACGATCATCGAAGTGCCCGAGGAGGTCGTCCCGGTCTCGTCGGCCGCCGCTTCCACGAACGACGTCGTCCCTCCGCCGGAGTCGCCCTCTCCCGCCGCTTCTCCCCTTGCAACAGTGGAGGAGCAAACGCCACCTCCGACCTCGAAGGTCGGAGAGAGCTTCAGGAGCTCGGGATCGACCCTGTCGATGCTCGAGGAGCAGGCAGAGGTGCCGTCGCTCTGGCTGGTGCCCATCTCGTGGGTCCGGACCCCCACCGGCCTGAAGGTTGACGGTGGTGCGGAGTCTATGGCTCGCTGCAATCTGGAGCAGGGCTGGTGCCAGAGCGAGCGGGTGCTGCGCCAATCAGAGCGGGCGCTCATGGGACTAGTTCTGCCAGCTGTGAGGGTGAGTCGTGGTCTTCATTCTCGACTTTTCAGTTTCTGTACATCCTTCATCGTTTTTCCTGATCGTGGAGCTCATTTGTGGTTTAAGAGCTCGTCGGGCGCTGCGATGACAAGTCCCGGACCATCGAGGTGCTCCATGTGGAGAAGGCCCAGCTGGAGATGCAACTGGCTGCGACCTGTCTTGTCGCGGCGGCCAGCAAGGTCGACCGGGCGACCGAACGTGCGGCTCTTGAGGCAAGGGCGAAGTGCGCTGAGGACCGCGCAATCGCTACGCAGGCGGAGAAAGCCACCTTGGAGAAGAGGCTGGCCGCGGCGGAGCAGGCAGCATAAGAGCTGCGTTCCAATGCCGAGGCCGCCGCCCGGACCGCCAACCAGGAGAAGACAGAGCTCGAGATAAGGGCGGGCCGGGCCGAGTCCGACCTCCAGGTGGCCCATGAGAGGGTGACTGCTCTCGAGGCCCAAATCAGTAATGGTAATGCTGAGAAGGGCCAACTTGAGGAAGTCGCCAAGAAGCGCGAGGAGGAGATCATCGGTGAGTGCCTTGCGACCTGTTGCCCTTACGCTTTTGCTTGCGTGTAGTTGCTTGATTACGTGACGTTGTTTTGCTTTTCGGGGTGAGCAGCTCTCAGTGTGGCCCGTAATGAATTGGCGAAGCTGGTCGCGGATCAGGAGAGTGTTGCAGCCACACAGCTCGTCGAGAATGAGAAGCTGGCGGACCTTGCCCGTGAGTCTACCACGAGACTCAACAATAAGAGGCGCACCATCTTCGTGTTCTGCCTTCCTCAAACAAGGCGTCTTCCGCTAACATTTGTCTCTCTTTTGCTTCAGAGACCGTGGCAGAGCTCGAGGAGGTGCTGAAGTCGCACGAGGAGACCAAACAGACCCTTGCTTTGGTGCAGTCGATCCGCGATAAGATGGACGAGGCCATCGAGAAGGCGATGGACGATCTTGGGGTCCCCACCGGCCTCAATTTGAAGGACCGCTTCGGACGGGCCGCCGTGACAGCTCGCCAGCAATCGCTGGACATGGCTCGCGATCTTCTTGTTGCACTATCTGAGGCTGGACCGGAGGTTGCTGAGCCAAGGGTGGTGCCCGGGCTACGACAATGACGACTATGATAGTATTGAGAATGACGCTGTCGACTTCGCCCAAGCCATGATGAACCATGCCCTTCATGATCTAGGCCTGTAAAAGAAACAGAATAGCCTCGCAGGGGCTTTTGATTATATCTTGTGCTAGTTTGTAACAAACTTGTGGGTCATGTGACTGTTTATCGCTCTAAGACAAGAACTCATTTGTTTTTCGCTGTGTGTTATTCTTCTCTCGAGTAGTTAAGGAGCTTGCGAGTCCGAGTAGTGTAGCTCAAGACTTCGTTGGTGGTGTCTTGCTCCATAGCCGCGGGGGCGTAGGAACCTGGCGACCCGGCCGGACTTAGCCTTAAACTAACACCACTCGGGCAAGTGGCCCCCGAGTACTTTCGAGAAGGATGGACGAAAGCGTGTTTTTGCAAACAAGAAAACTCTTCAGAGTTTATAGTTTAGATGGTTGCCCGACTACCTTCAAGGGAGCGAGTGGAGTGACAACTCGGAGTCACGAACTTCACTCGTGGGTCTTTGCACAGTAGCCGCAGGGGCGTAAGTACTCGAGGCCCGGACGAGCGCAGGCTCACGACCGCACGAGTTATCATCCATCTCCCTTTAGCAAGTGTGGGTGTACCGTGACGATCGTACGAGAAACCATAGACAGTTTTTGATCGAAAAAGTTTTCGAAATGCGTGGGGAAGGGGTGCCGTGGCCCCAAGTAGCCTCCGAGCCCATGGGCAAGTCGGAGACTTGCCCGTGGGGTGAGACAAGCCTAAAAAATGTTTTACTCGAGTAAAGGATGTAAGCTTGAACGAAGATATCATCTCACGAAAAAAGAAAGTAGCTCGAAGCTCTTGCATTATCATAAGATGAAACAAAGGAAATTCGTAAGGGTAAAAGTGGTGTAACTGCTCTATGTTCCACGCGTTGGAGATGACGCTGCCGTCCTCGTATTTGAGCTTGAAAGTTACCGGATGGAGCACTTGGTCGACTATGAATGGACCCTCCCATCGTGGCAAGAGCTTGTCCCGGCCCTCATTGTTTTGAACTCGTCGGAGGACGAGGTCGCCGACTTGGAACTCGCGTTCCCGTATGTTGCGCTCGTGGTAGCAACGTAGGGCCTGCTGGTACTATGCTGAGTGGAGGAGAGTGACGCTGCGCGCTTCATTCAGCTAGTCGATGGTGTTTTCGAGGGTGACCTGGTTGCCTTCTTGGGTGTAGGCTTGAACTCGTGGGCTGCCATAGTCGATGTCCATCGGGAGTATTGCCTCCGACCCGTGAACCAGGAAAAAGGGCGTGCAGCCGGTGGCCCGACTAGGGGTGGTGCGCAGGCTCCATAAGACAGATGGGAGCTCCGCGGCCCATGTTGCTCGAAACTTCCCTAGGCGATTGAAAATCCGTGGCTTCAGGCCCTGCAAGATAATGTTGTTCGCCCTCTTCACATGTCTGTTGGTTCTTGGATGGCTGACGGCGACCCTGTCCATGCGGATGTTGTTGTCGTCGTAGAACTTGAGAAACTTTTTGCCGGTGAACTGAGTGTCGTTGTCGGTTATGATGGAGTTCGGGATCCCGAAGTGGTAGATGATGTCGGTGAAGATCGCGACGGCTTCCTCGGAACGAACGTTTGTTATGGGCTTGGCCTCGATCCACTTCGAGAACTTGTCGATGGCCACGAGCACGTGTGTGTAGCCCCCGGGCGCCTTCCTCAATGGTCCGACCATGTCCAATCCCCAGACCGCGAAAGGCCAGGTGATAGGAATGGTTTGAAGCGCCTGCGCAGGGAGGTGAGTTTGTCACACGTAGAATTGGCAGACTTCGCAGTTGCGCACGATTCGAGTCGCGTTGGCGACTGCGGTTGGCCAGTAAAAACCTTGTCGGAAAGCTTTTCCGACAATGGTCTTTGGACCGGTGTGGTGCCCGCACGTGCTGGCATGAATTTCCTGCAGCAGCTCTTTGCCTTGGTCGTCCAGGATGCAACGCATGAGTATGCCCTCAGCGCCCTTTCATCGGAGCACGCCATCGACCAGTTTGTATGACTTGGCCATGCGTGCAATTTGTCGGGCTTCTTCCTTCTTGGGCAGCTGCTTTCCCTCGACCATCCACTCGAGGATTGGGATTCTCAAGTCTGGGTCTTCGAGATTGGGCTCTCGCACCTCATCGATCTCCATGACCTCTTGTGTTGAGGGTTTTGGTCGCTTGTCCTCCTCGGAGCGGACAGACGGCTCATACTGGTCGCTGGCGAAGACCCCGTGCGGAACAGGTTTTCGATTCGATGCCTCTTTTGTGAGAGTGTCTGCTGCTTCATTATACTTGCGCAGTACGTGATTGAGCTCGAGACCGTGGAATTTGTCTTCCAACTCACGCACCGCTTGGCAGTACGCGGTCATTTTCAGATTCAAGCAGTTCTTCTACTTCATTACCTGTCCCACGACCAGGTCGGAGTCCCCCCGGATCTCGAGACGTCGAATCTCGAGTTCGAGAGTGATCCGGAGGCCATTGACGAGGCCCTCATACTTTGCGACATTGTTGGAGGCCACGAAATGTAGTCGGACCATGTACTCCATACGCACACCCAGAGGCGAGATGAAGACAAGTCCGACCCTGGCTCATTCTTTCATGAGCGATCCGACAAAGTACATAAGCCACGTCTCGTGCTCAATGGGAGCGGGGGGGGGGTTTGATCTCCGTCCACTCGGCGACGAAACCGACCAACACCTGCGACTTGATGGCGGTGCGGGGCGCGTATTTGATGTTCTGCCCCATCAACTCGAGGGACCACTTAGCGATTCTTCCTTCTGCTTCTGGGCTCTATATGACCTCGCGAAGCGAGTATTTGGACACCACCATGACGCGGTGCGAGTCAAAATAGTGTCGGAGCTTCCTCTTGGTGATGAGGATACCATAGATCAACATTTGAATTTGCTGGTAGTGCGTCTTTGAGTCAGAGAGGACTTCGCTCAAAAAGTAGACGGGGCGCTACTCCTTCTGTGTCTTCCCGGGCTCGTCTCGCTGGACCACCGGCGCCACGCTCACGACCTGAGTCATTGCGGCGATGTAAAGGAGCATAGGATCTTCCTCTGCTAGTGCGGTGAGCACCGGTGGGCTCTTGAGTAGGTTTTTGAGCGAGTCAAGCACTTCCTGCGCCTCAGACGTCCATGAGAAGTGCGGTGACCCCGAAAACGCAATTCTCGGGATTAAGCTTCACGCCGTGCTCTCTTAACTTCTCGAAGACCGCGGTGAGGTCGTGGATCAGGTCACCCACCTTTTTGGATTTTACCACGATATCATCTACATAGGCCTCGATCAGCCGTCCGATGAGATCGCCAAAGACGTGTCGCATGCATCTCTGGAATGTGGCTCTTGCATTCTTCAACCCGAATGACATCGATGCGTAGCAGAATGCGCCTAAAGGGGTGATGAATGAGGTCGCGAGGTGGTCGGCCAAGCTCATCGCAATTTGGTCGTACCCAGAATAGGTGTCGAGAAAACAGAGGGTTTCTCACCCAGCTGTCGAATCAACTACTTGATCTATACACGGTAATGGAAATGGATCTTTTGTACATGCCTTGTTCAGGCTCGTGTAGTGGACACACATCCCACACTTTCCATTCTTCTTCTTAACGAGTACAGGATTTGCTAACCACTCAGGGTGGTACACTTCATGGATAAACCTTCACTAAGGAGCTTCTTGATTTCCTCGCCGATGGCC
The DNA here is from genome assembly GCA_036936925.1 of Cenchrus fungigraminus. Classification (NCBI taxonomy): domain Eukaryota; kingdom Viridiplantae; phylum Streptophyta; class Magnoliopsida; order Poales; family Poaceae; genus Cenchrus; species Cenchrus fungigraminus. The sequence continues at coordinate 8,059,772 of CM072775.1, read as the reverse complement.
TTGCACTTGTCGGAGTTGAAGCGGCGAAGACGCTGCTTGATCAGCTTCGAGTCGGGCTTAATGTTAAGCTTGTGCTCGGCAACCTCCCTCGGAATCCCCGGCATGTCGAAGGGTTTCCATGCGAACACGTCGAGGTTCGTGCGAAGGAAGTCGACGAGCGCGCGGCCCGATACGGATCGTGCGGCCGTTGTTGGTGACGGCCACCTCCTTGGCATCCTTGGCAGGCTCGAAAGAGCATGCCGCTCGCTTGGACGACTCGGGGATGTCTTGGTCCTCGGAGGAGAGATCTGCGGCGAGCTTCTCGGACCGGATCAGTGCCTCGGTGAACTGGAAGCACTCAGCATCGCACTCGTATGCGTGCTGGAACGTCGTACCCACTGTGATGATGCCCTTCGGGCCGGGCATCTTCAGCTTAAGGTAGGGGTGTAGTTGGGGACGACCATAAACTTCACGTATGCTGGCCTTCTAAGGACTAGGTGTGTCCGAGGACCAGTGGAGGGTCGCTCCTTACTGATGAGTGATTGACAACGTTGTGTGGACTGATGCTTGGGTAAGTGTGCAGGTACAGGTTGCGGCTTGACTCGTGTTGGTGCAGGTGAAGAACAAGCGCAAAAGGCCTTAGCCATGGCGGCCTCCGGGTGATAGAGAGGCAAGTAGGCTTGGTTCGATGGACCCAGTGGCCGATGGGGTCAAGTGCAAGCCGTGCGGTGCAAGACTGGCGAGCTGAAGTCGTGAACATGAGCCGGTGCAAGGTAGCGGATCGAGCCCGAAGCTTGCACGCGGAGTCTATTGGTTTGCCCACAAAACCATCGGTGGATAGTTTCTTGGTTTGGGCCGCAAAACCTAGTCCGGAGGCCCGAGGCGACGGAGATGGTGATCCGGGAGCTTCGGGAAGCTTCGAGGCGGGGGGCACGTGGCGTGATCACGGGGCTTGCGTCGATGCTAAGCAAGGCCGCGGTGGAAGCGTGTCCGCTCGATGAAGACTTGACCAAAATGCCCCTGAGGGGTTGTATCTTCATTTCAAGTTGTAGGGGTAGCGTGGTCATTTACCTCCCTCCGATGAACTTCGTATAAATAGCGGAGAGGTGGATGGCACCTCTCTCTCTTGGACTCTAGGTTTTCCTCCCCCGGTAGATTGCTCTGAACTGCTTCTTTTCCCTCTGTATTCGATAGGCTAGATTCTTGTATAGACTCTGACCTCTGGATGTATGGAAGCATTCGGCGTTGCGGTGATCTCCAAATCCTCTGTGATTTTTGTGTCATTTTCGGGGCTATTTTTGGGGAGTTTCGTTCTTCGCTCGATTCGGTGATTTGAGGGTGTTTTCCTTCGGATTTCTTTGAGGGGATCATGGGTGGATGCCTTGCGCATCTTTGTGTGTGATCTTGACCCCTCAAACGCCGGGGAAAGCCTTCGATTCGTGAGTTTTTGGCCGGAGTTCGAGTTCTTGGTGGTAGTTCGTGTGATCCGCGATTCCCGGCGATTTAGTAGCTTAGAGGTCGAGATTTTTCGGGCATAGCTTCCTCTTGTGTGGCTTATCATCTCCCTCAAATCTTGTCTCAAGAGCTTTTTCCATTTGGGAGATCCAGTGATGGATTTGTGGAGTTGACTTCGCGGGGTCGGGCTGTTCCTGCTCTGTCCGTGAGCCGCGGACAGTCCGCGTGACTGTGGCGGACATTCCGCAGGACATTTGTTCATCGCAGTTCATCACGTGTTCGTGCGCGTCCGCGTTTCAATCCGTTTCTGGCCTAGGGTTTTGTTGCAAGTGGTTTGGGGACGGTCCGCGAGTCCTTCACGAACGGTCCGCGTGGTCAAGATTTTGTCTGGGGTGGAGCTGAGTTTGTCTGGGGTTTCCAGCGAGCTTGGCGGACAGTCCGCATAGGCTTCACGGACCGTCCGCGACACTGGCGGAAAGTCCGCTTGGCCTCTTCGGATAGTCCGAATTTCGGGGTGCATCTCTGGTGGTTCTGTTGCCTATTTCGGACACTCCGAGCAAGACCTGCAGACAGTTCGCCGTACCCTAGCGGACGGTCCGCCCGTACTGCACGGACAGTCCGCACTGGTCGTTTCCAGAATTGACCAAGTGCTTTGATTCTTGTTTTGTGCTTCCGCGGTTTGCTTCTAGGCTTGTCTCTTGATCGTGTGGGCTTGTTTGTGTCGTGCCTAGAGCTTCTTTGGTGTGTGCGAGTACTCGGAGTGGCAATCGGGGTATAGGCTGAGTTCAACCTTCGGGAAGAATTTTTATCGGCTCCCATTCACTCCCCCCCTCTCTGCTCGCCTATTCGGTCCTTAAATTGGTATCAGAGCCGGTTACGGATCTTCTTGATTCTAACCAGTCTAAGATCCAAAGATGGGCGATTATGGCAGGGGGTCGGGTCCTCCGCACTTTGATGGCAAGATTTACCCGATGTGGGAGAGGCGCATGGGCGCGTTTTTGCGAGGGAAGGGAACTCTGATCTAGGAGGTCACTCAGAATCCTCATGTCATCCGAGATAGTTTTCTGCTTCCAGGATCGCGGGACATGTGTGAGGCCAACAGTAAGGCCGTTGATTACTTGTTCCGTGCTCTCTATGCCTCGGAGTTCGAGCGAGTGTACGGAGATAATGTGGCCGGAAAGATTGGGCTTAAGTTGAGAAATGCTCATGTTGGTAATGCCCAAGTGCAAGCCCGTTTGTTTTCCACTTACCGAAGAGAGTACGAGAACTTCACTCATCTCCCCAGTGAGTCGACCGATGCTATGTTCCAGCGCTTCGCTAGCATAGTCAACAACATGAGGGCCAATGTGACAGTGCTCCCATACACAGATCATGATCAAGCTATCAAGCTTTTGCATGCCCTGGATAGATCTGTGTGGAGTGCCAAGGTCGAGGCCATTGAGGAGTCGAGCGTGTATGATACGCTTACGCTTCATGAGCTGTTTTCCAAGCTCAGGTCTTCGGAGGTTGATCGTGGCTTGAGAGCCAAGAGCGAGAGCCCCATTGATCCTCAGGATCAAGGTCTAACGCTAACTCTAGTGGTTTCTCTTTGTCTTGTCTTATGTCTTTGCCAGATGAGGACTTTGAGGTGCTGAGCGAGGACGATCTCGCTTTGTTGAGCAAGATGTTTGGGCGGATGTACGAGAACCGCAAGAATGCAAGGCGGAGCTCGGGGATGTGCTATCGGTGCGGGAAGCACGGACACTTCATCGCCGAATGCCCTGAAGCCATGGAGATCAAGAACGACTACAAGGACAAGCACAAGGACAAGGGAGAGAGAAGGCACAAGAAGAGTGGCGGCCACAAGAAGAAGACGGCTCGAGCGATGGTGGCCGGAGCGAGCGACATCGACTCGACATCAAGCGATGCTTCTTCCGAATCGAGCAGCGAGGAAGAGCAAGAAAGACGCAAGGACAAGCGGCACACGGGCAAGAACTTCACCGGCCTGAGCTTCGTCACAGAAGGTGGATTTTGCGGCATGGTCCACTCCAAGAAGGGTGGGAGGCACAGCTCGGATTCGAACTCCGATTCCGAAGAAGAGGTACGACATGATCCCAACTTCTTGCTAGAGGAGAATGCTTGGCTGAATAAGTTGCTTGATAACTGTGATGATGTGCTTAGAAAGACCAACAAGGAGAAGAGGGAATTTAGGTCTTTGTTGAGTGATGCTAAGGATAAGATAGCTTGAAGGACCGAATAGGGCGACCAGAGAGGGGGGGAGTGAACGGGAGCCGATAAAAATTCTTCCCGAAGGTCGAACTCGGCCTATACCCTGATTGCCACTCCAAATTCTCACGCACACAAAGGAAGCTCCAAACATGGCACACACAAGCCTAGAAGATCAACCGACAAGCCTAGGAGCAAAGAGCGGAAGCACCAAAGCAAGAACCAAAGGACTTAGGCACTGCTGCGAAGTCCCTGGCGGACTGTCCGGGATGACCGGGCGGACCGTCCGCGTGGAAGGCGCTGGCCGTCCGAGAGGTCACAGCGGACTGTCCGTAAAAGCAACCCGAACCTCCAGGGGCGCACCGAGAAAAACGGACCGTCCGTGATGGACGCGAGGACCATCTGCCCCGTCACGGACCGTCCGGCACTCTAGTACGGACTGTCCGCGAACTTCGCGCACCAAAAATCAACCGGCTCAACGGATCGAACAAAAGACGCTCAAGAACAAGCGAACAACACGAAGAACACCAACACTGTCAGGGCCTCGTGGACCGTCCGCACGGGCCTCGCGGACCGTCCGCCAAGCACGAACAGAACACAAAAATGCTCGAGCTCGGGAGTCAACTCCACCTTTCCATCACCGGATCTCCCAAATGGCTAGAGCTCTCGAGACAAGATTTTGGAGAGATGAGAAGCATCACACAAGGAAGCTATGCCCTAAAAATCTCGACCTCGAACTCCCTAAATCACCGGGAATCGCGGATCACACGAACCACCACCATGAACTCGGGCTCCAACCAAAAATGCACGAATCGAAGGCTCTCCACGGCGTTTGAGGGGTCAAGATCACACACAAAGATGCGCAAGGCATCCACCCTTGATCCCCTCAAAGAAATCCGAGAAGAAACACCCCCAAAATCACGAATCGAGCAAAGAACGAAACCCCCCAAAATAGCCTCGAAAATGACACGAAAATCACAGAGGACTAGGAGATCACCGCAACGCCGAATGCTTCCATACATCCAGAGGTCAGAGTCTATACAAGAGTCTAGCCTGAGGAATCCAGAGGGAAAAGAACAATTCAGAGAAATATACCGGGGGAGAAGGCCCTAGAGTCCAAGAGAGAGAGATGCCATCCACCTCTCCGCTATTTATACGAAGTCCATCGGAGGGAGGTAAATGACCACGCTACCCCTACAACTCAAATGAAGATACAACCCCTCAGGGGCATTTTGGTCAAGTCTTCATCGGACTGACACGCTGCCACCGCGGCTTCGCTTCACCTCGACGCAAACCCCGCGATCACGCCACGTGCCCTCCGCCTCGAACCTTCCCGAAGCTCCCGGATCACCATCTCCGTCGCCTCGGGCCTCCGGGCTTGGTTTTGAAGCCCAAACCAAGAAACCGTCCACCGATGGTTTTGTGGGCAAACCAACAAACCCCGTGTGCAAGCTTCGGGCTCCATCTGCTAGCTTGCACCGGCCCATGCTCACGACTTCAGCCCGCCAGTCTTGCACCGCACGGCTCGCACTTGACCCCATCGGCCACCGGGTCTATCGAACCAAGCCTACTTGCCACTCCATCACCCGGAGGCCGCCACGGCAAAGGCCTTTCGCGCTTGTTCTTCACCTGCACCGACACGAGTCAAACCGCAACCTGTACCTGCACACTTAGCCAAGCATCTGTCCACACAACATTGTCAATCACTCATGACTAAGGAGCGACCCTCCACTGGTCTTCGGACACACCTGGTCCTCAATCTCCCCCTTGATGAGTGCATTGACAACACCCATAGAAATCACATAGAGAAAAAGAAAAGAAAACAACCACGAACACAAACCTCCCAAGCAAGTGATCAAAAGCCAAAGAACAAGAGAAAATAAGATCACCTGCCAATCCAAGTCTCGGCCCCCTATGACATGGACAACGGCTCAACACAGCCGAGACAAAACAAAGCTCACAAGGAGCACATCACAAAGCTCAAAACTCAGGAAAATCATAGGAGCTCCCCTGCACATATGCAAACTCCCCCTGAGCAAATGTAACCTCTTCTTCTCAATTTTTCTCCACACATGCAACATCTCACAAATGCATACCAATTTTCCACAAACTCTCCCCATATCATACAAACCTCTCCACCTTGTTGACAATGCATGAATCAAGGTATATGAAACTCTTCCCCTTGTTTTCATGAAAAATGCATGTCAAAGCGTATATACAATCTACCAAGCTTCTCAAAAATACAAAGAGCACAACAAAATGCTACACATGAGACTTAGAGTAAGCAAAGTAGATATGGTGTATTTAGCACATTGCCATCAAGAAGGTAGAGACATATAAGCATGTGACATGGCTAAAAGCAATTTTAAGCAATTTTCACAAAGAAATAGTCATCTCATGAGAAAGACTCTCTCTATACCAATTTGAACATAAATACACTAGATCATCCAAAGTTTATGCAAGATCATAAATTCTCATCACAAGATCATTATAAACGCCCACAAGCTACTCAAGTCATGTTAGAGCCACCGAGCCATGTGTCTACTTCTTAAAATGAGACTTCTCATGGTAGACAACATGCTACGGTTTAGCACCCAAGATATGAATATCAAAACCATAAAAAAACATGATTAGGAGCTCATTTTTCAAGCATAAGGCAATTCACACACCAATTTCATTTTCACGTTAAAACATGGTACATGAAGTGCCTTTGCGGCAAAAAGAAGCTTATGCTCCTCCCCAAGCAAGCAAAAGGGCTAAACATTTACAATGACAAAAGGTCTTTGACCGCCAAGCAAAGAGAACATGATTCTCAAGCACAAACTAGACATGATATAGGCATTTAAGCACAAATTTAGCATAGACAAGCATCTACTCATGAGAGACACAATTTTAGCATTTTCATCAAAAGAAAGCTATCTCAACACAAATATATGGCAAAACCATCAAGAGCATAACATTCACATCCACAATTTACCAAATATTCACAAGTCTCACAAATAGCACATCAGTGATCAATGTATATAAGAGAAGCTCAATCCTAGCTCAAGTGATCCAAAGATGGCTATCCTGCCAGGTTTTGTACAGAAAGTAAAATGCATGGATGAAATGCAACAAAATGAACATATGACACATATATACATGAGAAGCTCCAAGACTCAGCTAGAAAGGAAAGCAAACACCAAGTTCTCCCCGCAAGCGAGTGAAAGTGACTTGATCAAACGGTTTGGTGAAAATGTCGGCTAGCTGGTCTTGGGTAGGGACATAGGACAAAGATATGTTTCCCTTCTCAACATTGTCCCTCAGGAAGTGGTACCTCACTTCTATGTGTTTCGTTTTGGAGTGGAGGACAGGATTTTTGGCTACGCTTATGGCACTGGTGCTGTCACAGAAAAGTGGAACCTGGGAGCACTCCTCACCAAAATCACTCATGGTATAGGTCATCCAAAGCAGCTGGGAACGACAACTAGCAGCAGCTACAAACTCGGCCTCTGTAGTGGACTGGGCTACACTGGATTGCTTGCGAGATGACCAAGAGACCAAAGAAGAACCAAGGAACTGACAACACCCAGAGGTAGACTTACGGTCCAATCGACACCCCGCAAAATCAGCATCGGAGTACCCGTGAAGTCTGAGTGTCGAGGAGGCAGAGTACCAAAGACCAAACTCAGGAGTGTAGTTCAAGTACATGAAAATCTGCTTGACGGCCTGCCGATGTGAAGTTCTCGGTGAAGCCTGAAAATGAGTGCACAGACACACACTGAACTGTATTTCTGGCCTCGTCGCCGTCAAGTAGAGGAGGGAGCCGATCATGCTCCGGTACTCCTTCTGGTCCACGGGTTCGCCGCCCTCGTCCGCGTCCAAAGTCGTAGTAGTACTCATCGGTGTAGTCAGCGGCTTGGAGTCGTTCATGCCAAACTTCTTCACCATGTCTCTGGTGTACTTCGCCTGATGTACAAACGTCCCGTCCTTGCACTGCTTGATCTGGAGGCCCAAGAAAAACTGCAGCTCGCCCATCATGGACATCTCAAATTCCCTGCTCATGTCATCTACAAATCTGGTAACAAGATCATGAGAAGAGCCACCAAAGATTATGTCATCCACGTATATCTGAACAATCAAAATGTCATTCCCATGCTTAAGGAGAAACAGGGTCTTATCAATTGTGCCCATCACAAACCCCTTACTCAGCAAAAACCCTCTCAACCTGCCATACCAAGCTCTAGATGCCTGTTTCAACCCATAGAGCGCTCTCTGGAGTTTGTATACACGGTGTGGGTATTTTTCACTCTCAAACCCCAGGGGTTGCCTCACATACACTTCTTCCTCTATCACCCCATTCAAGAAAGCACTCTTGACATCCATTTGGTACAACTTGAACCCTTTAGCCACGGCAAAGGCTAGAAGGATCCTAATTGCCTCCAATTGGGCCACAGGAGCAAATGTCTCCTCATAGTCGATCCCCTCCTTCTGGTTGAACCCCTGAGCCACCAACCTCGACTTGTTTCTCACAACCATCCCATTCTCACCCTCTTTGTTCTTCCACACCCACTTGGTTCCTATGGGACGGCAATTTGGTGGTGGATCGACTAACACCCAGACTTGGTTTCTCTCAAAATTCTCCAACTCCTCATGCATGGAATTCACCCAATTCTCGTCAGACAAAGCGTGTCGAATATCTTTGGGCTCGAAAGAAGCGACAAAAGCAGAGTGAGCGAAATGAGAAGTATTCCTTGACCTCGACCGTGTAGTGCGTTCATGAAGGTCACCAATGATTGTCGTCGGTGGGTGACCAACTTGTACACGCCAGGGAGCCTCTCGCCTGGACACAATCTCCCCCTCAGCAGCAGCCTCCACTCGAACAGCCTCAGTCGTAGTGGGTGTAGGGGATGGTCCATCCTCAATCGTCGTCGTAGTAGTGGAAGTAGCGTGTACACGATCAGCCACGGGAGCACCACCATCATCATCGTCATCTCCATCTACATCCTTCTCATCCTCAAAGATCCTGGAACCAATCTCCTCGTCACCTGCACTCAAAAGCAGAAGAGCTACATGGCTGTGTCTCATCGAAGGTAACCTCGCAAGTCTCCATGATTCGGTTAGTGTCAAGGTTGAGCACACGATATGCTCTAGAGTGAATCACATAACCAAGGAAAATACCATCCGAACATCTAGACTCGAACTTATCCAACTTGCCCTTCTTCAGAATGAAACACTTGCAACCAAAAGCTCTAAAGTGACTCACCTTGGGTTGTCGACTATGCATCAGCTCATAATAGGTCTTCTTCTTGAAAGCACGAAGGAAGATGCGATTTGAGACATTGCAAGCGGTATTGACTGCCTCGGCCCAGAAATGCCTAGGAGTCCTATGCTCATCGAGCATCGTCCTGGCCATCTCACAAAGGGTCCGGTTCTTTCTCTCCACTATGCCATTCTGGCAAGCGACGTATGGAGAAGAATACTGATGATCAAGGCCAAGATCACTGCAAAAGGCATCAAAATGAGAGTTATTAAATTCCGTGCCATTGTCACTACGTATAGCTCGAATGGCATCATCATGTCTCTCATTCTTCAACCTCAGGATCAAGTCTCGAACAAAGCCAAATGTCTCACTCTTATCCTCCAAAAAGAAAACCCAAGAGTACCTCGAGAAATCATCAACAACCACAAGAACATACCACTTCCCACCCGCAGAGCAAACACGAGCTGGCCCAACCAAATCCATGTGCAACAGCTCACAAGGTCGCTCGGTCATGACAGCAGTCAGAGGGGCATGAGAAGCAGCAACCATTTTTCCATGCTGACAAGAAGCACAAACCAAATCCTTCTCGAATTTCAACTTTGGCAATCCTCGGACAAGATCAAGACCACTCAAGCGGGAAAGCAACTCAAAGCTCAAGTGTCCCAACCTCCTATGCCATTTCCAAAGCTCAGCCCAAACGCCAGCAACAAAGCATCGAGGAGGACCAACAGACTGGGAAAAATCGGCACGAAAGATTTGACTCTCGGGGATGATCGTACAGACAAGATCGCCTCGAGAATCAAGCACACGAGAAGCACCCAACTTAAAACGAACCTCAAAACCTTCGTCGAGTAATTGAGATACTGACAATAGGTTACAACCAAGTGACTTGACCAGGGCCACACTTCTTAAGGTCACCTTGCTACTTACCTTCACCATACCTTCAGCTAGCACTCGTCCTCTCCCATTATCCCCGAAAGTGATGTACTCCCTCGTACTCACCGGGGTGAGGCTGGAGAACCACCCACGATCTCCGGTCATGTGTCTTGAGCAACAGGAGTCGATCAACCAAAAGTTCTCCAAGCCTCCCGCCTGGAATAAAAAACGAGAACGAGAATGAGCAAGCGACTCAACACTAGGGTTAGTACCAAAAGAGTCAAACCAGTGTCGAGCCATTTTCTCAAGAGAAGGGTTAGCAAAATCCATCCTACCAAAACCTCTAGGCGGAGTCCTCTCATGCCTACCACCAAAGAACCTGTCACGTCTCACTAGAGGAGTACGCGCACCACGAGGGGGAAAACGTGGCCCGTAGTCCATCTGAGACCCAAAGCTCCGATCGTGCCTCCCAAACTCGTAACGGTCACGAGAAGGAGCACGTCGAGCCAACTCACCACGCCCAAACCCAACACGCCTATCTCTCTGAGGAAACACACCTCCACCTCCACGAGTGGGAACTGTACACACATACAACTCACCCCTAGGTAGAGGCCCTCTACGAGGCTCAGCCACACCACGAGCAAGGTGGTATCTGTCCTTGTTTGCCATCTCCCTAGCAAACCTCTCATCCCTCTTCCTCCGGAAATAGAACTCATCCTTATGCCCATCCCTCCCACAATACTCACAATGGAAGCGGATTGGCACTGGCTTAGGCGCTGGCATTTCTGTGGGCTTCTCAACCGCTTTCTCTCCTGACTTACCCTCAAAGACATTACCCAGGTTGCTCACAAACTTGATGGATTTCTGGTAATTCTCTGTTTTCTGGGGGAACACTGGTGGGTCTGGAGTTGTATCAAGCTTGTTTCTCAAGTGGTTTGGCTTGGGTGCATATTTGTTCATGGGTATGGTGTGTGGTGGTGTAGGGATCTCTCCAACTTTCTCTTCTCCCTCACAACTCTTCTCACCACTCTTGTCAGCCCCCAACGCCTGACCATCAAACCTCTTGAACTGAGCCAACATCAAACTCAATTGTGGCTCATGCCCAGACAACCAACTCATCAATTTCCTAAGTTCATCATTTTCATCCTACAGACGATCAACATAGTGTGCAAGTTCCATATTTTTCAAGGCATACATTTCACAGGTTGAACATGATGTAGGAAGAGGAGCTTTCAATGCCGCCTCAAGAGAAACAATTCTAGTGTGAGATTCATCTAGCCTAGCATGCAAAATAGGACATGAAGTACAAGCACCTAACAAAGCTGGCCTACACTTCAACTCATCACATTCAATCCTAACCACATCTAGTTCCTCAAGAGTAGAGGCATGTTTCTCCTTGAGAGCAGTCAAATCAGCAAGAAAAACTGAGCAATCACCACAGTCAATCTCATCAGACACCACAGGAGCAGATTTCAAAGCACCTATCTCATTTCTAGCATCCACAAGTAAGGATTCAAGCTCGACTATCTTATCCTTAGCATCACCCAACAAAGACCTAAATTCTCTCTTCTCCTTGTTGGTCTTTCTAAGCACATCAACACGGTTATCAAGCAACTCATTGAGCCTAGCATTCTCCTCTAACAAGAAGTTGGGATCATTTCGTACCTCTTCCTCGTAGTCGGCGTTCGAATCCGAGCTGTGCCTCCCACCCTTCTTGGAATGAGTCATGCCACAAAATCCACCTTGTGCGACAAAGCTCAAGTCGGTGAAGTTCTTGCCCGTGTGCCGCTTGTCCTTGCGCCTTTCTTTCTCTTCCTCGCTGCTTGAGTCGGAGGAAGCATCGCTTGATGTCGAGTCGATGTCGCTCGCTCCGGCCACCATCGCTCGAGCAGTCTTCTTCTTGTGGCCGCCACTCTTCTTGTGCCTTCTCTCGCCCTTGTCCTTGTGCTTGTCCTTGTAGTCGTTCCGGGAGCGGTGCTTGTTGTAGTCGTGCTTGGGCTTGCCCTTGTAGTCATTCTTGATCTCCATAGCTTCAGGGCATTCGGCAATGAAGTGCCCGTGCTTCCCGCACTGATAGCACATCCCCAAGCACTGCCTTGCATTCTTGCGGTTCTCGTACATCTGCCCAAACCTCTTGCTCAACAAGGCGACATCATCCTCGCTCAGCACCTCAAAGTTCTCATCTGGCAAGGACACAAGATAAGACAAAGAAAAGCCAACAGAGTTAGCGTTAGTCCTCGATCCTGAGACAAGAGCCAAACTTTGAGGATCAGTGGGGCTCTCGCTCTTGGCTCTCAAGCCACGATCAACCTCTGAAGACTTGAGCTTGGAGAACAGCTCGTCAAGCGACAGCGTGTCATATGCGCCTGACTCCTCAATGGCTTCGAACTTGGCACTCCACACGGACCTATCTAGGGCATGCAAAAGCTTGATAGCTTGATCATGATCCGTGTATGGGAGCACTGTCACAGTGGCCCTAATGTTGTTGACTATGCTAGTGAAGCACTGAAACATAGCATCGGTGGACTCACCGGGGAGATGAGTGAAGTTCTCGTACTCTCTCCGGTAAGTGGAAAACATACGGGCTTGCACTTGGGCATTGCCAACATGAGCATTTCTCAACTTGAGCCAAATCTTTCTGGCCACATCCTCTCCGTACACTCGATCAAACTCCGAGGCACAGAGAGCACGGAACAAGTAATCCACAGCCTTGCTGTTGGCCTCAAACATGTCCCGCGATCCTGGAAGCAGAAAACTATCAGGGATGACATAATGAGGATTCTGAGTGACCTCCCAGATAAGAGTTCCCTTCCCACGCAAAAACGCGCCCATGCGCCTCTCCCACATCGGGTAATTCTTGCCATCAAAGTGTGGAGGACCCGACCCCTTGCCGTAATCGCCCATCTTTGGATCTTAGACTGGTTAGAATCAAGAAGATCCGTAACCGGCTCTGATACCAATTGAAGGACCGAATAGGGCAACCAGAGAGGGGGGGAGTGAATGGGAGCCGATAAAAATTCTTCCCGAAGGTCGAACTCGGCCTATACCCCGATTGCCACTCCAAATTCTCACGCACACAAAGGAAGCTCCAAACAAGGCACGCACAAGCCTAGAAGATCAACCGACAAGCCTAGGAGCAAAGAGCGGAAGCACCAAAGCAAGAACCAAAGGACTTAGGCACTGCTGCGAAGTCCCTGGTGGACTGTCCGGGGTGACCGGGCGGACCGTCCGCGTGGAAGGCGCGGATCATCCGAGAGGTCACGGCAGGCTGTCCGTAAAAGCAACCCGAACCTCCAGGGGCGCACCAAGAAAAACGGACCGTCTGTGATGGACCCGCAGACTATCCACCCCGTCACGGACCGTCCGGCACTAGTACGGACCGTCCGCGAACTTCGCGCACCAAAAATCAACCGGCTCAACGGATCGAACAAAAGACGCTCAAGAACACGCGAAGAACACGAAGAACACCAACGCTGTCAGGGCCTCGCGGACCGTCCGCCAAGCACGAACAGAACAGAAAAATGCACGAGCTCGGGAGTCAACTCCACCTTTCCATCACCGGATCTCCCAAACGGCTAGAGCTCTTGAGACAAGATTTTGGGGAGATGAGAAGGTCAATCCTGTACACACTAATTGTCAAATTTATGTCTTTATGTGAATTTATTTTGATAATTATGATACATTGGGAACTCTATGGAGTACCACATATATCAGAATAACTATAGTTTCATGCATCTTTGCAGATTCATCTTTGATACTATAATAGCAAGTCCCTCGAAATCATCAATTTGTTGCTACATGTATCTTCAATTAGCTCCACTACATCTTGCTCTCAATGGATAGGTTTTCCTGAATAAAACTATTTTTTTTCTGTTGCTCGTATTTTCTAGTGTACAATGTACAGGTTGGATTGCATCCCTGTAGCAAACATGGCTTTATTGCCAAAAGTTCGAGTATAATTTCGGTGATTCATGACAACATGATCAATGGGACTAACCACATTGTTGAGTATGTATTTATAAGCATTTCTTGGTCCCATGGATACAACCACAATCAAAGTTAACATACCATGAGCAAGTTAACATACCTATAGCAAAAATCCAGAGTTAGAATATATTTGGAGGCTCTAGATGGTGGTATGTTAAGTTCAAGTAATGGCAAGTTTGAAAGGAAGAAAAGGGCGTTTTGGTCAATACATCATTATGCTCATCGAACGGACATGCATCCATTGGGCCGTGCTTACCTCCGATGCAACCACCTCGATCACACCGCGTGGAAGCTTCTCGGTGCACTCGAGCCAAATCGGTCTGTCCGGTTTCCCAAACCGGTCAGACCAGTTTTGGTCTGTCTGTTGCATCGAGTCTTCAGTCTTGGCTTTGTGGCTCAACCATGTAACCTAGTGATTTTGTTGCCAAACCACTGCAAATCCCGCGGACTTGGTGCAACCTCCACACCAATCACGCCAATCCCACTCATGACTTAGCCGCCACAGTCCTCCCGGCTCGGTGTTGGTTTTGTGGTCAAACCAACAAACCCCGCGTGCAAGTTTCAGTTGTTAGTTGCTACCTTGCACTAGCTCCATGTCCGCGATGTCGTCTTGCTCTTTTTGCCAGCATGCGGCCCGCACTTGATCTCGTCGGCCACCAGGTCCCTCGAACGAAGCCTACTTGTCTCTCCACTCATTGGAGGCCACATAGGCATAGACCTTTCACGCTTATTCTTCACCTGTACCACGCGAATCAAGCCGCAACCAACACCTGCAATACTAGGTCAAGAGTCAATCCACACAACGTTGACAACCACTCATCACGAGTGCATTGACAATACACCACTAAAGCAACATGGTAAACACACATAACACAATGCACACACGATACAACACACACAATGCAACAATACACACAAAGCCTCAAATCATCTGATCAATCACTCATCACATACAAACTAAGGCACATCTCAACTTGGTTTCTCAATCTCCCTCTTGATGAGTGCATTGACAAAAGATGGTTTGGAAGCAAAGGAAAAACTCATTCAATTTCGCAAAAGCCAAAAGAAATTAATCACAAGGCAACTTGAAATGAGAAGGGACAAAAACAAGCTCCAACCAAAGAGTCACCAAAGAGTCAACCAAGAACCCAACTAGCTAAGCAAACTCAAAAAGCATCAAACCGAAATGCTCAACACTCAAACCAACAATTGTCAAAACATGCTCATCACTATAAAATCAAGGTTCATATCGACATGATTTTCTGAATTTTCTCCCCCCTGATGATTGTGTTGACAACAAAAGAGCACAGAGAAATAGTTTGAGAGGCAAAGGCCGAAGAGCTCGTCCAAGTGATTGAAAGCCACACAAAGACAAGGAAACAAAGTCACTTGGCATGAGAAGAAACACCAAGGCCACATCAACTTGGAAAAATCTCGGTCCCCAAAGAAATGGGCAACAACACATCACAAACGAGACACAAAGCTCACAATGCCTACTCCTCGAGGGAGGGGGGCAAAAGGGCTCGACACCATCGGCAATAGAGTAAAAAACACAAAACTCATAAGCTCCCCCTAAACACATGCACTAGGGCCAAAGAGCATACAAAGCTCACCCTAAACACATCCGATAGAGAAAAGAGCAAACCACCAAAGCACAACGCAGGCAAACAAAGAAGCTCCCCCTGCACACATGCAAACTTCCACTGAACTCATGCCATCAGCACAGCTCAAACTGGTCCCATCGATTTCCAAAACTGGTCCCACCGGTTTTCTCCCCATCAGCTCAGCATCAAACCCAAACCGGTCCCACCGGTTTCTGAAACCAGTCCCACTAGTTTTCCTAGACCAAAAATGACCAAAAGCTAAAAATGAAATGGAAATGCACTAGCTCCTCCTCTACAACTGAAACAGGTTCTAAATTGGACTTGAAACTTCTCCCCCTTGATGGCAATGCATGAATCAAGGCTAAAATGACATGTTACAAAATGCACTCTAGCAAGCTTCTCAAATATTAAATGAGCACCACAAAATGCTACAAGTTAGTAAATGAGCAAGCAAGACATTCCAAAGTTCCGTATAAGCACAACCATCAAGATAGTAAACCTATATAAGCATATGAACAAGGCACGATCATTTTGAGCAATTTTGCGAAAAATTTCCCTCTCATGAGCAAAGACCTAAACATGAGCAAAACATGCCAAAGTGAATCTAGATCACACAAACTTCAGGCTAGGTCACATATCCTCATCAAAAGATCATTGCAAACACCCATAAGCATCTAATGTCTTGTTAAATCCACTGAGCCATGTGTCAACTTCTTAAAATGAGACTTCTCATGGTAGACATCATGCAACGGTTTAGCAACCAAATTAATTTAAAGCATTTATGACATGTATCAAAAGAGAACATAACTTCAACCATAGGCATTTCATAGATACCAATTTCATTTTCAAGTTTTAGCACAAAATGGTACATGAAGTGCCTTTGCGGCAAAAAGAAGCTTATGCTCCCTCACAAGGTATTACATGGGCTAAACATTCACAATGACAAATGGGTCTTTCACCCCAAGTGAAAATCACATGATATACAAGCACAAACTAAGCATGATAATGACCATCAAAGCACACTAAGATCATGCAAAGGCTTAAACTCACAAGAGAGAGCCTATCCTATCATTTTCCAAAAATAGCCATCTCATCACACATATATAGCAAAACTATGAAGAGCATAGCTATCCATCACGAAATCATATCAAACATGCTCATAAGCTCACACATAGCAAATCAAGGTCATCAATATATATAGAAGAAGCTCATCCTACCAAAATGCATATGATACAATTACAAACAACCTAAGATACAAAGATGCCTATCCTACCGTGATATGATACATGGATACATTTGCAATGCAAAATGCATGGGGAGACAAGGAACTCGGCTCAACAACAAGAAAGCCCACAAGGGGACACACCAACCAAAAACTGCTCCAAAGACCCCAATTGAGTACCATAGAAAAGATATCAATTGAAGGATCACAAATGGCTACCAAAAGCCACACCCCCAAAAACAAGTTACCCATCGAAAGAAGCCAAGCTCCCCCTCAACCAAAGATGACTAGCAAAGCAAAAGCTAGGAAAAGAAAGAGCAAAAGAGAAGCTCTAAAACCAACCAAAAAAGGGAGAAAGCCAAAAGAAGACACAAACCACAACCCGAAGACAAGACAAGCCCAAAACTCCAAGGAAAGCTCAAAACATGCTACACAATGCAAAGACAATACCAATCAAGATAAATAAAGAATTCTAACATGATTCCACATACATGAACATAAGCATGGGCTACCAAGCATGCCAACAAGGTGCATAACTATACAACTAGCCTAACCAAAAAGATACTAATGAACAACATGCAGAACATGACAAAAGAACTAAAGAAAGGCATGACACAAGTTCATATGGATCATCCACCTACATATATTACAAATCTAGCATGACAAGATATTCAAGGGGGGACAAACATGCTAACAAGAGGCGGTATCATAGAGCTAGCCAAAGCTGATATAGATGAACAACATGACATAATCACAATAGAGCAACCATAAATCATGACATGATGTTCATATATATCATCCACCGCAATGTCATACAAAAGATAGCAAGTTAAAGTATACAAGAGCTCATGGTTTATACACAAGCATGACATAAGAACAAAGCGTGCATCATATAAACAAGTGAGCACAAGGGGAAAAGAAAACTCACTATACATGTGTACAAAGGCTTTCAAGAGGCATCCAAAGCGGTGTGGAGAACCATCTTGTCTTGATCACCCCATGTCCAAAGACCAAGTACCATCCAACCCATGTTCTCCAACCATGTCTCCATACATACACACAAGGAGACGAAACAGACCGAGCCTTGGATCCCAAAGGGTTAGCCGAAAGCAAGCTTAAAGCACGCAAACCAAAGCCGCGAGAAAAAACGCCCTGTTCTTTGTCACCACATGGATCACAAAGTCAGTTAAGGTGGAGTGATCCATAACCAAGCTCTGATACCAATTGAAGGACTGGATTGGAGATAAGAGAGGGTGGAGTGAATGGGAGCCGATAAAAATTCTACTCAAGAATTCAGCTTATGAACTCAAAATCACTCTGTGACCTCCAACACTTGTCTTCCAAATCCACGTAGCCACTGGAGTGCTACTGGACCTAGGAGCAAGACACAAAACCACAACACTCGAAACACGGAGCGGAAAATGACTCGAGCACAACCACCAGAGCCAAACCGGTCAGACCGGAAACTCAAACCGGTCAGGACGGTTTCCTCAGACTTAGCCCCTTATGCACTGGGTGAAATCGGTCAGGTCGGTTTGGCAATCCGGTCAGGCAGGTTTTGCCGAGAAACCCCAACAGATCCACAAGGCTAAAATCCAAGCAAATGAACTCGAAACTCAACGAAATTTGCACCAGAGAGAGCTCTACCAAAGAAAGACTTGCTCGCAAAAGCTCTCCTCGAAAAACCAACATGGACCAAACCGGTCAGGTCGGTTTACGAAACCAGTCAGGTCGGTTTTGCCTGGGCACTCGGGAAGAACTCCACCCACGGGAAAAATTCGAACTTCACCTCAATCGATCTCCCGATTCACTCCACGGATTCAAGTGAAACTTTGGGGATAGCAGGAGTACCTCATGGGCAACTGTTGACTGTTGTTAAGTGCTAATTTTATGCCATCAACTCCTGCATAAAATGAATGAAAAGTTATCATCAACACTAGAATAGGGCTTTAGACTAACAAGTTCCCCAAGTGTTGGTGTTTCTAACATTTGTTGCAGGATGCACCAGAATACGTGATAAATGATACAATTGAGAGCAAGTGATCCAATGGCTTATATAGGACATCATCCATAACAACCTCAAATGCCAATTTGGACTGCACCATTACGACGGGCTCTTCGAGACGATCGAAATGGATATATTATTTGGCTACTTTGGAGTTCGGGTGCAACAAATATTAAATACCCAATACATTATGGGATGCTGACGTCAGCATTGTGTCAGCACCAAATCTGTCGTACTGCACAAACGCGGGAGACGCCAGGATGTCGCCACGTGGCGAACGGCCACTGGCCGCGGGCCGGCGCTGCGGCACATCAGGTGCGCACGGGGTCCTGCAGTGCGGGCGACGGGGCAGGCCGCGGTTGGCCGCTGGCCTCGCACACGGATCGCCCCACGCCCACGGCTCACGCCTGGGCGCGCATGCATGCACGTGGGAAGCAGCGGACCCAGGGCAACGTGGCCACCGGCCATTGGCCGTAGGGCGACGCAGCGCTCACGCCGCGCGGGCGCTGGCGTGTGCATGCACGGGCCGCGCGGGCTGGGGACAGGTGGCACGCCCGGAGTGGCCGGCTGTTGGTGGGTTTGGCCATGACCGCTGGTTTGCCCGTGGTTTTCCCTTTTTCCGCACGGTTCAGCGACCCAGCGCACAGTTCAGCTTCGGTTCAAGCCCCTATGATCCGGTTCTTGCCCGGTTTTCACCTCCACCGCCTCACGCTTCTTCCCCTGCACGCTACAGTACCGTTTGGGCCCCGTTTCCTCCCTCCTGCAGCTAGAAAATAGGGGCAAGACAAACCTCCCCTTTGCCTATAAATAGAAGGATGAGAGTTTCCCTTCAAAGGAGAGGCCTCTCCTTGGTAGATTAGAGAATAGGAGAGTGAGAGGGGGATTTGTAATCTCTACGGATGCTTCGTTCTTCAATTAGAGTAAAGTGAGTATTTTCGCATTTTCTATTTAGACTAAAGTGTTATTCATTCTTGAGTGATATGTTCTTGTGTTCTTCGTCTGTTCATCATTTAGAGGCACGTGTTCTTCACGAACACGCCCCCTCGATCCAGTTGATTAGGTGCACAAGTTTGTATCTCGTTTGTATGACTTGTCTATTAGAATAAATTGGTAATGCTTGCATGCTCTGATTAGAATAAAGTGTGTTTGTGATTCCTTTTTAATAGTTTATGCTAGGTTGCATGAGTAGTCTTTTTCCTCTGCTAGTGCGTAGATCTTGGGTTTATGCGTTCGTCAGCTGCAAGTTGTTCGTATACGTTGGAAGCATTGTTCGGGGTCGAGTGCTCTCCTATATGCCTTTAGTACAAGCTAGTAGTACATACAATGAGTGAGATCAGTTCTCTTCCGTGGTCGTAGTTCTATATGTACAGAGTGCCGTAGTCCGTAGGCTACGGTAGTAACCACAGCGTAGATGTTGTGTCACGCTACCGGTTATCATTCGTTCGGCTTATCCCAAGGTTAGGTAGAGGCAGTCCAGGTGGTGGTGACAGCCCGTCTAGCCCTCGTTGATCCTTCGCAGCTGGATATAGTCAGAGCTTCGTTCCACATAGATTCGCGTGCCGGTGTCGCCTGTTAAGTTAGGGCTATCGGTACCCTAAGCCAAGTTCTATCTAGAGATTGACTTTTAATCTCATCTATAGTGCTATCTTTAGGAATCCTCTCTATCCTTGCCTCTTATCTAGGTGTGTCCTTGGACCAACTAGTACGAAGTTAGTGCACACACGTTCCCTTGGATTCGATACCTTTGGAATACTCTGAGGTGAAAGCTACAACGGTATTCGTGCGCTTGCAGATTTATTCGTGTGACGCTAAAATACCCAACAAGCTTTTTGGCGCTGTTGCCGGGGAACGGTTGCTGTATCTATCTTCGTACCCAGTGGTCCTCGTATCTTTTCATTTTTCCTTATTTCTACCCTTACCCCCAATATCATGGAGCAGCCCACCATTTTAAGCTTCTCCACTCCGAAAGGGAAATTCTTAGAGCCACCACCTTCTGAGCACCCGATTCTCACATCTGGCTATGAAATCCCTTCTAATTATACCACTAGGGTTCAGGAACTTTCCTTCTCTGGGTTAAGTAGTGATAACCCATACCACAATCTGCGGGAGTTTGAGCAAGTGTGTTCATGCATCGCCATTGCAGGCAAGTCACATGATACCCTTAAGTGGAAGTTGTTTCCCTTCTCTCTTGTAAAAGGGGCTAAACAATGGTACACGAAAACCGTGGGTAGCATGAACGGGAGTTGGGATGACCTTATAGACAAATTTTGTCTTAAGTTCTTCTCCATGACCCAGATGTATGCTCTACGAAGGGCTATCGTATCCTTCAAACAGAATGAGAAGGAATCTTTAGGTGCGGCCTGGGCTAGATTTTCACTCTTGGTGAAACTAGGCCCTGTCCTATCAATACCCGATGTTGTGCTACTTCAGCATTTTTACATCGGTCTCGATCAGGACTCCACCCAATATCTCGACATCACCTCTGGGGATCCTTTTTTGAAAGGACTTCGGATGAAGCTATAGAAATCTTAGAGAGAATTTCTGAAAATGCCTCTTTCATAGCTGAGTCAGAACCCCTCCACAAAGAGTTCGTGTCAAGCCATGAGAGTCTCTCAACAGTCAAACCAGAACCAATGATTTCCACATCCCAAGATTCGTCAGTTGAGCTCTCTCCCGAACCAAGAACACTGGAGGAAGAAGAAATTCAACCTCCGGAGTTCGCATTCCGATTCGAGGATGACCCTTCTAGGAATCACAAAAACACCTCGAATCTCTCTAATGCCCAATTAGGGGAGGAAGTCTTTTCTGTCAATATCTTTACAGAACCTTGCCCTAGGCCTACGGTACCTCCTTTGCCCCCCGATCCTCCAAATGAAACATTTATCATGGAGGCCATGGAGAATAAGTGGTCGACTGGAGTGGGAAACTTTTCCGAAGCACTTTGGATTTGTTCACCCTCTACGATCATTTCTTGTTCCATAAGGGGAATTATCGTAGAAGGCCATCTTAACCCCACTATGGAGGTTAATATTATGCCATGGCACATAGCGTACACTTTGTTGGGTAATGTTACGCTAAGACCATCTGACAAGCTCCTCAAGAGTTGTCCCTCCGGACACATTCTCGAGCGTCGGGGGGTTGCATGTGCTGTGCCGCTCCTGGTAGACAAGATCAAGGCTAATCTAGATTTCTACATCTTTGATGTCCTCGATCTCGATCTCCTCCTAGGCTCCCCTGCAGAAAAACTTCTTGATGGTTCTCGAGGGAGCCTAGATGAAAAGCTTAGGGAAGCCGCTTCTGCCACCACTCCCTTGTTTTCAGAAAGTTCTATGGCAAAGCCTCTTCCCAAGCAAGACTCGCTCGAGGAGACGATGCATGTATCTCCGTTCGCATCGTCCGAGCCCGTTCTCGTTGAGGGTGTAGAATTCTCTACTCCTCGGGAGTACGACTCAGAAGACCCTCTTCACCTTTGTGAAGACGAACGATCATCATCACCCTCGACCGAGTTTGAGCCTCTTCCCACTGGCCAGCATTATGTTGTTCTTGACCTTGATCAAGAATCAACATTGAGCTTCCACGATGCATCTCTTGAGATGGATAATTCATGGGCCATGGAAATCTATGAGGTGCCGACTCTGGAGTCCGGAGGAAAGGATTCCATTGACAAGCATGGTAGATTCACTCTTGATATACTTCAGGAACCATGCTTGCATCATGCCTCTCAAGAGTCAGCCATGCTCAGTGCACGGAGCACGCACGAGGACTACAACCTCCTTATGGTTCTCTTTTGTAAAAAGTTTAGAAGGTTGGTTGTAGATGCATATGTTTACCATAAGCATTGTAGATTTCATGTTTGCACTATGGCACTAACCTTGCAGCTGAAGCTTCCATGATACATTAAAAATTGGTGGTGAGGCGGGAATAACATCACCAGTGATAGCTGCAAGAAGAAGTTCCCAGGGTCGAGCTTATGACCGTAAACAAAGCACTACCAGGAGATAGCCTGGATTAGCATAGGTTTGTTTTATTTCCCTTTTTAAATAAAAAACAAGAGCATGTTTTTAGGATAAGATTGCCCCTCAGGTATTTTTGGTCGCTAACCTTTCAGGCAGAGATTGAGAAGAACGGTGGACAGCTGATGCCCAAGAACATGTGAGCTACATCAACTACAACACTTTGGTAAGTTTTTGGTGAGAGAACATTTACTAAAGGAAGCTTGATCTCCACACACTTGAGTTTTGTTGCCTAGCAATGCAAACTTCAAGTGTGGGGGAGGTATGTGAGCATCCTGAGTAAAGTTCCCCCTCTACCAAATCTTATCCTGGTGTGGATGATGTTAGCTCATGCATCTTGACCAGTTAGGTATGTCCTGCTTTTGACTTAAAACAAAGCCCTTCTGGGACGTTTCCCGATGTTCACCATCATATGCTCATGTTTATATCCCTTTGGAAATGCTTGATCATGCTTTCATGCTTCCTTTATCTATGTTTGTAATGCTATGGTTTGAGTGCATGTTTAGCTAACGTGCATTCATAGGTTGTTTTAAATTAAGCATGGTGCTTAGGTTAAAACTATCTTCTTCAATCAAACAAGACATGGTGTCGAGTTTGATTGATGAACCTAGTTAATGCTTTCATGGATATTGGTTGTATATGCGAACTAACCCTTGCAGGAATTTTTGAATCAAAATGGGGTAAGTTGTCGAGCTTGATTCAAAAGGAAAGGTAAGCCAAGACCTGTCAGTCTTGTTGAGCTAGGACTCATGGTGAATAACAAAAACAAAAAAAAGTTTGCTTTCGAATAAAGACTCCCTGGTTCTTAAACCGGTGGAGTCCCTCTTTTGTTTTTCCTCTTTTGGTTTCAAGACAGCACCGGGTACATGAACAAGTGTGGGGGAGATCTCCCAAGCTTATCATCGATACACACACTTGAGATCTGCCACATAGGTGTTGCACAACATCGAGTGCGCTTTCATTACAAGGGGCAAGGTAAACTAGAGTGAGATGGCTGCCCCATGGGTCAGCCGAACCACCATTGGTCCCCCTTGAACCCCATATTCTTCAAGAGCGATGGTATGTGCACTCTTTATCTCACTCTCCCTGATTCATGAGTTTGAATG
Organism: Cenchrus fungigraminus; assembly: GCA_036936925.1. NCBI lineage: Eukaryota > Viridiplantae > Streptophyta > Magnoliopsida > Poales > Poaceae > Cenchrus > Cenchrus fungigraminus. Next base: position 8,036,078 of record CM072775.1, on the reverse strand, counting down.
AGTTTCAATTCTTATCTACTAAATCAACTCATGGAATCGTGCTCTACTTGCTCTACATGTTTCCTGTGGTTGGCTTGCATATGTTTTATTCCATACTTATTATCTTGATGCTTCTGAACAAATATCATTAGGGAACTCATGCTCATCTAAGTAGTTGATGTTTGTTATAAGGTTTGATGATATGATCTTCTCTGTAAGTGTTTGAGTGCATGGGAATTTTATTTGAAAATTTGAAAACCCTTCGCAAAGCTCCTCTTTGATATGCCAAAGTCCTACCAAAGCCATATGATGTTTCTAGTTGGAAACCTTATAATCATATGCTGCTTGTTATTGCATTGAGCTTTGTCAAATTGTTGTGACCCTTGTGAGAATTCTTTTCATGCTTTCATGATCAAGATTCATGTGCACTCCATATCCCCTTGCTATGCTTCTACACTAGAAGTTAGCATTGTATCATTCATCCATTCCACAAAATAAAGCTCCATGTGCGGTGTGACCTCTCTCTCCAAAAGTATTCTTGAAAAAGAGACATGGGCTATGCAAAAAAAACATGATCAAAGCATGAGCAAAAAAATGCCCAAGGCATGAAAAAAAAGAAAAAAAAGAGAGATAGCCCATGCCCAAAAGAAAGAAGAAAAATGAGAGAGATGGGATCATGCAAAAAGGAGTTTCAATTAATTTGATGGTAATAACTAGCACCTGCTCCGGGCCTAGTGTCCACCTTACCATCACCACAACATTCATCATATATATATATGGTAATATCTAGCACCCATTCCGGGCCTAGTATCCACCTTACCATATCCATCACATCCATACATGTGCACATCTTGATCTGATTGTATGACTTGATTTTCTCCTTGGATCCGGTTTTTGACTTTGCAATAGATGTGATGCAAGTATGCTTTATCTTTTATCCTACCCTGAGCTCCACATATAGCCATCATTAGAAGTAGGATGAAAGAAAGGCAATCCTAATGCCTTGGTGAGGACATATACACATTGAGCGATCTGAGAGAATCAAATGAGGAGCTAAGCAAGATTTTGTTTTTGAAAACTTATTGCAAAACCCCAAGTTACTTGACATGAGGAACAGAAGTGATTTGAGTCATGACCGTTCCATTCCTCAACTACCCAAGATGGCATGATAGACACTCCACAGAGTTCACAAGTACAAGGTATGGTTTGGAATATCTCTTATGCTCGCTTAAACCTTTGGATATCATGTCTCACCTTGATTTGTTCCCCTTTACTCGGGACGAGCAAAGGTCAAGTGTGGGGGTGTTGTTGACAGCTGTTAAGTGCTACTTTTATGTTGTCAACTCCTGCATAAAATGAATGAAAAGTTATCATCAACACTAGAATAGGGCTTTATACTGACAAGTTCCACAAGTGTTGGTGTTTCAAACTTTTATTGCAGGATGCACCGGAATACGTGATAAATGATACAATTGAGAGCAAGAGATCCAATGGCTTATATAGGACATCATCCATAACAACCACAAATGCTAATTTGGACTGCACCATTACAACGGGCTCGTCGAGACGATCGAAATGGATATATTATTTGGCTACTTTGGAGTTCGGGTGCAACAGATATTAAATACCCAATACATTATGGGATGCTGACATCAGCATTACGTCAGCACCGAATTCGCTGTACTGCACATACGCAGGAGACGCCAGGATGTCGCCACGTGGCGAACGGCCATTGGCCGTGGGCCGGCACTGCGGCACATCAGGCGCGCACGGGGTCCTGCAGTGCGGGCGACGTGGCAGGCCACGGTTGGCCGCTGGCCTCGCACGCGGATCGCCCCACGCCCACGGCTCGCGCCTGGGCGCGCATGCATGCACGCGGGAAGCAGCGGGCCCGGGGCAACGTGGCCGCTGGCCGCGGGGCGACACAGCGCTCACGCCGCGCGGGGACTGGTGCGCGCATGCGCGGGCCACGCAGGCCGGGGACAGGTGGCGCGCTCTGAGTGGCCTGCTGTTGCTCGCTTTGGCCGTGACTGCTGGTTTGCCTGTTGTTTTCCCTTTTTCTGCCCGGTTCAGTGACCCAGCACACGGTTCAGCTCCGGTTCAGGACCCTAGGATCCGGTTCTTGCCGGTTTTCACCTCCACCACCTCAGGCTTCTTCCCCTGCACGCTACAGTACCGTGGGGGCCCCGTTTCCTCCCTCCTGCGGCTGGAAAATAGGGGCATTTTGGTGCTCAAACACCCCTAAGACAAGCCTCCCCTTTGCTTATAAATAGAAGGGGAGGGGGGTCATTTTGAGACACACCACTTCACCCAAGGATGAGAGCTTCCCTTCAATGGAGAGGTCTCTCCTTGGCAGATTAGAGAATAGGAGAGTGAGAGAGGGATTTGTATCTCTATAGATGCTTTGTTCTTCAATTAGAGTAAAGTGAGTATTTTCGCATTTTCTATTTAGACTAAAGTGTTATTCATTCTTGAGTGATATGTTCTTGTGTTCTTCATCTGTTCATCATTTAGAGGCATGTGTTCTTCACGAACACGCCCCCTCGATCAAATTGATTAGGTGCACAAGTTTGTATCTCGTTTGTATGACTTGTCTGTTAGAATAAAGTGGTAATGCTTGCATGCTCTGATTAGAATAAAGTGTGTTCGTGATTCCTTTTTAATAGTTTATGCTAGGTTGCATGAGTAGTCTTTTTCCACCGCTAGTGCGTAGATCCTGGGTTTTTACGTTCGTCTGCTGCAAGTCATTCGTATATGTTGGAAGCATAGTTCGGGGTCGAGTGCTCTCCTATATGCCTTTAGTATAAGCTTGTAGTACATATAGTGAGTGAGATCAGTTCTCTTCTGTGGTCGTAGTTCTATAAGTACAGAGTGCCGTAGTCCGTTGGCTACGGCAGTAACCATAGCATAGACGTTGTGTCACGCTACCGGTTATCATTCGTTGGGCTTATCCCAAGGTTAGGTAGAGGCAGTCCGTCTGGGCCTCGTCGATCCTCTACAGCTGGATATAGTCAGAGCTTCGTTCCACATAGATCCCCGTGCTGGAGTCGCCTGTTAAGTCAGGGCTATCGGTACCCTAAGCCAAGTTCTTTCTAGAGACCGACCTTTAATCTCATCTATAGTGCTGTCTTTAGGAATCCTCTCTAACCTTGCCTCTTATCTAGGTGTGTCCTTGGACCGACTAGTACAAAGTTAGTGCACACGTTCCCTTGGATTCATACCCTTAGAATACTCTGAGGTGAAAGCTACAACGGTATCCGTGTGCTTGTGGATTTATTCGTGTGACGCTAAAATACCCAACAGCAACCTTTGGCTAAAAGATCATGCCCCAAAACTTACCGAATCAAGAGAAATCACAAGTCAACCACCAAGAACACCTCTGCCGAGGCTCCACCGAAAACCTCGAAATCGAAGGCTTTTCCACGATTTTGGAGGTGCAAGATCACCAAGAAAAGAGGCAACATGTCCTCATGTGTGACTCCCACTACAAATCCCGAAAATAGCTCCAAAAAAAATTGTTGGGAATAAAAGATATGGCGCAAGATGAAGATGGATAAATCACAATGAATCATGTAGACATAACCGGCTACAAGCCTTACACAAGAATCACAAATCTTGGTAGGCAAAAGCTCAAACAAAGAGCCACACTCTTCTCTCTTCCTCTCACCAAGAGCACACCAAGAAGAAGGAGCACACCCACCTAACCAACCAAAATAGATGGCTACCCAACCAGCCACTCCTCCCATATATAGAGCCCTCCGGACAAAAGACCGAAGTGCCCCTACACTAGGAGTTACAACACAAGCCCATGCAAGGTTGTTTTGGTCAATACAACATTATGCTCATCGAATGGACATGCATCGATCGGGCCTTGCTTACATCTGACGCAAGCACCTCGATCACACCGTGTGGCCTCCGGTTCGAAGCTTCTCGTCGCACTCAAGCCAAATCGGCTAGAACGGTTCCCCAAACCAGTCAGACCGGTTTTGTTATGTTTGTGATGCCGAGTCTTCAGTGTTGGATTCGTGGCTCAGCCAAGTAACCAGTGATTTTGTGGCCAAACCACTGCAAACCCCGCAGACTTGGTGCAGCCTCCACGGCAACCCCACTCATGACTTGGTCGCACGGTCAAACCAACAAATCCCGCGTGCAAGCTTCAGTTGTTAGCTGCTACCTTGCACTGGCTCCATGTCCGCGACATCATCTTGCTCTTCTTGGCACCATGCAGCCCGCACTTGATCCCGTCGGCCATTAGGTCTCTCGAACGAAGCCTACTTGTCTCTCCACTCCTCGGAGGCCACACAGGCATAGACCTTTCACGCTTGTTCTTCACCCGCACCATGCGAATCAAGCCTCAACCAACACCTGCAATACTAGGACAAGAGGCAGTCCACACAACGTTGTCAACCACTCCTCATGAGTGCAATTACAACATACCACTAAAGCAACATGGTAAACACACATAACATAATGCACACATGACACAACACACACAACGCAACACTACACACAAAGCCTCAAACTACCCGGTCAATCACTCGTCACATACAAACCAAGGCACATCTCAACTTGATTTCTTAAAGAAGCTTTAAGAGTTGAAGCTATCTCAAATCTTGAGCAAGATCATGGCACATGAATTACAAATCTTGCCTAAGGATGTGCTCAAGACCAAGGAAGAACCAAAAGTTGAGCTCAAGGCAACACCCCAAGAACCATCTTCTCCAACCGCAACTCATGCTCTTTCAAGCCGTCAAGAGAAGATGATGAGGAAAATGGAAATCCATGGAAGCTCAAGTGAAGATGATAATGATGAAGACTCCTCAAGTGATGTAGAAACCGAATCCATGGTTTCCATGTACTTGAACAAGGTCTTCACATACGTGAAGAAAATCAACATGTGCGGCTACAATGTCCACTTGAGAGAAGGGCGTCATCATCAACACGTCAAGGTCACCAAGATCAAGCACAAGATCAAGAAGAAGGTGGTCAAGGAGAGGAAGCCGAAGCAAGAAGCACTCACCGTTGTTCGTGAGTGGATAAGTGGTGGAGAGACAAATTCTTGTAGCTCAAGTGATGAATCAATCAAGAACTTCACCACTCTCTTCAAGCAAGATCCCCTATCATCATTACACATGTGCATTATGGCCCAAGGTATGGAAACTGATGTAAGTCATGATGAATCTTATGCTACCTCAACTGATGATCTTTTTGAGCTAATCAATGAGAAAAAAGGAATTCTTGAAAAACAAGCTAATGAAATTAAAGAACGCAATGCTCTTAATGTTCATAGTGTTACCCTTGCTACAAATTATGAACATTTGTTGTGCAAATTGAAATTGCTAAGCTAGGAGCACGATGAGCTAAAATCTAAGCTAGAGAGCATTGAGATTAAAACTAATGATTTATTTGAGCTTGATGAATCATCTATCCCTTGTACAATTCCTATAAATAGCATGGAACGGAAAGGCCTAGAAGGGAAGAGGTGCATTCCTCTTGCTTTTATGTGCGCGGGAGCTGCTAGAGGAACCGATGCAAAGATGGGGATGGATGATGTTATGCCAAAGCTTTGCAAGCATATAAGAGAGTGCAACTGCTGATGCGTGAGTTGAATGGGTGAGGCAATGCAAATCTGAGGATGCAAGGAGATTATGCGAAGGCTTTGCAGGCATGTGCGAGAGCAAGGTTGGGTAGAGCCAAACATATGCAAAGATGGAGGGCTTGCTTGGTTGCGATCTTTCCTAGCATCACTAGGTGAGCACTAGCTAGCTCAAGCCTTGGTGTGACCTTGCCTCATTTCCAAAAGAGTAGCTCTTGTTATCCTTGTTGAGCATGCTACACTAATGGCTAGAAATGGTTTTGTCTTCCAAAGGCCCATGATTTGCCGACGTGTAAATCCATGGCTCGGAGGCATGCCAATACTATTGCCCTTTAACCATGTGGAGCTTGCTAGCTCTGACTCTTTGTTGACGGCTTTTAACTGCTACTTTTATGCCGTCAACTCCTGCATAAAATGAATGAAAAGTGATCATCAACACTAGAATAGGGCTTTATACTGACAAATTTCACAAGTGTTGGTGTTTCTAGCTTTTGTCGTAGGATACACCAAAATGCACATGAAATGATATGTTTGAGAGCAAGTAAGTCAATGGATTGCACCAATAGGGCTTCATCCATAAAAATCTCAAATGCCAAATTGGATTGCACCACTATGACGGGCTCGTCGAGACGATCGAAATGGATATATCATTTGTCTACTTCTGAGTCCGGATGAAAGAGATATGCACAAGACAAGATCACCATCTTGATATCATGTGGGCCTGGTGGGACCCACACCAGACCACATGGCGACGTGTTGCCACGTTGGATGCCATGTGTCCACGACACATCACCAATCCAAGGAAACACACCTTCAACCAATCAGGAGCCAGTACGCGGATTCAAGGGCCCACATCCCCACGGAAACGAGCTAAAAACACTGCATACACACCCATACACGCCTGAGGACCCACCTGGCAGTCACCTGGACGAAAGGCGGTGGAAACGAACCGACCTGGGGTTCGGCTGAACCCTTCAGAGCTTCCCTCGTCCCCAGCCGACGCGTGGCAACTCTCTATTGGTTCCTCAAGGCATCCCGAGGTGTTTTGGAGTCATTTGGCACTCCGAGCAAGCCACCCCCTTGCCTATAAATAGAAGGGGAGGGGGTAGGAAATGAGACACACTCCACCCATCCAAGGCTCCTCTCCTAGCTAGTGTTAGAATAGAGAGGGAGAGGGAGAGAGGCATGTGCCTCTACGATGTTGCTTGTTCTTCAATTAGAGTAAAGTAAGTATTTCTGCACTTTCTATTTAGACTAAAGTGTTATTCATACTTGAGTGATATTTTCTTGTGTTCTTCGCCTGTTCATCATTTAGAGGCATGTGTTCTTCAGGAACACGCCCCCTCGATCTAGTTGATTAGGTGCACAAGTTTGTATCCCGTTTGTATGACTTGTCTATTATAAGAAATGCTTGCATGCTCTGATTAGAATAAAGTGTGTTCGTGATTCCTTTCTAATAGTTTATGCCTGGTTGCATGAGTAGACTTTTTCCTCTACTAGTGCATAGATCCTAGGTTTATGCGTTCGTCTGCCGCAAGTCATTCGTATACGTTGGAAGCATAGTACAGGGTCGAGTGCTCTCCTGTATGCCTTTAGTATAAGCTACTAGTACCTATAGTGAGTGAGATCAGTTCTTTTCCGTGGTCGTAGTTCTATAAGTACAGAGTGCCGTAGTATGTTGGCTACAGCAGTAACAATAGCATAGACGTTGTGTCACGCTACCGGTTATCATTCGTTCGGCTTATCCCAAGGCTAGGTAGAGGCAGTCCAGGTGGTGGTGTCAGCCCGTCTTGCCCTCGTTGATCCTCCGTAACTGGATATAGTCAGAGCTCTGTTCCACATAGATCCGCGTGCCGGAGTCACCTGTTAAGTCAGGGCTATCGGTACCCTAAGCCAAGTTCTATCTAGAGATCGACCTTTAATCTCATCTATAGTGCTTTCTTTAGGAATCCTCTCTATCCTTGCCTTTTATCTGGGTGTGTCCTTGGACTGACTAGTACGAAGTTAGTGCACACTGTTCCCTTGGATTCGATACCCTTGGAATACTCTTAGGTGAAAGCTACAATGATATCCGTGCGCTTGCGGATTTATTCGTGTAACTCTAAAATACCCAACACTCTTTCTTCTCGCGCACTCTCTTCTCTTCAAACTTTCATTTTTCTCTCTTCTCTTTTTTATATATTATTTTTTCATCTTCCTTTCTTTCTTTTTTTTTCAACTCCTTTTTTTCATCTCCTCTCTTTCCTTTATATATATAGGGGGCCTTCATGTGTCCCTGTTTTTTGAGAATGGTAGAACTTACACCATCTTTGACATGGATAGATCCTGCTGCGAGAGGCATCAATCTCCCCCACACTCGAATCGAATATCGAGTGTGTGAAGTGGTGTTTCTGCTGAAGGATGTCCATAGTCAAAGAGTACCCAAGTGTACAGTGATGTAGCTCCATGTTTTCAAGCATGGTCTTCGAGTCTTTCCGGAAATAGTTATTGACCAATACCCCAAGGTGCATGGTATCCTATAAACATGTCCTTGCTATGAAAGAGAGGAATATATGAAAACGTACGAGGTATATTCCGGTATTAGTCAAACTTACCCATAAAAGAAGTTCTGGACCTTCATGTGCCTAGATATTTTTTTGTTCTTTTTAGGGACCTTCATGTGCTCAGATATTTTTTTGTTCTTTTTAGGGACCTTCATGTGCCCCTGTGTTTTTGCATTTTTCTATAATAGCAGTTATGGGGTGAGAGATATGGATACCGAGCCATCTCCCTACAGTGCTTGTTTATGGTCTCAAGCTCGACCATGGGGAAATTTCCCATTGTAGCTATTGTTGGCAATGTGGTTTGCCGCCATTTGTTGATGATGTTCAAGCTGCATGGTTAGTGCCACATTGCAACAGCAGAATCTACAATGTTTACAATAAATAAAAGCATCTACAACCATTCTCGTATACATTTTGCAACAGAGCATCAAGAAGAGGTTGAGATCCCTACACAAGCATGTGGCAAAAAGCAAAGCTGACTCTGGAGGCATGTCCTGCGAGCATGGTTCTTGAGGTGTTTCAAAAATGAAGCATCCATGCTCTTCTATAGAATCTTTCCCTATAGTCTTCAGAGTCGGTGCCTCATAGAATTCCATGACCCACGGATTTTTGATACCATGAGACTCATCGTGGAAGATCAATGTTGGTTTATGATAAAGGTCGAAAAAAACATAATATGGGTCAGAGGGAAGAGGTTCAAATTCGGTCGAGAGTGGTATCGTTCGTCTTTACAAAAGTGAAAGGTTTCATCGAGTCATATACTTTGGGAGCAGAAAATTATGCAACCTCAAAGTGAACCGGCTTGGATGATACGAATGGGAATGTATGCATCACGTCATCGATCAGGCTCTGCTCAGGAACAAGCTTCGCCGAATGATTTTCTAAGAAAGAGGTGGTGGAAGCGGTTTTCCTAAGCTTTTCGACTTGGGTCCCTTGTTATAGATCGAGAAGTTTTTCTAGAGGGCGGCCTAGAAGAATATCGAGATTGAGGATATAAAAGATGTGGAAGTCTAGAATGACCTCGATCTTATCCAGCGTGAGCGGCACAGCACATGCGACCCCCCGACATTCAAGTATTTGCCCAAAGGGACAACATTTGAGCAACTCATCGGATGGTGCTAGCGCAACATCACCCAAAAGAGCTTGCGCTAAGTACCATGGCATCATGTTAACCTCCATGATGGGGTTATGATGTGCTTCTACGGTGATTCCTCTTGTAGAACAAGTGAGAATCGCAGAGGGTGAACTAATCCAAATTGCTTCGGAAAAGTGCCGCTCTCCTTCTTGCCATTCCTTCTTTGTGGTGTCCTCGAGAAGTTCTTCATTAGGAGGATCAGGATGATAAAGAGGTTCCATAGGAATGAGGGAAGGTTCTGTCAAAAGATATCTAGCTCGGTCGGTGTGGACAGAATATAGCTCTTCCCTAGGTTGGGCATTAAAGGAATTCCAGGTGTTTCTATGGTTTTCAAAAGGATTAACCTCGAATTGGAATCGAACTCCGAAGGTTGAATCTCTTCTTCCTTCGATGTTCGCGGTTCGGGAGAGGACTCATCAGGTCAATCTTGGGATATGAAAGGGTTAGATTCGGTTGGGTGGCTCTCAAGGCTCGACTTGAAGGCCTCTCGGTGGGGCTCATCATGGTCAGTGAGGAAGGGTAAGTGTCCCGAGATGTAATCTAGGAATTCTTTTCCTTCCATTGGAGTTTGGGATGCGAACGAACCTCCAACAGTGATGTCAAGATTTAGGGCAGAGGTACTGTCTAGTCCCGCATAAAAGATTTGTAAAGGAACATCTTCAGGTATAGACCAGTCAGGGATTGATGCTAAAAGATGTGAAAATCTGTCCCATGCTACACCTATGGACTCCTTCTCAGATTGCTTGAATTCAAGAATGTCATTACGCAAAGGGGCTACGTGTGACAAATAAAAGAACGAGTGATAAAAGTCATTTCGAAGCTTTTCCCAATCACCACTCACACTCCCATGTTGTGGGTGTACCATTGCTTCGCCTTCCCTACTAGAGAAAACCGATACAATTTCCACCTCAAGGTTTCTTGTGTCATGCCTAGGATTACCAGACACGAACACAATTCCTTGAACAATTGCAAATGTTTGTGAGGATCTTCGTTTTCTAAACCAGAGAAGAATTCTTTCCAAACCATAGCAATGATGCCAGGGCTGAGTTCATAGACAGAGGCTGTGATTGGCCAAGAAGAGGTAGATGGCTCTGAGAACTCGTCCACAGGGCTGTAAGGTTTCCGGTAAAAGGTATGACAGGTAAAAAGTTTTTCCATGATATAAGGATAAAATAAAAGAAAGGTAAAATAAACACTATAAGAAACTATTTAATCTGTGACCAACTTTTTGTGACGTTCTCAGAGAACATCACGAAGAGCACTACGTCTGCGACGTATTCCTATTTTTTGTCGTGGATGTGCACTGATGGATATTTAAGCTAAAGGACTGATTAGGTGACCAGAGAGGGGGGGAGTGAATGGGAGCTGATAAAAATTCTTCTTCTCAAAGAACTCGGCCTATATCCCGATCGCAGCTCCGAGAGTCCCGCACTAACAAGCGGAAACAACTAGAAACCTCTGTTGAGACCTTAGGAACAAAGCTTGAAAGGCACTGAGGCAACACGGAAGCAAACACGGAAGAAGACGGACCAAAATAAGGTCACCAGACCTCTACCGGATCATCCGGCCACTTGTATCTGGGTCACCCGCGGGCTAACATAGCCGTATCGGGTCACCCGACCCTTTGCTCCGGATCAACCGACAACTAACAGGGCCGCACCGGGTCACCCGGCTACCTTTGGCCGGATCATCCAGGGTGCCCCAGAAAACAGCACGCTGACGATCGAAGAAAAATCAGAAACCCAACCAAACGAGCTCCTAAAATCACGAAAAATTAACCAATTCTTTGCAACAACACAAAGAAGCTTTTCCCAAAAGATCTCCTCAAAAAGATCAAGACATCACTCCAGATCAAGACATCACTCTAGATCATCTGGCCACTTATGTCCGGGTCATCCGAGGTAGCCAAGAAAATCGCTCGTGGGTCAACTCCAAACATTCGATCGATGGACCTCCAAAACGGCTCGGTGGATTGATGCCAAATTTTAGGACAAGTAGTAGTGCCTGTAGGAGAAGCTATTCCTAAAATTTCATGGCTCCAAACCCAGTCAATCTCGCGGAACTGCAAATCTTGGCCAAGAACACTATGAACTAGGATTCATCCGAAAACTCATGAATCGAGGGCAAATCCCAGTGTTTGAGGGGTCAAGATCATCTACAAAGATGCACAAGACATCCACCCATGATCCCCTCAAAGAAATCCAGAGACAAACACCCTCAAATCGACGAATCAAGCGACGAACGAAAACACCCAAAAATAGCTCTGAAAATGACATGAAAATCACAAAGAGCTCAAAGAAGGAAATCATCACAATGTGGAATTCTTCCATACATCTAGAGGATAGAGTCTATACAAGAATCTAGAGCCAGACCGAGAGAGATGCCATCCACCTCTCCACTATATATATGAAGTTCACCAGAGGAGGCAAATGACCATGCTACCCCTACAACTTAAACTTAAGATACACACCCCTCAGGGGCATTTTGGTCAATTTGTCGGATATTCCCATCGAACGTTCACACTTCCACCGCAGACTCGCTTAGCCTCGACGCAAGCCCCGCGATCACGCCACATGCGCCCCGCCTCGAAGCTTCCCGACGCTCCTGGATCATCGTCTCCGTCGCGTTGGGCCTTCGGCGTTGGTTTTGAGCCCCAAACCAAGAAACCCTCCTCCAATGGTTTTGTGAGCAAACCACCAAACCCCGCGTGCAAGCTTCGGCTTCAAACCACTACCTTCCACCGGCCGATGTCCATCATTTCAACTTGCTCCTCTTGCACCGCACGGCTCGCACTTGACCCCATCGGCCACCGGGTCCATCGAACCAAGCCTACTTGCCTTTCCATCACCCGGAGGCCGCCACGGCTAAGGGCTTTCGTGCTTGTTCTTCACCTGCACCAACACGAGTCAAGCCGCAACCTGTACCTGAACACTGAGCCAAGCATCAGTCCACACAATGTTGTCAATCACTCATCACTAAGGAGTGATCCTCCACTGGTCTTCGGACAGTCCTGGTCCTCAATCTCCCCCTTGATGAGTGCAATGACAACACCCATAGTAACCAACATAGAGAAAAAGGAAAAGAAAACAACCACGAACACAAACCTCCAACAAGTGATCCAAAAGCCAAAGAACAAGCGAAAATGAGATCACTCGCCAGACCAAGTCTCGGCCCCCTAAGGCAAGGGCAACGGCTCAACACAGCCGAGACAAACAAAGCTCACAAGGAGCACACTACAAAGCACAAAACTCAGGCAAACCAAAGGAGCTCCCCCTGCACATATGCAAACTCCCCCTGAGCAAATGCAATCTTTTCTCAAATTTTCTCCCCATATGCAAACCTTACCATTTTTCTCCACAAAATTCTCCCCTCTTGTTGACAATGCATGAATCAAGCTAACATGAGAGTTCACAAATGCATGTCAAAGCATATACAAGCTACCAAGCTTCTCAGATATAAAAAGAGCACAACAAAATGCTACAAATGAGACATAGAGCAAGCAAAGTAGACATGGTGTAGTTAGCACATTGCCATCGAGAAAGTAGAGACATAGATACATGTTACATGGCCAAAAGCAATTTTAAGCAATTTGCACAAGCAAAAATCATCTCATGAGCAAATCCCTATCCATGGTCAATTTGAGCAAAAATGAACTAGATCACACAAAGCTCATACAAGATCACAAGTTCTCAATCACAAGATCATAGCAAACGCCCATAAGCTACTATATGTCATGTCAAAGCCACCGAGCCATGTGTCTACTTCTTAAAATGAGACTTCTCATGGTAGACATCATGCAACGGTTTAGCACCCAAGATATGTACATAAAAAACATAAAGACATGATTATGAGCAGATTTTTCAAGCATAAGGCAATTCATAGACCAAATTTCATTTGCAAATTTAAGCTTGGTACATGAAATGCCTTTGCGGCAAAAAGAAGCTTATGCTCCTCCACAAGTGAACATATGGGCTAAACATTTACCATGACAAATGAGTCTTTGACCCCAAGTGAAAAGGGCATGATACTCAAGCACAAGCTAAGCATGATATAGACATTTGAGCACAAATTGAGCATGAAAAAGTATCTACTCATGAGTGAAGTATTTTTAGCATTTTCACAAAAAGGAAGCTATCTCATCATGAACATATGACAATACCATCAAGATCATAGCATTCACATCACCATTCCAAAAGCATATATATATCTCACATATAGCACATCATAGTGATCAAAGTATATAAGAGAAGCTCATCCTACCACAAATGATCCAAAGATGGCTATCCTACCATGTTTTGTACAAAAATAAAAATGCATGCATGCAATGCCACAAATGATACATATATCACATATTTACATGAGAAGCTCCAAGATCCGGCTAAAAAGGGAAAAACACTCCAAGTTCTCTCGCAAGAGTGTGAAGGTAACTTGACAAGTGGTTTAGTGAATATGTAGGCTAGCTGATCTTGGGTAGGTACATAGGACAAGGAAATGTTCCCTTTCTCAACATTGTCCCTCGGAAAATGATATCTCACTTCGATGTGTTTAGTCTTGGAGTGAAGGACTGGGTTTTTGGCTACACTTACGGCACTGGTATTGTCACAAAAAAGTGGAACCTGGGAGAACTACTCACCAAAATCGCTGATAGTGTAGGTCATCCATAGGAGTTGGGAACAACAACTGGCTGCAGCAACATACTCAGCTTCTGTAGTGGACTCGACTACACTGGATTGCTTGCGAGACGACCAAGAGACCAAAGAAGAACCAAGGAACTGGCAACAACCCGAGGTAGACTTGCAATCCAAACGACACCCAACAAAATCAGCATCAGAGTATCTGTGAAGTCTAAGTGTCGAGGAGGCAGAATACCAAAGACCAAACTCAGGAGTGTAGTTCAAGTACCCGAAAATCCTCTTGACGGCCTGCCGATGTGAAGTCCTCAGTGAAGCCTAAAAACGAGCGCACAAACACACTCTGAACTTTATGTCTGGCCTCGTCGCCGTCAAGTAGAGGAGGGAGCCGATCATGCTCCTGTACTCCTTTTGGTCCATGGGTTTGCCATCTTCATCCGCATTCAAGGCCGTAGTAGTACTCATTGGTGTAGTCAGCGGCTTGGAGTCGTTCATGCCAAACTTCTTCACCATGTTCGTGGTGTACTTCGCCTGATGTACGAACGCCCCGTCCTTGCACTGCTTGATCTGAAGCCCAAGGAAAAACTACAGCTCGCCCATCATAGACATCTCAAATTCCCTGCTCATGTCATCTGCAAATCTAGCAACAAGATCATGAGAAAAACCACCAAAGATTATGTCATTCACGTAAATCTGAACAATCAACAGGTCATTTATATGCTTAAGGAGAAATAGGGTCTTATCAACTGTGCCCATAACAAACCCTTTCCTCAACAAAAAGCCTCTCAGCCTACCATACCAAGCCCTCGGTGCTTGTTTCAACCCATAAAGCGCTCTCTGGAGTTTGTATACACGGTGTGGGTATCTCTCACTCTCAAACCCCGGGGGTTGCCTCAAATACACTTCTTCCTCTATCACCCCATTCAAGAAAGCACTCTTCACATCCATCTGAAACAACTTGAACCCTTTAGCCACGGCAAAGGCTAGAAGGATCCTAATTGCCTCCAGACGGGCCACAGGAGCAAATCTCTCCTCATAATCTATAACCTCTTTCTGGTTGAACCCCTGAGCCACCAATCTCGACTTGTTTCTCACAACCATCCCATTCTCACCTTTTTTTTTCTTCCACACCCACTTGGTACCTATAGGACGGCAATTTGGCGGTGGGTCAACTAACAACCAGAACCGGTTTCTCTCAAAATTCTCCAACTCCTCATGCATGGAATTCACCTAGTTTGCATCAGAAAGTGCGTGTCGAATATCTTTGGGCTCAAATGAGGCAACAAATGCAGAGTGAGCAAAGTGAGAAGTATTTTGTGACCTCGATCGTGTAGTGCATTCATGAAGGTCACCTATGATCGTAGATGGTGGGTGATCCACCTGTACAAGCCATGGAGCCTCTCGCCTGAACACAACCTCCCCCTCAGCAACAGCCTCCACTCGAACAACCTCAGTCGTCGTAGGTGTAGGGGATGGACCATCCTCAATCGTCGACGTCGTAGCGGAAGTAGCGTGTACACGATCAGCAACGGGAGCATCGCCACCATCATCATCTTCTTCTCCATCTCCATCCTTCTCATCCTCAAAGATCTTCTCACCAACTTCATCGTCACCTGCACACTCAAAAGCAGAAGAACTACATGGCTGTGTCTCGTCGAAGGTTACCTCGCAAGACTCCATGATTCGGTCAGTGTCAAGATTGAGCACACGATATGCTCTAGAGTGAATAGCATAACCGAAAAAATACCATCCAAACACCTATCCTCAAACTTATCCAACTTGCCCTTCTTTAGAATAAATCACTTGTAACCAAAGGCTCTAAAGTGACTCACCTTGGGTTTTCGCTTATGCATCAGCTCATATGAAGTCCTCTTCTTGAAAGCACGAAGGAAAATGTAATTCGACACATAGCAAGCGATATTGACCGCCTCGGCCCAGAAACGCCTAGGAGTCCTACGCTCATCAAGCATCTTCCTGGCCATCTCACAAAGGGCCCGGTTCTTGCTCTCCACTATGACATTCTGGCAAGCGACGTATGGAGTACTTATGGTCGAGACCAAGATCATTGCAAAAAGCATCAAAATGAGAGTTCCTGAATTCCGTACCATTGTCACTGTGTATAGCTCGACTGGCATCCCCATGTCTCTCATTCTTTAAACTCAAGATCAAGTCCCGAACAAAGCCAAATGTCTCGCTCTTATCCTCCAAAAAGAAAACCCAAGAGTACCTCGAGAAATCATCAACCACAACAATCACATACCACTTCCCACCTACAGAGCGAACACGAGCTGGCCCAACCAAATCCATGTGCAATAGCTCACAAGGTTGCTCGGTCATGACCGCAGTTAGAGGGGCATGAGAAGTGGCAACCATCTTTCCATACTGACACGGAGCACAAACCAAATCCTTTTCGAATTTCAACATTGGCAATGCTCGGACTAGGTCCAGGCCACTCAAGTGGTAAAGCAACTCAAAGCTCAAGTGTCCTAACCTCCTATGCCACTTCCAAAGCTCAGCCGAAACACTAGCAACAAAGCATCAAGGAGGACCAACAGAGTGGGAAAAGTCAGCATGAAAGATTTAACCCTTGGGGACGATCGTACAAACAAGATCACCTCAAGAATCAAGCACACGAGAAGCGCCCAACTTAAAATGAACCTCAAAACCCTCGTCAAGCAACTGGGATACTGACAACAGGTTAAAACCAAGTGACTTGACCAAAGCCACACTCTTTAAGGTCACCTTGCTACTCACCTTCACCATACAATCAGCAAGCACTCGTCCTCTCCCATTGTCCGCGAAAGTGATGTACTCCCTCGTACTCACCAGGGTGAGGCTGGAGAACCACCCACGATCTCCGGTCATGTGGCGCGAACAACCGGAATCGATCAACCAAAAGTTCTCCATGCCTCCCACCTGCAAATCAAAAACGAGGACGAGAACGAGCAAGTGACTCAACACTAGGGTTAGTACAGATAGAGTCAAACCAGTGTCGAGCCATTTTCTCAAAAGAAGGGTTAGCGAAATCCATCCTATCAAAACCTCTAGGCGGAGCCCTCTCACGCCTACCACAGAAGAACCTGTCATGTCTTACTGGAGGGGAACGCACACCACGAGGGGGAAAACATGGCCCGTAGTCCCTCTGAGAACCAAAACTGTGATCATGCCTCCCAAACTCGTAACGGTCATGAGCAGGAGCACGTCCAGCTAACTCACCACGCCCAAACTCTGCACGCCTATCTCTCTGAGGAAAACCACCACCACCACGAGTGGGAACCATACGCACAAACCCATCACCTCAAGGTAGAGGCCCTCTACGAGGCTCATGCACAGACTGAGAAGGGTGGTACCTGTCCTTGTTTGCCATCTCCCTAGCAAACCTCTCATTCCTTCTCCTCGTGAAACATAACTCATCCATGTGACCATCCCTCCCACAATACTCACAATGGAAGCGGATTGGCTGTGGCTTAGGCTGTGGTTTCTCTGTGGGCTTGTCAGCAGCTTTCTCTCATGGCTTCCACCTAAACACATTCCCCTGGGTGCTCACAAACTTCACTGGTTTCTGGTAGTTTTCTGTCTTATGGGGGAACACTGGTGGATCTGGGATTGTATCAAGCTTATTTCTGAGATGGTTTGGCTTGGGTGCATATTTGTTCATGGGTGTGGTGTGTGATGGGATAGGGATCTCTCCAACTTTCTCTTCTCCCTCACCACTCTTCCCAGCCCCCAACGCCTGACCATCAAACCTCTTAAACTCAGCCAACATCAAACTCAGCTGAGGCTCATGCCCAGACAACCAACTCATCAATTTTCTCAATTCATCAGTCTCATCCTGCAACGGTCAACATAATGCACAAGTTCCATGTTTTTCAAAGCATGCATTTCACAGGTAGAGCATGATGTAGGAATAGGAGCTTTCAATGCGGCCTCAAGAGAAACTATCCTATCATGAGATTCATCTATCCTAGCATGCAACACTAGATAGGAAGTGCAAGCACCTAACAAAGCATGTCTAGATTTCATCTCATCAAGCTCAACCCTAAGCAATTCTAGTTCCTCAACCTTGGAGGCATGCTTCTCCTTGAGAGCAGTCAAGTCAGCCAGGAAAACATTGCAATCACTACAATCAACCTCATCAGAAACAACAGGAGTAGCTTTCAAAGAGTCTATCTCAGTTCTAGCATCAACAAGCAAAAACTCAAGCTCAACTATCTTGTCCTTAGCATCACCGAGCAAAGACCGAAACTTTCTCTTCTCCTTGTTGGTCTTCCTAAGCACATCACGGTTATCAAGCAACTCATTCAGCCTAGCATTCTCCTCTAGCAAGAAGTTGGGATCTTTCCATACCTCGTCATCGGAGTCAGAGTTCGAATCCGAGCTATGGTTCCCACCCTTCTTGGAGTTGTGCGCCATGCCATAGAATCCACCTTGTGCGATGAAGCTGAGGCCGGTGAAGTTCTTGCCCGTGTGCCGCTTGTCCTTGCACCGTTCTTGATCTTCCTCGCTACTCGAACCAGATGAGGAGTCGCTTGAAGTGGAGTCAATGTCGCTCGCTCTGGCAACCATCACTCGAGTCGTCTTCTTCTTGTACTTGCCACTCTTCCTTGGCCTTGTCTCGCCATTGTCCTTGTGCTTGTCCTTGTAGTTGTTTTGGGAGCGGTGCTTGTTGTTGTAGTCGTGCTTGGGCTTGCCCTTGTAGTTGATCTTGATCTCCATGGCTTCCGGACACTCGGCGATGAAATGCCCGTGCTTCCCGCACTGATAGCACATCCCCGAGCTCCTCCTTTGTAAGTATCAAAGCCCTAGAGCACCTTTGGTAAGGGTGTGTTTCGGTGATAAATGACAACCGTATACTTGTGACTAACCTTTGTTTTGTAGCAGATTTAATCTTGGGTTATTGTTATGAGTTATAAGTGAAATTATACCCCTCAATTTGAAATTATGGATGATCAATGGACAAAGACTACAAGGCTAATGACATTGTTAGTTCCAAGTGTCACAAGGAGATGAAGGACACTTGGATTTGCTAGTTTGTAGTGTTTGACCGTACTATTAAGAGGGGTTCACACTCTAGTAGCTTGACCATCCCAAATGCTATGCTATATTCATGCACTATCAAGCTCCTTGGTTACTAAACAGCTCAGAGTACTCATGTAATCACATTGGAAGCAAAATAATTGAAGAAAAACTCAAAGGCGATTGAATTGGATGAGTTAAACTGCAAAAGGACATGTCGGATGAACCGACGCCACTTATTCTAGTTGCACCGGATGATTTCTGCGGCTATCTCATAGAAAAAGCACCACCGGATGAACCGACGGTGCATCATCGGTTCATCCGGTGACCTAGGGTTTGGTAATAGTAAGGTTTGGAGTCAAGTGCCTTCAGCACCGGATGAAATGACGGTTCAAGCATCAGTTCATCCGGCGCGTACATATAAATCATACAGAGACGCACCGAGAGGACTTGCTTCAGCACCGGATGAAACAACGCTACTGAAGAAACTCAGCGGGTCATCCGGCACCTACGTTTAATTCATGCAGAGACGCACTGAGTAAGATTGCTTCAGCACCGGATAAACCGACGCAACAACGGTGCATGCGTCGGATGATGTGGTACAGCGTCTGGGTTCAACAGCTATATTTCTTCAGTCAGAGTGACTGGATGAACCGACGCTGTCGCAGGGAGAACTATCGGTTCATCCGACGGTACTACTTTTTAGAGGGACTTTTCTAATGGCTAGCCACCCTTGCTAGGCCTATCAATAAGACCCCCTGTGTCTCTTGAGCTGCCCTTGCCACTCTCAAGAACCACAACAGCCTAGGAGAGAAGGAGTTAGTGCTTTGATCATTTGGTTTTCATCTTCCTAGCTAAGAGGGATTCTTTCTTGGTGATCAAGAGTTTCAAGGTGCTTTCTATGGCGTAGCTGAGTGCATTGGTCAAGTGAAAGTGTGTGAGCTTGTTACTCTTGGAGTTTGATGGCTCCTAGACGGTCTCGGTGTTTGGGGGTTCTTGGTGAGCACTTGGGGATTGTGGGAGCCCCGAGAAGTTCTTTGTGTAAATGGATTGAGACCCACCATTCCGGAGATGGAGAACAGGTACTCTTAGTGAGCACTCAAGTCTAAGTGGCTTGAGGGGGAGCAAAACTCTTTGTGAGTGCTCCAACGTGGACTAGGGAGAAGCGTCAACTTCTCGATACCACAGGAAAAAATTTGTTTGTCTCTTGTCCACTTGCTCTACCTTCGTGCACTTTATTTCCGCATTTACTTTCAGTTCTTAAGTTCCTTTGTCCTAGTTTTCCTCTTGTGTGCTTTGCTTGTTGCATATCTTGACTAGGATGCTTTTATCATGTTAGTGTGAATCTTGCTAAGGAACTTTGTTGCTAGTGTGCTTAGTTGGTAGAAAGAAACCTTTTTAGATGGGCAACATTAGAGATATAGGTTAAGGTTTGTTTATCGCTCTTGAAATTTGAAGAAGGCCAATATTCAACCCCCCTTCTATAGGCCATCGATCCTACAAGTGGTATCAGAGCTTTGGCTCTCTTTTGGTGGTTTAACCGCCTAGAGAGATGGCCAAGGGCAGTGGCAATGGCCCTCCCAAGTTGGCGGGGAAACAATTCACTTTTTGGGCACATAGAATGGCTAGCTATCTTCAAGCACAACACCATGATGGATGGATCACTACCATGTATCCTTTGCCAAATGAACCCACCGAAAGTGAAACTATGTGGAACTATCGTGCTAGAAACTTTATCTTTGAGACTCTTGAGGAGGATTTGTTTGATAGGGTGTTTGCCTTGGAGACCGCTCATGAGGTTTGGATGGAGCTCAAAAGAATCCATGTAGGCAACAAGAAAATCCGTGAGGAGATGTATAAGTTGCTTATGGTTGAGCTAAATGAGTTTAAGATGAAAGATGATGAGGGTGTAGAGGAAATGTACTCTAGGATGGGTGTTCTTATTCAAAATATCAATGCTCTCGATGTTGCTAACGTGTCCGAGCAGGAAATCATTCGGAAAATCCTTCAAACGCTTCCCAAGCCCAAGTACAACATCGTCAAGGCACTCATCTTTGAGAAGGACTTTGAAACTCTCACTATTACAGAAGTTGTCAACAAGATTCGGTCTCATGAGATGTTCTTTATGGGTCAAATTGAATCATCTTCTTCCACATCAAGCTCCAAGAAGGATCTTGCACTCAAGGCTAGTGACAAGACCAAGCCCAAGCTAATGTCAAAAGCAAAGCCTCATCCTTCTTCAAGTGAAAGTGAAGACAAAAGTGACTCAAGTGATGATGATGAAGGTGAACTTGCTTTTCTCATGAGGAGGACTACGAAGTTGCTTTCCAAGATTGGCAAGAAAGGGTACAACTATGATCCTAAGAAGAACAAGTTTTGCTCATCAAGAAGAAGTGGTGAAGGTGCCAAGAGGAAGTGCTACAATTGCTCAAGCTATGATCATCTATCATATGATTGCCCCAAGCCCGACAAGCGAGTGTCAAGCTCAAGCAAGAAGAACGACGATAATGATGAGAATGAGAAGGATGACAAGCACTCCAAGAAGAACTCATACAAGAAGAAGTCTTCTAGCAAGCCCTACAACAAGAACAAGGGTGGTCATCGTTCTCTCTTGGCAAATGAGTGGATCACGGATGGTGAAACTTCCAGTGAATCAAGTGGCAGTGAAGATGAGAAGAACAAGAACTTTGCTGGTCTTGTGATCATGGATGATGAAGAACCTCCTCTTCCTCCACCACCTATGTGCTTCATGGCTAAACACTCAAGGGTGAGCGCTAGTGAAAATAGTGACTCCTCGGATAGTGATGATGAACTTTCACCTCATACTCTTAAGGGACTTCTTGATCAATGCACCGACATGATTAAGAAACAAAAGAGTACTCAAGGCTCTTGAAGAGACCCATGAGAACCTTAAGCTATACAATGATGAGTTGCTTGTGCAACACAATGACCTTTGTAAAGAACATGAAGCTTTGGTAGTGTCTAACAAGTCACTTAGAGATAACCATAACAAGTTGCTTGATAAGCATAATGAGCTAATCGTCAAACATGATGATATAACCGTGCTTAACAAGTCACTTCAGGCAAGTCAAAAGATGCTTAAGAAAGATCATGTGGTCTTAGAGATGAAGTATCAAGAAATTGAGCTTGCATATGAGGCTATTTGTTCTAGTGGGCAAGATATTGCTAGAGACATCACTAAAACAAATGCTTCTACCTCTTGTGATGATGTAATTGAAGAACCTAAGATCTTGCTAAATGATGAGAATATTGTCTCCTCTTCCAAGACTAACCATGCTAGAGTGAAAGCCCTTGAGGAGGAAGCAAGAAGCCTAAGATCATGTGTGAAGAATTTGGCCAAGGGTGGGGAATTGCATAAGGAGATCCTTTATTACAATGCAAGAGACTATGGCTCTAAGGGACTCGGCTCCTTCCCTCAACCCATCAAAGAGACTCCCAAGTCAAAGGAACTTTATGGGTGCTTTGTGAAGGAAGTTGGGTCTTATTGCCAACATTGCAAGATCACCGGTCATCACACAAGGGAGTGCCCTATACCTACACGTCCTTTGCCTATCTTACCTTGCAACTATCGTTCCATGTTCAACAATAATCATTTCTTGTTGTTGAAGAATAGCAAAGGCAAGGTGGCGGCAAGGTTCATAGGGACCAAGGCTAAAGTGAATCATCCTAGGAAAATTTGGGTTCCCAAAGCTTTAGTAACTCATGTGATTGGACCCAAACTTGCTTGGGTTCCTAAATCTTCAACTTGATCTATTTGTGTGTAGGTGAACTACAAGGCCGGGGAAAGTCATTGGGTCCTTGATAGTGGATGTACTCAACATATGACTGGCTAAGTTAAAATGTTCATCTCTCTAGTGGATGATGCGGGGAATCATGAGCAAGTTACCTTTGGTGATAATTCTAAAGGAAGGGTTTCCGGTTTGGGTGATATAACTATAGCAAAAGATCTCTCTCTTTCCAATGTTTTATTTGTGGATTCTTGTAGTTATAACTTGCTTTCAATTGCTCAATTTTGTGATCTTGGTCTATCTTGCCTATTTGATGATGAGGGAGTGATCATTACTAACAAGAAATCTAATGAAGTTGTATTCAAAGGTTTTCGCCATGGGAACATCTATCTTGTAGATTTCTCCTTTCATGAAGCGAACTTGATTACTTGTCTATTCACCAAGACTTCCAAGGGTTGGCTATGGCATCGTCGTATTGCTCATATAGGCATGAGTCAACTCAAGAAGGCGTTCAAAAGGGGTTTCATTCTTGGTGTGAAGGATGTCACCTTCGAGAAGGACAAATTATGTGGAGCGTGCCAAGCCGGCAAGCAAGTAGCAAGTCACCATCCTATGAAGGCTTATGTTTCTACCTCAAGACCATTGGAAGTCATACACATGGACGTCTTTGGCCCTACTACCTACAAAAGTCTTGGTGGTAATCTCTATTGTCTTGTCATTATTGATGATTACTCACGCTACACTTGGACATTCTTTTTGGAGGATAAGAGCAAGACGTTCGGGATCTTCAAGAACTTTGCTACAAGGACTCAAAATGAATTTGAGTCATCTATTGTGAAGATCCGGAGTGACAATGGATCAGAGTTCCGGAACACTCAAGTGGAAGGATATTGTGATGAGCTAGGCATCAAGCATGAATTCTCTTCAACCTACGCACCACAAAAAATGGTGTGGTAGAAAGTAAGAACAAGATTCTCATCACCTTAGCTCGAGACATGTTGGATGATTATGGTGTCTCTTAAATGTTTTGGGCGGAAGCTATCAACACGGCATGTCATGCTTCAAATAGGGTATATCTCCATTGACTATTGATGAAGACACCCTATGAGCTTCTCATTGGGAGGAAGCCCAACATCTCCTACTTTCGAGTCTTTGGGTGTAAGTGTTTCATTTACAAGAAGAGGAAGCACCTAGGGAAGTTTGAGAGTAGGGTAGATAAGGGCATATTTGTTGGTTATGCATCCAACTCCAAGGTATATAGAGTATTCAACAACACTACACGTGCTGTTGAAGAAACATGTGATGTGGAGTTTGATGAATCTAATGGCTCCCAAGGAGATGGCTATTGTTGTGATGATGTAGGAAAAGAACCTCTCCGAGAAGCAATGAAGAAGATGGCTATTGAGGACATCAAGCGTAAGGAGGATGATGATACACCTTCTACTTCCCACAACCATGAAGACTCATCCTCTTCCGATGATGATGATGATGCCCATCAAAGGCACAGAAGACAAGAGAGCCCATCTTCCTCACATGGACCACCTCCTACATCACAAGACACCCAAGATCAAGAAGAAGAATTGGAAGTAGTGCAATCTCAAGATGATCCAACTTCTACCACACTTGAAAGGCGTACAAGGACTTCATAAAACCACCCCATCGATCTTGTCTTGGGTGATCCCAAGGGTGGTACACGTACTCGCCGCAAACAATATGCTTCTTTTTGCAAACATCATGCCTTTGTTTCTTTTGTAGAACCCACTACTATAGAGGAAGCTCTCGAGGACCCGGATTGGATCTTGGCTATGCAAGAAGAGCTCAACAACTTCACATGAAATGGAGTTTGGGTCCTAGTAGAGCGCCCCAAGAATAAGAACGTGATTGGCACCAAGTGGGTCTACCGAAACAAGCAAGATGAACATGGTGTTGTGGTCAAGAACAAGGCAAGACTTGTCGCCAAGGGTTACTCTCAAGTAGAAGGCTTGGACTATGGAGAGACCTTTGCTCTAGTTGCACGTCTTGAAGCAATCTGTATCCTTCTTGCTTATGCTTCTTGTCACAAAATGAAATTGTTCCAAATGGATGTCAAGAGTGCCTTCTTAAATAGCTTCATCAATGAAGAAGTCTATGTTGAGCAACTTCCCAATTTTGAGGATCCCACACATACTAACTATGTCTATAGGTTGATCAAGGCTTTGTATGGACTCAAGCAAGCTCCAAGGGCATGGTATGAGAGGCTTCGGGACTTTTGCATCAAGGAAGGCTTCAAGATTGGGAGAATGGACAATACTTTATTCACCAAGATCATCAATGGAGAGCTTTTCATTTGTCAAATCTATGTTGATGGTATCATCTTTGGCTCTACCAATCTCAAAGTGTGCAAAGATTTTAGTGATCTCATGACTTGGGAATTCGAGATGTCTATGATTGGAGAGCTCAACTTCTTCCTTGGGTTTCAAATCAAGCAATTGAAGGAAGGGACTTTCATTCATCAAGAAAAGTGCACTAATGATATTCTCAAGAAATTCAAGATGGATGATTGCAAGCCAATTAAGACACCAATGCCTACCAATGGACATCTCGACTTAGATGAGGGAGGTAAACCAGTTGACCAAAAGCTTTACCGTTCTATGATCGGTTCCCTTCTTTACCTTACTGCATCTAGGCCCGATATCATGTTTAGTGTTTGCATGTGTGCTCAGTTTCAAGCCAATCCTAAAGAATCTCACCTAAGTACTTTGAAAAAGATCCTTAGATACTTAAAATACACACCTAGCATTCGCTTGTGGTACCCCCATGGTGCTTGTTTTGAGCACTTGGGTTATTCAGATTCAGATTTTGCCGGATGTCGAGTAGACTGCAAGAGCACTTCGGGTGGGTGCCATTTGCTAGGTCGATCTTTGGTTGCTTGGTCCTCTAAGAAGCAAAACTCCATGGCCTTATCCACCATGGAGGCAGAATACATTTCCGCCGGGGCTTGTTGTGCTCAAATCCTCTTGGATTATGGTGTGGTTCTAGATAGGGTTCCTCTCCTTTGTGACAATGAAAGTGCCGTAAAAATTGCTAACAACCCAGTTCAACATTCGCGCACCAAGCACATTGATATCCACCATCACTTCTTGCGAGACCATGTTGCTAAAGGTGATATTCTCCTTTGTGGTGTTCGCTCTGAGGAGCAATTGGCGGATATATTCACTAAGCCTCTTGATGAAAACACCTTTTGTAGGCTAAGGAGTGAATTGAATGTGCTTGATGCGTCCAACATCATGTAATGCTTGTCATATAGTCTGCATTTGCATATGTACATGTTGTAGGGGCTTGTCTAGCCTTGTTAAGATAGTTGTGAGTAGGGGTCTTGCTTGAGCCGGTGGTTTCCAAGTTTCGCTCAAGGCATGTTGAAAGGCTCACCATGAGTAAGCTTAACAAGGGCTCAAACTTGGCAAGATTGTTTATCTTTTCGCTTTGCATCTTTGCTCGTCATATAGATTGCATTCTTGTTTATTTTCATGCACTTGTTCTTGCATTGCATTGCGTGAGAGGTGTCACAAAGGAAAATCACACTATGAGAAAGTTGCTTAGCGTTCAATGCAAATCAACAACTCCAGAGTGTGATGAGACAAATGATTGTGCTTAATGCCTATTGAGTTATGTCCTAACGAGCTTAAAGTGTCTATCTCTAAGTTCAAAGGAAAATAACTCATACATTCCCTTTTTGGAGCTCTCTCTCTCCTTTTGGATCTTATTTTGCATATTTTTCTAAAAATTTATAAGGTCTATCCCTTGTAGGGAATCTATGGTTTATATACTTGTATTTTGCAAAGGAGTGCTTGAGGGGTGAGGTTGTCACTCAGAATTGGTCCAAAAATGTGCTTGTGTTGGTTTGTGTGTGACATTTGTTGGATCAAAAATGAGCTCTAGATCAGCATTCTGTTTTTGTCACCGTCAGATGAACCGTTGCTATGTAGGTTCCAGGCATCGGTTCATCCGGTGGCCGGGTCAGTTTGAATTTTGCTCGCGCACCGTCGCGGAACCCTAGCTACGGTTTCCGCCCTGCCGGCAATTCCGGCCCACCAGCGCCGCCGCAGCTCGTCGGCCGCCGTCCTGAGGTGCGTGCAGGCATCCTTCGTGC
This sequence comes from Cenchrus fungigraminus, assembly GCA_036936925.1. Taxonomy (NCBI): domain Eukaryota; kingdom Viridiplantae; phylum Streptophyta; class Magnoliopsida; order Poales; family Poaceae; genus Cenchrus; species Cenchrus fungigraminus. Next base: position 8,009,300 of record CM072775.1, on the reverse strand, counting down.
TCCCCTACCATCTCTCATCGACCTTCCCTTGCCGTGGTGAGCACCCCCCTTCTCCTCTCTCTCTGATTCCTGATCTGCATGAGCTAGGGGACAATTCAGATTGATTGCTTGAGATTTGGAGTAGAAATTCATATGTCCATTCCATTGCTCAAATTCTTCACAAATTGTTGCTCATTTTCCTATAAGTCTTGTTAAATCTCATGGAGTTTGAGCAAAATTTCTACTGTTGTGCACTGTTCAGTACTTTTCCTTAAAAATAGTAGCATATTTCCTGGTCCAGCACTCACACACACATCATGCTCACCTAAGGATTCACCTAGTTTCTCCCTTTCATATCTTGTGATATGTTCATCTCTTAGAATTCATGTTTAGGCTCAATCTTTCATATGCTTTGCTTCAGGACCTTTCTCCCTTAGTTATTTATCTTGTTTATATTCTCTACTCACCATTCTATAATCTTTCACCGTTTCTTTTGCAGATGGCAGGAGACAAGAGGAAGGGCAAGGCCGTCGTTGAGCCGAAGAAGAAGAAGAGTAAGCAGAACAAGGAGTGGGATCGTGTGCTCCGAGTGCCAGACACCCAGGGACAGCTATAGAGGGGCATTCGGATAGGTGACAGTGCACAGGGTCAGGGGGAGCAGCCCCAGGAGCAGCAGCGGTTACGGCGTTCAGGCCGTACTGGTACACATTCGACAGAGACAGAGTCTCCCTCCTCTGCACCACGTACCAGTCCTCGGACTCGTGGTGGACACACTCATCCTACTCCTAGGTAGAGGAGGACAGCAGCAGAGCAGCAGGTTGAGCAGGAGCGGCAGGATCGGCCACCGGAGGGCCCTGAGGTTCAGATTGGTTCATAGAGGGTCGAGGCTTTTGGGGTCTATCTCCTTGATTTGAGGAGTCTTTCCGGGCCGAAGATCCGGAAGCTGCGGTTTGTCGAGGAGGATGAGTGGTTCCCTCATTGCAGAGAGGATTGTGACCCCAGATTTTGGATGATCCTTCAGGAGAGCTTCTACACTTCTTATGTCAGGAAGGGGTCACAGCTCAGCCAGCATAGGATGCTATAGTAGACAGCCCTCAGAGCAGCAGTAGCTGGAGTCCCTATACTCCCCCACTTCGACTTTATACTGGGACTCACAGCTTTGGTCAGTGACAGGCCGAGATACGTGCCAGAGTGGGTCTGTGTGTTCTACGCCACTGTGTACATTGAGGACTCCCGGCTGTCTATGAGGTCTATGTTCATGGGCCAGCAGTTCCGACTCACCAGAGAGGGTATAGCTGAGTTGCTTGGGGTGCCAGTCGACGACACGTCTATCCACTACCTGGCTTACCCCGGCGTTGAGGCTCCTCATCGTGATCACATGCCTGTTGTTCCGTCAGATGAGGAGATCAGCTTTCTGTTCCAGCAGTCGTTTCTCCCCGGCACTCCTTGGGCCCCTGATCGGTTGACTCGTGAGGCCTACGTGGTCCACTTTGCACTCAGGAGGTCCTTGCTCTTCAGGATGGGGAACGCTGAGTCGATCACCGATGTTCAGTAGTGGGTCCTTCTCTACATCATGACTCACCGGCCTTTTGACATTGTGGATATCTTGCTCAGTGTGATCGAGGATGCGATCATGGATGGCATGGGGATGACTAGGCAGTTTCCATTTGCTCACTGGATCAGCTAGATCCTATCTCGCCTAGAGTCTCAGCACTACATCTCAGTCTTGGAGCAATCCAAGTATGTTTTCAAGACTTATTCACCTCCGATGCCAGGAGACAGGAGGCAGGGGTCCAGAGGACAGAGGAGAGCAGTTGAGGAGCCGCAGCTGAGGCAGCCACAGATGAGGCAGCATGTCAGGACGAGTTACTTGCCCTAGCAGAGGGACCTCTACCTCAGTACCTTTCCACCAACACCGAGGACTCCAGTGAGGACGAGGACTTTGAGCCCGAGCCATAGCCTGTCTTTCGTGTCTGTCGTACCCATGGCGACGAGGCTGGCGGCTTGAGTTTGCCAGGACAGCGAGAGGCTGAGTCACCGATTCCTCCGATCTCTACCTCTCAGGTTACTCAGCCAGACTCTCTTACTATAGTGATCCAGTCCTTGGCAGACCAGTCCAGAGCCATGACACAGATTCAATGAGAGATGCAGGCTTAGTTTTAGCGGTAGCAGGAGGCTCAGCAGGTGATACTTGATAGTATCCGCCAGCAGCAGGAGGCTCAGAGGTAGCAGATCTAGTAGCAGTAGATGATGACCGCTCAGATGTTCTCCTTCATGTCCACCTACCTGGGTCAGCTATTTCAGCACACGGGGCTTCAGCTACCTACTCTTCCTACCCAGCAGTTGCTCCAGCGAGATCCTACAGCTTCTCTCCCTCCAGCCAGTGGTCTCGTGAGCCTCCCCATACCGACCGTCCTGATCTCACCTCTACTCCAGACGGGGACGTTTGCTACTCAGCCGCTCTCTACTCCACAGATGACCACCTTTCTTGAGCAGCTCATGGCGGGTCAGTTCTCACAGATGACTACTTGTTCGACCCAGCTGATGTCTTCGTTCCGACAGGACCTCTTGTGTTTGAGACACCGGCACGTCCTTCCCTGGGTTCCACCTCGCCTCTTCCGACTATGACCACTCCTCAGACAGAGAGCCTTGATCAGGAGGATAGCACTCTTCGCACGACCACTCAACAGATCCAGACACAGATGGCAGAGGATCCTCCAGTGGCAAGCTCTCAGCCTCTTCCTACCGGCACCGACACAGCTCTAGTCTCTTCTCTAGTACGTTCTTCGGAGCTGTCGGGTTTCGAGTCCTAGGACGGTGACGCCTCCGAGTACCACGTCGCGCCTTCGGTGACTGTTACTTCCTTGACGCCGCCAGCTCCTCCTCCACCTCAGCAGGACTAGTTCCCTTTTTGGTGCTCGTTGCCAAAGGGGGAGATAGATAGGGGAGTGTAGAGATAGGGGGAGCTTGGGAGTGCGCTTTTGAGTGCTTTTGTGCCCCTTGTTGTTTTTGTGGAGTTCATGATGAGACATGTATTTGGATATTATGTATGTTGAAGTTTTACATGTCTACTCATGCTTGTGTGCTTGTTTAATTAATGCATGTGTGCTTGTTTATATCTTTCGTCCTTGCATTAGTTGTAGAGTTTATGCTTTAATTTTAAATTGTCGTATATCTCTACTTGTGTTGTCATCTATCACCAAAAAGGGTAAAATTGTAAGCATCAAGGCCCTAGAGCACCTTTGGTTAGGGTGTGTTTCGGTGATAAATGACAGCCGTATACTTGTGACTAACCTTTGTTTTGTAGCGGATTTAATCTTGAGTTATTGTCATGAGTTATAAGTGAAATGGTACCCCTCAATTTGAAATTATGGATGATCAATGGACAAAGACTACAAGGCTAAGGACATTGTTAGTTCCAAGTGTCACAAGGAGATGAAGGACACTAGGATTTGCTAGTTTATAGTGTTTGACCGAATTATTAAGAGGGGTTCACACTCTAGTAGCTTGACCATGCCAAATGCTATGCTATATTCATGCACTATCAAGCTCCTTAAGTACTAAACAACTTAGAGTACTCATGGAATCACATTGGAAGCAAAAGAATTGAAGAAAAACTCAAAGGCGATTGAATTGGATGAGTTAAACTGCAAAAGGACGCGTCGGATGAACCAACGCCACTTATTCTAGTTCCACCGGATGATTTCTGTGGCTATCTTAGAGAAAAAGCACCGCCGGATGAACCGACGGTGCATCATCGGTTCATCTGGTGACCTAGGGTTTGGTAACAGTAAGGTTTGGAGTCAAGTGCCTTCAACACCAGATGAAACGATGGTCCAAGCATCGGTTCATCTGGCGCGTACATATAAATCATACAAAGACGCACCGAGAGGACTTGCTTCTGCACTGGCTGAAACGACGCTACTGATGACACTTAGCAGTTCATCCGGCGCCTATGTTTAATTCATGCAGAGACGCACTGAGTAAGATTGCTTCAGCACCGGATAAACCGACGCAGCAACGGTGCATGCGTCGGATGATGTGGTACAACATCTGGGTTCAACGGCTATATTTCTTCAGTTAGAGTGACCGGATGAACCGACGCTGTCGCAGGGGGAACCGTCGGTTCATCCGACGGTACTACTTTTTAGAGGGACTTTTCTAACGGCTAGCCACCCTTGCTAGGCCTATAAATAAGACCCCCTGTGTCCCTTGAGCTACCTTTGCCAATCTGAAGAGCCGCAGCAGCCAAGGAGAGAAGGAGTTAGTGCTTTGATCATTTGGAGTTCTTCTTCCTAGCCAAGAGGAATTCTTTCTTGGTGATCAAGAGTTTCAAGGTGCTTTCTATGGTGTAGCTGAGTGCATTGGTCAAGTGAAAGTGTGTGAGCTTGTTACTCTTGGAGTTTGATGGCTCCTAGACGGTCTCGGTGTTTGGGGGTTCTTGGTGAGCTCTTCGAGATTGTGGGAGACCCGGGAAGTTCTTGGTGCAAATTTATTGAGACCCACCATTACGGAGATGGAGAACGGGTACTCTTAGTGAGCACTCAAATCTAAGTGGCTTGAGGGGAAGCAAAACTCTTTGTGAGTGCTCCAACATGGACTAGGGAGAAGCGTCAACTTCTCGATACCACGAGAAAAAATTTGGTTGTCTGTTGTCCACTTGCTCTACCTTCGTGCACTTTATTTCCGCATTTACTTTCAGTTCTTATGTTCCTTTGTCCTAGTTTTCCTCTTGTGTGCTTTGCTTGTTGCATATCTTGACTAGGATGCTTTTCTTATGTTAGTGTGAATCTTGTTAAGGAACTTTGTTGCTAGTGTGCTTAGTTGGTAGAAAGAAACCTTTTTAGATGGGCAACACTAGACATATAGGTTAAGGTTTGTTTTTCGCTCTAGAAATTTGAAGAAGGCCAGTATTCAACCTCCCCTTCTATAGGCCATCGATCCTACATCCTCGCATTCTTGCAGTTCTCGTACAGCCGCCGAAACCTCTTGCTCAACAAGGCGAGATATTCCTCGCTTAGCACCTCAAAGTCGTCATCTGGCATGGACACAAGACAAGACAAAGAAAACTACATTGCAACAGGATTAGCGTTAGTCCTCGATCCTGAAACAAGAGCCAAACTATGTGGATCAGTGGGGCTCTCGCTCTAGCTCTCAGGCCATGGTCAACCTCCGAAGCATTGAGCATGGAAAACAACTCGTCCACCGTTAGGGTCTCATACACGCCCGACTCCAAGAGGGCCTCGACCTTGGCACTCCACATGGATCTATCAAGAGAGTGCAAGAGCTTGATAACTCGATCATGATCCGTGTATGGGAGCACAGTCACATAGGTCCTCATGTTGTTCACAATGCAGGTGAAGCGCTGGAACATCACATCACTCGACTCACCGGGGGGTCGATTGAAGTTCTCGTACTCTATCCGGTGAGTGGCAAATAAACGAGCCTACACCTGAGCATTCCCAACATGAGCATTCTTAAGCTTCTGCCAAATCTTTCCGGCCATATCCTCTCCATACACTCAATCAAACTCCGAGGCACAAAGAGAACGGAACAAGTAATCAACAGCCTTGCTGTTCGCCTCAAACATGTCCCGCGATCCTGGAAGAAGGAAACTATCGAGAATGACATAATGAGGATTTTGAGTCACTTCCCATATCAGTGTCGTCTTTCCACGCAAAAATGAGCCAATGCGCCTCTCCCACATCTGGTAATTCTTGCCATCGAAGTGCGGAGGAGCCGACCCCTTACCATAGTCGCCCATCTATGGATCTTAGATTGGTTAGAATCACGAAGATCTGTAACCAGCTTTGATACCAATTGAAGGACCGATTAGGCGACCAGAGAGGGGGGAGTGAATGGGAGCCGATAAAAATTCTTCTTCTCAAAGAACTCGGCCTATATGCTAATCGCAACTTCGAGAGTCCTGCACTAACCAGCAGAACCAACTAGAAACCTCTGTTGAGACCTTAGGAACCAAGCTTGAAACGCACTGAGGCAACACAGAAGCAAACACGGAAGAAGACGGACCGGATCATCCGGCCACTTGTGTCCGGGTCACCCATGGGCTAACAGAGCCGTGCCGGGACACCCGGCCCTTTGCTCCGGATCAACCGACAGCCAACAGGGCTGCACCGGGTCACCCGGCTGCCTCTGGCCGGATAATCCAGGGTGCCCCAGAAAACAGCATGCTGACGATCGAAGAAAAATCAGAAACCCAACCAAACGAGCTCCTAAAATCACGAAAAATTAACCAAGGCTTTGCAACAACACAAAGAAGCTTTTCCCAAAAGATATCCTCGAAAAGATCAAGACACCACTCCAGATCTAAATCAGAAGCAAGAGGAACAAGAAATTCAACTGTACCTCAGATCATCCGGCCACTTGTGTCCGGGTCATCCGGGGTAGCCCAGAAAATCGCCCGCGGGTCTACTCTGAACTTTTGATCGATGGATCTCCAAAACGGCTCGGTGGATTCAAGCCACATTTTAGGACAAGTAGTAGTGCCTTTAGGAGAAACAATTCCTAAAATTTCAAGGCTCCAAACCCACTCAATCTCGCGGAATCGCAAATCTTGTCTAAGAACACTATGAACTAGGGTTCATCCGAAAACTCAAGAATCAAGAGCAAATCCCGGCGTTTGAGGGGTCAAGATGATCCACAAAGATGCACAAGACATCCACCCATGATCCCCTCAATGAAATCTAGAGAGAAACACCCTCAAATCGACGAATCAAGCGACAAACGAAAACACCAAAAAATAGCTCCGAAAATGACACGAAAATCACAAAGAGCTAAGAGAAGGAAATCATCACAACACGGAATTCTTCCATACATCCAGAGGTCAGAGTCTATACAAGAATCTAGCCTATGGAAAATACTTGGAAAAGAAGAAGTCCAGAGCCAGACCGAGAGAGATGCCATCCACCTCTCCGCTATATATATGAAGTTCACCGGAGGAGGCAAATGACCACGCTACCCCTTCAACTTAAACTTAAGATACACACCCCTCAGGGGCATTTTGGTCAATTCTTCGGATATTCCCATCGAGCGGACACGCTTCCACCACAGACACGCTTAGCCTCGATGCAAGCCCCGTGATCACGCCACGTGCCCCCCGCCTCGAAGCTTCCCGATGCTCCCAGATCATCGTCTCCATCGCGTCGGGCCTTCGACCTTGGTTTTGAGGCCCAAAACAAGAAACCCTCCTCCGATGGTTTCGTGGGCAAACCACAAAACCCCGCGTGCAATCGGCCTTGAACCGCTACCTTGCACCGGCCCATGTCCATGACTTCAACATGCTCCTCTTGCACCGCACGGCTCGCACTTGACCCCATCGGCCACCTGGCCCTTCGAACCAAGCCTACTTGCCTCTCCATCACCCGGAGGACACCACGGCTAAGGCCTTTTGCGCTTGTTCTTCACTTGCACCAACACGAGTCAAGCCGCAACCTGTACCTGCACACTGAGCCAAGCATTAGTCCACACAACATTGTCAATCACTCATCACTAAGGAGCGACCCTCCACTAGTCTTCGGACACACCTGGTCATCAATCTCCCCCTTGATTAGTGCATTGACAACACCCATAGTAACAACCATAAAGAAAAAGGAAAAGAAAACAACCACGAACACAAACCTCCAAGCAAGTGATCCAAAGCCAAAGAACAAGTGAAAAATAAGATCACTTGCCAGACCAAGTCTCGGCCCCTAAGGCAAGGGTAACGGCTCAACACACCCGAGACAAACAAAACTCTACAAAGAGCACGCCACAAAGCACAAAACTCCGGCAAACCAAAGGAGCTCCCCCTGCACATATGCAAACTACCCCAGAGCAAATGCAACCTCTTTTCTCAATTTCTCTTCACATGCAAAAATCTCACAAATTCTCATATTCTCCCCCTTGCATACATATTCTCACCCTTGTTGACAATGCATGAATCAAGCTACCATGAAAGTGCACAAATGCATGTCAAAGCATATACAATCGACCAAGCTTCTCAGATATACAAAGAGCACAACAAAATGCTACACATGAGACATAGAGCAAGCAAAGTAGATATGGTGTAGTTAGCGCATTGCCATCAAGAAAATTTTCTGCCCACATGCAAAAATTTCCACAAATTCTTCCAAATGCATACAACTTCTCCCCCTTGTTGACAATGCATGAATCAAGGAATCAAGGAGATGGTAGTTTAGGATCGAACAGGCCATCCTGGCCGGGAATGATCATTCTTTCCAAACCACTCTATCCATCCTCCCATGAGACAACGTCTCGGGGAGAAGGTCTAAGAAGATGCACAAGAGGGGAACCCAAGTGTAGATCTCGCGCCACGAAATATTTCCCTTAGATTCCTGCTATTCAGGAATAGTACCTTCAGCCAGAGCTCAGAAAGAATGGATATGAGATCTCGAGCTCGGCTGATGATGGATCTAGGTGACTCAACATTTCCTCTGGTAGGTACCCCATCGACCGGGATGCAAGAGGGGTTGAAATCCCAGAGATTCTCCACGATCTCTTTTCCCTCAACAGCATCCAAGTGCACAAAGGATCCTTTGGAGAGAGCATTAAGCCTCATGGCATCATCCTTCCGCAATCCAAACCAGAAGTGCTGGAGTAGCATCCAATCGGGAATGTGGAGGACTGGGCAATCTTCCACCGCAGAGGCGAAACGATTCCATGTCATTCCTAGTGATTCCTCCTCACATTGCTTGAAACTGAGAATCTTGGTCCTTAACGAGATGACACGTCGTATCGGGAAGAATCAGGAGCAGAAAGCTGCTCTCAAACATTCCCAAGTAAGGTAGTCTCTACCAAAACAACAATGCCAATCCCGTGCTTTCCCAGAGAGGGATAGCGGGAAAATCTCTCTTTTCCGAGCATCCGGTGATTCTCCGATTTTGCCCCGAGTTTCAATCAAACTCTCGTAGTCTCTCACATGATCAAAGGGGTTCTCATGACTTAACCCCGAGAAGGATAGGTCCTAAATTAGCTTCATGAGAGAGGGGTGAAGCCGATAGCCAGATGTAAGAATAGATCTTGACAAAGATGGCTCTGAAGGTTCAGTCCTCGAAGGCGGAAGGTGTTTACAATGATAACCTTCCATGGATAGTGGGGGTAAAGGTAGAAGTAAAGAAAACAAAAAGGATATCTTGATGGGTAACGGGGGTGAAGGTAGAAGAAAAAGGAAAAAGATAAATACGAGGATAGACAGGTTTGAAGGTTAACAACAGCCGTCCTCGGCAGCGGTGCTAGAAATTCTTGTTGGCGTTTCTTAACCTCAATGCTAGGTGCAGTAATAGCGTGAGCGTGTAAGAGACTCCAGGGTACACTGACGAGTCCAAACGAATCCGCAAGCACACGAATACACCGTTGCAGCACTTCTCCCTCGGTGAATGAGTAGTCCCGTCGGGTTTCGTTCCTAGGACGGGAGAGTAACCAGAGAGGGTCTATCCAAGGACACCAGCTACTGGTGGGATAGGTAGGTATATGAGAAGCACTTTCTTAAGGAACTTAACTCTCAAGATGGATCTGTTCGCTATTAGTCCTCCCCGTGGGGCGCCAGCCCATCCTAACTTTTTAGGGAGAGGCCAATGTATTGGCAACGGGGCCCAACTCCGTACGCAGGCGCGGAGGGTTTCAAAGGGTCCAACAGCCTGTCACCACTACGGCCTACCTCTATCTTTACGTGAACACATGTGGTCTTCGTAGGATAACCCGAGCCCAGACACCACGTCTGCACTCCAGATAACTACTATAGCGCAGTTACGTCTGTCGACCCGCTAACAACACTTTAGCAACCCGTATAAATACGGAACCACGAACTAGAGAGAACGGATCAGATCATACTAGTCATCAAGTTACGGAGTAGCAAGAAAGGTTTGGATGCAAACGAGATACAACAAACTTACTCAGCTAAACAGGATCAGAGCATGCAAAGAGATACTGGAACTAGAGAACTAGCTCTAAAGGATCAAAGCCTTGTGTCATGAAGAACACAAGCCTCTAACTTATGAACGAGCTAAGAACACAAGAACAAATCATTCATGCATCATGTCCACCGTAGTCGAAATAAGAAATGCTGAAATACTCACTTTGGTATAAATGAAGAACAAGCATCCACGAGGACATCAACTCACTCCTCACTCCTACTCTATGTCTCAACTAATCCTAGTCTAGATCTCTTCTCAACCCCATTCTACCACATAGAGGTGAGAATCACCTCACATGGGCAGAATTAGAGAGAGGGAGAGAGAGCTACATAAGAGAGAAGTGGAACTTGAGAGCTTGGAGGTGTGTGTGAAATGAGGCCCCTCCCACTCCTTTTATAGGTAATGGAGTGGCTTGCTCCGGGGCTCCAAATGCTCCAAAACACCCCGGGATGCAGCCAAGAGCCAATGGGAGAGAGCCACGTGGAGGGCCAGGATGAACCAACCCTAGGTCGGTTCGGCCGAACCTAGGGTTGGTCGGCCCCCTCGGGTGGCCTCCCGGCCTGTGCTTCCTCTGGCTCACTTCCATGTGGGCCCTGATGCCCATCCTTCGTGCATGGCACATTTCCAGGTGGTATGGTTAGCAAAGTGGACCCATGGATCCATGTGATGCTGACGTGGTAGTGTGTGATTCGTTGAGAGCTCTTCACATGGATTGGTGACATCATGGATCCAGGAGAATCCATGTGGCAGCTCCTCATTGGCCAGCACTTGAGTGCCTTGGATTGGAGTGGAGTGAATGTGCATAGATTCCTCTCATTTCCTATGCTAAATACGTGCATTGGAATAGACATCGACACTGGTGGAAAGTATTAGTTTAAGCTCCTATTCTAGTGTGGATGTGCAATTCATGCTTCAATTTGCAGGAGTTGACGGCCCTGAAAATGGTACTTAATAGCTGTCAACATATGGTAAGGTGGATACTAGGCCTGGAATGGGTGCTAGATATTACAATATATGATGAGAGCTAGGTGATGGTAAGGTGGACACTAGCCCCGGAATAGGTACTAGTTATTACCATCTAAGGTATGGGACTCCTTTTTGCATGATTTTCTCCTCTCTCCATTTTGAAATTACCAAGACATATGGCGACTCTCCTCTCCTCCCTCCGGGCAACCTCGACCTTGACCTCCGGTGTGGTGATCTCTGGCGCCTCAACTCTTTCGGTGGTTCATGGTGCTCCCCTCCTCTGATCCTGGTGATGGGCTCAGGGAGGTCCCCTCAGATCTGATTGGCAAATTGGATTTCACCCATGGGAAGGCCTTCTAAGATAAAGTTCTGGTACGTCACCGCAAGTCCGTGCATCATCCCTCTTCTTCCTTGGATGGATCTTTCTTTCTTTTGGTCTTTTTTCGTCGCTATATTATTCGTTTGACGGAGAATTCAGTGGCATTTGCAATCATGCCTTGGAGGTTGAGCTGCTGGTTTTCGCGTTCAATTTCAAAGTGATCGGCACTTTCGCTTCTCGGTCTCTTGCAAGTCGGTGGGCTTCATGATTTACAATCTGAAACAGTTCATTGGAAACTGTTTTGATGTCTATTTCTTCCTCTGGAGCAATGGGGCACCGCATTGGGAACGGGAGAAATTCCTTGGGGAACAAGAGCAGATGAGGGAATGGACTCATGTGCTTTCTAAGCGACAGAAGAAACTTGCTTCTTCTCGTTCTCGTGTCCGTCGTGTCCACTTTGCACAACAAATTGTTCAAGATCATCCTTCTTCGCAGACTCAACTTGTTCCTATGGAATCTTTTATTGTTGGCAACATTGAAGTTCCTACTACAGCCAAAATTTTAGTGGTTTTTGGAAGAATTTTGTCGAATCTCAATCAATCAGATCCGGTTTCTCAGGCTAGTTCTTCGGGTGCTAGAGTGCAGGTTCAAAATTCAAACTCCTAGGCCAAAAACACTCGGTGTGCCAAGTGTTTAGCAGTGGGTCATCGGGCTTTCACCTGTCAAGGTTCTTGACGGTGTCGAGCTTGTTTTAGCTATGGTCATAAAGCCCGCTGGTGTCACACGAAGGCCAAGCCCAAACTCTATTGGGACCCCAAGGTTCAACTCGGGAATACTACCAGCCTAGAAGAAACTGAAGAGTCACCTTCCCCTGAACCGACCCTTGAAAGCCGCGACTCCCGAGGAAATAGCAATCACGGAAATTTCTCACCATCCCCAAGCTACAGTTGCGATTGTACACCGCCGCCGCCTCCACCTCCGCCACCACCGCCACCACCACCACCTCCACCTCAATCCATGGCCAACTTCCTGTGCAACCCGATGTTGTTTGCCCTGGTGGGCCTACATGTGCAGCACGGTTGGAATCGTCCAGCCCGAGCTTGTGTCGCTCTGGGTGGTGAGCCGCTTCGTCTCCATGAACAATACGCCATCATCACCCTAGACCCGGAGCCGTAGCAGGATCAAGTTCATGGTCTTCTTCAGCAAGTCAGTGAGTTCCTAGAGCAAAACTTCCATGTGCATGTGGTTTCGTCGTTCCCGTCACCTCTGGGTTTGGGGTTTTTCAATTACAAAACCCCGTCTAGCGTGAAGAACTCCTAGATGCTTCTGCCTTGAACTTTGGTCCATGGGTGTTGATGGTTCATAAGCATGATGAGGCACCTCGCAATTTCAGAACCTGTAACTACATCAGGGAATCTTGGCTTATGTTCCTTGCTTTTCCGTTAGACTATGAGACACAAGATTACATTCAGGCTGCTGTTGCTCCTTTTGGCAGACTGATTCGGTGGTATGAGGGCCCAAGTAAATCTAGAGTGGTTGTTCGTTGCTTGATGCTATCTCCTTAACGTGTGCCTCGCAGCATAGTCGTTTCTCAGGGCACCCTGCTTGGCGGTGTGGGTCGCTCTTGGTCTGTACTAGTGTTTATTTTGAATGGCAACTTTCCTGATGGTTTTCCTCAAGATGAGGATCCTGTGCCTGTTGATGGAAATCCACCCCAGAAAATGGCTAGGTCCAGCATGGCAATATGGATGTAGGTCACTGTTGGCAGCATGATTTACATGGGGCTGGACACAATGTGCATGTAGATTTTGGTCTTAATGACCAGCAGATGGCTGATGTGCATCAGAAGTTGCAAGTTCAACCCAATCCTGTTCATGATTTGGCTGGTTGGGATGCTTGGACTGTTGAGGACCAACAGGAAGATCTTGCATGGCCTGTTGAAGGGCAGAACTTGGATGAGGACATACAGCAGCAACAATCTATCTCCTTTGATCATTCTGGTTCATCAGCTGTGTATTTGAGAGCTAATGGCCGTGATATTGTTTTGATCATTGAAGATGTCATGGCTGGGAAGTACAAAGCAGCTTCATCCTCTTCTTCATCCTCTGAGGTGTCCTCACCATTAGAGCCTGAGGTTCAGAGCCCTCTCTCTATTGCTTTTCAGGTACTTGAAATCAGAGCTATTCATTAGCATGCGAATGTGGCCATTCCTCCAGCACTACATTTCCCAGTGGTGGTCAACACTCCACTTCTACCTGGTCCCAGCTCGGCTGCTCCTCACTCTCAGTTTGCAGTGGACAATAGTCTTGCCATTGTGCCAGCTAAGCCTCCAAGCCTTCATGCTGTACTTCTGAATCTTTGGGCACACCTGCAGGATGAAGTGCCTCAGGCACCACTGTGCAGCAACATGTCTGAAGATGCTGTCCCTGCTAAACGTTGCCTTGAGCCTTTCTTGGATGAAGTCTCTTTGGATGGATCCTCTTTGACACAGGTGTCCAGGCAGAACATGTCTCTGCCAACAATAGTGTCCAAAAAGACCAGCAGGAAGATTTGGTGACACAGGCCACTAGGAGGAGTAGCAGACTTCATACTCCAGAGGGCTTCAAACATGTGCAGCTGATCAACAAGACTCCCAGGAACAAGAAGAAGGTTCTGGCCCCTGCTACTCTTCACTCTTTGGACAATCCTCCTCAACCCTCTGAAGTTATCCCTGCACCTGTTCCTCTGGAAACTCTTCAAGAGTGGGGCTTACAGTGCAATGTGTCTCCTAGTGAGGTCACATTAAATGTCTTGATGACAAGGAAGCCAAATGATGATAATGCTGCAGCTTGATACCTCCATGCTCCTTTTTTATTTTGCTCTGTCATGGCTACGCACTTTTCATATAGTTTCCTTATATATTATTGGTGTGTTAAAACTCTGTGGGATTTGTGGGCCTATTTCCTCCCTTGTTGCTTTTGGGGTGCTTCTGTAAACAAGTCATGGTACTATCTGTTAAGTGCTCTAGTGGCCATTTTGGTTTTTCTATGGTTTTACACCTGGTCCTCTCCAGGTGTTCTTTCATGGCTTTGCTTTGGGTTTGTACTGGCTACACCCATCCCTCGCTCATTGATGTCAATTTCAAATGAATACCAGAAATTGGAATATACTATGCTGGAATATTAGGGGCCTCAATGCACGAGACAAACATGATGCTGTCAGAAATAAAATAGAGGATAGTGGGTGTTCGGTCATATGTCTTCAAGAAACAAAGTTCCAACATGTGGACATGCAGTTAGTAATGAAATTTGCCCCACAACGTTTTGATAAATTTGATTTCATCCCCTCCATAGGGGCCTGTGGTGGAATTCTTGTGATTTGGAGTAGTGCTCATTTTCTTGGTGTCACAATTGATAAGCAGAATTTTGGACTCACAATATCTTTCACCTCTCATTTTAACTCAGCAATGTGGAAACTGACGATAGTTTATGGTCCCTATCAGAATCCTGAGAGATCTGACTTTGTGCTTTGGCTATGTTCACACGTTATTGCTGATGATGAGAATTGGTTGTTTTTAGGTGATTTCAATTTCTACAGATCCTTGGAGGATAGAAACAAACCTGGAGGCAACTTGTTTGACACTTTGATCTTTAATGACCTCCTGGGTCACCTGGGCTTAGTAGAATTACCTCTGAAAGGCAGAGCTTACACTTGGTCTAATATGCAACAGGATCCACTTCTAGAGCAACTTGACTGGTTTTTTACATCGGTGAACTGGACCACCTCCTACCCAAATACTTTGGTTCTCCCTTTGGCCAAAATAACTTCAGATCACATATCTTGTAAAATCACCATTGGGACAGATATCCCTAAAGCTTGCATCTTTAGACTTGAGAATTTTTGGCCTGAGCATCCAGGATTTGCAGAGGTTGTGACAGCAGGATGGGAGCAGCCAGTCCGAAATAATGGCACCTCTGCCAATATTCTTGTTGGCAAACTAAAGAATACAAGGTACAAGCTGATGTTTTGGAGTAAAAGCCTCTCACAGCTCTCTCTTTTGATCAAATTTTGCAATAAAGTGATCTTCTATCTAGACTCCCTGGAGGAATGCAGACAACTCTTTTTACCAGAGTGGAATTTAGGAGCCATTGTCAAAAACAAGTTGCAAACTTACTAAGGTACAAGAACATCTATTGGAGGAAAAGGTTCACTGTTAATAGAATAAAATTTGGTGATGAGTGCACTAAATTTTTTCATGCTATGGCCACAATGTCACATAGGAAAAACACATTTACCTGTCTGAAAGATGCAAATGGGAATCTGATCTTTGACCATGAGGGAAAGGCAGCCCTACTCTTGCAAGAATATAGAAACAGGATGGGTATATCCCTGCAACCAGTGATGTTGTTCAACTTATATAATCTCATTGCCCTAAGGGTTGATCTTGATAGGTTAGTGACCCCTATTTTGCAGCAAGAAATTGATCTTGTCATTAAATTGATCCCAGTGGATAAAGCCCCTGGTCCTGATGGTTTCAATGGATTATTCATGAAGAAATGCTGGCATATTATTAAAGGGGATTTTTATAAGCTTTGCCAAGATTTCTTTAATTGTTCTATTAATCTGGAGTGCTTGAATGAGTCCTTTATCACTCTAGTGCCAAAAACCAATAACCCAGAAACTGTTAATGATTTCAGGCCCATCTCACTACTGAATAGCAACATTAAACTTATTACTAAAATCCAAGCTGAAATATTACAGGCTGTGATTCTTCAACTCCTGCATGCAAATCAATATGGGTTCATTAAATCAAGATCCATCCAGGATTGCATAGCCTGGTGCTTTGAGTATATTTATCAATGTCAGTAGAGCAAAAGGGAGATAATTGTTCTGAAGCTTGATTTTGCAAAAGCTTTTGATACTGTTGAGCATAGTGCCAGCTTGTGCATGATGGAATCCTTAGGTTTTCCAGATAAATGGTTGAATTGGATGAAGTCTATTATGTCCTCTGGTATCTCATCAATTTTGTTAAATGGAACTCCTGGCAGGAGATTCAAATGCAAAAGGGGAGTAAGACAAGGGGACCCTTTATCCCCCTCCTCTTTGTCTTAGCTGCTGAATTGCTTCAATATGTAATCAATGATGCTCTCAATAACAATCACTTGACCATGCCAATTCCTCATACTTCAAATGACTTTCCCATAGTGCAATATGCAGATGACACCATCTTGATTATGCTAGCTGACAGAGCACAAATCCTGCATCTCAAGGGGCTTTTACAGACTTTTGCAGATTCTACAGGTTTAAGGGTCAATTATCATAAATCCTTCATGATTCCTCTGAATGTACCAGAAGCCAAGTTACAGGATCTTGCCTCAGCTTTTGGCTGTCAGATTGCCTCTATGCCTTTCACTTATTTGGGGCTTCCAATGGGAACCACTAAGCCACGTATGGATGATCTTACTCCTCTGATGGATAGAGTAGAAAGAAGATTAAATGCTTGCTCCATTTTCCTCTCCTTTTGTTGAAGGCTTGAAATGCTAAACACTGTCCTTTCCTCCACAGTCACCTATGCAATGTGTTCTATCAAACTACCAGTGGGTGTTATTGAGAATATTGATAGGATAAGAAAACAATGTCTTTGGAGAGGTAATAACCTAGAAAAGAAAGAAGGGAATCTTGCTGCATGGCACATGGCACAAAAGCCAAAAAATAAAGGTGGTTTGGGTGTCATAAATCTGAGGTTGCAAAATGAGACCTTACTTCTTAAACAGCTCCACAAGTTTTATAACCATTCAGATATTCCTTGGGTCAATCTTATTTGGGCAAGATATTACCATTCAAAGGTTCCCCATGTATCATCTGAAGTTGGCTCCTTCTGGTGGAGAGATGTTCTTCGTCTACATGTTCTCTACAGAGGGATTGCTAAGTGCTCACTTGGAAATGGCTCCACAGTTACCTTTTGGGATGATCTGTGGTGTGGTGAAGTTATGGCTCATAAGTTCCCTAGGCTCCATTCTTTTGCAAGATATGATGCCATCTCAGTTCAGTAATTCATGTAGGCAGAAGATCTAGACACATTATTTACCTTACCATTGACACCAGAAGCCTTTGAAGAAATGTTACAATTACAAGACTTACTGCAAATGGTACAATTTGACCCATCTGAGGCTGATTCTTGGATTTTCATATGGGGGAACCAGATTTACTCCTCACAGCGCTATTATCAAATGGTGTTTGCGAATTTCTATTCTTCTCCTGCTTTCAAAACCCTCTGGAAGTCCAAATGCACAAATAGAATCAATTTTTTCATGTGGCTGGTGCTGGTTGACAGACTGAATACGAGGAATATTCTTCTGAGGAGGAATTATAATGTCCAGGCCAACGCCTGGAGTATTCTCTGTTCAGCAAATGTGGAGGAGCATATTGATCATCTGTTTTTCAGCTGCTCATTTGCCCTCAATTGTTGGGCGAAGCTTGGTTATGTTTGGGACATGAGGCTTCCTATTTGTGATACAGTGCTCCACGCTTCAAGGAATACTGCATCAGATTTCTTCATGAAATTTTTCACCCTAGTAGCTTGGGGGATTTGGAATTTGCGAAACTCAGTAATTTTTGACAATGGTGTGACTTCTGTCAACACCTGGACTAGGTCTTTTAAGTCATAGGGCTACCTCCACCTCGTGAGAGTGAAGGAGGATAAACAAGCTTCTTTTATTTCGTTTTTAGAGACAGTCACCTAATGTTTTGGTTGTATTCTCCTTTCCCTACCCCTCTTCTCCCCTATTGCTTGTAAATATTTCCCGTTTTTATCAATGAAATCGCTGTGGGGAACTCCCCCATAGTCTTTAATGTTCAAAAAAAAATTACTGAGACATGGGCTCTCTCTCTTTCTTTTTCTTTTTTTCTCTTTTTTCATCATGCTTTTTGAGCATGTCTTTTCTCTTTTTTTCTTTTTGTATAGCCCAGTCTCTTTTGAAGATATTTGGAGAGGGATAAATCATGGAACAATGTATGGAGGTTTATTTGGTTGAATGGACGAATGGTACAATGCTAACTTCCAATGTAGAAGCATAGAAAGGGGGAAATGGTGGTGTGCACATGAATCTTGATCATGAGAGTAATGAAAAGAATTCTCACAAGGGTCACAATTTAACAAAGCTTAATGCAATAACAAGCAGCATATGAGTATAAGGTTTTCAACTAAAAACATCATATGACTTTTGTTGGATGGTGGCATATCAAAGAGGAGCCTTGCAAAAGGTTTTTATGATTTCAAATAAAATTCCCAAGCGCTCAATCATTTAGAGCGAAGATCATATCATCAAACCATATCACAAACGCCAACTACTTAGATGAGCATGAGTTCCCTATAACGATATTTGTTCACAAGCATCAATATGATAAGTAAGGAATAAAGCATATGCAAGCCAACCACAGGAATCATGTAGAGCAAGAGAAGCACAATACTTTGAGTTTGATATGAAGGATAGGAATTGAAATTCAATCAACCTCATTGATAACGGAGAGTGAGATAGAGGGTGCACAGACCATTACTTCTGAAGGATAAGAGATCAAGGAAGACCAGTGGTGACTCGGATGACCATAAGGCGTAGTTGATGTTGTGCAGCGTCTGTGCGGGAGTTCTCTAGTGGAGATGTGATGATGAGCTTGAGATAACTCCCCCACATTAGTGGTTGAACCTGGTGCTTGTTCTTCAAACAAAAGATGGAAACAAAAGGTGGACTCTACTAGTTCGAGAACCATAGAGCCTTTATTCAAATTCAAATATTTTTGGTGTTTTTATTTTATTTTATTGTCACCATGTCATTTGCTCGAAAGGGTTAGACCAAGGTTACACTTCATACACAAAGGGGAATATACTTACCTTGGACCCTTGAGAGGTCATCTGTGCCACCTTTGTATGTTGTGCAACATGAATCTGACACCTTAACTTGCCTTCCCATTTGAATTCAGCTCAATGACTTACCCATTTAAATTTGACAATTTTTCTGCAGAGGTTAGTCAGCATATATGCAACCAAGATCTATGAAAAATATAACTTTGAGGTTCATCAATCAAAACTCGACACCATGCCTTGTTTTGACTGAAGAAGACAATTTTAACCTAAGCACATGCTTAATTTAAAACACCCTATGAAGGTATGTTGCAACATACATTCAAACCAGAGCATAAGAACAAAGATAAAGGAAACAAGAAAGCATGGTCAAGCTATTATCAAAAAGGCACATAAGCATGAGCAAAAGGCGGTGAACCTCGCGGAAGGGCTTTGTTTAATGTCAAAAGCAGGACATACCTAGCTAGTGGGCAAGATGCAAGAGCTTACATCATCTTCACATCAGGCTAAGATTTAGTAGAGGAGGAACTTTACTCTGGATGCTCACATACCTCCCCTGCACTTGAAGATTGCATTGCTAGGCAACAAAACTCAAGTCTGTGGAGATCAAGCTCCCTTTTGTAAATGTTCCCTTACCAAAACTTACCAAGGTGGTGGAGCTGATGTAGCTCACATGTTCTTAGATGTCACCCGTCTATCATTCTTTTCAATCTCCACCTGAAAGGTTAGCAACCAAAAATACCTGAAGGACAACTTATCCTAAAAACATGTTCTTGCTTTTATTCGAAAGGGAAAGAAAACCTATGCTAATCCAGGCTATCTCTTGGTAGTGCTTTGTTTATCTAAGGTCATAAGCTCGACCATGGGAACTTCATCTTGCAGCTATCGTTGGTGGTGTCATTCCCGTTTCACCACCAATCCTTGATGCATCAATGAAGCTTTAGCTGCAAGGCTAGTGCCACAGTGCACACACGAATTCTGATATGCTTATGATAGACATATGCATCTACAACCAACCTTATCAACTTTATGCAAAAGAGAACCATAAGGCGATTGCACCCCTCATGCGTGCTCAGTGCACTAAGCATGTTTGACTCTAGAGGGCCATGATGCGAGCACGGTCCGTATGGTAAATCAAGAATGAAACTACCATGCTCATATGTGGAATCCTTTCCTCTGGACTCCGGAGTCAGTGCCTCGAAAGGTTCCATGGCCCATGAATTCTCCATCTCAAGAGAGTCATCATGGACGTTCAATGTTGACTCTCGATCATAATCGAAAGCAACATGATACGGGCCAGCGGGAAGAGGCTGAAACTCAGTCGAGAATGGTGACGGTCATTCGTCTTCACCAAGGTGAAGAGGGTCTTCCGAGTCGAACTCATGAGGAGTAGACAATTCTACACCCTCAATGAGAACGAGATTGGATGACGTGAACGGAGATGAACATGTCGTTTTCTCGAGCGGATTTTGCTGGAGAAGAGGCTTCGCCATAGGATATCCCAAACAAGGTGTAGTAGTGGCGAAAACAGATTCCCTAAATTTACCATCTAGGCTCCCTAAGGATGTATCAAACAGTTGCTCTAATGGGGAGCCTAAGAGAAGATCAAGATCGAGGACATCGAAGATGTGGAAGTCTAAGGTAGCTTCGATCCTGTCTATGATGAGCGGCACGGCACTTGCGATCCCCCG
Source organism: Cenchrus fungigraminus (assembly GCA_036936925.1). Lineage (NCBI taxonomy): Eukaryota > Viridiplantae > Streptophyta > Magnoliopsida > Poales > Poaceae > Cenchrus > Cenchrus fungigraminus. The sequence goes on along the minus strand of CM072775.1, from coordinate 7,988,576 downwards.
ACATTCAAGAACATGTCCAAAGGGACAAGTCTTGAGGAGCATGTCGGATGGTGCTAGCGGAACTTTGCCCAAAAGAGTTTCCGCTAAGTGCCACGGCAAAATGTTAACCTCCATGATGGGGTTACAGTGGGCCTCTACTGTAATCCCTCTAATATAACAAGGAATGATCAGAGAAGCGAAACTATTCCAAAGTGCTTGGGAAGAATATGTCGCTCCATCTGACCACTCCTCATAAAGGTCGAGCAATGCCGTAGGCTTCTCGTGCCAAGAGTGATCTGAGATATTTCTGATGTTTCTAGAAAGATCATCCTCAAATCAGAAAGAGAACTCCGAAGGTTGAATTTCTTCTTCCTTCAATGTTCGTGATTTGGGAGAGGATTCAACAAAGGAATTAAGAGATTCAGAGAATGAAAGCTCAGATTCGGCTGTTGAGAGACTCTCATAGCTCGACTCGGATGTTTGGTAGGATTCGTCATAAAAGTCATGGGAAGAAGATGTTTCTAAGAAGAATTCTAGGATCTCTCTTCTGGAGTTTAGGTTTCGAACGATCCTCCAACTACGAGGTCGAGCTCTTGTGTAGATTCTAAGTCTATATGCGTGTAAAAGATGTTCGTTGAAATATCGTCAGATATAGACAAGTTTGAGCTTCATGTCAAGAGACTTGAGAACCTAGCCCAGGCTGCACCTATGGACTCCATCTCCAATTGCTCAAAGTCGAAGAGGTCAAATGGTAGAGAGTTTATATGTTCCAGATGGGAGAACGAGTAACAAAAGTTATCTCGTAGTTCTTCCCAACTGTTCACACTACCCACTATGAGAGTGTACCATTGTTCTGCCGTATGTACAAGAGAGAAAGGGAACAATTTCCACCTCAATGTTTCTTGTGTAATACCCAACACAAGTAGGCCTGAACGCAGTCCTTCGAACTCCTCCACATGAACATGAGGATCATTGCTAATCGCTCCAGAGAAGGGTCGATTTCGAACCATGGCTATAAAGCCAGGACCGAGTTCGTAGCAAGATGAAGAAGTTGATGGTTGCTATAAGACGAACTCGCCCCTAGGGGTAGAGAGGCTTTGACAGGAAGACATCTCAAAGGGTAGCGGGGGTAAAGGTAGAACAAAAGAAAAGATAAAAAGATACGAAGACCACTAGACTCGAAGATAGAAACAGCAACAGTCCCCGGCAACGGCGCCAGAAATGCTTGTTAGCATTTCTTAACATCCACACTAGGTGCCGAGGTAGCGTGAGCGTGTAAGAAACTCCCGGGTACACTAACGAGTGCGAACAAATTTGCAAGCGCACGGATACACCGTTGTAGCACTTCTCCCTCGGAGAATGAGTATTCCCAAAGAGTATCATATCCTAGGATGGAGGGGCTCTGGTTTCTCACCTAGCTGATGGTCTAAGGACACAACACTGGATGATAGGATAGGTAGAAAGGATCTGCTTGACAGAGTGCAGAGTCTAGCATGGTCTCTCAGGTATAAACACTCGCATTGGGCGCCAACCCACCCTAGCTGTTTAGGACAAGGAATATGTTCTGGCAACGAGGCCCTACTCGGTACACAGGCCCGGAGGGTTTCGAAGGGTCCAACAGGATGTCACCACTGCAGCCTACCTCTATAGTTACGCGAATGCACATGATATTCGAAGGATAACCTATGGTCCAGACACCACGTCTACACCACTGACTACTACTATAGCCAGACACTGTCTGACTTCCCGGTAGCCCTACTATAGCACTCCGTATAAATATGGAACTACGAATCCACGAGGGAGATACTGGCACTAGCTCAAGGTATACTCTATCACTCATGCAAGATCACGAATGCAGTTTGATCTAATTAGAGATATGCAGAGCATCAACTTTATTCTTATAGACAAGATAACATACAAACGGAATGCAAACTTATGATCCAGCTCTACTAGATCGAAAGGGTTGTGTTCGCAGAACACAAACCTCTAAATCAAGAACAAACGAAGAACACAAGAACAATTCACCTATGCTTGCATACGACTTTAGTCTAAATAGAAAATGTCGAAATACTCACTTTAGTCTAAATGAAGAACAAGGGCACTGCTGAGGTTCGTTCTTGAGGAAGATGTCATGAACATGACATGGCCTCAAGCTTTCCCCCTCACTTCCTAGCACAATTCCTATACAAACAGCTCTCCTCTCCTAAAGACAGAGGCTCCAAGGCCAAAATAAAGAGGAGGAGCAGAAGTGTGTCTCCAAGAATGAGGCCCGTACCCTTCTGTTTATAGACAGGGGGGTGGCTTGATCTGAGGCTCGAAGTGCTCCAAAACACCCCAGAATGCAGCAAGTGACCAATCAGGGAGCTACACGTGGAAGGCCGGGTTCAACAAACCCTAGGTCGGTTCGGTCGATCCTAGGGTCGGCCAAAACCCCCGGGAGGCCATCTGGCCTATGCTTCCTCAGAGTGGCTGCTATGTGGGCCCTCATGCTTATCCTCTGTGCATGCCAAGTTTCCTGGTGATTTGGTTAGCAAGTGGGCCCATGGATCCATGTGATGCTGACATGGCAGCGTATGATTCGTTGAAAGCTCTTCACATGGATTCATGACATAATGGATCTAGGGGAGTCCTAGGTGGCAACCCCTCATTAGCTGAGCTTGAAGTACTTGGATCAAAGACATGTGCTTTTGCTCCTCTTTTTAGTGCTAATTGCCTATATTTGCATAATCACCAACACTTGTGAAAATGATTAGTTTAAGCCATATTCTAGTGTTGGTGAACATTTCTCATGCCAAAATGTACATGTTGACGGGTATGAAATGAGTGGATAACAGCCGTCAACAGTTTCCTTTTTGATTTTCCTCCTTTTTTGTCACACGAAATTGTGGCCTTGTGGGACCTTGTTTTTTTTTACAGACTGGAATAGGCGACACATGGAAACAAGCAGTTACACATTTGTTGTTCAAAAAGGTGCTCCCTGCAAAATATCAACAGACTGTAGCTTCCTCATCCATATCTTCCTCATCCATAAAGTCTGTTCTGTAGTATTCAGTCAGACATGATTAAACTGTCCCTACTACATAATGTGAAAACCTAACATCTTGCAATGAAAAAACAGTAGTAGTAGTAGTAGTAGCAACAAGTTTTTGCTATCCTACATGTTATTTTCAGAATCAATGTTTTCCCTTCTTATTTTCCGAGCACTGAGTAGCAAACATCGTAAGATCTCAAGATTAACCATTTGACCAAATGACCCACATAGCAACCAATTCAAGGCATCACGAATGGTCCAAAACGTTGTAGTGGAGGTAGCAAGTTCGATTCTTGGTTGGCCCTCTTTGCTATAGTTTTGTTTTTCCTTTTTTAGTTTTAGTTAAAAACCACATGTCATTCCGTTGCTAGTACTTATTTTTGTACAATATTCTATTTGTGTAAAAGAATTATTTTAGCTTCTTGTTTCACGTAGCAACAGGTTTCTCAACTCATGACCACAAAGTTCACAACACCAAGTAGCAAACATCATAAGATGATCATCATTACAATTTTCGCAATAATCATAACTACCCATTTGTAATCATAACGATAATAACTAATCGTCAATTTCGATCTGTAGACGTTGATTCTCCTTCCATAGCTCCATCCTGCAGCTGTCACTCTACCTTTTGCAGCTTAGTGGCAGTAGCTTCATACTTCATATTATCTTTTGAGGATCCTTCCCATTGCCGATCCATTTCTCGCTTGCGTAACCTAAGGTAAACATCAACAACAAAAAGTTTCATAACACTGTGTGTCATGGCAGTTTCATACAAGTATGATACAAGTTTCACAATAGTCATAACTACCCATTCATAATCATAACGATTGCTGGAACTTCTCCATCACATATTTGGCCTTCTCCAGCTGTTCCTTCACCTTCTGCATCTCATGTCGTGAATTTTTGGTCTTGTAGGTCTCTCTTGCATTTCTTAATGTTGTTTCAGAAGAGCTGGATGTCTCATCCCAGGGCAAGGACTCTTCTAGGATATCCAAGGAGATTGAAAACTTAAGATCTTGGTTAGCTATGAAAGAGAGAGAGAGCTTGAGCACTTACCTAAGAACAAGAAAACTAAGGGCAGAGCTGGCTCTGAAGGCATTATTAATGTAATTATTCCAATGTCTTTGGCCTTCAGAGCCAGTTTTGCTCTTAGTTTTCTTGTTCTTAGGTAAGTGCTCAAACTCTTCCACTTTCATAGCTGACCGAGATCTTAAGTTTTCAATCTCCCTGGAGATCCTTAAGAGTACTCCCCCGGGACGAGACATATAATCTTCTAAAAGACCATTAAGATGTTCTTATACCATCCAGATCTTGGATGTTTTTATACCATCCACACCAACATCAACAACATGCTCCTCAGTATGTTTTGCGCTTGCAATTTTTTCAGCCTGCTGCTTCGTCCTTGGAGAAAACTCATCTCGATTTGATAAATAAACTCATCTCACTCTATAAATAAACCTGAATCCCTTGAACCCAAATGTATGAATACAGTAAAACAAGTCCACCAAACGCCACAAAACCTAGTTGTTTGCTACCTACATAGACTCGGCAAGGGCATGGTTGTCCTAGCATACCATTCAGCATCAGGAGGCCCTGATCTGCCGCAGCAGTACCTTGGAGCACCTCCAGAAGCTAGTAAAATACAAGAACCTACTGATCCATCAAATGATGCAAATTGGAAACTAACTGAATCTAACACGATCTACACATCATTCAATCTCTTCAATCTATCAATCCATAAAACGATGCAAATTGAAAATATAAGAACCTATCAATCTTATCAATTGTGCACCTCCAGAAAAATCCCTAAAATGGGTGGCTTGAAGCACATCCAAAAGCTACTAAAATACAAGAACCTAGCGTAAGATGATGCAAATTGAAAACTAAATGAATCTAAAACCTTTGAATTGTCTATAGCCTATCAACTTCTAACACCAATCGATGTGCAAATGTAAGGGTACAATGAAATCTGAATCTAACATATATGATCATCAATCCTCCAGATTCCTAAATCTCGATATCCCCAACCCTAGGAAGATAGGGGAACATATAGCGACTGAAACCAGAGGACAGACCTCGTCGTGCTGTTTCATCCTCTCATTCCTTGGATGTGGCAGCGCAACCATCTTCCCGTCGCCGCTAGGATCCGCCATTCGTACCACAAGCCGTTGCTGATCTGCTTAGCAAAAGTCGAGACTCTTTGTTAAGGCAGTGAAGCGTTTCGCCTTCGAATTACCGATTTATATTAAAGACTCACCTGAAATTTACAGGTGGGACCAGGTCAATGTAAAAAATTCTCCTTCGAGTGGAAATAGGTTTGACCCACGGGAGGAGCTCATTTTCTCCTTGTTTTACCACCATATTTATCTGCTTTAACTTACATGGGACATGCAAAATAATATAAACACATATAAAATATATAAAAAAATCTTCTTGGCTCAAATAACACAAACTACATCATGTCTCGGTGGTAGTGCCGTCGTCCCCTTAAGAATCAAAGGTCGCGGGCTTGACCCCTGCTATTGACATTGTATCCTTTTAATTTTCGTCCCTTTTTATCAAACTGACTTGTGGGACTCTATTAAATTTTGTGATGAGTTGCAACACTCTATTTTTAAACAAATGCTTACATGTGGGAACCTGCAAAATTTTATGACGAGTTGGAACACTCTATTTTCGAAAGAATGCTTACATATGGGACCCTTCTGAATTTTATGACGACCTTGAACACTATTTTAAAAATAATGCTTACATGTGGGACCAAAGTTGGTTTATGACGTTGTTGCAGAGCATAATGTGTCACAAAACAATCATGGAAAAGGGAATGCTCAGTAGCAACCGTTGTGACGAAAGTTTTTTTGTCACTAAATTTGCTCGAAACTGAAATTTAATGACGAGATTTGATGTGGACGAAGGTTGCTTTGGTGGGGGGTGAAGGCTCCGTCCTTCCCCCAAGCTACTCAACACTATCATACACTAAGTACAACTGCACTTCTTTTTCTTGAAACTTGAACATCAAGTTCTTCCTCTCAATGCGGAAACGGATCACTCTAGATCCCACATTGATCTTAGCTCTGACATCACTAAGAAATGGTTGCCCGAGAATGAGAGGCATTCCACCGTCATCTTCCATATCAAGGACCACGAAATCCATAAAGACATAAGAGTTCTTTACTTTGACCAATAAACTCTCAACAATTCCTTTTAGATATCAGATCGATGATTCAGCAAGCTAGACAGTCAGCACAGTTGGAGAAAGAGCTAGATATCTGAGTTGCTCGAATGTGGCATTAGACATGAGATTGACACTCGGACCAAGGTCACGAAGGGCATCCTTGATCTTCTTATAATAAATGGTGCATCTGATGGTCGGATAGCCCGGGTCTCCTCTGTGCAACACTGTTGATTCCTCCTATGGCTCTTGAATTTGGTGTATGGGCTTCCTTGCATAATTAGGAGCATATGTCTACCTATGTGGCTTACCCCACCTGGTCGACACTAGACTAACATTTTCACAAGAATACATGGGTTGCCCCGTGATCCTCCTGATGTTAGCAGACGAAACCAAAGAAGCTAACTGAGCTAACTGAGTTTCTAGCATTTTGTTAAAACTTAGCTAGCTCTTTGGAGTAGAAGAAAAACTATCAAGCTTAACGTTGAGGTTCTCCAAAGATTTATCCAGGGTTGCTAACATTTTAGTAACACGTTCATTAATTTTAGCCTGCCCGAAAACAAGATCTCTCAAGGAGGGCTAATTAGGATTATAAGAATTACCTTGGTGACCTCCTTGATAATATAGGTGTTGTGGATTCCACGTTTGGCCTCCTTGTGAATGATAACCATTGTTATTGCCGTTCTTGTACATCACGTCCTCCTGAGTTTCAGGGCAGTGATTCCCTAAGTGCCTAGTGTTACCATAAACCTCACTAGTCATGTGAGAATCCATAGGCAGATTAGTGTTGGCCATGGCAGCCTTCTCGCTCGTGTAGTCATCCAATATCTTCATAAGAAGATCCATCTTGGCGGTAAGCATATCCGCTTCCTCGACAGTATGAGTACCCCTCTGATGTGGTTGAAATCATTCATCAGTCCACCCTTGGTTGGAAACCATCTTCTTAATAAGTGATTTTGCATTATCAACAATAAGTAAGAAAAAGGCTCCTTGAGAAGCAGCATCAATATGACCACGGGCTGTCGGAGTCAGCCCGTTGTAGAAACTTTAAAGAATAAGCCAATCCTCCATCCCATGGTGAGGACAAGCTAGGATGTACTCTTAGAGCCTTTCCCAAGCCATTGGAATAGATTCATTTGCTACTTGCCGGAAACTAGAGATTCTCCCACGAAGGGCATTGGTTTTACCCAACGGAAAGAACTTCTTGAGGATTGCTTCTGACTGTTTGCCCCATGTATTGATAGCTTCACAGTTTGCATAGAACCACTACTTGGATTACCCTACGAGAGAAAATGGGAACAATTGAAGACGAACCGCATCCACATTTGCAGCCCTTGTGATGAAAGTGCTACATAGCTCTTGGAACTGCTGAAGATGGGCATTAGCATCCTCATTAGTTTTGCCATAGAATGGGCTAGTCTGTACCATCATGATTAAACCCATCTTGATTTCAAAGTTTTCAATCCCAACTGCCACCTCAGGGTCTTGCAGCACCTGGTCAGCAGAAGGAGCTGAATACTCGTGAAGTGTCTTCTCGGCCATAGCATTTGATGTGGATGACACAAAGGAAGCTGGATCGGCTCCCGAACGAATACAGCTAGGAGAGTCGAAATGAGATCGAGCTTTCCTCACTAGTGACTCTGGGTCTTTATAAAATTTGGTAGTAAGTTAAAACCTGTCATACACAACCTGTCTTCGTCATCCAATGACAAAGAAGACAATCAAGGTTAGCCTCCATTGAGAGTTGATCTATCCTACTCAAGTTTTATAAACAAATGCAAAGCATAGTCATGATAATCCTATGCCATCCACAGCAATGGCGCCAGAAATGCTTGTTGGCATTTCTTATCGTCACTACTAACGACACCGAGTTAGAGCGAGCTCAAAGAATTGGCAGACGTAATCCAAATGATCATGAACGAATCTACAAGCGCACAGATATACCATTAGCATTTCCCCAGGGAAGAGAGTATCCCAAGGGTATCGTATCCATGGAAGGCAATGGCAGATATCAAGACTTATGCCATTGCATTGAATATAGACCATGAGATAGGGAAAGAGACAACATCTCAAATATAGGGGTAAGATAAATGATATGGATAGGGTAGTGTGACACACACACTGATTCATCTTTGACTAAAGAACACTACGACATAAGGGGGACTATACGGAGTTAGCTCTAGGTTCTAAGATACTAAACATACAAGAGTTAGCTCATACAGAAAGATACACAAAGCATTGCATGATTGAAGGTTCAGCACCCAGGTACAAATGGGGAGATAGCACCGTGACGCTAAGCATACAAGCGGAAATCTATCCTTTAGCTTCCTACAACAATACCCAGCATGGAGGGTTTCGAAGAGTCCAAAGGCTGTCACTACCATGCCCTACTGTTGACGGCTGTTAAGTACTACTTTTAGCCATCAATATTCTCACATAAATGGAGGCATATGCATTTATTACACGCATTTTATTAAGAATAATGTAGTGCCACATGTCCATGGAGATTATTTGAATATAGGTGAAATGAGCATAAAAAAAGATGGAAACTCACCTTATATGAAGTGATCTATGCCACCTCAGCTGGGGAGATGGCTGCCACATGGATCTTAGGTGGAAAACACGTCACTGATCCAAGCGTAGCACTCGTCGATGAATCAGAGAGCGACACGTGGACATCACATGGATCCATGGGCCCACAAGGGAACCAAACCGCTAAGAATCTTGCCATGCACAAGGAAAGATCACGAGAACCACATACCAGCCACTGGGAAGAAGCACAACACACTACGTGGCATGAGTGCGTCGGTCAAGCCACCTCTGTGGCATGTGATCGAGGCCTTCAATGTGTTGGTCCATGATTAGTCACTTGCTGCATTTCGGGATGTTTCTTCACACCCACACTTGACTCTCCTCTCTCACTTTTAGTTTCCAAGGTTAGGGGGTCGGCTAGAGTAGCTCTTATTCAAGTTCCAAGTCTACTTTGGGATCTAGGTATGAGTTCTCTTGTATATTTATTTCTTTGTATGACTTTGATGTACTTCAGTTATTCAACTACTTCATATAAAGTTATGATAGTTCATGTGATTGGTATGTTCTTGAGTTCTTCGTTCGTTCATCATTTAGAGGCTCGTGTTCGTCATGAACACCACCTTTCGATCTAGTTGAAGGATGATTTACTCATACCTTTTGTGTTTGTTCGTAAGTTAGAGCCTCGTGTTTTTTACGAACATGACCCTTTGATATTGTTGATTGGACATAAAAGAGTTCGTATTTGTTTGTATGACTAGCCCTGTTTGATCTAGTTAGATTGCGCTATTATGTTGCATGAGATTTGTGTTTATGCTACGGTACTCGATCTAAGTAGACCAGTTATCTAGTGGCTTTACCCTGGGTCACAATGGCTCGAGCCGGGTGGAGTTCAGTAGCAATGCAGGCATGCTGCCTGGGTTGTGTAGATGCGTTAGTTATGAGCATGCCTCGCGTAATGATTGAGGTAGGCCGCGGTAGTGACAGTCGTTGGACCCTTTGAAACCCTCCGCGCTAAGGTATTGTTGTAGGAGGCTAAAGGGTAGATTTCTGCTTCTATGCTTAGCATCATGGTGCTATCTTCCTGTTTGTATCTAGGTGCAGAACCTTCGATCATGCAATGCTTTGTGCATCTTTCTGTAGCATCTAACTCTTGTATGTTTAGTACCTTAGAACCTAGAGCTAACTCTGTATAGTCCCCCCTATGCCGTAGTGTTCTTTAGTAGGAGATGAACCAATATGTGTGTCACACTACCCTATCCTTATCATTTATCTTACCCTTGTGTTTGAGTTGTTGTTTCTTTCCCTATCTTATGGTTTATATTCAATGCAGAAGCATAACTCTTGATATCTGTCATTGCCATCCATGGATACGATACCCTTGGAATACTCACTTCCCTATGGAAATGCTAGAATGGTATATATGTGCGCTTGTGGATTCATTCATGATCGTTACGATTACCTCTGGCTATTCTTGGCGCTCGCTCTAACTCAGTGTCGTTAGTAGTGACGTTAAGAAACGCCAACAAGCATTTTTAGCACTGTTGCCGGGGAAGTGTTCGGTATTTTAGCGTCACTCGAATAAATCAGCAAGCGCATAGATACCATTGTAGTTTTCACCTCAGATTGTTCCAAAGGTATCGAATCCAAGCAATGTGTGTGCACTAACTTCTATTCTAATGGTCCAAGGACACACCACGATATTAGGCACGGGAAGAGAGGATTCCTATGGATAGCTCTACATATGAGATTAAAGGTTGATCTCTCAAGAAGTTTCTTCAGGCTTGGCTTATCCCTAATCTGTTAGGCGACTCCGGCCTACGATTCTAAGACGAACCTCAACCTACACTATATCCGAACGTGGAGGATTTCAAAGGATCAACGGGGCTGTCACCACTTGCGATCTACCTCTACCTATCCGTGGGATATACGGCAAACGAAGGATAACCCTTAGCCTAGACAATACGTCTATGCTACTAATTACTACTGCAGCCTGACTACACTATCCCGTGGTGCGTAGCAACCTACGTCACTCTATTTTGAATATAGAGCAACGAACCCACATGGAGGGCAACTGATCTCACTCCACTATAGGAACTACTAGATTATATTAAATGAATGCAAGAGAGCATTCAGTCATACAATAGGAGAACATACAAACGAAAGATCTACACACTAGCAAAGGGAAAATACTACTCATGCAACCAAGCATAAAGCTAGAAGGAATCACGAATGTCACTTTGGTCTAAATGGAATATGCGGGAATATCCACTATATGCTAATTGATGAACATGCATACAAACGGATATGAAAACTATGAACTTGTGCCACAAGATCAAAGGGTTGTGTTCATGAAGAATGCGAGCCTCTAAATCAAGAACACTAGAAGAACACAAGAACATAACACGTCTGTATGAATGCTACTTTAGTCTAAATAGAAAATAATGAAATACTCACTTTAGTCTAAGTGAAGAACAACAACATCATAGAGACACATTCCTCTCTCTCTCTCCTCCCTCACTTTCCACTCCAACACATCTAGAAAAGGAGAATGGTATGGTGAAGTGTGTGTTGGAAATGAGCCCCTCCGTTTCTATTTATAGGGAAAGGGCTTTGCGGTCTTAGACACCAAATGCCACAAAAACGGGATGAGCTGCGCTCTAGGACCAATCAAGGACAACCACATGGAAGCAGATGGCGAACAGAGGAAATCCCAGATCGGCCGATCCAGGGATCGACTGATGTAGGCCCACCATGTTCTGTGTTGTGCTTTCTCCCAGTGACTGATATGTGGGCCCTTTGACGATTCCAGGTGTGTAAAGTTTTGAGGCTGTTTGGGTCCTTGATGGGCCCTTGGATCCTTGTGTTGTACACGTGGTAGTGTCTGGTTCGTCGGGGATTGCTTCACTTGGATTGATGATGTGTCATGGACACATAGCATCCAATGTGGCAGCACGTCAGCACGTGGCTGGTGTGGGTCCCATCGGGCCCACATGATATCAGGAGTGTGATCTTGTCTTGTGCATATCTCTTCCATCTGGAGTCCGAAGTAGACAAATGATATATCAATTTTGATCGTCTCGACAAGCATATCAAATTAGTGCAATCCAATTTGGCATTTCAGACTATTTATGATGATGCCATATTCATGCCATTGGTTCACTTGCTCTCAACTATATCATTTGCCACGCATTTTGGTGTGTCCTGCAACAAAAGTTAGAAAGACCAACACATGTGGAACTTGTCAGTGTAAAGCCCTATTCTAGTGTTGATGATCACTTTTCATTTATTTAATGTAGGAGTTGACGGCATAAAAGTGGTACTTAACAGCGGTCAACAAAACCCCCACACTTGACCTTTGCTCGTCCTCGAGTGAAGGAGAAAGGATCAAGGTGGGACACGATATCCAAAGGTACGAAGCGAGCATAAGAGACATTCCAAACCATACCTTGTACTTGCGAACTCTGTGGAGTGTCTATCATGCATCTTGTGTAGTTGTGGAATGGAACAATCATGAATCAAATCACTTCTGCTCATTATGTCAAGTAACTTGGGGTTTTGCAATAAGTTTTCAAAACAAAATCTTGCTTAGCTCCTCATTTGATTCTCTCAAATCGCTCAATGTGTATATGTCCTCACCAAGGCATTAGACTTCTAATGAGGGCTATATGTGCAGCTCAGGGTAGGATAAAAGATAAAGCATACTTGCATCACATCTATTAAAAGTCGAAAGCGGATCCAAAGAGGGTAGTCCTGAGCTTTGGGTATGTTTGTAGGCAGTACTTAAAAGGGCTACACCTAAGTTTTTGCACAAAGTTACTAAGTAAATCTAGGGTTATAAATTATTTTGCATTTATGCCAGATCTGTGTATTTATTTAGTGTAGCTTCATGTGTAAGCTTTCTGTGACTAATCTTGTGGCTACTTTCTTGTCATGCTTAGGTGTACTCCTGGTAAATTTAGCTTGTATTTATAAGCTGTTTACATATCTGTTTCTGAATGATGCTTGTTTATGAAGTAAAATCCATATCTCAGTTTCTGTTGGTCATTTAGTGCTTATCTTAGGCATAGATGATGTGCAGGTCATGTTTAGGCTATGGAAGAAAGTTGGTCTACAGATGAGTCATATATTTCTCTTAATAAATACTTTGTGAATAAATAGGTTGAAAATGGTTATTTTTGTGTAGCATGAATGAAATAGGTTCTGGAGCTAATGTTTGGTGTGTAACCTAGTTTTAGTCTATAGTAGCTCTGTGTAAATTTTGAGCACCAGTGCATGAGTAGTTTTCTCTGTATTTAATATTCTTGCTTTTGCCTTGATTGAAATGCTGTATTTTTCATGCTCTGCACTTAGCTCCAAATGTTATAAAAATTTTATCAGTAGCTCTGCTAAAGCCTTATGTGCTTGTACAAAATGTTTCACTATGTTTTACTGCATAGTTTTACCAGAATGATTTTTGGAAGAAAACTAGTATATATATAAAAAGATCACGGAAGAAATTGTTTCTTTAAAAGCTTGTGTGTGCTTTACCCCAAGAAATGCTGCCTTGGACCTCGGAATGGTCACTTAAATGTTTCTGTGATAATTTTAGTTTGTTTCCTTATGTATGCACCAAATCACTCTTGAAATGATTACTTAATAAATTATTGCTCGAGTTATCTTTATGGAAGAGTATGCTGAATATATTCTATTTAAATGAATATGGAAAACTCAAGACCGTACACGGTCATGTGATGTTTTGTAAATGAATAAACTAACTCCACCAATTAACTGTTGCATATGCATTCTACGTGTAGAACCTTTCGACGTTAGCCCCGAGTTCGTCCTGGATCGAGGTGACGGACCGTACGAGGGAAGGAATCGACTACGTGGACGTGCAACGAGACCCGAACCAAGTTCGGAAGTTTTCCTACTAACTTGCTAGCAAAGGCAAGCCCCGGTTTAACATTCACCTATGTGTTTCCTTCTTTTTAAATTCTGAAATTTATGCTTGATTACATATGTGCATTTACGTTCAGGAGTTGAATGGAAACCCTAGATGCATGATCCACAAGTACCTATGATCTTTTTACTAGTATGCTAGGTCGATATATGCTATGCACTAAGGACCCGGTACAAGTCGAGTGATGTACTTCGCTCGCAATGATAGGTTGTTATGTTGGAATCATAAGACTTGTTAAATCGAATTGCTCACGTGGTAAGAGCATGGGATTTTGGGCTCTGGTCCAGTGGTTAAGATATAAAGCGTTTGAAAGTACTAAACATTTGTCGAACATGGGTACGGTAAACCTAGTACCGGAACGACGCGGTGCGGGAACTTTAGGCTACTACTCTTGGGCTTCTGCCCTAGGCTAGCTACCTGTGGTGCATGGTGATGCAGGATGCTAGTGTGAGGCATGCCAGCTAGCTATGTACCTAGGACTGTGGCATGTGATCCTAATCTGAAGAATGACGGGAACTGTTTGGTTGAAAACACTCTTTGTGAGGGTTTTCTCTCGTATGTTTAGGTTCACCTTGCAAGGTTATTAATCGATCGATCGTCGACCTCTCACCGTTATTTGAGATTTCTTAACCCTCTATCCATGATAATCCCTCTATGATGGAATGTGATAAACCTGATGTTTGATTAATTGTTTGCACAAGTATGCTTGAATTAGTTGCTTATCTAGTAATAATTGATCTACTAGAACCAGAGCTAAAATATTGGAAGTAAGGATGTACAAGTATTTATCGTTTATGTATGCTAACTTCCAGCACTTCTTAAGCCACGTGTTTCATACATGTGTAATACCGCATCACGAGTATGCGAGGGTCGATAGGGCAATCCATTCCACGGATCCTATCTTCTCGGTTGGAGGTGCACGTGTTTTATACGTGTACTACGTATGCAAGTCATACGAAGGATGCCATGCATGTTCTATTCAAGATGAACATGTCATGGGTTGTGATGTCACCACCTTTTGCTATACGTGTGCATGATTCCGCATTACGAACATGCGAAGGGGGGCACCATCCATTCAAAAGGGGTGTGTCTCAAGTTGGACGCCGTCCATGCGGTGTAAAATGCATGGATACCATTTCTATAGCAAATGGTAATGTATGTGGACGCTCCCGTGTCGTGCTGGCACGGAAGGTTCTTTTTTTTCTGCAGGTACACTAACCACGTTTTGTACGATCCTTATGTGACTCAAGTGTAGCTCCGACTAGTTATTATAGGGAGAGAAGTATATAAGCCTTGCCACCGGCACTAACTTCGATTTTCGGCTTGATCGCCGTGTGAGGCCGTATGTGACGCTTTTGCATCATGCTAAAATTTTGTCAAACCCTAAAGTGTTGCAAACATACATGTTGTATGCTCTTTAAGTTGCTACCTTGCTCCCTTGTTGTTAAAAATAGGTTGCATGTGTGTAGCTTGTTTTTTAGACAGCTAGTAGATGGATCTGTTGCTTAATTTTGACCTCCTGTTCTAAGAAGAATTTGGCTAGATGATCTATACCAAAGTTTCTCCATATCTAACCTAGTATCGGCTGCCAAAAAATCATGATCATAGCTTCTATAGATCCCATGTTATGCCCGAAATAGCGACACCCTATCTTGCTGTCTTTCTTGGAGACCTCACTCTGAACTTGCAATTTTTCAAGCATGTTCCTATCTGATCCAGAACTACCGTTGAATACCAAAGATATGCCTCATAACCTTACAAAGTCGCTACAAAAATTTGAGAATTTTTGGGACTGTAGTTTCTGAGTTATGAATCTTTGTTCACAACTGACAGAACTTTAGGCCGATTGTATGTCACGCTCGATTGAGTTAGGCATACTCTATACCTTTGAATAGATGGCAATCCCAAAGTTTACCCCTATAAGGATCCAATCGTTCCTGAGTATCTACTTAAGAACTCAAGGAAAGATAGATTCCTTAGTATGATTTTTGCATGCAACTCACTATCAATGTTATGAATTTACCCTTGTGCACAATCTTTTCATCAGAATACTTACTTTTGTCACTTTATCCAGATGTCCAACTCCGGATCCACCACTAACATGACAGTGTGGACTCAGTTGAACTGCCTTGAGGAGGGTGGTTTCCCTGCACTTTTGTGGGACACCCTAAAGGATTTTGGATACACCACGTACCCAGAATACAAGGGACGTGAATTCATGACCGCAGGACAAATCCTTCATTGGCATGTGAGGGTGAAGATCCCCATTTGTCCGACGAATCCCAACTGGGAGGAATGGGATTGTACAGCCATAGGCTTGACAATGCCCAACACCATACAGAAGGCCGCTCTTGAAGCTCTCACCACCTTTTGTGGAAAGCACTCTGCCTCAATGGCTGGTACTCCAGCCAAGGTGATTCCCGTGGGAGCAGAATACTCCGGGCAATGGGCGGAACTTGGAGCATTTCTCCCCGCTCCGGGCATTGCTCACTATAACCCTGATCTTGCTACCTCCTCCCGCTTCTCCAAGGCCATGTTTGACACCTATCAGTTGATGGTAGGAGAAGGTGTGTTCTACAGACACCAAATGTATAGGCAGCATGTTCTAGAAGGAAGTGGTAGTGCACAAGAGTTGGAAGGGGCTAGAGCTCAGATAGCATCTCTCAAGAAGAAAAGATGCAAGGATAAGAGAAGAATTCGTGAGATGGGTCAAACCATTCTTGAGCAGAATTTCATGCTACAACATAATGACCAGTACATGTTGGACCTAGAGAATCAGCTGCAAGCCGCAGTAGCTCCTCCTATTATTCCTGAACCAGGAGAGGAAGAAAACCCAGAGGATGCTCAGGGAGAGTCTGGAGTAGAGTCTGGACCTGCCTCCAATTGAGCTTGTTTCACCTTAAGTAGACCGAATAAGAGAAGGTGAAGCGAAGACTAGTTGATTCCCGTGGAAGCCAATCTGCAGGCAGTAGGGCAATGATGTGCTGAAATGTTGTAGTAGAAGGACATACTCTACGATGTGCAACCGCTTTTGGAAGGATGTTGATGTAGGGTGACCTAGGAGTATGCTTTTCGCAGCTAGACTGCAGTGTAACCATTATGTTATGTTGTGATGATTCCTGAACTTGACCTTAATGTAATATGATGGATGAATCCCTTATCGCCACATTCTGATGACTGAGTGAATACCGCTGTTGTGATCAATTCTCAAATCTAGTGAGTACCCAAGTACGATCATCTCTATGGGACAATCAGTGTTTCGGTTAAAAATCCTAGGAGTTTTCGGCTTTTCCTTGATAAACTTTCCCGCCGTCCTCCATTTGATTTTACCCACCTTGAGCTTCTATCTTAGCTTGCTCACAAGACTTTTCGAGTAAATAAAACTTGAGTAAGGAGTAATTAAAATACTTAAGTTGTCGCATGTATCACCCTCTTAATGAAACCATTCACCAGCATGATCATGCATTGCACAGCATATGCATGAAACCCTTGGAGGACTAACATGCATACGCCTTATAATCTCAATCTCTCTACCCTAACCTTGTTTTGATTGGTAGCATTGTTATCCAATGACCAAAGGTGCCGCGTCGGAACTGAGGGTATCATATGTGTTGCAGCCATGTGATTACCATTAGGTGCGCGCTAGGTATCTTCGTTGTGAGAATGCAACCCGCGGCAATAAATATTTCTCAACCTTATGTTCCAAACCTCTTTTCAAGTATTTTAAAGGAAAACAGGCATGCTAACTTTATGACATGAGCATCATATCTCATGAACATGTACATTGTGCATTCACCAACCTGTGCATCATGCCACATGCATCATGCACCCATCCTATGCATCTCACACTATGCATCATGGCATTTGCACCCTGAGTCATATGCACCACACCATATGCTCATCCGCACGCGCATTCGCCATGAGCATGAACATGTACCCCATTCCATTGTGCACCTCATGCTTAGTTGTACCACCATAGGTTCATTTGGTACATCTCATCTAGTTAAATAAAAGTATTGCATCAAGCACACTCAACTTAAGTAACCAGTGAGCAAGTGTTTTCCCGAAATGCCGTATCAACTTATCCATACAAACCAGTGTTGTCTCCTAACCCTGGACGACACCTTGCAACCAATCTCTATGACATCCATCATGGTTATGGACCTAACCTCGAATCCTAATGATGGAAATCTCTATCCATCGTCGCCCCGCTTGTTGCTCTTCGGAGATAAAACCAAGAATCATAGTGAACATTTTGGACAAACAGTGTTTACTAGCCTTCCCTTTCTTCATCAAAATCGCTATGGAACTCGTCAAATGGATCCTCCGTCTGTTCAATTGTGACGATCTCCGAGCAGAATTCCAACCCAACCGGCTAAGTTGAAGGAGAAGTGGTAGTGCTTTCTTTGCAGTCAAGGTTCTCTAAAAGTCAAACGTATGAGAGTTTTTTTTGAGGAAACAGGAGAGGGTTGCCCCTACTAGATATATATATATTAAATAAGTAAAGGTCTGTTACATCTAGGTTGAATCAAGAAACAAAAAAATTTACAAAAAAACGTATGAGAGTTTTCCGTCACTCCCCAATCTACGATCTGTTGATCATACCCTCTAAATCTTAGGAACCAGAAGATCAACTAACAAAGGATAGGTAGAGTTTCGAGTAGAATTCTCGTTACCACCAGCTAAACCCAGATGGTGGACCTCCGGGAGATTTTCTCCTGTTCCCACCGTCAGCATGATCGTTTCTTCAGACCGTTGAAATTCATCCTTTTCAGCGCCACGAACGCATGACGCCGTAGCGACAACCTGCCATCTCTTTTCTGCAGCCGCGATCACATCACCAAGCTCTCTCGAGGATGAGCAATATCGAGACATGTGTCGTCACCACCGGATCACTCTGTCAGCCCCCACCACAGATGACCTGGGATGACCGTTATATTTCCGCAGCAGCATAAAAAGGAAATCTTTCCACAATGCCGCCAGTTTCAAATCTCTCCTCCCAGTTGAGTTTGATATCACTGTCGCCTTCCTTTCCCCTCTGGCTGTTCTTTGGAACCGCCACCAGCCATCTCCACTGTCTGCTCCATTCCTCGCTAAGTAAATCTCTCCCCGTTCTCTTCAACGACACCAAGAAGAAGATCAGAAGAAGATCCCGAGCCTACACCGCCAACCATGGCGCAGTTTCTGGAGATGTTCGAGAAGATTCGCTAGATGCTGGTAGTGATGTATCTCTGTGTTGCCGATGGTATCTGTCTGCTTTTAGTTTTTCATGTATATATCCATCGCCTGCTTCCTCATGAGTGGCATAGAAACAAGTGAGGATAGTCCATGTATCTTTTGCCGTGTCTGAATTCTCGATGCCAAGAAGTGTAATCCGATGTGTCTTTCGTTCTAAGTTAGCTTGTCTTATCGAAGAACATCACCCTAATTGTTACTATCTGATCTCGAAGGAGATATCATGAATGATCCTTTGTTGTACATATTCTATTTGTTAATGTTTATGGACAATCTTATGAGTATGTGTTTAATGAAACCTCAATCTTTTAGATGGGGGAACCGACACGCAACTTCTCCAAACATTTTGGTGGACCGAGTGGTAGCAGTATGCCACCACCTCCCATGGCTATACCAGAAGGTTTTACAACTGCTCAAATGGAAGTAGTACGCTAGATCCTCCAGGTGCAGCAGCAAATCTTTCAGATGCTACAACCACAACCTACAGTTAGTGCCACACCAACTCGACCAGAAAGGTACACTGAGGCTAAGAATTCCATCAGAGCAATTCCAGAAGAACCTCACCGTTGTGAGCCTGACTCATCCCAAGCACCTGCCCAAGCAGATATAGATACGATCGCCAGTACAATCCAGAAGTTGGGAGAACAAAATGCAATGCTTGGCCAGATAGTATACAATGTTACCCATGGACTTTACCAAGGGTTATCTCAGACCAGCTTAACGGCCAGCTTCACTGGGCCATTGTTTGCATCAGTGGCCGAACAAGCCCGTCTCTATAATCTATTAGGGGATCATATGAACCAGGATCGATTCAACACCTCTGACTCTCTTTTACCACCATCACAGCTACCTATGGATCTTAGGAAGGAAGAGAGAAGGAGTAGGAAGTCCAAGCAAATTTTTCCTGAAATGGATTTGAGTGGATGGGAAATTACCTGCACCAAATTCAAGCCATGTGCTACAAAGCAAAACAGCAAAACTCAGCAGTTCTCAAATTCTAGTGCACTTCCGTCTCCACGCAATCAGAGAAAACCCCGGTGCTACAATTGTAACCGACGGGGGCATATAGCCAAAGAGTGTCTAGAACCGCAGCGGGACCAAAGTGAAGGGTTTGAGAATAGGAAACTCAGGAGACAACTTGCCCAAGCCAATGTTTCAACTACAATCACCCTACCGGAAGGAACAATGGAACAACGGGTACACTCCTCTTGACACTACCATTCCCATTTGTTAGAAACTACGAATCTTGGGACGAGATTCCCTTTTAAGGGGGGTAGGTTGTGACGCCCCAGGTTTTCAATTAGGGTGTTTAGCTCTAATGACGGGTCAACCTGGGTCATCACCTCAAAAACCGAGCCAACAATCCCTAATGGTCAGTGCTTGGTCAAAATTGGTCAAATTTGGTCAAAGCATGGTCAACACCCCACCTAAACCCCCTTGAACCCTACTCCATGCTAGAACTTTTGCCGCGCTCTCCAAATTTCATCTAAACACTTTGCTTTTGGGCGGCATTGCTAATTTTGAGTGGATAAGGGTGAAAAACTCGGTCAACGCCAGCAAGTACTATTCACAGGTGCCGAGAAAATCTTGATTTTTGCCTACGATTTGTGCAAGATCATTTGATCTAAACAACTATCGGCCTTTGCAAATGTTGTAGAGGGATCATTGATCTCCAACTTTGCTAATTATCACTTGGTGCACTTCAGTATCGAAATCGAGAGAAATTTTGAGTCAAACAGTGCCTCACCGAAACATTCGTGCGCCGGAGGTCACTCGCGCACGACGCCGTCGCGCTCTCGCCAAGTCGGCCACCAGACATGCGAACGTCGAGGCATGGCTCCGCCTGCCGGTTCGAACGCCGAGGTACTTTCCGCGCACGCATGCTGGGGTCCACACCCGCACCGATGTCCACGCCCAATCCCCTTTAGCCACACGCCGAGCCCCTGTAGGCCACGCCGCACTGACTATCGCCGCCTCTCCTATCGCGTCGCCGCTGTACGTCGTCATACCCCGCCATGCCGCGACCGCCTCTCCTGCCCAATCGCAAGCGTCGTCAAGTCGTCATCGCCGTCTATAAAACGCCACACCCGCCCATGCACACGCACGCCGCCAAAGCTGCTCTGCACTCCGCCACCGTGCCCGCCATTAGAGCTCTGCGGTGAACTCCACTCCCCAGCCTCACCACCGCCACTCGAGCTCGGCTACGCAACCACTTGTACCCCATATAGCCCTCTGAGCCACGCCTTGCCCTGCACCACCCCTCACCTCCCTAGAATCAGAGCCGCGGTGGCCGCATCACCACTGCCTCGCCGCCGAAGCTCACCGGAGTAGTCCCCGTGCCGGCCATCTCGCCCAATCGACCCCTGGTTAGCACCCATGAACCCCCGTGCCGCTTGTGGACCAAGCCCGGCCGGCCCTCACCGCCGGCGAGCTTCCCTGCGTCGCCAAGGGTATCTGTGCGATGATTGTAAAAGTCCTAGGGCTTTTGTGTAAAAGGCAGGGGCTGTTTTGTGAAGAAAAAGTCGAACCAAGGGCTTAGCTGAAAATAGATTCTACCCCTTTATCTTGTTTGGTCCAGTTTATTTGGAAAATCGTATAAAATCACAAAAAAATCGTCAAAATGCAAAACCAATTTTGCTCATCTCCTTATGATCAGATCTGCATCTTTTACAAAGATTGTATATACTTTTGTTGGATAGTTTTTGTATGAAAAATCAAAACCAGTCTATATGTGTTTGTTGATAACTTGAGTTCTACTCATGAGCTAGTCTTGAGCTTTGGGTATGTTGGTAGGCAGTACTTAAAAGGGCTACAACTAAGTTTTTGCACAAAGTTACTGAGTAAATCTAGGGTTATAATTTATTTTGCATTTATGCCATATCTGTGTAATTATTTTGTGTAGCTTCATGTGTAAGCTTTCTATGACTAATCATGTGGCTACTTTCTTGTCATGCTTAGATGTACTCCTGTTAAATTTATCTTATATTTATAAGCTGTTTACATATCTGTTTCTGAATGATGCTTGTTTATGAAGTAAAATCCATATCTCAGTTTCTGTTGGTCATTTAGTGCTGATCTTTGGCATAGATGATGTGCAGGTCATGTTTAGGCTATGGTAGAAAGTTGGGCTACAGATGAGTCATATATTTCTCTGGATAAATACTCTGTGAATAAATAGGCTGAAAATTGTTATTTTTGTGTAGCATGAATGAAATAGGTTCTGGAGCTAATTTTTGGTATGTAACCTAGTTTTAGTCTATAGTAGCTATGTGTAAATTTTGAGCACCAGTGCATGAGTTGTTTTCTCTGTATTTAATATTCTTGCTTTTGCCTTGATTGAAATGCTATATTTTTCATGCTATGCACTTACCTCCAAATGTTATAAAATTTTATCAGGACCTCTGTTAAAGCCTTATGTGCTTGCACAAAAAGTTTCACTGTGTTTTACTGCATAGTTTTACCAGAATGATTTTTGGAATAAAACTAGTACATATATAAAAAGATCATGGGAGAAATCATTTCTTTAAAAGCTTGTGTGTGCTTTACCCCAAGAAATGCTGCCTTGGACCTCGGAATGGTCACTTAAATGTTTGTGTGATAATTTTACTTTGTTTCCTTATATATGCACCCAATCACTCTTGAAATGATTACTTAATAAACTATTGCTCGAGTTATTTTTATGGAAGAGTATGCTGAATATATTCTATTTAAATGAATATGGAAAACTCAAGACCGTACACGGTCATGTGATGTTTTGTAAATGAATAAACTAACTCCACTAATTAACTGTTGCATATACATTCTACGTGTAGAACCTTCTGACATTAGCCCCGAGTTCATCCTGGATCGAGGTGACGGACCGTACGAGGGAAGGAATCGACTACGTGGATGTGCATTGAGACCGGAACCAAGTTCGGAAGTTTTCCTACTAACTTGCTAGCTAAGGCAAGCCCCGGTTTAACATTCACCTATGTGATTCCTTCTTTTTAAATTATGAAATTTATGCTTGATTACATATGTGCACTTACATTCAGGAGTTGAATGGAAACCCTAGATGCATGATCCATAAGTACCTATGATCTTTTTACTAGTATGCTAGGTTGATAGATGCTATGCACTAAGGACCTTGTACAAGTCGAGTGATGTACTTCACTCGCAATGATAGGTTCTTATGTTGGAATCATAGGACTTGTTAAATCGAATTGCTCACGTGGTAAGAGCATGGGATTTTCGGCTCCGGTATAGTGGTTAAGAGATTAAGCGTTTGAAAGTACTAAACATTTGTCAGACATGGGTACGGTAAACCTAGTACAGGAATGACACGGTGCAGGAACTTTAGGCTACTACTCTTGGGCTGCTGCTCCAGGCTAGCTACCTGTGGTGCGTGGTGACGCTGGATGCTAGTGTGAGGCATGCGAGCTAGCTATGTACCTAGGAATGTGACATCTGATCCTAATTCGAAGAATGACGGGAATCGTTTAGTTGAAAACACTCTTTGTGAGGGTTTTCTCCCGTATGTTTAGGTTCACCTTGCAAGGTTATTAGTCGATCAAATCGTCGGCCTCTCACTGTTATCCGAGATTGCTTAACCCTCTACGATGGAGTGTGATAAACCTGATGTTTGATTAATTGTTTGCACAAGTATGCTTGCATTAGTTGCTTATCTAGTAATAATTGATTTACTAGAACCAGAGCTACAATATTGAAAGTAAGGATATACTCCTTAGTCGCTCTTTGGCAAAAACAAACCCACTAGCCAAAAGCCATGCATGATTAGAAGGATAAGTCTTTATTTTAGACGGGTAAGCCTTGCTGAGTATTAGTATACTCAGCCTTGCTATAAATGTTGTTTTCAGGTATTATGTGTGACCTGGAGAAGTCCTGTCTAGCTGGGAGCTGGAACGAGTGGATGACGAAGAATAATGGTGTTATGGGTGGCCTCCCATGATGCCAAGTTATCGTAGTTTATTTCCGCTGTCATTTAAAACTCTGAATTATGTTTTATTATTTTATGAACTTTGAATGGTGACAGTTAACCCTACGGGGAAGATTAGTATTAAATTGTAAGGTACTCTGGACTCTCCTTCGTGGGGGTTTTAATGTATATGTTTCGATCCTCTATGTGGTTTACAAGTGATTTACCGGGCTATGACCCGACAACACTCAATGGAATAATTCTTCATTATCGGTTAATGACCAAAGTGGATCGGTCTAAGTTATAGTACGGACTTATCTCGGATGGGGTTGTCACATTATGCGAGAGCACATGGAACACGGCGAGTTTATACTAGTTCCGGCCTCCAGAGAGTAAAACCCTATGTCCAGTTGTTGGTGTAGATTGCTTGAGGATTGCGTGATTACAATGGGGGTCACCCTGCCCGCCTTATATTGCCTAGTGGACAAGGTCGGTCGCCTGGAGTCCTGGGCGGTTAAGACCAGGAAACCTAAGTCTAGTTGATTACAACTATTTCCATATTCCCCAGACTGCCTGTTGTTGGTGTTTCTTAACGTCACCACTATTGCGCCGGTTAGCGTGAGCGTGTAAGAATCTCCCAGGTACACTGACGAGTGCGAATAAGTACGCAAGCACACAAAAATACCGTTCTAGCACTTCACCTAGGAAGAAGTATTCCAAGGGTATTGAATCCACGGGACAGATGACCTCCGGCTCGAACCTAGCTGGGGGTCTAAGGACACAACACTGGGTTATAGGATAGGTAGAAAGGAATTGCTTGACAGAGCGCAGAGTCTAGCACGGTCTCTCAGGTATAACCCTCACCTTGGGTGCCAACCCACCATAGCTGTTTAAGGCTAGGAATATGTTCTGGCAATGGGGCCCTACTCGGTACATAGGCGCGGAGGGTTTCAAAGGGTCCAATAGGCTGTCACCACTACGGCCTACCTCTATCATTATGCGAATGTACTTGGTATTCGAAGGATAACCTATGGTCCAGACACCATGTCTACACCACCGACTACTACTATAGCCTGACACCGTCTGACGTCCCGGTAGCCCTACTATAGCACTCCGTATAAATACGGAACTACAAATCCGCGAGGGAGATACTGGCACTAGCTCAAGGTATGCTCTATCACTCATGCAAGATCACGAATGCACTTTGATCTAATTAGAGACATGTAGGAGCATCAACTTTATTCTAATAGACAAGCTAACATACAAACGGAATGCAAACTTATGATCCAGCTCTACTAGATCGAAAGGGTTGTGTTCGAAGAACACAAGCCTCTAAATCAAGAATGAACGAAGAACAAAAGAACAATTCACCTATGCATGCATACGACATTAGCCTAAATAGAAAATGTCGAAATACTCACTTTAGTCTAAATGAAGAACAAAGGCACCACTGAGGATCATTCTTGAGGAAGATGTCATGAACATGACATGTCCCCAAGCATTCCCCCTCACTTCCTAGCACTAATTCTATACAAAGAGCTCCAAGGCCAAAATGAAGAGGAAGAGGAAAAGTGTGTGTCCAAGAATGGGGCCCCTCCCCTTCTATTTATAGGCAAGGGAGTGGCTTGCTCCGGGCACCAAATGCCGCCAAAACGCCTGGGATTGCAACAAGTGACCAATCATGAAGTAACACGTGGAAGGTGGGGATCAGGGGACACAGAGGAAGTTCGACCGATCCTAGAGTCGGCCGAAACCCCCGAGCCTCCCCTCATGTTGTGCTTTCTCCAGGAGGTTGGCAGGTGGGCCCCATGGTCACTGCCCCGTGCATGCCAAATTTCCTAGCGGTTTGGGTAGCAAGTGGGCCCTTGAATCCATGTGAAGTTGACGTGGTAGCGCGTGATTCGTCGAGAGTGTATCACATGGATTGGTGATGTCATTGATCCAGGGGAATCCTATGTGGCAACTCCTCGTTGGCTCAGCTCAAAGTACTTGGATCAAAGTCATGTGCTTTTGCTCCTGTTTCTAGTGCGAATTGCCTATATTTGCATAATCACCAACTCTTGTGGAAATGATTAGTTTACGCCCTATTCTAGTGTTTGGTGAGTATTTTTCATGCCAAAATGTACATGCTGATGGGTATGAAATGAGTGGATAACAGCCGTCAACAAATACCCCCACACTCGACCTTTGCTAGTCCCTAGTGAAGGGAAGAACAAGATCAAGGTGAGACATGATGTCCAAAGGTATGAAGCAAGCATAAGAGATATTCCAAACCATACCTTGTACATGTGAACTCTGTGAAGTGTCTATCATGCCATCTTGGGTAGTTGAGAAATGGAACAGTCATGAATCAAATCACTCCTGCTCATCATGTCAAGCAACTTGGGGTTTTGCAATAAATTTTCAAAACAAACCTTACTTAGATCCTCATTTGATTCTCTTGTATCGCTCAATGTGTATGTATCCTCACCAAGGCATTAGATTGCCTTTATGTATTGCAAAGTCAAAGACTGGATCCATAGAGAAAATCAAATCACACAATCAGATCAAGATGTGCACGTGTATGGATATGGTTGGTATGGCAAGGTGGATACTAGGCCTGGAATGGGTGCTAGATATTACCATACATATATGATGAATGTTGGTTGATGGTAAGGTGAACACTAGCCCGGAATGGACACTAGTTATTACCATCTAAGTTATGGAACTCCTTTTTGCATGATCCCATCTCTATCCTTTTTCTCCTTTATTTTGGGACATGGGCTATTCTTTCTTTCCTCTTTTCTTTTCATCTTTTTTTTCCTTTCTTCATCATGCCTTTAGCATGTGTCTCACTTTTTTTTCATAGCCAATGTCTTTTTGAAGGACACTTCCAGTGTAGAAGCATAGCAAGGGGAAAATGGGTGTGCACATGAATCTTGATCATGAAAGTAGTGAAAAGAATTCTCACAAGGGTCACAGAATTTGACAAAGCTCAATGTATTAACAAGCAGCATACGAGTATAAGGTTTTCAACTAAAAACATCATATGGCTTTGGTAGGACAGTGACATATCAAAGAGGAACTTTGCAAAGGGTTTTCGGGTTTTCAAATAAAATTCCCAAGCACTCAAACATTTAGAGCGAAAATCATATCATCAAGCCGTATCTGAAACGCCAACTACTTAGATGAGCATGAGTTCCCTATAATGATATTTGTTCACAAGTATAAAGATGATAGGTAAGGAATAAAGCATATGTAAGCCAACCACAGGAATCATGTAGGGCAAGAGAAGCACAATAATTTGAGTTTGATATGAAGGATAGGAATTGAAATTCAATCAACCTCATCGATAAAGGAGATTGAGATAGAGGGTGCACATACCATCGATTCTGAAGGATAAGAGATCAAGGAAGATGAGTGGTGATTCGGCTGACCATAAGGTGGCCGACTCACTCTAGTTTACCTTTGTCTTGTCATGAAGGAGTAGTCGATGTTGTGCAACTTCTGTATGGGAGTTCTCGAGTGGATATGTCGATGATGAGCTCAAGAGAACTCACCCACACTAGTATTTGTGCCTGGTGCTGTTCTTCAAATAAAAGTTGGAAACAAAAGGTAGACCCTACTGGTTCAATAACCATGGAGCCTTTATTCAAATTCAAATATTTTTGGTTTTTTTTATTGTCACCATATCATTTACTCAAGAAGGGTTAGATCAAGATTCATTCCATAAACAAAGGGGACTATACTTACCTTGGACCTTTGAAAGGTCATATGTACCACCTTTGCATGTTGTGCAACATGACACCTCAACTTACCTTCTCATTTGAATTTAGCTCAATGACATACCCATTCAAATTTGACAATTTTTCTATGGGGGATAGTCAGCATCCAAGATCTATGAAAAATATAACTCCAAGGTTCATCAATCAAAACTCAATGCCATGTCTTGTTTTGACTAAAGAAGACAATTTTAACCTAAGCACCATTCTTAATTTAAAACAACCTATGAATGTATGTTCAAAGAAACATTCAAACCAGAGCATATGAACCAAGATAAAGGAAGCATGAAAGCAGGATCAAACTATTTTCAAAAGGGACATAAGCATGAGCATATGACGGTGAACCTCGAGCAACCTCCCGGAAGGCCTTTGTTTAATGTCAAAAGCAGGACTTACATAGCTAGTGGGCAAGATGCAAGAGCTAACATCATTTCCACACCAGGATAAAATTTGGTAGAGGAGGAACTTTACTCATGATGCTCACATACCTCCCCCACACTTGATGTTTGCATTGCTAGGCAACAAAACTCAAGTGTGTGGAGATCAAGCTTCCTTTTGTAAATGTTTCCTCACCAAAACTTATCGAGGTAGCTCACATGTTCGTAGGCATCACCTGTCCATTCTTCTTTTCAATCTCCACCTGAAAGGTTAGTGACCAAAAATACCTAAAGGACAACTTATCCTAAAAACATGTTCTAGCTTTTATTCGAAAAGGGAAATCAAATCCTTTACTAATACAGGCTATCTCCTGGTAGTGCTTTGTTTATTTAAGGTCATAAGCTCGACCATAGGAACTTCATCTTGCAGCTATCGTTGGTGGTGTCCTTCCCATCTTACCACCAATCCTTGATGTATCAGCGAAGCTTTAGCTACAAGGTTAGTGCCACAGTGCACACACGAAATCTGATATGCTTATGGTAAATATATGCATCTACAACCAACCTTCTGAACTTTCTACAAAAGAGGACCATAAGGCAATTGCAGCCCTCATGCGTGCTCAGTGCACTAAGCATGTCTGACTCTAGAGGGGCATGATGCGAGCATGGTCCGTATAGTATAACAAGAGTGAAACTACCATGCTTGTATGTGGAATCCTTTCCTCCGGACTCCAGAGTCAGTGCTTCGAAAGGTTCCATGGCCCTTGAATTCTCCATCTCAAGAGAGTCATCGTGGACATTCAATGTTGACTCTCGATCATAATCGAAAGCAACATGATACGAGCCAGCGGGAAGAGGCTGAAACTCAGTTGAGAATGGTGACGGTCGTTCGTCTTCACAAAGGTGAAGAGGGTGTTCCAAGTCGTACTCATGAGGGGTAGAGAATTCTACACCCTCAATGAGAACGCGATTGGATGACGTGAACGGAGATGAATGTGTCGTTTTCATGAGCGAGTTTTGCTGGAGAAGAGGCTTCGCCACAGGATATCCCAGACAAGGTGTAGTAGTGGCAGAAACAACTTTCCTAAACTTACCATCTAGGCTCCCTAAGGATGTATCAAAGAGTTGCTCTAATGGGGAGCCTAGGAGAAGATCAAGATCAAGGACATCGAAGTGTGAAAGTCTAAGCTAGCTTTGATCCTGTCTATGGTGAGCGGCTCGACACGTGCGATCCCCTGACATTCAAGAACATGTCCAAAGGGACAAGTCTTGAGGAGCATGTCGGATGGTGCTAGCGGAAATTTGCCCAAAAGAGTTTCCGCTAAGTGCCATGGCAGAATGTTAACCTCCATGATGGGGTTACAGTGGCCTCTATGGTAATCCCTCTAACAGAACAAGGAATGATCAGAGAAGGGAAACTATTCCATGGTGCTTGGGAAGAATATGTCGCTCCATCTGACCACTCCTCCTTCATGGCCACCTCAAGATATGCACCGTCAGGAGGATCGGGAGGCAAAGGAGATACCGTAGGTCTGGGGAAAGGTTCTGTCAAAGGATGTGTAGATGATCCAGCATGGACGAATACGATTTCCCTAAGCTCTTCTTCTGGGTTTCCTTGAGATTTATCAAGAAGTTTTTCTATGGGGAAACCTAGGAGAAAATCAAAATCCATGATGTCATAGATGTGGAAATCTAATCTCACCTCTATGTCATCAATGGTGATCGGCACGTCCCTAGCAATCTTCCGACATGGGAAAACATAGTGCCACCTGAGACTATGGAAAAGTCTATCAGTCGGGATCAAGGGCATGTCACCCGCCAGAGTATGCAAAAGGGTCTTTGGAATGATGCAAGCCCCAACAGTAGGGTCATGGACAGCATCTACAGTGTTTCCTCTCATGGAACAATGGATGATCGTGGAAGTTGAGCTAACCCGAATTGCTTCGGATGTATGCTTCTGAGGTGACCAATCCACTATCGTCCTATGATTCCAAACTTCATCGAGGACCTCATAAAGGTCCAGCGATGCCGTAGGCTTTCCGTGCGAAGAGTGATTTGAGGTATATCTGATGTTTCGGGAAGGATCATCCTCAAATCGGGAACAAAACTCCGAAGGTTGAATTTCTTCTTCCTTCGATGTTCGTGACTCAAGAGAGGATTCAATAGAGGAATCAAGGGATTTGGAGAATGAAAGCTCAGATTCGACTGTTGAGAGACTCTCATAGCTCGTCTTGGATGTTTGGTAGGATTCGTCATAAAAGTCATGGGAAGAAGAGATTTCTAAGAAGAATTCTAGGATCTCTCTTCTTTCCTCTGGAGTTTGGGTTTCGAACGATCCTCCAGCTACGAGGTCGAGCTCTTGTGCAGATTCCAAGTCTATATGCGTGTAAAAGACGTTCGTTGAAGTGTCGTCGGATATAGACAAGTCTGAGCAAGAAGTCAAGAGACTTGAGAACCTAGCCCAGGCTGCACCTATGGACTCCATCTCCAATTGCTCAAAGTCGAAAAGGTCAAACGATAGAGAGTTTATATGTTCCGGATGGGAGAACGAGTACAAAAGTTATCTCGTAGTTCTTCCCAACTATTCACACTACCCATCGTGAGGGTGTACCACTGTTCCGCCCTATCTACAAGAGAGATAGGAAACAAATTCCACCTCAAAGTTTCCTGTGTCATGCCCAGCACAACTAGGCCTGAAAACAGTTCTTCAAACTCCTCCACATGAACATGAGGATTATCGCTAATCGCTCCAGAGAAGGGTCGATTTTGAACCATGGCTATAAAGCCAGGACCGAGTTCACAGCAAGATGAGGAAGTTGATGGTTGCTCTAAGACGAACTCGCCCTAGGGGTAGAGAGGCTTTGACAGGAAGGCATCTCAAAAGGGTAACAGGGATAAAGGTAGAACAAAAAGAAAAAAGATAAAAAGATACGAAGACCACTAGGCTCGAAGATAGAATCAACAACCGTCCCTGGCAACAGCGCCTGTTGGAGTTTCTTAACATCACCACTATTACACAGGTTAGCGTGAGCGTGTAAGAAACTCCTGGGTACACTGACGAGTGCGAACGGATCCGCAAGCACACGGAAATACCATTGTAGCACTTCACCTAGGAAGGAGTATTCCAAGGGTATCGAATCCACAGGACGGATGAGCTCCGGCTCGAACCTAGCTAATGGTCTAATGACACAACACTGGTTGATAGGATAGGTAGAAAGGATCTGCTTGATAGAGCGCAGAGTCTAGCACGATCTCTCAGGTATAAGACTCACCTTGGGCGCCAACCCACCCTAGCTGTTTAAGGCTAGGAATATGTTCTGGCAACAGGGCCCGACTCGGCGCACAGGCGCGGAGGGTTTCAAAGGGTCCAACAAGCTGTTACCACTGCGGCCTACCTCTATCATTACGCGAGTGTACTTGGTATTCGAAGGATAACCTATGGTCCAGACACCACATCTACACCACTGACTACTACTATAGCCTGACACCGTCTGATGTCCTGGTAGCCCTACTATAGCACTCCGTATAAATACGAAACTACGAATTCGCGAGGGAGATACTGTCACTAGCTCAAGGTATGCTCTATCACTCATGCAAGATCACGAATGCACTTTGATCTAATTAGAGACACGCAGGAGCATCAACTTTATACTGATAGACACGCTGACATACAAACGGAATGCAAACTTATGATCCAGCTCTACTAGATCAAAAGGGTTGAGTTCAAAGTACACAAGCCTCTAAATCAAGAACGAACGAAGAACACAAGAACAATTCACCTATGCATGCATACGACTTTAGTCTAAATAGAAAATGTCAAAATACTCACTTTAGTCTAAATAAAGAACAACGGCACTACTGAGGATCGTTCTTGAGGAAGATGTCATGAACATGACATGGCCCCAAGCATTCCCCCTCACTTCCTAGCACTAATCCTATACAAAGAGCTCTCCTCTCCTAAAGAGAGAGGCTCCAAGGCCAAAATGAAGAGGAGGAGAAGTGTGTGTCCAAGAATGAGGCCCCTCCCCTTCTATTTATAGGCAAGGGAGTGGCTTGCTCCGGGCACCAAATGTCACCAAAATGCCCGTGATTGCAACAAGTGACCAATCATGAAGTAACAGTGGAAGGTCGGGATCAGGGGACCCAGAGCCAGCTCGGCCGATCCTAGGGTCAGCCGAAACCCTCGGGCCTCCCCTCGTGTTGTGCTTTCTCCAGGAGGCTGGCAGGTGGGCCCCATGGTCACTCCCCCGTGTATGCCAAGTTTCCTGGCGGTTTGGGTAGCAAGTGGGCCCTTGAATCCATCTGAAGTTGACGTGGCAGCGCATGATTCGTCAAGAGTGTATCACATGGATTGGTGATGTCATTGATCCAGGGGAATCCTATGTGGCAACCCCTCATTGGCTGAGCTCGAAGTACTTGGATCAAAGACATGTGCTTTTGCTCCTCCTTCTATTGCTAATTGCCTGTATTTGCATAATCACCAACACTTTTGGAAATGATTAGTATAAGCCCTATTCTAGTGTTTGGTGAGTATTTTTCATGCCAAAATGTACATGTTGACGGGTATGAAATGAGTGGATAACAGCCGTAAACACCTGTCGGACCCGCCGCCGTCTTATCGTGCACTCCAAGTCTTGTAGTCATTGCGGATAAGATCTTTAGGAGGTCGTGTGGGCCACAGATCAGGTCTGTTGGGCCCACAACTAGGTCGGTTGGTCTTCTAGTGGGCCGGACCCACTTGTCGGGGATGGCCGTGAGACCGGTCAGTGGGGACCCAAGGGTACCCATGTCCCACAAGCCCCCAAGTGCTGTGTAGGCACGTCAAGCTGGATGGAATCATGATGAAGTCGTGGAGCTATTGACAGGTCGATAAGGTGCACATCGGTCCAAAAAAGAAAGAATCTTTAATAACCGACCAGTTTGTGAAATCCTAAGCATAGTGAGGTCGAGTGGCGACCTAAAGGAAGCAGACTTCCAGTAGGTTGAAGCGATGATGAAAAAACAGAGGGCGTTTGAAAAATGCTCTCGTATAGTACTCCCTGATTGTTGAAGTAGGCAGCAAGACTGCTTCGATGATCCAAAAAATGAGAAGAAGAAGAAATCAGCTCAAGAGCCGACTTGATAAGAAACAATGTTTCCCAGAAGGTCGAAGCGACGAGAAAAACAAGAGGGCGTTTGAAAAACGCTCTCGTAGAGTAGTCCCCGAGCATTGAAGTAGGCAGCAAGACTGCTTCGATGATCTAAAATAGGAGGAGAAGAAGAAGAAATCAGCTCAAGAGCCGACTTGACGAGAAACAAGGTTTCCCAGAAGGTCAAAGCGACAAGGAAAACAAGAGGGTGTTTCAAAAACGCTCTCGTATAGTAGTCCCCGAGCATTGAAGTAGGCAGCAAGACTACTTTGATGCTCCAAAAAAGAAGAAGAAGTGATTTTCGTTGTAGTCATGTAGAATCAGTTGTAGAGACACCCAAATATCTTGCATAGCTGCAAAGAGTCTGGCAGAGCCACTTGAGGTATGCTGACCTCAAGAAGGTCTCACGCTAATAGCGCCCAAGCACCCAGAGATACTTGGCAGGGCCAGTTTGGCGCGCACCCCACAAAGAGACCTTCATTCCTTGAAGCAATCCTTCCAATGGTGTCCAGAGCTGGCTGGCAGGGCTAAAAACGCACACTGACCTGCGAGAGGTCATGCATCCAGGGTGCCCAACTAGGTTGGCTGGGACAAAACAATACCAAGGTATTGAAGGACCTAGGAACTGTGGCACGTCGACCTCCAGGAAGGCCATTTTGGTACCCAGACAATCAGCGTAGCTGCCAATTGCCCACTGGATCCATGGTACCGAGGTATTGTCGACCAAGGTAGCGGGCACACAGACCTTAAGGAGGCCCATCGAATATCGTAGACGTGGTTGATTTGGACTCCAGGTGCCCAGACGAATCTTGCAGAGCAGCGAGGCACGCCTACCCCAGAAGGTCTTCAATCGAACCTACGACCATTCTGCTCGAAAAATAGAAATATAGGCTAATTGGTACAAGGTCTGTTTATGTGCAGAGCTGTAGCGGGTGCACCAGGATGTAGAGCCACACAGGGTGCAAATAAGACGCAGAGCCGTAGTGGGTGCGAATGTCATCGAATGAGGTCGTAGAGCCGAAGAGGTCGTAGAATTAGCAGGTACAAGACCATATGGCAGCTGGGCCGTCTGACACGGAGTCAGGCTAGTTGGAGAGATGAATTGTAGGTTCACAGGAGCAACAGTGCAGGGTAGCATGAGCTCGCCAGCTGTCTCGCTCAGCACAACGTGACAAAAAATCGCATCCGACAAAAGTAATTGTTCGTGCGCAACAGACAAAGTCCGCAAAGGCACATACTGTGTAGGTCACAGGCGGCGATATTGGGAGGAAATCACATGCAAACAGTTCACTTTGCGCCCGGTGGAAGACACCTAGCTTTGTCGTCGTGCGTCAGAGAGAGGCGCCAAAAGAGGCCTCACATGTGTACAGTAACTATAGTCACATGCTCACAGTGTTGAGGTCAAATGAGTGCAGGACTTAACTATAAATAGAGCAGATGCTCAGAGGCGAAGCAATCA
Source organism: Cenchrus fungigraminus (assembly GCA_036936925.1). Taxonomy (NCBI): domain Eukaryota; kingdom Viridiplantae; phylum Streptophyta; class Magnoliopsida; order Poales; family Poaceae; genus Cenchrus; species Cenchrus fungigraminus. The sequence goes on along the minus strand of CM072775.1, from coordinate 7,954,044 downwards.
CTACAGAGATCATGAAGTTCCATTGTAGACAATATATCTTGCCATGGGCATGCATCCATCCACCAGACTGTAGAAGGATGAAATTGTAGAAGCTTGGAACTAGAAGAATACTTGTGAAGTGTGGAGTAATCCACCGATCTCTGCGCCCGCATCCACTAAGGAATCTAGAAGGAAACCGGTGTGATACTCCAGGTTCTTGGTGAGTAATAGATACTCATTGAGACCTGGTGGTGAACAGAGTTGGTGGTGAGTGTGCTAGGTCCCAGAGTCTAGTACACACCCAGGGTGAAGAATGCATCTGCATGCAAAAAGTCGGGAGCCCTCACCGACTTGCTAGGAGCAGCGTCGGGCCACCTATCCCTGAGAGGTCTCCACGAAGGTCTGGAAGCCAAAAGAAAACTTGGGATGTGCTCTACCATAGCAGAAAGCATGGCAAGATTCGCTCTATGTAGATCAGATCTTCAATCATGCCCATTATGGGGATGATGTAATTTGTATCTTGTAACTGGTCGATGACCAGATAGGGCTTCTGAAGACCATGTGGAGATGGAGTCAAATATGTAAAGTTCACACTCTTCTGTCAAATCATGTGTAATGCCATGCGTAGAGGAATTGAATCCCCTACGACCTGTTGTGATGCCTTCAGGGGGTCCATCGACCTCAAAAAGGTCAGGGACGCTATCAGGACGACCTGATAGCAAGTAGTGTCCCATCGACCTCCAGAGAGGTCTTGATGACCTAGTAGGCCACCAATGTAGAATTCCAAATAAGTTTGCGAAAATACTAGATTTAATTAGCATTGAGCCGTTGGCGTAGCTATCCGTTGCGAAATAGCCATCGGAAAGCAGCTGTTGTAGAAAACGATCTGCTGGTGCAGAACCGCTGCGCTCGGCGACCCGTTGGCGTAGAGCCATTAGGCACGCCGAACCAAAAACGGCCAGATGGGCTGCAGGAGCCTATATATAGGTCGTGGCTTGCGGGGGCAGACCCCGCTCACACTCTCTCACGTCTGCACCACTGGGGTTCCACATTCCGCCGCTGTCGCTCGAGTCCTTCGCGCTACCGCAGCTAGAGCAAGAGCTCGCCGCCACACGCCGCACCACCGCCACCACCGCCGTATGTGTGCGAAGACCCTCTGCGTCTTTAGGAACAGATCACAAGGGTACACCGAGGAAGAAGAGGAGATGTCGCCGTGGCAGATCCCCACGCTAGAGGAGTAGTGGTCCTCGTCGGAGATGACAGAGGCCAGGATCAAGGCGCTGGTGGAGCACGAGCTGGTGCGGCCTAAGGCGGAGGTGGAGTGGAAGGCGAACGCCGGCCACGACTTCCCCACGGAGGACGTCACCGAGCAGGTCGGCTTCACCTCCTTCTTCGAGCGCAGCTTCAACTTCCCTGCGAGGGATTTCTTCAGAGGTCTTCTTCACTGCTACCGCCTAGAGATGCTACATCTCGTCCCCAACTCCATTACGATGGTGTCTTCGTTTATTCATATGTGCGAGGCCTACTTTTGGCATACTGCCACACTTCAACCTGTGGCGGTAGTTTTTTATGTAAAGCAGCCTGGGAAGTTGCTAGTCGTAGGTAGCACCAGTTTCTAACTTAGGACAGGTCGTAAGGTCGACTACATAGATATGGAGCTACCGGACAACAATTCTGGGTGGAAGTCAGAATGGTTCTAAATAATGAACCAGAAACCGAAGCTCCCAAAGCGCACTAGATTTGGGCCAACCAAGGTCCTTGAATGGGATCTTGCGTTGACGTCTGGATTTCATTCCAGATGAAGAAAGGGATTATTTCATTGTTGCGGGGACAACATCAGTGAAGAGGAGGAGATCACACAACTCCTCGCTAAGGTCACCAAGCTCAAGGAGGCCGGCCTGACAGGAGGGGCGGTAGCGATTCGCTTTAGCCGCCGCCTGGTCCAGCCAATCAGGAATCGGGTGCATCCGGCGTACGAGTACTGGGGTCAAACGGACTCAACTCATGAGGCTAACAGAAAGGTCTCCAAGGAGGAGGTGGTCGCCCGGGTGAAGGAACTCCTTTGCAGACAGATCCGCAACAAGACTTGCCCAAAGGCGTATTTGTTGAAGTGCCCATCTGATTCAATATGTCGCTGACTTTACTGTTGTCGTTTCTTTCATGATTATTAAGAGGTCGACCTCACCCGTCCAACTGGTGGATGAGTACCTGTCCGTCTCGTCGGTTAAGGCAGATCAGGAGGATGAGCCGGAGGTCGTGCAAAGCACCAATCGGCAAACCCGCAGGTCACGACAAGCCGCGAGAAAGATTGCGTAGTGAAAGGTGGAGGCCACCAAGACGACTAAACTAGGGAGCGCTAAGAAGAAGTGAAGGAGGGCCAATAGACCCACCCTGCCATTGGAACAGCAGAAGAAGGATAATGAGGTCGCCACGGGTGATGACTCTGAGGAGGTCGACGAGGAAATTGAGATCAAGGATCTCAGCCCCGAGACCAAACGCTGCAAGGAGGAGGTGATGAAGGTGACACAGGATGACCTCCAAAAGATCAAGGAGAAGTACCGGGCTGAATCTGTGATTTAATCACATGTACCCCCAAGACCGCCCCCAAGGCCCTAAAGATATGCCGCAAGTCGATTGCCAAGTAAGTAGATCTAACGACCTTCTTTTGTCTCTTGTCTTCGCTTTGTATGCTTGAGTGCTAACAGACTGAACTGTGCAGGTCGGCAACATCGTCACCAAGTGTGTCGATCTTGAAGGATTCGATGCTAGAGGTTGATACGGGTGCTCAGAGGTCCGCTCCGCTAGCGACGACCCTGGAGGCCGTGCTGGATCCCAAGCCAATCAACATGCTGCCCTCCCCGACAGCTCAAGATGTTGCAGCGGATCAAGCGCATATCGAGCCGCCGCCGCGCCAAGAAACTGCCGCACCGGGAGGACAGGGTCCGGCCACGTTTTGGCCTGAGTTTGAGACATACCAGGCCAAGGATGTGGACTGGAGCGGTACACATTTTGAGGATGACATCCTCGATGATTTTGAGGATAGCAAGGTCATCAAGAGCTCTATCGTCAGCTTGGGGCAGGCCTTCCAGGTGAGAAGTCATTGTTGTAGTAGAAGACGTAGGGTGTTCATCAATCTGTTAGCAAACTAACATTTTCGTTTTGGTCTTTGCAGAACATGGCCGCTCGAGCTATGGCCCGAGCTGACTTATGCATGGGTGCTGCTGCTGTAACGCTAGAGGCGCACCAGCTGAACCAAGAGCTCCAACGGGTAAAGCGCGAGGCCACCCTCGAGAAGCAGAAACTCGGGGATGAGAAGAAGAAGCTCGCTAACGAGCTAGCTGAGCAGAAGCACTTGGCCACCAATACTGACGAGCTGTTGAAGAAGTTCAGCAAAGGTAAGACCACACTCCCCCAGGTCGTAGGATATGTTTACTTTGCAAAAAACTTATGCTGACAACTGTTGATGCAATAGATGCGCAGGTCGTCAAGAAGCGACTAAAGGAAGACCTCCAGGAAGCTGAGACGGCCATTGCCTCCCTCAAGGTGGAGAACAAGGTGCTGATCGACAGTGAGTACACTATTTGCCAAAAGCTAGCTCATGAAAAGCAAATCAGGAGGGATCTCGAGATCGACCTCGTGGTTGCAATACAGTCGCTTTATAATGATCAAGTGATCATTGCAGGTCATGAAGTGGAGATGGCCGACCTCCAGAGTGTTGCGGGCTTCATCATGGACAAGGTAGTCCCACAGCCCAGCGAAGGGGAGCTGATGTCTTTGTTGGAGCGGCTCACGGTGGTTCCAGAGAAGGTCGACGTGCTGCTGCAAGTTGTGAGCAGGGCAGCAGCCATGGAGATGTTGGTACAGGTGAAGTCGCACTTCCTCGAGGTAGAAGTCAAGAAGATTGCCGAAGGTCCCAATGCTGACACCGACCGTCGATAGGTCGAAGTTGAAGTGGAGGACGCAGCAAACAAGGTTGTAGAGAGCCTTGCCTTCGAGGATGAATATTAGTGGTAGACCTGACTTGTAAATAGGTTAGATCTTGCATGCCCTTGTTGGCCGGAGCACAACAATCTCTGTGATGTGTACAAAACATTATGAAATGAATCCATCTTTATTATGAAAAGTCTTTTTACTTATTCGACCTTGACGGCTCGAAAGCACTTGTGTTTTGAACTCACTAACCACTACTCACGGAGAGGATGGCTTATCGACCATATAGCTCAGTAGGGAGACTAACATATGATCGACGCGTCAGCGGGGTCAAGGACCCAGGTTCAGCAACCTCACAATCAAGGTCGAACAAGCAGGAGACGAGCAATCCAAAGGTAGAAAGACGATCCTCAGGTTGAGCGACCCTTCAGTTGGCGAGGCCAAGCCCCGAGCATGTCGAGGGGAGGAAAACATATATCCCTCAAGTCTAACTACCCAGTAGTTGGCAAAGCCAAGCCCCGAGCATGTCGAGGGGGAGGGAATCAACACAACACACAGAGAGAAGGACATCACTTTCAAAGGTCGATAGAGAACTGTTTAGAAACTAAACTTTATTGAACTAAACTAAATAATAGTAAAAAGTACATATCTTAGTATTTTACATATTCTACGGATTGAATCGTCACAGATGCTGCACGTTCCAGGGGTTTGGAACCCCTTGACCGTCGTCCCACTGGAGGCAATAGGTTGATGGGCTAATGACTTCTGTGACGATGAAGGGGACCTCCCATGGGGCAAATAACTTGTGCATCCCGTCGGTCTTCTGGATCCTTTGCAGGACCAGGTCGCCAACGTTGAAGGAGCACTCCTTGACGTTACGATCATGATAGCGGCATAACTACTGGTCGTGGCGTGCCTGCCGCATTATGGCCGCCACTTTGTTTTCTTCAAGGCTGTCGAGGTCGACTCGACGCGTCTGCTCTCCATCACCTTCATTGTAGTGTTGGATGCGAGGTGCACCATACACTACGTCAGTGGGGAGGACGGGCTCCGAGCTGTAGACTAGAAAGAAGGGCGAGAAGCCTGTAACAGAACTGACCTGAGTCTTGAGACCCCATATCACATGTGGAAGTTCAGCTAACTAGTGGGTAGCATAATTGGAGCCAGCATCGAAGATGTGATCCTTCAGAGCTTGTAGAACCACGCCGTTGGCCCGCTCGACTTGGCCATTGCACCTGGGGTGACCGACCGACGAGTAGTAGACGTCAATCATGTTGTCCTAGTAGAAATCCCAGAATGCAGAGCCGGTAAAGGTTGTCCCAAGGTTGGTGGTGATCCTATTGGGCACAATGAAGTGGTATGTTATCTCCTTGATGAATTTCGCCACCTCCTCCGATGTGACCTTGGCAACAGGTCGAACCTCAATCCACTTGGTGAATTTTTCTACAGCGATGAGGATGTGCTTGTAGCCGCCGACGCCAGTTTTGAACGGACCTATAGAGTCCAAATGCCACATAGTGAAGGGCCATGACGGGGGAATCATGCGCAGGTCCTAAGCGGGCAGGTGCAGCTGTTTGGCAAAGAACTGGCATCCTTTGCACCTCATGATGAGGTCTTTGGCATCGCTGATGGCCGTGGGCTAGTACAAGCCAGATTGGTACACCCTGCCGACCAAATTGGCAGAGGCCGCATGACAGCCGCACTCGCCACCATGGATTTCCGCCAAGAGCTGAACACCCTCTGATCACAAGATGCACTTCATCAGCACACCAGTAGAGGCTGCTTTGCGGTATAATTCTTTTCCAATAACGACGTATTTAGCACTATGACGCGTAATCTTTTCTCGTTGTGCCTTATCATCTGGAACTAGCTGGTGGACCAGGAAGTCTAAGAAAGGCTAGCACCAATCATCTTCTGGTTCTGCCATAAACACGTCTCGGGGAGGTGTAGGTGCTAGGTCTGTTTGTTCTGGAGCTGGGTTGTCCGGGTCCAGGATCTTGATCGACGGCTTACGCTGGTTTTGAATGAACACACCGGTCGGAACTAGTGCTTGTTTGAGCCCATCTTAGAGAGGTCATCAGCGGCGGCATTGTTGTCGCGAGGAACGTGGTGGAACTCTACTCCCACAAAGTGGCCTTCGAGCTTTCGAATCTCGACGCAGTAGGCATTCATTATGTCTTTGACACAATCATAGTTTTTGTTGACTTGCTCTATGATGACCTTGGAGTCACCATAGATGATTAGTCACTTGATGCTCAGAGACACAGCAATAGGAGCCCATGGATGAGAGCTTCATACTTTGCTCCATTGTTGGAGGCCTTGTAGTAGATTTGAAGCACGTACTTGAGCTGGTCACCTTTAGGAGAGATGGACAGCACATCAGCTCCGACACCCTCAAGGTTGAGTGCACCGTCGAAGTACATGATCCAATGCTCAGGTCGTTCCGCGAACGGAAGGATCTAGATTTCTGTCCACTCTAACACAAAGTCAGTAAGGATCTGAGACTTGATAGACTGCTTGGAGCAGAATTCAAGATCGAACTCGCCGAGCTCGATAGACCATTTCATGATGCGGCCATTGGTGTCTCGGTTGTGAAGAATCTCCCCTAGCGGGAAGGCTGATGGCACCTTGATGGAGTGAGCTTTAAAGTAGTGCTAGGGCTTTCCTGATGTGATCAAAAGTGCATAGAGCAACTTCTGAGGCTGCGAATACCATGTTTTGGTGTCGGCCAGGACCTCGCTCATGCAGTATACAGGTCGTTGGACAGGATGGGCCAACCCTTCTTCTTCTCGTTCTGCGACAAGGCTGGTGCTAACCACATTAGTGGTGGCTGAGATGTAGAGGAGGAGTGTTTCCTTTGCCTTGGGAGGTGTCATGATTGGTGGAGAGGTGAGAGACTCCATGAGATTGTCGAAGGTTTGCTGAGCTTCGTCATCCCACACAAATTTAGCGGGTTCTTCAATAGCTTGAAGAAGGGTAGACCTTTTTCTCTGAGCTTGCTGATGAAACGACCTAGAGCCGCCATCATGCCGGTGAGCTTCGTGACGTCCTTTTTGCAAGATGGTCTCGCCATGTTGCATATTGCGTCGATCTTCACAGGGGTGGCTTCAATGCCTCGGTTCCCGACCATGAAGCCCAGGAGTATTCCGGAGGGGACACCGAAGACGCACTTGGTCGGGTTGAGCTTCCATTGGTAGGTGCGAAGGTTGGTGAATGTCTCTTCGAGGTCGGCGATAAAGTTCTCCTCATTCTGGGTCTTGACGACCACGTCGTCGATGTAGGCTTCCACATTTTGATGGAGTTGAGACACCAAACACTTTTGGATCGCCTTCTGGTACGTGGCACCAGCATTTTTCAGGCCAAAGGTCATGACCTTATAGCAGTAGATGTCGTGGGGTGTTATGAACGCCGTCTTGTCCTGGTCGTCATGATTCAGAGGTATCTGGTGATACCCCGAATAGAAGTCGAGGAAGCACAATAGGGTGCAACAAGCCGTGAAGTCCACGACTTGGTCGATGAGCGGAAGAGGGAAGGGATCCTTTTGGTAGTGCTTGTGGAGGTCGGTGTAATCGATACACACCAGTCTTCTTGGGTACAAGCACCAGGTTGGCTAACCATGCCGGGTGTTTACGTTCATGGATGAATCTTGCAGCTAAGAGCTTGCACACTTCTACCCCTATGGCCTCCCTTCGATCCTTTGCGAAGCAACGAAGTTTCTGCTTGACAGGTCTTGCAGTCTTGCTTACATCCAGGGAAGGCTCAGCCAGACTCCGCGGGACATCAGGCATATCGGATGGACTCCATGCGAATATGTCAGCGTTGTCCCGGAGGAAACTGGTGAGTGCGAGTTCCTATTTCGGGTCCAGGTTATCCCTGATGGTGACTTCCTTTTTTGTGTCGGGCAGGCCGAGACAAACTTTCTTCACTGTGGGATTAGCATCCAAAGCAGTTGGGGTGCGCTTTTGCTCGGGCACCTTGAGCTTGGAGACGTCAACCTTGGCGGCCTCAGCAACCATGATCGAAGCAGCAGCAGCGTAGGCAGACGTCGAGGCGAGGTCGACAGTCTCGTCCTCACACCGGCATCTTCATGATGAGGTACGTCAGATGCAGGATGGCCATGAACCGAGCCAGCATCGGACGACCTAGGATGGCGTGGTAGGAGGAGCGGAAGTCCGCGACCTCGAACGTGAGCCACTTTGTGTGGTAGTTAGCTTCAGTTCCAAAGGTGACTGGGAGGCAGACACGTCCTAGAGGATATGCTACCTTACGAAGCACGACCCCGTAGAAGGGTTCATCGCATGCTGTCATCTTGTTGAAGTCGAACTTCATCTTCTTCATCGTCTCAGTGAATATGATTTTGAGGCTGCTGCCTCCGTCGATGAGCATCTTGGGGAGCACAGCTCCATCCACCGTGGGATTGACGACCAGCGGGTAGGTCCCGGGGTCTGGTATGTGCACCCAATGGTCTTCCATGGAGAAGGTTATGGGGAACTCCGACCACCTCAAGGGTTTCGGAGTCTCTGTGTTGACGAGCCTGATCTCTCGAGCTCCGGTGCATTGTTGTCTGTGGCTTTGAGTAGCCCTGCAACCTCTAACGATGAAGTTGATCTCCCTGTTAGGTCCTTGGTAAGCGCCATTAGGGTGTCCACTCGGAGGTGGTGGAGGAGTCCTTGTTGGGTATTTTTGCGTCACACGAAATAAATCCGCAAGCAAACAGATACCGTTGTAGCTTTCACCTCAGAGTATTCCTACGGTATCGAATCCAAGGGAATGTGTGTGCACTTCGTACTAGTCGGTCCAAGGACACACCCTGATAAGAGGCAAGGATAGAGAGGATTCCTAAAGAACTTGGCTTAGGGTACCGATAGCCTTGACTTAACAGGCGACTTCGGCACGTGGATCTATGTGGAATGGAGCTCTGACTATGTCTAGCTGCGGAGGATCAACGAGGGCCAGATGGGCTGTCACCACCACCTGGACTGCCTCTACCTAACCTTGGGATAAGCCGAATGAATGATAACCAGTAGCGTGACACTATGTCGACACTGTGGTTACTGCCATAGCCAACGGACTACGGCACTCTGTACTTATAGAACTACGACCACAGAAAAGAACTAATCTCACTCAGTATAGGTACTACTAGCTTATACTAGGGGCATGCAAGAGAGCACTTGACTCCGTACTATGCTTCCAACGTATATGAACAGCTTGCAGCAGATGAACGCATAAACCCAGGATCTACGCACTAGTAGAGGAAAAAGTCTACTCATGCAACCTAGCATGAACTATTAGAATGGAATCATGGACACACTTTATTCTAATCAGAGTGCAAGCATCCACTTTATTCTAATAGACTAGTCATACAAACAAGATACAAACATGTGCACCTAATCAATTGGATTGAGGGGGCATGTTGTTCATGAAGAACACGCGCCTCTAAATGATGAACAGGCAAAGAACACAAGAACATATCACTCAAGTATGAATAGCACTTTAGTCTAAATTGAAAATGCAGAAATACTTACTTCACTCTAATTGAAGAACAAGCATCCATAGAGATACAACTCTCTCTCTCTCTCACTCTCCTATTCTCTAATCTACCAAGGAGAGGCCTCTCCTTTGGAGGGAAGCTCTCATCCTTGGGGTGAGATGGTCTGTCTAAAAATGACCCTACTCCCCTTGTATTTATAGGCAAGGGGGTGGCTTGCCTTGGGGGTGTTTGTGCTCCATTTTGCTCCTATTTTCCAGCCTTGGGGCGCCAGCTGGAGCCTCCTCGCGTAGGAACAGTATGGGGCACGTTTCCCAAGTCGGTGGAGCAGAGAACCGGGCAAAAACCAGATCCTAGGTGGGTGAACTGGAGCTAAACTGGACGGCTGGGCGCTAAACCAAGCGAAAAAGGGAGAAAACCAAGCGAACTACAGGCAAACCAGAGCGGGTCGGCCAACTGACATCCCTCGGCCTACCACGACGCGCCACGCGTCCGGCCCCGCTGTCCTTTCCCGCGCTCTACCTCGCGTGCCTACGTGCGTCCATCGAGACGCGTTGACCCGCGTCGTCCTGTGGGTCCCGCTGGAGGCCCCTCCCGTGCACGTGCGTACGACGATCGGGGTGCTGACGTCATGCTGACGTTAGCATCTCCTATTACTTTGTGTATTCAATATCTTGACGTCATGCTGACGTTAGCAACTCCTATTACTTTGTGTATTCAATATCTTTTCCTTCCGATCTCCAAAGTAGACAAATAATATATCCATTTTGATCGTCTCGACAAGCCCGTCGCAATGGTGCAGTCCAAATTAGCATTTGAGGTTGTTATGGATGACGTCCTATATAAGCCATTGGATCACTTGCTCTCAACTGTACCATTTAACAAATATTTCGGTGCATCCTGCAACAAAAGCTAGAAACACCAACACTAGTGGAGATTGTCAGTATAAGGCCCTATTCTAGTGTTGATGATCACTTTCTATTAATTTTATGCAGGAGTTGATGGCATAAAAGTGGTACACAACAGCCGTCAACGACACCCCCACACTTGACCATTGCTCGTCCTCGAGTGAAGAAGAATGGATCAAGGTGAGACATGATATGCAAAGGTATGAAGCGAGCATAAGAGTTATTCCAAACCATACCTTGTACTTGTGAACTTTGTGGATTGTCTATCATGCCTTCTTGGGTAGTTGAGGAATGGTACGGTCATGAATTAGATCACCTCTGCTCATCATATCATGTAACTTGGGGTTTTGCAATAAGGTTTCAAAACAAACTTTGCTTATCTCCTCATTTGATTCTCTCAAATCACTCAATGTGTTTATGTCCTAAACAAGGCATTAGAATTGCCTTTCTTTCATCCTACTTCTAATGATGGCTATATCTGGAGCTCAGGGTAGGATAAAAGATAAAGCATACTTGTATCACATATATTGCAAAGTCAAAAACCGGATCCAAAGAGAAAATCAAATCATACAATCAGATCAAGATGTGCACATGCATGGACGTGATGGATGTGGTAAGGTGGATACTAGGCCCGGAATGGGTGCTAGATATTACCATATATATGATGAATGTTGTGGTGATGGTAAGTTGGACACTAGGCCCGGAGTGGGTCCTAGTTATTACCATCAAATTTATTGGAACTCCTTTTTGCATGTTCCATCTCTCTCCTTTTTCTGCTTTCTTGGACATGGACTATCTCTCTTTTTTTCTCTTTTTTTATCATGGGGTGGGCATTTTTTTCACTCATGCATTGAGCATGTTATTTTTTTCTATTTTTTTTCTTTTTTCCATAGCCCATATCCTTTTTTTTATGATACTTTTGAAGAAAGAGGTCAAACATGGAGCTTTATTTCATGGAATGGATGGATGATACATTGCTAACTTCCAGTGTAGAAGCATAGCAAGGGGATATGGAGTGCACATGAATCTTGATCATGAAAGCATGAAAAGAATTCCCACAAGGGTCACAACAATTTGACAAAGCTCAATGCAATAACATGCAGCATATGAGTCTAAGGTTTTCAAGATAACTCATCATATGGCTTTGGTAGGACTTTGGCATATCAAAGGGGAGCTTTGCAAAGGGTTTTCATATTTTCAAATAAAATTCCCAAGCACTCAAACATTCAGAGAGAAGATCATATCATCGAACCATATCACAAGCATCAACTACTTAGATGAGCATGCTTTCCCTAATGATATTGTTCACAAGCACCAAGATGATAAGTATGGAATAAAACATATGCAAGCCAAGAATAGGAAACATGTAGAGCAAGTCGAGCACGATTCTATGAGTTGATTTAGCAGATAGGAATTGAAACTCATTCAAACTTATGAGTTAGGGAGAGTGAGATAAAGGGTGCACAAACCATCACTCCTGAAGAATATAAGAAACAAGGAAGGCCAGTGGTGGTTCAGCTCACCCATGGGGTAGCCGGATCACTCTAGTTTACCTTGTCTGTTGTCATGAAAGTGCGGTCGATGTTGTGCAACGCCTGTGTGGGAGATCTCAAGTGTGTATGTCAATGATAAGCTTGGGAGATCTCCCCCACACTTATTCTTGTACCTGGTGTTGTCTTCAAAGAAAATGGGAAAACCAAAAGGGGGACTCTACTAATTCAAGAACCAGGGAGCCTTTATTTAAATTCACCATGAGACCTAGCTCAAACAGGGCTGGCATGCCTTGGCTTACCTTCCCATTTGAATCAAGCTTGATGACTTACCCTATTTGGATTCAAAAACTCCTACAAGGGTTAGTCCGCACATACAACCAATATCCATGAACGCATTAACTATAAGGTTCATCAATCAAACTCGATGCCATGCCTTGTTTGATTGAAGAAGATAGTTTTAACCTAAGCACCATGCTCAATTTAAGACAACCTATGAATGCACATAGCTAAACATGCACTCAAACCATAGCATCACAAACATAGATAAAGGAAACACGAAAGCATGATCAAGCTATTTCCAAAGGGACATAAACATGAGCATAAGATGGTGAACATCGGGCAACCTCCCGGAAGGGCTTTGTTTAAAGTCAAAAGCAGGACGTGCCTAGCTTAGTTGGGCAAGATGCAAGAGCTAACATTGTCCCCAAACCAGGATGAGATTTGCATGAGAGGAACTTTACTCAGGATGCTCACATACCTCCCACACACTTGAAGTTTGCATTTCTAGGCAACAAAACTCAAGTGTGTGGCCCTCTTGTAATGTCCCTCACCAAAAACTACCAAAGTGTCGTGGTGATGTAGCTCACATGTTGTTAGGTGCTACCTGTCCGTCGTTCTTTATAATCTCCACCTGAAAGGTTAGGGACCAAAAATACCTGAAGAACAACCTCATCCTAAAAACATGCTCTTGCTTTTTATTAGAAAAGGGAAATAAAACAAACCTATGCTAATCCAGGCTATCTCCTGGTAGTGCTTTGTTTATGGTCATAAGCTCGACCCTGGGAACTTCTTCTTGCAGCTATCATTGGTGATGTCATTCCCGTCTCTCCACCAATTATTGATGTGTCAGTGAAGCTTTAGCTGCAAGGTTAGTTCCACAGAACATACATGAAATCTACAATTCTTATGGTAAACATATGCATCTACAACCATCCTTTTAAACATCAAGCGAAAGAGGACCATCAGGTGGTTGTAGTCCTCGTGCATGCTCCGTGCACTGAGCATGGCTGACTCTGGAGAGGCATGATGCAAGCATGGTTCCTGAAGTATATCATGAGTGAAGCTATCATGTTTGCCAATGGAATCCTTTCCTCCGGACTCCAGAGTCGGTGCTTCATAAATTTCCATGGCCCATAAATTCTCCATCTCAAGAGATTCATCATGGAAGCTCGATGTTGATTCTCGATCAAGGTCGAGAGCAACATATTATGGGCCAGTCGGAAGAGGCTCAAACTCGGTCGAGGGTGATGATGATCGTTCGTCTTCACAAAGGTGAAGAGTGTCTTCCGAGTCATACTCTTGAGGAGTGGAGAATTCTACACCCTCAACGAGAACGGGCTCGGATGATGCGAACGGAGATACATGCATCGTCTCCTCGAGCGGGTTATGCTTGGGAAGAGGCTTCACCATAGAACTTTCTGAAAACAAGGGAGTGGTGGCAGAAGCGGCTTCCCTAAGCTATTCATCTAGGCTCCCTAAAGGTGTGGCATGGAGTTTCTCTAATGGGAAGCCTAGGAGAAGATCAAAATCCATGATGTCATAGATATAAAAATCTAAGCACACCTCAATTTTGTCTATGATGATGAGCACATCCATAGCGATCCCCCGACATGGGAAATAGTAGCCCCACCTGGGACTTCAGAAATATCTATCAATCGGGGTTAGGGGCTTGTTACCCACAAGAGTGTCCATAAGGTACTCCGATATGATGCAAGCCCCAACAGTAGGGTCATGAAAAGTTCATACGACCTTTCCTCTCATGGAACAAGAGATAGTCGTGGAGGTTGAGCTAACCCGAATTGCTTCGGAAGTACGTTGTAACTCCTTTGACCAATCCGATGTGGATGGCTGATTGGAAACTTCATCGAGGGCCTCATAATGGCATATCGATGTCGTAGGCTTGTAGTGCCAAGGATGATTCGAGGTGTTTATGATATCTTCAGAAGGATCATCCTCGAATCAGAAGGCGAACTCCGAAGGTTCAATCTCTTCTTCCTTCGATGTTCATGGTTCGGGAGAGGGATCAACGATCGAATATTGAGATGTGGAAATGGTAGGTTCAGGTTCGGCTGTTGAGACACTCTCATAGCTTGATACACACTCATCACGAAGGGGTTCGTTATGGTCAGTAGGTAAGAAAGAATATTCTAAGATGGTATCTAGGATTTTCCTTCCTTCCATTGTCGTTTTGTCATCAAACGAGCCTCCGGCGATAGTGTCAAGCTCCTGGGAAGACTTCATGTCTAGACACGAGCAAAAGATGTACAAAAATACACCCTCGGGTATAGACAAGTGTGGGTAAGATGCCAAGAGGCATAAATATCTCGCCCACGCTGCACCAAGGGATTCCTTCTCTAGTTGCTCAAAATCGAGGATGTCCATCGGAAGGGAATTTATGTGTTTCAGGAGGGAAAACGAGGAACAAAAGTCAACTTGTAGTTTCTCCCAATCACCGCTCATGCTCCCTACTGGGCGGATGTACCGTTGTTTCTCTTTCTTCGTGAGAGAGAAAGGGAACAACTTCCATCTCATGGTTTCCTGCGTCATTCCTTGGACAACCAAGGATGAACACAGATCCTCGAACTCTTGCAAATGATCATAAGGTTCTTCATTAATTGCTCCAGAGAAGGTGTGATTCCGAACCATGGCTATAGGGTCGGGATTGAGTCCATAGATGGGTGTAGAAGTTGATGGATCATTCAACTCATAAGTTGAGGTGGAGAGGTCGTGAAAGGATGACCTCTCCATGGGTAACGGGGGTAGAGGTAGAATAAAGAAAAATGAAAAGATACGAGGACCACTGGGTACGAAGATAGATATAGCAACCGTTCCACAGCAATGGCGCCAGAAAGCTTGTTGGGCATTTTAGCGTCACACGAAATAAATCCGTAAGCACACGGATATCGTTGTAGCTTTCACCTAAGAGTATTCCAAGGGTATCAAATCCAAGGGAATGTGTGTGCACTAACTTTGTACTAGTCAGTCCAAGGACACAACCAGATAAGAGGCAAGGATTGAGAGGATTCCTAAAGATAGCAATATAGATGAGATTAAAGGTCGATCTCTAGATAGAACTTAGCTTAAGGTACCGATAGCCTTGACTTAACAGGCGACTCCGACACGCGGATCTATGTGGAACGGAGCTCTTACTATATCTAGCTGCGGAAGATCAACAAGGGCCACATGGGCTGTCAGCACCACCTGGACTGCCTCTACCTAACCTTGGGATAAGCTGAACGAATGATAACCGGTAGCGTGACACTATGTCGACGTTGTGGTTACTACCGTAGCCAACAGACTACAACACTCTGTACTTATAGAACTACGACCATAGAAGAGAACTGATCTCACTCACTATAGGTACTACTAGCTTATACTAGAGGCATGCAAGAGAGCACTTGACTCCGTACTATGCTTCCAATGTATACGAACGACTTGCAGCAGACGAATGCGTAAACCCAGGATCTACGCACTAGTAGAGGAAAAAGTCTACTCATGCAACCTAGCATGAACTTTTAGAAAGGAATCACGAACACACTTTATTCTAATCAGAGCGTAAGCATCCACTTTATTCTAATAGACTAGTCATACAAACAGGATACAAACTTGTGCACCTTGAGGACCAGGTGTGTCCGAGGACCAGTGGAGGGTCGCTCCTTAGTGATGAGTGATTGACAATGTTGTGTGGACTGATGCTTGGCTAAGTGTGCAGGTACAGGTTGCGGCTTGACTCATGTCGGTGCAGGTGAAGAACAAGCGCGAAAGGCGTTAGCCGTGGCGGCCTCTGGGTTGTGGAGAGGCAAGTAGGCTTGGTTCGATAGACCCAGTGGCCGATGGGGTCAAGTGCGAGCCGTGCGGTGCAAGACTGGCGAGCTGAAGTCGTGAACATGGGCTGGTGCAAGGTAGCGGATGGAGCCCGAAGCTTGCACGCGGGGTTTGGTGGTTTGCCCACAAAACCATAGGTGGACGGTTTCTTGGTTTGGGCCTCAAAACCAAGCCCGGAGGCCCGAGGCAACGGAAACGGTGATCCGGGAGCTTCAGGAAGCTTCGAGGCGGAGGACACGTGGCGTGATTGCATGGTTGCGTCGATGTGAAGTGAAGCCGCGGTGGAAGTGTGTCCGTCCGATGAAGACTTGACAAAAATGCCCCTGAGGGGTTGTATCTTCATTTCAAGTTGTAGGGGTAACGTGCTCATTTACCTCCATCTGATGGACTTCGTATAAATAGCAGAGAGGTGGATGGCATCCCTCTCTCTCTTGGACACTAGGGTTTCCTCTCCCGGTAGATTGCTTTGAACTGCTTCTTTTCCCTCTGTATTCCTTAGGCTAGATTGTTGTATAGACTCTGACCTCTAGATGTATGGAAGCATTCGGCGTTGCGGTGATCTCCTAGTCCTCTGTGATTTTCGTGTCATTTTCGGGGCTATTTTTTGGGGGTTTCGTTCTTCGCTCGATTCGTGATTTTGAGGGCGTTTCTTCTCAGATTTCTTTGAGGGGATCATGGTTGGATGCCTTGCGCATCTTTGTGTGTGATCTTGACCCCTCAAACACCGGGAAACACCTTCGATTCATGCATTTTTGGTTGGAGCCCGAGTTCATGGTGGAGGTTCGTGTGATCTGCGATTCCCGGTGATTTAGGGAGTTAGAGGTCGAGATTTTTGGGGCATTGCATCCTTGTGTGACGCTTCTCATCTCCCCAAAATCTTGTCTCAAGAGCTCTAGCCGTTTGAGAGATCCGGTGATGGATTTGGAGAGTTGACTCCCGAGCTCGAGCAGTTTTCAGTTCTGTTCGTGCTTGGCGGACGGTCCGCGAGGCCCGTGCGGACGGTCTGCGAGGCCCTTGCAGAGTTGATGTTCATCGTGTTCTTCGCGTGTTCTTGTGTGCCTTTCTTTCGATATGTTGAGTACCTTTCTTTCGATATGTTGAGTAGGTTGGTTTTTGCTGCGCGAAGTTTGCGGACAGTCCGTACTAGATTGTCGGACGGTCCGTGAGGAGGCGGATGGTCTGCGGGTCCATCACGAACGGTCCGTTTTCTCGGTGCGCTACTGGAGGTTCTGGTGGTGTTTTCGGATGGTCCGCCGAGTCCTCGCGAATGGTCCGCGCCGTCATCGCGGACAGTCCGCCTGGTCCTCTCGGATGGCCCACCAGGGACTTCGCAGAGTTGCCTAAGTCCTTTGGTTCTTGTCTAGTTGCTTCCGCTCTTTGCTTCTAGGCTTGTCTCTTGATCTTGTGGGCTTGTTTGTGACTTGTCTAGAGCTTCTTTGGTGTGTGCGATTACTCGGAGTGGCAATCGGGGTATAGGTTGAGTTCGACCTTCGGGAAGAATTTTTATCAGCTCCCATTCACTCCCCCCCTCTCTGGTCGCCTATTCGGTCCTTCACACCTATTCAACTGGATTGAGGGGGTGTGTTCATGAAGAACACGCGCCTCTAAATGATGAACAGGTGAAGAACACAAGAACATATCACTCAAGTATGAATAACTCTTTAGTCTAAATAGTAAATGCAAAAATACTTACTTTACTCTAATTGAAGAACAAGCTTCCATAGAGATACAACTCTCTGTCTCACTCTCCTATTCTCTAATATACCAAGGAGAGGCATCTCCTTTGGAGGGAAGCTCTCATCCTTGGGGTGAGATGGTGTGTCTAAAAATGACCCCCTCCCCTTGTATTTATAGCTAAGGGGGTGGCTTGCCTTGTGGGTGTTTGTGCTCCATTTTGCTCCTATTTTCCAGCCTTGGGGTTCCACCTGGAGCCTCCTCATGTAGGAACAGTACAGGGCACGTTTCCCTAAGTCGGTGGAGCAGAGAACCGGGCAAAAACCGGATCCTAGGTGGGTGAACCGGAGCTAAACCGGACGACTGGGCGTTGAACTGGGCGGAAAAGGGAGAAAACCAAGAGAACTACGGGCAAACCAAAGCGGGCCGACCAATCGACGTCCCGTGGCCTACCACAACGCGCCACGCGTCCGGCCCCGCGGTCCTTTCCCGTGCTGTGCCGCGCGCGCCTGCGGGGATCCGAGGCGAGCGGAGGCCGCCAACCAGGTCCTACCGCGTGGCGGGCCCGCGCGCCCCTACGCTCGTGCACCTGCGTGCGTCCGTCGGGATGCATTGACCCGCGCCGTCCTGTGGGTCCCGCTGGAGGCCCCTCCCGTGCACGTGCGTACGACGATCGGGGTGCTGACGTCATGCTGACGTTAGCATCTCCTATTACTTCGTGTATTCAATATTTTTTCCTTCCGATCTCCAAAGTAGACAAATAATATATCCATTTTGATCGTCTCGACGAGCCCGTCGCAACGGTGCAGTCCAAATTAGCATTTGAGGTTGTTATGGATGACATCCTATATAAGCCATTGGCTCACTTGCTCTCAACTGTACCATTTAACATATATTTCTGTGCATCTTGCAACAAAAGCTAGAAACACCAAAACATGTGGAGACTGTCAGTATAAGGCCCTATTCTTGTGTTGATGATCACTTTCTATTCATTTTATGAAGGAGTTGACGGCATAAAAGTGGTACTCAACAGCCGTCTACAGTCCTTTCCTTGCGTCGGTCACCGTCATTGTGACGGTCGTTGTTGCGGTCATCTCTACGGTTGTTGCGGTGATTGTCATGGAGATCATCACGGCGGTTGTCGTGACGATCGTGGCGGCGATCTGTATCATCCTGGCGATTATCCCGGTGATAAGGTCGCCTGTCCCGGTCATCACGCCAATCAGGTCGGCGGTTCCAGTTGTCGTAGAGCCAGTTGTTGTTGTAGCGGTTGTCACCGCTGTTGGTCTTCTTCACCGGCTTGGGGTCTTCTGGTACACCGAGGGCGCGCTTCAGCTCTACACAGTCACGCATAGAGTGCTTTGCCCCATGGTGGAACTAGCAGATGTCGTCAAGAGTTGACTGGAACTCATCACGCATGAAGCTGGAGTTGGCCATTTAGACCTCATTGGAGCGCTTGAGTGACTTTCCACCAGCATCGGAGGCCAGGGCCCCGGACATCTCGTCGGTTCTGATCCCCTTGAAGTTGTGGACCACTGCATCTTGGGTACCCATGAGCTTATCAACATACGCCATGAGGTCGGTGATGGTCTTGGCTCCGGCATCGTGGATCTTCTCGAAGACCTTGATGTTGGTGACGCATTTCTTGTACGCATTGATGATGTCGTCATCCTTGACACCAGCGAGCTCGTTGCGGTTCTCAAAGAAACGATTGCTGTAATCCCGGAGGGTTTCACCAGTCTTCATGGTCACTCTTGCGAGGTGATGCGTGTTGCCAGGTCGATTGTAGGCCGCCTAGTAGTTCATGGTGAACAACCGCGACAAACTTGACTAGGAGGAGATGCACTCATCTGGTAAGTTATTGAGCCACAAGAGTGGCGCTTTGCGGATCGCCAGGGGGAAGTAGCCCGCCATGTGGTCTTCATTGCCTCCAACTGCCTGAGCAGCAATGGTGTACATCTTGAGCCAGATACTCGGGTTAGAGCGACCGTCGTACTTGTCAATATTAGGCTTGAATTCCTTGGGGTAGCTCATGGTCCGGAGACATCGCGAGAAGGCTGCGAAGTTGTTGACGTTGCTAGAGCCTGGTTGGTCAGTAGTACGAGGTCCCTGAGTTGGTCGTAGTTGGCATGACGTTATATCTCTGCCTCATGCATCACCCGGAGGTCGGTTGCTTGGATTAGGTTGTTGGCATGAAGAGGGTTCAGGGGATCATTAATGCGATCATAGTTTGCATGGCGCTAGATCTCATGCACGTCTCGTCGTGGCTGCTGTGGGTTGGCTGCAGGAGCCTCTGCGACCTAGGGTCCTGCTCTGGCGTTGGGTTCCTGCACCACCTCGTTCTCGCCACCGCCCTCTTCAGTCACGAGCTATTGAGGAGCTTGGCCAGCATTGTTGTTGTTTCGAGGTCGCACTGACCTGCTCCTCGAGTGCTGGGTGCGCAACGACCTGCTGCAGCCTTGGCTTCATTCCTCCAGTTGGGCCGTGGCGACCCGGATCTTGGCGATAGCTCGCCGTATTTGTGGGGTAGCAGGTAGTAACCCGATTTCTGCCAGGACAGCCCCTAGGTTAGCTTGGGGGGAGTTGAAGACTTCATGGCCAGCTTCTTCAAAGTCCCTCAAAAGGTCACGTGCATGCATGCGATGCCGAGGTGGTGGCATCTGTAGTTGCTGCTATTGTTGTTGTTGCTGGGCTACACCTTGACCTGCCGGGGGTGGGCCATTGGCGTTGTTCTGTGCATTGTCCTTAGGAACCGCACCACCACTAGCCGTGGTGGCGGCCTGAGCCACTGCATTGGCCTGATCAAGTTCCGCCTGGCAGCGTAGAGCTTGATTGGTGCTATCAGCTTCACATTGTGCGCGTTGAGCGTCGGTTCACCAGCCTCAGCTGGCACATCCGCTGAGACCACGAGGACCTCCCGATTTGGGAGACCACGACGTGCCAAGACCACGTCATTGTAGGTGTTCGGCGTGAGGATGACACGGGCGACCTGGAACTCGCCACAGTCTGGAGACTGCACGGGAAGATGGATCGGACGACCTGGGGTCGCTGCAGGAGGCGTTGGTCGGCGAAGCTTCTTCAAAGCACGGCACTGATGGGCAGTGTGCTTGGCTTTCTTGTGGAGAGGGAAAGGATCATCTGGGAGGTCCATGCGGTGCCCGCAGGCCGGAGCCTGGTGGGTAGTCGAGTTCGACCCAAATTGGATCTAGATCTTTTTCCTCATGTGGTCAGAGATCACACGAGCTGTGTTGCGCAGGCCAAAAGTCATGCGAGTTTGAGTCGGGTTCGGACTGCTAGAGTGCTGGATGCTCTCGAAAATCTTGATTGTGTCCGCAAGCATGGTTGCCACACGATTGAGCCCCGCGACTAGATCGCGAGGTGTGGGTGCGTGGGTTTCCGTCATCAAGTAGGATTCGATCTGTTGAATGGACCGCGGCGTTGTTGAGGACGACTTGGCTGGCGGCTGGAGCGGCGGATCCCGATGGCATGGAGCCGAAGCTGATGTCGACGGGGTTGGCGAGGTAGTCCGCCATGCTGGCTGCGAAGATGACGCCATTGAACGAAGCCATCGAAGTCGCACGAAGAACTCTGGATCTACCCCTATCTGGCGTGCCAACTGTTAGAGGTTTAGATCTGCACAGTCCGCAGGAGGGTCAACCCCAGTGGTTTATATTCAGATGGGGATGATCTAGAGCTAAGGACTTGATGGTTATGCGAGAGCACACGGAACATGGTGAGTTTATACTGGTTCAGGCCTCCGGAGAGTAAAACCCTACGTCCAGTTGTTGGTGTAGATTGCTTGAGGATGCGTGGTTGCAATGGGGGTCGCCCTGCCCACCTTATATTGGCCAGTGGACAAGTTCGGTCGTCCAAAGTCCTGGTTGGTTAAGACAAGGAGACCTAAGTGTAGTTGATTACAACTATTTCCATAATTCCCATACTGCCTATCAGACCCGCTGCCGTCTGATCGTGCACTCCAAGTCTTGTAGTCGTTCCGGATAAGGTCTTCAGGAGGTCGTGTGGGCCACAGATCAGGTCTATTGGGCCCACAACCAGGTCGGTTAGTCTTCTAGTGGGCCGGACCTACTTGTCGGGAACGACAGTGGGACTGGTCGGTGGGGACCTAGGGGTACCCATGTCCCACATTAAAGTTTTCAACTAAACATCATATGGCTTTGGTCGGACGGTGGCATATCAAAGATGAGCTTTGCAAAGGGTTTTCAGTTTTTTTTTCAAATAAAATTCTCAAGCACTCAAACATTCGGATAGAAGATCATATCATCATACTATATTACAAACATCAACTACTTAGATAAGCATGGAATAAAACATATGCAAGCCAACCACAAGAATCATGCAGAGCAAGTAGAGGAAGATTTTGTAAGTTTGATTTAGTAGATAAGAATTGAAACTCATTCAAACTCATGAATCATGGAGAGTGAGATAAAGGGTGCACATACCATCGCTCTTGAAGAAATGGGGATCAAGGAGGACCAGCCGTGGTTCAACTGACCCATGGGGCAGCCAGCTCACTCTAATTTACCTTGTCCGTTGTCATGAAAGAGCAGCCGATGTTGTGCAACGCCTGTGTGGGAGATCTCAAGTGTGTATGTTGATGATAAGTTGGGAGATCTCCCCCACACTTGTTCATGTACTTGTTGCTGTCTTCAAACAAAAAGTGGAAACAAAAGATGGACTCCACTGGTTCGAGAACCAGGAAGTCTTTATTCAAATTCAAATATTTTGGGGGGTTTTTATATTGTCACCATGAGATACAGTTCATAAACAAAGGAGGATATACTTACCTTGGACCTTTGAAGGGTCGTCATGTGTACCTCCTTGTATGTTGTGCAATCATGAATCCAATGGCTTGGCTTACCTTCCCATTTTAATGAAGCTCAATGACTTACCCATTCTGCAGGGGTTAGTCCACACGCATGCAATCAAAAATCTATGAATGCATAAACCCTAAGGCTCATCAATCAAAACTCGACACCATGTCTTATTTTGACTAAAGGAGGCAATTTTAACCTAAACACCATGCTTAATTTAAGACAGCCTTTGACATACGTCTAGAAACATACACTCAAACCAAAGCATTACAAACATAGATAAAGGAAACATGAAAGAATGATCGAGCTATTTCCAAAAGAGATAAAAACATGAGCAAATGATGGTGAGCATCTGGCAACCTCCCGGAAGGGCTTTGTTTAAAGTCAAAAGGAGGACATACCTAGTCGGGCAAGATGCAAGAGCTAACATCATCTCCAAACCAGGATAAGATTTGGTATGAGAGGAACTTTACTTGGGATGCTCACATACCTCCCCCACACTTGAAGTTTGCATTGCCAAGCAACAAAACTCAAGTGTGTGGAGATCAAGCTTCCTTTTGTAAATATTCTCTTACCAAAGACTTACCAAAATGTTGAAGTTGATGTAGCTCACATGTTCTTAGGCATCACCTGTCTATAGTTCTTTTCTATCTCTAGCCGAAAGGTTAGTGACCAACAATACCCGAAGGACAACTTTATCCTAAAAACATGTTCTTGCTTTTATTCGAAAGGGAAAAACAAACATGACTTCGAGCATGATGGATGGGAGGACTGAGGCTCGTCCTGCACTTGAGAAGCCTTTGGGAGATGGTGTCTACTACGCTACATGAAAGCCGCTGCGTAGATGTTTACTCTGTTTGATTCAGTCATGTTGTACTTGTACCCAGCATGTGCCGTAATGATGTACTCAGATGAATAATCGTTAAAATATTATTTATGTGGACATTCTATAATTTCCCTTCTGTTGTACAGTTTTTCGTTACTTTCTGAGACAGGGATTTGCATGCGATAGCCTCCTAGGACTATCACTGAGGTGCAAGCATCAGGTTTCCATTCTTGGAAATCCGGTTCGTTTCAGTTGGTATCATAGCCGTGCTTGACCATAGGACGTGCCCAGGAACAGACGATAGTATAGGAAAGCCTAACTCCTTGTGCTTTATATGCAATCCGTGAATTTTATATAACACCTTGATCTCTACTATATAAATACCTTGATTAACTTTACTAACTCTTACTAACTTCCCTAACAATGTGCAGATGGACGAGCTGACGTGGATCCCCCTCAAGACCGACGGCCAGTGGGCTGGAGGGTTCTGTAAGATCCTCGAGGAGTGTTTGGAGACAGCAGGAGTGGAGACCAGTGAGGTCTTCTACGAGGGACGCACTACCGCAACTTTTGACCAGGCACTAACAGAGTTGATCTTGAAGATACCAGTGGACCCACGAGTACCTGAGTTCGAGGAGGTCAAGGCCTCGTGTTTTGACAACTCTACCTTGGAAGCTCACCAGTGTTGTGCTAGACTCGCACTGAAGAAGGTATGCCAGCAGCTTGAGTAGAGGCTGAAGGATACACCTTTCAGAGTCCTACCGACAGCGGTCTACGACCCCAGCAGGTGGAACAAGGACCAGACAGAGTACACCGAGGAGAACACAGAGGGCAAGGATGAGAAGGAGCTGATGGCCAGCAGGTACATTCAAGCTCAAGACCAGGCATTCTACTGGACTGATTCAGAGATAGTGTTTCTGAGGTGTAAGTGGGACGACACCTTGGGACGGAACGCTTAGTTCGAGATTGAGAACAGCCACCTGGAGTTATTCCTAAATGAAGCTCACAGAAGGAATAGTGTGATCACCGAGTGGGGACTCGCAGCTGCCAGAGCAAGTTCTGAAAGGGATGCCATTGAGATCGCCACCATGAAAGCAAGACTGGAAGCTACACAGACTTCACCGAGGGAGTCAGCAGCAGCAGCCGGAGAGGATAGGTTCAGGCTTCAGGAGAAGGAGTACTGGGTTGAGTCACTGGGAGGCGCTTGCACTGACTACCAGATGAGGTTGTGGGGACTCGAGGAGAGGCTGACTCAGAACTACAACCACTTGTGGCACCTGAGAGGCAAACACTACGAGGCACAGGACACAGCCAGCAGGACCAGCTCAGCGTGGAGAGACTCGGACCAGAGACGGGTGACAGAGTTCAGGGAGGTTGCGGAGCTAGTACCACCACAGAAGAGGCCTAAGCTAAGGACTGAGATGTTCAAGTTACCACCGACCCAGTTACCAGCACAACCACCATACCTGAGTGGCAGTACCGACACCCAGAGATGAACCGAGCTATGGGAAGCTTGGCAAACTACTTCAACCTACAAGAGATTGAGATCCCAGACTACCCAGGAGTGAACGACCCACCGTTCTACTCAGTTCCACCCAGTCCGAAGACAGTGTCACCACCATACTCACCAGCTACCGTTTAGAGGCAGGCACCTTGAGGGGATGATCCTGTGATCAGATAGAGGAGAGTTCTTCATGTTAATCTTGATTAGTTGACCACCCTTTATGTATCGCGTAGTAGCTCTCATGCTTCTGTGTAATCTCGAAGGTTGTGGAGTAGGCCTCGAGATACACACCTTTTGTATGGTGATCTTGCATGAGCGTTTGGAGTCATCGATCTTTTGCCGGTGTTCATGCTTCTTATATGCTTGTGTGAAATTGTTTGTTGTTAGCTAGATACTCCTTATATGCTATAATACCTTAAAGTTAATTTCTGACCACTCATTTCTCATGATCTCAATTCTTGGAACAAATGTCGGGGGTGAGGAGGTCAGGACGGCTCCTACGCTGTTTTGAGGAGGCTGCCAGGTAGGATGCCGAGCAGGAGGACGTCCCTCTCCCCGTAGGAGGTCAAGGTCGTGGCCGCTGTGGAGGCCGTGCCCCACGTGGCGGATGCCGAGGTGGATACCGCGGCGGGCGAGGAGGTCGAGGAGGGCGAGTGCCAATGAACCCTGACCCAGAGGCCCTAGAGGAGGAGGAGCCAGAGCCTGAGCAGGAACAGGAGCAGCCAGCACCGTCCAACCTAGCAGCAGTGATGGCACTTCAGACCCAGCTGATGCAGACGATCGCCAACGTAGTGCTTCAGAACAACAACAAGTGGAACTTCAGGAACCAGCCAGAGAGCTTGCAGAAGAGAGTGGAGGGTTTCTCTAGGATGAACCCGCCGACCTTTGACAACTTAATAGACCCGCTTGTGTCTGACAACTGGTTGAGGGAGATCGAGAAGAAACTGGAGTTCACAGACCTTTCTGAGGAGGAGTTTGTGGACGTTGCAGCGCACCAGCTGATCGGCACCGCAGGAGCTTTGTGGGATAGCTACTATGACTCACATGAGGACCCGACTCACATCACGTGGGCGGAGTTTGTGGAGGCTTTCTGGGAGTACCACATCCTGGAGGTAGTGATGGATAGGAAGGCAGACGAGTTCAGGAGCCTGAAGATGGGACAGATGTCAGTGCAGGAGTACACCAACCGTTTTCAAGAGCTTATGAGGTACACACCAGACGACTCCGACACAGAGAAGAAGAAGATGTACTAGTACCGGAAGGGACTTCACACAGGGATGACACACCACCTGGCTGCTCACAACTGTGCTACTCTTCACGCCCTGGTGGGCAAGGCTTTGGTTGTGGAGAAGTCGAGACTGGACTATGTGGAAGTCCGAGGTGAGAAGAGGCAGCGTGCAAACTGTGTAGGGCACCCGGGTTCACACTAGAGACAGAGGTCAGCTCCACCGCAGTACCCACCACAGAGGCAGCACCCTTACTCACAGCAGCGGCAGACTCGGCAGGGTAGATGTCACACTGGAGGTAGTGGAGGTTCGGGACAGTGGAAGCCCAGGCCGCAGCAGCCACCAGCCTACGACAGCTCACAGATCACCTGCTACCACTGCCGTCAGTTAGGCCACAAGTCCAACGTGTGCCCAGAAGCTTTAGCAGGGACGTCAGAACAGGAACACTCAGTACTAGACACCAGCGAATGGACCAGCTTAGGGAGGACAGCCCCCGCAGAACCAGCAGAAGAGTGCACCACCACCCACTCGAGGCAGACTGAACCACTTGACCGCGGAGGAGGCAGCAGTAGCACCAGAAGTGGCTCTCAGTGAGTTTTTAGTTGACTCATTTATGGCAACAGTTCTATTTGACACCGGTGCTAAGTTTTCGTACATTTCTACAAAGTTTGTAATGGAAAGGTCATTATCAACTAAGCCCAGACCATGGCCTATAGTAACTAGTTCCCCGCTAGGGGTGAAGAGGAGTACGCTGGAGTGTAGAGGAGTGAACATGGTGTTCGAGAAGATGTTTTTTCTGGCAGACCTGACAGTCCTGGAGTCGATCGGAATCGACGTGATACTTGGGATGGAATGGTTATGACAACACAAAGGATTGGTGAAATGCAACCCAGTGTACGTGGAGTTGAAGCACCACATTAGAGCTAGAGTGTTGATCAAGCCACAGAGCCAGAGGTCGACGCCGATGTTGTGCAACATGAAAGGAATGAGTTTGGAGGAGATCCCAGTGGTGAGGGAGTACCCCGACGTGTTTCCAGAGGAGTTGACCAAGTTACCACAAGATAGGGATATCGAGTTCGTGATTGAGCTCATGCCAGGAGCTGGACCAGTGGCTAAGAGCCCGTACAGGATGTCCGCGGATGAACTAGATGAACTGAAGAAACAACTTAAGAAGTTACTGGAGCAAGGGTTTATAAAGCCGAGTGCCTCACCTTGGGGTTCACTTGTACTGTTTGTGGATAAGAAGGATGGCACCAAGAGGATGTGTCTGGACTACCGGACTCTCAACTCGATGACGATCAAGAACCCGTGCCCTTTGCCCAGGATTGACGACTTGCTAGACAGGCTGCGGAAGGCCAAGTTCTTTTCGAAGATTGACTTGAGGTCAGGGTACTATCAGATGAAGATTCGAGAACAGGACGTTCCGAAAATAGCTTTCATGACTCGGTACGACTTGTACAAGTTCGTTGTGGTTTCTTTCGGGCTGGCCAACACCCCGACTTACTTCATGAACATGATGAACAAAGTCTTCATGGAAGAACTGGACAAGTTCGTGGTGGTGTTCATCCATGACATACTGATCTTCTCCGAGACAGCTGAAGAGCATGAAGAGCACCTTCGGATAGTGATGGAAAGGATGAGACAGCAGAAGTTGTACGCAAAGTTCAGCAAGTGAGAGTTCTAGATGGAAGAAGTTGCTTTCTTGGGTCACG
Source organism: Cenchrus fungigraminus (assembly GCA_036936925.1). Lineage (NCBI taxonomy): Eukaryota > Viridiplantae > Streptophyta > Magnoliopsida > Poales > Poaceae > Cenchrus > Cenchrus fungigraminus. The sequence continues at coordinate 7,926,368 of CM072775.1, read as the reverse complement.
TGTTGTCAGCTGAGGGAGTTGCAGTCGACCCTTCGAAGGTGGAAGCAGTTACCAAGTCAGAGCAGCCACTCATAGTGACAGATATTAGGAGCTTTCTCGGGTTGGCAGGTTACTACAGGAGGTTCATAGAAAACTTCTCCAAGATAGCAAAACCAATGACAGAGTTGTTGAATAACAACAAGAAGTTTGAGTGGTTAGATGCTTGCGAGAAGAGTTTTCAGGAACTAAAGAAGAGACTCACGACAGCTCCGATCCTTACTCTGCCACATATCATGAAGGATTTCGTGGTGTACTGTGACGCCTCGAAGCAAGGTTTGGGATGTGTGCTGATGTAGGAGGGCAAAGTTGTTGTGTATGCGTCGAGACAACTCAAGAAGCACGAAGAGAACTACCCTACTCATGACTTGGAGTTAGCGGCAGTTGTTCACGCTCTCAAGATTTGGAGGCACTACTTGATCAGCAACAAGTGTGAACTGTATAATGATCACAAGAGCCTGAAGTACTTCTTTACTCAGTCAGAGCTGAACATGAGGCAAAGGAGATGGTTAGAGCTGATCAAGGACTACGAGCTGGAGATTCACTACCACCCAGGCAAAGCAAACATTGTGGCAGATGCTTTGAGCAGAAAGTCCTATTGCAGCAACTTGATTGTGAGGCAAAAGTAGGCAGCCCTTCATGAAGAGTTAGAGCAGTTACAGCTTGAGATTGTGGAGCAGGGACAACTCAATGAACTGCGAGTGACCTACGACCTAGGAGGGAAGATCCGGGAGGCACAGAAAACTTGCAAGGAGATTGGAGCAATTCGAGAACAAATGTTGGAAGGAAAAGCAGAGGACTATCAGATCGATGATCAAGGAACAGTATGGTTGAAGGACCGAATCTGTGTTCCGCAGGACAAGGAACTTCGAGAGCAAATTTTGAAGGAAGCCCACGATTCAAGGTACTCTATTCACCTAGGAAGCACAAAGATGTACCAAGACTTGAGGCGGAGGTTCTGGTGGAAGGATACGAAGAAGGACATAGCTTACCATGTGGCTTGTTGTGACACTTGCAGCAGAGTGAAGATTGAGCACTAGAGGCCTGCAGGGTTGTTGAAACCATTGGACATTCCTTAGTGGAAGTGGGATGATATCTCCATGAACTTTGTACTGGGACTACCCCGTTCACCTAAAGGTCACGATTCAGTGTGGGTGATAGTGGACCGCTTGACGAAGGTGTCACACTTTGTGCCAGTTAAAGCTACAGACACAACAGACCGGTTGGCCAACTTGTACATGGACCACATACTCAGACTACACGGAGCCCCGAGGAGCATAGTGTCAGACAGAGGCCCACAGTTCATGGCCAGGTTCTGGAAGAGCTTTCACACGTGGATGGGAACCACACTCAGCTACAGCATAGTGTACCACCCTCAGACTGATGGACAAACCGAAAGAGTCAACCAGACCTTGGAGGATATGCTCAGAGCTTGTGCCCCCACCTACAACATCGATTGGGAAAGCAGCTTGGCCTATGAAGAGTTCTCGTACAACAACAGCTACCAAGCAAGTCTCCAAATGTAACCTTTTGAGGCCCTTTACGGGAGAAAGTGTAGGACACCCCTGATGTGGTCAGAGGTTGGAGAGAGAATGATCTTTGGATCGGATATTATCAAGGAGGCCGAGAAAAAAGTGGAGAAAGTCCGTGAGAACTTGAAGATTGCCCAGAGTTGGCAGAAGAGCTACGCAGACCGTCACAGGAGAGACATGGCGTTTGTGAGAGGAGACTACGTCTACTTGAAGGTGTCACCTATGAGAGGAACCAAGAGGTTTGCAGTGAATGGGAAGCTTGCCCCGAGGTACGTGGGACCTTACCTGATCACCGGAAGAGTTGGGAAGCTTGCCTACCGACCAGCCTTACTAGAGGAGTTGTCAGCTATGCACCCCGTGTTCCACGTGTCACACTTGAAGAGGAGCGAAAAGCATGTGAAAGCCAAGCAAGTCTCGATTAAGATACCCGACCAACAGAACACCTTGGAGTATGCAGAGTACCCTGAAAGGATCTTTGACAGAGCGACGAAAGAAACCAGAAGGACCACTATTCCCTACTGCAACGTACTGTGGAGTGTCACACCCGAATTTAAAGGCAAATTCGAATGCTCATATTATATGTGTGCCAGGATCAAAGTTCACACATATAACGTCTCAGTGAATACCAAAACACAATGTCATAACGTAAAGAGAGTATTAAACTTTATTACAGACCAAAAATGTCTCATAAACGATCTAATTATTAACGAGTAGCAACGCAGCAGATAGGATCAACTCCACAGGCAGTTGACTGGTGGTACGCCCGCCTAAAAGTCTTCAAAGTCTTCTGGCAAGTCTTCAAAGCGACCGTCTGAGCAGCAGTCCGGGTAGTGTAGTTGCAAGAAATAAAATCGACAAGCATGAGCACATGTCGTACTCAACAAGGGTATATAACTATAACAACATGCAAGGCTCTTTGGGTGGATGGCTGACATGTTTAAAGCGGTAAGCAATTTTAGTTGGTCAAATTTTATTAAGCAACTAATTAATAGCAGTGTAAGTGTATACCAACCCAGAGATAATAAATACAACAAGTTCAGGATGCCATGCACAAGATTATTTCATATTCCATAGTTTACCCATGTGAGGGTCCAGGCCGCTCCATGACCGAGAGCACGGCTAATCGATTAGTTTTTACACTCTGCAGAGGTTGTACACTTTACCCACAAGTCGTGTCCCCCATATATGCCCGGGTTAATTACTCCCTTAAACACTTCCGAGGTGAGTGGCATGGGTTTCACTAGGAGGCCTTTACAAAGATTCCCTAGTATGAGCTGCTCGCTAGGTTTCATGACAGCGCAATGCATAACCCTCTCTCAAGACTACGAAGCTACCACAGAGCAGATCGGCTTGAGGGTCGGGCTATACACCGACTACCGGCACCCCCTAACCCTTATCAGGTAAAGCATACTACATACTAAGGTTTCTAATTAGTTAGCCAAGCAGAGCCATTTGTCTTGTGGTTGCACCTGGTTCCTGGGTGGTTCTCCATGTTCCGATTAACAGGGGTAATCTTACCTAATGAGGGTTGAGCATAAAATAAATCAAGTTTACTTTTGTGTATAAATAAACCATCCTTAACCCGATGTTAGCAACTAAGCATGCGCTACCCAACATAAAGTAAATACCCAGGTTAACAAGGACATGGTAAACAACACTAGTCACACCTTAGTCATAGGGTCCCATCAATTTAATGCAAGCAATAAAATAAATAATGTAATTAAAATGCAGTTGTATAGGAAAAAGGGCATGCATCAGGGACTTGCCTTCCACAAACTCTTGCTGCTCAAACTCTTCAACGTTTTCAAAAGCTTGACCTTCAGCGAAAGCTTCAACCGGCATGTTCTCTACGCACCACACAATTGATACATACAAGCAAACAATAAAAAAAAGAAACAATCACCAAACAGTAGCAACAGAGCAAAACAACTGCATAAAGCTATTCTACTCTTCGATACGATCGTTTGGACATAAAGAACACGAAAAACGGAGTTAAAACGGAGAAGATATGCTAAAAACAAGCTCCGGGGGCTTAACTGCGAAGAAACTAAACCTACAGGGGCCAAACTGCTAAAAACTGGGGCCTAAAACATGATTATACATAAAAACTAAAGGGCTTCGGTGCAAAAACTTAAGTTTGGATCTCGGCCACTAAATCTATAAAAGCCAGGGGCTAAAACGGAAGAAAAAGGACTTGTTGGTAAAGATCTTTGTGAGGTGGGAGGACCTATTTGTAATTTAAAGAGATCAGGGGCTTTTCTGCAAAATGACGGCATCCAAGTAGGGGTTGACCGGTACGCCGGGAATTGACCCGGGGTTAGATCCGATCTGGGTCCTCCACTTCAGATCGGACGGCCCTGGTCGTCCGCAGGCACGGGGCGGCGGCGCGGCGACAGGGAGCGGCGGCGCCGAATGGGATTCCGGCGAGCAGATCGATCTGGAGCTGATCTGCTCCAAATCCGACACGGTTTGCACCGGGCTGCAGCTAGCGAGGCTACGAGCACATCCAGAGGCTCTGGAACGGAGGACGAGCGGCGACGGCGAACCACGGCTCGACGAGACGGAGCTCGAATTCCGGCGAAGCAGCGCGGCTTACACGCAACACAAGGATGTCGACATGTGCCACCGGGGTGTTCCTCACCTGCGTACGATCTTCTAGGATAGCTTCGTGGCGATAGAAGAGCGGCGAGGCGGCGGGTCAGCTCGGCGGCGGCGCCCTAGGGTTCGGTCGACGGCGGCGGAGGCACAGGAAGTTGCGGCTTCGATTTAGGGTTTAAGGATGGGGCGGCGGCGGTTATAAAGGCGCAGAGGGGGCGGCCTCGACGTGCGGCCCAAGGCTAGAGGGCGTGGAGCACGGTGCAAGGCGGCGCTGTCGGACTCGGGTTCGACTCGAGCTTGGTCCGACTCGAGCTCGGGGATGACAACCCGTCCCCACTGGTCAGCGGCATAGGGCGGAAACAGGCAAGATGGGCTGGTGCTGGGCCGCAAGATGTGGTGGCTGAGAGACGAGGGTGGCCGAGCGGCGAAGAGAAGGAGATCGCGGTGGTCCGCCGGACTTTTGCGGTTGGCCGAGAGAAGAACTGAGCCGCGGCTGGGCCGGCTCCGGTTGGGCTGCTGCGGGCTGGAAAATGGCCATGGTCCAAAAGGAGAAGAAGGGAGGGGAAATGGTGGACCGGGCCGGGAACTAGAAGGGCGTCCAACGGACTTTTGAAACTTATATGGGCCGAACCAAAACAGGAAGAAGGTGAGGGAGAGAAAAAAAACTTTTCTCTTTTTTTTAAACCTTTTGAACTTCAAACCACTTTGAATTCAAACACAATTTGAATTCAAACACTCAAAAATGATGCACCAGCATGAATGCCACATTCAACTCCAATATCTATTTATTTTATTATAGAAAATTATTTAAATGCCTAGAAAATTCAAATAACTCCTTAAAATCCTTAAACAAATTCACAAGTTGCTAACAAAATTTTAAAATTGAGAGAAAATTGTTTATTAATTTATTTTTCTTATTCACATCCTGAAATCAGAAATTTCAGGGTGTGACAAATCTACCCCCCTTAAAAGAATCTCGTCCTCGAGATTCGGATGGATTTGGCAGGATAGAGAATACTAGGCTCCAAGCTTATGAGTGAAAGATAAGGGATTAAGATAATGAAGGACGTACCAAACTGATTGGGTACTCTCTGAGTGGTCCCTGCATTCATGTGATTCAGCTTCCCACGCATATAGTTCTGCCTTCCTTGGCGCTGAGGGGTCTGATTCCCACTCCTCATCTGCTGACTCTACACTGGAGTATTCTGAACACTTCTCTGAGGACAATGGTTGGCAAAGTGACCAACCTCTCCACACTTGAAGCATGAATGGCCAATAGGGTTGTTAGGCACACTAGATCTCACTGGGGTTCCTGCAGGGGTGTTCTGACTAGTCTTCTGTGGAGTATGTGGAGTGGATTGCTGTAACTGCTGAATGGGGTGCTTGAACGGTTGATTGTTACGATGCATCTGATTCTGGCCAGTATTACCACTCGGGCCTCCAAAGCGGAATGGTGCTCCTTGTTGTGGATCAAAACGTGGGCGAGTGATGTTCCCAGACTGTCCATAAGTAGTAGCCTTCCTCTTGAGATCTCCCAATTCCCTGCGCTTGTGCTCCAAGCCTATGGCCCTGTCAATTAGCTCTTGGAGAGTAGGGAAAGTATGGAACATCAGCTGGTACTGCAGTGGTCCAGCTAGCCCTTCTAGGAACAGCTCTTGCTTCTTCCTGTCCTCATCAGTGTCTTCAGGAGCATAGCGTGACAACTCAGTGAATTTATCCCTGAACTCCGTCACGGACATCCCTTCCTGTTTGAGAGCAAGAAACTTCTTCTTCTTTAGCTTCATGAGACCAGCAGGAATAAGGTGGCTCCTGAAGTTAGTAGTAAACTCCTGCCAGGTGATTGCATTCTGATTGGCATGTGCGGCGACAAAAGCATCCCACCACGCCGAAGCTGATCCCTGAAGTCGCCCTAAAGCATAGAGGACTTTCTCTTTGTCATCGCATTTGGATATAGTCAGCATCTTCTCAATGGTCTTCAACCAGTCCTCAGCTTCCAGTGGATCTGCAGCATGAGAGAACACCAGAGGCTGATGGCTCATGAACACCCTGTGCTTGTTCACAGGAGCTTGTTGCTGAGCATGGGGTGGGTTGTTGCCTTGGGCCTGTATATTAGCCACTGTGTTGGTCAGGTCTTGGAGAAGCTGCGTCTGAGCTTGCAGGAACTGCTGGAAAGCCGGATCCATTTGTGGTTGTCGAGGTGCCCTACTGGAGCTACTGCTTCTCCTTTGGCGAACCACTGGGCTTTGATTGACTCCGGATCCTGACCTGGTTTTCACCATCTGAGCGTTAGGGTCATTACTTTAGATGTTTGCACTAAGAGTAAAACTCTGAAAAACAAGGCAGTAAAGACTTTCAATCCTGGACAGATTCTGTTATCTCCAAGCAATTGGGTGTAACTCTCAGTATGGGAATCCACAAATTATGCAATTTTAACTAGAATAGTATAATGAAATTACAGAACTATTCCAACCGGAATCACCTCAATCCAAGGTCCATAGCTTTAGCTATGAAATAAACAAGACTTCTGGGTCAGTTGAGTTTACAGATTCTGATAGCTCCAAAGTTTTGTACCTAACTCTCTGTATCAAACTCCTAAATTTCTGAAATTTTTACAGATAACCCTTCATATAATTGCTGAACTTTTCCAATTGGATTTACTGTATTTGGAGTTCTGTAGCTCGAGATAAAAATAGAACAATACTGCTGTCTCAGAAAACTTTGTGAGCAGATTGAGATTTACTAGATTATATTAGGGGTAGAGTATAGAGATTAAGAGATTAGGACAAGAAAGATATGGATTGAGACAAAGATAAACCCAACTAACACTTTACTAAAGAACCAATGTCATTGTGGTCATCACTCCACAATACATTGCACTCAAACAAAATTCCAACTCAAACATTAACACAAACTCAAGCATCCAACCACACCACTAGACTAAGCACACTTAAACGATCAGTTTGAAACTATCGATTACAAAGATATTAAGCTTAGAACTCCTAGATCCTAAGGAAGCTCTTCAGTGCGGGCGTCTAGGGAGTTGTAGCGGGGTCTCTTTGGTGATGGAGAGCGATGAGCTTCTATTCCTCCGTCTTGGATCACAGGGGGTTCCCTTCCCTCCAAAGTAGCTTCTAGCTGATGCTCCTGTACCTCTATTGTATAGATCCTCTGATGGGCTGTGACCAGCATGTTGTTGGTGTTATCCAACGTGGTGTTGATAGCGGCTAGCAACTCACGAAGATTGTCCACGGTGGGACTGTGGCCACCAGCTGACGCGATGTAGGTCTTGGCTTCACCGCTAGCTCTGTAAGGGGTGTACAAGCTGCGAGTGCGTGCCAATTGAGAACGCTCCCTGTGAGAGAGAACATAGAGTGCTCTCCTAGCAGCTTCAGCAATCCCAGCTTCCATAGTATCTCTGGGAGCAACATCGTCGTGCCTGGATATCTCCATAGGTCCATAGTGCTGAACCCTCTTATAAACGATCACTGTTACTTCCCAGTGTGGCTCAAACCAAGGATGGGTCCACATCTCACACTAGTAGATTGGATCTTCGCCATAGCCCAAATGGTACATTGTCCTCCTTAGATTGTCAGCCATTGAAATGCCTCTCCCATTTTTCATGTACGAGGTCACTATCCAGACAACTTCAGCTGGCTCTCCTTCTGCTTCAGCTTGTTCTTCCAGTTCCTCCAGTGGATCTTGATGGTCACCCTGATCAGCTTCTTGTGCCTGCTCTTCTTCCTCTTCTTCCGAAGCTACTTCTTCTGTCTCATCATTAGACTGGTAGTGATAGTAGTCTTCTTGCGGCCTGTACTGAGGAACTGAGCTCTTTCGGGCAGTCTTCAGGCGTCGAACCATCTAGAGATAAAGAAGTTAGGTGCCAAGTGAGACCAAATGCAAGGGTGAGAAAGATAGCCAAAATCAAGGTAGAGAACCAAAAGATAGCTAAGGATGAGATGAAAGTCAAGGATGAGTATTATAGAATAGTTTAAAACAAGCATATAGAATGTGTGGCTTCTAAAAGATTATAATCCTTAATTTCGACCATAACTAACTAGGCTAACGTCCTACAGTCAACACGGCTCTGGTACCACTTTGTCACACCCGAATTTAAAGGCAAATTCGAATGCTCATATTATATGTGTGCCAGGATCAAAGTTCACACTTATAACGTCTCAGTGAATACCAAAACACAATGTCATAACGTAAGGAGAGTATTAAACTTTATTACAGACCAAAAATGTCTCATAAACGATCTAATTATTAACGAGTAGCAACGCAGCGGATAGGATCAACTCCACAGGCAGTTGACTGGTGGTACGCCCGCCTAAAAGTCTTCAAAGTCTTCTGGGAAGTCTTCAAAGCGACCGTCTGAGCAGCAGTCCGGGTAGTGTAGTTGCAAGAAATAAAATCAACAAGCGTTAGCACATGTCGTACTCAACAAGGGAATATAACTATAACAACATGCAAGGCTCTTTGGGTGGATGGCTGACATGTTTAAAGCGGTAAGCAATTTTAGTTGGTCAAATTTTATTAAGCAACTAATTACTAGCAGTGTAAGTGTATACCAACCCAGAGATAATAAATGCAACAAGATCAGGATGCCATGCACAAGATTATTTCATATTCCATAGTTTACCCATGTGAGGGTCCAGGCCGCTCAATGACCGAGAGCACGGCTAATCGGTTAGTTTTTACACTCTGCAGAGGTTGTACACTTTACCCACAAGTCGTGTCCCCCATATATGCCCGGGTTAATTACTCCCTTAAACACTTCCGAGGTGAGTGGCATGGGTTTCACTAGGAGGCCTTTACAAAGATTCCCTAGTATGAGCTGCTCGCTAGGTTTCATGACAGCGCAATGCATAACCCTCTCTCAAAACTGCGAAGCTACCACAGAGCAGATCAGCTTGAGGGTTGGGCTATACACCGACTACCGGCACCCCCTAACCCTTAGTTAGCCAAGACAGAGCCATTTGTCTTGTGGTTGCACCTGGTTCCTGGGTGGTTCTCCATGTTCCGATTAACAAGGGTAATCTTGCTTAATGAGGGTAGAGCATAAAATAAATCAAGTTTACTTTTGTGTATAAATATACCATCCTTAACCCGATGATAGCAAGTAAGCATGTGCTACCCAACATAAAGTAAATACCCAGGTTAACAAGGACATGGTAAACAACACTAGTCACACCTTAGTCATAGGGTCCCATCAATTTAATGCAAGCAATAAAATAAATAATGTAATTAAAATGCAGTTGTATAGGAAAAAGGGCATGCATCAAGGACTTGCCTTCCACAAACTCTTGCTGCTCAAACTCTTCAATGTCTTCAAAAGCTTGACCTTCAGCGAAAGCTTCAAACGGCACGTTCTCTACGCACCACACAATTGATACATACAAGCAAACAATGAAAAAAATAAGAAACAATCACCAAACAGTAGCAACAGAGCAAAATAACTATGTAAAGCTATTCTACTCTTCGATATGATCGTTTGGACATAAAGAACGTGAAAAACGGAGTTAAAACGGAGAAGATATGCTAAAAACAAGCTCCAGGGGCTTAACTGCGAAGAAACTAAACCTACAGGGCCCAAACTGCTAAAAACCGGGGCCTAAAACATAATTATACATAAAAACTAAAGGGCTTCGGTGCAAAAACTTAAGTTTGGATCTCGGCCACTAAATCTATAAAAGCCAGGGGCTAAAATGGAAGGAAAAGGACTTGTTGGTAAAGATCTTTGTGAGGAGGGAGGACCTATTTGTAAATTTAAAGAGATCAGGGGCTTTTCTGCAAAACGACGGCATCCAAGCGGGGGTTGACCGGTACGCTAGGAATTGACCCAGGGTTAGATCCGATCTGGGCCCTCCACTTCAGATCGGACGGCCCTGGTCGTCCGCAGGCGCGGGGCGGCGGCGCGGCGACGGTGAGCGGCAGCGCCGAACGGGATTCCGGCGAGCAGATCGATCTGGAGCTGAGGTGCTCCAAATCCGACGCGGTTTGCACCGGGCTGCAGCTAGCAAGGCGACGAGCACATCCAGAGGCTCTGGAACGGAGGACGAACGGCGACGGCGAACCACAGCTCGACGAGACGGAGCTCGAATTCCGGCGAAGTAGCGCGACTTACACGAAGCACAAGGACGTGCACACGTGCCACCGTGGTGTTCCTCACCTGCATACGATCTTCTGGGACAGCTTCGTGGCGACGGAAGAGCGGCGAGGCGGCGGGTCAGCTCGGCGGCGGCGCCCTAGGGTTCGGTCGACGGTGGCGGAGGCACGGGAAGCCGCGGCTTCGATCTAGGGTTTAAGGATGGGGCAGCGGCAGTTATAAAGGCGCAGAGGGGGCGGCCTCGACGTGCGGCCCAAGGCCAGAGGGTGAGGAGCACGGCGCAAGGCGGCGCGGTCAGACTCGGGTTCGACTCGAGCTCGGTCCGACTCGAGCTCGGGGATGACAACCCGTCCCCACCGGTCAGCGGCACAGGGCGGAAACAGGCAAGATGGGCCGGTGCTAGGCTGCAAGACGTGGTGGCTGAGAGACGAGGGTGGCCGAGCGGCGAAGAGAAGGAGATTGGGGTGGTCCGCCAGACTTTTGCGGTTGGCTGAGAGAAGAACTGAGCCGCGGCTGGGCCGGCTCCGGTTGGGCTGCTGCGGGCTGGAAAATGGCCATGGGCCAAAAGGAGAAGAAGGGAGGGGAAACGGTGGACCGGGCCGGGAACTAGAAGGGTGTCCAACAGACTTTTGAAACTTATATGGGCCGAACCAAAACAGGAAGAAGGTGAGGGAGAGAAAAAAAACTTTTCTCTTTTTTTAAAAATCCTTTTGAACTTCAAACAACTTTGAATTCAAACACTCAAAAATGATGCACCAGCATGAATGCCACATTCAACTCCTATATCTATTTATTTTATTATAGAAAATTATTTAAATGCCTAGAAAATTCAAATAACTCCTTAAAATCCATAAACAAATTCACAAGTTGCTAACAAAATTTTAAAATTGAGAGAAAATTGTTTATTAATTTATTTTTCTTATTCACATCCTGAAATCGGAAATTTCAGGGTGTGACATGGAGCCACCACACTGAGCGAGAAGCAATGTGGGAGAAGGAAGCCGACCTCACGAGAGAGTTCGCTCACTTGTTCGAGGGAGAAGATGGAGCTTAAATCTCGAGGACGAGATTTCCGGTGGTGTGGGAGAATGTAACATCTCGTAAATTTGAAAGTATGAATTTCAGAAAAATTAAAACTTTTTGTCTATTTGATGTGTGTCACCATATTTAAAATTAAATGCTAGCTTCTCACCTAAATTCTATGTAAATAAAACCCAAATATAAAAATCTAAATTCAAATTATGGTATGTGAGTTGGATTTTATGGATTTTATTCGGATTTATTTGAGTGTGTTATGAATTTGAATTAATTCAAATTCAAACCTAAAGTTTAAACCTAAATTCAAAACTAATTATAAAACCACTTTGCTAACTTGGGCCTGCTAACTTCTCTCCTAGTCCACCGAAGCACCTCCATCTCTTGGCCAATGAACGACCACCATCCTTCATCTATCGCGCGGCCCATCTAGCCCAGCCCAGCTTCACCCACTGCTGCACTGTTGCCTTGGTCTTGCTAGCAGGTGGAACCAGGCACTGGACTTCTTCCTCCCCCTCCCGGTTGTTGACCTGGTGCCGCCGCACCGGTGCACCGCGCAGCTCCGCACACGCGTGCCAGCCCGCACGGCCGCTCCGCCGAGCTGGCACACATGCCGAGGACCCAGTGCGCACGCCTAGGCGGACCCCATGCACGCATCGCCCCCAATTCACTTCTTTGCCCCTGCTTTTGCCCGCGCACCAAGCCAGCCTGCGTCCCGCGCCGCACCGCGCCTTCACTGCCAAGGCAAGGAGGGGACAGTCATGCCCCGTGCTGCTCCCTAGTCCCCTTGACCCCGCGCGCGCCTTTACTCCAGCAGCCAAGCCTCAATTGGCTTCCGTCGCCACTTGGGGTTCTTTCCCCTTTCGCCCGCTTCGCCGCCGAGAGAGAGAGAGAGAGAGAGAGAGAAGGGGAAGTGGAGGAGGAAGGAGGAGAGGAGAAGAAGGGACGAGCACCGCGTTGCCGCCGGCGCATCGAAGCCGAAGCCGCCAAGACCGAAGTTGATCGACCGAGGGAGGAGGCCGTCCGTGACAAGCCGAAGTAGAGCTGACGCCGCGCCACCGTGTACGTCGTTGCCGCGCCACCAACGTTCGGCACCACTGCTACGCCTAAGTCGCGGCCAGGGATGCCCTGTGCGCACGCACATACCCAAGTCGAGCACACCCAAGTGTTGGCTGCTGCGCTGCTTGCTCCTATCTTTGTGCACGTCCGTGCCACTGTTTTGCTTCACCACGTCGGTGCCGCGCAGCCGCACGCCAGCCCTGCTCCACCGCGCTGCCCATGGCGCTGCGCCGAGCCGGCCGAGGAGGCCCTGAAGCTAATCCCGGCCTGGCCAAGGCCTTCCGCGCTGCCGCTAACCTGCTAACACACCTCGCCGTCGCCGCCGGTCTTGCGCCGATGCGCCGAGGTGCCGCGCTCTGGGCGCCGCAGCGTCGCCATCGTGGATGAACCCCAAACGAGTTCGGGGAGCACGAGTGGACCCCAGAATCGTCCGAGGGGCAAACTCGGACTTCCCCTCCTATAAAAATTTAAGGGACCGCACATAGGCCTTAGCCCATAAAGGCCCAATGCGCCGGCCCTTTTTATTTTATTCGACCCACATTTTAATAAATCCGGGGGCGTCCACCGGACTTTGCCCATTTGGCCCATTAGGCTGAGTCCGTTGGGCCACTTTCGGACCACTAACCCTTTCGGCCCTAAAACGGCCCACTAACCAGTTTCACTGACATCATGCTGAGGTCATGCTGACGTCATCATATATTTTCAAAATAAAAACTCTTTTCTGATTTATAAATGAATTTGATAATTATTTTATAAATCCTTTAACCTTTGAAAAATCATAGCTAATTATTTATAACTCCGAAATATATGAAACCAGTTTCATTATTTTTCTAAAAATGAGACGGTACTGTTTGTAGATAGTTTGGATCTTTTTGGATCTTTTAAAAATTGGGTTTCTTTGGATTTATATTTAGTTGATTGCCGGTAATTTAGCGTCTCGTATCTCGTGCTAAGCAGACCCGAGCTACGAGCCCGAGGAGTAGTACGACCCCGACTTCAACCCAGACCAGGACTACGGACGCCAACCAGGTGTCATGTCACTCCCGATCATATAGAACACATGCATGCATTTAGTTGCTAGTGCTCAATTATTATTTATGGATGCTTTTGAAATGCATAGACAATCTTTTAGCCGTACCTTGGTTTGTATTATCCTGTTCCTAGAACTACCTACTTTTGGAACTAGCTACAGACCCCTAGCTAGTCCCCGACTCTATCTATCCATATATTTTACCCTTGGTTATGGATGGATCTATAGGTTGGACTGAGATTGGGATATCTCAGTATTCTAGCGTGTGTTTTGGGTGAGTGTGTATCCTTGACGTGATACCGTGGGAGCAAGCCGCTTTGGTTACTTGTGAACGCGTATCTAGGGGAGATGCGACCTGGCCTCCCGCCCTAGTGGCGTGTCGTTCAGATAGAGTTGGTGAGTGTTCGCTCTTGCAATTAAGGACCGATCGACAGTTTAACCATGTCTCTTTGGGCTATTTTCGTACAAACCGTTCACCTTGTTATGGGTGGGGTTCGGTCCGAGAACTAGTTGGTGGATAGCATCCAGCCTGTAGGCGGATCGGTGTGATCGTGTTAGGGGAACGGGTTATACACCCGAGTAGATGTCATCTCAGCTCTTCCGGGGATGGTTTCACAGCTTCGAGGCCCTGCTGGCTAGTTTCGCGCCCCAGTTCAGGACGAGTCAGGCTCGGAGGGGCAGGAGAGTGCTATCCACTGCTAGGTCTCCGGTCGTTTGGTAGGGATGTAGATCAGAGGCATCCGATTCTGCCCTACTCGGCAGGTCTAGTTGTACAACCTCTGTAGAGTGTTAAACCTATAGCTATAGTTCGAGTCCACTGCTATGGACAGCTCTTTGATCTGTTACTCTGGCTAGTCTCTTCTTGTGCTGCTTTCTCTCCCCTGTGTGTGTGAGCCCGGCTTCGTGCCGTTGAGATGTGGGGATAGGAGTTGGTGACCCCACATCGCAGATGAGAGTGGGATGCTGTGACTCGGTTGAGATCCAGTGCTTTGATGTTCTTTCCTTGGTTGGGGTGTTGACCCCGGAGGTGTTGGCCTCGGAGGTGTGGATCTCCTCAGATATGGTGACCTCTCGACATTTCTGCATACCTTGATGTTGCTACCACTGCTTGCATAACCTTCTACAGCCATAAACAGGAATATCCATGCATACTAGAATTATTCTTTTTCTTATGCTCTTTATTAGGAAGCTGACATGACCTACTCGCTTATCGAGGAGATGACGAGTTTTCAGACCAGGAGCCGGACTACGACTTCGAGCACGATGGATGGGAGGACTGAGGCTCATCCTGCACTCGAGCAACCTTTGGGAGATGGTGTCTACTACGCTACATGAGAGCCGCTGCGTAGATGTTTACTCTGTTTGATTCAGTCCTGTTGGACTTGTACTTGGCATGTGCCATAATGATGTACTCACATGAATAATCATTAAAATATTATTTATGTGGACCTTCTATATTTTCCCTTCTGTTGTACGGTTTTTCGTTACTTTCTGAGACAGGGATTTGCACGTGATAGCCTCCTGGGACTATCACTGAGGTGCAAGGATCGGGTTTCCATTCTTGGAAATCATGTTCGTTTCACCCAGGATCTACACACTAGCAGAGGAAAAAGACAACTCAAGCAACCAAGCATAAAGCTAGAAGGAAGGAATCACGAATGTCACTTTGGTCTAAATGGAACGTGCATGAATATCCACTACATTCTAATAGACCAACACACATGCAAGTGGATATGAGAACTATGAACTTGTGCCACAAGATCAAAGGGTTGTGTTTGCGAAGAACACAAGCCTCTAAATGAAGAACACAAGAACATATCACCTATGCATGAATGCTACTTTAGTCTAATTAGAAAAATACAAGAATACTCACTTTAGTCTAAATGAAGAACATCAACATCGTAGAGGCACATGCCTCTCTCTCCCTCCCTCTCTACTCTAAGCACTAGCTAGGAGAGGAGCCTTGGATGGGTGAAGTGTCACAGACACATGGCATCCTACGTGGCAACACGTCGCCACGTGGCCTCGTGTGGGTCACACCAGGCCCACATGATGTGATCTTGTGAGTCGCATATCTCCTTCATACGAACTCCGACGTAGGCAAATAATATATCCATTTCGATCATCTTGGCGAGCCCGTCGCAATCGTGCAGTCCAAATTGGCATTTGAGGTTGTTATGGATGACATCCTATATAAGCCATTGGACCATTTGCTCTCAATTGTATCATTTAACATGTATTCCGGTGCATCTTGCAACAAAAGCTCGAAACACCAACACTTGTCAAAATTGTCAGTATAAGCCCTATTCTAGTGTCGATGATCACTTTTCATTCATTTTATGCAAGAGGTGATGACACCAAAGTAGCACTTTATAGCCGTCAATAGACATGGAAATTGACAAGGAAATGTCGCTCATAGTTGGGCGACCATTTTTGTGTACGGCTGATGCACAAACTGATGTTGGTGCTAGAGTACTCCATCTCCACATTAATGGCAAGGAGGAGAAGTTCGGATTCCATCCAAGAAAGGAGCAATGTTCAATGATCAAGGACTCATAGAATCCCAACACTTCAACTCGAGAGGTCGGAACGGTACGACAAGAAATGGACATCATCATCGTGGATAGGAATGGTATGCTAGAGTGCGGGTTAAAGAAAGTATTGGAAATCTCAGTCCCAGTCCAAGAGACCACCTTCCGCACCCAGAAACAACAGACTATCAAGAAGTTGTGGAGAAGGGTGGATAGGAAGCCAATTCCTCCTTCACTAGGAATGGCTACCTCATTGCTAATGTAAGTAGCGTGAAGAAGAGTCTAGCTCTAAAGACTTAAAATAGTGAGCCCTACGCTGACATGCAGATTCGGTAAGTTATCCCTCTTTTTCGTTTCAATAAAATTCTGATCTTTAAAGAAGTAAGCTACCTTTGGCTCTATGTCTTCTGCATTGTTGGGGCAAGCTGTAAGATGATGTCCATCCGGACACTCGTCGAGTTTGTACCATGGTAGTAACCTGTAGCCAAAGCCACATCAGCCACAACCTACTACACCACCTATGGCAGGAGGGGCCCCTGTGGGGTACATGTTCAGGGTAACCCCTAGATATGCACCTTGTTGGTACTAGCCTGCCTACCAGCAGAGTGCGAGTAGTACGGCTTGGGCTAGTGCGAGCAGTGACCAGTGGGCCATGCCCGCTAGCTCTAGCTCCGGTGGACCTCCCACTTTGTCCTTCAGGCGACACTATTCGGCCTCTGCCGGAGAGGCTTATCTCATGCAGCAGCTTGGCGAGCTCACCGTCTAGGTCACCGGAGTAGAGGAGACACACACAGATATCTAGTCCACTCAAGATTGGCAGTGACAAACTGACGAGAGGATCGATACCATTCAGCAGATGCAACAGCGATAGATAGAGGAGTAGAGGACTTACCACGCGAGTCAGGGGTTTTACTGCCATCCACCGTAGTGATCCTGAAGCTTGTTTGGGGGAGGACCCTCATCCTGAGGTAACTTGTATCTTTACTTGCTTTTGTAATCTCTTATTATTGGAACTCCTTTTTGCATGATTCCATTTCTATCCTTTATATTCTTTCTTTGGACATGGGCTACCTCTCTCTTTTTTCTCTCTGTTTTTTTTCATGCCCTGCGCATTTTTTCACTCATGCTTTGAGCATGTTGTTTCTTTTTTTCTTTCTGTTTTTATAGCCCATATCTCTTGTTGATGGGCATATTTGGAGAGAGAGGTCACACCACACATGGAGCTTTATTTTTATGAAATGGATGAATGATACAATGCTAACTTCCAGTGTAGAAGCATAACAAGGGGATATGGAGTGCACATGAATCTTGATCATGAAAGCATGAAAAGAATTCTCACAAGGGTCACAACAATTTGACAAAGCTCAATGCAATAACAAGCAGCATATGAGTATAAGGTTTCCATCTAGAAACATCATATGGCTATGGTAGGACTTTGGCATATCAAAGAGGAGCTTTGCGAAGGGTTTTCAAATTTTCAAATAAAATTCCCAAGCACTCGAACATTTAGAGAGAAGATCATATCATCAAACCATATCTCAAACGCCAATTACTTAGATGAGCATGAGTTCCCTAATGGTATTTGTTCACAAGCATCAAGATAATAAGTATGGAATAAAACATATGCAAGCCAACCATAGGAAACATGTAGGTAGGTAGAGCATGATTCCATGAGTTGATTTAGTAGATAAGAATTGAAACTCATTCAAACTCAGAATCAAGGAGAGTTAGATAAAGGGTGCACATACCATTGCTTCTGAAGAAATAGGGATAAAGGAGGACCAGTAGTGGTTTAGCTGACCCATGGGCAGACGGCTCACCCTACTTTACCTTATCCCTTGTCATGAAACCGCAGTCGATGTTGTGCATTTCCTGTGTGGGACATCTCAAGTGTGTATGTCGATGATGGGCTTGAAAGATCTCCCCCACACTTACTCTTGTACCTGGTGCTGTCTTCAAACAAAAAGGAAAACCAAAATGGACTCCGCTAGTTTGAGAACCAGTGAGTCTTTATTCAAAAACAAACATACGTTTTTTTTGTTTTTTTATTCACCATGAGTCCTAGCTCAACTAGACTGACAAGTCTAGTCGTACCTTCCCTTTTGAATCAAGCTCAACAACCCAATTTAGATTTGGTTATTCCTGCAAGGGTTAGTCCGCCCATACAACAGATATTGATGAAATCATTAACTAGGTTCATAAATCAAACTCGACACCATGTCTTGTTTGATTGAAGAAGACAGTTTTAACCTAAGCACCATGCTGAATTTAAAACAACCTATGAATGCATGTAGCTAAACATGCACTCAAACCATAGCATTACAAACATAGATAAAGGAAGCATGAAAGCATGATCAAGAATTTCCAAAGGGATAAAAACATGAGCATAAGAAGGTGAACATCAGGCAACCTCCCGGAAGGGCTTTGTTTAAAGTCAAAAGCAGGACGTACCTAACTGGGCAAGATGCAAGAGCTATCATCATCTCTAAACCAAGATATGTTTCGGTATGAGAGGGACTTTACTTGGGACGCTCACATGCCTCCCCCACACTTGAAGTTTGCATTGCTAAGCAACAAAACTCAAGAGTGCGGAGATCAAGCTTCCTTTCGTAAATGTGCTCTCACCAAAAACTTACCAAAGTGTTGTAACTCACATGCTCTTAGGTGTCACTTGCCCGTCATTCTTTATAATCTTCACCTGAAAGGGTTAGGGCCAAAAATACCCGAAGGACAACCTTATCCTAAAAACTTGTACTTGCTTTTATTTGAAAAGGGAAACACAAACCTATGCTAATCCAGGCTATCTCCTGGTAGTGCTTTGTTTACGGTCATAAGCTCGACCATGGGAACTTCTTCCTACAGCTACATTGGTGATGTCATTCCCGTCTCACCACCAATTGTTAATGTATCAGTGAAGCTTCAGCTGCAAGGTTAGTGCCACAGTGCATACATGAAATCTGCAATGCTCATGGTAAACATGTGCATCTACAACCAACCTTCTAAACATTATGCAAGAGAGGACCATATGGTGATTGTAGTCCTCATGCATGCTCTATGCACTGAGCATAGCTGACACTGGAGTAGCACGATGTAAGCATGGTTCTTGAGGTATATCAAAAGTGAAGCTACCATGCTTGTCAATGGAATCCTTTCCTTCAGACTCTAGAGTCAGCGCCTCATAGATTTCCATGGCTCGTGATTTCTCCATCTCAAGAGATACATCATGGAAGCTCGATGTTGATTCTCGATCAAGGTCGAGAGCAACATAATTCGGGCCAACGGGAAACGGCTCAAACTCGATCAAGGATGATGATGATCGTTCGTCTTCACAAAGGTGAAGAGGGTCTTTTGAGTCGTACTCTTGAGGAGTAGAGAATACACCCTCAACGAGAACATACTCGAACGATACGAACGGAGATACGTGCATCGTCTCCTCGAGCGGGTTTTTCTTGGGAAGAGGCTTCTCCATAGAATTTTCTGAAAATAAGGGAGTGGTGGCAGAAGCAACTTCCCTAAGCTTTTCATCTAGGCTCCCTTGAGATTTATCAAGAAGATCATCCAATGGGAAGCCTAGGACAAGACCAAAATCGACAATGGGGTAGATATGAAAATCTAAGCGCACCTCAATTTTGTCTATGATGATCGGCACATCCCTAGCGATCCCCCGACATGGGAAAAGGTAGCCCCACCTAGGACTTCAGAAATATCTATGAATCGGGGTCAAGGGATTGTTACCCACAAGAGTATCCATAAGGTACTCCGATATGATGCAAGCCCCAACAGTAGGGTCATGAACAGCTTCTACAACATTTCCTCTCATGGAACAAGAGATAGTCGTGGAGGTTGAGCTAACTCGAATTGCTTCGGAAGTACGCTCTAACTACTTTGACCAATCCGATGTGGTTGCCTGATTGGAAACTTAATCGAGGGCCTCATAAGGGCATATCGATGTCGTAGGCTTGTCGTGCCAAGGATGATTCAAGGCGTTTATGATGTCTTCAGAAGTATCATCCTCGAATCAGAAAGCGAACTCCGAACGTTTAATCTCTTCTTCCTTCTGTGTTCGTGGTTCGGGAGAGGGCTCAACGATCGAATATTGAGATGTGGAAACGGTAGGTTCAGGTTTGGCTGTTGAGAGACTCTCATGGCTTGATACATACTCATCACGGAGGGGTTCGTTATGGTCGGTAGGTAAGAAAGAGTCTTCTAAGAGGGTATCTAGGATTTCCCTTCCTTCCATTATCGTTTTGTCTTCAAACGAGCCTCCGGCGATAGTATCAAGCTCCTAGGCAGACTTCATGTCTAGACACGAGCAAAAGATGTACAAAGATACACTCTCAGGTATAGACAAGTGTGGGTAAGATGCCAAGAGGCGTAAGAATCTCGCCCATGCTGCACCAAGGGATTCCTTCTCTTGTTGCTCAAAATCGAGGATGTCCATCGGAAGGGAATTTATGCGTTTCAGGAGGGAAAACGAGGAACCAAAGTCAACTCGTAGTTTCTCCCAATCGCTGCTCATGCTACCTACCCAACGGATGTACCATTGTTTCGCCTTCTTAGTGAGAGAGAAAGGAAACAACTTCCATCTCAAGGTTTCCTACGTCATTCCTTGGACAACCAAGAATGAACACAGATCCTCGAAATCTTGCAAATGATCGTAAGGTTATTCATTAATTGCTCCAGAGAAGGTGTGATTCCGAACCTTGGCTATAAGGTCAGGATTGAGTTCATAGATGGGTGTGGAAGTTGATGGATCAGTGAACTCATTGGATGAGGTGGAGAGGTCATGAAAGGATGGCCTCTCCATGGTAAACGGAGGTAAAGGTAGAAACAAAGAAAGATAAAAAGATACGACGACCACTAGGTACGAAGATCGATACAGCAACCGTTCCCCGGCAACGACGCCAGAAAGCTTGTTGGGTATTTTAGCGTCACACGAATAAATCTGCAAGTCCACGGATACCATTGTAGCTTTCACCTCAGAGTATTCCAAGGGTATCGAATCCAAGGGAACGTGTGTGTACTAACTCCGTACTAGTCGGTCCAAGGACACACCCAGATAAGAGGCAAAGATAGAGAGGATTCCTAAAGAAATCACTATAGATGAGATTGAAGCTCGATCTCTAAATAGTACTTGGCTTAGGGTACCGATAGCCCTGACTTAGCAGGTGACTCCGCCATGTGGATCTATGTGGAACGAAACTCTGACTATATCCAGCCGCGGAGGATAACGAGGGCCAGGCGGGCTGTCACCACCACCTGGACTGCCTCTACCTAACCTTGGGATAAGCCGACCGAATGATAACCAGTAGCGTGACACAACGTCTACGCTGTGGTTACTACCGTAGCCAACGGACTACGGCACTCTGTACTTATAGAACTACGACCACAGAAGAGAACTGATCTCACTCACTATATGTACTACTAGCTTATACTAAAGGCATACAGGAGAGAACTCGACCCCGTACTATGCTTCCAACGTATACGAAAGACTGCAGCAGACGAACATATAAACCCAGGATCTACGCACTAGCAGAGGAAAAAGACTACTCAAGAAACCAAGCTTAAAGCTAGAAGGAAGGAATCACGAATGTCACTTTGGTCTAAATGGAACAATGCAGGAATATCCACTATATTCTAATAGACGAACACACATACAAACGGATATGAGAACTATGAACTTGTGCCACAAGATCAAAGGGTTGTGTTCGCGAAGAACACAAGCTTCTAAATCAAGAACATACGAAGAACACAAGAACATATCACCTATGCATGAATGCTACTTTAGTCTAATTAGAAAAATACAAGAATACTCACTTTAGTCTAAATGAAGAACAACAACATCGTAGAGGCACATGCCTCTCTCTCTCTCCCTCTCTACTCTAAGCACTAGCTAGGAGAGGAGCCTTGGATGGGTGAAGTGTCACGGACACATGGCATCCTACGTGGCAACACGTCGCCACGTGGCCTTGTGTGGGTCCCACCAGGCCCACATGATGTGATCTTGTGAGTCGCATATCTCCTTCATACGAACTCCGACGTAGGCAAATAATATATCCATTTTGATCGTCTCAACGAGCCCGTAGCAATGGTGCAGTCCAAATTGGCATTTGAGGTTGTTATGGATGACATCCTATATAAGCCATTGGACCATTTCCTCTCAATTGTGTCATTTAACATGTATTCTGGTGCATCTTGCAACAAAAGCTAGAAACACCAACAGTTGTCAAAATTGTCAGTATAAGCCCTATTCTAGTGTTGATGATCACTTTTCATTCATTTTATGCAGGAGTTGATGGCATAAAAGTGGTACTTAATAGCCGTCAACAGACATGGAAATTGACAAGAAAATGCCGATCATAGTTGGGCGACCATTTCTATGTACGGCTGATGCACAAACTAATGTTGGTGCTAGAGTAATCCATCTCCACATTAATGGCAAGGAGGAGAAGTTCGGATTCCATCCAAGAAAGGAGCAATGTTCAATGATCAAGGACTCACAGAATCCCAACACTTCAACTTGAGAGGTCGGAACGGTACGACAAGAAATGGACATCATCATCGTGTTCATAAAGAACTTTTCGAAGGAAAAACAACAGTGTATGAGTGCGGGGTAAAGAAAGTATTGGAAATCTCAGTCCCAGTCCAAGAAACCACCTTCCACACCCAGAAACAGCAGACTATCAAGAAGTTGTGGAGAAGGGTGGATAGGAAGCCGGTTCCTCCTTCACCAGGAACGGCTACCTCATTACTAATGTAAGTAGCATGAAGAAGAGTCTAGCTCTAAAGACTTAAAATAGTGAGCCCTGCGCCGACATGTAGATTAGGTAAGTTATCCCTCTTTTTCGTTTCAATAAAATTATGATCTTTAAAGAAGTAAAGCTACCTTTGGCTCTATGTCTTCTGCATTGTTGGGGCAAGCTATAGGATGATGTCGATCCGGACACTCGTCGAGTTTGTACCATGGTAGTAACCTGTAGCCAAAGCCACATCAGCCACAGCCTACTACACCACCTATGGCAGGAGGGGCCCCTATGGGGTACATGTTCGGGGTAACCCCTAGATATGCACCTTGTTGGTACTAGCCTGCCTACCAGCAAAGTGCGAGTAGTACGGCTTGGGCTAGTGCGAGCAGTGACCAGTGGGCCATGCCCGCTAGCTCTAGCTCCGGTGGACCTCCCACTTCGTCCTTTAGGCGACACTATTCTGCCTCTGCCGGAGAGGCTTATCTCGTGCAGCAGCTTGGAGAGCTCACCGCCTAGGTCACCGGAGTAGAGGAGTCACACACAGATATCTAGTCCACTCAGGATTTGCAGCGATAGACTGACGAGAGGATTGATACCGTTCAGCAGATGCAGCAGCGACAGATAGAGGAGTAGAGGGCTTACCACGCGAGTCAAGGGTTTTACTACAATCCACCGTAGTGATCCTGAAACTAGTTTGGGGGAGGGCCCTCATCCTGAGGTAACTTGTATCTTTACTTGTTCTTGTAATCTCTTATGATAAAAACCCATAAAAAATTTGCAAAATTTAAAAGACTAAAAATATTTATTTGCTTTCATAATCAGGTTTTCGTTAGTTTGCTTTCGTATGTGTGGTAAGAATGCTTTGTCTTCATGGTTGAAATGATGAATAGTTGCTCTGTTTATTCTTCTCATATGTCTTTCTTACAACATAGTATCCTACCAAAGTTTTGAGTTTGTTGGCTTGCATGATCAAACCTTAGCTTGAAACTTGTGCGTAGCCAAAAGCATGATCCATGTCTAGGTTGTTGTGTGATACAATATGGTAGAATAGAGTGTTAAGATCTTGTGCCAAGTGATGCTTGATTTCGGGAGTTTTTCTTTTCAAAAATTTAAACATGATGAGTTCCTCAATGATGAACACTACCTATCCAAGGCCATATGTAGATTCTAGCTCTTGTTAGCCTCCACATATGCTGCTTGTTCTCTCATTGAGCTTTGTCCAAATGTTGTGACCCTTAGTTAGAAACTCTACATGCTCCTATGATCAAGATCACGTGCACGATCATGCTAGAACTTGTACACATGAAGTTAGCATTCATTATTCCAACCATCTCTCCATTCTTTCTCAAAATAAAACTTCGTGTAGTATTGTATCAATTCATCAGTCTATGAATATATCCAAAGGAGACAAGGGGGCTAGCTGAAAAAAAGCATGCTCAAAATCATGGAAAAAAGAAAAAAAGAAAGAGAGAAGAAAGGTAGCCCAAGTCTCAAAAATCTCAAAGGAGAAAGGGATTGAATTTTTGCAAAAGGAGTTCCATGATATAGATGGTAATAACTATTACCTACTTCGGGGCTAGTGTCCACCTTACCATCATCCCCATCTCATATAAATTATGTCAATATCTAGCACCCATTCCGGGCCTAGTATACACCCTTGTTGACGGCTATTAAGTACCACTTTTAGGCAGTCAACTCCTGCATAAAATACATGGAAAGTGATCATCTACACTAGAATAGGGGTTTATACTAACAATTTCCACAAGTGTTGGTATTTCTAGCTTTTGTTGCAGGACGCACCGAAATACGTGTTAAATGACACAGTTGAGAGCAAGTGCACCAATGGCATAGATATGGCATCATCATAAACAATCACAAATGCCAAATTGGTTTGCACCACTGCAATGGGCTTGTCGAGACGACCGAAATGGATATATCATTTGCCTACTTTGGAGTTCGGATGAAAGAGATATGCACAAGATAACATGTGGGCCCGGTGGGACCCACACCAAGCCACATGGCGAAGTGCTGTCAGACAGGAGTCCACGTGTCCATGACACATCATTGATCCAAAGAAACACACTCTCGACCAATCAAGAGCCAGTACGCGGATCCAAGGGCCCACAACCACGAGATAAATGGCTAAAAATACTGCATGCACCCTCATACCCACCTTGGGACCCACTTGGCAGTCACCTGGATGGAAGGTGGTGCGAGGGGAGCTACCTGGGGGTCGACCGAACCCCCAGGTCGGCTGACCCCATTTTGCGGCCCCTTGTGTCGCCCTTTCACGTGTCGGCTTGTCGTGAGGAACCAAAGGCGGTGCCAGGTGTTTGCCCGAATATTCCCTCGGGAAACTGCAGCTCCTTCTCATGGAAGATACATCAACTTGGCCCCCACTCCTCTTTGCCACGTGTCACCACCCTATTGGTGGTGCCCATGGCAGCCAAGGGGCTCCTCCTACTCTCCTTGGCCTATAAATAGAAGGGGAGGGGGCTAGAATAGAGACACACAACTCCTCTCCTCCTCTCTCATTTTCTCTCTTGAGAGGAGGGGCTCTCCTCTCCTCCTTCTAGAGTGTAAGTGTGGACTAATTGATTAGATCAAAGCTAGGGAGAGAGTGAAAGGTATGTACCTCTATGGATGCTCGTTCTTCAATTAGAGTAAAGTGAGTATTTCTGCATTTTCTATTTAGACCAAAGTGCAAGTGATATGTTCTTGTGTTCTTTGCCTGTTCATCATTTAGAGGCGCGTGTTCTTCACGAACACGCCCCCTCGATCTAGTTGATTAGGTGCACAAGTTTGTATCTTATTTGTATGACTTATCTATTATAATAAAGTGGAAATACTTGCATGCTCTGATTAGAATAAAGTGTGTTCGTGATTCCTTTCTAATAGTTTATGCTTGGTTGCATGAATTGACTTTTTCCTCTGCTAGTGCATAGATCCTGGGTTTATGCGTTCGTCTGCTGCAAGTCGTTCGTATACATTGGAAGCATAGTATGGGGTCGAGTTCTCTCCTGTATGCCTCTAGTATAAGCTAGTAGTACATATAGTGAGTGAGATCAATTCTCTTCCGTGGTCGTAGTTCTATAAGTACAGAGTGTCGTAGTCCATTGGCTACGGCAGTAACCACAGCGTAGACGTTATGTCACGCTACCGGTTATCATTCGTTCGGCTTATCCCAAGGTTAGGTGACAGCCCGTCTGGCCCTTGTTGATCCTCCGCAGCTGGATATAGTCAGAGCTTCGTTCTACATAGATCCGTGTACCGGAGTCACCTGTTAAGTCAGGGCTAGCGGTACCGTAAGCCAAGTTCTATCTAGAGATCGACCTTTAATCTCATCTATAGTGCTATCTTTAGGAATCCTCTCTATCCTTTCCTCTTATGTGGGTGTGTCCTTGGACAGACTAGTACGAAGTTAGTACACACATGTTCCATTGGATTCGATTACCTTCGAATACTCTGAGGTGAAAGGTACAATGGTATCCGTGCGCTTGCAGATTTATTTCGTGTGTCGCTAAAATACCCAACAAGCTTTCTGGCACTGTTGCCAGGGAACGGTTGTTGTATCCATCTTCGTACCTAGTAGTCCTCGTATCTTTTCATTTTTCTTTATTCTACCTTTACCCCTATTAGCTATGGAGAGGTCATCTTTTCACGACCTCTCCACCTCAACTTACGAGTTCAATGATCCATCAACGTCTTCATCCAACCATGAACTCAACCGCGACCTTATAACCATGGTTCGGAATCGACCCTTCTCTGGAGCTATTAGTGAGGATCCCCATGACCATTTGATAGAGTTTGAGAGGTTGTGTTCATCCCGGGCTCCCCCAGGAACGATACAGAAAACCTTGAGGCTCAATTTGTTTCCTCTCTCTCTCAGAAAGAGGGCGGAGCAATGGTACACTCGTGCCATAGGGCGTGTGAACGATTGGGAAAAACTCCGGGTTGACTTCTATGTTTCTTTCAACCTTGCAAGACACATGGTGTTCCTCCGAGTGACATCCGCAACTTTAAGCCATTAGAGGAGGAGACCATAGGTGCAACTTGGGCTAGGTTCTTACACCTGATGAAATCTAGCCCAAACATGTCTATACCCGATCGTGTATACTTGTGTACTTATTACTCAAGTTTAGACATGGACATTGCCCTATATCTCGACAGCATCGCTGGAGGTGTGTTGGCAAACATAACTTCAAAGGAAGGAAGGGAGATCCTTGACCACCTCTTAGAAAACTCTTCCTTTCTTGCCGACCATAACGAACGCCCCCAAGAATCAGAGTCGATCCATGAGAGTCTCTCAACAGCTGAACCCGAGCCTTTGACTTCCACATCCCAAGATTCGTCTGTTGAGCCCTCTCCCAAACCAGGAACAATGGAGGAAGAAGAAATTCAACCTCCAAAGTTCCTTCATCAATTCGAGGATGACCCTTCTAAAAATATCAAGAACACCACGAAATTATTAGATGACCCAATAGGGAAGGAGCCCTCTTCTGTCCAAATCCAGCCTGCTAGAAATCCTTTGACAGAACCTTCCCCTAGGCCTACAGTACCTCCTTTGCCTCCCGATCCTCCAAACGAGATATCTATCATGGAGGCCATGGAGAAGAAGTGATTGAATGGAGTGGGACACTTTTCCGAAGCACTTTGGATTAGTTCACCCTCTACGATCATTTCTTGTTCCATAAAAGGGATTATCATAGATGCCCATCTTAACCCCACTATGGAGGTTAATGTCATGCCATGGAACCTAGCGTACACTCTTTTGGGCGATGTTACACTAAGACAATCCGACAAGCTCCTCAAGAGTTGTCCCTCTGGACACATTCTTGAGTGTCGGGGGGTTTCATGTGCTGTGCCGCTCTTAGTAGACAAGATCAAGGTTAATCTAGACTTCTACATCTTTGATGTCCTCGATCTTGATCTCCTCCTAGGCTCCCCTGCAGAAAAACTTCTTCATACATCTCGAGGGAGCCTAGATGAAAAGCTTAGGGAAGCCGCTTCTGCCACCACACCCTTGTTTTCAGAAAGTTCTATGGCAAAGCCTCTTCCCAAGCAAGACTCGCTCGAGGAGACGATGCATGTATCTCCGTTCGCATTGTCTGAGCCCGTTCTCGATGAGGGTGTAGAATTATCTACTCCTCGGGAGTACGACTCAGAAGACCCTATTCACATTTGTGAAGAACAACGATCATCATCACCCTCGACCGAGTATGAGCCTCTTCCCACTGGCCCATACTATGTTGTTCTTGACTATTGGCATTTCGTAGCGTCATCACTTTAAGAACAGATCTAGAATCCATCCTTAGTGACAACACCAAAAAACACCTTGTAGGCACCTCTTAATGTCACAACTAATGACGCCGGGTTAGCATTATCATCAAGACTTGCCAAAGGTTAATCTAAACGATCATGAACGAATCCGCAAGCGCACAGATAAACCATTGTAGCATTTCCCCAAGGAAGGAGAGTATTCCAAGGGTATCGTATCCGTGGAAGGCAATGGCGGATATCTTAGACTTATGCTTTTGCTCTGAATGTAAACTAAGAGATAGATATAGGAAAAAACAAACTCAAATGCAGGGGTAAGATAAAAGATATAAAGGGTAGTGAGACACACACACTCAGAGCTACCTATACTCTAGCACACTACGGCTTAGGGGGAACATACGAGTTAGCTCTAGGTTCTAATGTACTAAACATACAAAGCTAGAAGATACAGGAGATAGGCATGAGTATTGCATGAGAGGGTAAGGTTCAGCACCTAGGTACAAACGGGGAGCTAGCCCGCGACGACCAGCACTATGCGAAACTAGACTTTATTCTCCTACAGCAGGTACCCCAGCGCGGAGGGTTGCACAGGATCCAACAGCTGTCACCACTGCGGACCTACCTCTATCGTTACGAGGGGTATGCTCATAACTAACGTAGCCAGACAACCCAGGCACCATGCCTATGTTGCTGCTAGACTTCACCCGGCCCGGGCTATTGTGACCCAGGGTGAGAGCCACCAGAAGACTGGTCAACTTAGACCAAGTACTGTAGCTTGAACACAAATCTCATGCAACACTCTCATGCCATCTAACAAGATCAACTAAGGCTAGACATACAAACAGATACGAACTCTCTTATGTCTAGTCAACAAGATCAAAGGGCCGTGTTCGTGAAGAACACGAGCCTCTAACTTATGAACAAACACATAAGGAATGAGTTTATCATCCTTCAAGTGGATCAAAAGGTAGTGTTCATGAAGAACACAAGCCTCTAAATGATGAACAAAGGATGAACTCAACAACATATCAAGCATATGATCTACCATGACTTTATATGAAATAGCTGAATAACTGAAGTAGATCAAAGTCATACAATGAAATAAAGATAAAAGAGAACTCATATCTAGACTCCAAAGAAG
The DNA here is from genome assembly GCA_036936925.1 of Cenchrus fungigraminus. Taxonomy (NCBI): domain Eukaryota; kingdom Viridiplantae; phylum Streptophyta; class Magnoliopsida; order Poales; family Poaceae; genus Cenchrus; species Cenchrus fungigraminus. Next base: position 7,897,277 of record CM072775.1, on the reverse strand, counting down.
ATTTGGAACCTGAAGAAGAGCTATTTTAGCCTACCCCCTAGCCTTGGAAACTAAAAGTGAGAGGAGAAAGAGAAAGTGGTGTGTGGGAAATGGGAGCCCCTCCCCTTCTATTAATAGGCAAGTACCAGGCTTGCTCGGAGGCTCAAAGTGCCCCAAAACACCCGGGGATGTAGCAAGTGACCAATGAGCAACCACCACGTGGAGGGACTAGATGGGCGCCCCCTAGGTCGGTTCGGCCGATCCTAGGGTCGGCAGGCCCCCTAGGGTGGCCCCACCTAGTGTGCTTCCTCTGGTTGGCTGCCCTGTGGGCCCTCTGATCCTCCCCCGATGCATGGCTTGATTTGGTATCCGAGGTGGGCCCTTTGATCCATGTGAAGTCCATGTGGCGTCCTCTGATTCGTCGGTGAGTGCCTCCCCTGGATCGATGACGTGGAATGCCATGTTTCCCTTGGTGGCAGCCACCTCCTCAGCTGAGTTGGCATGGTTTCTTCATAGAAGGTGGGTTTCCATCTCTTTTAAGGGATAAATTACCTACATACAAATAATCTCCAAGGGCAAGTGGAACTACATTATTCAAACCAAAATGCAAGTAAATAATGCAAATGCCTCCATTTATGTGAGAATATTGAGGGCTGAAAGTGGTAATTATCAGCCGTCAACAAACTCCCCCAAGATAACCTCTTGCTCGTCTCGAAGCAAGAAATTAGAGACTTAGGTTGGTTGATCAGGAGTTGCTACAATGTTGTATTCTCAACTTATGGTAAACATACATTAAAGTACTCTACCAAGAGTTGAACAAGTTGGCAATGTTCTTACCCTTCATTTGATGACGTGGGGCATATAGCTTCACCTGCCTTGGGTGGTTGAGAGACAGAATGGTTATATAGCATGTGCATAATTACTCATACCTTGATCAGCTATCAATCCGGAGGTTTTGCAAATTTTTCAAAAGAAAATCAGAGTTCCTCAAATGATACTCTCGGATCGCTCAAAAGTGTATGGTTCCTCACCAAGGCATCAAAGCTGCCCTTCTTCACATCTTGCTCCTAATAGGCATTATTTGGAGCTGTAGGTAGGGAAGATGTGGCATACTTGTCTCTCATATATTGCTAAGTCAAAGACCGGATCCTTGGAAGAAACAAACATACATCCTGATCAAGATGTGCATATATGTTTGATGGATATGAGCATGGCAAGGTGGATACTAGGCCCGGAAATGGGTACTAGATATTACCATGCTTTATATGAGGGAATGAGGGATTGATGGTATGGTGGACACTAGCCCCGGAGTAGGTACTAGTTATTACCATCTATATGGTGGAACTCTTTCTCTTGCACATATCAATCCCTTCTTCTCCTTTTGAAATTTTTGATCTTTATTTTATTTTTGCCATGCTTTTTAGCATGCTTTTCTTTCTCTTTTCTCTGTTTTTTTTAGCTAGCCCCTTTGTCTCTATTGGAGATATTTGGAGAGGGATGAATGATACAAAGATACATAGAGTTTTATTTGTGGAAGAATACATAGGCAGTATGGAGCAAATGATGAATGCTAACTTCCAGTGTAGAAGTTTAGCATGAATGTGTACGTGATCTTGATCAGGGAGTATGAGTTCTAGCAAGGGTCACAACAATTTGACAAAACTCAATGAGAGAGCAAGCTGCATATGTGGAGGCTAAGAGCTAGAATCTACATATGGCCTTGGATAGGAAATTCTCATCATTGAGGAACTCATCATGTTTTGATTTTTCAAGAAAGAAAAACTCCGGATGTCAAGCATCACTAAGCACAAGATCATAGCACTCTATTATACCATATCATATCTCACAACAACTTAGGCAAGGATCATGCTTTTTGCTACCCACCGTTTTCAAGCTAAGGTTTGAACATACAAGCCAACAAACTCAAAACTTAGGTAGGATACAAAGTTGTAAGCAAGACATACGAGTAGAATAAACATAGCAACTATTCATCATTTCAACCATAGACGCAAAGCATTCTTACTATGCATATCAAAGCAAACTAAGCAAACGATGATGAAAGCAAATAAATATTTTTGGTGTTTTTATTTTTGCAGATTTGTTTGGATTCTCATTTATAAGATATTTTGAAAACAAAGGAAGATACAAGTTAGCTCAGGATGGGGGTCCTCCCCCAAGCTAGCTTCAGGCTCACTACGGAGGAGGGAAGAAGAAACCCTGACTCGCATAGTAAGCCCTCTGCGCCTCCATGTATCGCTACTGATCCTGCTGCATGGCTGCTATCCTCTCACCAGCCTGACGCTGCCACGCTGAGGTAGACTCGACGTGGGTGTTCAGCGTCTCCTCCAATCCCATGACCTGGACGGTGAGCTCTCCCATCTACTGCGCGAGCTGAGCATCACGTGCAGAGGCTGAGAAGTGCCGCCGGAAGGACGAAGACGGAGGTGGACCACCAGAGCTGGAACTAGCGGGTGTAGCCCACTGAGCACCGCTCGCACCCGCCAAGCCGTGCCACTCGCACTCGGGTGGTAGGTGGGCTGGTCCCAACCAGGTGCATATCCAGGGGTAACCCCGAACATGTACCCCGTAGGGGCCCCTCCTGCCACCGGTGGTGTAGCAGGCTGTGGCTGTGCCTGAGGCTGTGGTGGTGGTGGTGGCTGTGACTGCTGCTACATGTGTGATCTCTTCGCCGCGCTTCTGGTGGACCTACCTGAAACACTAGCACGACAGCTTTCCTCTTGTGTAACAAGGGGAATGGTTAGCGACTCTGAGTTAGACAATCCAAACCTCGAGTTAGGTAACGGGATTTCATCTGCATAACCCGAAACGAAGAAAGTCAAAGAATCATCTGGGCCTTTCTTAAGTATATGCCCTTGGATCAAGTATGCCTCATCAATGAGAACTTGAGGCATCCCGATGAAGGGTACGGAATTCCCACTAAGAACCCCGAGTCTGAGAGCAATACGAGTCACCAAAGACATACACTCAATAGGACCTATCATCTTGAAATTCATCAACCATGTCTGAATCATAGCTTTAACGGGAGAGACCTTGATCTGGTTAACAGCGGCGTATAATAGCATCATCTCATCGCTGCGCACGGGCCGAACATCCTCTCGTGGAAAGAGAGTAATGACAAGCCCCTTGTGCCACAGACGGAGAGTGGGATGCACAATATCGTTGCACCGAGGTACAAACTTGCCACTGTAAAAAAGACCAGAGATGTCTGACCAGAAAGAGTCTCGAACAAAACCCTCACAAACCCTTTTCAGAGAAACAGCACAACGAGGACTAAAACCAAGAAGACGACTAAGTTCCTTCCAAGAAACACGATAATCGGTCCCAAAAAGACGAAACTGAATGCCATCCGAAATCTCGGTAAGAGAGCAAAGAAACTGGATGGTGAGGGGCCGAGAGCCAAGCTCTGTAACCGGCGCAAACTCCTCCCAACCAAGAGCATGCCAAATGGAAGTGAACTCGAGATTCATACCTATTTTCTTCATGAGAGCCGGGTCGAAGTCTCGGGTGTGAGCGAAGACTCGGTCCTTTAGGAGAGCATAGGCTTGCTCCTCTCGAGCGCCCTGCAAGCTGAGGTAGGGGGTGTCATCGACGACCTCCTCCGCGGCTTGTGGCTCGGCTTGCTCCTCTTGCTCTTCTTCATAATCCATCGTCGATGGGCTCGGCATCGGCTCCGCGGGGGTGGATGAACTCGCGCTTGCCCGCGAAAGGGAGTGTGAGCGTGTCACCCTCCGGAGAGTGTTCACCGCCCAATTCGTGCTAGCACAACAACAAGGGACAACAAGAGCAACTCGGTGATGGATTAGTGAAATTGAATAAAGTTCTTACCGAGCTTGCTCCACCAATAGCAATACTTTTAGCAACACAATAGAGAGAACACTTGATGATCCAATCTCGAGCAAGAAATCCAAGAAAACCAAGAGAGCAAGGAGTAGAGAGGGGAGTGTGAGTGAATGGGTGAAGAACACCCACTCTCAGGTCCAATTTATAGAGCAAAGGGCCAGCACACAACGGCTAGGAGCCGTTGGCCGAGGCTAGGCCCACATGACCGTTGCTAGGGTTCGGCCGAACCTTGGTTCGGCCGGCCCAGCTGTGGGCCTGGGGCTGGCCCCCTTTGGCAGGCGTGCCACCAACGGCTATATGAAGGTATACTAAGGTGCATCGCCCAAAGTTTACTCCAGAAATTGCCCAAATGAATTTTCTAAGGTTTTCAAACTCAGAAATGATTTTCAAAAAATTTATTCTGAAAAGGGAAAAGGGCTAGATAAATCTAGCATGCAGATGCAAAGTTTTGGAATATCAAATATGCAATTTTGGAAATAAAATTTTGGAAAGGGAAATATGAGATTAGTACCAGCTTTAACCTTTTTGGTAGAAAGGACCCATCATTTTTAGTCCCACGAGTTGGACTCTTCCCAGTGATGAATTCCACTCAGCACCCCACTCCTGAGAAGTAGAGGGTGGTGCCATCTTAATCTTCTGCCATTCTTCCTGAATTTTCTTTTGCCTCTTTGACGGAGATTTCTTCCTTGGGGGTGAAGACTCCGTCCTTCCCCCAAGCTGCTCAACACTATCTTGCACCAAATAGCATTGCTCTTCTTTGTCCTGAAACATGAACTTCAAGTTCCTCTTCCTAATGCGGAAGCGGATTATTCTGGACCCCACATTGATTCTAGCTCGGACGTCACTGAGAAATGGTTGCCCAAGGATGAGCGGCATTCCTCCCTCGTCATCCATATCAAGGACCACGAAATCCGTGAAGACATAAGAGTTCTTGACCGTAACCAATATGCTCTCAACAATTCCTTCTGGATATCGTGTCGTTGAATCAGCAAGTTGGATAGTTCGTGCTGTTGGAGACAGAGCTGGATATCCCAGTTGCTCGAACATGGCCTTGCACATGAGATTAACACTTGCACCAAAGGTCACAAAGGGCATGCCTGATCTTCTTGTAATAGATTGTGCAAGTAATAGTCGGGTTGCCTGGATCTTTCTTGTACACAACTGCTGATTCCTCCCATGGATTAAGAATTTGTTGTATGGGCTTTCCTGCATAGTTAGAAGCATGTGTCTTCCTAGGTGGCTTACCCCACCTAGTTGACACTACACTAACATTTTCACTAGAATATACGGGTTGCCCCGGGATCCTCCCGTTATCAGGAGATGGAACCAAAGCAGTCAGCTGAGCCAACTAGGTTTCTAACATCTTGTTAAAACTCAGCTGACTCTTCTGGGCAGAAGAAAAACTTTCAAGCTTAATGTTGAGACTTTCCAAAGTTTTATCCAGGGCAGCTAGCTTTTTCTTAGCACCTTCATTAATCTTAGCTTGCCCAAAAACAAGATCTCTCAAGGAAGGTTGGTTGGGATTATAAGAATTACCTTGGTTACCTCCTTGATAATAAGGGTGTTGTTGATTCCACGATTGGCCCCCTTGTTGAGGTGGACGATACCCATTGTTATTGCCATTCATGTACATCACTTCCTCCTGAGTCTCCGGACAATAGTTTCCTGAGTGCCCAGTGTTGCCACAGACTTCACAAGTCATATGAGAATCCATAGGCAGAGTAGTGGTGGCCATGGCAGCCTTCTTGCTGGTGTAGTCATCCAATCTCTTCATAAGAAGATCCAACTTGGCAGTAATCATGTCTGCTTCTTTGACAGTATGAGTACCCCTCGGTCGTGGTTGGAGTCTGTCATCACTCCACCCTTGGTTGGAAACCATCTTCTCAATGAGTAATTTACAATTATCAATAGTGAGTGAGCAGAATGCTCCCTGAGCAGCAGCATCAATATGGCCTCGGGCTGTCGGAGTCAACCCATTATAAAAACTTTGAAGAATGAGCCAATCCTCCATCCCATGGTGAGGACAGGCCAGGACATACTCCTGAAGCCTCTCCTAAGCCTCTGGAATAGATTCACTTGCTGCTTGCTGAAAACCAGAAATCCTTCGACAAAGAGCATTGGTTTTACCCAATGGGAAGAACTTCTTGAGAAATGCCTCTGAACACTTACTCCAAGTGTTAATAGCATCACGATTCGCATAGAACCATTGCTTGGCTTTCCCCAAGAGAGAGAATGGAAACAGCCTCAAACGGATAGCATCCATATTTGCACCCCTGATGATGAAAGTGCCGCACAGCTCTAGGAATTGCTGCAAATGAGCATTGGCATCCTCATTTGGCTTGCCACAGAATGGGCTAGCCTGTACCATCGTGATTAGACCCGTCTTGATCTCAAAATTTTTAGTCCCCATTGCCACCTCAGGGCCTTGCAGCACCTGGTCAGCAGAAGGAGCTGAGTACTCACGAAGTGTCTTCTGGGCCATAGTGTTCGACGTGGATGGTACAAAGGAAGCTGGTTCGCCTTCCGGAAGAGTACGACGAGGTGAGTCGAAATGAATTCGAGCTCTCCTTACAAGTGACTCGGGATCTTCAGTAAAATTCTCAGGTAAGTCGAAACCAGTCATACACTACTTGTCTTCATCATCCAAAGATAAAAGAAGACAATCAAGGTTAGCCCGCATTGAGAGTTGTCCTAACCTACTCAGAGTTTATAAACAGATGCAAAGCATAGTCATGATACTCTTGTGCCTTCCCCGGCAACAGCGCCAGAAATGCTTGTTGGCATTTCATAGCGTCATCACTTTAAGAATAGATCTAGAATCCATCCTTAGTGACAACACCAAGAAACACCTTGTAGGCACCTCTTAATGTCGCAACTAACGATGCCGGGTTAGCGTGATCATCAAGACTTGCCAAAGGTTAATCTAAACGATCATGAACGAATCCGCAAGCGCACAGATAAACCATTGTAGCATTTCCCCAAGGAAGGAGAGTATTCCAAGGGTATCGTATTCGTGGAAGGCAATGGCGGATATCTTAGACTTACGCTTTTGCTCTGAATGTAAACTAAGAGATAGATATAGGAAACAACAAACTCAAAGGCAAGGGTAAGATAAAAGATATAAAGGGTAGTGCGACACACACACTCAGATCTACCTCTACTCTAGCACACTACGGCTTAGGGGGAACATACGAGTTAGCTCTAGGTTCTAATGTACTAAACATACAAAGCTAGAAGATACAGGAGATAGGCATGAGTATTGCATGAGAGGGTAAGGTTCAGCACCCAGGTACAAACGGGGAGCTAGCCCGCGACGACCAGCACTCTGCGAAACTAGACTTTGGACTCCTACAGCAGGTACCCCAGCGCGGAGGGTTGCACAGGATCCAACAACTGTCACCACTGCGGACCTACCTCTATCGTTACGGGGGTATGCTCATAACTAACGTAGCCAGACAACCCAGGCACCATGCCTATGTTGCTGCTAGACTTCACCCGGCCCGGGCTATTGTGACCCAGGGTGAGAGCCACCAGAAGACTGGTCAACTTAGACCATGTACCGTAGCTTGAACACAAACCTCATGCAACACTCTCATGCCATCTAATAAGATCAACTAAGGCTAGACATACAAACAGATACGAACTCTCTTAGGTCTAGTCAACAAGATCAAAGGGCCGTGTTCGTGAAGAACACGAGCCTCTAACTTATGAACAAACACATAAGGAATGAGTTTATCATCCTTCAAGTGGATCAAAAGGTAATGTTCATGAAGAACACAAGCCTCTAAATGATGAACAAAGGATGAACTCAACAACATATCAAGCATATGATCCACCATGACTTTATATGAAATAGCTGAATAACTGAAGTAGATCAAAGTCATACAATGAAATAAAGATAAAAGAGAACTCATACCTAGACTCCAAAGAAGACTTGGAACCTGAAGAAGAGCTACTCTAGCCTACCCCCTAGCCTTGGAAAGTAAAAGTGAGAGGAGAAAGAGAGAGTGGTGTGTGGGAAATGGGAGCCCCTCCCCTTCTATTTATAGGCAAGGACCAGGCTTGCTCGGAGGCTCAAAGTGCTCCAAAACACCCGGGGATGCAGCAAGTGACCAATGAGCAACCACCAGGTGGAGGGACCAGATGGGTGCCCCCTAGGTCGGTTCGGCCGATCCTAGGGTCGGCCGGCCCCCTAGGGTGGCCCCACCTAGTGTGCTTCCTCTGGTTGGCTACCCTGTGGGCCCTCTGATCCTCCCCCGGTGCATGGCTTGATTTGGTATCTGAGGTGGGCCCTTTGATCCATGTGAAGTCCATGTGGCGTCCTCTGATTCGTCGGTGAGTGCCTCCCCTGGATCGATGACGTGGAATGCCATGTTTCCCTTGGTGGCAACCACCTCCTCAGCTGAGGTTGCATGGTTTCTTCATAGAAGGTGGGTTTCCATCTCTTTTAAGGGGTAAATTACCTACATACAAATAATCTCCAAGGACAAGGGGAACTACATTATTCAAACCAAAATGCAAGTAAATAATGCATATGCCTCCATTTATGTGAGAATATTGAGGGCTGAAAGTGGTAATTATCAGCCGTCAACATTGACCTTGATCAAGAATCAACATCGAGCTTTCACGATGCATCTCTTGAGATGGAGAAATCATGGGCCATGGAAATCTATGAGGCGCCGACTCTAGAGTCCGCAGGAAAGAATTCCATTGACAGGCATGGTAGCTTCACTCTTGATATACCTCAGGAACCATGCTTGCATCATGCCTCTCCAGAGTCAGCCATACTCAGTGCACTGAGCTTGCACAAGGACTACAACCGCCTTATGGTCCTTTCCTGTAAAAAGTTTAGAAGGTTGGTTGTAGATGCATATGTTTACCATAAGCATTGCAGATTTCGTACATGCCTGTGGCACTAACCTTGCAGCTGAAGCTTCCATGACACATTAATGATTGGTGGTGAGACGGGAATGACATCACCAATGAAAGCTTCAAGAAGAACTTCCAAGGGTCGAGCTTATGACCATAAACAAAGCACTACCAGGAGATAGCCTGGATTAGGTTAGATTTTATTTCCCTTTATCAAATAAAGAGCAAGAGCATGTTTTTAGGATAAGGTTGTCCTTCGGGTATTTTTGGTCGCTAACCTTTCAGGTGGAGATTGAAAAGAATGACGAAAAGGTAGCACCTAAGAACATGTGAGCTACATCAACTACAACACCTTGGTAATATTTGGTGAGGGAACATTTACAAAAGGAAGCTTGATCTCCACACACTAGAGTTTTGTTGCCTAGCAATGCAAACTTCAAGTGTGGGGGAGGTATGTGAGTATCCTTAGAAAAGTTCCCCTCACACAAAATCTTATCTTGGTTTGGAGATGATGTTAGCTCTTGCATCTTGCCCAACTAGTTAGGTACATCCTACTTTTGACTTTAAACAAAACCCTTTCGGGAGGTTGCTCGATGTTCACCATCTTATGCTCATGTTTATATCCCTTTGGAAATAAATTGATCTTGCTTTCATGCTTCCTTTATCTATGTTTGTGATGCTATAGTTTGAGTGCATGTTTAGCTTTATGCATTCATAGGTTGTTTTAAATTAAGCATGGTGCTTAGGTTAAAACTGTCTTCTTCAATCAAACAAGACATGGTAACGAGTCTGATTGATGAACCCTATAGTTAATGCTTTCATGGATATTGGTTGTATGTGCGGACTAACCCTTGCAGGAATTTTCGAAATCCAAATGGGGTAAGTCATCGAGCTTGCTTCAAATGGGAAGGTAAGCCAAGGCATGTCAGCCTTGTTTGAGCTAGGTTCATGGTGAGTAAAAAACGAAAAAAAAGTTTGCTTTTCGAATAAAGACTTCCTGGTTCTCGAACCGGTGGAGTCCCTCTTTTGTTTTTCCTTTTTTGTTTGAAGACAGCACCAGGTACATGAACAAGTGTGGGGGAGATCTCCCAAGCTTATCATCGACATACACACTTGAGATCTCCCACATAGGCATTGCATAACATCGACTGCACTTTCATGACAAGGAACAAGGTAAACTAGAGTGAGCCTGCTGCCCCTATGGGTCAGCCAAATCACCACTGGTTCTCCTTAATCCCTATATCCTTCAGGAGCGATGGTATGTGCAATATTATCTCACTATCTGTGATTCATGAGTTTGAATGAGTTTCAATTCTTATTTGCTAAATCAACTCACGGAATCAGGCTCTACTTGCTCTACATGTTTCCTGTGGTTGGCTTGCATATGTTTGAAACCATACTTATTATCTTGATGCTTGTGAACAAATATCATTAGGGAACTCATGCTCATCTAAGTAGTTGATGTTTGTGATATGGTTTGATGATATGATCTTCTCTCTGAATGTTTGAGTGCTTGGGAATTTTATTTGAAAACTTGAAAACCCTTCGCAAAGCTCCTCTTTGATATGCCAAAGTCCTACCAAAGCCATATGATGTTTCTAGTTGGAAACCTTATACTCATATGCTGCTTGTTATTGCATTGAGCTTTGTCAAATTGTTGTGACCCTAGTGAGAATTCTTTTCATGATTTCATGATCAAGATTCATGTGCACTCCATATCCCCTTGCTATGCTTCTACACTTGGACTTAGCATTGTATCATCCATCCATTCCATAAAAATAAAGCTCCATGTATGGTGTGACCTCTCTCTCCAAAAGTATCTTCGAAATAAGGATATGGGCTATGCAAAAAAAAAGGAGATAGCCCATGTCTCGAAAATTTGAATAAGGAGAGAGGAGAAAATCAAGCAAAAAGGAGTTTCGATAAATCAGATGGTAATAACTAGCACCCGCTCTAGGCCTAGTGTCCACCTTGCCATCACCACAACAGTCATCATATATGGTAATATCTAGCACCCATTCCGGGCCTAGTTTCCACCTTACCATGTGCATCATACCCATACATGTGCACATCTTGATCTGATTGTATGACTTGATTTTCTTTTTGGATCCGGTTTTTGACTTTGCAATAGATGTGATACAAGTATGCTTTATCATTTATCCTACCTTGAGCTCCACATATAGCCAACATTAGAAGTAGGATGAAGAAAGGCAATTATAATGCCTTGGTAAGGACATATACACATTGAGCGATCTGAGAGAATCAAATGAGGAGCTAAGCAAGGTTTGTTTCTGAAAACTTATTGCAAAACCCCAAGTTACTTAACATGATGAGCAGGAGTGATTTGATTCATGACCGTTCCATTCCTCAACTACCCAAGATGGCATGATAGACACCCCACAGAGTTCACAAGTACAAGGTATGGTTTGGAATATCTCTTATGCTAGCTTCATACCTTTGGATATCATGTACTACCTTGATCTGACTCCCTTTACTCGGGACGAGCAAAGGTCAAGTGTGGGGGTGTTGTTGACGGCTGTTAAGTAATACTTTTAGGCCGTCAACTCCTGCACAAAATAAATGGAAAGTGATCATCAACACTAGAATAGGGGTTTATACTAATAGTTTCCACAAGTGTTGGTGTTTCTAGCTTTTGTTGCAGGACGCACCAAAATACGTGTTAAATGACACAGTTGAGAGCAAGTGCACCAATGGCATAGATATGGCATCATCATAAACAATCACAAATGCCAAATTTGTCTGCACTACTGCAATGGGCTCGTCGAGACGATCGAAATGGATATATCATTTGCCTACTTTGGAGTTCGGATGAAAGAGATATGCACAAGATAACATGTGGGCCCGGTGGGACCCACACCAAGCCACATGGCGACGTGCTATCACATAGAATTCCACGTGTCCATGACACATCATCGATCCAAAGAAACACACTCTCGACCAATCAGGAGCCAGTACGCGGATCCAAGGGCCCACAACCAAGAGATAAATGGCTAAAAATACCGCATGCACCCCCATACCCACCTTGGGACCCACCTGGCAGTCACAAGGACGAAAGGCGGTGCGAGGGGAGCTACCTGACCCCATTTTGTGGCCCATCGTGTCACCCTTTCACGTGTCAGCTTGTCGTGACGAACCAAAGGCGGTGCTAGGTGTTTGCCCGAATATTCCCTCGGGATCCTGCAGCTCCTTCTAATGGAAGATACATCAACTTGGCCCCCACTCCTCTTTGCCACGTGTCACCACCCTATTGGTGGCGCCCATGGCTGCCAAGGGGCTCCTCCTACTCTCCTTGGCCTATAAATAGAAGGGGAGGGGGCTAGAATAGAGACACACAACTCCTCTCCTCCTCTCTCATTTTCTCTCTTGAGAGGAGGGGCTCTCCTCTCCTCCTTCTAGAGTGTAAGTGTGGAGTAGTTGATTAGATCAAAGCAAGGGAGAGAGTGAAAGGGATGTACCTCTATGGATGCTCGTTCTTCAATTAGAGTAAAGTGAGTATTTGTGCATTTTCTATTTAGACCAAAGTGCAAGTGATCTGTTCTTGTGTTCTTTGCCTGTTCATCATTTAGAGGCGCATGTTCTTCACGAACACGCCCCCTCAATCTAGTTGATTAGGTGCACAAGTTTGTATCTTGTTTGTATGACTTGTCTATTAGAATAAAGTGGAAATACTTGCATGCTCTGATTAGAATAAAGTGTGTTCGTGATTCCTTTCTAATAGTTTATGCTAGGTTGCATGAATAGACTTTTTCCTCTGCTAGTTCGTAGATCCTGGGTTTATGTGTGTCGTCTGCTGCAAGTCGTTCGTATACGTTGGAAGCATAGTACGGGGTCGAGTTCTCTCCTGTATGCCTTTAGTATAAGCTAGTAGTACATATAGTGAGTGAGATCAGTTCTCTTCCGTGGTCGTAGTTCTATAAGTACAGAGTGTCGTAGTCTGTTGGCTACGGCAGTAACCACAACGTAGATGTTGTGTCATGCTACCGGTTATCATTCGTTCGGCTTATCCCAAGGTTAGGTAGAGGCAGTCCAGGTGGTGGTGACATCCCGTCTGGCCCTCGTTGATCCTCCGCAGCTGGATATAGTCAGAGCTCCGTTCCACATAGATCCGCGTACCGGAGTCACCTGTTAAGTCAAGGCTAGCGGTACCCTAAGCCAATTTCTATCTAGAGATCGACCTTAATCTCATCTGTAGTGCTATCTTTAGGAATCCTCTCTATCCTTGCCTCTTATCTGGGTGTGTCCTTGGACCGACTAGTACGAAGTTAGTACACACATGTTCCCTTGGATTCGATACCCTTGGAATACTCTGAGGTGAAAGCTACAACGGTATCCGTGCGCTTGCGGATTTATTTCGTGTGTCACTAAAATACCCAACAACCCTGCATGCACAGCTTGATTAGGTTGTATGACTTGTTTCTTCTAGGGATCTGGTTTTTTGACTTAGCAACATATGATAGACAAGTAAGCCACATTTCTGCCCAACCTACTCCACATAATCCTATTAGGAGTAGGTGGTGAAGAAAGGCAATTCAATGCCTTGGCGAGGAACCATACACATTGAGAGATATGAGAGTATCATTTGAGGAACTCTGATTTTCTTTTGAAAAACTTGCAAAACCTCCGGATTGACAGATCATCAAGGTATGAGTGATTAAGTAATCTCTATATAACCACTATGTCTCTCAACCGCCCAAGGCAGATCAAGCTACACGCCCCACATTATCAAGTGAATGGTAAGATCATTGCCAACTTATTCAACTCCTGATAGAGTACTTTGGTGTGTGCTTGCCATAAGTTAAGAATACGCCATTATAGCAACTCTTGATTAACCAACCTAAGTCCCTAATGTCTTCCTTCGAGACGAGCAAGAGGTTAGCTTGGGAGAGTCTGTTGACGGCTGTTAAGTACTACTTTTAGCCATCAACATTCTCACATAAATGGAGGCATATGAATTTATTACACGCATTTTATTAAGAATAATGTAGTTTCACTTGTCCTTGGAGATTATTCTAATATAGGTGAAATGAGCATGTAAAGAGATGGAAACTCACTTTCTATGAATTGATCCACGCCACCTCAGCTGGGGAGATGGCTGCCACATGGATCTTAGGTGTCAAACACATCACTGATCCAAGGGTAGCACTTGTTGACGTATCAGAGAGCGACGTGTGGGCATCAGATGGATCCATGGGCCCACTAGTGACCCAAACCACCAAGAAACTCGCCATGCATAGGGGAAAGATCATAGGGCCCACATACAAGCCACTGGGAAGAAGCATAACACACCACGTGGCACGAGAGTGTCGACCGATCCTAGGATCGACCGAACTACCTCTGTGGTGTGTGATCCTGGGCGTCCATGTGGTATTCCATGATTGGTCACTTTCTGTATTTCGGGATGTTTTGGTGACATTTGGTGCCCGAGGACGCCATGGCCCTTGCCTCTAAATAGAAGGGGAGGGGCTCCACTTCTCCACAACCACACTTGACTCTCCTCTATCACTTTTAGTTTTCAAGGCAAGGGGGTAGGGTAGAGTAGCTCTTATTCAGGTTCCATGTCTACTTTGCGATCTAGGTATGAGTTCTCTTGTATCTTTATTTCTTTGTATGACTTTGATCTACTTCAATTATTCAGCTATTTCATAAATGTTATGGTAGTTCATGTGATTGATATGTTCTTGAGTTCTTCGTTTGTTCATCATTTAGAGGCTCGTGTTCGTCATGAACGCCACCTTTCGATCTTGGTGAAGGATGATTTACTCATACCTTTTGTGTTTGTTCATAATTTAGAGGCTCGTGTTCTTGATGAACACGACCCTCTGATCTCGTTGATTAGACACAAGAGAGTTTATATCAGTTTGTATGACTAGCCCTGTTTGATCTAGTTAGATTGCACTGTTGTGTTGCATGAGGTTTGTGTTTATTCTACGATACTTAGTCTAAGTCGCCCAGTTATCTAGTGGCTTCACCCTGTGTCACAATAGCCTGGGTCAGCACTACAGGAAAATCATTGTCTAGTGACGCAACCACATTTTAGCGTCATTGATTTATGACGCTCGTGGCTGATCTCGTCATTAAATTTCAATTCCGAGCAAATTTAGTGACAAAAAAACTTAGTGACAAAAAAAATTTAGTGACCAAATTTCAATTCCGAGCAAATTTAGGTTGCTATTGTAGCCGAGCATTCCCTGTTCCATGATTGTTTTATGATGCCATAAGCTCCGCAATAGGGTCATAAACCATCTTTGGTCTCACATGTAAGCATTATTTTAAAAATAGAGTGTTCCAAGTCGTCATAAAATTCAAAAGGCTCCCACATGTAAGCATTCCTTCGAAAATAGAGTGTTCCAAGTCGTCATAAAATTTTGCAGGGTCCCACATGTAAGCATTTGTTTAAAAATGGAGTGTTCCAACTCGTCATAAAATTTTATAGGGTCCCACAAGTTCGTCTGATAAAAAATGAAGGAAAAATTAAAAGGATACAATGTCAATAGGAAGGGTCGAACCCACGACCTTCAATTCCGAAGGGAAAGGCAACACTACCACTGAGACATGATGTAGTTTGTGATATTTGAGCCAAGAAGGTTTTTTATATTAGTTTAGTTGTGTTTATATTATTTTCCATGCCCCATGTAAGTTAAAGTAGATAAATATGGTGGTAAAACAAGGAGAAAATGTGCTCCTCCCGTGGGTCAAACCTCTTACCACTTGAAGGGGAATTTTTTAAATTGACCAGCTCCCACCTGTAAATTTCAGGTGAGTCTTTAATATAAAATAGTAATTCAAAGGTGAAACATTTCACTACCTTCACAAAGACTCTCGACTTTTGCTACGCAGATCAACAATTCGAAGGTGAGACTTTTGGCACGAATGGCATATCCTAGTGGCGACAAGAAGATGGTTGCGTCGCCACATCCAAGCAACGAGAGGATGAAACAGCACGACGAGGTCAATCCTCTAGTTTGAGCCGCTATATGTTCCCCTATCTTCCTAAGTTTGGGGATATCGTGATTTAGGGATCTGGAGGATGATGATCATATGAGTTATATTCAGATTTCATCGTACCCTTAGATTTGCACTTCGATTGGTGTTTGAAGTTGATAGGCTATAGACAATTCATAGGTGTTAGATTCAGTTAGTTTTCAATTTACATCATCTTACCGTAGGTTCTTGTATTTTAGTAGCTTCTAGATTTCTTCATGCCACTCGTTTTATGGTTTTTTCTGGAGGTGCACAATTGATAGGATTGATAGGTCCTTTTATTTTCAATTTGCATCATCTTATGGATTGATAGATTGAAGAGACTATCTCTGAGCTGCAGACTATGAAGGGACATCTGGATTCTACCATGATTCTTATCCTTTCCACAACTCATAGGTGTTAGATTTAGTTAGTCTGCATTGTTTGATGGATTTATAGGTTCTTGTATTTTACTAGCTTTTGCAGGAGCTTAAAGCCACTACCGCTGAGCTGCAGAAGGTGAAGAGAGGCCTGCAAGACCAAGAAGTCAGAGAACTAACACCACTACAAGAGGCTGCAGTATACAAGGGCCTATATTTGCAATTGTTACAACAGTTGGATTACCTGTCTCTGCTATTGTTTTATCGGGAGAACGCCGCGTTGAAAAAATTTGCTGAGTTCCAGAATGAACATACTAACCTATTGAAGGTGGCTTGCAAATTGATGGAAGAGGCTGACCAAGTGACCCAGGAGAAGATATCCTAGTTCAAAAAAGGTAACATGAAGTGTGAAGCTTCAGGAGGCCATAAATGAGCTGGAGAAGTTACAGAATCGTTATGATTATAAATGGTTAGCCTCGGTGGCAAGGCTAATTAGATGTTTGTGAACATTATGTTGATCATGTATTATGCAAGTGTCATTTTTGTATTCTGAACATTGTGTCAATCATGTATTCTGAACATTCTGCCTTATGCTTGTATTTTGGTGTTGGCTACTCTTGAGATCATCAGTGCGCAGGGGGGCTTTGCATCAAGATGAGCTAGGAAGAATGGTTACTCTTGAGCTCTTACGATGTTTGCTACTCAGTGGTGTGAACTTTGTGGTCATGAGTTGCTATGCGATGCATCCTAAAACTTAGAAATGTCACGGTCCAAAAAAAACAGGATCTCACAAGGCCAAAATTTAGTGTGATGTAAAGGGAGGAAAATAACAGGGAAAGAATGTTGATTCTGAATAAGCTAACACGTGGGGTAACAAAAACTTTTTGCTACTACAACTACTATTTTTCATTGTAAGATGTTGGGTTTTCTCATTGCATAGCAGTGATAGTTTAATTTGGTCTGACTGAATACTACACAACAGACTTTATGGACGAAGAAGATGTGGACGAGGAAACTATAGTCTGTTGATATTTTGCAGGGAGGACCTTCCTGAGAAAATTGTTGTGATTAGTTGAGAAAATTGTTGATACCTGATCATCTTGTTATGATGAGACAAGAAACTTTGTTGTGATGAGGTGCCATCTTATTATGCCGATTTTGTTTAATCTATTTCAAATTGATTCGAGCATACTCCTAATCACCATTCTGAATTCATATGCATTGCATAACTGTGGAACTAGGGAAAAAAGAAGGTAGAGGGAGAACAACAAATATATCATAATAATATAGTGATAGAAGGGGAAAGTTAGGAACGAGGAAAGTCTGATCTTTTGATGTTTTGCAGGAAGGACCTTCTAGAGTAACAATTGTGTAACTGCTTGTTTCCAAGTGCCTCCTATTCCACGTGGTCGGCCGCCTCGCGCCTGGTAACTGGACACGTCATCCCCAACAACAACATGGAGCAGTTCTGATAAGTTCGCAGGAGAAAAGCCCGCTATGCAGCCAAAAAAAAGTTTTCCTATAGACAAGTGTATATATCTCATTTCCCTCGATGACTCGGCGTACACTACTACAACTCTACAAAAAACTCGTCGCACTACACTCCTGTTGTGTCCGTACAATGGTGCCGGCAGTCCACCACGGGGTAGGCTATGATGGTAGATTGTGTGGAGGGAATCACCGAGACTGAAGCTAGATGGTGAACGAAGGACATAGGGGTTTATCTAGGTTCGGGCTGCAAAGATGCGTAATACCCTACGTCCTACGTTGGTGGTTGTATTGATTGTTCCGCGAATGGGAATCAGATTCGACTTGTTTTAGAGGGGGGTCCCTATCGCCCTTATATAGGCATGGGGGGAAGGGTTAGAGATCACGTGGGATCCATCCTAGTCGGTTATACAAGATTTCCCTTTGATCACAAGTAATATCTTTCCTAACTAACTTGTCTTCATCTATGGGAGTATATCTCTTCGGGCGCCGCCTCATTTCTGACCCGTGTGCCAGCGCCAAGTGCCGCTCTTGTTGGCCCATGTCGTCCTCATAGATACGCCGTGAGGCCCCTCCGTGTGGCACCCCGAGGATATATCCCCCACAGCAGTCCCCGAGGGCTTCTTAACCAGATTGCAACACCGATCTTGAGCTTCGAACATCGTCCAAGTGCCTAGTTAATTTCCACCGAGTGCTTAACACCTTCAACCGAGTGCTTAACATCTTCAGCCGAGTGCTTAACACCCTCAGCCGAGTGCTTTGATCTCCGTTCTACTCGTGTCTTGACGCAATCGAGTGGTTCCTGAAGCTTAACTCGTGGTTGCAGGGTGGTTGAGGAGAGCTCTTCTCCAATCTAGGCCTTGGTAAGATCATCGAGCAAGAAAATGTACACTCTCGTCGAAGATGAAGTGTACACACTTAGTCCAAGAACTTTGATGAAGATTAAAAAGGTTTATCAAGGGTCAAAAGAAAGTGACTGAGCCTCAACGTCTTTGGCCTCGCATCCCCCTTTTTAGGAGGATTGAACCCATGTCTCCCAAACCTCCGCTGTCCGGCCATATTTGAATGCTCGGCCAAGGGCCTTGCTTCTGGCTCCTGTCGGTCATGGTGACACCGTGCTCACTGAATGGGCGCATCTCCGGATGCACCCATTAGGGTAGTCCCCGAGGTTCGGAATAGTTAGAATAACTATTTCGAAACTCTAAAAAAGAAACTAAAAGTGGAATTACCATCATCCCTTTTGGTAGAGTACCTCCTAGATCTTTTGATCTGGTACGGTTCTTGGGAAGAGCTCCGGCTCTGTCCCAGATTTGCTGTATGGCCCGCCGTGTTCTCAAGGTGAACTCGCGCAAGGTCACCCATCCTAGCCATCGTAAAGTGGCTTCTCAATGGCTCTGGCCTTTGTATGGCATGCCTCCGGGAGAACACACATGAGCTAGTTGATCGAACTTGCTTTGAGATTCGTTCCGTTCAATTTTTGAGGACGGGTTATCTAATAACCTGGCTATCCGTGACTCTGAGTCATGACCTCTGTGTGGCCCGTGTACCAAATTTATTTGGAAAGCCTTTTTATGATTCCCGGGCGCAATCCATTTATAGGAATCTTGCCCTCCTGGGCCTGTTTAAGGAACGCGGCCCATTTAAGCCTGAGACGGCCCGAATATGAAGCGTCGGGGGCAACAGCATCAACGCCGTGTCGGAGACGAGTCATTCGCGAGTAACTCGCAAGTCCATCCTATGTGCGACATGGCGAAACTACGGGACGGAGCGGGACCCGCCACGACTCCCTTTTCGGCCGCCCGCATTTAAGGCAGCGTAGGGGCGCGCTTGATCACACTCCCCCATCATTTCATGTCGCTTCGCTTCCCATAGGAAACCTTGCTCCGCCTCCTACTCCGGCTGCTCCGCCACCGCATCCCGCTCAATCTGCCACCGTAGCAGCTCGATTCGCCAGATCTAGAACCAGCGGAGATCTAGATCCAGATCCAGCGCACAAGTCTCCCTCATCCCCTTCGCCTCCGGCAGTGCCCGAGCGCAGCCGAGGGCCATGACTTTGAAGGTCCGTCGGGGAAAGAAGAGCTCGAAGGAGGGCGTGGCGGTCGCGAGGAGATCCTCATCACGGTCTCCCTCGACGGCGGTGCCTCCGAGCCGCGACGAGGAGTTGGTGCGCACCGTGTCGACGGGGGAGTGGATCCTCGCCCTGATTTGGGGCGTGGTCCTGCTCAACGAGGCCACCGAGGTGTGGCGCCTGATGGCGGGGGAGGTGTTCCCCACGCCGAAGAAAACACAGGCCAGGAGGCCGCCCTAGGGGTTCGGCCGACCCTAGGATCGGCCGAACCGACCTAGGGTCGGTTCATCCTGGCCTTGCATGTGGAGGACTCCCATTAGCCACTTGCTGCGATCCCGGGCGTTTAGGGGCACTTTGAGCCTCCGAGCAAGCCACTCCCTCCTCTATAAATAGGAGGGGAGGGGCTCTCATTTGGAACACACTCTTCTCCTCCTCCTCTTCATTTTGGCTTGGAGCCTCTCTCTTTAGCAGAGGAGAGCTCTTTGTATAGGATTAGTGCTAGAAAGTGAGGTGGGAGGCTTGAGGCCATGTCATGTTCATGACATCTTCCTCAAGAACGATCCTCAGCGGTGCCTTTGTTCTTCAACTAGACTAAAGTGAGTATTTCGATATTTCCTATTTAGACTAAAGTTGTATGCATGCTTAGAATGTTGTGTTCTTGTGTTCTTCATTTGTTCTTGGTTTAGAGGCTTGTGTTCTTCGAACACAACCCTTTCGATCCAGTAGACTTAGATCATAAGCTTGCATCTAGTTTGCCAGCTTGTCGATTAGAATAAAGTGAAGCTCCTGCATGTTTCTAGTTAGATCAAAGTGCATTCGTGATCTTGCATGAGTGATAGAGCATACCTTCAGCTAGTGCCAGTATCTCCCTCGCGGATTCGTTGGAATAATGAGTGGTGTAGACGAGGTGTCTGGACCATAAGCTACCCTTCGAAGACCACGTACCATCGTAGCGTAGAGGTAGGCCACAGTGGTGACCGCCTGTTGGACCCTTTGTCAACCCTCTTACGTCTCGTACCGAGTTGGGCTCAAGCCAGCACAAAGGCCTTATGCTTGGTGCCCTAACTGAGTGTTATACCTAAGAGAACGTAACTAGACTCTGCGCTCGGTCCGAGCAGATCCAATCTACCTATCCTATCCATCAGAGTTGTGTCCTTGGATCATCCATACTAGAGTAGGAGATAGTGCACACCGTTCCTTGGATTCGATACCCTTGGAATACTCTCCTTCCTTGGGGAAGTGCTACATCGGTATTTCCGTGCGCTTGCGGTATACCCGGTTGTTCTTATACGCTCCCTCTAGGTGTACAACTAGTGGTGACGTTGAGAAACGCCAACAGTAGGTGTTGGAGCTGGTGAAGCTGATCCGAAACCTGAAGGCGGTAGGCCTCACCGGGGTGGCGGTCATGGCGAACTTTGCCACCCGGCGCTTCCAGCCACTGAAGCAGAGGGCGCATCCGGCGTACGAGTACGCCGGGGAAGACTTCAACATGACGCAGGAGGTGCCGGAGCGGTGGGAGCCCGAGGTGCTGGTGGAGTGCATCAATGAGTGCTTCACACCCCCCCACACCGTCATCACGTCGCACGGTGTGCCACGCCCCTACAGCCTGGGGAACCCTCTGCCTGCGGTGAGGGACGATTTTCCGCTTTTTAAGGTCCGCCCATTAGGGCATAGACATATGCTTGCAATGTGTTTGTTGAATTGCATGAACCAAAATTTTCATCTGTAGGGTCGCACGGCTTTTTTCTCTGCCTCGCCGCTCCCGGGAACGCTGGCTGGGGCATCGTCCCTACCTGGTAGGCTCGGCGAGCTGTAGAGGTTGGAGATCGCTGCGTACCACGCCGCCGCAAGCAGTGGTGCCGTGGTGGCACCGGGTCCAATCGTTGGTGAGGGCGCTCCAGAGCCTGGCCGATGTGCAGCCGCGGCGCCCGTGGACGGAGAACGGCCACACCTGTTGTGAAGGGGAAGGAGCACAAAGGTAGCCACTGGACAGAGGTGCAGCGTGCGCCACCCAGCTCGCTCAAGATTGACGAGCCTCCGTCACGCCGGCGCAAGCTGGTGCTACCGGGTGACTCCGACGACGAGGATCTGAGCCCCTGTCAGTTTAGTGCCGGCGATGCCCCTCTGGAGGGCGCCAAGGAGGCGCAGAGCACTATGGTGGCGGCCTCTCCTCATCTTCCTTCTTCTCCTCCTTTTCCTCCACCTTCTCTTCAACGAACGGAAAATGCTCCCCCATGTGCGGGCGTGGCACACCCGGCACCGCAGACTGCCCTGACGCCCCCTGTGATGGCACAAGGTGTGGCCAGGCCAGCTTCCAAGGCGGCATGCGTCTTCCATCTCTGTGTCC
Organism: Cenchrus fungigraminus; assembly: GCA_036936925.1. NCBI lineage: Eukaryota > Viridiplantae > Streptophyta > Magnoliopsida > Poales > Poaceae > Cenchrus > Cenchrus fungigraminus. Next base: position 7,875,304 of record CM072775.1, on the reverse strand, counting down.
CACAAGCGCGCTCGTGTGCGTGTGTCCACCGAGTGAGTTGTTCTCCAATTCATTGTTTTGTTTCTGCCGGTCGTCTGTTGATCTGTCGTGGTTGAGGATCGTGGTGTTGGATTTGTTTCTAGTTGCAGGGAGCCCAGGGTTGTCCTTGTTGTCGGTGAAGCGCCCGCGCCGGGTTCTGGTCCGGCGGTGCGTCCGCTGAGTGCTTTAGAGCGCTCGAGCGCAGCGGCGGGCACCAGCGCGACACCCGAGGTGGCCAGTCCCCAGCGTAGGGAAGTTTGGTCCATGGCCTTGGGTGCTGCCTCTATGGCAGTCCACGAGGTTGAGGAGTGTTGACGGTCGATATTTGCCATTTCCAAGGCCGTCAACTCCTGCAAATTTGAGCATGAATTGCACATCCACACTAGAATAGGACCTTAAACTTATACTTTCCACCAGTGTCGATGTCTATTCGAATGCAGGTATTTAGCATAAGAAATGGGAGGAATCCATGCACTTTCACTCCACTCCAATCCAAGGCACTCAAATGCTGGCCAATCAGGGGCTACCACATTGATTCTCCTGGATCCATGATGTCACCAATCCATGTGAAGGACTCTCGACGAATCATACGCTGCCACATCAGCATCACATGGATCCATGGGCCCACTTTGCCAACTAAACCGCCAGGAAACGTGCCATGCACGGAGGAGAGGCATTAGGGCCCACATGGAAGCGAGCCAGAGGAAGCACAAGCCAGAAGGCCGGCCAGGGGTTTCGGCCGACCCTAGGATCGGCTGAACCGACCTAGGGTCGGTTGCTCCCCCCCGTCCATGTGTCGCTTGCTCATTGGCTCTTGGCTGCATTCTCGGGTGTTTAGGGGTACTTTGAGCCCCGGAGCAAGCCTCCTCCTTGTCTATAAATAGGAGGAGAGGGGCTCCATTTCTCACACACCACCAAGCTCTCAAGTTCCACTTCTCTCTTGTGTAGCTCTCTCTCCCTCTCTCCAATTCTGCCCATGAGAGGTGATTCTCACCTCTTTGTGGTAGAATGGTGATGAGGAGAGATCTAGATTAGGATTAGTTGAGAGGTAGAGTAGGGGTAAGGAGTGAGTTGATGTCCTCGTGGATGCTTGTTCTTCATTTAGATCAAAGTGAGTATTTCAGCATTTCTTATTTAGACTATAGTGGACATCATGCATGATTGATTTGTTCTTGTGTTCGTGGCTCGTTCATAAGTTAGAGGCTTGTGTTCTTCATGACACAAGGCTTCGATCCTTTAGAGCTAGAGCCGTAGTTCATTTAATTGTTTGCATGCTCTGATCCTGTTTAGTTAAGTAAGCCCGCTATATCTCGTTTAGCTGCATCCATAGCTTCCTTTCTGCTCCCAGTTCAATGATATGATCTGATTCCGATCTTTCCCTTGTTCGTGGGACCGTATCTATACGGTTGCTATAGTGTAGTTGCGGGTCGACAGACGTAACCGCATTACAGTATTTATCTGGGGTACAGACGTGGTGTCTGGGCCCTGGTTTTCCTGCGAAGACCACGTACAATCGTAGTGTAGAGGTAGGCCGCAGTGGTGACAGCCTGTTGGACCCTTTGTCAACCCTCTTACGTCGCGTACTGAGTTGAGCTCGCTTGCCAGCACCCTGGAGTGTTGTCGCCCCGCGGGGATGACTAAGACCTGACAGAATAACATCTTGAGAGCTAAGTCCCTTAAGGAAGTGCTTCTTGTATCCCGACCTATCCCAGTGAAAGCTGGTGTCCTTGGATAGACCCTCTCTGGTTACTCTCCGTCCTAAGGGAACGAAACCCGACGGGAATACTCATTCCCCTCGGGAGAAGTGCTACAATGGTGTATCCGTGCGCTTGCGGATTCGTTCACACTCGTCAGTGTACCCGAGAGTTTCTTACATGCTCACGCAGCCACGACGCCCAGTGTTGAGGTTAAGAAACGCCAACAAGCATTTCTGGCGCCGTTGCCGGGGACGGCTGTTGTTAACCTTCGAGCCTGTCTATCCTCGTATTTATCTTTTTCCTTTTTCTTCTACCTTCACCCCCGTTACCTTTTTTTTGAGATATCCCTTTTTGTTTGCTTTACTTCTACCTCTACCCTCACTACCCATGGATGGTTATCCTTGTAAACACCTTCCACCTTCGAGGAGTGAACCCGCAGAGCCATCTTCGTCAAGATCCACTCTTACATCTGGCCTTTGGATTCGCCCCTCTCTCATGAAGCTAATTCAGGACCTATCCTTCTCGGGGTTAAGTCATGAGAACCCCTTTGATCATGCGAGAGACTACGAGCGTTAGATTGAAACTCGGGGTAAAAACCGGAGAATCACCGGATGCTCGGAAAGGAGAGTGTTTCCCGCTATCCCTCTCCGGGGAAGCACGGGATTGGCACCGTTATTTCGGTAGAGACTACCTTACTTGGGAAAGGTTGAGAGCAGTTTTTTGCTCCCACTTCTTCCCAATACGACGTGTCATCTCGTTAAGGGCAAAGATTCTCTATTTCAAGCAATGTGAGGAGGAATCACTAGGAATGGCATGGAATCGTTTCGCCTCCGCGGTGGAAGATTCCCAGTCCTCTACATTCCTGACTGGATGTTGCTTCAGCACTTCTGGTTTGGATTGCAGAAGGATGATGCCATGAGGCTTAATGCTCTCTCCGAAGGATCCTTTGTGCACCTAGATGCTGTCGAGGGAAAAGAGAACGTGGATAATCTCTGAGATTTCAGCTCCCTTCGCATCCCGGTCAATGAGGTACCCACCAGAGGAAATGTTAAGCCACCTAGATCCATCATCAGCCAAGCCCAAGGTTTCATATACATTCTTTCTGAGCTCTGGCTAAAGATGTCATTCCTGAATAGCAGGAATCTAAGGCAAAGATTTCATGGCGTGAGATCTACCCTTGGGTTCCCCTCTTGTGCATCTTCTTAGACCTTCTCCCCGAGACTTTGTCTCGTGGGAGGACGGAGAAAGTAGTCCGGAAAGAATGACCATTCCCGGCCAGGATGACTTGTTCGATCCTCACTACTAACTCCTAAGGAGGGTATGAGAGGCCTATCGTGTTTCTACGTCAAGGTTTGAGCTGAAGTGCTTTGCGCTGAAGTTTCATATAAACCGAGACATCGGTCTCTGCTTTACAATCCTTTGGATTCATCCATCAGACCGAAGGAGCACGATCATTTACGGATCGAATGGAGTGCATTCACCTTCTATCTCAAGCACATCGATCGATGCCGATCAGTCAGGAGAAGCTTGCACTTCGTATCTTATGCCCGACTTGATCGCTGCCTAATGGGAGGTGCACTTTCCATCTTATCCATAACCCACCATTGGAAGCTTAGGCCAGACTTCGAAATGTTTTCATCGCCCCGATGAGAACATCGAACCCTCTGCCTAAGGTAGGAGTGAGTTAAATCTTGCTCTTCGTTCGAACTCTGGTTCAAGATCGTACACCGGCCTCTGGAAGTCCATGCTCTATCCTCTTTGAAGGCTGAGTGTCTTTCTGAGCTTGAGTTCACTCGGAGATTGGTACCTATTGGTGAAGCACTAGCCTCAGTGCTCGATCTTTTCATCTCCGAGTTCCGCGACCCCAGTGCTATAGTCCTCGAGTCCCATGACCACCCCAGGGAATGCCTCGGCCTCTCTGGGATGATCATGATTGCCTTCAGCTTCGATACACCTTTTTGGGCTCGAGTTCGTATATGCACTACCCTTGCAGATCAGAGCTTATCCTCATATCAACATTGTCTCCAAGGAGATGGTCATAAGTTGAGATAGGAGATCACAAGACACCCACATCTTGAATACTCTTGGGACTCATCTCGTTTCCCCAGGAAGAATTATCCTTTGGGTATCTTGTGGACCGTGGTCATGCAAGCGAAAAAAGTTGCCAAGATTAAGAAAAGTAGGCAAAGGACCACAGGAAGGCATCACCATTGTGGTGACCCGAACGCTTCGTGACTACCGTCGGAGGGGTCTACACTTTTTACGAACCGAGTTTGTCGCCTAGGTGATATGCCCCAAATTCTCTATGGTTATATCATGGTTTGGCCAAGGTTGGTATATAGTGGAGGATGAAGTTTCAACCTCAACCTTATCTCAGCCTTAAGCCTAAGCCAATCTTTCCATCTCGGGGAATCCACCTGGGCCATCGATCCTGAGACTTGCTGGAGCCCACACAAGAAAGGGGAGGACCAGAGGAGCCCACAGGGGGCCAGCCCAACCCAAGTTCGGCCGAAACCCTGGTGCCGCCTCTCCCCTTCTTCTTTCGCGTGTGCGTCTCATTCTCCTCCAGAAACCTTCTCCCTGCCGCCCGACGAGTTTTCGCATCACGAAATCCATCTCCTCCACCTCACCATCCTTTGCTCATCGCCGCATTCATGGCCGGAAGGAGTGTTGTCCCCTTCGACAGTTCCACCTCATCCATCGGTCCCGGGCAGGAGGCATCCCCTCTGTCGTCGCCGCCCCCGCTGCGAACCTCGCAATGGTGGCCGGTGTCCTGGATGTTCCTCCGCTCGCCACTATCCTGCCGGGCAGGAGGATTCCAGGCACGCCACGGTCAAGGCGCTCCGCCTCACCTGGGAAGTGGCATATGAGACGGGCAGCCAGCCCCTATGGCAAGACGACCACGGCTCAGCTTCGCCCCAGGGGGTTGCTGCTCGCTCCACCTAGCACACTTGGATCATTGCTAGCTGGAGGGTAGACGAGCTCAGCGCAGTCTGCTCCTTCACCGCAGCCGCCGGTGACCATAAAGCCGGCACTGCCCAAGGAGAAGGCTCCTGAAGGGCGCCCAGCTCTAGTTCCGCCAGAAGAGGAGGCAGACTTTGGCTTGGACGATGGGTTGCCACCACTGTCCTACACTAGGAGGTCCAGGGAGAGTACTCGGGCCACCGAGCAACTCCCTAGGCTCTCCTCAGTGGCCAAGCTAACCCCACTAATGAAGGAATTGGAGGCCAGCAACGAGAAGCTCAGGACTGCTTACTCAAAGCAGAAGTTGGACCTGGCCGAGCTGAGAGATGACATTCGTGACCTTCACCGCGGCCTTTGTGCAAAGATGAGGTGGCTGTTCTCGGCTACGGGGCATGCAACTCTTTATGATGCCGAGTAGTGGGGACTAGACCCAGCTTTAGTTCATTAGGCGCTAGTCTAGGTCTAGGTTTGATTTCCCTTTGTTTCCCTTTATTCCATTTATTTCCTTTGCATGTGTGTAAGCGCCTAATCATTTTGTTTGAAACATTTGAATTTGAATAAAGTGGCTCATCGGTCATGTAACCCAGTTTAGCCACCCTTTGTGTCATTACTTTGGTCTCTTTGATTTAGAGGACATCTAGGTTCGAGACAGTGTGGGGGAAGAGCCACAACTCTCCCAATGCAGGCACGACATTTCCGTACGTACCCACTGCGAGCACTCCGTGCTAGCCGACCGATCACTACTGAGAACCTGAACGGGACCCGCACGAGTTCACTCCTGTGGAGAGCCTCTAACGTTTCATCTCTCATGCATAGCGCTGGTTTGCATCTCGACAAGTCACTCTCTGTCATTCCTGAGTTTTATAAGCTATATATGTCTATCTCTAAACTAAAACTTGAATGATGATGCTAAAGATCACCCAGCTCGTTTGTACCTGAGTAGACTTACATATGTTTTATTCCTTGTTATCTGCCTGATGCTTGTGAACCATAATCTTCTTAAGGACAAGCATGTTCACCTAAGTAATTGACGAGTATGATATGGCTGGATGATATGATCTTTTGCTCTGATGACTAACTCTCTTGGGGAATTTATTTTTTGAAAACTCAAAACCACTTGGAAAGGCTCCTCTTTGATATGCCTTCGTCCCATTAGAGCCATATGATCTTTGTAGGTAAAAACCTTCGGTTCATATGCTGCTTGTTATTACTTTGAGCTTTGTCAAATTCTGTGACCCTTGTGAGAATTCTTTTCATTACTTTCATGATCAAGATTTATGTGCACCCCACCTATTTCCCCTTGCTATCTTCTACACTAGAAGTTAGCATTGTATCATTTATCCATTCCATAGAAAAAAAGAGAGAGAAAAGAAAAATAGCCCATGTCCAAAATAAAGGAGGAATAGGGGAGAGATGAGATCATGCAAAAAGGAGTTCCATATCATAGATGGTAATAACTAGTGTCCATTCCGGGGCTAGTATTCACCTTACCATCAACCCGCAGTTCTCACCTTATATATGTATGGTAATATCTAGCACCCATTCCGAGCCTAGTATCCACCTTACCATACGTACCATAGCCATACTAGTGCACATCTTGATCTGATAGTATGATTTGATTTTCTCTGTGGATCCAGTCTTTGACTTTGCAAAATATGTGATGCAAGTATGTTTTCTCTTTATCCTACCCTGAGCTCCACATATAGCCATCATTAGAAGTAGGATGAAGAAAGGCAAATGCCTTAGTGAGGACATACACACTTTGAGCGATTTGAGAGAATCAAATGAGAAAGCCACCAAGAGTTTTGTTTATGAAAATCTTGCAAAACCCTAAGGTGTTTATCATCAGGTGCATAAGTGACTTGATTCACAACTATTCTACTTTTCAATCACCCAAGGGAATATGATAGCCACTACACAGAGGTTCACAGGAGCAAGGTATGACTTGGAATATCTCTTATGTTTGTCTTACTCTTTGGTATTCATGACCCACTTGGCTTTGTTTCCCCTTCACTCGGGACGAGCAAAGGTCAAGTGTGGGGCTGTTGTTGACGGTCGGTATTTGCCAATTTCAAGGCCGTCAACTCCTGCAAATTCGAGCATGAATTGCACATCCACACTAGAATAGGTGCTTAAACTCATACTTTCCACCAGTGTCGATGTCTATTCGAATGCAGGTATTTAGCATAAGAAATGGGAGGAATCCATGCACTTTCACTCCACTCCAATCCAAGGCACTCAAATGCTGGCCAATCAGGGGCTGCCACATGGATTCTCCTGGATCTATGATGTCACCAATCCATGTGAAGGACTCTCAACGAATCATACGCTGCCACGTCAGCATCACATGGATCCATGGGACCACTTTGCCAACTAAACCGCCAGGACACGTGCCATGCACGGAGGAGAGGCATTAGGGCCCACATGGAAGCGAGCCAGAGGAAGCACAAGCCAGAAGGCCACCCAGGTGTTTCGGCCGACCCTAGGATCGGCCGAACCGACCTAGGGTCGGTTGATCCCCCCCGTCCACGTGTCGCTTGCTCATTGGCTCTTGGCTGCATTCCCGGGTGTTTAGGGGCACTTTGAGCCCCGGAGCAAGCCTCCTCATTGTCTATAAATAGGAGGGGAGGGGCTCCATTTCTCACACACCACCAAGCTCTCAAGTTCCACTTCTCTCTTGTGTAGCTCTCTCTCCCTCTCTCCAATTCTGCCCGTGAGAGGTGATTCTCACCTCTTCGTGGTAGAATGGTGATGAGGAGAGATCTAGATTAGGATTAGTTGAGAGGTAGAGTAGGGGTGTAGGGGTAAGGAGTGAGTTGATGTCCTCGTGGATGCTTGTTCTTCATTTAGATCAAAGTGAGTATTTCAGCATTTCTTATTTAGACTATAGTGGACATCATGCATGATTGATTTGTTCTTGTGTTCGTGGCTCGTTCATAAGTTAGAGGCTTGTGTTCTTCATGACACAAGGCTTTGATCCTTTAGAGCCAGAGCCGTAGTTCATTTACTTGTTTGCATGCTCTGATCCTGTTTAGTTAAGTAAGTCCGCTGTATCTCGTTTAGCTGCATCCATAGCTTCCTTTCTGCTCCCAGTTCAATGATATGATCTGATTCTGATCTTTCCCTTATTCGTGGGACCGTATCTATACGGTTGCTATAGTGTAGTTGCGGGTCGACAGACGTAACCGCATTATAGTATTTATCTGGGGTACATATGTGGTGTCTAGGCCCTGGTTTTCCTGCGAAGACCACGTACGATCATAGCGTAGAGGTAGGTCGTAGTGGTGACAGCCTGTTGGACCCTTTGTCAACCCTCTTACATCGCGTACCAAGTTGGGCTCGCTTGCCAGCACCTTGGAGTGTTGTCGCCCCGCGGGGATGACTAAAACCTGACAGAATAACATCTTGAGAGCTAAGTCCCTTAAGGAAGTGCTTCTTGTATCCCGACCTATCCCAGCGAAAGCTGGTGTCCTTGGATAGACCCTCTCTAGTTACTCTCCGTCCTAAGGGAACGAAACCCGACGGGAATACTCATTCCCCTAGGGAGAAGTGCTACAACGGTGTATCCGTGCACTTGCGGATTTGTTCGCACTCGTCAGTGTACCCGGGAGTTTCTTACACGCTCACGCTGCAACGGCGCCCAGTGTTGAGGTTAAGAAACGCCTACAAGGAGATCCACAGAGTGCTCCCCACATTGCACATGAGCCTGCCAGGTGCATGGCGGCAAGGCGGAAGAAGTGCTCGGCGACCCAGTCGTCGACGAGGACAACCGGCAGGAGCTTGTGACCCTGGTCGAGAGGTTTGCTCGGCTGGCAGGGATGAGTGTATCACCAGATCTTCCTATTTTTGCCTTGTTGTGTCTGTATTTTGATCGTATTGTTGTCCAGACCGTGTTCGCTGCATCTGCTCACAAGAGCGAGCTGCTAGAGAGCGTCGGCTCCAATGTCATCACACTGTGTGCCCGGGTGGAGCGCCTTGAAGAACAGGCTGCTGCGCACCAGAACGATAGCAACTGGGAGCTCGAGGGGCTGTGCTGGAAGAGAGCTGCTGCAGTTGCCGCCGCTGAGTGTGCTTGTGCGGAGAAGGCCGCTGCAGAGGCTGCCGTGGAGGCCGCCGCCTCGTCTCTTCGTCAGGCAGCGGAGGAGCACTAGGAAGGTCTGTTTTTTCTTGTTCCTTGTATTCTTTCAGATAGATGCATCTGATCGGATTCTTGAAAACAGCTCGGGTCCAAGCTAAACAGGAGCTTGAGACTGTCTGGGCTCGGGCAAAGGCGATGGGGCAGGCCCTGGAGCAGGCCACTAGGGAGCGCACCGTGGCCAGGAAAGAGCTCGTTGGTGAGTTGACTTCCCCCTTTGTAACCCTGTGTAACCTTGTGATCTTTAGTCCTTCTAACAGTTGAACAGACTTGCAACGAAAACTATTCACCCAATTTGCAAATGTGGAGGCCCGCGTGGAGTCCGAGAGGAGCCAGTTCCGGGCGCTCGGTGAAGCTCTGGGTCCTCTCCTGGATGAGCTGGCCCCGCTTGTCGGGGCCTCCTCCGTGCGGGAGTTTGGCGAGCCTGCCATCCGCCGCCGTCTCTGCTGGAGCGAGTCCAGGCGGCGTCTTCACGCTTCCAAGGGCTTCTGCGCGAGGTCAGTTTAGTGAGTGTTGGGTATTTTAGCGACACACGAAGTAAATCCACAAGCGCACGGGTACCGTTGTAGCTTTCACCTTAGAGTATTCCAAGGGTATCGAATCCAAGGGAACGTGTGTACTAACATCATACTAGTCGGTCCAAGGACACACCCAGATAAGAGGCATGGATAGAGAGGATTCCTAAATATAGCACTATAGATGAGTTTAAAGGTCGATCTCTAGGTAGAACTTGGCTTAGGGTACCGATAGCCCTGACTTAATAGGCTACCCCGGCACGTGGATCTATGTGGAACGGAGCTCCGACTATATCCAGCTGCGGAGGATCAACGAGGTCCATATGGGCTGTCATCACCACCTGGACTGCCTCTACCTAACCTTGGGACAAGACGAACAAATGATAACCGGTAGCGTGACACAACGTCAATGCTGTGGTTACTGCCGTAGCCAACGGACTATGGCACTATGTACTAATAGAACTACGACCACAGAAGAGAACTGATCCCACTCACTATTGGTACTACTAGTTTATACTAAAGGCATACAGGAGAGTACTCAACCCCGTACTATGCTTCCAACATATACGAACGACTTGCAGCAGACGAACGCATAAACCCAGGATCTATGCACTAGCAGAGAAAAAAGACTACTCAAGCAACCAATCATAATGCTAGATGGAAGGAATCACAAATGTCACTTTGGTCTGAATGGAACATGCAGGAATATCCAATATATTCTAATAGACAAACAAACATACAAATGGATATGAGAACTATGAACTTGTTCCACAAGATCAAAGGGCTGTGTTCGCGAAGAACACAAGCCTCTAAATCAAGAACACAAGAACATATCACCTATGCATGAATGCTACTTTAGTCTAAATAGAAAAATATAAGAATACTCACTTTAGTCTAAATAAAGAACAGCAACATCATAGAGGCACATGCCTCTCTCTCTCTCTCCCTACCTACTCTAAACACTAGCTAGGAGAGGAGCCTTGGATGGGTGAAGTGTGTCTCATTTCCTACCCCCCTCCCCTTCTATTTATAGGCAAGGGGGTGGCTTGCTCGGAGTGCCAAATGACTCCAAAACACCCCGGGATGCCTTGAGGAACTAATGGAGAGCTGCCACACATCAGCTGGGGACGAGGGGAGCTCCGAAAGCTTCGGCCGAACTGGGGTTCGACCGACCCCCAGGTCGGTTTGTTTCCACCGCCTTTCGTCCAGGTGACTGCCAGGTGGGTCCTCATGTGTGTGGCTGTGTATGTGGTGTTTTTAGCTTGTTTCCGTGGGGATGTGGGCCCTTGAATCCACATACTGGCTCCTAATTGGTCGAAGGTGTGTTTCCTAGGATTGGTGATGTGTCATGGACACATGGCATCCAACGTGGCAACACGTCGCCACGTGGTTTGGTGTGGGTCCCACCGGGTCCACATGATATGAAGATGGTGATCTTGTCTTGTGCATATCTCTTTCATCCGGACTCAGAAGTAGACAAATGATATATCCATTTCGATCGTCTCGACAAGCCCGTTGCAGTGGAGCATTCCAATTTGTCATTTGAGATAGTTTATGATGATGCCATATTAATGCCATTGGTTCACTTGCTCTGAACAGTATCATTTCACATACATTTTGGTGTGTCCTGCAACAAATGTTAGAAACACCAACACTTGTGGAACTTGTCAGTAATAACCCCTATTCTGGTATTAATGATAATATTTCTTGTATTTAATGCAAGAGTTGACGGCATAAAAGTGGTACTTAATAGCCGTCAACAACACCCCCACACTTACCTTTGCTCGTCCCGACTAAAGGGGAACAGATCAAGGTGAGACATAATATCCAAAGGTATGAAACGAGCATAAGAGATATTCCAAACCAAACCTTGTACTTGTGAACTCTGTGGAGTGTCTATCATGCCACCTTGGGTAGTTGAGTAATGGAACAGTCATGAGTCAAATCACTTCTGCTTGTCATGTCAAGTAACTCGGGGTTTTGCAATATATTTTCAAAACAAACCTTGCTTAGCTCCTCATTCGATTCTCTCAGATCGCTCAATGTGTATATGTCCTCACCAAGGCATTAGAATTGTCTCCTTTCTCTCGTTTATTTTGGACATGGGCTATTCTCTCTTTTCTCTTCCTCTTATTTTTTTTAATCATGCTTTGAGCATGTGTCTCTTTTTTTTTCTTTTTCATAGCCAATGTCTCTTTTTGAAGGGCACATTTGGAGAGAGAGGTCACACCACACATGGAGCTTTATTTTAATGAAATGGATGAATGATACAATGCAAACTTCCAGTGTAGAAGCATAGCAAGGGGAAATTGGGTGTGCACATGAATCTTGATCATGAAAGTAATGAAAAAAATTCTCACAAGGGTCGCAGAATTTGACAAAGCTCAATGTAATAACAAGCAGCATATGAGTATAGGGTTTTCAATTGAAACATCATATGGCTCTGGTAGGATGGTGGCATATCAAAGAGGAGCTTTGCAAAGGGTTTTCAAGTTTTCAAATAAAATTCCCAAGCACTCAAACACTTAGAGAGAAGATTATATCATCATACCATATCACAAACATCAACTACTTAGATGAGCATGAGTTCCCTAATGATATTTGTTCACAAGCATCAAGATAAAAAGTATGTAATCAAACAGATGCAAGCCAACCACAGGAAAACATGTAGATCAGGTCAAGAACGATTCCATGAGTTTGATTGAGTGGATAAGAATTCAAACTCATTCAAACTCATGAATCAGTGAGAGTGAGATAAAGGGTGCACACACCATCACTCCTGAAGAACATGGGGATTAAGGAGAACCAGCAGTGGTTCAGCTGACCCATGGGGCAGCCGGCTCACTCTACTTTACCTTGTCCCTTGTCACGAAAACGCAGTTGATGTTGTGCAACGCCTGTGTGGGAGATCTCAAGTGTGCATGTCAATGATAAGCTTGGGAGATCCCCCCCACACTTGTTCATGTACCTGGTGCTGTCTTCAAACAAAAAGGAAAAACAAAAGATGGCCTCTGCTGGTTCGAGAACCAGTGAGCCTTTATTCAAATTCAAATATTTTTTGTTTTTTATATTCACCATGAGATACCACAAACAAGGCTGAGATGCCTTGGCTTACCTTCCCATTTGAATCAAGCTCGATGACTTACCCCATTTGAATTCAAAATTTCTGCAAGGGTTAGTCTACATATACAACCAATATCCATGCATGCATTAACTATAAGGCTCATCAATCAAACTCGACACCATGTCTTGTTTGATCGAAGAAGATGGTCTTAACCTAAGCACCACACTTAATTTAAAACAACCTATGAACACACGTAGCTAAACATTCACTCAAACCATAGCATTACAAACATAGATAAAGGAAGCATGAAAGAATGATCAAGATATTTCCAAAGGGATATAAACATGAGCATAAGAAGGTCAACATCGGGCAACCTCCCGAAAGGGCTCTGTTTAAAGTCAAAAGTAGGACGTACCTAACTGGGCAAGACATAGGAGCTAACATCATCTCCAAACCAGGATAAGATTTGGTATGAGGAGGACTTTACTTAGGATGCTCACATACCTCCCCCACACTTGAAGTTTGCATTGCTAGGCAACAAAACTCAAGTGGGTGGAGATCAAGCCTCCTTTTGTAAATATTCCCTCACCAAAAACTTACCAAAGTGTTGATGTTGATGTTGCTCAGATGTTCTTAAGCATAACTTGTCCATCGTTCTTCTCAATCTCCACCCGAAAGGTTAGCGACCAAAAATACCCAAAGGACAACCTTATCCTAAAAACATGCTCTGGCTTTTTATTGGAAAAGGGAAAAACCTATGCTAATCCAGGCTATCTCCTGGTAGTGCTTTGTTTATGGTCATAAGCTCAACAATAGGAACTTCTTCTTGTAGCTTTCATTTGTGATGTCATTCACGTCTCACCACCAATCATTAATGTGTTATTGAAGCTTCAGCTGCAAGGTTAGTGCCACAATGCATACACGAAATCTACAATGCTTATGGTAAACATATGCATCTACAACATTCCTACTAAACGTTTTACAAAAGAGGACCATAAGGAGGTTGTAGTGCTCGTGCGTGCTCCGTGCACTGAGCATGGCTGACTCTGGAGAGGCATGATGGAAGCATGGTTCCGGAAGTATATGAAGAGTGAAGATACCATGCTTGTCAATGGAATCCTTTCCTTCGGACTCCAGAGTTGACGCCTCATAGATTTCCATGGCCCATGATTTCTCCATCTCAAGAAATACATCATGGAAGCTTGATGTTGATTCTCGATCAAAGTCGAGAGCAACATAGTATGGGCCAGTGGGAAGAGGCTCAAACTCGGTCGAGAGTGATGATGATTGTTCGTCTTCACAAAAGTGAAGAGAGTCTTCCGAGTCGCACTCCTGAGGAGTAGAAAATTCTACAACCTCAACAAGAACGGAATCGGACGATGCAAACGGAGATACATGCATCATCTCCTCGAGTGGGTTTTACTTGGGAAGAGGCTTCTCCATTGAACTTTCTGAAAGCAAGGGAGTGGTGGCAGAAGCAACTTCCCTAAGCTTTTCATCTAGGCCCCCTAAAGGTCTGGTGAGAAGTTTTTTTACAGGGGAGCCTAGGAGGAGATCAAGATCGTGGACATCAAAGATGTAGAAATCTAGATTAACCTTGATCTTGTCTACTAGGAGCGGCACAGCACATGCAACCCCCCGACACTCAAGAATGTATCCGGAGGGACAACTCTTGAGGAGCTTGTCGGATGGTCTTAGCGTAACATTGCCCAACAAAGTGTACGCTAGGTGCCATGGCATAATATTAACCTCCATAGTGGGGTTATGATGGGCTTCTACGGTAGTTCCCCTTATGGAATAAGAGACAATCGTAGAGGGTGAACAAATCCAAAGTGCTTCAGAAAAGTGTCCCACTCCAGTTGACCACTTCCTCTCCATAGCCTCCATGATAGATGTTTCGTTTGGAGGATCGGGAGGCAAAGGAGGTACCGTAGGCCTAGGGGAAGGTTCTGCCAAAAGATTTCTAGATTGAAAGATATGGAAAGAAAAGAATTCCTCCCCTAATTGGGCATTAGATAGATTCGAGGTGTTTTTGTGGATTCTTGAAGGGTCATTCTCGAATCGGAATGCGAACTCCAAAGGTTGAATTCCTTCTTCCTCTAGCGTTGTTGGTTCAGGAGAGAGCTCAACAGATGAATCTTGGGATGTGGAAATCATTGGTTCTAGTTCGGTTGTTGAGAGACTCTCAAGGCTCGACACAAACTCTTTGTGCAGGGGTTCAGACTCAGCTATGAAGGAGGCATTTTCAGAAATTCGCTCTAAGATTTCTATAGCTTCATCTGAAGTCCTTTCAAAAAAGGATCCCCCAGCGGTGATGTCGAGATATTGGGCGAAGTCCTGATCGAGACCCGTGTAAAAGTGCTGAAGCAACATAGCATCGGGCATTGATAGGATAGGGCCTAGTTTCACCAAGAGTGAAAATCTACCCCAGGCCGCACCAAAAGATTCCTTCTCACTCTGTTGGAAGGATACGATAGCCCTTCGTAGAGCATGCATCTGGGTCATGGAGAAGAACTTAAGACAAAATTTGTCTATAAGGTCATCCCAACTCCCGTTCATGCTACCCACGGTTTTCGTGTACCATTGTTTGGCCCCTTTTACAAGAGAGAAGGGAAACAACTTCCACTTAAGGGTATCGTGTGACATGCCTGCAATGGCGATGCATGAACACACTTCCTCAAACTCCCGCAGATGGTGGTATGGGTTATCACTACTTAACCTAGAGAAGGAAAGTTCTTGAAGCTTAGTAATATAATCAGAAGGAATTTTATAGCCAGGTGTGAGAATTGGGTGCTCATAAGATGGTGGCTCTAAGAAATTCCCTCTTGGAAAGGAGAAGCTTAAGATAGTAGATTGTTCGATGATAAAGGGGGTAGAGGTAGAAATAAAAAAAGATAAAATGATATGAGGACCACTGGGTATGAAGATAGATACAGTAACCGTTCCCCGGCAACGGCGCCAGAAAGCTTGTTGGGTATTTTGGAGACACACGAAACAAATCCGCAAGCGAACGGATACCGTTGTAGCTTTCACCTTAGAGTATTCCAAGGGTATCGAATCCATGGGATCGTGTGTGTACTAACTTCGTACTTGTCGGTCCAAGGACATACCCAGATAAGAGGCATGGATAGAGAGGATTCCTAAAGATAGCACTATAGATGAGATTAAGGGTCGATCTCTAGATAGAACTTAGATTAGGGTACCGATAGCCCTGACTTAATAGGCGACTCCGGCACGCGGATCTATGTGGAACGGAGCTTCGACTATATCCAGCTGCGGAGGATCAACGAGGGCCAGATGGGCTGTCACCACCACCTGGACAGCCTATACCTAACCTTGGGATAAGCCGAACGAATGATAACTAGTAGCATGACACAACGTCTACGTTGTGGTTACTGCCGTAGCCAATGGACTATGGCACTCTGTACTAATAGAACAACGACCACAAAAGAGAACTGATTTCACACACTATAGGTACTACTAGTTTATACTAAAGGCACACAGGAGAGTACTCAACCCCGTACTATGATTCCAACGTATACGAATGACTTGCAGCAGACGAATGCATAAACCCAGGATCTACGCACTAGCAGAGGAAAAAGACTATTCAAGCAACCAAGCATAAAGCTAGAAGGAAGGAATCATGAATGTAACTTTGGTCTAAATGGAACATGCAGGAATATCCACTATATTCTAATAGACGAACACACATACAAACGGATATGAGAACTATGAACTTGTGCCACAAGATCAAAGGGTTGTGTTCGCGGAGAACACAAGCCTCTAAATCAAGCACAGACGAACATATCACCTATGCATGAATGCTACTTTAGTCTAAATAGAAAAATACAACAATACTCACTTTAGTCTAAATGAAGAATAGCAACATCATAGAGGCACATGCCTCTCCCTCTCTCCCTCTCTACTCTAAACAGTAGCTACGAGAGGAACCTTGGATGGGTGAAGTGTGTCTCATTTCCTACCCTCTCCCCTTCTATTTATAGGCAAGGGGGTGGCTTGCTCGGAGTGCCAAATGACTCCAAAACACCCCGGGATGCCTTGAGGAACTATTGGAGAGCTTCCATGCGTCGGCTGGGGATGAGGGGCGCTCCGAAAGCTTCGACTGTACTGGGGTTTGGCCGACCCCAGGTCGGTTTGTTTCCACCACCTTTCGTCCAGGTGACTGCCAGGTGGGTCCTCATGTGTGTATGGGTGTGTATGCGGTGTTTTTAGCTTGTTTCCGTGGGGATGAGAGCCCTTGAATCCGCGTACTTACTCCTGATTGGTCGAAGGTGCGTTTCCTTGGATTGGTGATGTGACATACACACATGGCATCCAACGTGGCAACACGTCGCCACGTGGTTTGGTGTGGGTCCCACCGGGCCCACATGATATCAAGATGGTGATCTTGTCTTGTGCATATTTCTTTCATCAGGACTCTAAAGTAGACAAATTATATATCCATTTCGATCGTCTCGACGAGCTCGTCGCAGTGGTGCAATCCAATTTGTATCTTGAGATAGTTTATGATGATGCCATATTCATGCCATTGGTTCAGTGGCTCTGAACAGTATCATTTCACATGCATTTTGGTGTGTTCTGCAACAAATGTTAGAAACACCAACACTTGTGGAACTTGTCAGTAATAACCCCTATTCTAGTGTTGATGATCATATTTCACGTATTTAATGCAGGAGTTGATGGCATAAAAGTGGTACTTAACAGCCGTCAACTACGAGCGCCAGCCACTGCCTCGCCGTCTTCCGCTCCTACCTCCCTCAGTTTGATGTGGGCTTGTTTTGTGGCGGGTTCGCTTGTGGGACATCGTCCACTCGAGTTGATGAGCTGTTGGATGTGGTGAAGGACGTGGCGGAGTAGCTCGCCGAGGACGTGATGGCCGACGACGATGAGCCGTGAAAAAACATTAAACAAGTAGTTTTAATATTTTGCTAGTACTGTCGTGACATCGTACTATTAAGACATTTGTTTAATGTTGGTGCTTTACTTTGATGGTATCCATGTAATTTTAGTATCTCTAGTAGTTGGTCTGTTATGGGAAGCTGTAGTCCCGTTGGCCTTAGTTTCCTAGCGCAGAGGGTGTACTCTCGTACACACATAGTACCTTCGCTTTGCGAAGATCTCGGCCCATGATTTAAGACATATTTTACCGAGTACTTTATGAGCCTTAGGATCCGTGTTAGATGAGTGTTTTAATTCTTGAAACAAATAAACATTGCTAGAAAATAAAAGCAGTCCCCAAGTTTCAAATATGGAACTTGGGTCTGATCATGCAAGCAGGGTATCAAAGTGAAAGAACTTCAAAGATAATGAATTTTATTCGTTGCCCAGATTGCTAGCATGAGAAAGTACAAAAAACTGGAAAGATACATAGCTTTTATGGGTAGAAGCGGCGCAGATGCTCGATGTTCCAAAAGTTGGGCACATCGGTGTCATTCTCTCGCATTAGCTGGTAAGCACCCGACCTGATGACTTCCTTTACTACGAAGGGCCCCTCCCATGGAGCCGATAGCTTGTGCATGTCCTTCTACTTTGGATCCTGCGGAGAACGAGGTCGCCTACGCAAAAGGCTCTCTCTTGCACATTCTTGTCATGGTAGCGCCTCAGAGCTTGGGCGTACCAAGCTGCCTGGATGGTTGCCGCGAGCCTTCCTTCCTCAATGCGCGCCTCCTCAGCCTTGTTCTCGTCGAACACCTCAACTCTTGGTGCACCGAACATCAGATCAGTTGGAAGTACCGCCTCTGATCCGTACACCAAGAAGAAGGGAGTTTGTCCAGTAGCACGACTCAGCTGTGTCCGTAGTCCCCAGATTACTGCGGTGAGCTCTCGGAGCCATCGTGTTGCGTACTTCTTCAGCCTGTCGAAGAAGCGCTTCTTCAGAGCCTCGAGCACCGCTCCGTTAGCTCGCTCGACCTGTCCGTTGGCGCGGGGATGCGCCACTGAAGCTCTGGCTACCTTTATAAGGAGATCATCACAGAACTCCTGGAACTCTCTTCTTGTGAAATTTGTGCCCAGACCGGTGATGATCCTGTTAGGGACACCGAATCTGTGCACAATCGCTGATATGAACTCTGCCGCCTTGGCCGCCGTCAGTGATTTTATTGGCTTGACATCTATCCACTTGGTGAACTTATCCACCGCCACCAGGATGTGGTCGTATCCCCCGGATGCTTTCTTAAAGGGACCGATCATGTCGAGTCCCCAGCACGCGAAGGGCCAAGATATAGGGATCGTCTGTAGGGCCTGGGCTGGGATGTGTATCTATCGTGCGAAGAATTGGCATCCCTCACAATGTTTGACCAATGCCTCAGCATCTGCGACTGCTGTGGGCCAGTAGAAACCAGACCAGAAGGCTTTTCCCACAATGGTTCGCGCCCCAGCGTGGTTCCCACACATACCGCCATGGATCTCTGACAGGATTTCTTGTCCTTCCTCTTCTGGGATGCACTTCTGAAGCACTCGGGAATGTGCCCCTCGGCGGTATAGCTTGTCACCTATCAGGACGTAGTTTTTGCTCCTGCGAGAGATTCTTTCCTGCAATGCCTGTTCTTCCCTCTCATTTCCAAGTGAGGGACTCGGGAACATGTCGTACTTGATGTACTCAACCATCTGTGAGATCCACTCGGGTTGTGGCTCGATCATGAGGACTTCGCCGAGTCCTTCAGATGGGTCGACCTGCGCATCAGGATTCTTAAAGGAGGGTTTTGTGAGGTCTTGGATGAAGACGTCGAGTGGCACTTGGGCTCGAGTGGATCCCATCTTGGCCAATTCGTTGGCTGCTTTGTTGTTGTCATGGCTTACGTGCTGAAATTCTAGGCCAAAAAATTTGCCCTCAAGTTTGCGTATTTCCGCACAGTATGCGTCCATCTTCTCATTTGTCCACTGCCAGTTCTTGTATACTTGGTTAACCACCAGGGCTGAGTCTCCCCTGACTATCAAGTGTTTTATCCCGAGCGAGATGGTGATGCGTAGCCCATGTAGGGCTGCTTCGTACTCAGCCCCGTTGTTCGAGACTTTGTAAATAATCTGCAGTACGCACTGCAGCTTCTCGCCTTTCAGAGAGATCAACAGGATTCCAGCTCCACCTCCCTTAATCCTGAGCGAGCCATCGAAGTACATGGTCCAATGCTCAGGTTCGGCAGCAGTAGATGGTGTCTATATCTCTGTGTACTCGGCAACGAAGTCCGTGAGTACTTGCGATTTCACCGTATTGCGGGGTACGAAAGTAATATCGTGCGCAGCTAGCTCGATGGACCACTTCACGATTCTTCCCATGGCGTCCCTGTTATGCAGGATATCGCCTATGGGGCAGTAAAAAACTACGACGATCTTGTGAGCCTCGAAGTAGTGCTTCAACTTGCGGGCGGTGATGAACAGCGCGTAGAGTAATTTCTGCGCTTGGTTGTACTGCACCTTGGAGTTGGTCAACACCTCGCTAATGAAGTAGACTGGTCTCTAGACGGGGTAGGTGTGACCTTCTTCTTTGCGCTCTACAACTAGACCATGCTTACCACGTGCGTTGTAGCAGAGATGTAGAGATAGAGCGTCTCCTTAGCTTGCAGTGTAGTGAGGATGGGGGGCTCTTGAAGGACCGGATTGGCGACCAGAGAGGGGGGGAGTGAATGGGAGCCGATAAAAATTCTTCTCAAGAACTCGGCCTATACCCCAAAATCACTTCCGAAGAATCCCGCACACACTTGCGAAGATCACGTAGTCACAACGGACCTACTGACCCTAGGAACAAGTTAGAACAAGCCTAGGAACAAAGCGGAAGCAAGCACAAAAGGAACCGAGAGAAAAAGCTAACGCGAGGCAAACTGCAGCAGAAATTGTCGGTACTACCGGCCCCAGGTCGGTACTACCGATATGGGCCTACTGGCACCTAAAAACCTGGTTATCGGTACTTCCGGCACTAGGTCGGTACTTCCGACTATCGGTACTACCGACCTCGGGTCGGTACTACCGATAAAGACTCTCTGGCAGCTGAAAATCAGGTTATCGGTATTACCTGCACAGGATCGGTAGTACCGCCCCCCCCCCCCAAAAATTCAGCCCGCGAAACAGCCCCAAACTTTCGATCGATGGATCTCCCAAACCACTTGGAGTCTTGAGACGAAATTTTGGGGAGATGATGAACACCCCAAGGAGAGGATATGCCCATCATCCACAAAGAGGCACAAGGCACTCACCCATGATCCCCTCAAAGAAATCCGGAGAGAAACACCCTCAAATCGACGAATCGAGCGATGAACGAAAATTCCAAGAAAAGCACCAAAAAGAGCTCCGAAAATGCAACGAAAGCAACTCGGGAATAGAAAGATTGGCACAAGATTTAGAGGATGAACTCGCTATGAATATCTTGTTCAATCGATTACAAGCCAGTCCTAGAATCCAAATCTAAGATGACAAAAAGCTCCAACCAAAGAGCCACTCTCTCCTCTCTCCCTCTCTCCCAAAGCACTCCAAAAGGAAAGAGCACCACAACCTACAAGCCAAAGAGTTGGCTGAAAATTCAGCCCCCTCCTCCTATATATAGGCCCTCCGGAAAAGACCGAAGTACCCCTACACTAGGAGTTACAACTCAAGCCCTCACAGGGGCATTTTGGTCAACACATGAAGTTCTCCATCGGACGGCCGCACATCCATCGGGCCTTCGCGTCCTCCCAACGCAAGCACCTCGATCATGCCGCGTGTCGCCCGCTTCGAAGCTTCTCGGCGCGCCCGGATCCCGTCTCCGCCCGCCGAGCCTCCGGTCTTGGTTTTGTGGCTCAACCAAGTAACCCCGACGGTTTTGTGGTGAACCGCTGTAAACCCCACAGACTCGGTGCAGCCTCCACGCCAATCCCACTCATGACTTGGCCGCCACGTCGTCCCGGCTCGGTGTTGGTTTTGTGGCCAAACCAACAAACCGTCGTGCTCGGCTTTGTGGAGCAACCGAGGAACCCGACAGTTTTCTGGTGAACCGCCGAAAACCCCGCATGCAAGCTTCGGCCTCACCACACCAAGCATTGGGCCCGCCAAGCCTTTCACCTCCGGCTCCCGGACGGTCTACTCAGTCTTGCCCCGTTCAATGACTTGGCCGCTACCTTGCACCGGCTCCACCTTGGTTTTGAGGCTCAACCAAGAAACCGTACCCGACTTCGTCTTGCTTTTCTTGCCACCATGCGGCCCGCACTTGATCCCGTCCGGCCACCGGGTCCATCGAGCCGAGCCTACTTGTCTCTCCACTCCTCGGAGGCCACACAGGCTAAGACCTTTCGCGCCCGCTCTTCACCTGCACCAACGCAAATCAAGCCGCAACCTGCACCTGCAATACTCGGCCAAGAGTCAGTCCACACCACGTTGTCAATCACTCATCACACCAAGGAGCGACCATCCACCGGTCCTCGGACGCTCCGGTCCTCAATCTCCCCCTTGATGAGTGCATTGACAACACACATAGTCACCAATTCATACAATAAAGAAAAAGAAAAGAAACGAACAAAGAGCTCAAACAAGTGATCAAAAGCCAAACAAAAGCCAAAACAAGATCACTTGAAAGAGCAAGTCTCGGTCCCCTAAGTCAAGGGCAACGACTCAACACAACCGAGACAAAACGCTCAA
This sequence comes from Cenchrus fungigraminus, assembly GCA_036936925.1. Lineage (NCBI taxonomy): Eukaryota > Viridiplantae > Streptophyta > Magnoliopsida > Poales > Poaceae > Cenchrus > Cenchrus fungigraminus. Next base: position 7,853,290 of record CM072775.1, on the reverse strand, counting down.
AATGCCGACTCCTCAAGGTGAGGCAAAAGGGCTCGACACCATCGGCAAAAGAGCAAAGCACAAAGCAATTTCAGGCAACACAAAGAGCTCCCAAAGCATGAATGCAAGCTCCCCCTGAACAAATGCGTGCAAACTCAAGTTCTCCCCCTGAACTGAGTATCCCTCTTTTTCTTCCTCATGATGCAAAACTCTCCCCCTTGTTAAACAAAGTGCATCTCTCCCCATGTTATGAATTGGAGACAAAATTCTCCCCCTTGTTGGTAATGCATGAATCAAGCAAAGATGAAAACATGCAACCTAGAGCTTCTCAAATAGACAAGATTCAACACAAGATGCTACACATGTCCAAAAGAGCAAGTTAAATACGCTATAGCTTCGTATGAACATTAGCTACAAGATTACCAAGTTCCACAACCATTGAGCAAAGCTAAGATAGAATGTAGCAAATTTTGCAAAAAAACACTCTCTCATGAGCAAAGTCCTAAACATGAGCAAAACATGTCAAAATGGCAGAGCCACACAAACTTCATGCTAGGACAACCATTCTAATCATAAGATCATCATAAACACCCTCAAGCATCTCATGTCATGTCAAAGCCACCGAGCCATGTGGCTACTTCTATGTATGAGACTTCTCATTGGTAGGCATCATGCAACGGTTTAGCACCCAAAGCGATAAAAATTAAACACATATGACATGGGAGCACATTTTCCAAGCAATTAACATTTCATTTTCAGATTCATATTGGTACATGAGATGTCTTTGCGACAAAAAGGAACTTATGCCCCTCCACAAGATAAAGCAAGCGGGCTAAACATTCATGATGACAAATGAGCCTTTGGCCCCATATGATCAAAATAAGCTATCCAACCACAAATTAAGCATAGCAAAGCCACAAGAACATGTCAAGATCATATAAAGGCATTTACCCACAAGAGAGCATACATGTAGCATTTTCAAAAAAAAATAGCTAGCAACCATGGGCATAAACCAAGATCATCCAGAGCTAAGCCAAGCTAACCATAGCATACCAAACTAGTTCACAAGATCATGTATAGCACATCATGGTGAACAATGTATATAGGAGAAGCACATCTCTAGAGCATATGATACAAATGCAGTCTATGATACAAAGATGCAAACATGATATGATTCATGAATGCAAGATGCAAAATGCATATGTGTACATGGGATCCCCAACCCAAGCTCAAAAGGCAAAAGAGCACAAAACTCACAAGCTCCCCCTAAACACATGCACTAGGGCCAAAGAGCATACAAAGCTCACTCTAGACACATGTGAGAAGGCGAAGATCAAAAGAGACCAAGTGGCTTGACGAAAGCCACACAACTCAAAGTCTCCAAACTACTTACCTTGATCACTCGCTCTGGTCCATCGTCCCCAAAAGTGATGTTCTCCTTTGACATCACCAGGGTGAGGCTTGAGGGCCACCTTCGATCTCCGGTCACCATCCTCCGGAGTCGATCCACCAAAAGTCCTCTAAGTCTCCCGCCTGCAAAATCAAAACCAAGAGCGAGAGCGAGCGACCGACGCAACACTGGGGTTAGCACAAAAAGAGTCAAACCAGTGCCGAGCCAATTGCTCAAAAGTGGGGTTAGCAAAATCCATCCTATCAAAGCTATGACCACCACGGGGAAACACCTCACATCTCGCTGGAGGAGTACGAGCACCACGAAGGGGAAAACGTGGTCCGTAGCCCCTCTGAGACCCAAAGCTGCGACCTCTCCCAAACTCGAATTGACCACGAGGTGGAGAGCGTCCAGCAAACTCAACACCACCAGACTTAACACACCAACCAAATAAAAGCTCCAAAGATCTCAATTGAGTACCATAGAAAGGATACCAATTGAAAGATCACAAATGGCTACCTAAAGCCAAGGCAAACTCTTGAAACCAAATTCCCATCGATAAGCCAAGCTCCCCCTCAACCAAAGCCAACTAGAAAGCAAAAGCTAGGAAAAGAAAGAGCAAAAGGAACTCTCTACACCCAAATGAAAAGAGGAAGCAAAAACACAACCCGAAGACAAGACAAGCCCAAAGCCACAAGGGAAGCTCAAAACATGCTACACAATGCATTGACAATACCAATTAAGATAAATAAAGCATTGTAACATGATTCCACATATACGATAAGCATGGGCTAGCAAACATGTCAACAAGGTGCATAACTATACAAAAATCCTAGCACACAAAAAAAAAACCAAAGAACAACATGCCAAAACATGATACAAGAACTAAACAAAGGCATGATACAAGTTCACATAGGTCAACCACCAAGATATATCACAAAGCTAGCATGACAAGATATACATGAGGAGGGCAAACATGCTAACAAGAGAGGATACCAAGGAGCTAGACAAAATGATATGGATGAACAACATGTCATAACCACAAGAGGGCAACCATAAAGCATGGCATGATTTTCATATATATCATCCACCACAAAATCATACAAAAGATAGCAAGATAGGTATACAAGATCGCAAAGCTATCATGAACAAGGTGGCTAGCCTACCATGGTTTATACACAAACATGACACATGAGCAAAGCATGCAGCAAGTATACAAGTGAGTACAAGGAGAAAAGAAAAACTCACTATACATGTGTACAAAGGCTTTCAAGAGCCATCCAAAGCGGTGTGGAGAACCATCTTGTCTTGATCACCTCACGGGCAAAGATCAAGCACCATCCAATCCATGTTCTCCAACCGCACCTCATACCTACACACAAGGAGACGAAAAAGACCGAGTCTTGGATCCCAAAGGGTTAGCAAGCACATACTTGGGAATCCAATACTTGGTCACACGGGTAAACGATGCACTCAACTTATCATGTGGGTTAGCATGATGCAAATGCCGGTTTGAGTGAAAAGGATTTCTAACACTCTCAGAATCATGCCTCAAAGGAGCAACTCGTGAAGAAAACCGAGTGCTACCATAAGCAAAAAGGCAAAGATCCTTCGAGGTCGTAGGAGAAGAACCAACACGAACACCATGGGAAACATGTCGTGGACCAACACAAGAAGCACTAGAAGCATGTCTACGAGCATGGTTTAACTCACTAGAAAGAGTGTCATAAAACCCGTCAACAAAATGTGCCTTCTTAGGCTCACAAGTGTTCATGCCATGAAAGGGGCCATGAACAACCAAAGGCCTAGAAGCACAAGCTCGGCGCATTTTCCTTGCACGGCGGTAGCAAAAGCTCTCTTGATGCCCATCCTTCCCACAATGAGAGCAATGGTACAAAGGCCTATCGGGAGGCACGGTCCGAGTGGACGAATCACCATTCTCTTGTAAGTGAGAAGTCCCTTGGAACTTAGAGCAAGAAGTATCAACCTCAACACCCAACTTGGTGCCAACATTAGAAACACACATGCCATGAGAAAGGCTATGTGACTTCTTAAAAGCTTTGGCACGCACACGTCGCTCGTGCTTGACACGGCGAAAGCAAAACTCAACGGTATGCCCATCCTTCTTGCAAAAGGTGCATTGGAACTTCGGTTTAGGAACATGAGTTCCAAAAATATGAGAAGCACCTTTGCCATTCGAATCACCTTGGGCAACACCGGAAGAAGCAACAAGCTCAGGAGTAGCTGTGGGAGAGCTATCCGAAGCACTAGCACACTTACTACCATCCAAAGACTCACGCTCAAGAGAGGAAGTCGACTCCGGTTGAGAAGAAGCTAATTTAGAAGCATCAACATCGGAGTGACAAGAAATGCGAGAATCCAAACCCTTAGCACAAAGACTCTTGCATCTTGTGCGCAAAACCTCATTTTGAAATTTGAGGCTCTCACAAGTACCACATGTCATATTTCTCAAATTATCAATTTCTTTTTCAATGCACTTAGCATATGTGGTACGCAAGAGTTCATTCTCTTCCTCAAGGTTGGCACTCATCTCATTATGCTCAACCAACTTGGCGCTCATATCATCGCGCATTTTCTTCAAAGCCAAAACTTCACTTTCCAAATCAATGCAAGAGGTGCAAAAGAAATCACATGAACAAGCAACATCATTTACATCTCTCAAAGCATTATCATCATCACAAGAAGTATGGCAAACATCATTAACAACTTGCAAAGAGCACTTGCTACAAGGCATAAACTTCAACTCACAAATTTCAGCCCTAGCATGCTCAAGATCATCTACACATGTGGTGTGAGTCAATTTTAATTGATTAAAATCAGCAAGCAAAGACTCACAAGAGGTACATGGTAGGGAAGCACTTGACTCTAGCAAAGCAATCTTACTCCTAGCCATATCAAGTTCATCATTCAAAGCAACACAAGAGTTGCAAGGCATAGAAGCATTGGATTTCAACAAGTCAATTTCAGATTGCAAGATAGCAAGAGACAAGTTTAAATATTCATTCTCTCTAAGAAAGGTACCAACATCATTAGCATACTCAAGATTTTCTCCCCTAACAAATTTATTTTCAGCAAGCAAAGCATCACAAGATTTGCATGGCAAAGATGCATTGAAATGCAACATTTTAATTTCAGATTTTAGGTGAGCAAGAGAGGAGGCACTCAACATTCTTAGCATGCATGGTATTACAAGAGTTGCATGAATTCAAAGCACACGACTTCCAATGAGCCATACTACATTTCAACCTAGCAAAAGAACATTTCATCTTTTCATTCTTCCTACGCAAGGCATCACACAAATCTATGTTTCTCCAATGCAAATCCTCACAATCACATTCACAATCATTCAACCTATCGCATAGGATCAAGATGCCTTTAGCAAGCATACCTTGGTTCATGTCTCTTAGCTTGCGGTAGAGCTCGCCCTTCTTGAGGTCACCATCTTGATAGTCCTCGATGAGGGACATGATCTCCTCCACTCCGGCTTCCGCCTCAACCTCCATACTTCTCCTGCTCAAAGAACCACAAGAAGAAGAGCTTGGTGCCATACTCAAAGCACCGGTTAGGATTAGTTGAAAGGAGTCTCAAGGGACAAGTGAAGAAGCAAGGAAAGCACCCGGTTTGCCTCTATTCACAAATAGAGACAACCAAAAGGAAAAGCAAACAACTCTAACTTTTTCAAAGGAATTTACCAATGAACAAGGAGCACAAAAGATAGAGGCACACAAAATTTCAGCTCAAACGGAGGTGAAATGCGGTCTAGAGAAATTCTGGAAGATTCATGAAAAAGCTGAAAAGAGCTTAAATGAATTTTTTAATTATCTTCCCGAATTTTTCTGAATTTTTCGACAACACCAAAACGGAGCACCGAGCGAAAAGTTATGCTTGTTTTATGGAAGATATGTCAAGTTATGATTTTCCAAAGGCACAACATCAAATCGTCGGGCTCAAAACACGCAAGCCAACACCACAAGCAAAAGCGCCAATTTCTCTTGTCGCCCTATGGATCCTAGACTTGTAAGAGTCACACGAATCTGCAACCGGCTCTGATACCAATTGAAGGACCGGATTGGCGACCAGAGAGGGGGGGAGTGAATGGGAGCCGATAAAAATTCTTCTCAAGAACTCGGCCTATACCCCTAAATCACTTCCGAAGAATCCCGCACACACTTGCGAAGATCACGTAGTCACAACGGACCTACTGACCCTAGGAACAAGTTAGAACAAGCCTAGGAACAAAGCGGAAGCAAGCACAAAAGGAACCGAGAGAAAAAGCTAACGCGAGGCAAACTGCAGCAGAAATTGTCGGTACTACCGGCCCCAGGTCGGTACTACCGATATGGGCCTACTGGCACCTAAAAACCTGGTTATCGGTACTTCCGGCACTAGGTCGGTACTTTCGACTATCGGTACTACCGACCTCGGGTCGGTACTACCGATAAAGACTTTCTGGCAGCTGAAAATCAGGTTATCGGTATTACCTGCACAGGATCGGTAGTACCGCCCCCCCAAAAAAATTCAGCCCGCGAAACAGCCCCAAACTTTCGATCGATGGATCTCCCAAACCACTTGGAGTCTTGAGACGAAATTTTGGGGAGATGATGAACACCCCAAGGAGAGGATATGCCCCAAAAATTTCGGTCTCAAAGTCCCTACAACTCCCGGAATCGCGAAACCTTGCCAAGAACACTATGAACTAGGGTTCATCCGAAAATCAACGAATCGAAGGCCAAATCCGGTGTTTGAGGGGTCAAGATCATCCACAAAGAGGCGCAAGGCACTCACCCATGATCCCCTCAAAGAAATGTGGAGAGAAACGCCCTCAAATCGACGAATCGAGCGATGAATGAAAATTCCAAGAAAAGCACCAAAAAGAGCTCCGAAAATGCAACGAAAGCAACTCGGGAATAGAAAGATTGGCACAAGATTTAGAGGATGAACTCACTATGAATATCTTGTTCAATCGATTACAAGCCACTCCTAGAATCCAAATCTAAGATGACAAAAAGCTCCAACCAAAGAGCCACTCTCTCCTCTCTCCCTCTCTCCCAAAGCACTCCAAAAGGAAAGAGCACCACAACCTACAAGCCAAAGAGTTGGCTGGAAATTCAGCCCCCTCCTCCTATATATAGGCCCTTCGGAAAAGAACGAAGTACCCCTACACTAGGAGTTACAACTCAAGTCCTCACAGGGGCATTTTGGTCAACACATGAAGTTCTCCATCGGACGGCCGCACATCCATCGGGCCTTCGCGTCCTCCCAACGCAAGCACCTCGATCATGCCGCGTGTCGCCCGCTTCGATGCTTCTCGGCGCGCCCGGATCCCGTCTCCGCCCGCCGAGCCTCCGGTCTTGGTTTTGTGGCTCAACCAAGTAACCCCGACGGTTTTGTGGTGAACCGCTGTAAACCCCACGGACTCGGTGCAGCCTCCACGCCAATCCCACTCATGACTTGGCCGCCACGTCGTCCCGGCTCGGTGTTGGTTTTGTGGCCAAACCAACAAACCGTCGTGCTCGGCTTTGTGGAGCAACCGAGGAACCCGACAGTTTTCTGGTGAACCGCCGAAAACCCCGCATGCAAGCTTCGGCCTCACCACGCCAAGCATCGGGTTTCAAAGGGTCCAACAGCTGTCACCACTGCGACCTACCTCAATCGTTACGAGGGGCATGCTCATAACTAACGTAGCCACACAACCCAGGCACCATGCCTGTGTTGCTGCTAGACTTCACCCGGCCCGGGCTATTGTGACCCAGGGTGAGAGCCACCAGAAGACTGGTCAACTTAGACTGAGTATGGTAGCTTGAACACAAACCTCATGCAGCACTATCATGCCATGTAACAAGATCAAACTAAGGCTAGACATACGAACGGATACAAACTCTCTTATGTCTAGTCAACAAAATCAAAGGGTCATGTTCGCGAAGAACACAAGCCTCTAACTTATGGACAAACACATAAGGAATGAGTAAATCATCCTTCAAGTGGATCAAAAGGTAGTGTTCATGAAGAACACAAGCCTCTAATTGATGAACAAGAGATGAACTCAAGAACATATCAATCATATGATCTACCATGACTTTATATGAAATAGCTGAATAACTGAAGTAGAAAAAAGTCATACAAAGAAATAAATATACAAGAGAACTCATACCTAGACTCCAAAGTAGACTTGGAACCTGAATAAGAGCTACTCTAGCCTACCCCCTAGCCTTAGAGACAAAAAGGGAGAGGAGAATGAGAGAGTGGTGTGTGAGAAATGGGAGCCCCTCCCATTCTATTTATAGGCAAGGAGGAGGCTTGCTTCGGGCACCAAATGGCCTCAAAACACCCCGGAATGAAGCAATGGACCAATGAGCAACTGCCACATGGAGGGACGAGATGGGAGGAGCCAGAGGCGGTTCGGCCGATCCTAGGATCGGCCGCCCCCCTAGGCCCTCCCCTCGGGGTGTCCTTCCTCGGGGTGGCTGCCCTATGGGACCTTTGATCCTTCCCCGGTGCATGGCTTGTTTTGGAATCCTAGGTGGGCCCCTTGATCCATGTGAAGTCCATGTGTCGCTCTCTGATTCATCAGTGAGCGCCTCCCTTGGATCAATGATATGGATTGCCACTTATTTCCTTGGTGGCAGCCACCTCCTCAGCTGAGTTGGCATGGTTCTTCCATAGATGGTGGGTTTCCATCTCTTTTCATACTTATTTCACCTACATACAAATAATCTCCAAGGACAAGTGGAACTACATTATTTAAACCAAACTGCAAGTAATAAATGCATATGACTCCATTTATGTGAGAATATTGATGGCTGAAAGTGGTACTTAACAGCCGTCAACAAACTCCCCCAATCTAACATCTCGCTCGTCTCGAAGCAAGACATTAAAGACTTAGGTTGGTTGATCAGGAGTTGCTACGATGTCGTATCCTTAACTTATGGCAGACATACAGCAAATTACTCTACCAAGAGTTGAACAAGTTGGCAATGTTCTTACCATTCGCTTGATGATGTGAGGCGTGTAGTTTCACCTGCCTTGTGCGGTTGAGAGACAGAATGGTTATATAGTAAATGCATAACTCATACCTTGATCAGCTATTAATCCGGAAGTTTTGCAAATTTTTGAAAAAGAAAATCAGAGTTCCACAAATGATACTCTCGGATCGCTCAACGTGTATGGTTCCTCACCAAGGCATTAAGTTGCCTTTCTTCACATCCTACTCCTAATAGGCTTATGTGGAGTTGTAGGTAGGGAATAAATGTGGCATACTTTTCTGTCATATTTTGCTAAGTCAAAAACTGGATCCTTGGAAGAAACAAACATACATCCTGATCAAGATGTGCATATGTGTGTGATGATAATGAGCATGGTAAGGTGTGTACTAGGCCCAGAAATAGGTGCTAGATATTTCCATACTTTATATGAAAAATGAGGGATTGATGGTAAGGTGGACACTAGCCCCGGAGTAGGTACTAGTTATTACCATCTATATGGTGGAACTCTTTTTCTTGCACGTATCAATCCCCTTTTCTCCTTTTGGAATTCTTCGAGACTTGTGCTAGCTCTCTTTATTTTATTTTGCCATGCTTTGAGCATGCTTCTTCTCTTTTTTTACTAGCCTTTCGTCTCTTTTTGGAGATATTCAGAGAGGGATGAATGATACAAAGATGCATAGAGTTTTATTTGTGGAAGAATGCGTAAGCAAATGGAACAAATGATGAATGCTAACTTCCAGTGTAGATGTTTTAGCATGAACATGTACATGATCTTGATCAGGGGAGTATGAGTTCTAACAAGCGTCACAACAATTTGACAAATCTCAATGAGACAACAAGCTGCATATGTATAGGCTAACAAGAGTTAGAATATACATATGGCCTTGGATAGGAAATGCTCATGATTGAGGAACTCATCATGTTTTGATTTTTTTTTCAAAAAGGAAAACTCCGGATGTCAAGCATCACTAGGTACAAGATCATAGCACTCTATTATACCATATCATGTGTCACAACAACTTATGTATGGATCATGCTTTTTGCTACCCACAGTTTTCAAGCTAAGGTTTGAACATGCAAGCCAACAAACTCAAAACTTAGGTATGATACAAAACTAAAAGCAAGACATATGAGAAGAATAAACATAGCAACTATTCATCATTTCAACCATAGAGGCAAAGCATTCATACTATTCATATCAAAGCAAACTAAGCCAACTTAATGATGAAAGCAAATAAATCTTTTTGGGCTTTTTATTTTTGCAGATTTTTATGGGTTTTCATTATAAAGCATTCTGAAAACAAAGGAAGATACAAGTAACCTCAGGATGGGGGTCCTCCCCCAAGCTAGCTTCAGGCTTACTGTGGTGGAGGGTAGAAGAAACCCTGACTCACATAGAAAGCCCTCTGCTCCTCTATATGACGCTGCGCCTGCTACATGGTGTCGATGCTCTCACCAGTCTGACGCTGCCACGTTGAGTTAGCCTCAACGTGTGTGTTCAGTGTCTCCTCCACTCCCGTGACCTGGACGGTGAGCTCTCCTAGCTGCTGCGCGAGCTGAGCCTCTCGTGTGGAGGTCGAAGATTGCCGTCTGAAGGACGAAGACAGAGGTGGACCACCAGAGCTAGAACTAGTGGCTGTAGCCCACTGAGCACTGCTCACATCAGCCCAAGGCGTACTACTCGCACTCTGATGGTAGGTGGGCTGGTCCCAACCAGGTGCATATCCAGGGGTAACCCCGAACATGTACCTCGCAGGGGCCCCTCCTGCCACCGGTGTACTAGGTTGTGGCTGTGGTGGTGGATGCTACTACTGTTGCTGCTATATGTGTGCTCTCTTCGCTGCGCTTCTGGTCGACCTGCCTGAAACACTAGCACGACGGCCTTCCTCTTGTGTAACAAGGGGAATGGTTAATGACTCCGAGTTATACAATTGAAACCCAGGTTAGGTAACGGGATCTGATTTGTATAACCCAGGAAGAAGAAAGTCAAAGAATCATTTGGGCCTCTCTTAAGTGTATGCCCTTGGATCAAGTACGTCTCATCAATGAGAACTCGGGGCGTCCCAATGAAGGGGACGGGATTCCCACTTAGAACCCCAAGTAGAGCAATACGAGTCACCAAATATGTACACTCAATAGGACCTATCATCTTAAAATTCATCGACCACTACCAAATCATAGCTTTAACGGGGGAGACCTTGATCTGTTTAGTAGCGGCATATAGAAGCATCAAATCATCGTTGCGCACGAGCCGAACATCCTCTCGTGGAAAGAGAGTAATGGCGAGCCACTTGTGCCACAATCGAAGAGTGGGATGCATGATATCATTGCACCGAGGTACAAATTTACCGCTATAAACTAGACCTGAAATGTCTTCCTAGAAAGAATCTCGAACAAAACCCTCACAAGCCTTTTTCAAAGAAATAGCACAACGATGATCAAAAGCAAGGAGACGACTAAGATCTTTCCATGAAAGTCGGTAATCGGTCCCGAAAAGACGAAACTGAACACCGTTCGCTTCCTCAGTAAAAGAGCAAAAAACTGGATGGTGAGGGGCCGAGAGCCAAGCTCTGTAACCGGCACAAACTCCTCCCAAACTAGAGGATGCCAAATAGAAGCGAACTCGAGGTGCATACCTGTTTTCTCCATAAGAGCAGGGTCGAAGTCCCGGGTGTGGGAGAAGACTCGGTCCTTTACGAGAGCGTAGGCTTGCTCCTCTCAAGCACCCTGCAAGCTGAGGTAGGGGTTGTCATCGACGACCTCCTCCATTGCTTGTGGTTCGGCTTGTTCTTCTTGCTCTTCTTCATAATCCATCGTTGATAGGCTCGGTGTCGACTCGGTGGGGACGGATGAACTCGCGCTTGCCCGTGAACGGGAGCGTGCCACCCTACGGAGAGCGTTTGCCGCCCAACTCATGCTAGCACAACAAAGGGACAACAAGAGCAACTCGGTGATAGATTAGTGAAATCGAATGAAATTCTTACCAAGCTTGCTGCACCAATAGCAATACTTGCAGCAACACAATAGAGAGAATACTTGATGATTCCAAACTTGAGAAAGAAATCCAAGAAAACCAAGAGAGCAAAGAGTAGAGAGGGGAGTGTGTGTGAAAAGAGTTGAATGGGTGAAGAACAACCCCTATTCCCCTGCTATTTATAGGCAAAAGCGTCGGTCATCTAGACATGGCCGTTGGGCAACAGCTAGGAGCCGTTGGAGCAAGGTGGAGCCCAGCAGCCGTTGGGCTGCTTCGGCCGACCCAGGGATCGGCCGATCCCTGGTCGGGCCCACCTATCCCTTGCTTTGGCCAGTGGCTCCCCGACGGCTAGCTGGGGGCCTGCCTGAGTGCCTCGACCCAACTTTCCCCGAAATATTTTTCAAATGATTTTTCTAGAATTTTCAAACTCAGGAATTATTTTTAGAAATTTTATTCAAAAGGGAAAATGGGCTAGATAAATCTAGCATGCAGATGCAATGTTTGGAAAAATCAAATATGCAATTTGGAAAATCAAATAAAATTTTTGGAAAGGGAAATATGAGATAAATACCATCTTTAATCTTTTTGGTAGAAATGATTCATCATTTTTAGTCCGATGAGTTGGACTCTTCTCAGCGGTTAATAACACACGGCATCCCACTCCTGAGAAGTAGAGGGTAATGCCTTCTCAACCTTCTGCCACCCTTTAGGAATTTTCTTTTGCTTCAATGTTGACGGAGATTTCTTGGTTGGGGGTAAAGGCTCCGTCCTTCCCCCAAGCTGCTCAACACTATCTTGCACCAAATAGCATTGCTCTTCTTTATCTTGCAACCTGAACATCATGTTCCTCTTCCTAATGCGGAAACGGATCACTCCAGCTCCCACATTGATTCTAGCTCTGACATCACTGAGAAATGGTCGCCCAAGGATGAGCGGCATTCCTCCCTCATCGTCCACATCAAGGACCACGAAATCCGCGAAGACATAAGAGTTCTTGACCTTGACCAATAGACTCTCAACAATTCGTTCTGGATATCGTATCGATGAATCAGCAAGTTGGATAGTCCGTGTTGTTGGAGAGAGAGCTGGATATCCTAGTTGCTCAAACATGGCCTTGGACATAAGATTGACACTTGCACCAAGGTCACAAAGGGCATGCTTGATCGTCTTGTAATAAATTGTGCATATGATAGCTGGATAGCCAGGATCTCTTCCGTGCAAAACTGCTGATTCCTCCCATGGATCTTGGATTTGCTGTATGGGCTTTCCTGCATAGTTAGGAGCACACGTCTTCCTAGGTGGCTTACCCCACCTAGTCGACACTACACTAACATTTTCACAAGAGGACACTGGTTGCCCCGGGATCGTCCCGTTATCAGCAAACGGAACCAAAGCAGCTAACTGAGCATACTGAGTTTCTAACATTTTATTAAAACTTAGCTGGCTCTTCTGAGCATAAGAAAAACTTTCAAGCTTAACATTGAAACTTTCTAAGGATTTATCAAGGGTAGCTAACTTTTTATTAACACCTTCATTAATTATAGCCTTCCCAAAAACAAGATTTCTCAAGGAGGGCTGGTTAGAATTGTAAGTATTACCTTGGTTTCCTCCTTGATAATAAGGATGTTGTTGATTCCACATTTGGCGTCCTTGTTGTTGGTGACGATAACCATTGTTATTGCCATTCATGTACATGACTTCCTCCTGAGTTTCAGGACAGTAATTTCATGAATGCCCAGTGTTGCCACAGACTTCACAAGTCATATGAGAATCCATAGGCAGAGTAGTGGTGGCCATGGCAGCCTTCTCGCTGGTGTAGTCATCCAATCATTTCATAAGAAGGTCCAGCTTGGCAGTAATCATATCTGCTTCCTTGACAGTATGAGTACCCCACTGACGTGGCTAGAGTCGTTCATTGCTCCACCCTTGGTTGGATACCATCTTCTCAATAAGTGATTTGGCATTATCAACAGTGAGTGAGAAGAATGCTCCCTGAGCAGTAGCATCAATATGGCCTCAGGCTGTCAGAGTCAGCCCATTATAGAAGCTTTGAAAAATAAGCCAATCCTCCATCCCATGGTGAGGACAGGCCAGGACGTATTCCTGAAGCCTTTTCCCAAGCCTCTGGAATATATTCACCTGCTGCTTGCCAAAAACTAGAAATTCTTCCACGAAGAGCATTGGTTTTGCCCAACGGAAAGAACTTCTTGAGGAATGCTTCTGAACACTTGTCCCACGTATTGACAACATCACGATTCGCATAGAACCATTGCTTGGCTTTCCCCATGAGAGAAAAAGGAAATAGTCGAAGACGAACAACATCCATATTTGCACCCCTGATGATGAAAGTGCTGCATAGCTCTAGCAACTGCTGCAGATGGGCATTATCATCCTCATTTGGCTTGCCACAAAACAGACTAGCCTGTACCACCATTATTAAACCCGTCTTGATCTCAAAGTTTTCAGTCCCCATTGCCACCACAGGGCCTTGCAACACCTGGTCAGTAGAAGGAGCTGAGTACTCAAGAAGCGTCTTCTGGGCTGTAGCGTTTGACGTGGATGGTACAAAGGAAGCTGGATCGCCTTCCGGACGAGTACGACGAGGTGAGTCGAAATGAATTCGAGCTTTTCTCACTAATGACTCGGGATCTTCTGTGAAATTCTCTGGTAAGTCGAAACCAGTTAGACACTACCTGTCTTCATCATCCAAAGATAAAAGAAGACAGTCAAGGTTAGCCCGCATTGAGAGTTGCTCTAACCTACTCGTGATTTATAAACAGAAGCAAAGCATAGTCATAATAATCCTGTGCCTTCCTGGCAACAGCGCCAGAAATGCTGGTTGGTGTTTCTTAACGTCACTACTAACGACATCGAGTTAGCGTGAGCATCAAGACTTGCCAAAGGTAAATCTAATGATTATGAACGAATCCGCAAGCGCATAGATAAACCATTGTAGCATTTCCCCATGGAAGTGAGTGTTCTAAGGGTATCGTATCTGTGGAAGGCAATGGCGGATATCAGGACTTATGCTTTTGCACTGAATGTAAACCAAGAGATAGATATAGAAGACAACAGCTCAAATACAGGGGTAAGATAAATGATATGATAAGGGTAGTGTGACACACACTCTGATCTATCTCTACACTTAGCACCCGGGGTTACAACAAGTGACCAATGAGGAGCAAACACGTGGAAGACCAGGATCAACCGACCCTAGGTTTGTTCGGCCGATCCTAGGGTCGGCCGGCCCCCTTGGGTCGCCTCCTGGCCTGTGTTTCCTTAGGGTGGCTGACATATGGGCCCTTTGATCACTTCCCCGTGCATGCCAAGTTTCCTGATAAGTTGGAGCTCTGGTGGGCCCATGGATCCTTGTGAAGTCCATGTGTCACTCTCTGATTCGTCGATGAGTGCTTCCCCTAGATCAGTGACGTGGATTGCCACATGTTTCCTAGGTGGCAGCCATCTCCTCAGCTGAGTTGGCATGGATCATTCCATGGAAGGTGGGTTTCCATCTCTTTTTATGCTTATTTAATCTACATACAAATAATCTCCAAGGACAAGTGGAACTGCATTATTCAAACCAAAATGCAAGCAATAAATGCATATGCCTCCATTTATGTGAGAATATTGATGCCTGAAAGTGGTACTTAACAGCCGTCAACAGTCGTCGAACAGTCACCATTTTTGGTTTGTAAAACCCCAACTTAGAGTGCTTAATCATTCATCTGTAGTCGTCACTTTATTCTTGAGTGATGCGTACTTTCGTGTTCTTGCTTGTGTTCTTCATTTCACAGGCAGGGATTAGCCTTCGCAACGAGGTCAATGGGATTGTGACACGGTTGATAACCAGAGGAGTTGTGGTGCTAAGGTTGTAGGAGTTCGGGTCTTTGGATCTAAAGCCGAATCGGTGTGTCGCTCTCCACCAAAATGAGTTATCCTTCTCCTGACGGATGATCAGGCATCACTGTTCCCATCAGCCGAGAGATGCATCGTGTGTCAATGTTGGTTGGCTCGTGGCGCTAGAGCGATTTGCGGTCGAGCTGCAGTGGAAAGCCCGCAAGGGCTACGACGCCCTCCTCGATTCCCTAACCTGCATAAGAAAACTACAACTCCCGGTCATCCATCGCCAAGCTCGAGGACATAATGTGGCAGCCTACGTAGCCGCCATGGTCCTCTACAGGGCCAATGGCGGTGCCGATGATGATGACACTATGAGGCGGTACATCAAGCGGGTCGAGGGCAAGGAAGAATCAGCGGCCGTGACAGCAATGGTGATGCGTACGAACAAGGGTTGCCTACGGTGCCGTGAGGCAGCCTCAGAGATGATCCAGCAAGTGATGTGGCGCCGACGACAAATACTAGCACCGCCAGTGGCGCGCGGCAATCATCAGTGCACAGGCGGCCTCTGCTTCAAGATGGGCTGGGAAGAATGTTCACATTTTTGTAACGAGGAATGTAGAATTCACGCCGAGTGTGATCTGTTCTTTAGAAAAATAATTGGATATTTGCATCCAAACAAATTAACCCTTGACATGCGAGGGTGATTTTTGATATCTTTTGTTTTTAGATCAATCCCCTGATATCTGCTCTGTTTCTATCTCTCTTCCTTGGTTTGGTACTTGGAATAGTTCATCGCAATTTGGAGAGGTGGAAAATCAATATAGGAAGATTTAAAAAGAAATAATGTGATCCAATTTTCACTCTCTCAGGAACTACGAAATTCGTAATCAGCTTTCCCCAATTAAAAAAAAGCAACTTTTGCCTGGAATGGAATGAAATTTTTTGTCCGGTCTGTTCATGTTTCCTAAACACAAACATCCGACCATTACTGTGCTCATGTTATGTTGCCTATGTCATTGCCACTAAAGGATCAAAAATAATTCTCCGGCCTATTCATGTATCCTGAACACAAACATCCGGTCCTGTCCGAGTTCCAAGTCTTGGAAAAACAAGGAAAAATGTGGATGGTTGAAACTTTGGGTCCTGCCCAGATTGTTACCAAGCATCCCTCATCAACATGGAAAAATGAAGCTGTGGTTGAAACATTGGGTCAACTTGCTTGTCTTCACAATTCTTTCCTACTAACCAAGTCCTGGAAAAACAAATCTTTGCTAGATGGGGAAGTGTACAATAGATAGAGTAGACACGGTTTTACTAAAAGCCAATTTGTTGCTCATCGCTTCAATTTGCTCTAGCTAAGCCAAGGCTTCACGTTCGAATTGTGCACGTATTTGGCTCTCCGTAAGAAGGATGATATCATAGCTCACCTTGTCCAAATTTTAAAAAAGCATCTCTTGGCATCAAATGATTAAAAATATTTCTCTGGTCTACTCATGGTTCGTAAACCCAAACATCTGACCTCCTTTTGTGCCCTTCTTCTATTGCCTATTTCATAGCAAATGCTTTAGTCCGGTATGATAATGTTTCGTAAACCAGAATAACCGATCTCGTGGCAACATTCGATCTCATCATGTTCAAGTGAATTAAGTTTGGTCCAAGTTCAATGAGATTGCAAATTATGCGCCTAGGCCATTTTTTTGACACGATCCTGCATGCGACCCTGCGCCTTTCTCTTCGCAAATGAGATCTATTAATATATACTGGAAAACACTTTTGCATCTCCTCCTCAACGCATGAAAACCCCATCGGCATCTCCTCCTCTCGGCGCAAGAAGACCCCATCAGCATCACCTCCTATCGGCGTAAGTACCATCGTCCTCTCTCCCAAATCAATCGATTTCTTTGTTCTTTCAACCTTTTTCGACACTTTGTGCAAACTAATTTCTATATGCATTTCAGAGCATCTCCCCCAATGGTCGGCGACAATCACCGTGTGCCTCCTGTAGAGCTCGCTCTCCTACCATCCACGCTTGTTAAAGCTCCGTCGAGGTGCAGATGCGGTGACTGCAGCAAGACAAAAATGCCTCAATGGAGGTCCTGGCACGCTCTGCGCCAACTGCAGCAGTCGTCGTTGGCATGCCGGCAGCGGTGGGGCAGGTGCTGTTCTCGCCGGAGCAATAAAACCACGATTCCCGTCTCACCGTCGCCACCAGAAGCTGTCGTGCAGTGGGTGGAGTGTCCGAGAGGACGCGCTGGCCGCACGTGGCAGCCTTGGTGAAGGACCGAATAGGCGACCAGAGAGGGGGAGTGGATGGGAGCCCATAAAAATTCTTCCCGATGGATGAACTCGGCCTATACCCTGATTGCCACTCCGATCACTCGCACACACCAAAGAAGCTCTAGACTAGGCACACAGAAGCCTACATGTCCTAGAGACAAGTCTCGAATCAAAGCGCGGAAGCACAAGACAAGAATCAAAGCGCTTGGCCAGTTCTGGAAAAGCCAGCGCGGACTGTCCGTGCAGTACGGGCGGGCCGTCCGCAAGGGAGGGGCGGACTGTCCGCACGACCTGCCCGGACTGTCCGAAAAAGCCGACAGAACCAACAGAGATGCACCCCGAAAAATCGGACTGTCCGCGAGTGACCCGCGGACTGTCCGCACCTTCACAGACTGTCCAGCACTCAAGTTCGGACCATCCACAAACTCTGTGCAACCAAAACCACTTGTGGCACTGGATCAAAACACAAACTCGGAAGAACACGCTAAGAACACGAAGAACACTCGAACTGTTTAGGGCCTCGCGGACCGTCCGCAACGCTCCTGCGGACTGTTCGCACAGCACGAACAGAACAGGAAAAACTCAAGCCCATGAGCACACAATCCCGTTTGGGAGATTCGGTGATGGAAAGGCAGGGTTGACCTCCCACGCGTGAGCTTTTTCTACTCTGTCCGCGCGACTGCAGTTCATCCGTGTTCATGCGCACTCGTGTTTCGGTCCATAGCGTTCGTGGGTTTTGTTTGGGTGTGTTTTTCGGACTGTCCACGAGGTGGGGCCGAACTGTCCGCGAGGGGCTGGACTGTCCGTGGTGCTTGCCCGGACTGCCCGAATTTCCTCGGTGCGCTACTGGAGGTTCGGTGTTCTTTTTCGGACTGTCCGCCCTGGGGTTGCAGACCGTCCGCCTGACGCACGGACTGTCCGCCTGACGCACGGACTGTCCGCCCAGAGCCTCACAGATTTGGCTAAGTCTTTTGTTTCTTGTCTTGTGCTTCCGCGCTTTGATTCGAGGCTTGTCTCTAGGACTTGTTGGCTCGTGTGTGCCTAGTCTAGATCTTCTCTAGTGTGTGCGAGTGATCGGAGTGGCAATTGGGTATAGGCCGAGTTCGTCCTTCAGGAAGAATTTTTATCGGCTCCCATTCACTCCCCCCTCTCTGGTCGCCTATTCGGTCCTTCAATTGGTATCAGAGCCGGTTACGGATCTTCATGATTCTAACCAGCCTAAGATCCAAAGATGGGTGACTATGGAAAGGGGTCAGGTCCTCCGCACTTCGATGGCAAGAATTACCCGATGTGGGAGAGGCGCACGGGCGCGTATTTGCGTGGGAAGGGGACTCTGATTTGGGATGTGACTCAAAATCCTCACTATGTCATTCCAGACAGTTTCCTACTTCCAGGATCGCGGGACATGCGTGAGGCCAACAGCAAGGCCGTTGATTACTTGTTCCGTGCTCTCTGTGCCTCGGAGTACGAGCGAGTGTACGAAAAGAATGTGGCCGAAAAGATATGGCTTAAGCTCAGGAATGCTCATGTTGGCAATGCCCAGGTGCAAGCTCGTTTGTTTTCCACTTATCAGAGAGAGTACGAGAACTTCACTCATCTCCCCGGTGAGTCGACCGATGAAATGTTTCAGCACTTCACCAGCATAGTGAACAACATGAGGGCCAATGTGACAGTGCTCCCATACACAGATCATGATCAAGCTATCAAGCTTTTGCATGCCCTGGATAGGTCTGTGTGGAGTGCTAAGGTCGAGGCCATTGAGGAGACGAGCGTGTATGATACCTTGTCGTTTGATGAGCTGTTCTCTAAGCTCAGGTATTCGGAGGTTGATCGTGGCTTGAGAGCCAAGAGCGAGAGCCCCACTGATCCTCATAGTTTGGCTCTTGTCTCAGGATCGTGGACTAATGCTAACTCTATTGGTTTTTCTTTGTCTTGTCTTGTGTCCAAGCCAGATGAGGACTTTGAGGTGCTGAGCGAGGATGATCTTGCCTTGTTGAGCAAGAGGTTTGGGCGGATGTACGAGAACCGCAAGAATTCGAGGAGAAGCTCGGGGATGTGCTATTAGTGCGGGAAGCACGGGCACTTCATTGCCGAATGCCCTGAAGCCATGGAGATCAAGAACGACTACAAGGGCAAGCCCAAGTACGACTACAACAAGCACCGCTCCCGAAATGACTACAAGGACAAGCGCAAGGACAAGGGTGAGAGAAGGCCAAAGAAGAGCAGTGGGTACAAGAAGAAGACGGCTCGAGCGATGGTTGCCGGAGCGAGCGACATCGACTCCACTTCAAGTGACTCTTCGTCCGGTTCGAGCAGCGATGAAGAGCAAGATCGGCGCAAGGACAAGCGGCACACGGGCAAGAACTTCACTGGCCTCAGCTTCGTCGCACAAGGTGGATTTTGTGGCATGGCGCACTCCAAGAAGGGTCGGAAGCACAGCTCGGATTCAAACTCTGACTCCGAGGAAGAGGTACGACATGATCCCAACTTCTTGCTAGAGGAGAATGCTAGGCTGAATGAGTTGCTTGATAACCGTGATGATGTGCTTAGGAAGACCAACAAGGAGAAGAGTGAGTTTAGGTCTCTGTTGGGTGATGCTAAGGAAAAAGATTGTTGAGCTTGAGTCTTTGCTTGTTGATGCTAGAACTGAGATAGACTCTTTGAAAGTTGCTCCTGTTGTTTCTGATGAGGTTGATTGTGGTGATTGCAATATTTTCTTGGCTGACTTGATTGCTCTCAAGGAGAAGCATGCCTCAACTCTTGAGGAACTAGATGTGCTTAGGGTTGATTGTGATGAATTGAAATCTAGACCTGCTTTGTTAGGTGCTTGCACTTCTTGACCTGTGTTGCATGCTAGGCTAGATGAATCTCACACCAAGATAGTTTCTCTTGAGGCTGCATTGAAAGCTCCTATTCCTACATCATGCTCTACCTGTGAAATGCATGCTTTGAAAAACATGGAACTTGCAAACTATGTTGACCATTTGCAGGATGAGAATGATGAGTTGAGGAAATTGATTGGGTGGTTGTCTGGGCATGAACCACAATTGAGTTTGATGTTTGCTCAGTTTAAGAGGTTTGATGGTCAGGCGTTGGGGGCTAGCAAGAGTGGTGAGGGAGAAGAGAAAGCTGGAGAGATTCCTATTCCACCACACACTACACCCATGAACAAATTCGAACCCAAGCCAAACCATCTCAGAAACAAGCTTGATACAACCCCAGATCCACCAGTGTTCCCCCCCCCAAGTCAGAAAACTACCAGAAACCCATCAAGTTTGTGAGCACCCAGGGGAGTGTCTTTGGTGGGAAGTCAGGAGAGAAAGCTGTTGAGAAGCCCACAGAGAAGCCACAGCCTAAGCCACAACCGATCCGCTTCCATTGTGAGTATTGTGGGAGGGATGGGCATAAGGATGAGTTCTGTTTCAAGAGGAAGACAGGAGAGGTTTGCTAGGGAGATGGGAAACAAGGACAGGTACCACCCGTCCCATGGGCTACCTAAGCCTCGTAGAGGGCCTCTACCGAGGGGTGATGTGTTTGTGCGTACAGTTCCCACTCGTGGAGGTGGAGGTGGTTTTCCTTAGAGAGATAGGCGTGTTGGGTTTGGGCGTGGTGAGTTGGCTGGACGTGCTCCTGCTCGTGACCGTTACGAGTTTGGGAGGCACGATCAGAGCTTTGGGTCTCAGATGGACTACGGGCCATGTTTTCCCCCCTCGTGATGCGCGTACTCCTCCGGTGAGATGTGACAGGTTCTTCGGTGGTAGGCATGAGAGGGCTCCGCCTAGAGGTTTTGATAGGATGGATTTTGCTAACCCTTTTTTGAGCAAATGGCTCGACACTGGTTTGACTCTTTTGGTACTAACCGCAGTGTCGAGTCACTTGCTCTTTCTCGTCCTCGTTTTTTATTGCAGGTGGAGGGCTTGGAGGACTTTTGGTTGATCGACTCGGGTTGCTCACGTCACATGACCGGAGATCGTGGGTGGTTCTCCAACCTCACCCCAGTGAGTACGAGGGAGTACATCACTTTTGGGGACAATGGGAGAGGACGAGTGCTTGCTGAAGATATGGTGAAGGTGAGTAGCAAGGTGACCCTGAAGAGTGTGGCTTTGTTCAAGTCACTTGGTTTTAACCTGTTGTCAGTATCCCAGTTGCTTGACGAAGGTTTTGAGGTTTGTTTTAAGTTGGGCGCTTCTCGTGTGCTTGATTCTCGAGGCGATCTTGTCTGTACGATCGTCCCCGAGGGTCAAATCTTTCATGCCGATTTTTCCCAGAGTGTTGGTCCTCCTCGATGCTTTGTTGCTGGCATTTCGGTCAAGCTTTGGAAGTGGCATAGGAGGTTAGGACACTTGAGCTTTGAGTTGCTTTCTGGGTTGAGTGGTCTTGATCTTGTCCGAGGATTGCCTAAGTTGAAATTCGAGAAGGATTTGGTTTGTGCTTCTTGTCGGTATGGAAAGATGGTTGCTGCTTCTCACGCCCTCTGACTGTGGTCATGACCGAGTGACCTTATGAGCTGTTGCACATGGATTTGGTTGGGCCAGCTCGTGTTCGCTCTGTGGGTGGGAAGTGGTATGTTTTAGTTGTGGTTGATGATTTTTCGAGGTACTCTTGGGTTTTCTTTTTGGAGGATAAGAGCGAGACATTTGGCTTTGTTCGGCACTTGATCTTGAGGTTGAAGAATGAGAGACATGGTGATGCCATTCGAGCTACACGCAGTGACAATGGCACGGAATTCATGAACTCTCATTTTTATGCCTTTTGCAGTGATCTTGGTCTCGATCATCAGTATTCTTCTCCATACGTCGCTTGCCAGAATGGTGTAGTGGAGAGGAAGAACCGGAGCCTTTGTGAGATGGCCAGGACGATGCTCGATGAGCATAGGACTCCTAGGGGTTTCTGGGCCAAGGCGGTCAATACCGCTTGCTATGTGTCGAATCACATCTTCCTTCGTGCTTTCAAGAAGAAGACCTCTTATGAGCTGATGCCTGGATGAAAACCCAAGGTGAGTCACTTTAGAGCTTTCGGTTGCAAGTGTTTCATTCTGAAGAAGGCCAAGTTGGATAAGTTTGAGTCTAGATGTTTAGATGGTATCTTTCTCGGTTATGCTATTCACTCTAGAGCATATCGTGTGCTCAACCTTGACACTAACCGAATCATGGAGACTTGCAAGGTAACCTTCGACGAGACACATCCATGTAGCTCTTCTGCTTTAGAGTGTGCAGGTGACGAGAAGATTGGAGCGAGGATCTTTGAGGATGAGAAGTATGGAGATGGAGATGAAGACGATGATGGTGGTGATGCTCCAGCGGCTGATCGTGTACATGCTACTTCCACTATGACGATGACGACCGAGGATGGTCCATCCCCTACACCCAATACGACTGAGGCTGTTCGAGTGGAGGCTGCTGTTGAGGGGGGGATTGTGTCCAGGCGAGAGGCTCCCCAGCGTGTACAGGTGGATCACCCACCGATGACGATCATAGGTGACCTTCATGAACGCACTACATGGTCGAGGTCAAGGAATACTTCTCACTTTGCTCACTCTGCGTTTGTTGCTTCATTTGAGCCCAAAGATATTCGACACGCTTTGTCTGATGAGAATTGGGTAAATTCCATGCATGTGGAGTTGGAGAACTTTGAGAGAAACCAAGTTTGGGTGTTAGTCGATCCACCGCCAAATTGCCGTCCCACAGGTACCAAGTGGGTGTGGAAGAACAAGGAAGGTGAGAATGGGATGGTTGTGAGAAACAAGTCGAGGTTGGTGGCTCAGGGGTTCAACCAGAAAGAGGGTATAGACTATGAGGAGACATTTTCTCCTGTGGCCCGTTTGGAGGCAATTAGGATCCTTCTAGCCTTTGCTGTGGCTAAAGGGTTCAAGTTGTTCCAGATGGACGTGAATAGTGCTTTCTTGAATGGGGTGATAGAGGAAGAAGTGTATGTGAGGCAACCCCCGAGGTTTGAGAGTGAAAAATACCCACACCATGTATACAAACTCCAAAGAGCGCTTTATGGGTTGAAACAGGCACCGAGGGCTTGGTATGGTAGGTTGAGAGGCTTTTTGCTGAGTAAGGGGTTTGTGATGGGCATAGTTCATAAGACCCTGTTTCTCCATAAGCATGGAAATGACCTGTTGATTGTTCAGATTTACGTGGATGAACTAATCTTTGGAGGCTCTTCTCATGATCTTGTTGCCAGATTTGCAGATGACATGAGCAGGGAATTTGAGATGTCTATGATGGGGGACCTACAGTTTTTCTTAGGACTCCAGATCAAGCAGTGCAAGGACGGGATGTTTGTACATCAGGCGAAGTATACCAGGGACATGGTGAAGAAGTTTGGCATGAACAACTCTAAGCCGCAGACTACACCGATGGGTACCACTACGGCTTTGGATGCAGATGAAGATGGCGAACCCGTGAACCAGGAGTTCCGGAGCATGATCGGCTCCCTCCTCTACTTGATGGCGACGAGGCCAGACATACAGTTTAGTCTGTCTGTGTGCTTGTTTTCAGGCTTCACCGAGGACTTCACATCGGTAGGCCATCAAGCTGATTTTCAGGTACTTGAACTACACTCCTGAGTTTGGTCTTTGGTATCCTGCCTCCTCGACACTCAGACTTCACGGGTACTCCGATGCTGATTTTGCTGGGTGTCGATTGGACCGCAAGTCTGCCTCTGGGTGTTGCCAGTTTCTTAGTTCTTCTTTGGTCTCTTGGTCATCTCGCAAGCAATCCAGTGTAGCCCAGTCCACTACAGAGCCCGAGTATGTTGCTGCAGCCAGTTGTTGTTCCTAGCTTTTATGGATGACCTACACTATGAGCGATTTTGGTGAGGAGTGGTCCCAGGTTCCACTCTTTTGTGACAACACTAGTGCCATAAGTGTAGCCAAAAACCTAGTCCTTCACTCCAAAATGAAACACATCGAAGTGAGATACCACTTTCTGAGGGACAATGTTGAGAAAGGGAACATATCCTTGTCCTATGTACCTACCCAAGATCAGCTAGTCGGCATATTCACTAAACCACTTGACCAAGTTACCTTCACACGCTTGCGAGGTGAACTTGGAGTGTGCTTTCCTTTCTAGCTGGGTCTTGGAGCTTCTCATGTATATATGTATCATTTGTTGCATTCCATGCATGCATTTTACTTTCTATACAAAACCTGGTAGGATAGCCATCTTTGGATCATTTGTGGTAGGATGAGCTTCTCTTATATACTTTGATCACTATGATGTGCTATATGTGAGATATGTGTATGCTTTGGGAATGGTGATGTGAATGCTATGCTCTTGATGGTATTGTCATATGTTCATGATGAGATAGCTTCCTTTTTTGTGAAAATGCTAAGAATGCTTCACTCATGTGTAAATACTTTTCTATGCTCAATTTGTGCTCAAATGCCTATATCATGATTAGTTTGTGCTTGAGTATCATGCTCTCTTTGCTTGGGGTCAAAGACCCATTTGTCATGGTAAATGTTTAGCCCATATGTTCGCTTGTGGAGGAGCATAAGCTTCTTTTTGCTGCAAAGGCATTTCATGTACCATGCTTAAACTTGAAAATGAAATTGGTGTATGAATTACCTTATTCTTGAAAAATGAGCTCTTAATCATATCTTTATGCTTTGATGTATATATCTTGGGTGCTAAACCGTTGAATGTTGTCTACCATGAGAAGTCTTATTTTAAGAAGTAGACACATGGGTCGGTGGCTTTGACATGACATTTAGTAGCTTATGGGCGTTTGCTATGATCTTGTGATGAGAACTTGTGATCTTGTATGAGCTTTGGATGATCTAGTTTATTTTTGCTCAAATTGCCATGGATAGGGCTTTGCTCATGAGATGAATGTATTGTTTGTAAAAATTGCTTTTGGCCATGTCACATGCTTATATGTATTTACTTTCTTGATGGCAATGCGCTAACTACACCATGTCTACTTTGCTTGCTCTATGTCTCATTTGTAGCATTTTGTTGTGCTCTTTGTATATCTGAGAAGCTTGGTAGATTGTATATGCTTTGACATGCATTTTTCTTGAAAACAAAGGGGAGACTTTCATAATACCTTGATTCATGCATTGTCAACAAGGGGGAGAAATGGTATGCATTTGTGAAAATTTTGCATGTGGGGAGAAAATTTGAGAAAACTGGTAGCATTTGCTCGGGGGGAGTTTGCATATGTGCAGGGGGAGCTCCTTTGGTTTGCCTGAGTTTTGTGCTTTGTGGTGTGCTCTTTGTGAGCTTTGCTTTGTCTCGGCTGTGTTGAGCCATTGGCCTTGCCTTATGGGGTCGAGATTTGGTCTAGCGAGTGATCGTGTTTTTCGCTTGTTCTTTGGCTTTGGATCACTTGCTTGGAGGTTTTTGTATTTGTGGTTATTTTCTTTTTCTTTTTGTCTATGATGGTTACTATGGGTGTTGTCAATGCACTCATCAAGGGGGAGATTGTGGACTAGGTGTGTCCGAGGACTAGTGGAGGGTCGCTCCTTAGTGATGAGTGATTGACAACGTTGCGTGGACTGATGCTTGGCTAAGTGTGTAGGTACAGGTTGCGGCTTGACTCGTGTGTGCAGGTGAAGAACAAGTGCGAAAGGCCTTAGCCGTGGCGGCCTCCGGGTGATGGAGAGGCAAGTAGGCTTGGTTCGATGGACCCGGTGGCCGATGGGGTCGAGTGCGAGCCGTGCGGTGCAAGACTAGCAAGTTGAAGTCATGGACATGGGCCGGTACAAGGTAGCAGATCGACGCAGAAGCTTGCACGCGGGGTTTGGTGGTTTGCCCACAAAACCATCGGTGGATGGTTTCTTGGTTTGGGCCGCAAAACCAAGTCTGGAGGCCCGATGCGACGGAGACGATCCGGGAGCATCAGGAAGCTTCGAGGCGGGGGGCACGTGGCGTGATCGCGGGTCTTGCGTCGAGGCTAAGCAAGTCCGCGGTGGAAGCGTGTCCGCTCGATGAAGACTTGACCATATTGCCCCTGAGGGGTGTGTATCTTCATTACAAGTTGTAGGGGTAGCGTGGTCATTTGCCTCCTCCGGTGGACTTCGAATAAATAGCGGAGAGGTGGATGGCATCTCTCTCTCTTGGACTCTAGGGTTTGCTCCCCAGTAGATCGCTCTGGACTGCTTCTTTTCTCTACTATTCCTTAGGCTAGATTCTTGTATAGACTCTGACCTCTGGATGTATGGAAGCATTCGGTGTTGTGGTGATCTCCTAGCTCTTTTTGATTTTCGTGTCTTTTTCAGAGCTATTTTTGTGGTGTTTCGTTCTTCGCTCGATTCGTTGATTTGAGAGCGTTTTCTCTCGGATTTCTTTGAGGGGATCATGGGTGGATGCCTTGCGCATCTTTGTGTGTGATCTTGACCCCTCAAACTTCGGGAAATCCGTTCGATTCGCGAGTTTTGGTTGGAGCCCGGGTTCTTGGGGGTGGTTCATGTAATCCGTGATTCCTGGTGATTTAGTGAGTTAGAGGTCAAGATTTTTGGGGCATAGCTTCACCTAGTGACGCTTCTCATCTCCCCCAAATCTTGTCTCAAGAGCTCAAACCGTTTGGGAGATCCGGTGATGGAAAAGCAGGGTTGACCTCCTGTGCGCGAGCTTTTTCTGCTCTGACCGCGCTTGGCAGACTGTCCGCGGGTAGCGTGCGGACTGTTCGCGTGACTGCAGTTCATCGCGTGTTCGTCCGTGTTCGTGCGCTTGAGTTTCGATCCGTAGCGTTCGTGGGTTTTGTTTGGGTGTGTTTTCAGACTTTCCGCCAAGTAGGGCCGGACTGTCCGCGAGGGGCCGGACTATCCGTGGTGCTTGCCCGGACTATTCGAATTTCCTCGGTGCGCTACTGGAGGTTTGGTGTTGTTTTTCGGACAGTCCGCCCTGGGGTTGCGGACCGTCCGCCGTACACATGCGGACTATCCGCCTAGAGCCTCGTAGATTTGGCTAAGTCTTTTGTTTCTTGTCTTGTGCTTCCGCGCTTTGATTCGAGGCTTGTCTCTAGGACTTGTAGGCTCCTGTGTGCCTAGTCTAGAGCTTCTCTGGTGTGTGTGAGTTATCGTAGTGGGAATCGGGGTATAGGCCGAGTTCGTCCTTCGGGAAGAATTTTTATCAGCTCCCATTTACTCCCCCCCTCTCTGGTCGCCTATTCGGTCCTTCACCATTCCCGTCCATACTCGAAAAGCTGGCGACGTTGCCAGCTGCTCAGCCATTGATGTTGGAGCCGCTCCTGCTTGACGGCGAGGTGGTGCCGTTGATCCTCGATGAACTAGACTGGATGAAAAGATAATTACCAACAATAACAAGTGTCACTTTGCTGTAATGCTAATTAGTAGTTTTCATTAAGTTTGGTCCCTCCATATTTGATTATGCTGATTGTAAGATAAGAGAACTCTGTTTCCTCCTACGGAGTACTTTGGATGTAAGTTCGTTTGAAAAATGTGAACCTATTTTGCCAACAAATCAAGAAATAATTTAGTCTGATGTTGTCATTTTTTCTTATCAGTAACATCCGCCTATTGCCATCCTCGTGCCACAACCCATGGAAGGTGGTTGCCATCATCATGGATCACCGACGTGTTGGTCATATGGTGCGGGGACCCGCACATCAACCCTCAACAGTAGATGATGAATGGAAGCCACTCAAGAGGCGCCCGTTGCTTACCTTCTCACCGAAGTGGCACAACTTCCCAGGCAAGGCGCGTAACTCCACATAAATCACTATTCCAACTCCCACCATCGGTAGCCTCGCCAGCTCCGAACCACTCTACCACTTCCCAAACACTCGCACCTCACTTCTGCTGCACGGCTGACACAATGAAGCGATCGGGCTCCCCATCACGCCGGCTCTTGCCCATGCGCATCAACTGATCCTCCGGCGCCACATCCTGTATGCGTGCCTGTGACTGGGTGTCGCCGCGCAAAGGCCACCACTTCGCTCGCAAGTTCACGGATGCACTGTGGGGCCACATCCACGGCACGACGTCACCGCGCTGCGACGTTGCCAACGTCGACCTGCCGTCGCTCCCCTGCAGTTTGCTAAGAGTCGGTGGTGGCTAACTAGCGGATTCCCAGCCTCCTCCACCGTCACCGCCACTGCCCTCCGACGCCACCAACGTCGGCCCGCCGTCGATCGCCATCGGTTTGCCAGGAGCAGGTGGTGCCATACCGAGGGATATCCAGCCTGCTTCACTGTTGCTACCTCGAAACCTTATGTTTATTGTTACCCTTTCAGCTATTGAGTTTGACTCCGACTCTGACTCCCAAACTGACACAGACTCATTTGATGACCGTCGCCATGGCTACATCCCTCCGGTCCCGTGGGGCGATGCTTTGCGCGTCTTCTTGTGCACCAACAACACCTACAGGTGCCCTATCTGCCCCAACCGTATGCACCAGTGGGGCAACCTGAATGAGCTCAAGGACTATGTCCTTGGGATGGCCAGGTCTACGTGCTAGCGGTAGGACTACAATAAGAAGTGGAGCCGCCACCGCGTCGTGGACAGGAACGAGGGATGGCTATAGATGGAGTGAGCAAGCTGTGCTGGTGCAAGATATATGCTGTTATGTTATCTGTGATGTTAATTAGTACCTTTAGATTTTGTTGGAACATTGTCTTATGTATGTGAACATTGTGATGTTATGTTATCTGTGATGTTAATTAGCATCATTAGATTTTGTTGGAACATTGTCTTGTTTATGTGGACTCTGTTTCCTACTTTGGATGGATGTTCACTCGAATAAAGCGGTCGTATTTTCCTAACAAATCAAAGAACCATTTACTCTGGTCCAGTCACTTTTGCAAATCAGTAAGATCCAGTCTTTGTCATCCTATTTTGCCCACAAATCAACAAATAATTTAGTCCAGTATGGTCACTTTTTCTAATCAGTAACATCCGGTCGTAGCCTTCCTCGACAAGCCGAGGTGCCCGTTGCCTAATTTCCCAGGGAAGCTTGCCACAACGTCCCATGGAAGGTGGTTGCTGTCATCAAGAGGTTATTGACGTGTGGGTATACCGAGATGGTACCCACACGTTAGCCACTCAAAACTTGAAGATGAATGGCAGCCACTCGATCTAGAAGCATGTTGCTAAGCTTGTCACATAAGCTTGCACAACTTCTCATGGAAACTGGCCATGGTATTCCTACTACCATCGGCATCCTCGCCAGTTCTAAACCACTCTACCCATAATTCTCTTCCCAAAGACTCGCATTTCAGTCCTACTGCCCGTCCGACGCAATGAAGCAATCAGTCTCCCCGAAACACAAAGAGCTCAGGCACATGGCCATACCCGTTCCTGCTCATCGGTCCAGCGGCGTTGCCAGCCTCTCGGCCACCGCCTCTTCAGGAGCCCAATCCAGGTCCTGGCTATCACTGTGCGACCTCCACTTCATCTACGCCTACTTAGAGTGGCTACGGTGTCAATTCCACGACACGAAGCCACCCTGCTGCGACGCCGCCAACGTCGACCTACCCATGCCCGGAGCTGCTTGTAGGTCACCGATGGATTTCGAGCCTCCTCCACCACTTGTAGAGTTGGACTCCGACTCCGACTCCAACTCCGACACCCAAATTGACGTAGACCATCTGAAGATCGTTTCTCTACGCGTCTTCAGGCGCACTACCAACACCCATGGGTGCCCTATCTACCCCAACCGTATGCACCGGTGGAGGAACCTGAATGAGATCAAGGAACAAGTACTTGGGATGGCCAGGTCTGAGACCCTTAGGGAGGACAACATGAAGAAGTGGAGCCGCCACCGCGTCCTGGCCAGGAATGAGGGATGGATGTAGATGGAGTGAGCGAGCCGCGATAGTGGATGATCTATGTTGTTATGTTATCTGTGATGTTAATTAGTATCTTTAGATTTCATGGGTACCTTGTCTTACATATATGAACATTGTGATGTTAATTAGTAACTTTACATTTCCATGAAACATGGTCTCATGTTTGTCTGGCATGTTCGTGTTCTGTAGACAAGAACATCCGCCTCTATTGTACCTACATGTTTGTGATTTTAGTTATCGTTTGTTTGTTGATCAATCCCATTATTTCTGCTCTGTTTCCCTGACCATCTCTCTTCCTTGTCTCCCTACAAATGTTATCCTATTTTAGCTCTCAATCAGAAACTATGAAATCCTAGATCACCTTTGCCCAAAATCAAAACAAGCATCTTTTATAGGATCGGAAATTCTTGTCCTTTTTGTACATTTTTCCTAGACCCAAACATCTCGTTGTGCCTATGGAATTGCATGATCTCATTTGGTTGTTTCCTAGCATGCCACATGAACAAGGAAAACACTATGGATGAAACTCTGGGTCTAATTGGTTGTCTCGACCATGTCTTATTCCCATGTAGTGTACACTAGGCAGAGTAGCCATGGTTTTACTTTAAACCAATTTGTTGCTTACTACATATCCAATGGCAGTGTACGAGACCCCTCACTTCAACACTCTCTAGCTAAGCCACGGCCATGTACAGAGTAGTTGGAATAATGCACATATGTTCAGAGGTTGAAGATCAATATTGGACGATTAATAAGAAATGGCAATGTGATCATTGCTGACCTTGACCAAATTCAAAACAAGCATCTAGTCTCTTATTGCCCATCATCCGAAATGCTAATGCATCCCAAACCCAAACCATGTTTGTGATTTTGGTTATCATTTGTTTGTTGATCAATCCCCTTGTTTCTGCTTTGTTTCGCTGACCATCTCTCTTCCTTGTCTCCCTATAAATGTTATCACATTTTAGCTCTCTCTCAGAAACTATGAAATCCTAGATCACCTTTGCCCAAAATCAAAACAAGCATCTTTTACAGGACCAGAGATATTTGTCCTTTCTGTACATTTTTCCTAGACCCAAACATCTGGTCGCTTATTGCCAAACATTTGATCTGTTAATGAATCCCAAACCCAAACATCTGGTTTAATTGCAGTGAAATAGTTCATCTCTACATGTTGAAGTTCTTGTAGATATAGTTTGCTCCAAATTCACTAAGATTACAAATTTACATATTTCTTTCCTTTGCAAAAGACCATTACATTATTAGAGATCGAGGCGCCACCTTACATTAGCATGATACAACTCCCGAAGACACACCCCGCCTTCCCCTGAAACTGAGATCTATTAATATACCGAACTCTCCCAACTCCCTCCATTGCCTTGTCTCAAACTCTCTTCCTCCAGAAAACCACAACCACCATGCCTTCTTCTCCAATTTGACTGCCCGCCTCCCCCTTCCCTTCCAACCCCTCCTCCGTCGGGACACCACCCGAATCCCCCCAACCAAGTGCATGCGAGCCATCCGAGCCCTCCTCGAGTGAAACGGATGTAGAAGACATGGAAAGGCAGGATAGCGAAGACAACGAGGACGAGTACGACTACGTGGAAGAGGATGAAGATGAAGATGAATAGGAAGAGGAAGAGGATGAGGTGGAGACATGGGGGTCATTGAGAAGAAGCTATTAGCGGCCAATAAGACGAAGCGGGTGGAGGCCAAGAAGAGGAATCGTCAGACAGAGGCATTTCTGAGGCAGCTTTTGAAGGATGACAAAGCCAGTAAGGTTGATTCATTCAAGGACATTCTGTCGGTGAAGAAGAAGATGGACGTCGGCTCTGGTCCTTCAAATGCCAGCCCCTCCAATCCCGGTCCCGTGGCTCCCCCATCCATTGAAGCTCTCGCGTCACTAGAGTCATCGGGGAACTCCTTGGAGGGGTCGACGTAGATTGCTTAGATTTGGGTTTTATTTTTCATGTTTATATTTGTGGTCTTGTGGATGGAAAGATCAATGGTACATTTTCTTTTGGATTGAAAGATCGATCCCCTGTTTTCCTGCTCTATGAATCTTGTAGTGGTAGGAAAATCCCTTGTATCCCCTGTTATACATGAAGAACATTGGTCTTCTTCTTTTCCATGATCACCTTCCTTGCTTCACTGGTTTTCCCTGATCATGATGCGTTGTCATAGTCTGAGATATAATGTCTTGTCATGTGATATTTTATTCTTATCCCACCGCACCGCATTACGAGATACACACGTAAATGATGACCGATTTTACCAATTTACCATTTGACCAAATTCACGGTTTTGCCAAGAATATACACAACATAAATGATGGTCACCATTCCCAAATTATTCAACTTAAATGTGCACATACATGATACATCCACATAGACCCACACTCGTACAGTGGCACTGGCACTGGTGCATGCATGCACGCGCACACACACACCCAACAATGAAACCTTCGGACTTCGCAACGAGGACACAACAGACACAGTCATGGAGATGGATATGGCACACGCCTGTTCCGCCATACCTAATGCACGACAGAATGTAGCATAACGAGGATCTGTGCGGAGATATTCCTCCAATGCACGATACCAACCCCTTGACTTCATGGTACGTCCCGAGCGACCAATGCCAGAAGCATGCTACAGAATGTCATGAAAACCCCACTATCGGTGGGCAAGATTGCAGTAAGGGTACACACAGTGACCATGGCAAAGCATACGAGTGTAATCCTGCTCCTACAGCCAAGCCAAGGCATCTATTGGCGGTCGATTTCCATCTACCTAGAGCACTTGTTACACTATGGTTTGAGTTTTGTTATGGAACTAACCTGCCACTAGGAACACTAACGATATAAAAAGTTCAACTTTGTATGTGCATTTGGAAGTGTTGTGTTTTTGCAGGAAAACATGGACAAAAGGACGGAGTTACAACGAGTTCAGAGGAGCAAATGAGGAGTTCTGTTTGTGTTCCAGTGCAAGGCGAAATCACTCCCAAAGGTGGCAAGGACCACAGTGCTACGACGGATCACCCCCGAGGACTAAGACGTAAAGATCGGACTTCATGCATGAAGCCCTCTATCTTGATCGCGGGGATGATGACGCCAAAATGACAAAAATAAAGGGGCATAAATCCAAAATGTCAAGATGAGCCGCGGGGAGGAAGACGGGCCCGAACCGAGCCAGAAAAGGCCCAAGCCGGCCGGCCCATGCCGACCGGCCCAGACCCTTTTCACCTCGGTTCGCGGTCCCTTTGACCTAGATGCTCCTCAGTGTATTTATATCCCCTGCCTCCGGCAGCCACCGCATCGAATCATTCTACTGACTCCCATTCAACAGAAAGCCGCCGCCGCAAGATGAGGGATAGAGTTAGATGAGTTCGTCGTAAGGATCAATGACGGCGGAGGGAAGGAAGCAAGAGGAGGATTCCAAGTCATCGGCCTAGGGGTGTTCCTAAGCCTCCTCACCGCCATCTTCATCGACGATGTTCTCCAGAGTCTCTGTTTGCATTTCTTAACGTCACTACTAATGACGCCGAGTTAGAGTGAGCATCAAGACTTGCCAAAGGTAAATCTAACGATCATGAACAAATCCGCAAGCACACAGATAAACCATTGTAGCATTTCCCTAGGGAAGTGAGTGTTGCAAGGGTATCGTATCCATGGAAGGCAATGGCGGATATCAAGACTTATGCTTTTGCACTGAATGTAAACCAAGATATAGATATAGAAGACAACAACTCAAAGACAGGGGTAAGATAAATGATATAATAGGGGTAGTGTGACACACACTCTGATCTATCTCTACACTTAGCACACTACAGCTTAGGGGGGACATACGAAGCTAGCTCTAGGTTCTATGGTACTAAACATATAGAGTTAGATGATACAAGAGATAAGCATAAAGCATTGCATGAAAGGAAAGGTTCAGCACCTAGGTACAAACGGGGAGATAGCCCGCGACGACCAGCACTCTGCGAATCATCCTTTATACTCCTACAGCAATACCCCAGCCTGGAGGGTTTCAAAGGGTCCAACAGCTATCACCACTACGGCCTGCCTCAATCATTTCGTGGGGCAAGCTCATAACTAACATAGCCACACAACCCTGGCACCATGCCTGCGTTGCAGCTAGACTTCACCCGGCCCAGGCTATTGTGACCCAGGGTGAGAACCACCAGAAGACTAGTCAACTTAGACCGAGTACCATAGCTTAAACACAAATTTCATGCAACACAACCATGCTATCAAACAAGATCAAACTAGGGCTAGTCATACGAATGGATACGAACTCTCTTATGTCTAATCAACAAGATCAAAGGGTCGTGTTCGTGAAGAACACGAGCCTCTAACTTATGAACAAACACATAAGGAATGAGTAAATCATCCTTCAACTGGATCGAAAGGCAGTGTTCACGAAGAACACGAGCCCCTAAATGATGAACAATGGATGAACTCAAGAACATATCAATCATATGATCTACCACAACTTTATATTAAATAGCTGAATAACTGAAGTAGATCAAAGTCATACATAGAAATAAAGATACAAGAGAACTCATACCAAGACTCCCGAGTAGACTTGGAACCTAAATAAGAGCTACTCTGGCCTACCCCCTAGCCTTGGAAACAAAAAGGGAGAGGAGAGTCAAGAGAGATGTGTGTGAGAAATGGGAGCCACTCCCCTTCTATTTATAGGCAAGGACCAGGCTTGCTCGAAGCACCACTTGGCCTCAAAACACCTGGGGATGCAACAAGTGACCAATGAGCAAGCACCATGTAGGGAGGCCCCACCTGGTGTGCTTCCTCTAGGTGGCCTCCAGGTTGGTCCTCTGGTCACTCCCCTGTGCATGCAAAGTTTCCTGATAAGTTGGAGCTCTGGTGGGCCCACGGATCCTTGTGAAGTCCATGTGTCGCTCTCTGATTCGTCGGTGAGTGCCTCCCTTGGATCATTGACTGTTGATGGCTGTTAAGTGCCTACTTTAGCCATCAATATACTCAAGAATAAAGGAGCATAAGGCATTTCTTACACGTATTTAATTAATAATAATGTAGTTCCACTTGTCCTTGGAGATTATTTGATTGCTGGAAAATAAGCAAGAAAAGAGTGGCAAACTCACCTTCTATGATCCATGCCACATCACCTCATCCTAGGTGGGCTGCCAACAAGGAAACCATGCATGCAAAGCTGCCAACCAGGGCGTCATGCATGCATGCCATGCAAGCAATCCAAGTGAAGCAACCCTCGACGAATCAGAGTGTGACACATGGACGTCACATGGATCCATGGGCCCACAAAGGCATGCAAATCGCGCCAAAACAGGGTGGACACCGGGAACCGACCTAAGGACCCACAGGATAGCCACCAGGAGGAAGCACACCCCGAGTGGGGCCCACAGGGGGTCGGCCGACCCCACAGGTCGGCTGAACCGACCTTGTGGCCGCCACTCAGGGCCTTCCACGTGGTGCTTCCCTATTGGTCCTAGGCGCCATTCCCGGGGTGTTTGCATCCATTCCTCGCCGGTAGCCGGGCCTATAAATAGAAGGAGAGGGGGCTCACTTATGAGACATCCACACTTGCAACACCTCTCTCACTTTCAGTCTCAAGGCTAGGAGGTAGGCTAGAGTAGTTCTAATTCAGGTTCCAAGTCTACTTTGGGATCTAGGTATGAGTTCTCTTGTATCTTATTTCATTTGTATGACTTTGATCTACTTCAGTTATTCATCTATTTCATATAAAGTTGTGTTAGTATACATGAGTGATTTGTTCATGTGTTCTTCACCTGTTCATCATTTAGAGGCTCTTGTTGTTGATGAACAAGGCCTTTCGATCCACTTGATAGGTGTCTTTCACATGTTTCTGGTGTTTGTTCATAAGTTAGAGGCTCGTGTTCTTCGCGAACATGACCCTTTGATCCAGTTGAACAGACATAGGAAAACACAAATACGTCTGTGTACCTAACCTGGTTTGATCTAATTAGATGACATGACTGCGTTGTATGAAGTCTGTGCTTAAGCTATGGTACTCGGTGTAATTGGCTGGTTTATCTAGTGGCTTGACCTGGGTCACAATAGCCCGGGCCGGTCAAGTCTGGCTAACAACGTAAGCATGGTGCTTGGGTTGCGTAGCTACCATACTTATTAGTTTATCCCACGGTTTGTCTTGGTGTAGGCTGCGGTAGTGACAGCTGTTGGTCCCTCTAAAATCCCCCACGTTCGAATAAGCTGTAGGAGTCTAAAATCTAACAACCGGAGTTGTGCGGAAGCAACGCGAGAGGTTAGCTTCCCGTGGTACCTGGGTGCTTAAGTCAATGTTCTTCAACGCTAGTGTATCTAACTCATTCCTACCAACTTTATGTGTATAGTACATAAGAACCTAGAACTAACTCGTATATTGCCTCCTATGCCTAGGACCCCATAGAGAGAGAGTGAGTGTGTGTGTGATCACAGTACCCCTATTATCATTATCTTACCCCTGCACTTGAGTGTCTGATTTATTTCCATCTATGATCTATACACATTGCAATAGTGTTGAGCTTGTCAATCCACCAATGCCTTCCATGGATTCGATACCCTTTGGAATACTCCTTTGGGGAAATGCTACAATGGTACTTCCATGCGCTTGCGGACTCCTGTAATGTTAAGAATTACCAACCAGCATTTCTGGCGCTATTACTAGGATGGGTTCCAAACCCATTCTTCGGTGATTGCGTTATGAAATGTCAACAAGCATCTCTAGCACCGTTGCCGGGGAAGGCTTAAGGATGACATATCAACACCTTGCATATGTTTATAATCATGACAGGAATAAAACAGTTCTCAATGCAGGCTAACTTGGATTGTCTTCTTTGTCTGTTGATGATGAAGACGGGTAGTGCATGACTGGTTTCGACTTACCGCCGAATTTTACTGAAGATCCTGAGTCACTCGTAAGGAAGGCACGAATTCAGTTCGGCTCTCCTCTGCATGAACGTTCGGAAGTCGATCTAGCTTCCTTTGTGCCATCTGCATCAACTTCCATGGCCAACCCTGTCGAGAAGACTCTCCGCGAGTACTCCGCTCCCTCTGCTGACTAGGTGCCAATAGGCCCTACGATCAACACCGAGAATGGAAACTTTGAGATCAAGACTGGCTTAATTACGATGGTACAGGCTAGCCCATTCTGTGGCAAGCCTAATGAAGACGTGAGCGCCCACCTGCAGCAGTTCCTGGAACTGTGCAGTACCTTCACTATACGAGGAGTGGAGGAAGGTGCTATTCGTCTGCGACTGTTTCCCTTCTCACTTCTAGGGAAGGTGAAGCAGTCGTTCTATGCTAACCGTGCAGAGATTAACACTTGGGCAAGGTGCTCCGCAGCATTCCTCGCGAAGTTCTTTCCGTTGGGCAAAACCAATACCCTTTGGGGGCGAATTTCAAGTTTCCAGCAAGCAGCAAATGAGACTATCCCAGAAGCTTGGGAGAGACTCCAGGAGTACATCCTGGCTTGTCCTCACATGGGATGAACAACTGGCTCATTCTTCAGAGTTTCTATAATGGGCTGACTCCGACAGCCTGAGGCCATATTGATGCTGCAGCTGGAGGGGCCTTCTTCTCTCTTACTATTACCGAAGGTACTACGTTGATTGAGAAGATGGTTACCAATCAAGGGTAGAGTAATGATCGACTCCAGCTATTGGCGTTCCTTAACCTCAACACTGGGCGCCGTGGCAGCGTGAGCGTGTAAGAAACTCCCGGGTACACTGACGAGTGCGAACGAATCCGCAAGCGCACGGATACACCGTTGTAGCACTTCTCCCTAGGGGAATGAGTATTCCCGTCGGGTTTCATTCCCTCAGGACAGCGAGTAACTAGAGAGGGTCTATCCAAGGACACCAGCTTTCGCTGGGATAGGTCGGGACACAAGAAGCACTTCCTTAAGGGACTTAGCTCTCAAGATGTTATTCTGTCAGGTCTTAGTCATCCCCGCGGGGCGACAACACTCCAGGGTGCTGGCAAGCGATCCCAACTAGGTACGCGACATAAGAGGGTTGACAAAGGGTCCAACAGGCTGTCACCACTGCGACCTACCTCTACGCTACGGTCGTACGTGGTCTTCACAGGAAAACCAGTGCCCAGACACCATGTTTGTACCCCAGATAAGTACTATAATGTGGTTACGTCTGTCGACCCGCAACTACACTATAGCAACCATATAGATACGGTCCCACGAACATGGGAAAGATCGGAATCAGATCATATCATTGAACTGGGAGCAGAAAGGAAGCTATGGATGCAGCTAAACGAGATACAGCGGACTTACTTAACTAAACAGGATCAGAGCATGCAAACAAGTCAATGAACTACAGCTCTGGCTCTAAAGGATCGAATCCTTGTGTCATGAAGAACACAAGCCTCTAACTTATGAACGAGCCACGAACACAAGAACAAATCAATCATGCATGATGTCCACTATAGTCTAAATAAGAAATGCTAAAATACTCACTTTGATGTAAATGAAGAACAAGCATCCACGAGGACATCAACTCACTCCTTACCCCTACTATACCTCTCAACTAATCCTAATCTAGATCTCTCCTCATCACCATTCTACCACAAAGAGGTGAGAATCACCTCTGATGGGCAGAATTGGAGAGAGGGAGAGAGAGCTACACAAGAGAGAAGTGAAACTTGAGAGCTTGGTGGTGTGTGAGAAATGGAGCCCCTCCCCTCCTATTTATAGACAAGGAGGAGGCTTGCTCCGGGGCTCAAAGTGCCCCTAAACACCCGGGAATGCAGCCAAGAGCCAATGAGCAACCAGCACATGGACGGGGAGGATCAACCGACCCTAGGTCGGTTCGGCCGATCCTAGGGTCGGCCGAACCCTCTGGCCGGCCATCTGGCCCGTGCTTCCTCTAGCTCACTTGCATGTGGGCCCTAATGCCTCTCCTCCGTGCATGGCACGTTTCCTGGCAGTTTAGTTGGCAAAGTGGGCCCATCGCTCCATGTGATGCTGACGTGGTAGCTTATGATTCGTCGAGAGTCCTTCACATGGATTGGTGACATCATGGATCCAGGAGAATCCATGTGGCAGCCCCTGATTGGCCAGCCTTTGAGTGCCTTGGATTGGAGTGGAGTGAAAGTGCATTGATTCCTCCCATTTCTTATGCTAAATGCCTGCATTCGAATAGACATCGACACTGGGGGAAAGTATGAGTTTAAGCACCTATTCTAGTGTGGATGTGCAATTCATGCTCAAATTTGCAGGAGTTGACGGCCTTGAAAATGGCAAATATCGACCGTCAACACCAGCCACGTCAAAGGGGTACACATACCGTCAAGGAAGAGGATATGTTGCACGCCAAGATGGACCTAATGATGAAAAGAATGGAGGATCTAGCCAATGAGAAGGCCGCCATGGCCACCACTACTAAAGCCATGGATCCTCGCATGACTTGCGAAGTTTGTGGTAATACTGGGCATTCAGGAAATTACTGCCCTGGTACTCAGGAAGAGGTGATGTACATGAACCGCAACAATAACGGTTGTCGTCCACAAGGAGGTCAAACGTGGAATCAGTCACACCCTTATTATCAACGAGGTAATCAAGGTAATTCTTTCAACCCAAACCAACCTTACGTGAAAGATGTAGCCTTTGGGCAAGCTAAGATTAATGAAGGCTTTAATAAGAAAACAACTGCCTATGACAAGGCTTTTGAGAGCCTTAATGTTAAAATTGATAGCCTTTCTTCTGCTCTTAAGGACCAGTTGAGCTTTAATAAGATGATAGAAACCCAGTTGGCTCAATTAGCTGCTTTGGTTCCCTCTGCTGAAGACGGGAAGATTCCGGGGCAATCCGTATCTTCCTGTGAAAATGTTTGTGTAGTGTCCACCAGATGGGGTAAGCCATCTAGACGGGCACGAGACACTGACTATGTAGGGAAGCCTATACATCAATTACTTGACTCATGGGAATCTTCAACAATTACACACAAGAAAGATCCTGGTTATCCGGCTATCACCTGCAAGATATATTACCAGAAGATTAAGCATGCTCTTTGCGACCTTGGTGCAAGTGTTAATCTCATGTCCAAGGCCATGTTTGAACAATTGGGATACCCAGCTCTAACTCCAACTGCGACGACCGTCCAACTTGCTGATGCATCGATCTAATATCTAGAGGGGATAGTAGAGAACTTGTTGGTATTTGTCCAAGGTTCATGCATCTTTGCGTATTTCATGGTCCTTGATATGCAAGATGATGAGGGAATGCCCCTCATTCTTGGGAGACCACTCCTAAGTGACGTCAACCCAAGGATCAATGTTGGAGCCGAAACGATCTGATTCCACATTGGGAAGAGGAACTTGATGTTCCGATTTCAGGCAGCAGAAGAGAAATGCTATACACTGCAGGGCAAAAATGAGCAATTAGGGGCATGGACGGAGCCACGGCCCCAGTGCCTTCTCACCACTCCAACAAAGCCTAAGAAAAAAAGAAAAGTGTGGCAGGAAATACAGAAGTCATCTCCATCTATTTCTCGAGAATGGGGTGACGAGTGGAATTGATCGCCGAGAAAAGTCTCGCTCTCAGACTTAAAAAGATGAGTCCTTTTTGCCAAAAAGGTAAAATTGGTAGTTATCTCATATTTCCCTTTAAAAATTTTATTTGATTTTTCCAAATGCATATTTGAATTTTCCAGCCTTGCATCTGCATGCTAGATTTTTCTAGCCAAATTTCCCTTTTCAAATAAAAATTCTGAAAACAAATTTTTGAGTTGGAAAATCCTAGAAAAATTATTCGAGCAACATTTTGAGCGAATCTGGACCTAGACATCTGGGCAGGACATCAGGTAGCCATTAGAGAGCCGTTGCAAAAAGTTGGAGGCAAGGGGGCCCGGCAGGGGCTCGGCCGACCCCAATGGTCGACCGACCCAGGCCAACGGTCATGTGGGCCCAGCCTCCTCCAACGGCTCCTAGCCGTTGCCCTTGTTCCTTCCTCTAGTGCCTGGCTCGGTTGCCTATAAATAGAAGGGGATTGAGGGGTTTCTTCACCCATTCACTCATTTCCATCACCCCCTCTCCCTCTTTGCTCTTGCTCTTTGGTTTTCTTGGATTTCTTGCTCAAAGTTGAAGTGTCAAGCGCTCTCTCCAAATTGTCGCTGAATATTGAATATTGGTGGAGCAACCTCAGTGAGGATTTCATTTTGATTTCACTAACCCATCACCGAGTTGCTCGTGTTGTCCCATTGTTGTGCAAGATGAGTTGGATCGCCGGTGCGTAGCGGAAGGTGACCCGCTCACACCGTTCTAGAGACGGGGAGGGCTCGTCTCACCACTCCGGAGCTACACCAAGTCCAATGTCAACAGACAGTGAAGAAGGGGAAGAAGTGGAGCAATCCACGCCACAAGCCGAAGGAGTGTTCGACGCCGATGCCGCCTTCATCGACTCGAGGGACGACCGGGAGAGAGAAGCCTACGCTCTCATCAAGGATCGAGTCTTCGCCAACACCAAGGAGTTTGACTCGGCCCTTCTCGAGAAAACAGGTATGGACTCCGAGTTCGATTCCATTTGGCATGCTCTTGGTTGGGAGAACTTTGTTCCGGTGTGGGAGATCGGTTCTAGGCCTCTCACCATCCAATTCCTCTGTACTCTCCGGGAGGATGAGACCGGTATTACATTTCTTTTCCATGGAACGTCGTACCAAGTCTCATGGCCAGATCTTAGTCGCGCTCTCGGTTTTCATCGTCGTTGTGTTATTTCTCTCGATCAAGCTTGCAGCGATTTTATTTGAGATAGTTTTTGGGAAGAGCTTTCTGGTCGGCCTGTCCGTGGCAAGTTAGCGCCTCGGTGCAACGATATCACACATCCTACTCTCCGATTGTGGCACAAGTGGCTCGCCGTCACTCTCTTTCCAAGGGATGATGTTTGAACCGTGCCCACAGACGAGATGAAGATATTATATGCCGCGGTCAGACGGATCAGAATCTCCCCAGTGCAAGCTATGATTAGGCAGTGGTTGACAAATTTTAGGATGACGGGTTCTATTGAGTGTACGTCTTTGATAACACGTATCATTTCGAGTCTCGGGATTACACAAGGGGCTAACATCCCCTACATTGATTCTCCCCGGGCCGTAATAGATGAGGCATATTTGATTCAAGGACATACTCTTAAGAAGGGCCCGGATGATTCATTGGTTTTCTTTTACCCTGGTCATGCAAACCAGATTCGGTTACCTAACCCGGATTTCTGTTTGTACGGCCAAGGGCCACTGACCGTTCATCGAGAGGAACCTTGTCGTTCTATTGTTTCTGGAGATAGGGTCACTAGGAGTGCATCGAGGAGGGCAACGACAGCACAACAACCGCCACAACATCTGCCGCCACAGCCGTCACCACAGCGGTCGCCTCAGCCACAGCCTCAGCATACCACACCGCTGTCTAGCACATGGACCTCGGCTGGGAACATGTCCGGAGTTACACCCGGATATGCCCCCGGTTGAGACCAGCCCATGAGTCAGCCGGGTGCGAGTAGCTTGACCTGGGCTAGTGCAGGGAGTAGCGAGTGGGTTAGGTCCGCCGGTGCTACCTATGGGGACTCGTCCTCATCGTCCGGGTTGCGCTCGTCATCTCGTGGGGCCACCCTCACTCAGCAGATGAGCGAGCTCAACATCCGTGTCGGTACCATGGAGGAGACAATGCACCAACAGGCTGAGTCCACTCGAGACTGGCAGCGTATGACTGGTGATAGACTTCATACCATGGAGCAGAGACAGCAGTGATAGCCAAAAATATTCAGCAAGGACTATGGGCTATGTTCAAAAAAAGAGAAGAGAGAAAGAGAAAGAAAATAAAGAGACATAGCTGAAGTCTCAAAATTTTCAAAAAGGAGGAGAGTAAAATCATGCAAAACGGAGTTCATTCATCCATCCACCATACACACACTTTTGCACATCTTGATCAGGGTATATGACTTGTTCTCCCAAGGATCCGGTTTTCGACTCGACAATACATGAGAAACAGGTATGCCACATGCTTTCCCTACCTACAGCTCCACATATCAGCTTATTAGAAGTAGGTGGTGAAAGAAGGCAAAACAATGCCTTGGTGAGGAATCATACACATTGAGCGATCTGAGAGTATCATTTGAGGAACTTTGATTTCTTTTTGAAAAAAAAACCTGCAAAACCTCCGGATTGATAACTGATCAAGGTACATGTGATTGGCAATATTTATACAACCATTCTATCTTTCAACCGTCCAAGGCAGGTGAAGCTACACGCCCCATATCAATCGAGTGTAAGGTAAGATCAATGCCAACTTCTTCAACCCTTGATAGAGTACCTAGCTGTATCTTGTTATACATTAGGAATACAACATCGTAGCAACTCCTGATCAACCAACCTAAGTCCTTAATCTTTTGCTCGGGACGAGCAAGAGGCTAGCTTGGGGGAGTTGTTGACAGCTGTTAAGTGCCTACTTTAGCCGTCAATATACTCATGAATAAAGGAGCATAAGGCATTTCTTACACGTATTTAGTTAAGAATACTGTAGTTCCACTTGTCCTTGGAGATTATTTGATTGCAGGAAAATAAGCAAGAAAAGAGTGGCAAACTCACCTTCTATGATCCGTGCCACATCACCTCATCCTAGGTGGGCTGCCAACAAGGATGACATGCATGCAAAGCTGCCAACCAGGGCGCCATGCATGCATGCCATGCAAGCAATCCAGGTGAAGCAACCCCCGACGAGTCAAAGTGTGACATGTGGACATCACATGGATCCATGGGCCCACAAAGGCATGCAAATCGTGCCAAAACAGGGTGGACACCAGGAACTGACCTAAGGACCCACAGGACAGCCACTAGGAGGAAGCACACCCCGACTGGGGCCCATAGGGGGTCGGCCGACCCCACAGGTCGGTCGAACCGACCTTGTGGCCGCCACTCAGGGCCTTCCACGTGGTGCTTCCCTATTCATCTTAGGCGCCATTCCCGGGGTGTTTGCATCCATTCCTCGCCGGTGCCCGGGCCTATAAATTGAAGGAGAGGGGTTAACTTATGAGACATCTACACATGCAACACCTCTCTCAGTTTTAGTCTCAAGGCTAGGAGGTAGGCTAGAGTAGTTCTAATTCAGGTTCTAAGTCTACTTTGGGATCTAGGTAAGAGTTCTCTTGTATCTTATTTCATTTGTATGACTTCGATCTACTTCAGTTATTCATCTATTTCATATAAAGTTGTGTTAGTATACATGAGTGATTTGTTCATGTGTTCTTCACCTGTTCATCATTTAGAGGCTCCTGTTCTTGATGAACAAGGCCTTTTGATCCACTTGACAGGTGTCTTTCACATGTTTCTGGTGTTTGTTCATAAGTTAGAGGCTCGTGTTCTTCGTAAACACGACCCTTTGATCCAGTTGAATAGACATAGGAAAACAAAAATACGTTTGTGTACCTAACCTGGTTTGATCTAATTAGATGACATGATTGCGTTGTATGAAGTTTGTGCTTAAGATACGGTACTCGGTGTAATTGGTTGGTTTATCCGGTGGCTTGACCTGGGTCACAATAGCCCGGGCCGGTCAAGTCCGGCTAACAACGTAAGCATGGTGTTTGGGTTGCGTAGCTACCTTACTTATGAGTTTATCCCACGGTTTGTCTTGGGGTAGG
Source organism: Cenchrus fungigraminus (assembly GCA_036936925.1). Taxonomy (NCBI): domain Eukaryota; kingdom Viridiplantae; phylum Streptophyta; class Magnoliopsida; order Poales; family Poaceae; genus Cenchrus; species Cenchrus fungigraminus. The sequence continues at coordinate 7,808,410 of CM072775.1, read as the reverse complement.
CCGCGGTAGTGACAGTCATTGGTCCCTCTGAAATCCCCCACATTCGGATAAGCTGTAGGAGTCCAAAATCTAACAACCGGAGTTGTGGGGAAGCAACGCGGGAGGTTAGCTCCCCGTGGTACCTGGGTGCTTAAGTCAATGTTCTTCAACGCTAGTGTATCTAACTCGTTCCTACCAGCTTTATGTGTATAGTACATAAGAACCTAGAACTAACTCGTATGTTGCCTCCTATGCCTAGGACCCCTTAGAGAGAGAGTGAGTGTGTGTGTGATCACACTACCCGTATTATCATTATCTTACCCCTTCACTTGAGTGTCTGATTTATTTCCGTCTATGATCTATACTCATTGCAATAGTGTCGAGCTTGTCAATCCACCAATGCCTTCCTTGGATTCGATACCCTTTGGAATACTCCTTTGGGGAAATGCTACAATGGTACTTCCGTGCGCTTGCAGACTCCTGTAACGTTAAGAATTACCAACTAGCATTTCTGGCGCTATTACCAGGATGGGTTCCAAACCCGTTCTTAGGTGATTGCGTTAAGAAATGTCAACAGTGACACGGATGCCACTTAGAATTAGTGTGGCAGTCACCTCCTCAACTGAGTTGGCATGGATCATTCCATAGAAGGTGGGTTTCCATCTCTTTTTATGCTTATTTCACCTACATACAAATAATCTCCAAGGACAAGTGCAACTACATTATTCAAACCAAAATGCAAGTAATAAATGCATATGCCTCCGTTTATGTGAGAATATTGATGGCTGAAAGTAGTACTTAACAGACGTCAACAAACTCCCCCAAGCTAACCTCTTGCTCGTCTCGAAGCAAGACATTAGAGACTTAGGTTGGTTGATTAGGAGTTGCTACGATGTTGTATCCTTAACTTATGGCAAACATACAGCAAAGTACTCTACCAAGAGTTGAACAAGTTGGCAATGTTCTTACCATTTGCTTGATGATGTGGGGCTTGTAGCTTCACCTTCCTTTGGCAATTGAGAGATAGAATGGTTATATAGTAAATGCATAATCACTCATACCTTGATCAGCTATTAATCCAGAGGTTTTGCATATCAAAGCAAACTATAGCAAACTTGATGATGAAAGCAAATAAATATTTTTGGTCTTTTATTTTTCTAGATTTATATGGGTTTTCATTATAAGACATTCTTAAAACAAAGGAAGATACAAGTTACCTCAGGATGGGGGTCCTCCCCCAAGCTAGCTTCAGGCTCACTGCTGTGGAGGGTAGAAGAAACCCTGACTCACAAAGTAAGCCCTCAGCTCCTCTATCTGTCGCTGCATGGCGTCGATCCTCTCGCCAGTCTGACGCTGTCACAGTGAGTTAGCCTCAACGTGTGTGTTCAGCATCTCCTCCACTCCGGTGACCTGGATGGTGAGCTCTCCCAGCTGCTACGCGAGCTGAGCCTCTCGTGCAGAGGCCGAAGAGTGTCGTCTGAAGGACGAAGACGGAGGTGGACCACCGGAGCTGGAACTAGCGGGGGTAGCCCACCAGTCTAAACTCACGTCAGCCCAAGCCGTACTACTTGCACCCTGATGGTAGATGGGCTGCTCCCAACCGGGTGCATACCCAGGGGTTACCCCGGCCATGTACCCCGCAAAGGACCCTCCTGCCAAAGGTGGTGCAGTAGGCTATGGCTGTGGTGGCAGTGACTGCTGCTCTTGCTGCATGTGTGCTCTCTTCGCCGTGCTTCTAGTGGACCTTCCAGAAACACTAGTACGACGGCCTTCCTCTTGTGTAACAAGTGGAATGGTTAATGACTCTGAAGGACCGGATTGGCGACCAGAGAGGGGGGAGTGAATGGGAGCCGATAAAAATTCTTCTCACACGGAGCAAGAACTCGGCCTATGGTCCCAAACCAACTCCAAAGCCTTAAGCACCTCACTTGCCAAATCCACGTAGCCACTGGAGTGCTACTGGACCTAGGAGCAAGTATCCAACCCAAAGAGATCGAGCGCGCAGTGGATAACACAAAACGATCTCGCTCCAGGGTAGGGCGGTCAGACCTCTATGCCAGGGCGGTCCTACCTACAGGAGTCACCAAGAAGTTGCTCGAAAACAACCCAAATGAACTCAAAATCCACTCAGGTTTGAACCATGGCTTCCTCTAGTCAAGACCAACAGGTTCACAGAGAAATCCAACCAACAAGCAAAACTTCTTCCAGGGGCGGTCAGACTGCAGTCTAGGGGCGGTCAGACCTCCCTCTTCAGAAATCTTGCCTCCACCCAAAAACACTTTCAACTCCAAAACCTCTTGCTTGCCAAGATCACGTAGTCACTAGAATACTACTGATCCTAGGAACAAGTCCCACCTCAAACCAAAACTACTGAGACCAAAATACACTCCGAAAATCTCGAAACCACTTCTGTCCAGCAGGGGGCGGTCAGACCTCCCTGTACAGGAAACACCAAATCGACCAAAAGCGAAGCAAACGGACTCGAAACTTGCTCAAACTTCAACCACGGCTTTCTCTGATCATGGCCATCATGCTCTCAGAGAATCACCTGGAAAAACCAAACTTTGACCAGGGGCTACATGGGGCGGTCTAACCTCCTCCCTGGGGTGGTCAGACCTCCTCTGGCTGGCTCCAAGAAAACGTCAAAAACTAGACCAAACGAACTCGAAACGGGCTGAGATTTTAACCATGAGTTCTTCTGATCAAGGCCAACTTGCTCACAGAAGATATCCTCGAAAAGCCAAACTTTCTCCGGGAAGGTCCCGGGGTGGTTAGACTACGTCCCCCACGCGGTTAGACCACCCTCCCCCGGAAAACAAGAACCGCTGGTCAACCCTCAACTTCGCATCGATCGATCACTACTAAATTTTCCCCTTAATACAACTCACAAAATGTGTTGCAATATGCCATATTTGGTTGCAATAGCCGCAATTACAACCAAAATTTTTCGTCAACCATGTGATGCGAAAGGTGGCGTTGCATTAGCCTGTAGCAACCGAGGTCTTTTTTTGGTTGCAAAAGTTTTTCTATTGCAACGCAATACAGCGTTGCAACTAGCATCTTAGACCGCGCTCGTGTTGGTTGCAAATTATTCTATTTGCGACGCATCTGGTGTTGCCATAGGTGCAATTGCATCATACCAATCGCATTGCAATTCAAAAAAACTTGCGCTGCAAAGTCTTGTATTGCAACGCTCTAATTGTGGTTGCTATAGGGGAAGCACCTCTATTGCCACGAAAGTTATTTGGGTACAATATGTGATTTCCTGTATTACCACCAAATTTTGATTTCGATGCTATAGGTAGTAATGTTTGATGCCACGAAATTGGTTACGTTGCTATAGGTGGTATCCTCTATTGCCACGCAGCATGTGGATGGTTGTTATAGGTGTAACATTCTACTATAACCAATATATATAGGATGGAGGCAATAGGTTTGGCACTCTATTGCCACGTAGTTTGCTTGGTTGTAAGATGTGTCCTCTATTATTGCTTCGAAAATGGTTTGGTTGCCAAAAGTTCAAGTCTCTATTACCACCATGATACAGGGTTGCTACAAGTTGAATGTTCTATTGCCACGTTTCTTTTTGGCAACGAAAAATAAGAGTTGTGAAAGGATGACTTATCATTTGCAACGTCGAAAATGGTTTGGTTGCCAAAAGTTCATGTCTCTATTACCACCATGATACAAGGTTGCTACAAGTGCACCTTACTATTGCCACGTTCCTTTTTGGCAACGAAAAACACGGGTTGTGATAGGATGATTTATCCTTTGCAACGAAAGGTGTATTCCGCCACGCTCATTTATATAGCAGCAATAATTTGAAACATTAAATAACATCATCAGGTATATATAATTATGCATTTGTAGTTCATGAAACAACATTCAACCATCCACTGAGTTATTACATGACACACGAAGTACTGAAATACTAAAAAGTTTCGGACGGGACATTGTTTCAACACATATATAGTAGGCTAATTTGATAGGAAATGAAGATGTTGGTCAGCAAATGGTGACTTCAAGAGGATCCCAACACTTGATCAGCAAAGGGTGACTTCAATGCAAGGAGCTCGCATCACTTGTTTGCTCCAGTCGACATGGCTTAGTCTCCTGAAAAGAATCAACAACATTTTTAAGCTAGCATCAAATAATCTCTAATATTGGAATTTGTGCAACAACAGCATGTAGCAAACCAAAGTTTGATTGCGATTCATAAAATTATCAGAATGACATGAAATAATTATCACAACCATAAACACACTTTGACAGCTATAACATGAATTACATTCACAACAGGAAGAGGAGTTGCAAAAATTTCACCTCATGTCTTTTTGGTGCTTTGTCGTCTCCTTTGTGCAGCTTGTACCTGTAGCTGTTGAGATGAAATTTGTTTAACGGGGGGGACGGCGGATTGTGCTTCAGGATTGTTAACAGCTTTAGTACTTCTGGTTTTGCGAATGACTTGTTTAGCAACGACTTCAGATTCCTTCTCCAATGAACCAATCATTTGGAAGGAAAAAATTAGGCGTCATTTTATCAGTAACTGATGAGATGTAGTAGTAAAAAGTTGTGAATTCAAGAACAACCTGAGTAGAAGAGAGCACATTCCTGGAGTCTGTCTGTACCTTTCCAGTTGTAGTGATTGATGGAGCCGCCGCCACGTCTGCAGATTCAGTGACATTGTTGTTTTGCTGGGTGATTGATGCAGCCGCCGCCACGTCGGCAGATTTAGTGACATTATTGTTTGGTTGGACAGATGTTGGCAAGACAATCTATGAAAGGATACAGACATTTAGATATAGAACCTAAGGAAAGAAAGTCATTCATGCAACTAGCTTGACCAGTACCTGTGGAAATTGTGCATGTCCATTTGCTGCTTGCAGCATTGATAGGAACTCTTGCCTAAGCTGTTGCAGATCAGCCCCCCTTTTCTTGTTACTTTCTTCAAGTTGTCGTGCATGTTCTCTCCTTTCTGCTTCCCTTTCTTCTTCCCATGTTGATATTTTTTCTTGTAGCAGCCCAAATGCGTCCATGAGCTCGACGTGTTCCTGATGCTGTAGCTCTTCCCTATGAATTTGTTCCTGGCGCTCCGCATTGAGCAGCTACCTTCTAGTTGGGTTTTTGCTAGGTACCCATTACCATGCAACTTGGTTGATTTGCACTTTGTGACTTCCTTGTATGCCTTCTGGAACATGTCATTTTTTCCTTTTGGGAAACGAAGTTGTTCTTTGCATTTGATTCCGCCTCAGCAATAACGCTGCTTGCTTTGTCCTAACATTTACAAGGCACAGATGGAGGAGTTAGTTGAACAAGAAATTGCTTGCATTCTATAATTGCATGGACTATGCATAGTAATGTATGTACTCATTCATTGAGAACTCACATAGACATTTTTAGATTGTTCGTCTGTCCAATCCCCATGCTTAGTGTGAGTTAACCACCAAAGTTGCATATCATCGGGCTCTTCACCAATTTCTGGGTCTCTCTGTGAAGCCAAGAACATAACAAATTAGTTATTCATCCTGCAAGACAGATTGGAGATGTGCTTCTCAATTTATTACCTTCTCATAGCTGCGCTGAGAATAAGGCTTACAGCCTGACAAATGTCTTGTCATTTGTTGGCCTCGAATCACAGAATTTTGTGCGCTCCTTTCCTATAGAATGTCAAGTTATGAATAATAATCTTAAAGGCTCAGACATTGCCATTTGTATGAAAAATGTATTGCTCAGTAATAGTAACAATGTGGAACAAACCTTGAATTTAGCAGTACTAAAATACTTCAACAGATAGTGCCATTCAACAATATCTAATTCTTTAGGCTTATGTAACATTCTCTGGTGGTAGCTGTCGTATGTCCTGGCCGTAACACTGAAAGTTGAACGCCATCCTTTGTAACGCTCCTTAGCAATGTCCCATATCTTTTCCCTTGAATCAGCATTATCCTCCATGTCCCACTTTGCCTGTTATATAATCACAATAGCATGCAAATACTATGTGAGTTGTTATGTTAGTTTTTATTTGAATTGTATTGAAAAGCAAAGTTTATTATTACTAATACATCAGTTGCTATTGCGTCTTTGACTTCTTTCTTGACATGTTTCCACGATTTCACTCCAATGACTGGCGTCCTTTTCCTTGTATACATGACTACTTCATCAACGAATGAGCGGTAGTTATCACCTACTGGTCCTCCATGTTTGGAGAATTGAATGTCCAACTGCTGTTTGCCCGCCTTGATTCTCTTGGCGATTACCTTCAAGGCTCTTACGGGACCACATCCTCTTTTCTTCACATTTTGTGAGCCTATTCCATGGGAACAAAATGTAATAATACCCACAAAAAACATACTATGCATAGACAGGTAATTTCTATTAAACACAAGTTACCATCTCCTTGCTCCTGTTGTTTCCAACGCCGAGCATGAGATGGAGGCTACACTGGAGGTGTTGGGTTCATGTCATCCTGTGTTGCAAAATAAAGGTGGGGTCCACATACCATTCTGCAAACAATTTTGTGGCATGATGAGCTAGCATAATTTGTAGTCTGACAAAGAATGGTAATTTGCTTGCCAATTAGGAGAGGGATATTACCGATGTCATCAAGTAGTTCTGCAACATTCAGGTATTCTTGGTATGTGTCGATTGTGTCGTCCCTGAATATGTCTTTTAATTCTGAAAAAGGATCCATAATTAATTTCAATCATGTGAGTGAACTGCAAAATCATGAGTATATATATACAAATATTGGGCTGTACCATATCTTACCCAAGGCTTTCTTCTCATTATGCATTGCAGCTAGCCAAAGTTTGTATTCATCTAATTCAGATTCTTCGACTTCTTCATCATCATCATCATGTGTGGAAACACTTTTGGATTTCAATGGTGTTATGGGCATGGTATGGTTTTTAGGTATTGTCTCTCTGGATACAACTAAGCTGATCACCATCTCCTCCTCGTGAATCTTTTTCATTTTTGCTACATCGACATCGTAGTCGATCTCAGTGAGTGTTGCTTCCGCAGGAGATTCAGGAATTCTAGTCTTGTAGTAAACCAAGTCCATGTTTCGATACCCCAATTTTTGTTTCAACTTGTTTATGTTTTCAAGGGTGATTTGTTTCCCAAGAGGTTTACATGTAATTTTTTTATCTGCCTCCCCATCTCTACCCTTTTCAATCATATACACGGTCCAAATCTCCTCATCTTTTGATCTGCATATTCATCGATGGCATTTCAATAATTTGAAGAAATTTGGTGTGCAAATCGCGTGAACAAATGCATGAAATCTAGGGTACCAGTGCGTGCACAAATGCATGAAATATAGGTGGCAGTACGAGGGGAAAGATCGAACACGGAAACAGCGTACCTGGCCTCGGTCGTCTCGTCCTGAGACGAAGGTACCACATCTTGGTCTGCATCTGGGCCGTCGACGATTGCTTCTGCGTCGCCCGAACCTTGTGATGCTCTTTGGGACGAAGGTGATGACCCAAAGAGCGTAGTCGTCGCCCTAGCCCTGGTGGACATGCTGCTGGTAGGTTCAGCAGTCGCCGTACCAGAGGTTGGTGTGAACATTAGAGGTAGCATGGCCGACGAAGGTGTGCGCAGCGCTTCAGACGACGAAGGGGTCACCCTTGCCACCTCGCTGGACGTCGGCATCCTCGTGTAAGGCGAGAAGCAGCTTGGCGGCGGCGCCGGTCGTCGTCGACTACCCGGCCCCTAACTGACCGAGATGTAGATTGGTTTTGCGAGGGGATTAGGGAGGGAAACTAAAGACGCACGACTTACTACTCTAATAACCTAGCGTTTGTCGCAACAACGTGGTGGCCCTAGTCATGGTAGCGCGGTAGTTTGGGCGTTTGTTAAATATTTCGGATGGCAAAACTGGTGCCACATTCCAAACCGTTGGCTACCAAATTTTCTGAACGCTTGGCGTATTTGAGGGGTGCGTTTTTGTGTGTCTCGGTGACGAGTGGGTCCCACTCAGTTTTATATATATTTGTAAAGACGATGCGTTGAACATAATCAAGTTTTATAAATATAGTTGTATATAAGTTATACTGGTTTACTTCTTGTTTACTATGTAACTGCACAAGATGACACATGTTATTGTATATTGCTTTTAGAAAAGTTTTTGTGGTCAAAGTAAATTTTGATTATCATCTTTCCTCCAACTTTAGCAGAATAACATTCCTCACATCAATTTTGTACCAGAGTAACATGCATCACACAAATTAAGTAACCAACATAAAGATCGGCAGCCAATGTGTATGATATATGAGGACTGAGTTTACACATAGGCTTCCCGAGCCACGATGACACCACAGCAACTAAGGATCATCAAAAACATGCTCCACATGGACACAAGTTGAGAGACACATCGACCAAAGACACACAACTTCAGAGACATGCTTCGAGTTTATTTGCTAGATTTCTTTAAAGTTCTGCCTAAAATGATGCCAAAGCGTCTCCGCAAGGTCCCTCCTCAGTGCCAGATAAATTTCCTGAAAAAAAAGAAAGCATTCACCAAACAGTCAGAACAATTCAATTCCTGATAACTGAAATCCTGTGAACTGAAATAATTTTAGCAGTCAGCTGAAGTTTCTGAACATAAGAATTCCAGATGTAAAGTGAATTCCTGATGAGTAGCAGACAAGAAAGAAAGCAAACATGTAAACTGAAATCCTGAATGTCTTTTATGGTGCATCATGTCTGGAACAAATTAATCAAAACATATCAGCAATCACAAACTTTTTACCTTGTATCAGATCATTAACGCTTCCTTGAGTGTGAAGAAGAACCAATCACACTCGTTGCGGATCCTACACTCCTCGCTGCAGAACCTACGCCACGAGTACCAAGCATGCCATCCTGCGTGGTTGCCACACTCGCGACCTGCACACTGAAAATCGTCCTGGCGAGGTACGGGCGCCGGCACCGGCGGCACGGCAACCGCCGCCGACGGCCGTAAGTCCCACGTCACCGAAATGATCCTGGAGCGGCGTTTTGTACAAGTCAAGTTTTTCTAAGGAAGCGTCATCACCCCCTCTTCGGGTCCCTCGACCAAGCGCAGGAGCCGCCGGGCCTCGTCGTCGTCGGCCTCGCCGCTGTTGGGCCTGTAGAGGAAGAGGGCGAGGGCGTACATCGATACCTTGTGGCCCGCCTCCGCGACGCGCCTTAGCTAGTCGAGGCACGGCATGATTATGCCGCGTTTGTTCCCCAATAATGCGAGGCACAAACCGCTGCGGAACAAGGCCTCCAGGTTGTCGATGGTGGCCAGTGTGGTGATGAGCGCCGCGCGATAATCCGGGCCGAGGTAGAATCGACGCCGCAGGACACGTTTCAGGGCTAGGCGTCGTCCGACCGTGGCGGCGCCGCACACCACGCACATTGCCTTGCAGGTTGCGCGCAGGTTGCGGAGATCCGCCATGGCGTCCTCTGACTGAGCAACGACTCGGGAGACGATGTCAATCATCAGCTCCGTCGGCATTTCCACCAGCCTCGACGCCTCGTAGCGTGCCGCGGCGACCTTTTCCATGGAGTGATTGCAGTTCGTCATGCGCGGGGGCTGATTGGATGTGCGAGGCTGTGCTCCCCAGCGAGGATGAGGTAGAAGATGAAGGCGAGATGTGAGGGGAGATGGAAAAGAACCGCCGCCGCCAGATCAGGTTGCTGATTGAATTAGGGGGGTCCCAGGGTATTTTGGGTTTAAGAAAATTGCGCTTTCATAGGGAGGACACGTAATCATAGAGTTGTGGGTCCCACCTGTTGGCGCCCAGATTGTGATGTGTTCTTGAGTTGTTCATGGACCTAATTAACTTGATTCTTTGATTCGTATAATCATAGATACAAATTTGTTTAGATTTCACAAATGACGTCCAAATCAGGAAATTTTTTTCCTACATTCTTATAAAACAATAATCTAGCTCATTGTGTCCACTGCATCTCATGTTAGTATGTTTCAACAATCATAATTAAGAAATAGAACAATTCAAAACTAGAATCAAGATTTTCAAATAGTAGATGATGTCAAATGGAAAAGTGATGAATACAAAAGTTTCATTGCTCATCGAGATGAACAATCTTTATTTTGGTCGTATTTTCATTTGATGAAGTGGTACTACACATTGTTCATTAATCCTAGGTTCACTCACATAGTTTAAGAAACTTGGTTGGAGACATGTCAATTTTGTACTGCATGATAGTATCAATTCGTCAAATGAAAAACCGACCAAAATAAAGATTGTTCATCTCGAGGAGCAATGAAATTTTGGTATTCAACACTTTTCCATTTGACATCATCTATTGTTTGAAAATCTTGATTCTAGTTTTGAATTGTTGTATTTCTTAATTATGATTGTTGAAACATACTAACATGAGATGCTGTGGACACCATGAGCTAGATTATTGTTTTATAAGAATGTAGGAAAAAAATTCCTGATTTGGACGTCATTTGTGAAATCTAAACAAGTTTGTAGCTGTGATTACGAATCAAAGAATCAAGTTAATTAGGTCTATGAACAACTCAAGAACACATCACAATCTGGGTGCCGACAGGTGGGACCCACAACTCTGTCGAATGGGGAAATCTCTCGCGGGTTTAGGCCAACAGGTTGGAGCCACAACCCTGCTGACAGGTGGGACCCACAACTCTGCCGACAGGTGGGACCCACAACTCGATCGAATGGGGATATCTGTCGCCCCTTTCCTCCTGATTTCTCCCCAATCTCTGTTCCAGTTTTACAGCTATTTCGCAATCTCCGCCTCGCTCTCGCCGCCGGCTTCCTCCAACGCCGGTGATGGTTGGCTCCACCCCGGGTGCAGTGGGCCGTAGCATGCAGAGTCGCACCCGCATTGCCGCCTCCCCTCCAGCGGCCGCCATTGTTGCGGGGCCCCGAGTGGAGCACCACTCCACCAACCAAGGGCGCGACTCATGAGGAAGATTCGCGAGGAGCGGACGCACCAGGAACCCGATGCCCCCTCCTCCTCAGTCCCCCCAGGTTAGTACCGATCCTCTGGTATAATCGTTTTGTAATTGGGGTTTCCTACTGTAGACATGGATTTGTGGTAAACCTAGGTGAATGGGATCAGTCTTAACTATAATAACTAGACATGGATTTGTGGTAAACCTAGTCTTAACTAGTCATGGATTTGGGGTTTTCTATTTTAGACATCGATTAGTTGCGCTCCTGGTGGACCAAGATTCACTTTTCCTAGGTTCTCTAATGCTAGATAAAGAACCAATTTCATTTACTTCTGCTAGATGCACTCATGGATGACTAGGTCTGATAGGGAGGTGATGTTCCTAACAAAAAATGTTGAACTCATTCCATATATTGCTTCAAATGTCCAGCATCTCTGTATGAATTGATCAAATGTGCTTGTATCTTCACTGATCCATGGTTGTAATGCATCAGTTTGCCTTTGTTTTAGGTAGTTGGTGTAACTCCACATGACATTGACTCAATCTGGGACGCAATCCACACGTGGAATGCAAGGATGGAAGTCCTTGGGACAATGCTTCGTGTCGTAGCACAAAGTCATGAAAGACTAGAATCATTTTTGGTGGATCAGCTTGCCGAAGCTAGAAAAAAGAATGTTGTGCTGGCAGAAAGAGTGGCAAAACTAGAGGCAAAGGTTGCTGAACTTGAGGCAGCAACAAAATAGAAGCTTCTTTAGTAATGTGCTTGCTATAAACAATGGAATGTAGTGTGTATGACTTAGTTTGGTGGTCAGCTTGTGATGTTGGCCTGCACTTGTTTAGTTATTACTTTTGTTAAGAAGCCTTGAGCTTGTTGAGGTTGATGGACTTATGGAGTCTTGATGAACTGATGTATGATGCTTCTGTGCGCAAGTCTTGCTTGTGCCTGATGGACAACTAATAAATGGTTGTGTTCATGCTTGCTTATGTACATCTCTGCATGAATGGCTGTGTTCATGATATGATTTACTATTTTCATCCATGAGATGTTCTCGTCCTGCTTGTACTTTTTTCGTTTCAATGCTTTATAATTATTTTGCTCTATACTTGTCAATCAGAAATACACATAAAACGCTCATGAACGAACTAGAACGAGGAAGTTCAAAAGCAGAGGACACTCGCTACCCTTAGCCTGACTCAAGCTAAGATACTAGCTCCTCTACCATCCCAGGTCTCCCAAGATCACAGCTACAGAATAGAGTTAAGCAAAGGCCACGTGAATTGATGCAAGGTTATCTCCTTGTCTTCGCAGAGATCAAAGAGCACTGGGGCTATTATGCAAATTGGGCTATCAAATAGCCAAGGATCAAGCCAAAGCAGAAGGATGATCAAGGGTAATAATAATAGTAGCATTCATTAGCTACCATATATTTCCACTAAAGTAATGCCATTATACAAGTTCATTAAACAAAAGCCTCATTCATCAAATCTAGATGTTCATGAGGGAGTAGTTCACTACACAAAAGCTATCTATCATTCCTTGCAGGCGTGCCTACGGGAGTGCCCAGTGCTTGATCGCCAGCCAGAGGTCCTCCACCTTAGCCTCAATCTGAAATGGTTTTAGAATGCATTATCAGTGTGATAAGTACATCAAAATTTGAATGAAACTGAACATAGTCAACACTGGGAATGAAGGTAATACCTCAGCATCAGTAGGACGTTTTCGGTTGGGGCCCGGGAGGCAGAGCTCATCGTCACTGTCGTCGTTGCATTCCACGAACAGCTTAACTCGTGCGAAGTTGAACTTATATGTCACCTTCGGCCCAAGATCCTGAATTAAGAAATCAAGACATGAACAGCAATATTCCACTTGTGAACTTAAGATTAATCATGTTGCAATCAGAGGTGAGCAAAAATTTGTTTCAAACTGTCCAAGATAAAATTCACATAAACACTAGTGTACCAAGTATGCTACTACACAAAATGTGGAGATGGATTTGCTCACTGATTCTTAACTAGATGATCTCTACCAAAAATTTCCACATGTACCCTAGTCAAGAAATCCTAAATTGCAAGTCCAGAATTGATTATGACTCAGAAACAATTTCGCACTCACACAAAAATAATCACTTCAATGTACTAAGCAACAACCAGAGGAATTTGAGGCGAGTAAGAAAAGTTACCAGACACTCCCATCCGAAGTCCTGCCATTTGCGGGGGTACAACACCTCGCCGGACTCCTCTGCCGGCTTCGACTTCTTGGCGTTGGGGTGCTGAAAACCCTCATCGTCGGCATGCCGCTTCCGAGGCATCCTAGCGGATTCAGCGTCTGCTTCCTCGGATGCCCAGCGAACATCGGGGCAAGGAAACCACCCCAGCATCACCACCTCTGCCGCCGGTCCCATCGAGGACCCCGTATCCCGGCTCGTCGAGGATGCCGCCGGTAATGCGGCATTCGCAAGGAAGGGCGACGAGTACCCCTCGACGCCACGGGCGAGCCCGGCTCCATCTTAGCGTGCGGGTCCGGCGGTGGGGAGGTTTGGAAAGTAGTCGGAGTTAGGCGGTGGTGGGGAGGTTTGCAAAGTAATCGGAGTTGGGTGGCGGTGGGGTGGTTTCTACTGTAGCGAGGCGCATGGGAAGGGGCGAGACAAGAAGCGAAACGTCGGGGCAGGCGGGGCCGTCTAGGCACACACAGGGTGCGGCTGACACCAGTTGTTTTCCACCCCAAGCGGCTGACAAATGGAGCCCACCACGAAGGGCCCACACAGAAACCCCACACCAAACGGATGCGACCCACCGATCGAGGAGACGACTACCTCGCGGTTGCTTTTTCTTCCTTGCGTTTGACTTGCGGGTCCCACATGTTGGCAAGTGATGAACTTATTTTTGTATTTTGATTCATAATCAAAACTTAAAACATGTTTATATTACATGTATGATGTCCAACTCAGGTGAGTTTTTCCCCACATTCTTAGAAAACAAAAATCTATATAATGAGTCCAGTGCAATTCGAAATTACGAAGTTTGAACCATCAAATTTTCGAAATTCAAAGATTGATATCTAAAATTGATTTTTTTCAAACACTAGATGATGTCAAATGGAAAAGTGATGAACACCAAAGTTTCATAGCTCATCGGGATGAACAATGTTTATTTTAGTCGGTTTTTCATTTGACGAAGTGGTACTATCATGTAGTACAAAATTGACATGTCCCCAACCAAGTTTCTTAAACTATGTGAGTGAACCTATGTTAATGAACAATGTGAAGTACCACTTTCTCAAATGAAAATCCGACCTAAATAAAGTTCGTAGATCTTGTTGAGATATGAAACTCTGGTATTCACCAATTTTCCATTTGACATCATCTGGTGTTCAAAAATATCGATTGTAGATATCATTTTTTGAATTTCGAAATTTGTCCTATCCAAACTCTGTCAAATGGATTAATGACTTAAATAAAGATTGTAGGCCTTGACGAGTTCTAAAGGTTTGGTATTCAAGAAATTTTCATTTAACAACTTTTGACAACTATATTTAAACTCTGTCAATTTTTCAAGTTTTTTGATAACAGAAGCAATTTGCGTCATCGTCCCCACGCGTGGGACTAGTTAGCCGCATGACTGCACGAGCGCTCGTGGTGTGGACGAAGCTGTGTCCCCACTTCCTTTTAGCTTATAGACGAAGCAGGACAGACAGCATAGAATATTACTTCATCCCTGTTCCCCCAAACTGTCCCATCAAAACTGGGGTTTTCTTGCCTTCCGCCATCGCCGGTGACCACCAAGCTTCCAATCTCGGACGCCATTGCCACGCCACCTAGCTCTGAAGGAAGATTGGCACACGCGATGACCGATGCGATGCAGCGGAAGGCAGCGCTGCCCTGAAAGGAAGGGGGATGCAGTCGGGGCAACCGCCGCTGCTGGCGCCCACACCAACCAAGGTGCTGCAGGCGGAGCAAGCGCCGCCGCGTCAGCAGAGCGCGTCAATTTCTAGGTCAGCCCTTCGCGGTACATTGTGTAGGTAGTCGTGGATTTGTAGTGAGATTGAACTATTTGATTAAGATTCCGAACTCTGTTTTCTTGGATTAGTACTGTAGGGTGGCAAGCGTCGCGCCGTGGATGTGTGGGACGCCGCTGCCGATGCTGTCGATGTTCGAGTAGGCAGTGGCTGGGACGAATGGCGCCCCGCCGTCGTCCGTCCACGGCGTTCGCCGAATCCAGGACCGGCCCCACCTTCGGTCCACGAGGTCGAATTCTTCAAGGAGCGGTACCCGAGCATCAAGACCACAATCACTTGTGACGCGGGAGTAGTGGCGGAGTACATCAAAGAAATCAAAGGTAGCCCTCCTCCAGATCGTTTGCTCGTCGGATTGGACACCGAGTGCATTGAGCTTCGCAGTCGCGAGCTCAAGGTCGCATTGTTGCAATTGTGCGTCGGGCCGTGTTGCCTTACTTACCAGGTGCTCCATGCTGGCTATAAGCTACCTGATGTCCTGAGCAAGTTTCTCAGCGAGGAAGGCCACATCTTTGTTGGAGCGCATATCTTGAATGATGTTGAACGCCTAGAGCAGGACCGCGGCATCATGATTTCTAATTGGAAAGACCATCAACTGCTTGTTTCCAAGGTTGATGACAAGTACAGCAATCTGTACCAAAATGGTTACAGGTCTTCACTAGAGAAGATTGGAAATGTGGTACTCGACCTACCTCTGTTCAAGGACAGAAGAGTGAACCACAAGCTGTGGGGTTTGATGTGTTTGCAAGACTGGCAGGTGAATTACGCCACCAAGGATGCATTTATGTCTTTTGAGATTGCAAATCAGCTTGAGATCAAGCATGGTTACCGATTTGTGTCAGATGATATATAGTTAGAATTATCTAGTAATGTAATAATCCATAGTAACAAGTAGCATTTCTGGGTTGTGAGAACAAGTATCTATGTATGTATATCTAGTAATGCAGTGATGTAGTCAATGCTAGTACACTGCTACTACTTTGGTATATATGTGCAAGTCTTTATTATGATGTCAAATGGAAACTTTGGTATTATAAGTTGCCACCACACCACATGAAATGACACCCAGCCACACCACGACACGCCACGACACGCCAGTTCGAACCCACGGCACGACACGCCAGTTCGAACCCACGCCACGCCAAGCCACGCCACGCCAGTTCGAAACCACGCCACGACACGGCAGTTCTGATGTTCAGTTGTTAATTTCGTTGGAAATAACTTGAGAGGCCGCCGCCGGTTATTGGAAACTAGCAAGACGCCGCCGGTTCTTGGAAAGTCCTCTCTGCCCACATCTCACGCTCCCCCGCCGCGCCCTCTCTGCCCACATCTCACGCTCCGTCGCCGCGCCCTCTCCGCCCACATCTCACGCTCCGCGTCGTGCGACTTCCCTTCCATGGCATCGAGGGAGCACCCCCGGTCGCTCGCGGAACTCCTGATTGAGTTGTGGGCAATCATCACTGGCCGAGTCGGTGCGACATCGAATCGGCCAACGGAGGACCTCCGGAGCCTACGTGCCACCTGCAAGAGCATGCTCGGCCCCTGCCGCGATAGAGACATCGGTAGGCACCTAGCACTAGGTCGGGTTCCAGTCGAGCAGATGCAGAACGCCGACCCCGACGGCTACGACGTCTTCGTTCGTAGCCTGGCTGCAGCCGGCAACCCGGTGGCCGGCTTCCTCGCCGGGATGGACGACATCTTCGGCAGGAACCGCGGCCGGCGTCCTCCCCTCGACGAGCTACACCGCGCTGCCCAGGCCGGGAACAGAGGGGCGGCCTATGTGGCGGCCGTCCTCCTCTACAGGTTCTACAGTGGGGCCGACGCCGACGCCACTGCATTTGCGTACATGAAACAGGTTGAGGGCGAGGCTCAAGGGCAGTGGCGTCCGCGGATGATCATCAATAGGCATTCTCAATATTTCCGGACTCGTGGGGTTAATCTTGCAAAGCAAATGAGGATTATCGCCCTCCGCCAGGGCTGCCGCCGGCCGACGCTTCCACCAGCGATGGCGCGAGGCAACATTCAACACTGCGTAGGCCGAACCTTCTGCGGTAGGGAGCCGAGCCGGAGGGGGTTTGCCATGTATTTCTGTAGTGATGAATGCAGGCTTCGTTTCGAATGCGATGCCTTCTTCTTTAGTTTTAATCATGTTTACAGAGGCTAAAATGGTGTAAAGTGTATCATCTGCTAGAACTTCCTATTAAGCTTCATGCTCATGATGTGTCCCAACCAGAATAAAGAAATAACAAGTTATGTTTTTCTAGAGATTCTTCTACACTGGTAGGAACCTACCTTTGCCAAAATTACAGTACTTATTATTCAAATGCAGTGAGAATGTAACAGCTTGGGAAAAGTGACCACAAATACACCTCATGCTTTAGTTTTGGGGCACGACATAATAATGTAATAAATGTTGAAAACAAAGTCATGGCAAGAATAAATTGTCTCTTAACACGCCAAACAAAATCGACTAAGTATCAATCGAGAAATTCATCATCTTAGGCATCTTGAACAATTGGTGCAACAACTCCATCATCAATGTACGTGTCATCTGCATCATGTTCATCATCAACATCAAATACATCATCGTCTGGTTCATCAACTGCCTCGGCTCGCACCTGATTAATAACTGAGATATCCCCGGTTGTGCCTTCCTTGTCCGATCTTGACCAATTTGTCAAATCCTGGTGTTCACCGAGCAAATTAATACCTTCGATACCCACAGCAATTGAGTCCTCAAGATCTAATTCAGGCATGGCAAACAAGTTCCTTGGTTTCAATGAAATAACACTGCTCCAACCGGGTTTGTTCACCAGATTCACATAAAACACCAGTTCTGCCTGTGTTGCCAGAATATAGGGTTCATTCTTATACCTTGTCGAGTAGTATCGATGTCAATCACCCCAAATTTATCTTTACTGTATCCTTTGCCTCTGTTGGTACTTGTGGCAGCGGCACATCAAACCAGTCACACTGGAACAGAATAACTTCTTTTTGTCCACGAAATTCCAGTGAGATCAGTCTTTTAATCACCCCATACCAGTTCGTGCCTCCTTTCTCACTTTTGACAAGCACACCACTGTTTTGTGTCACGAGGGTTTTCTCAATGTTAACAGTTCGAAACAGCCAATTATTGATATGACATCTATTCAATGTACGAGGTCGGGGATCCGGTCCTTGATCAAGTGCAAACAACTCTGAACTTACTTCCCCTCTCGCATGTAGACCTCTGATCTTGCCTTCAAACCATCTTACGAGTTGATCCTGATGTCGCTGATCAAGATTTCTGGTTCCATATTCCTTCAGTTCTTCCAAATACGCACTGCATACAAATGAATATTACCGTTAGTTTAAAATTTAAAATTACAAGCAATAAATGATGTTAAGTAGTGTATCTTACTCGACATATGGTCTAGCTTCATCACAATTGTAAATTATGTAGTGCCTCATCTTCTGAAACTCATCTGGTGGAATTTCGTCGACCGTCTATCCTCTCCTCTTGTAATCCATTTCAGAAAAAATGCTCAAACCAGATGGTGGCTCATTCACAATAACTACTTCGTGTCGATCAACACGATTCTCTTTGGTGTCCACGTCCAAGAATCTTGAGCAGAATGTAAGGCACTCCTCGAGTATGTATCCCTCAGCAATTGAACCTTCAGGGTGAGCCTTGTTCCTCACATATCCTTTCACAGTGCGTAGGTACCGCTCCACTGGGTACATCCATCTGTAACACACTGGCCCCCCAAGTTTAGCTTCTTCAGCTAAATGAACAGGCAAATGGATCATGATATCAAAAAATGCAGGTGGGAATATCATCTCAAGTCGACAAACAACCTCCCTAATTGAACAGCTTAGCCTGTCCAATTCTGCTTCCACCAGCTCCTTTGAACATAGTGCATCGAAGAAATTACTAAGCTGAATCAATCTGATGACAACAGCTTATGGCAAAATCCTACGCACCACTAAGGGTAAAAGTTTTTGTAGAATTAGATGGTAATCATGAGTTTTCAAGCCAGACACCTTACGTGACTTTACGTCAACACATCTTCTTATATTCAAGGAAACCCCATAAGGCATCTTCACTCCATATAGAAATTTACACAAACATTCCCTGGCATCCTTATCTAACTCGTACAAGGCTGATGGCAAGGTATACTTATCATCTTTAATCACAGGGTGCTGATCTGGTCGTATCCGTAGATGCTCCATGTCAAGCCGGGCATTCTCCCCGTCCTTACATTTGCCGTCCAATTTAAGCAGATTGTCTAGTATGCTCTCGCATATATTTTTCTCAATGTGCATGACGTCCAAATTATGCCTGATGAGCAAAGAAGACCAGTAAGGGAGCTCAAAAAAAATACTCTTCTTCCTCTAGTTGTGCCATCTGTTGTCTTCATCATGCTTCCTTTTTTTGATAACAAGGTCTTTCCAAATTGTACTTGTTCAAAAGTATCATACTGCTCAAGTACCTTTGCACCAGATAGTGGTTTTGGTGCCTCCCTGGTTTCGACCTTGTTGTTGAAGTTGACCGCGTTGTTGCGCCATGGATGGTCGGGGGGCAAGAAACGTCGATGTGCCATGTAGCAGTGCTTCTTCCCATGTTTCAACCACAAATAGTCAGTATGTTTGTGGCAGTATGGACATCCAACTAGACAGCATAGCTTAAGCTTGGAAGTCATTAATTGTCCAAAGAAGGATAGCGCGCAATGTAAAATTCTTCTTAGTCCCTGCATCTCTTGTTTTAACACCATTATTCCAAAGCTCCTTGAGCTCCAGTATCAGGGGCCTCAAATATACATCAATATCCATTCCAGGAGATTTTGGACCAGGTATCAACATTGACAAGATCCAGTTAGATTGTTTCTGACACAACCATGGAGGCAAATTGTAAGGTTTCAGGATGACAGGCCATATGGAGTATGTAAGACTTCGCATGCCAAAGGGATTGAACCCATCAGAAGCAAGACCCAGCCTAACATTACGACCTCCTTTTTCTGAAAACCATTTAAACTCTGAATCCACGTGCTTCCATGCCTTTGAGTTAGCAGGGTGACGCATTTTCCCATCGTTCACCAATTCTTTCTTGTGCCACTGCATATCCTCTGACATTTTCTTTGACATATACATTCTTTGCAGCCGAGGAATAAGAGGAAAGTAGCGTAGGATCTTAACTGGTAACCGCTTCTTAAAAGTAGTAGCACCAACTGCACTGTCATTATTACCACAGGTTTTTTCAACAACTTTCCACCTTGACTGCTTACAAATGGGACATGTCTCCAGATTTGCGTATTTATCAAAAAATAACACAATCATTTTCACATGCGTGTATCTTGACATAGTCCAAGCCCAGGTCTCGAACCACCCTTTGCACTTTATCCAAGGAGTCAGGAATACAATGCCCTTTAGGGAGAACCTTTCCAAAGAGCTTAAGTATGGCCTCCAACGCCACGTTACTTAAGCCATACATGCACTTTATCTGAAAAAGCTCCACGATAAAAGAGACCTTAGTTGCATTTTTGCATCCTGGATACAATTCCTTCTTTGCCTGGTCTAATAGTTTCAAAAAAATCTCTGCCTGCTTATCTGCCTCCTCATCATCTCTGGTTCATCCATGATGTATACTGCCACTGATAATGTTTCTAATCAGAGTATTAGTGGCAGCAGGGTTATCATCACAACCGTCTTCTTCATCGTCTTCTCCAAAATAAGGGGTTGTATCATCAGCTGTAGGTTGTGCATCATAATTATTAAGATCAGGAGTGACATCATGATTCACACGACCCTCAACTGATGAAGTATTAGTTTGGCCTTGAATGATACCATCACCGATGAAACAATCAGCAAACCCTCTAGTCACTAAACGAACTTGAATGGGAAACACGGTGTCATGTCTGATCATGCATTGACACATAGTACATGGGCACGCAATAGATCGACCTCGCACTGATGCAGCGGTAAAGGTTTGAAAAAAAGATCAGAAATTGTTCTGCCAATCCGCTGAGTGTCGAGGCAAGCGCATCCAACTCCGATCTTCGTGTGATGCCATTAATCTGCATTCATGTTTGAAACGACCTAGATCATGATATAGCAATATGCATATATATGCAGGGAACGAAGATATATACGAGATCAAGACAACAGTACCGGCCGTGGCACCGCACAGATGTTGATTGCTCGCCGTGGAGATCGATCTAGATGGAGACCTAGACGCCGTCGTGGAGATCTTGATGGAGACCGACGTCGTCGAAGACTTGGAATTTTGGAATGGTCCCGATGAGTCTCTATCTAATCGTCGTTTTGATCTCCTGCATAAGCGTCGCGATAGACAAATTATAGTGCAACCAAGGAATACCTCGTTGTAATAATTCTAATAAAGTTGCAACGACCACGAAAAATAGTGCAACGACTAAATTTCGTGGCAATACGTACACAATATTGCACCTTGAGGCTACAAACGAAGCAATAGCCCTCCATGTATTGCAACAACGCAAAGATATATTTGCAACCCAAATAAGACGTTGCGATATAGCCGTTCAAACGCAACCAACCCTAGTATGGTGGCCATAGCAACTTTCTATTGCAACCCACAAAATGCTAATGCAACGCAGAAATGGGGTAGCAGTATTTCCAACCAAATGCAACACAAATCCTCATAATGGGTGCATTAGCGTCAACCTGTTGCAACACAAAAAATAAATATTGCAACTCAACTTTTGTGTAGCAATAGACACGCATATTACAACCAAATCACTGTTTCGGTGCCATAGTACCCCCCTATGGCAACCGAATTTGTGGTGTTGCCTAACAGTTGTGTTGCAATAGGGGGAAAACCTTGTAGTGGATCTCCCGATTCACCCAACGGATTGCAGCGAAACTTTGGGGATGGATGGGTTACCTCCTGGACAAAACCTCCCTCAAAGGATATCCACCAAAACACTCTCAATCATGGGGAATCGCAAATCTTGCGCCTCTACCTCAAGAACTCGGGCAACTCCGAAAACCAACAAATCGAAGGCCTTTCCACAGGTTTGAAGGGGCAAGATCACCAAGAAAAGAGGCACCACGTCCTCATGTGTGATTCCCACAACAAATCCCACAAAGAAACTCCTCCAAAACTTCCCCATGAAAATCCCAAGAAAAGGGCTCCGAAAATTCCTCCGAAAAAGAAAAACGCAGGGAATAAATAATATGGCACAAGATGAAGAAGGGGAAATCACTAAGATTTATGTACCCATATTTGGTTACAAGCCACTCCCAAGAATCACAAATCTTGGATGGCACAAAGCTCAAACAAAGAGCCACTCTCTCCCCTCTACCTCTCACCAAGAGCACTCCATGAAGAAGCAGCACACCCACCTAGCCTAGCCAAAAAAGATGGCTGCCCAACCAGCCACTCCACCTATAAATAGGCCCTCCAGACAAATGGCCGAAGTGCCCCTACACTAGGAGTTACAATTCAAGCCCATGCAAGGGTGTTTTGGTCATCACATGATTTTCTCCATCGGACGGACGCCCGTAATCCGCTTCATCTCCACGCAAGCCTCACGATCGTGCCACGCGTCCTCCGCTTCGAAGCTTCTCGACACGCTGTGACCCACGCGGTCAGACCGCCCCTCCTGGGCGGTCAGACCGCCCTGCCCGCGGTCTTTCCCTGGTCAGACGGGCAGACCGCCCCAGGCAAGCCGGCTCGCCCCGTCGAATCCTCGGTCTTGGCTTTGTGGCTCAGCCAAGTAACCTAGTGGTTTTGTGGCCAAACCACTGCAAACCCCGCGGACTTGGTGCGACCTCCACGCCAATCCCACTCATGACTTGGCCGCCACGGTCGTCCCGCCTCGGTGTTGGTTTTGTAGCCAAACCAACAAACCCCGCGCGCAGACTTCGGTTGCTATCCGCTACCCTGCGCCGGCTCCTTGTACACGACTTCATCTTGCTCTTCTTGCCACCATGCGGCCCGCACTTGATCCCGTCGGCCACCGGGTCCCTCGAACCAAGCCTACTTGTCCCTCCACTCCTCGGAGGTCACACAGACATAGACCTTTCGCACTTGTTCTTCACCTGCACCAACGCAAACCAAGCCGCAACCTGCACCTGCAATACTAGGCCAAGAGTCAGTCCACACAATGTTGTCAACCACTCATCACGAGTGCATTGACAACACACCACTCAGACAACATGGTAAATACACATGCACACACGACACAACACAACGCTACACAAAGCTTCAAATCATCCGGTCAATCACTTAACACATACAAACCAAGGTACATCTCAACTTGGTTCCTCAATCTCCCGCTTGATAAGTGCATTGACAAAAGATGGTTTGAAAGCAAAAGAAAACTCATTCAAGTGCCCAAAAGCCAAGAAAAAGCAAACACGAGGCAACTTGAAATGAGAAGAGCTACAACCAAAGACTCTCAGCACCAAAGGAAGCACAAAGGCTAAACACCACTAAAGACTCAAGCAACCCACAAGAGCTACAAGCAAAACCCGAAAGCCATCAAACCAATTTCAGCTCTTAACAAAGCACTTGTCAACCACTCATCACCATCCAATCAAGGTTCATATCAACTTGATTTTCCAAATTTCTCCCCATTGAGGAGTGGGTTGACAACTTGCGAGCACGAAGAAATAGTTTGAGAGGGCAAAGGCCGAAAACCTCATCCAAGTGAACGAAAGCTACACAAAGGCAAAGAACAAAGACACTTGGCATGAGAGAAACCACAAAGGCCACCACCACTAAAAATCTCGATCCCCAAAGACATGGGCAACGGCTCGACACAACCGAGACAAGAATGCATGATCCCTCAAGAAGAGGCACAAAGGGATCAACACCTGATCATGGAAGGACCAACAGCTCAAATCAACCACCAGCTCCTCAAAAAGAGGCAAAGGAGCTCAACACCACCGGCAAAAGAGCAAAAGAGCACAAAACTCACAAGCTCCCCTTAAACACATGCATTATGCCCAAAAGAGCATACAAAGCTCCCCCTAAACACATGCGATAGAGTAAAGATCACACCAAGCTCACAAGCTCCCCCTAAACACATGCACTAGGGCCAAAGAGCATACAAAGCTCACCCTAAACACATGCAAAAGTGCAAACCACCAAAAACACAACTCAAGCAAACAAAGAAGCTCCCCCTGCACACATGCAAACACCCCTGAAACAAATGCAAACTCCCACTAAACAAATGCATGCGAAAATGCCAATGCAAGACAAAGGGCAAACACTGCCCAGTCTGCCCAGGGCGGTTAGACCGCCCTCCGAGGGAGGTTAGACCGCCCCCCGGACTTATCATATGCGGGGCGGTCAAACCGCCCCAAAAGACTGCCCCTCCAAATTTTGCTCTGAAAATTGCCGAAACGGTCTGAAAACCTTCTAAACATGTCCAGATGCATTTTCCATGCACAAACTTTTCTCTTTTTATAACAATGCATGAAATGAGGCAATTTTGCAAAAGTTTCAACTACTAGCTTCTCAAATATACAATGAGCACCACAAAATGCTACAAGTGAGCAAATGAGCAAGCAAGACATTCCACAGTTCCGTAAAAGCGTAGCCATCAAGATAGTAGAGCTATATAGGCATATGACAAAGGCATGATCAATTTGAGCTATGACAAAAAATTCCCTCTCATGAGAAAAGACCTAAACATGAGCAAAACATGCCAAAGTGAATCTAGATCACACAAACTTCATGCTAGGTCACATATCCTCAACACAAGATCATTACAAACACCCATAAGCATCTCATGTCATGTTAAAGCCACCGAGCCATGTGTCTATTTCTTAAAATGAGACTTCTCATAGTAGACAACATGCAATGGTTTAGCACCCATATAATTTCAGATTTAAATCATTTATGACATGGATCAAGTGAGAGCATAACTTCAAGCATAATCATTTCATACCAATTTCATTTTTCGAATTTAAGCACAAAATGGTACATGAAGTGCCTTTGCGGCAAAAAGAAGCTTATGCTCCACCACAAGGTAACACATGGGCTAAACATTCATAATGACAAATGGGTCTTTGACCCCAAGTGAAAAGCACATGATATCCCAACACGAATTAAGCATGATATAGACCACCAAAGCATACTAAGATCATGCAAGGCCTTAACTCACAAGAGAGATCCTATCCTAGCATTTTCCAAAAGTAGCCATCTCAACATGCATATATAGCAAAACTATCAAGAGCATAGCTATCCATCATCAAGTCATATCAAACATGCTCAAAGGCTCACAAATAGCATATCATAGTGTTCATGGCATATAGGAGAAGCTCAACCTACAAAAGTCTATACATCATGATATATGAATACATATGTAAAGCAAAATGCACGTGGAGACACGGAACATGACTTAACAACAAGAAGGCTCACAAGGGGACACACCAACTAAGAACCACTCCAAGCGAGCGAAGAGCCACCAAAGATCGCAATTGAGTACCATAGAAAAGATACCAATTGCAAGACCGCCAAAGATCTCAATTGAGTACCATAGAAAGGATACCAATTAAAGGATCACAAATGGCTACTAAAAGCCACACCCTCAAAAACAAATTCCCCATCGAAAGAAGCCAAGCTCCCCCTCAACCAAAGACGACTAGGTAAGCAAAAACTAGGAAAATAAAGAGCAAAAGAGAATCTCTAAAACCAACCAAAAAAGGGACACAACTAAAGAAGGAACAAAACGCAACCTGAAGACAAGGCAAGCCCAAAACCCAAAGAATGCTCACATCATGCTACACAATGCATTGACAGTATTAAACAAGATAAATAAAGCATTGTAACATGATTCCACATATATAAGCATGGGCTAGCAGACATGTCAACATCGTGCATAACTATACAACTAGCCTAACCAAAATGATACCAAAGAACAACATGCCAAACATGATACAAGAACTACACAAAAGGCATGATACAAGCTCATATGGATCATCTACCAATATATATTACAAAGCTAGCATGACAAGATATACATGGGGGACAAACATGCTAACAAGAAAGGTACCATAGAGCTAGCCAAACATGATACAGATGAACAACATGACATAACCACAAAGAGCAACCATAAAGCATGATGTTCATAGCTATCATCCGCCACAATATCATACAAAGATAGCAAGATAGATAAACAAGATCACAAAGCCATCATGAACAAGGTGGCTAGCCTACCATGGTTTACACACAAGCATGACACAAGATCAAAGCATGCAACAAGTATATACAAGTGAGCACAAGGCAAAAGAAAACTCACTATACATGTGTACAAAGGCTTTCAAGAGCCATCCAAAGCGGTGTGAAGAACCATCATGTCTTGATCAACCCATGTCCTCCAACCGCATCTCCATACCTACACACAAGGAGACGAAAAAGACCGAGTCTTGGATCCCAAAGGGTTATCAAGCACATACTTGGGAATCCAATACTTGGTCACACGGGTAAACGATGCACTCAACTTATCATGTGGGTTAGCATGATGCAAATGCTGGTTCGAATGAAAAGATTTTCGAACACCCTTAAAACCATGCCTCAAAGGAGCCACTCGCGAAGAAAACCGAGTGCTACCACAAGCAAAAAGGCAAAGATCCTTCAGGGTCGTAGAAGAAGAACCAACACAAGCACCATGGAAAGCATGTCGTGGACCAACACAAGAAGCACTAGAAACATGTCCACAAGCATGGCCTAACTCACTAGAAAGAGTGTCATAAAACCCGTCCACAAATAGTGCCTTCTTAGGCTCACAAGTGTTCATGCTATGAGAAGGGCTATGAACAACCAAAGGCCTAGAAGCACCTCCTCGCCGCAATCTCCTTGCCCGGCGGTAGCAAAAGCTCTCTTGATGCCCATCCTTCCCACAATGAGAGCAATGGTATAAAGGCCTATCGGGAGGCACGGTCCGAGTGGACGAATCACCATTCTCTTGTAAGTGAGAAGTCCCTTGGGACTTAGAGCAAGAAGCATCAACCCCAACATCCAACTTGATGCCCACATTAGAATCACACGTGCCATGAGAAAGGCTACGTGGCTTCTTAAAAACCTTTTCACGCACATGTCGCTCGTGCTTGACACGGCGAAAGCAAAACTCAACGGTATGCCCATCCTTCTTTCAAAAGGTGCATTGGAACTTTGGTTTGGGAGCATGAGTTCCAAAAATGTGAGAAGCACCTTTGCCATCCGACACATCCTGGGCAACACCGGAATAAGCCACAAGCTTAGGAGTAGCTATGAAATCATCCAAAGCACCACCACACGTGCCACCATCCAAAGACTCACGCTCAAGAGAAGAAGTCAACTCCGGTTGAGAAGAAGCAAATGTAAAAGCATCAACATCAGAGTGACAAGAAATGCGAGAATCCAAACCCTTAGCACAAAGACTCTTGCACTTTGTGCGCAAAACCTCATTTTCAAATTTGAGGAGCTCACAAGTACCACATGTCATATTCCTCAAATTCTCAATTTCTTCCTCAATGCATCTAGCATATGTGGTACGCAAGAGTTCATTCTCTTTCTCAAGGTTGGCACTCATCTCATCATGCACAACCATCGCGCATTTCCTTCAAAACCAACACTTCACTTTCCAAATCAATGCATGATGTGCAAATGAGATCACATGAACAACTAGCATCCTTCACATCAAGCAAAGCATCATCACAAGAAGTATGGCAGCATCATCTAGTTTAGCATGCAAAGCAGAGCAAGAAGTACAAGAATCTATCAAAGCATGTCTAGACTTCAACTCAACAAGCTCATCCCTAACCATATCTAGTTCCTCAACCCTCGAGGCATACTAGTTCTTAAACACATCCAATCTAGCAAGAGAAGCATCACAATCAGTGCAAACAAAAGGAGCAGCCTTAAGAGACTCAATTTCTAGCCTAGCATCAAGAAGCTTGGACTCTAGATCAACCTCCTTTTCTCTAGCTTCTTCTAGCAAAGTCCTAAGCTCTTTTCTCATCTTCTTAGCCTCTCTAAGCATTTTATCACGATTATCAATGAGCTCCTCTAGCCTAGTGATCTCCCTATGCATAGAGTCGGGATCACCATATACCACATCCTCGGAGTCCGATTCACCTTTCTTGCTCTTCTTGTGTACCGTCCTCTTCTCCAAACTCCTCCTGCTCAAGGAACCACCTAAGGACAAAGAGCCAATCGGACAAGAACGAGGTGCCATAACTCAAAGCACCGGTTAGGATTAGCCAAAAACAAGCTCAAACCATGCTAACCAAAGCCACGAGCAAAAACACCCCTTTTCTTTGTCTCCCTGTGGATCTTAGACTCGTTAGAGTCGCAAAGACCTGTAACCGGCTCTGATACCAATTGAAGGACCGGATTGGCGACCAGAGAGGGGGGAGTGAATGGGAGCCGATAAAAATTCTTCTCACACGGAGCAAGAACTCGGCCTATGGTCCCAAACCAACTCCAAAGCCTTAAGCACCTCACTTGCCAAATCCACGTAGCCACTGGAGTGCTACTGGACCTAGGAGCAAGTATCCAACTCAAAGAGATCGAGCACGCAGCGGATAACACAAAACAATCTCATTCCAGGGTAGGGAGGTTAGACCTCTATGCCAGGGCAGTCAGACCTCCCTACAGGAGTCACCAAGAACTTGCTTGAAAACAACCCAAACGAACTCAAAATCCACTCAGGTTTGAACCATGGCTTCCTTTGGTCAAGACCAACAAGCTCACAGAGAAATCCAACGAAAAAGCAAAACTTCTTCCAGGGGCGGTCAGACCGCAGTCCAGGGGCGGTCAGACCTCCCTTTTCAAAAATCTTACCTCCACCCAAAAACACTTCCAACTTCAAAACCTTTTGCTTGCAAAGATCACGTAGTCACTGGAATACTATTGATCCTAGGAACAAGTCCTACCTCAAACCAAAACTACCATGCCCAAATACACTCTGGAAATCGCGAAACCACTTCTGTCCAGCAGGGGGCGGTCTAACCGCATTAGGGGGCCGGTCAGACCTCCCTGGACATGAAACACCAAATCGACCAAAAGCGAAGCAAACGGACTCGAAACTTGCTCAAACCAAACTTCTCTGATCATGGCCATCATGCTCTTAGAGAATCACCTGGAAAAACCAAACTTTGACCAGGGGCTACCTGGGGCGGTCTAACCTCCTCCCTGTGGTGGTCAGACCTCCTCTGGCCGGCTCCAAGAAAAGGTCAAAAACTAGACCAAACGAACTCGAAACGAGCTGAGAATTTAACCATGAGTTCTTCTGATCAAGGCCAACTGGCTCACAGAAGATCTCCTCGAAAAGCCAAACTTTCTCCGAGAAGGCCCCGGGGCGGTTAGACCGCATCCCCCACGCGGTTAGACCGCCCTCCCCCAGAAAACAAGAACCGCGGGTCAACCCTCAACTTCGCATCGATCGATCTCCCGATTCACCCAACGGATTGCAACGAAACTTTGGGGATGGATGGGTTACCTCCTGGACAACCTCTCCCTCAAAGGATATCCACCAAAACACTCTCAATCATGGGGAATCGCGAATCTTGTGCCTCTACCTCAAGAACTCGGGCAACAACGAAAACCACCAAATGAAGGCCTCTCCACGGGTTTGAAGGCGAAAGATCACCAAGAAAAGAGGCACCACGTCCTCATGTGTGATTCCCACAACAAATCCCATAAAGAAACTCCTCCAAAACTTCCCCACAAAAATCTCAAGAAAAGGGCTCCGAAAATACCTCTAAAAAAGAAAAACGTAGGGAATAAATAATATGGCACAAGATGAAGAAAGGGAAATCACTAAGATTTATGTAGCCATATTCGGTTACAAGACACTCCTAAGAATCACAAATCTTGGATGGCAAAAAGCTCAAACAAAGAGCCACTCTCTCCTCTCTACCTCTCACCAAGAGCACTCCAAGAAGAAGGAGCACACCCACCTAGCCTAGCCAAAAGAGATGGCTGCCCAAACAGCCACTCCTCCTATATATAGGCCCTCCAGACAAATGACCGAAGTGCCCCTATACTAGGAGTTACAATTCAAGCCCATGCAAGGGCGTTTTGGTCATCACATGATTTTCTCCATCGGACGAACGCCCGCAATCCGCTTCATCTCCACGCAAGCCTCACGATCGCGCCACGCGTCCTCCGCTTCGAAGCTTCTCGACACGTTGCGGCCCACGCGGTCAGACCGCCCCTCCTGGGCGGTCAGACCGCCCTGCCCGCGGTCTTTCCCTGGCCAGGTAGTCAGACCACCCTGACCAGGTGGTCAGACCGCCCCAGGCAGGCCGGCTCGCCCCGTCGAATCCTCGGTCTTGGTTTTGTGGCTCAGCCAAGTAACCCAGTGGTTTTGTGGCCAAACCACTGCAAACCCGCTGACTTGGTGCGACCTCCACGCCAATCCCACTCATGACTTGGCCGCCACGGTCATCCCGGCTCGGTGTTGGTTTTGTGGCCAAATCAACAAACCCCACGCGCAGACTTTGGTTGCTAGCCGCTACCCTACGCCAGCTCCTTGTACACGACTTCATCTTACTCTTCTTGCCACCATGTGGCCCGCACATGGTCCTGTCGTCCACTGGGTCTCTCGAACCAAGCCTACTTGTCTCTCCACTCCTCGAAGTTCACACAGACATAGACCTTTCACGCTTGTTCTTCACCTGCACCAACGCAAACCAAGCCACAACCTGCACCTGCAATACTAGGCCAAGAGTCAGTCCAGACAACGTTGTCAACCACTCATCACAAGTGCATTGACAACACACCACTCAGACAACATGGTAAATACACATGCACACACGACACAACACACACAACACAACACTACACAAAGCTTCAAATCATCCGGTCAATCACTCAACACATACAAACCAAGGCACATCTCAACTTGGTTCCTCAGACTCTGAGTTATACAATTGAAACCCTGGGTTAGGTAACGGGATCTGATTTGTATAACCCGGGAAGAAGAAAGTCAAAAAATCATTTGGGCCTCTCTTAAGTATATGCCCTTGGATCAAGTACGCCTCATCAATGAGAACTCAGGGCATCCCAATGAAGGGGACAGGATTCCTGCTTAGAACCCCAAGTCTGAGAGCACTTGTTACACTTTGGTTTGATCTTTGAATTATAACTAACCCGCCACTAGGCATACTAATGATGTAACAAGTTCACACTTGCATGTGGTTTTTGGAGTATAATGTTTTGCTAGGATTGTTTTTACCTACCAAGCTCCACATAAGATTTCCACTTTCAGATATGAGTAGAATAGGTTGAGAATAATCTAGTATAGGTTTGAGTGACTTGATGAGATGAGTGTTTCCATGAGCTTTTGCAAGAGGATCTCGCTATGTTGGATATGCATCTTTTTGAAAACTCTTCATGATGCCACCAGGTAAAAGTTTGAAGTTTGCTTAAGTTTGAGCACTATATTTGTTTTATTGTGGCATGTTCTTTAATGCTAGTCTATCTTCCATGATGAAGTGGCCGGTCAAAACTTGAACCTTAATGCTAAATACTTGAGAGAGCAATATGTCTTGTTGTGTATAACTAAGGGCAGGAAAGACGTTGAAGGGCAACACTGATTTCCAAGTTAAGCAAAGATCTTGGGCTTACTCGAGGACGAGCAAGGTTTAAGCATGGAGGTGTGTTGATGGTCGATTTCCGCCAACCAAGAGCACTTGTTACACTTTGGTTTGATCTTTGAATTATAACTAACCCGCCACTAGGCATACTAATGATGTAACAAGTTCACACTTGCATGTTCTTTTTGGAGTATAATGTTTACGCAGGATTTACGCGTTTAAAGGAGCACTTCCGGGTCATGTTCATCGAGCAATTTATGAGAAGATCACGAAGCCCGGCATAAATCAAGACACGAAGTGAACATGACTCCAAATAACCCGAGGACCGAAGCGTGAAGCCGTGAAACTCCGAGGACCTGAACAGAAGATGCGGGAGTTCACGCACCAACTACCCTTATCTAAACCGCGGGGAAAACGACGTCAAGGACCCACATGAAGTTCGGAAAATATTCATGAAGACACGAGAAGCATCGGGGAGCGAACCGGGCCGAAAAGGGCCCAGGCCGGCCGACCTACCCTGTTTCAGTGCCGGTTCGGCCTCCCCTTTGACCTAGACCCTCCTCGTTCTATTTATATCACCTGCCTCCGACGGCCGCCACATCCATTCATCAGAGGGTCGCCAAATTAAAGGAGACACGCCGAAGGGAGCCAACGACCACCGCAAGTCCTCGAGTCGCCTAGGAGATGGCCTAGGCCATGCCCTAGCCGCCATGGTTGGCCCTGTGTGTTGAGGCCATGGTGGAGTTCCGGAGCCATGCCTTGAATTTATCAAGGCAATTGTACATTCAACATTCGATGGTGATATAAATCATATCTTTTCCTTACTTTGATCTACTTCGATGCATGCTTATTCATATGTTTAGCTAGCATATGACCTTAGTAGGAATAGACGTAATCATGGTGATTAATCTATATCTTCCGTATACATCGTAGTGGTGCACGAACGTATAGTCGTTCGGTGATGAATACCTTCGCTAGTGACAGTACGAGGGAAGGGAAAGCGCCGAGCAAACGTGTAAGGGTTCACTCCTTATCATGGTTTGTGTTTAGATTGTTTTTCACCTTGGTCGGAGCTACAACTAGAGGACGGTAGGCTAGGGTTACCTTGGGTCGTGCATCCTTATGGCTAGTGAATGCGATCCATACACCCTTTCATGTTGGTATGTTAAATCTTTATGCGATCAATGCTTCATCTAGGTTAGTTCAATGGATTAGAGGGTAAACCCTAGGTAGTTTGCTTCCTATCCACAGATTGATATCTTGGGTCATCCCCAAGTGAAGAAGGCAACACGTGATCCATACGCTTGCGGATCGAAACACGACACGTGGTTCAACTGTCAACAAGCCCTTTTTATAGCGCTGTTGCCGGGGATTGGAACTCGAACCCTAGGGTGATCTATCTATCTATTTGACTAACTCTAATTTCATTATCGCATATATCCAGTGTTTCTTGTTTGTGTCCTTGAATGCAGGTAAAACCCTAGACACAAAGCGATCGAGAAGTTTTCAACATTCGGACTTCGACAAGTCCAACCTCGCTCAACCAAGTTGATGGCTACGCAAAGATTTGCTCTTTAGTGGTCAGTGCTAACTTTAGTTAGTGGCGCAACATCTGCTATTGAGCCCTCACCCAAAACAAATGAAGCTGAACAAGGTATGCCTATGTGTCAATTAAGTTTTTAAGACTAATGTCTTTTGGAGTTTTGTGTGTCCGAGCTATAGGTTTCTAAAATGACCATGTCAAGCACGATATAGAAGGATCATATTCCCATCATGCTCATGCAGTGATGGTAATGATATTTGAAGCCAAAGGATGTGTGACATGCCACACTAAAAGACCACAAGATAAAGATCACTCCAACATCTCCGGATCAATCGACAAGAAGACGATGATGTCAACAAGTTTTGCAAGAACCTCAGCTGAAAACATTAGATATATTTGGATTTTCAGAAGCTCCTTGAAGTCTACGTTCTAACGAATCAAGCGGCGAGCCAATCGGAGCTTCCTACAAGCGGATATGGCCGAATCATCGAAGGTTGCACGTTCTGGAATTTTCTGGACAACATGCATGAGCGGAAATAAAACGGCCATAGCTCCCTCATTTGGACTCCGATTAAGATAAATGAGTACTCGTTGGAAAGGTAATTTCATAAATTTCTCAACAGAATGATATTTTGGTATATGTTCTGTTATGTACACTTGGAAAAATCCACAAAGAAGAGCCAGCACTAAGGCGATGACAACAAGATAGAGGAGATGGACATGATGACAATAAATAGAAGATGGGGCAACGGTTCCACGACGCATACATGATCAAATTCAGGAGCTAAGGACAGAAACAAAATCCTCCTGAGCATGGATGAATGAAGACACAAGTGGGCACCACTCAAAACATGATGATGTTGGAAGCGAACCACGACGGATTTCGAAAGGCAACATCAAGCTGCATGGATACTTTGGATTCTCGCACAAAGAACCATGGCTTCACAACAATAAAAAGGTACGTGAGAAAGTCAAGCTCCATGACTTTAAATGAAGCGCTTTGCGGGAGGAAACCTGATCTTTTCCTTTATATATATTAAGATGACGGTTTATATTGTGCTCTTTATTTGAAAACTTCAGGTAACATTGTACCATTGCTCTAGTAAATGTCACAAACACATGTTCTATGCTTTAATAGATATTGAGGGAGCACTTTGTTACTTGATTTTTGGAAAAACTATAGACCCTTTTTGTGCCTATTAGTGTTTAAGGGTCGTTTTCTTTTTGTCTTTTTAGAGAGAAATATGAAGTATAGCAAACCCCTTTGATTCTAAACTTGTGGCTAGTTAACTTGGACTAACTTTTATTTCAGGTTAGATCACCACCATATCATGTCATGCCATTTTGTTCATCCATGTTGCATTGCATTGCATGTTTGCTTTGATCTAACATTTTGTCCAACCAACCTAAGCCTTCCTATAAGCCCCACCAAAAACCATAGCCAACAAGGGTAGGGGTTGATTTGTGGCCAAGTCTACTTCTATCCCTTGTTCTAACTTAAAACTTTGACTAGCCTTCATATGCGAAAAACTTTTCACACGTTTAGCCACCCCAAAACCATAGGTTTCCTTTTTCATAAAAAGACTCTTAGCATACCTTAGATAGAATTTCTAAACTTATCCCTTTCTCTTCAAAATTCTTATTTGAGCCAAAAATATAGGATACCCATAACCTACCATTAAACCATGTTAGTTTGGTTGAGTGACTTTTTTCGATGGGTGATTTTCTTGTTGACAAAGCTTACTTCATATTTGGAGGCCAAGCTTTGTTCTTTGTTTTTTGTAGACCACATCGAAAGTCTTTTTCAAACCTTACCAACAACTTGTTTGCTAACCCCTTGCATGTTACATCCATCTCATTCTATCCACCTTTTGTTAGCTAAGTCTCTTCGTGAAACTTTATGATGAATGCTTTTATGTTTATGTTAAATGCTTGGTATGGCGTTTTCCTTTGCAATCTTGTGTGAACATGGTGTTTAGACATGATTGGAGACCACCATCATTCAGTTTTGAAAACCTTGCTAACGTGTTGCATTGGTTGGTCTATAAGCTTTGCAATGTGCTTACTTTTTCGTATGCTATATGGAATTTTTGATCTTGGGATAGACGTGGTGTTTTAACCTTGGTTTATAAGTCCTTATGGGTATGGAAAGTTCAGCAACTTAGTTGTAAGCATGGTGCTTAGAACTAGGTGTAAACATTATCTTTGTTTATATGCCATCCTCTCATTTGCATGCACACTTGCACACACGCACACCCATTAGGCTTTTAATTTTTCTTTCACTAGGCTAACTATGCCACAAGTTGAGATCTTAGAGATGTCTTTGGTTTGTTGGCAATTGTTTCTACTCCCGACCATCACCCTGTGGTAGAATGTGCATTTGAAATTGTTTTGCATGCATGGCGAAGTGTTCCCATGAGTCCTTGACCAATTGCAATCAAGATTGTTAGTCATCTACAAGGCTTGAGAGGGAAGTCGTTGTTTCCATCAAGTTTGAGCACGTATTCAGAGATGTACAATGGAAGAAAAGCTAATATTCAGAAGCTCCTTCAAAACATATTTCCAATGCATCAAGGATCCTCAATTTTGAAGACCCGTACAAGAAGATATAACATAAACCTTGGGTGCTGCACATTCTGAAAACTGCGGGCAGATTGCATCGCCGGAGTAAAAAGGGCACAACTCTCTTATTTGGAACCCGTTTCATGCGAATGATGGATCGTTGGAAAGATAATTTCACGAACTTCAATTTGGAGTGGTATTTCAGTACATTTTCTGTCCTGGAAATAGAAGAAAATCTGTGGAAGATGAGGCAGCGACAAGAACGACAAGGAAGTAGGAGATGATGGCATGATGAAGGATTGGATCCATGGCTTGATGATAGTAAAAAGAAGTTAAAGGACAACTGAACAACAAAGGCAAAGAAGTGTGCAGATGATTTTCAAACACATGGCAATAGTACTTCAAGAAGTACGAGCGATTCAAGTTCTTCCACACTTAGCGACATGCTAAGCATGTGGGAGGATTTGAGAGACGAAAAGGGAAAGGCCACAAAGAGTACAAGGATCACCTTCACCACAAGATGCTCATCATTCTTTTTCCATTCTAAGCACAATGCTTAAGCATGGGGAAGGCCACGCTGCACTTCACTACGAGCATCAAAAAGGACGGTAACTCACACATAACTTCATCTTTATTCACCTATTTCTAAATGCTTGCACATATATGCTTTCAACCATAAACAACCTTTGTATTTATCTCTCGATCAATAACATGGCTACTAGGAGGACAACCTAGGTTTGTTAGTTTTTGTAACACCCTATTTTAAAGGACAAACCGAATGTACCCTTTATGCATGCCCAGGATCAAATTCATGCATAAAGTGACATCATCAGTGAATATCATAACATATATCATTACAAGCGTATAATTATTACAAAATGACCAGAGGGTCTAAAACAAAAGATTACATATCGTTATTCTATCGTAGTGGAGTAGGCACCATCTTCCACAGGAATGTCGACTGGGGGCACGCCAACCTAGAAATCCAGGTCTTCATGTAGCAGCTCCTTCTGGCTTCTATTTATCTGAGCAGCAGTGGGGAGAGAACAGCAGGGGTTGAAAGGGAAAACAGTGAGTACACCTGGAGGCGTGTACTCCGCAAGTGGAGGGAAAAGTATGCATAACATGCTGGCTTAAAGCAAGGAAGGCTTTATTTAGTGGACTGCAAAGCTCAAGTTTTAGTTGGTCAAGTTTTAATTAAACCCATAGAATTTATGGTGTATAAAGCTTCCCAAACCATTCAAGGCACAAGCACCCACCTGTCCTGATCCTAAGGTTTAAACATCACATAACTATAACCAGATCCCAAACCATAGTTACCACCACTGTGATCCATCCAAACCAAACTAACCATGTGAGGGTCCAGGCTACTCTTGATCGTGAGCACGGCTATCATGACAGTTTTAGTAACACTCTGCAGAGGTTGTACATCTTTCCCAACGAGTCGCTTTAAAGTTCAAAAGAACTTTAAACCCTGTCACGCTGTGCGGATCAGGCACATTCACACTTCCTTAGGTGTGACAGCATAGGGACGCTACGAGGCCTTTACAAAGGATCTCCCAGTCGCAAGATCGCCTAGCTAGGTTTCCCCGGTCCGGTGTACATGGCTAGTCCGTAGACGAGCACATACCCATAGGGCCCCATTTGCATCCATGCGGTTCCACTCCGCCTCACCAATGGCTCTTACTAACTGGGAGAGGTCCTAATTAATTGGCCAAGACCAGAGCCATATAGTGCTCGTGGTTGTACGGGTAAACCTGGGTGGTCGCTCCATAGACCGGTCCTTCATAGATGACTCGAGCAAGTCTACCACAATCAGCGGGTCAACACCCAACAAGTAAAGCCCTACCAGGAACAAATCAACTGGAATGCCTACTTTCATCACCACCATCAAACCACTTGCTCAAGTCCCTAAGGTTCCATGTTTCTATAAAAGGGATTACCATCCCACATGTTGCACAGTTTATTAGTCAAAATTAATTAGCAACAACCAACCCATGTTGAGCAAAGCTAAGCAAGAATCTACCCATAAAAAAGTTACCACTACAGGGTATCAAGGACTAATCATGAAAATTTCTAGTAAACTATCCTTAAGGGTTTCCCATCAAAATTAGACATCTAATGCAAGAAAGCATAAATAAAAGTGATTATGGTGTGCAAAAGTAAAGGTACAAAAAAAATAGCAAGATGTTCAAGGACACTTGCCCGTTTCTCGATGCTCCACTGCTCAGAAGCGTTCCTTCACGCGCAGCAATCAACTGAAACAACACAATGCTACACTAAGAACAATACACCAGACAATAAAATCATTTTAGAAAAGCGTACTACTAGCTAACACGATCTAGCTACGAACAAGAGAGCGCGTGAAAGGCTAAAGCGAAGCTACGGATAGAAAGGGCACAACTATCGGTAAAGATTATATTATAAGAAAGAAGGAACTATATGCTTGATTTATTTTATTTAAAGAAATATGTTTAATGGGTATTTCGGAGAAATACCACATGTTGTAACTTAATCAAATTTATGCTTGAATAGAAAGCACGGTATAAACCTAGTCATATTTTATTTATAAAAGTTTATTAGAATTTATACCAATTTAACATTTATCTTTATAAAAGAGAAACTGTGTGAGAGCAACTAGCGAATTTTTATGTGTCAGGTTGAGCTAAACAAGTTATAAATAGAACACATTTAAAATTCAAATTAATCAAGTTAACATTTGTTAAAGGAAAAACGAAGGTTAAACCTATATTTGATTTTATTTAAAAGAGGTTGAATTTGGACACTAATCAAATTAATATAAGGTTTAATTTTTAGAAACAAGAAACAAGGTGAAGGTCGCTGCTAACACGTGCGCTACAACAAAACGAAGCTAACGCAACTTGAACGAGCTAAAACGGAGCTAGGATGAGAAAGATATGGGCTTTGGAAGGTTCTAGGGGCTTATGTGTGATTATCGAAGGATTACAGGGGTTAACAGGGAAAATTCGCAAGGCACAGTGAATAGTGCTCATGAAATGGTCAAAACAGAGGGTCCTCGGTGCAAAAGAGGGTCGGTTGGACCAAATTGGAAAAGATGGGATTTTTCTAGGGGGTTTTCAGCAAGGTTGCAAAGACACTGAGATAGAGGGAGAGATTTCCAGATTTGGTAGGGGGCTTTGTGCAAAAGAGCGGCTGACGGGGCTGTTGTGCTGATGTGGCGCCACACGGCGAGCTCTGATTGGCCACGCGTGACGTGGTGCTGACAGCGCCCATGGACCGGCCGTGGACCCGTGGTCCATTGGTCCACGGTGCACCGATCCAAGGGGTACACCTTCATTTAATCAGGGCCGCCCGTGGGAGATCTGGTGGCTGTGGTGTGCTGCTCCGGGGGGGTCACTGGTTGCAAAGGGAGGCAGCGGCGCACGGCGGTGACCCGCCGGAGCATCGTCGGAGACGGGGTCGCGGAGGCTATGGGGCACCGTTTTGCGTGCGGTTTGGACGGGGAGAAAGAGGAGGACGGCGCGGAGCTCACCAGGTGTTCGTGGTTGACAGAGCGGCGGCGAAGGGCATGTGCGACGGCCAGAGGCGGACGGCGTCGTGGGCGCTCGCAGAGGAGGGTGCTTCAGCCTCGGGTTCGTGCTCCCGGGTGTCGCGGCGTCTTCCTGGTGATCCTGCGACGGCCAAGGAAAAGGAGGGAGGGTGAGAGGCGGCTCGGTCGATGGAAAACAGCGGCAAGGGGAGCTCTTCACCGTGGCGTTGGCGCAGGCGACTGACGGCAAACGGCGGCATTGGAGTGAGAGGCAGCAGGCAGGGTGGCAAAGGGGAAAAGGGAGGGCTCGATGCTGGCCATTTATAGGGGAGGAGGAGGACAGGAGGCGGCCGGGATCGGGGGGCGGCATCTCCGGCCGTGATAGGAGCAGCACAGGCTCGCCTTGCCATCTGGGGCTCCGGGTGCACCTGGAAGGGATGTGGGGCAAGGGGAGACACACGGAGGGGCGCAGGAGCCGGCCCAGGCGGCAGGAGTTGCAGCGAGGGCGCAGAGACGCGCAGCACGCTCGGGATTTCGAAATCCCGACCGGCGGTGCTGCTGTCTCGGTGAAGCAGGGGAGGGAGGAAGAAGGAAGGTGGAGGTGGAGGCGCCGACATGTGGGCCAGGGCTGGCGGTGAGAGAAGGAGGGGGTGAGGGAAGTGGGCTGCAGGCTGCTTTGGGCCGGTGAGGGAGAGGTGAGATGGGCCAGAGGGGTTAGGTGGGCCGGCGGTAGGGAGGAGGGTGCTGGGCTGGTGTTGGGCGTGGCCCAAAAAAGGGAAAGGGATTGGTTGGTTGGGCTGGATCAAGAGTTTGGGTCCAAAGGACATTAGATGTAGATGCTTAGATATATATATATAGAGAGAGAGAGAGGGAGGGATATGGATTGGCCCCCAATTTTAGATAGAGAAGAGATGGGCTTGGGTAGAGAGAGATGGGTCCAAGATATATTTAGGGAGAGGAAAAGAGAGAATGGTTTTAGAGAGAGAAGAAAAGACCTTTAGGTTGTAGGGTCGGAAAGAGAGATTTGGAGAGAAAGAATTAGAGAGAGAGGGAGATGGTTCTTAGAGAGAAGAAACAACTCCATGGTAGGGAGAGAAAAACATTGCTAGGGAAAAGGTTGGATTGGATAGATTTAGAGAAAAAGATTGGAGAGATATAGAGATACCAGGATTAACCTATGGACGAACCTATTCGAGTTTAAAAACTCAAAATCATTTTTCACACAATAAACATTATGCATTTGCAGCATGAATGCAACAAACAATTATTTATAGCCTATGATTCATTTATTTAATTTAGAAAATATTATTTATTTTGAAATCATTATACACACTCTCTATTTAAAGTCTAACAAATTTTAATAAAAATTTAAATCCTAGCCAAATTGCAAACTAGGGTGTTACAAATACTACACCACTTAACAGGAATCTCGTCCCGAGATTCTGCAAAAGGTTAGCAGGAGAGAGAAGGCTAGCGGTAGGGAGAGACAAGGTTGCTTTGCATTTATGCCATCTTGTCTTGTTCTTCACACCTTCATGTCACTTGTCAGAGATTCCTTCAACTCTTGTGGTTGATCCATCATGGAGATCTTTTGTGAGTCCTTTATGATGATTTTTCTGAGCAACGATCACCTTGCACTTTCTTCATACGTTGTCCTCTTGTTGTTACCTTCATTCCAATTGTCCGGTATCTTTCTGTGAATGGTCCATGTAGAGGTTCTTAGTGGCATAAGTTTGCTGAAGTTTCTCAATCACACTTCTTCTTGCTTCGTCGTTTCCCCATTCTACATTGTTTCTTCATGGGTTCATGAACATTCTCTTGAAGTGGTTCGAGTAGTGCTGAAGTGACCACTTTATAACTTTCTTAGGCTTTACGGGCTTGTTTGGTGAAGATTCTTCCTTCTTGTTCACTTTGGTTGTCATATGTAGAAGCATGGCTGGTGCTACCCCTCTTAACAGAGGATTCCT
This sequence comes from Cenchrus fungigraminus, assembly GCA_036936925.1. Classification (NCBI taxonomy): domain Eukaryota; kingdom Viridiplantae; phylum Streptophyta; class Magnoliopsida; order Poales; family Poaceae; genus Cenchrus; species Cenchrus fungigraminus. The sequence continues at coordinate 7,767,364 of CM072775.1, read as the reverse complement.
CTTGATTCCATGTCGGTTAGGATAGAGAAGGATCAATGGCTGAGGAGGGAGAAAGACTCAAGGTTTAGAGGGAGCAAAAGATTGGAAACCCAACATACGATCTATACATATACAACTAACTGATGTCATCGCGGACAAGGGTCCAACAACACATCAACAATCATTACAAGGAGTCAAATCAAGCGGAGCATAATAACAAACAAACAACGACAGACAAGAGCACACTAACATGACACACATCCTTATAAAAGCACACTAGCAATTAATACCTTATCATCGATGTCTATTGATAAAAGAAAGTTAGGTAGGCTTCTTATATAACTCATAAGACTAAAACTATCGATGGCTTTAGGTTAGTAGTCTTGAGGTCTTCAATCGCGACACTTCTAGCTTGACTGAGATTCTTCATCTTCGATCTTGAAATTCTTCGAGCGACAGCTTGTTGAAGAATAGTCTTCTTTAGTGTCTCCTGAAGCTTCTTTCTTGATCACACGTGAAGTTAGTGACTAAGAATTATACAAGGATAAGAGAGGAGCAACTTGTTTTCACAACAGAAGAGAGTAGGAGGGATCAGAGTGCAAATCGGGGGTAGAAAGTCAAGGAGGTGAAATTTTTCAAAATAGTGTGAAAATATAACCTTAACGTCGACCATCTCTATCTAGGTTTGCGTCCTACAGTCGATATAGCTCCGATACCACTTCTGTAACACCTGGTTTTAAAGGAGAAACCGAATGTACCCTTTATGCATGCCTAGGATCAAATTCACGCATAAAGTGACATCATCAGCGAATATCACAACATATATCATTACAAGCGTATAATTATTACAAAATGACCAGAGGGTCTAAAACAAAAGATTACACATCCTTATTCTATCGTAGTGGAGTCGGCACCATCTTCCACAGGAACGTCGACTGGGGGCACGCCAACCTAGAAATCCAGGTCTTCATGTAGCAGGTCCTTCTGGCTTCTATTTATCTAAGCAGCAGTGGGGAGAGAACAATAGGGGTTGAAAGGGACAACGGTGAGTACACCTGGAGGCGTGTACTCCGCAAGTGGAGGGAAAAGTATGGATAACATGCTGGCTTAAAGCAAGGAAGGCTTTATTTAATGGACTGCAAAGCTCAAGTTTTAGTTGGTCAAGTTTTAATTAAACACCTAGAATTTATGGTGTATAAAGCTTCCCAAACTATTCAAGCCACAGGCACCCACCTGTCCTGATCCTAAGGTTTAAACATCACATAACTATAACCAGATCCCAAACCACAGTTACCACCACTGTGATCCATCCAAACCAAACTAACCATGTGAGGGTCCAAGCTACTCTTGACCGTGAGCACGGCTGTCATGACAGTTTTAGTAACACTCTGCAGAGGTTGTACATCTTTACCCACGAGTCGCGTAAAAGTTCAAAAGAACATTAAACCCCGTCACGCTGTGCGGATCAGGCACATTCACACTTCCTTAGGTGTGACAGCATAGGGACGCTACGAGGCCTTTACAAAGGATCTCCCAGTCGCAAGATCGCCTAGCTAGGTTTCCCCGGTCCGGTGTACATGGCTAGTCCGTAGACGAGCACATACCCACAGGGCCCCATTTACATCCATGCGGTTCCACTCCGCCTCACCAATGGCTCTTACTAACTGGGAGAGGTCCTAATTAATTGGCCAAGACTAGAGCCATATAGTGCTCGTGGTTGTACGGGTAAACCTGGGTGGTCGCTCCATAGACCGGTCCTTTATAGATGACTCGAGCAAGTCTACCACAATCAGCGTGTCAACACCCAACAAGTAAAGCCCTACCAGGAACAAATCAACTGGTATGCCTACTTTCGTCACTACCATCAAACCACTTGCTCAAGTCCCTAAGGTTCCATGTTTCTATAAAAGAGATTACCATCCCACATGTTGCATAGTTTATTAGTCAAAATTAATTAGCAACCACCAACCCATGTTGAGCAAAGCTAAGCAAGAATCTACCCATAAAAAGGTTACCACTACAGGGTATCAAGGACTGATCATGAAAATTTCTAGTAAACTATCCTTAAGGGTTTCCCATCAAAATTAGACATCTAATGCAAGAAAGCATAAATAAAAGTGATTATGGTGTGCAAAAGTAAAGGTACAAAAAAATAGCAAGATGTTCAAGGACACTTGCCCGTTTCCTGATGCTCCACTACTCAGAAGCGTTCCTTCACGCGCAGCAATCAACTGAAACAACACAATGCTACACTAAGAACAATACACCAGACAATAAAATCATTTTAGAAAAGCGTACTACTAGCTAACGTGAGCTAGCTACGAACAATAGAGCGCGTGAGAGGCTAAAGCGAAGCTACGGGTAGAAAGGGCACAACTATCGGTAAAGATTATATTATAAGAAAGAAGGAACTATATGCTTGATTTATTTTATTTAAAGAAATATGTTTAATGGGTATTTCGGAGAAATACCACATGTTGTAACTTAATTAAATTTATGCTTGAATAGAAAGCACGGTATAAACCTAGTCATATTTTATTTATAAAAGTTTATTAGAATTTATACCAATTTAACATTTATCTTTATAAAAGAGAAACTATGTGAGAGCAACTAGCGAATTTTTATGTGTCGGGTTGAGCTAAACAAGTTATAAATAAAACACATTTAAAATTCAAATTAATCAAGTTAACATTTGTTAAAGGAAAAACGAAGGTTAAACCTATGTTTGATTTTATTTAAAAGAGGTTGAATTTGGACACTAATCAAATTAATATAAGGTTTAATTTTTAGAAACAAGAAACATGATGAAGGTCGCTGCTAACATGTGCGCTACGACAAAACGAAGCTAATGCAACTTGAACGAGCTAAAACGGAGCTAGGATGAGAAAGATATGGGCTTTGGAAGGTTCTCGGGGCTTATGTGTGATTATCGAAGGATTACAGGGGTTAACAGGGAAAATTCGCAAGGCACGGTGAACAGTGCTCATGAAATGGTCAAAACAGAGGGTCCTAGGTGCAAAAGAGGCTCGGTTTGACCAAACTGTAAAAGGTGGGATTTTTCTAGGGGTTTTCAGCAAGGTTGCAAAGACACAGAGATTGAGGGAGAGATTTCCAGATTTGGTAGGGGGCTTTGTGCAAAGGAGCGGCTAACGGGGCTGCTGTGCTGATGTGGCGCCACACGGCGAGCTCTGATTGGCCATGCGTGACGTGGTGCTGACAGCGCCCATGGACTGGCCGTGGACTCGTGGTCCATTGGTCCAAGGTGCACCCATCCAAGGGGTACACCTTCATTTAATCAGGGCCACTTGTGGGAGATCTGGCGGCTTTGGTGTGCTGCTCTAGAGGGGTCACTGGTTGCAGAGGGAGGCGGCGGCGCACGGCGGTGACCCGCCGGAGCATCGCCGGAGACGGGGTCGTGGAGGCTACGGGGCACCGTTTTGCGTGCGGTTTGGATGGGGAGAAAGAGGAGGATGGTGCGGAGCTCACCTGGTGTTCGTGGTTGACAGAGCGGCGACAGAGGGCGCGTGCGACGGTCGGAGGCGGACGGCGTCGCGGGCACTCACGGAGGAGGGTGCTTCGGCCTCGGGTTCGTGCTCCCGGGCGTCGCGACGTCTTCCTGGTGATCCTGCGACGGCCAAGGAAAAGGAGGGCGGGTGAGAGGCGGCTCGGTCGACGGAAAACAGCGGCAAGGGGAGCTCTTCACCGTGGCGTTGGCGCCGGCGACTGACGGTGAACGGCGGCATTGGAGTGAGAGGGAGCGGGCGGGGTGGCAAAGGGGAAAAGGGAGGGCTCGTTGCTGGCCATTTATAGGGGAGGAGGAGGACACAAGGCGGCCGGGATAGGGGGGCGGCATCTCCGGCCGTGACAGGAGCAGCACGGGCTCGCCATGCCATCTGGGGCTCCGGGTGCACCTAGAAGGGATGTGGGGCAAGGGGAGACGCGCAGAGGGGCGCAGCAGCGGGCGCAAGTGGCGGGAGTTGCGGTGAGGGGCGCGGAGACGCGCGGCACGCTCGGGATTTGAAAATCCCGGACGGCGGTGCTGCTGTCTCGGTGAAGCAGGGGAGGGAGGAAGAAGGAAGGTGGAGGTGGAGGCGCCGACAGGTGGGCCAGGGCTGGCAGTGAGAGAAGGAGGGGGTGTGGGAAGTGGGCTGCGGGCTGCTTTGGGCCGGTGAGGGAGAGGTGAGATGGGCCAGAGGGGTTAGGTGGGCCGGTGGAAGGGAGGAGGGTGCTGGGCTGGTGTTGGGCGTGGCCCAAGAAAGGGAAGGGGATTGGTTGGGCTGGATCAAGAGTTTGGGTCCAAAGGACATTAGATGTAGATGCTTATATATATATATATATATAGAGAGAGAGAGAGAGAGGGATATGGATTGGCCCCCAATTTTAGAGAGAGAAGAGATGGGCTTGGGTAGAGAGAGATGGGTCCAAGATATAATTAGGGAGAAAAAAAGAGAGGATGGTTTTAGAGAGAGAAGAAAAGACCTTTAGGTTGTAGGGTGAGAAAGAGAGATTTGGAGAGAAAGAATTAGAGAGAGAGGGAGATGGTTCTTCGAGAGAAGAAACAACTCCATGGTAGGGAGAGAAAAGCCTTGCTAGGGAAAAGGTTGGATTGGAAAGATTTAGAGAAAAAGATTGGAGAGATATAGAGATACCATGATTAACCTATGGACGAACCTATTCAAGTTTAAAAACTCAAAATCATTTTTCACACAATAAACATTATGCATTTGCAGCATGAATGCAACAAACAATTATTTATAGCCTATGATTCATTTATTTAATTTAGAAAATATTATTTATTTTGAAATCATTATACACACTGTCTATTTAAAGTCTAAAAAATTTTAATAAAAATTTAAATCCTAGCCAAATTGCAAACTAGGGTGTTACAGTTTTATTATTCAATAAATCATGATCACCATTGATTTGAGCTCACCACAATGATATCTTTTATGGTTTTGCTTGTGGAAAAGTAATGGAAGTTGCCGCTTTGTTTTACCTACACAATGTTTTATATGACATGACTATTTCCTCTCTCCCAAGGAACTTAATTTGATTAAATACCGGCTCTTTTGTTTGTGGAGGTTAAATGACTAATTTTTTAGACCCACTTACTCTTGATCTTTGATTTAAGTTTACCAATGACCTATGCCTTGCACTTATTTTATCTAAATTCTTATGCTATCTACATATGTGAACCTCTTGCAAAGTTCTACCTACCAAAGCCTACACACATACAAGTACTTTCATGATATAACCTTTAGTTTGCAAACTTATATCTTCATGAGTTGGATTAGAATTGATTTCTATGGTACGAGACTAAGAAGCTGGTCATTCATTTGTGTATCTTTTTCATGCTAGCCATTCTTGTCCATGCATTATGAGTTTCTACACTGGAAATTTCACAAACCTTGCTGGGCATCCACCCTAAACCCAAAACATCTTTTTGAGATACCCTCCTCGTCCACAACCTAATACTTTAGTATGGATTGTTATTCCGAGGAATATCCGAAGGAGTCGAGGCGCTACAAATTGGACTAATTTTTGGAGACCTCCAAGATGACGCAAGAAAAATCAGATTTCACGTGGAGAAGTCCCAGAAGATTTGATGTATTTTCTAGACAAGATATGAGATTTTCTGTACCTATCTTAGCAAAAAAAGTATAACACCCCGTTTTCTCACGGACGAGCAAGTGTGTAAGCATGGGGGAGGAGCCACTAGGAAGGTACAATGTTGTCTAGAGTTCAGGGGAGTAAAAAATGAACGAATGAAAAAAAAGAGAAAGAAAAAGAAAAAAAGAGACAAAAAGAAGAGTGTGATAAAAAAAGCTCCACAGTTCTCTAGCTTCATTTGAATTTTCAAGAGGTGCTTCAAGATCAAGTTCCATACTCAAATTTCCAACCATGTGCAATCCGATAACAAGGACTTTATTTGTGTCTTGGGATCATCCACTTACCACTTGCAGATGTCCACTTATCAAAATGTGTGTGTTCCATCCCTCTCCCCCTTCAACATTATTTTTCCATGTTTTTTTGACTAGTCTCGGTAATTCCAATATATCTCTCTCCTAGTTCGACAATATTTCAAGTATAATGTTTTGCTAGGATTGTTTTTACCTACCAAGCTCCACATAAGCTTTCCACTTTCATATATGAGTAGAATAGATTGAGAATAATCTAGTATAGGTTTGAGTGACTTGATGAGATGAGTGTTTCCATGAGCTTTTGCAAGAGGATCTCGCTATGTTGGATAAGCATCTTTTTGAAAACTCTTCACAATGCAACAATGTAAAAGATTGAAGTTTGCTTAAGTTTGAGAGCACTATATTTGTTTTATTGTCGCATGTTCTTTAATGCTAGTCTATCTTCCATGATGAAGTGATCGGTCAAAACTTGAACCTTAATGCTAAATACTTGAGAGAGCAATATGTCTTGTTGTGTATAACTAAGTGCAGGGAAGACGTTGAAGGGCAGCGCTGATTTCCAAGTTAAGCAAAGATCTTGGGCTTACTCGAGGACGAGCAAGGTTTAAACATGGGGGTGTGTTGACGGTCGATTTCTGTCAACCAAGAGCACTTGTTACACTTTGGTTTGATCTTTGAATTATAACTAACCCGCCACTAGGCATACTAATGATGTAACAAGTTCACACTTGCATGTTCTTTTTGGAGTATAATGTTTACACAGGATTTACGCGCTTAAAGGAGCACTTTCGGGTAAAGTTCATCGAGCAATTTATGAGAAGATCACGAAGCCCAGCGTAAGTCAAGACACGAAGTGAACATGACTCCAAATATCCCGAGGACCGAAGCGTGAAGCCGTGAAACTCCGAGGACCTAAATAGAAGATGTGGGAGTTCGCGCACCAACTACCCTTATCTAAACCGCGGGGAAAACGACGTCAAGGACCCGCATGAAGTTCAGAAAATATTCATGAAGACAGGAGAAGCATCGGGGAGCGAACTGGGTCGAAATGGGCCCATGCTGGTCGGCCTAGGCCGGCCGACCTACACTGTTTCAGTGTTGGTTTGGCCTCCCCTTTGACCTAGACCCTCCTCGATCTATTTATATCGCCTGCCTCTAACGGCCGCCACATCCATTCATCAGAGAGCCGCCAAATTAAAGGAGACACGCCGAAGGGAGCCAACGGCCGCCGCAAGTCCTCGAGTCGCCTAGGAGATGGCCTAGGCCATGCCCTAGCCGCCATGGTTGGCCCTGCGTGGTGAAGCCATGGTGGAGTTCTGGAGCCATGCCTTGAAATTATCAAGGCAATTGTACATTCAATATTCGATGATGATATAAATCATATCTTTTCTTTACTTTGATCTACTTCGACGAGTTGGACTCTTCTCAGTGGTTAATAGAATTTGGCAAATCATATGCAATTTGGAAAATCAAATAAAAATTTGGAAAGGGAAATATGTGATAAATACCATCTTTAACCTTTTTGGTAGAAAGGACTCATCATTTTTAGTCTAACGGGTTGGACTCTTCTCAGCGGTTAATACCACTCGGCATCCCACTCCTGAGAAGTAGAGGGTAATGCCTTCTCAACCTTCCGGCACTCTTTATGAATTTTCTTTTGTTTCAATGTTGACGGAGATTTCTTCGTTGGGGGTGAAGGCTCCGTCCTTCCCCCAAGCTGCTCAACACTACCTTGCACCAAATAGCATTGCTCTTCTTTATCTTGAAACCTGAACATCAAGTTCCTCTTCCCAATGCGGAAACGGATCACTCCTGCTCGCACATTGATTCTAGCTCTGACATCACTGAGAAATGGTCGCCCAAGGATGAGCGGCATTCCTCCCTCATCGTCCATATCAAGGACCACGAAATCCGCGAAGACATAAGAGTTCTTGACCTTGACCAATAGACTCTCAATAATTCCTTCTGTATATCGTATCGATGAATCGGCGAGTTGGATAGTCCGTGCTGTTGGAGAGACAACTGGATATCTGCTGACATTTTGTAGCGTCGATCACTTAAGAACAGATTTGGAATCCATCCTTAGCATCAGCGCTACAAATGCTTGTTGGCATTTCTTAACGTCACCACTAACGACGTCGAGTTAGCGTGAACATCAAGACTTGCCAAAGGTAAATATAAACAATCATGAACGAATCCACAAGCGCACAAATAAACCATTGTAGCATTTCCCCAAGGAAGGAGAATATTTCAAGGGTATCGTATCCGTGGAAGGCAACAACGGATATCATAGACTTATGCTTTTGCACTGAATGTAAACCAAGAGATAGATACAGGGAACAACAACTCAAAGGCAGAGGTAAGATAAAAGATATGATAGGGTAGTGTGACACACACTCAGATCTACCTCTACTCTAGTACACTTGGCTTAGGGGGAACATACGAGTTAGCTCTAGGTTCTAATGTATTAAACATACATAGCTAGAAAATACGAGAGATAGGCATGAAACACTGCATGAGAGGGTATGGTTCAGCACCTAGGTACAAACGGGGAGATAGCCCACCAAAACCAGCACTCTGCGAAACTATACTTTAGACTCCTACAGCAATACCTTAGCGCGGAGGGTTCCAAAGGGTCCAACAACTATCACCACTACGGCCTACCTCAATCGTTACGGGGGGCATGCTCATAACTAACATAGCCACACAACCCAGGCATCATGCCTGCGTTGCTGCTAGACTTCACCCGGCCCGGGCTATTGTGACCCAGGGTGAGAGCCACCAGAAGACTGGTCAACTTAGACCGAGTACCGTGGCTTGAACACAAACCTCATGCAACACTATCATGCCATCTAACAAGATCAACTATGGGTAGACATACGAACGGATACGAACTCTCTTATGTCTAGTCAACAAGATCAAAGGGGTGTGTTCGTGAAGAACACGAGCCTCTAACTTATGAACAAACACATAAGGAATGAGTAAATCATCCTTCAAGTGGATCAAAAGGTAGTGTTCACGAAGAACACGAGCCTTTAAATGATGAACAAGAGATGAACTCAAGAACATATCAAGCATATGATCTACCATGACTTTATATGAAATAGCTGAATAACTGAAGTAGATCAAAGTCATACAAAGAAATAAAGATAAAAGAGAACTCATACCTAGACTCCAAAGTAGACTTGGAACCTGAATAAGAGCTACTCTAAATGTGAGAGGAGAATGATAGTGGTGTGTGTGAAATGGGAGCCCCTCCCCTTCTATTTATAGGCAAGGAGGAGGCTTGCCTTGGGCACCAAATGGCCTCATAACACCCGGGAGTGAAGCAAGTGACCAATGAGCAGCTGCCACATGTAGGGGCAAGATGGGGTGAGCCAGAGGCAGTTCGGCCGATCCAAGGATCGACCGGCCCCTTAGGCCCCCCACTCGGGGTGGTTTTCCTCTGGGTGGATGCCTAGTGGGCCCTCTGCTCCATCCCCGGTGCATGGCTTGTTTTGGTATCTGAGGTGGGCCCCATGATCCATGTAAAGTCCATGTGTCGCTCTCTGATTCGTCGGTGAGTGCCTCCCTTGGATCAGTGACGTGGACTGCCACGTGTTTCCTTGGTGGCAGCCACCTCCTCAACGGAGTTGGCATGGTTCTTCCATAGAAGGTGGGTTTCCATCTCTTTTAATGCCTATTTCACCTACTTACAAATAATCTCCAAGGATAAGTGGAACTACATTATTCAAACCAAAATGCAAGTAAATAATGTATATGCCTCCATTCATGTGAGAATATTGATGGCTGAAAGTAGTACTTAAGAGCCGTCAACAAACTCCCCCAAGCTTACCTCTTGCTCGTCTCGAAGCAAGACATTAGATACTTAGGTTGGTTGATCAGGAGTTGCTACGATGTCATATTCTTAACTTATGGCAAACATACAGCAAGGTACTCTACCAAGAGTTGAACAAGTTGGCAATGTTCTTACCATTCACTTGATGACCTGGGGCATATAGCTTCACCTGCCTTAGGCGGTTGAGAGACAGAATGGTTATATAGCAAATGCATAATCACTCATACCTTGATCAGCTATCAATTCGGAGGTTTTGCAAAATTTTCAAAAGAAAATCAGAGTTCCTCAAATGATACTCTCGGATCGCTCAAAGGTGTATGGTTCCTCACCAAGGCATCAATGTTGCCTTTTTCACATCGTACTCCTAATAGGCTTATGTGGAGCTGTAGGTAGGGAAGAAATGTGGCATACTTGTCTCTCATATTTTGCTAAGTCAAAAACCAGATCATTGGAAGAAACAAACAAACATCCTGATCAAGATGTGCATATGTGTGATGGTGATGAGCATGGTAAGGTGGATACTAGGCTCGGAAATGGGTTCTAGATATTACCATGCTTTTCATAAAAAATGAGGGGATGATGGTAGGGTGCACACTAGCCCCGGAGTAGGTACTAGTTATTACCATCTATATGGTGGAACTCTTTCTCTTGCACATATCAATACCTTTCTCCTTTTGGACATTTTCGAGACTTGGGCTAGCTCTCTTTATTTTATTTTAGCCATGCTTTTGAGCATGCTTTTCTCTTTTTTTTAGCTAGCCCCTTGTCTCTGTTGGAGATATTTGGAGAGGGATGAATGATACAAAGATGCATAGAGTTTTATTTGTGGAAGAATGCATAAGCAAAATGGAACAAATGATGAATGCTAACTTCCAGTGTAGAAGTTTAGCATGAACGTGTACATGATCTTGATCAGGGGAGTATGAGTTCTAACAAGGGTCACAACAATTTGACAAAGCTCAATGAGAGAACAAGCTTCATATGTCGAGGCTAACAAGAGCTAGAATCTACATAAGGCCTTGGATAGGAAATGCTCATCATTGAGGAACTCATCATGTTTTGATTTTTCAAAAAGGAAAACTCCGGATGTCAAGCATCACTAGGTACAAGATCATAGCACTCTATTATACAAAATCATGTCTCACAACAACTTAGGCAAGGATCATGCTTTTTGCTACCCACAGTTTTCAAGCTAAGGTTTGAACATGCAAGCCAACAAACTCAAAACTTAGGTAGGATACAAAGTTGTAAGCAAGACATACGAGAAGAATAAACAGAGCAACTATTCATCATTTTAACCATAGAGGCAAAGCATTCTTACTATGCATATCAAAGCAAACTAAGCAAACTTGATGAAAGCAAATAAATCTTTTTGGTCTTTTTATTTTTGCACATTTTTTGGGTTTTCATTACAAGATATTCTGAAAACAAAGGAAGATACAAGTTACCTCAGGATGGGGGTCCTCCCCCTAGCTAGCTTCAGGATCACTGCGGAGGAGGGAAGAAGGAACCGTGACTCGCATAGTAAGCCCTCTGCTCCTCCATGTGTCGCTGCTGAGCCTGCTGCATGGCTTCAATCCTCTCACCAGCCTGACGCTACCACGCTGAGGTAGACTCGACGTTGGTGTTCAGTGTCTCCTCCAATCCCGTGACCTGGACGGTGAGCTCTCCCATCTGCTACGCGAGCTGAGCATCGCGTGCAGAGGTCGAACTGTGCCGCCTGAAGGACGAAGACAGAGGCGGACCACCGGAGCTAGAACTAGCGGGTGTAGCCCACTGAGCACCGCTTGCACTCACCCAAGCCGTGCCACTCGCACTCACTGGTAGGTGGGTTGATCCTAACCAGGTGCATATCCAGGGGTAATCCCGAACATGTACCCCGCAGGGGCCCCTCCTGCCACCGGTGGTGTAGCAGGCCGTGGCTGTGGCTGTAGTGGTGGCTGTGACTACTGCATGTGTGCTCTCTTTGCCGCGCTTCTGGTGGATCTGCCTGAAACACTAGCACGACGGCTTTCCTCTTGTGTAACAAGGGGAATGGTCAATGACTCCGAGCTATACAATCGAAACCCCGGGTTAGGTAACGGGATTTGATTTTCATAACCGGTAAAGAAGAAAGTCAAAGAATCATTTGGGCCTTTCTTAAGTATATGCCCTTGGATTAAGTATGCCTCATCAATGAGAACTCGGGGCGTCCCAATGAAGGGTACGGGATTCCCGCTAAGAACCCCGAGTCTGAGAACAATACGAGTCACCAAAGACGTACACTCAATAGGACCTATCATCTTAAAATTCGTCAACCATTGTCGAATCATAGCTTTAACGGGAGAGACCTTGTTTAGCAGCGGCGTATAATAGCATCAACTCATCGCTGCGCACGAGCCGAACATCCTCTCGTGGAAAGAGAGTAATGGCAAGCCACTTGTGCCACAAACGGAGAGTGGGATGCACAATATCATTGCATAGAGGCACAAGTTTGCCACTGTCAACAAGACTAGAGATGTCTGCCCAGAAAGAGTCTCGAACAAAACCCTCACAAGCCTTCTTCAAAAAAAGAGCACAACGCTGATTAAAACCAAGGAGACGACTGAGTTGCTTCCAAGAAACACGGTAATCAGTCCCAAAAAGACGAAACTCAATACCATCCGGATCCTCGGTAAGAGAGCAAAGAAACTTGATGGTGAGAGGCCGAGAGCCAGGCTCTGTAACCGGCGCAAACTCCTCCCAACCAAGAGCATGCCAAATGGAAGCAAACTCGAGGTCCATAACTGTTTTCTCCATAAGTGACGGGTCGAAGCCCTGGGTGTGGGCGAAGACTCGATCCTTCAAGAGAGCATAGGTCTGCTCCTCTCGAGGCCCCGCAAGCTGAGGTAGGGGGTGTAGTCGACGACCTCCTCCGCTGCTTGTGGCTCGGCTTGCTCTTCTCGCTCCTCTTCATAATCCATCATTGATGGGCTCGGTATCGGCTCAACAGGGACGGATGAACTCGCGCTTGCCCGTGAACGGGAGCGTGTCACCCTCCTGAGAGCGTTCGCTGCCCAACTCATGCTAGCACAACAACGGGACAACAAGAGCAACTTGGTGATGGATGAGTGAAATCGAATGAAATTCTTACCGAGCTTGCTCCACCAATAGCAATACTTTCAGCAACACAATAGAGAGAACACTTGATGATCCAAACTTGAGCAAGAAATCCAAGAAAACCAAGAGAGCAAGGAGTAGAGAGGGGAGTGTGAGTGAAATGAGTTGAATGGGTGAAGAACACCCCCTCTCCCCCTGCTATTTATAGGCAAATGCGCCGGGCATCCTGACATAGCCATTGGGCAACGTCTAGGAGCCGTTGGAGCAAGGTGGGGCCCAGCAGCCGTTGGGCAGCTTCGGCCGAACCTGGGGTCGGCCGACCCCAGGCTGGGCCAACCTACCCCCTGCCTTGGCTAGTGGCTCCCCAACGGCTAGCTGGGGGCCTGCCTGAGTGCCTCGGCCCAAATTCCCCCGAATTATTTTTCACATGATTTTTCTACAATTTTCAAACTCAGAAATTATTTTAAGAAATTTTATTTGCAAAGGGAAAAGGGCTAGATAAATCTAGCATGCAGATGCAAGGTTTGGAAAAATCAAATATGCAATTTTGAAAATCAAATAAAATTTTGGAAAGGGAAATATGAGATAAATACCAGCTTTAACCTTTTTGGTAGAAAGGACTCATCATTTTTAGTCCGACGAGTTGTACTCTTCTCAGCGGTTAATTCCACTCGGCACCGCACTACTGAGAAGTAGAGGGTGGTGCTCTCTCAATCTTCCGCCATACTTTATGAATTTTCTTTTGCTTCTTCGACGGAGATTTCTTCTTTGGGGGTGAAAGCTCTGTCCTTCCTCCAAGCTGCTAAACACTATCCTGCACCAAATAGCATTGCTCTTCCTTGTCTTGAAACTTGAATACCATGTTCCTCTTCCCAATGCGGAAGCGGATTACTCCGGCCCCCACATTGATTCTAGCTCGGACGTCACTTAGAAATGGTCGCCCAAGGATGAGCGGCATTCCTCCCTCGTCATCCGTATCAAGGACCACGATATCTGCCAAGACATAAGAGTTCTTGACCATGACCAATAAACTCTCAACGATTCCCTCTGGATATCGCATCATTGAATCAGCGAGTTGGATAGTCCGTGTCGTTGGAGAGAGAGCTAGATATCCCAGTTGCTCGAACATGGCCTTGGACATATGATTGACACTTGCACCAAGGTCATAAAGGGCATGCTTGATCGTCTTGTAATAGATGGTGCACGTAATAGCCGGATACCCAGGATCTCTTCTGTGCAGAACTGTTGATTCCTCCCATGGATCTAGAATTTGTTGTATAGGCTTTCCTGCATAGTTTGGAGCATGTGTCTTCCTAGGTGGCTTACCCCACCTAGTCGACACTACACTAACATTTTCACAAGAGGACACGGGTTGCCCCGGGATCCTCCCGTTATCAGCAGACGGAACCAAAGGAGCTAACTGAGCTAACTGGGTTTCTAACATTTTGTTAAAATTCAGCTGACTCTTCTGAGCAGAAGAAAAATTTTCAAGCTTAACGTTGAGACTTTCCAAGGTTTTATCAAGGGCAGCTAGCTTTTTGTTAACACCTTCATTAATCTTAGCTTGCCCGAAAACAAGATCTGTCAAGGAAGTTTGGTTGGAGTTATACAAGTTACCTTGGGTACCTCCTTGATAATAAGGGCGTTGTTGATTCCACGTTTGGCCTCCTTGTTGAGGTGGACGATAACCATTGTTGTTACCGTTCATGTAAATCACTTCCTCCTGAGTCTTAGGACAGTAGTTTCCCGAATGCCCAGTGTTGCCACACACCTCACAAGTCATATGAGAATCCATAGGCAGAGTAGTGGTGGCCATGACAGGCTTCTCGCTGGTGTAGTCATCCAATCTCTTCATAAGAAGGTCCAGCTTGGCAGTAATCATATCTGCTTCCTTGACAGTATGAGTACCCTCTCGGACGTGGTTGGAGTCTTTCATCACTCCACCCTTGGATGGATACCATCTTCTCAATTAGTGATTTAGCATTATCAACAGTGAGTGAGAAGAATGCTCCCTGAGCAGTAGCATCAATATGGCCTCGGGCTGTCGAAGTCAACCCATTATAAAAGCTTTGAAGAATAACCAAATCCTCCATCCCATGGTGAGGACAGGCTAGGACATACTCTTGAAGCCATTCCCACGCCTCTGGAATGGATTCACTTGCTGCTTGCTGAAAGCTAGAAATCCTTCCATGAAGAGCATTGGTTTTCCCCAATGGGAAGAACTTCTTGAGGAATGCCTCTGAATTATCCCAAGTATTAATGGCATCACGATTCGCATAGAAACAGTCGAAGACGAACAACATCCATATTTGCACCCCTGATGATGAAAGTGCTGCATAGCTCTAGGAATTGTTGCAAATGGGCATTAGCATCCTCATTTGGCTTGCCACAGAATGGGCTAGCCTGTACCATCGTAATTAGACCCGTCTTGATCTCAAAATTTTCAGTCCCCATTGCTACCTCAGGGCCTTGCAGCACCTGGTCAGCAGAAGGAGCTGAGTACTCACGAAGTGTCTTCTGGGCCATAGCGTTTGAAGTGGATCGTACAAAGGAAGCTGGATTGCCTTCCGGACGAGTACGACGAGGTGAGTCGAAATGAATTCGAGCCTTCCTCACTAGTGACTCGGGATCTTCAATGAAATTCTCTGGTAAGTCAAAACCAGTCATACACTACCTGTCTTCATCATCAAAAGATAAAAGAAGACAATCAAGGTTAGCATGCATTGAGTGTTGTCCTAACCTACTCATGATTTATAAACAGATGCAAAGCATAGTCATGATAATCCTGTTCCTTCCCCGACAACGGTGCTAGAAATGCTTGTTGACATTTCGTAGTGTCGATCACTTAAGAACAGATTTGGAATCCATCCTTAGCGTCAGTGCTAGAAATGCTTGTTGGCATTTCTTAACATCACCACTAACGACGCCGAGTTAGCGTGAACATCAAGACTTGCCAAAGGTAAATCTAAACGATCATGAACGAATCCGCAAGCGCACAGATAAACCATTGTAGCATTTCCCCAAGGAAGGAGAATATTCCAAGGGTATTGTATCCGTGGAAGGTAATGGCAGATATCATAGACTTATGCTTTTTCACTGAATGTAAACCAAGAGATAGATACAGGGAACAACAACTCAAAGGCAGGGGTAAGATAAAAGATATGATAGGGTAGTGTGACACACACTCAGATCGACCTCTACTCTAGTAATGTAGGCTTAGGGGGAACATACGAGTTAGCTCTAGGTTCTAATGTACTAAACATACAAAGCTAGAAGATATGAGAGATAGGCATGAAACATTGCATGAGAGGGTAAGGTTTAGCACCTAGGTACAAACGGGGAGATAGCCCGCGATGACCAGCACTCTGCGAAACTATACTTTAGACTCCTACAACAATACCCCAGCGTGAAGGGTACCAAAGGATCCAACAGCTGTCACCACTACGTCCTACCTCAATCATTACGGGGGGCATGCTCATAACTAACGTAGCCACACAACCCAGGCACCATGCCTGCGTTGCTGCTAGACTTCACCCGGCCCGGGCTATTGTGACCCAGGGTGTGAGCCACCAGAAGACTGGTCAACTTAGACTGAGTACCGCAGCTTGAACACAAACCTCATGCAACACTATCATGCCATCTAACAAGATCAACTAAGGGTAGACATACGAACGGATACGAACTCTCTTATGTGTAGTCAACATGATCAAAGGGGCGTGTTCATGAAGAACACGAGCCTCTAACTTATGAACAAACACATAAGGAATGAGTAAATCATCCTTCAAGTGGATCAAAAGGTAGTGTTCACGAAGAACACGAGCCTCTAAATGATGAACAAGAGATGAACTCAAGAACATATCAAGCATATGATCTACCATGACTTTATAAGAAATAGCTAAATAACTGAAGTAGATCAAATTCATACAAAGAAATAAAGATAAAAGAGAACTCATACCTAGACTCCAAAGTAGACTTGGAACCTCAATAAGAGCTACTCTAGCCAACCCCCAAGCCTTGGAGACTAAAAGTGAGAGGAGAATGAGAGAGTGGTGTGTGTGTGAAATGGGAGCCCCTCCCCTTCTATTTATAGGCAAGGAGGATGCTTGCCTTGGGCACTAAATGGCCTCAAAACACCCGGGAGTGAAGCAAGTGACTAATGAGCACCTGCCACGTGTAGGGGCGAGATGGTGCGAGCCAGAGGCGGTTCGGCCGATCCAAGGATTGGCCAGCCCCCTAGGCCCCCCACTCGGGGTGGTTTTCCTCTGGGTGGCTGCCTTGTGGGCCCTCTGATCCATCCCTGGTGCATGGCTTGTTTTGGTATCCGAGGTGGGCCCCTTGATCCATGTGAAGTCCATGTGTCGCACTCTGATTCGTCGGTGAGTGCCTTCCTTGGAACAGTGACGTGGATTGCCACATGTTTCCTTGGTGGCAGCCACCTCCTCAGCTGAGTTGGCATGGTTCTTTCATAGAAGGTGGGTTTCAATCTCTTTTAATGCTTATTTCACCTACATACAAATAATCTCCAAGGACAAGTGGAACTACATTATTCAAACCAAAATGCAAGTAAATAATGCATATGCCTCCATTTATGTGAGAATATTGATGGCTGAAAGTAGTACTTAACAGCCGTCAACAATATCCTAGTTGCTCGAACATGGCCTTAGACATGAGATTGACACTTGCACCAAGGTCACAAAGGGCATGCTTGATCGTCTTTTAATAAATCATGCATGTGATAGCTGGTTAGCCAGGATCTCTTCTATTCAAAACTGCTGATTCCTCCCATGGATCTTGGATTTGATGTATGGGCTTTCCTGCATAGTTAGGAGCACTCGTCTTCCTAGGTGGCTTACCCCACCTAGTCGACACTACACTAACATTTTCACAAGAGGACACAGGTTGCCCTGGGATCCTCCCGTTATCAGCAGATGGAACCAAAGCATCTAACTAAGCTAACTGAGTTTCTAACATTTTATTTAAACTTAGCTGGCTCTTCTGAGCAGAAGAAAAACTTTCAAGCTTAACGTTGAGACTTTCCGAGGATTTATCAAGGGCAGCTAACATTTTATTAACACCTTCATTAATTTTAGCCTGCCCGAAGACAAGATTTCTCAAGGAGGGTTGGTTAGAATTGTAAGTATTACCTTGGTTATCTCCTTTATAATAAGGGCGTTGTTGATTCCACGTTTGGCCTCCTTGTTGTTGTGGATGATAACTATGGTTATTGCCATTCATGTACATCACTTCCTCCTGAGTTTCAGGACAGTAATTCCCCGAATGCCCAGTGTTGCCACATACTTCTCAAGTCATATCAGAATCCATAGGCAGAGTAGTGGTGGCCATGGCAGCCTTCTCACTGGTGTAGTCATCCAATCTTTTCATAAGAAGGTCCAGCTTTGCAGTAATCATATCTGCTTCCTTGATAGTATGAGTACCCCTCTGACATGGCTGGAGTCTTTCATCGCTCCATCCTTAGTTGGATAGCATCTTCTCAATAAGTGATTTGGCATTATGAATAGTGAGTGAGAAGAATTCTCCCTGAGCAGCAGCATCAATATGGCCTCGGGCTGTCGGAGTCAACCCATTATAGAAGCTTTGGAGAATTAGCCAATCCTCCATCCCATGGTGAGGACAGGCCAGGATGTACTCCTGAAGCCTTTCCCAAGCCTTTGGAATAGATTCACTTGCTGCTTGCTGAAAGCTAGAAATCCTTCCACGAAGAGCATTGGTTTTGCCCAATGGAAAGAACTTCTTGCGGAATGCTTCTGAACACTTGTCCCAAGTATTGACAGCGTCACGATTCGCATAGAACCATTGCTTGGCTTTCCCCATGAGAGAAAAAGGAAACAGTCGAAGACGAACAACGTCCATATTTGCACCCTTGATGATAAAAGTGCTGCATAGCTCTAGGAATTGCTACAGATGTGCATTAGCATCATCATTTGGCTTGCCACAAAACGGACTAGCCTGTACCATCGTGATTAAACCCGTCTTGATCTCAAAATTTTCAGTCCCCACTGCCACCTCAGGGCCTTGCTGCACCTGGTCAGCAGAAGGAGCTGAGTACTCATGAAGCGTCTTCTGGGTCATAGCGTTTGACGTAGATGGTACAAAGGAAGCTGGATCGCCTTCCGCACGTGTATGACGAGGTGAGTCAAAATGAACTCGAGCTTTCCTCACGATTGACTCGGGATCTTCTTTGAAATTCTCCGGTAGGTCGAAACCTGTCATACACTACCTGCCTTCATCATCTAAAGATACAAGAAGACAATCAAGGTTAGCCTACATTGAGAGTTGCTCTAACCTACTCATGATTTATAAACAGATGCAAAGCATAGTCATGATAATCATGTGCCTTCCCCGGTAACAGTGTCAGAAATGCTTGTTGGCGTTTCTTAACGTCACTACAAATGACGCCGAGTTAGAGTGAGCATCGAGACTTGCCAAACGTAAATCTACCAATCATGAACGAATCCGCAAGCGCACACGTAAACCATTGTAGCATCTCCCCAGGGAAGTGAGTGTTCCAAGGTTATCGTATCTGTGGAACGCAATGGCGGATATCAAGACTTATGCTTTTGCACTGAATGTAAACCAAGAGATAGATATAGAAGACAACAGCTCAAAGACAGGGGTAAGATAAATAATATGATAGGGGTAGTGTGACACACACTCTGATCTATCTCTACACTTAGCACAATACGGCTTAGGGGGGACATACGAAGCTAGCTCTAGGTTCTATGGTACTAAATATACAGAGTTAGATGATACAAGAGATAAGCATAAAGCATTGCATGAAAGGAAAGGTTCAGCACCCAGGTACAAACGGGGAGATAGCTCGCGACGACCAGCACTCTGCGAATCTATCCTTTAGCCTCCTACAGCAATACCCCAGCGCGGAGGGTTTCAAAGGGTCCAACAGTTGTCACCACTGCGGCCTACCTAACCGTTACGGGGTCAAGCTCATAACTAACGTAGCCACACAACGCAGGCACCATGCCTGCATTGCTGCTAGACTTCACCCGGCCCGGACTATTGTGACCTAGGGTGAGAGTCACCAGAAGACTAGTCAACTTAGACCTAGAACCGTAGCTTAAACACAAACTTCATGCAACACAACCATGCTATCAAACAAGATCAAACTAGGGCTAGTCATACGAACGGATACGAACTCTCTTATGTCTAACCAACAAGATCAAAGGGTCGTGTTCGTGAGGAACACGAGCCTCTAACTTATGAACAAACACATAAGGAATGAGTAAATCATCCTTCAACTGGATCGAAAGGTAGTGTTCATGAAGAACACGATCCTCTAAATGATGAACAATGGATGAACTCAAGAACATATCAATCATATGATCTACCACAACTTTATATGAAATAGCTGAATAACTGAAGTTGATCAAAGTCATACATAGAAATAAAGATACAAGAGAACTCATACCTAGACTCCCAAGTAGACTTGGAACCTGAAAAAGAGCTACTCTAGCCTACCCCCTAGCCATGGAAACTAAAAGTGAGAGGAGAGTCAAGAGAGATGTGTGTGAGAAATGGGAGCCCCTCCCCTTCTATTTATAGGCAAGGACCAGGCTTGCTTGGAGCACCAAATGGCCTCAAAACACCCGGGGATGCAGCAAGTGACCAATGATCAACCACCACGTGGAGGGCCAGGATGGGCGGCCACTAGGTCGGTTCGGCTGATCCTAGGATCGGCTGACCATCTAGGGCGGCCCCAGCAAGTGTGCTTCCTCTGGGTGGCCTCTAGGTGGGCTCTCTGGTCACTCCCCCGTGCATGCCAAGTTTCCAGATAAGTTGGAGCTCTGGTGGGCCCATGGATCCATGTGAAGTCCATGTGTCGCTCTCTGATTCATCGGTGAGTGCCTCCCTTGGATCAGTGACATGGATGCCACTTAGAATTAGTGTGGCAGCCACCTCCTCAACTGAATTGGCATGGATCATTCCATAGAAGGTGGGTTTCCGTCTCTTTTTATGCTTATTTCACCTACGTACAAATAATCTCCAAGGACAAGTGGAACTACATCATTCAAACCAAAATGCAAGTAATAAATGCTTATGCCTCCATTTATGTGAGAATATTGATGGCTGAAAGTAGTACTTAATAGCCGTCAACAGTCTCCATCACCCCTATGTGCTTCAATCTATGTAAGATGATGGGTTAATGCCTCTGTTCATCCCTAGGGTTTTATGGGTCCTTGCTACGTAATCGCTACATGAACTTTATGCCTATCGATGCTTCATGGTTTATGTCTTTGTAAATGCTTTATTTACATATGTGTGTACAACATGTGGTCTTAGTATGGTTTGTGGTAATCGTGGTGATTAGCTTAACTCTATAGTTACTTAGATATAGATGCGTTAGCGAAGAGATTGTTTACCTTCGTGTAGTGATAGTATGAGAGAAGGGAAAAGGCCTAGTGACCGCATAACCACTGTGAAGCTAGAAAAGGCAACACCTCTTTCATGTAGTAGATGCATATCTATGTGATCCAAGACCCTAGGTAGGGAACACTTATCTACTTCAATCTCTCTCTTGTTTCAACCCTTGCCATCTAGTTTAGCCTTAGATTAACTTAGATTAGATTGCTCTTACTTTAGATTAATATCTCTTTCAAAGGTTTCCAATCAACTAGATTAGTACTAGGTTAAGCGCTAGCAATTCCCTTGCTCCTTGGTTTGACAAGAACCTTGGGGATCACCCCATGGTGAAAAAGGCTATAGGTGGTCCGTACGCTTGCGGATTGAAGTTTGTTACGAATTTTAACCATCAACAAGCCCTTTTTCTGGCACCATTGCCGGGGAGCAAGACAGTTTGCTACGTTTAATCTTGTATTAATTTTGTTGATTACTAAAATTTAACCCTCATTTTCTAGAAAAAAACCTTTTTGTGTTTTTCTTTTTTCAGTGCCTAGATGGATTTGTTCACCTCACCATTGGAAGACGAAGAGATGTCGCTAAGGGAGCTAGCAATGCCGTCAGCAGAGGACATTGAGTTGCAAAAATCAGACTTGACGCTTGCTGCAACCCACTACGAAGTGAAGCCTAGAATCATCAAGTTGTGGCAACAAACCCCTTTAGAGGATTGGAGGATGACAACCTATATAGACACATTAAGCAATTCATGATGATATGCAATATGGTGCAACAAGAAGGAGTTCTGGTCGCTTGGTTCAAGTGGAATATTTTTCCATTCTCTCTCGAAGATGAAGTGCGAAGATGGTACACACCTGCGTCCGTTGAAACAAAAGGAAATTGGGATGAGCTAGTGAAGAATTTTCTTTTGGAGTTCTTTCCCATAAGCAATGTCCAATACTTAAGGAGGCAAGTGATCACTTTCAAGCAAGGAGAGGATGAATGAATTGATGAAGCATGGGACCGTTTTAAAGAAATACTTGAGCAAGGCCCAAAATTGGGATTTTCCGGTGACTTGATGTTGCATACCTTTTATTTTTCACTAACCCCTAACTCCGATAGTTTTGTAAGAATGTGTGCAGGCAGTGATTTAATAGATAAAACAATTAGTGAAGCCCGAATCTTACAAAGGATAAGCAATGGAAAAAGAATGCAACGAGATTGGCAAATATGTTGTCGGGAGGAGCGAAACGACAAAAGCAAGCCCGGGATGCTTGCTGAAATTTCTGAAAAAGATGAACCGGAGGTCAAGGAAGATGAACCAATCATAAAGGAAATTGAAGAACTACTTCCTAAGGTAAGAAAAGTCATTTCGGATTTTTTTTTTGGGAAACAAGTCATTTCGGATATTAAAAATGTTGAAATTAACATGAACAATCTGATTGGATTCAAATTGTTTTTTCTCCCCTAATCAACTACCAAAGGAAGGAGGAACACCGACGCGTTGCCAAATGAATTGAAGACATTTTTTATCAAGAGATGAGTGGAGAATCGATCCAAAGAATATTAGAAGAAAGAGACGAAGAAGATGAAGGATGGGTCGATCAATATGACAACTCGAAGATTCATGATGAAGGAGCAGAAGAGTACAACCATGATGAGCCTAAAAGTCCCCTATCCACATCACCATGCACACCAATTGAAGAAGAAGATCTTGAAGAAATTGATTGGTCGTGGCCATAAAACCTTGGACGAGAATTCATTGCTAAGGAGATGAGGAAAATGACAAGAAGAGCTAGTGACTCGAAGGATAAATGGGAGGAAATAGGACTCAAGCTAGAAGATGAATGGGGAGGAGATGACATAGAGCAAATACTCCAAGAAGACCCCGCTCCACAAGGTTATAGCTTTTATGCTATTGAAGCCTACACCCTAGCAAATCAAGACATGGAAGTGCTCAAGGATGAACAAAAGAGTGAATCAACAATGAGCAATCTTGATGACATGTGGTACACGAAAGATAAAGAAAGCAACATACAAGACTTTGAAGATGAAGATTGTGATAATGAAGACTTCAAAGAAGAGACAAATGCATACATTGCTGAAAAATTACATGTTCTACACGATGAGATTAAGGGGATGCCAAAAGGTACCAAAGAGACACCTCCACTCGTCGAGATTGATTTGCTTTCAACACTACAAGACGAACCAAAGATCACTCTTGTTGAGAAAGCTCCGAGGCTAAGGTACACGCTGAAATCTCAAGATATTATTGGTATGTATGATGATATATTCAAATATTCATGTTGGACTAATAGTATGAATAATAGTTTAAATTACATGCCATGTTCCAATGATGATCATGTTTATAGGCTAGAATTTCTTTATAATGATGATGAGGTAATATTTATGTTTGAACCATTAATCTCACGCCTAAAGAACTTTTGACTAATGATGAGCTAAGTGCTTTGCATGAAACATATGCTTCTTTTAATTACACCTTAACTTGTTGCTACAATTTGCATGTGGTGTTGATTATGGACGCGTATGTTTACAATAAGTTTTGTAAATCTCGATCATGCTTTGCCCTTGGTCAAGCTAATGACCTTAAAGAATCATATGTCGGGAGAAGGCCCGATTTTCACTAACTATGCAGGAACACAATGGCTTGAATGATGTAAAGAGAAGTCATGCCCAAAGAGTTGTAAGATAAATCATCAACTTCTCTAAATCCCGCGATAGATGCTGCTGTCTTCATCAATTTGTGATATTGTTTAGATGTATACAAATGAAGAAAATGAGATATTCAGAAGCTCCATCAAGTTTCAATTCCAATGCATCAAGAACCAACGAATTTGGAGACCCGTGCAAGGAGTTATGGCAAAAATATTAAGTGTTGCACGTTCTGAAATTTCAGGACAGATTTCATCACCGGAGTAAAACAGACGTAACTCTCTTGTTCGGAGTCCGATTTGGGCAAATAAAGACTTGTTGGAAAGGAAACTTTGTGCACTGTGCAATGAAGTAGAGTTTGGGTACACATTCTATTCTGGACATTAAAGAAAAATTTGTGCAGAGGAGGCACCACCGAAGGGCATTAAGGAAGGAGATAGCGATGATGTGGGCAACATGGGAAGTGAATTAAAACTGCTTTGGCACCTATTCTTCTTGCATGATGGGCCATGTCTATGCGACGAAAAGAAGGTATGTGAGAACATTGAGCTCTATGACTTTAAATGAAGCGCTTTCGGGAGGCAACCCGTTTCTTTGTTTTTTATTTCTTCCTTAGAGAGAATAATGGCACCATCCTATGATGATTCACTTGTGGCTAATTAATCTAAGTTTCATTTTTATTTTTAGAACCACCATCATGTTCATGCTCATATTTATTTATTTGCATACATTGCATTTTGTCATTGACGTGATGTTTCTTTCTTTGCATATACATGTTTTGCATTTGGTTAGCATGGTAGTTTTATAGACTTAATGATGAATGCTTCAGTTTCCATGTTAATGCTTCTAGAGCATTTTTCCTTTTTGCAATCTTGTGTAAACGTGGTGTTTAAACTTGTTTGCGGATCATCATCATTAAGTCCAATAAACCTTGCTAGCTTTTCATATGTTTTCATGTTGCATTGGTTAGTTTATAAGCTTTGCAATGCGCCTAATTTTTCTTGTGCTATAAGAGTTATTGATCTAGGGATAGATATGGTGCTTCCTAGATAAATAAATCTTTATGGCTATGGAGAAATTCCGCAACCTAGTTGTAAACATGGTGTTTAGAACTAGGTAAAAACATTGTCTTTGCTTATATGCTTTCCTCTCATGTGCATACACACTTTGCACCACGTACACCCATTAGGTTTTTATTCCTCGTTAGACTAATTATGCCACAATTAAGAGTCTTGGGAAATATTGTTGGATTGTTGGCAATTTTATCTAATTCCAACCATCACCTTGGGGGTAGAATGTGCGCTTAAAATGTTTTGCAGCCAAGTAAAGACTCTGACGACAAGGAAATTGAAGGATGGCTAAGATAAAAATGTTTTGTTGTCATCTTCCATGCTTAGCAAAATGCTAAGCATGGGGAGGCCCTGAATCTTCAACACGGAAGTGCAACATGACGCTCTAGAAGATAGAATCAAGACCATCAACGTCTCCGGATCGATGCACAAGAAGCTATTGATCTCATCAAAATTCTGCGTGGTCTTGAAGGGAAAAAACTGAATACTTTTGGATATTTAGAAGCCCCATGAAGTTCTGATTCCAACAACTCAAGAATGAAGGCAATCGGAGGTTCCTAAAAGTGGTTATGGCTGATACACCGAGTGCAACACGTCCTGACATAAGTTTTGGACAGCACGCAGCGCTGAAGTAAAATGGACATAGCTCCCTTGTTTCAACTCCATTTTCAATGAATGACCACACGTTGGAAAGGTAATTTCATAAGTTGTTTGATAATCTATATTTTGATATATGTTCTATTTTGTACAGAGGGGAAAATCCATGAAGAAGAAACATTAAGGAGATGATGAGAACAAGAAAGAGAAGATGGTGATGACAACATTGAAGAGAAGGGTGACCATTGGCTCCATTAAGCATACATGATCAAATTCAAAACTATAGGAGGATTGGAAAATTAAGACAAATGCAAAGCTACATCCGATACATGGAGATGTCGGGAGAAGATAACGAATAACTACAAAAGATGGTAACACCTTCATGGACCTTCTCTTTTCCGAAAATAAATGCTTGCAAGTATGCCTTCAACCTTAGGTGCAACTTTTTTGTTTTTTTCTCTATAACAATAACATGGCTACTAGGAGGACAACCTAGATTTATTTTTATTTTCAATAAATAGGCGTGACCTTGTGTTCACCTTGATGTTTTATACTTCCTATGCTTATGGAAAAATGATGAAAGTTGACGCTTTCTTTTACCTACATGAAGTTATGCATGTCTTGGCTAATTGTTCTCTATAACATGATCTGAAATTAATTTTAATACCGGCTCTTTTATTTGAGGAGGTGAAATTACTATACTCTAGAGCCGCATATATATCTTTGCTCTTTGATTTAAGTTTACGGATAGCTGGATAACTTGTTGGTTTTTAAGAAAACTTAACTTTTATTCTCTCTACATATTTCTGATGCTCTTGCAAAGTTCTACCTACCAAAGCCATACACATATATGTTCTATGATAACAAAACTTGTAGATTGCAAACATATGTTTTGATTAGTTGGATTAGGATTGATTTCTATGGTTCGAGACTAAAAAGCTGGTCATTCATTTGTGTAACTTTTTCATGCTAGCCTTTTTGTCCATGCATTGTGGGTTTTCACATCGAAAATTTCACAAACCTTGCTGGGCATCCACCCTAAACCAAAAACATCTATTCATGATCACCTCCTTGTCCACAACCCAATTTGAGTATGGATGATCTTTCAATGAATTTTCTGAAGATTTTCTGGCAAGATTTCAATATATATAACATATGGAGGGACTCATCAATGCACCCAAGATCATGCGGAGTTTCGACATGGAGGATGCCCCTGAAGATTTGATGAGATTTATAAAGGAACACAGGAATTTTGTACTTCTCTAGCAACCATAGGTCCCCTTACTTCTATGCTCGAGGACGAGCATCGTTCAAGCATGGGAGGAGGAGTCATCGCATCATCTCTGACAAATGCTATGTAATTATTATGTTGCAAAAGTTCTGAGGAGCAAAAAGAAAAAATATGATGAGAAAAGAAATAAAAAGAGATGAGAAAAAAGGAGGAAAATAAAAAAAGAAAAAGAGGAAATGAAAGAAAAAAATACAAAGATGCTGCTCGGTTCTTTTTGCATCATATGTTCTCAAGTGCCTCGAAGACAAATCCATACTCAAATCTTCCAACCATGTGCAATCCGATAACGAGGACTTCACTTATGCCTCGGGACTATAACACCTGATTTTATAAACACAATCAGGTGCCACTTTATGTATTCCAGGATCATATTTCATATATAAAGTACAACATCATCAATGGTACATTTCCATATCATGTTTAAATATTACAAAATGACACGTGGGTCCAAAAGAAAAGTACAGCTAAAGCTTAATATCTTGTGCAGAAGCAGGCTCCATGACCACAGGCAATCAACCGGGGGATACGCACTCCTAGATCTTCATGGCCTCCATAACTGGATCATCATTTATGGGGGGAGAGAGACAGCAGGGGGTTGAAAGGGAAACGGTGAGTACATCGAAATGTACTCTACAAGTGTAGGAGGTATAGCTAAGAGGGCTTAGAACAAGAAAGGTTGACACAACTGGCTGCAAGCATTGATTTTAGTTGGTCATCTTTTATTAAACAACATATTTACTAAGGTGAGAGTCTTCCCATACCAAACCCACCTAAAGATAAAGCATCTATTATCTATGGCCAAACAACCCATCCAAACCAACCATTCCACCAATGTTGACGGTCAATATTTGCCATTTTCAAGGCCGTCAACTCCTGCAAATTTGAGCATGAATTGCACATCCACACTAGAATAGGTGCTTAAACTCATACTTTCCACCAGTGTCGATGTCTATTCGAATGCAGGTATTTAGCTTAAGAAATGGGAGGAATCAATGCACTTTCACTCCACTCCAATCCAAGGCACTCAAAGGCTGGCCAATCAGGGGCTGCCACATGGATTCTCCTAGATCCATGATGTCACCAATCCATGTGAAGGACTCTCGACGAATCATACGCTGCCACGTCAGCATCACATGGATCCATGGGCCCACTTTGCCAACTAAACCGCCAGGAAACATGCCATGCACGAAGGAGAGGCATTAGGGCCCACATGCAAGCGAGCCAGAGGAAGCACGGGCCAGATGGCCGGCCAGAGGGTTCGGCCGACCCTAGGATCTGCCGAACCGACCTAGGGTCGGTTGATCCTCCCTGTCCACGTGCTGGTTGCTCATTGGCTCTTGGCTGCATTCCCGGGTGTTTAGGGGCACTTTGAGCCCCAGAGCAAGCCTCCTCCTTGTCTATAAATAGGAGGGGAGGGGCTCCATTTCTCACACACCACCAAGCTCTCAAGTTTCACTTCTCTCTTGTGTAGCTCTCTCTCCCTCTCTCCAATTCTGCCCATGAGAGGTGATTCTCACCTCTTTGTGGTAGAATGGTGATGAGGAGAGATCTAGATTAGGATTAGTTGAGAGGTAGAGTAGGGGTAAGGAGTGAGTTGATGTCCTCGGGGATGCTTGTTCTTCATTTAGATCAAAGTGAGTATTTCAGCATTTCTTATTTAGACTATAGTGGACATCATGCATGATTGATTTGTTCTTGTGTTCGTGGCTCGTTCATAAGTTAGAGGCTTGTGCTCTTCATGACACAAGGCTTCGATCCTTTAGAGCCAGAGCTGTAGTTCATTTACTTGTTTGCATGCTCTGATCCTGTTTAGTTAAGTAAGTCTGCTATATCTCGTTTAGCAGCATCCATAGCTTCCTTTCTGCTCCCAGTTCAATGATATGATTTGATTCCGATCTTTTCCTTGTTCGTGGGACCGTATCTATATGGTTCCTATAGTGTAGTTGCGGGTCGATAGACGTAACCGCATTATAGTATTTATCTTGGGTACAGACGTGGTGTCTGGGCCCTGGTTTTCCTGCGAAGACCATGTACGATCGTAGCATAGAGGTAGGCCGCAGTGGTGATAGCTTGTTGGACCCTTTGTCAACCCTCTTACATCGCGTACCGAGTTGGGCTCGCTTGCCAGCACCCTGGAGTGTTGTCGCCCTGCGGGGATGACTAAGACCTGACAGAATAACATCTTGAGAGCTAAGTCCCTTAAGGAAGTGCTTCTTGTATCCCGACCTATCCTTGCGAAAGCTGGTGTCCTTGGATAGATCCTCTCTGGTTACTCGCCGTCTTGAGGGAACGAATCCCGACGGGAATACTCATTCCCCTAGGGAGAAGTGCTACAACAGTGTATCCGTGCGCTTGCGGATTCGTTCACACACGTCAGTGTACCCAGGAGTTTCTTACACGCTCACGCTACCACGGTGCCCAGTGTTGAGGTTAAGGAACACCAACAAGCATTTCTGGCGCCGTTGCCGGGGATGGCTGTTGTTAACCTTCGAGTCCGTCTATCCTCATATTTATCTTTTTCCTTTTTCTTCTACCTTCACCCCCGTTACCCTTTTATTGAGATATCCCGTTTTGTTTTCTTTACTTCTACCTCTACCCCCACTACCCATGGAAGGTTATCCTTGTAAACACCTTCCGCCCTCGAGGAGTGAACCCTCAGAGCCATCTTCGTCAAGATCCACTCTTACATCTGGTCTTTGGATTTGCCCCTCTCTCATGAAGCTAATTCAGGACCTATCCTTCTCAGGGTTAAGTCATGAGAACCCCTTTGATCATGTGAGAGACTACGAGCATTTGATTGAAACTCAGGGTAAAACCGGAGAATCACCGGATGCTCGGAAAAGAGAGTGTTTCCCGCTATCCCTCTCCGGGGAAGCACGGGATTGGCACCGTTGTTTTGGTAGAGACTACCTTACTTGGGAAAGGTTGAGAGCAGCTTTTTGCTCCCACTTCTTACCAATACAATGTGTCATCTCGTTAAGGGTAAAGATTCTCTGTTTCGAGCAATATGAGGAGGAATCACTAGGAATGGCATGGAATCGCTTCGCCTCCACGGTGGAAGATTGCCCAGTCCTCTACATTCCCGATTGGATGTTGCTTCAGCACTTCTGGTTTGGATTGCGAAAGGATGATGCCATGAGGCTTAATGCTCTCTCCAGAGGATCCTTTGTGCACCTAGATGCTGTCAAGGGAAAAGAGATCCTGGATAATCTCTGAGATTTCAGCTCCCCTTGTATCCCGGTCAATGAGGCACCCTCTAGAGGAAATGTTGAGCCACCTAGATCCATCGTCAGCCAAGTCCAAGGTTTCATATCCATTCTTTCTGAGCTCTGGCTGAAGAAGTCATTCCTGAATAGCAGGAATCTAAGGGAAAGATTTCATGGCACGGGATCTACCCTTGGGTTCCCCTCTTGTGCATCTTCTTAGACCTTCTACCCGAGACTTTGTCTCGTGGGAGGACGGAGAAAGTAGTCCGGAAAGAACGACCATTCCCGGCCAGGATGACTTGTTCGATCCTCACTACTAACTCCTAAGGAGGGTATAAGAGGCCTATCGTGTTTCTACGTCAAGGTTTGAGCTGAAGTGCTTTGCACTGAAGTTTCGTATAAACCAAGACATCAGTCTCTGCTTTATAATCCATTAGGTGCACCCATTAAGACCGAAGGAGCACGATCATCTACCAATCGAATGGAGTGCATTTACTTTTTATCTCGAGCACATCGATTGATGCCGATCAATCAGGAGAAACTTGCACTTCGTATTTTATGCCTGACTTGATTGATGCCCAATGGGAGGTGCACTTTCCAGCTTATCCATAATCCCCCATTGGAAGCTTAGGCCAGACTTCGGAATGTTTTCATCGCCTCGACGAGAACATCAAACCCTCTGCCTAAGGTAAGAGCGAGTTTAATCTTGCTCTTCGTCCGAACTCTGGTTTAAGATCGTACATCGGCCTCCGGAAGTCCATGCTCTATCCTCTTTGAAGGCCGAGTGTGTTTCTGAGCTTGAGTTCACTCGGACATCGGTACCTATTGGTGAAGCACTAGCCTTAGTGCTCGATCTTTTCGTCTCTGAGTTCCGCGACCCCAGTGCTATAGTCCTCAAGTCCCATGACCACCCCAGGGAATGCCTCGGCCTCTCTGGGATGATCATGCTTGCCCTCAACCTCGATATACCTTTTTGGGCTCGTGTTCGTATATGCACTACCCTTGCAGATCAGAGCTTATCCTCATATCAACATTATCTGCAAGGAGATGGTCGTAAGTTGAGACAGGAGATCACAAGACACCCGCATCCTGAGTACTCTTGGGACTCATCTCGTTTCCCTAGGAAGAATTATCCTGTGGGTATCTTGTGGACCGAGGTCATGCAGGAGAAAAAGTTGCCAAGTTTCAGAGAAGTAGGCAAAGGACCACAGGAAGACAGCACCATTGTGGCGACCCGAACGCTTCGTGACTACTGTCGGAAGTGCTTACACTTTTGACAAACCAAGTATGTCGCCAAGGTAATTCCCCCCAGATTCTTTATGGATATATCATGGTTTGGCCAAGGTTGGTGTATAGTGGAGGATGAATTTTCAACCTCAACCTTATCTCAGCCTTAAGCCTAAGCCAATCTTTCCATCTCGGGGAATTCACCTGGGCCGTCGATCCTAAGACTTGCTGGAGCCCACACGAGAAAGGGGAGGACCAGAGGGGCCCACAGGGGGCCAGACGAACCCAGGTTCGGCCGAAACCCTGTTGCCGCCTCTCCCCTTCTTCTTTCGCGTGTGCATCTCATTCTCCTCCAGAAACCTTCTCCCTGCCGCCCGACGAGTTTTCGCATCGCGAAATCCATCTCCACCTCACCATCCTTTGCTCATCGCCGCATTCATGGCCGGAAGGAGTGTTGTCCCCTTCGACGGCTCCACCTCGTCCACCGGTCCCGGGGCAGGAGGCAACCCCTCTGTCGTCGCCGCCCCCGCTACGAACCTCGTAATGGTGGCCGGTGTCCTGGATGTTCCTCCACTCGCCACCATCCCACCGAGCGGAAGGATTCCAGGCACACCGCCCTCAAGGCGCTACGCCTCGCTGGGAAGAGGCACATGAGACGGGCGGCCAGCCCCTACGGCAGGCCGACCACGGCTCAGCTTCGCCCCAGGGGGTTGCCGCTCGCTCCACCTAGCACACCTGGATCATCGCTAGCTGGAGGGCAGACGAGCTCAGCGCAGTCCGCTCCTTCACCGCAGCCATCGGCGACCATAAAGCCGGCACTGCCCAAGGAAAAGGCTCCTGAAGCGCGCCCAGCTCCGGTTCCGCCAGAAGAGGAGGCAGACTTTGGCTTGGACGACGGGTTGCCACTGCCGTCCTACACTAGGAGGTCCAGGGAGAGGACTCAGGCAACTGAGCAACTCCCTAGGCTCTCCTCAGTGGCCAAACTAACCCCACTGATGAAGGAATTGGAGGCCAGCAACGAGAAGCTCCGGACTGCTTACTCAGAGCAGAAGTTGGGCCTGACCGAGCTGAGAGATGACATTCGAGATCTTCGTCGCGGCCTTTGTCGGAAGATGAGGAGGCTGTTCTCGGCTACGGGGCATGCAACTCTTTATGATGCCGAGTAGTGGGGATTAGCCCCAGCTTTAGTTCATTAGGCGCTAGTTTAGGTCTAGGTTTGATTTCCCTTCATTCCATTTATTTCCTTTGCATGTGTGTAAGTGCCTAATCATTTTGTTTGAAACATTTAAATTGGAATAAAGTGGCTCACCGGTCATGTAACTCGGTTTAGCCACCTATTGTGTCATTACTTTGGTCCCTTTGATTTAGAGGACATCTAGGTTCGAGACAGTGTGGGGGAAGAGCCACGACTCTCCCAATGCAGGCACGACGTTTCCGTATGTACCCACTGCGAGCACTCCGCGCTAGCCAACCGATCTCTACTGAGAACCTGAACGGGACCCGCACAAGTTCACTCCTGTGGAGAGCCTCTAACGGTTCATCTCTCATGTATAGCGCCAGTTTGCATCTCGACAACTCACTCTATGTCATTCCTGAGTTTTATAAGCTATATATGTCTATCTCTAAACTAAAACTCGAATGATGATGCTAAAGATCACCCAGCTCGTTTGTACCTGAGTAGACTTACATATGTTTTATTCCTTGTTATCTGCCTGATGCTTGTGAACCATAATCTTCTTAAGGACAAGCATGTTCACCTAAGTAATTGACGAGTATGATATGGCTGGATGATATGATCTTTTTCTCTGATGACTAACTCTCTTGGGGAATTTATTTTTGAAAACTCAAAACCTCTTGGAAAGGCTCCTCTTTGATATGCCTCCGTCCCATTAGAGCCATATGATCTTTGTAGGTAAAAACCTTCGATTCATATACTGCTTGTTATTACTTTGAGCTTTGTCAAATTCTGTGACCCTTGTGAGAATTCTTTTCATTACTTTCATGATCAAGATTTATGTGCACCCCACCTATTTCCCCTTGCTATGCTTCTACACTGGAAGTTAGCATTGTATCATTTATCCATCAAAAGTATCCTTCAAAAAGAGACATGGGCTATATATATATACATGCTCAAGGCATGATGAAAAAAAAGAAGAATAGCCCATGTCCAAAATAAAGGAGGAATAGGGGAGAGATGAGATCATGCAAAAAGGAGTTCCATATCATAGATGGTAATAACTAGTGTCCATTCCGGGGCTAGTGTCCACCTTACCATCAACCCGCAGTTCTCACCTTATATATGTATGGTAATATCTAGCACCCATTCCGGGCTTAGTATCCACCTTACCATACACACCATAACCATTCTGGTGCACATCTTGATCTGATAGTATGTTTTGATTTTCTCTGTGGATCCAGTCTTTGACTTTGCAAAATATGTGATACAAGTATGCTTTCTCTTTATCCTACCCTGAGCTCCACATATAGCCATCATTAGAAGTAGGATGAAGAAAGGCAAATGCCTTAGTGAGGACATATACACATTGAGCGATCTGAGAGAATTAAATGAGAAAGCCACCAAGAGTTTTGTTTATGAAAATCTTGCAAAACCCCAAGGTGTTTATCATCAGGTGCATAAGTGACTTGATTCACAGCTGTTCTACTCTTCAATCACCCAAGGGAACATGATAGCCACTACACAGAGATTCACAGGATCAAGGTATGACTTGGAATATCTCTTATGTCTATCTTACTTTTGGGTATTCATGACCACTTGGCTTTGTTTCCCCTTCACTCGGGACGAGCAAAGGTCAAGTGTGGGGGTGTTGTTGATGGTCAATATTTGCCATTTTCAAGGCCGTCAACTCCTGCAAATTTGAGCATGAATTGCACATCCACACTAGAATAGGTGCTTAAACTCATACTTTCCACCAGTGTCGATGTCTATTCGAATGCAGGTATTTAGCTTAAGAAATGGGACGAATCAATGCACTTTCACTCCACTCCAATCCAAGGCACTCAAAGGCTGGCCAATCAGGGGCTGCCGCATGGATTCTCCTGGATCCATGATGTCACCAATCCATGTGAAGGACTCTCGATGAATCATACGCTGCCACGTCAGCATCACATGGATCCATGGGCCCACTTTGCCAACTAAACCGCCAGGAAACGTGCCATGCACGGAGGAGAGGCATTAGGGCCCACATGCAAGCGAGCCAGAGGAAGCACGGGCCAGATGGCCGGCCAGAGGGTTCGGCCGACCCTAGGATCGGCCGAACCGACCTAGGGTCGGTTGATCCTCCCCGTCCACGTGCTGGTTGCTCATTGACTCTTGGCTGCATTCCCGGGTGTTTAGGGGCACTTTGAGCCCCAGAGCAAGCCTCCTCCTTGTCTATAAATAGGAGGCGAGGGGCTCCATTTCTCACACACCACCAAGCTCTCAAGTTTCACTTCTCTCTTGTGTAGCTCTCTCTCCCTCTCTCCAATTCTGCCCATGAGAGGTGATTCTCACCTCTTTGTGGTAGAATGGTGATGAGGAGAGATCTAGATTAGGATTAGTTGAGAGGTAGAGTAGGGGTAAGGAGTGAGTTGATGTCCTCGTGGATGCTTGTTCTTCATTTAGATCAAAGTGAGTGTTTCATCATTTCTTATTTAGACTATAGTGGACATCATGCATGATTGATTTGTTCTTGTGTTCGTGGCTCATTCATAAGTTAGAGGCTTGTGCTCTTCATGACACAAGGCTTCGATCCTTTAGAGCCAGAGCCGTAGTTCATTTACTTGTTTGCATGCTCTAATCCTGTTTAGTTAAGTATGTCCGCTGTATCTCGTTTAGCTGCATCCATAGCTTCCTTTCTGCTCCCAGTTCAATGATATGATCTGATTCCGATCTTTCCCTTGTTCGTGGGACCGTATCTATATGGTTGCTATAGTGTAGTTGCGGGTCGACAGACGTAACCGTATTATAGTATTTATCTGGGGTACAGACGTGGTGTCTGGGCCCTGGTTTTCCTGCGAAGACCATGTACGATCGTAGCGTAGAGGTAGGCCGCAGTGGTGACAGCCTGTTGGACCCTTTGTCAACCCTCTTACGTCGCGTACCAAGTTGGGCTCGCCTGCTAGCACCGTGGAGTGTTGTCGCCCCGCGGGGATGACTAAGACCTGACAGAATAACATCTTGAGAGCTAAGTCCCTTAAGGAAGTGCTTCTTGTATCCTGTCCTATCCCAGCGAAAGCTGGTGTCCTTGGATAGACCCTCTCTGGTTACTCGCCGTCCTGAGGGAACGAAACCCGACGGGAATACTCATTCCCCTAGGGAGAAGTGCTACAATAGTGTATCCGTGCGCTTGCGGATTCGTTCGCACTCATCAGTGTACCCGGGAGTTTCTTACACGCTCACGCTGCCACAGCGCCCAGTGTTGAGGTTAAGGAACGCCAACAACCAACTAAACATGTGAGGGTCCAGGTTGCTCATAACCGTGAGCACGGATATCACGGTCCGGTGTACATGGACAAGTCCGTAGACGAGCACATACCCATAGGGCCCTATTTGCATCCATGCGATTCCACTCCGCATCACCAATGGCTCTTACTAATTGGGAGAGGTCCCAATTAATTGGCCAAGACCAGAGCCATATGGTTCTCATGGTTGTACGATCTTACCCTGGGTGGTCACTCCTCGCATTGATCCTTGAAATGGCTCGAGCAAGACAATCACAAGCCCAAAATACCGTCCAGCAGACAAGCACTTGCTCGAGCCCCTATAGTTCCATGTTTCTAAAAAAGATCACCCACCCATGTGATTAAGCATAGGTCATTAGTCAAAATTAATATTAAAACCCAGCTCAGGTGTTCAGCAAACTAAGCAATTAACTACCCAAAACCAAAACTCTCTCAGGGCTTCAAGGAATGTCATAACAAAATCTAGTAGACCCTATATAGGATTTCCAGCAAATTGACTCGAAGCATGCATAGAGCATAATGTAAAGTGTGATACTAATGTAAATGCAAGGTAAACAAGGAGTATGCATCAAGGACACTTGCCTTCTTCACTCTCTTGCTTGATCTTCACGTACACTTGATCTTGTTCACGATCCGCTACTCGTAGCAACTACCGAAAACAAGCATACATACAAAGTATAAGAAACAGTACACCAAACAGAGGAAAAATAGAATGAAAAGCATTTTAAAAGATCGGGCTCGTCGCTACAATCGCGTGAGCGCAAGAATCACCTGAAACAGAGCTACGAGCAAAAAGTATTAATCATTTTACTAAACCAGGGACCAAACTGTAAATCTAGCATTTCTGGAATTATTTTAATACTGGAAAAGATAAATTATGATGTCATCATAGGGATTTATGATGTCAGCATCGATTTATGGAAAATCAAAATATATAAACTGGAATTTTGGTGAAATTTTCTGGTGATGACGTCAGCAAGGGTGTGGATGTGATTAACTAATTGAACAAGGGGTTACTGGTAAGTTTCACAAGACTTTGAAATCAATGAAAGGATTTCAAGGTTTTGCAGGGGCTATATGGCAAAAGTGCCGCTGACTGTGTGGCTACTGCTGACTGGGTGACATGTGCCACACGCTGATTGGATGAGCGACTGATGTGGCGGTGACGTGTGCCGTAGACAGGTGGTGGACCGCGGTCCACGAGTCCTCGGTGGACCAGTTACTCACCCCAAAGGGGTATGTGATCTGGGGCATCCGTTCGAGATATGGCGGTCACGAATGCGCCGCCGGTCTTCGGTCGCCGGTACCGCCTGAAACAGGTGGTCCGCGGCGGCGCTTTGCTGGTGAGGTGCGGCGGTGGTGCTACGGTGCTCGACGGATGATGGAAGATGGACGAGAAGAGAGAGGAGGGGACGGCGAGCTCACCAGAAGGGAATGAACGGGTAGAGGTGGTGTACAGGCGGTTGACGGTGGACGGTGGCGGAGGAGGTCACGGCCGTGCGAGGGGAACAGCGTCGCGGCTTCGGTGCGGAGCTCCTGGGCGCCGGGGTCGTGGCTTGGGGTGCCTGTGATGCCAACGAAGGTGGAGATGAGGTCAGGGACGTCCACATGGGGGGAGATGGACAACGGTAGCGTCCTTACCAAAAGCTCGGAGAGGTGGCGGCTCCGGCGAGCGACAGACGACGGGAAGCGCAAGAAGGTGGGTGGTGGAGGTGCGTAGTGTCAAAAGGAGTAGCAGGTGATGTCACAACAAGTTTTATAGGTGTAGAAGACAACCAGGGCGGGGAGGATTGGCCGACGGGTGTCACGGCTTGACCGGCCGGATGAATGGCCAAACTTGACATAGATTCGTGCGGGAGAAGGAGAAAGGGGAGAGAAAGCGCGGGGATGGGCGCATTGATCTCGGAGGTGGGCTGGGCGGACTCAGACGCGAGCGGGGCGGAGGGGATCCAAAATCCCGTGCGGGATTTTCTCCTGGTCGGCGTCGGGTGGGGAAAAGGAAAGGAGGGGAGGTGGAAGAAGGAGCTGACGGGCGGGCCCTGTGTGGCGGTGAGACGGAGAGAGGGGAAGGGAGGTGGGCCGTGGTGGGCTGGCCCATGAGGGAAGGTGGCGGTGGGTTGAGACGTTTGGGCCAGAAATAGCCTGGCTTGGATGGTTGTTGGGCCAAGAGGGAAAAATAGAGGTGGGAGAGGGAGAAAGGGGTTTTGGGCCGAGATTTGATGGGGGATTCGGCCCAGATTTGAAGGAAAGAAGGTTTAGCATTTAAACAATTCTAGATTTGAAACCTATTCAAAATTTTAAATACAAATTCATTTTCCAAACATAAACACAATGCAAACCAGCATGTATGCAAGCAAGCAAGAGTATACCCTATGGTTCATTAATGTCCTTAGAAAATAACACTTGCTTACAACTAGTTGTGATTATAAGCCAACTAATTCTAGAAAATTTTAAACTATTGCAAAAATTTAGAATTAGGGTGTTGCAGGGATCATTCATTTGCCACTTGCACATGTCAACCTATCTAAATATGTGTGTTTCATCCCTCTCTCTTTCCAACAATTATTTTCCATGGCCTTTTTGATGAGTCTAGGTAATTCCAGTAGATCTCTCTCTTAATTTGACAATATTTCGAATGCATGTTTTGCTAGGATTGTTTTGACCTACCAAGCTCCACATAAGCCTTCCACTATCACATATGAGTAGAATAGGTTGAAAAAAATCTAGTATAGGCTTGAGTGACTTGATGAGATGAGTGTTTCCATGAGCTTTTGCAAGAGATTTTCACTTATGTTGGATACGCTTATTTTTGAAAATTCTTTGACGGAATAAGGTAACAGTTTGAAGTTCACTTAAGTTTGAGAGCATCATATTTATTAATTGTGGCTTGTTCTTTATTATTAGTCTATCTTCCATATTGAAAAAGAAGTCGGTCACAACTTGAATATTAAAACTAAATTCTTAAGAGAGAGCATTTTGCCTCATCATGAGTGGCTAAGTGCAGGGACAACATTGGAAGGCAACACTGATTTCCCCTTTAAGCAAGGATTACTTACTCGAGGACGAGCAAGGTCTAAGCATAGGGGGATGTTGGCGGTCGATTTCCATCAACCTAGAGCACTTGTTACACTATGGTTTGAGATTTGTTATGGAACTAACCCGCCACTAGGCACACTAATTATATAACAAGTTCAACTTTGTATGTGCATTTGGAAGTGTTGTGTTTTTGCAAGAAAACATGGACAAATGGGACGGAGTTACAACAAGTTCCAAGAAGCAATGAGGACTTCCGTTCGTGTTCAAGTGCAAGGCGAAATCACTCCCAAATGTGGCAAGGACCAAGGTGCTACGACGGATCATCCCTGAGGACTAAAACGTAAAGATCGGACTTCATGCCCCCTATCTTGATTGCTGGATGATGACGCCAAAATGACACAAATAAAGGGCCATAAATCCAAAATGTCAAGATGAGCCGCGGGGAGGAAGACGGCCCCGAACCGGGCTAGAAAATGCCTAGGCCGGCCGGCCCATGCCGACCGGCCCAGACCCTTTTCTCCTCGGTTCATGGTCCCCTTGACCTAGATGGTCCTCGTTGTATTTATATCCCCTGCCTCCGACGGCCGCCGCATCGAATCATTTTACCAACACCCATTCACCAGAAAGCCGCCGCCGCAAGATGAGGAATCGAGTTAGTTGAGTTCGTCACAAGGATCAATGCCGGCGGAGGGAAGGAAGCAAGAGGAGGACTCCAAGCCGTCGGCCTAGGGGTGTTCCTAAGCCTCCTCGCCGCCATCTTCATCGACGACGTTCTCCGGAGTCTCCATCGCCCCTATGTGCTTCAATCTATGTAAGATGATGGGTTAATGCCTCCGTTCATCCCTAGGGTTTTATGGGTCCTTGCTATGTAATCGCTACATGAACTTTATGCCTATCGATGCTTCATGGTCTATGTCTTTGCAAATGCTTTATTTACATGTGTGTACAACATGTGATCTTAGTAGGGTTTGTGGTAATTGTGGTGATTAGCTTAAATTTATCGTTGCTTAGATATAGATGCGTTAGCGAAGTGATTGTTTACCTTCGCGTATTGACAGTACGAGAGAAGGGAAAAGGCCTAGCGACCGCATAACGGTCGTGAAGCTAGAAAAGGCAACACCTCTTTCATGTAGTAGATGCATATCTATGTGATCCTAGACCCTAGGGAGGGAACACTTATCTACTTTAATCTCTCACTTGTTTCAACACTTGCCATCTAGTTTGGCCTTAGATTAACTTAGATTAATATCTCTTTCAAAGGTTTTCCAATCAACTAGATTAGTACTAGGTTAAGCACTAGAAATTCCATTTCTCCTTGGGTTTGACAAGAACCTTAGGGATCACCCCGTGGTGAAAAAGGCTATAGGTGGTCCGTACGCTTACGGATCAAAGTTCGTTACGAATTTCAACCATCAACAGCATCTTTCTTCATCTCCTCCATTTCTTCCTTGTCAGCTTCGTACATGTATCCTGACCGCTGTGGAGGTGGCACAACATGGAAGTTGGCGGTTCCTCTGTTCGCATCAGAAGCCATCCTCCTACACACACTCGACAACAACGTAAACACGCTAAGCACTAACCACAAAGATTGATGGTAACCTATAAAAACACGACACAGAATCTAAGAGCTCACCTCTTTTCACAATGTGCAGAACCAAATAGAGGTCTGCTAGCACAATATGTGGAGGATGAAGAGGCGATGAGCAAAGGCCTTAGGGGCACGCCTATTTATCGAACCATAACCGATCTTAAGGCAATGTGCACCTCGTGGCAGACAATGCCTCACGGGATTACAGTAGCCATGAAAATATGTGGGATGCTCGGAATACGCAGGCCTACACTGCTCAGGAATCCTGTCACAAGTATAGGGCGGAATATGCTGGCTTTTTCACCAGTAGGCATGCAAAATATTTGGTGGGTACACGAGTGTGCTTTGGTCTGGATAAGAACACAGAAGGAAGATCCTTATATCCACATGACTTAAAAAAATAGACGTGTAGGCATTATCGTGGGAGAAGCAGCTGTTAGGCTTTGTGATATGCAACTAGAAACGCACCCAGCTTCACTGAAGAGTGGACCTCTTCCAGATATCTATCTCCTGCCTATATTGTACGCCACTAGAATCCCACCCAAACTCGCTGACAATATGGGATCGCGCTTGCACGACCCCTCTTGTCAGTGGCCCCGAAGCAAGTGCAGCTTACCAAATTTTCATTTCGCGGTCAGCAAGTGAAAAGTGGGATTTTCGAATTCTGTATTCCATCACCTCCCCCAAATAATAAATACTCTACTCCATTGCTACCACGTTGCGCCACTAAACTCCTGCCTTCCATTTCCAAAAAGCATCACTCTGCTCAGCTAGATCTGTAGTGGCGGTCCGACCTCGCCGTCACCGATGGAGGGGGAGGGGTATCTCGATGAGATGGTGGGTGGCAGATATCTGTGTTCTACTTGCATCTGCTATGCTAGCAAAGTTGAGCAATTGAGAGACGATGCGGCGCAAGCACCGGCTCCCGATGCCCCCTCAATCCATGGGCCCCTAAATCTTGGAGCTTCAAAAGTGAGAATCTCATTTTCATTTCTCTCTAGTCCCTTAGGAGTATTTTTGTTGGCTTAGAAAGTCAATTGCTTCTTGTGTTGTGTTAGTTCTAAGATTCTTCTCTTACCTTTGCCGCTCTAGATCCAGTCATTGATTTGTAACACAAGTTAATCGATGAGCCATGCTTAGAAAGTAAATTGCTTTGTGTATTGTGTTAGGTTTGAGATTATTCTCTTACCTTGGCCGCTCTAGATCAAGATGAGCCATGCTTAGAAAGTAATTTTCTTTGTTTATTGTGTTAGATTTTATATCCTTCTCTTACCTTGACCGTTCTAGATCCAGATCCTAATTTGGAACACAGGTTAGGAAGGGGTCATTAGTTCTCATATGTTGTTTTATGAACTCATTTCTAATTTCTAAGCATTAATTTGTAGATGGTCAATACTCCTTGAAATTGATAGTTGACCAGTGTCTAGATCTGTCTACAAGTTTACTAATGGTCACGGTACATTTTGTTCAGATATCTAAGGCAACTGAGCTAATACTTATTATGCAGGGCCTAGCATCCCGCTCCTGCATTGCTGAGATTCAATCACATGTCGAGGTACGTAACAGAACGCATGATTAT
Source organism: Cenchrus fungigraminus (assembly GCA_036936925.1). Taxonomy (NCBI): domain Eukaryota; kingdom Viridiplantae; phylum Streptophyta; class Magnoliopsida; order Poales; family Poaceae; genus Cenchrus; species Cenchrus fungigraminus. The sequence goes on along the minus strand of CM072775.1, from coordinate 7,725,450 downwards.
CCTGCTACTTTATTCTTAGGATTATTCTTAAGTTTGTTTGCTTGCTTTGTTTAAGGTTCAAGTTTGACTTCTCCTTTCATTTTTTGGCTGAAATATTGAGGATAATCCTTGCGGTTCAAATATCAAATTTATGTCACTCCAATGTGAAGTCAAAGCCATTTATTGATTACATGCCACGAGATTATCGAGCTGTCGCTACATGGTCAAGACCTGAAGTTTCTTTGGGAGGGCTAGATGAAGCTGCTGACTTTGGTGAAATCGTTGTTTAATAACACCAAGTTTTGACAGACTTGAAGATCAAGGCACAAGCTTCAGTTGTAGCAATGAAAGTGCAGACTGATGAGATTGAGAGGTTGAAGAAACATGTAGAAACTACTGAGGCCCTCCTTCATCAGCTGCTAAGCCCATGCCTTGGGTAAGGCCACTGTGTTTCTTAGTCTTCTGCTTGTGTCCTCCCAGCTAGTTGTGCTGGTTTGAGAGTACTGAGTTTTGTTATCTTAGTGGGTTCTATTTCAAGACCAGCTTTATTTGTGAGCAGAGAGATATCATGTGTATTGGTTTGTGAGCTCCTACTGACAATCTGCTTGTGGTTGTTATGTGTTCATTGATAATAATGTGTCATGTGTGACCCGAAACATTTATTTGTATCAGTGGTACAGAAATATTATCTGTGATGTCAATTACTAAATTTATTAGCATGTAATATGAGATTGAAGTATATTTAATTAACCGCTACCTGGATTGCAGCCCAAAATAACAAGGCAAAAAATTATGTGGGTGAATCCAAAATGACGTCAACGATTGGTTGGCTCGGTACAATATCATTTAGGCCTAAATCAATTTATGACGTTGTTCGCACCCAAAATTGGCACAAGGCCGATCAGGCTGGACGCCACCGGTCAGACCGGTATACCCAGGCGGTCTGACCGGTCAGGTCCTGTAGCCAATCCGGCAATAGCCGCACCGGTCTGACCGGTGGGCCTGACCGGTCTGATCGGTGGACCCCGAGTCCGAGTAGAATCATGGAGTTCTGGTTATTTTCAAGTTGTAAAGGACTTCCTTGCAGGGCAAGACCTCCCCACCCTATAAATATAAAGGGCCACGGCCAGTTGAGGACCTATCACCCAATCGATCATATCTTTTTACAACTTTTGTCATTCAAACCCTAGCTTTTCCAACCCCTTTGCTTTCCTTGTTTGTCTCGACGGTGATCCAGGATGTTCTGAGTGGCCTGTCGGTCTCAGAGCAACCATAGGCACGCCACCTCCGACGGGGTCTCTCCCAAGGCGGTGCTCATAGGCTTTCATCAACGCCTCGATGCACACCGGTCAGACCGGTGGACTTGACCAGTCAGACCGGCCAAGACAGGAGCACCGGCGAGTACAGTTTTTCTGCTGCAGTGCGATCTAGCGCTCCCGTGTTATTGGCCGAGAAAGCGTCAACAAATTGGCAACTCCGCTGGGGAAGAAAGATCAGGTTTCTAAGACCGTTCAATCTAACCCTAGCCTAATGGGATCTCGTTGCGACCTCGACATGAACAACATCGTCATAGCTTCATTGGAGGATCTCTCTCCGGAGGAGCAACAAAAGTTCAAGGCACTGCAAGAGTGCATGCAAGTCCAATTCCTCGCAGGCGTGAAGAAGGAACGTCATGGCAAGGTGGAAAGATTGACAGAATTCGAGCTGCCGGCGATCAAGCTCAACGACAATACGGTTGAGGTAATAATGAATGTAAGCAAACCACCTCCTACTTCATCTCCTCAGAAGTTTACTGCTGATATTGATGGATTGCTTGCATCCTATATTGCTCATTTAGAACGTTTAGAAGATCTTGAAAAAGATAGGAGCATTGCTGGTTTTAATAACAATGAAACTAATAATAGTGGTCCTAAGATTAATACTAGTAAGGGGATTCATCCTAGCTTAGCACCTTTGCCTGTTACTAATAACATGAATTATCAGTATGGCATGCCACATGATCCCATTGGCCAAACCCTGTCGTTTCAACTGTTCAGGCCGAATATGGTCGTACCAGTCGAACCAGTGCAGGGTACTGGTCTGACCGGTTTGACCAGTGCACTGGATCTTGTGCTTGAACAGCCTGAGCCAATTTCTGTCGTGCCAAACTTTTCTAATAGATTTGGTAATCCTGGACTATATTATAGTGCGACTGTTAATCCAATGGCTCAGAAAAATATAATCCTGATGATGTTTATAAGAGTTATAGGCTTGCTCATGCTAAGAGTCTCCCTATCTAAATAAGATGAATATGGTGAATCCAGCTCCAGCACAGCCAAATAATCCTAATTGGGCAGAATTTAGTAAATTTAAGGAATATTTGGCTAATGTGGTAAAAACCAAACTTGGTGTTGATATTGGTAATACAAATTTGTATCAAAAACCATATGATCCTGAGTTTGATAATTTCCCTCTCCCACGTGGTTAGTGTATGCCTGATTTAATTAAATTTAGTGGTGATGATGATCGGACGACGTGGGAACACATTAGTCAGTATACAGCTCAGCTAGGCGAAGCAGGTGCTTTTATTGCTTTGAAAGTGTGTTTATTTTCTTTATCTTTGATTGGCACTGCTTTTGCTTGTCTCTCATCGCTTGCTCCTGGTTCTATTATATCTTGGGATATCTTAGAATGTAAGTTTCATGATCACTTCTATAGTGGGAGCTTGCAATTAAAATTGACAGATTTGACATCGGTTAGGCAAGGAAGAGATGAAAACGTCTCTTCTTACATTAAAATGTTTAAAGAAACTAAAAACCGTTGCTTTAATTTGTCAATTACTGATATGGATCTTGCTGACATTTTCTTAAAAGGTTTAAGATCTGCCATTAGAGATAGAATTGAGGGTTCAGATTTTCTTTCGGTTGCACAAGTTTAAGTTAGAACTTTAATTGTTGAAAACCGATTGAATAAAGAAACAGATAATTTTAAAACACGTCGTTCAAATGTGCATCACATTGATTATGATTCAGATAGCTCGAGCGATGGAGATAAAGAAATTTATGCTGCAGAATTTATTTGGCCCTCTAAAGAAAAATCTAATTCTTATTCATCTCTTAAGCCGGCTAGTAAAGGTCGGAAAGAAGAAGTAAAACTTACATTTGATGTTTCTAAGTGCGATCGTATATTTGATGAATTGCTTAAATCTGAAAACATTAAATTGACTCATACTTTACCTCCACTTGATGAATTAAAAAGGCGTGCATATTGCAAGTTTCATAATTCTTATTCTCATGTTACTAATGATTGCAATGTATTTCGTTGACTAGTTCAATCAGCCATAAATGAAGGTCGTTTGACATTTCATTAGATACAAGTCGATAAGACTCCTTTTCCTATCAAAGCCCTGGAATTACAGCAGCCCAAGGTATTGGTTTCGGCCAAGTCAAGCTGAAGCAACTAAGGGCAAGAATGTGGTTATCGGGAAAGCTAAGCCCGATTTGAGATGAAAAGAGCTAGTCTGGGAAGTTGCTTATGAGAAGACTTCTGATGGCGAGGAGACCTTCAAGGTTACTGTTAGAGCCTCTAGACATGGGGGGCAAGGGTCGTCCACACTCGCCGAGCAGCGACCGTCTGAGCCTGATCAGGCTAGACCGGTCAGACCGGTGGTGGCGACCGGTCAGACCGGTGCGCTGCAGGGCCGTCCGAGGATGATTAAACTGAGCCGTCTGGAGATTGGTAACTGGAAACTTCATGTAGCAAAGAATCAGGGGAGTGGACCTAAGCAAAAGGTCACTTTCGACAAGCTATTTGATAAGTATTCCAAGCAAAAGGTCATTACAAGTGATCGGCCATTAAAAAAAGGATGAGGTCACCTACACATCAAGGAGGATCGTCTTCACCTCCAAGAGCTACTACAAGGTTCAAGGGTGTATCATCTCAGTAAAGGCAGCACATTACTCCATCATGGGAGTCATCAAGTTCAAATTCACCTCGCCCAATTTATTATGATAATGGAGTCATGTGGGCGCCTTTCCAACAAGCTTTTCATCCTGGATGGGGAGGACCAAGATCTGTTATGGACAAGATTTCCAGGCTGTTCCAGGACCAATTGGCACCTCGCCACTCTGGTCAGGGGTACCAGACCCCACCGGTCAGACCGGTGCAGCCCAACGGTTAGACCGGTGCCTCCAGGAAGTTTGTGACGTCTCCTATGAAGAAAGTTTACAAGCCAAAGCAGAAGGAGGAGGTGCAGAAGATGGATATCGACTCAGAAAAGACTACGAGTAGAGATATCATTCAAATTGGGTCGATGGATGTCCCAATTGAGAATGGTGGCAAAAGACCGATTGTTCCAAATAATAAGGTTGTGACACCGATTTTGGGGGCATCTGTTGCTGCTAATATCCATGAGGCCAGCGGGAGTGGTTCCAACTCCAAGTATTTCTTACCAAGGTGGTGTCCTCCCAGGTTGACTCGCGCAAAAAGGAGGAAGCTTCAACACCTGAGGTTTAGAGAAAATAAGGAGAAAGAGCTAGAAAGACAGAGGGATGAGACATTCAACCAGTACAGGCCCATGGTACCACAAGGCAAAGAGTGGAGGATCAGGACAAGTTCTCAGGATGCACTGGTCAGACCGGTGGCCGTCGAAGGTCAAACTGATGACCTTGAGGTGCCGCCCGGTTTTTCTTCCTCGACTTCTATGGTTTGTGATGACAAGCTTGCATCGGCACCTGCACCAGAAGACGATGAAGAGCTTGTCCATTACGGTTCTTCGCCCGAGCGCATGAATTTGGATATTAATGTGATTCATATGTCTATGGATGGGTTCTTGCTTTCGGAGGAGGACGTCGCACATCTAGACTTCGGGCCAAAGGAGGCTATCTTCCAGAAGCCTAAATGATAGGCGATGGCCCGATCTTCCGAAAGGAAGATGGTAAACTCGATTGGGTGGAGAACTCGACGTTGACGATCTGGCTTTGAATCAGCATGATTCGGACCCTGCAACTGCTACACCACTGCTCCGCTGGTTATCAACCAAGCACAACTTGATTGACCTCGCCACGAAGGCTTTTCCCTGCAAGCGAATCGAGAATACAAGTAAGAAAGTAAAGCACGCAATCTGATAATTGTAGATATGAATTGAAGCAAAGACAAAGGGGTTCAAGTTCTGATCACAAATGGACTAATCAACACAGTGGTGATGAACAAGAACGGGGGCCCTGATTCACAGCAAAAGACCTCGACGGTACAGTGGCTATGATGAAAGTTTGATCCTAGATGGAAATCACAACCTATTAAACAAAACACAAGTCTAAACGACGATGGCTACTGAATTTAAACCCTTAAGGGGAGACCTAGGGTTGAGGGGTGACCAGGGGGCGTCCTCAACCTAGGCTTAAGGCCCGACACAATACACGGCCAAATTAGCCCAAAAAGGTGACACAGCACCTTGTCGTGGTCACACAGCATGATCCACGAACCTTCTAGAGCTAGGATCAAAACCAAAACGATGGCGTCATCGTCCCCATTCCAACACATCCTTATACGCCTCGTTTCGATGCCAGATGAGGGAGATATCGCCGAAACCGTGCAGGGGTGTTGGCTGAATCCGAACCGAACGTGGCAGCTGATTTGGAGACGACTTGTAGCATGGGGAAGGACGTGGCGTGCACGTATCCAGCTTGGTGATGTCCTCATCACTAAAGCTATTAAAAATCATCTTAAGAATTTGTACATGAAGGGTCACATCAATGGGAAGCCTATATCTCGCATGTTGGTGGATGGAAGTGCGATTGTCAATTTGATGTCGTATTCTCTATTTAAGAAGCTGGGAGGTTCAGATGAGGAGCTGATTAAGACCAACATGACCGCCAGTGGTGTGGGAGGAGGCAAGGCTATGGGAGCTAAAGGTGTCGTCTCTATGGAGCTCACCGTTGGGATCAAGACGTTGGCTACCGCTTTCTTCGTCGCAGAGGCACAAGGTAATTTCAGCTTAATCCTTGGCCATGATTGGATTCATGCAAATCAATGTGTTCCATCTACCTTGCATCAATGCTTAATTCAATGGGTAGGCGACGAAGTAGAAGTTGTGCATAGTGATACTACAACTTATGTTGCAGTTGCTGATAGTGTTTCTTTACATGATCATGAGAAACTTAAGTGCTTAATTGGTTTAGATTTATCTGGTTGTGAGATCATTGATAGCACTAAAGGTGGTTTTGCTGCTGCTGTATTAAAGCCGATGGATGATCAGGCTACACCATCTTTTAAGATTTGATGGATGTCAATCTAGAATGGTTACAGCGGAGGCGTGAGCACTATCGGGCGCATAAGAACGATATGTGTGAAGCCATCGAAGATTTTGATTATTTGAGCAAGTTAGGACAAGGCTTTACGTCTGCTGTTCCTTTAGAGGAGGATGATATTGGTGATGGCACTGTACCTAGGTCGACATTTGTAAACAAGAATCTTGATCCTTTGTTTAAATCTGAGTTAATAAAGTTATTAAAGGAGTATGTTGATTGCTTTGCATGGAGTTACAATGAAATGCCTGGTTTAAGTCAAGATTTAGTAGAGCATTGTTTACCTATTAAACCTGGTTTTAGGCCTCATAAATAACCTCGTAGAAACTTTAATCCTGACATTTATGACCGAGTGAAAGAGGAAGTCAATCGGTTGTTGGATGCTAAGTTTATTAGGCCTTGTCGATATGCTGATTGGATCTCTAATATTGTGCCTGTTGAGAAAAAAGGGACAAAAAAGCTTCGTGTTTGCATTGACTTTAGAGATCTTAATAAAGCTACTCCTAAAGATGAATATCCTATGCCTATAGCCGATTTTCTTGTTAATGCTGCATCCGGACATAGAATTTTTAGTTTTCTTGATGGAAATGCTAGTTACAATCAAATCTTTATGGTTGAAGAGGATATATCCAAAATGGCCTTCATATGTCCGGGTTTTGTTGGATTACTTGAGTGGGTGGTTATTATGACCATTGGATTAAAAAATGCAGGTGCTACTTACCAAAGGGCTATGAATTTAATCTTTCATGATTTACTTGCCATCATAGTAGAAGTTTATATCGATGATATCGTTGTCAAATCGGCTGGAGTAGAATCTCATTTAGCAGATTTAAGACTTGCATTTGAGAGAATGCGTCGATATAAATTGAAAATGAATCCACTCAAATGTGCTTGTGGTGTATCGGCTAGAAAATTCTTGGGTTCCGTTGTACATGAGAAAGGCATAGAGGTAGATCCTAAGAAGATTGAAGCTATTAAAAATGTAAAGGCTCCCGCTTGCAAGAAAGATTTGCAAAAGTTCTTGGGCAAGGTAAATTACTTGAGGAGGTTCATTTGTAACTTGTCTGGGAAGGTGAATGCTTTTACTCCTTTACTTCGGTTCAAAAGTGATGTTGATTTTACTTGGGGGGCAAAACAACAAGAGGCTTTTGATGAGATTAAGCGTCATTTATCTTCACCGCCCGTTCTTGAAGCGCCCAAGAGTGGTATTCCTTTTAAATTATATGTGGCGGCTGAGGAGGATGTCATTGTAGTTGTTTTCACTCAAGAGACCGAAGGAAAGGAATATATTGTTGCATATGAAAGTAGAAGACTATTTGACGCCGAAACAAGGTACACTCCTATGGAAAAGTTGTGTTTATCGCTATATCGTACTTGTACCAAGTTGAGGCATTATTTGTTACCTAGTACTTGCATAGTAGCATGTCACACCGACATTATTAAAAATATGTTGCATAAACCAATTTTGAGTGGTAGAGTCGGCAAATGGGCTTATGCTTTAGTTGAATATGATTTACATTGTGAGCCATTAAATTCAATGAAAGGTCAAATTGTTGCTGACTTTATTGTTGAACATAGAGTAGATAAGCAACTAAATTTAAATGTCGGTTATATTACTTTTACTCCATGGAAATTACATTTTGATGGATCGGTTTGCAAAGATGGTTGTGGTGTTGGAGTTATCATTATTTCACAAAGCGGGGCTATTTTTGAGGCTCTTAACCGATAGGACCGTAAGTGTACTAATAACCAAACCGAATATGAGGATCTTCTATTTGGATTGGAGATTTTGCACAGCATGGGAGTAAAACATGTGGAAGCTTATGCTGATTCATTATTAGTGGTGCAGCATGTTTCCAAGGTATGTCAATGTCTAAATGGCTTCTTAAATGCATATCTCGATAAATGCTTGGACATCATATCTTGTATGGATGAATTTGTTATATATCATGTGCCACTAGAGGAAAATCCTATGGCTAATGCTCTGTCTCAACAAGCATCTGGTTATAATGTTCGGAAACGAAATTTCCAAAAACACAAACTGGTGTTCTTAGCTGAGTGTTTTGCTCTGGAGGCACCGGTCAGACCGGCGCAGCCTACCGGTCTAACCGGTGACACCGGTCTGACCGATGTCACCGACCAGTCTGACCGGTCCCCTGGTAAAAGGTCTTCTTCGGCCATTATTGCTACGGACGAAGTAGATGATTATTGGGGAAGGCCTCTGGTAAATTATTTGCATGATCCTAACAATTCAGATGATAAAGAAGTTCAACGTTGCTCTCAAGTTTGTTCTTGATGGTGCTGAATTGTATCGTCAGACAGTGGATGATTTGGTTTTCAAATGCTTGGGTCCTGATCAAGCTAGATTGGCTATGGTAGAGGTTCATGAAGGGATTTGTGGTACTCATCAATCGGCTCCTAAAATGAAGTGGCTCCTTAAGCGAGCATGCTTTTATTGGCCTACTATGATAGCTGATTGCTTTAGATACTACAAGGGATGTGAAGAGTGTCAGACACAAGGAGATGTTCAGTTGGTACCTGCTGCATTAATGCATCCGATTATTAAGCCTTGGCCTTTTAGAGGATGGGGTTTGGATTTTGTTGGTAAGATTCACCCTTCTTCGTCGAAGGGACATTGTTTTGTGATTGTGGCAACTGATTATTTTACCAAGTGGACCGAGGCAATTCCATTGAAGAACATGACACATAGAGAGGTGATTGAGTTTATTACAAAGTATATTATACATAGATTTGGCATTCCACAAACTTTGACTACGGATCAAGGGACTTCGTTTGTATCAAAAGAGGTGCGTGAGTATGCCAATTCCTATGGTATTAAATTAGTCAATTCATCTCCATATTATGCTCAAGCAAATGGTCAAGCCGAGTCTAGCAACAAGATTTTGGTGAAGCTTATCAAGAAGACGATAGAGGACAATCCTAGAAGATGGCATGAGGTATTATCTGAAGCTTTATGGGCTCATCGTCTTTCTAGACATGGTGCTACTAAAGTTACTCCTTATGAGCTTGTGTATGGTCAAGAAGCTGTTTTGCCTGTTGAGGTGAATCTGGGCACATATAGACTTGCAAAGCAAAATAATCTTGATGTTGAAACGTATAATGCTTTGATGATGGATAATATTGATGAGGTGATCGACATGCGCTTGGAGGCTTTAGAGGAGATTGAAAAGGACAAAAGACGAGTTGCTAGAGCGTATAACGAAAAGGTAAAGGCCAAATCTTTTCAGGTAGGTGATCTGGTTTGGAAAACAATTTTGCCTATTGGGCTAAGAGCAATAAGTTTTGTAAGTGGTCTCCAAGTTGGGAAGGTCCATATAAGATTGTGAAGGTGTACTCCGAGAATTCTTACATGGTGGAGACTTTGCAAGGACAACAACTTCCAAGGCCTCTCAACGAGAGGTACTTCAAGAAATTCTACCCAAGTGTTTGGCAAGATGCTTGATAGGTTCATGGCCGATTTATGCGAAAATCACCCTTAGAATAAAATGGCCGGTGAAATCTGTCACATCGACTGTAGAACTATTTCTTAGTACACAAGCTTTACTAAAAACAGGGGGGCATATGTTCGCACCCAAAATTAGCATAAGGCTGATCAGGCTGGACGCCACCGGTCCGACCGGTGTACCCGGGCGGTCTGACCGGTCAGGTCCTGTAGCCAATCCGGCAACGGCCACACCGGTCTGACCAGTGGGCCTGACCGGTCTGACCGGTGGACCCCGAGTCCGAGTAGAATCAAGGAGTTCTTGTCCTTTTCGAGTTGTAAAGGACTTCCTTGCGGGGCAAGAGCTCCCCACCCTATAAATATAAACGGCCACGGCCGGTTGAGGACCAATCACCCAATCGATCATATCTTTTTACAACTTTTGTCTCTCAAATCCTTGCTTTTCCAACCCCTTTGCTTTCCTTGTTTGTCTCGACGGTGATCAATGACGTTCTGAGTGGCCTGCCGATCTCAGAGCAACCCTAGGCGCGCCACCTCTGACGGGGTCCATCCCGAGGCGGTGCTCGTAGGCTTTCACCGGCACCCCGACGCACACCGGTCAGACCGGTGGACTTGACCGGTCAGACCAGTCAAGACAGGTGCACCGGCGAGTACAGTTTTTCTGCTGGAGCGTGATCTAGCGCTCCTGTGTTGTTGGCCGAGAAAGCGTCAACAGACGTCAACGAATATTGGACTCGATCCAACCAGTACTGGACCTAAAACAAATTAATGACGACTGCAATTATTGGGCTCATTCCAACTAAAATCAGGCCTAAAACATTCTATGATGACTGCGATTATTGGGTCGGTCCAACCAGAATTAGGCCTCAAAGTATCTATGACGACCACAATTATTTTGCTCCATCCAACCAGAATAAGGCCTAAAAATTCTATGACGACAACAATATTGGGCTCCATCCAACCTTAATAAGGTTTAATACAATCTATGACGACCACGTTTATTGGTCTCATTCCAACCCTGATAAGGCCTAAAACCAATTTATGACGACCGAAACTATTGGGCTCAGCGTAACATTAAGTGGGCCAAATTCAATCTGTGACGACAAGGTTTTTGGGGTTTGGCCCAACAAAATGTGGGCTGAATTCACTTAATGACGAAACAGTTTGTCACAAAATGCCGTGCCACATCCGATGTTGGTCCGACATGGCATGTAGCTTATGATACCTTAGTGTTACGAATTTATACGCGTCATTAAACTCATGACGCCACGAAATAAGGTCTTTTCATTAACCACAGTTTATGACGCTCGATAAATGACGGAGGATTTTCGTAACAACCGACGTCATTAATCGCGGTTTATGACGAGAAACGCCCTTTTTTGCGTCACTAGTCGGCACATTCCTTGTAGTGCAGGTGGAGTTCACTAGCAACACAGGCATGGTGCCTGGGTTGTGTAGCAACGTTAGTTATGAGCTTGCCCCCGTAATGATTGAGGTAGGCCGCGGTAGTGACAGCCATTGGACCCTTTGAAACCCTCCATCCTGGGGTATTGCTATAGTAGGCGAAAGGATAGATTTCCGCTTGTATGCTTAGCGTCACGATGCTATCTGCCTGTTTGTACTTGGGTGTTGAACATTACATCATGCAATTCTTTGTGCATCTTTCTGTATCATCTAACTCTTGTATGTTTAGTACCTCAGAACCTAAAGCTAACTCCATATTGTCCCCCCATGCCGTAGTGTTCTTTAGTAGGAGATGAATCAATGTGTGTGTCACACTACCCTATCCTTATCATTTATCTTAACCCTGTATTTGAGTTGTTGTTTCTTTCCATATCTCATGGTTTATTCCTTAATCTAAAAAAATCAAATGGTTTATATTCAATGCAAAAGCATAAGTCTTGATATCTGCCATTGCCTTCCACGGATACGATACCCTTGGAATACTCGCTTCCCTGGGGGAAATGCTACAATGGTGTATTTGTGCGCTTGCTGATTTGTTCATGATCGTTAGGATAACCTCTGGCTATTCTTGTCGCTCGCTCTAACTCGACATCGTTAGTAGTGACGTTAAGAAACGCCAACACCTACCTCAATCATTATGGGGGGCAAGCTCATAACTAACACAGCTACACAACCCAAGCACCATGCCTGTGTTGCTACCAGACTCCACCCAGCCTCAGCTATTGTGATCCAGGGTGAAGGCACCAGATACCTGGCCGACTTAGGCTGAGTACCGTAGCACAAACACAAACCTCATGCAACAAAATCGTGCAATCTAACTAGACCAAACAAGGGCTAGTCATACAAACAGATACGGACTCTCTTATGTCTAATCACCAAGATCAAAGGGTCGTGTTCGTGAAGAACACGAGCCTATAACTTATGAACAAACACAAAAGGTATGAGTAAATCATCCTTCAACTGGATCGAAAGGTAGTGTTCATGACGTAAATAATGAACGAACAAAGAACTCAAGAACATATCAATCACATGAACTACCATTACTTTATATGAAATAGCTGAATAACTGAAGTAGATCAAAGTCATACAAAGAAATAAAGATACAAGAGAACTCATACCTAGATCCCAAAGTAGACTTGGAACCCGAATAAGAGCTACTCTAGACTACCCCCTAGCCCTGGAAACTAAAAGTGAGAGAGGAGAGTCAAGTGTGGGTGGTGAGAAATAGAGCCCCTCCCCTTCTATTTATAGGCAAGGGACATGGATGTCTCGGACGCCAAATGTCACCAAAACACCCCAGAATGCAGTAAGTGAACAATGAGTGAACACCACGTGGAAGGCCAGGATCAACGGGCACTAGGTCGGTTTGGCCGGTCCTAGGATTGGTCGGTAGCCCCGTGCCATGTTGCATACTGTGCTTTCTCCCAGTGGCTAGTATGTGGGCCCCATGATCCATCCCAGGTGCATGGCAAGTTTGGAGGCAGTTTGGGTCTCTAGTGGGCCCATGGATCCATGTGATGTCCACGTGTCGCTGTCTGATTTGTCGACGATTGCCTCCGTTGGATCAGAGGCGTGATTGCCACCTAAGATCCTTATGGCAGCCATCTCCTCAACTGAGGTGGCGTGGATCACCACATAGAAGGTGAGTTTCCATCTCTTTTCATGCTCATTTCACCTATATTCAAATAAAATCCAAGGACAAGTGGAACTACATTATTCTTAGTAAAATGCATGTAATAAATGCATATGCCTCCATTTATGTCAGAATATTGACAGCTAAAAGTGGTACATAATAGCCGTCAACAAACATTTGAGATAGACTTAACAGAAACGATCGGAATGGAAGTAGATAATGATCACCAGCTTGTTGAGGGCAACGCTCGAGAAGAGGTTCATAATGATGATGACTTACAATTTCTTGAGCGATTACATTTAGGCAATGTCAGTCATGATGACAACGTCTTTCCTCCTTTGGAGCATCGTGTTGAGAATATGGACATGCGTGATAGTGATGATGAGACAAATGATCCAGCTCAGCCGGATCATGATGAGTATTTCAAAAACATGTAATATTTGTACAAGTTACATTTTTTATTTAATTGTTGTACTATTTTATTTATAATACATGTATTTTCAATTATGTTGTCTATTTACTAGTTGTACTCTTAATTTGCTACATAAATAAAGTACTGATTGGTTTACTCTTGTTTATTTCAGGTGATTGAACAATGATGCCTCCTAAGATGCATGGCGGTTTGGTGAGGAACCTTGCAGAGTTTTACCAGGATTATACTTCTGGCTCCGGGACGGCTGGTGGGAGGAGGAGGGATGAGAGCCATGTGTGGTTTGAGGACCGGTGGATGGTCGCTTCCTGGTGTGATGAGTGATTGACAACGTGGTGTGGACTGATTCTTGGCTAAGTATTGCAGGTGCAGGTTGCGACTTGACTGGTGCAGGTGCAGGTGAAGAACAAGCGCGAAAGGTCGTTGCCGGTGAGGCCTCCAGGTGTGGAGAAGACAAGTAGGCTTGGTTCGAGGGACCCGGTGGCCAGCGGGGTCAAGTGCGGGCCGCATGGTGGCAAGAACGGCAAGATGAAGTCATGGACGGTTTCTTGGTTGAGCTTCAAAACCAAGGTCGAGCCGGGACTACGTGGGAGCCGAGTCATGAGTGGTGATTGGCGGAGGCTACACCGAGTTCGCGGGGTTTCCGGTGGTTCACCAGAAAACAACTGGGTTCCTTGGTTGATCCACAAAGCCAAGACCGAAGAACCGAAGACGGAGGTGCAGCAGCTCCAGACCGGTCTGACCGGTGGGTACCGGTCTGACCGGTGAGGAGCACCGGTCTGACCGGTGTGCGACGATGCAGTCCGGAATCTTCGAAGCGGAGGACACGCGTCGGGATCGCAAGGCTTGCGTCGAGGCTAAGCAAGTTTGCGGTCGCTGGGCATCCGTCCGATGGTGCGAAGACAAAGATTTCCGATTTCGCCCTTGAGGGGCATGTATCCCTAGTTAGCTAGTAAGGGTATTTTAGTCTTTCGATTGCCTCCATATAACCCAAGGGGTGAGAGGATGGCAGCCATCTCTTGGAACCCTAGCTCATTTGGTTTTCCTATTTTCCTTTCCTATTTTCCTTAGGATTTTCATAGGACTAGCTTGAGAGCTTCATGGTGAGATCTTGTGAGAGGGAAGGATGATCGGGCGGCAAGCTAGACCTTGTATGAACCTCTTTGGTATGTATAGATGATTCGGCGTGGTTCCTCAAGGCTTGGATGTGTCTTTCCCGTTTCTCTTTTTCGGTGATTTTCGGAGCCTTTTCTTGGAATTTTCGTTCATCGCTCGATTCGTCGATTTGAGGGCATTTCTCTCCGGATTTCTTTGAGGGGATCATGGGTGAGTGCCTTGTGCCTCTTTGTGGATGATCTTGACCCCTCAAACACCGGATTTGGCCTTCGATTCGTTGATTTTCGGATGAACCCTAGTTCATAGTGTTCTTGGCAAGGTTTCGCGATTCCGGGAGTTGTAGGGAGTTTGAGACTGAAATTTTTGGGGCATATCCTCTCCTTGGGGTGTTCATCATCTCCCCAAAATTTCGTCTCAAGACTCCAAGTGGTTTGGGAGATCCATCGATCGAAAGTTTGGGGCTGTTTCGCGGGCTGAATTTTTTGGGGGGCGGTACTACCGACCCTGTGCAGGTAATACCGATAACCTGATTTTCAGCTGCCAGAGAGTCTTTATCGGTTGTACCGACCCGAGGTCGGTAGTACCGATAGTCGGAAGTGCCGACCTAGTGCCGAAAGTACCGATAACCTGGTTTTTAGGTGCCAGTAAGCCCATATCGGTAGTACCGACCTGTGGCCGGTAGTACCGACAATTTCTGCTGCAGTTTGCCTCGCGCTAGCTTTTTCTCTCGGTTCCTTTTGTGCTTGCTTCCGCTTTGTTCCTAGGCTTGTTCTAACTTGTTCCTAGGGTCAGTAGGTCCGTTGTGACTACGTGATCTTCGCAAGTGTGTGCGGGATTCTTCGGAAGTGATTTTGGGGTATAGGCCGAGTTCTTGAGAAGAATTTTTATCGGCTCCCATTCACTCCCCCCCTCTCTGGTCGCCAATCCGGTCCTTCAATTGGTATCAGAGCTTGGTGCCGGATTCTTTGTGACTTTAACAAGTCTTGAATCCAAAGATGGCGTACGTAGAGCGGGGCGGTCCTCCGCACTTCGATGGGAAGAGTTACCACAAGTGGGCGGCTCGTATGATGATCTTTCTTCGTGGCAAGTTGTTGGATTTCATTGTTCTTGACAAGACTTATGTGATTCCTCCTGAGATCCATACTCTTATGGTGACCGATTCCAACGCAAAGGCCAAGTATGAGGCGAATGCAAAAGCCGTTGATCACTTGGTCCGAAGCTTGTGTGATCCCGAGTTTGAGCGTGTTCGTCATTTGAATCTTGCTTGGCAAATTTGGGAGAAGTTGTTGGTTGCTCACGGTGGTGATAACCATGTGAAGGCTCGCCTCTTTGTCTCTTACCGGATGCAATATGAGAACTTTACTCAACTTCCCGGTGAGGACATTGATGCTATGTTTCAGAGATTCACCGCCATTGTGAACAACATGAAGGCCAATGTTGAGGATTTTCCTTACACCGAGCATGATCAAGCTTTGAAACTTTTGCATATTTTGGATCAAAATGTTTGGGGTGCTAAGGTTGAGGCAATCAAGGAATCCGGGCAATACTTGACCATTGAGTTGGATGATCTCTTTTCTAAGCTCAAGTCGTCCGAGGTCGATAGGAGGTTGCAATCCAAGCATGAGGGCACGACTGATTCACATAGTCTTGCTCTTGTGGGCGGATCAAAGTCCAAAGCTAACACTAACCCCTCCTTTCGACAGTTTTCCTTGTCTTCTCTCATGACCATTCCAGATGAGGAGTTCGACGTGATTGGTGAGGATGATCTCGCCTTGCTATCAAGGAGGTTCGAGCGGTTGCATGAGAACCGGAGGAATGCAAGGCGAAGCTCGGGGACGTGTTTCAAGTGCGGCAAGACAGGACACTTTTTCGCCGAGTGTCCGAAAGTGAACAACCACGACAAGCACAAGTCCAAGGACAAGAGTAGGAAGTCCAAGAAGAAGGATCATGGACATGGGAAGAAGACACGGTCTCGAGAGAAGATGAAGAGACCGAGCGACATCGAGTCCGACTCCGAGGACACGTCATCAAGCTCGAGTGATGAAGATGAAGAGGGTGACAAGAAGAGGAAGAAGAAGAACCTTGGCAAGTACCTCAACAGCCTTTGTGTGATGGGCCTAAGCTCCAAGGATGATTTCTGCGGCATGGCTCGCAGCTCCAGTAGTAAGAGAAGCCAGAAGAACGCCTCGGATTCAAACTCTGACTCCGAGGATGAGGTATGTGATGAGCTCTCTTCTTTGCGCAAGGAGAATGAGGAGTTGGTTGACTTGCTTGATAATCGCGATCACATGCTTAGAGAAGCTAAGAAGCTTAGGAAGGAGCTTAGATCTTTGCTTGAAGATGCTTGGACTAGAGTGGCTGAGCTAGAAACACAGGTTCTTGATGGCAAGCTTGAAATTGATTCGCTTAAGGCTAGTCCTATGGTTTCTGATGAGGTTGATTATGCTGATTGTTCTGTGTTCCTAGCTGATCTTACTGCGCTTAGGGAGAAGCATGCCTCCAAGTGTGAGGAATTAGATGTGCTTAGGGTTGAGTTGGCTGAGTTGCAATCTAGACCCACTTTGCTTGGTGCATGTACTTCTTGCCCCGGTTTGCATGAAAAGATTGCTGAGCTTCGATCTCGCATTGTTTCGCTTGAGGCTGATTTGAAAGTGCCTATTCCTACTTCTTGTTCTACCTGTGAATCGCATGCTGTGAAGAATTTGGAACTTGCACAATGTGTTGATCATTTGCAGGATGAAAACAATAAGTTGCGTGAAGTGCTGAGTTGGTTGTCTAGTCAGGAACCTCAGCTTGGTATGATGATTGCCAGTTATAAGCGCTTTGATGGTTGGGCTTTGGGATCTGATAAGTTTGGTGAGAGCAGTGGTGAGAGAGAAGGGAAATTTGGGAATATTCCAGTTCCACCACAACCCACACCCAAAGACAAGTTTGTACCCAAGCCAAACCAGTTGCTTAAACCGAGAGAAAAACCAAGTGAGAAGCCTAGTGAGAAACCTAGTGAGAAGCCTTGTGAAGAGCCACACCCGAGGCCTAAGCCAAGACCAATCCGTTTCCATTGTGAGTTTTGTGGAAAGGATGGTCACAAGAGAGAGTTTTGCTATAAGAGAAGGAGAGAGGCAAGAATGGCTAAGGAGTGGGCAAACAAGGACAGGTACCAACCTTCTCATGGTGTGCCTGAGCCTCGTATGCCACTACCTAAGGGAAAGGGTGTTGTGCATACGGTTCCAGCATGGAGAGATAGGAGAGTTTCAGGTGGAGGCAAGTTTGCTGGCCGAGGACCACCGGCCAGACCGGTCAGAGTGACCGATCAGACCAGTGCTAGGCAGAGTGCTGAACAGTTTGGCTTCCGGGGCTGTGATGCTAGAGGGTTCAGCCCATTTGGTTGTGGAACAGGTGGTAGGCGCTTTGAGTCTGGTGGTGTTGAGTTTGCTGGACGTTCTCCACCTCGTGATCAATACGAGTTTGGGAGAGGTCGCAGCTTTGAGTCTCAGAAGGGCTGCGGACCACGCTTTCCCTTTCGTGGTACTCGTACTCCTCCAGTGAGACGGGAGTGGTTTTCCCATGGTGGTTCCAGGATTGATAGGTTTGATAAGATGGATCGCAGTTTTGATAGGCGCGGTAGGATGGATGTTGCTAACCCTACTTTTGAGGAGATGGCTCGGCACTGGTTTGACACTTTTGGTACTAACCCCAGTGTTGAGTCAATTGCTCGCTCTCGCTCTTGGTTTTGAGTTGCAGGTGGGAGGCCCGGAGAACATTTGGTTGATATCGGGGGTGGTTCTCCGGCTTCATACCCAGGTGGTGACATGGAGGCACATCACTTTTGGGTATGGTGGACAAGGATGAGTGACTGCTGAAGAAATGATAAAGGTAAGTGAATTTGTGACCTTCAAGTGTGTGGCCTTGGTCAAGCCACTTGGGTCGTTTCGCTCCTTGCCCTATCTCATGTGTGTAAGGTGAGCTTTGTATGCTCTTTGACCTTAATGCATGAGTTTAGGGGGAGCCTGTGTGCTTAGTGTGCTCTTTACTCTATCATGTGTACTAAGGGTGAGCTTTGTATGCTCTTTGGCCCTAGTGCATGTGTTTAGGGGGAGCTTGTGAGTTTTGCGCTCCTTTGCTCTGTTGCCGGTGGTGTCGAGCCCTTTTTGCCTCCCCTCGAGGAGCCGGTCGTTTGCGAGCTTTGTGTGTGGGAGCTCCTTTGTAGCATACGTATAGCTTTCCTTTGTGCATTTCTTGCATTTGGCATGGCATATGTAACATGATGTATAGGCATCTTTGTATCTTAGGTTGCATGCATTTTGTTTCATATGCATTGTTTAGGAAAGGCTTCTCCTATATACATTGTTCACCATGGAATGATATATATGTCTTTGTGAGCTAGTTTGGTAAGCTATGGTTAGTTTGGCTTAGCTCTTGATAATCTTGGTTTATATCCATGGTTGATGGCTATGTTTTTGAAAAATCTCATATGTATGCTCTCTTGTGAGTAAATATCTTTATATGATCTTGACATGTTTATGTGGCTTGGCTATGCTTAATTTGTGGTTGGATAGCTTATTTTGATCATATGGGGCCAAACGCTCATTTGCCATCATGAATGTTTAGCCCCCATGCTTGATCTTGTGGAGGGGCATAAGTTCCTTTTTGTCGCAAAGACATTTCATGTACCAATTTCAAATCTGAAAATGAAATGTAAATTGCTTGGAAAATGTGCTCCCATGTCATATGTGCTAATTTTAATTTGCTTTGGGTGCTAAACCGTTGCATGATGCCTACCAATGAGAAGTCTCATATATATAGAAGTAGGCACATGGCTCGGTGGCTTTGACATGACATGAGGTGCTTGTGGGTGTTTATGATGGTCTTATGCTTAGAATGGTTGTCCTAGCATGAAGTTTGTGTGGCTTTGCAATTTTGATATGTTTTGCTCATGTTTAGGACTTTGCTCATGAGAGGGTAAATTTTCGCAAAATTGCTCAATTCTATCTTAGCTTCGTCCAATGGTTGTGAAACTTGGTGATCATGAAGTTGATGTCATTACGAAGCTATAGAGTACCTAACTTGCTCATTTGGACATGTGTAGCATCCTATGTTGAATTGTGTCTATTTGAGAAGCTCTAGGTTGCATTTTTTGCATTTTTGGCTTGATTCATGCATTGTCAACAAGGGGGAGAAGTTTGAGCATGTTTTGGCCTACTGAATGCATCTAGAAGGTTTTCAGGTGGTTTCGAGCCATTTCTGGGCTCTGTTGTGCACCGGTCTGACCGATTGAGGTCACCGGTCTGACCGGTCAGAGTGCTGGTCCTGTTCACCTGTTGAGCACCGGTCTGACCGGTCAGACCTGAGCTATTGCAGCTGCTCTGTTTCGTGAAGTGGTTTGCATGCATTCGTCCAGGGGGAGTTGCATTGGTTCAGGGGGAGCTTGCATGTGTGCAGGGGTGCTCTTTGTGGTTTTCGAGCTTTGGTTTGCTGGCTTGTGCTCTTTGCTTGAGCATGGTTTTGTCTCGGATGTGTCGAGCCGTTGCCCTTGCCTAAGGAGTCCGAGACTTGTCTTATTCAAGTGATCTTGCTCTTTGCCTTTCTTTGGCTTTCGATCGCTTGTTGGAGTTTCTTTTAGTCGTTTCTTTTCTTTTCCTTTTCTCTTGGTTACCAAAACGTGTGTGTTGTCAATGCACACATCAAGGGGGAGATTGAGAGCCATGTGTGGTTCGAGGACCGGTGGATGGTCGCTTCCTGGTGTGATGAGTGATTGACAACGTGGTGCGGACTGATTCTTGGCTAAGTATTGCAGGTGCAGGTTGCGGCTTGACTGGTGCAGGTGCAGGTGAAGAACAAGCGCGAAAGGTCATTGCCGGTGAGGCCTCCAGGTGTGGAGAAGACAAGTAGGCTTGGTTCGAGGGACCCGGTGGCCAGCGGGGTCAAGTGCGGGCCGCATGGTGGCAAGAACGGCAAGATGAAGTCATGGACGGTTTCTTGGTTGAGCCTCAAAACCAAGGTCGAGCCGGGACTACGTGGGAGCCGAGTCATGAGTGGTGATTGGTGGAGGCTACACCGAGTTCGCGGGGTTTCCGGTGGTTCACCAGAAAACAACTGGGTTCCTTGGTTGATCCACAAAGCCAAGACCGAAGAACCGAAGACGGAGGTGCAGCAGCTCCAGACCGGTCTGACTGGTGGGTACCGGTCTGACCGGTGAGGAGCACCGGTCTGACCGGTGTGCGACGACGCAGTCCGGAATCTTCGAAGCGGAGGACACGTGTCGGGATCGCAAGGCTTGCGTCGAGGCTAAGCAAGTTTGCGGTCGCTGGGCATCCGTCCGATGGTACGAAGACAAAGATTTCTGATTTCACCCTTGAGGGGCATGTATCCCTAGTTAGCTAGTAAGGGTATTTTAGTCTTTCGGTTGCCTCCATATAACCCAAGGGGTGAGAGGATGGCAGCCATCTCTTGGAACCCTAGCTCATTTGGTTTTCCTATTTTCCTTTCCTATTTTCCTTAGGATTTTCATAAGACTAGCTTGAGAGCTTCATGGTGAGATCTTGTGAGAGGGAAGGATGATCGGGCGGCAAGCTAGACCTTGTATGAACCTCTTTGGTATGTATAGATGATTCGGCGTGGTTCCTCAAGGCTTGGATGTGTCTTTCCCGTTTCTCTTTTTCGGTGATTTTCGGAGCCTTTTCTTGGAATTTTCGTTCATCGCTCGATTCGTCGATTTGAGGGCATTTCTCTCCGGATTTCTTTGAGGGGATCATGGGTGAGTGCCTTGTGCCTCTTTGTGGATGATCTTGACCCCTCAAACACCGGATTTGGCCTTCGATTCGTTGATTTTCGGATGAACCCTAGTTCATAGTGTTCTTGGCAAGGTTTCGCGATTCCGGGAGTTGTAGGGAGTTTGAGACCGAAATTTTTGGGGCATATCCTCTCCTTGGGGTGTTCATCATCTCCCCAAAATTTCGTCTCAAGACTCCAAGTGGTTTGGGAGATCCATCGATCGAAAGTTTGGGGCTGTTTCGCGGGCTGAATTTTTTGGGGGGGCGGTACTACCGACCCTGTGCAGGTAATACCGATAACCTGATTTTCAGCTGCCAGAGAGTCTTTATCGGTAGTACCGACCCGAGGTCGGTAGTACCGATATTCGGAAGTACCGACCTAGTGCCGGAAGTACCGATAACCTGGTTTTTAGGTGCCAGTAAGCCCATATTGGTAGTACCGACCTGTGGCCGGTAGTACCGACAATTTCTGCTGCAGTTTGCCTCGCGCTAGCTTTTTCTCTCGGTTCCTTTTGTGCTTGCTTCCGCTTTGTTCCTAGGCTTGTTCTAACTTGTTCCTAGGGTCAGTAGGTCCGTTGTGACTACGTGATCTTCGCAAGTGTGTGCGGGATTCTTCGGAAGTAATTTTGGGGTACAGGCCGAGTTCTTGAGAAGAATTTTTATCGGCTCCCATTCACTCCCCCCCCTCTCTGGTCGCCAATCTGGTCCTTCAAGGGAGAGGGACCCCTCTCCTGTAGCAACAGGGTCCTTGTCTGCAGGCGGGAGGGGGAGGAAGGGTTCCTCTCTTGTACCACCTTCATCGTCGTCTAGAGGGAGAGGGGGAGTCGCAAATCAGCAACCACTCCTCATCCACAGTTGTCGTCTGAGGAGGAGGAGCAGCAGCAGCAACAACAATAGGGGGGATGAGGAGCAGCGGGGGGGGGGGGTGAGGAACAGGAGCAGTAGGGGGGATGAGGAGCAGCAGGTGGGGTGACCAGGAGCTAGATGTGTGGTTGCGAGGCACCTCCCACCTTCCGGAGCTACCCATCCCTCTAGTGAACCGACCGGTCATAAAACCGGAGAAGCCAAGGTAATTGATCACAATTTTTTCATTTGTTACATTCAAATTCATAACAGAAACTAATAGTTTTGTGAATCAATTTGGCAGCAGCTGGGAGATTGTCACTCCAGGTGCTCACAATCGTCATCCCAATGGCATCCTCAGCATTTTGTGCAAGCAACACTGGCCGAGTTGGTGGAGTATAATGATCGACAAGTTCTGGTAACAACATTTGACCAGTACGTCCTCATGTGCGATCAACCTGATCCAGATGGCAGGGTCTTCCGAGACAAGGCACAACGGGTGGTTGGCGAGTTTGGGTACCTCATAATACATTGCATTACTCAATACATCTCATTAACTGGATACTCTTGAACACACGACTACGCTTGTATATGGATGATTTCTTTAGATGTCAGGAGGGATACGAGGCAATGGCGACTGAGGTGGCGATGAAAGCCTGTCAAAAGCTTGTGAAGGATTTCATTTAGGAGTGCCGCATCTCTCAGAATATTTTCTACAAGGGCAAGTACGAAAGAGTGAAAATCACGAAAGAGGAGTGCCGAAACCTGTGGCTCACTAAAGAACAATATTTGACAATAAATATAGAAAAATGGTAATAATCATTTTTCATCGATTTAGTATGATCAATTTGATTTTCTTGTATTGTGAATGATGCGTTGGAGCCTCCGTGGTGGGCCTACGATTACGATGAGGCTTGGAAACTCTCGTCGAAACGTGGTTTGTGCTGGGTCGGGAGGCTACCCACCAGGAGCACCGGCGATGACGTTTGCAGATGCTAGGTCTGGCGCACCATCAAGGGAACCTTAACCTCCACTAGTATGCTCATAGATATATATGTGAACTTATTTCTTTATTCTAACGCTCAATTATGCATAATTTGTGACCATCTTGTTGTTGTCCTGTAGTCTCGGTCACATGGAAATCAGCCAGTTGGCGACCTTGAGGCATATGCTTTGGCACAGGGCAAGGTGACGTCCGACGTCACGTACAACGAGAACAACCCGCCCAAGGCGTACACCAATCCGACCATCCAGCCCCACATCACTGGGTACAACGCGATTGCAAGGGACATCCATGGGCCAGAGTTTGATCCGAAGAGTGTGCCCATTTCTGGAGAAGCCGTCATGAGGTTGGCAAAAGGGAAGCAGCATGGCTGGTACTTCGTTGGCGACAGTCTCCTCAACCCGGCCCATGTTCCGACACTCTCGCAGGTTCAAGCCGCCAGCTCCAGCTCAGGCCCGGCCGTACGAGAATGGACAACCGCTTCAGACTCCTTGCTGCAGACACTCTAGGTTCGTTATGTTTTATGCATCTTTCATTGGAATTTACATATGTTTGCTTTGTATTCTAATGTTTCCATCTAATATTGTAGGCCCAGCTAGCACAGTCACAGGAGGTTGCCAATGAGAGGACCTAGCAGGTTCAACAGGCCAGCTAGCAGCAGATTGAGTTGATCAGAGAGGCTTGCTAGCAGCAGCTTACAACGGTGCTTCAGTACGTGCAGTGTCTTGGATTGTTGGTACAACAAACGGCGCCACGGGCGCAACTCCCTCCTCCACCGTCGATCTATTTGCCTCCTCCACCGCCTACACATACTCCGGTGAGTTACATTCCAACCTTGCCCATTCATTTTTCGTAGTGACTTAGATCTTAAAATGATGGATAAAGCTAAGATGACTTGGTATACATGCTCAAAACCTTGTACTTAAAGAACCTAGATTAAGGATGGATGTCGCTAGAATGACTTAGTAAGCTAAATGACTTAGTGTACATTCTCAAACCTTGTACTTTCAATTCTCATAGTGATTTAGAACTTAGAGAACCTAGATTGATGATGGATATTGCTAGAATGACTTAGAAAGCTAAATGACTTGGTACACAAGTTCAAAGCCTTGTACTTTCATTTCTCATTGATATAGAACTTATAATGATGGATAAAACTAGAATGATGATGTTTGAATATTTATGACTTCGAATTTTGTGCAGAATCAATCGGCTGCATCAAATAGTGGGCCCATCGGCCAAGACATGTCGCCGCCTGGGCTGGCTAGATGGGCGAGATGGCCTCAGTACTAGCCTCAGGGCCCCTGGATGTAGCAGTCGGGAGCGGGGACTCAACCAGGAGCGGGGTCATGGCCTCTGTTGCCGGGTCAGCAGCCAGGAGCGGGGCCGTAGCTACCATCGACGGGAGGATCGGCATCGCTGTCGCCGTAGGGCCTATAGCCGCCACCGCGACAGTGAGTTCACTTTGCATTTGGTTTAATTTGGACTTGGACTTGTGGTTGTGGTTGTGAACAACTTGTGGACTTGTATGGACTTGTGAACCACTTGTGGTTGTGAACATCTTGTGGTTGTGGACTTTATTTGCTTCAGTGGACTATATGTGATAATTATGTGGTATTTGAACTGCCTGTGATTATTATGTGGTATATGAACTACCTGGGATGATTATGGTGATAAATGAACTACCTGTGATGATGCTTATATGTTTGGGGTATCATATATGAAACTGCAAAAATGAAAAAAAGAAATACGGATTTGCCGTGAGTAATGGCCAAAACTCACGGCAAACCCATGATGTTTGCCGTGAGCATTCGCCAAATCTCACGGCAACCACATGTTGTTTACCGTGAGCATTCACCAAAGCTCACAGCAAAGAGCCGGCACATGGTAGCGGCGGATGGGTGTTTGCCGTGAGCCGCAGATCTGGCTCAAGGCCTTTGCCGTGAGGGCTTTGTCGAGAGCCGCTCATGACAAACAGGTCACCGAGAGTGAACCGGGCTTTGCCCTGAGCCAGATCTGCAGCTCACGGCAAACGCCTCCACTTTGCCGTGAGCCAAATCTGCAGCTCACGACAAACTCTTGGTCTTTGCCGTGAGCCGTAGATCTGATTGATGTCAAGGGCTGTCGTCACCGTTGCCTCTGCGTCGCGCTTTGTCGTGGGCCGGACCTGCTCTCAGCAACTGTTTGCCGTGCGTTTTCAGGGTGGCTCACGGCAAAGTTGTCGTATGCCAACTACTTCTTTGCCGTGAGGGCTTCGGCGAGAGCCGCTCACGGCAAACAGGTTGCCGAGAGCGAACCGTCCATTGCCGTGAGGAACCAGCTAGCTCACGGCAAAGTCGGCGTCTCCCATAGAGGACAACAAATTATTGAGATCCAACTTACTAGGATGCTGTTTTGGATGTGTCTAAATATTGGAACTATTTAACTATTGAACTTAAAATCAGTTTATGTTTTAAAGTTCACAACTCCATAAATTTTTGTTTAGTCCCAACCAGTGGTATAGTTAGATGGTTATATATAGAGAGTTGACAAGTTCGTGTGGTGGCAGTGCCTTGCTCCTGTGTATATAAGTGGGAAGTCATGCCCTTGTTCTGAACAGACATTCGATAAATTTTGTTCAATAAATTCCTAAAGAGTGCGTTTTTGTGGAAACACTCTGTACCATAATGGAGTCGCCACTACGTAAGAAACAGATAAAGAAGACACCGTCATAGGAGACGCGTTTTTAAAATACGTCTCCAATGACTCATAGGAGACGCTGGTTAAGAACACACGTCTCCTATAACTTTGTGAAAAAATTGACATGTTTAACCCGCGTCTCCTATGTACACACATAGGAGACACATTTTATCAACCTGCGTCTCCTTTGAGTTCGCTTGTTATTGGAGACGTGGGTTAAAAAAAACGTGTCTCCACGAGAAATTAATGGAGACGCACATGTATAAAAACACGTCTCCTGCTCGCACCACCGCGCCACGTGGATGCGTGTCGCGCAGAGCGCGCGCGGGAGGGAGGAGCGGGCGACTCCGCTGGCAAACTTGTAAAAAAACCTAACATTTTAGAAATTGCAAACAAACCCCGCAGCCCCGACCCTATCCACTCGTGTCTCCTCCCCACCGCCGCGCTCCCTCTCCCTGCTCCCTACCGCCGCCTCCCCTTCCCGCAGCGGCTCTTACCCGACTTTCTCCCCCTCGGCCTCGGGTCCGGCGGCTGGATCCGGTGTCGCCTCTCACCTCGACCGGCGGGGCCTTCTTCTCCGGCGGCCCTCCTCACTCCTGGTGCCCTCCCTCCATCCCCGACGGCGACGGCTGCTCCGAGGTGCGCATCAGGGGCAGCGTGGGGGTTAGTGGGGCGGAGGGAGCAGGGGAGGGGTGGGGCATGGTGGTGTGTCCATATTTCCCAGCGAGCACGTCGGCGGCGCTAGGTGAGGCAGGACCGCAGGCGCCGGGACTTGGAGTAGGATCGACGGCGGCGTTTGTGCCGGCGAGCTCCCCGCCACCACCTCCGCGCCCTCAGAGATATCGCCTGCCCTCGCTTTAATTTTCCTCTTCTCACAGAGGTAAGCAGTCTCTGTATCTCTCCTCTTTCCCATTGGCCAAGGTTATCCTTATAAACAATTGGGAGTTCAACTCAACCAGGTTTGATTCCTCTGCTGCTGTGGATTGGTCTCTGTGGAAGAGCCTTAATTTTTTGGAACATCGTTTCCTGAATCCTGAATGTTTTAGTACTATTTCTGGCTGTGTAATTGTAGCCTCAGTAGTATTGAGATAGGGCTTCAAAGTTTTGGAAAGATGGATTGATCGAGACTACTCAATTGTACTTGGATTCTGACTGAATTTGACATGTGCTGGATTGTCAGGTGCCAGGATGTTGAATGTAACCGTGTGTGTGCGGTCCTGACCCTTGAGTCACAAGGAGAGGAAGGCTGATGCTGACAATGTATGCTTCAGGAAACTAGACTGAGTCAGTTTGGACCCTCTTCTGTCTGCTGCCTTTAGCTTCCTTATTAGATATAAGCGCCTACTGTGAATGCCCGTGTGCTGTTTCTTTTGGACTAGAATGTTCCATGGATGTCTCCTTTGTTTATACATGTGCATTTAGTATGTTCCATGGATTATAATGCATCATCTGCTTTCCACCTTTCATAAGCATCATATGTGTTTTGTGAAGCAATATGTCCTGTTAAATTTTGTATGATGATAATTAAAATTAAAGGTATCTAGGAAAAAATAAATTAGAGAAGCTCTTTTTGGTATATGAGTAAAGAATCAATTGAGAAAACTGTAAATTATGTTCTTTCAGCTTATATGAGAAAAATGTGCTTTAACTTGACATGGGCAATATGACCTTGAGATGTCTGGTATTTGGTTAAGACCTTTTTCTAACGAGCTTTGGGAAAAAAACTAATAGTCGTTCATCTATAGTTACATTTGTAGTTAACTGCTGGTGATAATGAGAAAGAAAGGGATGAGCTTATTTTGGATACCTAATGATAGTTAACAGGCCTTGTCATGTTCTACTCAATGCTAAGGCTTACGCAGGTCATGTTCACTCAAGCAGAAATCACTTAATTAGTTCTTGTGATAAAACTGTGGATGATTAATTTGACGGTGTGAGTTCATAGACAGATGGTAGTAATTGTGGTCTTAGCACTTAGGCTAGGAAATGTTCATATGGAATCTATAGTCATGGATATGCTTTTACTAGCTACTGAGTTTAGTCTGTTAACACTGGATACCATGCTAACAGATTTTAGACATTCAGGTTGATAGCTAACACATTAAGGTTCAGGCTGCTAGCAGATTTTAGACATTCAGGTTGATAGCTAACACATTAAGGTTCTGGGCAAAGGAACTCAGATAAAGATCAGGTGCACGAAGTTTATTGCCATTGTCTATGAATAGTGGAGTAATTATTGCTTTGGAAAGTTAATTGCTTTGCCTCTGAAGTGACAACTTCCTTTGCTTGTGTCAATAGTAACCAGCTTCATTTTTAAATTAGTAATAATTGCTCTCTTATTTCAGATTCCTTGCTATCAGGTACAAGCTCCATAGGTAGAAGCCAACAATGCATCTTAGAGGTTCTTCTCTTTATTTTCTTCTCTGATGGTTTTGAAGCATCTAACACTCTGCAACCTAGAAGAATGAACTGTACTTGAATTGCTAGCTGTTTTCTCTTATTATGCAATGCTTTTTATGTTCTTTGGTGGATGGAACTTGTACCTATTTTGCTAAGTCTAGTATGATTTTTTTCCTCAGAAAAATGGATATGGCCAATTGCTCAAGACCTGTGTCAGTGTTTGGAGGGTACTGCATGACCATGAATTTTGAAGAGTACACTAATTCCATTTGAAAACAAATGTGTTAAATGAGTGTTAAGGACTCAGCTGAAATCATAGAAGGTATGCATTGGTAACTTAGTGAGTGCTGTGATACTCTTCATCCATAAGGCTTAAATTTTTCCCTTGTGTAGATAATAATGGCAGAAATCACTATTTTTGACTTCATATGCATTGTTGAGATTTAGCCATCCAAATATATTTGATCGGAGACCTACCTATTTCCTTGAAATGATTATTAAGAAATCAGCTGAAGTCATAGAAGTTATAGTAACTTACTGAATACAAACTCTCCTTCACACAACTTGGATTTTTTTTCATTGTTGATTGGATGATGATATTATGCATTTCTCCAAAAAATTGGTAAATTGCCAGTACTTTCTGGCATATAAATTATGACGTTTGAATAAAAAACACCATTTGTAATAGATATAAACGCCATATGCATTTCCTTTGTCATGTCATCTAGACTGTTATAGTTTGCTGCTAATTGCTTGTTGAACTTCTTCTGTCTGACAAGGTATACCGCAAAGATTATTGTAATGCCTTGCTGCTTCCTTTTAATAATGCATAGCTTTTTATTGTTTGTTGAACTGCAGACAAGCAATGACCTGTGGTAACACTGCTGGGCAGGAAAAGTTTGGTGGTCTCAGAGATGGCTACTAGTAAGTGATAAATACATATTTCAGCAAATGGTCAATCTGCGTTACAATTTGATTGAAAGTGAGATAGTGTTCATGCATATAAAGCATGTGAAGCTTTGTGCGGCTTCATTCCTTGTTTTATGGAAATAGTATGTGATAAGTACATATTTTATATAGTAGTCTCTCTGCATTAGAAGTTGATTGAAAATGATATTGTGTTCATGCATATAAAGAATGTGAAGCTTTGTGCCACTTCATTCCTTGTTCTTATTTATGTCTGCACAATATATTTTGTAGAGCATTCAAACACATGCAGTACTATGAGATTTCTGCCAAGAGCAATTACAACTTAGAGGAGCCCTTCCTTTACCTTGTGAGGAAGCTGGCAAGGTAATTAGATACCTGGGCACTTCTACATCTGCTTGTATTTTGTTTTCTTCCCCAACACTGTGTTAACTTGTTACTAGTGTGCAACAATTTCAGGGACCAAAACCTTCACTTTGTTGAGGCTGTTGCTCTGAAGTCTCCGGAAGTGCAGATTGACATGGCCATGCAGCAACAGTGAGTGCTTTGATCTCTTTATTTGATATCTGGTGATATTGACAAAATAACACTAGTGTTCAAATGTGCCAAGCAATTTAGTGTGTAGTACTTGTGAAATGGAAGGTTGTAGGATGTGTTTTGAGGCATGTGGTGTAATTTCCTATTTCTTCACGAAGTGTTTGTAAAAGAATTCTCAAACTGATGTGTTTTAGCCCTTGGAGATGTGTTTTGAAGCATTTGTTGTAATTTTTTATTTCTTCAGGGAGCTGTTTGTAAAAAGATATGGAGTAATAAATGAGCAGGGACCTGTTTGTAATTTCTGCTGTTTTATTTTTTTTTTGTTTTTTTAATTCATCAAAGGAGACGCGGGTTGCCAACAAGGGTCTCGAATGACTCTATCAAAGGAGACGCGGGTTGGTAAAACGTGTCTCCAATGACTCACATTGGAGACGCGGGTTGACAACAAGCGTCTCCTTTGAGGGGTGTCATTGGAGATGCGTATTGGTAAACACGCGTCTCCTTTGACTCATCTCAAAGGAGACGCGTACAAAACGCGTCTCCTATAACTTGTCATTAGAGACGCAAATTTAGAGACGTGTTTTTTACGTGTCTCCTTTGATAGTTAACCCACGTCTCTAAAGTGTGTCTTACATTGTGCGTCACGCAAGTTCTTCCCAGTCTTTGTTCTCCTGATTCTACTTGTTGCGGCCACCGGTATGTTCTTAAAGAAGGATATCATGTAGTACTGGTGCACTTCGTTTGTGTGCAACCTCATGTTTTTTTTTTCTCTTGATTTTATTCACTTTACGTAACAAACAGGAATACAGTGTATTACCTCATCCCGTAATTGCACTAAAGCCTGTTATTAGTACTGTTGTGTTGGCCCATGTTGCCCGGTTATGTTCTTGTTGTGGTGGTTTAATGCTAGGGATGTATGTGGTTGTTACATATCAGGAGATGATCTGTACATATATTTTGAATGAGTTATGAGTTACACATTGCACGAGGGTGAAATCATGAATAGTCTATTTACTATAATGGCAAGCCAGTGCAATGAAGATTTACATAATTCTAAAGCTCTGAGAATATTTAATAGTTTGTATTTTCGCAGTTTTTTTACAGAGGGAATTGTAGTAGTAGATGCTGTATATGTTCCAACAAAAAAAAAAAAATAGGTGAAGGCTGACTGGAGGGTCCTTTAATTTGGCCTCTAACGGGATCGTTTTAAGCTATATGGTCGGCATGTACTTAATTAGTATGTTTGCTTTATTTAGAGGTCCCAACCTTTCCTTTAGGATTCGTGTCCTATTAACTATATAGCCTCTTGGAACATCATCATATCCTCATATTTTATTAAGTAACACTTTTTTATTATGATACTGTTTGCAACAATTATTTATATGCACTTTGTTGTAGTCGTGATAGCTGCAGGTTTTTTATGTGTCAATCACATGAATTTCTAAACAATTTTGGCATATATACCTTTTTGTGGTCAAGTTTTGTTTTACTCATGATGATGTCATATGTCCTTATTTTAAAGCTTTGGTTTAAAAGGCAAACCTTAGTTTATGTGGGGAACTGAATGATTGTAGATTGAGATTTTGGCTGTCTACAATATAGATCCAATTGGTGTGCATAATAATTCAGTTCATTAACTTCGGAAACGCATTTTGTAAAATACAAAATTTATTGGACGTGCCCATTTGTAAATAATCTATGGCATTCACAAAGTAATTTAGATTAGTTTCAGGTTTGTTTTTTAATTGCAAACTCCATGCTAAAATTTTGATATAGCTAACACTTGAAAATAGAAGCACAATAAACGCCCAGCAGTAGCCTTTGTTTTGCATGTCAGTACTCCCTATGTCCCAAATTATAAGTCGTTTCAGTTTTTCTAGATTTATAGTTATTTGTATGTATGTACACAAACACTGTATTTACATGCATACAGATATTTATGAATTTACAAAAATCAAAACAACCTATAATTTATAGGACGGATGGGGAGTATGTGTCTATACGATATACTCATAACCCTTTTGTTTATTTTGTGCTTCTCTGTGTTTAGGTGAAGGTGTGGCGCAAGTACAGGCAAGGGAATGCGAGAAGGACAGCGGTAAATTTGTTGGGCTACGCATGAAAGTGGACAACTGCCTCAACGTGTGTCGTGGTGAAGGGTTTACCTCTGCCCGGTGCAGCACGTTCCGCCGTCGCTGTGTCTGCGTTAAGCAGTGCTAAATCAAGTGGCTGCGTGCATGTTGCTACATATGCTGTGATCTCTATGCATGGTGCCTGCAACATGCATATATACATGCATGTATGGCACACCTTCAATAAGGCTTCAGCTTATTGAAAGACTTAGTATGTTTTTTTACTTCATTCAAAAGTAAGACTGGCAGATGTTATTTACTTATTTATTAATGAGTATATAGAAAGGACAAAGTACCAAATTTAGTTAATTAATTACCTGTCAGTATGACTAGGATACTGGGTTTTCATTGCAACATTGATGCTTGTATTTAGTATATTTAATAATGTAAACATGGCAAAAAATAATAAACTTTGCTTACAATTGTTCTTGCTATATGCGATCTCATTTCACTTCTCTTTGTTATCAGCTTATGTAAAAAAAATTAGCTGTCTGTGTCGTATATACCGAAACACTTTCACTTTTTTTGTAAAAAATGGAGTTTCTAGTTCTCCCTTGATTATAATGTTATTCGGAGAATTTTGGAAGGTGCTTATATCTTATGGGATTGTTAAAAATGGACAAAAACATGGTACCACGAATCATTTCTAAGGGCTAGCTTGTCAGAATTCAAATCTCTTTAAGTTTCCCTCTTCTCAAAGACCTTGTAGGTGGGACTGATAGGTTGCAATATGCAATTAGTGTCAACCTCTCACATGTAATAAGGACCAAGCACTGAACCTTCTCCTATCTTCTCTCCCTCTTCCTTGTAACTAGCAGTTGGACCCTAACTCAAATTCACTATTATAGAATGAGCTATCGTGAATTATTTTAGAACCGGTGGTGAAACATTTTCACAATCGGATTCTTCGGTAGAATCACATAATGGATGTTAGAACTGGCATCGAAAACATATATTACCGTCTATTCACATACGAACCTATGGTGATGATTCTCATCATTAGTCCATAAAATATGTCAGTGAATGATTTGGTATGCGAATTGAGGTTACTGATGAGCTTGACTCTGTTCTCCCCTCCTCTCCACTTCTCTCCCAATCTAGCAGAGATCCCATCACCACTTTTCTCTCCCTCACCTTGTGCCTATGGTGAGGCTGCGCCGCTGCGGCACTGGGGGAGCACAAAGGCCCAGTGGAGGCGGTGACGCTTAATGCGGCTGTAATGGCGTGCGGTGTATAGCCTAGGAAAGGCAATGGGGCAGCAGGCAAGGGTTATGGCGGCGTGCAGTGACACAAGGCAGCACAACAGTGGAGTGGTGACAGGGCAGTGGGATGGGGGCGGCGTGTTTACGATGGTGCATGGCTGGGTCCAGTAGTAGCAACAACAAATTATTTTTATTTTGAATAAGGCTTTACTTATTTTCAGTTTATTTCCCATAAATTTTACCAACTACCTGTCATATCAATCTTGGATACTAATTACGAGTATTAAATGTGGATTAATGACAAAACTTATTTCACAACTCCTACCTTAATTTTCGAGATGAATCTAACGAGCCTAATTATGTTATGATTAGACAACACCATGCTACAGTACCAATATATAATGTCGGATTAATTTGGTCTAACGGATTCACCTCGGGATTTTCAATCTATTCATGTAATTAGTCTACGTTTAATACTCTTAATAGAACTTGCAAGGAAACTTCAAAAATTTTCATGGAACTAAACAGAGCCGTACCAAATCGTCTGACTATGATGGGAATCCCTATCACTGCTGACAAAAACCCAATGGGAGGCCAACCCATTGGTGATGAACAGTATGGGCGCATGCAAGAATAGTTTGTTGTGCAGTAGTGGTTACATCCATCTCAAAATTTTTACAGTAACATGAATATACCTATAAATAGTTACTCAGTAGAGATTTTAAAATGCCAAAATCAAAGATGCCCATTAGTAGCATCCAGTCTTCATCTCTCGATCTTTTGAATGCGATGACAGCAGCTGAGCGCAGGGTTGGCGGCCAAAATCAGTGCACTATTGGAAAGAAGATTTCCCTAGTGATGAATTATTCTTTTGGTTTATTCAGTCAAGCTAGGTCTGTTGTTATTTTTCTATCGGTTGACTGACAGAAACAATTTTCCAATCCGTGTTCTGCGTTTTTTGTCGGTTTTCCACCCTCAGGGAAATAGACGTTTCCAGTACTGGTGGTTGTTCATAGAAATGATTATTTCCATGTAATTATATGATGGTATGATGATCAAATAACAAAGCCTAAACTAAGAAGATCATCATGGAGCCACTGCAACCGTAATCTATAATCTGAATTTAAGTAAAGATGATGACCAGGTGTGTTAACATCATCCATACCTCGCTTATATACTATGGGCAAATCGATTTATTAGCTTTTAATATATTTTGTTAGGTTTATATATTCTCTTTCCACATTTCCCCCATCTTTAGTTACCCCTTTATTTTCGTTTTAATATCAGTCACGGTTTTCAGAGGGGAGGGGTGAATATGGCAAACTTAAACCTTAGACCTATGGCTCACACTACATTGCATAAAACTAAAACAAGATCATGATATCTAGATGTGCATTTATAGTTGATCTAGGTAAACTTACAACCCATAAAGAGTTTGCAACTTTGTGCCAATCTTAGATCATGTAGATGTGATGAATAATTTAGCATCTTAATGCAACGTCTTCCAACCTAAGTTTGTTCCTATTACTCTTATACTTTCCCACAAGTGGAATTTGTCACCTTGGAAGTCTCTTAGTGTTCATGATATGTCCCATAATTCTCCACATCTCCCCTCTTAAAGAAGAAATGAATGTTTTTTTCATGGACAATGATAACTACCTAAGTTTTAGAGATGTAAGATATATCAGCTATATTAGGAAATAAGGATTAATGATTAGTATGTGTTTAGTGTTAATTAAGGAACAATGAGGAGAATAGATTTCACGAAGCATGATTGGACTACACTAACTTAACTAAAGGATATAACAAATTGTACAGTATCGGCTTCATGATACTTTGCGCAAATGATATCTAAAAAATTATTTAAGTGGCGTCGCATTTCATATTCTAGGACAATCAGAAAATTAAGATTCAAATACCTTAACACTCAACCAACAATTTTACCCACCCATGGTAGTTTTTGTATATTAAAAAAACATCTTAGTAGATTCATATTTCATTGTACTTCCTTTGTGTTTGATTTTTCTCTACAAATATTGGAATGCAAAACAAGCTCAGAATCAAAGAGCTTTTGAGACCATGCTGATTGAAACCACGCCTTCATTTGAAATAGGAGAGATTAGTACCCAACAAGCTTATACACAGTCATATGACTGAAATATTCTTCTATATATGTAGTTTTAGACATCATCAATTCACTAAGCATGACATTCAGCCATTTCATTGTTATTGCTGACACAATTGTAGCATTCACTTTGTTGTGTGTACGACATTTGTAGCAAACATGGCCACATTTAGGCTATAGTTTATTATTTCTATGATAGAATGACATCATAGTCATTGGGGACAAATGGGTTGTTAACCATGTGCTTTGTAGGTTTTCTAGGTCCCAAAAATTCAAACCAAACCATGGCAAGGTCTAAATCATGGTACCTAAGTATCCAAGCTAAGGTATTCTTCATATCCAAGTCATGGTATTCAATAAAACAAGCTATGGTATTCATGTGACCAAGGCATGGTAACTAAAATTATTGTTTGGTAATCAGAATCCAAATGATAGAGAAAATCAGAGAATAATTCTAGAGGCTCTAATTGGTCATATGATTGAAATGAAGAAATTAAAATAGCAGTTTTAGGAACATGGAGCTTTGTCGGTGTGTCGTGGTGCCAAAGCTCACGAAGGAGGTGAAGAGGACCGCGCGGATTCAATGCGGAGGGCGTATCCCAACGAGGCGCATGGCTAGCCCAAATCCATGGGTTGAAGAGAAGAAGGAGAAGCTCGCTTTTCCCGTTCGCCGCTCAAAGAGGCTCCTTGGGATGAAGAGGAAGGATTATGAAGAGTGGATGACCGATGACTATGAAAAAGCATTGGTGCAAGCATCGCAGCAATTCGTACGTTGAGCTGAAGGTCAACTCAACATGGACCATTAGATGAACCGATAGACTGTCTTCTATAAGCATCGGCCAAACCATCAGATGAACTGAGTCAGCAAGAGTCAATCACTACGTGAAAACAGACATTGGTAACAGGCGCGGATGGCCATTGGTAACGGGCGAAACACCCGTTACCGATCAAGCGTTACAAATAAGCCAACAAAGGTAACGGGCCGATGCCTGTTACTGATGACACGTAATTGTAACGGGGGTCGAACAAAGACCGTTACCACAACTTTTTACCAGTCACCTGAAATGGTTGTTTCTCTAGGCCCACCGGAGCCTTTGGTAACGTGCGCAGACACTGAGCCTGTTACTCGTAACACGTATTAGTAACGGGTGTCTAACAAAGACCGTTACCGAAACTAGTTACCGGTCACCTGAAATGTCTGTTTCTCTGAGCCCACATGGACCTTTGGTAACAGGCACAGAAACCGAGCCCGTTACATGAAATCAATATCGGAGACGTTTGTTGTGGACACGCGTCTCCACGAAAGGAGACGCATTTTTTGTACGCGCGTCTCCTCTGTCTGGACGAAAGGAGACGTGTGCTCTGGACGCGCGTCTCCTTTGTATCGACGACAGCATCAACTTCTAGGGCCCACTGGTCAGCATTAGTAACGGGCCTTTATGCGGCCCGTTACAGTATTGTCATACTTGTAACGAGCCTTCCAAGTGAAGCCCATTACTCACGGATCAGTTTTTGTAACGTGCCTTCCTTAATGTCCGTGACCGATACGTACGACACCTACAGTAACCTGCCCGTTTTCTGGCTGCATCCCGGAACCAGCCGGGATTTGGCAGCCACCAGATCAGGGGCTGCATCCTAGAAACAGTCAGGATTTGGCAACCACCACAGCAATGCAAGGAGACATCACAAACACATTCTCATCACATATATACACAAGCAAGAACACATATATATATACACAATGCGAGATCACATCAAGTTCCTCATCAGATTGACATGCATGCTAAAGTTTCAAGTTCCTCATCGGTGCTTTATTTGGATGGAGTCCTGAGAAAACTGCCTAAACCAGGCAACATCTGACCCCAGCCAAGCAGGTTTCTCAGGCAGTACTAAACCAGCCTGAATGCAGCAAGTTTCAAGTTTGTCAGGCAGTACAATGAACTCACGGTGCACCATTATAGAGGTTGCCGTTTCGGTCGAGGATCTCCTTAACAATGTACTCTCACAGCATCTACCGGACCAGCTTTAGATCTTCTGTAGAAATATTTAGGGTAGGTTTGAAATCCTGCGAAATACAGTCATTATGAGAATACAAGTACAAATCAGTTTCTAAAATCAAATGGAGAATATGAGCAGAGACAAGGGTGAGCATTATCTACTTACAACAGCCTTCTTGATGTGAGGTATGTCTTCAAGTAGTTTGAACATATTGAATGCCACATGGAATCCATGCAAAAAGGACCTTCATGGCTGTTGAGCACACTGCGCATCGAGGTGCCAAAATGATAAGTTAATGCAGTACCAAATTAGTATGAAGGGACCATAAAAATAACCTCAGTCTTATAGTGGTATTTGGCTTGTGCTTGAATGTTTGATTGGATTTTAGCTTTTTCTTCTTTCCTTTCATCACTTCGTCCTTTGTGCATATATTTTCAAAGGCCCTGCATGATCAGCAATACCGATTAGAAACACTAACAGATTGAATTTTGTGAGAAAAACCTACAAGGTACGGACCAATTCACAAGCGCTCGGAGGTCTTCGAACTTTTGCGCGGGATGATGTTTAGCAGAATCTAGATACCAAACATCTTTGAACTTCATACAGATGATCAGTGTTACACAGTGGCCACCGGTGCAGAAGGCACCCACCACATAGTCATTCGTCATTGCATTTCTCAATGCTTTTATTACAAGGGTAGACTCCTTATCAATCTTTGTGGTCGTGAGAACCTGTGGATCCAAAAACCCAACACTGATCTTCATCTCCGCTGCCTTGTGCATCATTTTCCTACAAAAAATCCAAATGTTAGCATGCATGAACTTTGTGGTCAAAATTAAAGAAATATCTATTTTGGTTTTAAGGCACTTACACTGTCCACAACCTCAAGAAGGTCTCATCCAGAGCAACCAGGGTTATAAGGTCATACACGTGACTGAATGCAATGTTTAACATTAAATCACCAGCACCATGAAAGGAGTCTTCACGCAACTTTGCTGGAAAACTAAGTTTATCCTTACTGTGTTCCATGGCATAAGCATGCAACCTGGCACAATTCGGTCCAGCAGCCTGTAAGTTTGCTTCTGACAACATAGGCACATCAGGCTTGTATTTTGGATCCCGTTTTGTCCAAAAACAGTTAAGAATCTCATCTCTAGGCAGAGGTTTCCTGGCCCCCTTCTTCTGCCGTGGCTGCTGCTCAGGCGGAGATTGCCTGTCCTCCGCCTGTCGCTGCTGCTGCTTAGGCAGAGATTGCCTGTCCTCCTCCTGCTGTTGTCAATGCTCCTGCTGCGTAGTTTTGCTGATCTAATGCAGCTTCTTGGGCGGAGATTGCCTGTCCTCCTCCTGCTATTGCCGATGCTCCTACTGCGTAGTTTTGCTGATCTGCTGCTGCTGCTACTGAGCTTTCTCTTGCTGACGCTGAGCTGCAGTACCACCATCTGATGCTGTACCCCTGCTACCTGATGTGGGTGCAGGGTTGGTATTTCTCGTAATGGGTGGTACATGGATCCTGTTCTTTGACCATTAGATCCTTTGACAGAGAGCCTCAGCTAGGGTTGTTACTTCATCCCCCCAATTGGTACAGGCAGAGGGTAGTCACCTGTATTGCCCCACACATAGCTAGGTTGCACCACAGCATACCCATCCTACACCTGTACTGTATGGAGAGTCTTTTGCAATGGAAAGACAGTGGCTAGTGCGAGCTCCACTTTATTCCCGGAGCCATCTAAAAGGCTGCACTTGGTTGGCTCTGTGAGCTTATCTATTGTGTCCAGCATAGGTGATCGACTATCATTGTGCTGTTGACTACCTTCGTCCTCGCTGACATGCCAATGGTCTTTCTCTCTGCCATGTGCTTCTTCTTCCTCACTGCCATGCACATCTTTTTCCTTGAGGCCACATCTTCTTCCTCGCTGCTACTGACAGGTGGTGATTGGGGATGATGAAGTACATTTTCTGGTATATGGACAATGCCTGATTCTGCTAGCATGGAGACAATTCTGGTGAATGTTTCACCAATTAGCTCTTCCATCTGTGGTACAGCCTTCTTGTTCCTCTTCTTCATGTACATCCACTACAAGGATTTCGGTCTAATGCAACGCTGACAAAGTGTTGCAAAAGACCCAAAAATGGTAGCAATAATACTTTTGCTACCATTTTTTGGTTAAATGTCATTGCACTTGTAACTGTAGCAATAGCATAATGCAACGGGTTACGTTTTAGTTGCGACACACAACTCCTCTATTACAACACTTTTGATACTTTTGCAACAGATGTTGAGTGTTGTAACAGAAGCAATTGCAACCACGGCGGGTGTAGCAATAGTATCAATTGCAACAAACTAGGCGTTGCTAGTCACACCTATTGCGACACGCTGGTCGTGTAGCAACACAATGCAATTGCAATGCACCACGGGTGTTGCAATCATGGTTATTGCAACGCGGAGGAAGCATTGCAATAGAGGTGCGCTATTGCCACGTCACCGAAATGGTTGCTATAGGTGGATTACGTTATTGCAACATCAATTTTTGTTGGTTGCTACAGAGAGGTCATCAATTCCCAAATATCTGAATGGTTGCTATAGATGGCATATCCTATTGCCATGTTACTTAGGTTGGTTGCTACAGATAGGTCATTTTTTTGCCACATTGCTAACTAGTTGGTTGCTATAGTAGATTCCTCTATTGCCACCGTCAACGTTTTGTAGTTGCAAGAGATAGTTTTTTGTTGCCACGATTATCGAACCTATTGCCACGACGAATTGTGGTTGTTATATATGCCATCATATATCGTAACGCTAGATTAATATATGAATAATTAATGTTGCGACGCTTTGTTTGGTAGCTTTAATAAAATATCGTGAAACGACAAATAGATAATGAATGAAGCATCGACATCCATTAAATTGAAATATAATTTGTTCATACAAAATATTTAAAGAAACACACCGAGTGTGAAAGTAAATGGGAACACACGTAGATAGCTTAACACATAATAATGTATCAAGCACAAACAATTGTTTGGACTTATTCGAATTTCGAATGAAAAGACTAATGTCTACTGTAGAGCAAAGGTTCCCTTGATATGTATGTTGGCCATCATCCCACCCTTCGCATGCTCCTTCTCAAACTCAGGATTCCTCCTGAAAAAATCATTGACATGCATTAGTTATACTGAGACTAGTGGTGGCAATGGTAATAATTGAACAATGAAGCAAAAAACAAGCTGCAACTATAAACCATGAACTTTAAAGCCAAGAGCAAATATAAACATAGTACTTGTTTGAGCACAAACACATCCATATATATTTCTTTTTAATGAAAATAGAGATAAAAGGTTTAACATAGTACCTGTGTATTGTTTTTGGACAATGTAGATCTTTTCCTAGCGGCATTTTCCTTCAGTTGCTTTGTTGTTGTATAAATAGGACCGGAATTGACTGCCGAATTCTTTCTAGTCATGCGCCCTCTAGTGAGATGTTCTTCAGCTGCAGAAGAAGGGGTTTGTTGTTCTAGCTAGCTGTTTTCTTGGGTAACTGAAAATAAATGGTTTGTGGAAAAAATTACACCTCTTGACAAGAATTGACATGCATGTTAGAATTAAACATTCTTCAATTATCATCAAATTACTTGCTAACTACTCATCATGTGTTCTCCCTCTGTAGTTGTTTCATTTTGTGTCCCCTTAGTTGTTACAGCAGCAGCAGCAACATTTTCAGTTGGCTCCACAATTGTGCTAGCCTGCATTTCGAAGTGGGTTCAAGATCATGAGTTTCAGTTCACTAAACTATGAGAACATAGATGTTGTTTATATACCTTTTGTACTACAGCTTGCTGTTGGGCTGCTTGCAACAGGAAGGTAGCTTGCCTAAGTGCTTGTCTATCAGCCTCCCTTTCCTTGTTCATCTGTTCAAGCTGACGCCTATATTCTTGCCTCTCGGCTTCCCTTTCCTCTTCTTGAGCTTCAAGTCTTTTTTGCAGCCGTCTAAACGATTCAAGAAGGGCATCCTCCTGTTGGAGTTTGCGCTGGTAGTCCTCCGACAGTAGCTCCTTTCTAGTTGGGTACCTTGCAATGTAACCATTAGCATGCATCTTGTTTGATTTGATTTTTCTCATTTCCTTGTAGGTCGATTGGAAAATCTGGTTCTGCTCCAAGTCTCTGACGACATTTGCGTCCAGCCTTGACTCTAGCTCCATAATCTTCTTGGTTACATTGTCCTAACAAAGTAAAGATGTTTAGCTAATTAAAACTTTAATTCTAGGTGAGGACAGTTGCATAATAAGAGTTGTAAAAAATATTTAATACTCACATAGACTTCCCTAGATTCCTCGCTTGTCCATTGTCCATTTTGTTGGTGGGTCATCATAAAAAGCTCCATATCATTTGGCTCTTCACCAGTTATTTGGTCCCTCTAATTAGGAAACAATGTGAACAAATTAGCCATATTTCATAATCTAGGGAAATGTAGAAACTTGCACAAACTGTTAAGATCAGGATGGTGTCCAGCAGGAATTTTAAAACGAAATGTAACAGAAATATTTATTGCTATTGAAAAACTAAAGTAATGCAAGTTCTTATTTTTTTGGCACACATTACCTAGATTTAGTACTTTTCAGCTTTCTAAATACAAGCATGCAAAATATATTATTTGGAAGTGAGCAGTGGTGAAGGACCGAGTAGGGCGTCCAGAGAGGGGGGGGGAGTGAATGGGAGTCGATAAAAATTCTTCCCAAAGGTCGAACTCGGCTTATACCCCGATTGCCACTCCAAATGCTCTCGCACACAAAGAAAGCTCCAAACAAGGCACACACAAGCCTACAAGATCAAGAGACAAGCCTAGGAGCAAAGAGCGGAAGCCACTAGACAAGAATCAAAGCACTTGGCACAATCTGGAAACGCCAGGCGCGGACTGTCCGTGCAGTACAGGCGGACCGTCCACTAGGGTACGGCGGACCGTCCGCAGATGCTGCGCGGACTATCCGAAATGAACACCAGAGCTACCAGAGACAAACCCGGAAATACGGACTGTTCGGCTAGGCCTTGCGGACTGTCCGCCAGTGTCGCGGACTGTCCGTGAGGGCACCGCGGACTGTCCGCCCAGCTCGCTGGAAACCCCAGACACAACCCCAGACAAAACTTCCCATGCGGACCGTCCGTGGTCGACACGCGGACTGTCCGCAAACCTCCTGCAACGAAACCCTAGGGCCGAAACGGATCAAAACGAAGATGCGTAAGAACACGAAGAACACACGAAGAACTTCTGGACGCGCGGACTGTCCGCGGGGTCCTTGCGGACTGTCCGCTAGCCCCGGACAGAGCTGCTCGAGCTCGCGCTCGCGAAGTGAACTCACCAAATCCATCACCGGATCTCCCAAACGTGAAAAGCTCTTGAGACAAGATTTGGGGGAGATGATAAGCAACACAAGAGGAAGCTATGCCCTAAAAATCTCGACCTCTAAGCCACTAAATCGCCGGGAATCGCGGATCACACGAACTCCACCAAGAACACGAACTCCAGCCAAAAACTCACGAATCGAAGGCTCTCCACAACGTTTGAGGAGTCAAGATCACACACAAAGATGTGCAAGTCATCCACCCAAGACCTCCTCAAAGAAATCCGTAGGAAAACGCCCTCAAATCCCCGAATCGAGCGAAGAACGAAACTCCCCAAAAATAGCCCCAAAAATGACACGAAAATCACAAAGGACTAGGAGATCACCGCAACGCCGAATGCTTCCATACATCCAGAGGTCAGAGTCTATACAAGAATCTAGCCTAA
Organism: Cenchrus fungigraminus; assembly: GCA_036936925.1. NCBI lineage: Eukaryota > Viridiplantae > Streptophyta > Magnoliopsida > Poales > Poaceae > Cenchrus > Cenchrus fungigraminus. The sequence goes on along the minus strand of CM072775.1, from coordinate 7,682,686 downwards.
GGAATACAGAGGGAAAAGCAGCAGTTCAGAGGAATCTACCGGGGGAGGAAAACCTAGAGTCCAAGAGAGAGAGATGCCATCCACCTCTCCGCTATTTATACGAAGTCCATCGGAGGGAGGTAAATGACCACGCTACCCCTACTGCTTGAAATGAAGATACTACCCCTCAGGGGCATTTTGGTCATGTCTTCATCGGACGGACTCGCTTCCACCGCGGCTTCGCTTCACCTCGACGCAAACCCCGTGATCACGCCATGTGCCCTCCGCCTCGAAGCTTCCCGAAGCTCCCGGATCACCGTCTCCGTAGCCTCGGGCCTCCGGGCTTGGTTTTGAGGCCCAAACCAAGAAACCGTCCACCGATGGTTTTGTGGGCAAACCAACAAACCCCGCGTGTAAGCTTCGGGCTCCATCCGCTACCTTGCACCGACCCATGTTCACGAGTTCAGCCCGCCAGTCTTGCACCGCACGGCTCGCACTTGACCCCATCGGCCACCGAGTCCATCGAACCAGGCCTACTTGCCTCTCCATCACCCGGAGGCCGCCACGGCTAAGGCCTTTCTCGCTTGTTCTTCAACTGCACCGACACGAGTCAAGCCGCAACCTGTACCTGCACACTTAGCCAAGCATCAGTCCACACAACGTTGTCAATCACTCATCACTAAGGAGGGACCCTCCACTGGTCCTCGGACACACCTCGTCCTCAATCTCCCCCTTGATGAGTGCATTGACAACACCCATAGAAATCAAAAAGAGAAAAAGAAAAGAAAACAACCACGAACACAAACCTCCAAAGCAAGTGATCCAAAACCAAAGAACAAGCAAAAACTCGATCACTCGCCAATCCAAGTCTCGGCCCCCTAAAACAAGGGCAACGGCTCGACACAGCCGAGACAAAACAAAGCTAACAAAGAGCACACCACAAAGCACAAAACTCAGGAAAAACAAGGAGCTCCCCCTGCACATATGCGAACTCCCCCTGAGCAAATGCAACCTCTTCTTCTCGATTTTTCTCCTCACATGCAACATCTCAAAAATGCATACCAATATTCCACAAAATCTCCCAATGCATGAGAAATCGCCCCATATCATACAAAACTCTCCCCCTTGTTGACAATGCATGAATCAAGGTATATGAAACTCTTCGCCTTGTTTTCATGAAAAATGCATGTCAAGGCATATATACAATCTACCAAGCTTCTCAAATATACAAAGAGCACAACAAAATGCTACAAATGAGACATAGAGCAAGCAAAGTAGATATGGTGTATCTAGCACATTGCCATCAAGGAGGTAGACACATATAAGCATGTGACATGGCTAAAAGCAATTTTAAGCAATTTTCACAAAGAAACATTCATCTCATGAGCAAGACTCTCTCTATACCAATTTGAACATAAATACACTAGACCATCCAAAGTTTATGCAAGATCACAAATTCCCATCACAAGATCATTGTAAACGCCCACAAGCTACTCAAGTCATGTTAAAGCCACCGAGCCATGTGTCTACTTCTTAAAATGAGACTTCTCATGGTAGACAACATGCTACGGTTTAGCACCCAAGATATGAATATCAAAAGCATAAAAACATGATTATGAGCTCATTTTTCAAGCATAAGGCCATTCATACACCAATTTCATTTTCAAGTTCAACATGGTACATGAAGTGCCTTTGCGGCAAAAAGAAGCTTATGCTCCTCCCCAAGCAAGCAAAAGGGCTAAACATTTACAATGACAAAAGGTCTTTGACCCCAAGCAAAAAGAACATGATTCTCAAGCACAAGCTAAACATGATATAGGCATTTATGCACAAATTGAGCATAGACAAGCATCTACTCATCAGAGACAAAATTTTAGCATTTTCATCAAAAGAAAGCTATCTCAACACAAATATATGGCAAAACCATCAAGAGCATAGCATTCACATCCACAATTTACCAAACATGCACAAGTCTCACATATAGCACATCAGTGATCAATGTATATAAGAGAAGCTCATTCCTAGCACAAGTGATCCAAAGATGGCCATTCTACCAGGTTTTGTACAGAAAGTAAACTGCATGAATGTAATGCAACAAAATGGACAAATGACACATATATACATGAGAAGCTCCAAGACTCAGCTAGAAAGGAAAGCACACCCCAAGTTCACCCTGCAAGCGAGTAAAAGTGACTTGATCAAGCGGTTTGGTGAATATGTCGGCTAGCTGGTCTTGGGTAGGGACATAGGACAAAGATATGTTTCCCTTCTCAACATTGTCCCTCAGAAAGTGGTACCTCACTTCTATGTGTTTCGTTTTGGAGTGGAGGACAGGATTTTTGGCTACGCTTATGGCACTGGTGCTATCACAGAAAAGTGGAACCTGGGAGCACTCCTCACCAAAATCACTCATGGTGTAGGTCATCCAAAGCAGCTGGGAACAACAACTAGCAGCAGCTACATACTTGGCCTCTGTAGTGGACTGGGCTACACTAGATTGCTTGCGAGATGATCAAGAGACCAAAGAAGAACCAAGGAACTGACAACACCCAGAGGTAGACTTGCAGTCCAATCGACACCCAGCAAAATCAGCATCGGAGTACCCGTGAAGTCGGAGTGTCGAGGAGGCAGAATACCAAAGACCAAACTCAGGAGTGTAGTTCAAGTACCTAAAAATCCGCTTGACGGCCTGCCGATGTGAAGTCCACGGTGAAGCCTAAAAACGAGCGCACAGACACACACTGAACTGTATGTTCGGCCTCGTCGCCGTCAAGTAGAGGAGGGAGCCGATCATGCTTCGGTACTCCTTCTGGTCCACGGGTTCACCGTCCTCGTCCGCGTCCAAAGCCGTAGTGGTACTCATCGGTGTAGTCAGCGACTTGGAGTCGTTCATGCCAAACTTCGTCACCATGTCGCTCATGTACTTCGCCTGATGTACAAACGTCCCGTCCTTGCACTGCTTGATTTGGAGGCCCAAGAAAAACTGCAGCTCGCCCATCATGGACATCTCAAATTCCCTGCTCATGTCATCTGCAAATCTGGCAACAAGATCTTGAGAAGAGCCACCAAAGATTATGTCATCCACGTATATCTGAACAATCAAAAGGTCATTCCCATGCTTAAGGAGAAACAGGGTCTTATCAACTGTGCCCATCACAAACCCCTTACTCAGCAAAAACCCTCTCAACCTGCCATACCAAGCTCTAGGTGCCTGTTTCAACCCATAGAGCGCTCTCTGAAGTTTGTATACACGGTGTGGGTATTTCTCGCTCTCAAACCCCGGGGGTTGCCTCACATACACTTCTTCCTCTATCACCCCATTCAAGAAAGCACTCTTGGCATCCATTTGGTACAACTTGAACCCTTTAGCCACGGCAAAAGCTAGAACGATCCTAATTGCCTCCAAACGTGCCACAGGAGCAAATGTCTCCTCATAATCTATCCCCTCCTTCTGGTTGAACCCCTGAGCCACCAACCTCGACTTGTTTCTCACAACCATCCCATTCTTACCCTCTTTGTTCTTCCACACCCATTTGGTACCTATGGGACGGCAATTTGGTGGTGGATCGACTAACACCCAGACTTGGTTTCTCTCAAAATTCTCCAACTCCTCATGCATGGAATTCACCCAATTCTCGTCAGACAAAGCGTGTCGAATATCTTTGGGCTCAAAAGAAGCGACAAAAGCAGACTGAGCGAAATGAGAAGTGTTCCTTGACCTCGACTGTGTAGTGCATTTAAGAAGGTCACCTATGATCGTCGTCGGTGGGTGATCAACTTGTACACGCCGGGGAGCCTCTCGCCTGGACACAATCTCCCCCTCAGCAGGAGCCTCCACTCGAACAGCCTCAGTCGTAGTGGGTGTAGGGGATGGTCCATCCTCGATCGTCGTCGTAGTAGTGGAAGTAGCGTGTACACGATCAGCCACGGGAGCACCACCATCATTATCATCCTCGTCTCCATCTCCATCCTTCTCATCCTCAAATATCCTAGCACCAATCTCCTCGTCACCTGCACACTCAAAAGCAGAAGAGCTACATGGCTGTGTCTCGTCGAAGGTAACCTCGCAAGTCTCCATGATTCGGTTAGTGTAAAGATTGAGCACACGATATGCTCTAGAATGAATCGCATAACCAAGGAAAATCCCATCCGAACATCTAGACTCAAACTTATCCAACTTGCCCTTCTTCAGAATGAAACACTTGCAACCAAAAGCTCTAAAGTGACTCACCTTGGGTTGTCGGCCATGCATCAACTCATAAGAGGTCTTCTTCTTAAAGGCACGAAGGAAGATGCGATTTGAGACATAGCAAGCGGTATTGACCGCCTCGGCCCAGAAACGCCTAGGAGTCCTATGCTCATCGAGCATCGTCCTAGCCATCTCACAAAGGGTCCGGTTCTTCCTCTCCACTACACCATTCTGGCAAGCGACGTATGGAGAAGAGTACTGATGATCAAGACCAAGATCACTGCAAAAGGCATCAAAATGAGAGTTCTTAAACTCCGTGCCATTGTTACTGCGTATAGTTCGAATGGCATCACCATGACTCTCATTATTCAACCTCAATATCAAGTCTCGAACAAAGCCAAATGTCTCAATCTTATCCTCCAAAACGAAAACCCAAGAGTACCTCGAAAAATCATCAACAACCACAAGAACATACCACTTCTCATCCGTAGAGCGAACACGAGCTGGCCCAACCAAATCATGTGCAACAGCTCACAAGGTCGCTCGGTCATGACTGAAGTCAGAGGGGCATGAGAAGCAGCAACCATCTTTCCGTGCCGACAAGAAGCACAAACCAAATCCTTCTCGAATTTCAACTTAGGCAATCCTCGGACAAGATCAAGACCACTCAAGTGGGGAAGCAACTCAAAGCTCAAGTGTCCCAACCTCCTATGCCATTTCCAAAGTTCGGCTGAAACACCAGCAACAAAGCATCGAGGAGGACCAACAAACTGGGAAAAATCAGCACGAAAGATTTGACCCTCGGGGACGATCGTACAGACAAGATCGCCTCGAGAATCAAGCACACGAGAAGCACCCGACTGAAAATGAACCTCAAAACCTTCATCCAGTAACTGAGATACTGACAACAGGTTAAAACCAAGTGACTTGACCAGGGCCACACTTCTTAAGGTCACCTTGCTACTCACCTTCACCATACCTTCAGCAAGCACTCGTCCTCTCCCGTTATCCCCGAAAGTGATGTACTCCCTCGTACTCACCGGGGTGAGGCTGGAGAACCACCCACGATCTCCAGTCATGTGTCTTGAGCAACCGGAGTCGATCAACCAAAAGTTCTCCAAGCCTCCCACCTACAATAAAAAATGAGGACGAGAATGAGCAAGCGACTGAACACTGGGGTTAGTACCAAAAGAGTCAAACCAGTGTCGAGCCATTTGCTCAAGAGAAGGGTTAGCAAAATCCATCATACCAAAACCTCTAGGCGGAGCCCTCTCACGCCTACCACGAAAGGACCTGTCACGTCTCACTGGAGGAGTACGCGCACCACGAGGGGGAAAACGTGGCCCGTAGTCCATCTGAGACCCAAAGCTCCGATCGTACCTCCCAAACTTGTAACAGTCACGAGAAGGAGCACATCGAGCCAACTCACCACGCCCAAACCTAACACGCCTATCTCTCTGAGGAAACACACCTCCACCTCCACCTCCACGAGTGGGAACTGTACGCACATACACCTCACCCCTAGGTAGAGGCCCTCTACGAGGCTCAGGCACACCACGAGCAAGGTGGTACCTGTCCTTGTTTGCCATCTCCCTAGCAAACCTCTCATCCCTCTTCCTTCGGAAACAGAACTCATCCTTATGCCCATCCCTCCCACAATACTCACAATGGAAGCAGATTGGCACTGGCTTAGGCGGTGGCTTTTCTGTGGGCTTCTCAACCGCTTTCTCTCCTGACTTCCCCTCAAAGACATTACCCAGGTTGCTCACAAACTTGATGGGTTTCTGGTAATTCTCTGTTTTCTGGGGGAACACTGGTGGGTCTGGAGTTGTATCAAGCTTGTTTCTTAGGTGGTTTGGCTTGGGTGCATATTTGTTCATGGGTATGGTGTGGGGTGGTGTAGGTGTCTCTCCAGCTTTCTCTTCTCTCTCACCACTCTTCTCACCACACTTGTCAGCCCCCAACGCCTGACCATCAAACCTCTTGAACTGAGCCAACATCAAACTCAATTGTGGCTCATGCCCAGACAACCAACTCATCAACTTCCTAAGTTCATCATTTTCATCCTGCAGACGATCAACATAGTGTGCAAGTTCCATGTTTTTCAAAGTATGAATTTCACATGTTGAACATGATGTAGGAAGAGGAGCTTTCAATGACGCCTCAAGAGAAACAATTCTAGTGTGAGATTCATCTAGCCTAGCATGCAAAATAGGACATGATGTGCAAGCTCCTAACAAAGCTGGCCTAGACTTCAACTCATCACATTCAATCCTAACCACATCTAGTTCCTCAAGAACAGAGGCATGTTTCTCCTTGAGGGCAGTCAAATCAGCAAGAAAAACTGAGCAATCACCACAGTCAATCTCATCAGACACCACAGGAGCAGATTTCAAAGCGCCTATCTCATTTCTAGCATCCCCAAGCAAGGATTCAAGCTCGGCTATCTTATCCTTAGCATCACCCAACAAAGACCTAAATTCCCTCTTCTCCTTGATGGTCTTTCTAAGCACATCATCACAGTTACGAAGCAACTCATTGAGCCTAGCATTCTCCTCTAGCAAGAAGTTGGGATCTTGTCGTACCTCTTCCTCGGAATCAGAGTTCGAATCCGAGCTGTGCCTCCCACCCTTCTTGGAATGCGCCATGCCGCAAAAACCTCCTTGTGCGACGAAGCTGAGCCCGGTGAAGTTCTTGCCCGTGTGCTGCTTGTCCTTGCGCCTTTCTTGCTCTTCCTCGCTGCTTGAGTCGGAGGAAGCATCGCTTGATGTCGAGTCGATGTCGCTCGCTCCGGCCACCATCGCTCGAGCGGTCTTCTTCTTGTGGCCGCCACTCTTCTTGTGCCTTCTCTCGCCCTTGTCGTTGTGCTTGTCCTTGTAGTCGTTCCGGGAGCAGTGCTTGTTGTAGTCGTGCTTGGGCTTGCCCTTGTAGTCGTTCTTGATCTCCATGGCTTCAGAGCATTCGGCGATGAAGTGCCCGTGCTTCCCGTACCGATAGCACATCCCCGAGCTCCGCCTTGCATTCTTGCGGTTCTCGTACATCTGCCCAAACCTCATGCTCAACAAGGCGAGATCATCCTCGCTCAGCACCTCAAAGTCCTCGTCTGGCAAGGACACAAGACAAGACAAAGAAAAGCCAACTGAGTTAGCGTTAGTCCTCGATCCTGAGACAAGAGCCAAACTATGAGGATCAGTGGGGCTCTCACTCTTGGCTCTCAAGCCACGATCCACCTGAGCAGACCTGAGCTTGGAAAACAGCTCATCCAACGTCAGCGTATCATACACGCTCGACTCCTCAATGGCCTCGACCTTGGCACTCCACACGGACCTATCTAGGGCTTGCAAAAGATTGATAGCTTGATCATGATCCGTGTACGGGAGCACTGTCACATTGGCCCTCATGTTGTTGACTATGCTAGTGAAGCGCTGGAACATAGCATCGGTCGACTCACCGGGGAGATGAGTGAAGTTCTCGTACCCTCTCCGGTAAGTGGAAAACAAATGGGCTTGCACTTGAGCGTTGCCAACATGAGCATTTCTCAACTTGAGCCAAATCTTTCCGGCCACATTCTCTCCGTACACTCGCTCGAACTCCGAGGCACAGAGAGCACGGAACAAGTAATCAACGGCCTTGCTGTTGGCCTCACACATGTCTCGCGATCCTGGAAGCAGAAAACTATCTGGGATGACATAATGAGGATTCTGAGTGACCTCCCAGATAAGAGTTCCCTTCCCTCGCAAAAATGCACCCATGCTCCTCTCCCACATCGGGTAATTCTTGCCATCAAAGTGCGGAGGACTCGACCCCTTGCCGTAATCGCCCATCTTTGGATATTAGACTAGTTAGAATCAAGAAGATCTGTAACCGGCTCTGATACCAATTGAAGGACCGAGTAGGGCGACCAGAGAGGGGGGGAGTGAATGGGAGCTGATAAAAATTCTTCCCAAAGGTCGAACACGACCTATACCCCGATTGCCACTCCAAATGCTCGCGCACACAAAGAAAGCTCCAAACAAGGCACACACAAGCCTACAAGATCAAGAGACAAGCCTAGGAGCAAAGAGCGGAAGCCACTAGACAAGAATCAAAGCACTTGGCACAATCTGGAAACGCCAGGCGCGGACTGTCTGTGCAGTACGGGCGGACCGTCCGCTAGGGTATGGCAGACTGTCCACAGGTGCTGCACGGACTGTCTGAAATGAACACCAGAGCTACCAGAGACAAACCTGGAAATACGGACTGTCCGGCTAGGCCTTGCGGACTGTCCGCCAATGTCGCGGACTGTCCGTGAGGGCAGCGCGGACTGTCTGCCCAGCTCGCTGGAAACCCCAGACACAACCCCAGACAAAACTTCCCACGCGGACCGTCCATGATCGACACACGGACTGTCCGCAAACCTCTTGCAACGAAACCCTAGGGCCGAAATGGATTGAAACGAAGACGCGCAAGAACACGAAGAACACACGACGAACTTCTGGACGCGCGGACTGTCCGCGGGGTCCTCGCGGACTGTCCGCTAGCCCCGGACAGAGCTGCTCGAGCTCGAGCTCGCAAAGTCAACTCTCCAAATCCATCTCCGGATCTCCCAAACGCCAAAAGCTCTTGAGACAAGATTTGGGGGAGATGATAAGCAACACAAGAGGAAGCTATGCCCCAAAAATCTGGACCTCTAAGCCACTAAATCGCCGGGAATCGCGGATCACATGAACTCCACCAAGAACATGAACTCCGGCCAAAAACTCACGAATCAAAGGCTCTCCACAACGTTTGAGGGGTCAAGATCACACACAAAGATGCGCAAGGCATCCACCCATGACCTCCTCAAAGAAATCCGTAGGAAAATGCCCTCAAATCCCCGAATCGAGCGATGAACGAAACTCCCCAAAAATAGCCCCAAAAATGACACGAAAATCACAGAGGACTAGGAGATCACCGCAACGCCGAATGCTCCATACATCCAGAGGTCAGAGTCTATACAAGAATCTAGCCTAAGGAATACAGAGGGAAAAGCAGGAGTTCAGAGCAATCTACCGGGGGAGGAAAACCTAGAGTCCAAGAGAGAGAGATGCCATCCACCTCTCCGCTATTTATACGAAGTCCATCGGAGGGAGGTGAATGACCACGCTACCCCTACTGCTTGAAATGAAGATACAACCCCTCAGGGGCATTTTGGTCAAGTCTTCATCGGACGGACACGCTTCCACCACGGCTTCGCTTCACCTGGACGCAAACCCCGCAATCACGCCACGTGCCCTCCGCCTCGAAGCTTCCCGAAGCTCCCAGATCACCGTCTCCGTAGCCTCGGGCCTCCGGGCTTGGTTTTGAGGCCCAAACCAAGAAACCGTCCACCGATGGTTTTGTGGGCAAACCAACAAACCCCGCGTGCAAGCTTCGGGTTCCATCCGCTACCTTGCACCGGCCCATGTTCACGACTTCAGCCCGCCAGTCTTGCACCGCACGGCTCACACTTGACCCCATCGGCCACCGGGTCCATCGAACCAAGCCTACTTGCCTCTCCATCACCCGGAGGCCGCCACGGCTAAGGCCTTTCGCGCTTGTTCTTCAACTGCACCGACACGAGTCAAGCCGCAACCTGTACCTGCACACTTAGCCAAGCATCAGTCCACACAACGTTGTCAATCACTCATCACTAAGGAGCGACCCTCCACTGGTCCTCAGACACACCTGGTCCTCAGGTGGGCTAAATATCTCTATAAAATACAAAGACTATATAGGTTATAACAATATCAGGTCATTGTCATTGGGGGCACTAGCACAAACCAAATAAAAAGGCATGAAGGAAAACCTTGTGACAAAACTTTTTACCTTCTCATAGCTCAATTGAGAAAAACCCTTTGATCATGTGACATGGTTCATCTTTCGATTGTGGCGATTCTGAGAATTCTTATTGCTAATCGTCTGCATACAACCCCAGCAATGATTTGATTTTTATTAAATCAGCATATGTGATCATGGAAGAAGTAGAAAAGTGTAAAGCGCACAAAATAAACATGCCTTCAGGAACCTTAATACATCAATGAATTGGTAATAGCATTCCAGTAATCCAGTTCCAATAATCTACTTATAGGTGATCTATATAGAGGGACCATGTAACTTTTCACACCTTAACTCAGATTGCTAAAAACCTAGAACTAGTGCATAATTCTGTGACTAAAGTTAAATAACAGCTGCTGAAAAACAGAAGTATTATTTGTAACACCTTGCCTCATTGGGAATTTTCTTTAAAAATTTTTGGAACAAACCTGGAAGTCTTCGGTGCCAAAATACGACACCAGATAGTGCCACTCAACAATGTCTAATTCTTCTGGCCTATGCCTCATTCTCTCCTCATAGGTAGTGAACGCCTTCTAGGTAGCACTAAATGTAGATCTCCATCCTTTGTAACGGTCATTAGCCACCGTCCATATCTTGATTATGTTCTGATCGTTATCCTCAAGGTCCCACTTAGCCTGCTCAATGAAAAGCCTAAATAAATTACTTCTCAAACAATAATTTGGTAGTTCAAATTTGACATCCACATGGATAACAGAAGCTTACCACCACATCTTTTGCTACTGCAATTTTGACATCCACATTGATATCTCTCCATGTTCCAACCCCGATGAGAGGTGCTCTTTTCCTCGTGAATAGTGTTATTTCATCAACAAATATTCGCTTGTTTGCACCTACAGGTCCTCCAAGCCTAGAGAACTGGATGCTAAGCTTCTGAGATGCCTCCCTGGTTGTCTTGTTTGTTGTTGTCCATCCTTTCAAGTTACCTCTTGGCTTCCTCTTTTTGGAGTCTTGTCAATGGAAAAAATATATATACAAAGCAAAAGACTTAAAAAAATGTTGACATAGTTTTAAATTAACTGAACCTCACAACAAACTGAAAGTACCCAAGTTACTTACTAGTTGCCTCTCCTTGTGGAACTATGAAACGGAGAGCATGAGATGGTCTGTTTACTTGTGGTGTGGCGTTGCTATCTTGACTTGAGAGTACTAGATCTGTTTGATGAGTACTGTCCACATAGGCCACTGCAAAAAATATTGGTCACTTGTGTAAGATATAATATGTTTGTGAAGGAATATTAACAACAGACATGTAGTGATAGATGTTATGTTACTAATATCATCCAGTTATCCTTGCACCCTTAACCATTCTTTGTAAGTTTTGGTGGTGTCATCCCTCTCTTTATCTTTCAAATCTGGGTCAACCAAACTAATATTAGTAGAAAGGCTTCTCCAATGTAAAATAATACAACAATTTTTAAATACAAATGTGTCCAACATATCACTTACCAGTGAATCAGTTTGCCTTGTGCATGGCGTGCAGCCATACCTTGTAAGCATCAACATTTGACTCCTCATCTTCATCTATATTCCTTTCCCTACTAATGGGTCTCCTTACAGGTACTTTCAAGGGTGTTATGTTGACATTCTGGACTAATTTATCATCCTTGCACAACAATAGTCTGACCTCTCTTTCCTCCTCATTACATGCTATCATAGCATCTGCTTCATCTTCTTCATCGATTCGGTGTAGTGTTGCTGCATTACCACATCTCCTCTTGTAGTACATGTAGTCCCTTACCCTATACCCCAATTGTAGTTTCATTACAAGCAAGTTACTCAGGGTGAGATCAGCCCTACTAATTGTAACAGTAGAAGACTCTTGCCCGCCCGGCGTGCCCTCGCAAGTGAAATAGAGAGTCCATGTTTGATCCGAGCTGCCAAAAATTACATAGTATCAAAGTATAGCACTAGTGATGATACAAATATACTTAAAAGTTCACCAGTGTACATATAGTTTTTTTGTACAGACAGAGAAAGTAATTAAAACTTAGTGCCACTTATTTGAACTCTCCATTACTGAATTTAAAGTAAACCAGTAAATATGTATACTAGGAAACACTAATCAAGCAAACTTAGTGCCACTTATTTGAACTCTCCATTACTGAATTAAAGTAAACCAGCAAATATGTATACTAGGAAACCAGCAAATATGTACACTAAATTAAAACTTAGTGCCACTTATTTAAACTCTCCACTTATTTGAACTCTTAATCAGCATGAGGCTAGTGCATTATTTTTATAAAAAGCAAGATGACCAATGATATCAGTATTCATATGATAGAATGAAATTTCCGATAACTGGACACACCACTAAATCTATTTAGTACAACTTTAATTCGGGTATGTAGCAGTGCCAACACTAACTGAACTTATAGTTATGGGCATATGTGTATGCACTTAATTAAAAATGAAATTTGCAATGATACATAATTAACTCAAATGCTATCATGGATAATCACTAATATTTATTCCCTATAGTATAATAGAACACAACAACTTCAGTAGATTAATAGTGAAAGGGATAAAAAAAGATACACTGTCAAAACCATAACTAACCTAGTTTATCTAATCATCAATTGAATTAAAAAAAGCAGGCAAGCAAGGTGTGACATGTCCAGGTCCTCCACGCATAGTTATAGGTTGTTGGAACATGCAATCATGAAGCAATTTTGGAAGGCAAACCTAGAACGTAGAACTACATGTAACCTAGAACCCTAAAACCCATATGATGAATCCAAAAATAGGAAGGCAAGAGGTGTTACCTATCATTGTTATCATCCATTGGTAGGACGGTCTCTTGTTCATCACCAGGAACTGTCGTCGACTCGCACGAACGAGTTGACCCAAAGAGGGACATGGTCGTGTTGGGTCTGGTTGAAGATGTCGGCGCCGTCGCCGCCGCCGGAGTTGTTGGCGTCCCTGCTCCTGTCGACCCGGACGCACGGGTTGCCCCAAAAAGGGACATGGTTGCGTTGGGTCTGAATGAAGTTGCCGTCGCCGCCGCCGCCGTCACTGCCGGAGTTGTTGGCGTGCCCGCTGCTGCAGGTGTGCGCATGGAAGATGACAACTGAGGTGTTCCAGTCGTTGGAGTTGTCGCCATGGTCGACTTCTCCTTGGTGGAAACCTGAAAACCCTAACTATGCGTGGAGATGGCGCGCGTGGTAGATAAGGAGCAGCGTGAAAACGGAGGGCGCGATTAGAAGATGCGAAATAAAGGGGCGTTGTGGGGGGAGGAAATGGGGGTTGGCCGCGTGGGAGAGTTTCCTTCGCGGCATGAGGGGCTATAATTTCCAAGTTTTGGGTACTGTTGGCGCGAGGGATTAATTTTTGGAAATTATTGTGAATATTTTATGACTAACTGATGAATAAATGATAAAAACTCCTAAGCGACATCGAAAAACCAAAAAACTCTGAGGGACGTGTCATTTTGACATATAAGTGTGCTCGAAAAAGTTTGAACTCATTCTGAGAAATTGGCGATGCACATCCTCACAGAGTCTAATGTGGTGTCACACTTACCCCTGTGGATGAGGGAGCGATGTGCATTGTCATATGAGACTTATAGTACCACTATCTCGAAATCATTTAATACTGCAATGGGATGTTTGCGGAGCCAAACTATGAAGGTGTGTGCATATATACAAATTTCTGACCAAGTTTTCCTGTGAATATTTTATGACTAACTGAGGAATAAATGATAAAAAATCCTAAGTGACATCAAAAATTCAAAAAACTCTGAGGGACGCGTCATTTTGAAGTATAAGTGTGCTCGAAAAATTTTGAACTCATTCTGAGAAATTGGCGATGCACGTCCTCAAAGAGTCTAATGTGGTGTCACACTTACCCCTGTTGATGAGGGAGTGATGTGCATCGTCGTACGAGACTTATAGTACCACTATCTCGAAATCATTTAATACTACAATGGGATGTTTGCAGAGCCAAACTATGAAGTTGTGTGCATATATGCAAATTTCTGACGAAGTTTTCCTATTATTGTGAATATTTTATGACTAACTGAGGAATAACTGATACAAAATCCTAAGAGTCATATGTGGTGTCACACTCAAAAAATTTTGAATTCATTGTGAAGATTGTAAGTCAAAAAAATAATTGCAATTACATAAAGATCAAAATTAATAAACACTGCAGATCTAAAGTTTTAACTAAAAAACATTACAAAGAAATGAATTTGGGACGCATGTTAAAAATATTAAAAAAAGTGCTCCCCACAGGATTCGAACCTTGGAGCTTTGGTTCAGAGAAAAGCTTCACTACCACTGGGCTACACTAGTATGTTCGACCTTGCTTACGTTTCATTTTATTTGAGGCAATCTCGAATACAAAGAGTTATAAAACGCCCAACTCTGGCCCCCACACCTCGTCGTCTCCGTCCTCCCCAAATCCATCCCGCCCCTTCGCCTTCTCATCGACACCCCTCCCCATCTAGGCATCTCCGTCCTTCCCCGTCGGCGATGCGTGGCGGCGGCGACAGCGGCGGCGACACCGGCGAAGGTGGGAGCAAGCGCAGCAAGCAGGCGCGGAGTCAGTTGCGGAACAAGAGGGGGCGTTTTGCTTGCCCCCGGCTGCACCTGCGACGCCGAGGATTGGCGTCCAGGGCAATGGTGACGAGGAGGATGACATCAAGCTCTCGGCCGACGAACTCCTGCTGTCGAGGGCGGCGACGTGGTGTCTGACTCCGGCGCGGGAGGCCGCCGACAAGAAGGGGAAAGCGATAGGGGCAGCCTTCGCCACGGCCAAGCAGAAGATGGCGATCCCCCACGGCAAGCGGGCCAAGACCTCGACTCATGCCAGGAAGAAGGTGACCTCGACTCTTAGGGTTAGGGTTGACCTCTCTTTTTTTGTTTAGAAATTGACCTCTGTTTAGAAATTGACCTCTATTTTTTTATTTTGATGAATAGTATGCCTGAATATGTTAGTGTTGGAATGCATGCATGTTTAGATTTATTGAGATGACTGAATATGTTGGAATTTTTGAGCAACTTGCTAAAGACCAGAATAGCAGAATAGTCATATATTATTTTAGATGACTAAATAGCAAAATAACCTGATGAATGATCTAGGCATGCTCTCTGGCATTTTTGCCTGATAAGTTAAAATGAGCCTGTTATCTCGTCATGCTCTCTGTCATTTTTTAGATGACTAAGTAGCTTGTTGAATGAGCCTGTTAGAATAGCCTGATAAGTTAAAATGTAAGTGTCCAGCATTTTCATATAGGCATGCTCTACAAAAGTTTATAGTAGCTGGTTGAATGAGCTCGGCATGCTATTTTGCCAAACAATTTTGTGGCAGATTGACATGCATCATCGAACTAATGTAGGCAAGATTGGCCATACAATACCTATGAATCCTTTGGCTAAATCTTTCTTGCATTCAGTTACACAGTCAGTTAAATAATCTTTTTATTCAGTTACATAATTTTAATTCCACCTACCATAGTTTTAATTCCTAGAATATAGTTTCTGCCACCTACCATAATATAGTTCCTAGAATATAGTTTCTGCCACCTACCATTTTAATTCCTAGAGTTCAAGTGACTAATGAAAATAACAGAATGTGTTGCTTCCTAGAATTTTAATCACAGAATGTGTTGCTTCCTAGAATTTTATTCTCACAGAAACTAATGCAAATAGGATGAGCAATGCCTGTGAATCCTTTGGCCATGATCTTGCAATGAGCTACACAATCTTCCTGTTCCTTTCGCTATTTTTTAGATGTATGAATTGCAGAATATTTGAATTGTCATTTATATTTTTAGATGACTGAATAGCAGTATAGTTTCTGCCACCTGCCGTAGCTATCAGGGTCTCTTTCTATACTATTATAATGTGTATTCTCAGTTGATATTGGCTTATATTTGAACATTTTGTAAGTACCATCATCAAGTCCCTTGCTAACTGATTTTTTATGTTCCATGCTAATAGACAGTGTATGAAACATCAAGTGACAAGGATACTACTTCTTCCGGGTCTGGTGGACCTCTAACTGTACCTGAACTTTTTGAGTTCCACATAGATATCCCACAAATTGATATAAAAGAGTACATGGAGGGACTGAACTTCAAGTTCAACAAGTATGTTGACAAGAGATTGAAGCAGCTACGTAAAGATATTTGCAAGGAACTGGACAAGGAGTCCAGCTGTGGGAACTGATATGGAAAACTAAGGGTGGTAGTTCCTGTTAAGTAGTAGTAACCTAGTGTGTGAACTTGCTGTTAAGTAGTAGGAAGCTGCTGGTGTGTGAACTTGCTATTAAGTAGTAGGAAGCTGGTGTGTGAACTTGCTTTCAAGTACTAGTAAGCTGCTGTGTGAACTTCCTTTGAAGTAGTAGTAAGCTGGTGTGTGAACTTGACGTTAAGTACCTGATGTTAAGTGGTCACATGTTAATTACTACTTCCTGATATTGCTCATGTGTGTTAATATGTCTTCTTATGTTCGATACAAGTATCTTTAGAATCATATCAGGAGCTTAATTCCAATTTGATTGACAAGCAACTCCTATATAAGGTTCAAAAAATAAAATACTTGATAGCTATCCCTGCATAGTCATGAATCTCAATAGGATCTTTCATATAGAATAGTGTACGCTGCCAAGCTGGCCACATAAATTAAAGAAAGAAAGGATTAGACAAACACCCAACCTGGTCAAGTTTTAAAAGGAAAAAAATCAATAATCCATGCAGCAGTTGAAAAGAAAAATATAATAAAGTGCGACCAATGACCCTTCCCACCACACAATGCAAAAAAAATGTAAGCTTCATCTGAATACAAATAAATCATCTCCCATATTTTCCTCCATGACTGGCGCAATAACCCCATCATCAATGTAGGTGTCATCATCGTCATAATTGTCACCAATATTTTCATCATCAGGTTCTGGAATTGCTTCTCTACGCACTTGATTAATAATGTCGGCAGAACCACTTGTGCCTGCCCTATCTGGTCTTGACAGTTTGAGAGTTCCTGACCTTGGACTGATTCAATCCTTTCTTGGATTCCCACATCAAGTGCATCAGTGTCATTTCCTGTGTCTGGCATGGAAAACAAATTTCTTGGTCTCACCAAAACAACAGTAGACCATCCCGGCTTGTTCACGATAGGGACATAAAACACCGGTTCAGCATTTGAAGCAAGAATGTAAGGTTCATCTGAATATCTGAACATGGAAGTAGCAATGTCGATAATACCAAATTTATCCCTAGTGTACCCTCTGCTTCTGCTGGTATTGGTAGCCGGCACATCATACCAATCACACTGAAACAATATAACTTCTTTTTCTTGTGGGAATTCAAATGAGATTATATTTCTAATGACTCCATACCAGGTCATGTTGCCTGAACTTTCGTCACCCCTCACAACGACACCAAAATTTTGTGTCACGAGGCTTTTCTCTGTGGCAGCTGTCCGAAATAGCCAATTATTATTGTGCACTCTATTCAACACACGAGCTCGAGGGTTAGGTCCCTGAGAAAGGGCATGCATCAGTTTATTTGCTTTCCCTTTCTCGTATAGTTTTGCTATCTGCAATTTAAAAATCAAGTTAGACATCTACGGTTAATTAATACACCGGTCTAACTACAAGTGGAATTTAAAATTATGAAATAATACTACATACCTCGATTTCAAACCATCTTACAAAATGCTCCTTGTGCCGTTTTTAATGTTAGTTAAACTAACCCTTGTTAGTTGTGCCTTATGCTCCCTACATCAGATTGCACCAAATTAGTAGTTGACGCCACAAACAAGCTGATAATAGATAAATTTAGTGGAAATTTTAGTGACTTACTCTACCCACATCCTGGCTTCATCACAATTAGTAATTATGTAGTGCCTCATCTCTTGAAGTTCAACTATCTCCAAATTCTTAAGCTTATTTCCTCTCCTCTTGTAATCAATTTCACTAAAAATGCTTAGACCACAAGGAGGCTCATTGACAACTGTATTTTCATGACGATCTGCTCGACTAAGCTTGGTGTCGATGTCGAAGAATCGATAGCAAAATGTAAGACACTCCTCAGCTATGTATGCCTCGGCTATTGATCCTTCTGGTTGTGCCTTGTTCCTGACATATCCTTTAACAGTACATAGATACCTCTCTACTGGATACATCCATCTGTAACACACGGGGCTTCCTAGTTTAGCCTCTTCAGCCAGATGCATAGGCAAATGAATCATCATGTCAAAAAATGCATCCAGGAAAACCATCTCAAGCTGACAAAGAGTCTCTTTAATTGAACTATCTAGTTTGTCAAGATCTGCAGGCACCAACTCATTAGAACAAAGTGCACTGAAGAACCTACTGAGCTCAATCAACGGCGTGGCAACATATTCTGGCACAATCCTTCTAATGACTAAGGGCAATAGTTTTTGTAGAATAATATGGTAGTCATGAGTTTTGAGTCCAGACACCTTACATGTTTTATCGTCAACACATCTCTTCAAATTGGAGCAGAACCCATCAGGCATCTTCACTCCTTGAAGAAATTGGCATAAAATCCTCTTGTCATCCTTGTCTAGAGAGTACAACGCTGCTGGCAAGGTGTATGTGTCATCTTCAATCACAGGATGCTGATCATGCCTGACCCCAAGATGTTCCATGTCAAGGCGGGCATTGTCGCTGTCCTTACATTTCCCTTGAATTTCAAGCAAAGTCCCTAATATGCTCTCGCATAGGTTCTTCTCAATATGCATCACATCCAAATTATGCCTTATGAGCAAAGAAGACCAATAGGGGAGCTCAAAAAATACTCTTCTTCCTCCAATTGTGCCATCTTGCGTCTTCATCAGGCTTCCTCTTTTTTGTTTTGTCCTTTCCAGATCCAGTTTCATCAAAAGTTGCATATTGGTCTAATACATCTTGACCAGACAGTGGAACTGGAGCCTCCCTGGTTTCATCCTCATTGCTGAAGCTCATCTTGTTCATGCGCCATGGATGGTCTAAGGGCAAGAACCGACGATGTGCCATGTAGCAGAACATCTTCCCATGTTTCAACCACAAATAATTGGTATCCTTGTGACAGTAAGGACATGCGAATTTTCCTTTTGTGCTACAACCAGAAAGCATCACATATGCAGGGAAGTCATTGATTGTCCAAAGTAGCATAGCACATAGTGTAAAGTTTTCCTTTTCCTTTACATCCCTACAATCAACACCATTATTCCACAGCTCCTTCAACTCATCAATTAGGGGCCTCAAGTAAACATCAATATTCATTCCAGGAGATTTCTTGCCAGGTATCAACATCGACATGATCCAATAAGATTGTTTCTCATGCAACCAAGGAGGCAAATTGTAAGGTATTAGGATAACCGAGCAACAACTGTAAGTAACATTTTGCAGACCAAATGGGTTGAAGCCATCAGAAGCAAGACCCAGTCTAACGTTACGAGCTTCTTTAAACAATGGAAAGGTATCGTCCACATGCTTCCATGCCCTGGAGTCAGCAGGATGATGTAGTTTGCCAGCATCTACTCTTCCTTTCTCATGCCAACGCATTTCTGATGATGTGCTCTCTGACATGTACAACCTGCGTAGCCGAGGAGTTAGAGGGAAGTACCGAAAGATTTTGACTGGGACATGACGACGGTTCTTATCCTGACCATCATCTGTATTGCTAGCACCACGGTCATCTGCTTTCCACCTAGACGCTTTACATTCCGGGCATATATCTAGCTTCTCGTATTCCTCCAGAAATAACAAACAATGATTCTCACATGCATCTATCTTGATATAGTCCAAGCCTAGATCGCGAACCACCCTTTGCACCTTCTCCATTGTGTTTGGGACACACTGACCTTTAGGGAGAAACTTTGAGATTAGAAATAGTACCCCCTCCATAGCTTTGTTATTTATCCCATACATTTACTTAACCTGGAAAAGTTCCACAATAAAAGATATCTTGGTACCATCCTCTCAACCTGGATATAATTCCTTTTTTGCCTCATGTAGTAACTTGAAGAAGACCTTGGCATGGCCGTTCGTCTCGTCTTCATCACCAATCTCTCCTCGTATTTCACCTCTGATTAGAGATTTAATCAAATTACTGGCCTCATCATCTTCACTCTGTGTGCCGCCTTCTTCATTTTCTACTCAAGAATCATGTGCTGCACCTTCATCATGGTTCTGTACTTGTACATCTGCTGCAGTTGGGTCGTCATTGTGTACTTCTACATCACTAGGTCCTGCATCTTCATTGTGAAATACCACATCAGATGAACCTTCCCCTTCCATGATAAAACTTTCAGCAAACCCATTTGAAAGGACATGAATCTGAAGCACAGCCCGTGATCTGTGTGACATGCATAGACATTTACGGCACGGACATGCTGCAGTTCCACCCCTCGAAGTCCCACTATATGTCCTGTCCAAAAACTGCCTGAAATTGTTCTGCCACTCGGTTCAAGAACGAGGCAAGAGCATCCAACTCCTATCATCGCCTGACATCTGTGTCATGAACATGAACAATCACCAATATTTTAGCAAGCGTATTTAAGTACACATTTGAACTATATGTGCAGCCCATGGTGATCTCGTACCTTTCGCCGCGAGGGCAGCTTGTCCAATGGATCGATCGACGTGGACGATATATAGAGGGCGTGCCGCAGCCGTTGATCAGGGCAGAAATCAGTTATACTCTACCAAAATTAATCACATTACAGCACAATTAGCGACCTAGGGTTTTTCAAATTAGACATCGGAGGCTGGGAGATTTTGATTCTCATACCTAGAAAACGGATTTTGTGATCCACGGGATGCACCGTTATGGAGGTGTGAAGGGCAGTGGAGCGGCGGTTGGAGGAGTCGAGATGCCGAGCAGCGGCGGCGGTCGCCGTCTCCCCCGTGCGCAGCGCCGGTCCCTTCACGAACGCCAAGCATAAACCCTCCTGCGTGCGCCTGTGACAGATCGCCAGACCCCGAACCCACCCCTTGTCGTACATGCGACGTATGTAGACGATGGCGAAAAAAACCCTGTGAGATAGCCCCAATCCTAATCAGACTCGGCTCTAGTTGTTGCAACTCACAAATTATATTGCAACAAATAATAAGCGTAGCAACTTGAACACATTTTTCGCTTCGAACCTAGAGATCTCGTTGCAAAAAAGATTAGCACTTGCAACATTAGCAATGTCTATTGCAACTGCCAACAAAGGTTGCAATTGCACCCCACTTTTGCTTCGCCTCCAAGAGTTCTCGTTGCCTTAAACATCCGGCATTTGCAACGTTCGTGAAATTTAATGCAATACAAAAAAATGTAGCAATAGTCAAAACAAAATGCAACAAACGTAAATGTGGTTGCAATACTACCACTCAATTGCAACCAAAATTAATTCTAATGCAACAATTTTGCACCATTGTAATATCGTCCACCAATCGCAACAGAGCTTTGCAACATCTTGAAAACCGTTGTATTAAAGCCATGTATCGCTACCATTTTTTATAATGGTTGTAATACAGCCATCTATAGCAACCAAATTTTCTACGTTGCAATTCATCAGTGTTGCATTTGACTGAAATCCTTGTAGTGATTCCAGCAAACTCTTCACCAAACCCTTTACCCCAGCCAAGTGAACTTGACACGCCTCGGACCCGACCTCGATGCTCTGGAGTCTCAAGTGTTGCAGTGAGGATATCATTCTCCCTAACCGCATGGAAAGAACCATCCCTAGCCTGAGCTGCAAGTGTTTTCACCCTAGTTGCTACCCCCACCACCATAGGGTTACTGAATGTTATGTCCCCGCTTCCTTCACTAGTGGTCTTCCTCTTCCCTACCCTTGCCCGCAGATAAGGCCTCGAACGTCTAGGAAATTGGTCCCAATGGTTCTGTTTTCCTTCTTCAGCTAGCTTTGCATCCTCCTCCTCCCACTCTTTCCTTTTACGAACATAACCTTTTTTGCCTGTCCTGTGTGGCTTATTATGCAATGCTCTCTTTTCTTTCATCCCCTGGCTCAATTGCTGAAATCTAGGAGAATTGGTTTCCTGCACAAACACGGTCCAGTCTTCTGGCTGCGAAAAGGCATGCTTCACAAAGGGAGTCTCCTCTTGGCTCACATATTTTGTTCTTAAATGGGTCTTGAACCGCTGCTACAAGGTTGCAATCTCTGACATAGCTGCCTTAACTGCCTCCTTACGAACAGATTCAGCCAGATTGGC
Source organism: Cenchrus fungigraminus (assembly GCA_036936925.1). NCBI lineage: Eukaryota > Viridiplantae > Streptophyta > Magnoliopsida > Poales > Poaceae > Cenchrus > Cenchrus fungigraminus. Next base: position 7,660,494 of record CM072775.1, on the reverse strand, counting down.
TGGGTAATCTAGCTTTTCCTCTAAAACTGTGAACATCTCTTTCTTCTCAATTGGTGAGAGATCTTCAACTGCCTTGTTGATTGACACCCTGTCTCGAGCAATGAGGCCACAGACCAATACAAATCTATCCCTCGCAGCATCTGTGATAGGCCAATAATTGTTATCAAGTCCAGTTGTGGTCAACTTGTCTTCTGGCCATTTGGTTTGTGTCCTTGACCCGCGGGATCGAGTACTACTCGCAACAATATGTGCTGAGTGACCTTGTGAAGAAGGATCACCGTCGATAGGCTGTGAACAAGGTTCACCGTCAATGGGCTGTGATGGTGCACTGGAGGTAGAGGAGTTTGGTGTTGTGGGAGACTACATAGATGATATGTCAGGTCGTCTGTAGAGCAACATAAGCTAGACTGAAAACCTAAACAAAATAAGATAAATTCTTATTCTCTGATAGGAAAAATAGTTGATATTAGCATACAGGTTGGGGATAGGTGCTAACCATTTTGACAGGGCGAAGCAATATGCTTATATATCAAAGGAGAGACTAAATTCCTTCAACTGCTTCCTTGTCCAACTTCAGCAGCAATGAATTGTGTGTTCCATGTGTACATGCAACAAGAGGACAAAGCAATCAGAATTAAAGTATGCTAACAGGTCCAAAGCATAACTGTCGATCTGGTACATTCGAAGCATAACAGAATTTCAACAGTTCATATAAGTTCATCTGTTAGCAACAATTTATTCAAATAGACTTGGAGCAACAAAATTCATCTGTAAAATCCACAGCCAATCAATTATAAATGAACTATTAAGGCATGTTGTACTAATGCAGGCAATTCCAGGAGAATAATCCTATGTGAACAACCATAAAGTAGCATGTCTCCCTAATCCACCTTGACAGGAATAGCAGATTGGGTGGCCGAGCAGAGAGAGGGCGTTGGGGGTTCAAGCAGCACTAACCTCTGTCGCGAATGAAGTAGTTGTTCTCGTGGTGGTCGGAGAGGCCTGATCCACATCGCCTCGTTGCCTGAGGTGGCCAGCTCGTCGTCGTGGCCGGGGATGCTGGATCCACATCACCGTCTCTAGGTTGGCCGGGACGCCGCCCGCACGCCAGTAATCGCGTCCTCGTCACCATCGTCATGGTGGGAGCTGCTTCGCTGACGTCTCGCCAGGAACGGTGGGGTTGGAGAAGAGCAGGGTTGCGGCGGGGAGAGCGGCGGCGGTGGGCTAGGGCTGGAGAAGGAGCAGAGCGGCGGTGGGGAGAGTGCGGGCATGGTGGATCTGTCTGAATTAGACTCCCGAGTATATGTCCCCTGCGCGTGCGTTACTATGTTCACAGAAATTACTGGTGTGCCCTTGAACGACTCTCTCGTGGAATTGGAATTCCATGGGCACTATATTCAATATGGGTGGGAATTTTTGAACAGCGCGTGCAAGGTTTGCCTGCTGACGCTGATAATGGATAGTCATCGCCGACGCTGGTTAGTAAACCTGCATCGCCTTCGTCGGCAGGTATCTTCTTTATAGAGGCTGCTGACACTGACGCGTGGGCCTGACACTATTTTTTAGAAATGAAACTCGCATCCATCAAATATTAGAGCCGGTAAAACAGCACCTAAAAGTTCATTAAAAATAAGATCAATTCATATTTGGACATTTAGTATTTTAATAAAATATCTACAGTCACACTTGTGTACCCAACATTCTTATAATTCGAATATACATCTCAAGCTTGTGATATAATAATTCTAATAACATCTTAGTTTGCTCCAAAAATTCTGCAAATTGACATGGCAACATAAATTGGGTACCTAAACTTGTCATAAAAAATTCAAATGGTTTCGATAAAGGAAGAATATACTTGTACAAATGGCTACATCTCTCACATAGTTTCCTATAATGTTGCTTGAACATTGAAGTTTTCCACACTTTGCAACATGTTCGATCTCGTACGCATTTGAAATTTTTACACAAGCTTGTGTTCACCTTAAGATTACGAAATGCAACGACTCGGCCAACGACGATCGTGTCGCACTGACTCGGCCAACGATGATCGCCAGCACCTCCTCCCGGAGTTTCGCGAGCGACCGCGGGTGCTCCCTCGATGCCATGAGTGCCGGCGTGGAAGGGAAGTCGCGCGGTGTGGAGCGGAGGAGGCACAGCGTAGGGGCGCGGTGGAGGGGCACAACGAGGAGTGTAGGGCGTTGTGGTTTTCTCGCGGGTAGAAGAAGGGGTTGGGGCAACAGTTATTAATTTATTTTGGAGAGAAGATACAGGAGACGCGTCTCCGATGAGTGGATACTACTAATTGCACATCCTGCTTATCGAGGAGTCAAACACTTTGAAGTTTGACGAAATGTACACAAAATAATATCAATACTCTCCGATGAGTGGTACTACTAATTGCACATCTCTCTTATCGAGGAGTCAAACTCTTTGAAGTTTGACAAAACTCTTTGGAGAGTTATCGGCGATGTGGGTTTTGTGAACACGCGTCTTATTTGTCGGGCGGGCAGGTTGTCTTTTTTTATATAGGCTGCATTTCTCACATAGTTTTTCAGGTAGAATGTATACCAAATATATACAGTAACTTAGGCAGAATATATAGAAATCATATATTACAGAAAGGAGATTCAAATTCCACCAACACATCCTATATATATTACAAAAAGGATTCCATTTCCAGCAATATACATCCTTGCATTTTACAAAAAGGATCGGATTCAGCAGAAATCAATCTTGATTCTTTTTCTTCTTTGATTTTTGTATATGGATCTTTTCACGATGGTCGCTTCGCAAGTATGGTGTTTTGTCAGCTCCTAAGACTCAGGGCATGTATGATGTGTGAAAGGATGGACTTTCATCAAACTTGTTGTATTCCTCCTCCTCAACAACATTTTCAACCCCAACAATCCTTTTTTTCTAGGCAAAACCACACTCCAGTTATTTTTTGCATGGTCAGGTACATAGAAAACTTGCTCAACATCCTTGGCAAAGACAAACGGTTCGTTTTTGTAACCAAAGACCCGGAGATCAACACTAACATAACCAAATTTGTCCTTGATCATAGCTCTCTTCACATTGGTGACCTATCTACACCGAAACAAGGCTACCTTCAATCCTACATAATCAAGCTCCCAAATTTCCTCTATTTGACCATAATATGTGGCTGTGTTCTTCTTATTGTCGACGGCCCGTACACGCACACCACTATTTTGATGGACGCTCTTGGCATCCTGGGCCATGGTGTAGAATGTGTATCCATTGATATCCATTGCTTTATATGTTGTAACAGTGAACAATGGCCCTGCTGCTAGTTTTCTTACCAGATCGTCGGTTATAGTAGCGCTGCCACTCTGGACATAATCTCGGAGCCACCTGTTTAAGCATTGCATTTGCCTCTTTGCAACCCAATCCTCAGTACAGCCAGGGTTTTGTTAAGGTAGTTGTTGCTTGTGCTCATTGCCAAATGGTGTAACCTCTACGCTTTGTTCTATGACGGTGAAATGAGCCTTCCTGAAGGCCTCTGGGTGCGGAGTGATTGACTTTTTCCCCAGGGTCCCAACACCTAAAAGCCTACCTTCATGCCGTGAACGAGGCACACCAATGGGGTTTTGGGGGTCCGTATAACCCATGGCCCACTCCACTACTTTGATGGTCTCATAGCCACGAACAATGGCTCCCTCCGGAAATGACCTATTATGTACCAATGATTTGAGGAATCCATAGTACCTCTCATATGGAAACATCTGATGAAGGTAAGATGGGCCAAGGTACCAGATTTCCCTTGCGAGGTGTGTTGTTAGATGCAGCATGAGATCAAAGAATGATGGTGGGAAGGTAGCTTCAAGCAGGCATAGGGTCTTGAAATGCCTCCTCTCTAAGTCCAATAGTTTTTCCTCATCAATCACCTTCTGTTCTATTTCATTGAAGAATAAACACAAGCTCGTGACCGCGTCGCGAACCAGTTCTGTCTTGATACCTCTTAGTGCAACAGGAAGAATAGATGTCATCAACACATGGCAATCATGAGATTTCATCAAGTTGAAATTCATTTTCATGTCCTTCACCGACACTAGTCTCTTGAAGTTCGACGAGTAGCCTGAAGGTACTTTCAAACCATGCAAAAACTCACAGAATTCTTTTCTCTCTACCTTTGACAAGGTGGTTGCAGCAACGGGAAGGTCCATCCCCATGTCTGTTTCCTCTGCATAGAGCTCTGGCCTAATGCCCATATCTTTAAGATCCTCCCTTGCATTTTTATGATCTTTTCCTTTCGACTTCTGTTGTAGCAATGTTCCCAAAGTAGCTTCACACACATTCTTCTTGACGTGCATGTTGTTAATCGAATGACGCACATCCAAAAGCGGCCGATACTCTAGCTCCCATAGAATTGATTTCTTGTTCCACATTCCTCGCCCATCTTCTTCTTCTCCTTCACCATCTCGCTTCTTTCTTTTGCGAAGTTTCTTTTCAGGCAATTGGGGTAACTCCTCGATAGTTTTGACGTCCTTGACTTGCAAGTGGAGCAGATCTCCAGTCACATGCATTGGCGCCTGTCGATTCTCCTTTTCCCCATTAAACTGACAATCCATGTCCCGGTAGGCATGTTTCTTACTGAGGAAACGACAGTGCCCCATAAATGCGAATTTCTATGAATTTCTTAGCCACACTGCACAAGTTTCTTCCAAGCAGTGTGGGCAAGCTGCACCTTTCCTTTTACTCTGGCCAGAAAGGTTGCGATCAGCCGGGTTTTCGTTGATGGTGGTGAACAACATGGCGTGCAATGTGAACTCCTCACGGCCGAACTCATCCCAAACCTCCTTCACACCAGGCTTCCAAAGTATCTTCAAGTCATCAAATAGTGGCCTCAAGTAGACATCAATATGGTCGCCAGGTTGCTTTGGCCCGGAGACCAATATTGTCAGCATCATGTATTTCCGTTTCTTGCATAGACAGGGTGGAAGGTTGTACATTGACAGCACGACAGGCCAGATGCTATGTGTTGAGCTCTGGTTACCGAATGGGTTCACGCCATCTGTCCTCATAGCGAACCGAATGTTCCTACTTTCACCGGCAAATTCCTCGAAGTGGGAATCAATGTTTTGCCATTGTTGGCCATCTGCATGGTGCTTAATCTTGCGAACTTCCTTCGTTCGTGCCTTACGCCAACGCAAGAGTTGGGCCTCCTTTCGTGTGGCGAACCATCTTCTCAACTGAGGAATGATGCAAAAATACCATGCTACCCTCACAGGAGCCCCTTTAACCTTCTTCTTCTTCTTGCCTGTGATCTCGACGGGCCGTTATCGTCATCATCAGCATTGTTATCATCTCCACCATCTTTTTTCCTCTTGTACCGATCGAACCCACACTTGGGGCACTTGTCAAGGTCTGCATAATCTCCACAGAACAATACACAACTGTTCTTGCAAGCATGAATTTTTCAACCTCTATTCCCAGAGGAGAAATTATCTTCTTTGCGTCATAGATAGACTCGGCTATTTGGTTTCCCTCGGGTAGCATGTCCTTATGGAGATCCAATAGTTGTTTGAAACTTTTGTTGCTCCAACCATGATCTGCCTTAAGCTGCAGGAGTTTTAGATCACCAGAAAGGCGAGAGTACTTCTTGCAACCAGGATAGAGGGGTTTCTTTGAATCTTCAATGAACTGCTTCAGCCTCACTAATTCAGAAGCTGTATACACTCGTTGAAACTCAACATCCCGCAACATTTGATAAACATTGTGCACACGTTGCAACAACTCACCATCATTGAAGCCCGTAACTTCTTGATTAGTGATATCGTCAGGCCTCATCACAATTGGTGGGAATGGTTCATTTTCCTCAAAAACTCCACCTTCATCAAGCTCTTCATCATGGCATAGCGATGCCCCTTCATTATTAAGGCCCGTAGCATGGTGTCGCACTTCACCTTCATTTAGGCATCCTGCTTCGACTTCATTAAGCCCTTCCTCACCATGTTTATTCCAACACGTGTAATTTTCTTTGAAACCATGTGTGATCAAATGATGACAAATGTTGTCCCGTTGTCCGAACTTCTTCTGGTTGAGACAATCTATACAGGGGCAAAGCATTGCCTGAACACCACGGTTTCTCATATCTGCCTCTACTTGATCCAGAAAACCATTGACCCCCCTATGAAACTGTCCCAATCTCGGGACTTACTGTACATCCAAGCCCGAGCAGCAGCAGCCATATGCAATTTTCATAAATCAAATGAGCATAATGCATCACCAAAACCGATGAGTAAGAGGATTAGGACAGCGAAGTTCAACAAAAGGGGGCAATTTCCACCTTGACAAGGACTATCTACGAGGCGAGCACTTCCGAGGAGGAGGACGAGGCATCGCGGCCGCGATGACGGCGATAGCGACGGTGATGGCGCGGAGGACGGCGCCGAGCCTGAGGAGGAGGATCAGCTGCTGCTTTCGAGGATGGCGACGTACGGCGCGGAGGGACGCCGCGCCACGGTCGACGTCCGCCGGCCCCTTTTGCCGTCGCGCATGCGGCCGGCCGGCCCGCTGCAGCGCCGACTTTCTGAGGAGAGAGAACGCGCGTGCAGCGAGTGGGGCCTTTAGAGAGCGCGCGTGCAGCGAGTGGGGCCTTCAGAGAGCGCGCGAAAATGCTGCTGCAGCAACGGCGGGGAGAGAGCGAGTGGGGCCCTCAGAGGAGAGAGAGCGAGTGTAGTTGTCGGAGATAGCATAGTGGTCGGAGTGCAAAGACAAAGACACATATTAACAACACGCGTCTCTAATGTGAGAAAACAAAGGAGATGCTAGCTCCAAACAAGCGTCGCCAATTGGGTCGTCATAAAATGAGACGCATCCTAAAAACCACGCGTCTCCAATAGGAAAGTCATTGGTAACGGACTTAAAGAGCCCGTTACAGATAGGTTTCACTTTCGTATCAAACGCATTTTAACATCCGTTACAAAGAAAACATGTAACGAGCGTTTAAGAAGTCCATTACCAGAAGTCCTCATTGGTAACGGGCGTTGTGGTGGCGAGGTCAGGGCAAGGTCGGGGTCAAGCCTGCCGCGCTTATGCGTAACGGGCACCAAACAACAACCGTTACAGATGGGGTCCATGTAACGGGTGTTAAGGGCCCATTACAAATGCTGCATGACCTATTTGAGGTTTTCACGTAGTGAATGGCTCAATGAAGTGGTAGGCGGGCATCGGATGACACTACGTGAAAAACAGACATTGCTTACGGACGCGGATGGCTATTGGTAACGGCCAAAACGCCTGTTACCGATCAAGCGTTACAAATAAGCCAACAAAGGTAACGGGCCGATGCCCGTTACTGATGACACGTAATTGTATTGGGCGCTAAACAAAGACCGTTACCACAACTACTTACCAGTCACCTGAAATGGTGAAGGACCGATTAGGCGAACCAGAGAGGGGGGGAGTGAATGGGAGCCGATAAAAATTCTTCTCGAAGGAGATGGGAACTCCAACAAGACGAACAAGGCTTCCGAAACACTTCTCCGACTCAACTACCCAAGTTGGTCAAGACCACGTAGCCACTAGAGTGCTACTAGTCCTAGTTACCAACAACTCAACCAAACACTCCAAACGCACAGCGGAAAACTGAGCAGCCTGCTGTCTGTGCCACACCGGTCAGACCGATGGCTCCTGCCGGTCAAACCGATGGCACCGGTCAGACCGGTGGGCTCTGCCGGTCAGGCCGGTGGCGAACAGCAGATGCACAGCAAAGTTCCAGGAAGCCTCAGTGACTCCTCTAGGCCCTGGAACAAAAACCACCACCAAAGAACAACCTGCCAAGAAGGAAAACCCCTCACAAAGCCTAGCAAAACAACTCCAAACGGGCCAAGAACTGGACAGCAGGACCACGGGACAAAACCACACGAACACAGCAGTTCCCCGAGACAAAACCCACCAGGAGCTTGCACCGGTCAGACCGGTCAAGAGCACCGGTCAGACCGGTCGTGCCTGGGCAGCTCGGGATGAACAGCGCCCGCGAGTCAACTCCTCCAAATCCAACTCCCGATATCCCGATTCGCTCCACGGATTCGCACAAGACTTTGGGGATAGTAGGAACACCTCATGGGCACTCCATAGCCAAGATTTGGTCCACCAAAACTTGCTAAATCAAGAGGAATCGAAGGATTTCCGCCAAGAACACCACGAACACTAGAACCACGAAAACCCCAAAATTGAGCCCCTTTAATCATGGATTTGGGAGGGGAATCAAAGGGAAAAGAACCACGAGGGGTTCATGCATACATCCCCCACCAAATCCCAAAGAGAAAGGTCTCAAAACCGCCACAAGAAATTCGCCAAGTAATGCCTCCGAAAATCACCAAAAAGGAGAAACGGGAAAGACACATCCAAGCCTTGAGGAACCACGCCGAATCATCTATACATACCAAAGAGGTTCATACAAGGTCTAGCTTGCCGCCCGATCATCCTTCCCTCTCACAAGATCTCACCATGAAGCTCTCAAGCTAGTCCTACGAAAATCGTAAGGAAAATAGGAAGAGAAAATAGGAAAACCAAATGAGCTAGGGATCCAAGAGATGGCTGCCATCCTCTCACCACTTGGGTTATATGGAGGCAACCGAAAGACGAAAATACCCTTACTAGCTAACTAGGGAAACATGCCCCTCAAGGGCGAATTCGGAAATCTTTGTCTTCGCTCCATCGGACGGATGCCCAGCGACCGCAAACTTGCTTAGCTTCGACGCAAGCCTTGCGATCCCGACGCGTGTCCTTCGCTTCAAAGATTCCGGACTGCGTCGTCGCACACCGGTCAGACCGGTGCTCCTCACCGGTCAGACCGGTACCCACCGGTCAGACCGGTCAGACCCACCTGTCAGACCGGTCTGGAGCTGCTGCACCTCCGTCTTCGGTTCTTCGGTCTTGGCTTTGTGGATCAACCAAGGAACCCAGTGGTTTTCTGGTGAACCACCGGAAACCCCGCGAACTCGGTGTAGCCTCCGCCAATCACCACTCATGACTCGGCTCCCACGTAGTCCCGGCTCGACCTTGGTTTTGAGGCTCAACCAAGAAGCCGTCCGTGACTTCATCTTGCTGTTCTTGCCAACATGCGGCCCGCACTTGACCCCGCTGGCCACCGGGTCCCTCGAACCAAGCCTACTTGTCTTCTCCACACCTGGAGGCCTCACCGGCAACGACCTTTCGCGCTTGTTCTTCACCTGCACCAACACCAGTCAAGCCGCAACCTGCACCTGCAATACTTAGCGAAGAATCAGTCCACACCACGTTGTCAATCACTCATCACACCAGGAAGCGACCATCCACCGGTCCTCGAACCACACATGGCTCTCAATCTCCCCCTTGAGGAGTGCATTGACAACACACACGTTTTGGTAACCAAAGAGAAAAGGAAAAGAAAAGAAACGACTAAAAGAAACTCCAACAAGCGATCGAAAGCCAAAGAAAGGCAAAGAGCAAGATCACTTGAAGAAGACAAGTCTCGGACCCCTTAGGCAAGGGCAACGGCTCGACACATCTGAGACAAAGCATGCTCAAGCAAAGAGCACAAACCATCAAACCAAAGCTCGAAAACCACAAAGAGCTCCCCCTGCACACATGCAAGCTCCCCCTGAACCAATGCAACTCCCCTTGGACGAATGCATGCGAACCACTTCACGAAACAGAGCAGCTGCAACAGCTCAGCTCTGACCGGTCAGACTGGTCGACACCACCGGTCAGACCGGTGCTCAACATGTGAACAGGACCAGCACTCTGACCGGTCAGACCGGTGACCTCAACCGGTCAGACCGGTGCACAACAGAGCCCAGAAATGGCTCGAAACCACCTGAAAACCTTCTAGATGCATTCAGTAGGCCAAAACATGCTCAAACTTCTCCCCCTTGTTGACAATGCATGAATCAAGCCAAAAATGCAAAAAATGCAACCTAGAGCTTCTCAAATAGACAAAATTCAACATAGGATGCTACACATGTCCAAATGAGCAAGTTAGATACTCTATAGCTTCGTAAAGATATCAACTTCATGATCACCAAGTTTCACAACCATTGGACGAAGCTAAGATAGAATTGAGCAATTTTGCGAAAATTTACCCTCTCATGAGCAAAGTCCTAAACATGAGCAAAACATATCAAAATGGCAAAGCCACACAAACTTCATGCTAGGACAACCATTCTAAGCATAAGACCATCATCAACACCCACAAGAACCTCATGTCATGTCAAAGCCACCGAGCCATGTACCTACTTCTATATATGAGACTTCTCATTGGTAGGCATCATGCAACGGTTTAGCACCTAAAACAAATTAAAATTAGCACATATGACATGGGAGCACATTTTCCAAGCAATTTACATTTCATTTTCAGATTTGAAATTGGTACATGAAATGTCTTTGCGACAAAAAGGAACTTATGCCTCTCCACAAGATCAAGCATGGGGGCTAAACATTCATGATGGCAAATGAGCCTTTGGCCCCATATGATCAAAATAAGCTATCCAACCACAAATTAAGCATAGCCAAGCCATTACAACATGTCAAGATCATATAAAGGCATTTACTCAGAAGAGAGCATACATATGACATTTTTCAAAAACATAGCCGTCAACCATGGGTATAAACCAAGATTATCAAGAGCTAAGCCAAACTAACCATAGCTTACCAAACTAGCTCACAAAGACATATATATCATTCCATGGTGAACAATGTATATAGGAGAAGCTTTTCCTAAACAATGCATATGATACAAAATGCATGCTACCTAAGATACAAAGATGCCTATACATCATGTTACATATGCCATGCCAAATGCAAGAAATGCACAAAGGAAAGCTATACATATGCTAAGGAGCTCCCACACACCAACTCAAGAAATCAAACACACACCAAGCCCCCCCCCGCAAACGAGTGAAAGTTGCTTGATCTAGGGGTTTGGTGAAAATATCGGCTAGCTGGTCATGTGTGGGTACATGGATCAAGGCTATCTTCCCTTTCTCTACATTGTCTCTTAGGAAATGATACCTCACTTCTATGTGCTTGGTTTTGGAATGGAGCACTGGGTTTTTTGCAACGCTTATGGCACTGGTGCTATCACATTGAAGTGGAACATGGGTATACTCCTCACCAAAGTCACTCATGGTGTATGTGATCTAAAGGAGCTGAGAGCAACAACTAGCTGCGGCCACATACTCTGCCTCGGTAGTGGACTGAGCAACACTCGACTGTTTACGGGAAGACCAAGACACCAAGGAAGAACCCAAGAATTGGCAAGTCCCAGAAGTGGACTTCCTATCCAACCGACACCCGGCAAAATCCACATCTGAAAAACCATGAAGCGCCAAAGAAGAAGACGCAGAGTACCAAAGGCCGAAGTCGGGAGTGTGTCGCAAATACCTGAAAATGCGCTTGACCGCTTGCCGATGCGAAGTCCTTGGAGACGCTTGAAAACGAGCGCACAGACATACCGAGAACTGTATGTCCGGCCTCGTCGCCGTCAAGTAAAGGAGTGACCCGATCATGCTCCAGTACTCCTTCTAGTCCACGTGTTCACCTTCCTCGTCCGCATCAAGAGCTGTAGTGGTTGGAGATAAACTTGTATAGTTAAGTTGATCAAAGACTACCTTAGGCATGACGTTGATGCTGGCCCCTAAGTCACAGAGAGCATGGTCGAAACGTTGGGTCCCAATCATACAAGTGATTGTGGGACACCCTGGATCCTTCTTCTTCTCAGGAAGGCGGTTGAGTATGGCGGCACTGCACTCCTCCGTGAGTCGTACCACTTCGGTTGTAGGAAGAGCTCACTTCTTGGTTAGGATGTCCTTGAGATAATGCGCGTAAGTGGGTACGCGTATTGCCTCGAGCAATGGGACGTTGATATAAACTTTCTGAATCATGTCCACGAAGCGATTGAATTGTTCATCTACTGTTGCCTTCCTGCTCTTTTGAGGGAACGACATCACATTGGCTTCTACGAATCCTGGATGTGCCGTCACCCCTTCAGGTGCTTTATCTGTCGGTGGCACCTTCCTTACCTGGGGGGATTCTTCTGAGTCGGATGAATCCTCATGAATATTCTCATCTTCAGCTATGCCTTTCTTATCTATCCCTGCATGGTTAGGATATGGTGGATCCTGAGTGGACTTACCTCCTCTCATGGTCACCGCATTTGCATTTTCAACAGAGGGAACAGAAGTGACCAGCTGAGCCAACTGAGTTTCTAACATTTTGTTAAAACTCAGCTGACTCTTCTAGGCAGAAGAAAAACTATCAAGCTTAACATTGAGACTTTCCAAAGTTTTATCAAGGGTAGCTAGCTTTTTGTTAGCACCTTCATTAATCTTAGCTTGCCCAAAAACAAGATCTCTTAAGGAAGGTTGGTTTGGATTGTAAGAATTACCTTGGTTACCTCCTTGATAATAAGGGCATTGTTGATTCCACGATTGACCTCCTTATTAAGGTGGACGATAACCATTGTTGTTGCCGTTCATGTACATCACTTCCTCCTGAGTCTCCGGACAGTAATTGCCTGAGTGCCCAGTGTTGCCATAGACTTCACAAGTCATATGAGAATCCATAGGTAGAGTAGTGGTGGCCACGGCAGCCTTCTCACTAGTGTAGTCATCCAATCTCTTCATAAGAAGATCCAACTTGGCAGTAATCATGTCTGCTTCCTTGACAATATGAGTACCCCTCGGTCGTGGTTGGAGTCTTTCATCACTCCACCCTTGGTTGGAAACCATCTTCTCAATGAGTAATTTAGCATCATCAATAGTGAGTGAGAAGAATGCTCCTTAAGCAGCAGCATCAATATGGCCTTGGGCTGTCGGAGTCAACCCATTATAAAAGCTTTGAAGAATAAGCCAATCCTCCATCCCATGGTGAGGACAGGCCAGGACATACTCCTGAAGCCTTTCCCAAGCCTCTAGAATAGATTCACTTGCTGCTTGCTGAAAACCAGAAATTCTCCACGAAGAGCATTGGTTTTACCCAATGGGAAGAACTTCTTGAGAAATGCCTCTGAACACTTACTCCAAGTGTTAATAGCATCACGATTTGCATAGAACCATTGCTTGGCTTTCCCCAGGAGAGAGAATGGAAACAACCTTAGACGGACAACATCCATATTTGCACCCCTGATGATGAAAGTGCTGCACAGCTCTAGGAATTGCTGCACAGCTCTAGGAATTGCTGCAAATGAGCATTGGCATCCTCATTTGGCTTGCCACAGAATGGGCTAGCCTATACCATCATGATTAGACCCGTCTTGATCTCAAAATTTTCAGTCCCCGTTGCCACCTCAGGGCCTTGCAGCACCTGGTCAGCGGAAGGAGCTGAGTACTCACGAAGTGTCTTCTGGGCCATAGTGTTTGACGTGGATGGTACAAAGGAAGCTGGATCGCCTTCCGGACGAGTACGATGAGGTGAGTCGAAATGAATTTGATCTCTCCTCACAAGTGACTCGGGATCTTCAGTAAAATTCTCCGGTAAGTCGAAACCAGTCAAACACTACCTATCTTCATCATCCAAAGATAAAAGAAGACAATCAAGGTTAGCCTGCATTGAGAGTTGTCCTAACCTACTCAGAGTTTATAAACAGATGCAAAGCATAGTCATGTTAATCCTATGCCTTCCCCAACAACAGCGCCAGAAATGCTTGTTGGCATTTCTTAGCGCCGTCATCTTAAGAACGGATCTGGGATCCATCCTTAGTGACAACACCAAGAAATGCCTTATAGGCACCTCTCAATGTCATAACTAACGACGCCGAGTTAGCATGAACATCAAGACTTGCCAAAGGTTAATCTAAACGATCATGAACGAATCCGCAAGTGCACAGATAAACCATTGTAGCATTTCCCCAAGGAAGGAGAATATTCCAAGGGTATGGTATCCGTGGAAGGCAATGGCGGATATCTTAGACTTATGCTTTTGCTCTGAATGTAAACTAAGAGATAGATATAGGAAACAACACACTCAAAGCAGGGGTAAGATAAGAGATATAAGGGTAGTGCGACACACACACTCTAATCCACCTCTACTCTAGCACACTACGGCTTAGGGGGAACATACGAGTTAGCTCTAGGTTCTAATGTACTAAACACACAAAGCTAGAAGATACAGGAGATAGGCATGAGTATTGCATGAGAGGGATAAGGTTTAGCACCCAGGTACAAACGGGGAGCTAGCCCGCGACGACCAACACTCTATGAAACTAGACTTTAGACTCCTATAGCAGGTACCCCAGCGCGGAGGGTTGCTCAAGGATGCAACAAGGCTGTCACCACATGCGGACCTACCTCTATTGTTACGGGGGGTATGCTCATAACTAACGTAGCCAGACAACCAAGGCACCATGCCTACATTGCTGCTAGACTCCACGCGTCCCGGGCTATTGTGACCCAGGGTGAGAGCCACGAGAAGACTGGTCAACTTAGACCGAGTACCGTAGCTTGAACACAAACCTCATGCAACACTCTCATGCCATCTAACAAGATCAACTAAGGCTAGACATACGAACGGATACGAACTCTCTTATGTCTAGTCAATAAGATCAAAGGGTCGTGTTCGTGAAGAACACGAGCCTCTAACTTATGAACAAACACATAATGAATATGTTCATCACCCTTCAAGTCGATCAAAAGGTAGTGTTCACGAAGAACACAAGCCTCTAAATGATGAACAAAGGATGAACTCAAGAACATATCAAGCATATGATCTACCATGACTTTATATGAAATAGCTGAATAACTAAAGTAGATCAAATTCATACAATGAAACAAAGATAAAAGAGAACTCATACCTAGACTCCAAAGAAGACTTGGAACATAAATAAGAGCTACTCTAGCCTACCCCCTAGCCTTGGAAACTAAAAGTGAGAGGAGAATGAGAGAGTGGTGTGTGGGAAATGGGAGCCCCTCCCCTTCTATTTATAGGCAAGGACCAGGCTTGCTCGGAGGCTCAAAGTGCTCCAAAACACCCCGGGATGCAGTAAGTGACCAATGAGCAGCTGCCACGTGTAGGGACGAGATGGGGCGGCCCAGAGGCGGTTCGGCCGATCCTAGGATCGGCCGGCCCCCTAGGCCCCCACTCGGGGTGGTTTTCCTCTAGGTGGCTGCCCTATGGGCCCTCTGATCCATCCCCAGTGCATGGCTTGATTTGGTATCCGAGGTGGGCGCTTTGATCCGTGTGAAGTCCATGTGGCATCCTTTGATTTGTCGGTGAGTGCCTCCTCTAGATCGATGACGTGGAATGCCATGTTTCCCTTGGTGGCAGCCACCTCCTCAGCTGAGTTGGCTTGGTTTCTTCATAGTAGGTGAGTGTCCATCTCTTTTTAGGGGTAAATCACCTACATACAAATAATCTCCAAGGACAAGTGGAACTACATTATTCAAACCAAAATGCAAGTAAATAATGCAATTGCCTCCATTTATGTGAGAATATTGAGGGCTGAAAGTGGTACTTTTTAGCCGTCAATAGTACGCATACAAGTTTTGTTTAAATATCGTACAAATTGATACGTCTAACTGGAAGGCCCGGAGCTGTCTTCGACTTCTGGTGTATCTTTTGGAATCAGGTCCAGGTCCTTCATTGCTGTATCAGCCATGGCACGGGCGAAGGCGGCACAGTCCTCCTCGATCTTGTCATACTCCTCATCCGAGTAGTCGGGTGCCCAACCGCCGCTCAATGCGTTGCTGTCCAACCCTTGGTAGTGCGAGTTGAACATGGCGAGAACCTAGTGCACCACCTTCCGAGATGTCATCAGCTTTTGCTCCTTGGCTAGCCCCGGGAGAAGCGCCACTCGATCTGCAAGCATTTTTGGAGGCATCGGGACGGACAGGACGCCAAGGTCCGACAAGATCCGTTCGACGAATCGACCGAATCTGGTGCAGTCTATGATATCCTTCTCGCGTGCCGCCTCCGCCTCGCGCTGAACCTTCCTGGAATCCTCGAGCTCGACCTTGACCTCAGAAGAGAGAAAGCAAGCCGGGGTTTAGTTGTAAGAAGTGCAAGCAAGAGAAGGGAGGGGACAAGGTAAGAAGATCGTACTCGAAAGATGGTCCGACAAGTTCTTGGCCATCCCAGTCATCTCGTGGATCTTGAGCTCAGCAGCGGTGACTTTTTGCGCCTCTTCCACGAGCCTCTTGGCCATTGCGCCATGAGACAGGCAAAGCCCTGCCGGTACCAGAAGACGAGTCAATATCGTCAACAAGCAAAGCAAAAGAAAAAGCATCACATAAGCTAGAAGTGCTAAGCTGCTCACCATCAAGATCTTGCTCTAGCTTGGCATTGCCGTCGCGGAGCCGGGTCCCCTCGTTGTTGGCCTCCTACAGCTTGGCAGCAAGGTCACTCACCTGCTTGTTGGCCGTCTTGAGGTCCACCTCGGAGTGGACCAAGTCCTGCTGCAACTCGGCCACCTTCTTCTCGAGCACCACCTTCACCTGGGCGGCGGCCTGGGAAGCGGCTTCAGCAGCGGTGGCTGCAGCGGCAGCCGTCCGAGCAGTCTCGGCGGCAGTTGTGGCGGCAGTGCGCAGCTCCGCCGCTGTGGCCTCCGCTTGGGCAAGCTTTGCCTCAAGGGCCGTTCTCTCCGACACGGCAGCATTAGCAGCAGACTGCGCAGCCACTGCACGGTCCTCCGCAGCCTTTGCCGCAGCTTCAAGCACGGCCCTCCTCGACGCCTCGCTCGCCGTCACCCATGCAGCTGCCAGTCGAGCGGCCACCAACTGCATCTCCATCTAGGCCTTCTCGGCCCGGAGCTCCTCGATGGTGCGCGCTTTCTTGGCACTGCAGCTCGCGAGCACCTATTCCGAGTAGAAGGTCATCTACAGCGACGTCTACAAAAACAGAGAGACAAAACCAAAATCGGGATCGGCAAACTCTCCGTTGAGGCAGGAAGGACGAGCTCGTTGACGGCCTGCTCAGCCCACCTTAAGCCCACCTTAAGCCCCATTAGAGGCGGTGATGGGCCGCAACCTCTTCGTCCTCATCGTCGCGCGGCTCGACCTCGTGGGTCCCAGTCCATGAAGAGTGCCCGAGTCCGAGGCTGTGCTCTCCCCTCTCTACGGCCGGGAAGGGGCGAGTTCCCGAGCTCTCCCCAACTTCTCGGACTGCAACCGGGGAGGCGCTGCCCTCCACATCCTCGGTAGTGGCTGGCATGTGCGCGTCGGGTAGGGCGAGTCCGCGATCACCACCACCTCCACAATAGGAACGGCGGGCTGCAGCGGTGGCTCCACAACTGTACTCGCGGCCGGCACAACCTCGTCCGCTGGGGGCGCCGCCACGCTCACGGGAGGCGTTGGGGGCACGATGGAGTTCGGCCCCGTTTCGCCACCTTGGTCGTGGACTCCTCGGGGTCGGCCCCGGCAGGCCCATCTCCAGGAATTGGAGGCCCGTGTGCGAAATGCAAAATGTGGCCCTTAAATATTAAAAAATTATTTAATATAACTAAGACACATTTTCAGTCTATGTCGTTTCACACAATATTTAAAAATACATCAAATATTAATGCTAAAAAACATAGTACTAACCTCATGTTCGACTAAAAAGCATCATCCGTATAGTATTTCTTGAAATGAAATCCTCAATTATGTCTTCATAATTAATCTGTTCCAAGACATCATTTTCAAGTGCTATTGTCGCCAATCCATTGAGTCTTTCTTGTGTCATAGTAGAACGCAAATAGGATCTCAATAACTTGAGTTTAGAAAAGCTCCTTTCTGCAGATGCGACGGTCATAGGAATGGTTAACAAAATTCTGTATGCAATCACAGCATTGGGATAAAAGGGGCACTTCTTCAGAAACTTGAGAATATCAAGAGCACTCATAGATTCTTTAAGTAAATCATGGATGAGAATTAATTCTGCAAACAATTCTTGACCATCAATGTCTTTATCTTCTCCACTTTTAAGTGTGTTCTCAAGATTGACACAAGCAGCCATCAAATTCTTATCATCCAAGGATCGCAGCCTATCTGAAGTAAACAAGAAACCAAAAGTCTTTTCATACTCTTGATATTGTTCAAATCTCTTGGTGAGTGAAACTATAGCTTGATCAATAACATATATAAAATAATCGACCCAAAATGACTCCTCTTCAGATTGCGAAACATCTGCAGCCTCATCTACAGCCTCATCAAAATGTCTTTTTCTTTTGATTTTGCGCTTGGGAGTGAATTCTGGGTTAATGCCCATCTCCATTGCAATTTCTTTTGCGGCTTCCAATGCTTTCGAAAAGCCAGTTTCTCTATACTTTTTAAAAAAGGAAACCAGTCCCTATACAGACTCAATTGCAATATCAATTAGCATATCTTTTGATTGTAGCTGCTTGCTGATCAAATTAACAACAGATAATATTTCATACCAAATGATTATTGACACTAGAAACTCAAAGCTACCAAGTTCATTTTCCGCTAAAGATTTAGCTTCACTACATTTTTGTGCGTCATTATCAGTTTCAGCCACTTGTAGTAAAGCCTCTCTTATTTCTGGGATCTGAAACCTTATAGCCTTAACACTTTCAAGATGACTCTCCCAACGAGTAGCTGACAATGACTTAAGAGTCAAACCTGATATGTTATCTTTCAGAATTTTCCACCTTTCTGTAGAATTAGGAAATGTTGTATACAGGCGTTGGATAACTCCAAAAAATTCTATTCCTTTCCGACAAGAATTTGCCATATCACATAGTGTCAAATTCAGACTATGACAACCACAAGCTGAGTAAAAAGCTCTTGGATTTATATCCAACACTTTCCTCTATACCCCTATATTTTTTCCTTTCATATTTGACCCATTATCATATCCCTGTCCTCTCAAATTGTCTACATCAAGATCAAGACTTTTCAACTCCTCTAATAGAACATCAAATAATCCTTGCCCAGTTGTATCATTGACAGCCAGAAAACCTAAGAAGGATTCTTCGATGCAAACTGAATCAGAAGATGTATCAACATACCGTATTATCAGAGACATCTGCTCTTGGTGGCTTGCATCAGGAGTACTGACAAGTATAACTGAGAAGTACTTTGCTTCTTTTACCTTTCCAACAATTGCCGACCTAATTGCAGAAGCTAACAAATTTATTAACTCATTTTGGATGGAAGGACCAAGATAGTGATCACGGATTTTTTCATTGGTGATGCGGTCAACGTGCTCTTTTATAATTGGATCAAATTCAGCCAACATCTGAACCAATCCTAAGAAATTGCCATTGTTGTCTTGATACAACTTGCTATTACTGCCACGAAATGCTATATTGTGCTCTGCGAGAAACTTTACAATCAAAAGAATCCTGAGCAAAACTTTTCTCCAATGCTCCCTTTCCTTTTCAAGTTCACGCTGGGCAACATTATCAATTGTTTGATTCTTCTCCAACCTGAGACGGAAGTCATACCATGAGCTCATATTTGTGACATGTTCTCTACTACTTTCGTGCTCTTTAAGCCTATGGCTAAGATGAGCCCAGTCATTGAACCCCTCATTTGCTAACTGACCTTTCACAATGCCCTTCCTCAATAATTTGCAACAAAAGCAAAATACCTTGTCAAGTTCTTTGCTGTACACAAGCCACTCTCTGTCACACTTTTCTCTGTTTGAGAGAACTCTAGTATATGATACTGCTGAAAATCTTCTGGAGAATTTGTCTCTAGGACCATGCTCAATTGACAAGTCTCTTTTAGGACCCTTTTCCAGCAAAATATTGATCGCTTTAGGATCGAGTGCATTCCAAGTTCTTGGATCAAAGATATCTGGATGGAAAGAATTATCAAGGCCATCGCCAAGATTAGCTTCTGGAGTTTCATTATTAGCCTCATTATCTCCATCCCCATTGCCATCGCCATCGAGTTCTTCTTCTCCTGTATTACCGTGGCCTTCATCAACATTAGCTTCTGGAATTTCAGCAATTTCAGTAGTTGGAGTCTCAACCTCTACTGCATCATCATGGTGACTTTGGCCATCACCAACATTAGCTTCTGGAGTTTCTCTGACACTGACAAGAAATCTATCAAGTGCACCCTTTTGTGATTGAGCAAAAGCTTCTAACCTTTGTTTCTTCTTACGCTTTTCAGCACCAGATTCATACTTCCTATTTCTTGTACTAGACATAACGTCTGTTGCATAAATCAAAGAAATAAAAATTTTGTTTACAACTTTAGATTCAACTCCGTAAGACATGAAGTCATGAACTGACGAACTAATGGATTGCAGAACTGACCTGCTGGCTGCTGGTGAGTGCCGACCTCCCGTTGCTCAGTTGCTGCGTGGTCTCCTGCCGACGGGAGCGAGATCACGGAAAGGAACCGGCGGGGAAAGGGCTGCGAGTCCGCAATGATTCTTTTGCCGAGAGAAGCGGAAGGGGTTGCGACGCGACGATTCATTTGCCGCGTCGGCCAATGGATGACGGATGATGTGTCAGATGCCAAACAGGAATAGCTATGCGCTAGTAGCAGGCTTGTGCACAATTGCTAGTTGGGCTGTTAAAATTTGGAGGCCCATCATTTTTTGGGGCCCTGTTCCGTCGCTCATGTGGCTCCTGCCCATCGACGGGCTTGGGCCCCGGCCACCTCGACCGCGGCCACAAATTCGGAGGTAGGCGGCACGGGCGCCTCAACTGCCGGCTCCTCCGGCGCCGACAGACAGCGTTCCAGCTCGGCCGCGAAGGTGACCGTGTCGCCGCCCGAGAGGTTGGGCTCCCCAAAGTTGGTGGCCTCCTGGAGCTAGGTGGATAACTCGGGAGCCACCATCGCCTCGACCCCGCTTCCGCCGGCATCCGATGCCGGGGGCGTGCCGGCCTCAGGAGTCGCTGACGCGCCGACATCTCGATCGATGGTGGGCAGCGCCGGTGGTTCGATCTTCTCGAGGGCTGTCTGCCCCCCGACCCCTCCACCAACCTCCGACGTTGGTGGAGGTGCCGCCGCATCGTGGACCTCGACCACCTCGGCGGTCCTGCTCTTGACTTGCGCCGTCGCCGGCACGGGCAGAGGAGTTGCCGGGCGGGGGTCGGATGGAGGATTGCGCGCACTCAGGACTGCGCGCTTCTACAGCGCAAGGCTGAGCGCGCCGGTGTCGGAGCGCCTGGCGTGAGAAAGGAAATCAAAAGGTGAACAAAAATCAAGAACAAAACAATGAGATATCGCGGAACAACACTTACGTGGAGGAAGTGACGTGGGTCTGCTTGATGGGCCTGGAAGCCGCGCAAGATGACTCGGGGGCTGGTCTCTTGCCCGCCGCTGTGTCGGAGGGTGGACTTCGACCACCACCTGGGGCAAGGGGAAACTGCACGGGCGGGGCCCCGCCGCCCCGGATGACCAAAGACTGAAGGCGCCACGGGGGTACGTTCGTGTTCTCCCCGTGCGGCGTGCTCGGAGAAGACGTCGGCGGTGTTGATCTCACCTCGGACGGCGACTGCCTCCTCGGAGAACGCGGCTCCCGCCGTGTTGAGTCGCCGGAAGAGCGGCAGGCGGATGAGTCGTGGTCCGCCAGCCACCTGGACGGGTCGACCCGCCGTGGAGAGCCCCTCCTCTCCCTCGGAGGCTATTGGCTGACGGGGCCCGACCGAGAACGGGTCACCCTCCAGTCCTCTTGGATGGAGCATGGAGGCGGATACGAGCTAGAGCTCGTCTCCTGCTCACGGACGGCCGGCTCCGGCCGCCGTCTCGAGCTGGCCTCCGTGGCCTGCCACTAAGCAGGGGGTGACGCAGACGGCGTCGACAGAGCGCTCCAGTCGACACCAGCGCTCCCATCATCGCTGGACCGCG
Source organism: Cenchrus fungigraminus (assembly GCA_036936925.1). Lineage (NCBI taxonomy): Eukaryota > Viridiplantae > Streptophyta > Magnoliopsida > Poales > Poaceae > Cenchrus > Cenchrus fungigraminus. The sequence goes on along the minus strand of CM072775.1, from coordinate 7,638,742 downwards.
GTGGCGATGACGAGGGGTCCTCGTACGAGGAGACGGCAATATCCTTCAGTTTCCTGCGCTTGGCGCGGCGGTCGTTCCGCTTGCGCTTCACAATCTCCTTTTCCTTGTGCTTTGCCTTGCGTTTGGCCCGCCTCTTCTCCGCGGCGGCCTTGGAGCGGTTCCATATCGTGTCCTCAGGGAGAGGAGGCTTCATGGGGGTAGGTTCCGCGGGCCTCAGCTAAGAGCAAGAAAAAGAGAAGAAATCAATATGAGGGACGAAGGCTCCGAGAAGATGCTGACAACCAGAATCCAAAACTAGTTGGAAGGCTAGTCGGAAAGGAGAAAGACTTATGTATTTTTTGGTCCCCTCTTGGTGGAGCATGGGCAGAAGCCGGGACAGAGGCCACGAGTACGACACCCTCCCGATGGCCAGCCCCACGCGGCGCTGGATCTCATCCAGTGAGGGTAGCTCGGGCGTCATCACGGTCCCTTCGAAGGGAGCCCTATTGGGCGTCATCTGGCAGATGCGCAGGGGCCGCTGCCGGAGCGGGACGATCCCCAACGCATGGTACTGGCCGATGACGGCTGCCAAGTCGACCCCAGCATCGTGCAGCCGGGTCAGGATCGCCCAGCAGTCCTTGAGTAGCTTCTCCTGCTCCGCCTCCGGGGGCCCGTAGCTCCAATTCTTCGGCGCCTCGGCGATAGAGGCGCCAGTATACTCCGGCAGCGGGTGCTCGAGGTCGTTTTTGAGATAGAACCAACCTTTGTGCCAGCCGCTGTTGGAGCTCGTCAACGTGAAGGGGATGTACTCCTCCCCTCTGCCCAGCTTCATCTGGAGATTGGCGCATCCGATCATCACCGGGATCCCATTGTCCTTCAAGCAGACAAACATGAAGAAGTACCGGAAGAGGTGCCAGTCAGCTCCCACTCCCATGTACCTCTCGCACAGTGCCTCGAACGCCGCCATGTGCTGAATACTGTTCGGGTTGTGGTGTTGGAGCTGAAGCTGGTACTCCGAGAGGACCGCACGGATGAATCACCCGGCAGGGACGGAGAAACTGCGCTCGTGGAAGGCCACGAACGAGACGATGTAGCCCGACGGCGGATGCGCGACGAACTCACCACCTAGCACCTTCCATTCCTCGGCAGCGGTGGGCTCCGGCAGCTGACCAGCGGTGACGAGACGCTGGAGGGTCGCACGGGTGACGTTGGAGCGAGTCCAGTTCGACATGGTGTCGTCAAGCTCTGGGGCGCGGTGCGGATGGAAGAAGTGGAGGCGGTGGCGCAACGAATGCGAAAAGCGGAGGAGCGAGCGGCGCTGGCTATGACAAGAAATTGGGGGAACAAATGGTTTGAAGACCAACCAGCGCACGGTTAATAAGGAGCGGATATGGGCACCGGCCTTAAATGCTGGCCCCACCACGCCGAAAAACCGCCCACTCAGGGGGCGCGTCCCCCGAGGCGACAGGCACACGCCCACGCGATGGTTCAATGCCAGGCAGGCCCGCGAATCTGAACCGATTGTGCGCCGTCCCCTCCAACCATCATATCAGCCACGTCAGCCACGACCATCATGACGGGTGCAATCACCGATGTGGCCACGACCACCTTGACCGGTGGTCTCGAGACGACAACAACATTTCTAGATTAAAACCCCACAAGCGAGTCTACAACTCCCTAGTGGGCTCGGGGGCTACATCCGGCGGATGCGCTCGCGCGCACCCACCAAACAAAGTGAGAAGCAAAAACTACCACGACACTTCTTCGTCTCTGAGTCTGTGAGCGAGTCCTTGACTCCCACCCCAGGCTCAGGGCTACTGACGAGGGCCTGGATTGGGGCCCCCTAAGCGACAAGATAATCACCTTTGAGATGGAGTCTTCTGACACCATTGACAACGTCAAGGCTAAGATCCAGGATAGGGAGGGATGCAGATCTTCGTCAAGACCCTCACTGACAAGACTTCCTCATCTCTGAGTACACTCTGCCTCGCCTATGAGTACTCTCTGCCTCGCACGTGTGCTTTCCGCCTCGCACGAGTACTCTCTGCCTCGCACGAGTGCTCTCCGCCTCGCTTCCGACTACTCATTCGCACGAGTAGTTTCCGTCTCTGACTAGGACGGGGCCCACACGTGGAGGTCGGAGCGCGGGATCAGGGGCCCCACATGAACGTGGTGCTGCCTCGATGCACGGACTCCCCCGCAACGACACGCAATGCCCCAGATCTCCACACCATGCAAACACCCCAGCTAGCGTAACGCAAGGGCGGCTCGTTCTGGCAGAGGCTGTAATGACACACTGTATGCCCGCGCGGCCTCCAACAAGCCGTCCCGTCCAACCACTGCTACACGCCACCCCGTCAGAGTAGGTACTCAATTACCATCTACAGGCGGCGCCTACCTACACTTAGGCCATAACGTGGCGGGCCTAATCAACACTCAAGGGGGCTGAGTCATCAAGTGAACTACACGGAGGAGGCGCCAAGTACCTGGAATGTACAGTGCCGCTCGCACACACGGCAGTTTCCAACGCCACTACAGCTCAGCGCCCTTCAATGCCTCATGACGGACATAGACGTCGGAAAAGACCTCCTAGTACCGTAGCACTGTAGCACTTTTTTGTTTTCCCTCTTTGCCCCTCAACCTTGCGTCTATAAAAGGGGGAGGAGTGCAACCATTTGAGAGGCTGACCGATCACCAAGTTTGTAACCCCTATTACAGACATCCCTGGCATAGGAACACGACTACTCGGAACTAGACGTAGGGTATTACTCTCCGGAGGCCCGAACCAGTATAAAACACTCGTGTCTCTCGTGCTAACCATCCGGGTCCGACACACGATCCGTTACAAATGTACTACCGGCGGTAGAGAACCCCGACATCCACTTAATTTATGTCATATATGACTTAGATCCACTGGCACACCAAATCGTTGGTGATGTAAGGTTTAGAGCTGGCAGTGATAACCCTAGTAGTGGTATCCAATTCTACTATAGGATATTTAAACATTTCACACATGTGCAGTTATGTCAAGCAAATTTGAGAATGAGCATCTCACCCCAATGCATTGCTGATGTAGGTTTTAGAACCGGCAGTGATAACCTTCTGTGCAGTAAATGTATCCGATTCTACTCTTGGATATTTATTTTAAACATTTCAGACATGTGCGGGTATACCAAGCAAATTTAAAAATAAGGATCTTGTATTTCAATCCTTTTAGGGGTAAGTGGAAAACTAAGCTACTGATCCACTTCATTTGTAGCACATATGGTTTCAACGATATAATCTTTAGAGTAGAGGCATGCAACATCTGATAATTTCTTCATCAGATATCTTTCTAGTCAGTAACTCGAAGTTTTAGGACGAAAATCAAAATATTATTTTTAAATCATGGTGAATTGTTCCCATGTATATTCACACTACTAGGGAAAGAGACTTTCGTCCCAGGGCAAAAATAACATTAGTACCATTTTTTTCCCACCGGTACTAATGTCAACCAGAACCGGTACTAATGTCTCGTGCCAAAAAGGAGGCGGGCGGAGCCATCCCGTGGCAAATATTAGTACCGGCCCGTATTCAGCACCGGTACTAATGTCCCACATTAGTACCGGTGCTGAATATGAGCCGGTACTAATGTGGGCGCGGGACATTAGTACCGGCCCGTATTACGAGTACATTAGTACCGGCTCGTAATACTAATGTCCAACGGCTATATCTCAGCTTCTTCCTCCTCCAGCCCGAGCCCCTCCTTCTTTCTCCACTTCGAGCTCCTCCTTCTCCATGGTGCCCTAGAGGAGCCTTTGCCGGATTTACGACCATTTCTCGACGATTTCACTCGTTGAAGGGGTCTCGAGGTTAGTTACTTCATCCTCCCTTAATTCATGCTTATTTTGTTGACTTTCATTGGTTGAAATAGGAGTATTTTAGCACTTTAAAATGAACTAAGAATAGCGATTTGTTTCTATTTATTGTATTTTATCTATGTTCTAATAGAATTGATTGAAATGGATGTGCCGTGTTAGTTGGATGAGATGTTATATATGATGATACAAATTAATTTTTTTTCATTATTTTTTTGAGCTTTGTTCCGGTACTTGGGTAGTACCGGGTAGTACCAGGTAGTACCTTGTGCTAATATTTTTTTGACCAACTAATTTAACTAGGTAGTACCGGGTAGTACCAGGTAGTACCTAGTACCGGGTCCACCAAAATGGTACTACTGGGTACTACCCCATTGGTACTACCTAGTACTACCTGGTACTACCACCGTTAGATTTCACTAGATGGATGACTCACATTAATTACAAGCACCCTAAAATTTCCATATTTTTTATATAAATAAATATATTAAATGCTTTAGATGAACTAACTAAGAGAAATGACTAGAATATTAATATTAGAATTAGACAAATAATTTATTAGTCAAAAAAATAGTTTGCTTATTATAATAATAATTTATTTTGAAATATAGTTTTCTCATTATAAAAAATATTTTCTCATTAGAAAAATGTTTTCATCCAAAGAAAAACATTTTCTTAGGAAAAAAATAGTTTCTTTATTAGAAAAAAGTTTTCTTCAATACCATCAAAATGGTTTTTTTCTCATTAGAAAATTAGGAAGAAGTTTATACTTGATGTGGAATATGGATTTAAGTAGTTTGAATTTGTGTAACATAGTCTTCCATTCATTATTTAAACACTAGTACCGAGACAAAAATAGTTTTCTCATTACAATAGTAATTTCTTAGTTAGAAAAATAGTTTCGTCAATAGAAAAATAGTTTTCTTCATTAGAAAAATTGTTTCCTCATTAGAAAATTAGTAAAAGTTTATATTTCATGTGGAATATGGATTTGAACAAATTGGATTTATGTAACATAATCAGTTGCCTTCATTTAAACACTAGTACGTACTCATTAGAAAAATGGTTTCCTCATTACAATAATAATTTCTTAGTTAGAAAAAGAGTCACCTCATTAGAAAATTAGTTTTCTTCATTAGCAAAATTGTTTGCTAATTAGGAAATTAGTAAAAAGTTTATATTTCATGTGGACTATGGATTTGAACACTATGAATTAGTGTAACACATATAATCTTGAATTTGTTACATGATAATAATATATTTTGTTCGGTTATATATACTTTATTTGTAGATGGACCGGCAATGGATGTACAATGACAAGAGAATATCCAATGAATTCTTTAATGGGCTTCGTGGATTTCTAGAAGTTGCAGAATCCAGCAAGCCCCCGTCCGGTTTCATTATTTATCCACGCACAAACTGCAGGAATTTGAAGGATTTCTCAACGACAAAGACTCTTCACGATCACATATACAAATGGGGATTCATGCCAAGCTATTTTGTTTGGACAAACCATGGGGAGAGAGGGGTTATAATGGAAGATGACGAAGAAGAAGACGACAGTATTCCTTATTGGACTCAAGAAGGTGCCTTTGCAATGGGAGATGATCCAATGGGTGAGGATGATGTTGCAATAATGGTGGGAGAGCCTGAACAAGGAGAAGATGAGCCGCTTGATGATCTAGGTCAGGTGTTGTGAGAGCATAAGGAAGATTGCGAAAAGGTGAAGGAGGCAAAGAAGTTTGAGCGTACGTTAGAAGATCACAAGAAACCATTGTACCCAAATTGCAAAGAGGGGCACAAGAAGTTGGGTTGCACATTGGAAATGCTGCAATGGAAGGCTAAACATAGAGTTTCTGACTGTGACAGAACTGCCCAAAATAAATCTATATTATCACCTAAGCCGGTCCACGTGGCTCATAAGCGATAACACAGATGTATTTTGTCGCCTCTGCCGGGTCATGCCTGGTGAATCACTTACACAGGATCGAGAATATGCGCTAAGCCCACACGAAGGCGGGACCAGAGTACAAGATTACGTTACATAAAAGTCCACAAGTACATAATATTACAAACAAGGTTTTTAGTACATGAAAGTAAACATGATTCAGAGTTTAAACAACAGAAAATAAAACTACACGCTTGATACATATGGGAGGCCATCCACATTATATCACTCCTCATCGTCATTCTCCCATTCAATTTCCCATCCATCTGGAATAGCACCAGGCCAGATGGGGTTACCTGAAAACCACAAATTAAACAAGGCTGAGTATGCTAATACTCAGCAAGACTGAGCCGTCAAAAATAAAAGCTACAACTAGACATGCAAGGCTTTCTGGCTGGTGGGTTTTATTTGCCAAAAGCATCGAAGAGTTGATCCTTACTTTCAAATTTTAGCTCAAGTTCTAGTATGTTAACCATTCTAGGTAAGCACCTAGCTAAACAAGCATGGTTGTGCAAACAAGATTAATCAGTCAACAATATTAATCCAAAATGTTTCATAAATAAACATGGGGTAGCCAGTGGTCAAGCCGACTCAGATAACGCCGAGTGACCGACGATCGATCGATTTATACCCTTGCAAGGTAAACCCGAGATACACGGAAGAAGGTAGACCCCAAAGAATCCAGAGAAAAATAAATGCGGGGTCTACCCTGACCAGGCGGTTCCTGTCACTCCCCAGATTAGGGACAGGCGCCACAGTCCTAAGTACAAGGTTACTGGAACGGCCTCATACGGCACGTCCAGACTCACACTTGCACTACCGGAATCAAACCGGGAGATGCGTCTCAAGATTAGTAGCGATAAATTCTCCGCACTGGTTCATTAGGTACTAGGCTTACCGGTCCCATTCCCGACAAGCACTTGGTACGTTCAATAGCTTAGACCAGTACCATGCTACTCAGTCAAGACCGAACCCATTGCTCTTACCACATGAGCGAGTCAATTTAACCAACTTATGAGTCCAACATAAGCATCCTATATCTCGCGAGCAATGAGAAATTACTCGACTTGTACCGTATCCTTAGAGCATGGCACTAGCGTTCCTAACATACTAGTAAAAGAGCATAGGAGTCCTAAGGATCATGCATCTAGGTTTCAAAACAACTCCTAAAACTTAAATATGCACAAGTAAAGCATAAATACTGAAGGTAAAGAGAGATTTTTATCCAAAAAGGTTATATGCAACTGGTGCTTGCCTTCCTCTAACTCAGCACTAGCCTTGGGCTCTTCTGGACTTTGGTCCAGGTCTTGCTGCTCACTAACTTGATTCAACTCCCCACTAGCGGATCCCTCCTCCTCCTGTGTGAGCGTGTACGTCCCGTCGGGTAGATCTACACGTTATATGCATATGCATTAGTTTTAAGGTGAAGGTGACAGATTTTACCACTAAACCCAACTCTTGTTGGCCACATTCATCTAAACAACTAAGAAAACTCACAAAAAGTAATAGGGTGTGGTGAGGGTGACCTAACCACTATTTTGATGGGGATTGTGTGCACATCTAAGCAACTTAAATTACTAAACTTCATTAAGAGTAGGGCGTGAGTGATGATGGACTAGTTATGACTTTGATGGTGATTGTGTGCATATTTAAGGAAATTAAATTAACAATCTTCACAAAACAGTAGGGGGTTGTTTTAAAAATTATTCTAAACAGAAAATAAACATAAACCCTTCATTAAACTTTAAATAATAAATATACATCCATTTATCCATTTTTAACTAGCCATTCATCCATAATTCATCCATAACTAGCCATTCATCCTAAACCCTAAATCTGCTTCTCCATTTGGCGCGAAATGAAATGCCACATTAGTACCGGGGCGTAACTAGCACCGGTACTAATATCAACATTAGTACCGGGCCTCAACCAGCCCCGGTACTAATGTTGGGAGGTATAAAACCGTGGCCTTCCTCCCCCAACACTTAGCAATTTCTTCTCGCGCGCGCCACCTCGTCCATCTCGTCACCGCCGTGCGTCGTCGTCGATCAGCGCCCCGCCGGCTTGTCGCGACCCGCAGGTCTGCCGCGCCCCCTTCGTCTACCGCGCCCACACGCCGTCACCACCGCGCCAGCCGCCGTCCGTCGCCGCCACCGCGGGCCCCCCGCCAGAGAGCTCAGAGAGCCACCGCACCGTCGCGCGCGCCACCGTCGCACCGTTGCGCACGCCGTCTGCCGTCTGCTAGCCCGCCGTCCCCACCACTCTCCGTCCCCATCATCGTCCGCACGCGCGCCAGCCGCACCATCCCCACGGTCGCGGGAGCCGCCGCCGTCGCTGTGCGCCACCGCCCGCCGTCGTCGCTGTGCGCCGCCACCCGTCGTCATTGCCGTCCCCGTCATCTACCTCGCGCGCCATCGACCGCGCCGCGCCAGCCCCTCGCCGACGCTCCCCATCCGACGTACGTCGCTGCGCCGCGCGCCTTGTTGTGCGCCGGTTGCCCAATTTGGGGGCTGACGTCAGCCCCGTGGTGGCTGACGTCAGCCCCTTTTTAAAAAAATATTATTTAGAATTGATATTTAGAATTGTTATTTAGAAATATAGATTTAGAAATATAGATTTAGATTTAGAAATTAGATTTAGATTTAGATTTCAATTTAGATGTAGATTTTAATGTTATTTATATTTGATGTAAATATTATTTAGAATTTGATTTCGAATTAGATTTAGAATTCAATTTGGATGTAGATTTAAAGGTTATTTATATGTGGATGTAAATGTTTTTTATATGTGGATGTAATTTATCTTTCAATTGCACACGTTCGACTCAAGTCGCTCGACTCACTCTCGACTTGCTCGAATTGCTCTCAACCCCTCCCCCCCCCACTCTCCCGAGTCCCCTGCCACACTCCCGAGTCCCCCGCCACACTCCCGACCCCCCCCCTCCACGCTCCCGACCCCCCTACCACGCTCCCGACTCCCCCGTCACGCTCCCGAGTCTTGCGCCACGCTCCTGACCCCCCCCCCCCCGCCACGCTCTCGACCCCCCTTCCACGCTCCCGACTTCCCGCCATGCTCCCGAGTCCCCCGCCACGCTCCTGACCCCCCGCCACACTCCCGACCCCCCCACAACTCACGACTCTATTTAGAATTAAATTTTTAATAGTCTCATCATTGGAATAGTTTGTCCTCATATTATTTTTTGTCACATTATTTTAGTTACAATGGTGCGAACAGAAGACGACCGAGAAGCGGAGCAAATGATCATGGATTTAATTGCTCGCAATACTATCAATGATGCGCCGAATGAAGAAGAACATGATCACAGAGAGGCCGACATCTACCTGAACATGTCAGGTGATGGCAACGAGAGGGAGCAACCAATTGCTCAAGGAAGAAATGATGGAGAACCATCCGAGGTATAATTAAGAGAAACCAGTACCTCGTCATGATTTTCTAAGAACCTACTAATTAGAGAAAATGAGTTAATAGTTCTTAAATTTCCAAGAGCCTGCATCGAGTAGCAAGAAGAAGCCGGGTGGGAAACGCGGCCCAAAGAAGAAGCTAGAGGGGCGTTTCATCATCACGGAAGTATCTCCCGATGGGAGGCCGTTAGCTCCACATGAAAATGTTGTCAAGTTGATAAATCACATTGGGGCTCTTGTTAGGGACAACATCCCAATAAGCTTTTGGTATTGGAAAGCGGCTGACGCACCTGACTTGCTACCCGAAGTGAAGAAGAAGCTGAGCATGAAGATCAAGATCAGGACAAGAGCAACATGAAGAGAATGAACCCCCGGTACCGATTCGGCCAGATGTTGTCCCGATCACAGAGAAGAACATGATTTGGGCCGAGGTGAAAGCACACTTCGCATTTCCAAAAGACACAGATTTGAAAGATGTGCGCACTTGAGCCCTGTAGAAGGGTGCAATTGCCTTTCAGACGTATAAGAAGCGGCTGCCCAAGGACTTCATCAAGCAGGAGCTTACACCCGATTTTAAGAAGCCTGAATATGCCAAGTTAAGAGATCACTGGGATACATTTGTGTAGGGAAAGCAATCGGAAGATGCCGCCAGGTTGATTGCAACCAACACAGCCAATGCACGTAAAAACAAAGAATTTCATCATCTTGGCCCTGGAGGTTACGCGATGGCCATGCCCAAATGGGATCGGATGGAGCAAAAGATAATGGCACGTGGAATCGTACCGGCAACTCTGGAGTGGCCTGACCGAGCGCGGAATTACTATTATGCACATGGTGGCACGCTCAATCCCGAAGATGGATCATTAATACCGGGGGAGCAACTAAGACAGACAGCTGCAAGGCTTATTGATTTGATCTGGGCTACTGCCGAAGGAACTTTCATACCTGATCGAGAGAAGGACGAGCTTTCTGCTGCAATAGGCACTAAAGAACATGGTGGACGGTGCCGAGGCAAAGGTGTGATTCCATGGAAAGTCGCATGGCATGAGCACATTGACTCGTATAAGAAGCGCAAAAGGAACAAGGACGAACAAGATAGGAAACTCAGAGAATTGCAAGAGCACGTAGAAATGGCTGAGGCAAGAATGGAGGAAATCATTGACCAGCGTGTGGCCCTTGCTCTTAACAAACAATCATCTCAGCAAGGGCCTATAGATGAAATGAGCCCGCCATCTACTAAGGGGAAAAGTAGTGTCGCTTCAACGGATGTAGCACCAGCAAACACGAAAGCACCGGTCAAGGAAGCACCCCTAGCCTCACCAGAAGCACCGGTTACCTCACCAGAAGCACCCAAGCCTTAGCAAAAGCAGCCGAGGTCTGCCACGAATGGTTCCCCGTGGATGACATCACAGTGAGGTCAGCGTGTGAGCTTCACGCTCAACTCAGAAACAAGATGTTACTGGTGGCTTATGGTGTTCTTGAGGTCCCGGAACTGGGGGAAACTTTCATGGGCGTGGAATTCCGTAAAGCATTTTACCATAAAGTTGTCGTCGACCGAGTGGTCCCCGGTTGGGAAGACCTCGAACTGGAGTTACCAGGACCTGATAGGGAAGAGGTGCTTGGAGATACCGTGCACGGTTGGGTATTGTGGGCCAAGGCTCACATAAAGATTACGAACCGGTCAAGGAAGCACCCCTAGCCTCACCAGAAGCACCTCTTCCTGATGCCTCATCTACACCCCCGTGCCTGAAGGCAAAGATCATCTGCTACCGTCATCTCCAACAGGAAGCATGAGTCCTCTAGTTGATCGGGACCCAAGCAAGAGTTCACCCCCTCAACATGATGAGTCTGTTAAGGGAAAGGGTACCAAACGACGAGCTACGTATCATCCTCTGCCCGCTCCTCCAAAGAAGTAGACGAAGCCCAAGCAGAAGAAGCCTCAACCGAAATTGTCTTACGAGAAAACTCAGGAGGAGCTAGATGCTTCAATGCGGGCTGAGCTTGATAAACAAATATTCAAAGCGAAGAAGCCACCGGTTGAGAAACAAATTGACTGGGTGAAATTTCTTCGCTTCATGAGAAAAATGGAGGAGGAGAAACGTATAAATGCCCAGGCACCTCCTTTGACTGACTATGACCAACAGGCAATGAAGATGGAAAAACAGAAGAAGCAGGCGAATAAAGCTAAATCTACAATTCCACAACTAGGCACCCAGTCAAAGCAATCTGTCTCCCCCATCAAGGTGCTTTCTACGGTTGAGCAGCATATGCTCGTATTCAACAAGGAACCAGGTTTGACTTTTGGTCAAATCCGAGGGGACGAACCAATCCCAAAGCATGATGGGGCAATTAGACCGAAGTATGAGTGGGGTAAATCTCTTGTGTGGCCGCAGTTGGTGCCGTTTCTTCCAACGAGAATGCATGAACTGCACAATTGGTACATGGCTGCGTCAGCCAGCGGTGTAACCTATGTGGAAATTACCATAGATGATCAACATTATTTCCATGGCCGAGAAACTTTGGGTGTGGAATTTGACCAATTTTGGTACTTATTCAATCAAGATGCAATTGACTCAGGACTCATCGCTTGCTGGACTTTGTAAGTCTCGAAAACAATGATCTAGCCATTCTACCTTATCTTAACTTCTGTTTAATTTGAATTAAATTTCAATCATGCAGCTTTGAGATGCAGCAGTGCAGGAGGAGAGGAATAAGGGACGTCGGCTTCATGGATCCACTAATGATAAATCAGACTTGTGTCAGAAAATGGGAGCTGGCCACATTGGACTATATATATTTGTTTCTAGAAAAACACCATGAGAAGGGTATCATACTTTTGCCATACAAACTTCGGGTGAGCAATGTGTATCATCTATTTTATCTTTTTCAAATGACATTTCATATATATTTCAAAAAACTAATACTTCTACATGTATGCACAGCTTCCACTGGATTCTTTTTGCATTCTGTCCGTCTCTAAGCAAGGTCTTCATCTTCGACTCTTTGAGGGCAACTACAGATAAAAGCGCATACCAAGATGTGGTAGAGATTATCAAACTTGCATGGGCTCGTCTCTGTGTAGAGCACTCGGGAAAATACAAAGACAACCTTTATTTCCACTATGATTTCCCTGTATGTGTATTCTGCTAGTCCGCATATCTCATGTCTTCTAATATAATTAAACATATTTCATAACCTTGTTTTCGCACATGTGCAGGGCTTGACACAACCTTCAAGTACCAATCTGTGCGGATACTATGTATGCGAGTTCATGCATATCTTTTCATGTCTCGCACAAGGTACCAACCTTGAAGACAGGGTGCGTCCAGTAATCTAAACGACACATGCATGTAGTTCTTATTTGTCCATGTTCATTTTTTTTGTACTAGTTCTTATTCTTTATTCATATTCTTTTGTAGATTGATGACATCAAGGAGGGGCTCCTCGAGTCGGAAAGAATCTGGTTAATTCAAGAACAACTATGTGGATTTCTTCTACATGAGGTGATTACGCCAGGTGGAGAATTTTATTCAGGCTTATCATCTGTTATTGTAACGGGGAAGTCCACAGAAGAAGCATCGGGGAAGTCAACGGCAAAACCAACTCGGAAGTCGACGGAAGAAGCAGAGTCGACTAAGCAGGGGAGCAAGAGAGGAAAAAGCTCTGCAAAGGGCCAATCGTCAGGGAGCAAAAAAAACTAATATTAAACCCTGCTGACCTTTGATGCAATGTATTATATACACTAATATATATTTTTCGTATTTCTGTATGCACAATATTATATATGTTCATGCATTGGATCAACTACCGGATTTGAGATAATACATGCATACGAATATATGTACTAGTATAATATTAGATATTATACTGATACATATATACGTATGCATGTATAGTACTATCTCAAATATTTTATATGGCACACGAATTTATATTATAGCGTATTAGGTATTAGGATTAGTATACGTAAATCAATCAAATACGAAAGAATTAATAAACCAGAAAACGATAAACAAAAGGAAAAAGAAAAAAAAATTAGTACCGGTTGGCATCTAGAACCGGTACTAATGTGCACCATGCCACGTCGCCGGGGGCGGGCACATTAGTACCGGCTCTCAATGCTGGCCGGTACTAATGTCCCCATTAGTACCGGTTTCCAAAACCGGTACTAATGTGACTTCACATTAGTACCGATCGAACAATACCGGTTTGGAAACCGGTACTAATGATGGGTTCTCACCCGGTACAAATGTACGTTTCCCTAGCAGTGTAATGCCAAATAAGATACAAACATGATATATCTATTTTACTCCATCGAGAAAATGAAAAGTTTGCTTAATGTGTTGCACTATATTTTTCAGTTCTATTATTGACAAAATTATTAGTATTCACTTCATCGTGTTGTAGATGTATCAAAAGTTATGCGATCTGTGCTACTACATTTATTTATCGGTATGCACTACCTAACCAGAACGTTCTATTTGGCATGTTTGCACATGTATTATGATTTGGAATAGCATATATGCATTTTTAAATATTAGTGTCACTTTGTTTTAAATGACATTAATTTGCTTGTTGATGTTATTCTTGAGAAAGAAACAAAATGTAAAGTGCATCTATATATGAAAACAAATCAAATTAGTTACATGGTTCCATGTATTACTACAATATAAATTTCAGCGATTATTTTCTAAAGCTGTTGAATCGCATATATGATGATATTTATAATAGGAAAAGAGTAGTGCTTGATCTATCGTACTAGACTATCCAATCACATCATAATCTCATATTAAATGGATCATTGCTGAGGTCGATCATTCTTCAGGTGGAATATTTCTTTTAAAAATAATTCTTTGGAACCTATGCATCATTTGCAATAGCTAGGTTTGTGACAACCATGATATCTTGTTGGTATTAGTAAAAGCTCAGACTAGAGCTCGAACAGCTAGAAATTTATTAGAGGGGAATCATGTTGCATATGGTGCCGACTACCAAGTGACAAACAATAAAGGTAAACATAATTGCAATTGGTAAAACAAAAGAAATTCTAGAGGCAAGGTGTGCTCGATTGCCCATGAACAGTGGAATAATTTTATCTCATGAGATAGGTATACTGTCTTTTCTTTCTAGCTGCTAGACATCTCTCTAACTTAGCTGGAATCTTTGAATTACATGAAGCCAAGTAGCTAGAAAGAAAAAGTTGTAGACAATTCGAGCTAGTTGGAATATTTATTTGCAAGCATTAGATCACACAGTGATCTTATTAATTATAATACATCCTTCTCTCTCTGGAACCATTCAACAAGATCTACGGCTTTTACAGGCACTGGCAAGGTTGTGTGAAGAATAGAACTAAAGTTCTGATAGATCTGCTGCTTATGCAGGCATAGCACCTTTGAAGGAACTCTGTCGGTCTACTTCAAGTCTCACGAATCCCTACATGTATAGGGGCAATAAAGCTGCCGCAGATAGATGAAAGCCTGCGCAAGTTGTCGACAATGTTGTCAATCTTGTAGACATGTTTTTTCATTTACTGCAATCTGCATGATAAAGCTATGTATGCAGCAGAAAGCTATAGAATGCAGCTCTGAGTGTGTACCATTCACATCATCTTTAATTCTGACAGTTAGGCCAATCTCAATGCTGATGAAGAGTTTTATAAGGTGTGTTTAGAAGCCCAACTTCCCCCAAAATTCACTATGCAAAAAGAAGATTCCCCATCACATCAAACATCACATCAAAAATACCAGCACATGCATGGAGTACTAAATGTAGATAAAATCAAAAACTAATTACACAGTTTGGATGTACTTTACGAGACGAATCTTTTGAGCCTAGTTAGGCCATGGTAGGATAATATTTACCACAAACAAACGAAAAGTGCTACAGTGCTTTTTAGTTCGGAACAGTGCTTTTCAGCCCAAAATCCGTGCAAAATCCAGAATTTTGCATCCCAATTCAGGGAACTAAACACACCCATAGGCATTAAATTTCATGCCACATCACCAATTTCGCTAACTTGGCAAAGTTTTCTGAGGAGATTGAAGGAGCAGTTCATCATATAGTAGAGGAGTGTTATCCCTATCACACTCAATAGACATAGTTACATAGTTTCTAGTCTTGGTAATATTGCCATGAAACTATGCACTGAGACTGGGACATGGTTATTTAGCATGTTATCTTCAATTCTTTCTGTGTAGAATGTTCAACTGAACTTATTTAATGTGATGAATAATTTTTATGTTACAAGTTACATCTCAACAACACTAAAGTTACATCTCACTAAACCAGTGTACATCACGATACTAAATTAGAAGTTGGCCGTCATAGAATTATCTTGGTCATCATGATATAACCCTGAATTCCCTGTAGCTTCATAAAGCATAAATATGTTGTTTGAAAAAACGTTAACAGGCATGATATAGATACATATCAGTTAGAATGGGAAAGGACTAGCTATGTTGATAGGTTATGGTGTTCAAGATAGCATAACATATCAAAGAAAGAATTTTGAGTATCATGGTTGAATACAATGAGTGTATTTGATAAGAAAATGTACAATCTAGGCCAGGTGATCTATTACTAGGCTATGTTGGAAATCATGATCACCTATTGGTGGACATCAACATTATTTGATCTTTCTTCGAGGCGAGTAATGTCTTGAGATTAGTATCTATATATGAAATTGTATGAATCATGGATAGTTCCAGGCATCAAGGTGCATCAAAGTGCGTGTTCGGTGCGCGTGCCATTACATTATGTTGGAAATCATGATCACCTATTTGGTGGACATCAACATTATTTGATCTTTCTTTGAGGCGAGTAATGTCTTGAGATTAGTATCTATATATGAAATTGTATGAATAATGGATAGTTCCAGGCATCAAAGTGCGTGTTCGGTGCGCGTGCCATTACGTCATTTTCTTGTTATTGGCGACATACTTATATCACTCGCCTTATTCGCGTGCTGGACGTGTCAAAATATTTGGGGTTGCTTTATAATCCTAATTTACGGAAAACAGTGCGTGCACAAAACCCACTACCCTAGTTGGAAGGTGGCACTCTTGTAGCTGTGTGATGCCAATCTATCTTTCTCCTATATATGTGACAACTCTCTTATATGCATACTTCAACTACAATCGGTACTTAGAATGTAATGTCTCGCAATCTTCTTCCCTTGTCTCATATCGTGCTATTAAGGAAGCCCTCTCAACTGTATAACATGTTTCAGATAATTTAATTGGAATGTTTTTCCGGTGGACTATGCCAACATAAGGTTTATCCATATATGTTCTTTTGATCAAAAAAGCATTCAGCAATGAATAAGTTATCAATTCTTGTATCAGTAAATAAAAATGGAGTTCATGGGAGCAGTGAGCAGAGGGATTTAGGGACAAATCAGTATCAACAAGTGCCTTAGGCTATTTTCAATCTTGTTCACGATTCTGAGCACAAAAATAGAATTTGCACATGTGCTTTAGGCTCTAAGGCCGTTGCTCAGCTAGATATTTCAGAGTATCCAGATGAGTTAATACTGTTTTACCAAATGTCATAGTGATGATCAATGATCATTTTCCAAAGTATTCCCCTCACTACTAGAAAACCCTCCCTTTAGCTACGTTATAGTAGTAACGCACACCGGAAGCGTTTCTACGTTAGTGCCTAAAGATGCTTTTTGACATGATTTTGAGATCATGTCAAACTGTCATGGTATTTGACACACTTACAGCGTTGGTAGTCTTATAAAGACATTTTTTATGACGATATTGAAATCATCTTAAAGAAGAGATGAAGTTAGCCACATTTTAAAGCGTCATTATTGTCTAGACATGTTAAAAGCGTAGCAGATAATGTCCATAATCATGTAAAGATGCATTTTGACATGATTGTAAAAATGTTTCAAGATGTTACGCTTTTAGACATGCTTTAAATCATAACTAGCAAGTAGAAACATCATAAAGCGTACCAAATAAGTGTACTAAATGGTTCTTCATGTAAAACTCAAGAGGAAACTATATGTTATGTAAGTCAAGTTTGTTGTGTAGGTGAGATGGTAAGGAAGCTATGTGTGAGATGAGAGATCTTGGGTTCGAATCCTGTACGACACACATATTTCACATGAAAAATCATGTATAGGTGTCCTCAAATCTGAAATATTTTTTATTTTTTTCACAAATTTGTAGACATGTTTTATAAATGTATCTAGAAGTTTGTCTCTATATTTATTAACACACAATAAAGTGTTACTACAATATGTAACTAGACCACTAGAGACGTTTTGTACACGTGTCTACAAGATTGTATCAATTTTATTAGATATGCATCTAACGTTTCTACAAAATGTATCTTTGTTTCATAGTAACGTTTAAAGAATTCATCTCTACAAGGTTTGACGCGGTATGTACGAAGACACTTCTAACACGCTTTATGAAAGCATGCCTATACTGACATAGAGACGAAATAAAACGTGTCTAACTCTAAATCTGGCGTATCTAAAGGGGGGTTTTCTAGTAGTGCCTTGTGTGCAGCCATAATCAATTGTTCAATTATGTCTTTCGTGTTTTTTTATAAATGGTATATATATAAACCATATTTATTAACCCATATATATATAACTGGTATATATATAAATGGTATATATATAAACCATAAACAAACTGAATAACCCAACTTGACTGCCAATAATTTAATTAAGTGTACCAATAAACTTAATTTTGCCTTGTTATTACTAAACCATATTTATTAGGTTTGTTATTTGTCAGTGAGATAATATGAAGCCTTGATAACATTGTTTTCCTTTACTTGTATATTTGTTGATTAACACACAAGTCAATGGTCAATGGAAGGTACACTATTGGATTCAATATTTCAATAGAAATGAAAATGATTAGAATCATCTACTGTTTAGTTTTGTTCTGTGTCTTACGAAATTTTTGTATGTGTGTATCCAGTGAAAGAAATGACGAAGGCACACATCATTCTTATATCATTAGGCATGGTGGTTCTGTTCTCCTTCAATGTTGCGGCCTTGCGGGACTTTCTTCTGGCAAAGGTCTGAAAAAAGAACACAAGCTAGCCACTATGAGTCCAACAGCTAGCAGTTTGTCAGGACTGGCATCTGGTAACACGAATGGTGTTAGCAGTAACACTGAAAGCAACCCTGATACGTATGGCGGCACTGGTGCAGCTTATGTTGAAATATTAGGCAATTTCCAGTTTAAAACCATAATATAAATCATGACGAAGTGAACAACTAGATTAAACATATGTTGCATATTAACAAGGCTCAAACTTATATCACAGATCATGGCAACTAGTGTAAGCACAACTCGTACACTAAATATATTGACCATGTTGATCAAGAAGAACGATGAGACCAGATCGCAAGAATAATACCTGCTGCTGGAATTCGTAGATGACAGCGCAATGGAGAGATTCCCGAAGGTGAAGCTGAGGTCGTCCTGGTCGCTGTCACTGTCGTCGATTAGCGGCGGCGGAAGACTTCGATTAGGCCGACGAAGACAACGCCGGGACGCAACGCCCCTGGATCTTGATGGAAGACGAGTCGTGACGAAGATCGGGAGCAGTCGTGCGAAGAGCGCTTCCCAAAAACCTTATTCGCGTTCTCCCGGTGCAGGATCACAAAGACGACAGTTTCGGAGACCTGCTCACCCGGTCGCAAGTGCACGCGAACGATCGGGCTGGAGTCTTGGCGATGACGGCGCAGTAGGGAGAAGAGGCAAAATATTATTTTTACTACTTTAGGATTTTCTAATTGAAACTCCCAATTGTAGTTTTTGTTGTGTCTTTCCTCAGGAGGATCGGTACAAATATATAGGGAGGAAAACTCCCTATCTTCATCTCAACTAGCAATATGGTACTAATTGATGTTGCACCTCCCACCTCTACTAATGGGCTTAAACATTAAAGCCCAGTATGGAACACAAATATTGGGCCTTTGAGATTTATTAGAATTTCTTCATATGAATTCTATTTAGGGGAACTATTCATATATAAATTCTAACAATACCCCACCAGATCTCAAATGCCCGTTTAGAGATTTGCCTGTTCTCACTACTGTTTGATATACCAGTGTTTCGGCAGAGACTGTTAAGTTGAAGTTCTGCCTAGAACTTCAAGCTACACTTATCCACAACTTGAACAATGGACTACGCCTTGAATTGCAAGTTTTGTGCGAACAAGCTTTACTTAAAGCCAAACTGATACTTGGCTGCCAGTAGCCTTACCCCGTGGGTGGAGCATATACGTCATACTCCTTTGTCTCTTCATGAGTTTACTAGAGATCACCCAAGTCTCATAGACTGCGACGTTTAACAGTCAAGCTCATATAGGTATGTTCTTTCAAGAATGCTCTGTAGGACAGCATCTTCACTCGTTAAAGTCAATAGAACATATTAAGGCATTCTTGCCAACCTACCACACAGTGCCTCATTGCTCTGAGGGTATTGCATCTTCACATAGAGAGGGTTATCATTATACTCTCCTCAGTTTACCAATAGCTTGTTCTTCCCAGGTCCTTCGTCACGGGATCTCCGATCAAAAAGGTTGGGTTACTACTACTGTAAACTCACATGGGTCTTCAACGATGACGGAGACGAAGATTCAAGCACTGGTGGACCGCGGGCTGTTGAGGCCTAAGGCGGAAGTGGAGTGGAAGGCGCCGACAGGCGAGGCTTTCCCGACGGAAGACGTCAGGGAGCAGGTCGTCTTTGGTTCCTTCTTCGAGCACGGGTTCAACATCCCTTCCGGTGATTTCTTCCGAGGGATTCTCTTCTACTACAAGTTGGAGCTGGTACACCTCGTCCCCAACTCCATCACTGTGGTGTCGACGTTTATTCATTTCTGTGAGGCGTATCTGGGGATATCGCCTCACTTCCTTCTGTGGAGGCATCTTTTCTGTGTGAAGACCACCGGCAAGCGTGCCGGTGTTGTAGGGGCTGTAATGTTATGCTTGAGGTCGGGCCTCAAGTCAGAGTGGATTGACACGGATCTACCGGAAAACACCGCTAGATGGAGGTCGGATTGGTTCTACATTGCTGATCAAAAGCCGGTGCTCCCGAAGTGAACTGGGCACAAGCCCGTGAAGATTCCAGAGTGGGACCTGGGGCTGTCTTCGCGTGAGGCGGACGACGTCAAGGAAGTGCTTGCACTGGTCACCAACCTCAAGGAGAGGGGTGTGACAGGAGGTTCCATCGCTAGGTCTTTCTGCCGACGCCTGATCCAACCAATCAAGGATCGGGTGCACCCGGCGTATGAGTACTGGGGGCAATCGGACCGCACCCGTGAGGTCAACCGCAAAGTCCCCGAGGAGGAGATGGCAGCTAGGGTGTCACAGATCTATGCCGGGAAGGCACGGATCAAGAAGTGCCCAAAGGCGTACTCGTTGAGCCGGCCAGCTGACGCGGTAAGTCCTGGAACTACTAGGTCGTTTACTATGTTCTTTTGCTTTTACGTCGTTCTTACTTCTTTGCTCTTCACTCGTCGTAGGAATGAGAAAGGCAGTTTTGGTGCCTGGCCCCTCTTCTAGAAGGCGAAGAACCTCGCCGGAAGCTGAGGTCGGATAAGTATCAACCTCCAGCAGCTAGGCTACTGGAGAATTATGAGTCCGACTCGTCGGTGGAGGCTGATGAAGACACTGACCCGGAGGTCGGTGATGATGCCACGAATCAGCAAGAGGCAAGCAGCGCCGCGAAGCCCAAGCGCAGGACCAGGGCGGCGGCGGCGAAGCAGTCAGTCACGATGGCTGTTGCGAAGGTCGAAGCGGCGAAGACCGCCAAGCTCGAGGCGGAGAAGAAGAAGAAGAGGAAGACGAGCCCTCCACCGGCGGTCGAGACGCCGGTGATTCCTATACCATCGACCAGGGAGGTCGAGTCCGATGAAGATGAGGTCACCGATGACCCGCCGGTTGTTGAAGACCGGACGGCGATGAGGTCGTTGAGTCCCGCGGCCAAGAGGCAGCGGGAAGTGACGCAGAAGACGACGGAGGACGACCTCTGTCAAGGGATGGAGGCGCAGCGGGCTGCTGCAAGAGCGCAGGCGAGGATGCCTATGCTAGTGAAAGTGCGGCCTTTCAGGCCTAAGTTACGCGCCCCAGCTACTGTGAGGTAGGGTCGTTTCTCTGAAACTTGCTCATGTCTTGGTCTATGTTGGTTGTTTGTTTTCTTTGCGTTTTGTTGATGAAGACGGCGGCAGGTCGGTTGTCCAACCTCAGCGTGCCCTGGGTAATCAAGGGTCTCCTTCCCGAACCAGGTCGGATGACCATGAGGTCGAAGCTCGGACCCTAGTTGACGACGCCAGGACGGCAACTCCGCCACCTGCTGCTGACGCTGGGGCACAGGGCTCTGTGGGTGATGTCGGGGCATCGAGTTTCCCCCCGTCGTCGATGTGGACCCTATCAAAGCGGTGCCCAGCGCGTCGGATCAGGACCTTACCAGGGACCCTATTCAACTCGAGCAGCCGCCGAAGAATCCAGAAGCATTCAGTGTGCAGGTACCGAGTTCGCCATCGACAGGGCCAACGCTGAGACGTAGAGAGATTGACTGGAATGGTACTCCTTGGCAGGAGGATATCTTCGATGATAATGAGGATATGCGGGCGGTCCGGAACGTGATCTTGACGCTTAACGAAGCATTGACAGTAAGTCTTTCCCTTGGGCTTATTTGTGAAGATGTAATTTGAAACTTGTAATTGATGACCTGGTTCCTTGGAGCAGTCGCTAGCTGATCGTGCGAAGGGCAGGGCCGACCTGCTGAGGAATGCTGCGGCGACGCAGCTGCGGGTGGTCGAGCTTGAGCAGGAGCTCAAGCAGGTCTGTGAGGCGGCTGCGGCGGACAAAAAGAAGCTCGAAGACGAGCTAGCTGAGGAGAGGCGCAAGACCCAGGAGGCCAATATGCAATTTAACGCCGCAAGCGCTGGTAAGGCTTTTTGCTTATTGGTTTTTCACCGTTGTTGTAATGTGCTGCTGGGAGTATGATCTTTGGAGTACATTGGTGTGTTGCAGATTTTCACAGGCGTGAGGATGACCTCAAGAACGACCTGAAGAACACCAAAGAAAGGGTTCGAAGCTTGGAGGTGACCCTGCAAGAGGCCGATGCTGGTGCCAACGAGCTCAAGCGGGTGATGAAGGAGAAAATAGACAGTGAGTTGGTCGTAACTCAAAAGCTGACTTATGAGAAACAGGCTCGGCAGGATCTCGAGGTCAACCTCGAGGTAGCGTTGAAGTCATTGCAAAATGACCAAGTGATCTTTGCAGGGCAAGAGGTGGAGCTGCACGACCTGAAGAACACTGCCCACTATGCTATGGACATGATAGCATCGCAGGTCGAGGGTGAGGAACCCAAGTCTGCTCTTGATCGTCTCATAGGAATACCTGAGAAGCTTCTCGACCTGCTGAGGGCGACAAGCTTGGCGGCGGCCACGGAGGCGTTAGTGCGGGTGAAGTCGCACTACCCCGAGGTTGACATGGTCAAGGTCGGGGAGAGTTCTGATACGACGAAAGACCTCAAGGCCTTGGAGCTTGAAGTGCGTGATGCCGCTACGGCAGTAATGAATGCTCTTGACTATGAAGGCGACGACGGCGAAGAGTAGTCTTAGTCGAGGAGCTGTACCTCCTCCTCCTCTCAGCTATGTAAAAATATCATTTGATGAAACCTTATTTTGTTGCCTGCATAACGTACTTACTTTGTGTCTGCGCGAACTTGGTAGTCTTGTAGTATCTTACTTTGTATTGTAGACCGCTAACCACTTCTCATGGAGAGGCTGGCTTACCGACCTCCACAGCTCAGCGGGGAGGCTTACGTGTGATCAGTACGCGGGAAGGAGTCTGGGACTCAGGTTTTGCAACCTTTTCGACCAAGCAGGCTCACAACAACACAAAACAAGAAGGCATGAGGGACATCGTCCTCAGGTCGATTGACCCTTAGGTTGGCTTTGAGCCAAGCCCCCGAGCATGTCGAGGGGGAGGATCCGAAATTTTAACCCCCAGGTCTCGCGACCCTTATGTTGGCTTTAGCCAAGCCCCCGAGCGTGTCGAGGGGGAGGGTTGAAAACATGAGGGAGGAGAAGAGGTAGAGCTCATGACACAGCAGATGACTGCTTTAACTATTATTTATTGAAGCTGAAAAAGTACAGAGACGAAAAATTCGTAGCTGTTAAAAAAAAACTATTCTACGGGTAGAATCGTCGCAGATGCTCCATGTTCCAAGGGTTGGGTACACCTTGCCCATCGCCCCATTGGAGGCGATATGTAGATGGGCTGATGACTTCGGTGACAATGAAGGGTCCTTCCCAAGGGGAAGAGAGCTTATGCATGCCATCTGTCTTCTGGATACGCCTTAGGACTAGGTCGCCCACGTTAAAGGATGTCTCTTTAACGTTGCGATCGTGGTATCAACGAAGTTGCTGGTCATGACGAGCTTGACGCATGGCGGCGGCCAGTCTTTGTTCCTCGAAGCTGTCAAGGTCGACACGACGAGTCTGCTCGGCTTCTCCCTCCTCGTAGAATTGTATGCGTGGAGCTCCAAAGGTGACGTCGGTAGGTAGAATGGCTTCGGAGCCGTAGACCAGGAAGAAGGGCGAGAAGCCTGTAGCAGACCTTACTTGAGTCCTTAGGCCCCAGATTACGTGTGGTAGCTCGGCTAACCATCGTGTAGCGTAGTTTGAAGCGTCGGCAAAGATACGCTCTTTGAGGGATTGAAGAATCATGCCATTGGCACGTTCGACCTGGCCGTTGCACCTAGGGTGGGCGACCGAAGAGTAGTAGATGTCGATCATGTTGTCTTGGCAAAAATCCCAGAAGGCAGAGCCTGTGAAGGCTGTCCTAAGGTCGGTGATGATCCTATTGGGCACACCGAAGCGATGTGTTATGTCTTGTATGAACTTGGCCGCTTCTTCCGACTTGACTTTTGCGACAGGTCGGACTTCGATCCACTTTGTGAATTTGTCGACGGCCACAAGGATATACCTGAAGCCGCCCGGGGCAGTTTTGAACGGACCCACAGAGTCGAGGCCCCACATGGCGAAGGGCCATGATGGGGGAATTGTGCGCAGGGCCTGAGCTGGTAGGTGCTGCTGTTTGGCAAAGAATTGGCATCCTTTGCACCTTTTTACGTGGTCTTTAGCATCAACCATGGCCGTGGGCCAGTAGAAACCAGATCGGTAAGCTTTACCGACCAGATTGGCGGATGCCGCGTGGCAGCCACACTCTCCACCGTGGATTTCAGCCAAGATCTGTAGACCTTCTGATCGCAGAATACATTTCATCAAGACGCCAGTGGAAGCGGCTTTTCTGTATAGGTCGGTACCAATCACGATGTAGTTAGCACTTCGTCATGTGATACGCTCTCGCTCTGCCTTATCATCTGGGACTCGTTGGTCGAGTAGGAAGGCTAAGAAAGGCTCAAGCCAATCATCCTCCTTTTCTGTCATCAGCACATCACGGGGAGGTGCTGGAGTTTGGTCGTGTTGAGCTAGGTCAGGATTATCTGGATCCAGCAGCTTGATCGAAGGTTTGCGTAGGTCTTGGACGAACACACCCGCCGGAACTAAAGCCCTCTTGGAGCCTAGTTTGGAGAGTATGTCGGCAGCGACGTTATTGTTGCGTGGCACGTGTTGAAACTCAATTCCCTCGAAGTGGCCTTCGAGCTTGCGGATCTCAGCATAGTATGCATCCATTGTGTCTTTGACACAATCCCACTCTTTATTGACTTGTTCGATGACGACCTTGGAATCGCCAAAAGCTAGTAGTCGCTTGATGCCAAGGGACACTGCTATGCGGAGCCCATGAATTAGGGCTTCGTACTCTGCTCCATTGTTGGAGGCCTTGTAATGTATCTGTAGAACGTACTTGAGCTGCTCTCCCTGGGGAGAGATGAGTAGCACACCTGCTCCTGCACCTTCGAGGTTGAGGGTGCCGTCGAAGTACATTATCCAGTGTTCAGGCCGCTCCTTGGGAGGGGGCATCTGGATTTCTGTCCACTCCGACACAAAGTCAGCGAGGATCTGTGACTTGATCGCTTGCCTGGGGCAGAACTCGATATCGAACTCTCCAAGCTCTACCGACCACTTGACGATGCGGCCGTTGGCGTCACGATTACGGATGATCTCTCCTAGAGGGAATGACGAAGGCACCGTGATCTTGTGGGCTTGGAAGTAGTGGCGAAGCTTTCTCGACGTGATCAGGAGTGCATAGAGCAACTTCTGAGGCTGCGAATACCGTGTTTTAGCATCGGCCAGGACCTCGCTTACGTAGTACACAGGTCATTGAACAGGGTAGGCCTGCCTTTCTTCTGCTCGTTCAGCGACGAGAACCGTGCTGACCACATGAGTGGTGGCAGAGATGTAGAGTAGGAGGGTTTCCCCCGCTACAGGTGGTGTCATGACTGGAGGTGTGGTCAAGGACTCTTTGAGAGCCTCGAAAGCCTTCTATGCTTCCTCATCCCATACGAACTTATCTACCTTCTTCAATAGCTTGAAGAAGGGCAGACCTTTCTCGCCAAGCTTGCTGATGAAACGACCTAGGGCCGCCATCATACCTGTGAGCTTCATGACGTCTTTCTTGCAAGATGGCTTGGCCATGTTGCGTATTGCGTCGACCTTCGCGGGATTGGCTTCAATGCCTCGGTGCCCAACCATGAAGCCCAGGAGCAATCCGGAGGGAACACCGAAGACACACTTGGTCGGGTTGATCTTCCACTGAAATTCCCATAAGTTGGCAAAGGTCTCGGCGAGGTCAGCGATCAGCTGGTCTTCCTCGGTGGTCTTAACGACCACATCATCGACGTATGCTTCGACATTCTTCCCGATCTGCGACTTCAGGCACTTCTGTATCACTTTCTGGTATGTTGCTCCCGCGTTTTTGAGGCCAAAGGTCATGACCTTGTAGCAGTAGATGCCATGGGGCGTTATGAACGCTGTTTTGTCTTCATCGTCAGGATTCAGGGCTATCTGGTGATATCCTGAATAACAGTCGAGGAAGCAAAGTAGGACGCTACCAGCCGCGGAATCCACGACCTGGTCAATACGAGGAAGAGGGAAGGGATCTTTTGGGCAGTGCTTGTTAAGGTCGGTGTAATCGATACACATCCTTAATCCTCCAGTCTTCTTGGGTACAAGAACCGGGTTTGCAAGCCAAACCGGGTGTTTACATTCGCGAATAAATCCTGCAGCTAAGAGCTTGCAGACCTCGATTTCTATAGCCTGTTTTCTATCTTTTGCAAATCGCCGGAGCTTTTGCTTGACAGGTCGTGCAGTCTTGTTTACTTCAAGGGCGTGCTCAGCCAGCTCCCTGGGGACACCATGCGAAGATGTCGGCGTTGTCCCTGAGGAAACTGGTGAACGCGAGTTCCTATTTGGGGTTGAGGTTGGCCCCAACGATGACTTCCTTGGATGCGTCGGGTAGGCCGAGACAAACTTTCTTCACAGCAGGACTTGGGTCCAAGGCTGTAGCTGTACGCTTTTGCTCTGGCACCTCCAAAGTAGTTTGGTCGATCTTGGCGGCCTGGGCGACCATGACCGTAGCTGCGGCTTTGCAGGCGGAGTCTTTGGCGATCTCGACGGTGGAGCTCTCGCAGTTGTAGGAGACCATGATGTCTCCCAGGACGGAAAGGATTTCTTTAGGCGCTGGCATCTTCATTATCAAGTAGGTGTGGCGCGATATAGCCATAAACTTGGCTAACATAGGTCGGCCAAGGATGGCATGGTAGGAGGAGCGGAAGTCCTCGACCTCAAACGTCAGGTACTCTGTTCGGAAGTTTTCCTGTGTACCGAAGGTGACCGGCAGGCATACACGACCTATGGGGTACGCGGCCTTGCCGGGCACCACGCCGTAGAAGGGTTCGTCGCAGGCGGTCATCTTGTTGAAGTTGAAGTCCATCTTTCTGAGCGTCTCTGTGAAGATAATGTTCAGGCTGCTACCCCCATCGATGAGGGTCTTAGGCAGGAATGCGTCGTCGACTATGGGGTTGACGACCAGCGGGTAGGTCTCGGGGTCTGGTATGTGGACCCAGTGGTCTTTTCTTGAGAAGGTGATGGGGAACTCTGACCAACGCAGAGGTTGCAGGGTTTCAGTGTTGACGTGCCCGATCTCTCTTGCGTTTGTTCGAAGCTGCCTGTTGCTTTTGGTCACTTGGCCACCGCCAACTATGAAGTTGATCTCTCGGTTGGCGGTTTGAAACGCGCCATTGGGGTTGCCCCCTTTTGGCAGTGGTGGTGGAGAGCGTTCCTTGCGATTGTTGTTGTTGCGACGATGGTCGTCCCGCCGGTCGTCACGGCGGTCGTCGCGGCGATCCTCCCGCCGGTCGTTATGGTTGTCATCGCGGCGATCCTCCCACCAGTAATCGTCACGTCTGTCATCACGTCGGTCATCGCGGCGATAATCGCGGTGATAATCACGATGGTCCCTATCGTCGTTACGACGGTAAGGTCTGCGATCTCGGTAATCACGTCGATCAGGTTGACGGTTGCGATTGTCGTAGCGGCGGCCGCTATTTTGGTCATCACTGTTATTGCTCTTGGTCTTCTGAGGCTCTGGGGGAACCCCTAGAGCACGCTTGAGCTATTCGCACTCCCTCATGGTGTGCTTGGCGTCGCGGTGGAACTGGCACTGGTCATCCATGACCATGTTGAAGTCGCCCTCCAGGAAGGTGGAAGGTCAGGGTGGATCGGTTACGTAGGCCTCGCCGGATCGCTTGCGCGACCTGTTACCTCCATCGTTGTGGTCTTCTCCCTTGAAGTCGTGCATCACCGCGTCTTGAGTGTCAACAAGCTTGTCGACGTAAGCCATGAGGTCGCCGATGGTATGTGCGTCAGCTTCATGGATCTTCTCGAAGAGCTTGATGTTGGTTATCCCCTTCTTGTAGTATGCTATGACGTCTTCGTCTTTAACACCTGCGAGAGTGTTACGGTTTTCGAAGTAGAGATTAGTGTACTCTCGGAGAGTTTCATCACGCCGCATCCGTACTCTTGCGAGGTGGTGCGTGTTGCCCGGGCGGTTGTAGGTCGCTTGGTAGTTGGTCGTGAAAAGACGCGACAAGGTCGCCCACGAGGTGATGCATTCTGCAGGAAGATTGTCGACCCACAGGAGTGGCGCTTTACCCATCACAAGGGGGAAATATCCCGCCATGTGGTCTTCATTACCCCCGGAGGCGCGTGCCGCAATGCTGTACATCTTGAGCCAAATACTTGGGTCGGAGCGACCGTCGTACTTCTCAATGGCTGGTTTGAAGTCTTTGGGGTATCTGATCGTCCTGAGACGTCGTGAGAATGTCGGGAAGTTGTTGACTGCTCCCAGGCTGGCTGACGGGGCATAAGCCGTTAGGATAATGTAGAGATCGTCTGGCGGACCATTATCTTGGTCGTACTGGGCATGTCAGAGGAGCTCTTGGTCGTGCATGCTCCGTAGTTCCGTTGCTTGGATTGGATTGTTGTCGTTGAGGGGATCGGGGACCCCGTTGACGCGGTCATAGTTAGCATGACGTGCTATCTCCACTTCATCTCGTATCTGTCGACGCTGGCTTCCTTCAGTGTGGTTGGCTTGTACTGGCGGAGGTTGAGCTCCGACGTTTTGTTGGGTGCCAGCAGCATTAGCTGCATTGTTAGTGATGTTGCCTGCAGCGTTGGCGGCAGGGTTGGCTGTGGCATTAGTGGCAGCATTGGCGCCGGGGTTGGCTGCAGCGTTAGCGACAGCGTTGGCAGCGGGGTGACCGGCTATACCACTTCGTTTTCGCCACCTCCTTCTTCAAGCACCGGCTGAAGAGGAGCATTGGCGTTGGAGCGACGTCGTTGCCGAGGGTTGTCCGACCTACTCCTGGAGTAGGAGCTTGCAGCCGATCTGCTGTACCCTAGGCCCCGTTCTTCGACCTGAGCGGTGGCGACGCGGATGTGGGCTTGAAGACGCCGTATTGCCGGAGTATCCTCAAGTTGACCTAGTGCAGCGAGAGAGGCGCCCAGGTTTGCTTGGGGAGAGTTGTAGACTTCGTGGCCATCTTGCTCAAAGTCCCTGAGGAGGTCTCTAGCACGTAAGCGGTTCTGACGAGGCTCGTTGCGTTGTTGGGGAGTTGCTGGAGCCGCGGGTGCTGGCGCTCCGTTGTTGACGACGTTGCCTCCGGGTTGGTCGCCGGCGCCTTGTCCCACCTTAGCTGCGGCTGCTTCGACTTCTGGTTGACGACGTGCAGCTCGTGCAGCGTTGGCATTTTCACGTTCGATACGTTGCTCGTCCGTCTCGCCAGCTTGAGGAGGTACATCCGCAGAGACAACCAAGACCTCGCGATCTGGAGTCTCGAACGCTTCTCCCGGATAGTTCGGGGAGATGGTCGTGCGGGCGATCTGGAACGCGAGGCAGTCCGGGGACGGCTCTCGGTTGATCTGGCGGCGATGAGCCGCGGTGAGAGGTCGTCGAAGCTTCTTGAGCACACGGCACTGGCGAGCCGTGTGTTTGGACTTCTCATGGGTGGGGCAAGGGTCGTCGAGGTGGCTCCTGCAGTTTTCACGATATGGTGTCTTGGATCCAGATTGGATCTGGATCTTGCGCTTCATGTAGTGAGATGCTGTGTGAGCTGCGTTCCGCAGGCCAAGAGGCATGTTGAATGAGGACGGAGGGGTCCTGCGGGGGTGTTTGACGCGTTCGCAGACCTTGATCGTGTCGAAGAGCATGCCATCGACACGATTGAGTCCCGCGATCAGGTCGCTAGGAGTGGGTGGGTGGGTTTCCGCCAGCAGATCTGTACCGACCTGCTGGTTGGAGGTGACCGCATTGCTCTCGATGACGAGGCAGGCGGCTGGAGCGGTGGATTTCGCCGGCATCGAACCGAAGCAGATGTCGACGGGATTGGCGAGGATGTCCGCCATGCTCTCCGGGAAGATGACGCCGTTGGTCGGAGCCATCGAGTTGCACGAAGAACCTCGGATTCAGCCCCTACCTGGCGCGCCAACTGTCAGATGGTGAGATCTGGACAGCCCACGGGGGTGTTAATCCCTATGGTTTAGTTGTTCGGCGGGGTGGAATCTAAGGCTAAGAACTCGATGGTTGTGCACGAGCACACGGAACACGGAGAACACGACGAGTTTATACTGGTTCGGGCCTCCAGAGAGTAAAACCCTACGTCCAGTTGTTGGTGTAGATTGCTTGAGGATTGCGTATTGATACAAGGGGTCGCCCTGCCCGCCTTATATTAGCCAGCGGACAAGGTCGGTTCCCAGACTCCAGGTCGGACACGACCAGGAGACCTAAATCTAGCTGACTACGACACTTGCCATATCCGTCGATCTGCTTTGGCCGAAATCCACTGATGTCTTGTCTTGCTCGCCAAGTCATGTGGTCGTCCTGGATAAGGTCGTCTGGGGAATCTTCTGGAAGGTCTTCAGGAGGTCGTGTGGGTCACCAACTAGGTCGGTTGGGCCCACTAACAAGTCGGCGGGTCTTCTGGTAGGCCGGACCCACTTGTCGGGGACGGCCGGGAGCCTGGTCGTTGGGGACCCAGGGGTACCCATGTCTCACACATAGTATAACAAAATGACCCCCACCATGTCGATAATGCACACACCTATCAGCTTCATTAACAACATAGCCCGCACTAGTTAAAGTAGTGTAGAACTTCTCATACCATTGTTTAGGTACTTGTTTCAAGCCATACAAAGATTTCAATAATTTGCATACCTTCTACACTTCACCTTTTACTACAAACCCATCAGGCTGATCCATATAAATCTCCTCATCCAACTCTCCATTAAAAAAAGCTGTCTTCACATCCATCTGATGGACGATCAGACCATATGAGGCAGCCAAGGATAGTAGTACTCGAATAGAGGTCATTCTAGCAACAGGTGAATAAGTATCAAAGAAATCTTCACCTTCCTTTTGAGTATAACCCTTAGCCACAAGCCGAGCCTTGTACTTGTCTATAGTACCGTCAGGTTTAAGCTTCTTTTTGAACACCCACTTACAACCAATTGGTTTACAACCGAATGGTAGTTCAGATAGCTCCCAAGTTCCATTAGAAAGAATCGAGTCCATCTCACTACAAACTGCTTCTTTCCAATCATCTGCATCTGGAAGATGCATATGCCTCTATAATAGAGGTGGGAGTATCATCCACATGGTATACAATGAAATCATCACCAAAAGATTTTGCAATCCTTTGTCTCTTGTTTCTCACAGGAACTTCATTGTCATCCTTCTCAAGTGGTTGCTCAAATGACTCAACGGGAGACTCGATAGGTATAGTACTATCAGGAGCTATTTCAGAGGAAAATTTAGCATTACTACGCATATCTTTCATAGGAAAAATATTCTCCAAAAATGTAGCATCACAAGATTCAAAAATTGTATCAACATGCATGTAAGAAACTTCAGATTTTACTACTAAAAATCTATAAGCGATGCTATTGTGAGCATATCCTAGAAAGACACAATCTACCGTCTTTGGTGCAAGCATACTCTTCTTTGTAATTGGAACATTGACTTTCGCCAAGCATCCCCACGTGCGCAAATATGAAAGTGATGGTTTCCTTCCAACCCAAATCTCATATGGTGTTGTCTCTTTACTTTTGTTCAGAATTCTATTCAGGACATGACTTGCAGTCAATATAGCTTCCCCCCACCATGCCTTTGATAAACCAGCAGTATCTAACATGGCGTTCACCAAGTCAGGCAACATGCGGTTTTTCCTCTCGGCAATCCCATTGGATTCAGGATAATAAGGAGGTGTCGTCTTATGAATAATACCATGTTCCGCACAAAACTCATCAAAAGTTATAGGAAAATATTCACCACCACGATCTGACCTTAGACGTTTAATCTTTCTTTGTAGTTGATTTTCAGCTTCAGCCTTAAAGATTTTAAAGTAGTCTAAAGCCTCATCCTTAGTTTTCAGCAAGTAAACATAGCAATATCTAGAAGCATCATCAATTAAAGTCATGAAATATCTCTTTCCACCTTTAGACAACACACCATTCATCTCGCATAGATCAGAATGTATGAGTTCTAGAGGTGCCAAGTGTCTCTCCCCCGCTGCCTTGTGAGGCTTTCGAGGTTGCTTAGATTGCACACAACTATGGCACTTAGAACCTTTGGCAATGGTGAAATCTGGTATTAACCGCAAGCTAGATAAATGTGACATCAAACCAAAATTCACATTACATAAGCGAGAATGCTAAATACTCGAAATATCATTAATTGTGCCACAAATATGATTGACTGACTTATTACAAAAATCTGTTAAACTTAGGCAGAACAAGCCTCCGCAATCATAGCCTTTACCAATAAATTGTCCATGCTTAGACATAACTACTTTATTGGACTCTAACACTACCTTAAAACCATCTCTTAATAAAAGAGAAACGCTAACAAGGTTCTTGCTAATAGTAGGGACATGCTGCACGTTCTTCAGCTGCGCGATCTTGCCCGAAGTAAACTTCAGATCTACCGTACCAACACCACGAACAGAAGCATGTGACCCGTTCCCCATTAGGACGGAAGAACCTTGGAGCCCCTGGTAAGAAGAGAACAAAGAGATGTCAGCACACACGTGAACATTAGCACCTGTATCAAGCCACCAACTAGGTGATTGAAATACAGAAAATACGGTAGGAAAATTACCATACCCGTCATCAGCACTTGATGCAGTCACAAGGTTGACCTTTTTCTCTTTATGGTCTGCTCGCTTTGGACAGTCCTTAGAAAAATGACCAAGTTCAGCACATGAGAAACAAGGCATCTTAGACTTGTCTTTCTTCTTCTTCTTGAAGGTAGTAGTTGCTTTGGCGTTGAAAGGCTGTTGTTTCCTCTTTCCTTTGTTCTTGCCTTTGAAATTTCTCTGGATAAAGTGGGCACTAGCGCTATGTTCCTTGTTCCCCTTCCGAGTATTGTCTTTAGCCCGAGCCTTCTCTTCAACATCAAGAGATTGAATCAGGTTTTCAACCGTTATCTTCTGTCTCTTGTGTTTAAGGCTTGTGGCGAAGTTCCTCCAAGGAGAAGGCAACTTTGCAATAATGCAACCAGCCACAACTTCATTGGGAATAACATACTTAAGGAGTTCAAGTTCCTTAGCCAGGTGTTGTATCTCACGAGCTTGCTCGACTATGGATTTGTTAGCAACCATCTTATACTCATGAAAACTCTCCATGATGTACAATTCCTTGCCTGCATCTGAAGCACCATAGGCAGTGTTCAGATGATCCCACAGAGCCTTTGCGTCTCGTATATGCATCATTGAATCAAACAGATGATCCGAAAGCACATTACGCACAGCTCCCACAAAGATATCATTGGCTTTATGGAATTTACTCCGATGCTCATCAGAGATGTTTCCCTCAGTTAAGCCATCTTTGACCCAGAAAACTTCCATGGCAGTAAGCCATTCTGTGACCTTGACAGACCACCTCTTGAAGTGCGCACTAGGGAACTTCTCAGGCCTCAGCGTATCAACAAAACTAGCCATAGGTACTAGAAAAGACCTATTGTAAGGTTTTTGGATTGTTGAAATATTAGGCAATTTCCAGATTAAAACCATAATATAAATCATGACGAACTAAACAACTAGATTAAGCATATGTTGCATACAAACTAGGCTCAAACTTATATCACAGATCATGGCAACTAGTGTAAGCACAACTCGTACACTAAACATATTGACCATGTTGATCAAGAAGAACGATGAGACCAGATCGCAAGAATAATACCTGCTGCTGGAATTCGTAGATGACAGCGCAATGGAGAGATTCCCGAAGGCGAAGCTGAGGTCGTCCTGGTCGCTGTCACTGTCGTCGATTAGCGGCGGCGGAAGACTTCGATTAGGCTGACGAAGACGACGCCGGGACGCAACGCCCCTGGATCTTGACGGAAGACGAGTCGTGACGAAGATCGGGAGCAGTCGCGTGAAGAGCGCTTCCCAAAAATCTTATTCGCCTTCTCCCGGTGCAGGATCACAAAGACGACAGTTTCGGAGGCCTGCTCACCCGGTCGCAAGTGCACGCGAACGATCGGGCTGGAGTCTTGGCGACGACGGGGCAGTAGGGAGAAGAGGCAAAATATTATTTTTACTACTTTTGGATTTTCTAATTGAAACTCCTAATTGTAGTTTTTGTTGTGTCTTTCCTCAAGGAGATTGGTACAAATATATAAGGAGGAAAACTCCGTATCTTCATCTCAACTAGCAATATGGTACTAATTGATGTTGCACCTCCCACCTCTACTAATGAGCTTAAACATTAAAACCCAGTATGGAACACAAATATTGGGTTCTTCATATGAATTCTATTTAGGGGAACTATTCATATATAAATTCTAACAGCTTATACCCCCACGACCGCCACTACTACATATTCCCACCATGTGGTCTCAAAAGATCAGTACTGGAGAATCATCCACAACAATCAGATCAAACCGTGATGATGGACACACACAAAAGAGCGCACATCAGCAAATAACTAGAATTATCTACTACCTCCGTTCTTAAATACATGACGTTTAGAACAAGAAAGTTAGTTCAAAAATGAACTAATTTGTTTGTCTTAGACATCATATATTAAAGAATATTGAAGAACGAAGGGAGTATAAAAGAACCAACTATCTTAGAACTTTAATCGTAAGTTGAACTTGTCTGGGGGCGTGCAAATAAACACTTTTCTTTTCTGGGAATGTTTGTAAGAAAACATATACTACAATATGTCTACTGTATGTGTGGCAGTATTTTCCTTGTACTATATACATCCACCTCTAGCGTTGGATTCTCAAGGTTTTCCTCATGCTTGTACACATGTATATTGGAAACGAACGAATAAAGCAGGTGTCTGTGCTCTACAGTAATGGTCAATAATATATATGTTCTACGTGATATTATTTTGATAAGTCGACCATCAATTAAGGATTTCTGTAAACTATCTGTATATCACCACATATAAATATTCATGCATCTTTATATATTCATCATTCATACTACACCATGTCTCGCAAGATCAATAAGTTGTTGTCTCTTGGTTTCGCTCCGCCACCATCTTACTCTCGGGTCCATAGATGAACATGATCAATTAGAGACATTAGATCTCGTATGATGCAAAAGACTAAGATAGTATTGTTTTTATGAGCACTACTAGGCAAAGGACTTTCTGTACCGGTTATCGCACTGGTATTATCCGTTCGATACCTATTCGATATTAAAGGGGGGCGCATTAGTACGGGGTGGCTCATCCGGTACCAAAGACAGATCCAGCGGTGGGGCGGGCAGGCCTCGAGCCCCCTTACCGCTGGAAATCCAATGGAACTCTCCTTAAGCCTCCTCTACAAATTTGAGGAAGAACAATGAGGGAAGGAAGGGCTAGAGGAAGAAGAAAGACCCCCCCTAAATTTATTTCTAAATCTGTCACTGCCCAGTACCAATACATCCTTGAGTACTAGGTGCACATTAGACCCGGTACTAATGTGGACAACCCTCGTCAACTTCTCGTCCACCGCGTCTATCCCCATTTGTTTTTCCTTTATTGTTCTTCTTTTTTTCTTTACTATTCTTCTCTCATACACATCTGATACTAAGAATCCCAATCACACAACACAGATTTCCACTGGTAGAGAGGCGACCTTTGATCCAGGCCATTTGTCCCGGTTCAACTTTGGAGCCGGGACAAAAGTTTTCGGGCGACATGGTCTGAAATGGCTGCGAACGCCCCCACTCCCTTTTGTCCGGGACAAAAGGGGAGGCCAACAACGGCTACTGCGACGCAATAATTGGCGCCGGCCATTTGTCCCAGGTGCTATTACCACCCGAGACAAAAGGGGTGCTCTTTTGTCTCGGGTGCTAACACCACCCGGGAAAAAAGCTTTTGTCTCGGGTGGTCTTACCACCCGAGACAAAAGAGCACCCTTTAATCTAGGGTGGTTTTACCAACCAGGACAAAAGGCCATACCTCTATAAAACCATCGGCTCCTTCCTTCTCCCCTGCCCGAGCCATTATTCTTCACCCGAGAGCTTAAGCTCCTCTCCCATGGCACCTCAAGCCTAGGGAGGTGCTGCCCAAATTTTTCTTCATCAATTTGTGGAGATTTCTCACCTCCAAAGTGTTGATAAGGTTTTATTCTTCATCCTCCATTCATTTGTTGTGATTAAATTTTGTTTTATGATTTAGAGATGGAGAAAATAGAAATTTTAATTTAAGAGCTAACAGATGAGGTTTTTAATAAACTTTAGATTTAGTAACAAGTAGTTATCATTTCTTGTTATTATCTTCTTTCATTCATTTTTACTAAGATTTTTTTAAATAAAAAATTAAAGTTTATTTTTTATGTAGAATGAGACATAGAATAAATTTTAGTATACATGTTGTAGAAATTTGGAATACAATTTTTGTTTTATATAAATGTTGTAGAAATTGCGAATAATTTTTTTTGTTAAAGTATATCTGGATTAGTAATTAAAAATAGTTAATGTAGAGATGGAGTACAATTTGTACCATAAGAGTTGATACAAATGGATTATTTTATATATATTGCAGAGATTGTAGTAGTTTTGGAAAACTATGTCAAGTTATTCTGGTCGCGGTGGTCGTCGTGGAGGCGGTCCTGGAATCGTTTTTGATGACCGGCCACCTTTGGCTCATCCTCCAGGCATACACTTCACCCATGGTGTGATTGACTTACCTACTGGTGATCGAAGTCAGGGACCTCGTCCTAACGTAGTAATATTCTCTCCTTGTATAAATTTGATGTTTACGTACTACACATGTATAATAATCTTATTTTCATACAATGCAGGTTCTCAATCATTTGAAGTGGCTCACACATGTTGTTCAAAATTTAGGTGGTACCCCTCCTGTTACACAATATGCGGTTGTTGGTCCAAACAATTGCATACAATTAAAAATCTCATTTGACATACCTGTTCGAGGACAACTTCGCTCCTCGCTGTGTTCAGAACCCATCCAAATGGTATCAATTGTTGGGTGGGGTACCCCTGCACTTGTTATAGGAGGACTTTTGAAAGGACCGCCGTGCAGGCGTGCTTAGAACAACTTAACGCTAATGGGTACTTTGTGCTGGGTTACTCTTATTTTATGATCAAGGCACTCAAGGAGGGAGAAAGTGTGATCACGACCGCAGAGAGACTTTGTCAGCTGAATGAACATGACATGGTATGGAGCATCATTTAATTTTATTTTAATATTCTTATTTAATATTTTTATGAGTCGTAATAACAATATTCTTAACTGTAGGATATCTTTGGTCAAACCACTGCGGCAATGAGCTTTCATGCAATTCTAGAGCAAGTGATGGATGTTATGGGATTTTCTTACAGAGATTCAAATGCTACACGCACAAGAGATTCAAAGTATTAGGATCATCTTTCATTTTGCATGCCATATCAGTTTTCCTCGACACTATATGAAATTTATGGAAGTCCATGTGACAGTAAATGTGAAGCGATAGAGAGAGCGCACTGATCCATTCTCTAGCATATTTCGATGAAGTTCTCGACTTCAAGATCGGGGACTTCAACTATATGGACTATCTAAGGAAAAGATATGGAATATGAAATATGTGTCGTGCATGGATGCACCCCTCTATCTTTGTTAAGACCTTAAGTATTGATGTATGAACTTTTTATATATATTTTGAACTTGTTATCTTTGTTAAGACCTTAAGTATTGATGTATGAACTTTTTTATATATTTTGTTAAGACCTTAAGTATTGATGTGAGGAGACTAATATTTCTGGAAGCCGAATCATAATTCTTTAGTTTTCAATGTGTAATTCATAATATTTAAACTCTTGTTCCACGAAGAAAAAACTATAAAAACAAAAGGGTTTGCGGGCGACGTGGCCTCTAAAGCCCCCTAGTCTTGGGTGGTAAACCCACCCGGGACTAAAGGCTTGGCCTCCAACGGCTCTCTGGCCGCAATGACTGGTGCCAACCTTTAGTCTCGGGTGGTGTTCCCACCCGGGACAAAAGGCACCCCTTTTGTCTCGGTTGGTTTTACCAACCGGGACAAAATGTCGTGCCTATATAAAATCGCCAGCTCTTTCTTCCTTCTTCCCTGCCCGAAGCTTTCTTCAGCCGAGAGCTCAAGCTAGCTCCTCTCTCCCATGGCGCCTCAAGCCTAGGGAGGTGCGGCCCAAATTTTTCCTCATCAATTTGTGGTGATTTCTCACTTCCAAAGGGTTGCTAAGGTTTTATTCTTCATCCTCCATTCATTTGTTGTGATTAAATTTTGTTTTATGATTTAGAGAAGGAGAAAATAGAAATTTTGATTTAAGAGCTAAGAGATGAGGTTTTTAGTATACTTTAGATTTAGTAACAAGTAGTTATCATTTGTTGTGATTATATTCTTTCATTCATTTTTACTAAAAATTTTGTTTTGTTTTCAAATAAAAAAAGGAATTTTATTTTTACGTAGAATGAGACATAGAATAAATTTAACCTCTAGCTAGCTTTATTTATTATTAGAGAAAATAGAATTTATCTTTTTAGTTATTAGAAAAATGAGACCTAGGGATAGTGTATAGTTTTTATACTTAAACGTTATGCCACAATTTAAAAAATGAAGTGTTGTAGAATCAACATGGATATTAAATACTCAATAATCTGTTGCAGCTATATTTTTCACTTAACATGGTATCATAGAAGAGATACAGGAGCTCGAGTATGAGGCGCTGAACATCCCTCTGTTTCTTTTCCAATGGGTAAGCCTGACTAGTGTAAGGAAACATTAATATGGAATGACAATAGCGGACCTAACCAAGATTGGGTTCAAAGATGATCCATTCGTCGTTGCCAAAGATGTGCATCAGGTTTTCTATGTCAAGGATATGACTAGCATACCGAAGAATAAAAATCCCCAAGAAGGACCACAAGAACCAAAGTGTCACATTGTTCTTCTGGATAAAATGTAATCATGGGAACCGAGGACAAAACAGATCAGTTTGATGATTCTGATCAGTTTGATGGCATGCCTCAGTTCGCTGTCGAAGTTGACCCAAGCATATTGCTTGGACGTGAAGAGACACCGTACTTACGTGCTTGAGATTAATGTCGTACTATAATGATTAATGATCAAATCAATTGTGTAATGCTAATGTGATCAACTCTTTTATTGGTCTCAAACTTTTTGTAACGATTCTGAAGTCCATGCACTTTGCAGTGTTGTATTGGTCTCAAATTTTTTATAAAGCTTGAATATGTCATGTGAGAATGAACCACCAAGTTTGAGATTTTTCTAAATTTCGTTTAGTATTTTTTCAGTTTAATTGAATTTCCGTGCTACATCACCTAATAATTAAATGTTGAACTGAGACCACCCCTGAATCGATCAGGAATGGTGCCAAACTTGGCCACAAGGTCTCTTTTGCCTTAGGTGTCCAATTTATCTGGAAGCCGAATCATAATACTTGAGTTATCGATGTGTAATTCACAATATTTAAGCTCCTGTAGAATAAAGAAAAAATTATAATACATTTATTTATCAGAAAAATCTAAGATTTTGCGTGAGCTAATATTTTGGGTGTAAATGACAGCCAAAAAAATTTTAGACCATTTCGACATAGATGGAGTACACTTGCTTCACAAATCTATATGGAACATTCATTGAACCATGTGTATACACTTAAGTTCTTAACGATTCTGAAGTCCATGCACTTTGCAGTGTTGTATTGGTCTCAAATTTTTTATAAAGCTTGAATATGTCATGTGAGAATGAACCACCAAGTTTGATATTTTTCAGAATTGGTTTAGTATTGTTTTCGGTTTAATTGAATTTTTGTGCGACATCACCTAGTATTAAATGTTTAAGTGAGACCACTGCTGAAATGATCCGGAATGGTGCCAAACTTGGCCACAAGGTCTCCCTTGCCTTAGGAGTCCAATTTATCTGGAAGCCGAATCTTAATTATTGAATTATCGATGTGTAATTCACAATATTTAAGCTCATGTAGCACGAAGAAAACAACTATAATACATTTAATCATGAGAAAAATCTAAGATCTTGCGTGAGCCAATATTTTAGGTGTAAATGACAACCAAAAAAATTTCAGACCATTTCGACATAGATGGAGTACACGTGCTTCACAAAGTTAGATGGAGTATAAACTGGATCTACTTAAGTTCTTAACGATTCTGAAGTCCATGCAATTTCCACTGTTGTATTGGTCTCAAATTTTTTGTAAAGCTTGGATATGTCTTGTGCGAATGAACCACCAAGTTTGAGATTTTCTAAATTGATTTAGTATTTTTTCGGTTTAATTAAATTTTAGTGCGAATGCACATCAATATTGCAAATGAAAATTGAAAGTGAATGTTTGCAACTCTAAAATATAATTTTGCATAGCAAAGTAGAGTTTATTAGATTTTAACTAAATATAATTTTGCATGGCTGAATTATTGAAAGTTACTATTTTTTCAAAAGTTGCAAAGAGAAAGAATGAGAAAATGATGAAACAAATGGGAAAAATAACTTCCCGCCCAAAATTACTCTTTAGTCCAGGGTGGTATTACAACCCGAGACTAAAGGGCGAAATTGTGCCACTGCGGGGGCTCCCGCGCAGAGTAACCCTTTAGTTGGGTGGTCTTACCACCCGAGACTAAAGGCCCCCCTTTAGTCTCGGGCCGTAACAGCACCCGGGACTAAAGGGTGGGGGGTATATAATCGCGTGCGTCTCCCCCTTCTCCCACACTTAGCCAAGTGCGCCGGCGTCGTCTCTCGTGCCGTCCCTGCCGTTAGTCCCCGTCGATCTCTAGCTGGTCCACTTCCTGCCGTCGGTCCCTGTCGTCTCCTGCTGCTCCCCGCTAGCCTTGTCTCACCACCCGGCCCCGCCTCCCCGCCCGCGCCACGGCGTCACCCCCGCTCCCCGCCGATGCGCCACCTCCACGTCCCCGCCGCTGTTCCCCGTCGATCTCAGGCTACTCCAGGGCCCGCCGCAGGTCCTCGTCGTCTCCTGCTGCTCCCCGCCAGCACCGTCTCACCGCCTGGCGCCGCCTCCCCGCCTGCGCCGTGGCGCCGCCTCCACGGCCCCGCCGCTGTTCCCCGTCGTTCGATGGCTGCTCCGCGCCCCGCGGCCAGTCCCCATCGTCTCCTGCTGCTCCCCGCCGACGCTGTCTCACCGCCCAGCCCCGGCTCCCCGCTCGCGCCGCGGCGCCGCCTCGTCCCCGCCAGGCCCCGGCTCATGTCCTCGTAGGAGCCGCCTCCACCGGCCGCATTGGTGGTAGGGGCATTTCCCCGGCCCGCCGACGCCGTCTCACCGCTGTCGCCGCCTCCCCGTCCCCGCACGCGCGGCCACCGGCACCGCCGCTGCGCCCTGTGCTTCGGCGTGCAGCGGGGCAGGGGCACCGGGGGTGGCTTGCTGACGCAAGCCCATGAATGGCTTGCGTCATCAATGTTTTTAGTGTATTTAAAGTATTTAGTGTATTTTAGTGTATTAGAAAAATTGTACTGTATTTTAGTGCGTTCAGTAAATTTTTGTGTATTAGGAAAATTTTAAGGTATTTTAGTATATTAGGAAAAATTTAGAGCATTTTAGTGTATTTTAGTATATTAGGTAAATGTAAGTGTATTTTAGTATATTAGCAAAATTGTTATTTATTTTAGTGTATTTATTTATTATTAAGCAAGTTTTTTATTTGTTATTTACATTAGTGTATTTCTTTATTTTAGTGCACTGTTGTCCTCCGACCTCTCCGCCCCGCCGGTACCACCGTCGTCCGACCCCTCCGCCCCACCGGCACCGCCGTCCTCCGACCCCTCCGCCCCGCCGGCACCGCCGTCGTCCGACCCCTCTGCCCCGCTGTCCTCCGACCCCTCAGCCCCGCCGGCGCTGTCTCCAGCCCGCTTCGGTAGGCGCCATCTTGAATATTCATAGAAATTCATGTTATTCATACAAATTCATGATATTCATAGAAATTCATGTTATTCAAAGAAATTCATAGGAACTCATGTTATTTGTACAAATTCATAGAAACTCATGCTATTCGTAGAAATTTATTGAAATCTCAGCAATTGTTGTTTATTCATCGAAATTTGTGTTATGGATAACAATGAGGACCATGAGCGGATTATGGAGAACCTTATTGCTGGTGGTTGAAATACCAATTTTCCAACTTACACCGACGAGGAGCGTAGCCAGGCGGAGGGTTCCTGAACATAACTAAGGAAGGCGACGCCCAAGCCGAGCACGACAACACCCACGCCGAGGAAATCGACGCCCAAGCCGAGAACGACAACAACGAGGACCTTCGCATGGTTAATGCAGAAGGTTCCAAATAGGTATATAAATCATGCATTAAGTTCATGATGCATTCGTTCTCGACGTACCCCGCGTAAATAATGAATCCACTACTTGTAGGTTTCATGCTCGAGCACAAAAAATACGAAGAGAGGGCGTACAAAAGTAATCCGCGACGACGTGATGTATCATATCACGACAGTTAACGAGCTTGGCCAGCCATGGGAACCAAAGAAGGTCAGGGACATGTACATGTCCTAATGCGGGGCTCTTGTAAGGGACAGTGTGCCCCTCAAATATAGAGAATGGAAGGGAAAAGCAGATAATCCATGAGTGGTTCTGGATTCACTAAAAAATATATTATGGAATGATATCCTAACACACTTCACACTTCCACCAGGCGTCCAACCAGACGTTGTGAAGCCGTGGACTCTCCAAAAGATGGCAACTCAATTGCAGAGTTTCAATAAGCAGCTGCATAAACATTATATCTAGAAGAACCTAACTTCAAATTGGGATGATTATCCGAAGCTAAAGGATCACTAGCAGTCCTTTGGGGATTACACGAATTCTGAAGATTTCGCCAAGAAGAGCGCACGAGCGAAGAAATGTGCCAGTAACAAGACGGATTACAACCATCGTCTTGGTCAAGGTGGTTACGCGGTTGCAATACCCAGGTGGCGGAAGGTGGAAGAAGACCTACCCAACAAAGGTATCATACCAGCGGTCTTTGACTAGTGGGAACGATCGAAGAATCGGTATTATAGCAACAATGTAAGATTGAACCCTGATGATGGTTCCCTTGAATTCCCATCCACGTTAAGGGAGAATGCACCTGAGATTATGAAAAAAGTTGAAGATATCAAAGCGGGGTGATTGATTGTTGACAGAAAGAATGATGAACTCACTTTGGCGCTCGGGAATTCGGAACACCTAAGATGTTGCAAGGGCTATGGGGTTGTACCGTGGAAGTATGCTTTCAAGGGATACGAAGGCACCTATAGAAGCCGCAGAAGAAGAAGAGAGCGTGAACAGGCGCAGTGGCGAGAAACGATGGAGCAAAAACTTAAACAACACGAAGAACGTATGCAGGCAGAGACTGAACGACGAGTGGCTGCTGCGGTAGCTGAGATTGCCCATTCTGGAGCACTACCCCAAGTACCGGTGGATCCCATCATTAGCCCTTTTGCTCGCAAAAGTAGTTGTGCTTCCACAAAGGCCCCTAAGAACAAAGGGCGATACACTAAGATGTTCAAGTAGAGGACAACGAACGATACCTTGTGGATGAACTCTATCAGTGCACCGCATGTGAGCTGCACAAGCCGTTCGGCAACATCATATTGAAGGTATAAATATGATTAATACATGCAACATATTATCTCAACCTTTGATGCATGTCTTAGACATTTAATAACTTCATCATTTCTGTACATATATATAGGTGGCGTATGGAAGTGCTTTTCCACATCTCCCAGGATGTACAAGCCATGACATGCAAATTCCATCTGGCTATGCCTCAGTAGGTGTGGAGGAGGTTGCTGACCCACAATTTAACGACATAGAGCTAGACATCCCTAGAGGTGACGGGGAAAGGACACTCCAGGATGTGCTTCACGGTATCGTATTGTGGCCCAAACGTTACATCATAATACCTAACATGCCGCCACCGATACCTGTGAGTGTTGCCGAGCAGCAGCCACCATCTCCCAGGTCGTCGCTGAGATCATCACCGAGTCCTGATCGCTCACCGTCTCCACAACCTGTGAATTCTGCTAGTGCAAGCGATAATGACGATGCCCTCCCTTGTAATCAATCACCACCAAAGGAACCTTCCCCAAAGCAACTTCCCCAAAGCAGGCTCCCATGAGGTCCCGATCACAATCTACCAAGTCTATGCCCCCGCCAAATCCGAATCCCTCGACGAAGAAAGGGAAAAGCAGCCTGTTAAAAGAAAGCTACCATATGACATGACAAAATCTGAAAATGAAGCAGAGTGTCAAAAACATGTAAAGGAGTTTTTTCAGAAAGCAACTGAAGAAGGTAGACAGAGGCAGCTCAAAGAAAAGAAGAAAGAAGA
Source organism: Cenchrus fungigraminus (assembly GCA_036936925.1). Classification (NCBI taxonomy): domain Eukaryota; kingdom Viridiplantae; phylum Streptophyta; class Magnoliopsida; order Poales; family Poaceae; genus Cenchrus; species Cenchrus fungigraminus. The sequence continues at coordinate 7,594,241 of CM072775.1, read as the reverse complement.
TCTGGTGAAACTCAAAGCTTTCATAGAAAGGCAGGAGAAAGAACAGAGAAAAGTAGAGTTGAAAAGTGATTATGACCGCTCCCTGCACAAGTCCCTACAGAAGAAGAGACGAGGAGGGTGACCAAATAGTTACATAAACAAAGTACAAGGGTCGACGATGCCACAAGATTATAGGAAGAAGAAGAAGCCAACAGAAGCATCAACGTCGGCGAAAGAGCGTTCAACGAAGAAGCCAACAGAAGCATCGACGTCAGCACTACAGACTTACGTCGCCTCCGGCCTCAATGCACATGAACAAGCTCTCGCAATTATGCCTACAGAACAATTAGCGACAGTCATTCAAATGCAAGAATCAACAAGGCTCCCAATAGATACTCTTCTCGATGGCGAAGAATCACCTCCTGGGGATAAAAACTTCGTACCTAATGGCACTTCCAGCCAGGAAAATCTCTTGTCAGGCCAGAGTTGGTGAAGAAACTGCCTACTCAGATGTGCAGATTTCATGACTTTTACATGAAGATGTCTAAAGGGGGCCTGTAGATGATTGGCATGCTTATTAGACCAGATGATTTTGCTGGTGAAGGCGAGAAGTTGGCTTGGCTGCAATTCAAGGATATTTATGAAATTTACTATCTTGACTCCCTGAATACCGATCTTATCATCGCCTGGTGCCGAAAGTGATGGTGCAATTCATATGCTAATAAATAAATTAATGCATCCACTAATTAACTTTGTCTTTCATTTTCTGTAGTCTAGAACTTACTACGATGCATAAGAAGGGTTATCACTGAATAGGTTTCATGGACCCATCGTTAGTTTGTGAAGATCAAGTAAATATCCAACCACAAACAACATTCAAAACAATCCTTAGGACCTTGAATAAGCTGCATTTCAAGGATTTGATACTACTACCTTACAACTTCGAGTATGTGTGATTACCATCTTATTAAGGGTTTGCATTTCTAATTATCCTATTTAATATTATTTAGTTCCAATCTTTTGAGCATGCATGTAAATACAGTTTCCACTGGATTCTTCTGATAATTCAAGTCGACAAGAGCAATGTCACGGTCTTCGATTCGTTGAGAAGAAACCCTAACAAATACCAAGACCTTCAAGATATGTTTCAAGTCTAATAATTCTATCCAATACGTTTCCTTTTATGCAATAGTGTGCTTTTACTGACACTATCTCTAACTTTAATTATTGTCCGCCAGAGCTTGGGAAAAATTCATTGTTATGAACCCTGGACAATGGAAACCTAATCTTAGATTCTATACAAATTTTCTGGTACGTATATGTAAACCAAATAACACTAATATTTCATAATTTTTTTGTCCAATTTAGTGTATGAGACAGGAACAAGGGACTAATTTATGTGTATAATATGTGTGTGAGTACATCCACAATTTCTGCACCACAGACTCGGGAGATTATACTGTAAGTATTATTGTAAACCTATTAATAATACATCATTTTCTAACCACTTATATATTTAATTCTTGGGCGTTATATATTAACATATTTGCACATTACAGAACTCTATGATTAGGGACGTAATCATTGAGAAGGATCGTCTCTTGGCGATTCAAGAAGGTCTCGTGGGATTCTTGATGGACGAGGTGATTAGTCCAAAAGGAAGACATTATTATGACGGTCATCCAATTGACAAATGTTAATTAGCACCTAAGGTGGAACTTGAGACTAGAATTAGGGGGAAACAATATTTTGATATATATAGGCTAGTTTCATAAAATACTATCTCCGCTTTCGATGTAATATAGTGTGTGTAAATATATTTATTTATAACTTTATTCTCTTGATATAGTGCGTATAGTAGACACATATAATTAGTGCAAATATTTATACATACACGTATAGTACACACAGATACACTAGATATACGCGTATAACAATACTAGAACAATTGGAACTAAAAACCAACAAAACAGACCGGGGATCCTTTAGACCCGGGTGGTATTACCACTCGAGACTAAAGGGGGTGCGCTCAGGCGCAGCGGTGCCCCCCCTTTAGTCTCAGGTGGTAATACCAACCGGGACTAAAGGCACCCTTTAGTCCCGGTTGCCCACCCGGTAACAATGGGGGGGGGGGCTTTCCTCTCAAAGCATAAGTCTAGGTTGGGCCTTAGTGAGATAATGGCCTTCCCAACCGAGAGTAAAGGCCTCGTCTCCAGTAGTGTCCACACAAACTTGCAATCATAGAAATAATGACATACACAATCTTGCAAAGATATACACAACGTTACATTTACATCACACATCATCCACAAGGTACGGTACAATGAGTTTCATTATAGGATTCAATAACAAAAATCACATCCAAGATTCACAAGTCACAACACAAGAACATCAAGAAAGAATCACAGATTCACAAAGTCACAGCTCTGCCGGTGCCTGCCGCAGGCTACCTTGTGGCACGAGCCCTATGCCCGATTGGCAGCCCCGCGGCCTTCTCCACTTGTGCCCGCATGCCGGCTCCGCCCCACCCCAGGCCCGTCTAGCGGCCCCGCATCCTGCTCCACCAGCGCCCGTGCACCGACTCCGCCAAGCCCCAGGCCCGGCCGGTAGCCCCACGTCCGGCTGCACCATACCAGCACCTTGTCGGGCCTACGCACCAGCCTCCTCCAAGGCTAGCATGCCGCGCCACCGCTCGCGCCTCGATCCTGAGCCGCCGGCCCTAGGAGAGAGCCAGAGGGAGATGCGTGAGAGAGAGAAACAGGAATGAATGAGATAAAAGAGAATGTGAAGTGATTGGAAGAATGAGAGGCTGAGTAGAAGATAAAGAGGAAAGGGGAGGCCGTGAGATGGTGTGGGAGTATATTAGCACCGGTGGTTTCCCACCAACGGTACTAACGTGCATCCTTTGGTACCAGGTCAGGGGAACACCCGGTACTAAAGGGGTTTGACCCTTTTAGTACCGGGTGGTGTGGCCACCCGGTATCTAATGGGAGCCATTAGTATCGGGCCTAGCCCCCACCCAGTACTAGAGGTCCCTCACGGGGGGTGCGTCGGGGCCCTTTCTCTCCACCCAGTACTAATGCTTCTATTAGTACCGGGTGCAAAAATACTCGATATTAATGGACTTCGAGGCCTATGATATAAAATCCATTCTCTAGTAGTGGAGTGTTATCCACTTTGCCAGTAAAATTCAGTGCATACATAAGAACCACATATTTAATTTAGGATTCGCTAAAGTACTCGGGTTACTTCTGAGGCGGTAAAGTTTCAAAGAAAATACATCCGCCTTTGATTTTATAGAATAGCTAAGGTATTCAAAAAATAATAATTATAGGAAAGAAAAAATGATAATCCAAGTAATCATCACGATCAACTTCAGCACTCCTTCGTTACCCTTTTCTCCTCATGCACGGAGCCATATGGCACTGGAACGCAGCAGGATGCCTCAAGCAAATCCAATGTTTGTCTGACATTTTCATTCTCCATTAGGGTAAATGGATATAATTACCATGTTAAAAAACATTGCAGATGTATTCACGCCCCATCACTTATAGCGAGTAATCCAGTACCATTGGGATCCATCATGTGCCATTAAAAACATATCGCAACAAAGAAACATTGACATCGCAACTAAATTTCCTAAAATGAAAAATGTATATAGGGTGATCTAGAACAATGGTCCACAATCATTCTTAGTGCCGTAGCACTACTAGGGATAGAGCCTTTAGTACCGGGTGAGAACCCCCTTTAGTATCGGTTTTCAAACTGGTATTGTCCGTTTGGTACTAATGTGAAGTCACATTAATACCAGTTTTGGAATCTGGTACTAATACGCACATTAGTACCGGTTGAGGTTTAGTGCCGGTACTAATGTGCCCCACCCCCCGTGACGTGGCAGGGTAGGCATTAGTACCAGCTCCAATTCCCAGCCGGTACTAATGTATTATTTCTTATTTATTTTTTTTATTTTTTCTTTTTTAGTTTATTGATTCTATCGTATTTGGTTCATTTACGTATACTAATCCTAATACCTAATACGCTATAATATAAAGTCGTGTGGCATATAAAATATTTTGAGATAATACTATACATGCATACATATATATGTATTAGTATAATATCATCTCTAATATTATACGAATACATATATACGTATGCATGTATTATCTCAAATTCGGTAGTTGATCCAAGAACATATATAATATTGTGATTACATAAATTCAAAAAATATATATTAGTGTATATAATACATTGCATCAAAGCTAAGCAGAGTTTAATATTAGTTATTTTTGCTCCCTGACGATTGGTCCTTTGCAGATCCTTTTCCTCTCTTCCCTGCTTAGTCGTCCCTACTTCTTCCGTTTACTTCCCCATTGCTTATTCTGTCGACTTCCCCATTACAATAACAGACGATAAACCTGCAAAATGCTCTCCACCTCGCGTAAGCACCTCATCTAGAAGAAGTTTGCATAGTTGTTCTTGAATTAACCAGATTTTTTCCGACTCGAGGAGCCCCTCCTTGATGTAGTACCTTTAGCGTAGTTTGAAAAGATATGCATGAACTCACATATATAGTATCTGCATAGATAGATACATGAAGGTTGTGTCAAGCACTGCCCATATGCGAATACAAAGTTCTGGAATATGTTTATTTATATTGTAAGACATGAGATCTACGGACTAGAAAACACATACATGGAAATCATAGTGGAAATAAAGGTTCTCTTTAAATTTTCCCGAGTGCTCTACATAAAGGCGAGTCCATGCAAGTTTGAGCAACTCTACGACATCTTGGTATGCGCTTTTATCTGAAGTTGCCCTCAAAGAGTCAAATATGAAGACCTTGCTTAGAGACGGACAAAAAGCAAAAAGAATCTAGTGGAAGTTGTCCATACGCGTAGAAGTGTTAGTTTGTTGGCATATATATGCAATGTCATTTGAAAAAGATAAATAGATGAGATACACGTTGCTCACCCGAAGTTGTATGGCAAAAGTATGGTACCCTTGTCATGTTGTTTGTCTGGAAACATATATAAATAGTCAAATGTGTCTATCTCCCATTTTCTGACATCGACCTGATTTATCATTAGAGGATCCATGAAGCTGACGTCTTTTATTCCTTTCCTCCTGCAATCCTGCATCTCAAAGCTGCATGATTCGAATTAAATACAAATTAAACACAAGTTAAGATAAGGCAGAATGGCTAGAGCATTGATTTTAAGCTTATAGTAGAATCAAGACTTATAGAGTCCAGCAAGCGAGGAGTCCGATGTAAAGTGAATCTTGATTGAATAAGAACCATAATTGGAATTCCACACCAAAAGTTTCTCGACCACAGAAATAATGACAGTCATCTATGGCAACATGGAAATTCTCTTGTCCGGTGGATGACGCATCCATGTACCACTTGTGCAGTTCATACATCCTCGTTATAAGATGCGCCAGCAACTACGTCCACACAAGCAGTTTACCGAGCTCATACTGCAGTCTATTTGCCACTTTATGCTTTGGGATTGGTTCCTCCCCTCGAAGTTGACCATGAGTCAGACATGTTTCCTTATTGAATATGAGCATCTACTGGTCAAACTTTGAAAGCACCTTGATGGGGGAGACATATTGTTTTGACTGGGTGCCTAGATTTACCTTTATTCGCCCGCTTCTTGTGTCTGTGAGCCTTGATTGTGAATGACCAGGATGGCGACCAGAGAGGGGGGAGTGAATGGAAGCCGATAAAAATTCTTCTCTAAAGAGTAGAACTCAGCCTATGGTCCCAAACGTAACTCCGGAGTCCTTGACACCTCGCTAGCCAAATCCACACAGCCACTGAAGTGCTGCTGAACCTAGGAACTAGCACACCACCAAAAACACTCGAGAACGCAGCAGAAAACAACTCGAGCAAAACTCCAGACCCAAACCGGTCAGACCGGATACTCAAACCGGTCAAACTGGTTTTCCAACACTTAGCCTCTCACACACAGGGTGAAACCGGTCAGACCGGTTTGGCAATCCGGTTAGACCGGTTTTGCCCAGAAATTCCCCAAAGATCAACGAGGCCAAAGCCCAAGCAAACGAACTCCAAATGCGACGAAACTTGGACCAGTGAACTTCTTAGACAGAGAACAACGCGCCTGCCAAAAATCTTCCCAAATGGCCACTGTGACCAAAACCGGTCAAACCGGTTCCCCCCAGACAGACGGGAAAAACGCAGCCTGCGGAAACCACCTCTTCTTCCAACCAATCGATCTCCCGATTCACCCAACGGATTGCAACCAAACTTCGGGGGAAGGTGGATTACCTCTTGGGCAACCTCTACCTCAAAGGATCCATCCCGAAATCGATCCAAAAGGGAGGAATCGAAAGTCAACCGCCAAGAACACCTTTTCCCGAGTTCATCCAAAAACCACCAAACCCAAGGGATTCCGGGGAGTTTGTGGGGCAAAGATCACCAAGCAAAGGTACCCAAGGTACTCATACGTGATCCCCACAAACAAAACCCAAAGGAAACACCCTCAAATCCGCTTCACGAAAATCCAAAGAAAAAGCTTCGAAAATCACCAAAAAGAAAAACGGGGGAGACACCAAGAACACTTGAGGAACCACGCCGAATCTTCTATACATACCATGAAAGGTTCATACAAGGTCTAGCATCCGCCCGTACATCCATCCCTCTCAGAAGATCTGACCATGAAGCTCTCATGCTAGCCTAAGGAGAAAATAGGAAGCTAAAAAGAGAAATTGTCTCGAGCAAATGAAAACCCTAAAGCCCCAGAGATGGCTGCCACAACCCTTCCACTCGGCTTATATATGAGGTCCTCCGGTGGGGGTAAATGACTAGAATGCCCTCTAGGTGATACAACGCCTCGAAGGGCATATTTGGAAACTTGGCAGCCTTTCCATCGGACGGACGCCCAGCAATCACACCTCGCGTAGCCTCGACGCCAAGCATGCGATCCCGATGCGTGTCCTCCGCTTCGACGACTTCCGGCTGCGCCACGACCAAACCGGTCAGACCGGTTTCCCAAACCAGTCAGACCGGTTCTGGTGCCTTGGACGCACCGGAACCACGGGTCGGCTTTCTGGAGCAACCGACGAACCCAGCGATCTTTTGGCGAAACGCTGCAAACCCCGCGAGCTTGGTGCAGCCTCCACGCCGAGCTCCTCGACTTGGCCGCCACGTCCGCTCCGGCTCCATGTTGGCTTTTGGATCAACCAACGAACCCGCTATCCAACATCGACAAGATAGAGCACAGCGTCATGTGACTCGCACTTGATCTCGTTTGGCCACCGGGTTCATCGAACCAAGCCTACTTGTCCCTCCAATCCTTCGGAGGCCCCGCAAGGCTAAGACCTTTCGCGCTTGTTCTTCACCTGCACCAACGCACATCAAGCCGCATCCTACATCCACAAGATAGAGCACAGTGTCAGTCCACACAACGTTGTCAATGACTCATCACTAGAGAGTGGCCAACCAATAGCCATCGGACACTCTGGTCCTCAATCTCCCCCTTGATGATTGCATTGACAACACACCACTTAAACATAATATAAAGATAAGTAAAACAAAAGGCAAACGAAAAACTCCAAACAAGTGATCCAAAAGCCAAACAACACAAACCCTCGATCACTTGCAAACCAAAGTCTCGGTCCCCTAAGGCAAGGGCAACGGCTCAACACAACCGAGACAAACCACCAAAGCTCTCAAAGAGCAAACCAAAGCTCACATGGAGCAAACCAACCAAAGCAAGAACTCAGGCGACACAAGGAGCTCCACCTGAACACATGCGGCTCCCCCTGAGCAAATGTAACTCCCCCTGAACCAATGCGTGCAAACTTACCGAAAAGCAGCAACCAAACCGGTCAGACCGGATTGCCAAACCGGTCAGGCCGGTTTCTGACACTATCTTCCAAACCGGTCTCCAAACCGGTCTGACTGGTCTCCAGACCGGTTTTCCTGTCAGAAAAAAATGTTCCAATGCAGCCCGAAAATGCATGAAACCCTTCTAAATGCTTCCAGAAAACTCTTCCATGCCCAAACTTCTCCCCCTTGTTGACAAAGCACGAATCAAGGCATTTCTACGAAAAATTCAACTAGAGGCTTCTCAAATGGACATAGAGCCATAGAATGTGCTAGGAGCAAGCAAATGGACTACTTAGAGTTGACAAAGGTCCGAAATAGCATAGCCATCAAGAATGTTCAGTTGCATACACACAAGTTCAAGCCATGGTAAAATTTAGCATTTTTGCGAAATAATTCCCTCTCATGAGCAAAGACCTAAACATGAGCAAAACATGCGAAAGTGAATCTAAATCACACAAACTTCATGCTAGGTCACATATCCTTGACACAAGTTCATTACAAACACCCATAAGCATCTCATGTCATGTTAATGCCACCGAGCCATGTGTCTACTTCTTAAAATGAGACTTCTCATGGTAGACAACATGCTACAGTTTAGCACCCATATTAAATTCAGATTTAAAGCATTTATGACATGGAACAAGTGAGAGCATAACTTCAAGCACAAGCATTTCATACCAATTTCATTTTTCATACTTAAGCACAAAATGGTACATGAAGTGCCTTTGCGGTAAAAAGAAGCTTATGCTCCCCCACAAGGTAACACATGGGCTAAACATTCATAATGACACATGGGTCTTTGACCCCAATTGAAAAGCACATGATATCCAACCATGAATTAAGCATGATATAAACCACCAAAGCACACTAAGATCATGCAAAGCCTTAAACTCACAAGAGAGAGCCTATCTAGCATTTTTGTCAAAAGTAAGCTATCTCGTCATGAATATACAACCAAACTATCAAGAGCATAGCTTATCATCCAAATATCAATCAAGTACATCCACAAGCTCAAACATAACATATCATAGGGATCAATGTACATAGGAGAAGCCATTCCTAGCCAATGCATATGATACAAATGCAATGCAAAGCATATCTTACAAAGATGCAAAGCTATACATCAAGATACAAAGATGGCTATTCTATGAAATTAAACATGCATCCTATGCATCAAAGTAAACATGTATGATACATATGCTACAAAGTAAGCTCCAAAAGACCAACTCAAAAAGGACAACACACACCAAGCTCTCCCCGTAAACGAGCAAAGGTAGCTTGGTCGAGTGGTTTTGTGAATATGTCGGCTTTTTGGTCTTGGGTAGGTACATGGCTCAACACTATGGTGCCCTTCTCAACATTATCCCTCAGGAAGTGGTACCTCACTTCTATGTGTTTTGTTTTGGAATGGAGCACTAGGTTTTTGGCAACGCTTATGGCACTGGTGCTATCACAAAGAAGTGGGATCTGAGTGCACTCCTCACCAAAGTCTCTCATGGTATAGGAAATCCAAAGCAGCTGGGAACAACAACTAGCGGCTGCAACATACTCGGCTTCAGTGGTAGACTGAGCTACACTCGACTGTTTACGGGAAGACCAAGAAACCAAAGAGGAACCAAGAAACTGACAAGAACCAGAGGTAGACTTGCGCTCCACACGACACCCAGCAAAGTCAGCATCGGAGAATCCGTGAAGTGTGAGTGTCGAAGAGGCAGAATACCAAAGACCAAACTCAGGAGCATACTGCAAATACCTGAAAATCCTCTTGATGGCCTGCCGATGTGAAGTCCTCGGGGAAGCCTGAAAACGAGCGCACAGACACACACTGAACTGTATGTCCGGCCTCGTCGCCGTCAAGTAGAGGAGGGAGCTGATCATGCTCCGGTACTCCTTCTGGTCCACTGGTTCACCATCCTCGTCCGCAACCAAAGCTGTAGTCGTACTCATCGGTGTTGACATGGGCTTCGCATCGTTCATGTTGAACTTCCTCAGCATGTCCTTGGTGTACTTGCTCTGGTGCACGAAGGTCCCGTCCTTGACCTGCTTGATCTGTAGCCCCAAGAAAAATTGCAGCTCGCCCATCATAGACATTTCAAATTCCCTGCTCATGTCATCTGCAGACTTGGCAACAAGATCGTGAGAGGAGCCACCACAGATTATATCATCCACGTAAATCTATACAATCAAAAGGTCATTCCCATGCTTAAGGAGAAACAGGGTCTTATCAACTGTGCCCATCACAAACCCCTTACTCAGCAAGAACCCTCTCAACCTGCCATACCAAGCCCTCGGCGCCTGTTTCAACCCATACAGCGCCCTCTGGAGTTTATACACATGGTGTGGGTACCTCTCACTCTCAAACCCCGGTGGTTGCTTCACATACACTTCTTCCTCTATCACCCCATTCAGGAACGCACTCTTCACATCCATCTGGAACAACTTGAACCCTTTAGCCACGGCAAAGGCTAGAAGGATCCGAATCACCTCCAAACGGGCCACCGGAGTAAATGTCTCCTCATAATCTATACCCTCTTTCTGGTTAAACCCCTGATCCACCAACCTCGATTTGTTTCTCGCAACCATCCCATCCTCACCTTCTTTGTTTTTCCACACCCACTTGGTACCTATGGGACGGCAATTTGGTGATGGATTGACTAGCACACAGACTTGGTTTCTCTCAAAGTTCTCCAACTCCTCATGCATGGAATTCACCCAGTTTGCATCAGAAAGAGCGTGTCCAATATCTTTGGGCTCGAAAGAGGCAACAAAAGCAGAGTGAGCGAAGTGAGAAGTATTTCGTGACCTCGACTGTGTAGTTCTCTCATTCATGTCTCCAATGATCTTCGAAGGAGGGTGATCCACTTGTACATGCCTAGGAGCCTCTCGCCTGGAGACTATCTCCCCCCTCCACAGCTGCTTCCACCCTTGCTTGCGGTACAAGTTGATGCGTCGTAGTCGAAGTAGAAGGCCCGCCATCAACTGTAGTCGTTGTCGTGGAAGTAGTATGTACACGATCCGCAGCAGGTACACGATCCTCGCCATCACCATCACCATCTTCTTCTTCCTCCTCAAAGAGTGTCTCGGCCATCTCCTCGTCACCTGCACAATCAAAGCCAAGAGAGCTACATGGCACTGTCTCGTCGAAGGTCACCTCGCAAGTCTCCATGATTTTGTTAGTCTCAAGATTAAGCACCCTATAAGCTCTAGAATGGTTTGCATATCCAAAGAAAATACCATCACTAGATCTAGCCTCAAACTTATCAAGCTTTCCCTTCTTGAGAATTAAACACTTGCAACCAAAGACTCGGAAGTGACTCACCTTAGGAGCTCTACCATGCATAAGCTCATAGCACGTTTTTTTCTTGAATGCTCGGAGAAAGATCCTGTTCGACACATAGCACGCGGTGCTCACCGCCTCAGCCCAATACCTCCTAGGAGTCCTGTGCTCATCGAGCATTGTCCTAGCCATCTCACACAACGTCCGGTTCTTCCTTTCCACAACTCCATTTTGAGAGGGCACATAAGGAGTCGAGTACTGATGCTCAAGACCAAGATCACAGCAAAAGGCATCAAAACGAGAGTTTCTGAACTCAGAGCCATTATCACTACGGATTGCTCGAATGGTGTTCCCATGCCTCTCATTTTTCAACCTCACGATCAAGTCTCGAACAAAACCGAAGGATTCACTCTTATCCTCCAAGAAAAACACCCAGGCATAGCAAGAGTAGTTGTCTAGCACAACCAGAACATACCACTTCCCACCCACCGAGTGAACTCGAGCTGGCCCAACAAGGTCCATATGCAACAGCTCTATCGGACGCTCTGTCATGACAGCAGTCAGGGGTGGATGAGAAGCAGCGACCATCTTGCCATGCCTACAAGGCGCACAAACCAACTCCTTCTCAAACCACAACCTCGGCAATCCTCGGACCAAATCGAGTCCACTCAAGCGGGAAAGTAGATCAAAGCTCAAGTGTCCCAACCGCCTATGCCACTTCCACAAATCAGGAGAACCAGCCACTAAACACCGTGCGGGACCATCGGACTGAGAGAAATCAGCTCGAAAAATCTAACCCTCAGGGATAACCATACAAACACGGTCACCTCGAGAATCAAGCACCTTAGACGCACCCAACTTAAACCGAACCTCAAATCCCTCATCAAGTTGCTGAGACACAGAAAGCAAATTGAATCCCAGCGACTTGACAAGAGCAACACGCCTTAGAGACACCTTCCTGCTTACCTTTACCATTCCTTCACCAAGAACTTGTCCCTTACCATTATCCCCAAAAGTGATGTACTCCCTGGTACTCACTGGGGTGAGGCTTGTGAACCTCTCCCTGTCTCCGGTCATGTGTCATGAACAGCCGGAGTCCAACAGCCAAACGTTCCTCAAGCCACCCACCTGCACATCAAAAACAGGGACGAAAGTGAGCAGACGACTCAACACTGGGGTTAGTGCAAAAGGAATCAAACCAGTGTCGAGCCATTTGCTCAAAAGAGGGGTTAGCAACATCCATTCTACCATATCCACCAAAGCTGGAGGAGCACGATCACCACGAAAGGAAGAGTGTGGCCCGTACCTCCTCTGAGACTCAAAGCTGCGACGACCTCTATCATCCTCATATCGACCATGAGATGGAGAACGTCCACCAAACAACCCACGACCAGACTCAACCTGTCTACCATCTGCACCACGACCAACTGAACCAACTCCACGGCCACGAAACTCAACACCAGCACCTCTACGGGCAGAACGGTTTGTCCGGTTTCCCCCTGCCAGCAATACGGTCTTGATCTGCTACTCTCTGACTTCCCCAAGCTGGTATAGATCTCACCACAGCCTCTCCCCTAGGTAGTGGCATACGAGGCTCAGGCACACCATGAGTAGGGTGGTACCTGTCCTTGTTTGCCCACTCCTTCGCCAACCTCTCATCCCTCTTCCTCTTGTAGCAAAACTCACCAACATGACCCTCCTTGTCACAATACTCACAACGGAATCAGACCTGTTTTGGCTCTAGCTGTGGGTTCTCAATGAGTTTCTCTTCCTCTTTCTTCTCACCCTTCCCCTCAAACACGTTTCCCTTGTCGCTCACAAACTTGATGGGTTTTCGATAGTTCTCAGTTTTGTGGGGCAAAATGGGTGGATCGGGAGTGGTGTCAAGCTTGTTTCTCAGGTGGTTAGGCTTGGGAGCAAATTTGTTTGTGGGGGTAGTTTGTGGTGGAATGGGGATCTCTCCAATTTTCTCTCCCTTCTCACCACTGCTCTCACCAACCTTGTCAGATCCCAACGCTTGACCATCAAATCTCTTAAACTCAGCCATCATTAAGCTCAATTGTGGCTCATGCCCAGACAACCAACTCATTAGCTTTCTCAGCTCATCATTTTCATCCTGCAAGCGATCAACATAGTGCGCAAGTTCCATATTTTTCAAAGCATGCATTTCACATGTAGAACAAGAGGTAGGAATAGGATCTTTCAATTCAGCCTCTAAGGAAACAATTCTAGCATGTGAGTCATCCAATTTAGCATGCAACACAGGGCAAGATTTACATGCAACAAGCAAACTTGATCTAGCTTTCAACTCAATCAATTCAACCCTAGCCACATCTAGTTCCTCAACAGTGAGGGCATGCTTCTCTTTCAGGGCAGTCAAGTCAGACAAGAAAACTGAACAATCATTGCAATCAACTTCATCGGTAACAACAGGAGCAGATTTCAAAGCATCCATAGCAAGCATGTCATCCAAATGCCTAGCCTCTAGCTCAGCTACTTTCTCCCTAGCTTCTTCAAGCGAGGCTCTAAGCTCTTTTCTAATTTTCTTAGCATCCCTAAGCACACTATCCCTATTATCAAGCAGTTCATTCAGAGTGGCATTTTCCTCGAGCAAGGAGTCAAGGGTAGGTGGTGATACCTCATCCTCGGAGTCGGAGTCCGAGGACTCGTTGCCACTCTTCTTGCTCCCTGAACTGTGTGCCATGCCGCAGAATCCGCTCGTCGCCATGAAGCTCAACCCGGTGAAGTTCTTGCTTGAATGCTTCTTGTTCTTGTGTCTTCCACGGTCTTCATCTTCACTACTCGAGCTTGACGTGGTGTAGCAGGAGGAAGAGGTGTCCACGTCGCTCGCACCGGCAACCATTGCTCTCAACTTCTTCTTGTGGTAGCCGCCCTTCTTCTTGCCCTTGTACTCGTCTCGACTCTTGTACTTGGAGTTGTGGTTCCGGGATCAATGCTTGTGCTCGGCCTGCTTGTACTCGTTCCTCGGGCGATGCTTGTACTCTTGCTTGTACTCGGGTTTCTTGTGCTTGATCTTGTTCTCGTCTGCTTCTGGGCACTCGGCGAAGAAGTGTCCATGCTTCCCGCACTTGTAGCACGTCCCCGAGTTCCTCCTGAAGTTCTTCCTGTTCTCGTTCAGGCGCCCGAACCGCTTGGTCAGCAAAGCAAGATCCTAATCATCCAAAGCCTCAAACTCCTCATCTGGCAAAGACACAAGAGCAGATAGAGAGAACATCCTAGAGGATTGGTTAGAGTTAGTTCTCGATCCAGTCACAAGCGCAAGGCTATCATCAGCAGGACCGTTGCCCTTCTTGGCTCTCAGGTCTCGATCCACCTCGGATGACTTGAGCTTAGAGAACAGCTCATCCACCGTCAGGGTCTCATACACACTGGACTCCTAAATAGCCTCAACCTTCGCTCCCCATACATCAAGATCCAACGCGTGTAAGAGCTTGATAGCTCTATCATGATCATCCTATTGAAGCTTAGAGATGTTGGCTCTCATGTTGTTCACAATCAGCGTGAAGCGCTCGAACATGGCATCCACAGACTCTCCGGGGAGGTGAGTGAAGTTCTCATAGTCTCTCCGGTAGGTCATAAAGCGACGCACCTTCACCTGATCATTACCACCATGTGCATTTCTCAGCTGAGTCCATATCTGATTTGCCAACTTCTCTCCATACACCCTACTGAACTCGGATGCACAAAGAGCACGGTAGAGATAGTCCACTACCTTGTTGTTGGCTTCGAACATGTCCCTACTCCCGGGCAGCAACAACGTCTCCGGTATGACATAGTTCTCGTCAACCGTGACATCCCAAATCAGCTGAGCCTTTCCACGCAAGAACGCGCCCATCCGGGCTTCCCACATCTGGTAGTTCTTCCCATCGAAGTGGGGAGGACCTGAACCCTTCCCATAGTCCGCCATCTTTGGATCTCAACCGGTCAAGGTCTCAATGATCCGTATCCGGCTCTGATACCAATTGAAGGACCAGGATGGCGACCAGAGAGGGGGGGAGTGAATGGGAGCCGATAAAAATTCTTCTCCGAAGAGTAGAACTCGGCCTATGGTCCCAAACGCAACTCCGGAGTTCTCGACACCTCGCTAGCCAAATCCACACAGCCACTGAAGTGCTGCTGAACCTAGGAACTAGCACACCACCAAAAACACTCGAGAACGCAGCGGAAAACAACTCGAGCAAAACTCCAGACCCAAACCAGTCAGACCGGATACTCAAACTGGTCAAACTGGTTTTCCAACACTTAGCCTCTCACACACAGGGTGAAACCGGTCAGACCGGTTTGGCAATCCGGTCAGACCGGTTTTGCCCAGAAATTCCCCAAAGATCAACGAGGCCAAAACCCAAGCAAACGAACTCCAAATGCGACGAAACTTGGACTAGAGAACTTCTTATACAGAGAACAACGTGCCTGCCAAAAATCTTCCCAAGCGGCCACTGTGACCAAAACCGGTCAGGTCGGTTTCCCAAACCGGTCAGACTGGTTTCGCCCAGACAGACGGGAAAAACGCAGCCCGCGGAAACCACCTCTTCTTCCAACCAATCGATCTCCCGATTCACCCAACGGATTGCAACCAAACTTCGGGGGAAGGTGGATTACATCTTGGGCAACCTCTATCTCAAAGGATCCATCCCAAAATGCATCCAAAAGGGAGGAATCGAAAGTCAACCGCCAAGAACACCTTTTCTCGAGTTCATCCAAAAACCACCAAATCCAAGGGATTCTGGGGAGTTTGTGGGGCAAAGATCACCAAGCAAAGGTACCCAAGGTACTCATACGTGATCCCCACAAACAAAACCCAAAGGAAATACCCTCAAATCCTCTCCATGAAAATCCAAAGAAAAAGCTCTGAAAATCACCAAAAAGGAAAACGGGGGAGACACCAAGAACACTTGAGGAACCACGCCGAATCTTCTGTACATACCATGAAAGGTTCATACAAGGTCTAGCATCCGCCCGTACATCCATCCCTCTCACAAGATCTCACCATGAAGGTCTCATGCTAGCCTAAGGAGAAAATAGGAAGCTAAAAAGAGAAATTGTATCGAGCAAATGAAAACCCTAAAGCCCAAGAGATGGCTGCCACAACCCTTCCACTCGGCTTGTACAGAGGTCCTCCAGTGGGGGTAAATGACTAGAATGCCCTCTAGGCGATACAACCCCTCGAAGGGCATATTTGGAAACTTGACAGCCTTTCCATCGGACGGACGCCCAGCAACCACACCTTGCGTAGCCTCGACGACAAGCATGCGATCCCGACGCGTGGCCTCCGCTTCGACGACTTCTGGCCGCGCCAATACCAAACCGGTCAGACCGGTTTCCCAAACCTGTCAGACCGGTTCTGGTGCCTTGGCCGCACCGGAACCTTGGGTCGGCTTTCTGGAGCAACCGACGAACCCAGCGATCTTTTGGCGAACCGCTGCAAACCCCGCGAGCTTGGTGCAGCCTCCACGCCGAGCTCCTCGACTTGGCCGCCACATCCGCTCCGGTCCATGTTGGCTTTCGGATCAACCAACGAACCCGCTATCCAACTTCGACTTGCTCTTCTCGCACCATGTGACTCGCACTTGATCTCGTCTGGCCACCGGGTCCATCGAACCAAGCCTACTTGTCCCTCCAGTCCTTCGGAGGCCCCGCAAGGCTAAGACCTTTCGCGCTTGTTCTTCACCTGCACCAACGCACATCAAGCCGCAGCCTACATCCACAAGATAGAGCACAACGTCAGTCCACACAACGTTGTGAATCACTCATCACTAGAGAGTGGCCAACCAATAGCCATCAGATACTCTGGTCCTCAGATTGCCTGCCGGACATAGTCAGTCAAAGGAGGTTCCTCGGCTTTTTGTCATTTCTCCTCCTCGATTCGCCTCTGAAGCGATGAAATTTCACCCGGTCAATTGGTTTCTCAACCGATGGCTTCTTCGCTTTGAATATTTGTCTATCAAGCTCAACCCGCACTGAAGCATCTAGTTCCACCTGAGTCTTATCGTAAGATAATTTCAGTTGAGGCTTCTTCTGCCTGGGCTTCGTCTGCTTCTTTGGAGGAGGGAGCGGAGGATGATGAGTATCTCGTCGTTTGGTACCCTTGCCCTTAACAGACAACAGACTCTCACTTGGGTCCCTGTCAACTAGAGGACTCATGCTGCGTTCCACCCTTCCAGCTGGAGAAGACAGTAGTTGGTGATCTTCGCCTTCAGGCATGGGGGTGTAGATGAGGCATCAGGAAGAGGTGTCGGTTCCGTAATCTTTATGTGAGCCTTGGCCCAAAATACCCAACCATGCACAGTATCTCCAAGCAACTCTTCCCCATCAGGTCCCAGTAACTCTAGTCCAAGGTCTTGCCAACCGTCAACCACTTGGTCGATGGAAACTTTATGGTAAAATCCTTTATGGTAATCCATGCCCATTAAAGTTTACCCCGATGCCGAGACCTCAGCAACACCATAAGCCACCGGTATCATATTGTTTCTGAGTTGAGCGAGAAGCTCACATGCTGACCTCACAGTGATGTCATCCACAGGGAACCGTTCTTGGCTGACCGGGGCGGCTACTTCTGGTGAGGCTAGGGGTGATTCCTTGGCTGGGCGGGCCGCTTTCGTGTTTGCTAGTGCTGCATCCATTGAAGCGACACTACTTTTCCCCTTAGTAGATGGTGGGCTCATTTTATCTGCAGGCCCTTGCTAAGATGATTATTTGTTAAGATCAAGGGCCACACGCTAGTCAATGATTTCCTCCATTCTTGCTCAGCCATATCTACGGACTCTTGCAATTGTTTTATTTCCATATCTTGTTCGTCCTTGGTCCTTTTGCACTTCTTATAGGAGTCAATGTGCTCATGCCATGCGACTTTCCATGGAACCACACCTTTGCCTCGGCAACATCCACCATGTTCTGAAGTGCCTATTGCAGCAGAAAGCTCGTCCTTCTCTCGATCAGGTACGAAAGTTCCTTCGACAGTAGCCCTGATCAACTCAACAAGCCTTGCAAGTGTCTGTCTTAGTTGCTCCCCCAGTACTAATGATCCATCTTCGGCATTGAGTGTGCCACCATGTGCATAATAGTAATTCTTCGCTCGGTCATGTTAATCTAGAGTTGCTGGTACGACTCCACGTCCCATTATCTCTTGTTCCATCTGATCCCATCTAGGCATGGCCATCGCGTAACCTCCAGGGCCAAGCTTATGAAATTCTTTCTTTTTATGTGCATTGGTTGTGTTGGTTCCAATCAACTTGGCGGCTTCTTCTGATTGCTTGTATTGCACAAATGCATCCCAGTGATCTCTTAACTTTGCATATCCCGGCTTCTTCAAATCGGCTGTAAGCCCTGTTGACAGTTGTTAAGTACCACTTTATACCGTCAACTCCTGCATCAAATAAATGTAAAGTGATCATTAACACTAGAATAGGGTTTAAACTAATCATTTTCACAAGTGTTGGTGAATATGCAAATGCAGGCAATTAGCACTAGGAATGAGAGCAAAAGCACATGTCTTTGATCCAAGTACTTCGAGCTCAGCCAATGAGGGGATGCCACATAGGATTCCCCTTGATCAATGCCGTCATCAATCCAAGAGAGGGAAGCCCGACAAATCACGTATCACCACATAGACATCACATGGATCCAAGGGCCCACTCACTTGCCAAACCTCCAGGAAACTTGGCATGCACGGGGGAGTGACAATGGGGCCCATCTGCCAGCCTCCTGTAGAAAGCACAACACGAGGGGAGCCCCGGGGTGGTCGGCCGACCGTAGGATCGGCCGAACCGACCCTGAATGCTCAGATCTCCACCTTCCACATGTTGCTCCTTGATTGGTCACTTGTTGCATTCCGGGGTGTTTTGGAGCCATTTGGTGCCCGGAACAAGCCACCTGCTTGCCTATAAATAGAAGGGGAGGGGCTCACTTTTGGGATACACACTTCTCCTCCTTCTCTTTCATTTTGGCTTGAGGCCTCTCTCCTTAGGAAAGGAGAGCACTTTGTATAGGATTAGTGCTAGGAAGTGAGGGGGAATGCTTGGGGCCATGTCATGTTCATGACATCTTCCCCAAGAACGATCCTCAGCGGTGCCTCTGTTCTTCATTTAGAGTAAAGTGAGTATTTCGACATTTTCTATTTAGACTAAATTCGTATGCATGCATAGGTGAATCGTTCTTGTGTTCTTCGTTCGTTCTTGATTTAGAGACTTGTGTTCTTCGAACACAACCCTTTCGATCTAGTTGAACTAGATCATAAGTTTGCATTCTGCTTGTATGTTAGCTTGTTTATTAGAATAAAGCCGATCCTCTTGCATAACTCTAATTAGACCAAAGTGCATTCGTGATCTTGCATAAGCGATAGTGGATATCTTAGCCAGTGCCAGTATCTCCCTCACTGATTCGTAGTTCCGTATTTATACGGAGTGCTATAGTAGGGCTTCCGGGACGTCAGATGGAGTCAGGCTATAGTTGTAATCAGTAGTGTAGACGTGGTGTCTAGACTACAGGTTATCCTACGGATACCACATGCATTCGCGTAATGATAGAGCTAGGCCACAGTGGTGACAGCCTGTTGGACCCATTGAAATCCTCCGCGCCCGTGTACCGAGTAGGGCCCCAGGCCGGTTGCACACTTAGACCTTTAAGAGCTAGGGTGTGCCGGCACCCAACATGAGTGCTCATACCAGCGAGACCGTGCTAGAGTCCGTGCCCTATCAAGCAGATCCTTCCTACCTATCATATCCTCAGAGTTGTGTAATTAGACCCTCAGTCAGGCTTGGAGACAGAGCTCATCCATCCTTGGATTCGATAACCCTAGGAATACTCCTTCCTAGGTGAATTGCTACAATGATGTATCTATGCGCTCGTGGACTCGTTCCAACTCGTCAGTGTACCCGGGTGTTCCTTACATGCTCGCACTAACCCGGTGCCATAGTGCTGACGTTAAGAACCACCAACAAGCATTTCTGGCACCATTGCCGAGGATGGTTCTTGTTTCTATCTTTGAGCCTAGTGGTCTTCGTATCTTTCTATCTTTTCTTTTGTTCTACCTTTAC
This sequence comes from Cenchrus fungigraminus, assembly GCA_036936925.1. NCBI lineage: Eukaryota > Viridiplantae > Streptophyta > Magnoliopsida > Poales > Poaceae > Cenchrus > Cenchrus fungigraminus. The sequence continues at coordinate 7,574,074 of CM072775.1, read as the reverse complement.
CCCCACTATCCTTTGAGATGTCTTCTTATCAAAGCCTCTTTACCCCTAGGGGCGAGTTCATCTTAGAGCAACCATCAACTCCCTCATCTTGCTACGAGCTTCGTCCCGGCTTTATAGCCATGGTTCGGAATCGACCTTCCTCTGGAGCAATCAGCGATGATCCTCATGTTCATTTAGAGGAGTTCGAGGACTTGCATTCGTGCTTGGTAGTTCCAGGCCTGACACAAGAAACATTGAGGTGGAAATTTTTCTCTTTCTCTCTCATAGATATAGTGGAGCAATGGTACACCCACACGGTAGTGCATGTGAATAATTGGGGAAAACTACGAGATAACTTTTGTGACTCGTTATCCCTTTATGAACGCATAGAGCTCCTACCGTGTGAATTCCTTGACTTTGAGCAATTAGAGGGTGAGTCCATAGGTGCAGCATGGGCTAGGTTCCTATGTCTTTTGACATCTAGCCCAAACATGTCTATACCCGATGATATAGCGATGTATACCTTTTATACTTGTATAGACATGGAATCTGCACAAGAGCTCGACCTTTTAGCTGGAGGTTCGTTCGAAAACCAATCTCTAGTGGAAAGAAGAGAGATCCTAGAATTTTTCTTAGAAACCCCTTCTTCCCATAGCGATCACAACGAACTGAAGGACCGGATTGGGCGACCAAAGAGGGGGGAGTGAATGGGAGCCGATAAAAATTCTTTCTCGAGGGAGATAGCACCTCCAACGAGATGAACACGGCCTCGATCCCAAAATCACTTTCTCCACTCTATCCGCACGTTTGCCAAGACCACGTAGCCACTGGAGTGCTACTGATCCTAGGAGCAAATCTCACCAGCAAACACTCAAACTACTCAACCACAACAGCGGAAACAACTCAAGGGAAATTTCTTACCAGGGTAGGTCAGATCGCATGGACAGGGCGGTCAAACCGCCTAGGCAGAGAAATTCCCCAAAACCACAACACAAAGCACACGACTCCAAATTGACCCAAGATTTCACCTGGAAACTTCTCTGATCAAGCAAACAAGCTCTCAGAGAAAATCCCCGGAAAACCAACACTTTCCTCGCGAAATCCCCAGGGCGGTCAGACCGCGTCCCCTGGGCGGTCAGAGCGCCGCCCCTGCAGAAACTGGCTGCGGGTCAACTCCCAACTTCCCTTCACCCGATCTCCTGATTCACTCCACGGATTGCAACGAAACTTCTGGGATAGCTGGTTCACCTCATGAATGACCTCTCCACCAAAGGATATCCACCAAAACCCATTCAATCAAGAGGAATCACGAATCGAAGGTCTCTAGGTCATGAACTCCAAGAACTCCGAAATTCACCCAAATCAAAGGATTTCCCAAAGGATTTCTGGGGCAAAGTCACCAAGAAAAGAGGCACGAAAACCTCATGTGTGACACCCAACAAGAATCCCTCCAAGAAACTGCTCAAACAAGCCACCAAGAAAATCCACAAAAAGAGCTCTGAAAATCACCACAAAGGAAAATGCCGGGAGACCAAGAGAGACTAGATGAACCACGCCGAAGCTTCTATACATACCATGAAAGGTTCATACATGGTCTAGCAAGCCGCCCGAACATCCATCCCTCTCACAAGATCTCTCATGAAGCACTCAAGCTAGGCCTAAGGAAAACTAAAAGGTAAAGCAAATGAACTAGGGTTCCAAGAGCTGGCTGCCATCTCCTCTCAAGTGAGTTTATATGGAGGGCAACCAATGACCAAACTACCCCTAATTACTTAACTTAAGATACACGCCCACCGTGGGCACTTTGGGAACTTTGATCTTTTACTTCATTGGACGGACTCCCGCTGGCCGCAACCCGCTTCATCTTCACGCAAGCCTCACGATCGCGCCACGCGTCCTCTACTTCGAAGCTACTCGACGCGCTGCGGCCCACGCGGTCAGACCGCCCCTCCTGGGCGGTCAGACCGCCCTGCCCGTGGTCTTTCCCTGGACAGGAGGTCAGACCGCCCTGACCAGGCGGTCAAACCGCCCCACGCAGGCCGGCTCGCCCCGTCGAGTCCTCGGTCTTGGCTTTGTGGCTCAGCCAAGTAACCCAGTGGTTTTGTGGCCAAACCACTGCAAACCCCGCGTGCAAGCTTCAGTTGTTAGCTGCCACCTTACACCGGCTTCATCCCTCTCGACGTCGTCTTGCTCTTCTTGCCAGCGTACGGTCCGCACTCGATCCCGTCGGCCACCAGGTACCTCGATCGAAGGCTACTTGTCTCTCCGCTCTGGGCGGTCACACAGACATAGACCTTTCGCACTTGATCTTCACCTGCACCACGCGAATCAAGCCGCAACCTGTACTTGCAATACTAGGCCGACAGTTAGTCCACACAATGTTGTCAATCACTCATCACTAAGGAGCGACCATCCACCGGTCCTCGAACCACACAGGTCCTCAATCTCCCCCTTGATGAGTGCATTGACAACACCCACACACGTAGTAATCATCAGAGAAAAAGAGAAAGAAAGAAACAACAAACAATCCATCAAGTGATCCAAAAGCCAAACAACACAAACCCTGATCACTTGAAACCAACGTCTCGGTCCCCTAAGGCAAGGGCAACGGCTCAACACAACCGAAACAAAAACCAAAGCTCACGAAGAGCAATCCACCAAAGCAAGAACTCAGGCGACACACAGAGCTCCCCCTGAACACATGCAGGCTCCCCCTGAGCAAATGCACTCCCTGAACACATGCATACAAGAACTACTGCAGATGCATGAAAAATGAGCAAAACTTGCTCTCACTGACCCAGGCTGGTCAGACCGCCTAGCCAGGCCGGTCAGACCGCCTGGGCCGGTCACATCACAGACAGGGCGGTCTGACCGCCCTATGTGGCCGCCCCCAGAAAACTTGTTCCGAAAAAGTTCGAAACCAGCCAAAAACCTTCTAAACATGTTCAGACCTATTTTCCATGCACAAACTTCTCCCCCTTGTTGACAATGCAAGAATCAAGGCATTTCTACGAAAATTACAACCTAGAGCTTCTCAAATAGACAAAGAGCACTACAAAATGCTACGAGTGAGCAAATCAGCAAGCAAGACATTCCAAAGATTCGTATGAGCATTGCCGTCATGATAGTAAAACTATATGAGCAAATGAGCAAGCCATGATCAAGATATAGAATTTTGCGAAAAATTTCCCTCTCATGAGCTAAAGACCAAAACATGAGCAAAGTCTACCAAAGTGAATTTAAATCACACAAACTTCATGCTAGGTCACATATCCTTAACACAAGATCATTATAAACACCCATAAGCATCTCATGTCATGTTAAAGCCATCGAGCCATGTGTCTATTTCTTAAAATGAGACTTCTCATGGTAGACAACATGCAGCGATTTAGCACCCATATACAATCAGATTTAAAACATTTATGACATGGATCAATTGAGAGCACAATTTTGAGCAAGGCATTTCATACCAAGTTAATTTTTCACATTTAAGCATAAAATGGTACATGAAGTGCCTATGCAGGAAAAAAGAAGCTTATGCTCCCCCACAAGGTAACACATGGGCTAAACATTCATAATGACACATGGGTCTTTGACCCCAAATGAGAAGCACATGATATCCAACCATGAATTAAGTGAGACATAAACCACCAAAGCACACTAAGATCATGCCAAGCCTTAAACTCATAAGAGAGAGCCTATCTAAACATTTTCCAAAAACTAGCCACCTCAGCATGCAAATATAGCAAGACTATCAAGAGCATAGCTATCCTTCAGAAGTCACATCAAACATGCTCACAAGCTCACAACTAGCATATCATAGTAATCAATGTATATAGGAGAAGCTCATCCTACCATATATCACAAACGAAACGACACCCTAAGATACAAAGATGACTATACATCATGATACAAATGCAATGCCACGCAAAAGATAAATATGATACATATGCTACACAGGAGCTCCCTCTACCAACTCAGGAAAGCAAACACACACTGAGCTCACCCCGCAAGCGAGAGAAGGTAGCTTGGTCAAGGGGTTTGGTAAAGATATCAGCTAGTTGGTTCTCGGTGGGTACATGGATCAAAGCAATCTTTCCCTTCTCCACATTGTCTCTCTGGAAGTGGTACCTCACCTCTATATGCTTGGTTTTGGAATGGAGGACTGGGTTCTTGGCTACACTTATGGCACTGGTGCTCTCACAAAAGAGTGGGACATGGGAACACTCCTCACCAAAGTCGCTCATAGTGTAGGTGATCCATAGGAGCTGGGAACAACAACTGGCTGCAGCAACATACTCGGCCTCTGTAGTGGACTGGGCTACACTGGACTGCTTGCGGGATGACCAAGAAACCAAAGACGTCCCAAGAAACTGACACCCACCAGAAGTAGACTTACGATCCAAACGACACCCAACGAAGTCAGCGTCCGCAAACCCGTGAAGGTTGAGTGTCGAGGCCGCAGAATACCAAAGACCAAACTCAGGGGTGTAGTTTAAGTACCTGAAAATTCTCTTGACAGCCTGCCAATGTGAAGTCCTCGGTGAAGCCTGAAAACGAGCGCACAGACACACACTGAACTGTATGTCCGGCCTCGTCGCCGTCAAGTAGAGGAGGGAGCCGATCATGCTCCAGTACTCCTTCTGGTCCACGGGTTCGCCATCAACATCCGTATCCAATGCTGTAGTCGTACTCATCAGCGTAGACATCGGCTTCGAGTCATCCATCTTGAATTTCTTCACTATGTCCTTTGTGTACTTGGCTTGATGCACGAACGTCCCGTCCTTGCGCTGCTTGATCTGGAGCCCAAGAAAGAGCTGCAATTCACCCATCATGGACATCTCGAATTCCCTGCTCATGTCATCTGCAAACCTGGCAACCAAAGTGTGAGAGGAGCCACCAAAGATTATATCATCCACGTATATTTGCACGATCAGAATGTCAACACCCTGCCTGAGGAGAAAGAGAGTCTGATCCACTTTTCCCATCACAAACCGCTTACTAGACAAGAACCCTCTCAGCCTACCATACCATGCCCTGGGAGCTTGTTTAAGGCCATATAGTGCTTTTCTGAGTTTGTATACCCGATGGGGAAATCTCTCACTCTCAAAGCCCGGGGGTTCCCTCACATACACTTCTTCCTCTAAAAACGCGTTCAGGGATGCACTCTTCACATCCATTTGGTACAACTTGAACCCTTTAGCAACTGAAAATGCTAGAAGGATCCTAATTGCCTCCAAACGGGCCACACGAGCAAATGTCTCCTCATAGTCTATCCTCTCTATCTGGCTACAACCCTGAGCAACCAACCTCGCTTTGTTCCTCACAATCTCCCCAAGTTCTCCCTCTTTGTTTTTTCACACCCATTTTGTCCCAATAGGTTTGCAATTTGGTGGAGGCTCAACCAACTCCCACACCTGATTCCTCTCAAAATTCTCAAGCTCCTCATGCATAGCGTTCACCCAATCTGGATCGGAAAGTGCGTGTCCAATATCTTTGGGCTCCAAAGAAGCGACGAATGCAGAATGAGCAAAATGAGAATGCCTTTGTGACCTGGACCGTGTAGTGCGTTCATGAATTTCACCTATGATCGACGAAGGTGGGTGATCCAGCTGAAAACGCCGGGGAGCCTCACGTCTGGAGACCACCTCCCCCTCAGCAGCAGCAACCTCTTGAATAGCCTCTGTCGTCGTCTGTGTGGTTGAAGGACCATCCTCAATCATCGTCATAGTCGTGGTAGTAGTAGGTACACGATCAGCTGCGGGAGCAACACCACCATCATCTTCTTCACCATCTTCCTGCACCTCCTCCTCAAAGATCTCCTGGCCGAACTCCTCATCACCTGCATAGTCAAAGACCAAAGAGCTACGCGGCTGTGTCTCGTCGAAGGTAACCTCGCAAGTCTCCACGATTTGGTTAGTTTCCAAGTTGAGCACATGAAATGCTCTAGAGTGAGTAGCATAACCAAAGAAAATACCATCGACCGACCTAGCCTCAAACTTGTCCAACTTTCTGCCCTTCTTAAGAATGAAACACTTGCAACCAAAGACATGAAAGTGACTCACCTTGGGTACTCGCCCATGCATCAGCTCATAGCAGGTTTTCTTCTTAAAAGCTCGGAGGAGAATCCGGTTTGACACATAGCACGCGATATTCACCGCCTCAGCCCAATACCTCCTAGGAGTCCTGTGCTCGTCAAGCATCGTCCTAGCCATCTCACACAGGGTCCGATTCTTCCTTTCCACAACACCATTCTGAGGAGGGGTTTACGAAGTTGAAAACTGATGCTCAAGACCAAGATCACGACAGAAGCTCTCAAAATGAGAGTTCTTAAACCCTGTGCCATTGTCACTGCGTATCGCTCTAATGGCATCCCCATGTCTCTCCTTCTTCAACCTCAAGATCTGGTCTCGAACAAAACCAAACGTCTCACCCTTCTCCTCCAAGAAAAACACCCAGGCATAGCGAGAGTAATCGTCCACCACCACTAGGACATACCACTTCCCACCCACCGAGCGAACTCGAGCTGGCCCAACAAGGTCCATATGCAACAGCTCTGTCGGACGCTCTGTCATGACAGCAGTCAGGGGTGGATGGGGAGTGGCTACCATCTTGCCATGCCTACAAGGCGCACAAACCAAATCCTTCTCAAAACGCAACCTGGGCAATCCTCGGACAAGATTGAGTGCACTAAAACGCGAAAGAAGCTCAAAGCTCAAGTGCCCCAATCTCCTATGCCACCTCCACAACACAGAAGAAGGACCAGCAACCAAACACCTCGGGGGACCGAAAGACTGAGAAAAAACAGCGCGAAAGATATGTCCCTCGGGCACGATCGTACAAACAAGATCGCCTCGAGAGTCAAGAACACGAGAAGCCCCCAACTTAAAACGCACCTCATAACCCTCGTCCAGCAACTGAGATACTGACAATAGGTTATAACCAAGTGACTTGACTAGAGCTACACGCTTTAGGGTTACCAACTTGCTCACCTTAACCTCGCCTTCTGAAATCACCCGTCCTCGTCCATTATCCCCGAAAGTGATGTACACCTTTGACACCACCGGGGTGAGGCTGGAGAACCACCCCTTGTCTCCGGTCATGTGTCGCGAACAACCGGAGTCAATCAACCAAATGTTCTCCATGCCTCCCACCTGCAAATCAAAAACGAAAATGAGAATGAGCAAGCGACTCAACACTGGGGTTAGCACAGAAGGAATCAAACCAGTGCCGAGCCATTTCCTCAAAGGTGGGGTTAGCAACATCCATCCTATTATGTCCAAAGCTACGACCACCACGCTGAACCACCTCATGTCTAGCTGGAGGAGAACGACTACCACGAAAAGGAACCCGTGGCTCGTAGCTCCTCTGACCCCCAAAGCTGCGACGATCTCTACCACCCACATATCGATCACGAGGAGGAGAACGTCCAGCAAACACACCACCACCAGAAACAAACCCCCTACTGCCTGTACCATGACCATAGGAACCACCATGATCAAAATCAGAACCACGGGCATCAGCACCCCTTGCTCCCAGCTGGGACGCGGTCCGACCGCCTGCCCAGGCCGGTCTGACCGCCCTCCCCTGGGCAGCAACACGCGAACCACTTCAGTTGGGAATTCCTCTCGTTCCCCAACCTGGAACTGTACGCACCTCAGCCTGACCACTAGGCAGTGGCATACGAGGCTCAGGCACGCCATTAGAGGGATGGTACCTGTCCTTGTTCGCCCACTCCTTTGCCATCCTCTCATCCCTCTTCTTCTTGTAACAAAACTCTCCAAGGTGACCGTCCCTCCCACAATACTCACAATGGAAGCGAACTGGTTTAGGCTTTGGCTGTGGAGTTTCTCTCGGTTTCTCTACCTCTTTCTCTCCTGATTTTCCCTCAAATGTGTTCCCAAGGGTGCTCACAAACTTCACCGGTTTCTGGAAGTTATCGGTTTTGTGGGGAAACACTGGTGGATCGGGAGTGGTGTCTAGCTTGTTTCTCAGATGGTTGGGTTTTGGAGCAAATTTGTTCATGGGTGTTGTTTGTGGTGGGATGGGAATATCTCCAATTTTCTCTCCCTCACCACTGCTCTCACCAATCTTGTCAGAACCCAATGTCTGACCATCCGACCTCCTAAACTCAGCCATCATCAAACTTAACTGTGGCTCATGCCCAAACAGCCAACTCAATAGCTTTCTCAGCTCATCGTTTTCATCCTGCAAGCGGTCAACATAATGGGCCAATTCCATATTCTTAACAGAATGTAATTCACATGTAGAGCAAGATGTAGGAATTGGAACTTTCAAAGCAGCCTCCAAAGAAACAATCTATCATGAGATTCATCTAGTTTGGAATGCAACACAGGACAGGAAGTGCAAGCACCTAGCAAAGCGGACCTAGACTTCAACTCACCAATCTCAGCCCTAAGCAAGTCTAGTTCCTCTAGCTTTGAGGCATGCTTTTCCTTAAGAAAAGTTAAATCAGCCAAGAAAGCATTGCAGTCATCACAATCAGGAGCATTAGCAACAACAGGAGCAATCTTAAGGGAATCAATCTCAAGTTTAGCATCAAGATTCACAGATTCTAGCTCAGCAATTTTCTCCCTACCTTCTTCTAGAGATGCTCTAAGTTCTTTCCTAAGTTTCTTAGCCTCTCTAAGCATGGTATCACGGTTGTCAAGCAAAGCAACCAACTCAGCATTCTCCTGGTGCAAAGAATAGAGCTCATCACATACCTCATCCTCGGATTCTGATCCGAAGTCATCCTTCTGGCTTCTCTTGCTGCTGGAGCTGTGGGCCATGTCGCAGAAGCCGTATTCTCATGTGAAGCAACTTAGGCCACTCAGGTTCTTGGAACCATGCTTCTTGTTCTTGCGCTTGCTGTCGTCGTCGCTGCCGCTGGAACTCGACGAGGTGCAGCAGGAACTGGAGTCGATGTCGCTCTCTCCCACCATCGCTCGAGCCTTCTTCTTCTTGTCGTAGCCGCCGCCCTTCCTCGACCTCCGCTCGTCCTTGTCCTTGTACTTGCTCTTGTGCTCACGCCTCGAGCGGTACTTGTTCTCGATCCTTGGGCGGTGCTTGTACTCGTTCTTGGGCTCGATCTCCTGTGGGCACTCGGCGATGAAGTGTCCCTGCTTGCCGCATCTGTAGCACGTACGAGTAGTTCTTCTCATGTTCACACGGTTCTCGTGCAGCCTCTCGAACTTCCAGGTCAGCAGGGCCAGCTCGTCCTCTCTAAGCTCGTCGAACTCCTCATCTGGCAAGGACACAAAGGAAGACAGAGAAAACATCCTCAAAGAGGAGTTAGTGTTAGTCCTTCCACCAGATCCGGACACAAGAGCAAGACAATGGGACTCAGTCGTGCTCTCAGGCCACGATCCACCTCCGACGACTTGAGCTTAGAGAACAGCTCGTCCTCAGTCAACGTGTCATACACGCTCGACTCCTCAATGGCCTCGACCTTGGCACTCCACATGGATCTGTCAAGTGCGTGTAAGAGCTTGATAGCTCTATCATGATCCGTGTATGGGAGCACCGCCACATTGGCCCTCATGTTGTTCACAATATAGGTGAAGCGCTGGAACATGGCATCAATCGACTCACCGGGGAGATGAGTGAAGTTCTCGTACTCTCTCCGGTGAGTAGCAAACAAGCGCGCCTGAACCTGAGCGTTCCCAACATGAGCAATCCTCAACTTAGCCCAAATCTGTCCAGCCACCTTCTCTGAGTACACGCGATCGAACTCCGCGGCAATGAACAAGTAATCCACGGCCCTGCTGTTGGCCTCACACATGTCCCGAGCACCTGGGAGGATGACATTGTCCGGAATGACATAATTCTCATTTTGCGTCACATCCCAGATCAATTGTCCTTTCCCACTCAAGAACGCGCCCATGCGCCTCTCCCACATCTGGTAGTTCTTCCCATCGAAGTGCGGAGGACCCGACCCCTTTCCGTAGTCACCCATCTTTGGATCTTAGACTAGTTAGAATCAAAAAGATCCGTAACCGGATCTGATACCAATTGAAGGACCGGATTGGGCGACCAGAGAGGGGGGGAGTGAATGGGAGCCGATAAAAATTCTTTCTCGAGGGAGATAGCTCCTCCAATGAGATGAACACAGCCTCGATCCCAAAATCACTTTCTCCACTCTATCCACACGTTTGCCAAGACCACGTAGCCACTGGAGTGCTACTGATCCTAGGAGCAAATCTCACCAGCAAACACTCAAACTACTCAACCACAACAGTGGAAACAACTCAAGGGAAATTTCTTGCCAGGGGCGGTCAGACCGCATGGACAAGGCGGTCAGACCGCCTAGGCAGAGAAATTCCCCAAAACCACAACTCGAAGCACACGACTCCAAATCGACCCAAGATTTTGCCTGGAAACTCCTCTGATCAAGGCAAACAAGCTCTCAGAGAAAATCTCCGGAAGACTAACACTTTCCTCGCGAAATCCCCAGGGCGGTCAGACCACGTCCCCTGGGCGGTCAGACCGCCTCCCCTGCAAAAACTGGCCGCGGGTCAACACCCAACTTCCCTTCACCCGATCTCCCGATTCACTCCACAGATTGCAACGAAACTTCGGGGATTGCTGGGTCACCTCATGAATGACCTCTCCACCAAACGATATCCACCGAAACCCATTCAATCAAGAGGAATCGCGAATCGAAGGTCTCTAGGTCATGAACTCCAAGAACTCCGAAATTCACCCAAATCAAAGGATTTCCCAAAGGATTTCTGGGGCAAAGTCACCAAGAAAAGAGGCACGAAAACCTCATGTGTGACACCCAACAAGAATCCCTCCAAGAAACCCCTCAAACAAGCCACCAAGAAAATCAACAAAAAGAGCTCCGAAAATCACCACAAAGGAAAACGCCGGGAGACCAAGAGAGACTAGATGAACCACGCCAAAGCTTCTATACATACCATGAAAGGTTCATACAAGGTCTAGCAAGCCGCTCGAACACCCATCCCTCTCACAAGATCTCTCATGAAGCACTCAAGCTAGGCCTAAGGAAAACTAAAAGGTAAAGCAAATGAACTAGGGTTCCAAGAGCTGGCTGCCACTCCTCTAAACTGAGTTTATATGGAGGGCAACCAATGACCAAACTACCCCTAATTACTTAACTTAAGATACACGCCCACCAAGGGCACTTTGGGAACTTTGATCTTTTACTTCATCGGACGGACTCCCGCTAGCCGCAACCCGCTTCATCTTCACGCAAGCCTCACGATCGCTCCGCGCGTCCTCCGCTTCGAAGCTTCTCGACGCGCTGCGGCCCACGCGGTCAAACCGCCCCTCCTGGGCGGTCAGACCGCCCTGCCCGCGGTCTTTCCATGGCCAGGCGGTCAGACCGCCCTGACCAGGCGATCAGACTGCCCCAGGCAGGCTGGCTCGCCCCGTCGAGTCCTCGGTCTTGGCTTTGTGGCTCAGCCAAGTAACCTAGTGGTTTTGTGGCCAAACCACTGCAAACCCCGCGTGCAAGCTTCAGTTGTTAGCTGCCACCTTGCACCAGCTTCATCCCTCTCGACATCGTCTTGCTCTTCTTGCCAGCGTACAGTCCGCACTCGATCCCATCGGCCACCGGGTACCTCGATCGAAGGCTACTTGTCTCTCCGCTCTGGGAGGTCACACAGACATAGACCTTTCGCACTTGATCTTCACCTGCACCACGCGAATCAAGCCGCAACCTGTACCTACAATACTAGGCCAAGAGTTAGTCCACACAACGTTGTCAATCACTCATCACTAAGGAGCGACCATCCACCGGTCCTCGAACCACACAGGTCCTCACGAACCCCATCTGGAGTCTTAGTTGGTCCATGAGAGTCTCTCAACAGCTGAATCCGAGCTTTCATTCTCTGAATTCCTTGATTCCTCTGTTGAATCCTCTCCCGAACCACGAACATCGAAGGAAGAAGAAATTCAACCTTCAGAGTTCTCTTCCCGATTTGAGGATGATCCTTCTAGAAACATCAGAAATACCTCAGATCACTCTTGGTACAAGAAGCCTACGGCATCGCTGGGCCTTTATGAGGTCCTCGATGAAGTTTGGAATCATGGGACGATAGTGGATGGGTCACCTTAGAAGCATACATCCGAAGCAATCGGGTTAGCTTGACTTCCACGATCATCCATTGTTCCATCAAAGGAAACACCGTAGATGCTGTCCATGACCCTACTATTGGGGCTTGCATCATACCAGAGAACCTTTTGGATACTCTAGTGGTGACATTCCCTTGACCCCGATTGGTAGAGTTTTCCATAGTCAATCACCATTGATAACATAGTGGTGCGATTAGATTTCCACATCTATGACATCATGGATTTCGATCTTCTCCTAGGTTTCCCATTAGAAAAACTTCTTGATAAATCTCAAGGAAAACCAAAAGAAGAGCTTAGGGAAAACATTTATGTCCATGCTGAACCATCTAGACATCCTCTGACAGAGCCTTTCCCTAGACCTACGGTATCTCCTTTGCCTCCCAATCCTCCTGACGAAGCATTACCTGAGGAGACCATGAAGGAGGAATGGCCAGATGGAGCGATATGCTTTTTCGAAGCATTTTGGGATAGTTCACCCTCTATGGTTATTCCTTGTTCTGTGAGAGGGATTGTCGTAGAGGCCCATTGTAACCCCATCATGGAGGTTAACATCATGCCATGGCACTTAGCAGAAACTCTTTTTGGGCAAAGTTCTGCTAGCATCATCCAACATGCTCCTCAAGACTTGTCCCTTTGGGCACGTTCTTGAATGTCGGGGGATTGCAAGTGTCGTGCCACTCATCATAGATGAGATCGAGGCTGGCTTAGACTTTCACATCTTCGATGTCCTCGATCCTGATCTTCTCCTAGGCTCCCCATAAGAGAAACTTTTTGAGGCATCCTTAGGGAGCCTAGATGGTAAGCTTAGGGAAGCTGTTTCCGCCACTACTACCCTTTGTCCGGGATATCCTACGGCGAAGGCTCTTCCCTAGCAGACTCCGCTCGGGAAGACAACGTGTATATCTCCGGTAGCATCATCTGAGCCATTTCTCATTAAGGTTGTAGAATTCTCTACTCCTCGTGAGGATGACTCGGAGGACCTTCTTCACCTTTGTGATGGTGAACGATCATCATCACTCTCGACCGAGTTTCAACCTCTTCCTGCTGGCCCGTATCATGTTGCTTTCGATCATGATCAAGAGTCAACATCGAGCTTCCACGATGACTCTCTTGAGATGGAGAATTCACGGGCCATGGAGCCTTTTGAGGCACTGACTCTGGAGTCTGGAGGAAAGGATTCCACAGATGAGAATGGTAGTTTCACTTTTGATATACCATATGAACCATGCTCGCATCATGCCTCTTTAGAGTCAGCCATGATTAGTGCACTGAGCACGCATGAGGGCTACAACCACCTTCTAGTCCTCTTTTGCAAATTGTTTGGAAGATTGATTGTAGATGCATATGTCTACCATAAGCATTGCAGATTTTGTGTGTGCACTGTGGCACTAAGCTTGCAGCTAAAGCTTCACTGATACGTCAAGGATTGGTGGTGAGACTGGAATGACACCACCAACGATAGCTGCAAGATGAAGTTCCCATGGTCGAGCTTATGACCCTAAATAAACAAAGCACTACTAGGAGATAGCCTAGATTAGCATAGGTTTTATTTCCCTTCTCGAATAAAAGCAAGAGCATTTTTTTAGGGTAAGTTGTCCTTCGGATATTTTTCATCACTAACCTTTCACGTGGAGATTCAAAAGAACGATGGACCGGTGACATCTAAGAACATGTGAGCTACATGACCTACACCACCTCGGTATGTTTTGGTGAAGGAACATTTACAAAAGGAAGCTTGTTCTCCACACACTTGAGTTTTGTTGCCTAGCAATGCAAACTTCAAGTGTAGGGGAGGTATGTGAGCATCCTGAGTGAAGTTCCTCTCATGCTAAATCTTGTCCCGGTGAGGAGATGGTGTTAGCCCTTGCATCTTGCACAACTATCTAGGTATGTCCTACTTTTGACTTGAAACAAAGCCCTTTCGGGAGGTTACCCGAGGTTCACCGTCATATGCTCATGCTTATTCCCTCTTGAAAATAGCTTGATCATGCTTGCATATTTCCTTTATCATTGTCCATATGCTCTGGTTTCACTACAAGGTTTTGTATCAATTTCCACACCTCTGAATTGCAACACCTAAAATTTGGTTGCTATAGATGGTTGTATTGCAACCATTCTGAAAAATCGTAGCGATACATGTCTTTAATACAATGGTTTTGAAAGTGTTGCAAAGATGTGTTGAATTTGGTTGATGATATTGCAATAGTGTAAAATGGTTGCAGTAGAATTGATTATGGTTGCAATTGTGTGGTAGTACTGCAACCACATTTGTGTTAGTTGCATTTGGTTGTGAAAATTGCTATGATTGTTTGGTGTTGCATAAAATTTCACAAGCGTTGCAAATTATTGATGCTTAATGCAACGCGAACTCTTGGAGTTGAAGCAAAAGTGAGGTTCAATTGCAACCTTGATTGACAGTTGCAATATACTTTGGTATTGTTGCAAATGTTAAGTTTTATTGCAACAAGATCTTCGGCTTCGAAGCGATAATTGTGTTCAAGTGCAACGCTTAATTTTGGTTGCAATATAAACTTTGAGTGTTGCAACAACTAATAGGCGAGTCTGGGCCTTATTATCATGGGCCATGCACGTCAGAGGAAGGAGGGGGCGCTGTGAAGGGGGGGGTTTCTAGTCGTGATCCATTAGGGTCATTGCGCACACGCGTGGTGTACATCGCGATCCAGGGGGCGCTGCGCACGGGGTTGAGGGCGACCGCCGCCATTGCTCGGCATCTCGACACCTCCGACCTTCGCTCCACTAACCGCCGTCGTGGATCACAGAATCTATTTTCAAGGTATGAGAATGAAAATCCCAGCCTTCGATGTCTAATTTGCAAAACCCTTGCTCCCTAATTGTGCTGTAATGGTATTAATTTAGGTAGAGTGTTGCTGATTTTTGCCCTGATCGCCGTCCGCGGCATGGCCCTCCATCATCCACGTCGATCGATTGATCAGTGAAGCCGTCCTTGCGGCGAGAAAGGTACGAGATCACCATGGGCAGCACATATAGTTCAATTATGTATGTAAATATGCTACCTAATAAATTGGTGATCATTCATATTTATCACGCAGATGTCAGGCGATGATAGGAGTTGGATGCGCTTGCCTCGTTCTTCAACTGATTGGCAGAACAAATTCATGCAGTTTTTGGACAGGAAATTCAGTGGGATTTCGAGGGGTGGACTGCAGCATGTCCGTGCCGAAAATGTCTGTATGTCACACAGAACACGGGCTGTGCTTCAGATTCATGTGCTTACAACAGGGTTTGCTGAAAGTTTTATCAGGGAAGGGGAAGGTTCAGCTGATGTAGTATTTTAGAATGAAGATGCAGGACCTAGTGATGTACAAGTACACAATGACGACCCAGCAGATGTACAAGTACAGAACGATGATCAAGGTGCACCACATGATTCTGGAGTAGACAATGAAGAAGGCGACGCACCGAGTGAAGATGATGAGGCTAGTCATTTGATTAAATCCCTAATCAGAGGTGAAATACGAGGAGAGATCGGTGATGAAGACGAGACGAACGACCAAGCCAAGGTCTTCTTCAAGTTACTACAGGAGGCAAAAAAGGAATTATATCCAGGGTGCGAAGATGGTACGAAGATATCTATTATTGTGGAACTTTTCCAAGTTAAGTGCATGTATGGGATAAGTAATAAAGCATTGGAGGGGGTACTATTTCTGATCTCAAAGTTTCTCCCTAAAGGTCATTGTGTCCCAAACACAATGGAGAAAGTGCAAAGGGTGGTTCGCGATCTGGGCTTGGACTATATCAAGATAGATGCATGTGAGAATCATTGTGTGTTATTTTGGAAGGAATACGAGAAGCTGGATATATGCCCCAAATATAAAGAATCTAGGTGGAAAACAGATGACCGTGGTGCTAGCCATTTGGACGATGGTCAGGATAAGAACCGTCGTCATGTCCCTGTCAAAATCCTTCGGTACTTCCCTCTCACACCTCGGCTGCGCAGATTGTACATGTCAGAGAGGACATCCTTAGAAATGCGGTGGCATGAGGAAGGAATAATAAAAGATGGAAAACTACGTCATCCTGCTGACTCCAAGGCATGGGAGCATGTTTTCAAATCGTTTCCTTTCTTTAAAGAAATACGCAATGTTCAACTGGGTCTTGCTTCTGATGACTTCAACCCATTTGGTATGCAAAATGTTAATTACAGTTGTTGGCCTGTTATCCTAATACCTTACAATTTGCCTCCTTGGTTGTATGAGAAACAATCTTATTGGATGATGTCGATGTTGATACCTGGCAAGAAAAGTCCTGGAATGAATATTGATGTTTTCTTGAGGCCTCTCATTGAGGAGTTGAAGGTGTTGTGGAATACTGGTGTTGATTGTAGGGATGTAAAGGAGAAGGAAAACTTTACACTACGTGCTATGCTGCTTTGGACAATCAATGACTTCCCTGCATATGCGATGCTTTCTGGTTGGAGCACAAAAGGAAAATTTGCATGTCCTTAGTGTCACAAGGATACCGATTATTTGTGGTTGAAACATGGGAAGAAGTTCTGCTACATGGGACTTCGTCGGTTCTTGCCCTTAGACCATCCATGGCGCATGAACAAGATGAGCTTCAACAATGAGGAGGAAACCAGGGAGCCTCCAGTTCCATTGTCTGGTCAAGATGTATTAGACCAATATGCAACTTTTCTTCAAACAGCATTTGGAAAGGACATATCAAAAAAGAGGAAGCGTGATGAAGACGCAAGATGGCACAATTGTAGGAAGAAGAGTATTTTTTTGAGCTCCCCTACTGGTCTTCTTTGCTCATAAGGCATAATTTGGACGTGATGCATATTGAGAAAAACATATCCGAGAGCATATTAGGGACTTTGCTTGAAATTGAAGGGAAATGTAAGGATAGCGAGAATGCACGCCTTGACATGGAACATCTTGGGATCAGGCAAGATCAGCATCCTGTGATTGAAGATGACAAGTATACCTTGCCAGCAGCGTTGTACTCTCTAGACAAGGATGACAAGAGGATTTTATGCCAATTTCTTCAAGGAGTGAAGATGCCTGATGGGTTCTGCTCCAATTTGAAGAGATGTGTTGATGATCAAACATGTAAGGTGTCTGGACTCAAAACTCATGACTACCATATTATTCTACAAAAACTATTGCCCTTAGTCATTAGAAGGATTTTGCCAGAAGATGTTGCCAGACCATTGATTGAGCTTAGTAGGTTCTTCAGTGTACTTTGTTCAAATGAGTGGGTGCCATCCAATCTTGACAAACTAGGCAGTTCAATTAAAGAGACTCTTTGCCAGCTTCAGATGGTTTTTCTACCTGCATTTTTTGACATAATGATTCATTTGTCGGTCCATCTAGCTGAAGAGGCTAAAGTAGGAGGCCCCGTGTGTTACAGATGGATGTATCCAGTAGAGAGGTATCTACGTACTGTTAAAGGTTATGTCAGGAACAAGGCACAACCAGAAGGATCAATAGCTGAAGCATACATAGCTGACGAGTGTCTTACATTTTGCTCTCGATTCTTCGACATCGACACCAAGCTGAGTCGAGCTGATCGTCATGAAAATACAGTTGTGAATGAGCCTCCAAATGGTCTAAGCATATTTAGTGAAATTGATTACAAGAGGAGAGGAAATAAGATTAAGAATTTGGAGAATCCTGAACTTCATTATATGAGGCACTACGTAATTACTAATTGTGATGAAGCCATGAAATGGGTAGAGTAAGTCTGAATTTTTACCACTTAATTTATTTGTGGCGTCAACTACTATTTTTTTACTACATAATTACTATTATTTGTTTTTTTTGTGGCGTCAACTACTAATTGGGTGCACTGTGATGCAGGGATCATAAGGCACAACTAAAAAGGGTTAGTCCATTTAACATTAAAAAACGACACAAGGAGCATTTAGTAAGATGGTTTGAAATTGAGGTACGGAGTATTATTTAATTTTTTTAAATTCCACTTTATGGTCAGACCGATGTAGTAATTAACCAGTAGATGTCTAACTGGATTTTAAATTTGCAGATAGCAAAACTACATGAGAAAGGGGGAGCATGTGAATTGATACATTACCTTTCTCAGGGACCTGACCCTCGAGCTTGTGTGTCGAATAGAGTGCACATCAATAATTGGCTATTTCGGACAGCTACCTCAGAGAAAAGCCTCGTGACACAAAATTCTGGTGTCGTTGTGAAGGGTGAGGGAAGCAACATGACCTGGTATGGAGTCATTAGAAATATAATCTCACTGGAATTCCCACTAGAAAAAGAAGTTATATTGTTTCAGTGTGATTGGTATGATGTGCCGGCTACCAGTACCAGTAGAAGCAAAGGGTACTCTAGGGATAAATTTGGTATTATCGACATTGCTACTTCCATGTTCAGATATTCAGATGAACCTTACATTATTGCTTCAAACGCTGAACCGGTGTTTTATGTCCCTATCGTGAACAAGCCGGGATGGTCTACTGTGGTTTTGGTGAGACCAAGAAATTTGTTTTCTATGCCAGACATAGGAAATGATGCTGATGCACTTGATGTTTGGATCCAAGAAATGATTGAATCAGGCCAAGGTCAAGAATTCTCAAACTGGTTCTGCCGCCATTATTAATCAAGTGCGTAGCGAAGCAATTCCCGAACCTGTTGATGACTATATTGGTGATGATGATTCTAACAACGATGACACCTACATTGATGATGGGGTTATTGCACCAGTCATGGAGGAAAATACAGAAGATGATTTCTTTGTTTGAAGACAATTTTTTTGTTGCATTGTGTGGTGGGAAGGGTCACTTATCCTTCATATGCATATGTCGCACTTAGTTATATTTTTCATTTGAATTGATGACATGGTTTAGTTTGAACTGTTGCAACGAACATTTGTTATGACGTGGTCACTTGTCCGAGTGTGTACCTCTTTAGATTAATGTTTCAAGTATTGCAGTTCACTTATAGCAATATTAAATATAGATTTTGTTGGCAGAATCAAAAGGCACTCTATACATATGTTCATATGACTTCATGTTGTTCATTAGCAGATTGCAAAAGTAGATTAGCATAGCACATAACATCAATTACTTAACAGGCAGGTATGACATCCACGACCACTTAACAGCTAGTAGTAATTAACATCGACGACCAGTTAACACCAACTACTTAACAACAACTAGTACTTAACAGCAAGTGCCACAACACCAGGCATAAGTCATTTGGTCTCACACATATTCTACTACTTATATAAATTTACATAACCCAAACCACCCTAAGATTTCCATTTCAGTTCCCAGAAGATGCCTCTGCATCTAGTTCCTTCCAAATATCATCATGCTGCTTCTTCATCCTCGCATCAACATACTTCTTGAACTTGTAGCTCATTCCCTTAGCGTAGTCATGCATATCAATCTGTGCCACCTCAATGTGGAACTCAACATTGTCATCTAGAGTCATTATACCTCCCTCGGAAGAAGTATCCTCATCGCTTGATGTTTCATAAGTTTTCTGTTAGTATGGAACATAAAAGGTCAGTTAAAAGATGGCACATAAATTACATTGCTATCACCTGACTAAATACCTAGAAATAGCACAGTATTCATATCATAACACATGCAGGCATTTAAACTCTAAAGCCTATTTTATCAATGGACAAAGGATCCATAACAAGCTCAGATCACTAGTTTTTGTACACATGCTCAGATCCATAACAAGCTCAGATCACTAATATCATAACACTAGGTTTTTTTATGTTCATGTACACATAACAAGCTTTATCCCAAAAAGGATCCATAATGTGCTTGACGAAGCTAACCATAACAAATTTGGCATATGCTCCCAAGTAAAAGCTAACCACAGGCATGCATGTCAAATTTGTAGCACTTATTAATATACATGGAAATAATTAGAGCATCATTATTCTCCCCCCTTTCCTGCTATAGAGAAGAATCCTAAAAATTTTTGATCATGGAATGCACTTGTTCCTATCCAGATAAATCAATTTGTGCATGATTGTAGAAAATAGAAACTAATGATGGTCTTGTGTGTTTCTTTTTTATCTTTTCAATTTTGCTAAGTGTGATATGTTGTCAAAAGCTTTTTTTTCAATATATGAACTTTGTTGACAGATTTGTAATGATGTAACAGTTATCCCTTGAGGACAAAATATATATGATAATTGAGAAGCATCAAATTTAATAGTCCAATACATATTAATAAACAGATTATTCAAATGCATGGACTACTGAATGTGCCAATGGGGAGCTCTTAAGGGTTTGTTTGGTCAAAACACTACACATGATTGCTTCAAACACTAAATAGTAAACACTTCTCAATATCATAACGCCTAATTCTCTATTGTCATTGTCTGCATCCTACAGAAACTGAAGGAAGACCTCCAACGAAACTATTGATCAAAATTTCATACATGCCTGCCAAGATAGTATTGCATCCACAAACATTCCAAGCGAACTATTGAACTAAATGACTAACAGATTCTTGACTCAAAACTCACTGGAACCAAAATCCTAAGAATGTTGATAAGAATGGATGCTCACCTTCTTCCTAGGCTTAGTCGAGGAAGACCCTTTGGCGCTCTTGCCAGCGGGGATCACCGTCTTCTTCTTGGCGGCGGCGGAGGCTCCTGCTTCCCCCTTCTCGTCGGCGGCCACCGGCGTCGGAGTCATCTTGGCTGCGGATTCACCACCGGCAGAAGTCACACGCACCTTGGCCGCCCGTGAAGGCATGAGAGCGTCGGCCGCCAGCTTGATGTCCTCTTCTACATCCACATTGTAGTAGACGTCACTCGCTGGCGTCGCAGCCCCCGCCGGGAGACGTGCATACCGCCCGCGAGTGCTCCGGAGCTGGGTCCGTGCCTGCTTCCTGCACTTCCTCTGACCCACGCCGGCGTCGCCGCTGCTGTCGCCGCCGCTTGACATCGCCGCCGCCGCCGGGATTGAGATGGGGGATGAGCAGGCGAAGGGGCCAAGAAGGCGAAGGGGCCGGGAGGTGCTGTGATTTGGGGAAGACGGAGATGCCGAGATGGGGCCAGGCATGGGGCATTTTATAACTCCT
The DNA here is from genome assembly GCA_036936925.1 of Cenchrus fungigraminus. Lineage (NCBI taxonomy): Eukaryota > Viridiplantae > Streptophyta > Magnoliopsida > Poales > Poaceae > Cenchrus > Cenchrus fungigraminus. Next base: position 7,552,928 of record CM072775.1, on the reverse strand, counting down.
TACTTTTCTACTCTATTAATTAAATTAATACCTGAAATGAAACGAACTCACCTATGTAGCGTAGTTGTAGAGATGGTTTTATCAGAACCATGAGGTCCATGGTTCGAATCCTGTGAGGAGGACCTTTTTTACTTTTTTTACTTTTTTATTTTAACATTTTGATTTCAGTGTTTAAATTTCCATGGGTCGAATCCTGTGAGGAGGACTTTTTTCTTTCCTTACTTTTTTTATTTTAATATTTTGATTTCAGTGTTTAATTTTGTTGTATATATTACTAAAATTAGTATTTAGACTTCTAGAAGCACACATTCCATTAAAAAAATCAAAAAAAAATTGGATGAACCTTAGGGTATTTTTACATTTATTCTTTAGAGACTTGGTTAGAAAAATGCATACAAGCACACAACTTAGTTAGCCTCCACTCGTTATGTAGCAAAGTTTGCAAAAGTGTATTAGCATACCAGATAACATCAAGTAGTTCTTAACAGCAGGTAATTAACATCCACAACCACTTAATTAACATCCACGACCACTTAATTAACATCCACAACCACTTAAGTTTCACACACCAGCATAAGTTTCACACACCACCATAAGTCATTTGGTCGCACACACACATATATATTTATATAAAGCAGCTCAGCTAGCCTAAGATTTGGATTGCTTCAGTTCCCAGAGCTGGACTCCACGTCGTCCAGTTCCTTCCAAACAGCTTGAACTAGGCTCTTCATCCTCGCATCAACATACTTGGTCAACTTGGTGTTCATTCCCTGAACATACTTGTTCAACTTGAAGTTCATTCCCTCCATGTAGTCTTTGATATCAGTCTGTGCGGCCTCTATGCGGATCCGAACAAGTTCCGGTGCCCCTCCATCCGAATCTCAAGCTCGTCGGTGCATTGGATCGAGCTCCTCTTCAAGTTCAACATCCCCTTCGATTCCTCCGCAAATCTCGCGGGAAAAGCAACGGTAAACTTTTTCAAAATCCCCTTTTCTCGATCTCTCAATGTGGTTCATTCTAGGCGATTTCCTCCAGTCAAAAGCTTCATCTAGCACCCTAGAACTCATGCCTAAAATCTCATTTCGATTCATGAACTCCTCAACTCACAATAGGTGATTAGGGTTCATCCCGCCTGGGGCGGGTGACCCGGCCTTCCGCGGGGGTGACCCCTTCTTGCTCGTTTCTCTACCCAATCATAATCCCTTATTGTATATCTCTCTCAGATGGGTCGAGACAAAGTTCAAGGCAAAGGGAAGGAGATTCAAAGTGACGAAGACGCTTCAAGTGAAGATCATGACCGTGCCTCCGATGATGATTACTCTCAACCCGCTCGCACAAAGAGGTCCATGCCCCAAGATCCTCTGGCTCGTGCTCTTGGTCGTGGTCGCGGAGATAGTGGCAATCCCATGCTAAGGAAGAAGGTGTTGACAAGTGGCCCTAAGGGAAGTCGTGCTCGAATGAAGAATGCAAGCACCGGCGATGAAGGGGGACGTTATGATGATGATGTTGACATATCTATCTATACAAGGATGGTTGTCCCCATTCATCCACCGGAACGGACACGCAAACACCCCAAGTTGGTTGATTATTCCAAGCATGCCAATGACATCTCACCTCTCCAGTTCCAAGATCCATGGAAGCTTTCACAAAATTTCTTTTGTGATGATCATTTTTGGCGTGCCCATCAAGCCGATTGGTATGAATCCGTCATCAACACTAAGAAGACCATTACCACGAATATGAAATGGATTGATTGGCAACACTTGCATGACCTCACCCCCCACTTGGAGAAATTGCTCACGCCGTCTACCTTCGTTGTCATGCGCAAGGTATATCTCATCTTATGATGTTCTCTTGCAATTGGTGTGATGAGGTCGTAGCTCAATTCTATGCCACCCTTTATGTTGATGATGATCAGAATGTCATGCACTTTTCAATTGGAGGCAAGAGGTTTAAGATCACTTTGTTTGAGTTTGCTTCACTCGTTAAGCTTCGTGGTGCAAAAGACAACAACACTTCCAACCATCTTGTTTGCTTGCACGATAGTGATGAACTTGATGTGTGCAAAATGGAGTTTATGTATGACAAGGCTTATGGAGATATTCATTATGGACATCCTAGTGGTCTCACTCCTTATTACAAGTTGATGTATCTTCTTTTCCGCAACACTTTGTGTCCTAGGGGTGGTAATTCCGACAAAATCTCCAAGTATGCACGGAACCTTTTGTTTCAAATGGCTCCTAACCAACCTCAATTCAATGCTTGTCATTGCCTCTGGAGTGAAATAATTGCATGCTCTTATCAAGGCTCTGCATGTCACTATTCTCCTTATGTTTTTGCAATGGTCAAGCACACATCCAAGTTTAATCTTCAATGGGACATTGAGCACAAAAAGTATAACACTCCTAAAGGGAAACTCGAGGAGTCTTTTCATCTTGGCAAGCATTGCACTTGGATTGATGCTAAAGGTCCACTTCTGGGTGCCTATCCCGTGGAAGGCTTAGGTGCTCCCGGTGCTTAATCTTCACAAGCTCCACCTCCAAGTCAATCCTATGGACAATTACCCAAAGAAGGTCCTTCTCATTTTCATGGTGCTCCTAAGAAAACGAAGGGTAAATTGGATTTTCTTGCCAAGGGTCTCTTTTCTTGCTTCAACATTGGTCGTCAAAATGCAAGAGAGCATGACAACGATAGAAAGTGGCATGCACAGGAGTATCATAAGGCTGAAATGGAGAGGAAGGCCATCATGGCAAAATTGAATATGCCACACTCTCCCGTTCGTGAGCTTAGGACCTTTGATCCTCCATCTCTGGTTGAAAATCCTTGGGAAGATCTTGCTTCTTGGGTTGAAGAAGAAGATGATGAGGCCACCGAAGACGAAGGGTGACTCCCCTTTTTGGTGTTTGTTGACAAAGGGGGAGTGAATTTGTTGATGATTGATGAATGGAAGCCCCCACACTTATCCTTTTATCTATCTTTGGACTTGTTATTTATGTAATGGTTTATGAACTTGTAATGAACTATGTGTGGTGTGATGTATGGTGTGCCAAGTGAGAACTCTTATTTATGTAAGACTTATTTGTGGTACTCTATTATGCTAGTGTGATGTATTGAACCTTATTTATCGTGTGCGATGCATGTGTTGGTTGATGATATGTTGTTTCTCACTTTATTGTTCTGATATATCTTGTCATATGCATCACGGTTTATGTTGGCGTTCCTTAACCTCAACACTGGGCACCGTGGCAGTGTGAGCGTGTAAGAAACTCCCGGGTACACTGACGAGTGCGAACAAATCTGCAAGCGCACGGATACACCGTTGTAGCACTTCTCCCTAGGGGAATGAGTATTCCCGTCGGGTTTCGTTCCCTCAGGACGGCGAGTAACCAGAGAGGGTCTATCCAAGGACACCAGCTTTCGCTGGGATAGGTCGGGATACAAGAAGCACTTCCTTAAGGGACTTAGCTCTCAAGATGTTATTCTGTCAGGTCTTAGTCATCCCCGCGGGGCGACAACACTCCAGGGTGCTAGCAAGCGAGCCCAACTCGGTACGCGACGTAAGAGAGTTGACAAAGGGTCCAACAGGCTGTCACCACTGCGCCCTACCTCTACGCTACGATCGTACGTGGTCTTCGCAGGAAAACCAGGGCCCAAACACCACGTCTGTACCCCAGATAAATACTATAATGCGGTTACGTCTGTCGACCCGCAACTATACTATAGCAACCATATAGATACGGTCCCACGAACAAGGGAAAGATCGGAATCAGATCATAGCATTGAACTAGGAGCAGAAAGGAAGCTATGGATGCAGCAAAACGAGATATAGCAGACTTATTTAACTAAACAGGATCAGAGCATGCAAACAAGTAAATGAACTACGGCTCTGGCTCTAAAGGATCGAAGCCTTGTGTCATGAAGAACACAAGCCTCTAACTTATGAACGAGCCACGAACACAAGAACAAATCAATCATGCATGATGTCCACTATAGTCTAAATAAGAAATGCTGAAATACTCACTTTGATCTAAATAAAGAATAAGCATCCATGAGGACATCAACTCACTCCTTACCCCTACTCTACCTCTCAACTAATCCTAATCTAGATCTCTCCTCATCACCATTCTACCACAAAGAGGTGAGAATCACCTCTCATGGGCAGAATTGGAGAGAGGGAGAGAGAGCTACACAAGAGAGAAGTGAAACTTGAGAGCTTGATGGTGTGTGAGAAATGGAGCCCCTCCCCTCCTATTTATAGACAAGGAGGAGGCTTGCTCTGGGGCTCAAAGTGCCCCTAAACACCCGGGAATGCAGCGAAGAGCCAATGAGCAACCAGCACGTGGACGGGGAGGATCAACCAACCCTAGGTCGGTTCGACCGATCCTAGGGTCGGTCAAACTCTCTGGCCGGCCATCTGGCCCGTGCTTCCTCTGACTCGCTTGCATGTGGGCCCTAATGGCTCTCCTCCGTGCATGGCACATTTCCTGGTGGTTTAGTTTGGCAAAGTGGGCCGATGGATCCATGTGATGTTGACGTGGCAGCGTATGATTCGTTGAGAGTCCTTCACATGGATTGGTGACATCATGGATCCAGGAGAATCCATGTGGCAGCCCCTGATTGGCCAGCCTTTGAGTGCCTTGGATTGGAGTGGAGTGAAAGTGCATTGATCCCTCCCATTTCTTAAGCTAATACCTGCATTCGAATAGACATCGACACTGGTGGAAAGTATGAGTTTAAGCACCTATTCTAGTGTGGATGCGCAATTCATGGTCAAATTTGCAGGAGTTGATGGCCTTGAAAATGGCAAATATTGACCGTCAACAGTTTATTGCTCATCACACTTATGCACCATGTGTTGTATGCAATGATTTAGGGGGAGCCTACTCTAAATATGTGCAATTGGCATTTGAGGCCATTCTAGTTGAAGAATCACATATTTAGGGGGAGTTCTTTTCTAAATAATTGGACACAATCCTTGAATTTTATTCCTCTCTTGTGAGCTCAAATTATGGTTGTCATCAATCACCAAAAAGGGGGAGATTGAAAGTGCATCTAGGCCCCTAATTATTTTGGTGATAATGACAATTATAATTTGAGTATTTGATGGTTTATCTAAGATGTGTACAGGCATAAAGGAGATAAAATTTCATATGTGAAAGGAAGGACCTCAATTTCGTATATATGTGTTGAAGCTCAAATCGGCGATTTAATTTAAATTTCATTTCGAATTTGAGTATAGGAAACACCGTACTATAAAGAGGGACGTGTTTGATAGATCAAAGTTAGTTGCAAGTGCTTAAATTGAGATCTAACAACCTTTGAGAGACACTATGCACTCACGGGCACGTTTTGCACCCTTTTTGTGCAGGGCGGGTGACCCGCCCCCTAGGGGCGGGTGACCCGTTTTGCCTCTAGTGAGAGGAGGGTGACCCGCCCCCACAGGGCGGGTGACCCGGGGTTGACAGGCGGGTGACCCGCCCTATGGAGCCAGGTGACCCAGCCTGTGCACAGTTTGACCCTAACGGCTAGTTCGGGAGTGAGGGATATTTATACCCCTTCTCCCTCCTTTCTAGGGTTCCGCCTCCTCCTCCATTGGAACTCCCCCTAAGCTCACTTCCCTCTCTCCCAACTCCCTTCTAAGCACTCCTAGCAAGGATTCAACCTAGGGTTTTGTTGGTGGTCGATTTCCGTCAACCTAGCCATGAGTTTACCTTCAATGTTGGTATTAATTTAATATCCATACCAATGATCCTAACCCCCTTGATATATCAAGTTCGTGTATGCATGCGGTTTTTGGAGTTTATTGTTTACGCAGGAATTGAGGACTTAAAAGGATGATTCCGGATATCGTTCATTGAGCACTTTGAAAGAGGATCGTGAAGCCCAGAACAAGTCAAGACACGACGTGAACATGACTCCAAATGACCCGAGGACTGAAGGACGAGAAGGCAATTCTCCGGGGACTTGAGCAGAAAATGCGGGATCTTGCGCGACAAGTACCCTTATCTATTTCATGGAGAAGATGACGTCAAGGGCCCACATGCATCTCGGCAGGAACTCCAAATATCACGAGAAGCATCCGGAAGAAAGCGGGGGGCGAACCGGGCCGAAACTGGCCTAGGCCGATCGGAATGGGCCGATCGGCCTGGCCCATTTCCTCGCCCATTCGTCACCCCCTTTGACCTAGATCCCCCTCGGGCTATTTATAGGTGCCACGCCAAAAGCCACGTATCAATTCATTCATCATTCGCCACCGAGGAGCAGAGAAGCTAGAGGGACACCATCTCGGAGAGGAGGGTCGAGCTAGTTGTCTAGGGCTACCCTAGCCGACGTGGGAACCTTGCAAGGAAGACCACGTCGGAGTTCCGGAGCTAGAATCAAGATCAAGGTAGGATCCCGGTTGGTGATCTTGTTCATGTATCATTCATGGTGAAGTTATTATATGATTCCGAATTCTAGAGATCAAGTGTCTCTTCTACGAATTCGTTCTTCTTGGGTTTGCTTCTTTTCAATCTATTCTCGAGATAGATTGCTCGGGGTGTTCTTGTAGCCGCGGTGGCTAGAGGTGCATACCGGATCTACCACGGATTGCGACATGCTCCTTGTGAGCGTGCTTGTAGGTTAACCGCTGAAAAACCGGAACGTCGTGATAGGACGCCTGGATCAGGTGTAAGGCGGCACCACAGGGGATGGAACGGAGACCACGGTTTAAAGAGGCTTTTAATTAGATTCGTTTTCTATCTTCATCTCTTGTTTGGAACTACAACAAAGGCACGATCTACCTTTCTAGATCGGTTATCTCTATGCTTTCTCTTGCTACCTCTTGAGTTTTATAGAGTAGATGCATTTGATCTTCTCTCAAAGATTCGAAGAGTTCTTTTCGCTTTAGTAGATTGATTCTTGTTTTACACACTGTTCTACAGATTCGATACCTTGGGTTCACACTTAAGGGAAGAAGGGTCCCATGGCTCGTTCGCTTGCGAGTCGAAGTTTACAACGAGATTCAACAGTCAACAAGCTCCCCCTTTTCTGGCGCCGTTGCCGGGGAACAAGTAATCAAGATCCAATCTATTATCGTGCTCGTAAATATTTTTCGTTTTCTTTTAGATTGTTCTGTTGCATCTACAAAGATTTGGTCATTCCATAAATTAAAAAAATCAATCTAATCTATTTTCTTCTTTTTTAAGTTCCTTTTTAGATTTTGTGTATATTTTGTTTATTGCTAACCCTAACAGGAGATGGACGGCCACCTCTCCAACAAACCGAAAAATTTTGTGGATGATCCAGAAAAACTTTACAGGCAAAGGAGACGCGCGGCACAAGCTAAGAAACTGGAATTTGCGAATCCAAAAGCGGAAGACGGATCGTCGGGATCGTTGTCGGAATCTCCACCTCAAAGTCCGAAAGCACCACTAAGTCCGAGAGGAGATCTGCAACAACCGCCCCCAATGGGAGATCCACAACCGGAACGCAAGAACCTCAAAGTCCGAAAGCACCACTAAGTCCGAAAGCACCACTAAGTCCGAGAGGAGCTATGCATCCCGGAACTCTGTGATATACCCGTTCTCAACCTTGATGACATCGCAAGACCGTTCGAGATCAAGACTTCAACCATCCGCAAGGTGCAATACTCGCCGTTCACCGGTAAAGAGGACCCTAACCTCCACATTCAAGCTTTTGTCCAGCTTTGTCAAACTTTCAAGATGGATGGGGTGACTCAAAATCAATTGAGGGTGAGGCTTTTTCCGTTCTCGCTACTTGGGAATGCTTTGCAATGGTTCTATACTTTGCCGATGGACACAGTGCAAAATTGGAAAGAGTTGATGAAGGCTTTCATGAAGGAATACTATTCACCGGGTAAGACTCAAATCTTGCGTAATAAGATTGCTACTTTTGCTCATTATCCTACAGAGACTATCGCAGAGGCTTTTGAGTGCTTCAATGAGTACATTCAGGCCGTGCCACATCACAAGTTCCCGAAGGAAGACCTCATACAAAAGTTCTATCGAGGGCTCAATATGGCATCGAGGACCGTAATTGATGCATCGGCGGGAGGATCTATCATTGAGCTTACTCCAGCGGAAGCTTTCACTCTATTCAAGAAGGTTGCGGACAATGATACATGGGCATCGTCGAGACGCTTACTTCCAGTTCAGCCCACGGGCAATGTCAAGGGTGTTTTGCAGGTTGAAAAGGAGGATCTTCTCGAAGGAAAAATTGACTCGCTCATGAGGAGGTTGGAGAAGATGGAAGTGGAAAAGAAAGAGGCTCAAGACCTAAAGGCCGCCGAAGAAAGATCCACATGTGAAGAGTGCGGGTGTACGGCCATGTCTAAAAAGATTGTCTGGGGGAAGCAAGGATGCTCGACTACATGAGGAAGGGTGATTTGCCGAATTATCGCTACGGTCAAGGTAGATCTCAATTTAATGCAAGTTCATCTCTTCAAAATGTGGTGCCTCTTCGTATACAATTGAAGGATTTCATGGACGAGCAAGCTAAGATCAACAAGGACACTGTCACTAAGTTCAAGGCTATGGACAAGATATTGGAGAATATTGATGGCAAGGTGACGGAGGTCGGAAGTTCCAACCAACAAGTGCTTAATATGATGAAGATGTTGGAGTCACAAGTGGGACAACCTTCCGGCCAATGAAGGAAAGCTACCGGGGCAGCCCCAAGGGTCCGAGTCGGCAAAAGCTATTCAAACTCGCTCGGGAAAGGAGACCGTGGATCCCGAAAATTCAGCCGGAGCAAGGAAGCCTAAGCAAACCGCCGAGACGGAAGGAAACATTAAGGAAAAAGTTGCTACTACTCCGGAGATAGTCACCGAAGAGCCGGAGTTTGAAATGCCAAGTGATGACACGAAGATACCACCGCTAAAGCCACGCTACTTCTGAGGTAAAATTGATAATGACTTTGAAAAATTTGTGGAAGTGGTGCGCAGGTTAAGCATCAACATGCCGCTATTGGACGCTTTTCAAGTTCCAACATACTCTCGCTACTTCAAAGACATACTTGCCAACAAGTATGAGATGGCGGCACTCAGGGGAGATCACATCAAGATGTCTGAGCAATGCAGCGCCGCTATTGCAAATCAAGGGCTGGCGAAGCAAAGAGACCCCGGATGTCCGACCATCCCATGTTCCATCGGCTCATTCAATTTCGAGAAGGCATTGTGCGATCTTGGGGCAAGTGTGAGCGTCATGCCAAAGGACGTGTTCGAGAAGCTACACCTACCAGAGCTAGAGCCCACGGCTATGAGTTTGGAGTTGGGTGACAATTCTATTCGCTACCCCGCGGGGATCGCCGTGGACGTACCCGTGAATGTTGGGGACTACATCATCCCCGTCGACTTCGTTGTGCTCGAGATGGGAGAAAGGGCGAAGCTACCTCTCATCCTTGGGAGGCCATTCCTCAAGACCGTCAGGGCAACCATCGACATCGCCAAGGGGGAGATCGAGTTTGACATTAACGGCGAACGGAGTATCTACAAGTTTCGTCCACGCTTCGAGGTATGCAATATGATTAACGTCAAATATGTTCTGCCTCATCGTCGCATTGTCAAGGAAGAGCCAAAGGAGAAGGAAGCGAAGAAAAGCAATGAAGTCAAGATTGTCGCGTCCATCAAGACAAAGGAACAAAGCCCGCCTATGAAGACCAAAAAGATGACAAGGCCAACTAATAAACCTGCGCCGAAGAAGATGGTGCGGAAGTGGGTACCCAAGATTGAAACGCTCGCAAAGAGCGTTGATCCGAAGTGAAGGAGTAAAGAAGTCTAGCTATGGACTCTAAACAAAGTGCTTGGTGGGAGGCAACCCGTTCGTCGAGTCAAGAATAAAGCTACCGGGAGGACAACCCGCTCAAGAATAAAGGCTACCGGGAGGCCAACCTGGAAGATTTTCAAGTTTCAAGAATCAATGGAGGCACATGAAGCAAGGAGACATGGGAGACAAGAGTTGACACAAAGAAAAGGAGAAATGAGATTAAGCTCATCATTCAAGGGAAAGGAGTGGATGAGAACGTTTGGGCGGTGGTCTAACGTGGAGCACGAGGCTAGGAGGTCCCAATGCACTAAAGAGCATCCTAGGAAAAAAGGAGAGCAATTGAGGGAAGAGAGGCCCTAGGCCGATCGGACTAGGCCGGTCGGCCTGGCTCCCTTTCTAAGCCCTCGGTGCTCCCCTTCGGATGGTAAGTCCTCCATCCCGTTGCAAGTTCATAGCCCCAAGTTCATAGTCCAGGAAGCTCCCAAACTCTCTAGAAAAATTCGTCCTCCAATCCTTAGTCCAAAAATCCTGAAAAAAAATTCACCACAATTCTTGTTCTTCCATATACTTTCTTTGTGCAATTTTTCTTCCGGCAAGAAACCTCGGGAGAGTTGTTTGAGTGTTCTTGCAGCAAGGAACCATGAGGAAGGCCGTCAACTTCGTTCTTGGGAAGAAACAATCATCATCATCATCGAAGGCGCCGTCGTCGGGCTCTTCGCGGAGGCACTCGGTCTCCGAGTCTCCGCGAAGCATGGAAGAAGATGTCGTGGCACCAAGGGGTGACATGCTACTCCTTGGTGGCATGAGGGATACACGAAGCTCGTCCATACGGTTCACCGAACTGCGTGGGCATACCGAGGAGCTGCCACGACGATCGACGCGCTCAACCATCCCTCCACCCTACAAGAGCAAGCGCTCAAAATATGGCTTCACCATTATGTCGAAGGAAGAAGAAGAGAGGCTTGGTTTTCTTGAAGGAAGGATTGTGGCGAATGTTGATTTTGATGATGATGCTCTACTCAAGTTGGGATTCCATTCGGATATTTATCAACTCTTAGATCACCTTGGGTGGACGCAATTTTCTAATGGAGTTACGGTACATGTGCACAAGGAACTTGCTCTTGAAATACTTATGACAATGAAGCCAGAGATCACGGAGGAAGGCATGGCATGCCTTTCATTCCGTCTTGAAGATATAGAGCAAGTGATCCCCTATGATTATATTAGAGAGTTGCTCGGTTTCAAGAAGAATGCACCAGAATTAGTTGAAGTCCAAGTCGTCCAAATTGAAGAATTTTGGGGAATGATTTCGGAGAAGGAGAATCGACAAAGAAATAGCATCAAGAATATTATTATCCAAGTCTTCCACTCATGGATGAGCAAGCGTATCATGGGAAGGATGAGAGAGACAAAGATCACCGACATGGAGTTGAATTGGCTATATGCGGGATTGGTGGCAAGACAAGAAATCAACCCGACATACATCATGATAAATCGGTGGGCTTGTGAAGCGGCCTCGGGAAGAGGAAGTATTGGTTCGGGTTGCTATTTGACAATGTTGGCTATTGCATTAAAGCCAACAATCCGAAGAAACCCACAACTTTTGCTTATTGGGACTTCATTGGGCATAGATTATTTGAGGCAAGGAAAGTATATAAGTGGAGATGAGAAGAAAGGATTCAGGGTGGCAGTGGTAAATATCCCTCTCCCGGGTATGAAATTGAAATTATTTGTCGCAGGGAGAGAAGATTGGTTGGGAGATGAACTGCATGTGGCAGCCAAGAAGAGCAAGAGAGGAGTCATAATTGAAGAAGGGTCATCATCCGCAGCCCAAGGAGGACAAGGAGCCACATTCCAAGGAGCACCAAGTGGTAGTGTACCTACCGGGTGGACCGGAGCACCATATGGCGGAGTTCCAATGCCACATTATGGAGGGATTCCATCACCACAAGTTAGAGTCCCAATGCAGCCATGTGGGGGTGTTCCAATGCAAGCATGGGGAGTGGAATGCCTTTGGGGCCTGCACCTCCAATGTATGGTCAACTGGGAGGCGCGTCGTACATAGTACCAAATGCGGTGTTTGTTCAACCTTATTCACATTTAGTCCAACCGCAACAAAGTGCAGTCATCATTGGAGCTTATGTGGAGAGGAATATGCAAGACACCGAGATCGTGCACTCGCACGTGAACAACATGCAAGAGGGAACGGCGAACATCACCTACCAACTTGGGCGCTTACATCTAATGCCACCGGAGGAGTTTCATGGAGGACCGATGCAACATTATTATGAGCAAGGATACAACGAACAACCACCGCAACAGTGAAGATGAAGGAAGGAAGACACATGCAAGTTTGGTTTGATTTTTATTTTTCCCTTTCTTTTATTTTGAGTTTGTGTGCAAGAATGTGTGTGTAGCATCTTCTATTTTATTTGATTTCAGCATGTGTGTGGTAGTAGTAGTTTTCATTTTCCATCGCCATGAATAAAGTTCACCATCGTTTTATAATTTTTAATATGGATGGAAAGTTGTACCATGCGATATGTGATGATCGTTGCCGCTTTGATCATCCCTAAACTTGTTTTATATATGATTAAGCTAGTGCTCTCCTTTAAAAACAAATCTGAAAATCAACTTAAATACTAGCTTAATCTTGTGTGGAGGTAACGATAATTTAAGTCCCATGGTGTTTTTCATGCTCTCATTTTTGGTTAAATCAAGGATGATTTCTTTTTATGCTTAAAATGATGCTAGCCTTATCATAATGACCACTTGCATTTTGCTCTACCCATCCAAAGCCATATTATGATTGAGTGAAAAACCTTAGTGTTTCAAGATTAATTTTTCAGTGCTTCAATTCAGATTTAGTTCTTAATGGTTCGAGTCTAAGAAGCTGGTCATTCTGTATTTTTGCGTATCGATCTTTTTGCTAGCGTTTCTATCCGTGCATTGTGAGTTTCCACATTGGGAATTTCGCAAATCTCGCTGGATATCCACCCACAAACCCATATCATCTCTTTTTGTGTTCACCTCCTTGATCAAACCCAAACTTGAGTATGGATGAATATTTTGAGGAAGACAACAAGAAGAAGGCGCCATCCAGTGGAGATAACTTCGGGAGATTCCAAAAAGACCCGTAGAAGATTTCGAGTATCTTTTTCCATAGAAGATTCCAAAAATTTCAGTACCACCTTGGCATTTTCCTTACACCTCTTTTGCTCGAGGACGAGCAACGTCTAAGCATGGGGGGGTTGCCAAGGAAGTACTAGTGTAGTCTAGAGTTCAAGGGGAGTTAAAAAAAATGAAAAATGAATGAAAAAGGAAAAAATGATGGAGAAAAGAAAAAGTATGATGAAAGAAAAAAAAGAATAAAGGAAAAAGTATGAGGAGAAAAATAAAGGAGAAAAAAAATATAAAGCTCCCTGGTTCTCTAGTTACACTTGAAAGGTTCAAAGAGCTTCAAGATCAAGACCCATACTCTTTTCCAACCATGTGCAATCCGATAACGAGGACTTTGCTTTTGCCTGGGATCACTTCATTCCATTTGCACATGTCCACCTATCTAAAAGTGTGTGTATTTTTCTCTCCCCCCTCCTTGAAACATTATTTTCCAATGACCTTTTTCACTAGGCTCGGTAATTCCATGAGGAACTTGTCTTCTTTTGTTTGCATTCCATTTGTGAAATCTTGATAGGACTAAACTTTCCCATAGCTCCATATAAAGCTTTCCACCAAATACTTGAGAGAGGAAAGGAGTAGTTCTAGTAGACTTGAGAGATAAGATGAGTTGAGAGTACATGAGCAAGATGTAAGGAGGTTTGTTATTGATATTGGTAAAGCAATTTTTCTATCTCGTTCTTAATTTTCAAAATATTTAAGATTTATTTCAATTTTGGGAGCATGATTAATTACTTGTGGAAAGAGCTTTATTGATATCTACCCTCCATGAAGAAGAAAGCTAGTTACACTATGAAACTTTAACTTATATAATTTTAGAGAGCATTATGTCTTTTTCATATATGATCAAGTGCAGGTTATGAACATTGAAGGGCAACACTGATATCCATTGAAGGCTTACTCGAGGACGAGCAAGGTTTAAGCATGGGGGGATGTTGGCGGTCGATTTCCGTCAACCTAGCCATGAGTTTACCTTCAATGTTGGTATTAATTTAATATCCATACTAATGATCCTAACCCCCTTGATATATCAAGTTCGTGTATGCATGTGGTTTTTGGAGTTTATTGTTTACGCAGGAATTAAGGACTTAAAAGGATGATTCCGGATATTGTTCATCGAGCACTTAGCAAGAGGATCGTGAAGCCCGGAACAAGTCAAGACACGACGTGAACATGACTCCAAATGACCCGAGGACCGAAGGACCAGAAGGCAATTCTCCGGGGACTTGAGCAGAAAATGCGGGAGCTTGCGCGACAAGTACCCTTATCTATTTCATGGAGAAGATGACGTCAAGGGCCCACATGCAACTCGGCAGGAACTCCAAATACCACGAGAAGCATCCAGAAGAAATCAGGGGGCGAACCGGGCCGAAACGGGCCCAGGCCGATCGGCCTGGCCCATTTCCTCGCCCATTCGTCGCCCCCTTTGACCTAGATTCCCCTCGGGCTATTTATAGGTGCCACGCCAAAAGCCACATATCAATTCATTCGTCATTCGCCACCGACGAGCAGAGAAGCTAGAGGGACACCATCTCGGAGAGGAGGGTCGAGCTAGTTGTCTAGGGCTACCCTAGCCGACGTGGGAACCTTGCAAGGAAGACCACGTCGGAGTTCCGGAGCTAGAATCAAGATCAAGGTAGGATCCTGGTTGGTGATCTTGTTCATGTATCATTCATGGTGAAGTTATGATATGAATCTGATTTCTAGCGATCAAGTGTCTCTTCTACGAATTCGTTCTTCTTGGGTTTGCTTCTTTTCAATCTATTCTCGAGATAGATTGCTCGGGGTGTTCTTGTAGCCGCGGTGGCTAGAGGTGCATACCAGATCTACCAAGGATTGCGACACGCTCCTTGTGAGTGTGCTTGTAGGTTAACCGCTGAAAAACCGGGACGTCGTGACAGGACGCCTGGATCAGGTGTAAGGCGGCACCACAGGGGATGGAATGAAGACCACGGTTTAAAGAGGCTTTTAATGAGATTCATTTTCTATCTCCATCTCTTGTTCGAAACTACAACAAAGGCACGATCTACCTTTCTAGATCGGTTATCTCTATGCTTTCTCTTGCTACCTCTTGAGTTTTATAGATTAGATGCATTTGATCTTCTCTCAAAGATTCGAAGAGTTCTTTGCGCTTTAGTAGATTGATTCTTGTTTTACACACTATTCCACGGATTTGATACCTTGGGTTCACACTTAAGGGAAGAAGGGTCCCATGGTTCGTTCACTTGCGAGTTGAAGTTTACAATGAGATTCAACCATCAACAGGTTTGGGTGTGAAAGACATTTGAGGTGTGAGATTAAGCCGCTTTGTGAGAGCTCTTCGTGTGTTCATCTCAAAAAGCACTTGTGGTGGCTTTGGTTCATCGATTCGCGTTTATTACTCTTGAAGATTACTTCTAGACGGTTAGGCGTCGCCCGTTGAGTGCCCTCTCCATGTGGAGCACCCGGGAATGTTTGTATTACCCTCTCCTTTGTGGAAATTTCTTAGTGAGCACCAATCTTCCTTTGTGGGGATTGGGTGCGGCAAGTGGCTCTTCATGATAGCCCTCCCTTTGTGAGAACCTCAACGGAGACGTAGCTTCCTTGGTGGAAGTGAACTTCGGATTAAATCTTTGTCTCTTGCTCGTTCGTGTTCATCTTCTCCTCTCTAACCCTAGAAGCTTATTTTGTCCCGATCTCTTTTTGTGTGTTGTTGCTTGGCATATCATCTTGTGTAGGTTGTCTACAACATCCTTGGTGAACTTTTGTTTCAAAGGGTTTCGGTAAAATCACTTCTTTCTTAAGTAATTCATTCTTGTTTTCCTGTCGTAGGGTGACCCGCCCTGATAGTCAGGGTGACCCCCCCTCCCCCCCGCGGATGACCCGGCCATAGGGTGCGGGTGACCCGGCATTTGATCCGCTGCTCAGTTTTTCCGGAAAATTTGAAGTGATCCTATTCACCCCCCCTGTAGGCATCACAAGGTCCTTTCAACAGCAAGACCAGGTACAGCCAGCCCCAGAAGATGCTCTACGCGCTACTCATCACCTCCCGCAAACTCCGACATTACTTCCAGTCACACAAGATCAAGGTCGTCTCGGCCTTCCCCCTTGGCGAGATCCTTCGGAGCCGCAACACCACTGGGCGCATCGTCAAGTGGTCCATCGAGCTAGGCGAGTTCGACCTAGAGTTCTGCCCCAGGCAGGCCATCAAGTCCCAGGGCATCGCAGACTTCGTCTCGGAGTGGATAGAGATCCAACAGCCTCCACCATCGGAGTGACCTGAGCACTGGAAAATGTACTTCGATGGTTCCCTGAACCTCGAAGGAGCTAGCACAGGCGTCCTTTTCATCTCCCCCCAGGGTGAGTACCTCAAGTATGTCCTGCAGATCCACTACAAGGCGTCCAACAATGGCGCTGATTACGAAGCCCTCATCCACGGCCTGCGCATCGCCGTCTCCCTCGGGATCAAGCGCCTCGTAGCCTACGACGATTCCAAGGTCGTCATCGACCAAGTCAGCAAGGACTCTGAAGCCAGGAAGGACACGATGGATGCCTACTATGCCGAGGTCCGTAAGCTCGAGCGTCACTTCGAAGGGCTTGAGTTCCACCATGTCCGCCGCAACAACAACGTCGCGGCCGATGTCCTCTCTAAGCTTGGCTCCAAGCGCGCACTAGTTCCGGCCGGTGTGTTCGTCCAAGACCTACGCAAGCCATCCATCAAGCTCATCACCGACCCAGAGTCGCCTGATAACGAGGTGACCTCGCCTGCAGGTCACGAGATCCTCATGATCGACGCAGAAGATGACTGGGGCCTTGACTTCATCACCTTCCTCCTCGAGCATCGAGTGCCTGAGGACAAGGCGGAGCGTGAGAAGATCACGAGGCGTAGCGCCAACTACGTCGTCGTCGGCAGTGAACTCTACTGGAGGTCTGCCTCCATAGGGGTGTTGATGAAATGCATCTTATGATCTAAGGACCTTAGGCTCTTGGATGAGATCCACGGCGGTGAGTGCAGCAACCACGCCGCCTCTTCCAACCTGGTGGGCAAGATCTTAAGGTCTGGCTTCTACTGGCCCACGGCCATGGCCGATGCCTAGGAACTTGTACGTTGATGCAAGGGATGCCAGTTCTTCGCCAAGCAGCAGCACGTCCCGGCTCATGCCCTGAGGACCATCCTTCCGTCCTGGCCCTTCGCGGTGCGGGGCCTCGACTCTGTGGGACCTTTCAAAACCGCCCCTAGCGGATACAAGCACATCATTGTGGCGGTGGATAAATTCACCAAGTGGATCGAGGTCCGTCCCGTATCCAGCGTCACGTCTAAAGAGGCGGCCAAGTTCATCGAGGAGATCACCCACCGCTTCGGGGTACCCAACAGAATCATCACCGACCATGGCACGGCCTTCACAGAAGCCGATTTCTGGGACTTCTACCAAGACAACCTGATCGACATATACTACTCCTCGGTGGCGCACCTGCGGTGCAACGGCCAGGTCGAGCGGGCCAACGGCATGGTCCTGCAGGCCATCAAAGACTGTATCTTCGACGGCTCAGTGCCTTACGCAACCAGGTTGCTCTCAGAGCTCCCTCACATCCTCTGGGTCTTAGGACTCAGGTCAGCTCAGCGACAGGGTACTCACCCTTCTTTTTGGTCTACGAGTCAGAGGCCATCCTCCCCACCGATGTGGCCTTCAGGGCTCCTCGCATCCAGAACTTCGACGAAGGAGATGTGGAGCAAACACGCAGGCTCGACCTTGACAGCGTCGAGGAACATCGTGTGGCCGCGCTCATGCGCCACACCCGCCACGAGCAGCAGCTATGTCGCTACCATGACCGCAACGTGCAGGAACGTTCCTTCAATGTTGGCGACCTAGTCTTGCGGCGGATCCAGAAGACCAAGGACATGCACAAGCTTTCTGCGCCTTGGGAAGGCCCCTTCATAGTTAAGGAGGTCATTGGACCGGCGACCTATTGTCTCCAATGGGCCGATGGCCAGGGCGTCTCGAACCCCTGGAATATCGAGCACTTACGTCGCTTCTATCCTTAGGAGCCTTGTATCACAACAAAGCTATGTACTCTATCTTTTGTACTTCGATATATATAAAAAGATTACCTTTTCGACCTGCTTTTATGAGTCTGTGTGTTCACCCCTCCCCTTCGACATGCTCGGGGGCTTGGTTTAAAACAGGACCCCTCACGCTCGGGGCTTGGTGTTAAGATCGGCCCTTCAAGCTCGGGGGCTTGGCTTTGCCAACCTAAGTGTCGTTCGACCTGGGGTTTCTACCTTTCTTTTCATCAGTGTTCCCTTACCACAACTTTTTGTACACCTTATAAGTATTCCTAGGTCGTGGGGTTGCTCGACCTTGGGTCCCAGACCCCCCTCTGCGTGTCGGCTGCACGTAAGCCTCCACGCCGAGCCGTGTAGCCGGTAAGCCATTCCTCCATTGAGTTGGATTAGCAGAGGGAAATGGTCCGGGCAGCTTCATCACCTTTGCGTTCTTATAAAGAGTATAAGAGTCAAATAAGGGATCACTTCAAACTTGCCTTTTCATTCATGCAAGGTTTATCTTACATCAAAAGGGTCCATGACCCATCGGCACTAATTGTCTGCTACGTCCTAAGTTACATTTACAGGTCTATTTTCTTCATAATCTCATCCGCGGCGGCCTAGATATCTTCAACGCCCACTAGGTGAGATAGGTCGAGCTCATTCTTGACCTTCTCAAGGTCGAAAGTCGGCACATGGTGCCTCACTGTGGCCAACGCGGTAGCAGTGGCGAGCTTGCCGCTATCCATCAGCAAGGTCTTCACGCGACCTTCCGCATCTTCTAGCCGCGCGACGAGCTCCTGTAGCCCGCCTTCGACCTTGGGGACGTAAATATCCACAAGGTACTCGGCGGCCTCCTTGAGGTTGCCCAGCTCCTTCTGAAGATCTGCAGTCATCTCTTGGTGATCAATAAGGGTTTGCATCGCTCGGCCCAGGTCGATCTCCAAATCCCTGCGCACACCAAATTCATATGCAGCATTCCGGGTATAGTAATACTCACTGGCAACGACCTCCTTGTGCTTCTCCTTGAGGATCTTCACCTGGTCCTTCGACTCCTTGAGGTCTTTCTTCAAGGCGGACTCCTTCTTCTTGGCATCTGCACTCAGTAAGGTCAGGATGGGTTCATCACGACGTAACTTCGGCATAAAGACTAAGGACGTCCCTAGACGTACCTGCGGCGGCGACCTTCAGCTCGTCCTCCACTTCCTTCGCCTTCAGCTTGGCGGATTCAAGCTCCTGCTTCAAGGCCTCCATCGCCTTGTCCTTCAAGGCGGCCTCGTCCTTGAGGCGCTTTATCTCTCCTGCGGCCTCAATCTTGGCCTGCAGCACGGCCTCCCGCGCCATGGTTAGCTCCGCGTGAAGCTTGGCGCCCTCCGTCAGCAGGCTTGCCCTGCCCTGTGCCCGCTCAGCGAGAGACTGCGGCCACACACTGTAAAAGTTCGTCCAATCAAGGCATCCAAGCGAATAAAAGACACAACCCCAAAAGGAATCGAGACTCACCATGAGTGTCCTGCCGATCGTCTTCGCCGCCTCCTTGATTGTCGCCTGCGCCACCTTAAAGTCGTCAAGGTCACGACTGTCGGCAAGGATGTCCTCCTCCCACGGAGTGCCGGCATAGAGGCACCGGTTCTGGTCGTCCTCCTCGCCTCCTCCTCCGGTCTCCGCCAACTGCGCCTCCGACAGGCCTCACTCGGGCGGGTCCTCCTGTCGAAGACCTTCCCCTTATTGCGCGCTATCAGCAGCGACCTGGGTCGCCACCGACGATGCTACCCCCATGGTCTCAGGGACCTTGCTGGTAACATCTCTGCCTGAGGTCGCCGGTGACTGCCCCACCGGCACCTTCTCGAGCTTCCGCCCAAAAGCCTCTTGGCCTGAGGCGTTCTTGCTGGCACCCGATGCAGTAGGAGTCCCCCTGCCCAAGGAGCACAAATTCGTCAGCATGACGTACTCAACAAGCCACGAAGATCAAGCAAAGTACGAAATCAAGCTCAATAACGTACCCGCTGCCAGTTTTCAATCAAAGCGACACCGGCCTGGGTGGCTCCCGCCTCGGCTTCTTATGCGACCCTTGGTCGCTCACACCCTCCGCGCCCGGCTTCGGCGGCTGCTCGCTTATAACCCCGAGCGCAGTGTCATCTCCCCCTGCGGCTGTTGTGTCGCCCGACCCTGCGGTGACGTCACGCGACCACGCGTCATCCTCCTCATCGAAGATGACCTCGACACTAGCTGTCGCCGTCTCCGACGACGCAGTGTTGTCCTTCCTCTTCCTCTTCTTCTTCTTCTCTGCCTCAATGGTGGCGGAGATGATCTTGGCGCCCTTGTGCGCCGGGATCTTACCGGTGACCTACCGCGTGCGCCGAGTCATTGGCACAGAGCTCGCCGTGGGAGGATCATCATCATCACTACCTCCCACCGATGAGTCAGAGAGGTAGTTGTCGAAGTACTCTTGCGGCGGAGTCCAGATGTCCTCCGCCGCCCAGACCTTGAAGCTGCATTCACCCTCGTTAGTGAGGGGAGCTGGGCTCCAGAACAAGCCCTCGCGACCCTGCAACAGGCGACCTTCATCTTAAATCGTGGGAACGCAAACTCAACAAAACAGGAATCAAGGTCGATCAGTGACTTACCACTTCGGCGGGCCGCTTGAGGGAAAACGCCTTGGGGCACGTCCGATTCTGGATCACCCTGTTGAAGAGCTCCCTCACCCGCGCCACCAACTCCTGCTTGGAGACCTTGCGCTACGCCACACGAGTTGGGTCGGCCAGGCCCTAGTACTCATAGGCTAGATGCACTCGATCTTGGATCGGTTGCAGTAGCCTCCAGCTGAAGCTCATGGCCACCGCGCCACCCGTCAGCCCCCCCCCCCGCTTTCAGCGTCGCAAGGTCCTCCAGCAGCATCTTGATGGCGTCCGCCTCCTGCGACGTCAGCTGGTTGGTCCACTCCGGCACCGGGACCGGCGCGAACCCTGACCTGGTCGCCAGCGCCGGCTTCAGGTTGTCGATGTAGAACTACCCTCGCCTCCAACCCTGGGTGTTGTTAGGCAGCTCCATGTCGATGTACACCATCTTCATGTGACGGCGTAGCATGAAGCCGACGGACCCCACGAAGCCACTCTTTCCCGTCTTCTTCACCTCGAAGAAGTACTGCCACAGGTCGAAGTGTGGTGGTATCCCCAAGTAGGCCTCGCACAAATGGATGAACGAGGAAATAGTGGTGATGGCGTTGGGGACGAGGTGTACCAGGTCGATGCGGTAGAAGTGGAGCAGCCCGCGGAAGAAGTCGCCCGCCGGAACTCCACATTCGCGCTCCACGTGCGCGATGAAGGCGACGGTCTCCCCAGTCCCCTCGGAGGGGAAGGCTTCGCCGGCGGCTGGCCTCCAGCCCACCTGCTCCCTGGGCTTCAGCAGCCCGCGCTCCACCAGACCTTTGAGCTGCGCCTCCGTCACCATCGAGTGCTCCCAAACGCTCTCCGGGGCCGGCACATGCTCTGGGGCCATTTCTTCCTCGTCGAACCCGACGGATCTAGCTCTAAACACTACCAAGGACTTCTTGCGCATATGGCGGCACTGGGCGTAGTGGATCTAAGCACGGCGGTCCCGGCGAATCTGCGCATGAAGGGTCTTGGCGGCAGATCGGAAACCCTAGCTGTTGCGGGGGAATGGAAGTGAGTGGGGTCCCCGACCCTTCACTCGGCCTTTTATAACTGGGCCGCATCAAGTGTGGTGGGCCGCGGTGCCCCAAACGTCCCTTCAGGTCCGGCGATATTCCCGACGACCCAACGCCTACATCGCCCAATGGCTCTTTCGGCCTAACGGCCACAGGTAGTAACGGCTTGTGCCGTGCGGGAATCCATGCCCGTTGGCCTTCTGCTCAACGGCCCGACGTTCATGGACTCGTTATGCCCTACTTCAAGCCCCTTCCCAACATTTTCTTCAAGGTCTATTGGCCTCTGACGACCTCCGGGTCCATGGCATCACCTTCACAAGGTCGACAGGTACTACCTCTTGGTAGGTTGCCTAAGCTTTCAATAGCAGGTTCACACCCCAGCTCCTAGGTCCTGCTACCTACTGGATTGCTTTAGCCTTTATGGCTGTTCTATACCAATGGCCCTGCGCTTAATTGCTCTACTGCCCGTTGGCGACCTCTTGGTCAAGTAGCACCTCCTTGAGGTTGCTAAGGCCCTGCTGCCTTCCAGGTCGAGTAGACCTAGATTTTTACAGGCTGACTACCTGCGTTGTGTCACTACACAACGGTCGTGTCGATTCAAGTCGACACGGGCTCCCCGTCTCTACAACAGGCCTCCTGAAGGTCAGCGTGCTATTACAGCCCTGCCAGGACCTTGGTATCCGTACCACTGCAGCCCGGGTGCCCCTACAGCTACTTAACACATGACATTCCTCATGCAAAACTATATTTACAGCTTCATAAGCTACAAGGAGTTTGGCCCTTGGCCAATTACAAGATACAAAGATATCAAAGGCCCTGAATCACCTTCCAAAGTGCTTACGACTCAGTCTACACTAATAAGGCTTGTTGCAAGCTTTCTTCTAACTTCAGGACCTACTTGACGACCTCTACAGCCACTGTGGAGGCAGCTGCCACACAGCCACCTCTACTCGCGCACCAACCGTTCTCCTGCGGCGCCCAGCGTCAAGTCTGAGCTTCCCCGCAAGATTGCATAAGGGACGAGCTTCAACACCATCCTCGCCGGGTGGAGTGCAACCTTCACCAGCATCACCTCAGGCCTGAAAGTGTCAGGGCCGACGATGCAACTGCTGCTTCATACTCCTCCTGGGTTCCTCGGTGGGACTGGGAGAAGAGGCCAATCGAGTTCTTCGAGCCTCGCAAGCATTCTTCTAGCTCCAAGCATGAACTACATCGACCCTATGCTCTGGCGGACGGACACAAGTCCCTGGCATGGCAATATTACTACACTGGATCATCTTGGTTCACCTTTGAAGATTGGTGTGGTTTGCTTCATGGTTTGGGCGCCTATTTATACCTCTAAGCACCTGACATTTGGTCTTATCCGCAAGCCAGCTTGCCTGGCGTCCTCATCCTCAAGGTCACTGTACACTCGTGGAACACGGGGTCACTATTTGCCTGTGGGAGGCATTGGCGCGCCTGTCCCCTACCTGATTGCATCCTGGAGCGCCTTTGTTTTTTGCGGGTGATAGCAACCTGTGCTACGTCTACATGCCGGCCTGTGATCGTACAGTGCACTCGTGACTCTGGCTGTGTCAACCTCGGCGACTGCTGACCTCTGCAAGATTCTGGAGCTTTTGTCCTATTGAATTGACATCACAAGAGCATCTGTTTCTTGAACAGAAGGTCGTAGGTTTGGCTATTTATTTTTTCTTCTTCTTCGGAGCATCAAACCAGCCATCCTGGTCGCTTTACTGCTCAGGGGCTACTACACTAGTGTGTCTTTCGACGCCCTATTTTTGCCAGGTCGCTTCGACCTAACGGAAGCCTGCTTCCACTACTTCTCTGTTCGACCTACCTTCGGTAGGCATGGCGACCTTTCCGAAGGTCGTGGCAGCCTCTACATTACACCCGACTCAGGTTAGGTTGGCGGTTCTGCAAGATCTACACCTCGTCTTCACTTCGACCATATGGACCTTCGACCCAGAAGCCCGACGTTCAACTTCGTGCGCGCATCGGAGGGGTTTTTCCTTTTTGATCCCCGTGCACCCTTCACAACCTCGACAGTGCCGTGCCATTGCTACTCTTCGACACAATCTCGCCTCGGCCGCTACACCTACTCGTCGATCGGGGGCTTGAGAGACATGGGTACCCATGGGTCCCCACCGGCCAGGGTCCCAGGGGCCCCTGACAAGTGGACCCGACCTTCGAGAAGACCCGCCGACCTACCAAGTTGGCCCAGCGACCTTTTCCGCACCCCTGACGACTGCGGGCGACCTGATCAAGATCCCGGAAGACCCGCGATGCTTGGCGTGCAAGTCAAGACACCAGGACCTGGCGCGCCGCCGCCTGTAGCTTCGAGTATCACAGGATACTCCTTTTAAACCAGGAGATAAGCCTCCCACAGTTGTAACCGACCCCGACACGGGTCAACCGACCTTGCCTGCAGACCCTAGCCCGTCCTCCCCATATAAGGCGGCCTAGGGCTCCATGCACAGGGACAACTCATCTTCAACCTCCCGCATAATCCACCACAACTGGACGTAGGGTATTACTCTCCGGAGGCCCGAACCAGTATAAACCCTTGTCTCCCTGTTCCTCGCCGCCATACTCGCCTAGTTCCGTGTGCATCCCGTGCATAACCACCTGCGCTCTTAAGTCCCGATCCCCCATTAACCTGCAAACCACTAGGGCAACCCCCTAGCGGATCTGACCAGGTCTCACCCCCTGACACCACCTTGAAAGCAAGACTTGAAGCTACCCAGGTAGCACTGAAAGCATCAGCCGTCGCAGCCTGTGAGGATAGGTTGAAGCTCCGAGAGAAGGAGTACTTGGTCGAGCCACTAGGAGCCACGTGCACAGACTACCAGACGCAAGTGTGGGGACTTGAGGAGAGGTTGCACCAGAACTACAACCATCTATGGCACTTGGGAGGAAGACTTTAGAGGCTCAGGACACTGCCAGCAAGACTAGCTCAGCTTGGAGAGACTCTGACTAGAGACGGGTGACCGAGTTTGGAGAGGTTGCAGCACTAGCACCCCCACAGAAGAGGCCGAAGCTGAGGACTGAGACGTTCGAGCAACCGCTGACACAGCTACCAGAACAACCAACATACCCGAGGGGCAGTGAGGAGACCCTAGAGATGAACAGAGCTTTGGAGAGTTCGGCAAACTACTTCAACCTACCACTGATTGAGATCCCAGACTACCCTGGAGTCAAAGATCCACCGTACTACTCAGTACCATAGAGTCCGAAGTTAGTGACGCCACCTTTCTCACCAGCTACAATTCTGAGGCAGGCACCTTGAGGGGATGATCTTGAGATCAGCAGAGTCAGTTGAGATCCGATAGAGTAGTGCCTTTCATGATGTTCTTGTTTAGATGCCACCCTTTATGTATCACATAGTAGCTCTCATGCTTCTAAGTAATCTTGAAGGTTGCTGGAGTAGACCTCGAGATACACACCTTTTGTATGGTGATCTTGCATGAGTGATTGGAGTTATCGATTTCTTTTGGTGTTCATGCTTCTTAATGTTTGTGTGATATTGTTTGTTGTTAGCTAGATACTCCTTGTTTGCTTAAATACCTTAAAGTTAATTTTTGACCACTCGTTTCTCACGATCTCAGTTCTTGGAATAGATGTCGGGGGTGAGGAGGTCAGGATGGCTCCTACGTTGTTTTGAGGAGGCTGCCAGGGAGGACGCTGAGCAGGAGGTCGTGGTCGTCGTGGAGGCCGTGCCCCACGTGGCGGACGCCGAGGTGGACACCGAGGCGGGCGAGGTGGTCGAGAAGGCCGTGGGGGCAGTGGACCCTGACCCAGAGGAGCCAGAGGAGGAGGCACTTGAGGAGGAAGTCGAGCCAGAGCCGAAACAGGAGCAGCCAGTTCCACCCAACCTAGCCGCCATGATGGCACTTCAGACCTAGCTGATGCAGACGATCGCCAACGTAGTGGTTCAGAACAACAATAGGAGGAACTTCAGGAACTAGCCAGAGAGCCTGCAGAAAAGAGTGGAGTGATTTTCCAAGATGCAACCACCGACCTTTGACAACTCAGCAGACCCACTTGCATGGGCGGGCCTAGCATGTATGCACGGGTATTCAATTGAATACCCAAAATTTTTGAAAAAAATCGATATATATATATAGTACATAGCATGTATATGTATCAAAAAGAAATAGAAAGAAGTAATTCTAAACACAAACTTTGCAAAGTAATAGCTTCATGGGCGCACACACACCGCCGCACCATCACTCCCCATGATCCAGGCCGTCGGCGCACACACACCACCGCACCGCATCCCGATCTACATGCGCGACGACAGCGAGGCGGCGGCTGCACCTATCCGCAATCCGCCGGTCTGGCAGATCCTCCAGACACCCACCCGTCCTCAAGTCTCTATCTATGTCTCTGACTGGCTGACACCCTGCGACCGTACTGCACTCCAGACAACAACCAGTGCTTGGCGTCGGCAGCCGTCCCAATCTGCTCCTACCCACGGCCGCGGCGGGCGGCAAGCCGGCCTAGCCGCGCAAATGACGACGAGCCGGTGATCGCAACCCAGTCCGGCTCCCGACCTGGCGGCTCCCACTGTCTTGCAGCACCCTAAGTCCTTTGTCAGTTCAGACTACCTGGTTTGCTTGTTAATTTGTGAATTATGATAATTCTAAAGAAATACAGTAGCTAGAATTAGAATTATTTCTGAAATTTGTGATTGCAATTTTAAGTTTAAATCATGAAGAGGAAGGTAGTAGTTCTACTACTGATTTAAGTTTTGTTAAGCCATTAAGGATAAAAAAGTTAACATATGTAGTTTGCATTTTATAAGCTTTCTTATCATTTTTCTCTTTTCATTTCAGATGTTGCAACTTGGATATGGTTATCGTTTAGTACATCTATTATCTCTCCGCGTCGAACAATTTGAAGTTACGGTAAATGTTATAAGGCCCTGTTTAGTTTCCGGAATTCTCAACAAAATTTTCACCTAGAGGACCATGTCAGTTCATTCCTTTTCTCTGTGCATGCAACCCAATGCAAAAAATTTTACTCATTTCACCAAAATTCTGGTACTTAATTATGTGCTATAATTTGAATTTTAGACTACCTAAAATTTTTTGCCCTTTGAAAATTTTGAATACCCAAACATCAAATCCTGAGCCCGCCCCTGCCCACTTGTGGCAGACAACTGGTTGAGGGAGATCGAGCAGAAGCTGGAGCTCACAGACCTTTCAGAGGAGGAGTGTGTAGCAGTTGCAGCACACTAGTTGATTGGCACAACAGAAGCTTGGTGGGACAGCTACTATGACTCGCACGAGGACTCGACCCACGTCACGTGGGCAGAGTTTGTGGAGGCAGTTATCGACAAGAAGACAGGCGAGTTCCGACACCTCAAGATGGGCTAGATGTCAGTGCAGGAGTACACCAACCGCTTTCAGGAGCTGATGAGGTACGCATCAGATGACTCCAACACCGAAAAGAAGATAGTGTACTGGTACAGGAAGGGTCTTCACTATGGGATGGCACACTGTTGACATTTCATAGCACGATCACTTAAGAAAAGATTTAGAATCCATCCTTAGCGACAACGCCAGAAATACTTGTTGGCATTTCTTAACGTCACTGCTAACGACGCCGAGTTAGCGTGAACATCAAGACTTACCAAAGGTAAATCTAACGATCATGAACGAATCCGCAAGCGCACAGATAAACCATTGTAGCATTTCCCCAAGGAAGGAGAATATTCCAAGGGTATCGTATCCGTGGAAGGCACTGGTAAACCAAGAGATAGATATAGAAGACAACAACTCAAAGACAGGGGTAACAGAAATGATATGATAGGGTAGTGTGACACACACTCTCATCTACCTCTACTCTAGTACACTATGGCTTAGGGGGAACATACGAGTTAGCTCTAGGTCCTAATGTACTAAACATACAAAGCTAGAAGATACAAGAGATAAACATAAAGCATTGCATGAAAGGGTAAGGTTCAACACCTAGGTACAAATGGGGAGATAGCCCGCGATGACCAGCACTCTGCAAAACTACTCTTTAGACTCATACAGCAATACCCTAGCACGGAGGGTTTCAATGGGTCCAACAGCTGTCACCACTGCGGCCTACCTCAATCGTTACGGGGGGCATGCTCATAACTAATGTAGCCACACAACCCAGGCACCATGCTTGTGTTGCTGCTAGACTTCACCCGGCCCGGGCTATTGTGACCCAGGGTGAGAGCCACCAGAAGACTGGTCAACTTAGACCGAGTACCGTAGCTTGAACACAAACTTCATGCAACACTAACATGCTATCTAACAAGATCAAACTAAGTCTAGACATACGAATGGATACGAACTCTCTTATGCCTAGTCAATAAGATCAGGGTCGTGTTCGTGAAGAACACGAGCCTCTAAATGATGAACAAACACATAAGGAATGAGTAAATCATCCTTCAAGTGGATCAAAGGGTAGTGTTCACGAAGAACACGAGCCTCTAAATGATGAACAAGAGATGAACTCATGAACATATCAATCATATGATCTACCACTACTTTATATGCAATAACTTAATAACTGAAGTAGATCAAAGTCATACAAAGAAATAAAGATACAAGAGAACTCATACCTAGACTCCAAAGTAGACTTGGAACCTGAATAAGAGCTACTCTAGCCTACCTCCTAGCCTTGGAAACTAAAAGTGAGAGGAGAATGGAGAGAGTGGTGCGCGAGAAATGGAGCCCCTCCCCTTCTATTTATAGGCTAGGAGGATCCTTGCTTCGGGGCTCAAACTCCACCAAAACACCCGGGGATGCAGCAAGTGACCAATGGGGAGCTACCATGTGGAGGGCTAGGATGGAAGCCCCCTAGGTCGGTTCGGCCGGCCACCTAGGGTGGCCCCCTGGCCTGTGCTTCCTCTGGGTGCCTGCCCTGTGGGCCCTTTGATCCTTCCCCCGTGCATGCCTCGTTTTGGAATCCTAGGTGGGCCCATGGATCCAAGTGAAGTCCATGTGTCGCTCTCTGATTTGTCAGTGAGTGCCTCCATTGGATCAGTGACGTGGATTGCCACGTGTTTCCTTGGTGGCTGCCACCTCCTCAGCTGAGTCGGCATGGATCTTACATAGAAGGTAGGTTTCCATCTCTTTTCATGCTTATTTCACCTACATACAAATAATCTCCAAGGACAAGTGGAACTACATTATTCAAACCAAAATGCAAGTAAATAATGCATATGCCTCCATTTATGTGAGAATATTGATGGCTGAAAGTAGTACTTAACAGTCGTCAACAAACTCCCCCAAGCTAAGCTCTTGCTCATCTCAAAGCAAGACATTAGGGACTTAGGTTGGTTGATCAGGAGTTGCTACGATGTTGTATTCTTGACTTATGGCAAACATACAGCAAAGTACTCTACCAAGAGTTGAGCAAGTTGGCAACATTCTTACCATTCACTTGATGACATGGGGCATATAGCTTCACCTGCCTTAGGCGGTTGTTGACACATTTTATCTTATATATTTATAAATCAACCAAACATGAGAAAAGGGCATAATTGTTAATACCAACTTAGAATAGGGTGTCACTAACAGTTTTCCTGGAGTTTTAGAGAATTCTATGTCTTGCAGGGACTAATCAGAAAAATAGGAAAAGGAACAATTCTAGAAGACTCCAGAGGACTCCGGAACTCAACGCGACTTGGCATCCAAGAAAGAAGCATCTGGAAGGGGCAAGGACCAACCAGGCTGAAGCAGACCCCGAGGGGGGCCCACCCCAGGCCGATCGCCCTGGTGGTGGGGCCGGTCGGCCTCCCCCGGGCACCAAGTCAGCCCTACTTCTGGAATGTTCTTCCACCGCCTATGAGGATCAATCTAAACTGTAGGTTAGGTCGGTTTGATCGTACGGCGCATGGCACCTCCTCATGACTATATAAGCAGCCCCCTGACCCCCTGGAAAGGAGAATCTGGCCTCAGTTCATACACCAGATCATTTCATCAAGTCGGAAATACTACGCCCTAGAAACACCATATAGCGAGAGTAGCTAACTAGTCTAGATCTAGGGGGAGGCAAGGAGTCTACTTGGCTCCTGATCATCTAGAAGCTGGTCGAGATACTGATCTAGCTTCGCTCTTGTAAGTTCTTCTTTATATGTTCTTTTACATTTGCTGTAGAGACATATGTTCTTATCAATGATTATATTCGAGATTATATGCATTGGTGTTTATTATGATTACATGTTTAGCATAGTTGATTTACCTTTATATTCGTGTACGGAGTTGTATAGCCCTCACCTAGATCATCTATTAACATGGGTGAGTGGTAAAGATAGTGTAAGCGTGGTGCTTATATTGTATTTACCTGCGATTGCACCCTACATGCCGGGTCGTGTGGTAGATCGTGGTGGTGACAGCACTATTGAGTCCTTTGTAATCCACCCCCCATGTGTAGGACTAGTGGAGCCTTATACTATTTGGGTTGTTTCAAGTTTCGGCCTTGATCCTCCTGGGTAGTCTCCCCATGCATAAGTATAATAGTTCTTCTTCCATGATTGTTAAATGTATTGCACTAATCATAGTATGCATTGACGTATAGTTTAGGGTTACCGAGGAGTATCCTCGCTAACTAGGCTGTGAATACGCTTCTCTTTCTATATTGACACTTTCTGGTGGTTCACTATGTTATGACTTGATCAATGCTATCATTATCATTATCTTTATGTGACTTATACCTATTTATAGTAATTGATATATTTTGGCCACTCTACATTACACAACTGAGAGATATGCATGTATTTGTTATTATAGATAGAAGACTTCTTTCCCTGTGGTAGAATATAGATACGATACCTGGTTTTACTCCTGGTTAAAATGCTACAATGGTATTTTCATATCTGTGCGCTTGCGGATACCCATTTATATATATTTTCTTATCTAGAGATGCAAGGCATGTGTAAGAGTACCAATCCATGCGTTTTAGTGGCACTTCTGTCAGGGATGACAACCTAGATCAAGTTGTGCTATGACCTGTAGCGGATTTATCTTTTAGTTTATCTGAAAGCAACATCTGATATACACTTAGCATCATGTTAAGATATACCTTTGCATTTCTGGCACCGTCGATAGAGATGGATTTTATATCTGTTTCTAGTCGATGACATTAGCAATGTTAACAAGCATTTTTGGCACCGTTGCCGGGGAAAGATAGTCTATAGCCTAAAAAAATAAATTTAGTAATAGCATGCATGCATCTCTCACACGTAATGTATCGAGAACCCAAATTATCATTGCTTAAACAGGCTTACCCTTGTTCTTTCCACTTTTGTCTATCTAATTTCAGGGTAATGTATGAATAAGAATCTTCCAGACAACTTCGTTTCAGATCCAGATAAAATCCTAAGGAATGCAAGGCCAAAGCCCAAGTCTCGGCCCACAACCTCTGCCTTGGAAGATTCAATCGTGCGAAGCTTAACACCCACGTTTAAAGTAATGGCAACCAAGACCCTTCGCGAGTACTCCGCACCGACCCTGGACAACATTCGCACTAGTCCGGCAGTCGCTGTGGGAGACATAGCCTTTGAGCTCAAGCCTGCACTGATTAACATGGTACAAGCTAGCTAATTTTGTGGAAAAGCTCATGAAGATGCCAACGCACACCTTCAACATTTCTTGGAGATATGAGGCACCATCACGATCAAAGATGTGCCAAGTGATGCAATCCTACTTCGCTTATTCCCATTCTCACTCTTGGGGCGAGCGAAGCAATGGTTTTACTCCAACAAAGACAGACTTACAACTTGGACACTGTGTTCTACTGCCTTTCTGGCAAAGTTCTTTCCTATAGGCAAAACCAATGCCTTACGGGGGAAAATTTCAAGTTTCCAGCAGCAACATGACGAATCTGTTCCTGAAGCGTGGGAGTGGTTCCAAGACTACATCTCAAAATGCCCACACCACGGAATGGAGAACTGGTTGCTCATGCAGACCTTCTACCACGGGCTCACTACCAACACTCGTGAAATGATGGATGCTGAAGCTGGAGGTGCTTTCCTGTCCCTTACACTTACTCAAGCTACTAACCTTGTGGAAAAGATGGCGTCCAATCAAGCTTGGAACGAGGAACGTCAACCCCGCAAGAAAGAAAGAGGAATGCACCAGCTCAAGGAGGTAGACATGCTGTCAGCCAAAATGGACTTAATCATGAAGAGGCTTGAAGACAAAGCCCTTGAGAAGAAGGAAGTCATGCAACTCTTCGAATCCCGCATGACCTGTGAAGAGTGTGGAAACACTGGACACTCGGGTAATCAATGCCCTCAGCTGGAGGAGGATGTGAATTACATCAACAACAACAACCAATATCGTCCCCAACAAAATCAAGGATGGACCCAGCAGAGGCCCCACTATCCAGGTAACTATTCAGGTAACTATCAAGGTAATAACTCTTCCAATAATTTCCCACCTTTAAGAGAGTTAGTCCAAAACCAGGGTAGAGTTATGGATAATCTGTCTAAGAAGTTAGCTTCCAATGATAAAATGTTAGAAACTATTAGTACTAAAATGGAAAGCTTTTCTTCTGCCATTAAGAACCAGCATAGTTTTAATAAAATGATAGAATCTCAGATATCTCAACTGGCATCATCTGTTCCCACGGCTAACCCAAGGTAAGATTCTGGGCCAGTCGGAAGAATTAGAATCTGCAAATCTTGTCGATATCTATTATGCAGGTCTGTGCTCTAATAAAACAGAAGAAGGCCCAAAGTGGACTGACTAGGGCATGCCTGCCGAGAGAGGAGATCCAGGGAGGCCCGTCATCACCATCACTATTGGAGCCTACACTTTCGAGAATGGACTTTGTGACTTTGGGTCTAGTGTCAACATAATGCCCAATGTAATATATGAGAAAATCAATGGTTCACCTTTATTGTACACAACCATGTGCTTGGAGCTTGTAGACCTGTGAGACATGGGTACCCTTGGGTCCCCACCGACCAGGCTCACGGCCGTCCCTGACAAGTAGGTCCGGCCTACCAGAAGACCCGCCGACCTGTCAGTGGGCCCAACCGACCTAGTTGGCAGCCCACACGACCTCCTGAAGACCTTCCAGAAGATTCCCCCGACGACCTAATTCAACACGACCTCAAGACTTGGCGTACAAGACAAGACATCGGTGGATTTCTACCAAAGCAGATCGACGGATAATGGCAAGTGTTATAATCTAGACTTAGGTCTCCTGGTCGTAACCGACCAGGAGTCTGGGAACCGACCTCATCCGCTGGCCAATATAAGGCGGACGAGGTGACCCTTGTATCCATACGCAATCCTCAAGCAATCTACACCAACAACTGGACGTAGGGTTTTACTCTCCGGAGGCCCGAACCAGTATAAACTCGCCGTGTTCTCTGTGTTCCGTGTGCTCTTGCACAACCTTCGAGTTCTTAGCCTTAGATTCCACCCCGCCGAACAACTAAACCACAGGGATTAACACCCTCGTGGGCTGTCCAGATCTCACCATCTGACAGGTTGCGCGCCAGGTAGGGGGGAATCAAGGTTCTTCGTGCAACTCGATGGCTTCGACCAACGGCGTCATCTTCCCGGAGAGCATGGCGGACATCCTCGCCAATCCCGTCGACATCTGCTTCGGCTCCATGCCGACGAAACCCACCGCTCCAGCCGCCTGCCTCGTCATCGAGAGCAACGCAGTCACCTCCGACCAACAGATCGGGACAGATCTGTTGATGGAATCCCACCCACCCACTCCTAGCGACCTGATCGTGGGGATCGATCGTGTTGAAGGCATGCTCTCCGACACGATCAAAATCTGCGAACGCGTCAAACGCCCTCGCAGGACCTCATCATCATCCAGCATGCCTCTTGGCTTGCGGAACGCAGCTCACATAGCATCCCGCTACATGAAACGCAAGATCCAGATCGAATCTAGACCCAAGACACCAGATCATGGAAACTGCAGGAGTCACCTCGACGAACCCTGCCCTATCGACGAGAATCCCAAACACACGGCTCGCCAGTGCCGTGTCCTCAAGAAGCTTCGACGACCTCTTACTGCGGCCCATCGCCGCCAGATGAACCGGGAGCCGTCTCCGGACCGCCTCGTGTTCCAGATCGCCCGCACAACTATCTCCCCGAACTATTCGGGAGAAGAGCTCGAGACCCTAGATCGCGAGGTCTTGGTCGTCTCTGTGGATGTACCACCTCAAGATGGAGAAACAGATGAACAACACGTGGAGCGCGAGAACGCCGACAGAGCTGCTCGTAGGCAACAAGAACTCGCTGCAGCTACTCCAGCCGCAGGTCAACATGCAGCCAACGCTGGGCAAGGCAACGACAACATCGGGGCGCAAACACCTGCAGCACCAGCAAACCATCGGCAGCATGAACCTCGTGCAAACCGCCTGCGTGCCAGAGACCTCCTGAGGGACTTTGAGTGAGACGGCCTCGACGTCTACAACTCTCCTCAAACCAACTTGGGAGCCGCCCTTGCTGCACTAAACCAGCTTGAGGATACTCCCACGATACGGCGTCTCCAAGCTAATGTCCGCGTCGCTGCCGCTCAGATTGAAGAAAGCGGCCCTGGATACAGTAGATCGGCAGCAAGTTCCTACTCCAGGAGTAGATCAGAACGTCCTCGCCAACGACGTCGTAGCAACGGTCCCCTTGAGCCAGTAGCTGAAGAGGGACGAGGTGAAAACAAAGTGATGCAACCGGCCAATCCCGCCGCCAACGCTGGAGCTAACCCTGCTGCCAACCCTACTGCCAATGCTGCAGCCAACCTTCCAGTCAATGCCGCTGCCAATGCTGCAGGTAACATCACCAACAATGCAGCTAATGCTGCCAATGCCCAAGCAAACGCCGCCGCAAACCCAAGGCAAAACGCCGGAGCATGACCTCCACCGGTGCAAGCTAACCACACTGAAGGAAGTCAGCGTCGACGTATAAGAGACGAAGTGGAGATAGCACGACGTGCTAACTACGACCGCGATCATGGGGTCCCCGACGCCCTTGATGCCAACAACCCCGTCCAAGCAACAGAGCTGCGGAACATGCATGACCAAGAACTTCTACGACGCGCCCAGTACGACCAAGACAACGACCCTCCCGATGACCTCTACGTCATCCCGACGGCCTACGCCCCGTCAGCAAGCCCGGGTGCGGTCAACAACTTCCCTGCGTTCTCACGACGTCTCCGGACGATCAGATACCCCAAAGACTTCAAGCCAGCTATCGAGAAATACGACGGTCGCTCCGACCCAAGTATATGGCTCAAAATGTACAGCATCGCAGCACGTGCTTCTAGAGGCAACGAAGACCACATGGCGGGATACTTCCCCCTTGTGATGGGCAAGGCGCCACTCCTGTGGCTCGACAATCTCCCAGCAGAGTGCATCACCTCTTGGGCAACATTGTCTCGGCTCTTCACAACCAACTACCAGGCGACCTACAACCGACCTGGTAACACTCATCACCTTGCCAGAGTGCGGATGAGACGCGAAGAAACTCTTCGGGAGTACACCAACCGCTACTTCGAGAACCGCAACACCCTCGCGGGTGTCAAAGACCAGGACGTCATCGCCTACTACAAGAAGGGAGTCACCAACATCAAGCTCTTCGAGAAGATCCATGAAGCTGACGCTCACACCATCGCCGACCTCATGGCTTACGTCGACAAGCTAGTCGACACTCAAGACGCGGTGATGCACGACTTCAATGGAGAGGATCACGATGATGGAGGAAACAGGTCGCGCAAGCGATCTGGCGAAGCTTACATGGCAGATCCACCAAGACCTTCCACCTTCCTTGAGGGTGACTTCAACATGGTCATGGACGACCAATGCCAGTTCCATCGCGACGCCAAACATACCATGAGGGAGTGTGAGCAGCTGAAGCGTGCCCTTGGGGTACCCTCCGAATCCAAGAAGGCCAAAAGCGACAACAATGACGACCAGAACGGTGACCAGCGTTTCGACAACCGTAACGGTCGACCTGATCGACGTGATTACCGTGACCGCAGACCCTACCGTCGCAACGACGACAGGGATCGACGTGATTATCGCCGCGACTACCGCCGCGATGACAGACGTGACGACTACCGTCGCAACGATCGTCACGACGACAACCGCAACGACAAGCGTGACGACCGAAGGGGTGATCGCCGTGATGACCAGCGCAATGACCACCGAGATGATCGGCGTGATGATCGACGTCGCCAGGACGACCACAACCGCAACGACAACAACCGCAAGGAGCGCTCTCCACCACAACCACCTAAAGGGGGCAACCCTAATGGTGCGTTTCAATCAGCCAACCGAGAGATCAACTTCATCGTCGGTGGTCGCCAAGCGACCAAAAGCAACAGGCAGCTCCGATCGAACGCAAGGGAGACCGGTCACGTCAACACTGAAACTCCACAACCTCTACGTTGGTCGGAGTTCCCAATCACTTTCTCCAGGAAAGATCATTGGGTCCACAAACCTAACCCCGGGACCTACCCGCTGGTCGTTAACCCCATAGTCGACGGGGCATTCCTGCCTAAGACCCTCATTGATGGGGGCAGCAGCCTGAACATCATCTTCACAGAGACGCTCAGAAAGATGGACTTCGACTTCAACAAGATGACCGCCTGCGACGAACCCTTTTATGGGGTTGTACCCGGCAAGGCTGCATACCCCATAGGTCGTGTATGCTTGCCGGTTACCTTCGGCACAAAGGAGAACTTCCGCACGGAGTACTTAACGTTTGAGGTCGCGGACTTCCGCTCCTCCTACCATGCCATCCTCGGCCGACCTATGCTGGCCAAATTCATGGCCATACCTCATCACACCTACCTCATCATGAAGATGTCGGCACCAAACGGAATCCTTTCCGTCCTCGGGGACATCATGGTCTCCTACAACTGCGAGAGCGCCACCGTCGAGCTCTCCAAAGACTCCGCGCTCAAAGCTGCAGCAACGGTCATGGTCGCCCAGGCAGCCAAGATCGACCAAACCACTCTGGAGGTGCCAGAGCAGAAGCGCACAAGCACAGCTTTGGACCCAAGTCCAGCTGTAAAGAAGGTTTGCCTCGGCCTGCCCGATGCATCCAAGGAAGTCGTCATTGGGGCCAACCTCGACCCCAAATAGGAACTCGCACTCACCAGTTTCCTCAGGGACAACACTGACATCTTCTCATGGAG
This sequence comes from Cenchrus fungigraminus, assembly GCA_036936925.1. NCBI lineage: Eukaryota > Viridiplantae > Streptophyta > Magnoliopsida > Poales > Poaceae > Cenchrus > Cenchrus fungigraminus. Next base: position 7,516,147 of record CM072775.1, on the reverse strand, counting down.
CCCTTCCGACATGCCCGGTGTCCCCAGGAGGCTGGCTGAGCACGCACTTGAAGTAAACAAGACTGCACGACCTATCAAGCAAAAGCTCCGGCGATTTGCAAAAGATAGAAAGCAGGCCATAGAAGTAGAAGTCTGTAAGCTCTTAGCTGCACGATTTATCAAAGAGTGTAAACACCCGGTTTGGCTCGCAAACCCGGTCCTTGTACCAAAGAAAACTGGTGGATTAAGGTTGTGTATCGATTACACCGATCTCAACAAGCACTGCCCGAAAGATCCCTTCCCTCTTCCTCGCATTGACCAGGTCGTGGACTCCACGGCTAGTAGCGTTCTACTCTGCTTCCTTGACTGCTACTCGGGATATCACCAGATAGCCCTGCACCCCGACGACGAAGACAAAACAGCGTTCATAACGCCCCATGGCATCTACTGTTACAAGGTCATGACTTTTGGCCTAAAAAACGCTGGAGCAACATATCAGAAGGCAATTCAGAAGTGCCTGAAGTCGCAAATCGGGAAGAACGTCGAAGCCTACGTATACGATGTGGTCGTCAAGACTACCGAGGAAGATCAGCTCATCGCCGACCTCACCGAAACCTTCGCCAATCTACGGGAGTTCCAATGGAAGCTCAACCCGGCCAAGTGTCTTCGGTGGACCCTCCAGATTGCTCCTGGGCTTCATGGTCGGGCACCGAGGCATTGAAGCCAACCCTGCGAAGGTCAACGCTATACGCAACATGGCCAAGCCGTCTAGCAAGAAAGATGTCATGAAGCTTACAGGGATGATGGCGGCTCTAGGTCGTTTCATCAGCAAGCTCGGCGAGAAAGGCTTACCCTTCTTCAAGCTATTGAAGAAGGCGGACAAGTTTGTGTGGGACGACGAGGCACAAAAGGCATTTGAAGCTCTCAAGGAATCCTTGACGACACCACCAGTTATGACACAACTAGTTCCGAGAGAAACACTCCTCCTTTACATCTCTGCCACCACTAATGTAGTCAGCATGGTTCTCGTCGCTGAACGAGAAGAAGAAGGGCAGGCCTATCCTGTTCAACAACTTGTGTATTACGTGAGCGAGGTCCTGGCCGACGCTAAGACATGTTACTCACAACCTCAGAAGTTGCTCTACGCACTCCTGATTACGTTGAGAAAGCTTCGTCATTACTTCCAAGCCCACAAGATCACGGTCCCATCGTCGTTTCCACTAGGAGAAATCATCCGCAATCGTGACGCCAACGGCCACATCGTCAAGTGGTCGGTCGAGCTTGGAGAGTTTGACATCGAGTTTTGCCCTCGGCAAGCAATCAAGTCACAGATCCTCGCAGACTTTGTGTCTGAGTGGACAGAGATCCAGATGCCCCCTCCCAAGGAGCGGCCCGAACACTGGATAATGTACTTCGACGGTGCCCTAAACCTCGAAGGAGCAGGCGCAGGCGTATTACTCATCTCTCCTCTGGGGGAACAGCTCAAGTACGTCCTGCAGATACAATACAAGGCCTCCAACAATGGAGTAGAGTACGAAGCCCTGATTCACGGACTCCGTATAGTAGTGTCCCTTGGCATCAAGCGACTACTAGCTTTTGGTGATTCCAAGGTCGTCATCGAGCAAGTCAACAAGGAGTGGGGCTGCGTCAAAGACACAATGGATGCCTACTGTGCTGAGATTCGCAAACTCAAAGGACACTTCGAAGGGATTGAGTTTCAGCACGTACCACGAAACAACAACGTAGCAGCCGACGTACTCTCCAAACTAGGCTCTCGACGAGCTCTAGTCCCGGCAGGCGTTTTTGTCCAAGACTTACGCAAGCCTTCAATCAAGCTACTGGACCCAGACAGTCCAGATTCACCTCAACACGAACAAGCCTCAGCACCCCCCCGCGACGTGCTGATGACAGAAAAAGAAGATGATTGGCGCAAGCCTTTCATAGACTTCATACTCGACCAACTCGTTCCAGAAGACAAAGCAGAACGTGAGCGTATCACATGACGAAGTGCCAACTACGTCATGATTGGTACCGACCTCTATAGAAAAGCCGCCTCCACAAGCGTCTTGATGAAGTGCATCTTGCGATCAGAAGGTCTACAGCTCCTGGCTGAGATCCACAGCGGCGAATGTGGCTGCCACGCAGCATCCGCCAACCTGGTCGGTAAGGCGTACCGATCTGGATTCTACTGGCCCACGGCCATGACCGACGCAAAAGACCCCGTAAAGAGGTGCAAAGGATGCCAATTCTTTGCCAAACAGTAGCACCTGCCAGCTCAAGCCCTGCTCACAATTCCTCCATCACGGCCCTTTGCCATGTGGGGCCTCGACTCAGTGGGACCGTTACGAACGGCCCCAGGCGGATACAGGTTTATACTAGTAGCTGTCGACAAATTTACCAAGTGGATTGAAGTCTGACCTGTTGCGAAAGTAACATCGGAAGAAGCAGCAAAATTCATGCAAGACATAACATACCGCTTCGGTGTGCCTAACAGGATCATCACCGACCTGGGCACGGTCTTTACCGGCTCTGCCTTTTGGGATTTCTGTCAGGATAACACCATCGACGTCTACTACTCCTCGGTCGCCCACCCTCGGTGCAACGGCCAGGTCGAGCGTGCCAATGGCATGGTCCTTCAGGCTATCAAAGATCGTATCTTTGACGATGCCTCAAACTACGCCACCCGGTGGTTAGCCGAGCTACCACACGTGATTTGGGGTCTAAGGACCCAAGTCAGCTCCGCCACGAGCTTTTCGCCCTTCTTTTTGGTCTACGGATCAGAAGCCATATTACCCACCGACGTCGCCTTTGGAGCTCCACGCATCCAATTCTACGAGGAAGGAGAAGCCGAGCAAACACGTCAAGTTGACCTAGATAGCCTTGAAGAACAGAGGCTAGCTGCCGTCATGAGACAAGCTCATCACGACCAACAACTTCGTCGGTATCACGATCGCAACGTTAGGGAAACTTCCTTCAACGTTGGCGACCTCGTCCTCAGGCGCATCCAGAAGACCGACGGCATGCACAAGCTCTCTGCTCCTTGGGAAGGACCCTTCATCATCACTGAAGTCATCAGCCCATCCACGTATCGCCTCCAATGGGGTGACGGGCAAGGAGTGCCAAACCCTTGGAACGTGGAACATCTACGACGATTCTACCCGTAGAATAGTTTTTAATTACAGCTATGTATTTCTTTTTACCTTTTTCAGATTAAATATTAGTTCAAGCAGTCATCTGCTGTGTGCCGAGCCCTACCTTCTCCTCTCTCATGTCATCAACACTCCCCCTCGACACGCTCGGGGGCTTGGCTAAAGCCAATACATGGGTCGTAAAACCTGAGGGTTATAATTTTCTCCTACTCCTCCCCCTCGACATGCTCGGGGGCTTGGCTCAAAGCCAACCTAAGGGTCATTCAGCCTGAGGACATCATCCCTAATGGGTATAAGCCCTCTGTCGCTGCGAGCATGCTTGGTCGATAAGGTCGCCAGACCTGAGTCCTAGACTCCTCCTCGCGCACCGACCTCACGTAAGCCTCCACGCTGAGCTGTGGAGGTCGGTAAGCCAGCCTCTCCATGAGTAGTAGTCAGCGAGGCAAGAAACAACACGTCGTCATCTACAAGACTACCAAGCTCGCGCAGGCACAAGGCAAGTACTTCACTTAGGCATAACAAAATATTCATCAAGAAGCATTGTTTACACGATAGAGAAGAGGAGGAGGTACAGCTCTTAGTCCAAGACTACTGCCCGCCGTCATCACCTTCATAGTCCAAGGAGTCCGCCACCTCCATGGCGGCATCTTGAACTTCCAGCTCCAGGGCTGCGAGGTCTTTTTCAGCATCAGCACCCCCCTTGACCTTGGCCATGTCAACATCGGGGTAGCGCGACTTCACCCTCACCAGCGCATCAGTAGCTGCCGCCAAGCTCGTCGCCTTCAGCAATGTGAGGAGTCTGTCAGGGGTCTCTATGAGACGATCAACAACAGACTTGGCCTCCCCCCCTTCAACCGGCACCGCTATGCAGTCCATAGCATAATTGACGGCGCCCTTCAGGTCGTTCAGCTCCACCTCATATCCTGCAATGGTTACTTGGTCATTCTGCAATGACTTCAAAGACACCTCAAGATTGACCTCAAGGTCTTGCCGAGCTCGTTTCTCATAAGCCAGCTTTTGAGATACGACATACTCACTGTCAGCAGCTTCTTTCATCACCCGCTTGAGCTCTTGGCCCCCAGCCTCGACCTCACGAAGCGTCACCTCCAAGGACCGGACCTTTTCCTTGGTGTTCTTTAGATCGTTGTTGAGGTCCTCCTCACGCTTGCGGAAGTCTGCAAAATATCCAACAAAATTGATACTCAACACAAAGACCTCAGCTCTACAAGAGGATTAACAACATAAAGTCTCGACCTTACCTATGCTCACAGCATTGAACTGCGCATTGGCCTCCTGGGTCCTGCGCTTTTCCTCGGCGAGATCGTCCTCGAGCTTCTTCTTCTCTACGGCCGCCGCCTCGCGGACCTGTTTGAGCTCTTGCTCAAGTTCAGTAACCCGCCGTTGCGTCGTCTCAGCGTTATTCAGCAGGTCGATCCGGCTCTTCGCACGATCTGCTAGCACCTGGTATAACACAACAGCTCGTCAGTAACAACTCAACAACACGTCGTTAGAAAAAACATCAGAGGCAAACTCACCGTCAATGCAACGTTGATGGTTATAATGCCGGTCCGCACGGCCTGCATATCTTCATTGTCGTCAAAGATGTCCTCCTGCCAAGGGGTATTATTCCAGTCAATCTCTCGTCGTGGCAACCTCGGGCTCGACAGAGAAGAATCAGGTACCTGTGCGCCAGACGTCCCCGGATCTTTCGGCGCTTGGTCAATCTGGGCCTGATCCTTGACCAGGTCTTCCTCCATCCCACCAGGCCTCGCGCTGATGGGATCCACGTCAATGACCCGCGGAGAAGTCGACGTCCCGACGTCCCCCACGGCACTTCCTGCTCCAGCATCATCTGCAGGTGGCGGATTTGCCGTCCTTGAGTATGTAGCCGGCGGCGGAGTCGCCCCCCTTTCATCAGCAGCCAGTGGCGGGGTCGCCGTTCTCGCATCATCAACCAATGACTGCGCCACGACCTTAGGGTCGGGCGACCTCGTGTGGGAAGGCGAGGCCTGAGCGCCCAGGGCGCGCTGAGGCTCCGCAACCGACCTACATAGTCCACCACACACAAACAAGCATAAAAAGCACGGCAACAATGAGTTAGAGATATCGAGTGTTCAAGACCTTACCTCGTGATGGTCGGGACACGAGGCTTCGGCCTAAAAATCTGCGGCCTATTCAAAACAGGCATATTTGCCTGCGTAGCAGCGACAGCTCGCTGCGCCTCCAATCCTTGACGCAGGGCATCCTCCGTCGTCTTCTGCACCAACTCCCGCTGCCTCTTGGCTGCGGGGCTCAACGACCTCCTCACCGATCGTTCTTCTACGACCGGTGGCTCGTCGGTGGCTTCATCTTCTTCTTCATCAGATTCGACCTCCCTGGACGGAGGTGTAGGAATCACCGGCGTCTCAACCGCCGGTGGAGGACTTGTCTTCCTCTTCCTCTTCTTCTTCTCCGCGGCCTTTACTGCGGTGACCTTAACAGCAGCCGTCGAGATTGACTGCTTCGCTACCGCCGCCCTGGTCTTGCGCCTGGGCTTCGCGGCACTACCCGCCTCCGGGCCGGTCCCGGCGTCGCCACCGACCTCAGTGTCGGTGTCCTCATCGGCCTCCACCGACGAGTCGGACTCGTAATACTCCAGCAGCCGGGCTGCTGGAGGTTGGTACTTGTCTGACCTCAGCTTCCGCCGGTGCTGCTCGCCTTCGCGAAGAGGTGCAGGGCACCAAAACTGACGTTCACGATCCTGCAACAACCAACGACCAAAAGGGTTAAACGACGTAAATCTACAAACAGAGTAAAACGACCTAAAATAGTCCCAGGACTTACCGGGTCAGCTGGCCTCTTCAGCGAATGTGCCTTGGGGCACTTCTTGATCTTCACCTTCCCAGAGTAGATCTGGGACACCCTGGCCGCCATCTCCTCCTTGGAGACCTTGCGGTTCACCTCACGAGTGGGGTCTGACTGCCCCCAGTATTCATACGTGGGGTGGACCCGATCCTTGATCGGCTGGACCAGCCGCCGGCAAAACGACCTGGCGACTGAACCCCCTGTCACACCCCAGTTCTTTGGGTCTTGGACCAGCTCCAGGACCTCCTTGATGTCATCAGCTTGACGAGAAGACAGCCCCAAGTCCCATTCAGAAATCTTCACAGGCTTGTGGCCAGAACGACGCGGAAGGGCCGGCAGCTGGTCGGTGATGTAGAACCACTCCGACCTCTACCCAGCAGTGTTGTCGGGGAGATCGCTGTCTATCCACTCTGACTTCAGGCCCGACCTCAAGCAGAACATTACAGCCCCCACTGGCCCAGACCTCTTGCCAGTACTCTTCACACAAAACAGGTGCCTCCAAAGAAGAAAGTGAGGTGATATCCCCAGATATGCCTCACAGAAGTGGATGAAGGTCGATACTACGGTGATGGAGTTGGGAACGAGATGTACCAGCTCCAGCTTGTAGTAGTAGAGAAGACCCCGGAAGAAGTCACCCGCGGGGAGGTTGAAGCCACGCTCAAAGTATGACGTGAAGACAACCTGCTCCTTCACGTCCTCGGTCGGGAACTCCTCTCCCACCGCCGCCTTCCACTCCACCTCCTCCTTCGGCCTCAGCAGCCCACGGTCCACCAAGGATTGGATCCTGGCCTCCGTCATCGTCGACCGCACCCACACAGTCCGTGGGTCCGGGATCGGGAGAGCTTCCGCCGCCATTTCTGCAGTAGGTTTGGATCTCGATTTGAAAGTACACAAGGTCTTGATGCGCATGCGCAGCAACGAATGGCGCGGGCGGCGGCGCTAGCACGCGGATGGCTGGAGCCGGCGATAGGATGGAGGCGCGCGCAAGGAAAGCGAGCGCAAGGCTACAGCGGCTACGGCGCGGTGGCGGCGATAGCGACGGGAGGAAGAAGAAGATGAGTGTGGTCAACCCCGACCCTTGATATTCTATTTATAGGGGGGTCCACCGGGTCCGCTCGTTGCGGCTCCTTCCGCCGTACGGTACTCACCGCAACGACTCTGTTCCGATAATTTCGCGAGAAGATCACGCCGGATTTTTCGCCAAGAGAATGAGCAACGACCTAAGCTCCGAGTTTAGGTCGTCAGTCACAGTAACGTCACTAGGTCATCCTGATGACAATATTTCGATCCTCACAAGGTCGATAAGCCCCCAAATCATATCAATTTAGGTCTTTTGACAAATCATTTTGTCAAAACGACCAAGTACATGACAGAAGAGAGCGAACATTACACGGGTCCTCCAAAGGTACACAGGTCGCCTGCGACCTCATTGGATCTAGAACCCGGCACAAAAATATAACCGTACTCGAAGACCTGATCTACCTAGAGCAATCCTTGAGGCGTACTCCGATATAGTAGAGTACGTCGCAAGAATTCTTCTAGCCTCAGGACCTCGACGGTGGCCTTGCGGTGAACAATTGCACGACGCTGCACGTAGTTGGGCACACTTTGTGCCTGACTATGGAATGCAGATACGAGCTTGCTCTTCGGCGCGGACTGCAGACCCTCAACGAGCACCACACGGTCGTCGAGGACTTACAGCTTCACCTCGGGCCTCTACAGCATCACCTCCAAACTCTACCTGGTACCACGCAAAGGCACGGTACAAAGAGTGGGGGTGCTGCCTACATTTCGCAAGAGTTCTTCTAGCTCCAAGCTTCTACAAACATGACATCCTACAATCTGGTGGACGGACACATGCCCATGGCATGGCCTCAAAACTACTCTGCAGCTTCATAGCTCAGCAATGCTCGGTGCTTGCCCTCCTCAAGCTTCACAGTGCTATTTATAGCGAAAAGCCAGGCCTCGGGCAGCTGGCGAAGTGATGACACTGAAACCACATGGGTCCAGTAGGCTTGTGGACATGTGAGTAATTAAAGACGATGACTTTATACCTGTCTCGCGACGTCTTTGTCGCTAGCGCATCAATGATGCCTGAGCCCGCCGCAGAATCACATGGCTACAATGCGCTCCTTGATTCGTGGGCAGTTTGTCGTTTTTTGGGTGGCAAGAGAATCTCCGACCACTGTTGACCCGTGACCTTGCAGTCTACGGAACAAGACAAAGCCTGACCATGTGTCAGAGGGCTCAGCGCCTCGTTATAACTGCGAATGACGACGACGATTATATGCACTTCTTCTATGACTCGACGTTTTTATTGCACCCGCTAGGCTCTGCATCCTGATGCACCCGCTATGACTCTGCACGTAAATGGACCTATTCCAATCAGCCTATATTTCTATTTCTTGAGCAGAATGGTCGTAGGTTCGATTGAAGACCTTGCGGGGTAGGCGTGCCTCGCTGCTCTGCCAGATCCTTCTGGGCGCCTGGAGATCAGAAGCATCATGGAGATCTACGATTTTCGTCGGGCCCCCGTGGTCAGTGTGCCTATTGCTGAGGTCGTCAACACCTCAGTACCATGGCTCCACTAGACGGCTGGCAGCTATGTTGGTCATCTGGACACCAAAACGACCTTCCTGAGGTCGGCGTGCCTTAATACCTAGGTCTTGCAATACCTCGGTACGTCTACGGCTCTGCCAACCTAGTTGGGCGCCCCGGATGCGTGACCTTCCGAGGTCGGTGTGCTCTTGTAACCCTGCCAGCCTGCTTTGGACACCCAGGATTTTACGTCGGGAACGAAGGCCTCCCTGTGGGGTGCGCGCCTGATGGCCCTGCCAAGTGCTTTCGGGTGCTTGGGCGCTATAGACTTGAGACCTTCTTGAGGTCGGCATGCCTCGGGTGGCTCTGCCAGACTCTTTGCAGCTATGCAAGATATCTGGGTGTCTCTACACTCCATACGTTGAAGATTAACATCACTTTGCCAAGCTTCATCGTTGACAACCTCTTCATGTGATGCGCCTTTCAAGATCCTGTTGGATATCCTCGAATACTCGACATTGATGATTTGAGGCCTCTTCGAGGTCGGCACGCCTATAAGACCTCCCTGAGGTCGGCCCTGCCAGACTCCTCGCAGCTATGCTAGGAGATCTGGCTATCTCTACACTTCGTTCGATCAAAACCATGACTCAGTTTTCTTCTCTTTTTTTGAGCATCAAACCAGCCATGCTGCCTGCTTCAATGCTCGGGGACTACTCTACGAGTGCATCTTCGACGCCCTCTTGTTTTCTTCGTCGTACCGACCTGTTGGGAAACCTGTTTCTCATCACATCGCTACTCGACCTACTTTCTCTTTTTTGGATCATCATAACGGCCATCTTGCCCGCCACGATGCTCGGATACTACTCTATGAGTGCATCGTTGATGCCCTCTGAATTTTTTCATCGTCGTTTCGATCTATTGGAAGCCTGCTTCCTATAGGTCGTCACTCGACCTCTCTTCGTTCAGCAAGACTACAAACAGGTCGGCTGCTAAGATGACTTGTTCTTTTATCTTTTGGACCGACGTGCATGCTATTCGACCTGTCGATAGCTCTACGACTTCGTCATGACCTTTCTAAGGTCGCTGCGCCTACACCTCACTCGGGGGCTTGTGAGACATGGGTACCCCTGGCTCCCCACCGACCAGGCTCACGGCCGTCCCTGACAAGTAGGTCCGGCCTACCAGAAGACCCGCCGACCTGTCAGTGGGCCCAACCGACCTAGTTGGCAGCCCACACGACCTCCTGAAGACCTTCCAGAAGATTCCCCCGACGACCTAATTCAACACGACCTCAAGACTTGACGTACAAGACAAGACATCGGTGGATTTCGACCAAAGCAGATCGACGGATAATGGCAAGTGTTGTAATCTAGACTTAGGTCTCCTGGTCGTAACCGACCAGGAGTCTGGGAACCGACCTCATCCGCTGGCCAATATAAGGCGGACGAGGTGACCCTTGTATCCATACGCAATCCTCAAGCAATCTACACCAACAACTGGACGTAGGGTTTTACTCTCTGGAGGCCCGAACCAGTATAAACTCGCCGTGTTCTCTGTGTTCTGTGTGCTCTTGCACAACCTTCGAGTTCTTAGCCTTAGATTCCACCCCGCCGAACAACTAAACCCCAGGGATTAACACCCCCGTGGGCTGTCCAGATCTCACCATCTGACAAGACCTGTCACTATGCTACCCTGAGGGCATCCTAGGCGACATATGTCTGGGGGTAGGAAGCTCCTACGTAGCTGCCGACTTCGCTGTTGTCGAGTCTCACGGAAGTGAGAACGCCCCAATCATTTTGGGACGTCCTTTCCTTGCCACAGTCAAAGCCATCATCTACGCCGACACCACGAAGATCATCTTCACCATCAACGGGAAGAGGGAGAGATTCAGTTTCAAGAACAAGATCCTGAGAACTCCTGCACACCCCCAATATCCTTACCCTCAAGAGTACAAGCCAGCTGTCGAGAAGAAAAGGAGAGATAGAAGGAGGAACAAGAAGAACAATCAACCTCGACCACACATGGAGGAAGTTTGGATGATCAACACGATTCAATCAGAAAACGAGAACTTGTTTCCTTCACCACTGCTGCCAAAGCTAGACGACCCTGGAGTGCCATCAATCCACTGCTCCATCAATCAATGGAACTTCCAGCGAGTTGTCTGCGACACGGGATCGGGCATCAACTTAATGTCTAAGGTAACTTATGAATTAATATACGATGACGTGCCTTTGTATTCCACCTATATAATGCTGCAGATGGCGGACCAATCACACCGATTCCCGAAGGGAATTGCACGAGATGTACCTGTCAAGATAAAGGATCACTATGTCCTAACTGACTTTGTAGTCATGGACATGGGAGATGAAGAGCAAGATCCTCCCATAGGACTTGGGAGACCGTTCCTGAACACCACAAGAGCGATCATCTACATCAGGACGGGCGAGATCCACTTCTAGTTCAGAACTGAGAAGGTACGCTGCTACTTTAATACTTACACTGACTCTGAGCAGCCCAAGAAGAACAAGACGCGTCTCCGCCTTCAGAAATTGCAACGCAAGCTGAACACGAAGTTGACGGACATCAATAATATTGAAGAATAGATTAATGAGAAGTCCGCTCAGCTCCTACCAGTCAAGAACTCTGGACCAGTTACCCCAAAAAGGTCTCCACCGAAGAAACAAGTTTGGAGGAAGAAAGACAAGAGTACACCTTCGGAAGACCAACCACTACCCGCGTCACCAATTGATCAATCATCGGCTAATACATCTACGCCACTCGTTGAGATCATTGAAGGCACCATACCAGACACGACATTCCGACGAGGTGTCATAGATGAAAGCACGCCATGGGAGTAAGTACTCGAAATTCTCGCCGAGAGGTAACTCGGTATTTATCTGAATATTTAATTTCTGCACTGTATATTTAAATTAGCATATTTCCTTTAGCATATTTACTTACCTATACTTGTATTAGAAAAAGACCATAAATATGTTTTCTGCATTTGCATATGTTCCTTAAGGCCCCATGTACTCCGTACCGTGGTGGCATAAAAAAATAAATATTGCATTCACATGTTTTTGCTTTAGCATCCCTTTTGCATATAAAAAATTACAAAAATATGTGGGCACATGAAGGTCCACACTTTTCAGAAAAACCCAAAAAGAAGTGGGCACATGAAGGCTCACAACATAATCCTAGAATTTGTCCCTTCGGGTATGTGCGAGATTAATATTTACAGAGAGAAATTAAGGAAGACCTGAAGGCAAACAAGTTCCAAGGATGAATCAAGGACTATTTCAAGATCTAGCTTGGGGGAGAGCACCCCCAGTTATCACGATAAGTATCATTATCCTAAGTTTTTAATATTAGCTAGTTATATGTTTGCCTAGAATTAAAGAGTCTTAGTTAAAAGTCTTAGTGTGAATAAATGCTAGAGTCTGCTAGTTGGCATTTCTCTTTAATAATGATCTTGATGATTTATGCTTGGAAATGATGAATAGTTGCTCCGCCGTAATTCCTCTTAAATACTTAGTTTTCAGACCTAGATTCTCCTAAAGCTTTAAATGCTTAATTTGCTCTAAACCCAAAACTCGTGGGAAGTACATGCTTAATCTGAGTCTAGGCTTTGAAGATGATTCATGAAAAGTTGAGCTGCTGTTTATCATATTCCTAGAGATGCTTGATTCCTGGTTTTCCTTTTAAAATCATGAAAAATCTTACATGATGAGTTCCTGTGTTTATGATCCTTGAGAGCTTGTCATACACATCAAGATCATTCCACTCCACCAATTATGCTGCTTCTAACCCGAAAGTACGCATTCTCCATAATCCATCAAGCCACCAGCCATGTTATAAAATAGCTCATGCAACTCTTGGATATGTCTCTCTCAATATGTCAAAAAGATTCGGGGGCTACATTCGAAAAAAAAGAGAGAGAGAAGAAAAAGTGAGATGAGAGAGGGAGAGAAAAGGACTAGTGTCATACTAGGCGAGAAGGGCCTATCTCCCTAAATAATAAATTTAGAAATGAATAATGGACACAAGTCCGAGGGCGAGAAGAGCCCACATCTCTAAGGAGAGAGAAAAATAGACAAAAGTCCGGGGCGAGTAGAACCCACCTCTCCAATAATGGAAAGCACAGATCTTAAAGTCTTAGAAAGAGAGATATAGTCCAAGAGCTTAAAAAAAGAAGAGATATTAGAAAAAGGCTAAAGGCTTACTGTTGGGTAGTTTAGCACCACACGAAATAAATCTGCAAGCGCACGGATACTGTTGTAGCTTTCACCTCAAAGTATTCCAAGGGTATCGAATCCAAGGGAACAGTGTGCACTAAGTTCGTACTAGTCAGTCCAAGGACACATCCAGATAAAAGGCAAGGATAGAGAGGATTCCTAAAGATAGCACTATAGATGAGATTAAAGGTCGATCTCTAGATAGAACTTGGCTTAGGGTACCGATAGCTCTGACTTAACAGGCGACTCCGGCACGCGGATCTATGTGGAACGGAGCTCTGACTATATCCAGCTGCGGAGGATCAATGAGGGCCAAACGGGCTGTCACCACCACCTGGACTGCCTCTACCTAACCTTGGGATAAGCTGAACGAATGATAACCGGTAGCGTGACAACACGTCTACGCTGTGGTTACTGCCGTAGCCAACGGACTACGGCACTCTGTACTTATAGAACTACGACCACGGAAGAGAACTGATCTCACTCACTATAGGTACTACTAGCTTATACTAAAGGCATACAGAAGAGTACTCAACCCCGTACTATGCTTCCAACGTATACGAATGACTTGCAACAGATGAACTCATAAACCCAGGATCTACGCACTAGTAGAGGAAAAAGTCTACTCATGCAACCTAGCATAAACTATTAGAAAGGAATCACGAACACACTTTATTCTAATCAGAGCATGCAAGCATATCCACTTTACTCTAAAAGACTAATCATACAAACGGGATACAAACTTGTGCACCTAATCAACTAGATTGAGGGGGCGTGTTCGTGAAGAACACGTGCCTCTAAATGATGAACAGGTGAAGAACACAAGAACATATCACTTGCACTTTGGTCTAAATAGAAAATGTAGAAATACTCACTTTACTCTAATTGAAGAATGAGCATCCATAAAGCTGCCCTTTCACTCTCTCCCTACCTTTGATCTAATCAACTACTCCACACTTACACTCTAGAAGGAGGAGAGGAGAGCCTCTCCTCTCAAGAGAAAAAATGAGAGAGGAGGAGAGGAGTTGTGTGTCTTCATTCTTACCCCCTCCCCTCATATTTATAGGCAAGGGAGTTTGGAGCACTTCTTGGTGATGTCCTGCAACTTCTGGGCGCAGCCAACCTTGTGGCGACATGTGTCCTCGCGGAACCGGTCTCTGGAGCTGAGAACCGAAGGAAACCGGAGGATCCTATGTGTTTTGAGCGCTGAATCGGTGCAAAAGACAGGAAACCAGGCCGAACCGGGGCTGGACCGACCGGTGGACCGAGCGACCCGCGCTTCCCGCGCATGCAGCATGCAACCGCCTCCGCCCGCACCAATGCCCGCGTGGCACGTGTCCCAGGCCGGGTCCTCCCGCGCGCAGCGCATCCGCGGCCTGCGGCAGCTTCTGCTGTACGCTGCATGTGCTGGGCCCGGTGATCCGCAGGAGTCCGCACCAGCCAACGGGAGATCGACACGTCGCCTGGCGGATCCAACCTCAGCCGCGTCACTGATCCGCAGGACTGGTGGGCAGCCAACCAGGGCATGCCACGTGGCCCGGCAGAGCACCTGTGTGCGCACCTGCGCTGGCGGCGCATGCCGCTGCTTGGCTGCCGCGTGTCCGTGGGCACCATGTGCTCCGGTGCCTGCGTGCCGGCGTGTTGACGCGCGCAGGTGGGTCCAGCTGGCGTGGTGTGGGTCCAGATGACGTCATCCCTTTTTGTCCTTTATGTATCTTGCGCATACGAACTCCGATGAAGGCATATAATATGTCCATCCCGATCGTCTCGACGAGCCCGTCGCAATGGTGCAGTCCAAATTGGCATTTGAGCTTGTTTATGACGACGTCCTTTAATAGCCATTGGACTACTTGCTCTCAATTGTACCGTCTGGCACGCATTTTGGTGCATCCTGCAACAAAAGCTAGAAACACCAACACTTGTGGAAATCATCAGTATCAAGCCCTATTCTAGTGTTGATGATCCTTTTATCATTATATTATGCAGGTATTGACGGTGTAAAAGTAGCACTTAACAGCCGTTAACAACACCCCCACACTTGACCTTTGCTCGTCCCGGGTAAAGGGAGTCAGATCAAGGTGAGACATGATATCCAAAGGTATGAAGCAAGCATAAGAGATATTCCAAACCATACCTTGTACTTGTGAACTCTGAAGTGTCTATCATGCTATCTTGGGTAGTTGAGGAATGGAACGATCAGAATCAAATCACTCCTGCTCATCATGTCAAGCAACTTGGGGTTTTGCAATAAATTTTCAAAAACAAACATTTGCTTAGCTCCTCATCTGATTCTCTCAGATCGCTCAATGTGTATATGTCCTCACCAAGGCATTAGATTGCCTTTCTTCATCCTACTTCTAATGATGGCTATATGTGGAGCTCAAGGTAGGATAAACGATAAAGCATACTTGTATCACATCTATTGCAAAGTCAAAAACCGGATCTAAGGAGAAAATCAAGTCATACAATCGGATCAAGATGTGCACATGTATGGATGTGATGGATATGGTAAGGTGAATACTCGGCCCGGAATGGGTGCTAGTTATTACCATCAAATTTTGGAACTCCATTTCGCATGATTCCATCTCTCTCCTTTTTCTTCTTTCTTTTGGACATGAGCTATCTCTTTTTTTCACTTTTTTCATGCTTTGAGCAATTTTTTTTTGACTCATGCCTTGAGCATGATCTTTTTTCTCTCATCTTTTTTTCTTGCATAGCCCATGTCTCTTTTTCAAGAATACTTTTGGAGAGAGAGGTCACACCACACACGGAGCTTTATTTTTATGAAATGGATGGATGATACAACGCTAACTTCCAGTGTAGAAGCATAACAAGGGGATATGGAGTGCACATGGATCTTGATCATGAAAGTATGAAAAGAATTCTCACAAGGGTCACAATAATTTGACAAAGCTCAATGTAATAACAAGCAGCATATGTGTATAAGGTTTTCAAGATAACTCATCATATGGCTTTGGTAGGACTTTGGCATATCAAAGAGGAGCTTTGCAAAGGGTTTTCAAATTTTCAAATAAAATTCCCAAGCACTCAAATATTTACAGAGAAGATCATATCATCAAACCATATCTCAAACGCCAACTACTTAGATGAGCATGAGTTCCCTAACGATATTTGTTCACAAGCATCAAGATGATAAGTAAGGATTAAAACATATGCAGGCCAACTACAGGAATCATTGTCATACAGACATCCCTGGGCCCACTACTCAGGTGGGTACTGGGACCGGCTACTCCGTGGGCCCCTGGGACTACTCGACTTGAGCTGCACGGTACCTGCTGGTGTGGAGCGCAAGGCAAACGGAGGATTAATACTCGGTTAGGAAGCTAGACATGTCTGGATCCATGTAGAGTACTCCTAACCGCACACGACTAGTACTCCTCTGGCAAACCGGCTTGTAACCCTACCTCCCGGACTATATAAGGTGAGGCAGGGACCCCTATCTCATCATCCGCATCATCCTGTAAACACACCCAATCAATCCAGAGCTACGCAGCATACAAGACGTAGGGTATTACGCACCTCGCGGCCCGAACCTGTCTAAATTGTGTGCCACGTGTCTCTCCTTCGAGTTACCGATCTCGGCGAGGCCACATTCATCTACCTCGGGTACTCCCCTTGGTAGGTTGTTGGTCTAAAATACCAACAGCTGGCGCGCCAGGTAGGGGATCTCGCCGAAGATCACATGGCGAACTCGACGGCTTCAATCGTCATCAAGCCAACCGCCGCTTTCAATCGCGGCGACACCTTCGTCTTCGGGTCCTGGGTCTGCACCGCTGACGGCGCTGGATCGTTCCAGCGCTACCTCACAATGACTCTGGATCCGGAGACCGGGCTCGTGACACTTCCCGAAGCCGTCACGGGTCAACTCGTCGAAAAATTCAACGAATTTTTGCTCTGCCAACAAGTCGCCGACTTCGAGCTTGGATCCGCCTCCAACTCGAACTCGACGTCGCCCTAGATCGTTTCATGCGAGCCGGCTCCTGAGCCATCGTGTTAGACAGTCCCCCTCCACGAGCACTTCCCATACGGTCTCTGCAACACCAGCAGGGTCCACGCAGAAGCTCTCGCCGCACGCCGGGCCGGCAAGGAGATCGCCTCCGAGTACTCCTCGGACTCCAACACCGCAACCGGCTACTACTCGGACTCTTCCTACGAGTTCGACTTCGGATCAGACCCAATCGAGCCCGAGTCTGAGCTCAACATGGCTGAGGAACTGCTGTCAGGTCCTGCGACTGGCCTGGTCATTACATCTACTCCCGCCGGTAGATTCGTCTACTGGCCCGACTGCAAACCCACAGACCTGACGGACGACAACTCACGCTGCGTCGCCTACCTCGATTCACTCCCCTTCCAGGACGGGACCCCACTGGCTCCAAACGACGAGCACACCCCCACCAAGGTGGCGACCACTGACTCTAGTCTCTGCACTCCGACCGTGAAGTCTTCATGACGACCGGAGATGCTGGGACCTCGGAAAATCGACCTGACCGGTACCTTGACGACATCTCAGAGGATGAGTTGTCCGCCAACGCACCTCCGAACGAGACCCCCGAAGACAAGAACGCCCGGCGTGACCGCAACAGGAAGCGGAACGATCGACGCAGACGTCTCCGGGAGACTCTCCCCATCCGGAACCTCAATGAGGCTCTGGAGCAAGTTGCCAACCGGGTACACACCACTCCTGAGCAATGCCTCATGTCTATCACCACGATAGCACGACAAGCCCAGGGGATCCGTGCAGGCGAAGTCATCGCTAAGCTCGCTGAAGATGCCTACTTCATGTGGGTCGACAATAGGGTCGCCCAAGTACCCCCTGCCGGAAACCACGATGCCACTAGTCGCAGCCCGGCAGATGCCGGACGCAACCGTGTCCGTGGCGAACACCAGCCAAACCCCAACCGCTCTAGGGCCTTGGCTGGAGGACCCTCACAGGGCGGCATCAACCAGGGTGGCACCGGAGGTAGTCGCGGCGGTGGCGGTGGTGGTGGCAGCAGCGGCGAAAGTTCATCCCATGGCGCCGGCAGAAGAGCTGGTGGCGGCGGCGAACGCGGAGGCCGAGGCCACGTGAACAGCCACGCCACTGGGAACGCACGTGGCGGCTACAACGCACGCCACAGGATCGACGAGATCCGTCGCAACAAGGCTACTGAAGCAAGCGACAGCGACGGCTTCCCCGCCTACTCTGCACGACTTCGCAATCTGCTCCTCCCTAAGAAATTCAAACCCCTCGGGATCACCAAGTATGACGCGAAGCAAGACCCAGTTCAGTGGCTCAGGTGCTATGCCTTGGCCATCGAAAACGTTGGTGGCAACAATGACGCAAAGTGCCTCTTCTTCCCTTTCTGCTTGGATCAAGCCCCACTCACGTGGCTCGAGTCACTCGAAAAGAACTCGATCGACGAGTGGGACCAGCTGAAAGCGCAGTTCACCAGCAACTTCGCGGGCGCCATGGGGCGCTCAGGTACCCGCATGGATCTGGCAATGGTCAAGCAAGAACAAGGCGAGACACTCCGCCAGTACATGCGGCGCTTCTTCGACAAGCGCGCGACCGTAGTCGACGTCACCGACAAAGAAGTCATCGACCTCTTCCAAGACGGGCTCTATCACCGTCGCACCTTCGAAGACTTCGGTCGCTGCCACCCGAGTTCTATCACCAAGCTCAAGGACATGATCACGTCATGGGCTGACGAAGAGGACAAGGCGAACACCAAGTACGACTCCATTCGCGGCAAGAACAAGAGCAACACGGGCGGCAACAACAACAACAACAAAGATCATGGGGGTCGCCACAACAACAACTACTCGAGCTCCAACCGCAAGCGCAAGCCAGACAATACAGTCGCGGCTATACAGCACCCTGCAAAGGACAACTCAAAAAAGACCTCAGGCGGCTTCAGAGACTTGCTCAAAGAGAAGTGCCCGTGGCATCTGGATGGCAATCACACCACCGAGCAGTGCTACCAGCTCCGGCGAGCAGTCAAGGATACTCCCGACCCACGGCCTCCTCACGACAAGAAGGGCAAGAAAAAAGTCGACGAGGGCAATGACGACTTCCAGGAACCTGACAAGACGGTGAATGTCCTATTCGGCGAACTACCCACCAGACGGTCTCAGAAGGCCACCCGACGGGAAGTCTTGAACATTGAACCAGCGGTGCCGACACCTCTAAGGTGGTCGGAGGTACCCATTACCTTCTCCCGCGCGGATCAATGGACAAGCTTCTCCGAGCCAGGACATTTTCCACTCGTCCTAAAACCTGTAGTCGCAGGCTCCAGACTCAACAAGGTACTCATCGACGGCGGGAGCGGACTCAATGTCCTCTTCACCAAGACCTTGAAGAAAATGAAGCTCGACATCACCGACATGCTCACCAAGAGCGTGTCACCCTTCTACGGGATTGTCCCCGGTAACGCAGCTATTCCACTAGGCTCAGTGGTCTTGCCAGTTACCTTCGGGGAGACAAGGGAGAACTACCGCACCGAGTACATCAAGTTCGAGGTTGCGGACTTCGAAATATCCTACCATGCCATCCTCGACAGACCAGCTATCGCCAAGTTCATGGCGGTACCCCACTACACCTACTTGGAACTAAAGATGCCAAGTCCTGCCGGAGTACTCACGCTACAAGGGGACTTGAAGGTCTCTTTCGACTACGACACCGAAGCCGTGGAACTCGCAGCGACCAACCAAGTCCCAATGTAATGATGGGGATCTTCGCTGCGTCCAAGAGGCTCGCCCCAACCGAACTCGAGATACCCGAGAAGACCGACACCGCGAACAAGCCTCAACTGTCAGAGGAAGTGCAGGTAAAGGCCATCGACCTCGGGACGGGCGACAGTAGCAAGACCACCATGATCGGCGCAGGGATCGACCCGAAGTAGGAAGACGCGCTCGTCAGCTTCCTTCGGGCTAACCGAGACATCTTCGCGTGGAAGCCAGCGGACATGCCAGGGGTGCCCAGGAGGCTGATTGAGCACTCACTCAACGTCGACCCTAAAGCTACTCCCAAACGACAATACCTTCGCCATTTCGCTGACGACCGACGGGATGCCATCAAGAAGGAACTCGCCAAACTACTCACGGCGGGCTTCATCCGTGAAGTCTTCCATCCTGAGTGGCTCGCCAACCCCGTCCTCGTCCGCAAGAAGAACACGAATGAGTGGAGGATGTGTGTCGACTACACCGATCTCAACAAGCATTGCCCCAAGGACCCCTTCGGGTTGCCGCGGATCGACCAAGTCATCGATTCCACGGCGGGCTGCGACCTGCTCTGCTTCCTCGACTGCTACTCCGGGTACCACAAGATCGCTATCAAATAAGAAGACCAGGAGAAGACCGCGTTCATCACCATGTTCGGCGCTTAGTGCTACACGACAATGTCGTTCGGGTTGAAGAACGCCGGCGCTACATACCAGCGAGCTATCCAGGCCTGCTTCAAGAAGCAGCTCAACAAGAATGTCGAAGCCTATGTGGATGACGTGGTCGTCAAGACCAGAAACTCCGATACGCTCATCGCCGATCTTGAAGAGACTTTCGCATCTCTGCGAGAGTACCAATGGAAGCTCAACCCCAACAAGTGTGTCTTCGGCGTACCATCTGGGAAACTACTCAGCTTCATCATTAGCCATCGCGGCATCGAAGCCAACCCCGAGAAGATCTCCGCCATCACCAATATGAAAGCTCCAACCTGCATCAAGGATGTCCAGAAGCTGACCGGGTGCATGGCGGCCCTGAACAGATTTATCTCGAAGCTTGGAGAACGGGGACTACCCTTCTTCAAACTACTCAAGCATCAAGAGAAGTTCGTATGGACCACGGAGGCTGATCAAGCTCTGGTGCAGCTCAAAGACTTCTTGTCAAAGCCACAGGTCCTCACGGCTCCTCGCAAAAAGGAGCAGCTACTGCTCTACCTCGCTGCGACTACTCATGTGGTCAGTACTGCCATCGTCGTCGAGCGGCAGGAAGAAGGCCACGCCGACCCAGTCCAGCGACCAGTCTACTTCATCAGTGAGGTTCTGTCAGAGTCCAAGGCACGGTACCAACCGGTCCAGAAGCTACTCTATGCAGTGCTCATCACCTCGCGGAAGCTACGACACTACTTCCAGGAGTACTCGATTGTCGTCATCACCGACTACCTGCTCGGTGACATACTCCGCAATCAGGATGCTACTAGAAGAATCTCCAAGTGGGCAGTCAAACTCGGCGCCCTCAATGTCGACTTCAAGCCATGTACCACTATCAAGTCTCAGGCACTAGTCGACTTCATGGCAGAGTGGCGGGAGAATCAGCTACCAACTCCAACCGAGCGGCCAGAACACTGGGTGATGTACTTCGATGGTTCACTCAAGCTTGAAGGCGCAGGTGCAGGAGTACTCCTGATCTCTCCAAAGGGTGAACAACTCAAGTACGTCCTGCAGATCTTCTGGAAGGTCTCAAACAACAAAGCCGAGTACAAAGCCCTACTCCATGGGTTCCGCCTTGCAATTTTATTGGGCATCAAGCGGCTACTAGTCTACGGCGATTCAGCAGTGGTCATCAACCAAGTCAATAAATCTTGGGATCGCAACAAGGAGAACATGGACGCCTACTGTCTGGAAGTCCACAAGCTCAAGAACAAGTTCTACGGTCTTGAGTTCCACCACGTCGTCCGCGACAACAATGTTGCACGGACGTCCTGTCGAAGGTTGGTTCTACCCGCGCGCAAGTACCTGTCGGAGTCTTCGTCCACGAGCTTCACGCGCCATCCATCCCGGAGCCGGCGCCAACGACCACTGACCCTGTGCTACCACAGTCCGGTCAGGAGGTCATGATGATCGATGTGGACTGGAGAAAACCCTTCATCGACTACATCCGCGAGCAGAAGGTTCCTTCCGACAAGAACATGGACGAACAACTAGTCTGTCGAGCCAAGACCTACGTACTAGTCGGAGACAAGCTCTACAGGCGGGGTGCCACTTCTGGAGTACTCATGAAGTGCATACCTCGGGATGAAGGCAAGGACATCTTGAAGGAGATCCACAAGGGCGTCTGCGGCAACCACGCGTCTTCTCGCACGCTGGTGAGCAAGGCTTTCCGACGAGCTTTCTACTGGCCCACAGCTCTGGCCGACGCTGAAGAACTCGTCAGAAAGTGCCAAGGATGTCAATTCTTCGCCAAGCAGCAACACGTTCCGGCCTACAAGCTAGTTACCATACCACCAACCTGGCCCTTTGCCTGCTGGGGGCTCGACATGATTGGGCCTCTGCCAACTGTGCTAGGAGGATTCAACAGAGTCTTGGTGGCCATCGACAAGTTCACCAAGTGGATCGAAGTCAAGCCGGTCACCTGCCCAAAGGCCGACAGAGTACTCGACTTCTTGGATGAGCTAGTGCATCGCTACGGGCTGCCCCACCGCATCATCACAGACTTGGGTTCCAATTGCAACAACCACCAGTTCTAGGAGTACTGTGAGAACAGCGGGATTGACATCCGGTACGTCTCAGTCACCCACCCCCGCGCCAACGGTCAAGTTGAGTGTGCCAACGGGATGGTACTCGACGCCCTCAAGAAGCGATTGCACGACGCAGCTAAGACCAAAGGAGGCAAGTCGATCAAGGAACTACCCAATGCACTCTGGGGGCTTCGTACTCAACCTACCAAGCCTACTGGGCAGTCGCCCTACTTCCTGGTCTACGGCTCCGAAGCTATTCTACCTGCCGATGTGATGTGGGAACCCCTGGCAGTACAGCAATATGACGAAGGCATCTCAGAAGATAGCAGACGGGTTGACATCGACAGCCTCGAAGAAGCCCGCTGCACCGCCCTCGTCCAGTCAGCAAGGTACCTAGAGGGTATCCGATGCTACCATGATCGCAACGTCAAGGAACGATCCTTCAACGTCGACGACCTAGTCCTCCGTCGCATCCAGAACACGGACGGACTACACAAGCTCAGCTCGCCGTGGGAAGGTCCCTTCTCAGTCTCCAAGGTGACCGAACCAGGCTCCTACCACCTCCAAACACTCGAAGGCGACAACATCAGCAACTCGTGGAACGTCGACCAGCTATGTCGCTTCTACGCGTAGTCGCTCGACTACTCATCTACGTGTCCAGTCTATACGGCTACTCATGAACTCTTCACTGTAAGCGGCCTCTCAATCCTAGCACTAGTCTCCGGACTACTCTTCTCCAAGATCCAGTGACAACGGCTACTAACGGATCTTGGGCTGCTCAGAGCATTCAGGACTCTAGCGGCGGTCTACAAGACCATGTACTCTAGATCCAGCCTATACGGCTACTAACGGATCTTCAGCTGTAAGCGGCTCAAGGGCCCTGGCAACCACCTAGCTGTTGGCGGCCTACGGGTCCTGGCGACTACACTTGTAAACGGCTCTGGCCATCCAGGTGTACTCCTTCATCAATAATAAAGATTGATTCTATTCAACTTCTTTACTGTGCCTTTCAGTCAGGCAGACTCTACCGAGTACTACTACTCACAACTTTTCCACGGTTTGGTACTCCGCGCACTTTGCTACAAGTGGCGGCCACGAGTACTCATTTCACATACAAAATGTGGACAACTTTCATTGATAATTCAAACAAGTCACTGACTACTTTGTTTGCTTTACAACTACTACTCTAGCTACCTCTACAGGTACATCTACTGGAGATTAAGCTTCTCTGCTACCTGCTCAGAGATGGGTGCCATCTCCTCAAGAAGGGTCTTGTACTGATCATCGCTACAGTTAGCCGCAAGACCGCCGGCTACCACATCCACCGGTGCCTTCGGGAAGTATGACTTCATGTACGCCAGCACCTGGTTTGGGATCGCCAGATGGTTGACATACGTCGCCAACCATCCGGGGGCTTCCTTCAAACGGTCCACCAGTGGAGCTATCTTGGGTCCGCCCGGATGCGGCACCAGCAATCTTGCGATGGGCAGTGCGGCTTCCTGAAGCTCTTTCAGCTGGCCTCGAAGCTTCTCGCAGTCTTCATTCAATTTCTGCAGAGATTTATAGCAATTTACAAGATTACGATCTGAGGCTTCACGAAGCTCCATGTGCGTGATGCACTCATGGCGCAGCTGGGTGTAGTTGTACTCAAGTACCTCTCTTTTGTCGGTCTCACAGTATACGATATTCTTGAGGTCCGTCTTCGACGCCTTCAGCTGGTCAACTCTTGCCTCAAGCTCTGCAGACAACTCAATTCAAGGTTAGACTATTCACAAGTGCTACAATAAGTACTCAAGGGCTTTGGCGGAAGACGTACCCTTGTTCTTTTGGCGTAGCGACTTGTTCTTCCGGATCAAGTCGTCCCTCTTCGCTTGCATCTCCTGCACCTCGTTATGGTACTGGGCGAAGGCGCCATCCAGCTTGGATTGGAGCAGAGCTCCATGCTTCTTCGACTTGTCTAGCTCCTTCTCCAGGCCTTCGGCGCGAAGAACTGTGTCACCATACCCCTTCAGAAGATCAGACTTCTGTCGAGACCGCTCCACCACATCCTGCGCAAGACAGAATTAGTCCATGAGTACTCAGTATTCAACAAAGCAAGACTAGTCAGGGTACCCGCAACGTACCTTGACCCATAGCTGGGTGCGGCGCCAGGACTCCATGCTCAGAGCGACAACGACTGGGTCGATAAGGTTGTCTTCTAGCAGCTCAAGACCCCCACGGCTTGATGATGCCGCCTCTGGCATGGGCGCCGAGCGAAGCGGCACAGCTTCTTCTATGATCGGCTCGCGGACGACTACTTCCGTACTTGCCCCGGGGAGCGGATCAACTCGCGCTTCTGCACTCAGCTCGGGGGCTACCATAGTCCCCAGCCCGGGGGCTGCTGCTGCCGTTGCCCCAACAACCGGTTCTGTGGGTTCTATCTCCACAGTAGCCGTCTCCATCGCCACGGCTTCAGGGATCGTGGCTTCCTCAGCTTGTGCTCCTGCCAAGATGAGTACAAGAAGTCGATTTCAACGACTACGACTACCTCGCATGATGACTACCAGATGTGACAGGACACATACCTTCAACCAAGGTGGCTTCTTCCAAAGTCGACTCCACCGCGGCTTCAGCTTGTGGCGGTGGTGTGGGTTCGCACACCTCTGCCGAGCGGTCCTCTCCATCGGCCGGAGTGCTAGCATCCCCACCATCCCACGACAAGTCCGTGGATTTCTTGTTTCACGAAGTATCCAGTCAGCAATGCAAGATTAACGACTACTTCCTCCTCGAGAGTTCAGGGAACTTACTGGGTTGATCGCACGACGGTCACGGTCGGAGCGCCAAGTATACTGGCAATGTCAACTATGCCAGCCTCGCTGCCAGTTCCGGCTTCAGCATGAGCCTCCTCTGGCTGCTGTTCCGCTGCAGCTGGGGAGGGGCCCTGTCCTTCTTCGACCGACGACCGCGAATCTATGGCGCTGGTCTCTTGTTGTGCCGCTACTGGTATGGGTTCTTCAGTGGTTGGAGGCGGGCTGACACTCTTCTCAGCTCCCTCCCCCACCATCTCCCAGACGTCCTCGTCGCCTTGATCAATGGGGTCCGAGGAGGGGATGTCCTGCAACAGGTCAAATGAGCTTGTCAGCACCAGACTACTCGTTGGCTATACTCGACTACTTTAGTCGTGGTATTCACCTCTTGGCTGGTGATTTCGGAGATCTTCAGCTTCTTGACAGCGCGTTTCTACGCCACGTTGCGCGGCTTCCTGGGCGGCACCGGCAAACTAGCCTCGAGGCTAGATGGCTTCTCGATGACCGGGCTGTTCGGCATCCCAGCTCAGCTGAACCTTGAGCGGAGTTGGAACCGCTACTGCAGCGTCTCTTAATCCTCGTCATCAGAGCTGTCCTCGATGACGACAACATCACTACCTTCACCGACTTCGCGACGCTCCTTCCCCTTGGGCTCCGCTTTCCCCTGCGCCTATCCTTCAAGTCGTGGAGGGGAGGGCGGGACGGAGATGTACTTCTCCACATCATCCTACAACATCAAGCAAGCATGAGTACGACTACGTCAAGCAAATCAGTACTCGGGGGCTTATGTCACTCAACAAGGACGTCGTGGTTTGGTGGCTGTGCCGCAGAGTACTCTGGCACCGGGCACGGTGTGTACGGGGGCATATCCTTGAAGATTTTGCCCAGCCACTCAACAAGGACGTCGTCCTCGACTTCGAAGCCAGGCATCCGGGACGTATCCTCGTCGCCGGTGTACTGGTACCCGAGGGTGTCTCGCGCCATCAGTGGCTGCACCCTCCTCTTCATAAAACTGAAGGCCACGTGCTCGGCCCTCAGTCCGGCCTCCCACAGGGCCTTGATCTTCTTCAGCAGCGGGGGTAGTTGGATACCTTCCTGCATGGTGGGCTCCGTGTTCCACCACGGCGCATGCTTCGGTTGACGACCGCTCGGCTACGACAGCTCCGGATGGTGGTTGCAGATGTAGAACCACTTTGCCTTCCAGTCCTGGTTGGAGTCTATCAACTTGTACGGCAGGTACTGGTCGGCGGCATCCTCTCGCATCTGAATCCTGGCGCCTCCGACTACTCGCGGGTCATTACTGCTCGGTTGCGGCTTCAACCGGAAGAATTTCCGAAACAAGATCCAGTGGGGCTTGATCCCCACAAAGGCTTCGCAGAAGTGTACAAAGATGGAGATGTGGAAGATACCATTGGGGTTGAGGTTGAGGTACTCGATTCCGTAGTACCTAAGGAGCCCCTTGAAGAAATCGCTGGCTGGCAGTGCAACTCCGCGCTCCACGAACCGGGCGAACATCGGGATCTCGTCCGGATTCTTCTCCATTGGGTATGGGTCCCAAGTGGCGGTGCACCATAGATCCATCTCCTTCTCGCGGAGGAATCCGCTGTTGACAAAGGCAAGAAGGTCCTCGGTTTTCAACTTTGCCTTCTTCCATTCCTTTGCCGGATTAGGGCGAAGGGAGGAGGGCGGCGACGACGACTGGCCGGCATCATCGGCCTCACTACGGCTCCTTTTCTTCGCTACACCGGTCTTCGAGCTCTTCGCCAGGGACGCCTTCGTCCTCCAAGTCACTGGAGTCTTCACTCGCATTCGCTCTAGGGCTGAGGAGGGGGTGGACTGCGACGGCGGGCGCAAGTAGATCCAATCTACTTTGTGGCGGCGGCGCCAGCAGAGGAGCAGAGAGGGCGGTCTCTCAGATCTAATCTGGGGGAATGCTACTGCTGGGAGTGAAAAACCCTAAGGAGTTCACCGGTTATTTATAACTTGCTAGCGCGGCTCAGTTCTGAATGAACGGATAAGCGCCAGGCGGGTGATTCAACAACAGCTGCCTGACTCTTCATATTCCAGTACTCGACGCTCTCAGTCTCGGGGGCTCGACTACATCTGGCGGATTTAGTGGGCTATATCAGATCAAGATTCCACTCCGGACACATTCTACTGTCAAGATGATCCTTCAATTCGAGAGAGAGTACTCGACTCAAGGCTCGGGGGCTCCGTGCCATGTGTCCTTCGGTTTTTTCTCCGGATTTTTCGGGATAAGATTGGCAGAACTTCAGATTGACCCTCAGCTTGAATCTGCGATTCGACCTAAGGCTCGGGGGCTACATTCCATATGGAATGCGATTCTCTGAATCGCATTTTCCATATGGTTTCTTCTTCAAGACAACACGAGTACTATTGAAGACCTTCGAGAGAAGCACTCGGGGACGCTTGGGGACTACTCAAGAAGACTTCAAGACTACTCAAAGATCAACTGGAGTACCTTCCAGCCTCGGGATGATTCCAGCATTCTTGAGGACTTTCGGCTTGTGGAACTCGGGGACACTCAAGGACTACTCGCCAAGGCCATCAAGACTACTCGAAGACATCCTGCTCGACTACAAAGTACTCGGGGGCTTGTCGTACAGACATCCCTGGGCCCACTACTCAGGTGGGTACTGGGACCGGCTACTCCGTGGGCCCCTGGGACTACTTGACTTGAGCTACATGGTACCTGTTGGCGTGGAGCGCAAGGCAAACGGAGGATTAGTACTCGGTTAGGAAGCTAGACATGTCCGGATCCATGTAGAGTACTCCTAGCCGCACACGACTAGTACTCCTCTAGCAAATCGGCTTGTAACCCTACCTCCTGGACTATATAAGGCGAGGCAGGGACCCCTATCTCATCATTCGCATCATCCTATAAACACACCCAATCAATCCAGAGCTACGCAGCATACAGGACGTAGGGTATTACGCACCTCGCGGCCCGAACCTGTCTAAATTGTGTGCCACGTGTCTCTCCTTCGAGTTACCGATCTCAGCGAGGCCAGATTCATCTACCTCGGGTACTCCCCTTGGTAGGTTGCCGGTCTAAAACACCGACAATCATGTAGAGCAAGCAAAGCACGAATTATTGAGTTTGATGTAAAGGATATTAATTGAAGTTCAAACAAACTCATGGATAAGGTAGAGTGGGATAGAGGGTGCACATACCATCGCTTCCGAAGGATAAGAGATCAAGGAAGACCAGTGGAGATTTGGCTGACCAGAGGGTAGCCGGGTCACTCTAGTTTACCTTGCTCTTGTCATGAAGGCGTAGTCGATGTTGTGCAGCGCCTGTGTGGGAGTTCTCTAATGGAAATGTTGATGATGAGCTTGAGAGAAATCCCCCACACTAGTGGTTGAACCTGGTGTTGTTCTTCAAGTGACAAAAAGGAAAACCAAAAGATGGACTCCGTTGGTTCGAGAACCAGTGAGTCTTTATTCAAAAACAAACATACATTTTTTTGTTTTTTTATCCACCATGAGTCCTAGCTCAACAAGACTGACAGGTCTTGGCTTACCTTCCCTTTTGAATCAAGCTCGACAACTTACCCCATTTAGATTTGGTTATTCCTGCAAGGGTTAGTCCGCATATACAACAGATATCCATGAAAGCATTAACTATAAGGTTCATCAATCAAACTCGACACCATGTCTTGTTTGATTGAAGAAGATGGTTTTAACCTAAGCACCATTCTTAATTTAAAACAACCTATGAAAGCATGTAGCTAAACATGCACTCAAACCATAGCATTACAAACATGGATAAAAGAAGCATAAAAGCATGATCAAGCTATTTTCAAAGGGATATAAACATGAGTATAAGAAGGTGAACATCGGGCAACCTCCCGGAAGGGCCTTGTTTAAAGTCAAAAGCAGGACGTACCTAGCTAGTTGGGCAAGATGCAAGAGCTAACATCATCTCCAAACCAGGATAAGATTTGGATGAGAGGAACTTTACTCGGGATGCTCACATACCTCCCCCACACTTGAAGTTTGCATTGCTAGGCAACAAAACTCAAGTGTGTGGAGATCAAGCTTCCTTTTGTAATGTTCCCTCACCAAAAACTTACCAAAGTTTTGAGGTGATGCAGCTCACATGTTCTTAGGTGCTACCTGTCCGTCGTTCTTTATAATCTTCACCTGAAAGGTTAGTGACCAAAAATACCCGAAGGACAACCTTATCCTAAAAACATGCTCTTGCTTTTTATTTGAAAAGGGAAATAAAGTCTAACCTAATCCAGGCTATCTCCTAGTAGTGCTTTGTTTACGGTCATAAGCTCGACCATGGGAACTTCTTCTTGCAGCTATCATTGGTGATGTCATTCCCGTCTCACCACCAATTATTGATGTGTCATTGAGGCGTGAAAGCGTTGTAGCAACTCCTGATCCTGCTATAGCATAGCTTTGCTAGGGACTAGCAAAGGGTAAGCTT
Organism: Cenchrus fungigraminus; assembly: GCA_036936925.1. Classification (NCBI taxonomy): domain Eukaryota; kingdom Viridiplantae; phylum Streptophyta; class Magnoliopsida; order Poales; family Poaceae; genus Cenchrus; species Cenchrus fungigraminus. The sequence continues at coordinate 7,486,706 of CM072775.1, read as the reverse complement.
GGGGGAGTTTGTTGACACATTTTATCTTATATATTTATAAGTCAACCAAACATGAGAAAAGGGCATAATTGTTAATACCAACTTAGAATAGGGTGTCACTAACAGTTTTCTTGGAGTTTTAGAGAATTCTATGTCTTTCAGGGACTAATCAGAAAAATAGGAAAATGAACAATTCTAGAAGACTCCAGAGGACTACGGAACTCAACGTGACTTGGCATCCAAGAAAGAAGAATCTGGAAGGGGCAAGGACCAACCAGGCCAAAGCAGACCTCGAGGGGGGCCCACCCCAGGCCGATCGGCCTGGTGGTGGGGCCGGTCAGCCTCCCCCGGGCGCCAAGTCAGCCCTACTTCTGAAATGTTCTTCCACCGCCTATGAGGATCAAACCGTAGGTTAGGATGGTTTGATTGTACGGCGCATGGCACCTCCTCAGGACTATATAAGCAGCCCCCTGACCCCCTGGAAAGGAGAATCTGGCCTCAGTTCATACACCAGATCAAGTCATCAAGTCAGAGATACTACACCCTAGAAACACCATATAGCGAGAGTACCTAACTAGTCTAGATCTAGGGGGAGGCAAGGCGTCTACTTAGCTACTGATCGTCTAGAAGCTGGTCGAGATACTGATCTAGCTTCGCTCTTGTAAGTTCTTCTTTATAAGTTCTTTTACATTTGCTGTAGAGACATATGTTCTTATCAATGATTATATTCGAGATTATATGCTTTGGTGTTTATTATGATTACATGTTTAGCATAGTTGATTTACATTTATATTCGTGTATGGAGTTGTATAGCCCTCACCCAGATCATCTGTTAACATGGGTGAGTGGTAAAGATAGTGTAAGCGTGGTGCTTATACTGTATTTACCTGCGCTTGCACCCTACATGCCGGGTCGTGTGGTAGATCGTGGTGGTGACAACACTATTGAGTCCTTTGTAATCCACCCCCCGTGTGTAGGACTAGTGGAGCCTTATACTATTTGGGTTGTTTCAAGTTTCGGCCTTGATCCTCCTCGGTAGTCTCCCCATGCATAAGTATAATAGTTCTTCTTCCATGATTGTTAAATGTATTGCACTAATCATAGTATGCATTGACATATAGTTTAGGGTTACCGAGGAGTATCCTCGCTAACTAGGCTGTGAATACGCTTCTCTTTCTATATTGCTAACGAGCGCGCTTATATAGGGCGTAGGGGGACGCGGAGGGGCGCGAAGAGGCGGTGGAGGTGGCGCTCGGTGGAGCTCCGGCCATTGATGGCAGTGGCTCGGTGGGGGGCCGGGTGGAGGCGTTTCGGTGGGAGGGAAGGTGGCGGGGCGGATGAGTGGGTGCGCCGGCGCACTAGTGGAGGAGGGGAGGAGGCGCGGGGGAGGCCAGAGGGCGCCGGGGAGGTTCGGTGGTGGCCGGCAAGGTGAGGGAGGGCGGGGCTGATGGTAGGGGACGACCCTGACACGGGGGCCCCGCCTGTCAGCTGGTGTGAGACGGAGAGAGGTGGAGATGGGCCGGCGGGGCGCAACGGGCCGGAAGAGTTGTTGGGCCGCGGCTGAGGAAAAAGAAAGGAGAAGGGGAAAAAGGAGATGGGCCGCGGGAAAGAGAGAAAGGGAGGGAAGAAGGGTTTAGGGGTTTTGTTTTTTTTCTTTTTCAAACCCTTTTATTTCAAAACTTTTCAAACCTTAAACACTTAAAACCTTTTCAAGTTTTCAAAATTATTTTTTTAAAAAAACTTTTTAAACCACACACAACAAACAAAAACAAATGAATACAAAAAAATGATGCACATTCACTTGGGTATTTCTAAATTAATTAAATATTATTTAATATATTTAAAAGGCAATTTAATTAGTCAAAATTAGTAAAACCCTTAGAAAAATAAAATCTACTTTGTTGCTAGCATTTTTAGGTGATGGAATTTTGGGTGTTACAAGCTCATGCCAGGGGCAGGACCAGTGGCCAAGAGCCCGTACAAGATGTCCACAGATGAATTGGATGAATTGAAGAAACAGCTCAAGAAACTATAGGAGCAAGGATTCATAAGGCCGAGTGCCTCACCATGGGCTTCACTTGTACTGTTTGTGGACAAGAAGGATGGTACGAAGAGGATGAGTGTTGATTACAGAACTCTCAACTCCATGACGATCAAGAACAGGTATCCTTTTCCCAGGATCGACGACTTGCTAGACAGACTGAGAAAGGCCAAGTTCTTTTCAAAGATTTACTTGAGGTCTGGGTACTACCAGATGAAGATTCGTGAGCAGGATATTCCGAAGACAGCTTTCACCACTCGTTACGGCTTGTACGAGTTTGCTGTGGTTTCTTTCGGGCTGACCAACACCCCTGCCTACTTCATGAACATGATGAACAAAGTCTTCATGGAAGAACTGGACAAGTTTGTGGTGGTATTTATCGACGACATTCTGATCTTCTCTGAGATAGCAGAAGAGCATGAAGAACACCTTCGGATAGTGATGGAGAAACTGAGGCAGCAGAAGTTGTACACAAAGTTCAGCAAGTGCGAGTTCTAGATGGAAGAAGTTGCTTTCTTCGGTCATGTGTTGTCAACTGAGGGAGTTGTAGTGCACCCTTCGAAAGTGGAGTCAGTGACTAATTGGGAACATCCGCTCAACTTGACAGATATCAGAAGTTTCCTTTGTTTGGTAGGCTACTACAGGAGGTTCATTGAAAACTTCTCCAAGGTTGCGAAGCCTATGACAAAGATGCTGAAGAACAACAAGAAGTTTGAGTGGATAGAAGCCTGTGAGAGCTTTCAGGAGTAGAAGAAGCGACTCACGACAGCCCAGTACTTACCTTGCCAGATATCAAGAAGGATTTCGTGGTTTACTGTGATGCTTCGAAGTAGGGTTTGGGACGTGTGCTGATGCAAGAAGGAAAGGTTGTTGCTTACGCGTCGAGGTAGCTCAAGAAGCACGAAGAAAACTACCATACGCACGACTTGGAGCTAGAGGCAGTTGTTCACACTCTCAAGATTTGGAGACACTACTTGATCAGCAACAAGTGTGAACTGTATACCGATCATAAGTGCCTGAAGTACTTCTTCACTCAGACGGAGCTGAACGTAAGGCAGAGGAGATGGTTAGAGCTGATCAAGGACTACGAGCTGGAGGTTCACTACCACCTAGGCAAAGCAAACATTGTGGTAGATGCACTGAGCAGAAAGGCATATGGAAACAATTTGATGGTGAGACAGGAGCAGCCAGCCCTTCACGAAGAACTAGAGCAGTTGCAGCTTGGGATTATGGAGCAGGGATAACTCAATGAACTGCAAGTCACCTACGACCGGGAAGACAAGATTCAGAAAGCACAAGATGGGTGTCCTGAGATTTGGGAACTCAAGGAGCTGATGGAAAAAGGAAGAGCAGAGGACTACCAGATGGATGAGCAAGGAACCGTGTGGTTGAAAGATCAGATCTATGTCCCGCAAGACAAGGAACTCTGAGAGCAAATCCTGAGAGAAGCAACAACTCGAGATACTCTATTCACCCATGCAACACGAAAATGTACCAAGATCCGAAGAAGATGTTCTGGTGGAAAGCAATAAGGAAGGATATAACGTACTACGTGGCTTATTGTGACACCTGCAGCAGAGTAAACATAGAGCACCAGAGACCAGTAGGACTGCTTAAGACGTTGGATATACCAGTGTGGAAGTGGGATGATATCTCCGTGGACTTTGTGGTGGGACCACTCCGGACACAGAAAGGAAACGACTCGGTGTGGGTCATAGTGGATTGACTGACTAAAGTAGCTCACTTTCTACCAGTGAAGACCCGGTTCTCGATCGACCAGTTGGCCGACCTGTACGAGGACCACATACTCAGAGTACACGGGGCCCCGAGGAGTATAGTGTCTGATAGAGGACCCCAGTTCATAGCAAGGTTTTGGCAGAGTTTCCACGACAGGATGGGGACTACACTCAGCTACAGCATTGCGTTTCACCCTAAGATGGATGGACAGACGGAGAGAGTAAACCAGGTCTTGGAGGATTTGCTTAGAGCCTATGCTTTGACTTACGGCACTGATTGGGAGAGCAGTTTGTCCTATGCAGAGTTCTCGTACAACAACAGCTACCAGGCAAGTCTCCAAATGTCACCCTTCGAAGCACTCTACGGGAGAAAGTGTAGGACACCCCTGATGTGGTCAAAAGTTGGAGAAAGAATGCTCTTTGGACTAGACACTATAAAAGAAGCTGAGGAGAAAGTGGAGAAAGTCCGAGAGAACTTGAAGATTGGCCAGAGCCATCAGAAGAGCTATGCCGATCGCCACAGGAGGGACTTGTCATTTGCAGAAGGTGACTACGTCTACTTGAAAGTGTTGCCAATGCGAGGAACCAAGAGGTTTGCAGTGAAAGGAAAGCTTGCCCCGAGGTACGTGGGACCTTACCAGATCACCAGAAGAGTTGGAAAGCTAGCCCACTGACTTGCCCTGCCAAGGGAGTTGTCAGCTGTGCACCCCGTGTTCCACGTGTCGCAACTGAAGAAGAGTGAGAAGGTAGTGGAGGACAAACAAGTTCATATCGAGATACTATACCTGCAAGACACCCTGGAGTATGCAGAGTACCCTGAGAAGATTCTGGACGGAGCGACAAAGGAAACCAGAAGGACCACCATTCCCTATTGCAAATTGTTGTGGAGCCACCATACGGAGCGAGAAGCAATGTGGGAGAAGGAATCCGACCTCCGGAGAGAGTTCCCTCACTTGTTCGAGGGGGAGGATGGAGCTTAATATCGGGGACGAGATTCCTGGTGGTGTGGGAGAATGTAACATCCCGAATTTTCGCTAAGTGTGAATTTCTGAAAAATTTAAAACTTTTCTTTAATTGATGAGTGCTACCAATTTTTAGACCTATATGCTAGCGTCTCTCTTAAAATTCTATATAAATAAAAGCCAATATAAAAATATAAATTCAAATTATGGTATAAATATGTGAGTTTGATTTTTTGGATTTTATTTGGATTTATTTGAGTGTGTTTTGAATTTCAAATAATTCAAATTCAAATAGTTAAGTTAAATATAAATACAAATCTATTTTCAAAACCTTTGTCTAAGTTGGGCCTGCTAACTAAAGTCTAAGTCTACCGGTGCCCCTTCTTCTTTCAGACGTGTGCGCTCGTCCACCCTCAGCTCCTTTGCAGCCCAGCAGGTCGGCCCAGCTACACAGCCCACTCCAGCACCGCGCCATATCCCTTCGCAGGTGTCGCTGACACGCAGGGCCCACCGCCCGGTCGTCATCTCCACTGCGCTGGTCCGCGTGTTCACACAGCCGCACCCCCCCTTTTTGCCGCCGCTCGCGCGCGCGCTCTGCCGAGGGGACAGGCCCCCGATCGGCCGGCTGGCACAGACGCCAAGTCAGGCGGCCTCGTGCGCTTCGCTCGCACCCCTTTTCCCTTTCTACCCTTGTTCCGTGACGCGTCGGCACTCCCGCCAGCCACTGTCGTGCAGCCACGTCGGCCATCGGTGCCGTGGCAGCCAATAGTCGCAGCCGTGCGCTCTTTTGCCCTTGGCCAACCGTGCCCGACCTGCTAAACCCCCAGAGCCGAGCCCCTCTCACAAGGCAAAGTGCATTTGGGGACTTCCCCTTTTCCCCTGTTCCGCTGCTATGAGGAGAAGAGAGGGGAAGTGGAGGAGGAAGGAAGAGGAGACGCCCACTGCGACGCCGCCGTCAAGCTGGAGCCGTAGCTGCAAAGACCGGAGCCGCCCGTGCAGAGGAGGAGGCTATCTGCATGAAGCCAAGCCGGAGCAGAGCAACAGCGCCACCGCATACCATGGCGCCGAGCGCCGCCATCTCAGTCAGGCCAGCTACGACTACACCGCCGCCCAACGTGATCATCCGTCCCAGCTTCTCTCTCACCTCCCACTTGAACTGCCTGAGATGCCATGGGAGCATACCCCAGCGTTACGCTGTCGGCCGCCGTGGCGCACATGAATCCCGACGTTTGCCACCGTCTGTGTACCGGGCTTCGATCGGCGCCCTCAGTTGCAGGAACTCAAGCCGTGCGTTGCTGCCATGCACCCACGCACGAGCTGGCCAGCCCTCTGGCCGCTAACCGCGCAACCACCATCGCCACCGTGCCGCGCCGGGCACCTCCATGTCGTGCGCGCGTTCACGTGCGTGTGCCGACTCTCGTTGCTCGCTTGCTAGGCGTGTGTCCGCGCGTGCTATCCTGATCTTGTGCACCCCAGTGCAAGGCCAGGTGCGCCGTGCCGCAATGTCGCCGCGCCGTGGCGCGCCACGTCGGGAACGTCGTCGCGTCACACCGCGCGACGGCCATACCTGCTCGACCCTAGATCCGTGGCCGCGCCGGGCTAACCGCCTGACCCTAGTGGTCGTTACCTTGTGCTCGCTTGACCGCCAGAGGCACCAGCACCATCGGGTGCCTTTCGCCATCGCCACCGCGCTCTGCACCGGGACGAGCCAAGGCGAGCGTCCGTGCCCAGGGAGCACCAGCGAACCCCAGCTCTGTTCTGGGAGTGCTGGCGCATCACCCTGCTAAGTCCAAGGACTGGAAACAGACTTGGCACCTTTTCTCTTGCGATAGCCACTGTTTGGGCCTTAGCCCATTAAGGCCTAGCAACAGCCCAGCTAACCGCCACGCGTTTTAACCGGAGTTCGGGGTTGTTTAACGGACTTGGTCCACTAGGCCCTATTAGGCCAGGTCCATTGGGCCGATTTCGGCCCACTAACACTTTTGGCCCATTAACGGCCCACTAACCGCAAACGGCTGACGTCATGCTGATGTCATCAGTGTATTTTTAATAAAAACCCTTTTCTTTTTTATAAATGATTTTGTAATTATTTTGTAAATCCTTTAACCTTTGAAAATTCATAACTAATTATTTATAACTCCAAAAAATATGAAACCAGTTTCATTATCTTTCTAAAATCGAGCCCGTGCTGTTTGTATATAGTTTGTGTCTTTTTGGATCTTTTAAAAATGGGTTTCTTTAGATTTATGCCTAGTTGTTTGCCGATAAATTTAGCGCCTCATATCTCGTGCTGAGCAGACCCGAGCTACGAGCCAGAGGAGGAGTTCGACCCCGACTACGACCAGAACCAGGACTTCGGACGCCAACCAAGTGTCATGTCACTCCCGATCATATAGATCCCATCCATGTTTTTAGTTGCTAGTGCTTAATTATTATTTTGGATGATTTTGAAATGCATAGACACTCTTTTAGCCCTGCCTTGTTTTGTTATATCTTGTACCTTGAACTTCCTATGTTTGGAACTAGCTACAGACCCGTAGCTAGTTCCTGATACTTACTATCCATATATTTTACCCTTTGATATGGATGGATTTCTTGTTTGGACTGAGATTGGGATATCTCGGTACTCTAGCATGTGTTTTGGGTGAGTGTGTATCCTTGACGTGTTACCGCGGGAGAGAGCCACTTGGTTACTTGTGCACGCCTGTCTAGGGGAGATGCGACCTGGCCTCCCGCCCTGGCGGCGTGTTAGACAGATGGAGTTGGTGAGTGCTCGGTCCTTGCAATTAAGGACCGATCGACTGTGTGACCTTGATCTTTGGGCTATTTTCGTACAAACCGTTCACTCACGTATGGGTGGGGTTCGGTCCGAAAACTAGTTTGTGGATTGCATTCAATTTGTAGGCAGGTCGATGTGATCGTGTGAGGGGGACGGGTTATACCCCCCGAGTAGTTGTTGCCCTGGCTCCTCCGGGGATGGTTTCACAGCTTTGAGGCCCTGCTGGCAAGTTTCGTGCCCTAGTTCAAGATGAGTCTGTCTCGGAGAGATAGGAGAGTGCTATCCCCTACTAGCTCTCTGGCTGTTAGGTAGGGATGTGGATTGGAGGCATGCGTTTCTACCCTATCCAGCGGGTCCAGTTGTACAACCTATGCAGAGTATTAAACATATAGCTATAGTCCATGTCCACTGGTATGGACAGCCCTTTCGATCTCTCACCTCGCTAGTCTTTTCTGTGCTACTTCTCTCCCCTGTGTGTGTGAGCCCGGCTTTGTGCCGTTGAGATGTGGGGATAGGAGCTGGTGACCCCAGATCGCAGATGAGAGTGGGATACTGAGTCTTGGTTGATATTCGGTACTTTGGTGTATATTCCTTGTTTAGGGCATTGACCCCAGAGGTGTTGTCCTCAGAGGTGTGTATCTCCTCGGAGATGAAGACCTCTCTACATTTCTGTTTACCTTGATGTGCTACCGCTACTTGCATAAACCTTCTACAGCCATATATAGGCTTAACCATGCATACTAGAATTATTCCTTTGCTTTCGCTCTTTGTTGTGAAGCTGACATGACCTACTCACTTATCGAGTAGATGGAGGACTTATAGACTCGGAGCTCGACTACGACTTTGAGAACGACGGGTGGGAGGACTGAGGCTTGTTCTACACTCGAGCTGCCTATGGGGGATGGCATCTACTTCGCTACATGAGTTCCACTATGTAGATGTTTACTCTGTTTGATTCAGTCTCGTTGGACTTGTACCCGACATGTGGCGATGAGGTGTACTCAGATGTTTATTTATAATAATATTAATTGTGTGGATCTCTTATATTTCTTTAGGTTCTGCATGGTTTTGTTACCTTTTGAGATAGGGGTTGCACGTGATAGCCTCCTGGGACTATCACAGAGGTGCAAAGGATCGGGTTTCCATTCTCGGAAATCCGGTTCGTTTCAATGACCTCCTCCTCGTCCCCAGCAATCACAATTCGAGAACCTAATGTCAGAACCTTATTCTCCTTGAAATAGTGCCCCTGCATATGAAATGAGAAGTTGCACGTTTATGCACAAGAATCATAATTCAAAGCACTTTCCCAACTGATCCATCTTGTTGAATTCAAGAACCTAATCAGAGTAGCATCATCATATACTGGAAGAAAAACCTGTAATCAATGAGAGGAGGGGAAGAACAAAAAAGAGACCAACCTCAAACTCCTCGGTGACCTCCACCACCTGCTTCTGTAGCTCGAGCAAGTGGGCCTCCATCCAACAAGGTCGACGAGCTTCCCGGACGACGGCATCTAGGACGGGTCTGCGTGGCCGCTAGCTCGGCAGCACTGGGAGGAGGGCAGCCGCGGTGGTGGTGCCTCCGCTGTCGATTGGAGAGAGAGAGGTGTACCTAGGGAGGAGGAGCACCCATCGAGCCGCCCTCCGCACGCCCTGCCGAGGCCTGCATGTCCCGCTGCCACGGACTGGGAGCTCCCGCCGTCGAGCCTCGAGAGATCTGGCCGCCGCACCCCGAAGCTCCTGTGATCGTACCCCAGAGATCTGGCCGCAGCGCCCCGGACCTCCTGCCTCTGTGCCCCTGGAGCTCCCACCGTCATGCCCCTGTAGATCCGACCGTCGCTGGAAGGTAGGGAAAGGGAGGTGGCCGTGGCACTCTCCTCTCAATCTGCCACCCCTTCCTCCTTCCACTGTCGCTGTGACAACCCCACCCGAGATAATTCTGTACCATCACCTAAACCAATCCATTTGGTCTTTAAGCGATAATAAAGAATCATCTCGTTGAGTGTTGCCGGGTCATAGCCCGGAAAATCACTTGAAAACACACAGAGGATCTAACACGCATACAATAAAACTCCCACGAAGGAGAGTCCAGAGTACTTTAAAATTAATCCAAATTCCCCGTAGGGTCAAATTATTACAATCATTGTTCTTGACATAAAAGGTAAATGGTTCAGAGTTTTGAAGACAATGGAATTAAACTAATCGATAACTTGGCATCATGGGAGGCCACCCATAATGCCATTACTCCTCGTCATCCACCCATTCCAGCTCCCAACCGGATGGGATTTCACTAGGCCAAAAATTATCACCTGAAAACAACATTTATAGCAAGGTTGAGTATACTAATACTCAGCAAGACTTACCCGTCTAAAATAAAAGACATAACCTCTAATCATGCTTGGCTTTTAGCTAGTGGGTTTGTTTTGCCAACAAGATGCTAAGGGTTAATCCTTACTTTCAATATTTTAGCTGAAGTTCTGGTAGATCAAATCATTACTAGATAAGCAACTATTGCAAACATAAGCTATGCAAACAATTAATCAAACATCAATTTATCAACATTTCATCATGGAGGGATTATCATGGCCAGATAATTAAGCACTCTCGGATAACGGTGAGAGGCCGACGATCGATTGATTAATAACCTTGTAAGGTGGACCTAAACATACGGGAGAGATGACCTCATATAGAATTCATTCAACCAGGCGGTTCCCGTCATTCCTCAGATTGGGATCTGATACCACAGTCCTAGTTATAAGGGTATCTGGCACGCCTCCCACTAGCGTCCAGCATCACACATGCGCCACAGTTAGCAAGACTGGGGCCGCAACCCAAGATTAGTAGCCTAAAGTTCCTGCACCGCCGCATTTAGGTACTAGGCTTACCATACCTATTTCCGACAAATGTTTAGTACGTTCAAATGCTTAATTTCTTAACCACTGGACCAGAGCCCAAAATACCATGCTCTTACCACGTGAGCAATCCAATTCATTGAATCTTATGATTCCAACATAAGAACCTATTCTCACGGGCGAAGTACATCACCCAATTTGTACCGGGTCCTTATTGCATAGCAACAAGCGACCTAGCATACTAGTAAAAGATCATAGGTACTTAGGGATCATGCAACTAGGGTTTCAATTCAACTCCTGAACATAAATGCCCATAGATATTCAAATATAAATTCAAAAGTTAAAAAGTAAACGCTTAGGTGAATGATAAACCGGGGCTTGCCTTCGGTAGCTCCAACAGTCAGACAGTCTTCCGGACTTTGGTCCGGGTCTTGATCTACAGTCACGAAGTGTAGGTCTCCTCCTGCTCCCTCGTCCTCGTTAGCGGGCACGAGCATGTAGCTACTGTCAGGAACTTCTATACGGGGAATGCATATGCAGGAATTAATTGGTGAAGATGGTATAAATAAACACAGCAATACTTTACAAGCATAGGGTGTCATGTTGACCACATTCACCTAGACAAGAATATATTCAGCATACTCTTCCGTAAAGATAAATCAAGCAACTATTTATTAATTATTAATTTGGTGGTGATTGTGTGCACATCTATACAAACAACTTAGAAAAACTTCACAAATAACCAAGTTACTTTTCAAGGGTCCAACAGGAGTATTTCCTAAAGTGAAAATGCACATAAGTCCTCAAAAGAGTCATCTCTTTATTTCTCTTTTTATAACACTTAACTTCTTCCAAAAAATCATTCTGATTAACCCATGCAGTAACTTATAGTGAGAATTTTTGTACAAGCCCATAGTACTACCACAGATCTACTGCCAAACATTCATAGAAAACAGAGCTATATTCTAAGCATGAAAATTACGACAAGTTATTACTAGCAAAAGCAAGAATATTTATTACAGAAAAAACTAATCATGCACTGGAGCTCAAATTTTACACAGAGCCTCCAGGGACTATAATTGGACTACACACTAAAAATTAGCTCCAGAACCCAATTCTATCAAGCTACACAAAAATAACGATTTTCAGCCTAGATAGTCATAAAGAGATTAACCAGGTACATACATAATTGAAAAGTAGCCCAACTTTCTCCTACAGCATAAATATGGCACAAACATGTACTAGACCAAAGATAAGCATCACTAGATAAACAAAAACTGAGCTATAGATTTAACTTTTAAACAAGTATCATTCAGAAACAGATATGTAGACAGTTCATAAATCCATGATAAAATCACCAGGAACACATCTAAGCCTAACAAGATGATATCTACATGGTGAGCCACAGAAAGCATTCATGAGAAGCTGTACAAAATATATATGCAGATCTAACATAAATACAAAATAAATCATATCTAGAGATTCACTCAGTAACTTTGTGCAACAACTTGGATCTAGCCTATACTAGTAATGACTAACAACATATCCAAAGATCAAACTCAGCACTGGAGTACAACTCAAGTTATGAACAAACCTGTTCAAACTGTGTTTGAAATTTCATTCAAAATCTACACATCAAAAGTATATACAGCCTTTCTAAAAGATGCTGATCTACTCATAAGGAAACCAACAAAATTGGTTTTGCATTTTTCTGATTTCTCTACAATTTTCTAGGCATTTTACAAGTCACTGGACTAAAACAGAAAAAGAAGAAGAATCTTCTTTCAGCACATACCCTAGGAAGATTCAAATCCTCACAAATATACCCTCGGCTTTTACAACTCAAACCTACTAAGATTTTTCCCTCACAACTGTGCCCTTCCGCGGCGGAGCGAGCTCGCCGGCGGCGAAGGACGGCCGGAGTTGGCAAACAAATGACACGGGAGTGAGATTGAGCTCACCATGCATGCTCGTGGAGGTTTGAGTGGGTGCTAGAGGAAAGCTCTGGGTCGCTGGTTGATCAAGGGCGCGAGCGGAAGAGGAACTTCACCGGCGGCGATAGCAATGGCGGATGGCGACGGTGTGAGCTCACGCAAGCGAAGGAGGAGGGGGTGTTTTATAGGGGGCGTGGGGTGGAGAGGCGGTAACCGCCCAAGTCTCCTCATTGGTCACGGTCGCGGGATGGCTATAGGCGGTGGCGACGTGGGGTGGCGCTGCCGTCCAATGCCGGCGTCGGTGTGTGCGCGCCGGCGTATGCTGACTCGCCGCATGGCACTAGCCTACGGCCTAGCCGCATCACCTAACCGTCGAGCACAGTGTCTACGATGACCCCTTCGGACCAGCAGATCCCCCGGTGCCTCGGCATTCGTGCCCGATTGCACGGTGGCAGGGCGACATGGCGCGTGCATGTGTACGACGGCGGCGTGCGAGGACGCGTTCCCGGCGTGTTTTGCTTCGGAGTGCTCGTGTTTGACCGGTCCAAACTCAAGTTTTGGCTATAGAACTGTACCAAAGTGCAATAAGCAAAGTTGTAGATCAACTGATCCTCTACAAGTTTTACAAAGGCCGATGGGTGTTTTACTCAATAGATCGAGCATAAACAGTAGGCAAACTTGGCCATTTTCTCGACGCTGATGAACAGGAGCTACAGACGTTGACCAGAGATTTACAACATTTTCTACTTCGAATTAGACATGCCACCCAAAAGAAAAGTTGTGTGCCTTGAAAAACTGAACAACTTTTGTATTGGAAGAATTTGAAGTGTTTAGGTGAAATTTGGAGAACGTGTCAAAAGTTCTAGGCAGGGTTTAAGGATCAAAGGGTTTGACTAGGGATTGACCCTAACTTTGACTAAGAGCTTAAGCACTAATGACTATGACTTGATTAGGAAGGTGAAGCACTAATTGACACTTGATTAAAAACATGGGGTGTTACAGCCTACCCCCCTTAAAAGGAATCTCGTTCAGAGATTCGAATTTAAAAGATAGCTAGGGAAAAGTTACGTACGATGTTGGCTTTGAAGAAAACCCGGATACTTGGCGTTGAGAGACTGTTCGGTTTCCCAGGTGGCTTCTTCTTCCGTGTGGTGACTACATTGTATCTTGTACATCTTCACTGTTTGCCTTCTTGTCTGTCTTTATTTCTGATCTAGCACTCTCATGGGATGTTCCACTAGTGATAGGTTAGGCTCTACCTCTGCATTGGTCTCGTCGGTTATCTTTGCTTCCGGTATTTGATCACATTTCTTCAATTGTGAGACGTGAAACATGTCGTGTACTGCGGAGAGTCTTTCTAGAGGTCTGATATGATATGCAACAATACCGAACTTCTCATTGACTTCATAAGGGCCGATGTAGTGTGGCGCTAACTTCCCTTTTACTCCGAATCTTTGTACAGCTTTGGTTGGTGATACCTTCAAGTATACATAATCACCAACTTCAAATTCTCAGGGTGCCTTAGCCTTGTCATGATAACTCTTTTGTCTCATTTGAGCAGCTCTCAAATTTTCTCTAATCACTTCCTCCCTCTCTTCAGCTTCTTGTACTAGCTTAGGACCAAATAATGTCCTCTCACCCGCTTGTGACCAATTCAAGGGGGTGCGACATCTTCGTCCATATAAGGCTTCAAAAGGAGCCATCTTCAAACTAGCTTGGTAGCTGTTATTATAGGCGAACTCTGCCAAGTTTTGTCAAAATGAATGACACAAGCTCTCAACATATCTTCCACTATTTGATTGACCCTTTCGGTCTGACCATCGGTCTAAGGATGATAGCTAGAGCTATGGATCAATTTGGTACCCAAGGATGCATGCACATGTGCCCAAAATCGAGCAACAAACTGGGTGCCTCTATCGGATAGGATAGTTTTTGTAACACCATGCAAGCGCACAATGAGATCAACATAGTTCTCTGCATATCGTTAAGCTGAATAGGTAGTGTGGACAGCGATGAAGTGAGCGGTCTTGGTAAGTCGGTCCACTATAACCCAGATGGAATCATGCTTCTTGGGGGTAATGGGTAAACCTATAATGAAATCCATGCTGATGTCATCCCACTTCCAAGCGGGTATAGACAATGGTTGCATTTGGCCTGCAGTCTTTAGGTGACTAGCCTTGATCCTCTAACATGTATCACATCCGGACACATACTTGGCTATTTTACCTTTCATGTTCGACCACCAAAAAATTTTCCCTAAGGTCTCTGTACATCTTGGTACTAGCAGGGTGAATTGTGAATTTAGAGAGGTGAGCCTCATCTAAAATCTCCTTCCTTATTTTCGGATCCTGGGGAACGACCACTCTCTGATCGAACAAGACCACTCCCTTCTCATCCTTCCGGAAACAAGCGTACTTGGGGTCTCCCTCAGATAATTTCTGGTAGATCAACTGGACACCATAATCAGTGAGTTGTGCTAAACAATTCTCTCATGGAGAGGGGATTCAGTGGAGATGGCATATAAATTTCCATGCTCGACCACTTCTAGGTCGAGCTTCCTCATCTCTTCACATAAAGTTTCATTATACGGCTCCACCGTGGTGCAGTTGTAATGCTTGCGGTGAAGCGCATCTGCAACCACGTTGGCCTTACCGGGATGATATTGGACTTCTATATCATAATCCTTTATCAACTCCAACCACCTTCTTTGCCTCATATTCAGCTCCGATTGGGTGAAAATATATTTAAGGCTCTTGTGATCAGTGAAAATATTGCAGCGATTTCCCATCAGATAATGCCGCCAAATTTTTAGGGCATGCACAACCGCTGCTAACTCAAGGTCATGGGTAGAATAATTCTTCTCATGTGGTCGGAGTGCTCGCGATGCATAGGCAATAACCCTATTGTCTTGCATAAGCACACAACCAAGGCCAGTGCCTGAAGCGTCACAATACACATCAAACGGATTCGTCATATCTGGTTGTGCTAGCACCAGGGCTGATGTGAGATGTTCCCTTAACGTGTGAAAAGTTTTGTCACAAGCTTCATCCCACACATACTTGACACCTTTCTTCAACAGTTTAGTCATGGGTTTAGCTATTCTCGATAAATCTGGAATAAACCGACGGTAATAGCCAGCTAGACCCATAAAACTACGAATTTGATGCACAGACTTGGGTGGCTTCCAATCCATGACCTCCTGCACTTTGCTAGGATCCACGGAGATACCATCCTTGGAAATAGTGTGACACAAGAATTTCACACTATCCAGCCAGAATTCGCATTTGGAGAATTTAGCATAGAGCTTATGATCTCTCAAATGTTACAAAAGAATCCGAAGATGTTTCTCATGTTCTTCTTCATTCTTGGAATAAATAAGGATATCGTCAATGAAGACCACTGCGAACTTGTCCAATTCATTCATGAATACGGAGTTCATAAGGTAGATGAAATAGGCAGTTGCATTTGTGAGACCAAAGGACATCACCAGAAATTCGTAAAGACCGTATGTGGTGGAGAAGGCTGTTTTTGGAATGTCGCTTGGTCGAATCTTAATTTGATGATAGCCCGATCGAAGATCAATCTTGGAAAAGACTTTGGCGCCAGCCAATTGATCGAAGAGAACATCAATGCGGGGCAAGGGATACTTGTTCTTGATTGTCACTACATTGAGAGGGCAATAGTCCACACACATCCGCAGACTACCATCTTTCTTCTTCACAAATAGAGCGGGACATCCCCAAGGAGATGAACTTGGGCGAATATACCCTTTATCAAGCAATTCCTGCAGCTGATTTTCAACTTGGCTAACTCCTTAGGGGGCATATAGTACGGTCTTTTGGAGATAGGTGCAGTGCCAGGTTGAAGTTCTATCACAAATTTGATGTCATTGTCTGGTGGCATGCCAGGCAAGTCATCGGGAAACACATTCGGATATTCACAAACTTCTGGAATGTCATCAAGTGAAGAGGTGATTGTTGCGAAAGCATAAGAATTCCCACTACCACTAGGAGGTAAGTATAGAGTAGATGTGCCCACAGTAGGTGAATTGATTTCTATCATTCTTGTAGCAAGGTCCAAGATGCCTAGGATCACATTGATGCCATCTAGGTTCAAAACAATGAGGCTGGTTGGGAAGACTTTGCTACCTAGTTCAATCGGCACTTTGCAGGATAGGTCTCTAGTAGAAACTCGGCCACCAGGTGTTGTAACCAGAAATGGTTGTTTTGTTCGACAACTTTTCAAACCCAACTTGTTCAATATTTGCCCATTTATAAAACTATGCGTTGCACTAGAATCAAACAACACTTTAACTGAATAGCCTCGGATAGAAAATGTACTCGTCAGCACTGGTGCTCCTTCTGGCATATCCACTATGGAAGTGAAGTTCAGTTTGCCATACTTCACTTGCACAGTGGGCTTCTTGCCCTAATTGCCCTGCTTGGCCCCTAACCCTTCACCTTGCTGGTAGGTCTTGATCTACTTAGGTTTGGGATACTCATTGGCATAGTGCCCTGGCTGCCCACAATTGTAGCAATGACGCTCCTTGACAACACTATTGTTGGTCGGGGGTGCATTAGGCTTGTAAGGCTGCTGCTGTGCCTTACGGTACTAGAAATTTCCAGAGGACTTGTTGTGAGGCAGGGTCACTCTCCAGTGTCCAGATGAAGATGACTTGGAATGCCCCTGTGTACTCTTCTTGACAAAGTGAAACTTCTTGCCTGATCCACCAGCAGTGGTGAATCCGGCCTGCCTCTTCTTATCCTTCTGTGCCCTTCTCATGGCATCTTCCTGGGAGATGGCCTTGTTCACAAGGTCCTGATAGTTGTTAGGCTCAAAGAGATTAAGCCTCTCATAGAGATCTCCGTCCAACCCATCATAGAAACGCTCTATTTTCCTGGGAGATGGCCTTGTTCACAAGGTCCCGGAGCTCCTTCTGGCATATCCATCAGGGAAGTGAAGTTCAGTTTGCCTTGCTTCACATGCACAGTGGGCTTCTTGCCCTGATTGCCCTGCTTGGCCCCTGACCCTTCACCTAGTTGGTAGGTCTTGATCTGTTTAGGCTTGGGGCACTCATTAGCATAGTGCCCTACGATCCTTGACAGCGTTATTGTTGGCCGGGGGTGCATTGGGCTTGTAAGGCTGCTGTTGTGCCTTACGGTACTGGAAGTTTCCAGAGGACTTGTTCTGAGATGGGCTCACTCTCCAGTGTCCAGATGAAGATGACTGGGACTGCCCCTCGGTACTCTTCTTGACAAAGCGGAAGTTCTTGCCTAACCCACAAGAAGTGGTGAATCTTGCCTGCCTCTTCTTATCCTTCTGTGCCCTTCTCATAGCATCTTTTGTGAGGTATCCTTGTTCACAAGGTCCTGATAGTTGTTCGGCTCAAAGATATTAAGCCTCTCATGGAGTTCTCCGTCCAACCCATCACCGAAACGCTCTATCTTTTTGGCATCACTGTCAACATGGTGCCCACCATACTGACACAGGGAATTAAATTTCTTGGCATACTCGTACACCGTGTCAGTACCCTGCTTCAGCGCAAGCAACTCTTTCATCTTTCGGTCCATGAGACCCTTAGGAATGTGATGTTCCTTAAAGGCTCTCTTGAACTTAGTCCATGTGACCTGATGTCCAGCTGGAACCATGGACTTGAAGTGCTCCCACCACAGCAGTGCAGCACCACGGAGCTGTAAGGCAGCGAAGCTTGCCTTACGCTCTTCTGAGCACGGTAGGACGTACACTGAGAACTTTGCCTCAATGGCCCTGATCCTTGCCTCAGCAGCTAGAGGTTCCTTGGCCTCCTCAAACGTCGGGGGTTTCATGCCATAGAAATGCTCATATTTGGTGACCAAGGGTTGGCCATCCTGATTTCCCCCGCATGGAGCTTGCTGCAACTGTTGAGCAATCTGCTGCTGCGTGTGCAGTATCTATCGCATCACCTCGGTTTGGGTGGCGATGAACTGCTCTTGGATTTTCATGTTGGGAGGAGGCGGCAGAGCATCACTCCCACTTCCACTGAAACCGTTAGGGGAGGTGCGTGTCTGTCCCACCATCTGAAATTCATGGAGTTCTCATTAGCCACATATTCATAAGCTTGCTCACATTAGTCCACAAGAAGAATATACAAGACGAAAACTCGTAAATATCCTCATTTTAGGAACCGGACAGCGCAACTGATTTTGGTGAAAAATTCATAACTCTCTGCCCATAAATGGAAAAATTCTCATTTTTGGTCAGTAAGTGTAGAATTTCGTACTCTCCAACATTCGTATTCAACTCAGGGTCGAATTCCGATGTTATCATGCTCGAAAAATTCCGTAACCGAGCTTGTGCCTAGCTGTTTTCACATGAGGCCGAGATGCACAAAATTCGCTCTAACTCTCGGTACGCTTATGCAAACATGATGAATTTTGGTGAGCATGATCTTGACAACATTTCACACAACTTTGGTATTCAGCGCAAGATCCAATTTTGATCACGACAACCCAAATTAATTCATGAAACATAACATCACAAGGTGTTCATCCAATAGCATTACAAGATGCATAGTTTTGTGGATCACCTACAACAACACGAATTACATGGAAATGAAACACATCTCACATACTCTCCGTACAGCCTAATCCCTCCACAAAATCTAGCTGAAAAGGCTAAGCTAACAGTACATGTCGGTTTCCTACAACATCATCTAGGCAATTTAGTTGCCCGCAACGGAGCCAGCGCTGGACTGAGGGGAAGCTGGGGGTGGTCCGTCGACGCTATCCTCGTCCAAGCCTGAGGCTCCCTGCAGCTCGTCTGGAGCAGCAGGTGCTGCTGGAGGAACAACTGGTGGCTGCTGCAGCTAGTGCGCCATCGCCTGCCACACCTCCACCTCGACTTCCATGTCAATGACTTGGTTCTGCATCTCCGCCACGTTCTGCACCAAGGCCAAACACTGAGTCTCGGAGTGGATCAAGTCTGCCAGTAGCCTGTCATTCTCGTCACGCAACATGTCGTTGTCGTGGTGACGGGCGTACATCTGCTTAATGTACTGAGTACGCTGATCTTGGAGTAACACAATCTCCTGCTGCAAGTGAGCGGAAGTCTGACGCTCAAACTGCAAGTCGTGGAAGATGATGTCCCTCAGTGAGGTGGTGTCTTGGATCACACCAGCAAGCATAGCCTCGGCGGCGAGGCGAAAGACCTGCACATTGTACAGCGCTTCGAGTAGCCTCAGAAGTTGCTGCACGGTGACTGCAGGAGGGTCGGCCGTGAGCAATACGTCCGTTAGCGACAGTCACTCACGCCAAGCCACGTCCTGGGGGTCCAGTGCCGGGAACAACCCCAGAGCGGTGAGCATCACCTCCTCTGGGTGCTGCTCGCTGAAGGTGTGGAGAACCTGCATCGCCGCAGACTCCAGTGACTCGACCCCACGATGTCCATAGAAAATCATGCTCAGGTCTGGCCACTCGGGGTGCGGTGGCACGATCACGGTGGTACGCGCGTAGGGGACTCCCCGGTCCCAGAAGTGAACCACCTCGTACACCGGTGGAGCGGTGTAGCCGACCTCACGTAGGGTGTCCCACAGAACATGGGGAAAGCCCTCCCAGTGAAGACCATGGGTATGCAAGGTACCATCCACATCGATCTCGAAAAACTCTGGGTACTCCATCTGTAGAAAAATGGGTACAACACGTTAAAACTCAACACGAGTATAACATGAATACAGGTACAAAAATTTGGTAGGTATGAACAAAAATTCATAACATGACAACCAGAGCACCAAAAATTCCCAAATTTTTACAGCAACTCAGTGACACGATTGTGCACATTTTTGGTATTCAAAGGTAGAACTCGATCAGATAGGAACATACTCAGAAAAAAATCTACTTTCAGAGAAAGGTCAACAGGAAAAAATAGCAGAACAAGTATGAGATGGCAACACTCGGTGTGGATCACGTCAAGATGTCCGAACAATGTAGTGCCACCATTGCAAATCAAGGGCCCGAGAAGCAAAGAGACCCCGGATGTCCGACCATCCCATGTTTTATTGGCTCATTAACATTCGAGAAGGCATTATGCGACCTGGGAGCAAGTTTGAGTGTCATGCCAAGAGATGTGTTCGAGAAGCAATGCCTACCACTAGAGCCTACGGGTATGTGCTTGGAGTTGGGTGACAACTCTATTCGCTATCCCGTGGGAATCGCCGAAGATGTGCCCGTGAAAGTTGGAGATCACTTCATCCCCGTTGATTTCGTGGTGCTCAAGATGGGAGAAAGGGAGAAGCCGCCTCTCATCCTAGGGAGGCCATTCCTCAAGACCGTCGGGGCAACGATCGACATTCGGAAGGAAGAGATCAAGTTCGACGTCAATGGCACAAGGAGCATATTCAAGTTTCATTCACGTTTCGAGGTATGCAACATGATCAATGTTAAATATGTTCCACCTCATCGTCTCTTTAGCAAGGAAGAGCCAAAGAAGAAGGAAGAGCCCAAGAAGAAGGAAGCAAAGGTGATCAAAGAAGTCGTTGCATCCGTCAAGACCAAAGAACAAAAGCCACCTGTGAAGACCAAAAAGATGACTAAACCAGAGAATAAACCCACACCCAAGGTGGTGCGGAAGTTGGTACCCAAGATTGCAACAACCGCAAAGAGCGTTGACCCGAAGTGAAGAAGAGAAAAGTCTTGCCATGGACTATAAACGAAGTGCTAGGCAGGAGGCAACCCGTTCGTCGAGTCAAGAATAAGCTACCAGGAGGACAACCCGATGAAGAATAACGCTGCCCGAAGGGCAACACGGATTATTTCCGATTTCAAGTAAGTTGCTCATAGAATTTGCTACGCACGACTTGGTATAAACTCTTAAGTGGTTGAACTTATTTTTGAGACATTTAATTTGCTCAGATGTTTCATTTGGATTTTATTTGACCATAAACCTATGACATGAGCCATCCTACGATTTATTTGCCTCTTATCGAGAAATCAACACCAAAAATTCAGAACCTACCCACACCTTTGATCATCTTCATGATGACAAGGTTGGTTTGTTTTTGTTGACAGCTATTAAGTGCTACTTTCAGTCATCAATATTCTCACATAAATGGAGGCATATGCATTATTTACTTGCATTTTGGTTTGAATAATGTAGTTCCACTTGTCCTTGGAGATTATTTGTATGTAGGTGAAATAAGCATGAAAAGAGATGGAAACCCACCTTCTATGGAATGATCCATGCCAACTCAACTGAGGAGGTGGCTGCCACCAAGGAAACATGTGGCAATCCACATCACTGATCCAAGGGAGGCACTCACCGACAAATCAGAGAGCGACACATGCACTTCACAAGGATCCACGGGCCCACCTAGGATTCCAAAACTTGGCATGCACGGGGGAGTGACTAGAGGGCCCACTTGGAAACCACCCAGAGGAAACACACCTCGAGAGGAGGGTCGAGGGGGCCGGCCGATCCTAGGATCAGCCGAACCGCCTCTGGCTCCTCTCATCTCGGCCCTCCACGTGGTTGCTCTTCATTGGTCCCTTGCTGCATCCCCGGGTGAATTGGAGGCATTTGGTGCCCGAAGCAAGCCTTGTCCTTGCCTATAAATAGAAGGGGAGGGGCTCCATTTCTCATATACCACTCTCTTCATTCACCTCTCACTTTTATTTTCCAAGGCTAGGGGGTAGGCTAGAGTAGCTCTTATTCAGATTCCAAGTCTACTTTGGAGTCTAGGTATGAGTTCTCTTGTATCTTTATTTCTATGTATGACTTTGATCTACTTCAGTTATTCAGCTATTTCATATAAAGTTGTGGTAGATCATATGATTGATATGTTCTTGAGTTCATCCCTTGTTCATCATTTAGAGGATCGTGTTCTTCATGAACACTACCTTTCAATCCAGTTGATGGTTGATTTACTCATTCCTTATGTGTTTGTTCATAAGTTAGAGGCTTGTGTTCTTCACGAACACGACCCTTTGATCTTGTTTACTAGACATAAGAGAGTACGTATCCGTATGTATGACTAGCCCTAGTTTGATCTTGTTAGATAGCATGTTAGTGTTGCATGAAGTTTGTGTTTAAGCTACGGTACTCGATCTAAGTTGACCAGTCTTCTGGTGGCTCTCACCCTAGGTCACAATAGCTCGGGCCGGGTGAAGTATAGCAGCAAAGCAGGCATGGTGCCTGGGTCGTGTGGCTACGTTAGTTATGAGCTTGCCCCCGTTAACGATTGAGGTAGGCCGCAGTGGTGACAGCTGTTGGACCCTTTGATACCCTCTGCGCTAGGATATTGCTATAGGAGTCTAAAGGATATTTTCGCAGAGTGCTGGTCATCGCGAGCTATCTCCCTGTTTGTACCTCGGTGCTGAACCTTACCTTTCATGCAATGCTTTATGCTTATCTCTTGTATCATCTAACTTTGTATGTTTAGTACCATAGTACCTAGAGCTAACTTCGTATGTCCCCCTAAGCCGTAGTGTACTAGAGTAGAGGTAGATCTGAGTGTGTGTCACACTACCCTTATCATATCATTTATCTTACCCCTATCTTTGAGCTGTTGTCTTCTATATCTATCTCTTGGTTTACATTCAGTGCAAAAGCATAAGTCTTGATATCCGCCATTGCCTTCAATGGATACGATACCCTTGGAACACTCACTTCCCTAGGGAAATGCTACAATGATTTATCTGTGCACTTGCGGATTCGTTCATGATTGTTAGATTTACCTATGGCAAGTCTTGATGCTCACGCTAACTTGGCGTCGTTAGTAGTGACGTTAAGAAATGCCAACAAGCATTTCTGGCGCCGTTGCCGGGGATGGATTCTAAATCCGTTCTTAGGTGATTGCGCTACGAAATGTCAACAAGCATTTCTGGCGCCGTTGCCGGGGAAGGCACAGGATTATCATGACTATGCTTTGCATCTGTTTATAAATCATAAGTAGGTTAGAGCAACTCTCAATGCAAGCTGACCTTGATTGTCTTCGTTTATCTTTGGATGATGAAGATAGGTAGTGTATGACTGGTTTCGACTTACCAGAGAATTTCACTGAAGATCCCGAGTCACTAGTGAGGAAAGCTCGAATTCATTTCGACTCACCTCGTCATACTCATCCGGAAGGCGATCCAGCTTCCTTTGTACCATCCACGTCAAACGCTATGGCCCAGAAGACGCTTCGTGAGTACTCAGCTCCTTCTGTTGACCAGGTGCTGCAAGGCCCTGAGGTGGCAATGGGGACTGAAAACTTTGAGATCAAGACGGGTCTAATCACGATGGTACAGGCTAGCCCATTTTGTGGCAAGCCAAATGAGGATGCTAATGCCCATCTGCAGCAATTCCTAGAACTATGCAGCACTTTCATCATCAGGGGTGCAAATATGGATGTTGTTCGTCTTCGACTATTTCCTTTTTCTCTCCTGGGGAAAGCCAAGCAATGGTTCTATGCAAATCGTGATGCTATGAATACATGGGACAAGTGTTCAGAAGCATTCCTCAAGAAGTTCTTTCCATTGGGTAAAACCAATGCTCTTCGTGGAAGGATTTCTAGTTTTTAGCAAGCAGCAAGTGAATCCATTCTAGAGGATTGGGAAAGACTTCAGGAGTACGTCCTGGCCTGTCCTCACCATGGGATGGAGGATTGGCTTATTCTTCAAAGCTTTTATAATGGGCTGACTCCGACAGCCCGAGGCCATATTGATGCTGCTGCTCAGGGAGTAGGTTACGCACCTTTAAGACGGCTGGCTGCATGGCTCGACACTGACTGGGTTACGCACTGATCGGTCGTGTCAATTCTACGTGTCACCTGAACTAGCTCGGTTACGCACGATTCGGCGACGCAGCATCCCATGGCGCGTGCATCACCGACTGGGTTATGCACCGAGACGGTTACGCAAAATCCACGCTGCATTCTAATTTGAAGCACCATCCTGCTTGGTTATGCATGTTTCGGCAACGCACTATCCGTTCTGTATGGTGCGTGCATCACCGACTGGGTTACGCACGGAGTCTGTCACGCAAAATCCCCATGCATCCGGTCGTGTCATTAGATCGCGTAACCTGGAGCCGATACTGTTACACAAAATCCACGCTGCATCCGGTCGTTTTGAATCAGCACGTAACCTGTATAGGGCACCGTCCGTGGAGTGTGATGCAACACCGACTGGGTCGTGTCGAATGCAGCTTACGCACCGTCCTTAATGCTTGATCCAAAACTGACTAGGTCGTGTCATTGCATCACATAACCTAAACCCGCAAAGGTTATGCAAAATCTACGCTGCATCCGGTCGTGTCGATTCAGCGTGTAACCTGCACTGGTTACGCACCGTCCGTGCTGCTTGATAGATGCAACACCGACTGGGTCGTATCGAATCAGCACGTAATCGCAAAAGGTTACGCACCATCCGTGCTACTTGATGCAACACCAACTGGGTCGTGTCGAATTAGCACGTAACATGCAGAGGTTACGCATCGTCCGTGCTGCTTGATGCAACACCGACTCGGTTAAGCACGTAGTAGATTACTCACCTTTAAGACGGCTGGCTGCATGGCTCGACACTGACTGGGTTACGCACTGATCGGTCGTGTCGATTCTACGCGTCACCTGAACCGGCTCGGTTACGCACGGTTCGGCGACGTAGCATCCCATGGCGCGTGCATCACCGACTGGGCTACGCACCGAGACGGTTACGCAAAATCCACGTTGCATTCTGATTCGATGCACCATCCTGCTCGGTTACGCACATTTCGGCGACGCACCATCCGTTCTGCATGGTGCGTGCATCACCAACTGGATTACACACGGAGTCTGTCACGCAAAATCCCCATGCATCTGGTCGTGTCATTGCATCGCGTAACCTGGGGCTGATAAAGTTACACAAAATCCATGATGCATCCGGTCGTGTCGAATGCAGCTTACGCACCGTCCTTGATGCTTGATCCAACACTGACTGGGTCGTGTTGTTGCATCGCGTAACCTAAACCCGCAAAGGTTACGCAAAATCCACGTTGCATCCGGTCATGTCGATTCAGCGCGTAACCTGCATTGGTTACGCATCGTTCGTGCTTCTTGATTGGTGCAACACCGACTGGGTCGTGTCGAATCAGCACGTAACCGCAAAATCTTACGCACCATCCATGCTGCTTGATGCAACACCGACTGGGTTACGCACCAAGACGGTTACGCAAAATCCACGCTGCATTCTGATTCGACGCACCATCTTGCTTGGTTACGCACGTTTCGGCGACGCACCATCCGTTCTGCATGGTGCGTGAATTACCGACTGGGTTACGCACCATGACGGTTACGCAAAATCCATGCTGCATTCTGATTCGACGCACCATCCTGCTCGATTACGCACATTTCGGCGACCCACCATCCGTTCTGTATGGTGCGTGCATCACCGACTGGGTTACGCATGGAGGCTGTCACGCAAAATCCCCATGCATCCGGTTGTGTCGTTGCATCGCGTAACCTGGAACCGATAAGATTACACAAAATCCACGCTGCATCCGGTCGTGTCGAATTAGCGCGTAACCTGTACAGGGTACCGTCCGTGGAGTGTGATGCAACACCGACTGGGTTGTGTCGAATGCAGCTTATGCAACGTCCTTGATGCGATCCAACACTGACTGGGTCATGTCATTGCATCACGTAACCTAAACCCGCAAAGGTTACGCTGCATCCGGTCGTGACGATTCAGCGCGTAACCTGCACTGGTTACGCACCGTCCGTGCTGCTTGATTGATGCAACACCGACTGGGTCGTGTCGAATCAGCACGTCACCACAAGAGGTTACGCACCATCCGTGCCATCCGTGCTGCTTGATGCAACACCAGCAGGGTCGTGTCGAATTAGCTCGTAACATGCAGAGGTTATGCACCGTCTGTGCTGCTTGATGCAACACCGACTCGGTTAAGCACATAGTAGGTTACGCACCTTTAAGACGGCTGGCTGCATTGCTCAACACGGACTGGGTTACGCACTGATCGGTTGCGCAAAATCCACGCTGCATCCGGTCATGTCGATTCTACGCGTCACCTGCTCCAGCTCGTTTACGCACGATTCGGCGACGCACCATCCCATGGCGCGTGCATTACCGACTACGTTACGCACCTTGACGGTTACGAATAATCCACACTGCATTCTATTTCGATGCACCATCCTGCTCGGTTACGCACCATCCGTTCTGCATGGTACGTGCATCACCGACTGGGTTACGCACGCAGTCTGTCACGCAAAATTCCTATGCATCCGGTCATGTCGTTCCATCGTGTAACCTAGAGCCGATAAGGTTACACAAAATGCACGCTGCATCCGGTCGTGTCGATTCAGCGTGTAGCCTGCACAGGTTACGCACTGTTTGTGCTGCTTGATGCAACACCGTATGGGTTACGCACCTTAAAGAGTGATGGCTTTATGGTGCAACACGGACTGGGTTACGCATGGCGTCGGATACGCAAAATCCACACTGCATCCAGTCATGTCGATCCTGCACGTCACCTGCTCCAGCTCGGTTACGCACGGTTCGGCGATGCACCGTGCATTACCGGCTGGGTTAGGCAAAATCCACGCTACCTCCGGTCTTGTCGATTCATTTCGGCCTTTTCCTTGGGCTTTCTAAGAATGGACCGAGGCTTGCCTAGGCCTACTCGTCCTCACAGCTAGAGATCTCTCACAGCTATGGCCGAATCCCGCCCCATCTGCCGCCGCCGCAGCCGCCGGCACCCGCCCACGCCGCCGCTGCAGCCGCCGGCACCCGCTCCCACCACCATAACCGCGCTCGGTGATGACATCCTCTGCGAAATCTTCCTGCGCCTCCCCGCCATCACGAGCCTCGCCCGAGCGGCATTCACCTGCCCTGCATTTCTCGGCGCCGTCCGCTCCTCCCCCGCCTTCCGGCGCAGCTTCCGTGTGCCCTACGCACCGCCGCTCCTTGCCCTATTCATGAGGCCCTACATGAGTGCCATCATCCCAGCTGTTGCAGGCAAGCACAGCGACAAGGTCGCCGCCTTCGGCGGTCTACTCGAAAACTCCGACTCCGAGTCTGATTGGTATATCGAACCCGATGTCCCCTACAGCGAGGGGTAAGCCAGCTTCGTCAGCAGCTCCACCTACCAATGCGCCTCCTACAGCCCGCACTCAAAGGCTCTGAAAATCTACCCCAAGATGGCTAAGGATCTCCGCTTGGACTTCCTCACAGCCGACACCTTTCTTGAGTTCTACACGCTCTCGGAAGACGGCGAGGAGAAGAAGCCGTCCTGCGTGGTCTGCGTCCACCGGAACAGCGCCTGGACATGGGCGCACGTGGCCGTCTTCTCGTCGCAGACCATGGAGTGGCGGGTCGTTTTGCCGCAAACGCAGACATGGGGAGTGCTGAATGTTCATGAGAAATTCCCCACTGGCACAGTTGTCAATGGCTTCATCTGTTGGATACACAAGTGGCAGGGATGCATCGTCACCCTCAACACCGAGGCATTCCAGTTCTCTCGGATGGAACTGCCACCGACCTTGAAATGGCCAATGTCAGTGTTTCAGCTTGGTCAGACCAATGATGGGAAGTTGTGTGTCATCTGTGCACTGCAATGCATGCTCTCTGTTTGGCTCTGGGAAGACGATGATGAGGGTGTCAAGAGATTCATTCTGCAGGAGATGATCTTATTGCGCCCAACTTTCAATAAGATCACCGAGCTTTCAGAAGAGGCTGATGTT
The DNA here is from genome assembly GCA_036936925.1 of Cenchrus fungigraminus. Lineage (NCBI taxonomy): Eukaryota > Viridiplantae > Streptophyta > Magnoliopsida > Poales > Poaceae > Cenchrus > Cenchrus fungigraminus. The sequence continues at coordinate 7,458,736 of CM072775.1, read as the reverse complement.
GAAATGCATCCTATGGCAGTTATCAATGGCTTTATGTACCTATCTTCCTACCTAGGTTGGGACCGTCGGTATTTGTTCCTCTCCTTCTGCTTGGAAACAAGCGAGATGAATTTGTTCTGTAAGGAAAGCCAGTTTGTAATATCAGAAGGTGTTCCATACATCATGGTCAGCTGGTCGTCGTCTTTAAATGGCAAGGTGAGCCTATACGTATACGTATTCCTTGTGACATGATAAAATATGTTCCGTCCCTCAGTTGTAGGCCGTTCTCATCACATGAGAGTAGGTCATCGTATTATTGTGGAATTCTGTCATCGGCTTTCTGGTTTAGATTAAGTAACATGAATAAAATTACTTATAATCGTGCTGCTCAATTGCTGATTGTATACGATAGCATGAGGGATTGTCTACATTATATGATACCATAAGGATTTGTAATGTTATTCGCTATATTTCATGCAGGAATTCTTTGTCCACTTACTTTATAATGCTAACCAATTCAAGGGTATCATATTTCAGTTTCATTGGTACTGTAGTACATGCTAAGCAATTTGATTTGTATAATTAGAATCTATTACTCGTTCCTGCTGGCTGCTACATTTTTTTATATGCAAAATCTTATATTACATATGAGTTATCTTTATGTCACAGGAGGATTCAGACACCGCAGTTACAGGAAAAATGTCTGAAGATGATGGTCCTATGGGCACTGAAAAGGATTCTCCTGTCCTTTTCACAGCGTTGAAATCATTCAGAGAACAACTAATTGATGATGACAACTCTAAATTTGCAGAGATAGAGGCCTTCTTACTTGATGATGAGACGAACTCTCTTCTGAATAGAATCGCTACTTTAGAGTCAGGATTGGAAGCTGCAAGACATCATGTCTTGAGAATAGGTACTGAACCCCATAGCACGAATTAGCAGGGGATGGAGAGAGCAAGCTGCTGGCAAATGTGCAAGGGAATGTTGGGTAGAGCCTGTTCCCGATTCTTTATTGGGTGACCCTAGTTCTGGTGTCTCGTCTTAATTTGGGCTTTTATTGAGACGTGTTGTGAGGGAAGGATGGAGACGTTATGTGATAATGGTGTCATGTTCCATGTCTGTTTAGTGTCACTATGTCATCTATCGTTTTTCCAAATATGTCGTTGTTACCCCCATATGTCTTTACATGAATAGAAATGTGACAAAAAAGGCATTTACCTTGCCAAAGCTAAAGATTTCATGTTTTCCAAATTCTTGAATATATGCCAGTTGCCTCCCGCTTCTTGGAAAATAGCCGATTCCTTCGAATTTGCCGATCCGATTATAAATGGCATCAGCATTGCCGATTGCCGTGCTCGACGACAGAGAACCCGCCAAGGTATTCGCGCCGAGGAAAGCTCGGCTTCATAGATAGAACCAAGTAACCATCTGTGGCACCGGGCTCGGCACCAAGCTGTGGGCCGGCCTGTGGGCTGCTGGGCTCGGCCTGCCGCAGTGGGATGAGGGCATTGTGTCACACCCTGAAATTTCCCAATTTCAGGATGTGAATAGAAAGAATAATTAAGCAACGAGTTTCACTCAATTTTAAAATTTTTCCAACGTTTATTTTATTTACAGGAAATATAGTATAGAAAAAAAACCTTGTTTATTTTTCTGAATTAAATAAATGGTTATGTGTGAGTGTTGCATTCATGCCGATGCATCTCGGTGTTTATAAGTGCAAAAGGTTTTTAAATGCGCTTAGGTGCTGACCAAAACCTTTCGAGAATTTTCCAGCTTTTTCTGGAATTTATTCTCACTTTCCGTGAGCTATTTCTATTTATTAGAAGGCTCTAAAATCCTTTTCATGAGCTCCGAATATTTTATTTGGATTGTTCGTGTCTCATTCTATCTGTGGGAATTTTTCTGGAATGTTGAGAATTTTCTGAGTATTTTTCTTGCTTTAAAAACATTTTCTAGTCTTTACTGGTATTGTTTTCGCTTTGAAAAGTAATTTCGGAAAATAAAAGGAAATCTTATCCCTTCAGTTTGGGCCGAGCCCGAGGGCCCGACCCATCTCCGCCGGCCTAGCCCCAGGCCCGCCTATGCCCAACTGGCCGGAGGCCATGGCGTACACAGCATGGCCGCTGTCGCCGTCCTCGGTGTGCGTGCCACGCCAGGCGCAGGCCCACGTCCCTATAAAACTGCCGCCACCCGTGGTCGCGCGTCCCTGCTCGCCATCCGCTCCCCACCGTCTCCATCGTCGGTGAAAACTTTCCCGTGCTTCCCTGCCTCTCCTCTGCCCCTTGCGCCATCCACCCGAAACTCCCTAAACTCTTTAAGCTTCTACAATCCGATCATCACCAAATATTCTCCCAATGCAAATATGATCCTCCACGTCATGCTTAATTTCTTTGCTCTCTTCCGCCCATTATTTTTCTCTATTTCTTTCATTCAAGTGGATGCTAGCAGCCCGGCCAGATAACTCTACCTGCGCAACTGAAGTTTCGTTTAGATTAATTGGAGTTGTGCAGGGCAAGGGCTCAAGGACGGCCCAACATGCTGTTTTGTCCCTGTCCAGCCACGTTATTTATGATCTCCTTTTATTTAGTTTGGCACCGGCTGCTGCTGCCGCAGCTGCTCAAAATCTCTGCTCGAAATCTCCTTTTATGTCCCTGTCCCTATGCCCTAGCTCAAAATCTCGATCTGGTCTAGCTGCTGCCGCAGCTGCTCGAGGAAGCCTCTGCCGATGCGATCCATCACACGCGGTCTCCCGTCAGTCACCGTCAACTCCGACGGCCATCCGCCATCCGTGCCCTGAGTGTCACCAAGGAAGTTCATCCCGAGGTCGCCGTTGCCGAACTGCTGCTGGTGGTCAGGAGGAGAACGTCCACGTGAAGTTTGCATCCCGCAGCGATCTTAAACGGAATTCTGTGGCCGTTTCTATCAACTATCGTTTCCCATAGGTGAGCATATGCCATCCCTCATTCAGTTCTTTCCAAATTGTATTTTGCATCTCAAATTCTCAACTGTGTCTCCCTAATTTCCAATCGTGCCGCCGCCGCCTGCTGTTGCCTTGCGCGTTCTGCTGCTGAACTCTCGCCGTCCCATCGTCGATCAGTCTGCGCTGTCGCGAAACCGGAGCTGAGAGAGCTACACGACCTGCTGTCATCCACGTCTTTTTGCACGGTGCGTGCCGCCTCGAGAGCGCCGCGGTATCCTCGTCGTGCCTGACCGCCGCCCAGAGGAGCAAACAAGAGCACAAGGAGATCAAGCCGCACGTCATATATCCACCGGCCGTGCCGAGGGATCGAATATCTTGTCGATGTACCGGACGAGCATGTCATCACGTCGTTTATCCTCCGTTTTGGTGAGCACACCGACGGTTTATCTTCTCCTTATTATGCAATCTCGTGCTTGTTAACATGCGCTGTTGCATCCAACTACTGCAGGACGGCTCTGCGTAGCAAACAACCACGCGTGCCATGCATGTTCAATCATCGTCCCCTGCTGCCTTGGCCATGCACGCCTTGCCAAACCTTCCAGGCAATCAATTGATGGACACGTCAATCAGCTAGTCTTTGCAACCCTAGCAAAATAATCAATCGATCCTTGCATGCTGGCATCCTATGTGCATAGAAGCAATCACGTAATGAGCGTGCAAGTGATGATGTCGTGTCTATGCAGTACGTATAATCTCTTCTCCGTATTTTTTCTTTCTACCGTATAAAAATTTCCAGTGATCTTTAGACCTATCTTGATATATAGAATAAATAATTCTTTATCACCTATAAAATCTTTCCCCACATATATGTTCAAACAAATTTATCTATTCTTTTAATTCTTTTCTTGGATATTGCTCCATGATGACATCATCCTTACATATTGTTCAATCAGCTATCCTTTTCTTCTAAAAATCCATATCTTATGCAATTCAACTTCATTTTCGACAATTCTTTTGCTCACGTGTTCGTCTCAATGTGTAGAATAGTTTCGTACTGCTTTCAGTATGTTTTATGGTGATTGGTGTACTGTTCTAAATTTATTTCATTTGTTTGCTTGTATGTGTATGCACCGGATGTTTGCCTTGATTGATGCGAGTAGAATGAACGTGGTTCGAGAGCTTTGAAGAGCATGAAGATGAAGAATTCTGAGCAGCAACATTACTTTGGTTAAAGGCAAGTGTGTCCTTGTTCTTTTGTCCCAATAACTGTGTTTAATCACCATTGCATATGCTTGCATTAATATTGATGGGTCCTATTAAGGATTATCCTAGTCTTTATCATTATTCCTTGTCAACCTGGGTTTTACCTTTCTGTTGGGTAGCACTGCTTAGTTGCTCTACTTGGGTTATGGTGGTTTAATGAACAACAACAATGATGAATATGTTTTATTTTTATGCTATATATCTCTGGTTAATACAAGATCACCATGCCTAATAGGAACATGGAGCGACCACCCAGGACAACAGTGCAACCACAAGGACTAAATAGCTCTGGTCTTGGCCGAGTAATTAGGGAAGTCTTGTGTGGCCATTACTCGCATAGTAGCTTGGGTACGGAGGAATGCTTTTAAGGCTCTTCTATTTCGGATAGGTATTCGAACGGAAGTACTCTATGGCTGACCGTCCGTGAATAGAAGTGAGGTACGAAAGATAGCCTCTATGGCATACGCTACTATGGAGTAATACACATGGGAGGACTCTTTGTAAAGGCCTCGTAGCGTCCCTATGCAATCACACCTCGGTAGTGTGGTATGATGCCTAGCTAGCATCGCATGGTTGGGTCCAAAGTTCTTTTGAACTTTTACGCGACTTGTGGTGAAAGTGTACAACCTCTGCAGAGTGTAAAACTAATCGATTAGCCGTGCTCACGGTCAAGAGCGGCCTGGACCCTCACATGATAATTGAACTTGATGATGGACTTAAATCGTGGTTTCTGCTTATGTTAGCCATATGCTTATGGCGTATCTCTATATGTTAATTGTGGGTTGGTATATACTTATACCTTATTAGTAATCAGGTGCTAATAAAATTTGACCAACTAAAATTGCTTAATGCAGTCAACCTGTCAGCCTTTCCTTGATAAGCCTTTGCATTCATACTTTCCCCACACTTGCTGAGTACGGCATGTACTCACCCTTGCTATAAACAATGTTGCCCAGAAAGAGGAAGCTGTTGTGAAGTCGTTGTGAAGATGTTGCTGGTGCTAGGCGTACGCAACCCCCAGTCGAATGCTTATGGATGTTTGGTGCCTTCGTTTCCAGGATTTCAGCGTAATACTCTGATAATCTTTGTTTTTCTTACATGATATTGTTTCTGTTATTCACTTATGTCACTATATGTATGAAACTAGATCCTGGCATACATATAGTTATGCACTTGGTTTTCTTTGGAAAAACAGGTGTGACAGAGTGGTATCAGAGCTGTATCGACTGTAGGATGTAAGCCTAGGTAGCAATGGTCGTTCCTTAAGGTTTCCTTTGATAAAAAATTCATCACTGCCTTTCCGTTGAGCTCTATGATGAATATTTCCACTTCTTGACCATTTTCTTTTGATAATCCCCCTGATATCTTAACTCTTACCTCTTAACTCGTTTTCATTTGCACTCCATTCTTTTGCAAATGATAAATTCTCTACCCTTGCCTATTTCTTTTCTTCCCCTTGATCTTGATCTTGCATTCATTTTCTGTTGAATGATCTTACCTATTTCATGCAATACACCCCCTTGATTTATTGGTGTTATTGTTACCCTTTCACCCCTTATTCCTTTATTCCCTTATATTTCTTCTTTCTTATCCCCCTATTCTTTTAAGATTTTATCTGGTGCACCCATCTTGCCTATCGTACCTCACCATGCTTTTCAAAGAATGTAATACCTTGGATTCTCTCTTGACTTTTGATTCCAAAGTGTTCGTGTGATTCAAAAATTCTTAGATGATCCATGCCACGTACCCTGAAGCATGCTCACCCAAGTCACTCGAAGAATGGAGCTATTGATTCATCGCTTGAAGTCAAGCCTCGTGACTGGTGAAGCAAGCTATGCCCATGGTTAGGAGAATACCCTTTGACTCTATTAACTACGTGTAGCACCGTTCCTTTGAGTGTGTTGATTGGTGGAATTGTGTGCTTATTTGATAATGATTGGTTTTATGAGCCTGTTTGATTTGGTTCTTTGTATTGATTGTTGGTGTATTGTGGATCTTCTACCTACAATAACATCAGTTGTCTAGCTGGGTTCTTTGTTGTACCTCCCACCTCCTTGCCATCTCTCTTTCTCTCTACCTGATCAAATAAGGAACATCAGAAGAAGAAATGGAAGGCAACACCATTGTCAACCAGCGAATGCTACTGTCACCATCGTCGTTTAGAAGCGAGCAAGTTGAAGAAAAGAAGACCTCACTCTACTTTCTTTTTCCACCTTGTGCTTGCTATTATCCCATCTAGCTCACTCTGATGAAGACCCTGACGACCAAGAAAGATGAATATTGAAGATTCTACACACGAATGAGAAAAGAGGATGACCGCCCACCTACCCTGATAGCAATGTTCTTGTTTATCTTCCTTCTCCTTGTTTCTTCTTTCTTCGAATCTCGGGACGAGATTCTGTTTAAGGGGGTAGATTTGTCACACCCTGAAATTTCCCAATTTCAGGATGTGAATAGAAAGAATAATTAAGCAACGAGTTTCACTCAATTTTAAAATTTTTCCAACGTTTATTTTATTTACAGGAAATATAGTATAGAAAAAAAACTCTTGTTTGTTTTTCTGAATTAAATAAATAGTTATGTGTGAGTGTTACATTCATGCCGATGCATCTCGGTGTTTATAAGTGCAAAAGGTTTTTAAATGCGCTTAGGTGTTGACCAAAACCTTCTGAGAATTTTCCAGCTTTTTTCTGGAATTTATTATCACTTTTCGTGAGCTATTTCTATTTATTAGAAGGCTCTAAAATCCTTTTCAGGAGCTCCAAACATTTTATTTGGATTGTTCGTGTCTCATTCTATCTGTGGGAATTTAATGGGAATGTTGAGAATTTTCTGAGTATTTTTCTTGCTTTAAAAACATTTTCTAGTCTTTACTGGAATTGTTTTCGCATTGAAAAGTAATTTCAGAAAATAAAAGGAAATCTTATCCCTTCAGTTTGGGCCGAGCCCGAGGGCCCGATCCATCTCCGCCGGCCCAGCCCCAGGCCCGCCTATGCCCAACTGGCCGGAGGCCATGGCGTACACGGCATGGCCGCCGCAGCCGTCCTCGGTGTGCGTGTCACGCCAGGCACAGGCCCACGTCCCTATAAAACTGCCGCCACCCGTGGCCGCGCGTCCCTTCTCGCCTTCCGCTCCCCACCGTCTCCATCGTCGGTGAAAACTTTCCCGTGCTTCCCTGCCTCTCCTCTGCCCCTTGCGCCATCCACCCGAAACTCCCTAAACTCTTTAAGCTTCTATAATCGGATCATCACCAAATATTCTCCCAATGCAAATATGATCCTCCACGTCATGCTTAATTTCTTTGCTCTCTCCCGCCCATTATTTTTCTCTATTTCTTTCATTCAAGTGGACGCTAGCAGCCCGGCCAGATAACTCTACCTACAACTGAAGTTTCGTTTAGATTAATTGGAGTTGTGCACGGCAAGGGCCCAAGGACGGCCCAACATGCTGTTTTGTCCCTGTCCAGCCACGTTATTTATGATCTCCTTTTAAGTAGTTTGCCACCGGCAACCCTATGCCCTATCTCAAAATCTCGATCTGGTCTAGCTGCTGCCGCAGCTGCTCGAGGAAGCCTCTGCCGATGCGATCCATCACACGCGGTCTCCCGTCGGTCACCGTCAACTCCGACGGCTATCCGCCATCCGTGCCCTGAGTGTCACCAAGGAAGTTCATCCCGAGGTCGCCGTTGCCGACCTGCTGCTGGTGGTCAGGAGGAGAACGTCCATGTGAAGTTTGCATCCCGCAGCGATCTTTAACGGAATTCTGTGGTGGTTTCTATCAACTATCGTTTCCCATAGGTGAGCATATGCCATCCCTCATTCAGTTCTTTCCAAATTGTATTTTGCATCTCAAATTCTCAACTGTGTCTCCCTAATATCCAATCGTGCCGCCGCCGCCTGCTGTTGCCTTGCGCGTTCTGCTGCTGAACTCTCGCCGTCCCGTCGTCGATCAGTCTGCGCTGTCGCGAAACCGGAGCAGAGAGAGCTACACGACCTGCTGTCGTCCACGTCTTTTTGCACGGTGCGTGCCGCCTCGAGAGCGCCGCGGTATCCTCGTCGTGCCTGACCGCCGCCCAGAGGAGCAAACAAGAGCACTAGAAGGAGACCAAGCCGCACGTCATATATCCACCGGCCGTGACGAGGGGTCGAATATCTTGTCGCTGTACCAGACGAGCATGTCATCACGTCGTTTATCCTCCGTTTTGGTGAGCACACCGACGGTTTATCTTCTCCTTATTATGCAATCTCGTGCTTCTTAACATGCGTCGTTGCATCCAACTACTGCAGGACGGCTCTGCATAGCAAACAACCACGCGTGCCATGCATGTTCAATCATCGTCCCCTGCTGCCTTGGCCATGCACGCCTTGCCAAACCTTCCAGGTCGTTGGCCGTCGCTGTCGAGCAAGCAATTGATGGACACGTCAATCAGCTAGTCTTTGCAACCCTAGCAAAATAATCAATCGATCCTTGCATGCTGGCATCCTATGTGCATAGAAGCAATCACGTAATGACCATGCAAGTGATGATGTCGTGTCTATGCAGTACGTATAATCTCTTCTCCGTATTTTTTTCTTTCTACCGTATAAAAATTTCCAGTGATCTTTAGACCTATCTTGATCTATAGAATAAATAATTCTTTATCACCTATAAAATCTTTCCCCACATATATGTTCAAACAAATTTATCTATTCTTTTAATTCTTTTCTCGGATATTGCTCCAAGATGACATCATCCTTACATATTGTTCAATCAGCTATCCTTTTCTTCTAAAAATCCATATCTTATTCAATTCAACTTCATTTTCGACAATTCTTTTGCTCACGTGTTCGTCTCAACGTGTACAATAGTTTCGTACTGCTTTCAGTATGTTTTATGGTGATTGGTGTACTGTTTTAAATTTATTTCATTTGTTTGCTTGTATGTGTGTGCTCCGGATGTTTGCCTTGATTGATGCGAGTAGAATGAACGTGGTTCGAGAGTTTTGAAGAGCATGAAGATGAAGAATTCTGAGCAGGAACATTACTTTGGTTAAAGGCAAGTGTGTCCTTGTTCTTTTGTCCCAATAACTGTGTTTAATCACCATTGCATATGCTTGCATTAATATTGATGGGTCCTATTACGGATTATCCTAGTCTTTATCATTATTCCTTGTCAACCTGAGTTTTACCTTTCTGTTGGGTAGCACTGCTTAGTTGCTCTACTTGGGTTATGGTGGTTTAATGAACAACAACAATGATGAATATGTTTTATTTTTATGCTATATATCTCTGGTTAATACAAGATCACCATGCCTAATCGGAACATGGAGCGACCACCCAGGACAACAGTGCAACCACAAGGACTAAATGGCTCTGGTCTTGGCTGAGTAATTAGGGAAGTCTTGTGTGGCCATTACTCACATAGTAGCTTGGATACGGAGGAATGCTTTTAAGGCTCTTCTCTTCCGGATAGGTATTGGAACGGAAGTACTCTATGGCTGACCATCCGTGAATAGAAGTGAGGTACGAAAGATAGCCTTTATGGCATATGCTACTATGGACTAATACACATGGGAGGACTCTTTGTAAAGGCCTCGTAGCGTCCCTATGCAATCACACCTCGGTAGTGTGGTATGATGCCTAGCTAGCAACGCATGGTTGGGTCCAAAGTTCTTCTGAACTTTTACGTGACTTGTGGTGAAAGTGTACAACCTCTGCAGAGTGTAAAACTAATCGATTAGCTGTGCTCACGGTCAAGAGCGGCCTGGACCCTCACATGATAATTGAACTTGAAGATGGACTTAAATCGTGGTTTCTACTTATGTTAGCCATATGCTTATAGCGTATCTCTATATGTTAATTGTGGGTTGGTATATACTTATACCTTATTAGTAATCAGGTGCTAATAAAATTTGACCAACTAAAATTGCTTAATGCAGTCAACCTGTCAGCCTTTCCTTGATAAGCCTTTGCATTCATACTTTCCCCACACTTGCTGAGTATGACATGTACTCACCCTTGCTATAAACAATGTTGCCCAGAAAGAGGAAGCTGTTGTGAAGTCGTTGTGAAGATGTTGCTGGTGCTAGGCGTATGCAACCCCATGTCGACTGCTTATGGATGTTTGGTGCCTTCGTTTCCAGGATTTCAACGTAATACTCTGATAATCTCTGTTTTTCTTACATGATATTGTTTCTGTTATTCACTTATGTCACTATATGTATGAAACTAGATCCTGGCATACATATAGTTATGCACTTGGTTTTCTTTGGAAAAACAGGTGTGACACATTGTCTCTGGATGTTTTTTTTGGCAAATTACACTCACAACGCACGCACACTCATCTGGTCGTGCCGAATCAGGTCGTAACCTACACTGGCTACGCACCGTCCGTGCTGCTTGATTGATGCAACATCGACTGGGTCGTGTCGAATGCAGCTTACGCACCGTCCTTGATGCTTGATCCAATACTGACTGGGTCGTCTCGTTGCATCGCGTAACCTAAACCTGCAAAGGTTACGCAAAATCCACGCTACATCCGGTCGTGTCGATTCAGCATGTAACCTGCACTGGTTACGCACCGTCCGTGCTGCTTGATTGATGCAACACCGACTGGGTCGTATCGAATGCAGCTTACGTACCGTCGTTGATGCTTGATCCAACACTAACTGAGTCGTGTCGTTGCATCGCGTAACCTAAACGCGCAAAGGTTAAGCAAAATCCACGCTGCATCCGGTAGTGTCGATTCAGCGCGTAACCTGCACTGGTTACGCACCGTCCGTGCTGCTTGATAGATGCAACACCGACTAGGTCGTGTCGAATCAGTGCATAACCACAAGAAGTTACGCACCATCCGTGCTGCTTGATGCAACACCAACTGGGTCGTGTCGAATCAGCGCGTAACATGCAGAGGTTACGCATCATCCGTGCTGCTTGATGCAACACCGACTCGGTTAAGCACGTAGTAGGTTACGCAACTTTAAGACGGCTGGCTGCATGGCTTGACACTGACTGGGTTACGCACTGATCGGTCGTGTCGATTCTACGTGTCACCTGAACCAGCTCGGTTACGCAAGGTTCGGCGACGCAGCATCCCATGGTGCGTGCAGCACCGACTGGGTTACGCACCGAGATGGTTACGCAAAATCCAAGCTGCATTCTGATTCGACGCACCATCCTGCTCGGCTACACACATTTCGGCGATGCACCATCCGTTCTGCATGGTGCGTGCATCACCGACTGGGTTACGCACGGAGTCTGTCACGCAAAATCCCATGCATCCGGTCGTGTCATTGCACCGCGTAACCTGGGGCCAAAAAAGTTACGCAAAATCCATGATGCATCCGGTCGTGTCGAATGCAGCTTACGCACTGTCCTTGATGCTTGATCCAACACTGACTAGGTCATGTCGTTGCATCGCGTAACCTACTTTGAACAAAGCTCAGGGAGTATGCTGGGTGATTCGGAATTTTGATCATGCGCCGGCGATCCAGACCAGGTCAAACCGGCGTGCTATAGAAATATTCGGAATTTTGGATGCCCAGGCAAAGCAAATGTGAAATGTCATTTTTGCTTCCCCCTTCCTAGTAGCACCTTGTCTCAGCCACCACCATAATAAAAGGGTATATTGGTAACGTGGTGTGGACTGATTCTTTGCCTAGTATTGCAGGTGCAGGTTGTAGCTTGATTCGCGTGGTGCAGGTGAAGAACAAGCACGAAAGGTCTATGTCTGTGTGACCTCTGAGGAGCGGAGAGACAAGTAGGCTTCGTTCAAGGGACCCGGTGGCCGACGGGATCAAGTGTGGACCACATGCTGGCAAGAAGAGCAAGATGAGGTCGGGAACAATGGAGCCGGTGTAAGGTAGCAGCTAACAACTGAACCTTGCACGCGAGGTTTGTTTGTTTGGCCACAAAACCAACACTGAGCCAGGATGACCGTGGCGGCCAAGTCATGAGTGGGATTGGTGTGGAGGCTGCACCAAGTCTGCGGGGTTTGTAGTGGTTTGGCCACAAAACCACTGGATTACTTAGTTGAGCCACAAAGCTAAGGCCGAAGACACGACAGACCTTGACAGCCAGCCCAGGCCGGTCCGACCGCCTGACCAGGGTAGTCTGACCGGGTGAGGTGGTCTGACCGCATGGACCGTGGTTCGTCAGGAAGCTTCAAAGCGGAGGACATGCGGTGTGATCGCAAGACTTGCATGGAGTTGAAGCGGACTTGCGGTCGACGAGCATCTGTCCGATGGAGATCCGATCAGATTACAAAATTTGTCCTCCGAGCGTGTGTATCTTACTATTAAGTAGTAGGGGTAGTTTGGTCATTCAGCACCACCCATATATACTCTTTGGAGTGAGAGATGGCAGCCAACTCTTGGAACCCCAGTTCATTTGCTTTTTGGTTTTTCCCCTTTTCTCCTAGTTTTCCCATAGGTTAGCATGAGAGCTTCATGTTTCATCTAGAGAGAGGGAAGGATCTTCGGGTGGCTTGCTAGACCTTGTATGAACCTTTCTTGGCATGTATAGAAGATTCGGTGTGGTTCATCTTGTGTTCCTTTGTCTCCGGCATTTTTCTTTTTGGTGATTTTCGGAGCCTTTTCTTGGGAAATTCTTGGTGAGTTGTTGGAGGCATTTCTTGGTGGGTTTTTTGTTGGGTATCAGACATGAGGACCTTGTGCCTCCTTTCTTGGTAATTTTGCCCCAGCAAATCCATGGGAAAGCCTTCGATTTTGGTGGTTTTCGTGGTTCCTCGAGTTCATGACATAAAGTCCTTTGATTCGTGACTCCCTTTGATTCAGAGCATTTCGGTGGATATCTTTTGGTGGAGAGGTCGTCTAGGAGGTGACCCAGCTATCCCCGAAGTTTCGCTGCAATCCGTGTGGTGAATCGGGAGATCGGTTGATGGGAAGTGGAGGGTTGACCCGTGGCTGAGTTTCTTGAGCCAGGCAATCTAACCGTGTTGGGAGGACAGTCTGACCACCCTGGGGTTTCGCCAAGGGAAGTTTGATTTTTCAGGTTTTTCTTCTGAGAGCTTGTTCGCCTTGATCAGAGGATTCTCCAGGTGAAATCTTGGGTTGTTTTGGGGTCGTGATCTTCGTTTGGTGGACGAGGAGATCTCCCAGGCAGAGGCGGTCTAACCGCCCCCTCTATGCGGTCTGACAGCCCCAACTAGGCAGAGCTGCCTCAAGTTGTTTCTGGTGCGGTTTGTGCGTAGTAGCTTTGGTTGGAAGTGTGGTTTGTTCCTAGGATCAATAGCACTCCAGTGGCTACGTGGTCTCGGCAAACTTGAGGACTTTGCGGAGGAAGTGTCTTTGGGATTTTGGCTGTGTTCATCTCGCTAGAGGAAGTCATCTCTTTCGAGATGAATTTTTATCGGTTCCCATTCACTCCCCCTCTCTAGTCGCCCAATCCGGTCCTTCAATTTGTATTAGAGCCGGTTACGGATCTTCTAGATTCTGACCAGTCTACAATCCAAAGATGGTGGACTATGGAAAGGGGTCGGTCCTCCGCACTTCGATGGGAAGAACTACCAGATGTGGTATAGGTGAATGAGCGAGTTTCTTCGTGGCAAGGGTGAGAGCCAGGTGTGGTTCGAGGACCGGTGGATGGTCACTTCCTGGTGTGATGAGTGATTGACAACGTGGTGTGGACTGATTCTTGGCTAAGTATTGCAGGTGCAGGTTGCGGCTTGACTGGTGCAGGTGCAGGTGAAGAACAAGCGTGAAAGGTCGTTGCCGGTGAGGCCTCCAGGTGTGGAGAAGACAAGTAGGCTTGGTTCGAGGGACCCGGTGGCCAGCGGGGTCAAGTGCGGGCCGCATGGTGGCAAGAACGGCAAGATGAAGTCATGGACGGTTTCTTGGTTGAGCCTCAAAACCAAGGTCGAGCCGGGACTACGTGGGAGCCGAGTCATGAGTGGTGATTGGCGGAGGCTACACCGAGTTCGCGGGGTTTCCGGTGGTTCACCAGAAAACCACTGGGTTCCTTGGTTGATCCACAAAGCCAAGACCGAAGAACCGAAGACGGAGGTGCAGCAGCTCCAGACCGGTCTGACCGGTGGGTCTGACCGGTCTGACCGGTGCTCCGGTCAGACCGGTGTGCGACGACGCAGTCCGGAATCTTCGAAGCGGAGGACACGCGTCGGGATCGCAAGGCTTGCGTCGAGGCTAAGCAAGTTTGCGGTCGCTGGGCATCCGTCCGATGGTGCGAAGACAAAGACTTCCAATTTCGCCCTCGAGGGGCATGTATCCCTAGTTAGCTAGTAAGGGTATTTTAGCCTTTCGGTTGCCTCCATATAACCCAAGTGGTGAGAGGATGGCAGCCATCTCTTGGAACCCTAGCTCATTTGGTTTTCCTATTTTCCTTCCCATTTTCTTAGGATTTTTCGTAGGACTAGCCTGAGAGCTTCATGGTGAGATCTTGTGAGAGGGAAGGATGATCGGGCGGCAAGCTAGACCTTGTATGAACCTCTTTGGTATGTATAGATGATTCGGCGTGGTTCCTCAAGGCTTGGATGTGTCTTTCCCGTTTCTCCTTTTTGGTGATTTTCGGAGCCCTTTCTTGGCGATTTTCTTGGAGCGATTTCGAGGCCTTTCTCTTTGGGATTTGGTGGGGGATGTATGCATGAACCCTTTGTGGTTCTTTACCCTTTGATTCCCCTTCCAAATCCGTGAGCAAAGGGGCTCGATTTTGGAGTTTTCGTGGCTCTAGGGTTAGAGGTGTTCTTGGTGAGATTTCTTCGATTCCTCTTGATTTGACAAGTTTTGGTGGACCAAATCTTGGCTATGGAGTACCCATGAGGTGTTCCTACTATCCCCAAAGTCTTGTGCAAAACTGTGGAGCGGATCGGGAGATCGGGAGTTGGATTTGGAAGAATTGACTCGCGGGCGCTGTTCATCCCGAGCTGCCCAGGCACGACCGGTCTGACCGGTGCTCTTGACCGGTCTGACCGGTGCTAGCCCTTGGTGGGTTTTTGTTTCGGGGAACAGCCTTGTCCGTGTGGTTTTGTCCCGTGGTCCTGCTGTTCAGTTCTTGGCGTGTTTGGAGTTGTTTTGCTAGGCTTTGTGAGGGGTTCTTCTTCCTCACAGGTTGTGTTTCGTGGTGGTTTTTGTTCCAGGGCCTAGAGGATTCACTGAGGCTTCCTGGAACGTTTGCTGTGCGGCTGCTGTAGCCACCGGCCTGACCGGCTCTGTCCACCGGTCTGACCGGTGTCACCGGTCTGACCGGCGCAGGCCATCGGTCTGACCGGTGTAGCACTGGCAGCAAGCCGTGCAAGTTTCCGCTGTGTGGTTTGGTGAGTTTTGGCTCGGAAGGTTGAGTGTTGGTTCCTAGGACCGGTAGCACTCCAGTGGCTGCGTGGTCTTGACCAACTTGGGTAGTTGGGTCGGAGACGTGAGTTGGAAGCCGTGTTCGTCTTGTTGGAGTTCTCATCTCCTTCGAGAAGAATTTTTATCGGCTCCCATTCACTCCCCCCCTCTCTGGTTCGCCTAATCGGTCCTTCAATTGGTATCAGAGCCGGTTCGGGTCTTTGTTGACTCTTACCAGTCTAAGATCCAAAGATGGCGTACCAGGAACGGGGTTCGGGTCCTCCGCACTTCGATGGGAAGAACTACCAGATGTGGCAAAGGCGGATGGCGGCGTTCCTCCGCGGAAAGGGTCAGATCCTTTGGGATGTCACGGTGAACACAACTTATGTTCATCCGATGAACTTCCTTGCTCCAGGATCGAGGGATATGTTCGAAGCCAACAACAAGGCTGTCGACTACTTGTTTCGTGCTCTGTGTCCGCCTGAATTCGATCGGGTTCAGACAGAGGACTTAGCTTGTAGGATTTGGGAGCAGTTGAAGGATGCTCATGCTGGGAATGCTCAGGTTCAGGCTCGGATGTACGCGACTTACCGGAGAGAGTACGAGAACTTCACTCATCTCCCCGGCGAGTCCGTCGATGCCCTTTTCCAGCGATTTACGGTCGTTGTGAACAACATGAGAGCCAATGTGGACGTCCTCCCATACAATGATCATGATAGAGCCGTGAAGCTCTTGCACTCGTTGGATCGTACCGTATGGGACGGGAAGTTTGAGGCTATTGTTGAGTCCGAGAAGTATGACACCTTGACGGTGAACGAGCTGTTCTCGAAGCTCAAGTCGGCTGAGTTGGACCGTGGTATGACAGCCAAGATCGAGAGCCCGACTGATTCTCATAGTCTCGCTCTCGTTAGTGGCAAAGGAGCTAAGTCTAACGCTAACGCATCCTCCAGGATGTACTCTCTGTCTTCTTTGATGTCTTTGCCAGATGAGGAGTTCGACGTGCTTGGATAGGACGAGCTGGCGTTGCTGACCAGGCGGTTCGAGAGGCTGCACGAGAACCGGGTGAACACGAGGAGGACAGCACGGACGTGCTTTCAGTGCGGCAAGCCAGGACACTTCGTCGCCGACTGCCCGGAGAAGACGGAGAACAAGGACGGCTACAAGGACGGCTACAGGCACCGATCGAGCAAGGATGGCAAGTACCGATCGAGGCGCGATCACAAGCACAAGAACAAGCACAAGGACGAGCGACGGTCGAGGAAGAAGGATGGCCGCGGCAGGAAGGCCCGAGCAATGGTCGGAGCGAGCGACGTCGACTCCAGCTCCGCCTACTCTTCCTCAAGCTCGAGTAGCAGTGAAGATGAAGGTGATCGGCGCAAGAACAAGAAGTCATCCAGGAACTTGAGCGGGTTGAGCTGCTTCGCGAGAGATGGCTTCTGCGGCATGGCCCGTAGCTCCGGCAGCAAGAAGAGCCACCAGAGTGACTCGGACTCTGACTCCGAGGATGAGGTATGTGATGAGCTCTCTTCTTTGCGCAAGGAGAATGATGAGTTGGTTGACTTGCTTGATAACCGCGATCACATGCTTAGAGAGGCCAAGAAGATGAGGAAAGAGCTTAGGGCCTCACTAGAAGATGCTAGGAACCGTGTGGCTGAGCTAGAAACCCAGAACCTAGATGCTAAGCTTGAGATTGATTCGCTTAAGGCTTCTCATGTGGTTTCTGATGAGATTGATTGCTGTGATTGCTCTGTGTACCTAGCTGATCTTACTGCTCTTAAGGATAAGCATGCTTCTACTTGTGATGAACTAGATATGCTTAGGGTTGAAGTGGCTGAGCTTAAGTCTAGACCTGCTTTGCTAGGTGCTTGCACTTCTTGCCCTGTTTTGCATGGAAAGATTGATGAGATGCATGCTTACACTGTTTTGCTTGAGGCTAAGTTGAAAGAGCCTATTCCCACTTCTTGCTCTACTTGTGAATTGCATGCGGTTAAGAATTTGGAGCTTGCACATTATGTTGATCGCTTGCAGGATGAAAATGATGAGCTGAGAAAATGTATGAGCTGGTTGTCGGGTCAGGAGCCTCAGCTCGGTATCATGATAGCGGCTTTCAAACGCTATGATGGTCAGGCACTTGGGGCTGACAAGCTTGGAGAGAACTGTGGTGAGGGAGTTGAGAGAGTTGGAGAGATTCCTATCCCACCACCAAACAGACACAAGAACAAGTTTGAGCCCAAGCCCAACCATCTCAGAAACAAACTTGACACTACTCCAGATCCACCCATATTCCCTCACCCAACAAATGATTTTCAGAAACCGGTGAAGTTTGTGAGCCCAAAGGGAGGTGAGGAAGGAGAGAAGAAGGGTGAGAAGCCGAGTGGGCAGCCCCAACCCAAGCCTAAGCCTAAGCCACAGCCCATAAAGTTCCATTGTGGGTATTGTGGGAGAGATGGTCACAAGGATGAGTTTTGCTTCAAGAGTTAGCGTGAGGAGAGAATGGCTAGAGAGTGGGCTAACAGGGACAGGTACCACCCCTCTAATGGTGTACCTGAGCCTCTATGCAGATGCCCAGGGCCAAGACGATTGTGAGGACGGTTCCGGCTTGGGGAGACCGGAAGGCTGCAGGTGTTGCTGCTGGCCGAGCCACACCGGTCAGACCGGTGTACTACACCGGTCAGACCGGTGCAGGTCTGGGCAGACAGCGAGTCGGGTTTCGTGCTCGTGAGGATGCTCGGTTTGTTTCTGGAGGTCATGGTTCTGGTGGTTGGTCTAGAAAGTTTGCAGGTGGTCAGTTTGCTAGGCGTTCTCCACCTCGTGCTCAATACGAGGGTGAGAAGAGTCGTAGCTTTGAGATGGAGCGGAGGAACGATCCACGGTTTCCCTTTCGTGGTTTTCGTCCTCCTCCAGCTAGAGAGGGTTGGTTCCCTCGTGGTGGTTACCGTGGTGGTGTTCGTGGTGGTAGCTTTGATAGGCGTGATGATTTGGTTTGTGCTAACCCCACTTTGGAGCAAATGGCTCGGCACTGGTTTTACTCTTTTGGTACTAACCCCAGTGCTGAGTCGTTTGTTCACTCACGTGCTCGCTTTTGAATTTCAGGTGGGAGACTTGAAGAACATTTGGTTGATTGACTCCGGTTGCTCGAGGCATATGACCGGAGACAAGGGGTGGTTCTCAAGTCTCGTCCCGGTGGTGACAAAGAAGTACATCACCTTTGGGGACAATGGGCGAGGGCGTGTGCTGTCAGAAGGTGAGATTAAGGTAAGTGACAAGATCACTCTCAGGCGTGTTGCTCTTGTTCAATCGCTTGGATACAATTTGCTTTCTGTGTCCCAGTTGTTGGATGAGGGTTTTGAGGTGTTGTTTCGGCCTGGTGGTTCTCGGATTTTAGATTCTCGGGGGGATCTTGTTTGCATGATCGTTCCCGAGGGTCAGGTGTTCCGAGCTGATTTTTCTCAGTCTTCTGGTGTGGAGCGTTGCTTCTTGGCTGGTTCTTCGAGTGAGTTGTGGAAGTGGCATAGGAAGTTGGGTCACTTGAGCTTTGACCTTTTGTCTCGCTTGAGTAAACTCAATTTGGTCCGAGGATTGCCACGATTGAGGTTTGAGAAAGAGTTGGTTTGTGCGCCGTGTAGGCATGCCAAGATGGTAGCCTCTTCTCACCCGCCTCTCACCGATGTGATGACTGAGCGTCCATGCGAGCTGCTCCATATGGACCTTGTTGGCCCAGCTCGTGTGCGATCTGCGGGTGGGAAGTGGTATGTCCTTGTTGTGGTGGACGACTACTCTCGGTATGCGTGGGTGTTCTTTCTTGAGGAGAAGGGGGAGACGTTTGGTTTTGTTCGAGATCTTGTCTTGAGGTTAAGAAACGAGAGGCACGGAGATGCCATACGAGCGATCCGCAGTGACAATGGCTCGGAATTCAAAAACTCTCGCTTCGAAACCTTTTGCCATGACTTGGGTCTTGAACATCAGTTTTCGAGTCCGTATACACCTCCCCAGAATGGCGTGGTGGAAAGGAAAAACAGGACCTTGTGCGAGATGGCTCGGACGATGCTCGACGAGCATAGGACTCCGAGAAGGTTCTGGGCTGAGGCGGTCAATACCGCGTGCCATGTGTCGAACAGGATCTACCTCAGGGTTCACAAGAAGAAAACCTGTTACGAGTTGATGCACGGTCGCACACCCAAGGTGAGTCACTTCCATGTCTTTGGTTGTAAATGCTTCATTCTGAAGAAAGGGAAGAAGTTGGATAAGTTCGAGGCTAGGTCTGTCGATGGCATTTTCTTTGGTTATGCATCTCATTCTAGAGCATTTCGTGTGCTCAATCTTGAAACTAACCAAATCGTGGAGACTTGCGAGGTAACCTTCGACGAGACACAGCCACGTAGTCAACTTGTTTTTGAGTGTGCAGGTGACGACGAACTTGGCGAGGAGATCTTTCAATAGGAGGAGCATGAACATGGAGATGATGAAGATGGCGGTGTGATGCCCGCGGCTGAACATGTACCTACTACTTCGACGACGATCGAGAATGGACCCTCTCCCACACCTACAACGACAAACCCAGATTAAGGCGAAGCTACTGTTGAGGGGGAGGTAGCATCAAGGCGAGAACCTCCCCGACGAGTGCAAGTGGATCACCCAGCTTCGAGAATCATCGGCGACATGAATGAACGTACTACACGGTCGAGGGTTCGGAACAATTCTCATTTCGCTCATGCTGCTTTTGTTACCACTTTTGAGCCCAAAGACATTGGACACGCGTTATCTGATCATAATTGGGTTAACTCGATGCATGAGGAGTTGGAGAATTTTGAGAGGAACCAAGTTTGGGTGTTGGTTGACCCTCCACCAGGGTGTAAGCCGATTGGGACAAAATGGGTGTGGAAAAATAAAGAGGGAGAGAAAGGAGAAGTGGTGAGGAACAAGTCGAGACTTGTTGCTCAGGGGTACAGTCAGAAAGAGGGGATCAACTACGAGGAGACTTTCGCTCCTGTAGCTCGTTTGGAGGCGATCAGGATCCTTCTAGCTTTTTCCGTGGCTAAAGGGTTCAAGTTGTACCAGATGGATGTGAAGAGTGCTTTCCTGAACGGTGTGTTGGAGGAAGAGGTGTTTGTGAGGCAACCACCGGGGTTTGAGAGTGAGAAGTACCCTCACCGGGTATACAAGTTGAGGAAGGCGCTGTATGGGTTGAAGCAGGCGCCTAGAGCTTGGTATGGTAGGTTGAGGGGGTTCCTGTTTGAGAGAGGGTTTGAGATGGGGAAGGTCGACTAGACCTTGTTTCTCCTCAGGCAGGGCAGAGATATCCTGATTGTGCAGGTATACGTGGATGATATTGTCTTTGGTGGCTCGTCTAACTCTCTTGTTGCAAGGTTTGCAGAAGACATGAGTAGGGAATTTGAGATGAGCATGATGGGCGAGTTGCAGTTCTTCCTCGGGCTACAAATCAAGCAATCAAAGGAAGGAACATTTGTGCACCAAGCTAAGTACACCAAGGACATTGTGAGGAAGTTCAAGATGGAGGACTCCAAGGCCATGGCGACGCCTATGAGTACGACTACAGTTCTTGATGCGGACGAGGAAGGTGAACACGTGGACCAGAAGGAGTACCGGAGCATGATCGGGTCACTCCTCTACTTGACGGCGACGAGGCCGGACATTCAATTCTCGGTGTGTCTGTGCGCTCGTTTTCAAGCTTCTCCGAGGACTTCGCATCGGCAAGCAGTCAAGCGCATTTTCAGGTATTTGCGACACACTCCCGACTTCGGCCTTTGGTACTCTGCGTCTTCTTCTTTGGCGCTTCATGGATTTTCAGACGCGGATTTTGCCGGGTGTCGGTTGGATAGGAAGTCCACTTCTGGGACTTGCCAGTTCTTGGGTTCTTCTTTGGTATCTTGGTCTTCCCGCAAACAGTCGAGTGTTGCTCAATCCACTACCGAGGCAGAGTATGTGGCCGCAGCTAGTTGTTGCTCTCAGCTCCTTTGGATCACATACACCATGAGTGACTTTGGTGAGGAGTATACCCATGTCCCACTTCAATGTGATAGCACCAGTGCCATAAGCGTTGCAAAGAACCCAGTGCTCCATTCCAAAACCAAGCACATAGAAGTGAGGTATCATTTTCTGAGAGACAACGTAGAGAAAGGGAAGATAGCTTTGATCCATGTACCCACACATGAACAACTAGCCGATATTTTCACCAAACCCCTAGATCAAGCAACTTTCACTCGTTTGCGGGGGGAGCTTGGTGTTTGTTTTGATTTCTTGAGTTGGCGTGTGGGAGCTCCTATGTAGCATATGTATAGCTTTCCTTTGTGCATTTCTTGCATTTGGCATGGCATATGTAACATGATGTATAGGCATCTTTGTATCTTAGGTTGCATGCATTTTGTATCATATGCATTGTTTAGGAAAGGCTTCTCCTATATACATTGTTCACCATGGAATGACATATATGTCTTTGTGAGCTAATTTGGTAAGCTATGGTTAGTTTGGCTTAGCTCTTGATAATCTTGGTTTGTATCCATGGTTGATGGCTATGTTTTTGAAAATTTCATATGTATGCTCTCTTGTGAGTAAATGCCTTTACATGATCTTGACATGTTTTTGTGGCTTGGCTATGCTTAATTTGTGGTTGGATAGCTTATTTTGATCATATGGGGCCAAAGGCTCATTTGCCATCATGAATGTTTAGCCCCCATGCTTCATCTTGTGGAGGAGCATAAGTTCCTTTTTGTCGCAAAGACATTTCATGTACCAATTATAAATCTGAAAATGAAATGTAAATTGCTTGAGAAATGTGCTCCCATGTCATATGTGCTAATTCTAATTTGCTTTGGGTGCTAAATCGTTGCATGATGTCTACCAATGAGAAGTCTCATATATAGAAGTAGGCACATGGCTCGATGGCTTTGACATGACATGAGGTGCTTGTGGGTGTTTATGATGGTCTTATCGTAGAATGGTTGTCCTAGCATGAAGTTTGTGTGGCTTTGCCATTTTGACATGTTTTGCTCATGTTTAGGACTTTGCTCATGAGAGGGTGATTTTTCGCAAAATTGCTAAATTCTATCTTAGCTTCGCCCAATGGTTGTGAAACTTGGTGATCATGAAGTTTATGTCATTACGAAGCTATAGAGTATCTAACTTGCTCGTTTGGACATGTGTAGCATCCTATGTTGAATTTTGTCTATTTGAGAAGCTCTAGGTTGCATTTTTTGCATTTTTGGCTTGATTCATGCATTGTCAACAAGGGGGAGAAGTTTGAGCATGTTTTGGCCTACTGAATGCTTTTGGAAGGTTTTCAGGTGGTTTCGAGCCATTTTTGGGCTCTGTTGTGCACCGGTCTGACCGGTTGAGGTCACCGGTCTGACCGGTCAGAATGCTGGTCCTGTTCATATGTTGAGCACCGGTCTGACCGGTGGTGTCGACCGGTCTGACCAGTCAGAGCTGAGCTGTTGCAGCTGCTCTGTTTCGTGAAGTGGTTCGCATGCATTTGTCCAGGGGGAGTTCCAATTGTTCAGGGGGAGCTTGCATGTGTGCAGGGGGAGCTCTTTGTGGTTTTCGAGCTTTGGTTTGATGGTTTGTGCTCTTTGCTTGAGCATGTTTTGTCTCGGATGTGTCGAGCCGTTGCCCTTGCCTAAGGGGTCCGAGACTTGTCTTCTTCAAGTGATCTTGCTCTTTGCCTTTTCTTTGGCTTTCGATCGCTTGTTGGAGTTTCTTTTAGTCGTTTCTTTTCTTTTCCTTTTCTCTTGGTTACCAAAACGTGTGTGTTGTCAATGCACTCATCAAGGGGGAGATTGAGAGCCAGGTGTGGTTCGAGAACCGGTGGATGGTCGCTTCCTGGTGTGATGAGTGATTGACAACGTGGTGTGGACTGATTCTTGGCTAAGTATTGCAGGTGCAGGTTGCGGCTTGACTGGTGCAGGTGCAGGTGAAGAACAAGCGTGAAAGGTCGTTGCCGGTGAGGCCTCCAGGTGTGGAGAAGACAAGTAGGCTTGGTTCGAGGGACCCGGTGGCCAGCGGGGTCAAGTGCGGGCCGCATGGTGGCAAGAACGGCAAGATGAAGTCATGGACGGTTTCTTGGTTGAGCCTCAAAACAAAGGTCGAGCCGGGACTACGTGGGAGCCGAGTCATGAGTGGTGATTGGCGGAGGCTACACCGAGTTCGCGAGGTTTCCGGTGGTTCACCAGAAAACCACTGGGTTCATTGGTTGATCCACAAAGCCAAGACCGAAGAACCAAAGACGGAGGTGCAGCAGCTCCAGACCGGTCTGACCGGTGGGTCTGACCGGTCTGACCGGTGGGTCTGACCGGTCTGACCGGTGGGTACCGGTCTGACCGGTGAGGAGCACCGGTCTGACCGGTGTGCGACGACGTAGTCCGAAATCTTCGAAGCGGAGGACACGCGTCGGGATCGCAAGGCTTGCGTCGAGGCTAAGCAAGTTTGCGGTCGCTGGGCATCCGTCCGATGGTGCGAAGACAAAGACTTCCAATTTCACCCTCGAGGGGCATGTATCCCTAGTTAGCTAGAAAGGGTATTTTAGTCTTTCGGTTGCCTCCATATAACCCAAGTGGTGAGAGGATGGCAGCCATCTCTTGGAACCCTAGCTCATTTGGTTTTCCTATTTTCCTTCCTATTTTCTTAGGATTTTTCGTAGGACTAGCTTGAGAGCTTCATGGTGAGATCTTGTGAGAGGGAAGGATGATCGGGCGGCAAGCTAGACCTTGTATGAACCTCTTTGGTATGTATAGATGATTCGGCGTGGTTCCTCAAGGCTTGGATGTGTCTTTCCCGTTTCTCCTTTTTGGTGATTTTCGGAGCCCTTTCTTGGCGATTTTCTTGGAGCGATTTCGAGGCCTTTCTCTTTGGGATTTGGTGGGGGATGTATGCATGAACCCTTCGTGGTTCTTTACCCTTTGATTCCCCTTCCAAATCCGTGAGCAAAGGGGCTCGATTTTGGGGTTTTCGTGGCTCTAGGGTTAGAGGTGTTCGTGGTGAGATTTCTTCGATTCCTCTTGATTTGACAAGTTTTGGTGGACCAAATCTTGGCTATGGAGTACCCATGATGTGTTCCTACTATCCCCAAAGTCTTGTGCAAAACCGTGGAGCGGATCAGGAGATCGGGAGTTGGATTTGGAAGAGTTGACTCGCGGGCGCTGTTCATCCCGAGCTGCTCAGGCACGACCGGTCTGACCGGTGCTCTTGACCGGTCTGACTGGTGCTAGCCCTTGGTGGGTTTTTGTCTCGGGGAACAGCCTTGTCCGTGTGGTTTTGTCCCGTGGTCCTGCTGTTCAGTTCTTGGCGTGTTTGGAGTTGTTTTGCTAGGCTTTGTGAGGGGTTCTTCTTCCTCACAGGTTGTGTTTCGTGGTGGTTTTTGTTTCAGGGCCTAGAGGATTCACTGAGGCTTCCTGGAACGTTTGCTGTGCGGCTGCTGTAGCCACTGGCCTGACCGGCTCTGTCCACCGGTCTGACCGGTGTCACCGGTCTGACCGGCGCAAGCCATCGGTCTGACCGGTGTAGCACTGGCAGCAAGCCGTGCAAGTTTCCGCTGTGTGGTTTGGTGAGTTTTGGCTCGGAAGGTTGAGTGTTGGTTCCTAGGACCGGTAGCACTCCAATGGCTGTGTGGTCTTGACCAACTTGGGTAGTTGGGTCGGAGACGTGAGTTGGAAGCCGTGTTCGTCTTGTTGGAGTTCTCATCTCCTTCGAGAAGAATTTTTATCGGCTCCCATTCACTCCCCCCCTCTCTGGTTCGCCTAATCGGTCCTTCAAAGGGTCAAGTGCTTTGGGTTGTGACCGAGAATGTCAATTATGTCCTTCCCGCAAACTTCCTTGCCCAGGTTCTCGAGACATGTCTGAAGCCAACAACAAGGCTATGGATTACTTGTTTCGTGCTCTCTGTGCCTCAGAGTTCGATCGAGAGTATGGGGAGGATTTGGCTTGTCAGATTTTGGAGAAGCTTAAGATCGCACATGTTGGGAATAATTAGGTGTAGGCTCGTTTGTTTGCCACTCACCGAAGAGAGTACGAGAACTATACTCATCTTCCCGGGGAGTCTATTGAACGATGTTCCAGTGATTGAGTATTGTGAACAACATGAGAGCCAATGTGGCTGTGCTCCCACACATAGATCATGATAGGGCTATCAAGCTCTTACACTCACTTGACAGATCTATGTGGAGTGCCATGGTCGAGGCTATCTTGGAGTCAGGCGTGTATGAGACATTGACTGTAGATGAGGTGTTCTCTAAGCTCAAGTCGTCTGAGGTGGATCGTGGCTTGAGAGCCAAGGCTGAGAGCCCGACTTAGTCACATAGTCTTGCTCTCGTCTCAGGATCTGGATCAAGCACTAATGCTAACCCATCCTCCAGGATGTTTTCCTTGTCTTCTCTTATGTCCTTGCCAGATGAGGAGTTCGACGAGCTCAGAGAGGACGAGCTGGCCCTACTGACCAGGAGGTTCGAGAGGCTGCACGAGAACAGTGTGAACATAAGGAGGACCACACGGACATGCTACAGATGCAGTAAGTAGGGAAACTTCATGCTGAGTGCCCGCAGGAGATCGAGCCCAAGAACGAGTACAAGGACCGCCCGAGGATCGAGAACAAGCACCGCTCAAGGTGTGAGCACAAGCACAAGTACATGGACAAGGATGAGTGGAGATCGAGGAAGAAAGACAGCTATGACAAGAAGAATAAGGCTCGAGCGATGGTTGGTACGAGCGACATTGACTCCAGCTCCGGCTACACCTCGTGAGTCCCAGTGATAGCGACGATGACAGCAAGCATAAGAGTAAGAAGCACGGGTCCAAGAACCTCAGCAACTTGAGTTGTTCCACATGTGAGGACGGCTTCTGTGGCATGGCTCACAGCTCTGGCAGCAAGAAGAGTGAGAAGGATGACTCAGACTCAAATTTTGAGGATGAGGTATGTGATGAGCTCTCTAACTTGCGTCAGGAGAACGAGGAGCTAGTTGCCTTAATTGACAACCATGATTGCATGCTTAGAGAGGTTAAGAAGCTTAGGAAAGATCTTTGGGGCTCGCTAGAAGAAGCTAGGGAGAAGGTGGCTGAGCTAGAAACTAAGAATCTTGATGCTAAGCTTGAAATTGATTCTCTTACGTCCGCTCCTGTTGTAACTGATGTTGTTGATTGCGATGATTGCAATGCTTTCTTGGCTGATTTGACTGTTCTTAAGGAGAAGCATGTCTCAAAGTTGGAGGAACTAGATATGATTAGGGCTGAGCTTGATGAGTTGAAATCTAGATCTGCTTTCCTTGGTGCTTGCACTTCTTGCCCTGTGTTGGATGCAAAACTAGATGATTCTCATGCTAGGATTGTTTCTCTTGACGCTGCTTTGAAGGCACCTATTGCTACTACTTATTCCACCTGTGAATTGCATGCTTTGAAGAAAATGGAACTTGGCCATTATGTTGATCGCTTGCCAAGATGAGAATGATGAGTTGAGAAAAATGATGAGTTGGTTGTCGGGTCATGAACCACAGTTGAGTGTGATGATGGCCGCATTTAAGCGCTTTGATAGCAAGGCTTTGGGGTTGGAGAAGATTGGTGAGTATAGTGGTTAGAGGGATGAGAAAATTGGGGATATTCCAGTGCCACCACAAACTACACCTACAAACAAGTTTGCACCCAAGTCAAATCACCTATTGAACAAGCTTGACACCATTCCAGATCCACCAGTGTTCCCCCACAATACAGATAACTTCCAGAAACTAGTGAGCAACCTAGGGAATCTGTTTGGAGGGAATCCGGGAGAGAAACCGAGTAAGAAACCACAGCCAAAGCCAAAACCAGTCTGCTTCCATTGTGAGTATTGTGGGAGGGATGGTCACATGGGTAAGTTTTGTTACAAGAAGAAGAGGGATGATAGGATGGCTAAGGAGTGGGAAAACAAGGATAGGTACCACCCTTCTCATGGTGTACCTGAGCCTCGTATGCCACTGCCTAGAGGACAGGCTGAGGTGCATACATTTTTGAGTTGAGGAACGAGAGGTGTTCCTACTCGAGGTGGCGGTTCACATGCTGCTGCCTAGAGGGAGTAGTCAGACCGGCCTAGGGGCGGTCAGATCGCGTCCCAGCTAGGAGCTGGTGGATTTGGGTTTCGTGATCATGGTGTTGATCAGTTCGGTTCTTATGGTCATGGTACAGGTGGTAGGAATGTTGAGTCTGGTCGTGGAGTGTTTGCTGGACGTTCTCCACCTCGTGGTCGATATGAGGATGGCAGAGGTCGTCGCAGCTTTCAGTCTCAAAGGGACTACGAGCTATGCTTTCCCTTTCGTGGTGACCGTTCTCCACTAGCGAGATGTGAGGTAGTTCAGCATGGTGGTCGTAGCTTTGGACGTACTAGGATGGATGTTGCTAATCCCACTTTTAAGCAAATGGCTCGACACTAGTTTGACTCATTTTGTGCTAACCTCATAGTTGAGTCGCTTGCTCATTCTCGTCCTCGTTTTTGATTTGAAGGTGGGAGGCATGGAGAATGTTTGGTTGATCGACTCTGGTTGTTCACGACACATGACTGGAGGTCGGTGGTGGTTCTCCAGCCTCACCCTAGTGGTGTCAAAGGTGTACATCACTTTTGGGGATAATGGACGAGGACATGTGCTTTCAGAAGGTGAGGTTAAGGTGAGTAGCAAGGTGACCTTGAAGTGTGTGGCTCTGGTCAAGTCACTTGGGTATAACTTGTTGTTAGTATCTCAATTACTTGATGAGGGTTATGAGGTTCGTTTTAAGTTGGGTGCTTCTCGGATTCTTGACTCTCGAGGCGATCTTGTTTGTACGATCGTGCCCGGGGGACAGATCTTTCGTGCTGATTTTCTCAGTCTTTTGGTCCCCTAAGGTGTTGGTTGCTCGTCCATCTGGAGAGTTGTGGAGATGGCATAGGAGGTTGAGACACTTGAGCTTTGAGTTGCTTTCCCGCTTGAGTGGTCTCAATCTTGTCCGAGGATTGCACAGGTTGCGTTTTGAGAAGGATTTGGTTTGTGCGCCTTGTAGGCATGGCAAGATGGTAGCCACTTCCCATCCACCTTTGTCTGCTGTCATGACTGAGCGTCCTAGGGAGCTGTTGCATATGGATTTGGTTGGTCCAGCTCGCGTTCGCTCAGTGGGTGGAAAGTGGTATGTCCTTGTGGTTGTGGATGATTACTCTCGCTATGCCTTGGTATTCTTCTTGGAGGATAAGGGTGAGACGTTTGGTTTTGTTCAAGACCGGATCTTGAGGTCGAAGAACGAGAGACATGGTGATGCCATTAGAGCTATATGCAGTGACAATGGCACGGAATGCAGGAACTCTCATTTTGAGACCATTTGTGGTGATCTTGGTCTTGAGCATCAGTTTTTGACTCCATAGACCCCTCCTCAGAATGGTGTTGTGGAAAGGAAAAATCGAACCCTGTGTGAGATGGCTAGGACGATGGTCGATGAGCACAGGACTCCTAGGAGGTATTGTGTCGAGGCGGTCAATAACACATGCTATGTGCCCAACCGGATCCTCCTCAGGGCCTTCAAGAAGAAGACATGCTATGAGCTGATGCATGGTCGAGCACCTAAGGTAAGTCACTTTCATGTATTTGGCTGCAAGTGTTTCATTCTTAAGAAGGGCAGAAAGTTGGATAAGTTTGTGGCTAGGTCTGTTGATGGTATTTTCTTTGGTTATGCTACTCATTTTGAAGCATATCGTGTGCTCAATCTTGACACTATTGAAATCGTGGAGACATGCGAAGTTGCCTTCAACGAGACACAGCCGCATAGCTCTTTGGTTTTTGGATGTGCAGGTGATGATGAATTTGGTGAGGAAATCTTTGAGGAGGAGGTGCAAGAAGATGGAGATGATGAATTTGGTGGTGGTGCTCCCGCAACTGACCGTGTACCTACTACTTCCACTACGACGACAACGACGATCGAGGATGGCCCATCCCCTACTCCTACAATGACTGGTGGAGTTCGAGTGGAAGCTGCTGCTGAGGGGGAGGTTGTCTCCAGACGTGAGGCTCCCCAGCCTGTACAGGTGGATCATCGACCTTCGAGGATCATAGGTGACCTTCATGAACACACTACACGGTTTAGGTCACAGAAGTACTCTCATTTCGCTCATTCTGCATTTGTTGGGTCTTTCGAGCCCAAGAATATTGGACACACACTTTCTGAACTGAATTGGGTGAACGCTATGCACGAGGAGCTTGAGAACTTTCGGAGGAATCAGGTGTGGGAGTTTGTTGAGCCTCCACCAAATTGCAAACCTATTGGGACAAAATGGGTGTGGAAAAACAAAGAGGGAGAAAATGGGGGAGATTGTGAGAAACAAGTCGAGGTTGGTTGCCCAGGGGTATAGTTAGAAGGAGGGGATAGACTACGAGGAATCATTTGCTCCGGTGACCCGTTCGGAGGCAATTGGAATCCTTCTAGCATTTGCCATTGCTAAAGGGTTCAAATTGTACCAAATGGATGTGAAGAGTGCCTTCTTGAATGAGGTGTTAGAGGAAGAAGTGTATGTGAGGCAACCCTCGGGTTTTGAGAGTGAGAGATATCCCCACCGAGTGTACAAACTCAGAAAAGCTCTCTATGGCCTAAAACAAGCACCCAGGGCGTGGTATGGGAGGTTGAGAAAGTTCCTTTTCAGCAAGGGGTTTGTGATGGGGTAGTAGATCAGACTCTCTTTCTCCTTAGGCAGGACGATGAAATCCTGATAGTGCAAGTGTATGTGGATGATATTATCTTTGGCGGCTCGTCTCACTCTTTGGTTGCTAGGTTTACAGAGGATATGGGCAGGGAATTTGAGATGTCGATGATGGAAGAGTTGCAGTTCTTTCTCGGGCTTCAGATCAAGCAGTGCAAGGACGGGACATTCGTGTATCAAGCGAAGTACACCAAGGACATTATGAAGATGTTCAAGATTTGGACGTGGATGAGGATGGTGAACTCGTGGATCAGAAGGAGTACAGTAGCATGATCGGCTCCCTCCTCTACTTGACGGTGATGAGGCCAGACATACAGTTCAGCGTGTATCTGTGCGCTCATTTTCAGGCTTCACCGAGGACTTCACATCGGCAGGCCATCAAGAGGATATTCAGGTATTTGAACTACACTCTTGAGTTTGATCTTTGGTATTCTGTGTCCTCGTCACTCAACCTTCACTAGTTTGTGGATGCTGACTTCGCTAGGTGTCATTTGGATCGTAAGTCTACCTCGGTTACTTGTCAGTTTATTGGATCTTCTTTGGTGTCTTGGTCACCTCACAAGCAATCCAGTGTAGCCCAGTCAACTGCAGAGGCTGAGTACGTAGCTGCAGCTAGTTGTTCCCAGCTTCAATGGATCACCTACAATGTAATACGAGCGGCTTTGGTGAGGAGTGTTCATATGTCCCACTCTTTTGTCATAGCACCAGTGCCATAAGTGTAGTCAAGAACCCCGTTCTCCACTCCAAAACAAAGCATATTGAGGTAAGGTACCACTTCCTGAGAGACAATGTGGAGAAAGGAAAGATTGCTTTGATCCATGTGCCTACCCAAAACCAACTAGCCGATATCTTTACCAAACCACTTGACCAATCCACTTTCACCCGCTTATGGGGTGAGCTCAGTGTGTGTTTGCTTTCTTGAGTTGGTGGTGGGAGCTCCTTTGTAGCATATGTATCATATTTACTTTATGCATGGC
This sequence comes from Cenchrus fungigraminus, assembly GCA_036936925.1. Taxonomy (NCBI): domain Eukaryota; kingdom Viridiplantae; phylum Streptophyta; class Magnoliopsida; order Poales; family Poaceae; genus Cenchrus; species Cenchrus fungigraminus. The sequence continues at coordinate 7,427,627 of CM072775.1, read as the reverse complement.
ATTGCATTTGTATCATGATGTATAGGCATCTTTGTATCTTTGGTTGTTTGCTTTTGTATCATATGCATTATGGTAGGGTGATCTTCTTCTATATACATTAATGATCATGATATGCTAGTTGTGACCTTTTGAGCATGTTTGACATGATTTGGTGATGGATAGCTATGCTCTTGATAGTTTTGCTATATATGCATGTTGAGATGGCTATTTTTGGAAAATTTTAGGATAGGCTCTCGTTTGTGAGTTTAAGCCTTTCATGATCTTATTGTGCTTTGGTGGTCTTGGTCATGCTTAATTTGTGGTAGGATGTCATGTGCTTATCTCTTGGGGTCAAAGACCCATTTGTCATTGTGAATGTTTAGCCCATGTGATACCTTGGGGGGAGCATAAGCTTCTTTTTTCCACAAAGGCACTTCATGTACCATTTTGCGCTTAAATTTGAAAAATGAAATTGGTATGAAATGCCTATGCTTGAAGTTATGCTCTCATTTGTTCCATGTCATAAATGCTTAAAGTTGCAATTAATTTGGGTGCTAAACATTGCATGTTGTCTACCATGAGAAGTCTCATTTTAAAAAGTAGACACATGGCTTGGTGGCTTTAACATGACATGAGATGCTTATGGGTGTTTACAATGATCTTTTGATAAGAATATGTGACCTAACACGAAGTTTGTGTGATCTAGATTCACTTTGGCATGTTTTGCTCGTGTTTAGGTCTTTGCTCATGAGAGGGAAACATTTCACAAAATTGCTTAAATTGATCATGCCCTTGTCATATGCCTATATAGCTTTACTATCTTGATGGCTATGCTTGTACGGAACTGTGGAATGTCTTGCTTGCTCATTTGCTCACTTGTAGCATTTTGTGGTGCTCATTGTCTATTTTAGAAGCTCTAGGTTGCATTTTTCTAAAATATGCCTTGATTCATGCATTGTCAACAAGGAGGAGAAGTTTGTGCATGAAAAATGCATCTAGGCTAGAAGGTTTTCAGGTAGTTTCAGAATTTTTTTGGGAACATGTTTTGACAGGGCGGTCACATAGAGCGGTCTGACCGCCCCTACCTGTAATGTGACCGGGCCAGGCAGTCTGACCAGCCTGGGTAGGCGGTATGACCGTCCTGGTCAGTGTAGAGCGAGGTTTACTCTTTGTCATGCATTTGCAATAGTTCTTTGCATGCATGTGATCAGGGGGAGTTGCATTTGCTCAGGGGAGCCTGCATGTGTTCAGGGGGAGCTCCTTGTGTCATCTGAGTTCTTGCTTTGGTGGTTTGCTCCATGTGAGCTTTGGATTTTTTCTCGGTTGTGTTGAGCGGTTGCCCTTGCCTTAGGGGACCGAGACTTTGGCTTTCAGGTGATCAGGTTTTCACCTTTGTTTGGCTTTTGGATCACTTGATTGGGTTGTTGTTCATTTTGTTTCTTTTCCTCTCTTTTTCATTAGGGGTTAGTATGTCTCTTGTCAATGCACGCATCAAGGAGGAGATTGAGGACCTGTGTGGTCCGAGGACCAGTCGATGGTCGCTCCTTAGTGATGAGTGATTGACAATGTGGTGTCGACTGATTCTTAGCCTAGTATTGTAGGTGCAGGTTGTGGCTTGATTTGTGTGGTGCAGGTGAAGAACAAGCGCGAAAGGTCTATGTCTATGTGACCTCCGAGGAGCAGAGAGACAAGTAGGCTTCGTTCGAGAGACCCGGTGGCCGACGGGATCAAGTGCGGACCGCATGCTGGCAAGAAGAGCAAGGTGAGGTCAGGAACAATGGAGCCGGTGCAAGGTAGCATCTAACAACTAAAGCGTGTACGCGAGGTTTGTTGGTGTGGGACATGGGTACCCCTGGGTGCCCACCGACCAATCTCACGACCGTCCCTGACAAGTGGGTTCGGCCCACCAGAAGACCAACTGACCTGGTTGTGCGCCCAACAGAACTTATCTGTGGCCCACACGACCTTCTGAAGACCTTATCTGGAACGACTACAAGACTTGGCGTACACAACTAGACGACGGCGGATCCGACAGGCAGTCCGGGGAATATGGAAATAGTTGTAATCAATTAGACCTAGGTCTCCTGGTCTTAATCGACCAGGACTCTGGGCAACCGACCTTGTCCGCTGGCCAATATAAGGCGGGCAGGGCGACCCCCTTGAAATCATGCAATCCTCAAGCAATCTACACCAACAACTAGATGTAGGGTTTTACTCTCCGGAGGCCTGAACTAGTATAAACTCGCCATGTTTCGTGTGCTTTTGCATAACCATCAAGCGCTTAGCTCTAGATCGCCCCCATCCGAATCTAAACTACCGCGGTTGACCCCCCTGTGGACTGTGCGGATCTAAACCTTCGACAGTTAGCACGCCAGGTAGGGGCAGATCTAGAGTTCTCCGTGTGACTTCGATGGCTTCGTTAAACGGCGTCATCTTCCCCGCTAGCATGGCAGACTTCCTCGCCAACCCCGACAACATCAGCTTCGGCTCCATGCCGTCGAGATCTGCTGCTCTAGCCGCTAGCGAAGTCGTCCTCGACAACACCGCGGACAAGTCCGTTCAGCAGGTCGAATCCGGCTTGTTGACGGAAACCCACCCACACCTCGCGATCTCGTCGCGGGGCTCGATCGTGTCGCAACCATGCTTGCGGACACAATCAAGATCTGCGAAAGCGTCCAGCGCTCTAGCAGTTCGAAACCGACTCCAACTCACATGCCTTTTGGCCTGCGCAGCTCAGCCCGTGTGGTCTCCGATCACATGTGGAAGAAGATCCAGATCCAATCTGGGTTGGACTCGACTACCCCTAGGCTCTGGTCTTTGGGAACCGCAGGGACCTCACAAATGATCCCTGCCCTCTCCACAAGAAAGTCAAGCACACTGCCGTCAGTGTCGTGCTTTGAAAAAGCTCCACCAACCTACACCTCCTGCAGCGACCCCAGGTCGCCCGATCCATCCTCCCGCGCAGTCTCCGGACTGTGGCGAGTTCCAGGTCGCCCGTGTCATCCTCACACCTAACACTTATGGCGATGATGTCTTGGCACGTGTGGTCTCTCCAATCGCGAGGTCCTCATGGTCTCAGCGGATGTGTCAGCTCCGGCTGGCGAAACCAACGCTCAACGTGCACAACGCGAAGCTGACAACGCTAATCGAGCTCCATGCCGCCAGGCTGAGATCGATCAAAACAATGCAGCAGCTTAGGCTGCCGCAGCAGTTGGTGGTGGTGCGGTGCCTCAGGTCAACGCACAGAACAATGCCAATGGCCCACCCCCAGCAGGTCAAGGTGTGGCCCAGCAGCAGTAATAGGAGCAACAACAGCGGATGCCACTGTCTCCACACCGCATGCGCGCGCGACCTGCGGAGGGATTTTGAAGAAGCTGGCCATGAAGTCTTCGATTCCCCCCAAGCCAACTTGGGGCAGCTTTGGCGGAGATCCAACTCATGGCTGATACCCCACAGATGCGGTGAGCTATCGCCAAGATCAGGATCGCTACGGCCCAGGTCAAACAAAGAAGCCAAGGCTACAGCAGATCGGCGCACACCGCGCACTCAAGGAGTAGGTCGGTGTGGGACCAGAACAACAACAATGCTGGGCAAGCCCCTCAGCAGCCCGCAGCTGTGGAGGGAGGTGGCGAGAACGAGGTGGTGCAACAACCCAATCCAAGACCTCAAGATGGAGGACCTCAAGCTGCAGGGAACGTGCCGCACCAGGTCACACAGGCTCCCTCAGCCAACCCACAGCAGCCACGACAAGATGAGCACGAGATTCAGCGCCGTGCAAACTACAATCGCATTAATGATCGCCCAGACCCACTTAATGCCGACAACCCGCTGCAAGCAACCGACCTCCGGGCGATACATGATGCAGAGCTACCGCGTCGTGCCAACTACGACCAGGTCAATGGCGCACCTGACAATCTATACGTCGTCCCCTCGGGACCTTGTGCAGCCGACCAACCAGGCTCCAGCAACATCAACAACTTTGCAGCCTTCTCACGACGTCTCCGGAAGTTGAGCTATCCAAAGGAGTTCAAGCCCAACATTGACAAGTACGACGGTCATTCCGACCCGAGTATCTGGCTCAAGATGTACACCATCGCTGCTCAGGCAGCAGGAGGCAATGAAGGCCACATGGTGGGCTACTTCCCCCTGGCAATGGGCAAAGTGCCACTCTTGTGGCTCAACAACTTACCAGACGAGTGCATCTCCTCCTGGGCAAGTTTGTCGTGGTTGTTCGCCACGAACTACTAGGCGACCTACAACCGACCCGACAACACACATCACCTCACAAGGGTGACCATGAAGACTGGTGAAACCCTCCGGGACTACACCAATCGGTTCTTCGAGAATCACAATGAGCTCGCTGGAGTTAAGGACGATGACATCATCGACGTGTACAAGAAAGGTGTCACCAACATCAAGCTCTTCGAGAAGATCCATGAGGGAGGAGCCAAGACCATCACCGACCTCATGGCGTACGTCGACAAGCTCGTGGATACACAAGATGCAGTGGTCCACGACTTCAAAGGTATCAGAACCAACGAGATGTCCGGGGCCCTGGCCCCTGACGGTACTGGAAAGTCGCGCAAGCGCTCCAACGAGGTCTTAATGGCCAACTCCAGCTTTATGCGTGAAGAATTCCAGTCAACTCTCGATGACATCTGCCAGTTCCACCATGGGGCAAAGCACTCCATGCGTGACTGTGCAGAGCTGAAGCGCGCTCTTGGCATGCCAGAAGAGCCCAAGCCGGCGAAGAAGACCAATAGTAGTGACAACCGCTACAACAACAACCGACGCTACAACAACCAGAACCGCCGACCTGATTGGTGTGATGACCCGGACATGCAACCTTATCACCGGGATGACAGAGTCCGCTGTGATGATCGTCGCGACAACCGCCGTGATGATCACCGTGACAATTGTCGTGACGATCGCAACAACGACCGTCGCAATGATGATGACCGGCGCAAGGAAAGGACTCCCCCTCCACCACCTCCGAGTGGCAACCCTAATGGTGCCTACCAGGTACCCAACAGGGAGGTTGCAGGGCTGCTCAAAGCAATAGACAACAACACGCCAGAGCTCGAGAGATTGGGCTCGTCAACACTGAAGCTCTGAAACCTTTGAGGTGGTCAGAATACCCCATAACCTTCTCTAGGGAAGACCATTGGGTGCACATACCAGACCTCGGGACCTACCCGCTGGTCGTCAATCACATAGTGGATTGAGCCGTGCTCCCCAAGATGCTCATTAACGGAGGCAGCAGCCTCAACATCATATTCACTGAGACGTTGAAGAAGATTAAATTCGACTTCGACAAGATGACAGCCTGCGATGAGCCCTTCTACGGGGTCGTGCCTGGCAAGGCGGCATATCCTCTGGGATGTGTTTGCCTCCCAGTCACCTTTGCAACTGAAGCCAACTACCATACAGAGTGGCTCATGTTCGAGGTCGCGGACTTTCGCTCCTCCTACCATGCCATCCTAGGTCGTCCGATACTGGCTCGGTTCATGGCCATCCCGCATCACACGTACCTCATCATGAAGATGTCGGCGCCCAACGGAATCCTTTTTGTCTACGGGGACATCATGGACTCCTACAAATGCGAGGACAGGACTCTCGACCTCGCCTCGAAGTCTTCCTACGCCGCTGCTGGTTCGATCATGGTCGCTAAGGCAGCCAAGGTCGATGTCTCCATGCTCATGGTGCCTGAGCAAAAGCACACCCCAACTGCTTTGGATGCCAATCCTGCAGTGAAGAAAGTTTGCCTCGGCCTGCCCGACGTAACCAAGGAAGTCACCATCGGGGCCAACATGGACCCAAAATAGGAACTCACGCTCACCAGCTTCCTCTGGGACAACGCTGACATATTCGCATGGAGTCCATCCGATATGCCTGGTGTCCCGCGGAATCTGGCTGGGCACTCCCTGGATGTAAGCAAGACTACAAGACCTATCAAGCAGAAGCTCCGTCGCTTCACAAAGGATCGAAAGGAGGCCATAGGGGTAGAAGTCTGCAAGCTCTTAGCTGCAGGATTTATCCATGAATGTAAACACCTGGTATGGTTAGCCAACCCGGTGCTTGTACCCATGAAAACTGGTGGATTAAGGATGTGTATCGACTACACCGATGTTGGCGGTCAAATATGACACCCCTAAGGAACTTGTTACACTTTGGTTTCGGCTTTGATTTGGAACTAACTCGCCACTAGCCATACTAATGATGTAACAAGTTCGACACGAGCATGTGTTTTTGGAGTTGTATGTTTATGCAGGAAATAACAAGCTTAATGGATAAGTTCACATCAAGTTCGGAAGGTGTTAAGCAAGAATATCAAGGAGCTCCGTTCGTGTGCGAATACAAGATGAACTTACTTCCAAAGGTGGCAAGGACCAAGATGCAACACAAGATATTCCCAAGGACCAAGACAAAAGATCGGAGTTCATGCGACAAGACCCTCTATCTTGATCGCGGGGATAACGACGTCCAAAGCCCACATGCAAAGGAGCAGAAGGTTCAAGGGCCGAGAGGAGCATGCACAAGCAAGACAGAGCCGAGACGAGCCAAAATCGGCCTGGGCCGGCCGGCCCATGCCGACCGGCCTAGGGCCTTTTTGTGGCGGTTCGGCCTCCGCTTTCTTGTGCGTGATGTTCATCGAACCCTAAGTCCATGTCTCCGCCGCCATTCGCCAGAAAGACCGATAAAAGCCCCTGAGGTCGACCACATCAAGGCATTCAAATTTCAGAGATTCAACCAAGGGAGAAAGCCATCGGAAACCCTAGCAAGGTCCCTCCGGCGCCGCCACAGGATCAAGAGCAAGGAGGAGATTGGATCTTCAAGGGAGAAAGCAAGGCGGAGAGCATCTTCCTCGTCGATCTTCATCTACTTCAGAGGATTCTACACCATGTCCCGCGCTACAATGTGTAACATTATGGGGTAAAGTCCTTGTTTGTCCTTGGGGTTGAAGGGGGATATTGAGTTGTAATCACCGAACCTATGTTTTGGACCTATTTGCTATCATATTCATGTTGATGGTGCTTCAATCTTAATGGTCGGCTGGCTTGCTTTGGGGATGCATCGCTCGTAGCCTCACGTATTGTGTTCCTTTTATTCCTTATTTGATTACCGTCGTGTAGTGATAGTACGCGGGAGGGAAAGTATATTGAACTAGGTTCACACCCTTAGTCTTGCATCCCTACTTTACATCAACTTCTTGTGCACCTATCGTTCGATCACGGATTACCCTCATGTAGTGACTAGTATGCGAGAGGGAAAGGATTGAGCTCGGTGCACCCTTACCCTCGATAGTTTAGATCGGATGTTCTTGCTCGTTGGTTACATCTCTAAGTGATCCTAGATCCCTTGGACAAGCATTCTTAATATCTTGTGCTCTCCATACAATTGCTCTTTACGTTGATCTCTTTAACTTAGTTTAGACTAGTTCTTTACTCATACACACTTCACTCGATAAAGAGCTTCGATTTCAACGAGATTAGTGCTTAGTTGAGTGTAGCAATCCTCTTCTTCCACGAATTGATAAACCTAGGGGGATACTGTAAGGGAAAAGCTACAACCGACCCGTGCGCTTGTGGGTCGTAATTTGGCGCATTATCTACCATCAACAAGCTTTTCTGGCGCCATTGCCGGGGAACAAGCTAGTTTGCTACATTTAACTTGGTATTAATTTTGTTGATCACTAACACTAAATTTTCGTCTAGAAAAACATTTGTTTTTGTTTTTGTTTTTGTTGTCTAGATGGCTCTTGTCAATCACGCCATGGAGGAAGAAGAAAAAACACTAATGGAGTATGATATCCCGCGATTGGAGGATATTAAAGTGCAAAAATCAGATTCAATACCCAAGGCTATCGAGTACAAAATCTAGCCTCGAATGATCAAGATGGTAGCATCAAACTCATTTCGAGGGGCCGAGACGGACAATCCATATGAGCACATTAGGCGTTTCACGAGGCTATGCGACATGGTACAACAAAAAGGAGTTCCGGCCGATTGGTACAAATGGAATCTTTTTCCATACTCACTTGCGGATGAAGCGAAAAGATGGCACTCATTTGCATCCTTCAAGGTGGAAGGAAATTGGACTCGATTAGTGAAGATATTTTTTCATAGATTCGTTCCGATAAGCAAAGTTCAAAACATGAGGAGGCAAGTGATAAATTTTGCGCAAGGAAAAGAGGAAGGAATAGATCAAGCTTGGGAAAGATTCAATGAATTAATCAAACAAGGGCCAAATCTTGGGTTCTCCGGTGATGTACTCTTGTATACTTTCTATTTTTCTCTAACCCCCGAATGTATGCGGTATGTTCAAATGTGTGCAGGCGGAAATATCATGGAGAAAACACTCACGAAAGCCACCAAACTACTAGAAAAAAATAAGCAAACGGGTGGCCATGCAAAAAGATTGGGGAGAACATATTTCGGGAAGCGTCGAGCAAGAAACTCATGTGGAGGTAGTTGCAGGAAATTCTAGAAAAGAAGCCCCGGAAGTGAAGAAAGAAGAAGCAAAACAAGAATAGATTGAAGGAGCAACCCACAATGGAAGAAGACCAATCCAAGGCAACAAAATTTGCAAGCTAGAAGAGGAAAAAGGAAGAAGTTTAGCTAATGCAAAGCCGCTAAAGGAGTTCGAACAAATGGATTAGATCCCGATTGACTTCGAAGAAATATACAACAAGAGGAGACCATACCCGAACCAAAAAGAATACGCGAGAGCCACTCGGGGTATGAGCTAGACAAAGAATCGGCCGGAGAAATTATTCAAAGACTTTTCAATGAGGAAGAAGAGGTAGATCCGGATCTCATTGCCGAAGTAAAGAAGATTATGGGAGTGAAGCCGGAGGCCTCGCCATATGCACACCTAGCTGAGGTTTGGACTCCATAGTTCCGTTCAAAACTACCCCTGGCGGCTACAAGCACATCATTGTTGTTGTAGATAAATTTACCAAGTGGATCGAGGTCCGACCTGTCACCAAGGTCACATCGGAGGAGGCAGCAAAATTCATTAAGGAGATCACGTACCACTTCGGTGTGCCCAACAGGATCATAACCGACCTTGGGACAGCCTTCACGGGCTCGATGTTTTGGGATTTCTGCCAGGACAGCATGATTAACGTCCACTACTCGTCGGTCGCTCACCCAAGGTGTGACGACCAGGTCGAGTGTGCCAACGGCATGGTTCTACAAGCTCTGAAGGATCGCATCTATGATGCTGGCACCAATTATGCTACCCGCTGGTTAGCTGAACTTCCACATGTGAGCTGGGGTCTCAAGACTCTGGTCAGTTCTTTCACCGGCTTTTCGCCCTTCTTCTTGGTCTACGGCTCGGAAGTCATCCTCCCCACCGATGTAGTGTTTGGTGCACCTCGCATCCAGCACTATAATGAAGGTGAAGCAGAGCAGACATGTCAGGTCGACCTCGACAGCCTCGAAGAAAACAGAGTGGCGGCCATAATGCGGCAGGCACGCCACGACCAGTAGTTACGCCGCTATCACGATCGCAACATCAAGGAGTGCTACTTCAACGTTGGTGACCTGGTCCTGCGAACGATCCAGAAGACCGATGGGATGCACAAGCTATCTGTCCCGTGGGAGGGGCCCTTCATCGTCACGGAAGTCATCAGCCCATCGACCTATCTTCTTCAGTGGGGTGACGGTCAAGGGGTTCCAAACCCCTGGAACATGGAACATCTGTGACGATTCTATCCGTAGAATATGTATAATACTAAGATATGCACTCTATACTATTATTAAAGTTAGTTAAATAAAGTTTAGTTTTTAGACAGTTTTTTGTCGACCTTTGAAAGTTGTTGTCCATATCTCTGTGTGTTGTGTTGATTCCCTCCCCCTCGACATGCTCGGGGGCTTGGCCTTTCCAACTACGGGGTCGTTATACCTGAGGGTCATGTGTTTATTTTTTCTCCCCCTCGACATGCTCGGGGGCCTGGCCTTGCCAACTGATGGGTCGCTCGACCTGAGGATCATTTTTTCCGCCTTTGGATTGCTCATCTCTTGCTTGTTCGACCTTGATTGTGAGGTTGTCAAACCTGGGTCCTTGACCCCGCTCACACGCCGATCATACTGTAAGTCTCCCCGCTGAGCTATATGGTCGGTATGCCGTCCTCTCCGTGAGTAGTGGTTAGTGAGTTGAGAACACAAGTGCTTCCGAGCCGTTAAGGTCGAACTAAGTAAAAGACTTTGCATAAAGAAGATGGATTCATTTCATAAAGTTTGTACACAGCACAGAGACCGTTGAGCTCCGGCCAATGAGGGCATGCAATATCTAATCTTATTTACAAAACCAGGTCCACTATTCCTCGTCATCTTCAAAGACAAGGCTCTCTACGACCTTGTTGGCGACATCCTCTACCTCGACTTTGACCTGTCGAAGGTCAACTTCAGCGTTCGGACCATCGGCAATCTTCTGACTTCTACCTCAGGGAAGTGCGATTTCACCCGTACCAACGTCTCCACCGCTGCTGCCAGGCTCACAGCCTGCAACAGCTTGTCGACCTTCTCTGGAGCTGTCATGAGCCGCTCCAGCAGAGACATTGGCTTTCCTTCGGTGGTCTGCAGCATGACCTTATCCATGATAAAGCCCGCAGCAATCCGGAGGTCGCCCATCTCCACTTCATGACCTGCAATGATCACTTGATCATTATACAGTGACTGCATGGCAACTACTGGGTCGATCTCCAAATCCCTCCTGATTTGCTTTTCATGAGAAAGTTTTTGGCAAATAGTGTACTCACTACTGATCAGCGCCTTGTTCTCCTCCTTGAGGGTAGCAATGGCCTTCTCAACCTCCTGGAAGTCTTCCTTTAGGCGCTTCTCCGTGACCTGGGCATCTATTGGAGCAACAGTTGTCACAACAAGTTTTTTGCAAAATAAACATGTACCACAACATGGGAGGAGCTTAGTCTTACCTCTGCTGACCTCCTTCAAAAGTTCGTCAGTATTGGCGGCCAAGCACTTTTGCTCAGCCAGCTCGTCCGCGAGCTTCTTCTTCTCATCCTCGGGCTTCTTTTTCTCCAGGGCGGCTTCCTTCTTCATCCATTGGAGTTCCAGGTCCAACTGGTGCGCTTCCAGCGTTACAGCTGTGGCGCCTCTGCACAAGTCTGCCCGGGCCTTGGCTCGGGTGGCCATCCTCTACAAAAACCGAAACAAAATTGTTAGCTCTCTAGCAAAATTGTCTATCACCACCAGGCCTCAATGATTATCTATTACTCACCAAGAACGTAGAGTATCACACCGGTTTCCTTCTGGATTCCTCGATGGGCGCGGGCGCAGAGGTTGGTGGATTACTCCACACTTCGCAAGTATTCTTCTAGCTCCAAGCTTCTAAATTCCTTTCTTCTATATTCTGGTGGACGTATGCATGCCCACGACATGACATCTTGGCTACAATGGGACTTCATGATCTTCTCTATGGTGATGGCTTTTGCCTCCGGGCAGCTGCTCTATTTATAGCCGAGTCCTGCACTCAGTCGACCTCCACACTGTGTACACGTGACCCTGCTTATTGTGCACATGTGAGGCCTTCCCTGGCGTTTTCTCCTGACGATGACAAAGCTGGGTCTTCTGCACCTGGTGTTGAAGTTCACCGCAAGCACACAGGTGACTTGGTGCCTTCTTCACCAAGGGGGGATCCCCAAGGTTCTTGTCAATCCATAGAGCAAGGGATATACTAGCGTCTAACCAAGCACTAATCTAGTTGATGCAAACCTTTGGATGAGGGATTAACTATAAACTAAGGACTATCTAATCTATGAACTAAGACAAGGCAAAACCAATCTAATCTAGGTTAAACAAGAGACGTGAGATACACAAGTTATGGAGAACATTTGCCCATGGAGTCTATGGGTACTTGAAGATGTAATCGCCAAACATGATAAAACCGATCTAATCTATCTTAGTATGTGAACAAGGTTTAGCCTTTTCCCTTCCCTCATACTGTCACTACGCGAAGGTAAAATCGGTTCTAAGCCTTAAAGAACACAAAACGTTGATTTGATCTACGGGAGCAACCCGAAAAGCATGGTGGCCAAACCTTAAGCATTAAAGCATAAACAACGAGGAAGCGATAGATTAAACTCCAAACAATAGTCGGTGATTACACACCAAGATCCATTACAACTCCATGGACAAACGATGAATCTACTCCATCAAGATGCCAAGCATGGTACCATTGAACGTGGTAGATGCCTCCGATGAAGATTGATCTTCACTGTCCTCCAACTCGGGCGGCGCCGCGGCAAGGCCTCGGCGTCCTCCTCTTTGTGGTGATCTCCTTCGATTTGGCAGCTCTCTGATGAATGGATTGATCCATCCCCTTCCCTTGGGCGCCTAGGGGGTTGTACTTGTAACCTTAGGGAGCCTTGGGGCGTGCTCCACCTTGCCTTGCACGTGATCCTCCTTGGGAGAGAAGCAAACTTGGTTTCCATAAACTCAGCCTCGTCCAGATTTTTCTGATTCGCAGCCCTTCCTTGCCGATGTCATATCTCCCACGTACTGACTCCAAATAATGCAAACTCGGTGTCTAGATTGTGTGCCACGAAATTATCTCCAACTTTGGTATTCATTGCTTTCCTTGTAAACGAAGATAAGATCCCCAAAATGGCCTCGGAATATAATCTGTCTCATTTCGGACTTATCTGCGCAGCAGGTATTTCGGGGGCCATATCTCCTAGCTCCTTGACCCGAATTTGGCCTTCCATATGTCCAAATCGAAGCTCTCGTCGAGGCCCAAAACTTTGGTACTCAAACTTTTGCCATTAGAGGCCGTTTAACTCTCTGAATCGGCACCGAAATATCATACTGTTCTGGGCTGCGCGAATATCTCTCGCGCGGAGTTGATCTCATGGGTAAACCTCCAAGTCTCAAGGGCCTGGGCCCTTTGGTCCACTTCAGGCCTGCCATCCTTCACGCGGCTTTTCTTGCAATTTTGACATTTTGTATCTTCGCATATGGGCTTTATACGTCATTATCCCCGCGATGAAGATAAAGGGTCTTGTCGCATGAACTCTCGCATCTTCTGTTTAGGTCCTCGGAGTTTCACGGCATTATGCTTTGGTCCTCGGGTCATTTGGAGTCATGTTCACTTCGTGTCTTGACTTGTGCCGTGCTTGGTGATCTTCTCATAAAGTGCTTGATGAACTCTACCTGAAAGTTCTCATTTAAGCGCTTAAATCCTGCGTAAACAACATACTCCAAAAACCGCATGCAAGTGCAAACTTGTTACATCATTAGTGTGCCTAGTGGCAGGTTAGTTATAATTCAAAGCTCAACCATAGTGTAACAAGTACTCTAGGTTAACGAAAATCGACCGCCAACATCCCCAATGCTTAGATCTTGCTCATCCTCGAGCAAGTTGCTCACAAAAATTATTCATCCAAGGAGTTGAAACGTGCTTCATAAAATCTATCCTTACAAGTTAGTAAATCATTTATCTTTAATATAAGAAACATGAGGCAAAGATCACAATGTAAACATGGGCGTTTAGAAGTTTACCAATTCAAGACTTACCCCACAACTCATACCTTTCACTAGAGATCCTCAACTTCAACCATACTTAATTTCTTACTTCCATTGGAGGGTTTTCATGGGTTTTCAAAATAAAATTCCTGCATTAACTATTAGACAAAATCCTTCTCCAAGTTCTCACATGTCGCTCATTTAAAGTGGCTATCCTAGATAGTTCATAAACTCTCACCTCCCACAAGTCTCTCATTTATAATATAAGGTGGAGCTATGGGTATGGCTTATGAAGTTAACACAAGTATTATCGAGCTAAGAAAATCCTCTAATGGTTGTTCACCTTCCAAGCCAATGATCATGAGAATTAAACCATAATGTAAGGGTATCAAGGATGAGAAGATTTAGAATGGTAGACATATGCAAAGGGAAAAAGAATAATGAGTTCAAGACACTAATGATGTCCTCGATGTCGGATTGCACATGGTTGGAATAAAGAAGATTCGTTCTCAACATCACATTCTTCCTTGCACTTCTCTTGATCTTCACTTGATTCAACACCCCTCTTTATATCTTCCTTGCTTTGCCTTGAAATTTTCTCTTCTTTTTTTCTCTTTCTTCTTTCTTTCTCTTCTTTTTTTCTTTCTTCTTGTGTGTGCGCCCACACACACACACATATATATATATGTATATATATATATTTCTTTCCACATCTTTATCTTCTTCTCCGAAGCCTTTCGCCCATCTTTTTGACATGAATACCAATCTGAATTTTAAATAAAACCTTGCCTAGAAACTGAATAAATCTTCGGACATGGGTTGTGTTCAAGGAATAAGATGATAAAAAAATGTTTATGGTTTGGGTATGGAATCCGGCGATGTACGGGGTATTCAATGTGAAATTCCCATTACCGAATGTATGACGAGGCTAGCAACAAAAGATATACATGAAGGACATGATCATTGCTCGAAATTAGATCTCCCAAGAGAGTAAAGTCCTAACCCAATTCATCATGCTAAACAACACTTATGGTGGAGTATATATATATATATATAGGCCTTGTATAAGATAGATTTTGCTTCTCAACTTGGAGAAAGAGATCGCTAACCTTCATAGCAAGGTGTTTTTCTTTATTTTAAGAAATTAAAGCCTCCAATGTTAGTATTTCTAAAAGCATAGATGAAGCGAAGTCCTAGATCAAAGTTTGAATATGGATGCTTTACAAAAGTAAATTTCCACTAAGCACCACGGTAAACAATTATGCACATAGCTCATGCTCAAATAATAAAGATAAAAGAAAACTAACAAGTAAAAACAAGAAAATAACTTACACGAGCTAGCTCCCCCCATGCTTGGATCATACGACGTCCTCGTCGTAATTTTACAAGAAGTACAAGAGGGTGGAAACTACCACATCGTGATTATTTTATTCAAAAAGAAATCTAGGTTGTCCTCCTAGTAGCCATGTTATTATTGATAGAGAAAAACAAAAAAAATACACCGAGTTGAGATTGAGGGCATACTTACAAGCATTTGTGTTCGGCAAAGAGAAGGTTCATGGAGGTGTTACCATCTTTTGTAGCTTTTTGTGGTCTTCTCCCAATGTCTCCATGTATTATGACTTTGCTTGTGTCTTGAATTCATGTATGCTTCATGGAACCAATGGTCGCCCTTCTCTTTAATGTTGTCATCACCATCTCTTCTTTCTTGTTCTCATCATCTTCTTGCTGTCTCTTCTTCAAGGATTTTCCCCTCTGTCCAGAATAGAACATATATCGAAATATAGATTTATTGAAAATTTTATGAAATTACCTTTCCAACATGTGGTCATTCATTGAAAACAGAGTTCAGACAAGGGAGTTATGTCCGTTTTACTTCAGCGCTGCGTGCTGTCCAGAACTAATTTCAGGACGTGCGACGTTTGATTATTTGGCCATAACGGCTTGTAGGAACCTCCGATTTCCTTGATTCTTGATTCGTTGGAATCGTAACTTCATGGGGCTTCCAAATATCCAGAAATATTCCATGTTTTCCTTATGAGACCATGCATAATTTTGATGAGATCATTAGCTTCTTGCGTTGACCCGTAGATGTTGATGATCTTGATCTTCTATCTTCTAGAGCGTCATGTTGTGCTTCCATGTTGAATGTTCAGGGCCTCCCCCATGCTTAGTACTTTGCTAGGCATAGAAGAAGACAAAGCATTATCTTAGTCATCCTTCCATTTCCTTGTCGTGAGAGTCTTTATCTTGCCTGCAGAACATTTTAAGCACACATTCTACCCCCAAGGTGACGGTTGGGAGTAGATAAAATTGCCAACAATCCAACAATATTTCCTAAGATTCTTAACATGTGGCATAATTAGTCTAGTGTGAATAAAACAAAAACCTAGTGGGTGTACGTGGCTGCAAAGTGTGTATGCACATTAGAGGAAGGTATATAAACAAAGACAATGGTTACACCTAGTTCTAAACACCATGTTTACAACTACTGATGGGAACGGGGGTGCCCGATCTTTCGTCAGGAGAAGGATAACTCATTTTTGTGGAGTGCGACACACCGGTCCGGCTTCAGATCCAAAGACCCGAACTCCTACAACCTTAGCACCACAACTCCTCTGGTTATAAATTGTGTCACAATCCGGTTGACCTCACCACGAAGGCTAATCCCTACCTGCGAAATGAAGAACATAAGCAAGAACTTGAAAGTACGCAGCACTCAAATTATAGTGACAACTGCAGATGAATGATTAAGCACTCGAAGTTGGGGTTTCACAAACCGAAGACGATGACTGTTCAACGACAGATAACTCTAAAGCAAAACCCGAGTCTAAACGGCGGCGGCTACTGAGTTTATACCCTAAACCAGGCGTGCTAGGGTTGGGAGCGCACCGGAGGGGGGGGCGTCCACAACTTGGGCTGAAGGCCCGACTCGATACAAGGCCGTGTTGGCCCAAAATAGGTGACGCAACACCTTTTCGTGGTCACACAGTATGATCCATGAACATTTTGGAGCTAGGACCAACGCAAATCGACGGCGTCGTCGTCCCCTTTCCAACGAGTCCTTATACACCTCGTGCCGACGTTGTATGATGGAGATATCGCCAAAACTGTGCAGAGGCATAGGCTGATTCCGAACCGGACGTGGCAGCTGCGTCGGAGACGAAGTACAGCTTGGAGAAGGTCGTGGTGTGTACATGTCCAGCAGCTTGGCGATGTCCTCATCATCCCCCCTTCTTGCATTGGAGTCATCCTCGACTCCCTCCCAACACGAACAATGTCCTGCAAAAGGTTAGGGGCAAGAGGATGCAAAGTACAAGACACAGGATCATTGCAAAAAGACACGTCACGACAGAGCATAGTATAACAAGGCGCATCAGGATTATCACAAAGTCCAATAGCAGTGGATGTTTTAGCAATAAAAGTAGTACCTCCCTTTAGCTTAATTGCATCATGTTTAACATCAGGAGATCCACTAGATGCAGCTTTGGGTTTATCATTAGGAGCAAGATCACGAAAATGTTTCCTAACATCAGCAGGTGATAAAGAAAGCAAAGTAATGGTCTTATTCTTATGCATGAATGTATATGTATTAGTTCTACCATGGTGTGCAGCATCTCTATCATATTCCCATGGTCAGCCTAACAAAAGTGAGCATGCTTCCATAGGTACAACATCAAAATCAGCATGGTCTTGATAAGAACCAACGGAAAAGTGTATGCGCGCGGTTTCAGTTACCTTTGCCTTACCACTACTATTGAACCACTCAATGTGGTACGGATGTTGTAGTGGATGTGTGGGCAAGCCAAGGTTGGCAACCAAATCTGAACTCAGCAAGTTGTTGCAGCTCCCTGTGTCGATGATGGTGAGAACACGTCGCTCCTGCACAATGAGAAACATGTGGAACAAATTGTTGCGCTGAGCTTTCATGGTGTCCACATGTTCCTCATGTACGGCCAAGGCACGCTGCACAAGAAGACTCAGAAAACCCGCGGAGGCAGTGATGGATTCAATGGCGTCCTCCTCCGAACCTGCAGCATAGTTAGCAGCAACAACCAAATCATCTTCTACATCGCTAGCACTTACATATCCATCTCCATCAGGTGCAGCGATGAAAGCACGAAGACTCGGACAATCCTTCATGACATGGCCCATGCCCTTGTAGCGGTGGCACACAATTTTGGCAGAAGGGCTCTTTGCAGCAAAAGATGGTGTCTTGTTCTGTTGATCCTGCACATTAGACACATTACGTACCTCAGGAGCTGCTGCACAGGGACGTGTACTCACTGGTGGTACTGAAGGAGAGGCACCCGGTGAGGTAGAAGCTGGTGGCCTGGAGGTCTTATGCATGTAGGAGCTCCCTCGTCGTCCCTACAATTTTTTTTCTGCAAGCATAGCAAGCTGGAACAACTGATTGGTGGTAGTAAACTGTTTATAGTCAACAATATCTTGAATTTCACGTCTCAGACCCCCATAAAAACGACACACCTTATCCTCAGGATCCTCTACTACCCCAGCCCGAACCATACCCTTTTGAAGCTCAACATAATACTCCTGAATAGACATATCACCCTGCTCTAAACGTTGTAATTTCTTACGTAAATGACGCTTATAAGATGCAGGAACAAATCTATCACGCATAGCAATTTTAAGCTCATCCCAAGTAACAGGTTGGATGTTTAAAGAAGCACATTCATACCACCAGATTATAGCAAAATCTTTAAATTCACTAGTGGCTTGTCTAACCTTATGTTGATCAGGAACAAGATGTGAAGCAAATTTTTGTTCTACTGTTATCTCCCAATCTAGATATTCCTCAGCATCATATCTCCCACAAAAAGATGGTATAGTAAATTTAACTTTAGCATAAGGATCATCTGTAACATAATGGTGTTTATTTTTATTACCTCCCATACCTATTCTGTTGTGTGCAAGAATGCGGCATGCACGATTTTCGCTTGTCATCTTGTGGTCGACCGTACCATCAGGAAGCAACACAATATCCACAGGATGGCCATTAGCATCAAAAGAGTCCTCATCTTTATCCTCGGTCTTGGGAAGGTTGAGTTCAAGCTATTGAATTCTTCCTGTCAGATCTGAAACTCGCTTGTCCACACCCTCAACTGTGTGATTAGTTTTTCGAACTTCATTCGTAAGGGTGCTCAGCTCCTTAAGGAAGAAAGCCTTCATCTCATTCTGCATCTCCTGCAACTGACTAGACAAAACAGGTACGTCATCCAGCATGGTTAGTGATTAACAAAGACCCTATGAACTATCAGGGTTAGTATGTGGAATCACACCCTCACACACGTCTTACCAAGTTCTTACCAAAGCGAGCAAGGGATGGTACAGCCGACGGCTGGTTCGTGATACCTGTGAGGCAGTGCTACCAAGAGTTGCAAGAGTCCTTCGCTGTACTGATCTGAAGAAAATTATGTGGAGCTTGGGAGGCCAAAATATGTAGCAAGGATTAGCAAATAACGACTGCAGATTAGCGAAGTTCAATAAGTGTCCAAACCACAAGTCACAATTGCTGGCTAAGACGTATCCTAGTCGTAGCACAACACGGTGAAGGCAGCAAGAAATGATGGACAAAAACTCAAGGAACCAGAAGAATGGTAGTTCTGTAAATAATGCTGAAAACCTTGCCAAAAAGGCACTAGTAGAGAGCAAAGGCGCGTTTCCAAAGAAGTACCAGCAAAAGAACTCAATTTTTCTGAATTTTTTAAACCAGCGACGGGCACGTTTAACTACGACAACGAACACAACCTAAACCAGCAACAAGACTCGACCACGGACACAAACTCAACAAAGCAATCTGAAATCAAAATTGCAAGGCTAAAACAGGTTGTAGGACAGCGGAATTTTTGTAGGTTTTCTATGGACTATGGGATGAAACAAATAGATCTCTAAAACTAGGGTAAGCCTGATGGTAATACCCGAGTCTCTGATTACCACTAGATGGGAACGGGGGTGCCTGATCTTCTGTCAGGAGAAGGATAAATCGTTTTGGTGGAGTGCGACACACCGATCCGGCTTCAGATCCAAAGACCCAAACTCCTGCAACCTTAGCACCACAACTCCTCTGGTTATCAACTGTGTCACAATCTGGTTGACCTCGCCGCGAAGGCTAATCCCTGCCTGCGAAACGAAGAACACAAGCAAGAACTTGAAAGTACGCAACACTCAAATTATAGTGACAACTGCAGATGAATGATTAAGCACTCGAAGTTGGGGTTTCACAAACCGAAGATGGCGACTGTTCAACGACAGATAACTCTAAAGCAAAACCCGAGTCTAAATGGCAGCGGCTACTTAGTTTATACCCTAAACCGGGCGTGCTAGGGTTGGGGGCGTGCCGGAGGGGTGGCGTCCACAACTTGGGCTGAAGGCCCGACTCGATACAAGGCCGTGTTGGCCCAAAATAGGTGACGCAACACCTTTTCCTGGTCACACAGTATGATCCACGAACATTCTGGAGCTAGGACCAGAATCAAATTGACAGCGTCGTCGTCCCCTTTCCAACGAGTCCTTATACACCTCGTTCCGACGTCGTATGATGGAGATATCGCCGAAACCGTGCAGAGGTGTAGGCTGATCCCGAACCGGACGTGGCAGCTGAGTCGGAGACGAAGTACAACTTGGAGAAGGTCGTGGCGTGTACATGTCCAGCAGCTTGGCGATGTCCTCATCAACTACGTTGCCGAATTTCTCCATAGCCATAAAGATTTATTTATCTAGGGTTAAAACACCATGTCTATCCTTAGATAAACAATTCCTTATAGAACAAGAAAAATAAAGCACAAGCAATGTTTATAAACCAACCAATGCAACATGAAAACATATGAAAAGCTAGCACGGTATATTGGACTTAACGATGATGGTCCGCAATCATGTTTAAACACCACGTTCACACAAGATTGCAAAAGGAAAATACTCATATTGCCATATGAAGCATTAACATGGGAAATGAAACATTCATCATTAAGCCTTATAAAATAACAATGCCCACTATGTGCAAAACATGTATATGCAAGGAAACAAACATCATGTCAATAACAATGCATCCAAATAAATAAATATGATCATGAACATGATGGTGGTTCTAAAATGAAAATTAAACTTAGATCAATTAGCCACATGTTGATCATCATAGGATGGTGTCATTTATTCTCTTTAAGAAAGAAATAAAACACAAAGAAATCGGTTGCCTCCCGGAAAGCGCTTCATTTAAAGTCATAGAGCTCGACTTTCTCACATACCTTCTTATTGTCGCGAAGCCATGGTCCTTCATGCAAGAAGTAAAGGTATCCATGCAGCTTTAATTCACTTCTCTTGTCGTGCTTGATCACTTTTGTTTAATGGATGACTTGCCCAATTTATCTAACATCATGGCCTTCTCCTTCTTTGTCGCCCTTCGGTGCTGCCTCCACTCCACAAATTTTTTTCTTTAATTTCCAAAATAGAAAGTGTACCAAAACTTTACTCCATTGCACAGTGCACAAAATTTCCATTCCGACAAGTCTTTATTTTCCCAAATCCGACTCCGAGTGAGAAAGTTACGTGCATTTTACTCCGGCGATGCAATCTGTCCCGAGCGGTTGTTAGCACGCGCACCGCTCAATGTTTTCACCATAACTCCTTGCGCGGGTCTTCAAACTCATAGATTCTTGATGTGTTGGAAAGGAAACTTAATGGAGCTTCTGAAAATCTAATTTTCTTCATTTGTACACCTCTGAACAAGTGCACAAAATAGATGAAGACAGCGACATCTGTTGCGAGAATTTTTGAGACGTTGATGATTTCTCTTTACGTCATTCAAGCCTTGTGTCCCTGCATGGTTAGTGAAATTCGGGCCTTCTCCCGACATGTGCTCTTTTAAGGTCACTAGCTTGACCAAGCGCAAAGTAAGATCGAGATTTACAAAACTTATTGTAAACATAAGCATCCATAATTACAACCACAAGCTAATTGTAGCAACAAGTATGTGTGTAATTAAAGGAAGCATACATTTCATGCAAAGCACTTACTTATCATTAGCCAAAGGTTCTTTAGGCATAGAATTATTTGGTTCAAACATAAACATTGCCTTATTATCATTCTCAAGAAATTCTAGCCTATCAACATTACCATCATTGAAGCAAGTCATATAATTTAAACTATTATTCATACTATTGGTTGAACATGAGCATTTGAATTTATCATCAATAATACCAATAATATCTTGAGATTTCAGCGTGTACCTTGGCCTTAGAGCTTTTTCAACAAGAGTGGTCATTGGTTGATCTAGCGAGGTTGAAGGCAAATCAATCTCAACGAGTGGAGGTGTCTCTTTGTTACCTTCTTGCATCCCCTCCATCTCATCATGTGGAACATGTAATTCATTAGCAATGTATGCATTCATCTCTTCTTTGAAGTCTTCATTATCATCCAAATCATCATCTTCAAAGTCTTGTATGTTGCTTTCTTTATCCTCTGTGAACCACATGTCGTCAAGATTGGTTATCGTTGACTCACTCTTTTCTTCATCCGTGAGCACTTCCATGTCTTGATTTGCTAGTGTGTAAGCTTCAATAGCACACAAGCTATAACCTTGTGGAGAGAGACCTTCTTGGAGTGTTTGCTTTATGTCATCTTCCTCCATCATATCTTCTAGCTTGAATCCTATTTTCTCCAATTTATCCTTCAAGTCACTAGCTCTTTTCTTTATTTCCCTCATCTCCTTAGCAATAAATTCTTTATTTGGTACATATGTTGTTGTGGAGACGAGACTTTTTGGCTCATCATGGTTTTGACCTTCTCTTCCTTCATCATAAATCTCTGAGATGTCAAGTTGGTCGATCCATCCTTCATCTTCTTCTTCAAATATCTTTTGGATCGACCCTCCACTCATCTCTTGATCCAAAATGTCTTCAATTCTTTTGGTGACACGTCGGTGTTCCTCCTTCCTTCGGTGGTTGATTGGTGTAACGACCCGGGTTTTCGGAGAGGAAAACCCGTCACCCTGTACCTTGCGATAGTCCCTGGATCAGACACTATCACATACAGAATTCCATCACAGATAAATAACACAACTATACAGCGGAAATAAGCATCCAAAAGTATAAAATTTATTACAAATCCATTAAAGGAGTACATCATTACACGTCTCTTGGCGGAATAACATGAATAAGAGCCTACGCAGCGGTAGCTAGCTTCCATAAGATGTCTCCAGCTTTATTCTTCTCTCCCACAGACATCCTTGAGCGTAGCGTCGCGCCCTTCAATCATACCATCCATCAGTGTTGTTGTCGAAGTCTGACTCGTACCCTGCAAGCTCAGGGGCTATCCCCAAGGATCGGGATAGGTCCACATCACCAACCGTATGCAATCTTTAAGTGGCCTACTTCTAATGGTATAAAAAAGTATCAAGGTAAAAGCTGGGGTTTCCTAAGCAGCAGCAGCATCTCATAAAGAATAGAATCTCCAATTCCCACCAATTCCCAAGTCTCTCATCCACGATCGGTAACACCTAGTCACCCATATCACCGTCACCAAGTCCTATCTCCATCTAGGGTCGGTGCGAGAACTCCCACTCCTCGCACCTCAATGATTGCACCCAGATCCGCGAGGTCGAGGGAGCCACTCTCCTCTCCCCGAATGCAACCACGGCTTACCACACTCAATCCTATAAGGGGAGGTAGAAATCCCAAAACATGAGAGTCGGAGTAAACATCGGGCATGTTCATAACCGTGGACGTGGCTATACGTATAGATCTAAACTCTGCAGAGTGTGTACTCCTGTACCCAACTCAGAATGGCACCCGACAGTGATCAGCCAACCGAGCCCATCCTACCAGACGAACACCTAGGAATTACGATTCCACCTTGCATCCGAGTCTCGATGCAGTCCACCGCAGAAGACCGCCCCAGAACTATGAACATGCCCCCGTGTGGCCACACGAGGAGCGCCTGCAAAGGGAAGGGGTTCTCACCCACTGATACCCTCTATCCTACTAGCAGGTATGGAATCGCACTTGCCAGGGTCGACCCGGCCCTATCCTCACTCTCGGCGAGGTGGTGTGTACGTAAGTCTCGTGAAGAAGGTCTATCCACTCGCTTTCAGACCGAGGCGAGCTCCTATCCTCCAAAGTACCACAAAACCCCAACACATGTGCTCCGAAAACATTGTGCCCGCCATAGGCACAAAATGGGAAACGCCCGAGAAGACGAACACCTGGCCCCCGATCCCAGATCGGGTTGTCTTGAGCTCACCCCCGCCAAGTCACCCAAAAACACCTTCTCCTGCCAGTTTTTCCCCGCACACACCAAGAATCTAACCACTTATCTCATACACATGCACAGCGAAGCTCAGCGCATATACACGCATATATTTATAGTAGTAATAGGGCAATCAAGGACAAGGTATATAAATATGGTAGTGCAAGGTTTATCATTTCCATCATCATGCATAAAGTAAAGCGCTGACAGTTCTATAACCAATGCCTACTGGGTATTTCAAAATCGGTTGGGCGTGAACTTGCGAGCGGGTAGTCGTCGAAGGCGAAGTAGTCGTCATAGTCCTGGGTCGGCTCTCTGGCTCCGGTAGCTCCTAGATTCGCGAACATAAATAAATACGAGAGCTAATTGAAATTAACACCAAATGAAGAAGCAATAAGGGCCAAAAGAGAGCAAACACCTAACTAATGGGTGCGTCATGATTTTAGAAAGATTATGAAAGTGGTTTCATATTTTTCGAAGCTCGTATGAATTAGTTATGAATTTATGAAGGTTAAAACCATTTCTGAAATTAAATTGCGCATGCAGAATATATATATCTATAAGCCAGCTATAGGCTAGCTCTTCCTAGCTCTAGGCTGGCTCTAAGCTGGTGGCAGGGCGGCTGCAGCTGCTTACATGGCTGCCACGCTGCGGGCTATAAGCCAGCTGCAGTCGAGGTGGCAGCCCACGTGGCAGCTGGTGTGGATGGCCTCACGGGATCGCGGGGAAATCCGGTGTTGCAGGGGTTAGCGCGGCCGGTGGTGTGGCTCAGCTGTGATCGGTCGGGCGCAAAAGATCCAGGTGATCCCGCGCGGCTTGCGGCGGTGTGGCCCGGGGTGTGCAACAAATCCCGAGGTTGGGGCCTTGGCGCCCACCAGGTGCTCGACGCGGCGCCTCTGAGGCACTTCGCGGAGGCGACGGCTCCGCCGGCGGCGAGCTTCCACGGCGGCCGGCACGATATGTCAACGGCGCTGCTCAGGGAGTCCTAGGGATGCCTCTTGCGGCTAAAGGCCCAAGCTTAGCCGGCTACAAGGCATGGCGGGCCTCATGCCGGCGGGGAAACAAAGAGCGGCGGCGCTGGGGCACGACCGGTATGCGGCGGCCGACGAGGGTAGACGGCGGTGAGGGTCTAGGGAGGCTAGGGATGAGACTAGCACGGGAAAGAGGTTGGGTCTTGGTCGGCTTTGGCGGAGGTGCACACGGTGGCAATAAGCAGAGCGACGGCAGCACGGGTTCGAGTGCAGGCACCGGCGTGATAGCCCGCGTGAAGGACCGAATAGGCGACCAGAGAGGGGAGGGGGAGTGAATGGGAGCCAATATAAATTCTTCCCGAAGGACGAACTCGGCCTATACCCCGACTGCCACTCTGAGTACTCGCACACACCAGAGAAGCTCTAGACTAGGCACACACAAGCCCACAAGTCCTAGAGACAAGCTTTGAATCAAACCGTGGAAGCACAAGACAAGAATCAAAGCACTTGGCCAATTCTAGAAAAGCCAGGCGCATACTGTCCGGCTGGTACGGGCGGACCGTCCGCAAGGTAGTGGCAGACTGTCCAGACCGTCGATGCGGACTGTCTGACAACTTCAGCAGAACCACCAGAGATGGACTGAGAAATTCGGACTGTCTGGCTGAGCCACACGGACTGTCCGCCAGTGTCGCGGACTGTCCGTGAAGGCAGCGTAGACCATCCATCCACCTCGCTGAAAACCCCAGACAAACTCAGCTCCACCCCAGACAAAATCTCGACCCGGCGGACTGTCCAGCAACCCCACGCGGACTGTCCGCAAACCGCCTGCAACCAAAACCTAGAGCTGCAAAGGATCAAAACACGAGTTCGCAAGAACAGCTGACGAACACACGATGAACCCTAGATGCGCGAACTGTCTGTGGGGTCCTTGCGGACTGTCCGCTAGCCCCGGATAGAGCAGCTCGAGCTCGAGCTCGCGAAGTCAAACCTCCAAATCCATCACCGGATCTCCCAAACGGAAAAAGCTCTTGAGACAAGATTTGGGGGAGATGATAAGCAACACAAGAGGAAGCTATGCCCCAAAAATCTCGACCTCTAACCCACTAAATCACCGGGAATCGCGGATCACACGAACCACCACCAAGAACTCGAACTCTGGCCAAAAACTCACGAATCGAAGGCTTTCCCCGGTGTTTGAGGGGTCAAGATCATACAAAAAGATGCGCAAGGCATCCACCCATGATCCCCTTAAAGAAATCCGAAGGAAAACGCCCTCAAATCCCCGAATCGAGCGAAGAAAGAAACTCCCCAAAAATAGCCCCGAAAATGACACGAAAATCACAGAGGACTAGGAGATCACCTAAACGCCAAATGCTTCCATACATCCAGAGGTCAGAGTCTATACAAGATTCTAGCCTAAGGAAAGCAGAGGAAAAAGAAGCCGTTCAGAGCAATCTACCGGGGGAGGAAACCCTAGAGTCCAAGAGAGAGAGAGATGCCATCCACCTCTCTGCTATTTATATGAAGTCCATCGGAAGGAGGTAAATGATCACGCTACCCCTACAACTCAAATAGAAGATACAACCCCTCAGGGGCATTTTGGTCAAGTCTTCATCGAGCGGACACGCTTCCACCATGGCCTTGATTAGCATTGACGCAAGCCCCGCGATCACGCCACGTGCCCCCCGCCTCGAAGCTTCCCGAAGCTCCCGGATCACCGTCTCCGTCGCCTTGGGCCTCTGGACTTGGTTTTGCGGCCCAAACTAAGAAACCGTCCACCGATGGTTTTGTGGGAAACCAACAAACCCCGCGTGCAAGCTTCGGGCTCCATCCGCTACCTTGCACCGACCCATGTTCACAACTTCAGCCCGCCAGTCTTGCATCGCACGGCTCACACTTGACCCCATCGGCCACCGGGTCCATCGAACCAAGCCTACTTGCCTCTCCATCACTCGGTGGCCACCACGGCTAAGGCCTTTCGCGCTTGTTCTTCACCTGCACCGACACGAGTCAAGCCACAACCTGTACCTGCACACTTAGCCAAGCATCAGTGCACACAACGGTGTCAATCAATCATCACTAAGGAGCGACCCTCCACTGGTCCTCGGACACACCTGGTCCTCACTGCGTGTAAGAGCGCGAGTGCGCGTCAGGTGCGTGCGTGGTTTCGAGGCTCGACCCTCGGCCGTAGCGAGAGGACTCGGTGCACAGGCGCAAGACCGCTCCTTGGCCTCGACACGAACGGCGAGCAGCACCGCGTGGCCAGGGAAGGCAGGGCGGCCGTGCGAATAGCGCGTGCGCGCAAGTGAGCGAACTAGATGCTCTGGGTTCGTCCTGGGTAAGGAAAGGCGGGGCTTCGGCTTTGCACGCGTGCGTGTGTTCGACCGGGAGGCAACGTCTCGGCCGGGCATGGCGGCGAACAGGAGCAAGGATCACAGTGGCGGTGCGGATTGGCTCACGCGCAGGCGCCGGCGGCAAGAGCAGCGGGTCGGCTGGGCACGGCGAGCTGAGGGCAGAGCCCCTTGTGCCTCCCTGCGCGTGCGCGCACCCGGTGCGATGGGTAGGGTAGCGCGCTCGATGGCGAATCGGAAAGCAAGGGGGGATTGGCAGAGGCGCGCACGTGGAACGTCGGCAGCGACACCTACAAACAAAGTGCACAGCTCGAAGGCTGGCTCACATGGCTACGGCGGTTTGCTCGGTGGCACGGTGCAGAGCAGGCAGCGACATCTACACGGCTCGAAGGCCGGTCTCCACATCTTCAGGCGAGGGGAAAACGGGGCTCACATGATGGTCTGGGATGTTGTGGCAACGTCGGTGATGTGGCGGAGCGGGGCAGAGCAGCGCGGAGGTGCGGCGGTGTCGTAACTGTGGAGGAAGAGCAGAGGAAAACCCGGTGTCGCGGTCCTTGGCTCGAGCGGCTCTGGCTTCCTGGCATCCTCAGCGCAGCGGCTCGACAATGTCCTCGGCACGGGCGACTCCAGCTCCCACGGACGCTCCTCTTCCCCCCTTCTTCTCCTCTTCTCCGGTGGCGGACAGGGGAAATCCCCAAGAGTGGCGGCGGATTAGGGGAGAAAGGGATGTGGCGCGCCCTTTTATACGGGAGAGCTAGGGTTCCTTGGGCAGGCTGCGGACGGCGGGGATTCTCGACGTCCGTGCCGTGGCCACGCGGCGCACATCCGGCGGTGCAAGGCGGAGAGCAGAGAGGCAGCTGCGGTGCGGCGTCGCTGTAGCAAGTGCGTCAGCGGGGGGAAGGGGAAAAGGGAACAGGGGACCGGCTGACAGGTGGGGCCCGCACGTAAGCGGCTGCGGTGGTGCGGTAGGTGGGAGGCAGGCCTGTTGGGCTGAAGGAGTTAGGCGGGCCGGTGGATGAGCGGATCAGGGCTAGGAGTTCGAGGTGTTTCGGGGGACTTCAACATTGTAAAACGGCCCAAGGGGGTACAGGGTGCCTTTCTATTTTCCTACTCCTATTCCTAATACAACTTCAATTCAAATTTGAATTTAAAATTCAAATTTGAATCACACTCAATCAAGATCCAAATAAAAGCAATAAACTCCAAAATTATCACTCTAGCATTTTATAACTCCTAAAAATTATCATTTAGCTCAAATAAAATCTAGGAATTAGGGAAGGATCGAAGAAGACATCCTTATAAATTAATCAAGCACTCAATTTCAACCAAAAATTTTGAAATCCACATTTTTGAATAAAATAACATTCCGGAAAACTCTAGGACTCCCCCCTGACAAGAATCTCGTCCCCGAGATTAAGAGCTTACCCCCATTTCCAAGGCAGTGAGGATAAAAGAGAACTAGCTGTACCAACATCGAAAAAGAGGTAAAACTGATGCACCGAAAACTAAAAACCTCCACTGGTCCTCGGACACACCTGGTCTTCAATCTCCCCCTTGATGAGTGCATTGACAACACCCATAGTAACCATCATAGAGAAAAAGAAAAGAAAACAACCACGAACATAAACCTCCAAAGCAAGTGATCCAAAGCCAAAGAACAAGCGAAAACAAGATCACTCGCCAAACCAAGTCTCTACCCCCTAAAACAAGGGCAACGGCTCGACACCGCTGAGACAAAACAAAGCTCACAAAGAGCACACTAGAAAGCACAAAACTCAGGCAAACTAAAGGAGCTCCCCCTGCACATATGCAAACTCCCCCTGATCAAATGCAACCTCTTCTTCTCAATTTTTCTCCTCACATGCAACATCTCACAAATGCATACCAATATTCCACAAAAACTTCCAATGCATGAAAAATCTCCCTCTATCATACAGAACTCTCCCCGTGTTGACAATGCATGAATCAAGGTATATGAAACTCTTTGTTGACGGTTGAAATTCACCATTTCCAACCCTCAATATTCTCACATAAATGGAGGCATATGCATTATTTACTAGCATTTAGGTTTGAATAATGTAGTTCCACTTGTCCTTGGAGATTATTTGTATGTAGGTGATTTACCCCTGAAAAGAGATGGAAACTCACCTTCTATGAAGAAACCATGCCAACTCAGCTGAGGAGGTGGCTGCCACCAAGGGAAACATGGCAATCCACGTCATCGATCCAGGAGAGGCACTCACCGACGAATTAGAGGATGCCACATGGACTTCACATGGATCAAAGGGCCCACCACGGATACCAAATCAAGCCAAGCACTGGGGATGGATCAGAGGGCCCACAGGGCAGCCACCCAGAGAAAACACAGGCCAGGGGGCCACCCTAGGGGGCCGGCCAATCCTAGGATCGGCCGAACTGCCTTAGGGTCCCCTGATCCTGGCCCTCCACGTGTTGGTTGCTCATTAGTCCATTGCCTCACTCCCGGGTGTTTAGGGGCACTTTGGGCGTCCGAGCAAGCCTTGTCCTTGCCTATAAATAGAAGGGGAGGGGCTCCCATTTCTCACACACCACTCTTTCATTCTCCTCTCACTTTTAGTTTCCAAGGCTAGGGGGTAGGCTAGAGTAGCTCTCATTCAGGTTCCAAGTCCTCTTGGAAGTCTAGGTATGAGCTCTCATTTATCTTTATTACTTTGTATGACTTTGATCTACTTCAGTTATTCAGCTATTTCGTATAAAGTGATGGTAGATCATATGTTTGATATGTTCTTGAGTTCATCCTCTGTCCATCATTTAGAGGCTTGTGTTCTTCGTGAACACTACCTTTTGATCCACTTGAAGGGTGATAAACTCCTTCCTTATGTGTTTGTTCATAAGTTAGAGGCTCGTGTTCTTCACGAACACGACCCTTTGATCTTATTGATTAGACATAAGAGAGTTCATATCTGTTTGTATGTCTAGCCTTAGTTGATCCTGTTAGATGGCATGAGAGTGTTGCATGAGGTCTATGTTCAAGCTACGGTACTCGGTCTAGTTGACCAGTCTTCTGGTGGCTCTCACCCTGGGTCACAATAGCCCGGGCCGGGTGGAGTCTAGCAGCAACATAGGCATAGTGCCTGGGTTGTCTGGCTACAATAGTTATGAGCATACCCCCCATAACGATAGAGGTCGGTCCTCAGGTGGTGACAGCCCTGTTGGATCCTTGTGCAACCTCCGCGCTGGGGTACCTACTGTAGGAGTCTAAAGTCTAGTTTTGCAAAGTGCTGGTCGTCGCAGGCTAGCTCCCCATTTGTACCTGGGTGCTGAACCTTATCTCCCTCATGCAATACTCATGCCCATCTCTTGTATCTTCTAGCTTTGTATATTTAGTACATTAGAACCTAGAGCTAACTCGTATGTTCCCCCTAAGCCGTAGTGTGCTAGAGTAGAGGAAGATCTGAGTGTGTGTGTCACACTACCCTATATATCTTTTATCTTACCCCTATTTTGAGTGTGTTGTTCCCTATATCTATCTCTTGGTTTACATTCGGAGCAAATGCATAAGTCTAAGATATCCGCCATTGCCTTCCACGGATACGATACCCTTGGAATACTCTCCTTCCTTGGGGAAATGCTACAATGATTTATCTGTGTGCTTGCGGATTTGTTCAAAGTCGTTTAGATTAACCTTTGGCAAGTCTCGATGTTCACGCTAACCCGGCATCATTAGTTGTGACATTGAGAGCTGCCTAAAGGCATTTCTAATGCTGACGCTAAGGATGGATTCCAAATATGTTCTTAAGTGATCGACGTTATGAAATGCCAACAAGCATTTTTGGCGCTGTTGCCGGGGAAGGCACAGGATTATCATGACTATGCTTTGCATCTATTTATAAACTCTGAGCAGGTTAGGACAACTCTCATTGCAGGCTAACCTTGATTGTCTTCTTTTATCTTTGGATGATGAAGACAGCTAGTGTATGACTGGTTTCGACCTACCAGGGAATTTTACTGAAGATCCCGAGTCACTTGTGAGGAAAGCTCGAATTCATTTCGGCTCACCTCGTCGTACTCGTCTGGAGGGCGAACCAGCTTCCTTTGTACCATCCACGTCCAACGCTATGGCCCAGAAGACACTTCATGAGTACTCAGCTCCTTCCGCTGACCAGGTGCTGCAAGGCCCTGAGGTGGCAACGGAGACTGAAAATTTTGAGATCAAGACGGGTCTAATTACGATGGTACAGGCTAGCCATTCTATGGCAAGCCAAATGAGGATGCCAATGCTCATCTGCAGCAATTCCTAGAGCTATGCAGCACTTTCGTCATCAGGGGTGCAAATATGGATGCTGTTCAGCTACGGCTGTTTACATTCTGCCTCCTGGGGAAAGCTAAGCAATGGTTCTACGCGAATCGTGAAGCTATTAACACTTGGAGTAAGTGTTCAGAGGCATTTCTCAAGAAGTTCTTCCCATTGGGTAAAACTAATGCTCTTCGTGGAAGGATTTCTGGTTTTCAGCAAGCAGCAAGTGAATCTATTCCAGAGGCTTGGGAAAGGCTTCAGGAGTATGTCCTGGCCTGTCCTCACCATGGGATGGAGGATTGGCTTATTCTTCAAAGCTTCTATAATGGGTTGACTCCGACAGCCCGAGACCATATTGATGCTGCTGCTCAAGGAACATTCTTCTCACTCACTGTTGATGATGCTAAATTACTAATTGAGAAGATGGTCTCCAACCAAGGGTGGAGTGATGAAAGACTCCAACCACGACCGAGGGGTACTCATACTGTCAAGGAAGCAGACATGATTACTGCCAAGATGGATCTTCTTATGAAGAGATTGGATGACTACACCAGCGAGAAGGCTGCCATGGCCACCACTACTCTGCCTATGGACTCTCATATGACTTGTGAAGTCAGTGGCAACACTGGGCACTCAGGCAACTACTGTCCGAAGACTAAGGAGGAAGTGATGTACATGAATGGCAACAACAATGGTTATCGTCCACCTCAACAATGAGGCCAATCGTGGAATCAACAATGCCCTTATTATCAAGGAGGTAACCAAGGTAATTCTTACAATCCCAACCAACCTTCCTTGAGAGATCTCGTTTTTGGGCAAGCTAAGATTAATGAAGGTATTAACAAGAAGCTAGCTGCCCTTGATAAAACCGTGGAAAGCCTCAACGTTAAGCTTGATAGTTTTTCCTCTGCTCAGAAGAGTCAGCTAAGTTTCAACAAAATGTTAGAAACCCAGCTGGCCCAGCTGGCTGCTTTGGTTCCACCTCCTGATAACGGGAGGATCCCGGGGAAACCCGTATCTTCCTGTGAAAATGTTAGTGTAGTGTCAACCAGGTGGGGTAAGCCACCTAGGAAGACACATGCTTCTAACTATGCAGGAAAGCCCATACAACAAATTCTTGATCCATGGGAGGAATCAGCAGTGGTGCATAAGAAAGATCCAGGCTACCCGACTATCACTAGCACAATCTATTACAAGAAGATCAGGCATGCCCTTTGTGACCTTGGTGCGAGTGTTAATCTCATGTCCAAGGCCATGTTCGAGCAACTGGGATATCCAGCTCTCTCTCCAACAGCATGGACTATCCAACTCGCTGATTCAACAATACGATATCCAGAAGGAATTGTTGAGAGCATATTGGTTAAGGTCAAGAGTTCTTATGTCTTCGTGGATTTTGTGGTCCTTGATATGGATGATGAGGGAGGAATGCCGCTCATCCGTGGGCGATCATTTCTCAGTGATGTCCGAGCTAGGATCAATGTGGGGTCCGTAATCATCCGTTTCCACATTGGGAAGAGGAACTCGAAGTTCAAGTTTCAGGACAAAGAAGAGCAATGTTATTTGGTGCAAGATAGTGTTGAGCAGCTTGGGGGAAGGAAAGAGCCTTTACCCCCGAGGAAGAAATCTCCGTCAAAGAGGCTAAAGAAAATTCAGAAAGAATGGCGGAAGATTGAGATGGCACCAACCTCTACTTCTCAGGAGTGGGGTGCTGAATGGAATTGATCATTGAGGAGAGTCCAACTCGTCGGACTAAAAATGATGGGTCCTTTCTACCAAAAAGGTTAAAAATGGTACTTATCTCATATTTCCCTTTCCAAAATTTCATTTCCAAAATTGCATATTTAATTTTCCAAAACTCTGCATCTGCATGCTAGATTTATCTAGTTGTTTTCCCTTTTCTAAATAAAATTTCTGAGTTTGAAAACCGTAGAAAATTCATTTGGGCAAATTTCTGAAGTAAACTTTGGCCGGTGCACCTTGGCATATATAGCCGTTGGTGGCACACCTGCCAAAGGGGGCCAGCACCGAGCCCACCACTGGGCCGGCCGAACCAGGGTTCGGCCGAACCCTAGTAACGGTCACGTGGGCCCAGCTTTGGCCAACGGCTCCTAGCCGTTGCCCAACGGCTATCCCGCGGTGTGCTACCCCTTTGCTCTATAAATTGGACCCGAGAGGGGGTGTTCTTCACCCATTCAACTCATTTCATTCACACTCCCCTCTCTACTCCTTTCTCTCTTGGTTTTCTTGGATTTCTTGCTCGGGATTGGATCATCAAGTGTTCCTTCTATTTTGTCGCTAAAAGTATTGTTATTGGTGGAGCAAGCTCGGTAAGAACTTCATTTGATTTCACTAACCCATCACCGAGTTGCTCTTGTTGTCTCTTGTTGTTGTGCTAGCATGAATTGGGTGGCGAACACTCTACGGAAGGTGACACGCTCACGCTCCCGTTCACGGGCAAGCACGAGTGCATCCACCCCCGCCGAGCCAACGCTGAGCCCATCGACGATGGATTATGAAGAAGAGCAAGAAGAGCAAGCCGAGCACACATGCAGCAGCAGCAGCAGTCACAGCCACCACCACCATAGCCACAGCCTGCTACGCCACTGGTGGCAGGAAGGGCCCCTGTGGGGTATATGTTCAGGGTTACCCCTGGGTATACACCTGGTTGGGATCAGCCCACCTACCACCCGAGTGCAAGTGGCACGGCTTGGGCCGATGCGAGCAGTGCTCAGTGGGCTACACCCGCTAGTTCTAGCTCTGGTGGTCCACCTCCGTCTTCGACCTTCCGGCGACACTCCTCAGCCTCTGCACGCGATGCTCAGCTCACGCAGTAGATGGGAGAGCTCACCGTCCCGGTTACGGGATTGGAGGAGACAGTGAACACCCACGTTGAGTCTACCTCAGCGTGGCAGCATCAGGCTGGTGAGCGGATAGCAGCCATGCAGCAGGATCAGCAGCGATACATAGAGGCATAGACGGCTTACTACGCGAGTCAGGGTTTCTTCTACCCTCCTCCGCAGTGAGTTTGAAGCTAGCTTGGGGGAGGACCCCCATTCTTAGGTAACTTGTATCTTCCATTGTTTTCAGAATATCTTATAAATGAAAATCCAAAAAAAATCTGCAAAAATAAAAGGACCAAAAATATTTATTTGCTTTCATCACTTAGTTTGCTTTGATATGCTTAGTAAGAATGCTTTGCCTCTATGGTTGAAATGATGAATAGTTGCTCTGTTTATTCTCCTCATATGTCTTGCTTACAACTTTGTATCCTACCTAAGTTTTGAGTTCGTTGGCTTGTATGTTCGAACCTTAGCTTGAAAAACCGTGGGTAGCAAAAAGTATGAACCTTGCCTAAGTTGTTGTGAGACATGATATGGTAGAATAGAGTGCTATGATCTTGTGCTTAGTGATACTTGACATCCGGAGTTTCCCTTTTTGAAAAAAAATCGAAACATGATGAGTTCCTCAATGATGAGAATTTCCCATCCAAGGCCATATGTAGATTCTAGTTATTAGCCTCCACATATGCAGCTTGTTCTCTCATTGAGCTCTGTCAAATTGTTGTGACCCTTGTTAGAACTCATGCTCCCCTGATCAAGATCATGTACACGTTCATGCTAAACTTCTACACTGGAAGTTAAGCACTCATCATTTGCTCCATATGCTTATGCATTCTTCCACAAATAAAACTCTATGTATCTTTGTATAATCCATCCCTCTCCAAATATCTCCAATAGAGACAAAGGGCTAGCTAAAAAAAAGAGAAAAGCATGCTCAGAAGCATGGCAAAAATAAATAAAGAGAGCTAGCCCAAGTCTCGAAAGTTTCAAAAGCAGAAAAAGGGATTGATATGTGCAAGAGAAAGAGTTCCACCATGTAGATGGTAATAACTTTTACCTACTTCGGGACTACTGTCCACCTTACCATCAATCCCTCATTCCCTCATATAGAGCATGGTAATATCTAGCACCCATTTCCGGGCCTAGTATCTACCTTGCCATGCTCATATCCATCACACACATATGCACATCTTGATCAGGATGTATGTTTGTTTTTTCCAAGGATCCGGTTTTTGACTTAGCAAAACATGAGAGACAAGTATGCCACATCTTCCTTACCTACAGCTCCACATACAACCTATTAGGAGTAGGATGTGAAGAAAGGCAACATTGATGCCTTGGTGAGGAACCATACACTTTTGAACGATCCGAGAGTATCATTCGAGGAACTCTGATTTTCTTTTGAAAAATTTGCAAAACCTCCGGATTACTAAGCTGATCAAGGTATGAGTGATTATGCACATGCTATATAACCATTATATCTCTCAACCGCCCAAGGCAGGTGAAGCTATATGCCCCACGTATCAGGTGAAAGGTAAGAACATTGCCAACTTGTTCAACTCTTGGTAGAGTACTTTGCTGTATGTTTGCCATAAGTTGAGAATACAACATTGTAGCAACTCCTGATCATCTAACCTAAGTCTCTAATGTCTTGCTTCGAGACGAGCAAGAGGTTAGCTTGGGGGAGTTTGTTGACGGTTGAAATTCACCATTTCCAACCCTCAATATTCTCACGTAAATGGAGGCATATGCACTATTTACTAGCATTTAGGTTTGAATAATGTAGTTCCACTTGTCCTTGGAGATTATTTGTATGTAGGTGATTTACCCCTTAAAAGATATGGAAACTCACCTTCTATGAAGAAACCATGCCAACTCAGCTGAGGAGGTGGCTGCCACCAAGCGAAACATGGCAATCCACGTCATCAACCCAGGGGAGGCACTCACCGACGAATCAGAGGACGCCACATGGACTTCACATGGATCAAAGGGCCCACCTCGGATACCAAATCAAGCCAAGCATCAGGGATGGATCAGAGGGCCCACAGGGCAGCCACCCAGAGAAAACACAGGCCAGGGGGCCACCCTAGGGGGCCGGCCAATCCTAGGATCGACCGAACTGCCTTAGGGTCCCCTGATCCTGGCCCTCCACGTGTTGGTTGCTCATTAGTCCATTGCCTCACTCCCGGGTGTTTAGGGGCACTTTGGGCATCCGAGCAAGCCTTGTCCTTGCCAATAAATAGAAGGGGAGGGGCTCCCATTTCTCACACACCACTCTTTCATTCTCCTATCACTTTTAGTTTCCAAGGCTAGGGGGTAGGCTAGAGTAGCTCTTATTCAGGTTCCAAGTCCTCTTGGAAGTCTAGGTATGAGCTCTCTTTTATCTTTATTTCTTTGTATGACTTTGATCTACTTCAGTTATTCAGCTATTTCATATAAAGTGATGGTAGATCATATGTTTGATATGTTCTTGAGTTCATCCTCTATTCATCATTTAGAGGCTTGTGTTCTTCGTGAACACTACCTTTTGATCCACTTGAAGGGTGATAAACTCCTTCCTTATGTGTTTGTTCATAAGTTAGAGGTTCGTGTTCTTCACGAACACGACCCTTTGATCTTATTGATTATACATAAGAGAGTTCATATCTGTTTGTATGTCTAGCCTTAGTTGATCCTGTTAGATGGCATGAGAGTGTTGCATGAGGTCTGTGTTCAAGCTGCGGTACTCGGTCTAGTTGACTAGTTTTCTGGTGGCTCTCACCCTGGGTCACAATAGCCCGGGCCGGGTGGAGTCTAGCAGCAACGTAGGCATGGTGCCTGGGTTGTCTGGCTACGATATTTATGAGCGTACCCCCCGTAACGATAGAGGTCGGTCCTCAGGTGGTGACAACCCTGTTGGATCCTTGGGCAACCTCCGCGCTGGGGTACCTGCTGTAGGAGTCTAAAGTCTAGTTTCGCAGAGTGCTTGTCGTCGCGGGCTAGCTCCCTGTTTGTACCTGGGTGCTGAACCTTATCTCTCTCATGCAATACTCATGCCCATCTCTTGTATCTTCTAGCTTTGTATGTTTAGTACATTAGAACCTAGAGCTAACTCGTATGTTCCCCCTAAGCCGTAGTGTGCTAGAGTAGAGGTAGATCTGAGTGTGTGTGTCACACTACCTCATATATCTTTTATCTTACCCCTGTTTTGAGTGTGTTGTTCCCTATATCTATCTCTTGGTTTACATTTGGAGCAAAAGCATAAGTCTAAGATATCCGCCATTGCCTTCCACGGATACGATACCCTTGGAATACTCTCCTTCCTTGGGGAAATGCTACAATGATTTATCTGTGCGCTTGCGGATTCGTTCATGATCGTTTAGATTAACCTTTGGCAAGTCTCGATGTTCACGCTAACCCGGCGTCATTAGTTGTGACATTGAGAGCTGCCTAAAGGCATTTATAACGCTGACGCTAAGGATGGATTCCAAATTTGTTCTTAAGTGATCGACATTATGAAATGCCAACACTCTTCCCCTTGTTTTCATGAAAATTGCATGTCAGAGCATATATACAGTCTTCCAAGCTTCTCAAATATACAAAGAGCACAACAAAATGCTACAGATGAGACATAGAGCAAGCAGAGTAGACA
This sequence comes from Cenchrus fungigraminus, assembly GCA_036936925.1. Classification (NCBI taxonomy): domain Eukaryota; kingdom Viridiplantae; phylum Streptophyta; class Magnoliopsida; order Poales; family Poaceae; genus Cenchrus; species Cenchrus fungigraminus. The sequence continues at coordinate 7,389,832 of CM072775.1, read as the reverse complement.
TGGTGTAGTTAGCACATTGCCATCAAGAAGGTAGAGACATATAAGCATGTGACATGGCCAAAAAGCAATTTTAAGCAAATTTTCACAAAGAAACATTCATCTCATGAGCAAAGCCCTATCTATGGCAATTTGAACACACATACACTAGATCATCCAAAATTTATGCAAGATCACAAAATCTCATCACAAGATCATCATAAACGCCCACAAGCTACTCAAGTCATGTTAAAGCCACCGAGCCATGTGTCTACTTCTTAAAATAAGACTTCTCATGGTGGACAACATGCTACGGTTTAGCACCCAAGATATGAATATCAAAAGCATAAAAACATGATTAGGAGCTCATTTTTCAAGCATAAGGCAATTCATACACCAATTTCATTTTCAAGTTTAAACATGGTACATAAAATGCTATTGCGTCAAAAAGAAGCTTATGCTCCTCCCAAAGTGAACAAATGGGCTAAACATTTACAACGACAAAAGGTCTTTGACCCCAAGCAAATAGAACATGATACTCAAGCATAAACCAAACATGATATAGGCATTTAAGCACAAATTGAGCATAGACAAGCATCTACTCATGAGAGAGGCAATTTTATCATTTTCACAAACATGAAGCTATCTCAACATAAGTATATGGCAAAAACCATCAAGAGCATAGCATTCACATCACCATTTACCAAACATGCACATATCTCACACATAGCACATCTGTGATCAAAGTATTTAAGAGAAGCTTTTCCTACCACAAGTGATCCAAAGATGGCTATCCTACTAGGTTTTGTACAGGAAGTAAAATGCATGCATGGAATGCAACAAAATGAAACATATATCACATATATACATGAGAAGCTCCAAGACTCAGCTAGAAAGGAAAGCACACCCCAAGTTCACCCCGCAAGCGAGTGAAAGTGACTTAGTCAAGTAGTTTGGTGAATATGTCGGCTAGCTGATCTTGGGTAGGTACATAGGACAAGGATATGTTTCCCTTCTCAACATTGTCCCTCAGAAAGTGGTACCTCACTTCTATGTGTTTCGTTTTGGAGTGAAGGACTGGGTTTTTGGCTACACTTATGGCACTGGTGCTGTCACAAAAGAGTGGAACCTGGGAACACTCCTCACCAAAGTCGCTCATAGTGTAGGTCATCCAAAGCAGCTGAGAACAACAACTAGTAGTAGCTACATACTCGGCCTCTGTAGTGGACTGGGCTACACTGGATTGCTTGCGAGATGACCAAGAGACCAAAGAAGAACCAAGGAACTGACAACACCTAGAGGTAGACTTGCGGTCTAACCGACACCCAGCAAAATCAGCATCGGAGTACCCGTGAAGTCTGAGTGTCGAGGAGGCAGAATACCAAAGACCAAACTCAGGAGTATAGTTCAAGTACCTGAAAATCCGCTTGACGACCTGCCGATGTGAAGTTCTCGGTGAAGCCTGAAAATGAGAACACAGACACACTGAACTGTATGTCCGGCCTCATCACCGTCAAGTAGAGGAGGGAGCCAATCATGCTCCGGTACTCCTTCTGGTCCACGGGTTCGCCTTCCTCATCTGCGTCCAAAGCCATAGTGGTACCCATCGGTGAAGTCAGCGGCTTGGAGTCGTTCATGCCGAACTTCTTCACCATGTCCCTGGTGTACTTCGCCTGATGTACAAACATCCCGTCCTCGCACTGCTTGATCTGGAGTCCTAAGAAAAACTGCAGCTCGCCCATCATAGACATCTCAAATTCCCTGCTCATGTCATCTGCAAATCTGGCAACAAGATCATCAAAAGAGCCACCAAAGATTATGTCATCCACGTAAATCTGAACAATCAAAAGGTCATTCCCATACTTAAGGAGAAACAGGGTCTTATCAACTGTGCCCATCACAAACCCCTTACTCAGCAAAAACCCTCTCAACCTGCCATACCAAGCTCTAGGTGCTTGTTTCAACCCATAGAGCGCTCTCTGGAGTTTGTATACATGCTGTGGGTATTTTTCACTCTCAAACACTGGGGGTTGCCTCACATACACTTCTTCCTCTATCACCCCATTCAAGAAAGCACTCTTCACGTCCATTTGGTACAACATGAACCCTTTAGCCACGGCAAAGGCTAGAAGGATCCTAATTGCCTCCAAACGGGCCACATGAGCAAATGTCTCCTCATAATTTATGCCCTCTTTCTGGTTGAACCCCTGAGCCACCAACCTCGACATGTTTCTCACAACCATCCCATTCTCACCCCCTTTGTTCTTCCACACCCACTTGGTACCTATGGGACGACAATTTGGTGGTGGATCGACTAACACCCAGACTTGGTTTCTCTCAAATTTCTCCAACTCCTCATGCATGGAATTCACCCAATTCTCGTCAGACAAAGCGTGTCAAATATCTTTGGGCTCAAACGATGCAACAAAAGCAGAGTGAGCGAAATGAGAAGTATTCCTTGACCTCGACCATGTAGTGCGTTCATGAAGGTCACCTATGATCGTCGTCGGTGGGTGATCCACCTCTACTCGCCGGGGAGCTTCTCGCCTGGACACAATCTCCCCCTCAGCAACAGCCTCCACTCGAACAGCCTCAGTCGTAGTGGGTGTAGGGGATGGACCATCCTCGATCGTCGTCGTAGTAGTGGAAGTAGCACGTACACGATCAGCCGCGGGAGCATCACGTCCATCATCGTCTTCATCTCCATCTCCGTCCAGCTCATCCTGAAAGATCCTCGCTCCAATCTTCTCATCACCTGCACACTCAAAAGCAGAAGAGCTACATGGCTGTGTCTCGTCAATGGTTACCTCGCATGTCTCCATGATTCGGTTAGTGTCAAGGTTGAGCACACGATATGCTCTAGAATGAATCGCATAACCAAGGAAAATACCATCCGAACATCTAGACTCAAACTTATCCAACTTGCCCTTCTTCAGAATGAAACACTTGCAACCAAAAGCTCTAAAGTGACTCACCTTGGGTTGTCGCCCATGCATCAGCTCATAAGAGGTCTTCTTCTTAAAAGCACGAACGAAGATGCGATTTGAGACATAGCAAGCGGTATTGAATGCCTCGGCCCAGAAACGCCTAGGAGTCCTATGATCATCGAGCATCGTCCTGGCCATCTCACAAAGGGTCCGGTTCTTCCTCTCCACTACACCCTTCTGGCAAGCGATGTATGGAGAAGAGTACTGATGATTAAGACCAAGATCACTGCAAAAGGCATCAAAATGAGAGTTCTTAAACTCCATGCCATTGTCACTGCGTACAGCTCGAATGGCATCACCATGTCTCTCATTCTTCAACCTCAAGATCAAGTCCCGAACAAAGCCAAATGTCTCGCTCTTATCCTCCAAAAAGAAAACCCAAGAGTACCTCAAAAAATCATCAACAACCATAAGAACATACCACTTCCCACCCGCAGAGCGAACACGAGCTGGACCAACCAAATCCATGTGCAACAGCTCACAAGGTCGCTCGGTCATGACCGCAGTCAGAGGGCGTGAGAAGCAGCAACCATCTTTCCATGCCGACAAGAAGCACAAACCAAATCCTTCTCGAATTTCAACTTAGGCAATCCTCGGACAAGATCAAGGCCACTCAAATGGGAAAGCAACTCAAAGCTCAAGTGTCCCAAGCTCCTATGCCATTTGCAAAGCTCGGCCGAAACAAAGCATCGAGGAGGACCAACAGACTGGGAAAAATCGGCACAGAAGATTTGACCCTCGGGGACGATCGTACAGACAAGATCGCCTCGAGAATCAAGCACACGAGAAGCGCCCGACTTAAAACGAACCACAAAACCTTCGTCAAGTAACTGAGATACTGACAACAAGTTAAAACCAAGTGACTTCACGAAAGCCACACTTCTTAAGGTCACCTTGCTACTTACCTTCACCATACCTTCAGCAAGCACTCGTACTCTCCCATTGTCCCCGAAAGTGATGTACTCCCTCGTACTCACGGGGGTGAGGCTGGAGAACCACCCACGATCTCCGATCATGTGTCGTGAGCAACCGGAGTTGATCAACAAAAAGTCCTCCAAGCCTCCCACTTGCAATCAAAAATGAGAACGAGAATGAGCAAGCGACTCAACACTAGGGTTAGTACCAAAAGAGTCAAACCAGTGTCGAGCCATTTGCTCAAAAGACGGGTTAGCAAAATCCATCCTACCAAAACCTCTAGGTGGAGCCCTCTCACGCCTACCACCAAATGACCTGTCACGTCTCACTAGATGAGTACGCGCACCACGAGGGGGAAAACATGGCCCGTAGTCCATCTGAGACCCAAAGCTCCGATCGTGCCTCCCAAACTCATAACGGTCACGAGAAGGAGCACGTCGAGCCAACTCTCCACGCCCAAACCCAACACGCCTATCTCTCTGAGGAAACACACCTCCACCTCCTCGAGTGGGAACTGTACGTACATACACCTCACCCCTAGGCAGAGGCCCTCTACGAGGCTCAGGCACACCATGAGAAAGGTGGTACCTATCCTTGTTTGCCATCTCCCTAGCAAACCTCTCGTCTCTCTTCCTCCTGAAACAGAACTCATCCTTATGCCCGTCCCTCCCACAATACTCACAATGGAAGCGGATTGGCTGTGACTTAGGCAGTGGCTTTTCTGTGGGCTTCTCAACAGCTTTCTCTCCTGACTTACCCTCAAAGACATTCCCCTGGGTGCTTACAAACTTGATGGGTTTCTGGTAGTTTTCTGTTTTCTGGGGGAACACTGGTGGGTCTGGGGTTGTATCAAGCTTGTTTCTGAGGTGGTTTGGCTTGGGTGCATATTTGTTCATGGGTATGGTGTGTGGTGGAGTAGGGATCTCTCCAACTTTCTCTTCTCACCACTCTTGCCAGCCCCCAATGCCTGACCATCAAAACTCTTGAACTCAGCCAATATCAAACTCAACTATGGCTCATGCCTAGACAACCAACTCATCAATTTCCTAAGCTCATCATTTTCATCCTACAAATGGTCAACATAGTGTGTAAGTTCCATGTTTTTCAAAGCATGCATTTCACAGGTAGAACATGATGTAGGAATGGGAGCTTTCAAAGCAGCCTCAACATAAACTATTCTAGTGTGAGATTCATCTTGCCTAGCATGCAACACAGGACATGAAGTGTAACAACCAAGCAAAGCTGGCCTAGATTTCAATTCATCACACTCAACCCTAATCACATCTAGTTCCTTAAGAGTAGAGGCATGCTTCTCCTTGAGAGCAGTCAAATCTACAAGAAAAACAGTGCAATCACCATAGTCAATCTCATCAGACACAACAGGAGCAGATTTCAAAGCGCCTATCTCATTTCTAGCATCCACAAGCAAGGATTCAAGCTCAGCTATCTTATCCTTAGCATCACCCAACAAAGACCTAAATTCCATATTCTCCTTGTTGGTCTTTCTCAGCACATCATCACGGTTATCAAGCAACTCATTGAGCCTAGCATTCTCCTCTAGCAAGAAGTTGGGATCATGTCGTACCTCTTCCTCGGAGTCGGAGTTCGAATCCGAGCTGTGCTTCCCACCTTGCTTGGAGTGCGCCATGCCGCAAAAGCCTCTTCGTGCGACAAAGCTCAGGCCGGTGAAGTTCTTGCCCGTGTGCCGCTTGTTCTTGCGCCGTTCTTGCTCTTCCTCACTGCTCGAGTCGAAAGAAGCATTGCTTGCTATGGAGTTGATGTCGCTCGCTCCGGCAACCATCGCTCGAGCTGTCTTCTTCTTGTAGCCGCCACTCTTCTTGTGCCTTCTCTCGCCCTTATCCTTGTGCTTGTCCTTGTAGTCATTCCGGGAACGGTGCTTGTTGTAGTCGTGCTTGGGCTTGCCCTTGTAGTCATTCTTGATCTCCATGGCTTCAGGGCATTCGGTGATGAAGTGCTCGTGCTTCCTGCACTGATAGCACATCCCCGAGCTCCGCCTTGTATTCTTGCAGTTCTCATACATCCGCCCAAACCTCTTGCTCAATAAAGAAAGATCGTCCTCGCTCAGCACCTCAAAGTCCTCATCTGGCAAAGACACAAGACAAGACAAAGAGAAACCAACAGAATTAGCGTTAGTCCTCGATCCTGAGACAAGAGCCAAACTATGAGGATCAGTGAGGATCCGAAGACCTGAGCTTCGAAAATAGCTCATCAAGTGTTAGCGTATCATACACGCTCGACTCCTCAATGGCCTCGACCTTGGCACTCCACAAAGACCTATCCAAGATATGCAAAAGCTTGATAGCTTGATCATGATCCGTGTAAGGGAGCACTATCACATTGGCCCTCATGTTGTTGACTATGCTAGTGAAGTGCTGAAACATAGCATCGGTCGACTCACCGGGGAGATGAGTGAAGTTCTCGTACTCTCTCCGGTAAGTGGAAAACAAACGGGCTTGCAGTTGGGCATTGCCAACATGAGCATTTCTCAACTTGAGCCAAATCTTTCCGGCCACATTCTCTCCGTACACTCGCTCGAACTCCGAGGCACAAAGAGCACGGAATAAGTAATCAACGGCCTTACTGTTGGCCTCACACATGTCCCACGATCCTGGAAGCAGAAAACTGTCTGGGATGACATAATGAGGATTCTGAGTGACCTCCCAGATCAGAGTTCCCTTTCCTCGCAAAAACGCGCCCATGCGCCTCTCCCACATCGGGTAATTCTTGACATCAAAGTGCGGAGGACCCGACCCCTTGCCATAATCGCCCATCTTTGGATCTTAGACTGGTTAGAATCAAGAAGATCCGTAACCAGCTCTGATACCAATTGAAGGACCGAATAGGCGACCAGAGAGGGGGGGAGTGAATGGGAGCCAATAAAAATTCTTCCCGAAGGACGAACTCGGCCTATACCCCGACTGCCACTCCAAGTACTCGCACACACCAGAGAAGCTCTAGACTAGGCACACACAAGCCCACAAGTCCTAGAGACAAGCCTTGAATCAAACCACAAAAGCACAAGACAAGAATCAAAGCACTTGGCCAATTCTGGAAAAGCCAGGCGCAGACTGTCCGGCTGGTACAGGCGGACCATCCGCAAGGTAGTGGCGGACTGTCCGGACCATCGACGCGGACTGTCCGAAAACTTTAGCAGAACCACTAGAGATGCACCGAGAAAATCGGACTGTCCGGCTGAGCCACGCGGACTGTCCGCTAGTGTCACGGACTGTCCGTGAAGGCAGCACGGACCGTCCGTCCACCTCGCTGGAAACCCCAGACAAACTCAGCTCCACCCCAGATAAAATCACGACCCGGCGGACTATCCGGCAACCCCACAGGGACTGTCCGCAAACCGCCTGCAACCAAAACCTAGCGCTGCGAAGGATCAAAACATGAGTTCGCAAGAACAGCTGACGAACACGCAAAGAACCCTAGACGCGCGGACTGTCCGCGGGGTCCGTGCGGACTGTCCGCTAGCCTCGGACACTTAGCCAAGCATCAGTCCACACAACATTGTCAATCACTTATCACTAAGGAGCGACACTCCAGTGGTCCTCGGACACACCTGGTCCTCATCGCGTGTAAGAGCGCGAGTGTGTGTTGGGTGCGTGCGTGGTTTTGAGGCTCAGCCCTCGCCCGTAGCGAGAGGATTCGGTGCACAGGCGCAAGACCGCTCCTTGGCCTCGACACGAACGGCAAGCAGCAGCGCGTGGCAAGGCAAGGCAGTGCGGCCGTGCGAACAGCGCGTGCACGCAGGTGAGCGAACTGGACGCTCTGGGTTCATCCTGGGTATGGAAAGGTGGGGCTTCGGCTTTGCGCGTGCGTGTGTTCGACTGGGAGGCAACGTCTTGGCCGGGCACGGCGGCGAACAGGAGCAAGGATCACAGTGGTGGAGCGGATTGGCTCACGCGCAGGCGCCGGTGGCGAGAGCAGCGGGTCGGCTGGGCACGGCGAGCTGAGGGTAGAGCCCCTTGTGCCTCCCTGCGTGTGCGTGCACCCGCGTGCAAGCCGGCGGCTTGGCCGCGACGGCGTGATGGGCAGGGTAGCGCGCTCGATGGCGAATCGGAAAGCAAGCGGGTCTGGCAGAGGCACGCGCGCGGAACGTCGGCAGCGGCACCTGCAAACGAAGTGCACAGCTCGAAGGCTGGCTCACATGGCAACGGCAGTTTACTCGGTGGTGCGGTGAAGTCAGGCAGCGACATCTACACGGCTCGAAGGCCGGTCTCCACATCTTCAGGCGAGGCGAAAACGGGGCTCACCTGATGGTCTGGGATGTTGTGGCAACGTCGGTGACGAGGCGGAGCGGGGCAGAGCAGGGCGGAGGTGCGGCGGTGTCGTAGCCGTGCAGGAAGAGCAGAGGAAAACCCGGTGTCGCGGTCCTTGGCTCGAGCGGCTCTGGCTTCCTGGCGTCCTCAGCGCGGTGGCTCGACGATGTCCTCGGCACGGGCGACTCCAGCTCCCACGGACGCTCCTCTTCCCCCCCCCTCTTCTCCTCTTCCCTGGTGGCGGACAGGGGAAATCCCCAAGAGCGGCGGTGGATCAGGAGAGAAGGGGACGTGGCGCGCCCTTTTATACGGGAGAGCTAGGGTTCCTTGGGCAGGCTGCGGACGGCGGGGATTCTCGATGTCCATGTCGTGGCCACGCGGCGCACATCCGACGGTGCAAGGCGGAGAGCAGAGAGGCAGCTGTGGTGCGGCGTCACTATAGCGTGTGCGTCAGCGAGAGGAAGGGGAAAGGGAACATGGGACCGGCTGATAGGTGGGTCCCGCACGTAAGCGGCTGCGGCAGTGCGGTAGGTGGGAGGCAGGCCTGTTGGGCTGAAAGAGCTAGGCGGGCCGGCGGACGTGCGGATCAGGGCTAGGAATTTGAGGTGATTCGGTGGACTTCAACATTGTAAAACGGCCCAAGGGGGGTACAGGGTGCCTTTCTATTTTCCTACTCCTATTCGTAATACAACTTCAATTCAAATTTGAATTTAGAATTCAAATTTGAATCACACTCAATCAAGATCCAAATAAAAGCAATAAACTCCAAAATTATCACTCTAGCATTTTATAACTCCTAAAAATTATCATTTAGCTCAAATAAAATCTAGGAATTAGGGAAGGATCAAAGAAGACATCCTTATAAATTAATCAAGCACTCAATTTCAACCAAAAATTTTGAAATCCATATTTTTGAATAAAATAACATCCCGGAAAACTCCGGGGCTCCCCCCTGACAAGAATCTCCTCCCCGAGATTAAGAGCTTACCCCCATTTCCAAGGGAGTGAGGATAAAGGAGAACTAGCTGTACCAACATCGAAAAAGAGGTAAAACTGATGCATCGAAAACTAAAACTCACCAGCCACAGCGTTAGGAGCATCAGCAGCCTTTCCTTCCTTCAGGTGGTAAAGTCTCCCACGGCCAACAGACTGCTGAGGAGTAGACTGAGGAGGTCCTCCTTCTGGGGCCGGTGCTTTGGCGGGCGTAGCGACGATCTTCTTGTCGGGGTAGAAGTACGACTTGTGGACTTGCTTGCCACAGGTGTAACACGTGGGCCCGAACCCCCTAGTGTTCGGTCCTGGTGCGAACTGGGGTGGGCGGTTGTATCCTCCATTCTGCTGACGGTAGCTGTAGTTTCCTCCTCCCGAGAAGTTGCCTCCAGGCTGACTGTGTCCATCCCTCGGCCTCTGGATTGACCGATCTTGGTGATATCCCATTCTCTTCTTGTCCTTCATACGATCTTCATGGCCTCTTCTCTCTTCTTCAAGAGCGATGGCGCAGTTCACCAGGTGGCGTAAGGACTTGTGCTCACTTCCTTTCAAACCCTGGCGGAGACCATGGTCAAGGCCCTGCATGAACTAGAACTATTTCTTGTCATCGGTGTTGGTGTCATCAGGGACATAGCACGTCATCTTCATGAAGTGCCTCTCATACTCCTCCACCCTCATCGCATCATGTGTCATGGTGCGGAACTCCTGGGCCTTCTGAGTCACGAGCTCCTTCGGCAGGTACTGCTTGCGGAACACCTCGCAGAACTCCAGCCAAGTGATGAATGTTGGGTTCGGGTGCCTGTCCGAGTAGTTGTCTCACCAAGACATGGTAGGGCCCTCGAGTTGGTGGACGGCGAGAGCCACACACTCTTCATCAGTGTAGGCGGTGAGGTCGAGCCTTGTCTCGATCACCCGGTGTTGGAAATTTTGAAATTTCCAGACAAAAAGTAGGATTGGACTGACAAAAGGCTCTGTACTCTCTCTGAAAAAGGCGATCCCTTTACACGGAGGCTTGCGGGCTCCTTTTATAGTCCCCGAGGGTCACTTTTACATTCCGAAACTACCCTTTAGAATGCTACATATATAAGGAAATGCTGGGGGTACATTTGTTCGCGGTAATCACGGAGATCTCATCTAAATTACAAATATGCCCTTGCGTATTCCGGCTTCCTACTTCTTGCGTAGCCAAGCTTCTCACGTTTCTTTGTGTCTTCTCAAGTACACCATTGACTGAATCAGCTCATGTCTTCCGGCATATCTTTATGATCTTTAGGAATCCTTGATCTTCAGCTTCGGAAAGGGCCTTTAACCTCTCCCGCCATCCTGATGTTCTTTCTTAACACCTTCGGAGTGGAGAAGTTATCCTGGAACTTCCTGTTTCCTTAAACATTACGAAAAACACACGAACATAAGGAATCCCGGTTTCTTAGGAATTCCGAGGGTCAGCAATATGTTTACGTATAAAATACCATCTCATCAAACCATTTTATTTATCAGAAAACTTTCTTTAATCATAAAAAGTAGTGATTCCAGATATGTTCACAGATCTGAGAAACTTCGGAACCTTCAGGGGTTTCCATTTTACCGATAAATTCTGACGACACGTGTCTTCTTGGAAGATTCCGAGGGTGGCGATTTTTAGCTGATCCCCAACAGTAGCCCCTCGGTGAAGCGGGTTGACTCCGACGACTCATTTCCACGAAAAATGATTTTTAGGATTGGTTAAAAAATGTCACCCTTGGGCGTCGGAGGAGACACGCGTCGATGTTTTATAGGGTGTCGGTTCATTTCTCGAGACGCCTTCTCGATGCATCCCTTCGTTCCTATAAATAGGGGGCCTATGGTAACTTTTGTTTTCACCGTTTCCCTGCTTTTGAATCTTCTCAGAATTTTTCTCAAATTCTTGAAGACTCCTTGGCGTCTTGTTTCCTAAGCTCCGCTCCTCTACTTCTCCAAAGGTAATTTTTTCATTCCTTTATTTCCTTAGTTCTGTTTTTCGGTGAAAGAGATTGATTTTTTTGATTTGGTAGTTCCTTGCTTTCCTGCTTTTATGGTTTCTAGGTGGCTCGTGTCACAAGTACCGCCAGACCAATGACGGAAGAAGAAATTGCTCAGGCTGTTGCTGCCTTGGGTTCTGATATTCCGCAGTCTTCCGAAACGCCTTCCTCAAGTGTCGCTGCTTTATTCCCAAGTCCTGAAGACACGGCTGTCGAGGAAGGAGAAGTGAACTCGGGCGAAGATTCTGGGACTGAGGAAGATATTTCTCAGGTTGAAGTTGAAATGGAAGAACTGATGCCTCCGAAGGTGGCGTACCCTCCTACTTTTGTTTTTGGGAAATCTTTAGTGACTCCCGTCTTGATCAAAGATTTCAAAGAAGCGAACTTCTTCCCTTCTGGCTGCGGTCGTGCACCGATAGATGAAGAGGTTCCTCAGCCACAACCTGATGAGGTGGTAGTCTTCAGAGACTTTTTTACTGCTGGGCTCCGATTTCCGTGTGACGAGCGTCTTCCGTCGATCTTGGATCGATTTCAAGTAAAGATTCACTAGCTTACACCTAACTCTTTTCTGGAACTATCAAAATTTTTCTGGATTCAAGAAAACCTTCGAGGGTCATATAAGTGCTGATGTCTTCGCACGACTCTTCGAACTTCACATTCAGCGGAAGATTATCAAACTTGATGATGATAACTTCTATGAAGCTCATTATGGATGCAGCACTTTTAATACTCGGTGGAAGAATGCAAGTTTGAAAATTGAAAGGATTCAGCTTGCTCCTTGCAGTAATGACAAATGGGCTGACGATTGGCAAAGGTTTTGGTTTTACGTCAAGATTGATATATCTAAAGAGAAAGGTCTCGCCGGTCCTCTAAACCCTTTCTATACACCTATCGGTCCAATGACCGCAGTGTCTACTGCCTCTTTCAACAGGAAGTCCCAAGACTTCAAAAAAGGTGAAGATATGTTCTACTTCGCTTGTACCATCCTTGGTGGGCGAGACATGATCGAGGAATACGTTGCTGCCAGTGTATGGCCGTTGTCTTTTGGGTGGAAAGCCAAGAAGATTGTGTATCTTTCTGTGGATTGGGCACCGTGCAAGGTTCCTTTTCCAAGATTTGACCTTCGCCTTTCCGAGGGTCAAACCTTAGAGGATTTTATTTACCTTGTGGAAGAATTGGTTGTTGATATGATTGGAAAATGTTATTTGAGCGAGTATAAGCAGTTCAAGATTATCATGAAGCATAAGCGTCGGGTGAAACGTGTTTTCTCGGAACTTGGCGCGGAACTGGCTTTACGCCCGAGGCCTCCTGGTCCTAAAAAGTTGATGCAGGCGCCGGGAGTTACTGGGTTGGTTGCCGTCGGTGCTCCTGCAAAGTCTCGGAAGAGGAAGAGTTCCAAGGTTTTGGCAATATCTGAAAAAGCCTCTGACAAGTCCTCTGGGCCAAGTAAAGTTCCTAGAAAAACTAGATCCTTGGAAATGTCTAAGAAGAGAAAACTGGCTTCTGGGAGTGCTTCCTCGCCTCCTCGAAGTTTCGAAGCTGAGAACACCACTGCGGCTGCCTTGGCGGATCTGAAGAAGAAGAAAGGAAGTGTGAAAGTTATTTCTTCCAAGCCTTGCGCTCACATTGCGTCTGCTTTATCGGATGAGGAGGACGATGACAGTCGAAACTCAGGTGATTCCTTGTTCTGTTGTGGGGTCATTTCAAGCCATGTTGTGTGTTCCCCTTCTTCAGAGAACACTTTTGTTGATATTGAGTCTCTTTCAGATAAAGAGCCCGATGTTGCTGAAAAGAGTGGTGCACCCAACGCTTCTGAGGTCTCGAAGACTTTGGACAAGGGGATTGTGCTTTCGGTGGACAAAACCAGCGACGGTGATGCTTCTTCTAAATTTATGGATGATCTTGAAAAAACTGTGCAGTGAGGCTCTCCTTCTCATTTTCCACTTCTTATTCAGGGTCGGCAAGATGCTCCTGAGGGCGAGGATGTTTCTTCCGAAACTTATGGTTGCAATCAGACTTTCGGAACTAGCTTGAAGGGTAAGTTGCTGTTTGTTGGTGGTGCTAGGATTGGACGAGATGATGATCCTTATAGCTTTGATATGCTATGGCATGCTCCAGGATCGCTTGCAGCCTTCACAAGCTCATCCGGGGGTGAAGCTTTGGAGAGGCCCTCTTTTTCTGTTCAAGACTTAGAAAAAATTCCAGAATCTCGAATAGAGACGGTTCAGGATGATGCTCATGCGATTGTGAGATCAGCGCATGAAGATGTTGGTAACTACTTTGATCCTGTAGGTACGTTGGCTTTTGACTTGTGTTTATTTTTCCTTTATTTAGTTTTTTGGTTTTACTTATTGTGCCTTTTGCTGTGTGCAGTTTTTGAAGATGCTCTGCGGAAGCTTCCCGCTAGAGATTTGTCAATGATCAGCACTACCCTCGGTCTGAAATCTGTGATTGCAGGCAAAATTTCTTCTGAAAAAACCCGTGCTGATGAGAATTATGCTCTTTCGTTATGCGGCAAGCTTCTTAACCTCGAGCAGGAACTATTTTCTTCCAAGAAGCTTTCTCAGGAACTTGAAGTTCATAATAAAACTCTGAAGGAGATGGTAGACATCTCTAAGGAGAGAAAGAAACATGTTGATGAGGCCTATAAGGGTCTGGAGATTGAGCATGTGAAACTTCAAAAATCCCATGCTGATGATTTGAAAATTATTGAAGAGTTGCGCGGGACGGTTGAACGTGATGCGAACCAAATTTCGGATCTGAATGCCAAGAATGCTGAAGCTATGAAATAGAATGCAGATCTTGCTAAGGCAAATGGAGAGAAAGACTTGAGAATCCTTGTTTTGGAAAAGGAGCTTGCTGAAAAGATTAAGGTTATGCACGATGGGGTGAAGAAAATAAAGTATAGTTTTGCAAGTTTGTTTGAGAAGTATAGTGAAGCTCTTGGGGAATATGGTGCTCGTCCAAGCCCTTTTCTAGATGTAGAAGATCCGCAGGCGATCATTGGCTGGCTTATTGAGGAATTTGAAAGTCTTCCTGAACTTATTGGCTCTGCCAGTGATTTTGCCGCTGCATTCTGTTCTGAGAGTCTCTTGAAACTTTTGGAGATTAAGGATTGTGCTGATCTTGGAAAGTTCTGCTTTTCCGGACTTGAATTTCCTTTGGCATCGAGCGTATCAATGATTCGTGCAAATGAGGATGTGAAGAATATTAAGAAGAATTTTGTTAGGAAGTTTTGGATGGTTGGAGGCAAGGAATTTGCTAAGGAGATAGCTCGTGCGAAGCTTGCCAAGGTTTTTCCTGCTTTCTGCTATAGTCGCATGTGGCTTGGCTCTTTTCCTTTGCTCATGCCATGCCTTGCTTATGAATGCTTTTGTCCATATGTTTCAGATTTTGGAATATGAAGCGCAAGAGGAGCTTCGGGTGGCATTGGAGATGAATCCTAGAGATGATGCTACTGAAGAAGCTGGCGAGAAGAGCGCTGAAGGCGAAAACGTTGCTGAACCTGATGCGGCTCCGGCTAATATAGAGCAGGTTTAGGATTTGGGATGCTCTTAAAGCTAACTTCGATGACTTTGAGATGTATGTAACATACTATTCCTGTGCAGGTCCTTGATGGGGGGCCTGTGCAGGACGTTATTCCTATCCGAATGTATCATGAACGTGTCATGGCCAGCGGGGCCTCCTGGCGTCTATACAGAGAAGCCTATCCTGAAAACTCCTTTCGAGATTTTTGGATCTTCTGCTGTGAATACTTTTCGATGCATAGCTTCCCTCTGGGTTGGTTCTTTACTTCCCGAGATGACTTTGCTATTTCGAAGTTGGAAGAAAACGTTGTGTGCTCTGTGAAGACGGAGCCCCTTAGCCCCTTAGCCGCGGATGATGACTTTGCGTATGTTTGCGATATTGCTGAACAATGAGGTTCAAAACCTGGTCATGTACTAGAACTTCCTCTGTAATGTTCCTTTGATTTCTGTATGCACTTGATGTAACGAAATGTTGTTCCTCGTGATGCGAAAAAGCGATGTAAGAAAGAAGTTTTTGCAAAAAATGTCACCCTCCCTATCTTGTGTTTCGTAGCACGAGGATGTGTTATTTCGTTAGAAGATAGAGAAGTTTGACAGTTGTTTCAGAAGTTTTGGCAAATTTTCTAAAGATAAGTCGATAAAACTTTTGTATGGAGTTTTATGGACTTAAGTCTTGTTGGAGTCTGTGTTGATATGGCAACTCTTGGTTGCGTTCAACACGTCTTGCGAATTTTTCTTTTGTATTCATAAGTCTTTACGAATCGTATCTGCTTGGTATCGTGTCATGATATTTTTGATGAAAGGTCGAATATAGCCCGTACCCTTTCAGTTAAAACTTGAATAGTGTCTTAGCCACATTCTTTTTGAAAAGTGGCCGCAACCTTCCGTTGCCCTCGGCCTTCGTGATTATTCGTACATAATCACAATGTTTGGGATATGGCTGCAACTTCTTGTTGCCTCAGCCTTCGTGATTTTCATGGGTAATCACTTTGTTTGGAATACGGCCGCAACTTCTTGTTGCCTCAGCCTTCATGATTTTCGTGGGTAATCACACTTTTTGGAATATGGCCACAACCTTTCGTTGCCTCGGCCTTCGTGATTTTCGTGGGTAATCACACTTTTTGGAATATGGCCGCAACCTTTCGTTGCCTCGGCCTTCGTGATTTTCGTGGGTAATCACACTTTTTGGAATATGGCCGTAACCTTTCGTTGCCTCGGCCTTCATGATTTAGTTTTTGTGAGAACAAAGAAATGACAAGAATGAGAATGCATTTAGGGGAAAGTTTCTTTCATTAATGACAGAAAGAAAATTTACACAAGACCTGCCTCATTAAAAACCTTGCCTCCGTGGTGGAGTTCCCCTTGCAAGGAAAAGAGTACGGTCCCGTTAGGTAAAGTAAAATTGCTGGAAAAGTGAAATTCTTTTTTCCCTCGACACTGTTTATAGATCCACAGGCCGAGGTTTTTTACAATGTTTCTTAATTAAATTGCGACCTAGCTAAGCTTATAGTTCTATCTTTTCTTAAGGGTAGTACCTTTTTAAGCTTTCCACGTTCCATGAATGTGGTAGCTCCATTCCCAGTTCATCAGTTAGGCGAAAAGAACCCGGCCTATTGCTCTCTTTCACTATGTAAGGTCCTTCCCAAGTTTCTTGTAGCTTCCCCGGATTTTCCCAATCCTTCTTTATTTTGATGACCAAGTCCCCGACCCTGATTTCCTTCCTTACAATTTTCTTGTCTTTCCACTTCCTGGTTTCTTGCTGGTATTTCTCCAAGTTCTGAGCTGCTTCCAGAATATCTAGTTCGATCATATCTTCCTCTAATTTTTCCGTTTCCTGAGAATCTTCAGATTTTCTGGTGGCTCTCAGACTTCCGTTCTTGATTTCTTCTGGTGTCATGGCTTCAGTACCATATAATAGGCGAAAAGGTGTGAACCCCGTGGCTCTTGAAGTAGTTGTGTTATGAGACCAGATGACTCTTGGTAGTTCATCCACCCACTTGCCTTTCTTTTGATCAAACAAGCACTTCTTGACACCTGTGAATATGATTCCGTTTGCCCTTTCTACTACTCCATTTGATTGAGGATGATAGACTGATGAAAACTTGACGTGCGTGCCTATGGTTCTGCAAAATTCCTTGAAGGTGTAGCAGTCGAATTGTTTTCCATTGTCTACAGTGAGTTCTCTTGGAACTCCAAATCTGCAGATTATGTTTTGCCAGAAGAATTTCTAGACGGTTGCAGCAGTGATGTTTGCTAATGGCTTTGCCTCAACCCATTTGGTGAAGTAGTCAACGGCTACCGCTGCAAACTTGAAATTGCCCTGTGCTGTGGGTAATGGTCCTACTAGATCCATTCCCCATCTTTGTAATGGCCAAGATGGTGAAATGAGTTGAATTGGGAGCGAGGGTGCTTTCTGATGTCTGGCTGTTTTTTGACACGCCTCGCATTCCTGAACTAGCTTTTTTACTTCGACAATCATGGATGGCCAGAAGAATCCTTGCTTTATTACTTTTCCTGCAAGTGCCCTTGTGCCGATATGTGCTCCGCAAAATCCACTGTGAATTTCTTCTAAGAGTTCCTTTCCTTTCTTAGAAGTAATACATCTTAGCCAAGGTTCGGAAACTCCTGATTTGTACAGTTCTCCGTCTACTATGGCGTAGCCCCTTGCCCTTTGTTTGAGTCTGTTCAGCTCTGTTTCATCAGTGGGTTCATAATGATCTCTTAGGAATGCCATGATTTGTGCTCTCCAGTCTAATGGTTCTATGATATTCACTATTCTTTCTTCCTGCTCTTTTACTGAAGGCGAGGTGATGATTTCGAAGAAAACATCCAGGGGTAATGGCTGATTCTGGGCCGCAACTTTTGCCAACTTGTATGCCTCATTGTTTTCAGCTCTTGGTATATGTTGCACAGTGTACCCCTTGAAATATTTTTCCATTTCTCTAACTTTTTTCAGATATTTGACAAGTTCCGGATTTCTTGCTTCACTTTCTTTCTCGACATGTTCTTGGACCACTTTGGAATCTGATCTTATGATGAAAGTTTGCTGACCCAGAGCCTTCATTTTTCTAAGTGCCAGCAATAGAGCTTCGCATTCTGTAGTGTTGTTGGTGGAAATGACTTCATCTGGAAAATCTAGCCTTGCTGCGTATCTTATTTTGATACCCGAAGGTGAAGTAACTATTGCTGAGATTCCCACACCTTTTCCGTACCATGCCCCGTCACAATAGATTATCCATGGTACTTGTTCATAGCTGTTGCTTTCCATTGTTGGTGAAGTCCAGTCCACAACAAAGTCAGCTAGGACTTGAGATTTTATTGCATTCCTTCTTTCAAAATCTACTACATAACCAGACAACTCAGCAGCCCATTTTGCAATTCTTCTGGTTGCATCTTTGTTTGAAAAGGGATCATTCAGCGGCTGATTTGTGATGACACGAATTTGATGTCCCTCGAAATAGTGTCTGAGTTTCCTCGCTGCCATGACAACTGCATAAGCGATTTTTTCTAGTTCAGAGTAGAACAACTTTGATCCTGAGAGAGCTTCAGATGCAAAGTAGACTGGCACTTGTCTTAATTATTCATTTTCTTCTTTTTCTTGAACAAGGACAGTGCTCACAGCTGAACTGGAAGCTGCAAGGTACAATAGTAGAGGTGACTTTGGCTCTGGTGGGCATAGCTTTGTCATGTTTGTCAGGTATTCTTTATGATCTTTGAATGCTTGACTTTGAGCTTCACTCCAATGGATGTTTTTGGAGCTTCAAAGAAGTTGGAAAAACGGCAAACTTCTCTCTGCTACCCTAGGAATGAACCTGTTTAATGCTGCTATTCTTCCTGTCAGCTTCTGTATGTCTTTAACCGAGGCTGGCTCTTGCATTTCTACGATTGCTTTGATTTTGTCAGGATTGGCTTCAATGCCTTTTGTTGATACTAGACATCCTAATACCTTTCCCTTTTGAATGCCAAATACACACTTTTTTGGATTCAGTTTGAGATTCACTGCTCTTAGATTTGCAAAAGTTTATGCGAGATCTCTGATGTGATCACATCTTCTGATACTTTTGATGAGTACCAGGTGTGTCCGAGGACCAGTGGAGGGTCGCTCCTTAGTGATGAGTGATTGACAACGTTGTGTGGACTGATGCTTGGCTAAGTGTGCAGGTACAGGTTGCGGCTTGACTCGTGTCGGTGCAGGTGAAGAACAAGCACGAAAAGCCTTAGCCATGGCGGCCTCCGGGTGATGGAGTGGCACGTAGGCTTGGTTCGATGGACCCGGTGGCCGATGGGGTCAAGTGTGAGCCGTGCGGTGCAAGACTGGCGGGCTGAAGTCGTGAACATGGGCCGGTGCAAGGTAGCGGTTGAAGCCCGAAGCTTGCACGCGGGGTTTGGTGGTTTGCCCACAAAACCATCTGGTGGACAGTTTCTTGGTTTGGGCCGCAAAACCAAGCCCGGAGGCCCGAGGCGACGGAGACGGTGATCCGGGAGCTTCAGGAAGCTTCGAGGCGGGGGGCACGTGACGTGATCCCGGGGCTTGCGTCGAAGCTAGGCAAGGCCGCGGTGGAAGTGTGTCCGCTCGATGAAGACTTGACCAAAATGCCCCTGAGGGGTTGTATCTTCATTTATGCAGTAGGGGTAGCGTGGTCATTTACCTAACTCCGATGAACTTCATATAAATAGCGGAGAGGTGGATGGCATCTCTCTCTCTTGCTCCCTAGGGTTTTCTCCCCCGGTAGATTTTCTCTAAACTGCTTCTTTTCCATCTGGATTCCTTAGGCTAGACTCTTGTACAGAATCTGACCTCTGGATGTATGGAAGCATTCGGCGTCCCGGTGATCTCCTAGTCCTCTGTGATTTTCGTGTCATTTTTGGGACTATTTTTGGGAGTTTTCGTTCTTGGCTCGATTAATGATTTTGGAGGTGTTTCTTGACATATTTCTTCGAGGGGATCATGGGTGGATGCCTTGCGCATCTTTGGGTGTGATCTTGACCCCTCAAACGCTGTGGAGAGCCTTCGATTCGTGCGTTTTTGGTTGGTGCTCGAGTTCATGGTGGTAGTTTGGTTGATCCGCGATTCCCGGTGATTTGGTGGCTTAGGAGTCGAGATTTTTGGGGCATAGCATCCTTGTGTGACGCTTTTCATCTCCCCAAAATCTTGTCTCAAGAGCCTCAACTGTTTGGGAGATCCGGTGATGGAAAGGTTGGGTTGACTTTCGAGCTCGAGCTTTTTCTGCTCTGTTCGAGCCCGGCGGACCGTCCGCGGGCCTCGTGCGGACTGTCCACGAGGTGTCGACAGCGCGGCTGTTCATCGTGTTCTTCGTTTGTTCTTCGCGAGGACCGTTTCGATCTGTTGGTTTTGGGCTTTTATTTTGCGGTCAGTTCGCGGACCGTCCGCGTGGTCCGGGCGGACTGTCCGCGCGGCCCTTAGATTTCGTCTGGGGTGGCTTGTCTTTTGTCTGGGGTTTCCAGTGGTTTTGGCGGACCGTCCGCGAGCCCGTGCCGGACTGTCCGCGTGGAGAGGTTTTTCTCCCGGAGTTTCTGTTAGCCTCTGAGTCAATTTCTGACCGTCCGCGCCTGCCTCGCGAACCGTCCACGCTACCTTGGTGGACTGTCCGCAGCAGCCAGGCGGATTGTCCAACTTGGACCTCGCAGCAGTGCTCGAGTTCTTTGATTCTTGCTTTGGTGCTTCCGCTCTTTGCTCCTAGGCTTCTCCAGTGATCTTCTTGGCGTGTGTGTGCCTTGTTTGGAGCTTCTAGTGTGTGCACGGATTCGTGGAGTGGTAATCGGGGCATAGGCCGAGTTCGATCTTAGGGAAGAATTTTTAATCGGCTCCCATTCACTCTCCCCCTCTCTGGTCGCCCCAATCGGTCCTTCAATTGGTATCAGAGCCGGTTACGGATCTTCGTGATTCTAACCAGTCTAAGATCCAAAGATGGGCGATTACGGCAAGGGGTCGGGTCCTCCGCACTTTGATGGCAAGAATTACCCGATGTGGGAGAGGTGCATGGGCGCGTTTTTGCGAGGGAAGGGAACTCTTATCTGGGAGGTCACTCAGAATCCTCATTATGTCATCCCAGATAGTTTTCTGCTTCCAGGATCGCGGGACATGTTTGAGGCCAACAGCAAGGCTGTTGATTACTTGTTCCGTGCTCTCTGTGCCTCGGAGTTTGATCGAGTGTACAGAGAGGATGTGGCCGGAAAGATTTGGCTCAAGTTGCAGAATGCTCATGTTGGCAATGCCCAAGTGCAAGCCCGGATGTTTACCACTTACCGGAGAGAGTATGAGAACTTCACTCATCTCCCCGGTGAGTCGATCGATGCTATGTTTCAGCGCTTCACTTGCATCGTCAACAACATGAGGGCCAATGTGACAGTGCTCCCATACACGGATCATGATCAAGCTATCAAGCTTTTGCATGCCCTGGATAGATCCGTGTGGAAAGCCAAGATCGAGGCCATTGAGGAGTCGAGCGCGTATGATTCGCTTTCTCTTGATGAGCTATTTTCCAAGCTCAGGTCTTCAGAGGTCGATCGTGGCTTGAGAGCCAAGAGCGAGAGCCCCACTGACCCTCATAGTTTGGCTCTCGTCTCAGGATCGAGGACTAACGCTAACTCTGATGGTTTCTCTTTGTCTTGTCTTATGTCCTTGCTAGATGAGGACTTTGATGTGCTGAGCGAGGACGATCTCGCCTTGTTGAGCAAGAGGTTTGGGCAGATGTACGAGAACCGCAAGAATGCAAGGCGGAGCTCGGGGATGTGCTATCAGTGCGGGAAGCACGGGCACTTCTTCGCCGAATGCCCTAAAGCCATGGAGATCAAGAACGACTACAAGGGCAAGCCCAAGCACGACTACAACAAGCACCGCTCCCGGAACGACTACAAGGACAAACACAAGGACAAGAGCGAGAGAAGGCACAAGAAGTGTGGCGGCCACAAGAGGAAGACCGCTCGAGCGATGGTGGCCGGAGCGAGCGACATCGACTCGACATCAAGTGATCCTTCCTCTGACTCGAGTAGCGAGGAAGAGCAAGAGAAGCGCAAGGACAAGCGGCACACGGGCAAGAACATCACCGGCCTGAGCTTCGTCGCGCAAGGAGGCTTTTGCGGCATGGCGCACTCCAAGAAGGGTGGGAAGCACAGCTCGGATTCGAACTCCGATTCCGATGACGAGGTACGACAAGATCCCAACTTCTTGTTAGAGGAGAATGCTAGGCTGAATGAGTTGCTTGACAACCGTGATGATGTGCTTAGAAAGACCAACAAGGAGAAGAGGGAATTTAGGTCTTTGTTGGGTGAGGCTAAGGACAAGGTAGCTGAACTTGAATCCTTGCTTGTGGATGCTCGAAATGAGATAGCCGCTTTGAAATCTGCTCCTGTGGTGTCAGATGAAATTGATTGTGGTGATTGCTCAGTTTTTCTTGCTGACTTGACTGCCCTCAAGGAGAAACATGCCTCTGTTCTTGAGGAACTAGATGTGGTTAGGGTTGAGTGTGATGAATTGAAGTCTAGGCCAGCATTGTTAGGAGCTTGTACATCGTGTCCTATTTTGCATGCTAGGCTAGATGAATCTCACACTAGAATTGTTTCTCTTGAGGCGGCATTGAAAGCTCCTCTTCCTACATCATGTTCAACCTGTGAAATGCATGCTTTGAAAAACATGGAACTTGCAAACCATGTTGATCGTCTGCAGGATGAAAATGATGAATTGAGAAAAATGATGGGGTGGTTGTCTGGGCATGAGCCACAATTGAGTATGATGTTGGCTCAGTTCAAGAGGTTTGATGGTCAGGCGTTGGGGGCTGACAAGTGTGGTGAGAAGAGTGATGAGGGAGAAGAGAAAGCCAGAGAGATCCCCATTCACCACATACCACACCAATGAACAAATTTGCACCCAAGCCAAACCATCTCAGAAACAAGCTAGACACAACCCCAGATCCTCCAGTGTTTCCCCACAAAGCTGAAAACTACCAAAAACCCATCAAGTTTGTCAGCACCCAGGGGAGTGTCTTTGATGGGAAGACAGGAGAGAAAGCTGGAGAGAAGCTTGCAGAGAAGCCACAGCCTAAGCCTGTGCCAATCCGCTTCCATTGTGAGTATTGTGGGAGGGATGGGCACAAGGATGAGTTCTGTTTCCGGAGGAAGAGGGATGAGCGGTTTGCTAGGGAAATGGCAAACAAGGACGGATACCACCTTTCTCGTGGTGTGCCTGAGCCTCGTAGAGGGCCTCTACCTAGGGGTGATGTGTTTGTGAGGACAGTTCCCACTCGTGGAGGTGGAGGTGGAGGTGTGTTCCCTCAGAGAGACAGGCGTGTTGGGTTTGGGCGTGGTGAGTTGGCTCGACGTGCTCCTTCTAGTGACCGTTACGAGTTTGGGAGGCACGATCGGAGCTTTGGGTCTCAGATGGACTACAGGCCACGTTTTTCCCCTTGTGGTGCGCGTACTTCCCCAGTGAGACGTGACAGGTCCTTTGGTGGTAGGCGTGAGAGGGCTCCACCTAGAGGTTTTGGGAGGATGGATTTTGCTAACCCTTCTTTTGAGCAAATGGCTCAGCACTGGTTTGACTCTTTTGGTACTAACCCCAGTGTTGAGTCGCTTGCTCATTCTCGTCCTCGTTTCTGATTGCAGGTGGGAGGCTTGTAGAAGTTTTGGTTGATCGACTCCGGTTGCTGAAGACACATGACCGGACATCGTGGGTGGTTCTCCAGCCTCACCCCGGTGAGTACGAGGGAGTACATCACTTTCGAGGACAATGGGAGAGGACGAGTGCTTGCGGAAGGTATGGTGAAAGTGAGTAGCAAGGTGACCTTAAGAAGTGTGGCCCTGGTCAAGTCACTTGGTTTCAACCTGTTGTCAGTATCTCAATTACTTGACGAAGGTTTTGAGGTTCGTCTCAAGTCGGCTGCTTCTCGTGTGCTTGATTCTCGAGGCGATCTTGTCTGTACGATCGTCCCCGAGGGTCAAATCTTTCGTGCTGATTTTTCCTAGTCTGTTGGTCCTCCTCGATGCTTTGTTGCTGGCGTTTCGGCCGAGCTTTGGAAATGGCATAGGAGGTTGGGACACTTGAGCTTTGAGTTGCTTTCCCGCTTGAGTGGTCTTGATCTTGTCCGAGGATTGCCTAAGATGAAATTCGAGAAGGATTTGGTTTGTGCTTCTTGTCGGCATAGGAAGATGGTTGCCGCTTCTCACGCCCCTCTGACTTCAGTCATGACCAAGCGACCTTGTGAGATATTGCACATGGATTTGGTTGGGCCAGCTCGTGTTCGCTCTGCGGGTGGGAAGTGGTATGTTCTTGTGGTTGTTGATGACTTTTCGAGGTACTCCTGGGTTTTCTTTTTGGAGGATAAGAGTGAGACATTTGGCTTTGTTCGAGACTTGATCTTGAGGTTGAAGAATGAGAGACATGGTGATGCCATTCGAGCTATACGCAGTGACAATGGCACAGAGTTTAAGAACTCTCATTTTGATGCCTTTTGCAGTGATCTTGGTCTTGATCATCAGTACTCTTCTCCATACGTCGCTTGCCAGAATGGCGTAGTGGAGAGGAAGAACCGGACCCTTTGTGAGATGGCCAGGACGATGCTCGACGAGCATAGGACTCCTAGGCATTTCTGGGCCGAGGCGGTCAATACCGCTTGCTATGTCTCAAATCGCATCTTCCTTCGTGCCTTTAAGAAGAAGACCTCTTATGAGCTGATGCATGGCCGACAACCCAAGGTGAGTCACTTTAGAGCTTTTGGTTGCAAGTGTTTCATTCTCAAGAAGGGCAAGTTGGATAAGTTTGAGTCTCGATGTTCGGATGGGATTTTCCTTGGTTATGCGATTCATTCTAGAGCATATCGTGTGCTCAACCTTGACACTAACCGAACCATGGAGACTTGCGAGGTTACCTTCGACGAGACACAGCCATGTAGCTCTTCTGCTTTTGAGTGTGCAGGTGACGAGGAGATTGGAGCGAGGATCTTTGAGGATGAGAAGGGCGGAGATGGAGACGACGACGATGATGGTGGTGATGCTCCAGCGGGTGATCGTGTACGTGCTACTTCCACTACCACGACGACGATCGAGGACGGACCATCCCCTACACCCACTACGACTGAGGCTGTTCGAGTGGAGGCTGCTGCTGAGGGGGAGATTGTGTCCAGGCGAGAGGCTCCCCGGCGAGTACAAGTTGATCATCCACCGACGACCATCATTGGTGACCTTCATGAACGCACTACACGGTCAAGGTCAAGGAATACTTCTCATTTCGCTCAATCTGCATTTGTTGCTTCTTTCGAGCCCAAAGATATTCGACAGGCTTTGTCTAATGAGAATTGGGTGAATTCCATGCATGAGGAGTTGGAAAACTTTGAGAGAAACCAAGTCTGGGTGTTAGTCGATCCACCGCCAAATTGTCGTCCCATAGGAACCAAGTGGGTGTGGAAGAACAAAGAGGGTGAGAATGGGATGGTTGTGAGGAACAAGTCAAGGTTGGTGGCGCAGGGGTACAACCAGAAAGATGGCATAGACTATGAGGAGACATTTGCTCCTGTGACCTGTTTGGAGGCAATTATGATCCTTCTAGCCTTTGCCGTGGCTAAAGGGTTCAAGTTGTACCAAATGGATGTCAAGAGTGCTTTCTTGAATGGGGTGATAGAGGAAGAAGTGTATGTGAGGCAACCCCCGGGGTTTGAGAGTGAAAATACCCACACCGTGTATACAAACTCCAGAGAGCGTTCTTTGGGTTGAAACAGGCACCTAGAGCTTGGTATGGCAGGTTGAGAGGCTTTTTGCTGAGTAAGGGGTTTGTGATGGGCACAGTTGATAAGACCCTGTTCCTCCTTAAGCATGGGAATGACCTTTTGATTGTTCAGATATACGTGGATGACATAATCTTTGGTGGTTCTTCTCATGATCTTGTTGCCAGATTTGCAGATGACATGAGCAGGGAATTTGAGATGTCCATGATGGGCGAGCTGCAGTTTTTCTTGGGTCTCTAGATTAAGCAGTGCAAGGACGGGACCTTCATGCATCAGGCGAAGTACACCAGGAACATGGTGAAGAAGTTTGGCATGAACGACTCCAAGCCGTTGACTACACCGATGAGTACGACTACGGCTTTGGACGCGGACGAGGACGGCGAACCCGTGGACCAGAAGGAGTACCGGAGCATGATCGGCTCCCTCCTCTACTTGACGGCGACGAGGCCGGACATACAGTTTATTGTTTGTCTGTGCGCTCATTTTCAGGCTTCACCGAGAACTTCACATCGGCAGGCCGTCAAGTGGATCTTCAGGTACTTGAACTACACTCCTGAGTTTGGTCTTTGGTACTCTGCCTCCTCGACACTCAGGCTTCATGGTTTTTCTGATGCGGATTTCACTGGGTGTCGATTGGATCGCAAGTCCACTTCTGGGTGTTGTCAGTTCCTGGGTTCTTCTTTGGTCTCTTGGTCATCTCGCAAGCAATCGAGTGTAGCCCAGTCCACCACCGAGGCTAAGTATGTAGCTGCTGCTAGTTGTTGTTCCCAGCTGCTTTGGATGACTTATACCATGAGTGACTTTGGTGAGGAGTGCTCCCAGGTTCCACTTTTCTGTGACAGCACCAGTGCCATAAGCGTAGCCAAAAATCCTGTCCTCCACTCCAAAACGAAACACATAGAAGTGAGGTACCACTCCCTGAGAGACAACGTGGAGAAGGGAAACATATCTTTGTCCTATGTTCCTACCCAAGACCAGCTAGCTGACATTTTCACCAAACCACTTGACCAAGCCACGTTCACTCACTTGCGGGGTGAGCTTGGGGTATGCTTTCCTTTCTAGCTTGGGTCTTGGAGCTTCTCATGTATATATGTGTCATATGTTCATTTTGTGGCATTTCCTTCATGCATTTTACTTTTTGTACAAAACCTGGTAGGATAGCCATCTTTGGATCACTTGAGCTAGGAATGAGCTTCTCTTATATACATTGATCACCGATGTGCTATATTTGTGATATATGTGCATGTTGAGTAAATTGTGGATGTAAATGCTATGCTCTTGATGGTTTTGCTATATATGTATGATGAGATAGCATTTTGGTTGTGAAAATGATAAAACTGCCTCTCTCATGAGTAGATGCTTGTCTATGCTCAATTTGTGCTTAAATGCTTATATCATGCTCAGTTTGTGCTTGAGGGTCATGTTCTCTTTGCTTGAGGTCAAAGACCTTTCTATCATTGTAAATGTTTAGCCCTTTTGCTTGCTTGGGGAGGAGCATAAGCTTCTTTTTGCCGCAAAGGCACTTCATGTACCATGTTTAACCTTGAAAATGAAATTGGTGTATGAATTGCCTTATGCTTGAAAAATGAGCTCCTAATCAGGTTTTTATGTTTTGATATTCATATCTTGGGTGCTAAACCGTAGCATGCTTGTCTACCATGAGAAGTCTCATTTTAAGAAGTAGACACATGGCTCGGTGACTTTAACATGACTTGAGTAGCTTGTGGGCGTTTATAATGATCTTGTGATGAGAATTTGTGATCTTGCATAAACTTTGAATGATCTAGTGCCTTTATGTTCAAATTGGTATAGATAGGATCTTCCTCATGAGATGAATGTTTCTTTGTGAAAATTGATTAAAATTGCTTTTAGCCATGTCACATGCTTATATGTCTCTACCTTCTTGATGGCAATGTGCTAACTACACCATGTCTACTTTGCTTGCTCTAGGTCTCATTTGTAGCATTTTGTTGTGCTCCTTGTATATTTGAGAAGCTTGGTAGACTGTATATGTGCTTTGACATGCATTTTTCATGAAAACAAGGGGAAGAGTTTCATATACCTTGATTCATGCATTGTCAACAAGGGGGAGTGGTTTGTATGATAAGGGGGAGAATACACATGCTTTATGGGGAGAGTTATGCATTTGGGGAGAATTTTCATGCATTGGGAGTTTTTATGCAAAATTGGTATGCATGTGTGAGATGTGGCATGTGAGGAGAAAAAATTGAGAAGAAGAGGTTGCATTTGCTCAGGGGGAGTTTGCACATGTGCAGGGGGAGCTCCTTTGATTTTCCTGAGTTTGGTGCTTTGAGGTGTGCTCCTTGTGACCTTTGTTTTGTCTCGGCTGTGTCGAGCCGTTGCCCTTGTCTTAGGGGGCCGAGACTTGGATTAGCGGGTGATCTCGTTTTCACTTTTTCTTTGGCTTTGGATCACTCGCTTGGGAGGTTTGTGTTCGTGGTTGTTTTCTTTTCTTTTTCTCTATCATGGTTACTATGGGTGTTGTCAATGCACTCATCAAGGGGGAGATTGAGGACCAGGTGTGTCCGAGGACCAGTGGAGGGTCGCTCCTTAGTGATGAGTGATTGACAACGTTGTGTGGACTGATGCTTGGCTAAGTGTGCAGGTACAGGTTGCGGCTTGACTCGTGTCGGTGCAGGTGAAGAACAAGCGTGAAAGGCCTTAGCCGTGGCGGCATCCTGGTGATGGAGTGGCAAGTAGGCTTGGTTCGATGGACCCGGTGGCCGATGGGGTCAAGTGCGAGCCGTGCGGTGCAAGACTGGCGGGCTGAAGTCGTGAACATGGGCCGGTGCAAGGTAGCGGTTGAAGCCCGAAGCTTGCACGCGGGGTTTGGTGGTTTGCTCACAAAACCATCTGGTGGACGGTTTCTTGGTTTGGGCCGCAAAACCAAGCCTGAAGGACCGAGGCGACGAAGACGGTGATCCGGGAGCTTCGGGAAGCTTCGAGGCGGGGGGCACGTGGCGTGATCGCGGGGCTTGCGTCGAAGCTAAGCAAGGCCGTGGTGGAAGTGTGTCCGCTCGATGAAGACTTGACCAAAATGCCCCTGAGGGGTTGCATCTTCATTTATGCAGTAGGGGTAGCGTGGTCATTTACCTCCCTCCGATGAACTTCATATAAATAGCGGAGAGGTGGATGTCATCTCTCTCTCTTGCTCCCTAGGGTTTTCTCCCCCGGTAGATTTTCTCTGAACTGCTTCTTTTCCCTCTGGATTCCTTAGGCTAGACTCTTTTACAGAATCTGACCTCTGGATGTATGGAAGCATTCGGCGTCCCGGTGATCTCCTAGTCCTCTGTGATTTTCGTGTCATTTTTGGGACTATTTTTGGGAGTTTTCGTTCTTGGCTCGATTCGTGATTTTGGAGGCGTTTCTTGACGGATTTCTTTGAGGGGATCATGGGTGGATGCCTTGCGCATCTTTGGGTGTGATCTTGACCCCTCAAACGCTGTGGAGAGCCTTCGATTCGTGCGTTTTTGGTTGGTGCCCGAGTTCATGGTGGTAGTTCGGTTGATCCGCGATTCCCGATGATTTAGTGGCTTAGGAGTCGAGATTTTTGGGGCATAGCATCCTTGTGTGACGCTTTTCATCTCCCCAAAATCTTGTCTCAAGAGCCTCAACCGTTTGGGAGATCCGGTGGTGGAAAGGATGGGTTGACTTCCGAATTCGAGCTTTTTCTGCTCTGTTCGAGCCCGGCGGACCGTCCGCGGGCCTCGTGCGGACTGTCCGCGAGGTGTCGACAGCGCGGCTGTTCATCGTGTTCTTCGTTTGTTCTTCGCAAGGGCTGTTTCGATCTGTTGGTTTCGGGCTTTTATTTTGCAGTCAGCTCGCGGACCGTCCGCGTGGTCCTGGCGGACTGTCCGCGCGGCCCTTAGATTTCGTCTGGGGTGGCTTGTCTTTTGTCTGGGGTTTCCAGTGGTTTTGGCGGACCGTCCGCGAGCCCGTGCCGGACTGTCCGCGTGGAGTGGTTTTTCTCACGGAGTTTCTCTTAGCCTCTGAGTCAATTTCGGACCGTCCGCGCCTGCCTCACGGACCGTCCGTGCTACGCTGGCGGACTGTCTGCAGCAGCCAGGCAGACTGTCCGACTTGGACCTCGCAGCAGTGCTCGAGTTCTTTGATTCTTGCTTTGGTGCTTCCGCTCTTTGCTCCTAGGCTTCTCCAGTGATCTTCTTGGCGTGTGTGTGCCTTGTTTGGAGCTTCTAGTGTGTGCACGGATTCGTGGAGTGGTAATCAGGGCATAGGCCGAGTTCGATCTTAGGGAAGAATTTTTAATCGGCTCCCATTCACTCCCCCCCTCTCTGGTCGCCCGAATCGGTCCTTCATTTGACTATGATGTCATCAACATATGCTAGGATGTTCCTCCGAAGCTGGTAATGTAGCACTATTGCTATGATTCTCGAGAATGTGGATCTTGCGTTTTTCAGCCCCTCTGGCATTCTCACGAAACAGTATGTCCCGAACGGAGTTATGAAACTAGTTTTCTCCTCATCCTCTCTTCTTACCCTTACTGGATGATATCCTGAAAACATATCCAGGAGTGATAACATTTCGCTGTTTGCAGCGTCATCCACTACTCTATCTACCCTTTCTAGTGGGTAGTCATCTTTTTTGCATGCCTTGTTTAGATCCGTGAAATCTACACACATTCTCCATCTTCCATTCTGTTTCTTGACTGGTACAGTATTGGTCATCCAAACTGGATAAATTACTTCTCGGATAACTTGGGCATCCTGCAATCTTTGAACTTCCGCTTCCACAGCTTTCACTTTTTCTTCAGACATTTTCCTAAGTTTCTGCTTCTTCGGATGGATTCTGTCATCTGTGTCGAGTTTATGTTCAATAATATCACGATCAACACCCTGTAAGTCCTTTGCTGACCAGGCGAAGACATCCTTGTTTTGATTCAGGAAATAAATCAGCTCTTCTTCTTCTTGAGGACTTAGATCTGCCCCAATTGTTACTGCTCTGTCTGGCATGCCATCCAGGATTACTTTCTTTGTCTCCCCGTCTGCACTTATTTCAATTTTCTCCTTGTCTCTTTTGGCTTTGGTGTAGGGTTGTTCTTTTTCTTCCTTGTTTTCCAGATGATGTACATTCTTTTGCCCGGGGGTGTTTCCTACTTCGATTCTTCTTGCTTCGTTCTGGTCACCAAAAATTGTGATTACGCCATGAGGAGCTGGAATTTTCATGCACAGGAAGAGTTGTCTGAACACCGCATCGAACTTATTGATGAACCCTCTCCTGAAGATAGCATTGTACGGGTGGTACATGTCGACAACATCGAACATGATGTGCTCTGTTCTTGCATTGTCCAAATTCCCGAAGGATACTGGTAATGAGATCTTTCTGTTGGACCTGACTGGCTTTCCTCCAAAACCAACTAGTGGTTTTTCTGGTGGTGCTAACATGTGAGAAGCGAGGCCCATTCGCTGAATGGTGCCGCTGAAAATGATGTCAGCTGAACTTCCATTGTCTATCAGGACATTTCCTATGATCCGTCCGGCAACATTGACCTCTACAACCATCGCATCATTGCGGGAAGTTGATTTTAGCTTAAAATCTTCTTCGGTGAAAATTATTGGAACTTTTGCCCATTCTGGCCTTGCTGCCGGGCCATCATCAATGATTACACTGACTTGCCTGTAGTAGTCGTTCCTTTGTCTCTTGGTTTTGAATTCCATGGATGATCCTCCGGTTATTGGCATTATCATTCCGAAGGAGGGTAAAGCTCTCAAATTGTTTTGGGAGTAGCTTGGCTCGCTTTTTGGGGTTTGGGCTGGTGGTTGTGGTAGATTTTCCTTCACTTGAAGCAATTGAGCATGCTCAATGACCTGTATGGCTTGAGTTTGTGGAAAGACTTGTTGTGGAGGTTGGTTTGATGGGGTTTGGGATTGGTGAAAGAATTGCTGCGTGGGTTGTGGTTGTGAGAATTGGGTTTGTGGGTAAAATTGTGGTGAAGGTTGCCAAGTTGTCTGATGCGATTGAAGGACCGATTAGGCAAACCAGAGAGGGGGGGAGTGAATGGGAGCCGATAAAAATTCTTCTCGAAGGAGATGAGAACTCCAACAAGATGAACACGGCTTCCAAATCACGTCTCCGACTCAACTACCCAAGTTGGCCAAGACCACGCAGCCACTGGAGTGCTACTGGTCCTAGGAACCAACAACCACCTTCACGGACTCGAGAACGCAGCGGAACACCAACTCGAGCACCACTGACCTACACCGGTCAGGCCGGTGAGCAGCACCGGTCAGACCGGTCCCTGCTGGTAAAACCTGGGAACTTCCACAGAAGGCCCCTACACTGGTCAGGCCGATGTAGCTCACCGGTCAGACCGGTTCAAGCCAGGAAACCCCAAATCCACCAAACAGGCCTACCGAGCTCCAAACTGACCCAAACTCGAAACAACAGCAACACGGGACAACAACGAACTCACCAGAACGTTCACCCGAGGCAAAACCAACAGAGCCTCTGCACCGGTCAGACCGGTGAGCAACACCGGTCAGACCGGTCAGGCTGGGCCGCTCGGGGATGAACAGCACCCGCGGGTCAACTCCCCCAAATCCAACTTCCGATCTCCCGAATCGCTCCACGGATTTGTGCAAGACTTTGAGGATAGTAGGAACACCTCATGGGCACTCCATAGCCAAGATTTAGTCCACCAAAACTTGCTAAATCAAGAGGAATCGAAGAAATCCCACCAAGAACGCCTCTAACCCTAGAGCCACGAAAACCCCAAAATCGAGCCCCTTTGCTCACGGATTTAGGAGGGGAATCAAAGGGAAAAGAACCACGAAGGGTTCATGCATACATCCCCCACCAAATCCCAAAGAGAAAGGCCTCGAAATCGCTCCAAGAAAATCGCCAAGAAAGGGCTCCGAAAATCACCAAAAAGGAGAAATGGGAAAGACACATCCAAGCCTTGAGGAACAACGCTGAATCATCTATACATACCAAAGAGGTTCATACAAGGTCTAGCTTGCCGCCCGATCATCCTTCCCTCTCACAAGATCTCACCATGAAGCTCTCAAGCTAGTCCTAAGAAAATCCTAAGGAAAATAGGAAGGAAAAATAGGAAAATCAAATGAGCTAGGGTTCCAAGAGATGGCTGCCATCCTCTCACCACTTGGGTTATATGGAGGCAACCGAAAGACGAAAATACCCTTACTAGCTAACTAGGGATACATGCCCCTCAAGGGCGAATTTGGAAATCTTTGTCTTCGCTCCATCGGACGGATGCCCAGCGACCGCAAACTTGCTTAGCCTCGACGCAAGCCTTGCGATCCCGGCGCGTGTCCTCCGCTTCGATGATTCCGGACTGCGTCGTCGCACACCGGTCAGACCGGTACCCACCGGTCAGACCGGTCAGACCCACCAGTCAGACCGGTCTGGAGCTACTGCTCCTCCGTCTTCGGTTCTTCGGTCTTGGCTTTGTGGATCAACCAAGGAACCCAGTGGTTTTCTGGTGAACCACCGGAAACCCCGCGAACTCGGTGTAGCCTCCGCCAATCACCACTCATGACTCGGCTCCCACGTAGTCCCGGCTCGACCTTGGTTTTGAGGCTCAACCAAGAAACCGTCTATGACTTCATCTTGCCGTTCTTGCCACCATGTGGCCCCGCACTTGACCCCGTTGGCCACCGAGTCCCTCGAACCAATCCTACTTGTCTTCTCCACACCTAAAGGCCTCACCGGCCACGACCTTTCGCGCTTGTTCTTCACCTGCACCTGCACCAGTCAAGCCGCAACCTGCACCTGCAATACTTAGCCAAGAATCAGTCCACACCACGTTGTCAATCACTCATCACACCAGGAAGCGACCATCCACCGGTCCTCGAACCACACCTGGCTCTCAATCTCCCCCTTGATGAGTGCATTGACAACACACACGATTTGGTAACCAAGAGAAAAGAAAAAGAAAAGAAACGACTAAAAGAAACTCCAACAAGCGATCGAAAGCCAAAGAAAGGCAAAGAGCAAGATCACTTGAAGAAGACAAGTCTCGGACCCCTTAGGCAAGGGCAACGGCTCGACACATCCGAGACAAAACCATGCTCAAGCAAAGAGCACAAGCCAACAATCCAAAGCTCGAAAACCACAAAGAGCTCCCCCTGCACACATGCAAGCTCCCCCTGAACCAATGCAACTCCCCCTGGACGAATGCATGCAAACCACCTCACAAAACAGAGCAGTTGCTTCAGCTTTGCTCTGACCGGTCAGACCGGTCAACCACACCGGTCAGACCGGTGTGCTAGATCGCCCAGCACCTGAACCTCACACCGGTCAGACCGGTGTACCTCACCGGTCAGGCCGATGACCACCTGGGAAAAACTGGGAACTGCACGAGCTCAAAACTAGCTCGAAACCACTTGGAAACCTTCTAAATGCATGCAGCAAGCCAAAACATGCTCAAACTTCTCCCCCTTGTTGACAATGCATGAATCAAGCCAAAAATGCAAAAAATGCAACCTAGAGCTTCTCAAATAGACAAAATTCAACAAAGGATGCTACACATGTCCAAATGAGCAAGTTAGATACTCTATAGCTTCGTAATGACATCAACTACAAGATCACCAAGTTTCACAACCATTTGGCGAAGCTAAGATAGAATTGAGCAATTTTGTGAAAAATCACCCTCTCATGAGCAAAGTCCTAAGCATGAGCAAAACATGTCAAAATGGCAAAGCCACACAAACTTCATGCTAGGACAACCATTCTAAGCATAAGACCATCATAAACACCCACAAGCACCTCATGTCATGTCAAAGCCACCGAGCCATGTGCCTACTTCTATATATGAGACTTCTCATTGGTAGGCATCATGCAACGGTTTAGCACCCAAAGCAAATTAAAATTAGCACATATGACATGGGAGCACATTTTCAAGCAATTTACATTTCATTTTCAGATTTGAAATTGGTACATGAAATGTCTTTGCGACAAAAAGGAACTTATGCCCCTCCACAAGATCAAGCATGGGGGCTAAACATTCATGATGGCAAATGAGCCTTTGGCCCCATACGTTCAAAATAAGCTATCCAACCACAAATTAAGCATAGCCAAGCCACAAAAACATGTCAAGATCATATAAAGGCATTTACTCACAAGAAGCATACAACTGACATTTTTCAAAAGCATAGCCATCAACCATGGATATAAATCAAGATCATCAAGAGCTAAGCCAAACTAACCATAGCTTACCACACTAGCTCACAAAGACATACATATCATTCCATGGTGAACAATGTATATAGGAGAAGCCTTTCCTAAATAATGCATATGATACAAAATGCATGCAACCTAAGATACAAAGATGCATATACATCATGTTACATATGCCATGCCAAATGCAAGAAATGCACAAAGGAAAGCTATACATATGCTACAAAGGAGCTCCCACACACTAACTCAAGAAATCAAACACACACCAAGCTCCCCCCGCAAACGAGTAAAAGTTGCTTGATCTAGGGGTTTGGTGAAAATATCGGCTAGCTGGTCATGTGTGGGTACATGGATCAAAGCGATTTTCCCTTTCTTTACGTTGTCTCTCAGAAAATGATACCTCACTTCTATGTGCTTGGTTTTGGAATGGAGCACTGGGTTCTTTGCAACGCTTATGGTACTGGTTCTATCACATTGAAGTGGAACATGGGTATACTCCTCACCAAAGTCACTCATGGTGTATGTGATCCAAAGGAGCTGAGAGCAACAACTAGCTGCGGCCACATACTCTGCCTCGGTAGTGGATTGAGCAACACTCGACTGTTTGCGGGAAGACCAAGACACCAAAGAAGAACCCAAGAACTGGCAAGTCCCAAAAGTGGACTTCCTATCCAACCGACACCCGGCAAAATCCGCGTCCGAAAATCCATGAAGAGCCAAAGAAGAAGACTTGGAGCACCAAAGGCCAAAGTCGGGAGTATGTTGCAAATACCTGAATATGCGCTTGACTGCTTGCCGATGCGAAGTCCTTGGAGACGCTTGAAAGCGAGCGCACAGACATACCGAGAACTGGATGTCCGGCCTCGTCGCCATCAAGTAGAGGAGTGACCTGATCATGCTCCGGTACTCCTTCTGGTCCACGTGTTCACCTTCCTCGTCCGCATCAATAGCTGTAGTCGTACTCATAGGCGTCGCCATGGCCTTGGAGTCCTCCATCTTGAACTTCCTCACAATGTCCTTGGTGTACTTAGCTTGGTGCACAAATGTTCCTTCCTTTGATTGCTTGATTTGTAGCCCGAGGAAGAACTGCAACTCGCCCATCATGCTCATCTCAAATTCCCTGCTCATGTCTTCTGCAAACCTTGCAACAAGAGAGTTAGACGAGCCACCAAAGACAATATCATCCACGTATACCTGCACAATCAGGATATCTCTGCCCTGCCTGAGGAGAAACAAGGTCTGATCGACCTTTCCCATCTCAAACCCTCTCTCAACACACCGTTCAGGAAAGCACTCTTCACATGCATCTGGTACAACTTGAACCCTTTAGCCACGGAAAAGGCTAGAAGGATCCTGATCGCCTCCAAACGAGCTACAGGAGCGAAAGTCTCCTCGTGGTCGATCCCCTCTTTCTGACTGTACCCCTGAGCAACAAGTCTCGACTTGTTCCTCACCACTTCTCCTTTCTCTCCCTCTTTATTTTTCCACACCCATTTTGTCCCAATCGGCTTACACCCTGGGGGAGGGTCAACCAACACCCAAACTTGGTTCCTCTCAAAATTCTCCAACTCCTCATGCATCGAATTAACCCAATTATGATCAGATAGCGCGTGGCCAATGTCTTTGGGCTCAAAGGTGGCAACAAAAGCAGCATGAGCGAAATGAGAATTGTTCCGAACCCTCGACCGTGTAGTACGTTCATTCATGTCGCCGATGATTCTCGAAGCTGGGTGATCCACTTGCACTCGCCGGGGAGGTTCTCACCTTGATGCTACCTCCCCCTCAACAGCAGCTTCGCCTTGATCTGGGTTTGTCGTTGTAGGTGTGGGAGAGGGCCCGTTCACGATCGTCGTCGAAGTAGTAGGTACATGTTCAGCTGCGAGCACCACACCGCCATCTTCATCATCTCCATGTTCATGCTCCTCCTCCTGAAAGATCTCCTCGCCAAGTTCGTCGTCACCTGCACACTCAAAAACAAGCTGACTACGTGGCTGTGTCTCGTCGAAGGTTACCTCACAAGTCTCCACGATTTGGTTAGTTTCAAGATTGAGCACACGAAATGCTCTAGAATGAGATGCATAACCAAAGAAAATACCATCGACAGACCTAGCCTCGAACTTGTCCAACTTCTTCCCTTTCTTCAGAATGAAGCATTTACAACCAAAGACATGGAAGTGACTCACCTTGGGTGTGCGACCATGCATCAACTCGTAACAGGTTTTCTTCTTATGAACCCTGAGGTAGATCCTGTTCGACACATAGCACGCGGTATTGCCGCCTCAGCCTAGAACCTTCTCGGAGTCCTATGCTCGTCGAGCATCGTCCGAGCCATCTCGCACAAGGTCCTGTTTTTCCTTTCCACAACGCCATTCTGGGGAGGTGTATACGGACTCGAAAACTGGTGTTCAAGACCCAAGTCATGGCAAAAAGTTTTGAAGCGAGAGTTTTTGAATTCCGAGCCATTGTCACTGCGGATCGCTCGTATGGCATCTCCGTGCCTCTCGTTTCTTAACCTCAAGACAAGATCTCGAACAAAACCAAACATCTCCCCTTTCTCCTCAAGAAAGAACACCCACGCATACCGAGAGTAGTCGTCCACCACAACAAGGACATACCACTTCCCACCCGCAAATCGCACACGAGCTGGGCCAACAAGGTCCATATGGAGCAGCTCGCATGGACGCTCCGTCATCACATCGGTGAGAGGCGGGTGAGAAGAGGCTACCATCTTGGCATGCCTACATGGCGCACAAACCAACTCTTTCTCAAACCTCAACCGTGGCAATCCTCGGACCAAATTGAGCTTACTCAAGCGTGACAAAAGGTCAAAGCTCAAGTGACCCAACTTCCTATGCCACTTCCACAACTCACTCGAAGAACCAGCCAAAAAGCAACACTCCACACTAGAAGACTAAGAGAAATCAGCTCGGAACACTTGACCCTCGGGAACGACCATGCAAACAAGGTCCCCTCGAGAATCTAAAATCCGAGAACCAACAGGCCGAAACAACACCTCAAAGCCCTCATCCAACAACTGGGACACAGAAAGCAAATTGAACCCCAGCGATTGAACAAGAGCAACACACCTGAGAGTGACCTTGTCACTTACCTTGATCTCACCTTCTGATAGCACACGCCCTCGCCCATTATCCCCAAAGGTGATGTATATCTTGGACACCACCGGGACGAGACTTGATAACCACCCCTTGTCTCCGGTCATATGCCTCAAGCAACCGGAGTCAATCAACCAAACGTTCCTCAAGTCTCCCACCTGAAATTCAAAAGCGAGCACGTGAGTGAACAAATGACTCAGCACTGGGGTTAGTACCAAAAGAGTAAAACCAGTGCCGAGCCATTTGCTCCAAAGTGGGGTTAGCACAAACCAAATCATCACGCCTATCAAAGCTACCACCACGGTAACCACCACTGTAACCACTACGAGGGAACCAACCCTCTCTAGCTGGAGGAGAACGAAAGCGACGAAAGGAAAACTGTGGACCGTTCCTCCTCTCCATCTCAAAGCTACGACTCCTCCCACCCCCGTATTGAGCACGAGGTGGAGAACGCCTAGCAAACTGACCACCTGCAAACTTTCCAGACCAACCACCAGAACCACGACCACCAGAACCAAACCGAGCATCCTCACGAGCACAAAAACCAACTCGCTGTCTGCCCAGACCTGCACCGGTCTAACCGGTGTAGTGCACCGGTCAGACCGGTGTAGCTCGGCCAGCAGCACCACCTGCTGCCTTCTGGTCTCCCCAAGCCGGAACCGTCCTCACAATCGCCTTGGCCCTGGGCATCTGCATACGAGGCTCAGGTACACCATTAGAGGGGTGGTACCTATCCTTGTTAGCCCACTCCCTAGCCATTCTCTCCTCACGCTTCCTCTTGAAGCAAAACTCATCCTTGTGACCATCTCTCCCACAATACCCACAATGGAACTTCATGGGCTGTGGCTTAGGCTTTGGCTTGGGTTGGGGCTGCCCACTCGATTTCTCACCCTTCTTCTCTCCTTCCTCACCTACCTTTGGGCTCACAAACTTCACCGGTTTCTGGAAATCATTTGTTGGGTGAGGGAATATGGGTGGATCTGGAGTAGTGTCAAGTTTGTTTCTGAGATGGTTAGGCTTGGGCTCAAACTTGTTCTTGTGTCTGTTTGGTGGTGGGATAGGAATCTCTCCAACTCTCTCAACTCCCTCACCACTGTTCTCTCCAAGCTTGTCAGCCCCAAGTGCCTGACCATCATAGCGTTTGAAAGCCGCTATCATGATACCAAGCTGAGGCTCCTGACCCGACAACTAGCTCATACATTTCCTCAGCTCATCATTCTCATCCTGCAAGTGATCAACATAATGCGCAAGCTCCAAATTCTTAACCGCATGCAATTCACAAGTAGAGCAAGAAGTGGGAATAGGCTCTTTCAACTTAGCCTCAAGCGAAATAGTGTAAGCATGCATTTCATCAATCTTTCCATGCAAAACAGGGCAAGAAGTGCAAGCACCTAGCAAAGCAGGTCTAGACTTAAGCTCAGCCACTTCAACCCTAAGCATATCTAGTTCATCACAAGTAGAAGCATGCTTATCCTTAAGAGCAGTAAGATCAGCTAGGTACACAGAGCAATCACAGCAATCAATCTCATCAGAAACCACAGGAGAAGCCTTAAGCGAATCAATCTCAAGCTTAGCATCTAGGTTCTGGGTTTCTTGCTCAACCACACGGTTCCTAGCATCTTCTAGTGAGGCCCTAAGCTCTTTCCTCATCTTCTTGGCCTCTCTAAGCATGTGATCACGATTATCAAGCAAGTCAACCAACTCATCATTCTCCTTGCGCAAAGAGGAGAGCTCATCACATACCTCATCCTCGGAGTCGGAGTCCGAGTCACTCTGGTGACTCTTCTTGCTGCCGGAGCTACGAGCCATGCCACAGAAGCCATCTCCCGCGAAGCAGCTCAACCCGCTCAAGTTCCTGGATGACTTCTTGTTCTTGCGCCGATCACCTTCATCTTCACTGCTACTCGAGCTCGAGGAAGAGTAGGCGGAGCTGGAGTCAACGTCGCTCGCTCCGACCATCGCTCGGGCCTTCCTGCCGTGGCCGTCCTTCTTCCTCGACCGTTGCTCGTCCTTGTGCTTTTTCTTGTGCTTGTGATCGCGCCTCGATCGGTACTTGCCATCCTTGCTCGACCGGTGCCTGTAGCCGTCCTTGTTCTCCGTCTTCTCCGGGTAGTCAGCGACGAAGTGTCCTGGCTTGCTGCACTGAAAGCACGTCCGTGCTGTCCTCCTCGTGTTCACCCGGTTCTCGTGCAGCCTCTCGAACCGCCTGGTCAGCAACGCCAGCTCGTCCTCTACAAGCACGTCGAACTCCTCGTCTGGCAAAGACATCAAAGAAGACAGAGAGTACATCCTAGAGGATGCGTTAGCGTTAGACTTAGCTCCTTTGCAAACAACGAGAGCGAGACTATGAGAATCAGTCGGGCTCTCGATCTTGGCTGTCATACAACGGTCCAACTCAGTCGACTTGAGCTTCGAGAACAGCTCATTCACCGTCAAGGTGTCATACTTCTCGGACTCAACAATAGCCTCAAACTTCCCGTCCCATACGGTACGATCCAACGAGTGCAAGAGCTTCACAGCTCTATCATGATCATCGTATGGGAGCACGACCACATTGGCTCCCATGTTGTTCACAACAACCGTAAACCGCTGGAAAAGGGCATCGACGGACTCGCCGGGAAGATGAGTGAAGTTCTCGTACTCTCTCCGGTAAGTCGCGTACATCCGAGCCTGAACCTGAGCATTCCCAGCATGAGCATCCTTCAACTGCTCCCAAATCCTACAAGCTAAGTCCTCTGTCTGAACCCGATCGAATTCGGGCTGACACAGAGCACGAAACAAGTAGTCGACAGCCTTGTTGTTGGCTTCGAACATATCCCTCGATCCTAGAGCAAGGAAGTTCATCGGATGAACATAAGCTGTGTTCACCGTGACGTCCCAAAGGATCTGACCCTTTCCGCGGAGGAACGCTGCCATCCGCCTCTGCCACATCTGGTAGTTCTTCCCATAGAAGTGCGGAGGACCCGAACCCCGTTCCTGGTACGCCATCCTTGGATCTTAGACTGGTAAGAGTCACTTAAGACCCGAACCGGCTCTGATACCAATTGAAGGACCGATTAGGCGAACCAGAGAGGGGGGGAGTGAATGGGAGCCGATAAAAATTCTTCTCGAAGGAGATGAGAACTCCAACAAGACGAACACGGCTTCCAAATCACGTCTCCGACTCAACTACCCAAGTTGGCCAAGACCACGCAGCCACTAGAGTGCTACTGGTCCTAGGAACCAACAACCACCTTCACGGACTCGAGAACGCAGCGGAAGACCAACTCGAGCACCACTGACCTACACCGGTCAGGCCGGTGAGCAGCACCGGTCAGACCGGTCCCTGCTGGTAAAACCTGGGAACTTCCACATAAGGCCCCTACACCGGTCAGGCTGATGTAGCTCACCGGTTAGACCGGTTCAAGCCAGGAAACACCAAATCCACCAAACAGGCCTACCGAGCTCCAAACTGACCCAAACTCGAAACAGCAGCAACACGGGACTACAAGGAACTCACCAGAACGTTCTCCCGAGGCAAAACCCACAGAGCCTCTGCACCGGTCAGACCGGTGAGCAGCACCGGTCAGACCGGTCAGGCTGGGCCGCTCGGGGATGAACAGCACCCGCGGGTCAACTCCCCCAAATCCAACTTCCGATCTCCCGAATCGCTCCACGGATTTGTGCAAGACTTTGAGGATAGTAGGAACACCTCATGGGCACTCCATAGCCAAGATTTGGTCCACCAAAACTTGCTAAATCAAGAGGAATCGAAGAAATCCCACCAAGAACGCCTCTAACCCTAGAGCCACGAAAACCCCAAAATCGAGCCCCTTTGCTCACGGATTTAGGAGGGCAATCAAAGGGAAAAGAACCACGAAGGGTTCATGCATACATCCCCCACCAAGTCCCAAAGAGAAAGGCCTCGAAATCGCTCCAAGAAAATCGCCAAGAAAGGGCTCCGAAAATCACCAAAAAGGAGAAACGGGAAAGACACATCCAAGCCTTGAGGAACCACGCCGAATCATCTATACATACCAAAGAGGTTCATACAAGGTCTAGCTTGCCGCCCGATCATCCTTCCCTCTCACAAGATCTCACCATGAAGCTCTCAAGCTAGTCCTAAGAAAATCCTAAGGAAAATTGGAAAGAAAAATAGGAAAACCAAATGAGCTAGGGTTCCAACAGATGGCTGCCATCCTCTCACCAC
This sequence comes from Cenchrus fungigraminus, assembly GCA_036936925.1. NCBI lineage: Eukaryota > Viridiplantae > Streptophyta > Magnoliopsida > Poales > Poaceae > Cenchrus > Cenchrus fungigraminus. Next base: position 7,347,939 of record CM072775.1, on the reverse strand, counting down.
TTGGGTTATATGGAGGCAACCGAAAGACGAAAATACCCTTACTAGCTAACTAGGGATATATGCCCCTCAAGAGCGAATTCGGAAATCTTTGTCTTCGCTCCATCAGACGGATGCCCAGCGACCGCAAACTTGCTTAGCCTCGACGCAAGCCTTGCGATCCCGACGTGTGTCCTCTGCTTCGAAGATTCCGGACTGCGTCGTCGCACACCGGTGCTCCTCACCGGTCAGACCCACCGGTCAGACCGGTCTGGAGCTGCTGCACCTCCGTCTTCGGTTCTTCGGTCTTGGCTTTGTGGATCAACCAAGGAACCCAGTGGTTTTCTGGTGAACCACTGGAAACCCTGCGAACTCGGTGTAGCCTCCGCCAATCACCACTCATGACTCGGCTCCCACGTAGTCCCGGCTCGACCTTGGTTTTGAGGCTCAACCAAGAAACCGTCCATGACTTCATCTTGCTGTTCTTGCCACCATGCGGCCCGCACTTGACCCCGCTGGCCACCGGGGTCAAGTGCGGGCCGCATGGTGGCAAGAACGGCAAGATGAAGTCATGGACGGTTTCTTGGTTGAGCCTCAAAACCAAGGTCGAGCCGGGACTACGTGGGAGCCGAGTCATGAGTGGTGATTGGCGGAGGCTACACCGAGTTCGCGGGGTTTCCGGTGGTTCACCAGAAAACCACTGGGTTCCTTGGTTGATCCACAAAGCCAAGACCGAAGAACCGAAGACGGAGGTGCAGCAGCTCCAGACCGGTCTAACCAGTGGGTCTGACCGGTCTGACCGGTGGGTACCAGTCTGACCGGTGAGGAGCACCGGTCTGACCGGTGTGCGACGACGCAGTCCGGAATCTTCGAAGCGGAGGACACGCGTCGGGATCGCAAGGCTTGCGTCGAGGCTAAGCAAGTTTGCGGTCGCTGGGCATCCGTCCGATGGAGCGAAGACAAAGATTTCCGAATTCACCCTTGAGGGGCATGTATCCCTAGTTAGCTAGTAAGGGTATTTTCGTCTTTCGGTTGCCTCCATATAACCCAAGTGGTGAGAGGATGGCAGCCATCTCTTGGAACCCTAGCTCATTTGGTTTTCCTATTTTCCTTAGGATTTTCTTAGGACTAGCTTGAGAGCTTCATGGTGAGATCTTGTGAGAGGGAAGGATGATCGGGCGGCAAGCTAGACCTTGTATGAACCTCTTTGGTATGTATAGATGATTCGGCGTGGTTCCTCAAGGCTTGGATGTGTCTTTCCCGTTTCTACTTTTTGGTGATTTTCGGAGCCCTTTCTTGGCGATTTTCTTGGAGCGATTTCGAGGCCTTTCTCTTTGGGATTTGGTGGGGGATGTATGTGTGAACCCTTCGTGGTTCTTTTCCCTTTGATTCTCCACCCAAATCCGTGAGCAAAGGGGCTCGATTTTGGGGTTTTCTTGGCTCTAGGGTTAGAGGCGTTCTTGGTGGGATTTCCTCGATTCCTCTTGTTTTGACAAGTTTTGGTGGACCAAATCTTGGCTATGGAGTGCCCATGAGGTGTTCCTACTATCCCCAAAGTCTTGTGCAAAACCGTGGAGCGATTCGGGAGATCGGGAGTTGGATTTGGGGGAGTTGACCCGCGGGCGCTGTTCATCCCGAGAGCTCAGGTCACACCGGTCTGACCGGTGCCTCTCACCGGTCTGACCGGTGCAGACTCTCTGTTGAGTTTTGCTCGGGTGAACGTCTTGGTGAGTTCCCTGTTGTCCTGTGTTGCTGTTGTTTCGGGTTTGGTCCTATTTGGAGCTCGGTAGGTCATTTTGGTGTATTTGGGATTTCCTGGCTTAGACCGGTCTGACCGGCGAGCTACACCGGCCTGACCAGTGTAGAGGCCTTTTGTGGAAGTTCTCAGATTTTGCCAGCAGGGACCGGTCTGATCGGTGCTGCTCAACGGCCTGACCGGTGTAGCCCAGTAGCTACTCGAGTTGGTTTTTCCGCTGCGTTCTCGAGTAGGTCTAGGTGGTTGTTGGTTCCTAGGACCAGTAGAACTTTAGTGGCTGCGTGGTCTTGACCAACTTGGGTAGTTGAGTCGGAGACGTGTTTTGGAAGCCGTGTTCGTCTTGTTGGAGTTCTCATCTCCTTCGAGAAGAATTTTTATCGGCTCCCATTCACTCCCCCCCTCTCTGGTTCGCCTAATCGGTCCTTCAATTGGTATCAGAGCCGGTTCGGGTCTTCATTGACTCTTATCAGTCTAAGATCCAAAGATGGCGTACCAGGAACGGGGTTCGGGTCCTCTGCACTTCGATGGGAAGAACTACCAGATGTGGTAGAGGCGGATGGCAGCGTTCCTCCGTGGAAAGGGTCAGATCCTTTGGGACGTTACGGTGAACACAGCTTATGTTCATCCGATGAACTTCCTTGCTCCAGGATCGAGGGATATGTTCGAAGCCAACAACAAGGCTGTCGACTACTTGTTTCGTGCTCTGTGTCAGCCTGAATTCGATCGGGTTCAGACAGAGGACTTAGCTTGTAGGATTTGGGAGCAGTTGAAGGATGCTCATGCTGGGAATGCTCAGGTTCAGGCTCGGATGTACGCGACTTACCGGAGAGAGTACGAGAACTTCACTCATCTCCCCGGCGAGTCCGTCGATGCCCTTTTCCAGCGGTTTACGGTCGTTGTGAACAACATGAGAGCCAATGTGGCCGTGCTCCCATATGATGATCATGATAGAGCCGTGAAGCTCTTGCACTCGTTGGATCATACCGTATGGGATGGGAAGTTTGAGGCTATTGTTGAGTCCGAGAAGTATGACACCTTAACGGTGAACGAGCTGTTCTCGAAGCTCAAGTCGGCTGAGTTGGACCGTGGTATGACAGCCAAGATCGAGAGCCCGACTGATTCTCATAGTCTCGCTCTCGTTGGTGGCAAAGGAGCTAAGTCTAAAGCTAACGCATCCTCCAGGATGTACTCTCTGTCTTCTTTGATGTCTTTGCCAGACGAGGAGTTCGACGTGCTTGGAGAGGACGAGCTGGCGTTGCTGACCAAGCGGTTCGAGAGGCTGCACGAGAACCGGGTGAACACGAGGAGGACAGCACGGACGTGCTTTCAGTGCGGCAAGCCAGGACACTTCGTCGCTGACTGCCCGGAGAAGACGGAGAACAAGGACGGCTACAAGGACGGCTACAGGCACCGGTCGAGCAAGTATGGCAAGTACCATCGAGGCGCGATCACAAGCACAAGAACAAGCACAAGGACGAGCGACGGTCGAGGAAGAAGGACGGCCGCGGCAGGAAGGCCCGAGCGATGGTCGGAGCGAGCGACGTCGACTCCAGCTCCACCTACTCCTCCTCGAGCTCGAGTAGCAGTGAAGATGAAGATGATTGGCGCAGGAACAAGAAGGCGTCCAGGAACTTGAGCGGGTTGAGCTGCTTCGCGGGAAATGGCTTCTGCGGCATGGCTCGTAGTTCCGGCAGCAAGAAGAGTCACCAGAGCGACTCGGACTCCGACTCCGAGGATGAGGTATGTGATGAGCTCTCCTCTTTGCGCAAGGAGAATGATGAGTTGGTTGACTTGCTTGATAATCGCGATCACATGCTTAGAGAGGCCAAGAAGATGAGGAAAGAGCTTAGGGCCTCACTAGAAGATGCTAGGAACCGTGTGGCTGAGCTAGAAACCCAGAACCTAGATGCTAAGCTTGAGATTGATTCGCTTAAGGCTTCTCCTGTGGTTTCTGATGAGATTGATTACTGTGATTGCTCTGTGTACCTAGCTGATCTTACTGCTCTTAAGGATAAGCATGCTTCTACTTGTGATGAACTAGATATGCTTAGGGTTGAAGTGGCTGAGCTTAAGTCTAGACCTGCTTTGCTAGGTGCTTGCACTTCTTGCCCTGTTTTGCATGGAAAGATTGATGAGATGCATGCTTACACTGTTTCGCTTGAGGCTAAGTTGAAAGAGCCTATTCCCACTTCTTGCTCTACTTGTGAATTGCATACGGTTAAGAATTTGGAGCTTGCGCATTATGTTGATCGCTTGCAGGATGAGAATGATGAGCTGAGGAAATGTATGAGCTGGTTGTCGGGTCAGGAGCCTCAGCTTGGTATCATGATAGCGTCTTTCAAACGCTATGATGGTCAGGCACTTGGAGCTGACAAGCTTGGAGAGAATAGTGGTGATGGAGTTGAGAGAGTTGGAGAGATCCCTATCCCACCAACAAACAGACACAAGAACAAGTTTGAGCCCAAGCCTAACCATCTCAGAAACAAACTTGACACTACTCCAGATCCACCCATATTCCCTCACCCAACAAATGATTTCCAGAAACCGGTGAAGTTTGTGAGCCCAAAGGGAGGTGTGGAAGGAGAGAAGAAGGGTGAGAAACCGAGTGGGCAGCCCCAACCCAAGCCAAAGCCTAAGCCACAGCCCATGAAGTTCCATTGTGGGTATTGTGGGAGAGATGGTCACAAGGATGAGTTTTGCTTCAAGAGGAATCGTGAGGAGAGAATGGCTAGAGAGTGGGTTAACAAGGACAGGTACCACCCCTCTAATGGTGTACCTGAGCCTCGCATGCAGATGCCCAGGGCCAAGGCGATTGTGAGGACGGTTCCGGCTTGGGGAGACCGGAAGGCAGTAGGTGGTGCTGCTGGCTGAGCTACACCGGTCAGACCGGTGTGCTACACCGGTCAGACCGGTGCAGGTCTGGGCAGACAGCGAGTTGGTTTTTGTGCTCGTGAGGATGCTCGGTTTAGTTCTGGTGGTCGTGGTTCTGGTGGTTGGTCTGGAAAGTTTGTAGGTGGTCAGTTTCCTAGGCGTTCTCCACCTCGTGCTCAATACGGGGGTGGGAGGAGTCGTAGCTTTGAGATGGAGAGGAGGAACGATCCACGGTTTTCCTTTCGTGGCTTTCGTCCTCCTCCAGCTAGAGAGGGTTGGTTCCCTCGTAGTGGTTACCGTGGTGGTGTTCGTGGTAGTAGCTTTGATAGGCGTGATGATTTGGTTTGTGCTAACCCCACTTTGGAGCAAATGGCTCGGCACTGGTTTTACTCTTTTGGTACTAACCCCAGTGCTGAGTCGTTTGTTCACTCACGTGCTCGCTTTTGAATTTCAGGTGGGAGACTTGAGGAACGTTTGGTTGATTGACTCCGGTTGCTCGAGGCATATGACCGGAGACAAGGGGTGGTTCTCAAGTCTCGTCCCGGTGGTGTCCAAGACATACATCACCTTTGGGGACAATGGGCGAGGGCGTGTGCTATCAGAAGGTGAGATCAAGGTAAGTGACAAGTTCACTCTCAGGCGTGTTGCTCTTGTTCAATCGCTGGGGTTCAATTTGCTTTCTGTGTCCCAGTTGTTGGATGAGGGCTTTGAGGTGTTGTTTCGGCCTGGTGGTTCTCAGATTTTAGATTCTCGAGGGGACCTTGTTTGCATGGTCGTTCCCGAGGGTCAAGTGTTCCGAGCTGATTTCTCTCAGTCTTCTGGTGTGGAGTGTTGTTTTTTGGCTGGTTCTTCGAGTGAGTTGTGGAAGTGGCATAGGAAGTTGGGTCACTTGAGCTTTGACCTTTTGTCTCGCTTGAGTAAACTCAGTTTGGTCCGAGGATTGCCACGGTTGAGGTTTGAGAAAGAGTTGGTTTGTGCGCCGTGTAGGCATGCCAAGATGGTAGCCTCTTCTCACCCGCCTCTCACCGATGTGATGACTGAGCGCCCATGCGAGCTGCTCCATATGGACCTTGTTGGCCCAGCTCGTGTGCGATCTGCGGGTGGGAAGTGGTATGTCCTTGTTGTGGTGGACGACTACTCACGGTATGCGTGGGTGTTCTTTCTTGAGGAGAAAGGGGAGACATTTTGTTTTGTTCGAGATCTTGTCTTGAGGTTAAGAAACGAGAGGCACGGAGATGCCATACGAGCGATCCGCAGTGACAATGGCTCGGAATTCAAAAACTCTCGCTTCGAAACCTTTTGCCATGAGTTGTGTCTTGAACACCTGTTTTCGAGTCCGTATACGCCTCCCCAGAATGGCGTTGTGGACAGGAAAAACAGGACCTTGTGCGAGATGGCTCGGACGATGCTCGACGAGCATAGGACTCCGAGAAGGTTCTAGGCTGAGGCGGTCAATACCGCGTGCTATGTGTCGAACAGGATCTACCTCAGGGTTCATAAGAAGAAAACCTGTTACGAGTTGATGCACGGTCGCACACCCAAGGTGAGTCACTTCCATGTCTTTGGTTGTAAATGCTTCATTCTGAAGAAAGGGAAGAAGTTGGACAAGTTCGAGGCTAGGTCTGTCGATGGCATTTTCTTTGGTTATGCATCTCATTCTAGAGCATTTCGTGTGCTCAATCTTGAAACTAACCAAATCGTGGAGACTTGCGAGGTAACCTTCGACGAGACACAGCCACGTAGTCAGCTTGTTTTTGAGTGTGCAGGTGACGACGAACTTGGCGAGGAGATCTTTCAGGAGGAGGAGAATGAACATGGAGATGATGAAGATGGCGGTGTGGTGCCCGCAGCTGAACATGTACCTACTACTTCGACGACGATCGTGAACGGGCCCTCTCCCACACCTACAACGACAAATCCAGATCAAGGCGAAGCTGCTGTTGAGGGGGAGGTAGCACCAAGGCGAGAACCTCCCCAGTGAGTGCAAGTGGATTACCCAGCTTCGAGAATCATCGGCGACATGAATGAACGCACTACACGGTCGAGGGTTCGGAACAATTCTCATTTCGCTCATGCTGCTTTTGTTGCCACCTTTGAGCCCAAAGACATTAGACACGCGCTATCTGATCATAATTGGGTTAATTCGATGCATGAGGAGTTGGAGAATTTTGAGAGGAACCAAGTTTGGGTGTTGGTTGACCCTCCTCCAGGGTGTAAGCCGATTGGGACAAAATGGGTGTGGAAAAATAAAGAGGGAGAGAAAGGACAAGTGGTGAGGAACAAGTCGAGACTTGTTGCTCAGGGGTTCAGTCAGAAAGAGGGGATCGACTACGAGGAGACTTTCGCTCCTGTAGCTCGTTTGGAGGCGATCAGGATCCTTCTAGCCTTTTCCATGGCTAAAGGGTTCAAGTTGTACCAGATGGATGTGAAGAGTGCTTTCCTGAACTGTGTGTTGGAGGAAGAGGTGTTTGTGAGGCAACCACCGGGGTTTGAGAGTGAGAAGTACCCCCACTGGGTGTACAAGTTGAGGAAGGCGTTGTATGGGTTGAAGCAGGTGCCTAGAGCTTGGTATGGTAGGTTGAGGGTGTTCCTATTTGAGAGAGGGTTTGAGATGGGGAAGGTCGATCAGACCTTGTTTCTCCTCAGGCAGGGCAGAGATATACTGATTGTGCAGGTATACGTGGATGATATTGTCTTTGGTGGCTCGTCTAACTCTCTTGTTGCAAGGTTTGCAGAAGACATGAGCAGGGAATTTGAGATGAGCATGATGGGTGAGTTGCAGTTCTTCCTCGGGCTACAGATCAAGCAATCAAAGGAAGGAACATTCGTGCACCAAGCTATGTACACCAAGGACATTGTGAGGAAGTTCAAGATGGAGGACTCCAAGGCCATGGCGACGCCTATGAGTACGACTACAGCTCTTGTTGCGGACGAGGAAGGTGAACACGTGGACCAGAAGGAGTACCGGAGCATGATCGGGTCACTCCTCTACTTGACGGCGACGAGGCCGGACATCCAATTCTCGGTATGTCTGTGCGCTCGTTTTCAAGCGTCTCCGAGGACTTCACATCGGCAAGCAGTCAAGCGCATATTCAGGTATTTGCGACATACTCCCGACTTTGGCCTTTGGTACTCCGCGTCTTCTTCTTTGGCTCTTCATGGATTTTCGGACGCGGATTTTGCCGGGTGTCGGTTGGATAGGATGTCCACTTCTGGGACTTGCCAGTTCTTGGGTTCTTCTTTGGTGTCTTGGTCTTCCCGCAAACAGTCGAGTGTTGCTCAATCCACTACCGAGGCAGAGTATGTGGCCGCAGCTAGTTGCTGCTCTCAGCTCCTTTGGATCACATATACCATGAGTGACTTTGGTGAGGAGTATACCCATGTTCCACTTCAATGTGATAGCACCAGTGCCATAAGCGTTGCGAAGAACCCAGTGCTCCATTCCAAAACCAAGCACATAGAAGTGAGGTATCATTTTCTGAGGGACAACATAGAGAAAGGAAAAATCGCTTTGATCCATGTACCCACACATGACAAGCTAGCCGATATTTTCACCAAACCCCTAGATCAAGCAACTTTCACTCGTTTGCGGGGGGAGCTTGGTGTGTGTTTGATTTCCTGAGTTGGTGTGTGGGAGCTCCTTTGTAGCATATGTATAACTTTCCTTTGTGCATTTCTTGCATTTGGCATGGCATATGTAACATGATGTATAGGCATCTTTGTATCTTAGGTTGCATGCATTTTGTATCATATGCATTGTTTAGGAAAAGCTTCTCCTATATACAGTGTTCACCATGGAATGATATGTATGTCTTTATGAGCTAGTTTGGTAAGCTATGGTTAGTTTGGCTTAGCTCTTGATAATCTTGGTTTATATCCATGGTTGATGGCTATGTTTTCAAAAAGGTCACATGTATGCTCTCTTGTGAGTAAATGCCTTTATATGATCTTAACATGTTTTAGTGGCTTGTCTATACTTAATTTGTGGTTGGATAGCTTATTTTGATCATATGGGGCCAAAGGCTCATTTGCCATCATGAATGTTTAGCCCCCATGCTTGATCTTGTGGAGGGGCATAAGTTCCTTTTTGTCGCAAACACATTTCATGTACCAATTTCAAATCTGAAAATGAAATGTAAATTGCTTGAAAATGTGCTCCCATGTCATATGTGCTAATTTTAATTTGCTTTGGGTGCTAAACCGTTGCATGATGCCTACAAATGACAAGTCTCATATATAGAAGTAGGCACATGGCTCGGTGGCTTTGACATGACATGAGGTGCTTGTGGGTGTTTGGTCTTATGCTTAGAATGGTTGTCCTAGCATGAAGTTTGTGTGGCTTTGCCATTTTGACATGTTTTGCTCATGTTTAGGACTTTGCTCATGAGAGGGTAAATTTTCGCAAAATTCCTCAATTCTATCTTAGCTTCGGGTAATGGTTGTGAAACTTGGTGATCTTGTAGTTGATGTCATTACGAAGCTATAGAGTATCTAACTTGCTCATTTGGACATGTGTAGCATCCTTTGTTGAATTTCGTCTATTTGAGAAGCTCTAAGTTGCATTTTTTGCATTTTTGGATTGATTCTTGCATTGTCAACAAGGGGGAGAAGTTTGAGCATGTTTTGGCTTGTTGCATGCATTTAGAAGGTTTCCAAGTGGTTTCGAGCTAGTTTTGAGCTCGGGCAGTTTCCAGTTTTTCCCAGGTGGTCATCGGCCTGACCGGTGAGGTACACCGGTCTGACCGGTGTGAGGTTCAGGTGCTGGGCGATCTAGCACACCGGTCTGACCGGTGTGGTTGACCGGTCTGACCGGTCCAGAGCAAAGCTGAAGCAGCTGCTCTGTTTTGCGAGGTGGTTTGCATGCATTCGTCCAGGGGGAGTTGCATTGGTTCAGGGGGAGCTTGCATGTGTGCAGGGGGAGCTCTTTGTGGTTTTCGAGCTTTGGATTGTTGGCTTGTGCTTTTTGCTTGAGCATGGTTGTGTCTCGGATGTGTCGAGCCGTTGCCCTTGCCTAAGGGGTCCGAGACTTGTCTTCTTCAAGTGATCTTGCTCTTTGCCTTTCTTTGGCTTTCGATCGCTTGTTGGAGTTTCTTTTAGTCGTTTCTTTTCCTTTTCTCTTGGTTACCAAAACGTGTGTGTTGTCAGTGCACTCATCAAGGGGGAGATTGAGAGCCATGTGTGGTTCAAGGACCGGTGGATGATCGCTTCCTGGTGTGATGAGTGATTGACAACGTGGTGTGGACTGATTCTTGGCTAAGTATTGCAGGTGCAGGTTGCGGCTTGACTGGTGTTGGTGCAGGTGAAGAACAAGCGCGAAAGGTCGTTGCCAGTGAGGCCTCCAGGTGTGGAGAAGACAAGTAGGCTTGGTTCGAGGGACCCGGTGGCCAGCGGGGTCAAGTGCGGGCCGCATGGTGGCAAGAACGGCAAGATGAAGTCATGGACGGTTTCTTGGTTGAGCCTCAAAACCAAGGTCGAGCCGGGACTACGTGGGAGCCGAGTCATGAGTGGTGATTGGTGGAGGCGACAATGAGTTCGCGGGGTTTCCGTTGGTTCACCAGAAAACCACTGGGTTCCTTGGTTGATCCACAAAGCCAAGACCGAAGAACCGAAGACGGAGGTGCAGCAGCTCCAGACCGGTCTGACCGGTGGGTACCGGTCTGACCGGTGAGGAGCACCGGTCTGACCGGTGTGCGACGACGCAGTCCGGAATCTTCGAAGCGGAGGACACGCGTCGGGATCGCAAGGCTTGCGTCGAGGCTAAGCAAGTTTTCGGTCGCTGGGCATCCGTCCGATGGAGCGAAGACAAAGATTTCCGAATTCGCCCTTGAGGGGCATGTATCCCTAGTTAGCTAGTAAGGGTATTTTCGTCTTTCGGTTGCCTCCATATAACCCAAGTGGTGAGAGGATGGCAGCCATCTCTTGGAACCCTAGCTCATTTGGTTTTCCTATTTTTCTTCCTATTTTCCTTAGGATTTTCTTAGGACTAGCTTGAGAGCTTCATGGTGAGATCTTGTGAGAGGGAAGGATGATCGGGCGGCAAGCTAGACCTTGTATGAACCTCTTTGGTATGTATAGATGATTCGGCGTGGTTCCTCAAGGCTTGGATGTGTCTTTCCCGTTTCTACTTTTTGGTGATTTTCGGAGCCCTTTCTTGGCAATTTTCTTGGAGCGATTTCGAGGCCTTTCTCTTTGGGATTTGGTGGGGGATGTATGTGTGAACCCTTCGTGGTTCTTTTCCCTTTGATTCCCCACCCAAATACGTGAGCAAAGGGGCTCGATTTTGAGGTTTTCTTGGCTCTAGGGTTAGAGGCGTTCTTGGTGGGATTTCCTCGATTCCTCTTGTTTTGACAAGTTTTGGTGGACCAAATCTTGGCTATGGAGTGCCCAGGAGGTGTTCCTACTATCCCCAAAGTCTTGTGCAAAACCGTGGAGCGATTCGGGAGATCGGGAGTTGGATTTGGGGGAGTTGACTCGCGGGCGCTGTTCATCCCGAGAGCTCAGGTCACACCGGTCTGACCGGTGCCTCTCACCGGTCTGACCGGTGCAGACTCTCTGTTGAGTTTTCCTCGGGTGAACGTCTTGGTGAGTTCCCTGTTGTCCTGTGTTGCTGCTGTTTCGGGTTTGGTCCTATTTGGAGATCGGTAGGTCAGTTTGGTGGATTTGGGATTTCCTGGCTTGGACCGGTCTGACCGGCGAGCTACACCGGTCTGTCCGGTGTAGAGGCCTTCTGTGGAAGTTCTCAGATTTTGCCAGCAGGGACCGGTCTGACCGGTGCTGCTCACCGGCCTGACCGGTGTAGCCCAGTAGCTACTCGAGTTGGTTTTTCCGCTGCATTCTCGAGTAGGTCTAGGTGGTTGTTGGTTCCATGGACCAGTAGCACTTCAGTGGCTGCGTGGTCTTGACCAACTTGGGTAGTTGAGTCGGAGACGTGTTTTGGAAGCCGTGTTCATCTTGTTGGAGTTCTCATCTCCTTCGAGAAGAATTTTTATCGGCTCTCATTCACTCCCCCCCTCTCTGGTTCACCTAATCGGTCCTTCACTATATTCATGTTAGGTTCAACATTTTTATTGACCGAAATGACATCTCTTACCTTAGGAAGTGGTTCTTTGATTTCTTGTATGGTCGGTTCATCTTTCTTGACCTTCGGTTCGTCTTTTTCAGAAATTTCAGCAAGCATTTCCGACTTGCTTTTGTCGTTTTGCTCCTCCCGACATCGTCTTTGCCAATCTCTAATCAAGGCCACCCCATTTCTGATTTTTTTGTAGGAGTTGGGCGGCTTCCGTGAGTGTTTTCTCCATGAGATCCCCTCCTGCACACATTTGAACATATTCCATGCAACTAGGGGTTAGGGAAAATAAAAATGTATGCAAAAGTACATCACCAGGGAATCCGAGTCTTGGTCCTTGTCCAACTAGCTCATTGAAATGATTCCACGCTTGATCTATCACTTCTTCTTCTCCTTGCTTAAAAGTAATCACTTCCCTCCTTATATGTTGGATCTTGCTTATAGGGAAGAACTTGGCACAAAATTTTTTCATCAATTGATTTCAATTTCCCTCGACTTTGAAGGACGCAAATGAATACCACTTCATTACTTCACCGGCAAGTGAGTAGGGGAAGAGATTCCATTTAAATCAAGCATCGGGGACTCCCTCTTGTCATACTGTATTGCATAATGTCATGAAGTGTTGGATATGTCTATATGGGTTGTCTGTCTCCACCCCTTAGAATGGATTAGGTGCCGCCATCTCGATGATTCGAGCCTTGATCACGTACCTTGTCGCTTCGAGCCTCGAATCCAACTTTTGTACCTTGATGTCCTCACATCGTGGGCTAGCATAATCCCTTAATGATTTCTCCGATTCCTCCAAAGGATGTTCGACAAACGCCATCTAGACAACAAAAACAAAACAAAAAAACAAAAAAAGGCTTTTCGTAGAAAACTAGGGTTAGATGTTAGTAATCAACAAAATTAATGCAAGATTAAACGTAGCAAACTGGCTTGCTCCCCGGCAAAAGCGCTAGAAAAAGGGCTTGTTGATGGTTCAAAACCGTGTTGAAGTTCACCGCAGGCACACGGGTGACTTGGTGCTTTTTTCACTATGGAGAGATCCCCAAGGTTCTTGTCAATCCACGGAGCAAGGGATATACTAGCGTCTAACCAAGCACTAATCTAGTTGATTCAAACCTTTGGATGAGAGATTAACTATAAACAAAGGACTATCTAATCTATGAACTAAGACAAGGCAAAACCAATCTAATCTAGGTTAAACAAGAGACGTAAGATACACAAGTTATGGAGAACATTTTCCCATGGAGTCCATGGGTACTTGAAGATGCAATCGCCAAACATGATAAAACCGATTTAATCTATCTAAGCATGTGAACAAGGTTTAGCCTTTTCCCTTCCCTCGTACTGTCACTCCGCGAAGGTAAAATCGGTTATAAGCCTTAAAGAACACAAAACGTTTATTCGATCTACGGGAGCAACCCGAAAAGCATGGTGGCCAAACCTTAAGCATTAAAGTATAGCCAACGAGGAAGCGATAGATTAAACTCCAAACAATAGTCGGCGATTACACACCAAGATCCATTACAACTCCATGGACAAACGGTGAATCTACTCCATCAAGATGCTAAGCATGGTACCGTTGAACGTTGTAGATGCCTCCAATGAAGATTGATCTTCGCCGTCCTCCAACTCCGGCGGCGCCGCGGTAAGGCCTCGGCGTCCTCCTCCTTGTGGTGATCTACTTCGATTTGGCGGTTCTCTGATGAATGGATTGATCCATCCCCTTCCCTTGGGCACCTAGGGGGTTGTACTTATACCCTTGGGGAGCCTTGGGTCGTGCTCCACCTTGCTTTGCTCGAGATCCTCCTTGGGAGAGAAGCAAACATGGTTTCCATAAAATCAGCCTCGTCCAGATTTTCCTAATTCGCAGCCCTTCCTTGCCGACGTCATATCTCCCACGTACGGACTCCAAATAATGCAAATTCGGTGTCTATATTGTGTGCCACGAAATTATCTCCAACTTTGGTATTCATTGCTTTCCTTGAAAACAAAGATAAGATCCCCAAAACAGCCTCGAAAGATAATCTGTCTGATTTCAGACTCATCTGCGCAGCAGGTATTTCGGGGGCCATATCTCCTAGCTCCTTGACCCGAATTGGGCCTTCCATATGTCCAAATTGAAGCTCTCGTCGAGGTCCACAACTTTGGTATTCAAACTTTTGCTATTAGAGGCCGTTTAAGTCTCCAAATCTGCACCGAAAGATCATGCTGTTCTGGGCCTCGCGAATATCTCTCAGGCTGAGTTGATCTCGTGGGTAAACCTCCAAGTCTCAAGGGCCTGGGCCCTCTGGTCCACTTCAGGCCCGCCATCCTTCACGTGGCTTTTCTTGCAATTTTGACATTTTGTATCTTCGCATATGGGCTTTATACGTCATTATCCCCGCGATCAAGATAAGGGGTCTTGTCGCATGAACTCCCGCATCTTCTGTTTAGGTCCTCGGAGTTTCACGACTTCATGCTTTGGTTCTTGGGTCATTTGGAGTCATGTTCACTTCGTGTCTTGACTTGTGCCGGGCTTCGTGATCTTCTCATAAAGTGCTCGATGAACTCTACCCGGAAGTCCTCATTTAAGCACTTAAATCCTGCGTAAACAACATACTCCAAAAACCGCATACAAGTGCGAACTTGTTACATAATTAGTATGCCTAGTGGCAGGTTAGTTATAATTCAACGCTCAAACCATAGTGTAACAAGTGCTCTAGGTTGACGGAAATCGACCGCCAACAATGTGCCTTTGCCGGACTTTGTCTGTTGCGCTCGGACAATTACTTTTTGTCGGATGCGATTCTTGTCACATTGTGCTGGGCGAGACGGCTGGCGACCTCATGCTGCATTACACTATTGCCCTCGCAAACCTACAATTCACCTCTCCAACTAGCCTGACTCCGCGTCAGACGGCCTAGCTACCACATGGTTTTATACCTGCGAGTTCTACGACCTCTTCAAGTCTACGACCTACCACGATCTCACCCGACGACATTCGCACCTGCTACAGCTCTGCGTCTTATTTGCACCCTCTGTGGCTCTGCGTCCTGGTGCACCCGCTATGGCTCTGCACGTAAACGGACCTTGTACCAAACAGCCTATATTTTTGTCTCCCGAGCAGAATGGTCATAGGTTCGATTGAAGACCTTCCGGGGTAGGCGTGCCTCGCTGCTCTGCCAGATTCGTCTGGGCGCTTGGAGTCCAGAATCAACCACGTCTACGATATTCTATGATTTTCGACAGGCCTCCTGAAGGTCGGTGTGCCCGCTACCCTGGTCGCCAATACCACAGTACCATGGCTCTGCTGGATAATTGGCAGCTATGCTGGTTGTCTGGGTAACAAAATGGCCTTCCCGGAGGTCGGTGTGCCTCAATTCCTTGGCCCTTCACGACCTTGTGAGGACCAGGTGTGTCCGAGGACCAGTGGAGGGTCGCTCCTTAGTGATGAGTGATTGACAACGTTGTGTGGACTGATGCTTGGCTAAGTGTGCAGGTACAGGTTGCGGCTTGACTCGTGTCGGTGCTGGTGAAGAAAAAGTGCGAAAGGCCTGAGCCGTGGCGGCCTCCGGGTGATGGAGTGGCAAGTAGGCTTGGTTCGATGGACCCGGTGGCCGATGGGGTCAAGTGCGAGCCGTGCGGTGCAAGACTGGCAGGCTGAAGTCGTGAACATGGGCCGGTGCAAGGTAGCGGTTGAAGCCCGAAGCTTGCACGCGGGGTTTGGTGGTTTGGCCACAAAACCATCCGGTGGACGGTTTCTTGGTTTGGGCCTCAAAACCAAGCCCGAAGGCCCGAGGCGACGGAGACGGTGATCCGGGAGCTTCGGGAAGCTTCGAGGCGGGGGGCACGTGGTGTGATCGCGGGGCTTGCGTCGAAGCTAAGCAAGGCCGCGGTGGAAGCGTGTCTGCTCGATGAAGACTTGACCAAAATGCCCCTGAGGGGTTGTATCTTCATTTAAGCAGTAGGGGTAGCGTGGTCATTTACCTCCCTCTGATGGACTTCGTATAAATAGCGGAGAGGTGGATGGCATCTCTCTCTCTCTCTCGGACTCTAGGGCTTTCTCCCTCGGTAGATTTTCTCTGAACTGCTTCTTTTCCCTCTGGATTCCTTAGGCTAGACTCTTGTACAGAATCTGACCTCTGGATGTATGGAAGCATTCGGCGTCCCGATGATCTCCTAGTCCTCTGTGATTTTCGTGTCATTTTTTTGGGACTATTTTTGGGAGTTTTCGTTCTTGGCTCGATTCATGATTTTGGAGGCGTTTCTTCACGGATTTCTTTGAGGGGATCATGGGTGGATGCCTTGCGCATCTTTGTGTGTGATCTTGACCCCTCAAACGCTGTGGACAGCCTTCGATTCGTTCGTTTTTGGTTGGTGCCCAAGTTCATGGTGGTGGTTCGGTTGATCCGCGATTCCCGGTGATTTAGTGGCTTAGGAGTCAAGATTTTTGGGGCATAGCATCCTTGTGTGACGCTTTACATCTCCCCAAAATCTTGTCTCAAGAGCTTCAACCGTTTGGGAGATCCGGTGATGGAAAGGTTGGGTTGACTCCCGAGCTCGAGCTTTTTCTGTTCTGTTCGTGCTTGGCGGACGGTCCGCGGGTCCCTGGCGGACGTTCCGCGTGGCTAGGGTTCGTCACGTGTTCTTCATGTTCGTCGCGTGTTCTTGAGCACTTTCGTTTCGATCTGGTTGGATCCCAGGGTTTGGCTGCGAAGCGTTTGGCGGACAGTCCGCGGTGGTTCCACGGACGGTCCGCGTGGAGGGTTTTCTGGCGGACGGTCCGCGTGCTCACCACAGACAGTCCGAATTTCAGGGGTGCGCCACTGGAGGTTCTGGTCGTTCTATCGGACGGTCCGCGGAGACCTGACGGACAGTCCGCGCAGCCATCGCGGACGGTTCGCCAGGTGCATTCCAGATTTGATCAAGTTCTTTGATTCTTGCTTTGGTGCTTCCGCTCTTTGCTCCTAGGCTTCTCTCGTGATCTTCTAGGCTTGTGTGAGTCTCGTTTGGAGCTTCCTTTGTGTGCAAGGATTCGTGGAGTGGCAATCGGGGCATAGGCCGAGTTTGACTTTAGGGAAGAATTTTTATCGGCTCCCATTCACTCCCCCCTCTCTGGTCGCCCGATTCGGTCCTTCAATTGGTATCAGAGCCGGTTACGGATCTTCGTGGTTCTAACCAGTCTAAGATCCAAAGATGGGCGATTACGGCAAGGGGTCGGGTCCTCCGCACTTTGATGGCAAGAATTACCCGATGTGGGAGAGGCGCATGGGCGCGTTTTTGCGAGGGAAGGGAACTCTTATCTGGGAGGTCACTCAGAATCCTCATTATGTCATCCCAGATAGTTTTCTGCTTCCATGATCGCGGGACATGTTTGAGGCCAACAGCAAGGCCGTTGATTACTTGTTCCGTGCTCTCTGTGCCTCGGAGTTTGATCGAGTGTACGGAGCGGATGTGGCCGGAAAGATTTGGCTCAAGTTGAAGAATGCTCATGTTGGCAACGCCCAAGTGCAAGCCCGGATGTTTACCACTTACCGGAGAGAGTACGAGAACTTCACTCATCTCCCCGGTGAGTCGACCGATGCTATGTTTCAGTGCTTCACTTGCATAGTCAACAACATGAGGGCCAATGTGACAGTGCTCCCATACACGGATCATGATCAAGCTATCAAGCTTTTGCATGCCCTGGATAGGTCCGTATGGGAAGCCAAGATCGAGGCCATTGAGGAGTCGAGCGCGTATGATACGCTTTCGCTCGATGAGCTGTTCTCCAAGCTCAAGTCTTCAGAGGTCGATCGTGGCTTGAGAGCCAAGAGCGAGAGACCCACTGATCCTCATAGTTTGGCTCTCGTCTTAGGATCGAGAACTAACGCTAACCCTGGTGGTTTCTATTTGTCTTGTCTTGTGTCCTTGCCAAATGAGGACTTTGATGTGCTGAGCGAGGACGATCTCGCCTTGTTGAGCAAGAGGTTTGGGCGGATGTACGAGAACCGCAAGAATGCAAGGCGGAGCTCGGGGATGTGCTATCGGTGCGGGAAGCACGGGCACTTCATCGCTGAATGCCCTGAAGCCATGGAGATCAAGAACGACTACAAAGGCAAGCCCAAGCATGACTACAACAAGCACCGCTCCCGGAATGACTACAAGGACAAGCACAAGGACAAGAGCGAGAGAAGGCACAAGAAGAGTGGCGGCCACAAGAGGAAGACCGCTTGAGCGATGGTGGCCGCAGCGAGCGACATCGACTCGACATCAAGTGATGCTTCCTCCGACTCGAGCAGCGAGGAAGAGCAAGAGAAGCGCAAGGACAAGCGGCACACGGGCAAGAACATCACCGGCTTGAGCTTCGTCGCACAAGGAGGCTTTTGCGGCATGGCGCATTCCAAGAAGAGTGGGAGGCACAGCTCGGATTCGAACTCCGACTCCGATGAAGAGGTACGACAAGATCCCAACTTCTTGCTAGAGGAGAATGCTAGGCTCAATGAGTTGCTTGATAACCGTGATGATGTGCTTAGAAAGACCAACAAGGAGAAGAGAGAATTTAGGTCTCTGTTGGATGATGCTAAGGACAAAGTAGCCGAGCTTGAATCCTTGCTTGTGGATGCTAGGAATGAAATAGCCGCTTTGAAATCTGCTCCTGTTGTGTCGGATGAAATTGATTGTGGTGATTGTTCAGTTTTTCTTGCTGACTTGCCTGCCCTCAAGGAGAAACATGCCTCTGTTCTTGAGGAACTAGATATGGTTAGGATTGAGTGTGATGAATTGAAGTCTAGGCCAGCTTTGTTAGGAGCTTGTACATCATGTCCTATTTTGCATGCTAGGCTAGATGAATCTCACACTAGAATTGTTTCTCTTGAGGCGGCATTGAAAGCTCCTCTTCCTACATCATTTTCAACCTGTGAAATGCATGCTTTGAAAAACATGGAACTTGCAAACTATGTTGATCGTTTGCAGGATGAAAATGATGAATTGAGAAAAATGATGGGGTGGTTGTCTGGGCATGAGCCACAATTGAGTATGATGTTGGCTCAGTTTAAGAGGTTTGATGGTCAGGCGTTGGGGGCTGACAAGTGTGGTGAGAAGAGTGGTGAGGGAGAAGAGAAAGTTGGAGAGATCCCCATTCCATCACATAGCACACCAATGAACAAATTTGCACCCAAGCCAAACCATCTCAGAAACAAGCTAGACACAACCCCAGATCCTCCAGTGTTCCCCCACAAAGTTGAAAACTACCAAAAACCCATCAAGTTTGTGAGCACCCAGGGGAGTGTCTTTGATGGGAAGACAGGAGAGAAAGCTAGAGAGAAGCTTGTAGAGAAGCCACAGCCTAAGCCAGTGCCGATCCGCTTCCATTGTGAGTATTGTGGTAGGGATGGGCATAAGGATGAGTTCTGTTTCCGGAGGAAGAGGGATGAGAGGTTTGCAAGGGAGATGGCAAACAAGGACAGGTACCACCTTGCTCGTGGTGTGCCTGAGCCTCGTAGAGGGCCTCTACCTAGGGGTAATGTGTTTGTGAGGACAGTTCCCACTCGTGGAGGTTGAGGTGTGTTCCCTTAGAGAGATAAGCGTGTTGGGTTTGGGCGTGGTGAGTTGGCTCGACGTGTTCCTTCTCGTGACCGTTACGAGTTTGGGAGGCATGATCGGAGCTTTGGGTCTCAGATGGACTACGGGCCACATTTTCCCCCTCGTGGTGCACGTACTCCTCCAGTGAGACGTGACAGGTCCTTTGGTGGTAGGCGTGAGAGGGCTCCGCCTGGAAGCTTTGGGAGGATGGATTTTGCTAACCCTTCCTTTGAGCAAATGGCTCAGCACTGGTTTAACTCTTTTGGTATTAACCCCAGTGTTGAGTCGCTTGCTCATTCTCGTCCTCGTTTTTGATTGCAGGTGGGAGGCTTGGAGACCTTTTGGTTGATCGACTCCGGTTGCTCAAGACACATGACCGGAGATCGTGAGTGGTTCTCCAGCCTCACCCCGGTGAGTACGAGGGAGTACATCACTTTCGGGGATAATGGGAGAGGACGAGTGCTTGCAGAAGCTATGGTGAAGGTGAGTAGCTAGGTGACCTTAAGAAGTGTGGCCCTGGTCAAGTCACTTGGTTTCAACCTGTTGTCAGTATCTCAATTACTAGACGAAGGTTTTGAGGTTCGTTTCAAGTCGGGTGCTTCTCGTGTGCTTGATTCTCGAGGCGATCTTGTCTGTACGATCGTCCACGAGGGTCAAATCTTTCGTGCTGATTTTTCCCAGTCTGTTGGTCCTCCTCGATGCTTTGTTGCTGGCGTTTTAGCTGAGCTTTGGAAATGGCATAGGAGGTTGGGACACTTGAGCTTTGAGTTGCTTTCCCGCTTGAGTGGTCTTGATCTTGTCCGAGGATTGCCTAAGTCGAAATTCGAGAAGGATTTGGTTTGTGGTTCTTGTCGGCATGGAAAGATGGTTGCCACTTCTCACGCACCTCTGACTTCTGTCATGACGGAGCGACCTTGTGAGCTGTTGCACATGGATTTGGTTGGGCCAGCTCGTGTTCGCTCTGCCGGTGGGAAGTGGTATGTTCTTGTGGTTGTTGATGACTTTTTGAGGTACTCTTGGGTTTTCTTTTTGGAGGATAAGAGTGAGACATTTGGCTTTGTTCGAGACTTGATCTTGAGGTTGAAGAATGAGAGACATGGTGATGCCATTCGAGCTATACGCAGTGACAATTGCACGGAGTTTAAGAACTCTCATTTTGATGCCTTTTGCAGTGATCTTGGTCTCGATCATCAGTACTCTTCTCCATACGTCGCTTGTCAGAATGGCGTTGTGGAGAGGAAGAATCGGACCCTTTGTGAGATGGCCAGGACGATGCTCGATGAGCATAGGACTCCTAGGCGTTTCTGGGCCGAGGTGGTCAATGCCGCTCGCTATGTCTCAAATCGCATCTTCCTTCGTGCCTTTAAGAAGAAGACCTCTTATGAGCTGATGCATGGCCGACAACCCAAGGTGAGTCACTTTAGAGCTTTTGGTTGCAAGTGTTTCATTCCGAAGAAGGGCAAGCTGGATAAGTTTGAATCTCGATGTTCGGATGAGATTTTCCTTAGTTATGCGATTCATTCTAGAGCATATCGTGTGCTCAACCTTGACACTAACTGAACCATGGAGACTTGCGAGGTTACCTTCGACGAGACACAGCCATGTAGCTCTTCTGCTTTTGAGTGTGCAGGTGACGAGGAGATTGGAGCGAGGATCTTTGAGGATGAGAAGGACGGAGATGGAGACGATGACGATGATGGTGGTGATGCTCCAGCAGCTGATCGTGTACGTACTACTTCCACTACTACGATGATGATCGAGGACGGACCATCCCCTACACCCACTACGACTGAGGCTGTTTGAGTGGAGGCTGCTGCTAAGGGGGAGGTTGTGTCCAGATGAGAGGCTCCCCGGCGAGTACAAGTTGATCACCCACCGACGACCATCATTGGTGACCTTCATGAACGCACTACACGGTCGAGGTCAAGGAATACTTCTCATTTCGCTCATTCTGCATTTGTTGCTTCTTTCGAGCCCAAAGATATTCGACACGCTTTGTCTGACGAGAATTGGGTGAATTCCATGCATGAGGAGTTGGAAAACTTTGAGAGAAACCAAGTCTGGGTGTTAGTCGATCCACCGCCAAATTGCCGTCCCATAGGAACCAAGTGGGTGTGGAAGAACAAAGAGGGTGAGAATGGGATGGTTGTGAGGAACAAGTCGAGGTTGGTGGCGCAGGGGTACAACCAGAAAGAGGGCATAGACTATGAGGAGACATTTTCTCCTGTGGCCCGTTTGGAGGTAATTAGGATCCTTCTAGCCTTTGTCGTGGCTAAAGGGTTCAAGTTGTACCAAATGGATGTCAAGAGTGCTTTCTTGAATGGGGTGATAGAGGAAGAAGTGTATGTGAGGTAACCCCCGGGGTTTGAGAGTGAGAAATACCCACACCATGTATACAAACTCCAGAGAGCGCTCTATGGGTTGAAACAGGCACCTAGAGCTTGGTATGGCAGGTTGAGAGGCTTTTTGCTGAGTAAGGGGTTTGTGATGGGCACAGTTGATAAAACCCTTTTCCTCCTTAAGCATGGGAATGACCTTTTAATTGTTCAGATATACGTGGATGACATAATCTTTGGTTGCTCTTCTCATGATCTTGTTGCCAGATTTGCAGATGACATGAGCAGGGAATTTGAGATGTCCATGATGGGCGAGCTGCAGTTTTTCTTGGGTCTCCAGATCAAGCAGTGCAAGGACGGGACCTTTGTGCATCAGGTGAAGTACACCAGGGACATGGTGGAGAAGTTTGGCATGAACGATTCCAAGCCGCTGACTACACCGATGAGTATGACTACGGCTTTGGACGCAGACGAGGACGGCGAACCCGTGGACCAGAAGGAGTACCGGAGCATGATCGGCTCCCTCCTCTACTTGACGGCGACGAGGCCAGACATACAGTTCAGCATGTGTCTGTGCGCTCGTTTTCAGGCTTCACCAAGGACTTCACATCAGCAAGCCGTCAAGCGGATCTTCAGGTACTTGAACTACACTCCTGAGTTTGGCCTGTGGTACTCTGCCTCTTCGACACTCAGGCTTCATGCCTTTTCTGATGCGGATTTTGCTGGGTGTCGTTTGGATCACAAGTCCAGTTCTGGGTGTTGTCAGTTCCTGGGTTCTTCTTTGGTCTCTTGGTCATCTCGCAAGCAATCTAGTGTAGCCCAGTCCACCACCAAGGCTGAATATGTGGCTGCGGCTAGTTGTTGTTCCCAGCTGCTTTGGATGACCTATACCATGAGTGACTTTGGTGAGGAGTGCTCCCAGGTTCCACTTTTCTGTGACAGCACCAGTGCCATAAGCGTAACCAAAAATCCTGTCCTCCACTCCAAAACGAAACACATAGAAGTGAGGTACCACTTCCTGAGAGACAATGTGGAGAAGGGAATCATATCTTTGTCCTATGTTCCTACCCAAGACTAGCTGGCTGACATTTTCACCAAACCGCTTGACCAAGCCACTTTCACTCGCTTGCGGGGTGAGCTTGGGGTATGCTTTCCGTTCTAGCTTGGGTCTTGGAGCTTCTCATGTATATATGTGTCATATGTTCATTCTGTTGCATTTCTTTCATGCATTTTATTTTCTGTACAAAACCTGGTAGGATAGCCATCTTTGGATCACTTGAGCTAGGAATGAGCTTCTCTTATATACTTTGATCACTGATGTGCTATGGATGAGATATGTGCATGATTGGTAACTTGTGGATGTGAATGTGAATGCTATGCTCTTGTTGGTTTTGCCATATATGTATGATGAGATAGCATTTTGTTTATGAAAATGATAAAATTGCCTCTCTCATGAGTAGATGCTTGTCTATGCTCAATTTGGGCTTAAATGCTTATATCATGCTCAGTTTGGGCTTGAGGATCATATTCTCTTTGCTTGGGGTCAAAGACCCTTTGTCATTGTAAATGTTTAGCCCTTTTGCTTGCTTGGGGAGGAGCATAAGCTTCTTTTTGCCGCAAAGGCACTTCATGTACCATGTTTAATCTTGAAAATGAAATTGGTGTATGAATTGCCTTATGCTTGAAAAATGAGCTCCTAATCATGTTTTTATGATTTGATATTCATATCTTGGGTGCTAAACCGTAGCATGCTTGTCTACCATGACAAGTCTCATTTTAAGAAGTAGACACATGGCTCGGTGGCTTTAACATGACTTGAGTAGCTTGTGGGCGTTTATAATGATCTTGTGATGAGAATTTGTGATCTTGCATAAACTTTGGATGATCTAGTGCCTTTATGCTCAAATTGGTATGGGTAGGATCTTGCTCATGAGATGCATGTTTCTTTGTGAAAATTGCTTAAAATTGCTTTTAGCCATGTCACATGTTTATATGTCTCTGCCTTCTTGATGGCAATGTGCTAGATACACCATGTCTACCTTGCTTGCTCTATGTCTCATGTGTAGCATTTTGTTGTGCTCTTTGTATATTTGAGAAGCTTGGTAGACTGTCTATATGCTTTGACATGCATTTTTCATGAAAACAAGGGGAAGAGTTTCATATACCTTGATTCATGCATTGTCAACAAGGGGGAGAGGTTTGTATGATAAGGAGAGCTTTGGGGAGAATTTTCATGCATTGGGAGTTTTTATGCAAAATTGGTATGCATTTGTGAGATGTGGCATGTGAGGAGAAAAATTTGAGAAGAAGAGGTTGCATTTGCTCAGGGGGAGTTTGCATATGTGCAGGGGGAGCTCCTTTTGATTTTCCTGAGTTTGCATATGTGCATAGGGCTGAAGTCGTGAACATGGGCCGGTGCAAGGTAGCGGTTGAAGCCCGAAGCTTGCATCTGGGGTTTGGTGGTTTGCCCAAAAAACCATCAGGTGGACAGTTTCTTGGTTTGGGCCTCAAAACCAAGCCCGGAGGCCTGAGGCGACGGAGACGGTGATCCGGGAGCTTCGGGAAGCTTCGAGGCGGGGGGCACGTGGCGTGATCGCGGGGCTTGCATCGAAGCTAAGCAAGGCCGTGGTGGAAGCGTGTCCGCTCGATGAAGACTTGACCTAAATGCCCCTGAGGGGTTGTATCTTCATTTATGCAGTAGGGGTAGCGTGGTCATTTACCTCCCTCCGATGGACTTCGTATAAACAGCGGAGAGGTGGATGGCATCTCTCTCTCTCGGACTCTAGGGCTCTGTCCCCCAGTAGATTTTCCCTGAACTGCTTCTTTTCCCTCTGGATTCCTTAGGCTAGACTCTTGTACAGAATCTGACCTCTGGATGTATGGAAGCATTCGGCGTCCCAGTGATCTCCTAGTCCTCTGTGATTTTCGTGTCATTTTTTTGGGACTATTTTTGGGAGTTTTCGTTCTTGGCTCGATTCATGATTTTGGAGACGTTTCTTCACGGATTTCTTTGAGGGGATCATGGTTGGATGCCTTGCGCATCTTTGTTGTGATCTTCACCCCTCAAACGCTGTGGAGAGCCTTCGATTCGTGTGTTTTTGGTTGGTGCCTGAGTTCATGGTGGTGGTTCAGTTGATCCGCGATTCCCGGTGATTTAGTGGCTTAGGAGTCGAGATTTTTGGGGCATAGCATCCTTGTGTGACGCTTTACATCTCCCCAAAATCTTGTCTCAAGAGCTTCAACCGTTTGGGAGAACCGGTGATGGAAAGGTTGGGTTGACTCCCGAGCTCGAGCTTTTTCTGTTCTGTTCGTGCTTAGCGGACGGTCCGCGGGTCCCTGGCGGACGGTCCGTGCGGCTAGGGTTTGTCCCGTGTTCTTCATGTTCGTCGCGTGTTCTTGAGCGCTTTCGTTTCGATCCGGTTGGATCCTAGGGTTTGGCTGCGAAGCGTTTGGCGGACAGTCCGCGGTGGTTCCACGGACGGTCCAAGTGGAGGGTTTTCTGGCGGACGGTCCGCGTGCTCACCACGGACAGTCTGAATTTCGGGGGTGCGCTACTGGAGGTTCTGGTCGTTTTATCAGACGGTTCGCGGAGACCTGACGGACAGTCCGCGCAGCCATCGCGGACAGTCCGCCAGGTGCGTTCCAGATTTGATCAAGTTCTTTGATTCTTGCTTTGGTGCTTCCGCTCTTTGCTCCTAGGCTTCTCTCTTGATCTTCTAGGCTTGTGTGAGTCTTGTTTGGAGCTTCCTTTGTGTGTATACCTGAGCATTTTTGGCTCGGCCCGCTGGCCCGGCTCGGGCCCGTCCCGCGCCAGGCCCGCCCACGGACCTTACTGGACGGGCGTGGGCAGAGATCTTGGAGCCCGTGAAAAAAAATCTTGCCCCGAGCCCGGCCCGTAATGCTGTTTTTAGCTCTTTTACACTATAAAGTGCGCGCGCGGCCCGCCCAAGCCCGGGCCCGGCCCGAGCCCGGCCCGAAAATTGAGGCCCGACACGTCCCATGGGACGGTCATGGGCAGGATTTTCTTGGCCCGAAAAACCCAGATTTTTTTTCGGCTCGGCCCGAACCCGGCCCGGCCCGTGAAATGCACAGGTCTATTTGTGTGCAAGGATTCGTGGAGTGGCAATCGGGGCATAGGCCGAGTTCGACTTTAGGGAAGAATTTTTATCGGCCCCCATTCACTCCCCCCTCTCTGGTCGCCCGATTCAGTCCTTCACCTTGGTGCTGTTTTGGTCCTGCCAACCTAGTTGGGCGCCCTGGATGTGTAACCTCCTACAGGTCGGTGAGCATTTCTAGCCCTGCCAGCCCACTCTGGACACCATTGGATAGATTAATTCAAGGAATGAAGGCCTCTCTGTGGGGTGCCTGCCAAACTGGCCCTGCCAAGTGTCTCCGGAACTTGGGCGCTATCAGCGTGAGACCTTCTTGAGGTCGGCATGCCTCGAGTGGCTCTGCCAGACTGTTTGCAGCTATGCAAGATATCTGGGTGTCTCTACAACTGATTCTCCACGACTACAAAAATTTCTTCTTCTTCTCCTCCTTTTTTGGATCATCGAAGCAGTCTTGTTGCCTACTTCAATGCTCGGGGATTACTATACGAGAGCGTTTTTCAAACACCCTCTAGATTTCCTCTTCGTTTCGACCTTCTGGGAAACCTCGTTTCTCTTCAAGTCAACTCTTGAGCTGATTTCTTCTTCTTCTCCTCCTTTTTTGGATCATCGAAGCAGTCTTGTTGCCTACTTCAATGCTCGGCGACTACTATACAAGAGCATTTTTCAAACGCCCTCTAGTTTTCCTTGTCGTTTTGTCACACCCAGTTTTAAAGCCAAAACTAGATGCTTAAAATTACATGTGTGCCAGGATCAAGTTACACACACGTAATGATTTAGTGAATACCAAATACAGTGCCAAAGCGTAAAAGAGAGTATTATAACCATTACATGACCGAATGTCTCATAAACGTATCATCAGAGCGAACAACTAGTAGCGGATCTTCAGACGGAAACTCCACAGGCACCTGACTGGTGGCACGTACACCTAGTACTCCTCAAAACCTCCAAGTCTGAGCAGCAATCCGTGTTCTGTAGTTGCAATAATAAAAAAAAGTGTGAGCACATGCCGTACTCAGCAAGGGGAGAATATCATAATAAACATGCAAGGTTGTATAAGTGGATGGCCAAAGGGTTTAAGCACTTTAGCATTTTAATTGATCAAATTTTATTAATACTATTTACTAGCAAGTATAAGTGTATACCATCCCTCAGTTAATGTAAACCATCATCAATAAAGTAAAGACATCAAATTAATTTCAACTTCCATAAATTAATCATGTGAGGGTCCAGGCCGCTCTTGACCGTGAGCACGGCTAATCGATTAGTTTTACACTCTGTAGAGGTTGTGCATCTTTACCCACAAGTTGCGTAAAAGTTCAGAAGAACTTTGAACCCAACCATGCGATGCCGGCCAAGCATCATACCACACTACCGAGGTGTGATTGCATAGGGACGCTACGAGGCCTTTACAGAGATTCCCTAATAAGTGGTAACCTGCTAAGGTTTCCCCATAAGGGGATAAACTCTCCCCCAAGTGGTACGCCAACCACTTGGCTGGACAAGCCATCACACAACCTATGAGCCCCTTGCCCTTTCGGTAAGATTACCCCAAACTAGAGTCTCTAATTAGTTAGCCAAGCCAGAGCCATGTGGAATGTGGTTGTACTGTTTTCCTAGGTGGTTCTCCATGTTCCGATTAAGTATGTGGTCTTGCAATTATATCATCATATAGGAAGATAGAGCAAAAGTAACCTTGTTGTTCATTACCGCCCCAGTTGAGCAACTAAGCATCATCTACCATCAAGATTAAATTATCAACCCGGTTACATGGTATTGGTCAAAAGAATCTAGGTATTGTCCTTAATAGGAACCCATCATATTAATGCAAAGCAATAAATAAATACAGTGATTACTATGCATGTTATATAGGTAGAAACGGGAATGATCAATGACACTTGCCTTCCTCACAATCCCACTGCTGCTCAGAGTCTTCAATCACTGGCTCTTCGAATTCTTCAAACGGCATGTTCTCTACGCATCACACATAGTACATGCAAAGAGGCAATACAATAAAATAAGAAACAATACACCATTAATTGCAAACAGAAACAAAAGCGGCACTAGGCTACTCTACTCGTCGAGACGAACCCGTGGATATAAAGAACACTGAAAACGGAGCTAAAACGCAAAAGATATGAGCTATACAAGGTATAAGGGCTTTTCTGCAGGAAAACTAAACTTCTAGGGGTCTAACTGCAAGAAACCAGGGCTAAAACATAATTACACTTATAAACACAAGGTCTATGGCGCAAAACTACCAGGGCTGGACCTCAGGCGCAAAACCTGGAAAACTCAGGGGCTTAAACATAACGAAAATGACCAATACGTAAGGATTTTTATAGGTGGAGGGACCGGCTTGCGAATCTAAGAAAACCAGGGGTCTTTTTAGAAAAAGGGCACGCGACGCGGATGGTTGACCAATACGCCGGTGGTTGACTCCGGGGCTGGATTGATCTGGATCGTTCGATCCTGATCGGACGGCTGCGAGCGACGCAAGGCGAACAGACGGCGGTGCGCGGCGGCGCTGGCTTGGAGCTCCGGCGAGCTCGCTCGATCTCGAGCTAGGGGCACGAAACGCGACGCGATTTACTCCAGGGTGAAGCGGGCGGTGCGGCGAACTCATCTAGGACCTCCGGCGAGCTTTCGCGGGAGATGCATAGCACAAGGATGAGAACAAGCGGCACTCACGGCCTCCTTACCCTCACGCGAAGCTCCGGAGCTACACAGGCTCGAGGGAGAGGCAGCACGGACGGAGATCGACGGCGGCACCTTGTGCCTAGGGTTTGGAGCTCGGGCGGCGCAGGTGTTCGCGGATAGGCGAAAGAGGGTCGAGAGAGGGGTGGTGCAACTATATAAGGTGATGGGGAGGCCTCCGGTTGCGGGCCCAAGGCCGAGGACGCGACGCGGGGCGGCACCGGATCGAGGCCGAGTCGCACTCGGTTGCGGCTTGGGGTCCGGCCGGAGGTCGGGGATGACCGCCGGGCCCCACCTGGCAGCGGCTCTAGGCGGAGGTAGGCTGCTGGGCCAACTAGCTAGGCCGCAACGGGCCGCGACGGTGGACCGCGCGAGCCAGGCTTCTGCGGTGCGGAGCTGGGCCGAAAGGCTTGATGGGCCTAAAGAGAAGAGTAAGGAGGGAGGGGTAAAGATGAAAGTTTTATTCTTTTTTTCAAAGGAGATCAAACAAATGAATTCAAATTCAAATTCAAACAATCAAAAATAATGCACCAGCATGATTGCCACAATAAACTCCTATAATTCATTAATTAAATTTGGAAAACATTTAAATGCCTATTAAACACATTAAACCTTAGGAAACCTCAAATCCTTAAACAAACTCAAAATAAATTCTATAAATTCTAATAAATTTTAGTAAATTGCAAAACAGTAAATTTAAGGTGTTACACGTTTCAACCTTCTGGGAAACCTCGTTTCTCTTCAAGTCGGCTCTTGAGCTGATTTCTTCTTCTTCTCCTCGTTTTTTGGATCATCGAAGCAGTCTTGCTGCCTACTTCAATGCTCGGGGACTACTATACTAGCGCGTTTTTCAAACGCCCTCTAGTTTTCCTCGGTGTTGGGAAACCTCGTTTCTCTGCAAGTCGGCTCTTGAGCTGATTTCTTCTTCTTCTCCTCCTTTTTTGGATCATCGAAGTAGTCTTGCAGCCTACTTCAATGCTCGGGGACTACTATACGAGAGTGTTCTTCGTCATGATTCCATCCAGTTCGATGCTCCTACACATCGCTCGGGGGCTTGTGGGACGTGGGTACCCTGGGTCCCCACCAACCAGTCTCACGACCGTTCCCGACAAGTGGGTCCGGCCCACCAGAAGACCATCAGACTTGGTTGTGGGCCCAACAGACCTGATCTGTGGCCCACACGACCTCCTAAAGACCTTATTCGGAACGACTACAAGACTTGGCGTACATGGCAGTCCAGGGAATATGGAAATAGTTGTAATCAACTAAACTTAGGTCTCCTGGTCTACGCCAACAACTGGACGTAGGGTTTTACTCTCCGGAGGCCTGAACCAGTATAAACTCGTAGTGTTCCGTGTGGTTTCGCATAACCATCAAGCGCTTAGCTCTAGATCGCCCCCATCCGAATCTAAACCACCAGGGTTGACCCCCCTGTGGACTGTGCGGATCTAAACCTCTGACAATTGGTTTGGCCACAAAACCAACAACGAGCCGGGACGACTGTGGCGGCCAAGTCATGAGTGGGATTGGCGTGGAGGCTGCACCAAGGCCGCGAGATTTGCAGTGGTTTGGCCACTATACCACTGGGTTACTTGGATAAGCTACAAAGCCAAGGCCAAAAACACGACGGGACTTGACGGCCAGCCCAGGCCGGTCTGACCGCCTGACCAGGGCGGTCTGACCGAGTGGGGCAGTCTGACCACCCAGGAGGGGCGGTCTGACCGCGTTGGTCGTGGTTTGTCGGGAAGCTTCGAAGCAGAGGACGCGCGGAGTGATTGCAAGGCTTGTGTGGAGTTGAAGCGGGCTTGCGGTCGACGAGCATACGTCTGATGGAGATCCGATCAGATTACCAAATTTGCCCTCCAGGGGCGTGTATCTTACTATTAAGTAGTAGGGATAGTTTGGTAATTCAGCGCCGCCCATATATACTCTTTGGAGTGGGAGATGGCAGCCAACTCTTGGAACCCTAGTTCATTTGCTCTTTGGTTTTCCCCTTTTCTCCTAGTTCTCCCATAGGCTAGTATGAGAGCTTCATGTTTCATCTAGAGAGAGGGAAGGATGTTCGGGCAGCTTTCTAGACCTTGTATGAACCTTTCTTGGCATGTATAGAAGATTCGGCGTGGTTCATCTTGTGTTCATTTGTATCCCGGTGTTTTTCTTTTTGGTGATTTTCAGAGCCTTTTCTTGGGAAATTCATGGTGAGTTGTTGGAGGCATTTCTCGGTGGGTTTCTTGTTAGGTATCACACATGAGGACCTTGTGCCTCTTTTCTTGGTGATTTTGCCCAAGCAAACCCGTGGGAAAGCCTTCGATTTTGGTGGTTTTCATGGTTCCTCGAGTTCATGACATAGAGCCCTTTGATTCGCGATTCCCTTTGATTAAGAGTTTTTCAGTGGATATCCTTTGGTGGAGAGATCGTCCAGGTGACCCAGCTATCTCCGAAGTTTCACTTCAATCTATGGGGTGAATCGAGAGATCGGTTGATGGGAAGTTGAGGGTTGAGCCGCGGTTGAGTTTCTGGAGCCAGGCGGTCTAACCGTGTGGGGAGGTCGATCTGACCGCCCAGGGGTTTCGCCGAGGGAAGTTTGATTTTCTAGGGTTTTCTTCTGACAGCTTGTTCGCCTTGATCAGAGGATTCTCCAGGTGAAATCTCAGGTTGTTTTCAGGTCGTGAGCTTCGTTTGGTGGTCGAGGATGTAACACCCTAGGTTTTTAGAATCGGAAAAACCCAGCTTTCTGTCTCGTGTTAGTCCCTGGATCAGACGCTAACACGCATAGGCATTTATCACAGATAAATATCACAGTCATACAACAAAATAAAGCATCAGAGTACTAATAATAGTCTGATTATTACATATCCTGAATAATGGAGTACAACAGTACACGCCTCTTAGCAGAATAACAAGAATAAGAGCCTACGCAGCGGTAGCTAGCTTCCAAAAGGTGTCTCCATCTTCACTCGTCTCCCACAGGAAACCTTGAGCCAAGCGACGTGCCCCCTCAGTCGTACCATCCATCGGCGTTGTTGTCGAAGTCTGACTCGTACCCTGCAAGCTAAGGGGCTATCCCCAAGGATTGGGATAGGTCCACATCACCAACCGTATGCAAGCTTTATGTGGCCTACTTCTAAGGGTAAAGAAAGTATCAAGGTAGTAGCTGGGTTCCTATGCAGCAGCAGCATCATAAAATAGAGTAATATCTCCATAATTCCCACCATTTCCCATATCTCTCATCCGCAAACGGTTACACCTGGTCACCCAGATCACCATCACCATCGCCTATCTCCATCTAGGGTCGGTGAGAGCACTCCCACTCCTCGCACCTCAATGGTTGCACCCGGATCCGCGAGGCAGAGGGAGCAACTCTCCTCTCCCCGAATACAACCACGGCTCATCATACACTCTCATCCTATAAGGGGGAAGGTAGAAATCCCAAAATGTAAGAGTCGGAGAAACAACGGGCATGTCCATAACCGAGGACGCGGCTATACGTATAGATCTAAACTCTGCAGAGCGTGTACACTAGTACCCATCTCGGAATAGTACCCGGACGGTGTACGGCCGACCGAGCCTACCCTACCGAACGAACTCCTAGTAGTTACGATCCCATCCTGCATCCGGGTCTCGCTGCGGTCCTTCGCAAAGGTCCACCCCAGAACTGTGAACATGCCCCCGTGTGGCCACACGGGGAACACCCAAAGGGAAGGGACTTCACCCTAACCCTCTCACTAATACCCTCTATCCTACTGGCAGGGGTGGTATCGCACTTGCTAGGGTCGAACGGCACTATCCCCACTCTCGGCGAGGTGGTGTGTACGAAAGTCCCGTGTAACAGGCGACTCACTCGGTTTCAGACCAGGGCGAGCTCCTATCCTCCAAGTCATCACAAAAACCCCAACACCTGTGCTCCTAAAACAATGTACCCGCCATAGGCACCAAATTGGGCAACGTCCAAGAAGACGATCCCTGGCCCCCGATCCCAGATCGGGTTGTCTTGAGCTCACCCCTGCCAAAATATCCCAAAATAGCTTCTCCTGCCGGTTTTCCCCACACACGCCAAGAAACTACCACAATACTCCCAACACATGCATAGCAAGCTCAGCGTATCATCACGCATAAGTAAAGTAGTAGTAGTAGGTCAATCAAGGACAAGTATGTAAAAGAGGCTATGCACGGGTTCATCATATCCTTCACTATGCAGTAAATAAAGCTCTAGCACTTCTAATAGCCATGCCTAATGGGCATTCAAAGAAGGTCGGGCGTGAACCTAGGTGCGAGTAGTCGTCGTAGCCGAGGTCGTCGTCATAGTCCTGGCTCAGCTCTCCGGCTCCGGCGGCTCCTAGAATCATAAAAAAATATAAACACGGGTGCTAATTGCAATAAAATCCAAGAGGAAGAACAATTAAGACCCAAAAAGAGGCAAACTCTAGCCTAGCGCGGAGTTTGGATTTTTAGAAGATTTTCAGAAGAAGTTTTGTATTTTTCGGAGTTAAAACGGATTTAGTATGAATTTCCAAAGATTAAATAGATTTCTGAAATTAAAATACGCATACACAATATAGCAGTCTTTTAGCTAGCTCCAAACCAACTCTAGCCAGCACTAAATAGTCTCATAGCCGGCTGCAGGCCAGCTCCTCGTGTACACATGGCGGCCAGCCGGGCAGCTTAAAGCGGTCACGTGCCCGCGTGGCGCTCGGCGTGGCGGCCTGCGTGGCACGGCGCAGGGGATCCTGCCCAGGTTCCCTGCGGCGCGGCGTGGAGCGGGCGAGCGTGTGGCCGGACCGCGAGTGGTCGGCCGCACGAGATCCTTACGTATCCTTTATGGTGATGTGCTCGTGTGGGCGTGTGTGCATGGCAAAACCCCAAGGGTTTTCTGGCCGGTGGTGACAAGTGCTTGACGAAATGCCGCAATGGCACTCCGACGCGGTGATGCTCGCTGGCGGCGAGGTGTGCAGGTGATTGGCCAACAAGCAGTAGAGGGCGACTCAAGGGGCTCGTGCGCTCACGTTTGGGCCAAGAAAGGCCGGGCCTTTGGCCGGAGACGATCTCGACGGCGGCGACGCAGAGACGGGCGCGGCGGCGCAGTGCGGCGAAGGTCGGCGACGGCGTGTGGGTGCGCCAGGTTGCCAGAAACGTGTGTGCGTGCATCAATAGAAACGTAACAGACCAAAAACTGGGGCTTTCACCCATTGCCCAGACACACACGGCCGGTTCAGCCATGGCGGGCTCCGACCGGTGGGTGCGGCGGCGGAACCAGGGCTCCCGCGTCTCGGCAAAGACGCGCGTGGCGCGCGGTTGTGCCGGCGGGCTTGTAAGCACGGCAAAACCCCAAAGGCGGGGGCTTTTCCCCTCCTGCGCGCGCGTGCACGCGGGCAAACCGCACGGCCATGGCCGCGGCGGTGCACGGGCAGGACATCGGGGCACCGGCGATCACGGGACAAAGAACAGGGCCAAGCGGGGTTTTGCGTGCGCATTGTCAACGGCAGCAGCACCTGCAGGCGTAAGGCTCGGCACGAAGGCCGGTGACACAAGCGACGGCGGTCAGCAGCGGTGACACGGCGCGGCGAGGTCCTACACAGGGTCAAGGTGGGGCTTTTCTTCTCCCTCAGCGCGATGGCCGGCTCCACAGATGAGAGAGAGGCGATGGCGCTCACCTGGGTGACCTCTGGTCGACGGGACGAGCGGCAGTGGAGCAAGGCGAGGCGGAACGGCGGTGGCGCAGGTCGGAGCAGAGGAAGCAGAGCGGCGTCGCGCCTTGGAGCTTCGCGGCGAACGGGCTCTCCTCGGGCGGCCTCCGGCTTCACGGCGTCGACGGCGTACCACGGACAGCCTCCCCCGCCTCCTTCTCCTCCTCTCCTTCTTCTTCTTCACAAGCGGCGGCGAACAGGGGAAAACCCCAGGTGTGGATTAGGTCTAGGGCGCGGCCGCGGCGGTGGGTCTTATAGGCGTGCGTGCTGGGTGTGGACGGCCGGATGGGACGTGGCTGAGGTGTCGCGCATCCAGGCCCTCGCCACGGGCGCGTACGGCGAGCGGCGCCGAGGTGCTGGTCGCCGGGTGGGCGCGCGGCTGGAAAGGGGGAAAAGGGGGAAGAAGACGATGACGACGTGGCCTCCTGACAGGTGGGTCCCGGCTGTCAGTGGGAAAGAAAAGAGGAAGAGCGAGCAGGCCTTGCTGGGCTGCGGTTTGTTGGGCCGGCGGGAGTGTGGGGTGTTCGGCTGGTTCAGAAAAAGAGAAGAGGGGGCCTTGGCGGACTTCGCAGAGGAACTTGTGGCCCAACTTTGTGAGGCCCTTTCTTCTTTTCTTTTCTTTCTAAACCTTTCTCTAATTTGATTCAAATTTGAATAAGAATTCAAATTTGAATCCACACAAATAAATCCCAAATAAATTCAAATGAACTCCAAGTTTCTCACACTAACATTTTATATTTCCTAGAAATTTTATTTAGCTCAAAAATAAATCTAGGAATTTTGGGAGAGAAAATAGAAGACATCCTTAATTTAATTATCAACCACTCAAATAATTCACCGAAAATTTTAAATCCTCATTTTTATAATAAAACATTCCGTAATTAAATTGCGGAATGTTACAGACTGCCCCCCTCAAAAGAATCTCGTCCTCGAGATTAAGAACTTACCTCCGTCTCGAAGAGGTGCGGGTACTTCTCTCTCATGACCGACTCTTTCTCCCACGTCGCTTCTCGCTCGGTGTGATTTCTCCAAAGCACCTTGCAGAAGCGAGTGGTGGTACTCCTGGTAGCCTTCTCGGCCCAATCCAGAATTTTCATCGGGTACTCCAAGTACTCTAGGTTGTCTTGCAAGTCGATAGCATCGGTGGAGACATGCTTGTCAAGCTTCGGGTCGAGGCACCTCCGGAGTTGCGAAACGTGAAACACTGGATGCACTCCGGCTAGATCAGGTGGTAACTCCAGCCTATATGCAAGTTTCCCCACCTTTGCCACAATCAGATAGGGTCCAACGAACCTCGGGGCTAGCTTCCCCTTCACATGGAACCTCTTCGTGCCTCTAAGCGGTGACACTCTCAGAAGGACGTAGTCACCAACTTCGAAGGAGACATCTCTTCGCTTAGGATCAGCGTAGCTCTTCTGCCTACTCTGAGCTATCTTCAGGTTCTCTCTAACCTTGGCCACATTCTCCTCAGCCTCAATAATGGAAGCAGGACCGAAGAAAATCCTCTCCCCCACCTCAGACCACATCAACGGGGTCCTACACTTTCTGCCATACAGAGCTTCAAAGGGTGCCATTTGCAAACTTGCCTGATAGCTGTTGTTGTATGAGAACTCAGCGTAGGGCAGACTCTTCTCCCAATCGTTGCTGTAAGTCAACACACAAGCTCTCAGCAAGTCTTCGAGTACCTGATTCACTCGTTCAGTCTGTCCATCTGTCTGAGGGTGGAAAGTTGTACTGTAGTCCAAGTGGGTGCCCATCGAATCGTGCAGACTCTTCCAGAACTGAGCTGTGAACTAAGCACCATGATCGCACACAATGCTGCGGGGTGCTCCATGTAGCCTCAGGATATGCTCTACGTAGAGATCGGCCAACTGACTCACAGTGAACTTGTTCTTTACCTGAAGGAAATGTGCTACCTTGGTCAAACGGTCCACAATCACCCATATCGAGTCATTCCCCTTCTGAGTGCCTGGTAGACCCACCACGAAGTCCATGCTGATATCATCCCATTTCCACTGAGGTATCTCGAGCGGCAGTAGCAGTCCGGCGGGTCTCTGATGTTCAGCCTTCACTCTCTGACAGGTGTCACATTGGGCAACATACTCAGCTATGTCCTTCTTCATATTCTCCCACCAAAATCGACACTTCAGGTCTTGGTACATCTTGGTGCAGCCGGGGCGAATGGAATACTGGGAATCGTGAGCTTCCTTCAGAATCGTCTTCCGGATATCCTCACCACTGGGCACACATATGCGATCTTTCAACCACAACGTGCCTTGCTCATCGACGCGGTAGTCAGGGGCCTTGCCTCTCGTCAGAAGGTCTTTCACCTCCTCAATCTCAAGACACTTCTTCTGGGCTTGCCTGATCTGGTCTTCTAGATTGTACTTCACCCTCAACTCGTTGAGCTGACCTTTCTCGACGATGTCGAGCTTCAATTCCTCCATCTCCTTATACAACTCTAGCTATTCCTTCTGCACCATCAGGTTATTGCAGTAACTTCTTCGGCTCAAAGCATCGGCCACGACATTCGCCTTGCCGGGATCGTAGTGAATGTCGAGGTCGTAGTCCTTTATCAACTCCAGCCATCTTCGTTGCCTCAAGTTCAACTCTGACTGGGTGAAGATATACTTCAGACTCTTGTGATCCGTGTAGATATCACACTTGTTGCCCATCAAGTAGTGCATCTATAGCTTCAAAGCATGAACCACAACTGCTAACTCAAGGTCATGTGTCGGGTAGTTCTCTTCATGCTTCCGGAGCTGCCTTGAAGCATAAGCGATCACCTTGCCTTCCTGCATCAGTACACATCCAAGACCCTGTCTCGAAGCATCACAATACACCACAAAGTCCTTGTTGTCATCGGGGAGCGTCAACACAGGAGTTGTGGTGAGTAGGGTCTTGAGCTCTTGGAAGCTTGCTTCACACTTCTCTGACCACACGAATGGCTTGTTGTTCTTCAGCAACTCGGTCATTGGCTTCGCAATCTTGGAGAAGTTCTCGATGAATCGGCGGTAGTACCCTGCCATCCCGAGAAAACTCCTGATCTCTGTCACTGTCTTGGGCGACTGCCACTTTGACACAGCTTCGATCTTCAAGGGATCAATTGCAACTCCCTCACCTGACAACACATGCCCAAGGAAAGCCACTTCTTCTAGCCAGAACTCGCACTTGCTGAACTTGGCATACAACTGATTCTGCCTCAGCTTCTCCAGCACTATCCTCAGATGCTCCTCATGCTCTTCTACAGTTTCCGAGAAGACCAAGATGTCGTCAATGAAGACCACGACAAACTTGTCTAACTCCTCCATGAACACCTTGTTCATCATGTTCATGAAGTAAGTTGGGGCGTTCATAAGACCTAATGATATGACAGTGAACTCATACTGTCCATACCGATTCACAAACGCGGTCTTGTAGATGTCCTCGGGGCGAATCTTCATCTGATGATAGCCGGATCGAAGGTCAATCTTGCTGAAGTACTTGGCCTTCCTCAACTGATCAAGCAGGTCATCAATGCATGGCAACGGGTACTTGTTCTTGATGGTTACCGCATTAAGAGCGTGGTAATCGACGCACAGCCGTTGCGTCCCATCCTTCTTCGGTACAAACATCACCGGTGAAGCCCAAGGTGATGCACTCGGTCGGATGTACCCCTTCTCACGGAGAGCCTCAAACTCCTCCTTCAGCGTTGCTAGCTCTAACTTGCCCATTCTGTAAGGACTCTGTGCCACGAGTGTTGTACCTGGCACAAGGTTGATCACGAACTCCACGTCGCGGTCTGGTGGTAACCCCGACAGATCATC
The DNA here is from genome assembly GCA_036936925.1 of Cenchrus fungigraminus. NCBI lineage: Eukaryota > Viridiplantae > Streptophyta > Magnoliopsida > Poales > Poaceae > Cenchrus > Cenchrus fungigraminus. The sequence continues at coordinate 7,310,090 of CM072775.1, read as the reverse complement.
AGGAAAGACATTGGGGTACTCACAAACCACTGGAACATCGGCCACTGTCTTCGTCGTGAGGTTGTACACAGCCGGTACTTCTTGAGACTTCAGCGGCTCGAACGTGATCTTCATCTCCTTCGGGTGTATCAGGGTCACTTGTCGGGGTGATGAGGAGATAACCACTTTGTGAGCGGTGATCCAATCCATGCCCAGAATAACATCAATCCCATTGGACTTCAGCACGGTCAGATCTCTGAGGAACTTGTGACCCTTGATGAACATCTCCACCCCTTTGTATAGCAGGGTGCACCTAATATCTCCGAGCGGCGAGCTCGTCACAATAGGTTTCGGTCGGGGAGTCATGGGGAGAGATAGTTTGTTTACAAAGTTAGAGGACACATACGAACTAGGTGCACCAGTATCAAACAGAATCAAAGCTTTAGCACCACAAACTAAAAACTCACCGATCACGACGTCAGGAGCGTCGGCAGCCTCCTCCTCCATCAGGAGGTTGAGGCTTCCGCGATTAGCGGTAGGCTGGGGAGCAGCCTGAGGTGGCTTCCCTCCTGGAGCTAGCGCCCTGGCAGGCGTAGCAGCGGTCTTCCTGCTGGGGCACTCGTACGACTTGTGGCCTTGCTTGCCACAGGCGTAGCACGTCGGGGTGAAACCTCCGGTGCTGGGTCTCGACGCGCTCTGCTGCGGGCGATTGTAGCCTCCACCCTACTGCTGGTAGCTGCTCCTTCCTCCTGGGTACGGTGCACGGTTCCCTCTGAAGCCACGTCTGGGCTGGTTGTTCCCCGGGCGATAGTTTCCTCTCAGCAGGTTGCTCTGCCCACTCCTCGGCCTCTGGAAGGATCGGTCGCCATGGTCCCAATCTCCAAACCTCTTCTTACCCTTCATGCGCTCCTCATGCCCCCTCCTTTCTTCCTCCAGCGCGATAGTCCTGTTCACCAGGTGGCGAAGGGACTTGTCCTCACTGGCCTTCAAGCCCTGGCGGAGACCATGGTGGAGGCCTCGCAGAAACCAAAACTGCTTCTTGTCGTCAGAGTTGGTGTCGTCGGGGGCGTAGCGCATCATCTTCATGAAGTGCCTCTCGTACTCCTCCACCCTCATCGCACCCTGAGTCATGGTGCGGAACTCCTGTGCCTTCTAACTCATGAGCTCCCGCGGCAGGTACTGCTCGCGGAACACCTCACAGAACTCCAGCCAGGTGATGAAGGCCGGGTTCGGGTGGCTGTCGGAGTAGTTATCCCACCATGACTTGGCTGGACCCTCGAGCTGGTGGACGGCGAGTGCCACACACTCTTCATTGGTGTAGGTGGTGAGGTCGAGCTTTGTCTCGATCACGCGTAGCCAGTCGTCGGCCTCAAGAGGGTCATCCGAGTAGCTGAAGGTCAGGGCCTTCAGGCGGAGGAACCTCTCGATCTTCTTGGCGAAGTCCTCCTCCGGCGGAACGTTGCGGTTCCCACCGTTCACTCGGTTCTCGACGGCTTCCGCCATCCTCTGCATCAGCGCAGTCTGAGCGGCCATCACCTCAGCCAGGTTAGGCGGTGGCGGTGGCGGTGCCTCTCCATGGCCACGACCACGCCCATGACCCTGGGGAGCTGGTGGCGGCTCGAGTACTTCTTCAGCTTCTTCCTCCCCTTCTCCATCGCCTTGGCCGATGGGCGGAGGCGGTGGCGGTGGCAGCACAATGCCTCGGCCTCACCCTCGGACAGGTGCGTGTCCACGACCACGAGCGTGTCTACGCCCACGAGCGGGAGCGCGGCCTCGTCCACGTCCTCGGACTGGCGGGGCTGGTGGGGCTTGCTCTTCCTCGGCCTCGGCCTCCTCGAGGCGAGCCAATAGACGTCCTGACCTCCTGATGGACATCTTACTGAAAACAAGACCAAGGGCATAGGAAACCTTAGATACGTCTCTCACCAACAAATTGAGTCTGATATACAAGCATGAAAATATTTCTAATATAATTCTAACACTCAAGAGGAAAAAAGCAATAAGAACAAATAACTCCATTAAGACCAAACAATCAGCATCCATTATGAGTACATAAGTCCCCTCGAGGCTGACTCAAGCCTTAGAGGTCACACACAGCAGCGATCGAATATAGCGTTACATGATCTCAAAAGGGTGTGCACATCTAGGTGTGAAAAGACTCATAACTCATCATGCACCGAAACAGGCTCTCGGCTGCATGGATCAACTCATGGAAACTACCTATCTTACAACTCTACTCTTGTTAGCATGGTCATGCTCCAGCACGCTACTCAAAATGGGCCTTCTTGTACCTCACGGGGAAACGGTCCTCCTCGGGGAAGTCTCTGGGGAACATCCGTGACAGCCTGGCGTGAGCAGCCCTCACCTCCTGGGTCTCAACCGGAGTGGGCATGTCAGCCAGCGGACAAAGGTGAAGCTTGAGGGCAGACGGGTGCAGCTTGAAAGTCTCCTTGCGGGTCGCCCGCTGGTGCTCGGGAGGTAGCAGACCGTTGAGCTCCTGAAGCTCGTCCACTCGAAGAGAGTCAGCATCCTCCCAAGTCCTCAGCATCCTCATGCACTTGTCCAGCAGAAACACAAAAGTCCTGGTGAGTGCAGCGAGGTTGGCGGTGTTGGAGTACTAGTCCTCCATCAGCTCGGCCACCCTAGCCTTCTCACGAACAAGGTTGCGTCCCTGGGTGGCGAACTGTGCATCCTTCTGGTCCAGCTTGGCAAAGAGACGGGTGAACCTGGCCTCCTACTTGCGTAGATCCTCCTTTGTGTAGAGCATCTCCTCACGTGCAGTCACCCTCTCAGTCTCTGCCTGCACTGCCAAAGAGATGGCGTGGCGTAGTCCTCGCTCGAGCTACTCGACTCACTGGCGCAGGGTACGGTTCTCCACGAGCAAACTCTGGCTGCAGGGCTGAAGCTCCTTCAGCTCCAGGGTAGTGTACTCTAGCCTGCTGAAGAGTGCACTCGTCTGCTCGCTCAGTCGGCGGGCGTGAGTGTCGAGGTCCACGAGGTAGCTCCCAATGGTGACGAGCGTGTCGTCGGACTCACATAGAGGTCCCTGAACAACCTCCTCCTCGTAGAGTGATGAAGGGTCTGGCAGTCCGTTCACAATCGGAGCCACTCTGTAGTAGTCCTGGGGGATCAGCCGCAGGTCTCCAGTCCTGTAGACGTCGCGGTACCTAGCCAGCAGGTGGCGAAGTACGTGGCTGCAGGCGGTGTCCACAGCATTCCCGACGTTAAGTCCCACACTGTGCTCGAGCATCCCGGGGAAGTCTGAGCGCGTCGGGTGTGGTAGGATGGCCACCGTGCAAAGCACTAGTGGGCCTGACAGAGTGCGGACGTCCTCAGTGCGGTAGGTGACGTGCGTAGGGGGAATCCCCAGCCTGAGGATGACCCGGTCAACCCAACTGGTGAGTCCCTCCATGTGCTCCGGGAGCAACTCCACCTCCTGACAAGCCATCTCCTGTGACATGGGAGAAATTTCTAGTTAGCGCAGGTGAGATAGAACTTTTCAAAGAAGGATAAGTTTTTGTAATATAAGTCAAGAATGGTATATAGCCAAAAGAGATCGTTTAGAGTCCTAATTTCTAACGACCATTTCTAAGGGCACGTACTACGGTCAAGTATGGCTCTGATACCATCTGTAACACCCTGGGTTTTTAGAATCGGAAAAACCCAGCTTTCTGTCTCGTGTTAATCCCTGGATCAGACGCTAACATGCACAGGCATTTATCACAGATAAATATCACAGTCATACAACGAAATAAAGCATCAGAGTACGAATAATAGTTTGATTATTACATATCCTGAATAATGGAGTACAACAATACACGCCTCTTGGCGGAATAACAAGAATAAGAGCCTACACAGCGGTAGCTAGCTTCCAAAAGGTGTCTCCATCTTCATTCGTCTCCCACAGGCAACCTTGATCGAAGCGACGTGCCCCCTCAGTCGTACCATCCGTCGGCGTTGTTGTCGAAGTCTGACTCGTACCCTGCAAGCTCAGGGGCTATCCCCAAGGATTGGGATAGGTCCACGTCACCAACCGTATGCAAGCTTTAAGTGGCCTACTTCTAAGGGTAAAGAAAGTATCAAGGTAGTAGCTGGGTTCCTATGCAGCAGCAGCAGCATCATAAAATAGAGTAATATCTCCATAATTCCCACCATTTCCTATATCTCTCATCCGCAAACGGTTACACCTGGTCACCCAGATCACCATCACCATCGCCTGTCTCCATCTAGGGTCGGTGCGAGAACTCCCACTCCTCGCACCTCAATGGTTGCACCCCGGATCCGCGAGGCAGAGGGAGCAACTCTCCTCTCCCCGAATACAACCACGGCTCACCATACACTCTTATCCTATAAGAGGGAAGGTAGAAATCCCAAAATGTAAGAGTCTCGCTGCGGTCCTTCGCAAAGGTCCACCCCAGAACTGTGAACATGCCCCCGTGTGGCCACACGGGGAACGCCCAAAGCGAAGGGACTTCACCCTAACCCTCTCACTGATACCCTCTATCCTACTGGCAGGTGTGGTATCGCACTTGCTAGGGTCGAACGGCCCTATCCCCACTCTCGGCGAGGTGGTGTGTACGAAAGTCCCGTGTAACAGGCGACCCACTCGGTTTCAGACCGGGGCGAGCTCCTATCCTCCAAGTCATCACAAAAACCCCAACACCTATGCTCCTAAAACAATGTACCCACCATAGGCACCAAACTGGGCAACGTCCGAGAAGACCATCCCTGGCCCCCGATCCCAGATCGGGTTGTCTTGAGCTCACCCCCGCCAAAATATCCCAAAACACCTTCTCCTGCCGGTTTTCCCCACACACACCAAGAAACTACCACAATACTCCCAACACATGCATAGCAAGCTCAGCGTATCATCACGCATAAGTAAAGTAGTAGTAGTAGGTCAATCAAGGACAAGTATGTAAAAGAGGCTATGCACGGGTTCATCATATCGTTCACTATGCAGTAAATAAAGCTCTAGCAGTTCTAATAGCCATGCCTAATGGGCATTCAAAGAAGGTCGGGCGTGAACCTGGGTGCGAGTAGTCGTCATAGCCGAGGTCGTCGTCGTAGTCCTGGCTCAGCTCTCCGGCTCCGGCGGCTCCTAGAATCGTAATAAAATATAAACACGGGTGCTAATTGCAATAAAATCGAAGAGGAAGAATAATTAAGACACAAAAAGATGCCAACTCTAGCCTAGCGTGGAGTTTGGATTTTTAGAAGATTTTCAGAAGAAGTTTTGTATTTTTCGGAGTTAAAACGGATTTAGTATGAATTTCCAAAGATTAAATAGATTTCTGAAATTAAAATATGCATACACAATATAGCAGTCTTTTAGCGAGCTCCAAACCAACTCTAGCCAGCTCTAAACAGTCTCCTAGCCGGCTGCAGGCCAGCTCCTCGTGTACACGTGGCGGCCAGCCGGGCAGCTTAAAGCGGTCGCGTGCCCGCGTGGCGGCCTGCGTGGCACGGCGCAGGGGATCCTGCCCAGGTTCCCTGCGGCGCGGTGTGGAGCGGGCGAGTGTGTGGCCGGACCGCGAGTGGCCGGCCACACGAGATCCTTACGGATCCTTTATGGCGATGTGCTCGTGTGGGCGTGTGTGCGTGGCAAAACCCCAAGGGTTTTCTGGCTGGCGGTGACAAGTGCTCGACGAAATGCCGCAATGCCACTCCGACGCGGTGATGCTCGCCGGTGGCGAGGCGTGCAGGTGATTGACCAACAAGCAGCAAAGGGCGATTCAAGGGGCTCGTGCGCTCACGTCTGGGCCAAGAAAGGCCGGGCCTTTGGCCGGAGACGAGCTCGACGGCGGCGACGCAGAGACGGGTGCGGCGGCGCAGTGCGGCGATGGTCGGCGACGGCGTGTGGGTGTGCCAGGTTGCCAGAAACGTGTGTGCGTGCATCAAGAGAAACGTAACATACCAAAAACTGGGGCTTTCGCCCCTTGCCGAGACACACACGGCCGGTTCAGCCATGGCGGGCTCCGGCCGGCGGGTGCGGTGGCGGAACCAAGGCTCCCGCATCCCGGCAAAGACGCGCGTGGGCGCGCGGTTGTGCCGGTGGGCTTATAAGCACGGTGAAAACCCAAAGGCGGGGGCTTTTCCCCTCCTGCGCGCATGTGCACGTGGGCAAACCGCAAGACCATGGCCGCGGCGGCGCACGGGCAGGACATCGGGGCACCTGCGATCATGGGACAAAGAACAGGGCCAAGCGGGGTTTTGCGCGTGCGTTGTCGACGGCAGTGACACCTGCAGGCGTAACGCTCGGCACGAAGGCCGACGACACAAGCAACGGCGGTCAGCAGCGGCGGCGCGGCGCGGCAAGGTCCGACACAGGGTCAAGGTGCGGCTTTTCTTCTCCCTCGGCACGATGGCCGGCTCCACAGATGAGAGGGAGGTGATGGCGCTCACCTGGGTGACCTCTGGTCGACGGGACAAGCGGCGGTGAAGCAAGGGGAGGTGGAACGGCGGCAGCGCAGGTCGGAGCAGAGGAAGCAGAGCGGCGTCGCGGCTCTTGGGCTTCACGGCGAACAGGCTCTCCCCGAGCGGCCTCCGGCTTCACGGCGTCGACGGCATACCACGGACGGCCTCCCCCGCCTCCTTCTCCTCCTCTCCTTCTTCTTCTTCACAGGCGGCGGTGAACAGGGGAAAACCCCCGGTGTGGATTAGGTCTAGGGCGCGGCCGCGGCGGCGGGTCTTATAGGCGTGCGTGCTGGGCATGGACGGCCGGATGGGACGCGGCTGTGGTGTCGCGCATGCAGGCCCTCACCACGGGCGCGTACGGTGAGTGGCGCCGAGGTGGCGGTCGCCGGGTGGGCGCGCGGCTTGGAAGGGGGAAAAGGGGGAAGAAGACGATGACGACGTGGCCTCCTGACAGGTGGGTCCCGGCTGTCGGTGGAAAAGAAAAGAGGAAGAGCGAGCGGGCCTTGCTGGGCTGCGGTTTGTTGGGCCGGCGGGAGTGTGGGTTGTTCGGCTGGTTCAGAAAAAGAGAAGAGGGGGCCTTGGCGGACTTCGCAGAGGAACTCGTGGCCCAACTTTGTGAGGCCCTTTCTTCTTTTCTTTTCTTCCTAAACCTTTCTCTAATTTGATTCAAATTTGAATAAGAATTCAAATTTGAATCCACACAAATAAATCCCAAATAAATTCAAATGAACTCCATGTTTCTCACACTAACATTTTTTATTTCCTAGAAATTTTATTTAGCTCAAAAATAAATCTAGGAATTTTGGGAGAGAAAATAGAAGACATCCTTAATTTAATTATCAACCACTCAAATAATTCACCGGAAATTTTAAATCCTCATTTTTATAATAAAACATTCCGTAATAAAATTGCGGGATGTTATTGACGGTGGAAATTCACCATTTCCAACCCTCAATATTCTCACATAAATGGAGGCATATGCATTATTTAATAGCATTTAGGTTTGAATAATGTAGTTCCACTTGTCCTTAGAGATTAATTGTATGTAGGTGATTTACCCCTTAAAAGAGAAGGAAACTCCACTTCTATGAAGAAACCATGCCAACTCAGCTGAGGAGGTGGCTGCCACAAAGGGAGACATGACAAGACACGTCATCGATCCAGGGGAGGCACTCACCGATGAATCAGAGGACGCCACATGGACTTCACATGGATCAAAGGGCCCACCTCGGATACCAAATCAAGCCATGCACCGGGGATGGATCATCGGGCCCACAGGGCAGCCACTCAGAGGAAGCACACCAGGTGGGGCCACCCTAAGGGGTCGGCCGATCCTAGGATCGGCCGAACCGCCTTAGTGGCGCCCCATCTGGTCCTTACACGTGGTGGTTGCTCATTGGTCACTTGCTTCACTCCCGGGTGTTTAGGGGCCATTTGGGCGTCCGAGCAAGCCTTGTCCTCCTTTATAAATAGGAGGGGAGGGGCTCCCATTTCTCACACACCACTCTCTCATTCTCCTCTCACTTTTACTTTCCAAGGCTAGGGGGTAGGCTAGAGTAGCTCTTCTTTAGGTTCCAAGTCCTCTTGGAAGTTTAGGTATGAGTTCTCTTTTATCTTTATTTCTTTGTATTACTTTGATCTACTTCAGTTATTCAGCTATTTCATATAAAGTCATGGTAGATCATATTCTTGATATGTTCTTGAGTTCATCCTCTGTTCATCATTTAGAGGCTTGTGTTCTTCGTGAACACTACCTTTTTATCCACTTGAAGGATGATAAACTCCTTCCTTATGTGTTTGTTCATAAGGTAGAGGCTCGTGTTCTTCACGAACACAACCCTTTGATCTTGTTGATTAGACATAAGAGAGTTCATATCTGTTCGTATGTCTAGCCTTAGTTGATCTTGTTAGATAGCATGAGAGTGTTGCATGGGGTCTGTGTTCAAGCTACGGTACTCGGTCTAGTTGACCAGTCTTCTGGTGGCTCTCACCCTGGGTCACAATAGCCCGGGCCGGGTGAAGTCTAGCAGCAACGTAGGCATGGTGCCTGGGTTGTCTAGCTACGATAGTTATGAGCATACCCCCCGTAACGAGAGGTCGGTCCTCAGGTGGTGACAACCCTGTTGGATCCTAGGGCAACCTCCGCGCTGGGGTACCTGCTGTAGGAGTCTAAAGTCTAGTTTCGCATAGTGCTGGTCATCATGGGCTAGCTCCCCGTTTGTACCTGGGTGCTGAACCATGTTTCCCTCATGCAATACTCATGCCTATCTCTTGTATCTTCTAGCTTTGTATGATTAGTACATTAGAACCTAGAGCTAACTCGTATGTTCCCCCTAAGCCGTTGTGTGCTAGAGTAGAGGTAGATTTGAGGTGTGTGTGTGTCACACTACCCCTATTATCTTTTATCTTACCCCTGCCTTTGAGTGTGTTGTTCCCTATATCTATCTCTTGGTTTACATTCAGAGCAAAAGCATAAGTCTAAGATATCCGCCATTGCCTTCCTTGGATTCGATACCCTTGGAATACTCTCCTTCCTTGGGAAAATGCTACAATGGTTTATCTGTGCGCTTGCGGATTCGTTCATGATCGTTTAGATAAAACCTATGGCAACTCTCAATGTTCACGCTAACCTGCGCCAATTAGTTGTGACATTGGGAAGTGCCAACAAACACTTCTAGCGCTGACGCTAAGGACGGATTCCAAATCTGTTCTTAAGTGATCGACGTTCAGAAGTGTCAACAGATGTTACAGAGGAGAGCTCAAAGGCACAAGCAGTCTAACCGCCTCCTCTATGCGGTCTGACCGCCCCAGCCAGGCAAAGCTGCCTCGAGTTGTTTCCGCTACGGTTTGTGTGTCGTAGCTTTGGTTGGAAGTGTGGTTTGTTCCTAGGATCAGTAGCACTCCAGTGGTTACGTGGTCATGGCAACTTGAGGATTTTGCGGAGGAAGTGTCTTTGGGATTTTTGCCGTGTTCATCTCGCTAGAGGTAGTCATCTCTTTTGAGAAGAAATTTTATCGGCTCCCATTCACTCCCCCCCCTCTCTGGTCGCCCAATCCGTTCCTTCATGCTTGAAGTAAAAGTACTTCAATGATGTTCCAGCAAATGTAGTCCCAACTAAATCTCTTATGACTAATGTGACCGACGCCCAATGGAAGGCACTGGTTAACATGTGGTCTTCCCGTGAGCACAGAGTATGATAGAACTTCAACTTGCCACTACCACATTTCCATGTACTGACATATTACTCTTATTCTTGTTTCTCACACGAGTTCTTATTATTGTAAAGGCGAGGTGTAGTACAAACACCAGTAATCGAGGAAAGGTCAAGTATCATCAGTGCATATGATCTCGAAACTACGTTGTACAAGCTAATCTTGTGGTAAGCAGATGAACAAGTCATGTTTTTGTTTTGTAGTTCATTTCATGAACCATTTTTCAATACTTGCACTTTAATTATGCCTGTTTTCCAAACATATTTAGAGGCAGAAGCATGCTACTAAAGGAGAAGAGCTATGTCCACTTGATTATTTCAAGTCCTTCACTGCACTCCAGTACAGGCAGTCATTGTAAGTACTTGTCTTCTTTTGCATTTTTCTTTGCAACAATACTAGAAACATGTGTGAGTATTTTTTAAACCTTTCATTTTATTTCCTTTTTTAGGCTCACATGGAACAAATCATCGCCGAACCTCAAGGCGACCAATTAGGAAAGACTGTTGCTGAAGGAGTGCCAAAAGTTGTCCAATCTAGGACTTTTCAGGAGATTTCTTGCATTCGCTCGCCCTTCATGAAAAAGATTGGGTTACTACTGCACTTCAGGTTCAGGAAATAAGAGCTTGACAATGAGAAGCAAGGGGGGGCACAACTGCGGTAAAAGATTGTTAAACAGGAGGCCGAGATGAGGAAACTGAGATTGAAGGCTGAACAACAGGAGACAACATTGAAGTCTCAAACAGAAAGACTTGAAGCTTTGAAGAAGAGCATAAATGATATGCATAATTTGATCCAAGGCATGATAAATTTCAGCCAAGCTTATCCTCCTGCCAACTGAAGTGTGGTCCTGGTGAACTTGTGTTGCTGATGACTTTTGTTGTACATTGCATCGTTGATGCTAACTTGATGTATGTTGTTGAACTATTCCTTGAATGTGGTGTGAATTATAGGCGCACGCTGCATGTAGGTTCAGGCGAACGAACAACCCCGACTTGATACAAAGTAAAGAGAGAGCCCTCTCCATGATCCATGGGCCAAGTCCTATACAATCCACGGGCTTGATGTGAGCAATGTCCAAAATCCAGCTTGTGCCAATCCTTTTGAGGTAAGGCCCGATCCAATCCGACCTTTTCCTAAGAGAGCCTATAATCAGCTCGAAAGTAACAGCCCATAAGTTACAAGGCCGTTAAGGACCTTGGATTTACGCGGCCCAATACCAGGCCTAGATAAGACCGACCAGAGGACCTGACTGTCAAAGGGTGAAAGGATAAGACCGTACAATTAAATAAAACATTATTATTTAGACATCTATTAAGTATGCATTCATTCATCTATTCAAACAAGCCGCATTGTCATTTCTAAAAACATAGAACAAATAGGATACTTGATTCATCACAATCATTCCTAAAAATATATTTGAAAACAATTATAAACCTTTTTCAATTGGGTGAGGCCATCGGATCTCTTACATCGAACTCACATGTCATATATTTCAAAGAGTGGATAGGGTGTAGATTAATAAAAACTAAGTGTCCCTGTCTGGGACCACTCTCCAAGTTTTACTATAGCTCTGCTCCACCAACTCCACAAAGAAGCAGCTCTACTCTAGAGTTTGTGGCGCTAATGTGTCTGTTTGGAGTAGATCTCTGCTCTGGCTTTGGTGAAAGAAAATTTTGGTAGGATCTCCTCATATGTCCCTCATCCTCCACTCCACTGAACTGAGATCGCAGCAATGAGCGGAGCTCGATGGGAAAGGAGAGAGGCGCGACCATGGGGAAGGTGAGGCACATGGCCGACGGCACGCCCTTGTCCTCGTTGGATCTTTCCCCGGCGTCCACCGACGGCGTCCGTGGTGGAGCTCGATGGGTAAGAAAAGGGACACAGTCGGCAGCAGAGGTTGACGGGGACGAAGAGGGATGCGGCCTGCAGCGCGAGGTTGTCCCCGTCGTATCTCCCCCCCCCCCCCCGCAGCGACCGATGGCGTGGCACCCTCAAGCTCGGCAAGGGTGGATGGAGAGAGCGAGGGAGCGTGGTCGAGCGCGACTGGTGGTGGCGCTACCGAGCGCAGAGGGAGGAATGGAGGAAAGAGTGTGACGGGAGAGATAAGGCCGGATGTAAAGAAAAACAAATTGTTTTTTACATAACGAGTGACATTGGTGGGTAATATTCTCACAACTCCGCGAGAAGTTTCAAAACCTGGGCTTCTGGAGTACCCCTTGAGGTGCTTCAGAAAAAACGTGGAGTTGGTCTTGAACTTCATCTTTTTTCTAAGAAGAGTTTTAGAAGCTCGAGGTGTTTGGTTAGACAAACCTGAAGGAGAGCTATAAAACTTGGAGCAAAGAGCAGATCAGATGCCGCTCAGTCTACCAAAGACACCTACCTCCTGTTTAGTTCTGTGAAAAATTTTTGGAAAAATTTTTGCGATCCTCTTTCAAGGTCTATTAAGGGTATTAGATGTAGACTAATTACAAAACTAATTACACGGGCAGATGGGAAATCGCGAGACAAATCCACTAAGACTAATTAATCCGTCATTAGAGATTATTTACAATAGCATGACATTGTCTAATCATACATAATTAGGCTCGTTAGATTCGTCTCGAAAAAATAGGAGGGTTGTGAAATAAGTTCTGTCATTACTCTACGTTTAATACTCTCAATTAGTGTTGAAGATTGATGTAAAAATTTTTGGAGAAATTTTTGAGAACTAAACAAGGGTAAAATGTGAGAAAAATTAGTTGGTGCGTCGGTTGTCATGTGTTGAGGGTGTGGTTTTAATTCAGAAATGCAATTTAAAAAAGCAAATTGAAAAGGAACAAAAGAATGAGCTATATATCACCTCCAAATAGTTCATGTTTGTCTGATAATGTGCTTTACCTCAAACATATTAATTTATTTTTCTCAATCATCTCAATATTGTTCTCCAAATCTGATTGGACAAATAACTTCTCAATTTGCCCGTAATAACTTCTCAATTTGCGATTTAAAAAACTTCTTGAGTTTAGACCATTGAAAACCTGTTGATTTTAGACTGTGGAATACTGAAATATTTGATAGAAACGTGCATACCCCTCGTGCTGCTAGTTATGTCTTAATAATCGGCTCTTTGCTCTAATTTAATATAAACTCACAGTTATCATATTGTTGGGCTGGCTAGATCCCGCCACATGTGCTTGAAACAATTGATGACTTGAAGTAGCGAGCTGCTTTAAGGTGGAATTATTTTTATTATTTTTTTATTTTTCAAAAATAAATGTCGGATTTGAAAATTTTCAAAACTACACGTGCACCACCGTTTGAAACGGCGGTTGCACCGCCGTTTGAAACGGCAGTTCAAGCAAACCGCCTTTACAAACGGCGGTTAGGGTCCTTAGCTGGGCGGTTGGGCTACTCGGCAGGCGGTTGACCTTAAAGGCCCAACCGCCGTTTCATACAGCGGTTGAGGACCACTAACCGCCGTTTGAAACGACGGTAGTGCAAACCGCCGCTTGGAACGGCGGCTGGAGGATTTTTTTTGTTTGCTTTTATTTTTTGCACAAAGCATCTTTGCGTCTCTCACTCTCTCCCGCGGCGTTGGTTCCTAATGTATTCACCATGGAAGAGCTCCGATTCGACGAGGATGAAGTGGAAAAATACCAAGGGCTCAAGCTCCACGAGGATGAGAGGCACTTAATATAATATGAATACGAATATAATACTAATACGAACGTAAGGTAACACGAATATCGATAAAACAAAAATAGTTTACACAACTAAGAGTTCGTTACAACAGAACTACATACGACCTGCCTGTCTACCAGGGAGTCGATCTGGCCACGGAAGTCCGCGTACAAGCATCTGGTCTGCTACGTGTAGTCGTGCTGCATAACACACCAGAAGTTAGTTGGTAAAAACGTAGAAACCGCTAGAATCAAACTAACAATAGTAAGAAGCACGTACCGCTCGGTGGCACCACAACGAGCCCATGGTGGGCCTGTCGGCTGGGTTGTGTCCAGGCGGCAGTGTAGGGTGCGGACTCCGATCGACCAAGGGACTACCCACCGGCAGGCGCTTGTACGACCAGAGCTGCAGCAGCAGGGGACAGCCGAGAAAAACAGGAGCGCTGCTCAGGCCTTTCGACACGCCTGCGCATAAACCCCTGTAGGTTGCTGCCAAAACAGCGGCGCCCCAGCTGACTTGGGGGACGACCTCCAAATCCACATCGGCAATCGCCCGAGCATGGGGGATCAGGAACCTCGACACCGTGTCTCCCTGCGATCCGCAGAACATCACCTGGCCGAACAGCCACAACAGGTACACCTCCAAGTGCCTGGCGACTGTGTAGTCGTCAGCATCAGCTCATGTAGTCGCCCTGCACAAAATGAAAAATTGATGAAAAGCTTGTGATAATTTATTGCATTTTATAACATCAAATGACAAATTATTAAAAAAATGTTAGAATACTAACGCTGTTGTTGACGGTGGAAATTCACCATTTCCAACCCTCAATATTCTCATATAAATGGAGGCATATGCATATCTTACTAGCATTTAGGTTTGAATAATGTAGTTCCACTTGTCCTTGGAGCATATTTGTATGTAGGTGATTTACCCCTTAAAAGAGATGGAAACTCAACTTCTATGAAGAAACCATGCCAACTCAGCTGAGGAGGTGGCTGCCACCAAGGGAAACATGGCAGTCCACGTCTTCGATCCAGGGGAGGCACTCACCGACGAATCAGAGGATGCCACATGGACTTCACATGGATCAAAGGGCCCACCTCGGATACCAAATCAAGCCATGCACCGGGGATGGATCAGAGGGCCCACAAGGCAGCCAACCAGAGGAAGCACACCAGGTGGGGCCGCCCTAGGGGGCTGGCTGATCCTAGGATCGGCCGAACCACCTTAGTGGCGTCCCATCCTGGCCTTCCACGTGGTGGTTGCTCATTGGTCCATTGCCTCACTCCCGGGTGTTTAGGGGCCATTTGGGCGTCCGAGCAAGCCTTGTCCTCGCCTATAAATAGAAGAGGAGGGGCTCCCATTTCTCACACACCACTCTCTCATTGTCCTCTCACTTTTAGTTTCCAAGGCTAGGGGGTAGGCTAGAGTAGCTCTTATTCAGGTTCCAAGTCCTCTTGGAAGTCTAGGTATGAGTTCTCTTTTATCTTTATTTCTTTGTATGACTTTGATCTACTTCAGTTATTCAGCTATTTTATATAAAGTCATGGTAGATCATATTATTGATATGTTCTTAAGTTCATTCTCTGTTCATCATTTAGAGGCTCGTGTTCTTCGTGAACACTACCTTTTGATCCACTTGAAGGGTGATAAACTCCTTCCTTATGTGTTTGTTCATAAGTTAGAGGCTCGTGTTCTTCATGAACACGACCCTTTGATCTTATTGATTAGACATAAGAGAGTTCATATCTGTTCGTATGTCTAGCCTTAGTTGATCTTGTTAGATGGCGTGAGAGTGGTGCATGAGGTCTGTGTTCAACCTACGGTACTCGGTCTAATTGACCAGTCTTCTGGTGGCTCTCACCCTGGGTCACAATAGCCCGGGCCGGGTGGAGTCTAGCAGCAACGTAGGCATGGTGCCTGGGTTGTCTGGCTACGATAGTTATGAGCATACCCCCCGTAACGAAAGGTCGGTCCTCAGGTGGTGACAGCCCTGTTGGATCCTAGGGCAACCTCCGCGCTGGGGTACCTGCTGTAGGAGTCTAAAGTCTAATTTCGCAAAGTGCTGGTCGTCGCGGGCTAGCTCCCCGTTTGTACCTGGGTGCTGAACCTTATCTCTCTCATGCAATACTCATGCCCATCTCTTGTATCTTCTGGCTTTGTATGTTTAGTACATTAGAACCTAGAGCTAACTCGTATGTTCCCCCTAAGCCGTAGTGTGCTAGAGTAGAGGTAGATTTGAGTGTGTGTGTGTCACACTACCCCGTATATCTTTTATCTTACCCCTGTCTTTGAGTGTGTTGTTCCCTATATTTATCTCTTGGTTTACATTCAGAGCAAAAGCATAAGTCTAAGATATCCGCCATTGCCTTCCACGGATTCGATACCCTTGGAATACTCTCCTTCCTTAGGGAAATTCTACAATGGTTTATCTGTGCGCTTGCGGATTCGTTCATGATCGTTTAGATTAACCTATGGCAAGTCTCGATGTTCACGCTAACCCGGTGCCATTAGTTGTGACATTGAGAGGTGCCTAAAGGCTTTCATGGTGTTGTCACTAAGGACGGGTCCCAGATCTGTTCTGAGGATGACGACGCTATGAAACACCAACAAGCATTTCTGGCGCCGTTGCCGGGGAAGGCACAGGATTATCATGACTATGCTTTGCATCTGTTTATAAACTCTGAGTAGGTTAGGACAACTCTCAATGCAGGCTAACCTTGATTGTCTTCTTTTATCTTTGGATGATGAAGACAGGTAGTGTATGACTGGTTTCGACCTAGCGGGAAATTTTACTGAAGATCCCGAGTCACTTGTGAGGAAAGCTCGAATTCATTTCGGCTCACCTCGTCATACTCGTCCGGAGGGCGAACCAGCTTCCTTTGTACCATCCACGTCCAACGTTATGGCCCAGAAGACACTTCGTGAGTACTCAGCTCCTTCCGCTGACCAGGTGCTGCAAGGCCCTGAGGTGGCAATGGGGACTGAAAATTTTGAGATCAAGACGGGTCTAATTACGATGGTACAGGCTAGCCCATTCTGTGGCAAGCCAAATGAGGATGCCAGTGCTCATCTGCAGCAATTCCTAGAGCTGTGCAGCACTTTCGTCATCAGGGGTGCAAATATGGATGCTGTTCGTTTACGGCTATTTCCATTCTCCCTCCTGTGGAAAGCTAAGCAATGGTTCTACGCGAATCGTGAAGCTATTAAGACTTGGAGTAAGTGTTCAGAGGCATTTCTCAAGAAGTTCTTCCCATTGGGTAAAACCAATGCTCTTCGTGGAAGGATTTCTGATTTTCAGCAAGCAGCAAGTGAATCCATTCCAAAGGCTTGGGAAAGGCTTCAGGAGTATGTCCTGGCCTGTCCTCACCATGGGATGGAGGATTGGCTTATTCTTCAAAGCTTCTATAATAGGTTAACTCCGACAGCCCGAGGCCATATTGATGCTGCTGCTCAAGGAGCATTCTTCTCACTCACTGTCGATGATGCTAAATTACTCATTGAGAAGATGGTCTCCAACCAAGGGTGGAGTGATGAAAGACTCCAACCACGACCGAGGGGTACTCATACTGTCAAGGAAGCAGACATGATTACTGCCAAGATGGATCTTCTTACGAAGAGATTGGATGACTACACCAGCGCGAAGGCTGCCATGGCCACCACTACTCTGCCTATGGATTCTCACATGACATGTGAAGTCTGTGGCAACACTAGGCACTCAGGCAACTATTGTCCAGAGACTCAGGAGGAAGTGATGTACATGAACGGCAACAACAACGGTTATCATCCACCTCAACAAGGAGGTCAATCGTGGAATCAACAACGCCCTTATTATCAAGGAGGTAGCCAAGGTAACTCGTACAATCCCAACCAACCTTCCTTGAGAGATATCGTTTTTGGGCAAGCTAAGATTAATGAAGGTATTAACAAGAAGTTAGCTGCCCTTGATAAAACTGTGGAAAGCCTCAACGTTAAGCTTGATAGTTTTTCTTCTGCTCAAAAGAGTCAACTAAGTTTCAACAAAATGTTAGAAACCCAGCTGGCTCAGCTGGCTGCTTTGGTTCCATCTCCTGATAACGGGAGGATCCCGGGGCAACCCGTATCCTCTTGTGAGAATGTTAGTGTAGTGTCAACCAGGTGGGGTAAGCCACCTAGGAAGACACATGCTTCTAACTATGCAGGAAAGCCCATACAACAAATTCTTGATCCATGGGAGGAATCAGCAGTGGTGCACAAGAAAGATCCAGACTACCCGACTATTACTTGCACAATTTATTACAAGCAGATCAGGCATGCCCTTTGTGACCTTGGTGCGAGTGTTAATCTCATGTCCAAGGCCATGTTCGAGCAACTTGGATATCCAGCTCTCTCTCCAACAGCACGGACTATCCAACTCGCAGATTCAACGATACGATATCCAGAAGGAATTGTTGAGAGCATATTGGTCAAAGTCAAGAGCTCTTATGTCTTCGCAGATTTCGTGGTCCTTGATATGGATGACGAGGGAGGAATGCCGCTCATCCTTGGGCGACCATTTCTCAGTGATGTCCGAGCTAGGATCAATGTGGGGTCCGGAATTATCCGTTTCCGCATTGGGAAGAGGAACTTGAAGTTCAAGTTTCAGGATAAAGAAGAGAAATGCTATTTAGTGCAAGATAGTGTTGAGCAGCTTGGGGGAAGGACGGAGCCTTCGCCCCCAAGGAAGAAATCTCCGTCGAAGAGGCTAAAGAAAATTCGGAAAGAATGGCGGAAGATTGAGAGGGCACCACCCTCTACTTATTAGGAGTGGGGTGCTGAATGAAATTGATCACTGAGAAGAGTCCAACTCGTCCGACTAAAAATGATGGGTCCTTTCTACCAAAAAGGTTAAAGCTGGTACATATCTCATATTTCCCTTTCCAAAATTTTATTCCCAAAAATTGCATATTTGATTTTCCAAAACCTTGCATTTGCATGCTAGATTTATCTAGCCCTTTCTCCTTTTTTCCAAATAAAATTTTTGAAAATAATTTCTGAGTTTGAAAACCATAGAAAATTTATTTGGGCAATTTCTAGAGCAAACTTTGGCCGGTGCACCTTGGCATATCTTCATATAGCTGTTGGGGGCACACCTGCCAAAGGGGGCCAGCACCGGGCCCACCACTGGGCCGGCCGAACCAGGGTTCGGCCGAACCCTGGCAACGGTCAAGTCGGCCCAGCTTTGGCCAATGGCTCCTAGCCGTTGCCCAACGGCTAACCCACAGTGTGCTGCCCCTTTGCTCTATAAATTGGACCCGAGAGGGGGTGTTCTTCACCCATTCAACTCATTTCACTCACACTCCCCTCTCTACTCCTTGCTCTATTGGTTTTCTTGGATTTCTTGCTCGAGATTGGATCATCAAGTATTCTCTCTAATGTGTTGCTGAAAATATTGTTATTGGTGGGGTAAGCTCGGTAAGAACTTCATTCGATTTCACTAACCCATCACCGAGTTGCTCTTGTTGTCCCTTGTTGTTGTGCTAGCATGAATTGGGCGGCGAACACTCTCCGGAGGGTGACACGCTCACGCTCCCGTTCGCGGGCAAGCACAAGTGCATCCACCCCCGGCGAGCCAACGCCGAGCCCATCAACGATGGATTATGAAGAAGAGCAAGAAGAGCAAGCCGAGCCACAAGCCGCGGAGGAGGTCGTCGACGACACCCCCTACATCAGCTTGTGGGGCGATCGAGAGGAGCAAGCCTATGCTCTCCTGAAGGACCGAGTCTTCGCCCACACCAGGGACTTCGACCCGGCTCTCATGGAGAAAACACGTATGAATCTCGAGTTCATTTCCATTTGGAATGCTCTTAGTTGGGAGGAGTTTGCGCCGGTCACATAGCTTGGCTCTCGGCCCCTCACCATCCAGTTTCTTTGCTCTCTTACCGAGATTCTGGATGGCATTCAGTTCTGTCTTTTTGGGACCGATTATCGTGTTTCTTGGAAGGAACTTAGTCGTCTTCTTGGGTTTAATCCTCATTGTGCTGTTTCTCTGAAGAAGTCTTGTGAGGGTTATGTTCGAGATTCTTTCTGGGCAGATATCTCTGGTCTTGTTTACAGTGGCAAGTTTGTACCTCGGTGCAACGATATTGTGCATCCCACTCTCCGCCTGTGGCACAAGTGGCTCGCCATTACTCTCTTTCCACGAGAGGATGTTCGGCCCGTGCGTAGTGATGAGATGATGCTATTATACGCCACTGTCAACCAGATCAAGGTCTCTCCCGTTAAAACTATGATTCGACAGTGGATGAAGAATTTCAAGATGATAGGTCCTATTGAGTGTACGTCTTTGGTGACTCGTATTGCTCTCAGACTCGGGGTTCTTAGCGGGAATTCCGTACCCTTCATCGGGACGCCCCGAGTTCTCATTGATGAGGCATACTTGATCCAGGGGCATATACTCAAGAGGGGCCCAAATGATTCTTTGACTTTCTTCTTTTCGAGCTATGCAAACCAAATCTCGTTACCTAACCCGGGGTTTGGACTGTATAATTCGGAGTCACTAACCATTCCCCTTGTTACACAAGAGGAAAGCCGTCGTGATAGTGTCTCAGGCAGGTCCACCAGAAGTGCAGCGAAGAGAGCACACATGCAGCAGCAGCAGTCACAGCCACCACCACCACCTCAACCACAGCCTGCTACGCCACCGGTGGCAGGAGGGGCCCCTGCGGGGTATATGTTCGGGGTTACTCCTGGGTATACACCTGGCTGGGATCAGCCCACCTACCAGCCGAGTGCGAGTGGCATAGCTTGGGCGAGTGCGAGCAGTGCTCAGTGGGCCACACCCGCTAGTTCCAGCTCTGGTGGTCCACCTCCGTCTTCGTCCTTCCGGCGACACTCCTCAGCCTCTGCACGTGATGCTCAGCTCGCGCAGCAGATGGGAGAGCTCACCGTCCAGGTTACGGGATTGGAGGAGACGCTGAACACCCACGTCGAGTCTACCTCAGCGAGGCAGCGTCAGGCTGGTGAGAGGATAGCAGCCATGCAGCAAGATCAGCTGCAATACATGGAGGCGCAGAGGGCTTATTACGCGAGTCAGGGTTTCTTCTACCCTCCTCCGCAGTGAGCCTGAAGCTAGCTTGGGGGAGGACCCCCATTCTGAGGTAACTTGTATCTTCCTTCGTTTTCAGAATATCTTATAAATGAAAAAAATCTGCAAAATAAAAAGACCAAAAATATTTATTTGCTTTCATCATCATCGTTTGCTTAGTTTGCTTTGATATGCTTAGTAAGAATGCTTTGCCTCTATGGTTGAAATGATGAATAGTTGCTCTGTTTATTTTCCTACAACTTTGTATCCTACCTAAGTTTTGAGTTTGTTGGCTTGTATGTTCAAACCTTAGCTTGAAAACTGTGGGTAGCAAAAAGCATGATCCTTGCCTAAGTTGTTGTGAGACATGATATGGTAGAATAGAGTGCTATGATCTTGTGCTTAGTGATGCTTGACATCCATAGTTTTTCTTTTTGAAAAATCAAAACATGATGAGTTCCTCAATGATGAGAAATTTCCTATCCAAGGCCATATGTAGATTCTAGTTCTTAGCCTCCACATATGCAGCTTGTTCTCTCATCAAATTGTTGTGACCCTTGTTAGAACTCATACTCCCCTGATCAAGATCACGTACACGTTCATGCTAAACCTTCTATACTAGAAGTTAAGCATTCATTCCATATGCATATACATTCTTCCATAAATAAAACTCTATGTATCTTTGCATCGTTCAACCCTCTCCGAACATCTCCAATAGAGACAAAGGGCTAGCTAAAAAAACAGAGAAAAGCATGCCCAAAAGCATGGCAAAAATAAATAAAGAGAGCTAGCCCAAGTCTCGAAAAATTTCAAAAGGAGAAAAAGGGATTGATATGTGCAAGAGAAAGAGTTCCACCATATAGATGGTAATAACTAGTACCTGCTCCGGGGCTAGTGTCCACCTTACCATCAATCCCTCATTCCCTCATATAAAGCATGGTAATATCTAGCACCCATTTCCGGGCCTAGTATCCACCTTGCCATGCTCATATCCATCACACACATATGCACATCTTGATCAGGATGTCTATTTGTTTCTTCCAAGGATCCGGTTTTTGACTTAGCAAAACATGAGAGACAAGTATGCCACATCTTCCCTACCTACAGCTCCACATAAAGCCTATTAGGAGTAGGATGTGAAGAAAGGCAACATTGATGCCTTGGTGAGGAACCATACACTTTTGAGCGATCCAAGAGTATCATTTGAGGAACTCTGATTTTCTTTTGAAAAATTTGCAAAACCTCTGGATTACTAAGCTGATCAAGGTATGAGTGACTATGCACATGCTATATAACCATTCTGTTTCTCAACCGCGCCAAGGTAGGTGAAGCTATATGCCCCACGTATCAGGTGAAAGGTGAGAACATTGCCAACTTGTTCAACTCTTGGTAGAGTACTTTACTGTATGTTTGCCATAAGTTGAGAATACAACATTGTAGCAACTCCTGATCAACCAACCTAAGTCTCTAATGTCTTGCTTCGAGACGAGCAAGAGGTTAGCTTGGGGGAGTTTGTTGACGGTGGAAATTCACCATTTCCAACCCTTAATATTCTCACATAAATGGAGGCATATGCATATCTTACTAGCATTTAGGTTTGAATAATGTAGTTCCACTTGTCCTTAGAGATTATTTATATGTAGGTGATTTACCCCTTAAAAGAGATGGAAACTCAACTTCTATGAAGAAACCATGCCAACTCAGCTGAGGAGGTGGCTGCCACCAAGGGAAACATGGCAATCCACGTCATCGATCCAGGGGAGGCACTCACCGACGAATCAGAGGACGCCACATGGACTTCACATGGATCAAAGGGCCCACCTCGGATACCAAATGAAGCCATGCACTGGGGATGGAACAGAGGGCCCACAAGGCAGCCAACCAGAGGAAGCACACCAGGTGGGGCCGCCCTAGGGGGTCGGCTGATCCTAGGATCGGCCGAACTGCCTTAGTGGCTTCCCATCCTGGCCTTCCACGTGGTGGTTGCTCATTGATCCATTGCCTCACTCCCGGGTGTTTAGGGGCCATTTGGGCGTCCGAGCAAGCCTTGTCCTCGCCTATAAATAGAAGAGGAGGGGCTCCCATTTCTCACACACCACTCTCTCATTGTCCTCTCACTTTTAGTTTCCAAGGCTAGGGGTAGGCTAGAGTAGCTCTTATTCAGGTTCTAAGTCCTCTTGGAAGTATAGGTATGTGTTCTCTTTTATCTTTATTTCTTTGTATGATTTTGATCTACTTCAGTTATTCAGCTATTTCATATAAAGTCATGGTAGATCATATTATTAATATGTTCTTGAGTTCATTCTCTGTTCATCATTTAGAGGCTCGTGTTCTTCGTGAACACTACCTTTTGATCCACTTGAAGGGTGATAAACTCCTTCCTTATGTGTTTGTTCATAAGTTAGAGGCTCGTGTTCTTCACGAACACGACCCTTTGATCTTATTGATTAGACATAAGAGAGTTCATATCTGTTCGTATGTCTAGCCTTAGTTGATCTTGTTAGATGGCGTGAGAGTGTTGCATGAGGTCTGTGTTCAACCTACGGTACTCGGTCTAGTTGACCAGTCTTCTGGTGGCTCTCACCCTGGGTCACAATAGCCCGGGCCGGGTGGAGTCTAGCAGCAACGTAGGCATGGTGTCTGGGTTGTCTGGCTACGATAGTTATGAGCATACCCCTCGTAACGAGAGGTCGGTCCTCAGGTGGTGACAGCCCTGTTGGATCCTACGGCAACCTCCGCGCTAGGGTACCTGCTGTAGGAGTCTAAAGTCTAGTTTCGCAGAGTGCTGGTCGTCGCGGGCTAGCTCCCCGTTTGTACCTGGGTGCTGAACCTTATCTCTCTAATGCAATACTCATGCCCATCTCTTGTATCTTCTAGCTTTGTATGTTTAGTACATTAGAACCTAGAGCTAACTCGTATGTTCCCCCTAAGCCGTAGTGTGCTAGAGTAGAGGTAGATTTGAGTGTGTGTGTGTCACACTACCCCGTATATCTTTTATCTTACCCCTATCTTTGAGTGTGTTGTTCCCTATATCTATCTCTTGGTTTACATTTAGAGCAAAAGCATAAGTCTAAGATATCCGTCATTGCCTTCCACGGATTCGATACCCTTGGAATACTCTCCTTCCTTGGGGAAATGCTACAATGGTTTATCTGTGCACTTGCGAATTCGTTCATGATCGTTTAGATTAACCTATGGTAAGTCTCGATGTTCACGCTAACCCGGTGCCATTAGTTGTGACATTGAGAGGTGCCTAAAGGCTTTCATGGTGTTGTCACTAAGGACGGGTCCCAGATCTGTTCTTAGGATGACGACGCTATGAAACGTCAACAGTTGTATTGCCGCAACCAAGAAGGGGTCGGTCTGTGAGGGTGCTGGAAGGGCACGACTGGCTCGACGGCTTGAGCGTTGCGGACCACTAGTGCGAACCTGTCCAGCAGATCCTGACGCCACGTGTCAGGGATGTTCCGCGGCCCCATCGTCTCGCCTCCACACGGTAGCCCAAGCAACATAGCCATGTCCTGCAGAGTCAGCGTCATCTCCCCCCCAAGGGAAGTGGAACGTATGTGTCTCTGTGCGCCACCGGTAGAGTAGTGCGCAAATGAGGCCGTAGTCGAATCTGAACCGCGTGTGGTGGTCCTGTGGACGAAGCGCAGCCCGCATGTGGTCCCCCTCCACCAACCGCGCAAGCGGAAGAAGTCTTGCTGCGCGCAGCCTGCTCAAAAGAATGTAATAGCTATTAGTGTAATGAAAAATGCAATGCTATCGTTGCATCATTAATAAGGTATTGTATTACGCACTTGGGAACCCAACGATCGTATAGCGGCATGTAGTACGATCGGTGCTCCTTGTCAATCCTCTCGTCAAAAAGGCTCGGAAGCACATACTGCACAACAGCCTTCGGTGGTGCAGGAGGCTGCTGCGGAGCAGCCTGTTCTTCTGCCATACCCGCAAAAAAATTCAAGAATTATAAACAATTTCTAAATAAGTTTTTAGTATTTCTAAGATATTTCTAGAATTTGTAAACTATCTCTAGAATTTCTAAGTCATTTCTAGAATTTTAAACTATTTTCTAGAATTTCTAAGGTATTTCTAAAATTTCTAAACTATTTTTAGAATTTCTAAACTATTTCTAAGATTTTAAACTATTTTCTAGAATTTCTAAAACATTTAGAATTTCAAACTATTTTCTTGATGTTTTTCTAAACTATTTCTAGAATTTCTAAACTAACACTAGAAAATCTAGAATTTCTAAACTATCTCTAGATTTTAAACTACTTTCTAGAATTTCTAAACTATTTCTAGTTTTTCTAAACTATTTCTAAAATTTAAACTATATTTTAGAATTTCTAAGGCATTTGTAGAATTTCTAAACTATTTATAAAAATTTTAAACTATTTCTAAAATTTCTAAACTATTTTCTAAAATTTCTAAACTATTTCTAGAATTTCTAATATTTTCTAAACTATTTCTAAAATTTATAAACTATTTCTAATATTTCTACTATTTTCTAAGCTATTTCTAATACTTATAATATTAAAAAAGAAAAAACATACCGGGAGGCGCTGGCGGCGACGCGGGCGGCGGGAGGAGGGCACGGGGGCGGGAGTGGGGGGCGGAGGGGGGGTGGGAGGAGGCACCCACCATATATAGGTGCGGGCGGACCTCCTACCGCCGTTTGGAACGTTCCACGTGGCGGGTTGGTCTGCAACCGCCGCTTTAAACGGCGGTAGGCAGTGCCCTAGCCGACCGTTGGTTGGGTCACCAAGCGCCGTTTGGAGCGGTGGTTTCGCCCACCAATCGCCGTTTAAAGCAGCGGTTAAGTGCAACCGCCGTTTTAAACGGTTGTGGATGTGTAGTTTTGAAAATTTTCAAATCCGGTATTTATTTTTGGAAAATTAAAAAAATTAAAAAAATTCTTTAAGGTGGATTAAAATGTAGCAAACATATATATACGGCCCAGAAAACACACAAAAAAAAGAAAATAAGAAGAAACTTAGTCCAGCCCACTCCATAATTGCATGTAGCCCATCCACAATTTTATTTTGCCAGCCAAGCCCATTTATACAGCATAATAAGCAACAACTCCCAACCCCGCCCGTACGGACGACGCCAACTCCACAACCCTTGCGCCGCCGCCTCGCCGCCCGTCGCGCCGCCGCCGGCGGTCGTGCCCATCGATCTCCGGCCTACAGCCGGCCCTGTTCGTGTGGCGCTGCTGTTCTCCTGACAATCTCTCGTCGCTCTCCCTGCGCTGAGGAGCGCCGGCCACCGGCTCCTCCTCGCCGGCGCAGCCGCCCATCTCGACATCGTCGACACCGGTAAGTGGATGCAGCTCCCATGTATCTTCTGATGTCGGGACGAGATTAGGAGTGTGGTTGGGGGTTTCGGACTAATTATGTTGGTTTTGGTTCTCGTGATCTACAAAGCAGGATTTGCTTCAGTGAGTGGCGGTTCAAATTCGATCTCCATGTAGGGTTCGGATTCAGTGTCCGTGGGGTTCAAATTCGATGGTATATGGTCATTTCCCTTTGCTTGCAAGTAACTATGCGATGAACTATGCCCTTTTCAGTCACCTATTGTCCAATGAGATACAAGAGATAGTGATACTGCAATGAGGTGTAAAGTTATGAACCAAGAGCCAGTGATTAAGTAGTTTCTCGTAGTAATATGTTTAAATTTGTAAATATACGGGGAAACACCTCACTGAAACTTTAGACTGTACTAAGTTGGTCTCTATAAACTCAATTGAGTGAAGTTCGGACAAACCCAGTAATGCTGATAATTTGAAGCCAACACTGCAAATTAAATGCTAACTATAATGCTACTCATGAGATTCTCTCAAATACTTCAGAAAACCTTATTTTCTCCTTAATGGAGAAAATTGAAATAAACACTCTATCTAGCACACCTTCTGACCAGCGGGCGGCGGTGGCAGAGGCAGCGGCGGCGATGTCACAGGCAGAGGCAACCGAGCCAACTGCGGCTGGCAAGTGCTCTCATACTCTTCACTTGTTTATCTTCTTGAGTGTCGAATTATTTCTTTGGTGGCTGAATTGTTGCTAATGGGATTATAAGTCAATGTTCTGTCACTTGTGTGTTCGTGTCTTTTTCTATGTGATCTACTCTTCACTTGTTTATCTTCTTGATGAGTGTCGAATTTGTTTTGGTGTCTGAATTGCTTCCAACAGAATTATAGCAGTGTTCTGTCACTTATGTGTTCGTGTCTTTTTTTTATGTAGAAAGTGTGTCGGCCGGACTCATGCTGGCAATGTCCTTCAGCTTGAGCTCATGATCACCAGCACAAAACCCCATGGCAAGGATGTGAACACGTCTCAGTCCATACGTGCTAGGCCTTGATAAACCAGCAGCTGAGTTCAAGCTAATGAGGAAACAAAACAAACAAGTTAGAGCTGATAAATGGAGCTTTTTGGAAAACAAAATCGAGGTGATACGATCATATTGAGATCACTTCTACCCCTTCAGATCAACCAGGATGCACCCAACCGTCCAATTGATAAAAAATCACATCATTCCCGTATAGCCATAGCGACCAATAAATAGTGTCTACCCCTTCAAATCCTTTTTATGCCCCATAGTTAGATACCAGCATGTGATTAAAGCAGAAGGCAAGACAACCTCCTACTTAAGCCATGGATATTGATAAAAAAAAACTAGAGGAGAAGGGATAGACATCCCCTGCTTTGATTTAAGAAAGAAAAGGCAAAACTCGAACCCAGGCTGGCAGCCTGAAAACGTGCTCCACTAGCCACCAGCCTGTGAGAGTGCTTGCTACATGCATGCATATTTCTCATGTAAAGTTGTATTATCCGATCACTCTCCAAGAACCTAATTTCTGAGCTAGCTGTCCTTCATATCTTATTGTAGTAAATTAGTAATTTACAAAGTTCATTTGTTGAATTGTTAATTAATGAATATTTAGATTTAGTTATTATGTGGTATCTGGCTGTCTGATTATGCCCTGGAAGCTGGCAATATATATTTATCATATATCGAAAAACCTGCTGAATCTACTGTTTCTGGATCATATATTGCATTTTTAAAGAAACACTATTCTGTTTAGCCGCTAAGGTCAGCATTTTTGGATGGCTTCTAAACACGGTAGCCTGCTCCTTAGAAAATTGTTTTTACTCAATTCCTTGTAAAACCCCAAAGCTAACAAAGTTCGATAACTACTACAGCTAGTAGGTTAAAGATTTTATGGCAGGCTTGTATGAGAAAGCAAATACGGCAGTGGACACTAAAAGAAATCAAGTGCAGCCATAATGTTTATTGGAGGGAATACTAACGTAGTGCCTAAAAATTTGCTCTAGTCATGACATAGATAATACTAAGAACAAGAAATAATCAGCCCAACTAATGACATTCACCAGCAAGAAAAATCTGCTCTAATCATGACATAGATAATACTAACATAGATTCCATCACCTCATTCTTGCTATTTTGTGCGAGGAGGTAGGTCGAACGATAGGAGTGACAAGCAGTTTTGATTGGGAATGTTTGGCAACTGCGCTAAGTTACTACTCCCTCCGTTCGGTTTTAGATGACGTTTCCGACCAAAGATTTGAACTAGAAGCAGGCTATTAGGCTGGTCCGAAACGTCATCTAATTGGGACCGGAGGTAGTACTACCGTTGCTTGGAGTATTACAGCAATGAAGGGATGGCTACTTCACTTTGCTTGGAGCATCGAACATCGCTGCGCTCATTTCGGTGCCGCTGTTGCAAGGAAGGATTCAAAGGGGACGGATCAATCCACCCTATCATAGGGTTAACCTGCTTCTGATATGGGCTTGTTAGGTTCATTTCCCTAGATCATTTTGATGAATAGTTGTGCTGACCCAAACCACACCCATCCTTATTCACAATTGATTTGTATTAAGGAAGATCTAATAAAAATTGTTTAATGCGAAGCTAACTGTAAATATGTCCTCCTGAGAGGCAGTGATCAGCAACATTGGATGGCAATACTTGAATAATCACAATGCAGCAGTTTCTCTAGGCACATGATAGACAAAGCTGCTGTATGAGTGAAAACCCTTCAGCGAAAGACTACAATAGCTTGCTACATATACTAGTTGGATCCTATGTAAAGATTTAACCATCAGGACATTTTATCAGAAAGAATTGAGAACGGATCTGTCATTTTTTAATCTCTATTGATAAAAGCTCCTAGCCTGCGGGTTGGGCTTTGATGTAACTATTTTCTTTTTAAAGAATTGAAAGTCAATCTACTGCCTGGTTAAGCTACAGCCAGGTCTCAACTTAAATATTTGTTGCTTGAGCGCAGCTACAAATATCTAACAGACTTTGTTAAATCTAATCCAACCTTAATTGACTCAAACTAGATGCCAACAACCTGACCTGATCTTAGCTCTAAGTTGATTGCTGACCCTTCTGCTTGTTGCGACGGCTATACTGTAATCCCCACATGACATATATGGTTCGAAATTAACACAACCATCCATACATCTTGTTTGAAGCCTTTTCTTCTTTTAAACAAAGTAAGAGTGCAAAGAGAACTCAGTGCCTATGTATGTAGTGACATATTGACCTCTCTATCATCTTAGCAATTAATATTAAGGTATCATCATTGTAGCAGAACAGAGGGTTAACGTGAGGCTAAGTTTTTTTTCCTCGAACATGTAGGACAGCAATATATATTTTTATATATTATAGAGAGAAACAAGGAAGAGACCATCATACAAAGCAACATCTTGACCTCACTTAGGAGGTCAGAGAAGGTTGCAGGAAAAAGCTAACATTTTGCAAACCAAGATTATCTTTTTTTGTTATCTGAAACTAGTTAACTGTTGCACTTGCTTCTGTTGGTGTTATGTGCTGTTATGGGCTCATGGGATCTGTATAATAGTAATTGAAAAAGGAAGTATGCAAGTAATGGTTTGCTGTTGCTGTTCATAGAACTCCAGAACTGTTTACTCTTTACTCTCTTTTTTGCGCGCAAGTTATTTCACCCTGATATGTATTGAAAGCTCAGCCTTATAGATATTACCTATGGGTTCTCTGCAATCCTCTATCGGTAACTAAACTACAGGAATGAATTCATCATCTCTGGAAGCAGAGTATCTTTGGTAGTTTGAAGTGTCATGTTTGGGTTATTTCATTTATCGTGTCCCCTCTTTTGCTACTTGAAAGTTTAATAATATCTATATTATGCAGAACTTGCAGCACCAGTTCAGAAGCAGCCAAGAGCCAACCGGAAGCGTGTAGATAGCATTACTTTAGTCAATATAGCTCAGTACTTCCATCTTCCAATCAAAGAAGCGTCAAAGGCTCTCAAGATTGGAGTTAGCGCACTGAAGGCAAAGTGCCGGCAATATGGGATACCTCGCTGGCCTCACCGGAAAATCAAGTCCCTTGACTCTCTCATTCATGACCTTGAGGTAAATCAGACAGCATTTATATTTCTCTTCATTTGCATATTTGCCATGAAATGGCCATCACAATTTGGTGCATTTGAAACTTGTTGGCGCTAACAGAACTCATATTTTGTTACTTAAACAGTATGTGCTGACAACAGAGGATGGGCATCAGGACGAGCGGCTTCAGAATAAGAATGCTGCTACCATAAAAGCCCTCAAAGAGAAAAAGAGGTTGCTGGAGAGTGAGATGGAGGCTATACGACAGAAGCCAGCCTTGGATCTGAGGGCTGAAACCAAGATGTTCAGGCAACTTATTTTTAAGAGAAGGAACAAGGCTCAAAGTGAAGTACTAAAAGTCCAGCGAGGGATTAACATTTCTCTTTAGCTAGTAATCATTTAGTGTCTGTAATGTTGGCCCAATTGGACAGAGAGTAGTGTGCATGGGCATTAAAAGCCAGTGGCTGTAAGCAGAAAAGGGAAGTTATTCCTCAAAATTGAAATCATGAGCTCCAGGTTTAGGGTTTGTTACCCGCCTCCAGCTTGAGATCTCCCTCCGATTTCTTGCTGTGATTTGGTCATGTCAGCGAACTAAACTCATTGCCGGCCATTGTTGTGGTTACAACTTACAAATAGTTGTCACTAGCTTTCCAATTTATAACATGTGCTTTTGTTATTGTAGCTTCTAGAACTGGGCAAGATGCGAAATTACCGATGGAGATTGTTAGAAAAAGATCAGTAATGGCCGGACACACTCTGCCATCACTGTAAGTGCCAATTGGACTTGGTGTCCTTAGAACTAACCATACTATGTGAACACAATTTTTTACACGAAATGGTAGGAGAGCTGCCCATTGTATTAAAAAGAAGATCCGGGAAAGGTAACAATGCTTTCAGCCATGACAAAGCCTCAACAAAAACGAGCGGCATACTAGCTATGCATGCAGAACCGGTCGCATCCAGAAACTCAAAGTGAACTATCATAGCAATGAATACAAATATAAGAATTGACTATTGCTTTTGAAACGTTCCCACTATCCTTTTTATGCTGATGAAATGACTATAGTATTCTATGCAGAGAATGAATTGAGGATTAGCAAGATTTTTATGTGCCAGATACATATGTCATATATCATCTAGTTTATATTTTTATTTGCTTTAAGTTGCCATTTCCAGCCAAGTACCAGTGCTGAGATGATGTGATAATGAACTAGAGTGTGCAAATAATACAGACGCTGGGGGCACATTTCCAGTTTCTAACACTCGTACGTGACACTACGTGAAAAACAAACTTTGGTAACAGGCATAGATCGTCATTGGTAACGGGCAAAACACCAGTTACTGATATAGCGTTACAAATAACCCATCACCGGTAACGGGCAAAGCTACCGTTACCAATAATACACATTGGTAACATTATAGTAATGCTCGTTACCAATATGAAATTAAAAAATAAAAGAAAAGAAATCAAAATATCTTCTATTCTTTTATTTTATACATACATGCATACATACAAGTGTACAGTTACATACATACATGCTTAGCTACAACCATAATGAACTTAACAGCTAGCACCAATGCTCAATTACATCCATATCACTTAAAAGCTAGCACCAAAGTAAAAAGGAAAGAACAATATTTGGAGGAATTTCTCATGAACCTTTGATATCACTGATTTTTGGCATGTGGCCAGAAACTAAAAGTGGAATTCAGCCATCCTATAGAAAGAAATTGTCTTAGTTCCCAATTGGTGTCATACCTTTCTCCATCATAAATTCTTCTTCAAATACATCTCCAAAACAATTGTTGTCATCCCTTAGCCCACTTTTTTAAATATTGTTGCATAGAAAGCAAAGGTCCTTAAAATGCTAGTAAAGAAAACTTGATGACTACATTAACATTTCTATACACAAATGAGGAAGAAAAAACAGATAATGGAGTTATTAATAATGATAAGTATATCTATGCTGAGTGCAAACACCATCCTAGACATAAGTAGTTAAATATAGCATCTCACCATCCCAATGCAAGGATCAGCAGCCCAAGAAAGGTTGAGCACACGTACACATAGACACATCATACGAAAAGATTGGCTTGCAAAATTTAAGACAAGCTTATAGATTCTATCATACTGCACTATCGTGATCAATTTATAATGCAAGGAGCCAGAGTTCAGTAACTCAAGCACTAACAACTAGCTCTGGTCTAGTTCTTGTTTCTTCGTGAGACTGTTATGCTCTATTGAGCCCTCAAAGTGTCCAAAACTGTTTTAGTGGCAGAAATCCTTACCTGCCAAGCTTTCTGTCTTATCTGCCAGTTTATCCACTTCATCATAAGGGTCTTGGATGACAACTTTATTCTTCTTCTTGGATGGCAACTTTCTTCTTCTTCTTGGTTGGATCAAAGGGAGCAAGCTGTATGACATCATAAGCAACAAATTAATCTGAGAGCCTAAAACCAGGATATGAGATAGGCCAGCTAATAAGTACGTATGAGAAAATATATAACTCTGAGAAAATAAGATGATATCATAAACTTAACAATTACTATGTCTCACCATCAGCACTGTAAGCCATAGTACACCAATGTCTAGGGGCATCATAGTCAACTATTGAGCCCAAGAAAACGTATAACCATTAAATCACAAATACTAACATTAAATGATTCATCAAAAGGAGCAATTTGTCATGTAATCAGCAAGCAAAAGGAGCACAGGTGGACACATAAAGCATCATTGGCAAATGACATATATGCTCAGAGAAATCACATCATGAATGGCAAAGAATATATACTCAAATTAACCTAACAAATCATTGGCAATGGGCATATGCTCAGGACAGGAATATCACATTTTCATGATAAGATTATCACTTCACAAGCTCAGAAATAATAATAGCATGACCATAATTTCTAATCCAACTCATGAAGAACACATATGTTCAACATCAGATGGGAAGTGAGAGGAACACTAGATCTGAAGCTCTGCACAATCAAAGAACGCAAATCTAGTGTGGATCTACACATTTGAGATGAAAAAGTTAGTGAATCAATTATATTTAGGGTTAAGTAAACAAGAACTTGAGAGAGGGGGGAAGAGGGGAATTACTTGCCTTGTAGCACAGATTCGTCAAAGGGCAAACAAATCAAAACGCCGATGCTGCTGCCGCCGCCGCGAACTGAGGCCATGAGGAGAGCCTACAATGCTGCCTATGAGGGGAGCCTGCAGCACCGCCTGCCCCCGCGACCTTCCCATCGCGTGGATTGAGAGGGAGGGGCGAAGAGGGAGGAAGGCAATGGAGCAGAGGAGGGAGGAGCTCGCCCATGCTATGCCTCCTGCTTCTGCGTGCCGCCGGAGAGGGCAGATCCGGCCGGGAGGGAGGTCCTGGGCCGGCCAGCAAGCGTACCTGGTGCAGGGGAGTGGCGCCATCGCCGCAGGGTCCATGTCGGGGACCTCGAGGCCGCCGGAGCCTGAGGCTGTCCTTGGCGGAGGAGGAGCGGAGTAGGCCGCGCCAGCCTGGCGTGGCGCCGGGAGCACCAAACCGCGCCCTGCCCGACGGATGGAGCGAGGAAGGGAGGAGCGCAGACAAGCGGCGGAGGGAGCGAGGACGCAAGGGGGCGGGTGCCTGGGCGGATTGGTGGGACGCGAGGGGTGCGGGCGGACTCGAGGGTGGGCGGACGCGAGTTACTAGTTAACAGGATTGCAATGAAATATTGGGTCCGGGAACCTTTAGGGGTAACGGTCAATGCATGATCCGTTACCACAAATATTAAAGGTAGCAGGCGTTAATTGATGCCCATTACCAATGAGGTTGTGTTGCAGCTTCCGGATGTTATGGGTAACAGGTGTATATTCATTGGTAACGGGCTTTACTAAAGTCCGTTACCTTTAAGATTTGTAGTAACAGGCTTTATAGGTCTGTTACGAATCTTGCGTGACCTACTTGAGGCTTTCACGTAGTGTGAATTGTCTAAACAAGTTGTCCAATTTGACTAATCATACAACTATATATGTTGATGTGCTCTGGAACACTGGTAGAGTGAGGGGCTTTAGTCTTAGTTGGTAGAGGCCTTAGGTCTCTCTAGTCCAACCGGTACTAATTATAAGGGACAAAAGGCCTGGACTAAAGGGGTCCTTTAGTCCAGGTTTGTATTACCAACCGGGACTAAAGAGGGGCACTTCTTCTTCTTCTTCTTCTTCTTCTTCTTCTTCTTCTTCTTCTTCTTCTTCTTCTTCTTCTTCTTCTTCTTCTTCTTATTCTTCTCCTTCTTCTTCTATAGGCGGCAATGTGTCCCTTGAAAGCAAATTTCCACGGTTCACCCCGTAGCCCCTGCAACGTCCTAGGTGTTCTAGATTCTCGAGCGCCATAGTGAGCTCATCCATTTCTCTGTCAACCTTCAATCTCCCCGCTTTTACATCTTCAATTATTTTCATTATCTCGAGTGTCGCCTCTCGTAACGAGGGTGGGAATTCAAGGGTACCATCTTCAGAGTTAATTCTGCCTCTATGAGCATAATACCAATTCTTCACTCGCTCAGGCCACTCATAGACCGCTGGTATGGTACCTTGTGCGAGAAGGTCTTCTTCCATCTTCCGCCACTTAAGAATTACGAGTGGGTAACCACCTCGACCATGATGATGGTCGTGTCCCTTCTTACCACGACTATTCTTCCCTCGTGCACTCACCTTGGCGGAAGATTCACTTTTCTTGTAATCCACAAAAGGACGTCCAATGTTCTTTTAACTTGGGATATTCTATCCAATTTGTAGTTTGGTTCTTCTTGGTATAATCTTTATCCATCTGCTGCTTGAGCTTCTGAAATTGAGTTGCCATCCTCGCGAGAGTCCAATGCTTCACATGGTTTGGTTGGAGGCCTTGAGGAAGTGTCAAGTGTTTTAGGATTTCATTCCATAACAAATTTTTAATTGAGTCTGGAACCACGTGTGGATTATCGGCTTTTCCCTTCCATTCTGTGTAGCCGATAGGCACGTTGTCCCTTATAATGACCCCGCATTGCGACACAGGCGTGTCTTTGATCTTTTTTGGAGCACATGGTTGGCCAACCTCTGACACTTCTGTGATATGATACATCACATGGCTGGTGAGTACTTGTGTACGCCATCTCTTAGTATTTTTTTGATGTTGAGCATGAAGCCTACAAGTTGCAGTTTCATTAATTAATTAATTATGTGAAAATTGAGGTTAGAGAATTAATAATGATGAACTTAATGCATGATATATATACCTCATTGGAACATTGCATATTATCATTCACAATAATGTCCTTATTGTTTTCCACACGGTCCTCATTATTTTCTTCTGGGTCCTCGACGGGGGCGGCGTCTTCCTTGGTCGGAGGTATGTTCAAGAACATGTCCGCCTGACAACACTCCTTGGCGTTGTAGGTTGGAATGGTATTTGTACCACTAGCAATAATGTCTTCTATAAGGCTAACATTGTTGTCATCCATCTCAACTATAATAATTTATGAAATAAATATGAATTTTCTAAGAATTTTTAAAATTAACAAGAATTTTCTATGAATTTCTAGAATAAACACGAATTTTTTATAAATTTCTGGAATAAAGAAGAATTTTCTATGAATTTATAGAATAAACAAGAATTTTCTATGAATTTCTGGAATAAACAACAATTTTCTAGGAATTTATAGAATAAACAAGAATTTTCTATGAATTCATAGAATAAACAAGAATTTTCTAGGAATTTTTGGAATAAACGACAATTTTTTATGAATTTCTAGAATAAACAACAATTTTCTATGAATTTTTGGAATAAACAAAAATTTTCTATGAATTTTGAGAATAAACACGAATTTTCTATGAATTTGTAGAATGAACAAGAATTTTCTATAAATTTCTAGAATAAACGACAATTTTTTATGAATTTCGAGAATAAACAAGAATTTTCCATTAAACTAAGTCGAAATATTTCTACTAACTTGTGGATGAATGATACTTGTGGACAGCGGTGCCGCGGTGCTGTGTGGGCGTAGTGGGAGAACGGCAGGGAGGTGACACGGAGTCACTTGTTCGAGCCGATAAGGTAGTCGTCAAGTTCGGAACTACGAAATAAGAATTTTGGTCGATAGTCGTAGGTGTTGAAACTATTAAATTTTTTAAATAAAATTCACTACACATATCTATGAATTTACAAGTATGACTATATATACACAAACATTTATTATTTCTAATTAAATTTTGTATGCATTCCTACGCTCTTAAAATTTTCTATGTATATCAATGATTTCTACATTTTCTATGCCTATATAGGAAAATATTATAACTATACAGAAATACATTTCAATTGCTAAACTAAATCAAATAAATTTAAAAATGAATTTAAAAACGCTTGATAACGCAAGCATTACACGGGCTTGTGTCAGCAAGCCAAAACCCCACCCCGGCCGGCCGTCGGTGCACGTA
This sequence comes from Cenchrus fungigraminus, assembly GCA_036936925.1. Taxonomy (NCBI): domain Eukaryota; kingdom Viridiplantae; phylum Streptophyta; class Magnoliopsida; order Poales; family Poaceae; genus Cenchrus; species Cenchrus fungigraminus. Next base: position 7,273,936 of record CM072775.1, on the reverse strand, counting down.
CGCCGGCCGGTGACTGCACGGGGACAGGGTCCTGGCCAGCGGCGCGGCGTACCGATCAGGCCGGCTGTGGAGGGTGCCGCTTCGTCAGGGAGGGCGCGGCACGTTGGGGAGGGCCGACGCGTCGGGGAGAGCCGCGCGGCGACACGTCAGGGCTAGGAGGGGTGCGCGCGCGACGGGCACCGCGTCGGGGCTGGGAAGGGGCGCAGCGGCACGGCGGGAAGAAGGACGGCGGTGGCGGCGGCTGAACGATGACGGAGATGACGAGAATCGAAATTTAGACAAAATGCGGCTAAGTGCCGATCTAGAAGGTGAGGCGCCTTATATACCACCCCCACCTTCTGTCTCGGGTCGTAATAGGACCCGAGACTAAAGGGCCTTTAGTCACGGGTGGTAGTTTCGCGTAGGGGCCCCCCAAAGGCAAATTTTTGCCCTTTAGTCCCGCGTGGTGTTACCACCCGAGACAAAAGGCTCCCCTTTGGTCTCGGGTCGTAACACCACCCGAGACTAAAGTGCAATTTTGCGCGGGAAGTTAATATTTCTCTTTTCCTTCCTCATTTTTCTCATTTTTTTTGTTTGCAACATTTAAAAAAAGTCCTAAGTTTAAATATTTATGCCATGCAAAATTATGATAAGTTAAGAATAAAAAATATCTACTTTTCTATGCACATATTAATTTAAGAGTTGAAACAATTACTTCTAATTTTTGTTTACAATCTTCATGTTCCAATTTTTTTTTTTGAAAATATGGTAACTTGATTTGAAATAACTTAAAAAAACTCAATTGAGTTAGTTTATGCATCATTAATTGAATCGAATGATAAATGACCTTGTGGCAAAGTTTGACATCATTCCAGATCTTTTTAAGGGTGGACTCAGGTCAACGTTTAATTACCGGGTGATGTTGCATGGAAAACTAATAAATTGAAAAAGTACTAAACCAACTCAGAAAAATCTCAAACTTGGTGAGTCCTTCTCATGGGACATCTGAAAGTCTTAGAAAAAATTTGAGACCAATACGGCACTACAAAGCCCATGGTCTTCTGAATCCCTCAGATCTATGTGTGCACACTTGGTTCGGTCAAAGGTTCCATATATCTTTGTGAAGCACGTGGACTTCGTTTGGGTCGAAATGGCCTGAATTTTTTTTTCATCTACACCCAAAATAAGGCCCAACGAAAGATCTTAGATTTTTCTGATAATTAAATGTATTACTACATTTTTCTGAGTGATGCGTGAGACAAACTATGGTCAATTAAACACCTAAAACACAAGAATTATGCATCGGCCTCCACAAAGATTTGTCTCCTAAGTCACAAGAGACCTTGTGTCAAAATTTGACACCATTCCGGATCTTTTCAGGGGTGGACTCAGGTCAACTTTTAATTACTGGTGATGTGCGGAAAATCAATTAAATTGAAAAAAGTACTAAACCAACTCAGACAAATCTCAAACTTGGTGAGTCCTTCCCACGGACCATCTGAAAGTCTTAGAAAAAGTTTGAGACCAATACGGCTCTGCAAAGCACATGGTCTTCTGAATCCCTCAGAACCTAAGTGTGCACACTTGGTTCGGTGAAAGGTTACATATACCTTTGTGAAACACGTTGACTCCGTCTTTGTCAAAATGGCTTGAAATTTTTTTTGTTGTCATCTACACCCAAAATAAGGCCCCGCGAAAGATCTTAGATTTTTCTGATAATTAAATGTATTATTGTATTTTTCTGAGTGATGCGTGACACAAATTATTGTCAATTAAACACCGAAAACACAAGAATTATGCATCGGCCTCCACAAAGATTTGTCTCCTAAGTCACAAGAGACCTTGTGTCAAAATTTGATACCATTCGGGATCTTTTCAGGGGCGGAATCAGGTCAACGTTTAATTACCGAGTGATGTCGCGTGGAAAATCAATTAAATTGAAAAAGTACTAAACTAACTCAGAAAATTCTCAAACTTGGTGAGTCCTTCCCATGGGCCATCTGAAAGACTTAGATAAAGTTTGAGACCAATACGGCACTGCAAAGCGCATGGTCTTCTGAATCCCTCGGAACCTAAGTGTGCACACTTGGTTCCGTGAAAGGTCACATATACCTTTGTGAAGCACGTTGACTCCGTCTATGTCAAAGACTTGCAATTTTTTGTTGTCATTTACACCCAAAATAAGGCCCACGAAAGATCTTAGGTTTTTCTGATAATTAAATGTATTATTGTATTTTTCTGAGTGATGCGTGAGACAAATTATGGGCAATTACACATCGAAAACACAAGAATTCTGCATCGGTCTCCATAAAGATTTGTCTCCTAAGTCACAAGAGACCTTGTGTCAAAATTTGTCACCATTCCGGATCTTTTTAGGGGTGGACTCAGGTCAACATTTAATTACGAGGTGATGTCATGTGGAAAATCAATTAAATTGAAAAAAGTACTAAACCAACTTAGAAAAATCTCAAACTTGGTGAGTCCTTCCCATGAGCCATCTGAAAGTCTTAGAAAAAGTTTGAGACCAATACGGCACTGCAAAGTGCATAGTCTTCTGAATCCCTCAGAACCTAAGTGTGCACACTTGGTTCGGTGAATGGTTACATATAGCTTTGTGAAGCACGTTGATTCCATCTATGTCAAAATGGCTTGAAATTTTTTTTGTTGTCATCTACACCCAAAATAAGGCCCCACAAAAGGTCTTAGGTTTTTTTGATAATTAAATGTATTATTATATTTTTTTTGTTGTCATCTACATGATGACATAGCGCACGTAACCTCCAGTACCAACAGAGCAAGATGTTCAAGCAAGATGTCAACATTCTCTCTCTCACTCTCTGGAAAACGTGTCTAAGAGCTACTATATATGTTGAAGCTGACCTCCTTAGAGGTGTCACTCAAAACATTATGATTGGGCAGCTTGCTCCTATTGGTACTGGAGGTAGTGCACTATATGTCTGAACACATAAGACATACATTCTTATAAAATTATATAAAAAATAAAGTAGCTAATTAATAATTAATAAGTTCATAAAGGTTCACATAGCTAGCTAATTCATACAAGTGTTGACGGCTGTTAAGTACTACTTTTGTGCTGTCAACTCCTGCATAAAATAAATAAGATATAATCATCAACACTAGAATAGGGGTTTATACTAACAAATTTCACAAGTCTAGGTGTTTCTATGTTTTGTTGCAGGACACATCAAAATGTGCATGGAATGGTATAGTTGAGAGCAAGTGAATCAAAGGCATATAAAGGGTGTCGTCACAAACAATCTCCAATGCCAAATTGGATTACACCATTGTGATGGGCTTGTCGAGACGATCAAAATGGATATATTATTTGCCTACTTTGGAGTTCGGATGCAAAAGATATCAAATGCCCAATATATTATGGGATGTTGACGTCATCATGATGTCAGCATCCCGTCAGCACATATACGGCCGCGCGGGAGGGATTCAGGCGGCGCCATGTGGTGGCCAGCCACTGGCCACCGTGGTGTCAACACGCGGGATGCAGCGGGCGCGCCACGCGGCGGCACCCCGTTGGTGCCCGGCCGGACGCAAATCGCGCCCTCGAGCGGCGCGCATGCGCGCGAGAGGTGGACCGGGCCAGGGGATAGGTGGCGCGCGGTGGATGGCTGCATGTACGTCGGTTGGCCGGCCCAAGCGGTTCGCCTCCTAGTTCTGCCAACTTTCTCCTTTTTTCACCCGGTTCAGTGCCTAGAAGTCCGGTTCAGCTCCGGTTCTCAACCCTAGGATTCAGTTTTTGCCCAGATCTTTCTCCCACCGACTTGGGGAAACGTGCCCGCATTGTTCCTTGCTAGGTGGCATCGCAGGAAGGAGGAAACGGGGGGAAACAAGGTGCAAACACCTCCAAACTCCTTGCCACTCCCCTTTATAAATAGGAGGGGAGGGGGTCATTTAGAGGACACACTTTACCCATCGAAGGCTCCTCTCCTAGCTAGAGTTAGAGTAGAGAGAGAGAGGTATCTGCCTCTACGATGTCATTGTTCTTCATTGAGACTAAAGTAAGTATTCTTGTATTTTCTATTTAGACTATAGTAGCATTCATACATAGGTGATAAGTTCATGTGTTCTTCGTGTGTTCTTGAATTAGAGGCTTGCGTTCTTCATGAACACAACCCTTTGATCTTGTGGCACAAGTTCATAGTTCTAATATCCGTTTGTATGCTTGTTCGTCTATTAGAATATAGTCAATACTCCTGCATTTCCATTTAGACCAAAGTGGCATTCGTGATTCCTCCTAGCTTTATGCTTGGTTACATGAGTAGTCTTTTTCCCTTTGCTAATGTGTAGACCTTCCGTTTATATGTTCGTCTGTTGTATGACGTTCGTATTTGTTGCCAGCATAGCACAGGACTCGGTACTCTCTGGCTTGCCTTCAGTGTAAGCTAGTTCTTCTATAGTTGAGTGAGATCAGTTCTCCTCCTTGCGGGTTCGTCACTCTATATTAATATAGAGTGTTGTAGGTTGCTACGCACCGCGAGATAACATAGTCAGGCTACAGTAGTAATCAGTAGCCTAGACATAGTATCTAGGCTAAGGGTTATCCTTCGTTTGCCCTATATCCCATGGATTGGTAGAGGTAGATCACATGTGGTGACAACCGTTTTGATCCTTTGAAATCCTCCACATTCGAATATAGTGTAGGCTGAGGTTCATCTTAGAACCGTAGGCCAGATTTGCCTAACAGATCAGGGGTAAGCTGGTGCCCGAAGCAAGTTCTTGAGAGATCGACCTTTAATCTCATCTGTAGAGCTATCCATAGGAATCCTCTCCTCCAGTGCTTAATATCATGGTGTGTCCTTGGACCATTAGAGAAGAAGTTAGTGCACACACGTTCCCTTGGATTCGATACCCTTGGAATACTCTGAGGTGAAAGCTACAACGGTATCCGTGCACTTGCGGATTTATTCGCATGTTGCTAAAATACCCAACAAGCTTTCTGGGGTCGTTGCCGGGGAACGGTTGTTGTATCTATCTTCGAACCTGGTGGTCCTCGTATCTCTTGTTTTTCTTTATTTCTGCCTTCACCCCCTTTACCATGGATCAACCCACCATTCTAAGTTTCTCCACTCCAAAAGAGAAATACTTTGAGCCACCATCTTCTGACCACCCAATTCCCACACCTGGCCCTGAAATTCCTTCCGGCTATATCACTATGGTTCAGGAACTTTCCTTCACTGGGTTAAGTATTGATAACCCATGCCACCATCTGCGGGAGTTTGATCAAGTGTGTTTATGCATCGCCATTGCAGGCATGTCACGCGATACCCTTAGGTGGAAATTGTTTCCCTTTTCTCTTGTAGAGGGGGCTAAACAATGGTGCACGAAAACCGTAGATAGTGTGAACGGCAACTGGGACGACCTTGCAGACAAATTTTGTCTTGAGTACTTCCCCATGGACCGCATCATTGCTGTACAAAAGGATATCTTATGCTTCCAGCAGAATGAGAAGGAATCCTTAGGTGCGTCCTGGGCTAGATTTTCACTCTTGGTGAAATCCGACCCTGTCTTATCGATACCTGATGCTATGTTGCTTCAACCCTTTTACATAGGTCTCAATAAGGACTCCACCCAATATCTCAACAACACTTCCGGAGGATCGTTCTTCCACAAAACTCCGAACGAAGGGATGAAAATTTTAGATCTTGTCACCGAAAACACCTCCTTTGTAGCCAAGTTGGAGCCCCTCCGAGTAGAGCATGTTTTGAGACATGAGGACATCCCGATAGCTGAACCTGATCCTTCATCTTCAAAATCTTTAGATTCAGCCCCAGGACCCTCTCCCGAACCACCTATTCCGAAGGAAGAAGAAATTCGACCTTCAGAATCCCCAATGAAATTTGAGGATGATCTTTTTGAAGATTTTGGAAACACCTCAAATCATGACCGCATAAAGAAACTGCCGGTCCCCATGTCTCCTCCAAATCCCTTAGAAATAACTTCCCTTAAGGAAGACATGACAGAGTTGACAACCATTATGTCTAGTGAATGGTCGAGAGAGTCAGAGCTATCATCGGAAGTTCTCCGGATCAGCTGCCCTTCCTCGGTCATTCCCTGCTTCATAAGAGGAGCCCTAGTGGAATCTCTTTATAATCCCACAGTTGGAGCCAACATCGTCTCTGGTGGATATGCATTGGAATTTTTAGGAGACGAAACTTGGACTCCAACCGACAAAATCCTTTAGACTTCTAGTGGAAAACTCCTAGAAGGATGTGGGATTTTGTGAAATGTGTCTGTCAAACTCGAAGATGTCAATATAATCCTTGACTTTCATGTATTCGAGGTCCGAGACTTCAATATCATGATCGGGCATCCCATCGAGAAATTGCTCATAGATTCTCCAACTCAAGGAAAGCTTGACGTCCGTCTAGGGAAGGAAGTCTTTTCTGTCGAGATTGCTAGAGCCAAAAATACCATGATAGAACCTCCCTGTCACTTCGAACCAATCGAAGAGGTAAAGGAAGTTCTCCTTTTTGACTCACCAGAATCCCTTCTTGGAAAATATGTTGTAGATTTCATCGAGGAAAAGGATGATTCCGTCGAACCCGAAGATCTATCTGAGTCTGAGACTCCCCCTAGGCCTCTGATTGAGTTAAAACCTTTGCCCGCAGGCCTTGGCTATTCCTTCTTCCACGGTGATACCGAGTCTCCAGTGATCATTAGTGACAAACTTTCGGATGAGCAATCCATGAGACTTATCACCGTCCTAGAGAAACATCGATCTGTTCTTGGATACTCCCTAAGACCTCAAGGGAATAAGCCCAACTCTTTGTACCCCTCACATTCCTATCGATTCCATGATCCCACCTTCGAGAGAGCCTCAGAGGAGGTTAAACGATGCGATGAGGGAGGTTGTCAAGAAGGAAGTCCTGAAACTCTTGCACACATGGATCATATATCTTGTGTCGTACAGTGAGTGGGTTAGCCCCGTTCAGGTTGTGCCCAAGAAGGAAGGGATGACGGTTGTGCCTAACAAGCACGGCGAGCAGATCGCCCAATGTCTCCCCACTGGGTGGAGGATGTGCACTGACTATAGGAAACTCAATAAAGCTATAAAGAAGGATCATTTCTCGCTTGCTTTCATTGATGAAATGTTGGAGCAGCTTACAAACCATTCCTTCTTTTGTTTCCTTGATGGGTATTCTGGATTTCACCAAATCCCCATCCATCCCAATGACCAAAGCAAGACCACTTTCACATGCCCCTATGGAACATATGCTTATCGTAGGATGCCTTTCGGGTTGTGCAATGCACCCGCTTCGTTCCAAAGGTGCATGATATATATATTCTCAGACATGATTGAGGAAATCATGGAGGTTTTCATGGACGCCTTCACCGTCTATGGAAAAACTTTTGATCATTGTCTTGAGAACTTAGATAGGGTCTTGCAATGATGCCATGAAAAGGACCTGGTGCTTAATTGGGAGAAGTGCCATTTCATGGTTCGTGAGGGCATTGTCTTAGGACATCGAATTTCTGAATGAGTAATAGAGGTGGATCGAGCCAAGATTTAACTGATACAAAAGCTTCCACCTCCAATCAATGTCAAGGGAATCCATAGCTTCCTAGGCCATGCTGGGTTTATCGCTGCTTTATTAAGGATTTCTCTCAAATTGTGAGACCCCTCACAAGCCTCTTAGCTAAGGATGAACCCTTTGACTTCAATGATGAGTGCATGGCTGCCTTAATACTCTTAAAAAGGCACTCATCTGAGCTCCAATCATTCAACCCATAGATTGGAAGCTGCTGTTGGCGGTCGATTTCCGTCAACTAAAAGCACTAGTTACACTTTAGTTTCAGCTTTGAATTGTAACTAACCCGCCACTAGGCATACTAATGATGTAACAAGTTCGCACTTGCATGTGGTTTTTGGAGCATGTTATTTACGCAGGATTTAAGCACTTAAATGAGAACTTCCGGGTAAAGTTCATCGAGCACTTTGTGAGAAGATCGTGAATCCCGACACAAGTCAAGACACGAAGTGAATATGACTCCAAATGGCCCAAGGACCAAAGCATAAGATGGCAAAACTCTAGGGACCTGAACAGAAGATATAGGAGCTTGCATGACAAGTACCCCTATCTAATTCGTGGAGAAAATGACGTCAAGGGCCCACATGGAGAGCGATGGAAATTCAAGAAAACACGAGAAGCATCGTGGAGGAAGGCCGGGCCGAACCGGGCCGAGGTGGGCCTAGGCTGGCCGGCCTAGGTCGGTAGACCCACCCCCTTTCTGGCCTGGTTCGCACTCTCCTTTGATCTAGACGCTCCTTAGTGTATTTAGAGCTCCTGCCCCCGACGGCCGCCACATCCATTCATCGCAACTCGGTGAAACCTAGAAGCAGCACCAGATGAAGACAACTGCCGCCGCAAGTCCTCGAAGTTGTCTAGAAGATGGCCTAGGACGACCCTAGCCGCCATGGCCTCCCTGGGAGGTTGTTCCATGGTGGAGTTCAGGAGCTACACGTTCATCATCTTAGGTATGATCTCAGTGGTGATGATGTAATGTATACTTTCGTGTGAGCAATAATTATCTTGTCATTCATTCTATTAGCAATTCATGCCACCTTCTATGCTTTCTACTCATCTTGAATATGTTTCTCCCTTAGTCTAATACTAGTTTAGACTACATAGCATGCTATATGTAATCGCGGTGATTAGATCTAGTTTGTCGACCCTTCAAGGTTTGTAGAGACGTTCACTCATGGACGTGCCCTTAGACTCCCCGCGCCATTAAGGGAGCACCATGACATGGTGATTTCTCTGAAAAGGCGGATGTTTTTGGGAGGTTGGCTGGAGGTAGATGCTTTAGATGAGATGCATGTTTGTTTGCTCATTTAGCTAGAACCACAACTAGAAGACAATATGCCTAGTTACTCCTTTGGAGGAGCTTTACCTTTGCTGATGTTCATGGATGCGATCAACCTTGCGCTATCACTCATATCTATCAAGGTTACCCTTTATATGCAACCCATACTTCATGATAGGTTAGATTGACTAGATATGGTAGAGAACCTTAGCGGTTTGCTTTCGATCCACAGATTGATACCTTGGGTCCATACTCGAGGGGAAAAGGTACTACATGATCCGTAAGCTTGCGGTGAACCTTGTCACTATATTAAACCGTCAACAAGCCCTTTTTCTGGCACTATTACCGGGGATCGACAACTCGAACCCTAGGGTGATCTACCTTTCTTTTTGACTAACCCTAATTTTTACTATTGCCGCTTGTTTTCTTATTTGTGCCCTTGAAAGCAGGTGAAAAGCTAGACACAAGACGTTCGATGAGTTCTCTACATATGCACCCCAACAAGGTGATCGCTACATCAAGAATTGCTCTTTAGTGGTAGGTGCTAACTTTTGTTAGTGGCCCATCATACACTATCGAGACCACACCCTAGACGAGTAATGATGAACAAGGTATGCCATTGTGTTAATTAATTTTAAAGACTAATGTTTCGTGGAGATTTGTTTGTTTGAGCGATAGGTATTGGAAGCAACCACATCGCGCATGGAGTGCCCGTCTCTTTGGCTAAAGCAAAATCATGAAGAAGACACACCATTTCTGCCATGCTACTCACTGGTCCAGCAATGGCGAAGACCTTGAAGCCAAAGGATGCACGACATAATGCCCCCAAGACCACAAGATCAAGCTCGTCAACATCTTACAAGTTTCTGTTCTCTTCAAGATTTGCACAGCCTCATAGGAAGAACAACAGAATATCTTTGGATATTTAGAAGCCCCACAAAGTTATGCTTCCAACGAATGAAGAATCAAGTCGATCGGAGGTTCCTACAAGTGGATATGGCTGAATCACCGAAGGTTGCGCGTCCTGAAAATTCTGGACAGCAAGCAAAGCTGAAGTGAAACAGCCATAGCTCCCTCGTATGAACTCCGATTAAGATGAATGAGTACCCGTTGGAAAGGTAATTTTATAAATTTTTCAATAGAGCAATATTTTGGTATATGTTCTGTTATGTACGCAGAGGAAAATCCACGAAGAAGAGGCAGCAGCAATACGACGAGAACAAGATGGTGAAGATGAGGACAACAACAATGAAGAGGAGCTTGGGCAATGCTTCCATAAGACTAACATAAAATTCAGAAGCTTGGAATGAAACAAAGACCCCTAGAGCATTGGCAAATGAAGACACACGTTGGCAACATCTGACGTAAAGAGATGTTTGGAGCGAACCATGAAGGATTACACATAAAGGACGACATCCAATGGCGCGGATATTTTGGGCTCTCACACGATGGACTATGGAGCTACATTTTCACAACCAAAACTGTAGCCACCACGCGGACTGTCCGCTAGCCACGAACAGAACCAAAAACGCCCGACCCGCGGGGGTCAACTACAAGAACTCATCACCGGATCTCCCAAACGGTTGAAGCTCTTGAGACAAGATTTTGGGGAGGTGAAAAGCGTCACACAAGGATGCTATACCCCAAAAATCTCGACCTCTAACTCCCTAAATCACCGGGAATCACGGATCACAAAAGCAACCACCAAGAACTTGAACTCCGGCCAAAAACTCACGAATCGAAGGCTCTCCACGGTGTTTGAGGAGTCAAGATCACACACAAAGATGCGCAAGGCATCCACCCATGATCTGCTCAAAGAAATCCGAAGGAAAACACCCTTAAATCCCCGAATCAAGCGAAGAATGAAACTCCCCAAAAATAGCCCCAAAAATGACACGAAAATCACAGAGGACTAGGAGATCACCGCAACGCCGAATGCTTCCATACATCCAGAGGTCAGAGTCTCTACAAGAGTCTAGCCTAAGGAATCCAGAGGGAAAAGAAGCAGTTCAGAGAAATCTACCGGGGGAGAAAGCCCTAGAGTCCAAGAGAGAGAGATGCCATCCACCTCTTCGCTATTTATACGAAGTCCATCGGAGGGAGGTAAATGGCCACGCTACCCCTACTGCTTGAAATGAAGATACAACCCCTCAGGGGCATTTTGGTCAAGACTTCATCGGACGGATACGCTTCCACCGCGGCTTCACTTCACCTCGACGCAAACCCCGCGATCACGCCACGTGCCCTCCGCCTCGAAGCTTCCCGAAGCTCCCGGATCACCGTCTCCGTCGCCTCGGGCCTCCGGACTTGGTTTTGAGGCCCAAACCAAGAAACCGTCCACCGATGGTTTTGTGGGCAAACCAACAAACCCCGCGTGCAAGCTTCGGGCTCCAACCGCTACCTTGCACCGGCCCATGTTCTCGACTTCAGCCCGCCAGTCCTACACCGCACGGCTTGCACTTGACCCCATCAGCCACCGGGTCCATCGAACCAAGCCTACTTGGCACTCCATCACCCGAAGGCCGCCACGGCTAAGGCCTTTCGCGCTTGTTCTTCACCTGCACCAACACGAGTCAAGCCGCAACCTGTACCTGCACACTTAGCCAAGCATCAGTCCACACAACGTTGTCAATCACTCATCACTAAGGAGCGACCCTCCACTGGTCCTCAGACACACCTGGTCCTCAATCTCCCCCTTGATGAGTGCATTGACAACACCCATAGTAACCACAGAGAGAAAAAGAAAAGAAAACAACCACGAACACAAACCTCCCAAGCAAGTGATCCAAAGCCAAAGAACAAGCGAAAACAACATCACCCGCCAATCCAAGTCTCGGCCCCCTAATACAAGGGCAACGGCTCGACACAGCCGAGACAAAACAAAGCTCACAAAGAGCACATCACAAAGCACAAAACTCAGGAAAATCAAAGGAGCTCCCCCTGAGCAAATGCAACCTCTTCTTCTCAATTTTTCTCCTCAAATGCAACATCTCACAAATGCATACCAATTTTCCACAAAATCTTCCCATATCATACAAAAATCTCCCCCTTGTTGACAATGCATGAGTAAGGTATATGAACCTCTTCCCCTTGTTTTCATGAAAAATGCATGTCAAAGCACATATACAATCTACCAAGCTTCTCAAATATACAAAGAGCACAACAAAATGCTACAAATGAGACATAGAGCAAGTAAAGTAGACATGGTGTATCTAGCATATTGCCATCAAGAAGGTAGAGACATATAAGCATGTGACATGGCCAAAAGCAATTTTAAGCAATTTTCACAAAGAAACATTCATCTCATGAGCAAGACCTTATCGATGCCAATTTGAACACAAGGGCACTAGATCATTCAAAGTTTATGCAAGATCACAAATTCTCATTACAAGATCATTATAAACACCCACAAGCTACTCAAGTCATGTTAAAGTCACCGAGCCATGTGTCTACTTCTTAAAATGAGACTTCTCATGGTAGACAACATGCTACGGTTTAGCACCCAAGATATGAATATCAAAAGCATAAAAACATGATTATGAGCTCATTCTTCAAGCATAAGGCAGTTCATACACCAATTTCATTTTCAAGATTAAACATGGTACATGAAGTGCCTTTGCGGCAAAAAGAAGCTTATGCTCCTCCCCAAGCAAGCAAAAGGGCTAAACATTTACAATGACAAAAAGGTCTTTGACCCCAAGCAAAGAGAATATGATCCCCAAGCACAAACTGAGCATGATATAAGCATTTAAGCACAAATTGAGCATAGATAAACATCTACTCATGAGAGAGACAGTTTTATCATTTTCACAAACAAAATGCTATCTCATCATACATATATGGCACAACCATCAAGAGCATAGCATTTACATCCACAAATTACCAAACATGCACATATCTCATCCATAGCACATCAGTGATTAATGTATATAAGAGAAGCTCAAATCTAGCTCAAGTGATCCAAAGATGGCTATCCTACCAGGTTTTGTATAGAAAGTAAAATGCATGACAGGAATGCAACAAAATGAACATATGACACATATATACATGAGAAGCTCCAAGACCCAACTAGAAAGGAAAGCATACCCCAAGCTCACCCCGCAAGCGAGTGAAAGTGACTTGGTCAAGCGGTTTGGTGAAAATGTCAGCTAGCTGGTCTTGGGTAGGGACATAGGACAAAGATATGTTTCCCTTCTCAACATTGTCCCTCAGAAAGTGGTACCTCACTTATATGTGTTTCGTTTTGGAGTGGAGGACAAGATTTTTGGCTACGCTTATGGCACTGGTGCTGTCACAGAAAAGTGGAACCTGGGAGCACTCCTCACCAAAATCACTCATGGTGTAGGTCATCCAAAGCAGCTGGGAACAACAACTAGCAGCAGCTACATACTCAGCCTCGGTGGTGGATTGGGCTACACTCGATTGCTTGCGAGACGACCAAGAGACCAAAGACGAACCAAGGAACTGACAACACCCATGAAGTCTGAGTGTCGAGGAGGCAGAGTACCAAAGACCAAACTCAGGAGTGCAGTTCAAGTACCTGAAAATCCGCTTGACGGCCTGCCGATGTGAAGTCCTCGGTGAAGCCTGAAAACGAGCGCACAGACACACGCTGAACTGTATGTCTGGCCTTGTCGCCGTCAAGTAGAGGAGGGAGCCGATCATGCTCCGGTACTCCTTCTGGTCCACGGGTTCGCCGTCCTCGTCCGCGTCCAAAGCTGTAGTTGTACTCATCGGGATAGTCAGCGGCTTGGAGTCATTCATGCCAAACTTCTTCACCATGTCCCTGGTGTACTTCGCCTGATGTACAAAGGTCCCGTCCTTGCGCTACTTGATCTGGAGACCCAAGAAAAACTGCAACTCGCCCATCATGGACATCTCAAATTCCCTGCTCATGTCATCTGCAAATCTGGCAACAAGATCATGAGAAGAGCCACCAAAGATTATGTCATCCACGTATATCTGAACAATCAAAAGGTCATTCCCATGCTTAAGGAGGAACAGGGACTTATCAACTGCGCCCATCACAAACCCCTTACTCAGCAAAAAGCCTCTCAACCTGCAATACCAACCTCTAGGTGCCTGTTTCAACCCATAGAGCGCTCTCTGGAGTTTGTAAACACGGTGTGGGTATTTTTCACTCTCAAACCCCGGGGGTTGCCTCACATACACTTCTTCCTCTATCACCCCATTCAAGAAAGCACTATTGACATCCATTTGGTACAACTTGAACCCTTTAGCCACGGCAAAGGCTAGAAGGATCCTAATTGCCTCCAAACGGGCCACAGGAGCAAATGTCTCCTCATAATCTATCCCCTCCTTCTAGTTGAACCCCTGCGCCACCAACCTCGACTTGTTTCTCACAACCATCCCATTCTCACCCTCTTTGTTTTTCCACACCCACTTGGTACCTATGGGACGGCAATTTGGCGGTGGATCGACTAACACCCAGACTTGGTTTCTCTCAAAGTTTTCCAACTCCTCATGCATGGAATTCACCCAATTCTCATCAGACAATGCGTGTCGAATATCTTTGGGCTCAAAAGAAGCGACAAAAGCAGAGTGAGTGAAATGAGACGTGTTCCTTGACCTCGACCGTGTAGTGCGTTCATGAAGGTCACCAATGATGGTCGTCGGTGGGTGATCAACTTGTACTCGCTGGGGAGCCTCTCGCCTGGACACAACCTCCCCCTCAGTAGCAGCCTCAACTCGAACAGCCTCAGTCGTAGTGGCTGTAGGGGATGGTCCGTCCTTGATCGTCGTCGTAGTAGTGGAAGTAGCACGTACACAATCAGCCGCTGGAGCATCACCACCATCATCGTCATCGTCTCCATCTCCATTCTTCTCATCCTCAAAGATCCTCACCCCAATCTCCTCGTCACCTGCACACTCAAAAGCAGAAGAGCTACATGACTGTGTCTCATCGAAGGTAACCTCGCAAGTCTCCATGATTCGGTTAGTGTCAAGATTGAGCACACGATATACTAGAATGAATCGCATAACCAAGGAAAATCCCATCCGAACATTTAGACTCAAACTTATCCAACTTGCCCTTCTTCAGAATAAAACACTTGCAATGAAAAGCTCTAAAGTGACTCACCTTGGTTTGTCGGCCATGCATCAGCTCATTAGAGGTCTTCTTAAAGGCATGAAGGAAGATGCGATTTGAGACATAGCAAGCGGTTTTGACCGCCTCGGCCCAGAAACGCCTGGGAGTCCTATGCTCATCGAGCATCGTCCTGGCCATCTCACAAAGGGTCCGGTTCTTCCTCTCCACTACACCATTCTGGCAAGCGACGTATAGAGAAGAGTACTGATGATCGAGACCAAGATCACTGCAAAAGGCATCGAAATGAGAGTTCTTAAACTTTGTGCCATTGTCACTGTGTATAGCTCGAATGGCATCACCATGTCTCTCATTCTTCAACCTCAAGATCAAGTCCCGAACAAAGCCAAATGTCTCGCTCTTATCCTCCAAAAAGAAAACCCAAGAGTAACTCGAAAAATCATCAACAACCACAAGAACATACCACTTCCCACCAGCAGAGCGAACACGAGCTGGCCCAACCAAATCCATGTGCAACAGCTCCCAAGGTCGCTCGGTCATGACAGAGGTCAGAGGGGCGTGAGAAGCGGCAACCATCTTTCCATGCCGACAAGAAGCACAAATCAAATCCTTCTCAAATTTCAACTTAGGCAATTCTCGGACAAGATCAAGACCACTCAAGCGGGAAAGCAACTCAAAGCTCAAGTGTCCCAATCTCCTATGCCATTTCCAAAGCTCAGCCGAAACACCAGCAACAAAGCATCGAGGAGGACCAACAGAATGGGAAAAGTCGGCACGAAAGAT
This sequence comes from Cenchrus fungigraminus, assembly GCA_036936925.1. Classification (NCBI taxonomy): domain Eukaryota; kingdom Viridiplantae; phylum Streptophyta; class Magnoliopsida; order Poales; family Poaceae; genus Cenchrus; species Cenchrus fungigraminus. The sequence goes on along the minus strand of CM072775.1, from coordinate 7,258,266 downwards.
TTGACCCTCGGGGACGATCGTACAGACAAGATCGCCTCGAGAATCAAGCACACGAGAAGCACCCGACTTGAAACGAACCTCAAAACCTTCATCAAGTAATTGAGATACTGACAACAGGTTAAAACCAAGTGACTTGACCAGGGCCACACTTCTTAAGGTCACCTTGCTACTCACCTTCACCATACCTTCAGCAAGCACTCGTCCTCTCCCATTGTCTCCGAAAGTGATGTACTCCCTCGTACTCACCGGGGTGAGGCTGGAGAACCACCCACGATCTCCGGTCATGTGTCGTGAGCAACCGGAGTCGATCAACCAAAAGTTCTCCAACTTTCTCTTCTCCCTCACCACTCTTCTCACCACTCTTCTCAGCCCCCAATGCCTGACCATCAAACCTCTTGAACTGAGCCAGCATCAAACTCAATTGTGGCTCATGCCCAGACAACCAACTCATCAATTTCCTAAGCTCATCATTTTCATCCTGTAGACGATCAACATAGTGTGCAAGTTCCATGTTTTTCAAAGCATGCAATTCATAGGTTGAACATGATGTAGAAAGAGGAGCTTTCAATGCCGCCTCAAGAGAAACAATTCTAGTGTGAGACTCATCTAGCCTAGCATGCAAAACAGGACATGAGGTACATGCTCCTAACAAAGCTGGCCTAGACTTCAATTCATCACACTCAATCCTAATCACATCTAGTTCCTCCAAGGTAGAGGCATGCTTCTCCTTGAGAGCAGTCAAATCAACAAGAAAAACTGAGCAGTCACCACAGTCAATCTCATCAGACACCACATGAGCAGATTTCAAAGCAGCTATCTCATTTCTAGCATCCACAAGCAAGGATTCAAGTTCAGCTACCTTGTCCTTAGCATCACCCAACAAAGACCTTAATTCCCTCTTCTCCTTATTGGTCTTTCTAAGCACATCATCACGGTTGTCAAGGAACTCATTCAGCCTAGCATTCTTCTCTAGCAAGAAGGTGGGATCTTGTCGTACCTCTTCATCGGAGTCGGAGTTCGAATCCGAGCTGTGCTTCCCACCCTTCTTGGAGTGCGCCATGCCGCAAAAGCCTCCTTGTGCGACGAAGCTCAGGCCGGTGAAGTTCTTGCCCGTGTGCTGCTTGTCCTTGCGGTTTTCTTGCTCTTCCTCGCTGCTTGAGTCGAAAGAAGCATCGCTTGATGTCGAGTCGATATCGCTTGCTCCGGCCACCATTGCTCGAGCGGTCTTCTTCTTGTGGCCGCCACTCTTCTTGTACCTTCTCTCGCCCTTGTCCTTGTGCTTATCCTTGTAGTAGTTTCGGGAGCGGTGCTTGTTGTAGTCGTGCTTGGGCTTGCCCTTGTAGTCGTTCTTGATCTCCATGGCTTCAGGGCATTCGGCGATGAAGTGCCCGTGCTTCCCGCACCGATAGCACATCCCCGAGCTCCGCCTTGCATTCTTGTGGTTCTCGTACATCCGCCCGAACCTCTTGCTCAACAAGGCGAGATCATCCTCGCCAAGCACCTCAAAGTCCTCATCTGGTAGGGACACAAGACAAGACAAAGAAAAGCCAACAGAGTTAGCGTTAGTCCTTGATCCTGAGACGAGAGCCAAACTATGAGGATCAGTGGGGCTCTCGCTCTTGGCTCTCAAGCCACGATCAACCTCTGAAGACCTGAGCTTGGAGAACAGCTCATCAAGCGACAGCGTATCATACGCGCTCGACTCCTCAATGGCCTCGACCTTGGCACTCCACACGGACCTATCCAGGGCATGCAAAAGCTTGATAGCTTGATCATGATCTGTGTATGGGAGCACTGTCACATTGGCCCCCATGTTGTTGACTATGCAAGTGAAGCGCTGAAACATAGCATCGGTCGACTCACCGGGGAGATGAGTGAAGTTCTCGTACTCTCTCCGGTAAGTGGAAAACATACGGGCTTGCACTTGGGCATTGCCAACATGAGCATTTCTCAACTTGAGCCAAATCTTTCCGGCCACATCCTCTACGTACACTCAATCGAACTCCGAGGCACAGAGAGCATGGAAGAAGTAATCAATGGCCTTGCTGTTGGCCTCAAACATGTCCCGCGATCCTGGAAGCAGAAAACTGTCTGGGATGACATAATGAGGATTCTGAGTGACCTCCCAGATCAGAGTTCCCTTCCCTCGCAAAAACGCGCCCATGCGCCTCTCCCAAATAGGGTAATTCTAGCCATCAAAGTGCGGAGGACCCGACCCCTTGCCGTAATCGCCCATCTTTGGATCTTAGACTGGTTAGAATCAAGAAGATCCGTAACCGGCTCTGATACCAATTGAAGGACCGAATATGGCGACCAGAGAGGGGGGGGGAGTGAATGGGAGCCGATAAAAATTCTTCCCAAAGGTCGAACTCGGCCTATACCCCGATTGCCACTCCAAGCACTCGCTCACTCAAAGGAAGCTCCACACAAGGCACACACAAGCCTAGAAGATCAACCGACAACCCTAGGAGCAAAGAGCGGAAGCACCGGACAAGAATCAAAGCACTTGGTCAATTCTGGAAACGACCAGTGAGGACCGTCCGGCTGGTACTGGCGGACTGTCCGCTAGTGTACGGCGGACTGTCCGCGGGTACGGCCCGGTCTGTCTGAAATGATCAACAAAACCACCAGAGATGCAAGCCGAAATTCAGACCGTCCGAAGAGGTCACGCGGACTGTCCGCTAGTGTCGCGGACCGTCCGTGAAGCCTAGGCGGACTGTCCGCCAACCTCGTTGATAACCCCAGACAAACCTCAAGGCACCCCAGACAAAATCTCGGCCACGCGGACCGTCCGTGAAGCCCTCGCGGACTGTCCGCCAAACCCCTTGCAACCAAAACCTCAGGCCGAAACGGATCGAAACGAACACACGCACGAACACGAAGAACACGGGACGAACCCTAGCCGCGCGGACCGTCCGTGGCCACCACGCGGACTGTCCGCGAGCCACGAACAGAACCAAAAAAGCACGACCCGCGGGGGTCAACTCCAAGAACTCATCACCGGATCTCCCAAATGGTTGAAGCTCTTGAGACAAGATTTTAGGGAGGTGAAAAGCGTCACACAAGGATGCTATACCCCAAAAATCTCGACCTCTAACTCCCTAAATCACCGGGAATCGCGGATCACACAAGCAAGCACCAAGAACTTGAACTCGGGCCAAAAACTCACGAATTGAAGGCTCTCCACGACGTTTGAGGAGTCAAGATCACACACAAAGATGCGCAAGGCATCCACCCATGATCTCCTCAAAGAAATCCGAAGGAAAACGCCCTCAAATCCCCGAATCGAGCGACGAACAAAACTCCCCAAAAATAGCCCCAAAAATGACACGAAAATCACAGAGGACTAGGAGATCACCGCAACGCTGAATGCTTCCATACATCCAGAGGTCAGAGTCTGTACAAGAGTCTAGCCTAAGGAATCCAGAGGGAAAAGAAGCAGTTCAGAGAAATCTACCGGGGCAGAAAGCCCTAGAGTCCAAGAGAGAGAGATTCCATCCACCTCTCTGCTATTTATACGAAATCCATCGGAGGGAGGTAAATGACCACGCTACCCCTACTGCTTGAAATGAAGATACAACCCCTCAGGGGCATTTTGGTCAAGACTTCATCAGACGGACACGCTTCCACCGCGGCTTCGCTTCACCTCGACGCAAACCCCGCGATCACGCCACGTGCCCTCCGCCTCGAAGCTTCCCGAAGCTCCCAGATCACCGTCTCCGTCACCTCGGGCCTCCGGACTTGGTTTTGAGGCCCAAACCAAGAAACCGTCCACCGATGGTTTTGTGGGCAAACTAACAAACCCCTCGTGCAAGCTTCGGGCTCCAACCGCTACCCTGCACCGGCCCATGTTCCCGACTTCAGCCCGCCAGTCCTGCACCGCACGGCTCGCACTTGACCCCATCGGCCACCGGGTCCATCGAACCAAGCCTACTTGCCACTCCATCACCCGGAGGCCGCCACGGCTAAGGCCTTTCGCGCTTGTTCTTCACCTGCACCAACACGAGTCAAGCCGCAACCTGTACCTGCATACTTAGCCAAGCAACAGTCCACACAACGTTGTCAATCACTCATCACTAAGGAGCAACCCTCCACTGGTCCTCAGACACACCTGGTCCTCATGTTCATATCCAATAGTATGATTTGATTCTATGCCTTGTTCTTTTGATCATGGTAAGCTAGAATTTCTTGAGATCGATAAAGAGGCTATGTTGTGCTTGAACACCCTTATTTTACATGCCTAATGAACCCATGCCCAATGAGAGCTTTTGCTCTGAGCAAGAAACTTATGCTACCTTTAATCACAACTTGTTTATTCATCCAATTTACATTGTGGTTATGATTGCATATGTTTTTATTACGTTTTGCAGATCTTGGACTTGCTTTGTGCTCGGTCAAGCTAGTGACCTTAAAAGAGTAAATGTCAGGAGAAAACCCGAGTTTCACTAACCATGCAAGGTATAAAACTTAAATCAAGAGGAGAGAAGCTATGCCCCAAAAGAATTCCAAGCTTGAGCATCTCCATCACCGAACCTCAAAAACAACATTGTTGTTCTCATCAGTTTTGAGCACCTGGTCGGACATGTACAAGGAAGCAAAAGTTGAAAATCAGAAGCTCCATTAAGTGCCGATTCCAACGCCTCCAAGATCGATGAATTTGAAGACCCGTACATGGAGATTTGACAAAAACATTATGCGCTGCACAGTTTGAAATCAGTTTTGGACACATTGCAGCATTGGAGTAAAACCGGCGCAACTTACTCGATCGGATTCCGTTGGGGGTGAATAAAGACTTGATGGAGAGACAATTTCATGACCCACACATGGAAGCTACTGTTTCCTACATGGTCCGGTCTGGACAGAGAGAAAAATTCATGAAAGAAGAGGCAGCGATGAAGTGCAACAAAGAACAAGGTGGTGACGATGCAAGAAATGATTGGGCAAGCTTCTCCTTGAGCACGAATGATCATGTCAACAATGGAGGGTGAATCAAAACTGCATGGACACCTTCAAATCTTGCATGAAGGACCATGGCTTCGCGACCATGAGAAGGTACGTAAGAAAGTCGAGCTCTATGACTTTAAATGAAGCGCTTTGCGGGAGGCAACCCGTTTCCTTTTGTTTATAAATATATAATATGACAGTCTACATTGTGCTCTTGAATTGAACCATCAATTAAGATTACCATTGCTCTAATAAATACCACAACACCATGTTGTATGATCTAATTATTATTGAGGGAGCACTTTGTTATTTGACTTTTGGAAAGCTTGTAGACCCTATTTGAGTGCTTATTAGTGTTTAGAGTCTTTTTCTTTGTGTCTTTTTAGAGAGAAATATGAAGTTTGGCATCCCTCCTTTGATTCTAAGCTTGTGGCTAATTAATCTAGTTTTAATTTTCTTTTTAGACCACCACCATGATCATGTTCATATTTATTTTATGCATTGCATCTTACCACCGCCATTCTTTTGCACTCCATACATGCTTTGCATATAGTTAGCTTAGTTGTTTTATAAACTTGATAATGAAGGCTTTCATAAAAAGCGTGGCTGGGTGTTTTTATTAGCAATCTTGTGTAAACGTGGTGTTTAAACTTGCTTATGGATCATTATTATCAAGTTCTATAAACCTTGCTAACTTCCATGTTGCATGGGTTGATTTATAAACTTTGCAATGCGCTCTCCTTACCTTACACTATAAAGAATTGTTAATCTTGGGATAAGCATGGTGTTTTGACCTTGGTTAATAAATCTTTATGGTGATGGAGCAGTTTGGTAACCACTTTGTAAGCATGGAGCTTAGAATTTGGTGTAAACATTGTTTGTTTTTATACCATCCCATCATTTGCATGCACACTTGCACACACGTACACCCATTAGGTTCTTAATTTTTCTTTCACTAGATTGACTATGCCACAAGTTAAGATTTTAGGTATGTCTTTGGTTTGTGGGCATAGAGTGAGTATTCCCGACCGTCACCTCGGGGGTACTTTGTGCTTTAGAGTTTGTTTTGCAGGCATGGCGAATCACTCCCATGAGTTTGTGATAAAAGCTGAAATTAAGATCATCAACACCTTCAAAAATCCCAAAAGAAATACCGCTGTCTTCATCAAGATTAAGCATGTATTCAGAGATGTACAAAAGATAAAAATTGTATGTTGGGGTTGTAGAAAACCTCACCTATGGGCACCGGGGATTTGCCAAAGCAAACTAAGTTAATGGGCTTCGGTATCTTTTTTAGGTAGATTGGAACACAAACCCTGGGCTCCGCAGTACCTTCCTTGAGACGAGAGGCCAGCTCACGCCTAAGGGCATAAGAGCTTGCAGAAAGGGGAAACTGGACTCCGAACGTTTTCCTCGTCAACAAAATAACCGGGGCGGTTGTTTTACCGCACGAACATCTAATCTCGATGGATTCTTTTTCAGGAAAAGCTAAGGGATCTGGGCTCCAGTATCTTCATCATATATCAGGTAGTTACAAGACTTAACACTATTGCAAGATGTGTTTTTTTCAGGAAACATTCCGGAGCCCCCGATCGGGAGTACTAAAAGGCGAAGGTCCCGGCTTCGCCTTAAGACCGAGCCGGTCCTCTACTCTACATTTGCAAGACTTCGAAGCTCAAAGCCGCTCCAAGAACGAAGCGTCGGGAGAAGCAAGTTAGCGGAGCCCGGGGCTTCTCAAAGATTCAACTGCAACGACTCAGTCAAAAGCTGTTCCAACACGGAACCATCTCCGGTCTTCACGGCGCATCCTCCGCTCCGCTGTCTCCGGCGTAATCTGTGCTCCGCAAACCACGGCATTAAATCCGCGACGAGTGTAAAAAACCAAGTTTGCCCCCGAATATTCTTGTTAGATGTTAGGGCTTCGGGGCATACTTGGAATGTAAATGTAGTCTTTTGTCACTATAAAAGGAGGCCCCCTCCTCATTGTAAAGGGGTCACCATTTTTGGAAAGATAAGTGTGTAATGTGTTGAGGAAAGCCAACTATTTAATACAACTGGTCTTGAACGTGTCAACTGCGAATTGTTCACTGAGCAACCCTATCTCTGTTTGGAAGTTCTGTGTACCCAACAGAGGCGCCCACTGTGTTCTTAGCCATCGAGGAACCCACGATGGCACCACCAAAGAAAAATACTGTTGACCAAGAAGAGCCCAGAGCGGCTGCTAAGGAAAAAAGAATCATAGTCGCTCCGGAGCCCAGGCCGGAGGACGAAGATTTCGCAGGAACCCGCAGTGAAAAAAGAAAGGTGGTAGGAAAGGCCACGCAAGATTCAGACCCAGAAACTAGCCTCACAAACGATAAAGAGGGCGCAGCTGAGAGGGAGTTGGACTCGGTGTTAAGGCAAATCGAAGCCATGAAGAAAGAAAAGGAGAGGGTAGCCATGGAACTCGAAGCTCAGAAACAAGCCGACGAAAAAATCAAGAAAATAAAGGCCGCGAAGCTGCAGTTGGCTCAAATGCAGCAAGAACTGGATGAGTTGCAATACCACCGGCACACACCGCCAACTCCCACCCCAAACTACGAGGAGGGCCCACCTTCGCAAAATGAAAACATTGTGCTCAACTTCCCAACTCACAGCACCGCAGGGATGTTCATGACTGTCGATTCAACCTCGCCTTTATCCATTGGTTTGCAAACAGCGCCATGGCCTTTCTCCTACAAAACAATCTCCTTACCAAAATACAATGGATTAACAAACCCAAGGCAGTTCATAATGAGTTACGAAGCCGCTGTAGCTTCGGCCGGAGGTGACGAAGTTGTTCTGGCCAAATTGTTCATCATAGCATGCGAAGGTGCAGCGTTGAATTGGTATTCACTACTGCCACCGCATTCAGTATACAGCTGGGTTGACCTGAAGACAAAACTCATCCAAAACTTCCAAGGCTTTCAAGCCGCAACCACAGATGAGGGGGACTTGTTCTATTGCATCCAAAAAGACAAGGAGCCTTTGGCGAGTTATGTAAGAAGATTTCTGCAGCTGAAATCCCAAACTCCAGACGTATCAGAAAAGGTTGCAATAGCTGCCTGCATCAAGGGGCTAAATCCAGGGCAAATAGCATCACACCTTTTAAGAAAAAGCCAAAGACAATGCAAGCACTCTTGGCGGAGCTCGAAGAGTATTGTAGATCAGATGAAGACCACAGGAGAAGAGTGGCCGAGAGAAATCGCCTAAGGCAAGCACAGAGAGAGTAAGAGTGGGTTCCCTCACACCAAAGTGTGCAAAACAATAGAGCTCCATATCCGCCAAACCAAGTACTCCCAATCGAAGCCGCGCCACACACCCAAAACCAAAACCCAAGCCCACTAGAAAGCCAAGCTCCGCAGCGGGCTCCGCAAGCTCCAAACCGCGGAGGTCACAACGAAAGAGGAAGGGGGGAGGGGCAACGGACCATCTCCCCAAAACCAAAACTCTCGCCCACGCTTGTTTTACTGCTCATTCCACGAAAAACAACCTCACCACTCCACAGACAATTGTCCCGAAACCAAAAGAACTTTAGAAAGAATGGCCGAAGAAAAGAGGGCCGCCCAAACCAAGCACCAACCTCCGCCACCCAAACCTGTCAATCACACCTGGCCTCAGCAACCTTTCCAGCAAAACCCATATCCCGCCGCACCTCCGCTCCATTCCTATAACCAAGGAGACCCAAGCTATTTCCAAACCAGCGCATATAGCCAACCACAGCCAGCATGGCAAGCACCAACACCACAATACCAGTCGCAAAACCAACAAAACACTCAGCCAATGCAACAAATCCCACCTCCGCCACCTGGCATGCCAAATGTAATTCCAAAGGCGGAGCCACCAAACCCGAGAAACGATCCCAAAGCCTTACCAACCTTTGGCTCTATCATGGCCATTTCCCAAACCGAAGCTCAAAACCAGGAAAACTCCTATCACCAAGTGTTCCCAATTATGGGGGGGTCATCCCTCGAATTCGAAAACAAGATGATGAGAAGGAATTATTTCAGAGAGGTGCACACTATAGTCCAAGACAGACCTCCGATCAAGCCACCTTGGGCGCACGTACCCTTCACCTTCACAGAGGAGGACTTCAAACTGAAAATAGTTGCACACAACGACGCCATGGTCATCAAGACAATTATCGCAGGCTGGGAAATTGGGGAAGTCTTGATAGACAACGGCAGCTCCGCAGACATTCTTTTCGCCAAAACTTTCAGGGAAATGAAAATAGACCCACACTTGTTACATGAAGCAGATGTCCCACTTCTGGGCTTCGGTGGAAAGCCCGTCAGAGCATTGGGAAAAATCACATTGCCTGTCTCCTTCCGGAATCTTGACAACCCAAGAACGGAGTTGATGACATTCGATGTAGTGGAAATGCACTATCCTTACCTGGCCATCCTGGGCAGGGGCTTCATCAACAAGTTCGATGCAGCGGTCCGACAACTATTTTTATGTATGAAAATCCCAGCGCTCAAAGGAGTCATCACTGTGTTTGGGGATCAACAGACAGCAAGAGACGTTGAAAAAGGCATATCACCAGGCCAAAGAAGCATCCACCATCTCACCCAAGCCGAAGCTGACGAAGCTAAAGAGAAAGAGAGGAAGAAAAAGTTCATTGAACCCAAAAGAGATAAGGAAAAAGTAAACATCAGCGCCGACGGCGAAACAAAAAGGATTCCGTTGGACGCACACATCCCAGATAGGGCTGTAACAATTGGAGCCGAGTTAAGCATAGAGGAATTGACCGAGATCAAGACGTGTACGCATGGTTAGCCCCAGACGGGAATTGCTAACATTTCTGGCCAAAAATCAAGACGTGTTCGCATGGTTAGCTCAAGACCTAAAAGGAGTTGACCGAGATATCATCGAGCATAGGCTGGAGATGGACAAGAACATCGAGCCCAAAAAGCAAAAGCTTCGCAAAATGTCTGACGAAAAGGCCAAAGTCGTAAAAGCAGAAGTAGAAAGGCTATTGGACGCCAATGTAATCCGTGAAGCCAAATATTCAACCTGGCTCACAAACACAGTCCCTGTAAGAAAGAAAAATGGAAAGTGGAGAATGTGTATAGACTTTACAGACTTGAACAAAGCTTGCCCAAAAGACGATTACCCGCTAGAAAGAGTAGACAAAATAGTGGATGATGCAGCAAACAGTGAGATGTTATCATTGCTTGACATGTTTTCTGGCTACCATCAAGTCAGAATCGGAAAAGAGGATGAGGACAAAACCAGCTTCATTACACCCTTCGGCATCTTTTGTTTCTTGCGAATGCCTGAGGGGCTCAAGAACGCAGGACCAACATTCACGAGAATGACAGCTTTGGTATATCCCGACCAGTTGCGCAGGAATCTACTGGCATATGTCGATGACATAGTCGTCAAAAGCAACAAGCGCCGCGATCACATCTTTGACCTCGCGGAAACATTCGCGAACATGAGAGCCGCAAACCTGCGATTGAATCCTGAGAAGTGCGTGTTCGGAGTTCACTGAGGAAAAGTACTTGGATGCCTGGTAGAAACAAAGGGAATACAAGCTAATCCCGACAAAACTCAGGCAATAATAAAGATGGAGGAGCCCAGGTCTCTGAAAGATATGCAGAAACTCACCGGGAGAATCGCAACGTTGAACAGATTCGTGTCCAAGGCTGCGGAGCGGAGCCTCCATTTCTTTCAAGTACTCAGAAACAACAAGAAGTTTGAATGGGAACCCGATCAAAGCAAAGCATTTGCGGAGCTCAAAGTCTATCTCACCAAGTTAACCAAGTTGTGCCCCCCGGAGCCTGGTTCCCCCTTGTTACTTTACATCTCGGCTTTGCGAACCGCCGTCTACGCAGCATTAATATAAGAAAAAGAAATAGAAGGGAAGACAACTCAAGTCCCAGTTTATTTTGTCTCCGAAACACTCACGGGGTCAAAGGTGTTTTATTCAGAACTCGAAAAAATTGTGTATACAGTCGTTATGGCAGCACGAAAACTCAGGCATTATTTTGAGTCCCACAGAATCATAGTTGTGACAGACCAACCTCTGCATGAGCTTTTCAACAACAGAAAAGCTTCGGGGAGAATCTCTAAATGGGCTCTTGAGTTATCAGAACATGTAGTTGACTTCGAAAGAAGAAGCGCCATCAAATCACAAGTCTTAGCAGATTTTGTTGTGGATTGGACTTCACCAGCTAGTTCGAGCTCCGCAGACACTGAACGGCCATGGATCGCAAACCGCGACGGGGCCTATTTCCACAAAGGAGCCAGGGCTTCAGCAATCATAACCTCTCCAACAGGGATCAAAATGCGATTCGCAGTCAGATTGGACTTCCCAGAAAATGAGAGAGCAACCAACAACACAACTGAATACGAAGCTTTGTTCCTTACCATGAGAAAAATGAAAGCACTAGGCCAGCAAAGTTTTATTGTGAGATCAGACTCCAAAGTCATACAGGGCCATGTAGAAAAAGATAGCGAAGCCAGAGATCCAGAGCTAATCAAATATCTCACCGCGATAAGATCCATGGAAAAGCATTTCAAGGGATTCACAGTTGAGCACGTCCCAAGGAACTCAAACAATGAGGCAGATGCACTAGCAAAAGCCGCTGCACAAAATCAAGCCTTACCTCCGGATGTTTTCTATGAGGTTCTCACCACGCCTGCTGTGAAAGAGCCCAAAACTAAAACAATCAATGTCATAGAGAAATATGATTGGAGGGCACCGATCTTGGCTTTCCTAAGGGGTCACTATGAACCCACTGAGGAAGTTTCCTTGAACCGCATGAGACAAAGAGCCCGAGGCTATGAGATAATTGATGGAGAATTGTACAAATCTGGCATATCAGCTCCTACCTTGAGATGCATCAGCTTCGATACGGGAAAAGAGCTATTAAAAGAAATTCATTTAGGTTTTTGCGGTGCTCACATAGGCTCCAGAGCTTTGGCCCAAAAAGGATTAAGGCAAGGTTTCTATTGGCCATCCATTATTGATGATGCTCACCACTTGGTAAAAACATGCGAAGCTTGCTAGAAGAATTCAAACAATCAGAGAAGCCCATCGATGCCTACACAACTAATACCACCTTCCTGGCCATTGCAAAGATGGGGAATGGATCTAGTCGGACCTCTCCCAGCAGCGCAAGGAAACTGCAGATTTGCAGCTGTCGTCGTAGACTATTTCACCAAATGGGTCGAAGCTAAGCCGCTAGCTAGCATCACATCTCGCAACATCCAAAAGTTCTTTTGGCAAAGCATAATCTGCAGATTCGGGGTTCCTAGGGAACTAACTATGGACAATGGAAAGCAATTTGATTGTAATGATTTCAGGGAATTCTGCCTCACCATGGGAACCAAGTTAAAATTCACTTCCGTATATCACCCGCAATCAAACGGGGCAGTAGAAAGAGCAAATGACCAAATATTCTCCAGCATAAAGAAATGCTTGTTCAACCAGAGAAAGGGAAAATGGGTAGACGAGCTGCCGAAGGTTACTTGGTCTCACAACACTAGTGTCTCAAGAACTACAGGTTTCTCACCTTTTAAGTTGCTATTTGGCTCCGAAGCTATGACACCAGAAGAGATCAAGAACCAAAGCTTACGAGTATTGAAAGTACAAGATTTGGGCTTCGAGGAAGCAGAGAAAGACTTGATCGAAATAGACATACTTCAAGCTGCTAAGAACTTGGAAAAATATCAACAAGAGACCAAGAAATGGAGGGACAAGAAAGTTGTGAGAAAAGAAATACAGGTAGGGGACTTGGTCATCAAGAAGAAGAAAATTTTGACAACCCAGGAAAGTTGCAAGAACCTTGGGAGGGACCATTCATCGTAACAAAAAGTATTAGACCAGGATCTTTTTACTTGGTGGACCAGTTGGGCAACACGTTGCTACACACTTGGAACGCGGACAGCCTCCTCAAGTACTACCCGTAGAAATAGAACAATGTAAAAGCTCTAGCTTCGCAAACTTATAAACGGAGCCGGAGCTTAGTTATCTTACGTTTTTCTTCTTTCTTTACATTTCTCAGCATTTTACATTTCCGATATCCGTACTCTTTTCCTTGCAAAAAAGGGGACTCCAAATCAGGAGGCAAGGTTTTTAATGAGGCAGGTCTATGTATTAAATTTCAGTCTTAATGAAATTACATTCCCCTTAAAGTCCTGTGTTATTTACTTTCAGCAATTTATTTCTAGTCATTTACTTATCGCAAAGGGTGTTTCTGCCCAAAGAACAACGAAAAGCAGCAAGCTTATACGCGTTGACTCATTAAAATCTTAGCATTCATGCCTAAGTACCAAAAAATCCCACAGCAACAGACTAAGTTGCGGGATCAGTTATTTTCTTCCAAAAAGAGAGTACTAAAAACTCGAAGGCAATCCTGTGATCATAAAAGAAAAACAAGACTGCTGTCATTCGAGAAGGTCTGCAAAGCTTGGAGCAAGCTTCGCCAGACTTTGACATTTTCGAGAAAGCCTATTTATCCTAACAAAATGTTATCCCATACAGCCACACAAAAAGTTGCGAGGATCAGCTGTTTCTTTTCTAAGATCGTTTGCGGACGCGAAAGCAAAAGCTCAGTCAAAAAGCAACAAGATTGCTAATATTCGACCATCGGAAAAGAAAGTCTGCGAAGCTCCGAACAAGCTTCGCAAGACTTTGAACTCTTTTAGAAAGCACACCCTTCCTATGAAAAAGTTGAAGACTTGACGAGTGTTTCTCCAGCTAGGGGCCTCGGGAAAAAAGACCAAAAAAGGGGGGTGACGTTTTCTTCAAAAACAAGATTAGTTTTTCGCTCTTTTTTCCGAAGCTAAAAACGTCGAAATCGACCTTCGAAAACCGTTCTCAAAAAAGGAGGTGACGTTTTCTTCAAATAGGGCCAACAAAAAATCAAAGTCTAAGAATGAAAAAGGGAATGGCAACGAAGCCAATAGCATTATTACAACTATCATGCTTAACCATAAGTTTTTCTACCCAGAGTTTACTCTCCACGCAGGGCGTTACAAAAGTTCAGAGAAGTTCTTAGGCTTCGGCATCTTTATCTTCAGCATCATCATCCGCCGCATCTTTCAGTACACCAGAGCTCGAGCCACCAGGGACCACGCTCGTACGGGATCCATCGCCCTCACTGTCACCTTCACTCAAGTCCGATCCCAATGCCTCCTTTTCCTTAGCCTACAAAGCAGAAAAATAAAACAATCAATGTCATAGAGAAATATGATTGGAGGGCACCGATCTTGGCTTTCCTAAGGGGTCACTATGAACCCACTGAGGAAGTTTCCTTGAACCGCATGAGACAAAGAGCCCGAGGCTATGAGATAATTGATGGAGAATTGTACAAATCTGGCATATCAGCTCCTACCTTGAGATGCATCAGCTTCGATACGGGAAAAGAGCTATTAAAAGAAATTCATTTAGGTTTTTGCGGTGCTCACATAGGCTCCAGAGCTTTGGCCCAAAAAGGATTAAGGCAAGGTTTCTATTGGCCATCCATTATTGATGATGCTCACCACTTGGTAAAAACATGCGAAGCTTGCTAGAAGAATTCAAACAATCAGAGAAGCCCATCGATGCCTACACAACTAATACCACCTTCCTGGCCATTGCAAAGATGGGGAATGGATCTAGTCGGACCTCTCCCAGCAGCGCAAGGAAACTGCAGATTTGCAGCTGTCGTCGTAGACTATTTCACCAAATGGGTCGAAGCTAAGCCGCTAGCTAGCATCACATCTCGCAACATCCAAAAGTTCTTTTGGCAAAGCATAATCTGCAGATTCGGGGTTCCTAGGGAACTAACTATGGACAATGGAAAGCAATTTGATTGTAATGATTTCAGGGAATTCTGCCTCACCATGGGAACCAAGTTAAAATTCACTTCCGTATATCACCCGCAATCAAACGGGGCAGTAGAAAGAGCAAATGACCAAATATTCTCCAGCATAAAGAAATGCTTGTTCAACCAGAGAAAGGGAAAATGGGTAGACGAGCTGCCGAAGGTTACTTGGTCTCACAACACTAGTGTCTCAAGAACTACAGGTTTCTCACCTTTTAAGTTGCTATTTGGCTCCGAAGCTATGACACCAGAAGAGATCAAGAACCAAAGCTTACGAGTATTGAAAGTACAAGATTTGGGCTTCGAGGAAGCAGAGAAAGACTTGATCGAAATAGACATACTTCAAGCTGCTAAGAACTTGGAAAAATATCAACAAGAGACCAAGAAATGGAGGGACAAGAAAGTTGTGAGAAAAGAAATACAGGTAGGGGACTTGGTCATCAAGAAGAAGAAAATTTTGACAACCCAGGAAAGTTGCAAGAACCTTGGGAGGGACCATTCATCGTAACAAAAAGTATTAGACCAGGATCTTTTTACTTGGTGGACCAGTTGGGCAACACGTTGCTACACACTTGGAACGCGGACAGCCTCCTCAAGTACTACCCGTAGAAATAGAACAATGTAAAAGCTCTAGCTTCGCAAACTTATAAACGGAGCCGGAGCTTAGTTATCTTACGTTTTTCTTCTTTCTTTACATTTCTCAGCATTTTACATTTCCGATATCCGTACTCTTTTCCTTGCAAAAAAGGGGACTCCAAATCAGGAGGCAAGGTTTTTAATGAGGCAGGTCTATGTATTAAATTTCAGTCTTAATGAAATTACATTCCCCTTAAAGTCCTGTGTTATTTACTTTCAGCAATTTATTTCTAGTCATTTACTTATCGCAAAGGGTGTTTCTGCCCAAAGAACAACGAAAAGCAGCAAGCTTATACGCGTTGACTCATTAAAATCTTAGCATTCATGCCTAAGTACCAAAAAATCCCACAGCAACAGACTAAGTTGCGGGATCAGTTATTTTCTTCCAAAAAGAGAGTACTAAAAACTCGAAGGCAATCCTGTGATCATAAAAGAAAAACAAGACTGCTGTCATTCGAGAAGGTCTGCAAAGCTTGGAGCAAGCTTCGCCAGACTTTGACATTTTCGAGAAAGCCTATTTATCCTAACAAAATGTTATCCCATACAGCCACACAAAAAGTTGCGAGGATCAGCTGTTTCTTTTCTAAGATCGTTTGCGGACGCGAAAGCAAAAGCTCAGTCAAAAAGCAACAAGATTGCTAATATTCGACCATCGGAAAAGAAAGTCTGCGAAGCTCCGAACAAGCTTCGCAAGACTTTGAACTCTTTTAGAAAGCACACCCTTCCTATGAAAAAGTTGAAGACTTGACGAGTGTTTCTCCAGCTAGGGGCCTCGGGAAAAAAGACCAAAAAAGGGGGGTGACGTTTTCTTCAAAAACAAGATTAGTTTTTCGCTCTTTTTTCCGAAGCTAAAAACGTCGAAATCGACCTTCGAAAACCGTTCTCAAAAAAGGAGGTGACGTTTTCTTCAAATAGGGCCAACAAAAAATCAAAGTCTAAGAATGAAAAAGGGAATGGCAACGAAGCCAATAGCATTATTACAACTATCATGCTTAACCATAAGTTTTTCTACCCAGAGTTTACTCTCCACGCAGGGCGTTACAAAAGTTCAGAGAAGTTCTTAGGCTTCGGCATCTTTATCTTCAGCATCATCATCCGCCGCATCTTTCAGTACACCAGAGCTCGAGCCACCAGGGACCACGCTCGTACGGGATCCATCGCCCTCACTGTCACCTTCACTCAAGTCCGATCCCAATGCCTCCTTTTCCTTAGCCTACAAAGCAGAAAAATAAGTAACCCCAGATAGAAGAGAAGGGAAACTTAAGTACAAAATCGTCGATCTAGTTATTTACCTCCGCTAAAAGACGACGAGCCACGGCCTTAGCATGTTCTTGCCCGGACACCTCCCAGAACAAGGTCAAGAAAATCTTCTTAATCACTTGAACATTCTTCGAAGCTACTTCACACTCAAGTTCTTCCGCCGTCGGAAATTTGTAGTTCCTAGCTCCCAAGGCCAAAAAGTCTGAACATCTAGTTTTCTCGAGCAGCCCAAGCAAGGTCTCTACGCACATCGAAGCTGCGTAGTCACTAGCACCGGTCATCACGCCGGGGAGATGATCAAACTCTTGTTCCATCCATTCAAATATAGCCTTAGCATCTTCATCACCGGGGAAGGGCAGGGGCTCCGCACCGAATTCGCCTAGAGCACGAGAGTACTTTTCATGCAGAACTTTGAAGTTCTTCTTCAAAACCTCTTCAGCCTCTTTAATAAAGTTGTCACGCCCCTGAACTTCTTTTTTAAGTTCTTCAATCTTGGTTTTTTGCGCTTCTTTCTCCTTTTTTAAAGACTCAATAGTCTGACCATCATCTTCGACTATCTTTTTGAATTCCTCAAGCAGGCTATCACGCTTCTCAGCATCTTCATTTAGTTTTTCCGCCGCAGCTTGATAGGTCTTGACGCTATCTTTCAATATTTCAATATTTTCCTCTTGCAGCTTGCGAATCTTGGCCAGAGCCGCGTTTTCTTCTTTCAACCTAATGATCTCACGGCTCAGTTCGACATTTGCAGCTTCGGT
Organism: Cenchrus fungigraminus; assembly: GCA_036936925.1. NCBI lineage: Eukaryota > Viridiplantae > Streptophyta > Magnoliopsida > Poales > Poaceae > Cenchrus > Cenchrus fungigraminus. The sequence goes on along the minus strand of CM072775.1, from coordinate 7,240,835 downwards.
AGCCAGAAACTCTTTCTCTTGGGAGCGGTACTTTTCAAGAAGTTTCTGGCTTGAGATCATTGCTTTATAGCACAGCTCAGCTGATAGACCAGCCAGACGACCGGCCTCCATATCTTCAATGGACTTCTCATAAGCTACAAAGAACAAAATAGCATGTTTAACCTACCACAAGTAAAAACAAGGAACAAAAAAGGCGAACAGGGTTAAGAACTGACTTTTGGGATCAAAGGGCACCGAAGGTCCGGCACTAGTACTAGTGCTTGGTTGTTTCACAATCAAAGAAGAACCCGGAGCTCCAGGAATTTCCCCTTCTTCTAGAGCTTGGCCGTCAAGGGCACCACCTTCCACCTGCGGATGAAGGACCAGAATGGCGACCAGAGAGGGGGGGAGTGAATGGGAGCCGATAGAAAAATTCTTCCGATGAAGAACTCAGCCTATACTCCCAAAATTAACTCCGAGATCCCCGACACAACACTTGCCAAGATCACGTAATCACAGCGGACCTACTGACCCTAGGAACAAGTCTGGAACAACTCCACGAAAGTGAGAGAACAAACTCACAAAAACTCAGCGGAAGGCAAAACCACTCGCTCTCTGTCCAGACACAACCCGGTGCCACCGGGTTTCAGAAACCAATGCCACTGAGTTCAACTCGGCAAAGGCAAAATCCCAAACCCAGTGCCACCAGGTTTCCAAACTCGGAGCCACCGTGTTTCTCTGAATGAAATGGGAAAAATCCAAACGCGGCTCAAACAACCTCGAAACTTGATGAGATTTTAACCATAGGTTCTCCTGGTCATCACAAACATGTCCACCAAAAATCTCCTCAAAATACCACTGTTGACCAAACCGCTGCCACCGGGTTTCCAAACTCGATGCCACCGGGTTCTCCTAGGCAGTCGAGAAAAACTCCAGCCGCGAGAAGAACTCGAACTTCACCTCAATCGATCTCCCGATTCGCTCCACGGATTCAAGCAAAACTTTGGGGATAGGTGTAACACCTCGTGGACAAGACATGCCTAAGAGATCATCCCCAAAGATCCACTAAATCAAGAGGAATCAAAAGTCAACCACCAAGAACACCTTTTCCCGAGTTCATCCAAAAACCACCAAATCCAAGGGATTCCGGGGAGTTTGTGGGGTAAAGATCACCAAGCAAAGGTACCCAAGGTACTCATACGTGATCCCTACAAACAAATCCCAAAGGAAACACCCTCAAATCCTCTCCACGAAAATCCAAAGAAAAGGCTCCGAAAATCACCGAAAAAGAGAAATGGGATGAACGAAGAACACTTCAGGAACCACGCCGAATCTTCTATACATACCATGAAAGGTTCATACAAGGTCTAGCATCCGCCTGTACATCGATCCCTCTCACAAGATCTCACCATGAAGCTCTCATGCTAGCCTAAGGAGAAAATAGGAAGCTAAAAAGTGAAATTGTCTAGAGCAAATGAAAACCCTAAAGCCCAAGAGGTGGCTGCCACAACCCTTCCACTCGGCTTATATATGAGGTTCTCCGGTGGGGGTAAATGACTAGAATGCCCTCTAGGCACTACAACCCCTCGAAGGGCATATTTGGAAATTTGACAACCTTTCCATCGGACGGACGCCCAGCAATCACACCTCGCGTAGCCTCGACGCCAAGCATGCGATCCCGACGCGTGTCCTCCGCTTCGACGACTTCCAGCTGCGCCACGACCAAACCGGTCAGACCGGTTTCCCAAACTGGTCAGACCGGTTCTGGTGCCTTGGCCGCACCGGAACCTCGGGTCGGCTTTCTGGAGCAACCGACGAACCCAGCGATCTTTTGGCGAACCGCTGCAAACCCCGCGAGCTTGGTGCAGCCTCCATGTCGAGCTCCTCGACTTGGCCACCACGTCCGCTCTTGCTCCATGTTGGCTTTCGGATCAACCAACGAAACCCGCTATCTGACTTCGACTTGCTCTTCTCGCACCATTTGACTCGCACTTGATCTCGTCTGGCCACCGGGTCCATCGAACCAAGCCTACTTGTCCCTCCAGTCTTTCGGAGACCCCGCAAGGCTAAGATCTTTTGCGCTTGTTCTTCACCTGCACCAATGCACATCAAGCCGCAGCCTACATCCACAAGATAGAGCACAACGTCAGTCTACACAACGTTGTCAATCACTCATCACTAGATTGTGGCCAACCACTAGCCATCGGACACTCTGGTCCTCAGCAGAGCGTCTTTAGATGTGGCTCCTGCAAGCCGAGCAGAATCCCTTAGCTCACAGAGCACACGAGATTCAATCACCCCACTCTCTCTATAAAATGGCAAACGAACAGATAATAAAGTTTGTAAATCCCTCATACCAACAGCCTTGTTTTAAGAGTAAGTTGAAGAGTCGAAGGAGCTTTTCTCCGCAAGCACAATCTCTAGGGTGTGTCCTTCCACAATGCCAGATGAGCTCACAGTCTCGGCCAAGGATCGTATAAACTCGGGCGATGCTTTGGTATCCTCTGAGGCTTCGGGATGGTCGCCAGGGCGCGAAGAGCTCTCACCTTTGTCTTGAACATTCTCGGCTCCGGGGAGTTTCGCACCTTCGCCAGAAGGATCCAAACCACCAGAATTCCCCATGGCAGGAGGGTCTGTAACGATCTTCTTGGGGCTGGACACGACAACTTTTTCCACCTCAGGGTCAGCTGTGCGCTCCTTGATTCCAACATCCACGGCCCCCGAGTCAAGAAACTCTAGGGTGTCAGAGGAACCAAGGATATTCACTATACGACATTGCTGCCTAGGTTTCGAACCAGCCTTTTTATGACGAAGACCGGGCCTTGCCACCTTCTCAGCGGAAGGATCTTTTTCTTGTATTGCAACTTGTTTTTTCTTATCACGCTCAAGCTGGCTTGTCTTTGACGAGGACATCGTAGCCACAAGCTTTTGTGAGTCAGCAGCAGTAGCTTTGCCAAATGCCTTTGGCGAGGTCACAGACTTCTTCTTCTTCTTCTTTAGTACATCAGCCGGGTCAGGCACGGCCTGAGTCGAATCTCGGACACGCTTGGAAGAGGCCTTGGGCTTCGCACGGTCTTCCACTTCAACGCCAAGTTTAGAAAAAATACGATTGACGTGACGACCCCCAGTGGTAGCCTTCGCAAGGCTTGGTACTCCGCTTCGGTATAGGGACCAAGTAGGTCCACCACTCGGCGTTCCACTTCACCCACGAATTCATGAGCATTCTTTCCTTCAGGCATTTTCAGCCCGAAGCGAGGGAAAGGAATAGCCTTCGAAAACCAATCAACCGAAAGCCATTTAACCTCCTTAGGGTTCCAGCCAGTAGAGAGAGGCCAAATATTGGCAGCAATGAATTCTTCAGCGACGTCGCGACCTGGAAGAAATTGCGAAGCCAAAAGAAAGGCTTTTTCGCAGACCTTAAAACCTCTGGTCTTCGCAAAGTCAGGGCCCGTTATGTAGCTCAAAGGAGTCATTGTTGTAATGCTGAAAGGATAAAACGTAGCACCATCGGAGCCGCAGGGCATATTGACTTTCACATAGAACCAGTAGTTCAACCAGTCATCATCCCATTTGTTCTTATGGGCTGGCTAAGCTCCACTCTTTCTATGTCCTTCTTGGTATTCCTCCTCTGGGTTGTGAAAGTAATGCACCCGAAATGATTCTCGTAAACAGCAGGATCGCCATCCACCCGAAAGTTTTGCTTTTGGACATGGAGCTCGTAGAACCGAACAAAAGCTTCGGTATCTACACGGTCGTCGCAAGAGCGCACCACAAAGAAGAACTTAGACAATTGCACAAACGCATTCGGCGTCAGTTGGTGCAATTTGACGCTGTAGCGATCAAGGATCTCAGGAAGGCACCGGGAGCAAGGAAACCGTAAGCCGGTGTTGAAAAAATCACGAAAAACCACGGCTTCGCCAGCTTTGGGCTCCGTAATTGTCTCACCCTCTGGATGACGAGCAACCCCTTCCGGGAAAAACCCCTTTTCCTCATAATACTTGATCAAGTTCTCAGAAACTAGAGAAGCTCCGAGAGCAAAAGATGGAGTTTTTTACTCCCTCCCAGCCATCAGCTCCGACGGTGAAGCTTCCACTCTAGAAATATCTTCACCCAGATCGATCTCCTTCCCCTTAGCCGAAGGCGACGACTCGTAATCAACTATATCTCCAGCTGGCTCTTCTAGGGCTTTGACCGGCGCAACGGAAGCAGCTATTTCTTCTTCAGTCATTGGCCGCGCGGTTTGTTTAGTACGGGCCAGGACGAATGAAAAGGGTTGAGCTCCGCAATAAGAGCAAGTGTCACAGCTCAGGCGAAATCACGTAGCTAGCACGAATCCTAAAGCAGCAGAAGCAAGCAGGGCGGAGGCTCAACTTTGGCGCAAGTAAGAAAACAAGGGACCCCGACCCCCCCTTATATAGCCTGAGGAGAGAGAAGAAGCGCAACGGTCTCGAAATACGAACGGACGCCTCAGGAAGGAGCGGTTTTTTGTAGTCTTCACAAAAGAAACCAGGCGAAGCCGAAGGGTCTTCAAACCAGCAAACTCCCCGGAGCCGAAGGTGATGTTTTCTTCATCAAATCACGGAGCAAAAGTCGAGGAGAAGGTTAAAATCCCATTGTTCAAATACTTCTCCTCGAGGGGCTACTGTTGGGGTTGTAGAAAACCTCACCTATGGGCACCGGGGATTTGCCAAAGCAAACTAAGTTAATGGGCTTCGGTATCTTTTTTAGGTAGATTGGAACACGAACCCTGGGCTCTGCAGTACCTTCCTTGAGACGAGAGGCCAGCTCACACCGAAGGGCATAAGAGCTTGCAGAAAGGGGAAACTGGGCTCCGAACGTTTTCCTCGTCAACAAAATTACCGGGGCGGTTGTTTTACCCCACGAACATCTAATCTCGATGGATTCTTTTTCAGGAAAAGCTAAGGGATCTGGGCTTCGGTATCTTCATCATATATCATGTAGTTACAAGACTTAACACTGTTGCAAGATGTGTTTTTTCAGGAAACATTCCGGAGCCCCCGATCGGGAGTACTAAAAGGCGAAGGTCCCGGCTTCGCCTTAAGGCCGAGCCGGTCAACTACTCTACGTTTGCAAGACTTCGAAGCTCAAAGGCGCTCCATGAACGAAGCGTCGGGAGAAGCAAGTTAGCGGAGCCCGGGGCTTCTCAAAGATTCAACCGCAACGACTCAGTCAAAAGCTGTTCCAACAGGGAACCATCTCCGGTCTTCACGGCGCATCCTCTGCTCCGCTGTCTCCAGCGTAATCTGTGCTCCGCAAACCACGGTGTTAAATCCGCGACGAGTGTAAAAAACCAAGTTTGCCCCCGAATATTCTTGTTAGATGTTAGGGCTTCGGGGCATACTTGGAATGTAAATGTAGTCTTTTGGCACTATAAAAGGAGGCCCCCTCCTCAATGTAAAGGGGTCACCATTTTTGGAAAGATAAGTGTGTAATGTGTTGAGGAAAGCCAACTATTTAATACAACTGGTCTTGAACGTGTCAATTGCGAATTGTTCACCGAGCAACCCTATCTCTGTTTGGAAGTTCTGTGTACCCAACATTGGATATTCAGGAGCTCCACTAAGTCTTCTTTCCAACGCATAAAGATACAACATTTTAGGAGACTGTTGGCGGTCGATTTCCGTCAACCTAGCCATGAGTTTACCTTCAATGTTGGTATTAGTTTGATATCCAAACTAACGATCCTAACCCTCGTGATATATCAAATTCACACTCGCATGTGGTTTTTGGAGTTCATTGTTTGCACAGGAGTTAAGCGCCTAAATGAGGACTTCCGGGTAAAGTTCATCGAGCACTTTATGAGAAGATCATGAAGCCCTGCACAAGTCAAGACACGAGGTGAACATGAATCCAAATGAACCAAGGACTAAAGCATGAAGCCATGAAACTCCAAGGACCAAAACAGAAGATGTGGGAGTTCGCGTGCAAAGCACCCTTATCTAAACCGTGGGTAAAACGATGTCAAGGACCCACATGCAGTTCGGCAAAAACTCAAGAAAACACGAGAAGTATCTGGAAGAAATACGGAGGTGAAACAGGCTGAAGTGGGCCCAGGCCGGGCGGCCCAGCCCACTTCAGGCCCGGTTCGCTACCCCCTTTAACCTAGCACCCCTTCAGGATATTTATAGTCCCCGTGCAAAGAGCCACACGTCAAGCCATTCATCATCCGCCACCGAGGAGCAGAGAAACTAGAGGGACACCATCTCAGAGAGGAGGGTCGTGCTAGTTGTCTAGGGTTTCTCTAGCCGACGTGGGAACCTTGCATGGAAGACCACATCGGAGTTCCGGAGCTAGCATCAAGATCAAGGTAGGATCCCAGTTGTGATCTTGTTCATGTAATCATTCATAGTGAAGCTTTCTTGTGAATCCGATTTCTAGCGATCAAGTGCATTCTCTACGATTTTGTCTACTCTTGGTTTTGCTTCTTCCTCAATCTATACTTAAGATACATTGCTTAGGGTGCTCTTGTAGCCGCAGTGGCTAGAGGTGCATACCGGATCTACCATGTGTTTTCAACACATTCCTTGTGAACGTGCTCTTAGGTTCACCTACACAAGAAGCGGGGCATCGTGACAGGATGTCGATCACGCGTACGGTGGGTGCCTTCGAGGATTGGAATGAAGGCCATGGTTTAAAGATGCTTTTTATGAGATTCACATTGTTATCTTCATCTCTCACTTGGAACTACAACAGAGGCATGATCTAGACACTCTAGATCGGTTATCTCTTTGCTTTTTCTAGCTACCTCTCATGGTTAGTAAATTAGATGCATTTGAAACCTCTCAAAAAGATAGTGCTTTCTCGCTTTATTGGATTGAATCTTGCATAGCACATGTTCCACATATTCGATACCTTGGGTTTGCACTTAAGGGAAAAAGGGTCCCATGTGATCCGTACGCTTGTGGGTCGAAACTTGCAATGACTGAGGACCAGGCGTGTCCGAGGACCAGTGGAGGGTCGCTCCTTAGTGATGAGTGATAGACAACGTTGTGTGGACTGATGCTTGGCTAAGTGTGCAGGTACAGGTTGCGGCTTGACTCGTGTCGGTGCAGGTGAAGAACAAGCGCGAAAGGCCTTAGCCGTGGCGGCCTCCGGGTGATGGAGTGGCAAGTAGGCTTGGTTCGTTGGACCCGGTGGCCGATGGGTCAAGTGCGAGCCGTGCGGTGCAAGACTGGCGGGATGAAGTCGTGAACATGGGCCGGTGCACGGTAGCGGATGGAGCCCGAAGCTTGCACGCGGGGTTTGTTTGTTTGCCCACAAAACCTTCGGTGGACGGTTTCTTGGTTTGGGCCTCAAAACCAAGCCCGGAGGCCCGAGGCGATGGAGACGGTGATCCGGGAGCTTCGGGATGCTTCGAGGTGGAGGGCACGTGGCGTGATCGTGGGGTTTGCGTCGAGGTGAAGCGAAGCCGCGTGGAAGCGTGTCCGTCCGATGAAGTCTTGACCAAAATGCCCCTGAGGGGTTGTATCTTCATTTCAAGTAGTAGGGATAGCGTGGTCATTTACCTCCCTCCGATGGACTTCGTATAAATAGCGGAGAGGTGGATGGCATCTCTCTCTTGGACTCTAGGGCTTTCTCCCCCGGTAGATTTCTCTGAACTGCTTCTTTTCCCTCTGGATTCCTTAGGCTAGACTCTTGTACAGACTCTAACCTCTTGATGTATGGAAGCATTCGGCGTTGCGGTGATCTCCTAGTCCTCTTTGATTTTCGTGCCATTTTCGGGGCTATTTTTGGGGAGCTTCATTCTTCGCTCGATTCAGGGATTTGAGGGCATTTCTCTTCGGATTTCTTTGAGGAGATCATGGGTGGATGCCTTGCGCATCTTTGTGTGTGATCTTGACTCCTCAAACACCGTGGAGAGCCTTCGATTCGTGAGTTTTTGGCCGGAGTTCGTGCTCTTGGTAGAGTTCGTGTGATTCGTGATTCCCAGCGATTTTGTGGCTTAGAGGTCGAGATTTTTAGGGCATACCTTCATGTTGTGTTGCTTATCATCTCCCCCAATTCTTGGCTCAAGAGCTTTTGGTGTTTGGGAGATCCGGTGATGGATTTGGAGAGTTGACCTCGCGGGGTCGGGCTGTTTCTACTCTGTCCGCATGTCGTGGACGGTCCTCTCGAGGGTCGCAGACGGTCCGCGTGGAGCGTGTTCGTCAGAGTTCGTTGCGTGTTCTTCGTGCTCGTGTTTCGATCCGTTTCGGCCCTAGGGTTTTGTTGCACGAGGTTTGGTGGACAGTCCGCGAGTGCTTCACGGACGGTCCGCGCGGCCGAGATTTTGTCTGGGGTGTTTCGAGGTTTGTCTTGGGTTTTCAGCGAGGTTGGCGGACAGTCCGCCTAGGCCTCACGGACGGTCCGCGATACTGGCGGACAGTCCGCGTGGCCTCTTCGGACGGTCCGAATTTCGGCTTGCAGCTCTGGTGGTTCTGTTGTTCATTTCGGCAGTCCGGGCCGTACCCGCGGACAGTCCGCCATGCACTAGCGGACAGTCCGCCAGTACCAGCCGGACAGTCCGCATTGGTCGCTTCGAGAATTGACCAAGTGCTTTGATTTTTATCCGGTGCTTCCGCTCTTAGCTCCTAGGCTGGTCTCTTGATCTTGTAGGCTTTTGTGTGCCTTGTTTGGAGCTTCCTTTGTGTGCACGGACTCTTGGAGTGGCAATCGGGGTATAGGCCGAGTTCGACCTTCGGGAAGAATTTTTATCGGCTCCCATTCACTCCCCCCTCTCTGGTCGCCCTATTCGGTCCTTCAATTGGTATCAGAGCCGGTTACGGATCTTCTTGATTCTAACCAGTCTAACATCCAAAGATGGGCAATTACGGCAAGGGGTCGAGTCCTCCGCACTTTCATGGCAAGAATTACCCGATGTGGGAGAGGCGCATGGGTGCGTTTTTGCGTGGGAAGGGAACTCTGATGTGGGAGGTCACTCAGAATCCTCATTATGTCAACCCAGACAGTTTTCTGCTTCCAGGATCGTGAGACATGTTTGAGGCCAACAACAAGGCCGTTGATTACTTGGTCCGTGCTCTTTGTGCCTCGGAGTTTGATCAAGGGCACTTCACCGCCGAATGCCCTGAAGCCATGGAGATCAAGAACGACTACAAGGGCAAGCCCAAGCACGACTACAACAAGCACCGCTCCCGGAACGACTACAAGGACAAGCACAAGGACAAGGGCGAGAGAAGGCACAAGAAGAGTGGCGGCCACAAGAAGAAGACCGCTCGAGCGATGGTGGCCGGAGCGAGTGACATCGACTCGACATCAAGTGATGCTTCCTCCAACTCAAGCAATGAGGAAGAGCAAGAGAAGCGCAAGGACAAGCGGCGCACGGGCAAGAACTTCACCGGCCTCACCTTCGTCGCACAAGGAGGCTTTTGCGGCATGGCGCATTCCAAGAAGGGTGGGAGGCACAGCTCGGATTCGAACTCTAACTCCGAGGAAGAGGTACGAAATGATCCCTACTTCTTGCTAGAGGAGAATGCTAGGCTCAATGAGTTGCTTGATAACCATGATGATGTGCTTAGAAAGACCAACAAGGAGAAGAGGGAATTTAGGTCTTTGTTGGGTGATGCTAAGGATAAGATAGCCGAACTTGAATCCTTGCTTGTGGATGCTAGAAATGAGATAGGTGCTTTGAAATCTGCTCCTGTGGTGTCTGATGAGATTGACTGTGGTGATTGCTCAGTTTTTCTTGCTGATTTGACTGCTCTCAAGGAGAAACATGCTTCTACTCTTGAGGAACTAGATGTGGTTAGGATTGAATGTGATGAGTTGAAGTCTAGGCCAGCTTTGTTAGGAGCTTGTACTTCATGTCCTATTTTGCATGCTAGGCTAGATGAATCTCACATAGAATTATTTCTCTTGAGGCGGCATTGAAAGCTCCTCTCCCTACATCATGTTCAACCTGTGAAATGCATGCTTTGAAAAACATGGAACTTGCACACTATGTTGATCGTCTGCAGGATGAAAATGATGAACTTAGGAAATTGATGAGTTGGTTGTCTGGGCATGAGCCACAATTGAGTTTGATGTTGGCTCAGTTCAAGAGGTTTGATGGTCCGGCGTTGGGGGCTGACAAGAGTGGTGAGAAGAGTGGTGAGGGAGAAGAGAAAGCTGGAGAGACACCTACACCACCCCACACCATACCCATGAACAAATATGCACCCAAGCCAAACCACTTGAGAAACAAGCTTGACACAACTCCAGACCCACCAGTGTTCCCCCAGAAAATAGAGAATTACCAGAAACCCATCAAGTTTGTGAGCAACCTGGGTAATGTCTTTGAGGGGAAGTCAGGAGAGAAAGCGGTTGAGAAGCCCACAGAAAAGCCACCACCAAAGCCAGTGCCAATCCGCTTCCATTGTGAGTATTGTGGGAGGGATGGGCATAAGGATGAGTTCTGTTTCCCGAGGAAGAGGGATGAGAGGTTTGCTAGGGAGATGGCAAACAAGGACAGGTACCACCATGCTTGTGGTGTGCCTGAGCCTCGTAGAGGGCATCTACCTAGGGGTGAGGTGTATGTGCGTACAGTTCCCACTCGTGGAGGTGGAGGTGTGTTCCCTCAGAGAGATAGGCGTGTTGGGTTTGGGCGTGGTGAGTTGGCTCGGCGTGCTCCTTCTCGTGACCGTTATGAGTTTGGGAGGCACGATCGGAGCTTTGGGTCTCAGATGGACTACGGGCCACATTTTCCCCCTCGTGGTGCGCGTACTCCTCCAGTGAGACGTGACAGGTCCTTTGGTGGTAGGCGTGAGAGGATTCTGCCTAGAGGTTTTGGTAGGATGGATTTTGCTAACCCTTCTTTTGAGCAAATGGCTCGACACTGGTTTGACTCTTTTGGCACTAACCCCAGTGTTGAGTCGCTTGCTCATTCTCGTCCTCGTTTTTGATTGCAGGTGGGAGGCTTGGAGAACTTTTGGTTGATCGACTCCGGTTGCTCAAGACACATGACCGGAGATCGTGGGTGGTTCTCCAGCCTCACCCCGGTGAGTACGAGGGAGTACATCACTTTCGGGGACAATGGGAGAGGACGAGTGCTAGCTGAAGGTATGGTGAAGGTGAGTAGCAAGGTGACCTTAAGAAGTGTGGCCCTGGTCAAGTCACTTGGTTTTAACCTGTTGTCAGTATCTCAGTTACTAGACGAGGGTTTTGAGGTTCGCTTTAAGTCAGGTGCTTCTCGTGTGCTTGATTCTCGAGGCGATCTTGTGTGTACGATCGTCCCTGAGGGTCAAATCTTTCGTGCCGATTTTTCCCAGTCTGTTGGTCCTCCTCGATGCTTTGTTGCTGGCGTGTCGGCCGAGCTTTGGAAATGGCATAGGAGGTTGGGACACTTGAGCTTTGAGTTGCTTTCCCGCTTGAGTGGTCTTGACCTTGTCCGAGGAATGCCTAAGTTGAAATTCGAGAAGGATTTGGTTTGTGCTTCTTGTCGGCATGGAAAGATGGTTGCTGCTTCTCATGCCCCTCTAACTGCTATCATGACCGAGCGACCTTGTGAGATGTTGCACATGGATTTGGTTGGGCCAGCTCGTGTTCGCTCTGTGGGTGGGAAGTGGTATGTTCTTGTGGTTGTTGATGATTTTTCGAGGTACTCTTGGGTTTTCTTTTTGGAGGATAAGAGTGAGACATTTGGCTTTATTCGAGACTTGATCTTGAGGTTGAAGAATGAGAGATATGGTGATGCCATTCGAGCTATACGTAGTGACAATGGCACGGAGTTTAAGAACTCTCATTTTGATGCCTTTTGCAGTGATCTTGGTCTCGATCATCAGTACTCTTCTCCATACGTCGCTTGCCAGAATGGCGTAGTGGAGAGGAAGAACTGGACCCTTTGTGAGATGGCCAGGACGATGCTCGATGAGCATAGGACTCCTAGGCGTTTCTGGGCCGAGGCGGTCAATACTGCTTGCCATGTCTTGACTCGCATTTTCCTTCTTGCCCTTAAGAAGATGACCTCTTATGAGTTGATGCATGGCCAACAACCCAAGGTGAGTCATTTTAGAGCTTTTGGTTGAAAGTGTTTCATTCTGAAGAAGGGCAAGTTGGATAAGTTTGAGTCTAGATGTTCGGATGGTATTTTCCTCGGTTATGCGATTCACTCTGGAGCATATCGTGTGCTCAACCTTGACACTAACCAAATCATGGAGACTTGCGAGGTTACCTTCGACGAGACACAACCATGTAGCTCTTCTGCTTTTGAGTGTGCAGGTGACTAGGAGATTGGTGCCAGGATCTTTGAGGATGAGAAGGATGGAGATGGAGATGAGGATGATGATGGTGGTGCTCTTGTGGCTGATTGTGTACACGCTACTTGCACTACTACGACGATGATCGAGGATGGACCATCCCCTACACCCACTACGACTGAGGCTGTTCGAGTGGAGGCTGCTGCTGAGGTGGAGATTGTGTCCAGGTGAGAGGCTCCCCGGCGTGTACAAGTGGATCACCCACCGACGACAATCATTGGTGACCTTCATGAACGCACTACACGGTCGAGGTTAAGGAATACTTCTCATTTCGCTCACTCTGCTTTTGTTGCTTCTTTCGAGCCCAAAGATATTCGACATGCTTTGTCTGACGAGAATTGGGTGAATTCCATGCATGAGGAGTTGGAGAATTTGGAGAGAAACCAAGTCTGGGTGTTAGTCGATCCACCACCAAATTGTCGTCCCATAGGTACCAAGTGTGCGTGGAAGAACAAAGAGGGTGAGAACGGGATGGTTGTGAGAAAGAAGTCAAGGTTGGTGACTCAGGGGTTCAACGAGAAGGAGGGGATAGATTATGAGGAGACATTTGCTCCTGTGGCACGTTTGGAGGCAATTTGGATCCTTCTAACCTTTGCCGTGGCTAAAGGGTTCAAGTTGTACCAAATGGATGTCAAGAGTGCTTTCTTGAATGGGGTGATAGAGGAAGAAGTGTATGTGAGGCAACCCTCGGGTTTTGAGAGTGAAAAATACCCACACCGTGTATACAAACTCCAGAGAGCACTCTATGGGTTGAAACAGGCACCTAGAGCTTGGTATGAAAGGTTGAGAGGGTTTTTGCTGAGTAAGGGGTTTGTGATGGGCATAGTTGATAAGACCTTGTTCCTCCTTAAGCATGGGAATGACCTTTTGATTATTCAGATATACATGGATGACATAATCTTTGGTGGCTCTTCTCATGATCTTGTTGCCAGATTTGCAGATGACATGAGCAGGGAATTTGAGATGTCCATGATGGGCGAACTGCAATTTTTCTTGGGTCTCCAGATCAAGCAGTGCAAGGACGGGATGTTTGTACATCTGGCCAAGTACACTAGGGACATGGTGAAGAAGTTTGGGATGAATGACTCCAAGCCGCTGACTACACCGATGAGTACCACTACGGCTTTGGACGCGGACGAGGGCGGCAAACCTGTGGACCAGAAGGAGTACCGGAGCATGATCGGCTCCCTCCTCTACTTGATGGAGACGAGGCCGAACATACAGTTCAGTGTGTGTCTGTGTGCTCGTTTTCAGGCTTCACCGAGGACTTCACATCGGCTGGCCGTCAAGCGGATCTTCAGGTACTTGAACTACACTCCTGAGTTTGGTCTTTGGTATTCTGCCTCCTCGACACTCAGACTTCACGGGTATTCCGATGCTGATTTTGCTGGGTGTCGATTGGACTGCAAGTCTACCTCTGGGTGTTTTCAGTTCCTTGGTTCTTCTTTGATCTCTTGGTTGTCTCGCAAGCAATCTAGTGTAGCCCAGTCCACTACAAAGGCCGAGTATGTAGCTGCTGCTAGTTGTTGTTCCCAACTTCTTTGGATGACCTATACCATGAGTGATTTTGGTGAGGAGTGCTCCCAGGTTCCACTTTTCTGTGACAGCACCAGTGCCATAAGCGTAGCCAAAAATCCTGTCCTCCACTCCAAAACGAAACACATAGAAGTGAGGTACCACTTTCTGAGGGACAATGTTGAGAAGGGAAACATATCTTTGTCCTATGTCCCTACCCAAGTTCAGCTAGCCGACATTTTCACTAAACCACTTGATCAAGTCACATTCACTCGCTTGCAGGGTGAGCTTTCCTTTCTAGCTGGGTCTTGGAGCTTCTCATGTATATATGTGCCATATGTTCATTTTGTTGCATTGCATTCATGCATTTTACTTTCTGTACAAAACCTGGTAGGATAGCCATATTTGGATCACTTGTGCTAGGAATGAGCTTCTCTTATATACATTGGTCACTGATGTGCTATTTGTGAGACTTGTGCATGTTTGGTAAATTGTGGATGTGAATGCTATGCTCTTGATGGTTTTGCCATATATTTATGTTGAGATAGCTTTCTTTTGATGAAAATGCTAAAATTGTGTCTCTCATGAGTAGATACTTGTCTATGCTCAATTTGTGCTTAAATGCCTATATCATGTTTAGTTTGTGCTTGAGAATCATGTTCTCTTTGCTTGGGGTCAAAGACCTTTTGTCATTGTAAATGTTTAGCCCTTTTGCTTGCTTGGGGAGGAGCATAAGCTTCTTTTTTCCCCAAAGGCACTTCTTGTACCATGTTTAAACTTGAAAATAAAATGGGTGTGTGAATTGCCTTATGCTTGAAAAATGAGCTCCTAATCATGTTTTTATGCTTTGATATCCATATCTTGGGTACTAAACCGTAGCATGTTGTCTACCATGAGAAGTCTCATTTTAAGAAGTAGACACATGGCTCGGTGGCTTTAACATGACTTGAGTAGCTTGTGGGCGTTTATAATGATCTTGTGATGAGAATTTGTGATCATGCATAAACTTTGGATGATCTAGTGTATTTATGTTCAAATTGGTATAGAGAGAGTCTTGGTCATGAGATGAATGTTTCTTTGTTAAAATTACTTTTGGCCATGTCACATGCTTATATGTCTCTACCTTCTTGATGGCAATGTGCTAGATACACCATGTCTACTTTGCTTGCTCTATGTCTCATTTGTAGCATTTTGTTGTGCTCTTTGTATATTTGAGAAGCTTGGTAGATTGTATATGTGCTTTGACATGCATTTTTCATGAAAACAAGGGGAAGAGTTTCATATACCTTGATTCATGCATTGTCAACAAGGGGGAGAGTTTTGTATGATATGGGGGAGAATGTTTCACATTGGGAAATTTTGCGAAAAATTGGTATGCATTTGTGTGATGTTGCATGTGAGGAGAAAAATTTAGAAGAAGTGGTTGCATTTGCTCAGGGGGAGTTTGCATATGTGCAGGGGGAGCTCCTTTGATTTTCCTGAGTTTTGTGCTCTGTGGTGTGCTCCTTATGAGCTTTGTTTTGTCTTGGCTGTGTCGAGCCGTTGCCCTTGTCTTAGGGGGGCGAGACTTGGATTGGCGAGTGATCGAGTTTTCGATTGTTCTTTGGCTTTGGATCACTTGCTTGGGAGGTTGGTGTTTGTGGTTGTTTTTCTTTTCTTTTTCTCTGTGTGTTTTCTATGGGTGTTGTCAATGCACTCATCAAGGGGGAGATTGAGGACCAGGCATGTCCGAGGACCAGTGGAGGGTTGCTCCTTAGTGATGAGTGATTGACAACGTTGTGTGGACTGATGGTTGGCTAAGTGTGCAGGTACAGGTTGCGGCTTGACTCGTG
Source organism: Cenchrus fungigraminus (assembly GCA_036936925.1). Lineage (NCBI taxonomy): Eukaryota > Viridiplantae > Streptophyta > Magnoliopsida > Poales > Poaceae > Cenchrus > Cenchrus fungigraminus. Next base: position 7,225,258 of record CM072775.1, on the reverse strand, counting down.
TCGGTGCAGCTGAAGAACAAGCGCGAAAGGCCTTAGCCGTGGCAGCCTCCGGGTGATGGAGTGGCAAGTAGGCTTGGTTCGATGGACCCGGTGGCCGATGGGGTCAAGTGCGAGCCGTGCGGTGCAAAACTGGCGGGCTGAATTCGTGAACATGGGCTGGTGCAAGGTAGCAGATGGAGCCCGAAGCTTGCACGCGGGGTTTGTTGGTTTGCCCACAAAACCTTCGGTGGACGGTTTCTTGGTTTAGTCCTCAAAACCAAGCCCGGAGGCCCGAGGCGACGGAGACGATGACCCGGGAGCTTCAGGAAGCTTCGAGGCGGAGGGCACGTGGCGTGATCGCAGGGTTTGCGTCGAGGTGAAGCGAAGCCGCGGTGGAAGTGTGTCCGTCTGATGAAGTCTTGACCAAAATGCCCCTGAGGGGTTGTATCTTCATTTCAAGCAGTAGGGGTAGCGTGGTCATTTACCTCCCTCCGATGGACTTCGTATAAATAGCGCAGAGGTGGATGGCATCTCTCTCTTGGACTATAAGGCTTTCTCCCTCGGTAGATTTCTCTGAACTGCTTCTTTTCCCTCTGGATTCCTTCGGCTAGACTCTTGTATAGACTCTGTCCTCTGGATGTATGGAACCATTCGGCATTGCGGTGACTCCTAGTCCTCTGTGATTTTCATGCCATTTTCGGGGCTATTTTTGGGGAGTTTCGTTCTTCACTCGATTCAGGGATTTGAGGGCGTTTCTCTTCGGATTTCTTTGAGGTGATCATAGGTGGATGCCTTGTGCATCTTTATGTGTGATCTTGACTCCTCAAACGCCGTGGAGAGCCTTCGATTCGTGAGTTTTTGGCTGGAGTTCTTGGTAGAGTTCATGTGATCCGCGATTCCCGGCTATTTAGTGGCGTAGAGGTCGAGATTTTTGGGGCATAGCTTCATCTTCTGTTGCTTATCATCTCCCCCAAATCTTGTCTCAAGAGCTTTTGGCATTTGGGAGATCCGGTGATGGATTTGGAGAGTTGACCTCGCGGGGTCAGGCTGTTTCTGCTCTGTTCGCGTGTCGCGGACGGTCCGCTTGAGGGTCGCGGACGGTCCGCATGGAGCGTGTTCATCAGAGTTCGTCGCGTGTTCTTCGTGCTCGTGTTTCGATCGGTTTCGGCCCTAGGGTTTTGTTGCACAGGGTTTGGCTGACAGTCCGCGAGTGCTTCACGAATGGTCCGCGCGGCCGAGATTTTGTCTGGGGTGTTTCGAGGTTTGTCTGGGGTTTTCAGCGAGGTTGGCGGACAGTCCGCCTAGGCCTCATGGACGGTCCGCGACACTGGCGGACAGTCCACATGGCCTCTTCGGACGGTCTGAATTTCGGCTTCCAGCTTTGGTGGTTCTGTTGTTCATTTCGGACAGTCCGGGCCGTACCCGCGGACAGTCTGCCGTACACTAGCGGACAGTCCGCCAGTACCAGCCAGACAGTCCGCATTGGTCGCTTCCAGAATTGACCAAGTGCTTTGATTCTTGTCCAGTGCTTCCGCTCTTAGCTCCTAGGCTGGTCTCTTGATCTTGTAGGCTTGTGTGTGCCTTGTTTGGAGCTTTCTTTGTGTGCACGGACTCTTGGAGTAGCAATCGGGGTATAGGCCAAGTTCGACCTTCGGGAAAATTTTTATCGGCTCCCATTCACTCCCCCCCTCTCTGGTCGCCCTATTCGGTCCTTCAACGACAATCAAACGTCAACAAGCCCCTTTTTCTGGCGCCGTTGCCGGGGAAAAAGCAATCAAGATCCGATCTAGTATCACATTCGTAAGTATTTTTTCAGTTTTTCTTTTGGTTTTTATTTTGCATCTATTAACTTTGATCATCCTCAAAAATCAATCTAATCTAGTTTTTCACTAACCCCAAATTTTGCTTTTTGATTTTGTATATTTTGTTTATCGCTAACCCTAACGGGAGATGGATGGCTACCTCTCCAACAAACCCAAACTTTCTTTTGTGGATGATCTAGAAAAACATTACAGGCAAAGGAGACGTGCAACACAAGATAAGGAATTTTTAGATCCAAAAGCCAAGGCCGAAGGATCGTCCGAATCTCCAAAGGAATCACCACCTCCAAGTCCAAAGGAAGATCAACCTCAATCGCCACCCATGGGAGAAGAATCGCAATCAGAGCGCAAGATCGGGGAGCTATGCACCCCGGACATCGATGATCTACCAATCCTAAACCTTCAAGACATCGGAAGGCCGTTCAAGATCAAGGTCTCAACTATCTGCATGGTGCAACATTCTCCTTTCACCAGTAAAGAGGATCTGAACCTTCACCTCCAACCATTCGTTCAACTATGTCAAAATTTCAATGTGGATTAGTGACTCAAAATCAATTGAGGGCAAGGCTTTTCCACTCTCGCTACTTGGAAGAGCTTTGCATTGGTTCCACACTCTATCGGCGGAGTCGAAACTAAATTGGGAAGCATTGATGATGGCCTTCATGAAGAAATATTATTCGCCAGTCAAGACTCAGAGTTTGCGCAACAAGATTGATACATTTGCTCAATTTTCCATACAGATGATTGAAGAAGCTTTGGAGTGTTTCAATGAATACATGCGAGCTGAATTCCTTGAATGGCAGATTGGTTCACTTATGAGGAGGTTGGAGAAGATGGAGATAGAGAAGAAAGAAGCTATAAAGGCCGCTGAAGTAAGATCCACATGTGAGGAGTGTGGGGAGTATAGCCATGTCCAAGGAGATTGTCTAGAGGAAGCAAAGGTGCACGACTACATGAGGAAAGGGGAGTTGCCAAGCTTCCGCTACGGGCAAGGTAAACCTCAATTTAATGCAAGCTCGTCCATTCAAAATTCGGTTCCTCTTCGTATACAATTGAAGGACTTCATGGACAAGCCTAAAAGGGTGGGAATCTAGCTGCTTGGCATATGGTTCAAAAGCCTATAAACAAGGGGGGGGGCTACATGTGCTAAATCTCAAGGTTCAGAATGATGCTCTTCTCCTTAAGTAGCTCCATAAATTGTATTCCAAAGCTGAGGTACCCTGGGTACAACTCATTTGGTCCAAATATTACTAGAATAAGGTACCCCATGGGGCTAGAGAGGTGGGTTCGTTTTGGTTGAAGGACATACTCAGACTACATGTGATTTACAAGAACATTGCTCGATGTGAGTTAGGAGATGGTTCCACTGTCATGTTCTGGGCTGATCTTTGGATGCCTCCATCTCCCAACCAAACTTTTCTTAGTGTGCAATTCCCACACTTGTTCTCCTTGTGCAATGATCACACTATTTCTGTTAAGCAAACCATGAATGCTGAATTTTTGGAGGAACTCTTTTCCTTGCCCTTGTCAGCACAAGCCCTTGATGAACTACAACAACTGCAGGCTCTGCTTTCTGAAAGGCCTTATGATCAGTTGGCAGTTGATAAGTGGACTTTTATTTGGGGGAATTCTAAATATTCATCAAGCAGACTCTACAAAATGGCCTTCAGACACATACAAGTCCCTCCTACCTTTAGTTGGATCTGGAAATCCAAATGTATGCCCAGATTAAAATTCTTTGCTTGGCTCCTATTTGTTGACAAACTCAACACAAAGGTAATGCTTACTCAGAGAAATTACACTATGGAACCTAACGATCATTGTGTGCTTTGCAACAATCAAGTGGACAAGGACATTAAGCATCTGTTCTTCAGTTGCTCTTTTGCCTCAGCATGTTGGCAAAAGATAGGTGTACACTGGAATCACTCTCCTGATATTCATGTGCAATTTGCAAGAGCCAAGCAGTCACTTCAGCTTCCATACTTTGTGGAGATTTTCATCATTCCTACTTGGGAAATTTGGAATCTCAGAAACAGGAGAATTTTTGATGATGACAACGCCACTCTTCAGCTCTAGACTGTGAAGTTCAAAGCTCAAGTCCTCAAACAACTGCATAGAGTTGCAGCGGATGATATGCCAGTAGTTTACCAATGGCTAGAGAATACTTTGTAATTTATTTATGTTTTCTCCTCTCCCCTTGTTTTGAAAGTATTCTACCCACCATGTACTCTGTTCCCTGTTCCCTGTTTTAATTAACTTTTGATCTTGCTGTGGGGATCTCCCCCACAGTTTCATGTCAAAGAAACTTCATGGACAAGCAAGCTAAGATCAACAAGGACACCATTACTAAGTTAAAGGCTATTGCCAAAATATTGGAGAATATAGACGGCAAGGTGACGGAGGTCGAAAGCTCTAACCATCAAGTTCTCAACATGATGAAGATGCTAGAAACACAAGTGGGACAACTTGTCGGGCGCCTAATGGGCAATGAAGGAATATTGCCGAGACAACACCAAGGTCCCGAGACGATGAAGGCCATTCAAACTCGTTCGGGAAAGGAGACGGATGACCCCGAATATCCAGCCGGAGTAAGATAGCCTAAGCTAGCCGCCGAGACGGAAAATCACACTAAGGAGAAGGTGACCACTATTCCGGAGATCACTACCCAAGAACCGAAGTTTGAGATGCCGAGCCAAGACATGAAGATGCCTCCACTAAAGCCACGCTACTTTTGGGATATACTTGCCAACGAGTATGAGATGGCAACACTCGGGGGAGATCACATCAAGATGTCCGAGGAATGCGGTGCCACTATTACAAATCAAGGACCCGAGAAGCAAAGAGACCCCGGATGTCCGACCATCCTGTGTTCCATTGGCTCATTCAAGTTCAAGAAGGCATTATGCGACCTTGGAGCAAGTGTGGGTGTCATGCCAAGAGACGTGTTCGAAAAGCTACACCTACAGAAGCAAGAGCCTACGGCCATGTGTCTAGAATTGGGTGGCAACTCTATTCGCTATCCCATGGGAATCACCGAAGATGTACCTGTAAAAGTTGAAGATCACTTCATCCCCGTCAACTTCGTGGTGCTCGAGATGGGAGAAAGGGATAAGCTACCACTCATCCTTGGGAGGCCGTTCCTCAAGACCGTCGGAGCAACGATTGACGTTGGCAAGGGGCAGATCAAGTTCAACATCAACGGCGAGAGAAGTGCATTCAAGTTTCGTCCACGATTCGAGGTATGCAACATGATTAATGTTAAATATGTTCCACCTCATCGTCGCATTAGTAAGGAAGAGCCAAAAAAGAAGGAAGCGAAGGAGATCAAGGAAGTTGTTGCATCCGTCAAGACCAAAGAAGAAAGCCAGCCCGTTGTAACAACCCAGAAATTTGTAAAGGTGTGATTTTTAGAAAAATTTAAAACTTTTTGTTTGACGTTGAGTGCTACCAAATTTAATCCCAATTTTCTAGCCACTCCCCCTAAATACCCTAAAATAAAACCAAATATAAAAATATAAATTAAAATTATGGTATAAATATGTCAGTTGGATTTTCTTGATTTTATTTAGATTTATTTGAGTGTGTTTTGAATTTGAAATAATTGAAATTCAAATAGTAAAGTTAAAACTATATTTAAGCATATTTGAAAAACCTAACATCTAACTCGGGCCTGCTAACCCGTGTGGAAGTGTGCTGGAGATCCCTCAACTCCTGGCCCGTGAACCCTCAAACCCCCTGACCTTTCTCACCGACCCACTTAGCAGCCCAGACCAGACCAGCCCACCGCCGCGGCCCCTGTCGCTTCTGTCGCTGACGTGTGGGACCTGTCAGTCATCGTCTCCCTCCGTCAACCGTTCACATAGCTTTTTTCCTTTCCCTTTGCACCGCCACTCGTGCGCGCGTGCCCGGCCAGGGGGACAGGCTCACCGCCTGACCCGCTGGCACAGATGGCGAGCCAGGGGCGCGCCGGGGCTAGCCTCATGCACTCTGCCAGGGTAAAAACTCCCTTTTACCGTTGCGCCGTGATTTTATTTAGACTTATTTGAGTGTGTTTTGAATTTGAAATAATTCAAATTCAAATAGTAAAGTTAAAACTATATTTAAGCATGTTTGAAAAACCTAACATCTAACTTTGGCCTGCTAACCCGTGTGGAAGTCTGCTGGAGACCCCTCAACTTCTGGCCCGTGAACCCTCAAACCCACTGACCTTTCTCACCGGCCCGCTTACCAGCCTAGACAAGCCCACCGCTGCGGCCCCTGTCACTTCTGTCGCTGATGTGTGGGACCCGTCGGTCATCGTCTCCCTCCGTCAACAGTTCACACGGCTTTTTCCCTTTCCGCCCCCGCTCGTGCGCGCGCTCCTAGCCGGGGGGACATGCTCACCGCCTGACCCGCTTGCACGGACGCCGAGCCAGGGGCGCGTCGGGGCTAGCCTCGTGCACTCCGCTAGGGTAAGAACCCCCTTTCACCCCTGCGTCGTGACGTCCTGGCGCCTCCACCGGCCACTAGTGTGCAGCCACGTCAGCCACCCACACCACGGCCATGAATCGGAGCACCACGTGCCATCTTTGCCCTTGCCCTACCTTGACCAAGCACCTATACCCAAGGGCCGAGCCCCCTCTCACAAGCCAAGGCTCATTTGGGGTTTGCCCCCTTTCCTCTGTTCTGCCACCAAGAGAGAGAGGGAGGAGGGGAAGTGGAGGAAGGAAAGAGAAGGGAGAAGGGGAGCCGTGCACCGCGTCGCTGACGACGCGCCAGAGATAGAGCAGCCAAGCCCGGAGCTGCCCTTGTAGAAGAGGAGGCCGCTCGTGACAAGCTGGAGCCCGAGCTGAGGAGATGCCACGCCGCCATGTACCTCTTCACCGTCCCGCCCGTCTTCGTCAAGCCTACTACACCTACACCGTCGACCCAATGTGAGCCAGCCATCACCACTTCTTCTTCTCTCCCCCTTGGTCTTCCTGTGGTGGATGGGAGCGTACCCCAGCATTATGCCGCCGGCCTTCGTGCCGCGCTTCGAGCCGAGTGCTCAGCGTCGTTCTGTGTCTGGGATTCGACCCGCGCCCTTGTTTGCAGGATCCTAAGCCTAACTGTCGCCGCTGTGCACCCACACACGAGCAGGCAGGGCCTATGGCCTCTAACCCCGTGCCATCACCGTCACCGCCATGCCGCATCGCGGGACCTCGGTGTTGTGCGCATCCATGTGTGTGCGCTGTTCGTGCCGCGCAAGCAAGGCACATGCCCGCGCGTTTGCATCTCAGACTAGTGCACCCCGACGCAAGGTCCAACAGAATGTGTAGCTCCGCTTCGTGTCACTGTGCGCCGCGTTGTCGCCGCCGTGCGCTACGTCACATCGCGTCGCGTACCGACCGTAGAGGCCCGACCCTAGGGTCTCGACCGCGCTGGAGCGATCCACTAACCCTAGGGGTTTTAACCTTGTGCTCCGTTGGCCGCCGGGGGCACCGGAGCCGCTGTGCACCATGGGCCGTCGCGCGCTGCGCTAGGGCGCACCGAGGACGCGCACGCGTGGCAAGGGGTGCCAGCGAACCCCAACAGAATTCCGGGAGCACATTCGCACCCAGAAAAGATCGAGGGCCACAGCTGGACTTCTCCAACGCGGCCTGAGATGGACCGGCCAATGGGCCGTCCGGCCTGTTAAGGCCCACGTGGGCTCGGACGTTCGTTGGCCTGTTTTAAAGTCTTCGGGGTTGTTTTCCGGACTTGGCCTATTAGGCTCTGTTGGGCCAGGTCCATTAGGCCACTTTCGGCCCACTAACTGTTTCGGCCCAGTTTCGGCCCACGAACTGGGCCCACTGACTGATGACGTCATGCTGACGTCACCACTTTCTTAAAAACCCTTTTCTGATTTATAAATGATTTTACAAATGTTTTATAAATCCTTTTACCTTTGAAAAATCATAACTAATTATTTATAACTCCGAATAATATAAAACCAGTTTCATTATTTTTCTAAAATCAAGCCTGTGCTGTTTGTAGATAGTTTGGATCTTTTTGCCTCTTTTAAAATTGGGTTTCTTTGGAATTTATGCCTAGTTGCTTTCCGGTAATCTTAGCGTCTCGTATCTTGTGCTGAGCAGACCAAAGTTATGAGCCGGAGGAGGAGTACGACTAGGACTACAACCAGCACCAGGACTTCGAACGCCAACCAGGTGTCATGTCACTCCCGACCATATAGATCACATGCATTCTATTTAGTTGCTAGTGCTTTATTTATAATGCTTTGTATGATTTAAATGCATAGACAATCTTTTAGCCATGCCTTGTTTTGATATATCCTGTACCTTGAACTTCCTACCTTTGGGACTAGCTACAAACCCCTAGCTAGTCCCTAATATTTACTATCCATATATTTTATCTGATTTATGATATGGTTGGATCTTTGGTTTTGGCTGAGATTGGGATATCTCGGTATTCTAGCGTGTGTTTTGGGTGAGTGTGACTCCTTGACGTGTTACCGCGGGAGCGAGCTGCTTGGTTACTTGTGAACGCCTGTCTAGGGGAGATGCGACCTGGCCTCCTGCCCTAGTGGTGTGTCGGACGGATGGAGTTGGTGTAGTGCTCGCTCCTTGCAATTAAGGACCGATCGACAGTTTAACCATGTTTCATTAGGCTATTTTCGTGCAAACCGGTCGCCTTGTTATGGTCGAGGTTCGGTACGAGAACTAGTATGTGGATAGCATCGAGCCTGTAGGCGGATTGGTGTGATCGTGTGAGGGGGATGATTTGTACCCCCTGAGTAGACGTCGCCCTGGCTCCTCCGGGGAAGGTTCCACAGCTCCGAGGACCTACGGGAGATCCGTTCTCCAGTTTAGGACGAGTCAGGCTTGGAGAGGCAGGAGAGTGCTATCCACTGCTAGGTCTCCGGCCATTAGGTAGGGATGTGGAACAGAGGCATCCATTTCTGCCCTATCCGGTGGGTCCAGTTGTACAACCTTTGTAGAGTGTTAAACCTATAGCTATAGTCTGCGTCCACTGGTATGGACAGCCCGCTGATCTGTTACTCTGGCTAGACTTTTCTTGTGCTGCTTCTCTTCCCCGAGTGTGTGTGAGCCCGGCTTTGTGCCGTTGAGATGTGGGGATAGGAGCTGGAGACCCCACATCGCAGATGAGAGTGGGATGCTGAGTCTTGGTTGAGATTTGGTGCTTTGGTGTATATTCCTTCGTTGGGGTGTTGACCCCGGAGGCGTTGGCCTCGGAGGTGTGGATCTCCTTGGAGATGGTGACCTCCTTGCTTTTCTGCATACCTTGATATTGCTACCGCTGCTATTGCATAGCTTACTGCAGCCATATATAGGATTATCGATGCATACTAGAATTCATTCCTTGGTTTCGCTCTTTGTTGGGAAGCTAACATGACCTACTCGCCTATCGAGTAGATGGTGGACTTTCAGACTTGGAGCCCGACTACGACTTCGAGAACAATGGATGGGAGGACTGAGCTTGTTCTACGCTAGAGCTGCCTTTGGAGTTGGAGTTCGCTTCGCTACATGAGTTCTGCTGCGTAGATGTTTACTCTGTTTGATTCAGTCCAGTTGGACTTGTACCCGACATGTGCCGATGAGATGTACTCAGATAATTATTTATAATAATATTAATTATGTAGATCTTCTATATTCTCTCTTGTTCTGTATGGATTTGTTACCATTGAGATAGAGATTGCATGTGATAGCCGTCCTGGGACTATCACTGAGGTGCAGAGGATTGGGCTTCTGTTTTTGGAAATCTGGTTCGTTTCAACTGTGATGACCAAAAAAGATGACTAAGCCGAAGAATAAGCCTGCACCCAAGCCAAGGATGGTGCAGAAGTTGTACCCAAGATTGCAACACCCACAAAAGAGTGTTGATCTGAAGAGAAGAAGAGAAGAAGTCTAGCTATCGGCTTTAAACGAAGCGCTAGGCAGGAGGCAACCCGTTGTCGAGTCAAGAATAAGCTACCAGGAGGACAACCCGATCAAGAATAAAGCTACCGGGAGGGCAACCCGGAAGATTTCCAAATTTCAAGTAAGTTGGTCATAGAATTTGCTACGCAAGACATGGTATAAACTCTTAAGTGGTTGAACTTATTTTGGAGAATTTTAATTTGCTCGTTTGTTTCATTTGGATTTTATTTGATCATAAACCAATGACATGAGCCATCCTATGTTTTATTTGTCTCTTATCGAGAAACTAGCACCAAAAAATTCAGAACCTACCCAAGCCTTTCATCCTCTTCATGATGTCAAGGTTGACTTGTTTTACAAGATAAAAACACACGAGTATAGCCCCGCGTTGTTCCTTAATGATTTTTAATTTTTGACGCATGATAGGACTCGCGTAAACCTAGGAAATTTGAATTTTGGTTTCTTTCGACTTGATAAGCACCAATTTCTCTAGAATTAGAATTTTTCCAAGCTCCATTGATTTTATTTGTTCAAAATTTCTCTCTCATGTTTGGCCAAAATTAGAACCTAAACCCATACCCTCATGGTCAAGCCAGAGGACCTTGCTATCAATTAATGAAAGCAAATGATCGCGGTGCAACCAAAATAAAGACAGTCAAAAAGTTTTCGACTTACAAATGTTTTTGATGCTAAAAAACTCCTCTAAAAATACATTTGAACTTATTCCTAGCTCTGAGTTAATTTTTAATTTTCAAACTTAGAGGAGTGATTAGCATCAAAACATGATTAAGGGAGGATTTTGAGTTTGTTTAACACCTAGTGCTCCATGATGCATCACGGGAAGGCCTTATCATCAAAGCATATACACATTGAGCGATCTGAGAGAATCAAATGAGGAGCTAAGCAAGGTTTGTTTTGAAAATTTATTGTAAAACCCCAAGTTACTTAACATGATGAGCAGGAGTGATTTGATTCATGACCGTTCCATTCCTCAACTACCCAAGATGGCATGATAGACACTCCACAGAGTTCACAAGTACAAGATATGGTTTGGAATATCTCTTATGCTCGCTTCATACCATTGGATATCATGTCTCACCTTGATCTGACTCCCTTTACTTGGGATGAGCAAAGGTCAAGTGTGGGGGTGTTGTTGACAGCTGTTAAGTGCTACTTTTAAACCGTCAATACCTGCATAATATAATGGTAAAAGGATCATCAACACTAGAATAGGGCTTGATACTAATGATTTCCACAAGTGTTGGTGTTTCTAGCTTTTGTTGCAGGATGCACCGAAATGCGTACTAAAAGGTACAGTTGAGAGCAAGTAGTCCAATGGCTATTAAACGACGTCATCATAAACAATCTCAAATGCCAATTTGGACTACACCATTGCGACGGGCTCGTCGACACGATCGAAATGGATATATCATTTGTCTACTTCGGACTTCGGATGGGAAAAATATGCACAAGACAAGATCATACTCCCGTTATCTTGTGAGCTCGGTGGGACCCACACTAGGCCACGTGCCGACGTGTGCCACATTGGATGCCATGTGTCCATGACACCTCATCAATCCACGTGAAACAACTCCCGGCGAATCAGACACCGCCATGTGTGCAGCACAAGGATCCAAGGGCCCACCAGAGACCCAAACCACCTGAAAACTCGGCATGCACCTGGAACCGTCATAAGGGGCCACATATCAGTCACCCAGAGAAAGCACGGGCCAAAAGGAGGTGGGCCAGGGTCGGCCGAACCTAGGTTCGGCCGAACCCTTTTGGTCTCCGTTCGCCATCTGCTTCCACGTGGTGCCTCCTGGTTGATCCCTTGCAACGTTCCGGGGTGGATTGGTGACATGGCACCCGTTGATTGGCCGGTACAAGGTCGGTTTGGTACCTTCCCCTGGAAGCTAGAGAAGAGTGCATTGGAAGATACCTCGCCACGTGTCGCTCTCCTATTGGTGGCGCCCAAGGATGGCTGCACATCTTGGAGAGCATTTGGCCTCTTGGCAAGACACTCCCTCCTCTATAAATAGGACGGGAGGGGCTCCCATTTGAGACACACCACTTCACCCAAGGATGAGAGCTTCCCTTCAAAGGAGAGGCCTCTCCTTGGTAGATTAGAGAGTAGGAGAGTGAGAGTGTGATTTGAATCTCCATGGATGCTTCATTCTTCAATTAGAGTAAAGTAAGTATTTCGGCATTTTCTATTTAGACTAAAGTGTGAGTGATATGTTCTTGTGTTCTTCGCCTATTCATCATTTAGAGGCGCGTGTTCTTCACGAACACGCCCCCTCGATCTAGTTGATTAGGTGCACAAGTTTGTATCCTGTTTGTATGACTTGTCTATTAGAATAAAGTGGAAATACTTTCATGCTCTAATTAGAATAAAGTGTGTTGTGATTCCTTTCTAATAGTTTATGCTAGGTTGCATGAGTAGACTTTTTCCTCTGTTAGTGCGTAGATCCTGGGTTTATGCGTTCGTCTACTGCAAGTCGTTTGTATACGTTGGAAGCACGGTATAGGGTCGAGTAGTCTCCTGTATGCCTTTAGTATAAGCTAGTAGTACATATAGTGAGTGAGATCAGTTCTCTTCTGTGGTCGTAGTTCTATAAGTATAGAGTGTCGTAGTCCATTGGCTACGGCAGTAACCACAGCGTAGACGTTGTGTCACGCTACCGGTTATAATTCGTTCGGCTTATCCCAAGGTTACGTAGAGGCAGTCCAGGTGGTGGTGACAGCCCATCTGGCCCTCGTTGATCCTCCGCAGCTGGATATAGTCAGAGCTTCGTTCCACATAGATCCGCGTGCCGGAGTCGCCTGTTAAGTCAGGGCTATCGGTACCCTAAGCCAAGTTCTATCTAGAGATCGACCTTTAATCTCATTTATAGTGTTATCTTTAGGAATCCTCTCTATCCTTGCCTCTTATCTGGGTGTGTCCTTGGACCGACTAGTACGAAGTCAGTGCACACACGTTCCCTTGGATTCGATACCCTTGGAATACTCTGAGGTGAAAGCTACAACGGTATCTGTGCGCTTGCGGATTTATTTCGTGCGACGCTAAAATACCGAACAAGCTTTCTGGTGCCGTTGCCGGGGAACGATTGCTGTATCTATCTTCATACCCAGTGGTCCTCGTATCTTTTCATATTTCTTTATTTCTACCCTCACCCCCATTATCATGGAGCAGCCCACCATTTTAAGCTTCTCCACTCCGAAAGGGAAATTCTTAGAGCCACCATCTTCTGAGCACCCAATTCTCACATCTGGCTATGAAATCCCTTCTGATTATATCACTAAGGTTCATGAACTTTCCTTCTCTAGGTTAAGTAGTGATAACCCATACCACCATCTGCGGGAGTTTGAGCAAGTGTGTTCATGCATCGCCATTGCAGGCATGTCACAAGATACCCTTAGGTGGAAGTTGTTTCCCTTCTCTCTTGTAAAAGGGGCTAAAGAATGGTACACGAAAACCGTGGGTAGCATGACGGGAGTTGGGATGACCTTATAGACAAATTGTGTCTTAAGTTCTTCTCCATGACCCAGATGTATGCTCTACGAAGGGCTATCGTATCGTTCCAACAGAATGAGAAGGAATCTTTAGGTGCGGCCTGGGCTAGATTTTCACTCTTGGTGAAACTAGGCCCTGTCCTATCGATACCCGATGCTGTGCTACTTCAGCACTTTTACATAGGTCTCGATCAGGACTCCACCCAATATCTCGACATCACCTCTGGGGATCCTTTGTTGAAAGGACTTTAGATGAAGCTATAGAAATCTTAGAGAGAATTCCTGAAAATGCCTCTTTCATAGCTGAGTCTGAACCCCTCCACAAAGAGTTTGTGTCGAGCCATGAGAGTCTCTCAACAGTCGAACCAGAACCAATGATTTCCACATCCCAAGATTCGTCTGTTGAGGTCTCTCCTGAACCAAGAACACTGGAGGAAGAAGAAATTCAACCTTCAGAGTTCGCATTCCTATTCGAGGATGACCCTTCTAGGAATTACAAAAACACCTCGAATCTCTCTAATGCCCAATTAGGGGAGGAAGTCTTTTCTGTCCATATCTTTCAATCTAGAAATCTTTTAACAGAACCTTACCCTAGGCTTATGGTACCTTCTTTTGCCTCCCGATCCTCCAAATGAAACATCTATCATGGAGGCCATGGAGAAGAAGTGGTTGATTGGAGTGGGACACTTTTCCGAAGCACTTTGGATTTGTTCACCCTCTACGATCGTTTCTTGTTCCATAAGGGGAACTACCGTAGAAGCCCATCTTAACCCCACTATGGAGGTTAATGTCATGCCATGGCACCTAGCATACACTCTTTTGGGCAATGTTATGCTAAGACCATCCGACAAGCTCCTTAAGAGTTGTCCCTCTGGACACATTCTTGAGTGTCAGGGGGTTTCATGTGCTGTGCCGCTCTTAGTAGACAAGATCAAGGTTAATCTAGACTTCTACATCTTTGATGTCCTCGATCTTGATCTCCTCCTAGGCTCCCCTGCAGAAAAACTTCTCGATACATCTCGAGGGAGCCTAGATGAAAAGCTTAGGGAAGCCGCTTCTGCCACCACTCCCTTGTTTTCAGAAAGTTCTATGGCGAAGCCTCTTCCCAAGCATAACCCGCTCGAAGAGACGATGCATGTATCTCTGTTCGCATAGTTCGAGCCCATTCTCATTGAGGTTGTAGAATTTTCTACTCCTCAACAGTATGACTTGAAAGACCCTCTTCACCTTTGTGAAGGCGAACGATCATCATCACTCTCGACCGAGTTTGAGCCTCTTCCCACTGGCCCAGATTATGTTGCTCTCGACTTTGGTCGAGAATCGATATCGAGCTTCCACGATGTATCTCTTGAGATGGGAAAATCATGGGCCATGGAAATCTATGAGGCGCTGACTCTGGATTCCGAAAGAAAGAATTCCATTGACAAGCATGGTAGCTTCACTCTTGATATACCTCAGGAACCATGCTTGTATCATGCCTCTCCAGAGTCAACCATGCTTAGTGCACTTATGGTCCTCTTTTGTGCAATGTTTAGAAGGTTGGTTGTAGATGCATATGTTTACCATAAGCATTGCAGATTTCGTATGCACTATGGCACTAACCTTGCAGCTGAAGCTTCACTGATACATCAATAATTGGTGGTGATATGGGAATGACATCACCAATGGTAGCTGCAGGAAGGAGTTCCCAGGGTCGAGCTTATGATCGTAAACAAAGCACTACCAGGAGATAGCCTGGATTAGTATAGGTTTGTTTTATTTCCCTTTTCAAATAAAAAGCAAGAGCATGTTTTTAGGATAAGGTTGTCCTTCGGGTATTTTTGATCACTAACCTTTCAGGTGGAGATTGAAAAGAATGACGGACAAGTGAGCTACATCACCTCAACACCTTGGTAAATTTTTGGTGAGGGAATGTTACAAAAGGAAGCTTGATCTCCACACACTTGAGTTTTGTTGCCTAGCAATGTAAACGTCAAGTGTGAGGGAGGTATGAGAGCATCCTGAGTAAAGTCCCTCTCATCCAAATCTTATCCTGGTTTGGAGATGATGTTAGCTCTTGCATCTTGCCCAGTTAGGTACGTCCTGCATTTGACTTTAAACAAAGCCCTTCCAGGAGATCGCCCGATGTTCACCATCTTATGCTCATGTTTATATCCCTTTGGAAATAGCTTGATCTTGCTTTCATGCTTCCTTTATCTATGTTTGTGAAGCTATGGTTTGAGTGCATGTTTAGCTATGTGCATTCATAGGTTGTTTTAAATTAAGAATGGTGCTTAGGTTAAAACCATCTTCTTCAATCAAACAAGACATGGTGTCGAGTTTGATTGATGAACCTTATAGTTAATGCATGCATGGATATTGGTTGTATATGCAGACAAACCCTTGCAGGAATTTTGAATTCAAATAGGGTAAGTCATCAAGCTTGATTCAAATGGGAAGGTAAGCTAGGGCATCTCAGCCTTGTTTGAGGTATCTCATGGTGAATATAAAAAAACAAAAAATATTTGAATTTGAATAAAGGCTCACTGGTTCTCGAACCAGCAGAGTCCATCTTTTGCTTTTCCTTTGTTTGAAGACAACACCAGGTACATGAACTAGTGTGGGGGAGATCTCCCAAGCTTATCATCGACATACACACTTGAGATCACTCACACAGGCGTTGCACAACATCGACTACGCTTTCATGACAAGGGACAAGGTACACTAGAGTGAGCCGGCTGCCCCTATGGGTCAGCCGAATCACCACTGGTTCTCCTTAATCCCTATATCCTTCAGGAGCGATGGTATGTGCAACATTATCTCACTCTCTGTGATTCATGAGTTTGAATGAGTTTCAATTCTTATCTGCTAAATCAACTCATGGAACCGTGCTGAACTTGGTTGGCTTGCATATGTTTTATTCCATGCTTATCATCTTGATGCTTGTGAATGAATATCATTAGGGAACTCATGCTCATCTAAGTAGTTGATGTTTGTGGTATGGTTTGATGATATGATCTTCTCTCTGAATGTTTGAGTGCTTGGGAATTTTATTTGAAAACCTGAAAACCCTTTGCAAAGCTCCTCTTTGATATGCCAAAGTCCTACCAAAGCCATATGATGAGTTATCTCGAAAACCTTCTACTCATATGCTGCTTGTTATTGCATTGAGCTTTGTCAAATGGTTGTGACCCTTGTGAGAATTCTTTTCATGCTTTCATGATCAAGATTCATGTGCACACCATATCCCCTTGCTATGCTTCTACACTGGAAGTTAGCATTGTATCATCCATCCATTCCATAAAATAAAGCTCCATGTGTGACCTCTCTCTCCAAAAGTATTCTTGAAAAAGAGACATGGGCTATGAAAAAAAGAGAAAAAAGTGAAAAAAAACCATGCTCAAGGCATGAGTAAAAAAAATGCTCAAGGCATGAAAAATAAGGTGAGAAAAAATAGATAGCCCATGTCCAAAGGAAAGAAGAAAAAGGAGAGAGATGGAATCATGCAAAATGGAGTTCCAAAATTTGATGGTAATAACTAGCACCCATTCCGGGTCTAGCGTCCACCTTACCATCACCACAACATTCATCATGTATATGGTAATATCTAGCACCCATTCCGGGCCTAGTATCCACCTTACCATATCCATCACATCCATACATGTGCACATCTTGATCCGATTGTATGAATTGCTTTTCTCCTTGGATCCAGTCTTTGACTTTGCAATATATATGATGCAAGTATGCTTTATCTTTTATTCTACCCTGAGCTCCACATATAGCCATCATTAGAAGTAGGATGAAGAAAAGCAATCTAATGCCTTGGTGAGGACACATACACATTGAGTGATCTGAGAGAATCAAATGAGGAGCTAAGCAAGGTTTGTTTTGAAAATTTATTGTAAAACCCCAAGTTACTTAACATGATGAGCAGGAGTGATTTGATTCATGACCGTTCCATTCCTCAACTACCCAAGATGGCATGACAGACACTCCACAGAGTTCACAAGTACAAGGTATGGTTTGGAATATCTCTTATGCTCGCTTCATACCATTGGATATCATGTCTCACCTTGATCTGACTCCCTTTACTCGGGACAAGCAAAGGTCAAGTGTGGGGGTGTTGTTGACGGCTGTTAAGTGCTACTTTTATACTGTCAATACCTGCATAATATAATGGTAAAAGGATCATCAACACTAGAATAGGGCTTGATACTAATGATTTCCACAAGTGTTGGTGTTTCTAGCTTTTGTTGCAGGATGCACCGAAATGCGTACTAAAAGGTACAGTTGAGAGCAAGTAGTCCAATGGCTATTAAAGAACATCATCATAAACAATCTCAAATGCCAATTTGGACTGCACGATTGCGACGGGCTCGTCGAGACGATTGAAATGGATATATCATTTGTCTACTTCGAAGTCCGGATGGGAAAAATATGCACAAGACAAGATCATACTCCCAATATCTTATGAGCTCGGTGGGACCCACACCAGGCCACGTGGCGACGTGTGCCACATTGGATGCAATGTGTCCATGACACCTCATCAATCCATGTGAAGCAACTCCCGGCAAATCAGACACCGCCACGTGTGCAGCACAAGGATCCAAGGGCCCACCAGAGACCCAAACCACCTCAAAACTCGGCATGCACCTGGAACCGTCATAAGGGGCCACATATCAGTCACCTAGAGAAAGCACGGGCCAAAAGGAGGTGGGCCAGGGTTGGCCGAACCTAGGTTCGGCCGAACCCTTTTGGTCTCCATTCGCCATCTGCTTCCATGTGGTGCCTCCTGGTTGATCCCCTGCAATGTTCCGGGGTGGATTGGTGACATGGCGCCCATTGATTGGCCGGTACAAGGTCGATTTATTACCTTCCCCTGGAAGCTAGAGAAGAGTGCATTGCAAGATACCTCGCCATGTGTCGCTCTCCTATTGGTGGCGCCCAAGGATGGTTGCACATCTTGGAGAGCATTTGGCCTCTTGGCAAGCCACCCCCTCCTCAATAAATACGAGGGGAGGGGCTCCCATTTGAGACACACCACTTCACCCAAGGATGAGAGCTTCCCTTCAAAGGAGAGGCCTCTCCTTGGTAGATTAGAGAGTAGGAGAGTGAGAGAGTGATTTGTATCTACATGGATGCTTCGTTCTTCAATTAGAGTAAAGTAAGTATTTCTGCATTTTCTATTTAGACTAAAGTGTGAGTGATATGTTCTTGTGTTCTTCGCCTATTCATCATTTTGAGGCGCGTGTTCTTCACAAACACCCCCCCTCGATCTAGTTGATTAGGTGCACAAGTTTGTATCCTATTTGTATGACTTGTCTATTAGAATAAAGTGGATATACTTGCACGCTCTAATTAGAATAAAGTGTGTTGTGATTCCTTTCTAATAGTTTATGCTAGGTTGCATGAGTAGAATTTTTCCTCTGCTAGTGCGTAGATCCTGGGTTTATGCGTTCGTCTGCTGCAAGTCATTCGTATACGTTGGAAGCACGGTACATAGTTGAGTACTCTCTTGTATGCCTTTAGTATAAGCTAGTAGTACATATAGTGAGTGAGATCAGTTCTCTTCCGTGGTCGTAGTTCTATAAGTACAGAGTGTCGTAGTCTGTTGGCTACGGCAGTAACCAGAGCGTAGACGTTGTGTCACGCTACCGGTTATCATTCGTTCAGCTTATCCCAAGGTTAGGTAGAGGTAGTCCAGGTGGTGGTGACAGCCCATCTAGCCCTCGTTGATCCTCCGCAGCTGGATATAGTCAGAGCTTCGTTCCACTTAGATCCGCGTGCCGGAGTCGCTTGTTAAGTCAGGGCTATCGGTACCCTAAGCCAAGTTCTATCTAGAGATCGACCTTTAATCTCATCTATAGTGCTATCTTTAGGAATCCTCTCTATCCTTGCCTCTTATCTGGGTGTGTCCTTGGACCGACTAGTACGAAGTTAGTGCACACATGTTCCCTTGGATTCGATACCCTTGGAATACTCTGAGGTGAAAGCTACAACGGTATCCGTGCGCTTGCGGATTTATTTCGTGCGACGCTAAAATACCCAATAGACATCATGCAACGGTTTAGCACCCAAGATATGGACATAAAAGCATGAAGGCATGATTATGAGCACATTTCTCAAGCATAAGGCAATTCATACACCAATTTCATTTTCAAATTTAAGTGTGGTACATGAAATGCCTTTGCGGCAAAAAGAAGCTTATGCTCCTCCACAAGTGAACATATGGGCTGAACATTTACCATGACAAATGGGTCTTTGACCCCAAGCAAAGAGAGCATGATACTCAAGCACAAACTAAGCATGATATAGGCATTTGAGCACAAATTGAGCATAAAAGAACATATACTCATGAGTGAAGCATTTTTAGCATTTTCACAAAAAGGAAGCTATCTCATCATGAACATATGACAATACCATCAAGAGCATAGCATTCACATCACCATTCCCAAATCATACACACATCTCACATATAGCACATCATAACGATCAAAGTATGTAGGAGAAGCTCATCCTACCATAAATGATCCAAAGATTGCTATCCTACCATGTTTTGTACAAAAAGGTAAAATGCATGCATGGAATGCAACACATGATACATATATCACATATATACATGAGAAGCTCCAAGATCCAGCTAAAAAGGGAAACACACTCCAAGTTCACCTCGCAAGCGTGTGAAGGTAAATTGGTCAAGTGGTTTAGTGAATATGTCGGCTAGCTCATCTTGAGTAGGTATATAGGACAAGGAAATGTTTCCTTTCTCAACATTGTCCCTCAGAAAGTGGTATCTCACTTCAATGTGTTTCGTTTTGGAGTGAAGGACTGGGTTTTTGGCTACACTTGTGGCATTGGTGCTGTCACAAAAGAGTGGAACCTGGGAGCACTCCTTACCAAAATCGCTCATAGTGTAGGTCATCCATAGGAGCTGGGAACAACAACTGGCTGCAGTAACATACTCGGCTTCTGTAGTGGACTGGGCTACACTAGATTGCTTACAAGACGACCAAGAGACCAAAGAAGAACCAAGAAACTAGCAACAACCCGAGGTAGACATGCGGTCCAATCGACATCCAACAAATTCAGCATTGGAGTAACCGTGAAGTCTAAGTGTCGAGGATGCAGAATACCAAAGACCAAACTTAGGACAGTTTGCCGATGTGAAGTCCTCGGTGAAGCTTGAAAACGAGCGGACAGACACACACTGAACTGTATGTCCGGCCTCGTCGCCGTCAAGTATAGGAGGGAGCTGATCATGTTCCGGTACTCCTTCTGGTCCACAGGTTCGCCATCCTCATCTGCATCTAAAGCTGTAGTGGTACCCATCGGTGTAGTCAGCGGCTTGGAGTCGTTCATGCCAAATTTCTTCACCATGTCCCTGGTGTACTTCACCTAATGTACAAACATCTCGTCCTTGCACTGCTCGATCTGGAGTCCTAGGAAAAACTGCAGCTCGCCCATCATAGACATCTCTAATTCCCTACTCATGTCATCTGCAAATTTGGCAACAAGATCATGAGAAGAGTCACCAAAGATTATGTCATCCACGTATATCTGAACAATCAAAAGGTCATTCCCATGCTTAAGGAGAAACAAGGTCTTATCAACTGTGCCCATCACAAACCCCTTACTCAGTAAAAACCCTCTCAACCTTCCATACCAAGCTCTAGGTGCCTGTTTCAACCCATAGAGCGCTCTCTGGAGTTTGTATACACGGTGTTGGTATTTTTCACTCTCAAAACCCGGGGGTTGCCTCACATACACTTCTTCATCTATCACCCCATTCAAGAAAGCACTCTTGACATCCATTTGGTACAACTTGAACCCTTTAGCCACGGCAAAGGCTAGAAGGATCCTAATTGCCTCCAAACGTGCTACAGGAGCAAATGTCTCCTCATAATCTATCACCTCTTTCTGGTTGAACCCCTGAGCCACCAACCTCGACTTGTTTCTCACAACCATCCCATTCTCACCTTCCTTGTTCTTCCACACCCGTTTGGTACCTATGGGACGGCAATTTGGCGGTGGATCGACTAACACCAAACTTGGTTTCTCTCAAAATTCTCCAACTCCTCATGCATGGAATTCACCCAGTTTGCATCAGACAAAGTGTGTCGAATATCTTTGGGCTCAAATGAAGCAACAAATGCAGAGTGAGCAAAGTGAGAAGTTTTCCTTGACCTCGACCGTGTAGTGCATTCATGAAGGTCACCTATGATCGTCGTTGGTGGGTGATCCACCTGTACACGCCGGGGAGCATCTCGCCTGGACAGAACCTCGCCCTCAGCAGTAGCCTCCATTCGAACAGCCTCAGTCGTAGTGGGTGTAGGGGATGGACCATCCTCGATCGTCGTCGTCGTAGTGGAAGTAGCGTGTACACAATCAGCCGCTGGAGCAACACCACCATCATCATCTTCTTCATCTCCATCCTTCTCATCTTCAAAGATCTTCTCACCAATTTCCTCGTCACCTGCACACTCAAAAGCAGAAGAGCTACATGGCTGTGTCTCGTCGAAGGTTACCTCGCAAGTCTCCATGATTCGGTTAGTGTCAAGATTGAGAACACGATATGCTCTAGAGTGAATCGCACAACCGAGGAAAATACCATCCGAACATCTAGACTCAAACTTATCCAACTTGCCCTTCTTCAGAATAAAACACTTGCAACCGAAAGCTCTAAAGTGACTCACCTTCGGTTTTCGCCCATGCATCAGCTCATACGAAGTCCTCTTCTTGAAAGCACGAAGGAAAATGCGATTTGACACATAGCAAGTGGTATTGACCGCCTCAGCCCAGAAACGCCTAGGAGTCCTATGCTCATCATGCAACATCCTGGCCATCTCACAAAGGGTCTGGTTCTTCCTCTCCAGTATGCCATTCTGGCAGGCGACGTGTGGAGAAGAGTACTGATGGTCGAGACCAAGATCACTGCAAAAGGCATCAAAATGAGAGTTCCTAAACTCCGTGCCATTGTCACTGCGTATAGCTCGAATGGCATCACCATGTCTCTCATTCTTCAACCTCAAGATCAAGTCCCGAACAAAGCCAAATGTCTCGCTCTTATCCTCCAAATAGAAAACCTAGGAGTACCTCAAAAAATCATCAACCACAACCAACACATACCACTTCCCACCCGCAGAGCGAACACGAGCTAGCCCAACCAAATCCATGTGCAACAGCTCACAAGGTCGCTCGGTCATGACCGCAGTCAGAGGGGCGTGAGAAGCAGCAACCATCTTTCCATGCCGACAAGAAGCACAAACCAAATCATTCTCGAATTTCAACTTAGGCAATCCTCGGACAAGGTCAAGACCACTCACGCGGGAAAGTAACTCAAAGCTCAAGTGTCACAACCTCCTATGCCATTTCCAAAGCTCGGCCAAAACGCCAGCGACAACTATCGAGGAGGACCAATAGACTAGGAAAAATTGGCACGCAAGATTTGACCCTCGGGGACAATCGTACAGACAAGATCGCCTCGAGAATCAAGCACACGAGAGAGCGACCAACTTAAAACGAACCTCAAAACCCTCGTCAAGCAACTGGGATACTGACAACAGGTTAAAACCAAGTGACTTGACCAAAGCCACACTCCTCAAGGTCACCTTGCTACTCACCTTCACCATACCTTCAGCAAGCACTCGTCCTCTCCCATTGTCAATGAAAGTGATGTACTCTCTCGTACTCACCGGGGTGAGGCTGGAGAACCACCCACGATCTCCGGTCATGTGACGTGAACAACCAGAGTCGATCAACCAAAAGTCCTCAAGCCTCCCACCTGTAAATCAAAAACAAGAACGAGAATGAGCAAGCGACTCAACACTGGGGTTAGTACCAAAAGAGACAAACCAGTGTCGAGCCATTTGCTCAAAATAAGGGTTAGCAAAATCCATCCTATCAAAACCTCTAGGTGGATCCCTCTCATGCCTACCACCAAAGAACCTGTCACGTCTCACTGGAGGGGAACGCGCACCACGAGGGGGAAAACGTGGCCCGTAGTCCCTCTGAGACCCAAAGCTCCGATCGTGCCTCCCAAACTCGTAATGGTCACGAGCAGGAGCACGTCCAGCAAACTCACCACGCCCAAACCCAACACGCCTATCCCTCTGAGGGAAACTACCTCCACCACCACGAGTGGGAACCGTACGCACAAACACATCACCTCTAGGCAGAGGCCCTCAACGAGGCTCAGGCACACCATGAGAAGGGTGGTACCTATCCTTGTTTGTCATCTCCCTAGCAAACCTCTCATCCCTTCTCCTCTTGAAACAAAACTCATCCTTATGCCCATCCCTCCCACAATACTCAAAATGGAAGCGGATCGGCTGTGGCTTAGGCTGTGGCTTTTTTGTGGGCTTCTCAACAGCTTTCTCTCCTGACTTCCCCCCAAATACACTTCCCTGGGTGCTCACAAACTTGATGGGTTTCTGGTAGGTTTCTGTCTTGTGGGGGAACTCTGGTGGATCTGGGGTTGTATCAAGCTTGTTTCTGAGCTGGTTTGGCTTGGGTGTAAATTTGTTCATGGGTGTAGTGTGTGGTGGAATAAGAATCTCTCCAATTTTCTCTTCTCCATCACCACTCTTCTCACCACTCTTGCCAGCCCCCAATGCCTGACCATCAAACCTCTTAAACTTAGCCAACATCAAACTCAACTGTGGATCATTCCCAGACAACCAACCCATCAATTTCCTCAACTCATCATTCTCATCCTGCAAACGGTCAACATAATGTGCAAGTTCCATGTTTTTCAAAGCATGCATTTCACAAGTAGAGCATGATGTAGGAATAGGAGCTTTCAATGCAGCCTCAAGAGAAACTATCTTGGTATGTAATTCATCTAGCCTAGCATGCAACACAGGACAAGAAGTGCAAGTACCTAACAAAGCAGGTCTATATTTCAAATCATCACGCTCAATCTTAAGCACATCTAGTTCCTCAAGAGTTGAGGCATGCTTCTCCTTGAGAGCAGTCAATTCAGCCAGGAAAACATTGCAATCACCACAGTCAACCTCATCATAAACAACAGGAGCAACTTTCAAATAGTCTATCTTAGTTCTAGCATCAACAAGCAAAGACTCAAGCTCAACTATCTTGTCCTTAGCATTACCTAGCAAAGACCGAAACTCTCTCTTCTCCTTGTTGGTCTTTCTAAGCACTTCATCGTGGTTATCAAGCAACTCATTCAGCCTAGCATTCTCCTCTAGCAAGAAGTTGGGATCGTGTCCTACCTCTTCATCGGAGTCGGAGTTCGAATCCGAGCTGTGCTTCCCACCCTTCTTGGAGTGCACCATGCCGCAAAAGCCACCTTGTGCGATGAAGCTGGGGCCGGTGAAGTTCTTGCCCGTGTGCCGCTTGTCCTTGCGCCGATCTTGCTCTTCATCGCTGCTCGAACCGGAAGAAGAGTCGCTTGAAGTGGAGTCGATGTCGCTCACTCCGACAACCATTGTTCGAGTCATCTTCTTCTTGTACCTGCTGCTCTTCTTCAGCCTTCTCTCGCCCTTGTCCTTGCGCTTGTCCTTGTAGTCGTTCTGGGAGCGGTGCTTGTTGTAGTCGTGCTTGGGCTTGCCCTTGTAGTCGTTGTTGATCTCTATAGCTTCAGGACATTCAACGATGAAGTGCCCATGCTTCCCGCACTGATAGCACATCCCCGAGATTCTCCTTGCATTCTTGCAGTTCTCGTTCATCCGCCCAGACCACTTGCTCAACAAGGCGAGATCCTCCTCGCTCAGCACCTCAAAGTCCTCATCTAGCATAGACACAAGACAGGACAAAGAAAAAGCAGCAGAGTTAGCATTAGTCCTCGATCCTGAGACAAGAGCCAAACTATGAGGATCAATGGGGCTCTCGCTCTTGGCTCTCTGTTCGCATTTCTTAGCGTCGTCATCATAAGAAAAGATCTAGGATCCATCCTTAGTGACAACACCAAAAAACGCCTTGTAGGCACCTCTCAATGTCACAACTAATGACGTCGGGTTAGCGTGAACATCAAGACTTGACGAAGGTTAATCTAAATGATCATGAACGAATCCGCAAGCGCACAGATAAACCATTGTAGCATTTCCCCAAGGAAGGAAAATATTCCAAGGGTATCGTATCCGTGGAAGGCAATGTCGGATATCTTAGACTTATGCTTTTGCTCTGAATGTAAACTAAGAGATAGATATAGGAAACAACACACTCAAAGACAGGGGTAAGATAAGAGATATAAGAGTAGTGTGACACACACACACTCAAATCTACCTCTACTCTAGCACACTACGGCATAGGGGGAACATACGAGTTAGCTCTAGGTTTTAATGTACTAAACACACAAAGCTAGAAGATACATGAGATAGGCATGAGTATTGCATGAGAGGGATAAGGTTCAGCACCCAGGTACAAATGGGGAGCTAGCCCGCGACGACCAGCACTCGGCGAAACTAGACTTTAGACTCCTACAGCAAGTACCCCAGCGCGGAGGGTTGCTCAAGGATCCAACAAGGCTGTCACCACTTGCAGACCTAGCTCTATTGTTATGGGGGGTATGCTCATAACTAACGTAGCTAGACAACCCAGGCACCATGCCTACGTTGCTGCTAGACTCCACCCGGCCCGAGGTATTGTGACCCAAGGTGAGAGCCACCAGAAGACTGGTCAACTTAGACCGAGTACCGTAGCTTGAACACAAACCTCATGCAACACTCTCATGCCATCTAACAAGATCAACTAAGGCTAGACATACAAATAGATATGAACTCTCTTATGTCTAGCCAATAAGATCAAGGGGTCGTGTTTGTGAAGAACACGAGCCTCTAACTTATGAACAAACACATAAGGAATGAGTTTATCACCCTTCAAGTGGATCAAAAGGTAGTGTTCACGAAGAACACATGCCTCTAAATGATGAACAAAGGATGAACTCAAGAACATATCAAGCATATGATCTACCATGACTTTATATGAAATAGCTGAATAACTGAAGTAGATCAAAGTCATACAATGAAATAAAGATGAAAGAGAACTCATACCTAGACTCGAAAGAAGACTTGGAACCTGAATAAGAGCTACTCTAGCCTACCCCCTAGCCTTGGAAACTAAAAGTGAAGGAGAATGAGAGAGTGGTGTGTGGGAAATGGGAGCCCCTCCCCTTCTATTTATAGGCAAGGACCAGGCTTGCTCGGAGGCTCAAAGTGCTCCAAAACACCCCGGGATGTAGCAAGTGACCAATGAGCGAGTGCCACGTGTAGGGACGAGATGGGGCGGTACTAGGTCGGTTCGGCCGATCCTAGGATCGGCCGGCCCTTAGGCCCCCACTCGGGGTGGTTTTCCTCTGGGTGGCTGCCCTATGGGCCCTTTGATCCATCCCCGGTGCATGGCTTGATTTGGTATCTGAGGTGGGCCCTTTGATCCATGTGAAGTCCATGTGGCGTCCTCTGATTCGTCGGTGAGTGCCTCCCTCGGATCGATGACGTGGAATGCCATGTTTCCCTTGGTGGCAGCCACCTCCTCAGCTGAGTTGGCATGGTTTCTTCATAGAAGGTGGGTTTCCATCTCTTTTTAGGGGTAAATCACCTACATACAAATAACCTCCAAGGACAAGTGGAACTACATTATTCAAACCAAAATGCAAGTAAATAATGCAATTGCCTCTATTTATGTGAGAATATTGAGGGATGAAAGTGGTACTTTTTAGCCGTCAACAAACTCCCCCTAGCTAACCTCTTGCTCGTCTCAAAGCAAGACATTAGGGACTTAGGTTGGTTGATTAGGAGTTGCTACGATGTTGTATTCTCAACTTATGGCAAACATACAACAAAGTACTCTACCATGAGTTGAACAAGTTGGCAATGTTCTTACCTTTCACCTGATGACGTGGGGCATATAGCTTCACCTGCCTTGGGCGGTTGAGAGACAGAATGGTTATATAGAATGTGCATAATCACTCATACCTTGATCAGCTATCAATCTGGAGGTTTTGCAAATTTTTCAAAAGAAAATCAGAGTTCCTCAAATGATACTCTCGGATCGCTCAAAAGTGTATGGTTCCTCACCAAGGCATCAATGTTGCCTTTCTTCACATCCTACTCCTAATAGGCTTTATGTGGAGCTGTAGGTAGGGAAGATGTGGCATACTTGTCTCTCATATGTTGCTAAGTCAAAGACCGGATCCTTGGAAGAAACAAACATACATCCTGATCAAGATATGCATATGTGTGTGATGGATATGAGCATGGCAAGGTGGATACTAGGCCCGAAAATGGGTGCTACATATTACCATGCTTTATATGAGGAAATGAGGGATTGATGGTAAGGTGGACACTAGCCCCGGAGTAGGTACTAGTTATTACCATCTATATAGTGGAACTCTTTCTCTTGCACATATCAATCCATTTTTCTCCTTTTGAAATTTTCGAGACTTGGGCTAGCTCTCTTTATTTTATTTTTGCCATGCTTTTGAGCCTGCTTTTCTTTTTCTCTCTTTTTTAGCTAGCCCTTTGTCTCTATTGGAGATATTTGGAGAGGGATGAATGATACAAAGATACAAATAGTTTTATTGTGGAAGAATGCATAGGCAGTATGGATCAAATGATGAATGCTAACTTCTAGTGCAGAAGTTTAGCATGAACGTGTACGTGATCTTGATCAGGGGAGTATGAGTTCTAACAAGGGTCACAACAATTTGACAAAGCTCAATGAGAGAACAAGCTGCATATGTGGAGGCTAAGAGCTAGAATCTACATATGGCCTTAGATGGGAAATTCTCATCATTGAGGAACTCATCATGTTTTGATTTTTCAAAAAGAAAAACTCCGGATGTCAAGCATCACTAAACACAAAATCATAGCCCTCTATTCTACCATATCATATCTCACAACAACTTAGGCAAGAATCAAGCTTTTCGCTACCCACAGTTTTCAAGCTAAGGTTTGAACAAACAAGCCAACAAACTTAAAACTTAGGTAGGATACAAAGTTGTAAGCAGGACATACGAGGAGAATAAACAGAGCAACTATTCATCATTTCAACCATAGAGGCAAAGCATTCTTACTATGCATATCAAAGCAAACTAAGAAAATGATGATGAAAGCAAATAAATATTTTTGGTCTTTTTATTTTTGCAGATTTTTTCTTTGGATTTTCATTTATAAGATATTCTGAAAACAAAGGAAGATACAAGTTACCTCAGGATGGGAATCCTCCCCCGAGCTAGCTTCAGGCTCACTGCGGAGGAGGGTAGAAGAAACCCTGACTCGCGTAGTAAGCCCTCTACGCCTCCATGTATCGCTGCTGATCCTGCTGCATGGCTGCTATCCTCTCACCAGCCTGACGCTGCCACACTGAGGTAGACTCGACGTGGGTGTTCAGTGTCTCCTCCAATCCCGTGACCTGGACGGTGAGCTCTCCCATCTGCTGCGCGAGCGGAGCATAGCGTGCAGAGGCTGAAGAGTGCCGCCGGAAGGACGAAGACGGAGGTGGACCACCGAAGCTGGAACTAGCGGGTGTAGCCCATTGAGCACTGCTCGCACCTGCCCAAGCCGTGCCACTCGCACTCAGGCGGTAGGTGGGCTGGTCCCAACCAGGTGCATATCCAGGGGTGACCACGAACATGTACCCCGCAGGGGCCCCTCCTGCCACTGGTGGTGTAGCAGGCTGTGGTTGAGGCTGTGGTGGTGGTGGTGGCTGTGACTGCTGCTGCTGCTGCATGTGTGCTCTCTTCGCCGCGCCTTTGGTGGACCTACCTGAAACACTAGTACGACGGCTTTCCTCTTGTGTAACAAGGGGAATGCTTAGTGACTCCGAGTTATACAATCCAAACCCCGGGTTAGGTAACAGGATTTGATTTGCATAACCTGGAAAGAAGAAAGTCAAAGAATCATCTGGGCCTTTCTTAAGTATATGCCCTTGGATCAAGTATGCCTCATCAATGAGAACTCGGGGCGTCCCGATGAAGGGTACAAAATTCCCGCTAAGAACCCCGAGTCTGAGAGCAATACGAGTCACCAAAGACATACACTCAATAGGACCTATCATCTTGAAATTCATCAACCATTGCCGAATCATAGCTTTAACGGGAGAGACCTTGATCTGGTTAACAGCGGCGTATAGTAGCATCATCTCATCGCTGCGCACGGGCCGAACATCCTCTCGTGGAAATAGAGTAATGGCGAGCCACTTGTGCCACAGACGGAGAGTGGGATGCACAATATCATTGCACCAAGGTACAAACTTGCCACTATAAACAAGACCAAAGATGTCTGACCAGAAAGAGTCTCGAACAAAACCCTCACAAGCCCGCTTCAAAGAAACAGCACAATGAGGACTAAAACCAAGAAGACGACTAAGTTCCTTCCAAGAAACACGATAATCGGTCCCAAAAAGATGAAACTAAATGCCATCCGAAGTCTCGGTAAGAGAGCAAAGAAACTGGATGGTGAGGGGCCGAGAGCCAAGCTCTGTAACTGGCGCAAACTCCTCCCAACCAAGAGCATGCCAAATGGAAGCGAACTCGAGATTCATACTTGTCTTCTCCATGATAGCCGGGTCAAAGTCTCAGGTGTGAGCGAAGACTCGGTCCTTTAGGAGAGCGTAGGCTTGCTCCTCTCGAGCGCCCTGCAAGCTGAGGTAGGGGGTGTCGTCGACGACCTCCTCCGTGGCTTGTGGCTCGGCTTGCTCCTCTTGCTCTTCTTCATAATCCATCATCGATGGGCTCGGTGTCGGCTCGGTGGGGGTGGATGAACTCGCGCTTGCCCGCGAACGGGAGCGTGAGTGTGTCACCCTCTGGAGAGTGTTCGCCGCCCAATTCATGCTAGCACAATAACATGGGACAACAAGAGCAACTCGGTGATGGGTTAGTGAAATCGAATGAAGTTCTTACCGAGCTTGCTCCACCAATAACAATACTTTTAGCAACACAATGGAGAGATCACTTGATGATCCAATCTCGAGAAAGAAATCCAAGAAAACCAAGAGAGCAAGGAGTAGAGAGGGGAGTGTGAGTGAATGGGTGAAGAACACCTCCTCTCGGGTCCAATTTATAGACCAAAGGGGCAGCACACCACGGACTAGCCGTTGCACAACAGCTTGGAGCCGTTGGCCAAAGCTGGGACCACATGACCGTTGCCAGGGTTCGGCCGAACCCTGGTTCGGCTGGCCCAGCTGTGTGCCCGAAGCTGGCCCCCTTTGGCAGGCATGCCACCAACGGCTATATGAAGATATACCTAGGTGCACCGGCCAAAGTTCACTCCAGAAATTGCCCAAATGAATTTTCTAAGGTTTTCAAACTTAGAAATGATTTTCAGAAATTTTATTTTGAAAAGGGAAAAAGGGCTAGATAATTCTAGCATGTAGATGCAAGGTTTTGGAAAATCAAATATGCAATTTTGGAAATAAAATTTTTGGAAAGGGAAATATGAGATAAGTACCAACTTTAACCTTTTTGGTAGAAAGGACCCATCATTTTTAGTCTGATGAGTTGGACTCTTCCCAATGATCAATTCCACTCAGCACCCCACTCCTGAGAAGTAGAGGGTGGTGCCATCTCAATTTTCTGCCATTCTTTCCGAATTTTCTTTAGCCTCTTCGACGGAGATTTCTTCCTTGGGGGTAAAGGCTCCGTCCTTCCCCCAAGCTGCTCACCACTATCTTGCACCAAATAGCATTGCTCTTCTTTGTCCTGAAACTTGAACTTCAAGTTCCTCTTCCCAATGCGGAAGCGGATTATTCCGGACCCCACATTGATTCTAGCTCGGACATCACTGAGAAATGGTCACCCAAGGATGAGCGGCATTCCTTCCTCGTCATCCATATCAAGGACCACGAAATCCGCGAAGACATAAGAACTCTTGATCTTGACCAATATGCTCTCCACAATTCCTTCTGGATATCGTATCATTGAATCGGCGAGTTGGATAGTCCGTGCTGTCGGAGAGAGAGCTGGATATCCCAGTTGCTCGAACATGGCCTTGGACATGAGATTAACACTTGCACCAAGGTCACAAAGGGCATGCGTGATCTTCTTGTAATAGATTGTGCAAGTAATAGTCGGATAGCCTGGATCTTTCTTGTGCACAACTGCTGATAACTCCCATGGATCAAGAATTTGTTGTATGGGCTTTCCTACATAGTTAGAAGCACGTGTCTTCCTAGGTGGCTTACCCCACCTAGTTAACACTACACTAACATTTTCACAAGAGGATACGGGTTGCCCCGGGATCCTCCTGGTATCAGTAGATGGAACCAAAACAGCCAGTTGAGCTAACTGGGTTTCTAACATTTTGTTAAAACTCAGCTGACTCTTCTGGGCGGAAGAAAAACTTTCAAGCTTAACGTTGAGACTTTCCAAAGTTTTATCAAGGGCAGCTAGCTTTTTGTTAACACCTTCATTAATCTTAGCTTGACCAAAAACAAGATCTCTCAAGGAAGGTTGGTTGGGATTGTGAGAATTACCTTGGTTACCTCCTTGATAATAAGGGCGTTGTTGATTCCACGATTGACCTCCTTGTTGAGGTGGACGATAACCATTGTTGTTGCCGTTCATGTACATCACTTCCTCCTGAGTCTCCAGACAGTAATTGCCTGAGTGACCGGTGTTGCCACAGACTTCACAAGTCATATGAGAATCCATAGGCAGAGTAGTGGTGGCCATGGCAGCCTTCTCGCTGGTGTAGTCATCCAATCTCTTCATAAGAAGATCCAACTTGGCAATAATCATGTCTGCTTCCTTGACAGTATGAGTACCCCTCGGTCGTGGTTGGAGTCTTTCATCACTCCACCCTTGGTTGGAATCCATCTTCTCAATGAGTAATTTAGCATCATCAACAGTGAGTGAGAAGAATGCTCCTTGAGCAGCAGCATCAATATGGCCTCGGGCTGTCGGAGTCAACCCATTATAAAAGCTTTGAAGAATGAGAGAATCCTCCATCCCATGGTGAGGACTGTTGACGGCTGATTTTCACTCACTTCTTACCCGTCAAACATGTACCTTTTGGCATTGAAATTGATCATCAACACTAGAATAGGGCTTAAACTAATCATTTCCACAAGTGTTGGTGATTATGCAAATACAGGTGATTAGCCCTAGAAAGAGGAGTAAAAGCACAAGTCTTTGATCCAAGTACTTCAGGACCAGCCAATGAGGGGATGCCACCTAGGATTCCCCTGGATCACTGACGTCATCAATCCAAGAGAGGCAAACCCGACGAATCATGAAGCACCACATGGACATCACATGGATTCAAGGGCCCACTTATCCCCCAAAACCGTCGGGAAACTTGGCATGAACGGGGGAGTGACCTCAGGGCCCACTAGTCAGCCACCAGGAGAAAGCACAAGGTGCCACGTGGCCCTAGGGTTTCGGCCGAACCCTAGATCGGCCGAACCGACTCTGGTTCGGCTGCTCTCGGCCCTCCACGTGTCAGTCCCTGATTGGTCCCTGGTTGCAGTTCCGGGCGTTTAGGAGCACTTGGAGCCCCGAAGCAAGCCTCTCCTTCCTCTATAAATAGGAGGGGAGGGGCTCCATTTTGGAACACACACTTCTCCTCCTCCTCTTCATTTTGACATGGAGCCTCTCTCTTTAGGAGAGGAGAGCTCTTTGTATAGGATTAGTGCTAGGAAGTGAGGTGGGAGGCTTGAGGCCATGTCATGATTCATGACATCTTCCTCAAGAACGATCCTCAGTGGTGCCTTTGTTCTTCAACTAGACTAAAGTGAGTATTTCGACATTTCCTATTTAGACTAAAGTCGTATGCTTGCTTAGTTGCTTTGTTCTTGTGTTCTTCGTTTGTTCTTGGTTTAGAGGCTTGTGTTCTTCGAACACAACCCTTTCGATCCAGTAGACTTAGATCATAAGTTTGCATCTAGTTTGTCAGCTTGTCTATTAGAGTAAAGTGAAGCTCCTGCATGTTTCTAGTTAGGTCAAAGTGCATTCGTGATCTTGCATGAGTTATAGAGCATACCTTGAGCTAGTGCTAGTATCTCCCTCGCGGATTCATAGTAATAGTAAGTGGTATAGATGTGGTGTCTGGACCATAAGCTGTCCTTCGAAGACCACGTATGATCATAGAGTAGAGGTAGGCCGCAGTGGTGACTGCCTGTTGCACGCTTTGTCAACCCTCTACGTCGCGTACAAAGTTGGGCTCGTTGCCAGTACATAGGCCTTGTGCTTGGTGCCCGAAGTGAGTGCTATACCTGAGAGACCGTAACTAGACTCTGCGCTAGGTCGAGGCAGATCCTTTCTACCTATCCTATCAATCTGTGTTGTGTCCTTGGATCATCTATACTAGAGTAGGAGATAGTACACTCCGTTCCTTGGATTCGATACCCTTGGAATACTCTCCTTCCTTAGGGAAGTGCTACAGCGGTATTTCCGTGCGCTTGCGGTATACCCGGTTGTTCTTATACGCTCCCTCTAGGCGTACAACTAGTGGTGACATTAAGAAACGCCAACAAGCATTTCTGGCGCCGTTGCTGGGGAATGGTTGCTGTATCTATCTTCGGGCCTAGTGGTGCTCATATTTATCTTTTTCGTTTTCTTCTACCTTCACCCCCGTTACCCATCGATATATCTCTTTTGTTTCTTTTCTTCTACCTTTACCCCATTATCATGGAGCAAACTTCTATCCAAAATCTTTCTGCTCCCAAACCTGAGTTGTTAGAGCCTCTGCCCTCGGAACAACCAATCACCACATCTAGCTATCAACTCAGTACCGATCTTATCTCTTTGATCGGGAAATTGTATTCCTTTTCCGGGGACCATCAAAACCCCTATGATCATTTGCAAGAGTTTGAGCATCTGTGTTAATGTTACGCCTTTGCTGGCATGACACATGATACCGTTCGTTGGAAATGGTTTCCTTTTTCCCTCACGGGGAGCGTGAGGCAATGGTACAACGATCGAGCGAGTCATGTTGGCGGCAGCTGGCCGAAACTTGTCGGTGAATTCTGCCGACGGTTTTTTCCACCCGCTCGTCTCATCGCCTTGCGAAAGGATGTGCTCGGATTTAAGCAAAATGATAAGGAAACCTTGGGTGCGGTGTGGGAAAGATTCTTACGTTTGGTAAATTCGGGCCCCACGCTGTTGATACCCGACCATGTGCTCTATCAGCATTTCTATGCGGGATTGGACGCCAAGTCCGCCGGGCACCTTGACGATGCCTCGGGAGGCTCCTTCCTGGATAAAACTCCAAGTGAGGGAAGGAAGATCCTTAATCTTATAGCAGCTAACGACTCCTTCACAGCTGAGCCAGAAGGGCCTCAAGAGGAATGCACGCCTGAAAAAGAGATCACTCCTGAACCTGAGCCTGAACTTGAGTCACCCAAATCCATAAGCTCAGTTTAGGAGGCCACGACACCGGAGGAAGAGACAATTCAACCTCTGGAGTCTCTTCCACAGTTTGAGGATGATATAATAGGTGATTATGGAAACACCTCAAACTATGGTTACGAGAGAAAACCGCCATCACCCGTGATTTCCCGAGATCCCTTGGATGTCACTTTCCTTAGGGACAACGTTCGGGAATTAACGGCCATCATGACCCAAGAATGGTTGAGAGAGTCGGATTCAACAGCCGGTATTTTCCAGCTCCTCCCGCCTTGATCAACCCTTCCTTGTGTCATGAATGGGAGGGTAGTGAAAGTTCTCTACAACTCTCTGGTGGGAGTCAATATCATGTCCAGCACTTATGCTCTGAGGAACTTTGCGGACGAACCTCTGACTCTTACCCAGACGTCTATCAGGACTCCTGAAGGAGAAATCCTAGAAGGAGTAGGGATCTTGAAGGCTATCCCCATCACGTATAAGGAGGCCGACTTTGCTCTTGACTTCCACACCTATGACGTCCTTAGCTTCGACCTCATGATAGGATTGCCCCTCGAAAAATTTCGTCTAGAGGCCCCTACCCAAGGTAAGCTTAACATTTTCCTAGGGAAGGAGGTTTTCTCTGTAGAAATCTCGAGAGCAAAAAATGCGAGAACTGATCCTCCTGATGACTCTACACACATTGAGGAGGTTAAGGCAATCATTCCGGGAGATTCGCCGGAATCCCTCCTCGACGAGTGGGCACCCGAGTTCATAGATGAGATAGAGGAGCCTGATGAGCCTATAGATATATCTAAATCCCAGGCTCCACCTAAGCCTCCTATCGAACTCAAGCCTCTGCCCGCCGGCCTTCGATATGTTTTCCTCCATGGGGACACTGAGTCCCCAGTGATCATTAACGACAATCTCTCTGACGAGAAATCCAGAAGGCTCATCTCTGTCCTAGAGAAACACCGATCAGTGTTCGGCTACTCTCTTCAGGATCTAAAAGGGATAAGCCTGACTCTCTACACCCATCGCATCCCTGTAGATTCATAGATTCCACCGGCAAGGGAGCCGCAGAGAAGGCTGAACAACACGATGAGAGAAGTCGTGAAGAAAGAAGTTCTTAAACTTCTTCACACTAGGATCATTTACCCAATCCCTTATAGTGAATGGGTGAGCCCCGTTCAATGCGTACCCAAGAAGGGAGGTATGACGACAGCCCCTAATGAGTTCAGCGAGCAGATTGCTCAACGCCTTTCCACAGGGTGGAGGATGTGCATAGATTATAGGAAGCTCAACAAGGCTACAAAGAAGGATCACTTTCCGCTCCCATTCATCAATGAGATGCTCGAGCGACTGGCGAATCACTCCTTCTGTTTCCTTGATGGGTATTCTGGCTAGCATCAAATCCCTATCCACCCTAATGACCAGAACAAGACCACCTTCACCTGCCCTTACGGAACCTATGCTTATCGGAGAATGTCTTTCGGGTTGTGCAATGCACCCGCATCATTCCAAAGGTGCATGATGTCTATCTTCTCAGACATGATCGAGCAAATCATGGAGGTTTTCATGGACGATTTCTCCATCTATAGTAAAACTTTTGATGAGTGTCTCAGAAATTTAGACAGGGTCTTGCAGAGGTGTCATGAGAAGGACTTAGTCCTCAATTGGGGGAAATGCCATTTCATGGTTCGAGAGGGCATCATGTTAGGACACTTGGTGTCCGAACGAGGGATAGAAGTGGATCGTGCCAAGATTGAGGTAATAGAAAAGCTTCCTCCTCCTGTAAATGTCAAGGGCATCCGTAGCTCCCTCGGCCATGCTGGGTTCTACCGACGATTCATTAAGGACTTCTCACAGGTAGCTGGACCCCTTACCAATCTCTTAGCTAAGGATGTGCCCTTCGAATTCACAAAGGAATGTATGGAATCTTTCCTTACCCTTAAGAATACACTCATCTCTGCCCCAGTCTTCCAGCCTCCCGACTGGACGCTGCCTTTCGAGATCATGTGTGATGCTAGTGACTATGCTGTAGGGGTCGTCTTAGGCCAAACTAAGGAAAAGAAACATCATGCTATAGCCTATGCTAGCAAAACCATGACAGGAGCTCAGTTGAATTATGCTACTATTGAGAAAGAGCTCCTTGCTGTTGTCTTTGCTATAGATAAGTTTAGATCTTACTTAGTGGGAGCCAAGGTAATAGTTTATACTGATCATGCCGCTCTTAAATACCTGCTCACTAAGAAAGATGCTAAACCCCGCCTGATTAGATGGATTCTGCTCCATCAAGAATTTGATCTAGAAATAAGAGATAAAAAAGGAGTAAAAAATTCTATTGCGGATCATTTGTCTCATATGCGTACTACTAACCCGCAGGAGGCACCTATCAATGACTCTCTACGAGACGACATGTTGCTAAAGGTCACAGATAGTAACCCCTGGTATGCAAACATTGTAAATTATCTGGTGACCGGGTACATACCCCCTGGAGCCGATAGGAAGAAACTGGTTCATGAGGCAAAAAGACACATATGGGATGCTCCGTACCTCTATAAAGTCTGCGCTGATGGATTGTTGAGAAGATGTGTACCGCGTACTGAAGGAATACAAATCATTGAGAAGTGCCATTCTGGATCTTATGTGGCCACTATGGTACTTATCGTACACATGCAAAGATATGGCAAAGTGGATTCTTCTGGCCAACTATGTATGATGACACAAGAAATTTTATCCGAAAATGCAAAGCTTGCCAGAAGCACGGAGGAATTACTACCAGAGATGCAATGCCCTTACATGATAATCTGCAAGTGGAGCTTTTTGATGTATGGGGTATTGATTTCATGGGCCCGTTTCCGAAGTCTGATGGAGCTGAATACATCTTGGTAGCAGTCGACTATGTGTTAAAATGGGTAGAAGCTATAGCTTGCAAGTCGGCCGATGCCAAGTACTCCAAAAAGATGTTCAAGGAAGTGATATTCCCTCACTTCGGCATTCCAAGGATGGTAATTAGTGATGGTGGGTCCCACTTCACTGATACCGATTTCAGAAGATTCCTTAAGAACCAAGGGATCCAACACAGCGTTGCCACTCCGTACCACCCCCAAACTAATGGCCAAGCAGAAACCTCCAATAAGCAGATCAAGAATATTCTACAGAAAACAGTGCAGGAGGCTGGCCGAGGTTGGAAGAAGCATCATGATGATGCCTTATGGGCCTATCAAGCAGCTTACAAAACTCCATTGGGAATGTCCCCATATCAATTGGTATACGGAAAGACGTGCCATCTACCAGTGGAAGTGGAGCATAAAGCTCATTGGGCAATCAAAAGGTTCAACTTGGATTTCCTGAAGTCCGGAAGGAATAGGAAAAAGTAGTTAGCAGAACTGGAAGAATGGAGAGAGAAGGCCTATCACAATGCAAAGATCTATAAAGAGAGAACCAAGAGGTGGCACGATAAGAAAATCAAGAAAAAAGAATTTGCACCAGGTGATAGAGTGCTACTTTTCAACTCCCGATTCAAGCTGTTCGGAAGAGGGAAATTGCGCAGTAAATGGGAAGGACCATTCACAGTGGTAGAGGTAGCTCCTCATGGAGCTATCACTGTGCAAAATGATGAAGGCAACTGTTTTAAGGTGAATGGCCAGCGATTGAAAATCTTCCTCGAGCCGGACAACATCGAATATGAAGGGATCAACTTCATCGAGGATGGGTACAATAAGTAAGAGTGTGCCCAACACCAGGTAAGTGCTCTCTCCCCTACTTTCTTTATCCCTTCAAGCTTATTTTCATTTCTTAGGAAAAGACAGTGTGGGGGATATCCCCACCCTGCAGAATAAAAAGAAGGGCCCGAGGTACGCAACTTCCCTATCTCACTTCCATGTACCTTTGAGTTTGTTTTGAATCTCGAAATCAATATTTTATATCAATCTCATGAGGTAATTTTTCTATGTCATACATGATTCCTGTGGTTGGTTTGCATAAGTTTTATTCCTTACTCATCATCTTGATGCTTGTGAACAAATATCATTAGGGAACTCATGCTCATCTAAGCAGTTGGATTTGTGATATGGTTTGATGATATGATCTTCGCTCTTTATGTTTGAGTGCTTGGGAATTTTATTTGAAAATCATGAAAACCCTTTACAAAGCTCCTCTTTGATATGCCACCGTCCCACTAGAGCCATATGATGTTCATAGTTGAAAACCTTCTACTCATATGCTGCTTGCTTTTGCATTGAGCTTTGTCAAATTCTGTGACCCTTGTGAGAATTCTCTTCATTACTTTCATGATCAAGATTCATGTGCACACCACCATATCCCCCTTGCTATGCTTCTACACTGGAAGTTAGCATTGTATCATTCATCCATTTCATAAAAATAAAGCTCCATATGTGGTGTGACATCTGTCTCCAAAAGTATACTTCAAAAGAGACATGGTCTATGAAAAAAAGACACATGCTCAAAGCATGGTGATGAAAAAAAGAAAAGAAAAGAAAGAATAGCCCATGTCCAAATTAAGGGAGGAATAGGAGAGAGATGAGATCATGCTAAAAGAAGTTCCATATCACATATGGTAATACCTAGCACCCATTCCGGGCCTAGTATCCACCTTACCATACTCACCATATCCATACACGTGCACATCTTGATCTGGTGGTATGATTTGATTTTCTCTGTGGATCCAGTCTTTGACTTTGCAATATATGTGATACAAGTATGCCTTATCCTTTATCCTACCCTGAGCTCCACATATAGCCATCATTAGAAGTAGGGTGAAGAAAGGCAATCTAATGCCTTGGTGAGGACATATACACTTTGAGCGATCCGAGAGAATCAAATGAGGAGCTAAGCAAGGTTTGTTTTGAAAATTTATTGCAAAACCCCAAGTGCTTAACTTGATGAGCAGGAGTGATTTGATTCGTGACCATTCCATTCTTCAACTACCCAAGATAGCATGATAGACACTTCAGAGTTCACAAGTGCAAGGTATGGTCTGGAATAT
Source organism: Cenchrus fungigraminus (assembly GCA_036936925.1). NCBI lineage: Eukaryota > Viridiplantae > Streptophyta > Magnoliopsida > Poales > Poaceae > Cenchrus > Cenchrus fungigraminus. The sequence goes on along the minus strand of CM072775.1, from coordinate 7,185,781 downwards.
CTCTTATGCTTGTTTCATACCTATGGATATCATGTCTCACTTTGATCTTGTTCTTCCCTTCACTTGGGACGAGCAAAGGTCGAGTGTGGGGGTATTTGTTGACGGCTGATTTTCACTCACTTCTTACCCGTCAAACATGTACCTTTTGGCATTGAAATTGATCATCAACACTAGAATAGGGCTTAAACTAATCATTTCCACAAGTGTTGGTGATTATGCAAATACAGGTGATTAGCACTAGAAAGAGGAGTAAAAGCACAAGTCTTTGATCCAAGTACTTCCAGACCAGCCAATGAGGGGATGCCACCAAGGATTCCCCTGGATCACTGACGTCAGCAATCCAAGAGAGGCAAGCCCGACGAATCATGAAGCGCCACATGGACATCACATTGATTCAAGGGCCCACTTATCCCCCAAAACCGTCGGGAAACTTGGCATGCACGGGGGAGTGACCTCAGGGCCCACCAGTCAGCCACCAGGAGAAAGCACATGGTGCCACGTGGCCCTAGGGTTTCGGCCGAACCCTAGATCGGCCGAACCGACTCTGGTTCGGCTGATCTCGGCCCTCCAAGCCCCTGATTGGTCCCTGGTTGCAGATCCAGGCGTTTAGGAGCACTTGGAGCCCCGAAGCAAGCCTCTTCTTCCACTATAAATAGGAGGGGAGGGGCTCCATTTTGGAACACACACTTCTCCTCCTCCTCTTCATTTTGGCTTGGAGCCTCTCTTTTTAGGAGAGGAGAGCTCTTTGTATAGGATTAGTGCTAGGAAGTGAGGTGGGAGGCTTGAGGCCATGTCATGATTCATGACATCTTCCTCAAGAACGATCCTCAGCGGTGCCTTTGTTCTTCAACTAGACTAAAGTGAGTATTTCGACATTTCCTATTTAGACTAAAGTCGTATGCATGCTTAGTTGCTTTGTTCTTGTGTTCTTCGTTTCTTCTTGGTTTAGAGGCTTGTGTTCTTTGAACACAACCCTTTCGATCCAGTGTTCTTAGATCATAAGTTTGCATCTAGTTTGCCAGCTTGTCTATTAGAGTAAAGTGAAGCTCCTGCATGTTTCTAGTTAGATCAAAGTGCATTCGTGATCTTGCATGAGTGATAGAGCATACCTTGAGCTAGTGCTAGTATCTCCCTCGCAGATTCGTAGTAATAGTAAGTGGTGTAGACGTGGTGTCTGGACCATAAGCTATCCTTTGAAGACCACGTACGATCGTAGCGTAGAGGTAGGCCGCAGTGGTGACAGCCTGTTGGACCCTTTGTCAACCCTCTACGTCGCGTACCGAGTTGGGCTCGTCGCCAGTACATAGGCCTTGTGCTTCGTGCCCGAAGTGAGTGCTATACCTGAGAGACCGTAACTAGACTTTGTCAACCCTCTACGTCGCGTACCGAGTTGGGCTCGGTCGAGGCAGATCCTTTCTACCTATCCTATCAATCAGTGTTGTGTCCTTGGATCATCTATACTAGAGTAGGAGATAGTACACTCCGTTCCTTGGATTCGATACCCTTGGAATACTCTCCTTCCTTGGGGAAGTCCTACAGCGGTATTTCCGTGTGCTTGCGGTATACCTAGTTGTTCTTATACGCTCCCTCTAGGTGTACAACTATTGGTGACATTAAGAAACGCCAACAAGGACAGGCCAGGACATACTCCTGAAGCCTTTCCCAAGCCTCTGGAATAAATTCACTTGCTGCTTGCTGAAAACCAGAAATTCTTCCACGAAGAGCATTGGTTTTACCCAATGGGAAGAACTTCTTGAGGAATGCCTCTGAACACTTACTCCAAGTGTTAATAGCATCACAATTCGCATAGAACCATTGCTTGGCTTTCCCTAGGAGAGAGAATGGAAACAGCCGTAGACGAACAGCTTCCATATTTGCACCCCTGATGATGAAAGTGTTGCATAGCTCTAGGAATTGCTGCAAATGCGCATTGGCATCCTCATTTGGCTTGCCACAGAATGTGCTAGCCTGTACCATCGTGATTAGACCCGTCTTGATCTCAAAATTTTCAGTCCTCACTGCCACCTCAGGGCCTTACAGCACCTGGTCAGCGGAAGGAGCTGAGTACTCACGAAGTGTCTTCTGGGCCATAGTGTTTGACGTGGATGGTACAAAGGAAGCTGGATCGCCTTCCGGACGAGTACGATGAGGTGAGTCGAAATTAATTCGAGCTCTCCTCACAAGTGACTCGGGATCTTCAGTAAAATTCTTCGGTAAGTCGAAACCAGTCATACACTACCTGTCTTCATCATCCAAAGATAAAAGAAGACAATCAACATTAGCCTGCATTGAGAGTTGTCCTAACCTACTCAGAGTTTATAAACAGATGCAAAGCATAGTCATGATAATCCTGTGCCTTCCCCGGTAACAGCGCCAGAAATGCTTGTTGGCATTTCTTAGCGCCGTCATCTTAAGAATAGATCTGGGATCGATCCTTAGTGACAACACTAAGAAACGCCTTGTAGGCACATCTCAATGTCACAACTAACGACACTGGGTTAGCGTGAACATCAAGACTTGCCGAAGGTTAATCTAAACGATCGTGAACGAATCCGCAAGCGCACAGATAAACCATTGTAGCATTTCCCCAAGGAAGGAGAATATTCCAAGGGTAAGAGATATAAGGGTAGTGTGACACACACACTCAAATCTACCTCTACTCTAGCACACTACGGCATAGGGGGAACATACGAGTTAGCTCTAGGTTCTAATGTACTAAACACACAAAGCTAGAAGACACAGGAGATAGGCATGAGCATTGCATGAGAGAGATAAGGTTCAGCACCCAGGTACAAACAGGGAGCTAGCCCGCGATGACCAGCACTCTGCGAAACTAGACTTTAGACTCCTATAGCAGGTACCCCAGCGCGGAGGGTTGCTCAAGGATCCAACAAGGTTGTCACCACCTGCGGACCTACCTCTATCGTTACGGGGGGTATGCTCATAACTAACGTAGCCAGACACCCTAGGCACCATGCCTACGTTGCTGCTAGACTCCACCCAGCCCGGGCTATTGTGACCCAGGGTGAGAGCCACCAGAAGACTAGTCAACTTAGACCGAGTACCGTAGCTTGAACACAAACCTCATGCAACACTCTCATGCCATCTAACAAGATCAACTAAGGCTAGACATACAAACAGATATGAACTCTCTTATGTCTAGTCAATAAGATCAAAGGGTCGTGTTCGTGAAGAACACGAGCCTCTAACTTATGAACAAACACATATGGAATGAGTTTATCACCCTTCAAGTGGAACAAAAGGTAGTGTTCACGAAGAACACATGCCTCTAAATGATGAACAAAGGATGAACTCAAGAACATATCAAGCATATGATCTACCATGACTTTATATGAAATAGCTGAATAACTGAAGTAGATCAAAGTTATACAATGAAATAAAGATAAAAGAGAACTCATACCTAGACTCCAAAGAAGACTTGGAACCTGAATAAGAGCTACTCTAGCCTACCCCCTAGCCTTGGAAACTAAAAGTGAAAGGAGAATGAGAGAGTGGTGTGTGGGAAATGGGAGCCCCTCCCCTTCTATTTATAGGCAAGGACCAGGCTTGTTCGGAGGCTCAAAGTCCTCCAAAACACCCTGGGATGCAGCAAGTGACCAATGAGCGAGTGCCACGTGTAGGGACGAGATGGGGCGGCACTAGGTCGGTTCGGCCAATCCTAGGATCGGCCGGCCCCCTAGGCCCACCACTCGGGGTGGTTTTCCCCTGGTGGCTGCCCTGTGGGCCCTCTGATCCATCCCCGGTGCATGGCTTGATTTGGTATCCGAGGTGGGCCCTTTGATCCATGTGAAGTTCATGTGGAGTCCTCTAATTCGTTGGTGAGTGCCTCCCTCGGATCGATGACGTGGACTGCCATGTTTCCCTTGGTGGCAGCCACCTCCTCAGCTGAGTTGGCATGGTTTCTTCAAAGAAGGTGGGTTTCCATTTCTTTTTAGGGGTAAATCACCTACTTACAAATAATCTCCAAGGACAAGTGGAACTACATTATTCAAACCAAAATGCAAGTAAATAATGCAATTGCCTCCATTTATGTGAGAATATTGAGGGCTGAAAGTGGTACTTTTTAGCCGTCAACACTCTCAAGCCACGATCAACCTTTGAAGACCTGAGATTTGAGAACAGCTCAACCAGTGTCATGGTATCATACACGCTCGACTCCTTAATGGCCTCGACCTTGGCACTCCACACAGACCTATCCAGTGCAAGCAAAAGTGTTGATGGTTCAAAATCGTATGGAAGTTCACCGCAAGCGTACGGGTGACTTGGTGCCTTTTTCACCAAGGAGGGTCCCCCAAGGTTTGTCAATCCAAGGATCGGAAGCAAACCGCTAAGGATCTCTACCTTATCTAGTCAATCTAACCTAACATGAAGCGTTGATTGCGTACAAAGGATAACCTTGATGTATATGAGAGATAGCACAAGGTTGATCACATCCATGCACAACGGCTAAGGTAAAGCACCACCAAAGGGGTAGCTAGGCCTAGCGCCTTCTAGTTGAAGCTCCGGCAAACAAGCAACAAATCGAGCATCTCCTCTACTAGCATCCTTAAACTCCTACCTCCGGCCTACCTCCCGAAGACATCCGCTCTTTTGGGGGAAATCAGCCTGTCACGATGCTCTCTTAATGAAGTGGGGGATCTAGGGGGCACGTCCAAACATGAATGTGTCTACAAACCATGAAGGGTCGACATACTAAACCTAATCACCACGATTACATTGAGCATGCTATATAGTCTAAACATTTATTAGACTAAGGATCAAATCACATTCACGATAGGTAAAAGGTATAAACGGAGACATGGAATTGCTAATAGATCGGATGACAAGATTATCATTACTCACATGAAAGTATGTGTTACACCATCACCACAAAGATCATACCTAAGATGATGAACACGTAACTCCAGAACTCCGCCATGGCACAACCACGCAGGGCGGCCATGGCGGCTAGGGTTGGCCTAGGCCATCCCCTAGACAACTTCGAGGACTTGCCGCCGTCGTCGTCTCCCTCCAGTGCTCACTTCTAGGTTTCGCCGAGTTCTGGTGATTCGATCTGGCGGCCGTCGGAGGCAGGGGGTATAAATGAGCCGAGGAGCGTGTAGGTCAAAGGGGAAGCCGAATCGGGCTCGAAACACCCTAGGTCGGTCGGCATGGGCCGGCCGGCCCAGGCCCTTTTAGGCCCGGTTCGGGCCCATCTTCCTCCACGATGCTTCTCGCACTTTCTTGAATATTTGCCAAAGTCCATGTGGGTGCTTGACATCGTTTTCCCCACGGTTTAGATAAGGGTGCTTGGTGCGCAAACTCCTGCATCTTCGGTTCGGGTCCTCGGAGTTTCATGGCTTCATGCTTCGGTCCTTAGGTCATTTGGAGTCATGTTCACTTCGTGTCTTGACTTGTGCCGGGCTTCGTGAGCTTCTCATAAAGTGCTTGATGAACTCTTCTCGGAAGTCCTCATTTAGGTACTTAATTCCTGCGTAAATAACATACTCCAAAAACCACGTGCAAGTGTGAACTTGTTACATCATTAGTGTGCCTAGTGGCGGGTTAGTTATAATTCAATGCTCAAACCAAAGTGTAACAAGTGCTCTTGGTTGACGGAAATTGACCATCAACATACCCCAATGCTTAAATTTTGCTCGTCCTCAAGTAAGCCTCTAATGGATATTAGTATTGCCCTTCAATGTTCATACCCTGCACTTGTTCATACATGATAAAACATAATGCTCTCCAAGTTTATATTTGTTATAGTTCCATAAGGTAACTAGCTTTCATCTCTATGGAGGGTAGATATCATTTAAGCTCTTTCCACAAGTGATTGATCATGCTCTAAAATTTTAAACAAAACTCAGAAATTTTGAAAATAAAGAGTGGGATGACAAAATATTGCTTTACCAAGGTCAATAATAAACCTCCTTGCATCTTGCTCATGAACTCTCATCTCATCTTGTCTCTCAAGCCTACTTGTCCTACTCCTTTCCTCTCTCAAATATTTGGTGGAAGGCTTTATATGGAACTATTGGAAAGTTTAGTCCTACCAAGATATTATAGTCGAGATATTATCAAAACAAGACAAGCTTCTCATGGTCTTACCGAGAATCGTCAAAAAGGTCATTGGAAAAATAATGTTACAAGGAGGAGGGAGAGAAAAATACACACACTTTGAGATAGGTGGACATGTGCAAATGGCAAAGAATGATCCCGAGGCACAAACGAAGTCCTCGTTATCGGATTGCACATCGTTGGAAAGATGAGTATGGGTCTTGATCTTGAATCCTTTTTGAAAACTCAAAAAGAACTAAACATAGCTAGAGAACCGGGGAGCTTTTTTTTTTCTTTCTTCTTTCTTTCTTTCTTTTTCTCTTCATACTTTTTCTTCTTTATCATTTTTTTCATCATACTTTTTCACTTTCTTTTTTCTTTTTCTTTTCTTTCTATTTGCTCCCCTTGAACTCTAGACTATACTAGCACTTCCTTGGCAACCCCCCCCCATGCTTAGATGTTTGCTCGTCCTCGGGCAAAAGAGGTGATAAGAACGCCAAGGTAGAAATTGAAGCTCTCATATTTTCTTAGAGAGAGATACTCGAAAAATCTTCTAGGGATCCTTTTGGAAATCTCCCTTACTCACTTGAAGCACCTTCCTTGTAATTTTCCTCGAAATATTCATCCATACTCATATATTGGGTTGTGGTCAAGGAGGTGAACAAAAAAAAAGATATTTTGGGTTTGTGGGTGGATATCCGGCGAGGTTTGCAAAATTCTCTATGTGGAAACTCACAATGCACGGATAGAAAAGGCTAGCATAAAGATAGACGCAAAAACGGAATGACCAGCTTCTTAGTCTCGAGACAGAGAAATCAAGCCTTGAATCAATGCACCCAAAAATAAATCTTGTAAACTAAGGTTTTTGCACTCAATTGAATGTAAGGCTTTGGATAGGTAGAGCAAAATGCAAGTGGTATTAAAGAGAAGGTTAGCATATCTTTTAAGAATAAAAATGGATCTTTGATTCATTCATAATTGAGAGCAACGAAAAACAACTATGGGACTTAAGTTATCATAACCTCCCCAAAAGATTAGGCTAGCATTGATTTAAATTTCAGCTCATATTAAAGAGAGAGCACTAGCTTAATCATATATAAACCAAGCACAAGAGTAAGCAAAGCGGCAACGATCATCATATATCCATAAGCAAGAGCATACAAGACATCATCGTGTTGAGCACAAGGTAACGATGATTATTATTGAAAACAAAACAAATCTAGGTTGTACTCCTAGCAGCCATGTTATTCTATAGAGAGATATACAAAGGTTGCATCTAAGGGTGTTGAAGGCATAAATATGTGCAGACATATAGAAAGACAAGGACAAAAAGAGAGGTGAGGATTTGTTACCCTCCTTTGATGCTTGAAGTGTAGCGCGGCCTCCCCCATGCTTAAGCATTGTGCTTAACATGGAAGAAGAACCGTGATCCTTGCTCCATGCGGTCTTCTCATGTCCACCAAATCCTCCCCCATGCTTAGCATGTTGCTAGGCATGGAAGATAATGAACCATCTTGAAGTCCCACCGCCGTGTGTGGATCGTCATACTCTTCACTTTGTCTTGATTGTCCTCCAACATTCACCCTTTGTCACAAGCCTCCGTCCCAATCGAATTTATGGGAGTGATTCACAATGCCTGCAAAACAATTTTAAAGCACAAAGTACCCCCGAGGTGACGGTCGGGAATACTCACTCTATGCCGACAAACCAAAGACATCCCCGAAGATCTTAACTTGTGGCATAGTTAATCTAGTGAAAAATTAGAAACCTAAAGGGTGTACGTGTGTGCAAGTGTGAATGAAATGAGTTAGAAGCATGAAAGGTTGAGAACAAACTTTATAGAGATTACACAAAGTTTTAAACACCATGTTTACAACTATGTTGCCAAAATCCTCGGATCAAACACCATGTTAAAGCCAAAGAAATCAAGCGTTCCAAAAAGTTTTAGAAAACCGAACATGCTTAACATAACGAAAGTGGTCATCAAAGAAATGCAAAATGCAAAGGGTTAGCAAAAACTAATGTTAGCAAGGGTTGAAAAGATCAAACAACCAAACTAACAAGGTCTTAAGGGTAGGTTATGGGTATCCTATATTTTTGGCTCAAACAAGAATTTTGAAAAGAGGGAGTCAAGTTTAGAAATTCTATCTAAGGTGTGCTAATAGTCTTTTTTATGGAAAACAAACCTATGGTTTTGGGAAGGCTAAAGGTGAGAAAGGTTTTCTCATAGGAGGGCTAGTTAAAGCTTTTAGTTAGAGCAAGGGGTAGAGGTGGGCTTGGCCAACCGGAATGGTACAAGCCAATCAACACAAGTCAACCCTACCCTTGTTGGCTATGGGTTTTCGGTGGGGCTATAGGTAGGCTTAGGTTGGTTGGACAAAAAGTTAGATCAAAACAAAACATGCAATGCAATGTGACATGGATGAACAAAATGACATGATATGGTGGTTGTCTAAAACAAATGCAAGAGTTAGCCTAAATTAACTAGCCACAAGCTTAGAGTTAAAGGATGGTGCCAACTTCATATTTCTCGCTAAAAAGACACAAAAGAAAACGACACTAAACACTAATAGGCACACAAAAAGGTATACAAGTTTTCCAAGATCAAGAACAAAGTGCTCCATCAATAGCATTTAAATCAAACAACATGGTGTTGTGGTATTTATTAGAGCAATGGTACAATGTTACTTGATGTTTCAGTTTAAGATCACAATGTAGATGGTCATATTATATATATATATATATATATATATATATATATAAACAAAAGAAAACGGGTTGCCTCCCGCAAAGCGCTTCATTTGAAGTCATATAGCTCGACTTTCTTACGTACCTTTTCGTGGTCGCGAAGCCATGGTTCTTCATGTAAGATTTGAAGATGTCCATGCAGCTTTGGTCCACTCTCCATGTTTGACATGATCATTTTACTTGATGAGAGGCTTGCCCGATCATTTCCTTGCATCATCGTCACCTTCTCCTCCTTTGCTTCGGGGGAGGCGATGCACGAGCTTGCAAATCCTTTAGGGCATGGCTTCTCTCCTCTTCATTAAAGTTTAATGACCTGCATGGTTAGTGAAACTCGGGTTTTCTCCCGACATATGCTCTTTTAAGGTCACGAGCTTGACCAAGCACAAAACAAGTTCGAGATTTGCAAAGTGTCAAACAAACATATGCAACCATAACCATAATTTAAACTGGATGAACAAAGCATGTTGTGATTAAAGGTAGTATAAGTTTCTTGCTCAGCGCTAAGGCTCTCATTAGGCATGGGTTCATTAGGCATGTAAATAACAAAGTTTAGGCACAACATGGCCTCTTTATCATACTCAAGAAAGTCTAGCCTATCATGATCATCAAAGGTAGCAAGGCATAAAATCAAAACATACTATTGGATAAGAACATGAATATATCAAAATAAAGATATCATATCCAAAAGTACCTTGAGAGTTTAATGTGTACCTTAGCCTTCGAGCTTTTCATCGTGAGTGGTCCTTCGGTGTTGAAAGTGAACAATCCTTGATGATCGAAGGTGGCTCGCGTAGACTTTTCTCAATTCCTTCCTTCGTGCCACATGTCGTCAAGGTTGCTTTGTGTAGGATCATTCCTCTTTACTTGTTTGAGGGGCTTCACACATATCTTAAATGTCTTCATGTAGCTCCATAATCCTTCGTGTGAAAACCCAAAAGTATCCGTGCCATTGGATGTTGTCTTATGTATGTAATACATAGTCGTTTGCTCCAACCAACTCCTTGCATCGGATGTCGCCAACTTGTGTCCTCATTTGCCAATGCTCCAGGGATCTTTGCTTTGTTCTAAGCTTCTGAATTTCTTCATGTGTTGTCTAATGGAAGCATTCCCCAAGCTCCTCTTCGTTGTTGTCGTCCTCATCTTCACCATCTTATTCTCATCGTATTGCGGCTGCCTCTTCTTTGGATTTCCCCCTGTATACATAACAGAACATATACCAAAATATAATTCTATTGAAAATTTTACAAAATTACCTTTCCAACGGGTACTCATCCATCTTAATCAGAGTCCAAATGAGGGAGTTATGGCTGTTTCACTTCAGCTTTGCTTGCTGTCCAGAAATTTTCAGGACGTGCAATCATCGGTGATTCGGCCATATCCGCTTGTAGGAACCTCCGATGGATTTGATTCTTGACTCGTTTGAAGCGTAACTTTGTGGGGATTCTAAATATCCAAAGATATCCTGTTTTTCTTCCCATGGGGCTGTGCAAAACTTGATGTGAACAGGAACTTCGAAGATGTTGAAGAGTTTGATCTTTTGATCTTGGGGGCATCGATAGCTACCAATACCTATTGCTTGAACAAACAAATCTCCACAAAACATTAGTCTTAAAATTTCAATTGACATGTTGACTTACCTTGTTCACGTGCTTTTGTGTAGGGTGTGGGCTCGATAGCGGATGATGGGCCACTATCAAAAGTTAGCACCTACCACTAAAGAGCGAGTCTTGATGTTGCAATCATCTTCTCGGCATGTGTATGTATAGAACTCCTCGAATGTCTTGTGTCTAGCTTTTGACCTACTTTCAAGGACACAAACAAGAAAACAAGCGTATATGTAATAATAAAAATTAGGGTTAGTCAAATAGAAAGGTAGGTCACCCTAGGGTTCGAGTTGACGATCCCCGACAACGGTGCCAGAAAAAGGGCTTGTTGACGGTTCAAAACCGTATGGAAGTTCACCGCAAGCGTACGGGTGACTTGGTGCCTTTTTCACCAAAGAGGGTCCCCCAAGGTTTGTCAATCTGAGGATCAGAAGCAAACCGCTAAGGATCTCTACCTTATCTAGTCAATCTAACCTAACATGAAGCGTTGATTGCATACAAAGGATAACCTTGATGTATATGAGAGATAGCACAAGGTTGATCACATCCATGAACAAAGGCTAAGGAAAAGCTCCATCGAAGGGGTAGCTAGTCCTAGCACCTTCTAGTTGAACCTCCGACAAACAAGCAACCAATCGAGCATCTCATCTACTAGAATCCTTAAACTCCTACCTCCGGCCTACCTCCCGAAGACATCCGCTCTTTCGGGGGAAATCACCCTGTCACGATGCTCCCTTAATGAAGCGGGGGATCTAGGGGGCACGTCCAAACATGAACGTGTCTAAAACCATGAAGGGCCGACATGCTAAACCTAATCGCCACGATTACATAGAGCATGCTATATAGTCTAAACATGTATTAGACTGAGGATCAAATCACATTCACGATAGGTAAAAGGTATAAACGGAGACATGGAATCGCTAATAGATCGGATGACAAAATTATCATTACTCACATGAAAGTATGTGTTACACCATCACCATCGAGATCATACCTAAGATGATGAACACGTAACTCCGGAACTCCGCCATGGCACAACCACGCAGGGCGGCCATGGCGGCTAGGGTTGGCCTAGGCCATCCCCTAGACAACTTCGAGGACTTGCTGCCGTCGTCGTCTCCCTCCGGTGCTCACTTCTAGGTTTTGTCGAGTTCTGGTGATTCGATCTGGCGGCCGTCGGAGGCAGGGGGTATAAATGAGCCGAGGTGCATGTAGGTCAAATGGGAGGCCGAACCAAGCCCGAAACACCCCAGGCCGGTCGGCAAGGGCCGGCCGGCCCAGGCCCTTTTCGGCCCGGTTCGGGCCCATCTTCCTCCACGATGCTTCTCGCATTTTCTTGAATATTTGCCGAAGTCCATGTGGGTCCTTGACGTCGTTTTCCCTGCGGTTTAGATAAGGGTGCTTGGAGCGCAAACTCCTGCATCTTCCGTTCGGGTCCTCGGAGTTTCACGGCTTCATGCTTCGGTCCTTGGGTCATTTGGAGTCATGTTCACTTCGTTTCTTGACTTGTGCCGGGCTTCGTGAGCTTCTCATAAAGTGCTTGATGAACTCTTCCCGGAAGTCCTCATTTAGTTACTTAATTCCTGCGCAAACAACGTACTCCAAAAACCACATGCAAGTGTGAACTTGTTACATCATTAGTGTGCCTAGTGGCGGGTTAGTTATAATTCAAAGCTCAAACCAAATTGTAACAAGTGCTCTTGGTTGACGGAAATTGATCGTCAACATAAAGCTGGATAGCTTGATCATGATCCGTGTATGGGAGCACTGTCACATTGGCCCTCATGTTGTTCACTATGCTGGTGAAGCGCTAAAACATCACATCAGTCGGCTCACCGGGGAGATGAGTGAAGTTCTCATACTCTCTCCAGTAAGTGGAAAACAAACGAGCATGCACTTGAGCATTGCCAACATGTGCATTCCTGAGCTTAAGCCATATCTTTCCGGCCACATCCTCTCCGTACACTCGATCGAACTCCGAGGCACAGAGAGGACATAACAAGTAATCAACGGCCTTGCTGTTGGCCTCAAACATGTCCCGCGATCCTGGAAGAAGGAAACTGTCTGGAATGACATAGTTCGGATTTTGGGTCACATCCCAGATCAGAGTCCCCTTCCCATGCAAAAACGCGCCCATGCGCCTCTCCCACAACGGGTAATTCTTGCCATCGAAGTGCGGAGGACCCAACCCCTTACCATAGTCGCCCATCTTTGGATTTGAGACTAGTTAGAATCACGAAGATCCATAACCGGCTCTGATACCAATTGAAGGACCGAATAAGCGACCAGAGAGGGGGGAGTGAATGGGAGCCGATAAAAATTCTTCCCGAAGGATGAACTCGGCCTATACCCCGATTTCCACTCCGATCACTCGCACACACCAAAGGAGCTCTAGACTAGGCACACACAAGCCTACAAGTCCTAGAGACAGGCCTCGAATCAAAGCGCGGAAGCACAAGACAAGAAACAAAGCACTTAGCCAAATCTGCGAAGGCTAGGTGCGGACTATCCGTGCAGTAAGGGCGGACCGTCCGTAGCACCAGAGCGGACTGTCCGGACCCCCTACGTAGGCTGTCAGAAAACCTTAACAGAACCACCAGAGATGCACCAAGAAATTCAGACTATCCAGCTGAGCCACGGGGACTGTCTGCCAGTGTCGCGGACTGTCCGTGTTGGACTCGCAGACCATCCGTTCAAAACTCCAGAACCACTCACACAACTTCGCCCACGCGGACCGTCTGTCACTGACCGGCAGACTGTCTGCAAAACCACTTGACCGGCAGACTGTCTGCAAAACCACCTGCAACAAAACCCTTGGGGCGCAATGGATCGAAACACGACCTCGCACGAACACGCGATGAACTGCGACGAACACCAGTCACGCGGACTGTCCGCCAAGTCCACGCGGACTGTCCGTCAAGTCCACGCTGACTGTCCGCACGACACGAAACGAAGCAGAAACAGCACGCGCACGGGAGTCAAACCTCACAAAGTCAACACCGGATCTCCCTAACCACTTGAGCTCTTGAGACAAGATTTGGGGAGATGAGAAGCGTCACTAGGTGAAGCTATACCCCAAAAACCTCAGCCTCTAACTCACTAAATCACCGGGAATCGCGGATCACATGAACCAACACCAAGAACTCGGGCTCCTACAAATACTTGCGAATCGAAGGGGTTTCCCAGCGTTTGAGGGGTCAAGATCACACACAAAGATGCGCAAGGCATCCACCCATGATCCCCTCAAATAAATCCGAGAGAAAACGCCCTCAAATCAACAAATCGAGCGAAGAAAGAAACCACCCAAAAATAGCTCCGAAAATGACACGAAAATCACAAAGAGCTAGGAGATCATCATAACGCCGAATGATAGCTCCGAAAATGACACAAAAATCACAAAGAGCTAGGAGATCATCATAACGCCGAATGATTCCATACATCTAGAGGTTAGAGTCTGTACAAGAATCTAGCCTAAGGAAATACTGGGAAAAGAAGTAGTCCAGAACTTTCTACCGGGGGAGGAAACCCTAGATCCAGAGAGAGAGAGAGAGAGAGATGCCATCCACCTCTCCACTATATATATGAAGTCCACTGGAGGAGGCAAATGACTAGGCTACCCCTACAAATTAAAATGAAGATACACACCCCTTAGGGGCAATATGATCAAGTCTTCGGATATTCCCATCGAGCAGACACGCTTCCACCGCGGACTTGCTTCGCCTCGACGCAAGCCCCGCGATCACGCCACATGGCCCCTGCCTCGAAGCTTCCTGATGCTCCCGGATCACCATCTCCGTTGCATCGGGCCTCCGGACTTGGTTTTGCGGCCCAAACCAAGAAACCGTCCACCGATGGTTTTGTGGACAAACCACTAAACCCCGTGTGCAAGCTTTGGCCTCAAACCACCACCTTGCACCGGCCCATGTCCATGACTTCAACTTGCTAGTCTTGCACCGCACGGCTCACACTTGACCCCATCGGCCACCGGGTCCATCGAACCAAGCCTACTTGCCTCTCCATCACCCGGAGGCCACCACGGTTAAGGCCTTTCGTACTAGTTCTTCACCTGCACCAACACGAGTCAAGCCTCAACCTGTACCTAAACACTAAGCCAAGCATCAGTCCACACAACGTTGTCAATCACTCATCACTAAGGAGCGACCCTCCACTGGTCCTCAGACACACTTGGTCCTCATTTAAGCATAGGGGTGTGTTGGCAGTCGATTTCCATCAACCAAGAGCACTTGTTACACTTTGGTTTGAGCTTTGAAATATAACTAACCCGCCACTTGACATACTAATGATGTAACAAGTTCGCACTTGCATGTGGTTTTTGGAGTATGTTGTTTACGCAGGATTTAAGTACTTAAAGGAGCACTTTCGGGCAAGGTTCATCGAGCACTTTATGAGAAGATCATGAAGTCCGGTACAAGTCAAGACACGAAGTGAACATGACTCCAAATGACCTGAGGACCGAAGCATGAAGCCGTGAAACTCCGAGGACCTGAACAGAAGATGCGGGAGTTCGCGCGCCAAGTACCCTTATCTAAACCGTAGGGAAAATGATGTCAAGGACCCACATGAAGTTCGGCAAATATTCAAGAAGACATGAGAAGCGTCGGGGATTGAGCGGTGGCCGAACTGGGCTAAAATGGGCCTAGGCCGGCCGGCCCAGGTCGGCCGGCCCACCCCCTTTTTGGCTTGGTTCGCGACGCCCTTTGACCTACCGCCTCTTCAGTCTATTTATATCCCTTGTCTCCCACGGCCGCCGCATCCATTCATCATAGAGCCGTCGAATCGAGGAATACACACCGAAGGAAGCTGTCGCTGTTGTGAGTCCTCGATGTTGCCTAGGAGATGGCTTAGGCTAGACCCTAGCCGCCATGGTTGGCCCTGCGTGGTGAAGCCATGGTGGAGTTCTGGAGCCATGCCTTAGATTCATCAAGGTACATGTACTTTTGGCGGTGATATCAATCTAATCTTGCCTCTACTTTCGATCTACTTTGACGCATGCCTTCTATCATTCATGTGTGTAGCTAGCATATGATCTTAATAGGAATAGATCTAATCTATGTCTTGCGGATACACCAAAGTGGTGCACGGACTTACGAGTAGTCGTTCGGTGTTGATTACCTTCCGTAGTGACAGTATGATATAGGAAAAGCGTCGAACGAACGTGCAATGGATATCTCCTTATCATGGTATGAGGTTTAGGTTAGTTTATCACTTTGGCCAGAGTTGCAACTAGGAGACGGTAGGCTAGTGCTACCTTTTGGCGTGTTACCTTTTGGCTATCGAATGTGATCCATACATCCACCCGTGTTTGTATGTTAAACCCTTATGCAATCTATGTTTCAAGTAGGATTAGACCGGTTAGATGGAGAACCCTAGGTAGTTTGCTTCCGATCCACAGATTGATACCTTGGGTCACCCCTAAGTGAAAAAGGCCACACGTGATCCGTACGCTTGCGGATCGAAACACGACACGTGTTTCAAACGTCAACAAGTGACTTGAGCTCGCTGACTTGTTGTTCTTGCAAGTCTCTCTTCACCTTCTATAGCTCAGCTTTAGTGGCTTCAAGCACCTCCAGAAGCTAGAAAAATACAAGAACCTATCAATCCATAAAAACGATGCAAACTTAAAACTAACTAAATCTAACACCTATGAATTGTCTATAGCCTATCAACATCTAACACCAATCGAAGTGCAAATCTAAGGGTATGATGAAATATGAATCTATCATATATGATCATCAATCCTCCAGATCCCTAAATCTCGATATCCCCAACCCTAGGAAGATAGGGGAAAATATAGCGGCTCAAACCAGAGAACTAACCTTGTCGTGCTGTTTCATCCTCTCGTTGCTTGGATGTGGCGGCGCAACCATCTTCCCTTCGCCGCTAGGATCCACCATTCGTGCCATGAGCTGTTGCTGATCTGCGTAGCAAAAGTCGACAGTCTTTGCGAAGGCAGTGAAGTGTTTCGTCTTCGAATTACCGATTTATATTAAAGACTCACCTGAAATTTACAGGTGGGACCTGGTCAATGTAAAAAAAATCCCCTTCGAGTGGTAATAGGTTCAACCCACGGGAGGAGCACATTTTCTCCTTGTTTTACCGCCATATTTGTCTGCATTAACTTACATGGGGCATGCAAAATAATATAAACACAAATAAACTAATATAAAAAATCTTCTTGGCTGAAATAACACAAACTGCATCATTTCTTAGTGGTAGCCGCCTTTCGCTTCAGAATCAAAGGTCACGGGTTCGACCCCTGCTATTGACATTGTATCCTTTTAATTTTCCTCCCTTTTTTACCAGACTGACTTGTGGGACCCTATTAAATTTTATGATGAGTTGAAACACTCTATTTTTAAACAAATGCTTACATGTGGGACCCTGCAAAATTTTATGACGAGTTGGAACACTCTATTTTTAAAATAATGCTTACATGTTGGACTAAAGTTGGTTGATGACGCTGTTGCGGAGCTTATGGTGTCACAAAACTAGCTTGGAATAGGGAATGCTCGGCTACAGTACCAACCGTTATGACAAAAGTTTTTTTGTCACTAAATTTTCTTAGAAGTTAAATTTAATGACGAGATCAGCCAGGAACGTCATAAATCAATGACGCTAAAATGTGGTTGTGTCACTAGTCAATGATTTTCTTGTACTGAAATTCAAGAAAACGCGAGAAGCATCGTGGAGGAAGGTCGGGCCGAATCATGGAGAGCTCCTGCCCCCGATGACCGCCACATCCATTCATCGCAACTTGGTGAAACCTAGAAGCAAGCACCGAAGGAAGATGACTGCCGCTGCAAGTCCTCTAAGTTGTCTAGGAGATGGCCTAGGCCGACCCTAGCCGCCATGGCCTCCCTGTGAGGTTGTGCCATGGTGGAGTTCAGGAGCTACGCGTTCATCATCTTAGGTATGACCTCAGTGGTGATGATGTAATGTATACTTTCATGTGAGCAATAATTATCTTGCCATCCATTCTATTAGCAATTCAATGCCACCTTCTATGCTTTCTACTCATCTTGAATATGTTTCTCCCTTAGTGTAATACTAGTTTAGACTACGTAGCATGCTTTATGTAATCGCGGTGATTAGATCTAGTATGTCGACCCTTCAAGGTTTGTAGACACGTTCACTCATGGACATGCCCTTAGACTCCCTGCGCCTTTAAGGGAGCACCGTGACAGGATCATTTCCCTAAAAAGGCGGATGTTTTTGGGAGGTTGGCTGGAGGTAGATGCTTTAGATGAGATGCATGTTTGTTTGCTCATTTAGCTAGAACTACAACTAGAAGACAATAGGCCTAGTTACCCCTTCGGAGGAGCTTTACCTTTGCTGATGTTCATGGATGCGATCAACCTTGCGCTATCACTCATATCTATCAAGGTTACCCTTTATATGCAACCCATACTTCATAATAGTTTAGATTGAGTAGATAAGGTAGAGAACCTTAGCGGTTTGCTTCCGATCCACGGATTGATACCTTGGCTCCATACTCGAGGGAAAAAGGTACTACATGATCCGTAAGCTTGAGGTGAACCTTGGTGCGTTATTGAATCGTCAACAGCTGCCCTTCGAGATCATGTGTGATGCTAGTGATTATGCAGTAGGGGCCGTCCTAGGCCAAACTAAGGATAAGAAGCATCATGCGACCGCTTATGCTAGCAAGACACTGCCAGGAGCTCAACTTAATTATGCTACTACTGAGAAAGAGCTTCTTGATGTTGTCTTTGCTATAGACAAATTTAGATCATATTTAGTAGGAGCTAAGATCATCATTTACATTGATCATGCTACTTTGAAATACCTACTCACTAAGAAAGATGCTAAACCTCACATGATACGTTGGATCCTCCTACTCCAAGAATTTGACATTGAAATAAAAGATAAGAAAGGAGTAGAAAACTCTGTAGTGGATCAATTGTTGTGTATGCATTACACTAACATGCAGGAGCTACTGATAAATGACTTCCTCCGGGATGACATGCTGCTAAAGGTCACAGACTCCACACCCTGGTATGCAAATATTGTCAACTTGATAGTTGCAGGATATGTACCGCCAAGGGCAAGTAAGAGGAAATTGATCCATGATACTAAAAGCCACTTGTGGGATGACCCATACCTCTACAGAGTTTGTTCCGATGGCTTGTTGAGAAGATGTGTATCCACAGCTGAAGGAATGAGGATCATTGGGAAATGCCATGCGACACCTTATGGGGGACAATATGGTGCATTCCGTACTCAAGCGAAGATCTGGCAGAGTGGATTCTTTTGGCCCATCATGTATCATGACACAAGCTATTTCATTCGAAGTGTCGGAGGTGCCAAATGCATGGAGGAATCACCGCATGAGACGCAATGCCCCTACAAAATGACCAACAAGTAGAGTACATCCTGGGGCATCGACTTCATGGGACCTTTCCCAGAATCCTATGAATGTGAGTACATATTGGTGGTGGTTGATTATGTGTCCAAGTGGGTAGAGGCAATATCGTGTAGTGCTGCTGACTCCAAGCATGCTCGAAAGATGTTCCATGAAATCATCTTTCCTCGTTTTGGGATGCCAAGGATGCTCATTAGTGACGGAGGATCCCACTTCATCAACAAGAAATTCCGGAATTTCCTGAAAGAGCTTGGATCACAACACAATATTGCCACCATATCATCCCCAAACAAATGGTCAAGTAGAAACATCAAACAAGCAAATCAAGAACAATCTCCAAAAGACTGTGAATGAGATGGGGAAGGCATGGAAGACTGTGAGTGAGATGGGGAAAGCATATCATAGTGCCAAGATATACAAAGAAAAGACTAAAAAATGGCATGATAAGAAGATCAAGACAAAAGAATTCAAGCCAGGAGATAAGGTATTGCTCTTTATTTCCAAGGTCAAATTGTTTGGACATGGGAAGCATCGGAGAAAATGGGATGGACCGTACCTCATAGTTCATGCCTCGTCTCATGGAGCGATCACAATCCAAGAAGATGGAGGTAATATTTTCAAGGTAAATGGCCACTGCATAAAAACCTTATTGGAACCTGATAATAAAGAGTACAATGTGATCAATCTCATTGAAGAAACCTAGCCCTAAAATGAGCTCTAGTAATAACTAGGCTAGGTAACCTTTCTCTCCTAGTTTTGTTTTGTTTTCCTTTTGTTTCCTAATAATGCAGGTAAGGAATAAGTGTGGGGAAGTCTCCAGACTCCCAAATCATCGAATAAACAGCGAAGGTACCTACCTCTCTAACTCTCCCTGATTCATGAGTTCGAATTAATTGCAATCCTTATATGCTAAATCAAACTCATGGAATCATGCTCTACTCGCCCTACATGATTCCTGTGGTTGGCTTGCATATGTTTTATTCCATACCTATCATCTTGATGCTTGTGAACAAAAATCTTTAGGGAACTCATGCTCCTCTAAGTAGTTGGTGTTTGTGATATGGTATGATGATATGATCATCTCTCTAAGTGTTTGAGTACTTGGGAATTTTAATTGAAAAACCGAAAACCCTCTGCAAAGCTCCTCTTTGATATGCCAAAGTCCCACCAGAGCCATATGATGAGTTATCTAAAAACCTTATACACATAAGTTGCTTGTCTTTGCATTGAGCTTTCACTATGTGAAAACCTCAAATAGGTCACGCAGTATTTGTAGCGGCCCCTTAACACCCGTTACATGGACACGCATCTGTAATGGTTGTTGTTTGGCGGCCGTTACGCATAAGCGTGACAGGCTCGACCCCGACCACGCCACCACAATGCCCATTGCCAATGAGGACTTCTGGTAATGGGCTTCTTAAACGTCTATTACATGTTTTCTTTGTAACAGACGTTAAAATGTGTCCGTTACGAAAGTGAAACCTATTGGTAACGGTCTCTTTATGTACGTTAACGATCACTTTTGTATTGGAGACGTGTGGTTGTTAAGACGCGTCTCCTTTAATGACAACCCAATTGGAGATGCTTGTTTGGAGTCAGCATCTCCTTTGTTTTCTCACATCCGAGACGCGTGTTGTTATTACGCGTCTTTGTCTTTGCGTTCCGACTACTCTGCTATCTTTGACAACTACACTCGCTCTCTCTCCTCCGAAGGCCACTTGCTCTCTCCCCGTCGTCGTTCGCTGCCGCCAGCTAATTTATAGCGCTGCACACGTGCTCTCTCTCCTCAGAAAGCCGGCGCTGCAGCAGGCTGGTCGGCCGCATGCGTGACGGCAAAAGGTGACGGCGGATGTCGACCGTGGCGTTCCTCCGTGTCGTACGTCGCCGTCCTCCAAAGCAGCAGTTGATCCTCCTCCTTGGGCTCGGTGCCGTCCTCCATGTTGTTGCCGTCGCCATCGTCGTGGCCACGATGCCTCGTTCTCCTCCTTGGGCGCGCTCGCCTCGTAGACAGTCCTCGTCAAGGTGGAAATTGCCCCCTTTTATTGAACTTTGCTGTCCTAATCCTCTTACTCACTAGTTTTGGTGATGAATTAAGCTCATTTGATGTATGGAAATTGCAGATGGCTGCTGCTGCTCAGGCTTGGATTTACAGTCAGTCCCGAGATTGGGACAATTTCTTAAGTGGGGTCAATGGTTTTCTAGATTAAGTAGATGCGGATATGAGAAACCGTGGTGTTCAAGCAGTGCTTTGCCCTAGTATAGATTGCCTCAACCAGAAGAAGTTCGGACAACGAGACAACATTTTTCATTATTTGATCACACGTGGTTTCACAAAAAAAATACATGTGTTGGAATAAACATGGTGAGGAAGGCCTTAATGAAGTCGAAGCAGGATGCCTAAATGAAGGTGAAGCGCAACACCGTGCTTCCGGCCTTAATGAAGGGGCAGCGCGATGCCATGATGAAGACCTTGATGAAGGTGGAGTTTTTTTAGGAAAATGAATCATTCCCACCAATTGTGATGAGGCCTGAGGATATCAGTGATCAAAAAGTTACATGCTTCAATGATGGTGAGGTGTTGCAACGTGTGCACAATGTTGATTAAATGTTGTGGGATGTTGAGTTTCAAGGAGTGTATATAGCTTCTAAATTAGCGAGGCTAAAGCAGTTCATTGAAGATTCAAAGAAACCCCTCTATCCTAGTTGCCAGAAGTACTCTCACCTTTCTAGTGATCTAAAACTTCTGCAGCTTAAGGCAGATCATGGTTGGAGCAACAAAAGTTTCAAACAACTATTGGATCTCCTTAAGGACATTCTACCTGAGGGAAACCAAATAGCTGAGTCTGTCTATGAGGCAAAGAAGATAATCTGTCCTCTAGGAATAGAGGTTGAAAAATTCATGCTTGCAAGAACAGTTGTGTATTGTTCTGTGGAGATTATGAAGACCTTGACAAGTGCCCCAAGTGTGGGTTCAATCGATACAAGAGAAAAAAAGATGGTGGAGATGATAACAATGCTGATGATGACGAGAACGAGCCTGTGGAAATCAGAGGCAAGAAGAAGAAGAAGGTTAACATAGGGGCTCCTGTGAGGGTAGCATGCTATTTTTGCATCATTCCTTGGATGAGAAGATGGTTCACCACACGAAAGGAGGCCCAACTCTTCTGTTAGCATAAGGAAGGCCGAAAGAAGGAAGATAGCAAGCTTAAGCACCCTACAGATGCCAAACAATAGGAAAACATTGATTCCCACTTTGAGTGGTTTACCGGTGAAAGCAGGAACATTCGGTTCGCTATGAGCACAGATGGCGTGAACTCATTCGGTAACCAGAGCTCAAAAAATAGCACCTGGCCTGTCATGCTTTCACTATACAACCTTCCACCCTGACTATGCAAGAAACAGAAATACATGATGCTGACAATATTGGTCTCCGGGCCAAAGCAACCTGGCGACCGTATTGATGTCTACTTGAGGCCACTAGTTGATGACTTGAAGATACTTTAGAAGCCAGATGTGAAGGAGATTTGGGATGAGTTCGACCGTCAGGACTTCACATTGCACGCCATGTTGTTCACCACCATCAACAACAACCTGGCTCTTCGCAGCCTCTCTGGCCAGAGTAAAAGGAAAGGTGTAGCTTGCCCACACTGCTTGGAAGAAACTTGCGCAGTGTGGCTAAGAAATTCAAAGAAATTCTCATTTATGGGGCACCGTCGTTTCCTCAGCAAGAAACATGCCTACCGGGACATGGATTGTCAGTTTAATGTGGAAAAGGAGAATAGACAGGAGCCAATGCATGTGACTAGAGATCTGGTCCACTTGCAAGTCAAGGACATGAAAACTATCGAGGAGTTGCCCAAATTGACTAAAAAGAAACTTGGCAAACTTGGAACAAGAAATCAATTCTTGGGAGCTAGAGTATTGGTCACTTTTGGATGTGTGTCATTCGATTGACAACATGCACATCAAGAAGAATGTGGTGAAGCTACTTGTGGAACATTGCTACAACAGAAGTTGAAAGCAAAAGATCATAAAAATGCAAGGGAGGATCTTAAAGATACGGGCATTAGGCCGGAGCACTATGAAGAGGAAACAGACACGGGGACAGACCTTCCCGTTGCTGCAACCACCTTGTCAAAGGTAGAGAGAAAAAATTCTGTAAGTTTTTGCATGGTTTGAAAGTACCTTGAGGCTACTCATCGAACTTCAAGAGGCTAGTGTCGGTGAAGGACATGAAAATGAATTTCAACTTGATGAAATCTCATTGCAATAGTGTTGAGCTTGTTAATCCACCAAAGCCTTCCTTGGATTTGATACCCTTTGGAATACTCCTTTGGGGAAATGCTACAATGGTACTTCCGTGCGCTTGCGGACTCCTGTAACGTTAAGAATTACCAACCAGTATTTCTGGCGCTGTTACCAGGATGGGTTCCAAACCCGTTCATTGGTAGTTGCATTAAGAAATGTCAACAAGCATTTCTGGCGCCGTCGCCAGGGAAGGCTTAAGGATGACATATCAACACTTTGCATATGTTTATAATCATGACAGGAATAAAACAGTTCTCAATGCAGGCTAACTTGGATTGTCTTCTTTGTCTATCGATGATGAAGACAGGTAGTGCATGACTGGTTTCGACTTACCGCCGAATTTTACTAAAGATCCTGAGTCACTCGTAAGTAAGGCACGAACTCATTTCGGCTCTCCTCTGCGTGAACATTCAGAAGTCGATCCAGCTTCCTTTGTGCCATCCGCATCAACTTCCATGGCCAACGCTGTTGTCGAGAAGACTCTCCGTGAGTACTCTGCTCCCTCTGCTGACTAGGTGCCGACAGGCCCTGAGATCAACACCGAGAATGGAAACTTTGAGATCAAGACTGGCTTAATCACGCTGGTACGGGCTAGCCCATTCTGTGGCAAGCCTAATGAAGACGCGAGCGCCAACCTGCAGCAGTTCCTGGAACTGTGCAGCACCTTCACTATACGAGGAGTGGAGGAAGATGCTATTCGTCTACGACTGTTTCCCTTCTCACTCCTGGGAAATGCGAAGCAGTGGTTCCACGCGAACCGTGCAGAAATTAACACTTGGGCAAAATGCTCCGCAGCATTCCTCGCGAAGTTCTTTCTGTTGGGCAAAACCAATGTCCTTCGGGGGCGAATTTCAAGTTTCCAGCAAGTAGCAAGTGAGACTATCCCAGAAGCTTGGGAGAGGCTCCAGGAGTACATCCTGGCCTCTCCTCATCATGGGATGGACAACTGGCTTGTTCTTCAAAGTTTCTATAATGGGCTAACTTCGACAGCCCGAGGCCATATTGATGCTGCAGCTGGAGGAGCATTCTTCTCTCTTACTATTACTGAAGCTACTACACTGATTGAGAAGATGGTTACCAACCAAGGCTGGAGTGATGATCGACTCCAGCCACGTCAAAGGGGTACACATACCGTCAAGGAAGCGGATATGCTGCACGCCAAGATGGACCTAATGATGAAGAGAATGGATGATCTAACCAATGAGAAGGCCGCTATGGCCACCACTACTCAAGCTATGGATGCTCGCATGACATGCGAAGTCTGTGGTAATACTGGGCATTCAGGGAATTACTGCCCTGCTACTCAGGAGGATGTGATGTACATGAACGGCAACAACAACGGTTATCGTCCACAAGGAGGTCAAACGTGGAATCAATCACGCCCTTATTATCAATGAGGTAATCAAGGTAATTCTTTCAACCCAAACCAACCTTCCTTGAAAGATCTAGTGAAGGACTGAATAGGCGACCAGAGAGGGGGGGAGTGAATGGGAGCCGATAAAAATTCTTCCCTAAGGTCGAACTCAGCTATACCCGGATTGCCACTCCGAGTACTCACACACACAAAGGAAGCTCTAGACACGTCACAAACAAGCCCACAAGATCAAGAGACAAGCCTAGAAGCAAAGAGCGGAACCACAAGACAAGAAGCAAAGCACTTAGCCAAATCTGCGAAGTCCAGGGCGGACTGTCCGCAAGCACCAGGCGTACCGTCCGCGGGACCCAGGCGGACCGTCCGCAAGCACAGGGCGGACCGTCCGAAAAAGCAGACCAAACCTCCAGTACCGCACCGGGGAAAAACGGACTGTCTGACGGTTCACTACGGACCTTCCGACCGTCATGGACCGTCCGGGCCTTCCTCGTGGACTGTCCGCCAAACTTGTTGCCACCGAACCAAAGCAACTCAACGGATCGAAACTCGAGCACACAAGAACTCGCGAAGAACACGAAGAACACCAACGCTGCCTGGGCCTCGCGGACCGTCCGCACGGGCCTCGTGGACCGTCCGCCAAGCACGAACAGAACAGAAAAATGCTCGAGCTCAGGAGTCAACTCCACCTTTCCATCAGCGGATGTCCCAAATGGCTAGAGCTCTTGAGACAAGATTTTGGGGAGATCAGAAGCGTCACACAAGGAAGCTATGCCCCAAAAATCTCGACCTCTAACTCCCTAAATCACCGGGAATCGCGGATCACACGAACCACCATCATGAACTCGGGCTCCAACCAAAAACGCACGAATCGAAGGTGTTTCCCGACGTTTGAGGGGTCAAGATCACACACAAAGATGCGCAAGGCATCCACCCATGATCCCCTGAAAGAAATCTGAGAAGAAACGCCCTCAAAATCACGAATCGAGCGAAGAACGAAACCCCCCCAAAAATAGCCCCGAAAATGACACGAAAATCACAGAGGACTAGGAGATCACCGCAACGCCGAATGCTTCCATACATCCAGAAGTCAGAGTCTATACAAGAATCTAGCCTAAGGAATACAGAGGGAAAAGAAGCAATTCAGAGCAATCTACCGGGAGAGGAAACCCTAGAGTCCAAGCGAGAGAGATGCCATCCACCTCTCCGCTATTTATACGAAGTCCATCGGAGGGAGGTAAATGACCACGCTACGCCTACAACTTGAAATGAAGATACAACCCCTCAGGGGCATTTTGGTCAAGTCTTCATCGGACCGACACGCTTCCACCGCGGCTTCGCTTCACATCGACACAAGCCCCGCGATCACGCCACGTGCCCCCCGCCTCGAAGCATCCCGAAGCTCCCAGCTCACCATCTCCGTCGCCTCGAGCCTCCGGGCTTGGTTTTGAGGACCAAACCAAGAAACCGTCCACCGATGGTTTTGTGGGCAAACCAACAAACCCCGCATGCAAGCTTCGGGCTCCATTCGCTACCTTGCACCGGCCCATGTTCACGAAGTCTGCCCGCCAGTCTTGCACCGCACGGCTCGCACTTGGCCCCATCGGCCACCGGGTCCATCGAACCAAGCCTACTTGCCTCTCCATCACCCGGAGTCCGCCACGGCTAACGCCTTTCGCGCTTGTTCTTCACCTGCACCTACACGAGTCAAGCCGCAACCTGTACCTGCACACTTAGCCAAGCATCAGTCCACACAACGTTGTCAATCACTCATCACTAAGGAGCGACCATCCACTGGTCCTCGGACACACCTGGTCCTCAATCTCCCCCTTGATGAGTGCATTGACAACACCCATAGGAGTCACATAGAGAAAAAGAAAAGAAAACAACCACGAACACAAACCACCAAAGCAAGTGATCCAAAGCCAAAGAACAAGTGAAAACACGATCACTCGCCAAACCAAGTCTCGCCCCCCTAAGACAAGGGCAACGGCTCGACACAGCCGAGACAAAACAAAGCTCACAAAGAGCACACCACAACGCATAAAACTCAGGCAAATCCAAAGGAGCTCCCCCTGCACATATGCAAACTCCCCCTGAGCAAATGCAACCTCTTCTTCTCAATTTTTCTCCTCACATGCAACATCTCACAAATGCATATCAATTTTCCACAAAATCTTCCAATGCATGAAAATTCTCCCCAAATGTGCATAACTCCTTCCCTTATCATACATAACTCTCCCCCTTGTTGACAATGCATGAATCAAGGTATATGAAACTCTTCCCCTTGTTTTCATGAAAAATGCATGTCAAAGCATATATACAATCTACCAAGCTTCTCAAATATACAAAGAGCACAACAAAATGCTACATATGAGACATAGAGCAAGCAAAGTAGATATGGTGTAGTTAGCACATTGCCATCAAGAAGGTAGAGACATATAAGCATGTGACATGGCCAAAAGCATTTTTAAGCAATTTTCACAAAGAACCATTCATCTCATGAGCAAGACCCTATCCATAGCAATTTGAGCATAAATACGCTAGATCATCCAAAGTTTATGCAACATCACAAATTCTCATCAGAAGATCATTATAAACGCCCACAAGATACTCAAGTCATGTTAAAGCCACCGAGGCATGTGTCTACTTCTTAAAATGAGACTTCTCATGGTAGACAACATGCTATGGTTTAGCACCCAAGATATGAATATCAAAGCATAAAAACATGATTAGGAGCTGATTTTTCAAGCATAAGGCAATTCATACACCAATTTCATTTTCAAGTTTAAACATGGTACATGAAGTGCCTTTGCAACAAAAAGAAGCTTATGCTCCTCCCCAAGCAAGCAAAAGGGCTAAACATTTACAATGACAAAAGGTCTTTGACCCCAAGCAAAGAGAACATGATTCTCAAGCACAAACTAAACATGATATAGGCATTTAAGCACAAATTAAGCATAGACAAGCATCTACTCATGAGAGACAACAATTTAGCATTTTCATAAAAAGAAAGCTATCTCAACATAAATATATGGCAAAACCATCAAGAGCATAGCATTCACATCCACAATTTACCAAATATGCACATATCACACATATAGCACATCAGTAATCAAAGTATATAAGAGAAGCTTTTCCTAGCACAAGTGATCCAAAGATGGCTATCCTACCAGGTTTTGTACAGAAATTAAAATGCATGAAGGAAATGCAATAAAATGAAACATATGACACATATATACATGAGAAGCTCCAAGACCCAGCTAGAAAGGAAAGCACACCCCAAGTTCACCCCGCAAGCGAGTGAAAGTGACTTGGTCAAGTGGTTTGATGAAAATGTCGGCTAGCTGATCTTGGGTAGGGACATAGGACAAAGATATGTTTCCCTTCTCAACATTGTCCCTCAGAAAGTGGTACCTCACTTCTATGTGTTTCATTTTGGAGTGAAGGACATGATTTTTGGCTACACTAATGACTGGTGCTGTCGCAGAAAAGTGGAACCTGGGAGCACTCCTCACCAAAATCACTCATGGTGTAGGTCATCCAAAGCAGCTGGGAACAACAACTAGCAGCAGCTACATACTCGGCCTCTGTAGTGGACTGGGCTACACTGGGTTGCTTGCGAGATGACCAAGAGACCAAAGAAGAACCAAGGAACTGACAACACCCAGAGGTAGACTTGCGGTCTAATCGACACCCAGCAAAATCAGCATCGGAGTACCCGTGAAGTCTGAGTGTCGAGGAGCAGAATACCAAAGACCAAACTTAGTAGTGTAGTTCATGTACCTGAAAATCAGCTTGACGGCTTGCCGATGTGAAGTCCTCGGTGAAGCCTGAAAACGAGCGCACAGACACACACTGAACTGTATGTCCGGCCTCGTCACCGTCAAGTAGAGGAGGGAGCCGATCATGCTCCGGTACTCCTTCTGGTCCATGGGATCGCCGTCCTCGTCCGCGTCCAAAGCGGTAGTGGTACTCATCGGTGTAGTCAGCAGCTTGGAGTCGTTCATGCCAAACTTCTTCACCATGTCCCTGGTGTACTTCGCCTGATGTACAAACGTTCCATCCTTGCACTGCTTGATCTGGAGGCCTAAGAAAATCTGCAGCTCGCCCATCATGGACATCTCAAATTCCATGCTCATGTCATCTGCAAATCTAGCAACAAGATCATGAGAAGAGCCACCAAAGATTATGTCATCCACGCATATCTGAACAATCAAAAGGTCATTCCCATGCTTAAGGAGAAACAGGGTCTTATCAACTGTGCCAATCACAAACCCCTTACTCAGCAAAAAGCCTCTCAACCTGCCATACCAAGCTCTAGGTGCCTGTTTCAACCCGTAGAGCGCTCTCTGGAGTTTGTATACACGGTGTGGGTATTTCTCACTCTCAAACCCCGGGGGTTGCCTCACATACACTTATTCCTCTATCACCCCAATCAAGAAAGCACTCTTGACATCCATTTCGTACAACTTGAACCCTTTAGCCACGGCAAAGGCTAGAAGGATCCTAATCGCCTCCAAATGGGCCACAAGGGCAAATGTCTCCTCATAATCTATGCCCTCTTTCTGGTTGAACCCCTGAGCCACCAACCTCGACTTGTTTCTCACAACCATCCCATTCTAACCCTCTTTGTTCTTCCACACCTGCTTGGTACCTATGGGACGACAATTTGGTGGTGGATCGACTAACACCCAGACTTGGTTTCTCTCAAAATTCTCCAACTCCTCATGCATGGAATTCACCCAATTCTCGTCAGACAAAGCGTGTCGAATATCTTTGGGCTCAAACGACGCAACAAAAGCAGAGTGAGCGAAATGAGAAGTGTTCCTTGACCTCGACCGTGTAGTGCGTTCATGAAGGTCACCTATGATCGTCGTCGGTGGGTGATCGATCTGTACACGCTGGGGAGCATCTCGCCTGGACACAACCTCCCCCTCAGTAGCAGCCTCCACTCGAACAGCCTTAGTCATAGTGGATGTCGGGGATGGTCCATCCTCGATCGTCGCCGTAGTAGTGGAAGTAGCATGTGCACGATCAGCCACGGGAGCACCACCATCATCATCGTCGTCATCTCCATCTTCATCCTTCTCATCCTCAAAGATCCTCGCTCCAATCTCCTCGTCACCTGCACACTCAAAAGCAGAAGAGCAACATGGCTGTGTCTCGTCGAAGGTAACCTCGCAAGTCTCCATGATTCGGTTAGTGTCAAGGTTGAGCACACGATATGCTCTAGAATGAATTGCATAACCAAGAAAAATCCCATCCGAACATCTAGAATCAAACTTATCCAACTTGCCCTTCTTCAGAATGAAACACTTGCAACCAAAAGCTCTAATGTGACTCACCTTGTGTTGTCGACCATGCATCAACTCATAAGAGGTCTTCTTCTTAAAAGCACGAAGGAAGATGCGATTTGAGACACAGCAAGCGGTATTGACCGCCTCAGCCCAGAAACGCCTAGGAGTCCTATGCTCATTGAGCATCCTCATGGCCATCTAACAAAGGGTCCGGTTCTTCCTCTCCACTACGCCATTCTGGCAAGCGATGTATGGAGAAGAGTTCTGATGATCAAGACCAAGATCACTGCAAAAGGCATCAAAATGAGAGTTTTTAAACTTCGTGCCATTGTCACTGTGTATAGCTCGAATGCCATCACCATGTCTCTCATTCTTCAACCTCAAGATCAAGTCCCGAACAAAGCCAAATGTCTCGCTCTTATCCTCCAAAAAGAAAACCCAAGAGTACCTCGAAAAATCATCAACAACCACAAGAACATACCACTTCCCACCCGCAGAGCGAACTCGAGTTGGGCCAACCAAATCCAAGTGCAACAGCTCACAAGGTCGCTCGGTCATGACCGCAGTCAGATGGGCGTGAGAAGCAGCAACCATCTTTCCATGCCGACAAGAAGCACAAACCAAATCCTTCTCAAATTTCAACTTAGGCAATCCTCAGACAAGATCAAGACCACTCAAGCGGGAAAGCAACTCAAAGCTCAAGTGTCCCAACCTCCTATGCCACTTCCAAAGCTCGGCCAAAACGCCAGCAATAAAGCATCGAGGAGGACCAACAAACTGGGAAAAGTCGGCACGAAAGATTTGACCCTCGGGGACGATCGTACAGACAAGATCGCCTCGAGAATCAAGCACACGAGAGGCACCCGACTTAAAATGAACCTCAAAACCTTCGTCCAGTAACTGAGATACTGACAATAGGTTAAAACCAAGTGACTTGACCAGGGCCACACTTCTTAAGGTCACCTTACTACTCACCTTCACCATACCTTCAGCAAGCACTCGTCCTCTCCCATTGTCCCCGAAAGTGATGTACTCCCTCGTACTCACCGGGGTGAGGCTGGAGAACCACCCATGATCTCCGGTCATGTGTCGTGAGCAACCGGAGTCGATCAACCAAAAGTTCTCCAAGCCTCCCACCTGCAATAAAAAACGAGAACGAGAATGAGCAAGCGACTCAACACTAGGGTTAGTACGAAAAGAGTCAAACCAGTGTCGAGCCATTTGCTCAAAAGAAGGGTTAGCAAACTCCATCCTACCAGAACCTCTAGGCAGAGCCCTCTCACGCCTACCACCAAAGGACCTATCACATCTCACTGGAGGAGTACGCGCACCACGAGGGGAAAAATGTGGCCCGTAGTCCATCTGAGACCCAAAGCTCCGATCGTGCCTCCCAAACTCGTAACGGTCACGAGAAGGAGCACGCCGAGCCAACTCACCACGCCCAAACCCAACACGCCTATCTCTCTGAGGGAAACCACCTCTACCTCCACGAGTGGGAACTGTACGCACATACACCTCACCCCTAGGTAGAGGCCCTCTACGAGGCTCAGGCACACCACGAGCAAGGTGGTACCTGTCCTTGTATGCCATCTCCCTAGCAAACCTCTCATCCCTCTTTCTCCAGAAACAGAACTCATCCTTTCCCAGGCTGTGGCTTAGGTGGTGGCTTTTCTGTGGTCTTCTCAACACCTTTCTCTCCTGACTTCCCATCAAAGACACTCCCCTGGGTGCTCACAAACTTGATGGGTTTTTGGTAGTTTTCAGCTTTGTGGGGGAACACTGGTGGATCTGGTGTTGTGTCTAGCTTGTTTCTGAGGTGGTTTGGCTTGGGTGCAAATTTGTTCATTGGTGTGGTATGTGGTGGAATCGGGATCTCTCTAGCTTTCTCTTCTCCCTCACCACTCTTCTCACCACACTTGTCAGCCCCCAACGCCTGACCATGAAATCTCTTAAACTGATCCAACATCAAACTCAAATGTGGCTCATGCCCAGACAACCACCCCATCATTTTCCTCAACTCATCATTTTCATCCTGCAGACGATCAACATAGTGTGCAAGTTCCATGTTTTTCAAAGCATGCATTTCACAGGTAGAGCATGATGTGGGAAGAGGAGCTTTCAATGCCGCCTCAAGAGACACAATTCTAGTGTGAGATTCATCTAGCCTAGCATGCAAAACAGAACATGAGGTACAAGCACCTATCAAAGCTAGCCTAGACTTCAATTCATCACACTCAATCCTAATCACATATAGTTCCTCCAAAGTAGAGGCATGCTTCTCCTTGAGAGCAGTCAAATCAGCAAGAAAAACTAAACAATCACCACAGTCAATCTCATCGGACACAACAGGAGCAGATTTCAAAGAGACTATCTCATTTCTAGCATCCACAAGCAAGGATTCAAGCTCAGCTATCTTGTCCTTAGCATCACCCAACAAAGACCTAAATTCCCTCTTCTCCTTGTTGGACTTTCTAAGCACATCATCACGGTTATCAAGCAACTCATTCAGCCTAGCATTCTCCTCTAGCAAGAAGTTGGGATCCTGTCGTACCTCTTCTTCGGAATCAAAGTTTGAATCCGAGCTGTGCTTCCCACCCTTCTTGGAGTGCGTCATGCCGCAAAAGCCTCCTTGTGTGATGAAGCTTAGGCCGGTGAAGTTCTTGCCCGTGTGCCGCTTGTCCTTGCGCCTTTCTTGCTCTTCCTCGCTGCTCGAGTTGGAGGAAGCATCACTTGATGTCGAGTCGATGTCGCTCGCTCCGGCCACCATCGCTCGAGCGGTCTTCTTCTTGTGGCCGCCACTCTTCTTGTGCATTCTCTCGCCCTTGTCCTTGTGCTTGTCCTTGTAGTCGTTTCGGTAGCGATGCTTGTTGTAGTCATGCTTGGGCTTGCCCTTGTAGTCGTTCTTGATCTCGATGGCTTCAGGGCATTCAGCGATGAAGTGTCCGTGCTTCCCGCAACGATAGCACATCCCCAAGCTCCGCCTTGCATTCTTGCGGTTCTCGTACATCCGCCCAAACCTCTTGCTCAACAAAGTGAGATCGTCCTCGCTCAGCACCTCAAAGTCCTCATCTGGTAAAGACACAAGACAAGACAAAGAGAAACCACCAGAGTTAGCGTTGGACCTTGATCCTGAGACAAGAGCCAAACTATGAGGACCAGTGGGGCCCTCGCTCTTGGCTCTCAAGCCACGATCAACCTCCGAAGACCTGAGCTTGGAAAACAGCTCAGCCAGCGTCAGCGTATCATACACGCTCGACTCCTCAATGGCCTCGACCTTGGCACTTCACACGGACCTATCCAGGGCATGCAAAAGCTTGATAGCTTGATCATGATCCGTGTATGGGAGCACTGTCACATTGGCCCTCAAGTTGTTGACATGTTCTTGTGTTCTTCGCCTGTTCATCATTTAGAGGCGCGTGTTCTTCACGAACACGCCCCCTCGATCTAGTTGATTAGGTGCGCAAGTTTGTATCTCGTTTGTTCGTCATTTAGAATAAAGTGGAGATGCTTGCATGCTCTAATTAGAATAAAGTGTGTTCGTGATTCCTTTCTAATAGTTTATGCTAGGTTGCATGAGTAGACTTTTTCCTCTGCTAGTGCGTAGATCCTGAGTTTGTGCGTTCGTCTGTTGCAAGTCGTTCGTATACGTTGGAAGCACAGTACGAGGTCAAGTGCTCTCTTGCATGCCTCTAGCATAGGCTAGTAGTTCCGTAGTTGGGTGAGATCAGTTCTCTTCCGTGGTCGTAGCTCTATTAGTATAGAGTGCCGTAGTTCGTTGGCTACGGCAGTAACCAAAGCGTGGACGTTGTGACACGCTACCCGTTATCATTCGTTCGGCTTATCCCAAGGTTAGGTAGAGGCAGTCCAGGAGGTGGTGACAGCCCTTCTGGCCCTCGTTGATCCTCCGCGGCTGGATATAGTCAGAGTTTCGTTCCACATAGATCCGCGTGCCGGAGTCGCCTATTAAGTCAGGGCTATTGGTACCCTAAGCCAAGTTCTATCTAGAGATCGACCTTTAATCCCAGCTACAGAGCTATCTTTAGGAATCCTCTCTACCCTTGCCTCTTATCTAGGTGTGTCCTTGGACCGACTATACGAAGTTAGTGCACACTGTTCCCTTGGATTGGATACCCTTGGAAT
This sequence comes from Cenchrus fungigraminus, assembly GCA_036936925.1. Classification (NCBI taxonomy): domain Eukaryota; kingdom Viridiplantae; phylum Streptophyta; class Magnoliopsida; order Poales; family Poaceae; genus Cenchrus; species Cenchrus fungigraminus. The sequence continues at coordinate 7,151,851 of CM072775.1, read as the reverse complement.
ACTCTGAGGTGTAAACTACAACGGTATCAGTGCGCTTGCGGATTTATTTCGTGTGGTGCTAAAATACCCAACAATGATCAAAATGGATATATTATTTGCCTACTTTGGAGTTCGGTTGCAAAAGATATCAAATGCCCAATCTATTATGGGACGTTGATGTCATCACGACGTCAGCACCCCGTCAGCACGCATATGGACGCGCAGGAGGGCATTAGGCAGTGCCACATGGCGGCCGGCCACTGGCCACTGTGGCGTCAACGCGCAACGTGCATGAGCGCACGGGACGCAGCGGGCGCACCACGCGGCGGCACCCCGTTGGCGCCCGGCTGAACGCGAATCACACCCTTGAGCAGCGTGCGTGCGCGAGGGAGGACCGGGCCGAGGGGACAGGTGGCGCGCGGTGGATGGCCGCCTATACGTCGGTTGGCCAGCCCAGGCGGTTCGCCACCTAGTTCTGCCGGTTTTCTCCTTTTCCGTTTGGTTCAGTGCCCAGAAGTCTTGTTCAGCTCCAGTTCTCAACCCTAAGATCCGGTTTTTGCCCGAATATTTCTCCCACCGACTTGGGGAAATGTGCCACACACTGTTCCTTGTCAGGTGGCGTCACAAGAAGGAGGAAATAGGGGGAAACAAGGTGCAAACACCTCCAAACTCCTTTGCCACTCCCCTCTATAAATAGGAGGGGAGGGGGTCATTTAGAGGACACACTTTACCCATCGAAGGCTCCTCTCCTAGCTACAGTTAGAGTAGAGAGAGGGAGGCATGTGCCTCTACGATGTCGCTGTTCTTCATTTAGACTAAAGTGAGTATTCTTGTGTTTTCTATTTAGACCTTAGTAGCATTCATGCATAGGTGATATGTTCATGTGTTCTTCGTGTGTTCTTGAATTAGAGGCTTGCGTTCTTCATGAACACAACTGTTTGATCTTGTGGAACAAATTCATAGTTCTCATATCCGTTTGTATGCTTGTTCGTCTATTAGAATATAATCGATACTCCTGCATTTCCATTTAGACCAAAGTGGCATTCGTGATTCCTCCTAGCTTTATGCTTGGTTGCATGAGTAGTCTTTTTATGTTAATGCGTAGATCTTCCGTTTATATGTCTGTGTGTTGTATGAAGTTCGTATTTGTTGCCAGCATAGCACAGGACTAGGTGCTCTCTTGCATGCCTTTAGTGTAAGCTAGTTCTTCTATAGTTGAGTGAGATCAGTTATCCTCCTTGCAGATTCGTCGCTCTATATTAATATAGAGTGTCATAGGTTGCTACGCACCGCGAGATAGCGTAGTCTGGCTATAGTAGTAATCAGTAGCATAGACGTAGTGTCTAGGCTAAGGGTTATCCTTCGTTTGCCCTACATCCCACGAATTGGTAGAGGTAGATCGCAGGTGGTGTCATACGGGCATCCTGGGGCCCACCGCAGGGATGGGCCTACCCGTAAGATAACTACCTGCAGGACTCTCTGTCTACTTGTGGGCCACGGCTACTGAAGTCGTGGGCCACCCGGACTACTCAAGACTACACAGGATTAGTACTAGACTAGGAAGGCATATCCTGTACACTGCTTATAGCTACTCCCAGTCATACCCGCCTAGTACTCCTATACCAAACCGACTTGTAACCCTCCTCCCCCCGGTACATATAAGGCGAGGCAGGGACACCCCCAATCAACACCTAAAACTTACGCAATCAATCAAGAGCCACACAGCATACATGACGTAGGGTATTACGAACATTGCGGTCTGAACCTGTCTAAATTGTGTGCCCCGTGTCTCACCTTCGAGTTCTTGATCTCGGCGAGCCCCACCACACAATCAACTACCTTAGGCTCCCCCTGGGTAGGTTTGCCGGGACTTAACACCAACAGTTGGCGCGCTAGGTAAGGGATCTTGTCGTAGATCCGCTGGCGAACTCGATGGTTTCAATCACCATCAAACCCACCGTCGCTTTCGAACAAGGCGACTGATGAGCCCATGGCTCCTCAAATTTATGCAGCATGTGAACTTGAAAAGTCGTGCATCAATTCAACTAATTCTTATAGTAATACTATAAATAATATTCCTCAGTTTGGTGGTATTCTATTTATTGAGAAATATAGAATGAATATGGGGAAATTTACTAGCACTGGTCTGTCATCAAATATCACTTTTAGAGGTGCTATGTTACTCAGAACAGAAACGAAAAAGAAGCCAGACAAATATGTATCTATTGGTTTTATGCATATGGAGATCATAGAGGATTTTCCATCTTAATTCTGAGCGCAATAGTTTTCTTTGCTTATCTCTACAGGCAAAGAACGAAGCCACGTTGAGGTATCTATAGATGGCAAAAATTCCATGTATATTTTATTCTATCTATATACTTGCTGGTCTATGTACGAGATTAGCATAGGAGCCGGATTACTTTAGTATTTTCCTTTTTTTTAGTTGTGATGTGCCTACGTGCGCGTCGTCTTAGAGGAGTCCAGCAGTCCAGCTCCAGCTTAATTATAATTTATTAGTCTAGCCAGGTCAACTTAGCTTTGGTCATGTTGGAGTCAGACTTGAGTCCTGGTGCCTGCGTGCACTTAAGTTGGGTTCGCAGACTGGTTTTGATCATGTTTCTTGGTCGAGAGTTTTCCTCCGAAGAAATAGAGAGGCGGCTTTCGCTCATCATCCGGCCGATCCTTCCCCGGATTGTGTGGAGTGCGTGCTCGAACTGCCGCAGTTTGGTCGCGCCTCGGATTCCTGTCGGAATTCCATTTTTCTCATCGTGGTTCGTTACAGCCGCGGGTGCAAGAAATCATCTAGAGTTTGGTTTTCAATCTCTGTAACCTAATCCCTATGTCCATCTTGCTACATACTGTTCTTGTTGGATTGATCACGCGGAAATACTTTATCCTATTTAGTTCTCTAAGAATTGTGGCACTAGGTTTTCCTTGCTGCGAGAGCCATCTGCTATATGATAGAGCTGATTGGTCGGCCATATACATCTCAATTTAATTAACTTTTATATATAAGTTAAACGCTGATTGGTCCTTTCTGCCGTGAACTACTAGTGAGACACATCTATTCATTTTCCTGCCTTTCACTTGATTGGTCAATTAAATATTATCAGCTATACTTGACCAGTGACAATATTCAGAAGTGATTATAATTGGCACTTTGGTACCGTGAAAGATTGGGGCCTAATCCCCGGCACAGTAAGTGTGTCCTTATTAGTGACACATTCGTCTTTGGCTCCTGGGTCCACTACAAGAAAATTGTTGATTAGTGATACAACCACATTCAGCGCCATTGATTTATGACGTTTCTGGCTGATCTCATCATTAAATTTCACTACCGAGCAAATTTAGTGAGGAAAAAAACTTCCGTCATAACGGTTGGTACTGTAGCCGAGCATTTCCTATTCCAAGCTAGTTTTGTGACGTCATAAGCTCCGCAACAGCGTCATAAACCAACTTTGGTCCCACATGTAAGCATTATTTTAAAAATAGAGTGTTCCAATTCGTCATAAAATTCTGAAGGGTCCCACATGTAAGCATTCTTTCGAAAATAGTGTTCTAACTCGTCATAAAATTTTGCAGGGTCCCATATGTAAGCATTTGTTTAAAAATAGAGTGTTCCAACTCGTCATAAAATTTAATAAAGTCCCACAAGTCAGTATGGTAAGAAAGGAAGGAAAATTAAAAGGATACAATGTCAATAGCAGGGGTCGAACCCGGGACCTTTGATTCTAAAGGGAAGACGGCAATACCACTCAGACATGAGGCAGTTTGTGTTATTTGAGCCAAGAAGATTTTTTTATATTAATTTATTTGTGTTTATATTATTTTGCATGCCCCATGTAAGTTAAAGCAGATAAATATGGCGGTAAAAGAAGGAGAAAATGTGCTCCTCTCATGGGTCGAACCTATTACTACTCAACGGGGATTTTTTACATTGACCAGGTCCCACCTGTAAATTTCAAGCGAGTCTTTAACATAAATCGGTAATTCGAAGGCAAAATGCTTCACTGCCTTCGCAAAGATCTCGACTTTTGCTACGCAGATCATCAATTCGAAGGTGAGACTTTTGGCACGAATGGTGGATCCTAGCGGTGACGGGAAGATGGTTGTGATGCCACATCTAAGCAACGAGAGGATGAAACAGCATGACAAGGTCAGTCCTCTAGTTTGAACCGCTATATGTTCCTCTATCTTTCCAGGGTTGGGGATATCAAGTTTTAATGATCTGGAGGATTGATGATCATATATGTTAGATTCAGATTTCATCATATCCTTAAATTTGCACTTCGATTGGTGTTATAAGTTGATAGGCTATAGACAATTCATAGGTGTTAGATTCAGTTAGTTTTCAATTTGCATCGTCTTACGATAGGTTCTTATATTTTAGTAGCTTTTGGATGTGCTTCAAGCCATTCATCGTTTTAGGGATTTTTCTCAAAGTGCACAATTGATAGGATTGATAGGTTCTTATATTTTAAATTTGCATCGTTTTATGCACTACAAGAAATCATTTAATCTGTGACGCAATCATTCTATTGCGGATTAAATAAAATTCGTCGCAAATCAGCATCCATGACGATTTAAATTTTCGTGGTGGAATGAGCGTCATTGATTAAATCTGTCGACGCTCCTTACTAAACGTCGCAGTCTGTGACGTATCTGGATCGTCACGAAGTAGCCCGAGGCCCATGCAGCCCAACCCCTAGCCCACTATTCGTGATGAAATAAATTGTCATGATTGCTGCTGACTTGGATGTGACATGGCTGCTGACTTGGAGGTGACATGGCTGCTGACATGGAGGTGACGTGGCTGCTGACTTGGAAGTGACGTGGATGTTGACTTAGATTTGACGTGACTGCTGACATGGACAATAGGTGATGACATGGACAGTGATGAGTATGATGACGTGGCATGCTGACATGGATTTTGTTTGTTTTTTTGCACGTGGAATTTGATTTAAATCAATCCATTCTCATTTTAGCCCATTTCACATACAGCTCATTAAATCAATCCATTTTCATTTCAGCCCAAATCAAAATAAAAACCAACCCATTTTCAAAGAAGATTAAGCATCTCTTTACAAGCATAAATAATAATCCAACATCTCATCACAACAAATGAAGCATCTCATCACAACAATAATACACATGGCACATATATTTTCATCTAGCATCAAAAGCCACCATGGCAAAAGCTCTAGTTTGACCTCGAACTCAACAAACTACTTCATCTCCTCTTGGTCCATTATCCTTTTATATTCTGGTTCCTGCAATTGCATTGACAAGTCATCCATTTGTTGGTTCAGCAAGAACTAATGTTCTAGATAATTATACAAAGTAAGATTGGGAACCTATGAAACTAGAAACATTAAATACATGAAAGTAATATTCAAAGATGGCAGATACTTTGCAAAAGATTTAGAGTTGAAACTGACACCATTTTCTGCTAATAGTACACTTGCTGTTACTAAAACCAACACAAGCAAACAAGGGTGCTATATACTAACCTAGTAACAGGTGACTGCATGTTTTAGATAATGACTCAGTCTCTGATTATTCGTAGCAACATATGGAACAACACATGCATTTCTAGTGATAATTAGATGTTACATACAATTTTTTAGATATGAGCAGTAGTGTAAAGAATCCAACTTGCTAAATCAATGAGCAGTGATCAAAAGAGCCCACTTACATAATCCAGTAACATGAGTGGAAAGGAAAGGCAGCCACTCAATGGATGCAGCTCCAAGATTCAGATCCGCCATCAAGCGCACATGCACATATAAAAAACATAAGAAAGCTAAGAGTCAGTTAGAGATAAGTAGATCAGCAATGAGCAGTAGAAAAATGAGTATTGTTCATCTCTTAAGATTTCCACAATCAAATCCTGCAACAAGCACACTAGCCTTTGATAAAAATGTACACCAGCCTTTGATAAAATGTGTGAGAGAAATATAGCAATGAATCATTTCAGTTAGAGGAGTACATGAATTTAAGTCAGATCCTGCAGCGGAATCAACAATGCAAAATAGAACTCATAGTCAGGACTAAGAAAAGCATTACTGATGTTCCAACAATGCAAATGGTGCTTTCAATTACAATTGTCAGGTTATAAACATGGGTTCCACACTACATGGGTTGATACACGCAATCTACATGGGTTGATACACGCAATGCAACCAAGAGCTTGGCAAAATAAAGGTGCCCTGTTTCACAAAGAAAATAAAAGGGCAGTCTTGAACAAGACATAAGAAACTACCATACTGACCAGCCACACAAACACATATGGAAATCATTGAAAATAGCAAATAGGTGCTCTTATTTGAGCGAGCAGTATGTGCGGAAAGCAGATACCTCTGCGTACTTGACAACAGGAAGGTTGGCAACCCGGCGGGACCTCCTCGGAGGCGAGGGAACCACGACTGCACTTGAAGATCATGTGCCTATTCTACTTGCTTCTCTTCCCCTGCATTGAAATTGAAAATTGGGAAATTAACACTGGTGTGCATATACAATGCTCAAACAAAGCCTTAAAGCAATTGACATGCTCTGTTTTCATCATAGGCATATATGTGATAGCATCATCTATCAAATTTTGGGGAAAACAAACTGAAATCAACATTGTCACGACGTCACGACTCAAATCTTAGTACTGTGCTTCAACTTCCACATAAGAAAGCAACACTAGAATCAAAACTAGATGTCACTAAAGATACAAATACCCAGCAAGCAAGTCACTAAAAAAGTTCAGATTATACAAATGCTCTATCACAAACAATTAGACTAGACAGATCCAACATAGCACAACACTAATCCAATCCCTGATTAAAGCTAGATAATCTCCTAGACAAGTTAAGGAACTCGCTCCTTTGATTCGGCCATAAAAAATTACATGTCATGCGTTTGATTAAGGAGCAAACTGCAGCTAATCAGAATCCCTGAATATGTGTGTAATCTGCAACACTACCTGACTCCTATCCTCTCTCCAGGTCTGAACACATGTGTGTAATATGCAAGAACGCAGGGAAAATAGGGAAGCAAGGGTGGGTATTTACCTTGGATGCTGGTGTTTGTGGTCGCCGGAGGGACGGTAGAGGCTATTGTAGGTAGCCTCGCAGCAGCGGCGGCCCTCCCCGGATCCGGAGGGGAGGAGCCTCCGCTCCGCGAGGCAGCCCGGCTAGCGCTGCCGGTGCTGCAAGCCGCCCCACACCGGATCCAGAGGGGTGTAGCGTTGCGGTGTGGGAGGCGGGAAGGGATGGCGCAGCCACGGCTCCGCGAGGCAGCCCGGCCGGCACTGTCGGTGCTACAAGCCGCACCCTCGCTGGATTCAGAGGGGAGTAGCACTGCGGTGCGGGATGAGGGGAGGGGCGGTGGAGCCACGGCTCCGCGCGGCAGCCTGACCGGCGGCGGGAGGCTTGGATCCAGGCGGGGAAGGGCGGCCAACAGGTGTCGGGGGCCAGCGGCGAGAGGCTGGTCAACGGGGGCCAGCGGCGGGAGGCCGGTCGACAGGGGCCGGCAGAGGGAGGGGGAGGGCGTGGATGGGGAGGGAGGAGGGGGTTGCGGCCGGCCGGGGAAGAATGGTGTGCGGGAGCAGGAGGAAATGAGTTAGGGTTTGGGGGATGCGGTTGCTTATATACTTTGTGAATGCGATCACAGTCGTCGAATCAGCGATGGACGGCTGGAAATAGTTGGGCCATTTGGGCCGACACAGGCTTTGTTTCATTCCTGCTCTACTTAACATTTTTCTTTTTCTTTTTTCCTTTTATGCTATTATATGTATTATTATATTTTTTAAATACAATATACTACACATAAGTTGTTATTAAGAAGTTCCAGTAATTTACTCACTCATCTACCATTTTCTACAATTTAAATAAATTTCTGTAGGTTTATTGAAAATAATAAAAATTTGAACTACATGTATATCAAATAAAATTTATAAAATTCCTAAAAAATATATTTAGAGTACATTTGCTCTAGTGTAGCTCATATGCTGAAAATAGATCAAAATTTCAATTGTATACTAAGGATAATTTAAACTTGTACTAGTCGCCTTGTTATAAAATAATGATAATAATATCTAAAACTTCTCCGAAAATTCTAAAAATTGACATGGAATCATTTTATGGATGTTTAAACTTTAAATAAAATTTTCAAATGATTTCGATAATGGCGGAACCTGCATTGTTTACAAATGGATACATTCCTCTTATAGTTTTCTAAAACTCAGAGTCGAACTTTGAGATTTGAATACCTCATGATTATTTTGGAATCGTATGCATCTAAATTTTGGACACAACCTTACGTTGACCATAACATTAGCAAATATGAAGTTACATTACCATTTTTTTTCTTTTAAAAGTTGGTTTTCTATTTTTAAATACCTAATTAAGACACCTTTATGAAGTAACTTCAAAATTAATTACCTTATATACCCCCAATACATTTTTCACATGTAGCAGACAACATTTAAGTTTCCTTCTAGGTGTTTCAAGATTTTTAGAGTAGATTTGCTATTTTCTATCATTTAATTGAATTTTTGCATGCTTACTGAGAGTAATTCCTAGTTGACCTATGTGTACCACCAATAAAACTGGAAAATTTTCATAAAAATCATATTTAAGCTTCTATGTTCCATTCTAGTCCATGTTTTGCAGATTGATGACAAATTCAATTCGGGTTATAAGGAACATTCAAACTTTTATCACAAAAGTACAACATAATAATTACAATTATATCTAAATTTGGCCAGAAAATTCTACAAATTATCATAACTGCATGTTTCTGGCCCACAATCTTTCCATAAAAAATTCAAGTAGTTTTAACAAAGTGAGACTATAGATGTTTATAAATGGGAACATCTCCCACATAGTTTCTTATAGCTATAGTCAAACCTTCAAAGTTTGTACACCTTATAATGTTATTAAACTCGTATGCAGCTAAAATTTGGACACAACCTTGTTTTGGTCTTAATATGAGTAAATATAAAGTTACATTTGAAATTGTATTCAAAAATATGTTATTTTTATTTGCTACTTGGGTGAAAGAAAACAAGATGTATGTAAAAGATCGTAGCATAATAATTAACATATAAAATAATACCAATAAATGAAGGAGCGTGATTTTAGAAGAAAGTAGGAAAAAACCCCATCGAATTTGAAGTTACTATGAAGGAGAAATACCAGTTAGAAATTTAAAATTTGGATTAAAAAGAAAAATATGAACTTTTTATGTGTTCTTCATCTTAAATCAGTGATGTGCCACAACCTGATTGGTCCAAATGGCCGCTCGGGATCCAAGTACTAGAAAATGCTAGAGCAAGACACCAATGATATCTTAGCGCAGTGGTAATACGATGCTTCACGTCCCCGGCGGCCAGGGTTCGAACCCTCATTGCCGCATCATTTTTTTGGTTATTTTGACATCGCATGATAAATAGTATAAAGGGTAGCTCAATGGTAGCTCATCCGCCTCCGAACAACCAGGTCGTGGGTTCGAGTCCCCCGCGGCCCCTTTTTTTGCGCGGCCAGGCTGGGCGTTTTTTTTCATTTTTTTAATTTTTTGCATTCATGACATGGCTATTTGTTATTTTTTGATCTTTTAGGTTTTTTTCATTTTTAGATTTTTTCCATTCATAACATGACTATTTGTTATTTATTGATTTTTTTTGTTTTTTAATTTATCAGTTTTTTCCATTCCTAACATGACTATTTGTTATTTGTTGATCGCGACGAATCTGCTAAAATGTCGCAACATTGTGGGCCGGATTGCGACGAATTTAACAAAACGTCGCAATGTTCTGGTCTTCAATATCCATCAGTGCACATCCGTGACGAAAAACCGGAATACGTCGTAGAATCGCGACGAATTTAACAAATCATCGCAATGTGCTGGGCTTCAATATCCATCAGTGCACATCCGTGACGAAAAACAGGAATACGTCGCAAACGCAGTGCTCTTCGTGATGTTTTCTGAGAACGTCACAGAAAGTTCATCACGGATTAAATAGTTTGTTGTAGTGATGGATTGATGGATTTAAGAGATTGAATGATGTCTAGGTCGTGTTAGATTCAATTAGTTTCCAATTTGCATTGCTTGATGGATCGATAGATTCTTGTATTTTACTAGCTTCAGGAGGTCCTTCAAGGTACTGGTAGCGGCAGATCGAGGCCTCCTGATGTTGAATGGTATGCTAGGACAACAATACCCTTGCTGAGTTTATGTAGGTAGCAAACAACCAGGTTTTGTGGCGTTTGGTGGACTTGTTTTACTGTACTCACACATTTGGGTTCAAGGGATTCAGGTTTTTTTATAGACTGAGATGAGTTTATTTTCAGATCGAGATGAGTTTTCTCCAAGGACGAAACAACAGACTTAAAAAATTGCAAGCACGAAACATATTGAGGAGCATGTTGTTGATGATGGTGTGGATGGTATAAGAACATCTAAGATCTGGATGGTATAAGAACATCTTAATAGTCTTTTAGAAGATCTGGATGTCTCGTCCTGGGGGAGGACTCTTTAGGATCTCTAGGGAGATTGAAAAGTTAAGATCTCAGTTAGCTATGAAAGAGAGGAAGAACTTGAGCACTTACCTAACAACAAGAAAACTAAGGGCAGAACTGGCTCTGAAGGCCAAAGACATTGGAATAAATGCGTCAATGATGCCTTCAGAGCTAGCTCTGCCCTTAGTTTTCTTGTTCTTAGGTAAGTGCTCATGCTCTCTCTCTTTCATAGCTAACTGAGATCTTAACTCTTCAATCTCCTTGGAGATCCTAGAAGAGTCCTCGCCCTAGGACGAGACATCCAGCTCTTCTGAAACAACATTATCAAATGCAAGAGAGACCTGCAAGACCAAAAATTCACGACATAAGATGCAGAACGTGAAGGAACAGCTGTAGGAGGCCAAATATCTGATGGAGAAGTTCTAGCAATCGTTATGATTATGAATGGGTAGTTATGACTATTGTGAAACTTGTATCATGCTTGTATGAAACTGCCATGACACGCAGTGTTATGAAACTTGTTGTTGCTAATGTTTACTTTAGGTCATGCAAGCGAGAAATGGATCGGCAATAGGAAGGATCCTCAGAAGATAACATGAAGTTTGAGGCTACTACCACTGAGCTGCAGAAGGTGGAGGGACAACTGCAGGATGGAGCTATGGAAGGAGAATCAACGTCTACAGATGGAAATTGACGATTAGTTCTTATCGTTATGATTACAAATGGGTAGTTATGATTATTGTGAAAATTGTAATGATGATCATCCTATGATGTTTGCTACTTGGTGTTGTTATATGGATCATTTGGTCGAATGGTTAATCTTGAGCTCTTACGATGTTTGCTACCCAGTGCTCGGAAAATAAGAAGGAAAAACATTGATTTTGAATAAGCTAACACGTAGGATAGCAAGAACTTGTTGCTACTACTGCTGTTTTTTCATTGTAAGATGTTCGGTTTTCTCATTGCGTAGTAGTGAGATTTAATTCTGTCTGACTGAATACTATAGAACGGATTTTATGGATGAGGAAGATATAGACGAGGAAGCTACGGTCTGTTGATATTTTGCAGGGAGGACCTTAATGAGTAACAAATGCCTAACTACTTGTTTCTAAGTGTCACCTATTCCAGTCTGTAAAAAAGCAAGGTCCCACAAGGCCACAATTTAGTATGACAAAAAAGGAGGAAAATAAAAAAGGAAACAACGTCAATAACAAAGGTCGAACCCATGACCTTTATTCTGAGGAGGTAGGCAGCACTACCACTGAGACATGATGCAGTTTGTGTTATTTGAGCCAAACAGATATCTTATATTAGTTTTTTGTACCATTGCCGATATGTTGATGTTTGCTACTTGGTGGTGTCAACTTTGTTATTATGAATTGAGAAACTTGTTGCTACCTGATCATCTTATTGTGATGAGCCAAGAAACTTGTTGCTACCTGATCATCTTATGATATTTGATACTTGGTGGTGTGAACTTTGTGGTGATGAGTTCCTATGAGATGCCATCTTATTATGCCGATTTTGTTTAATATATTTCAAATTGATTCAAAAATACTCAGGAGCTCTGTCCCAGGGAATAGGCTGCCAAATGTCCCCGACGAATGAATGCAGAATTAATTCGACCATCTCAGCTTCTTTCTCCTCTAAAACAACAATGAACAATCGGTCTTAAGCTTCGAGTAGAGAAGAGTTGGTCATGCCAATAACCCATGACAACCGAAGTCAAACAAGTGCATATTATTCACTCATCGAAAATTGAGACGTGCACTTAATTTGGGACGAATAAGTGCACATTTTGACTCCTCGAAAAATGAGATACGGAGTACAATATGCAATTATTTTGGGACGGAGGGAGTACAACGTTTCTTCCGGTCCGTTAACATTCCTCCAAACGAACTTTCCCCTCATCAAATATTTCCCACATTATAGAAAAAGTAATCTTTTCAGGGGACGTCTTGTCAATAGTGGCTGAATGGTTTCCTCTCCCCATAAATATCCCACTCTTGCAACCAACAACAAACCCCATTCTCGCACAGCGCCCTCTCCCTTCGTCTCCCCACTCTTGCAACCAACAACAAACTCCATTCTCGCACATCGCCCTCTTCCTCTTCCCATGGAGCCATTGTCTCCTAGAGGTGCGGCGCAAGCCACATCCTACTCTTCTTCTGATGAAAGGGAGGATCCCCAGTCGTCTGATGAAGAGGAGGTAGAGCAGAGCCCCATTCGAGTGCTGGTGGACACATCCTCTGATGATTCGGATTTTGTGCAACAAATGAAAATCCAAGCTGGGGTGCCTCTGAAACATCGCACCCCTCGCAAGTCAGCAAGAGCTGCTAGGGGTGAGGGGCGTAGAAGCACTGCCACTAGCCAGTGAACTGTCTTCTCTAAGCGCCATCATCCTATCTCATCCTCATCGGTCGGTGGCAGTCAATCTCTACCATCCTCATCGAGCAGAGGCCATCATCCACCATGCTCGACCGACCGCCATGGAGCGGCACCATCACCCCTAGGAGGCGCTAATGGAGGGACGACCTCATCTGTGGTCGATGCCCGGGGTGGTCCGCCGCCATCTTCCATGGGCGGCGGCAACAGAACGACTACCTTGTCTGTGAGCAGCTGCAAAAAGGTACCAGGTGTACCATCAACCAGGAAGCAGCGCCACAACTAGTGGTAACTGCTACTAAATGGATTAGAAGAAGTAGAGAAGCGGCTCTGTTTTATCATTTCTTTTACTCCTATTTTCTCAAGATGTTGGGTTTTATCATTGCGTACTACTAAATTGTAAGATGTTGGGTTTTCCTTATAAAATGTTGCGTACCAGTGACACTTTAATCTGGTCTGACTGAATATGTACAACGGACTTTCGCATGTTGTTCATGCAGTCTCATTGCGTAGAACGACTACTATTCGGCTATGTTTTATCTTTTCTTTTACTACTATTTTTTCAAGATGTTGGATTTTATCATATGCGAGGAGAATTGTCGATATGTTGATGTTTGCTACTTGGTGGTGTGATTTTTGTTGTGATGAGTTGAGAAACTTGTAGCAATCCGATCATCATATGATGTTTGCTACAAAATGAACTTTCGCCTTGTGTTCATCTGGTACTTAAGAAATCAAGGGAACAGACTTTCCATTTTCACTAAATTTATACCGAGGGAGTAGACATACATTACCATTTTTATTACAAACAACACAATCCAAATACAAACGACATTACGAGACAAATGCATGCATACGCATTGATTACACATGAGGATGAATCGATCCACTATCGGTGGAAGTACAACGATCCACTATCACGGCTCATACTACTACAATCAAGACATAGTACTACCATCACGACATACTACTACCATCACGGCCTCATGGCAATCCCGACTGCTCCTGCTTCCCCGACTCCTCCAGGTTCCATGCTCCGTCCCTTCCTTGCCCGGCCATTCTCCACATATTGCATACACAAACAAAGAACAAACCCTACATAAGCTAACAATATAATGAGACCGTCCCAATTCCAGACTCTCCGGTCTAGACCACAAGAAAGTCCTGCGGACAACTCAAGCCACATCAGCTGCATCTAATGGTCGTCTCAACTGCATCAGCTCATGCCGCATCAACTGCGAGACGACTCTCTACCTTTTGTTTATGAAAAGTTTTAGGCGTCAATTGCATCTGGAGAGATTGGGTGTTGTAAGGCTGCACAAGGCAATCAGATCGACCAGATGGTGCTTGCGTTGCAACATGCACGGTGCAGGATGACTTGACAAGTCCTCCTCGATCAGGTATGCTGCGTGAATCGTGACTTAAAAGGTCTACGACTAGTCTGGATTCGCACTTGATGATTCCAGCAGGCCTTGGAGACTGAGAAATGTGATGAACTTGTTGATGCAACAAGGCCAAAATGGAATAAGCTGGGAATTGGAAAAGCAATATATGTTTGTGTGTGTGTGTAATATTAACATGCATATAAGCACAGAAGGGCATCTCGAATGGGTGTTTGGGGATGACACGCTCTCACAAGTTGTTCCACGTGTCGATCATTGAGAATTGCAGTTAAGGACTGGCACTGAGCGTTAACCTACGAACTTGTGTGCACACCCACTCTGAATGGACGTGTCAATCATTGTGAATCGCACTTAAGGTCTAGAACCGTGAAGTTCATGACATGAACATAGCGACACCCGCACTGAAGGGACGTGTCCTTTCTGGGTGGTAACTAATGTCCACGAACGGACGTTTCGGAACGACACATTCACTCCCACTACTATAATAAGAGATAGTTTATGCACTAGACAATCAATGCACACAGGCCATTTGCATTCATGGCTTTAGACACTAAAATGTTTCCTCCCATGCAAGTCGACTTCTCAATCTCAAGCGAGGAAGCAAAAGCAGAAGGAACCACGAGCCAGTACAAGGAATCTGATACGTTCATGGCGGGAGGCCGTCAATGGAGGCTACGTTGCTATCCTACAGGTATGAATGATCCTCAGTGGATGGATGTTCGATACGGCATTGTCGTCATCCTCATTCCTATGCAAAAATCCCAAATGGTACGTGTCTCATTGCTGCTATGAATACACACAATCACACATGGCGATACAGTCACATTATATTATTGTTGTCAAGCCTGTGACTGCTTCCTTCGATGTAGGTGCGAGTATTGTGCGTGCGATGGCTAGAGACCCAAACGATGAAGATGATAGGTTTCGAGTTTAAGCTACAAAAGAAGTGTTTTTCACTAATCGGCATGTACAAGAAAGAAGCTTTGAATGTCTGGTGGAGCATCATGACATTGATCGTGTGACCCCCTATGATCATTGCATACACATATCGTGTGGTGTTATAGTACTGGAGGACGACTGCACTGAAGTTCATCCTCCATAAGTACAAACAAGCATATGCGAAAGCGTTGCAGCCCAAGCCCCTATTGATGTTATCTTCCATGTAGGTGCAGAATGTCGGGTGATACGAGCGATGCGTGCTGATGTGGCGAAAGTATCTTGTGTGATGGAGGCAATGCTCTACGGCCAAGGAGTGGAGTCACGCTCTGAAACTATTACAATTACATAAACAAACCCTGATGGCTTCTCGCTCCTGATCAAATATGCTAGGGAAGGATCACTCCCGGAGGAGGCTGATTTATGGGACTCTCCTGCCAATGCTTGGCCTTATGTACTCTGGGTCGCCGACATGTGCCAAGTTGAAAGGTTGAAGCTGCACTATGTGTCAAAGATGTGGGACATGGCAAGCGAGGAAACTATGACCTCATTTCTACGATGGGAAATTCAGGCTAACTGCACACAATTGCAGGACAAATGCATGTCTCTCTTAGAGCAAAACTTTCCTCACAGAATACTCACACATGATTGGGCGGTCATATGCATTGATCATCCCAAATTTATGCACGATCTCCGTAAAAGATTACACGGAGTGTGGTACCAGCAGAGTCCCTCTAGTCTGTCGTTTTAATGTTTTATTGAAGTGTGTTTAGTCATGTAAGAAGCAGTTGAAACGGTACATTAATTTGTTGCAGTGAGTACATTTGTAATGCAATAATCAGATCATCCGTCGAATGTGAATATGAAGTAGATTATAGTCATGTGTGTGTTTGTCAATGCCATGATCCAAGGTTGCACAGACAACCCAGTCAACAACTTGCCTCTCTGCGTATGGTCACTGACGTTTGGGTCCGACACCCAAGCGGTCTTTCGTTTGGGTCACTAACATTTGGGTCCATGATCCAAAGTTTTCGTTTCCCACTCTAGAGCGGAAAGGCGTGACTTGAAATTTTGAATTCCCCCTCGTCCTCCTGGTCCTCCCCGTTTTATATAAAACAAAGAGGGAAACCAAGCCTCCCAATTCCCTCCTGGTAATTTTCCAAAATCAGGGGATCTTCTCCTCTACCGCCGAAGAGACCTAGTAGATCTGCGGTGGAAGCAGCAACGACGACCTAGCTACCGACGAGGCCTTCCTCTGCTACGAGCGGTCGGCTTCCTCTGCTACGAGTTGCGGCCTTCCTCTGCTACGAGCGGCGTCCTTCCTCGGCAACCTCCTTGAAGCTGCAAGATGGTTCAAACCTGTTGCTCCGTCGACCACCTCGTGGCTGTAAGGAATCGTATGCCCGTAGCCTAAGAGGAGGAGGGGGTGAATTAGGCAACTTAAAACCTTAACCTATGGCTTATCACTATTTGCATCAAACATAAACAAGAACATACTATCTAGATGTGCAACTAGGTTGTTCTAGTGTGAAACTCCCATCCCAAAACAAGTTTTGCAACCTATAGCCAATCCTAGCAAGATACTACTCTAGGTAAGTAAAGGAAAACAAGGATTGCAAGAATGTAATGCCGAAACGTAAAGGGGGATGAGAGGAAGCAAACTCTTGACACGCGATTTATCCCGTGGTATCGGTAGGCACTAAGCCACCCCTAGTCCACGTTGTTGAAGCACTCTACACAAGAGTATTGCTTCCCGGTCACCAAGTCTCTCCCAAGAGCACCACTTGACTTGCCACAAAGGCTCGCCACGAAGGCACTCGCCAAGCTCCCTTGGTCACCTTGATGCCGCCTCCACTAAGGAGCTTCTCCACCAAGGGAAGGCGGTCTCCACGTCCCCTGCACAAAGTGTCCTCGCCGCTCCACACTAAGCCGGAGGGTCGAAGACATTTGCCGGAGAGCCACCTAGGCTCCAAGGCTTCCGGCACACCTCGTACAACTTGATCCACTCGAGAATCACCTCACAAGGTAGGCACACCTTGCACTCACTTAGCTCTAAGCTAAACCTAGCACTAAGCACACACACAAAGCATGTGCAAGTCTATAGATGAGCAATCTAGCACTTGGATGGATTGGATATGATCTTCAATGTGTCTTGAACTCCTCTGCACTTCCACACAATCCAGCAACTCAAAATGGGTGAGTAGAGGGGGTATAAATAGCCCAAGGTGTCCAAAGAGCCGTTGGCTAAAAGCTGCTGAAATTAGTACCATCGGATGAACCGCCGCTACACTTTTTCTAGGCGTCAGTTCATCCGGTGCCCTCCACGTCACTTAGTCGTTGCATTCCCACTGACACATATCCTCTGACGCTTGCACCGACGGTCCATCTTGCCTAGCCGTCGGTTCATCCGGTGCTGATAGGTTTGCTTCCAAAACCTCTCTGGTAGCATCTTCGAAGCCATCGGATGAACCGTTGCCTAATCCTTGTATCCATCGGTTCATCCGGTGCTGAAGAACTTCACGCCAGAACCTCTCTGTTAGCAAACACATGGCCATCGGATGAACCGCTGCTACACCATCGGTTCATCCGGTGCTACTGATTCCTGCGAGCTGACTGTTGCTTGGTCTCTTGAATTCATCCGGTGCATGTAAAATTGGGGGCGTCGGTTCATCCGGTGGTGCAAGCTGACTTGCGTCTTCTTCTGTAGTGTACTACTTCATCCGGCCATTGCACCAACACTTGTTTCCAAGGTGCCGTCGGTTCATCCGACGATCTTCTCATTTTGGCATGTGGTATTTTTGTATCCTTTGGACCTATAAGTGTCTAAAAAGACATGCTAAACAATATGATTAGTCCCATTGATTATGTTGTCATTAATCACCAAAATTAAGCTTTGAACAAATGGCATATGAGGCCATGTTCGCTACAATCTCCCCATTTTTGGTGATTTATGACAACACAATCAAAGCAAGCATAAATTTGCAAAAATTGACAAAATTGAACCTCTTACACTTGCTTGGATGCTTACCATCATCCAACTCCCCCTAGATGTGTTCTCCCTCTTCCATGATCTTCTCTTCACATATAGCTTGCTACTTCCCCCTTTGGAAACATTGGCTTGCTTTAGCTCTAAATTCTCCCCCTTCGGAATAAAATCTCCAAAAAAGTGTCCAAAACAAAAGAGTCTCCAAAGGTAATTTAGCAAGTCCTAGCAATCATAGCTCAAAGAGAAATGTTAAATTCAAGGGAGAAAGCCCCATGAACCATGATCCATGTGTATGATATCAATGAAGATACCACATGTGTGAATAACTAAGGTGGATCACAAGCTCATGAGACTAGCATGATACAAAACTAAGCTCCCCCTAAGTGTGTGCACAAAAAGATAGTGTGAAAAACAAGTGCACAACTACAAATATTTGTAAGATAAGGAAGCTTAGAGCATATCATGCAAGGAGGTAGCTTAAAAGACAAGAGATAAGACAAGAGGGTTCTTGTAACATTACCGCTTGTAGATTTTGAGCATTGCATACCTCCGGGGGATATTCCTCTTCTACCTTGTTGGCACCACATTGAGATAAGCCACTTGGAAATAATGACACCATTTTGAAAGAAGCTTACAAAGAAGACACTTGGGGTACCACAAGGATTAGGAATGTATGAGTTCATTGCCTTTGAACTTATATAGAGACATACGCTCGCAAGGACATGACTCATTAGCATGAAGCTCATATTGCTATATTCACTCTCTTAGAGATGTTATATCACATTTAGAGTGAAATAGCATTCTCTTAGAATGAAGTACCGCACCGGAACGCGTCACCAAGGGACTACACAAAATAAGCTTGAAACAATGTTAGTCCCATAAACAAACCATAGGATGAGCTCCCCCTAAATGTGTGCATTTAGTGTTTGAATCACCAATCAAATGTATGCACATTGTTTATTACAACAAAAGGGAAGCTAACCCTATAGCTTGCTCATGATGCAAAGAGATATATATGAAAACATACACCATGAAAGAAACAAGTGTAGCTTTCCTACACACTAATCAAACCATGTAGGTTGCTCATGGGTTAGCACATGACACAAGCAACCTACCATATGTAAACAACTAGGCATAGCAACAAATGCAACCTAAACAAGGCAATGGAGCTACAATGATACATGAGACGAGTTCTAGTTTCCATTACCTTAACCGGGGAGCTTGGGCAACACATGTCTAATCTTGCAAGCTTGGCTTCTCGGAATTGAATCTTCACTTCTTCTTTGTGCCAAGCCTCCCAAGTCCCCGCACTCATGGCCTTCACGTGGCCTTAGGAACCCAAACCATTTGAGGCCCTTTCATGTTGGTGATGACTTCCTTGGGCACCCAAATGGGTTGGTTCCAACCCCACTCCTTCATCTTCCCAACCTTGTGTGCAACCACCTTGCCATTAGCCTTCTTTTTGATGACATAGGAGTTGCTCTTGGTCTTGTTCTTGCGGTTGGGCTTGGTGTAGATGAGAGAGCTCTTGATGGTGGTGTTCATGTTCTTCTTCTCACCCTTGTCCATCTTCTTGACAAATTGAGGGCATTTGTAGAACTTGTGCCCTTCTTCATGACACTTGTAGCAAGTCACGGTTGATCCCTTCTCAAGCTTCTTCACCATGTCATCACGGTTATCTTGAGGAGGTTGGACGTTGCTCTTCATGTCTTGAGAAGCTTCTACTTTTTCTTCATTGTTCTTGCCATTGCCCATCAAGCTAACCAACTTCTCTCGGAGCTATTTTACTTCTTGCTTGAGCTCATCATTCTTCATGCTTATAATCTTAACATTCTCATTGCAAGATGATGAGCAAGATTCATCAATTAAATCAATGCAAAAAGTTGAAGCATCTACCTTGGATATAGGAACTGCACAAGGGATAGATGATTCATTAAGCTCAAAGGAATCACTAGTTTTAATCTCAATGCTCTCTAGCTTAGATTTTAGCTCTTCATTCTCCTTGCTAAGCAATTTGAATTTGCACAACAAATGTTCATAATTTGTAGCAAGGGTAGCACTAAGATCATTGAGAGCATTAAGTTCTTTAATTTCATTAGCTTGTTTTTTTAGCATTCCTTTTTGCTCATTTACTAGCTCAACAAGATCATCAATTGAGGTGTCATCGGATTCATCATCACTTAGATTACTTTCCATACCTTGGGCCATAAGGCACATGTGTGATGATGATAGAGGACCTTGCATGAAGCGGGTGGTGAAGTTCTTGCTTGATTCATCACTTGACCTACAAGAAGTTGATTCTCCACCACTTATCCACTCACGGACGGCGGTGAGTGCTTCTTGCTTTGGCTTCCTCTCCTTTGACCACCTTCTTCTTGGGCTTGCGCTTGATCTTGGAAAACTTGATGTGTTGATGATGACGCCCTTCTCTCAAGTGGATGTTGTAGTCGTACATGTTGACTTTCTTCACATACTTGAAGATCTTCTTCACGTACGTGGCAACCATCGATTCGACCTCATCATCACTTGAGGAGCCTTCATCTTCATCGCCATCATCTTCTTCACTTGAGCTTCCATGAATCGCCATTCTTCTCAACTCCTTCTCTTGTTGGCTTGAAAGAGCTTGACTTGCGGTTGGAGAAGATGGTTCTTGGGGCTTTTCTTGAGCTTTCTCTTGGGGCTTATCTTGGGACACCTTCTTGGACTTGGGCATGACTTGAAATTCACGTGTCATTATCTTGCTCAAGATTTGAGAAGGCTTCAACTCTTCAAGCTTCTTCTCATAGATGATAGCATTCACCAAGTCATAATCGGGCTTCCAAAGACTTTGAAGGATCTTGCGGTTCATGTTCATGTCCGTGATGTTCTTCACACCTAAAGCATTAATCTCATTGACAAGAACATTTAGGCGTGAGTACATAGATTCGACATTTTCATTCTCAAGTTGCTTAAAGCTATTGAATTCCTCAAAGAGACAACCGTAGCGTTCATTTGCTACTTCTTTTGAACCCTCATTTTGTTCCTTGATGGTATTCCATAGCACATGAGCATTTTCACTAGTAAAAACTCTATTGAAAACACCTACATCTAGAGAGGATAAAATGATACTTTTTGCAATAACATCAAATTGCTTTTCCTTCCTAGTACCATTTCTAACACCCTCATCGGTGACCCTCCAAACATCAAGATCCTTAGCTTGTAAATAAGCTTCCATGAGGACCTTCCAACGAGAGTAGCCCATGCCATCGAAATGTGGAGCCAAACCTAAGGTATCCACCCCTTTCATCCTCTAAAGAGCAACTCACTAGGCGGTGAAGCCTAACCGATCCAATGAGCCGGTTTTCACAAATTGCCAATTGAATTGGCGTATCCTTGTGAAGGAAGTGAGTCCCAGCTCTGATACCACTTGTAAGGAATCGTATGCCCGTAGCCTAAGAGCGGGAGGGGGTGAATTAGGCAACTTAAAACCTTAACCTATGGCTTATCACTATTTGCATCAAACATAAACTCGAACATACTATCTAGATGTGCAACTAGGTTGTTCTAGTGTGAAACTCCCATCCCAAAACAAGTTTTGCAACCTATAGCCAATCCTAGCAAGATACTACTCTAGGTAAGTAAAGGCAAACAAGGATTGCAAGAATGTAATGCCGAAACGTAAAGGGGGATGAGAGGAAGCAAACTCTTGACACGCGATTTATCCCGTGGTATCGGTAGGCACTGAGCCACCCCTAGTCCATGTTATTGAAGCACTCTACACAAGAGTATTGCTTCCCGGTCACCAAGTCTCTCCCAAGAGCACCACTTGACTTGCCACAAAGGCTCGCCACGAAGGCACTCGCCAAGCTCCCTTGGTCACCTTGATGCCGCCTCCACTAAGGAGCTTCTCCACCAAGGGAAGGGGGTCTCCACGTCCCCCGCACAAAGTGTCCTCGCCGCTCCACACTAAGCCGGAGGGTCGAAGACGTTTGCCGGAGAGCCACCTAGGCTCCAAGGCTTCCGACACACCTCGTACAACTTGATCCACTCGAGAATCACCTCACAAGGTAGGCACACCTTGCACTCACTTAGCTCTAAGCTAAACCTAGCACTAAGCACACACACAAAGCATGTGCAAGTCTATAGATGAGCAATCTAGCACTTGGATGGATTGGATATGATGTTCAATGTGTCTTGAACTCCTCTGCACTTCCACACAATCCAGCAACTCCAAATGGGTGAGTAGAGGGGGTATAAATAGCCCAAGGCGTCCAAAGAGTCGTTGGCTAAAAGCTGCTGAAATTAGTATCGTCGGATGAACCGCCGCTACACTTTTTCCAGGCGTCAGTTCATCCGGTGCCCTCCACGTCACTTAGTCATTGCATTCCCACTGACACATATCCTCCAACGCTTGCACCAACGGTCCATCTTGCCTAGCCGTCGGTTCATCCGGTGCTGATAGGTTTGCTTCCAAAACCTCTCTGGTAGCATCTTCGAAGCCATCGGATGAACCGTTGCTTAATCCTTGTATCCATCGGTTCATCCGGTGCTGAAGAACTTCGCGCCAGAACCTCTCTGTTAGCAAACACGTGGCCATCGGATGAACCGCTGCTACACCGTCGGTTCATCCGGTGCTACTGATTCCTGCGAGCTGACTGTTGCTTGGTCTCTTGAATTCATCCGGCGCATGTAAAACTAGGGGCGTCGGTTCATCCGGTGGTGCAAGCTGACTTGCGTCTTCTTCCGCAGTGTACTACATCATCCGGCCATTGCACCAACACTTGTTTCCAAGGTGCTGTCGGTTCATCCGATGGTAGCATTTCTTTTCTTCTTCTTCCGCGGTTTTGACCCTTGAAAAATATACTATCTTCTCATTTTGGCATGTGGTATTTTTGCATCCTTCGGACCTAGAAGTGTCTACAAAGATATGCTAAACAATATGATTAGTCCCATTGATCATGTTGTCATTAATCACCAAAATTAAGCTTTGAACAAATGGCATATGAGGCCATGTTCGCTACAGTGGCTCACCCTGGCGGCCGCAGATCTACAACAGTTGTGAAGAACAACGTGTTCAAGGCCCAAGTTCGGGCTGCTAAATCGAGATGGCATTCGGCACCTTCTTCCCTTCCTATTCGTCAGGTCTGCGGGCTCCTCCCTGTATTGATCGATTCAATTAGATTGCTTCCCCATCCTCTCTGGCATTCTATAATATTCTTTCATGTTTGGGTAATTGTGGATCTACTGTACCCTATCACAAGAGTTTGTTGGAAGTCATTTTATTTGAGGTTTGTAGAAATTTGTAGATGAAATTATTAGACTGCTTCGCCATGCTCTTTGCCTTTGAATATCGTTGTTGCATGCTTGGGTGAAGACAAGTCAGCTTCTTGAAATTATTAGACTGCTTCGCCATGCTCTTTGCTTCGCCATGCTTCGCCATGCATGGAGTAGAATCGCTCTACATCTTCTTGTAGAGCCAAACAAGACAAGTCAGCTACTTGACAAAGTCAACAACAAGTACTCGGGGGCTAAGGCTTCATACCTTCTTTGGCAGCCTGTCTGACGAGTACTCCACAACGGCGGCTGGTAGAACAGGGTCCAGATTTTTGAAAATCTTCCCAAGTCGCTCCATCACAGCATCAGAACTGACCTCGTTGTCGGTGAATCTTGAACTATCACTATGGCCGGTGTACTCAAAGCTGTAGTGGTCCCTCTTCATCAGCATCTGGATGCGACACTTCACAAAGCTATATGCCACTCTCAAAGCTGTAGTGGTCCCTCTTCATCAGCATCTACTTTTGTAGGCTTCATGCTCAAGCACAAAAAAGACGAAGAGAGGGTGTACAAAAGTAATCCGCGATGACGTGATGTATCATATCATGGTAGTCAACGAGCTTGGCCAGCCATGGGAACCAAAGAAGGTCAGGGACAAGTACAAGTCCCAATACGGGGCTCTTGTAAGGGACAACGTGCCCCTCAAGTATAGAGAATGGAAGGGAAAAGTAGATAATCCATGGGTGGTTCCGGATTCACTAAAAAATATGTTATGGAATGATATCCTAACACACTTCACACATCCACCGGGCGTCCAACTAGACTTTGTGAAGCAGTGGACTCTCCAGAAGATGGCAACTCAATTGCAGAGTTTCAAGAAGCAACTGCATAAACATTATATCAAGAAGAACCAAACTCCAAATTGGGATGATTATCTGAAGCACAAGGATCACTAGCAGTCCTTTGTGGATTACACGAATTCTGAAGATTTCGCCAAGAAGAGCGCACGAGCGATGAAATGTGCTAGTAAGAAGACAGATTACAACCATCGTCTTGGTCGAGGTGGTTACGCGGTTGCAATACCCAGGTGGCGGAAGATGGAAGAAGACCTGCTCAACAAAGGTATCATACTAGCTGTCTTTGCCTGGTGTGAACGATCGACGAATTGGTATTATGGCCGCGGTAGAAGATTGAACCTTGATGATGGTTCCCTTGAATTCCCACCCATGTTAAGGGAGAAGGCACTTGAGATTATGAAAAAAGTTGAAGATATCAAAGCGGGCCGATTGATTGTTGACAGAGAGAATGATGAGCTCACTTTTGCGCTCGGGAATCTGGAATACCCAAGACGTTGCAGGGGCTACGGGGTTGTACTATGGAAGTATGCTTTCAAGGGATATGAAGA
This sequence comes from Cenchrus fungigraminus, assembly GCA_036936925.1. Classification (NCBI taxonomy): domain Eukaryota; kingdom Viridiplantae; phylum Streptophyta; class Magnoliopsida; order Poales; family Poaceae; genus Cenchrus; species Cenchrus fungigraminus. Next base: position 7,126,996 of record CM072775.1, on the reverse strand, counting down.
CACCTATAGAAGCCGCAAAAGAAGAAGAGAGCGTGAACAGGCGCAGTGGCGCGAAACGATGGAGCAAAAACTTAAACAACATGAAGAATGTATGCACGCAGAGATTGAACGACGAGTGGCCGCCGCGGTAGCTGAGATTGCCCATTCTGAAGCACTACCCCAAGTACCAGTGGATCCCATCATTAGCCCTTCCGCTCGCAAAAGTAGTTGTGCTTCCACAGAGGCCCCCGAAGAACAAAGGGCAATCCACGAAGATGTTCAAGCGGAGCACAATGAATGATACCTTGTGGACGAACTCTATCAGTGCACAGCATGTGAGCTGCACAAGCTATTCGGCAACATCATATTGAAGGTATAAATATGATTAATACATGCAATATATTATCTCAACCTTTGATGCATGTCTCAGACATTTAATAACTTCATCATTTCTGTACATATATATAGGTGGCGTATGGAAGTACTTTTGCACATCTCCCAGGACGTACAAGGCACGACATGCAGATTCCACCTGGCTACGCCTCAGTAGCTGTGGAGGAGGTTGTTGACCCAGAATTTAACAACATAGAGCTAGACATCCAAGGAGGTGATAGGGAAAGGACACTATAGGATGCGCTTCACAGTATCATATTGTGGCCCAAACGTTACATCATAATACCTAACATGCCGCCACCGATACCTGTCAGTGTTGTCGAGCAGCAGCCACCATCTCCCGGGCTGTTGCCGAGATTGTCACCAAGTCCTGATCGCTCTCCATCTCCACAACCTACGAATTCTGCTGGTGCGAGTGATAATGACAATGACCTCCCTCGTCATCAATCACCACGAAAGGAACCTTCACCAAAGCAAACCTTCCCCAAAGCATGCTCCCAAGAGGTCCCAACCACAATTTACCAAGTCTATGCCCCCGCCAAATCTGAATCCCCCAATGAAGAAAGGGAAAAGGCAGCCTGTTAAAAAGACAGCTACCATATGACATGACAGAATCTGAAAATGAGGCACAGTATCAAAAACAAGGAAAGGAGTTTTTTCAGAAAGCAACTGCAGAAGGTAGACAGAGGCAGCTCGAAGAAAAGAAGAAAGTAGATCCGGTGAGACTCAGAGCTTTCATAGAAAGGCAGGAAAAAGAAAAGAGAAAAGTAGAGTTGAAAAGTGATTATGACCGCTCCCTGCACAAGTCCCTATAGAAGAAGAGACGAGGAGGGTCACCAAATAGTTATATCGACAAAGTATCAGGGTCGACGATGCCACAAGATTATAGGAAGAAGAAGAAGCCAACAGAAGCGTCGACGTCGGCGAAAGAGCCTTCAATGAAGAAGCCAACATAAGCATCGACATCGGCACTACAGACTTACGTCACCTCCTGCCTCAATGCACATGAACGATCTCTTGCAGTTATGCCTACAGAACAATTAGCTGCAGTCATTCAAATACAAGAAGCAACAGGACTCCCAATTGATACTCTTCTCGATGGCGGAGAATCACCTCCTCGGGATAAAAACTTCGTACCTAGATGGCACTTCCAGCCAGGAAAATCTCTTGTCAGGCTAGAGTTGGTGAAGAAACTACCTACTCAGATGCGCAGATTTCACGACTTTTACTTGAAGATGTCTAAAGGGGGCCTGGAGATGATTGGCATGCTTATTAGACCGGATGATTTTGCTGGTGAAGGCGAGAAGTTGGTCTGGCTGGAATTCAAGGATATTTATGAAATTTACCATCTTGACTCTCTGAATACCGATCTTATCATCGCCTAGCGCCTGTAAGTGACGGTGCAATTCATATGCTAATTAATAAATTAATGCATCTGCTAATTAACTTTGCGTTTCATTTTTTTGTAGTCTGGAACTTACTACGATGCGAAAGAAGGGTTATCACCGAATAGGTTTCATGGACCCATCTTTAGTTAGTCAAGAACAAGTAAAGCTCCAAGCACAAACAGCATTCAAAACAATCCTTAGGACCTTGAATCGGCAGCATTTCAAGGATTTAATACTACTACCTTACAACTTCGAGTATGTGTGATTACCATCTTATTAAGGGTTTGTATTTCTAATTATCCTAGTTACTATTATTTAGTTCTAATCTTTTAAGCACGCATGTATATACAGTTTCCACTGGATTCTTCTGATAATTGAAGTCGACAAGAGCAACCTCACGGTCTTTGATTCGTTGACAAGAAACCCTGACAAATACCAAGACCTTCAAGATATGTTTCAAGAGTAATAATTCTATCCAATGCGTTTCCTTTTATGCAATAGTGTGCTTTTACTAACACTAGCTCTAACTTTCACTATTGTCCGCCAGAGCTTGGGAAAAATTCATTGTTATGAACCCTGGACAATAGAAACCTAAACTTAGATTCTATACAGATTTTCCGGTACATAAACCAAATAACAACTTCAGCTTTGGCAAAATAAAAATGTATAACACTAATATTTCATAATTGTTTTCTCCAATTTAGTGTATGAGACAGGAACAAGGGACTGCACTGCAGACCTGGGAGATTATATTGTAAGTATTATTGTAAACCTATTAATAATACATCATTTTCTAACTATTTATATATTTAACTATTGGGTGTTATATATTAACATATTTGCACATTACAGAACTCTATGATTAGGGACGCAATTATTGAGAAGGATCGTCTCTTGGCGATTCAAGAAAGTCTCGTGGGATTCTTGATTGACGAGGTGATTAGTCCAAAGGGAAGACATTATTATGACGGTCATCGAATTGACAAATGTTAATTAGCACCTCCGGTGGAACTTGATACTAGAATTAGAATGAAACAATATTTTGATGTATATATACTAGTTTCAAAAAATACTATCTCCGCTTTCGATGCAATATATTGTGTGTAAATATATTTATTTATAAGTTTATTCTCTTGATATAGTACGTATAGTGGACACGTATAATTAGTGCAAACATTTATACATACACGTATAGTACACACAAATACACTAGATATACGCGTATAATAATATTAGAACAATTAGAATTGAAAAACAAAAAAAAGTCGGGATCCTTTAGTCCCGGATGGTATTACCACCCGAGACTAAAGGAGGTGTGCTCAGGAGCAGGCGTGCCCCCCTTTAGTCTCGGTTGGTAATACTAACCGGTACTAAAGGCATCTTTTAGTCCCGGTTGCTCATCCGGTAACAAAGGAGAGGCCTTTCGTCTCTAAGCATTAGTCCTGGTTGGGCTTTAGAGAAATAATGCTCTTCCCAACCGGAACTAAATGTCCCTCCTCCACCGGTGCGTCATGAAGGGTATGTTCAAATTTTGGGTTAGCAACTGCACTCTTTATTTTTGTAGATATGAAATTAAGATATAAAGTACATTTGATGACAGAAATCATTGGCATGCCGAGCTCGGATCATGAATACATGTGAAAATTAAAGTTGTTTTTTCTACAGGAAATAATGTGATTATTTTTTACTCATACAAAACTATATAAACGGTACTATTCTGTCAATCCACAGCCATCCACGTCATCTGCTAACGTCATCCCCACTCTCGCGGGAAGCGGTGCCCATTCGTTCTCCACGCGATGTCGCCCCCTCCCCTCGTGTCCCTGCCACTCTGCTGCCTCTCCTCCCCACCCTACAGCCTCACCTCCCACTGCTTTCATAAATTTGCTCCAGGCCGGCCCGTGCATCCCCCACCTCAAACTGCCGGCGGCGTTCTTCCACCTACAACGATCCAGCGGCCATGGCGGCATTCCTCCACCTTGCTTGCCGTCCCCTTCCTTCACCTTCAGCAACGTTCTCCACTGCTCGGGGGTCCTGATCTGGAGCACAACCCATCCCCCCCTACGGTCCTCCTGCGTCGCCTGGGCAAGGAGTCGGTGCACTCCTCTGATCGGTGGTTGCTCTGTCTCCCCTAGTCATCCTCTGTCCGCGTCTCAGATTTGTTGCAGTATTCGCTGCGGGGGATTCGGATCCGCCGCTGCCGCCGGAGATCTGGGTGGATGCCGAGACTTCCAAGAAGGCACCTTTCCATGATTCCCCGGTCAGGTTCCCGCCCTCTCCTGCAGATTGTTGATTGTTAATCCCATCGGAGCATGTCGAGTTCATCTTTCATAGATTCTGCAGTAAGGCAAGGGAGCTGTCTGCCCATCCTTATGTCCTTATGGCTGTCATGTCATTCAGGTTCCTCATTTGTTTTTTACCATCCAATTTTCCATCACCTCATCGCTCATTCTACTGAGTGTTCAGTTGCGTCTGCTCATCATGTTCTCGCAAAGTGCTTCGTGACTACCTGGACGACGTGCAGGTCCGAAAGTGTTCCAATAAAGCCTACATCTACCTGGACAAAAGCCGGTAAGCGGCAGGCAACAGGTATTCCAATAACTAAGCCTACATCTACCTGGACGACGTGCAGGTCCGAAAACAAAACCCTAGATCCATTTTGTAGCCATTGGTATGCACAACACACAAAAGGTTCAAGGAAGCATGAGAAAGTACATCATCCAAAGGCAGACAACGGTTGGCGAACGAGACTAGAACGAGAACAACGTGTGTAGAAGTTATTGGAGAGCCGCCACATCAAAGAAACAACACGTATTTTTATAAATATATGGCCACAATGTAGCAAAAGAACAAATTATCGATAATGCATAAACACATATTAAAATTGCAGAGGTGTCCCCAAACAAATTATTTATTACTCTGGAGTACATTTTTCTCGCATATATTATCCATAACTAATAATTTACAAATAAAAAGAAAACAATGAAGTTTTCCTTTGGTCCAAGATCAAACCGAAAAACCATTTTAGCAATTTCGAAACAAATCTTGAAAAGAAGGAAAAAAATCCCTTCGACCCCTCAACTATTACTGCTGTCTGACTTTAGTCTCTCAAGTGTAAAACCGGGTATTGGTCGTTCCTCAACTTCCAATACAATTTATTCTTGGTCCCTTGCTAGTTTCAGAAGCTGGTTTAATAGGGAAAAAGTCCAATCAACATCACTCAACTAGTGTCATAGTCCGAGATTAGTCCCTCAACTTCCTTTTTTTAACTTTCGGTCCCTTGCTTGTTTTGAGCATGGTTTCGCATGCCGTGGCATGTACTGCACATGTTAGAACAGATGGTGATAGGTTCACATGCCATATGACTTCTTTCCCGAGTGCGATTTGATATCGTTGTAGTGATAAAAAAACAAATTATCACACCAAAAAGTAGAGGGAGCGAGTGAGGGCGAACTTACGGGGCTGCATGGTGATTGGCTGAGCAGGTATGCTGTGTGGTCGGTTGCGTCATTGGCTCAAGATCAGGTCCGACAATTGATGCAAAAACAGCCTCTAGGTGGAGTCGTGGCTACTGGTGGGTGGCCCCGGCCAAGACCCGGTGTCGATTGGTCAGCCTGAGCGACGGCGGCATTAGGGAGGGAGCAAGCCACTCATGGGTAGAGGCCCGGCCCTTGGGGGGTCAGCCGGTGCGGTCAAACCGGGCGCAAAAACAAAGGGGCACACCCCCATTATGTACATGTATATACGTATGCTGTGTTGCAGGCTTTTTTTAGCATTGTTGTGTTGCGCGGGTTTGCTATACATAATACGTTGGGCCAGGCCCATAGAAGCAGCAAACCCTTTTCGGTTTGCTTCCCTCCCTCCGTGGCGGTAGTGCCTGCAGCTTCGCCGAAACGCTGCGGCCGATTCGGCGACTCCTCGTTTCTTGTCTTTCTATCTCATTGACGGTTTGACTACTTGATCCAATCTGCAAACGACCAGACTCCGACTCTCCGAGCTCTAGAAGCGCAGATGACGAACTACGGCACAAGCACAACCGCCAGAGCCAGACTGCCAGAGGTGAAGCTGTGAAAAGGTACAGATACTTGACCCTTCCAAGTTCCAATCCTCCATTAATCTTCGCAGTTCAAGATTCATCTCAACTGTAACTTGAAATTACTAATTGCTTTTTTGATGTAATATAAATTACTTGACATGAATCATGAATGTTGCTTTTAGACATATTTAAATATTTATTTGAATTATTACTGCAGTAGTGTTGTTACTACTCTTATTATTATAGGGGCTCCTCTTTTAGTTTCGAACTGGGCCACAAAACTCTCAGGGTCGGGTCTGCATGGGTAGAACTGTAGAAGGGAGCGAGAAAGAGGAGGAGAAAAAAATAATTTGACATGTGGATTTATTGTCATGTTATGTAAAACCAGCGTAAAACCAGCAAAGGAAAAAAAACAAACGATATTGAAAGTGAGGACAAAAACAAACGATATTGAAAGCGAGGAAAGCAAACGATATTGAAAGCGAGGGACTGCAGATATACCTGGTTTTGCACACGAGATATACCTGCAGACAATGGCAATAGTTTTTTCTGAAAAGAATGATGACTTCAAATAGCGGGCTACCATCTAGCCCAGCCCAGCCCATTTACAGCCTAAGCAACAACTCCACAAGCCTGCACGGACGACGCCAACGCCACAACCCTTGCGCCGCCGCTTCGCCGCCCGTCGCGCTGCCGTCGGCGGTCGTGCCCGTCGATCTCCCCGCCTACAACAAGTCCTGTTCCTACGGTTCTGCTTCCTCCTGACAATCTCTCGTCGTTCTCCCCGCGCTGAGGAGCGCCGGCCCCCGGCTCCTCCTCGCCGGCGTCGCCGCCCATCGCGCCATCGTCGACACCGGTTAGTGGACGCAGCTCGCATGTATGTTCCGATCTCGGAACCGTGTGATTAGGTAGTGTTGATTTTAGTTCTCGTGATCTACAAAATAGGATTTCCTTCAGTGAGTTTGTGCGATCCCGTGGCGGTTCAAATTATGTCAGTTGTACCCACCTCAAATGGGCAGGATACGAGTAGAAAAAAAATTATCCATTAAAGAAATGGGGAGGGTACAAATAATAGATTGGTTACGTATAGAATCTAGTACAAAATTAATTATTCATTGAGTATGGGTGGAATTGGGGAGGGTAAGAAGTGGATAATAATAATTTGGATTTGGGTACGAATAAGAGTGGATTTGTCCATACCCTCCCCAGTGGCAGTCTTAGTTCAAATTCGATCTCCACGTAGGGTTCAAATCCTGTGTTCGTTGGGGGTGATGCGGTATATAGTCATTTCCCTTTGCTTGCAAGTAACTATGAGATGAATTGTGTTCCTTTGCAATCACGCCTTTTTCAATGAGATACAAGAGGCAGTGATACTGCCATGAGGTGTAAAGTTATGGTCCCCAAGAGGCAGTGATTAAGTAGTTTCACATACTAGTATGTTTAAATTAAATTGGTATAATGTATTTTCAAACTTTACACCTAACTGAAACAATGAAACCTTATACTTCATTAAGTTGGTCCTTATAAACTCAATTGAGAGAAATTCAGAGAAACTCAATGAAGCTACTTAATATATTGATGTTAACAGTGTCAATTAAATGCCAACTATAATGTTTCTCATGAGCTTCTCTCAAATGCTTCTTAAAACCTTCATTTGTCTTTAATAGATAAAATTGAAATAAATACTTTTTTTTGAAATTAAAGGCAAGAGCACTACCATTGTCATATAAGAAGAAGGTGCCTCATATTAAGGGAAACGAGGCCAAACCATACAAAACTCAGTTAATTATGGAAAACCGAGCAAAAACCCAACAAGACGCCACACCACCAAACCCTAGGAAAGGAACTAACAAGAATCTACCAAAGGAAGCGCCGTCTTGCAACGCTGTTCCACACCAAGACTGGCGCAGCCTGCTACTAGCTTGAGTAGAAACCCACAGCTCCTCCATCATAGCGCTGTCAACTCCAAACCACACGCCCAAAGTCGTCGATCTCCCGGCCACCACGGTTAGCACAACCAAATCTTGACCCTCGAAAACACCTCAACTCCTCGAACTCGTGGGGGCCTCGCCACATCCACCTCCTCACAACACAGAAGCAACCACCTTGAAGCGACACCCGTCGCTGGACACTGCTTCGCCAAGATTGGTTAAGCCACCATAGCTCAAAGAATAGCCTTGCCACCACCGAGATCACCACCGAGATCACCACCGCACCACAAGCGCCGGCTCGCAACCAACAGCAACCATGAACCCTCAGCACCTCCCTTCACAGCAACGAACGAGTCACCATCACCCACTGGACCACTTTCACGCAAGGCCGCCTTCCCCATCAGTAGCGGCGTTCCGCCGCAAGCCCATACCCAGGTCTCGAGAAGTGACGCCTTCAAGGACACAACGTCGATGACACCGCCGACGCTTGTCCACGAGTGGATAGGGTTTTCACCCAAAAACCTTCCAAGCCACAGTTGAATTCGCTCCACCTGGCGCCCCCAGCGGGGAGAACGACGCCCTGGGCGTCGTCACCATGGCTTTCGCCCGGAGCACTCCCAGCCTGCAACATGAATCGACCCGCCTGCAGCAGCAAGCCGGTGGACGAAAACAACGACGGCACCACCAGAGGGGTGACCTGGCATGCCCCGCAGCACCACCATGGTGCCTTGGGGCGCAACCAGGGCACCCTGGCCCCACCACCATCATGGAGCCGAAGCCAACCGCCGGAGATGCGCCGTCCGCCACGCCGCCGCCGCTGCACGGCCGGAGCACGGCCGGAACGCGTCCCGGTGTCGCCACCACCGCGCCACCAGCCGCCACCGCCGTACCACCCACACCGTGGAAGAGGAGAGAAGAGGGGGGCACCAGTGTTGTAGCACCGCACCGGCCTCCCCCCACCTCCCCCGCTGTCATCCATCGCGTCGCCGCATGATGCAGCCGCTGCGCGCGTAGATCCGGGCTCGGGGAGACTAGATTAGCCTACCTGGGCGGCGGATCTAGCTCCCCGACCCCTCTCCGACGAGCTCAGGCGGCGCCGTCGTGCCACCATATCCCGTCGCCACCGCTGCCGGAGGGAGCAGCCGCCACACTCCAACACCTTCCACCTGGGCTCCTGGTCTGCGACCATGTCGTGTGACCGCCGCGCCTCACCGCGACCCCGCCATGGCCGCTGAGCCGCTCCCCGCGCGGGCCGCCCGCGACCCTCCTGGTGAAAGCTTCGCTGCCGCCCTCCTTGGGGGCGCGCACAGATTCCCGGCGGCCCGCCTCCGGTGGCAGTGAGGTGGAGAAGGGAGGGGGGAGGGAGTTGGGTCGGCGCTAGGGTTCGAGCACCCGAATCGCTCGCCAGGCGCTATAGTGCCTTTTGAAATGATGTGCTTTCAGTCTGTTTAATTTGTGATAATTATGATCAGTTTGTTGAATGCACTTGTTTTTATATAATACTTGTATGGCTAAAATGTGGAAGAAATTTGCTAAGCACTAAGCAAGACAGTGCACAAAAGCTTTATTTTGTCACCCTGACCAGTATGATGTTCAGTTTCCTACCTTGTACAGTAATTTGATCTAGCTTTGTTGAGATTTTCCAGGTTTCTCAACTGCTCTCTCCAGTCACAAATAATAAGATGTGAAATCAAAACTTTTGCAACTGATTTTATTATAATATAATTACAGAATCTTGTGAGGCACAATATAGCTTTTACCCTGCAGTTATCTAATGTGCCACTGTTTTTTCAAGTCTGCATAACAAGTAGAGATTTTGGTGTTAATTTCTAATCTGAAGTATTTCTCTCCCTTATCCGTACAGTTACAAGGAGAACTCATGTTCAAGGCACGGAATGCTTTAGTTGCCACTGGCTTGCTGATCTTCGCTGGTGCTGGCTTATCATTTCCATTCCTTTTTGTGTAAGTCGAAGCTTTCAACTTGCACCATCAAGAAACATGGGAAGAAGAATTCAATTGACCTTTCTTTTTTAATCTGCACATTGTTTTCAGGAAATCAAAGAACAGACCTATCATTGATTCATCAAAGCCTCTGCCACCACAGGCTACTTTCCGAGGACCATATGTGAATACTGGATCGCGTGATATCGGACCTGATCCTACCGATTATCCCAAGAAGTGATGTATGGGACACCAATCCTCCTCTCTTTGGACAGATGACAAAATCGCACAACTTTGAAATAGTGCTGCATAAAGAATTACCTTGTATTGTATTATGTGTGTCCTTGTCATGGTTGGGCCTTGGGATATCTAAGTTGGCATTTCCCTTGACAATGAAATTTCTTCAGCATTTCCTATATAAAGGATGCATATTAATTACCTTTTACAGTGTATTCCAATAAAAAATAAAAAAACTTATTGAAAGCAATTTTTAATATTATGAATAAAAAATACCATGCAGGAGGTAGTCTTATCTTTGGTCAACTTTAAATTGTTAATGCTGCTCCGGTTGTTTATCATCATATCATAAAAATCTGTTATAATTCATCTGTTATCTGATTCAATATCTCCTAATTCAGAACATGTTGCTTTAAAGATCAAACATCTAAATCCGTAACATTATCCATGTTTTTTTCAATATGTTGTTTTCTTTTATTTGTTTAATATTTTCACTCGATGTAGCCTGGTACCATGTATAGTTTACAGACCTTGTTCTGCCATGCTGTTACTGCCTTTTACTGTTTTCTAATAAATAGAATGATCATTTGAGAGACTAAAAGCAATGGGCTCATAGATTCAACTTCTGTTAGGTATATTCATTGTTTTATCTTTGTATTGCCATTTAGAACATGTTGAAATTTGATTGCATTTTTCTACAATTTGTTTTGAAAAATACAAATGTGGCTTAGAGTTGTAGTGACCTATGTTGCTAAACAAGCTTACAAGGCAATCCGAAGTAATGTTACATATGTAGCATGCAATGGTGTAGCATACTAGCATGTGATGCTGGAGGCTTCTACTTCACTATGCTATGAACTGGCAGACCATGCCACAAGGGCAACTTCTTTGCCGTGTATGTCTATATGCAATGGTGGTGCTTTATAGCAACTTTGCTTTATTCTTTTCATATACTAATTGGCATGTAATAATTAAGACAGGGAAAGAATAAAACAAATATGTACTTGACTTTTTATGATCAGCAGCATCAATTTCTATCACATTGCCTAAATTGAAGCACATGGCTTCATTTGCTGAGCAATAACTATGCCCGCAGTGACTAGTCTTGTTGGAATCAACAGAAAGAAACATAGAAAATCTGTTGGTAAATAACAATGCATAAATTCTGAATGGATAAAATTTTATTGCATTTTGATACGAAGAACGCAATTCCATATACATTTTTGTTGGGTTGATTATCATAGTTTGATTGAGCAAGCATGTCTTCCCCTTTTTCTCTTCACGCAGAATTTTTCTAGCTCCATGAAAAAATGGCTGTGATGAGGAGCGAGGATCATGTACTACTGGCACATGCAGGACTTGGAAAATCTGTAGTGGTATGTGGATAATTTCCCTCATAGGCTGGGGTTGGTTTTCTTATTTCTCAAACTAAATTTCCCCATAAAATTGCTCAAATACGTTCTATAAATATAATTGTACCTGTTATGCTGTAATGAGACTAATAGCTGTAACATTGCCCTACCAGAATAAGTGAAAAAAGTATATGCAGTATTTTTTTGTTGAGACAAATTCTATGTTTTTTCAACATATTATTAAGCCAATTTCTCAAAAAAAATGGAGCTTGCCCTTCATCTCACCCATTGTTTGTACTTTGTATGTATACATAGAGATCTCAGTGATCATGTTATCCTTTTTGTAGCAAGAACGAGTATTTCATATTGATTCTTGAACATAGTCTACACTTTGGCACAACTGATTGCGCGAAGCAAGTGTTGCTGCCTAGTTTGAACCTGCTGTAGAATCATATAGTTGGCCGCACTTAGCTTTTTCTATAGAGTTGGAAAGTTCAAGCTTTGACTAACTGCGCTGATCCTGTAGTTGGCAGCACCTGTGCACATTTATTTCATCATTCATCACCAAGTGAATTTGAATGTTTGTAATTCAGTGAAATGAAATTGCAGAATCACTATGTCTGATCTGAGTACGACACATTACAGAATGAACGTCATGCTTCACAAGGATTTATTCTCTTTCAAAACCCGCAATGAGTTCATCATGCACATGGAAAACTGGCATGGATTTACTTCAAAGCAAATGTTTTCAAGACATATAAGAGTGATGAGACTCCACTACTCCATCCAGTGATAAGTGGTTTAAGCCATGGCCATACGGGATGGGTACCCTCAGTATACAGCACAGTGACTTTTCACAAGTAGAGCACTGTCTTCCATTCGTAGAGGTAAACTGTAGGTTTGGGAAGCATCTTAATTCAACAATCATGTCGGATCTGCAAGAAAGATGAGTCAGCTAAGATGCATTAGAGCAACTCCAGCAGACCTCCTACTTGAGCCTCAACTCAAAAAGTAGAGGCTGAGAGTAAAAAAAAATGCACTCCAGCAGAGCCTCTACTCGGACACCTAAAGTAAGGGGGCACCCAAATCACCTGCTTCGGCCCCTTCTCCAGCGGTGGGCTAGGGAGCCTCTACTCAACAGTTGCGGCAGTTTTCCTGCGCGCGTACAAACTCCACGGAGCGTCGCTGCTCGAATCCAGTGGAGTCGCTGTCACCGCCCGATCGATACTTCCTCGCCGGAGCGCCTCCGAGGCCCTCGACCACCATACGCCGGCCCTCGAGCTCCACCCCAAGTCCACTGGAGCCCATGGCTGCCGAAATCCGCAGCGAGAAGCACGTCCGCCAGCAAAATTGAGTGTCGCTGGCGCCCCCACGCGAGCACCACGGGCAACGTCCGGCGGCCACAGGCGAGCTCCGCGGGCGCCGCCTCTCGCGACAACGCCGGCCGTAGGTCGAGCTCCCCCTATGCCGTCGTCGTGGAGCCCGACTAGATCTCGCGCTCTCCCGCGCCGTGCATGGCTGGAGCTCGCGCGGCCGCGCACACCCACGCTGTCGCCATCACGCCCGAGCTCGCGCTCCACGGTCAAGGCGAGCTTGCGCCACCGACCTATTCCTTCCGCCGAATCAAGGCAGAGGCCACCAAAGTTGGAGATGAGGGAGCTGAGATTGACGCCCTTCCGCCCAGAGTTCCCCTGCTCTCGCGCAGGCACACGGGCCGACCGGTGCCCCGGCTCCCCTGCTCCACGCACCGTCGAGCTGGGTCCGCTTCTTTGCGCTGCTGCACGAGCCGGTAGAGCTGCTCCCACTCCTCTGCCCTGCGCCGTCTCCACGCCCCTCCGTCGCTCGGGCGGTGTCGTTCCTGCTCCTCTCCGCTACAGGAGCCCGCGCCGTCCTCGCTCCTCTCCGCTACACGGGCCAGCATCGACGTCCCCGCTCTTCCACTACAAGAATTAGATCGAGTGGGGGCTCCGCAGCGGCCGTGCGATGCGGCTCCAATTTGATGCTGCCCGAGCTTCGATCTGACATATCGACATAGCTACACAAGCAGGTGTTGTCCGATTGGCAGCAGGCATCGGCGGAGAGATGCAGACAGAGACGCAAGAAAGAGGAATTGTGTGTTGCTCATAGGGAAGGAGAGAAGGGATAAGAAAAAAAATAAAGAAAAGATGAGACACATACATGTAGGTCCCACTTGTCATATATAAAAAGGGGCTGAGAAGTAGGGGGTGCTGTTGGACTTGAGAGTAAAAACTAAGCCCAAAAATATAGAGGAGCTCCTACTTTTGAAAAGTAAGGGCTTGGAGTAGGGGCTATTGCTGGAGTTGCTCTTACAAAGCAACCCCTGCTTGTCTTCCCCGCCCCATTTGTCAAAAGCTGCAGGTGCTCTGCAGTATATCATCAAAACAGTCAAGTACACCATCAATCTTGGTGACACATCAAGGAAGGTTGCCATGAATGGTGGAGATGTGTTCTCCGTGACATCAACCCATCAAGGAGAACACATCATACTTTGTGACTGAGAGACATGGGTACCCCTAGGTCTCCACCGACCAGGGTCTTATCTGTCACTCACAGGTGGGCCCGGCCCACCAGATGAACAGCCGACCTGATAGTGGGCCCAAAAGACCTTACCCACTTCCCTGAAGAGATGCTAGGAAACTTGGCGTGTACGTCAAGACGTCGGCTGCGCCGCCAAGCAGTCCGGATATTGCAGAATACTGTTTGTAATCTGTAGAGATAGGTTTCTCTGATGTAACCGACCCGGACTTTAGGTCCACCGACCTTGTAAACTCTAGTCCGCTAGACTATATAAGGCGGCCTAGGACCTCATGTTAAGGGCATCCTCGCTCTTGCGCACAGCAATACAAACACCACCAACTGGACGTAGGGTTTTACTCTCTGGATGCCTGAACCAGTCTAAATCCCCCGTGTCTCACCTGATTCCGTGCGCATCCCCGCATATCCATGCGTGCTCTTAGTTCCTAGATCGCTCAATACCTGCAAACCACTTGAGTATCCCCCTTGTGGATCTGTCTAGGTATCATCCCCTGAGAGTTGGCGCGCTAGGTAGCGAAGATCGGGAGCTCTTCGTGCAGCGTGATGGCTGGACCCGGCGTCATCTTTCCGGCGACCATGGCGGACTTCATCGCCAACCCCGTCGAGCTGCTTCGGCTCCTTCCTGGCGGATCCTGCTACTCCTGACATCGTCGCTCTGGCAACCGACCTCGACTCGGGCCTCGGGAGCTCGTCCCAAAGGCGGCAGCGGCGATAGCCACTCTCACCCAGCAGGTCAGCGAGATGTATCTCGCTGCACCCGTTTCCGATCTGCTAGAGAAAACCCACCCACACCTAGCGATCTGGTCGCAGAGATGAATCGCGTCATCAACATGATGGCCGAAATGGTGCGGATCTGCGAACAAGCTCAGCACTCTCCTAGATCTGCTCCGGGTTCGCCCCGTATGCTCTTCGGCCTGAGGAGTTCGGCTAGCATCTACTCTGACAAGAAGGCCAAGCTGTTCCAGATCCAATTTGGGCAGAACACGGCTCTGCAGCATCTCTTCACATGCGATGCGTACCGTGACCCCCTCGACGATAGTTGCCCTGTGCACAAGCGGGCAAAGCACACTCTCTGCGAGTGTCACGTGTTGTGGGAGACCATCAAGCTCATCCAGCAGCACAAGGCAGATAAGGCCCGCTAGGGCACTCTGTAGTTTCCGAATTGCAGAGCTTTTCAAGACATCTGCGTCTTCCTCTCCCCTAACGCTTACGGTAGGGAGGGAGACAACCTATCTCCACCCCAGATCGCGAAACTTTCGTGGTCTCTACTTGAAGGACCAGAATGGCGACTAGAGAGGGGGAGTGAATGGGAGCTGATAAAAATTCTTCTCCGAAAAGTCGAACTCGGCCTACAGTCCCAAACGCAACTCCGAGGTCCTCGACACCCTACTAGCCAAATCCACGTAGCCACTGGAGTGCTACTGGACCTAGGAACTAGCAACACACCCAAACTACTCGAGAACACATCAAAACAAACAAGTCGAGCAGCTACTGGCTACACCGGTCAGACCAGTCCCTGGCACCGGTCAGGCCGGTCCTGCACCACCTCCTCTGAATTTTCCCAAACTTGTCCAGCAAGCCTAGATGGCAATTCTAGGATGTGGAACAACAAGAAGAAATCCAGAAACCGACCAGGCTAGAGAAAACCACACCAAAACTCCAGCACACCGAAACACTCCAAAGTCAAACTTGCACCAGAAGAACTCTGCGAGCAAGTAGCAAGAACCAACCAAGAAGCAGCTGGGTTTCCACTGGAAGCCCTGCATCGGTCAGACTGGTGGACAGCACCGGTTAGACCGGTCCGGCTCAGCAACCCCAAACAGCCAAGAACTCGATCTCCAAAGGCCCAAACTGCACTGAACTGAAATAGCAACAAGCCAAGAGAACAACTAACACCCTGGTGATGAACTCCCTGAGAAAAGCCACAACAGGCCTGCACCGGTCAGACCAGTTCTAAGCACTGGTCAGACTGGTCCTACCTAGGCAGCTCCGGATGAACTCCACCCGCGGGTCAACTCCCCTCTTTCGATGTCCCGATCTACTGATTCGCTCCACGGATTCACATAAAACTTTGGGGATAGGTGTAGCACCTCATGGACAAGCCATGCCTAAAAGATCATCCCCAAAGATCCAATAAATCAAGAGGAATCGAAGGATGAACACCAAGAACACCTCTTCCCGAAACTCTAAAGAAAACCCCAAATCGAGCACCTTTACCCACTGATTTGAGAAGGGGATCACTAAGAAAAGAACCACAAGGTGCTCATGTGTGCATCCCTTAACAAATCCGCAAAAGAAAGGCCTCAAATCCACCAAGAGAAAATCGCCAAGAGAAGGCTCCGAAAATCACCAAAAAGGAAAACGGGAGAGACAACCAAAAACACTAAAGGAATCACGTCGAACCTTCTATACATCAAAGGAAAGATTCATACAAGGTCTAGCTTGCCTCCCTATCATCCAACCCTCTCTAAAGATCTCACCATGAAGCTCTCAATCTAGTCCTAGAGAAAATAGGTAGCTAAAAAGAGAAAATACTAAGAGTAAATGAAAACCCTAAAGCCCAAGAGATGGCTGCCAACACCCATCCACCTAGTTTATATATGAGGTCCATCGGTGGGGGTGAAAGACTAAAATGCCCTTAGGCGATACAACCCGTTAAAGGGCAAATTAGGAAACTTTGACAGCTTATCCATCGGACAGACGCCTAGCAACCGCACCTCGCGTAGCCTCGACGCCAAGCCTGCGATCCTGACGTGTGTCCTCCGCTTCGAGTCACCCGACGCTCCTCGACCTCTACCGGTCAGATCGGTGCTCGCAACCAGTCAGACCGGTCTAGCCCACTGGTTAGACTGGCCTAGTCCAGTCATGAGTCGCCGACCACTCGGACTCAGCTTTGAGGATCAATCAAGGAACCCAGTGGTTTTCTGGTGAACCACTTCAAACCCCGCAAGCTTGGTGCAGCCTCCACACCGAGCTCCTCGACTTGGCCGCCACGTCTGCTCCGGCTCGATGTTGGCTTTCGGATCAACTAACGAACCCGCTATCCAACTTTGACTTGCTCTTCTCGCATCATGTAACTCGCAGTTGATCCCGTTTGGCCACCGGGTCCATCGAACTAAGCCTACTTGTCCCTCTAGTCCTTCGGAGGCCCCACAAGGGTAAGACCTTCCGCGCTTGTTCTTCACCTGCACCAATGCAAATCAAGCCACAGCCTACATCCACAAGACAAAACACAACATCAGTCCACACAACATTGTCAATCACTGATGACTAAGGAGTGGCCATCCACCGGTCGTCGGACACTCCGGTCCTCAATCTCCCCCTTGATGAGTGCATTGACAACACACCACGTAACCAATACATTAAGAAAAAACAAAAGACAAACGAAAACAAACCACTTCAGTGATCCAAAAACTAAACAATACAAACCCTATATCACTTGCAATCCAAAGTCTTAGTCCCCTAAGGCAAGGGAAACGGTTCAACACAATCGAGACAACCACCAAAGCTCACAAAGAGCAAACCAAAGCTCACAAGGAGCAAACGAACCAAAGCAAGAACTCAGACAACACAAGGAGCTCCCCCTGAACACATGCAGCTCCCCCTGAGCAAATGCAACTCCCCATAAACCAAACAATGCAAACTTACCTTGAAGCCAGAGCTCTCAGCTCACACCGGTCAGACCAGTCCAGGCACCGGTCAGACCGGTTGCACAACCTGCAACAAACCGTTAGACCGGTGCCCCACACCGGTCAGACCGATGACCATCTAGGAAATGCACATGCCCATTTTTCATCCGAAACATCACCAAAACTCTCTAAATGTATGTAGCAAGCTATTCCTTGCCGAAACTTCTCCCCCTTCTTGACAATGCATGAATCAAGGTATTTCTACAAAATTTACAACTAGAGGCTTCTCAAATGGACATAGAGCCATAGAATGTGCTAGGAACAAGCAAACGAACCACTTAGACTTGACAAAGGTTCAAAATACAATAGCCATCAAGAATGTTTAGTTGCATACACATAACTTCAAGCCATGGTTAAAATTAGCATTTTGGGCAAAAATTTCCTGTCATGAGCGAAGTCCTACACATGCACAAAATGAGCTCAAAATAAGCTAAATCACTCAAAGATCATGTGAGGACAACATATTTTCATTAAGAGATCATGAAGGACACCCATCAAGCCAATCAAGTCATGTCAAAACCATGGAGTCAAAGCTACCATTTAACACCCATTTTATGAAAATGTAGCAAATAAGGCATAGAGACATGATGGAGGACACTTTTCACTCTATATTCATTTTTATTTCTTTTTCTTCTTCTTTTTCCTCAATTTAACAAGTTAATGGTACATGAAATGCCTTTGCGGCAAAAAAGAAGCTTAGTCTCCTCCAAGATGTGCAAAAGGGGCTAAACATCCATCATGACAAATGGTCTTTGACCCATCCAATCAAAACATGCATCCAAGCAGAATCTAAGCATGATATAGCCATTCAAAGCACACAATGAGCATACACAAGGCTCTACTCATGAGAAAGAGCATATTTAGCATTTTTGATAAAAACAAACTATCTCATCATGGATATACAACCAAACTATCAAGAGCATAGCTTATCACCCCAAATATCAATCAAGCACATCCACAACCTCAAACATAGCAAATCATAGGGATCAATGTACATAGGAGAAGCCATTCCTACCAAATGCATATGATACAAATGCAATGCAAAGCTATACATCAAGATACAAAGATGGCTATCTTATGAATTTAAACATGCATGCTATACATCAAAGTAAACATGTATGATACATATGCTACAAAGTGAGCTCCCAAAGACCAACTCTAAAAGGACAACACACACCAAGCTCTCCCCGTAAACGATCAAAGAAAGTTTGGTCAAGTGGTTTTATAAAGATATCCGCCTTTTGGTATTGGGTAGGGACATGAATCAACACTATGGTTCCTTTCTCAACATTGTGCCTCAGAAAGTGGTACCTCACTTTGATGTTTTTTGTTCTAGAATGGAGCAATGGGTTTTTGGCTACGCTTATGGCACTAGTGCTATCACAAAGAAGTGGGATCTGGGTGCACTCCTCACCAAAGTCTCTCATGGTATAGGATATCCAAAGCAGTTGGGAACAACAACTAGTGGCTGCAACATACTCGACTTCTGTGGTAGACTGGGCTACACTTGACTGTTTACGGGAAGACCATGAGACCAAAGAGGAACCAAGAAACTGGCAAGAACAAGAGGTAGACTTGCACTCCACATGACAACCAGCAAAGTCAGCATCGAAAAATCTGTGAAGTGTGAGTGTCGAGGAGCCAGAATACCAAAGACCAAACTCAAGAGCGTACTGCAAATACCTGAAAATCCTCTTGACGGCCTGCCGATGTGAAGTCCTCGGTGAAGCCTGAAAATGAGTGCACAGACACACACTGAACTGTATGTCCGGCCTCGTCCCCGTCAAGTAGAGGAGGGAGCCGATCATGCTCTGGTACTCCTTCTGGTCCACTGGTCCTCCTATGTGTATTAGTCCATAGTAGCACGTCCTAGAGGCTATCGTTCCTACCCTCCTTCTACCCTCGGACCAGGTCAGCCTAGAATAGCAATTTCGTTCCAATACCTGTCCAGAGTAGAAGAGTCATAAAAGCATTCCTCCATACCCCAAGCTACCATGACTAATAGCCACACAAGACTTCCCTAATTAATTAGCCAAGATAGAGCCATATGTCTTGTGGTTGTACTGTTTTCCTGGGTGGTTCTCCATGTTCTGATTAAATCATATAATCTTATAATTAATCACATTTATCACCAAAGTTATCATGATCAACATTTTATAAAGATCCATTTCAACCATCCCATGTTAAGAGAGTAAGCATATTCTACCCAAAAAAATTTATTTAAACCAGGGTGTTCAAGAGAATAGGGATGAAATCTAGTATGTCCTTAAAAAGGTGATTTCCCATCAAGTTATGCAATACAACATAAAATTAAATTTAATTGTAATGCTTGTGAATAGGACGAAGTAGAATATGCAGGGGGAGGAAAACCACTTGCCTTCCTCCAACAAAAAGCTACTCTTATGCTCTTCCGCTCTTGCTCTCTTGAAACTTCTGGACTTCCGATCAACAGCTCGATCTTCTACTCGAAGCAAACATCGGGCACAAACATGGAAAGTAGACAAACAAGAACAACTAAGAACAATACACCAATTAAGGGAGGCTTTAAAAGAGAGCAGGGTTTGGTTAGGATCGCGAACGGAAGAAATGCTAAGAGCGGAACTATCGAGATATTTGGATTATATCACCTAAAGGCTATGTGCTTGATATATTTTAATTAAATAAATCATGCATATAGGTTATTTCAGAGAAATACCCTATTTAATAATTAAGCAAGTTATAATTATATGAAAGGACGATGTAGAACTCAGTCAAATTTTATTTATGAATATTCAAGTATTATTTAGGCAAATTAAATATTTAATTTCAAAGAAAGCATGTAAAGCAACTAAGCGTGTAACTTCATATTTCGAGTTGTACTAATCAAATTATAATTCAAAAACACATTTATGTTCATATTAATCAAATTATCATTTAATTAAGAAAACTCGGGATAGCCTATGTTGCTTTTATTTAGAAAGCAGATTGAATATACATTAATCAATTTAATTTGATTGTGAAAACCAAGGTATACATCTATTTTACTTTTAATTTAAAACATTATTTAGATAAGCATTAATCAAATTAACTTTAGTTTGAAAACACGAGGTTGAACTCTAATTTGATTTTAATTAGAAAAACATGTATATAAGGATTTAATCATATTTAAATATTTAAATAAATTCCAAAACAGAGAACATGTTCAACATTGCTTCTAACACGTGCTTTGAGTTTATATGAACCTAACGCAACTTGAAACGATGAAAACGGAGCTAAAACGCGAGATCTATGAACTACATAAACTGCAGGGGTCTAAACACGATTAACTAAAGGTTAAGGGGCTGACTAAGAAGATCTGCAAGACACATTGAATAGTGCTCGCAAAAAGGGAAAAAAATAGGGTCTAATAGGAAAAAGAGCGAGGGTGGGTTTATGTGCAAAAGGTGGGATCTTTCTAGGGGGTTTTCCACAAAAAGTTCGAGACACGGATTATGAAGCTTTTGTTTGGGGATTCTCCAGGGGCCTAAAGGCAAAAGAACCCTACATTATCTACACAGATTGGTGATGACGATGGCTTGTTCGTGGACATCCATGGCCGACAGACAGAAAGCCCTGGCCTGCCAAAATTCCGGCGATTGGGAGAGCTAGGGGTTTCGGATAACGGAAAGAGGAAGATGGAGAGAGCTCGTGGACGCGCTCACCGGTGACGAGGACATGGTGCAACAGCTAGATTTTGAAGCTGCAGCGGAGAAGACAGTGGTTGGCTCGGGTCCCCACTGATGGCAATGTCTCGGCGATGAGCGGGCGACGATGAGTAGTGGCGGATGTGCGGCTGGGAGAGGCGAAGCTTCTGGTGGCACTCTCTTTCTCCGACGTGCGGTCCTTGCGACGAATCGACCGGTCGACAACGATGCTCTGCTTCGGGTAGCGGCGCATGGGCTTCTTGTCGCGACGGCACTCCGGCAACTGGGCGACAGGATGCGGACATGGACCGGTGGGGGGGCGTGGCCTCTGGGTGCTCCGGCGGTACCTTGTGCCATGAATCGAGGAGCAGAAGTCCATCAGGGGTGCTCTGCTCTACTTCGGCAAGCACGGATGGCGGCAGCTCTTGCGCAGGCGAGGCAGGGAGCAGCGGGGGTGTACAGAAGGTTCAGAGCGCTCTTTATAGGGTCAAGGGGAGGAGATGAGGCGGCACTGGTGGCAGACGAGATGGCGGTAGTGGCTAGCGTTCAATGGCCATGATGGGAGGCCGTTACTAGAGAGGAGGAAAGGGAAACGAAAGGGGCGCGGGAAAGTGAACGGACGTGCGGGAGGGCAAGGGCCGCAGCCAGACGAAGGGAGGGCGGCGTAGCAGCGCAGACGTGGGCGCGAGTCGGCGCGCGGGAGGCGAAGCGTGCAGCACGCCGTACAGCCTCGAGTCCGGCCCAGGTCAGATGCGGGAGGAGAGGGATGACAGGTGGGGTCCACCCGTCAACGGCAGGAGAGAGGGAGAGGGTGAGCTGGGCCGACGGAAAGGGACGGTGGGCCGGTGGCCTGCTACTAAATTGGGCTGGTTCACACGAGCACTTTTGGGGTCAGGAAAAAGAAAAGGAGTTGGTCGGTTGGGTTAGAAAAAGAGAAGGAGAGATGAGAGGGAGAAAAGATTTGGAGTTTGATTTTGAATTTTGATAGATTTTGAGAACACTAGCTCAAACAAAAACAAATGCGACAGAAAAGAAACAACACTCAAAAAGATCCATTTTATCTAATTATAAAAACAAACAATTGTTTTACCTATACCAAATTTCCTGTAAAGAAAATAAATGTGGGGAAAATTTTATAATTATAAGAAATCATTGCTTTATTATTATTTTTCTATTAACATCCTGAAATTCAAAAATTTCAGGGTGTTACAAATCTACTCCCCTTAAAAGGAATCTCGTCCTGAGATTCGCAAAGGTTAGCAAGAAATAAAGGTTCACGTGAGTAGCATCCAATCACTGATTAACTTTCTTCCAGGTTGCTTGGCATTACAAAATTCCTTAAACACACCTCTTTATTCTTCACAACCCACTAATAAGTAAAACACCTTAGGAGTACTTAGCCTATCTCCACTTGTAACTATTCATTCCTTTCCTCGGCTTCGTTGACTCGTCTTTGAATAACTTTCTTCTTATCTTGATAAAGTTGAAAGAGTTGTCATCCTTCTTCAAACACATCCCTTAATATTCTTTAATTTGGTCCAAATGCTTCCTGCGCATTGATTTGCTTATTTTGTCTTTGCTGAGCTTTCTTCTCATATCGGTCCACACGTTTCTTAGGGCACCTGCTAATAAAATGTCCATGAGCTTTGTAGTAGAAACAAGCTCCACTTTCTTTAATGTTTCGACGATTGCGTGGTGGATCTTCATACTCATCTTCAAGATAATCTGGTGCTTGAGACAAATGGTAAAGGTGTGAACTGTTATCACGTCGCTCTAGAAAATTCATTTTCCTCTTCTTACTTATGATCTCATGTAGTTTGCTTTCTAGGTCAATAGCTTTGTCGATGACATGTTGCAGATTGCAATATTCATGTAAGGTTAGTATACTCTGAAGGTCTTCATTCAACCCTTTGATGAAATGTTCTCGTTTCTTCTAATCACTTTCAGCTGATCTTGGGGCGTACTTAGATAACTGGATAAACTTATCCCTATATTCAGTCACTGTCATTTGCCCCTGCTTCAAGCTAAGGAACTCCTTCCTTTTGAGCTTCATTGCACTTACAGGATTAAAATGTGAGATAAAGTTGTCCTTGAATTCCTTCCAAACAATACTTTGTGGTTGCTCATGTTTGTCAATGTAGGAATCCCACCATTCTAAGGCTGCTCCTACAAGTAGTTCTGATGCAAACAAAACCTTCTCTCTTGTTGACACCGTTTTTTTGGAAAAACAGGTCAAAAGAGATAAGGGGAAACAGCCGATGAAAAACAAAGTGTAATCGGCCGATTGAAGGAAGAGAAGGACGGTCAACACGGATCGCCAATGGTCAAAGGGATTCGACCCTGACAGTGGGCTAGTTGGTCAAAGCGATCGGCCGATAGTTAGTTAGGAGAGTCGGCCGATGAAGAGAAAGAAGGCGGTAATCTAGGAGATACGCCAAAAGGAAAAGCATGGTGGAGGCGGGTCAGTCTACGATTGACGATGGGTCAAAGAGTCAGTTTTAGGAAGTTTTTGACTCCTGCGAGAGTCCTTTTCTATTTTTAGTAGTTTTTTCTTTAGATGCAAGTAAACAGTGCCGTGATCGGCTAGGAGTCGGGTTTGTCCCTAGGACATAAATAGCGACCCTGCGTGGTCGGAAAAAGTGTACACACCAATATCAAACAAACCGCCTCCGGGCAAACCCTTTACTTTTACTGCATCTACTTTACAGCATCTACCTTTACAGCATCTACTTTTCGGCGACTTCGCCATTGCGATTTTCTCTTTTCTACAACGTCGTGCTTCGGGTTCGTCGGGCTGCATCAGCTGATCTCCGGCAAGCTTGTGAGTACCGTTTTACCGAATAATCCTAGGCTTTAACCTCCGGGCGCATCGTTGAGGTTTCGTCTATTTCTTTATTCACCCCTTACCGATATTAGCTAGATCTACAAGTTTTCGTACCAAATTCTTGTGGTTTTAGCTATTATCACCTTTATCCCACTCGATCTAGATCCTATCGGCTTCTAACACCGCAGCCGATTTCGACCAAAATGGCAAACTTCGTGTATGCATTGACTTCAGTGATTTGAATAAAGCAACACCGATGGATGGATATCCAATGCCAGTGGCCGAAGCACTGGTCAATGCTGCTGCAGGGCACAAAGTCATCAGCTTCATGGACGGTAATGCTGGATACAATCAAATATTCATGGCCATAGAGGATATTGCAAAGACTGCTTTCAGGTGCCCCGGTCATGTCGGATTATATGAGTGGATTGTCATGACCTTTGGATTGAAGAATGCTGGTGCCACATATCAAAGAGCCATGAATTACATATTCCATGAACTCATCAGCAAGATAGTAGAAATCTACATTGATGATGTAGTTGTCAAGTCAAAGGGCTACAAGGAACACTTGGCGGACCTACGAAGAATGCTAGAATGCACAAGGAAGCATGGTTTGAAAATGAACCCCAACAAATGTGCTTTTGGTGTTTCAGCTAGCCAATTCTTGGGTTTCTTGATACATGAGAGAGGAATCGAAGTGGGCCAAAAGTCAATCAGCGCAATCAAACAAGAAGGAGCTCCAGTCATTAATTGGCAAGATCAATTTCATCAGAAGGTTTATATCCAACCTGTCGGAAAGGATTCAGCCATTTACGCCTCTACTGAAGCTCAAGGCCGATCAGAAATTCGTATGGGGAGAAGAATAGCAAAAGGCTTTAGATAATGTCAAGTAGTACTTAAAATCTCCTCCCGTCTTAATGCCCCCTCAAGATAACAAGCCGTTCAAATTATACTTATCGGCTAATGAGCGGGCTATTGGATCGGCCATTGTGCAAGAGTTTGAAGGAAAAGAGCGAGTTGTATATTTCGTGAGTAGAAGACTCTTGGATGCAGAAACAAGATATTCGGCGGTAGAAAGGATATGCTTGTGCTTATATTTCTCGTGAACGAAGTTGAGGCCCTACTTATTAACTGCCGAATGCACTGTGGTGTGCAAGGATGATGTGGTCAAATATATGTTGTCATTACCAATCTTGAAGGGCAGGATCGGAAAATGGATCTTAGCTTTGTCAGAATTTGATTTGACCAATCAATCGGCCAAGCCAATCAAAGGGCAAGTAATGGCCGATCTGGTAACTCAACATTGTGGACCTGAAGTTGCAGTTGTAGAACCTATTCCTTGGACTATGTTCTTTGATGGATCATCATGTGGAGTAGGAGCTGGGATCGGAATCGTCCTCATCTCACCTCAAGGAGCAAATTATGAATTTTCCATCCCAATTGAGAAGACTTCGACAAACAATCAAGCTGAGTACCAGGCAGTGTTAAAAGGGATAAAGCTACTACGAGAAGTCAATGCTGAAGTTGTTGAGATATTTGGAGATTCTCAACTCGTGATAAATCAGTTGGCAGGGGAATATGAATGCAAAGATGACATATTAAGGGTTTATCATGAAGAATGTCTTCAGCTACTCCGAGAATTCAAGATAGTAAAACTTGAACATATCCCTAAGTGTCATAATAGTGAAGCTAATTGGCTGGCCCAAGGGGCATCAGGATATCGGCCGATTCTGACTATGGAATTATCAACTGAAGATTGGAGGAAAGAAATAATAAATTATCTGAAAGATCCATCCAAGAAGGTTGACAAACAACTGAGGTACAGGGCCATTAAGTATGTTCTGCTGGAAGATGAGCTGTATTATCGTACCATCGATGGAGTTCTGCTCAAATGTCTCGGTGAAGAAGAAGCTAAAATTTTAATGGGAGAAATTCACGAGAGAGTCTGTGGAGCTCATCAATCAGCATTCAAGATGAAGTGGATGATCAGAAACAATAATTATTATTGGCCAACGATATTGGAAGATTGCTTCAAGTATTACAAAGGATGCCAAGAGTGTCAGAAGTTTGGAAGCATTCAAAGGGTTCCGGCATCAGCAATGAACCCGATAATCTAACCATGGCCGTTCAGAGGTTGGGCAATTGATTTGATCGGACAGATATATCCACCATCAAGCAAAGGTCATAAATTCGTGCTGGTGGCTACGGATTATTTCACAAAGTGGGTTGAAGCCATCCCAATCAAGACTGTAACAACAGGCAATATGATTGATTTTGTCAATGAGCATATTGTCTATCAGTTTGGTATACCTCAAACTATTACAACTGATCAAGGAAGTCAATTCACCTCAGGGGAGTTCAAAGAATATGCAAATTCTTTGGGGATCAAACTGTTAAACTCATCCCCCTATTATGCTCAAGCGAATGGACAGGCAGAGGCAGCAAACAAGGGCATTATCAAATTAATCAAACACAAGATTGATGAAAGTCCTAAGCGATGGCATACGGTCCTTAACGAAGCACTATGGGCATACAGGATGGCCTGCCACGGAGCGACCAAGGTATCACCATATCAACTGGTGTATGGTCATGATGCTGTACTACCATGGGAACTGAGAGCCGGATCCAAGAGAACTTCTTTACAAGACCAGCTATCGGCCGATGATTATTCAGCTATGATGAAGGAGGAATTAGAAGATCTTGCTGGTAATCGGCTGAGAGCTTTGGAGAGTATTGAAAAGAACAAAAGAAGGATAGCCAGGTGGTATGATAAGAAAGTCAAAATTAAAGAGTTTGCCGAAGGAGATTTGGTTTGGAAACTCATATTGCCAGTCGACTCTAGAGATCCTAAATACGGGAAGTGGTCACCAACTTGGGAAGGGCCATATCGGATCAGCCAATGCGTACCTGGCAATGCATATATTTTAGAGACATTGGAAGGAGAGAAGTTTGCCAGAGCATTAAATGGAAAATATTTGAAGAAATATTACCTGAGTATATGGGTAGATGCTTAGTCCGATCAGAGTCTGAAAGTGGCCGATTACAGCCGATTCAAAATGAGATCTTCTCTAGCAGAGGAAAGCCGAAATCATCTAAGCATGTTCGGTTTACAGTTATGGCCGATGTACAAATCGCCCTTAGAACAAAATATATATATATATATATGTTTTCTCTCATCTTCAATTACAATGGTGACATTACAACGCAGATCTGAAAGAATACAATGGGAGGGCAAACTTGAGCAATTCATTACAGATCGATTACATTGGTCATCACTGGATAAGTGATGGGGACGAAGAAAGAGAAAAACAAAAAAGCATAGATTTGACGAAGATGAATCACCAGATGCGGTAACTCTCCCCGTCAAATTTGTTGGGAAAGAAGACATAGGGTTGTTCTTCTTTCCGCAACGCCCAGGGACGACCTCCACCCTCCTCCACCAGCTGATGCACCTAAGTTGCATCACAAGGATTCTTCTAGCTGTTGGTCCTCCTGGCTTCACAAAAGGAGACTAGAGAGAGGAGCATTTTCTAGGCTATTTCACAAGAATTCTTCTAGCCATCTTGAGTCAGAGGAGGAGGAAGGAATCAAAGAGCAAGAGTCTAAAGTTCACTGGGCCTATATCTCGAGCCATGGTTGAAGAAGTGTGTTCTCCGTAAGGGGGTAAGGATGGTTATTTATAGCCAGTACACTGGAAGAGATAAGGATGAGGGGGTCAGAAAAAACGGAAACTGAAGATGCTGGATCCGATAAAAAGGGAAACAGATAACCCGTGAATGGCTCAGTTTCCAAAAAATGATTGATTCAGGAGAATCGCCCCCAAATAAAGGATGGCATGCGTACACTCAAACGTTGGGGAATCTCTCTGACGCGTCCACAAACTGCAGAGCATGGATCACAGAAATCTTCTGCTCAATATTATAGACAGAGTCTACTAGCTCACTAGCAGTACTCAGGAGGAATGCATTTTGAGTTAAAGTCTGTCAACGGCCAGTGATAATCATCGATGCTCACAGAGTTTTCCAGGGGAAGATGCCTCTCATACCCATAAGACTGAAAGAGCTAACACCTACATCAGGAAAAACCCAACGACGAAAAGAGATACAAAGAACCCCCGGGTAAAAGGATGAGTTTTATAGGGAAGAGGAACGAAGAGCCAAAGGGTCACATGGTGAACAACCCTGAAGAAAGTCAGATAAAAAGGACAAGGCATTATCAATGGAGATTGATCTTGTCAATCACGCAAAGAGATTTGACTATTATTTAGAAGATATCGAGCGAATTTCGGAGCAAAAGGATCATTTACTCCGAAACTGGGGGGCATGTGTTGACACCATTTTTTTGGAAAAATAGGTCAGAAGAGATAAGGGGAAACAACCGATGAAAAACAGAGTGTAATCGGCCGATTGAAGGAAGAGAAGGACGGTCAACACGGATCGCCGATGGTCAAAGGGATTCGACCCTGACAGTGGGCCAGTTGGTCAAAGCGATCAGCCGATAGTCAGTTAGGAGAGTCGGCCGATGAAGAGAAAGAAGGCGGTAAGCTAGGAGATACGCCAAAAGGAAAAGCATGGTTGAGGCGGGTCAGTCTACGATTGACGATGGGTCAAAGAGTCAGTTTTAGGAAGTTTTTGACTCCTGCGAGAGTCCTTTTCTATTTTTAGTAGTTTTTTCTTTAGATGCAAGTAAACAGTGCCGTGATCGGCTAGGAGTCGGGTTTGTCCCCAGGACATAAATAGCGACCCTGCGTGGTCGGAAAAAGTGTACACACCAATATCAAACAAACCGCCTCCGGGCAAACCCTTTACTTTTACTGCATCTACTTTACAGCATCTACCTTTACAGCATCTACTTTTCGGCGACTTCGCCATTGCGATTTTCTCTTTTCTACAATGCCGTGCTTCGGGTTCGTCGGGCTGCATCAGCTGATCTCCGGCAAGCTTGTGAGTACCGTTTTACCGAATAATCCTAGGCTTTAACCTCCGGGCGCATCGCTGAGGTTTCGTCTAGTTCTCTATTCACCCCTTACCGATATTAACTAGATCTACAAGTTTTCGTACCAAATTCTTGTGGTTTTAGCTATTATCACCTTTATCCCACTCGATCTAGATCCTATCGGCTTCTAACACTGCAGCCGATTTCGACCTACTCGAGTGCTGACGTCACGATCGGCCGATTCCAGCCGATCCGTTCATTCACACATCCGCGTTTCGGTCGCTCTCGAGCCGGCCGATCCCGCTTTACCCGTATCGGCCGATTGGCTGGTACGCGTGTCGCTGAAAGGCCATCGGTTCTCTAGCCGATCCCTAATATTTTCCATTGTCAATCAACAGGTCAGATTGGCTGGCACGCCTCGCTACAGACCGGGGAGTCACGTGTGTTGCGCGCGAAGGTGACGTCCTATTTTCGCGTCAACATCTCTATCATTGCATTGTACCGTATCTAGATTCCTCTCAATTGTCGTGATCCAGTCATCAGCTTCTAGGTGCTCCATAGTATTAGTGAACAAAGGTGGCTCGGTCTTCTAGAACTTTGTCTATGTGTCCTCTGGGTTTGGATATGGTGACACATATTGGTTGTATCCATGGTTATTACTGCTATCATTGCTCTTGTCTTGGTTGCCTTTTCCCATCTGGTTGGTGGACAAAGATCAAGATCAGAAGAGAATGAGAATAAATAAATTGAAGAGCAGGTATAATTCTTGATAATATATTCATCTTTTCTTGATTGTTTAGATTGTAATCAAATTGTGGTAGAGAGGAGAATAACAGGGGGTAACAAAAGAAATTGATCATTCTTTTCTTCAACTTCTTTCATGTGTCGATGTCTGCACATGCTTTGTAGATTTTTGTTTTTGATGATGGTGTTGCCTTCCAAACTTTCATCTTCTGACATCCTCCAATGGATTGGGTAGAAAGAAAGAGAGAAACAAGGAGGTGAGAGGTACAAAAGAAGAACCCAACTAGGCAACTGATGTCATTATAGGTAGAAGACCCATAATACATCAACAATCAATTCAAAAATCCAACTCAAACAAGGCCACAAAGACAGGCATCATCAACCAAACAAAGAGCTTCACTAGACAACATGCAGTCAAAGGAACGATGCTACACATTGTTAATAGGGTTAGAAGGGATCCTCCTAAACTTGGTTGAGATGTCAGACTCAACTTCCTTCACAAAGATTTGCTTCTTCTGTCTTCGAGGATTAGCTTTAAGAGATGAAGTGGTAGCTCCATTATTCGAATGACTTGAGAAGGCTTCAAGTTAGATGGCATGAATATCTAAACATTTTGAATAAAAGAGAAGTAGGATATTACTTTGGAATAAGAATCAAAGAAAAGAATCCAAAGTAATACAGCTAGAGAAGCAAAGAGAGTTTCAATGGGAAGATAGATATATTGAAAATAAATTGGAGGAAATATGTGTACAAGGATAAGTTAGACATAAGAATATCAAGGAATAATTCTCAGAATGGTCAAGGGTAAGGTAGCAATTATTTTTAAAATAAAACAGACCTAAGAAAGAGACAATTTCTATCTAGGCTTACGTCCTACAGTCGATATAGCTCTGATACCACTTCTGTCACACCCGGTTTCCAAAATGAACCAAGTGCTACCTATATGTATGCCAGGATCTAGTTTCATACATATAGTAACATCATCAGTGAATAACAGAAACAATATCACGTAAAAAAAGAGAGTTTATCAGAGATTTACAGCAGAATCTTGGGAAACAAAGGCTCTAAACTTCAGAAGCAAACGACTGGGGGTTGTGTACGCCTAGCACCATCTTCTGGACTTCATACACTTTCTTCTTCTTTTTTCTGAGCAGCGGTTTAGAAAGGGTGAGCGCACTTATGGTTAGAGCTCAGCAAGTGGGGGAAGATGCAAAGCTATCAAGGACAGGCTAAGGTTTTGCAGCGGTTAGCATTTTTAATGTTAGTCAAATTTTATTAGCAAGAACCTAGTTACTAGATGTAAGTTCATACCAACCCACATAAGCTTTTAGAAAACATCTCATCTCAAAACCATAAGAAAACCACGATTTAATTTCCATCTTTAAGTTTGACTATCATGTGAGGGTCCAGGCCGCTCTTGACCGTAAGCACGGTGGATCGATCAGTTTTCACTCTACAGAGGTTGTACACTTTCAGCACAAGTCGCGTAAAAGTTCCAAAGAACTTTGAACCCAACCATGTTGTGCAAAAGTAGGCACAATACCACACTTCCGAGGTGTGGTTGCATGGGGACGCTACGAGGCCTTTACAAAGAGTCCTCCTATGTGTATTAGTCCATAGTAGCACGTCCTAGAGGCTATCTTTCGTACCCTCCTTCTACCCTCAGACCAGGTCAACCTAGAATAGCAATTCCATTCCAATACCTGTCCAGAGTAGAAGAGTCATAAAAGCATTCCTCTGTACCCCAAGCTACCACAACTAATAGCCACACAAGACTTTCCTAATTAATTAGCCAAGACAGAGCCATATGTCTTGTGGTTGTACTATTTTCCTGGGTGGTTCTCCATGTTCTGATTAAATCAAATGATCTTGTAATTAACCACAGTTATCACCAAAGTTATCATGATCAACATTTTATAAAGATCCATTTCAACCATCCCATGTTAAGCGACTAAGCATATTCTACCAAAAAAATTATTTAAACCAGGGTGTTCAAGGGAATAGGGATGAAATCTAGTATGTCCTTAAAAAGGTGATTTCCCATCAAGTTATGCAATACAAAATAAAATTTAATTTAATTGTAATGCTTGTGAATAGGACGAAGTAAAATATGCAGGGGGGGAGGAAAACCACTTGCCTTCCTCCAACAAAAAGCTACTCTTATGCTCTTCTGCTCTTGCTCTCTTGAAACATCCGGACTTTCGATCAACAGCTCCATCTTCTACTCGAAGCAAACATCGGGCACAAACATGCAAAGCAGACAAACAAGAAGAACTAAGAACAATACACCAATCAAGAGAGGCTTTAAAAGAGAGCAGGGTTTGCTTAGGATCGCGGACGCAAGAAACGCTAAGAGCGGAACTATCGAGATATTTGTATTATATCACCCAAAGGCTATGTGCTTGATATATTTTAATTAAATAAATCATGCATATAGGTTATTTGTTGACGTTTGATTATCGTTGCAAAGTTCGTTTGTACTTGCAAGCGGACAATTCCTGCGTCGTAGTCAAGGGACCCTTCTTCCCTTGAGTGGTGAACCCAAGATATCGAATCCGTGGAACAATGTGTAATGCAAGATCCAATCTAATAAGCGGAAAACACTTTGATCTTGAGAAGGGTTTTTTGCATATAATCTATGGAAGAACCATGAAAACACATCTAATCTACTAAACACCGGAGGTAGCAAGAGAAAGAGAGGGGAGGTAAAACCAATCTAGAGATAGGATCGGGTCTTTTGTTGAAGTTCCAAAATCAAGAAGAATAAAGCAAACGAATCTCATTAAAAGCCTCTTTAAATCGTGGCTTCCGTACCAACCCTCAAAGGCACCTACCGTACACGTGATCAACATCCTGTCACGATGTCCCGCTTATTGTGTAGGTGAACCTAAGAGCACGTTCACGAGGAACGTGTTGAAAACGCTCGGTAGGTCAGGTATGCACCTCTAGCCACCATGGCTAAAAGAACATCCTAAGCAATCTATCCGCGGAATAGATTGAGAATAAGAAAACCCAAATGAAGACAAAGTCGTAGAGAAAGCACTTGATCGCTAGAAATTGGATTCAATCTTGTAAATTCAACATGAAGTGTAATACAAGGACAAGATCACGACCGGGATCCTACCTTGATCTTGATCCTATCTTCTAGAACTCCGACGTGGTCTTCCATGCAAGGTTCCCACGTCGTCTAGGGAAACCCTAGTCAACCATCTCGACCCTCTCCTCTCCGGAAGGGTGTCCCTCTCTTCTCTGCTCCTCGGCGACGGATGACGAATTGCTTGATGCGTGGCTCGAGGCACAGGGGCTATAAATAGCCCGAGGATCACCTAGTCAAAGGGGACGCCGAACCGGGCCCGAAATGGGCTGGGCGGGCCTGGGCCCACTTCGGCCTAGTTCGGCCCCGTCTTTCTCCCAGACGCTTCTCGCGACTTCCTGACTTTTTGCCGAGTTGGATGTGGGTCCTTGACGTCATTTTCCTCGCGGTTTAGATAAGGGTGCTTGGCGTATGAACTCCCGCATCTTCCGCCTAGTTCCTCAGCACTTCTCGGCTTCACGCTTTAGTCCTTGGTTCATTTAGAGTCATGTTCATCTTGTATCTTGACTTGTCCTGGGGTCCATGATCTTCTCGTAAAACCCTTGATGAACTTTACCCGGAAGTCCTCATTTAGGCTCTTGATTCCTGTGTAAACAATAAACTCCAAATACCATGCACGAGTGCGAACTTGACATATAATGAGGGTTAGCATCATTAGTGTGAATAACAAATTACTACCAACATAGAAGGTAAACATGTGGCTAGGTTGACGGAAATCGACTGCCAACATCCCCCCATGCTTAAACCTTGCTCGTCCTCGAGTAAGCCTTCAATGGATATCAGTGTTGCCTTTCAATGTTCATACCCTGCACTTGATCATACATGAGAAAACATAATGCTCTCTAGATTTATATTCATTAAAGTTCCATAATGTACTAACTCTTATCTTTATGGAGGGTAGATATCATTCAAGCTCTTTCCACAAGTACTTGATCATGCTCTCAAACTTTTAAATAAATCTCAGAAATTTTGAAAAATAAAGAATGAGATAAAGAGAAAAATTGCTTTACCAAGATCTAAAATAACCATCTTGCACTTTGCTCATGTACTCTCATCTCATCTTGTCTCTCAAGCCTACTTGTTATACTCCTTTCCTCTCTCAAAGTATATGGTGGAAGGCTTTATATGGAGCTATAGGAAAGTTTAGTCCTACCAAGATATTATAGTTGAGATATTATTAAAACAAGACTAGCTTCTCATGGTCTTACCGAGACTCGTCAAAAAGGTCATTGAAAAAACAATATTATCAAGGAGGGGGGAGTGAAAAATACACAAACTTTTGAGATAGGTGGACATGTGCAAATGGCAAAGAGTGATCCCGAGGCACAAACGAAGTCCCCGTTATCGGATTGCACATGGTTGAAAAGATGAGTATGGGTCTTGGTCTTGAATCCTCTTGAAAACTCAAAAAGCACTAAACATAGCTAGATAACCGGGGAGCTTTATTATATATATATATATATATTTCTTTCTTTCTTTTTCTCATCATACCTTTTCTTCTTTATCATTTTTTCATCATTTTTTCTTTCATCATACTTTTTTTCTTCTTTTTTTATTTGCTCCCCTTGAACTCTAGACTATACTTAGCACTTCCTTGGCAACCCCCTCATGCTTAGACGTTTGCTCGTCCTCAGGCAAAAGAGGTGATAAATGTGCCAAGGTGGGAATTGAAGCTCTCATATTTTTTAGAGAGAGAAACACAAAAAATCTTCTAGGGATCCTTTTGGAAGTCTCCCTTACTCACTTGAAGCACCTTCCTTGTAATCTTCCTCAAAATATTCATCCATACTCATATATTGGGTTGTGGTCAAGGAGGTGAACACAAAAAAGATATATTTGGGTTTTGTGGTTGGATATCCGGCGAGGTTTGCGAAATTCCCAATGTGGAAACTCACAATGCACGGATAGAAGAGGCTAGCATAAAGAACGATACACAAAAAACGGAATGACCAGCTTCTTAGTCTCGGGCCAGAGAAATCAAGCCTTGAATTAATGCACCCAAAAATAAATCTTGTATATACTAATGTTTTGCACTCAAGTAAGTTTGGGCTTTGGATGGGTAGAGCAAAATGCAAGCGGTACTCATGACAAGGTTAGCATAACTTTTTGAGAATAAAAACGTTCTTTGATTCATTCAAAATTGAGAGCAACGAAAAAGAACTATGGGACTTGAGTTATCAAAACCTCCACACAAGATCAGGCTAGCATTTAATTAAATTTCAGATTCATATTAAAAGAGAGCACTAGCTTAAACATGCATAGAACAAGCACAAAGATGAGCAAAGCGGCAACTTTCATCATATATCAACATGGCATCAACTTATTATCTTCACTAAAGGTGATAAACTTGGTGGCAAACTTTATTCATGTTGATTTAAAGCAAACACTACTACTAACACACATGCTGAAAATAAATAAAAACTGAAAATGCTACGCACACAAATCTGCATAAAAGCTGAAAATAAAGAAAAGGAAAGAGGGAAAGTCGAACTGAAGTTGAAAGCATTATTTCTTCTTCTTCCTCCTTCTCCATTCTTCATCTTACGGTGGTTGATATTGATCATCTTGCTTGTAGCATGGTTGCGCCGTTCCTCCTCGAAATTATTTCGGCGGTGATATGTGAAGGCGACCAATTTGATAGGCAATGTTTGTGGTCCCTTCTTCCATTTGACTTGCATTAGTTTGGATGAGGTGCCATGAAAACTTTGTTAGGAAGCATGTATGGTGGAAGATGTGGTGGCGTGGCTGCCCCATTCCCCATGCTTGCATTGGCATACTTCCTCCATCTGGTGGTGGCATCGGAATCCCTCCGTGTGGTTGTTCATTATCTTGATGTCACTACAGCATTTTGTACATATTGCGACCCTTTTCTATAGCAACGGGTGGTTTTGGTTGCTATACACCGGGGTTACTGCGACAGGTGGGAATGTTGCGACCAGTTGTGGACCGTTGCATTATTTATTGTGGTGGTTGCTATAGGTAAGGGTCTATGGCGACGCATGGACTCGTGTCGCAATTCTGGCTATGGTATTGCCACAGTTTTTCATAATTGTTGCAATTGTTGCCCATTTTGCAACGACTATGACATGTTGCTATTCGTGGTGTCGTTTGTTGCAAAAGAGTCTTACATATAGCAACGACAGGTGTTGTGTGTTGCAAAAAGTCTTTGGGATAGCAACGAAAATGCACTTGTTGCGACTGAATTCTTTGGTATAGCGACGTGGATCCAAAGTGTTGCAAATTGCTCATAGGTATGGCAACGGTAACACGAATAGTTGTAACAGATTGCATATGTAGCATCGAACCAAAAAATGTCGCAATAGAGGTAATGTTAGTGCGACAATATAGCGTCGTTGCTATTGAAAGAACTGTCAGTCACAATTGATGTGTTTGTGGGTGCCACCAGGCTACCATTGGCCCGTTCAATGGCCTGTGGGCCTGGACCATGGCCCGCACAGAACTGTCCATCTCTGTACACGGAGTCCTAACCCAACTCTATTTTGTTTGACCGACCCTAACCCAACTATATATATCGACCTGTAATATGAATGAAAAAACTCAAACACATCGTTGTTGCCGTTTCGCAATCCGCTGGGGTAACGCTGCCAAGCACCAATCATCTGCATCACGACTTCGAACGACCGAGAAAAAGTCTGTTCTTCGGATCCCATAAGCCAAGGTATAATCGATTATGAGATCCATGTGTATGGAATTTTATTTTGTTAATTAGCTTGTATATACACCTTAGTTTAATACTATATTATCTTATAATGATCCAGCACACTTTGTATTATCTGCTGTAGTTGGGTTTTTTTCTTTGCAATGGCAAGTGAGGATTGCAGTTGGATGGAATTGGAGCCTTCAGATTCTGCATGGCAACGCGGATTCGACAAGTTTATTGAGGATCTCTTTCATGACAAATTTGATGGAGAGCAAGTGCAATGTCCATGCTCTAGATGTCGTCGCATGGCATTTCAAGGAAGAGAAGAGGTTGAACATCACTTGGTTACAAAAGGGTTTGACAGGGCTTACATAAAAGAGCAACAAGAACGTCATCGTCATGCTTGTGAACCTATGGTTGTGGATGACGACGACGAAGTTGAAGGTGGTGCTGATGATGCCGACGATCAGGAGGCCACCAATAGTTTGTTTTCCTCTCTGATCAGTGGTGCCATACATGGTTGAGTCAGAGATGATGGTAACGAAGATGAGGAGCCAAATGAGGCAGCAAGCAAGTTTTTCAAATTAATGGAAGAAGCAAGGATA
Organism: Cenchrus fungigraminus; assembly: GCA_036936925.1. NCBI lineage: Eukaryota > Viridiplantae > Streptophyta > Magnoliopsida > Poales > Poaceae > Cenchrus > Cenchrus fungigraminus. Next base: position 7,089,969 of record CM072775.1, on the reverse strand, counting down.
GAGTTGTACCCTGGTTGCAAGGAGGCTTCTAAGATTTCTTTCATGGTCAGGCTATATCAGATCAAGTGCATGTGTGGTTTAAGCAACGCTGCAATGGAGCAAATACTGTTCCTGTTCTCTTGTGCTGCCAAAAGGGCATTGTCTCCCAGATAGCCTGGATAAAATTCGAAGGGTGATTCGAGACCTTGGCTTGGACTACGTAAAGATACATGCTTGTGTCAATGACTGTGTGTTATTCCGTGGAGTGTACGCTAGCATGGACAACTGTCCAACATGCGACAAGAGTAGGTGGAAAACTTTAGGTTCACAGGGCACTGACGAGGCTGGCACTGATGCAGCAAAGAAGAAGCAGTTTCCTGTTAAAATTCTGAGGTACTTTCCGCTGGCTCCTCGACTGCAGAGATTATATATGAACAAGGAAACATCCACGTATATGCATTGGCACGATAAAGAATTGGTTCAAGATGGCAAAATGCAACACCCAGCTAACTCAAAGGCGTGGAGGCACGTGACTGACACGTTTCAAAAAGAATTTGCATATGAACCACGAAATATCAGGCTTGGACTTGCATCAGATGGTTTCAATCCATTCAGGATGTTGAACATCACTTACACTACTTGGCCAGTTATCCTAATTCCTTATAACCTGCCTCCTTGGTTGTGCTTGAAACAATCCTTCTGGATGATGTCCATGCTAATTCCTGGGCCTAAGTCTCTAGGAATTAACATTGATGTGTATTTGCAGCCTCTGATCGATGAACTCAAAACGCTTTGGGAACATGGAGTTGATACTTGGGATGCCAAGGAGAAGCGCAATTTTACCCTGCGTGCTATGTTACTCTGGACAATAAACGACTTTCCTGCTTACGCGATGTTATCTGGTTGGAGCACGAAAGGGAGGTTTGCTTGTCCTTATTGTCACAAGGACACTGATTACATGTGGTTAAAATTTGGTTTAAAGCATTGCTACATGGGGCATCAGCGTTTTCTGCCTAAAAACCACAAGTGGCGAAGGCTCAAGGTCAGCTTTAACAACACTATTGAAACGAGGGACCCTCCAGTGCCACTCAGCGGTCAAGAAGTTCGGGATCAGTATGCGAGTTTCCGACAAGTCACTTTTGGAGCCACTACTTCGAAGAAGAGGACGCAGCGTGATGAAGATTCTAGATGGCACAACTGGAGGAAGCAGAGTATTTTCTTTGAGCTTCCATATTGGGATTCGTTGCTTATACGCCACAATATTGATGTGATGCATACTGAGAAGAATATTTGTGAGAGCTTGATTGGGACTTTGCTGAATTTAGCAGGTAAAACTAAGGACACTGAGAAGGCTCGACTTGATCTGAGGAAATTGTGTATAAGGAAGGATCAGCATCCAGTTCTGAATGAGAAAGGGAAATACGATATGCCACCAACATTGTACACGTTAGGTGATTCTGAAAAGGAAATCCTGTGCAACTTTCTACAAGGTGTTAAGATGCCCGATGGTTATGCCGCAAATATCAGGAGAAATGTCGATGTCAATGGGCGCAAGGTTTCAAATCTGAAAAGTCATGATTACCATATTATATTACAAAAACTCCTACCCTTTGTGGCACGCGACATATTGCCGGATGCTGTACTGAACCCATTGATTCAGCTCAGCAGGTTCTTTAACGCGGTATGTTCAAAGGAGATTGACGAGACCGAGATGCAAGAACTCAGCAGATCGATTGCAGAGACTCTTTGTCGGCTTGAGATGATTTTCCCTCCAGCATTTTTTGATATTATGATACACTTACCAGTTCATATTGCTTGGGAGGCTGAAATTGGAGGCCCTGCTTCGTATAGGTGGATGTATCCAGTTGAAAGGTACCTACGTACCCTCAAAGGATACGTGAGGAACAAAGCGTTCCCAGAGGGTTCTATAGCAGAGGGATATATCTCGGAGGAGTGCCTTACTTTCTATTCTCGGTTCTTTGAAGGTGTTAGTACAAAGCTTAATAGGCCAGAGCGTCAAGAAAATAGCGCTGTTAATGAACCACCTGCTGGTCTGAGTGTTTTTGCGAGCATGGACAATGGGCAAAAGAAAAGTGTTTCTAGGCATAATTCCCATATACTAGAAGACAAAGAATTCTCGATGATGAGACACTACATATTATCAAACTGTGATGAGGCCATTGAATTTGCAAAGTATGCAACACATGAAAATTATACGAATTTTGTTTCATTGTGTAGACTATATATCTAACTGTGATTATATATATATTTTTGAATGTTGCAGTGAGCATAAGGCAGAATTGGTGAAAGTCAGCTCGCTGAATGTTGAAAGCAGGCACAAGGAACACTTTGTAGCATGGTTCGAGCGAAAAGTGAGTCATATTCATTTCTTTCAAATTTAAATCATCAAATTTGAATGTGCTCTTAACATATTATCTTTACTTATGTGAGTGTAGATGAGGAATCTAAATTTTTTGGGGAAAGCAGATAAGATGCTGTATGCGCTATCTCGTGGTCCTGAAAGAATTGATTATTTGAAGAATAAGTGCTCAATCAATGGCTTCTATTTTCGGACATCACATATAGAGAATAATCTAACAACACAAAACAGTGGTGTTGTCGTCAGGGGTGTGCAGGGCATGGAATGGTATGGAGTGATTAAAAAAATCTTCGTACTTGATTTTCCTGAATCGAAGCAAGTCATGATGTTCTAGTGTGACTGGTTTGATATGCCTCAACAAGGACAAAGCAAATCAAGAGGGTACAAAAGAGATAAATATGGGATTATCGATATTGATACCTCTCTGCTTCGGTATTCACGTGATGAGCCATACATCCTGGCAACACAAGAAGAGCAAGTGTGCTATGTGAAAAGCGGGAAGAAAGGCAGCAAATGGTGTAGCGTCCTCAGAATGAAACCTAGGGCCCTGTTTGCCATGCCTGAAGGAGAGGAAGGCATTGATAATAACAATGACATAAATGTTGGTGATACTGAATTGGACTCGGTTGTTTTAGGTGTTGAAAATATTCATGTTGAGGACCACCATGAGGATTTGACAACATGGAGGAGGGCAGATGTGGAAGGGACAAGTGTTGATGCTTCTCTTGTTGATCATGCTAAACCCATGGCTGAACCGGATCACGCAGACATAACTGAAGACGAGGACGATGGTGATGAGACCTACACTGGTGACGGAGTGATTGCTCCAGGATATTCAGAAGGACATGATGAAGATGGTTTGTAATCATAATTAGGGGTTGCATTGTTTACTTGTATTGAACTATAATACGTCCAAAATTTGTGAGCAATAAATAATTTGTGGTGAAGATGTCAGTTATTTGCAAGTTTGGCATCATTCTGATGTCTTTCTGTGCAGTCAATATTATGATTACAACATCATTGGGCTTAATTTGTATATCACAGTATTATTCTCATGAAAATGCATAGCTTCAGAAACGCACAAAAGAGAATCAAAGATAACATATATGTAGCATATGTATAAGATAGCATAATTCGAGTATACTCAAGCCACATCTGCTTGTACTTAACGTAGCATCATGCTCCCAACACTAGGAAAGCAAAAGCAACAGACAAAAGACAAAGAAGAAGATATCCTATCTACTTCTTCAGTTCAGATCGCTTCATCCTCCGCTTCATTCCTGATCAGATTCTTGAGAGTAGAACTCACCCCTCGCATGCTTCTGTTTGATCTCTTTGCGAAGACCTTCCGCCATTTGAAATATCTGACATTTTACAAGGGGCTCTCAAAAAGCATTTACAGAAGATCATCAACTGCATTTCATGGCAGTTGCGAATTATGTTTCAGAAAAACTCATACTGATGCTAAACTTAAAGGGTAGGAATATATATCACCTCACGAAGAGACATAGTAGGTCCATTGTATTCTTCTTCGTCGCTGTCATAATTTACCATCATCTTGCATTTTATCTTTGGGAAACACAACTCATACTTCTTTCCTTTTGACTGAATTACATACAAATCTGGGTCAGAACATATTGCACACACATAATAATTACAAAACAAATTTGCTCACTTTCATGTAAACTAGTAGTGTTGCCCTCACATCATCCAAGCGTGCTGGTAGGCCAAAATCGTCAATTCCCATGTCCGTGTCTGATTCAATTGTGGGCCAAGCCTGGGTGTACAAGTGGCGGCTCTTTTTCTACATCAAAACTATTTTTTCAATTTTCACTGACAGATCAAACCTGAAGGACCGAATAGGCGACCAAAGAGGGGGGGGGGAGCGAATGGGAGCCAATAAAAATTCTTCCCGAAGGTCGAACTCGGCCTATACACTGATTGCTACTCCGAGTACTCGCACACACCAAGGAAGATCTAGACAAGGCACACACAAGCCTACACGTCCAAGAGACAAGCCTAGAAGCAAAGAACGGAAGCACAAGACAAGAACCAAAAGACTTAGCCAAATCTGTGAAGCCCTGGCCGGACAGTCCGGACGAGTACGGCGGACAGTCCGCGGACCCTCGGCGGACAGGTCGAAATAGGACCTCGAACAACCAGTGTTGCACCAGGAAAAATCGGACAGTCCGGGCAAGCACCGCGGACGGTCCGGCACCGCACGGACAGTCCAGCCACACCAGGCGGACAGTCCGATGAAACTCGTTGGACACCCTAGACAAACCTCGAGTCACCCTAGACAAAAACCAATGCCACGCAGACAGTCCGGCCAGCACACGCGGACAGTCCGCAAACCACTTGCAACAAAACCTTAGCGACAAAACGGATCGAAACGCTAACACGCACGAACACGGATGAACACGCGACGAACTGCAGTCGCGCGGACAGTCCGCACGCGACCCGCGGACAGTCCGCCAGGCGCGGACAGAGCAGAAAAAGCTCGACCCCGCGAAGTCAACTCTCCAAATCCATCACCGGATCTCCCAAACGGCAAAAGCTCTTGAGACAAGATTTGGGGGAGATGATAAGCAACACAAGAGGAAGCTATGTCCCAAAAATCTTGTCCTCTAACCCACTAAATCGCCGGGAATCGCGGATCACCGAACCACCACCAAGAACTTGAACTCTGGCCAAAAACTCAAGAATCGAAGGCTTTCCCCGGCGTTTGAGGGGTCAAGATCACACACAAAGATGCGCAAGGCATCCAACCATGATCTCCTCAAAGAAATCTGAAGGAAAACGCCCCCAAATCCCTGAATCGAGCGAAGAACGAAACTCCCCAAAAATGGCCTCGAAAATGACACGAAAATCATAGAGAACTAGGAGATCACCGCAACACCGAATGCTTCCATACATCCAGAGGTCAGAGTCTATACAAGAATCTAGCCTAAGGAATACAGAGGGACAAAAAGCAGTTCACAGCAATCTACCGGGGAAGGAAAACCTAGAGTCCAATAGAGAGAGATGCCATCCACCTCTCCGCTATTTATACGAAGTCCATCGGAGGGAGGTAAATGACCATGCTACCCCTACAACTTGAAATGAAGATACAACCCCTCAGGGGCATTCTGGTCAAGTTTTCTTTGAGCGGACACGCTTCCACCGCGGCCTTGCTTAGCATCGATGCAAGCCCCGCGATCACACCACGTGCCCCCACCTCGAAGCTTCCCGAAGCTCTCGGATCACCGTCTCCGTCGCCTCGGGCCTCCGGACGTGGTTTTGTGGCCCAAACCAAGAAACCGTCCACCGATGGTTTTGTGGGCAAACCAACAAACCCCGCGTGCAAGCTTCGGGCTCCATCCGCTACCTTGCACCGGCCCATGTTCACGACTTCTGCCTGCCAGTCTTGCACCGCACGGCTCGCACTTGACCCCATCGGCCACCGGGTCCATCGAACCAAGCCTACTTGCCTCTCCATCACCCGGAGGCCGCCACGGTTAAGGCCTTTCGCGCTTGTTCTTCACCTGCACCAACATGAGTCAAGCCGCAACCTGTACCTGCACACTTAGCCAAGCATTAGTCCACACTATGTTGTCAATCACTCATCACTAAGGAGCGACCTTCCACTGGTCCTCGGACACACCTGGTCCTCAATCTCCCCCTTGTTGAGTGCATCGACAACACCCATAGTAGGGTGCGGTTATGCATCACTGAAGCGATGGATTGCAATCCATCGCTGAAGGCCCGATAACGGCCCAGCTTCTTCCCCGCTCTCTTCTTCCTCCCCGTCCTCTTCTTCCTCTCGCCTGCTTCTTCCTCCGCCGCCGCCCCACCGCCCGACGCACCCACCGCCGCGGGCGCGGCCTCGGAGCTCTGGCGAGACCCTACTACGCCCGCGGCGGCCTCCTCTACCCCTCCCGCCGCCCCCTCCCCCACCCCGCCGGAACCCTAAGCGCCGCCGCCGCGAGCTCTCCCCACCCAGCGCCTCCACCGGCCGTCGCGACCTCACCCCCGCCCCGACCGCTGCCCCCACTGCCAGAACCCTAAAGGCCGCCCGGCTCCCATCCCCACCGCCTGGCCTACCTACCTCCCCCAGCCGGCCGGCAATTTCCATGGCCGGAGGACGGAGAAGGGTTCGCCGGAAACCTAGCCCCCGGGCAACCCTAACCCCGAAGCCCGAAACCCTAACCCTCAGCAGCCGCCGTGAGGAGGAAGAAGGATCTGACTAGCGGACCCCACCAGCGCGACAAGTTGCTATCCATCGCTAGCGTGATGTATAGTCGTCACGCCCATAGTAACCATGATAGAGAAAAAGAAAAGAAAACAACCACGAACGCAAACCTCCAAAGCAAGTGATCCAAAGTCAAAGAACAAGCGAAAAACACGATCACTCACCAAACCAAGTCTCGGCCCCCTAAGACAAGGGCAACGGCTCGACACAGCCGAGACAAAACAAAGCTCACAAAGAGCACACCACAAAGCAGGAAACTCAGGAAAACCAAAGGAGCTCCCCCTGCACATATGCAAACTCCCCCTGAGCAAATGCAACCTCTTCTTCTCAATTTTTCTCCTCACATGCAACATCTCACAAATGCACAAAATTCACAAAGAGCACACCACAAAGCACGAAACTCAAGAAAACCAAAGGAGCTCCCCCTGCACATATGCAAACTCACCGTGAGCAAATGCAACCTCTTCTTCTCAATTTTTCTCCTCACATGCAACATCTCACAAATGCATACCAATTTTCCACAAAATCTCCCCCTGTCATACATAAATCTCCCCCTTGTTGTCAATGCATGAATCATGGTATATGAAACTCTTCCCCTTGTTTTCATGAAAAATGCATGTCAAAGCATATAAACAATCTACCAAGCTTCTCAAATATATAAAGAGCACAACAAAAAGCTACACATGAGACATAGAGCAAGCAAGGTATACATGGTGTAGTTAGCACATTGCCATCAAGAAGGTAGAGACATATAAGCATGTGTCATGGCCAAAAGTAATTTTAAGCAAAATTTTTACAAAGAAACATTCATCTCATGAGCAAGACCCTATCCATAACAATTTGAGCACAAATACACTAGATCATCCAAAGTTTATGCAAGATCACAAATTCTCATCACAAGATCATTATAAACGCCCACAAGCTACTCAAGTCATGTTAAAGCCACCGAGCCATGCATCTACTTCTTAAAATGAGACTTCTCATGGTAGACAACATGCTACGGTTTAGCACCCAAGATATGAATATCAAAACCATAAAACATGATTAGGAGCTCATTTTTCAAGCATAAGGCAATTCATACACCAATTTCATTTTCAAGTTTAAACATGTTACATGAAGTGCCTTTGCAGCAAAAAGAAAGTTATGCTCCTCCCCATGTAAACAAACGGGCTAAACATTTAAAATGACAAAAGGACTTTGACCCCAAGCAAAGAGAACATGATACTCAAGCACAAACTAAACATGATATAGGTATTTAAGCACAAATTAAGCATAGACAAGCATCTACTCATGAGAGAGGCAATTTTATCATTTTCACAAACATGAAGCTATCTCAACATAAATATATGGCAAAACCATCAAGAGCATAGCATTCACATCACCATTTACTAAACATGCACATATCTCATACATAGCACATCAGTGATCAAAGTATATAAGAGAAGCTTTTCCTAGCACAAGTGATCCAAAGATGGCTATCCTACCAGGTTTTGTATAGAAAGTAAAATGCATGTATGGAATGCGACAAAATGGAACATATATCACATATATACATGACAAGCTCCAAGACCCAGCTAGAAAGGAAAGCACACCCCATGTTCACCCCGCAAACGAGTGAAAGTGACTTGGTCAAGTGGTTTGGTGAATATGTCGGCTAGCTGATCTCGGGTAGGCACATAGGACAAAGATATGTTTCCCTTCTCAACATTGTCCCTCAGAAAGTGGTACCTCACCTCTATGTGTTTCGTTTTGGAGTGAAGGACTGGGTTTTTGGCTACACTTATGGCACTGGTGCGGTCACAAAAGAGTGGAACCTGGGAGCACTCCTCACCAAAATCGCTCATAGTGTAGGTCAGCCAAAGCAGCTGGGAACAACAACTAGCAGCAGCTACGTACTCGGCCTTTGTAGTGGACTGGGCTACACTAGATTGCTTGCGAGATGACCAAGAGACCAAAGAAGAACCAAGGAACTGACAACACCCAGAGGTAGACTTGTGGTCCAATCGATACACAACAAAATCAGCATTGGAGTACCTGTGAAGTCTGAGTGTCTAGGAGGCAGAATACCAAAGACCAAACTCAGGAGTGTAGTTCAAGTACCTGAAAATCCGCTTGACGGCCTGCCGATGTGAAGTCCTCGGTGAAGCCTGAAAACGAGCGCACAGACACACACTGAACTGTATGTTCGGCCTCGTCGCCGTCAAGTAGAGGAGGGAGCCGATCATGCTCTGGTACTCCTTCTGGTCCACGGGTTCGCCATCCTCGTCCGCGTCTAATGCCGTAGTGGTACTCATCGGTGTAGTCAGCGGCTTGGAGTCGTTCATGCCAAACTTCTTCACCATGTCCCTGGTGTACCTCGCCCGATGTACAAACGTCCCATCCTTGCACTGCTTGATCTGGAGTCCTAAGAAAAACTGCAGCTCGCCCATCATGGACATCTAAAATTCCCTGCTCATGTCATCTGCAAATCTGGCAACAAGATCATGAGAAGAGCCACCAGAGATTATGTCATCCACGTAAATCTGAACAATCAAAAGGTCATTCCCATGCTTAAGGAGAAACAGGGTCTTATCAACTGTGCCCATCACAAACCCCTTACTCAGCAAAAACCCTCTCAACATGCCATACCAAGCTCTAGGTGCCTGTTTCAACCCATAGAGCGCTCTCTGGAGTTTGTATACACGGTGTGGGTATTTCTTGCTCTCAAACCCCGGGGGTTGCCTCACATACACTTCTTCCTCTATCACCCCATTCAAGAAAGCAATCTTGACATCCATTTGGTAAAACTTGAACCCTTTAGCCACGGCAAAGGCTAGAAGTATCCTAATTGCCTCCAAACGGGCCACAGGAGGAAATGTCTCCTCATAATCTATACCCTCTTTCTGGTTGAACCCCTGAGCCACCAACCTCGACTTGTTTCTCACAACCATCCCATTCTCACCCTCTTTGTTCTTCCTCACCCACTTGGTACATATGGGACGGTAATTTGGTGGTGGATCGACTAACACCCAGACTTGATTTCTCTCAAAGTTCTCGAACTCCTCATGAATGGAATTCACCCAATTCTCGTCAGACAAAGCGTGTCGAATATCTTTGGGCTCAAAAGATGCGACAAAAGTAGAGTGAGCGAAATGAGAAGTATTCCTTGACCTCGACCGTGTAGTGCATTCATGAAGGTCACCTATGATCGTCGTCGGTGGGTGATCCACTTGTACTCGCCGGGGAGCCTCTCTCCTGGACACAATCTCCCCCTCAGCAGCAGGCTCCACTCAAACAGCCTCAGTCGTAGTGGGTGTAGGGGATGGTCCATCCTCGATCATTGTCGTAGTAGTGGAAGTAGCACGTACGCGATCAGCCGCGGGAGCATCACCTCCATCATCGTCTTCATCTCCATCTCCGTCCAGCTCATCCTCAAAGATCCTCACTCCAATCTCCTCGTCACCTGCACACTCAAAAGCAGAAGAGCTACATGGCTGTGTCTCGTCGAAGGTTACCTCGCAAGTCTCCATGATTCGGTTAGTATCAAGGTTGAGCACACGATATGCTCTAGAATGAATCGCATAACCGAGGAAAATACCATCTGAACATCTAGACTCAAACTTATCCAACTTGCCCTTCTTCAGAATGAAACACTTGCAACCAAAAGCTCTAAAGTGACTCACCTTGGGTTGTCGGTCATGCATCAGCTCATAAGAGGTCTTCTTCTTAAAGGCACGAAGGAAGATGAAATTTGAGACATAGCAAGCGGTATTGACCGCCTCGGCCCAGAAACACCTAGGAGTCCTATGCTCATCGAGCATCGTCCTGGCCATCTCACAAAGGGTCCGGTTCTTCCTCTCCACTACGCCATTCTGGCAAGCGACGTATGGAGAAGAGTAGTGATGATCGAGACCAAGATCACTACAAAAGGTATCGAAATGAGAGTTTCTAAACTTCGTGCCATTGTCACTGCGTATAGCTCGAATGGCATCACCATGTCTCTCATTCTTCAACGTCAAGATCAAGTCCCGAACAAAGACAAATGTCTCGCTCTTATCCTCCAAAAAGAAAACCCAAGAGTACCTCGAAAAATCATCAACAACCACAAGAACATACCACTTCCCACCTGCAGAGTGAACACGAGCTGGCCCAACCAAATCCATGTGCAACAGCTCACAAGGTCGCTCGGTCATGACAGCAGTCAGAGGGGCGTGAGAAGCAGCAACCATCTTTCCATGCCGACAAGAAGCACAAACAAAATCCTTCTCGAATTTCAACTTAGGCAATCCTCGGACAAGGTCAAGACCACTCAAGCGAGAAAGCAACTCAAAGCTCAAGTGTCCCAACCTCCTATGCCATTTCCAAAGCTCGGCCGAAACGCCAGCAACAAAGCATCAAGGAGGACCAAAAGACTGGGAAAAATCAGCACGGAAGATTTGACCCTCGGGGACGATCGTACAAACAAGATCGCCTCGAGAATCAAGCACACGAGAAGCGCCAGACTTAAAACGAACCTGAAAACCTTCGTCCAATAACTGAGATACTGACAACAGGTTAAAACCAAGTGACTTGACCAGAGCCACACTTCTTAAGGTCACCTTGCTACTCACCTTCACCATACCTTCAGCAAGCACTCGTCCTCTCCCATTGTCCCCAAAAGTGATGTACTCTCTCGTACTCACCGGGGTGAGGCTGGAGAACCACGCACGATCTCCGGTCATGTGTCGTGAGCAACCGGAGTCGATCAACCAAAAGTCCTCCAAGCCTCCCACCTACAATAAAAAACGAGAACGAGAATGAGCAAGCGACTCAACACTGGGGTTAGTATCAAAAGAGTCAAACCAGTGTCGAGCCATTTGCTCAAAAGAAGGGTTAGCAAAATCTATCCTACCAAAACCTCTAGGCGGAGCCCTCTCACGCCTACCACGAAAGGACCTGTCACGTCTCACTGGAGGAGTACGCGCACCACGAGGGGGAAAACGTGGCCCGTAGTCCATCTGAGACCCAAAGCGCCGATCGTGCCTCCCAAACTCGTAACGGTCACGAGAAGGAGCACGTCGAGCCAACTCACCATGCCCAAACCCAACACGCCTATCTCTCTGAGGAAAACCACCTCCACCTCCACGAGTGGGAACTGTACACACATACACGTCACCCCTAGGTAGAGGCCCTCTACGAGGCTCAGGCACACCACGAGCAAGGTGGTACCTATCCTTGTTTGCCATCTGCCTAGCAAACATCTCATCTCTCTTCCTCCTGAAATAGAACTCATCCTTATGCCCATCCCTCCCACAATACTCACAATGGAAGCGGATTGGCTGTGGCTTAGGCTGTGGCTTCTCTACAGGCTTCTCAACAGCCTTCTCTCCTGACTTCCTTTCAAAGACATTACCCAAGTTGCTCACAAACTTGATGGGTTTCTGGTAATTCTCTGTTTTCTGGGGGAACACTGGTGGGTCTGGAGTTGTATCAAGCTTGTTTCTGAGGTGGTTTGGCTTGGGTGCATATTTGTTCATGGGTATGGTGTGTGGTGGAGTGGGGATCTCTCCAACTTTATCTTCTCCCTCACCACTCTTCTCACCACTCTTGCCAGCCCCCAACGCCTGACCATCAAACCTCTTGAACTCAGCCAACATCAAACTCAACTGTGGCTCATGCCTAGACAATCAACTCATCAATTTCCTAAGCTCATCATTTTCATCCTGCAAACGGCAACATAGTGTGCAAGTTCCATCTTTTTTTAAAGCATGCATTTCACAGGTAGAACATGATGTAGGAATGGGAGCCTTCAAAGCAGCCTCAAGAGAAACTATTCTAGTGTGAGACTCATCTAGCCTAGCATGCAACACAGGACATGAAGTGCAAGCACCTAACAAAGTTGGCCTAGATTTCAGTTCATCACACTCAACCCTAATCACATCTAGTTCCTCAAGAGTAGAGGCATGCTTCTCCTTGAGAGCAGTCAAATCAGCAAGAAAAACTGAATAATCACCACAGTCAATCTCATTAGACACAACAGGAGCAGATTTCAAAGAGCCTATCTCATTTCTAGCATCCACAAACAAGGGTTCAAGCTCAGCTATCTTATCCTTAGCATCACCCAACAAAGACCTAAATTCCCTCTTCTCCTTGTTGGTCTTTCTAAGCACATCATCACGGTTATCAAGCAACTCATTCAGCCTAGCATTCTCCTCTAGCAAGAAGTTGGGATCATGTCGTACCTCTTCCTCGGAATTGGAGTTTGAATCCGAGCTATGCTTCCCACCCTTCTTGGAGTGTGCCATGCCGCAAAATCCACCTTGTGCGACGAAGCTTAGGCCGGTGAAGTTCTTGCCCGTGTGCCGCTTGTCCTTGCGCCTTTCTTGCTCTTCCTCGCTGCTCGAGTCGGAAGAAGCATCGCTTGATGTCGAGTCGATGTCGCTCACTCCGGCCACCATCGCTCGAGCCGTCTTCTTCTTGTAGCCTCCACTCTTCTTGGACCTTCTCTCACCCTGGTCCTTGTGCTTGTCCTTGTAGTCATTCCGGGAGCGGTGCTTGTTGTAGTAGTGCTTGGGCTTGCCCCTGTAGTCGTTCTTGATCTCCATGGCTTCAAGGCATTCGGCGATGAAGTGCCCGTGCTTCCTGCACCGATAGCACATCCCCGAGCTCCGCCTTGCATTCTTGCAGTTCTCGTACATCCGCCCAAACCTCTTGCTCAACAAGGCGAGATCGTCCTCGCTCAGCACCTCAAAGTCCTCATCTGGCAAGGACACAAGACAAGACAAAGAGAAACCACCAGAGTTAGCGTTAGACCTTGATCCTGAGACAAGAGCCAAACTATGAGGATCAGTGGGGCTCTCGTTCTTGGCTCTCAAGCCACGATCAACCTCTGAAGACCTGAGCTTGGAAAACAGCTCATCAAGCGTTAGCGTATCATACACGCTCGACTCCTCAATGGCCTCGACCTTGGCACTCCACACAGACCTATCTAGGGCATGCAAAAGCTTGATAGCTTGATCATGATCTGTGTATGGGAGCACTGTCACATTGGCCCTAATGTTGTTGACTATGCTAGTGAAGCGCTGAAACATAGCATCGGTCGACTCACCGGGGAGATGAGTGAAGTTCTCGTACTCTCTCCGGTAAGTGGAAAACAAATGGGCTTGCACTTGGGCATTGCCAACATGAGCATTTCTCAACTTAAGCCAAATCTTTCCGGCCACATTCGCTCTGTACACTCGCTCGAACTCCGAGGCACAGAGAGCACGGAACAAGTAATCAATGGCCTTGCTGTTGGCCTCACACATGTCCCGCGATCCAAGAAGTAGAAAACTATCTGGGATGACATAATGAGGATTCTGAGTGACCTCCCAGATCAGAGTTCCCTTCCCTCGCAAAAACACGCCCATGCGCCTCTCCCACAACGGGTAATTCTTGCCATCAAAGTGCGAAGGACCCGACCCCTTGCCATAATCGTCCATCTTTGGATCTTAGACTGGTTAGAATCAAGAAGATCTATAACCGGCTCTGATACCAATTGAAGGACCGAATGGGCGACCAGAGATGGGGGAGTGAATGGGAGCTAATAAAAATTCTTCCCGAAGGTCGAACTCGGCCTATACCCCGATTGCCACTCCGAGTACTCGCACACACCAAGGAAGCTCTAGACAAGGCACACACAAGCCTACACGTCCAAGAGACAAGCCTAGAAGCAAAGAACGGAAGCACAAGACAAGAACCAAAAGACTTAGCCAAATCTGCGAAGCCCTGGCCGGACAGTCCGGACGAGTACGGTGGACAGTCCGCAAGCTTGGCGGACAGTCCGCGGACCCTAGGCGGACAGTCCGAAATAGGACCTCGAACAACCAGTGCTGCACCGGGAAAAATCGGACAGTCCGGGCAAGCACCGTGGATGGTCCGGCACCACGCGGACAGTTCGGCCACACCAGGCGGACAGTCCGGCGAAACTCGCTGGACACCCCAGACAAACCTCGAGCCACCTCAGACAAAAACCAATGCCACGCGGACAGTCCGGCCAGCACACGCGGACAGTCCGCAAACCACCTGCAACAAAACCCTTGCGACAAAATGGATCGAAACGCGAACGCGCACGAACACAGATGAACACGGGACGAACTGCAGTCGCGCGGACAGTCCGCACGCGACCCGCGGACAGTCCGCCAGGCGCGGACAGAGCAGAAAAAGCTCGACCCCGCGAAGTCAACTCTCCAAATCTATCACCGGATCTCCCAAACGGCAAAAGCTCTTGAGACAAGATTTGGGGAGATGATAAGCAACACAAGAGGAAGCTATACCCCAAAAATCTCGACCTCTAACCCACTAAATCACCGGGAATCACGGATCACACGAACCACCACCAAGAATTTGAACTCTGGCCAAAAACTCACGAATCGAAGGCTTTCCCCGGCGTTTGAGGGGTCAAGATCACACACAAAGATGTGCAAGGCATCCACCCATGATCCCCTCAAAGAAATTCGAAGGAAAACGCCCTCAAATCCCTGAATCGAGCGAAGAAAGAAACTCCCCAAAAATGGCCCCAAAAATGACACGAAAATCATAGAGAACTAGGAGATCACCGCAACGCCGAATGCTTCCATACATCCAGAGGTCAGAGTCTATACAGAATCTAGCCTAAGGAATACAGAGGGAAAAAAAAGTAGTTCAGAGCAATCTACCGGGGGAGGAAAACCTAGAGTCCAAGAAAGAGAGATGCCATCCACCTCTCCGCTATTTATACGAAGTCCATCGGAGGGAGCTAAATGACCATGCTACCCCTACAACTTGAAATGAAGATACAACCCCTTAGGGGCATTTTGGTCAAGTCTTCATCGAGTGGACACGCTTCCACCGCGGCCTTGCTTAGCATCGACGTAAGCCCCGCGATCACGCCACGTGCCCCCCGCCTCGAAGCTTCCCGAAGCTCCCGGATCACCGTCTCCGTCGCCTCGGGCCTCCAGACTTGGTTTTGCGGCCCAAACCAAGAAACCGTCCACCGATGGTTTTGTGGGCAAACCAACAAACCCTGCGTGCAAGCTTCGGGCTCCATCCGCTACCTTGCACCGGCCCATGTTCACGACTTCAGCCTGCCAGTCTTGCACCGCACGGCTCGCACTTGACCTCATCGGCCACTGGGTCCATCGAACCAAGCCTACTTGCCTCTCCATCACCCGGAGGCCGCCACGGCTAAGGCCTTTCGCGCGTGTTCTTCACCTGCACCAACACGAGTCAAGCCGCTACTTGTACCTGCACACTTAGCCAAGCATCAGTCCACACAACATTGTCAATCACTCATCACTAAGGAGCGGCCTTCCACTGGTCCTCGGACACACGTGGTCCTCAAAACCATCTAAGACTACAAAGGCGCTGGAAAGGGTTTAGCTCACCTTATTCTTCTTGCTGCGCGACGACGAGGCTTCGACGACGATTACTCTTGTTTCATTCTTCCTGGCGGCTTTGCGGGCATGGGCATCGCTTGATCGGTAGCCCGTTGGGACGAATGGGACTTCGACACTCACGCCGTGTTCCAAGTCGACCTCGACCCGCGCCTCCACAGCAATCCGGTGCCTACTTTGTGGTCGTGGGGTGGATGAGGGCCTGCGGCGGCTCGACGGAGTCACCGATGTCGATGACGGGCTGCAGCGGCTCGACGGAGTCACCGATGTGGATGACGGACTTCGCTTGAAGTGACCATCAGTGTCGCGCGGCTGCCTGTGAGAGGGGTGTGTGCGTCGGGCCATCGTCACAATGCAGGTGGATGAGATGGTGGCGGCAGAGATGGGAGGGGTGGAAGTTATATAGGCGGCGAGGGGGGAAGATCGCACACGAGAATTTTGGGACATGAAATGGCAGGGCGGAAAAAATGCAACTAGGGGGCCAGACGGTTGGAAAATGTTCAGCTTTCTTATGTTCAGTTCGTCCGCACAAATTTGACGAATTGTGGAAAAAGTGTGTGCGTCTTGTGAGAGAATATTTGAGTCAATGTGACTCAATTCAAATTCAGAGGTAAATTAATAAGTTACATTGGGGGTTTTGTTTTGGTTTGGTTTTTGTGTGAACCAAAGAAAATTAAAGTGGAGAAGGCGCGTGGCATAAAGCGGGAATGCTGATGAAAGAAAAGCAAAGGCAAGAAGCCATTGAAAGTTTCTACTTAGACTAATTTGCAAATAGACTTGCACATCAAAATGTAGTAGCAGAGTACGTGACTACATCACTGCATTGCATACATTCTGAAAACCATTGTTCATTAGCTAGCATAATAATAAACTTTGGTATTCATCACTTTTCCATTTGACTTCATTTAGTGTTTCCAAATCTTGATTCTTTTTTGAATTGTTTAATTTCAAAATTATGATTGTTTAAACATACTCACATGAGATGCAGTGGACACCTTTAGCTTGATTATTGTTTTCTAAGAATGTAGGAAATTTTTTTTCTTGATTTGGACATCATTTGTGAAATCTAAACAAGTTTGTAGTTATGATTAAGAATCATACAATCAAGTGAAGTAGGTCCATAAAGAACTCTAGAACACATCAGAATCTGCGTGCCGACAGGTGGGACCCAATGAGACTAATGGGGAAATCTCGCGGGTTTAGGCCCACATGACACGGGTTTGGCCCTTTAAAGCACAAAAATATGGGACAACAAAATATTGACTACCAAAATCAACAAATAATTAGTGGATTAATGGCAGATGTGTTTATCCCCGAGCTATGCTGCCCAGGTTCGAAACCCACGAGGAACTTTTATTTTTTTTCCTATACTCTCCTATACAAAAGTTGAAATTTACAACTTGTATAGATAATAACGTGTTTGTCCAAGGTGGGGCCCGCGAGTTTGACCCTTTGACCCTATTTAATTTTGGAATTTCCCAAATTCAAAATGTAAATAGGGTCGTAAATGATCTCTACCTCCTTTTGCTAATATATGGAGGGAGTAGGTCACTACACAAAAGCCAGCATTAGAACTGACCAAACAAAGTCATATAAAATAATTACCAAAAACAGTAATATAGAAATGACCATATCAATAGTGGTAGACGAAGTCATCAAATAAACATGCATCACACACTGGCATTCAGTAACTTAGTGCATTACAGATAGACATTACACACAATATCACACATTACAATAAAGTTCTCAAGTCTAGCACATAGATAAGATAGATTATTACAACCCAAGTCTCTCATGATACTTAAGGTAAGGCAAAGTTCTCTCTACAAAAGTTAAGCTAGCCATTCATCCTTCTTCTTCTTCATCTTCATCTAGCCATCACAAAGATTTAATGCTTCTTCTTCATGTTCTGCAAGAACTCTTTGGCATCAAATTGAGTTATGAAGCAATTTGCCTAAAAGCCTTTTTTACCTAAACAATGTGTGCAAGACTAGCATTCAACATTTTCTATTGTTATTGACAGAAAATACCAAAAACAAACGATGATTCTGTTATAAAAACTACCAACTAAATCAGCATATGAACTAGTTTCTATTTGACCAAAGAACAAGCTAACCATATGAGCTAGTTTATGTTATAACAACCTACGAATAAGTTAACTCACACTAAAAAATACATCATGCAGAGCGATACAGACCTAAACAAAATATGAGGAATTAACAATACGATGGTTCGAGGGGGGACTAGTTCACCTTCTTCTGCTGCTTCCCCTTCTCATTGTCATACCGTGGCAGCTTTCTAACTCGAAAGCCTGCTGCCCAGAGTTCGTGGCAATACGAACAACGGGACGGGTCCATCTCATCATCATAGCCAATGCTTCCAGGGTAGGTGCACGTGTCCCCTCGCAACCAAGTGGCAGGAAACTCTGGAGGTTCGATCTAATAGAAATAGTGCTTGAATCATGTTACCATAACAAGAGATCTAGCACAAGAAACAAGAATCTACCAAAAAGGTACTCACAAATGCGTAAATTGAGATTGTTTCATGCTTCAAAAAACTAAGTTATCTAGCATCTGCAATATACCTACCAAAAGTGGATCTTTATCTAGTATCAGGGAACCAAGCAAAAGTGAATCTTTGTCTACCAAAAGTGAATCTTCATCTAGATTCAGAGAACCTAGCACACTTACCTCATCGACCCTACTTGGGCCTGGGGTGAATCCTACATTGCTTGGTAGCGCAGTAGGATCCTCGTGCTGCATGTCCTCATCGACCACCATGCGGGGTAGCGAGTGGCTGTACCGGCCTTCCGCGTGGTCGCCTGTAGATGCGCCCAGGGTGGTAGAGCGGTGGCGGATTGGAGAAGGAAGCAGCGTCACCGGCCCGCATGTGGACAAAGGCACCAAGGTCGCCGGGGACCGCGTGAAGCGCCCTTTTGCGTCGCGTGCTTGCCTCCTAGAGTTGTGCTCCTTCCACTCAGCCATCGTCGTTGCTCCGCTCCTCTCCTTGGCTTGCTGCGGCAAGGGATGGGGGGAGATGGAGCCGGCGGCGGTGGCGGCGGTTTTGCGTGTCAAGAGTCGACACTTTGGGGAAAGAAGGTGAATTGCTAGGCGGCGAGATCGTTTGCCTTCTATTGTAGAACTAGTATAGTTCACATTCCCATTCAGATGACAAATGGTCCCAGAACGAAGGGCCCACACGCCAGGTCCTCCGTGCACGCCCTAGAATCAGATGTGTTTTTGACTTCTTGAAGTACAAGCCCCATTTTTCTTTTTAATCTCTGCATGCACCTTGTATCTAGTATTTCACCCTCATATGAACTGCAAATTAGATCATTGTTTCTTGCTCAAAAAAAAAAGATCATTGTTTTTCTTAAAAATTGCTAAAATCCTGCTGTACCAATGTATACTACACCTTTATGAATGTTGATGAGTTCTAAACTGACTTTTCCATTTGAAATCTGAAATTTGAGAAGACTAAATTTGAGAATTTCTAAACTGATGAAATCTTAAATTTAAATAGTTGAAGGTAAATTTGAGAAAAGTAGGGAAGTTGTTCCCACCACCAAGCGGTTGTCAAATGGAGACCACCAAGAAGGGCGCACCTGTCCGCAGTGTGGGCCCTTGCTTCCCTCGGCCTACATGTCATTGCCTTTAGGATGGAAACAAGTGCGGTGTATCTAGATTTCCTCGAGAAGCCAAACTGCCCTCTTCTCTTTCCTTTTTGCCTCTCCTCCCCCAAAACCACGTCCTCTGCGTTGTTCACAAAGTCTCGGTACGTTCCACCTATCGGCCCCAGATTCAGAAGTATGTTTGACTTCTTGAAGAACAAGCACATATTTTTCTTTTTAATCTCTGCATGAACCTTGTATCTAGTATTTCTCCCTCATAGGAACTGCAAATTAGATCATTGTTTTTCCTAAAAATTCCTAAAATCATGTTGTATCAAGTTATCAACTTGTTAAGGCTAATGTTTTGAAAAATCTACTCGTATTGGTCTGTTTCAACAATTTAACAAATTGACAACAACAAGCAAACTTTTGTACACACAAAATGAAGTCAACAAGAAAAGTGATGAATACCAAAGCTTCAAAACTCATCAAGATCTACAAACTTTATTTAAGTCTTTTTGTCATTTTCTAAAGTGGTAATAACATGAAGTACAAAATTGACAGACCTCTTAGATAGTTTCTTCAACTATCTATGTCAATCTAGGATTAATGACCAATGTATGATACAACTTTTGAAAACGACAACGTGACCTAAACAAAGATTGTAGACCTTTATGAATTATTAAACTTTGGTATTCATCACTTTCCCACTTGTCATCATTTATGTATGAAAAATCTTGCTTGAAGTTGAGAATTATTGAAATTCACAATTAGGATTGTTCAAACTCTATCAAATGGAGTAGTGACTTAAATAAAGTTTGTAGATGTTGATGAGTTCTACAACTTTCGTATTCATGACTTTTTCATTTGAAATCATTTGTTGCCCCAGCTAAATTTGAAAATTTCAAAACTGGTGAAATCTAAAATTTAAATAGTTGAAGGTAACTCGGATGAGGAAATGCCCAAAACAAAAGTAGTAGATCTCGATAAGTACTAAAACTATTGTATTGACAACTTTCTCGTTTGAACTCTTTTTTATGTCTTCGAATTTAAATACACTTCAAATCATTACAAGAAATTAAACACTAGTTCACTTCGGTGACTAGTAACTAATAGTAAATGCAAACGAGTTGACTACCTAGTGGGTCCCACTTGTCAACGTCTTCTTTGTGTCCCCACTACTTTTCCTGAAAGTAGATCCTCTACATTGTCTAGTGGGTCCCACCTGTATGCGGCTTCTTCATGGAAACTGTGTCCCCACTTCCTTTTTGTTTATATACAAAACTTTGGTATTCATCACTTTTCCATTTGACTTCATTTAGTGTTTCAAAATCTTGATTCTTGTTTTGAATTGTTTAATTTCAAAATTATGATTGTTTAAACATACTCACATGAGATGCAGTGGACACCATGAGCTTGATTATTATTTTCTAAGAATGTAGGAAAAAATTTCCTGATTTGGACATCATTTGTGAAATCTAAACAAGTTTATAGTTATAATTACGAATCATAGAATCAAGTGGTGTAGGTCCATGAAGATCTCAAGAACACACCAGAATCTGGCCAACAGTACTTTTCTGTCAGAACAAATCAGCACCAACCACCAGCCGACAGCCAGACGAACTGGGTGTATGTGGTTGGTGGGACCCATGACTTCGCCCCCTTCCTCTTGACGAGTAAAGACAAACCCAACTGGACTCTCTGACGAGTTGGTCCCATGATGCTAGGGCCCATGAGTCAGTGTCTGATCGCAAGATCGTGTCCGTTTACATTCGTAAGAGTAGCGGTGCCGGCGGATTCCACCGAACGTCTCTCCCCTTTCCTCCAGATTTCTCCCCAATCTCTGTTCTAGGCTTCGTCCATCGCTCGCGCTCCGCCTGGCTCTCGCCGTCGGCTTCCTCCATCACCGGTGATGGTTCGCTCCACCCGCTCTCGCAGCTACGCTCCCGCATCCACCCCGGGTGCAGAGGCCCGGATCAACTCGGGTCGCACCTGCATTGCCGCCTCCCCTCCAGTGGGCGCCAATGTTGCGGCACCCCGAGTGGAGCACCACTCCACCCAGCAGAGGCGCGACTCGCGAGGAAGATTCGCGTGGAGCGCACGCACCAGGAACCCGCTGCCACCCACCAGGTATGTTTTCGTCATATCTGATGCCGAGGACGAAGAGGCAGCGCCGGTCGTCATCTCCGAGTCGGAGGACAGATTAAGAGCCTCTCCTCCTCCTCCCGGCCCCCCGGTTAGTATCGATCCTCTGTTTTTAATTTCTGTTAGGATCGATTTGCAATTGGGGTTGTCTATTGTAGACATGGAATTGTGGTAAACCTAGATGAATGTGATCAGTCTAAACTGTACATATTGTTCCTGTCATCAACCTTGACTATATATGTGATTAAAATGATTCTAAATATTTTTGGACTATTTTAGATAAAATTATTCCACAACTAGATTGTAACTTGTTAGAACATTATTGTGGATGGGCAGCCAAAGATAAACTTGCATGTTAATTTGAAATTGATTGATATAACGATAGTCCTTGCATTCATGATTCTGATATTGATAACTATTTTTGGTAATGAAGACTCCTCAGCACGACCATGTCTACGTGGTCAATGATAAGGTCTCGATTCACTACATGTTCTCACACGAGAGCGATGAGGAGACTGGAGAAGGGCCACTGGCGTCGAGGAGGGAGGTCAGATATGGCGGTCCGTGCTGTAGTCATTCCTAATTTCCCAGCTTATACATGCTAACTTCAGTAATGCCAATTAACAGCTTAAGGGAATGGGTGAGCAGCTTCGCGTCCTTCTGAAGCGGAAATATTTGAACCCCTGAAGATGGTGCCTAAACATGAACAAGAGCTTCGTGGTTGACTTATGTAGTACTTATGTCTGCTCTTGTTTAGTTTTAGCTTTTGTTAAGAAGCCTTGACCTTGTTGTGGTTGATGGACTTATGTAGTACTCTTGATCTGATGTATGATGCTTTTGTGCGCAAGCCTTACTTATGCCTGATGGACAACTAATATATGTATGAAAATTATATACCTTTTATGTATATCTCTACTGAATGGTTGTGTTCTTGAGATGATTTTCTTTTTTCGTCCATGAGATGTTCTCGTCTTCCTTTTAATTTTGTTGTTTCTATGTTTTATAAATATTTTGCTCTATACTTGTCAATCAGAAATCCACATAAAATGTACATGAACACATCAATAATAAGAGCAAATTTCTCGTGAGCAAATGGAGAACACATGTGCAATCACAAGAATGATCAAGGGTAATAATAATACTAGCATTCACTAGCGACCATATATTCCCACTGAAGTAATGCCATTATACAAGGTCATTACACAAAAGCCTCATTCATCAAACCTAATTGTTCATGACATCCAACTTGTTCATTAGTACCTCAATTTCCTAATACATGATATAATGGAGGGAGTAGTTCACTACACAAAAGCTTTCTAATTAACATTCCTTGGAGGCGTGCCTACGGGAGTGCCCAGCGCTTGATCGCCATCCGGAGGTCCTCCACCTTAGCCTCAATCTGAAATGTTTTTACAATGCATTGTCAGTGATTTTTTTGAAAGGAATGCATTATTAGTGATAAGTACATCAAAATTTGAATAAAACTGAACATAGTGAACATAGGGAATGAAGGTAATACCTCGGCGTTAGGAGGACGCCTTCGCGAGGGGCCCGGGAGGCAGAACTCATCGTCACTGTCGTCATTGCATTCCATGAATATCCTCACTCATGGGAAGTTGAGCTCATAAGTCACCTTCGGCCCAAGATCCTGAATTAAGAAATCGAGACATGAACATCAAAATTCCACTTGTGAACTTAAGATTAATCATGTTGCAATCAGAGGTGATCAAAAATTTGTATGAAACTGACCAACGTAAAATTCATATCCTAATTGTACCAAGAATGCTACTGACTAACATTTGCATCAAACTGAGTAAAACATTTCACAAGTAAATTTAGCTAAGGTGAAACCACTCACAAACAAACTCACTGATTCTTAACTGCATGATCTCTATGAAAAATGTTGCATATGTACCCTAGTCTGAGTTGCTGGCCAAATTTGGCAATCTGACAACGTACCAATCACTGAATTCCTCAGATGGTTCCTATCAGTTTTAGCAATTTTTGTTCAGAACTATTTTCGACAAAGTTCTCTTCACATTTCCATAGTCGGCAGCCATGAATGCCAGAAATGTAATACTAGCCAAGAAATCCTAAATTGCAAGTCCTAGAATTGATTACAACTCAGAAACAATTTCGCAATCACACAAAAATAATCAAATCAATGTACTAAGCAACCAGAGGAATTAAAGATAGAGTTCTCAAATACTACAGGGGGAAATTAAATTTGGTAAGAGTAAGAAAACTTACCGGACGCTCCCAACCGAAATCCGGCCATTTGCGGAGGTACTCCTCCTCCTCGCTGGACTCCTCCACCGGCTTGGACTTGTTGGCATCAGGGTGCTGAAAACCCTCCTTGTCAGCCTTCCGCTTCTGAGGCATCCTAGCGGATTCAGCGTCCGCTTCCTCGGATGCCCGACGAACATCGGGCAAGGGTAACCACCCCGGCAACGCGGCCAATGCCGCCACTGCCTCCGCCGCCGCCGCCCCCGTCTCCTCGAAGATGCCGCTAATGCGGCCTTGGACGAGGAACGGCGACGCGAAACCCTCGACGACGCTGACGACTACGGCTCCATCTTGGCGTGCGGGTCCGGCGGTGGGGTGGTTTGGAAAGTGATTGGAGTTGGGCGGCGGTGGGTGGTTTCAACTGTAGCGAGGCGAATGGGGCGAGACAAGCAAGCGAACCGTCGGGGCAGGGCGGCAGTGTTTAGGCTCACACAGGGTGCGGTTCTATAAAAGTCCCACACAGAAACATCAGTCGTTTCCACCCCAAGCGGCTGACAAATGGAGCCCACCACGAAGGGCCCACACAGAAACCCCACACCAAAGGGATGCGACCCACGAGCGTGCTGCTGATCTGGAGACGACTACCTCGCGTGCGCTTTTTTATCATTGCGTTTGACTTGTGGCTCCCACCTGTCGGCGTATGATGAACTTATTTTTGTATTTTGATTCATAATCAAAACTTAAAACAAGTTTATATTTCACGTATGATGTCCTAATCAGGTGGTTTTTCCCTTACATTCTTAGAAAACAATAATCTATCTCATGGAGTGCATTGCTCTCCATGTGACATTGTTTGAACAATCCAAATTTCGAAATTCAAAGATTGATATTTAGAATTGATATTTTCAAACACCAGATGATGTCAAATAGAAAACTTGTGAAAACCAAAGTTTCATATCTCAACAAGATTTACAATCTTTATTTAGGTCGTTTTGTCATTTTCAAAAGTGGTAACTACATATAGTACAAAATTGACAAGTCTCTAACATAGTTTCTTAAACTATGTGAGTGAATCTAGAGTTAATGAACAATGTGTACTACCACTTTCTCAAATGAAAAAATGACTTAAACAAAGTTCATTGATCTCGATGAGTTATTAAACTTTGGTATTCACCACTTTTCCATTTGACATCATCTGGTTTTCAAAAATATCGATTCTAGAAATCATTTTTTGAATTTCGAAATTTGTCCTATTCAAACTCTGTCAAATGGATTACTGGCTTAAATAAAGATTGTAGGTCTTGACGAGTTCTACAAGTTTGGTATTCACGAATTTTTCGTTTGACAACATTATGACCCTAAAAATGTAGTATCACCTTTTCAAATTTCAAGTTTTTGTCTTTCAATCAAATTACTCGCATGGGGAACTTACCTAAATATTAGTTGTATGTACTTCTCAATTAGTTCTAAAACTAATCAAGATATCATGAGTGCAAAAAAATATCTAAATCAAAACAAAAGTTCTATAAATTTTTTAAGGATTTTGAAAACAGTAGCAATTTGTGAAGGTTTTTCAAATTTTTATCTTTCAATCTAACTTGCATGGGGAAATTAATACGTTTCAACGATTGTGTAGGAGAATATAGGCAAAAAAAGTTACTGTTGGGATTCGAACCTAGAAATCAAAGCTAGGGGATGAAAACAACTACCATTAGACCACTAAATCCTATTTGGTTTATTGCCTCCATGTTTTTTTATTATACCATAATTGCGCGCACGCCACATCGTCTCCTTGGGTCCCACGTGTCGGCGCAGAGATTCAGATGTGTTCTTGGGTTCATGATGGACCTCCTAACCTTGTTTCTTTGATTCATAATCAAAACTTAAAACATGCTCATATTTCACGTATGATGTCCAAATCAGGTGTTTTTTCCCTACATTCTTAGAAAACAATAATCTATCTCATGGAGTGCATTGCTCTCCATGTGACATTGTTTGAACAATCCAAATTTCGAAATTCAAAGATTGATATCTAGAATCGATATTTTTAAACACCAGATCATGTCAAATAGAAAACTTGTGAAAACCAAAGTTTCATATCTCAACAAGATTTACAATCTTTATTTAGGTCATTTTGTCATTTTCAAAAGTGGTAACTACATGTAGTAGAAATTTGACAAGTCCCTAACATAGTTTCTTAAACTATGTGAGTGAATCTAGAGTTAATGAACAATGTGTACTATCACTTTCTCAAATGAAAAAACGACTTAAACAAAGTTCATAGATCTCGATGAGTTATTAAACTTTGGTATTCACCACTTTTCCATTTGACATCATCTGGTTTTCAAAAATATCGATTCTAGAAATCATTTTTGAATTTCGAAATTTGTCCTATTCAAACTCTGTCAAATGGATTACTGGCTTAAATAAAGATTGTAGGTCTTGATGAGTTCTACAAGTTTGGTATTCACGACTTTTTCATTTGACAACATTATGACCCTAAAAATGTAGTATCAAATTTTTCAATTTCAAGTTTTTGTCTTTCAATCAAATTACTCGCATTGGGAACTTACCAAAATAATAGTTGTACATGTCGATTAGTTCTAAAACTAATCAAGAAATCATGATTGCAAAAAAATATCTAATTCAAAACAAAAGTTCTTTTGATTTTTGAAATCAGTAGCAATTTTGTTGTCAAAAAAAATTTAGTAGCAATTTGCGTAATCCCGTCGTCGTCCCGCGCGTTGGACCAGCAGCACGAGCGCGATGCGTAGACTGGTTGAGGGTTTGACGTGTCAGCGACTAATTCATGGAAACTGTGTCCCCACTTCCTTTTAGCTTATAGACGAAGCGGAACCGACAACATAGAATATTGCATTTCTGCCTCTTCCCCCAATCCGTCCCATCACAACTGGGGTTTTCTTGCCTTCTCCCATCACCGGCGGCCGGGGCTTCCATTCCCATCGCTGGATTGCCGCCATGGGCGTGCCACCTTGCTCTAAAGCAAGAATCCCCGCCGAATCGACCCAAGGCGATGCAGTCGGATGCAGCGGCACAGCATTCGAGAACCAATGGGACACCACACTCGCAGCAAGCCTCGCCGCTCCCAATGTCAAGAACCAAGGAGATGCACCGGGTGCAAGCGCCACCGCGTCAGCAGGACGCATCAGTTACCAGGTGAGCCAATCCCAGCCAGCATCTCCATATACATACAGTCATGGATCGGATTAGATTAAGATTCCTAACTCTGTTTCTTGATTCGGTACTGTAGCGTGGCAAGCACCGCCCTAGCATGGAGTTGGACGCCGATGAAGGTGCATCTAATGTTGGAGAAGCCAACAACGTCTGGGATTGCAATGCTGATTCAGTGGCGGTTCGAGGAAGCCACCGCGACTAGGATCCATGGCGCCCCGCCGGCAAGGCAAGATTTTCTGTTTCAACGCCGGATCTGGTGGTACCGAAATCTTCGGAACACGAGGTCATCTTCTTCAAGGGGTGGTATCCCACCATCCATACGACGATCACTTGCGACGCGGTTGTGGTGGAGCAGTTCATCCAAGAAATCCGAGGCACCTCCCCTGCTAAACGGTTGATCGTCGGGTTGGACACAGAGTGGATTGAACTTCCCAAGGGCGGTGGGTACAAGACCACACTGTTGCAATTGTGCGTTGGGCCACGTTGCCTTCTGTTCCAGGTGCTCCATGCTGGTTACAAGCTCCCTGACATCCTAATCAAGTTCCTCACAAAGGAAGACCACGTCTTTGTCGGAGCTCATATAACCAACGATGTTGTGCGCTTAGAGAAGGACTGCGGCATCACGATTACTAATCCGAAAGACCTTCAAAAGATAGTACCTCAAGTTAATGAGTATAGCATTCTTGGCATAAATGGAAAGAGGTCAGCACTGGAGAAGTTGGGTGCTCGGGTTCTTAACCTACCTATCAAAAAGGATTACACATTTGATCACACCCTTTGGGGTCTTAGATATTTGGAAACCTGGCAAGTTAATTACGCAACCTAGGATGCATTTCTGTCATTTGAGATTGCGAATCAACTTGTGGTCAAGCATGATTACCAATTTATGTAAACTTGTGTTGTAATGAAGTAGCTTAAAATCAAGTCAATGTGTATGTATGAATATATGTAATTACGCTTCGATGTAGTCAAGTACTCTGCTACTTTATAATGTGCTAGTATGTTAACAAATTAGTGCAATGCATGCTAAGATGTTTTATAAATGGTAGTACACAAAAGATCTTGAGAAATACAAATCAATGGTTTCCATCAGATAGCTAAACCCTTCATAAAAAGTTAGAAAAAAGAACCACCAGATTTGGAGAACAATTGAGAAATATATACAAGTTTACATTGTTATCTAAGGATCAAGGTAAAAAACAGAACAAGAACATTTGACCAGGTCCGGGCGCCGACCGGTGGGGCCCACTAGTAAGCCGTACGCGACAAAAAGTAGTGTGGCCCCTTTAGGATAGAAACAACCGGTGTATCTAGCTTTCCTGAAAAAGACGAACTGCCATCCTCTTTCCTTTTTGCCTCCTCCCCCAAAACCAGCCATCAAACCACTAGGGTTTCCTCCCTTCCCATTGTCTGCCGCATCCTTCTCGTCCACTTGCACCGTGACGATGGCGAAACGCAACAACTGCATTTCCCGGAGGCAGCTGCGCGACGAACAAGGTCGCTTCATGCGAAGTCCGACGACCTCTGCGTCGATAATAAGGAGCCACGGAACAAAATCGACCACGGGATTTGGAGCAATCGCCGGGGCGGCGGCCAGGAAGAAAGGACATGAAGTGGGAGCAAATGCCGCCACCCCTAGGAACCAAGGTGATGCAGTGGTTGGTGCAAGCGCCACCGCTGGCGTCCCATCACGGATCAATAAGTAGGTGACCGGTCAAGGGAGGAAAAATTATGTTTTTTCCTTTTTTATATTGGATTTGGTCTGTTGGTGCTAGACTGAACTGAGGCTGTGGAAGGTCGTGATATCTTCATTTAATTAATGCCAGTCACACTATTATGAGTGTAGCATTACATAATACCTTTAAGATGTTAAAACTTGTTATCTCCTCATAGCTCCGGCGAACCCACCACATGTACACTTGTGATCCTGTTACCCTGGAGTCTCCTGAAGTTTAGTACGACTTCCCAGATGTGCCTGCTTGCCCTGCAATTGCTTTGGTAAGTGCATTGATTAGCCTACATAGATATTGCTGGTTTTTTTGTGCTAGTTCAATTGGGGTAAGTACTAGTAGTAGTATACCCAATGTAAATGTGCAATGGAAGTTTTTCATCATGCATCATTGTGATCCTGTTTTTTTAGATGAAGCAAGGAGGAAAGAACTCAAAGAAGTATAAAATTGTGTACCACAAGATAACCTGTCACTTTGCTATGAGTGCTGAGAGCGATGACCAGGTTTCCAATGATCCAGTTCTGTCTGGTGTGCAGGTGATGTTACTAATTAACTCAGTTTGTCGAAGTGTAGCTATTTTTTAGTATTTATTGGCTAATGAAAATTCATTTCTGTTTGTGGAAAAACAAATATATATATAGTCGCATAATAACTTGGTGGTGACTTGTTCTCTGGTTTATTATGTGAAAACATATCTCTCAAACCCAAGTAATTAATCATCATTCTATTTTTTGCCTTTCAATTAATGTGCTAAATAATTCTTCTTCTCCAGTTGCTAATGCACCCTTTGTAAAATGTCAGATACGACGAATGGCAGAATAGTTGCGCAGAGCTGTCAAACGAAGGGTGCAGGTTGGTCAGTACCGCACAGAAGATATTGATGATTGAGCTGCTTGTCTAAGACGATGACTGTCGCATTGCAAGGGCAGTAGCGTATTATTATGCATATCTAGATGCTTGTCTCTTGGTGTTATCCATATGTAGTGGAATCAGTTTTATTGGATGCTGCGTGTGCTTTCTTATGGTCACAATGTGTTAAACTAGTACTTTGTGGGAGGATGGCTGACATGTTTAATACTGTATCAGTAATTGTTTCTCAATACAGTTTTAAAAAGATTTCAGATATAGGTTCCATGAGACCACACTACATAAAATGACACCCAGCCATGCCTGGCCACGGCCCAGCCACGCCTGGCCGTGCCCAGCCATGCCCCCCAGCGGCAGCCGGCCGCACCCCAGCCACGGCCGGCCGCGGCGGCCGGCCGCGCCGCGCCGCGCTAGGCCACGCAGACTCTAGGGAAACAAAAAAAAGAAAATGCTCAGAGATAGGATTCAAACCGAGGTCTTGGAGGAGACTCCCACGTCTTGGAAAGGCGCCTATTAATGGAAACTGGAGAGCCGGCCGCCGGTTATTGGAACCTTGAAAGCTACCGCTGGGTATTGGAAACTCTCATGCTCCTCCGCCGCGCCCTCTCCGCCCAACTCTCATGCTCCGCGCCGCGCGACTTCCCTTCAACGTCGGCACTCATGGCATTGAGGGAGCACCCGCGATCGCTCGCAGAACTCCCGACTGAGTTGCAGGCAATCATCGCTGGCCGAGTCGGTGCGACGTCGAATCGGCCAATGGAGGACCTCAGGAGCCTACGGTCCACCTGCAAGAGCATGCTCGGCCCCTGCCGCAACAGAGAAGTCGGTAGGTGCCTGGCACTAAATCGGGTTCGAGTCGTGCAGATGCAGAACGACGACCCCGAGGGCTATGATGTCTTCGTCCGTAGCCTGGCTGCAGCCAGCAACCCGGAGGCCTGCTTCCTCACCGGGATGGATGACATCTTCAGTAGGAACTGTAGCCCGCGGCCTCCCCTCGACGAGCTACTCTGTGCTGCCAAGGCCGGGAACAGAGGGGCGGCCTATGTCGCGGCTGTCTTCCTCTACAGGGCCAACAGCGGGGCCGACGACGACGCCACTGCAATTGCGTACATGAGACAGGTTGAGGGCGAGCCTTTATGGCAGTGGCGTCCGCGATTGATCGACAACTTGCAATCTCTGTTTTACCGGCATCGTGGGGTTCACCTGGCTTGGCAAATGAGGGGTTATCGCCCTCCGCCTGGGCCTCCGCCGGTCGACGCTGCCACCAGCGGTGGCGCGAGGCAACATTCAACATTGCATAGGTCGAAGATCATGCGGAAAAGATCTGTACCGGAAGGGGTTTGCCATGTATTTCTGTAGTTATGAATGTAGGCTTCGTTATGAATGCCTTGAATTCTTCTATCGTGTAAAGAATCGCTAGCTACATACGATAGAATGGTGTAAAGTGTATCACTGTATGAAAAGCGCCCAAAAAAGTGACCACAATTACACCTCATTGCATGATTTAGTTCTGGTTCACAACATAATGTAAATTATTTTCAAAACAATTGTCATGACAGTAAATTGTCTCTTGAGACGCCAAACAAAATTGAGTAAGTATGAAACAAAAAAGTCATCATCTCGCCCTTGTACCAAAGAAGCAACTGGTGCAACACAACTCCATCATCAATGTACATGCCACTTGATCAGAAACAAAAGAATTTTAAATCCAAAATTTGGATTATTCAAACTTTGTGAAATGGATTAATGACTTAAATAAAAGTTGGTTGTTGAGTTCAACAACTTTGACGGAAATTAACTTTGTCGCTTACCACCGAGAAAGACATGCACCTTTACAATGAACCTACACTAGCTTGGTTGTGTTCCTCACGTGTTCTCCTTTTGGCCTGACATGTGGGACCCACACTGGATGCAGCAGGAGGGAAAACTCAGCACGTTTTCGTCCAAAAACATTTCACATCCCGCCAGATTAACCCTCAGATATATCGGCCTGATCCCCACGTCCCCCAAATCCACTCGCGGCAGCTATCCCCCTAAACCACGCGCGGCGGCTATCCGACGACCATAGTTATGAAATCAGGTCTTCGATCGGGAAGGTGATCGACGACCAAAGGAGGGAACGAGAGGAGGCGGCCGGAGGTGGAGGACGGTTGTATTCTTCCCTATCGAGTTCACCATGTCCGGCAAGCTACGACCCACCAAAGTAATAACACGGAATGGGGTCGTAGTCGAGGAACCCGATGTGTACGCTGAAAACAATATCAGGTGTGTATCGGCCGCCTCTTACTGGAGAAAACATGTGTGCAATAGATACGTTGTTCCCTCCATGCAATCGATTTGATATACCTCTTAGCCCATCTAGGTTTCTCGATCAATGAATCAGGGGCGGATCTAGTATCAAAGTTCAGGGGGAGCTTATCTTCTTCTTCCTCCTCTCTTATCCCATCTCTCTTTTCCTTCTTACTTCTATTCATCAATGGATGAATTTTCCAGGAGGAGCTTCCATTGAATCCATGGGGGTAGGGCCGGGCGGAGCTAGAGGAAAGTGAAAGGGGGTGTGGCACCATCGTAGAATTGGCGGTATAGAGTAAAATTAACATGTACAAATTTTAGGTTTGATAAGAGATTACTGAAATTTTGTGGATGTGGGCGGTCGATTTCCGTCAACCAAGAACATTTGTTATGTTATAGTTTGGATTTCATTTTGGAACTAACCCGCCACTAGGCATACTAATGATATAACAAGTTCATCGTTGGATGTGTGTTTCGGAGATTAATGTTTACGCAGGAATTCATGCACTAAATGAGGAGAAATACATACGGTTCGGAGGACGATTTACATGATGATCAAGAGGCTCCGACCATGCATGAACTTGACTCAAAAGGTGGCAAGGACCAATGAGCTTCGAAGAAGAATCTCTGAGGAACAAGATGAAAAGACCGAAAGATCATGCATAAACACCCCTTGACTTGGTCGCGGAGATAAGGACGTCCAAAGCCCCTATCCGAAGGAGGAAAAACCCCAAAGTGCAAGAAACAACACGTGGCAAAAGACGGGGTCGAACTGGGCTGAGGATGGGCTAGGCCGGCCGGCCCACCCCCTCTCTGCCTCGGTTCGGCGCCGCCTTTCTTCGGTGATATAATTGCGGAACACTAATTGTTGGAGGAGGGGAGCCATTCACGAAAGACGACCAGAGGAGCCTCGGGAGATCAAACACAAAGGAGAGGGTTGATCTTGAGGGTGAAGATCGAGGAGGATCATCACTTAGGTCAACAGAGGTCACCACGAGGAAGGAAGACGCTGGGGCCTTGCCAAGGCGCCACCGGAGTTGAAGGACACCGAGAGACGGACTCCATCGGAGGCATCCACCATGTTCAACGGTGCCATGCCTAGCGTCTTGATGGGGTAAAGTAATCCTTTGTCCATGGAGTTGTAATGGATCTTGACATGTAGTCACCCACTCTTTGTTTGGATCTTTGTCTATCATACCTTCATGTTGATGATGCTTAATGTTTAAGGTTCGCTACCATTACCATCGGGGTTGCTCCTGTAGATCACATCAACATACCGTGTCCATTAGGGTTAGAGACGATTACCTTCGCGTAGTGACTAGTACGAGGGAAGGGAAACGCTTAACTCTTTGTTCACATCCTTAGATAGATTGGATCGGGGTTTTACCTTGTTTTAGGGTGATTGCATCTCAACTACCTAGAATCTCAACTACCTAGACTCCATGGGTACACGTCTTTCATACTCGTGAACACCTTTGTCTTTCTCTTTAACATAATCTAGGGTTAGTTTGTCTTTACTTTATAGATTAATCTTTACATCATAAAGTGCTTATTCGACTAAGTTAGTGTTAGGTTAAACGCAAGTAATTCACTTGCTCCGTGGATTGATAAGAACCTAGGGGGTCCCCTCCCTTGGTGAAAAAGGCACCAAGTCACTCCATGGACTTGAGGTGAAGTTGAACACGGTTTTGAACCGTCAACAAGCCCCTTTTTCTGGCATCATTGCCGGGGAGCAAGCCAGTTTACTTCGTTTAATCTCTCATTAATTTTGTTGATTACTAACATCTAACCTTTGTGTTCTACAAAAATACACTCTTTTGTTTTTGTTTTTGATTGTCTAGATGGCGCTCGTCGGAAATCTTTTGGAGGAACCGGAAAAATCACTAAGAGACTATGCTAGCCCTCGATGTGAGGACATCAAGGTACAAGAGTCGGATTCGATTCTCGAAGCGACAAGGTATGAAATTAGAGTTCAAATCATCAAGATGGCAGCAACTAATCCATTCCGAGGGATAGAGATGAACAATCCATATAGACATATCCAGCGCTTCACGACATTGTGCAATACGGTACGACAAGAGGGAGTTCCCGACACTGGGTTTAAATGGAATCTTTTTCCTTACTCACTTGCTGATGAAGCAACAAAGTGGTATTCATTTGCATCATTCGAAGTCGAGGGAAATTGGGATCAATTGGTAAAGAAATTTTGTGCCAAGTTCTTCCCTATAACCAAGGTTCAACACATAAGGATGCAAGTGATGACTTTCAAGCAAGTAGAAGAAGAGGGGATTGATCAAGCGTGGAATCGATTCAACGAACTAGTTGAACAAGGACCAAGACTCGGATTCTCGGGTGACATACTTTTGCATACATTCTTCTACAAAAAATAAGTAAAGCGGCAGCCATGCGAAGAGATTGGGAAATACGACTTTCGGGAAAGCCAGAATGCGACAGAAGTGTGGCACCCCTTGCTGCAATTTTCAGAATTACGGCTCCGGAAGAGAAGAAAGCGGAACCAATCCTTGAAAAGGTTGAAGAAGCCAAACATGAGGAAACTAGAACTATCCCGGATAGTGATCACGCTGAGACAAGCAAAGCAAATGAAAGAACTATGTCAAGCGCGAAGCCACTAAGGGAGTTTGAGCAAATGGATTGGATCCCACTTGATTTTGGAGAAATCTTTGACAAGAGGAGACCGTTCCCTAATCAAAAAGGGATGGCAAAAGCTTTGGAGATAGACTTCCCGCCAGAAAAACAAGTGGAACATTCATACAACATAGAGACAACCGGGGAGGTCCTTCAAAAACTCTTTAGCGAAGAAGGAAGTTGATCCAGACCACGTGGCCAAAGCTAAAAGAATTATGGGAATCAAGCACGAGGCATCACCATTTGCCCGCCTCGCTGAATTTTTTGCCATAAGATCTGATGAAGAAGAGAAGACATCGCCGCGTACAGATTGCAAGGTCAACAACATTAATTGCAAGGCGTTATGCGACATTGGAGTACAAGTAAGTGTCTTGTCTTCTAAGATTTTTGATGCAATTCATGACCATACCATTGACCTAGTTCCAACCTCTACTAAATTAATTATGGGGGATGGTAGAATTGTTAAACCTCTAGGAATTGCTCGTGACCTAGAAGTTTTAATTTTCGAAAAATGCATTCCAACCGATTTCTTCGTTGTTGACGTCTACTATGATAAGAATGATCATGTAATTCTTGGTAGACATTTTCTTAAGTTGGTTAATGCCGGTTTAGATGCCGGAAAAGGAAAAGTAACTATTAATCTTGATGGAAATAATCACACATACAATTTTCTTCCTGCTTCTAGAACTGCCTCACCCCTACCTCTTGATGACGAAGAGGTAGGAAGCCTTCGTTTTGTTGAAACTTTCAGGGATCCGCTACAAAGAGCTATGGAGAATCAATCTAATGAAGAGCTAGATGAAGAGTTAGCAGAAGCAACCAAAGGACTAGAACCGCAAGACGGAAGCTTAGAGGAGGATAAATTTGAAGACCTTGGAGAAATTGTACATGAGGAATCACAAGCACCGGAGGTGGATCTTAAGCCATTGCCCAAGGGATTGAAATATGAATTTTTGGGGCTGGACAAGACTTATCCTGTGATTGTGAGTGATGAATTGAGTCCCGAGGAGAATGATATGTTGCTGAATTTATTGAAGAAGCACAAGAAAGTGATGGGATATTCGATTAATGACATCAAAGGACTCAGCCCAGCATTTTGCACTCACCGCATACCTATGGAGGATCAATGCAAGCCCGTAGTGGACCATCAAAGGAGGTTAACCCATGCCATGCGAGAGGTAGTAAAGAAGGAAGTTATCAAGTTGTTGGACGCCGGAATCATCTACCCGGTGCCGCATAGCGAATGAGTGAGCCCCGTACATTGTGTGCCTAAGAAGGAGGTTTGACCGTGGTGAAGAATGAGAAGAATGAATTGATACCGCAAAGAACCGTGATCAGATGGAGGATGTGTATTGACTATCGGAAATTGAACAAAGCAACAAAGAAGGATCACTTCCCCCTACCGTTCATCGACGAGATGCTTGAGAGGTTAGCAAATCATGTGTATTTTTGCTTCCTTGATGGGTACTCAGGGTTCATGCAAATACCTATTCACCCGGATGATCAACACAAGACAACATTTACTTGCCCTTATGGAACATTTTCATACAGAAGAATGCCTTTCGGCTTATGCAATGCTCCATCCTCTTTTCAACGATGTATGATGGCGGTATTTTCGGAGTTCATCGAGGAAATTGTTGAAGTATTTATGGATGATTTCTCTGTTTATGGTAAATCTTTTGCGGATTGCTTGGCAAACTTGGATAAAGTTCTCACTAAATGTTCGGAGGTTGATTTGGTGCTAAATTGGGAGAAATGTCACTTCATGGTGAAACAAGGTATAGTATTGGGACATGTGATATCCGAAAGAGGGATTGAGGTGGACAAAGCTAAGGTTGAAACGGTTGAAAAGCTTCCACCCCCAACGGATGTCAAATCTTTGAGGAGTTTCTTAGGCCACCCAGGTTTTTATAGAAGGTTCATCAAGGATTTCTCAAAAATTACCAAGCCATTGACCAACCTTCTCCAAAAAGATGTGCCATTCAATTTCAATGAGAAGTGCTTGGCGGTATTCCGGACATTAAAGAGAGCTCTTGTAACCGCACCCGTCATCCAACCGCCCGATTGGAATCAACCTTTTGAGATAATGTGCGATGCTAGTGACTATGTCGTTGGAGCGGTGTTGGGACAATGAAAAGAGGGCAAGGTACATGCTATTTACTATGCTAGCAAAACCCTTAATGGAGCTCAATTAAATTATGCAACAACAGAGAAGGAATTGCTCGCCGTAGTGTTTGACTTTGAAAAATTCAGATCATATATTGTGAATTCTAAGGTGATTGTCTACACTGATCATGCGGCAATCAAGTATCTCTTGTCTAAAAAAGATGCCAAACCAAGGTTGATTCGATGGATCCTTCTCTTGCAAGAATTTGATGTGGAAATTAGAGACAAGAAGGGGGTGGAAAATGTTGTGGCCGACCATTTATCGAGGATGAATCGTGAGGATGATAAAGAGCCTATTCAAGATAAGATGAGAGATGATCATCTCTATCACATCCTTGACAAAGATACTTGGATGATCAACATTATTCGAGCCATACGAAAAATGCCACTTGATCATTTGGATAGGAACGCTCAAAGGAGAGTGATCGTCGAGAGCCGAAAATATTATTGGGATGCACCTTACCTCTTTAGACTTGGAGCGGATGGAGTCTTACGAAGGTGTATACCAAGAGATGAAAGAGACGAAATATTGAGGAAGTGTCACTCAGGCGAATATGGAGGACACTATGGACATTTTAGGACTCAAGCAAAGGTATGGGCTAGTGGATTTTATTATCCAGAGATGCATGAAGATTCGAAATAGTATGTTGCTTCTTGTCCGGAATGTCAAAGAACGGGGAATATAAATCAAAGAAATGCTATGCCCTTGAATTACAACTTGCAAATTGATCTATTCGACGTATGGGGGATTGACTTCATGGGACCTTTCACTAGTTCAAATGGATATGAGCATATTTTCGTTATGGTTGATTATGTATCCAAATGGGTGGAGGCTATCCCTTGTCGAAGAGCTTCAACAGAAGAATCCATATCCATGATCAGAAATACTATATTCCCACGCTATGGAGTCCCGCAAGTATTGATAAGTGATGGAGGAACACACTTCACGGGAAATAACTTCAGAAAATGCTTGTCCAAGTTGGGGATTGAGCATAGAGTGGCAACGGCTTACCACCCACAAACCAATGGTCAAGCGGAAACTTCAAATAGGCAGCTCAAGAGCATTCTTAACAAGACCGTTGAAAAAGGAGGTAAAGATTGGTCAAAGAAATTAGTTGGAGAATTGTGGGCATATCGAACGACATACAAGACACCCATAGGTATGACACCATATCAATTTGTCTATGGAAAATCGTGTCATCTACCTTTGGAGTTGGAACATAAAGCGTATTGGGCAATCAAAGAGACAAATCTTGACTTTGATGCCGCGGGAATCAAACGAAAAATTCAAATAAGTGAATTAGAAGAGATGAGGCTCAAAGCTTATGAGAGTGCAACCATCTACAAGGAAAGAATGAAGAGGTGGTATGATAAAGGGCTTCGAGCAAAGGAATTCAAAGAAGGTGATAAGGTTCTCCTCTATAATTCAAGATTCAAAATATTCGGGAAAGGAAAATTGAAGAGCAAATGGGATGGACCGTATATCGTTCACTCGGTCTCGCCAAGTGGAGCGGTCACAATCATGGACGTGAAAGGAGATCAATATGTGGTTAATGGTCAACGGTTAAAGGTTTTTCTTGAACAAGACATCGTTCCCATCGACTACATTGATATATATCACATGGAGGACGAGCCCGAGCGTCAAGCCTAAGACGTAAAATGAGGTAAATTTTCTGTAAATATGTTTTGTTTTTAGTTTTTGTATTTATTTCGAGTCCTTTTCGTAATTTTGAGTTGGACCCTACCACCACATAGGCTAGTATTCACGAAACACCGAGGCCGCGAAAGTTGGGCCGCGAGGGCCCAAATCAGGGGGTAGGCCGGACGGCCCATGCCGGACGGCCCATGCCGACCGGCCCACTGCCCCCCTTCGCCCGTTTTCACTTGTTTTTCTCTGGGACACGGTTCGGTGCATTTCCTTTTCCTGTCTTTCCTTTTTGGGAGCGACAAAAATAGGTAAGGGAGGGTTTCGGCCGAATCTTACCAGGGATATTTAAGGATGTCTGGGGAGCTCGAGGTTTGCATCTCAATTGCAATCTCCAACCTCCACGAAAGCACCCAAGCACTCATGGCATCCTCAAGCAGCACCAAAGGCAAGGAGGAGGTGAAGGCGACCATGGAAGAAGAAGTACGCCTCCCCTCTCCAACCCCGGCGATGGAGGAGCTTCGCCGGTGCGAGGTGCCAAAACCCAAGAAGCAAGTGAAGAGAACCGCAATGATTAAATGCGGAGGGCGTGGTCCAAGAGGGTGCGTCGCCATCCCAAATCCCTGGGTTGAGGAGAAGATGGAGAAGCCCGCTTCTCCCATTCGCCGCTCTGAGAGGCTCCTTGGGAAGAAGAGGAAGGACTACAAGGAGAAGACCCCCGAGCCGGCGGATTTCTACGGAGATAGTGATTACTCCGATGATCGAAGCCCTAGCTCGTGGGGAGCCGGCGGTAGTATTGACAATGACCCCTATTTTTGAGAGGAGCCCAAGGAGGAGCCGGAGGAGCATCCGGAAGAACAAGGCAAAAGAGGCAACCCAGGCGGCGGTAATGATCCGGACGGTGGAGACCACGGAGATGATGATCCGGAGGAAGAGCACAATGTGTGTTGCGCGGCATGCCGCAATGCCATTGCGGAGCTCTTCTCATCCCTTGATGAGTGTTTCCAAACCATCAATGCAATGCAACAACGAATTGAGCATTTTGAGCGCATGGCGGAATATGACTTCAAGTACCTCAATCGCAACATAAGGAAGCTCTTCGGGATGAATAAAAATTTCAAGAAGAAGGAGTGGTGCAACTCGTGCGGAAAGTACCACTAGGTGTCGTAGTTAGAAAGTTCTCTCCCCTTGTGCCTTTTGTAAATTTATGACTTGGACGTCATAAGATCTAAGCGTGGGGGGAGCTAGCTAGCTACCTTTTAAACTTTTGCTTTAAGTTGTGTGAGAGTCTAGTTTTTAATTTTTGAGTCAAGTATGAGAGTGTGAGAGTCTTTGTTTTATCTTTTTAGCTTGAAGGAGTCTTAAATTAGCGTTGAGTCAAAGAAAAAAGAAATAAAAAGTGTCTTATGCAAAGTCTCATGTTTCTTTTCTTGTTATTCTTTTATTTATCTTTCTTATTTGAGCATGAGCTTTTTGATTAATTGTTTACGTGGTGCTTAGTGGAAACCACCTTTGTAAAGTACCCATACTCAAAATTTAATCTAGGACTTTGCTTCAACCATGCTCTTAGTATTGCTAAACTTTGGAGATTTGATTTCTGAAAATTAAGAAAAAAAACACCTTTCTATGAAGGTTAGCAAGTTCTTTTTCCAAGTTGAGAGTGATATCTATCCTATACAAAGCCTTTTACATACATACATAAGCTCCACCATAAGTGTTGGTTAGTATGATGAGTTAAGTTAGGATTCTACTCTCTTGGGAGGTCTAATTCCAAGCAATGGTCATGTCCTTGATATATACCTTTTGTTGCTAGCCTCTTCGTGTATTCGGTAGCGGGAATTTCACATTGAAATGCCCCGTACATCGCTGGATTCCTTACCCAAACCTATATACATCTTTTTATCACCCTACTCCTTGAACACAACCTATATTCAAAGATTCGTTCAATCTTTAGGCATGTTTATATTTAAAATTCAGATTGCGATCATGTTCGAAAGTTGAGCGAAAAGTATGGGAGAAGGAGGTAAAGAGGTGAAAAGAAAAAAATGTATATGTGTGTAGTGCGCACACAGGAAAAAAAAGAGAAAAAGAAAAAAAAAGAAGAGAAAGAAGGAAGAAGGAAAAGAAAAGAAAGAAAATCCAAGGCAAGGCATGAAAGGTGAAGTAAGGGATGACAAGTCAAGTGAAGACCAAATGAAGTGCAAAGAATGATGCCACGATGTTAGGAACGAATCTTATTCCATACCATGTGCAATCCGACATCGAGGACATCATTAGTGCCTTGAAGTCATTATTCTTTTTCCCTTTGCACATGTCCACCAATCTAAATCTTCTCATCTTTGACACCCCCACATTATGGTTAATTCTCATGATCATTGGTTTGGAAGGTGAACAACCACTAGAGGATTCTCTTAGCTTGACAACACTTGTGCTAACTTCACTAGCCACACCTATAGCTCTACTTACATCACATATGAGAGACTTGTGGGAGGTGAGAGTTTATAAAATTATCTATGATAGCCACCTTAATGAGTGACATGTGAGAACTTGGAGAAGGGCTTTGTCTAATACTTTGTGCAAGAATTTTATTTTTAAAAGGTGCAAAACCCCTCCAAAGGAAGTAAGAAAGCAAGTGTGGATGAAGTTGAAGCTCTCTAGTGAAAAGGTAAGAGTTGTGGGGTAAGTCTTGAATTGGTAGTTTCTAAACGCCCATGTTTACATTATGATTTTTGTTTCATTGCTCTTTTATTAAAGATGAATAATTGACTAACTTGAAAGGAAGGATTTGACGAAACATGTTTTCAAACTCCATGGATGATCAACTTTTGAGCAACTTGCTCGAGGACGCGCAAGATCTAAGCGTGGGGTGATGTTGTGTTGGAGTTTCCTAACGTCACCACTAGTTGTACACCTAGAGGGAGTGGATAAGAACAACCGGCTATACCGCAAGCGCACGGAAATACCGCTGTAGCAGTTCCCCAAGGAAGGAGAGTATTCCAAGGGTATCGAATCCAAGGAACGGTGTGCACTATCTCCTACTTCTAGTATAGATGATCCAAGGACACAACTCTGATGGATAGGATAGGTAGAAAGGATCTGCTCGGACCGAGCGCAGAGTCTAGTAACGTTCTCTCAGGTATAACACTCACTTCGGGCACCAGGCACACGGCCTTTGTGCTGGCTCGAGCCCAACTCGGTACGCGACGTAAAAGGGTTGCAAAGGGTCCAACAGGCTATCACCACTGCGGCCTACCTCTACGCTACGATTGTACGTGGCCTCCGAAGGGTAGCTTATGGTCCAGACACCTCGTCTACACCACTCACTATTCCTACGAATCCGCAAGGGAGATATTGGCACTAGCTCAAGGTATGCTCTATCACTCATGCAAGATCACGAATGCACTTTGATCTAACTAGACACATGCAGGAGCTTCACTTTACTCTAATTAGACAGGTAAGCAAACTAGATGCAACTTATGATCTAAGTTCTAATGGATCAAAAGGGGTTATGTTCGAAGAACACAAGCCTCTAAACCAAGAACAAACGAAGAACACAAGAACAAAGCAACTAAGCATGCATACGACTTTAGTCTAAATAGGAAATATCGAAATACTCACTTTAGTCTAGTTGAAGAACAAAGGCACCGCTGAGGATCGTTCTTGAGGAAGATGTCATGAACATGACATGGCCTCAAGCCTCCCACCTCACTTCCTAGCACTAATCCTATATAAAGAGCTCTCCTCTCCTAAAGAGAGAGGCTTCAAGCCAAAGTGAAGAGGAGGAGGAGAAGAGTGTGTTCCAAATGAGAGCCCCTCCCCTCCTAATTATAGAGGAGGGAGTGGCTTGATCGGAGGCTCAAAGTGCCCCTAAACGCCCGGGATCGCAGCAAGTGGCCAATGGGAGTCCTCCACGTGCAAGGCCAGGATGAACCGACCCTAGGTCGGTTCGGCCGATCCTAGGGTCGGCCGAACCCCTAGGGCGGCCTCCTGGCCTGTGTTTTCTCCAGGTGGCTGACTGGTGGGCCCTGAAGCTTGTCCTCCGTGCATGCCAAGTCTCCCGACGGTTTTGGGGGATAAGTGGGCCCTTGAATCCATGTGATGTCCATGTGGCGCTTCGTGATTCGTCGGGCTTGCCTCTCTTGGATTGATGACGTCAATGATCTAGGGGAATCCTAGGTGGCATCCCCTCATTGGCTGGTCTTGAAGTACTTGGATCAAAGACTTGTACTTTTACTCCTCTTTCTAGTGCTAATCACCTGTATTTGCATAATCACCAACACTTGTGGAAATGGTTAGTTCAAGCCCTATTCTAGTGTTGATAATCCTTTTACATTTGTTTTATGCAGATATTGACGGTGTAAAAGTAGCACTTTTCGACCATCAACATGTTGGCGGTCGATTTCCGTCAACCAAGAACACTTGTT
Organism: Cenchrus fungigraminus; assembly: GCA_036936925.1. Taxonomy (NCBI): domain Eukaryota; kingdom Viridiplantae; phylum Streptophyta; class Magnoliopsida; order Poales; family Poaceae; genus Cenchrus; species Cenchrus fungigraminus. The sequence goes on along the minus strand of CM072775.1, from coordinate 7,047,062 downwards.
ATGTTATAGTTTGGATTTCATTTTGGAACTAACCCGCCACTAGGCATACTAATGATATAACAAGTTCATCGTTGGATGTCTGTTTTGGAGTTTAATGTTTACGCAGGAGTTCATGCACTAAATGAGGAGAAATACATACGGTTCGGAGGACGATTTACATGATGATCAAGAGGCTCCGACCGTGAGTGAACTTGACTCCAAAGGTGGCAAGGACCAATGAGCTTCGAAGAAGAATCTCCGAGGACCAAGATGAAAAGACCGGAAGATCATGCATAAATACCCCTTGACTTGGTCGCGGAGATAATGACGTCCAAAGCCCCTATCTGAAGGAGGAAAAACCCCAAAGTGCAAGAAACAACACGTGGCAAAAGACAGTGCCGAACTTGGCCGAGGATGGGCCAGGCTGGCCGGCCCACCCCCTCTCTGCCTAGGTTCGGTGCCACCTTTCTTCAGTGATATAATCGCGGAACCCTAATTGTTGGAGGAGGGGAGCCATACGCGAAAGACGACCAGAGGAGCCTCGGGAGATCAAACACAAAGGAGAGGGTTGATCTTGAGGGTGAAGATCGAGGAGGATCATCACCTAGGTCAACGGAGGTCACCACGAGGAAGGAGGACGCCGGGGCCTTGCCAAGGCACCGCCGGAGTTGAAGGACACCGAGAGACGGACTCCATCGGAGGCATCCACCATGTTCAACAGTGCCATGCCTAGCATCTTGATGGGGTGATGTAATCATTTGTCCATGGAGTTGTAATGGGTCTTGACATGTAGTCACCCACTCTTTGTTTGGATCTTTGTCTATCATACCATCATGTTGATGATGCTTAATGTTTAAGGTTCGCTACCATTGCCATCGGGGTTGCTCCCGTAGATCACGTCAACATACCGTGTCCATTAGGGTTAGAGACGATTACCTTCGCGTAGTGACTAGTACGAGGGAAGGGAAACGCTTAACTCTTTGTTCACATCCTTAGAGAGATTGGATCGGGGTTTTACCTTGTTTTAGGGTGATTGCATCTCAAGTACCGAGACTCCATAGGCATACGTCTTTCATACTCGTGAACACCTTTGTCTTTCTCTTTAACATAATCTAGGGTTAGTTTGTCTTTACTTTACAGATTAATCTTTACGTCATAAAGTGCTTAATCGACTAAGTTAGTGTTAGGTTAAACACAAGTAATTCCCTTGCTCTGTGGATTGACAAGAACCTAGGGGGTCCCCTCCCTTGGTGAAAAAGGCACCAAGTCACTCCGTGGACTTGCGGTGAAGTTGAACGCGGTTTTGAACTGTCAACAGTGGGTGCGACCGCAACCACAAACTCAAAATGTACCTCCGCCCCATTAATTGCATTTGTTTTTTTCCATGAACAATTGATTTCACTAGTACACATATATATACGCATCAATTACTTTAGTTATTTTCAACATCCGTCAATTGTTTCTTCCTTCCCTTAATCAGAAATACGTGTTCATAATTATATGCACATGCAGGACTATATCAATCTTAAAATTTGTAACAGAACCTAATTGTTGTTGTTGTAAAAATTACTCTGAATAGGCAGTGTGCTATTTGACCACAACGTATTTGTTTTTCACATACTATCTACTACTAGTGTATATATACATATATGCATATACCATTATTAGTACTACAACTGAATTTTTTCATGTTGGCGTATTAATATTTATGTGCACATGTAGAGAAAGCGATTTGACAGGTGAGCTTTGGAATATACTAATCGAATGCCGCGATGAACCTGATGAAGAATTAAGATACATCTCTTGTACAGTGGACAAGGGTGGTATAGACCTTCCCTTCCTGATACACATTAGAGATGAGTGTCGTTATCAACACCGGGACTACATGTACTACATGAAGAGAAATAATGAAGAAGATGACAGATCAACGGTTCTTGAGGAAATTAAGAGTAAAAAAGAAGTAGCGGCCATGCGTGATCACGTGGAGTCAACCAACGAGAAGATATTAAGGTTGGTACTATCAAGAGCAGATCGGGATAGTGAAGATGTCCTCGTTTCACCCCTGAAACCACAGAGTAGGGGGTTTTGGCAGAGTGCTGATAGTGATGATGATGACTACGACGACTACTTAGAGTGTGTTGCATACAAAGGTTGGCTTGCTAAGCAACCCAAAAAATGTGGTACGTATGTTGCTTGTTCTACACTGTCCACATGTACCCTTGACTACACATTTTACTAACATACCAGTGTTTATAATTTGCAGAACTATACGATGACTTCAGGGAGGCCACCCAAAAGACGTACCAAGCATGGTTACAACATGTTGGACTTCTGAAACGAATTTGTAAGTACTTTTTCCTTGTCGACTGCAGCTTATCTGTGATGAGAAATGTGAACCTACTAACAAGTATAAGTGCTTTCCATTTTTTCAGTGGCTTTTACTAAAGCTCAAGCTAAACCTAAAGAAGTAGTCGTACTCCCACGTGATGAGAGCAATGACAGCAACACGACGCCGCCACCCAAAATGACGCCACCACGACAACATCCATCGCATGCTAGGAGAGAAAAGAAGACACTACTAGGAATTGACCCTTGGCCAACACCTATATTTGGTTGCAATATGGCAACTTTGGTTGCAACTAGAACCAATTGCATCTAAGTATTTTCGTCGACATATGGTTGCAATTGGAATGGTGCAATAGCCTCAGGCAACCATTAGATGTGGCGTTGCAACAGATTTTGTTATTGCAATGAAAAAAAATCCTAATGCAACAAATACTTTGTTGCAAGAACAAATATTGCAACGAACAAAAAAGACTAAGGCAACCAATACTTGGTTGCAAGAACAAATATTGCAACGATTAGATTGGTTGCCTAAGGTTCTATTACAACGAAACACTTGGCTGCAATATTTCATGATTACCACGAACGAATGCGTTGCAATAGAAAAGTATTGCCACACCAAAACTACGTTGGCATAAGGTCATATTACCACGAAGTGTGATCCAATGCATTACAGTGCTTTTGCAACATATCAGATATGGTGGCAATAGATGATATGATAATGCAACGAACTAGTCTTCGAGGTAATATACGTAGGTTGCAACGAATTTGTGTTGGTGGTGATAGAGGTCACATGCAACAAACAATTGTTGGTGGTAATAAATGATATGGTAATGCAACGAACTAGTTTTCGAGGTAATATATGTAGGTTGCAACGAATTTGTGTTGGTGGTAATAGAGAGCACATACAACAAACAATTGTTGGTGATAATAGATGATATGGTAATGCAACACATAAAGTTCGTCACAATAATGCATATTGCAACCAAAATCAATAGTTGCCGCAACGAGGGGAATTTGAATAGTAGTTTGTAAATTATTTTCACAGCATGCGCATCACATATAATAAATAATACATTCATTAATTTAAATTAAATGATACATTCATTCTTACATCAACCATAAACTAAGCTGGATCATAGTATTCTAGACAATCTTAATATCATGCTCCAGTAACATTCTAACACTAATAACCGTTATCCCAACATAGCAAACCACATGCTCAAGGCTGCTTATGCACATTACACAAAAGTCACATCCTCATACATCACTACAGTAACCATTTCTTCTTTTATTGTAGTGTTTCCTTGATCACCACTCCCTCCACCAGGATCAGATGCACCTATCTTCATGGTCCTCCACAAAATCTAGCGCCGGCATTTAAAACTCAGAGCAGATGAAGCCATAGGTAGTAGGATAGCCCTGCATTTGAAACAGAATGTGTCAATCAGAGCAGCATCAAGACTTTGAGCTTTTGTTCACTCTCTTAGCCCTTGTGCAGCCTAAACATGGGTCACTGATACATATCAATAAGTACTCTTGCATAGCATTTCACAAAAGTAAGGCGCTGAAAAACTTAAAGAGACTGAATTACCTCATCTTTTGAAGACACAAAGGATTGCATATCATGTTCCATTTCATTAAGGCTTCCTTTGGTAGCACAGGGGGGCCAAGCCCCGAGCAGCACATCCCCCGCAGGGAAACCCCTGGGCATACGCATCCCTCCCCAGCGGGGGGAGACACGGCCCTCTCCCGATGTCACTGTTTGGGAGGGAGGCAGGGGACATCCACCTCCGGTTGTGCACATGCCAAAAATGGTACGTAATTCAAAAAAATACCTAAAATAGAAAAAATCTAGAAAATCGGGAAAAAATAGCAATTTGAGAAATAAAATATGTAACATGTCTACAGGATCAACAAGCAACATCAAGCACCAAGTTATTACATTCACATCCAGCTGGAATAAATAAACATATGTTCTTTACATGTTTTAAACATCTACTTAATTAGCTGCAATGCTTTCAACTCAATTGTTGCCACATAATCTAATTATTATACAAGAGATTTGCTAGTAAAATAAGCTAAGGACCTTCCCTACAACATTATTTCTCCATAATCCAATTATTGTACAAGAGATTAGCTAGTAAAATAAGATAAGGAGCTTCCCTACAACATCATTTCTCGTATTCATGTTCTTCAACATTTCACTGCTCTCTAGTTCTGAAAAAACAATAAAAAAATTGTCAACATTGAAAAGTTGTAAATGAAAACTGAATATACTATTTTTATTAATCCATTGCTGACCATACACAAACCAGCCACCACCACTACCATGCTAAACATACAGCGCAAATGCAGCACAGCCAGGAGCTAAATAGTCCCATGATAAGAGTGAATTAAGCCAGCCATGCATCCAATACATCATATCTAGGTCAACAGTTAGGAACAATATCTTAGTGGTACATACATATTAATAGTAGTATTAGGTGTACTCTTCAGCTTTGAACCGATGTAAACATTTTACTTAGTAGTTAAGCATTAAAACTGAACTAAACTGAACTCTGGGTCACGAAAATACCTCTACTGAGTTTACTTAATACTGAGACATAAATGTACATGCACCATTTTTTTTGTATTCCCAAGACATAAAGAGTAGGCAGCAACAGATGCAGCAGACAAGACAATGGAGAGTCTGATGGGTGAGGAAACAGCAATGCCACCTTCCTGATGACCAGCAAATGCTGAAGCAACTGAGATCCTCCCATCATTGGACTCCAAAACTAACAATAGAGGGAAAGATCATATATTGATTGTAAATGCAAGATTGGGATGTCAACTAGAATACATGAATTGATATATCATCAGGTTTGTTGAATTAGTCACAGTTTCAGAAATTAGGTCCTGGTTGTGCATCACTCACTAGGTCCTGGTTGTCAGGCTATGAAATGTAAGTTTATTAGTTTTGTCAAATAGTAAACAATAAAACAAAAATTGACATCAGTGTTGAGGAGATGCAACCAGGTTCTGTTGGAACTGTAGTTCCTTTCATCCTTCAAAAGTTCTATTTCGTTTCTTCCAAGTGAAAGTTTTCTCCTGCCAAAAGAAGAGAGTTTTCCCAAAGACTAAAGTATACTCTCTCAGATGCGCTTACAGTATGCTATGAACTGACAAAAGAGAAAGCGGTACTCTCTCACAGAGGATAAAAGAATACATACGATTTGTCATGAGCCATCTATGAATTGATGCTGAAGAAATACCTTTACGTGTGAATGTAGCTGTATTAACACCATATGAGTCAATAAGTGAACCTCCTGAGTTACCTGTAAGTAACAAAAAAAAAATGTAAATACGGAACATATATGCATGCTAATCAATCATGTTCAGAGTTAACATTTGATTCAATAACTAAGATAGAACTTGTTTGACAATATAGTGAGTGTGAGTGTATAAAATTTTAGGTGCTAAATAGGGATAAGAAAACTTTCCGGTGCCATTGAAGGAATAAGTTTTTTTCTCAGTGCTACTTAGGGAATTCTCTCTATATAAAACCACAAACCAACAACACAAAGATAGCTTATAATTACAAGTATGCATATACTTGTTTGACAAGCATTTAACCAAGCTTTTGCAGATTACCTTCCAAGCCGTTGGACGTCATGACTACAGAAAGTAAAAAGGGAAGTGCATGGAAGCACTGGCACACTCAAAACAGAAAGTAAAAAAGAGCCAGCACTTATCTTTCGTTTCTTCTTGTAAACTTATCTCTGACTGAACAAAATTGAACTGAACGTCCCTATGAAATTGACAAGCAACTGACAACCAAGCAGCTCATCATAAACTGAAAATTGCAGGGCTAATAACAGATTGCATTATTATACCACAAGAACTGCCTAACTTGCAGAATGCAGAACTACTGAAAGCACACTCATTATTAGTTATGCCTTGTAGCTATATGTTAATATGTGTAATTAAGAGGTCCAGGGAAGTGGGTACGGGGAAAAAATGGATCTAATTTGCAGTAAAAAAATCGGATGAATTGACTCCACACTTCCTTAAACCACTGATTCAAATTGTGGATATTCCCATATGTCAAGAATCAAAAATAAAAAGAAATAGCAACCAGAAGGAGTGTCTTCTGGCTGAAATTCTTGCACGGGCTGAAATCTCCATTCTTAGCCGCAGCTCTTCTTCCCCCAGATCTACAAGAAAAGGTACGAAGAGAGGAGAGAAAAATCCCTAACAGCAGGGAGAAGCGGGAGGAGGCTGACTCGCCTGATGCTGAGGCGGTGAAGGAGAGTGCCACGGAGGTGATGCGCGATAGGTCGAGTGGCCAGGGTCTTGGCGTACTGCCGCTCTGTCGGTGGGTGGGAGCCGGGCCGCCGGTGGCCGCGCTCCGCCGCCACCCGATGGGACGGCAAGCAGGAGGGGACCGCGTGATGGGGGAGCCGGGAGGAGATCCGCCTGGACGCCCGCCGCCCGCGCTGGCCGGAGGAGGTGCGCCGCCGAGTCGTGGCCTAGTGGGCGAGGACTCGAGGTGGAGGAGACGAGTGGGTGGCGGGCCTGGCGGCTGCAATTGGAAAAATGAGCGAGATTTTAGGGTTTGGGTGGGAGGTTATACGGTGGGCTGTGGTGGCAAAATTGCATATTTTTTCTTTTACCTTGTGGCGTCAGGCCTGTTTAGATTTCAAAACTTTTAAGATTTACCGTCACATAGAATCTTTAGCCACATGCATAAAGTATATTAAATATAAGTAAATAAAATAAATAATTGCATAGTTTAGCTGGTAAGTGCAAGACGTATCTTTTGAACCTAGTTAGGGTATGGTGGGACAATAGTTACCAAATACAAATGAAAGTGCTACAGTAGTAAAACCCAGAAAGTTTTCCTATCTAAACAGGTCCTCATTGGGCGGGCTGCCCAAATTAGCTTGAAATTTTTTTAGCAAAATTTTTATGGGATGCCTATATAGAATAGAACTGGAATAAAGCGTGACGTTGATATGTCATCAGATCTTTCTTTGAGGACCACTATGTAATTTGGCTGCATTAATATCTAAATATATGTTATTGTGCTCCTAGCATGTAGTGCACATCTTTGTGTGAAGAAAAATAATGAATTAGTTTCTAGTCTCTAGAGCATACTGGATAGAAGATATTGAGATATCTAATTTTGTAACACTAACTACAAGTTCTTGTAATAATCCATGAAAAACCTAGTTGAGTATCTAGTCAAAATTTCCATCCGAAACCCAACAATACTCCATGGTGCTAATTAGGTAATACAAACAGGAACTAGTTCAGAGCACGCAGCTATGCTGCTCACCCAGATATTTGCCTACGAATTTACCATTATACGCCGCCATCCATGCATCTGGCAAATGAAATGATGGTGATATTTTGGTAATATTGCAACGCCATATATAATCTGGCTCCGCCGTCTCGCAGGCAACGGCGCCACCAAATCCCCCCAATCATCGGATTCGCACAACCAACGCCGCCACCACCCCTGAATCCATCCCGCAGCCTCCACCATCCCGCAGCCTCCAGATCCTCCGATTCCTCCACCGCCCCTTCGCCATCCACTGATTCCTCCATTGCCACCATATATTGTTGTTCTAAAGCATCGAACCGTCCGTTGTTAAAGGACTATGGTGAACCGTCTGTGGGTAATTCGAGTTATACTAAGCAATCTTCCGTTGGTAAACATATTCAGATATAATGTTGGAGGGTCCGTCAGCATTCATTAAGTTAGGAGTTGTTTGGATCCAAGAGACTAAATTTAGTCTGACTAAAATCAGTGTATTTGAGGGGTTAAAGTTCCAAGCAATCATGACTAAAGAGAGGCTAAAACTAGTCTTGAGACTAAAATATTTTAGTAAGGGGAACTCCTACTAAACTTTGTTTTAGCTCTCTCTCTTCATTTAACCGCATAGAAATCTGTAGCATGCCCCATCTATTGGCGGGAGAGGGAGAGAGATAATTAATGCTCATTTACTATATTTTAGTCTCTTTAGGATTTGGATCCAAACATAGATGAGGCTAGCAACTTTTAGTCTCTTCATAGAAGGTATCCAAGCAGCCTCTTAGGGTGCTTTTGGTTGGGCTTTTACCTGCTTTGGCTTTTGTCAAAAGCCAATAGCCCAACCAAAGGGCTTGACTGCCAGCCAAAGCAACAACCAAAAGCAGCTTTTGCGTAGTACAAACTTGAAAGCAGCCTGGACCCTACTTTTAGTAGCTTTTGGGTCACAAAATTAACCACCTGCCACTGGTTATGTAGGTAATGGTTCGTTCTTTTATCTTTCAATCCCGTCTCTCACCCCTCCATCGCCCCCTGCACACGCCTCGCCGCCGCCGGCCCAAGCTCCACACCGGCCGTGGGGGCGCGAGCTACGCCGCGGGCCACGGGCTCCGCCCCGACGGGCGGCGCGGCTTCCCCCGACGGCGGCGCGGCCTCCCCCGACGGCGGCGCGGCCTCCCCCGTCGGGCGGTGCGGCCAGCCCCAACGGGCGGCGCGGCCGCCCCCACGGCGACGTGGCCTCCCCCGCCGGGCGGCGCGGCCTCCCCCGTCTGGCGGTGCGGCCAGCCCCGACAGGCGGCGCGGCCAGCCTCGACGAGCCGACACGGCCTCCCCCGCCGGGTGGCGCGGCCAGCCTCGACGAGCCGGCGCGGCCTCCCCCGACGGCGATGCGGCCAGCCCCGACGGGCGGCGCAGCCTCCCAAACGGGCGGCGCGGCCAACCTCGACGATCGACGCGGCGCGGCCTGCCCCCTCCAAGTGCCGAGGGCGGCATGACCAGCCCCACCGGATGGCGACCTTCCTTCCCGTGAACGCACCTGGAATGCGATGAGGAAGAAGCTGACAAGCGGGGCCCACACGTCAGTGAAAGAGGGAAAGAGTGAGAGATTTGAGCTATGGATGACATGCGGGGTTCGTTCAACATTTGTTTCAAAAGTCACAGCTGCTACTGAAGGACCGAATAGGCGACCAGGGAGGGGTGAGTGAATGGGAGCCGATAAAAATTCTTCTCCAAGAACTCGGCCTATATCCCGATTGTCACTCCGAGAGTCACACACAAATGAGTGGAAGCACAATCAAATCTCTCTTAACACCCTAGAAACAAAGCGACAAAGGCTTAAGACCCTTAGCGGAAGCAAGAAGCAAATAATGGAAACAAACCGGGCCAAAGTGTGGCAGGGCGGGTCACCCTGACACAGGGGGCGGGTTACCCGCCACCCAACAGAGGCAAAACGGGTCACCCTAGCACAAGGGGTGGGTCACCCGCCGGCCGGGTCACCCTGACATAGGGGCGGGTCACCCTGCGCGCCCAGAAAATCAGCAAGCTGACGATCGAATAAAAATTCGAAACCCAATCAAATGACCTCCTAAAATCACGAAAATTTAACCATGACTTTGCAGCAACACTAAGAAGCTTCTCCCAAAAAATCTCCTCAAAAAGATCAAGGAAACTCTACAGACCTAAATCGGAAGAAGAAGAACTCGAAAGTCAACGCCACCTAGGGTCACCCGGCCATAGGGGGCGGGTCACCCGGGGTAGCCCAGAAAACCACCCTCGAACTCGAACTCAACTTCCGATCCACGGATCTCCCGAACCACTTGAGCTCTTGAGACAAGATTTGGGGGAGATGAGAAGCGTCACTAGATGAAGCTATGCCCCAAAAATCTCGACCTCTAACTCACTAAATCACCGGGAATCGTGGATCACACGAACTACCACCAAGAACTCGAACTCCGGCAAAAAACACACGAATCGAAGGCTTTACCCGGCGTTTGAGGGGTCAAGATCACACACAAAGATGCGCAAGGCATCCACCCATGACCCCTCAAAGAAATCCGAAGGAAAATGCCCTCAAATCCCCGAATCAAGCGAAGAACGAAACTCCCCAAAAATAGCCCCGAAAATGACACGAAAATCACAGAGGACTAGGAGATCACCGCAACGCCGAATGCTTCCATACATCTAAAGGTCAGAGTCTATACAAGAATCTAGCCTAAGGAAAGTAGAGGAAAAAGAAGCAGTCCAGAGCGATCCACCGGGGGAGGAAGCCCTAGAGTCCAAGAGAGAGAGATGCCATCTACCTCTCCGCTATTTATACGAAGTCCATCGGAGGGAGGTAAATGACCACGCTACCCCTACTGCTTGAAATGAAGATACAACCCCTCAGGGGCATTTTGGTCAAGACTTCATCGGATAGACACGCTTCCACCGCGACTTCGCTTCACCTCGACGCAAACCCCGTGATCACGCCACGTGCCCTCCGCCTTGAAGCTTCTCGAAGCTCCCGGATCATCGTCTCCGTCGCCTCGGACCTCCGGACTTGGTTTTGAGGCCCAAACCAAGAAACCGTCCACCGATGGTTTTGTGGGCAAACCACCAAACCCCGCGTGCAAACTTCGGGCTCCATCCGCTACCTTGCACCGACCCATGTTCACGACTTCAGCCTGCCAGTCTTGCACCGTACGGCTCGCACTTAACCCCATCGGCCACTGAGTCTATCGAACCAAGCCTACTTGCCACTCCATCACCCGGAGGCCACCACGGCTCAGGCCTTTCACGCTTGTTCTTCACCTGCACCAACACGAGTCAAGCCGCAACCTGTACCTGCACACTTAGCCAAGCATCAGCCCACACAACGTTGTCAATCACTCATCACTCAGGAGCGACCCTCCACTGGTCTTGGACACACCTGGTCCTCAGCTACACCGAACGGTCTTCTACTTTTCCCACAGCATGTTTCTCACAACTGCTTTTTTCAAAGTCACAGCCCACAACAGCTTTTGCAAAAGCCACAGCCCAACCAAACACACCCTTAGTCTCGAGTGGTCTGTCGGAAAATTGGCCCAGCCATCTTGGCACCACACACTCGGCCTGGTCGCACCTAAAATTTCCATGGCCCGACCCTAGCCTAAAAAAAACCCAAACCGGTGCCCCCCTCTCTCCTGCCCTAAACACTGCCGCGCCCAAATTTCCCACTGCCGCCGCTGCCCAATTCTCGACCCCGCCGTGCGCGCGGCCTCCAAAGTTCTCGACCCGCCGCGCGCAATCCTCAACCCTGCGGCGGCGCCTCCAAATCTCCGAGAAATTTGGAAATTTGGCACCCAATAGAGCAGCCTCTCTACATTTGGCACTCAATTCGCAGCCTCTTCAAAATTTGGCACCCGGACCACGAATTCCTTCAAAAAGAGGGACTCGCCTCATATTTTATTGTTTCCTTTGCATCTGGAGTATACCCCCTTCTTCTACCTCCATCTCTTCTTCCTCCCGTCGGTGGTGAAGAGCGTCGGCGCCGGCTCCGGCGGCCACACACCTCCACCCATTGATCCTACTTCCTTCCCCTCCGCGACCCCAGCCTCCTCTCTGCGCCTCTGCTTCATCCTGTCGTCCCCGCAACCCCTCCGCCTGCGCCGGCGCTTCCCGCTCCTCGCGGCTACTGTCATCTCCGCGGGCGGCGAAGAAGCCTCCAGAAATGCCTGCGCGCGTGGCAGAGCTTCCCGCGGCAGCCCTCACCCGCGCCGGCCCGCGACGGCACGCGCAGCAGCGCTTCCCGCGGCGGCCCTCGCCCGCGCCGCCCCGCGACGGCGCGCACAGCGGCACTCCCCGCGGCGCCAGTGGTGGCCTGCGCGCGGCGGCCCTCGCCCACGCCGGCATACGCGCGACAGAGCTCCCCGCGCCGGCCCTCGCCCCGTTGCGACCCTCACGCCTCCCAGCTGCCGGCCTTCGCCCCTCACCCGGAACTCCCCGCGTCGGTCGTGCCGCCTCCCGCGCCGGAGCCCGCTCCTCTCCTCCGGAGTCCGCATGCAGCCCCGCCGGCCATGGAAGCGAATCCGCCGCCGGCGAGCGCGCTGATGGAGGAGCTCGTGGAGGAACAATTTGGAGGTAGAAGAAGAGGGTATACTCGTCATTTCACATTAGAAAAGAGAGCCAGATGGAAAGGAAACAATAAAATATGGAGCGAGTCCCTCTTTTTGAAGGAATTCGTGGTCCGGGTGCCAAATTTTGAAGAGGATGCGAATTGGGTGCCAAATGTAGAGAGGCAGCTCTATTGGGTGCCAAATTTCCAAATTTCTCCAAATCTCCCGACCCAAATCCGCGCCTCCCTCCCCAATCCCCAGCCTCGTCCCCGCCTCGGCGTCCATCCATGCACGCTATCCATCCCAGCACACCCGGCGTCCACCTCCGGCCTCGTCCCACCCGGCATCCACCTCCAGCCCCGGCGTCCACCTCTGCTGCATCCACCTCCAGATTCGTCCCCCGTGCGCTCACCACCGTCCGTCGCCGCCATCCTGCTCGGGGCTCGCGTGTCTCCACGCTGTAGTCAAGCTCTTTCAGTGGCACCTCCCCGGCGTGCGCCTCTGCCTCCACTGCCATGAAGCAGCACAGCAAAACAGGTACTGAATCCTCCCACATTTGCATCCTTATTCATTAAAGAATACATATTAAATATTAGATTTTGATGCAACCAGTAAGAGTTGTAGGCATACAGATTTGGGATGCAAAGGTGAAGATGCGTACTACTGAAATTACTGACTGAACTATTTTACTTCCTCTGATTGGATTTTTTTTTCTCAAACAATAGACCTACTGAATGGATTTGCTCCCAAATAATAGAACTGGTGGTCTGTTTGTTCTGCTCAGTACACGTTCCCCCATTTAGTTTGAGAGCAACTGAGAAATACTGAAAAACCAAGAGACTTTTATGACTTTCAGGACAGACATAGGTGGTTTTGTGCACAAGCAAAAATAATAGTTGAAGTGCTGATTATACTCCCTCTAAACATTTTCTTAGATCTGCAAAAAATTCTTGTACTTAGCTTTGCTAGTTTACATGTTGTTTACTTGCTCAGGGTAATTTTCAGTACTGTATGTTCACTCCTTAGGACATAAATTGCCATAATCTCTTGCTGCAGGGTAATTTTTAGTAATGTGTGTTTCATTATCTAGGTATTCCAGATTTCCACATTGCCTTGTTTTAGCCTTCTGATTTGTTGTGTGCCCTTGCCCAAAAAGTCTAAAAAATTTCTAATTCTTCTTTGTACAATAATGTGCTTGCTAAGTTTTTGTTATTGCTTACTCATAAAATATTGTCCCTTCTATTTTGGCTAATATGTTTGTACTTTTTCAGGAGGAAACGTGTCAAACGCAACAGGAAGCAATGAAGAAGCTTATGAGTATGAGCAGCAAAGGCTTGCAAACATTGCAAAAATCAAAGAAACGCTGGAATCTCTCGAACTCCCTAGTCTGAACAATTCGGTGCCACCTAGGCAACCTAGCAAAAGAAGAAAGGTTAGCCTATGCAGACCAATGTTCATCCTATGAATATCATGTTGTATATGCAGATTTTTAAACAACTAATTCACACACTCATGACATTCTTGTAGAAAAATCATCACATAACAAGTGATACAGCAACTGAACGGCATAATTTGCGACCAAGGCCACAAAGAAACGACAGTGAAATTGCAAATGAGCAGATTGCTCATGGTCCTAACCATGAAGCAATTGGAGATTTCTTATGTGACAATGAAGGTCTTGCAATTTTTTCTAGCATTCTTGTTGCATTGCAGCATGATTGTTTATGTTTTCTTACATTTGAAACTAATTTGTACAGATCTGCAAGGACCCAACAAGAAGAGGAAAGGAAGGGGCATCACTAGATTGGATGATATAGTTGCAAGGGGACCTGACATGCCTAAAATCAAGATAATACTCAATAAATATGGACAGCCTGTTGGAGAAGATTATAGGAAGTTTTCTAGTTTCATCGGGTGTCAGGTGAGAACAACACTACCAATTGGGTGCAATGACCGGAGGCTTGTTGATCCTGAAAAGAAGTTGGAATTATGGAATAACATAAAAGTACGACACAATCTACATTATTATCTCTGAATTAAACAAGTTAAGCATTGTTTCATGACATTGATATGGCATTTCATATTGCAGATAAAATATGATGTTGACGATGCTGCATTCAATTGGTTTCTGGCCACTGCTGGAACAAAATGAAAGGAATTTAAGGCAGACTTAAAAAAGAAATATTTTAATGAAACATTAACAGATGAGGAGTTGAAGGCAAGATGTGGTGATAGAGTAAATCCAAATGATTGGAGCTATCTTATTAACTTTTGGAGATCCCCTGAATCTAAAGTAAGGAATATAAATCTTTTTTTTGATTACATGCAAATGGTCATGTGTTGTTCAATATATTTGCTAATTGTTACAAGTTCTATCATAGGCTCTCACCGCAAGAGCAAAAACAATACGTGAAAAGGTGAAGCTCCCAAAGCCCAAGCTGCTGAAAGATCAAGTTGTGGACAGCAAGCCACCCAAAGCCCATGCAAGGTGCTAGTTGGTCACTTTTGATTCAACAGATCACACCTTTTGTGCAACAAAACTAATGCTAGTGCAACCAAACATAGATATGCATGGTTGTGAATTTGAGCCTTTTGTAGACTGTGATGGCTTCTATGGACATGACACTATGTTAGGCTAGCCTATGTTGATCTGTTGGTGTTTGCTAACTTGTAGTCTTGTACTAATCCAAGCATAGTTGAACAATGTATGGCCAATGTGATGTGTTGAATGACTTTTGTGAAGAATGAACTCGTCATGAATGGGTGTTGTTTGTATGCCTGATAATACAATGTGTTTGTTTCATTATACTTTGGATGGTTCTTGTGCACCATTCGATTTGTTTTGATGGCTGCAAAAATGGAGCAGATCATTCAGTTCTTGTGCACAAAGATACTGCAAAAATTGATCTTTTAAAAATTGGTCTTTTAAAAAAACAAGGCATAATGGGGCATAATGACTTTTAGTCCCTTATCTAGTCCCTGTAACCAAAAAGGTAGGGACTAAACTTTTTTTTGTCCCAACTAAAAAACTTCTAGGACCTTTTTTACCAAGCAACACCTTTATTTGCAGAAACGAGCCCAGTAGACCTGGGTCAAGGGTTCAGCTCCTACTGGGTTTTTTTTTCTTTTGGTGGGCTGGGTTTTTTTTTGTTTTTTTCTTTAAATGCGTCTGCTTAATTACATCTTCAGCTTTTCTTTTAGCGCAACCAAAAATAGTCTAATGAATTGACATAAATTATTGGTGGTAATAGAAGCTAATTGATGCAACGATTTGTTTTCTGGATGCAACAACCACATGAGCTATCGCAACGAAGGTTAAATTTTAGACAACATTATTTGATCATGGCCATAGGCATGCGTAATGGCAACCAATGAATTATTTATGGCAACAAACACATATCTATCGCAACGAATTGTTTTCTGGATGCAACAGGCACATGAGCTATCGCAACAAAGGTTAAGTTTTAGACAACGTTATTTCATCATGACCACAAGCATGCATAATCGCAACCAACTAAATATTCATGGCAACAAACACACATCAAACGCAATGAATGGTTTTCTGGATGCAACAGGCACAACAGCTATCGCAACAAAGGTTAAATTGTAGACAACGTTATTTCATCGTGGCCATAGACATGCCTATTCGCAACCAAACTATTCGTGGCAACAAACAGACATCTATTGCAACACTAAATCGATACTATCGCAATACACAATTAGTTGTGGCACTAGGTACCCATAAAAGCAACCACCTTTTTCACCGTGGCATCAACACCAACCTGTTGCAATGAATGTTTCTACAGACGTAACCCAAATTTTCGGTGGTGATAAGATCCAGATATCGCAACCCATTAATACGTTGGTTGCTATAAAATCAAATATGGCAACCAAATGTGTGGTGTTGCGAAAAAAATGGTGCTCTAAGGGTCAATTCCTAGTAGTGAGACAAGAGGTTATAGAAGCTTCACACCTCTAGGAACTTCACTTTGTATTGTTCATTGGTTTCTGAAACATCTATTGTTCAGTAGTAACTATTATGTTCTATGATGTGAATGCAAGTAGGTGGCAAGAAAGTTGGTCGTGGAAACCTGAAAGGCCTATCTGCAAGTTCCTTGAGAGCAAAATCTGGTGGCAACAAACTAAAAATTCAGTTCTTAGGAAAGTTGGGTGGCGCCTGTGGACCAAATAGACGTGCCTTTGTTGATGAGATTGTTTTACAAGTAAGGATGAATTGTCCAGTAATTGGAGTCAGATTTTGGAAAAATATTAGTAAAGATGTCAAGAAAGACATCGCAGCACATATAATGGTATGTCACTGTCCACCGCATGCATCTGTTTTCTTCGTATACAATGCTATGATTGAATCATGCATGCATAACAAGTTTCGTTCCCACCAGGAAGGATGGGATTTAGAGGGCATTCAAGATCCAAAGAGCAATATTTTTAAGATTGCCCACGAACGCTACAAAGGTTGGCGAGGCGACTTGAGTGCTACATACAAGTCATACGAGAGTTATGATGAGAGAATGAAACGCAAGCCTGATGAGTTGAACATTGTGGAGTGGCACTATTTGTGCCAGTACTTTGGAACTAACTATTTCTGGGTACATTTTTTTCCTACTTAAGTACAACATTGAGAGTTGTATAGATATGACTTCATCCTTTCATCGCTTAACAACACTTTTTCAATCCTTGCAGGGAATGAGCATCAAAAACTCTGGCAATCACGGCCAAATGGTTAACAACCATTCAGGTGGTTTGAAACCTTACTCTCGGTGGAGTTGGGAAAATGTAAATTTTGGTTACAATATTCTCATCTTTCACTATCTGCATTAGACAATCATATATTAATGTTGTGCAATGTTGCAATCATAGCGAGATCCCGAAACTGGTGCTGAGCCACGCCAGTTGGAACTCTGGAAGGTTACTCACTCGAAGCAAGGAAAATGGATATCTGACGTGGCTAAGAGTATTTATGTGAGTAGAAATTCCATCGTAACCTTTCTTGCACATAACACTCGTTTAATTCTGCATCAAACCATGGCCACGGTTTTCCATCTTATTATGATTTCATGTCCTCAGAGTCGTACCACCAGGAAATTATCTTTGCTAGCAAATTCATATGAAATGGAAGAAGGAACACCAAGTATCACTTCTGGGGCTGTTAGGGAAGAGCAATGTTTCCAGGAAACATACAAGGAAACGACAAGAGTCAAATCCTCCATGTCACGTGGCCATGGTTACATGGCGAGTCGAATAAGCAACAAAGATATTCAGGAGAGGATGTTACAGGAGAGAATCGAGAAGGTCGAAGCACGAGAACGTGAGTTTGAAGAAAGACTTAAGAAGCATGAAGCTGACAAGGAAGCCGAGCAACAAGAAATGGCTAGAGCAATTGAACAAAAAATGTAGGATAAGTTTGAAAAGATGTTTCAGCCTTACAAACGCTTATTATTACAATCTTTTGAGGTAACCAGAACATTGTACCTGTTGTGATCGTAACTTGACCAATGCACCTAATACCTTACCTTCCCTCTTTTCAAATACGCAGAGTACACCTCAATCCAACAACACTACAACTGACGTTGAAGCTACGGTCAATGAGGATGACACTGCTGCAATAACATTAGTGCAGAGTCAAGAAACAGCGAACAAGGTAACGACTATACCTTGTTGTGATTGACTAAATATATATTTATGTCTCTAATCTCTTGCCTGCCCTCTCTTACAATGTGTAGACTCCCTCTGAAACCATCAACAACACTAAAGCACTAGCGCAGGGTAATGAAGTAGCACAGAGTCAAGCAATGGTGAACAAGGTAACGACGACACTTGGTTGTGACTGGCAAAAAAAAAACAAATTTATGTCACTAATCTTTTTGCATGGCCTCTTTTGCAATGTGCAGGCTACCCCTGGAACCATCAACAATAATTCAAATGAAATTGTACCTCCGAGGAGTGTCTAAAAGGTTACCGTAACACCAGTAGTGCAGGATCATGTAACAGCGAACCAGGTATTAACGACATCGAACAAGCTATCTAATCATGATGCATGGTGTACTTTGAATTACAGCTGACATTATTCCATTAACTTTATAATCCAGATTGATCCAACAAGCACTGTGGCAAAAGATAAGGAAAATGTGGCACCTAACATCAATGATTCAAGTGCCACATTTCAAAGAGACTGTTTCCTGAGAAACATCAAAAACGTGATGCACCTGCTGCAGCTCCTAGAGTTATTGATCCACAACACCTGCTGAAGGAGGCTAAAATGCGATCAGGCAAGAAGAGAGCACACGAGGTACGTACTAACTGGAATTGTCCTCTCATAATGTCATTAATATTTTCCACTTCCAGTTCATATGCTGAAATTCTCCAATTCGTTTACATTCAGGATGGCATGGAAGATGGTCCGGCGGTGAAAAGAATCTCAAGAACGGCAAACAGAGTCCCACCTACCAGCAACAACAAACCTACCAATAAGAAACTTCCGCTCCAGCCTAAAAATTGATGATGAATGCAAGTGTCGGAGTGATATCTAGATTGTAGCAGTGCGTAAGAACAATATAGATTCTTTACAAATTTTTTACTGTGATCGATGGACAAGAGTTCTTACTTTGAAATATATGATGAATGCGGGTCATGAAGAAAGGATCGATTTCATTATTGATTTGTTTGTACATGGGTTGCATCAGTTTATGTTTTGAAAATTTTGTTGCATGAAATTTGGCGACGCCGGGCATCCAGCGTGTAGCCTGGCGACCAAAATTTCATTGCGCTATCCTCTACACAAATAGTGACGAACCATATAGTTCATTGTGACATACCATATGCATATGGCGACCAAAGATTGATCTGATGCGCTATCATTTGAGCATATAGCGTCGACACAAACTTTGTTGGGATACCCCTACGCATATAGCGACGTTAAGTAGCATTGCGCTTTGGGTCGACGAAATGGCGACGACCCATCTTTGGTTGCGTGACCCTCTTCTTCTATAGTGATGGCAACTGGCGTTGCGATTTTGTCCCCGAATATGGCGACGCCCCACATCTTTGGTTGCGTGACGATCAACGTGTATAGCAACGGTAGTTAGGGTTGCGATTTGGTTCAAGAATATGGCCACGACAAATCTTTGGTTGCGTCACCATCAATGTGTATAGCAACTGGTCGTTCGCGTTGCGATTTGGTTCAAGAATATGGCGACGACACATCTTTGGTTGCGTCACCATCAACGTGTATAGCAACTAGTCGTTCACGTTGCGATTTGGTTCAAGAATATAGCAACGACATGTACTTGGTTGCCTGACCATCAACCTATCTAGCGACGGTAGTTAGCGTGGCGAATTAGTTCAATTATATGGCGACGAACCATATCTGGTAACGTGACCCTCTTCGTGTATAGTGATGACACCGAGCGTTGCTATTTTGTTCAGGCATACCACGACGACCCATGGTTCGTTGCGTGACCCTCTTCATGTATAGCGACGACATTTAGTGTTGCAATTTGGTTCAAACATATGGCGACGGCTACGCGTTCGATGTGATATCCTCCATTGCTATTGTAACAGCACATGTGTCGTATTGCGACACCATGATTTGATTGTAATAGCGCTTGTTTGCAACTGACCGGAGTGGTCGCAAATACCACTATCGCAACAACGCATTGCGTTGCAAAAGCCCATATCGCAACGACACAAGTCATCGCGACTTGAACCAATTGCTACGCCAGGCGCCGTCGCAACAATAGACCATAATAGTGACATGAATTGTGAGGCGTCGCAAAAACCTATTGCGACTAGTTTTATTGAGACGCCTGGCGACGGACTCGAATAGTCACTACACGACCCATATCGCGACCAAAACCCTCGTGTTACGACGGTTTGAACGTGTCGTCATATGTGCAGTCGCTGTAGTGTGTGCAGCCTCTCCTTCGTCTTGGGTCGTGGAGGATGATCCCTCTTCCACAATTTTCCTTTATTTGTGGGGCTTCACACATGTCTTAAATGTCTTCATGTAGTTCCATGATCCTTCATGTGAGAGCCCAAAAATATCTGCGCCATTGGATGTTGTCTTATGTGTGTAGTCCATTGTGGTCTTCTTCAAACATCTCCTTGCATCGGATGCCGCCAACTCGTGTCTCCATTTGCCAATGCTCCAGGGGTATTTATTTTGTTCCAAGCCTCTGAATTTCTTCATGAGTGGTCTAATGGAAGCATTCCCTAAGCTCCTCTTCGTTGTTGTCGTCCTTACCTTCGCCATCTTGTTCTCATCATATTGCTGCTGCCTCTTCTTTGGATTTCCCCCTGTATACATAACAGAACATATACCAAAATATGATTCTATTGAAAAATTTATAAAATTACCTTTCCAATGGGTACTCTTCCATCTTAATCGGAGTCCAAATGAGGGAGTTATGGCTGTTTCACTTCAGCTTTGCTTGCTGTCCAGAAATTTTCAGGACGTGCAATCATCTGTGATTCGGCCATATCCGCTTGTAGGAACCTCCGATCGATTTGATTCTTGACTCATTGGAAGCGTACCTTCCTAGGGCTTCTAAATATCCAAAGATATCCTGTTGTTCTTCCCATGAGGCTGTGCAAAACTTGGTGTGAACAGACTTCGAAGATGTTGAAGAGCTTGATCTTGTGATTTCGGGGGCATCGTGATTGCTTCCAATACCTATTGCTTGAACAAACAAATCTCCACAAAACATTAGTCTTTAAATTTTAATTGGCACGTTGACTTACCTTGTTCTTAATCTTCTTTGCCGGTACAAGAAATCCTTCCTCTAACCAATTTTGTCTTCATTCAATCTCAACCTCATGTTGGGAAGAGAAACATTAATCTTTGTCAACTTGTACCTTCTCCTCTCATCTTCACTAATGAATTTTCCTTGCTTCATGTACTCGATCCCAAAGAAATCCCGACAAGGAGAAATTTTGGGTTCCTTGTTATCTTCTCCGAAATCATTCCCCAAAAATCCTTGTAACATATTTTCTTGGACAGCAATTGCTCCGGGGCTTCCTTCTTTTAACCGAGTAGTTCTCCAATATACTCATAAGGAACTAGTTGCTCTTTATCTTCAAGGCGGAATGAGAGGCATGATGCCCCTTCATTAATGACCGGTGCTAATGTACGAGAACTTCCAAGGCAAGCTCCTTGTGAGTAGTCACGGCAACTCCATTAAGAATTGCACCCATCCAAGGTTGCTCAAGATTTGATATCCGAGTAGAATCCTACACTTGGAGGGTGTCATTGAAGTCAACATTTGGCAAGCCTCCTCTCAAGACGAACAAGCCTCTCCTCCTCCTTCTTCGTCTTCATGATGAATCCATTGGAATTTCTCGGAGTGTATGGTGGTGGAGTGGATGAATGAGTTGAGCGTTGTGGTGGAACGAGTGGCTCCTCCGTGTGTCATTGCAGTTTGGTGTACCGCATGCATGAGCTTCGTGTACTCCTTATGCCATCAAGGGGCACCGTGCCACTCCTCGGTGGTGCCACGTCTTCCTCCATGCTTCGGGGGGACTCGGAGACCGAGTGCCTTCTCGAAGAGCTTGATGATGACTCCGACGATGATGATCGTGTATTCCTTCCGAGGATGATGTTCATGATTTCTTTCATCTTGCCTTGCTGCACAATGTCACAAACAACTCCCCTGGGGTTTTCTTGCCGGTGGAAAAACACACAAAGAAAGTATATGGAGGGTGGATTGTGAGGTGCACAAGTAGGTTGTTTCTCGAACAATTGGGCTATGAACTCAAGAACACGAATTAACAAATGGATAAAATATTTACCGCGTGACCCATGAGATTCCATCGCCCGAACGTTCACAACCACTCCTTTGCTTGCGTGATTTAGGGTTCCACCTCCATTATTTTGCTTTGTGTCACTTCTTTGCTCCCTTGCCTCATGTGCTTCCAATAATTTCCTGCAAAACAAAGCCCTTGCTTCCCTCATGCTTGTCCTTTGCATGTGCCCAAGATCCCAAATGTTGGATGCTTTCCCAAGATGCATCATGGAGCACTATATG
The DNA here is from genome assembly GCA_036936925.1 of Cenchrus fungigraminus. Lineage (NCBI taxonomy): Eukaryota > Viridiplantae > Streptophyta > Magnoliopsida > Poales > Poaceae > Cenchrus > Cenchrus fungigraminus. The sequence goes on along the minus strand of CM072775.1, from coordinate 7,024,830 downwards.
TTAATCAAGCTCAAAAACCTCCCCTTATTCACGTTTAGATGCTAATTACTCCTCTAATTTTGAAAATTTAAAAATTAACTCAGCGCTAGCGATGAGTCCAAATATATCATTAGAGGAGATTTTAGGCATCTGTTGGCGGCTGATTTTTACTCACTTCTTACCCGTCAAACATGTACCTTTTGACATGGAAAATGATCATCAACAGTAGAATAGGGCTTAAACTAATCATTTCCACAAGTGTTGGTGATTATGCAAATACAGCTAAATAGCACTAGAAAGAGGAGTAAAAGCATAAGTCTTTGATCCAAGCCTTTCAAGTCCAGCCAATGAGGGGATGCCACCTAAGATTCCCATGGATCACTGACGTCATCAATCCAAGAGAAGTGAGCCCGACGAATCACGAAGCGCCACATGGACATCACATGGATTCAAGGGCCCACTTATCCCCCTAAACCGTCGAGAAACTTGGCATGCACGGAGGACAGGCATCAGGGCCCACCAGTCAGCCACCACGAGGAAGCCCAGGGTGCCACGTGGCCCCTGGGGTTCGGCCGAACCCTAGATCGGCCGAACCGACCTTGGTTCGGCTGATCTAGGCCCTCCACGTGTCACCTCCTGATTGGCTCCTGGTTGCAGCTCCGGGCATTTAGGGGCACTTGGAGCCCCGAAGCAAGCATCTTCCCCCTCTATAAATAGGAGGGTAGGGGCTCCATTTTGGAACACACTCTTCTCCTCCTCCTCTTCACTTTGGCTTGAAGCCTCTCTCTTTAGGAGAGGAGAGCTCTTTGTATAGGATTAGTGCTAGGAAGTGAGGTGGGAGGCTTGAGGCCATGTCATGTTCATGACATCTTCCTCAAGAATGATCCTCAGCGGTGCCTTTGTTCTTCAACTAGACTAAAGTGAGTATTTCGATATTTCCTATTTAGACTAAAGTCATATGCATGCTTAGAATGCTGTGTTCTTGTGTTCTTCGTTTGTTCTTGGTTTAGAGGCTTGTGTTCTTCGAACATAACCCCTTTTGATCCATTAGAACTTAGATCATAAGTTGCATCTAGTTTGCCTACCTGTCTAATTAGAGTAAAGTGAAGCTCCTGCATGTGTCTAGTTAGATCAAAGTGCATTCGTGATCATACATAAGTGATAGAGCATACCTTGAGCTAGTGCCAGTATCTCCCTCGCGGATTCGTAGGAATAGTGAGTGGTGTAGACGAGGTGTCTGGACCATAAGCTACCCTTCAGAGGCCACGTACGATCGTAGTGTAGAGGTAGGCCGCAGAGGTGACAGCCTGTTGGACCCTTTGCAACCCTTTTACGTCGCGTACCGAGTTGGGCTCGAGCCAGCACAAAGGCCGTGTGCCTGGTGCCCGAAGTGAGTGTTATACCTGAGAGAACGTTACTAGACTCTGCGCTCAGTCCGAGCAGATCCGTTCCACCTATCCTATCCATCAGAGTTGTGTCCTTGGATCATCTATACTAGAAGTAGGAGATAGTGCACACCATTCCATGGATTCGATACCCTTGGAATACTCTCCTTCCTTGGGGAAGTGCTACAGCGGTATTTCTGTGCGCTTGCGGTATACCCCGGTTGTTCTTATCCACTCCCTCTAGGTGCACAACTAGTGGTGACGTTAAAAAACGCCAACAAGCATTTCTGGTGCCGTTGCCGGGGAACGGTTGCTATATCTATCTTTGAACCTAGTGGTCCTCGTATTTATCTTTTTTGTTTTCTTCTACCTTCACCCCTGTTACCCAGCTAGATATCCTTTTTGTTTCTTTTCTTCTACCTTTACCCCCGTTACCCTTTGAGATGCCTTCTTGTCAAAGCCTCTCCACCCCTAGGGGCGAGTTCGTCTTATAGCAACCATCAACTTCCTCATCTTGCTGCGAGCTTCGTCCCGGCTTTATAGCCATGGTTCGGAATCGACCTTTCTCTGAAGCGATCAGTGACGATCCTAATGTTCATTTAGAGGAGTTCGAGGACTTGTGTTCGTGCTTGGTAATTCCAGGCATGACACAGGAAACTTTGAGGTGGAAATTGTTCCCTTTCTCTCTCATAGATAGAGCAGAGCAATGGTACACCCACACAGCAGAGCATGTGAATAATTGGGGAGAGCTACGAGAAAACTTTTGTGGCTCGTTCTCCCTTTATGAATGCATAGAGCTCTTGCCGTGTGAACTCCTTGACTTTGAGCAATTAGAGGGTGAGTCCATAGGTGCAGCTTGGGCTAGGTTCCTATGTCTTATGACATCTAGCTCAGCCATGTCTATACCTGATGATATAGCAACGTATACCTTTTATACTTGTATAGACATGGAATCTGCACGCGAGCTCAACCTTATAGCTGGAGGTTCGTTCGAAGACCAAACTCTAGTGGAAAGAAGAGAGATCCTAGAATTCTTCTTAGAAACCTCTTCTTCCCATATTGTTTACAACGAACCCGATCTGGAGTCTGAGTTGGTCCATGAGAGTCTCTCAATAGCCGAATCTAAGCTTTCATTCTCTGAATTCCTTGATTCCTCTGTTGAGCCCTCTCCCGAACCACGAACATCGAAGGAAGAAGAAATTCAACCTTCGGAGTACTCTTCCCGATTTGAGGATGATCCTTCTCGAAACATCAGAAATACCTCAGATCACTCTTGGCATGAGAAGCCTACGACATCGTTGGACCTTTATAAGGTCCTCGATGAAGTTTGGAATCATGGGACGATAGTGGATTGGTCACCTCAGAAGCATACATCCGAAGCAATTCGGGTTAGCTCGACTTCCACGATCATCCACTGTTCCATGAGAGGAAACACGGTAGATGCTGTCCATGACCCTACTATTGGGGCTTGCATCATACCAGAGACCCTTTTGGATACTCTGGTGGGTGATATGCCCTTGATCCCGACTGATGGACTTTTCCATAGCCCCAGGTGGCGCTGTGTTTATCCATGTCGAGGGATTGCTAGGGACGTGCCGATCACCATTGATGACATAGAGGTGCGATTAGATTTCCACGTCTATGACATCGTGGATTTTGATCTTCTTCTAGGCTTCCCCTTAGAAAAACTTCTTGCTAAATCTCAAGGAAACCCAGAAGAAGAGCTTAGGGAAACCGTTTCTGTCCATGCTGAACCATCTAGACATCCTTTGACAGAACCTTTCCCTAGACCTACGGTATCTCCTTTACCTCCCGATCCTCCTGATGAAGCATTTCCTGAGGAGGCCGTGAAGAAGGAATGGCCAGATGGAGCGATATGCTTTTCCGAAGCATTTTGGGATAGTACACCCTCTCTGGTTATTCCTTGTTCTGTTAGAGGGATTGCCGTAGAGGCCCATTGTGACCCCATCATGGAGGTTAACATCAAGCCATGGCACTTAGCGGAAACTCTTTTAGGAAAAGTTCCGCTAGCACCATCCGACATGCTCCTCGAGACTTGTCCCTTTGGGCACGTTTTTGAATGTCGGGGGATCGCAAGTGCCGTGCTGCTCATCATAGACAGGATCGAATCTAGTCTAGACTTTCACATCTTCGATGTCCTCGATCCTGATCTACTCCTAGGCTCCCCGCTAGAGAAATTCTTTGAGGAATCCATAGGGAGCCTAGATGGTAATCTTGGGGAAGCCACTTCTGCACTACTACCCCTTGTTTGGGACATCCTATGGCGAATCCTCTTCCCCAGAAAAACCCGCTCGAGAAGATGACGTATACATCTCCATTTGCATCGTCCGAGTCCATTCTCATTGAGGTTGTAGAATGTGCTACCCCTCGTGAGGATGACTCGGAAGACTCTCTTCACCTTTGTGAAGGCGAACGATCGTCACCACTCTCGACCGAGTTTCAGCCTCTTCCCGCTGGCCCGTATCATGTTGCTTTCGATCTTGATCGAGAGTCAACATCGAGCTTCCACGATGACTCTCTTGAGATGGAGAATTCATGGGCCATGGAACCTTTCGAGGCACTGACTCTAGAGTCTAGAGGAAAGGATTTCATACACGAGCATGGTGGCTTCATTCTTGATTCACCATACAGACCATGCTCGCATCATGTCCCTCCAGAGTCAGACATGCTTGGTGCACTGAGCACGTACGAGGGCCACAACCACCTTCTGGTCCACTTTTGCAAAACGTTTGGAAGGTTGACTGTAGATGCATATGTCTACCATAAGCATTGCAGATTCCGTGTGTGCACTGTGGCACTAACCTTGCAGCTAAAGCTTCTCTGATACATCAAGGATTGGTGGTGAGACAGGAATGACACCACCAACGATACCTGCAAGATGAAGCTCGCATGGTCGAGCTTATGACCTTAAATAAACAAAGCACTCCCAGGAGATAGCCTGGATTAGGTTAGGTTTTATTTCCCTTTTCGAATAAAAGCAAGAACATGTTTTTAGGATAAGTTGTCCTTCGGGTCTTTTTGGTCACTAACCTTTCAGGTGGAGATTGAGAAGAAAGATGGATAGGTGATGCCAACGAATATGTGAGCCACATCATTTGCAACACCTAGATACGCTTTGGTGAGGGAACATTTACAAAAGGAAGCTTGATCACCACACACTTGAGTTTTGTTGCCTAGCAATGCAAACTTCAAGTGTGAGGGAGGTATGTGAGCATCCTGAGTAAAGTTCCTCCTCTACCAAATCTTATCCTGGTGTGGCGATGATGTTAGCTCTTGCATCTTGCCCACTAGCTAGGTAAGTCCTGCTTTTGACATTAAACAAAGCCCTTCCGGGAGGTTCCCGAGGTTCACCGTCTTATGCTCATGCTTATGTCCCTTGTTGATAATAGCTTGATCATGCTTTCTTGCTTCCTATACCTTTGTTTGTATGCTCTGGTTTGAATGTTTATGTTCTAGATGTGCATTCATAGGTTGTTTTAAATTAAGCATGGTGCTTAGGTTAAAATTGCCTTCTTCAGTCAAAACAAGACATGGTGTCGAGTTTTGATTGATGAACCTTAGAGTTATATTTCCATAGATCTTGGTTGCATATATGCTGACTAACCCCTGCAGAAGATTGTCAAATTTGAATGGGTAAGTCGTTGAGCTAAATTCAAATGGGAAGGTAAGTTGAGGTGTCAGATTCATGTTGCACATCATGCAAAGGTGGTACATATGACCTCTCAAGGGTCCAAGGTAAGTATATTCCCCTTTGTTTATAATGTGTAACCTTGATCTAACCCTTCTTGAGTAAATGACATGGTGACAATAAAAAAACCCAAAAATATTTTAATTTGAATAAAGGCTCTATGGTTCTTGAACCAGTAGAGTCCCTCTTTTGTTTCCACTTTTTGTTTGAAGAACAGCACCAGGATCGAACACCAGTGTGGGGGAGTTCTCTCGAGCTCATCATCGACATATCCACTCGAGAACTCCCACACAGGCGCTGCACAACATCGACTACGCCTACATGATAAGAGCAAGGTAAACAGAGTGACCTGGCTGCCTTATGGTCAGCCGAATCACCACTAGTCTCCCTTGATCTCTCAACCTTCAGAAGTGATGGTATGTGCACCCTCTACCTCACTCTCCTTTATCCATGAGTTTGAATGAATTTCAATTCATATCCTTTACATCAAACTCAGCAATTCGTGTTATGCTTGCTCTACATGATTCCTGTGGTTGGCTTGCATATGTTTTATTCCTTACTTATCATCTTGATGCTTGTGAACAAATATCATTAGGGAACTCATGCTTATCTAAGTAGTTGGTGTTTGTGATATGGTTTGATGATATGATCTTCGCTCTGAATGTTTGAGTGCTTGGGAATTTTATTTGAAAATCATGAAAACCCCTTGCAAAGCTCCTCTTTGATATGCCACTGTCCCACTAGAGCCATATGATGTTCATAGTTGAAAACCTTTTACTCATATGCTGCTTGTTATTGCATTAAGCTTTATCAAATTCTGTGACCCTTGTGAGAATTCTTTTCACTACTTTCGTGATCAAGATTCATGTGCACACCACCTATTTCCCCTTGCTATGCTTCTACACTGAAAGTTAGCACTGTATCATTCATCCGTTTCGTAAAAAATAAAGCTCCATATGTGGTGTGACATCTCTCTCCAAAAGTATCCTTCAAAAGAGACATGGGCTAAAAAAAAGAGAGAAAAGAAAGAATAGTCCATGCCCAAAATAAAGGAGAAATAAGAGAGAGATGAGATCATGCAAAAAGGGGTTCCATATCATAGATGGTAATAACTAGTATCCATTCCGGAGCTAGTGTCCACCTTACCATCACCTCAGCTTCCATCATATGCGTATGGTAATATCTAGCACCCATTCCGGGCCTAGTATCCACCTTACCATACTCACCATATCCATACATGTGCACATCTTGATCTGATGGTATGATTTGATTTTCTCTGTGGATCCAGTCTTTGATTTTGCAATATGTGTGATACAAGTATGCCTTATCCTTTATCCTACCCTGAGCTCCACATATAGCCATCATTAGAAGTAGGGTGAGGAAAGGCGATCTAATGCCTTAGTAAGGACATATACACATTGAGTGATCTGAGAGAATCAATGAGGAGCTAAGCAAGGTGTATTTTCGAAAATCTATTGCAAAACCCCAAGTTACTTAACATGATGAGCAGGAGTGACTTGATTCATGACCGTTCCATCCCTCAACTGTCCAAGATAGCACGATAGACACATCAGAGTTCACAAGTACAAGGTATGGTTTGGAATATCTCTTATGCTCGTTTCATACCTTTGGATGTCATGTCCCACTTTGATCTTGTTCTTCCCTTCACTCGGGACGAGCAAAGGTCGACTGTGGGGGTATTTGTTGGCGGCTGATTTTCACTCACTTCTTACCCGTCAAACATGTACCTTTTGGCATGGAAAATGATCATCAACACTAGAATAAGGCTTAAACTAATCATTTCCACAAGTGTTGGTGATTATGCAAATACAGGTAAATAGCACTAGAAAGAGGAGTAAAAGCATAAGTCTTTGATCCAAGCCTTTCAAGTCTAGCCAATGAGGGGATGCCACCTAAGATTCCCATGGATCACTGACGTCATCAATCCAAGAGAACTGAGCCCGACGAATCACGAACCACCACATGGACATCACATGGATTCAAGGGCCCACTTATCCCCCTAAACCATCAGGAAACTTGGCTTGCACGGTGGACAGGCATCAGGGCCCACCAGTCAGCCACCACGAGGAAGCCCAGGGTGCCACGTGGCCCCTAGGGTTCGGCCGAACCCTAGATCGGCCGAACCGACCTTGGTTCGGCTGATCTAGGCCCTCCACGTGTCACCTCCTGATTGGCTCCTGGTTGCAGCTCCGGGCATTTAGGGGCACTTGGAGCCCCGATGCAAGCATCTTCCCCCTCTATAAATAGAAGGGTAGGGGCTCCATTTTGGAACACACTCTTCTCCTCCTCCTCTTCACTTTGGCTTGAAGCCTCTCTCTTTAGGAGAGGAGAGCTCTTTGTATAGGATTAGTGCTAGGAAGTGAGGTGGGAGGCTTGAGGCCATGTCATGTTCATGACATCTTCCTCAAGAACGATCCTCAGCGGTGCCTTTGTTCTTCAACTAGACTAAAGTGAGTATTTCGATATTTCCTATTTAGACTAAAGTCGTATGCATGCTTAGAATGCTGTGTTCTTGTGTTCTTCGTTTGTTCTTGGTTTAGAGGCTTGTGTTCTTCGAACATAACCCCATTTGATCCATTAGAACTTAGATCATAAGTTGCATCTAGTTTGCCTACCTGTCTAATTAGAGTAAAGTGAAGTTCCTGCATGTGTCTAGTTAGATCAAAGTGCATTCGTGATCTTGCATAAGTGATAGAGCATACCTTGAGCTAGTGCCAGTATCTCCCTCGCGGATTCATAGGAATAGAGAGTGGTGTAGATGAGGTGTCTGGACCATAAGCTACCCTTCGAAGGCCACGTACGATCGTAGCGTAGAGGTAGGCCGCAGTGGTGAGAGCCTGTTGGACCCTTTGCAACCCTTTTACGTCACGTACCGAGTTGGGCTCGAGCCAGCACAAAGGCCGTGTGCCTGGTGCCCGAAGTGAGTATTATACCTGAGAGAACGTTACTAGACTCTGCGCTCGGTCCGAGCAGATCCTTTCCACCTATCCTATCCATCAGAGTTGTGTCCTTGGATCATCTATACTAGAAGCAGGAGATAGTGCACACCGTTCCTTGGATTCGATAATCTAGGAATACTCTCCTTCCTTGGGGAAGTGCTACAGCGGTATTTCCGTGCGCTTGCGGTATACCCCGGTTGTTCTTATCCACTCCCTCTAGGTGTACAACTAGTGGTGACGTTAAGAAACGCCAACAGCATCCGGAACAATTGTAAAATTTATTTTGGTTGCACCGGGATCGATTGTTTTCATTAATTGATAGCAAGCTCCTCCGACTTGACCGTGGGGGCATAGGTTTAGGTTCTAATTTTGGCCAAACATGAGAGAGAGAGATTTTGAATAAAAATAAATTCAATGGGGCTTAGAAAAATTCTAATTCTAGAGAAACCGATGGATGTCAAGTTGAAAGAAACCAAAAATCAGGGTTCACACAAGTCCGGCCATGCGTCAAAGATTAAAAACCATTAAAGAACATAACAACGCTCTACTTGGGTGTTTTTAACATGTAAAACTAGCCAACCTTAACATCATGGAGAGGATGAAAGGCTTGGATAGGATCTGAATTTTTGGTTCTAGTTTCTCGAAAAGAGGCAAATAAATCATGGGATGGCTCATGTCATTGGTTTAAGATCGAAATATCCAAATAAAACGACCGAGCAAATAAAAGGTTCTCTGAAACTTGTTCAACCACTTAAGAGTTAATAAAATGATTTGCATAGCAAATTCTAAGACTCACTTACTTGAAATTCGGAAATCTTCCGGGTTGCCTTCCCAGTAGCTTTGTTCTTGATCGGGTTGTCCTCCCGGTAGCTTATTCTTGGCTCGACGAACGGGTTGCCTCCCGCAAAGTGCTTCGTTTAAAGTCTATAGCTAGACTTCTTCTCTTCTTCACTTCGGATCCACGCTCTTTCTGGGCATTGCAATCTTGGGGGCCCCACTTCTACACCATCCTTGGCCTTGGTGTAGGTTTATTCTTCGGCTTAGTCATCTTTTTGGTCTTCACAGGTGGGCGTTGATTCTTGGTCATGACGGATGCAACAACTTTTGTGTCTCCGCTTCATTCTCCTTTGGCCCCTCTCTTCCAATGTAACGATGAGGTAGAATGTATTTTATATTGACCACGTTACATACCTTGAATCGTGGTTAACTTGAATGCACTCCTCTCGCCATCACTTGATCTCCCCCTTGCCGATGTCGATTGTTACTCCGACAGTCTTGAGGAATGATCCCTAGGATGAGTGGAGGATGAGGTTGATCTCCTTTTGATCTTGGAGGTGGAGTTTCTCTTGGAGATTCTGACGATGTCCAACCTCCGCTTTTAGATCTTCGTGTTGCACGTCACCTTTGCCTGCAAAATTTTTCTAGACCACCCACAAAATATATGTTTTTTTGTTGGAGATGTAGCCGTCCACCTCCCATTAGGGTTAGCCAAATATATACAAAATCTAAAAGAAAACTAGGGTTTAGCAAAACCCTAGATTGATTTTTTTATTGAGGATGATCAAAATTAAGAGATGCAAAAGAAAAATCAAGAGAAAACTGAAAATATTCACAAACGCAATACTAGATTGAATCTTGATTACTTGTTCCCCGGCAACGGCGCCAGAAAAAGGGACTTGTTGACGTTTGATTATCGTTGCAAAGTACGTTTGGACTTGCAAGTGGACAAATCCTCTGTCGTAGTCAAGGGACCCTTCTTCCCTTGAGTGTTGAACCCAAGGTATCGAATCCGTGGAACAATGTGTAATGCAAGATCCAATCTAATAAGCGGAAAACACTTTGATCTTGAGAAGGGTTTTTGCATCTAATCTATGGAAGAACCATGAAAACACATCTAATCTACTAAACACCGGAGGTAGCAAGAGAAAGAGAGGGGAGGTAAAACCAATCTAGAGATAGGATCGGGTCTTTTGTTGAAGTTCCAAAATCAAGAAGAATAAAGCAAATGAATCTCATTAAAAGCCTCTTTAAATCGTGGTTTGCGTTCCAACCCTCAAAGGCACCTACTGTACACGTGATCAACATCCTGTCACGATGTCCCGCTTATTGTGTAGGTGAACCTAAGAGCACGTTCAGGAGGAACGTGTTGAAAATGCTCGGTAGGTCAGGTATGCACCTCTAGCCACCATGGCTACAAGAACATCCTAATCAATATATCCGCGGAATAGATTGGAGAATAAGAAAACCCAAACGAAGACAAAGTCGTAGAGAAAGCACTTGATCGCTAGAAATGGGATTCAATCTTGCAAATTCAACATGAATTGTAATACATGGACAAGATCACAACCGGGATCCTACCTTGATCTTGATCCTAGCTTCTAGAACTCCGACGTGGTCTTCCATGCAAGGTTCCACGTCGTCTAGGGAAACCCTAGTCAACCATCTCGACCCTCTCCTCTCCGGAAGGGTGTCCCTCTCTTCTCTACTCCTCGGCGGCGGATGACAAATTTCTTGATGCGTGGCTCGAGGCACGGGGGCTATAAATACCCTGAGGATCACCTAGGTCAAAGGGGGCGCCCAACCGGGCCCGGAATGGGCTGGGCCGGCCGGCCTGGGCCGGTCGGCCTGGGCCCACTTCGGCCCAGTTCGGCCCCGTCTTTCTCCCAGACGCTTCTCGCGACTTTCTGACTTTTTGCCGAGTTGCATGTGGGTCTTTGACGTCATTTTCCTCGCGGTTTAGATAAGGGTGCTTGGTGTATGAACTCCCGCATCTTCCGTCTAGATCCTAAGCACTTCTCGGCTTCACGCTTTAGTCCTTGGTTCATTTGGAGTCATGTTCATCTTGTATCTTGACTTGTCCCGGGGTCCATGATCTTCTCGTAAAACCCTTGATGAACTTTACCCGGAAGTCCACATTTAGGCTCTTGATTCCTGTGTAAACAATAAACTCCAAATACCATGCACGAGTGCGAACTTGACATATAATGAGGGTTAGGATCGTTAGTGTGAATAACAAATTAATAACAACATAGAAGGTAAGCATGTGGCTAGGTTGACGGAAATCGACCGCCAACATTATTTCAGAGAAATACCCTATTTAATAATTAAGCAAGTTTTAATTGTATAAAAGGACGGTGTTGAACTCAGTCAAATTTTATTTAAGAATATTCAAGTATTATTTATGCAAATTAAATATTTAATTTCAAAGAAAGCATGTAAAGCAACTAAGCGTGTAATCAAATTATAATTCAAAAACACAATTATGTTGATATTAATCAAATTAACATTTAATTAAGAAAACTCGAGATAGCCTATGTTGCTTTTATTTGGAAAGCAGATTGAATATACATTAATAAATTTAAATTTGATTGTGAAAAAAGAGGTATACATCTATTTTACTTTTAATTTAAAGATTATTTAGATAAGCATTAATCAAATTAACTTTAGTTTGAATACACGAGGTTGAACTCTAATTTGATTTTAATTAGAAAAATATGTATATAAGGATTTAATCTTATTTAAATATTTAAATGAATTCCAAAACAGAGAACATGTTCAACATTGCTTCTAACACGTGCTTTGAGTTTATATGAACCTAATGCAACTTGAAACAATGAAAACGGAGCTAAAACGCGAGATCTATGAACTACACAAGCTGCAGGCGTCTAAACACGATTAACTAAAGGTTACAGGGGCTGACAAAGAAGATCTGCAAGACACATTGAACAGTGCTCGCAAAAAGGGAAAATGACAGGGTCTAATAGGAAAAAGAGCGAGGGTGGGTTTATGTGCAAAAGGTGAGATCTTTCTAGAGGGTTTTCCACAAAAAGTTCGAGACACAGAATATGAAGCTTTTGTTTGGGGATTCCCCAGGGGCCTAACGGCAAAAGAACCCTACCTTATCTACACAGATTGGTGATAACGATGGCTTGTTCGTGGACAGGGCCGTCTCCAGATATTGGAGGCCTGTGTGCGAAATGCAAAAATGCATCATTTTTAATAACATCTAATATAACTAAGGCATACCTCCACACAAAAAATAAGTTTGTGGTATTGCCTACAATATGTAAAATATATTAAATGTTAAGGAAAAAAAGTAAACACAGTACTACTATGAAGTATCATCTATCTACTATGAAGTAAACATAGTACTACTATGATAGTACTATGAAGTATCATCCATCTAGTATTTCTCATATTCTACTATGAAGTATCATCCATCTAGTATTTCTTGAAATGATATCTCCAATTATATCTTAATTAATTTTCTCGAAGCCATCATTTTCAAGCCCTACTGAAATCGAATGAGCAATTTGTATAAAGAAAAATCACAACTAGGCTATAGGACATTGTTGAAGAACAAGTTGATGAACTACAGGATATACGGCCAAATAGCCGATCACAAAGCTAATCAGAAGCTAAAAATAATTGCCAAATTGCATCATTGATTAATCGATCGACGCACTTACCATAGAAGACCTCTATGTATCGTCACGGAGAAGAGCAAACTGTGTAGAATTGGGGGAGCGGCCGTAATGCACTCATGCACCTATCCCTCGACAAACATCATATTTTTTTTGAGGGTAGACAAACAACAGATGAATAGGCGCGCTAATTGCGGTCTCGATGCACTTTTCCCGTCATGATTAAGGCCATGCTAATGACAGTATTAGTAATTTGGGAGCCTGCTGTTTTTGGAGGCCCCTGTTCGGTTGCTGATCTCGCACATGCCCGTCGACGGGCCTGTTTCGTGGACAGCCATGGCCGGTGGGCAGAAAGCCCCTGGCCGGCCAAAATTCCGGCGATTGGGAGAGATAGGGGTTTCGGTGTGCAGCATAACGGAAAAAGGAAGATGGACAGAGCTCGTGGACGCGCTCACCGGGGATGAGGACGTGGTGCAGCAGCTGGATTTTGAAGCTGCAGCGGAGAAGACAGTGGTTGGCTCGGGTCCCCGCTGACGGTGATGTCCCGGCGACGAGCGGGTGACGACAAGCAGCGGCGGATGTGCGGCTGGGAGAGGCGAAGCTTCTGGTGGCGTTCTCTTTCCCCGATGTGCGGTCCTTGCGACGAATCGACCGGTCGACGACGATGCTCTACTTCGGGTAGCGGCGCGCGGGCTTCTCGTCGCGGCGGTACTCCGGCGACCGGGCGACGGGATGCAGAAAGGGACTGGTGGGGGGGGTGCACCTCGGCGTGCTGAAAATTCTAGTGGCCTCAGGGTGCTCCGGTGGTGCTCCGCTCCGCTTCGGCGAGCACGGATGGCGGCAGCTCTTTCGCGGGTGAGGCAGGGCGCAGCGGGGGTGTACAGAAGGTTCGGAGCACACTTTATAAGGTCAAGGGGAGGAGATGAGGCGGCACTAGTGGCAGACGAGATGGCGGCGGTGGCCAGCCTTCAATGGCCATGATGGGAGGCCGTTACTAGAGAGGAGGAAAGGGAAACGGAAGGGGCGCGGGAAAGCGAGCGGACGTGCGGGAGGGCAAGGGCCGCGGCCAGACGGAGGGAGGGCGGCGCAGCAGCGCAGACGCGGGCACGACTCGGCGCGTGGGAGGCGAAGCGCGGCAGCACGCCGTACGGACTCGAGTCCGGCCCAGGTCGGATGTGGGAGGAGAGGGATGACGAGTGGGGTCCACCCGTCAGCGGTAGGAGAGAGGGAGAGGGTGACCTGGGCTGGTGGAAAGGGAAGGTGGGCCAGTGGCCTGCTGCTGAATTGGGCTGGTTCGCACGAGCACTTTTGGGGTCAGGAAAAAGAAAAGGAGTTGGCCGGTTGGGTTAGAAAAAGAGAAGGAGAGATGAGAGGGAGAAAATATTTGGAGTTTGATTTTGAATTTTGATATATTTTTAGAACACTAGATCAAACAAAAACAAATGCAACAGAAAAGAAACAACACTCAAAAAGATCCATTTTATTTAATTAGAAAAACAATCAATTGTTTTACCTATACCAAATTTCCTGTAAAGAAAATAAATGTGGGGAAAATTTTAAAATTATAAGAAATCGTTGCTTTATTATTATTTTTCTATTAACATTCTGAAATTCAAAAATTTCAGGGTGTTACATTGCTTCACATGCACTTCTTCCTTTATCACCTCATTCAAGAAAGCACTCTTCACATCTATCTAGAACAACTTCAACCCTTTAGCCAGAACTCGTCCTTTTCCCTTATCCCCAAAAGTGATGTACTCCCTGGTACTCACTGGGGTGAGGCTTCTGAACCACCCCTGTCTCCAGTCATATGTCGAGAACAACTAGAGTCCACCAGCCAAAAGTTCCTCAAGCCTCCCACCCGCAAATCAAAAATGAGGACGAGAATGAGCAAGCGACTCAACACTAGGGTTAGTACAAAAAGACTCAAACCAGTGTGGAGCCATTTGCTCAAAAGTGGGGTTAGCAACATCCATCCTGCCACGCCCACCAAAGCTACAACCACCACCACGCTGAACCATCTCACGTCTCGCTGGAGGAGTACGATCACCACTAAAGGAAGAGAGTGGTCTATACCTCTTCTGAGACTCAAAACTACGACGGCCTCTCCCATCCTCATATGGACCATGAGATGGAGAACGTCCAACAAACAACCCACGACCAGACTCAAACTACCTACCACCTGTAGCACGACCACCAGAACCGAATCGATCAACACCACGACCTTAAAACCCAAACTGAAGACCTCTTTGGGGTGCACCGGTCTGACCGGTGCCTCCCTGCCAGCAACACAGTCCCGATCAGCAGCTCTCCTATCACCACAAGCTAGTATAGACCTCACCACAACCTCAACCCTAGGTAGTGGCATACGAGGCTCAAGCACACCATGAGAAGGGTGGTACATGTCCTTGTTCGCCCACTCCTTAGCCATCCTCTCATCCCTCTTCCTCTTGTAGCAAAACACACCTATGTGACTATCTCTCCCACAATACTCGCTATGGCAGCGGGCTTGCTTAGGCTTTGGTTGTAGTTTCTCACTGGGTTTCTCTTCCTCTTTCTTTTCTGGCTTTCCCTCAAACACATTCCCAAGGTTGCTCACAAATCTCACCGGTTTTTAGAGATTATCTGTTTTGTGGGGAAACACAGGTGGATCTGGAACAGTGTCAAGTTTGTTTCGTAGGTGATTTGGCTTGGGTGCATACTTGTTTGTAGGTGTAGTTTGTGGTGGTACTGGGATATCTCCAATTTTCTCCTCATTCTCACTACACTCACCAACCTTCTCCAACCCCAAAGCCTGGCCATCAAAGCGCTTAAAACCGGCCATCATCACACTCAACTAAGGCTCATGACCCGACAACCAACTCATCATCTTTCTCATCCTGCAAGCGATCAACATAATGTGTAAGCTCTATATTCTTAACAGCATGTAATTCACAAGTAAAGCAACTAGTAGCAATAGGAGCTTTCAACTCAGATTCTAGGGAAACAATCCAAGCATGTGATTCATCTAGTTTTGCATGCAACACAGGATAAGACTTGCAAGCACCAAGCAAACTAGATCTAGACTTCATCTCATCCAACTCACTCCTAGCCAAATCTAGTTCCTCAACTGTGGAGGCATGCTTTTCCTTCAGGATAGTCAAATCAGACAGGAAAACAGAGCGATCACTGCAATCAACCTCATCACTAACAATAGGAGCAGACTTCAAAGCATCTAAAGCAAGCATATCATCAAGATGCCTAGCCTCTAACTCAGCCACTTTTTCCTTAGCTTCCTCTAGAGAGGCCCTAAGCTCTTTCCTCATCTTCTTGGCATCTCTAATCACACTATCACGATTATCTAGCAGTTCATTCAATGTAGCATTCTCCTCAAGCAACGAGTCAATGGTGGGGGGAAGTGCCTCATCCTTGGAGTCGAAGTCGGAGTCATCCTTATTGCTCTTCTTGCTACCCGAACTATGTGCCATGCCGCAGAAGCCACTTGCTGCCATGAAGCTCAGTCCGTTGAAGTTCTTGCTCGTGTGCCTCTTGCTCTTGTGCGTTCCATGGTCTTCATCTTCACTGCAGGAGCTCGACGTGGTGCAGTAGGAAGAAGAAGTGTCGACGTCGCTCGCACCGGCCACCATCGCTCTGGACTTTTTCTTGTGGTAGCCGCCCTTCTTCTTTCCCTTGTACTCGTCCCGGCTCTTGTGCTTGGAGTGGTGGTTCCGGGATCAGTGCTTGTGCTCGGTCTGCTTGTACTCGGCCTTCGGGCGATGCTTTGCTTGTACTCGGGCTTCTTGTACTGGATCTTGTGCTCATCTCTCTCGAGACACTCGACGAAGAAGTGCTCGTTCTTTCCATAGTTGTAGCATGTCCCTGAGTTCCTCCCGAAGTTCTTCCTATTCTCATTCAGGCACCCGAACCGCTTGGTCAGCAAAGCAAGATCATCATCATCCAGCACCTTGAACTCCTCATCACGTAAAGAAGCAAGAGCAGACAGAGAAAATATTCCAAGAAGAGTGTTTAGCATTAGTTCTCGGTCCAGAAACAAGAGCCAGAATATCCTCAGTAGGGCCCTTGCCCTTCTTGCCTCTCAAGCCTCGGTCCACCTCTGACAACTTGAGCTTAGAGAATAGCTCGTCCACCGTCAGGGTCTCATACACACTGGACTCCTGAATAGCCTCAACCTTTGCACTCCATACATCGAGATCCAGCGTGTGCAAGAGCTTAAGAGCTCTATCATGATCATCGTAAGGGAGTTGGGTGATGTTGGCTTTCATGTTGTTCATAATCAAAGTGAAGCACTCAAACATGGCATCCACAGACTCTTCTGGGAGATGAGTGAAATTCTCATACTCTCTCCGGTAGGTCATAAAACGACGCGCCTGCACCTGATTGTTTCCACCATGGGCATTCGTCAACTGGGTCCATATCTTGTGTGCCAATTAATCTCCATACACCCAATTGAATTCAGGTGCACAGAGAGCATGATAGAGATAGTCCACGACCTTGTTGGTATCGAACATATCCCTAGTCCCGGGCAAAATGAAATGAACAATTCCGGTATGACATAGTTCGTCAACAGTCACGTCCCAAATCAACTGACCTTTCCTCGCATGAACGCGCCCATTCGGGTTTCCCACATCTGGTAGTTTTTCCCATCGAAGTGGGGAGGACCCGAACCCTTCTCGTAGTCCGCCATCTTCGGATCTCAACCGGTTAAAGTCTCAATGATCCAGCTCTGATAGCAATTGAAGGACCAGAATGGTGACCAGAGAGGGGGGGAGTGAATGGGAGCTGATAAAAATTCTTCTCCAAAGAGTCGAACTCGGCCTATAGTCCGAAACACAACTCCGAGGTCCTCGACACCCTGCTAGCCAAATCCACGTAGCCATTGGAGTGCTACTGGAGCTAGGAACTAGCAACACACCCAAACTACTCGAGAATGCAGTGGAACAAACAACTCAATCAGTTACTGCCTACACCAGTCAGACCAGTCCCTGGCACTGGTCAGACTGATCCTGCACCACCTCCTCTGAATTTTCCCAAACTTGTCCAGCAAGCCTAGATGGCAATTCTAGGATGTGGAACAACAAGGAAAAATCCAGAAAACGACCAAGCTAGAGAAAATCACACCAAAACTCGAGCACACCGAAACACTCCAAAGTCAAACTTGCACCAGAGGAACTCTACGAGCAAGTAGCAAGAACTAACCAAGAACCAGCCGAGTCTCCACTGGAAGCCCTGCACCGGTCAGACCGGTGGACAGCACCAATTAGACCGGTTCGGCTTAGAAATCCCAAACAGCCAAGAACTCGATCTCCAAAGGCCCAAACTGCACTGAACTGAAACAGCAGCAAGCCAAGAAAACAACCAACACCCTGGTGATGAACTCCCTAAGAAAAGCCACAACAGGCCTGCACCGGTGAGACCGGTCCTAGGCAATGGTCAGACCAATCCTGCCTGGGCAGCTCGGGATGAACTCCACCCGCGGGTCAACACCCCCTTTCGATGTGCTGATCTCCCGATTCGCTCCACAGATTCACGTAAAACTTTGGGGATAGGTGTAACACCTCATGGACAAGCCATGCCTAAGAGATCGTCCCCAAAGATCTACTAAATCAAGAGGAATCGAATGATGAACACCAAGAACACCTCTTCTCGGAACTCCAAAGAAAACCCCAAATCGAGCACCTTTACCAACAGATTTGAGAAGGGGATCACCAAGAAAAGAACCTCAAGGGGCTCATGTGTGCATCCCTTAACAAATCCGCAAAAGAAAGGCCTCAGATCCACTAAGAGAAAATCGCCAAGAGAAGGCTCCGAAAATCACCAAAAAGGAAAATGGGAGAGACAACCAAAAACACTAGAGGAATCATGCCGAACCTTCTATACATCAAAGGAAAGATTCATACAAGGTCTATCTTACCTCCCTAGCATCCAACCCTCTCTAAAGATCTCACCATGAAGCTCTCAAGCTAGTCCTAGAGAAAATAGGTACCTAAAAATAGAAAATACTAGGAGCAAATGAAAACTCTAAAGCCCAAGAGATGGCTACCAACACCCATTCTCCTAGTTTATATACGAGGTCCATCGGTGGGGGCAAAAGACTAAAATGCCCTTAGGCGATACAACCCCTTGAAGGACAAATTAGGAAACTTTGACAGCTTTTCCATCAGACGGATGCCCAGCAACCGCACCTCGCGTAGCCTCGACGCCAAGCTTGCGATCCCGACGTGTATCCTCCGCTTCGAGTCACCCGACGCTCCTCAGCCGCCACCGGTCAGACCGGTCCACCCGTTACACCGGTCCGGCCCACCGGTCAGACCGGCCCAGTGCAGTCTTGAGCCGCCGACCACTCGGACTTGGCTTTGAGGATCAATCAAGGAACCCAGTGGTTTCCTGGTGAACCACTGCAAACCCCGCGAGCTTGGTGTAGCATCCACGCCAAGCTCCTCAACTTGGCCACCACGTCCGCTCTGGCTCGATGTTGGCTTCCAGATTACTTGCGAACCCGCTATCCAACTTTGACTTGCTCTTCCCGCACCATGTGACTCGCCCTTGATCTTGTCTGGCCACCGGGTCCATCGAACCAAGCCTACTTGTCCCTCCAGTCCTTCGGAGACCCCGCAAGGCTAAGACCTTTCGCGCTTGTTTTTCACCTGCACCAACGCAAATCAAGCCGCATCCTACATCCATAAGACAAAGCACAACGTCAGTCCACACAATGTTGTCAATCACTCATCACTAAGGAGTAGCCATCCACTGGCCGTTGGACACTCCGGTCCTGATAGGCGATGGCCCGATCTTCTGAGAGGTAGATGATAGGTCGATTGGTGGAGACTCGACGTTGACGATCTTGGCTTCGAATCAACACGATTCGGACCCTGCAACTGTTACACTACTGCTTCATTGGTTAACAACCAAGCACAACTTGATTGACCTCGCCACGAAGGCTTTTCCCTGCAAGCGAATCGAGAACACAAGCAAGAAAATGGTAAACACGCAATCGAATATTGCAGATGTAATTGAAGTGAATATCAGTGGAGTTCGAGCACTCAATTCAAAAGGACTAGTCGACACAGTCGAGGAGATGCAAGAACAGGGGCCTTGGATCATAGGAAAATGACTTGGCATCATAGTTATAATGAATCATGAAAGTTTCAACTTAGAAAACTTCAGCTAAACAAAACCTGATCCTAAACGGTGGCAGTGACTGAGTTTTAGTGACTAAGGGAGCGAGCTAGGGTTGGAGGGCGACCAGGGGGAGCATCCACAACCTGGGCTTAAGGCCTGACACGATACACGGCCAAATTGGCCCAAAAAGGTGACACAACACCTTGTCGTGGTTACACAACATGATCCACAAACCTTCTGGAGCTAGGACCAGAACTAAAACGATGGCATCATCGTACCCTTTCCAATGCATCCTTATATACCTCATTTCGATGCCGGACGAGGGGGATATCGCCGGAATCGTGTGGAGGTGTCGGCTGAATCCGAACCGAATGTGGCAGCTGAATTGGAGACGACTTGTAGCGTGGGGAATGACGTGGCGTGCGTGTATCCAGCATGGTGATGTCCTCATCATCCTCCCCTTCTTGAATTGGAGTCGCCCTCGACTCCATCCCATCATCAACCTCCCGCAAAAGGTTAGTAACAGCAGAATGCATACAAGACATAGTAGCATCGATAACACGAACATCTTGGGACAACATAGTAAAACAAGGTGCATCATGGTTTTCACAAAGTTCAGCAGTAGCAGATGTAGTAGCAATAAAAGCACCTCCTTTTAATTTAATACCCTCACGTTTATCAACAGAAGAATCACTCATAGCAGGTTGTTTCATTTTATTTTCAGCAAGCTCTGCAAAATGTTTCCTAACATCAGGAGGTGACAAAGGAAGCAAAGTAATGTGTTTATCGATTGAAAGTATACGTATTAGTTCTACCATGGTGTGCAGCATCTTTATCATATTCCCATGGTGATCCTAATAAAAGTGAACATGCTTCCATTGGCACAAGATCAAAATCATCTTAGTCGGTATAAGAACCCACTGAAAAATGGATGCGTGCTAAGTGTGTTACCTTTGCCATGACACTATTGTTGAAGCATTGTATGTGGTATGAGTGACATAGTTCACGAGTAGGCAAGCCAAGCTTGCGGACCAGATCTGAACTCACCAAGTTGTTGCAGCTCTCGGTATCAATTATGGTGAGAACACGACGCTCCTGGACAATGAGAAATATGTGGAACAAATTGTTACATTGTACCTTAGTTTCTTCACCATCTTTCCAATTGAGCGGTCAACACACGCTGCACAAAAAGGCTAGGGAAGCCCGCAGCGGCAGCATAAGAATCAATGGCATCCTCGTCTTGCTCAACCGAAGAATCTGCAACAAGATTAGTAGCAAGAGCCAAACTATCTTCGTCATCACTAGCACTTATATAACCATTACCATCAGGGGTAGTGATGAAAGCATGGCGACTTGGACATTCCTTTGACATGTTACAGCAGTGGCACTAGATGCTAGCGGAACTACTCGAGGACACACCTGGAGTAAAAGGCTTCTTATGCGACTGGACTTGCACATGAGACAAATTGCTCACCTTGGAAGTTGGTGTAGTAGACGGTGTAGGTGATGGCACCTTAGGAGCAGCAGTAGCGTCAGACTTGTCAACATCTGGACGTTGCTGAAAAGTTCTCCCAGTGTTGGACCTGAAAGAAAATTGTTGGCGGCGTCCCTGTACCTCACGTTCAGCTTTAATAGCAAGATGGTACAATTGGCTGAACCGCGTCCAATCTTTGTAATCATAAATATCCTGTATATCACGGTTCAAACCACCAAACAATCTAACAGTAATAGCCTGATCATCCTCATTTATACCACAACGTGATAAAGAAATAAGCAACTCTTGATAATAAGCCTCTACACTTTTATCACCTTGTTTTAAAGTTTACAGTTTCATACGCAAATCACGTTGATAATAAGGAGGAACAAAGTGAGATTTCATACAACGCTTTAACACATTCCAAGTTTGAGGTATATCAGCATCATTATTAGCATTGCAAAGATTATTCCACCAGAATAGAGAAAAACCAGTAAACTCACTAGTAGCAAGCCTAACTCTATGCTCTTCAAGCACTTGATGGGAATTAAATTTTTGATCAACAATGTTGGCAGTCGATTTCCGTCAACCTAGCCATGAGTTTACCTTCAGTGTTGGTATTAATTTGATATCCAAACTAACGATCCTAACCCCCGTGATATTTCAAGTTCGTAATCGCATGTGGTTTTTGGAGATTATTGTTTACACAGGAATTAAGAGCCTAAACGAGGACTTCCGTGTAAAGTTCATCGAGCACTTTACGAGAAGATCATGAAGCCCGACACAAGTCAAGACACGAGGTGAACATGACTCCAAATGATCTAAGGACTGAAGCGTGAAACCGTGAAACACTAAGGACATAAACAGAAGATGCTGGAGTTCGTGCGCCAAGCACCCTTATCTAAAACGTGGCAAAAACGACATCAAGGGCCCACATGTAGTTCGACAAATAATCAAGAAAACACGAGAAGCATCTGGAAGAAAACCGAGGGCGAAACGGGTTAAAACGGGCCTAGGCCGGTCAGCCCAGGCCAGCCGGCCCAGCCTGTTCCGTGCCTGGTTCATCACCCCCTTTGACCTAGCACCCCTTCAGGCTATTTATAGTCCCCATGCGAAGAGCCACGCAAGAAGTCATTCATCATCTGCCACTGAGAAGCAGAGAAGCTAGAGGGACACCATCTCGGAGAGGAGGGTCGTGCTAGTTGTCTAGGGTTTCCCTAGCCGACGTGGGAACCTTGCATGAAGACCATGTCAGAGTTCCGGAGCTAGGATCAAGATCAAGGTAGGATCCCGTTTGTGATCTTGTTCATGTAATCATTCATGGTGAAGTCTTTGTGAATCCAATTTCTCGCGATCAAGTGCCTTCTCTGCAGTTTTGTCTTCTCTAGGTTTTGCTTCTTCCTCAATCTATACTTAAGATAGATTGCTTAGGGTGCTCTTGTAATCGCAGTGGCTAAAGGTGCATACCCGATCTACCAAGTGTTTTCAACACGTTCCTCGTGAACATGCTCTTAGGTTCACCTACATAAGAAGCGGGGCATCGTGACAGGATGTCGATCACGCGTACGGTAGGTGCCTTCGAGGATAGGAACGGAGGCCACAGTTTAAATACGCTTTTTATGAGATTCACAATGTTATCTTCATCTCTCGGTTGGAACTACAACAAAGGCATGATCTAGACTCTCTAGATCGGTTATCTCTTTGCTCTCTCTCGCTACCTCTCATGTTTAGTAGATTAGATGTGTTTGAAACCTCTCTAGAACAAAGTGCTTTCTCGCTTTATTGGATTGAATCTTGCATTGCACATGTTCCACGGATTCGATACCTTGGGTTTACACATAAGGGAAAAAGGGTCCCATGTGATCCATATGCTTGCGGATCGAAGTTTACAACGATAATCAAACATCAACAAGCCCTTTTTTTTGGCGCCGTTGCCGGGAAACAAGCAATCAAGATCCGATCGAGTATCGCGTTTGTAAGTATTTTAAAGTTTTCCTTTTGGTTTTTCTTTTGCATCTACTAACTTTGATCATCCTCAAATATCAATCTAACCTAGTTTTTGACTAACCCTAGACTTTTCTTTTTGATCTTTGTATATGTTGTTTATCACTAACCCTAACCGAAGATGGACGTACCTCTCTAACAAACCTAAATTTTCTTTTGTGGATGATCTAGAAAAACTTTACAAGCAAAAGAGACATGCAACACAGGCTAATGAATTTGTAGATCCAAAAGTTGAGGGCAAAGGATCGTCAGAATCTCCAAGGGAATCACCACCTCCAAGTCCAAAGGGAGATCAACCTCAACCGCCACCCATGGGAGAAGAATCGCAGCCGGAGCGCAAGGTCGGGGAGCTATGCACCCCGGACATCGATGATCTACCAATCCTAAACCTTGAAGATGTCAAAAGGCCGTTCAAGATCAAGATCTCAACTATCCGCATGGTGCAACATTTGCCTTCCACCGGTAAATTGGATCCGAACCATCACCTCCAAGTATTTGTTCAACTATGTCAAACTTTCAATGTGGAAGGGGTGACTCAAGATCAAATGAGGGCAAGGCTTTTTCCATTTTCACTACTTGGAAAAGCTTTACATTGGTTCCACACTCTACCAGCGGAGTCGAAACTAAATTGGGAAGCATTGATGAGGGCCTTCATGAAGGAATTTTATTCACCAGCCAAGACTCAGAGTTTGCACAACAAGATTGATACATTCGTTCAATTTCCCACGGAGACAATTGAAGAAGCTTTGGAGCTTTTCAATGAATACATGGGAGCCGAATTCCTTGAATGGCATATCGGTTCACTTATGATGAGGTTGGAGAAGATGGAGATTGTGAAGATAGAAGCTATAAAGGCTACTGAAGCAAGATCCACATGTGAGGAGTGTGGAGAGTATGGCCATGTCCAAGGAGATTGTCCGGAGGAAGCAAAGGTGCTCAACTACATGAGGAAAGGAGGGTTACCAGACTTCCGCTACGGGTAAGGTAAACCTCAAATTAATGCAAGCTCGTCCATTCAAAATTTGGTTCCTCTTCGTATACAATTGAAGGACTTTATGGACGAGCAAGCTAAGATCAACAAGGACACTTCACTAAGTTCAAGATGATTGACAAAATATTGGAGAATATAGAAGGCAAGGTGACAGAGGTGGGAAGCTCTTACCATAAATTGCTCAACATGATGAAGATGCTAGAAACACAAGTGGGACAACTTGCAGGGCACCTAATGGGCAATGACATACTTTCCAACAAGTATGAGGTGGCGACACTTAGGGTAGATCACATCAAGATGTCTGAGGAATGGGGCGCTGCTATTGCATATCAAGGACCTGAGAAACAAAGAGGCTCCGGATGTCCGACCATCCCGTGTTCTATTGGTTCATTCAAGTTCAAGAAGGCATTATGCGACCTTGGAGCAAGTGTGGGAGTCATGCCAAGAGATGTGTTCGAGAAGCTATGCCAACCGGAGCTAGAGCCTCTAGCCATGTGTGTAGATTTGGGTGACAACTCTATTTGCTATCCCGTGGGCATCGCCGAAGATGTAACCATAAAAGTTGAAGATCACTTCATCCCCGTTGATTTCATGGTTCTCAAGATGGGAGAAAGGGAGAAGCCTCCACTCATCTTTGGGATGCCATTCCTCAAGACTGTCGGAGTGACGATCGATGTTAGCAAGGGGGAGATCAAGTTCAACATCAACGGCAAGAGAAGTGCATTCAAGTTTCGACCATGTTTCGAGGTATGCAACATGAGTAATTCTAAATATGTTCCACCTCATCGTCGCATTAGTAAGGAAGACCCAAGGGAGAAGGAAGCGAAGGAGATCAAGGAAGATGTTGCATCCGTCAAGACCAAAGAAGAAAGCTAGCCTGTGAAGACCAAAAAAAATGACTAAGCCGAAGAATAAGCCCGCGCCCAAGATGGTGCGGAAGTCGGTACCCAAGATTGCAACACCCACAAAGAGCTTTGATCCTAAGTGAAGAAGAGAAAAAGTCTTGCTATAGACTATAAACGAAATGCTAGGCGGCAGGCAACCCGTTCGTCGAGTCAAGAATAAGCTACCGGGAGGACAACCTGGAAGATTTCCAAATTTCAAGTAAGTGAGTCTTAGAATTTGCTACGCAAGACATTTTATAAACTCTTAAGTGGTTGAACAAGTTTTTGGAGAACCTTTTATTTGCTCGGTCATTCTATTTGGATTTTTCAATCTTAAACCAATGACATGAGCCATCCCATGATTTATTTGCCTCTTTTTGAGAAACTAGAACCAAAAATTCAGATCCTATTTGAGCCTTCCATCCTCTCCATGATGGTAGGTTCAGATTTGTTTTGCATGTTAAAAACACACAAGTAGAGCCCCATGTTGTTCCTTAATGATTTTTAATCTTTGACGCATGGTAGGACTCGCGTGAACCTAGGAAATTCGATTTTTGGTTTCATTCAACTTGACATCCACCGGTTTCTCGAGATTTCAAATTTTTATAAGCCCCATTGATTTATTTCAAAATTTCTATCTCATGTTTGGTCAAAATTAGAACCTAAACCCAAACCCCCACGGTCAAGCCGGAGGACCTTGCTATCAAGTAATGAAAGCAAATGCTCCCGGTGCAACCAAAATAAAGGTAGTCGGAAAGTTTTTGACTTACAAATGTTTTTGATGCCTTAAAACTCCCCTAAGAATACATTTGAACTCATTGCTAGCTCTGAGTTAATTTTTAATTTTCGAATTTGAGGAGTGATTGGCATCAAAACATGATTAAAGGGAGGATTTTGAGTTTGCTTAACACTTTGTGCTCCATAATGCATCACGGGAAGGCATCTATCATTTGGCATCTTGGGCACATGCAAAGGACAAGCATGGGGAGGGGTAGCAATGACTTTGTTTTGCATGAAATAAGTGAAAGCGTTAATCTCATCATTCAAAACAAAGAAGAGACCGAGAGTGTTTGGGTGGTGGATTCTTGTGGAGCACGAGGATACAGGACAACAAGGGAGCAAGAAGCATCTCAGAGAAAATTGGAGACGGGAGGAGCAGCAGGCCCCCTAGGCCGATCGGTGCTCCCGGTGCTCCCCTTCGTATAGTAAGTAGTTCATCCATTTGCTAGTTCATGTTCTCGAGCTCATAGCCCAGAAGTTCCAGAAACCACCCAGAAAATTTCGTGCCTCACTTCCTTCTCTAAAAATTCCTGAAAAATCATTACAATTCTTGTCAATCCATATACTTTCTTTGTGTGTATTTCCACTGGCAAGAAACCCCGGGAGAGTTGTTTGTGAATTTGTGCAGCAAGGCACGATGAGAAAGGCTATGAACATCGTCCTCGAAAGGAAGACACGATCATCATCGTCGAAGGTGCCATCTAGCTCTTCGCGGAGACACTCTATCTCCGAGCCCCCGTGAAGCATGGAGGAGGACGTAGCACCACTGAGGAGCGAAACACTGTTCCTTGGAGGCATGAAATGTACACGAAGCTCGTCCATTCGGTACACCGAACTGCAGGGGCACACGGAGGAGCCACCCGTTCGACCTCGATGCCACCATATACTCCGAGGCACTGTAAGCTTGGTTTCATAATGAAGATGGAGGATCAACCATTGGAGGAAGAGTGAAGGAAGGAAGAAGAAATAATGCTTTCGGTTTGATTTTTCCTTCCCCTTTCCTTTATTTTTCAGTTTGTGTGCAAATTTGTGCGTGCGTAGCATTTTCAGTTTTTATTTTCACTATGTGTGTGGTAGTAGTAGTTTTTGGTTTTCATCACCATGAACAAATTTCAGCATCGTTTTATGATCTTTAATATGGATGGAAAATTGTGCCAAGATGATATATGATGACCATTGCCACTTTGCTCAAACTTTCTACTTGTTTTATGCATGATTAAGCTAGTGCTCTCTTTAATGCAAATCTGAAATTAATTTAAATACTAGCTTAATCCATTGCGGAGGTTATGATAAAGATGAGACACATAGTTTTTCTCATGCTCTCAATTTTGGATGGGTTAAAGATGATTTATTTTTGTTCTTAAAAGTGATGCTAACCTCATCATTAATGCCTCTTGCATGTTGCTCTACCTATCCAAAGCCTTATATTTGATTGAGTGCAAAACCTTAGTATACAAAATTTATTTTTGTGTGCATTGATTCAAAGCTTGATTTTTCTGGCCCGAGACTAAGAAGCTGGTCTTTCTATTTTTGTGTATCTATATTTATGCTAGCCTTTTCTATCTGTGCATTGTAAGTTTCCACCCACAAACCCAAAACATCTTTTTTGTGTTTACCTCCTTGACCACAACCCAATTCTTGAGTATGGATGAATATTTCAAGGAAGATCACAATAATGAGGGTGTCGAAGATTGAAGTATGATTTTGGGAGACCTCCAAGACGACATGGTGCGTGAAGGTTCCCTAGAAGATTTCAATTGTTTCTCTCCAGGAAAATATAGGACTTTTAGTACCTACCTTGGCACAAAAAAAATTTCACCACCTCTTTGCCCGAGGACGTGCAATCATCTAAGCATGGGGGGGAGTTGCCAAGGAGGTAGGTATAATGTAATCTAGAGTTCAAGGGGAGTATATAAAAAAAGAAAGAAAAAAGGAGAAAACATATGTGTATATATATAAAAAAGAAAAAAAGAGAGAAAGAAAAAATAAACAAAGCTCCCCGACTCTCTAGATGCATTAGAAATTTCAAGAGGATTCAAGATCAAGACCCATACTCATCTTTCCAACCATGTGCTGTCCGATAACGAGGACTTCGTTTGTGCCTCGGGATCACTCTTTGCCATTTGCACATGTCCACCTGTCGGGGTTGAGACCTAGACAGATCCGCAAGGGGGCTACCCAAGCGGTTTGCAGGTTAATGGAGAGGATCGGGAGCTAAGAGCGTAGGTGGTAGTTCACATGATGAACTCGGAACACGGCAAGTATGGCGAGGAATACGGGGACACGAGGATTTAGACTGGTTCAGGCATCCAGAGAGTAAAACCCTACATCCAGTTTTGGTGGTGGAATTATGCGGGAGCGAGGATGTAGATGTCCCCTCGAATAGAGCTCTAGGCCGCCTTATATGGGCAGCGGGCTAGGGTTTCCATTCGAGGTCGGTGGACCCGTATCTGGGTCGGTTACAAGATGGAAATCTATCTTCCCAGATTATAAGGAGTATCCCGAGATACTCTGACCTACAGGCGGCGCCACGCCGCGTACTGTTGCCTGACTTGCACTCCAAGTAGCGCGGATCCTCCAGGATCGGGATATGGTCGCCCAAGGTCGTCGGGTCTGTGGATAAGGTCTTCGGGCCCACTTGCAGCGGCGGGGCTTCTGGCAGGTTGAACCCACTTGTCAGGGACCTCTGGGACACTGGCCGGTGGGGACCTAGGGGTACCCATGACTCTCAAGCCCCCGATCGACGTGTAGGCATAGCGGTCGAGATGAGGTCATGTCAAAACATGGTGAAGCCATGGCACCGTCAAGGTCGTGTAGGGTGCACGGGGATCCAAAAAAGAAAAACCCCTCCAATGCACGCACGAAGTCGAACAGCGAGCTCCTGGAAGAAATCCAGAAGGTCGAAGTGAAGGCGAGACGGCAACCTGGAAGAACCGCTGACCTGACCTGAATCAGGTGACACAAAACAGTCCCCGCGACCTTGAGAAATGTCGCCATGCCAACCGTAGGTAGGTCGAGCGGAGGAGTAATGGAAGCAGACTTCCAGTAGGTCGATGCGATGTTGAAGAATAGGGTGTCGCAAGACGCACTAGTGTAGTATCCCCCGAGCAGTGGAGCGACCAGAATGGCCGGTTTGATGCTC
Organism: Cenchrus fungigraminus; assembly: GCA_036936925.1. NCBI lineage: Eukaryota > Viridiplantae > Streptophyta > Magnoliopsida > Poales > Poaceae > Cenchrus > Cenchrus fungigraminus. The sequence continues at coordinate 6,995,979 of CM072775.1, read as the reverse complement.
CAAAGATGAAGAAAAAGAGAACCTACGGCCTTCTATTGCGTCAGCATGATGCTCTTTTGAACTGAGCCAATAGGACAAAAAACCTGGAATCTTGAGGAAGATGCCAAACACTGAAAGCTGCCTTGACCTGGGTCACAAGCACACTGTATGGTCACGGTTCTATTCCCATGCAAGGCGCAGGATGCCGTCCATCCGCAAGGGACAAAATCACTAGGATGTAGTCAGGTAGGGGAAAGGCGTGCCGATTCCCACCACGGGTGAACTGTGACCTCATGCTTCACGCGGGAACAGTGACATTAAGGATAAGGACGTCGTGCAAGCTGGGTTGCGGATAAGATCGAAGGCCGAGCGCTACGGGTATAAATGTCACCCACACCATTGAGCAAAGCACCCAAGCTGCTCGTAAGAGTCATGGTGATGTTGTGTAGTAATTATTCCATTCCTTGGACTTGCGTCCATCCACCAGAGCATAGAGCTAGCGTTGTCCATGCTTGGAGCTAGAAGAAGTCGGAAGAACTCGATCAACTGCTTCACCCGCGCCCATTGAGGAATCCAGGTGCAGCATGGGGCAGTACATGCATCGACATGCCTTACACGCAGAGGCCTGATGTGATGCTGGAGACCACCACAGTCCACCCGGAGAGGCCCGAGGTGATACTAGTTCCATTTGGAATCTTGTGTTGAAGCTCAAGCGTAATGCTGGGAACCACAGGAATCCTGTTGGAGCTCGAGTAGAGGGGGTTGTGTGGCAGCTGCCTCTACAACGACGGTAGAGGTCTTCAACCAGGTCCTGGAGCTAGGAGAAAACTTGCGATGCACCTTATTAGTGTAGACTGCGTTGCAGACATTATATAGGGTAGCTCAGGGTCGTAAATGTCTTTGTATCTTGTAATTGGACAAGGGCCAAAGTCCTTGTAGTTTATGAAGCTTTATTTGTGCATTTGTATGACAAATGGTACTTCCCAAGTAGATGTAGAGGCGTCTGGGCGGCAATGGTATGGCTACCAAGGTCCCAGCGGGGCTATGTTAGCACACCGACCTTCAAGAGGTCTTAATAAGGCACAAATAGCCCGTGTCGACCTGAATCAATACGACCGTTGTGCAGTGACACAACGCAGGTCGTCAACCTAAGAATTGTAGGTCTAGGCGACCTAGAAGATAGCAGGACCTTAGCAACCTCAAGGAGGAGCTGTAGTTGTGACCAGGAGGTCGCCAATGGGCAACAGGGCCTTTAAGCACGGAGGCGTTGGTGTAAACCCTCCGTTGTAGGCCAGGGCGACCCATAAGGCAGCAGGGCCTTTGGAGCCGTGGTGTGAACCCGCCGTTGTAGGCCGAGGCGACCTAGAAGGTAGCAAGGTGTCATCAACCTTGCAGAGGCAATGTGATAGACCCGAAGGTCGTCCATCAGTCAGGAGACCTTGAAGCAGATATCATTTGTAGTATTGTAGGGGGCTTAATGTTGGGCATAACGGGTCCAGTGACGCTGGGCCGTTAACCACGAAGCCAGCGGGCCTAGATTCCCGCACGGCACGAGCCGTTACTGCCTGTGACCGTTAGACCGAAGGAGCTGATGGGAAGAAATCCGTTGGGTCGCCGAGAATCTCGCAGAGGCAAAGAGACATTGGGCGCAGCAGATCACAGCGCCGCTGGGGCCCATCTATAAAAGTGTCGGGGACGGGACCCCACTCACTTCCATTTCTGCCTTGACTTAGGGTTTCACTTCCGCCACTAGAGCATTCCGTGCAAGTCTGCCGGCACCGCCGTGCTTAGATCCGCCCCGCCGCGTACCGCCGTATGCGCGTGAAGTCCCTCGCGGTACATAGGGCTAGATCCACCGGCATTCAAGAAGAAGAAATGGCTCCCGAGCTTGCACCGCCGCTGGAAAGCATCTGGGAGCCTTCATCGATGATAGAGGAGCAGCTTCAAGGTCTTGTGGCGCGCGGGCTGCTGAAGCCCAAGGAGGAGGTGGGCTAGAGGCCGGCGACCGGTGAGGCCTTCCCTACCGAGGGGACCGATGAGACCATCGCCTTCGTCGCGCACGTCGAGCGCAGATTCGGAGTCCCCACAGGCAACTTCTTTCGCGGGCTCCTCCACTACTACCAGATCGACCTGGTACACCTCATCCCTAACGCCATCACCATGACTTCGTCCTTCATCCACCTCTGCGAGGCGTATTTGGGGATACCGCCACACTTCCATTTGTGGCGGTACTTCTTCGAGCTGAAGAAGATGGGGAAGTCCGAGGTCGTGGGGAGCATCAGCTTCATGCTCCGCCGCTACATGAAACTGGTGTACATCGAGATGGTGCTGCCGGATAACACCACATGCTGGAGACAGGGGTGCTTCTACATCGACAACCCGAAGCCGTCGCTGTTGACAAGGACGGGATACACGTCGGTTTCAGTGCCAGAGTGGGCCAACCAGCTGACATCACGTGAGAACGATGCCATCAAGCTGCTGCTGGAAGACCTGGCGAGGTTGAAGGCGGAGGGGCTGACAGGCGGCTCTGTGGCCATCAGCTTTAGCCGGCGGCTCTTGCAACTGATCTAAGATCGGGTGCACCCGGCCTATGAGTACTAGGGCCATGCTGACCCCACCCGGGCCGCACAGCGCAAGGTCTCCAAGGAGGAGATGGTGAACCAGGTGAATGACCTGTTCGCTAGGTGGATCCGCAACCAGACGTGCCCTAAGGCGCTCAGCCTGGAGCGCCCCATCGAAGCCGTAAGTCGCCTTTCGCCAAATCAACCTTAATTGTTGTTGATGCACTTGGATATTCGATGTTTGTGACGAAGGTCATCTGACGCAAGGTCGTGAAGGAGTGTACTGGAGCCCAGCTCCGCTACCCGACGAGGACGAGCGAAGCTTCAAGGTCAGAGCTGCGGAGGACGTCGAGGTGCCTCCGCAGCACCACATTGACAACTACCTCTCCGACTCGACAGTGGAGGGTAGTGATGACGAAGATCCCGCCACAGGGAAGACGGTGGGGACTGCCGCACCATCGACCCGGCACACACGACAAGTCGCTGGCAAGGTGTCAGCATCCAAGGCCGCCGCAGCGATCTCCACCACCCAGATGGCGGAGCCGAAGAAGAGGAATGGTGCCGCTGTGTCGACGGAGACGACCTCGCCTAGCACCGAGGCTGAGGCGGTTGCTAGTGATGACGACAACGCAAGGTCGCGCGACTCGCCGGCCGAGCAAGTGAAGGAGACGCTCCCCATGGTCATGGAGGAGGAGCACCCGAAGCTGAGAACTGATGAGCCGGGTGACGTAGGGCAGCAGAAGAAGGCGAGGAAAGCTCTACCCAGGCCCATAAAGGTCGGGTTGAAGTTTGGCAGCTGGTAAGCCGTCAAACTTTACACACTCGTATTTCACTCTGCACGTCTTGTAAGTATCGCTGTTGACGTAGTTTGCTTTACAGCAGGTCGACCCCTGCGACCTCGAAGAGTCACAAGAATGCCACAGGCCAGGAGGCCTTTGGGCATAAGGGGACGAAGGCGCCAGTGGAGCAGTCACCGGCAACGTCGGCGGGGGACGTCTCGAGCCAGGCTCCTGGGGCCGCGGGGACGACAACATCGGTGGCGACGAAGGTCGCCTCCGGCAATATGCTGCAGGTCGAAGGTCTTCAGCAGGAGTCCTGCTCGTGACTGACCCGGCTGGAGGAGGGAGAGGACTTGACGGAGAGAATCAGGACAACACGTGCCTCTACGTCAGGATCCCGTGGGAGGACGACATCATCGCTGACCGCCGTGACCTGGATGAGTTCAAGGCAGCGCTGCAGACGATTGTGCGGACGCTCTCGGTAATGTCTTTTTCCCAAGGAAGCTGCCACTTTGGTTTTGTTTTTGTGATATACAGAGCTGACGTTGTGTGGTGCAGTCCCTCACTGAGCGAGCACAGGCCCGGGCGGACCTGGTGAGAGAAGGCTCCAAGGCGCACCTGGAAGCCACCACAGCTCGGGAGGCCATGCTGTAGACCAAGATCCAGGCCGTGGAAGACATCCAACGCACCAAGGACACCATGGCGAAGCAGGCGAAGAAGGAAATGGCTGCCCTTAGGAAGGAGCTGGCAGCCGCCTAGGAGAAGGTGAAGGACGCCGAGGAGGACCTCAAGATCATTGTAGACGGTATGCCTAGACATACTCCCGACCTTGATTTTTGTAGGTTGTAGCACATGCTGACCTTAATTTTGTTGTTCCCAGATGCCAAGAAGAAGGAGGACGCTCTGAAGAAGGAACTCAAGGAGTCCAAGGACCAGGTGAATAGCCTCAAGCAGAAGACCAAGGACGTCCAAGACAGTGAGTACCATCTTTCCCGAAAAGCTGCATATGAACATGGTTTATGTCGAGACCTGGAAATCGACCTCTCCCAAGCCATGCAGACCATCATTAACTAGCAAGTAGTGATTGCAGATCTGGAGAAGTAGCTGGGCGACCTCAAGGAGGCCTCCGAGTACCTGATGGACATTTATGTCCCTCAGGAGGATGGGAGAGAGCCCAAGGAGCTCGTCACCCATCTTGATGAAGCGGTGGGTCGGATGAAGGCGCTATTGCTGGACACCAGCAAGCTTGCCGTGGTCGCACCCTTGGCCACGGTGAAGTTCCACGAGCCGGCATTCGACCTACAGAAGGTAACGGAGGAGGTCGATCTGACGGAGCTGGTGAACTCTAAAGACGTCCAGGCCGCCGCTGAGGAGATCATCAAGTAGGTCGACCTCTGAAATTGCAGTCCAAGATGTATTAGGCTGTCAATGTAAATAAGGGTGTGGACCCTTTTGATGATGTACATGACCTTGCATGAATGAAATGTTCATTTTAATTAAAGAGCATAACCCCTTGTTTGGCAAAAACACCTGTTATGAGAACTCAAAAAGCAATGAAGTTGCGAGACCTGTTCCCTCCGCTAACCCAACTCAATGAAGGAACGACTTACTGACTGCACAGCTCAGCGTGGAGGCTTAGGTACAGCCGGCACGTGGAGGGGGTCCTTGGACCCAAGGTCTCGCAACCACATGACTTAAGAATACTCATAATAAGTATAAGAGCTGTGGAAAGGGAAAACACTTTAAGAAATAAAAAGGTAGAACCCCTCAGGTTGAAAGACCCTTAGATTGGCAAAGCCAAGCCCCCGAGCATGTCGGTCCGGCTTTAAACCAAGCCTCCGAGTGCGTCGGGTCCGGCTTAAACCAAGCCCCCGAGCGTGTCGAAGGGGGAGGGATGAATAGAAAGTAAAAAGAGACCCAGATGTAGGTCGACAGGAAGCCTGTCAAAAGGGAATCTTATTTTTATTAACTATGAATTACAAGAGGATAGAGTATAGCTTTTTTATTTTGATACAAGGCTCCTAAGGGTAGAAGCGACGTAAGTGCTCAATGTTCCAGGGGTTCGGCACGCACTGGCCATCGGCCCATTGGAGGCGATAGGTCGCCGGTCCAATGACCTCCTGAACTATGAAGGGGCCTTCCCAAGGTGCCGAAAGCTTGTGTATGTCCTTGGTGTTCTGAATTCGCCGCAGGACCAGGTCGTCGATGTTGAAGGAACGTTCCCGCATGTTGCAGTCGTGGTAGCGACGTAGCTGCTGCTCATGACGGGTATGGCACATCAGCATGGCTAGACGATGCTCTTCGAGGCTGTCAAGGTTGACTTTGCGTGTTTGCTCCACTTTGCCCTCGTCGAAGTGCTGGATACGAGGGGCCCCGAAGGCAACGTCAGTGGGGAGGATGGCCTTTGACCCGTAGACCAGGAAGAATGGGGAGTAACCTGTGGCCGAGCTAACCTAAGTCCGGAGACCCCAGATGACATGAGGAAGCTCTGCTAGCCACCTAGTGGCCTAGGGTGACGCGTCGTCAAAGATCCGATCCTCGATAGCCTGTAGAACCATGCCGTTGGCACGCTCGACCTGGCCGTTGCACCATGGGTGCGCCACCGAAGAGTAGTAGACATTGATGAGGCTGTCTTGGCAAATGTCCCAGAAATCAGCCCCTGTGAAGCCTGTGCCAAGGTCGGTGACAATCCTGTTGAGGACCCCAAGACGATGGGTGATCTCCTCGACCAACTTGGCCACCTCCTTCGACGTAACACTAGATACAGGCCTGACCTCGATCCATTTGGTGAACTTGTCCACCGCTACGGTGATATGCTTGTAGCCGTCGGGAGCGGTCTTGAAAGGTCCCACTGAATCAAGGCCCCATACTATGAAGGGCCAGGGTGGGGGGATGGTCCGCAGGGCCTGGGCTGGCATGTGCTGCTGCTTGGCGAAGAACTGGCACCCCTTGCATCGCCGGACAAGGTCCTGAGCATCAGCCATGGCGGTGGGCCAGTAGAAGCCCGACCTGAAAGCTTTTCCCACCAGGTTGGCGGAAGCGGCGTGGTTGCCGCACTCGCTGCTGTGGATTTCCTCTTGGAGCCTGAGACCTTCAGATCGTAGGATGCACTTCATTAGTACACCATTGGAGGCGGACCTCCGGTAGAGTTCTGTTCTAATGACGATGTAATTGACGCTGCGCGTTGTGACCTTCTCGCGCTCTGCCTTCTTCTCGGGAACCCGATGCTCGAGGATGAAGGCGAGGATGTCAAGGCACCAATCATCTTCGGCCTCAGCCATGAGGACGTCACGGGCACCTGGCAGGGTCGCATCGTCGGCTGGTGACTCTGGGTCGGAGAGAAGTTTTATGGTAGCCTTGCATTGGTCTTGGACAAACACACCGGCCAGAATCAACACGCGCTTGGAGCCGAGCTTGGAGAGGACGTCAGCCGCTACGTTGTTGTTGTGACAGATGTGGTGGAACTCGATCCCCTCGAAGTGACATTCGAGCTTGCGCACCTCGACGCAGTAAGCGTCCATCGTGTCCTTTTGGACGTCGCAGGCCTTGTTGACTTGGTTGATGACAACTTTGGAGTCGCCGTATGCTATAATACACTTGATCCCTAGGGAGACAGCAATGCGTAGCCCATGGATAAGGGCTTCGTACTTAGCGCTGTTATTTGACGCTTTGTAGTGGATCTATAGGACGTACTTCAAGTGATCGTCCAGTGGCGAGATGAAGAGCACGCCTACTCCCACTCCTTTGAGGTTCAGGGAACTGTCGAAGTACATCTTCCAATGTTCAGGCTTCTCCAATGATGGAGGTTGCTGGATCTCTGTCCACTCAGAGATGAAGTCGGTGATGACCTAGGACCTTATGGCTTGCCTTGGGCGGAATTCGAGGTCGAGCTCACCCAGCTCGATGGACCACTTGACGATGCGTCCAGTGGTGTTGTGGCTGCACAGGATCTCACCGAGGGGGAAGGCCGAGACGACCTTGATCTTGTGCACCTAGAAGTAGTGCTGAAGCTTGCGCGAGGTGACGAGGAAGGCGTAGAGCATCTTCTGCGGCTACGAGTATCTAGTCTTGCTATCTGACCAGACCTCGCTGACGTAGTAGACATCTGCCTTCTTCAGGTCGCGCTGCCACCAGAACCGAGCTGACCACCAGAGTGGTCGAGGAGATGTAGAGTAGAAGCCTTTCCTTCGGCGCTGAGGGCACCATCACCAGGGGCGATGTGAGGAAGGGCTTGAGCTTTTCCAGTGCCTGATCGGCCGCTTCTATCCAGACGAACTTGTCCACCTTCTTCAACAGCTTGAAGAAGGCCAGGCCTTTCTCTCCAAGTTTGCTGATAAATCGACCTAGGGCTGCCATCATGCCGGTGAGCTTCATGACGTCCTTCTTCCCAGTTGGTCGTTTCATCTTGCGGATGGCATCCACCTTGGTGGGATTCGCCTCAATGCCCCGGTTGCTGACCATGAAGCCCAGGAGCTTGCCGGACGGGACACCAAAGACGCACTTCTCTGGATTGAGCTTCTAGCGATAGTGGCAGAGGTTGGCGAAGGTCTGGGCGAGGTCAGCTATGAGCTTATCCTCCTGGGTGGTCTTGACGACGACATCGTCGGCGTAGGCCTCCACGTTCTCGCTGATCTGGGACTCCAAACACTTCTGGATGGCCTTCTGTTAGGTCGCGCCAGCGTTTTTGAGATCGAAGGTCATGGTCGTGTAGCAGTAGATGCCGTGCGGCGTTATGAACGCTGTCTTGTCTTGGTCAGAGACCTTCAGGGCTATCTGGTGATACCCTGAGTTGCAGTCGAGGAAGCATAGCAGGACGCTCCCGGCCGTGGAGTCCACGACTTGGTCGATTCGAGGAAGGGGGAAGGGGTCTTTAGGGAAGTGCTTGTTGAGATCGGTGTAGTCGATACACATTCTCCATTGACTGGTTTTCTTGGGTACATTCATGGATGAATCCGGGAGCTAGGAGCTTTATTATCTCTACCCTAATGACGTCCTTACGATCTTTTACAAAGCGGCACAGCTTCTGCTTGACAGGCTTGGCCGTCTTGCTTACTTCCAAGGAGTGCTCAGCCAGCTCCCTGGGGACACCCGGCATATCCGATGGACTCCATGCGAATATATCTGCATCATCCCGGAGGAAACTGGTGAGCGCGAGTTCCTATTTCTCCCCGAGGTTGTCGCCGATGACCACCGTCTTCTCTGCGTCGGGCAGGCCGAGGCGGACTCTCTTCGTCGATGGCACGACGTCCAGAGTAGTGTCTGTGCACTGCTGCTCCAAGATGGTCAGGTCGCTCGGAGCGACCTTCTTGGCCTCAGCGACCAAGACTGCAGAGGCGTCGACGCAGGTGGAGGTCACGGCGATGTCGAGGGCCTCGAAGTTGCACTTGAAGGAGACCATGAGGTCGCCGTAGACGGAGAGGACCGCCTTTGGTGCAGGCATCTTCAACACCCAGTAGGTGTAGTGTGGGATGGCCATGAATCTGGCCAGCATCGAGTGACCTAGGATCATGTGGTAGGAGGACTTGAAGTCGGCGACCTCAAAGTTGAGGTACTCTGTGCGGAAGTTGTCTTCTGTGCCGAAGGTGATAGGGAGGGAGACCCGACCCAGGGTGTAGGCCGCTTTCCCCGGGACGATGCCATAGAAAGGCTCGTCGCACGCCGTGAGCTTGTTGAAGTCGAACTTCATCTTCTTCAGCATCTCGACGAAGATGATGTTGAGCCCGCTCCCCCATCGATGAGGTTCTGGGAGAGCAGGGCCCCCTCCACCGTGGGCTCGATGACGAGTGGGTAGGACACGAGAACTAGGATGTGGACCCAGTGATCAACTCTGGAGAACGTGATCGCCTGCTCAGACCAACGCAGAGGCGCCGTTGGCTGGGTGTGCATGAGGTGGACCTCGCGCTTATCCTTGCGGTAGCGCCTTCTGCTGACATGGGATTTGAGACCTCCGGCGATCATGTTGATCGTTCGAGTAGGTGGCTAGAAGGGCCCATTGGGGTTGCCTGTCAGAGGTGGAGGTGGCAGGTCGCGCTCGTCACGGTGAGCTTCGGGGTGTGGGTCGTCACGGCGGCTGTCACAGCGATCATCATGGCGGTCATCACGGCATTCTCAGTCGTCGTGATCGTCGCGCTGTTCCCGCCGGTTGTCGCGGTGGTAGTTGTTGTTGTAGTGGCGCGAAGAGGATCGGTCACCATCTTTCTTGGATCGCTTGGGGTCCTTAGGGGTGCTGAAGGCATTCTTGAACTGCGAGCACTCACAGATGGTATGATTGGACCCCTCGTTGAACCTGTAAAGGCTGTCGAGCGTTGCGTCGAACTCTTCCTGGTTGAACGTCGAAGGTTGACGCCCCTCAGCCGCTAGCACCTCGGAAGGTCGCTTTTGCATCTTGGAACCAGAGTCCCCAGCTGCACCGGATGTGCCAGCGTCGTGCCTAGCGTCAGCGTCGAATTGGTTCACCATCACCTCATCGGTGTCGATGAACTTGTTGACGACCTCCATGAGGGCAGCAACGGTGGTGGCACCAGATTCGTGGATCTTCTCAAAGATCTTGCGATCCTTGATGCCCTTCTTGTAGCTCTCGATGACCTGGTCGTCTCTGACACCAACACAGGTGTTACGGTTGTCGAAGAACCGGTTGGTGTAGTCACAGAGCCGCTCCTTAGGCTTCATGATGATCCTCCCGAGGTTGAAAGCGTTTCCAAGGCGATTGTAGGTCGCCTGGAAGTTGGAGGTGAAGGCCTGGGACAGGTTGGCCTAGGATTTGATGCTGCCAGCTGGGAGCTTGTTGAGCCAGAGCAACGGGGCCTCACCCATCACTAGTGGGAAGTAGGCCGCCATGTGGTCGAAGTCGCCACTAGCCGCCTTGACGGTGACGTAGTAGGTCGACAGCCAGATGTTGGTGTCGGAGCGCCCATCATAGTTCTGGATGTTTGGCTTAAAGTTGTTGGGGTAGTCCACCGATCTAAGTCGAGGAACAACACGGGGAAGGCAGTGATGGCTATGTTGTCGACGTCGCCTCCAGCTTGAGCGGCATTCCTGGGGATGGAGTGTACGCTGCGCTCTGGGACGACGACCTGGGAACGTGGTTGGCGATCCCGGTTGCCGCGGGCGACCTTCAGGTTGTCGTACTGCTCTTCGTACACGACACATCGCCGGTTCTCGATGTCGTGGCGGTCGCGCTGCTCGCGCTCCATGATGCGATGGACGGCGCCGGGGGCTGTACTCGTGGCCGTACTTCGCGTGATGGCGCAGCTCCCGCTCCTCGCGCTCGCGGTGGCATTGGTCAATGTAGCCGCATGCATCGCGGGTGCGCCTGTTGTTGTCGAGGTTGACACGGAGGTCACCACCGTTGGCGCCGTTAGCCTGGCGGTTAGGCTGCTCGGGGTTGTGCTGATGGACCTCCTCCGGGATGGGTGGAAGGTTGCTGCGCCGAGGTCAATGAGATCGACTGTGTGAGTGATTGGTCGACGAAGATGCGGCACACTTGGAAGCCGCACTCTTTTCTTCTACCAGGGCCGTGGCGACCCGATGGTAGGCGATGCCCGCCTCGGCCTTAGGTGTCAGCTGAGCTTGCTGGAGACGCGTGATGGCGGCACCCAGGTTGGCTTGGGGGCTGTTGAACGTCGGGAGCCGTGCCTCCTCGAACTCGAGGCGAAGGTCTCGAGCGCAACGGGGGACTGCACGACGTTGTTCTTCTGCACGTCGCTGGGCACGGAGTGTGTTTCCTTGGATGCACGCCGCCTCCTTAGAGTCCATCATGCCGTGACGTGGGGGCTCGTTTTCCGAGACAATGAGCACCTGGCGGAAGACGATGTCTGAGTCGTTGGGGGGAGATGCGGACCCGAACCTTCTAGAACTCACCGCAGTCCGGGGACTGGGGAGGTCGTGTAGCGCGGTGGGGTGCTCTTTGTCGATCTTCTTCCGCAGGCGACATCCGCGGAGAGTGTGCCTCGCACCCTTATCGTAGGTGCAAGGTACGTCGAGAGGGACGCTCCGGGCACGAGGTGCAGGGTTTAGGTCGCCAGAGGGCCGCCGCCAAGATTGGATCTGGGGAGGCTTGGACATCTGGCAGAGACGGACGCCGGGTGAAGATTGAAGGCCGAAGGGGAAGGTATCGAGGCGTAGCACCAGCTGCGCTGAGCGTTGAGGTCGCTTGTAGATCTCCAGGGTTTCCTGCGTCATGCTGATGACGCGCTCCATCCCCTGGACAAGGTCGTAGGTTCTGGGCGGGTGGGTCTACGACACTAGATCGGAAACAGTGGTGGTGATGGGCGCCATCGCGACCTTCTCTGTGGCCGCTGGGGAAGATGCGGCCGCCGGAACAGGAGAGGTCGTCGTGAAGGAGCCGAAGTAGATCTCCCCAGGGTTGGCAAGGATGGCCGCCATGCTTGCCGAGAAGACAACACCAGATCGGGCCACCATGCTGCACAGCGAGCTCCCGATCGCCCCTACCTGGCGTGCCAACTATCAGGGGTTGAGACCTGGATAGATCCGCCAGGGGGCTACCCAAGTGGTTTGCAGGTTAATGGAGAGGATCGGGAACTAAGAGCGTAGGTGGTAGTTCACGTGATGAACTCGGAACACGGCAAGTATGGCGAGGAATACGGGGACACGAGGGTTTAGACCGGTTCAGGCCTCCAGAGAGTAAAACCCTATGTCCAGTTTTGGTCGTGGAATTATGTGGGAGCGAGGATGTAGATGTCCCCTCGAATGAAGCTCTAGGCCACCTTATATGGGCAGCAGGCTAGGGTTTCCAATCGAGGTCGGTGGACCCGTATCTGGGTCGGTTACAAGATGGAAAGCTATCTTCCAGGATTACAACGAGTATCCCGAGATACTCGGACCTACAGGCGGTGCCACGCCGCATACTGTTGCCTGACTTGCACTCTAAGTAGCGCGGATCCTCTGGGATCGAGATAAGGTCGCCCATAGTCGTCGGGTCTATGGATAAGGTCTTCGGGCCCATTTGCAGGTAGGCGGGCTTCTGGCAGGTCGAACCCACTTGTCAGGGACCTCTGGGACACTGGCCGGTGGGGACCTAGGGGTACCCATGTCTCTCACCACCTATCTCAAAGTGTGTGTATTTTTCTCTCCCTCCTTCTTGAGAACATTATTTTTCCAATGACCATTTTGACGAGTCTCGGTAAGAGCATGAGAAGCTTGTCTTGTTTTGATAATATCTCGATTATAATATTTTGGTAGGACTAAGCTTTTCCCAAAAGCTCCATATAAAACCTTCCACTTGTACATATATTGAGAGGGGAAAGGAGTAGAACAAATAGGCTTGAGAGACTTGTTGAGATGAGAGTTCATGAGCAAGATGCAAGGATGTTTAAATTTTTGAACTTGGTTTAGCTCTTTTTCTTCTTATCTTGCACTTCATTTCAAATTTTCTGAGAATTATTTAAGATTTGGGAGCATGATTAACTTCTTGTGGGAAGAGCTTAATTTATACCGACCCTGCGTAAGGATGAAGGCTAGTTATATTATGGAACTTTAACAAATATAAATTTAGAGAGCATTATGTTTTCTCATGTATGATCAAGTGCAGGGTATGAACATCGAAAGGCAACACTGATATCCATTGATGGCTTCGTGGGACATGGGTACCCTAGGGTCCCCACGGACCAGTGTCATGGCCGTCCCCGACAAGTGGGTCCGGCCCACCAGAAGACCAACCGACCTGACAGTGGGCCCAACAGACCTGATCTGTGGCCCCCACGACCTCCTGAAGACCTTATCCGGAATGACTACAAGACTTGACGTGCAAGGCAAGACAGCGGTGGATCCGACAGGCAGTGCGGCATATAAGGAAATAGTTGTAATCAAGTAGACTTAGGTCTCCTGGTCATAACCGATCAGGAGTCTGGGCGCCGACCTTGTTCCATGGCCAATATAAGACGGGCAGGGCGACTCCCAATGTACAACACCCCCAATCAATCAATCACCACTGATAACTGGACGTAGGGTTTTACTCTCTGGAGGCTCGAACCAGTATAAACTCACCGAGTTTCGTGTGCCCTTGCATAACCATCCAATCCTTAGCTTCCGATCGCCCCCATCTGAATCTAAACCACCGGGATTAACCCCCCTGTGGACTGTGCAGATCTAAACATCTCACAGTTGGCGTGCCAGTTGTGGGTAGATCGAAAGTTCTCCATGCAACTTCGATGGCTTCGTTCAACAACGTCATCTTCCCCGCCAGCATGGTGGACTTCCTCGCCAATCCCATCAACATCAGCTTCGGCTCTATGCCATCGAGATCCACCGCTCCAGCCGCCGGCCAAGTCGTCCTCGACAACGTCGCGGTAAAACCCGTTCAGCAGGTCGAATCCGACTTGCTGATGGAAGCCCACCCACCTACTCCTCGCGACATCATCGCGGGGCTCGATCATGTCGCAACCATGCTTGCAGACACGATCAAGTTCTGCGAAAGCGTCCAATGCTCGAGCAGTCCGACTCCGACTCCAACTCGCATGCCTCTTGGCCTGCGTAGCTCAGCCCGTGTGGCCTCCGACCACACGTGGAAGAAGATCCAGATCCAATCTGGGTCGCACTCGACTACCCCCAGGCTTTGATCTGTGGGAACCGCAGGGACCTCACAGATGATCCCTACCCTCTCCACAAGAAAGCCAAGCAAACTGCCCACTAGTGCCATGCTTTGAAGAAGCTCCACCGACCTACACCTCCTGCAGCAACCCCAGGTCGCCCAATCCATCCACCTGTGTAGTCTCCAGACTGTGGTGAGTTTCAGGTCGCCCGTGTCATCCTCACGCCCAACACCTACAGCGATGAGGTCTTGGCACATCGCGGTCTCTCCAATCGTGAGGTCCTCGTGGTCTAGACGGATGTGCCAGTCCAGGCTGGCGAAACCAACACTCAATGTCACCAGTGCGAAGCTGACAACGCCAATCGAGCTCTCCGCCGCCAGGATGAGGCCGACCAAGTCAATGTAGCAGCTCAGGCTGCCACAGCTGCAGCATGTGGTGGCCAAGTGCCACAGAACAACACACAGAACAACGCACAAGGCGCACCCGCAGGGGGTCAAGGTGTGGTCCAGCAGTAGGAGCAAGTTCAGATGCCACCTCCTCTAGGTCGCATGCGTGCACGCGACCTACGCAGGGACTTCGAAGAAGCTGGCCACGAGGTCTACGGCTGCCCCCAAGCCAACTCCGGGGCAACACTGGCGGAGATCCAACAATTAGGGGATACCCCGCAAATGCGGTGAGCTATCGCTAAGATCAGGGTCGCTATGGCTCAGGTCGAAGAAAGAAGCCAACGCTACAGCAGGTCAGAGCGCATCACACACTCAAGAAGTAGGTCGGTGCGAGACCAGAACAACAACAATGCCAGGCAAGCTTGTTGACGGTTGAAAAGTGCTGCTTTTACACCGTCAATACCTGCATAATATAATGGTAAAAAGATCATCAACACTAGAATAGGGCTTGATACTGATGATTTCCACAAGTGTTGGTGTTTCTAGCTTTTGTTGCAGAATGCACCAAAATATGAGCCAAATGGTACAGTTGAGAGCAAGTAGTCCAATGGCTATTAAAGGACGTCATCATAAACAATCTCAAATGCCAATTTGGACTGCACCATTGCAACGGGCTCGTCGAGACGATCGAAATGGACATATTATATGCCTATATCGGTGTTCGTGTGAAGGACTTAGGAAAAAGACAAATAGATGACGTCATCGTGGGATCCACATCGGCCGGACCATGTCCACATGTGCGCCACGTATGAACCTAGCACTGGCCAGCCGCCTCTGACGCGCACGTTGCGGTGCAGGCAGGCGGGTGCACAGGAGACGCCCACATGGCGGCCAGCCGCTGGCTCCCGCCCCCCTCACACGGATCGGTGATGCAAGCATGTGTGGCGGATCGGCTAAATGACGTGGCGCGCCCTGGTTGGTCTCCATTTCCTCACGCGGATCGCCGTCGTGGAGCGGACCGACCCCACCTGGGCCACGCGTCGCACATCCAGCCACAGAGAGGCACGCCTGCGGCGCTGGCGCCCGCACGCATGGAGCAGGCCGCTTGGGCCGGGACACGTGCAGCGCGACGATTGGCGCGGAGCGCGGTGCAGCACCGTACGGGAGAAGGCATGGGAAGCGCGGGTTGCCCCCGGTTCGCGCCCCGGTTTGCCCGGTTTGCTGCCCACCCGCCCGGATAAATCCTCTTTAGGACCGGTTTTCACTGCAGAACACATAGGATGCTCCGGTTCTTGCTGGTTCTGTCCCGGTTTCGCCCGGTTCTTGCTGCCACGTGTCACTACATGATTCACTGCGCCTAGGAGAACTACACAAGATGGAGCACTTGGAGCACAAAGGCAAACCACCCCCTCCTCTATAAATAGGAGGGGGCCCTCATTTGGGGCACACACTTCTCCTCCTCTTCATTTTGGCTTGGAGCCTCTCTCTTTAGGAGAGGAGAGCTCTTTGTATAGGATTAGTGCTAGGAAGTGAGGTGGGAGGCTTGAGGACATGTCATGTTCTTCATGAAATCTTCCTCAAGAACGATCCTCAATGGTGCCTTTGTTCTTCAACTAGACTAAAGTGAGTATTTCGACATTTCCTATTTAGACTAAAGTCGTACGCATGCTTAGTTGCTTTGTTCTTGTGTTTTTCGTTTGTTCTTGGTTTAAAGGCTTGTGTTCTTCGAACACAACCCTTCCGATCCAGTAGACTTAGATCATAAGTTTGCATCTAGTTTGCCAGCTTGTCTATTAGAGTAAAGTGAAGCTCCTGCATGTTTCTAGTTAGATCAAAGTGCATTCGTGATCTTGCATGAGTGATAGAGCATACCTTGAGCTAGTGCCAGTATCTCCCTCGCGGATTCATAGTAATAGTAAGTGGTGTAGACGTGGTGTCTGGACCATAAGCTATCCTTTGAAGACCACGTATGATCGTAGCGTAGAGGTAAGCCGCAGTGGTGACAGCCTGTTGGACCCTTTGCAAACCCTCTGCGTCGCGTACCGAGTTGGGCTCGTTGCCAGCACATTAGCCTTTTGCTTGATGCCTGAAGTGAGTGCTATACCCGAGAGACCGTGACTAGACTCTGCGCTCCGTAGAGGCAGATCCTTTCTACCTATCCTATCAATCAGTGTTGTGTCCTTGGATCGTCCATACTAGGAGTAGAAGATCGTGCACATCGTTCCTTGGATTCGATACCCTTGGAATACTCTCCTTCCTTGGGGAAGTGCTACAGCGGTATTTCCATGCGCTTGCGGTATACCCGGTTGTTCTTATACGCTTCCTCTAGGTGCGCAACTAGTGGTGACGCTAAGAAACGCCAATAAGCATTTCTGGCGCCGTTGCCGGGGAACGGTTGCTGTATCTATCTTCAAACCTAGTGGTCCTCGTATTTATCTGTTTCATTTTCTTCTACCTTCACCCCTGTTACCCATCAGATATCCTTTTTGTTTCTTTTCTTCTACCTTTACCCCTGCTACCCATGGTGAAGCTTTCCTGTAAAAGCATCACTACCCCTAGGGATGAGCTCCCAGAGCCACCGCCTTCTATGTGACTTTTCCTCACATTTGGCGTAGAGTTCCTTCCTAGAACCATCACGGTGGTTCGGAACATGTTCTTCTCTAGGTTACTAAGCGAGAACCCATATGCTCATCTACGTCATTTCGAGTACTTGTGTTCGTCCTTTGCCACCGCGAGCATGACACAGGATACCTTCATGTGGAAGTTGTTCCCGTACTCCCTTGTAGGGAAAGCAGAGCGATGGTACACATGCTCCGTACGTAGCATGAACGATAGTTGGGCTGAGCTTAGAGATAAGTTTTGTCTTGAGTTCTACCCTCCATCTCGTATTGCTGCTCTACGGGAACATATCCACCATTTTCGGCAGAAATAGAAGGAATCGATAGGTGACGCTTGGCATAGATTTTCATGCCTGCTCAATTGCGGACCTCCTTTATGGATACCTGACTCTCAGTTGCTTTGCAACTTTTATGATGGTCTCAACAAGCACTCTGCTTGTTGCCTTGATATTAGAGACCCATTTCTCCATAGGGATCCGACTGAAGGTAGGGAACTCCTAGATAGTTTTCCCACTTACCACCATGCAGTCGGGCCCAAACTCCACCAGGAACCCGAGCCTATCCATGAGAGCCCCTCAACATCCAAGTCCAAGTCTTCATCTTCCGAATCCCAAGACTTGTCTGTTGAGCCCTCTTCCGAACCCCGAACGCCAAAGAATGAAGAAATTCAACCTTCGGTGCCCACTAGCAAATTCGAGGATGACCCATCTAGAAATCCTTCAGACACCTCGAATTCTGTTGATGCCCAATTAGGGGAGGATCCTTATTCTGTCCATACCGATCATTCTAGAAATCTTTCGACAGAACCTTCCCTTAGGCCTGCGGTGCCTCCTCTACCTCCTGATCCTCCTGACGAAGCATATCCTAAGGAGGCCATGAGGGAAGAATGGTCAGAGGGAGTGACACGATTTTCCGAGGCAACTTGGAATAGTTCACCTTCTCTGGTTGTCCCTTGCTCTATCAGAGGCACAGTCATAGAGGCCCATTATAACCCCATCATGGAGGTTAACATTTTGCCATGGCACTTAGCGGAAACTCTTTTGGGCAGAGTCCCACTAGCACCATCTGACATGCTCCTCAAGACTTGTCCCTTTGAACACGTTCTTGAATGTCGGGGGATAGCCAGTGCCGTGCTGCTTATCATAGACGGGATCAAGGCTAGCTTAGTTTCACATCTTCGATGTCCTTGATCTCGATCTCCTCCTAGGCTCCCCTTTCGAGCCACTCTTTGACACATCTTTAGGGAGCCTAGATGATAAGCTTAGGGTAGTCGCTTCTGCCACTGCTACCCCTTGTCCGGGACATCCTATGGCAAAGCCTCTTCCTCAGAAAAATCCGCTCGAGAAGATGACGCATACATCTCCGTTCGCATCATCCGAGCCCGTTCTCATTAAGATTGTTGAATGTTCTGCCCCTCATGAGGATGACTCGGGAGATTCTCTTCACCTTTGTGAAGACAAACGATCATCACCACTCTCGACCGAGTTTCAGCCTCTTCCCACTGGCCCGTATCATGTTGCTTTCGATCATGATTGAGAGTCAACATCGAGCTTCCACGATGACTCTCTTGAGATGGAGAATTCATGGGCCATGGAACCCTTCGAGGCACTGACTCTGGAGTCCGGAGGAAAGGATTCCATGCACAAGCATGGTAGTTTCATTCTTGACTCACCAAACAGACCATGCTCGCATCATGTCCCTCTAGAGTCAGACATGCTTAGTGAATTGAGCACGCATGAGGGCTGCAATCACCTTATGGTCCTCTTTTGTAGAAAGTTTAGAAGGTTGGTTGTAGATGTATATGTTTACCATAAGCATATCAGATTTCGTGTGTGCACTGTGGTACTAACCTTGCAGCTGAAGCTTCATTGATACATCAAGGATTGGTAGTGAGACGGGAATGACACCACCAATGATAGCTGCAAGAAGAAGTTCCCATGGTCGAGCTTATGACCTTAAATAAATAAAGCACTACCAGGAGATAGCCTGGATTAGGTTAGGTTTTATTTCCCTTTTCGAATAAAAGCAAGAACATGTTTTTAGGATAAGTTGTCCTTCGGGTATTTTTGGGCACTAACCTTTCAGGTGGAGATTGAAAAGAAAGATGGACAGGTGATGCCTACGAACATGTGAGCCACATCAGCTGCAACACCTAGATACACTTTGGTGAGGGAACGTTTACAAAGGGAAACTTGATCACCACACACTTGAGTTTTGTTGCCTAGCAATGCAAACTTCAAGTGTGGGGGAGGTATGTGAGCATCCTGAGTAAAGTTCCTCCTCTACCAAATCTTATCCTGGTGTGGCGATGATGTTAGCTCTTGCATCTTGCCCTCTAGCTAGGTAAGTCCTGCTTTTGACATTAAACAAAGCCCTTTCGGGAGGTTCCTGAGGTTCACCGTCTTATGCTCATGCTTATGTCCCTTGTTGACAATAGCTTGATCATGCATTGATGCATCTTTTATCTTTGTTCATATGCTTTGGTTTGAATGTTTGAGTATACATGCATTCATAGACTGTTTTAAATTAAGCATGGTGCTTAGGTTAAAGCTGTCTTCTTCAGTCAAAACAAGACATGGTGTCGAGTTTTGATTGATGAACTTTAGAGTTATATCTTCATGGATCTCGGTTGCATGCATGCTGACTAACCCCTGCAGAAAATTGTCAAATTTGAATGGGTAAGTCATTGAGCTGAATTCAAACAGGAAGGTAAGTTGAGGTGTCGGATTCATGTTGCACAACATGCAAAGGTGGTACATATGACCTCTCAAAGGTCCATGGTAAGTATATTCCCCTATATGCATTAAGTGTAACCTTGGTCTAACCCTTTCGAGCAAATGACATGGTGACAATAAAACAAAATAAAAACAACAAAAATATTTGAATTTGAATAAAGGCTCTATGGTTCTCGAACCAGTAGAGTCAATCTTTTGTTCTTATTTGTCATTTGAAGAACAGCATCAGGTTCAACCACTAGTGTGGGGGAGTTCTCTCAAGCTCATCATCGACATATCCACTTGAGAAGTCCCACACAGGAGTTGCACAACATCGACTACGCCTTCATGATAGGAGCAAGGTAAACTGTTGTGAGATGGCTGCCCTCCAGTCAGCCAAATCACCACTGGTCTTCCTTATCTCCTATCCTTCAGAAGTGATGGTATGTGCACCCTCTATCTTATCCATGAGTTTGTTTGAATTTCAATTCATATCCTTTAAACCAAACTCAGTGGTTGGTGTTATGCTTGCTCTACATGATTCCTGTGGTTGGCTTGCATATGTTTTATTCCTTACTTATCATCTTGATGCTTGTGAACAAATATCATTAGGGAACTCATGCTTATCTAAGTAGTTGACGTTTGTGATATGGTTTGATGATATGATCTTCGCTCTTTATGTTTGAGTGCTTGGGAATTTTATTTGAAAACATAAAAACCCTTTGCAAAGCTCCTCTTTGATATGCCACCGTCCTACTAGAGCCATATGATATAGTTGAAAACCTTGTACTCATAAGCTACTTGTTATAGCATTGAGCTTTGTCAAATTCTGTGACCCTTGTGAGAATTCTTTTCATTACTTTCATGATCAAAATTCATGTGCACACCACCTATTTCCCCTTGCTATGCTTCTACATTGGAAGTTAGCATTGTATCATTCATCCCTTTCATGAGAATAAAGCTCCATATGTGGTGTAACATCTCTCTCCAAAAGTATCCTTCAAAAGGGACATGGGCTATGAAAAAAAAAGAAAAGAAAAGAGAGACACATGCTCAAGGCATGATGAAAGAAAAAAAAAAGAGAAGAAGAAAGAATAGCCCATGTCCAAAATAAAGGAGAAATAGGGGAGAGATGAGATCATGCAGAAAGGAGTTTCATGATTTTGATGGTAATAACTAGTGTCCATTCCGGGGCTAGTGTCCACCTTACCATCTACCAACTCTCATCATACATGTATGGTAATGTCTAGCACCCATTCCGGGCCTAGTATCCACCTTACCATACTCGCCATACCCATACATGTGCACATCTTGATCTGATTGTATGATTTGATTTTCTCTGTGGATTTAGTCTTTGACTTTGCAATATATGTGATGCAAGTATACCTTATCCTTTATCCTACCCTGAGCTCCACATATAGCCATCATTAGAAGTAGGGTGAAGAAAGGCAATCTAATGCCTTGGTGAGGACATATACATATTGAGCGATCTGAGAGTATCAAATGAGGAGCTAAGCAAGGTTTCTTTGAAAATTTATTGCAAAACCCCAAGTTACTTGACATGATGAGCAGGAGTGATTTGATCCATGACCGTTCCATTCATCGACCACCCAAGATAGCATGATAGACACTTCAGAGTTCACAAGTGCAAGGTATGGTTTGGAATATCTCTTATGCTCGCTTCATACCTTTGGATATCATGTCTCACCTTGATCAGACTCCCTTTACTCGGGGCGAGCAAATGTCAAGTGTGGGGGTGTTGTTGACGGTTGAAAAGTGCTGCTTTTACACCATCAATACCTGCATAATATAATAGTAAAAGGATCATCAACACTAGAATAGGGCTTGATAGTAAAAGGATGATTTCCACAAGTGTTGGTGTTTCTAGCTTTTGTTGCAGAATGCACCGAAATACGAGCCAAATGGTATAGTTGAGAGCAAGTAGTCCAATGGCTATTAAAGGATATCATCATAAACAACCTCAAATGTCAATTTGGACTGCACTATTGCGACGGGCTCGCCGAGACGATCGAAATGGCCATATTATATGCCTACATCGGAGTTTGTCTGAAGGAGTTAGGAAAAAGACAAATAGATGACGTCATCGTGGGGCCCACATCGGCCGGACCACGTCCACATGTGCGCCACGTGTGAACCTGGCACTGGCCAACCGCCTCTGACATGCGCGTTGCGGTGCAGGCAGGCAGGTGCGCAGGAGACGGCCACGTGGCGGCCAGCCGCTGGCTCCCGCCCCCTCACACGGATCGGTGATGCAAGCATGTGTGGCGGATCGGCTGGATGACGTGGTGCGCCCTGGGTGGTCTCCATTTCCTCACGCGGATCACCGTCGTGGAGCAGACAGACCCCACCTGGGCCACGCGTCACCCATCCAGCTGCGTAGAGGCGCACCTGCGGCGCTGGCGCGCGCATGCGCTGAGCGGGCCGCTTGGGCCGGGACACGTGCAGCGTGACGATTGGCGCGGAGCAAAATCGGTGCAGCACCGTACCAGAGAAGGCGTACGAAGCGCGGGTTGCCCTCGGTTCGTGCCCCGGTTCGCCCGGTTTGCTGCCCAGCCGCCTGGATAAATCCTCTTTAGGAGCGGTTTTCACTGCAGAACACATAGGATGCTCCGGTTCTTGCTGGTTCTGGCCCAGTTTCACCCGGTTCTTGCTGCCACGTGTCACTACATGATTCGCTGCGCCCAGGAGAGCTGCACAAGATGGAGCACTTGGAGCACAAAGGCAAGCCACCCCCTCCTCTATAAATAGGAGGGGGGCCCTCACTTGGAGCACACACTTCTCCTCCTCCTCTTCATTTTGGCTTGGAGCCTCTCTCTTTAGGAGAGGAGAGCTCTTTGTATAGGATTAGTGCTAGGAAGTGAGGTGGGAGGCTTGAGGACATGTCATGTTCTTCATGACATCTTCCTCAAGAACGATCCTTAGTGGTGCCTTTGTTCTTCAACTAGACTAAAGTGAGTATTTCGACATTTCCTATTTAGACTAAAGTCGTATGCATGCTTAGTTGCTTTGTTCTTGTGTTCTTCGTTTGTTCTTGGTTTAAAGGCTTGTGTTCTTCGAACACAACCCTTCCGATCCAGTAGACTTAGATCATAAGTTTGCATCTAGTTTGCCAGCTTGTCTATTAGAGTAAAGTGAAGCTCCTGCATGTTTCTAGTTAGATCAAAGTGCATTCGTGATCTTGCATGAGTGATAGAGCATACCTTGAGCTAGTGCCAGTATCTCCATTGCGGATTCATAGTAATAGTAAGTGGTGTAGACGTGGTGTCTGGACCATAAGCTATCCTTCGAAGACCACATACGACCGTAGCGTAGAGGTTGGCCGCAGTGGTGACAGCCTGTTGGACCCTTTGCAAACCCTCTGTGTCGCGTACCGAGTTGGGCTCGTTGCCAGCACATTGGCCTTGTGCTTGGTGCCCGAAGTGAGTGTTATACCCGAGAGATCTTGACTAGACTCTGCGCTCGATCGAGGCAGATCCTTTCTAGCTATCCTATCAATCAGTGTTGTGTCCTTGGATCGTCCATACTAGGAGTAGAAGATAATGCACATCGTTCCTTGGATTCGATACCCTTGGAATACTCTCCTTCCTTAGGGAAGTGCTACAGTGGTATTTCCGTGCGCTTACAGTATACTTGGTTGTTCTTATACGCTCCCTCAAGGTGCGCAACTAGTGGTGACGTTAAGAAACGCCAACAAAGCTCTTCAGCAGCCCGCTGCAGAGGGAGGCGGCGAGAACGAAGTGGTGCAGCAACCCAACCCAAGACCTCAAGGCGGAGGACCTCAGGGTGTAGGGAACGTGCCGATCTAGGTCGGAAAAAATATCTCAGCCAACCCGTAGCAGCCACGACATGATGAGCATGAAATCCAGCGCCGTGCAAACTACGATCGCATCAATGGTCGTCCAGACCCTCTTGATGCTAACAATCCGCTGCAAGCAACCGACCTCCGGGCGATGCATGATGTAGAGCTCCAGTGACGTGCCTACTATGACCAGCTCAATGGCGCGCCCGACAACCTGTACGACGCCCCCTCGGGACCTGGTGCAGACAACCAGCCAGGCTCTAGCAACGTCAACAACTTCACGGCCTTCTCATGATGTCTCCACAAGTTGAACTATCCCAAGGAGTTCAAGCCTAACATCGACAAGTACGACGGTCGCTCTGACCCAAGTATCTAGTTGAACATGTACAGCATCGCTGCTCAGGCAGTGGGTGGCAACGAAGACCACATGGCGGGATACTTCCCCTTGGCCATGGGCCAAGCGCCACTCTTGTGTCTCAACAACTTACCAGATGAGTACATCTCATCCTGGGCGACCTACCAGGCGACCTACAATCGACCTGGAAACACGCACCACCTCGCAAGGGTGACCATGAAACTAGTGAAACCCACTGGGACTACACCAACCAGTTCTTCGAGAACAGCAACGAGCTCACTGGAGTCAAGGATGATGACGTCATGGCTGCATACAAGAAAGGCATCACCAACATCAAGCTCTTCGAGAAGATCCATGAAGCAGGAGCCAAGACCATCGCTGACCTTATGGAATACATCGGCAAGCTCGTGGATACTCAAGATGCGGTGATCCACGACTTCAAGGGGATCAGAACCAAAGAGATGTTCGGGGCACTGGCCCCTGACGGTGCTAGAAAGTCGCGCAAGCGCTCCAATGAGGTCTTATTGGCCAACTCCAGCTTCATGCGCCCTGAGTTCCAGGCAACTCTAGACGACGTGTGCCAGTTTCACCAAGGAGCCAAGCACTCCATGCGTGATTGCATAGAACTGAAGCGCGCTCTGGGCGTGCCAGAAGAATTCAAGCTGCCAAAGAAGGCCAGCAACAACGATAACCGCTACAACAACAACCAGCGCTATGCAGAACCACGTGCCTGATTGGCGTGATGACCGGGACAGGCGACCTTATTGCCATGATCACCATGATGACAGAGACCGCCACGATGATCGTCACGACAACTGTTGTGATGATCATCGTGATGACCACCGCGACGACCGTAGGAACGACAGCAACAACGACCGCCGCAAAGACGACGACCGCCATAACGAGAGGACACCGCCATGACCACCTTCGAGTGGCAACCCTAATGGTGCCTATCAGGCACCCAATAGGGAAATCAAATTCATCGTGGGATGTCGCAGGAGTGCCCAAACCCAAAGACAGCAACGCGCCGGAGTTCGAGAGATCGGTCTCGTCAACACAGAAGCTCCGAAACCCCTAAGGTGGTCGGAGTACCCCATAACCTTCTCCAGGGAAGACCAATGGGTGCACATACCAGGACCCTGGACCTACCCGTTGGTTGTCAACCCTACGGTGGACGGAGTCATGCTCCCCAAGACATTCATCGACGGAGGCAACAGTCTCAACATCATATTCACCGAAACACTGAAGAAGATGAAGTTCGACTTCAGCAAGATGACAACCTACGACGAACCCTTCTACGGGGTCGTGCCCGGCAAGGCGACATATCCTCTGGGACGTGTCTGCCTCCAGTTACCATCGGGACAGAAGCCAACTACTGCACAGAGTGGCTAACGTTCCAGGTCGCGGACTTCCGCTCCTCCTACCATGCCATCCTAGGTCGTCCGATGCTGGCTCGGTTCATGGCCATCCCGCATCACACGTACCTCATCATGAAGATGCCAGCGCCCAACAGAATCCTTTTCATCTACGGGGACATCATGGTCTCCTACAGATGCGAGGACGAGACCATCGACCTCGCGTCGACGTCGGCCTACATAGCTGCTGCTTCGATCATGGTCACTAAAGCCGCCAAGGTTGACACCACGACGCTCACAGTGCCTGAGCAAAAGCGCACCCCAACTGCCTTGGATGCTAATCTAGTAGTGAAGAAAGTTTGTCTCGGCCTGCCCGAAACAACCAAAGAAGTCACCATTGGGGCCAACCTGGACCCGAAATAGGAACTCATGCTCACCAGCTTCCTCCAGGACAACGCTGACATATTCGCATGGAGTCCATCCGATATGCCTGCTGTCCCGAGGAATCTGACTGAGCACTCCCTCGACGTAAGCAAGACCGCAAGACCTGTCAAGCAGAAGCTCTGGCGCTTCGCGAAGGACCGAAGGGAGGCCATAGGGGTAGAAATCTGCAAGCTCTTAGCTGTAGAATTCATTCGTGAATGTAAACAACCGGTTTGGTTAGCCAACCCGGTGCTTGTACCCAAGAAAACTAGTGGATTAAGGATGTGTATCGATTACACTAACCCCAACAAACACTGCCCTAAAGATCCCTTCCCTCATTCGCGCATCGATCAAGTCGTGGACTCCACGGGCGGCAGCACCCTGTTGTGCTTCCTTGACTGCTATTCGGGGTATCAATAGATACCCTTGAATCCCGACGACCAAGACAAAATGGCATTTATAACACCCTGTGGCATCTACTGCTACAAAGTCATGACCTTTGGCCTGAAAAACGCTTGTGCCACGTACCAGAAGGTGATCCAGAGGTGCCTAGCATCTCAACTCCACGAAAATGTGGAGGCGTACGTCGACGACGTGGTTGTCAAGACCAAGATCGAGGAGAACCTCATCGCCGACCTCAAGCAGACCTTCACCAACCTTCGTACCTACCAATGGAAGCTGAATCCGACCAAGTGTGTCTTCGGTGTCCCCTCCAGGTTGCTCTTGGGCTTCATGGTCAGGAACCGAGACATTGAAGCCAACCCTGCGAAGATCGACGCAATACGCAACATGGCCAGACCATCTTGCAAAAAGGACGTCATGAAGCTCATTGGCATGATGGCGGTTCTAGGTCGTTTCATCAGCAAGATCGGAGAAAAAGGCCTACCCTTCTTCAATCTATTGAAGAAGGCTGATAAGTTCGTGTGGGACGATGAAGCTCAATAAGCCTTTGACAAGCTAAAGGAATCTCTCACCTCACCGCCGATAATGACGTCGCCAAAGCCGAAGGAAACGCTACTCCTCTACATCACCGTGACCACTAATGTGGTCAGCACCATCCTTGTTGCAGAACGAGCAGAAGAAGGGCATGCCTATCACGTCGAACGACCTGTTTACTACGTGAGTGAGGTCCTGGCCGACGCTAAAACACACTACTCCTAGCCTAAAAGTTGCTCTATGCGCTTTTGATCACATCAAGAAAGCTCTGACACTACTTCCAACCTCACTCCATCAAGGTGCCATCAGCCTTCCCGCTAGGGGAGATTCTTCGCAACCGAGACGCCAATGGGCGCATCATCAAGTGGTCCGTTGAGCTCAGTGAGTTTGACCTTGAATTCTGCACCAGGTAGTCTATCAAGTCTCAAATCCTTGCTGACTTCGTGTCAGAGTGGACGGAAATCCAGATCGCTTCGCCCGCGGAACGACCTGAGCACTAGATCATGTACTTCGACAGTGCACTCAACCTTGTGCTGGTGCTGGTGTGTTGTTCATCTCACCCAAAGGTGATCAACTCAAGTATGTGCTTCAAATTCACTACATGGCCTCCAACAATGGAGTTGAGTACGAAGCTCTCATCCATGGGCTCCGTATCGCTGTGTCCCTAAGCATCAAGCGACTCATCGCCTATGGCGACTCCAAGGTCGTCGTAGAGCAAGTCAACAAGAACTGGGATTGTGTCAAAGACACAATGGACGCATACTGCGCCGAGATTCGAAAACTCGAAGGCCACTTCGAGGGAGTAGAATTCCATCACATTCCTCACGAAAACAATGTCGCAGATGATGTCCTCTCTAAGATGGGCTCAAAGCGAGCACTGGTTCTGGCCGGTGTGTTCGTTCAAGACCTGCACAAACCGTCGATCAAGATCCTGGACCTGGACAATCCGATTCCAGAGCAAACAAACCTAGCGCATGTACCTCCCCGAGACGTACTCATGGCGAACACAGAAGATGATTGGCGCCAGCCTTTCCTAGACCTCCTGTCCACTAGTTGGTTCGAGATGATAAAGTACAATGAGAAAAGATCACATGGTGTGGTTCTAACTATGTCGTGATTGGAGAAGAGCTCTACCGAAAAGCAACCTCTACTGGTGTGCTGATGAAGTGCATCTTGTGATCAGAAGGTCTTCAGCTCTTAGCTGAGATTCATGGTGGTTAGTGTGGCTGTCATGCAGCCTCAGCCTATCTGGTCGGCAAGGTGTACCAATCTAGTTTCTACTGGCCCACGGCCATGAGTGATGCCAAAGACCTCGTCAAGAGGTGCAAAGGATGCCAATTCTTTGCTAAACAGCAACACCTGCCCGCTCAGGTCTTGCGCATGATTCCCCCGTCATGGCCCTTTGCCATGTGGGGTTTGGATTCTATATGTCCATTCAAAACCGCTCCCGGCGGCTACAAGTACATCATTGTTGCTGTAGACAAATTCACCAAGTGGATTGAGGTTCGACCTATCCTCAAGGTCACATCGGAGGAGGTGGCAAAATTCATCAAGGAGATTACATACCGCTTTGGTGTGCCCAATAGGATCATCACCAATCTTGGGACAGCCTTCACATGCTCTGCGTTCTGGGACTTCTACTAGGACAACATGATTGACGTCTACTACTTGTCTCTCGCTCACCCCAGGTGCAACGGCCAGGTCGAGCGTGCCAACAGGATGGTTCTACAAGCTCTGAACGATCGCATCTATGATGCTGGCACCAATTATGCTACCCGCTGGTTAGCTGAACTCCCACATGTGATCTGGGGTCTTAGGACTCAGGTCAGTTCAGTTACCGGTGTCTCTCCCTTCTTCTTGGTCTACGAATCAGAAGCTATCCTCCCCACCGACCTAGTGTTTGGTGCACCTCGCATCTAGCACTGCAACGAAGGCGATGCGTCGAGTCGACCTCGACAGCCTTGAAGAAAACAGAGTGGCGGCCATAATGCGACAGGCACACCATGACCAGCAATTACGCCGCTATCATGATCGCAACATCAAGGAGTGCTCCTTCAACGTCGGTGACCTGGTCCTACGAAGGATCCAGAAGACTGACGAGATGCACAAGCTATCGGCCCCATGGGAGGGTCCCTTCATCTTCACGAAAGTCATCAGCCCATCGACCTATCGGCTCCAGTGGCACGACGGTCAAGGGGTTCCAAACCCCTGGAACATGGAACATCTACGACGATTCTAACAGTAGAATATTTATAATACTAAGATATGTACTCTTTACTAATATTAAAGTTAGTTCAATAAAGTTTAGTTTTAAGACAGATTCCTGTCGACCTTTGAAAGTTGCTGTCCCTTTCTCTGTGTGTTGTGCTTATTCCCTCCCCATTAACATGATCGGGGGCTTGGCCTTGCCAACTATGGGTCCTTAGACCTGAGGGTTATGTGTTCTTCCTCCCCCTCTACATGCTCGGGGGCTTGGCCTTGCCAACTAAAGGGTCGCGAGACCTGAGGATCTTTCTCTGCCTTTGGATTGGCGTGTATCTTGCTTGTTCGCCCTTGATTGTGAGGTTGCCAAACCTGGGTCCTAGGCTCCCTTCACGTGCCGATCATATCATAAGTCTCTCCGCTGAGTTGTATGGTCAGTAAGCCGTCCTCCCTCTGAGTAGTGGTTAGTGAATTGAAAACATGTGCTTCCGAGCCATCAAGGTCGAACAAGTAAAAGACTTGGCATCTCAAAGCCGGACTCATTTCATTAAACATTTTTACACAAGCACAAAGATTGTTGTGCTCTGGCCAACAAGGGCATGCAAAAGCTAACCTATTTACAAGTCAGGTATACTAGTCTTCATCATCTTCGAAAACAAGGCTCTCTACGACCTTGTTGGTAGCATCTTCCACTTCGGGTTCGACCTCTTGAAGGTTGACTCCGGCCTTGGGGCCATCTGCAATCTTCTAGACTTGTACCTTGGGGAAGTGCGACTTCACCTGCACCAACATCTCCAATGTTGCTGCCCTGCCTGCAGACTGCAACAGCTCGTAGACCTTCTCTGGAGCCGCCATGAGCTGCTCCAGCAGAGTCTTTGGTTCCCCTTCGGTGGGCTGCGGGACGACCTTATCCATGATAAAGCTCGCAGCGTTCCGGAGGTCACCTATCTCCACCTCATGACCTGCAATGATCACTTGATCATTATACAGTGACTGCATTGCAACTATGAGGTTGATCTCAAGATCCCTCCTGATTTGCTTTTTGTGAGCAAGCTTCTGACAAACGGTGTACTCACTGCCAACAAGCACCTTGTTCTCCTCCTTGAGGGTAGCAATGGCCTTCTCAGCGATCTGGAGGTCTTCCTTCAGGCGCTTCTCCATGGCCCTAGCATATGTTACATTAGCAGTTGTCAGCCCAAGTTTACTGCAAAATAAATGTCCTCTACGACTTACGGGAAGCAAGGTCTTACCTTCGCTGACCGACTTCAAAGCCGTGTCAGTATTAGTGGCCAAGAGCTTCTGCTCAGCTAGCTCGTCAAAGTGCTTCTTCTTCTCGTCCTCGAGCTTCTTCTTCTCGAGGGCAGCCTCCTTCTTCACCTGTTCGAGCTCCGTGCCCAACTGGTGCGCCTCCAGTGTTACAGCCGCGGCACCTCTACACAGATCCGCTCGAGCTTTGGCTCGAGTGGCCATCCTCTGCAAAGATCAAAACCAAGTTGTTAGTTTGGTAGCAAAATTGTAACACCCTAATTCTAAATTTTTGCAATAGTTTAAAATTTGCTAGAGTTAATTGGCTTGTAATCTCTAATGTTTGTAAGCAAGAATTAATTTCTAAAAGAAACTAAATGAACCTTAGGATATATTTTTGTTTGTATGCATACAAGCTGCCCTGCATCAAGTTTCTTGTATGAAAATGAATTTGTTCTTCAACATTTTGAATAGGTTTCAAATTCTGGAATTGTTTAAATGCTAAACCTCTTCTTTCAAAACTTGCGCCCAATCTCCTTTTCCTCCTCAGCCCAACCTCCCACTCCAATCCCGGCCCAAACCCCTCCACCTTTACTCTGCGGCCTAACCCCCCCCCTCGCGGGCCAGCCCCCTTCCCCGCGGCCCAACTTCCTCCCTCCGCCTTCCCCCTTGGGCCAGCCCAGCGAACCTCCTCCCACTCCGCCTCATTGACGCGCGGGCCCCGCCAATCAGCTCTATCCCCTACCTCTCACCCGTTTCCTTTTTCCCCCCACCCGGCGCACACGCAAAGCTCGCAATGATTTGGATCCCCGCCATTCAGTGCATTACCGCCTCAGTCCGGCCCCACCTCCGTGACCACCGCCCGCCTTCCATCGATCTCCCCTCCCCCTTTCCCCTCCTGGATTGCAAGAATGGCAAGTTTCGCCATTCAAGGCCGGCCACGGCCGTGATGCCCGCCTCCCGTTTATCCCCCCCACTGAGTGCCCCCACTGCTATAAAACCCCCTTTGGCTCCTCTAGCTCCTCCCTTTGCCACTACACGTCACCACCATTCACCTCTCCGCGCCTCTCCGTTGCTTGTTGCTCACCGGAGCCGCCTCCTCTTTGAGCTCCGGGTAAGCACGCCGCCGCCGTCTCCTTCCCCGGTGCGGACGCCCCTGACACCCTCCCACCTTCCGTTGGCGTCGCAGGCACCCTACGATGCGACCCCGGCACCCAGGAACCTCTCACCTATGCCGCAGCGCCGTCCTCCTCGTATGACCGTGAGCTCCTCTGCCACCGTCCGCCGTCAGCCGCCAGTACACCGCCTGCACTCGTGTTTTGCCCTCTAGTGAGCTCACCGTGCCCTCCTCTCTCTTTTCGTCCACCTCCAGCCGCCCCTCGTGCACCGCAGTGCCGCCGTCGTGCCTCGCCGGCGAAGCGCCGCCGCGGGCCTCCTATTTCCGGCGGCGATGACGACCTTCAACCGGCGGCACGTCTGGCACCGTTGGATCAAACGCGAATGGCCACGATCCCGTACCCCTTCGGATGAGTAACCGGTCCACCGTGGACTCATGGACAGTGGTCCACCGCCGGTCCATGGCCCATGTCATCGCCACGTCAGCCTCTCATCCAATCGCCTCGCGCCACGCGTCGCTCAGTCAGCAGTTCCGCCCAGTCAGCGCCACTTTTGCAATCTAACCCCAGTAAAACCATATAATCCCGCTACTATTTCTCTGTGTCTTGTACATTTATCAAAACAACCCCTGTGAAATCTTATATTTACACCTTGGCCCATGATGACATCATGCTGACGTCATCACCAGAATAGTTTACCAAAAATTCAATAAATATATTCTGTTTTTCCATAAATCTATGCTGACGTCAAAAACCCCCCCTGATGACGTCATAATTCATCTTTTCCAGTATCAAATAATTCCAAAAATGTTAGTTTTACAGTTTAGTCCCTGATTTAGTAAAACGATCAATACTTTTTGCTCGTAGCTCCGTTTTAGTTGATTCTGGCGCTCACGTGATCGTAGCGACGAGCCCGTTCTTCTAAATTGCTTTTCATACTGTTTTGACTCTGTTTGGTGTACTGTTTCTTAAACTTTGTAAGTATGCTTGTTTCCGGTAGTTGCTATGAGTAGCGGATCGTGATCAAGATAAAGTGTACGGGAAGATCAAGCAAGGGAGTGAAGAAGGCAAGTTTTCTTGATGCATACTCCTTGTTTCCCATGCATTTACATTAATATCACACCTTACTTTACGCTTTATGCATGCTTCGAGTCAATATGATGGGAATCCTATATAGGGTCCACTAGATTTTGTTATGACAATCCTTGAAGCCCTTAGAGAGTTTGGTTATGGGTAGTTAAATGCTTAGTTTGCTAAACACATGGGCTGGGTTTAATTATTAATATTGACTAATGAACTATTTAATCACATGGATGGGTGATCTCTTTATAAGATGGAATTCTTGGGGCTCGAGCATGTGTTTGTCCGGTGGACGGTGTTTTTGTGTCGATGCTTGTCTTGCTCGAGCCACCTTAAGGTTTGATGCGTGGAGTGACCACCCAGGGCTTATAGTGCAACCACGAGAACTAATGGGCAATGGTCTTGGCCAAGTAAGTAGGGTAAACCAGTGGACTGCGTTAGGCTGTCTGGGCTGGATGAGGGTGTTGTTCCCAAGAGTTCGACGACGCTCAATGGTGGGTCATGTACCCTGAGACTGGTTACTGCGCGCTGGTGAACCTATGTAAAGGCCTCGTAGCGTCCCTATGCTATCACACCAAAGGAAGTGTGGAAGTGCCTTGCAAGCACAGCATGGTTGGGTTTAATGTTCTTTTGACGTTTACGCGACTCATGGGTAAAGTTGTACAACCTCTGCAGATTGTAAAACTATCATGATAGCCGTGCTCACGGTTAAGAGCGACCTGGACCCTCACATGTTTAGCTGGTGGAATGGTTGGTTTGGATGGGTTGTTTGGCCTTAGATGATATCTGCTTTACCTTTAAGTTGGTTTGGGTTGGGAAGACTCTCACCTTAGTAAATAGGTTGTTTAATAAAAGATGACCAACTAAAATCAATGCTTGCAGCTAGTTGCATCAGCCTCTCTTGTTCTAAGCCCTCATAGCTATACCTCCTACACTTGTAGAGTACATTTCAATGTACTCACCATTTCCTTTTCAACCCCCTGCTATCTCTCTCTCCCCCATAAATGCTGTTCAGGTTATGGAGGCCATGAAGATCTAGGAGTGCATATCCCCTGTTTTATTGCCTGTGGTCATGGAGCCTACTTCCGCACAAGATATTAAGCTTTAGCTGTACTTTTCTTTTGGACCAACGGGTCATTTTGTAATATTTAAACGTGATGTGGAAATGTACCATTGATGATGTTGTACTTTATGTATGAAATATGATCCTGGCATACATAAAGTGGCACCTGATTGTGTTTATAAAATCGGGTGTTACGGAAGTGGTATCAGAGCCATATCGACCATAGGATGCAGCCCTAGATAGACATGGTCGTTCTCTAAGGTTTATTTTGATATAAAAACTATATTATACTTTATTTTAGTTTATTTCAAAACTTCTTTCATGTATACGCCTTGTATTTCACACTCTAAATGGTTTTCATTCATATTATATCCTTGTCATTTAATTGTCTTGTTTAAATTCACTTTATAAAATTATTGCTAAGTCTCTTCTACTTCAAATGAAATAGATGGCGCGCACGAAGCAGACGGCTCGTAAGGCTACTGGAGGACGTGTCCCTCGCCATCGCCTCGCCTCCAAGAGCAAGCCCCAGAAGAGAGCTCCAACCCCACCTACTAGCTCCGATGAAGATGCATCCCGCCTACGCATGAAGGGCGTCAGCACCCAGCACCCTGAGCTGCTCAAGGCATTTGAAGACGACTTCAAGCAAGATGAGCTGCCAGCACCGACCCTCGACCCCAAGGGCAAGGCACCCATGGTGCCACGTCAGGCTACACCACCACCCCCACCAGAAGACTTCGAAGATAGTAGCGCTGGAGATCCTGAGTGTCGTATCGGTCGCTTCATCGTGCTCACGCAGACCAGTGTTGCTTCTGAAGACACCACTGAATCGATGAAGGACACCGCTTGCTCTCGTAGCTTGGATTAGGATGCACCCTTTGACTTAATAATAAGAACGTTTAGTACCGTTAAACTATCTACACCCTGCGTGGTGAATTGCTGTGTTAGTTGCTTGCTAAGACCTTGTTATTGTGCTCAGTGTGATTTGCTTCTTCTGTAATGACTGTGATGAATTATGAGTTCATACTCATGGTGTCATCTTTTATAGTTAATTAATTCATCTTATAGTTGGGAACCTTTCTTGCTTTCGTTTATCATCACACACCCTTACACATACCCTCTTTTCGTTATCTGAGCTCAGATGGAACAAGTCTTGACAAACCAGACCCAGATACTTCAGGGCATAGCACAAGTAGTGCAAGCACCACGTCCAAGGGACACTCGCAAGGAATTCATGAGATCTAATCCATCCATCTTTGAACACACAACGGATCCTGTGGTTGCAAATGATTGGTTGAAGGACATGGAGAGAAAGCTCAATGTTGTGCAATGTAATGACATGGAAAAGGTCCTTTATGCAACCGGATAGTTATATGGTTTAGCTTCTGATTGGTGGGAAGGCTACACCAAGAGCCATGAAAATCCTGAAAGTATCCTATGGGAAGAGTTCAAATCTAGCTTCACGTCCCGATATGTGCCAGATGGAGTTATGAGGTTTAGAAGGAAGGAATTTCTGAAGATGAAGCAAGGGCTAATGACAGTCGATGAGTATTATGACAAGTTTCTTCAGATGTCAAGGTATGCCCCGAAAGATGTAAATACCGAAGAGAAGAAACAAGAGTTGTTCTTGGGGGGATTGAACGATGATTTACAACGCCACCTGATGCCGCATGACTACCCCAACCTCCAGCACTTGTTCGGCAAAGCATTGGAACTTGAGAACAAGCGCAATGAGATGATATACAAGAGAAAAAGGAGTGACTTCCTGAAACAAATCCAGAAGAACACTCGTCCCTGACTTACAACTCCAACGGGATTCCAGGACAACTCAGGCCAAGGCACTCAAGTTAAACATAACATGGGCACATGTCAAGCACGACTCTTGAGCATGGCCCCATAGATAGTTTGACAGACACTAATAAAGAATACCTGGAAAAACAAGCATATCAATTGACAGATTAACATGATAGTAACATGCTTCCATTGTAAGGTAACAGGGCATAAGGTCGATAATGTCCTAAGAAGTACCCATATCTGTATGGTGGGACAGCAAAGTAAACTCAAGCTGAGAGCATGGAAGGGATTCTCTACCAGATGAAGGGAACCCCTATACAGGATATTCGAGTGGTACGTGAATTTCCCGATGTGTTCCCAGATGACCTACCTGTAATGCCACCAGATCGTGAAATTGAGTTTGTAATTGACCTGCTACCAGGGACAGCACCTATAGCAAAGAGACCTTACAGAATGGCGGCAAATGAATTGGAGGAACTCAAGAAGCAACTGAAGGAATTGTTGGATAAGGAATTCATTCGTCCAAGCTCTTCACCTTGGGGATCCCCAGTTTTGTTTATGGAGAAGAAAGATGGTTCTTAGAGGATGTGTATTGATTACCGATCATTGAATGAGGTAACCATCAAGAACAAGTACCCTCTCCCTAGAATCGAAGATTTATTTGGTCAGCTAAAAGGAGCATGTGTATTCTCCAAGATTGACCTTCGTTTATGGTACCATCAGCTTAAGATCCGAAAGTCTGACATTCAGAAGACAGCCTTCAGGACAAGATATGGGCTATATGAATTCAATGTTATGTCTTTTGGTTTGACTAATGCGCCAGCCTACTTTATGAATCTGATGAATAAGGTATTTATGGAATATCTTGATAAATTCGTCATGGTTTTCATTGATAATATTCTGGTTTTCTCCAAGAATGAAGAAGAGCATGAAGAGCATCTGAGACTTGTACTGCAGAAGTTGAGAAAGCACCAACTATATGCCAAGCTTAGCAAATGTGACTTCTGGTTGAAGGAAGTCTCTTTCCTAGGTCACGTGATTACTGAAGGAGGTGTCAAAGTTGATCCAGGGAAGGTCCGAGATGTGCTAAACTGGAACCCACCACGGAATGTCTCGGAGATTCGTAGTTTTCTTGGGCTAGCTGGATATTATCGCAGATTTATCGAAGGGTTTTCAAAAATTGCCAGGCCACTCACGAAATTATTGGAGAAGACAAGGGAATTCAAATGGACTGCAGCTTGTGATGCTAGTTTTGAGGAACTCAAGAGGCGTTTGACCTCAGCTCCGATATTGAAATTCCCGGATATTCATAAGCCCTTTGATATATATTGTGATGCTTCCCACTCTGGTCTTGGTTGCGTACTTATGCAGGAAGGCTGAGTGATAGCCTATGCATCAAGGCAGTTACAGAAGCATGAGAAGAATTATCCAACTCATGATATAGAATTGGCAGCGGTTGTTCATGCTTTGAAGATTTGGAGGCATTACATCCTTGGCAATCGTTGTGAGATCTACACAGATCACAAGAGCTTGAAATATATCTTCACCTAGAACGATATGAACTTGAGGCAACGCCATTGATTGGAGTTGATCGAAGATTATGATCTTGGAATTAATTATCATCCTTGGATGGCCAATGTGGTTGCTGATGCTCTAAGAAGGAAGAGCTATGCCAACATGGCGGTAGCAGGAACTCTTCGAGCAGAGTTGTGCAAAGAGTTCGAACGTCTCAACCTTGGCCTCATCACTAACATGGATGGTATTACCATGGAAGTAGAGCCAACACTAGAGCAAGACATCAGAAAAGGACAACTCTAAGATGAAAAGATCAAGGAGATCAAACAACTCATCAAGGTTGGTAAGGCCCCGGGATTTAGAGTTGATGTCCAAGGGACCTTGTGGCTGAAGGAAACGATCTGTGTGCCAGTCTTGAAACCCCTCCGGGACACCATTCTAGGAGAGGCACATGAGTCCGCTTATTCCATTCACCCAGGAAGCACAAAGATGTACCAAGACTTGAAGACACTATACTGGTGGTACGGTATGAAGCGAGATGTTGCAGAATATGTGGCTCTGTGCGACACGTGTCAGAGAGTGAAAGCAGAGCACCAAAGACCACCAGGATTGTTGCAACCTCTGAAGGTACCAGAATGGAAGTGGGAAGAAATAAGTATGGATTTAATAGTAGGCTTACCACACACGCAGGGTGGATATGATTCTATATGGGTCATTGTGGATCGTTTCACCAAAGTGGCTCAATTCATCCCAGTGAAGACTACCTATACGGGAGCAAGGCTAGCATAGCTGTATATTGCACAGATTGTCTGTCTGCATGGTGTACCTAAGAAGATCGTGTCGGATCGTGGTACTCAGTTCACCTCCAGGTTCTGGGAGAAGCTTCATGAATCCATGGAGACCCATCTAAACTTCAGCTCAGCCTATCATCCTCAGACAGATGGACAGACAGAGCATACAAACCAAATTCTTGAGGATATGCTTAGAGCTTGTGCATTGAAGTATGGCAAAGGTTGGGATAAGAGTCTCCCATATGCAGAGTTCTCCTATAACAACAGCTACCAAGCAAGTCTCAAGATGTCTCCATTCGAAGCATTGTATGGCAGAAGGTGCAGAACTCCACTATTCTGGAACTAGACAGGTGAAAGTTAGGTATTCGGACCTAAAATATTGAAAGAAGTTGAGAAACAAGTTCAAACAATTAAGGAAAATTTGAGGGCTGCTCAATCCAGATAGAAAAGTTATGCAGATGTCCGACGCAGAGAGTTGATCTCTGAAGTCGGGAAGTTTGTATATCTTAAAGTGTCACCAATTAGAGGCCTTCGCAGGTTCAAGGTCAAGGGAAAGCTTGCACCAAGATACATTGGATCGTTCAAGATCTTGGATAGAAGAGGTGAAGTGGCATACCAGCTAGAATTGCCAGAACAGCTCTCTGATGTGCATGATGTGTTCCATGTGTCTCAGTTGAAGAAGTGTCTACGAGAACCAGAGAAGGAGCGCCTACCAATGGAGGGGCTCAATCTAAAGAAGATCTGACCTACAAGGAGCACCCGATCAAAATCATAGAAACCGCTAAGAGGATCACTCGAAGCAAAACTATCAGAATGTGCAAAGTGCAGTGGAGTCGATGCAGAGGATGAAACAACGTGGGAACAAGAAGATGATCTAAAGGCTGATTTCCCAGATCTCTTCGCTGACTCTTCCGAATCTCGAGGACAAGATTCATCTTAAGGGGGGTAGGATTTGTAACACCCTAATTCTAAATTTTTGCAATAGTTTAAAATTTGCTAGTGTTAATTGGCTTGTAATCTCTAATGTTTGTAAGCAAGAATTAATTTCTAAAAGAAACTAAATGAACCTTAGGATATATTTTTGTTTGTATGCATACAAGCTGCCCTGCATCAAGTTTCTTGTATGAAAAATGAATTTGTTCTTCAATATTTTAAATAGGTTTCAAATTCAGGAATTGTTTAAATGCTAAACCTCTTCTTTCAAAACATGGGCTGAATCTCCTTTTCCTCCTTAGCCCAACCTCCCACTCCAATCCCGGCCCAAACCCCTCCTCCTTTACTCCGCGGCCCAACCCCCCCCCCCTCGCGGACCAGCCCCCTACCCCGCGGCACAACTTCCTCCCTCCGCCTTCCCCCTTGGGCCGGCCCAGCGAACCTCCTCCCACTCCGCCTCACTGACACGCGGGCCCCGCCAGTCAGCTCTGTCCCCTACCTCTCGCCCCTTTCCTTTTTTCCCCACCCGGCGCACACGCAAAGCTCACGCGGGATTTGAATCCCCGCCACTCAGCGCGTTGCCGCCTCAGTCCGGCCCCACCTCCGTGACCACCGCCCGCCTTCCATCGATCTCCCCTCCCCCTTTCCCCTGCCGTGATGCCCGCCTCCCATTTCTCCCCCCCACCGAGTGCCCCCGCTCCTACAAAACCCCCTTCGGCTCCTCTAGCTCCTCCCTTTGCCACTACACATCACCACCATTCACCTTTCCACGCGTCTCCATCGCTTGTTGCTTGCCGGAGCCGCCTCCTCTTCGAGCTCCAGGTAAGCACGCCACCGCCGTCTCCTTCCCCCGTGCGGACGCCCCTGACACCCTCCCCACTTCTGTTGGTGTCGCAGGCACCCTACGACGCGACCCCGGCACCCAGGAACCTCTCACCGAAGCCGCAGCGCCGTCCTCCTCGTACAGCCGTGAGCACCTCCGCCACCGTCCGCCGTCAGCCGCCAGTACGCCGCCTCCGCTCGTGTTTTGCCCTCTGGTGAGCTCGCCGTGCCCTCCTCTC
Source organism: Cenchrus fungigraminus (assembly GCA_036936925.1). Classification (NCBI taxonomy): domain Eukaryota; kingdom Viridiplantae; phylum Streptophyta; class Magnoliopsida; order Poales; family Poaceae; genus Cenchrus; species Cenchrus fungigraminus. The sequence continues at coordinate 6,956,704 of CM072775.1, read as the reverse complement.
TCTTTTTGTCCACCTCCCGCCGCCCCTCGTGCACCGCCGCGCCGCCACCGTGGACTCGTGGACAGCGGTCCACCGCCGGTCCATGGGCCACGTCATCGCCATGTCAGCCTCTCATCCAATCGCCTCGCGCCACGCATCGCTCAGTCAGCAGTTCTGCCCAGTAAGCGCCACTTTTGCAATCTAAGCCCTGTAAAACCACATAATCCCGCTACTATTTCTCTGTGTCTTGCACATTTATCAAAACAACCCCTGCGAAATCTTATATTTACACCTTGGCCCCTGATGACGTCATGCTGACGTCATCACCAGAAAAGTTTACCAAAAATTCAATTAATATATTCTGTTTTCCATAAATTCGTGATGACGTCATAAACCCCCCTGATGACGTCATAATTCATCTTTTCCAGTATTAAATAATTCCAGAAATGTTAGTTTTATAGTTTAGTCCCTGGTTTAGTAAAACGATCATTACTTTTTGCTCGTAGCTCCGTTTTAGCTGATTCTTGCGCTCATGCGATCGTAGTGACGATCCCGTTCTTTTAAAATGCTTTTCATACTGTTTTCACTCTGTTTGGTGTACTGTTTCTTATACTTTGTATGTATGCTTGTTTCCGGTAGTTGCTACGAGTAGCGGATCGTGATCAAGATCAAGTGTACGTGAAGATCAAGCAAGGGAGTGAAGAAGCTAAGTGTTCTTGATGCATACTCCTTGTTTCCCATGCATTTACATTAATATCACACCTTACTTTATGCTTTATGCATGCTTCGAGTCGATATGATGGGAATCCTATATAGGGTCCACTAGATTTTGTTATGACAATCCTTGAAGCCCTTAGAGAGTTTGGTTATGGGTAGTTAAATGCTTAGTTTGCTAAACACATGGTCTGGGTTTAATTATTAATATTGACTAATGAACTATTTAATCACATGGGTGGGTGATCTTTTTAGAAACATGGAATTCTAGGGCCTCGAGCATGTGTTTGTCCGGTGGACGGTGTTTTTGGGTCTATGCTTGTCTTGCTCGAGCCACCTTAAGGTTTGATGCGTGGAGTGACCACCCAGGGCTTATAGTGCAACCACGAGAACTAATGGGCAATGGTCTTGGCCAAGTAAGTAGGGTAAACCAGTGGACTACGTTAGGCTGTCTGGGCTGAAGGATCTAAGCGTGCATACCTATGCTATATGGAAAGATCTTAAGTTGCTAGCTCAAGTATGGATGTGCTCATGAAGATAGCAATTGTTGGAAGCCTTCAAGTTCAATTCGTTCAAGTATGGCAAGATGAAAGTTATACAAGCTCAAGAGGTTGACTTGGTATTTACTTTTGTTCTTGAGTATAGGAATGCCGTACTATCATGAGGGATGCAACATTAGCTTTATGACAAGTATCAAAAGTGCTAATTAGTTGACCTATGTGAGAAATAGCCTTGAGAGAGTCCCTGAGTGATCTAACAAACCTCTAACCCATCCTTAGCCACTTCAACACGTCTTGAAGTGTTTGTGAGAAGAGTAGAAGGGTTTTGGGCTCCCTCTACCCAGGGTGGTCTAATCACCCTAGGGGGGCGGTCTGACCGCCCCAAGCAGCCAACGGCTAGTTTTTCAAACTGGCTGGAGGGGGGCGGTCTAACTGCCCTGACCAGGCGGTCTGACTACCCCGGTCGCTTTTCTAACGGCTAGTTTTCCTTGAGTGGGGTATAAGTACCCCACGAGCCCTACTTGTTGGAGCTGCTGATTCTAGGGTTGCTGGTGTGCTTCCCCTGCTGTTCTTGCTAAGCCAAAGCCATAGAACCTCTCCCCAACCATCTCATTGTGAGATTTGTGAGATTCAAGCTCTATTCTTGTGTTGGGTTGAGAGAGTGAGTTTGTGTGAGCTTTGTGAGCTGAGAAGAGCCATTCCATAGCTTAAGTACTTATGATTCGCGTCTACAAGCCTTGAAGCATTTGTTACCTTTGGAGGTTTGACCTCCTAGACGGCTAGGCATCGCCGGCTAGCTCCCAAGTTGTGGTGAGCAGTGGTAAGTTTGTGAGGGCTGTGATCTTGCCTCTTCGTGAAAAAGATCGTCTTTGTGGAATCGAGGAAATTGGTTGAAAGAGACCCGACTTGTTGTGGGAAGAGTTAGTTGAGAACTCGAATCCCTTACAAGCTCTTCAACGGAGACGTAGCTTCCTTGGTGGAAGTGAACTTCAGGAAACAAATCTTTGTGTCTCCATTGTGGTTTGCTTCACTTGTGGTTTTCTAGCATATTTCTATTTGCTTCTGCTTCGATCTACTTGGGTGTGCTTATCTTTGTGTGCAGGGATCATTACTCTGCTTGTGACCATCTACCACGGCCACTCACCAAGTTTGGTTCATCCTAGAAGTCAAGAGGAGCTTGAGCCACCTTTTGCTGGCTTTCTACGAGGAGGCGGTCTAACCGCGTCCAGGAGGTGGTCTGACCGACCTCCCCCAGCAGAAACCAGCAGGGCGGTCTTACCGCCCTGTGAAGGCGGTCTGACCGCCCTTGCCAGTGAGCTCGAGATTTCAGGAAAAAACTTTTATTTGGTCGACTTGCCTATTCACCCCCCCCTATAGGCGACATCAAGGTCCTTTCAATTGGTATCAGAGTTGAGTGCTCCATTTCGAGCTTAACCGCTCGGAGTTTGACGATGTCGACTATATGTGAGGTACCGTTTAAGCCTCTAGCTCTAGATGGCTCAAACTATATTTCTTGGTCAGCAAATGTTCTACATTCTCTTAAGGCTATGGGTCCCACTACGGAGAGCATTGTAGTTGTGAGTATCCTTACAAAAGATTGGACATACGTCTCTCTTGAGGATTTGGAAAACACGCAACTCAATGCCTCTATTGTTAACTTTTTGCGTAGTTCTCTATGTGAAGATTTTCAGGAATTTATGCTAGAGAACAAGAACATTTGTCGAGATGCTCATCGCATTTGGATTTTACTAAAATCCTTTGTGGACTCCAAATTGGATGAAGATGAAAGTGATGACGAAGATGAAGATGAGATAGAGGAGTGTTGCACTGCCTCTACAACCACCAATGAACATCAAGCATCCACTCTCGAGAAGGAAGAGGGCGAAAGAAGAGAAGAACCAGCTCCTCTGGAGGGGGCGGTCAAACCACCCTCCCAGGGTGGTCTAACCGCCCCTGGCAGAGGAAGTGAGTCCTCGTGTGTCGAGGAGTCCTCTCAAGCACCAAGCTCATCCTCACCAGTTCTTGAAGCTTCAGAAACTTATTATGGTGAAGGTGCTTGCCTAAAGGCCAAGAAGAAGAAGAACAAGAAAAAGAGAAGAACCAAAGGAGGAAAGATTGAAAAAGATAAAGTCTCAAGCTCGATGGAAAAGCAACTTGAGACTCTTCAATCTGAGCGTGCCTCCGTGGTTTGTGAGAATGAGTCATTGGCTAAACAACTTGAGTATGCTAGAGCTAATGACATACTAGAAGCTAAACTAGAGAAGCTCACTAGGGAGCATATGGCTCTACAAGCAAAATACAAGGAACTTGAGTGTTCTCATGAGAAGCTTGTAGATTCTTTTGCTTCACTAGAAATTGCTCATGAGGTTGTTTTATCTTTGGTAAAATGCATACAACCTCTCTCACACACATGCACATGCTCACTTATCAATAATGATTTTGCTTGTACTAAACTTTGTTGTTCTCAAGCAAGCCAATCTAGTAATGAGCATGTATTTGTAGAATCTTGTGATGACCTCATTGCTCAAGAAAATGAAGAACTCAAGTAAGAGGTTGAAAAGCTTAAGAAAAATTTGAGTGAGTTGAAAGGGAAGAGCAAAGTGCAACCTTCTCAAGATAACCGTGCTAACATGGTGAAGAAGCTTGAGAAGGGGTCAACCGTCATTAGCTCAGCTCCTCAACACCAACTCAAGGACAACAAGATCAAGATTCTAGAGAAGAAGAAATTAGAGCTTGTCAAGTGCAATCAAGCCTCAAAGATGGGGCATTTTGCTTCACATTGCCCTACCAAGCTCAAGGCTCAAGAAACAATCTCCAAGAAGAAAAGAAGCTCCATCAGAAGGAGATTGTGCTACCAATGCAAACAGAAGGGCCACTTTGCCGCAGATTGCCCACAGGTCAACAGTGCTGACCCGTGGCGGTCTAACCGCCCCCTCAGGGCGGTTAGACCGCGTCTGGCCACCACAGCCAAGATGCACTGCAGCAAAAAGGAGAAAGCTTACCCTTCAAGCAACAGGCCCACATGCAAGCCAAGACAAGACAAGCAAATGACTCCCAAGCTTAGAAGTGACAAAAGTCGAATTTGCTACACTTGTCGTAAGAAGGGTCACATGGGCAAGGATTGTCCAAATGGTAACATTCCTAAATCAAACCTTGTCCATTATGATTTCAGTAAGCTTAGGAATGATAAGAATGGTACTTGTGCTATGAGGATGATTAGTTCACCTCAAACAAGCACTAGGGCCATTTGGGTTCCTAAGCACCTTGTGACTAACCTAGTAGGACCCAACAAGTGTTGGGTACCAAGAAGTGCTTGCTGAGCTTGTAGGTTGATCGAGTTGCATTGAAGTCATGGTGAGAAGAAAAGAATTCAATAATCGATGTCTTGCCATGAGAAAAGCTTGAAAATCATTCTATCAATGCAATCTCGGTAATAAGTGCTTAATGTTGTGTCTTGGTCACTCTCAGTTCTTTGTGAACGCTCATGGATCATTAGTCCAAGGATTGTGAAGCATGAGGAAGTGACCTTGACATTTTCATAATATTTATTCTCTCATACCATTCAATGCTACTAATGGTTCTCTAGTAGAGCAAGTGTTGTGATAAGCTTTGCAGGAATATATTTAGGAGATTTAGAAGCTTATCGAAGGAAAAGAATAGAAAAATCACCAAAATGGAAATCTTGAGGGGAGGGCGGACCGCCCCCCGTAGGCGGTCTGACCGCCTGGCATCCCAGGGGTGTTTTTTTTGGGTGACCCGGCCTCTGTGGGCGGGTGACCCGTTTCGTCTCTAGATGTTGGCGGGTGACCCGGCCCCTATGGCCGGGTGACCCGGGGTAAAAGCTGAATTTCAATTTTTTGGTGAAAATGCATCGAAGGTGATGAGATACCTAACTTATTTCAATTGATAAATCATTTATATGTCATGACTGAGCTTTGAAGATATCTCCCTTGTTCGTAAATGAATTATGTGCTAAGTTCGAGAAATTCAAGAATCTCTAAGCATTGACTAAGGGGGAGATTACTTCAAAGTTTATGTCATTTGTGGGACTAACAATTTCTTCTAGTGAACTTGTAGCCTCACACATTTGTGCAACATATGCAAGCTCTTATTTGACACAATAATCTTAAAGCAATCAAGTCAAGAGCAAGTCGATTTTAAAATTAATATTTGCACAAATAAAATGTGGCCTAAGGCAAAGGTATGTTCTTTTTGAACCCCTTTTAATATTGTAATGCATCTAGGCCTATAAATACCATGCTAGTGTGCCATCCTTAGCATGTAATTACTTCAAGTGAATTTTGTGTGTCCTTCTAGATATTTGGTTGATACCCTCACATAAACTCGACTTGGTGTTGTGTGAGTGTTCTCTAGTTGGGTATGAGCTAAATATTCTAGAGTGGTGATTTACTTGGAGCGGATGCATGAACTTTGTGACATAGGATAGAAGTTTTGAAAAATAAACTAGCATGCGTAGGATTTGTGGATTTTTGAAAAATATTTGAATCTTGGTCTTTGTGACCTAATCAACTTAATTATGACTACAGCTCCTTTTGATTGATTGTTGGCTACTCATAATTAAGGAGATTTTCTCAAGTCCATAATATCTCTAATATCCATATCTTTATCTCTCTCTCTCTTGGAAGAATCAAGATTTATGGAATAATTTGGAAAATCAATCTTTCTTCTAAGATTTGGCAAAAATGGATCTTTATCCTCCAAAAATCCTGTATCCAAGTATGGAAAAGCAAAAGGATCAAAATCTATTTAGAATCAGCTTTTTAAAATCAACCGGGGGGCGGTCTAACCGCGTGCCCCACGTGGTCTGACCGCGTGTCACGGATTTAACCTTTTACCCCTCCCCGTGATTCTACAGCATCTTTGACCTTATCCTTTCACCCATACTCTCTCCCCACGGGCAGAACATTCCCCTTTCGCCTCCATCCCGTGCCTCTCCCCCTCAAGCTCTCACTCCTCCCCTCCCATGGTGATTTGAGGATTCAACCATGGAAAAGTAAATCCCCACCGTGGAAGCTACTCTCCTAGGGGTGCTGAAGCAAGTTCCAAGGCTGCTTCTTGGATTCAACTCGAGTTCCTCTCTCCAAAGGTATTCAAATCTTGTTTTTGCTCGATCTCCCTACTCGATGCAAAGATTTGAATTTCCTTTGAGATATCATCTATTAGCAACCCCTAGAAGACATTCCTAGAGTATCATTCAATTTTGTTGGGTACATTGTCGAGAAACGATTTTGGGGAGGGACTGCCCCAGGCGGTGTAACTGCATCGACTGGGCGGTCTGACCGCCCTGCGCAGCTCCTCTCCAAAGTCTATTTTCGTGCATGTATTTGACTCATATCTATCTGAGAATGTCTCATGAATAGTATATCAGTATCATTTCTGGTATGTGATGCTATGTTTGGCCAAGGAAGCCATTGGCTCAAAACTGGTAGGGGCGGTCTAAACGCCTGCCCAGGGCGGTCTGACCGCCCTGCCCAGTTTTATGCCAATTGCTCCACGCGCTAGGCATCGACTTGTTCTATCTAGCCATTCTTGTTCCTAGTGTCTTATACATCTGTGTTACACTTTTTGTGACCCAGGAACAGCAGCGATGCCTAAAGGTTCAGGTGCCGAGAAAAGGAAAAAGGGAAGAGAGGAAATTGTTTACACTGAGGCCGGATAGAGCTCACGTGCTTATGATGTCAGGGAGAAATTGAGGCCAAGGGGGCAGCAAAGACCACTTTATCAAGATTATGGGGAAGAAATTGAGATGGAGGAAAGAAATGAGTCCAGTGATGATGAGGTAGAGGATGACACATATGTATGTGTAGACCATCAGGGCAGAGTTGGAGCCATACACAGTGGTGTTGGTGCCCATGGCAGAGGTGCTGGTGCTAGTCATAGAGGTTTTGGTGCTGGAGGCAGTGGAGTCAGAGCTAATGCTAAGTTTGAGGAAGTTGATGATGATGCAGGTGATAATGAGGAAGATAATCTAGAGGGTGCAGCTGGAGTGCCTCCTGATGATGATGACGATGCTGGAGGAAATGTTCCTCCCATTGTTGTCAACTTCTTGCCAGAGATCAGAGTCCCCGTCTATCCTCTTATTCGAGGCCCTGTGGATTATTACAGTGAAGGCATGGCAGAGACTTTGAAAAATATGAGAAGGGAGAATCCTTATGATCAGCAAAAGACAGCTTCAGATTATAGGTTTTGGTCCCCTTTTCAGCAGGACTACTACTCTACCATCATTCTTAACCGAAGAAATGCTAAGATCACCAGTGAAGCTCAGTGCATTGATTGGGATTATATGGCAAGAAAGAATGACATCATTTTTAATGAGATAATCAGAGAGTGTGAATTGAAGGGGTTCAAGAACATCATGGGTTTCTTGCAACATTGGAATAAGGAGATCAAAGCTTAGTTCTATGCTACTATTTACTTTGGTTATATGGGAATTGAGCGGGCGATGTTCTGGATGACTGAGGGAGATAGGTGGCACATCACCTTTAGTAACTTCCTTGCTTTATTTAGGCTTCCCAATGATCCTAGTCTTAGAAAACTTCATGATGATGGGATTCTTAATTCAAGGGACATAGAGTTTATGTACCCCAGGAGTAAGAGGGCCTTTGCAGGAACAGTCAAGCCGCTTTATACTTACTATGCTGTCCTTAATCGGCTTTTCAGGAAGACCCTCACACCTAGAGATGGGAACTCCTCACAGATCACTGCTTTTCAGAGGAACCTTATGGTTGCTATGAGACCGGAGGCAGCTAAGTTTTGTGTTGGTGACTTCATTTGGCAAGAAATCAAAAATTGTTCAGAGAATGCTCAAAACTTGTGCGGCCATAGTCCATATATCATGTATATCATAAGAAAGGTCACCAACACCAAATATCCTAAAGATGCAAGACACCAACTTTTGCAACCCAAGCACAGCCTGACCATCAGTGTTCCCTCCTCTCCAGGAGAATTGCGAGAACAAGAAGGAGATGCCCGATGGGACAATGTGGCAGACACACTGCAGCCGGGCAGAAATGAGGCTGGAGGCGGTCTGACCACCCTGAGCACTACCAGCGGCAAAACACCTCATTTTTCAAGAAATTGTTCAATATCCTTGCTGGTATTTTCAAGAGTCAGAGGGACATTGAGATTGCAAATGACAGGGCTATGAGAGAAAGAAAGAAAGAGCGGGATTCGATGAAGAGGATGCATGAACACTTTGGGATTCAGCCACCTCGCTCACCTATATCCCCTTTTCCTCCAGAGGCTGAGATACCGTCAGTGGATGAGAGGATGTTGGGCTACATCAACTCTGGATACTATGAGGAGTTTGTTTAGAGGCACTATCCTGATGTGGGTGCTTCGTCTTCTCAGGCTCCACCACCTCCTCCACCACTTACTTTTGCACCTAGAGGGTTTGATGCCATGTTTGGTGGTGAGTCTTCTTCTCAGGCTCCTCCACCACCTCCTCCTCCTGTGGAAGATCCGGAAGTTCCTCTAGCAACACGTCTCTCAGTGGATTTATTTAGCTATGGTCCTCCTCCTTATGGTATGAGTGATGCTTCCTTAGCTACTTTATCTAAAATCACCATATCCGACTCTATATATCTAAACTCTCCTATGCATTGGCTACCTGAATATTCTCCATAGGAGGTTCTCAACCCAGTTGGGACGGTTTGTGATGATCTGCAGCCACATCTTCTCCAGACCCTTTTATGGATGCTTGATGACAAAGGGGGAGAAGAATGGATTAAACCTTCAAGATTTCATCTTCTTATGTTGCTGATTTGGTACAGGCGGTCTGACCGCCCCAGGGACGCGGTCTGACCGCCCCTGGCGGCTGGCTGAGAGAGCCATGTAATAAAAGTTGGATTTCTATTCCTAGTGGACTTGAGAACCTTGTGTGTGTGCTACTGTGTGTATTTTAACCTATTCATATATCCTAAGTGACATGGTGTTAGTCTGAGATATTTAAGTGTGATGATGTTTGTTTTGTGTTGGCTGAGTGGGGAAGGCGGTCTGACCGGCCTGCAACCCTGGTCTGACCGCCCCAACTCAGTCAGCACACACATCTCTCTTTGTTGAATGTTTTTCATGCCATACGCATCACGACTTCATTTTATTGTCACACACACTTGTTGCACATATTCTGGGATATAGGGGGAGCTCTCATGTACTTTCACTTAAAATGTGCGTTTGGCATTTGAGGCCAAATTTTTTGAAATTCCATTCAAAGACATATTAAGGGGGAGCTCATTCTATATCTAAGAATTCTTATGCACTTAAAAGTTTTATTTGTAAGCTTTAATCGAGTTCTCATGAAACACCAAAAAGGGGGAGATTGAAAGTGCATCTAGGCCCCTAAGTGGTTTTTGGTGAATTGAATGACAAAGCGATTAAAGATCTAACTTGTTTGTTTAAGAATGTGAGCAGGTTTTTATTTTAATTATTCATGTTAATATTGCTATATATTTGAGGATGAATATTGTATGGTTCACATGATGAAGACAAGCAAGTGTGTGGTCCTTTGATGAGAAATAATAAATGTCAAGCAATCAAATGAAGATAAGTATTGGGGATATTTTACAAATGATCAATTCCGAGTCTCCAATGATTATGGAAGCTTGATTAAATATAAATGGATCATAAAAAGAGAAATGGTGTTCTCTACTAAATAATAAATGCAAGACTTCATGTGATGATGGTGAAAGGATACAAGGATGAGTGCATATTTGATAATCCTAATTTGGAAGCTTGCATATACGTTGTCAATCAAGAACAAGCATTTGAAGCGGTATTTCAAATGAAGATCAAATTTAGATGAAGCAAAGTCGAACTCAATGTGGTTTGGGTAAGTGATGAAGAGATCAACCGAGATGACTAGGGTGAGGGACTAAGCAATCTTTGGGGCCCTAGCTAAGCCGCCATTTGGTGTTTTGCCAAGGTGAAGTTCTAGTATCTGTGGGGTCTCCAAGTATCATATCCAAGCCTTAATCGAGTGAAGCAATGCAACTCATCTACATGTTATGTTTGGTAATATGGAGTGACTTAAGGATCTAAGCATGCATACCTACGCTATATGGAAAGATCTTAAGTTGCTAGCTCAAGTATGGATGTGCTCATAAAGATAGCAATTGTTGGAAGCCCTCAAGTTCAAATCGTTCAAGTATGGCAAGATGAAAGTTATACAAGCTCAAGAGGTTGACTAGGTATTTACTTTTGTTCTTGAGTATAGGAATGTCGTACTATCATGAGGGATGCAACATTAGCTTTATGACAAGTATAAAAAGTGCTCATTAGTTGACCAATGTGAGAAATAGCCTTGAGATAGTCCCTGAGTGATCTAACAAACCTCTAACCCATCCTTAGCCACTTCAACACATCTTGAAGTGTTTGTGAGAAGAGTAGAAGGGTTTTGGGATCTCTCTACCCAGGGCGGTCTAACCGCCCCAGGGGGGCGGTCTGACCGCCCCAGGCAGCCAACGGCTAGTTTTCAAACTGGCCGGAGGGGGGGCGGTCTAACTGCCCTGACCAGGCGGTCTGACCGCCCCAGTTGCTTTTCTAACGGCTAGTTTTCCTTGAGTGGGGTATAAGTACCCCACGAGCCCTACTTGTTGGAGCTGCTGATTCTAGGGTTGCTGGTGTGCTTCCCCTGCTGTTCTTGCTAAGCCAAAGCCATAGAACCTCTCCCGAACCATCTCTTTGTGAGATTTGTGAGATTCAAGCACTATTCTTGTGTTGGGTTGAGAGAGTGAGTTTGTGTGAGCTTTGTGAGCTGAGAAGAGCCATTCCATAGCTTGAGCACTTGTGATTCGCGTCTACAAGTCTTGAAGCATTTGTTACTCTTGGAGGTTTGACCTCCTAGACGGCTAGGCGTCGCCGGCTAGCTCCCAAGTTGTGGTGAGCAGCGGCAAGTTTGTGAGGGCTGTGATCTTGCCTCTTCATGAAAAAGATCGCCTTAGTGGAGTCGAGGAAAGTGGTTGAAAGAGACCCGGCTTGTTGCGGGAAGAGTTAGTTGAGAACTCGAATCCCTTACAAGCTCCTCAACGGAGACGTAGCTTCCTTGGTGGAGGTGAACTTCGGGAAACAAATCTTTGTGTCTCCTTTGTGGTTTGCTTCACTTGTGGTTTTCTAGCATATTTCTATTTGCTTCTGCTTCGATCTACTTGGGTGTGCTTATCTTTGTGTGCAGGGATCATTACTCTGCTTGTGACCATCTACCAAGGCCACCCACCAAGTTTGGTTCGTGCTAGAAATCAAGAGGAGCTTGAGCCACCTTTTGCTGGCTTTCTGCGAGGAGGCGGTCTAACCGCATCCAGGAGGTGGTCTGACCGACCTCCCCCAGCAGAAACCAGCAGGGCGGTCTAACCGCCCTGTGAAGGCGGTCTGACCGCCCTTGCCAAGGAGCTCGAGATTTCGGGGGAAAAGGTTTATTTGATCGACTCGCCTATTCACCCCCCCTCTAGGCGACATCAAGGTCCTTTCAAACATATGTAAAGGCCTCGTAGCGTCCCTATGCTATCACACCAAAGGAAGTGTGAAAGTGCCTTGCAAGCACAGCATGGTTGGGTTTAACGTTCTTTTGGACGTTTACGCGACTCGTGGGTAAAGTTTTACAACCTCTGCAGAGTGTAAAACTATCATGATAGTCGTGCTCATGGTTGAGAGCGACCTGGACCCTCACATGTTTAGCTGGTGGAATGGTTGGTTTGGATGGGTTGTTTGGCCTTAGATGATATATGCTTTACCTTTAAGTTGGTTTGGGTTGGGAAGACTCTCACCTTAGTAAATAGGTTGTTTAATAAAAGATGACCAACTAAAATCAATGCTTGCAGCCTGTTGCGTCAGCCTCTCTTGTTCTAAGCCCTCATAGCTATACCTCCTACACTTGCAGAGTACATTTCGATGTACTCACCGTTTCCTTTTCAACCCCCTGCTGTCTCTCTCTCCCCCATAAATGCTATTCAGGTTATGGAGGCCATGAAGATCTAGCAGTGCGTATCCCCCGGTTGATTGCCTGTGGTCATGGAGCCTGCTTTCGCACAAGATATTAAGCTTTAGCTGTACTTTTCTTTTGGACCAACAGGTCGTTTTGTAATATTTAAACGTGATATGGAAATGTACCATTGATGATGTTGTACTTTATGTATGAAATATGATCTTGGCATACATAAAGTGGCACCTGATTGTGTTTATAAAATCGGGTGTTACAAAAATCAAACGACCTTCCTACACCCTATGGGATAACAGTAACTTCTTACCCCAAAAGCCTCTGATAGGCTGATGATGGAGCCCTTGATCACCTTGGTGTCTTCACAGTCATAGAGGATGTCTTCCTCAAAAGGTGTGCCGTTCTAGTCCAACTCCTTGGCCTGGTACGTCTCATATTCAGGCCAATCTCTGGGCCGACCTTCTACTCCCGGCGCAGCACTTCCTTGGCGTGCCGGCGACTCAAGCTGACCTTGATCCGCCACGATGTCGTGCACCCCTTCCGAGGGTCGCACATTCACCGGAGCTGGCTCCAACACGACCTCTGGGTTCGTTGGCGGTAGAGTAGGACTTGGAACCCCAGCATCGACTCCTGAGGTCGTACCAGGCGGAATAGAGCTTTGTGCTCCCAGATCGACCCATGTGTCAAAACCGACATGCTCGGCGAAGATGTTGCCGACCTGCATAACTCAACCTGTGAGAACTCAAGCATACAAAAGAACAAGACAACAAGAAGGTCGTCAGATCTACTTACTTCGTAATAGACTTGCGGCATATCTTCAAAGCCTTGGGAGGAGGCCTTGGGGGTACCTACAACTAAATCCCAGATTCAGCTCGATACCTCACCTTAATCCTCTGCAGGTCCTCCTGGCTGACCTTCTCCACCTCTTCTTTCCAGCGCTTGGTCTCCGGACTCAGCTCCGGGATCTCGATTGTTTCATCGACTTCTTCGGAGTCACCCTCCGTGGCGACGTCCTTGTGCTTGTCCTGCTGCTCCGGCGGTAGGGTGGAGCTCCGGCCCCTCTTGCGCTTCTTCTTGGCGCTCTCCAGCTTCAACGTCTTGACGGCCTCCGCCTTTGACTGAGCAATTTTGCCAGCAGTTTGCCGTGTTCGGCGGGTCTGTCGGCTCGCGCTCTGTGCGACCTCCTGTGCACCTTTCTTGTCTGCCTCTACTGATGAGTCGGACAAGTACTCGTCCACCAGCTGGGCTGGTGGTTGCTGTCGACGGTCGATTTCCGTCAACCAAGAGCACTTGTTAGACTTTGGTTGAGCTTTGATTTATAACTAACCCACCACTAGGCACACTAATGATGTAACAAGTTCGCACTTGCATGTGGTTTTTGGAGTATGTTGTTTACGCAGGAATTAAGTACCTAAATGAGGACTTCCGGGAAGAATTCATCAAGCACTTTATGAGAAGCTCACGAAGCCCGGCACAAGTCAAGACACGAAGTGAATATGACTCCAAATGACCCGAGGACCAAAGCATGAAGCCGTGAAACTCCGGAAACCTAAACAGAAGATGCGGGAATTCATGCAACAAGACCCCTTATCTTGATCGCGGGGATAATGACGTCTCAAGCCCATATGCAAAGATGCAAAATGTCAAAATTGCAAGAAAAGCCGCGTGAAGGATGACGGGCCTGAAGTGGGCCAGAGGGCCCAGGCCCTTGAGACTTGGAGGTTTACCCACGAGATCAACTCAGCCCAAGACATATTCGCGCAGCCCAGAACAGCATGATATTTCGGTGCGGATTCGAAGACTTAAACGGCCTCTAATGGCAAAAGTTTGAATACCAAAGTTGTGCGCCTCGACGAAAGCTTCGATTTGGACATATGGAAGGTCCAATTCGGGTCAAGAAGCTAGGATATATAGCCCCTGAAATACATGCTGTGCAGATAAGTCCAAAATCAGACAGATTATCTTCCGAGGCCGTTTTGGGGATCTTATTTTCGTTTCTAAGGAAAGCAATGAATACCAAAGTTGGAGATAATTTTGTGGCACACAATCTAGACAACGAATTTGCATTATTTGGAGTCTGGACGTGAGAGATATGGTGCCGGAAAGGAAGGGCTGCGAATCAGGAAAATCTGGCGAGGCTGATTTTATGGAAACCAAGTTTACTTAACTCCTAAGCAATATCTCGTGCAAGGAAAGGGGGAGCACGCCCCAAGGCTCCCCAAGGGAATAAATAGAACCCCTTGGATGTCCAAGGGAGTTGTGGAATCCGATCCATTCATCAGAACACGGCGAACCCTAGAAGTGAGCACCGGAGGGAGACGACGGCGGCAAAGTCCTCGAAGTTGTCTAGGGGATGGCCAAGGCCAATCCTAGCCGCCAGGGCCGCCCTACGTGGTTGTGCCATGGTGGAGTTCCGGAGCTAGTTGAGGTCATCAATGGTATGTACTCGGTGGTGGTGACCCAAACACATGTACTATTATGTGAGCAATTGTAATCTTGCTTTCCGATCTTTAAGCAATTCCATGTCTCCGTCTTTACTTTCTACCTTTCTTGAATATGTTTGACCCTTAGTCTAATCCTAGGTTAGACTACATAGCATGCTTTATGTTGGTGTTTCTTAACGTCACCACTAGTTGCGCACCTAGAGGGAGCGTATAAGAACAACCGGGTATACCGCAAGCGCACAGAAATACCGCTGTAGCACTTCCTCGAGGAAGGAGAGTATTCCAAGGGTATCGAATCCAAGGAACAATGTGCACTATCTTCTACTCTAGTATAGATGATCCAAGGACACAACACTGATTGGTAGGAAAGGTAGAAAGGATCTGCCTCGACCGAGCGCAGAGTCTACTTACGGTCTCTCAAGTATAGCACTCACTTCGGGCACCAAGCACAAGGCTAATGTACTGGCGATGAGCGCAACTCGGTACGCGACGTAGAGGGTTGACAAAGGGTCCAACAGGTTGTCACCACTGTGGCCTACCTCTACGCTACGATCGTACGTGGTCTTCGAAGGATAGTATATGGTCCAGACACCACGTCTACACCACTGACTGTTACTACGAATCCGCAAGGGAGATACTGGCACTGGCTCAAGGTATGCTCTATCACTCATGCAAGATCACGAATGCACTTTGATCTAACTAGAAACATGCAGGAGCTTCACTTTACTCTAACAGACAAGCTAGCAAACTAGATGCAATCTTATGATTTAAGTCTACTGGATCGAAAGGGTTGTGTTCGAAGAACACAAGCCTCTAAACCAAGAACAAACGAAGAACACAAGAACAAAGCAACTAAGCATGCATACGACTTTAGTCTAAATAGGAAATGTCGAAATACTCACTTTAGTCTAGTTGAAGAACAAAGGCACCGCTGAGGATCGTTCTTGAGAAGATGTCATGAAAAACATGACATGTCCTCAAGCCACCCACCTCACTTCCTAGCACTAATCCTATACAAAGAGCTCTCCTCTCCTAAAGAGAGAGGCTCCAAGCCAAAATGAAGAGGAGGAGGAGAAGTGTGTGTTCCAAATGAGAGCCCCTCCCCTCCTATTTATAGAGGAGGGAGAGGCTTGCTTCGGGGCTCCAAGTGCTCCAAAACACCCGGGATTGCAACCAGGGACCAATCAGGGGCTGCCACGTGGAAGGCCGGGATCAAACGAACCAAAGGCGGTTGAGCCGATCCACGGTACAGCCGAAACCACAGGGCCATGTGGTGCCCTTTGCTTCTTCGTGGTGGTTGACTGGTGGGCCCTGAAGTCACTCCCCCGTGCATGCCAAGTTTCCCGACGGTTTTGGAGGATAAGTGGGCCCTTGAATCCATGTGCTGTCCATGTGGTGCTTCGTGATTCGTCGGGCGAGGCTCTCTTGGATTGATGACGTCAGTGATCCAGGGGAATCCTAGGTGGCATCCTCTCATTGGCTGGTCTTGAAGTACTTGGATCAAAGACTTGTGCTTTTACTCCTCTTTCTAGTGCCAATCACCTGTATTTGCATAATCACCAACACTTGTGGAAATGATTAGTTTAAGCCCTATTCTAGTGTTGATAATCATTTTCCATGCTAAAAGGTACATGTTTGACGGGTAAGAAGTGAGTGAAAATCAGCCATCAACACTTTATGTAATCATGGTGATTAGATCTAGTATGTCGACCCTTCATGGTTTGTAGGCTTGTCCATGTTTGGGCACGCCCGTGGATCCCCCGCTTCATTAAGGGAGCATCGTGACAGGGCGATTTCCCCCGAACGAGCGGATATCTTCGGGAGGTAGGCCGGAGGTAGGAGTTTAAGGATGCTTTTAGATGAGATGCTTGGTTGTTGCTCGTTTGCCGAAACTACAACTAGAAGGCGATAGGGTTAGTCATCCCCTTGGTGGCGCTTTACCTCGCCTATGTTCGTGTATGTGATCAACCTTGAGCTATCATACACGTATCTCTTAAAGGTTACCTTATATGCAATCTACGCTTCATGTTAGGATAGTTCGATAGGTTAGGTAGAGATCCTTAGCTATTTGCTTCTGATCCTTGGATTGACAATCCTTGGGGGCACCCTCCTTGGTGAAAAGGCACCAAGTCACCCGTAGGCTTGCGGTGAACTTCAACACGGTTTTGAACCGTCAACAAGCCCTTTTTCTGGCGCCGTTGCCGGGGATCGGCAACTCAAACCCTAGGGTGATCCACCTTTCTATTTGACTAACCCTAATTTTTATTATTGCATATACCCTTGTTTTCTTGTTTGTGTCCTTGAAAGCATGTCAAAAGCTAGACACAAGACGTTCGATGAGTTCTCTACATACACACCCCAACAAGATGATTGCAACATGAAGATTCACTCTTTAGTGGTAGGTGCTAACTTTGGTTAGTGGCCCATCATCCGCTATCGAGCCCACACCCTACACAAGAGCATGTGAACAAGGTAAGTCAAAGTGTCAATTAAAATTTTAAGACTGATGTTTTGTGGAGATTTGTTTGTTCAAGCAATAGGTATTGGAAGCAATCACGATGCCCCCGAAATCACAAGATCAAGCTCTTCAACATCTTCGAAGTTTCTGTTCGCATCGATTTTTGCACAGTCTCATGGGAAGAACAACAGGGTATATTTGGACATTTAGAAGCCCCACGAAGTTACGCTTCCAACGAGTCAAGAATCAAATTGTTTGGAGGTTCCTACAAGCGGATATGGCCGAATCACCGATGATTGCACGTCCTGAAAAATTCTGGACAGCAAGCAAAGCTGAAGTGTAACAGCCATAACTCCCTCATTTTGACTCCGATTAAGATGGATGAGTACCCGTTGGAAAGGTAATTTTATTAATTTTTCAATAGAATTATATTTTGGTATATGTTCTTTTATGTATGCAGGGGGAAATCCAAAGAAGAGGCAGCTGCAATATGATGAGAACAAGATGGCGAAGGTGAGGACGACAACAACGAAGAGGAGATTAGGGAATGCTTCCATTAGACCACTCATGAAGAAATTCAGAGGCTTGGAACAAAACAAAGACCCCCGGAGCATTGGCAAATAAAGACACGAGTTGACGGCATCCGACGCAAGGAGATGTTTGAAAAAGACCACAATGGACTACACACATAAGACAATATCCAGTGGCGCGGATATTTTTGGGCTCTGACATGAAGGATCATGGAACTACATGAAGACATTTAAGACATGTGTGAAGCCCCGCAAATGAAGAAGAGGAGTGATCCTACTCAAAGCAACCTTGATGACATGTGAAAAAAATTGAGAAAAGTCTATGCGAACCACCTTCGATCATCAAGGATTGTTCGCTTTCAACTCCGGAGGATCACTCACGATGAAAAGCACGAAGGCTAAGGTACACAATAATCTCTCAAGGTACTTTTGGATATGATATATTTCTTTTGGTATATTCATGTTCTTATCCAATAGTATGATTCGATTCTATGCCTTTCACCTTTAATGATCATGTTGATAGACTAGAATTTCTTGAGTATGATAAAGATGCTATGTTGTGCTTTAACTTTGTTAATTACTTGCCTAATGAACCTTGCCTAATGAGAGTTTAGCGCTGAGAAAGAAACTTATGCTTCCTTTAATCACAACATGCTTTGTTCACCAAATTTAAATTGTGGTTATGGTTGCATATGTTTGTTTTACACTTTGCAAATCTCAGACTTGCTTCGTGCTTGGTCAAGCTCGTGACCTTAAAAGAGCGTGTGTCGGGAGAAAACCCGAGTTTCACTAACCATGCAGGTCGTTAAACCTTAATAAAGAGAAGAGAAGCTCTGCCCTAAAGGAATTGCAAGCTTGTGCATCGCCTCCCCCGAAGCAAAGGAGGAGAAGGTGACGATGATGCAAGGAAACGATCGGGCAAGCCTCTCATCAAATAAAATGATCGTGTCAAGCATGGAGAGTGGATCAAAGCTGCATGGACATCTTCAAATCTTACATGAGGGACCATGGCTTCGCGACTACGAAAAGGTACGTAAGAAAGTCAAGCTCTATGACGTTAAATGAAGCGCTTTGCGGGAGGCAACCCGTTTTCTTTTGTTTATGTTTATATATAAATATTATGACCGTTTACATTGTAATCTTAAACTGAAACATCAAGTAACATTGTACCATTGCTCTAATAAATACCACAACACCATGTTGTTTAATTTAAATGCTATTGAGGGAGCACTTTGTTCTTGATCTTGGAAAACTTGTAGACCTTTTTGTGTGCCTATTAGTGTTTAGTGTCGTTTTATTTTGTATCTTTTTAGAGAGAAATATGAAGTTGGCACCATCCTTTAACTCTAAGCTTGTGGCTAGTTAAATTAGGCTAACTCTTGCATTTGTTTTAGACAACCACCATATCATGTCATTTTGTTCACCCATGTCATATTGCATTACATGTTTTGTTTTGATCTAACTTTTAGTCCAACCAACCTAAGCCTCCCTATAGCCTCCACAAAAACCAATAGCCAACAAGAGTAGGGTTGACTTGTGGCCAAGCCCACCTCTATCCCTTGTTATAACTAAAACCTTTAACTAGCCTCCCTATAAAAGCCTTAGGAAAACCTCTCCTACCTTTAGCCTTCCTAAAACCTTAGGTTTGTTTTTCATAAAAAGACTTTTAGCACACCTTAGATAGAATTTCTAAAATTGACTCCCTCTCTTCAAAATTCTTATTTGAGCCAAAAATACAGGATACCCATAACCTACCCTTAAAACCTTGTTAGTTTGGTTGTTTGATCTTTTCAACCCTTGCTAACATTTGCTTGTGCTAACTCTTTGCATTTGCATTTTGTATCCCCCTCATTGTCATCTTCCACTTTATGATAGCTTGGTCTTTTTGTGAAAATTTATGATGAATGCCTTCATGTTTATGATAATGCTTCTTAAGGGCATTGTTCCTTTTTTTGCAATCCTATGTAAACATGGTGTTTAGACATGATTGGAGACCACCATCATTAAGTTTTGCATACCTTGCTATCTTGTTGCATTGGTTGGTGTATAAACATTGCAATGCACCCTACTTATCTTACACTATAAGGAATTGTTAATCCTGGAATAAGCATGGTGTTTTGACCTTGGTTAATAAATCTTTGTGGCAAGGGGCAAGTTTGGCAACCACTTTGTAAGCATGGAGCTTAGAATTTGGTGTAAACATTGTTTTGTCTTTATACCATCCTACCATTTGCATGCACACTTGCACACACGTACACCCACTAGGTTTTTAATTTTTCACTAGATTAACTATGCCACAAGTTAAGATCTTAGGGGATGCCTTTGGTTTGTTAGCATAGAGTGAGTATTCCCGACCGTCACCTCGGGGGTACTTTCTGCTTTAAAATTGTTTTGCAGGCATTATGAATTACTCCCATGAATTCATGATAAAAGATGAAATCAAGATCGTCACATGATCAGAAGTGTAGAAAAGAGGAAAATTGGATGTTCAGGAGCTCCATTAAGTCTTCTTTCCAACGCATCAAGATTCAACATTTTAGGAGACCAGTGCAAGGAGTTACAATGAAATCTTTTGGTGTCACACGTCCTGAAATCAGCCCGGGACAGCTTGCACTCACGGAGTAAAAAAGGCACAACTCCTTTGTCCGAAGTCCGATTGGGATGAATGACCACTCGTTGGAAATATAATTTCAAGCACTTTGCAATGGAGTGACGGTTCAGTATATGTTCTATTCTGGAAGTACAAGAAAAATTCGTGGAAGATGAACCAGCAATGAGGGACAACATGGAAGGAGGTGAAGATGGAAACAATTGGGACAAAGGCTTATGACAAAGGGTGAACAATCAAGACAAAGTGAAGAGTGACGATCCACACATGGCAGTAGGACTTCAAGATGGTTCATCATCTTCCATGCCTAGCAACATGCTAAGAATGGTGGAGGATTTGGTGGACATGAGAAGACCGCATGGAGCAAGGATCGCGGTTCTTCTTCCATGTTAAGCACAATGCTTAAGCATGGGGGAGGCCGCGCTACACTTCAAGCATCAAAGGACGGTAACAAATCTTCAACCCTCTTTTTGTCCTTGTTTTTCTATATGCTTGTACATATGTTTATGCCTTCAACAACCTTAGATGCAACCTTTGTATATCTCTCTATAGAATAACATGGCTACTAGGAGTACAACCTAGGTTTGTTTTTGTTTTCAATAACAATCACCATTACCTTGTGCTCACCATGATGATATCGCGTATGCTCTTGCTTATGGATATATGATGATCGTTGCCACTTTGATCATTCTTGTGCTTGGTTTTTATATGATTAAGCTAGTGCTCTCTCTTTTAATATGAATCTGAAATTTATTTAATGCTAGCCGAATCTTTGTGGAGGTTATGATAACTTAAGTCCCATAGTTCTTTTTCGTTGCTCTCAACTTTGAATGAATCAAAGAACCTTTTTATTCCAAAAAAAAGTTATGCTAACCTTGTCATGAGTACCGCTTGCATTTTGCTCTACCCATCCAAAAGCCCAAACTTACTTGAGTGCAAACATTAGTATATACAAGATTTATTTTTGGGTGCATTGATTCAAGGCTTGATTTCTCTGGTTCGATCTCTGGTTCGAGACTAAGAAGCTGGTCATTCCGTTTTTGCATATCGTTCTTTATGCTAGCCTCTTCTATCCGTGCATTGTGAGTTTCCACATTGGGAATTTCGCAAACCTCGTCGGATATCCAACCCGAACCCAAAATATGTTTTTTGCGTTCACCTCCTTGACCACAACCCAATATATGAGTATGGATGAATATTTTGAGGAAGATTACAAGGAAGGTGCTTCAAGTAAGGGAGACTTCCAAAAGGACCCTTAGAAGATTTTTCGAGTATCTCTCTCTAAGAAAATATGAGAGCTTCAATTTCTACCTTGGCGTCCTTATCACCTCTTTTGCCCGTGGACGAGCAAACGTCTAAGCATGGGGGGGGGGTTTGCCAAGGAAGTGCTAGTATAGTCTAGAGTTCAAGGGGAGCAAATAAAGAAAGAAGAAGAAAAGAAAAAAAGAAAGAGAAAAAGTATGATGAAAAAAAGAAGAAAAAGTATGAAGAAAGAAAGAAAAAAATAAAGCTCCCCGGTTCTCTAGTTATGTTTAGTGCTTTTTGAGTTTTCAAAAAGAATTCAAGATCAAGACCCATACTCATCTTTCCAACCATGTGCAATCCGATAACGAGGACTTCGTTTGTGCCTCGGGATCACTCTTTGCCATTTGCACATGTCCACCTATCTAAAAGTGTGTGTTCATCTCTCCACCCTCCTTGTAACATTATTTTTCCAATGACCATTTTGACGAGTCTCGGTAAGTCCATGAGAAGCTTGTCTTGTTTTGATAATATCTCAGCTATAATATCTTGGTAGGACTAAACTTTCCCATAGCTCCATATAAAGCATTCCACCATATTTGAGAGAGGAAAGGAGTAGAACAAGTTGGCTTGAGAGTCAAGATGAGATGAGAGTTCATGAGCAAGATGCAAGGAGGTTTATTATTGATCTTGGTAAAGCAAAGTTTTCTTCATCCCACTCTTTATTTTCAAAATTTCTGAGATTTGTTTAAAATTTGAGAGCATGATCAATTACTTGTGGAAAGAGCTTAAATAATATGCACCCTCCATAGAGATGAAAGCTAGTTATATTATGAAACTGTCAGGGGGTGAGACCTGGACAGATCCGCTAGGGGGTTACCCTAGAGGTTTGCAGGGTGGATCGGGACCTAAGAGCGTAGGTGGTTATGCACGTGGTGCACACGGAGTTAGGCGAGTATGGCGGCGAAGGACAGGGAGACAAGGATTTATACTAGTTCAGGCATCCGGAGAGTAAAACCCTACGTCCAGTTGTGGTGGATTATGCGAGGATGAAGATGAGTTGTCCCTGTGCATGGAACCCTAGGCCGTCTTATATGGGGAGACGGGCTAGGGTTTGCGTGCGCAGGTCGGTTGACCCGTGTCGGGGTCGGTTACAACTGTGGGAAGCTTATCTCCCGGATTACAAGGAGTATCCCGTGATACTCGGAGCTACAAGCGGCAGCGCGCTAGGTCGCCGTGTCTTGTCTTGCACGCCAAGGCTTCGCGAGTCTTCCGGGAGCTTGATTAGGTCGCTGGGCCCACTTGTAAGGTCGGCAAGTCTTCTGGAAGGTCGGGTCCACTTGTCAGGGGCCTCTGGGACCCTGGCCGGTGGGGACCCATGGGTACCCATGTCTCTCAAGCCCCCGATCGACGTGTAGGCGTAGCGGCCGAGGCGAGGTTGTGTCGAAGAGCAGCAGAGGCGCAACACCGTCGAGGTCGTGAAGGGTGCACGGGGATCAAAAAAGAAAAGAAAACCCCTCCGATGCGCACACGAAGTGGAATGCCGAGCTTCTGGGTCGAAGGACCACAAGGTCGTAGTGAAGACGAGGTGTAGATCTTACAGAACCGCCGACCTGACCTGAATCAGGCATGTTGTAGCAGCAGTCACGACCTTTAGAAAGGTGAACAAGCCTACCAAGGGTAGGTCGAGTAGAGATGTGATGGAAGCAGGCTTCCATTAGGTCGAGGAGACCCAAAGAAAATAGGGCGTCAAAGACGCACTAGTGTGGTAGCCCCCGAGCAGTAAAGCGACCAGTATGGCCAGTTTGATGCTCTAAAGAAGAAGAAGAAGAAGAATTAGCCGAACCTACGACCTTCTGCTTAGGAAACAGACACTCTTGTAGGGTCGATGCTAGAGGACAAGAGCTCCAGAATCTTTGCAGAGAGTAGCAGGCGACAGATCTGTCGTAACCAGAGTCACAAGTGCACTGTACGATCATGGGCCAGCATACTCATGAAGCATAGGTTAGTGCCATCCGCAAAAGACAAAGGTGCCTCAGTGTGCAGTTAGGTAGGGGTCAGGCACGCTGATGTCTTTTCGCAGGCAAACAGTGACCTCGTGCTCCACGAGGATACAGTGTCTTCGAGGATAAGGACGCCACGCAAGTTGGCCTTGTGAGTAAGACTGAATGCAGATGCCTGTTGGTATAAATAGGTTCCCAAGGCTTGAAGCAAACCGCACCAATCTTCAGAGGGGATCCAAGATGACCCAGTGTAGTAATCTTGCCACGCCGTGGGCTTGTGTCCGCCCACCAAAGTGTAGAGGTGATGTAGTTCGTGCTTGGAGCTAGAAGAATGCTTGCGAGGCTCAAAGAACTCGATTGGCCTCTTCTCCCAGCCTCACCGAGGAGCCCGGAAGGAGTATGAAGCAGTAGTTGCATCGTCGGCCCTGACACTTTCAGGCCTGATGTGATGCTGGAAAGCACCGCGCTCCACCCGGCGAGGTTGGTTTTAAAGCTCGGACCTTCTGCGATCTTGCGGCGAAGCTCAGACTTGATGCTGGGCACCGCAGGAGACCAGTTGGTGCAAGTAGAGGTGGCTGTGTGGCAGCTGCCTTCACAGTGGCTGTGGAGGTCATCGAGTAGGTCCTGAAGCCAGAAGAAAGCTTGCGACAAGCCTCATTAGTGTAGATTGAGTCGTACGCACTTTGGAAGGTGATTCAGGACCTTTAAGATCTTTATATCTTGTAATTTGGCCATGGGCCAAACTCCTTATAGCTTATGAAGCTGTAAATATAGATTTGCATGAGCAGAATCATGGCTTTAGTAGTTTGTAAGGGCGCCCAGGCTGCAATGGTACGGATACCAACGTCCCAGCGGGGCTGTAATAGCACGCCGACCTTCAGGAGGCCTTCCGTAGAGACAAAGGGTCCGTGTCGACCTGGGTCGGCGCGGCCGTTATGCAGTGACACAACGCAGGTAGTCAACCTGAAAAATCCTAGGTCTTAAATGACCTAGAAGGCAGCAGGGCCTTAGCAACCTCGGGGAGGTGCTACTTGACCAAGAGGTCGCCAACGGGCAGTGGAGCCATTAAGCACGGGGCCGTTGGTGCAGCCATTTAAGGCAACATTAATAGGTAGTAGGACCTTAGCGACCTCGGGGAGGTGCTACTCGACCCGGAGGTCGCCAACGGGTAGTGGAGCCTTTAAGCGCAGGGCCGTTGGTATAAACCAGCCACAGGAGCTGAGGCGATCCAGTAGGTAGCATGTCACACCTGATTTTCCAAAGAAAACCAAATGCATCTCATATGTGCGCCAGGATCAAGTTTACACACATATGATAGACGTCATGAGTGAAATATCATTAAACAGCAATAAAAACGTACAAGAGTTAAACCATTACATTATCTCTTTATTACACTCAGACGTTAGACTCGAAGGTCTTTACAACGAACAAACGATAACTAGACGAAGCAACTCCGTCTTCAGCTTCCACAAGCACATGACTGGGGGCACGCAAGCCTCAGAACTCATCGTAGTCGTTGAAGTACTCTTCTCCAGTGTTCTCCTCTGAACAGTGGGTAAGCAAGGGTGAGCACACTTATGGTTGGAGCTCAGCAAGTGGGGGAAGATGCAAGGCTATCAAGGATAGGCTAAGGTTTACAGCGGTTAGCATTTTAATGTTTGTCAAATTTTATTAGCAAGCACCTATTTACTAGATGTAAGTTTATACCAACCCACTTAAGCATTTAGGAAAGCATCTCATCTCAAGACCATATGTAAACCACGATTTAATTCCATCTTTATGTTTGATTATCATGTGAGGGTCCAGGCCGCTCTTGACCGTGAGCACGGCTGATCGATTAGTTTTAACTCTGCAGAGGTTGTACACTTTCACCACAGCTCGCGTAAAAGTTCTGAAGAACTTTGAACCTAACCACGCATGTGCTGATCAGGCACAATACCACACTTCCGAGGTGTGATTGCATAGGGACGCTACGAAGCCTTTACAAAGATATGCAAAAGCACCAACAACCCACGACAGTTACAGCTCAAGGCGGACCATAACCCTCCCTAGTGGACATCACCTTAGCAAAGGCTGCGGCCAAGAGGACCGGGCTATACCCCTGCAACCCCGAGCCCCCTGTGTTCCTTTCGGATAAGGTCACCAGTACAATCACACACCTAATTAATTGGCTAAGCCAGAGCCATATGGACTGTGGTTGCACTGTTTTCCTGGGTGGTTCTCCATGTTCCGATTAAACCATATGATCTTGTTATTAACCATAAGCACACACACACATATATATATATCACCAAAGTTATCATGATCAACATTCATCATATAGCAAAAGATTCATTTGAACCATCCCAAGGTATAGCAACTAAGCATTTCTACCCAAAACATTTATTTAAAAGGGTTGTTCAAGGTGATGAGGGTAAAAGTCTAGTCATGTCCTTAAAAAGGTGATTTCCCATCAAGTTTATGCAATACAACATTTAAAGGTAAATTTTAGTTATCATGCAAGTTGTGTGGGACAAAAATAGAATATGCAGGGGGAGAAGTCCACTTGCCTTCCTTGCTTAAACACTAGAATTCTTCTTCTTCAAACACTTGCTCTTGATCCACTCCAACTGGTTGCTCACTTGAAACTGGCACGATGTCTACGAGCACACAAGAAAGCATACAATAAACAAAACAATACACCAAGCATGAAAAGCTTTAAAGAAAGAACAAGGCTTAGCTCTAGGAACACGAACACAAAAGCACTAGGAACTATCGGGAGCTTTGGATGATCACATACAAGAGCTAGCTATGTGCTTGGTATATTTTAATTAAATAAAGATGTGCATAGGTTATTTCAGAGAAATACCCTATTTATAATTAAGTAAGTTATATTTGTATTTAAAAGACGATGTAAACCTAGTCCAATTTTATTTATAAATATTCAAGTATGATTTATGCAAATTAAACATTTAATTCAAAAGAAGCATGTAAAAGCATCTAGGCGTTCATCTTTATATTTCTTGTTGAACTAACCAAATTATAACTTAAAAACACATTTATATTCATATTAATCAAATTAACAATTAATTAAGAAAACTCGGGATATAACCTATGTTGCTTTTATTTAGGAAACAAAGTGCATAATCATTAATCAATTTAAGTTTGATTATGAAAACCGAGGTATATATCTAATTAGCTTTTAATTATAAGAAATATTTAACTAGTATTAATCATATTAACTTTCTTATGAAAACACGTGTTAAACTCTAATTAGATTTTAATTAGAAAAGCATGTGTATAAGGATTTAATCATATTTAATATTTAAATAAATTATAAAACAAAGAACATGTTCAACATTAGCACTAACACGTAGTTTGAGTTGATATGAACCTAACGCAACTTGAAACGGTGGAAACGGAGCTAAAACTGACGGGCTTGAAAAGACGGCCGCGTGGACACCAAGAACGCTTAAAACGGATAAAAGACGGAAAAGATATGGCTAAAACAAGGTTCAGGGGCTTTTCTGTGAAGAAACAGGGCTTCCAGGGACCTAACTGTAAGAAACCAGGGACTAAAACATAATTATACATATAAACAGAGGGGTTTATATGCAAAAAGTGATGAAAAGGGCATCTGGTGAAGGAATCCAGGAAAACCAGGGGCTAGATCATAAAAACAGGGACCTATATGAAAGGATCTTTAATGGTGGAAGGACCGGCATGTAAAAAGGAAAAGAACAGGGGCCTAAGCGCAAAACTGCGGCTGACAGGCGGGGAGACGCTGACGCGGCGCCACGCGGTGTGCGCTTACTGGCTGAGGGGGCTGACGCGGCGGTGATGTGGCTGTGGACCGCGCCGTGGGCGTGGTCTACGGGTCCACGGTGCGCCGGCCAAAGGGTTATCCCCTTGATAAGATCTGGACCGCCCGTGTGTCATCGAACGGCCCTGGACGCGTGCAAGCGGAAGAGCGGCGGCGAGCGCGCTGGAGACGGCGGCGCACGGCGGAGGGCTCGTCGGCGCGGCCCTAGATCGCACTGCGAGGCTCCAGATCGTGCACGCGTGGGTTCAAAACAAAGCTAAGATGCTCGCGAACATAACCAGGCCAAAAAAGTGGCGGCTCCGGCAACCGTGACAGCCTACACCTGTAGGGGGCGGCGCGGACCTCGCCGGCGTGCGAGCGCCGGTGCTACGGTGTGCTCACGAGCCAAGAGACGACGGGAAGGTGATGCTCACCACACAGAGACGGAGAAGACGAGATTGCCGGCGAGGAAGAGGTTGCGGTGGCGAGGATCGGCGACGGCGGCTAGCTCGGGGCGGCGCTCCGGCAGACGGGGATAGGAGCTCCAGGAGGCGACGGCGACGAAGACCTGGTGCAAGGGGGGCTCAATGAGCGCCGGGCGCATCACCAGAGAGGAAAAAGAGAGGGAGAGAGAGAGTCCTTCACCGGCGGCGAGGAGGCACGGCGAGGTGGATCGACGTCGGCGGGTTCGAGCTTGGGCGGCGGACGGGGTCACGGGCGCTCGCCAGGAAGGTGGTTGCGGCCTCGGTCGCGTGCTCCTGGGCGTCGCGATGGGACCCTGGTGTACCTGTGCGTGCGAGGGAGGGAGAGGTGAGGGAGGGCCGATGGATGCAAAACAGGGGCGGCGGCCATGGCTATTCACCTCGGCGGCGGCAGTGTACTCGTGCGGCTCGGTTGGAGGGGAGAAGAAGGGTTCCGGGGCGCCGGGTCTTCGTGCGAACAGCGCGGACGTCGAGCGAGGACAAGGAGACCCCGGGAAAGGCGTCCACCGGCATCGAGGTGCTCCGGATGGCCGGTAATGGCCCGGCGGCGGAGACCGAACGGCGACGGCGCGTGCGCGAAGTTGAGGAGAGGGGTGCAGGGCGTGCAAGGTGCGGAAAGAGAGGAAAAGGGCGAAGTAGGGCTCGGCCTCGGCTTATATAGGCCAGGGAGAGGGGAAAGGAGCGGCGGCCGGGGTGCATTGGCCATTGATGGCCAGGGGTTGCCGGCGGTTTTGATTTGAATTCAAGGGAGAGGGAGTAACGGAAGGGGAGAGTTAAGGCGGAGGAGTGGAGCCGGTGTTTCAATGCGCCTTGATGGCGGCTTGAAGGAGGGAGGGAGCGCGAGGGGCGCCGGGATGGCCGGCGGCCACGGCCTGACGCGAGGCAGAGGAGGGGGGGAAACGGCTGAAGGAAGGGGGAGGATCCGACAGCCGGGACCCAAGCGGCAGTGAGAGAAGAGAGGGGAGAGGTGGAGATGGGCCGGCGGGTGCCTGCGGGCCGAAAGGAGACGTGGGCCGCGTGCGAGTGAAGCAGGCCGGCGGGAAAACAAACAAGAGGGGGAGTTGGGCTGAGAGAGAAGGGGTTTGGGATGGTTTGGGTTTTGGTTTGTTTTTTTTTTAAAGCTTTTTCTTTTAAAACCTTTTCAAAACCTTTTCAACATTTAATTTCTTTTCCAAACCTAAACACCTTCAAACTCTTTTTAAAATTTTCAAACAAACTTTAAAACTTTTAAAACTTTACACAAGCAAACATAAGCCATGCACTTCAAAATATGATGCACAAGCACTTATTGTTTCTAAAATTATTCAAAAGTGATATTTAAATATTTTAGAGCCAAATTTATTTGATAAATTATTATTTCCTTAGAAAACTAAAACTAAAACACCATGTTGCTACATTAATTTAGTGATGGAAAATTAGGGTGTTACATAGCAGGAACTAGGAGCCAGGGGGTGTGAACCCGATAGTGAGTGCTGAGGCGACATACCAAGCGGTAGTACCTATCGACCTTGTGAAGGTGTTATCATAGACCTAGTGGTCGTAAGAGGCCAAAAGACCTTGAAGAAAATGATGGGGAAGGGGCTTGAAGTAGGGCATAACGAGTCCATGGACGCCGGGCCGTTGGGCAGAAAACCAACGGGCATGGATTCCCGCACGGCTCGAGCCGTCACTGCCTGTGGCCGTTTAGGCCGAAAGAGCCGTTAGGCAATGTATCCGTTGGGTCGCCGGTAATGTCACCGAGTCCGAGGGGATATTTAGGGCGCCACGGCCCACCGCGCTTAGGCGGCCCAGTTATAAAAGGCCGAGTGAAGGGCCGAGGACCCCACTCGCTTCCATTCCCCGCAGCAGCTAGGGTTTCCAATCCACCGCCAGAAGCTCTAGCGCATAGATTCGTCGGCTTCGCCGTGCTTAGATCCAACGCGTCCAGCGCCGCCGTATGCGCCAAAAGTCCCTGGTGGTGTTTAGAGCTAGATCCACCGGCTTCGAGGAAGAGGAAATGGCCCCAGAGCTTGCGCCGGCCCCGGAGAAGGTGTAGGAGCACTCGATAGTGACAGAGGTGCAAATCAAGGAGCTGGTGGAGCGCGGGCTGCTGAAGCCCAGGGAGCAGGTGGGGTGGAGGCCTGCCGCCGGCGAAGCGTTCCCCTCCGCGGGAACTGGGGAGACCGTCGCCTTCGTCTCGTATGTCGAGCGCGGCTTTTGGGTCCCGGCGGGCGACTTCTTCCGCAGGCTTCTCCACTTCTACCGCATCGACCTGGTGCATCTCGTCCCCAACGCCATCACCACGGTATCCTTGTTCATCCACCTTTGCGAGGCGTACCTGGGGATACCGCCATATTTCGACTTGTGGCGGTATTTCTTCGAGGTGAAGAAGACGGGGAAGAACGGCGTCGTCGGCGCCGTCGGCTTCATGCTACGCCGCCACATGAAGACGGTGTACATCAACATGGAGCTGCCGGACAACACCCAAGGCTGGAGGCGGGGCTGGTTCTACATCGACAACCCCAAACTAGCGCTAGCAACCAGGTCGGGGCTCGCGCCAGTCCCGGTGCCAGAGTGGTCCAACCAGCTGACGTCGCGGGAGATGGATGTCATCAAGCCGCTGCTGGAGGACCTCAAGCAACGGAAGGAAGAAGGGCTGACCGGTGGGGCGGTGGCCATCAGTTTCAGCCGGAGGCTGCTGCAGCCGATCCAAGATCGGGTGCACCCGACCTACGAGTATTGGGGTCAGATCGACCCAACCCGTGTACAGCAGCGCAAGGTCTCCAAGCAGGAGATGGTGGCGCGAGTGAGGGAGCTCTTCAACGGGGTGATCCAGAACCGGACATGCCCCAAGGCGTTCTCCCTCACACGGCCTGTGGACGTGGTATGTCGCTGATCGACCTTGATTTCTCTGTTGTTATTGCATTCCCCTTTTTCTGAAACAAAGGTCGACTGTTTGCAGGGTCATGAAGGTTTGTTCTGGTGTCCGGCTCCCCTCGCAAATGAGGGAGAGCGCAGCTTCAAGGTCCGGGCGGCATTGGACGTGAGGGCACCGCCACCGGAATTATTGGAGAACTACCTCTCCGACTCATCGGTGGGGGGTAGCGATGATGAGGATCCGCCCGTGGCGAGCTCTGTGCCGACGACTAGTCGTACGCGGCAGGCCACCGCTAAGATCTCGGCGCACAAGGGCGTCAAGATCATCTCCACCACCATCGAGGTGGAGAAGAAGAAAAGGAAGAGGAAGGACGTCACTGCGTCATCGGAGACGGCAACGACTAACATCGAGGTCGTTTACGAGGACCAGGACGATGCGCAGTCGCGCGACGTCACCACAAGATCGGGCGACGCAGCAGCCGCGGGAGGGGACAGCACCGCGCTCGGAGTTGTAAGTGAGCAACAGCTGAAGTCGAGTGCAGGAGGCGTGAGCGACCAAGGGTCGCAGAAGAAGCCAAGGCAGGCGCCGCCTAGGCCGATGTCGGTGAAGTTGAAGGCTGACAGCAGGTACGTTACAGAGCTTGATTGTATGCTTTTTCTTCATCTGTGGTGCTTGTTGAGTGCGTCGGTGGTGACGAGATTTGTGTGCTTTGGGCAGTGGGGTTCCTGCTGTATCGGGCAGCAGCAAGAATGCCTCGGGCCAAGAGGCCTTCGGGCGGAAGGTTGAGAAGGTGCCGGTGGGGCAGTCGCCGGCGACCTCAGGCGGGGACGTCACCAGCGAGGTCCCTGAGACCGTGGGGACAACACCGTCGGCGGCAGCCAAGGTCGCTGCTGAGAGTGCGCAGCAGGAGGAGGGCCCGCGTGTTGACATTTCTAAACGTCGATCACTTAAGAACAGATTGGAAATCCATCCTTAGCGTCAGCGCTAGAAATGCTTGTTGGCATTTTCCAATGTCACAACTAATGGCACAGTTAGCGTGAACATTGAGACTTGCCATAGGTTAATCTAAATGATCATGAACGAATCTGCAAGCATACAGATAAACCATTGTAGCATTTCCCCAAGGAAAGAGAGTATTCCAAGGGTATCGAATCCAACGAAGGCAATGGCAGATATCTTAGACTTATGCTTTTGCTCTGATTGTAAACCAAGAGATAGATATAGGGAAAACACAATCAAAGGCAGGGGTAAGATAAAAGATAATAGGGGTAGTGTGACACACACACCTCAAATCTACCTCTACTCTAGCACACTACGGCTTAGGGGGAACATACGAGTTAGCTCTAGGTTCTAATGTACTAAACATACAAAGCTAGAAGATACAAGAGATAAGCATGAGTATTGCATGAGGGAAACATGGTTCAGCACCTAGGTACAAACGGGGAGCTAGCCCACGACAACTACCATTTTGCGAAACTAGACTTTAGACTCCTACAGCAGGTACCCCAACGCGGAGGTTGCCCTAGGATCCAACAGGGCTGTCACCACCTGAGGACCGACCTCTCGTTACGTGGGGTATGCTCATAACTATCGTAGCCAGACAAGCCTGACACCATGCCTACGTTGCTGCTAGACTTCACCCGGCCCGGGCTATTGTGACCCAGGGTGAGAGCCACCAGAAGACTGGTCAACTAGACCGAGTACCGTAGCTTGAACACAGACCCCATGCAATACTCTCATGCTATCTAACAAGATCAACTAAGGCTAGACATACGAACAGATATGAACTCTCTTATGTCTAATCAACAAGATCAAAGGGTCGTGTTCGTGAAGAACACGAGCCTCTAACTTATGAACAAACACATAAGGAAGGAGTTTATCAACCTTCAAATGGATCAAAATGTAGTGTTCACGAAGAACACAAGCCTCTAAATGATGAACAAAGGATGAACTCAAGAACACATCAAGAATATGATCTACCATGACTTTATATGAAATAGGTGAATAACTGAAGTAGATCAAAGTCATACAAAGAAATAAAGAAAAAAGAGAACTCATACCTAAACTTCCAAGAGGGCTTGGAACCTGAAGAAGAGCTACTCTAGCCTACCCCCTAGCCTTGGAAACTTAAAGTGAGAGGAGAATGAGAGAGTGGTGTGTGAGAAATGGGAGCTCCTCCCCTCCTATTTATAGAGGGAGACAAGGCTTGCTCGGACGCCCAAATGGCCCCTAAACACCCGAGACTGCAGCAAGTGACCAATGAGGAGCAACCACGTGGAAGGCCAGGATGGGACGCCACTAAGGCGGTTCGGCCGATCCTAGGATCGGCCGACCCCCTAGGGCGGCCCCACCTGGTGTGCTTCCTCTGGTTGACTGCCTTGTGGGCCCTCTGATCCATCCCCGGTGCATGGCTTGATTTGGTATCCGAGGTGGGCCCTTTGATCCATGTGAAGTCCATGTGGCGTCCTCTAATTCGTCGGTGAGTGCTTCCCCTGGATCGATGACGTGTCTTGCCATGTTTCCTTTGGTGGCAGCCACCTCCTTAGCTGAGTTGGCATGGTTTCTTCATAGGAGTGGAGTTTCCATCTCTTTTAAGGGGTAAATCACCTACATACAAATAATCTCCAAGGACAAGTGGAACTACATTATTCAAACCTAAATGCTAGTAAATAATGCATATGCCTCCATTTATGTTAGAATATTGAGGGTTGGAAATGGTGAATTTCCACCGTCAACAAACTCCCCCAAGCTAACCTCTTGCTCGTCTCGAAGCAAGACATTAGAGACTTAGGTTGGTTGATCAGGAGTTGCTACAATGTTGTATTCTCAACTTATGGCAAACATACAGCAAAGTACTCTACCAAGAGTTGAACAAGTTGGCAATGTTCTTACCTTTCGCCTGATACGTGGGACATATAGCTTCACCTGCCTTGAGCAGTTGAGAGACAGAATGGTTATATAGAGAACGCATAATCACTCATACCTTGATCAGCTTAGCAATCCAGAGGTTTTGCAAATTTTTCAAAAGAAAACTTAGAGTTCCTCAAATGATACTCTCGGATCGCTCAAAGGTGTATGATTCCTCACCAAGGCATCAATGTTGCCTTTCTTCACATCCTACTCCTAATAGGCTTTATGTGGAGCTGTAGGTAGGGAAGATGTGGCATACTTGTCTCTCATGTTTTGCTAAGCCAAAAACCGGATCCTTGGAAGAAACAAACATACATCCTGATCAAGATGTGCATATGTGTGTGATGGATATGAACATGGCAAGGTGGATACTAGGCCCGGAAATGGGTGCTAGATATTGACATGTTTTATATGCGAAAATGAGGGATTGATGGTGAGGTGGACACTAGCCCCGGAGTAGGTACTAGTTATTACCATCTATATGGTGGAACTCTTTTTCTTGCACATATCAATCCCTTTTTCTCCTTTGAAATTTTTCCCGAGACTTGGTTTTCTCTCTTTTTTTTTATCTAGCCCTTTGTCTCTATTGGAGATATTTGGAGAGGGATGAATGATGCAAAGATACATAGAGTTTTATTTGCGGAAGAATGCATAAGTAGTATGGAGTAAATGATGAATGCTTAACTTCTAGTGTAGAAGTTTTAGCATGAACATGTACGTGATTTTGATCAGGGGAGTATGAGTTCTAACAAGGGTCACAACAATTTGACAAAGCTCAATGAGAGAACAAACTGCATATGTGGAGGCTAAGAACTAGAATCTACATATGGCCTTGGATGGGAAATTCTCATCATTGAGGAACTCATCATGTTTTGATTTTTTTTCAAAAAGGAAAACTCCGGATGTCAAGCATCACTAAGCACAAGGTCATAGCACTGTATTATACCATATCATGTCTCACAACAACTTAGGCAAGGATCATGCTTTTTGCTACCCACAGTTTTGAAGCTAAGGTTTGAACATACAAGTCAAGAAGCTCAAAACTTAGGCAGGATACAAAGTTGTTAAGCAAGACATACGAGGAGAATAAACAGAGAAACTATTCATCATTTCAACCATAGAGGCAAAGCATTTTTACTAAGCATATCAAACCAAACTAAGCAAATGATGAAAGCAAATAAATATTTTTGGTCCTTTTATTTTGCAGATTTTTTTGGATTTTCATTTATAGGATATTCTGAAAATGCAGTAAGATACAAGTTACCTCAGGATGGGGGTCCTCCCCCAAGCTAGCTTCAGGCTCACTGCGGAGGAGGGTAGAAGAAACCCTGACTCGCGTAGTAAGCCCTCTGCGCATCCATGTATTGCCGCTGATCTTGCTGCATGGCTGCTATCCTCTCACCAGCCTGACGCTGCCACGCAGAGGTAGACTCAACGTGGGTGTTCAGCATCTCCTCCAATCCCGTGACCTGGACGGTGAGCTCTCCCATCTGCTGTGCGAGCTGTGCATCGCATGCAGAGGCTGAAGAGTGTCGCCGGAAGGATGAAGACGGAGGTGGACCACCAGAGCTGGAACTAGCGGGTGTGGCCCACTGAGCTCTGCTCGCGTCCGCCCAAGCCGTGCCACTCGCACTCGACTAGTAGGTGGGCTGGTCCCAACCAGGTGCATATCCAGGGGTAACCCTGGACATGTTCCCCGCAGGGGCCCCTCCTGCCACCGGTGGTGTAACAGGCTGTGGCAGAGGCTGTGGTGGTGGTGTCGGCTGTGACTGCTGCTGCTGCTGCATGTGTGCTCTCTTTGCCGCGCTCCTGGTGGACCTGCCCGAAACACTAGCATGACGGCTTTCCTCTTGTGTAACAAGGGGAATGGTTAGTGACTCCTAGTTATACAATCCAAACCCCGGGTTAGGTAACGGGATTTGGTTTGCATAACCCGGAAAGAAGAAAGTCAAAGAATCATTTGGGCCCCTCTTGAGTATATGCCCCTGGATCAAGTATGCCTCGTCAATGAGAACTCGGGGCGTCCCGATGAAGGGTACGGGATTCCCGCTAAGAACCTCGAGTTTGAGAGCAATACGAGTCACCAAAGCCGTACACTCAATAGGACCTATCATCTTGAAATTCGTCATCCACTGCCGAATCATTGCTTTAACGGGAGAGACCTTGATCTGGTTGACAGCAGCGTATAATAGCATCATCTCATCACTGCGCACGGGCCGAACATCCTCTCGTGGAAAGAGAGTAATGGCGAGCCACTTGTGCCACAGGCGGAGAGTGGGATGCACAATATCGTTGCACCGAGGTACAAACTTGCCACTGTAAAAAAGACTAGAGATATCTGCCTAGAAAGATTCCCGAACATAACCCTCACAAGCTCGCTTCAAAGAGACAGCACAACGGGGACTAAAACCAAGGAGACGACTAAGATCCTTCCAAGAAAGACGATAATCGGTCCCGAAAAGACGAAACTCAATGCCATCCGGGGTCTCGGTAAGAGAGCAAAGAAACTGGATGGTGAGGGGCTGAGAGCCAAGCTCTGTAACCGGCGCAAACTCCTCCCAACCAAGAGCGTGCCAAATGGAAGTGAACTCGAGATTCATACCTATCTTCTCCATGAGAGTCAGGTCGAAGTCCCTGGTGTGGCCGAAGACTCGGTCCTTCAGGAGAGCATAGGCCTGTTCCTCTCGAGCGCCCCGCAAGCAGAGGTAGGGGGTGTCGTCGACGACCTCCTTCGCGGCTTGTGGCTCGGCTTGCTCTTCTTGCTCTTCTTCATAATCCATCGTTGACGGGCTCGGCGTCGGCTCGGCGGGGGTGGATGCACTCGTGCTTGCCCGCGAACGGGAGTGTGAGCGTGTCACCCTCCGGAGAGTGTTCGCCGCCTAATTCATGCTAGCACAGCAACAACAAGAGCAACTCGGTGATGGGTTAGTAAAATCGAATGAAGTCCTTACCGAGTTTGCTCCACCAACAACAATATTTTCAGCAACACACTAGAGAGACCACTTGATGATCCAATCTTGAGCAAGAAATCCAAGAAAACCAAGAGAGCAAGGAGTAGAGAGGGGAGTGTGAATGAAATGAGTTGCATGGGTGAAGAACACCCCTCTCGGGTCCAATTTATAGAGCAAAGGGGCAGCACACTACGGGATAGCTGTTGGGCAACGGCTAGGAGCCGTTGGCCAAAGCTGGGCCCACATGACCGCTACCAGGGTTCGGCCGGCCCGGTGGTGGGCCCGGTGCTGGCCGCTTTGGCAGGTGTGCCACCAACGGCTCTATGAAGAGATGCCAAGGTGCACCGGCCAAAGTTTACTCCAGAAATTTCCCAAATGAATTTTCTATGGTTTTCAAACTCAGAAATTATTTTCAGAAATTTTATTTGGAAAAGGGAAAAGGGCTAGATAAATTTAGCATGCAAATGCAGAGTTTTGGAAAATCAAATATGCAATTTTGGAAAGAGAAATATGAGATAAATACCAACTTTAACCTTTTTGGTAGAAAGGACCCATCATTTTTAGTCCGACGAGTTGGACTCTTCTCAGTGATCAGTTGCATTCAGCACCCCACTCCTGAGAAGTAGAGGTTGGTGCCATCTCAATCTTCCGCCATTCTTTCCGAATTTTCCTTAACCTCTTTGACGGAGATTTCTTCCTTGGGGGTGAAGGCTCCGTCCTTCCCCCAAGCTGCTCAACACTATCTTGCACCAAATAGCATTGCTCATCCTTGTCCTGAAACTTGAACTTCAAGTTCCTCTCCCCAATGCGGAAACGGATGATACCGGAACCCACATTGATTCTTGCTCGGACATCACTGAGAAATGGTCGCCCAAGGATGAGCGGCATTCCTCCCTCGTCATCCATGTCAAGGACCACGAAATCCACGAAGACATAAGAGCTCTTGACCTTAACCAATAAACTCTCGGCAATTCCTTCTGGGTATCGGATCGTTGAATCGGCGAGTTGAATAGTCCGTGCTGTTGGAGAGAGAGCTGGATATCCCAGTTGCTCGAACATGGCCTTGGACATGAGATTAACACTCGCACCAAGGTCACAAAGAGCATGCCTGATCTTCTTGTAATAGATTGTGCACGTGATAGTTGGGTAGCCTGGATCTTTCTTGTGCACCACTGTTGATTCCTCCTAGGGATCAAGAATTTGTTGAATGGGCTTTCCTGCATAGTCAGAGGCACGTGTCTTCCTAGATGGCTTACCCCACCTGGTTGACACTACACTAACATTTTCACAAGAGGATACGGGTTGCCCCTGGATCCTCCCGTTATCAGGAGATGGAACCAAAGCAGCTAGTTGAGCCAACTGGGTTTCTAACATTTTGTTAAAAATCAGCTGACTCTTCTGGGCAGAAGAAAAACTATAAAGCTTAACGTTGAGGCTTTCCACAGTTTTATCAAGAGCAGCTAGCTTCTTGTTAATACCTTCATTAATCTTAGCTTGCCAAAAAACAAGATCTCTCAAGGAAGGTTGGTTAGGATTGTAAGAATTACCTTGGTTACCTCCTTGATAGTAAGGGCGTTGTTGATTCCACGATTGGCCTCCTTGCTAAGATAGACGATAACCATTATTATTGCCATTCATGTACATCACTTTCTCCTGAGTCTCCGGACAATAGTTGCCTGAGTGCCCAGTGTTGCCACAGACTTCACAGGTCATGTGAGAATCCATAGGCAAAGAAGTAGTGGCCATGGCAGCCTTCTCGCTGGTGTAGTCATCCAATCTCTTCATAAGAAGATCCATCTTGGCAGTAATCATGTCTGCTTCCTTGACAGTATGAGTACCCCACGGTCGTGGTTGGAGTCTTTCATCACTCCACCCTTGGTTGGAGACCATCTTCTCCATGAGTAATTTAGCATTATCAACAGTGAGTGAGAAGAATGCTCCTTGAGCAGCAGCATCAATATGGCCTCGGGCTGTCGGAGTCAACCCATTATAGAAACTTTGAAGAATGAGCCAATCTTCCATCCCATGATGAGGACAGGCCAGGACATACTCCTGAAGCCTCTCCCAAGCCTCTGGAATAGAGTCACTTGCTGCTTGCTGAAAACCAGAAATCCTTCCACTAAGAGCATTGGTTTTACCCAATGGGAAGAACTTCTTGAGAAATGCCTGTGAACACTTGCTCCAAGTGTCAATAGATTCCCGGTTCGCGTAGAACCAATGCTTAGCCTTTCCCAAGAGGGAGAATGGAAATAACCGTAAACGAACAGCATCCATATTTTCACCCCTGATGACGAAAGTGCTGCACAGCTCTAGAAATTGCTGCAGATGAGCATTGGCATCCTCATTTGGCTTGCCACAGAATGGGCTAGCCTGTACCATCGTGATTAAACCCGTCTTGATCTCGAAATTTTCAGTCCCCATTGCCACCTCAGGGCCTTGCAGCACCTGGTCAGCAGAAGGAGCTGAGTACTCACGAAGTGTCTTCTGGGCCATAGCGTTAGATGTGGATGGTACGAAGGAAGCTAGTTCGCCCTCCGGACGAGTACGACGAGGTGAGCCGAAATGAATTCGAGCTTTCCTCACAAGTGACTCGGGATTTTCAGTAAAATTTCCCGGTAGGTCGAAACCAGTCATACACTACCTGTCTTCATTATGCAAAGATAAAAGAAGACAATCAAGGTTAGCCTGCATTGAGGGTTGTCCTAACCTACTCAGAGTTTATAAACAGATGCAAAGCATAGTCATGATAATCCTGGGCCTTCCCCGGCAACGGCGCCAGAAATGCTTGTTGACATTTCTAAACATCGATCACTTAAGAACAGATTGGAAATCCATCCTTAGCGCCAGCGCTAGAAATGCTTGTTGGCATTTCCCAATGTCACAACTAATGGCGCAGTTAGCGTGAACATTGAGACTTGCCATAGGTTAATCTAAATGATCATGAACGAATCCGCAAGCGCACAGATAAACCATTGTAGCATTTCCCCAAGGAAAGAGAGTATTCCAAGGGTACCGAATCCAAGGAAGGCAATGGCGGATATCTTAGACTTATGCTTTTGCTCTGAATGTAAACCAAGAGATAGATATAGGGAAAACACACTCAAAGGCAGGGGTAAGATAAAAGATAATAGGGGTAGTGTGACACACACACCTCAAATCTACCTCTACTCTAGCACACTACGGCTTAGGGGGAACATACGAGTTAGCACTAGGTTCTAATGTACTAAACATACAGAGCTAGAAGATACAAGAGATAAGCATGAGTATTGCATGAGGGAAACATGGTTCAGCACCCAGGTACAAACGGGGAACTAGCCCGTGATGACCAGCATTCTGCGAAACTAGACTTTAGACTCCTACAGCAGGTACCCCAACGCGGAGGTTTCCCTAGGATCCAACAGGGCTGTCACCACCTGAGGACCGACCTCTCGTTACGGGGGGTATGCTCATAACTATCGTAGCCAGACAACCTAGGCACCATGCCTACGTTGTTGCTAGACTTCACTCGGCCTGGGCTATTGTAACCCAGGGTGAGACCCACCAGAAGACTAGTCAACTAGACCGAGTACCGTAGCTTGAACACAGACCCCATGCAACACTCTCATGCTATCTAACAAGATCAACTAAGGCTAGACATACGAACAGATATGAACTCTCTTATGTCTAATCAACAAGATCAAAGGGTCGTGTTCGTGAAGAACACGAGCCTCTAACTTATGAACAAACATATAAGGAAGGAGTTTATCAACCTTCACGTGGATCAAAAGGTAGTGTTCACGAAGAACACAAGCCTCTAAATGATGAATAGAGGATGAACTCAAGAACACATCAAGAATATGATCTACCATGACTTTATATGAAATAGATGAATAACTCAAATAGATCAAAGTCATACAAAGAAATAAAGATAAAAGAGAACTCATACCTAAACTTCCAAGAGGACTTGGAACCTGAAGAAGAGCTACTCTAGCCTACCCCCTAGCCTTGGAAACTAAAAGTGAGAGGAGAATGAGAGAGTGGTGTGTGAGAAATGGGAGCCCCACCCCTCCTATTTATAGAGGGAGACAAGGCTTGCTCAGACGCCCAAATGGCCCCTAAACACCCGGGACTGCAGCAAGTGCCCAATGAGGAGCAACCACGTGGAAGGCCAGGATGGGATGCCACTAAGGCGGTTCGGCCGATCCTAGGATCGGCCGACCCCCTAGGGCGGCCCCACCTGGTGTGCTTCCTCTGGTTGACTGCCTTGTGGGCCCTCTGATCCATCCCCGGTGCATGGCTTGATTTGGTATCCGAGGTGGGCCCTTTGATCCATGTGAAGTCCATGTGGCGTCCTCTGATTCGTTAATGAGTGCCTCCCCTGGATCGATGACGTGTCTTGCCATGTTTTCTTTGGTGGCAGCCACCTGCTCAACTAAGTTGGCATGGTTTCTTCATAGGAGTGGAGTTTCCATCTCTTTTAAGGGGTAAATCACCGACATACAAATAATCTCCAAGGACAAGTGGAACTACATTATTCAAACCTAAATGCTAGTAAATAATGCACATGCCTCCATTTATGTGAGAATATTGATGGTTGGAAATGGTGAATTTCCACCGTCAACACCGCGCCAGCAAGACCCGCCGGGGTCAGATCTGCTGGGGACGCCGCCGGCGGAAACCGGAGGTGGGAGCGGGGAAGCCGAACGACAACAGTGCCTCTACACCGGTACTCCGTGGGAGGATGATGTCTGGGCCGACGCCAAGGACCTTGATGACTTTAAGGCGGCACAGGCGACCATCACGGAGGCGGCGAAGATGATCGGCCGCACACTTATGGTGAGCTGGTGTTTTCTTTAGGGCTAAGACTTTTTAATTCTCCAAAGCGCACTGTCTTGACGATCTTGCATAATGTATTGATGCAGACCCTTGCCGAATGGGCGCAGGGTAGAGCGACCCTACTGACGGAGGGCGCCAAGCTTCACACGGAGCTGACAGCGACCCGGGAGGCCGTGCTTCAGGCCAAGACGGAGGCCGCAAAGGAAGTAAGGAGCCTCAAAGATGAGGTGATCTTGAAGGACCAGGCCATCGAGGCCTTGAAGCAGGAGCTTGAAGCTACAAAGCTGAAGGCGAAGGAGACGGAAGGCGATCTGAAGAACGCCACCGCAGGTACACCGAGAGACGCCCTTTTGGTCTTTTTTTTGTTTAACCATCGTGGTAACACGTTCTTGACCTCGGCACTTGCAGAGGCCAAGAAGAGGGAGACTGCCCTGAAGAAGGACCTCAAGGATTCGAAAGAGCAGGTGAAGATCCTCAAGGAGAAGCACAAGGAGGTCGTCGCCAGTGAGTCTTACTTCACCCGTAAAGCTGCTTATGAATATGGGGCGCGCAGGGATCTAGAGATCGACCTTGGCCGGGCGATGCAAACCCTTATTGATCACCAAGAGATGGCTGCAGATCTTGAGAATGAGCTGGACGACCTCAAGGAGGCCGCCGAGTATCTTGTGGACGTGTACACCCCGAAGGTCGAGGGTGGTCCACAGGAACTCGTCACACGGTTGGAAGACGCGGA
Source organism: Cenchrus fungigraminus (assembly GCA_036936925.1). Lineage (NCBI taxonomy): Eukaryota > Viridiplantae > Streptophyta > Magnoliopsida > Poales > Poaceae > Cenchrus > Cenchrus fungigraminus. The sequence continues at coordinate 6,914,749 of CM072775.1, read as the reverse complement.
AGGTCGCATAAAGACCCTGCTTGCTGCTGCTACAGCACTAGCCACGGTGAAGCATCATGAGCCGTTGTTCGACCTGGAGAAGGTCAAGGAGGAGCTCGCCTGGTCGCAGCTGGTGGCCAGTGAAGAGATTCAGGCCGTCGCGGAGGAGGTCATGAAGAAAATAGACCTGTAGGCGTAGCTCAGAACTGGCAAACAGTTAGTAACAATGGGTCACAGACCCTTTTGATGTAATATAAATATTGCATGAGTGAAAAAGGCATGTCACGTGATCCCTTATTTGACTTTATATACTCTTTATAAGAACGTAAAGGTAACGAAGTTGCGAGACCCCTTTTCCTCCACTGACCCAACTCAGTGGAGGAACGGCTTGCCGACCACACAGGTCAACGTTGGAGGCTTAGGTGCGGCCGGCGCGCGGAGGGGGTCGGGGACCCAGGGTCAAGCAACCCCACGACATAGAAATTCTTATAAAATGCATAAGAAGCTGTGGTAAGGGAACACTTGTAAAGGGAGAGGTAGAAACCCCAGGTCGAGTGACCCTTAGATTGCCAAAGCCAAGCCCCCGAGCGTGAAGGGCCGTGCTTAAAGCCAAGCCCCTGAGCGTGAGGGGTCCGGTTTTAAACCAAGCCCCCGAGTGTGTCGAAGGGGAGGGGTGCACAGAAAACAAACAGGTTGAAAGAGCAATCTTTATTATTATTTTGAATTACAAAGGATAGAGTACATAGCTTTGTTGTGATACAAGGCTCCTAAGGATAGAAGCGACGCAAGTGCTCGATGTTCCAGGGGTTAGGAACACCCTGGCCATCGGCCCATTGGAGGCGATAGGTCACCGGTCCAATGACCTCCTTAACTATGAAGGGGCCTTCCCAAGGCGCAGAGAGCTTGTGCATATCCTTGGTGTTCTGGATCCGCCGCAAGACTAGGTCGCCAACGTTGAAGGAACGTTCCCGCACATTGTGGTCGTGGTAGCGACGTAGCTGCTGCTCGTGGCGAGTGTGGTGCATGAGCGCAGCCACACGGTGTTCCTCGACGCAGTCGAGGTCGAGCCAGCGTGTTTGCTCTACTTCTCCTTTGTCGAAGTGCTGGATGCGAGGAGCACCGAAGGCCACATCGGTGGGGAGGATAGCCTCTGATCCATAGACCAGGAAGAAGGGTGAGTACCCAGTTGCCGAGCTGACCTGGGTCCTGAGACCCCAGAGGACATGAGGGAGCTCTGAGAGCCACCTGGTGGCGTAAGGTGCTGAGCCGTCGAAGATACGGTCTTTTATGGCCTGTAGAACCATGCTGTTGGCCCGCTCGACCTGGCCGTTGCACCACGGGTGTGCCACCGAGGAGTAGTATACATTGATCAGGCTGTCTTGACAGAAGTCCCAGAATTCGGCTCCTGTGAAGGCCGTGCCAAGGTCGGTGACAATCCTATTTGGCACCCCAAAGCGATGGGTGATCTCCTCGATGAATCTAGCCGCCTCTTTCGACGTGACGCTGGATACGGGGCGGACCTCGATCCACTTGGTGAACTTATCCACCACCACGAGTATGTGCTTGTATCCGCCGGGGGCGGTCTTGAAGGGTCCCATGGAGTCGAGACCCCAAACTGCGAAGGGCCACGACGGAGGGATGGTCCTGAGGGCCTGAGCCGGGAGGTGCTGCTGCTTAGCGAAGAACTGGCACCCCTTGCAACGACTTACAAGTTCTTAGGCATCGGCCAAGGCCGTGGGCCAGTAGAAACCAGACCTGAAAGCCTTGCCTACCAGGTTGGAAGAGGCGGCGTGGTTGCCGTACTCGCCACCGTGGATCTCGTCCAAGAGCCTGAGGCCCTCGGACTGCAGGATGCACCACATCAGTACTCCGGTGGAAGCGAACCTCCAGTAGAGTTCCTTGCCGACGATGACGTAGTTGGCACTACGCCTCCTGATCTTTTCTCGCTCTGCCTTATCCTCAGGTACTTGATGCTCGAGGAGGAAGGCAATGAAGTCAAGGCACCAGTCATCTTCGGCGTCGACCATGAGGATCTCGCAACCTTTATGCAAGGTAAGCTCGTCATCAAGCGACTCTGGGTCGGGGATGAGCTTGATGGACGGCTTGCGTAGGTCCTGGATGAACACTCCGGCCGGAACCAGAGCACGCCTGGAGCCAAGCTTGGAGAGGACATCCGCGGTGATGTTGTTGTTGCGGCAGACGTGGTGCAACTCGAGCCCTTCGAAGTGACGATCGAGCTTGCGCACCTCAGCACAGTATGCATCCATCGTATCCTTCCTAGCTTTGGAGTCCTTGCTGACTTGGTCGATGATGACCTTGGAGTCGTCGTAAGCCAGGAGGCGCTTGATCCCGAGGGAGACGGCGATGCGGAGCCCGTGGATGAGGGCCTCGTACTCAGCACCGTTGTTGGACGCCTTGTAGTGGATCTGCAGGACGTACTTGAGGTAGTCGCCTTTAGGGGAGATGAACAAGACACCCGCGCCTGCCCCTTCGAGGTTCAGGGAACCATCGAAGTACATCTTCCAATGCTCAGGTCGCTCCAGCGGCGGAGGCTGCTGGATCTCTGTCCACTCCGAGACAAAGTCTACGATGACTTCGGACTTGATGGCCTGCCTAGGGCAAAACTCTAGGTCGAACTTTCCTAGTTCGATAGACCACTTGACGACGCGCCCAGAGGTGTCACGACTCCGTAGGATCTCGCCAAGGGGAAAGGCCGAGACGACCTTGATCTTGTGGGATTGGAAGTAGTGCCGGAGCTTTCGCGAAGTCATGAGTAGCACGTAAAGCATCTTCTGGGGCTGGCTGTACCTGGTCTTGCTGTCAGACAGGACCTTGCTGACGTAGTAGATAGGTCGCTGGACGGGGTAAGGTCACCCCTCTTCAGGTCGCTCAGCCACCAGGACGGCGCTGACCACCAAGGTGGTCGCCGAGATGTAGAGCAGTAAGGGCTCTTTGGGTGCCGGGGGCACCATCACCGGGGGCGTCGTGAGGAAGGTCTTGAGTTCCTCAAGAGCTTGGTCCGCTTCCTCGGTCCAGGCGAACTTGTCCGCCTTCTTTAGCAGCTTGAAGAAGGGCAGGCCTTTCTCCCCGAGCTTGCTAATGAATCGGCCTAAGGCCGCCATCATGCTTGTGAGCTTCATGACGTCCTTCTTGCCAGTAGGTCGCTTCATCTTGAGGATGGCATCCACCTTGGTGGGGTTGGCTTCGATGCCCCGGTTGCTGACCATGAAGCCGAGGAGCTTGCCGGACGGGACACCGAAAACACACTTCTCTGGATTGAGTTTCCAGTGATAAGTGCGGAGGTTGGCGAAGGTCTCTGCGAGGTCAGCTATGAGCTTGTCCTCGTGAGTGGTCTTGACGACCACGTCGTCGACGTAGGCTTCTACGTTCTTGCTGATCTGGCTGGCCAGACACTTCTGTATTGCCTTCTGATAGGTCGCGCCAGCGTTCTTGAGGCCGAAAGTCATGGCTGTATATCAGTAGATGCCATGGGGCGTTATGAACACCGTCTTGTCTTGGTCAGAGACCTTCAGGGCTATCTGGTGATACCCTGAGTAGCAGTCGAGGAAGAAGAGGAGGACGCTCCCGGCCGTGGAGTCCACGACCTGGTCGATACGCGGAAGAGGGAAGGGGTCTTTAGGGCAGTGCCTGTTGAGATCGGTGTAGTCGATACACATTCTCCATTGACCGGTTTTCTTTGGTACAAGAACCGGGTTGGCGAGCCAAACCGGGTTTTTACACTCTCGGATAAATCCGGTAGCTAGGAGCTTTATTAGCTCTACCCTAATGACGTCCTTGCGATCTTTCGCAAAGCGGCGAAGCTTCTGCTTGACAGGCTTCACCGTCTTGCTTACATCCAAGGCGTGCTCAGCCAACTCCCTAGGAACGCCTGGCATATCCGATGGACTCCAAGCGAATATGTCGGTGTTATCCCTGAGGAAGCTGGTGAGCACGAGTTCCTATTTGGGGTCGAGCCCGTCGCCGATCACCACTGTCTTCTCTGGGTCGGCAAGGCCGAGGCAGACCTTCTTCGTCGATGGAGCCGCGTCTAGGGCGGTCTCGGTGCGCTTCTGCTCCGGGACGGATTGGCGACATGGTTGACTTTTTCAGCCTCAGCCACCAAGACCGTGGAGGCCTCGGCAGCGGCGGAGGTCACAGTGAGGTCGAGAGCCTCCGTGTTGCACCTGAAGGAGATGACGAGGTCCCCTTTGACGGAGAGGACCCCGCGCAGAGCCGGCATCTTCAACACCAAGTAGGTGTAGTGCGGGATGGCCATGAATCTGGCCAGCATCGGGCGACCTAGGATCACGTGGTAGGAGGACTTGAAGTTGGCGACCTTGAAGTTGAGGTATTCCGTGCGGAAGTTTGCCTCCGTACCAAAAGTGACCGGGAGGGAGACTCGACCCAGGGGTTGGGCCGCCTTCCCGGGGATGATGTCGTAGAAGGGCTCGTCGCACTCCGTCATCTTGTTGATGTCGAAGCCCATCTTCTTGAGGGTATCAACAAAGATGATGTTGAGCCCACTACCTCTGTCGATCAGGGTCTGGGAGAGCAGGGCTCCATCCACTGTAGGCTCAACGACGAGCGGGTAGGACTCGGGGTCTGGGATATGGACCCAGTGATCAGCTCTGGAGAACGTGATTGGCTGCTCAGACCATCGTAGGGGCACGATTGGATGTGTGTGGATGAGGTGGACGTCGCGCTTGTCTTTCTGGTAGCGCCTCCTGCTGGTGCTGGACTTGATTCCGCCGACGATCATGTTGATCACGCGGGCTGCGGCCTGGAAAGGCCCATTGGGGTTGCCCGATGCTGGTGGAGGGGGCAGGTTCGTCTCGTCACGGGCAGCTGCTGGAGTCGGGTCGTTGCGAGGCGGGTTGCTGCGAGGTGGTTCGCGGCGATCATCATACCGATCGTCGCGGCGGTCGTCACGCCGATCTCGCCAGTCGTCGCGGCGGTAGTTGTTGTTGTAGGGGCGGCTGTCGCGTCGCCCACGATCGTTCCTGGGTCGCTTGGGGTCCGCAGAGGTGTTGAAGGCCCTCTTGAACTGGGAGCACTCGCGGAGAGTGTGGGTGGCCCCCTCATGGAACCCACAGATGTTGTCAAGCGCTAGGTCGAACTCCGCTTGGTTGAAGGACGAACCTCGCCACCCTTCGGCCGCCAGGACCTCGGAAGGTCGCTTGCGGAGCTTTTCCGCTGCAGTGCCAGATACACCAGCGTTATCAACGTCGAACTGATTCTAGAGCGCGTCTTCTGTGTCCATCAGCTTGTTGACGATGACCATGAGCTCCTTGACGTTGGTCGGGCCAGCCTCATGGATTTTTTCGAAGACCTTGCGGTCTTTGATGCCTTTCTTGTAGCTGTTGACGATCTAGTCGTCTCTGACGCCAACACACTCGTTACGGTTCTCGAAGAACCGAGTATTGTAGTCGTGGAGCCGCTCCTTAGGCTTCTGCATGACCCACCCCAGGCTGAATGCATCACCAGGGCCATCGTAGGTCGCTTGGAAGTTCGACGTGAAGGCCTGGGACAGATCGGCCCAGGTCTTGATGCTGCCCGGCGCGAGGTTGTTGAGTTAGAGCGAAGGGGCCTTGCCCATCACCAGTGGGAAGTAGGCCGTCATGTGGTCGAAGCTACCACCGGCCGCCTTGATGGCGACGTAGTAGGTCGACAGCCAGATGTTGGGGTCGGAGCGCCCATCATACGGCTTGATGTTGGCTTGAAGTTGTCGGGGTACTCCACCCTCTTGAAGCGGGCGTCGAGCGCTGGGAAGGTGTTGAGTGCCAGGTCGTCACTGGTGCCTCTTGCTGGGGCGGCATCTCGTGGCTCGGAGTGGACGCTGTGATCCAGGACGACAACCTGGGAATGTGGCTGCCGGTCCCGGTCGAGCTGGACGATGGCGGGATCGCCGAGATCAGCGATGTACTTGGCCCGGCGATGGTTCTCGATCTCGTGCTGATCACGGAGCTCGCGCTCCATGATGCGGTGGCGTTGGTCAACGACGGTGCGGGCGTCGTGAGCACGCCTGTTGGCGTCAAGGTTGACGCGAAGGTCGCGGGCAGTAGCGGGCTACTAGGCGGGCTGCTCAGGGTTGTGCTGAGCGACCTCCTCCTGGACGGGGGAGAGATGGCTACGCGCAGGTCGATGTGATCGACTGCACGAGTGGCGGGTTGAGGATGACGCGGTGGATCTCGAGGCCGCGCTCTTTTCTTCCACCAAGGCATTGGCGACCCGGAGGTACGCGAGGGCCTGCTCAGCTTCAGGCGACTGGACTTGCTGGAGCCGGGTAATGGCCGCGCCCAGCTTCCTTGAACTCAGGTGCAGATCACGAGTGCAGGGCAGGGCACGCCGCTGCTCTTCCGCACGTCGCTCAGCGCGGCGGGCGTTTGCCTGGATAAGGCCTCCTTGGAGTCGGTCGCACCCACGCGTGGTGGCTCGTTCTCCGAGATCACCATCACCTGACGGAAGACGACTTCCGGGTCGTTCGGAGCGATACGAACCTGGACCTTCTGGAACTTCCCACAGTCCGGAGACTGGGTAGGTCGCTTAGCTCGGCGAGGGAGCTCGTTGTCAATCTTCTTCCGCAGACGGCACCTGCGGAGGGTGTGCTTCGCACCCTTGTGGTAAGTGCAGGGCACGTCGAGGGGGTCGCGCCGAGCGCGAGGCACTGGCCTTGGGTCGCGTGAAGGTTGCCGCCCAGATTGGATCTGAGGAGGCGTGGAGAGTTGGCTCAGGCGAAGGCCGGGCGCAGACTTCAGGCCAAAGGGAAACACGTCGTGGCGTAGCACCGTCCGCGCCGAGCGTTGGGCTCGTTCGCAGATCTCCAAGGTTTCCCTCATGGAGCCGATGATGTTTTCCATCCCCTGGACAAGGTCACAGGGTTTGGGTGGGTGGGTCTCTGATACTAGATCGGGAACAGGGACGGCAGCGGATGCCGTGACGACCTTCTCAGGGGTCGCTGGAGGAGTAGAAGCTGCTAGAGCAGATGAGGTTGCCGTGAAAGATCCAAAGCAGATCTCCACGGGGTCGGCGACGAAAGCCGCCATGCTCGCCGGGAAGACGACGCCAGATTGGGCCACCATGCTGCATAGCGAGTTCCCGATCGCCCCTACCTGGCGCGCCAACTGTCAGGGGGTGATACCTGGACAGATCCGCTAGGGGGTTACCCTAGAGGTTTGCAGGTTAATGGAGGATCGGGACCTAAGAGCGTAGGTGGTTATGCACGTAGTGCACACGGAGCTAGGTAAGGCGGTGAAGGACAGGGAGACAAGGATTTATACTGGTTCAGGCCACCAGAGAGTAAAACCCTACATCCAGTTGTGGTGGATTATGCGAGGATGAAGATGAGTTGTCCCTGTGCATGGAACCCTAGGCCGCCTTATATGGGGGGACGGGCTAGGGTTTGCGTGCGCAGGTCGGTTGACCCGTGTCGGGGTCGGTTACAACTGTGGGAAGCTTATCTCCCGGATTACAAGGAGTATCCCGTGATAATCGGAGCTACAAGCGGCAGCGCGCCAGGTCGCTGTGTCTTGTCTTGCACGCCAAGGCTTCGCGGGTCTTCCGGGAGCTTGATTAGGTCGCTGGGCCCACTTGTAAGGTCGGCGAGTAGACCTGGGAATGGATTAAGATCCAAATCCAATTCAAGGAAATCCAACTAAAGTCCAAGCTATATACACACCCCTTCCAATCCAATCCAAATAATTAATATGACATCCAAATCAATCCAATACATCCAACGTCTTCTTCCGCACCAGCATTCCAGCAAACGTGGGCAACAAAGAAGGAGGACGGTGCTCCCGCCGGCGGGCGCGAGAGCTGCTCCGAGTCCTCCGACGGCCCGGTCGGGGATCAGGACGGCAGGGTCGACCCGCTTTGGGCGGCAGCGGCGTCAGAACTCGACGGTAGGGTGGGAGCGACATGACGTAGTGAGCCAGTGGCCGGCGGAGCAGGAGCAGAGAGTGGCGCGGCGCGCAGGCTCGCGGCGGGCAGAGCTCCGGCAACCGCCGGTGGGGATGGGGGCTCCAGTGCCCCTGCTGGTGCTGCTCTTGGTGCACACCAGGTACGTCACCAGGAACAGGTGGCCCTCCGACCAGACGACGTGCACCCTCGACGACAAGCTCCTCGCCGCAGGCGCCGACGCTCGGCCCGGCGGCGGCGACACGGAGAGCCAACGCGCTGGTGGTTGCTGATGTGGCGCCTTCTTCTTCGGGCTCCCCGGTGGCACATCGCGACGCGCTCCCACTTCTGCGACCGCCGTCGCCTTGAGCACCGGCTCCCATATAAGAAGACCACGGCTGCCGGAGGCATGAGCACGGCTTCTTCCTCCTGCTGCCCCATGCCGATAGATCGAGCTCCTTTTGGCGCGCATGCAAAGACACTGAGCAACACGAGCTGGAGTGCTACGGCCACCGCGCGAGCTGGAGCGTTGCGGCCGGCGGCAGGGGTGGCAGCGGCGGCCACGAGCTGGAGCACAAGAGGAGAGCGGCGGCGGCGTTGCCGGCGAGGAGGAGCGACGAGGCAGTGAGGCCGCCATGGCGGGCAGCTTGCCCTACTCGGCGTTGCAGTGGGATGTCCAGACGAGGACGACGTAGCCGACGTAGAGCGAGACGAACGACACGACGATGGCGCCAATGACGAGCACGGCGAGCAAGTAGCAGAACGCGAGGAGTAGGAAGCAGAGGTCACGCACGAACCCCCACGGCTCGACGACAATCCCGCCGCGCGCGCCGACGGTGAGCGCGACGGCGCCGGCGACGACGGTGGACACGAAGTGCGCCCCGCCGAGCACGCTGTCGAGGCCGACCCTGCCGCCGTCGCCTGCGGCGAAGGACACCACGCTGGCGAACACGTCGGGCACGCCGTTCCTGAGCGAGAGCAGCGTGACGCCCGCGACGGCGGGTGGCAGCCGCAGCGCCGACGAGAGGCCCTCGAGCGACGCGCAGAAGTACTCCGACGCGGTGGCGCCTTTCTGCTAGCTAGCCGTCGAGGCCTGGGCTCAAATCCAACACCAATTGGATTATCCTGGTTTTTTTGTCCAGTGAAATCCATGATCCAATTAAATCCAAGTCCAAGGAAATCCAACTAGTAAAATCCAATTCGACATGGATTATTGATAATCCATTCCCAGGTCTATCGGCGAGTCTTCTGGAAGGTCGGGTCCACTTGTCAGGGGCCTCTGGGACCCTGGCCGATGGGGACCCAAGGGTACCCATGTCTCTCAGAAACTATAACATATATAAACTTGCAGAGCATTATGTTTTCTCATGTATGAACAAGTGCAGGGTATGAACATTGAAAGGCAATACTGACATCCATTAAAATCTTTCTCGAGGACGAGCAAGGTTTAAGCATGGGGGTATGTTCACGATCGATTTCCGTCAACCAAGAGCACTTGTTACACTTTGGTTTGAGCTTTGATTTATAACTAACCCGCCACTAGGCACACTAATGATGTAACAAGTTCACACTTGCATATGGTTTTTGGAGTATGTTGTTTACGCAGGAATTAAGTACCTAAATGAGGACTTTCGGGAAGAGTTCATCAAGCACTTTATGAGAAGCTCACGAAGCCCGTCAAAAGTCAAGACATGAAGTGAACATGACTCCAAATGACCCGAGGACCAAAGCATGAAGTCGTGAAACTCCGAGAACCTAAACAAAAGACGTGGGAGTTCATGCGACAAGACCCCTTATCTTGATCACGGGGATAATGACGTCTAAAGCCCATATGCAAAGATGCAAAATGTCAAAATTACAAGAAAAGCCGTGTGAAGGATGACGGGCCTGACGTGGGCCAGAGGGCCCAGGCTCTTGAGACTTGGAGGTTTACCCACGAGATCAACTCAGCCCAAGACATATTCACGCAGCCCATAACATCATGATCTTTCGGTGCAGATTCGGAGACTTAAACGGCCTCTAATAGCAAAAGTTTGAATACTAAAGTTGTGCGCCTCGACGAGAGCTTCGATTTCGACATATGGAAGGCCCAATTCGGGTCAAGGAGCTAGGAGATATAGCCCCCGAAATACCTGCTGCGCAGAGAAGTCCGAAATCAGACAAATTATCTTCCAAGGCCGTTTTGGGGATCTTATCTTCGTTTCCAAGGAAAGCAATGAATACCAAAGTTGGAGATAATTTCGTGGCACACAATATAGATACCGAATTTGCATTATTTGGAGTCCGAACGTGGGAGATATGGTACCGGAAAGGAAGGGTTGCGAATCAGGAAAATCTAGGCGAGGGTGATTTTATGGAAACCAAGTTTGCTTAACTCCTAAGCAAGATCTCGTGCAAGGAAAGGGGGCGCAAACCCCAAGGCTCCCCAAGGGCATAAATACAACCCCTTGGACGTCCAAGGGAGGTGTGGAATCCGATCCAATCATCAGAACTCGGTGAAACCTAGAAGTGAGCACCGGAGGGAGACGACGGTGGCAGAGTCCTCGAAGTTGTCTAGGGGATGGCCTAGGCCAATCCTAGCCGCCGTGGCCGCCCTGCGTGGTTGTGCCATGGTGGAGTTCCAGAGCTAGTTAAGGTCATCAATGGTATGTACTCAGTGGTGGTGACCCAAACACATCTACTATTATGTGAGCAATTGTAATCTTGCTTTCCGATCTTTAAGCGATTCCATTTCTCCGTCTTTACTTTCTACCTTTCATGAATATGTTTGACCCTTAGTCTAATCCTAGGTTAGACTACATAGCATGCTTTATGTAATCATGGTGATTAGATCTAGTATGTCGACCCTTCATGGTTTGTAGGCTTGTCCATGTTTGGGCATGCCCGTGGATCCCCCGCTTCATTAAGGGAGCATCGTGACAGGGTGATTTCCCCCGAGCTAGCGGATGTCTTCGGGAGGTAGGCCGGAGGTAGGAGTTTAAGGATGTTTTTAGATGAGATGCTTGGTTGTTGCTCGTTTGCCGGAACTACAACTAGAAGGCGATAGGGTTAGTCTTCCCCTTGGTGGCACTTTACCTTGTCTATGTTCGTGTATGTGATTAACCTTGAGCTATCATACACGTATCTCTTAAAGGTTACCTTATATGCAATCTATGCTTCATGTTAGAATAGTTCGATAGATTAGGTAGAAATACTTAGCGGTTTGCTTCCAATCCTTGGATTGACAATCCTTGGGGGGACCCTCCTTGGTGAAAATGGCACCAAGTCACCCGTAGGCTTACGGTGAACTTCAACACAGTTTTGAACCGTCTACAGTGGCTGGACATCATCCAGCAACCCCATCTTCCTCCTCGCCTCCTCGCCTTCGGGCAGTGGTGCGGGAGACCAACTCATAGCGATAAGCACCTGCACAACAACGAAAACGACACAAAAAGATTATTAGCGAGGTCGACCTCCTAATAATAGCAACAAAGAGACAACAACAACATTCACGACTTACATAATCCGCTGGACGCTTCAGCGAATGCGCCTTCGGGCAGGTCTTGTTGCGGATCACTCCGCAAAAGAGCTCCTTAACCCGGGCGATCATCTCCTCCTTGGAGACCTTCTTGTTGGCCTCCTGAGTTGGGACCGTCTGACCCCAGTACTCTTAGGCTGGATGAACCCGATCCTTGATCGGCTGGATCAGGCAACGGCTAAAGCTAATCGCCACCACGCCCCCCGTCAGGCTAGTCTCCTTGAGCTCGACGACCTTGGCGCGGAGCAGTGCGATCTCCTCCTCACGAGACGTCAACACAAGATCCCATTCAGGTACCTTGGTTGGCCCAAAGCCAGTACACTTCGAAAGCTCTGGCTTCTAGTTTGCTACATAAAACCACTCTGACTTCCAACCAGAGTTGCTGTCCGGTAAGGCGGCAACTCCATATCTATATATTCTACCTTACGACCTGTTCTAAGGTAGAATCCTGCGCTACCTATGACTAGTGACTTCCCAGGTCGCTTAACATGGAAAAAATGCCGCCACAAGTTGAAGTGTGGCGGTATGCCTAAATAGGCCTCACACATGTGAATGAAAGCGGAAACAATGGTGATGGAGTTTGGGAGTACCAGCTCCAGGCGATAGTAATGAAGAAGCCCTCTGAAGAAATCCCGCGTGGGGTTGTTGAAGCCTCGCTCGAATAAGGATGTGAAAATGACCTGCTCTGTGACGTCTTCCGTCGGGAAGCCTTGGCCGGTGGGCGCCTTACAATCCACCTCCTTCTGGGGCCTCAGCAGCCCGCGCTTCAACAGCACCTCGATGCGGGCCTCTGTCATCTCCGACAGGACCCATTGCCTCTACAGCGCGGGGATCCGCTTCTCCTGCGCAAGATTCTGCTCCGGCGCCATCTCTTCTTCTTCCTCGGTGACCCCTGCGATCTAGCCCTAAAGACGCAAAGGGTCTTCGAGTGCCTGCGACGGCGGTGGTGGTGGTGCGGTGTGCGGCGGCGGGCTCCGGCTCTAGCTGCAGCGGTGCGAGGGATTCGAGTGGTGGCGGCGGCAAAATGGGAAACCCTAGAGCTTTAGATGCGAGAGAATGCGAGCGGGGTCTACCCCCACACGCCACGACCTTAATATAGGCCTCCGTGGCCCAACAAACCATTTTCTGGGTCAGCGCGCCCAATGGCTCTTTACAACATATCGTTTTTCACTGCTAACGGCTAGTTCTCAATGAACGGTTACACCAACGACTTGATCCTAATTTATTCCGGTAATTTAGAATTTTTATTCAGAATTCTACATTGGTGGCCTACTAGGTCGTCAAGACCTCTCTTAAGGTCGGTGGGATATCGCTTGCTATCAGTCGTCCTGATAGCGTCCACGACCTCCTCATGGTCGGTGGACCTCCCAACACTGTCCTTGTCCTTCTCGAGGTCGGTGGACCCCTGGGTGATATCAAAACAGGTTGTAGGGGATTCATTTCCTCTACGCACGATAATACACACGATTCGACAGAAGAGTGTGAACTTTACATACGTGACTCCATGTCTGCATGGTCATCGCAAGCCCCATCTAGTCCTTGACCAGTTACAAGATACAAACTAGATCATCCCCATAATGGGAATGATTAAAGACCTGATCTACCTAGAGCGAATCTTGCCATGATTTCTGCTATAACAGGGTCAATCGCAAGTTTTCTTCTAGCTTCAGGACCTTCGTGGAGACCTCTCACGGATCGGTGGCCCGATGCTGCTCCTAGCAAGACGTTTAGGCCGCCGACTTGGGCATGCATATGCGCGCTTCACCCTGAGTCACCAGCAAGCCAGATAGCATTATTTGTCATTGCAAACAATGTTGCAAGTTCTCTTCTAGGCTCCGGATCCAGATGGAGACGTCAAGGCACAGGATGGGAGAATCATGTGCCTACCACCGATTCTTCCCTCCTGAATCCTTCCACCTCTCCGAGGGGGTCCTCTTTGGTGCAAGGGAAAACGCTCATCGCGGTGCTCCACACCTCGCAAGTATTCTTCTAGCGTCAACTCTTTACAACATCTTTCTTCTACACTCTGGTGGACGAGGGCATGCCCATGGCATGACACATTGGCTACAACGAAACTCCATGATCTTCTCTATGGTGATAACTTTTCCTCTGGGCATTGGCTCTATTTATAGGCGAGTCCTGCACTCGGTCAACCTTCATACTGTGTGCATGTGACCATGGTTACTGTACACGTGAAGCTTTCGTTATTCTCCCCCGACACAAGACGACAAAGTTAGGTGTCTTGCACCTAATGCAATATGCACTGTTTGCATGTGAGCCCCCCCTACTTTCACCGCTCATGACCTGCACAGTATGTGCTTTTGTCAGACTTTGTCTGTTGCGTTCGGATAATTGCTTTTTGTCGGATGCGATTTATGTCATGTTGTGCTGAGTGAGATGGCTGGCGACCTCGTGCTACTTTGCATTATTGCCCCCGTGAACCTAGAGTTCACATCTCCAACTAGCCTAACTCCGCATCAGACGGCCTAACTGCCATATGGTCTTATACTAGCTAGTTCTACGACCTCTTCAAATCTACGACCTGCTACGACCTCATCCGACGACATTCACACACGCTACGGCTCTGCGTCTCATTTGCACCCTCTGTGGCTCTGCGTCCTGGTGCACCTGCTATGGCTCTGCATGTAAACGGACCTTGTACCAATCAGCCTTTATTTCTGTCTCCTGAGCAGAATGGTCGTAGGTTCGATTGAAGACCTTCCGGGATAGGCGTGCCTCGCTGCTCTGCCAGATTCGTCTGGGCACCTGGAGTCCATATCAACCACGTCTACGATATTCTATGATTTCGACGGGCCTCTTGAAGGTCGGTGTGCCCACTACCCTGGTCGACAATACCACGGTACCATGGCTCTACTAGAGAATTGGCAGCTATGCTAGTTGTCTGGGCACCAAAATGGCCTTCCCAGAGGTCGGCGTGCTTTAGTTCCTTGGCGCTTTACGACCTCAGTACTGTTTTGGCCCTCGCCAACCTAGTTGGGCGCCCTGGATGCATGACCTCCTGCAGGTCGGTGTGCGTTTTTAGCCCTGCCAGCCTGTTCTGGACACCATTAGAATGATTACTTCAAGGAATGAAGGCCTCCCTGTGGGGTGCGCGCCAAGCTGGCCCTGCCAGTCATCTCCGGGTGCTTGGGCGCTATTAGCGTGAGACCTTCTTGAGGTCAGCATGCCTCGAGTGGCTCTGCCAGACTCTTTGCAGCTATGCAAAGACATCTGGGTGTCTCTACAGCTGATTCTCTACGACTGCAACGACAATGACCTCTTCACGACCACAACCATTATCACTTCTTCTTTTTTGACCATCAAAGCAGTCCTGCTGCCTACTTCAATGCTCGGGGACTACTATACGAGCGCGTTTTTCAAATGCCCTCTTATATTCCTCGATGCTTCGACCTTCTGGGAAACCTTGTTTCTCATCAAGTCGGCTCTTGAGCTGATTACTTCTTCTTCTTCTTCTCCTTTTTTGGATCATCGAAGCAGTCCTGCTGCCTACTTCAATGCTCAGGGACTACTATACAAGTGCATTTTTCAAACGCCCTCTATTTTTTCATCATCGCTTCGGCCTACACAGGTCAGCTATTAAAGATTCTTTCTTTTTTGGACCGACGTGCACGCTTACCGACCTGTCGATAGCTCCACTACTTCGTCATGATTCCATTAAGTTCGACGCGCCTACACATCGCTCGGGGGCTTGTGGGAAATGGATACCCTGGGGTCCCCACCGACTAGTGTCACGACCGTCCCCGACAAGTGGGTCCGGCCCACCAGAAGACCAACCTACCTGACAGTGGGCCCAACAGACCTGATCTGTGGCACCCACAACCTCCTTAAGACCTTATCTGGAACGACTACAATACTTGACGTGCAAGGCTAGACAGCGGTGGATCTGACAGGCAGTCCGGAATATATGGAAATAGTTGTAATCAACTAGACTTAGGTCTCCTGGTCATAACCGATCTGGAGTCTAGGCGCCGACCTTGTCCGCTGGCCAATATAAGGCGGGCAAGGCGACCCCCAATGTACAACACCCCCAATC
Organism: Cenchrus fungigraminus; assembly: GCA_036936925.1. Lineage (NCBI taxonomy): Eukaryota > Viridiplantae > Streptophyta > Magnoliopsida > Poales > Poaceae > Cenchrus > Cenchrus fungigraminus. Next base: position 6,899,306 of record CM072775.1, on the reverse strand, counting down.
AATCAATTGCCACCGACAATTGGACGTAGGGTTTTACTCTCCGGAGGACCGAACCAGTATAAACTCGCTATGTTCCGTGTGCTCTTGCATAACCATCAAATCCTTAGCTTCTGATCGCCACCATCCGAATCTAAACCACCGGGATTAACCCCCCTGTGGACTGTGCAGATCTAAACCTCTGACAAACGTACTCGAGGACGAGCAAGGTTTAAGCATGGGGGGATGTTGGCGGTCGATTTCCGTCAACCTAGCCACGAGTTTACCTTCAATGTTGGTATTAATTTGATATCCAAACTAACGATCCTAACCCTCGTGATATATCAAGTTCGCACTCGCATGTGGTTTTTGGAGATTATTGTTTACACATGAATTAAGAGCCTAAATGAGGACTTCCGGGTAAAGTTCATCGAGCACTTTATGAGAAGATCATGAAGCCCAGCACAAGTCAAGACATGAGTTGAACATGACTCCAAATGATCCAAGGACTGAAGCGTGAAGCCGTGAAACACTAAGGACCTAAACCGAAGATGCAGGAGTTCGCGCGCCAAGCACCCTTATCTAAACCGCGGGGAAAACGACGTCAAGGACCCACATGCAGTTCGACAAATAATCAAGAAAACACGAGGAGCATCTGGAAGAAAACCGGGGGCGAAACGGGCCGAAACAGGCCTAGGCCGGTCGGCCCAGCCTGTTCTCAACCCGGTTCGTCGCCCCCTTGACCTAGCACACCTTCGGGCTATTTATAGTCCCCGTGTGAAGAGCCACGCAAGAAGTCATTCGTCATCCACCACCGAGTAGCACAGAAGCTAGAGGGACACTATCTCTTAAAGGAGGGTCGTGCTAGTTGTCTAGGGTTTCCCTAGCCCACGTGAGAACCTTGCACGGAAGACCACGTCAGAGTTTTGGAGCTAGGATCAAGATCAAGGTAGGATGCCGGTTGTGATCTTGTTCATGTAGTCATTCATGGTGAAGTCTTTGTGAATCCGATTTCTAGTGATCAAGTGCCGTCTCTACGGTTTTGACTTCTCTTAGTTTTGCTTCTTCCTCAATCTATACTTAATGTAGATTGCTTGGGGTACTCTTGTTGCCACGGTGGCTAGAGGTGCATACCCGATCTACCAAGTGTTTTCAACACGTTCCTCGTGAACGTGCTCTTAGGTTCACCTACACAAGAAGTGGGGCATCGTGACAGGATGTCGATCATGTGTATGGTATGTGCCTTCGAGGATAGGAACAGAGGCCATGGTTTAAATATGCTTTTTATGAGATTCGCATTGTTATCTTCATCTCTCGCTTGGAACTACAACAAAGGCATGATCTAGACTCTCTAGATCAGTTATTTCTTTGCTTTTTCTCGCTACCTCTCATGTTTAGTAGATTAGATGCGTTTGAAATCTCTCTAGAACAAAGTGCTTTCTCGCTTTATTGAATTGAATCTTGCATTGCACATGTTCCACGGATTCGATACCTTGGGTTTATACTTAAGGGAAAAAGGGTCCCATGTGATCCGTACACTTGCGGATCGAAGTTTACAATGATAATCAAACATCAACAAACAACAAGTTCCCAATCTAAATAAGCCTCGGGCTCAGCATTACCAGCAAAAGGAATCATGGTAAACTTAACTTTAGCAAAAGGATCATTATTACCACGATTTTGATTACCTTCTCCATGATTTTGATTACCTCCTCCCATCTGAAAACGATTATGTCGGAGACGCTCCTCATCAGGATCATCATCCTCGAACTCATCGTCATCCTCAGGTTGAATTGGTGGAGGTCATTGCTCAACATGTTCAATCTAGGTCACTAGACCGTTGATCTGTCGAGTCAATGCATCAAACTATTGTTGCATGTAGGTATGCTGCTCAGTAACAAGCCTCGTAAGCTCTTCCTTTGAAACACACTCATTGAAGTTTGTGGGAGACTCCTTTCCTTTCCCGTTACCTGACATGGTTAGATGACAGCAAAAGACAACACAAAAAGAGTTATCCCTATCAAGCGGATTACCACGATCTTGCAAGTGTTCTTACCAAAGCCAACAGGGCGGCACAATCAGTTATCGAGCCTGGGTGTAACAAGTTGCTAGACGAACCTGTGCTGACAGAAGTATCTGTGGAGCTATGGGTAGGCATAATATGGTAGCAAGGATTAGCAAATAATGAATGCATATTAGAAAAGTTCGATAAATGTCCAAGGCACAAGTCACAGTTGCTGGCTAAGATGTGTCCTAGTCATAGGACAACAAGATAAAATTAACAAGGAACGATGGACAGAAAACTCTGAAAATCAGCAGAATGGGAGTTCTATAATTAACGCTGAAAACCTTGCCAAAAAGGCACTAGTAGAGAGCAAAGACGCGTTTCCAAAGGAGTACCAGCAAACAAATTCAAATTTTTCTGAATTTTTTACCACTGAACCAAAATCACAAAGGATGAAAGCACACAAAATTTCACCTGAAACAGAGGTGTATTGTTGCCTAGGGAAACACAGGAATGATCTTTGAAAACCCCTCAAAACAATTAAACAATTTTTTTGTTATCTTCCCGAATTTTTATGAATTTTTTGAGGATGGCCTGATTTACAAAGTGGTAGATGTATGTCCAACTTTTAGTTGCCAAGCTCCTGTAAAAATTTGAGCAGAAACGGAGCACCGAGCGAAAAGTTATGCCTGTTTTATGAAAGGTATCTCAACCTATTTTTTCAGAAAGGCACAACTCGGCAGGAAACGCAGCGGCAGCTAGGGCAAAACTTCCTCCTATCAGTGGCAAAAACAAGCACAGGGGCATGATCCTCCCTGGTAGTATATGCAAAGCAATAGGTATTCGCCAGATAATGAATCAAGGATCAAGTATGCGATGCAAAAACGATTAAAGCGGTTTGCAACCTATCTAGGGCTTGCACGGCGAGAGTTCACACAAGGCGGCTAGCGAAAGCAAATCGAGTAATGTGGTGGCTCGACTTCTGGTATGGCTAATGGTGGATGGGCTAGTGGCAGAAACAAAATAACAGCGACGGGCATGTTGAACTATTAGGACGAACACAACCTAAACCAGCATAAGACTCGACTGCGGACACAAACTCAACATAGCAATCTGAAAACGAAATTGCAAGGCTAAAAGGGGCATTAGGATAGCAGAAAAGTAAATATTTTTGGGCTTTTTTTGGACTATAGGTGATGAACACAAATGAATCTAAAGGGAAAACACGATAATACCTCACGGGGAACCTAGAATCCTGATACCAAATGATAGGCGATGGCCCGATCTTTCGAGAGGTAGATGATAGGTCAATTGGTGGAGACTCGACGTTGACGATCTTGGCTTCGAATCAATACGATTCGGAGCACGCAACTATTACACCACTACTCCGTTGGTTATCAACCAAGCACAACTTGATTGACCTCGCCACGAAGGCTTTTCCCTGCAAGAGAATCGAGAACACAAGCAAGAAAATGGTAAACACATAATCAAATATTGCAGATGTAATTGAAGTGAATATCAGTGGAGTTCAAGCACTCGATTCGAAAGGACTAGTCGACACAGTCGAGGAGATGCAAGAACAGGGGCCTTGGATCACAGCAAAAGGACTTGGCATAATAGTTACAATGAATCATGAAAGTTTCAACTTTGAAAACTTCAACTAAACAAAAACCGATCCTAAACGGTGGCGGTGACTGAGTTTTAATGACTAAGGAGGCGAGCTAGGGTTGGAGGGTGACCAGGGGGCGTCCACAACCTGGGCTTAAGGCCCGACACGATACACTGCTAAATTGGCTCAAAAAGGTGACACAGCACCTTGTTGTGGTCACAAAGCATGATCCACAAACCTTCTGGAGCTAGGACCAGAACCAAAACGACCGCATTGTCGTCCCCTTTTCAATGCATCCTTATACGCCTCATTTCGATGCTGGACGAGGGAGATATTGCTGAAATCGTGCAGAGGTGTCGGCTGAATCTGAACCGAACGTGGCAGCTAAGTTGGAGACCACTTGTATCATGGGGAAGGACGTGGCGTGCATGTATCCAGCATGGCAATGTCCTCATCAGGTCCTCACTGCTGATGTTCCCCCGCAGGACGGCGAGCGGACTCTCAGGAGGACGCACGTGTCAACAACAACGCTAATCACGCTCGACATCGTCTTGAGGAGGCGGATGCTACACAAGCTGTGGCAAACCAGCAGCCTGCCTCCGGAGCCAACGGTCCACGACTGCCACCTCAGGCCCCAGCTGCTAGTGCACCACGCGAAGATCATCCTAGACGGCAACCTCTGCGGGCTAGAGACCTCGTGAGGGAGTTCGAGGAAGCGGGACATCAGGTCTTCAATGGTCCTCGGGCTAACCTGGGTGCTGCCACGGTCGGCCTAGGTAACCTGATGGACTCACCAGCTGTCCAACGGACTAATGCTCAGGTCGAAGAGTGTAGCAGAGGATCTTCTGCCTCTATGTCCGCCTCTACGCACCATTTGCGGAGTCGATCTCATCGGTCTGTCGGAGGCCGCCAACCCCCTCTGTGAGCTATTGCGGAGGAGGTCGTTGAACCAAATGTGGTGGGTGCCCAACCTGCTCACGGTGTCGATGCCAATCACGACGGGCGCGATCTCCGTGCCAATCTTGAGCATGCCCGGCGCGGCCGCGACACTCGGGTCGACCTCGACAGGTGTCACCACGAACGAGAGGAGGCTGAACTCCGCAGGAGCAAGGAGTATGATTGTGACTTCGTCCTCCAGGTGCTGTCCACACACTATAAGGTTTTGTAACAAATGCAATGCCGAAAAAGTGTAGCAAAAGAGACAAAAATGGTAGCAATAGTACTTTTTCTACCTTTTTGTTGGTTAAATGTCGTTGCACTTGTAACGGTAGCAATAGCATAATGCAACGGGTTACATTTTAGTTGCGACACACAACCCCTCTATTGCAACACTTTTGATGTTTTTGCAACACTTGGTGAGTGTTGTAACAATAGCAATTGCAACCACTATAATGTTGTTACCGATACGTATTGCGACACGTTGGCCGTGTAGCAACACAATGCAATCACAACACACTGTAGGTGTTGCAATTGTGGTTATTGCTACACGGAGAAAGTATTGCAATAGAGCTTCTCTATTACCACGTCGCCTAAATGGTTGCTATAGGTGGCTTAGGTTACTGCAACGTATCCATAGGTTGGTTGCTACAGAGAGGTCCTCTATTGCCACATTTGTGAATAGTTGCTATAGACGGTATAGGCTATTGCCAGATTACTTAGGTTGGTTGGTACATATAGGGCATCTATTACCACGTTATTGAGTGGTTGCTACAGGTAGATTCCTCTATTGCCACCGTCATCTTTTTCGTAGTTGCAAGAGATGGTATATCTATTGCTATGATTATTGTACCTATTGCCACAACTAAATGTGGTTGTTATATGTGCGATTGTTGCAACGCAATTTTGTTTGATTTCCATCATATATTGCAACACCAGATTAATATATATTAATAATTCATGTTGTGATGACAAATACATAATGAATGAGGCATCAACATCTATTAAAATGAAATATAATTTGTTCATACAAAATCTTTAACGAAACACGCCGATTGTCAAACTAAATGAGAACACAAGTAGATAGCTTAACACAAAATAATGTGTCCAGCACAGACAACTGTTTGAACTTATTCGAATCAAAAGACTAATGTCTACTGTAGCAGCGAAGGTTCCCTTGATATGTATGTTGGCCATCGTCCCACCATTCGCATGCTCCTTCTCAAACTCAAGATTCCTCCTGAAAAAATCATTATGCATTAGTTAAATTAAAATTCTAGAAGTATATCTATATTTAGAATAATGACATACTGAAGTATAACTATTGCAGAAAAAAAGAATAAATATCTACTTCTCCAAAAAGGAACCAGTTGAAGATTATACTACCTATGTGACTTACATGATGGCATGCTCTATACCTTGCTTTTTAAGCTTAATATGGAGATGATGATGGCAAGCAGCAACGAAGCTGAATGCCTAACAGAAATATTTATTGCAATTGAAAAACTAAAGGAATTCAAGTTTTTATTTTTCGGCACACTTTAGTTTTAGTACTTTTCGGATTTCTGTATACAAGCATGCAAAATATATTTTTTGTAGTGGGCAGTGGGCTAAACAATATTCATTATGCTTTATGCATGAGTTGCACTTATGAAACCTATCATATACATGTAGCTTGAAAGCAACAGCTAGTAACCCTCTTGAAAGCCATATATGTGCATTCCATAATAGAACTCAACACTTACAACTTACTTAGAGAACACATGCCTGCTGACCAAAATCAACATGCAATCTTCTGCAAACTGCAACTATGAACCTGTCCAAAACCATGTATTGGAGTGTGAAATCCATAGCTTAGAGACATGAAGAAAAACTGTAAATATTTGTTTGTATGACTGATAAAGGTTAAACAAAAATTTCAAGAATAGTTTTCCACCTTGCTAAGAACAATAAATTGTACCTATAAGCTGCATAAGAATGGCATGCAATATACAATGTGCAGGCTTCAGTAAATTTTGCTGAGTCAAGGTAAGGATTTCTGGAAATAAGAAAATATCACATTAGTTAAGCATTCTTATGACAAAGCTATGCTAGTTTACTCTATGATCAGAATATTTGAAGTTCAAGAAACATGTATAAATTTAATTTCATGGAGAGATATCACCAGTTAGGCAGTGCAAGCACTGACATTATTCCAACAGTAAAGGCACCGTGCTAACGCTACGGGTTTCAAATTACCAGTTCATGCTTTAAAAATCAGGACAGATATAAAAATGCTTTAGTCTCACCCTTCTAAACCAATGACAGATGGGAATCAATTATTGTACAGTGTGCAAAATTGACCCAAAATTTATCTCCTTTATACCAATATGTACCACTGCAACAAATGAAATGTGATAACTGTGAGGGTTATGCACCCTATGATCTGAAGTAGTCTGCTCTATTTCAATGGTGATAGCCTGCAAGAAGCACACAAAGAATGTCTCAGAAATCAAAATTCTACTACTTGAGCATGGTTCACCAAAAGCATGTATTCAAAGGGTCTATCTTGTTTTGGATCGGAGCACTACAACTACAACTGAATCATTGGTTCAAAACACTAATATGTGCAGCATCAAAATACACCTCTTTCTCAAGAACAATTCGAAGAATTACCTGGTAAGCAATACATTCCAGCTAAAAAACTCAAAGGAAAATATACGTGACCAGAGTTAACAGATGGCAGAACTACCAGGATTTTCAAGAAAAAATGAATTTACGAAAGGAAGAGAGTGCCAACCCGCAACTTCATTTGACCCTTCGAGGTGGTCATTGTTCTTCTATTTTGTCCAATGAAATCGGCAAATTCATTTGTACAGTAAAAAAAGATAAACAGGTTGTGCCATTATTGCCAAGTGCATATGAAATTCAAAGCCATAATGAATGAATCAAAAGAACATAGGGACCGAACGTATCTCTACATAGTCGGGGACCATAAGATTAGAAAATCCTAAGGTTACATTTACAAGGCTGTACCTGGCGACAATAATAATCTAATCAACCAGCATTGATTCAGGAAAAAACTGCTTTCTAATCCCTTTTCCCTTCAACAGCACCTATGTGTTGGAAAACCAAAATAATTTATAATCACATACATGAGCTATGGGTTCAAATTCTATTGGCTGCCAATTAAATTTCTACAACACTTGTTATGTTTTGCAAATTAGGATAGTAAATTTGTTGCAAATCAGGACAGTAAAATGGGCGGCAGTGGCAGTCGTTGCTCTATATTAGGAGAAATGGAGAAAAACTATCGGCTACTTTTTGGGCCACAGAAAAACATTGGAAATATAATTTACTCTCTAGTTCAAGCTGCAGGAAAAATTTTAAGGCACAGAGATCAAATAGTACTTTACATCGTTACATTGGAGAACAGTGGAAAGAAAAGTAACTCAGTTCTTTCTGTAGCTTCATAATATGCCGGAGGGTAAGAATATTTATACCTCAAGTTAATTTATCTAAGTTACTTTAGATATAAACATCAATGGTCAACACTGCTGGTTTTTTTAGATTGGAGAATTACTGGCCTTTACACCCTGGTTTTTTTGATGCTGTTAAAGTTGGATGGGAAAAGAATGTTGGGCAAAAAAGAGATTCGGCTTCTCTTCTAGCTGCCAAACTCAAAAATGTCAGATATTCTTTGAAAATCTGGAGCAAATCCCTGTCAAACTTATCTCTGCTGATCAAGACCTACAACAAGGTTATCTTTTACATTGACTACCTGGAGGATTGCAGGCCACTGTTCAACCCTGAGTGGAATTTAAGATTGATTGTGAAATCTCACTTGCAAACCCTCTTGAAGTATAAAAGCATTTATTGGAAAAAGAGCTTCACAACAAATACAATAAAATTTGGTGATGAGTGCACCAAATTTTTTCATTCCATGGCTACTGTCTCCTACAGGAAAAATACCATAACTCAGCTGAGAAATGATAGTGGCATTTGGGTTACTGATCATGAAGGTAAAGCGTCACTCCTCTACCAGGCTTTCAAGAACAGAATTGGTATCTCTTCTGTCCCCCAGATGCAATTTGATTTGGCCAGGCTGATCTCTGGCTCAAGCAACCTTGACTGCCTAGTATCTCCTTTTTTGAAAGAAGAGATTGATAATATAATCAAGCTGATTCCCATAGATAAGGCCCCTGGCCCAGATGGCTTCAATGGCCTTTTTCTCAAAAAATGTTGGAGTCTTATTAAGGATGATTTTTATAAACTCTGTCAAGATTTCTTCAATGGAGCTATTAACCTGGAAAGCATCAATAGCTCTTTCATAACCCTGATCCCCAAGGTCAACAACCCTGAAACTGCTGCTGATTTTAGACCTATATCCCTTTTAAACAGTTCAGTTAAGCTCTTGACTAAGCTATTAGCTGAAAGGCTGCAACAGGTTATTCTCCAGCTGATTCATAACAATCAAGATGGCTTCATCAAATCCAGGACAATTCAGGACTGCATAGCTTGGTGTTTTGAATATATCCATCAATGCCAGCAAAATAAAAGGGAGATAATTATTTTGAAGCTAGATTTTGCTAATGCCTTTGACACAGTTGAACACAATACCATGCTACAAATGATGAGTGCTCTTGGATTTCCTAAGAAATGGCTCTAGTGGATGGAGCTTATTTTCTCCTCAGGATTCTCCTCCATCCACCTCAATGGAGTGCATGGCAAACAATTCAAATGTAAAAGAGGTGTTAGACAGGGTGACCCTCTTTCCCCTCTTTTATTTGTGTTGGCAGCTGATCTTCTTCAATATGTGGTCAATGATGCTCTTCATTCTGGTGCTTTGACATTGCCATTACCAAATACCACTCAATACTTTCCTATAGTCCAATATGCGGATGATACTATTCTCATGATGAGAGCTGATTTAAATGAAGTGATTCACCTCAAATCCTTGCTCGAGGGCTTTGCTGTCTCCACTGGTCTTCATGTTAATTTCCATAAGTCCTCTATGATCTCTCTCAATGTCCCTGACACAACTATGCAGCAACTCTCTTCAGCTCTTGGTTGTCAAATTGGCTCCATGCCTTTCACTTATCTGGGTCTACCCATGGGCACCACCAAACCAAAAAAGGAAGATTTAACGCCTTTAATGGATAGAGTTGAAAGATTGTTAAATGCTTGCTCGTAGTTCCTTTCTTATAGTGGCAGGTTAGAGATGATGAATTCAGTACTCACCCCCACTGTCACTTATGCTATGTGCTCTATCAAGCTCCCAATTGGGGTCATTGATAATATTGACAGAATGAGAAAATAGTGCCTCTGGAGAGGAAATGATCTTGAAAAGAAAGGGGGAAATCTGGCAGCTTTTCCTATGGTTCAAATACCAAAACACAAAGGTGGTCTTGGTGTTCTCAACCTTAGGCTCCAGAATGATGCTCTTCTTCTAAAGCAACTCTGTAAATTTTATAACCACTGTGATGTGCCCTAGGTTCACCTTATCTGGCACAAATGTTACCACTCCAAGGTGCCTCATGCCTCTACTGAAGTTGGATCCTTCTAGTGGAAAGATTTGTTGAGACTCAACCTCCTTTTTAGAGGCATTGCTAAATGCTCAATTGGCAATGGATCCACAGTAACCTTCTGGGAGGATATTTGGACTGGTGAAGTTCTAGCATAGAAGTTTCCAAGATTATTTTCTTTTGTGACAAATGATGCAATCTCAGTAAAGCAGGTGATGCAAGCCGAGGATCTTGACGCTCTTTTCAGCCTGCCTTTCTCTTTGGGAGCCTATGAGGAAATGCTTGAGCTTCAGGATTTGCTTGGAAACTTTGCTTTTGATGAACAAGCCGAAGACACTTGGATTCTCTGCTGCGGAAATCAAGCATATTCGTCAAGGCGTTACTATCAATCAGTGTTCCAATTCCTCCCTGCCTCCCCGGTTTTCAAGGCGCTGTGGAAGTCCAAGTGCACGCCTAGAACGAAGTTCTTTGTCTCGCTTATGCTGGTGGACAGATTAAACACAAGGAGTATGCTGCTGCGCAGGAACTATAATGTTCAACCAAATGCTTTCTGTGTTCTTTATCAGGGAAATATCGAAGAAGACATTGATCACCTGTTTTTCACCTGTCCCTTTGCAATATCGTGCTGGACAAAGCTCGGTCTGTACTAGAACATGGCTTTGCAGCTTCCTGATAGACTGATGGAGGCCCTCAGATCATCTGCCCTTGACTTCCACATGGAGAATTTCATCATGGACACTTTGCAGATTTGGAAGCTTCGAAATTCTTTTATTTTTGATAATGGTGTAATACCTTTTAATATGTGGCGTAGGAATTTTAGAGATCAGGCTTACCTCCAACTCGTGAGAGTTGCTGAGGACAAACGTTTAGCTCTCACAAATTGGTTGGAGACAGTAGCTTAAAGCATAGGTATACTCCTGTACATATTCCTTCCTGTTTCTTTTAATATATTTATAACTGTGGGGATCTCCCACACAGTCTTTCGCTCAAAAAAAATGGTCAACACTACTTCAAGAGTAATAATCCCCCAACTTGCTGAACAACTCCAAGTTAGCAGGACAATGTTGGAGGCATGATCAGTTGCAAATATAGCCGCGTGAGGAAATGATTCATCTCACAAAAGTCCAATTCACATTAGAGACTCGACCATGCAATGTGTACCAATCCCTGTGTATAATACAAGATGTGTACAACTGTCCAATTCAATAATTATAAGCCTATTCTTTCTAAAAGATAAAAAAAGTGAAATAGAGATATTTCTTACCAATAAAAGCGACATACAACTGCCCGACATTTGGGATGGTTTGTCCTTATGCTTTGATATGTTGCTGAATGCAGAGCGGGTCCGTCACCTCTCCGCCGTGGTAGATCAGGTACCTGAACATTAGCAACCGTATGACGGTGAGTTCAATTACAAGTAGTGAGACCTTATTGATTGCATCTAGGCCTGAATATTTTCTAGTCCCTTGATTACATGTTGCTTTGCTGCCTATGCTACCTTGATTACATGCTGCATCTCCTAGGCCTGAACAGCTGAGCCCGTCCATGTTGAAGGACCGATTAGGCGAACCATAGAGGGGGGAGTGAATGGGAGCCGATAAAAATTCTTCTCGAAGGAGATGGGAACTCCAACAAGACGAACACGGCTTCCAACTCACGTCTCCGACCCAACTACCCAAGTTGGTCAAGACCACGCAGCCACTAGAGTGCTACTGGTCCTAGGAACCAACACTCAACCTTCCTAGCCAAAACTCACCAAAACACACAGCGGAAACTTGCACGGCTTGCTGCCTGTGCTGCACCGGTCAGACCGATGGCCTGCGCCGGTCAGACCGGTGACACCGGTCAGACCGGTGGACAGAGCCGGTCAGGCCGGTGGCTACAGCAGCCGCACAGCAAACGTTCCAGGAAGCCTCAGTGAATCCTCTAGGCCCTGGAACAAAAACCACCACGAAACACAACCTGTGAGGAAGAAGAACCCCTCACAAATCCTAGCAAAACAACTCCAAACACTCCAAGAACTGAGCAGCAGGACCACGGGACAAAACCACACGGACAAGGCTGTTCCCCGAGACAAAAACCCACCAAGGGCTAGCACCGGTCAGACCGGTCAAGAGCACCGGTCAGACCGGTCGTGCCTGGGCAGCTCGGGAAGAACAGCGCCCGCGAGTCAACTCCTCCAAATCCAACTCCCGATCTCCCGATTCGCTCCACGGTTTTGAACAAGACTTTGGGGATAGTAGGAACACCTCATGGGTACTCCATAGCCAAGATTTGGTCCACCAAAACTTGTCAAATCAAGAGGAATCGAAGAAATCCCACCAAGAACGCCTCTAACCCTAGAGCCACGAAAACCCCAAAATCGAGCCCCTTTGCTCACGGATTTGGAAGGGGAATCAAAGGGAAAAGAACCACGAAGGGTTCATGCATACATCCCCCACCAAATCCCAAAGAGAAAGGCCTCGAAATCGCTCCAAGAAAATCGCCAAGAAAGGGCTCCGAAAATCACCAAAAAGGAGAAACGGGAAAGACACATCCAAGCCTTGAGGAACCACGCCGAATCATCTATACATACCAAAAGAGGTTCATACAAGGTCTAGCTTGCCGCCCGATCATCCTTCCCTCTCACAAGATCTCACCATGAAGCTCTCAAGCTAGTCCTACGAAAATCCTAAGAAAATAGGAAGGAAAATAGGAAAACCAAATGAGCTAGGGTTCCAAGAGATGGCTGCCATCCTCTCACCCCTTGGGTTATATGGAGGCAACCGAAAGACTAAAATACCCTTACTAGCTAACTAGGGATACATGCCCCTCGAGGGCGAAATTGGAAGTCTTTGTCTTCGCACCATCGGACGGATGCCCAGCAACCGCAAACTTGCTTAGCCTCGACGCAAGCCTTGCGATCCCGACGCGTGTCCTCCGCTTCGAAGATTCCGGACTGCGTCGTCGCACACCGGTCAGACCGGTTCTCCTCACCGGTCAGACCGGTACCCACCGGTCAGACCGGTCAGACCCACCGGTCAGACCGGTCTGGAGCTGCTGCACCTCCGTCTTCGGTTCTTCGGTCTTGGCTTTGTGGATCAACCAAGGAACCCAGTGGTTTTCTGGTGAACCACTGGAAACCCCGCGAACTCGGTGTAGCCTCCGCCAATCACCACTCATGACTCGGCTCCCACGTGGTCCCGGCTCGACCTTGGTTTTGAGGCTCAACCAAGAAACCGTCCATGACTTCATCTTGCCGTTCTTGCCACCATGCGGCCCGCACTTGACCCCGCTGGCCACCGGGTCCCTCGAACCAAGCCTACTTGTCTTCTCCACACCTGGAGGCCTCACCGGCAACGACCTTTCACGCTTGTTCTTCACCTGCACCTGCACCAGTCAAGCCGCAACCTGCACCTGCAATACTTAGCCAAGAATCAGTCCACACCACGTTGTCAATCACTCATCACACCAGGAAGCGACCATCCACCGGTCCTCGAACCACACCTGGCTCTCAATCTCCCCCTTGATGAGTGCATTGACAACACACACGTTTTGGTAACCAAGAGAAAAGGAAAAGAAAAGAAACGACTAAAGGAAACTCCAACAAGCGATCGAAAGCCAAAGAAAAGGCAAAGAGCAAGATCACTTGGAGAAGACAAGTCTCGGACCCCTTAGGCAAGGGCAACGACTCGACACATCCGAGACAAAACATGCTCAAGCAAATAGCACAAACCATCAAACCAAAGCTCGAAAACCACAAAGAGCTCCCCCTGCACATATGCAAGCTCCCCCTGAACCGATGCAACTCCCCCTGGACAAATGCATGCGAACCACTTCACAAAACAGAGCAGCTGCAACAGCTCAGCTCTGACCGGTCAGACCGGTCGACACCACCGGTCAGACCGGTGGGCAACATGTGAACAGGACCAGCACTCTGACCGGTCAGACCGGTGACCTCAACCGGTCAGACCGGTGCACAACAGAGCCCAAAAATAGCTCGAAACCACAATAGCTCGAAACCACATGAAAACCTTCCAAATGCATTCAGTAGGCCAAAACATGCTCAAACTTCTCCCCCTTGTTGACAATGCATGAATCAAGCCAAAAATGCAAAAAATGCAACCTAGAGCTTCTCAAATAGACAAAATTCAACATAGGATGCTACACATGTCCAAACGAGCAAGTTAGATACTCTATAGCTTCGTAGAGACATAAACTTCATGATCACCAAGTTTCACAACCATTGGGCGAAGCTAAGATAGAATTTAGCAATTTTGCGAAAAATCACCCTCTCATGAGCAAAGTCCTAAACATGAGCAAAACATGTCAAAATGGCAAAGCCACACAAACTTCATGCTAGGACAACCATTCTAAGCATAAGACCATCATAAACACCCACAAGCACCTCATGTCATGTCAAAGCCACCGAGCCATGTGCCTACTTCTATATATGAGACTTCTCATTGGTAGGCATCATGCAACGATTTAGCACCCAAAGCAAATTAAAATTAGCACATATGACATGGGAGCACATTTTTCAAGCAATTTACATTTCATTTTCAGATTTATAATTGGTACATGAAATGTCTTTGCGACAAAAAGGAACTTATGCCCCTCCACAAGATGAAGCATGGGGGCTAAACATTCATGATGGCAAATGAGCCTTTGGCCCCATATGATCAAAATAAGCTATCCAACCACAAATTAAGCATAGCCAAGCTACTAAAACATGTCAAGATCATGTAAAGGCATTTACTCACAAGAGAGCATATATATGAAATTTTTCAAAAACATAGCCATCAACCATGGATACAAACCAAGATTATCAAGAGCTAAGCCAAACTAACCATAGCTTACCAAATTAGCTCACAAAGACATATATGTCATTCCATGGTGAACAATGTGTATAAGAGAAGCCTTTCCTAAACAATGCATATGATACAAAATGCATGCAACCTAAGATACAAAGATGCCTATACATCATGCTACATATGCCATGCCAAATGCAAGAAATGCACAAAGGAAAGCTATACATATGCTGCAAAGGAGCTCCCACACGCCAACTCAAGAAATCAAACAAACACCAAGCTCCCCCCGCAAACGAGTGAAAGTTGCTTGATCTAGGGGTTTGGTGAAAATATCGGCTAGTTGTTCATGTGTGGGTACATGGATCAAAGCTATCTTCCCTTTCTCTACGTTGTCTCTCAGAAAATGATACCTCACTTCTATGTGCTTGGTTTTGGAATGGAGCACTGGGTTCTTTGCAACGCTTATGGCACTGGTGCTATCACATTGAAGTGGGACATGGGTATACTCCTCACCAAAGTCACTCATGGTGTATGTGATCCAAAGGAGCTGAGAGCAACAGCTAGCTGCGGCCACATACTCTGCCTCGGTAGTGGATTGAGCAACACTCGACTGTTTGCGGGAAGACCAAGATACCAAAGAAGAACCCAAGAACTGGCAAGTCCCAGAAGTGGACTTCCTATCCAACCGACACCCGGCAAAATCCGCGTCTGAAAATCCATGAAGCGCCAAAGAAGAAGACGCAGAGTACCAAAGGCCAAAGTCGGGAGTGTGTCGCAAATACCTGAAAATGCGCTTGACTGCTTGCCGATGCGAAGTCCTCGGAGAAGCTTGAAAACGAGCGCACAGACACACTGAGAATTGAATGTCCGGCCTCGTCGCCGTCAAGTAGAGGAGTGACCCGATCATGCTCCGGTACTCCTTCTGGTCCACGTGTTCACCTTCCTCGTCCGCATCAAGAACTGTAGTCGTACTCATAGGCGTCGCCATGGCCTTGGAGTCCTCCATCTTGAACTTCCTCACAATGTCCTTGGTGTACTTAGCTTGGTGCACAAATGTTCCTTCCTTTGATTGCTTGATTTGTAGCCCGAGGAAGAACTGCAACTCACCCATCATGCTCATCTCAAATTCCCTGCTCATGTCTTCTGCAAACCTTGCAACAAGAGAGTTAGACGAGCCACCAAAGACAATATCATCCACGTATACCTGCACAATCAGGATATCTCTGTCCTGCCTGAGGAGAAACAAGGTCTGGTCGACCTTCCCCATCTCAAACCCTCTCTCAAACAGGAACCCCCTCAACCTACCATACCAAGCTCTAGGCGCCTGCTTCAACCCATACAGCGCCTTCCTCAACTTGTATACCCGGTGAGGGTACTTCTCACTCTCAAACCCCGGTGGTTGCCTCACAAACACCTCTTCCTCCAAAACACCGTTCAGAAAAGCACTCTTCACATCCATCTGGTACAACTTGAACCCTTTAGCCACGGAAAAGGCTAGAAGGATCCTGATCGCCTCCAAACGAGCTACAGGAGCGAAAGTCTCCTCGTAGTCGATCCCCTCTTTCTGACTGTACCCCTGAGCAACAAGTCTCGACTTGTTCCTCACCACTTCTCCTTTCTCTCCCTCTTTATTTTTCCACACCCATTTTGTCCCAATCGGCTTACACCCTGGGGGAGGAT
The DNA here is from genome assembly GCA_036936925.1 of Cenchrus fungigraminus. Taxonomy (NCBI): domain Eukaryota; kingdom Viridiplantae; phylum Streptophyta; class Magnoliopsida; order Poales; family Poaceae; genus Cenchrus; species Cenchrus fungigraminus. Next base: position 6,882,806 of record CM072775.1, on the reverse strand, counting down.
CAACCAACACCCAAACTTGGTTCCTCTCAAAATTCTCCAACTCCTCATGCATCGAGTTAACCCAATTATGATCAGATAACGCATGTCCAATGTCTTTGGGCTCAAAAGTGGCAACAAAAGCAGCATGAGCGAAATGAGAATTGTTCCGAACCCTCGACCGTGTAGTACGTTCATTCATGTCGCCGATGATTCTCGAAGCTGGGTGATCCACTTGCACTCGTCGGGGAGGTTCTCGCCTTGATGCTACCTCCCCCTCAACAGCAGCTTCGCCTTGATCTGGGTTTGTCGTTGTAGGTGTGGGAGAGGGTCCATTCTCGATCGTCGTCGAAGTAGTAGGTACATGTTCAGCCGTGGGCATCACACCGCCATCTTCATCATCTCCATGTTCATGCTCCTCCTCCTGAAAGATCTCCTCGCCAAGTTCGTCGTCACCTGCACACTCAAAAACAAGCTGACTACGTGGCTGTGTCTCGTCGAAGGTCACCTCGCAAGTCTCCACGATTTGGTTAGTTTCAAGATTGAGCACACGAAATGCTCTAGAATGAGATGCATAACCAAAGAAAATACCATCGACAGACCTAGCCTCGAACTTGTCCAACTTCTTCCCTTTCTTCAGAATGAAGCATTTACAACCAAAGACATGGAAATGACTCACCTTGGGTGTGCGACCGTGCATCAACTCGTAACAGGTTTTCTTCTTGTGAACCCTGAGGTAGATCCTGTTCGACACATGGCACGCGGTGTTGACCGCCTCAGCCCAGAACCTTCTCGGAGTCCTATGCTCGTCGAGCATCGTCCGAGCCATCTCGCACAAGGTCCTGTTTTTCCTTTCCACCACGCCATTCTGGGGAGGCGTATACGGACTCGAAAACTGATGTTCAAGACCCAAGTCATGGCAAAAGGTTTCGAAGCGAGAGTTTTTGAATTCCGAGCCATTGTCACTGCGGATCGCTCGTATGGCATCTCCGTGCCTCTCGTTTCTTAACCTCAAGACAAGATCTCGAACAACACCAAACGTCTCCCCCTTCTCCTCAAGAAAGAACACCCACGCATACCGAGAGTAGTCGTCCACCACAACAAGGACATACCACTTCCCACCCGCAGATCGCACACGAGCTGGGCCAACAAGGTCCATATGGAGCAGCTCGCATGGACGCTCAGTCATCACATCGGTGAGAGGCGGGTGAGAAGAGGCTACCATCTTGGTATGCCTACACGGCGCACAAACCAACTCTTTCTCAAACCTCAATCGTGGCAATCCTCGGACCAAATTGAGTTTACTCAAGCGAGACAAAAAGTCAAAGCTCAAGTGACCCAACTTCCTATGCCACTTCCACAACTCACTCGAAGAACCAGCCAAGAAGCAACGCTCCACACCAGAAGACTGAGAAAAATCAGCTCGGAACACCTGACCCTCGGGAACGACCATGCAAACAAGATCCCCCCGAGAATCTAAAATCCGAGAACCACCAGGCCGAAACAACACCTCAAAACCCTCATCCAGCAACTGGGACACAGAGAGCAAATTGTATCCAAGCGATTGAACAAGAGCAACACGCCTGAGAGTGATCTTGTCACTTACCTTAATCTCACCTTCTGACAGCACACGCCCTCGCCCATTGTCCCCAAAGGTGATGTACTTCTTTGTCACCACCGGGACGAGACTTGAGAACCACCCCTTGTCTCCGGTCATATGCCTCGAGCAACCGGAGTCAATCAACCAAATGTTCTTCAAGTCTCCCACCTGAAATTCAAAAGCGAGCACGTGAGTGAACAAACGACTCAGCACTGGGGTTAGTACCAAAAGAGTAAAACCAGTGCCGAGCCATTTGCTCCAAAGTGGGGTTAGCACAAACCAAATCATCACGCCTATCAAAGCTACCACCACGGTAACCACCACGAGGGAACCAACCCTCTCTAGCTGGAGGAGGACGAAAACCACGAAAGGGAAACCGTGGATCGTACCTCCGCTCCATCTCAAAGCTACGACTCTTCTCACCCTCGTATTGAGCACGAGGTGGAGAACGCCTAGCAAACTGACCACCTGCAAACTTTCCAGACCAACCACCAGAACCACGACCTCCAGAACCAAACCGAGCATCCTCACGAGCACGAAACCCGACTCGCTGTCTGCCCAGACCTGCACCGGTCTGACCGGTGTAGTACACCGGTCTGACCGGTGTGGCTCGGCCAGCAGCAACACCTGCAGCCTTCCGGTCTCCCCAAGCCGGAACCGTCCTCACAATCGCCTTGGCCCTGGGCATCTGCATACGAGGCTCAGGTACACCATTAGAGGGGTGGTACCTGTCCCTGTTAGCCCACTCTCTAGCCATTCTCTCCTCACGCTTCCTCTTGAAGCAAAACTCATCCTTGTGACCATCTCTCCCACAATACCCACAATGGAACTTTATGGGCTGTGGCTTAGGCTTAGGCTTGGGTTGGGGCTGCCCACTCGGCTTCTCACCCTTCTTCTCTCCTTCCTCACCTCCCTTTGGGCTCACAAACTTCACCGGTTTCTGAAAATCATTTGTTGGGTGAGGGAATATGGGTGGATCTGGAGTAGTGTCAAGTTTGTTTCTGAGATGGTTGGGCTTGGGCTCAAACTTGTTCTTGTGTCTGTTTGGTGGTGGGATAGGAATCTCTCCAACTCTCTCAGCTCCCTCACCACGGTTCTCTCCAAGCTTGTCAGCCCCAAGTGCCTGACCATCATAGCGTTTGAAAGCCGCTATCATGATACCGAGCTGAGGCTCCTGACCCGACAACCAGCTCATACATTTTCTCAGCTCATCATTTTCATCCTGCAGGCGATCAACATAATGTGCAAGCTCCAAATTCTTAACCGCATGCAATTCACAAGTAGAGCAAGAAGTGGGAATAGGCTCTTTCAACTTAGCCTCAAGCGAAACAGTGTAAGCATGCATCTCATCAATCTTTCCATGCAAAACAGGGCAAGAAGTGCAAGCACCTAGCAAAGCAGGTCTAGACTTAAGCTCAGCCACTTCAACCCTAAGCATATCTAGTTCATCACAAGTAGAAGCATGCTTATCCTTAAGAGCAGTAAGATCAGCTAGGTACACAGAGCAATCACAGCAATCAATCTCATCAGAAACCACAGGAGAAGCCTTAAGCGAATCAATCTCAAGCTTAGCATCTAGGTTCTGGGTTTCTAGCTCAGCCACACGGTTCCTAGCATCTTCTAGTGAGGCCCTAAGCTCTTTCCTCATCTTCTTGGCCTCTCTAAGCATGTGATCGCGGTTATCAAGCAAGTCAACCAACTCATCATTCTCCTTGCGCAAAGAAGAGAGCTCATCACATACCTCATCCTCGGAGTCAGAGTCCGAGTCACTCTGGTGGCTCTTCTTGCTGCCGGAGCTACGGGCCATGCCGCAGAAGCCATCTCTCGCGAAGCAGCTCAACCCGCTCAAGTTCCTGGATGACTTCTTGTTCTTGCGCCGATCACCTTCATCTTCACTGCTACTCGAGCTTGAGGAAGAGTAGGCGGAGCTGGAGTCGACGTCGCTCGCTCCGACCATTGCTCGGGCCTTCCTGCCGCGGCCATCCTTCTTCCTCGACCGTCGCTCGTCCTTGTGCTTGTTCTTGTGCTTGTGATCGCGCCTCGATCGGTACTTGCCATCCTTGCTCGATCGGTGCCTGTAGCCGTCCTTGTAGCCGTCCTTGTTCTCCGTCTTCTCCGGGCAGTCGGCAACGAAGTGTCCTGGCTTGCCGCACTGAAAGCACGTCCGTGCTGTCCTCCTCATGTTCACCCGGTTCTCGTGCAGCCTCTCGAACCGCCTGGTCAGCAACGCCAGCTCGTCCTCTCCAAGCACGTCGAACTCCTCATCTGGCAAAGACATCAAAGAAGACAGAGAGTACATCCTGGAGGATGCGTTAGCGTTAGACTTAGCTCCTTTGCCACTAACGAGAGCGAGACTATGAGAATCAGTCGGGCTCTCGATCTTGGCTGTCATACCACGGTCCAACTCAGCCGACTTGAGCTTCGAGAACAGCTCGTTCACCGTCAAGGTGTCATACTTCTCGGACTCAACAATAGCCTCAAACTTCCCGTCCCATACGGTACGATCCAACGAGTGCAAGAGCTTCACGGCTCTATCATGATCATTGTATGGGAGGACGTCCACATTGGCTCTCATGTTGTTCACAACGACCGTAAATCGCTGGAAAAGGGCATCGACGGACTCGCCGGGGAGATGAGTGAAGTTCTCGTACTCTCTCCGGTAAGTCGCGTACATCCGAGCCTGAACCTGAGCATTCCCAGCATGAGCATCCTTCAACTGCTCCCAAATCCTACAAGCTAAGTCCTCTGTCTGAACCCGATCGAATTCAGGCTGACACAGAGCACGAAACAAGTAGTCGACAGCCTTGTTGTTGGCTTCGAACATATCCCTCGATCCTGGAGCAAGGAAGTTCATCGGATGAACATAAGCTGTGTTCACCGTGACATCCCAAAGGATCTGACCCTTTCCGCGGAGGAACGCCGCCATCCGCCTTTGCCACATCTGGTAGTTCTTCCCATCGAAGTGCGGAGGACCCGAACCCCGTTCCTGGTACGCCATCTTTGGATCTTAGACTGGTAAGAGTCAATAAAGACCCGAACCGGCTCTAATACCAATTGAAGGACCGATTAGGCGAACCAGAGAGGGGGGGAGTGAATGGGAGCCGATAAAAATTCTTCTCGAAGGAGATGGGAACTCCAACAAGACGAACACGGCTTCCAACTCACGTCTCCGACCCAACTACCCAAGTTGGTCAAGACCACGCAGCCACTAGAGTGCTACTGGTCCTAGGAACCAACACTCAACCTTCCTAGCCAAAACTCACCAAAACACACAGCGGAAACTTGCACGGCTTGCTGCCTGTGCTGCACCGGTCAGACCGATGGCCTGCGCCGGTCAGACCGGTGACACCGGTCAGACCGGTGGACAGAGCCGGTCAGGCCGGTGGCTACAGCAGCCGCACAGCAAACGTTCCAGGAAGCCTCAGTGAATCCTCTAGGCCCTGGAACAAAAACCACCACGAAACACAACCTGTGAGGAAGAAGAACCCCTCACAAATCCTAGCAAAACAACTCCAAACACTCCAAGAACTGAGCAGCAGGACCACGGGACAAAACCACACGGACAAGGCTGTTCCCCGAGACAAAAACCCACCAAGGGCTAGCACCGGTCAGACCGGTCAAGAGCACCGGTCAGACCGGTCGTGCCTGGGCAGCTCGGGAAGAACAGCGCCCGCGAGTCAACTCCTCCAAATCCAACTCCCGATCTCCCGATTCGCGCCACGGTTTTGAACAAGACTTTGGGGATAGTAGGAACACCTCATGGGTACTCCATAGCCAAGATTTGGTCCACCAAAACTTGTCAAATCAAGAGGAATCGAAGAAATCCCACCAAGAACGCCTCTAACCCTAGAGCCACGAAAACCCCAAAATCGAGCCCCTTTGCTCACGGATTTGGAAGGGGAATCAAAGGGAAAAGAACCACGAAGGGTTCATGCATACATCCCCCACCAAATCCCAAAGAGAAAGGCCTCGAAATCGCTCCAAGAAAATCGCCAAGAAAGGGCTCCGAAAATCACCAAAAAGGAGAAACGGGAAAGACACATCCAAGCCTTGAGGAACCACGCCGAATCATCTATACATACCAAAAGAGGTTCATACAAGGTCTAGCTTGCCGCCCGATCATCCTTCCCTCTCACAAGATCTCACCATGAAGCTCTCAAGCTAGTCCTACGAAAATCCTAAGAAAATAGGAAGGAAAATAGGAAAACCAAATGAGCTAGGGTTCCAAGAGATGGCTGCCATCCTCTCACCCCTTGGGTTATATGGAGGAAACCGAAAGACTAAAATACCCTTACTAGCTAACTAGGGATACATGCCCCTCGAGGGCGAAATTGGAAGTCTTTGTCTTCGCACCATCGGACGGATGCCCAGCAACCGCAAACTTGCTTAGCCTCGACGCAAGCCTTGCGATCCCGACGCGTGTCCTCCGCTTCGAAGATTCCGGACTGCGTCGTCGCACACCGGTCAGACCGGTTCTCCTCACCGGTCAGACCGGTACCCACCGGTCAGACCGGTCAGACCCACCGGTCAGACCGGTCTGGAGCTGCTGCACCTCCGTCTTCGGTTCTTCGGTCTTGGCTTTGTGGATCAACCAAGGAACCCAGTGGTTTTCTGGTGAACCACTGGAAACCCCGCGAACTCGGTGTAGCCTCCGCCAATCACCACTCATGACTCGGCTCCCACGTGGTCCCGGCTCGACCTTGGTTTTGAGGCTCAACCAAGAAACCGTCCATGACTTCATCTTGCCGTTCTTGCCACCATGCGGCCCGCACTTGACCCCGCTGGCCACCGGGTCCCTCGAACCAAGCCTACTTGTCTTCTCCACACCTGGAGGCCTCACCGGCAACGACCTTTCACGCTTGTTCTTCACCTGCACCTGCACCAGTCAAGCCGCAACCTGCACCTGCAATACTTAGCCAAGAATCAGTCCACACCACGTTGTCAATCACTCATCACACCAGGAAGCGACCATCCACCGGTCCTCGAACCACACCTGGCTCTCAATCTCCCCCTTGATGAGTGCATTGACAACACACACGTTTTGGTAACCAAGAGAAAAGGAAAAGAAAAGAAACGACTAAAGGAAACTCCAACAAGCGATCGAAAGCCAAAGAAAAGGCAAAGAGCAAGATCACTTGGAGAAGACAAGTCTCGGACCCCTTAGGCAAGGGCAACGACTCGACACATCCGAGACAAAACATGCTCAAGCAAATAGCACAAACCATCAAACCAAAGCTCGAAAACCACAAAGAGCTCCCCCTGCACATATGCAAGCTCCCCCTGAACCGATGCAACTCCCCCTGGACAAATGCATGCGAACCACTTCACAAAACAGAGCAGCTGCAACAGCTCAGCTCTGACCGGTCAGACCGGTCGACACCACCGGTCAGACCGGTGGGCAACATGTGAACAGGACCAGCACTCTGACCGGTCAGACCGGTGACCTCAACCGGTCAGACCGGTGCACAACAGAGCCCAAAAATAGCTCGAAACCACAATAGCTCGAAACCACATGAAAACCTTCCAAATGCATTCAGTAGGCCAAAACATGCTCAAACTTCTCCCCCTTGTTGACAATGCATGAATCAAGCCAAAAATGCAAAAAATGCAACCTAGAGCTTCTCAAATAGACAAAATTCAACATAGGATGCTACACATGTCCAAACGAGCAAGTTAGATACTCTATAGCTTCGTAGAGACATAAACTTCATGATCACCAAGTTTCACAACCATTGGGCGAAGCTAAGATAGAATTTAGCAATTTTGCGAAAAATCACCCTCTCATGAGCAAAGTCCTAAACATGAGCAAAACATGTCAAAATGGCAAAGCCACACAAACTTCATGCTAGGACAACCATTCTAAGCATAAGACCATCATAAACACCCACAAGCACCTCATGTCATGTCAAAGCCACCGAGCCATGTGCCTACTTCTATATATGAGACTTCTCATTGGTAGGCATCATGCAACGATTTAGCACCCAAAGCAAATTAAAATTAGCACATATGACATGGGAGCACATTTTTCAAGCAATTTACATTTCATTTTCAGATTTATAATTGGTACATGAAATGTCTTTGCGACAAAAAGGAACTTATGCCCCTCCACAAGATGAAGCATGGGGGCTAAACATTCATGATGGCAAATGAGCCTTTGGCCCCATATGATCAAAATAAGCTATCCAACCACAAATTAAGCATAGCCAAGCCACTAAAACATGTCAAGATCATGTAAAGGCATTTACTCACAAGAGAGCATATATATGAAATTTTTCAAAAACATAGCCATCAACCATGGATACAAACCAAGATTATCAAGAGCTAAGCCAAACTAACCATAGCTTACCAAATTAGCTCACAAAGACATATATGTCATTCCATGGTGAACAATGTGTATAAGAGAAGCCTTTCCTAAACAATGCATATGATACAAAATGCATGCAACCTAAGATACAAAGATGCCTATACATCATGCTACATATGCCATGCCAAATGCAAGAAATGCACAAAGGAAAGCTATACATATGCTGCAAAGGAGCTCCCACACGCCAACTCAAGAAATCAAACAAACACCAAGCTCCCCCCGCAAACGAGTGAAAGTTGCTTGATCTAGGGGTTTGGTGAAAATATCGGCTAGTTGTTCATGTGTGGGTACATGGATCAAAGCTATCTTCCCTTTCTCTACGTTGTCTCTCAGAAAATGATACCTCACTTCTATGTGCTTGGTTTTGGAATGGAGCACTGGGTTCTTTGCAACGCTTATGGCACTGGTGCTATCACATTGAAGTGGGACATGGGTATACTCCTCACCAAAGTCACTCATGGTGTATGTGATCCAAAGGAGCTGAGAGCAACAGCTAGCTGCGGCCACATACTCTGCCTCGGTAGTGGATTGAGCAACACTCGACTGTTTGCGGGAAGACCAAGATACCAAAGAAGAACCCAAGAACTGGCAAGTCCCAGAAGTGGACTTCCTATCCAACCGACACCCGGCAAAATCCGCGTCTGAAAATCCATGAAGCGCCAAAGAAGAAGACGCAGAGTACCAAAGGCCAAAGTCGGGAGTGTGTCGCAAATACCTGAAAATGCGCTTGACTGCTTGCCGATGCGAAGTCCTCGGAGAAGCTTGAAAACGAGCGCACAGACACACTGAGAATTGAATGTCCGGCCTCGTCGCCGTCAAGTAGAGGAGTGACCCGATCATGCTCCGGTACTCCTTCTGGTCCACGTGTTCACCTTCCTCGTCCGCATCAAGAACTGTAGTCGTACTCATAGGCGTCGCCATGGCCTTGGAGTCCTCCATCTTGAACTTCCTCACAATGTCCTTGGTGTACTTAGCTTGGTGCACAAATGTTCCTTCCTTTGATTGCTTGATTTGTAGCCCGAGGAAGAACTGCAACTCACCCATCATGCTCATCTCAAATTCCCTGCTCATGTCTTCTGCAAACCTTGCAACAAGAGAGTTAGACGAGCCACCAAAGACAATATCATCCACGTATACCTGCACAATCAGGATATCTCTGTCCTGCCTGAGGAGAAACAAGGTCTGGTCGACCTTCCCCATCTCAAACCCTCTCTCAAACAGGAACCCCCTCAACCTACCATACCAAGCTCTAGGCGCCTGCTTCAACCCATACAGCGCCTTCCTCAACTTGTATACCCGGTGAGGGTACTTCTCACTCTCAAACCCCGGTGGTTGCCTCACAAACACCTCTTCCTCCAAAACACCGTTCAGAAAAGCACTCTTCACATCCATCTGGTACAACTTGAACCCTTTAGCCACGGAAAAGGCTAGAAGGATCCTGATCGCCTCCAAACGAGCTACAGGAGCGAAAGTCTCCTCGTAGTCGATCCCCTCTTTCTGACTGTACCCCTGAGCAACAAGTCTCGACTTGTTCCTCACCACTTCTCCTTTCTCTCCCTCTTTATTTTTCCACACCCATTTTGTCCCAATCGGCTTACACCCTGGGGGAGGATCAACCAACACCCAAACTTGGTTCCTCTCAAAATTCTCCAACTCCTCATGCATCGAGTTAACCCAATTATGATCAGATAACGCATGTCCAATGTCTTTGGGCTCAAAAGTGGCAACAAAAGCAGCATGAGCGAAATGAGAATTGTTCCGAACCCTCGACCGTGTAGTACGTTCATTCATGTCGCCGATGATTCTCGAAGCTGGGTGATCCACTTGCACTCGTCGGGGAGGTTCTCGCCTTGATGCTACCTCCCCCTCAACAGCAGCTTCGCCTTGATCTGGGTTTGTCGTTGTAGGTGTGGGAGAGGGTCCATTCTCGATCGTCGTCGAAGTAGTAGGTACATGTTCAGCCGTGGGCATCACACCGCCATCTTCATCATCTCCATGTTCATGCTCCTCCTCCTGAAAGATCTCCTCGCCAAGTTCGTCGTCACCTGCACACTCAAAAACAAGCTGACTACGTGGCTGTGTCTCGTCGAAGGTCACCTCGCAAGTCTCCACGATTTGGTTAGTTTCAAGATTGAGCACACGAAATGCTCTAGAATGAGATGCATAACCAAAGAAAATACCATCGACAGACCTAGCCTCGAACTTGTCCAACTTCTTCCCTTTCTTCAGAATGAAGCATTTACAACCAAAGACATGGAAATGACTCACCTTGGGTGTGCGACCGTGCATCAACTCGTAACAGGTTTTCTTCTTGTGAACCCTGAGGTAGATCCTGTTCGACACATGGCACGCGGTGTTGACCGCCTCAGCCCAGAACCTTCTCGGAGTCCTATGCTCGTCGAGCATCGTCCGAGCCATCTCGCACAAGGTCCTGTTTTTCCTTTCCACCACGCCATTCTGGGGAGGCGTATACGGACTCGAAAACTGATGTTCAAGACCCAAGTCATGGCAAAAGGTTTCGAAGCGAGAGTTTTTGAATTCCGAGCCATTGTCACTGCGGATCGCTCGTATGGCATCTCCGTGCCTCTCGTTTCTTAACCTCAAGACAAGATCTCGAACAACACCAAACGTCTCCCCCTTCTCCTCAAGAAAGAACACCCACGCATACCGAGAGTAGTCGTCCACCACAACAAGGACATACCACTTCCCACCCGCAGATCGCACACGAGCTGGGCCAACAAGGTCCATATGGAGCAGCTCGCATGGACGCTCAGTCATCACATCGGTGAGAGGCGGGTGAGAAGAGGCTACCATCTTGGCATGCCTACACGGCGCACAAACCAACTCTTTCTCAAACCTCAATCGTGGCAATCCTCGGACCAAATTGAGTTTACTCAAGCGAGACAAAAAGTCAAAGCTCAAGTGACCCAACTTCCTATGCCACTTCCACAACTCACTCGAAGAACCAGCCAAGAAGCAACGCTCCACACCAGAAGACTGAGAAAAATCAGCTCGGAACACCTGACCCTCGGGAACGACCATGCAAACAAGATCCCCCCGAGAATCTAAAATCCGAGAACCACCAGGCCGAAACAACACCTCAAAACCCTCATCCAGCAACTGGGACACAGAGAGCAAATTGTATCCAAGCGATTGAACAAGAGCAACACGCCTGAGAGTGATCTTGTCACTTACCTTAATCTCACCTTCTGACAGCACACGCCCTCGCCCATTGTCCCCAAAGGTGATGTACTTCTTTGTCACCACCGGGACGAGACTTGAGAACCACCCCTTGTCTCCGGTCATATGCCTCGAGCAACCGGAGTCAATCAACCAAATGTTCTTCAAGTCTCCCACCTGAAATTCAAAAGCGAGCACGTGAGTGAACAAACGACTCAGCACTGGGGTTAGTACCAAAAGAGTAAAACCAGTGCCGAGCCATTTGCTCCAAAGTGGGGTTAGCACAAACCAAATCATCACGCCTATCAAAGCTACCACCACGGTAACCACCACGAGGGAACCAACCCTCTCTAGCTGGAGGAGGACGAAAACCACGAAAGGGAAACCGTGGATCGTACCTCCGCTCCATCTCAAAGCTACGACTCTTCTCACCCTCGTATTGAGCACGAGGTGGAGAACGCCTAGCAAACTGACCACCTGCAAACTTTCCAGACCAACCACCAGAACCACGACCTCCAGAACCAAACCGAGCATCCTCACGAGCACGAAACCCGACTCGCTGTCTGCCCAGACCTGCACCGGTCTGACCGGTGTAGTACACCGGTCTGACCGGTGTGGCTCGGCCAGCAGCAACACCTGCAGCCTTCCGGTCTCCCCAAGCCGGAACCGTCCTCACAATCGCCTTGGCCCTGGGCATCTGCATACGAGGCTCAGGTACACCATTAGAGGGGTGGTACCTGTCCCTGTTAGCCCACTCTCTAGCCATTCTCTCCTCACGCTTCCTCTTGAAGCAAAACTCATCCTTGTGACCATCTCTCCCACAATACCCACAATGGAACTTTATGGGCTGTGGCTTAGGCTTAGGCTTGGGTTGGGGCTGCCCACTCGGCTTCTCACCCTTCTTCTCTCCTTCCTCACCTCCCTTTGGGCTCACAAACTTCACCGGTTTCTGAAAATCATTTGTTGGGTGAGGGAATATGGGTGGATCTGGAGTAGTGTCAAGTTTGTTTCTGAGATGGTTGGGCTTGGGCTCAAACTTGTTCTTGTGTCTGTTTGGTGGTGGGATAGGAATCTCTCCAACTCTCTCAGCTCCCTCACCACGGTTCTCTCCAAGCTTGTCAGCCCCAAGTGCCTGACCATCATAGCGTTTGAAAGCCGCTATCATGATACCGAGCTGAGGCTCCTGACCCGACAACCAGCTCATACATTTTCTCAGCTCATCATTTTCATCCTGCAGGCGATCAACATAATGTGCAAGCTCCAAATTCTTAACCGCATGCAATTCACAAGTAGAGCAAGAAGTGGGAATAGGCTCTTTCAACTTAGCCTCAAGCGAAACAGTGTAAGCATGCATCTCATCAATCTTTCCATGCAAAACAGGGCAAGAAGTGCAAGCACCTAGCAAAGCAGGTCTAGACTTAAGCTCAGCCACTTCAACCCTAAGCATATCTAGTTCATCACAAGTAGAAGCATGCTTATCCTTAAGAGCAGTAAGATCAGCTAGGTACACAGAGCAATCACAGCAATCAATCTCATCAGAAACCACAGGAGAAGCCTTAAGCGAATCAATCTCAAGCTTAGCATCTAGGTTCTGGGTTTCTAGCTCAGCCACACGGTTCCTAGCATCTTCTAGTGAGGCCCTAAGCTCTTTCCTCATCTTCTTGGCCTCTCTAAGCATGTGATCGCGGTTATCAAGCAAGTCAACCAACTCATCATTCTCCTTGCGCAAAGAAGAGAGCTCATCACATACCTCATCCTCGGAGTCAGAGTCCGAGTCACTCTGGTGGCTCTTCTTGCTGCCGGAGCTACGGGCCATGCCGCAGAAGCCATCTCTCGCGAAGCAGCTCAACCCGCTCAAGTTCCTGGATGACTTCTTGTTCTTGCGCCGATCACCTTCATCTTCACTGCTACTCGAGCTTGAGGAAGAGTAGGCGGAGCTGGAGTCGACGTCGCTCGCTCCGACCATTGCTCGGGCCTTCCTGCCGCGGCCATCCTTCTTCCTCGACCGTCGCTCGTCCTTGTGCTTGTTCTTGTGCTTGTGATCGCGCCTCGATCGGTACTTGCCATCCTTGCTCGATCGGTGCCTGTAGCCGTCCTTGTAGCCGTCCTTGTTCTCCGTCTTCTCCGGGCAGTCGGCAACGAAGTGTCCTGGCTTGCCGCACTGAAAGCACGTCCGTGCTGTCCTCCTCATGTTCACCCGGTTCTCGTGCAGCCTCTCGAACCGCCTGGTCAGCAACGCCAGCTCGTCCTCTCCAAGCACGTCGAACTCCTCATCTGGCAAAGACATCAAAGAAGACAGAGAGTACATCCTGGAGGATGCGTTAGCGTTAGACTTAGCTCCTTTGCCACTAACGAGAGCGAGACTATGAGAATCAGTCGGGCTCTCGATCTTGGCTGTCATACCACGGTCCAACTCAGCCGACTTGAGCTTCGAGAACAGCTCGTTCACCGTCAAGGTGTCATACTTCTCGGACTCAACAATAGCCTCAAACTTCCCGTCCCATACGGTACGATCCAACGAGTGCAAGAGCTTCACGGCTCTATCATGATCATTGTATGGGAGGACGTCCACATTGGCTCTCATGTTGTTCACAACGACCGTAAATCGCTGGAAAAGGGCATCGACGGACTCGCCGGGGAGATGAGTGAAGTTCTCGTACTCTCTCCGGTAAGTCGCGTACATCCGAGCCTGAACCTGAGCATTCCCAGCATGAGCATCCTTCAACTGCTCCCAAATCCTACAAGCTAAGTCCTCTGTCTGAACCCGATCGAATTCAGGCTGACACAGAGCACGAAACAAGTAGTCGACAGCCTTGTTGTTGGCTTCGAACATATCCCTCGATCCTGGAGCAAGGAAGTTCATCGGATGAACATAAGCTGTGTTCACCGTGACATCCCAAAGGATCTGACCCTTTCCGCGGAGGAACGCCGCCATCCGCCTTTGCCACATCTGGTAGTTCTTCCCATCGAAGTGCGGAGGACCCGAACCCCGTTCCTGGTACGCCATCTTTGGATCTTAGACTGGTAAGAGTCAATAAAGACCCGAACCGGCTCTGATACCAATTGAAGGACCGATTAGGCGAACCAGAGAGGGGGGGAGTGAATGGGAGCCGATAAAAATTCTTCTCGAAGGAGATGGGAACTCCAACAAGACGAACACGGCTTCCAACTCACGTCTCCGACCCAACTACCCAAGTTGGTCAAGACCACGCAGCCACTAGAGTGCTACTGGTCCTAGGAACCAACACTCAACCTTCCTAGCCAAAACTCACCAAAACACACAGCGGAAACTTGCACGGCTTGCTGCCTGTGCTGCACCGGTCAGACCGATGGCCTGCGCCGGTCAGACCGGTGACACCGGTCAGACCGGTGGACAGAGCCGGTCAGGCCGGTGGCTACAGCAGCCGCACAGCAAACGTTCCAGGAAGCCTCAGTGAATCCTCTAGGCCCTGGAACAAAAACCACCACGAAACACAACCTGTGAGGAAGAAGAACCCCTCACAAATCCTAGCAAAACAACTCCAAACACTCCAAGAACTGAGCAGCAGGACCACGGGACAAAACCACACGGACAAGGCTGTTCCCCGAGACAAAAACCCACCAAGGGCTAGCACCGGTCAGACCGGTCAAGAGCACCGGTCAGACCGGTCGTGCCTGGGCAGCTCGGGAAGAACAGCGCCCGCGAGTCAACTCCTCCAAATCCAACTCCCGATCTCCCGATTCGCTCCACGGTTTTGAACAAGACTTTGGGGATAGTAGGAACACCTCATGGGTACTCCATAGCCAAGATTTGGTCCACCAAAACTTGTCAAATCAAGAGGAATCGAAGAAATCCCACCAAGAACGCCTCTAACCCTAGAGCCACGAAAACCCCAAAATCGAGCCCCTTTGCTCACGGATTTGGAAGGGGAATCAAAGGGAAAAGAACCACGAAGGGTTCATGCATACATCCCCCACCAAATCCCAAAGAGAAAGGCCTCGAAATCGCTCCAAGAAAATCGCCAAGAAAGGGCTCCGAAAATCACCAAAAAGGAGAAACGGGAAAGACACATCCAAGCCTTGAGGAACCACGCCGAATCATCTATACATACCAAAAGAGGTTCATACAAGGTCTAGCTTGCCGCCCGATCATCCTTCCCTCTCACAAGATCTCACCATGAAGCTCTCAAGCTAGTCCTACGAAAATCCTAAGAAAATAGGAAGGAAAATAGGAAAACCAAATGAGCTAGGGTTCCAAGAGATGGCTGCCATCCTCTCACCCCTTGGGTTATATGGAGGCAACCGAAAGACTAAAATACCCTTACTAGCTAACTAGGGATACATGCCCCTCGAGGGCGAAATTGGAAGTCTTTGTCTTCGCACCATCGGACGGATGCCCAGCAACCGCAAACTTGCTTAGCCTCGACGCAAGCCTTGCGATCCCGACGCGTGTCCTCCGCTTCGAAGATTCCGGACTGCGTCGTCGCACACCGGTCAGACCGGTTCTCCTCACCGGTCAGACCGGTACCCACCGGTCAGACCGGTCAGACCCACCGGTCAGACCGGTCTGGAGCTGCTGCACCTCCGTCTTCGGTTCTTCGGTCTTGGCTTTGTGGATCAACCAAGGAACCCAGTGGTTTTCTGGTGAACCACTGGAAACCCCGCGAACTCGGTGTAGCCTCCGCCAATCACCACTCATGACTCGGCTCCCACGTGGTCCCGGCTCGACCTTGGTTTTGAGGCTCAACCAAGAAACCGTCCATGACTTCATCTTGCCGTTCTTGCCACCATGCGGCCCGCACTTGACCCCGCTGGCCACCGGGTCCCTCGAACCAAGCCTACTTGTCTTCTCCACACCTGGAGGCCTCACCGGCAACGACCTTTCACGCTTGTTCTTCACCTGCACCTGCACCAGTCAAGCCGCAACCTGCACCTGCAATACTTAGCCAAGAATCAGTCCACACCACGTTGTCAATCACTCATCACACCAGGAAGCGACCATCCACCGGTCCTCGAACCACACCTGGCTCTCAATCTCCCCCTTGATGAGTGCATTGACAACACACACGTTTTGGTAACCAAGAGAAAAGGAAAAGAAAAGAAACGACTAAAGGAAACTCCAACAAGCGATCGAAAGCCAAAGAAAAGGCAAAGAGCAAGATCACTTGGAGAAGACAAGTCTCGGACCCCTTAGGCAAGGGCAACGACTCGACACATCCGAGACAAAACATGCTCAAGCAAATAGCACAAACCATCAAACCAAAGCTCGAAAACCACAAAGAGCTCCCCCTGCACATATGCAAGCTCCCCCTGAACCGATGCAACTCCCCCTGGACAAATGCATGCGAACCACTTCACAAAACAGAGCAGCTGCAACAGCTCAGCTCTGACCGGTCAGACCGGTCGACACCACCGGTCAGACCGGTGGGCAACATGTGAACAGGACCAGCACTCTGACCGGTCAGACCGGTGACCTCAACCGGTCAGACCGGTGCACAACAGAGCCCAAAAATAGCTCGAAACCACAATAGCTCGAAACCACATGAAAACCTTCCAAATGCATTCAGTAGGCCAAAACATGCTCAAACTTCTCCCCCTTGTTGACAATGCATGAATCAAGCCAAAAATGCAAAAAATGCAACCTAGAGCTTCTCAAATAGACAAAATTCAACATAGGATGCTACACATGTCCAAACGAGCAAGTTAGATACTCTATAGCTTCGTAGAGACATAAACTTCATGATCACCAAGTTTCACAACCATTGGGCGAAGCTAAGATAGAATTTAGCAATTTTGCGAAAAATCACCCTCTCATGAGCAAAGTCCTAAACATGAGCAAAACATGTCAAAATGGCAAAGCCACACAAACTTCATGCTAGGACAACCATTCTAAGCATAAGACCATCATAAACACCCACAAGCACCTCATGTCATGTCAAAGCCACCGAGCCATGTGCCTACTTCTATATATGAGACTTCTCATTGGTAGGCATCATGCAACGATTTAGCACCCAAAGCAAATTAAAATTAGCACATATGACATGGGAGCACATTTTTCAAGCAATTTACATTTCATTTTCAGATTTATAATTGGTACATGAAATGTCTTTGCGAACCACACCTGGCTCTCACATGTTCATACGCAGAGCAAAATACTGACCTCGTGCGCGTGACAAGCATCATGATTGTCGTTGTCTGGACGCATCCGTATGCGGTCGATGCCTGACCTCGCGGCTACGAAGAGGCAGCTGCAGCTGTCGGGAGCTGTGCACAGACCTCGTCGGCGTCGCCCGACAACTACTCTTGCCGGTACAGCCCTGCGGAACATAGCGGCCACCACCGCTCATCCACGGACATCACAGGCGTGGACATACAGAACGTGGCGGCCACCACCGCTCGTCCACAGATCTCGCCAGCACCGCCGGACCTCAGTCCTTGCCAGCACCGTCTGTCCGCTGCCCTCCCCAGCGCTGCTCGTCCGCGAACTCCCCATCACCGCCTGTCGTCCGCCCGTGGAGTCGACGTCGCCAACCATCGGTGGAACCGCCACATTGGCTACTGAATGAGCAGACCGGTCCCCATGCCCCCTCGTCCCTCAGATCTGCCGCGTCTCCCGTCCCCTCCCTGCTCCTCTCCCCAGCTCGCCATCTCCACCGCTTTCAACGCGCCCTGGCCTGGGGCGGTCGGGTGGCTTGGGCCGCTGACGGATTAGGGTGGTCGGGTGCGAGGACCGAAGAGTCGGGGGGAGCGACTGCATTAGGGCAGGAGCGGGGGGCGTCGCGGTGTCTTCTACGCCCTGGGTGCGGCACGGGGGTGGGCGCGTGCGTGTGGTGGTGTGGGCCTGTGACAACCCCACCCGAGATAAGTCCGTACTATCACGTAAACCAATCCACTTTGGTCATTAAGTGATAATAAGGAATCATCCCGTCGAGTGCTGCCGGCTCATAGCCTGGTAAATCACTTGTAAACACACAGAGGATCGGACACACATACATTAAAATTCCCACAAAGGAGAGTCCAGAGTACCTTACAAATTAATCCAATTTTCCCCATAGGGTCAAATTATTACAACCATTGTTCTCACATGAAAGCTAAATGGTTTAGAGTTTCAAAAACAGCGGAAATTAAAACGATAACTTGGCATCATGGGAGGCCACCCATAACGCCATTACTCCTCATCATCCACCCATTCTAGCTCCCAGCCGGGTGGGATTTCACCAGGCCAAACATTATCACCTGAAAGCAACATTTATAGCAAGGCTGAGTATACTAATACTCAGCAAGACTTACCCATCTAGAAAAAAAGACTTAACCTCTAATCATGCTTGGCTTTTGTCTAGTGGGTTTGTTTTGCCAAAAAGCGACTAAGGAGTTAATCCTTACTTTCATTCTTTTAGCTCAAGTTCTAGTAGATCAAGTTATTACTAGATAAGCAACTATTGCAAGCATGAGTTGTGCAAACAATTAATCAAACATCAAGTTTATCAATATTTCATCATAGAGGGATTATCATGGCTAGATAATTAAGCACTCCTGGATAATGGTGAGAGGCCGACGATCGATCGATTAATAACCTTGCAAGGTGGACCTAAACATACGGGAGAAAACACCCACAACGAGTAAATTCAACCAAACGGTTCCCGTCATTCCTCGGATTGGGATCGAATGCCACAGTCCTAAGTACAAGGCTAGCTGGCATGCCTCACACTAGCATCCTGTTGGTGGTCAAATACCGTCAACAAGTTCGATCCGAAAGCGCACGGGTCGGTTGTAGCTCTTCCCTTGAAGTATCCCCCAAGGTTTGTCAATCCAAGGATCGGAAGCAAACACCTAGGGTTCCCCATCTAATCTATCGAACTAACCTAACATGAAGTGTTGATTGCATAAATGGTTAACATACAACACAAGGGATGTATGGATCACATTCAAAAGCCAAAGGGATACACAACCAAAGGTAACCCTAGCCTACCGTCTTCCTAGTTGCAACTCCAGCTAAGGTGAAAATAAATCTAATCACAAACCATGAAAGGACTAAACCCTTACATGTTTGATCGGCGCTTTCCCTTCCCTCGTACTGTCACTACGCGAAGGTAAACACCACCGAACGACTATACGTTCGTGCACCACTATGATGTACCCGCAAGATATAGATTAACCACCATGATTACGTCTATTCCTACTAAGGGCATATGCTAGCTAAAACATATGAATAAGCATGCATCGAAGTAGATCAAAGTAAGGAAAAGATATGATTTATATCACCACCGAATATTGAATGTACAATTGCCTTGACGAGTTCAAGGCATGGCTCCAGAATTCCACCATGGCTTCACCACGCAGGGCCAACCATGGCGGCTAGGGCATAGCCTAGGCCATCTCCTAGGCGACTAGAGGACTTGTGGCGGCCGCTGGCTCCCTTCGGTGTGTCTCCTGCAATTTGGCGACTCTCTGATGAATGGATGCGGCAGCCGTTCGGGGCAGGGGCTATAGATAAGCCGAGGAGGAGCTAGGTCAAAGGGGAGGCTGAACCGAGCCCGGAATAGGGTAGGCCGGTCGGCTTAGGCCCGCCGGCCCAAGCCCAAAACGGCCTCAAACGCCTTCGGTCTTTATATGAAAGTTGTCCATCTCGTCGAGCCATGCAATTTCCACATATAATTTGTCTCCATCGGACTTAAGATGAGCGAGATATGGCATGTTTAAGCTCAGCATCTCCTGCGGGCCTGGTTCGGGTCCATCTTCGTTGACGTGGTGTTTCTTGCAGTTTTGACTTTTTGCCCCTTCATATGTGGCTTTTTGGCGTCATTATCCCCGCGATCAAGATAGGGGATCTTGGCACGCGAAGTCTCGCATCTTCTGTTTAGGTCCTCGGAGTTTCACGGCTTCATGCTTCGGTCCTCGGGTCATTTGGAGTCATGTTCACTTCGTGTCTTGACTTGTGTCGAGCTTCGTGATCTTCTCATAAAGTGCTCGATGAACTTTACCCGGAAGTCCTCATTTAGGCGCTTAGATCCTGCATAAACAACATACTCCAAAAACCACATGTAAGTGTGAACTTGTTACATCGTTAATATGCCTAGTGGCGGGTTAGTTACAATTCAAAACTCAAACCAAAGTGTAATAAGTGCTCTTGGTTGACGGAAATCGACTGTCAACAGACCCCCATGCTTAAACCTTGCTCGTCTTCGAGTAAGCCTTCAATGGATATCAGTGTTGCCCTTCAATGTTCATACCCTGCACTTGTTCATACATGAGAAAACATAATGTTATCCAAGTTTATATTCGTTAAAGCTCCATAATGTAACTAGCTTTCATCTCTATGAAGGGTAGATATTATTTAAGCCCTTTCCACATGTAATTAATCATGCTCACAAATTTTAAACAAATCTTAGAAATTTTGAAATAAAGCACGAGATGAAGAAAAATTACTTTACCAAGATCAATAATAAACCTCCTTGCATCTTGCTCATGTACTCTCATCTCATCTTGTCTCTCAAGCCTACTAGGACTACTTCTCACCTCTCTCAAATATTTAGTGGAAGGCTTTATATGGAGCTATGGGAAAGTTGATCCTTGTTGACATTTCTAAACGTCGATCACTTAAGAACAGATTGGAAATCCATCCTTAGCGTCAGCGCTAGAAATGCTTGTTGGCATTTCCCAATGTCACAACTAATGGCGCAGTTAACGTGAACATCGAGACTTGCCATAGGTTAATCTAAACGATCATGAACGAATCTGCAAATGCACAGATAAACCATTGTAGCATTTCCCCAAGGAAAGCGAGTATTCCAAGGGTATCGAATCCAAGGAAGGCAATGGCGGATATCTTAGACTTATGCTTTTGCTCTGAATGTAAACCAAGAGATAGATATAGGGAAAACACACTCAAAGGCAGGGGTAAGGTAAAAGATAATAGCGGTAGTGTGACACACACACCTCAAATCTACCTCTACTCTAGCACACTACGGCTAAGGGGGAACATACGAGTTAGCTCTAGGTTCTAATGTACTAAACATACAAAGCTAGAAGATACAAGAGATAAGCATGAGTATTACATGAGGGAAACATGGTTCAGCACCCAGGTACAAACGGGGAGCTAGCCCGCGACGACCAGCACTCTGCAAAACTAGACTTTAGACTCCTACAGCAGGTACCCCAATGCGGAGGTTGCCCTAGGATCCAACAGGGCTGTCACCACCTGAGGACCGACCTCTCGTTACGGGGGGTATGCTCATAACTATGGTAGCCAGACAACCCAGGCACCATGCCTACATTGCTGCTAGACTTCACCCGGCCCGGGCTATTGTGACCCAGGGTGAGAGCCACCAGAAGACTGGTCAACTAGACCGAGTACCGTAGCTTGAACACAGACCCCATGCAACACTCTCATGCTATCTAACAAGATCAACTAAGGCTAGACATACGAACAGATATGAACTCTCTTATGTCTAATCAACAAGATCAAAGGGTCGTGTTCGTGAAGAACACGAGCCTCTAACTTTTGAACAAACACATAAGGAAGGAGTTTATCAACCTTCAAGTGGATCAAAAGGTAGTGTTCACGAAGAACACAAGCCTCTAAATGATGAACAGAGGATGAACTCAAGAACACATCAAGAATATGATCTACAATGACTTTATATGAAATAGCTGAATAACTGAAGTAGATCAAAGTCATACAAAGAGATAAAGATAAAAGAGAACTCATACCTAAACTTCCAAGAGGACTTGGAACCTGAAGAAGAGCTACTCTAGCCTACCCCCTAGCCTTGGAAACTAAAAGTCAGAGGAGAATGAGAGAGTGGTGTGTGGGAAATGGGAGCCCCTCCCCTCCTATTTATAGAGTGAGACAAGGCTTGCTCGGACGCCCAAATGGCCCCTAAACACCCGGGACTGCAGCAAGTGACCAATGAGGAGCAACCACGTGGAAGGCAAGGATGGGACGCCACAAAGGCGGTTCGGCCGATCCAAGGATCGGCCGACCCCTTAGGGCAGCCCCACCTGGTGTGCTTCCTCTAGTTGACTGCCTTGTGGGCCCTCTGATCCATCCCCGGTGCATGGCTTGATTTGGTATCCGAGGTGGGCCCTTTGATCCTTGTGAAGTCCATGTGGCGTCCTCTGATTCGTCGGTGAGTGCCTCCCCTGGATTGATGACGTGTCTTGCCATGTTTCCTTTGGTGGCAGCCACCTCTTCAGCTGAGTTGGCATGGTTTCTTCATAGGAGTGGAGTTTCCATCTCTTTTAAGGGGTAAATCACCTACATACAAATAATCTCCAAGGACAAGTGGAACTACATTATTCAAACCTAAATGCTAGTAAATAATGCATATGCCTCCATTTATGTGAGAATATTGAGGGTTGGAAATGGTGAATTTCCACCGTCAACAAACTCCCCCAAGCTAACCTCTTGCTCGTCTCGAAGCAAGACATTAGAGACTTAGGTTGGTTGATCAGGAGTTGCTACAATGTTATATTCTCAACTTATGGCAAACATACATCAAAGTACTGTACCAAGAGTTGAACCAGTGGCAATGTTCTTACCTTTCGCCTGATACGTAGGACATATAGCTTCACCTGCCTTGAGCAGTTGAGAGACAGAATGGTTATATAGAGAAAGCACAATCACTCATACCTTGATCAGCTTAGCAATCCGGAGGTTTTGCAAATTTTTCAAAAGAAAAATCAGAGTTCCTCAAATGATACTCTCGGATCGCTCAAAGGTGTATGATTCCTCACCAAGGCATCAATGTTGCCTTTCTTCACATCCTACTCCTAATAGGCTTTATGTGGAGCTGTAGGTAGGGAAGATGTGGCATACTTGTCTCTCATGTTTTGCTAAGCCAAAAACTGGATCCTTGGAAGAAACAAACATACATCCTGATCAAGATGTGCATATGTGTGTGATGGATATGAACATGGCAAGGTGGATACTAGGCCCGGAAATGGGTGCTAGATATTTCCATGTTTTATATGAGAAAATGAGGGATTGATGGTAAGGTGGACACTAGCCCCGGAGTAGGTACTAGTTATTACCATCTATATGGTGGAACTCTTTTTCTTGCACATATCAATCCCTTTTTCTCCTTTGAAAATTTTCCCCAGACTTGGGCTAGCTCACTTTATTTATTTTTGCCATGCTTTTGAGCATGCTTTTCTCTCTCTTTTTTTTAGCTAGCCCTTTGTCCCTATTGGAGATATTTGGAGAGGGATGAATGATGCAAAGATACATAGTGTTTTATTTGTGGAAGAATGCATAAGCAGTATGGAGTAAATGATGAATGCTTAACTTCCAGTGTAGAAGTTTTAGCATGAACGTGTACGTGATCTTGATCAAGGGAGTATGAGTTCTAACAAGGGTCACAACAATTTTACAAAGCTCAATGAGAGAACAAGCTGCATATGTGGAGGCTAAGAACTAGAATCTACATATGGCCTTGGATGGGAAATTCTCATCATTGAGGAACTCATCATGTTTTGATTTTTTTTTCAAAAAGGAAAACTCCGGATGTCAAGCATCACTAAGCACAAGGTCATAGCACTCTATTATACCATATGATGTCTCACAACAACTTAGGCAAGGATCATGCTTTTTGCTACCCACAGTTTTCAAGCTAAGGTTTGAACATACAAGCCAACAAGCTCAAAACTTAGGCAGGATACAAAGTTGTTAAGCAAGACATGCGAGGAGAATAAACAGAGCAACTATTCATCATTTCAACCATAGAGGCAAAGCATTCTTACTAAACATATCAAACCAAACTAAGCAAATGATGAAAGCAAATAAATATTTTTGGTCTTTTTATTTTGTAGATTTTTTTGGATTTTCATTTATAGGATATTCTGAAAATGCAGGAAGATACAAGTTACCTCAGGATGGGGGTCCTCCCCCAAGCTAGCTTCAGGCTCACTGCGGAGGAGGGTAGAAGAAACCCTGACTCGCGTAGTAAGCCCTCTGCGCATCCATGTACTGCCGCTGATCTTGCTGCATGGCTGCTATCCTCTCACCAGCCTGACGCTGCCACGCAGAGGTAGACTCGACGTGGGTGTTCAGCATCTCCGCCAATCCCGTGACCTGGACGGTGAGCTCTCCCATCTGCTATGTGAGCTGAGCATCGCGTGCACAGGCTGAAGAGTGTCACCGGAAGGACGAAGACGGAGGTGGAACACCGGAGCTGGAACTAGCGGGTGTGGCCCACTGAGCTCTACTCGCGTCCGCCCAAGCCGTGCCACTCGCACTCGGCTGGTAGGTGGGCTGGTCCCAACCAGGTGCATATCCAGGGGTAACCCTGGACATGTACCCCGCAGGGGCCCCTCCTGCCACCGGTGGTGTAACAGGCTGTGGCTGAGGCTGTGGCGGTGGTGTCGGCTGTGACTAGTTAGTACCATGAAGCAAGCTCAAGGAATGTCCGGATGGAAATCACTCCTGAGCTCACCCCAGCGAGAATGCAGAAAATACAAAGCAGAAGTAGATTGCTTTTCCTTAACCAGAATTTTATTGTGCAGAAAATAAAGATAACTTACCAAACTTACCTGTTGGTGTAGGGCTCATTATTTTAAGTCTGTAGACCTAGACTTGGTTCCAGAGTTCTTACCTGGGCAGTGGGGCAGTCATTTCCTTCGGAATAGAAGTCGACTTCCTATTCACCCTCTGCCACATCTTCTGAGTGTTGTGTGGGTTGTGATGTGTAGGAGGTGATCTCTTGGACTGGGACTGAGATTTCCAATACTGTTACCTTCCCGTGCCCATGAGTTGGTGTTCTTCCTTCCAAAAATTCTTCATGAATGCAATGAGACTGTCCACTTGCCGTGGTGGCACTTCGACCTCTCATGCTGGGGTGTCGGAAGTTGGTAAACCTTTGATCATCGAGCACTGTTCTTTTCTTGGATGGAACTCGAACCTCTCCTCTTTGCCATTGATGTAGAGACGGATTACACCGGCCCCCACATCAATTTGTGCATCAGCTGTACTCAGAAATGGTTGCCCAAGTATGAGCGGCACCTCCTTGGCGATTTCCATGTCCAGCACCACGAAATCAACAGGGATGAAGCAATCTCGGACTTTCACTGGAATGTCCTCAGCAATCCCCGCTAGGTATCAGACTGAAGAATCGGCCAGCTGCAGGTGCAAAGTGGTTGGAGATAAACTTGTGTAGTTAAGTTGATCAAAGACTACCTTAGGCATGACGCTGACGCTGGCCCCTAGGTCACAGAGAGCATGATCGAAGCGTTGGGTCCCAATCATACAAGTGATTGTGGGACACCCTAGATCCTTCTTCTTCTCCGAAAGGCGGTTGAGTATAGCAGCACTGCACTCCTCCGTGAGTCGTACTACTTCAGTTGTGGGAAGAGCTCGCTTCTTGGTTAGAATGTCCTTGAGATAACACACGTAAGTGGGAACGCGTATTGCCTCAAGCAATGGGACGTTGATATAGACTTTCTGAATCATATCCACGAAGCGATTGAATTGTTCATCTATTGTTGCCTTCCTGCTCTTTTGAGGGAATGGCATCACATTGGCTTCTACAAAACCCGGATGTGCTGTCACCCCTACAGGTGCCTTATCTGTTGGTGGCACCCTCCTTACCTGAGGGGATTCTTCCGAGTCAGATGAATCCTCATGGATATTCCCAACCTCTGTTATACCTTTCTTATCTGTCCCTGCATGGTTAGGATACGGTGGATCTCGAGTGGATTTACCTCCTCTCGTGGTCACCGCATTTGCATTTTCAACGGAGGGAACAGAAGCAGCCAGCTAGGCCAACTGAGTTTCTAACATCTTGTTGAAACTCAGCTGACTCTTCTGGGCAGAATAAAAGCTATCAAGTTTAATGTTGAGGCTTTCCACAGTTTTATCAAGGGCAGCTAGCTTCCTGTTAATACCTTCATTTATCTTAGCTTGCCCAAAAACAAGATCTCTCAAGGAATGTTGGTTAGGATTGTAAGAATTACCTTGGTTACCTCCTTGATAGTAAGGGCGTTGTTGATTCCACGATTGGCCTCCTTGCTGAGATGGACGATAACCATTGTTATTGCCATTCATGTACATCACTTCCTCCTGAGTCTCCGGACAATAGTTGCCTGAGTGCCCAGTGTTGCCAAAGACTTCACAGGTCATGTTAGAGTCCATAGGCAAAGAAGTAGTGGCCATGGCAGCCTTCTCAATGGTGTAGTCATCCAATCTCTTCATAAGAAGATCCATCTTGGCAGTAATCATGTCTGCTTCCTTGACAGTATGAGTACCCCTCGGTCATGGTTGGAGTCTTTCATCACTCCACCCTTGGTTGGAGACCATCTTCTCCATGAGTAATTTAGCATTATCAACAGTGAGTGAGAAGAATGCTCCTTGAGCAGCAGCATCAATATGGCCTCGGGCTGTCGGAGTCAACCCATTATAGAAACTTTGAAGAATGAGCCAATCTTCCATCCCATGATGAGGACAGGCCAGGACATACTCCTGAAGCCTCTCCCAAGCCTCTGGAATAGATTCACTTGCTGCTTTCTGAAAACCAGAAATCCTTCCACGAAGAGCATTGGTTTTACCCAATGGGAAGAACTTCTTAAGAAATGCCTGTGAACACTTGCTCCAAGTGTCAATAGATTCCCAGTTCGTGTAGAACCATTGCTTAGCCTTTCCCAAGAGGGAGAATGGAAATAACCGTAAACAAACAGCATCCATATTTGCACCCCTGATGACGAAAGTGCTACACAGCTCTAGGAATTGCTGCAGATGAGCATTGGCATCCTCATTTGGCTTGCCACAGAATGGGCTAGCCTGTACCATCGTGATTAAACCCGTCTTGATCTCGAAATTTTCAGTCCCCATTGCCACCTCAGGGCCTTGCAGCACCAGGTCAGCAGAAGGAGCTGAGTACTCAAGAAGTGTCTTCTGGGCCATAGCGTTAGACGTGGATGGTACGAAGGAAGCTGGTTCGCCCTCCGGACGAGTACGACGAGGTGAGCCGAAATGAATTCGAGCTTTCCTCACAAGTGACTCGGGATCTTCAGTAAAATTTCCTGGTAGGTCGAAACCAGTCATACACTACCTGTCTTCATTATCCAAAGATAAAAGAAGACAATCAAGGTTAGCCTACATTGAGGGTTGTCCTAACCTACTCAGAGTTTATAAACAGATGCAAAGCATAGTCATGATAATCCTGTGCCTTCCCCGGCAACGGCGCCAGAAATGCTTATTGCCATTTCTAAACGTCGATCACTTAAGAACAGATTGGAAATCCATCCTTAGCATCAGCGCTAGAAATGCTTGTTGGCATTTCCCAATGTCACAACTAATGGCGCAGTTAGCGTGAACATCGAGACTTGCCATAGGTTAATCTAAACGATCATGAACGAATCCGCAAGTGCACAGATAAACCATTGTAGCATTTCCCCAAGGAAAGAGAGTATTCCAAGGGTATCGAATCCAAGGAAGGTAATGGCAGATATCTTAGACTTATGCTTTTGCTCTGAATGTAAACCAAGAGATAGATATAGTGAAAACACAGTCAAAGGCAGGGATAAGGTAAAAGATAATAGGGGTAGTGTGACACACATACCTCAAATCTACCTCTACTCTAGCACACTACGGCTTAGGGGGAACATACGAGTTAGCTCTAGGTTCTAATGTACTAAACATACAAAGCTAGAAGATACAAGAGATAACCATGAGTATTGCATGAGGGAAACATGGTTCAGTACCCAGGTACAAACGGGGAGCTAGCCCGCGACGACCAGCACTCTGCGAAACTAGACTTTAGACTCCTACAGCAGGTACCCCAACGCGGAGGTTGCCCTAGGATCCAACAGGGCTGTCACCACCTGAGGACTGACCTCTCGTTACGGGGGGTATGCTCATAACTATCGTAGCCAGATAACCCAGGCACCATGCCTACATTGCTGCTAGACTTCACTCGGCCCGGGCTATTGTGACCCAGGGTGAGAGCCACCAGAAGACTGGTCAACTAGACCGAGTACCGTAGCTTGAACACAGACCCCATGCAACACTCTCATGCTATCTAACAAGATCAACTAAGGCTAGACATACGAACAGACATGAACTCTCTTATGTCTAATCAACAAGATCAAAAGGTCGTGTTCGTGAAGAACACAAGCCTCTAACTTATGAACAAACACATAAGGAAGGAGTTTATCAACCTTCAAGTGGATCAAAAGGTAGTGTTCACGAAGAACACAAGCCTCTAAATGATGAACAGAGGATGAACTCAAGAACACATCAAGAATATGATCTACCATGACTTTATATGAAATAGCTGAATAACTGAAGTAGATCAAAGTCATACAAAGAAATAAAGATAAAAGAGAACTCATACCTAAACTTCCAAGAGGACTTGGAACCTGAAGAAGAGCTACTCTAGCCTACCCCCTAGCCTTGGAAACTAAAAGTGAGAGCAGAATGAGAGAGTGGTGTGTGAGAAATGGGAGCCCCTCCCCTCCTATTTATAGAGGGAGACAAGGCTTGCTCGGACGCCCAAATGGCCCCTAAACACCCGGGACTGCAGCAAGTGACCAATGAGGAGCAACCACGTGGAAGGCCAGGATGGGATGCCACTAAGGCGGTTCGGCCAGGGCGGCCCCACCTTGTGTGCTTCCTCTGGTTGACTGCCTTGTGGGCCCTCTGATCCATCCCCGGTGCATGGCTTGATTTGGTATCTGAGGTGGGCCCTTTGATCCATGTGAAGTCCCTGTGGCATCCTCTGATTCGTCGGTGAGTGCCTCCCCTGGATCGATGATGTGTCTTGCCATGTTTCCTTTGGTGGCAGCCACCTCCTTAGCTGAGTTGGCATGGTTTCTTTATAGGAGTGGAGTTTCCATCTCTTTTAAGGGGTAAATCACCTACATACAAATAATCTCCAAGGACTAGTGGAACTACATTATTCAAACCTAAATGCTAGTAAATAATGCATATGCCTCCATTTATGTGAGAATATTGAGGGTTGGAAATGGTGAATTTCCACCATCAACAATCTTATCAAGATATCATAATTGGGATACAAACAAAACAAGACAAGCTTCTCATGGAATTACCGAGCATAGTCAAAAAGGTCATTGGCAAATAATGTTTCAAGGAGGGGGGAGAGATGAACACACACTTTTTAGATGGGTGGACATGTGCAAATGGCAAAGGGTAATCCCGAGGCACAAGCGAAGTCCTCGTTATTGGATTGCACATGGTTGGAAAATGAGCATGGGTCTTGATCTTGAAGCCTTTTGAAACTTCCAAATGTAGCTAAAGAACCGGGGACAGACGGTGGGCGCCAGAAATGTTGGAGTAAAAAACCTTTCCCTAAGAGGGGCCAACACACATGGGAAAGGAAGACAAGTGGGAGAGAACCAAGCCAAGTGAGGAGGGGGGAGTCCCCTCTCTCAACCCCCTTGGGTTGCTTATATAGTCAAGGGGAGGAGTGCAAATTCAGCCCCAAGCCCCTTGTGGGTACAACAATTACAGCCGAGACCCCTATTTTGTACAAATGGGCTGAATAGGGGGTTCCTAGAGAATCATTTTCCCCAACAATGAGATGCTTATGGATGTTTGTAATGATCTTGTGTTGAGGATATGTGACCTAGCGTGAAGTTTGTGTGATCTAGATTGACTTTGGTAGACTTTGCTCATGTTTTGGTCTTTAGCTCATGAGAGGGAATTTTTTCACA
The DNA here is from genome assembly GCA_036936925.1 of Cenchrus fungigraminus. Taxonomy (NCBI): domain Eukaryota; kingdom Viridiplantae; phylum Streptophyta; class Magnoliopsida; order Poales; family Poaceae; genus Cenchrus; species Cenchrus fungigraminus. The sequence goes on along the minus strand of CM072775.1, from coordinate 6,853,041 downwards.
AAATTGTGTATTTTGATCATGGCTTGCTCATTTGCTCATATAGCTTTACTATCACGATGGCTATGCTTATACGAAACTTTGGAATGTCTTGCTTGCTCATTTGCTCACTTGTAGCATTGTGTGGTGCTCAGTGTCTATTTGAGAAGCTCTATGATGAAATTTTCGTATAAGCACCACAAAATGCTACAAGTGAGCAAATGAGCATGTTTAGAAGGTTTTCGGCTGGTTTCGAGATTTTTCGGACCAAGTCTTTCTAGGGTCGGTCACATAGGGCGGTCAGACCGACCTGTCTAGAATGTGACCGGCCTAGGCGGTCTGACTGGCCTGGCTAGGCGGTCTGACCGGCCTAGGTCAGTGCAGAGCAAGTTTTGCTCTTTTTCATGCATTTGCAGTAGTTCTTTGCATGCATGTGTTCAGGAGGAGTGCATTTGCTCAGAGGGAGCCCACATGTGTTCAGGGGGAGCTCCTTGTGTCGCCTGAGTTCTTGCTTTGGTGGTTTGCTCTTTGTGAGCCGTTGCCCTTGACTTATGGGACCAAGACTTTGGCTTCAAGTGATCAAGGTTTGTGTTGTTTGGTTTTTGGATCACTTGATGGGTGGTTGTTAGTTTCTTTTCTTTTCTTGCTTATGATGGTCACTATGTGTGTGGGTGTTGTCAATGCACTCATCAAGGGGGAGATTGAGGACCTTTGTGGTCTGAGGACCGCTGGATGGTCGCTCCTTGCTGATGAGTGATTGACAACGTTGTGTGGACTGACTCATGGCCTAGTATTGCAGGTGCAGGTTGTAGCTTTGATTCGAGTGGTGCAGGTGAAGATCAAGTGCGAAAGGTCTATGTCTGTGTGGCCTCCCAGGAGCGGAGAGACAAGTAGGTTTGGATCGAGGTACCTGGTGGCCGACGGGATCAAGTGCGGACCATACGCTGGAAAGAAGAGCAAGACGACGTCGAGAGGGATGGAGCCGATGCAAGGTAGCAGCTAACAACTGAAGCTTGCATGCGCAGTTTGCAATGGTTTGGCCACAAAACCATTAGGTTACTTGGCTAAGCCACAAAGTCAAGGCCAAAGACTCGATGGGACGAAACGGCCTGCCTGGCCCGGTCTGACCGCCTGGCCGGGGTGTGACCGGGGCAGGACGGTCTGACCGCCCAAGAGGGGCGGTCTGACCGCGTGGCACGCAACGCATCGAGAAGCTTTGAAGCGGAGGACACGCGGCGGGAGCGCAAGGATTGCGTGGAGTTGTAGTGGCTTGCGGTCTGCGGGCGTCCATCCGATGGAGATATTGACCAAAGTTCCCAAAATACCCTTGGTTGGCTTGTACCTTAAGTTAAGTAAGTAGGGGTAGTTTGGTCATTTGGTGCCCTCCACATAAACACACTTGAGGGGAGATGGCAGCCAACACTTGGAACCCTAGCTCATTTGCTATTCCTCTTTTGTTTTCCCTAAGCTAGGTTGAGAGCTTCATGAGAGATCTTGAGAGAGGGTTGGATGTTCGGGCGGCTTGCTAGACCTTGTATGAACCTTTCATGGCATGTATAGAAGCTTCAGCGTGGTTCATCTTGTCTCTCTTTGTCTCCCGGCATTTTCCTTTTTGGTGATTTTCAGAGATCTTTTTGCGGATTTTCGTGGTGGCTTGTTTGAGGGGTTTCTTGGAGGGATTCTTGTTGGGTATCACACATGAGGTCTTTGTGCTTCTTTTCTTGGTGATTTTGTCCCAGCAATCTCTCGGGATGACCTTCGAGTTGGGTGGTTTTCGGAGTTCCTCGAGTTCATGACATAGAGCTCTTAGATTTGGGATTCCTCTTGATTGGATGTGTTTTGGTGGATATCCTTTGGTGGAGAGGTCGTCTAGAAGGTGACCCAGCTATCCCAGAAGTTTTGTTGCAATCCATGGAGTGAATCGGGAGATCGGTGAAGGGAAGTTGAGGGTTGACCCGCGGCCAGGTTTCTGGAGGGGAAGCGGTCTGATCGCCAGGGCATGTGGTCTGACCGCCCTGTAGGGTTTCACGAGGAAAGTTTGGTTTTCAAGGGGATTTCTCTGATAGCGTGTTTGCCTTGATCAGAGGAGCTTCCAGGCGAAATCTTGGGTCGATTCGAGGTCGTGAGCTTCGTTTGGTGGCTGAGGGAAATCTCCAGGCCCAGGCGGTCTGACCGCCCTCTCCATGCGGTCTGACCGCCCCTACCGGAGGTATTCCCTTGGTTGATTTCCGCTGAGATGTGTGCGTGGTTGTGTTGTTTGGAGGTGAGGTTTGCTCCTAGGATCAGTAGCACTCCAGTGGCTACGTGGTCTTGGCAAACGTGCGGATAGAGTGGTGAAAGTGATTTCGGGATCGAGGCTGTGTTCATCTCGTTAGAGGAGTCATCTCTCTCGAGAAGAATTTTTACCAGCTCCCGTTCACTCCCCCTCTCTGGTCGCCCAATCCGGTCCTTCAACTGGTGTTCTGATGAAGTGCATCTTGCACTCTGAATGGCTCCAGCTCCTGGCTAAGATCCACGGCGGTGAATGCGGCAACCATGCCGCCTTGGCCAACCTAGTTGGCAAAGTGTACAGATCTGGCTTCTTCTATCCTACCGCCGTGACAGATGCCCAGGAACTCGTCAAGAGATGTAAGGGATGCCAATTCTTCTCCAAACTGTAGCATTTGCCGATTCAGGCCTTGCGAACGATCCCTCCTTCCTAGACTTTTGCGGTGTGGGGTTTAGACTCTGTTGGCCCATTCTAGACTGCCCCGGGTGGTTACAAGCATATCTTGGTTATGGCGGACAAGTTCACCAAATGGATAGAGGTCAAGCCTATGTCTAGCGTCACATTTGGCGAGGTAGCCAAATTCATACATGAGATAACGCATCACTTCAGCGTGCCCAACAGAATCATCACCAACCTCGATTCAGCCTTCACAGGCTCTTAGTTCTAGGATTTTGTCCAGGACAACTTGATCGATGTCTAATACTCATCAGTAGCGCACCCACGATGTAATAGTCAGGTCGAATGTGCTAATGGCATGGTCCTTCAGGCTGTCAAATATCTCATCTATGACCACACATCACCATACACCACACATTGGCTAGCAGAGGTCCTGCACATGATCTAGGGTCTCGTGACTTAGGTCAGCTCCACGACAGAATTTTCCCCCTTCTTCTTGATCTACGGGTCAGAGACCATCCTCCCGACGGTTGTTACCTTTGGATACCAACGAATCCAATACTTCGACGAAGGAGAGGCAGAGAAGACCAGGCAAGTCGACCTCGATAGCCTAGAAGAACACAGGGTGGTGGCCCTCATGCGACGTGCCCGCCACGAGCAGCAGTTGTGTTGCTATCACGATCGCAACGTCAGGGAGCACTCCTTCAACGTCACCGACTTGGTTCTCCAGCAGATCCAGAACACCAAGGACATGCACAAGCTTTTCAGCACCATGGGAGGGCCCCTTCATCGTGACCGAGGTCATTGGACCTACTACCTATCGTCTGAAGTGGGGGGATGGCTCTCGCGTCCCAAACCCATGGAATATAGAACACCTGCGCCGCTTCTACCGTTAGTAGATGATAATAAAAGCTATGTATTGTTTTCTTTTGTATTTCATAATTTGAGGACCTGTGTGGTCCGACGACCGGTGGATGGTCACTCCTTGGTGATGAGTGATTGACAATGTTGTGTGGACTGACTCTTGGCCTAGTACTACAGGTGCAGGTTGCGGCTTGATTCGCGTGGTGCAGTTGAAGAACAAGCACAAAAGGGTTATGTTTGTGTGACCTCCTAGGAGCAGAGATACAAGTAGGCTTCGCTCGAGGTACCCGGTGGCCGACGGGATCAAGTGCAGGCCGTACGCTAGCAAGAAGAGCAAGACGATGTCGAGAGGAATGGAGCTGGTGCAAGGTAGCAGCTGACAATTGAAGCTTGCACGTGGGGTTTGCAGTGGTTTGGCCACAAAACCACTGGGTTACTTGGCTGAGCCACAAAGCCAAGGCCGAAGACACGACGGGGCGAGCCGGCCTGCCTGGGCCGGTCTGACCGCCTGGTCGGGGTGTGACTAGGGGCAGGGCGGTCTGATCACGCAGGAGGGGCGGTCCGACCCTGTGGGCCGCAGCGCGTCGAGAAGCTTCGAAGCGGAGGACACGCGGCGGGATCACAAGGCTTGCGTGGAGTTGAAGCGGCTTGCGGTCTGCGGGCATCCGTCTGATGGAGAAATCGATCAAAGGTCCCAAAGTGCCCTTGGTGGGCATGTATCTTAAGTTAAGTAAGTAGGGGCAGTTTGGTCATTCGGCACCCTCCATATAAACTCACTTGAGGGGAGATGGCAGCCAACTCTTGGGACCCTAGTTAATTTGCTCTTCCTATTTAGTTTTTCCTAAGCTAGCTTGAGAGCTTCATGAGAGATCTTGAGAGAGGGTTGGATGTTCGGGCGGCTTGCTAGACCTTGTATGAACCTTTCATGGCATGTATAGAAGCTTCGGCGTGGTTCATCTTGTCTCTCTTTGTCTCTCGACGTTTTCCTTTTTGGTGATTTTTAGAGCTCTTTTTGGGGATTTTCGTGGTGGCTTGTTTCAGGGGTTTCTTGGAGGGACTCTTGTTGGGTATCATATATGAGGTCTTTGTGCCTCTTTTCTTGGTGATTTTTCCCTAGCAATCTCTCGGGAATACCTTCGATTTGGGTGGTTTTCGGAGTTCCTCAAGTTAATGACATAGAGCTCTTAGATTCTTGATTCCTCTTTATTGGATGAGCTTCGATGGATATCCTTGGATGGAGAGGTCGTCCAGGAGGTGACCCAGCTATCCCCAAAGTTTCGCTGCAATACGTGGAGTGAATGAGGAGATCGGGTGATGGGAAGTTGAGAGTTGACCCGCGACCAGTTTTCTGGGTGGTAGGCGGTCTAACCGCCCAGGGCATGCAATCTTACCGCCTGTTGATATTTCTTAACGCAATCACCTAAGAACAGGTTTGGAACCCATCCTGGTAATAGCGCCAGAAATGTTGGTTGGTACCGTAGCTCAAGCACAGACTTCATACAACGCAATCATGTCATCTAATTAGATCAAACCAGGTTAGGTACACAAACGGATTTGTGTTTTCCTATGTCTGTTCAACTGGATCAAAGGGTCGTGTTCGCGAAGAACATGAGCCTCTAACTTATGAACAAACACCAGAAACATGTAAAAGTCACCCGTCAAGTGGATCGAAAGGCCTTGTTCATCAAGAACAGGAGCCTCTAAATGATGAACAGGTGAAGACACATGAACAAATCACTCATGTATACTAACACAACTTTATATGAAATAGATAAATAACTAAAGTAGATCAAAGTCATACAAATGAAATAGGATACAAGAGAACTCATACCTAGATCCCAAAGTAGACTTGGAACCAGAATTAGAACTACTCTAGCCTACCTCCTAGCCTTGAGACTAAAAGTGAGAGAGGTGTTGCAAGTGTGGATGTCTCATAAGTGAGCCCCCTCTCCTTCTATTTATAGGCCCGTGCACCATCGAAGAATGGAGGCAAACACCCCGGGGAAGGCGCCTAGGACCAATAGGGAACCACCACGTGGAAGCCCCTGAGTGGCGGCCACAAGGTCGGTTCGGCCGACCTGTTGGGTCGACCGACCCCCTGTGGGCCCCACTCGGGGTGTGCTTCCTCCTGGAGGCTGCCCTGTGGGTCCTTAGGTTGGTTCCCGGTGTCCACCCTATTTTGGCGTGATTTGCTTGCCTTTGTGGGCCCATGGATCCATGTGAAGTCCACGTGTCACACTCTGATTCGTCGGGGGTTGCTTCACTTGGATTGCTTGCATGGCATGCATGCAAGGCTCCCTAGTTGGCAGGTTTGCATGCATGGCATCCGTGTTGGCAGCCCACCTAGGATGAGGTTATGTCGCATGGACCATAGAAGGTGAGTTTGGCACTCTTTTCCTACCTATTTTCCTGCAATCAAATAATCTCCAAGGACAAGTGGAACTACATTATTTTTAACTAAATACGTGTAAGAAATGCCTTATGCTCCTTTATTCATGAGTATATTGACGGCTAAAGTAGGTACTTAACAGCCGTCAACACCGCCCTGGGGGATTTTGTGAGGAAAGTTTGGATTTCCGGGGGGAATTCCCTGATAGCTTGTTTGCCTTGATCAGAAGAGTCTCTAGGTGAAATCTTGGGTCCATTCGAGGTCGTGAGCTTCGTTTGGAGGTTGGCGGGAAGTTCCAAACCTAGGCGGTCTGACCGCCCTGTCCATGCGGTTTGACTGCCCCTGGCAGGAAGTTTTCCCTTGTGTGGTTTCCGCTGTGGTGTGTGCGTGGTTGAGTTGTTTGGAGGTGAGGTTTGCTCCTAAAATCAGTAGCACTCTAGTGGCTACGTGATCTTGGCAAACGCGCGGATAGAGTGGAGAAAGTGATTTCGGAATCGAGGTTGTGTTCATCTCGTTAGAGGAGCCATCTCTCTTAAGAAGAATTTTTATCGGCTCCCATTCACTTCCCGCTCTCTGGTCGCCCAATCCGGTCCTTCAATTGGTATCAGAGCTGGTTACGGATCTTCTTGATTCTAACCAGTCTAAGATCCAAAGATGGGTGACTACGGAAAGGGGTCGGGTCCTCCGCACTTCGATGCCAAGAACTACCAGATGTGGGAGAGGCGCATGGGCGCGTTTCTTCATGGAAAAGGACAACTGATCTGGGAAGTGACGCAAAATGCAAACTATGTCATTCCCGATAGTTTCATCCTTCCAAGTGCTCGGGACATGTTTGAGGCCAATAGCAAGGTCGTGGATTACTTGTTTCGTGCTCTTTGTGCCGCAGAGTTCTATTGCATGTACGGAGAGGATGTGGCTGGCAAGATTTGGAAAAGCTGAGGAATGCTCAAGTTGGGAATGCTCAGGTGCAGGCTCGCTAGTTTGCCACTCACCGGAGAGAGTACGATAATTTCACTCATCTCCTTGGCGAGTCAATTGATGCGATGTTCCAGCACTTCACCTGTATTGTAAACAACATGAGGGCCAATGTGACGATGCTCCTATACACGGATCATGATAGAGCTATCAAGCTCTTGCACTGACTTGACAGATCTGTGTGGAGTGCCAAGGTCGAGGCCATCTTGCAGTCGAGTGTTTATGAGACATTGACCGAGGATGAGCTGTTCTCTAAGCTCAAGTCGTCAGAGGTGGATCGTGGCCTGAGAGCCAAGACTGAGAGCCCGACTGATTCACATAGTCTCGCTCTTGTCACTGGATCTGGTGGAAGGACTAAGACTAACTCCTATTCGAGGATGTTTTCTGTGGCTTCCTTTGCGTCCTTGCCAGATGAGGAGTCTGACGAGCTTGGAGAGGACGAGCTGGCCCTGCTGACTAAGAAGTTCGAGAGGCTGCACGAGAATCGTGTGAACATGAGGAGGACCACGCGTACGTGCTACAAATGTGGCAAGCAGGGAGACTTCATCACCGAGTGCCTGCAGGATATTGAGCCCAAAAACAAGTACAAGCACCACCTAAGGATCAAGAACAAGCACCACTCGAGGCGCGAGCACAAGCACAAGTACAAGGACATGGACGAGAGGAGGTCAAGGAAGGGCGGCGGCTACGACAGGAAGAAGAAGGCTCGGGTGATGGTGGGAGCGAGCGACGTCGACTCTAGTTCCTGGTACACTTCGTCAAGTTCCAGCGACAGCGACGACGATGGCAAGCGATGACGGGAAGCGCAAGAGCAAGAAGCACGGTTCCAAGAACCTCAGCGGCCTGAGTTACTTTGCATGAGAGGACGGCTTTTGCGGCACGACCCAAAGCTTCGGCAGGAAGAAGAGCCAGAAGGATGACTCAGGATCAGAATCTGAGGATGAGGTATGTGATGAGCTCTCTTCCTTGCAGCAGGAGAATGCAGAGTTGATTGCTTTGCTTGACAACCGTGATAGCGAGCTTAGAGAGGCCAAGAAGCTTAGGAAAGAACTTAGGGCCTCGCTAGAAGAAGCTAGGGAGAAGATAGCTGAGCTAGAATCTAAGAACCTTGATGCTAGGCTTAAAATTGATTCTCGTAAGATTGCTCCTATGGTAGCTGATGTTGTTGATTGTGATGATTGCAATGCTTTCTTTACTGATTTGACTGTGCTTAAGGAGTAGCATGCCTCTAAGTTGGAGGAACTAGATTTGCTTAGGCCTGAGCTTGATGAGATGAATTCTAGGCATGCTGTACTAGGTGCTTGCACTTCTTGTCCTATGTTGCATGCTAGGCTAGATGAATCTCATGATAGGATTGTTTCTTTGGAGGCTACTTTGAAAGTTCCTATTCCTACATTATGCTCTACTTGTGAATTACATGCTGTCAAGAATATGGAGCTTGCACACTATGTTGATCGCTTACAGGATGAGAATGATGAGTTGAGGAAATCGATGAGTTGGTTGTCTGGGCATGAGCCTCAGTTGAGTTTGATGATGGCTGAGTTTAAGAGGTTTGATGGTCAGGCATTGGGTTCTAAGAAGATCAGTGAGAGCAATGGTGAGAGAGTGGAGAAAATTGGGGACGTCCCAATCCAACCACAAACTATAGACATGAACAGATTTGCACCCAAGCCAAACCACCTCAAAAACAAGCTAGACACAACCCCAGATCCACCAATGTTCCCCCACAAGACAGATAACTTCCAAAAACTGGTGAAGTTTGTGAGCAACCTTGGGAATATGTTTTAGGGGAAGCCAGGAGAGAAAGTGGTTGAGAAACCGAGAGAAGCTCCACAGCCAAAGCCAAAATGAGTTCTCTTCCATTGTGAGTATTGTGGGTGGATGGTCACCTAGGAGAGTTTTGCTACAAGAAGAAGTGGGATGAGAGGATGGCTAAGGAGTGGGCGAACAATGACAGGTACCGCCCTTCTCATGGTGTGCCTGAGCCTGGTGTGCAACTACCTAGGGGTCAGGTGGAGGTGCGTACAGTTCTGAGTTGGGGAACGGGAGGAGTTCCCACTCGAGGTGGTTCACGTGCTGCTGCCCGTGGGGGGCTGTCACACCGGCCTAGGCAGGCGGTCTGACTACGTCCCAGCTGTGAGCAGGGGGTTTTGATCCTTGTGGTCGTGGTGTTGATCATGTAGGTTCCTATGGTCATGGTACAGGCAGTACAGGTTTGTTTCTGGTGGTGGTGTATTTGCTAGAGGTTCTCCACCTCGTGATCGATATGACGGTGGGAGAGGCCGTCATAGCTTTGGGTTTCAGAGGGGCTACAAGCCACGCTTTCCTTTTTGTGGTGGTCGTTCTCCTCCAGTGAGACGTGAGGTGGTACAGTGTGGTGGTCATAGCTTTGGACGTGATAGGATGGATGTTGCAAACCCCACCTTTGAGGAAATGGCTCGACACTGGTTTGACTCGTTTTGTGCTAACCCCAGTGTTGAGTCGCTTGCTCATTCTCGTTCTTGTTTTTGATTTGCAGGTGCGAGGCATGAAGAAAGGTTGGTTGATTGACTCTGGTTGTTCGCGACACATAACTGGAGACAGGGGGTGGTTCTCCACCCTCACCCCAGTGGTGCCAAAGGTGTATATCACTTTCGGGGATAATGGACGAGGACAGGTGCTTTAAGAAGGTGAGGTTAAGGTGAGTAGCTTGGTGACTTTAAAGCATGTGCCTCTGGTCAAGTCACTTGGGTATAACCTGTTGTCAGTATCTCAGTTACTGGATGAGGGTTACGAGGTTCGGTTTAAGTCGGGGGCTTCACGTGTTCTTGACTCTCGAGGCGATCTTGGTTGTACGATCGTGCCCGAGGGACAGATCTTTCACGCTGAATTTTCTTAGTCCTATGGTCCCCCGAGGTGTTTGGACGCTGGTCCTTCTTTCGAGTTGTGGAGGTGGCATAGGAGGTTGGGGCACTTGAGCTTTGACCTGCTTTCCTGCTTGAGTGCACTTGATCTTGTCCGAGGATTTCCCAGGTTGCGTTTTGAGAAGGATTTGGTCTGTGCACCTTGTAAGCATTGCAAGATGGTAGCCACTCCCCATCCACCCCTGAATGTTGTCATGACAGAGCGTTCGACAGAGCTATTTCATATGGATCTTGTTGGGTTACCTCGAGTTTGCACAGTGGGTGGTAAGTGGCATGTCCTTGTGGTTGTGGACGATTACTCCCGCTATGCCTGGGTGTTTTTCTTGGAGGATAAGCGTGAGACATTTGGTTTTGTTCGAGACCTGATCTTGAGGTTGAAGAACGAGAGACATGGGGACGCCATTACACCTATACACAGTGACAATGGCATGGAATTCAGGAACTCTCGTTTTGAGACCTTTTGTCATGATCTTGGTCTTGAGCATCAGGTTTCGACTCCGTACACCCCTCCCCAGAATGGTGTTGTGGAAATGAAGAATCGAACCCTGTGTGAGATGGCTAGGATGATGCTCGTTGAGCACAGGACTCCTAGGAGGTATTGAGCCGAGGTGGTGAATACCGCATGCTATGTGTTGAACAGGATTCTCCTCTGAGCTTTCAAGAAGAAAACCTGCTATGAGCTGATGCATGGGAGAGTGCCCAAGGTGAGTCACTTTCATGTCTTTGGTTGCTAGTGCTTCATTCTTAAGAAGGGCAGAAAGTTGGATAAGTTCGAGGCTAGATCTCTTGATGGTATTTTCTTTGGTTATGCTACTCACTCTAGAGCATTTCGTGTGCTCAATTTGGAAACTAACCAAATGTGGAGACTTGCAAGGTTACCTTCGACAAGACACAGCCGCGTAGCTCTTTGGTCTTTTATTGTGCCGGTGATGAGGAGTTCAGCGAGGAGATCTTTGAGGAGAAGGTGTAGGAAGATGATGAAGAAGATGATTGTGGTGGTGCTCCCGCAGCTGGCCGTGTACCTGCTACTTCAACTACGATGATGACGATGGAAGATGGCCCATCCCCTACACCGACGATGACTGAGGCTATTCGAGTGGATGCTGCTGCTGAGGGGGAGGTGGTCTCTAGACGTGAGGATCTCCGGTGTGTTCAGGTGGATCACCCAACTTCGATGATCATGGGTGACTGTTGACGGTCGATATTTGCCATTTTCAAGGCCGTCAACTCCTGCAAACTTGAGCATGAATTGCACATCCACACTAGAATAGGTGCTTAAAACTCATACTTTCCACCAGTGTCGATGTCTATTCGAATGCAGGTATTTAGCATAAGAAAAGGGAGGAATCCATGCACTTTCACTCCACTCCAATCCAAGGCACTCAAATGCTGGCCAATCAGGGGCTGCCACATGGATTCTCCTGGATCCATGATGTCACCAATCCATGTGAAGGACTCTCGACGAATCATACGCTGCCACGTCAACATCACATGGATCCATGGGCCCACTTTGCCAACTAAACCGCCAGGAAATGTGCCATGCACGGAGGAGAGGCATTAGGGCCCACATGGAAGCGAGCCAGAGAAAGCACAAGCCAGAAGGCCGGCCAGGGGTTTCGGCCGACCCTAGGATCGGCCGAACCGACCTAGGGTCGGTTGATCCTGGCCCTCCACGTGTTTGCTCCCTATTGGTCCTTGGCTGCATTCCCGGGTGTTTAGGGGCACTTTGAGCCCCGGAGCAAGCCTCCTCCTTGTCTACAAATAGGAGGGGAGGGGCTCCATTTCTCACACACCACCAAGCTCTCAAGTTTCACTTCTCTCTTGTGTAGCTCTCTCTCCCTCTCTCTAATTCTGCCCATGAGAGGTTATTCTCACCTCTTTGTGGTAGAATGGTGATGAGGAGAGATCTAGACTAGGATTAGTTGAGAGGTAGAGTAGGGGTGAGGAGTGTGTTGATGTCCTCGTGGATGCTTGTTCTTCATTTAGACCAAAGTGAGTATTTCAGCATTTCTTATTTAGACTATAGTGGACATCTTGCATGATTGATTTGTTCTTGTGTTCGTGGCTCGTTCATAAGTTAGAGGCTTGTGTTCTTCATGACACAAGGCTTCGATCCTTTAGAGCCAGAGCCGTAGTTCATTTATTTGTTTGCATGCTCTGATCCTTTTTAGTTAAGTAAGTCCGCTGTATCTCATTTAGCTGCATCTATAGCTTCCTTTCTGCTCCCAGTTCAATGATATGATCTGATTCCGATCTTTCCCTTGTTTGTGGGAGCGTATCTATACGGTTGCTGTAGTGTAGTTGCGGGTCGACAGACGTAACCGCATTATAGTATTCATCTGGGTTACAGATGTGGTGTCTGGGCCCTGGTTTTCCTGCGAAGACCACGTACGATCGTAGCGTAGAGGTAGGCCGCAGTGGTAACAGCCTGTTGGACCCTTTGTCAACCCTCTTACATTGCGTACCGAGTTGGGCTCGCTTGCCAGCACCTTGGAGTGTTGTCGCCCCGCGGGGATGATTAAGACCTGGCAGAATAACATCTTGAGAGCTAAGGCCCTTAAGGAAGTGCTTCTTATATCCCGACCTATCCCAGCGAAAGCTGGTGTCCTTGGATAGACCCTCTCTGGTTACTCTCTGTCCTGAGGGAACGAAACCCGACGGGAATACTCATTCCCCTAGGGAGAAGTGCTACAACGGTGTATCCGTGCGCTTGCAGATTCGTTCGCACTCGTCAGTGTACCCGGGAGTTTCTTACACGCTCACGCTGCCACGGCGCCCAGTGTTGAGGTTAAGAAACGCCAACAAGCATTTCTGGCGCCGTTGCCGGGGACGGCTGTTGTTAACCCTCGAGCCCGTCTATCCTCGTATTTATCTTTTTCCTTTTTCTTCTACCTTCACCCCTGTTACCCTTTTTGAGATATCCCTTTTTGTTTTCTTTACTTCTACCTCTACCCCCGCTACCCATGGAAGGTTATCCTTGTAAACACCTTCCGCCTTTGAGGAGTGAACCCTCAGAGCCATCTTCGTCAAGATCCACTCTTACATCTGGCCTTTGGATTCGGCCCTCTCTCATGAAGCTAATTCAGGACCTATCCTTCTCAGGGTTCAGTCATGAGAACCCCTTTGATCATGTGAGAGACTACGAGCGTCTGATTGAAACTCGGGGTAAAACCGGAGAATCAACGGATGCTCGGAAAAGATAGTGTTTCCCGCTATCCCTCTCCGGGGAAGCACGGGATTGGCACCATTGTTTTGGTAGAGACTACCTACTTGGGAACGGTTGAGAGCAGCTTTTTGCTCCTACTTCTTCCCAATACGACGTGTCATCTCGTTAAGGGCAAAGATTCTCTGTTTCGAGCAATGTGAGGAGGAATCACTAGGAATGGCATGGAATCGTTTCGCCTCCGCGGTGGAAGATTGCCCAGTCCTCTACATTCCCGATTGGATGTCGCTTCAGCACTTCTGGTTTGGACTGCGGAAGGATGATGCCATGAGGCTTAATGCTCTCTCTAGAGGATCCTTTGTGCACCTAGATGCTGTCGAGGGAAAAGAGATCCTGGATAATCTCCGAGATTTCAGCTCCCCTTGCATCCCGGTCAATGAGGCAACCACCAGAGCAAATGTTAAGCCACCTAGATCCATCGTCAGCCGAGTCCGAGGTTTCATATCCATTCTTTCTGAGCTCTGGCTGAAGATACCATTCCTGAATAGCAGGAATCTAAGGGAAAGATTTCATGGCGCGAGATCTACCCTTGGGTTCCCCTCTTGTGCATCTTCTTAGACCTTCCCCCCCGAGACTTTGTCTCGTGGGAGGACGGAGAAAGTAGTCCGGAAAGAACGACCATTCCCGGCCAGGATGACTTGTTCGATCCTCACTACTAACTCCTAAGGAGGCTATGAGAGGCCTATCGTGTTTCTACGTCAAGGTTTGAGCTGAAGTGCTTCGCACTAAAATTTCGTATAAACCGAGACATTGGTCTCTGCTTTATAATCCATTGGATTCATCCATCAGACCGAAGGAACACGATCATTTACCGATCGAGTGGAGTGCATTCGCCTTCTATCTCAAGCACATTGATCGATGCCGATCAGTCAGGAGAAGCTCGCACTTCGTATCTTATGCCTGACTTGATCGATGCCCAATGGGAGGTGCACTTTCCAGCTTATCCATAACCCCCCATTGGAAGCTTATGCCAGACTTCGAAATGTTTTCATCACCCTGATGAGAACATCGAACCCTCTGCCTAAGGTAAGAGCGAGTTAAATCTTGCTCTTCGTCCGAACTCTGGTTCAAGATCGTACACCGGCCTCTGGAAGTCCATGCTCTATCCTCTTTGAAGGCCGAGTGTCTTTCTGAGCTTGAGTTCACTCGGAGATCGGTACCTATTGGTGAAGCACTAGCCTCAGTGCTCGATTTTTTCATCTCCGAGTTCCGCGACCCCAGTGCTATAGTCCTCGAGTCCCATGTCCACCCCAGGGAATGCCTCGGCCTCTCTGGGATGATCATGCTTGCCTTCAGCTTCGATACACCTTTTTGGGCTCGAGATCATATATGCACTACCCTTGCAGATCAGAGCTTATCCTCATATCAACATTATCTGCAAGGAGATAGTTGTAAGTTGAGATAGGAGATCACAAGACACCCGCATCCTGAGTACTCTTGGGACTCATCTCGTTTCCCCAGGAAGAATTATCCTTTGGGTATCTTGTGGACCGTGGTCATGCAGGAGAAAAAAAAAGTTGCCAAGATTAAGAGAAGTAGGCAAAGGACCACAAGAAGGCAGCACCATTGTGGCGACCCGAACGCTTTGTGACTACTGTCGGAGGTGTGTACACTTTTGACGAACCGAGTTTGTCGCCACTACTAGGGATGTGCTTATTGATGACGTTCTCCTTTCGTCACAGAAGATGCCATTATCGTCATAGAGTTTAATCTGTGACGATTTTGTGACGAAAATCAGATCGTCACTAAGGTCGCGTCACATTTGGACATGTGTGACGAAATGTCCATTTTCGTCACAGATGTGATGCCAATCTGTGACGAAAAGTCCATCGTCACAGATGTGGTTTCAATCTATGACAAACCGTTTTGGTCACAGATATAGCCTCATTTTCGTCACAAACCGTCGTCTGTCGGGCGTCTTGACGGCACCGTTAACGGCGTTAGTTAGTTTTGTGACGTCCCGATTTGGTCACAGATTGGTTTAGGTTTCGTCATAACTGTCCGTTTGCATGTTGACCGACAGGGTTCGCCACGTAGGATGCTGACGTGGCAGCTAACGTGGCTGTTGACATGGCAACTGATGTGGCTGGTCCTTTATTCGTCACAGATTATCCCTCATTTTGGTCACAATTTTTCTCTCATTTTGGTCACAGATTGTTCTTTATTGAGCCACGTGGCTTGATTTGATCAGTTTTATTTCGTCACAAAAGTGCAAATGGTAATTCTCAATACAATTTACAAATAATACTGAAATAACAAAAAAACTTTCATAAATTAACAGATCCAGTATTCCAATGACCATACAACTCCATAACTCAACTCAGTTCACATTATTACTCACATTACAACAATTTCGAACTACAAATTACAGCAAATTCTAACTACAAGTTACATCTTATTTCACATCAAAGGTTCCATAATTTATGAGGACAAGCAGAACCACACTTCACTGAAGATCACCATGGCACTCCATAACCCAGCAATGAGCTGTAAAAAAAAATGAGAAGCTTCACCCAACAGCACGCAACAAAGATATATATCTTTTCTTTCCTGCAAGTGAAAGTAACAAGAATATTACCATTGACAGTCACTGCTCTACCCTCTGTGCCCTTGCCCTTCACCACCAGCCTACAAAAACTCAATATCATGGACATGGTACGCGATTTAAATTTTTCAGCTAAGTGTTACTGATCTAAATTCATTTAGAGGCAACACAAGTAATAGGCATAAGATATAGTCCTCAAATGGCCAATAATTCCTTCTTGGTACTGAACTGTTGTTCCTTCCCAATAACATGCGGTAGGCTCTTCTACAAGATGGCGATGGATAAACTTTAATAAACACATTAGTTATCTCATTGATTGAGCTATCTTATCTTATAATAATTCAGTGACGTAATAGTTAACAAACTAAACAAAGAATTGTTCTGTATAAACAAATCATTTGTATGACAACACTCAGTACACTGGAGCTGCAAAGAACTGCTATTTTCCTCTCTAATCCCATAATTTGTAATATGCTATTCTATAGCACTGAAGTCGATAGGCAAAGTTTAAGAACATGGGCTAATTATCCTACTGACGATTGACTGGGCAATCTTATACTTGCTACTTACTATTTAACGAAGGCAACAATGAGCAAACTGCAGGTAAAGAAACTATCCGTTGAACAAATATTAGGAACCAGGTGATTCCCCGCGCTTTGCTGCGGGATTTGAGAGATTTTTTTGATGACACGCGGATGACTCGGAATTAATAAAGAGATTGCAACTAACAACTGTGAAATATATATTCATATTGGATCATAAAACCCTAAGAAAGTTATAAAAATTTCTTCTAATGTAGTAAACATCGAGCGCTGCTTGGTTGGTAAAGGTGGAGTTGACCACACCACAGGCCTATGTAAAAATAGAGCAAGGAAATGTTTCTTTACAATAGAACTCAATTTTCAATTCTCTTACAATGCAACTCTGCAAATGAGTGAACAAAATCTATATCCTTATTCATGAATACATGCAAGGCACAACTATTTTTGAGAAACAAAGAAAGTACTACGTACCAGTACCTTCCAAGAAGAAAGGTGCAAGTTCCACTAAATAAGGATAGGCATGAAGAGACATTGTTTGAGTGACCATTTGTTAGTAGTGGTTGGAGAACTATAAATATCAACTCCCTGTAACCTGAAAAGAACTCAAATCCCTGTAGAATTAGTTGCATTTAGTCATAATTTGTTAGTTGGTGATGCCAAGAACACAAAGGAAGGTAGAGCCGTAGAGGTACGTCCATGTCAACAATTCCATGCATGCTATACTCTGAAGACAGAATTGGATCTGGCAGATACTCATGTTAATTCTTAAAATAAGATACTGATGTTTGGTTTTACACTTTTACCTTCTGACGCAAAGCAACTAATAACAAATGAAACCCATCAGGAAACACCATTATCCGTTCCGGATCGAGACAGATTCTTATCGCATTGAGACAGACATCAATATGTAGACACACTACCAGAGCCTCAGCCTCGAGGACAGTCCAATTCCAGTACCTGCAAAAGCAACAAGGAAAACGCTTAGTGCAAGAGAAATCAACAAAGGAATCTTTTGTTAGACTGAAGCAACACAAATATAAACATGCTAACTTGGTCACAAATTTACCCACCAGATCAAGATGTCAAATTTCGCTAGATTTGTATTGGAAGCAGGGCCAATTGATAACAAATGCACCTATAATTCCATAACGTAACAGTATGAACTCTAATTCCATATTGGAAGCGGGGCCAATTGATAACAAATGCACCTATAATTCCAGAACGTAACAGTATGAACTCTAATTCCAATATCTATAAGTAATAGTGACCAATTAAATCGCTACCACACACACTAATCCGAACAGATAAGGATCAATTCTCCTAATTGAATCCCTAAAGGGAGCGCATTTAACATGGGGCTGAACCTCCAAAGAAACTTAATGAACAGGATTTAGCAATCCACCACGCAGCAAAGGAATCCCCGAATCAGGGAACTACAATATTAGAGGCAGCGGGCGGAGAGGAGGGAAACCGGCCTGGGAAACCGGCCGGTGCATACCTGGACCACCTACTAGGTCCGCCACTGATCCAGCCCTGCCCTGATGGACCCCACCGGAAGACGGAGGCCGCGGCGTAGGCGTGAAGGAGGCCGCCGTGGTGGAGGAGCTCGATTCTCTGGCTCGACGGCGCGGATGAGGTCGTGGATGACGGCGCGGCGGAGAGCTGGAGGAGGACGCCGCCATGGAGGAGCTCGACGGGGCGCAGCATGGGAGATGGATGCCATGTCGGCGCCGGCGTGGGAGCAGGGGCGGCGCCGCAGAGGAGCTCCGCTCGGGCCGCCTCCATGGCCGGCGGGGGAGCTCCACGCGGTGGAGGAGCTCGGAAGGAGATGGCGGGCATGGGTGGCGAGGTCCGCGGCGGGCGCAGGTCGCGGGGGAGGGCGCCCGGCGAGGAGGATTGGAGCGGAGGCGGGGATGGAGGTCGCGCTGGCGCGATCGGATCTGAGGAGTTGGGCGTGGTTTTTTTTTTCTCGTAGCTGCCGACGGGTGTGGAATGGATAAGGGCTAGGCTTGCCTGCGGTGGAGATAAATCAAGAGAGAAATAAAAAATAGAAAATGAGAAGGAAAAAAATTAAAGAAAAAGGAAAAGGAAAAATAGAAAATAGAAAAGGAAAAAAAAAGGCATTATGGACATTTCATCATCTTATCAATGTTACACAGCCAGTAGAAGTTGTTTCACCAAACGTTTTTCTAAAACGGTTTCAGTTTCACCGGAGAATCTGTTTTACCAACACAGCCACAGCCAGAGCTGCCACAGCCAAAGCCACAACTGTGCCAAACGGACCCTCAATATCGCAATGCAACCATCACTAGCTATGCCATTTTTCAAAAAAAACTATCGAGTGCCATTTCTATCCACACACGGATCAGAAGCGTTAAATCTAACATCATGGAATGTTCAAATCGAGGATGGGGAGAATTGCGATTCGAGAGATACTAACCACGAGTGGGTGCGGTGTGGGAGATGAGGACCTCGCAACGAAGGGCGGAGGCGGAGATGCAGTTGTGCAGGGTCGATGCAGCCTCCTTGGAGCACCACTCGCCGGTGGGGAAAGGGTTGAGGGGGTGCCCCTAACTCGATTTGATAAAGAATAAATGTTAAAATCATCTAATCTTGCTTCAAAAAACTGAAAACCGGCATATGCTCCACATTTTGGTGTATTATGTTGTCAAAAAAGTTTCAAGTGATTCTGAGAAAGTGATGATGCATATCGCCACTAAAGCATACATGTCTCACACATATCATTTGTCACTTAGCGAGAGATATTCATCCGTATGTGGGATGTGTAGTACCAGTTGCTCGAAATCATTTGAAACTTTTTTGGGATTCTTATGAATCCAAACTATGATGTTGTGTGAACTTTTAGAATTTTCATACCAAGTTTTCCTATTATTGTAAATATTTGTTGATTGAATAAAGAATAAATGTTAAAATCATCTAATCTTGCTTAAAAATTTTGAAAACTTGCATAAGCTCCACATTTTGGTGTATTATGTTTTCAAAAAAGTTTCAATTGATTCAGAGAAAGTGATGATGCACATCACCACTAAAGCATACATGTCTCACACATGCCATTGTCACTTAGCGAGAGATGTTCATCCCTATGTGGGATGTGTAGTACTAGTTGCTCGAAATCATTTAAAAATTTTTTGGGATGCTTATGGATCCAAAATATGATGTTGTGTGAAGTTTTGGAATTTTGAGACCAAGTTTTCCTATTATTGGTGAATATTTGTTGATTTAATAAAGAATAAATGTTAAAATAATCTAATCTTGCTTAAAACATCTGAAAACTTGCATAAGCTAAACATTTTGGTGTATTATATTGTCAAAAAAGTTTCAATTGATTTAGAGAAAGTGATAATGCACATCACCACTAAAGCATACATGTCTCACACATGTCATTGTCACTTAGCGAGAGATGTTCATCCCTATGTGGGATGTGTAGTACTAGTTGCTCGAAATCATTTAAAACTTTTCTAGGATACTTATGGATCCAAAATATGATGTTGTGTGAAGTTTTGGAATTTTCAGACCAAGTTTTCCTATTATTGGTGAATATTTGTTGATTTAATAAAGAATAAATGTTAAAATCATCTAATCTTGCTTAAAACATATGAAAACTTGCATATGCTAAACATTTTGGTGTATTATATTGTCAAAAAAGTTTCAATTGATTTAGAGAAAGTGATGATGCACATCACCACTAAAGTATACATATCTCACACATGTCATTGTCACTTAGCGAGAGATGTTCATCCCTATGTGCAATGTGTAGTACTAGTTGCTCGAAATCATTTAAAACTTTTCTAGGATGCTTATGGATCCAAAATATGATGTTGTGTGAAGTTTTGGAATTTTCAGACCAAGTTTGCCTATTATTGTAAATATTTGTTGATTTAATAAAGAATAAATGTTTAAATCATCTAATCTTGCTTAAAAAATCTGAAAACTTCCATAAGCTCCACATTTTGGTGTATTATATTTTCAAAAAAGTTTCAAGTGATTCTGAGAAAGTGATGATGCATATCGCTACTAAAGCATACATGTCTCGCACATGTCATTGTCACTTAGCGAGAGATGTTCATCCCTTTGTGGGATGTGTAGTACAAGTTGCTCAGAATCATTTGAAACTTTTTTGCGATGCTTATAAATCCAAACTATGATGTTGTGTGAAGTTTTGGAATTTTCAGACCAAGTTTTCCTATTATTGTAAATATTTGTTGATTTAATAAAGAATAAATATTAAAATTATCTAATATTGCTTAAAAAATCTGAAAACTTGTATGAGCTCCTCCTTTTGGTGTATTATGTTGTCAAAAAAGTTTCAAGTGATTCTGAGAAAATGGTGATGCACATCCTCACTAAACCATACATGTCACACCTATGCCCTTGTCACACACATGCACATCCCCACTAAACCAGTTTCTCCAAAGTATTAGTAAATTTTTCTGAGAAACAATTTCTATTGATTCTGAGAAAAAAGTGCATAAAAAGAATATAAAATAGAGAAAGCAAAAATGACATAAATGCTTGGAAAACAAAAAAATGGCTCCATTTGGGTTTGAACCCGGGAGCTGTGAGTTAAACTCCAAGTGTGTTACCACTGCGCTAGTTAGAGGTTTCCATTAGCAGTCGATGTATAGTTCTTTTAATCCTTTCATAGTCTGCTGTCGTTGTTCTGTCCACACCCGGGTGTGCTCTCGTCGCATCGTCGCTGCTTTGCCACGCCCGACGCCTCCTCTGCCCTCGCCGTCGCGTTTCTACCAAGCCAGACGCTAGGTCTGCCCCTGTCGCGCGTGAGCCGGTGTTCCTCTGCCTTCGTGACGATCCCGGCGATGACCTAGGACTGCAACGCCGCCACCATGTCAATGGGGAACGCCCGACGCTTCCTCTACCCTCACCGCCGCATCGTTAGATCATTTGTGATCAGGGTCTATGTTCCCGGGATCATATGGGTCGACCCATTATATTTGATCCATACAGTTACTGGAGAAGGCCCAAGCTGCTTTCGAGCCGGTGCTGTGGCCAATTATGCAAAAAATGGTGGAGCGGGCCGGCTGGGCAAGGCCTAGCCTTGTGCAAAAAAAGGTGGAGCGGGCCGCCGGCCAAGTCCCAACCTATTGTCGAGCCAGAGCTGTGGCCCACTATGCACACCGTCAATGGGTACATGTTATCTATGACGATTACTAAAACTGATCTGTGACCAATTTGTCCACGCATGGCACGCCGTCAAGTGGTACACATGGGGGAAACTAGACACATTATTTATGATGTGTACTAAAACTGATCTGTGACGAATTTGTTTCGTCATTAGGTGTGCCTAATGAGGCAAATAAACTATGACGATGTCAAATCTAATCGGTGACGATTATGTTTCATCATAATATGAAAACATAATATATGACGATTTCCTTTTAGTGTTCTGTGACGATATTTTTATTTTCGTCATTAATGCTCAAGGCAAAACTTCGTCACTTGTAACTTATGACGAATATGAAAATTTGGTCATAAAAAGGTAGTCTTTTGTGATGAAAGTATCCATCGTCACAAGCAAAAGGTCATGGATAAGCATATTTCTACTAGTGCGCCTAGGTGATATCCCCCAGATTCTCTATGGTTATATCATGGTTTGGCCAAGGTTGGTATATAGTGGAGGATGAATTTTCAACCTCAACCTTACCTCAGCCTTAAGCCTAAGCCAATCTTTCCATCTCGGGGAATCCACCTGGGCCGTCGATCCTGAGACTTGCTGGAGCCCACACGAGAAAGGGGAGGACCAGAGGAGCCCACAAGGGGCCGGTCGAACCCAGGTTCGGTCGAAACCCTGGTGCCGCCTCTCCCCTTCTTCTTTCGCGTGTGCATCTCGTTCTCTTCCAGAAACCTTCTCCCTCCGCCCGACGAGTTTTCGCATCGCGAAATCCATCTCCTCCACCTCACCATCCTCAGCATCACCGCATCCATGGCTGGCTACGGTTTCGCTCAGCTCCGTAGGGAGGCCTCGCCGCTCACTTCAGGGGGAGGGAGCCCCTCTCATCTCATTGACCTCAGCAACCTGGATGAGGTGATGGGGTCACCGGAGGCCATGACTCCCGAGAGAGGCAGGAGTGTAGAGAGCACTCGCAGGATGCGCACCGACTCCCCGGTGCAGTCGTCCCGGCGAGGCTCCTCCTCCCCGCCTTCTTTCCCGGTCAGGATGGCCACCATGGGAAACAAGACCGCTGCCAAGCGCGTCTTGTTTGACGATCCCCCTGGGCCACCCTTGAAGCCAGGAGAGCACTACATTGGGTCTGACTTCAACAGCTACGGAGAGGCCTTCTGCCATTCTTATAAGCAGGATGTGTGGGACGAGTTCCGGCTTCCACAGACCCTGTGCAAAATCTTCGGAGTGAAGACAGCCACTGGAGGATATGGTACACTCTACCATAAGCCGCCTCAGTGGGAGCGAGTCCTCACCAAGATCATTGCAGACATCCAGGTAAATGGCGCCAAGAAGACCCCGGCCCTAGCGAAGCTAGCAGACAGACTAGCTGAGCTGTTCTTGGAACATGAGAAGCTAGTTGAGGAGCTGGCCAAGCAGAGGGACGAGTACCATGAGCTCAGGCTTGAGTATCACCAGCTGGAGGAGGACATGACCCAGAAGCCGCAGAGGTTGGCAGTAGCTGAGGGAGAGGACCAGATCCTCTCCGAGTAGTGGGGACTAGCCCCAGCTTTAGTTCATTAGGCACTAGTCTAGGTCTAGGTTTGATTTCCCTTTGTTTCCCTTTATTCCATCTATTTCCTTTGCATGTGTGTAAGCGCCTAATCATTTTGTTTGAAACATTTGAATTTTAATAAAGTGGCTCACCAGTCATGTAACCTGGTTTAGCCACCCTTTGTGTCATTACTTTGGTCTCTTTGATTTAGAGGACATCTAAGTTCGAGACAGTGTGGGGGAAGAGCCATGACTCTCCCAATGCAGGCATGATGTTTCCGTACGTACCCACTGCAAGCATTCCACGCTAGCTGACCGATCACTACTGAGAACCTGAACGGGACCCGCACGAGTTCACTCCTGTGGAGAGCCTCTAATGGTTCTTCTCTCATGCATAGCGTCGGTTTGCATCTCGACAACTCACTCTCTTTCATTACTGAGTTTTATAATCTATATATGTCTATCTCTAAACTAAAACTCGAATGATGATGCTAAAGATCACCCAGCTCGTTTGTACCTGAGTAGACTTACATATGTTTTATTCCTTGTTATCTGCCTGATGCTTGTGAACCATAATCTTCTTAAGGACAAGCATGTTCACCTAAGTAATTGACGAGTATGATATGGCTGGATGATATGATCTTTTGCTCTGATGACTAACTCTCTTGGGGAATTTATTTTTGAAAACTCAAATCCTCTTGGAAAGGCTCCTCTTTGATATGCCTCCGTCCCATTAGAGCCCTATGATCTTTGTAGGTAAAAACCTTCGGTTCATATGCTGCTTGTTATTACTATGAGCTTTGTCAAATTATGTGACCCTTGTGAGAATTCTTTTCATTACTTTCATGATCAAGATTTATGTGCACCCCACCTATTTCCCCTTGCTATATTTCTACACTGGAAGTTAGCATTGTATCATTTATCTATTTCATAAAAATAAAGCTCCATATGTGGTGTGACATCTCTCTCCAGAAGTGTTCTTCAAAAAGAGACATGGGCTATGAAAAAAATATATATATACATGCTCAAGGCATGATGAAAAAAAAGAATAATAGCCCATGTCCAAAATAAAGGAGGAATAGTGGAGAGATGAGATCATGCAAAAAAAAGGAGTTCCATATCATAGATGGTAATAACTAGTGTCCATTCCGGGGCTAGTGTCCACCTTATCATCAACCCGCAGTTCTCACCTTATATATGTATGGTAATATCAAGCACCCATTCCGGGCCTAGTATCCACCTTACCATAGACACCATAGCCATACTGGTGCACATCTTGATCTGATAGTATGATTTGATTTTCTCTGTGGATCCAGTCTTTGACTTTGCAAAATATGTGATGCAAGTATGCTTTCTCTTTATCCTACCCTGAGCTCCACATATAGCCATCATTAGAAGTAGGATGAAGAAAGGCAAATGCCTTAGTGAGGACATACACACTCTGAGCGATTTGAGAGAATCAAATGAGAAAGGCACCAAGAGTTTTGTTTATGAAAATCTTGCAAAACCCCAAGGTGCTTATCATCAGGTGCATAAGTGACTTGATTCACAGCTGTTCTACTTTTCAATCACCTAAGGGAATATGATAGCCACTACACAGAGGTTCACAGGAGCAAGGTATGACCTGGAATATCTCTTATGTTTGTCTTACTCTTTGGTATTCATGACCCACTTGGCTTTGTTTCCCCTTCACTCGGGATGAGCAAAGGTCAAGTGTGGGGGTGTTGTTGACGGTCGATATTTGCCATTTTCAAGGCCATCAACTCCTGCAAATTTGAGCATGAATTGCACATCCACACTAGAATAGGTGCTTAAAACTCATACTTTCCACCAGTGTCGATGTCTATTCGAATGCAGGTATTTAGCATAAGAAATGGGAGGAATCCATGCACTTTCACTCCACTCCAATCCAAGGCACTCAAATGATGGCCAATCAGGGGCTGCCACATGGATTCTCCTGGATCCATGATGTCACAAATCCATGTGAAGGACTCTCGACGAATCATACGCTGCCACGTCAGCATCACATGGATCCATGGGCCCACTTTGCTAACTAAGCCGCCAGGAAACGTGCCATGCACGGAGGAGAGGCATTAGGGCCCACATGTAAGCGAGCCAGAGGAAGCACAAGCCAAAAGGCCGGCCAGGGGTTTTGGCCGACCCTAGGATCGGCTGAACCGACCTAGGGTCGGTTGATCCCCCCCGTCCACGTGTCGCTTGCTCATTGGCTCTTGGCTGCATTACCGGGTGTTTAGGGGCACTTTGAGCCCCGGAGCAAGCCTCCTCCTTGTCTATAAATAGGAGGGGAGGGGCTCCATTTCACATACACCACCAAGCTCTCAAGTTCCACTTCTTTCTTGTGTAGCTCTCTCTCCCTCTCTCCAATTCTGCCCATGAGAGGTGATTCTCACCTCTTTGTGGCAGATTGGTGATGAGGAGAGATCTAGATTAGGATTAGTTGAGAGGTAGAGTAGGGGTAAGGAGTGAGTTGATGTCCTCGTGGATGCTCGTTCTTCATTTAGATCAAAGTGAGTATTTTAGCATTTCTTATTTAGACTATAGTGGACATCATGCATGATTGATTTGTTCTTGTGTTCGTGGCTCGTTCATAAGTTAGAGGCTTGTGTTCTTCATGACACAAGGCTTCGATCCTTTAGAGCCAGAGCCGTAGTTCATTTACTTGTTTGCATGCTCTGATCCTTTTTAGTTAAGTAAGTCCGCTGTATCTCATTTAGCTGCATCCATAGCTTCCTTTCTGCTCCCAGTTCAATGATATGATCTGATTCCGATCTTTCCCTTGTTCGTGGGACCGTATCTATATGGTTGCTATAGTGTAGTTACGGGTCGACAGATGTAACTGCATTATAGTATTTATCTGGGGTACAGACGTGGTGTCTGGACCCTGGTTTTCCTGCGAAGACCACGTATGATCATAGCGTAGAGGTAGGCTGCAGTGGTGACAGCCTATTGGACCCTTTGTCAACCCTCTTACGTCGCGTACCGAGTTGGACTCGCTTGCCAGCACCTTGGAGTGTTGTCGCCCCGCGGGGATGACTAAGACCTGACAGAATAACATCTTGAGAGCTAAGTCCCTTAAGGAAGTGCTTCTTATATCCCGACCTATCCCAGCGAAAGCTGGTGTCCTTGGATAGACCCTCTCTGGTTACTCTCCGTCCTGAGGGAACGAAACCCGACGAGAATACTCATTCCCCTAGGGAGAAGTGCTACAACGGTGTATCCATGCGCTTGCGGATTCGTTCGCACTCGTCAGTGTACCCGGGAGTTTCTTGCACGCTCACACTGTCACGGCGCCCAGTGTTGAGGTTAAGAAACGCCAACAGTGACATTCATGAATGCACTACACGGTCCAGGTCACAGAGGCATTCTCATTTCGCTCATTCTGCATTTGTCGCTTCTTTCAAGCCCAAAGATATTGGACATTGTTGGCGTTTCTCAACGTCACCACTAGTTGTACACCTAGAGGGAGCGTATAAGAACGACCAGGTATACCGCAAGCGTACGGAAATACCGCTGTAGCAATTCCCCAAGGAAGGAGAGTATTCCAAGGGTATCGAATCCAAGGAACGGCGTGTACTATCTCCTACTCTAGTATAGATGATCCAAGGACACAACACAGATTGATAGGATAGGTAGAAAGGATCTGCCTCGACCGAGCATAGAGTCTAGTTACGGTCTCTCAGGTATAGCACTCACTTCGGGCACCAAGCACAAGGCCAATGTGTTGGCTCGAGCCCAACTCGGTACGCGACGTAGAGGGTTGACAAAGGGACCAACAGGCTGTCACCACTGCGGCCTACCTCTACGCTACGATCGTACGTGGTCTTCGAAGGGTAGCTTATGGTCCAGACACCTCGTCTACACCACTTACTATTCCTACGAATCCGCGAGGGAGATACTGGCACTAGCTCAAGGTATGCTCTATTACTCGTGCAAGATCACGAATGCACTTTGATCCAACTAGAAACATGCAGGAGCTTCACTTTACTCTAATAGACAAGCTGGCAAACTAGATGCAAACTTATGATCTAAGTCTACTGGATCGAAAGGGTTGTGTTCGAAGAACACAAGCCTCTAAACCAAGAACAAACGAAGAACACACGAACAAAGCAACTAAGCATGCCTACGACTTTAGTCTAAATAGGAAATATCGAAATACTCACTTTAGTCTAGCTGAAGAACAAAGGCACCGCTGAGGATCGTTCTTGAGGAAGATGTCATGAATCATGACATGGCCTCAAGCCTCCCACCTCACTTCCTAGCACTAATCCTATACAAAGACCTCTCCTCTCCTAAAGAGAGAGGCTCCAAGCCAAAATGAAGAGAAGGAGAAGTGTGTGTTCCAAAATGGAGCCCCTCCCCTGCTATTTATAGAGGAGGGAGTGGCTTGCTCCGGGGCTCCAAGTGCTCCAAAACGCTCGGGATCGCGACAAGGGACCAATCAGGGGCCACCATGTGGAAGGCCACGATGAACGGGCACTAAGGCGGTTCGGCCGATCCAAGGATCGGCCAACCCCCTAGCGGCGCCTTTCACGGTGTGCTTTCTCCCAGTGACTGATATGTGGGTCCCATGATCTATCCTCCGTGCATGGCAAGTTTCGTGGTGGTTTGGGTCCCCGGTGGGCCCTTGGATCCTTGTGCTGCACACGTGGCGGTGTCTGATTCGTCAGGAGTTGCTTCACATGGATTGGTGAGGTGTCATGGACACATGGCATCCAATGTGGCACACGTCACCACGTGGTCTAGTGTGGGTCCCACCGGGCCCACTTGATATCAAGAGGGTGATCTTGTCTTGAGCATATCTTTTTCATCCGGACTCCAAAGTAGACAAATGATATATCCATTTCGATCGTTTTGACGAGCCCGTCGCAATGGTGCAGTCCAAATTGGCATTTGAGGATGTTTGTGATGATGTCCTTTAATAGCCATTGGACTACTTGCTCTCAACTGTACCATTTGGCACGTATTTCGGTGCATTCTGCAACAAAAGCTAGAAACACCAACACTTGTGGAAATCATCAGTATCAAGCCCTATTCTAGTGTTGATGATCCTTTTACACTTATTTTATGCAGGTATTGATGGTGCAAAAGCAGCACTTTTCGACCGTCAACAGACACGCACTTTCCGATCCAGATTGGGTGAACGCTATGCATGAGGAGCTTGACAATTTTGAGTGGAATCAGGTGTGGGAGTTGGTTGAGCCTCCACCAAATTGCAAACCTATTGGGACAAAATGTGTGTGGAAGAACAAAAAGGGAGAAAATGGGGAGATTGTGAGAAATAAGGCGAGGTTGGTTGTTCAGGGGTTTAGTGAGAAAGAGGGGATAGACTATGAGGAGACATTTGCTCCTGTGGCTCGTTTGGAGGCAATTAGAATCCTTCTAGAATTTTCAGTTGCTAAAGGATTCAAGTTGTACCAAATGGATGTGAAGAGTGCCTTCCTAAATGGGGAGTCAGAGGAAGAAATGTATGTGAGGTAACCTCCGGGCTTTGAGAGTGAGAGTTTCCCCCACCGTGTGTACAAACTCAGAAAAGCACTATATGGCCTAAAACAAGCACCCAGGGCGTGGTATGGCAAGTTGAGGAAGTTTCTTTTCAGTAAGGGGTTTGTGATGGGGGTAGTAGATCAGACTCTCTTTCTCCTCAGGCATGGTGTTGACATTCTGATCGTGCAGGTGTACGTGGATGACATAATCTTTAGTGGCTCTTCTCACACTTTGGTCGCAAGGTTTATAGATGACATGAGCAGGGAATTCGAGATGTCCATGATGGGTGAGTTGCAATTCTTTCTCGGGCTTCAGATCAAGCAGTGCAAGGACGGGACGTTTGTGCATCAAGCAGAGTACACTAAGGACATAGTAAATAAATTCAAGATGGATGATTCGAAGCCGATGGCTACACCGATGAGTACGACTACAGCTTTGGATGCGGATGTAGATGGCGAGCCTGTGGACCAGAAGGAGTACAGGAGCATGATCGGCTCCCTCCTCTACTTGACGGCGACGAGGCCGGACATACAGTTTACTTTGTGTCTGTGCGCTCATTTTCAGGCTTCACCGAAGACTTCACATCAGCAGGCTGTCAAGAGAATTTTTAGGTATGTGAACTACACTCCTAAGTTTGGTCATTGGTATTCTGCGGCCTCGGTACTGAACCTTCACGGGTTTGCGGACGCTGACTTTGCTGGGTGTCATTTGGATCGTAAGTCTACCTCGGGTGGTTGTCAGTTTCTTGGGTCTTCTTTGGTGTCTTGGTCTTCCCGCAAGTAGTCTAGTGTTGCCCAGTCCACTACAGAGGCCGAATAATCAGTTGTAGAGACACCCAGATATCTTGCATGGCTGCAAAGAGTCTGGCAGAGCCACTCGTGGCATGCCGACTTCAAGAAGGTCTCACGCTAATAGCGCCCAAGCACCTGGAGATGCCTGGCATGGCCAGTTTGGCGTGCACCCCTCAGGGAGGCCTCCATTCCTTAAAGCTGACGTTTACAATGGTGTCCAGAATAGCTAGGCAGGGCTAGAAACGCACACCGACCTGCAGGAGGTCACGCATCCAGGTCGTCAACTAGGTTGGCAGGGCCTGAACAGGACCAAGGCCTTGAAGGACCGAGGAACTGAGGCACGCCGACCTCCAAGAAGGCCATATTGGTGCCCAGGCGATCAACATAACTGCCAATCATCTAGCAGAGCTCGGGTACCATGGTATTGTCAACCAAGGTAGCAGGCACAACGACCTTCAGGAGGTCCGTCGAAATCATAGACTTGATTGATCTGGACTCCAGGCGCCCAGACGAATCTGGCATAGCAGCGAGGCACACCTATCTCAGGAAGGTCTTCAATCAAACGTACGACCATTCTGCTGAGGAAACAGAAATAAAGGCTGATCGGTATAAGGTCTGTTTACGCTGTAGAGCCATAGCGGTTGCACAAGGACGCAGAGCCATTGTGGGTGCAAATCAGGCGCAGGGCTGTAGCGGGTGCGAATATCGTCGAGTGATGCCATAGAAGGTCGTTGAACTGAAGAGGCCGTAGAAGTAGCAGGTACAAGACCATATAGCAGTTGGGTCGTCTAACACGGTGTCAGGCTAGTTGAAGAAGTGAATTGTAGATTCATGGGGGCAGTAGTGCAAAATAGCATGTGATCACCAGTCAACTCGCTCAGCACAACATAACAAAAATCGCATTAGACATAGTGTCAGAGCACAATAGATGAAGTCTGGCAAAAGCACACACTATGCGGGTCACGTGTGGCAAGATTGGCAGGAAACCACATGCAAATAGTGAACTTGGCGTCAGGTGCAGGACACCCAGCCTTGTCATCAGGCATCAGAAAGAAATGCCAAAGGAGGCCTCACATGTGTACAGTAACCAGGGTCACATGGCAATAGTTGAGAGATCGAGTGAGTGTGGAACTCATATATAAATAGAACTGGAGCCCAAAGGCCAAACACTCACCCTGAAGGAGATCATGAAGTTCCACTGCAGCCAGAATATCATACCATGGGCATGCATCTGTCCACCAGAGTGTAAAAGAAAGAAATTGTAGAAGATTGGAGCTTGAAGAATACTTGCAAAGTGTGGAGTAATCCACCGATCTCTGCGCCCGCGTCCACCGAGGAATCCAGAAGGAAACCGGTGTGATACTCTAGGTTCTTGGTGAGTAATAGATACTCATTGAGGCCTGGTGGTGCATAGATTTGGTGGTGAGTGTGCTAGGTCCCAGAGTCTAGTACACACCCGGGGTGAAGAACGTATTGCATGCAAAAGTTGAGGGCCCTAAACGACTTGCAAGGAGCAGCGTCAGGCAACTGATCCCCGAGAGGTCTCCGCGAAGGTCTGGAAGCCAGAAGATAACTTGTGATGCGCTCTGCTATAGCCAATGCTCGCCTAAACAGCCTAAACGGCCGTTTAAACAGTCAAAAAAGGGAAACGGCGCCTGTCCGTTTTGTTTAGGGAAAAAACGGCGACCTAAACGGACAGACCATTTAAACGGTCAAAACCATTAAAAAACGAGCGAAACATGATAAACAAAATGGGCCTAGGCAGAACTGGACGAGCTAAACAGGCTATTTAGGAGATGGAAACTCATGCACAGGAATAAAATTTTGGGCCACCAGCTTTCGGCGCCATCGGGCCCAACATTGCCGCCCAAAATAATGGACCCAATTTGCAGCACATAGACAGAGACAGACCAATTCATGAGTTAGGATTTCCATTTTCTTTCTTCCAACCTGCCACCGCCGGCCGCCACCGGTTCCATCCCGCTGCCGCCACCGCTTCCATCCCGCTCCTGCCGCCGCATCCATCGCGTCTCCAAGCTCTTCGGCTCTTGCAAGTTCCAAGACGTCTCACGTCAGCCATGAAGGTCTCCATCAAGACTAGCTCCAGCTTCGGGATCGAAGGGGAACCCTCCAGCAAGGTATGTAGCGCCGCCCGCTCTTCCTTCCTCATCCTACTCTCTCAGCTAGTCGTCTCCGTGCGGAATCTACTCGCTGTCGGGGCTGCTAGTTGGGATCAATTTCGTTTTGGGTGGAAGGAGCCTTGTGTTTGTCAGTAGGCTTGGATTTTTTTACCTGCACCCGTGTGGACTTGCGTCGTGTGGACTGCGGAGTACTATGCACTTGCGCCGTGTGGACTGTGGAGTGCTGAAGTCGTGCTCCTGCTCTGTAGGAACTGTAAGGTCACCGACCGCCGGGGAAGAGCAACGCGCCTGCTCGCCACAGGGGACTTGCGAATGTGCCCTGCGCTGAGCAAATGTGGGCTGTGGTGATCTCCTTGGAGTCTCCCACTTCTTCAACTCCAAGCCGCTGACGGCCGACCACAACTGCATCCAGGTCAATTGTCATTCCCTTCATTCCTGACTGTCACATCTGAAATCCTGTAGTTTGGACAAGCGAACAGCTATGTCCTCTTTATTTTTTGAATTAGTTTGTCCATGAACATTGTGCTTTGTTGCTCACTTGGAAGTGTGCAAATACTAGATGTTTTGTAGCATGTATATTGACATTGTTGTGCACTTGTACTGAGTACTGACTAGCTACTCGATTTGCCATATGAAGGCTTCCTGGAACTAAAAGTATGAATATTTTAGGAAATTTATTAATCTGAAGTTTGCGTGCTTGACATATATAATACAATGAGAAACACTAGTTGTTAAATTGCTGCATCTATGCTAGCTGATCTATGCAACTTGCAACTTGATGTGCTGATCTCGGTACAGACCTACTTGCTACAAGCCTACAACTATCTGTAATTTATAGTTGCAGGATGTCATCTGCTGCATCAAATCCTTCTAGTTCAACTAGTAAACCCACAAGCCTGAAGAGGAACTCTGAGGACATTGGGTGGGATTATGGAGTGCTGGTGGATCCAAACAACTTGAATTTGATCAAGTGCAAGTTGTGTGGTCTCCAAGTGTCAGCAGGGATTTATAGGCTAAAGCTCCATATTGCTAATATCCGTGGCCATGTTCATATATGATCTGTAACTCTATAATTCAATGATTCTAGAATCTAGACTCCTTGCTACTTGATTGCAGATTTGCAGATGGAATTTAATTTACTTTCAATTTTTTATTGTGCAGGTTAAACCTTGTAGAAGGTCGACCGAGGAGGACAAAGAAAGGTGCAAGAAAACAATAGATGACTCGAAGCAAGTTAAAAAGGCAATGCTAACTGAGCAGCAAGAGGTTAGAGATGCTGTGGACCTTGTTGGTGCACCAGATGCTAATGACGACATTACAATGACAGAAGTAGAAGAGGTTGATGTGGTTGGAGGAAAGACCATTAAGAAAATAGGGCCTATGGATAAGTTCAGCATGCCCCTTGACCAATCCTTACTGAGCAACACAAGGGTGGTGAGGCAGCAATTGGTCACTAAAGTAATATGGAAAGAGAGAATGCATAGCTTGCAGTGCTACATTGCCAGATGGGTTTATGTGCATGGTAAGTTCTAAGTTTGTACCTTGCAGCTTGGTGATATCTCCATTCTAACCTTGAATTACTTCTTATGTTTCTATTTTTATGAGTAATGCAATGATCTATAATGGTTTTTCTTTGCTTTCATGTGTAGCTTTCAACAAGATCAATAACATAGAGTTTGATCAAATGATAGAAGCGGCTGGCCGGTTTGGCCCTGGTGGAAAGAAACCAAACCAACATCAGTTGAGACAGACATTGTTGTTTGAGGAAGTGGATTACACAAATAAGTTGTAGAAGTTGCATGAAGAAGAATGGGCTAAGAATGGTTGTTACATCATGACCGATGCGTGGACTGACCAAAAGAGGAGAAGCATCATGAACCTTTGTTTGCACTGCAGCGTTGGATCAAGTTTTCTTGAATCAAAGGATGTCTATGAAGAGTTACACACTCGACAATTGATCTTTGAGTATGTGGATGGTTGTATTGAACGAGTGGGTGCTGCGAATGTTGTGCAAGTGGTGACAGATAATGCATCAAACAACATGGCAGCAAAGGACTTGCTCTTTGTGAAAAGGCCGAGTATATTTTGGACATCATGTCGAACTCACACCCTCAACTTGATGCTTGAAGGAATTGAGAAGCTTAAGAAGTTTAAAGGCTTGATTTATCAAGCTAGGTCACTGGCAATCTTCATATATTCACATCACAAAACCTTGGCTTTGATGAGCAAATTCACAAAGAAGAGAGATATTGTGAGACCTGGTGTTACTAGATTTGCTTCCATTTTCCTCACTATGTAGAGCTTGTATGAGAAGAGACAGCAACTAAGGGCAATGACTCAGTGTGAGGAATGGTACAAATTCTTACATTTGAGCCACATCAAGAAGAACAACAAAGGGGTTCTAGCCACATCTGCAATGACAAGACCAAACTGTTGGAATGGGGTTAGACTTTGTTTGAGGGTGTTTGAGCCATTGGTTAAGGTACTTCGCATGGTTGATAGTGATATTAAGCCATCCATGGCATTTCTGTATGGAGAAATTGTAAAGGCAAAGGAACAAATCAAGGTGGGCTTTCGGAACATTGAGCAGCTAGCTAATCTTGTTGTCTACAACAATATCATAGAGATCATTGATAACAAGATGAAAGATAGGCTGGACAGTCCATTGCATTTGGCAGCAAATATTTTGAATCCTTATTACAGCTACAATGATGATTCCATATTCACAAGTGAGGAGGTCATGGATGGATTTATCACTGCTATTGAGACCTTTTACCATGGTGACTATGACAAGCAAAGCAAAGTGCTTAATGAGGAACTCCACATGTTCAAAGATAAACAAGGCCACTTTAGAAACCCTATAGCAAAGGCTGGCTGCAAGGATATTGATTTTAGCCCACGTATGTCTTGTTATGTACATTGTCTCTGTTCTGTAACTGTCATTTTTGTACTGCTCTGCTCATGTAGTCTTCTTCCAATGTAGGAAATTGGTGGGGTAGTTATGGAACACAGGTTCCAACTTTGCAAAGGATGGCGATGAGGGTTTTATCCTTAACTTCAGGTGCTTCAAGTTGTGAAAGGAGCTGGAGCTGTTTTGAAAATGTAAGCCTCCCATCTCATCCCTTCTCTAATTATGTTTTATATAACTTGTCATTCCAGGTTGGTAGAATAGTAAACTAAACTTTATCTGTGACTCCTTGTAGATTCATACCAAAAAAAGAAACAAGTTGACATGCGAGCGTCTCAACCAACTTGTTTTTGTTCAGTACAATAACAAGTTGAAAGGGAAAAAATGAAGGTCAAGAAGAACCAGAAAATCGATCCTCTTCTATCTACTGAAGCAAACCATGCTCAAGGATGGCCTCGTTGAGGGAGGGATTGTTGGTATTTCTTAACGTCACCACTATGGCGCCGGGATAGCATTAGCGTGTAAGAATCACCCGGGTATACTGACGGGTGCGAACGAATCCGCAAGCACACGGATACACCGTTGTACAACTTCACCTCAGGAGTATTCCCAAGGGTATCGAATCCAAGGAACGGTATGGGGGACTCTACGAGCAACTATCCAAGGGAACACAATCCCTGCTGAGGTAGGTGAGTGATGTGAAGTCTCCTGTAGGTTCTCGATTCTAGAGAGGAACAAGCTCGGATAAGATCTCGCTTCGGACACCGGCCCCTCCTGACTATAACAGTTGGTTCACGGCAAAGGGTCGCCTACACACTGTATCCGAACGTGGGGGATTTCAGAGGGTCCAACGGCTGTCACTAGCACGGCCTACCCCAAGACAAACCGTAGGATACAGGGCATTCGAAGGATAACCAGTAGTCTAGACACCACGTCTACACCGCCGACTACTACTATAGCACGACTATGTCTGACATCTCGTAGAAACACTATAGCGCTCCGTATAAATACGGAGCAACGAACCCGCGAGGTTGAGCTAGACCTTACTCGTCACTGAATCGATTTGCGCAAGGAGATATGATTGATACTTGGTCTAAATCAGATATGCATGAGCTCACTATATTCTAATAGACAGGCAATCATACAAACGAGATGCAAACTTATGCGATGATAACAGAAGATCTAGGGTCGTGTTCATGAAGAACACGAACCTCTAACTTATGAACAAACACAAAAGTATGAATTACTTGTTCGTCAACTAGATCAAGGAGACACGTTCATGAAGAACGTGAGCCTCTAAATGATGAATGAACGAAGAACTCAAGAACAACTCATTCATGCATGAGAGCCACTTTAGTCTAAATAGGAAATAATGAAATACTCACTTTAGTCTAAACGAAGAACAGCATCGCTCACGAGGTACAAGGGGACGATTGATGATGAACGAATCATCACCATATCACCTCTACTCATCCACACGCTCCTCTCTACCTAGCACCACCTAGTCTAGATCCTCCTCACACACACATTCATGGTGGGATGAGGTTTCACCTCCACCAAGAGAGAATGAGAGAGGGAGAAGAGGCAAAGGTGAGAAATGGCTTCAAGTGAGCTTCACCCTCTTCTTACCCCCCTCTCCTCCTATTTATAGGTTTGTGCAACCGGCGTGAGAGCACACAAACACCCCGGGGATGGCCTCTTGGACCAATGGGCAAGCACCATGTGGAAGCCCCTGAGTGGGCGCCACAAGGTCGGTTCGGCCGACCCCCTGTGGCCCCCACTCGGGGTGTGCTTTCGCGTGGTGACTGCTCTATGGGTCCTAAGGTCGGTTCCCGGTGTCCACGTGGTTTGGAGGCGGTTTAGGCGCTCTGGTGGGCCATGGGATCCATGTGATGCCTGCACGGCGGCTTCTGATTCGCCGAAGCTTCCTTCCTTGGATTGGTGATGTCATGGATCCAGGGGATGCTTGCATGCAGCCTCTCATTGGCTGAGCTCAACTTGCTAGGATCATAAGGGTGTCTTTTCTCTTCATTTCTTATGCCAAACACCTGCATTCTACTTAGCATAGCCACTGGTGGAAATTGTCAGTTTAAACCCCTATTCTAGTGTAGATGCTTAGTTGTTATGATAAAATGCAAGGATTGACGACCCTAAATTAGGTACTTAACAGCCGTCAACAACTCCCCCACACTTGCCTTTTGCTCGTCCCGAGCTAAAGGGAAGATCACATGGGTTTGAACCAAAGGTATAAGACAAACATAAGAGATATTCTAAGTCATACCTTGCTCTTGTGAACTCTGTGGATTGGATACAATGCCATCTTGGGTAGTTGATAAGAGGAATGACCACAAATCGAGTCTCTTAAGCACCTGTTGGTCAGCACTTGGGGTTTCCATTATAATTTTTACAGAAAAAGAACTGCTCTGCCCTCCTTCTTTGATTCTCTCTGATCGCTCAATGTGTATATGTCCTCACCAAGGCATTAGATTGCCTTTCTTCACCCTACTTCTAATAATAGCTATATTTGGAGCTCAAGGTCGGTATGAATGATAAGGCATACTTGCATCACATATATTGCAAAGTCAAAAACTGGATCTACAGAGAAAATCAAATCATTCAATCAGATCAAGATGTGCACATGTATGGGTACGGTGAGTATGGTAAGGTGGATACTAGGCCCAAAGTGGGTGCTAGAGATTACCATACATATATGATGAATGTTGATTGATGATGAGGTGGACACTAGCCCCGGAATGGATACTAGTTATCACCATCTAGATAATGGAGCTCCTTTTTGCATGATTCTCCCTCTAGTTTAAAAATCTTTTGAGAACATGGCTATCTCTATTTTTTTCGTGGACGTTCATGTGTCCAACTCTTTTTTTTCTCGATACTGGACCTTCATGTGTCCATATATATATATATTTTTAAATAGCCATGCCTCTTGTGTAACAAAAACTAAGAGGGAGAGATCAACGCTTATGGAGCCTTATTTTCATGGAATGGATTAATGATACATTGCTAACTTCCAGTGTAGAAGCATAGCAAGGGGGAAAATGTGGTGTGCACATGAATCTTGATCATGAAAGTGACGAAAAGGATTCTCACAAGGGTCACAGAATTTGACAAAGCTCAATGTAATGACAAGCAGCATATGAGTATAAGATTTTCAACTGGTAGCATCATATGGCTTTGGTAGGACTGTGGCATATCAAAGAGGAGCTTTGCAAGAGTATTTTTTTTTCGAAAACTAAATTATCCCAAGGGCCGGAACCAACAGAGTTAAGATCATGTCATCAAGTCATATCTCACTTGTCAACTACTTAAATAAGCATGTTGTCATTATGATGATTTTGTTCACAAGCCTCAAGGTTAAAAACAAGGAATAAAACTTAAGCATGTCAACCCTAGGCATGGAGTAAGCATTACCATAGATTTCTTAAGTTGATCTATCAAACATGAGTGCACAAACTCAGAAATCATGGTGAAGAGGAAGAGATGCAAACAAGTGCTGATTTCTTGTGTGGACCAGACGGGGATTCCTGTGATGCGCACGAATGCATGTCCCGTTCAGGTTCCCTAAGCGTGGTCGATCGTAAGCACTGTGTGAGCGTAGTGTGCGTGCAATAATGATCCGTCGTGTTCGCGTTTGGAGATTGCAACTCACCCCCACACTGTTTTGTACTTGGGTGCAGTTCTTCGATACAAAAAAAGCAAAAACAGAAACAACTAACACACGAGTGACTCAACCGGGTCACATAACCGGTGGAGCCAAAATTTATTCATTCAAGTTCACTAATAAAGAAATAGGTGCTTACACAAATGATGGAAATAAAGGAAATAAATGGAGGGGAAATAAATTAAGGGAAATAAATTAAATCTAACTTAAGTGCCTATGAAGGGAAATAAAAGCGGGGCACGACGCTCTACTCAGCAAAGAGGGCTTCCAAACCCTCAACTTTAATCAACCGCTGCAGCTTGGCATTCATCTCCTCACGAGTCTTGAGGAGAAGATTCCTGAGCTGTCGATATTCCGCCCGCTGCCTTTTCACAGTCTTCAATAAGAGGTCAAACTCAAAGTATGCCTCTGCCAGATCATCTGCCATCTTGCCCACACGGAGGTTCTTCCTGTTAGGCAATGAAGCTAGGATGTCACCAAGCTCTGTCTCCCAATCTGGCGGGTAACGCTTAGGCACCCCACAGCTGTCCTTAGGGGTCCTCACTCCAAAGACGTGAAACCTGGTCTGCGGCTGCGGGACTTCATCCCACACATCCTGCTCATACTTATGGCAAAAGGGGTCGCCATCTTCGTTGAACAGAGATCCTGAGTAGCATTCTCCAGCCTTTAGTGGCGGCCCTGGCCAATCATCAAACAACACCTTCTTGCTTGATCTAGGGACCGGCTTCTTCCCTAGGACGTTGAACAGGGAGCCATGAATGGTGAAGGTTGGAGGAGAGGATGAGCCGCGCCTAGCTGGGGGCTCTACCGAGTCTCCAGTAGGGCTTCTCCCCTTCCTCCCTCACTCCGGAGTCATCAGATCATCCTGAGTTCCATCCCATGGATGAAACTCGCTGCCCCCGAGGTCGCTGAAGCAGAAGGACTTCTCCCCCTTGAAGCCAGCGGAAGCCATCGGGCAGAGGTGAAGGCAGTGGAGCGGTGAGAGGAGGATCGAACAGTGGAGATGGGGTTCTGCACGACGTAAAACTCCGTGACGCGGCGAGAGAAGGGTTTCTGGAGGATGAAAGAGTGCGCACGTGAAAAACGAGAGGCAGCGGCGGCCCTAGTGGGTCGGCTGACCTAAGGGGTCGGCCGAGCCCATCTGGGCTCCGCTGGGCCTCAGCTTCGGCGTGCGGGCTCTGGCGGGGCTCAGTGTCCCTGGGTCAGGTGGCCCACCAAATCTAAGGTCAGAGGCTTTAGCAAGGGCTAGAATGGGATTTTGGGTGATATGCCGCCTTCTATCCCAAACAACTTTACTTAACCTCTTTATACTTTAATAGCTCAACTTGGGGACCTTACCTGGACTCATACCTGGATGAAGAGTTTTTTTTGTTGCCCTGTTGCTCATATCGTCCATTTTCTCTAATGATATCCTCCTACTCTGCCCTGTGGTCCTCCTTGCAGGTTTCTTTATGATAGGACGTATTTTCTTTCCTGCATAGTTAGTGCATATGTACGATGCAAGCTGTATATATGGTAAAGCAGAGATAAACCTCACAACCATCCTAAGGGAACTATGATGGGTAACCTTAGGAAGGGAGCACAGCTAGCAAGGCTATAGCACTACAGACGAGAGATGATAGAGGTGCTGGAGTTGAGCACAAAATCCGGGCCTAAGGCCTAGAGTGCTCTAAGAGTGAAGCTTTCACCTCTAGAACTCAATGATGATTGGACCCCAGATTGAGTGAGTGAAAGTTTATGGGTCGAACGATCACTTGAGCTGTAGATCGAGAGTGACGGACTTGCTAGTTCATCCTCTCCTTGGGTCGACAAAGGACCTCACCCTCACCTAGGTGGGATGACACAAAAGCTAACCCAAGCTTCCAACGGGAGTGTAAAGGATAGGTGTGTAACCACACTCCCGTAGGACATCGATCAGGTCAAGAAGTAAAGAGTAGGATTTGCATCCACTTGACTTGATCGGCATCGGTCTTAGCTGAACTTAAGATGATGACATGGATTGCTCAGCTAGACCGGATATAAGTTTGTGCTTCCGTAAGACAAAGATATGGAGGTTTTATGCACTAGGGCTCGTGTCTTAGCATAACCCTCTGTGTGGCGGCACTTTGGATTAAGCCTTGACATGAAGCACGAAAAACTTCTACCGTGACCTCTCCTGGAGAGTTGCGGGCAAGGTTGAAGTGATCGTCCCCACCAGGAATGACTCCTCTTCCTCAACTACTACCCTCCTCCTTCCCTCGAGACTAAGTCTCGAAGGCCGGGTTTTTAAGAGAAGAAATGATAGGGGAATCTAGGGGCAGAATTTGCACTAGGTGTTCTTTCCCATAGATTCCTGCCAGTGAGGAGTGATATCTTCGACCAGAGCACAGAGAAATTTGGCAAGTAAGCTCAGGCTCTCTCGAAGAATGGCTTAGGCATTTCGACATTTTCTCGTTTGGCTACCTCGTCTCTCGAGTCAGGTAGGGAGCTAAAATCTCGGATTTCTCCTAGAATTTCCAGTCCCTGTTCTGGCTCTAAGAACACAAAGGCACCTCCCGAAATGGCATCAAGCGTCATGCCACAATCTCTTCGTAAACCAAACCGGAAATGCTGTAAGAGCACCGGGTCGGGTAGACTAAGGATCGGGCACATTTCAACCAAAGAGGCAAAACGATGCCATGCCATGCCTAAGGTTTCCTTCTCTCTTTGTTTGAAATTGAGGATTGCCATCCTTAAGGAAACAACACGTCGCACCGGAAAGAATCGAGTGCAAAAAGATGCTCTTAATTCCTCCCAGCGGAGGTGGTTGCAACCGAAACAATGGTACCAAGATTTCGCTTCCCCGGAGAGGGAGAACGGAAACAGGTTCCTCTTAAGAACATCTTGTGTTGCCCCGGTTTTACCCTGGGTAGAACACAATTGCTCAAAATTTCTTACGTGATCATAGGGATTCTCATGACTCATCCCCGAGAATGGTTTTTCCTCAACTAGTTTCATGAGAGATGGGTGAACCATACAAGGTGTTAGAAGAGCGGGTTGTCTCCAGAAAGTTGATTTCATGGTTTCACTCATAATGGGCGGAAGGTGTGTACAAGGATAACCTTCCTGGGATAGCAGGGGTAAAGGTAGAACAAAAGGAAAATAAAAGATACTAGAATAGTCGGGTTCCTAGATTCTCGACAACCGTTCCCCGGCAACGGCGCCAGAAATGCTTGTTGGTATTTCTTAACGTCACCACTATGGCGCCGGGATAGCGTGAGCGTGTAAGAATCACCCGGGTATACTGACGGGTGCGAATGAATCCGAAAGCGCACAGATACACCATTGCAGCACGTCACCACAGGAGTATTCCCAAGGGTATCGAATCCAAGGAACGGTATGTGGGACTCTACGAGTGACTATCCAAGGGAACACAATCCCTGCTGAGGTAGGTGAGTGATGTGAAGTCTCCTGTAGGTTCTCGATTCTAGAGAGGAACAAGCTCGGATAAGATCTCACTTTGAACACTGGCCCCTCCTGACTATAACAGTTGGTTCACGGCAAAGGGTCGCCTACACGCTGTATTCGAACGTGGGGGATTTTAGAGGGTCCAACGGCTATCACTACCGCAGCCTACCCCAAGACAAACCGTGGGATACAGGGCATTCAAAGGATAACCAGCAGTCTAGACACCACATCTACACCGTCGACTACTACTATAGCACAACTACGTCTGACATCCCATAGAAACACTATAGCACCCCGTATAAATACGAAGTGACGAACCCGCGAGGTTGAGCTAGACCTTACTCGTCACTGAATTGATTCATGCAAGGAGATATGATTGATACTTGGTCTAAATCTGATATGCATGAGCTCACTATATTCTAAGAGACAGGCAATCATACAAACGAGATGCAAACTTATGCGATGATAACAGAAGATCTAGGGTCGTGTTCATGAAGAACACGAACCTCTAACTTATGAACAAACGCAAAAGTATGAATTACTTATTCGTCAACTAGATCGAGGAGACACATTCATGAAGAACGTGAGCCTCTAAATGATGAACGAACGAAGAACTCAACAACAACTCATTCATGCATGAGAGCCACTTTAGTCTAAATAGGAAATAATGAAATACTCACTTTAGTCTAAATGAAGAACAACATCACTCACGAGGTACAAGGGGATGATGGATGATGAACGGATCATTACCATCTCAGCTCTACTCATCCACACACTCCTCTCTACCTAGCACCATCTAGTCTAGATCCTCCTCACAGACACACTCATGGTAGGATGAGGTTTCACCTCCACCAAGAGAGAATGAGAGAGGGAGAAGAGGCAAATGTGAGAAATGGTTTCAAGTGTGCTTCACCCTCTTCTTACCCCCTCTCCTCCTATTTATAGGCTTGTGCAACCGGTGTGAGAGCACCCAAACACCCCGGGGATGGCCTCTAGGACCAATGGGCAAGCACCACGTGGAAGCCCCTGAGTGGGCGCCACAAGGTCGGTTC
Organism: Cenchrus fungigraminus; assembly: GCA_036936925.1. NCBI lineage: Eukaryota > Viridiplantae > Streptophyta > Magnoliopsida > Poales > Poaceae > Cenchrus > Cenchrus fungigraminus. Next base: position 6,810,763 of record CM072775.1, on the reverse strand, counting down.
GGCCGACCCCCTGTGGGCCCCACTCGGGGTGTGCTTTCACATGGTGACTGCTCTGTGGGTCCTAAGGTCAGTTCCCAGTGTCCACGTGGTTTGGAGGTGGTTTAGGCGCTCTGGTGGGCCATGGGATCCATGTGATGCCTGCATGGCGGCTTCTGAGTCGCCGAAGCTTCCTTCCTTGGATTGATGATGTCATGGATCTAGGCGATGCTTGCATGCAGCCTCTCATTGGCTGAGCTCAACTTGCTAGGATCATGAGGGTGTCTTTTCTCTTCATTTCTTATGCCAAACACCTGCATTCAACTTAGCATAGCCACTGGTGGAAATTGTCAGTTTAAACCCCTATTCTAGTGTGGATGCTTAGTTCTTATGATAAAACGTAGGGATTGACGGCCCTAAATTAGGTACTTAACAGCCATCAACAGGGATGAAGAGGATGCTGAGCCTGCATGTGGGCTGACATGGAAATTGATTGAAGAGGCTTGTGGGGCTGAAGAATGTGTGAATCTTCGTAGGAGTGCTAGGCTAGCCCAAATGAGATATGTTGACGATGATGATTTCCAATCTGAAGAAGAAGAAGAACAAATCAATGAGGATGAGATTGACTTTGAATCTGACCAAGAAGAAGTGGTTCTAATTGTTGGGGATGAAGAGGAGGGTGATAGTGATGACTAGTCAATTGGGCATGCATGTCTGGCAGGTTGCTTCAATTCTTTTGCTTATGAACTGTTGTATTTGGTCGTGTGTTGTGAACTTGTGATGCCTTGAGACAATGTGACTTGAGGCTGTGAACCTGGCCTTGTCATTTGTCAAGCTGAGAACTGTATGCTTTTGTTGTAAACTATGTACTTATGTATGAATCATTATCTATTTGTGAGAATTTCTGTCAATCTGTCATGTTAGAAAACAAGAAATATTGTCTCATTTTTCATGTCATGTATGAATGTGGTATGTTATGTATGTATGAGAAATGTATATTTGTCAGAATATATGGATTTTTACATGCAAAATATGTATTTTTGTTGGAAATATGCGAAACCGTTTATATCCGTCTAAACACCGTCTAAACGCTAAACGAAGGGTGACCGACTGTTTACCGTTTACTGTTTACGAAAACATTGGCTATAGCAGAAAGCATGGCAAGATTCGCTCTAGGTATGTCAGGTCTTCAATCATGCCCATTATGGGGATGAAATAGTTTGTATCTTGTAACTAGTCAAGGACCAGATGGGGCTTATGACGACCATGTAGCCATGGAGTCATATATGTAAAGTTCACACTCTTCTATTAAATCATGTGTAATAATGTGCGTAGAGGAATTGAATCCCCTACGGCCTGTTGTGATGCCTTTAGGGGGTCCAGCAACCTCAAGAAGGTCGGGGACGCTAGCAGGACGACCTGATGGCAAGTAGTATCCCACCGACCTCAAGGCAGATCGTGACGACCTAGTAGGCCATCAGTGTAAAATTCTGAATAAATTGCAGAATCCCACGACCAATTAGCATTGAGCCATTGGCATAGTTATCTGTTGAAAAAGAGCCGTTGGAGAAAATGATCTGTTGGCATAGAGCCGTTGGGCTCGGCGACCTGTTGGCATAGAGCCGTTGGGCTCGTTGCCCCAGGAATGATCAGATGGACTGCGAGGCCCATATATAGGTCGTTGCACACGGGGGTAGACCCCACGCGTAATCTTTCTCATCCGCGCACTTGCACCGCTAGGGTTCTGCGTGTCGCCACTGCTCGATTCCTCAGCACCGCCGTAGAGAAACCTTGCGCTGTCGTAGCTAGAGCCGGAGCTCACTGCCACACACCGCACCACCGCCGCCGCCACTACTGTCGTGAGCGACTCCGCGCACGCGTCGTCGCATGCGTGTGAAGACCCTCTGCATCTTTAGATCTAGATCGCAATGGTTCACCGAAGAAGAAGAAATGGCACTGCGCCAGATCCCCGCGCCGGAGGAACAATGAGTCCTGTCGGAGATGATGGAGGCCAAGATCGAGGCGCTGGTGGAGCGCGGGCTGCTGAGGCCCAAGGCGGAGGTGGAGTTGAAGGCACACACCAACGACGCATTCCCCACGGAGGACGTCACCGAGCATGTCGTCCTCGCCTCCTACTTTGAGTGTGGCTTCAACATCCCCATAGGGGATTTGTTCCATGGACTACTGCACTATTACCGCCTGGAGCTGGTACATCTCGTCCCCAACTACATAACGACAATTTCTTCCTTCATCCATATGTGCGGAGCATATTTAGGCATTCCGCCACACTTCAATTTGTGGCTGTACTTCTTCCAAGTGAAGAAGCCGGGCAAGTCACCAGTCGTCGGTAGTGCCGGGTTCTACCTTAGGACCGGTCGTATGGTAGATAACATAGATATGGAGCTGCCGGACAGCAACGCTGGATGGAGGTCGGAGTTGTTCTACATCACGAACCAGAAGCCGGAGCTCCCGAAGTGAGCGGGATTTGGGCCAACCAAGGTCTCTGAGTGGGATCTTGCATTGCCATGGTGGCCGAGCTCAAGGAGGCCAACCTGACAGGGGGGCCGTGGCAATTAGTTTTAGTCGTCGCCTGATCCAGCCGATCAAGGACTGGGTGCATCCTGCATACGAGTACTGGGGTCAGATGGACCCAACTCGTGAGGCCAACAGATAGGTCTCCAAGGAGGAGATGGTCGTCCGGGTGAAGGAGCTCTCTTGCGGACGAATCCGCAACAAGATCTGCCCGAAGGCGTACTCATTGAAGCGCGCAGCTGATCTAGTAAGTTGTTGATCTTACTGTTGTCATTTTTTCATTGTTATTAGGAGGTCGACCTCACTAACAAGTGTTTTGTTGCTTTCTTGTGCGTAGGCCCTGGCTGCAGACTATTGGTGCCCCGCGGCTTTGCCTAACGGGCAAGAGGTGCAGAGGAAGATAAGGTCACTGGAAGATATCCAACAGCCACTAGCCTAGCTGGTCGATGAGTACATGTCTGACTCATTAGTTGAGGTGGACGGGGACGATGTGCCGGAGGCCGCACAGAGCGCCAGCAGCCAGACCCGCTGGACGCGGCAGACCGCCGGGAAGGTCGCGCAGTCGAAGGTGGAGGCTGCCAAGATGTCGAAGCTAGAGAGCGCAAATAAGAAGCACAAGAGGGGAAAGAGCTCCACTCCACCACCGGAGCAGAAGAAGAAGGACGAGGAGGTCACCGACGACGACTCGGAAGAGGTCGATGAGGTGATTGTGGTAACAGAACCCAGTCCCGAGACCAAGCCGCTCAAGGAGGAAGTGATGAAGGTCACACAAGTTGACCTTCATCGTATCAAGGAGAAGTACAACATTGAATCTTGGATTCAGCAGCAGGTACCCCCAAGACCACCCCAAAGCCTCTGGTGATACGCTGCAAATCGCTTGTCAACTAAGTTGGTCTGACGACCTTCTTTCATCTTTGGTCTTCACTTCAAATTATCGGATGCTAACAGAATGATCTGTGTAGGTCGGCGACGGCGTCACCGAGCGCGTCAATCTCGGAGGAGTCGACACCAGAGGTCGAGGGCGGAGCCCAAAGCTCCGCTCCGCCAGCAATGACCACAGAGGATGTGCTTTGCCCCAAGCCTGTCAACGTGCTGCCATCCCCAGCAGCTCACAACGTCGTGGAAGACTAGCCGCAGATCGACCTGCTACCACCGCATCAAGAAATATCCGCGAAGGGAGGGCAGGGTCCGGCCACGTTTGAGGCTGGGGGTGAGCCGTACTAGGCTAGGGAAATAGACTAGAATGGTACACTGTTCGAGGATGATATCCTCGATGATCTGGACGACACCAAGGTGATCCGGAGCTCCAATGTCAGCCTAGGGCAGGCCTTCCAGGTAAGAGTTCATTGTTGCGGTAGAAGACATAGGTTTTTCATCAATTGCTAATGAACTAACACTTCTGTTTTTATCTTTGCAGAATATGGCCGACCGAGCCATAGCTCGGGCTGACCTGTGCAGGAGTGCCTCAGCTGTAATGCTGGAGGCACATCAGTTGGATTAGGAGCTCCAACAGGTGAAGCAAGAAGCCGCACTAGAAAAGAAGAAACTTGAGGACAAGAAGAAGAAGAAGCTCGCTGACGAGCTGGTAGTAGAAAAACACCTAGCCGCCAACACTGACAACCTCTTGAAGAAAGTCAGTAATGGTAAGACCACGTTCCGCCCAAGTCGTAATGTTTATTTTATCTTACGATAAGCACATACTGACAACTGTTGATGCAACAGATGCTCGTGACACCAAGAAGAGGTTGAAGGAGGACCTCAAGGAGGCGGAGAAGGCCATTGCTACCCTCAAGGAGGAGAACAAGGCACTAAACGATAGTGAGTACACTGTTTGCAAAAAGCTAGCTCATGAAAAACAATTCAGGAGGGATTTGGAGATCGACCTCGTGGTTGCAATGCAGTCACTATATAATGATCAAGTGATCATTGCAGGTCACCAAGTGGAGATGACCGACCTCCGAAACACTGCGGGCTTCATGATGGACAAAGTCATCCCGCAACCCACCGAAGGAGAGCCAATGTCCTTGCTGGAACGGCTATTGACGGATCAATACCGCGCCAAGGTTCACCGCAAGCTTACGAATCATGTAGTACCTTTTTCCCTCGAGTATCAGCCAAGGTATCAAATCTGTGGAACATGTGCAATGCAAGACTCAATCTAATAACCGAGAAACACTTACATCTTGAAGAAGTTTCGAATGCATCTAATCTACTAAGATAATGAGAGGTAGCAAGAGAAAGCATAGAGGTAACCGATCTAGAGGGGTCTAGATCGCGCTTATGTTGTAGTTTCGAGCAAGATAGAAGAGAGCAAAACGAATCTCATTAATAGCATCTTTAAACCTTGACCTTCGGCCAAAGCCCCTAAGTCGCCCCGCCGTACTCGGTGTCAACATCCAGTCACGATGTTCCCCTTTCTTCGCGGTCGAATCTTAGAGCACACTCACGAGGAGTGCGTTGAACTACTTGGTAGATCGGGTATGCACCTCTAGCCACCGCAGCTACAAGAACATCCCATGCAATCTATCTCGAGAATATATTGAGGAAGAAAACACCCAAGCAAGAACATGAATCATAAACAAAGGTACTGGATCGCTAGAAATCGGATCCATTAAAACACCATCATATGTGTGTACATGAATAAGATCACAAACAGGATCCTACCTTGATCTTGATTCATTCCTCTGGAACTCCGGCATGGTCTTCCTTGCAAGGTTCCCACGCCGGCTAGGTAAACCCTAGACAACAAGCATGACCCTCCTCTCCGAGATGGTGTCCCTCTAGCTCCTCTGCTCCTCGACGGCAAATGACGAATGGCTTGATGTGTGGCACATCGCACGGGGACTATAAATAGCCCGAATGGGTGCTAGGTCAAAGGGGGTGGCGAACCGACCCACAGGAGGGCCAGGCCGGCCGGCCTAGGGCATCCTCGGCCCGGTTCGCCCCCGGTTTTCTTCCCGAAGCTTCTCGCGACTTCCTGAATTTTTGCCGAGTTGCATGTGGGTCCTTGACGTCATTTTCCTCGCTGTTTAGATAAGGGTGCTTGGCGTATGAACTCCCGCATCTTCCGTCTAGGTCCTCGATACTTCTCGGCTTCACGCTTTAGTCCTTGGTTCATTTGGAGTCATGTTCATCTTGTATCTTGACTTGTACCGGGCTCCATGATCTTCTTGTAAAAGCCTTGATGAACTTTACCCGGAAATCCTCATTTAGGCTCTTGATTCCTGTGTAAACAATAAACTCCGAAAACCATGCGTGAGTGCGAACTTAACATATAATGGGGGTTAGGATCGTTAGTGTGAATATCAAATTAATACCAACATTGAAGGTAAACTCATGGCTAGGTTGACGGAAATCGACCGCCAACAACGGCTCGTGGCGGCCCTAGACAAGGTCGATGTGCTACTACAGGATGTAAGCAGGGCAGCAGCCGTGGAGACACTTTTATGGGTGAAGTCGCACTTCCCTTAGGTGGAAGTCAAGAAGATTGCTGAAGGTCCAAATGCTGAAGTCGACCTTCGATCGATAGAGGTTGAAGTAGAAGACGCTGCAAACAAGGTCATAGAGAGCCTTGCCTTCGAAGATGACGAGGAGTAGACCTATCTTGTAGATAGGTTAGCTTTTGTTTTCCCTTGTTGGCCGAAGCACATATGCTATGTATAAATGATGTGAAATGAATCCATCTTTATTATGCAAAGTCTTTTACTTATTCGAACTTAACGGCTCAGAAGCACATGTGTATTCAACTCACTAACCACTACTCACGAAGAGGACGGCTTATCGACCATATAACTTAGCAGGAAGACTTACACATGACTGACGCTTGAGAGGAGTCAAGGACTCAGGTTTAGCAACCTCACAGCCAAGTTCGAACTTGCAAGAGATGAGCAATGAAAGGTAGAAAATAGTCCTTAGGTCAAGAGACCCTTTAGTTGGCAAGGCCAAGCCCCCGAGCATGTTGAGGGGGAGGAAGATACATCACCCTTAGGTCTAACGACCCAATAGTTGGCAAGGCCAACCCCCGAGCATATCGAGGGGGAGGGAGACAACACAACACAGAGAAAGGGATAACAACTTTCAAAGGTCAACAGAAATCTGTCTAAAAACTAATCTTTATTGAACTAAAATTAACAATAGTAAAGAGTACATATCTTTGTATTATACATATTATACAGATAGAATCGTCGTAGGTGCTCCACATTCCAGGGGTTTGGAACCCCTTGACTGTCGCCCCACTGAAGGCGATAGGTCGATGCGCTGATGACTTCTATGATGGTGAAGGGGCCCTCCTAGGGGGCAGAAAGCTTGTGCATCCCATCGATCTTTTGTATCCTTCGCAGGACCAGGTCGCCGATGTTGAAGGAGCACTCCTTGACGTTGCGATTATGATAGTGTTGGCATTTCGTAGTGTCGTTAGTTTAAGAATAGATCTGGAATCCATCCTTAGTGGCAACACCAAGAAACGCCTTGTAGGCACCTCTTAACGTCACAACTAACGACGCCGAGTTAGCGTGAACATCAAGACTTGCCAAAGGTTAATCTAAACGTTCATGAACGAATCTACAAGTGCACAGATAAACCATTGTAGCATTTCCCCAAGGAATGAGAATATTCCAAGGGTATCGTATCTGTGGAAGGCAATGGCGGATATCTTAGATTTATGCTTTTTCTCTGAATGTAAACTAAGAGATAGATATAGGAAACAACAAACTCAAAGGCAGGGGTAAGATAAAAGATATAAAGGGTAGTGTGACACACACACTAAGATCTACCTCTACTCTAGCACACTACAGCTTAGGGGGAACATACGAGTTAGCTCTAGGTTCTAATGTACTAAACATACAAAGCTAGAAGATACAGGAGATAGGCATGAGCATTGCATGAGAGGGTAACGTTCAGCACCCAGGTACAAACAGGGAGCTAGCCCGCGATGACCAGCACTCTGCGAAACAAGACTTTAGACTCCTACAGCAGGTACCCCAGCACGGAGGGTTGCAAAGGATGCAACAGCTGTCACCACTGCGGACCTACCTCTATCGTTATGGGGGGTATGCTCGTAACTAACGTAGCCAGACAACCCAGGTACCATGCCTGCGTTGCTGCTAGACTTCACCCGGCCCGGACTATTGTGACCCAGGGTGAGAGCCAACAGAAGACTGGTCAACTTAGACGGAGTACCGTAGCTTCAACACAAACCTCATGCAACACCCTCATACCATCTAACAAGATCAACTAAGGCTAGACTTATGAACGGATATGAACTCTCTTATGTCTAGTCAATAAGATCAAAGGGTCGTGTTCATGAAGAACACGAGCCTCTAACTTATGAACAAACACATAAGGAATGAGTTTATCATCCTTCAAGTGGATCAAAAGGTAGTGTTCATGAAGAACACAAGCCTCTAAATGATGAACAAAGGATGAACTCAAGAACATATCAAGCATATGATCTACCATGACTTTATATGAAATAGCTGAATAACTGAAGTAGATCAAAGTCATACAATGAAATAATGATAAAAGAGAACTGATACCTAGACTCCAAAGAAGACTTGGAACCTGAAGAAGAGCTACTCTAGCCTACCCCCTAGCCTTGAAACTAAAAGTGAGAGGAGAATGAGAGAGTGGTGTGTGGGAAATGGGAGCCCCTCCCCTTTTATTTATAGGCAGGAACAAGGCTTGCTCGGAGCACCAAATGACCTCGAAACACCCGGGGATGCAGCAAGTGACCAATGAGCAACCAACACATGGAAGGCCAGGATGGAAGTCCCCTAGGTCGGTTCGGCCAATCCGAGGATCGGCCGGCCCCCTAGGGCGGCCCCACCTGGTGTGCTTCCTCCGGTTGGCTACCCTGTGGGCCCTTTGATCCTCCCCCGGTGCATGGCTTGATTTGGTATCCGAGGTGGGCCCTTTGATCTATGTGAAGTCCATGTGGTGTCCTCTGATTCATCGGTGAGTACCTCCCTTGGATTAATGACGTGGAATGCCATGTGTTTCCTTGGTGGCAGCCACCTCCTTAGCTGAGTTGGCATGGTTTCTCCATAGAAGGTGGGTTTCCATCTCTTTTAAGGGGTATTTCACCTACGTACAAATAATCTCCAAGTACAAGTGGAACTACATTATTCAAACCAAAATGCAAGTAAATAATGCATATGCCTCCATTTATGTGAGAATATTGAGGGCTGAAAGTAGTACTTAAAAGCCGTCAACAGATAGCAGCGTAGCTGTTGGTCGTGGCATGCCTACCACATTATGGCCGCCACTATGTTTTCTTCAAGGCTATCGAGGTCGACTCAACGTGTCTGCTCTGCTTTTCCTTTGTTGTAGTGTTGGATGCGGGGTGCACCAAACACCACGTCGGTGGGGAGGACGACCTCCGAACCATAGACCAAGAAGAAGGGCGAGAAACCCGTGACTGAGCAGACCTGAGTCCTAAGACCCCAAATTACATGTGGAAGTTCGGCTAGCTAGCGGGTAGCGTAGTTGGAGGCATCATTGAAGATGCGATCTTTTAGAGGTTGCAGAACCATTCCATTGGCACGCTCGACCGAGCCGTTGCACCAAGGGTGGGCGACCGACGAGTAGAAGACGTCAATTATGCTGTCCTGGCAAAAATCCCAGAACGCAGAGCTGGTAAAGGCTGAACCAAGATCGGTGATGATCCTGTTGGGCACACCGATGCGGTATGTGATTTCCTTAATGAATTCGGCCGCCTCCTCCGATGTGACCTTGGCAACAGGTTGTACTTCAATCCACTTGGTGAATTTGTCCACAACAACAATGATGTGCTTGTAGCCGCCAGGGGCGGTCTTGAACGGGCCTATAGAGTCCAAACCCCACATGGTGAAGGGCCATGGCGGGGGAATCATGCGTAGGACCATAGTAGGCAGGTGTTGCTGCTTGGCAAAGAATTGGCATCCTTTGCACCGCTTGATGAGGTCTTTGGCGTCACTCATGGCCGTGGGCTAGTAGAAACCTGATCGGTATACCTTGCTGATCAGATTGGCAGAGGCTGCGTGACAGCCACACTCGCCATCGTGGATCTCAGCCAAGAGCTAAACACCCTCTGATCGTAAGATGCGCTTCATCACCATGCCAATAGAGGATGCTTTGCGGTAGAGCTCTTCTCCATTGACGACGTAGTTAGCACTACGCTGTGTGATCTTCTCTCGTTCTAACTTGTCATCTCGAACCAATTGGTGGACCAGGTAGTCTAGGAAAGGTTGGTGCCAATCATCTTCTATGTCTGCCATAAGCACGTGTCGGGGAGGTGCAGGCACTAGGTCTGGCTGTTCTGGAGTCGGGTTGTCTGGGTCCAAGATCTTGATTGATGGCTTGCATAGGTCTTGAACGAACACACCGACCGGAACTAGTGCTCGCTTGGAGCCCAACTTAGAAAGGACATCAGCGGCGACGTTGTTGTCGCGAGGAACGTGGTGGAATTCAACTCCCTCAAAGTGGCCTTTGAATTTTCAAATCTCAGCACAGTAGACATCCATTGTGTCCTTGACACAATCCTAGTTCTTTTTGACTTGTTCGATGACGACCTTGTAGTCGCCATAGACAAGCAGTCGCTTCATGCCCGGAGACACCGCGATACGGAGCCCATGGATGAGAGCTTCGTACTATGCTCCATTATTGGAGGCCTTGTAGTGGATTTGAAGCACGTACTTGAGCTGGTCTCCTTTAGGAGAGATGAGCAATACACCTGCTCCAGCACCCTCAAGGTTGAGTGCACCGTCGAAGTACATGATCCAATGTTCACGTCGTTCCATAGATGGAAGGATCTGAATTTCAGTCCACTCTGACACAAATCAGCAAGGATCTGATACTTGATAGACTGCTTAGAGCAAAATTCAAGGTCGAATTCGCCGAGCTCGATAGACCACTTGACGATGCGTCCATTAGTGTCTCGGTTGCAAAGAATGTCCCCTAGCGGGAAGGATGAAGGCACCTTGATGGAGTGAGCTTGAAAGTAGTGCCGAAGCTTCTGTGACGTGATCAAAAGCGCATAGAGCAACTTCTGAGGCTGTGTATACCGTGTTTTAGCATCGGCCAGGACCTCGCTCACGTAGTACACAAGGCGTTGGATAGGATAGGCCTGCCCTTCTTCTTCTCGTTCTGCGACAAGGACGGTGCTGACCACATTAGTGGTGTCTGAGGTGTAGAGGAGGAGTGTCTCCTTCGCCTTGGGAGGCGTCATGATCGGCAGGGAGGTGAGAGACTCCATGAGCTTGTGAAAGGCTTGTTGAGCTTCGTCGTCCCACACGAACTTATCTACCTTCTTCAATAGCTTGAAGAAAGGCATACCTTTTTCCCCGAGCTTGCTGATGAAACGACCTAGAGCCGCCATCATGCTGGTGAGCTTCATGATGTCCTTCTTGCAAGATGGTCTAGCCATGTTGCATATCGTGTCGATCTTTATAGGGTTGTCTTCAATGCCTCGGTGCCCAACCATGAAGCCGAGGAGCAACCCAGAGGGGACCCCAAAGACACACTTGGTGATGTTGAGCTTCCATTGGTAGGCGTGAAGGCTGGTGAAGGTCTCCTCGAGGTCGGCGATGAAATTCTGCACGTTCTCGGATCGTTGATGTAGGCTTCCACATTGTGATGGAGCTGAGACTCCAAACACTTTTGGATCACCTTCTGGTACATGGCACTAGCGTTTTTCAAGCCAAAGGTCATGACCTTAGAGCAGTAGATGCCATTGGGCGTTATGAACACCGTCTTGTCCTGGTCGTCAGGATTCAGAGGTATATGGTGATAGCCTAAATAGCAGTCGATGAAGCATAACCGGGTGCTGCCAGCCGGGGAGTCCATGACTTGGTCGATGCGTTGAAGGGGGAAAGAATCCTTGGGGCAGTGCTTGTTGAGGTCGGTGCAATCGATACAGATTCTTAATCCACCATTCTTCTTAGGTACAAGCACCGGGTTGGCTAACCAAAGCGGGTGTTTACATTCACATATGAATCCTACAGCTAAGAGCTTGCACACATATACCCCTATGGCCTCCCTTCGATCCTTCGCAAAACGACGAAACTTCTGCTTGACAGGTCTTGCCGTCTTGCATACATCCAGGGAGTGCCAAGCCAGATTCCTCAGGACAATTGGCATATCGGATGGACTCCATGTGAATATGTCCGTGTCGTCCCGGAGGAAACTGGTGAGTGTGTATTCCTATTTCGGGTCTGGGTCGGCCCTGATGGTGACTTCTTTCAATGCGTCGAGCAGGCCGAGGCAAACTTTCTTCACTACGGGACTAGCATCCAAGGCAGTTGGGGTGTGCTTTTGCTAGGGCACCGTGAGCTTGGAGATGTCAACTTTAGCAGCTTCAGCGACCATGATGGAAGGAGCGGCGGCGTAGGCGGACGTTGAGGCGAGGTCGAGAGTCTCGTCCTCGCATCTGTAGGAGACCATGATGTCCCCGTAGACGAAAAGGATTCCGTTGGGCACCGACATCTTCATGATGAGGTACGTGTTGATAGTTCAAAACCGTGTTGAAGTTCACCGCAAGCGTACGGGTGACTTGGTGCCTTTTTCACCAAGGAGGGTCCCCAAGGTTTGTCAATCTGTGGATCGGAAGCAAACCGCTAAGATTTTCTACCTTATCTAGTCAAACTAACCTAACATTAAGTGTTGATTGCATATGAGATAAACCTAATAGATATATGAGTGAAGCGTAAAGGTTGATCACATCCATAACATAGGCAACATAAAGGAACAAACAAGGATAACTAAGGCCTACACCTTCTAGTTGTAGTTCTAGCCGAAAGAGCAAGTGTAACAAGCATCTCATCTAAAAGCCATCTTTAAACTACTACCCTCCGGTCAAACCCTCTAAGGCACCCATCGTACACGTGATCCACGTCCTATCACGATGCCCCGTTTCTTGTATAGGTAAACCTAAGAGCACGCTCATAGGGAGTGTGTCGTACTCCTTGGTGGATCCGGTATGAACCCCTAGACCCCATGGCTACGAGATCACCCCGAGCAATCTATGTTAATGGTAGATTGAAATAATGCACACCCAAGAAAGCACAAGATCATAAAAGGAGGAATCGAGTCGCTAAAGATCGGATGACTTGAAGTACTTTACTCACATAGTAGATGCGTTTAGGTCATCGCCACCGAATACATACCATCGAAGACCTCAACTAGCTCTAGAACTCCGCCATGGCACAACCACGCAGGGCGTCCATGGCGGCTAGGGTCGGCCTACGCCATCTCCTAGACAACTTTGAGGACTTGGGGCGACCGTCGTCTCCCTCTGGTGCTTCCTTCTAGGTTTCGCCGAGTTGTGATGAATGGATCCGGCGGCCGTCGGAGGCAGGGGATATAAATGAACCGAGGAGCGTGTAGGTCAAAGGGGAGGCCGAACCGGGCCCGAAACACCCCAGGCCGGTCCGCATGGGCCGGCCGGCCTAGGCCCTTTTTGGCCTGGTTCGGACCCATCTTCCTCCACGATGCTTCTTGCACTTTCTTGAATATTTGCCGAAGTGCATGTGGGTCCTTGACGTCGTTTTCCCCGCGGTTTAGATAAGGGTGCTTGGCGTGCAAACTCCCGCATCTTTCGTTGGGGTCCTCGGAGTTTCACGACTTCATGCTTCGGTCCTCGGGTCATTTGGAGTCATGTTCACTTTGTGTCTTGACTTGTGCCGGGCTTCGTTATATTCTCATAAAGTGCTCGATGAACTCTACCCGGAAGTCCTCATTTAGGCACTTGAATCCTGTGTAAACAACATACTCCAAAAACCACATGCATGTGTGAACTTGTTACATCATTAGTATGCCTAGTGGCGGGTTAGTTATAAATCAAAGATCAAACCAAAGTGTAACAAGTGCTCTTGGTTGACAGAAATCGACCGTCAACATACCCCCATGCTTAAATCTTGCTCGTCCTCGAGTAAGCCTTTAATGGATGTCAGTACTGCCCTTCAATGTTCATACCCTGCACTTGTTCATACATGAGAAAACATAATGCTCACCAAGTTTATATTTGTTATAGTTCCATAAGGTAACTAGGTTTCATCTCTATCGAGGGTATATATCATTTAAGCTCTTTCCACAAGTAATTAATCATGCTCTCAAATTTTAAACAAATCTCAGAAATTTTGGAAAATAAAGAGCGGGATGAAGAAAACTTTGCTTTACCAAGATCAATAATAAACCTCCTTGCATCTTGCTCATGAATTCTCATCTTGTCTCTCAAGCCTACTTGTTCTACTCCTTTCCTCTCTCAAATATTTGGTGGAAGGCTTTATATGGAGCTATGAGAAAGTTTAGTCCTACCAAGATATTATAGTCGAGATATTATCAAAACAAGACAAACTTCTCATGGACTTACTGAGACTCATCAAAAAGGTCATTGGAAAAATACACACACTTTTAGATAGGTGGACATGTGCAAATGGCAAAGAGTGATCCCGAGGCACAAACGAAGTCCTCGTTATCGGATTGCACATGGTTGGAAAGATGAGTATGGGTCTTGATCTTGAAGTCCTTTTGAAATCTGCAAATGTAGCTAGAGAACTGGGGAGCTTTATTATTATTTATTTTATTTTTTTCTTCTTCTCTTTTTTTTCTTTTCATCACTTTTTTCATCATACTTTTTCTCTTTCTTTCTCTTTCTTTTTTTCATCACTTTGCTCCCTTTTTTTCTTTTTTTACTCCCCTTGAACTCTAGACTACACTAGTACTTCCTTGGCAACCCCCCATGCTTAGACGTTGCTCATCCTCAAGCAAAGAGGTGATGATTGTGCCAAGGCAAGTGCTGAAATTCTTGTATTTTCTTGAAGAGAGATACTTAAAACCTTCTAGGTATCCTTTCACGGAGGTCTCCCAAAATCTTGCACACTTGATGGCACCTTGTTGATGGCTGTTAAGTACCTACTTTAGCCTTCAATATACTCATGAATAAAGGAGCATAAGGCATTTCTTACACGTATTTAGTTAAGAATAATGTAGTTCCACTTGTCCTTGGAGATTATTTGATTGCAGGAAAATAAGCAAGAAAAGAGTGCCAAACTCACCTTCTAGGGTCCATGCCACATCACCTCATCCTAGGTGGGCTGCCAACAAGGATGCCATGCATGCAAACCTGCCAACTAGGGAGCCATGCATGCATGCCATGCAAGCAATCCAAGTGAAGCAACCCCCAACGAATCAGAGTGTGACACGTGGACTTCACATGGATCCATGGGCCCACAAAGGCAAGCAAATCGTGCCAAAACAGGGTGGACACCGGGAACCGACCTAAGGACCCACAGGGCAGCCTCTAGGAGGAAGCACACCCCGAGTGGGGCCCACAGGGGGTCGGCCGACCCCAGGGGTCGGCTGAATCGACCTTGATGCCGCCACTCAGGGGCTTCCACGTGGTGGCTCTCCATTGGTCCTAGGCGCCTTCCCCGGGGTGTTTGCCTCCATTCTTCGCCGGTGCACGGGCCTATAAATAGAAGGAGAGGGGCTCACTTATGGGATATCCACACTTGCAACACCTCTCTCACTTTTAGTCTCAAGGCTAGGAGGTAGGCTAGAGTAGTTCTAATTCAGGTTCCAAGTCTACTTTGGGATCTAGGTATGAGTTGTCTTGTGTCTTATTTCATTTGTATGACTTTGATCTACTTCAATTATTTATCTATTTCATATAAAGTTGTGTTAGTATGCATGAGTGATTTGTTCATGTGTTCTTGACCTGTTCATCATTTAGAGGCTCATGTTCTTGATGAACAAGGCTGTTGGCGTTCCTTAACCTCAACACTCGGCGCCGTGGTAGCGTGAGCGTGTAAGAAACTCTCGGGTACACTGACGAGTGCGAATGAATCCGCAAGCGCACGGAGACACCGTTGTAGCACTTCTCCCTAGGGGAATGAGTATTCCCGTCGGGTTTCGTTCCCTCCGGATGGCGAGTAACCAGAGAGGGTCTATCCAAGGACACCAGCTTTCGCTGGGATAGGTCGGGATACAAGAAGCACTTCCTTAAGGGACTTAGCTCTCAAGATGTTATTCTGTCAGGTCTTAGTCATCCCCGCGGGGCGACAACACTCCAGGGTGCTGGCAAGCGATCCCAACTCGGTACGCGACGTAAGAGGGTTGACAAAGGGTCCAACAGGCTGTCACCACTGTGGCCTACCTCTTCGCTACGATCGTACGTGGTCTTCGCAGGAAAACCAGGGCCCAGACACCACATCTATACCCCAGATAAATACTATAATGCGGTTACGTCTGTCAACCCGCAACTACACTATAGCAACTGTATAGATACGGTCGCACGAACAAGGGAAATATCGGAATCAGATCATATCATTGAACTGGGAGCAGAAAGGAAGCTATGGATGCAGCTAAATGAGATACAGCAGACTTACTTAACTAAACAGGATCAGAGCATGCAAACAAGTAAATGAACTACGACTCTGGCTCTAAAGGATCGAAGCCTTGTGTCATGAAGAACACAAGCCTCTAACTTATGAACGAACCACGAACACAAGAACAAATCAATCATGCATGATGTCCACTATAGTCTAAATCAGAAATGCTGAAATACTCACTTTGATCTAAATGAGGAACAAGCATCCACAAGGACATCAACTCACTCCTTACCCCTACTCTACCTCTCAACTAATCCTAATCTAGATCTCTCCTCATCACCATTCTACCACAAAGAGGTGAGAATCACCTCTCATGGGCAGAATTGCAGAGAGGGAGAGAGAGCTACACAAGAGAGAAGTGAAACTTGAGAGCTTGGTGGTGTGTGAGAAATGGAGCCCCTCCCCACCTATTTATAGACAAGGAGGAGGCTAGCTCCGGGGCTCAAAGTGCCCCTAAACACCCGGGAATGGAGCGAAGAGCCAATGAGCGACTAGCACATGGACGGGGTGGATCAACCGACCCTAGGTCGGTTCGGCCGATCCTAGGGTCGGCCGAACCCTCTGGCCTGCCATCTGGCCCGTGCTTCCTCTAGCTCGCTTACATGTGGGCCCTAATGCCTCTCCTCCGTGCATGGCATGTTTCCTGGCGGTTTAGTTGGCAAAGTGGGCCCATGGATCCATGTGATGCTGACGTGGTAGCGTATGATTCGTCGAGAGTCCTTCACATGGATTGGTGACATCATGGATCCAAGAGAATCCATGTGGCAGCCCCTGATTGGCCAGCCTTTGAGTGCCTTGGATTGGAGTGGAGTGAAAGTGCATTGATTCCTCCCATTTCTTAAGCTAAATACCTGCATTCGAATAGACATCGACACTGGTGGAAAGTAGGAGTTTAAGCACCTATTCTAGTGTGGATGTGCAATTCATGCTCAAATTTGCAGGAGTTGACGGCCTTGAAAATGGCAAATATTGACCGTCAACAACACCCCCACACTTGACATTTGCTCGTCCCGAGTGAAGGGGAAACAAAGCCAAGTGGGTCATGAATACCCAAGAGTAAGACAGACATAAGAGATATTCCAAGTCATACCTTGATCTTGTGAACCTCTGTGTAGTGGCTATCATATTCCCTTGGGTGATTGAAAAGTAGAACAGCTGTGAATCAAGTCACTTATGCACCTGATGATAAACACCTTGGGGTTTTGCAAGATTTTCATAAACAAAACTCTTGGTGGCTTTCTCATTTGATTCTCTCAAATCGCTCAATGTGTATATGTCCTCACTAAGGCATTTGCCTTTCTTCATCCTACTTCTAATGATGGCTATATGTGGAGCTCAGGGTAGGATCAAGAGAAAGCATACTTGTATCACATATTTTGCAAAGTCAAAGACTGGATCCACAGAGAAAATCAAAACATACTATCAGATCAAGATGTGCACCAGAATGGTTATGGTGTGTATGGTAAGGTGGATACTAGGCCCGGAATGGGTGCTAGATATTACCATACATATATAAGGTGAGAACTGCGAGTTGATTGTAAGGTGGACACTAGCCCCGGAATGGACACTAGTTATTACCATCTATGATATGGAACTCCTTTTTGCATGATCTCATCTCTCCCCTATTCCTCCTTTATTTTGGACATGGGCTATTCTTCTTTTTTTTCATCATGCCTTGAGCATGTATATATATATATATTTTTTTTTTATATAGCCGATGTCTCTTTTTGAAGGATACTTCTGGAGAGATATGTCACACCACATATGGAGCTTTATTTTTATGAAAAGGATAGATGATACAATGCTAACTTCCAGTGTAGAAGCATAGCAAGGGGAAATAGGTGGGGTGCACATAAATCTTGATCATGAAAGTAATGAAAAGAATTCTCACAAGGGTCACAGAATTTGACAAAGCTCAAAGTAATAACAAGCAACATATGAACCGAAGATTTTTACCTACAAAGATCATATGGCTCAAATGGGACGGAGGCATATCAAAGAGGAGCCTTTCCAAGAGGTTTTGAGTTTTCAAAAATAAATTCCCCAAGGGAGTTAGTCATCAGAGCAAAAGATCATATCATCCAGCCATATCATACTCGTCAATTACTTAGGTGAACATGCTTGTCCTTAAGAAGATTGTGGTTCACAAGCATCAGGCAGATAACAAGGAATAAAACATATGTAAGTCTACTCAGGTACAAACGAGCTGGGTGATCTTTAGCATCATCATTCAAGTTTAGTTTAGAGATAGACATATATAGCTTATAAAACTCAGGAATGATAGAGAGTGAGTTGCCGAGATGCAAACCTGCGCTATGCATGAGAGATGAACCATTAGAGGCTCTTCACAGGAGTGAACTCGTACGGGTCCCGTTCAGGTTCTCAGTAGTGATCAGTTGGCTAGCGCGGAGTGCTCGCAGTGGGTACGTACGGAAACATCGTGCCTGCATTGGGAGAGTCGTGGCTCTTCCCCCACACTGTCTCGAACCTAGATGTCCTCTAAATCAAAGAGACCAAAGTAATGACACAATAGGTGGCTAAACCGGGTTACATGACCGGTGAGCCACTTTATTCAAATTTAAATGTTTCAAACAAAATGATTAGGCGCTTACACACATGCAAAGGAAATAAATGGAATAAAGGGAAACAAAGGGAAATCAAACCTAGACCTAAACTAGCGCCTAATGAACTAAAGCTGGGGCAAATCCCCACTACTCGGAGAGGATATGCTCCTCTCCCTCAGCTACCGCCAACCTCCGCAGCTTTTGGGTCATGTCCTCCTCCAGCTGGCGATACTCACACCTGAGCTCACGGTACTCGTCCCTCTGCTTAGCCAGCTCCTCAACTAGCTTCTCATGTTCTAAGAACAGTTCAGCTAGTCTGGTTGCTAGCTTTGCTAGGGCCAGGGTCTTCTTGGCGCCATTTACCCGGATGTCTGCAATGATCTTGGTGAGGACTCGCTCCCACTGAGGCGGCTTATGGTAGGGTGTACCATAGCCTCCAGTGGTTGTCTTCACTCCGAAGATTTTGCACCGGGTCTGTGGAAGTGGGAACTCGTCCCACACATCCTGCTCATAAGCATGGCAGAAGGCCTCTCCATAGCTGTTGAAGTCAGACCCAATGTAGCGCTCTCCGGGCTTCAAGGGTGGCCCAGGGGGATAGTCGAACAAGACGCGCTTGGCAGCAGTCTTGTTCCCCATGGTGGCCATCCTGACCGGGAAAGAAGGCGGGGAGGAGGAGCCTCGCCGGGACGACTGCACCGGGGAATCGGTACGCACCCTGCGAGTGCTCTCTACACTCCGGCCTCTCTCGGGAGTCATGGCCTCCGTCGATCCCATCACCTCATCCAGGTTGCTGAGGTCGATGAGATGAGAGGGGCTCCCTCCCCCTGAAGTAAGGGGCGAGGCCTCCCTACGGAGCTGAGCGAAACCGTAACCGGCCATGGATGCGGTGATGCTGAGGATGGTGAGGTGGAGGAGATGGATTTCACGATGTGAAAACTCGTCGGGTGGCAGGGAGAAGGTTTCTGGAGGAGAATGAGACGCACACGCGAAAGAAGAAGGGGAGAGGCGGCACCAGGGTTTCGGCCGAACCTGGGTTCGTCCGGCCCCCTGTCGGCCCCTCTGCTCCTCCCCTTTCTCGTGTGGGCTCCAACAAGTCTCAGGATCGACGGCCCAGGTGGATTCCCCGAGATGGAAAGATTGGCTTAGGCTTAAGGTGGAGATAAGGTTGAGGTTGAAAATTCACCCTCCACTATATACCAACCTTGGCCAAACCATGATATATCCATAAAGAATCTGGGGGGGAATCACCATGGCGACGTACTTGGTTTGTCAAAAGTGTAAGCACTTCCGACGGTATTAACGAAGCGTTCGGGTCGCCACAATGGTGCTGTCTTCCTGTGGTCCTTTGCCTACTTCTCTGAAACTTGGCAACTTTTTCTCCTGCATGACCTCGGTCCACAAGATACCCACAGGATAATTCTTCCTAGGGAAACGAGATGAGTCCCAAGAGTACTCAGGATGCGGGTGTCTTGTGATCTCCTGCCTCAACTTACAACCATCTCCTTGCAGACAATGTTGATATGAGGATAAGCTCCGATCTGCAAGGGTAGTGCATATACGAACTCGAGCCCAAAAAGGTATATCGAGGTTGAGGGCAAGCATGATCATCCCAGAGAGGCCGAGGCATTCCCTGGGGTGGTCATGGGACTTGAGGACTATAGCACTGGGGTCGCGGAACTCGGAGACGAAAAGATCGAGCACTAAGGCTAGTGCTTCACCAATAGGTACCGATCTCTGAGTGAACTCAAGCTCAGAAAGACACTCGGCCTTCAAAGAGGATAGAGCATGGACTTCCGAAGGCCGGTGTACGATCTTAAACCAGAGTTCGGACGAAGAGCAAGATTAAACTCGCTCTTACCTTAGGCAGAGGGTTCGATGTTCTTGTCGAGGCGATGAAAACATTCCGAAGTCTGGCCTAAGCTTCCAATGGGGGATTATGGATAAGCTGGAAAGTGCACCTCCCATTGGGCATCGATCAAGTCAGGCACAAAATACGAAGTGCAAGCTTCTCCTGATTGATCGGCATCGATCGATGTGCTCGAGATAAAAAGTGAATGCACTCCATTCGATCGGTAGATGATCGTGCTCCGTCGGTCTTAATGGGTGAATCCAATGGATTATAAAGCAGAGACTGATGTCTTGGTTTATACGAAACTTCAGTGCAAAGCACTTCAGCTCAAACCTTGATGTAGAAACACGATAGGCCTCTCATACCCTCCTTAGGAGTTAGTAGTGAGGATCGAACAAGTCATCCTGGCCAGGAATGGTCGTTCTTTCCGGACTACTTTCTCCGTCCTCCCACGAGACAAAGTCTCGGGGAGAAGGTCTAAGAAGATGCACAAGAGGGGAACCCAAGGGTAGATCTCGTGCCATGAAATCTTTCCCTTAGATTCCTGCTATTCAGGAATGACTTCTTCAGCCAGAGCTCAGAAAGAATGGATATGAAACCTTGGACTCGGCTGACGATGGATCTAGGTGGCTCAACATTTCCTCTGGTGGGTGCCTCATTGACCGGGATACAAGGGGAGCTGAAATCTCGGAGATTATCCAGGATCTCTTTTCCCTCGACAGCATCTAGGTCCACAAAGGATCCTTTGGAGAGAGCATTAAGCCTCATGGCATCATCCTTCTGCAATCCAAACCAGAAGTGCTGAAGCAACATCCAATCGGGAATGTAGAGGACTGGGCAATCTTCCACCGCGGAGGCGAAACGATTCCATGCCATTCCTAGTGATTCCTCCTCACATTGCTCGAAACAGAGAATCTTTGCCCTTAATGAGATGACACGTCATATTGGGAAGAATTGGGAGCAAAAAGCTGCTCTCAACCTTTCCCAAGTAAGGTAGTCTCTACCAAAACAACGATGCCAATCCCGTGCTTCCCCGGAGAGGGATAGCGGGAAACACTCTCTTTTCCGAGCATCCGGTGATTCTCCGGTTTTACCCTGAGTTTCAATCAGACGCTCGTAGTCTCTCACTTGATCAAAGGGGTTCTCATGACTTAACCCCGAGAAGGATAGGTCCTGAGTTAGCTTCATGAGAGAGGGGCGAATCCAAAGGCCAGATGTAAGAGTGGATCTTGACGAAGATGGCTCTGAGGGTTCACTCCTTGAGGGCGGAAGGTGTTTACAATGATAACCTTCCATGGGTAGCGGGGGTAGAGGTAGAAGTAAAGAAAACAAAAAGGCATATCTCAAAAAAAGGGTAACGGGGTTGAAGGTAGAAGAAAAAGGAAAAAGATAAATACGAGGATAGACGGGCTCAAAGGTTAACAACAGCCGTACCCGGCAATGGCGCCGGAAATGCTTGTTGGCATTCCTTAACCTCAACACTAGGTGCCGTGGCAGCGTGAGCATGTAAGAAACTCCCGGGAACACTGACGAGTGCGAACGAATCCGCAAGCGCACGGATACACCGTTGTAGCACTTCTCCCTAGGGGAATGAGTATTCCCATCGGGTTTCGTTCCCTCAGGACGGTGAGTAACCAGAGAGGGTCTATCCAAGGACACCAGCTTTCACTGGGATCGGTCGGGATACAAGAAGCACTTCCTTAAGGGACTTAGCTCTCAAGATGTTATTCTGTCAGGACTTAGTCATCCCCGCGGGGCGACAACACTCTAGGGTGCTGGCAAGCGAGACCAACTTGGTACGCGACGTAAGAGGGTTGACAAAGGGTCCAACAGGCTGTCACCACTATGACCTACCTCTACGCTACAGTCGTACGTGGTCTTCGCAGGAAAACCAGGGCCCAGACACCACGTCTGTACCCTAGATAAATACTATAATGCGGTTACGTCTGTCGACCCGCAACTACACTATAGAAACCGTATAGATACGGTCCCACGAACAAGGGAAAGATCGGAATCAGATCATATCATTGAACTGGGAGCAGAAAGGAAGCTATGGATGCAGCTAAACGAGATACAGCGGACTTACTTAACTAAACAGGATCAGAGCATGCAAACAAGTAAATGAACTACGGCTCTGGCTCTAAAGGATCGAAGCCTTGTGTCATGAAGAACACAAGCCTCTAACTTATGAAGAAGCCACAAACACAAGAACAAATCAATCATGCATGATGTCCACTATAGTCTAAATAAAAATGTTGAAATACTCACTTTGATCTAAATGAAGAACAAGCATCCACGAGGACATCAACTCACTCCTTACCCCTACTCTACCTCTCAACTAATTCTAATCTAGATCTCTCCTCATCACCATTCTACCACAAAGAGGTGAGAATCACCTCTCATGGGCAGAATTGGAGAGAGGGAGAGAGAGCTACACAAGAGAGAAGTGAAACTTGAGAGCTTGGTGGTGTGTGAGAAATGGAGCCCCTCCCCTCCTATTTATAGACAAGGAGGACGCTTTGAGTGCAGCACGTGGACGGGGAGGATCAACCGACCCTAGGTCACCCGGGAATGCAGCCAAGAGCCAATGAGCAACCAGCACGTGGACGGGGAGGATCAACCGACCCTAGGTCGGTTCGGCCGATCCTAGGGTCGGCCGAACCCTCTGGCCGGCCATCTGGCCCGTGCTTCCTCTGGCTCGCTTGCATGTGATGCTGACGTGGCAGCGTATGATTCGTCGAGAGTCCTTCACATGGATTGGTGACATCATGGATCCAGGAGAATCCATGTGGCAGCCCCTGATTGGCCAGCCTTTGAGTGCCTTGGATTGGAGTGGAGTGAAAGTGCATTGATTCCTCCCATTTCTTAAGCTAAATACCTGCATTCGAATAGACATCAACACTAGTGCAAAGTATGAGTTTAAGCACCTATTCTAGTATGGATGTGCAATTCATGCTCAAATTTGCAGGAGTTGACGACCTTGAAAATGGCAAATATTGACCGTCAACAAAGGCCTTTCAATCCACTTGACGGGTGACTTTTACATGTTTCTAGTGTTTGTTCATAAGTTAGAGGCTGGTGTTCTTCGCGAACACGACCCTTTCATCCAGTTGAACAGACATAGGAAAACACGAATCCGTTTGTGTACTTAACCTGGTTTGATCTAATTCGATGACATGATTGTGTTGTATGAAGTCTGTGCTTGAGCTACGGTACTCGGTGTAATTGGCTAGTTTATCTGGTGGCTTGACCTGGGTCACAATAGCCTAGGCCGGTCAAGTCCGGCTAACAACGTAAGCATGGTGCTTGGGTTGCGTAGCTACCTTACTTATGAGTTTATCCCACGGTTTGTCTTGGGGTAGGCCACGGTAGTGACAGCCGTTGGTCCTCTGAAATCCCTCACGTTCGGATAAGTTGTAGGAGTCTAAAATATAACAACAGGAGTTGTGTAGAAGCAACGCGGGAGGTTATCTCCCCGTGGTACCTGGGTGCTCAAGTCAATGTTCTTCAACGCTAGTGTATCTAACTCGTTCTTTCCAGCTTTATGTGTATAGTACATTAGAACCTAGAACTAACTCGTGTGTCGCCTCCTATGCCTAGGACCCTTTAGAGAGAGAGTGAGTGTGTGTGTGATCACACTACCCCATTATCATATTTTTACCCGTGCACTTGAGTGTCTGGTTTATTTCCGTCTATGATCTATACTCATTGCAATAGAGTTGATCTTGTCATTCCGCCAATGCCTTCCTTGGATTCGATACCCTTTGGAATACTCCTTTGGGGAAATGCTACAATGGTACTTCCGTGCGCTTGTGGATCTCTGTAAATGTTAAGATTTACCAACCAGCATTTCTAGTGCTATTACCAGGATGGGTTCCAAACCTATTCTTAGGTGATTGCGTTAAGAAATGTCAACAAGAATTTCTGGCGCCGTTGCCAGGGAAGGCTTAAGGATGACATATCAACACTTTGCATATGTTTCTAATCATGACAGGAATAAAATAGTTCTCAATGCAGGCTAACTTGGATTGTCTTCTTTGTCTATTGATGATTAAGAAAGTAGTGCATGACTGGTTTCGACTTGCCATCGAATTTTACTAAAGATCCTGAGTCACTCGTAAGGAAGGCACGAAATCATTTCGGCTCTCCTTCTCGTGAACATTCGGAAGTCGATCCAGCTTCCTTTGTGCCATCCGCATCAACTTCCATGGCCAACCCTGTCGAGAAGACTCTTCGTGAGTATTCTGCTCCCGCTGCTGACCAGGTGCCGACAGGCCCTGTGATCAACACCGGGAATGGAAACTTCAAGATCAAGACTGGCTTAATTACGATGGTACAGGCTAGCCCATTCTGTGGCAAGCCTAATGAAGACGCGAGCGCCCACCTGCAGAAGTTCCTTGAACTATGCAGTACCTTCACTATACGAGGAGTGGAGGAAGATGCTATTTGTCTGCAACTGTTTCCCTTCTCCCTCTTGGGAAAGGCAAAGCAGTGGTTTTATGCTAACCGTGCAGAGATTAACACTTGGGCAAAGTGCTCCGCAGCATTCCTCGCGAAATTCTTTCCGTTGGGCAAAACCAATGTCCTTTGGGGGTGAATTTCAAGTTTCCAGCAAGCGGCAAATGAGACTATCCCCGAAGCTTGGGAGAGACTCCAGGAGTACATCCTGTCTTGTCCTCATCATGGGATGGACAACTGGCTTATTCTTCAGAGTTTCTATAATGGGCTGACTCCGACAGCCCGAGGCCATATTGATGCTGCAGCTGGAGGGGCTTTCTTCTCTCTTACTATCACTGAAGCTACTACACTGATAGAGAAGATGGTTACCAATCAAGGGTGGAGTGATGATTGACTCCAGCCACGTCAAAGGGGTACACATACCGTCAAGGAAGAGGATATGTTGCACGCCAAGATGGACCTAATGATGAAAAGAATGGATGATCTAGCCAATGAGAAGGCCGCCATGGCCACCACTACTCAAGCTATGGATGCTCGCATGACTTGCGAAGTCTATGGTAATACTGGGCATTCAGGGAATTACTGCCCTACTACTCAGGAGGATGTGATGTACATGAACGGTAACAACAATGGTTATCATCCACAAGGAGGTCAAACGTGGAATCATTCGCGCCCTTATTATCAAGGAGTAATCAAGGTAATTCTTTCAACCTAAACCAACCTTCCTTGAAAGATCTAGTCTTTGGGCAAGCTAAGAATAATGAAGGCTTTAATAAGAAAATAGCTGCCTATGATAAGGCCTTTGAGAGCCTTAATGTTAAAATTGATAGCCTTTCTTCTGCTCTTAAAGACCAGTTGAGCTTTAATAAGATGATAGAAACCCAGTTGGCTCAGTTAGCTGCCTTGGTTCCCTCTGCTGAAGACGGGAAGATTCCGGGGCAACCCGTGTCCTCCTGTGAAAATGTTTGTGTAGTGTCCACCAGATGGGGTAAGCATTCTGGGCGGACACAAGCCACTAACTATGCAGGGAAGCCTATACAGCAAATACTTGACCCATGGGAATCTTCAACAATCTCACACAAGAAAGATCCTGGTTATCCGGCTATCACCTGCAAGATATACTACCAGAAGATTAAGCATGCTCTCTGTAACCTTGGTGCAAGTGTTAACCTTATGTCCAATGTCATGTTTGAACAATTGGGGTATCTAGCTCTAACTCCAACTGCGACAGCCGTCCAACTTGCTGATGCATCAATCCGATATCCAGAGGGGATCGTAGAGAATTTATTGGTATTCGTCAAAGGTTCATGCATCTTTGCGGATTTCGTGGTCCTTGATATGCAAGATGATGAGGGAATGCCTCTCATTCTTGGGAGACCGTTCCTGAGTGACACCAACGCAAGAATCAATGTGGGAGCCGGAACGATCCGATTCCGCATTGGGAAGAGGAACTTGATGTTCCGATTTCAAACACCAAAAGAGAAATGCTATACACTGCAGGGCTAAAATGAGCAATCAGGGGCATGGGCGGAGCTACAGCCCCCGCGACTTCCCACCACTCCAACAAAGCCTAAGAAAACAAGAAGGGTGTGGTGGGAAATATAGAAGTCATCTCCATCAATTTCTCGGGAATGGGGTGACGAGTGGAATTAATCACCGAGAAATGTCTCGCCCTCAGACATAAAAAGATGAGTCCTTTTTGCCAAAAGGTAAAATTGGTATTTATCCCATATTTCCCTTCCAAAATTTTATTTGATTTTTCCAAATGCATATTTGAATTTGCCAACCTTGCATCTGCATGCTAGATTTTTTCTAGCCAATTTCCCTTTTCAAATAAAATTCTGAAAATAACTTCTTGAGTGGAAAATCAAAGAATAATTTTTTGAGCAACATTTTGGGCGAATCTGGACCTAGACATCTGGGCAGGACATCAGGTGGCCGTTAGGGAGCCGTTGCAAAAAGTTGGAAGCAGGCGGGCCCGGCAGGGGGTCGACCGACCCCAGGGGTCGGCCGACCCTGGCCAATGGTCTTGTGGGCCCCGCCTCTTCCAACGGCTCCTAGCCGTTGCCCTTGTCCTCTACCCTGGTGCCTGGCTCGGTTGCCTATAAAAAGAAGGGGGTTTGAGGGGTTTTCTTCACCCATTCACTCATTTCCATCACCCTCTCTCCCTCTTTGCTCTTGCTCTTTGGTTTTCTTGGATTTCTTGCTCAAGTGGAAGTGTCAAGCACTCTCTCCAATTTGTCGCTGAATATTGAATATTGGTGGAGCAAGCTCGGTAAGGATTTCATTTTGATTTCACTAACCCATCACCAAGTTGCTTGTGTTGTCCCATTGTTGTGCAAGATGAGTTGGATTACTGGTGCGTACCGGAAGGTGACCCGCTCACGCCGTTCTAGAGACGGTGAGGGCTCGTCTCACCACTCCGGAGCTACACCAAGTCCAATGTCAACCGACCGTGAAGAAGAGGAAGAGCTACCTACGCCACGAGCCGAAGGGGTGATCAACACCGATGCCGCCTTCATCGACTTGAGGGACGACCGGGAGAGACAGGCCTATGCTCTCATCAAGGATCGAGTCTTCGCCAACACCAAGGAGTTCGACTCGGCCCTTCTCGAGAAAATAGGTATGGACTCCAAGTTCGATTCCATTTGGCATGCTCTTGGTTGGGAGAACTTTGTTCTGGTGTGGGAGATCGGTTCTAGCCCTCTCACCATTCAGTTCCTCTGTACTCTTCGGGAGGACGAGGCCAGTATTACGTTTCGTTTCCATGGAACGTCGTATCGAGTCTCATGGCATGATCTTAGTTGTGGTCTCGGTTTTCATCGTCGTTGTGCTATTTCTCTCGATCAAGCTTGCAGTGATTTTATTCGAGATATTTTTTGGGAAGAGATTTCTGGTCGGCCTGTCCGTGGCAAGTTAGCACCTCGGTGCAACAATATATTGCATCCTACTCTCTGACTGTGGCACAAGTGGCTCGCCATCACTCTCTTTCCGAGGGATGATGTTCGACCCGTGCACACAGACGAGATGAGGATATTATACGCCGCGGTCAGACGAATCAAGATCGCCCCAGTGCAAGCTATGATTCGGCAGTGGTTAACAAATTTTAGGATGACGGGTTCTATTGAGTGTACGTCCCCGATCACACATATCATTTCGGGTCTTGGTATTTCACTAGGGGCTAACGTTCCCTACATCGATTCTCCCCGGGCCATGATAGATGAGGCATATCTGATTCAAGGACATACTCTTAAAAAGGGCCCGGATGATTCCTTGGTTTTCTTTTACCCTGGCCACGCAAACCAGATTCGGTTACCTAACCCGGATTTCCGTTTGTACGGCCAAGGGCCACTGACCGTTCCTCCTGAGGAACCTCATCGTTCTAGTGTTTCTGGAAACAGGGTCACTAGGAGTGCAGCGAGGAGGGTAGCGACAGCATAGCAACCGCCACAACATCCGCCGCCACAGCCATCACCTCAGCCACAGCCTCAGCCTACACCACCACTGCCTGGCGCATGGGCCTCGGCCGGGTACATGTCTAGAGTTACACCCGGATATGCCCCCGGTTGGGACCAACCCATGAGTCAGCCGGGTGCGAGTAGCTCGACCTGGGCTAGTGCAGGGAGTGGTGGGTGGGTTCGGCCCACTGGTGCTACCTACGGGGACTCGTCCTTATCGTCCGGGTTGCGCTCGTCATCTCGTGGGGCCACCCTCACTCAGCAGATGAGCGAGCTCAACATCCGTGTCGGTACTATGGAGGAGACGATGCACCAGCAGGCTGAGTCCACTTGGGACTGGCAGCGTACGACGGGCGAGAGGATTCACACCATGGAGCAGAGACAGCTGCGATAGCTGGGGGAGCAGAGGGCTTACCACGCATGGTTGGGATACCACCCTCCACAGCAGTGAGCCTGAAGCTAGCTTGAGGGAGGACCCCCATTCTGAGGTAACTTATATCTTTTACTGTTTTCAGAACCCCATATGCTAAAAACACATAAAAATCTGAAAAAGTTAAAAAGACCAAAAATATGTATTTGCTTTCTTAAATTAGTTTGTTTTCATATGCGCGGTAAGAGTGTTCTTATTCTCCATGGTTGAAATGATGAATAGTTGCTCTGTTTATTTCTCTTGTATGCCTTGTTTACAACTTAGTATCCTATCCAAATTTTGAGTTTGTTGGCTAGTATGATCGAACCTGAGCTTGAAATTTGTGGGTAGCAAAAAAAAGCATGATCTTTGCCTAAGTTGTTGCGAGGTATGAAATGGTATAATAGAGTTGCTATGAGCTAGTACTATGTGATGTTTGATATTCGGAGTTTTTTGAAAAATGTTAAAATGATAAGTTCCTCAATGATAAGAAAGTCCTATCCAAGGCCATATGTAGATTTTAGCTTGTGTTAAACCTCCACATATGCTACCTGATTTCTTCATTGAGTCTTGTCGAATTGTTGTGACCCTCGGCGAGTAACTTGTCATACTCCTATGATCAAGATCACGTACACACCACCATATGCGAAACTTCTACACTGGAAGTTAGCAACCATCATTTCATCCATTCCCCATCCATTCCACAAAATAAAGCTCCGCGCATGTTCCATGATTACTCTCCCTCCAAAAAAAATATTCAGCAAGGACTATGGGCTATGTAAAAAAAAGAAACATGTTCAAGGGCATGCATAAAAAAAGAAAGCATAAAGAGACATAGCCCAAGTCTCAAAAATTTTGAAAAGGAGGAGAGTAAAAATCATGCAAAGAAGAGTTCATTATCCATCCACCATACACACACTTTTGCACATCTTGATCAGGGTGTATGACTTGTTCTTCCAAGGATCCGGTTTTCGACTCGACAATATATGAGAAACAGGTATGCCACATGTTTTCCCTACCTACAGCTCCACGTATCAGCTTATTAGGAGTAGGTAGTGAAAGAAGGCAAACCAAAGCCTTGGTGAGGAATCATACACATTGAGCGATCCGAGAGTATCATTTGAGGAACTTTGATTTCTTTTCAAAAACCTGCAAAACCTACGGATTGATAACTGATCAAGGTACATGTGATTAGTAATCTTTATACAACCATTCTATCTTTCAACCGCCCAAGGCAGGTGAAGCTACATACCCCATATCAATCAAGTGAAAGGTAAGATCAACGCCAACTTCTTCAACTCTTGATAGAGTACCTAGCTGTATCTTGTTATACATTAGGAATACAACATCGTAGCAACTCCTGATCAACAAACCTAAGTCCTTAATCTCTTGCTCGGGACGAGCAAGAGGCTAGCTTGGGGGAGTTGTTGACGGCTGTTAAGTACCTACTTTAGCTGTCAATATACTCATGAATAAAGCAGCATAAGGCATTTCTTACACATATTTAGTTAAGAATAATGTAGTTCCACTTATCCTTGGAGATTATTTGATTGCAGGAAAATAAGCAAGAAAAGAGTGCCAAACTCACCTTCTAGGGTCCATGCCACATCACCTCATCCTAGGTGGGCTGCCAACAAGGATGCCATGCATGCAAACCTGCCAACTAGGGAGCCATGCATGCATGCCATGCAAGCAATCCAAGTGAAGCAACCCCCGACGAATCAGAGTGTGACACGTGGACTTCACATGGATCCATGGGCCCACAAAGGCAAGCAAATCGCACCAAAACAGGGTGGACACCGGAACCGACCTAAGGACCCACAGGGCAGCCTCCAGGAGGAAGCACACCTCGAGTGGGGCCCACAGGGGGTCAGTCGAACCGACCTTGAGGCCGCCACTCAGGGGCTTCCACATGGTGGCTCTCCATTGGTCCTTGGCACCTTCCCCGGGGTGTTTGCCTCCATTCTTCACTGGTGCACAGGCCTATAAATAGAAGGAGAGGGGGCTCACTTATGGGATATCCACACTTGCAACACCTCTCTCACTTTTAGTCTCAAGGCTAGGAGGTAGGCTAGAGTAGTTCTAATTCAGTTTCAAGTCTACTTTGGGATCTAGGTATGAGTTGTCTTGTGTCTTATTTCATTTGTATGACTTTGACCTACTTCAGTTATTTATCTATTTCATATAAAGTTGTGTTAGTATGCATGAGTGATTTGTTCATGTGTTCTTCACCTGTTCATCATTTAGAGGCTCCTATTCTTGATGAACAAGGCCTTTCGATCCACTTGATGGGTGACTTTTACATGTTTCTAGTGTTTGTTCATAAGTTAGAGGCTCATGTTCTTCGCGAACACGACCCTTTGATCCAGTTGAATAGACATAGGAAATCATGAATCCGTTTGTGTACTTAACCTGGTTTGATCTAATTAGATGACATGATTGCGTTGTATGAAGTCTGTGCTTGAGCTACGGTACTCGGTGTAATTGGCTAGTTTATCTGGTGGCTTGACCTGGGTCACAATAGCCCGGGCCTGTCAAGTCCGGCTATCAACGTAAGCATGGTGCTTGGGTTGCGTAGCTACCTTACTTATGAGTTTATCCCACGGTTTGTCTTGGGGTAGGCCACAGTAGTGACAGCCGTTGGTCCTCTGAAATCCCCCACGTTCGGATAAGCTGTAGGAGTCTAAAATATAACAACCGGAGTTGTGCAGAAGCAACGCGTGAGGTTATCTCCCCGTGGTACCTGGGTGCTCAAGTCAATGTTCTTCAACGCTAGTGTATCTAACTCGTTCTTTCCAGCTTTATGTGTATAGTACATTAGAACCTAGAACTAACTCATGTATCGCCTCCTATGCCTAGGACCCTTTAGAGAGAGAGTGAGTGTGTGTGTGATCACACTACCCCATTATCATATTTTTACCCCTGCACTTGAGTGTCTGGTTTATTTCCGTCTATGATCTATACTCATTGCAATAGAGTTGATCTTGTCATTCCGCCAATGCCTTCCTTAGATTCGATACCCTTTGGAATACTCCTTTGGGGAAATGCTACAATGGTACTTCCTGCGCTTGCGGATCTCTGTAAACGTTAAGATTTACCAACCAGCATTTCTGGCGCTATTACCAGGATGGGTTCCAAACCTGTTCTTAGGTGATTGCATTAAGAAATGTCAACACACCTTCCTTGTAATCTTCCTCGAAATATTCATCCATACTCATATATTGGGTTGTGGTCAAGGAGGTGAACACAAAAAAGATGTATTTGGGTTTGTGGGTGGATATCCGGCGAGGTTTGCAAAATTCCCAATGTGGAAACTCACAATGCACGGATAGAAATGGCTAGCATAATGATAGGTACACAAAAATGGAATGACCAGCTTCTTAGTCTCGAGCCAGAGAAATCAAGCCTTGAATTAATGCACCCAAAAATAGATCTTGTATACTACGGTTTTTGCACTTAATTGAATATAAGGCTTCGGATAGGTAGAGCAAAATGCAAGTGGTATTAAAGACAAGGTTAGCATATCTTTTAAGAAAAAAAATAAATGATCTTTGATTCATTCCAAAAATGAGAGCAATGAAAAACAACTATGGGACTTAAGTTATCATAACCTCCACAAAATATTAGGCTAGCATTAATTTAAATTTCAGGTCATATTAAAGAGAGCACTAGATTAATCGTATAAAAACCAAGCACAAGAATGATCAAAGTGGCAACAATCATCATATATCCATAAGTAAGAGCATACAAGATATCATCATGGTGAGCTCAAGGTGACGGTGATTATTGTTGAAAACAAAAAAACCAAGGTTGTACTCCTAGTAGCCATGTTATTCTATAGAGAGATATACAAAGGTTGCATCTAATGTTGTGGAAAGCATAAACATATGCGCAGACATATAGAAAGACAAGGACAAAAAGAGGGTTGAGGAACTATTACCGTCCTTTGATGCTTGAAGTGTAGCATGGCTTCCCCCATGCTTGAGCATTGTGCTTAACATGGAAGAAGAAAATTGTCATCTCGTGGCAACCGTGATCCTTGTACTCCATGCGGTCTTCTCATGTCCACCAAATCCTCCCCCATGCTTAGCATGTTGCTAGGCATAGAAGATGATGAACCATCTTGAAGTCCCACCACCATGTGTGGATCGTCATACTCTTCACTTTGTCTTGATTGTCCTCCAACGTCCACCTTTTGTCACAAGCCTCCGTCCCAATCGTTTCTTACACCATCTTCACCTCCTTCCATGTTGTCCCTCATTGCTGGTTCATCTTCCATGAATTTTTCTTATACTTCCAGAATAGAACATGTACTGAACTGTTGCTCCATTGCAAAGTGCTCAAAATTCTCTTTCCAATGAGTGGTCATTCATCCCTATCGGACTTCGAACAAAGGAGTTATGCCCTTTTACTCCGTGAGTGCAAGCTGTCACGGGCTGATTTCAGAACGTGTGACACCCAAAGATTTGGTTGTAACTCCTTGCACGGGTCTCCTATAATATTGAATCTTGATGTGTTGGAAAGAAGACTTAATGGAGCTCCTCAATGTCCAATTTTCTCTTTTGTACACTTCTGAATGTGTGCTTAATCTTGATGAAAATAGAAGCGCTTCTTTCGGGATTTTAAAGGTGTTGACGATCTTATTTTCATCTTTTATTACAAACTCATGGGAGCGATTTGTCATGCCTGCAAAACAATTCTAAAGCACAGAGTACCCCCGAGGTGATGGTCGAGAATACTCACTCTATGCTATCAAACCAAAGACATCACCTAAGATCTTAACTTGTGGCATAGTTAATCTAGTGAAAAAAGTTAAAACCTAACGGGTGTATGTGTGTGCAAGTGTGTATGCAAATGAAAGGATGGTATAAAACAAAACAACGTTTACACCAAATTCTAAGCTCCATGCTTATAAAGTGGTTGCCAAACTTCTCCATTACCATAAAGATTTATTAACCATGGTCAAAACACCATGCTTATCCCAAAGTTAACAATTCTTTATGGTGTAAGATAAGTAGGGCGCATTGCAAAGTTTAAAAACCAACCAATGCAATATGATAGCAAGGTATATAAAACTGAATGATGGTGGTCTTCAATCACGTGTAAACACCATGTTCACACAAGATTGCAAAGGTAAAATACTGTCAGGGGGTGAGACCTGGACAGATCCGCTAGGGGGTTACCCTAGAGGTTTGCAGGTTAATGGAGGATCGGGACCTAAGAGCGTAGGTGGTTATGCACGTGGTGCACACAGAGCTAGGCAAGTATGGTGGCGAAGGACAGGGAGACAAGGATTTATACTGGTTCAGGCCTCCGGAGAGTAAAACCCTACGTCCATTTGTGGTGGATTATGCGAGGATGAAGATGAGTTGTCCCTGTGCATGGAACCCTAGGCCGCCTTATATGGGGGGACGGGCTAGGGTTTGCGTGCGCAGGTCGGTTGACCCGTGTCGGGGTCGGTTACAACTGTGGGAAGCTTATCTCCCGGATTACAAGGAGTATCCCGTGATACTCGGAGCTACAAGCGGCAGCGCGCCAGGTCGTCGTGTCTTGTCTTGCATGCCAAGGCTTCGCGGGTCTTCCGGGAGCTTGATTAGGTCGCTGGGCCCACATGTAAGGTCGGCGAGTCTTCTGGAAGGTCGGGTCCACTTGTCAGGGGCCTCTGGGACCCTGGCCGGTAGGGACCCATGGGTACCCATGTCTCTCAAGCCCCCGATCGACGTGTAGGCGTAGCGGCCGAGGCGAGGTTGTGTCGAAGAGCAGCAGAGGTGCGGCACTGTCGAGGTCATGAAGGGTGCACGGGGATCAAAAAAGAAAAGAAAACCCCTCCGATGCGGCACGAAGTGGAACGCCGAGCTTCTAGGTCGAAGGACCATAAGGTCGTAGTGAAGACGAGGCGTAGATCTTACAGAACCGCCGACCTGACCTGAATGAGGCATGTTGTAGCAGCAGTCATGACCTTCAGAAAGGTCAACAAGCCTACCAAGGGTAGGTCGAGCAGAGATGTGATGGAACCATGCTTCCATTAGGTCGAAGCGACCCAAAGAAAATAGGGTGTCGAAGACGCACTAGTGTGGTAGCCCCCGAGCAGTAAAGCGACCAGTATGGCCGGTTTGATGCTCTGAAGAAGAAGAAGAAGAAGAAGAATTAGCCGAACCTACGACCTTCTGCTTAGGAAATAGACGCTCTTGTAGGGTCGATGCTAGAGGACAAGAGCTCCAGAATCTTTGCAGAGAGTAGCAGGCGATAGATCTGTCGTAACCAGAGTCACAAGTGCACTGTACGGTCACAGGCCAGCATACTCATGAAGCACAGGTTACTGCCATCCGCAAAAGACAAAGGTGCCTCAGTGTGCAGTTAGGTAGGGGTCAGGCGCGCTGATGTCTTTTCACAGGCAAACAGTGACCTCGTGCTCCACGAGGATATAGTGTCTTCGAGGATAAGGACGCCACGCAAGTTGGCCTTGCGAGTAAGACTGAATGCAGATGCCTGTTGGTTTAAATAGGTGCCCAAGGCTTCAAGCAAACCGCACCAATCTTCAAAGGGGATCCAAGATGACCCAGTGTAGTAATCTTGCCACGCCGTGGGCTTGTGTCCGCCCACCAGAGTGTAGAGGTGATGTAGTTCGTGCTTGGAGCTAGAAGAATGCTTGCGGGGCTCAAAGAACTCGATTGGCCTCTTCTCCCAGCCTCACCTAGGAGCCCGGAAGGAGTATGAAGCAGCAGTTGCATCGTCAGCCCTGACACTTTCAGGCCTGATGTGATGCTGGAGAGCACTACGCTCCACCCGGCGAGGTTGGTGTTAAAGCTCGGACCTTCTGTGATCTTGTGGCAAAGCTCAGACTTGATGCTGGGCACCACAGGAGACCAGTTGGTGCGAGTAGAGGTGGCTGTGTGGCAGCTGCCTTCACAGTGGCTGTGGAGGTCATCGAGTAGGTCCTGAAGCCAGAAGAAAGCTTGCGACAAGCCTCATTAGTGTAGATTGAGTCGTAAGCACTTTGGAAGGTGATTCAGGACCTTTATGATCTTTGTATTTTGTAATTTGGCCATGGGCCAAACTCCTTGTAGCTTATGAAGCTGTAAATATAGATTTGCATGAGCAGAATCATGGCTTTAGTAGTTTGTAAGGGCGCCCAGGCTGCAATGGTACGGATACCAAGGTCCCAGCGGGGCTGTAATAGCACGCCGACCTTCAGGAGGCCTTCCGTAGAGACAAAGGGTCCGTGTCAACCTGGGTCGGCACGGCCGTTATGCAGTGACACAACGCAGGTAGTCAACCTGAAAAATCCTAGGTCTTAAACGACCTAGAAGGCAGCAGGGCCTTAGCAACCTCGGGGAGGTGCTACTTGACCAAGAGGTCGCCAACGGGCAGTGGAGCCATTAAGCACGGGGCCGTTGGTGCAGCCATTTAAGGCAACGTTAATAGGTAGCAGGACCTTAGCGACCTTGGGGTGGTGCTACTTGACCCGGAGGTCGCCAACGGGCAGTGGAGCCTTTAAGCACAGGGCCTTTGGTATAAACCAGCCACGGGAGCTGAGGTGATCCAGTAGGTAGCAGGACCTAGGAGCCAGGGGGTGTGAACCCGATAGTGAGTGCTGAGGCGACCTACCAAGCGGTAGTACCTATCGACCTTGTGAAGGTGTTATCATAGACCCGGAGGTCGTAAGAGGCCAAAAGACCTTGAAGAAAATGATGGGGAAGGGGCTTGAAGTAGGGCATAACGCGTCCATGGACGCTGGGCCGTTGGGCAGAAAACCAACGGGCATGGATTCTCGCACGGCTCAAGCCGTCACTGCCTGTGGCCGTTTAGGCCGAAAGAGCCGTTAGGCAATGTATCCGTTGGGTCGCTGGTAATGTCACCGAGTCCGAGGGGATGTTTAGGGCGCCACGGCCCACTGCGCTGAGGCGGCCCAGTTATAAAAGGGTGAGTGAAGGGCCGAGGACCCCACTCGCTTCATTCCCCGCAACAGCTAGGGTTTCTAATCCGCCGCCAGAAGCTCTAGCGCATAGATTCGCCGGCTTCGCCGTGCTTAGATCCAACGCGTCCAGCGCCGCCGTATGCACCAAAAGTCCCTGGTGGTGTTTAGAGCTAGATCCACCGGCTTCGAGGAAGAGGAAATGGCCCCAGAGCTTGCGCCGGCCCCGGAGAAGGTGTGGGAGCACTCGACAGTGACGGAGGCGCAACTCAAGGAGCTGGTGGAGCGCGGGCTGCTAAAGCCCAGGGAGCAGGTGGGGTGGAGGCCCGCCGCCGGCGAAACGTTCCCCTCCGAGGGAACTGGGAGACCGTCGCCTTCGTCTCGTATGTCGAGCGCGGCTTTGGGATCCCGGCGGGCGACTTCTTCCGCGAGCTTCTCCACTTCTACCGCATCGACCTGGTGCATCTCATCCCCAACGCCATCACCACGGTATCCTCGTTCATCCACCTTTGCGAGGCGTACCTGGGGATACCGCCACATTTCGACCTGTGGCAGTAATTCTTCGAGGTGAAGAAGACGGGGAAGAACGACGTCGTTGGCGCCGTCGGCTTCATGCTACGCCGCCACATGAAGACGGTGTACATCAACATTGAGCTACCGGACAACACCCAAGGCTGGAGGCGGGGCTGATTCTACATCGACAACCCCAAACCAGCGCTAGCAACCAGGTCGGGGCTCGCGCCAGTCCCGGTGCCAGAGTGGTCCAACCAGCTGACGTCGCAGGAGATGGACGTCATCAAGCCGCTGCTGGAGGACCTCAAGCAACGGAAGGAAGAAGGGCAGACTAGTAGGGCGGTGGCCATCAGTTTCGGCCAGAGGCTGCTGCAGCCGATCCAAGATCAGGTGCACCCGGCCTACGAGTATTGGGGTTAGACCGACCCAACCCGCGTACAGCAGCGAAAGGTCTCCAAGCAGGAGATGGTGGCGCGAGTGAGGGAGTTCTTCAACGGGGTGATTTGGAACTGGACATGCCCCAAGGCGTTCTCCCTCACACGGCCTACGGACGTGGTATGTCGCTGATCGACCTTGATTTCTCTGTTGTTATTGCATTTCCCTTGTTATGAAACAAAGGTCGACTATTTGCAGGGTCGTGAAGGTTTGTTCTGGTGTCCGGCTCCCCTCACGGACGAGGGAGAGCGCAGCTTCAAGGTCCGGGCGGCAGGGGACGTGAGGGCTCCGCCGCCGGAATTATTGGAGAACTACCTCTCCGACTCATCGGTGGGGGGTAGCGATGATGAGGATCCGCCCGTGGCGAACTCTGCGCCGACGACTCGTCATACGCGGTAGGCCACCGCTAAGATCTCGGCGCACAAGGGCGTCAAGATCATCTCCACCACCATCGAGGTGGAGAAGAAGAAAAGGAAGAGGAAGGACGTCACTGCGTTGTCGGAGATGGCAACGACTAACACCGAGGTCGTTTCTGAGGAGCAGGACGATGCACTGTCGTGCGACGTCGCCAGAGGATCAGGTGACATAGCGGCCGCGGGAGGGGACGGCACCGCGCTCGGTGTTGTAAGTGAGCAACAGCCGAAGTCGAGTGCAGGAGGCGTGAGCGACCAAGGGTTGCAGAAGATGCCAAGGCGGGCGCCGCCTAGGCCGATGTCGGTGAAGTTGAAGACCGACAGCAGGTACGTTAGAGAGCTTGATTGTATGCTTTTTATTCATCTGTGGTGCTTGTTGAGTGCGTCGGTGGTGATGAGATTTGTGTGGTTTGGGCAACGGGGTTCCTGCTGCATCGGGCAGCAGCAAGAATGCCTCGGGCCAAGAGGCCTTCGGGCGGAAGGTTGAGAAGGTGCCGGTGTGGCAGTCGCTGGCGACCTCAGGCGGGGACATCACCAGCGAGGTCCCTGAGACCGTGGGGACAACACCATCAGCGGCAGCCAAGGTCGCTGCTGAGAGTGTGCAGCAGGAGGAG
The DNA here is from genome assembly GCA_036936925.1 of Cenchrus fungigraminus. Lineage (NCBI taxonomy): Eukaryota > Viridiplantae > Streptophyta > Magnoliopsida > Poales > Poaceae > Cenchrus > Cenchrus fungigraminus. The sequence goes on along the minus strand of CM072775.1, from coordinate 6,772,263 downwards.
GGCTCGCGCCAGCAAGACCTACCGGGGTCAGATCTGCTGGAGACGCCGCGGCAGAAACCGGAGGTGGAAGCGGGGAAGCCGAACAACAACGGTGCCTTTACACCGGTACTCCGTGGGAGAATGATGTCTGGGCCGATGCCAAGGACCTTGATGACTTTAAGGCGACACAGGCAACCATCACGGAGGAGGCGAAGACGATCGGCCGCACACTTATGGTGAGCTGGTGTTTTCTTTAGGGCTAAGACTTTTTAATTCCCCAAAGCGCACTATCTTGACGATCTTGCATAATGTATTGATGCAGACCCTTGCAGAACGGGCATAGGGTAGAGCGACCCTGTTGACGGAGGGCGCCAAGCTTCACGCGGAGCTGACAATGACCCGGGAGGCCGTGCTTCAGGCCAAGACGGAGGCCGCAAAGGAAGTAAGGAGCCTCAAAGACGAGGTGATCTTGAAGGACCAGGCCATCGAGGCCTTCAAGCAGGAGCTTGAAGCTACAAAGGTGAAGGCGAAGGAGATGGAAGGCAATCTGAAGAATGCCACCGCAGCTACGCCGAAAGACGCCCTTTTGGTCTTTTTTTTGTTTAACCGTCGTGGTAACACTTTCTTGACCTCGCCACTTGCAGAGGCCAAGAAAAGGGAGACTGCCCTGAAGAAGGACCTCAAGGAGTCGAAGGAGCAGGTGAAGATCCTCAAGGAGAAGCACAAGGAGGTCGTCGCCAGTGAGTCTTACTTCACCCGTAAAGCTGCTTATGAATTTGGGGCGCGCAGGGATCTAGAGATCGACCTTGGCCGGGCGATGCAAACCCTTATTTATCACCAAGAGATGGCTGCAGATCTTGAGAAGGAGCTGGATGACCTCAAGGAGGCCGTCGAGTATCTCGTGGACGTGTATGCCCCGAAGGTCGAGGGTGGTCCATAGGAACTCGTCACACGGTTGGAAGACGCAGAAGGTCGCATAAAGACCTTGCTAGTGGACAGCGGCAAGCTTGCTGCTGCTACGGCACTGGCCACGGTGAAGCATCATGAGCCGTCATTCGACCTGGAGAAGGTCAAGGAGGAGCTCACCTTGTCGCAGCTGGTGGCCAGTGAAGAGATTCAGGCCGCCGCGGAGGAGGTCATGAAGAAAATAGACCTGTAGGCATAGCTCAGAACTGGCAAACAGTTAGTAACAATGGGCCACGGACCCTTTTGATTTAATATAAATATTGCATGAATGAAAAAGGCATGTCACGTGATCCCTTATTTGACTTTATATACTCTTTATAAGAACGTAAAGGTAACGAAGTTGCGAGACCCCTTTTCCTCCGCTAACCCAACTCAGTGGAGGAACGGCTTGCCAACCACACGGCTCGACGTTGGAGGCTTAGGAGCGGCCGGCACGCGGAGGGGGTCGGGGACCCAGGGTCAAGCAACCCCACGACCTAGAAATTCTTATAAAATGCATAAGAAGCTGTGGTAAAGGAACACTTGTAAAGGGAGAGGTAGAAACCCCAGGTCGAGCGACCCTTAGATTGGCAAAGCCAAGCCCCCGAGCGTGAAGGGTCGTGCTCAAAGCCAAGCCCCCGAGCGTGAGGGATCCGGTTTTAAACCAAGCCCCTGAGCGTGTCGAAGGGGAGGGGTGCACAGAAAACAAACAGGTTGAAAGAGCAATCTTTATTGTCATTTTGAATTACAAAGGATAGAGTACATAGCTTTGTTGTGATACAAGGCTCCTAAGGATAGAAGTGACGCAAGTGCTCGATGTTCTAGGGGTTAGGAACACCCTGGCCATCAGCCCATTGGAGGCGATAGGTCGCTGGTCCAATGACCTCCTTAACTATGAAGGGGCCTTCCCAAGGCCCAGAGAGCTTGTGCATATCCTTGGTGTTCTGGATCCGCCGCAAGACTAGGTCGCCAACATTGAAGGAACGTTCCCGCACATTGCGGTCGTGGTAGCGACGTAGCTGCTGCTCATGGCGAGTGTGGCGCATGAGCGCAGCCACACGGTGTTCCTCGACGCTGTCGAGGTCGAGCCGGCGTGTTTGCTCTACTTCTCCTTCGTCTAAGTGCTGGATGCGAGGAGCACCGAAGGCCACATTGGTGGGGAGGATAGCCTCTGATCCATAGACTAGGAAGAAGGGTGAGTACCCTGTAGCCAAGCTGACGTGGGTCCTGAGACCCCAGAGGACGTGAGGGAGCTCTGAGAGCCACCTGGTGGCGTAAGGCGCTGAGCCGTCGAAGATACAATCTTTTATGGCCTGTAGAACCATGCCGTTGGCCCGCTCGACCTGGCCGTTGCACCCCGGGTGTGCCACCGAGGAGTAGTATATGTCGATCAGGCTGTCTTGACAGAAGTCCCAGAATTCGGCTCCTGTGAAGGCCGTGCCAAGGTCGGTGACAATCCTATTTGGCACCCCAAAGTGATGGGTGATCTCCTCGATGAATCTAGCCGCTTCTTTCGACGTGACGCTGGATACGGGGCGGACCTCGATCCACTTGGTGAAGTTATCCACCGCCATGAGTATGTGCTTGTATCTGCTGGGGGCGGTCTTGAAGGGTCCCACGGAGTCGAGACCCCAAACTGCGAAGGGCCACGACGGAGGGATGGTCCTGAGGGCCTGAGCCGGGAGGTGCTGCTGCTTAGCGAAGAACTGGCACCCCTTGCAACAACGTACAAGTTCTTGGGCATCGGCCAAGCCCGTGGGCCAGTAGAAGCTAGACCCGAAAGCCTTGCCTACCAGGTTGGAAGAGGCGGCGTGGTTGCCGCACTCACCACCGTGGATCTCGTCCAAGAGCCTGAGGCCCTCGGACCGCAGGATGCACCTCATCAGTACTCCGGTGGAAGCGGACCTCCAGTAGAGTTCCTTGCCGACGATGACGTAGTTGGCACTATGCCTCGTGATCTTTTCTCACTCTGCCTTGTCCTCAGGTACTCGATGCTCGAGGAGGAAGGCAATGAAGTCAAGGCGCTAGTCATCTTCGGCGTCGACCATGAGGATCTCGCGACCTTTAGGCGAGGTAAGCTCGTCATCAAGCGACTCTGGGTCGGGGATGAGCTTGATGGATGGCTTGCGTAGGTCCTGGATGAACACTCCAGCCGGAACCAGAGCGCGCTTGGAGCCAAGCTTGGAGAGGACATCCGCGGCGACGTTGTTGTTGCAGCAGACGTGGTGGAACTCGAGCCCTTCAAAGTGACACTCGAGCTTGCGCACCTCAGCACAGTATGCATCCATCGTATCCTTCCTACCTTCGGAGTCCTTGCTGACTTGGTCGATGACGACCTTGGAGTCGCCGTAAGCCGGGAGGCGCTTTATCCCGAGGGAGACGGTGATGCGGAGCCCGTGGATGAGGGCCTCGTACTTGGCGCTGTTGTTGGACGCCTTATAGTGGATCTACAGGACGTACTGGTGGTAGTCGCCTTTAGGGGAGATGAACAAGACACCCGCGCCTGCCCCTTTGAGGTTCAGGGAACCGTCGAATTACATCTTCCAATGCTCAGGTCGCTCCGCCGGTGGAGGCTGCTGGATCTCTGTCCACTCCGAGACAAAGTCTGCGATGACTTGGGACTTGATGGCCTGCCTAGGGCAAAACTCTAGGTCATACTCACCTAGTTCGATAGACCACTTGATGACGCGCCCAGAGGTGTCACGACTCCGTAGGATCCCGCCAAGGGGAAAGGCCGAGATGACCTTGATCTTGTGGGATTGGAAGTAGTGCCGGAGCTTTCGCGAAGTCATGAGTAGCGCGTAAAGCATCTTCTGGGGCTGGATGTACCTGATCTTTTGCTTGATGGGCTTCGCCATCTTGCTTACATCCAAGGCGTGCTCAGCCAGCTCCCTAGGAATGCCTGGCATATCTGATGGACTCCAAGCGAATATGTCGGCGTTATCCCGGACGAAGCTGGTGAGCACGAGTTCCTATTTGGGGTCGAGCCCGTCGCCGATCACCACCGTCTTCTCTGGGTCGGCAAGGCCGAGGCAGACCTTCTTCGTCGTTGGAGCCGCATCTAGGGCGGTCTTGGTGTGCTTCTGCTCCGGGATGGATTGGTCGACAGGGTCGACTTTTTCGGCCTCAGCCACCAAGACCGCGGAGGCCTCGGCAGCGGCGGAGGTCGCAGGGAGGTCGAGAGCCTCCGTGTTGCACCTGAAGGAGATGACGAGGTCCCCTTTGACGGAGAGGACCCCGTGCAAGCCAGCATCTTCAACACCAAGTAGGTGTAGTGTAGGATGGCCATGAATCTAGCTAGCATTAGGCGACCTAGGATCGCGTGGTAGGAGGACTTGAAGTTGGCGACCTCGAAGTTGAGGTATTCCGTGCGAAAGTTCGCCTCCGTACCAAAAGTGACTGGGAGGGAGACTCGACCCAGGGGTTGGGCCGCCTTCCTGGGGACGATGCCGTAGAAGGGCTCGTCGCACTCCGTCATCTTGTTGAAGTCGAAGCCCATCTTCTTGAGGGTATCAATAAAGATGATGTTGAGCTCACTGCCTCCATCGATTAGGGTCTGGGAGAGCAGGGCTCCATCCACTATAGGCTCAATGACGAGCGGGTAGGACCCGGGGTCTGGGATATGGACCCAGTGATCAGCTCTGGAGAACGTGATCGGCTGCTCAAACCATCGTAGGGGCACGATTGGATGAGGGTGGACGAGGTGGACGTCGTGCTTGTCTTTCTAGTAGCGCCTCCTGCTGGCGCTGGATTTGATTCCGCCGACGATCATGTTGATCGTGTGGGTTGCGGCCTAGAAAGGCCCATTGGGGTTGCCCGATGCTGGTGGAGGGGGTAGGATCATCTCGTCGTGGGCAGCTGCTGGAGCCGGGTCGTTGCGAGGCGGGTCGTTGTGAGGTGGTTCGCGGTGATCATCATACCGATCGTCGCGGCGGTCATCGCGCCGATCTCACCGGTCGTCGTGGCGGTAGTTGTTATTGTAGGGGCGGCTGTCGCGTCCCACCGTCATTCCTAGGTCGCTTGGGGTCCGCGGAGGCACTGAAGGCCCTCTTGAACTGGGAGCACTCGCGGAGAGTGTGGGTGGCCCCCTCATGGAATCCACAGATGCTGTCGAGCGCTAGGTCGAACTCCGCTTGGTTGAAGGACGAACCTCGCCACCCTTCAGCCGCCAGGACCTCGGAAGGTCGCTTGCGGAGCTTGTCCACTGCAGTGCCAGATGCACCAGCATTATCAGCGTCGAACTAATTCTGGAGCGCGTCTTTTGTGTCCATCAGCTTGTTGATGATGACCATGAGCTCCTTGACGTTGGTCGGGCCAGCCTCATGGATTTTTTTCGAAGACCTTGCGGTCTTTGATGCCTTTCTTGTAGCTGTCGACGATCTGGTCGTCTCTGATGCCGACGCACTCATTACAGTTCTCGAAGAACCGAGTATTGTAGTCGCGGAGCCGCTCCTTAGGCTTCTGCACGACCCGCCCCAGGCTGAATGCGTTCCCAGGGTGATCGTAGGTCGCCTGGAAGTTCGACGTGAAGGCCTGGGACAGATCGGCCCAGGTCTTGATGCTGCCCGGCGTGAGGTTATTGAGACAGAGCGAAGGGGCCTTGCCCATCACTAGTGGGAAGTAGGCCGTCATGTGGTCGAAGCTACCACCGGCCGCCTTGACGGCGACGTAGTAGGTCGACAGCCAGATGTTGGGGTCGGAGCGCCCATCATACGGCTTGATGTTGGGCTTGAAGTTGTCGGGGTACTCCACCCTCTTGAAGCGGGCGTCTAGCGCTGGGAAGGCGTTGAGTGCCAGGTCGTCACTGGTGCCTCTTGCTGGGGCTGCATCTCGTGGCTCGGAGTGGACGCTGCGATCCGGGACGACAACCTGGGAATGTGGCTGCCGGTCCCGGTCGAGCTGGACCATGGCGGGATCACCGTGATCAGTGTTGTACTTGACCCGGCGCTGGTTCTCGATCTCGTGCTGATCACGGAGCTCGCGCTCCATGATGCGGTGGACGCCGCCGGGCGGGCCGTGCTCACGGTCGTAGTCCAGGCGGCGGCAGAGCTCGCGCTCCTTGCGCTCCCGGTGGCGTTGGTTGACGACGGTGTGGGCATCGCGAGCATGCCTGTTGGTGTCGAGATTGACACGAAGGTCGCAGGCAGCAGCGGGCTGCTAGGTTGGCTGCTCAGGGTTGTGCTGAGCGACCTCCTCCTGGACGGGGGAGAGATGGCTACGCGCAGGTCGATGTGATCGACTGTGCAAGTGGCGGGTTGAGGATGACGCGGCGGATCTGGAGGCCGCGCTCTTTTCTTCCACCAAGGCATTGGCGACCCGGAGGTACGCGAGGGCCTGCTCAGCTTCAGGCGACTGGACTTGCTGGAGCCGGGTAATGGTCGCGCCCAGGTTGGCCTGGGGGCTGTCGAAGGTCGCGATCCCAGCTTGCTCGAACTCGAGGTGCAGATCACGAGCGCAGGGCAAGGCACGCCGCTGCTCTTCCGCACGTCGCTCAGCGCGGTGGGCGTTTGCCTGGATACGGGCCGCCTCCTGGGAGTCGGTCGCGCCCACGCGTGGTGGCTCGTTCTCCGAGATCACCATCACCTGACGGAAGACGACTTCCGGGTCGTTCGGAGCGATACGAACCCGGACCTTCTGGAACTTCCCACAGTCCGGAGACTGGGTAGGTCGCTTAGCTCAGCGAGGGAGCTCATTGTCAATCTTCTTCCGCAGACGGCACCCGCGGAGGGTGTGGTTCACACCCTTATGGTAAGTGCAGGGCACGTCGAGGGGGTCGCGCCGAGCGTGAGGCGCAGGCCTTGGGTCGCATGAAGGTCGCCGCCCAGATTGGATCTGAGGAGGGTGGAGAGTTGGCTCAGGCGAAGGCCGGGCGCAGACTTCAGGCCGAAGGGAAACACGTCGTGGCGTAGCACTGTCCACATCGAGTGTTGGGCTCGTTCGCAGATCTCCAAGGTTCCCCTCATGGAGCCGATGATGTTTCCCATCCCCTGGACAAGGTCACAGGGTTTGGGTGGGTGGGTCTCCGATACTAGATCGGGAACAGGGACGGCAGCACACGCCGTGACGACCTTCTCGTGGGTCGCTGGAGGAGTAGAAGCTGTCGGAGCAGATGAGGTTGCCGTGAAAGATCCAAAGCAGATCTCCATGGGGTCGGCGAGGAAAGCCGCCATGCTCGCCGGGAAGACGACGCCAGATTGGGCCACCATGCTGCACAGCGAGTTCCCGATCGCCCCTACCTGGCGCGCTAACTGTCAGGGGGTGAGACATGGACAGATCCGCTAGGGGGTTACCTTAGAGGTTTGCAGGTGGAGGATCGGGACCTAAGAGCGTAGGTGGTTATGCACCTGGTGCACACGGAGCTAGGCGAGTATGGCGGCGAAGGACAGGGAGACAAGGATTTATACTGGTTCAGGCCTCCGGAGAGTAAAACCTTACATCCAGTTGTGGTGGATTATGCGAGGATGAAGATGAGTTGTCCCTGTGCATGGAACCCTAGGCCGCCTTATATGGGGGGACGGGCTAGGGTTTGCGTGCGCAGGTCGGTTGACCCGTGTCGGGGTCGGTTACAACTGTGGGAAGCTTATCTCTCGGATTACAAGGAGTATCCCGTGATACTCAGAGCTACAAGCGGCAGCGCGCCAGGTCGCCGTGTCTTGTCTTGCACGACAAGGCTTCGCGGGTCTTCCGGGAGCTTGATTAGGTCGTTGGGCCCACTTGTAAGGTCGGCGAGTCTTCTGGAAGGTCGGGTCCACTTGTCAGGGGCCTCTGGGACCCTTGCCGGTGGGGACCCATGGGTACCCCATGTCTCTCAAATACCGTACCAAGCATTTAACATAAATATGAAAGCATTCATCATAAAGTTTTACAAAAAGACCAAACTAACATAAAGCGGAAGATGACAATGAGGAGGATACAAAATGCAAATGCAAAGAGTTAGCACAAGCAAATGTTAGCAAGGGTTGAAAAGATCAAACAACGAAACCAACAAGGTTTTATGGGTAGGTTATGGGTATCCTATATTTTTGGCTCAAATACGAATTTTGAAGAGAGGGATTCAAGCATAGAAATTCTGTCTAAGGTGGTGTTAAAGGTCTTTGTATGAAAAACAAACCTATGGCGTTAGGAGGACTAAAGATAGAAGAGGTTTTCTCATAGGAGGGCTAGTCAAAGATTTTAGTTAGCACAAGGGATAGAGGTGGGCTTGGCCAACCGGAATGGTGTGAGCCAATCAACACAAGTCAACCCTACCCTTGTTGGCTACGGGTTTTTGGTGGGGCTATGGGAAGGCTTAGGTTGGTTTGACAAAAAGTTAGATCAAAACAAAACATGCAATGCAATATGACATGGATGAAAAAAATGACATGATATGGAGGTTGTCTAAAACAAATGCAAGAGTTAGCCTAAATTAACTAGCCACAAGTTTAGAGTCAAAGGATGGTGCCAACTTCATAGCTCTCTCTGAAAAGAAACAAAGAAAGAGAACCTAACACTAATAGGCACACAAAAAGGTCTACAAGTTTTCCAAGATCAAGAACAAGGTGCTCCCTCAATAGCAATTAAATCAAACAACATGGTGTTGTGGTATTTATTAGAGCAATGGTACAATGTTACTTGATGGTTCAATTTAAGATCACAATGTAGATGGTCATATTATATTATATATATATATACATATATATATAAACATAAACATAAACAAAAGAAAACGGGTTGCCTCCCGCAAAGCGCTTCATTTAAAGTCATAGAGCTCGACTTTCTTACGTACCTTCTTGTTGTCGCGAAGCCATGGTCCTTCATGTAAGATTTGAAGATGTCCATGCAGCTTTGATCCACTCTCCATGCTTGACAAGATCATTTTACTTGATGAGAGGCTTACCCGATTTTGGGCATAGCTTTTCTCCTCTTGATTCAAACTTCATGCCCAACATGGTTAGTGAAACTCGGGTTTTCCCCCGACACATAGTCTTTTAAGGTCACGAGCTTGACCAAGCACAAAGCAAAAAAGTAAAGAAAACATATGCATACACAATCACAATCTAAATTGGATTAACAAGCAGGTTGTGATTAAATGTAGCATAAGCTTCTTGCTCAGTGCTAAAGCTCTCATTAGACATGGGTTCATTAGGCAAGTAAATAACAAAGTTTAAGCACATCATAGCCTCTTCATCATTCTCAAGAAATTCTAGCCTATCAACATGATCATCAAGGGTGCAAGGCATAGAATCGAAACATACTTTTGGATGGTCATCAAATCAAAGAGATATTATCATCACCAAAAGTATCTTGAGAGGTTAAGGTGTACCTTAGCCTTTGAGCTTTTCATCATGAGTGATCCTCCGGAGTTGAAAGTGAACAATCCTTGATGATCGGGGGTGGCTCGCGTAGACTTTTCTCCTCAAGCCACATGTCATCAAGTTTGCTTTGTGTAGGATCACTCTTCTTCACTTGTTTGAGGGGCTTCACACATGTCTTAAATGTCTTCATGTAGCTCCATGATCCTTCGTGTGAGAACCCAAAGTATCCGCGCCATTGGATGTTGTCTTATGTGTGTAATCCATCGTGGTTTGCTCCAAACAACTCCTTGCGTCGGATGTCGCCAACTTGTGTCCTCATTTGTCAATGCTCCAGGGGTCTTTGCTTTGTTCTAAGCTTCTGAATTTCTTCATGTGTGGTCTAATGGAAGCATTCCCCAAGCTCTTTTTCGTTGTTGTCGTACTTATCTTCACCATCTTGTCCTCATCGTGTTGCTGCTGCCTCTTCCTCATGGATTTTCCTCTGTATACATAACAGAACATATACTCAAATATAATTCTATTGAAGGGTTTATGAAATTACCTTTCCAATGGGTACTCATTCATCTTAATCGGAGTCCATATGAGGGAGTTATGGCTGTTTCACTTCAGCTTTGCTTGCTGTTCAGAAATTTTCAGGATGTGCAACCATCGGGGATTTGGCCATATCTGCTTGTAGGAACCTCCGATAGACTTGATTCTTGACTCGTTGGAAGCGTAACTTCGTGGGGCTTCTTAATATCAAAAGATATTTTGTTGTTCTTCCCATGAGGCTGTGCAAAACTTGATGCGAACAGAAACTTCGAAGATGTTGAAGAGCTTGATCTTGTGATCTCGAGGGCATCGTGATTGCATGCAATACCTATTGCTTGATCAAACCAATCTCCACAAAGCATTAGTTTTAAAATTTTAATTAACACGTTGACTTACCTTGTTCACATGCTCTTGTGTAGGGTGTGGGCTCGATAGAGGATGATGGGCCACTAACAAAAGTTAGCACCTACCACTAAAGAACGAATCTCGATGTAGCCATTATCTTGTCGGAGTGTGTATGTAGAGAACTCCTCGAACATCTTGTGTCTAGCTTTTCACCTGCTTTCAAGGACACAAACAAGAAAACAAGCGTATATGCAATAATAAAAATTAGGGTTAGTAAAAAAGAAAGGTAGATCACCCTAGGGTTCGAGTTGCCGATCCCCGGTAACGGCGCCAGAAAAAGGGCTTGTTGACGGTTCAAAACCGTGTTGAAGTTCACCGCAAGCGTACGGGTGACTTGGTGCCTTTTTCACCAAGGAGGGTACCCAAGGTTTGTGTTGGCATTTCATAACGTCGATCACTTAAGAACAGATTTGGAATCCGTCCTTAGCGTCAGCATTAGAAATGCCTTTAGGCAGCTCTCAATGTCACAACTAATGACGCCGGGTTAGCGTGAACATCGAGACTTGCCAAAGGTTAATCTAAACGATCATGAACGAATCCGCAAGCGCACAGATAAACCATTGTAGCATTTCCCCAAGGAAGGAGAGTATTCCAAGGGTATCGTATCCGTGGAAGGCAATGGTGGATATCTTAGACTTATGCTTTTGCTCCGAATGTAAACCAAGAGATAGATATAGGGAACAACACACTCAAAACAGGGGTAAGATAAAAGATATACGGGGTAGTGTGACACACACACTCAGATCTACCTCTACTTTAGCACACTACAGCTTAGGGGGAACATACGATTTAGCTCTAGGTTCTAATGTACTAAACATACAAAGCTAGAAGATACAAGAAATGGGCATGAGTATTGCATGAGAGAGATAAGGTTCAGCACCCAGGTACAAACGGGGAGCTAGCCCGCGATGACCAGCACTCTGCGAAACTAGACTTTAGACTCCTACAGCAGGTACCCCAGCGCGGAGGTTGCCCAAGGATCCAACAGGGCTGTCACCACCTGAGGACCGACCTCTATCGTTACGGGGGGTTTGCTCATAACTATCGTAGCCAGACAACCCAGGCACCATGCCTACGTCGCTGCTAGACTCCACCCAGCCTGGGCTATTGTGACCCAGGGTGAGAGCCACCAGAAGACTGGTCAACTAGACCGAGTACCGTAGCTTGAACACAAACCTCATTCAACACTCTCATGCCATTTAACAGGATCAACTAAGGCTAGACATACAAACAGATATGAACTCTCTTATGTCTAATCAATAAGATCAAAGGGTCATGTTCGTGAAGAACACGAGCCTCTAACTTATGAACAAACACATAAGGAAGGAGTTTATCACCCTTCAAGTGGATCAAAAGGTAGTGTTCACGAAGAACACAAGCCTCTAAATGATGAACAGAGGATGAACTCAAGAACATATCAAACATATGATCTACCATGACTTTATATGAAATAGCTGAATAACTGAAGTAGATCAAAGTCATACAAAGAAATAAAGATAAAAGAGAACTCATACCTAGACTTCCAAGAGGACTTGGAACCTGAATAAGAGCTACTCTAGCCTACCCCCTAGCCTTGGAAACTAAAATTGAAAGGAGAATGAGAGAGTGGTGTGTGAGAAATGGGAGCCCCTCCCCTTCTATTTATAGGCAAGGACAAGGCTTGCTCGGACGTCCAAAGTGCCCCTAAACACCCGAGAGTGAGGCAATGGACCAATAGGGGGCTGCCATGTGGAGGGCCAGGATGGAACCCCCTAGGGCGGTTCGGCTGATCATTGGATCGGCCGGCCCCCTAGGGTGGCCCCACCAGGTGGCCTTCCTCTGGTTGGCTGCCCTGTGGGCCCTCTGATCCATCCCCGGTGCATGGCTTGATTTGGTATCCGAGGTGGGCCCTTTGATCCAATTGAAGTCCATGTGGCGTCCTCTGATTCGTCGGTGAGTGCCTCCCCTGGATCAATGATGTGGATTGCCATGTTTCCCTTGGTGGCAGCCACCTCCTCAGCTGAGTTGGCATGGTTTCTTCATAGAAGGTGAGTTTCCATCTCTTTTAAGGGGTAAATCAGCTACATACAAATAATCTCCAAGGACAAGTGGAACTACATTATTCAAACCTAAATGCTAGTAAATAATGCATATGCCTCCATTGATGTGAGAATATTGAGGGTTGGAAATGGTGAATTTCAACCGTCAACAATTTGTCAATCTGTGGATCAGAAGCAAACCGCTAAGGTTCTCTACCTTATCTCCAACTTTTACAGGTACATCTTCGGCGATTCCCACGAGATAGCGAATAGAGTTGTCACCCAACTCTATACACATGGCCGTAGTCTCTAACTCCGGTAGGTGTAGCTTCTCGAACACATCTCTTGGCATGACACTTACGCTTGCTCCAAGGTTGCATAATGCCTTCTTGAACCTGAATGAGCCAATGGAACACAAGATGGTCGGACATCCGGGGTCTCTTTGCTTCTCAAGACCTTGATTTGCAATATCAGTGCTGCATTCCTCGAACATCTTAATGTGATCTACCCCGAATCTCGCCATCTCATACTTGTTGGCAAGTATGTCTTTGAAGTAGTGAGAATATGTTGGAACTTGAAGAGCGTCCAAGGGCAGCATGTTGATGCTTAACCTACGCACCACTTCCACAAACTTTTCAAAGTGATTATTAATTTTACCTTGGAAGCAGCGTAGCTTTAGTGGAGGCATCTTCATGTCTTGGCTCGGCATCTCAAACTCTGACTCTTCGGTAGCGATCTCCAGAATAGTGGTCACCTTCTCTTTAGTGTGATCTTCCGCCTCGGCGGCTGGCTTAGGCTTCCTTGCTCCGGCTGAATATCCGGGGTCCTCCGTGTCCTTTCCTAACGAGATTGAATCACCTTCACCATCTCGAGACCTTGGGGTTGTCCCGACAATGTTCCTTCATTGGCGATTAGGCGCCCGACAAGTAGTCCCACTTGCATCTCTAGCATCTTCATCATGTTGAGCACTCGATGGTTACAGCTTCCGACCTTCGTCACCTTGCCATCTATATTCTCTAATACTTTGTCAATAGCCTTGAACTTAGTGACGGTGTCCATGTTGATCTTAGTTTGCTCGTCCATGAAGTCCTTCAATTGTATACGAAGAGGAACCGAATTTTGAATAGACGAGCTTGCATTAATTTGAGGTTTACCTTGCCCGTAGCGGAAGTTTGGCAACCCTCCTTTCCTCATGTAGTCGAGCACCTTTGCTTCCTCCGGACAATCTCATTGGACATGGCCGTACTCCCCACACTCCTCACATGTGGATCTTGCTTCAGCGGACATTATAGCTTCTTTCTTCTCTATCTCCATCTCCTCCAACCCCCTCATAAGTGAACCGATCTGCCATTCAAGGAATTCGGTTTGCATGTATTCATTGAAACTCTCCAAAGCTTCTTTAATCATCTCCGTGGGAAATTGAGCAAATGTACCAATCTTATTGCGCAAACTCTGAGTCTTGGTCGACGAATAAAATTCCTTCATGAAGGCCCTCATTAATGATTCCCAATTTAGTGTCGACTCCGCCGGTAGAGTGTGGAACCAACGCAAAGGTTTTCCAAGTACTGAGAACAGAAAAAGCCTTGCCCTCATTTGATTTTGAGTCACCCCATCCACATTGAAAGTTCGACATAGTTGAACAAATGCTTGGAGGTGAAGGTTCAGATCCTCTTGATCGGTGAAAGGCGACTATTGCACCATGTGGATAGTTGAGACCTTAATCTTGAAAGGCCTTCTGATGTCCTGAAGGTTTAGGATTGGTAGATCAACAATGTCTAGGGTGCATAGCTCCCCGATCTTGCGCTCTGGCTGTGGTTCTCCCATGGGTGGTAGTTGAGGTTGATCTCCCTTTAGACTTGGAGGTGGTGATTCCTTTGGAGCTTCCGCCGATCCTTCGGCCTCGACTTTTGGATCTACAAATTCCTTAGCTTGTGTTGTACGTCTCCTTTGCCTGTAAAGTTTTTCTGGATCATCCATATAAGAAAATTTGGGTTTGTTGGAGAGGTAGCCTTCCATCTCCCGTTAGGGTTAGCGATAAAGAAATATACAAAAATCAAAAAGAAAAATTTAGGGTTAGTCAAAAACTAGATTAGATTGATTTTTTAGGATGATCAAAGTTAATAGATGCAAAAGAAAAACCAAAAGAAAAACTGAAAAATACTTACAAACGTGATACTAGATCGGATCTTGATTGCTTGTTCCCTGGCAACAGCGCCAGAAAAAGGGGCTTGTTGACGGTTCAATAACGCGTCAAGTTTCACCGCAAGCTTACGGATCATGTAGCACCTTTTTCCCTCAAGTATTACCCAAGGTTATCAAATATGTGGAACATGTGCAATGCAAGATTCAATCCAAAAAAGCGGAAAACACCATCTTTTAAGAGACCGTTTTGCATCTAATCTACTAAACACAAGAGGTAGCGAAAGAAAGCGTAGAGATAACCAATCTAGAGAGTCTAAATCATGCTTTTCTTATAGTTCCAAGAGAGAGGTGAAGATAACAATATGAATCTCATAAAAAACATATTTAAACCATGGCCTCTGTTACTGTCCTCGAAGGCACCTACCATACGCGTGAACGACATCCTATCATGATGCCCCCGCTTTATGTGTTGGTGAACCTAAGAGCACGTTCGTGAGGAACATGTTGAAAACACTTGTTAGACCTGGTATGCACCTCTAGCCACCACGGCTACAAGAGCACCCTGAGAAATCTATATTACGTATAGATTTAGGAAAAAGCAAAACCAATTGAGAGCAAAATCGTAGAGAAGGCACATGATCGCTAGAAATCGGATTTACAATATAAATTCAGCATGAATGATTACATGAACAAGATCACCACCGGGATCCTACCTTGATCTTGATCCTAGCTCCGGAACTCTGACGTGGTCTTCCATGCAAGGTTCCCACGTCAGCTAGGGAAACCCTAGACAACTAGCATGACCCTCCTCTCCGAGATGGTGTCCCTCTAGCTTCTCTGCTCCTCGGCGGTGGATGATGAATGGCTTGATGTGTGGCTCTTCGCGTGAGGACTATAAATAGCCCGAGGGGGTGCTAGGTCAAAGGGGGCAACAAACTGGGCCCAGAATGGGCTGGGCCGGCCAGCCTGGGCCCACTTCAGCCCGTTTCACCCCGGTTTTCTTCTAGATGCTTCTCGTGTTTTCTTGAGTTTTTGCCCAACTGCATGTGGGTCCTTGGCATCGTTTTCCCCGCGATTTAGATAAGGGTGCTTCGTGCGCAAGCTCCTGCATTTTGTGTTCAGGTCCCAAGAGTTTTACGGCTTCATGCTTCAGTCCTCAGGTCATTTGGAGTGATGTTCACTTCGTGTCTTCACTTGTGCTGGGCTTCATGATCTTCTCATAAAGTGCTCGATGAACTTTGCCTGGAAGTCCTCATTTAGGTGCTTAGATCCTGCGTAAACAACATACTCCAAAAACCACATGCGAGTGCAAACATGATATATCGTGAGGGTTAGGATCATTAGTTTGGTTATCAAATTGATACCAACATTGAAGGCAAATCGACCTCTAACAGCTTTCTACTCATCTTGAATATGTTTCGCCCTTAGTCAAATACCAGTTTAGACTACATAGCATGCTTTATGCAAACATGGTGATTGGATCTAGTATGTCGACCCTTCAAGGTTTGTAGGCACGTTCACTCATGAGCGTGCCCTTAGACTCCACACGCCATTAAGGGAGCACCGCGACAAGATGATTTCCCTGAAAAGGCGGATGTTATCGGGAGGTTGGCTGGAGGTAGATGCTTTAGATGAGATGCGTGTTTTTTTTCTCGTTTAGCTAGAACTACAACTAGA
The DNA here is from genome assembly GCA_036936925.1 of Cenchrus fungigraminus. Taxonomy (NCBI): domain Eukaryota; kingdom Viridiplantae; phylum Streptophyta; class Magnoliopsida; order Poales; family Poaceae; genus Cenchrus; species Cenchrus fungigraminus. The sequence continues at coordinate 6,756,272 of CM072775.1, read as the reverse complement.
AGGCGCTAGGCCTAGTTACCCCTTCAGCAGAGCTTTACTGTAGCCGATGTTCTTGGATGCGATCAACCTTGTGCTATCACCTATATATCATTAAAGGTTATCTTTCTATGCAATTGATGTTTCATGTTAGGTTAGTTTGATTAGATGAGGTAGGGAATCTTAGCGGTTTGCTTCCAATCCATGGATTGATACCTTGGGTCCACACTCGAGGGAAAAAGACCACATGATCCATAACCTTGTGGTGAACCTTGGCGCGTTATTGGACCGTCAACAAGTCCTTTTCCTAGTGCTGTTGCCGGGGATCGGCAACTCGAACCCTAGGGTGATCTACTTTCTTTTTTACTAACCTAATTTTTATTATTGCATATACGCTTGTTTTTTTGTTTGTGTCCTTGAAAGAAGGTGAAAAGCTAGACACAAGACGTTGATGAGTTCTCTACATACACACCCCAACAAGATGTTTGCAACATTAAGATTCGTTCTTTAGTGATAGGTGCTAACTTTTGTTAGTGGCCCATCATCTGCTATCGAGTCCACACCCTAGACGAGCAATGATGAACAAGGTATGTCAACGTGTCAATTAAATTTTTAAGACTAATGTTTTGTGCAGATTTGTTTGATCAAGCAATAGGTATTGAAAGCAATCACGTTGCCCCCAAGATCACAAGATCAAGCTCGTCAACATCTTAGAAGTTTCTGTTCTCATCAAGATTTGCACAGCCTCATAGGAAGAACAACAGAATATCTTTGGATATTTAGAAGCCCCACAAAGTTATGCTTCCAACTAATCAAGAATCAAGTCAATCGGAGGTTCCTACAAGCGGATATGGCTGAATCACCGAAGGTTGCACGTCCTGAAAATTTCTAGACAGCAAGCAAAGCTGAAGTGAAACAGCCATAGCTCCCTTATATGGACTCCGATTAAGATGAATGAGTATCCATTCGAAATGTAATTTTATAAATTTTTCAATACAGCAATATTTTGGTATATGTTCTGTTATGTACACAGGGAAAAATCCACGGAGAGGAGGCAGCAACAATACGATGAGAACAAGATGGTGAAGATGAGGACGACAACAACAAAGAGGAGCTTGGGCAATGCTTCCATAAGACCAAAATAAAATTCAGAAGCTTGGAACGAAACAAAGACCCCAGTAGCATTGGCAAATGAAGACACAAGTTGGCAACATCCGATGCACGAAGATGTTTGAAGAAAACCACGATGGATTACACACAATGGACGACATCTAATGGCGTGGATATTTTGGGCTCTCACACGATGGACTATGGATCTACATTTTCACAACCAAGATGTGTGAGCCCACAAGTGAATAGGAGTGATCCTACACAAAGCAACCTTGACGACATGTGGCACGAAGGAGGGAATTGAGAAAAGTATACGTGAGCCACCTCCGATCATCAAGGATTGCTCACTCTCAACTCCAAGGGACCACTCATGATGAAAAGCTCAAAGGCTAAGGTACACATCAACCTCTCAAGATACCTTTGGTAATGATACTATTCCTTTGTTACATTCATGTTCATATCCAATAGTATGATTCGATTCTATGCCTTGTTCCTTTGATCATGGTAGGCTAGAATTTCTTAAGATCAATAAAGAGGCTTTGTTGTGCTTGAACACCCTTATTTTACATGCCTAATGAACCTATGCCTAATGAGAGCTTTAGCGCTGAGCTAGAAACTTATGCTACCTTTAATCACAACTTGCTTATTAATCCAATTTAAATTGTGATTATGATTGCATATGTTTTTATTACGTTTTGCAAATCCTGGACTTGCTTTGTGCTCGGTCAAGCTAGTGACCTTAAAAGAGCAAATGTCGGGGGAAAACCTGAGTTTCACTAATCAAGAAAGGCATAAAACTTAAATCAAGAGGAGAGAATCTATGCCCCAAAAAATTGGAATCAGCATTGGACAGATTGCAGCGTTGGAGCAAAACGGGTGCAACTCCTCGATCGGAGTCCATTGGGGTGAATAAAGACATGATGAAAAGAAAATTTCGTGCACCATGCATTGGAGAAGTTGTTTGCTACATGGTATGATCTGGATAGAGAGAAAAAAATTGTGAAAGGAGAGGCAGCGACGAAGTGCAAAGGAGAAGGAGAGGATCATGATGCAAGAGACAATCGGGCAAGTCATCCATTGAGCATGAATGGTCATGTCAAGCATGGAGGGTGAATCAAAGCTGCATGGATACCTTCAAATCATGCATGAACGACTATGGCTTCGCGACCATGAGAAGGTACATAAGAAAGTCGAGCTCTATGACTTTAAATGAAGCGCTTTGCGGGAGGCAACCCGTTTCCTTTTGTTTATACATATATAATATGACAGTCTACATTATGATCTTAAACTTAACCATCAAGTAAAATTGTACCATTGCTCTAATAAATACCACAACACCATGTTGTATGATCTAATTGTTATTGAGGGAGCACTTTGTTATTTGACTTTTTGGAAAGTTTGTAGACCTTTTTTGTGTGCTTATTAGTGTTTAGGGTCTTTTTCTTTGTGTCTTTTTAGAGAGATATATGAAGTTTGGCATCGCTCCTTTGATTCCAGGCTTGTGGCCAATTAATCTAGTTTTAATTTTCTTTTTAGACCACCTCCAAGATCATGTTCATATTTATTTTATGCATTGCATCTTACCACCGCCATTCTTTTGCACTCCATACATGCTTTGCATACTGTTGGATCGGTTGTTTTGTAAACTTGATGATGAATGCTTTCATAAAAAGCGTGGCTGGGCATTTTTCTTAGCAATCTTGTGTAAACGTGGTGTTTAAACTTGCTTGCGGATCATTATCAAGTTCTATAAACCTTGCTAACTTCCATGTTGCATGGGTTGATTTATAAGCTTTGCAATGCGCTTTATTTTTCTTGTGGTAAAAATAATTTTTGACCTTGAGATAGACGTGGTGTTTTAACCTTGGTTATTAAATGTTTATGGCTATAGATGAATTCAGCCACCTAGTTGTAAGCATGGCACTTAGAACTAGGTGTAAGCATTCTCTTTGTTTATAATACCTTCCTCTCATTTGCACACACACACACACCTTCACTTGCATCCACGTACACCTATAAAGTTTTTATTTTATCATCACTAGACTAATTATGCCACAAGTTAAGATCTTAAGGGATGTCTTTAGTTCGTCGGAATAGGGTGAGTATTCCCGACCGTCACCTCGGGGGTACTTCGTCCTTTAAAGTTGTTTTGCAGGCATGGTGAACCACTCCCATGAGTTTGTGATAAAAGATGAAATTAAGATCGTCAACACCTCCAAAATCCCGAAAGAAACACCACTGTATTCATAAAGATTAAGCAGATGTTCAGAGAGGTACAAAAGAGGAAATTTGGATATTCAGGAGCTCCATTAAGTCTTCTTTCCAACGCATCAAGATTTAACATTTTAGGAGACCCGTGCAAGGAGTTACAACCAAATCTTTGGGCGTCACACGTTCTAAAATCAGCCCGGGACAGTTTTGCATTGATGGAGTAAAAAGGGTGTAACTCTCTTGTTCGGAGTCCGACTGGGGTGAATGAGCACTCATTGGAAAGATAGTTTCAAGGAATTTGTGACAGAGCAATGGTTCAGTACATTTTCTATTCTGGAAGATGAAGGAAAATTTGTGGAAGTTGCAGCAGCGATAAAGGACAATATGGAAGGTGGTGCAGACAAGTTGAGAAACAATTGGGAACAAGGCTCGTGTCAAAGGGAAGACGTTGAAAGACAATCAAGGCAACATGCCTAGCAACATGCTAAGCATGGGGGAGGACATGGTGGACAAGAGAAGACCGTGTGGAGTACAAGGATCACGGTTGCCACGGAATGCTGATTTTCTTCTTCCATGCTAAGCACAATGCTTAAGCAGGGAGGAGGGCATGCTACACTTCAAGCATCAAGGGACGGTAACGATTCCTCAAACCTCTTTTTGTCCTTCTCTTTCTATAAGTCTATACATATGTATATACTTTCCACAACCTTAAATGCAACCTTTGTATATCTCTCTATAGAATAACATGGCTACTAGGAGTACAACCTAGATTTGTTTTTGTTTTCAACAAATAATAATTACCGTTACCTTGTGCTCACCATGATGGTTTCTTGTATGCTCTTGCTTGTGGATATATGATGATCATTGCCAATTTGCTCATTCTTGTGCTTGCTTTGTATATGATTGAAGGACCGATTAGGCGAACCAGAGAGGGGGGGAGTGAATGGGAGCCGATAAAAATTCTTCTCGAAGGAGATGAGTACTCCAACAAGACGAACACGGCTTCCAAATCATGTCTCCGACTCAACTACCCAAGTTGGCCAAGACCTCGCAGCCACTGGAGTGCTACTGGTCCTAGGAACCAACAACCACCTTCACGGACTCGAGAACGCAGCGGAACACCAACTCGAGCACCACTGACCTACACCGGTCAGGCCGGTGAGCAGCACCGGTCAGACCGGTCCCTGCTGGTAAAACCTGGGAACTTCCACAGAAGGCCCCTACACCAGTCAGGCCGATGTAGCTCACCGGTCAGACCGGTTCAAGCCAGGAAACCCCAAATCCACCAAACAGGCCTTCCGAACTCCAAACTGACCCAAACTCGAAACAGCAGCAACACGGGACTACAACGAACTCACCAGAACGTTCACCTGAGGCAAAACCCACAGAGCCTCTGCACCGGTCAGACTGGTGAGCAGCACCGGTCAGACCGGTCTGGCTGGGCCGCTCGGGGATGAACAACACCCGCGGGTCAACTCCCCCAAATCCAACTCCCGATCTCCCGAATCGCTCCACGGATTTGTGCAAGACTTTGGGGATAGTAGGAACACCTCATGGGCACTCCATAGCCAAGATTTGGTCCACCAAAACTCGCTAAATCAAGAGGAATCGAAGAAATCCCACCAAGAACGCCTCTAAACCTAGAGCCACGAAAACCCCAAAATCGAGCCCCTTTGCTCACAGATTTGGGAGGGGAATCAAAGGGAAAAGAACCACGAAGGGTTCATACATACATCCCCCACCAAATCCCAAAGAGAAAGGCCTCGAAACCGCTCCAAGAAAATCGCCAAGAAAGGGCTCCGAAAATCACCAAAAAGGAGAAACAGGAAAGACACATCCAAGCCTTGAGGAACCACGCCGAATCATCTATACATACCAAAGAGGTTCATACAAGGTCTAGCTTGCCGCCCGATCATCCTTCCCTCTCACAAGATCTTACCATGAAGCTCTCAAGCTAGTCCTACGAAAATCCTAAGGAAAATAGGAAGAGAAAATAGGAAAGCAAATGAGCTAGGGTTCCAAGAGATGGCTGCCATCCTCTCACCCCTTGGGTTATATGGAGGCAACCGAAAGACTAAAATACCCTTACAAGCTAACTAGGGATACATGCCCCTCAAGGGCGAAATTGGAAATCTTTGTCTTCGCACCATCGGACGGATGCCCAGCGACCGCAAACTTGCTTAGCCTCGACGCAAGCCTTGCGATCCCGACGCGTGTCCTCCGCTTCGAAGATTCCGGACTGCGTCGTCGCACACCGGTCAGACCGGTGCTCCTCACCGGTCAGACCGGTCAGACCCACCGGTCAGACCGGTCTGGAGCTGCTGCACCTCCGTCTTCGGTTCTTCGGTCTTGGCTTTGTGGATCAACCAAGGAACCCAGTGGTTTTCTGGTGAACCACCGGAAACCTCGCGAACTCGGTGTAGCCTCCGCCAATCACCACTCATGACTCGGCTCCCACGTAGTCCCGGCTCGACCTTGGTTTTGAGGCTCAACCAAGAAACCGTCCATGACTTCATCTTGCCGTTCTTGCCACCATGCGGCCCGCACTTGACCCCGCTGGCCACCGGGTCCCTCGAACCAAGCCTACTTGTCTTCTCCACACTTGGAGGCCTCACCGGCAACGACCTTTCGCGCTTGTTCTTCACCTGCACCTGCACCAGTCAAGCCGCAACCTGCACCTGCAATACTTAGCCAAGAATCAGTCCACACCATGTTGTCAATCACTCATCACACCAGGAAGCGACCATCCACCGGTCCTCGAACCACACCTGGCTCTCAATGATTAAGCTAGTGCTCTCTTTAATATGATCCAAAAATTTAATTAATGCTAGCCAAAACCTCAATACACAAGATTTATTTTTTGGGTGCATTGATTCAAGGCTTGATTTCTCTGGCCTGAGACTAAGAAGCTGGTCATTCCGTTTTTGCGTACCTATCTTTCTGCTAGCCTTTTCTATCCGTGCATTGTGAGTCTCCACATCAGGAATTTCGCAGACTTCGCCAGATATCCACCCACAAACCCAAAATATCATTTTGTGTTTACCTCCTTGACCACAACCCAAATATTGAGCATGGATGAATATTTCAAGGAAGACTACAAGGAACGAAGATGCCATCAATTGGAGTAAATTTTGGGAGACCTCCATGAAAGGATCCCTATAAGGTTTCAAGTATCTATCTTCAAGAAAATACAAGAATTTTAGTACCAACCTTGGCACAATCATCACCTCTTTGCTTGGGGACAAGCAACGTCTAAGCATGGGGGGAAACAATTTTTCTTCATCCCATTCTTTATTTTCAAAATTTCTGAGATTTTTTTAAAATTTGAGGGCATGATTAATTACTTGTGGAAAGAGCTTAAATGATATCTACCCTCCATAGAGATGAAAGCTAGTTACATTATGAAACTTTAACAAATGTAAACTTGGAGAGCATTATGTTTTCTCATGTATGATCAAGTGCAGGGTATGACCGTTCAAAGGCAATACTGATATCCATTAAAGTCTTACTCGAGGACGAGCAACGTTTAAGCATTGGGGTGTGTTGGTGGTCGATTTCCATCAACTAAGAGCACTTGTTACAGTTTGGTTTGGGCTTCGAATTGTAACTAACCCGCCACTAGGCATACTGATGATATAACAAGTTCGCACTTGCATGTGGTTTTTGGAGTATGTTGTTTACGCAGGATTTAAGATCCTAAATGAGGACTTTCGGGTAAAGTTCATTGAGCACTTTGTGAGAAGATCGTGAAGCCCGACACAAGTCAAGACACGAAATGAACATGACTCCAAATGGCCCAAGGACTGAAGCATAAGATGGCTAAACTCCAGGGACATGAACAGAAGATATATGAGCTTACGTGACAAGTACCCCTATCTAATTCGTTGAGAAAATGACGTCAAGGGCCCACATGCAGAGCGGTGGAAATTCAAGAAAATGCGAGAAGCATCATGGAGGAAGCCGGGCCGAACCGGGCCAAGGTGGGCCCATGCCGGCCGGCCCAACCCCTTTCGGGCCCGGTTCGCACCGCCCTTTGACCTAGATGCTCCTCGGTGTATTTAGAGCTCCTGCCCCCGACGGCCGCCACATCCATTCATCGCAACTCGGTGAAACCTAGAAGCAAGCACCGGAGGAAGACGATGGTCGCCGCATGTCCTCAAAGTTGTCTAGGAGATGGCCTAGGCCGACCCTAGCCGCCATGGCCTCCCTGCGATGTTGTGCCATGGCGGAGTTCAGGAGCTATGCGTTCATCATCTTATCTATGATCTCGATGGTGATGTTGTCATGAATACTTTCATGTGAGCAATACTTATCTTGTCATCCGTTCTATTAGCAATTCAATGCCACCTTCTATGCTTTGTACTCATCTTGAATATGTTTCTCCCATAGTCTAATACTAGTTTAGACTACATAGCATGCTTTATGTAATCGTGGTGATTGGATCTGGTATGTAAACCCTTCAAGGTTTGTAGACACATTCACTCAGGAGTGTTCCCTTAGACTCCTCGCGTCATTAAGGGAGCACCATGACAGGATGATTTCCCTGAAACGGTGGATGTTTTTGGGAGGTTGGCTGGATGTAGATGCTTTAGATGAGATGCGTGTTTGTTTGCTCATTTAGCTAGAACTACAACTAGAAGGCACTAGGCCTAGTTACCCCTTCAGTGGAGTTGTACCTTAGCCGATGTTCTTGGATGTGATCAACCTTCTGCTATTACCTATATATCTTTAGAGGTTACCTTTTTATGCAATTGATGCTTCATGTTAGGTTAGTTTGATTAGATGCGGTAAGGAACCTTAGTGGTTTGCTTCCGATCCACTAATTGATACCTTGGGTCCACACTCCAAGGAAAAGGTACTACATGATCCGTAAGCTTACGGTGAACCTTGGCGCGTTATTGAACCGTCAACACCACCAAACCTCGTGGACTTCGTACGGCCTCCACATCAATCCCACTCATGACTTGGCCGCCATAATCGTCCCGGCTCGATGTTGGTTTTATGGCCAAACCAACAAACCCCGTGTGCAGACTTCGGTTTGAAGGACTGAATAGGCGACGAAAGAGGGGGGAGTGAATGGGAGCCGATAAAAATTCTTCCCGAAGGATGAACTCGGCCTATACCCCGATTGCCACTCTGATCACTCGCACACACTAAAGAAGCTCTAGACTAGGCACACCCAAGCCTACAAGTCCTAGAGACAAGCCTTGAATCAAAGCGCGGAAGCACCAGACAAGAACCAAAGCGCTTGGCCAATTCTGGAAAAGCCAGCGTGGACTGTTCGTGCAGTATGGGCGGACCGTCCGCAAGGGTGGGGCGGACTGTCCGCACAGCCTGCCCGGACTGTCCGAAAAAGGCAACAGAACCACCAGAGACGCACCCTGAAAAATCGGACTGTCCGCGAGGGACCCGCGGACTGTCCGCACCTTCACGGACTGTCCGCCACTTCAGTTCGGACCGTCCGCAAACTCCGTGCAACCAAAACCACTTGCGGCACTGGATCAAAACACGAACTCGGAAGAACATTATTGACATTTCTTAATGCAATCACCTAAGAACAGGTTTGGAACCCATCCTGGTAACAGCGCCAGAAATGCTTGTTGACATTTCTTAACGCAATCACCTAAGAACAGGTTTGGAACCCATCCTGGTAACAACGCCAGAAATTCTGGTTGGTAATTCTTAACGTTACAGGAGTCCGCAAGGCACGGAAGTACCATTGTAGCATTTCCCCAAAGGAGTATTCCAAAGGGTATCGAATCCAAGGAAGGCATTGGCAGAATGACAAGATCAACTCTATTGCAATGAGTATAGATCATAGACGGAAATAAATCAGATACTCCAGTGCAGGGGTAAAATATGATAATGGGGGTAGTGTGATCACACACACACTCACTCTCTCTAAGGGGTCCTAGGCATAGGAGGCAGCATACGAGTTAGTTCTAGGTTCTTATGTACTATACACATAAAGCTAGTAGGAACGAGTTAGATACACTAGCGTTGAAAAACATTGACTTAAGCACCCAGGTACCACGGGGAGATAACCTCCCGCGTTGCATCCGCACAACTCCGGTTGTTATATTTTAGACTCCTACAGCTTATCCGAACGTGGGGGATTTCAGAGGGACCAACGGCTGTCACTACCGCGGCTTACCCCAAGACAAACCGTGGGACAAACTCATAAGTAAGGTAGCGACGCAACCCAAGCACCATGCTTACGTTGTTAGCTGGACTTGACCGGCCCAGGCTATTGTGACCTAGGTCAAGCCACCAGATAAACCAGCCAATTACACCGAGTACCGTAGCTTAAGCACAGACTTGATACAACGCAGTCATGTCATCTAATTAGATCAAACTAGGTTAGGTAGACAAACGTATTCGTGTTTTCCTATGTCTGTTCAACTGGATCAAAGGGTCGTGTTCGCAAAGAACACAAGCCTCTAACTTATGAACAAACACCAGAAACATGGAAAAGTCACCCATCAAGTGGATCGAAAGGCCTTGTTCATCAAGAACAGAAGCCTCTAAATGATGAATAGGTCAAGAACACATGAACAAATCACTCATGCATACTAACACAACTTTATATGAAATAGATAAATAACTGAAGTAGATCAAAGTCATACAAATGAAATAAGATACAAGAGAACTCATACCTAGATCCCAAAGTAGACTTGGAACCTGAATTAGAACTACTCTAGCCTACCTCCTAGCCTTGACACTAAAAGTGAGAGAGGTGTTGCAAGTGTGGATGTCTCATAAGTGAGTCCCCTCTCCTTCTATTTATAGGCCCGAGCACCGGTGAGGAATGGATGCCGAGCCAAGGTCGGTTCGGCCGACCTGTGGGGTCGGCCGACCCCCTGGTGGGCTCCCCTGGCTTGTGCTTTCTCCTGGTGGCTGTCCTGTGGGTCCTTAGGTCGGTTCCTGGTGTCCACCCTGTTTTGGCGCGATTTGCATGCCTTTGTGGGCCCATGGATCCATGTGACGTCCACGTGTCACGCTCTGATTCATCGGGGGTTGCTTCACTTGGATTGCTTGCGTGGCATGCATGCATGGCTCCCTAGTTGGCAGGTGTGCATGCATGGCATCCTTGTTGGCAGCCCACCTAGGATGAGGTGATGTGGCATGGACCATAGAAGGTGAGTTTGTCACTCTTTTCCTGCTTATTTTCCTACAATCAAATAATCTCCAAGGACAAGTGGAACTAAATTATTCTTAACTAAATACGTGTAAGAAATGCCTTATGCTCCTTTATTCATGAGTATATTGATGGCTAAAGTAGGTACTTAACAGCCGTCAACAACTCCCCCAAGCTAGCCTCTTGCTCGTCCCGAGCAAGAGATTAAGGACTTAGGTTGATCAGGAGTTGCTACGATGTTGTATTCCTAATGTATAACAAGATACAGCTAGGTACTCTATCAAGAGTTGAAGAAGTTGGCATTGATCTTACCTTACACTCGATTGATATGGGACGTGTAGCTTCACCTGCCTTGGGCGGTTGAAAGATAGAATGGTTGTATAAAGATTACCAATCACATGTACCTTGATCAGTTATCAATCCGGAGGTTTTGCAGGTTTTTCAAAAAGAAATCAAAGATCCTCTAATGATACTCTCGGATCGCTCAATGTGTATGATTCCTCACCAAGGCATTGATTTGCCTTCTTTCACTACCTGCTTCTAATAGGCTGATATGTGGAGCTGTAGGTAGGGAAAACATGTGGCATACCTGTTTCTCATGTATTGTCGAGTCGAAAACCGGATCCTTGGGAGAACAAGTCATACACCCTGATCAAGATGTGCAAAAGTCTGTGTATGGTGGATGGATAATGAACTCCTCTTTGCATGATTTTACTCTCCTCCGTTTAAATTTTTTTTGAGACTTGGGCTATGTCTCTTTCCTCTTTTTTTTGTTTTTTTACATAGCCCATAGTCCTTGCTGAATATTTTCGGAAGGAGAGTAATCATGGAACATGCGCGGAGCTCTATTTTCTGGAATGGATGGGGGATGGATGAAATGATGGTTGCTAACTTCTAGTATAGAAGTTTCGCATATGGTGGTGTGTACGTGATCTTGATCATAGGAGTATGACAAGTTTACTCGCTGAGGGTCAAAACAATTCGACAAGACTCAATGAAGAAATCAAGTAGCATATGTGGAGGTTAACAGAAGCTAAGATCTACATATGGCCTTGGATAGGAATTTCTTATCATTGAGGAACTTATCATTTTAACATTTTTCAAAAGAAAACTCCGGATATCAAACATCACTTCGTACTAGCTCATAGCAACTCTATTGTACCATATCATATCTTGCAATAACTTAGGCAAAGATCATGCTTTTTGCTACCCACAAATTTCAAGCTCAGGTTTGATCATACTAGCCAACAAACTCAAAACTTGGATAGGATACTAAGCTGTAAGCAAGGCATACAAGAGGAATAAACAGAGCAACTATTCATGATTTCAACCATGGAGAATAAGAACACTCTTACCGCGCATATGAAAACGAACTAATTTAACAAAGCAAATAAATATTTTTGGTCTTTTTTAACTTTTTCAGATTTTTATGTGTTTTTAGCATACGTGGTTCTGAAAATAATAGAAGATACAAGTTACCTCAGAATGGGGGTCCTCCCCCAAGCTAGCTTCAGGCACACTGCTGTGGAGGGTGGTATCCCATCCACACGTAGTAGGCCCTCTGCTCCTCCAACTGTCGCAGCTGTCTCTGCTCCATGGTGTGAATCCTCTCACCAGTCATACACTGCCAGTCCCGAGTGGACTCAGCCTGCTGGTGCATTGTCTCCTCCATGGTACCGACACAGATGCTGAGCTCGCTCATCTGCTGAGTGAGGGTGCCCCCACGAGATGACGAGCGCAACCCGGACGATGAGGACGAGTCCCCGTAGGTAGCACCGGCGGGCCGAACCCACTCGCCACTCCCTGCACTAGCCCAGGTCGAGCTACTCACACCTGGCTGACTCATGGATTGGTCCCAACCAGGGGCATATCCGGGTGTAACTCTAGACATGTACCCGGCCGAGGCCCATGCGCCAGACAGCGGTGGGGTAGGCTGAGGCTGAGGCTGTGGCTGAGGTGACGGCTGTGGTGATGGCTGTGGCGGTGGATGTTGTGGCAATTGCTGTGCTGTCGCTGCCCTCCTCGATGCACTCCTAGTGACCGTGTCTCCAGAAACACTAGAACGACGAGGTTCCTCCAGAGGAACGGTCAGTGGCCCTTGGCCGTACAAACGGAAATCCAGGTTAGGTTACCGAATCTGGTTTGCATGGCCAGGGTCAAAGAAAACCAAGGAATCATCCGGGCCCTTTTTAAGAGTATGTCCTTGAATCAGATATGCCTCAACTATCATGGCCCGGGGAGAATCAATGTAGGGAACATTAGCCCCTAGTGTAATCCCAAGACTCGAAATGATACGTGTGATCAGGGACGTACACTCAATAGAACCCGTCATCCTAAAATTGTCAACCGCTACCGAATCATAGCTTGCACTAGGGAGATTTTTATCCATCTGACAGCGGCATATAATATCCTCATCTCGTCTCTACGCACGGTTCGAACATCATCCCTTAGAAAGAGAGTGATGGCGAGCCACTTGTGCCACAGTCGTAGAGTGGGATGTGTGATATCGTTGCACCGAGGTGCTAACTTGCCACGGACAGGCTGACTAGAAATCTCTTGCCAAAAACTATCTCGAATAAAATCGCTGCAAGCTTGATCGAGAGAAATAGCACAACGACGATGAAAACCGAGAGCACGACTAAGATCATGCCATGAGACTCGATACGACGGTCCATGGAAACGAAACGTAATACAGGTCTCATCCTCCTGAAGAGTACAGAGGAACTGGATGGTGAGAGGCCTAGAACCGATCTCCCACACCGGAACAAAGTTCTTCCAACCAAGAGCATGCCAAATGGAATCGAACTCGGAGTCCATACCTGTTTTCTCGAGAAGGGCCAAGTCGAACTCCTTGGTGTTGGCGAAGACTCGATCCTTGATGAGAGCATAGGCTTGTCTCTCCCGGTCGTCCCTTAAGTCGATGAAGGCGACATCGGTGTTGATCACCCCTTCGGCTCGTGGCGTGGGTAGCTCCTCTTCTTCCTCTTCTTCACGGTCGGTTGACATTGGACTTGCTGTAGCTCTGGAGTGGTGAGACGAGGCCTCTCCATATCTAGAACGACGTGAGCGGGTCCCCTTCCGGTACGCACCAGCAATCCAACTCATCTTGCACAACAATGGTACAACACGAGCAACTCGTTGATGGGTTAGTGAAATCGAAATGAAATCCTTACCGAGCTTGCTCCACAAATATTCAAAAATTCAGCAACAAATTGGAGAGAGTGCTTGACACTTCCACTTGAGCAAGAAATCCAAGAAAACCAAATAGCAAGAGCAAAGAGGGAGAGAGGGTGATGAAAATGAATGAATGGGTGAAGAAACCCCTCAATCCCCCTTCTATTTATAGGCAACCGAGCCAGGAACCGGGGTAGAGGACAAGGGCAACGGCTAGGAGCCGTTGGAGGAGGCAGGGCCCACATGACCGTTGGCCAGGGTCGGCCGACCCCTGGGGTCGGTCGACCCCCTGCCAGGCCCGCCTGCTTCCAGCTTTTTGCAACGGCTCTCTAACGGCTACCTGATGTCCTGCCCAGATGTCTAGGTCCAGATTCGCCCAAAATGTTGCTCAAAAATTTTTTCTAGGACTTTCCACTCAAAAATTTATTTTCAGAATTTTATTTGAAAAGGGAAATATGAGATAACTACCAATTTTACCTTTTGGCAAAAAGGACTCATCTTTTTAAGTCTGAGAGCGAGACTTTTCTCGGCGATCAATTCCACTCGTCACCCCATTCCCGAGAAATTGATGGAGATGACTTTTGTATTTCCCGCCACACCCTTCTTGTTTTCCTAGGCTTTGTTGAAGTGGTGGGAAGTCGCGGGGGCTGTGGCTCCGTCCATGCCCCTGATTGCTCATTTTTGCCCTGCAGTGTATAGCATTTCTCTTTTGTTGCCTGAAATCAGAACATCAAGTTCCTCTTCCCAATGCGGAATCGGATCGTTCCGGCTCCGATATTGATCCTTGCGTTGGCATCACTTAGGAATGGTCTCGCAAGAATGAGAGGCATTCCTTCATCATCTTGCATATCAAGGACCACGAAATCCGTAAAGATGCATGAACCCTGGATGAATACCAATAAGTTCTCTACTATCCCCTCTGGATGTCGGATCGATGCATCAGCAAGTTGGACGGCCGTCGCAGTTGGAGTTAGAGATGGATACCCCAATTGTTCAAACATGGCCTTGGACATAAGGTTAACACTTGCACCAAGGTCACAAAGAGCATGCTTAATCTTCTGGTAATATATCTTGCAGGTGATAGCCGGATAACCAGGATCTTTCTTGTGTGTGATTGTTGAAGTTCCCATGGGTCAAGTATTTGCTGTATAGGTTTCCCTGCATAGTCAGTGGCTTGTGCCCGCCCAGAATGCTTACCCCATCTGGTGGACACTACACAAACATTTTCACAGGAAGATACGGGTTGCCCTGGAATCTTCCCATCTTCAGCAGAGGGAACCAAAGCTACTAATTGAGCCAACTGGGTTTCTATCATCTTATTAAAGCTCAACTGGTTTTTAAGAGCAGATGAAAGGCTATCAATTTTAACATTAAGGCTCTCAAAAGCCTTATCATAGGCAGCTGTTTTCTTATTAAAACCTTCATTAATCTTAGCTTGCCCAAAGACCAGATCTTTCAAGGAAGGTTGGTTTGGGTTGAAAGAATTACCTTGATTACCTCCTTGATAATAAGGGCGCGATTGATTCCACGTTTGACCTCCTTGTGGACGATAACCATTGTTGTTGCCGTTCATGTACAACACATCCTCCTGAGTAGCAGGGCAGTAATTCCCTGAATGCCCAGTATTAGCACAGACTTCGCAATTCATGCGAGCATCCATAGCTTGAGTAGTGGTGGCCATGGCGGCCTTCTCATTGGCTAGATCATCCATTCTCTTCATCATTAGGTCCATCTTGGCATGCAACATATCCGCTTCCTTGACGCTATGTGTACCCCTTTGACGTGGCTGGAGTCGATCATCATTCCACCCTTGATTGGTAACCATCTTCTCAATCAGTGTAGTAGCTTCAGTAATAGTGAGAGAGAAGAAGGCCCCTCCAGCTGCAGCATCAATATGGCCTCGGGCTGTCGGAGTCAGCCCATTATAGAAACTCTGAAGAATAAGCCAGTTGTCCATCCCATGATGAGGACAAGCCAGGATGTACTCCTGGAGTCTCTCCCAAGCTTCTGGGATAGTCTCATTTGCTGCTTGCTGGAAACTTGAAATTCGACCTCGAAGGACATTGGTTTTGCCCAATGGAAAGAATTTCGCGAGGAATGCTGCGGAGCACTTTGCCCAAGTGTTAATTTCTGCACGGTTAGCATAGAACTACTGCTTCGCCTTTCCCAAGAGTGAGAAGGGAAACAGTCGCAGACGTATAGCATCTTCCTCCACTCCTCGTATAGTGAAGGTACTACACAGTTCCAGGAACTGCTGCAGGTGGGCGCTCGCGTCTTCATTAGGCTTGCCACAGAATGGGCTAGCTTGTACCATCATAATTAAGCCAGTCTTGATCTCGAAGTTTCCATTCCCAGTGTTGATCACAGGGCCTGTCGGCACCTGGTCAGCAGAGGGAGCGGAGTACTCGCGAAGAGTCTTCTCGACAGGGTTGGCCATGGAAGTTGATGCGGATGGCACAAAGGAAGGTGGATCGACTTCCGAACGTTCACGCAAAGGAGAGCCGAAGTGAGTTCGTGCCTTCCTTACGAGTGACTCAGGATCTTCAGTAAAATTCGACGGTAAGTCGAAACCAGTCATGCACTACCTGTCTTCATCATCAATAGACAAAGAAGACAATCCAAGTTAGCCTGCATTGAGAACTGTTTTATTCCTGTCATGATTATAAACATATGCAAAGTGTTGATATGTCATCCTTAAGCCTTTCCTGGCAACGGCGCCAGAAATGCTTGTTGCCATTTCTTAACGCAATCACCTAAGAACAGTTTGGAACCCATCCTGGTAACAGCGCCAGAAATGCTTGTTGACATTTCTTAACGCAATCACCAAAGAACAGGTTTGGAACCCATCCTGGTAACAGCGCCAGAAATGCTGGTTGGTAATTCTTAACGTTACAGGAGTCCGCAAGCGCACGGAAGTACCATTGTAGCATTTCCCCAAAGGAGTATTCCAAAGGGTATCGAATCCAAGGAAGGCATTGGCGGAATGACAAGATCAACTCTATTGCAATGAGTATAGATCATAGACGGAAATAAATCAGATACTCAAGTGCAGGGGTAAAATATGATAATGGGGGTAGTGTGATCACACACACTCACTCTCTCTCTAAGGGGTCCTAGGCATAGGAGGCAGCATACGAGTTAGTTCTAGGTTCTTATGTACTATACACATAAAGCTGGTAGGAACGAGTAGGATACACTAGCGTTGAAGAACATTGACTTAAGCACCCAGGTACCACGGGGAGATAACCTCCCGTGTTGCTTCCGTACAACTCCGGTTGTTATATTTTAGACTCCTACAGCTTATCCGAACGTGGGGGATTTCAGAGGGACCAACGGCTGTCACTATCGCGGCCTACCCCAAGACAAACTGTGGGATAAACTCAAAAGTAAGGTAGCTACGCAACCCAAGCACCATGGTTACGTTGTTAGCCGGACTTGACCGGCCCGGGCTATTGTGACCCAGGTCAAGACACCAGATAAACCAGCCAATTACACCGAGTACCGTTGCTTAAGCACAGACTTCATACAACGCAGTCATGTCATCAAATTAGATCAAACCAAGTTAGGTACACAAACGTATTCGTGTTTTCCTATGTCTGTTCAACTGGATCAAAGGGTTATGTTTGCGAAGAACACGAGCCTCTAACTTATGAACAAACACCAGAAACATGTAAAAGTCACCCCGTCAAGTGGATTGAAAGGCCTTGTTCATCAAGAACAGGAGCCTCTAAATGATGAACAGGTGAAGAACACATGAACAAATCACTCATGCATACTAACACAACTTTATATGAAATAGATAAATAACTGAAGTAGATCAAAGTCATACAAATGAAATAAGATACAAGAGAACTCATACCTAGATCCCAAAGTAGACTTGGAACCTGAATTAGAACTACTCTAGCCTACCTCCTAGCCTTGAGACTAAAAGTGAGAGAGGTGTTGCAAGTGTGGATGTCTCATAAGTGAGCCCCCTCTCCTTCTATTTATAGGCCCGAGCACTGGCGAGGAATGGATGCAAACACCCCGGGAATGACACCTACGACCAACAGGGAAGGACCACATGGAAGCACAGGAGAAGCCGAGCCAAGGTCGGTTCGGCCGACCTGTGGGGTCGGTCGACCCCCTGGTGGGCCCTCCTGGCTTGTGCTTTCTCCAGGTGGCTGTCCTGTGGGTCCTTAGGTCGGTTCCCGGTGTCCACCCTGTTTTGGCGCGATTTGCATGCCTTTGTGGGCCCATGGATCCATGTGACGTCCACATGTCACGCTCTGATTCGTCAGGGGTTGCTTCACTTGGATTGCTTGCGTGGCATGCATGCATGGCTCCCTAGTTGGCAGTTGTGCATGCATGGCATCCTTGTTGGCAGCCCACCTAGGATGAGGTGATGTGGCATGGACCATAGAAGGTGAGTTTGTCACTCTTTTCCTGCTTATTTTCCTACAATCAAATAATCTCCAAGGACAAGTGGAACTACATTATTCTTAACTAAATACGTGTAGGAAATGCCTTATGCTCCTTTATTCATGAGTATATTGACGGCTAAAGTAGACACTTAACAGACGTCAACAAACACGCGAAGAACACAAAGAACAACTGCACTGTTCCAGGCCTCGCGCACCGTCCGCACGACGCTCGCGGACTGTTCGCGGGTTGCGAACAGAAATAGAAACGGCCTAGCCGCAAGGGTCAACCCTTCCTATCCATCACCAGATCTCCCAAACGGCTAAAGCTATTGAGACAAGATTTGGGGGAGAAGAGAAGCGTCACAAGAGGAAGCTATGCCCCAAAAATCTTGGCCTCTAACTCACAAAATCACCGGGAATCGCGGATCACATGAACCACCACCAAGAACTCGGGCTCCAACAAAAAACTCACGAATCAAAGGGGTTTCCCGGCGTTTGAGGGGTCAAGATCACACACAAAGATGCGCAAGGCATCCACCCATAATCCCCTCAAAGAAATCCGAGAGAAAACACCCTCAAATCCATGAATCGAGCAAAGAACGAAACTCCCCAAAAATAGCCCTGAAAATGACACAAAAATCACAAAGAGCTAGGGGATCACCGCAACGCCGAATGCTTCCATACATCCAGAGGTCAAAGTCTTTACAAGAATCTAGCCTAAGGAAAGCAGAAGAAAAGAAGCAGTCCAGAGCGATCTACCAGGGGAGGAAACCCTAGAGTCCAAGAGAGAGAGATGCCATCCACCTCTCCACTATTTATACGAAGTCCACCGGAGGAGGCAAATGACCACGCTACCCCTACAACTCAAATAGAAGATACACACCGCTCAGGGGCAATATGGTCTAGTCTTCATCGAGCGGACACGCTTCCACCACGAACTTGCTTAGCCTCGACGCAAGCCCCGCGATCACGCCACGTGCCCCCGGCATCGAAGCTTCCCGACGTTCCCGGATCACCGTCTCCGTCGCATCGGGCCTCCGGACTTGGTTTTGCGGCCCAAACCAAGAAACCGTCCACTGATGGTTTTGTGGGCAAACCACCAAACCCCACGTGCAAGCTTCGGCCTCGATCCGCTACCTTGCACCGGCCCATGTTCACGACTTCAACTTGCTAGTCTTGCACCGCACGGCTCGCACTTGACCCCATCGGCCACCGGGTCCATCAAACCAAGCCTACTTGCCTCTCCATCACCCGGAGGCCACCATGGCTAAGGCCTTTCGAGCTTGTTCTTCACTTGCACCTACACGAGTCAAGCCGCAACCTGTACCTGCACACTGAGCCAAGCATCAGTCCACACAACGTTGTCAATCACTCATCACTAAGGAGCGACCCTCCACTGGTCTTCGGACACACCTGGTCCTCAATCTCCCCCTTGATGAGTGCATTGACAACACCCATAGTAACCATCATATAGAAAAAGAAAATAAAACAACCACGAACATAAACCTACAAGCAAGTGATCCAAAGCCAAAGAACAAGCGAAAAATACGATCACTCGCCAAACCAAGTCTCGACCCCCTAAGGCAAGGGCAACGCCTCAACACAGCCGAGACAAAACAAAGCTCACAAAGAGCACACCACAAAGCACAAAACTCAGGGGAACCAAAGGAGCTCCCCCTGCACATTGTTGACACATTTTATCTTATATATTTATCAGTCAACCAAACATGAGAAAAGGGCATAATTGTTAATACCAACTTAGAATACGGTATCACTAACAATTTTCTTGGAGTTTTGGAGAATTCTATGTCTTGCAGGGACTAATCAGAAAAATAGGAAAAGGAACAATTCTAGAAGACTCCAGAGGACTCTGGAACTCAACGTGACTTGGCATCCAAGAAAGAAGCATTTGGAAGGGGCAAGGACCAACCAGGCCGAAGCAGACCCCGAGGGGGGCCCACCCCAGGCCGATCGGCCTCCCCCGGGCGCCAAGTCAGCCCTACTTCTGGAATGTTCTTCCACCGCCTATGAGGATCAATCTAAACCATAGGTTAGGTCAGTTTGATCGTACGGTGCATGTCACCTCCTCAGGACTATATAAGCAGCCCCCTGACCCCCTGGAAAGGAGAATCTGGTCTCAGTTCATACACCAAATCAAGTCATCAAGTCAGAGATACTACGCCCTATGTTGGTATTTCTTAACGTCACCACTAGTTGCGCACCTAGCAGGAACGTAAGATCCACCTGGGTATACCGATGGGTACGAAAGAATCCGCAAGCGCATGGAAATACCGCTGTAGCACTTCACCTTAGGAGTATTCCAAAGGGTATCGAATTCAAGGAACGATGTGCACTACCTTCTATCCTAGATGAACGGTCCAAGGACACCAAGCCCTAGCTATGGTAGGGAGATGATGGGGTGCTTCCTGTAGGTTCTCGACTCTAGAGAGGAACAAGCTCGGATAAGATCTCGCTTCGGACACCGGCCCCTCCTGGCTATAACAGTTGGTTCACGGCAAAGGGTTGCCTACATGCTGTATCCGAACGTGGGGGATTTCAGAGGGTCCAACGGCTGTCACTACCGCGGCCTACCCCAAGACAAACCATGGGATACAGGGCATTTGAAGGATAACCCGCAGTCTAGACACCACGTCTACACCACCGATTACTACTATTGCACGGCTACGTCTGATATCCCGTAGAAACACTATAGCACTCCGTATAAATACGGAGAGACGAACCCGCGAAGTTGAGCTAGACCTTACTCGTCATTGAATCGATTGGCGTGAGGAAGAATGACTAGTCACCGATTCATGTATCCCAACAAGATCTAACAGGATAATTCACACAAACGGAATGCAAACTTATGCACTTGTAACAAAAGATCAAGGGTCGTGTTCGTGAAGAACACGAGCCTCTAACTTATGAACAAACACAAAAGCGTAAGTAACTTGTTCGTCAACTAGATCGGGGAAGCGCATTCATGAAGAACACGAGCCTCTAAATGATGAACGAACGAAGAACTCAAGAACATGTCACTCATGCATGAACATCACTTTAGTCTAATTGGAAAATACAAGAATACTCACTTTGCTCTAAATGAAGAACAAGTTGGGATCTCACCCACATCACCATCTACATAGCCATCCCCTCAACTCATTTGATCCATGAGAGATCAAATGAGAGGAGAAACAAGTGTTTCTAAAGAGAGAGGGAGGAGAATGGGATGTGTCTCTATTCTAGCCCCCTCTCCTCATATTTATAGGCCAAGGGGGGTAGGAGGAGCTCCCTTGGCTGCCTTGGGTGCCACCAATAGGGTGGCGACATGTGGCAAAGAGGAGTGGAGACCAAGTAGCTTGCAAGAGAAGGAGCTTTCCGGCAAGATCTTGAGGGAATCTTTGGGCACACACCTAGAACCGCCTTTGCCTCTTCACGACAAGCCGACACATGGAAGGGCGACACGAGAGGCCGCAACATGGGGTCGGGCGACCTGGGGGGTCGGCCGACCCCCGGGTAGCCCCTCTCGTGTCGCCTTTCGTCTAGGTGACTGCTAGGTGGGTCCCAAGGTGGCTATGGGGGTGTATGCGGTATTTCTAGCCACTTATCTCGTGGTTGTGGGCCCTTAGATATGCGTACTGGCTCCTGATTGGTCGAGAGTGTGTTTCTTTAGTTCGATGATGTGTCGTGGACATGTGGACTCCTGTGTGACCGCACATCGCCATGTGGCTTGGTGTGGGTCCCACCGGGCCCACATGATATCTTGTGCATATCTCTTTCATCCGAACTCCAAAGTAGGCAAATGATATATCCATTTCGATCGTTTCAGCGAGCCCATCGCATTGGTGCATACCAATTTGGCATTTGTGATTGTTTATGATGATGCCATATCTATGCCATTGGTGCACTTCCTCTCAACTGTGTCATTTAACACGTATTTCGATGCGCCCTGCAACAAAAGCTAGAAACACCAACACTTGTGGAAATTGTGAGTATAAACCCCTATTCTAGTGTTGGTGATCCTTTTACATTTATTTTATGCAGGTATTGACGGTGTAAAAGTAGCACTTAACAGCCGTCAACAACTCCCACACACTTGACCTTTGCTCGTCCCGAGTGAAGGGAGTCAGATCAAGGTGAGACATGATATCCAAAGGTATGAAGTGAGCATAAGAGATTTTCCAAACCATACCTTGTACCTGTGAACTTGTGAAGTGTCTATCATGCTATCTCGGGTAGTTGAGAAATGGAACGATTATGAATCAAATCACTCCTGCTCATCATGTTAAGTAACTTGGGGTTTTGCAATAAATTTTCAAAACAAACCTTTCTTAGCTCCTCATTTGATTCTCTCGGATCGCTCAATGTGTATATGTCCTCACCAAGGCATTAACTTGCATTTCTTCATCCTAGTTCTAATGATGGCTATATGTGGAGCTCAAGGTAGGATAAAGGATAAGGCATACTTGCATCACATATATTGCAAAGTAAAATATTAGATCCAAGAGAAAAGCAATTCATACAATCAGATCAAGATGTGCACGTGTATGGATATGATGGGTATGGTAAGGTGTATACTAGGCCCGGAATGGGTGCTAGTTATTACCATACGTATATGATGAGTGTTGGTTGATGGTAAGGTGGACACTAGCTCTGGAATGGATACTAGTTATTACCATCTATATTATGGGACTCCTTTTTGCATGACAATCTCTCTCCCTTTTCTCCTTTATTTTGGACATGGGCTATTCTTCCCCTTTTTTTCTTTTTTTTCTCTTTTTTTTCTTTCATCATGCTTTGAGCATGTATCTCTCTTTTTTTTCATAGCCCATATTTTTTTTTGAAGGATACTTTTGGAGAGAGATGTCACACCATATGGAGCTTTATTTTCATGAAAGGGATGAATGATACAATGCTAACTTCCAGTGTAGAAGCATAGCAAGGGGAAATAGGTGGTGTGCACATGAATCTTGATCATGAAAGTAATGAAAAGAATTCTCGCAAGGGTCACAAAATTTTGACAAAGCTCAATGCAACGACAAGCAGCATATGAGTCTAAGGTTTTCAACTATGAACATCATATGGCTTTGGTAGGACGGTGGCAAATCAAAGAGGAGCTTTGCAAAAGGGTTTTATGATTTTTCAAATAAAATTCCCAAGCACTCAGACATTTAGAGCGAAGATCATATCATCAAACCATATCACAAACATCAACTACTTAGATAAGCACGAGTTCCCTAATGATATTTGTTCACAAGCATCAAGATAATAAGTAAGGAATAAAACATATGCAAGCCAACCACAGGAATCATGGAGAGCAAACAAAACACCGATATTTGAGTTTGATTTATTGGATAAGAATTGAGGATCATTCGAACTCAAAGGTAGAGAGTGAGATGAAGGGTGCACATACCATCGCTCCTGAAGGATATGAGGAACGAGGAAGACTAGTGGTGATTCGGCTGACCCGTGGGGTAGCTAGCTCACTCTAGTTTACCTTGTCCTTGTCATGAAGGCATAATCGATGTCGTGCAGCCCTTTGTGTGGGAGTTCTCAAATGGATACATTGATGATGAGCTTGAGAGAACTCCCTCACACTGGTGCTTGTACTGGTGTTGTTCTTCAAGCAAAAGTGGAAACAAAAGATGGACTCTACTGGTTCGAGAACCATAGAGCCTTTATTCAAAAGCAAATATTTTATTGGTTTTTTTATTTTATTGTCACCGTGTCATTTGCTCAAAAGGGTTAGACCAATATTACACTTCATACACAAAGGGGAATATACTTACCTTGGACCTTTGAGAGGTCATATGTACCACCTTTGCATGTTGTGCAATATGAATCTGACACCTCAACTTACCTTCCCATTTGAATTTAGCTCAATGACTTACCCATTCAAATTTGACAATTTTCTGTAGGGGTTAGTCCGCATACATGCATCCAATATCCATGAAAGTATAACTCTAAGGTTCATCAATCAAAACTCGGCACCATGTCTTGTTTTGATTGAAGAAGACAGTTTTAACCTAAGCACCACGCTTAATCTAAAACAGTCTATGAATGTAAACTCAAGCATACATCCAAACTAGAACATACAAACAAAGATAAAGGAAACACGCATGCATGATCAAGCTTTTCATCAAAAGAGGCATATAAGCATGAGCATAAAACGGTGAACCTCGGGAACCTCCCGGAAGGGCTTTGTTTAATGTCAAAAGCAGGACTTACCAAGCTAGTCGGCAAGATGCAAGAGCTGACATCATCTTCACACCAGGATAAGATTTGGTAGAGGAGGAACTTTACTTAGGGTGCTCACATACCTCCCCCACACTTGAAGTTTGCATTGCTAGGCAACAAAACTCAAGTGTGTGGTAATCAAGCTTCCTTTTGTAAATGTTCCCTCACCAAAGCTTATCTAGGTGTTGCAGCTGATGTGGCTCACATATTCGTAGGCATCATATGTCCATCTTTCTTTTCAATATCCACCTGAAAGGTTAGTGACCAAAAATACCTGAAGGACGACTTATCCTAAAAACATGTTCTTGCTTTTATTCGAAAAGGGAAATAAAACCTATGCTAATCCAGGCTATCTCCTGGTAGTGCTTTGTTTATTTATTGGTCATAAGCTCAACCGTGGGAACTTCATCTTGCAGCTATCGTTGGTGGTGTCATTCCCGTCTCACCACCAATCTTGATGAATCGGTGAAGCTTTAGCTGCAAGGTCAGTGCCACAATGCACACACGAAATCTGATATGCTTATGAAAGACATATACATCCACAATCAACCTTCTAAACATTCTGCAAAAGAGGACCACAAGGTGATTGCAGCCCTCACGTGTGCTCAGCGCACTAAGCAAGTCTGACTCTGGAGGGACATGATGCGAGCATGGTCTGTATGGTAGATCAAGAATGAAGCTACCATGCTCGTGTGTGGAATCCTTTCCTCCAGACTCCAGAGTCAGTGCCTCGAAAGGTTCCATGGCCCATGAATTCTCCATCTCAAGAGAGTCATCGCGGAAGCTCGATGTTGACTCTTGATCATGATCGAGAGCAACATGATACGGGCCAGCGGGAAGAGGCTGTAACTCGGTCGAGAGTGGTGACGATCGTCTGCCTTCACAGAGGTGAAGAGAGTCTCCCGAGTCATCCTCGTGAGTGGTAGAACATTCTACAACCTTAATGAGAACGGGCTCGGATAATGCGAACGGAGATGTATGCATCATCTTCTCGAGCGGGTTTTGCTGGGTAAGAGGCTTTGCCATAGGATGTCCCGGACAAGGGGTAGCAGTGGCAGAAGCGACTCCCTTAAGCTTATCATCTAGGCTCCCTAAAGATGTATCGAAGAGATGCTCTAGAGGGGAGCCTAGGAGAGGATCGAGATCAGGGACATCGGAGATGTGAAAGTCTAAGCTAGCCTCGATCCCGTCTATGATCAGCGGCATGGCACTTGCGATCCCCTGACATTCAAGAACATGTCCAAAGGGACAAGTCTTGAGGAGCATGTCGGATGGTGCTAGCGGAATTTTGCTCAAAAGAGTTTCTGCTAAGTGCCATGGCAAAATGTTAACCTCCATGATGGGGTTACAATGGGCCTCTACGACAGTGCCTCTACTAGAGCAAGAAACAACCAGAGAAGGTGAACTATTCCAAGCTGCCTCGGAAAATCGTGTCACTCCCTCTGACCATTCCTCCCTCATGGCCTCCCCAGGGTATGCTTCGTCAGGAGGATCAAGAGGTAGAGGAGGGACCGCAGGCCTAAGGGAAGATTCTGTCAAAAGATTTCTAGAATGATCGGTGTGGACAGAATAATGTTCCTCCCCTAATTGGGCATCAGAAGAATTCGAGGTATCTAAAAGATTTTCAGATGGGTCATCCTCGAATTTGCGAGTGAACACCAATGGTTGAATTTCTTCTTCCTTTGGCGTTCGGGGTTCAGGAGAGGGCTCAACAGACAAGTCTTGAGATTCGGAAGATGGAGACTCTGACTTGGATGTTGAGGGACCCTCATGGCTCGACTCGGATTCTTGGTTGGATTTGTTGTGATCGATAGGGATAGAAGAGTTTTCTAAGAGGGAATCTAAGATCTCTCTTCCTTCCCTTGGAGTTTTTTCCACAAACAAACCTCCAGCAATAACGTCTAGATCGAGGGCAGAATCCATGTCTAGACCCATATAAAAGATGTACAATGACACATCGATGGGTAAAGACGGACCAGGTGTCGACACCAAAAGGTGTAGGAACCTAGCCCATGCCGCTCCTAGGGACTCCTCCTCTAATTTCTCGAAATCGAGGATACTTATTGGAAGAGAAGCTATACGAGTGTACCATTGCTCTGTCCTTTCCATGAGGGAGAACGAGTGGCAAAAGTTATCTCGGAGTTCTCCCCAATCACTATTCACACTTTCTATAGTGTGGGCGTACCATTGTTCCGCCTCTCCTATGAGGGAGAAAGGAAACAACTTCCACCTCACGGTGTCCTATGTCATGCCTGGCATAGCCAAACTAGAGCATAGTTCCTCAAATTCCTCCAAATGGAGGTAGGGGTCTTCATTGATTGCTCCAAAGAATGGTCGATCTTGAACCATGGCTAAAAAGCCAGGGGGGAGTTCATAGCCAAATGATGAAGATGATGATGACTCTTCGAACTCACCCCTTGAGGTAGAGAAGCTTTGAAAGGAAGGCATCTCAAAGGGTAACGGGGGTGAAGGTAGAAGAAAACGAAAAAAGATAAATACGAGGACCACTAGGTTCGAAGATAGATACAGCAACCGTTCCCCGGCAACGGCGCCAGAAATGCTTGTTGGTATTTCTTAACGTCACCACTAGTTGCGCACCTAGCAGGAGTGTAAGATCCACCTGGGTATACCGACGGGTACGAAAGAATCCGCAAGCGCACGAAAATACCGTTGTAGCACTTCACCTTAGGAGTATTCCAAAGGGTATCGAATCCAAGGAACGATGTGCACTACCTTCTATCCTAGATGAACAGTCCAAGGACACCAAGCCCTAGCTATGGTAGGGAGATGATGGGGTGCTTCCTGTAGGTTCTCGACTCTAGAGAGGAACAAGCTCGGATAAGATCTCGCTTCGGACACCGGCCCCTCCTGGCTATAACAGTTGGTTCACGGCAAAGGGTTGCCTACACGCTGTATCCGAACGTGGGGGATTTCAGAGGGTCCAACGGCTGTCACTACCGCGGCCTACCCCAAGACAAACTGTGGGATACTGGGCATTCGAAGGATAACCCATAGTCCGTCTACACCACCGATTACTACTATAGCACGGCTACGTCTGATATCCCGTAGAAACACTATAGCAGTCCGTATAAATACGGAGCGACGAACCTGCGAGGTTGAGCTAGACCTTACTCGTCATTGAATCGATTGGCGTGAGGAAGAATGACTAGTCACCGATTCATGTATCCCAACAAGATCTAACGGGATAATTCACACAAACGGAATGCAAACTTATGCACTTGTAACAAAAGATCAAGGGTCGTGTTCGTGAAGAACACGAGCCTCTAACTTATGAACAAACACAAAAGCATAAGTAACTTGTTCGTCAACTAGATCGGGGAAGCGCGTTCATGAAGAACACGAGCCTCTAAATGATGAACGAATGAAGAACTCAAGAACATGTCACTCATGCATGAACATCACTTTCGTCTAATTGGAAAATACAAGAATACTCCCTTTGCTCTAAATGAAGAACAAGTTGGGATCTCACCCACATCACCATCTACATAGCCATCCCCTCAACTCATTTGATCCATGAGAGATCAAATGAGAGGAGAAACAAGTGTTTCTAAAGAGAGAGGGAGGAGAATGGGATGTGTCTCTATTCTAGCCCCCTCTCCTCATATTTATAGGCCAAGGGGGGTAGGAGGAGCTCCCTTGGCTGCCTTAGGCGGCACCAATAGGGTGGTGACATGTGGCAAAGAGGAGTGGAGACCAAGTAGCTTGCAAGAGAAGGAGCTTTCCGGCAGGATCTTGAAGGAATCTTCGGGCACACACCTAGAACCGCCTTTGCCTCTTCACGACAAGCCGACACGTGGAAGGGCGACACAAGAGGCCGCAACACGGGGTCGGGCAACCTGGGGGGTCGGCCGACCCCCGGGTAGCCCCTCTCGCGCCGCCTTTCGTCCAGGTGACTGCTAGGTGGGTCCCGAGGTGGGTATGGGGGTGTCTGCGGTATTTCTAGCCATTTATCTCGTGGTTGTGGGCCCTTAGATCCGCGCACTGGCTCCTGATTGGTCGAGAGTGTGTTTCTTTGGATCGATGATGTGTCGTGGACACGTGGACTCCTGTGTGACAGCACATCGCCATGTGGCTTGGTGTGGGTCCCACCGGGCCCACATGATATCTTGTGCGTATCTCTTTCATCCGGACTCCAAAGTAGGCAAATGATATATCCATTTCGATCATTTCAACGAGCCCATCGCATTGGTGCATACCAATTTGGCATTTGTGATTGTTTATGATGATGCCATATCTATGCCATTGGTGCACTTCCTCTCAACTGTGTCATTTAACACGTATTTCGGTGCGTCCTGCAACAAAAGTTAGAAACACCAACACTTGTGGAAATTGTGAGTATAAACCCCTATTCTAGTGTTGATGATCCTTTTACATTAATTTTATGCAGGTATTGATGGTGTAAAAGTGGCACTTAACAGTCGTCAACACCATAGAAACACCATATAGCGAGAGTAGCTAACTAGTCTAGATCTAGGGGGAGGCAAGGCGTCTACTTGGCTCCTGATCGTTTAGAAGCTGGTCGAGATACTGATCTAGCTTTGCTCTTGTAGGTTCTTCTTTATAAGTTCTTTTACATTTGCTGTAGAGACATATGTTCTTATCAATGATTATATTCGAGATTATATGCTTTGGTGTTTATTATGATTACATGTTTAGCATAGTTGATTTACGTTTATATTCGTGTATGGAGTTGTATAGCCCTCACCCAGATCATCTATTAACATGGGTGAGTGGTAAAGATAGTGTAAGCGTGGTGCTTATACTGTATTTACCTGCGATTGCACCCTACATGCCGGGTCGTGTCGTAGATCGTGGTGGTGACAGCACTATTGAGTCCTTTGTAATCCACCCCCCGTGTGTAGGACTAGTAGAGCCTTATACTATTTGGGTTGTTTCAAGTTTCGGCCTTGATCCTCCTGGGTAGTCTCCCCATGCATAAGTATAATAGTTCTTCTTCCATGATTGTTAAATGTATTGCACTAATCATAGTATGCATTGACGTATAGTTTAGGGTTACCGAGGAGTATCCTCGCTACCTAGGCTGTGAATACGCTTCTCTTTCTATATTGACACTTTCTGGTGGTTCACTATGTTATGACTTGATCAATGCTATCATTATCATTATCTTTATGTGACTTATACCTGTTTATAGTAATTGATATATTTTGGCCACTCTACATTACACAACTGAGAGATATGCATGTATTTGTTATTATAGATAGAAGACTTCTTTCCATGTGGTAGAATATAAATACGATACTTGGTTTTACTCCTGGTTAAAATGCTACAATGGTATATTCATATCTGTGTGCTTGCGGATACCCATTTATATATATTTTCTTATCTAGAGATCCAAGGCATATGTAAGAGTACCAATCCATGCGTTTTAGTGGCACTTCTGTCAGGGATGACAACCTAGATCAAGTTCTGCTATGACCTGTAGCGGATTTATCTTTTAGTTTATCTGAAAGCAACATATGATATACACTTAGCATCATGTTAAGATATACCTTTGCATTTCTGGCGCCGTCGATAGAGATGGATTTTATATCTGTTTCTAGTCGATGACGTTAGCAATGTCAACAAGCATTTTTGGCGCTGTTGCCGGGGAAAGATAGTCTATAGCCTAAAAAAATAAATTTAGTAATAGCACGCATGCATCTCTCACACATAATGTATCGAGAACCCAAATTATCATTGCTTAAACAGGCCTACCCTTGTTCTTTCCACTTTTGTTTATCTGATTTCAGGGTAATGCATGAATAAGAATCTTCCAGACAACTTCGTTTCAGATTCAGAGAAAATCCTAAGGAAGGCAAGGCTAAAGCCCAAGTCTCGGCCCACGACCTCTGCCTTGGAGGATTCAATCGTGCGAAGATTAACACCCATATTTAAAGTAATGGCAACCAAGACCCTTCGTGAGTACTCCGCACCGACCCCGAACAACATTCGTACTGGTCCGGCAGTCGCTGTGGGAGACATAGCTTTTGAGCTCAAGTCTGCACTGATCAACATGGTACAAGCTAGCCAATTTTGTGGAAAAGCTCATAAAGATGCCAACGCACACCTTCAACATTTCTTAGAGATATGTGGCACCTTCACGATCAAAGATGTGCCAAGTGATGCAATCCTACTTCGCTTATTCCCATTCTCACTCTTGGGGCGAGTGAAGCAATAGTTTTACTCCGACAAAGACAAACTTACAACTTGGACACTGTGTTCTACTGCTTTTCTGGCAAAGTTCTTTCCTACAGGCAAAACCAATGCCTTACGGGGGAAAATTTCAAGTTTCCAACAGCAACATGACAAATCTGTTCCTGAAGAGTGGGAGCGCTTCCAAGACTACATCTCAGAATGCCCACACCACAGAATGGAGAACTGGTTGCTCATGCAGACCTTCTACCACGGTCTCACTACCAACACCCGTGAAACGATGGATGCTGCAGCTGGAGGTGGTTTCCTCTCCCTTACACTTACTCAAGCTACTAACCTTGTGGAAAAGATGGCGTCCAATCAAGCTTGGAACGAGGAATGTCAACCCCTCAAGAAAGAAAGAGGAATGCACCAGCTCAAGGAGGTATACATGCTGTCTGCCAAAATGGACTTAATCATGAAGAGGCTTGAAGACAAAGTCCCTGAGAAGAAGGAAGTCAAGCAACTCTTCGAATCCCGCATGACCTGTGAAGAGCGAGGAAACACTAGACACTCGGGCAATCAATGCCCTCAGCTGGAGGAGGATGTGAATTACATCAACAACAACAACCAATATCGTCCCCAACAAAATGAAGGATGGACCCAACAGAGGCCCCACTATCCAGGTAACTATTCAGGTAACTATCAAGGTAATAACTCTTCCAATAATTTCCTACCTTTAAGAGAGTTAGTCCAAAACCAGGGTAGAGTTATGGATAATCTGTCTAAGAAGTTAGCTTCCAATGATAAAATGTTAGAAACTATTAGTAATAAAATGGAAAGCTTTTCTTCTGCCATTAAGAACCAGCATAGTTTTAATAAAATGATAGAATCTCAGATATCTCAGCTGGCATCATCTGTTCCCACGGCTAACCCACGTAAGATTCTGGGCCAGCCGAAAGAATTAGAATCTGCAAATCTTATCGATATCTATTATGCAGGTCTGTGCTCTAATAAGACAGAAGAAGGCCCAAAGTGGACTGACTGGGGCATGCCCGCCAAGAGGGGAGATCCAGGGAGGCCCGTCATCACCATCACTATTGGAGCCTACACTTTTGAGAATGCACTTTGTGACTTTGGGTCTAGCGTCAACATAATGCCCAAGGTAATATATGAGAAAATCAATGGTTCACCTTTATTGTACAACCATGTGCTTGCAGCTTGCAGACCTGTCACTATGCTACCCTGAGGGCATCCTAGACGACATATGTCTGGGGGTAGGAAGCTCCTACGTAGCTGCCGACTTCGCTGTTGTCGAGACTGGGGGAAGTGAGAACGCCCCAATCATTTTGGGACGTCCTTTCCTTGCCACAGTCAAAGCCATCATCTACGCCGACACCGCGAAGATCATCTTCAGCATCAATAGGAAGAGGGAGAGATTCAGTTTCAAGAACAAGATCCTGAGAACTCCTGCACACCCCCAATATCCTTACCCTCAAGAGTACAAGCCAGCTGTCGAGAAGAAAAGGAGAGATAGAAGGAGGAACAAGAAGACCAATCAACCTCGACCACACGTGGAGGAAGTTTGGATGATCAACACGATTCAATCAAAAAATGAGAACCCATTTCCTTCACCACTGCTGCCAAAGCTAGACGACCCTGGAGTGCCATCAATCCACTGCTCCATCAATCAATGGAACTTCCAGCGAGTTGTCTGCGACACTGGATCAGGCATCAACTTAATGTCTAAGGTAACTTATGAATTAATATACGGTGACCTGCCTTTGTATTGCACCTATATAATGCTGCAGATGACAGACCAATCACACCGATTCCCGGAGGGAATTGCACGAGATGTACCTGTCAAGATAAAGGATCACTATGTCCTAACTGACTTTGTAGTCATGGACATGGGAGATGAAGAGCAAGATCCTCCCATAGTACTTGGGAGACCGTTCCTGAACACCACAAGAGCGATCATCTACATCAGGATGGGCGAGATCCACTTCCAGTTCAGAACTGAGAAGGTACGCTGCTACTTTAATACTTATACTGACTCTGAGCAGCCCAAGAAGAACAAGACGCGGAGACGGCTTCAGAAATTGCAACGCAAGCTGAACACGAAGTTGACGGACATCAAGAACATTGAAGAAGAGATTAAAGAGAAGTCCGCTCAGCTCCTACCAGTCAAGAACTCTGGACCTGTTACCCCAGAAAGGTCTCCACCGAAGAAACAAGTTTGGAGGAAGAAAGACAAGAGTACACCTTCAGAAAACCAACCACTACCCGCGTCACCAATTGATCAATCATCTGCTGCTACATCTATGCCACTCGTTGAGATCATTGAAGGCACCATACCAGATACGACATTCCGACGAGGTGTCATAGATGAAAGCACGCCATGGGAGTAAGTACTTGAAATTCTCACCGAGAGGTAACTCGGTATTTATCTGAATATTTAATTTCTGCACTGTATATTTACTTACCTATACCTGCAGACCATAAATATGTTTTCTGCATTTGCATCTGTTCCTTAAGGCCCCATGTACTCCGTACCGTGGTGGCATAAAAAAATAAATATTGCATTCACATGTTTTTGCTTTAGCATCCCTTTTGCATATAAAAATTTACAAAAATATGTGGGCACATGAAGGTCCACACTTTTAAGAAAAACCCAAAAAGAAGTGGGCACATGAAGGCTCACAACATAATCCTAGAATTTATCCCTTCGGGTATGTGCGAGATTAATATTTACAGGGAGAAATTAAGGAAGACCTGAAGGCAAACAAGTTCCAAGGATGAATCAAGGACTACTTCAAGATCCAGCTTGGGGGAGAGCAACCCCAGTTATCACGATAAGTATCATTATCCTATGTTTTTAATATTAGCTAGTTATATGTTTGCCTAGAGTTAACGAGTCTTAGTTAAAAGTCTTAGTGTGAATAAATGCTAGAGTCTGCTAGTTGGCTTTTCTCTTTAATAATGATCTTGATGATTTATGCTTGGAAATGATGAATAGTTGCTCCGCCGTAATTCCTCTTACTTACTTTTCAGACCTAGATTCTCCTAAACCTTTAAATGCTTAATTTGCTCTAAACCCAAAACCCGTGGGAAGTACATGCTTAATCTGAGTCTAGGCTTTGAAAGATGATTCATGAAAAGTTGAGCTGCTGTTTATCATATTCCTAGAGATGCTTGATTCCTGGTTTTCCTTTTAAAATCATGAAAAATCTAACATGATGAGTTCCTATGTTTATGATCCTTGAGAGCTTGTCATACACATCAAGATCATTCCACTCCACCAATTATGCTGCTTCTAACCCGGAAGTACGCATTCTCCATAATCCATCAAGCCACCAGCCATGTTATAAAATAGCTCATACAACTCTTAGATATGTCTCTCTGAATATGTCAAAAAGATTCTGGGGCTACATTCGAAAAAAAGAGAGAAGAAAAAGTGAGATGAGAGAGGGAGAGAAAAGGACAAGTGTCATACTAGGCGAGAAGGGCCTACCTCCCTAAATAATAAATTTAGAGATGAATAATGGACACAAGTCCGAAGGCGAGAAGAGCCCACATCTCTAAGGAGAGAGAAAAATGGACAAAAGTCCGGGGCAAGTAGAGCCCACATCTCCAAGAATGGAAAGCCTAGATCTTAAAGTCTTAGAAAGAGAGATGTAGTCGAAGAGCTTAAATAAAAGAAGAGATATTAGAGAACGGCTAAAGGCTTACCACTTTTCACCCTCATCCATTCAACACTATCATCCCACCATACATATCTTGCCAAGTGTGACTCCATACTTGAGAGGGTCATACACAGGATCTCTGAGTTTTATTTGAAAAATTTTGCAAAGCCCCAGGATGATAGTTGATCAAAGAATTTGAGATATACTGCTTGACTTGATTGTTCAATCTTTTAATTGCTTAAGATTTATGAAAATGCTATGCACCATGGTTAAAGGTAAGATGGAGCAATTTTGTTGAGGAGAATTTATTTTTGAAAACCATAGTACTTTTGAGGTGTGAAAGTGTTGTACCAACTCCTGATCCTGCTATAGCATAGCTTTGCTAGGGACTAGCAAAGGGTAAGCTTGGGGGAGTTTGTTGACACATTTTATCTTATATATTTATAAGTCAACCAACCATGAGAAAAGGGCATAATTGTTAATACCAACTTAGAATAGGGTGTCACTAACAGTTTTCCTGGAGTTTTGGAGAATTCTATGTCTTGCAGGGACTAATCAGAAAAATAGGAAAAGGAACAATTCTAGAAGACTCCAGAGGACTCCGGAACTCAACGTGACTTGGTGTAACACCCTAATTTCCAGATTTTGCAAGAAACTAAAATTTTGTTAGCAACATACTAGCTGCAGTTAGTTGGTCAGTAGAAATCATTAGCAAGGGAAAGAATTAATTTTATAAACCAAAGTATTAAGCAATCATAGGATATAATAATGTTTGATGCATTCATGCCTTTGCATTGTGTTTATTGTCTGAAAAATAATTTTGACAATCTTTTTGCGAAACAACGATTAAGTTCTCTAGTGCGAGTTTAGTCTCAGTTTAAGGTTAATCTCTGGAATAAAATAATATTTGTGGGCAGCAAATATATTAAGGGCGTTGCCCATTTTCTATCTCTTTCTCTCTTCTATATTTTCCCTTTCCTTTTCTATTTCTTTTCTCTCCCAAAACATGTCGCTGGTTTTTGTTCAAGAGCAAATCAGAGCAGCCCAGCGGCCCAGCTCTTTTTCCAGCAGCAAGTCAACGAAGCCTTGCACCTGGGCATTATCACCTGCGACCTTGCAGCCCTGGTCCACACGCCGGCCTAATCCTCTTCACCTTCCATTCTTCTTCCCTCAGTTCCTCTCTGCCGCAGCAGCCAAGTCCGGCAAGGGATTTGAATCCCGCACAGCCCGCGCCCCAATCAGCGCCCGCACTCATCTCGGACCTCCCCTGCAGCCCCTCCCTCACCCAAAGCCGCGTCCAGGTGCTGCCCTCGCCCAGAATGGCAGGAGAACCACGCGCAGCGACAGTCACGGCCGTGATCCCCGCCGCCCGTGCCCCGGCCATCCCTCGCCTCCCGTCGCCTATAATAGCCCAGCATCCAATCCCGGAGCATCCCTTTGCCATCCCTGCTCGCTCCCCCTCGCCCTTGCGCCATCGCCGTCGAGGAATCGCCACGGGAGTCGCCTTGGTAAGCCAACAGCCGCCGAGTCCTTTCGCTGTCCTGGAACCTCGCCTCACCTTTCTCTTCTTGCACGTCTGCATCTAGGAGCACCAGGAAGGGTCGCCGCTGTTCGGAGCTGCACGAAGACCGCTGGAGCGCCGCCGTCCGTGACACCAACGCCCGCCGTCCGCCCGCCGTCCACTCCTCTTCGCTGTACATCATCGTTGCTGCAACACCGACGACCACAACCACGTGGTGAGCACTACACGTTCCCAGACTCACCCTTGTTCGAATCCGTAGAAACCTGAGCCTTGCTTGCCTTTTCGCCGGCAACCACCGCCGTGCACGTCGCCTATCATCGCAGCGCAGCAGCCGTCGCCAACCGCACGCTGCGATCCTTGCAGTCCCCTGTCTCTGCACACCTAGTAGTCTGAATGTTTCCAATCTTGCTGTTCATTTGCTAAAATTCCTGTACATGCTTTATCTGTGCCCACGTATAAAATATACTTCATACTAAATCTTGTATTTTAGCCAAAGTACCCATGTATCATCTATGAATATTTGTACATCACATTTAGAGCCGTGCAAACTAGTTTACTGCATATAAAACCTTGTAGCTTACAAAACCATACTGAGCCCCTATTTTAAAGATGCTAAATACCTTGCCACTACTATAAACTATTTTAATCACCTGTGAAATTATTTATAGCCTTGTTAGAATATAAAATGCTTTCAGTATATTTAAATTGTTTTGTGCTGTTATTTAATTCCAGTAAATAGCTAGTTCAGTAAAATGATCATATCTTTCAGCTTGCTTCTCCGTTTTTAGCAATTCTTGCGCCTAGACGATCATAGTAGCGATGACCTTCTTTTAAAACATGTTTCTTGCTGTTTTCATCGTGATTGGTGTATTGTTCTTATTTCCTTTCTTGTATGCTTGTTTGTGCGTTTAGAAGAGGTGCCGTTCGAGAATCTACAGGACTGTGAGTTCGGAGATCTTGAGCTGCAGGAAGAAGGCAAGTGGTCCTTGTGCATCCTTTTGTTTACCTATGTGTCAACAATAATCTAAATATCACTGTTTTTACGCTTTTCTTGCATTAGGAGTCAATATGCTGGGACCTATGTAGGAAGTTTACTTATATCTTTTCCTGACTTGTTCCCTTGAAGCCTTAGTACAACCGTGTATGGGTAGTTGTTTGCTTAGTCTGGACAACATGGGTTGGGTTTTTAAATAATAATTTGATTAATTATCTATGCAACATGGTTCGGGTAATTCTTTTAGCAAGAAGAAACCTTAGGCTGACTCAGGCAAAAGGGGCATGGTTGGATGTGCACCTGTGAGTTGGTGGTTGCCTTATTCGGACCCTTTTCTAAGGATTAGTCTATGGAGTGATCTCTCGGGACTTTCCGTACAACCACGAGACTAATGGGCTATGGTCTTGGCTTAGTAACTCGGGTAATCCAGCGGACTGCGTTGAGCGGGTATGGGGGCATGCAGCACCTCGGATACAAATGCGCGGCTCGGGTACCGCTGGTGCTCCAGCATAGGGCCTGAGGGTCAATGCACGCTAGAGAACCGTTGGAAAGGCCTCGTAGCGCGTCCTATGCCATCACACCTAGGAAGTGTGAAAGTGCCTGATCCGCACAGTGTGACGGGAAGCGTGACTCGTGGGTAAAGTTGTACCACTTCTGCAGAATGTGATTTTACTTGATATATCAGCCGTGCTCACGGACAAGAGCATCCCGGAACCTCACATGGATAGTTGGTTGGTTGGTTCGGTTGGGATCTTTTGGGCTTTTATCCTAATAGGCTGGGTTTGGGAAGCTTTTATAATATTTTAACTAGATGCTCTGAATAAAATCTGACCAACTAAAATGAACGCTTGCAGTCGACCAAAAACAGCCTCCCCTTGATCAAGCCTTGCATCCTTCTTACATCCCTCATCTCTGCTACTCCCCCACCTCTGCTGGGTACCAACCATAAGTGTACTCATTCTTGCATGCTGTTCAGATGTGGCGACTGAGTGTGAGGAGTACAACAACGACGAGCCGGAGTTCTAGGAGGCGCGCTTCTGGTCGATGCCTGTGGTGTTGGATCTTCGCTTCCGCATAATAAAGTTATTACTTATTTATGTAATTTTCCTTTCAGACCTACGGGTCCTTTTGTAATAAATTAAACACGTGATGTGGTACTGTGATACACATTTTGGTGCTTTATGTAAGTTAAACTGATCCTGGCTTACATAAAGATGACATTTGGTTTATTTTGTGAACCGGGTGTTACAAAATTGGTATCAGAGCCATATCGACCATAGGACGCAACCTAGATAGAACTGGCAAGCCCTTAAGGACTATTTTTGCTATAAAAACTACTTTCAACTTATCTTGAGTACTTATAAAATTATTTTGTCTCAGCTTCATCTACTGCTACCTATTTTACTCTCTCTGCCCCCTTTCTAACAGAGAATGTTTTTTTTTGTTGCAAAAAAAAGAGAGATTCAGTTTTGTTTAAATTAGAACTGTGAACCTCCTTTACTTTTGATTTTTTTTTAAAAAAAACCTGTGCATTATTCGATTTCAACATGCTGTGAGCATTTCTGTTCTTGGTTCATCTCTGACCTTTTTGTTTTGCTAGAGGCACCGGAGATCAGCTTCATTGATCTGAGCATGTAAAAAAAATATACGCAACAACAGATCAGAGTTGTATTTTGTTTCAGGTTGTGGGAAATTGTGTTTCTTGATTCTCTGGAAGCAGGTGTTTCCTGGTTTGTTTAAGCTCCCAGAAATAAATTTTGCTTCCATCAGATCACTTTTTCCTTGCCTCTCAGATTATTTTATATACATAAAGGAGCTTGTCTTATGACCTATGCTGTCTGAGAGTGCAAATAAATCCTATGCAATGAATTTAACCTTTTTCTTGCATTTCAGTTCACCTGTTGATATAAAAGAGCTTGGCAAACTGCTGTTACTACCAGAAAAAAAAAGAAATGGTGAACTGGTTGACAGTAAAAGGATGTTCCCTGGGTGTGTTTTATTTGGTGCTGATTTAAATTTCTGTCTTTGGAATCACTTTTGTCCATAGCAGTTTTATTTCTGTTACCTCTCTAAAATTTTTTTTTTTGTTTCACCAAGGAATCTGATACACAACTCATTCTTGCATTGGGTGTGTCGAGGTGGAAAAAAAAAGAAGAGACCGAAACAGTGGGTGCGTGTGCACCATTTGAGGCTTGACATCTTTTTGGTTCTTTGGGTTAAACTACGCTGATGCACTCCCTGAAATTTGCACAGCCTGTGCAACTAAAAAAAAATCTTGTGTCTGTAAAATGGTGCCCTGTCATTTCTTTTTCAGTGTCAAATTTTCAGTTTGAAGCATCTCCTTGTGTTTTCTTATGCAAACATGATTTATTTAGAACCTGTGTTGCATCAGTACCCCTCTTTTCAGTTTTAACCAGAGAAAAAAAAATCTGTAATCTGACAGCATCTTTCTACTTTGAGATTTAAACTGATTTATGAGAAACCTTGTTTTTGTTTATTATAAATGTTCTAGATGTCGAACCCAAGCTACGAGGAGGACCCTGAGATCCGTGAGAGGGAGTTTCGGGAGTACATTGGAGAGCTGGGGTCTGAGACAATGCAGTACTTGCTGTGGGGAGTAATGAAGCACCTGGGGTTCACAAAGCAGCCCCGCTATGATGGAAAGAAGACGCCGCTACCTGGACATGACTCATGGGAGGTGGCTCTGACTGTGTATGCACGAGAGCCAACGAACGGAGAGTACAAATTGGAAAGGACCCACAGGTCGTATACGTCCTGGTCCACTTTTGAAGGAGCTAGAGAAGATGCTGCTCTACAGACACTGACTTACCTCATAGAAGAAAACGCCGCGCATGTCAGCAATACAGCAACTAGCAGCCTTCCACGTCGTGCTAGTGGGACCTATGACTACATAGTACCACCTGCTGATGAAGATGAGAGCAACAACATGAAGGTGCAGACGTGGTTCACTAAATCAGCTATGAGAATGATGAAAGCGGCTCTGCAGGAATTGCATGAGACCAAGA
Source organism: Cenchrus fungigraminus (assembly GCA_036936925.1). NCBI lineage: Eukaryota > Viridiplantae > Streptophyta > Magnoliopsida > Poales > Poaceae > Cenchrus > Cenchrus fungigraminus. The sequence goes on along the minus strand of CM072775.1, from coordinate 6,716,645 downwards.
TTCGGCTTGATAAAATGACAAAGACGCTCCAAGCAACCTTGTTCCAGCATGCCACTAGAGCCGCAAATCCACCAACCATGGAAACCACTGACTAGACTATAGGATCACTCCCAGCAAAGAGGCTTCGTATTGATCATGCTACGGGAATGTGCCCACAAGCGGAAGTTCTTGGTGCTGCTATACCTCCACCAGCCGCACCTCAGGAAGACGAGGCCGCCATAGCACCTGCAGCAGCAGCAGAAGATGCTCTCCCTCAAGATGCCCAAGCTGCATTGGAGGGTGCAGACGAGAACGAACCATCTACTGCCGCATCCCACAATTAGGAAGCCTGCCCCTTTTATTTTTCATAAAGAATGCTAGATATCGCTTTTTGTAATAAATGAATGTTATGTGTGGCTGCAGACTTGTTTTGTGCTCATGCTTGAGTTGCATCTTTGTAATGACTGTGATGAGTTAAGGGGTCCTTGCCCTTAATGTCATCTTTTCTTATAATAATAGTTGTTCATCCTTAGTTGGGTTTTTTTCCCTCCTTTCTGTATCTATATTCCTGCTGTCCTGTACATGCTTCTTATACATTTTGGGCAATGCAAACAGATGGTTGAAACAAGGAGGAACACTGTCGGTGGCAACACCAACTCCAACCAGCCAAACCCGCCGCCACCACCACCTCCACCGACCATGGAGCAATTGATGGCTATGCAGACTCAGATACTGCAAGGTATCGCTGCCAACATTGCAAATCTCCAGAATCAACCTGCGGCAGCAGCAGCAGTGCATGTTGCCCCTCCACCCAGGAACCCACGGGATGAGTTCTTGAAGTCCAGGCCACCCACTTTCTCTCACTCATCTGATCCACTCCAAGCTGATGATTGGCTGAAAAATGTTGAGAAGAAATTAATTCAGGCACAATGCAATGACCGAGAGAAAGTTCTCTATGCCTCGGCACAACTCACTGGAACAGCAGCAGAGTGGTGGGATGCATATGTGTATGCACATGGCAACCCAGATGCTATTACTTGGATTGAATTCAAGGACAGTTTCAGAAGCTATCACATACCAACTGGGTTTATGAAAATAAAGAAGAAGGAATTTTTATCTTTGAAGCAAGGAACCATGACTGTCAATGAGTACCGTGATAAATTTATCCAACTGTCCAGATATGCACCTGAAGATGTGCGCACTGATTTAAAGAGGCAAGAGCTGTTTCTTGAAGGCCTGAGGGATAATTTGCAGATTCATCTTATGTCCCGTGACTACCCTAACTTCCAGAACTTGGTAGATAAGGCCATTGGGCAGGAGTACAAGCTGAATCAAATGGAGGACAAGAAAAGAAAATTTCACGCTCTGACTCAAGGTGGCAGCAGCTCTCGCCCAAGGTTTTCTTCTCCACAATGCCCTCAGAATTGACCCATGAATCAAATGAGGGCACAGCTACAGGCCAGCAATCCACGCCCTAACTTTCAGGTGCAGCGCACAGGCAATCAAGCACCACCAGCCAATAAACAGGGAGTGGCTGGACAAAATGCTTCGGGAGTTAGAGGCCCATGTTTCAACTGTGGTGGACATGGACATTTCTCCAATCACTGCCCGCAGCCCAAACGCACTCAAAATCAGGGATTTAACAATAATGGACAGAAGCCAAATGTGCAGAATCAAGCTCCAGGCAATCAAGGACAACAGAACTACATCCGCGGCAAGATCAACCATGTTGCTGCAGACACCGTGCAAAATGCTCAGGATGTTGTCATTGGTATGTTTCTTGTAAATTCAGTACCCGCTTCAGTTTTATTTGACTCAGGAGCATCTCATTCATTTATAAGCACACAAATGGTTGCAAAGTACAGTATGTCAATGGCCACTATGAAACACCCTATGCTAGTTAGTTCACCTGGTGGAGAAATGAGAACTCCATTTATTTGCCCTAGGGTCAGCATAAAGATAAGTGGGGTAGAATTTCTGGCAAATCTAGTGGTACTGGAATCAAAAGGGATCGAGGTCATCTTAGGCATGGATTGGCTGAGTAAATATAATGGAATCATACAATGTGCTAGCAAAACAATTTTGTTAACCACACTAGATGCCCAGAAAGTTGAATATGTGGCAGTTAAGCAACACAAAGAAATGCCAGACTCTGAATTAGTGGGAGAACCTGTAAAAATGGAGAATCAGGACAAGTACACCATTTGGGTACAACACTAGGTATGCCATGAGATTTAAAGTAAATCATTTAGCCCTATTCAAAATTGGACACACCACTCACATGCAAGGTTTAGAAGTGTAGCAGAATTATTTTGGACAAAGATAGGAAGTATATAAATTCTGTACAGTCAAGAACGATGCAGCAAGCAGTAGCAATCCTTCCTAGCCCATCCCCTGCAAAACCCTTCATGCTAGCCATCTTCGAATCTCGGGACGAGATTCTAGTTAAGTGGGGTAGAGTTGTAACACCCTAATTTCCAGATTTTGCAAGAAACTAAAATTTTGTTAGCAACATACTAGCTGCAGTTAGTTGGTCAGTAGAAATCATTAGCAAGGGAAAGAATTAATTTTATAAACCAAACTATTAAGCAATCATAGGATATAATAATGTTTGATGCATTCATGCCTTTGCATTGTGTTTATTGTCTGAAAAATAATTTTGACAATCTTTTTGCGAAACAACGATTAAGTTCTCTAGTGCGAGTTTAGTCTCAGTTTAAGGTTAATCTCTGGAATAAAATAATATTTGTGGGCAGCAAATATATTAAGGGCGTTGCCCATTTTCTCTCTCTTTCTCTCTTCTATATTTTCCCTTTCCTTTTCTATTTCTTTTCTCTCCCAAAACATGTCACTGGTTTTTGTTCAAGAGCAAATCAGAGCAGCCCAGCGGCCCAGCTCTTTTTCCAGCAGCAAGTCAACGAAGCCTTGCACCTGGGCATTTTCACCTGCGACCTTGCAGCCCTGGTCCACACGCCGGCCTAATCCTCTTCACCTTCCTTTCTTCTTCCCTCAGTTCCTCTCTGCCGCAGCAGCCAAGTCCGGCAAGGGATTTGAATCCCGCACAGCCCGCGCCCCAATCAGCGCCCGCGCTCATCTCGGACCTCCCCTGCAGCCCCTCCCTCACCCAAAGCCGCGTCCAGGTGCTGCCCTCGCCCAGAATGGCAGGAGAACCACGCGCAGCGGCAGTCACGGCCGTGATCCCCGCCGCCCGTGCCCCGGCCATCCCTCGCCTCCCGTCGCCTATAATAGCCCAGCATCCAATCCCGGAGCATCCCTTTGCCATACCTGCTCGCTCCCCCTCGCCCTTGCGCCATCGCCGTCGAGGAATCGCCACGGGAGTCGCCTTGGTAAGCCAACAGCCGCCGAGTCCTTTCGCTGTCCTGGAACCTCGCCTCACCTTTCTCTGCTTGCACGTCTGCATCTAGGAGCACCAGGAAGGGTCGCCGCTGTTCGGAGCTGCACGAAGACCGCTGGAGCGCCGCCGTCCGTGACACCAACACCCGCCGTCCGCCCGCCGTCCACTCCTCTTTGCTGTACATCATCGTTGCTGCAACACCGATGACCACAACCACGTGGTGAGCACTACATGTTCCCAGACTCACCCTTGTTCGAATCCGTAGAAACCTGAGCCTTGCTTGCCTTTTCGCCGGCAACCACCGCCGTGCACGTCGCCTATCGTCGCAGCGCAGCAGCCGTCGCCAACCGCACGCTGCGACCCTTGCAGTCCCCTGTCTCTGCACACCTAGTAGTCTGAATGTTTCCAATCTTGCTGTTCATTTGCTAAAATTCCTGTACATGCTTTATCTGTGCCCACGTATAAAATATACTTCATACTAAATCTTGTATTTTAGCCAAAGTACCCATGTATCATCTCTGAATATTTGTACATCACATTCAGAGCCGTGCAAACTAGTTTACTGCATATAAAACCTTGTAGCTTACAAAACCATACTGAGCCCCTATTTTAAAGATGCTAAATACCTTGCCACTACTATAAACTATTTTAATCACCTGTGAAATTATTTATAGCCTTGTTAGAATATAAAATGCTTTCAGTATATTTAAATTGTTTTGTGCTGTTATTTAATTCCAGTAAATAGCTAGTTCAGTAAAACGATCATATCTTTCAGCTTGCTTCTCCGTTTTTAGCAATTCTTGCGCCTAGACGATCATAGTAGCGATGACCTTCTTTTAAAACATGTTTCTTGCTGTTTTCATCGTGATTGGTGTATTGTTCTTATTTCCTTTCTTGTATGCTTGTTTGTGCGTTTAGAAGAGGTGCCGTTCGAGAATCTACAGGACTGTGAGTTCGGAGATCTTGAGCTGCAGGAAGAAGGCAAGTGGTCCTTGTGCATCCTTTTGTTTACCTATGTGTCAACAATAATCTAAATATCACTGTTTTTACGCTTTTCTTGCATTAGGAGTCAATATGCTGGGACCTATGTAGGAAGTTTACTTATATCTTTTCCTGACTTGTTCCCTTGAAGCCTTAGTACAACCGTGTATGGGTAGTTGTTTGCTTAGTCTGGACAACATGGGTTGGGTTTTTAAATAATAATTTGATTAATTATCTATGCAACATGGTTCGGGTAATTCTTTTAGCAACAAGAAACCTTAGGCTGACTCAGACAAAAGGGGCATGGTTGGATGTGCACCTGTGAGTTGGTGGTTGCCTGAGTCGGACCCTTTTCTAAGGATTAGTCTATGGAGTGATCTCTCGGGACTTTCCGTACAACCACGAGACTAATGGGCTATGGTCTTGGCTTAGTAACTCGGGTAATCCAGCGGACTGCGTTGAGCGGGTATGGGGGCATGCAGCACCTCGGATATAAATGCGCGGCTCGGGTACCGCTGGTGCTCCAGCATAGGGCCTGAGGGTCAATGCGCGCTGGAGAACCGTTGGAAAGGCCTCGTAGCGCGTCCTATGCCATCACACCTAGGAAGTGTGAAAGTGCCTGATCCGCACGGTGTGACGGGAAGCGTGACTCGTGGGTAAAGTTGTACCACTTCTGCAGAATGTGATTTGACTTGATATATCAGCCGTGCTCATGGACAAGAGCATCCCGGAACCTCACATGGATAGTTGGTTGGTTGGTTCGGTTGGGATCTTTTGGGCTTTTATCCTAATAGGCTGGGTTTGGGAAGCTTTTATAATATTTTAACTAGGTGCTCTGAATAAAATCTGACCAACTAAAATGAACGCTTGCAGTCCACCAAAAACAGCCTCCCCTTGATCAAGCCTTGCATCCTTCTTACATCCCTCATCTCTGCTATTCCCCCACCTCTGCTGGGTACCAACCATAAGTGTACTCATCCTTGCTTGCTGTTCAGATGTGGCGACTGAGTGTGAGGAGTACAACAACGATGAGCCGGAGTTCTAGGAGGCACGCTTCTGGTCGATGCCTGTGGTGTTGGATCTTCGCTTCCGCATAATAAAGTTATTATTTATTTATGTAATTTTCCTTTCAGACCTACGGGTCCTTTTGTAATAAATTAAACACGTGATGTGGTACTATGATACACATTTTGGTGCTTTATGTAAGTTAAACTGATCCTGGCTTACAGAAAGATGACATTTGGTTTATTTTGTGAACCGGGTGTTACACTTGGCATCCAAGAAAGAAGCTTCTGGAAGGGGCAAGGACCAACCAGGTCGAAGCAGACCTCGAGGGGGGCCCACCCCAGGCCAATGGGCCTGGTAGTGGGGCCGGTAGGCCTCCCCCGGGCGCCAAGTCAGCCCTACTTCTGGAATGTTCTTCCACCGCCTATGAGGATCAATCTAAACCGTAGGTTAGGTCGATTTGATCGTACGGTGCATGTCACCTCCTCAGGACTATATAAGCAGCCCCCTGACCCCGTGGAAAGGAGAATCTGGCCTCAATTCATACACCAGATCAAGTCATCAAGTCAAAGATACTACGCCCTAGAAACACCATATAGCGAGAGTAGCTAACTAGTCTAGATCTAGGGGGAGACAAGGCGTCTACTTGGCTCCTGATCGTCTAGAAGCTGGTCGAGATACTGATCTAGCTTCGCTCTTGTAAGTTCTTCTTTATAAGTTCTTTTACATTTGCTGTAGAGACATATGTTCTTATCAATGATTATATTCGAGATTATATGCTTTGGTGTTTATTATGATTACATGTTTAGCATAGTTGATTTACGTTTATATTCGTGTATGGAGTTGTATAGCCCTCACCCAGATCATCTGTTAACATGGGTGAGTGGTAAAGATAGTGTAAGCGTGGTGCTTATACTGTATTTACCTGCGATTGCACCCTACATGCCGGGTCGTGTGGTAGATCGTGGTGGTGACAGCACTATTGAGTCCTTTGTAATCCACCCCCCGTGTGTAGGACTAGTGGAGCCTTATACTATTTGGGTTGTTTCAAGTTTCGGCCACTATTGTGACTTATACCTATTTATAGTAATTGATATATTTTGGCCACTCTACATTAGACAACTGAGAGATATGCATGTATTTGTTATTATAGATAGAAGACTTTTTCCCTGTGGTAGAATATAAATACGATACCTGGTTTCACTCCTGGTTAAAATGCTATAATGGTATATTCATATCTGTGCGCTTGTGGATACCCATTTATATATATTTTCTTATCTAGAGATCCAAGGCATATGTAAGAGTACCAATCCGTGCGTTTCAGTGGCACTTCTGTCAGGGATGACAACCTAGATCAAGTTGTGCTATGACCTGTAGCGGATTTATCTTTTAGTTTATCTGAAAGCAACATCTGATATACACTTAGCATCATGTTAAGATATACCTTTGCATTTCCGGCGCTGTCGATAGTGATGGATTTTATATCTGTTTCTAGTCGATGACGTTAGCAATGTCAACACACATATGCAAACTCCCCTGAGCCAATGCAACCTCTTTTCTTAATTTTTCTCCCCACATGCAAAAACTCACAAATTCTCCCCCTTGTTGACAATGCATGAATCAAGATATCATGAAGCTCTCCCCCTTGTTTTCATGAAAAATGCATGTCAAAGCATATACAATGTACCAAGCTTCTCAGATATACAAAGAGCACAACAGAATGCTACAAATGAGACATAGAGCAAGCAAAGTAGACATGGTGTAGTTAACACATTGCCATCAAGAAGGTAGAGACATATAAGCATGTGACATGGTCAAAAGCAATTTTAAGCAATTTTCACAAAGAAACATTCATCTCATGAACAAGGCCCAATCCATGGCAATTTGAGCAAAAATAAACTGGATCATACATGGCTCATACAAGATCACAAGTTCTCATCACAAGATCATAGCAAACGCCCATAAGCTACTAAATGTCATTTCAAAGCCACCGATCCATGTGTCTACTTCTTAAAATGAGACTTCTCATGGTAGACATCATGTAACGGTTTAGCACCCAAGATATATACATAAAAGCATAAAGACATGATTAAGAGCTCATTTTTCAAGCATAAGGCAATTCATACAACAATTTCATTTTCAAATTTAAGCATGGTACATGAAATGCCTTTGTGGCAAAAAGAAGCTTATGCTCCTCCACAGGTGAACATATGGGCTAAACATTTACTATGACAAATGGGTCTTTGACCCCAAGCAAAGAGAGCATGATACTCAAGCACAAACTAAGCATGATATAGTCATTTGAGCACAAATTGAGCATAGACAAGTATCTACTCATGAGTAAAGCATTTTTAGCATTTTCAACAAAAAGAAGCTATCTCATCATGAACATATGACAATACCATCAAGAGCATAGCATTCACATCACCATTCCCAAAGCATACACATCTCACATATAGCACATCATACTGATCAAAGTATATAAGAGAAGCTCATCCTAGCACAAGTGATCCAAAGATGGCTATCCTACCAGGTTTTGTACAAAAAGTAAAATGCATGCATGGAATGTAACAAATGATGCATATATCACATATATACATGAGAAGCTCCAAGATCCAGCTAAAAAGGGAAACACACTCCAAGTTCACCCCACAAGCGTGTGAAGGTAACTTGGTCAAGTGGTTTAGTGAAAATGTCGGCTAGCTGATCTTGGGTAGGAACATTGGACAAGGATATCTTCCCTTTCTCAACATTGTCCCTCAGAAAGTGGTATCTCACTTCGATGTGTTTAGTCTTAGAGTGAAGGACTGGGTTTTTGGCAACACTTATGGCACTGGTGCTATCACAAAAGAGTGCAACCTGGGAGCACTCTTCACCAAAATCGCTTATAGTGTAGGTCATCCATAACAGCTGGGAACAACAACTGGCTGCAGATACATACTCGGCCTCTGTAGTGGACTGGGCTACACTAGATTGCTTGCGAGATGACCAAGTGACCAAAGAAGAACCGAGAAACTGACAACACCTAGAGGTAGACTTTTGGTCCAATCGACACCTAGCAAAATCAGCATCAGAGTACCCGTGAAGTCTGAGTGTCGAGGAGGCAGAATACCAAAGATCAAACTCAGGAGTGTAGTTCAAGTACCTAAAAATTCGCTTGACGACCTGCCGATGTGAAGTCCTCGGTGAAGCCTAAAAACGAGCGCACAGACACACACTGAACTGTATGTCCGGCCTCGTCGCCGTCAAGTAGAGGAGGGAGCCGATCATGCTCCGGTACTCCTTCTAGTCCACGAGTTCGCCATCCTCAGCAGCGTCCAAAGCCGTAGTGGTACCCATCGGTGTAATCAGTGGCTTGGAGTCGTTCATGCCAAACTTCTTCACCATGTCCCTGGTGTACTTCACCTGATGTACAAACGTCCCGTCCTTGCACTGCTTGATCTGGAGTCCCAAGAAAAACTGCAGCTCGCCCATCATAGACATCTCAAATTCCCTACTCATGTCATTTGCAAATCCGGCAACAAGATCATGAGAAGAGCCACCAAAGATTATGTCATCCACGTAAATCTGAACAATCAAAAGGTAATTTTCATGCTTAAGGAGAAACAGGGTCTTATCAACTGTGCCCATTACAAACCCCTTACTCAGCAAAAAGCCTCTAAACCTGCCATACCAAGCTCTCGATGCCTGTTTCAACCCATAGAGCAATCTCTGGGGTTTGTTTACACAGTATGGGTATTTTTCACTCTTAAACCCCGGGGGTTGCCTCACATACACTTCTTCCTCTATTCCCATTCAAGAATGTACTCTTCACATCCATTTGGTACAACTTGAACCCTTTAGCCACGGCAAAGGCTAGAAGGATCCTAATTGCCTCACGGGCCACAGGAGCAAATGTCTCCTCATAGTCTATACCCTCTTTCTAGTTGAACCACTGAGCCACCAACCTCGACTTGTTTCTCACAACCATCCTATTCTCACCTTCCTTGTTCTTCCACACCTACTTGGTACCTAAGGGACGGCAATTTAGTGGTGGATCGACTAACATCAAAACTTGGTTTCTCTCAAAGTTTTCCAACTCCTCATACATGGAATTCACCCAATTCTCGTCAGACAAAGCGTGGCGAATATCTTTGGGCTCAAATTAAGCAACAAATGCAGAGTGAGAAAAATGAGAAGTGCGTTCAAGAAGGTCACCTATGATTGTTGTCGGCGGGTGATCCACCTGTACATGCCGGGTAGCCTCTCGCCTGGACACAACCTCCCCCTCAGCAGCGGCCTCCACTCGAACAGCCTCAGTCGTAGTGGGTGTAGGGGATGGACCATCCTCGATCGTCGTTGTCATAGTGGAAGTAGCATGTACACGATCAGCCACGGGAGCATCACCACCATCCTCGTCTTCATCTCCATCTCCATCCTTCTCATCCTCAAAGATTCTCGCTCCAATCTCCTCGTCACCTGCACACTCAAAAGCAGAAGAGCTATATGGTTGTGTCTCGTCGAAGGTTACCTCGCAAGTCTCCATGATTCGGTTAGTGTCAAGGTTGAGCACACGGTATGCTCTAGAGTGAATAGCGTAACCGAGAAAGATACCATCTGAACATCTAGACTCAAACTTATCCAACTTGCCCTTCTTCAGAATGAAACACTTGCAACCAAAGGCTCTAAAGTGACTCACCTTGGGTTGTTGCCCATGCATCAGCTCATAAGAGGTCTTCTTCTTGAAAGCACGAAGGAAGATGCGATTAGAGACATATCAAGTGGTATTGACCGCCTCGGCCCAGAAACGTCTAGGAGTCCTATGCTCATCGAGCATCATCCTGGCCATCTCACAAAGGGTGATGAGGACATCGCCACACTAGATACGCGCACGCCACGTCCTTCCCCACGCTACAAGTCATCTCCAACTCAGCTGCCACGTTCGGTTCGGATTCAGCCGACATCCCTGCACGGTTTCGGCGATATCTCCCTCATCCGGCATCGAAATGAGGCGTATAAGGATGCGTTGGAAAGGGGACGACGATGCTATCATTTTGGTTCTGGTCCCAGCTCCAGAAGGTCTGTTGATCATGCTGTGTGACCACGAGAAAGTGTTGCGTCACCTTTTTGGGCCATTTGGACCGTGTATCGTGTCGGGCCTTAAGCCCAGGTTGAGGTCGCCCCCTCAACTCTAGGTCGCCCGTTAGGGGTTAATACTCAGTACCCGCCGTCGTTTAGACTTGGGTTTTGTTTAATAGGTTTGTGATTTCCGTCGAGGATCAAACTTTCGTCATAGCCACTGTACCACCGATGTCTTTTGCTGTGATTCAGGGCCCCCGTTCTTGTTCATCACCACTGTGTCGATTATTCCTTTTGTGATCAGAACTTGAACCCCATACTCTTTCGCTTCAATCCATATTTGCAATTGTCAGATTGCGTGCTTTACTTTCTTGCTTGTGTCCTCGATTCGCTTGCAGAGAAAGCCTTCGTGGCGAGGTCAATCGAGTTGTTCTTGGTTGATAACCAACGGAGTAGTGGTGTAACGGTTGCGGGGTCCGAATCGTGTGTTGATTCGAAGCCAAGATCGTCAACGTCGAGTCTCCACCAATCGACTTATCCTCTATCTCTCGGAAGATCGGGCCATCGCCTATCAAAGGGTCCGGTTCTTCCTCTCCATTACGCCATTCTAGCAAGCGATGTATGGAGAAGAGTACTGATAATCGAGACCAAGATCACTGCAAAAGGCATCAAAATGAGAGTTCTTGAATTACGTGCCATTGTCATTACGTAAAGCTCGAATGGCATCACCATGTCTCTCATTCCTCGACCTCAAGATCAAGTCCCGAACAAATCCAAATGTCTCGCTCTTATCCTCCAAAAGAAAACCCAAGAGTATCTCAAAAAATCATCAACCACAACTAAAATATACCACTTCCCACCCGTAGAGTGAACACGAGCTGGCCCAACCAAATCCATGTGCAACAGCTCATGTGGTCGCTCGGTCATGACCGCAGTCAGAGGGGTGTGAGAAGCAGCAACGATCTTTCCATGCCGACAAGAAGCACAAACCAAATCCTTCTCGAATTTCAACTTAGGCAATCCTCGGACAAGATCAAGACCACTCAAGTGGGAAAGCAACTCAAAGCTCAAGTGTCCCAACCTCCTATGCCATTTCCAAAGCTCGGCCGAAATGCCAGCAACAAAGCATTGAGGAGGACCAACAGACTGGGAAAAATCGGCACGAAAGATTTGACCCTTGGGGACGATCAAACAGACAAGATCACCTCGAGAATCAAGCACACGAGAAGCGCCCAACTTAAAACGAACCTCAAAACCTTCGTCAAGCAACTGGGATACTGACAATAGGTTAAAACCAAATGACTTGACCAAAGCCACACTCTTCAAGGTCACCTTGCTACTCACCTTCACCATACCTTCAGCAAGCACTCGTCCTCTCCCATTGCCCCCGAAAGTGATGTACTCCCTCGTACTCACCGGGGTGAGGCTGGAGAACCACCCACGACCTCCAGTCATGTGACGTGAGCAACCGGAGTTGATCAACCAAAAGTCCTCCAAGCCTCCCACTTGCAATAAAAAACGAGAACGGGAATGAGCAAGCGACTCAACACTGGGGTTAGTACCAACGGAGTCAAACTAGTGTCGAGCAATTTGCTCAAAAGAAGGGTTAGCAAAATCCATCCTATCAAAACCTCTAGGCGGAGCCCTCTCACACCTACCACCGAAGAACCTATCACGTCTAACTAGAGGAGTACGCGCACCACGAGAGGGAAAACGTGGCCCGTTGTCCATCTGAGACCCAAAGCTCCTATCGTGCCTACCAAACTCATAATGGTCACGAGCAGGAGCACGTCCAGCCAACTCACTATACCCAAACCCAACACGCCTATCTCTCTAAGGAAACACACCTCCACCACCACGAGTGGGAACTGTACGCACAAACACCTCACCCCTAGGTAGAGGCCCTCTACGAGGCTCAGGCACCCCATGGGACGGGGGGTACCTGTCCTTGTCTGCCATCTCCCTAGCAAACCTCTCATCTCTCTTCCTCCTGAAACAGAACTCATCCTTATGCCCATCCCTCCCACAATACTCACAATGGAAGCGGATCGGCTGTGGTTTAGGCTGTGGCTTCTCTGTGGACTTCTCAACAGCTTTCTCTCCTGACTTCCCACCAAAGACACTCCCCTGGGTGCTCACAAACTTGATGGGTTTTTGATAGTTTTCTGACTTGTGGGGGAACACTGGTGGATCTGGGGTTGTATGAAGCTTGTTTCTGAGATGGTTTGGCTTGGGTTCAAATTTGTTCATGGGTGTAGTGTGTGGTGGAATAGGAATCTCTCCAGCTTTTTCATCTCCCTCACCACTCTTGCCAGCACCCAACGCCTGACCATCAAACCTCTTAAACTGAGCCAACATCAAACTCAATTGTGGCTCATGCCCAGACAACCACCCCATCATTTTCCTCAACTCATCATTCTCATCCTGCAAACGGTCAACATAGTGTGCAAGTTCCATGTTTTTCAAAGCATGCATTTCATAGGTAGAACATGATGTAGGAATGGGAGCTTTGAATGCAGCCTCAAGAGAAACTATCCTGGTGTAAGATTCATCTAGCCTAGCATGTAACATAGGACAAGAAGTGCAAGCACCTAACAAAGCAGGTCTAGATTTCAATTCATCACCCTTAATCCTAAGCACATCTAGTTCCTCAAGAGTTGAGGCATGCTTCTCCTTGACAGCAGTCAAGTCAGCCAGAAAAATATTGCAATCACCACACTCAATCTCATCAGAGACAACATGAGCAGTTTGCAAAGAGTCTATCTCAGTTCTAGCATCAACAAGCAAAGACTCAAGCTCAACTATCTTTTCCTTAGCATCACCTAGCAAGGACCTAAACTCTCTCTTCTTCTTGTTAGTCTTCCTAAGCACATCATCACGGTTATCAAGCAACTCATTAAGCCTAGCATTCTCCTCCAACAAGAAGTTGGGACCATGTCGTACCTCTTCGTCGGAGTCGGAGTTCGAATCCGAGCTGTGCTTCCCACCCTTCTTGGAGTGCGCCATGCCGCAAACTCCACCTTGTGCGACGAAGCTGAGGCCGGTGAAGTTCTTGCCTGTTTGCCGCTTGTCCTTGCGCCGATCTTGCTCTTTATCACTGCTCGAACCGGAAGAGGAGTCGCTGGAAGTAGAGTCGATGTCTCTCGCTCCGGCAACCATCGCTCGAGCCGTCTTCTTGTACCCGCTGCTCTTCTTTGGCCTTCTCTCGCCCTTGTCCTTGCGTTTGTCTTTGTAGTCGTTCCGGGAGTGGTGCTTGTTGTAGTTCTGCTTAGGCTTTCCCTTGTAGTCATTCTTGATCTCCATGGCTTTAGGGCAATCGGTGATGAAGTGCCCGCGCTTCTCGCACCGATAGCACATCCCCGAGCTTCTCCACGCATTCTTGCGGTTCTCGTAAATCCGCCCAAACCTCTTGCTCAACAAGGCGAGATCATCCTTGCTCAGCACCTCAACATCCTCATCTAGCAAGGACACAAGACAAGACAAAGAAAAACCAACAGAGTTAGCATTAGTCCTTGATCCCGAGACAAGAGCCAAACTATTAGGATCAGTGGAGCTATCGCTCTTGGCTCTCAAGCCATGATCAACCTTTGAAGACCTGAGCTTGGAGAACAGCTCATCAAGCGACAAAGTATCATACATGCTCGACTCCTCAATGGCCTCGACCTTGGCACTCCACACAGACCTATCCAGTGAATGCAAAAGCTTGATATCTTGATCATGATCCGTGTATGGGAGCACTGTCACATTGGCCCTCATGTTGTTGACTATGCTGGTGAAGCGCTGAAACATAGCATCAGTCGACTCACCGGGGAGATGAGTGAAGTTCTCGTACTCTCTCCGGTAAGTGGAAAACAAAAGGGCTTGCACCTGGGCATTGCCAACATGAGCATTCCTAAGCTTAAGCCATATCTTTCCGGCCACATTCTCTTCGTACACTCTAAGAGCCATGTGTGGTTCGAGGACCGGTGGATGGTCGCTTCCTGGTGTGATGAGTGATTGACAACGTGGTGTGGACTGATTCTTGGCTAAGTATTGCAGGTGCAGGTTGCGGGTTGACTGGTGCAGGTGCAGGTGAAGAACAAGCGCGAAAGGTCATTGCCAGTGAGGCCTCCAGGTGTGGAGAAGACAAGTAGGCTTGGTTCGAGGGACCCGGTGGCCAGCGGGGTCAAGTGCGGGCAGGGTGGCAAGAACGGCAAGATGAAGTCATGGACGGTTTCTTGGTAGAGCCTCAAAACCAAGGTCGAGCCGGGACGACGTGGGAGCCGAGTCATGAGTGGTGATTGGCGGAGGCTACACCGAGTTCGCGGAGTTTCCGGTGGCTCAACAGAAAACCACTAGGTTCCTTGGTTGATCCACAAAGCCAAGACCGAAGAACCGAAGACGGGGTCTGACCGGTGGGTACCAGTCTGACCGGTGGGTACCGGTCTGACCGGTGAGGAGCACAAGAGCGTAGGTGGAAGTTCACGTGATGAACTCAGAACACGGCAAGTAGGAGAAGAACACGGGGACACAGGGGTTTATACTGGTTCAGGCCTCCGGAGAGTAAAACCCTACGTCCAGTTTGGTGGTTGTATTGCGAGTAGGCGAGAATGGGGATTGTATGTGGGATCCCCTTGGACGGTGCACCTAGGCCGCCTTATATTGGACGGTTTCCGAGGGTTGAGCAGCCGAGTCCAGGTCGGTTACAATTGGAATGACTGTCTCTAAGGATTACAACAGATATCCCGAGATATGCGGCCTAACTGGCGGCACCGAGCTGCGTCCTGGTGACTTGATTTGCACTCAAAGTACCGCAGATCCTCCGAGATCTGGATAAGGTTTTTGGGCCCACTTGCAGGTCGGCAGGGCTTTGTTGACATTTCTTAATGCAATCACCTAAGAACAGGTTTGGAACCCACCCTGGTAATAGTGCCAGAAATGTTGATTGGTAAATCTTAACGTTTACAGAGATCCGCAAGCGCACGGAAGTACCATTGTAGCATTTCCCCAAAGGAGTATTCCAAAGAGTATCGAATCCAAGGAAGGCATTGGCGGAATGACAATATCAACTCTATTGCAATGATTATAAATCATAGACGAAAACAAACTAGACACTCAAGTGCAGGGGTAATGATATGATAATGGGGGTAGTGTGATCACACACACACTCACTCTCTCTCTAAAGGGTCCTAGGCATAGGAGGCGACACACGAGTTAGTTCTAGGTTCTAATGTACTATACACATAAAGCTGGAAGGAACGAGTTAGATACACTAGCGTTGAAGAACATTGACTTGAGCTCCCAGGTACCACGGGGAGATAACCTCCCGCGTTGCTTCTGCACAACTCCGGTTGTTATATTTTAGACTCCTACAGCTTATCCGAACGTGAGGGATTTCAGAGGACCAACGGCTGTCACAACCGCGGCCTACCCCAAGACAAACCGTGGGATAAACTCATAAGTAAGGTAGCTATGCAACCCAAGCACCATGCTTACGTTGTTAGCTGGACTTGACCGGCCCGTGCTATTGTGACCCAGGTCAAGCCACCAGATAAACCAGCCAATTACACCGAGTACCGTAGCTCAAGCACAGACTTCATACAACGCAATCATGTCATCTAATTAGATCAAACCAGGTTAAGTACACAAACGGATTCGTGTTTTCCTATGTCTGTTCAACTAGATCAAAGGTTCGTGTTCGTGAAGAACACGAGCCTCTAACTTTTGAATAAAGACTAGAAACATGTAAAAGTCACCTGTCAAGTGGATCAAAAGGCCTTGTTCATCAAGAACAGGAGCATCTAAATGATGAACATGTGAAGAACACATGAACAAATCACTCATGCATACTAACACAACTTTATATGAAATAGATAAATAACTGAAGTAGATCAAAGTCATACAAATGAAATAAGACACAAGACAACTCATACCTAGATCCCATAGTAGACTTGGAACCTGAATTAGAACTACTGTAGCCTACCTCCTAGCCTTGAGACTAAAAGTGAGAGAGGTGTTGCAAGTGTGGATATCTCATAAGTGAGCCCCCTCTCCTTCTATTTATAGGCCCGTGCACCGGCGAAGAATGGAGGCAAACACCCCGGGGAAGGTGCCTAGGACCAATGGAGAGCCACCACGTGGAAGCCCCTGAGTGGCGGCCTCAAGGTCGGTTCGGCCGACCCCTGGGGTCGGCCGACCCCCTGTGGGCCCCACTCGGGGTGTGCTTCCTCCTGGAGGCTGCCCTGTGGGTCCTTAGGTCGGTTCCCGGTGTCCACCCTGTTTTGGCGTAATTTGCTTGCCTTTGTGGGCCCATGGATCCATGTGAAGTCCACGTGTCACACTCTGATTCGTCGGGGGTAGGTTCACTTGGATTGCTTGCATGGTATGCATGCATGGCTCCCTAGTTGGCAGGTTTGCATGCATGACATCCTTGTTGGCAGCCCACCTAGGATGAGGTGATGTGGCATGGACCCTAGAAGGTGAGTTTGGCACTCTTTTCTTGCTTATTTTCCTGCAATCAAAGAATCTCCAAGGACAAGTGGAACTAAATTATTCTTAACTAAATACATGTAAGAAATGCCTTATGCACCTTTATTCATGAGTATATTGACGGCTAAAGTAAGTACTTAACAGCCGTCAACAGGCTTCTGGTAGGTCGGGTCCACTTGACAGGGACCTCTGGGACACAGGTCGGTGGGGACCCAGGGGTACCCATGTCTCTCAAGTCCCCCGATCGACTTGTAGGCGTAGCGGCCGAGACGAGGTCATGTCGAAACGTCGTGAAGACATGGCGCCGTCAAGGTCGTGTAGGGTGCACAGGGATCCAAAAAAGAAAAACCCCTCCAATGCGCGCACGAAGTCAAACATCGAGCTCCTACAATATGAATCCAGAAGGTCGAAGTGAATGCGAGATGTCGATCTTGAAGAACCACCGACCTGACCTGGATCAGGTGACACAAAGGAGCTCCCACAACCTTTAGAAAGGCCGCAATGCCAACCATAGGTAGGTCGAGCAGATGAGTAATGGAAGAGGGCTTCCAGTAAGTCGACGCGACGTAGAAGCAAGAAGGTGTCACAAGACGCACTCGTAGAATGGCCGGTTTGATGCTCCAGTAAGGCACAAGCTGTTGTCCACTCGCGAAGGACAAAAATACTAGGATGTAGTCAGGTAGAGGAAAGGCGCCCCAACACCCCCCATAGGTGAATAGTGACCTCGTGCTTCATGCGGGAACAGTAACATTGAGGATAAGGACGCCACGCAAGCTGGGTTGCGGATAAGATCAGAGGCCGAGTTGTTGCAGGTATAAATAGGTGCCCACGCCATTGGGCAAAGCACCCAAGCTGCTTGTAAAAGCCATGGTGATGCTATGTAGTAATTTCTCCATTCCTTGGACTTGCATCCGTCCACCAGAGCATAGAGCTAGTGCCATTCATGCTTGGAGCTAGAAGAATGCTTGCGAAGCCCGGAGAACTCTATCAACCATTTCTCCCGCGCCCGTTGAGGAATCCAAGTGTAGCAGGGGGCAATGCTGGCGTCGGCGGGCCATACACGTAGAGGCCTGAGGTGATGCTGGAGGCCACCGTGCTCCACCAGGAGCGGCCAGAGGTAATGCTGGGCACCACAGGAAACTTGCTGGAGCTTGAGTAGAGGAGGCTGTGTGGCAGTTGCCTCTACAGCGGCGGTAAAGGTCTTCAACAAGGTCCTGAAGCTAGAAGAAAACTTGTGATGCGCCTTATTAGTGTAGAGTGTATCGCAAACATTATATAGGGTAGCTCAAGGCCATTGATGTCTTTGTATCTTGAAATTGGCCAAGGGCCAAAGTCCTTGTAGCTTACGAAGCTTTTATGTATACATTTGTATGACAAATGGTATTTCTCAAGTAGATGTAGAGGCGCCCAGGCGGCAATGGTATGGCTACCAAGGTCCTTGTAGTGTTGATGATCATTTCCATGCCAAAAGGTACATGTTTGTCGGGTAAGAAGTGAGTGAAAATCAGCCGTCAACAAATACCCCCACACTCGACCTTCGCTCGTCCCGAGTGAAGGGAAGAACAAGATCAAAGTGAGACATGATGTCCAAAGGTATGAAAAGAGCATAAGAGATATTCCAAACCACACCTCATACTTGTGAACTCTGATGTGTCTATCATGCTATCTTGGGCAGTTGAGGGATGGAACGGTCATGAATCAAGTCACTCCTGCTCATCATGTTAAGTAATTTGGGGTTTTGCAATAAATTTTTAAAACAAACTTTGCTTAGCTCCTCATTTGATTCTCTCAAATCGCTCAATGTGTATATGTCCTCACCAAGGCATTAGATTGCCTTTCTTCATCCTACTTCTAATGATGGCTATATGTGGAGCTCAGGGTAGGATAAAGGATAAGGCATACTTGTATCACACATATTGCAAAGTCAAAGACTGGATCCACAGAGAAAATCAAACCACACAATCAGATCAAGATGTGCACATGTATGAGAATGATGAGTATGGTAAGGTGGATACTAGGCCCGGAATGGGTGCTAGATATTACCATACAAATATGATGAAAGTGGGTTGATGGTAAGGTGGACACTAGCCCCAGAATGGACACTAGTTATTGCCATCAAAATTATGGAACTCCTTTTTGCATGATCTCATCTCTCTCCTACTTCTCCTTTATTTTGGACATGGGCTATGTTTCTTTTCTTTCTCTCTTCTTTTTTTTCTTTTTCATCATGCTTTGAACATGTGTCTCTCTTTTTTTTTCTTTTTTTTTCATAGCCCATGTCTCTGTTGAAGGATACTTTTGGAGAGAGATGTCACACCACATATGGAGCTTTATTTTTATGGAATGGGACGAATGATACAATGCTAACTTCCAGTGTAGAAGCATAGCAAGGGGAATATGATGGTGCACACATGAATCTTGATCATGAAAGTAATGAAAAGAATTCTCACAAGGGTCACAGAATTTGACAAAGCTCAATGCAATAACAAGCAGCATATGAGTAGAAGGTTTTCAACTACGAACATCATATGGCTCTAGTGGGACAGTTGCATATCAAAGAGGATCTTTGCAAAGGGTTTTTATGATTTTTTCAAATAAAATTCCCAAGCACTCAAACATAAAGAGCGAAGATCATATCATCAAACCATATCACAAACACCAACTACTTAGATAAGCATGAGTTCCCTAATTATATTTGTTCACAAGCATAAGATGATGAGTAAGGAATAAAACATATGCAAGCCAACCACAGGACCATGTAGAGCAAGCATAGCACCAACCATTGAGTTTGATATAAAGGATATGAATTGAAATTCAAACAAACTCATGTATAAGGATAGAGTGAGATAGAGGGTGCACATACCATCGCTTATGAAGGCTAAGAGATCAAGGGAGACTAGTGGTGATTCGGCTGACCATAAGGCAGCCGACTCACTCTAGTTTACCTTGCTCTTGTCATGAAGGCGTAGTCGATGTTGTGCAGCGCCTGTGGGAGTTCTCGAGTGGATATGTCGATGATGAGTTCGAGAGAACTCCACCACACTAGTGCTTGAACCTGGTGCTTGTTCTTCAAACAAAAAGTGAAAACAAAAGAGGGACTCTACTGGTTCAAGAATCATAGAGCTTTTATTCAAATTCAAATATTTTTGTTGTATTTGTTTTATTTTTATTGTCACCATGTCATTTGCTCGAAAGGGTTAGATCAACATTACATTTCATACACAAAGGGGAATATACTTACCTTGGACCTTTGAGAGGTCATATGTACCACCTTTCATGATGTGCAACATGAATCTGACACCTCATCTTACCTTCCCATTTGAATCTAGCTCAATGACTTACCCATTCAAATTTGACAATTTTCTACAGGGGTTAGTCAGCATATATACAACCAAGATCTATGAAAATATAACTCTAAGGTTAATCAATCAAAACTTGACACCATGTCTTGTTTTGATTGAAGAAGACAATTTTAACCTAAGCACCATGCTTAATTTAAAACAATCTATGAATGCGTGTATACTCAAACATTCAAACCAATGCATATGAACAAAGATAAAGGAGGCATGAAAGCATGATCAAGCTATCATCAACAAGGGACATAAGCATGAGCATAAGACGGTGAACCTCGGGAGCCTCCCGGAAGGGCTTTGTTTAATGTCAAAAGCAGGACTTACCTAGCTAGTGGGCAAGATGCAAGAGCTGACCTCATCTTCACACCAGGATAAGATTTGGTAGAGGAGGAACTTTACTCAGGATGCTCACATACCTCCCCCACACTTGAAGTTTGCATTGCTAGGCAAAAAAAAACTCAAGTGTGTGGTGATCAAGCTTCCTTTTGTAAACGTTCCCTCACTAAAGTGTATCTAGGTGTTGCAAATGATGTGGTTCACATGTTCGTAGGCATTACCTATCCATCTTTCTTCTCAATCTCCACCTAAAAGGTTAGTGACCAAAAATACCTGAAGGACAACTTATCCTAAAAACATGTTCTTGCTTTTATTCGAAAAGGGAAATAAAACCTAACCTAATCCAGGCTATCTCCTGGGAGTGTTTTGTTTATTTAAGGTCATAAGCTTGACCTTGGGAACTACATTTTGCAGCTATCGTTGGTGGTGTCGTTCCCGTCTCACCACCAATCCTTGATGTATCAGTGAAGCTTTAGCTGCAAGGTTAGTGCCACAGTACACACACGAAATCTGCAATGCTTATGGTAAACATATGCATCTACAATCAACCTTCCAAACTTTTTGCAAAAGAGGACCATAAGGTGATTGCAGCCCTCATGCGTGCTCAGCGCACTAAGCATGTCTGACTCTGGAGGGACATGATGCGAGCATGGTCTGTATGGTGCATCAAGAGTGAAGCCACCATGCTCGTGTGTGGAATCCTTTCCTCCGTACTCCAGACTCAGTGCCTCGACAGGTTCCATGGCCCATGAATTCTCCATCTCAAGAGAGTCATCGTGGAAGCTCGATGTTGACTCTCGATCAAGATCGAAAGCAACATGATGCGGGCCAGCGGGAAGAGGCTGAAACTCGGTCGAGAGTGGTGACGATCGTTCGCCTTCACAAGAGTGAAGAGAGTCTCCCGAGTCATCCTCATGAGGGGTAGAACATTCTACAACCTTAATGAGAACGGGCTCGGATGATGCGAATGGAGATGTATGCGTCGTCTTCTCGAGCGGGTTTCGCTGAGGAAAAGGCTTTGCCATAGGATGTCCCTGACAAGGGGTAGCAGTGGCAGAAGCGACTCCCCTAAGCTTATCATCTAGGCTCCCTAAAGATGTATCAAAGAGCTGCTCCAGAGGGGAGCCTAGGACAAGATCGAGATCAAGGACATCGAAGATGTGAAAGTCTAAGGTAGCCTCGATCCCGTCTATGATAAGCGGCACGGCACTTGCAATCCCCCGACATTCAAGAACGTGTCCAAAGGGACGAGTCTTGAGGAGCATGTCGGATGGTGCTAGCGGGACTCTGCCCAAAAGAGTTTCCGCTAAGTGCCATGGCAAAATGTTAACCTCCATGAGGGGGTTATAATGGGCCTCTACGGCAGTGCCTCTGATAGAGCAAGGGATAACCAGAGAAGGTGAACTATTCCAAATTACTTCGGAAAAATGTGTCACTCCCTCTGACCATTCCTCCCTCATGGCCTCCTCAGGATATGCTTCGTCAGGAGGATAAGGAGGTAGAGGTGGCACCGCAGGCCTAAGGGAAGGTTCTGTCGAAAGATTTCTAGAATGATCGGTATGGACAGAATAGGGATCCTCGAATTTGCAAGTGAACACCGGAGGTTGAATTTCTTCTTCCTTTGGTGTTCGGGGTTCGTGAGAGGGCTCAAAAGGCAAGTTTTGGGATTCGGAAGATGAAGGCTCGGACTTGGATGTTGAGGGACTCTCATGGCTCGACTCGGATTCCTCTCGGTAGGATCTGGGATCAACTTCGAAGTAGGAGTTCAGGAACTCCATACCTTCAGCAGGTCCCCTTTCAAGAAATGGTTTTCCGTGGTCGAGACGACAGACAGACCTTTTGTCGAGACCATCATAAAAATTGCGAAGCAACTGAGAATCAGGTATCGACAAGGGCGGTCCACAATACACTAAGCGTGTAAATCTAGCCCAGGCCATGTCTATCATTTCCTTCTCTTTCTGTCGAGAACAACGGATATCTTCCCGTAGAGCAGTAACACGAGATGGAGGGAAGACCTCAAGACGAAACTTGTCTCTAAGCTCCCCCCAACTATCGTTCAGGCTACCTACGGTGTATGTGTACCATTGTTCTGCCTTCCCTACAAGGGAGTACGGAAACAACTTCCACTTGAAGGTATCCAACGTCATACCCATAGTGTAGATAAGAGAACACAAGTTCTCGAAGTCACGAAGATGGTAATATGGGTTTTCACTCGATAGACCAGAGAAGATAGTCCATCGAACGAGATCGATAGTCGCAGGGAGAGGCTCACAGCCAGATGTGAGAAGAAGGCGCACCGAAGGTGGTGGCTCTGGGGGCTCATCCCTGGGGGTAGTGATGCTTTTACAGGAAAGCTTCACCATGGGTAGTGGGGGTAAAGGTAGAAGAAAGGGAATAAAAAGGATATCTAATGGGTAACAGAGGTAAAGGTAGAAGAAAATGAAAAAGATAAATACAAGGACCACTAGGTTCGAAGATAGATACAACAACCGTTCCCCAGCAACGACCCCAGAAATGCTTGTTGGCGTTCCTTAACGTCACCACTATGGCGCCGTGGGTAGCGTGAGTTTGTAAGAAACTCTCGGGTACACTAAAGAGTGCGAACGAATCCGCAAGCGCACGGATACACCGTTGTAGCACTTCCCCTAGGAGAATGAGTATTCCTGTAGGGTATCGTTCCAAGGAACGGTGTGCACTATCTCCTCCTCTAGTATGGATGATCCAAGGACACAACTCTGATGGATAGGATAGGTAGAAAGGATCTGCCTTGACCGAGCGTAGAGTCTAGTCACGTTCTCTCAGGTATAACACTCACTTCGGGCACCAAACACAAGGCCTTTGTGCTGGCTCGAGCCCAACTCGGTACGTGACGTAAGAGGGTTGACAAAGGGTCCAACAGGCTGTAACCACTGCGGCCTACCTCTACGCTATGATCATATGTGGTCTTCGAAGGGTAGCTTATGGTCCAGACACCTCATCTACACCACTCACTATTCCCATGAATCCGCGAGGGAGATACTGGCACTAGCTTAAGGTATGCTCTATCACTCATGCAAGATCACGAATGCACTTTGATCTAACTCGAGACATGCAGGAGCTTCACTTTACTCTAATTAGACAGGCAGGCAAACTAGATGCAAACTTATGATCTAAGTCTACTGGATCAAAAGGGGTTGTGTTCGAAGAACACAAGCCTCTAAACCAAGAACAAACGAAGAACACAAGAACACAACATTCTAAGCATGCATACAACTTTAGTCTAAATAGGAAATATCGAAATGCTCACTTTAGTCTAGTTGAAGAACAAAGGCACCGCTGAGGATCGTTCTTGAGGAAGATGTCATGAACATGATATGGCCTCAAGCCTCCCACCTCACTTCCTAGCATTAATCCTATACAAAGAGCTCTCCTCTCCTAAAGAGAGAGGCTCCAAGCCAAAATGAAGAGGAGGAGGAGAAGAGTGTGTTCCAAAATGGAGCCCGTACCCTCCTATTTATAGAGGGGGAAGATGCTTCCTTCGGGGCTCCAAGTGCCCCTAAATGTCCGGAGCTGCAACCAGGAGCCAATCAGGAGGTGACATGTGGAGGGCCTAGATCAGCCGAACCAAGGTCAGTTCGGCCGATCTAGGGTTCGGCTGAACCCTAGGGGCCACGTGGCACCCTGGGCTTCCTCGTGGTGGCTGACTTGTGGGCCCTGATGCCTGTCCTCCGTGCATGCCAAGTTTCCCGACAGTTTAGGGGGATAAGTGGGCCCTTGAATCCATGTGATGTCCATGTGGCGCTTCATGATTCGTCAGGCTCACTTCTCTTGGATTGATGACGTCAGTGATCCAGGGGAATCCTAGGTGGCATCCCTTCATTGGCTGGACATGAAATGCTTGGATCAAAGACTTATGCTTTTACTCCTCTTTCTAGTGCTATTTACCTATATTTGCATAATCACCAACACTTGTGGAAATGATTAGTTTAAGCCCTATTCTAGTGTTGATGATCATTTTCCATGCCAAAAGGTACATGTTTGTCGGGTAAGAAGTGAGTGAAAATCAGCCGTCAATAGGCCCATTTCAGCCCAGTTCGGCCCCGACTTTCTTCCATATGCTTCTCGTGTTTTCTTGATTATTTACCGAATTGCATATGGGTCCTTGACGTCATTTTTCTCACCGTTTAGATAAGGGTGCTTGGCGCATGAACTCCCGTATCTTCCGTCTAGGTCCTCGATACTTCTCGGCTTCACGCTTTAGTCCTTGGCTCATTTGGAGTCATATTCATCTTGTGTCTTGGCTTGTGCCGGGCTTCTTGTTCTTCTTGTAAAACCTTTGATGAACTTTACCCGAAGGTCCTGATTTAGGCTCTTAATCCCTGTGTAAACAATAAACTCCAAAAACCATGCACGAGTGCGAACTTGACATATAATGGGGGTTAGGATCGTTAGTGTGAATATCAAATTAATACCAACATTGAAGGTAAACTCATGGCTAGGTTGACGGAAATCGACCGCCAACATCCCCCCATGCTTAAACCTTGCTCGTCCTCGAGTAAGCCTTCAATGGATATCAGTCTTGCCTTTTGATGTTCATACCCTGCACTTGATCATACATGAGAAAACACAATGCTCTCTAAATTTATTTTTTTAAAAGTTCCATAATGTAACTAGCCTTCATCCCTACAGAGGGTGGATATCAATTAAGCTCTTCCCACAAGAAGTTAATCATGCTCCCAAATTTTAAATGAATCTCAGAAATTTTGAAATAAAGTTCAAGATGAAGAAAAGAGCTAAACCAAGTTCAAAAATTTAAACCACCTTGCATCTTGCTCATGAACTCTCATCTCATCAAGTCTCTCAAGCCTATTTGTTCTACTCCTTTCCTCTCTCAATATAGATATAAGTGGAAGGCTTTATATGGAGCTTTTGGGAAAAGTTTAGTCCTACCAAGATATTATAATCGAGATATTATCAAAATAAGACAAGCTTCTCATGGTCTTACCGAGACTCATCAGAAAGGTCATTGGAAAAATAAAGTTGTTTCAAGGAGGGGGAAGAGAAAAATACACACGCTTTGAGATAAGTGGACATGTGCAAATGACAAAGAGTGATTCCGAGGCACAAACAAAGTCCTCGTTATCGGATTGCACATGGTTAGAAAGATGAGTATGGGTTTTGATCTTGAATCCTCTTGAAATTTCTAATGCATCTACAGAGCCGGGGAGCTTTATTTTTATCTTATTCTCTTTTTTTCTCTTTTTTTATATATGTACATATTTTTTTATTTTCTCCTTTTTTTCTTTCTTTCTTTTTTTATTATATAATCCCCTTGAACTCTAGATTACATTGTACCTACCTCCTTGGCAACTCCCCCCATGCTTAGACGATTGCACATCCTCGGGCAAAGAGTTGGCAAAATTTTTGTGCCAAGGTAGGTACTAAAAGTCCTATTTTCCTGGAGAGAAACACATGAAATCTTCTAGGGATCCTTTACGCAACCTTTATGTTGTCTTGGAGGTCTCCCAAAATCATACTTCAATCTTCGGCACCTTCATTCTTGTGATCTCCTTCGAAATATTCATCCATACTCAAGAATTGGGTTGTGGTCAAGGAGGTAAACACAAAAGAGGTGTTTTGGGTTTGTGGGTGGATATCCGGCGAGGTTTGCAAAATTCCCAATGTGGAAACTTACAATGCACAGATAGAAGAGGCTAGCATAAAGATAGATACACAAGAACGGAATGACCAGCTTCTTAGTCTCGGGCCAGAGAAATCAGGCCTTGAATTAATGCACTCAAAAATAAATCTTGTATATACTAATGTTTTGCACTCAAGTAAATTTAGGTTTTGGATAGGTAGAACAAAATGCAAGAGGTATTAATGACAAGGTTTGCATTACTTTTAAGAACAAAAATAAATCATCTTTAACCCATGCAAAATTGAGAGTATGAGAAAAACTATGGGTCTCATCTTTATCATAACCTCCGCAAAGGATTAAGCTAGCATTTAATTTAATTTCAGATTCGTATTTATAGAGAGCATTAGCTTAAACATGCATAAATCAAGCACAAAGAGGAGCAAAGCGGTAATTTTCATCATATATCAACATGGTATCAACTTATTATCTTCAGTAAAGGTGATAATCATGGTGGCAAACTTTATTCATGTTGATTTAAAGCAAACACTACTACTAACACACATGCTGAAAATAAATAAAAACTGAAAATGCTACGCACACACAAATTTGCATATAAGCTGAAAATAAAGAAAAGTAAAGACGGAAAATCGAACCGAAGTTGAAGGCTTCATTATTATTTTTTTCCTCGTTCTCCATTGTTCATCTTCCGGTTGTTGATATTGATGATCTTGCTTGTAGCATGGTTGCGTCGGTCCTCCTCGAAATTATTCCGACTGTGATATGTGAAGGCGACCAATTTGATAGGCAATGTTTGCGGTCCCTTCTTCCATTTGACTTGCATTGGTTTGGATGGGACGCCATGAAAACTTCATTAGTGAAGGACCGGAACGGCGAACCAGAGAGGGGGGGAGTGAATGGGAGCCGATAAAAATTCTACTCAAGAATTCAGCCTATGAACCCAATTTCACTCGGACACCTCCGCAAGCTTCTCTTGCCAAGTCCACGTAGCCACTGGAGTGCTACTGAACCTAGGAGCAAGATCCAACCAACAGCCACTCGAAACACGCAGCGGAAAACAACTCAAAACTGCTGCTGGCAACCAAAATCGGTCATGCCGGTTTCTGAAACCGGTCAGACCGATTCTCTGGGACTTAGCCTCTCACAGGCAGGGGAAACCGGTCAGGCCGGTTTGGCAAACCGGTTAGGCCGGTTTTGTCCAGGAAATCCCCAAAAGACATTCGAGGCCAAAACTACCCCAAAACACCTCAAGAACCTCTCCACCTTTGAGCAAGAAAAGCCATAGCCAGAACAAGACTCTCCTGCTCAAAATCCTCACGACAGCCCACTGGGACTAAACCGGTCAGACCGGTTTGGGAAACCGGTCAGGCCGGTTTTGCCTGGACAGTCGGGAAGAACTCAGCCCGCGGGAAAAACCTAGCCTTCACCTCGATCGATCTCCCGGTTCGTTCCACGGATTCAAGTGAGACTTTGGGGATAGCTGGGGTACCTCGTGGGCTACCTTTGGCTAGAAGCTCGGTCCCCAAAACCTACTCAATGAAGAGGAATCGAAAGTCAACCCTCAAGAGCACCTTCCCATGGATTCCACCGAAAACCACCAAATTGAAGCCGTGTCGGAGGGTTTGTTGGAGCAAGATCACCAAGCAAAGAGGCACAAGGTCCTCATACATGACATCCAACAAGAATCCCTCAAAGAAACACCCCCAAAACTTCCCCACGGAAAATCCAAGAAAAGGCTCCGAAAATCACCAAAAAGGGAAAACGGGAAGAACACAATCAAGCCTTGAGGAACCACGCCGAATCATCTATACATACCATGAAGGTTCATACAAGGTCTAGCTTCCGCCCGATCATCCTTCCCTCTCCCAAGATCTCACCATGAAGCTCTCAAGCTAGTCCTAGAAATCCTAAGGAAAATAGGAAGGAAAATAGCAAAGGGAAAATGAGCTAGGGTTCCAAGAGATGGCTGCCATCCTCTCACCACTTGGGTTATTTGGAGGCAAGCCGAAAGACTAAAATACCTCTAAAGCCTAAACTAGGATACACGCCCACCATGGGCACTTTGGGAATTTGTCTTTGTAGCACCATCGGACGGATGCCTGGCGACCGCACTTCGCTTAGCCTCGACGCAAGCCTTGCGATCCCGATGCGTGTCCTCCGCTTCGAAGCTTCCGGCGCCCTGCGACCCCAAACCGGTCAGACCGGTTTCCCAAACCGGTCAGGCCGGTTTTGGCCTGACAGCCACGCCCGGTCTTTGGCCTCGGTTTTGTGGCTCAGCCGAGTAACCCGGTGGTTTTCTGGTGAACCACCGCAAACCCCGCGAACTTGGTGTAGCCTCCGCCTATCACCACTCATGACTCGGCTCCCACGAAGTCCCGGCTCGACCTTGGTTTTGAGGCTCAACCAAGAAACCGTCCACCAACTTCATCCTGCTGTTCATGCCACCATGCGGCCCGTACTTGACCCCGCTAGCCACCGGGTCCCTCGAACCAAGCCTACTTGTCTTTTCCACACCTGGAGGCCTCACCGGCAACGACCTTTCGCGCTTGTTCTTCACCTGCACCAACACCAGTCAAGGCGCAACCTGCACCTACAATACTTAGCCAAGAATCAGTCCACACAACGTTGTCAATCACTCATCACACCAGGAAGCGACCATCCACCGGTCCTCGAACCACACATGGTCCTCAATCTCCCCCTTGATGAGTGCATTGACAACACACACTTTTGGTAAAGAAAGAGAAAAGGAAAAGAAAAGAGACGACTAAAAGAAACTCAAACAAGCGATCGAAAACCAAACAAAGGCAAAGAGCAAGATCACTTGAAAGAGGAAAGACTCGGTCCCCTTAGGCAAGGGCAACGGCTCGACACAACCGAGTCAAAGACAA
Source organism: Cenchrus fungigraminus (assembly GCA_036936925.1). NCBI lineage: Eukaryota > Viridiplantae > Streptophyta > Magnoliopsida > Poales > Poaceae > Cenchrus > Cenchrus fungigraminus. The sequence continues at coordinate 6,687,584 of CM072775.1, read as the reverse complement.
GCTCAAGCAAAGAGCACAAACCACCAAAGCATACAAGAGCTCCCCCTGCACATATGCATACTCTCCCTGAACATGTGCCAACACTGGGCACAAACCAGTCAGACCGGTTTCCCAAACCGGTCAGGCCGGTTCCACCAAACCGGTCAGGCCGGTTCCCAAAACCGGTCAGACCAATTTAACTCAGCAGATCACACCCCCAAAAGCCAAAAATGCAAAAGAAATGCACAAGCTCCCCCTTGACTGTTGGGATAGGTTCTATGGATGCAATGCAACTTTTCTCAGCTGTTCTTTCTCCCCCTTGTTGCCAATGCATGAATCAAGGCTCAAATTTGGAAAAGATGCAACTAAAGCTTCTCAAATAGACAAAATTCATCACACGATGCTACACATGATCAAATGAGCAAGCTAGATACTCTACAGCATCGTATGAACATCAACTACAAGATCACCAAGTTTCACAGCCATTGGATAAAGCTAAGAGAGAACTGAACACTTTTGCGAAAAATTTCCCTCTCATGAGCAAAGTCCTAAACATGAGCAAAACATGTCAAAATGGCAAAACCACACAAACTTCATGCTAGGACAACCATTCTAAGCATAAGACCATCATAAACACCCACAAGCACCTCTTGTCATGTCAAAGCCACCGAGCCTTGTGCTTACTTCTAAATATGAGACTTCTCATTGGTAAGCAACATGCAACGGTTTCGCACCCAAAACCAAGTAAATTAAGCATATATGACATGGGAGCATATTTTCCAAGTAATTTACATTTCATTTTCAGATTTGAATTGGTACATGAAATGTCTTTGCGACAAAAAGGAACTTATGCCCCTCCACAAGATGAAGCATGGGGGCTAAACATTCATGATGGCAAATGAGCCTTTGGCCCCATATGATCAAAATAAGCTATCCAACCACAAATTAAGCGTAGCCAAGCCACAATAACATGTCAAGATCGTATAAAGGCATTTACTCACAAGAGAGCATACATATGACGTTTTTCAAAAACATAGCTATCAACCATGGACATAGATCAAGATCATCAAGAGCTAAGCCACACTAAGCCCAAACTAGCTCACAAGATCATATATAGCATAGCATGGTGAATAATGTATATAGGAGAAGCTTTTCCTACACAATGCATATGATACAAAATGCATACAACCTAAGATACAAAGATGCCTATACATCATGTTACACATGCCATGCAGGATGCAAGAAATGCACAAAGGGAACTATACATATGCTACAAAGGAGCTCCCACACACCCAACTCAAGAAATCAAACAAACACCAAGCTCCCCCCGCAAACGAGTGAAAGTTGCCTGATCTAGGGGTTTGGTGAAAATATCGGTTAGCTGGTCATGTGTGGGTACATGGATCAAAGCGATTTTTCCTTTCTCTACGTTGTCTCTCAGGAAATGATACCTCAATTCTATGTGCTTGGTTTTGGAATGGAGCACTGGGTTCTTTGCAACGGTTATGGCACTTGTGCTATCACATTGAAGTGGGACATGGGTATACTCCTCACCAAAGTCACTCATGGTATATGTGATCCAAAGGTGCTGAGAGCAACAACTAGCTGTGGCCACATACTCTGCCTCGGTAGTGGATTGAGCAACACTCGACTGTTTGCGGGAAGACCAAGACACCAAAGAAGAACCCAAGAACTGGCAAGTCCCAGAAGTGGACTTCCTGTCCAACCGACACCCGGCAAAATCCGCGTCCGAAAATCCATGAGGAGCCAAAGAAGAAGACGCGGAGTACTAAAGGCCGAAGTCGGGAGTGTGTCGTAAATACCTGAATATGCGCTTGACTGCTTGCCGATGCGAAGTCCTTGGAGACGCTTGAAAACGAGCGCACAGACATACCGAGAACTAGATGTCCGGCCTCGTCGCTGTCAAGTAGAGGAGTGACCCGATCATGCTCCGGTACTCCTTCTGGTCCACGTGTTCACCTTCCTCGTCCGCATCAAGAGCTGTAGTCGTACTCATAGGCGTCGTCATGGCCTTGGAATCCTCCATCTTGAACTTCCTCACAATGTCCTTGGTGTACTTAGCTTGGTGCACAAATGTTCCTTCCTTTGATTGCTTGATTTGTAGCCCGAGGAAGAACCGCACCTCACCCATCATGCTCATCTCAAATTCCTTGCTCATGTCTTATGCAAACCTTGCAACAAGAGAGTTAGACGAGCCACCAAAGACAATATCATCCATGTATACCTGCACAATCAGGATATCTCTGCCCTGCCTGAGGAGAAACAAGGTCTGATCGACCTTCCCCATCTCAAACCCTCTCTCAAACAGGAACCCCCTCAACCTACCGTACCAAGCTCTAGGCGCCTGCTTCAGCCCATACAGCGCCTTCCTCAACTTGTACACCCGGTGGGGGTACTTCTCACTCTCAAACCCCGGTGGTTGCCTCACATACACTACTTCCTCCAAAACACCATTTAGGAAAGCACTCTTAACATCCATCTGGTACAACTGGAATCCTTTAGCCACGGAAAAGGCTAGAAGGATCCTGATCGCCTCCAAACGAGCTACGGGAGCAAAGGTCTCCTCGTAGTCGATCCCTTCTTTCTGTGAGTACCCCTGAGCAACAAGTCTTGACTTGTTCCTCACCACTTCTCCTTTCTCTCCCTCTTTGTTCTTCCACACCCATTTTGTCCCAATCGGCTTACACCCTGGGGGAGGGTCAACCAATTCCCAAACTTGGTTCCTCTCAAAATTCTCCAACTCCTCATGCATCGAGTTAACCCAATTGTGATCAGATAGCGCATGTCCAATGTCCTTGGGCTCAAAGGTGGCAACAAAAGCAGCATGAGCGAAACGAGAATTGTTCCGAACCCTCGACCGTGTAGTACATTCATTCATGTCGCTGATGATTCTCGAAGCTGGATGATCCACTTGCACTCGCCGGGGAGGTTCTCGCCTTGACGCTACCTCCCCCTCAACAGCAGCTTCGCCTTGATCTGGGTTTGTCGTTGTAGGTGTGGGAGAGGGCCCGTTCTTGATTGTCGTCGAAGTAGTAAGTACATGTTCAGCCGCGGGCACCACACCGTCATCTTCATCATCTCTATGTTCATGCTCCTCCTGAAAGATCTCCTCGCCAAGTTCGTCGTCACCTGCACACTCAAAAACAAGCTGACTACGTGGCTGTGTCTTGTCGAAGGTCATCTCACAAGTCTCCACGATTTGGTTAGTTTCAAGATTGAGCACACGAAATGCTCTAGAATGAGATGCGTAACCAAAGAAAATGCCATTGACAGACCTAGCCTCAAACTTGTCCAACTTCTTCCCTTTCTTCAGAATGAAGCATTTACAACCAAAGACATGGAAGTGACTCACCTTGGGTATGCGACCGTGCATCAACTCGTAACAGGTTTTCTTCTTGTGAACCCTAAGGTAGATCCTGTTCGATACATAGCACGCGGTATTGACCGCCTCAGCCCAGAACCTTCTCGGAGTCCTAAGCTCATCGAGCATCGTCCGAGCCATCTCGCACAAGGTCCTATTTTTCCTTTCCACCACGCCATTCTGGGGAGGCGTATACGGACTCGAAAACTGGTGTTCAAGACCCAAGTCATGGCAAAAGGTTTCGAAGCGAGAGTTTTTGAATTCCGAGCCATTGTCACTGCGGATCGCTCGTATGGCATCTCCGTGCCTCTCGTTTCTTAACCTCAAGACAAGATCTCGAACAAAACCAAATGTCTCCCCTTTCTCCTCAAGAAAGAACACCCACGCATACCGAGAGTAGTCATCCACCACAACAAGGACATACTACGTCCCACCCGCAGATAGCACACGAGCTGGGCCAACAAGGTCCATATGGAGCAACTCGCATGGACGCTCAGTCATCACATCGGCGAGAGGCGGGTGAGAAGAGGCTACCATCTTGGCATGCCTACACGGCGCACAAACCAACTCTTTCTCAAACCTCAACCGTGGCAATCCTCGGACCAAATTGAGTTTACTCAAGCGAGACAAAAGGTCAAAGCTCAAGTGACCCAACTTCCTATGCCACTTCCACAACTCACTCGAAGAACCAGCCAAAAAGCAACGCTCCACACCAGAAGACTGAGAGAAATCAGCTCGGAACACTTGACCCTCAGGAACGACCATGCAAACAAGGTCCCCTCGAGAATCTAAAATCCGAGAACCACCAGGCCGAAACAACACCTCAAAGCCCTCATCCAAAAGCTGGCACACGGAAAGCAAATTGAACCCGAGCGATTGAACAAGAGCAGCACGCCTGAGAGTGACCTTGTCACTTACCTTGATCTCACCTTCTGATAGCACACGCCCTCGGCCATTGTCCCCAAAGGTGATGTATGTCTTGGACACCACCGGGACGAGACTTGAGAACCACCCCTTGTCTCCGGTCATATGCCTCGAGCAACCCGAGTCAATCAACCAAACGTTCCTCAAGTCTCCCACCTGAAATTCAAAAGCGAGCACGTGAGTGAACAAATGACTCTGCACTGGGGTTAGTACCAAACGAGTAAAACCAGTGCCGAGCCATTTGCTCCAAAGTGGGGTTAGCACAAACCAAATCATCACTCCTATCAAAGCTACCACCACGAAAGCCACCACAGGAACCACCATTAGGGAACCACCCCTATCTCGCTGGAGAAGAACGAAAACCACGAAAGGAAGACCGTGGACCGTTCCTCCTCTCCATCTCAAAGCTACGACTCCTCCCACCATCGTATTGAGCACGAGGTGGAGAACGTCTAGCAAACTGACCACCACCAGACTCTCCATGCCAAACACCTGGACCACGACCAAAGAACCTGAATCGAGCCTCATCCCGAGCACAAAAACCAAACTGGTCACCCTGCTGTCTCCAAACCGATCTGAATGATTCTGGAACCGGTCTGACCGGTTTCGCTGTCCGATCAGCCCAAACCGGTCTGACCGGTTTCCAAACCGGTCTGGCCGGTTTAACTCCTCCAGCAGGGTTCCTTCCACCCAAAGCACTCTTTTCTCCCCAAAGCCGGAACTGTGTGGACAATGGCCTTACCCCTAGGCAGTGTCATACGAGACTCAGGCACACCATGAGATGGGTTGTACCTGTCCTTGTTTGCCCACTCCTTTGCCATTCTCTCCTCTCGCTTCTTCATGAAGCAAAACTCACCTTTGAGACCATCTCTCCCACAATAGTCACAATGAAACCGGATTGGTTTTGGCTTTGGTTTTGGTTGGGGTTGCTCACTCAGTTTCTCCTCACTTGCCTTCTCACCCTTCTTCTCTCCAATCTCACTCTCCTTGGAGCTCACAAACTTCACCGGTCTTTGGAAATCATTTGTTGGGCGAGGAAATATGGGTGGATCTGGAGTAGTGTCAAGTTTGTTTCTGAGATGGTTAGGCTTGGGCTCAAACTTGTTCTTGTGTCTGTTTAGTGGTGGGATAGGGATCTCTCCAACTCTCTCAACTCCCTCACCACTGTTTTCTCCAAGCTTGTCAGCCCCAAGTGCCTGACCATCATAGTGTTTAAAAGCCACTATCATGATACCAAGCTGAGGCTCCTGACCCGACAACCAACTCATACATTTCCTCAGCTCACATTCTCATCCTGCAAGCGATCAACATAATGCGCAAGCTCCAAATTCTTAACCGCATGCAATTCACACGTAGAGCAAGAAGTGGGAATAGGCTCTTTCAACTTAGCCTCAAGCGAAACAGTGTAAGCAAGCATCTCATCAATCTTTCCATGCAAAACAGGGCAAGAAGTGCAGGCACCTAGCAAAGCAGGTCTAGACTTAAGCTCAGCCACTTCAACCCTAAGCATATCTAGTTCATCACAAGTGGAAGCATGCTTATCCTTGAGACTAGTAAGATCAGCTAGGTACACAAAGCAATCAACACAATCAACATCATCAGAAACCACAGGAGAAGCCTTAAGGGAATCAATCTCAAGCTTAGCATCTAGGTTCTGGGTTTCTAGCTCAGCCACACGGTTCCTAGCATCTTCTAGTGAGGCCCTAAGCTCTTTCCTCATCTTCTTGGCCTCTCTAAGCATGTCATCACGATTATCAAGCAACTTGCCAAGACACTCGTTCTCCTCTCGCAAGAAGGGAAGCTCGTCACGTACCTCATCCTCGGAGTCGGAGTCTGAGTCGCTCTGGTAACTCTTCTTGCTGCCGGAGCTACGAGCCATGCCGCAGAAGCCATCTCGTGCGAAGCAACTCAGCCCGCTCAAGTTCCTGGATGACTTCTTGTTCTTGCGCCGATCACCTTCGTCTTCACTGCTACTCGAGCTCGAGGAAGAGTAGGCGGAGCTGGAGTCGACGTCGCTCGCTCCGACCATTGCTCGGGCCTTCCTGCCGCTGCCGTCCTTCTTCCTCGACCGTCGCTCGTCCTTGTGCTTGTTCTTGTGCTTGTGATCGCGCCTCGATCGGTACTTGGGGTCCTTGCTCGACCGGTGCTTGTAGCCGTCCTTGTAGCCGTCCTTGTTCTCCGTCTTCTCCGGGCAGTCGGCAACGAAGTGTCCTGGCTTGCCGTACTGAAAGCACGTCCGTGCTGTCCTCCTCATGTGCACCCGGTTCTCGTGCAACCTCTCGAACCGCCTGGTCAGCAACGCCAGCTCATCCTCTCCAAGCACGTCGAACTCCTCATCTGGCAAAGGCATCAAAGAAGACGAGAGTACATCCTAGAAGATGCATTAGCGTTAGACTTAGCTCCTTTGCCACCGATGAGAGCAAGACTATGAGAGTCAGTCGGGCTCTCAATCTTGGCTGTCATACCACGGTCCAACTCAGCCAACTTGAGCTTCGAGAACAGCTCGTTCACGGTCAAGGTGTCATACTTCTCGGACTCAAGGATAGCCTCAACCTTCCCGTCCCATACGGTACGATCCAATGAGTGCAAGAGCTTCACGGCTCTATCATGATCATCGTATGGGAGCACGGCCACATTGGCTCTCATGTTGTTCACCACGACTGTAAAACGCTGGAAAAGGGCATCGACGGACTCGCCGGGGAGATGAGTGAAGTTCTCGTACTCTCTCCAGTAAGTCACGTACATCCGAGCCTGAACCTGAGCATTCTCAGCATGAGCATCCTTCAACTGCTCCCAAATCCTACAAGCTAAGTCCTCTGTCTGAACCCGATCGAATTCGGGCTGACACAGAGCACGAAATAAGTAGTCGACCACCTTGTTGTTGGCGTCGAACATATCCCTCGATCCTGGAGCAAGGAAGTTCATCGGATGAACATAAGATGAGTTCACCATAACGTCCCAAAGGATCTGACGCTTCCCGCGGAAGAACGCTGCCATCCGCCTCTGCCACATGTGGTAGTTCTTCCCATCGAAGTGTGGAGGACCCGAACCCCGTTCCTGGTATGCCATCTTTGGATCTTAGACTGGTAAGAGTCAGTGAAGACCCGAACCGGCTCTGATACCACTTGAAGGACCGGAACGACGAACCAGAGAGGAGAGAGTGAATGGGAGCCGATAAAAATTCTACTCAAGAATTCGGCCTACGAACCCAATTTCACTCGGACACCTCTGCAAGCTTCTCTTGCCAAGTCCACATAGCCACTGGAGTGCTACTGAACCTAGGAGCAAGATCCAACCAACAGCCACTCGAAACACGCAGCGGAAAACAACTCGAAACTACTGCTGGCAACCAAAATCGGTCAGGCCGGTTTCTGAAACCGGTCAGACCGATTCTCTGGGACTTAGCCTCTCACAGGCAGGGGAAACCGGTCAGGCCAGTTTTGTCCAGGAAATCCCCAAAAGACCTTCGAGGCCAAAACTGCCCCGAAACACCTTAAGAACCTCTCCACCTTTGAACAAGAAAAGCCATAGCCAGAACAAGACTCTCCTGCTCAAAATCCTCATGACAGCCCACTGGGGCTAAACCGGTCTGACCGGTTTGGGAAACCGGTCAGGCCGGTTTTGCCTGGACAGTCGGGAAGAACTCAGCCCGCGGGAAAAACCTAGCCTTCACCTCGATCGATCTCCCGGTTCGTTCCACGGATTCAAGTGAGACTTTGGGGATAGCTGGGGTACCTCGTGGGCTACCTTTGGCTAGAAGCTCGGTCCCCAAAACCTACTCAATCAAGAGGAATCAAAAGTCAACCCTCAAGAGAACCTTCCCATGGATTCCACCGAAAACCACCAAATTGAAGCCGTTTCGGAGGGTTTGTTGGAGCAAGATCACCAAGCAAAGAGGCACAAGGTCCTCATACGTGACATCCAACAAGAATCCCTCAAAGAAACGCCCCCAAAACTTCCCCACGGAAAATCCAAGAAAAGGCTCCGAAAATCACCAAAAAGGGAAAACGGGAAGAACACAATCAAGCCTTGAGGAACCACGCCGAATCATCTATACATACCATGAAGGTTCATACAAGGTCTAGCTTCCGCCCGATCATCCTTCCCTCTCACAAGATCTCACCATGAAGCTCTCAAGCTAGTCGTAGAAATCCTAAGGAAAATAGGAAGGAAAATAGCAAAGGGAAAATGAGCTAGGGTTCCAAGAGATGGCTGCCATCCTCTCACCACTTGGGTTATATGGAGGCAAGCCGAAAGACTAAAATACCCCTAAAGCCTAAACTAGGATACACGCCCACCAAGGGCACTTTGGGAATTTGTCTTCGTAGCACCATCGGACGGATGCCCGACGACCGCACTTCGCTTAGCCTCGACGCAAGCCTTGCGATCCCGACGCGTGTCCTCCGCTTCGAAGCTTCCGGCACCCTGCGACCCCAAACCGGTCAGACCGGTTTCCCAAACCGGTCAGGCTGGTTTTGGCCTGACAGCCACGCCCGGTCTTCGGCCTCGATTTTGTGGCTCAGCCGAGTAACCCGGTGGTTTAAAGGTGAACCACCGCAAACCCCGCGAACTTGATGTAGCCTCCGCCAATCACCACTCATGACTCGGCTCCCACGAAGTCCCGGCTCGACCTTGGTTTTGAGGCTCAACCAAGAAACCGTCCACCGACTTCATCCTGCTGTTCATGCCACCATGCAGCCCGCACTTGACCCCGCTAGCCACCGGGTCCCTCGATCCAAGCCTACTTGTCTTCTCCACACCTGGAGGCCTCACCGGCAACGACCTTTCGCGCTTGTTCTTCAGCTGCACGAACACCAGTCAAGCCGCAACCTGCACCTGCAATACTTAGCCAAGAATCAGTCCACACAATGTTGTCAATCACTCATAACACCAGGAAGCGACCATCCACCGGTCCTCGAACCACACATGGTCCTCAATTAGGAACCATGTATGGTGGAGGATGTGGTGGCGTGGCTGCCCCACTCCCCCATTCTTACATTTGCATACTTCCTCCATATGGTGGTGGCATCAGAATCCCTCCATGTGGTTGTTCATTATCTTGATGTGCAGCCTCTCCTTCGTCTTGGGCCGCGGAGGATGATCCCTCTCCCACAATTTTCCTTTTTAATCTTCTTTGCCGGTACAAGAAATCGTTCCTCTAACCAATTTTGTCTTCAATCTCAACCTCATGTTGGGAAGAGGAACATTAATCTTTGTCAACTTGTACCTTCTTCTCTCATCTCCACTAATAGATTTTCCTTGCTTCATGTACTCGTTCCCAAAGAAATCCCGACAAGGAGAAAATTTGGGTTCCATGTTATCTTCTCCCGAAATCATTCCCCAAAAATCCTTCTAACATACTTGCTCCGGTGCTTCCTTCTTGTAACCGAGTAGTTCTCCAATATATCCATAAGGAACTAGTTGCTCTTTATCTTCAAGGCGGAATGAGAGGCATGACACCCCTTCATTAATGACCGGTGCCAATGTATAAGAATTTCCAAGGCAACCTCCTTGTGAGTAGTCACACCAACTCCATTAAAGAATTGCACCCATCCAAGGTTGCTCAAGATTTGATATCCAAGTAGAATCCTACACTTGGAGGGCGTCATCGAAGTCAACATTTGGCACAAGCCTCCTCTCAAGATGAACAAGCCTCTCCTCCTCCTCCTCCGTCTTCGTGATGAATCCATTGGAATGCCTCGGAGTGTATGATGGGTGAGTGGATGAACGAGTTCAGCGTCGTGCTGGAACGAGTGGCCCCTCTGTGTGTCCTTGCAGTTTGGTATACCGCATGGACAAGCTTCGTGTACTCCTTATGCCACCAAGGGGCAGCGTGCCGCTCCTCGGTGGTGCCACGTCTTCCTCCACGCTTCGGGAAGACTCGGAGACTGAGTGCCTCCCCGAAGAGCTCGATGATGACCTTCGATGATGATGAACGTGTCTTCCTGGTGAAGACATTGGTGGCTCTCTTCCACACAGTTGCTGCACTAACTCACAACGAGTGCACCGGGGGTTGCTTGCCGGTGGGAAAAACACACAAGGGAAGAATATGTAGGGTGGAGTTTATTATTGTTATTATTTTTTTCTAGAGGGTGGAGTGTGAGGTGCACAAGATAGGAAGGATGTTTGCCCATAGGGTTTATGAATACTTGATCATGCAACCGCTTATCAGGGTGAAGCTAAACCAATCTATTGAGGTGTGAACATGAGGCCACTTTAGCTAAACCTACAAATGATATGTTGATGGGATCTACAGGAGTAGTGGAATCCATTCTCCCGAAAAAGCATGGCGACCTACCTTAAGCGTCAAATCATTATCAACATGAACAAAAGATTGAAACAAAAGAATCGGCGATTACATGACAACATCCTTCAACCCCATGGAACTCAAATTTTTTCTAGGTTGTTTCTGGAACTTATGGGCTATGAACTCAAGAAAACAAATTAACAAATGGATAAAATACTTACCAGGCGAAGGGAAGCACCAGGGGCAATAAGTGGAGGCTAGGCCAGCCGGCCTAGACCGATCGGATAAGGGGGCCTCCTAGTCCCTTCGCCTCCAGTTTTCTTTGAGATGCTTCTTGCTTCCTTCTTGCCTCGTGTCCGCGTGACCCATGAGATTCCATCGCCCAAACGTTGACAACCACTCCTTTGCTTGCGTGATTTAGGGTTCCACCTCCATTATTTTGCTTTGTGTCACTTCTTTGCTCCCTTGCCTCATGTGCTTCCACTAATTTCCTGCAAAACAAAGCCTTGCTTCCCCCGTGCTTGTCCTTTGCATGTGCCCAAGATGCCAAATGACTGATGCTTTCCCAAGATGCATCATGGGGCACTACATGTTAATAAAGCATAAAAATAAAGGGCACTATATGGGGCTCTATAGGTTCTAATTTTGGCCAAACATGAGAGAGAGAGAGATTTTAAATAAAAATAAATTCAATGGGGCTTAGAAAAATTCTAATTCTAGAGAAACCGGCGGATGTCAAGTTGAATGAAACCAAAGATCAAGTTTCCAAGGTTTACACAAGTCCAACCATGCGTCAAAGATTAAAAACATTAAGAAACATAGCAAGGCTCTGCTCATGTGTTTTTATTCATGTAAACAAGCCAAATTAAAGATTATCATCATGGACAACATGAAAGGATTGGATAGGTTTTGAATTTTTGGTACTAGTTTCTCAAAAAGATGCAAATAAACTTGGGATGCCATTGGTTTATGATCAATATAAAATACAAGTAAAACGACCAAGCAATTATAATGTCTCCAAAGATTGTTCAACCACATAAGAGCTTATGGTATGTATTGCGTAGCAAATTATAAGACCAACTTACTTGAAAAAAAATCAAAAAATTCTTCGGGTTGCCTTCCCGGTAGCTTGACTCTTCAACGGGTTGTCCTCCCGGTAGCTTATTTTTGACTCGACGAACGGGTTGCCTCCCGCCAAGCGCTTCGGTTATAGTCTATAGCTAGACTTCAACTCTTCTTCACTTCGGATCAACGCTCTTTGCAGGCATTGCAATCTTGGGGAACCCACTTCTACACCATCTGTGGCTTGGGTGTAGGTTTATTTTTCAGCTTAGTCATCTTTTTAGTCTTCGCAGGTGGGTGTTTATTCTTGGTCTTGACGGATGCAATAAATTTTGTGTCTTCTTCGCTTTGTTCTCCTTGGGCTCCTCCCTTCCGATGCAATGATGAGGTAGAATGTATTTTATATGGACCATGTTACATACCTCGAATCGTGGTTAACTTGAATGCACTCCTCTCGCCATCACTTGATCTCCTCTTTGGCGACGTCGATTGTTGCTCCGATGGTCTTGAGGAACGATCTCCCTAGGATGAGTGGCCGATGAGGTTGATCTCCTTTTGATCTTGGAGGTGGAGTTTCTCTTGGAGATTCCGACGATGTCCGGCCTCCGCTTTTAGATCTTTGTCTTGCACGTCACCTTTGCATGTAAAAGTTTTCTAGACCATCCACAAAATATATTTTTTTTGTTAGAGATGTACTCGGCCACCTCCCATTAGGGTTAGCCAAATATATACAAAAACTAAAAGAAAACTAAGGTTTAGCAAAACCGTAGATTAGATTGAACTTTTTTTTATTGAGGATGATCAAAATTAAGAGATGCAAAAGAAAAATCAAGAGAAAAACTGAAAATATTCACAAACGCAATACTATATTGAATCTTGATAACTTGTTCCCCGGCAACAGCGCCGGAAAAAGGGGCTTGTTGACGGTTAATAGTTGTATCAAAGTTCGTTTCGATTTGCAAGTGGACAAATCCCCCATCGTAGTCAAGGGACCCTTCTTCCCTTGAGTGTGAACCCAAGGTATCGAATCCGTGGAATAATGTGTAACGCAAGATCCAATCTAATAAGCGGAAAACACTTTGATCTTGACAAGGGTTTTTGCATCTAATCTATGGAAGAACTATGAAAACACATCTAATCTACTTACACAGATTCTACTGTGCGCTCGGGTATCCACAGTCTGCCACGTGTCCCCCAAAAACAACATTGCGGGGCCTCCTCCGGCTCCCTCTCGTAAATACTTTATTGTGCTGCATAAAGCTTTACGCAGTGGCAACACAGTCATTTATCCATAGCATAACCCAATACCGAAGGATACTATCGTTGTGCCATGGATTACGCATGATTCTGGTGAGTTACGCAAACTGTCGCCGTGCCATGGATTACGCACGATTCTGGTGAGTTACAGAAAACATTTTTTCACGATTGGGTTCCTTGCACAGCCACCGTGTTTATCCTCGGAGAAGAGAGCTGGTGCAAAGTGCCATGGATTACGCACCATGCCAGTGAGTTACGCATAACGTTTTCTCACAATTAGATTATCTGTTCCACCGCAATATGTTGCACAGAGGATCCCTTTACATTATGTTTATCCCCGGAGAAGAGAGCTGGTGCAAAGTGCCATGGATTACGCACCAGGCCGGTGAGTTACGCATAACGTTTTCTCAGGATTAGATGCCGTGCTATCTAATCCACCGCAACATGCTGCACAGAGGACCCCTTTACATTATTTGCGTATCTGTTACGTAGAAGTTACCCCGCACCATCTGTGCAAGTGGTCACAGAAGATCTTCAATGATCCATTAACTCTTTTGACAAGTCGTAATATCGTGGGTTACGTACATCAGATACGTATGAAATATTGAGATATAACCACAGAAGATCCACCGTAATTCTGAAGGTTATGATCATGGGTTCTTGCCGTGCGTGTGGGCCAACACGATTAAGGCCCAAATTAATCATTGAGCGACCATGTTGCATCTTGGCGGCCTTGTCTACCGTATACGGTGCCCCTTTTGTTAATGAGCCCTTAGCATACACTATAATTCAGTAAATGTTGGATCATGTTTTTAATGTATTGACCTCAATGTTTCAAAAAATAAGGATCCAAGGCCAAAGCATTTATTTTAATATATCCTTCCACATTTTTTTGAGGCAGGTTGATTGATTCGGATGTACATGGGTTTGATGGGCTTGGAGTCCAGGAACAGTTTGTTTGTGGGGTGGGGGGGTGGTTCAAAGCTATGCGGATCGGATGACTTCTCTAAACGTGATTGGTCCCAAACATCTCTGAACATGATGAAATCTTTTGCATCCGTGCTTGATCCTATCATCGGTGCTCACAATTAGGTCCATTCATCACCATTATACGTACGAACGGTGGTGGTAACCCAATCTGCCTTGATGTCTCGTGCGTAGTGACCGATTTACAGCAGGTTATGTAGTTCGGTGGCCATTTGGACGAGACAAGAGAGGAGGTAACCAATAGTCGAACCAAGTGATAGGTTACGCGCGTGCCTCAGGAGAGTACATGGCTCGTGCGAAACTGAGTGGTCCAGGTTATGAAGATCGTAGAGAGAGAGGTAGATAGACACAACAGCTCACATGTGTTTATGAAAGCATGTCAATAAATGTCCAATGGCGGCGGCACAACTACCGCTTCTTCTCATGTTGTAGTGGGTTGATCAGTTTGGGACATCGACTATTCGACTATAATGACGACGGTGCGGCGGTGCCGGCCGGTGGTGGCCGCAAGTCGTGGTATGGAGCTTATCGGGTGGTACTGTGGTAGATCCGTGTTGTATACATGTGTTTTGTTTTGTTTTGGTTGAGTTGATGCAGTGGAGTGATGCAACTGCATCGAACGCACCACGGTATGATGAACACATCCGATCCGCTGCTAGGCCTGCAAATCAAAAAATTTCGTGGAAGCAATCATATAGTATATGCGGAATGCGATCACTAGCTGTTACACAGCTTCAGGTGCACACACATTATTTCATGCAATATATATAAACGAGTGTACGTACATATGCATTTATACTGCATGAAAATATGTGTGCATACATCGGTACCTTCCTGTAGTGATAACAACGAAGCACTGAAGCACCCAAAAACAACTGTGTATCCCTCAAAAAAAGCCCAAAAACAACTGTGTGACTCGCTGCTAAAGACCAAAGTAGAAGTAGAAGATCATGTAACCTCCGGAGGGGACGCCCAACAAGTGAAGGTAGGGCACATAGAAAGGACCACACATTGGTCCTGCAGACTCCGGAGTGCCAACCGGGCGGCCATCGAAGCAGGAGATGCTCCGAGAGCCCAGAGTGGAGCTGAGACACCAGACCCGCCCGTCCCAAACCATGTGACGGGTCGGATTGTTTGCCTGAAACTGATGGGTCGGGCGTGGTAACCCGAAGGACCCGACCTGCCGACCAGGAACTTTTCGATGGACCGGTTATTTCGAACGGTGGACGACTTTTCGGAATGGCTTTTTCAGTTTTCGTCAGGTTTACTTCATTCGGTTCTCTCATTCATTGGTTAATAGTAATTAATGCTCACCCCCGCGGCCCCACCCGTCCCGTCAGGCAGGCAGGCTGGGCTTTCATAGGCGTATGGTTTTGTAAACAAATAAACGATCTTATACAGATGGGTCGTGGGCGTATGTGTGAGCGGTCGACTTTCCAGTTTTTTAGGATTCCTTCTTTGTAAACAAATAAACGATCTTATAGAGATGGGCTGCTATGAATTTTTAGTGTCATTTGTGAACTTTCACAGCGACGTTTGTAATTGCTGTGTATGTTCTATACTAACATAGTTTTAGTCTCAACATCTGTTCTATGAATGATGTACTAAACGAAGTTTATTTGCTAAACCTGTGAAACTTTACGTGATGAAATCTAATGAGCATAATTAATCTACGATTGTGATGCAGTAAGATTATTCTCGCAAATTAGCCCGAGTTTGTGATGATAGTTTGAAAACAGAGTTTGTCTAATACCCGTAATTAGTGGTCAGACTTGTAACTTTGGACCGGATAATGTTTAGCCACATATATCAAATACATGTCATCACATAATCATGGTACCGTCCAGCTTTCGCACTTCCACCTGCAGCATGTGGTTGTCCTCTTCCGACTGGTCCTCCCACTCGTCATCGTCATCGACGCACTCGCCCTCGCGGATGGCTTTGAAGAAGCAGGTGTCGCCGACCTTGAGTTGGTTGTCCTGAACGAAGTGGTACCAGCCGTACTTGAAGTGCGCTTTGACCCCTCTCGCCCCCTGCGAGTGGTTCAAGCTCACTGTCCACGACTGACTGCGCATCCGCAGTTCCACGAGCCGCCGTCGAGCATACCCATGCGCCTCCTGGAAGTGCAATGGCACGTTCTGGGATGGCATCGCCGAGACGACGCGCGAGTTAGATGTGGATGCACTGCATAATGCAGTAAAGCAAAAACTTACAGCGATGGCAACTCACCAAGTACTGGGACTCCCTTGACCGCAAGTTGCACACCTTCAGGCACACAATAAATTGAGAGGGCTCAGCCACGGGTAGGAACCTGGTGCCGGTGTTGCCTCCGTGCGAGATGTTGGCCTGCAGGTATCGATGGCGGCAGGCGGACGTGTCGAAGACAGTTACGTCGAGCGTGGCTGTGGCACAGTCGTACCGAAACACGAGCAGCTGGCAGTCACGTAGGTCATGGTCGCGATGAAACTCCTCCCAACCTTCGGCTAGGTACGTGGAGCCGATGTTGTCGCCGACGGAGATGCTGACACCCCACGTACCCAAGCCTGCGCCGTCGACCTGCAGGTTTAGCCTCTGGCGACCTCCGAGCTGCTGCACGAACTTAGGCGGCAGCACCTGCACACCACGGTCGAAAATGCTGACAAACAATTAATTTGTATGCACAACACCTGGATATCGCTTTTAATTAGAAGCAGCACTTACCAGCGATTCCTGGTACATCCCAGGGAGCAAGATCTTGTAGAACTCGAACGTGTTATCTGTGTACAATAACAGAGAATGTCATGCTATGTCGTCAATGTCATGCATGCAGCAAAGGACTAAAGGGAAAATTGGATGTGTACCATTAAAAGAACTGGTCTTTAGAAAAAAAGCATTGAAAGATCAAGCTTCAGAAATCTAGCACCGAAAGTGTTGTCTGTTATTAATTTCTAGCACAACTGTGAACTCAACATTACCAGGCCTCCCAAACACGTTCACCTCGGCAGTACAGACTGTCGACGATGTCTTCCGGTGCCAATTCCGGCGATTTCAGTGGCAGAGGAGACGGGGAACGGGGACTGCAGTAGGAGGGGCTCACCATGATTTCGTTTTGCAGGTAGGATGGGGAAGAGGTGGCCGGGATGGGAAGTTCACCGGCGGCGCCCGCTCGGGGCCGACGGCAATGGCGAACGCAGATTACACAAAAGTATTAAAATTAAAAGCAATTCAAATGCTATTGTTTGGGTGACTACTGGATCCTCTTTTCGAATTGTAATATGCAATCAGATACAATTGCTGGTTGGGTGTACAGAAGCATGGTATTGGTATTAGACCATTCTTCAATAGCACCAGAGGTCAGCAGGCGAAGCACTCACCGGTGGAAAGTCGCGGAGCTCACCGCCGGATGGCTTGCTGGCGGAGAGGATCGACCACAAGGGTTACTGTTGTAGGTTTGCAGAAAGGGAGGGTCGCGGTGTGGAGAGGAGGGGTGCCGGATTTTGGGGCGGAAGGGAGCTACGCGCCGGCGCTCGCCTCCTACGCGTGGGATGTCACCGGTCGACGATCCGCTCAGTGGCGTGAAGGACGCTGACGCTTACTGCGCACAACCTAGGCGCGCGTAGGACACTACCCGCCAATCGCGCACGCGACGCCGCCGCCAGCCATTCCTCCGCCCAGCCGCGTAGGACGCCACACAAGTGAAGCTGATGTCGCGCGATATTGGATCATTGTTTGAGTTTCCATTTCATAGGAAGTCCAAACAATCGAATTGGTGTCCCTAGATTTCAAATCCTAGTTCTACACTCCAATGCCAACATCCAAAAGCTACCTAAATGCATGGAGTGGGACATACCAGCTGCGCCGCCCTGAGCGTACATCTTGCGGCAAGCACTCAGGTCGAAGACCGTGATGGCGAGCGTAGTGGCGACGCTGTCGTAGCGGAACAACAGAACGTAGCCGTCCAGAAGTTCGTGGGCACGTGCGAACTTGTCCCAACCATGCGCGAGCCACATGGCACCGCTCTTGGCGTCGCCCAAGATCTCCAAGTTCCACGGCGGCATCCCCTCACCGGCTAGCCACATCTTCAAGATCTTCGCATCTCCAAGCTCCTGAATGAACTTATTCGGCAGCTTCTGAAAGTAGCAAGATTGATATGTGTCAGCGAAATCTCTTGCTCCCAGAGCGGATGGATCATATTCGCAACCTAAACAAAGTATGTGATTCGATCACTAACCAGGGTGTCGTACATGCTAGGAAGAAGTATCTTGAAAAACTCTAGTTGTTCGAAGTTCAAATCTACCATTGCCTGTTCTTGGCCTACCCTGCGCGGACTGTCAGAGATAGATGAGAGAGAAGACGATTGACACAGGAGCCACAGACCTGGTGATGCCGGGGTACCTGATGATGGGAGTAGCTTCTATAAGGGAGGCTTTCATGACCAATGCCAGTCACCATGTCTTGGGACTCTACCCTTTTGACTACCATTGATAGGAAAGAAGTTACTGTGACATCCATGCCCCTCCATTTCGGTCGATGATGTGTGGGGTATAGCACGGTGGGGTTCCCTCGACAGACACACGATTGCAGATGTGCGAACGGCATGCGTCACTTGTGTACTTACTGAATCCACTTCGCATGCATGCCTCATCTTATTGGTTTGATTAAAAACTACGCCCTCCGTCTCTAAATGTAAGCATTTGTTGACTTTTTATGTTCATATTTGACTGTTCGTCTTATTAAAAAACTTATGAAAATATTATTTATTTTGTTATGACATGTTTTATCATCGTATATATTTTAAGTATTTTCATATTTTTTTAATAAGACGGACGGTCAAACGTGATGCACAGAAATCGAAGAATGCTTATATTTAGGGATGGAGGGAGTATTAACTAATTTGCAATCCTATTGGTTACACTTCAAATTCTCAACTACTTCAAGGTGGGGAAAATGCTAAGACATTGAAAGAATTAATTCCAGCAGTGCATCAGGTAAAAGATTTATTTCCATTACAAAATGGTAAGACATTGAAAATTTAATTCCATCAGGCATTTTTTGAGTACAGTCCAAGGAAAGCAAATAGAGCATTACAAATTCTGATGAAGGAAGTAATGAAGGTTAAAGTTTGCAACAATATAAAGATTCCACACTTGAACAAGCAAATACTATAGAGGGAAGATAGGTTGCCATTGCAAATCCCTTGTCAAGCTTCATTGCTCGACGAAGCAATAAGTAGTCAACTTCTTCTTTTGTACTTTGCAATGTTCTTCTTCTCAATCTCCTCCAACTTCTCAGCAACATCTTCAGGCAGAACTACGTTGTCACAACGCATTTGTAGTTTCTCCATGTCAGGAATGAAGAACTCACAATCAAACGAGTCCATGTCATAGATGATCCATGCTGCATCTTCGTAGTCTTCATGTACAAGACCACAACGGGGACACCTGCTAGCGTTGTGGCGAGCTTGGCGACAGGATTCTCCGAAGATGCCACCAGCGTGGAACGTCCTGCAACAGGCTGATTGATTCGGATGTACATGGGCTTGATGGGCTTGGAGTCCAGGAACAGGTTGTTTGTGGGGTGGGGTGGTTCAAAGCTATGCGGATCGGATGACTTCTCTGAACGTGATTGGTCCCAAAAATCTCTGAACATGATGAAATCTTTTGCATCCGTGCTTGATCCTATCATTGGTGCTCACAATTAGGTCCATTCATCACCATTATACGTATGAACGGTGGTGGTAACCCAATCTACCTTGATGTCTCATGCGTAGTGACCGATTTACAGAAGGTTACGCAGTTCGGCAGCCATCTGGACGAGATAAGAGAGGAGGTAACCAATAGTCGAACCAAGTGATAGATTACGCGCGTGCCTCAGGAGAGTACATGGCTCGTGCGAAACTGAGTGGTCCAGGTTACGAGGATCATAGAGAGAGAGGTAGATAGACACAACATCTCACATGTGTTTATGAAACATGTCAATAAATGTCCAATGGCGGCGGCACAACTACCACTCCTTCTCATGTTGCAGTGGGTTGCTCAGTTTGGGACATCGACTATTCGACTGTAATGATGACAGTGCGGCGGTGCCGGCCGGTGGTGGCCGCAAGTCATGGTATGGAGCTTATCGAGTGGTACTTTGGTAGATCCGTGTTGTATACGTGTGTTTTGTTTTGTTTTGATTGAGTTGAGGTAGTGGAGTGATGCAACTGCATCGAACGCACCACGGTATGATGAACACATCCGATCTGCTGCTAGGCCTGCACATCAAAAAATTTCGCGAAAGCAATCATATAGTAGATGCGGAACGCGATCACCAACTATTACACAGCTTCAGGTGCACACACATCATTTCATGCATGTACGAGGAGCCACTGGTATTGCCCTGATGCTCGCCGAGGCAGCGCCCGGCAGGTTACGCACGAGGAACCATGATGGATGCGTGGAGCAACATGGCTCGCGGTTGGGTTACCATAGCATATGCCTTTGATCAAAGCTTGCTGTGTATCCCAGGCGTCCATGCGTGTAACCGAGGTGGTGCAGGTTACAGTGATGGCCGCCT
This sequence comes from Cenchrus fungigraminus, assembly GCA_036936925.1. Taxonomy (NCBI): domain Eukaryota; kingdom Viridiplantae; phylum Streptophyta; class Magnoliopsida; order Poales; family Poaceae; genus Cenchrus; species Cenchrus fungigraminus. Next base: position 6,667,209 of record CM072775.1, on the reverse strand, counting down.
GGGCTACGCACGCCAACATCGCGGTTGCCGTGGGACATGGCAGGTGGTGTCGACTCAGCGCGTAACCTGCAAGGTCTCGGTTACGCAGGTGCCATTCAGCGGGCTGCGCACTAGAGAATTCCATGGACGACAAGTCAGCAGCATCCCCCCCCGGCGCGGGCTTCACTTCGGGGAGAAGAAAACTACGGTGAGGGCAGGCCGCTGTGGGCCACGTGGTGCACCATTATTATTACGATGGATGACGGGACGGGGCCTCCCTCCTCCGTTCCCCTCCCATCGTGTCGTCCGCAGCCACAGCCGCCGCCTGCCCCGAGGAGTAAGCTGGACCCGCTGCGTTACGTGTGCCATGCTGTACTTCAGCCTAGGTTACACGGCTTGCTGCCAAGCCAAGGGTTACGCACGGTCACTGTGTCGTGTCGTGTGTACAGCCTTGATGGGACGGGACGGGCCTGCTGCTGCAAGCGCCTCCGCTCCCGTCCCGTCGTGTCATCCACAGCCACAACAGCGCCGCCCACCCCGAGGAGTAAGCTAGACACAGTGGGTTACACACAATCCATGACGCCCACACGTACTGCATCCACTGTGCAATTAAGCTTATATAAACTATATAATTGGTACCCACTAACGATTTGTCTTGCCTCTCAACGCGCCATGTCATAACCCACTACACGCCATGTCACCATCCACTATAAACCATGTCAACATCCACCAAGACATGTATTTATGCCTTCGTCGATTTTCTGTGACTAATAGCATGTTGTATTTGCGAGTAGCACGCCATAAAATTCTCGCAGTTCAAATATATGTAGGATCAATCATTTAAGAATGGTTCTCGCACAACAAAATTAACATGCTTTCATATGTATTATTGTTTATAGATAAATATCGTCATGTAATCGTTTTGGTGTTTCTACTTTCACATTTCACCTTAAAATTTTGCTTAAAAATTCCCGCAGCAATGCGCGGGGTATCACCTAGTTATTAGTTACTCCTACCTCGTCTGTGACATTGCGATGATGATCAATTAAGCTGGACCCGCTGGGTTACGCACAATCCATGACGCACACGCGGTGCTTCAGCCTAGGTTACGCGGCTTGCTGCCAAGCCGGGTTACGCACGATCACTGTGTCGTGTCATGTGTACAGCCTTGATGGGACGGGACGGGCCTGCTGCTGCAGGCGCCTCCGCTCCCGTCCCGTCGTGTCGTCCACAGCCACAACAGCGCCGCCTGCCCCGAGGAGTAAGTTAGACCTGCTGGGTTACGCACAACCCATGACGCACACGCGTACTGCATCCACCCTGCAAAATCCACGCTGCATGGCTCAACACTGACTGGGTTACGTACAATCTATGACGCACACGCATACAGCATCCACTCTGCAAAATCCACACTGCATTGCTCAACACTGACTGGGTTACGTACTGATTGGTTGCGTAAAATCCACGCTGCATCCGGTCGTGTCAAATCTACGCGTCACCTGCTCCAGCTCGGTTACGAACGGTTCGACGACACACCATCCCATGGCGTGTGCATCACCGACTGGGTTACGCACACCAGCATCGCGGTTGCCGCGAGACACGGCGGGTGCTGTTTACTAAGCACGTAACCTGCAAGGTCTCTGTTACGCAGGTGCCATTTAGCGGGTTGCGCACTAGAGAATTCCATGGACGATGCATCAGCAGCATCCCCAGCGCAGGCTTCGCTTTGGGGAGAAGCAAACTGTGTACTACTACAGCCTTGACATGACGGGACGGGCCTGCAGACGCCTCCGCTCCCGTCCCGTCGTGTTATCCACAGCCACAGCGCCGCCTGCCCCAAGGAGGAGTAAGCTGGACCCGGAGGGTTACGCACAATCCATGACGCACACGCTCTGCTTCTGCCTACTCCTAGGTTACGCTGCTTGCTACCATTTGTAGGCTCCTGATAGATGCCCTAAGGGCAAAGGGAGTACTCGTAATTCGCGTAGCTTATCAGTATCAAGAGGATCATAGTGCATGAGGAACCAGAAGAAGAATCGACCTGCGATGTGGAAGCTGTTTTCAGGAGGGTCATGAAAGCTGACAATGGTATGCAACAAAAGACATGAATATGCAATGAAGTAATTAACTTTGCAGCTATATCAATGATATAGTTTGTTGTTTTTTCCTTTTCTTTCTTTTTCCTACCTACTGTGATCATCTCACGGGATCGTAGTCTTGTATTTGCTGCTATATCAATTAGATGTGCTACACCGTGTCAGCCCCGCACATCAAGAGACGACAGGTGAAGTGGAATGCGTAATCTGCACAGTGTCGGTTACGCATGGTGTAACCTCATGTCGGACCTGTGTAACGGATACCTTTTCGTGGCAGCGCTCAGCAGGTTACGCACGAGGAACCATGATGGATGCGTGGAGCAACATGGCTCGCGGTTACGCAGGTGCCCAACGTGTCTCTCTGTGAATTCTGAAATGTCAAGAACCTGTTCGGCTTATCATGACTTGCCTTATCTCGACTTGTTTCAGCTTATCTTCTCTCACACAATACTATTCAATCTACCAGCCGAGTACTATTCATTCTACCAGCCGACCAGTGGCCAAGTGTCCGTTCACACGGACGAATCGAACCGTGCACGCCTCGGGTCTCACCGTCCAGCCCCCGTGCCCCTTCTTAAGTACAGCAGGCAAGGCGTGGCATCCATAGCATCTCGCATTCCACTTCCATTCCGCTCGCGTTCTCCATTTCGTCTGTTCATTTCTCCATTTCGCCACTAAGAAGATGTCCAACAGCAACGACTCCGACGACTGCAACTCCTACAACGGCGAGGAGGAGTTCGCCTAGATGATCACCAAGATGGCCAACGAGTTCACCTCTGGTCAGCGCCGTATCTACCACGTCAGAGGGTACTATTGTTCTACCTTCTGTCCCGGCCGGATGCAGCACAACTGGAGCCTCCTCGAGTTGCTCAACCATGCACCGGGTTGTCCACCAGAGGCAATGCCCTCAAGGGGCCACAGCACAAGGCGCTCGCTGACTACATCCTCTACAGCAGTGAACTGGCCCGCGAGAGCGAGATCGGTCGCATTAGTGACTGCGGTGGCAACCTCGCCGTGCAGGCAGAGAGGGACCGCATCCACGCGGCCAATCGGGCGAAGGCGGCAAAGCGCAAGAGCAAGGTTTTGATTCTTCCTTTATTCGCACAACGCGTTGTACTTTACATTCGAAATGCTTTTCCCATTTTAAACTTTGTCTTCCTCTTCTCATAGTGCATGACGGCTTACCATCTCCCCAGCGACAAGCGTCGTCCCGACGGAGGCGCCGGCTGGTAGGCTGCGGCTCACTGATAGTGAGATGCGCGGAAGGATACTCCAGCGGTGTCCGTACTAGGGCCGGGTTGCCCTTTATCTTAATCTATCTAGGTTTACTATTTTTGCTATATGTAATTTCGATCCATACTTTATGTATCTTAATTTCGAACTTTGTTATAATGAACTTGCTATAGTAGTGTTATGTCACTAATTTAGAGATTATGTATTTTGGATTTGTTTCGTTTTGTTAGTCCATTCCAAACACATGCTATTTCGATGGATCCATCCGATTTGGACTTTGTCGTTGATCCCCTCGATTCCATGTTAGGACTAGGTTGTTATTGGGCCTGTAATAGGGTAGCGGGCCTGTGTGCCGCTGTGGGCTGTTGGGCTTGTGTACGCTGTCCGGCCTGCTGGCCGTATCCGCTATGTAAGCTGAAGCAGTAGGAGGCATAGGCATTTATTTATCAACATATAATATCAAACAGATGAACTGTTCTTCTTCCTCCTGGTACTCCTGCGCCGTTCTCCTCTCGATTCCCCTTCTATCTTCTTCTTGATCACGGTTTCCTGCTATTTCCCCTCTGATTCCCTTCTCCAATCCCTTCCATACTACCTGCTGCTAACATTCCATCGACCACATCTTGTTCTCTTCCCCATGCACTGTGCTAAGCAAGTAGAGATGGTGGTGGTGGCTGAGTTATAAGCGCAGCAATGTTCGCCGGAGGCCCAGTGGTGAGGCTTATCTCTTGGGTTCGGTGCTGTGGTTTCGACTGGTAGGGGCGGTGCTATGATGCACGTCAAGGCCGCCTGCTTCGAGTGGCCGGCACCGCGTCGTTGCAAGCTGGTGGCTTCGCGTCTTTGCAAGAATCATGCCAAACAAGTCTGAAATATGATGATTAAAGTTTATGGTACAACGAAAGAGTTAACTTGCCGCATATTTTGAAAGCAAAAGAGAACAGCTAAATACTGAAATAGGAGGCGACAATAAGCTAATCCTCGGAAAGGGACAACATGCATATATATGAGCTTTTGAATATTCATTGCAATGAGCAAAATACATATAGTAAACACTCTACAAATACATACACCATGGGCCCCCCTCGTTTATGGGCCCACCCCCCTAGGACGGCCCTGCTGCTTAACCATGGTCAAATAAAAGAACTAACACTGAATGATTCATCGATGCCTAAATGGGCTCAGCCCAACAAGGAGTTAGGCACGCAGGCCCAGTACAAAACCCAGATAGCTATTTCTATAATAAATGAGTACATAAGTGTTTACTTAATGATACATCTAAAAAAGTGTTTATTTAATGACAAGTGTTCGAAAAATGCAAAAAATGGCATTGAGCACATCAAAAAATACAACCAATGGCATAGAGCTCAAGTCCTAATTTCCAATGCCGCTCTACAGTGAATGGAAGCATGTTTGTTTGCTTTTCTCCATCAAATTTCTTGATGCCAACAAAATCTTAGTATGTTTACACATAACTCTGAGGTTCAGAAAGAAGAGAGGTTTGTCCATCCTTAAAGACCTCAACATGGCAGAGTGTTCCTCCAGTTTCATCTGCAAAAGTGATCTTTCTTTGTTTCCTTGGCACTTCAGGATGTGAAACAACATTCTTCTTTGCTAGGCTCTGCAACTGAAAACATAGTCATGAAAGAAGCATCAGGTCAGATTTCAAATTTGTATATAAAAATGTTAGTAGTCTTAAAAGTTGATAGGGACGAGCCAATATTTTACAAAAGCGATTGGAGTCTTTGTTCATTATCGACAACCATTTCCTTGTAGTCTTCTCCACTTCTAATGCATCCTCAGAGGTTGCTCTGATCTGTCCATCGAAACAATACACCACATCAAACATATGTCAAGATTGGAGTTGTTTTGTTTTCAAAGTTCTAACCAGTATGTGTCAGTAAATGGACAAGTAAATATTTTTTTCTGAAATAAAAACGTATAAATGATCCATTCTGCATCATCTACTTTACTTTTCATTGAATTAATATGCTTCTTACAACAAACTTTAAAATTAGGAATTTAACAATGTCTCACCTCAGCAATTTTGAAATTAGGAAGTAGATAATATGCTTCTGACGACAAACTTTCATCCACTATACTTCTCATGTGCTTCAAGCTCCTTGTAAGTTTTGCAGCTATGTTTTCTATATCATGCATCTGTCTTTGAGAAAACTCAACAGCTTTCTCAGTGTCTAAGACCACCGATGAATTTATCATGCAAGACCAAGTTGTCTGTTGATGATAGGGGGATCCTATTGTCTTGAGAACTCCTTTGCTTGTTGGGGAGACAACAGTCCTGCCCTTATGTCTTCTATCTGTGCTGAACAATGATCGGTCTTGCTTTTGTGCTGTTTGAGGTAATGATATTCTAGTTTTGTCACAATCTTCAGTAACAATTTTCCTCTCTGCAATAATAAGAAAGAGTATGATTATAACTGATCTTTGTACAAATATTAGAAAATATTAGCAGCAAATACTGCTTACTCAGTCTTTGGACTCCATCACAGAAATCAATACCAATCAGAGCATTGCAAAGTTTCTCCTGAGACGTTGGTGACATAATCTGAAAACAAAAACAGGAGGAGAAATATGTTAGTATGGCTGTCTTGTTCATCATTTGTACTGTAACATTATTGAAGGAATGGTTCAGACCTTTCTCTTGAAAAATAATTTCTTTGGACCATGTTCTTCAATTGATTCGTCGTCAATAAGAAGTTCTGACTTCTTAATTTGGCTATCAGTTTCCCGAGAGGTAACAGTGGAATTTGGATCTCTAGCAGATAATTTATGTGATTCTTCAGCATTAGAGATCTCTGGCGTGACACCTGTAGGGTTTAACTTACCAGTACAAGACTGGAGTAATTGATGTTGAAGCACTAATTCTTCTGGTCCTTCATTATTAACAGACCTACAAATATCATCATCTACTGTAGAATGTAACTTATCCTTCGGTGGCCACTACACATTATCCGGAAGTGAGATTTTATTATCTAAAGCATTATTAAGAAGTAGTACACTCCCCAACTATTTCTTCAGTACAGTCTGGAAGTGCAATAATCAGTTACCCACATGATTGCAAGGGAATGTTTATTTCAAGAAGTATTTGCGGAAATAAGAAGAAAAAAGCTGTAGACATTCATCTGAGAAATTTAGACAAATAAGAAATGTACTTCATGTGAACAGGATAGTTACTCACTAATAGCAATTTCAAACTGCTCCAGATCGTCAGCTCTCCTTCCAAGCTTCTCCAATGTTGGGTCATCTGTAGTCGCTTTGAATGGGGAGCTATGTGTGGGGCTAAGAGTATTACCTCTCATTGATGTTGTATCTTTCACTTCTACAGCACATGGAGAAGATGTTAGTACTTCCTTCTTTCTATTAGCTTTAGCAGGAGATGTTTTTGGCCTCTTCTGCTTCAACACAATAAGAGGCTTATCAAGATCAGATTCCTCCCAGTCAGAATCTTCATCATATATTACGTGGATCTTCTTAAGCCTTGGAGATCTGCTGGGAGTACCCAAATCAATTTTTTTGGAACCAGAAGTAGGCATGTTTCCTGTAGAAATGCAGAAAATCAAGTATTATCAACAGGTGCATGCTCCATAGATTCAGGAATATCATCACTTAAAATGCGGATACTGCTAAAAAATGTAAACCACATCCAACAAGAGCGTCAAACTCTTGAATAAAAACAGTGAAACTTAATGTAACTAGGAAAAATGATGTCGACAAATAACAAAATCATAATATGTGATATAAGAGAAAAGGAAACATGAGTACCTGAAATGAACACCTTTTCTCCCGAAACAATTCTGCGATGCCCACCCCACCCCCCATGGAAATGCCCAGATAAACATAGATCTACAACAGCACGCAGCTAACAGAAGTACTGAGAGGGGAGGTGGTGATGTGTTCAGCGGGAGGTACTGACCTTGGACGGCAGCGAACGGCGGCTGCTGAGAGGGGGGGGGGACGGGGAGACAGCGCCTTGGATGCCGGCTTCTTGGCAACGCACCCCGAAGGCCCCAAAACAGATCAACTTTATATGGGACTCCCTCCATTCTCTTTTGATAGGAATACTCCGTATTTCCAAAAATCAGATTTTTACAAATGATAGTCCTATTTGCCATTGGTGTGGGTCGTGGCAATAAATGGCACAGATAACAATGAGTATCATGAGTAGAATGCCATTTGACATAAGAGAAGTTTAAGACTACTGGCTGCATGGTGCAAGACTGGCTGGGTTACACACAGGGTCTGTTACGCAAATCGGTCATGTCGATCTTGCGCGTCACCTGCATCTGGTCGTGTCGGTTCCGCGTATCACCTCAGCTCGGTTACGCACGGTTCGGTTACGCACCATCCGTTCTGCATGGCGCGTGCAACACCGATTGGGTCATGTCAATTCAGTGTGTATGCACCATTCGTTCTGCTTGATGCAACACCACCAGTTCCAGATGTATGCGTAACCTGAACCCGCTCGTACCCGCACGGACTCGGTTACACACCATGATGCTGCAACACCGACGAGGTGGTGCCGATTCGGCACGTAACCTGCATTCGGTCGTGTTGATCCTGCACGGGGAAAAGGCTTGGTTGACCGGTATTGACCTGGGTCGAATCTGGTCCGAGCTATCAGATCAAGATCTGAGGGTTGTGGTCACTTGCGAGCGGCGGACGGCGGCGCGAGCAACGGCGAGCGGCGGCGCTTGGCAGAAATCTCTTCGGTGAGGGTTAAACTCGAGCTAGGGTGCTCGATTGGCAATGCGGATTGGTCGAGGAGGGTGCTGGCGCTACGGCGGATTGATCTAGGGGCATGGGAAGGCGGCGCGGCCAACGGCGATGGCGCGCAGCGCGGCGAAGCGGACGGCGGCGGAAAACTAGCTCCGGCGAGCTCGCGTGCACGATGTAGAGCACCTTGATGCAAACAAGCGACCATGCGGGGTTCCACACCTCCTTGTGGTTCTCTGGGTGGTCTTCTTGACGATGGAGCGATGGCAACACAGAGGATCAGTGACGGCGGCTCCTAGGGTTCCGCGACGCGGGCACTGAGCTCAAGGCGGCGGCTGGGGCTTGGTTTGGGAGGAGGCGGCATGGTGCAGCCTGCTCTATAAAGGGCCAGGCGCGGGGCTAGACATGGGAGATAGGGCTTTGGAGGTGTGGACGGCCTGGACTCAAACTCGGCTGCGGCGGAGTCCGGGTTGGGGACGCGCGGGAGGAAGGAGATGACAGGGCGGTCCCACGCGTTAGTGGCTGCGGGCGGAGGCGGGGTTGGCGGGCTGCCGCGGGCCATTTCCTTGCTGGGCCGAGATGAGAAGCGGACGGCGCAGGAGAACAAGGGGCACCGGTGGACCTTGGCTTGCTGGGCTGAAAACAGAGAACGGGCCGAAAGGGAGAGATGGTTTAAAGAGGAGGAAAAAGGGTTTTTGAAATTTTAAAAAGGATTCAAACAATAGAATTCAAATTAAAATTTGAATTCAACCATTCAAAAACAATGCACCAGCATGTATGAAACAATAAACTCCTATATTTATTTATTTATTTTTCAAAAATTATATTTAAATACCTAAAAATTTAAATACACCTTATAATCCTTAAATTCAAACCTTGTTTCTATTCAAATTTTATTGAAATCAAATTTTTGTAAAATCAGGGTGTTATAGAAACCAAGCTTGGAGTGCCTCGGAGTATATGGTGGCGGAGCTGATGAACGAGTTGAGCGTCGAGGTCGAACAGGCGGCTCCTCCGTCTGCCCTTGAGGTTGGTGTACCGCATGGACGAGCTTCATGTACTCCTCATGCCTCCAAGGAGCAGTGTGTCGCTCCTCGGCGGTGCCACGTCCTCCTCCATGCTTCGCGGGGACTTGGAGATAGAGTGCCTCCGCAAGGAGCTATATGGCGCCTTCGATGATGATGATCGTGTCTTCCTTCCGAGAACGATGTTCATGGCCATTCTCATCGTGCCTTGCTGCACAAATTCACAAAAAAGTTCTCCCGGGGGTTTCTCATCGGTAGAAAATGCATAAAGAAAGTATATGGAAGGGCAAGAATGTAATTATTTTTTAGGGATTTTGAGAGAAGGAAGTAAGGCACAAATTTTTTTGGGTGGTTCGTGAGGTCTCTGGACTATGAACTTGGTAGCACGAGCTAGCAAATGAACGAGTGGCTTACCTGAGTAAGATAGGCACCGGGGGCTGAATAAAAAGGGCAGGCCGACCGGCCTGGTATCCTCCTTGACTGCCTTGCCTCAATTCCTCTCCCACTTGCTATTTGCTGCGTTACGGCCTCGTGTCCTCGTGCTCCACAAGAATCCACCACCCGAACACTCTCGACCACTCCTTCGTTTTGAATGATGAGATCAATGCCTCCCTCCTTTATTTGTGTCACTTTTATTCTTCCATGCTTCATGTGCTTTCACTTATTTCCTACAAAACAAAGTCATTGCTACCCCCCATGCTTGTCCTTTGCATGTTCCCAAGATGTCAAATGATGGATGCCTTCCCTTTATGCATCATGGAGCACTAGGTGTTAAGCAAACTCAAAATCCTCCCCTTAATCATGTTTTGATGTTAATCACTACTCTAATTTCAAAAATTGAAAATTAAATTAGAGCTAGAAATGAGTACAAATGTATTCCTAGAGGAGGTTTTAGGCATCAAAGACATTCCTAGAGGTGTTAGAAATGAGCTTGACCATTGGGGTATGGGTTTATGTTCTAATTTTGGCCAAACATGAGAGAGAGACTTCTGAATAAAATCAATCGGGCTTAGAAAATTATAATTCTGGAGAAACCGGTGGATGTCAAGTTGAATGAAACAAAAAATCAAGTCTCCTATGTTCACGCAGGGCTCTACTCATGTGTTTTTAACATGTAAAGCAAGCCAACCTTAACATCATGAAGAGGATGAAAGGCTTGGATAGGTTCTGAATTTTTTGTACAAGATTGTCGATAAGAGGCAAATAAAACATAGGATAGCTCATGTTATTGGTTTATGATCGAAATAAAATCCAAACAAAATGACCGAGCAAATAAAAGGTTCTCCAAAAACTTGTTCAACCACTTAAGAGTTAATAATATATCTTGTGTCGCAAATTCTAAGACCAACTTACTTGGAATTCGAAAATCTTCCGGGTTGCCCTCCCGGTAGCTTTATTCTTGATCGAGTTGTCCTCCTGGTAGCTTATTCGTGACTCGACTAATGGGTTGCCTCCCGCCTAGCGCTTCGTTTATAGTCTATAGCTAGACTTCTTCTCTTCTTCACTTCGGATCAACGCTCTTTATGGGTGTTGCAATCTTGGGTACCCACTTCTGCACCATCCTTGGCTTGGGTGTAGCCGCGCAGGCTTATTCGTCGGCTTAGTCACCTTTTTGGTCTTCACAGGCTGACTTTGTTCTCTGGTCTTGATGGATTCAACAACCTCCTTGATCTCCTTCGCTTCCTTCTTCTTCGGCTCTTCCTTACTAATGCGACGATGAGATGGAACGTATTTGACATTGATCATGTTGCATACCTCAAATCATGGACGAAACTTGAATGCACTTCTCTCGCTGTTAATGTCGAACTTGATCCCCCCCTTGCCGACGTCGATGGTTGCCCCGACGGTCTTAAGGAAAGGCCTCCCAAGGATGAGTGGTGGCTTCTCCCTTTCTCCCATCTCGAGCACCACAAAGTCGACAGGGATGAAGTGATCTCCAACTTTTATGGGTACATCTTTAGCGATTCCCATGGGATAGCAAATAGAGTTGTCACCCAACTCTATACACATGGCCGTAGTCTCTATGACCGGTAGGCGTAGCTTCTCGAACTCTGAGTCTTGGTCGGCGAATAAAATTCCTTCATGAAGGCCCTCATTAATGATTCCCAATTTAGTGTCGACTCTGCCAGTAGAGTGTGGAACCAACACAAAGGTTTTCCAAGTACTGAGAACGGGAAAAGCCTTGCCCTCATTTGATTTTGAGTCACCCCATCCACATTGAAAGTTCGACATAGTTGAACGAATGCTTGGAGGTGAAGGTTCGGATCCTCTTGATCGGTGAAAGGCGAATATTGCACCATGTGGATAGTTGAGACCTTGATATTGAACAGCCTTCCGATGTCCTGAAGGTTTAGGATTGGTAGATCAACAATATCTAGGGTGCATAGCTCCCCGATCTTGCGCTCTGGCTGCGGTTCTCCCATGGGTGGTAGTTGAGGTTGATCTCTCTTTAGACTTGGAGGTGGTGATTCCTTTGGAGCTTCCGCCGATCCTTCAGCCTCGACTTTTGGATCTGCAAATTCCTTAGCTTGTGTTGCATGTCTCCTTTGCCTGTAAAGTTTTTCTGGATCATCCATATAAGAAAATTTGGGTTTGTTGGAGAGGTAGCCTTCTATCTCCCGTTAGGGTTAGTGATAAACAAAATATACAAAAATCAAAAAGAAGAATTTAGGGTTAGTCGAAAACTAGATTAGATTGATTTTTGAGGATGATCAAAGTTAATAGATGCAAAAGAAAAACCAAAAGAAAAACTAAAAAATACTTACAAACGTGATACTAGATCGGATGTTGATTGCTTGTTCCCTGGCAACAGTGCCAGAAAAAGGGGCTTGTTAACGGTTCAATAACGCGTCAAGTTTCACCGCAAGGTTACAGATCATGTAGTACCTTTTTCCCTCAAGTATTACCCAACGTTATCGAATCTGTGGAACATGGGCAACGCAAGATTCAATCCAAAAAAGCGGAAAACACGATCTTTTAAGAGACCGTTTTGCATGTAATCTACTAAACACAAGAGGTAGCGAAAGAAAGCGTAGAGATAACATTCTAGAGAGTCTAAATCATGATTTTGTTATAGTTCCCAGAGAGAGGTGAAGATAACTATATGAATCTCATAAAAAATGTCTTTAAACCATGGCCTCTGTTACTATCCTCGAAGGCACATACCGTACGCGTGAACGACATCCTGTCACGATGCCCCCACTTTATGTGTTGGTGAACCTAAGAGCACGTTCACGAGGAACGTGTTGAAAACACTTGGTAGATCTGGTATGCACCTCTAGCCACCACGGCTACAAGACCACCTTGAGAAATCTATATTACATATAGATTTAGGAAGTAGCAAAACCAATTGAGAGCAAAATCGTAGAGAAGGCACTTGATCGCTAGAAATTGGATTCATAATATAAATTCACCATGAATGATTACATGAACAAGATCACCACCGGGATCCCACCTTAATCTTGATCCTAGCTCCGGTACTCTGACGTGGTCTTCCATGCAAGGTTCCCATGTTAGCTAGGGAAACCCTAGACAACTAGCACGACCCTCCTCTCCGAGATGGTGTCCCTCTAGCCTCTCTGCTCCTCGGTGGTGGATGACGAATGGCTTGATGTGTGGCTCTTCGCGTGAGGACTATAAATAGCCCGAGGGGGTGCTAGGTCAAAGGGGGCGGCGAACTGGGCCCGGAATGGGCTGGGCCGGCTAGCCTGGGCCCACTTCAGTCTGTTTCACCCCCGGTTTTCTTCTAGATGCTTCTCGTGTTTTCTTGAGTTTTTGCCGAACTGCATGTGTGTCCTTGGCATCGTTTTCCCCGTGATTTAGATAAGGGTTCTTCGTGCACAAGCACCTGCATTTTGTGTTCAGGTCCCCAGAGTTTTACAGCTTCATGCTTTAGTCCTCAGGTCCTTTGGAGTCATGTTCACTTCGTATCTTCACTTGTGCCGGGCTTCATGATCTTCTCATAAAGTGCTCGATGAACTTTACCCGGAAGTCCTCATTTAGGTGCTTAAATCCTGCGTAAACAACATACTCCAAAAGCCACATGTGAGTGCGAACTTGATATATCACGAGGGTTAGGATCATTAGTTTGGTTATCAAATTAATACCAACATTGAAGGCAAATCGACCGCCAACAGCTTTCTACTCATCTTGAATATGTTTCTCCCTTAGTCAAATACCAGTTTAGACTACATAGCATGCTTTATGCAATCATGGTGATTGGATCTAGTATGTCGACCCTTCAAGGTTTGTAGGCACGTTCACTCATGAGCGTGCCCTTAGACTCCGCACGCCATTAAGGGAGCACCGCGACAGGATGATTTCCCTGAAAAGGCGGATGTTATCGGGAGGTTGGCTGGAGGTAGATGCTTTAGATGAGATGCGTGTTTGTTTTCTCGTGTAGCTAGAACTACAACTAGAAGGCACTAGGCCTAGTTACCCCTTCAGTGGAGCTTTACCGTAGCTGATGTTCTTGGATGCGATCAACCTTGTGCTATCACCTATATATCTTTAAAGGTTATATTTCTATGCAATTGATGTTTCATGTTAGGTTAGTTTGATTAGATGAGGTAGGGAATCTTAGCGGTTTGCTTCCAATCCATGGATTGATACCTTGGGTCCATACTCGAGGGAAAAAGGTACCACATGATCCATAACCTTGTGGTGAACCTTGGTGCGTTATTGAACCATCAACAAGTCCTTTTCCTGGTGCTGTTGCCGGGGATCGGCAACTCGAACCCTAGGGTGACCTACTTTCTTTTTTACTAACCCTAATTTTTATTATTTCATGTACGCTTGTTTTCTTGTTTGTGTCCTTGAAAGCAGGTGAAAAGCTAGACACAAGACGTTCGATGAGTTCTCTACATACACACCCCAACAAGATGTTTGCAACATCAAGATTCGTTCTTTAGTGGTAGGTGCTAACTTTTGTTAGTGGCCCATCATCCGCTATCGAGTCCACACCCTAGATGAGCAATGATGAACAAGGTAAGTCAACATGTCAATTAAATTTTTAAGACTAATGTTTTGTGGAGATTTGTTTGATCAAGCAATAGGTATTGAAAGCAATCACGTTGGCCCCAAGATCACAAGATCAAGCTCTTCAACATCTTAGAAGTTTTTGTTCTCATCAAGATTTGCACAGCCTCATAGAAAGAACAACAGAATATCTTTTGATACTTAGAAGCCCCATGAAGTTACGCTTCCAACGAATCAAGAAACAAGTCAATCGGAGGTTCCTACAAGCGGATATGGCTGAATCACCGAAGGTTGCACGTCCTGAAAATTTCTGGACAGCAAGCAAAGCTGAAGTGAAACAACCATATCTCCCTTATATGGACTCCAATTAAGATGAATGAGTATCTGTTCGAAAGGTAATTTTATAAATTTTTCAATAGAGCAATATTTTGGTATATGTTCTATTATGTAAATAGGGAAAAATCCACGGAGAGGAGGCAGCAACAATATGATGAGAACAAGATGGTGAAGATGAGGACGACAACAACGAAGAGGAGCTTGGGCAATGCTTCCATAAGACCAAAATAAAATTCAGAAGCTTGGAACGAAACAAAGACCCCAGTAGCATTGGCAAATGAAGACACAAGTTGGCAACATCCTAAACCCGAAGATGTTAGAAGAAAACCACGATGGATTACACACAATGGACGACATCCAATGGCGTGGATATTTTGGGCTCTCACACGATGGACAATGGAGCTACATTTTCACAACCAAGATGTGTGAGCCCACAAGTGAAGAGGAGTGATCCTACACAAAGCAACCTTGATGACATGTGGCACGAAGGAGGGAATTGAGAAAAGTATACGTGAGCCACCTCCGATCGTCAAGGATTGCTCGCTCTCAACTCCGAGGGACCACCCATGATGAAAAGCTCAAAGGCTAAGGTACATATCAACCTCTCAAGATACTTTTGGTAATGATACTATTCCTTTGTTACATTCATGTTCATATCCAATAGTATGATTCGATTCTATGCCTTGTTCCTTTGGCCATGGTAGGCTAGAATTTCTTAAGATCAATAAAGAGGCTATGTTGTGCTTGAACACCCTTATTTTACATGCCTAATGAACCCATGCCTAATGAGAGCTTTAGCGCTGAGCTAGAAACTTATGCTACCTTTAATCACAACTTGCTTGTTAATCCAATTTAAATTGTGATTATGATTGCATATGTTTTTATTACATTTTGCAAATCTTGGACTTGCTTTGTGCTCAGTCAAGCTAGTGAACTTAAAAGGGCAAATGTCAGGGGAAAACCCAAGTTTCACTAACCATGCAAGGCATAAAACTTAAATCAAGAGGAGAGAAGCTATGCCCCAAAAGAATTGAAATCAGCATTGGATAGATTGCAGCGTTGGAGCAAAACGGGTGCAACTCACTCGATCGGAGTCCATTGGGGGTGAATAAAGACTTGATGAAAAGAAAATTCCGTGCACCATGCATTGGAGAAGTTGTTTGCTACATGGTATGATCTGGACAGAGAGAAAAAAATTGTGAAAGGAGAGGCAGCGACGAAGTGCAAAGGAGAAGGAGAGGATCATGATGCAAGAGACGATCGGGCAAGTCATCCATTGAGTATGAATGATCATGTCAAGCATGGAGGGTGAATCAAAGCTGCATGGACACCTTCAAATCATGCATGAAGGACTATGGCTTCGCGACCATGAGAAGGTACGTAAGAAAGTCGAGCTCTATGACTTTAAATGAAGCGCTTTGCGGGAGGCAACCCGTTTCCTTTTGTTTATACATATATAATATGACAGTCTACATTATGATCTTAAACTTAACCATAAAGTAACATTGTACCATTGCTCTAATAAATACCACAACACCATGTTGTATGATCTAATTATTATTGAGGGAGCACTTTGTTATTTGACTTTTTGGAAAGTTTTTGTAGACCTTTTTTGTGTGGTTATTAGTGTTTAGGGTCTTTTTCTTTGTGTCTTTTTAGAGAGATATATGAAGTTTGGCATCGCCCCTTTGATTCTAGGCTTGTGGCCAATTAATCTAGTTTTAATTTTCTTTTTAGACCACCTCCATGGTCATGTTCATATTTATTTTATGCATTGCATCTTACCACCACCATTCTTTTGCACTCCATACATGCTTTGCATATTGCTGGCTTGGTTGTTTTGTAAACTTGATGATGAATGCTTTCATAAAAAGCGTGGCTGGGCATTTTTCTTAGCAATCTTGTGTAAACGTGGTGTTTAAACTTGCTTGCGGATCATTATCAAGTTCTATAAACCTTGCTAACTTCCATGTTGCATGGGTTGATTTATAAGCTTTGCAATGCACTTTATTTTTCTTATGGTAAAAATAATTTTTGACCTTGAGATAGACGTGGTGTTTTAACCTTGGTTATTAAATGTTTATGGCTATAGATGAATTCAGCCACCTAGTTGTAAGCATGGCACTTAGAACTAGGTGTAAGCATTCTCTTTGTTTATAATACCTTCCTCTCATTTGTGCACACACACACACACCTTCACTTGCATCCACGTACACCTATTAAGTTTTTATTTTATCATCACTAGACTAATTATGCCACAAGTTAAGATCTTTAAGGATGTCTTTAGTTCGTCGGAATAGGGTGAGTATTCCTGACCGTCACCTCGGGGGTACTTTCTGCTTTAAAGTTGTTTTGCAGGCATGGTGAACCACTCCCATGAGTTTGTGATAAAAGATGAAATTAAGATCGTCAACACCTCCAAAATCCCGAAAGAAACACCGCTGTATTCATAAAGATTAAGCACATGTTTAGAGAGGTACAAAAGAGGAAATTTGGATATTCAGGAGCTCCATTAAGTCTTCTTTCCAACGCATCAAGATTTAACATTTTAGGAGACCTGTGCAAGGAGTTACAACCAAATGTTTGGGCGTCACACGTTCTAAAATCAGCCCGGGACAGTTTTGCATTGATGGAGTAAAAAGGGTGTAACTCTCTTGTTCAGAGTCCGATTGGGGTGAATGACCACTCATTGGAAAGATAATTTCAAGGACTTCGTGACAGAGCAATAGTTCAGTACATTTTCTGTTCTGGAAGATGAAGGAAAATTCGTGGAAGTTGAAGCAGCGATAAAGGACAATATGGAAGGTGGTGAAGACGAGTTGAGAAACAATTGGGAACAAGGCTCGTGTCAAAGGGAAGACGTTGAAAGACAATCAAGGCAACACGCCTAGCAACATGCTAAGCATAGGGGAGGACATGGTGGACAAGAGAAGACCGTGTGGAGTACAAGGATCACGGTTGCCACGGAATGCTGATTTTCTTCTTCCATGCTAAGCACAATGCTTAAGCATGGGAGAGGGCACGCTACACTTCAACCATCAAGGGACGGTAACGATTCCTCAAACCTCTTTTTGTCCTTCTCTTTCTATATGTCTGTACATATGTATATACTTTCCACAACCTTAGATGCAACCTTTGTATATCTCTCTATAGAATAACATGGCTACTAGGAGTACAACCTAGATTTGTTTTTGTTTTCAACAAATAATAATTACTGTTACCTTGTGCTCACCATGATGGTTTCTTGTATGCTCTTGCTTGTGGATATATGATGATCGTTGCCACTTTGCTCATTCTTGTGCTTGCTTTGTATATGATTAAGCTAGTGCTCTCTTTAATATGATCCGAAAATTAAATTAATGCTAGCCAAATCTTTTGTGGAGGTTATGATAACTTGAGACACATAGTATTTTTCGTTGCTCTCATTTTTGAATGAATCAAAGATCATTTATTTTTGTTCTTAAAATATATGCTAACCTTGTCTTTGATACCACTTGCATTTTGCTCTACATATCCAAAGCCTTATATTCAATTGAGTGCAAAAACCTCAGTACACAAGATTTATTTTTTGGGTGCATTGATTCAAGGTTTGATTTCTCTGGCCTGAGACTAAGAAGCTGGTCATTCCGTTTTTGCGTACCTATCTTTTTGCTAGCCTTTTCTATCCGTGCATTGTGAGTTTCCACATCAGGAATTTCGCAGACTTCGCAGGATATCCACCCACAAACCCAAAATATCATTTTGTGTTTACCTCCTTGAGCACAACCCAAATATTGAGCATGGATGAATATTTCGAGGAAGACTAGAAGCAACGAAGATGCCATCAATTGGAGTAAATTTTGGGAGACCTCCAGGAAAGGATCCCTATAAGGTTTCAAGTATCTATCTTCAAGAAAATACAAGAATTTCAGTACCTTCCTTGGCACAATCATCACCTCTTTGCTTGGGGACGAGCAATGTCTAAGCATGGGGGGAAGCAATTTTTCTTCATCCCATTCTTTATTATCAAAAATTCTAAGATTTGTTTAAAATTTGACGGAATGATTAATTACTTGTGGAAAGAGCTTAAATGATATTTACCCTCCATAGAGATGAAAGCAAGTTACACTATGAAACTTTAACAAATGTAAACTTGGAGAGCATTATGTTTTCTCATGTATGATCAAGTGCAGGGTATGACCATTGAAAGGCAATACTGATATCCATTAAAGTCTTACTCGAGGACGAGCAAGGTTTAAGCATGGGGGTGTGTTGGTGGTCGATTTCCATCAACTAAGAGCACTTGTTACACTTTGGTTTGGGCTTCGAATTGTAACTAACCCGCCACTAGGCATACTGATGATATAACAAGTTCGCACTTGCATGTGGTTTTTGGAGTATGTTGTTTACGCATGACTTAAGAGCCTAAATGAGGACTTCCGGGTAAAGTTCATTGAGCACTTTGTGAGAAGATCGTGAAGCCCGACACAAGTCAAGACACGAAATGAACATGACTCCAAATGGCCCAAGGACTGAGGCATAAGATGGCTAAACTCCAGGGACATGAACATAAGATATATGAGCTTACGCGACAAGTACCCCTATCTAATTCGTGGAGAAAATGACGTCAAGGGCCCACATGTAGAGTGGTGGAAATTCAAGAAAATGCGAGAAGCATCATGGAGGAAGGCCGGGCCGAACCGGGCCGAGGTGGGCCCATGCCGGCCGGCCGACCCCCTTTCGGGCCCGGTTCGCGCCGCCCTTTGACCTAGATGCTCCTCGGTGTATTTAGAGTTCCTACCCCCGACGGCCGCCACATCCATTCATCGCAACTCGGCAAAACCTAGAAGCAAGCACCGGAGGAAGACGATGGTTGCCGCAAGTCCTCAAAGTTGTCTAGGAGATGGCCTCGGACGACCCTAGCCGCCATGGCCTCCCTGCGATGTTGTGCCATGGTGGAGTTCAGGAGCTATGCGTTCATCATCTTATCTATGATCTCGATGGTGATGATGTCATGAATACTTTCATGTGAGAAATACTTATCTTGTCATCCGTTCTATTAGCAATTCAATGCCACCTTCTATGCTTTCTACTCATCTTGAATATGTTTCTCCCATGGTCTAATACTAGTTTAGACTACATAGCATGCTTTATGTAATCGTGGTGATTGGATCTAGTATGTCAACCCTTCAAGGTTTGTAGACACATTCGCTCAAGAGTGTTCCCTTAGACTCCTCACGCCATTAAGGGAGCACCATGACAGGATGATTTCCCTGAAAAGGCGAATGTTTTGGGAGGTTGGCTGGATGTAGATGCTTTAGATGAGATGCGTGTTTGTTTGCTCATTTAGCTAGAACTACAACTAGAAGGCGCTAGGCCTAGTTACCCCTTCAGTGGAGCTTTACCTTAGCCGATGTTCTTGGATGTGATCAACCTTGTGCTATTACCTATATAGCTTTAGAGGTTCCCTTTCTATGCAATTGATGCTACATGTTAGGTTAGTTTGATTAGATGCGGTAGGGAACCTTAGTGGTTTGCTTCCGATCCACTAATTGATACCTTGGGTCCATACTCCATGGAAATGGTACTACATGATCCGTAAGCTTACGGTGAACCTTTGCGCGTTATTGAACCCTCAACACCACCAAACCCCGCGGACTTGGTGCGGCCTCCACATCAATCCCACTCATGACTTGGCCGCCACAATCGTCCCGGCTCGATGTTGGTTTTATGGCCAAACCAAAAAACCCCGTGTGCAGACTTCGGTTTGAAGGACCGAATAGGAGACAAGAGAGGGAGGAGTGAATGGGAGCCGATAAAAATTCTTCCTGAAGGATGAACTCGGCCTATACCCCGATTGCCACTCTGATCACTCGCACACACTAAAGAAGCTCTAGACTAGGCACACACAAGCCTACAAGTCCTAGAGACAAGCCTTGAATCAAAGCGCGGAAGCACAAGATAAGAACCAAAGCGCTTGGCCAATTCTGGAAAAGCCAGCGTGGACTGTCCGTGCAGTATGGGCGGACCGTCTACAAGGGTGGGGCGGACTGTCCGCACGGCCTGCCCGGACTGTCCGAAAAAGGCAACAGAACCACCAGAGACGCACCCCGGAAAATCGGACTGTCCGCGAGGGACCCGCGGACTGTCCGCACCTTCCTGGACTGTCTGCAACTTCAGTTCGGACCATCCGCAAACTCCGTGCAACCAAAACCACTTGTGGCACAGGATCAAAACATGAACTCGGTAGAACACGCGAAGAACACAAAGAACAACTGCACTGTTCCAGGCCTCGCGGACCGTCCGCACGACGCTCGCGGACTGTTGCGGGTTGCGAACAAAAATAGAAACGTCCTAGCCGCGGGGGTCAACCCCTCCTATCCATCACTAGATCTCCCAAACGGCTAAAGCCATTGAGACAAGATTTGGGGGAGAAGAGAAGCGTCACAAAAGGAAGCTATGCCCCAAAAATCTTGTCCTCTAACTCACTAAATCACCGGGAATCGCGGATCACATGAACCACCACCAAGAACTCGGGCTCCAACAAAAAACTCACGAATCAAAGGGGTTTCCCGGCGTTTGAGGGGACAAGATCACACACAAAGATGCGCAAGGCATCCACCCATAATCCCCTCAAAGAAATCCCGGCCTTTCGAGCTTGTTCTTCACCTGCACCAACACGAATCAAGCCGCAACCTGTACCTACACACTGAGCCAAGCATCAGTCCACACAACGTTGTCAATCACTCATCACTAAGGAGCGACCCTCCACTGGTCTTCGGACACACCTAGTCCTCAATCTCCCCCTTGATGAGTGCATTGACAACACCCATAGTAACCATCATATAGAAAAAGAAAATAAAACAACCGCGAACATAAACCTCCAAGCAAGTGATCCAAAGCCAAAGAACAAGCGAAAAACACGATCACTCGCCAAACCAAGTCTCGACCCCCTAAGGTAAGGGCAACGGCTCAACACAGCCGAGACAAAACAAAGCTCACAAAGAGCACACCACAAAGCACAAAACTCAGGCGAAGCAAAGGAGCTCCCCCTGCACATATGCAAACTCCCCTGAGCAAATGCAACCTCTTTTCTTGATTTTTCTCCCCACATGCAAAAACTCACAAATTCTCCCCTTATCATACATATTCTCCCCCTTGTTGACAATGCATGAATCAAGATATCATGAAGCTCTCCCCCTTGTTTTCATGAAAAATGCATGTCAAAGAATATACAATGTACCAAGCTTCTCAGATATACAAAGAGCACAACAGAATGCTACAAATGAGACATAGAGCAAGCAAAGTAGACATGGTGTAGTTAGCACATTGCCATCAAGAAGGTAGAGACATATAAGCATGTGACATGGTCAAAAGCAATTTTAAGCAATTTTCACAAAGAAACATTCATCTCATGAGCAAGGCCCTATCCATGGCAATTTGAGCAAAAACAAACTAGATCATACATAGCTCATACAGGATCACAAGTTCTCATCACAAGATCATAGCAAATGCCCATAAGCTACTAAATGTCATGTCAAAGCCACCGAGCCATGTGTCTACTTCTTAAAATGAGCCTTCTCATGGTAGACATCATGCAACGGTTTAGCACCCAAGATATATACATAAAAGCATAAAGACATGATTAAGAGCTCATTTTTTAAGCATAAGGCAATGCATACACCAATTTAATTTTCAAATTTAAGCATGGTACATGAAATGCCTTTACGGCAAAAAGAAGCTTATGCTCCTCCACAAGTGAACATATGGGCTAAACATTTGCTATGACAAATGGGTCTTTGACCCCAAGCAAAGAAAGCATGATACTCAAGCACAAACTAAGCATGATATAGTCATTTGAGCACAAATTGAGCATAGACAACTATCTACTCATGAGTGAAGCATTTTTAGCATTTTCAACAAAAAGAAGCTATCTCATCATGAACATATGACAATACCATCAAGAGCATAGCATTCACATCAACATTCCCAAAGCATACACATATCTCACATATAGCACATCATAGTGATCAAAGTATATAAGAGAAGCTCATCCTAGCACAAGTGATCCAAAGATGGCTATCCTACCAGGTTTTATACAAAAAGTAAAATGCATGCATGGAATGCAACAAATGATGCATATATCACATATATACATGAGGAGCTCCAAGATCTAGCTAAAAAGGGAAACACACTCCAAGTTCACCCCACAAGCGTGTGAAGGTAACTTGGTCAAGTGGTTTAGTGAAAATGTCGGCTAGCTGATCTTGGGTAGGAACATAGGACAAGGATATCTTCCCTTTCTCAACATTGTCCCTCAGAAAGTGGTATCTCACTTCAATGTGTTTAGTCTTGGAGTGAAGGACTGGGTTTTGGCTACACTTATGACACTGGTGCTATCACAAAAGAGTGGAACCTGGGAGCAGTCCTCACCAAAATCGCTCATAGTGTAGGTCATCCATAAAAGCTGGGAACAACAACTGGCTGCAGATACATACTCGGCCTCTGTAGTGGACTGGGCTACACTGGATTGCTTGCGAGATGACGAAGAGACCAATGAAGAACCGAGAAACTGACAACACCCAGAGCTAGACTTGTGGTACAATCGACACCCAGCAAAATCAGCATCGGAGTACCCGTGAAGTCTGAGTGTCGAGGAGGCAGAATACCAAAGACCAAACTCAGGAGTGTAGTTCAAGTACCTGAAAATCCGCTTGACGACCCGCCGATGTGAAGTCCTTGGTGAAGGCTGAAAACGAGCGCACAGACACGCACTGAACAGTATGTTTGGCCTCGTCGCCGTCAAGTAGAGGAGGGAGCCGATCATGCTCCGGTACTCCTTCTGGTCCACGAGTTCACCATCCTCATCGGCGTCCAAAGCCGTAGTGGTACCCATCGGTGTAGTCAGTGGCTTGGAGTCATTCATGCCAAACTTCTTCACCATGTCCCTAGTGTACTTCGCCTGATGTTCAAATGTCCCGTCCTTGCACTGCTTGATCTGGAGTCCCAAGAAAAACTGCAGCTCGCCCATCATAGACATCTCAAATTCCCTACTCATGTCATCTGCAAATCAGGCAACAAGATCATGAGAAGAGCCACAAAAGATTATGTCATCCACGTAAATCTGAACAATCAAATGGTAATTTCCATGCTTAAGGAGAAACAGGGTCTTATCAACTGTGCCCATCACAAACCCCTTACTCAGCAAAAAGCCTCTGAACCTGCCATACCAAGCTCTCGGTGCCTGTTTCAACCCATAGAGCGATCTCTGGGGTTTGTATACACAGTATGGGTATTTTTCACTCTCAAACCCCGAGGGTTGCCTCACATACACTTCTTCCTCTATCACCCCATTCAAGAAAGCACTCTTCACGTCCATTTGGTACAACTTGAACCCTTTAGCCACGGCAAAGGCTAGAAGGATCATAATTGCCTCCAAACGGGCCACATGAGCAAATGTCTCCTTGTAGTCTATACCCTCTTTCTGGTTGAACCCCTGAGCCACCACTTTGACTTGTTTCTAACAACCATCCCATTCTCACCTTCCTTGTTCTTCCACACCCACTTGGTACCTACGGGACGACAATTTGGCGGTGGATCGACTAACACCCAAACATGGTTTCTCTCAAAGTTTTTCAACTCCTCATGCATGGAATTCACCCAATTCTCGTCAGACAAAGCATGTCGAATATCTTTGGGCTGAAATTAAGCAACAAATGCAGAGTGAGAAAAATGAGAAGTGTTCCTTGACCTCGACCGTGTAGTGCGTTCATGAAGGTCACCTGTGATCGTTGTCGGTGGGTGATCCACCTGTACATGCCGAGGAGCCTCTCGCCTGGACACAACCTCCCCCTTAGCAGCGGCCTCCACTCGAACAACCTCAGTCGTAGTGGGTGTAGGGGATGGACCATCCTCGATCATCGTCATCGTAGTGGAAGTAGCATGTACACGATCCGCCATGGGAGCATCACCATCATCCTCATCTTCATCTCCATCTCCATCCTTCTCATCCTCAATGATTCTCGCTCCAATCTCCTCGTCACCTGCACACTCAAAAGTAGAAGAGCTACATGGCTGTATCTCGTCGAAGGTTACCTCGCAAGTCTCCATGATTCGGTTAGTGTCAAGTTTGAGCACACGATATGCTCTAGAGTGAATAGCATAACCGAGAAAGATACCATCTGAACATGTAGACTCAAACATATCCAACGTGCCCTTCTTCAGAATGAAACACTTGCAACCAAAGGCTCTAAAGTGACTCACCATGGGTTGTCGCCCATGCATCAGCTCATAAGAGGTCTTCTTCTTGAAAGCACGAAGGAAGATGCGATTAGAGACATAGCCAGCGGTATTGACCGCCTCGGCCCAGAAATGTCTAGGAGTCCTATGCTCATCGAGCATCGTCCTGGCCATCTCACAAAGGGCGATGAGGACACCACCACGCTAGATACATGCACGCCACGTCCTTCCCCACGCTACAAGTCATCTCCAACTCAGCTGCCACATTCGGTTCGGATTCAGCCGACATCCCTGCACGGTTTCGACGATATCTCCCTCATCCGGCATCGAAACGAGGCGTATAAGGATGCGTTCGAAAGGGGACGACGATGCCGTCGTTTTGGTTCTGGTCCCAGCTCCAGAAGGTTCGTGGATCATGCTGTGTGACCATAACAAGGTGCTGTGTCACCTTTTTGGGCCATTTGGGCCGTGTATCGTGTCGGGCCTTAAGCCCAGGTTGAGGACGCCCCCCTGGTCGCCCCCTCAACCCTAGGTCGCCCCTTAGGGGTTAAAACTCAGTAGCTGTCGTTGTTTAGACTTAGGTTTTGTTTAATAGGTTTGTGATTTCTGTCGAGGAGCAAACTTTCGTCATAGCCACTGTACCGCCGAGGTCTTTTGCTGTGATTCAGGCCCCCGTTCTTGTTCGTCACCACTATGTCGATTAGTCCTTTTGTGATCAGAACTTGAACCCCATACTCTTTCGCTTCAATCCATATTTGCAATTGTCAGATTGCGTGCTTTACTTTCTTGCTTGTGTCCTCGATTCGCTTGCAGGGAAAGCCTTCGTGGCGAGGTCAATCAAGTTGTTCTTGGTTGATAACCAACGGAGCAGTGGTGTAACAGTTGCGGGGTCCGAATCGTGTGTTGATTCGAAGCCAAGATCATCAACGTCAAGTCTCCACCAATCGATTTATCCTCTACCTCTCGGAAGATCGGGCCATCGCCTATCAATGGGTCCGGTTCTTCCTCTCCACTACGCCATTCTGACAAGCGATGTATGGAGAAGAGTATTGATGATCGAGACCAAGATCACTGCAAAAGGCATCAAAATGAGGGTTCTTGAATTACGTGCTATTGTCATTACGTATAGCTCGAATGGCATCACCATGTCTCTCATTCCTCGACCTCAAGATCAAGTCCCGAACAAAGCCAAATGTCTCGCTCTTATCCTCCAAAAAGAAAACCCAAGAGTACCTCAAAAAATCATCAACCACAACTAAAATATACCACTTCCCACCCGCAGAGCGAACACGAGCTGGCCCAACCAAATCCATGTACAACAACTCACAAGGTCGCTCGGTCATGACCGCAGTCAGAGGGGCGTGAGAACCAGCAACCATCTTTCCATGCCGACAAGAAGCACAAACCAAATCCTTCTCGAATTTCAACTTAGGCAATAGTGAGTGGTGTAGACAAGGTGTCTGGACCATAAGCTACCCTTCGAAGACCATGTACGATCGTAGTGTAGAGGTAGGCTGCAGTGGTGACAGCCTGTTGGACCCTTTGTCAACCCTCTACGTCGCGTACCGAGTTGGGCTCGAGCCAGCACAAAGGCCTTGTGGTTGGTGCCCGAAGTGAGTTGTTGTACCTGAGAGAACGTAACTAGACTCTGCGCTCGGTCGAGGCGGATCCTTTCTACCTATCCTACCAATCAGAGTTGTGTCCTTGGATCATCTATACTAGAAGTAGGAGATAGTGCACACCGTTCCTTGGATTCGATACGCTTGGAATACTCTCCTTCCTTGGGGAAGTGCTAGAGCGGTATTTCCGTGCACTTGCGGTATACCCGGTTGTTCTTATGCACTCCCTCTAGGTGTACAACTAGTGGTGCCATTAAGAAATGCCAACAAGCATTTCTGGTGCCGTTGCCGGGGAACGGTTGCTGTATCTATCTTCGAATCTAGTGGTCCTCCTATTTATCTTTTTCGTTTTCTTCTACCTTCACCCCCGTTACCCATCGAGTTATCCTT
The DNA here is from genome assembly GCA_036936925.1 of Cenchrus fungigraminus. Lineage (NCBI taxonomy): Eukaryota > Viridiplantae > Streptophyta > Magnoliopsida > Poales > Poaceae > Cenchrus > Cenchrus fungigraminus. Next base: position 6,640,605 of record CM072775.1, on the reverse strand, counting down.
GTTGTTTCTTTTCTTCTACCTTTACCCCCGCTACCCTTTGAGGTGCCTTCCTGTCAAAGCCTCTCTACCCATAGGGGTGAGTTCATCTTTGAGCAACCATCAACTTCCTCATCTTGCTGCGAGCTTCGTCCCGACTTTATAGCCATGGTTCGGAATCGACCTTTCTCTGGAGCGATCAGTGACGATCCTAATGTTAATTTAGAGGAGTTCGAGGACTTGTGCTCATGCTTGGTAATTCCCAGCATCACACAGGAAACTTTGAGGTGGAAATTGTTCCCTTTCTCTCTCGTAGATAGAGCGGAGCAATGGTACACCCACACAGCAGAGCATGTGAATAATTGGGGAGAACTACGAGAAAACTTTTGTGACTCATTCTCCCTTTATGAATGCATAGAGCTCTTACCATGTGAACTCCTTGACTTTGAGCAATTAGAGAGTGAGTCCATAGGTGCAGCTTGGGCTAGGTTCCTACGTCTTATGGCATCTAGCTCAGACATGTCTATACCTGATGATATAGCGACGTATACCTTTTATACTCGTATAGACATGGAATCTGCACAAGAGCTCAACCTTTTAGCTGGAGGTTCGTTCGAAAACCAAACTCTAGTGGAAAGAAGAGATATCCTATAATTCTTCTCAGAAACCTCTTCTTCCCATATCGTTTACAACGAACCCCATCTAGAGTCTGAGTTGGTCCATGAGAGTCTCTCAATAGCCGAATCTGAGCTTTCATTCTCTGAATTCCTTGATTCCTCTGTTGAGCCCTCTCCCGAACCATGAACATCGAAGGAAGAAGAAATTCAACTTCGGAGTTTTCTTCCCGATTTGAGGATGATCCTTCTCAAAACATCAGAAATACCTCAGATCACTCTTGGCACGAGAAGCCTACGGCATCGTTGGACCTTTATGAGGTCCTCAATGAAGTTTGGAATAATGGGACGATAGTGGATTGGTCACCTCAGAAGCATACATCCGAAGCAATTCGGGTTAGCTCGACTTCTACGATCATCCACTATTCCATGAGAGGAAACACCGTATATGCTGTCCATGACCCTACTGTTGGGGCTTGCATCATACCAGAGACCCTTTTGGATACTCTGGTGGGTGACATGCCCTTGATCCCGACTGATAGACTTTTCCATAATCCCAGGTGGCACAGTGTTTTTCCATGTCGGGGGATTGCTAGGGACGTGCTGATCACCATTGATGACATAGAGGTGCGATTAGATTTCCACATCTATGACATCGTGGATTTTGATCTTCTCCTAGGTTTCCCCTTAGAAAAACTTCTCGATAAATCTCAAGGAAACCCAGAAGAAGATATTCGGGAAACAGTTTCTGCCCATGCTGAACCATCTAGACATCCTCTGACAGAGCCTTTCCCTAGACCTACGGTATCTCCTTTGCCTCCTGATCCTCCTGACGAAGCATATCTTGAGGAGGCCATGAGGGAAGAATGGTCAGAGGGAGTAATGCGATTTTCTGAAGCAATTTGGAATAGTTCACCTTCTCTGGTTGTCCCTTGCTCTATTAGAGGCATTGCCGTAGAGGCCCATTGTAACCCCATCATGCAGGTTAACATTTTACCATGGCACTTAGCGGAAACTCTTTTGGGCAGAGTCCCGCTAGCACCATCCAACATGCTCCTCAGGACCTGTCTATTTGGATGTGTTCTTGAATGTCGGGGGATCGCAAGTGCCGTGCCGCTTATCATAGATGGGATCGAGGCTAGCTTAGACTGTCACATCTTCGATGTCCTTGATCTCGATCTTCTCCTAGGCTCCCCTCTAGAGTAGCTCTTCGATATATCTTTAGGGAGCCTAGATGATAAGCTTGGGGAAGTCACTTCCGCCACTGCTACCCCTTGTTTGGGACACCCTATGGCGAAGCCTCTTCCCCAGCAAAACCCGCTCGAGAAGACGACGTGTATACCTCCATTCATGTCATCCGAGCATGTTCTCGTTGAGGGCGTCAAACTTTCTACTCCTCATGAGTACGACTCAGAAGACTCTCTTCACCTTTGTGAAGGCGAACGATCGTCACCATTCTTGACCGAGTTTCAGCCTCTTCCTGATGGCCCATATCATGTTACTTTCGATCATGATCGAGAGTCAACATTGAACGTCCACGATGACTCTCTTGAGATGGAGAATTCATGGGCCATGGAACCTTTCGAGGCATTGACTCTGGAGTTTGGAGGAAAAGACTTCATTGATGAGCATGGTAGTTTCATCCTTGATCTACCACATAAACCATGCTCGCATCATGCCTCTCTAGAGTCAGTCATGCTTAGTGTGCTGAGCACATACGAGGGCTACAACCACCTTCTGGTCCTCTTTTGCAAAATATTTGGAAGGTTGATTGTAGATGTATATGTTTACAATAAGCATTGCAGATTTCGTGTGTGCACTGTGGCACTAACCTTGCAGCTGAAGCTTCACTGATGCATCAAGGATTGGTGGTGAGACGGGAATGACACCACCAACGATAGCTGCAAGATGAAGTTCCCATGGTCGAGCTTATGACCTTAAATAAACAAAGCGCTACCAGGAGATAGCCTGGATTAGCATAGGTTTTATTTCCTTTTTCGAATAAAAGAAAGAACATGTTTTTAGGATAAGTTGTCCTTCGGGTATTTTTGGTCACTAACCTTTCAGGTGGAGATTGAAAACAAAGATGGACTGGTGATGCCGACGAACATGTGAGCCACATCAGCTGCAACACCTAGGTAAGTTTTGGTGAGGGAACATTTACAAAAGGAAGCTTGATCTCCACACACTTGAGTTTTCTTGCCTAGCAATGCAAACTTCAAGTGTGGGGGAGGTATGTGAGCATCCTGAGTAAAGTTCCTCCTCTACCAAATCTTATCTTGGTGTGGAGATGATGTCAGCTCTTGCATCTTTCCCACTAGCTAGGTAAGTCCTGCTTTTGACATTAAACAAAGCCCTTCCGGGAGGTTCCCGAGGTTCACCGTCTTATGCTCATGCTTATGTCCCTTGTTGATAATAGCTTGATCATGCTTTCTTGCTTCCTTCATTTATGTTCTTATGCTCTGGTTTGAATGTTTGAAGTACTCACACATTCATAGACTGTTTTAAATTAAGCATGGTGCTTAGGTTAAAACTGTCTTCTTCAGTCAAAACAAGACATGGTGTCGAGTTTTGATTGATGAACTTTAGAGTTATCTTCATGGATCTTGGTCGCATGCATGCTGACTAACCCCTACAGAAAATTGTCAAATTTGAATGGGTAAGTCATTGAGCTAAATTCAAATGGGAAGGTAAGTTGAGGTGTCAGATTCATGTTGCACAACACGCAAAGGTGGTACATATGACCTCTCAAAGGTCTAAGGTAAGTATATTCCGCTTTGTGTATGAAATGCAATCGTGATCTAACCCTTTTTGAGTAAATGACATGGTGACAATAAAAAAACCCAAAAATATTTGAATTTGAATAAAGGCTCTATGGTTCTTGAACCAGTAGAGTCCCTCTTTTGTTTCCACTTTTTGTTTGAAGAACAGCACCAGGTTCAAACTCTAGTGTGGGGGAGTTATCTCAAGCTCATCATCGACATATCCACTAGAGAACTCCCACACGGGCGCTGCACAACATCGACTACGCCTTCATGACAAGAGCAAGGTAAACTAGAGTGAGTCGGCTGCCTTATGGTCAGCCGAATCACCACTAGTCTCCCTTGATCTCCTATCCTTCAGAAGCGATGGTATGTGCACCCTCTACCTCACTCTCCTTTATCCATGAGTTTGAATGAATTTCAATTCATATCCTTTACATCAAACTCGGCAATTTGTGCTATGCTCTACATGATTCCTGTGGTTGGCTTGCATATGTTTTATTCCTTACTTATCATCTAGATGCTTGTGAACAAATATCATTAGGGAACTCATGCTTATCTAAGTAGTTGGTGTTTGTGATATGGTTTGATGATATGATCTTCGCTTTGAATGTCTGAGTGCTTGGGAATTTTATTTGAAAATCATGAAAACCCCTTGCAAAGCTCCTCTTTGATATGCCACCGTCCTACTAGAGCCATATGATGTTTTAGTTGAAAACCTTCTACTCGTATGCTGCTTGTCATTGCATTGAGCTTTGTCAAATCCCGTGACCCTTGTGAGAATTCTTTTCATTACTTTCATGATCAAGATTCATGTGCACACCACCATATTCCCCTTGCTATGCTTCTACACTAGAAGTTAGCATTGTATCATTCATCTATTTCATAAAAATAAAGCTCCATATGTGGTGTGACATCTCTCTCCAAAAGTATCCTTCAAAAAAGAGACATGGGCTATGAAAAAAAAGAGAAAAGAAAGAAGAAAAAAAAAGAGAGAGACACATGCTCAAAGCATGATGAAAAAAAGAGAAAAAAAAGAAGAATAAAGAATAGCCCATGTCCAAAACAAAGGAGAAAAAGGAGAGAGATGGTCATGCAAAAAGGAGTTCCATAACTTAGATGGTAATAACTAGTGTCCATTCCGGGGCTAGTGTCCACCTTACCATCTACCAACTCTCATCATATACGTATGGTAATATCTAGCACCCATTCCGGGCCTAGTATCCACCTTACCATACTCACCATATCCATACACATGCACATCTTGATCTGATGGTATGATTTGATTTTCTCTGTGGATCTAGTTTTTGACTTTGCAATACATGTGATACAAGTATGCTTTATCTTTATCCTACCCTGAGCTCCACATATAGCCATGATTAGAAGTAGGATGAAGAAAGGCAATCTAATACCTTGGTGAGGACATATACACATCTGAGCGATCTGAGAGAATCAAAAGAGGAGCTAAGCAAAGTTTGTTTTGGAAACTTATTGCAAAACCCCAAGTTACTTGACATGATGAGCAGGAGTGATTTGATTCATGACCGTTCCATTCCTCAACTGCCCAAGATAGCATGATAGACACATCAGAGTTCACAAGTACAAGGTATGGTTTGGAATATCCCTTATGCTTACTTCATACCTATGGATAACATGTCTCAATTTGATCTTGTTCTTCCCTTCACTCGGGACGAGCAAAGGTCGAGTGTGGGGGTATTTGTTGAGGGCTGATTTTCACTCACTTCTTACCCGTCAAACATGGACCTTTCGGCATGGAAATTGATCATCAACACTAGAATAGGGCTTAAAATAATCATTTCCACAATTGTTGGTGATTATGCAAATACAGGTGAATAGCACTAGAAAGAGGAGTAAAAGCACAAGTCTTTGATCCAAGTACCTCAAGCTCAGCCAATGAGGGGATGACACATAGGATTCCCCTGGATCACTGACGTCATCAATCCAAGAGAGGCAAGCCCGACGAATCATGAATCGCCATGTGGACATCACATGGATCCAAGGGCCCACTCAGTACCCCAAACCGCCAGGAAACTTGGCATGCACGGAGGACAAGCATCAGGGCCCACATGGCAGCCACCCCAAGGAAGCACAGGCCAGACGGCCTCCCGGGAGGATCGGCCGACCCTAGGATCGGTCGAACCGACCTAGGGTCGGTTGATCCCCACCTTCCACGTGCTGCTGCCTGATTGGTCACTTGCTGCGATCCCAGGCGTTTAGGGGCACTTTGAGCCTCCGAGCAAGCCACTCCCTCCTCTATAAATAGGAGGAGAGGGGCTCACTTTTGGAACACACACTTCTCCTCCTCCTCTTCATTTTAGCTTGCAGCCTCTCTCTTTAGGAGAGGAGAGCTCTTTCTATAGGATTAGTGCTAGGAAGTGAGGTGGGAGGCTTGAGGCCATGTCATGATTCATGACATCTTCCTCAAGAACGATCCTCAGCGGTGCCTTTGTTCTCCAACTAGACTAAAGTGAGTATTTTGATATTTCCTATTTAGACTAAAGTCTTATGCATGCTTAGTTGCTTTGTTCTTGTGTTCTTCATTTGTTCTTGGTTTAGAGGCTTCTGTTCTTCGAACACAACCCCATCCGATCCAGTAGACTTAGATCATAAGTTTGCATCTAGTTTGCCAGCTTATCTATTAGAGTAAAGTGAAGCTCCTGCATGTTTCTAGTTAGATCAAAGTGCATTCGTGATCTTGCATGAGTGATAGAGCATACCTTGAGCTAGTGCCAGTATCTCCCTCGCGGATTCATAGGAATAGTTAGTGGTGTAGACAAGGTGTCTGGACCATAAGCTACCCTTCGAAGACCACGTACGATCGTAGCGTAGAGGTAGGCCGCAGTGGTGACAGCCTGTTGGACCCTTTGTCAACCCTCTACGTCGCGTACTGAGTTGGGCTCGAGCCAGCACAAAGGCCTTGTGCTTGGTGCCTGAAGTGAGTGTTATACCTGAGAGAACGTAACTAGACTCTGCGCTCGGTCGAGGCGGATCCTTTCTACCTATCCTACCAATCAGAGTTGTGTCCTTGGATCATCTATACTAGAAGTAGGAGATAGTGCACACCGTTCCTTGGATTCGATACCCTTGGAATACTCTCCTTCCTTGGGGAAGTGCTACAGCGGTATTTCCATGCGCTTGCGGTATACCCAGTTGTTCTTATATGCTCCCTCTAGGTGTACAACTAGTGGTGACGTTAAGAAACGCCAACAGGCCTGTGCGACCGCGCGAGGCCGGTGTGAGCGCGTGGGGCCGACGCGTGCGGCGCACAGGCGCGCAGAGCCAGCGCGGGGCCGGCGCGGGCAGGTATGCGCATGGCCGCTCGGCCGGCGCGCAGAGCCGGCGCGTGCAGTGGTAGCCGGCGCGAATCCTCAGCCATGGAGCCAGAGACTAACTCCCCAGCCATGGAGCCAGAGACCGATAGGTGTACATCAGCAGTGGAGTTGGGCAGCAGGTATGTGATTCCTACCAAATGTAGGACGAATATAGAACGAATTGACCTAGAGAATTAGATAGTTGTGCTAATTTGGTTTCGTTTGCTCTGATATGTAGGCCAAATCAGAAAAAATGGATCAGGTTGTTAGGGTTCGCTCCTTTTTCAGTTTGCCTGATGGGAGACCAAAGACATGGATGCAGGGTAAAATCTTGCCAACTCAAATTGTTGACCCACAAAATTATGGCATGCTGCAGTTAGTTGATTTCATAGCAGAACACTACAATTGGGGTTCAAAGCAACTCATAACTTTATGGCGTGATTTGGAGTCTGAATCTATTGAGATAAAATCTGATGAGCATTTATTTGAGTGGTGTCAACTTAATCTAGATAAGGGAGTAGTTCATATCAATGCTCAGGTCAATGATTTTGAGGGCCCATTGCAGTGTTCGCTAACGAAACGTAGGTGCTACCCATCTGTAAGAAACAAAAACAAACCCACCAATGAGAGAACCACCGATAAACCTACCAATGAGAAACCCACCAATGATAGAGCCACCGATAAACCTACCAATGAGAGAGCCACATCCATAAGTAAGAAAAAGGGAGGTACCAAATCTAAGAGAAAAGTTGGAGATGATGATGATGAGGGTGTAGGAGTTGATGAGGAGGGCATGTATTCTGACACTGATTCACTTGTGGCGCCAAGTGATAGCAGCTATGATAGTGACTTGGCTGCATCCTCTGATTCTGATGATGATTGCTCTGACCTCGAGTTTGATCATGATGACCCCGAGTTTGATCCTGATGGTGAAGTTGTTGACAATGATGATGAATATGACCCTCCCCCCTTTTCATATGATGCTGATGATCCCATTATTGATGTTGGTGTGGTGTTCCCGGATGTTGATCAATGCAAGTCTGTGGTTACCCATCATGCCGTCTTGAATGATCATGGTTTTGATACTATCAAAAAGGACAAGAGTAGATTTAGAGCTAAGTGCAAGAGAGCTGATCAGGGCTGCAAGTGGATTTTTTTTGCATCAACGAGTACAAAATACATTGGCTGCAAGGTAATTAGCACCATTTGCAAGTCATTTTCAGCAAGTAACTAGCAGCTTTTTATAGCATTTCCAGCAACTAATTATCAGCTTTTTTGGCCATTTGCAAGTCATTTTCAGCAAGTAACTAGCAGCTTTTACAGCATTTCCAGCAATTAATTATCAACTTTTTTGGCCATTTGCATGTCATTTTCAGCAAGTAATTAGCATCTTTTTATATCATTTCCAGCAACTAATTATCACCTTTTTTGGCCATTTGCAAGTCATTTCCAGCAACTAACTATCAACTTTTTTGACCATTTGTTGTAGGTTAAGACGAGTGGACAAAAACATACTTGTGGTTCTTTCAACAATTGTGGTGAGACAATGGCCTCAAACAAATGGGTTGCTGAAAGAGTGGTGGAATCATTGTGGGAGGACCCTGAAAAGGGACCAAGGGATTTGCATAGTATGTTGCAGAAGAAGTACTCCATAGACATCCCATATCATAGAGTTTATAGAGGCAAATATAGAGCAATAGACACAATCTATGGAAAGTGGGATGACAGTTATGACATGCTACCGACCTATCAAGCTGAACTACTCAGAGTTGTACCTGGAAGCATTGTTGTGCTAGATACCGAAAAGGATGATAATGGTGATTTCTGTTTCAGCAGATTCTTTGTTGCTCTCAAACCATGCATTGATGGGTTTTTGCAAGGTTGTAGACCCTATATTGCCATGGATGCCACACACTTGACAGGAAGGTCAAGAGGTCAATTAGCAGCAGTGGTTGCGGTGCATGCTCATAATTGGCTATTTCTAGTGGCTTATGGTGTGATTGAGACTGAGTCTAAGGAAAGTTGGACTTGGTTTATCAATAACTTGAAGAAGGCTATTGCTACTCCTCCTGGTTTGGTCATTAGTACAGATGCAGGCAAAGGTTTAGAGGTGGCTGTACATGATGTATACCCTGGAGTTGAGCATAGAGAATGCATGAGGCACTTGTGGAAGAACATGAAGAAGAATGGGTATGGCAGTGAGCTTTATGGCAAGAATATGTGGTGTGCTGCCAAGAGCTTCACAAGAGATAAGTTCAAGTACTTCATGGGAAAGATAGAGGAGAAGGATCCTAGTGCACTTGGCTGGTTGGATGAAAACCATCCATTTATTTGGAGTAGAAGCAAATTCTCTGAAGATTGCAAGGTAGATTACATCAACAACAACCTTTCTAAATGCTTTAATAGTTGGGTGTCAAAAACCAAGGATTTTCAAGTTATTGAGATGCATAACAAGATAAGGCTGAAGATCATCAAGAAATGGTTTTGAGGGCCAAGATTGCTAGAAATATGTCAGGCAACATCATCCCAGCTGTCATTAATCATCTAAATGCTAAAACCAAGACTATTAAGGAACATGAGGTGTTGATATGTGGGGCTGGAACAGCAGAAGTGACTGTGAATAGATTCAGACATGCAGTGAATTTGGAACAAAAGACATGTAGTTGTAGGGATTGGCAAGTGACTGGAAAGCCCTGCACTCATGCTTTAGCCTTCATTGCTAGGCTTAGTAGAAAGGTGCATATGGATGAATTTGTTGATGACTACTTCTCTGTTGATAGGTTCAAAAAGACATATGCAGGTACTTTTAATCCTATGACATCTAAGGATAATTGGCCACGTGTTGATTTAGGCTATAAAATCAAGAAACCATTATTGAGATGGAAACCAGGTAGACCAATAAAAACTAGAATTAAGTCATATGATGAGGCTTGCACTACCAAAAAGAGAAAACCATGTTCTGAATGTAATGAAGTAGGCCATATAGCCAACCATTGCCAAGGAGGTCCTACTGCTAGTCAAAAGAGGAAGCTTTCAGCTTCACAAAATGCATCATCTTCACAAACCTCAATGTGAGTGATGGATTTCTATCCATTTGTAATTAGTTTTTGCTGCTTTATGTACTCCAATTGTGCACTGAACCATTTTTCTATCTTTGTGTGAAGTGCAAGTGTAGGTGCAAGTGCAACAGCAAGAGGAAGAGGGAGGGGAAGGGGAAGAGGAAGAGGAAGGGGAAGGGGAAGGGCAACTGAAACAAGAACAACTACAGAAGGTGCTGCTGGAGGAGGAGGAGGAGGGGGAAGAGGAAGAGGGCGATTCGCTGCCTTGTTAGGAATTGATGCATTAATATGATGCAGCGGAACATGAACTATTATACTAGTTGATTTTGTTGGACACCTTTGTTGGGATGTGATCTGATGGTGCCCTATTCTCTTTTGGACATGTATGATGGGGATGTGATCTGGTGGTAACCTATGCTTGTGGTCTGAACTTATTTGTCTATGTATATATATATGCGTGTGGTTTGAATCTATTTTTGTGCTATGATGTTGTCAAAATTTGGTCAAATTCTTTGTTCATATTTTGGTTGAGATGCTGCTGAAATATAATGCCAAATAAGGGTATATTCACAAATTTCTAAAAAAGTAGGGGTATATTCGCAAGGGTAAAATTGTCATCTTTGACACCGTTATGTGTTGTTCACGGAGTAGGGGTAAAATGAGGCTTCATTTCGGAACAGCAGGGGTAAAAATGCAAAGTAAGAAAAAGTTGGGGTAAAATCACAATTGGGGTAGAAACGCAATAGCCCCTTTATGTATACATTTGTATGACAAATGGTATTTCTTAAGTAGATGTAGAGGCGCCTAGGTCCCGGCAGGGCTATGTTAGCACGCCGACCTTTGGGAGGCCTTACGAAGCGACAAATAGCCCGTGTCGACCTGAGTCGACACGACCGCTGTGTAGTGGCACAACGCAGGGCGTCAACCTGAGAATTTTATGTCTGGGCGACCTAGAAGGCAGCAGGGCCTTAGCAACCTCAAGAAGGAGCTGTAGTTATGACCAGGAGGTCACCAACGGGCAGCGGGGCCTTTAAGCACGGAGCCGTTGGTATATACTCGCCGTTGTAGGTCGAGGCGACCTAGGAGGCAACAGGGCCTCATCGACCTCACGAGGGCGCTGTGATAGACTCGAAGGTTGTCAATCGGTTAGGAGACCTTTAAGTAGATATCAGTCATAGTATAGTAGGGGGCTTAATGCAGGGCATAACAGGTCCATGGACGCTGGGCCGTTGACCACGGAGCCAACGGGCATAGACCCCCGCACGGTGTGAGCCGTTCCTGCCTATGATCGTTAGGCCGAAAGGGCCGTTGGAAAGAGATCTGTTGGGTCGCCGACAATCCCGCAGGAATCAAATCCCGCAGAAACGAAGAGACGTTCGGCGTGGTGGCCCGTAGCGCCGCTAGGGCCCATTTATAAATGGATGAGTGAAGGGTCGGGGACCTCACTCACTTCCATTTCTGCCCTGATTTAGGGTTCCATTGCTGCCGCAAAAGCATTCCACGCAAATCCATCGGCGCCGCCACGCTTAGATCCACCTCGTCGTGTGCCGCCGCATGCGCGTGAAGTCCCTCACAGTGTGTAGAGCTAGATCCACTAGCGTGCAAGAAGAAGAGATGGCTCCCGAGCTTGCACCTCAGCTGGAGGACATCTGGGAGCCCTCGACGGTGATGGAGGAGCAGCTCCATGGTCTGGTGGGCCGCGGGCTGCTGAAGCCCAAGGAGGAGGTGGGCTGGAGGGAGGCGACTGGCGAGGCCTTCCCCACCGAGGGGACCGGCGAGACTGTCGCCTTCACCTCACACATCGAGCGCGGATTCGGAGTCCCCACAGGCAACTTCTTCTGTGGGCTCCTCCACTACTACCGGATAGATCTGGTACACCTCGTCCCCAACGCCATTACCACCATTTGGTCCTTCATTCACCTGTGTGAGGCATACTTGGGGATACCGCCACACTTCCACCTGTGGCGGTACTTCTTCGAGCTGAAGAAGACGCGGAAGTCCGAAGTCGTGGGGAGCATCGGCTTCATGCTCTGCCGCTACATGAAGGCGATCTACATCAACATGGTGCTGCTAGACAACACCACGGGCTGGAGACTGGGTTGGTTCTACATCGACAACCCAAAGTCGACGCTACCAACAAGGTCGGGGTACGCGTCGGTTCCGATGTCGGAATGGGTCAACCAACTGAAGTCGCGGGAGAACGATGCCATGAAGCCGCTGCTAGAGGACCTGGCGAGGCTAAAGACGGAGGGGCTGACGAGGGGCACAGTGGTAATCAGCTTCAGCCGGCAGCTCCTGCAGCCGATCCAAGATCGGGTGCACCCAGCTTACGAGTACGGGGCCAGGTCGACCCCACCCAAGTGGCGCAACGCAAGGTCTCTAAAGAGGAGATGGTGAACCGGGTGAAGGACCTATTCGCCGCACGGATTTGCGACCAGACATGCCCCAAGGCGCACAACCTGAAGCGCCCCACCGAAGCCATAAGTCGCCCTCTGTCGAATCAACCATAGTCGTTGTTCATGTACTTGGATATTCGATGATTGTGACGATGGTCTTCTGATGCAGGGTCGTGAGAGTATGTACTGGTGCCCAGCTACGCTGCTCAATGAAGATGAGAGAAGGTTTAAGGTCAGGGCTGCAGAGGACATCGAGGCGCCTCCACAACACCCCATCGACAACTACCTCTCCGACTCGACGGTGGAGAGTAGTGACGACGAAGGTCCCGCCACGGGGAAGGCAGTGGAAACTGTCGTGCCATCAACGCGGCACACGCGGTAGGTTGCTGGAAAGATGCCGACATCCAAGGCCACTGCAGTGATCTCCGCCACCCAGGCGGCGGGGAAGAAGAAGAGGAAGAGGAAGGGCGCCACCGTGTCGATGGAGACGACGACGGCCAGCGCCGAGGCTGAGAGGATGCCGGTCATGACGACGACGCAAGGTCGCCCAGCACACCGGCCGAGCAGGAGAAGGAGAAGGTCCTCAAGGTCATTGAGGAGGATCTCCCGAAGCCAGGCGCCGAGGGGCCGAGCGACGCAGGGTCGCAGAAGAGGGCAAGGAAAGCTCCACCCAAGCCAATAAACTCATGTTTAGCTTTGCACGTCTTGTATGCATCAGTGTTCAGGGTCGTAGGCTAGGAGGCCTTTGGTCACAAGGGGACGAAGTCTCCGGTGGAGCAGTCACCGGTAGCGTCAGCAGGGGATGTCTCGAGCCAGATGCCTGGGATTGTTCAGACAACAATGTCGGCGGCGAGGATGGTCGCATTCGGCGTTATACAGCAAGTCGAAGGGCCTCAGCAGGATCCGCCCGTGCAGCCCGCGCGGGAGGCGCTTGTTTGAGAAGGGAGCGGGTTGTTGGCATTTCTTAACATCACCACTAGTTGTACACCTAGAGAGAGCGTATAAGAGCATCCGGGTATACCGACAGGTACAAACGAATCCGCAAGCGCACGAAAATACCGCTGTAGCACTTCACCTCGGAAGGAGAGTATTCCAAGGGTATCGAATCCAAGGAATGATGTGCACTATTTTCTATTCTAGTATAGATGGTCCAAGGACACCAAGCTCAGTTATGGTAGGAGAGAAGGTGAAGGGCTTCCTAAATGTATCGATCAAGGTCGTATCGTCTCACGGTAAGGTACTCACTACGGGGCCCAACCCACCGTAGCTGTTTAAGGTTAGGCAATATGTTCTGGCAACAGGGCCCAACTCGGTACACAGGCCCGGAGGGTTTCAAAGGGTCCAACAGGCTGTCACCACGGCAGCCTACCTCTATTGTTACGCGAATGCACTTGGTCTTCGTAGGTTAACCTGAGTACAGACACCATGTCTACACTCCTGATAACTACTATAGCTGGACGACGTCTGCCCGGCCCGTCTACAACACTATAGCAATTCGTATAAATACGGAACCACGAACGTAAGCAAGTGTGGACTAGATCGTACCTTATCAGATCAGGATAGGTTAGGAAGAACAAATACTGACATATTTATGAGCCTCAACTAGATCAAAAGAGTGATCCACAAACAAATAGATAAATGCACTTGCATAAGTATTCAACTAGATCAAAGGGTTGTGTTCATGAAGAACACAAGCCTCTAGTTAAAGAACACGTGAAGAACACAAGAACATGTCAATCATGCAAGAACACACTATAGTCTAAATGAGATATGTTGCAATACTTACTTTGGTCTAAATGAAGAAGAACTCCTTCATCTCACCTTCACTTCCCTCTCTACCTAGCACTCACACACACACACACCCTACATAGGGAATGAGAGGAGAGGAGAGCTTGGATGTGTTCCAAAAGGGAGCCCCTCCCCTACTATTTATAGAGGAGGGGGTGGCTTGTCAAGAGGCCAATTACTCTCCAAAGTGTGCAGCCTTCCTTAGGCGCCACCAATAGGAGAGCGACACGTGGCGAGGAATCTTACATTGCACTCTTCTCTGGCTTCCAGGGGAAGGAACCAAACCGACCTTCTACCGGCCAATCAACGGGCACCATGTCACCAATCCACCCCGGAACACTGCAAGGGATCAACCAGGAGGCACCACGTGGAAGCATATGGCGAACGGAGACCAGAAGGGTTTGGCCGACCCTAGCCCACCTCCTTTTGGCCCGTGCTTTCTCTGGGTGACTGATATGTGGGCCCTCATGACGGTTCCATGTGCATGCCGAGTTTTGAGGTGGTTTGGGTCTCTGGTGTGCCCTTGGATCCTTGTGCTGCACACGTGGTGGTGTCTGATTCATCACGAGTTGCTTCACATGGATTGTTGAGGTGTCATGGACACATGGCATCAAATGTGGCACACGTCGCCATGTGGTCTGGTGTGGGTCCCACTGGGCTCACAAGATATCGGGAGTATGATCTTGTCTTGTGCATATCTTTCACATCCGGACTCCGAAGTAGACAAATGATGTATCCATTTAGATCGTCTCGACGAGCCCGTCACAATGATGCAATCCAATTTGGCATTTTAGATTGTTTATAATGATGCCATATTCATGCCTTTGGTTCAGGGGACCACGAGGTCCTGAACAGCTTGGATCAAATGTGCATGCTTTCTCTCCATTTCTTGTGCTAAATACCTGCATTCGAATAGACATCGACACTTGTGGAAAGTATTAGTTTAAGCTCCTATTCTAGTGTTGATGATCCTTTTACATTTATTTTATGCAGGTATTGACGGTGTAAAAGTAGCACTTAACAGCGGTCAACAACACCCCCACACGAGTGAAGGGAGTCAGATCAAGGTGAGACATGATATCCAAAGGTATGAAGCGAGCATAAGAGATATTTCAAACCATACCTTGTACTTGTGAACTCTGTGAAGTGTCTATCATGCTATCTTGGTAGTTGAGGAATGGAATAGTCATGATTCAAATCACTCCTGCTCATCATGTTAAGTAACTTGGGGTTTTGCAATAAATTTTCAAAATAAACCTTTCTTAGCTCCTCATTTGATTATCTTAGATCGCTCAATGTGTATATGTCCTCACCAAGGCATTAGGTTGCCTTTCTTCATCCTTCTTCTAATGATGGCTATATGTGGAGCTCAGGGTAGGATAAAGGATAAAGCATACTTGCATGACATATATTGCAAACTCAAAGACTGGATCCAGAGAGAAAATCAAATCACACAATCAAATCAAGATGTGCACGTGTATGGATATGGTGAGTATGGTAAGGTGGATACTAGGCCCGGAAGGGGTGTTAGATATTACCATACATATATGATGAATGTTGGCTGAGGGTAAGGTGGACACTAGCCCCGGAATGGACACTAGTTATTACCATCTAAGTTATGGAACTCTTTTTTGCATTACCATCTCTCTCCTTTTTCTCCTTTATTTTTGGACATGGGCTATTCTTTCTTTCCTCTTTTTTTTTCTTTTCATCATGCTTTGAGCAGGTGCCTCTCTTTTCTTTTCTTTTTTTTCATAGTCCATGTCTCTTTTTGAAGGATACTTTTGGAGGGAGAGGTCACACCACATATGGAGCTTTATTTTCACGAAATGGGTGAATGATACAATGCTAACTTCTAGTGTAGAAGCATAGCATGGGGAAAATGGTGGTGTGCACATGAATCTTGATCATGAAAGTAATGAAAAGAATTCTCACAAGGGTCGCAGAATTTGACAAAGCTCAATGCAATAACAAGTAGCAAATGAGTATAAGGTTTTCAACTAAAACATCATATGGCTTTGGTAGGACGGTTGAGGACCAGGTGTGTCCGAAGACCAGTGGAGGGTCGCTCCTTAGTGATGAGTGATTGACAACGTTGTGTGGACTGATGCTTGGCTAAGTGTGCAGGTACAGGGTGTGGCTTAACTCGTGTCGGTGCAGGTGAAGAACAAGCGTGAAAGGCCTGAGCCGTGGCAGCCTCTGGGTGATGGAGTGGCAAGTAGGCTTTGTTCGATGGACCCGGTGGCCGATGGGGTCAAGTGCGAGCGGTGCGGTGCAAGACTGGCGGGCTGAAGTTGTGAACATGGGCCGGTGCAAGGTAGCGGTTGAAGCCCGAAGCTTGCACGCGGGGTTTGGTGGTTTGCCCACAAAACCATCTGGTGTACGGTTTCTTGGTTTGGGCCGCAAAACCAAGCCCGGAGGCCCGAGGTGACAGAGACGGTGATCCGGGAGCTTCGGGAAGCTTCGAGGCGGGGGGCACGTGGCGTGATCGTGGGGCTTGCGTCGAAGCTAAGCAAGGCCGCGGTGGAAACGTGTCTGCTCGATGAAGACTTGACCAAAATGCCCCTGAGGGGTTGTATCTTCATTTCAAGCAGTAGAGGTAGCGTGGTCATTTACCTCCCTCCGATGGACTTCGTTTAAATAGCGGAGAGGTGGATGTCATCCCTCTCTCTTGGACTCTAGGGCTTTCTCCCCCGGTAGATTTCTCTGAACTGCTTCTTTTTCCTCTGGATTCCTTAGGCTAGACTCTTGTATAAAATCTGACCTCTGGATGTATGGAAGCATTCGGCGTCCCGGCGATCTCCTAGTCCTTTGTGATTTTCGTGTCATTTTTGGGACTATTTTTGGGGAGTTTCGTTCTTCGCTCGATTTGTGATTTTGGGGGCATTTCTTCATGGATTTCTTTGAGGGGATCATGGGTGGATGCCTTGCGCCTGTTTGTGTGTGATCTTGACACCTCAAACGCCATGGAAAGCCTTCGATTCGTGAGTTTTTGGGCGGAGTTTGTGTGATCCACGATTCCCGGCGATTTGGTGGCTTAGAGGACGAGATTTTTGGGGCATAGCTTCCTCTTGTGTTGCTTATCATCTCCCCCAAACATTGTCTCAAGAGCTTTTAGCGTTTGGGAGATCCAGTGATGGATTGGGAGAGTTGACTTCACGAGCTCGAGATCGAGCAGCTCTGTCCGGGGCAAGCGGACAGTCCGCGAGGACCCCGCGGACAGTCCGTGCGTCCAGGAGTTCGTCGCGTGTTCTTCGTGTTCTTGCACGTCTTCGTTTTGATCCTTTTTACCCCTAGGGTTTCATTGCAAGAGGTTTGCGGACAGTCCGCGTGTTGGTCACGGACGGTCCGCGTGGGAAGTTTTGTCTGGGGTTTCTGTCTGGGCTTTCCAGCGAGCTGGGCGGACGGTCCGCGCTGCCCTCACGGACAGTCCATGACACTGGCGGACCGTCCGCAAGGCCTAACCGGACAGTCTGTATTTTGGGGTTTGTCCCTGGTAGCTCTAGTGTTCATTTCGGACAGTCCGCGCAGCACCTGTGGACAGTCCGCTGTACTCTAGCGGACGGTCCGCCCGTACTGCACGGACAGTCCGCGCCTGGCGTTTCCAGATTGTGCCAAGTGCTGTGATTCTCGTCTAGTTGCTTTCGCTCTTTGCTCCTAGGCTTGTTGGTTGATCTTCTAGGCTTGTGTGTTCCTTGTTTGGAGCTTCCTTTGTGTGCGCGAGCGTTTGGAGTGGCAATCGGGGTATAGGCCGAGTTCGACCTAAGGGAAGAATTTTTATCGGCTCCCATTCACTCCCCCCTCTCTGGTCGCCCTATTCGGTCCTTCAATTGGTATCAGAGTTGGTTACAGATCTTCTTGATTCTAACCAGTCTAAGATCCAAAGATGGGCGATTACGGCAAGGGGTCGGGTCCTCCGCACTTTGATGGCAAGAATTACCCGATGTGGGAGAGGCGCATGGGCGCGTTTTTGCGAGGGAAGGGAACTCTGATCTGGGAGGTCACTCGGAATCCTCATTATGTCATCCCAGATAGTTTTCTGCTTCCAGGATCGCGGGACATGTTTGAGGCCAATAGCAAGGCCGTTGATTACTTGTTCCGCGCTCTCTGTTCCTCGGAGTTTGATCGAGTGTACGGAGAGGATGTGGTCGGAAAGATTTGGCTCAAGCTGGAGAATGCTCATGTTGGCAATGCCCAAGTGCAAGCCCGTATGTTGACCTAGGGGTGAGGTGTATGTGCGTACAGTTCCCACTCATGGAGGTGGAGGTGGAGGTGTGTTCCCTCAGAGAGACAGGCATGTTGGGTTTGGGCATAGTTAGTTGGCTCGACGTGCTCCTTCTCGTGACCGTTACGAGTTTGGGAGGCACGATCGGAGCTTTGGGTCTTAGATGGACTACGGGCCACGTTTTCCTCCTCGTGGTGCGCGTACTCCTCCAGTGAGACATGACAGGTCCTTTGGTGGTAGGCGTGAGAGGGCTCTGCCTAGAGGTTTTGGGAGGATGGATTTTGCTAACCCTTCTTTTGAGCAAATGGCTCAGCACAGGTTTGACTCTTTTGGTACTAACCCTAGTGTTGAGTCGCTTGCTCATTCTCGTCCTCATTTTTTATTGCAGGTGGGAGGCTTGGAGAACTTTTGGTTGATCGACTCCGGTTGCTCACGACACATGACCGGAGATCGTGGGTGGTACGAGGGAGTACATCACTTTCTGGGACAACGGGAGAGGACGAGTGCTTGCCGAAGGTATGGTGAAGGTGAGTAGCAAGGTGACCTTAAGAAGTGTGGTCCTGGTCAAGTCACTTGGTTTCAACCTGTTGTCAGTATCTCAATTACTCGATGAAGGTTTTGAGGTTCGTTTCAAGTCGGGTGCTTCTCGGGAGCTTGATTCTCGTGGCGATCTTGTCTGTATGATCGTCCCTGAGGGTCAAATCTTTTGTGCCGATTTTTCCCAGTCTGTTGGTCCTCCTCGATGCTTTGTTGCTGGCATTTTGGCTGAGCTTTGGAAATGGCATAGGAGGTTGGGACACATGAGCTTTGAGTTGCTTTCCCGCTTGAGTGGTCTTGATCTTGTCCGAGGATTGCCTAAGTTGAAATTCGAGAAGGATTTGGTTTGTGCTTCTTGTCGGCATGGAAAAATGGTTGCCGCCTCTCACGCCCCTCTGACTTCTGTCATGACCGAGCGACCTTGTGAGCTGTTGCACATGGATTTGGTTGGGCCAGCTCGTGTTCGCTCTGTAGGTGGGAAGTGGTATGTTCTTGTCGTTGTTGATGATTTTTCGAGGTACTCTTGGGTTTTCTTTTTGGAGGATAAGAGTGAGACATTTGGCTTTGTTCGAGATTTGATCTTGAGGTTGAAGAATGAGAGACATGGTGATGCCATTCGAGGTATACGCAGTGACAATGGCACAGAGTTTAAGAACTCTCATTTTGACGCCTTTTGCAGTGATCTTGGTCTCGACCATCAGTACTCTTCTCCATACGTCACTTGCCAGAATGGCGTAGTGGAGAGGAAGAACCAGACCCTTTGTGAGATGGCCAGGACGATGCTCGATGAGCATAGGACTCCTAGGCGTTTCTGGGCCGAGGCAGTCAATACCGCTTGCTATGTCTCAAATCGCATCTTCCTTCGTGCCTTTAAGAAGAAGACCTCTTATGAGCTGATGCATGGCCGACAACCCCAAGTGAGTCACTTTAGAGCTTTTGGTTGCAAGTGTTTCATTCTGAAGAAGGGCAAGTTGGATAAGTTTGAGTCTCGATGTTCGGATGGGATTTTCCTTGGTTATGCGATTCATTCTAAAGCATATCGTGTGCTCAACCTTGACATAACCGAATCATGGAGACTTGCGAGGTTACCTTCGACGAGACACAGCCATGTAGCTCTTCTGCTTTTGAGTGTGCAGGTGATGAGGAGATTGGAGCGAGGATCTTTGAGGATGAGAAGGACGGAGATGGAGACGACGACGATGATGGTGGTGATGCTCCAGCGGCTGATCGTGTACGTGCTGCTTCCACTACTACGACGACGATCGAGGACGGGCCATCCCCTACACCCACTACGACCGATGCTGTTCGAGTGGAGGCTGCTGCTGAGGGGGAGATTGTGTCCAGGCGAGAGGCTCCCCGGTGAGTACAAGTTGATCACCCACCAACGACCATCATTGGTGACCTTCATGAACGCACTACACGGTCGAGGTCAAGGAATACTTCTCATTTTGCTCACTCTGCTTTTGTCGCCTCTTTCGAGCCCAAAGATATTCAACACGCTTTGTCTGATGAGAATTGGGTAAATTCCATGCATGTGGAGTTGGAGAACTTTGAGAGAAACCAAGTCTGGGTATTAGTCGATCCACCGCCAAATTGCTGTCCCATAGGAACCAAGTGGGTGTGGAAGAACAAAGAGGGTGAGAATGGGATGGTTGTGAGGAACAAGTCAAGGTTGGTGGCGCAGGGTTTCAACCAGAAGGATGGGATAGACTATGAGGAGACATTTGCTCCTGTGGCCCGTTTGGAGGCAATTAGGATCCTTCTAGCCTTTGCCGTGGCTAAAGGGTTCAAGTTGTACCAAATGGATGTCAAGAGTGCTTTCTTGAATGGGGTGTTAGAGGAAGAAGTGTATGTGAGGCAACCCCCGGGGTTTGAGAGTGAAAAATACCCACACCATGTATACAAACTCCAGAGAGATTTCGCTCGGTGTCGATTGGATCGCAAGTCCACTTCTGGTTGTTGTCAGTTCTTGGGTTCTTTTTTGGTCACTTGGTCATCTCGCAAGCAATCGAGTGTAGCCCAGTCCACCACCGAGGCTGAGTATGTAGCTGCTGCTAGTTATTGTTCCCAGCTGCTTTGGATGACCTACACCATGAGTGACTTTGGTGAGGAGTGCTCCCAGGTTTCACTTTTCTGTGACAGCACCAGTGCCATAAGCGTAGCCAAAATTCCTATCCTCCACTCCAAAACAAATCACATAGAAGTGAGGTACCACTTCCTGAGAGACAATGTGGAAAAGGGAAACATATCTTTGTCCTATGTTCCTACCCAAGACCAGCTAGCTGAGATTTTCACCAAACCGCTTGACCAAGCCACTTTCACTCACTTGCGGGGTGAGCTTGGGGTATGCTTTCCTTTCTAGCATGGGTCTTGGAGCTTCTCATGTATATATGTGTCATATGTTAATTTTGTTGCATTTCCTTCATGCATTCTGTACAAAACCTGGTAGGATAGCCATCTTTGGATCACTTGAGCTAGGATTGAGCTTCTGTTATATACATTGATCATTGATGTGATATGGATGAGATATGTGCATGATTGGTAGCTTGTGGATGTGAATGCTATGCTCTTGTTGGTTTTGCCATATATGTATGATGAGATAGCATTTTGGTTGTCAAAATGATAAAACTGCCTCTCTCATGAGTAGATGCTTATCTATGCTCAATTTGTGCTTAAATACTTATATCATGCTCAGTTTGTGCTTGAGGATCATATTCTCTTTGCTTGGGGTCAAAGATCCTCTGTCATTATAAATGTTTAGCCCTTTTGCTTGCTTGGGGAGGAGCATAAGCTTCTTTTTGCCGCAAAGGCACTTCATGTACCATGTTTAATCTTGAAAATGAATTTGGTGTATGAATTACCTTATGCTTGAAAAATGAGCTCCTAATCATGTTTTTATGGTTTGATATTCTTATGTTGGGTGCTAAACTGTAGCATGCTTGTCTACCATGAGAAGTCTCATTTTAAGAAGTAGACACATGGCTCGGTGGCTTTAACATGACTTGAGTAGCTTGTGGGCGTTTATAATGATCTTGTGATGAGAATTTGTGATCTTGCATAAACTTTGGATGATCTAGTGTATTTATGTTCAAATTGGTATAGAGAGAGTCTTGCTCATGAGATGACTATTTCTTTGTGAAAATTGCTTGAAATTGCTTTTAGGCATGTCACATGCTTATATGTCTCTACCTTCTTGATGGCAATGTGCTAGATACACCATGTCTACTTTGCTTGCTCTATGTCTCATTTGTAGCATTTTCTTGTGCTCTTTATATATTTGAGAAGCTTGGTAGATTGTATATATGCTTTGACATGCATCTTTCATGAAAACAAGGGGAAGAGTTTCTTATACCTTGATTCTTGCATTGCCAACAAGGGGGAGAATACACATGCTTTGTGGGGAGAGTTATGCAAATTTGGGGAGAATTTTCATGCATTGGGAGTTTTTATGCAAAATTGGTATGCATTTGTGAGATGTTGCATGTGAGGAGAAAAATTTGAGAAGAAGACGTTGCATTTGCTTAGGGGGAGCTTGCATATGTGTAGGGGGAACTCCTTTGTTTTTCCTGAGTTGTGTGCTTTGTGGTGTGCTCCTTGTGAGCTTTGTTGTGTCTTGGCTGTGTCGAGCCGTTGCCCTTGTCTTAGGGGGCCGAGACTTGGTATGGCGAGTGATCGGGTTTTCGCTTGTTCTTTGGCTTTGGATCACTTGCTTTGGAGGTTTGTGTTCGTGGTTGTTTTCTTTTCTTTTTCTCTATCATGGTTACTATGGGTGTTGTCAATGCACTCATCAAGGGGGAGATTGAGGACCAGGTGTGTCCGAAGACCAGTGGAGGGTCGCTCCTTAGTGATGAGTGATTGACACCGTTGTGTGGACTGATGCTTGGCTAAGTGTGCAGGTACAGGTTGCGGCTTGACTCGTGTCGGTGCAGGTGAAGAACAAGCACGAAAGGCCTGAGCTGTGGCAGCCTCCGGGTGATGGAGTGGCAAGTAGGCTTGGTTCGATGGACCCGGTGGCCGATGGGGTCAAGTGTGAGCCGTGCGGTGCAAGACTGGCGGGCTGAAGTCGTGAACATGGGCCGGTGCAAGGTAGCGTTTGAAGCCCGAAGCTTGCACGCGGGGTTTGGTGGTTTGCCCACAAAACCATCTGGTGGACGGTTTCTTGGTTTGGGCCGCAAAACCAAGCCCGGAGGCCCGAGGTGACGGAGACGGTGATCCGGGAGCTTCGGGACGCTTCGAGGCGGGGGGCATGTGGCGTGATCGCGGGGCTTGCGTCGAAGCTAAGCAAGGCCGCGGTGGAAGTGTGTCCGCTCGATGAAGACTTGACCAAAATGCCCCTGAGGGGTTGTATCTTCATTTCAAGCAGTAGAGGTAGCGTGGTCATTTACCTCCCTCCGATGGACTTCCTATAAATAGTGGAGAGGTGGATGGCATCTCTCTCTCTTGGACTCTAGGGCTTTCTCCCCCGGTAGATTTCTCTGAACTGCTTCTTTTCCCTCTGGATTCCTTATGCTAGACTCTTGTACAGAATCTGACCTCTGGATGTAAGGAAGCATTCGGCGTCCCGGTGATCTCCTAGTCCTCTGTGATTTTCGTGTCATTTTTGGGACTATTTTTGGGGAGTTTCGTTCTTCGCTCGATTCGTGATTTTGGGGGGTGTTTCTTCACGGATTTCTTTGAGGGGATCATGGGTGGATGCCTTGCGCATGTTTGTGTGTGATCTTGACCCCTCAAACACCGTGGAAAGCCTTCGATTCGTGAGTTTTTAGCCAGAGTTCGTGTTCTTGGTGGAGTTCGTGTGATCCGCGATTCCCGGCGATTTGGTGGCTTAGAGGACGAGATTTTTGGGGCATAGCTTCCTCTTGTATTGCTTATCATCTCCCCCAAATCTTGTCTCAAGAGCTTTTAGCGTTTGGGAGATCCGGTGATGGATTGGGAGAGTTGATTTCGCGAGCTCGAGCAGCTCTGTCTGGGGCTAGCGGATAGTCCGCGAGGACCCCGCGGACAGTCCGTGCGTCCAGGAGTTCGTCGCGTGTTCTTCGTGTTCTTGCGCGTCTTCGTTTCGATCCTTTTTACCCCTAGGGTTTCGTTGCAAGAGGTTTGCGGACAGTCTGCGTGTTGGTCACGGACGGTCCGCGTGGGAAGTTTTGTCTGGGGTTTCTGTCTGGGGTTTCCAGCGAGCTGGGCGGACGGTGTGCGCTGCCCTCACGGACAGTCCTCGACACTAGCGGACGGTCCGCAAGGCCTTACTGGACAGTCCGTATTTCGGGGTTTGTCCCTGGTAGCTCTGGTGTTCATTTCGGACAGTCCGTGCAGCACCTGCGGACAGTCCGCCATACTCTAGCAGACGGTCCGCCCGTACTGCATAGACAATCCGCGCCTGGCGTTTCCAAATTGTGCCAAGTGCTGTGATTCTCGCCTAGTTGCTTCTGCTCTTTGCTCCTAGGCTTGTTGGTTGATCTTCTAGGCTTGTGTGTGCCTTGTTTGGAGCTTCCTTTGTGTGCGCGAGCGTTTGGAGTGGCAATCGGGGTATAGGCCGAGTTCGACCTAAGGGAAGAATTTTTATCGGCTCCCATTCACTCCCACCCTCTCTGGTCGCCCTATTCGGTCCTTCAACGGTGGCATATCAAAGAGGAGCTTTGCAAAAGATTTTCATGATTTTCAAATAAAAATTCCCTAGCACTCAAACATAAAGAGCGAAGATCATATCATCAAACCATATCACAAACACCAAATACTTAGATAAGCATGAGTTCCCTAATGATATTTGTTCACAAGCATCAAGATGATAAGTAAGGAATAAAACATATGCAGGCCAACCACAGGAATCATGTAGAGCAAGCATAGCACAAACCTCTGAGTTTGATATAAAGGATATGAATTGAAATTCAATCAAACTCATGGATAACGAAGAGTGAGATAGAGAGTGCACATACCATCGCTTCTGAAGGATAAGAGATCAAGGAGGACTAGTGGTGATTCGGCTGACCATAAGGCGGCCGACTCACTCTAGTTTACCTTGCTCTTGTCATGAAAGCGTAGTCGATATTGTGCAGCTCTTGTGTGGGAGTTCTCTGGTGGAAATGTCGATGGTGAACTCGAGAGAACTCCCCCCCCCACTAGTGTCTGAATCTGGTGCTGTTCTTCATATAACAAAAGGAAACAAAAGATGGACTCTACCGGTTTGATCACCATAGAGCCTTTATTCAAATTCAAATATTTTTGTTGTTTTTATTTTATTTTATTGTCACCATGTCATTTGCTTGAACAAGGTTAGATCAAGATTACACTTCATCCACAAAGGGGAATATACTTACCTTGGACCTTTGAGAGGTCATATGTACCACCTTTGCATGTTGTGCAACATGAATCTGACACCTCAACTTACCTTCCATTTGAATTTAGCTCAATGACTTACCCATTCAAATTTGACAATTTTCTACAGGGGTTAGTCCACATACATGCAACCAGAATCTATGAAAATATAACTCTAAGGTTTGTCAATCAAATACCGACACCATGTCTTGTTTTGACTAAAGAAGACAATTTTAACCTAAGCACCATGCTTAATTTAAAACAATCCATGAATGTGCGTCGATCAAAGATACATTCAAACCAGAGCATATGAACAAAATTAAGGAAGCAAGCATGCATAATCAAGCTATTTTCAAAAGGGACATAAACATGAGCATAAGACGGTGAACCTCGGGCAACCTCCCGGAAGGGCTTTATTTAATGTCAAAAGCAGGACTTACCTAGCTAGTGGGCAAGATGCAAGAGCTGACATCATCTTCGTACCAGGATAAGATTTGGTAGAGGAGGAACTTTACTCAGGATGTTCACATACCTCCTCCACACTTGAAGTTTGCATTGCTAGGCAACAAAACTCAAGTGTGTGGAGATCAAGCTTCCTTTTGTAAATGTTCCCTCGCCAAAGCTTACCTTAGGTTTTGCATCTGATGTAGCTCACATGTTCGTAGGCATCACCTGTCCATCTTTCTTTTCAATCTCCACCTGCAAGGTTAGTGACCAAAAATACCCGAAGGAAAACTTATCCTAAAAACATTCTGTCGCTTTTATTCGAAGAAGGGAAATAAAACCTATGCTAGTCCAGGCTATCTCCTGGTAGTGCTTTGTTTATTACAGAAATAAGCTCGACCATGGGAGATTTCTCTTGCAGCCATGTTGGTGGTGTCCTTCCCATCTCACCACCAATCATCGATGAATCAGTGAAGCTCTAGCTGCAAGGTTAGTGCCATATACGAAACATGAGCCCAAAAGATGGCAATGCTGAAAGCAGACATGATCATTCCAAGGAGGTTGAGACAGCTCCTGGGGTGATCATGGGACTCGGGAAGCTATAGCACTAGGGTGGACCTCAGAGATGGAAGCTTGAGCACTGAGGCTAGCGCTCTCGCTACCGATCTCAGACTGAACTCAGCTCAGAGAAACACACAACTTCCTAAAAGAGGTTAGAGTAGGAACTCAAACAGGCGGCGTACGTTCAGGAGCTAGAGTTCGGGTGAAGGGTGAGGTTTAGCTCATCCTTCCCTTAGGTAGAGGGACCGATGTTCTCATCAAAACGATGAAACATCCCGACGTCTAGCCTAAGCTTCCAATGGGAGGTTATGGATAAACTGGTAAGATCAGCTCCCATTGGGCATCGATCAAGTCAAGCATAAGATAAGAAGTAAGGCTTCTCTTGACTGATCGGCATCGATCGATGATCTTGGCATCATAAATGAATGCACATGATTCGATTGGTATGTGATCATGCTCCTTTGGTCAAATAGATCGATGATTCTCTTGACTGATCGGCATCGATCGATGATCTTGGCATCATAAATGAATGCACATGATTCGATTGGTATGTGATCATGCTCCTTCGGTGAAATAGATGAATCCTCATGGATTATAAAGCAGAGACCGAAGCCTGAGTCCATATGTAACCTTGGTGCTAGGCACCTCAGCTCAAACAAATACGTAGGAACATGATAAGCCTATCGTACTCTCCTTAGGAGATCATAACTAGGATCCGACAAGTCGCCATGGCTGAGAATGATTCGTCCTTTCCTAATTACTCCCTCCATCCTCCCACGAGACAAGGTCTCAGGGAGAAGGTCTAAGAAGAGGTACGAGAAGGGAACCCAAGGGTAGACTCTGCACTAAGCAATCTTTCCCTTAGACTCTTGCTATTTAGGAATGATATCTTCAACCGGAGCTTAAAGCCTCAGCTCGGCTGATGATGAGTCTTGGTGGCTCAACATTTCTTCTGATAGCCACCTCATCGACCGGGATGCAAGGGGAGCAGAAATCCCAGAGGGTTTCCACGATCTCTTTTCCCTCAACAGCATCCAAGTGCACAAAGAGCCTTCAGAGAGAGCATTAAGCCGCATGGTATCGTCCTTCCGTAACCCATACCAGAAGCGCTAAAGTAACATCCAATCGGGAACGTGGAGGACTGAGCAATCTTCCGCCGAGGAGGCGAAACGATTCCATGCCATTCCTAGAGATTCCTCATCACCTTGCTTGAGACTAAGAATCCTTATCCTCAACGAGATGACACGTCGTATCGGGAAGAATCGGGAGCAGGATGCTGCTCTCAAAATTTCCCAAGTGAGGTACTCTCTACCAAAACAATGGTGCCAATCCCGTGCTTTCCCCGAGAGGGATAGCAGGAAAATTCCCTTTTCCAAGCATCCAATGATTCTCTGATTTTTTCCGGAGTTTAAATCAGACGCTCGTAGTCTATCACATGATCGAAGGGGTTCTCATGAATTGACCCCGAGAAGGAAAGATCCTGAATTAGCTTCATGAGAGAGGGGCGAATCCGATAGCCAGATGAAAGAATGGGTCCTGACAAGGATGGCTCTGAGGGTTCACTCCTCGAAGGTGGAAGGTGTTTACAAGGATAACCTTCCATGGATAACAGGGGTAGAGGTAGAAGTAAAGAAAACGAAAAAGGATATCTCGAAGGGTAACGGGGGTAAAGGTAGAAGAAAATGAAAAAAGATAAATACGAGGACCACTAGGTTCGAAGATAGATACAACAACCGCTCCCCGGCAACGGTGCCAGAAATGCTTGTTGGCGTTTCTTAACGTCACCACTAGTTGTACAACTAGAGGGAGTGTATAAGAGCAGCCGGGTATACCGACAGGTACGAACAAATCTGCAAGCTCACGGAAATACCGTTGTAGCACTTCATCTCGGAAGGAGAGTATTCCAAGGGTATCAAATCCAAGGAACGATGTGCACTATCTTCTGTTCTAGTATAGATGGTCCAAGGACACCGAGCTCACCTATTATAGGGGAGAAGGTGAAGGGCTTCCTAAATGAATCGATCAAGGTCGTATCGTCTCATGGTAAGGAACTCACTACGGGGCGCCAACGCACCCTAGCTGTTTAAGGCTAGGCAATATGTTCTGGCAATGGGGCCCAACTCGGTACACAGGCGCGAAGGGTTTCAAAGGGTCCAACAGGCTGTCACCACTGCGGCCTACCTCTATCGTTACGCGAATGCACTTGGTCTTCGTAGGTTAACCAGAGTACAGACACCACGTCTACACTCCTGATAACTACTACAGCACGGCGACGTTTGCCCGGCCCGTCTACAACACTATAGCAATCCGTATAAATACGGAACCACGAATGTAAGCAAGTGTGGACTAGATCGTACCTTATCAGATTAGGATAGGTTAGGAAGAACAACCACTGACATATTTATGAGCCTCAACTAGATCAACAGAGTGATCCACAGACAAACAGATAAATGCACTTGCGTAAGTATTCAACTAGATCAAAGGGTTGTGTTCATGCAGAACACAAGCCTCTAGTTCAAGAACACATGAAGAACACAAGAACATATAAATCATGCAATAACACACTTTAGTCTAAATGAGATATGTCGCAATACTTACTTTGGTCTAAATGAAAAACAAAGAAGAACTCCTTCATCTCTCCTTCACTTCCTTCTCTACCTAGCACTCTGTCACACACACACTCTACATGGGGAATGAGAGGAGAGGAGAGCTTGGATGTGTTCCAAAAGGGAGCCCCACCCCTCCTATTTATAGAGGAGGGGGTGGCTTGTCAAGAGGCCAATTCCTCTCAAAAGTGTGCTGCCTTCCATGGGCGCCACCAATAGGAGAGCGACTTGCATTGCACTCTTCTCTAGCTTCCAAGGGAAGGAACCAAACCGACCTTCTATCGGCCAATCAACGGGCGCCATGTCACTAATCCACCCCGGAACGCTGCAAGGGATCAACCAGGAGGGACCACGTGGAAGCAGATGGCGAACGGAGACAAGAAGGGTTCGGCCGAACCTAGGTTCGGCCGACCCTGGCGCACCTCCTTTTGGCCCGTGCTTTCTCTAGGTGACTGATATGTGGGCCCTTATGATGGTTCCAGGTGCATGCCGAGTTTTGAGGTGGTTTGGGTCTCTGGTGGGCCCTTGGATTCATGTGCTGCACACGTGGCGGTGTCTGATTTGTCGAGAGTTGCTTCACATTGATTGATGAAGTGTCATGGACACATGGCATCCAATGTGGCACACGTCGCCATGTGGTCTGGTGTGGGTCCCACCGGGCTCACAAGATATCGGGAGTATGATCTTATCTTGTGCATATCTTTCCCATCCGGACTCCGAAGTAGCAAATGATATATCCATTTCGATCGTCTTGACGAGCCCGTCGCAATGATGCTACCCAATTTGGCATTTGAGATTGTTTATAATGATGCCATATTCATGCCTTTGCTTCAAGGGACCACGAGGTCCTGAACAGCTTGGATCAAATGTGCATGCTTTCTCTCCATTTCTTGTGCTAAATACCTGCATTCGAATAGACATCGACACTTGTGGAAAGTATTAGTTTAAGCTCCTATTCTAGTATTGATGATCCTTTTACATTTATTTTATGCAGGTATTGATGATGTAAAAGTAGCACTTAACAGCCGTCAACACGGGCCTAGCGCAGAGAACGAGGACGAAAGGTGCCTCTATGTTGGGACCCCATGGGTGGACGACATCGACGCTGATCGCCACGACACAGAGGAGTTGAAGGTGGCGCAGCGGACGATTGCGCGGACACTCTTGGTAAGTCCTTTCTACCAAGGAAGCCGCTACTTTGGTTGTTCTAGTGACATGTGGAGCTGACTTTGTTTGATGCAGTCGCTTGCTGAGCGAGCGCAGGCCCAGGCGAACCAGGTGAAAGAAGGTGCCAAGGCGCACATGGAAGCTACTGCAGCTTGGCAGGCCGCGTTGCAAGCCAAGGTCGAGGCCGCGCAGGAGATCCAACGCGTCAAGGACACCATGGCTAAGCAGGTAAAGAAGTGGATGGCCGCCCTTAAGAGGGAGGTAGCAGCCGCCGAGAAGAAGATGGAAGACGCTGAGAAGGATCTCAGGATCATCGTAGATGGTATGCCTGGACTTACTCCAGACCATGATTTCCGGAGGTTGTGGCACTTGCTGACCTTGATTTTGATGTTTCCAGATGCCAAAAAGAAGGAAGACGCCTTGAAGAAGCAACTCAAGGAGTCCAAGGACCAAGTGAAGAACCTCAAGGAAAAGACCAAGGAGGCCCAGGACAGCGAGTATTATCTTTCCCGAAAAGTTGCATATCAACATGGTGTAGGTTGAGGCCTGGAGATCGATCTCTCCCGGGCCATACAGACCATCATTGACTAGCAAGCAATGATTGCATATCTTGAGAAGCAGCTGGGCGACCTCAAGAAGGTCGCTGAGTACCTAATGGACATTTATGTCCCTCAGGAGGAAGGGGCAGAGCCCAAGGAGCTGGTTGCCTGTCTGGACGAGGCGGAAGGCCAGATGAAGACGCTGGTGCTGGATACCAACAAGCTCGCCGTGGCCGCAGCTTTGGCTACAGTGAAGTTCCATGACCCGACGTTAGACCTGCGAAAGTTTGAAGAGGATGTCGACCTGTCGGAACTGGTGAAGGCCGAAGATGTCCAGGCTGTCTCGGGGGAGATCATCAAGAAGGTCGACCTCTAAAATTGTAGTTCAGGGATGCATTAAACTGTCGATGTAGATAAGAGCGTGGACCCTTTGACTATGTACATAAACTGAATGACATGTTCCTTTTAATTAAAGAGCATAACCCCTTATTTTGGCAAAAACACCCGTTATGAGAACTCATGAGCAATGAAGTTGCAAAACATGTCCCCTCTGCTGACCCAACTCAGTGGAGGAACGGCTTACAGACTGTACGGCACAGCGTGGAGGCCTAGGTGCAGCCAGCGCGCGGAGGGGGGCCTTGAACCCATGGTCTCGCAACCACATGACTTAAGAATGCGCATAATAAGCATAAGAGTTGTGGTAAGGGAAAACACTTTAAGAAAGAAAAGGTAAAATCCCTCAGGTCGTAAGACCCTTAGGTTGGCAAAACCAAGCCCCCGAGCATGTCGAGCCTGGCTTTAGACCAAGCCCCTGAGCGTATCGAAGGGGGAGGGATGAATAGAAAGTAAAATGAGACCCAGATGTAGGTCGACAGGAAGCCAGCCGAAAGGGAATCCTATCTTTATTAATTATAAATTACAAGAGGGTAGAGTACATAGCTTTTTATTTTTGGTACAAGGCTCCTAAGGGTAGAAGCAACGTAAGTGCTCAATGTTCCAGGGGTTCGGGACACCCTAGCCATCAGCCCATTGGAGGCGATAGGTTGCTGGTCCAATGACCTCCTTGACTATGAAGGGGCCTTCCCAAGGTGCCGCAAGCTTGTGCATGTCCTTGGTGTTTTGAATCCGTCGCTGGACCAGGTCGCCGATGTTGAAGGAACGTTCCCGCACATTGCGATCGTGGCAGCGACGTAACTGCTACTCGTGGCGGTTGTGGCGCATGAGCGCATCCACACGATGTTCTTTAAGGCTGTCGAGGTCGACCTTGCGTGTTTGCTCCGCTTCGCCCTCGTCGTAATGCTAGATACGAGGAGCCCCGAAGGCAGCGTCGGTGGGGAGGATGGCCTCTGACCCATAGACCAAGAAGAACGGAGAATATCATGTGGCCGAGCTGACCTGAGTTCGGAGACCCCAGATGACATGAGGGAGTTCTGCTAGCCACCTAGTGGTGTAGGGCGATGCGTCGTCGAAGATGTGGTCTTTGAGGGCCTGTAGCACCATGTTGTTGGCACGTTCAACCTGGCCGTTGCACCGTGGGTGCGCCACCGAAGAGTAGTAGACGTCGATGAGGCTGTCTTGGCAGAAGTCCCAGAAGTCAACCCCTGTGAACGTTGTGCCAAGGTCGGTGACGATCCTATTGGGGACCCCAAAACGATGAGTGATCTCCTCGATGAACTTGGCCGCCTCCTTCGACATAACACTGGATACAGGCCTGACCTCTATCCATTTGGTGAACTTGTCCACGGCAACAATGATATGCTTGTAGCCACCTAGAGTAGACCAGAAAGGTCCCACCGAGTCGAAACCCCACACTGCGAAGGGCCAGGACGGAGGGATGGTCTGCAGGGCCTGAGCCGGTATGTGCTGCTGCTTGGCGAAGAACTGGCACCCCTTGCATCGCGGGACAAGGTCCTGAGCGTCGGCCAAAGCGGTGGCCCAGTAGAAGCCTGACCTGAAGGCTTTCCCCACCAAGTTGGCAGAAGCGGCATGGTTGCCGCACTCGCCACCGTGGATTTCCGCTAAGAGCCCGAGGCCCTCAGATCGTTAGATGCACTTCATTAGCACACCATTGGAGGCAGACCTCCGGTAGAGTTTTGTGCTAATGACGACATAGTTGGCGCTACACCTCGTGACCTTCTCACGCTCTGCCTTCTCCTCAGGAACCGGATGCTCGAGGATAAAGGGGAGGATGTCATGGCGCCAATCATCTTCGGCCTCAGCCATGAGGACATCGCAGCCGCCTGGCGGGGTCGCGTCGTTAGCTGGTGGCTCTAGGTCAGAGAGGATTTTGATGGTAGGCTTGCGTAGGTCTTGGACAAACACACCGGCCGGAACTAGCGCGCGCTTGGAGCCTAGCTTGGAGAGCACGTCAGCTGCTATGTTATTGTCGCAACAAACGTGATGGAACTCAATCCCCTTGAAGTGACCTTCGAGCTTGCGCACCTCGGTGCAGTAGGTGTCCATCGTGTCCTTCTTGGTCTCATAGGCCTTGTTGTCTTGGTCGATGACGTCCTTGGAGTCGTCGTACGCTATGAGGCGCTTGATCCCTAGGGAGACGGCGATGCGTAGCCTGTGGATGAGGGCTTCGTACTCGGCGCCGTTGTTAGACGCTTTGTAGTGGATCTGCAGGACGTACTTCAGGTGATTGCCCTGGGGGGCGATGAAGAGCATGCTTGCTCCCACTTCTTCGAGGTTCAGGGAACCGTCGAAGTACATCTTCCAATGTTCTGGCTTCTCTAATGGTGGAGGCTGCTGGATCTCTGTCCACTCAGAGACGAAGTCAGCGATGACCTGGGACTTGATGGCCTACCTTGGGCAGAACTCGAGGTCGAACTCGCCTAGCTCGATGGACCACTTGATGATAAGTTCAGTGGTGTCGCGGCTACACAAGATCTCACCAAGAAGGAAGGCCTAGACAACCTTGATCTTGTGCGCTTGGAAGTAGGGCTGGAGCTTGCGTGAGGTGACGAGGAGGGCATAGAGCATCTTGTGCGGCTGCAAGTATCTAGTCTTGCTATCTGACAAGACCTCGCTGACGTAGTAGACAGGTCGCTAGACTGGGTAAGGCTTGCCTTCTTTAGATTGCTCTGCTACTAGAACCGAACTGACGACCTGGGTGGTCGCGGAGATGTAGAGCAACAACGTTTCCTTCGGTGCCGGGGGCACCATCACCGGAGGCGACGTAAGGAAAGCCTTGAGCTTTTCCAGGGCCTGGTCAGCCTCTTCTATCCAGACGAACTTATCCACCTTCTTCAGTAGCTTGAAGAAGGGCAGGCCTTTCTCCCCAAGCTTGCTGATAAATCGACCTAGGGCCGCCATCATGCCGGTGAGCTTCATGACGTCTTTCTTCCCAGTAGGTCGCTTCATCCTGTGGATGGCATCCACCTTGGTGGGATTCGCCTTGATGCCCTGGTGGCTGACCATGAAGCCCAGGAGTATGCCGGATGGGACACCGAAGACACACTTCTCTGGATTGAGTTTCCAGTGGAAGTGGCGGAGGTTGCCGAAGGTCTGGGCGAGGTCAACTATGAGCTTATCCTCCACGGTGGTCTTGGCGACCACATCATCGACATAGGCTTCCACGTTGTCGCCGATCTGGGACTCCAGACACTTCTGGATGACCTTCTGGTAGGTCATGCCGGTGTTCTTGAGAACGAAAGTCATGGTCGTGTAGCAGTAGATGCCGTGCGGTGTTATGAACACCATCTTGTCCTGGTCAGAGACCTTCAGGGCCATCTGGTGATACCCTGAGTATCAATCGAGGAAGCATAACAGGACGCTTCCGGCCGAGGAGTCCATGACTTGGTCGATGCGAAGAAGAGGAAAGGGGTCTTTAAAGCAGTGCCTATTGAGATCGGTGTAGTCGATACAGATTCTCCATTGACCGGTTTTCTTGGGTACAAGGATCGGGTTGGCGAGCCAAACCAGGTTTTTACATTTATGAATGAATCCGGTAGCTAGGAGCTTTATTATCTCTACCCTAATGACCTCCTTGCGATCATTCGCAAAGCGGCGTAGTTTCTGCTTGATAGGCTTTACTGTCTTGCTTATATCCAAGGAGTGCTCAGCCAGCTCCTTGGGGACACCCGACATATCCGATGGACTCCACGCAAGTATATTCGTGTTATCCCGGAGGAAACTGGTGAGCGCGAGTCCCTATTTCTCCCCGGGATCGTCGCCGATCACTACCGTCTTCTCCGCGTCAGGCAGGCCGAGGCGAACTTTCTTCGTCAACGGCATGGCTTCCAGAGCAGTGTCGGAGCACTGCTGCTCCGGGATGGTCAGGTCGCTCAAAGCGACCATCTTAGACTCGGCGACCAAGACTATAGAGGTGTCGACGCAGGCAGAGGTCACAGCGATGTCGAAGGCCTCAGAGTCACACTTGAAGGAGACTATGAGGTCGCCGTAGACGGTGAGGACCCTGTTTAGTGCAGGCATCTTCAACACCAAGTAGGTGTAATGCGGGATGGCCATGAATCTGGCCAGCATCGGGCGACCTAGGATCGCATGGTAGGAGGATTTGAAGTCAGCGACCTCGAAGTTGAGATACTCCATGCGGAAGTTGTCTCCGTGCCGAAGGTGACGGGGAGGGAGACCCGACCTAGGGGGTATGCTGCTTTCCTAGGGACGATGCCATAGAATGGCTCGTCGCACATCGTGAGCTTGCTGAAGTCAAACTTCATCTTCTTCAACGTCTCGACGAAGAAAATGTTGAGCTCGCTCCCCCCATCGACGAGGGTCTGGGAGAGCAGGGCCCCCTCCACCGTAGGCTCGACGACGAGCGGGTAGGATCCAAGGTCTGGGATGTGGACCCAGTGATCTGTCCTGGAGAACGTGATCGGTTGCTCGAACCAACGCAGAGGCTGCGTCGGCTGGGTGTGGATGAGGTGAACCTCGTGCTTATCCTTGCGGTAGCGTCGTCTGCTCACGTGGGCTTTGAGACCTCTGACGATCATGTTGATCGCTCGGGTAGGTGGCTGGAAGGGCCCGTTGGGGTTGCCTGTCGGAGGTGGAGGCGGCAGGTCGCGCTCGTCGTGGCGACCTTTGGGGCATGAGTCGTCGCGGCGGTTGTCACGACGGTCATCACGGCAGTCGTCGCGGCAGTCTCGATCGTCACGATCGTTGCGCCGATCCTGCCGGTCATCGCGGCGGTAGTTGTTGTAGCGGCGCGAAGCATGTCAGTCGCCATCTTTCCTTGGTCGCTTGGGGTCCTCAGGGGTGCTGAAGGCCTTCTTGGACTGCAAGCGCTCGCGAAGCGTATGATTGGACCCCTCGTGAAACTCGTAGATGCTATCAAGCGCCGCGTCGAACTCGGCCTGGTTGAACATTGCAGGTCGATGCCCCTCAGCCGCCAGCACCTCAGAAGGTCGCTTTTGCAATTTTGAACTAGAGTCCCCTGCTGTTGCTGTGCCGGATGTGCCAGCGTCGCGCCTAACGTCAGTGTCGAACTAGTTCACCATCACCTCGTCAGTGTCGATGAGCTTGTTGGCGACCTCTATAATGGTAGCGACAGTGGTGGCGCCAGACTCGTGGATCTTCTCAAAGATCTTGCGATCCATGGTGCCCTTCTTGTAGCTCTCGACGATCTGGTCGTCTCTGACGCCAACGCTGGTGTTGCGGTTCTCGAAGAACCGGTTGGTGTAGTCACGGAGCCGCTCCTTAGGCTTCGTGACGATCCTCCCAAGGTTGAAGGTGGTTCTAGGGCGACTGTATGTCGCCTGGAAGTTGGAGGTGAAGACCCGGGACAGGTCAGCCGAGGAGCTGATGCTGCCAGCTGGGAGGTTGTTGAGCCAGAGTGCTAAGGCGTCGCCCATCACTAGTGGGAAGTAGGCCGCCATGTGGTCGAAGTTGCCACCAGCCGCCTTGATGGCGACGTGGTAGATCGATAGCCAGATGTTGGGGTTGGAGCGCTCGTCGTACTTCTGGATGTTCGGCTTGAAGTTGTCGGGGTAGGATACTGATCTGAGTCGAGGAGCCAGTGCAGGGAAGGTAGTGATAGCTGTGTCGTCGGCGTCGCCTCCAGTTTGAGCGGCGCCCCTGGGGGTAGAGTGAACGCTGCCCGCTGGGGCAATGATCTAGGAACGTGGTTGGTGATCCCGATTAGCACGGGCAACCTACGGGTTGCCGTGCTGCTCTTCATACACAGCACGTCACCGGTTCTCGACGTCATGGCGGTCACGCTCCTCGCGCTGCATGACACGATGGACGGCGCCAGGGGCACCGTACTCATGGTCGTACTCCGCTCAATGACGCAGTTCCCTCTCCTCGCGCTCACAGTGGCGTTGGTCGAGGTGGATGCGGGCATCGCGGGTGCCCCAGTAGTTGTTGAGGTTGACGCATAGGTCACCACTGTTGGCGCCGTTAGCCTGGCGGTTAGGCTGATCGGGGTTGTGCTGATCGACCTCCTCCACGATGGATAGAAGATTGTTGCGCTGAGGTCGCTGGGACCGACTGCGTGAATGGTGCGTCGACGAAGATGCGGCAGACTTGGAGGCCCCACTCTTTTCTTCTACCAGGGCCATGGCGACCCGAAGGTAGGCAATGGCCATCTCGGCCTCAGGTGGTAGATTAGCTTGCTGGAGACGTGCCATGGCAGCACCCAAGTTGGCCTGGGGGCTGTTGAATGTTGGGATCCCCCTGCTCGAACTTGAGGTGAAGGTCTCGAGCGCAAGAGGGGACTGCGCGATGCTGTTCTTCTTCACGTCACTAGGCATGCAGGGCGTTTGCTTGGATACGTGCCGCCTCCTCAGAATCCGTTGTGCTGTGATGTGGTGGCTCATTTTCGTAGACTACGAGCACCTGACAGAAGACGATGTTCGAATTGTTGGGGGAGACACGGACCCGGACCTTTTGAAACTCGCCGCAATCCGGGGACTGCGGAGTTCTTGTAGCGCAGCGGGGCTGCCCTTGGTCAATTCTTTTCCGCAGGCGACATCCACGGAGAGTATGCCTCGCACCCTTATGGTAGGTGCAAGGTGGATCGAGAGGGTCACGTCGGGCGCCAGGGACCGGCTTTAGGTCGCTAGAGGGCCGCCGCCTACCTGCTCCGCGGCTCCTGGGGAAGTTGCTGCTTCGGAACAGGGAAGGTCGCCGTGAAGGAGCCGAAGCAGATCTCCACGGGGTTGGTGAGGATGGCCACCATGCTTGCCGGGAAGACACCAGATCGGGCCACCATGCTGCACAGCGAGCTCCCGATCGACCCTACCTGGCACGCCAACTGTCAGGGGTTGGGGTCTGGACAGATCCGCAAGGGGCTACCCAAGCTGTTTGTAGGTTAATGGGGAGATCGGGAACTAAGAGCGTAGGTGGTAGTTCACGTGATGAACTCGGAACACGGCAAGTAGGCGAAGAACACAGGGACACAGGGGTTTATACTAGTTTAGGCCTCCGGAGAGTAAAACCCTACGTCCAGTTTGGTGGTTGTATTGCGAGTAGGCGAGAATGGGGATTCTATGTGGGATGCCCACGGACGGTGCACCTAGGCCGCCTTATATTGGACAACGGACTAGGGTTTTCGAGGGTTGAGGAGCCGAGTCCAGGTCGGTTACAATTGGAATGTCTATCTCTAAGGATTACAACGGATATCTCGAGATATCCGGCCTAACTGGCGGCGCCGAGCTGCGTCCTGGCGACTTGACTTGCACTCCAAGTACCGCGGATCCTCCGGGATCTGGATAAGGTCTTTGGGCCCACTTGCAGGTCAGCGGGGCTTCTGGCAGGTCGGGTCCACTTGACAGGAACCTCTGCGACACTAGTTGGTGGGGACCCAGGGTACCCATGTCTGAGTCACTTGGTTCCTTGATCTTTGCTCGTGCATGTGCCTTCCTCCTATGTTCATGATGTGTCTTCTTCGACTCTCTTCCCTTGTCCTTGGTCATGTGTTTGTCGTCGTTGTTCATCTTCGGACACTCGGCAAGAAAGTGTCTATCCTTCCCACACTTGTAGCACATCCCTGGGTTCCCTCTTGAGTTCATCCGGTTCTCGTGCAGCCTCTCGGACCTCCTGGTCAGCAACGCCAGCTCGTCCTCGCTCAGCACATCGAACTCCTCATCTGGCATGGACATAAGAGGAGAGAAAGAGAACATCCTGGAGGATGGGTTAGCGTTAGTCGTTGAACCAAATCCGGAGACGAGAGTGAGACTATGTGAATTAGTCGGGCTCTCAGCCTTGCCTCTCGAACCACAATCAATCTCTAAAGACTTGAGCTTCGAGAACAACTCATCGACAGTCAAAGTGTCATACACACTAGACTCCATGATAGCCTCGACTTTGGCACGCCACACGGTACGATGCAACGAATGTAAGAGCTTCACAGCTCTATCATGATCATTGTACAGCAGCACCGTCACATTGGCCCTCATGTTGTTCATGACACAGGTGAAATGCTAAAACATCATGTCAATCGACTCACCGAGGAGATGAGTGAAGTTCTCGTATTCTCTCCAGAAAGTGGCAAACAAGCGAACCTGCACCTGGCTATTTCCAACATGAGCAACTTTCAACTTGGACCAAATCCTGCAAGCGAAATCCTCTCGATACACCCAATCAAACTCAGATGCACAGAGAGCACGGAATAGATAATCCACTACCTTGTTGTTGGCATCAAACATGTCTCGTGATCCTGGTGCAAGGAAGTTTGTGAGACGGACATAGGTAGTGTCAATCGTCACGTCCCAAAGTAATTGTCCCTTGCCACAAAGAAAAGCACCCACACGGGTTTGCCACATCTGGTAGTTCTTCCCATCGAAGTGTGGG
Source organism: Cenchrus fungigraminus (assembly GCA_036936925.1). Classification (NCBI taxonomy): domain Eukaryota; kingdom Viridiplantae; phylum Streptophyta; class Magnoliopsida; order Poales; family Poaceae; genus Cenchrus; species Cenchrus fungigraminus. The sequence continues at coordinate 6,601,533 of CM072775.1, read as the reverse complement.
GGACCCGATCTCCTATCCTGGTATGCCATCTTTGGATCACTGGTTAGAATCACGAAGATCCATAACCGGCTCTGATACCACTTGAAGGACTAGATTGGGCGACCAGAGAGGGGGGAGTCAATGGGAGCCGATAAAGATTCTTCTCCAAAGAGATAGATTCTCTAGAAAGATGAACACGACCTAAATCACAAAATCACCTCTGACTCCAAATCCTAAAGTTTGCCAAGACCACATAGTCACTAGAGTACTACTGATCCTAGGAACAAACAACACCTCCAATCAAATCTATCGAGATCAAAGCACAGTGGAAATCTCAAATATCTTTCTACCTAGCAGGGGCGGTCAAACCGCATGGAGGGGGCGGTTAGACAACGTGTGGCTGGAAACACGAAATCGATCAAAATCGAAGGAGATGAACTCGAAACACTCAAAGATTTTAACCAAGAACTCCTCTGATCAAGGCCAACAAGCTCCTAGAGGAAATCCACGAAAACCAAACTTTCTCTGGGAAAACCCCATGGCGGTTAGACCACGTGCCAGGGGTGGTTTGGCCGCCTCTCACAGCCTAAACCAAGAACAAAGGGAACTGAGGCAAACAACTCCAAATCGATCCAAGATTTCACTTGGAGAATCCTCTAGTCAAAGCAAACAAGCTCCCAGAAGAACTCCTCAAAAAACCAAACTTTCTCCAGTGAAATCATGAGGGTGGTTAGACCGCCCTCCCCACGTAGTTAGACCCCCCCCAAAAAACGAAACACGAGTCAACTCTCAACTTCCCATCGAACGATCTCCCGATCCACCCAACAGATTGCAGCAAAAATTTGTGGATAGCAGGGTCACCTCCTGGACAACCTCTCCCTAAAAGGATATCCACCAAAACGCTCTCAATCATCGAGAATCGCAAATCCAAGGCCTCTACCTCAAGAACTCGGGCAACTACGAAAACCACCAAAATCGAAGGGCTTTCCTTGGAATTGAAGGGGCAAGATCACCAAGAAACAAGGCACAAGGTCCTCATGTGTGGTTCCCACTACAAATCTTGCAAAGAAACACCTCCAAAACTTCCCCATGAAAATCCCAAGAAAAGGCTCCGAAAATTCACTAAAGAATAGCCACGGGATTCACAAGCAAATCACAAAGGGACACAAGGATGAACTCCAAATCTTCAATATATAATGGGGAATGATTCTTTACAAAGAGTCTAGCAACCTCCCAACATCCTTCCCTCTTTTGGGTTTGCTACAAGCACTAGCTAGCCAAAGAAACAAAGAGAAAGGGAAAAAATAAAGGCCAAGTGCAAAGAGTCCCAAGAGTTGGCTGCCATCTACCACTCCACTAGTTTATATAGAGAATGGCTAAAAGACTAAAGTACCCCTAATACATGAAAGTAAGATACACGCCCACCGAGGGCACTTTGGATAACTTGTCGAATCTTCCATCGGACGGATGTGCATCGACTACAAGCCTGCTTCACTTCCACGCAAGCCTTGCGATCATGCTGCGTGTCCTCCGCTTTGAAGCTTCTCGACCCGGTCAGACCCAAGCGGTTGTTGACGGTTAATTGTTGTATCAAAGTTCGTTTGGATTTGCAAGCGGACAAATCCCCCGTCGTAGTCAAGGTACCCTTCTTCCCTTGAGTGTGAACCCAAGGTATCGAATCCGTGGAACAATGTGCAACGCAAGATCCAATCTAATAAGCAGAAAACACTTTGATCTTGAAAAGGGTTTTTGCATCTAATCTATGGAAGAACCATGAAAACACATCTATTCTACTTAACACCGGAGGTAGCAAGAGAAAGAGAGGGGAGGTAAAACCAATCTAGAAATTGGATCAGGTCTTTTGTTGAAGTTCCAAAACCAAGAAGAATAAAGCAAACAAATCTCATTAATAGCCTCTTTAAATCGTGGCTTCCGTTCCAACCCTCAAAGGCACGTACCGTACACGTGATGAACATCCTGTCACGATGTCCTGCTTATTGTGTAGGTTAACCTAAGAGCACGTTCATGAGGAACGTGTTGAAAACGCTCGGTAGGTCAGGTGTGCACCTATAGCCACCATTGCTACAAGAACATCCTATGCAATCTATCCGCGGAATAGATTAGAGAATAAGAAAACCCAAGCGAAGACAAAATCATAGTGAAAGCAATTGATCGCTAGAAATCGGATTCAATCTTGCAAATTCAACATGAAGTATAATACATGGACAAGATCACCACCGGGATCCTACCTTGATCTTGATCCTAGCTTCTAGAACTCTGACATGGTCTTCCATGCAAGGTTCCCACATCAGCTACGGCAACCCTAGTCAACCATCTCGACCCTCTCCTCTCCAGAATGGTGTCCCTCTCTTCTCTGCTCCTCGGCGACGGATGACGAATGGCTTCCTTCGTGGCTCTTGGCAAGGGGACTATAAATAGCCTGAGGGTCATCTAGGTCAAAGGGGGTGCCGAACCGGGCCCAGAATGGGCTGGGCCGGCCGCCCTGGGCCCATTTCAGCCCAGTTCGGCCCCGACTTTCTTCCATATGCTTCTCGTGTTTTCTTGATTATTTGCCGAATTGAATGTGGGTCCTTGACGTCATTTTTCTCGCGGTTTAGATAAGGGTGCTTGGCGCATGAACTCCCGCATCTTCCGTCTAGGTCCTCGATACTTCTCGGCTTCACGCTATAGTCCTTGGCTCATTTGAGTCATGTTCATCTTCTGTCATGGCTTGTGCCGGGCTTCTTGATCTTCTTGTAAAACCTTTGATGAACTTTACCCGGAGGTCCTCATTTAGGCTCTTAATCCCTATGTAAATAACAAACTCCAAAAATCATGCACGAGTGCGAACTTGACATATAATGGGGATTAGGATCGTTAGTGTGAATATCAAATTAATACCAACATTGAAGGTAAACTCATGGCTAGGTTGACGGAAATCGACTGCCAACATCCCCCATGCTTAAACCTTACTCGTCGTCGAGTAAGCCTTCAATGGATATCAGTCTTGCCTTTCGATGTTCATACCCTGCACTGGATCATACATGAGAAAACACAATGCTCTCTAAATTTATATTTTTTAAAGTTCCATAATGTAACTAGCCTTCATCCCTACAGAGGGTGGATATCAATTAAGCTCTTCCCACAAGAAGTTAATCATGCTCCCAAATTTTAAATAAATCTCAGAAATTTTGAAATAAAGTTCAAGATGAAGAAAAGAGCTAAACCAAGTTCAAAAATTTAAACCACCTTGTATCTTGCTCATGAACTCTCATCTCATCAAGTCTCTCAAGCCTATTTGTTCTACTCCTTTCCCCTCTCAATATATATATAAGTGGAAGGCTTTATATGGAGCTTTTGGGAAAAGTTTAGTCCTACCAAGATATTATAATTGAGATATTATCAAAACAAGACAAGGTTCTCATGGTCTTACCGAGACTCGTCAGAAAGGTCATTGGAAAAATAAAGTTGTTTCAAGGAGGGGGAAGAGAAAAATACACACACTTTAAGATAAGTGGACATGTGCAAATGACAAAGAGTGATCCCGAGTCAAAAACAAAGTCCTCGTTATCGGATTGCACATGGTTGGAAAGATGAGTATGGGTTTTGATCTTGAATCCTCTTGAAATTTCTAATGCATCTACAGAGCCGGGGAGCTTTATTTTTTTCTTATTCTCTTTTTTCTCTTTTTTTTATATATACACATATTTTTTTATTTTCTCCTTTTTTTATTTTTTCTTTTTTATTATATACTCCCCTTGAACTCTAGATTACATTATACCTACCTCCTTGGCAACTCCCCCCATGCTTAGACGATTGCACGTCCTCGGGCAAAGAGGTGGCGAAATTTTTGTGCCAAGGTAGGTACTAAAAGTCCTATTTTCCCGGAGAGAAACACTTGAAATCTTCTAGGGATCCTTTACGCAACCTTTATGTTGTCTTGGAGGTCTCCCAAAATCATACTTCAATCTTCAGCACCTTCATTCTTGTGATCTCCTTCGAAATATTCATCCATACTCAAGAATTGGGTTTTGGTCAAGGAGGTAAACACAAAAGAGGTGTTTTGGGTTTGTGGGTGGATATCTGGTGAGGTTTGCAAAATTCCCATTGTGGAAACTTGCAATGCACGGATAGAAGAGGCTAGCATAAAGATATATACGCAAAAACGGAATGACCAGCTTCTTAGTCTCGGGCCAGAGAAATCAGGCCTTGAATTAATGCACCCAAAAATAAATCTCGTATATACTAATGTTTTGCACTCAAGTAAATTTAGGTTTTGGATAGGTAGAGCAAAATGCAAGAGGTATTAATGACAAGGTTAGCATTACTTTTAATCACAAAAATAAATCATCTTTAACCCATCCAAAAATGAGAGTATGAGAAAAACTATGGGTCTCATCTTTATCATAACCTCCGCAAAGGATTAAGCTAGCATTTAATTTAATTTCAGATTCGTATTTATAGAGAGCATTAGCTTAAACATGCATAAATCAAGCACAAAGATGAGCAAAGCGGCAATTTTCATCATATATCAACATGGCATCAACTTATTATCTTAAGTAAAGGTGATAATCATGGTGGCAAACTTTATTCATGTTGATTTAAAGCAAACACTACTACTAACACACATGCTGAAAACAAATAAAAACTGAAAATGCTACGCACACACAAATTTGCATATAAGCTGAAAATAAAGAAAAGTAAAGAGGGAAAATCAAACCGAAGTTGAAGGCATCATTATTATTTATTTCCTCGTTCTCCATTGTTCATCTTCCGGTTGTTGATATTGATGATCTTGCTTGTAGCATGGTTGCGCCGGTCCTCCTCGAAATTATTCCGACGGTGATATGTGAAGGCGACCAATTGGATAGGCAATGTTTGCGGACCCTTCGTCCATTTGACTTGCATTGGTTTGGATGGGACGCCATGAAAACTTTGTTAGGAACCATGTATGGTGGAGGATGTGGTGGCGTGGCTGCCCCACTCCCCCATTCTTACATTTGTATACTTCCTCCATATGGTGGTGGCATCGGAATCCCTCCATGTGGTTGTTCATTATCTTGATGTGCAGCCTCTCCTTCGTCTTGGGCCGCGGAGGATGATCCCTCTCCCAAAATTTTCCTTTTCAATCTTCTTTGCCGGTACCAGAAATCCTTCCTCTAACTAATTTTGTCTTCAATCTCAACCTCATGTTGGGAAGAGGAACATTAATCTTTGTCAACTTGTACCTTCTCCTCTCATCTCCACTAATAGATTTTCCTTGCTTCATGTACTCGATCCCAAAGAAATCCCGACAAGGAGAAATTTTGGGTTCCATGTTATCTTCTCCCGAAATCATTCCCCAAAAATCCTTCTAACATACTTGCTCCGGTGCTTCCTTCTTGTAACCGAGTAGTTCTCCAATATATCCATAAGGAACTAGTTGCTCTTTATCTTCAAGGCGGAATGAGAGGCATGACACCGCTTCATTAATGACCTGTGCCAATGTATAAGAATTTCCAAGGCAAGCTCCTTGTGAGTAGTCACAACAACTCCATTAAAGAATTGCATCCATCCAAGGTAGCTCAAGATTTGATATCCAAGTAGAATCCTACACTTGGAGGGCGTCATCGAAGTCAACATTTGGCACAAGCCTCCTCTCAAGACGAACAAGCCTCTCCTCCTCCTCCGTCTTCATGATGAATCCATTGGAATGCCTCGGAGTGTACGATGGGTGAGTGGATGAACGAGTTGAGCGTCGTGGTGGAACGAGTGGCCCCTCTGTGTGTCCTTGCTGTTTGGTGTACCGCATGGACAAGCTTCGTGTACTCCTTATGCCACCAAGGGGCAGCGTGCCGCTCCTCGGTGGTGCCACGTCTTCCTCCACGCTTCGGGGAGACTCGGAGACTGAGTGCCTCCTCGAAGAGCTCGATGATGACCTTCGATGATGATGAACGTGTCTTCCTGGTGAAGACATTGGTGGCTCTCTTCCACACAGTTGCTGCACTAACTCACAACGTGTGCACCGGGGGTTGCTTGCCGGTGGGAAAAACACACAAGGGAAGAATATGTAGGGTGGAGTTTATTATTGTTATTATTTTTTTCTAGACGGTGGAGTGTGAGGTGCACAAGATAGGAAGGATGTTTGCCCATAGGGTTTATGAATACTTGATCATGCAACCGCCTATCATGGTGAAGCTAAACCAATCTATTGAGGTGTGAACATGAGGCCACTTTAGCTAAACCTACAAATGATATGTTGATGGGATCTACGAGAGTAGTGGAATCCATTCTCCCGAAAAAGCATGGCGACCTACCTTAAGCGTCAAATCATTATCAACATGAACAAAAGATTGAAACAAAAGAATCAGCGATTACATGACAACATCCTTCAACCCCATGGAACTCAAATTTTTTCTAGGTTGTTTCTGGAACGTATGGGCTATGAACTCAAGAACACGAATTAACAAATAGATAAAATACTTACCAGGCGAAGGGAAGCACCGGGGGCAATAATTGGGCCAGCCGGCCTAGGCCGATCGGCCAAGGCCGATCGGCCAAGGGGGCCTCCTAGTCCCTTCGCCTCCAGTTTTCTTCGAGATGCTTCTTGCTTCCTTCTTCCCTCGTGTCCACGTGACCCATGAGATTCCATCGCCCAAACGTTCACAACCACTTCTTTGCTTGCATGATTTAGGGTTCCACCTCCATTATTTTGCTTGGTGTCACTTCTTTGCTCCCTTGCCTCATGTGCTTCCACTAATTTCCTGCAAAATAAAGCCTTGCTTCCCCATGCTTGTCCTTTGCATGTGCCCAAGATGCCAAATGACTGATGCTTTCCCAAGATGCATCATGGGGCACTATATGTTAATCAAGCATAAAAATAAAGGGCACTATATGGGGCACTATAGGTTCTAATTTTGGCCAAACATGAGAGAGAGAGATTTTAAATAAAAATAAATTCAATGGGGCTTAGAAAAATTCTAATTCTAGAGAAACCGGTGGATGTCAAGTTGAATGAAACCAAAGATCAAGGTTCCTAGGTTTACACAAGTCCGACCATGCGTCAAAGATTAAAACATTAAGAAACATAGCAAGGCTCTGCTCATGTGTCTTTATTCATGTAAACAAGCCAAATTAAAGATTATCATCATGGACAACATGAAAGGATTGGATAGGTTTTGAATTTTTGGTACTAGTTTCTCAAAAAGATGCAAATAAACTTGGGATGCCATTGGTTTATGATCAATATAAAATTCAAGTAAAACGACCGAGCAATTATAATGTCTCCAAAGATTGTTCAACCACATAAGAGCTTATGGTATGTATTGCGTAGCAAATTATAAGACCAACTTACTTGAAAAAAATCAAAAAATTCTTCGGGTTGCCTTCCTGGTAGCTTGACTCTTCAACGGGTTGTCCTCCCGGTAGCTTATTCTTGACTCGACGAACGGGTTGCCTCCCGCCAAGCGCTTCGTTTATAGTCTATAGCTAGACTTCAACTCTTCTTCACTTCGGATCAACGCTCTTTGCGGGCATTGCAATCTTGGGGAACCCACTTCTACACCATCTGTGGCTTGGGTTTAGGTTTATTCTTCAGCTTAGTCATCTTTTTAGTCTTCACAGGTGGGCGTTTATTCTTGGTCTTGACGGATGCAACAACTTTTGTGTCTTCTTCGCTCTGTTCTCCTTGGGCTCCTCCCTTCCGATGCAATGATGAGGTACAATGTATTTTATATTGACCATGTTACATACCTCGAATCGTGGTTAATTTGAATGCACTCCTCTCGCCATCACTTGATCTCCTCTTTGCCGACGTCGATTGTTGCTCCGACAGTCTTGAGGAACGATCTCCCTAGGATGAGTGGCGGATGAGGTTGATCTCCTTTTGATCTTGGAGGTGGAGTTTCTCTTGGAGATTCCGATGATGTCCGACCTCCGCTTTTAGATCTTTGTGTTGCACGTCACCTTTGCCTGTAAAAGTTTTCTAGACCATCCACAAAATATATGTTTTTTTTGTTAGAGATGTACTCGGCCACCTCCCATTAGGGTTAGCCAAATATATACAAAACTAAAAGAAAACTAGGGTTTAGCAAAACCCTAGATTAGATTGAACTTTTTTTATTGAGGATGATCAAAATTAAGAGATGCAAAAGAAAAATCAAGAGAAAAACTAAAAATATTCACAAACGCAATACTAGATTGAATCTTGATTACTTGTTCCCCGGCAACAGCGCCGGAAAAGGGGGCTTGTTGATGGTTAATAGTTGTATCAAAGTTCGTTTGGATTTGCAAGCGGACAAATCCCCCGTCGTAGTCAAGGGACCCTTCTTCCCTTGAGTGTGAACCCAAGGTATCGAATCCGTGGAACAATGTGTAACACAAGATCCAATCTAATAAGCAGAAAACATTTTGATCTTGACAAGGGTTTTTGCATCTAATCTATGGAAGAACCATGAAAACACATCTAATCTACTTACACAGATTCTACAGTGCGCTCAGGTATCCACAGTCCGCCACGTGTCCCCCAAAAACAACGTGGCGGAGCCTCCTCCGGCTCCCTCTCGTAAATACTTTATTCTGCTACATAAAGCTTTAAGCAGGGGCAACGCGGTCATTTATCCATAGCATAACCCGATACCGAAGGATACTGTCGCCGTGCCATGGATTACGCATGATTCCAGTGAGTTACGCAAACTGTCACCGTGCCATGGATTACGCACGATTCCGGTGAGTTACGCAAAACGTTTTTTCATGATTGGGTTCCTTGCACAGCCACCGTGTTTATCCCCGGAGAAGAGAGCTGGTGCAAAGTGCCATGGATTACGCACCACACCAGTGAGTTACGCACAATGTTTTCTCACGATTAGATTATCTGTTCCACCGCAATACGTTGCACAGAGGATCCCTTTACATTATGTTTATCCCCGGAGAAGAGAGCTGGTGCAAAGTGCCATGGATTACGCACCAGGCCGGTGAGTTACGCATAACGTTTTCTCAGGATTAGGTGCCGTGCTATCTGTTCCACCGCAACATGCTGCACAGAGGATCCCTTTACATTATTTGCGTATCCGTTACGTAGCAGTTACCCTGCACCATCTGTGCAAGTGGTCACAGAAGATCTTCAATGATCCATTTACTCTTTTGACAAGTCTTAATATCATGGGTTACATACATCAGATATGTATGAAATATTGAGATATAACCACAGAAGATCCACTGTAATTCCGAAGGTTACGATCATGGGTTCTTGTCGTGTGTGTGGGCCAACACGATTAAGGCCCAAGTTAATCATTGAGCGACCATGTTGCATCTTTGCGGCCTTGTCTAGCGTATACGGTGCCCCTTTTGTTAATGAGCCCTTAGTGTACACTATAATTCAGTAAACGTTGGATCACGTTTTTACTGTATTGACCTCAATGTTTCAAAAAATATGGATCAAAGGCCAAAGTATTTATTTTAATATATCCTTCCACTTTTTTTTTGAGGCACGGTGATTGATTCGGATGTACATGGGCTTGATGGGCTTGGAGTCCAGGAACGGTTTGTTTGTGGGGTGGGGGTGGTTCAAAACTATGCAGATCGGATGATTTCTCTGAACGTGATTGGTCCCAAAAATCTCTAAACATGGTGAAATCTTTTGCATCTGTGCTTGATCCTATCATCGGTGCTCACAATTAGGTCCATTCATCACCATTATACGTACGAACGGTGGAGGTAACCCAATCTGCCTTGATGTCTTGTGCGTAGTGGCCGATTTATAGCAGGTTATGTAGTTCGGCGGCCATCTGGACAAGACAAGAGAGGAGGTAACCAATAGTCGAACCAAGTGATAGGTTACGCGCGTGCCTCAGGAGAGTACACGGCTCATGCGAAACTGAGTGGTCCAGGTTACGAAGATCGTAGAGAGAGAGGTAGATAGACACAACAGCTCACATGTGTTTACGAAAGTGTGTCAATAAATGTCCAATGGCTGCGGCACAACTACTGCTTCTTCTCATGTTGTAGTGGGTTGCTCAGTTTGGGACATCGACTATTCGACTATAATGACGACGGTGCGGCGGTGCCGGCCGGTGGTGGCCGCAAGTCGTGGTATGGAGCTTATCGGGTGGTACTGTGGTAGATTCGTGCTGTATACGTGTGTTTTGTTTTGTTTTGGTTGAGTTGAGGCAGTGGAGTGATGCAACTGCATCGAACACACCACAGTATGATGAACACATCCTATCCGCTGCTAGGCCTGCAAATCAAAAAATTTCGTGGAAGCAATCATATAGTAGATGCGGAACGCAATCACTAGCTGTTACACAACTTCAGGTGCATACACATTATTTCATGCAGTATATATAAACAAGTGTACATACATAAGCATTTATACTGCATGAAAATATGTGTGCATACATCTGTACCTTCCTGTAGTGATAACAACGAAGCACTGAAGCACCCAAAAACAACTGTGTATCCCTAAAAAAAACACAAAAACAACTGTGTGACTCGCTGCTAAACACCAAGGTAGAAGTAGAAGATCATGTAACCTCCGGAGGTCCCGCCCAACAAGTGGAGGTAGGGCACATAGAAAGGACCACACATTGGTCCTGCAGACTCTGGAGTGCCAACCGGGTGGGCGTCGAAGCAGGAGATGCTCCGAGAGCCCAGCGTGGAGCCGAGACACCAGACCCGCCCGACCCAAACCATGTGACGGGTCGGATTGTTTGTCCGAAATTGATGGGTCGGGCGTGGTAACTCGAAGCACCCGACCTGCCGACCAGGAACTTTTCGATAGGCCGGTTATTTCGAACGGTGGACGACTTTTCGGAATGGCTTTTTCAGTTTTCGTCAGGTTTACTTCGTTCGGTTCTCTCGTTCATTGGTTAATAGTAATTAATGCTCACCCTCGCGGCCCCGCCCATCCCGTTAGGCAGGCTGGCTGGGCTTTCATAGGCGTATGGTTTTGTAAACAAATAAACAATCTTATAGAGATGGGCTGTGGGCGTATGTGTGAGCGGTCGACTTTCCAGTTTTTTAGGATTCCTTCTTTGTAAACAAATAAACGATCTTATAGAGATGTGCTGCTATAAATTTTCAGTGTCATTTGTGAACTTTCACAGCGACGTTTGTAATTGCTGTGTATGTTCTATACTAACATAGTTTTAGTCTCAACGTCTCTTCTATGCATGATGTACTAAACGAAGTTTATTTGCTAAACCTGTGAAACTTTGCGTGACGAAATCTGATGAGCATAATTAATCTACGATTTTGCTGCAGTAAGATTATTCTCGCAAATTAGCCCGAGTTTGTGATGATGGTTTTAAAACTGAGTTTGTCTAATACCCGTAATTAGTGATCAGACTTGTAACTTTGGACCGGATAAAGTTTAGCCACATATACCAAATACATGTCATCACATAATCATGGTACCGTCCAGCTTTCGCACTTCCACCTGCAGCACGTGGTTGTCATCTTCCGACTGGTCCTCCCACTCGTCATCGTCGTCGACGCACTCGCCCTTGCGGATGGCTTTGAAGAAGTAGGTGTTGCCGACCTTGAGTTGGGTGTCCTGAACGAAGTGGTCCTAGCTGTACATGAAGTGCGCTTTGACCCCTCTCGCCCCCTGCGTGTGGTTCAAGCTCACTGTCCACGACTGACCGCGCATCCGCAGTTCCACGAGCCGCCATAGAGCATACCCATGCGCCTCCTGGAAGTGCAATGGCACATTCTGCGATGGCATCGCCGAGACGACGCGCGAGTTAGATGTGGATGCACTGCATAATGCAGTAAAGCAAAAACTTGCAGCGATGGCAACTCACCAAGTACTGGGACTCCCTTGACCGCAAGTTGCACGCCTTCAGGCACACGATAAATTGAGAGGGCTCAGCCACGGGCAGCAACCTGGCGCCGGTGTTGCCTCCATGTGAGATATTTGCCAACAGGTATCGATGGAGGTAGGCGGACGTGTCGAAGACAGTTACGTCGAGCGTGGCCGTGGCACGGTCGTACCGAAACACGAGCAACTGCCTCCTTCGGCTAGGTACATGGAGCTGATGTTGTCGCCGACGGAGATGCTGATGCCTCACATACCCAAGCCTGCGCCGTCGACCCGCAGGTTCAGCCTCCGGCGACCTCCGAGCTGCTGCACGAACTTAGGCGGCAGCACCTGCACACCATGGTCGAAAATGCTGATCAACAATTAATTTGTAAGCACAACACCCGGATATCGCTTTTATTTAGAAGCAGCACTTACCAGCAATTCCTGGTACATCCCAGGGAGCAAGATCTGGTAGAACTCGAACGTGTTGTCTGCGTACAATAACAGAGAATGTCATGCTATGTCGTCAATGACATGCATGCAGCAAAGGACTAAAGGGAAAATTAGATGTGTACCATTAAAAGAACTGGTCTTTAGAAAAAAAGCATTGAAAGATCAAGCTTCAGAAATCTAGCACCGAAAGTGTTGTCCGTTATTGATTTCTAGCACAACCGTGAACTCAACGTTACCAGGCCTCCCAAACACGTTCACCACGGCAGTACAGACTGTCGACGGTGTCTTCGCGTGCCAATTCCGGCGATTTCGGTGGCAGAGGAGACGGGGAACAGGGACTGCAGTAGCAGGGGCTCACCATGATTTCATTTTGCAGGTAGGATGGGGAAGAGGTGGCCGGGACGGGAAGTTCACCGGCGGCGCCCGCTCGGGGCCGACGGCAATGGCGAACGCAGATTGCCCGACCACAGCTGGCGCGCGGGGCTGCCAGCGTGTGGGTCCGGTCGGTGGGAGACAGTACTGTGCGGGGCAGCTGGCAGACGAGGGCATGTACGCGGGCCGACGGCGAGCGAGGCAGCCGACGGGCTGGTCCAGGCGTGGGACCGGCAGTGAGTGGGGCAGGGGCGGGTCCAGGCACGCGTGGCCGCTAGCGTGCAGGGTGGCTGGTGAGCAAGGCGAGGCACGCATGGGCGCGGGCTTGGAGGTCACGGGCAGGGAGCCTTTGCTCCGGTTGGCGGTGGCTGGAGGTTAGGGATGACGAGTGGGGTCTATGTGTCACAGGGAGAGGAAGGCAGCTGGTAACGTTGAGCTAACGTGAATGGTAAAAATCCATAATTGAGTAAACTTTCGATGCTATTTTTCTAGAGTTGAATCTTTCCATGCTATTTTTCCAAAGTCTGCATCTTTTGATGGTACAAATCTAATTTTCCCAAGACTAAGGGTTTAGTGTTCGATTAAGTTCAGTACAAGTTACACAAAAGTATTGAAATTAAAGGCAATTCAAATGCTATTGTTTGGGTGACTATTGTATTCTCTTTTCGAATTGTAATAAGCAATCAGATACAATTGTTGGTTGGGTGTACAGAAGCATGGTATTGGTATTAGACCATTCTTCCACAGCACCAGAGGTCAGCAGGCGAGGCACTCGTCGGTGGAATGTCGCGGAGCTCGCCGCCGGATGGCTTGCTGGCGGAGAGGATCGACCACACGGGTCACTGGTGTAGGTTTGCAAGAATGGAGGGTCGTGGTGTGGAGAGGAGGGGTGCCGGATTTTGGGGCAGAAGGGAGCTACACGGCGGCGCTCGCCTCCTACTCGTGGGATGTCACCGGTCAACGATCTGCTCAGTGGCGTGAAGGACGCCGACGCTTACTGCGCACAACCTAGGCGCACGCAGGACACTACCCGCCAACCGCGCACACGACGCCGCCACCAGCCGTTCCTCCGCCCAGCCGCGTAGGACGCCACGCTAGTGAAGCTGATGTCGCACAATATTGGATCATTGTTTGAGTTTCCAATTCATAGGACGTCCAAACAACCGAATTGGCGTCCCTACATTCCAAATACTAGTTCTACACTCCAATGCCAACATTCAAAAGCTACCTAAATGCATGGAGCGGGACGTACCAGCTGCACCGCCGTGAGCGTACATCTTGCGGCAAGCACTCTGGTCGAAGACCGTGATGGCGAGCGTAGGGCGATGCTGTCGTAGCGGAACAAGAGAACGTAGTCGTCCAGAAGTTCGTGGGCGCGTGCGAACTTGTCCCAACCGTACGCGAGGCACATGGCACCGCTCTTGGCATCGCCCAAGATCTCCACATTCCACAGCGGCATCCCCTCACTGGCTAGCCGCATCTTCAAGATCTTGGCATCTCCAAGCTCCTAAATGAACTTATTCGGCAGCTTCTGAAAGTAGCAAGATTGATATGTGTCAGCAAAATCTCTTGCTCCCAGAGCGGACGGATCAGATTCGCAACCTAAACAAAGTATGCGATTCGATCACTTACCAGGGTGTCGTACATGCCAGGAAGAAGAATCTTCAAAAACTCTAGTTGTTCGAAGTTCAAATCTGCCATTGCTTATTCTTGGCCTACCCTGCGCGGACAGTCAGAGATTGATGAGAGAGGAGACGATTGACACAGGAGCCACAGACCTGGTGATGCCTCGGTACCTGCTGATGGGAGTAGCTTCTATAAGGGAGGCTTTCATGACCAATGCTAGTCGCCATGTCTTGGGACTCTACCCTTTTGACTCCATTGACAGGAAAGACGTTACTGTGACATCCATGCCCCTCCATTTCGGTCGATGACGTGTGGGGTATAGCACGGTGGGGTTCCCTCGACAGACACATGATTGCAGATGTGCGAACGGCATGCGTCACTTGTGTACTTACTGAATCCACTTCCCGTGCATGCCGCATCTTATTGGTTTGATTAAAAACTACTCCCTCTGTCCCTAAATGTAAGCATTTGTTGACTTTTTATGTTCATATTTGACTGTTCGTCTTATTAAAAAACTTATGAAAATATTTTTTATTTTGTTATGACATGTTTTATCATCGTATATATTTTAAGTATTTTCATAATTTTTTTTGAATAAGACGGACGGTCAATCGTGATGCACAGAAATCGAAGAATGCTTATATTTAGGGATGGAGGGAGTATTAACTAATTTGCAATCCTATTGGTTTCACTTCAAACTATCAACTACTCCAAGGTGGGGAAAATGCTAAGACCTGGAAAGAATTAATTCCAGCAGTGCATCAGGTAAAAGATTTATTTCTGTTACAAAATGGTAAGACATTGAAAGATTTAATTCCATCAGGCATTTTTTGAGTACAGTTCATGGAAAGCAAATAGAACATTACAAATTCTGATGAAGGAAGAAAAGAAGGTTAAAGGTTGCAACAATATAAAGATTTCACACTAGAACAAGCAAATACTATAGAGGGAAGATAGGTTGCCATTCCAAATCCCTTGTCAAGCTTCATTGCTAGACGAAGCGATAAGTAGTCAACTTCTTTTTTTTGTACTTTGCAATGTTCTTCTTCTCAATCTCCTCCAACTTCTCAGCAACATCTTCAGGCAGAACTATGTTGTCACCATGCATTTGTAGTTTCTCCACGTCAGGAATGAAGAACTCAGAATCAAACGAGTCCATGTCATAGATGATCCATGTTGCGTCTTCGTAGTCTTCATGTACAAGACCACAACGGGGACACCTGCTAGCGTTACGGTGAGCTTGGCGACAGGCTTCTCCAAAGACGCTGCCAGCGTGGAACGTCCTGCAGCAGGCTGATTGATTTGGATGTACATGGGCTTGATGGGCTTCGAGTCCAGGAACGGGTTGTTTGCGGGGTGGGGGTGGTTCAAAGCTATGCAGATCGGATGACTTCTCTGAACGTGATTGGTCCCAAAAATCTCTGAACATGATGAAATCAATTGCATCCGTGCTTGATCCTATCATCGGTGCTCATAATTAGGTCCATTCATCACCATTATACGTACGAACGGTGGTGGTAACCCAATCTGCCTTGATGTCTCGTGCGTAGTGACTGATTTACAGAAGGTTACGCAGTTCGGCAGCCAACTGGATGAGACAAGAGAGGAGGTAACCAATAGTCGAACCAAGTGATAGGTTACGCCCGTGCTTCAGGAGAGTACATGGCTCGTGCGAAACTGAGTGGTCCAGGTTACAAAGATCATAGAGAGAGAGGTAGATAGACACAACAGCTCACATGTGTTTATGAAAGCGTGTCAATAAATGTCCAATGGTGGAGGCACAACTACCACTCCTTCTCATGTTGTAGTGGGTTGCTCAGTTTGGGACATCGACTATTTGACTGTAATGATGACGGTGCGGCGGTTTCCGGCCGGTGGTGGCCGCAAGTCGTGGTATGGAGCTTATCGAGTGGTACTGTGGTAGATCTGTGTTGTATACGTGTGTTTTGTTTTCTTTTGATTGAGTTGAGGCAGTGGAGTGATGCAACTGCATCGAATGCACCACGGTATGATGAACACATCCGATCTGCTGCTAGGCCTGCACATCAAAAAATTTCGCGGTAGCCTCATATAGTAGATGCGGAACATGATCACTAGCTGTTACACAGCTTCAGGTGCACACACATCATTTCATGCATGTACGAGGAGTCACTGGTATTGCCCTGATCCTCACCGAGCCAGCGCCTGGTAGGTTACGCACGAGGAACCATGATGGATGCGTGGAGCAACATGGCTCGCGGTTGGGTTACCATAGCATATGCCTTTGATCAAAGCATGTCATGTATCCCAGGCGTCCACGCATGTAACCGAGGTGGTGCAGGTTACAGTGATGGCCGCCTGTGCTACGCACGCCAGCATCGCGGTTGCTACGGGACACGGCGGTTGGTGTCGACTAAGCGCGTAACCTGCAAGGTCTCAGTTACACAGGTGCCATTTAGCAGGCTGCGCACTAGAGAATTCCATGGATGACGAGTCAGCAGCCTCCCCCCCCCCCCCCCCGTGCGGGCTTCGCTTCGGGGAGAAGCAACTGTAGCAAGGGCAGGCCGCTGTGGGCCATGTGGTGCACCATCATTATTACGATGGACGACGGGACGGGGCCTCCCTCCTTTGCTCCCCTCCCATCGTGTCGTCCATAGCCTTAGCCGCCGCCCGCTCCGAGGAGTAAGCTGGACCCGCTGCGTTACGTGTGCCATGCGGTGCTTCAGCCTAGGTTACGCGGCTTGCTGCCAAGCCAAGGGTTACGCACGGTCACTGTATCGTGTCGTGTGTACAGCCTTGACGGGACGGGACGGGACGGGCCTGCTACTACAGGCGCCTCTGCTCCTGTCCCGTCGTGTCGTCCACAGCCACAATAGCGCCGCCCTCCCCGAGGAGTAAGCTGGACATGCTGGGTTACGCACAATCCATGACGCACACGCGTACTGCATCCACTGTGCAATTAAGCTTATATAAACTATATAATTGGTACCAACTAACGATTTCTCTTGCCTCTCAACACGCCATGTCATAACCCACTACATGCCATGTCACCATCCAGTATAAACCATGTCAACATCCACCAAGACATGTATTTATGCCTTTGTCGATTTTCTGTGACTAATAGCATGTTGTATTTGCGAGTAGCACTCCATAAAATTCTTGGAGTTGAAATACATGTAGGATCAATCATTTAAGAATGGTTCTCGCTCATCAAAATTAACATGCTTTCATATATATTATTGTTTACAGATACAAAATCGTCATGTAATCGTTTTGGTGTTTCTACTTTCACATTTGACCTTAAAATTTTGCTTAAAAATTCCTGCAGCAACGCGCGGGGTATCACCTAGTTATTAGTTACTCCTACCTCGTCTGTGACATCGCGACGATGATCAATTAAGCTGGACCCGCTGGGTTACGCACAATCCATGACACACACGCGGTGCTTCAGCCTAGGTGATGCGGCTTGCTGCCTAGCCAGGTTACGCACGGTCACTGTGTCGTGTCGTGTGTACAGCCTTGACGGGACAGGATGGGACGGGACGGGCCTGCTGCTGCAGGCGCCTCCGCTCCCATCCCGTCGTGTCGTCCATAGCCACAACAACACCGCCCGCCCCGAGGAGTAAGCTGGACCCGCTGGGTTACGCACAACCCATGACGCACACGTGTACTGCATCCACTCTGCAAAATCCATGCTGCATGGCTCCACACTGACTGGGTTACGCACAATCCATGATGCACACGCGTACGGCATCCACTCTGCAAAATCCACGGTGCATGGCTCAACACTGACTGGGTTACGCACTGATTGGTTGCACAAAATCCACGCTGCATCCGGTCGTGTCGATTCTACGCGTCACCTGCTCCAGCTCGGTTACGAACGGTTCGGCGACACACCATCCCATGGCGCGTGCATCACCGACTGGGTTACGCACGCCAGCATCGCGGTTGCCACGGGACACGGCGGGTGGTGTCGACTAAGCGCGTAACCTACAAGGTCTTGGTTACGCAGGTGTCATTCAGCGGGCTGCGCACTAGAGAATTCCTTGGACGACACATCAGCAGCCCCCCCGGCGCGGGCTTCGCTTCGTGGAGAAGCAAACTGTGTACTACTACAGCCTTGATGGGACGGGACAGGCTTGCAGACGCCTCCGCTCCCATCTTGTGGTGTCATCCACAGCCACAGCGTCACCCGCCCCGAGGAGGAGTAAGTTGGACCTGGTGGGTTACGCACAATCCACAACGCACACGCTCTGCTTCAGCCTACTCCTAGGTTACGCGGCTTGCTGCCATTTGTAGGCTCCTGATAGATGCCCTGAGAGCAAAGGGAGTACTCGTAATTCGCGAAGCTTATCAGTATCAAGAGGATCATAGTGCATGAGGAACCAGAAGAAGAATTGACCTGCGATGTGGAAGCTGTTTTCAGGAGGGTCATGCAAGTTGACAATGGTATGGAACAGAAGACATGAAGATGCAATTAAGTAATTAACTTTGCAGCTATATCAATGATATAGTTTGTTGTTTTTTCCTTTTCTTTCTTTTTCCTACGTACTGTGATCATCTCACGGGATCGTAGTCTTGTATTTGCTGCTATATCAGTGAGATGTGCTACACCGTGTCAGGCCCGCACATCTAGAGATGGGAGGTGAAGTGGAATGCGTAATCTGCACAGTGTCGGTTACGCATGGTGCAACCTCGTGTCGGACCTGCGTAACCGATACCTTTTGGTGGCAGCGCCCGGTAGGTTACCCACAAGGAACCATGATGGATGTGTGGAGCAACATGGCTCGCGGTTACGCAGGTGCCCAACGCGTCTCTCTGTGAATTCTGAAATGTCAAGAACCTGTTTGGCTTATCTTGACTTGGCTTATCTCCACTTATTTCACCTTATCTTCTCTCACACAATACTATTCAATCTACCAGCCGAGTACTATTCATTCTACAAGCGGACCAGTGGCCAAGTGTCCGTTCACATGGACGACTCGAACCGCGCGCGCCTCGGGTCTCGCCGTCCAGCCCCCGTGCCCCTTCTTAAGTACAGCAGGCAAGGCGTGGCGTCCATAGCATCTCGCATTGCTCTTCCATTCCGCTCGTGTTCTCCATTTCGTCTGTTCATTTCTCCCATTCGCCATTGAGAAGATGTCCAACAGCAGCGACTCTGATGACTGCAACTCCTACAACGGCAAGGTGGAGTTCGCCCAGATGGTCACCAAGATGGCCAACGAGTTCGCCTCTGGTCAGCACCGCATCCGCCGCGTCTGAGGGTACTATCGTTCTACCTTCTGTCCCAGCCGGATGCAGCACAACTGGAGCCTCCTCGAGTTGCTCAACCACACCACCGGGTTGTCCACCAGAGGCAATGGCCTCAAGGGGCCGCAACACAAGGCGCTCGCTGACTACATCCTCTACAGCAGCGAACTGGACCGCGAGCGCAAGATCGGTCGTGTTGGTGACTGCGGTGGCAACCTCGCCGTGCAGGCACAGAGGGACCGCATCCACGCGGCCAACCGGGCGAAGGCGGCGAAGCACAAGAGCAAGGTTTTGATTCTTCCTTTATTCGCACAACGCGTTGTACTTTACATTCAAAATGCTTTACCCATTTTAAACTTTGTGTTCCTCTTCTCATAGCGCATGGCGGCTTACCATCTCCCTGGTGACAAGCGTCGTCCCGACGGAGGCGCCGGCTGGTAGGCTGCGGCTCACTGATAGTGAGATCCGCAGAAGGATGCGCCAGCGGTGTCCATACTAGGGCCAGGTTGCCCTTTATCTTAATCTATCTAGGTTTACTATTTTCGTTATATGTAATTTTGATCCATACTTTATGTATCTTAATTTCATACTTTGTTATAATGAACTTGCTATAATAGTGTTATGTCTCTAATTTAGAGATTATGTATTTTGGATTTGTTTCATTTCGTTATTCCATTCATATGCATGCTATTTCGATTGATCCATCAGATTTGGACTTTGTCGTTGGATCCCCTCGATTCCATGTTAGGACTAGGCTGTTATTGAACCTGTAATAGGGTAGCGGGCCTGTGTGCTGTCGTGGGCCATTGGGCTTGTGTACGCTGTCCGGCCTGCTGGCCGTATCCGCTATGTATGCTGAAGCCGTAGGAGGCATAGGCATTTATTTATCAACATATAATATCAAACAGATGAACTGTTCTTCTTCCTCCTGGTGCTCCTGCGCCGTTCTCCTCTCGATTCCCCTTCTGTCTTCTTCCTGATCTCGGTTTCCTGTTGTTTCCCCTCTGATTCCCTTCTCCAATCCCTTCCCTACTACCTGCTGCTAACATTCCATCGACCACATCTTCTTCTCTTCCCCATGCACTGTGCTAAGCAAGTAGAGATGGTGGTGGTGGCTGAGTTATAAGCGCAGCAATGTTCGCCGGAGGCCCAGTGGTGAGGCTTATCTCTTGGGTTCGGTGCTGCGGTTTCGACTGGCAGGGGCGGTGCTATGATGCACGTCAAGGCCGCCTACTTTAATTGGTTGGCACTGCGTCATTGCAAGCTGGTGGCTTCGCGTCGTTGCAAGAATCATGCCAAACAAGTCTGAAATATGACGATTAAAGTTTATGGTACAACGAAAGAGTTAACTTGTGGCATATTTTGAAAGCAAAAGAGAATAGCTAAATACTGAAATAGGAGGCGACAACAAGCTAATCCTCGGAAAGGGACAACATGCATATATATGAGCTTTTGAATATTCATCGCAATGAGCAAAATACATATAGTAAACACTCTACAAATACATACACCATAGGCCCCCTCGTTCATGGGCCCACCCCCCTAGGACGGCCCTACTGCTTAACCATGGTCAAATAAAAGAACTAACACTGAATGATTCATCGATGCCTACATGGGATCATCCCAACAAGGAGTTAGGCACGCAGGCCTAGTACAAAACCCAGATAGCTAGTTCTATAATAAATGAGTACATAAGTGTTTACTTAATGATACATCTAAATAGTGTTCATTTAATGACAAGTGTTCGAAAAATGCAACAAATGGTATAGAGCACATCAGAAAATACAACCAATGGCATAGAGCTCAAGTCCTAATTTCCAATGCTGCTCTACAGTGAATGGAAGCATGTTTGTTTGCTTTTCTCCATCAAATTTCTTGATGCCAACAAAATCTTAGTATGTTTATACATAACTCTGAGGTTCAGAAAGAAGAGAGGTTTGTCCATCCTTAAAGACTTTGACATGGCATAGTGTTCCTCCAGTTTCATCTGCAAAAGTGATCTTTCTTTGTTTCCTTGGCACTTCGGGATGTGAAACAGCATTCTTCTTTGCTAGGCTCTGCAATTGAAAACATAGTCATGAAAGAAGCATGAGGTCAGATTTCAAATTTGTATATAAAAAATTTTAGTAGTCTTAAAAGTTTATAGGAACGGACCAATATTTTACAAAAGCGATTGCAGTCTTTGTTCATTATCGACAACCATTTCCTTGTAGTCTTCTCCACTTCTAATGCATCCTCAGAGGCTGCTCTGATCTGTCCATCGAAATAATACACCACATCAAACATATGTCAAGATTGGAGTTGTTTTATTTTCAAAGTTCTAACCAGTATGTGTCAGTAAATGGACAAGTAAATATTTTTTCTGAAACAAAAACATGTAAATGATCCGTTCTGCATCATCTACTTTACTTTTCATTGAATTAATATGCTTCTTACAACAAACTTTAAAATTAGGAATTTAACAATGTCTCACCTCAGCAATTTTGAAATTAGGAAGTAGATAATATGCTTCTGACGACAAACTTTCATCCACTATACTTCTAATGTGCTTCAAGCTCCTTGTAATTTTTGCAGCTATGTTTTCTATATCATGCATCTGTCTTTGAGAAAACTCAACAGCTTTCTCAGTGTCTAAGACCACCGATGAATTTATCATGCAAGACCAAGTTGTCTGTTGATGATAGGGGGATCTTATTGACTTGAGAACTCCTTTGCTTGTTGGGGAGACATCAGTCCTGCCCTTAAGTCTTCTATCTGTGCTGAACATTGATCGGTCTTGCTTTTGTGCTGTCTGAGGTAATGATATACTAGTTTTGTCTCAATCTTCAGTAACAATTTTCCTCTCTGCAACAATAAGAAAGAGTATGATTATAACTGATCTTTGTACAAATATTAGAAAATAGTAGCAGCAAATACTGCTTACTCAGTCTTTGGACTCCATCACAGAAATCAATATCAGTCAGAGCATTGCAAAGTTTCTCCTGAGACGTTGGTGACATAATCTGAAAACAAAAACAGGAGGAGAAATATGTTAGTATGGCTATCTTGTTCATCATTTGTATTATAACATTATTGAAGGAATGGTTCAGACCTTTCTCTTGGAAAATAATTTCTTTGGACCATGTTCTTCAATTGATTTGTCGTCAATAAGAAGTTCTAACTTCTTAATTTGGCTATCAGTTTCCCGAGAGGTAACAGTGGAATTTGGATCTCCAGCAGATAATTTATGTGATTCTTCAGCATTAGAGATCTCTGGTGTGACACCGGTAGGGTTTAACTTACCAATACAAGACTGGAGTAATTGATGTTGAAGCACTAAATCTTATGGTCCTTCATTATTAACAGACCTACAAATATCGTCATCTACTGTAGAATGTAACTTATCCTTCGATGGCCACTACACTTTATCCGGAAGTGAGATTTTATTATCTAAAGAATTTTTAAGAAGTAGTACGCTCCCCAGCTATTTCTTCAGTACAGTCTGGAAGTGCAATAAACAGTTACCCACATGATTGCAAGGGAATGTTTATTTCAAGAAGTATTTGCAGAAATAAGAAGAAAAAAGTTGTAAACATTCATCTGAGAAATTTAGACAAATAAGAAATGTACTTCGTATGAATAGGCTAGTTACTCACTAATAGCAATTTCAAACTGCTCCATATCGTCAGCTCTCCTTCCAAGCTTCTCTAATGTTGGGTCATCTGTTGTAGCTTTGAATGGGGAGCTATGTGCGGGGCTAAGAGTATCACCTCTCATTGATGTTGTATCTTCCACTTTTACAGCACGTGGAGAAGATGTTAATACTTCCATCTTTCTATTACCTTTAGCAGGAGATGTTTTTGGCCTCTTCTGCTTCAACACAATAAGAGGCTTATCAAGATCAGATTCCTCCCAGTCAGAATCTTCATCATATATTACGTGGGTCTTCTTAAGCCTTCGAGATCTTCTGGGAGTACCCAAATCAATTTTTTTGGAAGCAGAAGTAGGCATGTTTCATGTAGAAATGCAGAAAATCAAGTATTATCAACAGGTGCACGCTCCATAGATTCATGAATATCATCACTTAAAATGTGGATACTGCTAAAAAATGTAAACCACATCCAACAAGAGCGTCAAACTCTTCAATAAAAAAATAGTGAAACTTAATGTAACCAGGAAAAATGATGTCGACAAATAACAAAATCATAATATGTGATATAAGAGAAAAGGAAACATGAGTACCCGAAACGAACACCTTTTCTCCCGAAACAAATCTGCGATGCCCACCCCCCCCCTGTGGAAATGCCCAGATAAACATAGATGTAGAACAGCCCGCAGCTAATGGAAGTACTGAGAGGGGAGGTGGCGACATGTTCAGCGGGAGGTACTGACCTTGGACGGCAGCGAACGGCGGCTGCTGAGAGGGGGGGGGACGGGGAGATAGTGCCCTGGATGCCGGCTTCTTGGCAACGCACCCTGAAGGCCCCAAACAGATCAACTTTATATGGCACTCCCTCCATTCTCTTTTGATAGGAATACTCCGTATTTCCAAAAATCAGATTTTTACAAATGATAGTCCTATTTGACATTGGTGTGGGTCGTGGCAATAAATGGCACAGATAACAATGAGTATCATGAGTAGAATGCCATTTGACATAAGAGAAGTTTAAGACTACTGGCTGCATGGTGCAAGACTGGTTGGGTTATGCACGGGGTCTGTTACGCAAATCGGTCTTGTCGATCCAGCGCGTCACCTGCATCCGGTCGTGTCAGTTCTGCGCATCACCTCACCTCGGTTAGGCACAGTTCGGCTACGCACCATCCGTTCTGCATGGCGCGTGCAACACCGACTAGGTCGTGTCGATTCAGCGTGTACGCACCGTCCGTTATGCTTGATGCAACACCACCGGTTCCAGATGTATGCGTAACCTGAACCCGCTCGTACCCGCACGGACTCGGTTACGCACCTTGATGCTGCAACACCGACTGGGCGGTGCCAATTCGTCACGTAACCTGCATCCGGTCGTGTTGATCCTGCGCGTCACCTGCACTGCACCAGCTTCGGTTACGCACAATTCGGCTACGCACCATCCGTTCTTCATGGCACGTGCAACACCAACTGCATTGTGTCGATTCAACGCGTAACCTGTACAGGTTATGCACCGTCTGTGCTTATTGATGCAACACCGACTGGGTCGTGTCGATTCAGCGCGTGCGCACCGTCTGTGCTGCTTGATGCAACACCACCGGTTCCAGATGTATGCATAACCTGAACCCGCTCGTACCCGCACGGACTCGGTTACGCACCTTGATGCTGCAACACCGACTTGGTGGTGCCAATTCGGCGTGTAACCTGCATCCGGTCATTTTGATCCTGCGCGTCACCTACACTGCACCAGCTTCGGTTATGCACGATTCGGCTACGCACCATCCGTTCTTCATGGCGCGGCGCGTAATAACATAAGAAATAGGCTTCAGTTGTACTCCGTATGCGTAACCTACACCCACTGGGTTATGCACAATCAGTGCTGCTGTATACATAGGGCAACTACGACTGGGTAACGCACAGACTCGGTTACGCACCATTCAGGCAACACTGACTCGCAGGTGCATGCAGCACTGATAGTGCGTAACCGAGCGGGGGTAGGTTACTCGCCGGATCGACAGGACCGGATGCAGCAGGGATGGTTACACCGAATCAGTGATCGGCTGGGTGCAGGTTACGCCGGTCTGGGTTATTTGCTATTTTTATTTGTATTAGCAGTGAATATAAAACAACAAAAATAGAAAAGGGTGCAAAGGCACTAATACAATATAGATGCATGCATGCATCTATCCGATCCAAAACAGGGTTAACATATATATATTATGAATTATGAATTCATCCGAAGGCACTAGATTGATCTTCTCCATTCCCGTTATTACTACTACTGCTAGTACTAGACAAGAGGCCGGCCATTTTGTCTCCACCAGCAAACTAACTGTTGCATCATATCATCAGCCAGTAGCGCAGCGGCGTGGGATCTGCTGGGGTGGCCCATGTTGCACACACCTTCCTTGACCTGGTGTTTATTATTTGCTCGATCTCCTGGCCCGGAGATTACTACTTGTCGTCGCCGCCTGTATTATATTATTGCGAGACAAGAAAAGGCAACCAAGTTAGAGGCAGCAGAGGCACACTCATCAATATATATACACGACGACGGAGTATATATGTATATTATTAGCACCTGCCATACTGGAGGGATCGTCTTCGTCAACCTCAATGGATGGAGCATCAGGAGCTGTAGGTGGATCGTGCAAGATGTACTGATCCGCCGAGATGTCGTCATCATCTTCCTTGTACATCGCACCAATTGCGGCCAGAACATCCAAAAGTTCCTTCCCAACTAACTCATCAACTGCGCGTGCCCATGCATGAAGAACAAGAAAATGAGGAGATGGAAATTAAAATAATTAAACCGCGCAGAGTGTAGTGCGGGAGGAACACCACCAGATCGAGCATCCCACCAGTATACGTACGTACCTCACTGTCATCTTCATGCACAGGTGGTTCTTCGATGGTGGGACAAGCAGGAGCGGCCGGCTCATCAAACAGTAGACGCTTGGCGGTGAGCGGCGGCGGCGGCGTGTCCATCGTCTGCAGACGCTTGGCCGGGGAACTTACATCATCAGTATCAAAAGTCTCGGGTCGGCGCTTCGAAGGTGTTTGCCTGGACCTGGAGGCACCAACAACCACCTCTTCTGGTGCTGCTGGTGTAGTCATAAGTACTACTGACTACGACGGCTATACTACCTGCATCTGCTGGGAAAACCACTAATTGTTTCTAGTAAACCTACAGTAAAATGAGACGCTACAGTATGAATGAATAATGGACCAACACACCTCCCGGTCCCTGTTTATATAGCTACTGTAGTGAAAGGGCCAACGGAATCTGGGAGAGAGATGGAAACAATCGTCTCATTAGGGAAGCCTCCGTGCACCATGAAAAGCACGATCGCGAAATTGCCGGGATAGTGCGCACGCGCACATATACCTAGAGAGGAACGCTCCTTGGTGGTGGAAAACGGCAGCGGTGTCAATCCTGCGTAACCTGACCCAGACGGTTACGTGTGAGGCACCCCCTCCTGCTCCTAGTACGCGCACTTAGGAATGCGGGGTCTCGGTTACACTGTGAGGATCGCTGCTTGGTGTAAAGACTAATTTAAACGAATCCATAATAACCTACAGGGGTGGACCTACATTATGCTAAGTGAGGGCTCACTCAAATTCTATAAATCAAGCTAATTAACAAAAATTCTCTATATAAAATCTTCATAAATTTCTGTATTCTCAAGGTGTGCCCTCGCTCAAATTGTGCTCTAGGTCCGCCCCTGATAACCTGCCTTTACAATCAGCACTTAACCAGTTTCAACCAGTGGCTACTGCATAGGGCAACTACGACTGGGTAACGCACTGACTCGGTTACGCACCATTTAGGCAACACCAACTCGCAGGTGCAGTAACCACTAATAGTGCGTAACCGAACGGGTGTAGGTTACTCGCCTATCACGGGGTGCTGGTGATAGGCGCACCCCGTAATGCAGTCGGTGCTATAGGAATGTTGGCATTTCTTAATCTCAACACTAGGCGCCGTGGTAACGTGAGCGTGTAAGAAACTCCCGGGTACACTGACGAGTGCGAATGAATCCGCAAGTGCACGGATACACCGTTGTAGCACTTCTCCCTAGGAGAATCAATATTCCCGTCGGGTTTCGTTCCAAGGACGGAGAGTAACCAGAGAGGGTCTATCCAAGGACACCAGCTTTCGCTGCGATAGGTCGGGATACAAGAAGCACTTCCTTAAGGGACTTAGCTCTCAAGATGCATCTGTCAGGTCTCAGTCATCCCCGCGAGGCGACAGCACATCAAGTTGCTGGCAAGCGAGCCCATCTCGGTACGTGACGTAGAGGGTTGACAAAGGGTCCAACAGGCTATCACCACTGCGGCCTATCTCTACGCTACGATCGTACGTGGTCTTCGCAGGAAAACCAAGGCCCAGACACCACGTCTGTACCCCATATAAATACTATAGTGCGGTTACGTCTGTCGACCTGCTAACTACACTATAGCAACCGTATAGATACGGTCCCATGAACAAGAGAAAGATCGGATTTAGATCATCTTATCATTCATTGAGCTACGGAGCAGAAAGGAAGCTATGGATGCAGATAAACGAGATACAGCGGACTTACTTAGCTAAACAGGATCAGAGCACGCAAACAAGTATATGAACTATGCATCTGGCTCTAAAGGATCGAAGCCTTGTGTCATGAAGAACACAAGCCTCTAACTTATGAACGAGCCACGGACACAAGAACAAACCTAGCATGCATGATGTCCACTATAGTCTAAATGAGAAATGCTGAAATACTCACTTTGATCTAAATGAAGAACAGGCATCCACGAGGACATCAACTCACTCCTCACCCATACTCTACCTCTCAACTAATCCTAATCTAGATCTCTCCTCATCACCATTCTACCATATAGAGGTGAGAATCACCTCACATGGGCAGAATTAGAGAGAGGGAGAGAGAGCTACACAAGAGAGAAGTGGAACTTGAGAGCTTGGTGGTGTGTGTGAAATGGAGCCCCTGCACTCCTATTTATAGACAAGGAGGTGGATTGCTCTGAGGCTCCAAGTGCTCCAAAACACCCTGGGATGCAGCCAAGGACCAATGAGCGAACAACACGTGGAGGGGGGAGATCAACCGACCCTAGGTCGGTTCGGCCGATCCTAGGGTCGGTCGAAACCCCTGGTCGGCCTTTTGGCTTGTGCTTCGTCTGGCTCGCTTCCATGTGGGCCCTAGTGCCTCTCCTCCGTGCATGGCACATTTCCTAGCGGTTTAGTTGGCAAAGTGGGCCCATGGATCCATGTGATGCTGATGTGGCAGTGTATGATTCGTAGAGAGTCCCTCACATGGATTGGTGACATCATGGATCCAGGAGAATCCATGTGGCAGCCCCTGATTGGCCAGCATTTGAGTGTCTTGGATTGGAGTGGAGTGAAAGTGCATGGATTCCTCCCATTTCTTATGCTAAATACCTGCATTCGAATAGACATCGACACTGGTGGAAAGTATGAGTTTAAGCTCCTATTCTAGTGTGAATGTGCAATTCATGCTCCAATTTGCAGGAGTTGACGGCCATAAAAATGGTAGATTTCAGCCGTCAACAACACCCCCACACTTGACCTTTGCTCGTCCCGAGTGAAGGGGAAACAAAACCAAGTGGGTCATGAGTACCAAAGAGTAAGACAAACATAAGAGATATTCCAAGTCATACCTTGCTCCTATGAACCTCTGTGTAGTGTCTATCATGTTCCCTTGGGTGATTGAAAAGTAGAACAGTTGTGAATCAAGTCACTTATGCACCTGATGATAAACACCTTGGGGTTTTGCAAGATTTTCATAAACAAAACTCTTGGTGGCTTCCTCATTTGATTCTCTCAGATCGCTCAATGTGTATATGTCGTCACTAAGGCATTGCCTTTCTTCATCCTACTTCTAATGATGGCTATATGTGGAGCTCAGGGTAGGATAAAGAGGAAGCATACTTGCATCACATATTTTGCAAAGTCAAAGACTGGATCCACAGAGAAAATCAAATCATCCCATCAGATCAAGATGTGCACCGGTATGGCTATGGTGTGTATGGTAAGGTGGATACTAGGCCCGGAATGGGTGCTAGATATTACCATACATATATACGGTGAGAACTGTGTGTTGGTGGTAAGGTGGACACTAGCCCCGGAATGGACACTAGTTATTACCATCAAAATTATGGAACTCCTTTCTGCATGACCATCCCTCTCCTTTTTTCCTTCTTTGTTTTGGACATCGACTATCTTTTCTTCTTTTTTTTCAGAACATGCTTTGGGCATGTGTATATATATATATTTTTTCATAGCCCATATCTCTTCCTTGAAGGATACTTTTAGAGAGAGAGGTCCTACCACATATGGAGCTTTTACTTTTGTGGTATGAATGATACAATGCTAACTTCCAGTGTAGAAGCATAGTAAGGGGAAATAGGTGGGGTGCACATAAATATGGATCATGAAAGTAATGAGAAGAATTCTCACAAGGGTCACAAAATTTGACAAGGCTCAATGTAATAACAAGCAGCATATGAGTCGAAGGTTTTTGCCTACAAAGATCATATGGCTCTAATGGGACGGAGGCATATCAAAGAGGAGCCTTTCCAAGAGGTTTTGAGTTTTTTAAAATAAACAGCCCAAGAGAATTAGTCATCAGAGCAACAGATCATATCATCTAGCTATATCATACTCGTCAATTACTTAGGTGGACATGCTTGTCCTGAAGAAGGTTATGGTTCACAAGCATCAGGTAGATAACAAGGAATAAAACATATGTAAGTCTTCTCAGGTAAAGCGAGCTGGGTGATCTTTTAGCATCATCATTCGAGTTTTAGTTCAGAGATAGACAGATATAGCTTATAAAACTCAGGAATGAAAGAGAGTGAGTTGTCGAGATGCAAACTGGTGCTATGCATGAGAGATGAACCGTGAGAGGCTCTCCACAGGAGTGAACTCGTGCGGGTCCCATTCAGGTTCTCTGTAGGTGATCGATCAGCTAGCGCGGAGTGCTCACAGTGGGTACGTATGGGAAACATCATGCTTGCATTGGGAGAGTCGTGGCTCTTCCCCCACACTGTCTCAAACCTAGATGTCCTCTAAATCAAAGAGACCAAAGTAATGACACAATGGGTGGCTGAACCGGGTTACATGACCGGTGAGCCACTTTATTTAAATCCAAATGTTTCGAACGAAATGATTAGGCGCTTACACACATGCAAAAGAAATAAATGAAATAAAGGGAAATAAAACCTAGACCTAGACTAGTGCCTAATGAACTAAAGCTGAGGCTAATCCCCACTACTCGGCATCATAGAGGGCCGCATGCCCCGTAGCCGAGAACAGTCTCCTCATCTTCGCACAAAGGCCGCGGCGAAGGTCATGCATGTCGTCTCTCAGCTCGGCCAGGTCCATCTTCTGCTCTGAGTAAGCAGTTCTGAGCTTCTCATTGCTGGCCTCCAATTCCTACATCAGCGGGGTCAGCTTCGCCACTGAGGAGAGCTTAGGGAGTTGCTCGGTTGCCTGAGTCCTCTCCCTGGACCTCCTAGTGTAGGGCGGCAGTGGCAACCTGTCGTCCAGGCCAAAGTCTTCCTCCTCATCTGGCAGAACTAGAGCTGGGCGTGCCTGAGGAGCCTTCTCCTTGGGCAGTGCCGGCTTTATGGTCACCGGCAGCTGCAGTGAAGGAGCGGACTGCGCTGAGCTCGTCTGCCCTCCAGCTAGCAATGATCCAGGTGTGCTAGGTGGAGCGAGCGGCAAACCCTTGGGGCGAAGTTGAGCTGTGGTCGGCCTGCCGTAGGGGCTGGCCGCCCGTCTCAAATGCCTCTTCCCAGGCAAGGCGGAGCACCTAGATGGCGGCGTGCCTAGAATCCTCCCACCCGGCGGGATGGTGGTGAGCGGAGGAACATCCTGGACACTGGCCACCATTGCGAGGTCCGCAGCGGGGGCGGCAACGATGGAGGGGTTGGCTCCTGCCCCGGGACCGGTGGACGAGGTGGAGCCGTCAAAGGGGACAACACTCTTTCCGGCCATGGATGCGGTGAGGAGTTGGATGATGTGGTGGAGGAGATGGATCTCGCGACGCGAAAACTCATCGGGCGGCAGAGAGAAGGTTTCTGGAGGAGAATGAGACGCACACGCGAAAGAAGAAGGGGAGGGGCGACACTAGGGTTTCGGCCGAACCAGGGTTCGGCCGGCCCCAGGTGGGTCCCTCTGGCCCTCCCCTTTCTCGTGTGGGCTCTAGCAAGTCTCAGGATTGATGGCCCAGGTGGATTGCCCGAGATGGAAAGGTTGGCTTAGGCTTAAGGCTAGGATAAGGTTGAGGTTGAAAATCCATCCTCCACTATATACCAACCTTGGATAAGCCATGATATAACCATAGAGAATCTGGGGGAAATCACCTTGGCGACATACTCAATTCATCAAAAGTGTAGGCACCTTTGACGGTAATCATGAAGCGTTCGTGTCGCCACAATGGTGCTGCCTTCCTGTGGTCCTTTGCCTACTCCTCTTTATTGGCAATCTCTTTCTCTTGCATGACTATGGTCCACAAGATACCCGAAGGATAATTCTTCCCGGGGAAACGAGATGAGTCCCAAGAGTACTCAAGATGCGGGTGTCTTGCGATCTCCTATCTCAACTTATGACCATCTCCTTGCAGATAATGTTGATGTAACGATAAGCTCTGATCTGCAAGGGTAGTGCCTATACGAACTCGAGCCCAAAAAGGTATATCGAGGCTGAAGGCAAGCATGATCATCCCAGAGAGGTCGAGGCTTTCCCTGAGGTGGTCACGGGACTCGAGGACTATAGCACTGGGGTCACGGAACTCGGAGACGAAAAGATCGAGCACTAAGGCTAGTGGTTCACCAATAGGTACCGATCTCCGAGTGAACTCAAGCTCAGAAAGACATTCGGCCTTCAAAGAGGATAGAGCATGGACTTCCGGAGGCTGGTGTTCGATCAGAAACCAGAGTTCGGATGAAGAACGAGATTTTAACTCGCTCGTGCCTTAGGCAGAGGGTTCGATGTTCTCATTGGGGCGATGAAAACATTCCGAAGTCTGGCCTAAGCTTCCAATGGGGGGTTATGGATAAACTGGAAAGTGCACCTCCCATTGGGCTTCGATCAAGTTAGGCATAAGATTTGAAGTGCAAGCTTCTCTTGACTGATCAGCATCGATCGATGTGCTCGAGATAAAAAGTGAATGCACTCCATTCGATCGGTAGATGATCATGTTTCTTCGGTCTGATGGATGAATCCAATGGATTATAAAGCAGTGACCGATGTCTTGGTTTATACGAAACTTTAGTGCAAAGCACTTCAGCTCAAACCTTGACGTAGAAACACGATAAGCCTCTCAGACCCTCCTTAGAAGATAGTAGTGAGGATCGAACAAGTCATCCTGGTCGGGAATGGTCGTTCTTTCCGGACTACTTTCTCCGTCCTCCCACGAGACAAAGTCTCGGGGAGAAGGACTAAGAAGATGCACGAGAGGGGAACCCAAGGGTAGATCTCGCGCCACAAAATCTTTCCCTTAGATTCCTGCTATTCAGGAATGACATCTTCAGCCAGAGTTCAGAAAGAGTGGATATGAAATCTCGGACTTGGCTGATGATGGATCTAGGTGGCTCAACATTTCCTCTGGTGGGTGCCTCATTGACCGGGATGCAAAGGGAGCTGAAATCCCGGAGGTTATCCACGATCTCTTTTGCCTTGACAGTATTTAGGTGCACAAAGGATCCTCCCGAGAGAGCATTAAGCCTCATGGCATTATCCTTCCGCAATCCAAACCAGAAGTGCTGAAGCAACATCCAATCTGGAATGTAGAGGACTGGGCAATCTTCCACCGCGGAGGCGAAACGATTCCATGCCATTCCTAGTGATTCCTCCTCACATTGCTTGAAACAGAGAATCTTGGTGCGTAACGAGATGACACGTCGAATTGGGAAGAAGTGGGAGCAAAAAGCTGCTCTCAACCTTTCCCAAGTAAGGTAGTCTCTACCAAAACAACGGTGCCAATCCTGTGCTTCCCCGGAGAGGGATAGCGGGAAAAACTCTCTTTTCCAAGCATCCGGTGATTCTTCGGTTTTACCCTGAGTTTTAATGAGACGCTCGTAGTCTCTCACATGATCAAAGGGGTTCTCATGACTTAACCCCGAGAAGGATAGGTCAATCCCGTGCTTCCCCGGATAGGGATAGCTTCATGAGAGAGGGGCGAAGCCTATAGCCAGATGTAAGAGTGGGTCTTGACGAAGATGGCTCTGAAGGTTCACTCCTCGAAGGCGGAAGGTGTTTACAAGGATAACCTTCCATGGGTAGCGGGGGTAGAGGTAGAAGTAAAGAAAAACAAAAAGGGAGATCTCAAAAAGGGTAACGGGGGTGAAGGTAGAAGGAAAAGGAAAAAGATAAATACGAGGATAGACGGGCTCGAAGGTTAACAACAGCCGTCCCCGGCAACGGTGCCAGAAATGCTTGTTGGCGTTTCTTAATCTCAACACTAGGCGCCATGGTAGCGTGAGCGTGTAAGAAACTCCCGGGTAGACTAACGAGTTTGAACAAATCCGCAAGCGCACGAATACACCGTTGTAGCACTTCTCCCTAGGAGAATGAGTATTCCCGTCGGGTTTCGTTCCTAGGACGGAGAGTAACCAGAGAGGGTCTATCCAAGGACACCAGCTTTCGCTGGGATAGGTCGGGATACAAGAAGCACTTCCTTAAGGGACTTAGCTCTCAAGATGCATCTGTCAGGTCTCAGTCATCCCCGCGGGGCGACAGCACATCAATGTGCTGGCAAGCGAGCCCAACTCGGTACGCGACGTAGATGGTTGACAAAGGGTCCAACAGGCTGTCACCACTGCAGCCTACCTCTACACTACGATCGTACATGGTCTTCACAGGAAAACCAGGGCCCAGACACCACGTCTGTACCACAGATAAATACTATAGTGCGGTTACGTCTATCAACCCGCTAACTACACTATAGCAACCGTATAGATACGGTCCCACGAACAAGAGAAAGATCGGATTCAGATCACCTTATCATTCATTGAGCTACGGAGCAGAAAGGAAGCTATGGATGCAGATAAACAAGATACAGCAGACTTACTTAGCTAAACAGGATCAGAGCACGCAAACAAGTATATGAACTATGGATCTGGCTCTAAAGGATCGAAGCCTTGTGTCACGAAGAACACAAGCCTCTAACTTATGAACGAGCCACGAACACAAGAACAAACCAAGCATGCATGATGTCCACTATAGTCTAAATGAGAAATGCTGAAATACTCACTTTGATCTAAATGAAGAACAGGCATCCACGAGGACATCAACTCACTCCTCACCCCTACTCTACCTCTCAACTAATCCTAATCTAGATCTCTCCTCATCACCATTCTACCACATAGAGGTGAGAATCACCTCACGTGGGCAGAATTAGAGAGAGGGAGAGAGCTACACAAGAGAGAAGTGGAACTTGAGAGCCTGGTGGTGTGTGTGAAATGGAGCCCCTCCCCTCCTATTTATAGACAAGGAGGTGGCTTGCTCCGAGGCTCCAAGTGCTCCAAAACACCCCGGGATGCAGCCAAGGACCAATGAGCGAGCAACACGTGGAGGGGGGAGATCAACCGACCCTAGGTCAGTTTGGTCGATCCTATGGTCGGCCGAAGCTCCCGTCCAGCCTCTTGGCTTGTGCTTCCTCTGGCTCACTTCCATGTGGGCCCTAGTGCCTCTCCTCCGTGCATGGCACGTTTCCTGGCTATTTAGTTGGCAAAGTGGGCCTATGGATCCATGTGATGCTGATGTGGCAGCGTATGATTCGTCGAGAGTCCCTCACATGGATTGGTGACATCATGGATCCAGAAGAATCCATGTGGCAGCCCCTGATTGGCCAGCATTTGAGTGCCTTGGATTGGAGTGGAGTGAAAGTGCATGGATTCCTACCATTTCTTATGCTAAATACCTGCATTCGAATAGACATCAACACTGGTGGAAAGTATGAGTTTAAGCTCCTATTCTAGTGTGAATGTGCAATTCATGCTCCAATTTGCAGGAGTTGACAGCCATAAAAATGGCAAATTTCAGCCGTCAACAAGGAACAATGCTGCAACCGTCGGTTCACCTTTTTCCTCCGTCCCCGCGCCTCTGCTAGGAGCTGATTTCTGCCATTTCTGCCCACGCGGAAGAAGCAGGTGAGATCAGATGTGGACAGGTCGTTGACGTCCCCAGCTCTCCTGTAGCTTATCCCAGAGCTGGTCGTTGGCCTTCCCCTCCTATTGAACGATCCTTTCCAGACTCTCAACCATTGAGAGGAGATGAGCTGCGTAGACTTGGATGTGCGAGTTAATAGGCGGATCCACCCACTCTATGTAGCCACAGTCATTCACCTGCAGGATGAGACAAGATACGAGTCAAGGCAAGTGCATGCCGATCGATCCGGTGTACTAAACAAAAGATGCATGGAAGGGTACTGTGTTATTAGAAGAAATTAAGTTTCGGGAGCTTTCCATGAAGCGAGGGCAGTGGAAGAAACGACGCCCCCAGACGATGTAGCCGACGTAAGTTTGGACGATGGCGTCCTCCTGGTGTATGCATTGAGGCCAAGGATGGGGTCGGTGAGGGTAGTCTCGAAGAGGATTGTTGTCGGTGTAGTAATGCCTACGGCTGATTACTGCTTGGGGTGGGGGCGGACGTGGTTTTCTAGGACCGCCCCATTCCACAGCTTTCCCTCCCATTGTCGCCTTGCTCTCCTTGGAGGAGCTGCTCAAAGGCTGGGGGTGCAACTTCTTTGGCATTCCGTTAGTTGCCATAGCACAGGGAGCAGGCCGTGATATCTTTTTTCTTTTCTTCTCTCACGAGAGGGAATGGGGGTTTGCCTCTTACTATTAACAACGACCCCCGGTACTTGAGGGCCGAGGTTCTTGCCGCAAAAAAAAAATAATAATAGTGTGGCAGTCGTGCGCGCAATCCGGCGTCGAAGCCGCCATGCTTGGAATGTAATCTGCTGCTCGGCTGGTGGTATGGAAGGAGATTGCTAAGTGGTTTTGCCGATCAACATGAGATGCTGCTGCGAGCCAGAAGAGCAAACCATTTATTAGAAACCCCGAAACGGCCGCGCTTGGCGTCTCCTCCTTTCGGTAATTTCGGTATCGTGCTTTCATTTCACGTTGTGCTTTTAAAAATATCTAAACCTGCGCCTAGTTTGTCACGCACGATCCATGGTGCGTAACCTGCACCACAAGGTTAGGCACGATCCTTTAGGGTTGACGACAGTGACCACAGCATGGATCCAAACACCATTTTGTTACTCGAGTCGAGTGAGAGTAATCATATCTTTGCCCACCTTTAACACTAATTCAAGTATTAGTAATTAATTAACACTAATTTAAACCAATACAACTTCTGTCAAAATCACTCATGAAAGGCATTCATTTCATCTCCATCATATCCTGCCCAAAATGTCCATCATCTGTTAATTACTTCATTGCTACAGAGATAATTCCCAAAACCAATACAACCGAGCGGGTCCATGATTGAAAAGTTCAGGGAAAGCAGTGCCAAAGCACAAGTCTCCTATAGTAAACCATATAGAAGCAAACCCGCTACTCACAAGATTTCGCTCAAACCTCAGCGAGTCATATCTGCAAATCTCATCGTCCACCAAATATCAACAATCAATATCAGCTGCCACTTGATCTTCCTGCAATCTCCACCAATGCAGAGGCAAAAAGTCACTATAGTAGCATTAATTAATATTAACATAAGGCTCCAGTGGCCCTGGAAAGTCTACTGAAAAGCTCTCTCAAATCCCGCGGCCACGCGCAGGAAATCACCTAGTTAAATCTATTAACGGCCTCCAATATCATCATCATCCTCCAATACTGGACTATTTAATTCGGGATACCTAAAATCTTCGGAATAACATGTATTCTTAGCCTTTCTCACCTATATAGAAAAAACAAATAGTCAGTTGTAAACTGTGCCAGCAAGTCCTATATGCAAACAAATAAGGGTATAGTTACCTTCAGGCTTCGAAGACATGTAAAAGATCTACAGCCGACTGTGCTAGGACCCTCAACTGCCCTTAAATCCTTAGCATGCCAAAGAGTAAAACTAGGTTCACCGATAGGTGGTGCTATAAACGGATGATCCAGCCAATCCAGTAAATACAACTGTGTAGATGGCACATGGGTAAGTGATGAATTAAAATGAATAAATAAATAAATAAAAGGTAGGGGAACAGAGTTCTTGATTGGTACTACATAATTATTACCCCGAGAAAATAGGTGGATCCTGTTACAAAGGGCACACCACGTCTGTCTGTACACCTCTGTAATATTTTGGCACCATTTCTAAGTTCTTCCAAAATGTAGCCTACCCAGTCGTAGGTCATTATATTATTAACATCAAGGCAAACATCTAACAATCCTTTGTTTACGAAGGCAAATGTTGTAGGAGCAAAGATTCTGTGTACCAAAAGTAAAGTCCAACAGGTGACAAAAACGTCATCATCACGGCCGTCAAGGATTCTGTCTATTATGTGATGGTTCCAGTTTTTCTTGTCGAGAGGCATGCCGAAGCATGTTTTGAAGTAAATAGTAGACTTCTCATTGTATATCTCCACCACTTGCTTTCCCTTGTATGGTAAACTAGTCAATCTACAAAGACTTCTCCGATTCATAGGGATGCATTCGCCATTACCAAATTTGAAGCACAAATGTTTCAAATCAAGGTGCAATAGCATCCAAACTCCAAGTTCCCCGAGTGGGTTGCTAATCTTCAAATCCAAATAATTACCAAAACCAAATTTTTTTAGTTTGGCCACCTGATTGGGATTCAACTTTCTTGTGATATCAATCACACTTCTTGGACTACACCTACTACTCATATTTCCAAAAACATAAGGTGGTTGATGCAATGTACGAAAGCAACAAAGGAATATGGGGCAGATGATGAGATTGTGCTAGTGTTTACAGATAACCGAGGCACGAAGAATGGAACTAGGATTAGGTGGGAGACGAAGGAAAATCTCAACAAGGACTTCATCTGGCAATAGGCAGATACTATAACCAGAATGGTTCCTGATGTCAGCCACCAGATGAACTGTACCCTGTAAAAGTGCAACTGACTCGGTAAACCACAGTAGAAATGCATCTAACTCGGTAAACCACTATAGAAATGATGAGTTGTATGTTGTAACACGTAGGGAGACAAAAAATATCATAATATGTGATCATATGTGTAATAATATTATTGAATGCGGCAGTTTTAGAGCAACAATAACTTAAAGGTGATATATAAACTGATAATACATGATAATTATTCAAAGACAGAATGATAATATTTTAAAAATGAGTATAGGTACCAACATCGGAATATTTATTGCCCTTCCCACTCATCTTATTTGCAAGTAGATGCTCCACTCGTACCCACTGTATTATCCACTGCCCTGGTAGCATGTTATAGTGATTCTGTAGTACGTACAAACAGCAATAATAAAAATGGACATCCAAACAATTTGACCACTAAGAACAACATTATCAAAAAGGGATGGAGAGACAGCCAGAGACTAGCTACATTCAGAAAAAAAAGGTCAATGGTAATTATATTAACGGGTTTCTTGGGCTTCTAATTGCTTGTTGTCCAGCATGCAAGTTGTCAGCAGTACACACATCATCAACCGTAGTAGGCAATTAGCAAGCCTAGTTGCAATTATTCTTCCATGCTACTTGTTTGGATCACCTCTCATACCTAGCAAGCATAGGTAATCTCTATATGTTGCATTGTACCAAGGAAAGGTAAACGTTAGGTGTAGAAATTTTTTAAAATCCCGCACCCTAACCATAACACATAATGGAAAGTCGTCCTCGCAGGAAATATCACACGGTACCAAATGATGGAGGAAATACAGGTGTGGAGTGGTTGGGTAAACAAAAAGGCAAATCATATAATCATTCACATGAGAAAGAGAGATATGACCTCGAAATTTTTCCCTCTCTTTCTTTTCACCTTCCCGGCAAGTACTGGATCCTTACTCCAGCCGCTTTCATCTGCCGACGACTGTGTTCCGACGTTGATGGTGGTCCATACCATGTCATCCTCCATCATCAATCTACTACACAGCACTAGGAATAAAAATGGAAGGATGGAATCCCTTATTTCTATTTATAAGATGAACTGGGAAATAACCAGATATAAAAACGGTTAGGGTTTCAGTTTGGGTGGCTGCCGGGGGCTCTAATCACCAGCGGCCTTAGAAAAGGGAGGTGGGCCGGAGGTAGGCCTAGTGGTGGACTGGTGGAGACGGGTTGTGGGGTAGAGGGGACGTCACCGGCGGGGGTCAGCAGCTGGACGTGGTGGTCGGTTGAGTTAGGAATGAAGCAATCGGGTGCTTCTGCCCTACTCTATATGCGTTGGAGTTGGAGAGGGAAACGAGAAGGAACCGCTGACAAGTGGGCCTACACCACCCAGTCGTGGTTGCAGCACGGATGGTGCTTAACCGATCTCGTGAATGTAACGCGCACATTCGTAACCACTGCCTACATTCCACGAACCGAGATGGCGCAGGTAACGAGCAGAATCGACACCACCCAGTCAGGGGTTACCTGCACCCGCTTGGTTACGCATAATCGACACGACCCAGTCGGGGTTGCAGCACGCAGACACCATGGCTCGTGCGTAACCGCTGAGGCGAGGGTTACGCAGGTTCAACACGACCCAGTCGGTGGTGTTGCAGGAGCCATGCAGCATGGATGGTGTGTAACCTAGCCGGTCCAGCAGCTTACGCGCATAATCGACACCACCCAGTCGGGGTTCCAGTATCCGAGCGAGTGCAGGTTACGCGTCGAATCGACATGACCGGATGCAGCATGGATGCTTGCGTGACCATGCCTGTCAAGGTTACACATACATCTGAAGCCTATTTGTGCGTAACACAGTCGATGTTGTAGGAACAATGTAGCCTGGCTGGTGCATAACCATGCTGGTGCGTAACCTAGTGTCTTGTTAGATGTAACAAGCAACTATAACCCAGAGTTAGTCAATCATAGAAGCACGAGATCGCGAAATTGCCGGCGGCGTCGGGCATATATATAGAGTGCGAGTTAGCATCGTAACTGGAACTCGCATGCATGGAAAATCGGTGTCCATCCTGCGTAACCGGGGCACCATGAAGGTTATGCCGGTCGGACAACACTAGAGACATTGCTCGTTTGTAACCGAATGGGTGCAGGTAACGCGCAGAATCGACACTAAGGTGAAATTTTGAAAGACACTAAGGTGATTGCACGCCAACATTCTTTCAAATGAGATTACACATTGGCGGGAATATGGCAGTTGACTCGAAAGGAAAAGTCATATCTATCGAAGGCATGTCTCTGTTCCACCCATTACACAGTTGCTTACAATACCATCTAAGGCCTCAGCCAATGCAAGTCATTCTCATGAAACCAGAATTGTACGTAGTAGACAGCTATAATCGACGCCGACCCAAGTGTTGCTTCAATGATTTCGGGAGCTCTGCATGGCAACATTTGCAAGAACGAATATTAGTACGGTTTTGAGTATTTCTATA
Organism: Cenchrus fungigraminus; assembly: GCA_036936925.1. NCBI lineage: Eukaryota > Viridiplantae > Streptophyta > Magnoliopsida > Poales > Poaceae > Cenchrus > Cenchrus fungigraminus. The sequence goes on along the minus strand of CM072775.1, from coordinate 6,560,909 downwards.
TATAAATCAACAAACTCAACGAATTAGTAATATTAGATCCATGATCCGTCCAAATTGCTCATGAAGTGTAGGATGTATAGTTATAATCGACGCCAACCCAAGTGTTCCTTCAATGGTTTCAGGAGCTCTGCAAGGTTTAGTGTATGTATGCGTGATCATTTGCCAAAAGTACAAAGTGTGCCAATAAATTGTTTTGTTTGTTGACACATTATCGATTATTAGGATTTCTTCCTCTCTGTTGTAACAGATAACATAAAAGATTATGTACCTATGATCTGAAAGTGGATATTGCTCCTTTGACAGATCCATCGGGAAAATTGGGTTGTCAATACTTGCCCATATTTGTTGCATAAAAAATCATAAATGGGCAATAGAATGTGAAGATTGTACCCCCATTTGTTATTCAGAATATAGTTTCGAGCAATCAGATGAGGTGCTCTCCCTTGCAGACTTGTCATGAATATTCTCCTAGTCCATGGGATCAAATTCCTTCTGGCAAATGATGTTTTCTTGGTTACCCTGACCAAGATTTCTTGGTGATGTAGCCTAAACAAATTATGTAATTTGATTTCCAAAAACAATATATATATCCAGTCAATGTTTCTACCTTTGTTGGTGTTCTCTGGTAATTGAGGTCCTGAGAAAGAAAACTCGAACCATTTGGAGAAGCTCCATTTACCTATTGATGGGACATGCATGCATAGAGAACAATAATTTATTTCTTATACAGGCAGGAGAGGTGTCTAAGAATAATAACGTAACTTGTGACAGTTTTTTTTATCTGTGGAACATAAACTAACTTGTGGTTGTTAATATATCATATTCATGTCAATCCAGAAAGTAATCAAAGGAATATCAATCAATACAATTAATGCATAAGACATGACCTCGCATGTGAATTTAATACCCTCAAATCCCTTAAAAATTGTATTGCACTTTCCAGTGGTGTCCCTCTCTGAAGTTGCCACCGTTTTGCCAAAGTCGTTTGCATAACAAGTATCATCAATATTTCTCAGCTGCAATACAAAAGTAAAATAACAATGTGAACAGTCAATGTTAGTCATTATACTATCTCTATATGTATTCATCCAAAAAGTTGAATTATATTTCTCAAAAAAAAAGTTTAATTATTATGTTACTGCAGTTACCAGCAGGTTTTTGTGGGAAGCCTCTAGTTCAAGTCATAGTGCATTGCTCCATAGTGAAAACCGAGGTTCACCAATAGGTGGTGTGATAGAACTACTCTTCAGCCAATCAAGGCAATATAACTGCATGCTCTCAAAAAGTTGAAAGAAATTATCACAGAGCTGTGATAAAATGGCAAGATCAGAAAGCGCTATTTATATTTCTTACTCCAAGGAGATATGTGGATCCATGAATATAGTTGGCACCCTTGTGTCTCTTCTTAATGTTTAATGCATTCGCACCACGTTTAAAATTGTATATAAGGTAGCCAACCCAGTCGTAGTTCATCAAATTATTTATGTCTTGACACACTTCCAAAAATCTTGTACTAATGTATGCACCTGTATCAGGAGTAATGATCTTGTCAACAAGAAGTAAAGTCCAACAGGTGACAAAAAGGTCATCAGCTGCACCATCTCTGATTTTGGCCTCTAATGTTCTTCCCGAGATTTTATGGCTTCCTTTAGTAGAAACTCCTAGCTTTCCTTTCAACTCACTTATGCCATTATATTTAGAAGTGTTCTCATGTATTGGTTTGCCTCTGCATGGTAAACCAGACAACCTTGAAATGCTAATTGGACTTAAAGGGATTTGTTTACCATTGCCAAAATCAAAGACTTCCTTTTTTGTATCATAGTGCCACAGCATCCACACCCCTAGGTTCAATAGGGGAGATTCAATCACCATACTCAAAAAAATGACCAAATCCAATGTCTTTGATCTTTTCAATCTGTTGTGGTTTCAAGCCACCGTTGACATTGATCACCATTTTCGGTGAGCACCTAGTGCTTATCCGCTTCTTATGGAGGAAAAAACAAAACCATTAAGTCATCAGTGTAAGGTATAGTAGACCAAAACCAGGTAATAAAAAATCAAGATGTCAGCATACCACAGCACTGTTTGCTGCCGAGACCACACCGCCATCCATTTCTGAAGGAGTAACACCATAATATTGCTTCCTCTTTCATTTTGTGTTCCTGATGATTGTTTCTTCTGGAAGTCCAGATGCGGTGCCCTCTGAGTCACACTTGCCATCTTCACTGACAGATGCTAGTTGGTCAACACTCTTTAACAATGTCAATGGATTTTGTGGATGTGTCTGCATTTTCCTCTCTGTAAATCGACCCTTCTCTACTGTACAATGAAGATATGTCATGAGTTTTATTAGCAGGTGCATCCAGTTGCATGGTCCGAGTATAAACAGTAGACGTATACATACTCACCCATAGTGTTTTTCACCGATTTCTGTTTGGGATCTGTTGTAGTTTCCCCAATGGTTCCAGCTTTGTTGACCAATTTATTTGTGTTCTTGTTAATAGATAAATCCAGACGAGTTTCACCATCAGTTGTGACGGGAAAATCGAAACCTCAAGAACAAATAAGTACACTATAGGAAAAGGCTACAGAGAATCATATAAACAACTAGACTGCTCAAGTGCTGTGATAGAATTTCATGCAACGCGGTCAACTCCTACTATTCTTTTTATTTGCGAGGAAAACTACGTACTATTCAATAACTTATCCGATGAAAATAAAAGGAAAAATCAAAATTGAAGAAACTCAGCCTTTGCCATAGAAAATACCAAGACTCCAAATTGGATAGATACTCTATAAATTTTTAGTAAATTCTCTAAATTGGATACTCTATAAAATTTTCTAAAAAATTAATAAAACTGATTTACAACCAATTATTATAGAGATTGAATTAACATAAAAGTGACTAAACAGTAATTAGCAAGATGATAAATGCCGCACTAGTTCAGATGGTTAAGGAATTGATTTGCACCAAATTATGGGATGAATGCCACACTTTTGCAAGACTTGAGGAGATGAAAAATACACTTTTTCCCCACGAAGGTGAGAAGGGAGCCTACATCTTGTACATAACACTGAACTATTTGATTTTGCGATTCGGCAGATTGAATATCAAACCTTTTATGTATTTTCTAAGATGATGAGTTGCAGTCGATGCATCGCTAACTTCGTCTGTATCATACTCCTCATCTGTTCAGAAGATTCATCGTATTCGTATGATTCATCAGTGGATGCGTCCTGTGCTGTGTACACCTGCTCTTTACGCCTGTCGGCGGCGTCCAATTTTCTTGTCTTGTTTGTGATTCCGAATCGACGTAGTTCATGGGATCGCAGGGTTTTCTATTCTTCGTTCTTGCCATCAACCAATATTAATCTACGGAAACATAGATCTGTTAGTGGCAATAGTACATAAGGAGCTGGAAGGAGATATACTTACGGCGAACAATGAACTCTCAGTAGATAATAGCAGTACTAGTTTCGATGTCTGCAAGGCACCCAACTGCCAAGATGAGTCGTCGGGACACAGCTTTGATAATAGCAAATATACCCACCCGGAATTATTATGGGAATTTGAGGGGAAGAAAAATAGACAAGCACGCTGGAGTACGTACGAAATTGAAAAAGGAATATCAACCCAGTAAATAGTATCCTTGTTATTATTACTTGAGGTTACCATAAAGCCTGCCAATGGTACAACTACTTTAATTCTAGCATGAGGTAGTACGTGATAATATTGGCACGTCACATTCACTGCCACAAATGTCTATACGAACTGGCAGGGATGCTTTCCTTGGTACCCCACTTTCGCACGTTCCCCGTGCCACGGCCCTGTGCGGATGGTTATGCCGTGCCATCCTCATCGTTCCGTCTCGCACGGGGAACAAAACTACAAAAGCATGCATGATCGGCTACGGGAGGGCGGGAATTGCTGCTGGAGAGTTAATTTACTTTTCCAAAGAAGATCGTGACTCGCGAGATGATTGCTACCGTTACACGTCATTTGGATCGGCTCGCATCTCCAAAACTCTTGTCGGTTTCCTGACCTCGTGGTTAAAGAGAAACTGAAACTCCTGTACCTGGCACTGAGGGTGAGGGCGACGGTTCCGTCTACGGAGTGCTGCCCCTCACGCACCGTCACCCGACGCCCACACGCCCGTCCTCCTGAAGTCTGTCTATAGCCTTTATCCACTGACGCCTACGGAGGACCTTCTTGAGATCGTGATTGCTCTCTTTCTCTCGTCAGTTTAGAGGTCGAGCACCGAAAGCCACCGGGAGGAAGGTGCTTCCCCCATCCGATGCCCGCCGAGATGGATTGAGGATGCTCATGCTCCGCGTAGCGCATCCCAGCACGACACTCCAGATCCTCGAGGGTGATGATTTACCGGCACCACACGCCAGTGAGGTCGTGATGTTCGTTTCGTTCTTGATGGCAGGACTTGTCCTGCCATTCTCCGATTTCTTCATCGCCGTGCTCACCTTCTACAGGGTGCACCTGGTGCAGCTCCATCCCAACTCCATCATTGTGCTATCGGTTTTCACCTATTTATGCAAAATGTTCGTGGGTGTCCCTCCCTGCCTGGAGTTGTTCAGGTGCTTCTACACCCTGCAATGTAACAAATTCTCAAGGGAAGACAACAAGTTGATCGGCTTCTTCAAATTTTGGCTGCGGGACACCGCCTCCAATCGGTACATCGAGCTTGAAACAACGGATCTCTGGGGTTCGTGGCGCTGCAACTGGCTGTACGTGAGGGCCGACTCCGCCATAGACGAGCTTCACTTGCCGACGGGACGGCCTGAGCGGTTCCTACTGTGGCGCTCTGTTCCAGGCGAGACGCCCGCAACGAGGGCCCTCGAGTCTAGCATCCGGGAGCTACGCGGCTTCGGATTGACTGGCGCCATGGTGATGGCCGATGCCCTAAGGTGGCGGATTAGTCCTCTATGCCGACGAGACCACATTGCGTGCTCTTGCACCGGCTTCTTCGCAGACCACACGCCTACTTTACCCGGCGGTAACGATCCTGTTCGAATCATTTCATGAAGATTGTTTTGAAAATTTTATTACGTATTGACCATTATTGGTTCGTGATCTTTTTTAATACGCATCATAGCGAAAGGTCGGATGGAAGAACCCGACCTAGAGTTTTTGATGCGTGACCTTCTTCCGACACATCTGGCCGACACGGCCCCTCCAGATGACGCACTTCGCCTCTGTGCCGTTGATACGTCGGAACGACGCCAGCGCATGAACCGGAACCCAGAGGTGGACGCCATCAGCGCTTCAGAGTCGAGGATGCACCAACCACTTGTGATCAGGGAGGGCGTTGCCGCTGGGGGACAAGACTGGAAAGCCTCGACCGTTGAGAAGAACGAGCCCACCCCGAGACTCGCACTGATGGGGGCTACAGGGACAAGCAGCTCCCACGCCGCAATGACTTCTGCCCCTGCCTCTCGCGATGAGGAAGGGAGGAAAGCCGCGTGCGTCACAGAGCATCGGGACACTGGCATTGAGGCAGTGACCATGCTGTGCCATGCCTTGCGGGAGAGGCTGGCAGGCCTCTCCCAAGCTTTCATGTGCATCACCGACGTCCTCCAAGTCCACGGGCTTCCACCCACCCTGTCCTCCCGCTCTCTAGAGGAGGGCCATACTAGCGGGTCCGTCAACCACGAACTGATGAGCCAGCTTGTGCGGGCAAACGCCGAAGAGGTGGCCAACTACCAGGCCGTGGTGCCAGGTTCACCAGCCATAAAGGACGACGCCGAGACGAGGTAACTTTTTCCTTTTCAATGAAACTTCTTTGATTCCCTCCTACTAATTAAAACCACAATAGCTGAACACCCAGGTAGTAACTTTTTTTTGCCTCTGATGTTCCTGTATCTTTTTAAGTCGTACATATATTCCCTTGAATCATCAAACATCTATATATCAAGGAATATCGGACTTGCCACTCCAGGAACACGGCGTTCCATTTACACTAGATAGCTTTATAACTGGTAGATTTATAATTGAGATCAAGATTCATGACATGAAAATTGCAAAACATGTAAGCAACTACTACCTGCATTTTGCATTTTGTTTTGTGTGAGCACTGGAACAAATTATCCATCACTGTTCAGTAGAAGCATCTTTAGCTTTATAATAAAACTACTCCACAAAACTAACAAACATTCACTCCAATAGGCCACATCATTTGGCTTCATAATAAAACCACTGATTGATATTTGACGCCCATAGTGTGAGTGTATTCTAATTTGAACAAGATTTAGACAAGCACTTGAGATGAGGGTCAATTCATGGTCTAGGAACTCGCTATAGCTTGTTACATCCAACAAGATACTATGTTACGCACCAACCAGGCTACATTGTTCATGCAACACCGACTGTGTTACACAGAAATAGGCTACAGATGTACGCGTAACCTGGATCGGAATGGTTACGCAACATCCATGCTGCACCGGTCGTGTCGATTCTGTGCGTTACCTGCACCCGCCCAATCGATTACTAGTACCTACTATATGTGAATCGATCTAATCTTAATTCAGATATACTTATTATCCTCTGATCACCTTAGGAAACTGAGGTTGGAGTCTCAAAAGTGGACATTCAAGCACGCACAAATCAACAAGGAAAATCTCCTTCTACCCAAGGAGGACAAAAAAGAGACAAGTATGGAGATACACGGCTCGTGAGTATCTGGCACCACCTTGGTTACACACGTGGACGCCTGGGATACACGGCTGGTGAGTAACCGGCTTGGCGCTGCCAAAAAATAGGACTCGGTTACCCACCTTTAAGACTGCTGGCTGCATGGTGCAACACTGGCTGGGTTACGCACGGAGTCGGTTACGCAAATCAGTCGTGTCGATCCTGCACGTCACCTGCATTCGGTCGTGTCGATTCTGCGCATCACGTCAGCTCGGTTACGCACCGTTCGGCTACGCACCATCCGTTCTGCATGGCGCGTGCAACACCGACTGGGTCGTGTCGATTCAGCGCGTACGCACCGTCCGTGCTGCTTGATGCAACACCACCGGTTCCAGATGTATGCGTAACTGGAACCCGCTCATACCCGCACGGACTTGGTTACGGTCGTATTGATCCTGCGTGTCACCTACACCAGCTTCGGTTACGCACGGTTCGGCAACGCACCATCCGTTCTTCATGGCGCGTGCAACACCGACTGCGTTGTGTCGATTCAGCGCGTAACCTGTACGTTCGTGCTTATTGATGCAACACCGACTAGGTCATGTCTATTCAACATGTAACCTGATCAGGTTACGCACCGTCCATGCTGCTTTATGCAACACCGACTGGGTTCAGCACGGACTCGCGGTTACCCACCAGACAATCAATGTAACAATTGTTAAATAAAGTTTTTGTGATGTCACTATTTAAGGCAACTGAGAAGAATAATTCAAAGAAGTTCTTCCATATTAAAGACAGCAGCTAAATAAAGTTCTCATGGATGAATGTGAAAGGTTCAGCAACACACATGAATATGAAAGGTTCAACAACAAGTAATGAGTACTCTTACTAAAACAAATTACATAACACAAGATAACTTGGTAAGGCATACCAATGGTGCTCTGCCTGGAAGCGAATTGCACCGACAACTCCATTCTCATTCATGGAACGCACAGGACCAGCGATGCTGATAAGACACTGCTCAACCTCCGAAACAAGGAACTGTAACTTCTCAGCAAGGTGCTCTCCAGAAGGATGTCGGTGAAGCAAACGAGAATGTAATCCAATAATCCTACGCAGGCCTTGAAGAGTGTTGTCCAAATAAGAACAGATACTATTTCCTAGGTTACCGAAAACCTGGAGATCTGAACCAACATTGACAACCCTTTCCTTGGCCAACAGGTAAGCTTGATGGTTGACATCTCCAATTTGCACATTGTAATTCACACAGAGAGACAGAAGTGAAGTATATATTGCAGATTCTGTGGCGGCAGCAACAGATGAACAAACAAGTCCTGAAGGTCAGAACCTCGAGGGGGTTACACCATCATTTCCCGCGAAATCAAAGAAACCTTTGTGACGATCACCTCTACTCTGAATTAGGAAAAGAGGAGGACTGTAGCCCACGATACCAACAACTCTGTTCAGCATCATTCGAACACCTCCACTCCAATTGACAGAGTAATCCTGCAGAACATATGAACCAGAAAACATTAATAAATATAAAAAAATAGAAATTCATATGAGCAACGAACCAGAGACACTAGAACATCCGTAGAACAGAGTATGAAAAAACTAATTAAGATATAAAAAACTAAAAGTACGTACATTTCTATTGGGTAGGTTGAATCCTTCTCCTTGGAGTACATTGTCAATAATTTGGTGATTGTTCATTGCATGAAATGCATTTGTTGCCTGGTTTAAATCAAACATACCACATGCGTGCATCGTCTGCAGCAAACCAAGACATGTAGTTGCAGAACTAATAATAGCTTCATCAACTGCAACAGTTTCCATCCCTCGGATCCTATGTGTAAAGAAGAATGAAGCATCCAGGATCAAGTTCACGATGGCAAGAGCATGCGCAGATATATCTTCGAATATGCTTTTACCCTGATGGAGCTTCTCTAATAGGGCAAGCTGCCTTTCCTGGCAGCACCAGACACGAAGAAGACTATAGTCAAGAATGATAACATTGTGATTCTCCCTCAAATGTAGGAAGGCAGCAACACAAGCACTTTCCTCTGCATCATGTTCAGTTGCTGCAGTATGACCCAGAACTTCTATGTCCTCCATCGCAGCAGGATCCATTGCACTTGGGAACTGAAACGAGATGCGCATACGAAACAAGCCATTTCCTATACCATTGACAAACACAGGTTGTGTGCCATCAATCTCATCGAGTGCAGCAGCAAGGATGTCATGAGCACTGAAGGGAATAGGTTGATCCATACCTAGATTCGAATGGAGTGTGATTAGGAGCTTAGACATATAACCAAAATATAGGAACCGACAATGGGCTATCATACTAACACAGCACAATATATCCCACAAAGTACAGAGCGTACATTCTAAGATTCGTCAAGAAACAACTGTTGAAAAATAGGAAAATAACTATAGGATTCATATAGAGACAACAATGAATGAAAAAATAGAGGAGAAAGAAGAATGGAGTTTACTTAGCACGGTGCACTCGAGACAGATATGAGGACAATGCTTCGACGAAGAAGATGCGCAGCTGGATGTGTTCTCCAAAGTCCAAACTACCAGGTTGAAGAGGCAGGAGTGACAGAGAGCATTCGAGAGGTCACGGGTTGATTCCCGACACTAGGAACAAGGAAAAGGGAAATGGACAGGGAAACGGAAGACGCTTCACACGAAAGACTGGGTCGGGCCGCTTCAGATTCAACGTGACCGGTTCAGACCAAGGGGTGGTTCGTGGTTGTGCTGGTGGCGATCGGGATGGTGGTGGTGTGGGGGGGGCAGAGGCCGTACTCCCAGGATTCACGTGCGTAATCCCTCTGGAACCGAAACACCAATTGTACTTGCCGATGTAAACGGTTCACGGTCGGCTTACACGGCATACAATGTCGATCGGGACGGGAATTTCGCGTTCCCGCTTACTCCATCCAGTTCTTCTTCCCTGCGCTTGTCATGACTCTTTTCTTCTCTTTCTTTTTTTTCTTCTTGACATCCCTGGAAGCCACCAAAACTCTTGGTTTGACACAGGATACTCCACTTTGCTAATCTAGTATATTTCTTCTTGTGTCCATCGCATACTCATTTAGGAATTCAGAAAAAAGACATCATATACATTGGCAGGCTAGAAAGAAACCCTAAAAGAACTGAGTTTATTAAAACTAGTCTCCCTCCTACAGAAAGTAGTTTGCTCTTCCAACTACTTTTTTTTTGAAACCTTTCTTCCACATTCCTCCAATCTTTATTCGAAATCTTGCGGTAGTGCATCGGAATGCCCAAGTCATAGTCTCTGACATCGCGGTTGCCACGGGACACGGCTGGTGGTGTCGACTAAGCGTGTAACCTGCATGGACTCGGTTACGCAGGTGCCACTCAGCAGGCTGCGCACTAGAGAATTCCATGGATGACGCGTCAGCCTCCCGGGTGTGTACAACTTTGACGGGACGGGACGGGCCTGCAGGCGCATCCGCTCCCCTCCGGCAGGTGAAGTGGAATGCGTAACCAATACATTTTGGTGGTAGCGCCCGGCAGGTTACGCACGAGGAACCATGATGGATGCGTAGAGCAACATGGCTCGCGGTTGGGTTACCATAGGATATGCCTTTGATCAAAGCATGCCGTGTATCCCAGGCGTCCACGCGTGTAACCGAGGTGGTGCAGTTTACAGTGATGGCCGCCTGGGCTACGCACGCCAGCATCGCGGTTGCCGCGGGACACGGCGGGTGGTGTCGACTAAGCACGTAACTTGCAAGGTCTCGGTTACACAGGTGCCATTCAGCGGGTTGCGCACTAGAGAATTCCATGGACGACGCATCAGCAGCCTCCCCCCCGGCACGGGCTTCGCTTCGGGGAGAAGCAAACTGCGACGAGGGCAGGTCACTGTGGGCCACGCGGTGCACCATCTTTATTACGAAGGACAACGGGACGGGGCCTCCCTCCTCCGCTCCCCTCCCATCGTGTCATCTGCAGCCACAGCTGCCGCCCTCCCCGAGGAGTAAGCTGGAACTGCTGCGTTATGTGTGCCACGCGGTGCTTCAGCCTAGGTCACGCGGCTTGCTGCCAAGCCAAGTGTTAGGCATGGTCATTCTGTCATGTTGTGTCTACAGCCTTGATGGGACGGGATGGGCCTGCTGCTGCAGGCGCCTCCGCTCCCATCCCGTTGTGTCGTCCACAGCCACAACAGCGCCGCCCGCCCCGAGGAGTAAGCTGGACCCACTGGGTTACGCACAATCCATGACACACACGCGTACTGCATCCACTCTGCAATTAAGCTTATTATTAGTTACTCCTACCTCGTCTGTGACATCGCGACGATGATCAAGCTTAGCCATGCATACTATAATACAATATGAATATCAGAATATGATTTATTCTGAGCCCATCATGTTGCGTATATATGCATGGAAAAGTCATAAGTAAGCGTATCAAGTCCTGCATCAGCTCACCAAAATTATATTCATCCGTATAAAGTAACGTTAACGTGCTGGTATCGTCTCTCACAAACTAAATTAAGGATTCATACAAAATGGAAGTGGGTCATCTAGTCCAAGTCCTCCATACACACACGCCCACTTGCATTGGCTGCCGTACGCACCTGTCAATAGTGCGTGTCACCACCCAAACACTTGGATGCATTCGGATCTCATATCAAAATATGCCCTACGTGTGGATATCTTGTAAGTACATACAAATAAAATATAAATTAGCTTTATTAATTAGTTTGCACACCAAGATTATTCATGACAAACACATGAAGGTACTTTTCTTAAGAAAAAAAACTTCGTGCATGGAGAATAATATGCACTCCCAATATAAATAAATAAATATATGTTTTAAAAAATATGCTATTTTTTAATTGAATAAAAAGGAACCAGAATTTGCCCTCATAAAGGCAGATAAAAGTCAGTATTGACCGAATATATAATCTGTATGTACTTCAAAAGGTCGGTCTTTAAATAAGATCGAATAGCACTACTTAATATTAATGACCATGGAATTAGTCACGGTTCTTAATTCTTCTGCCTACTGGCTAACCTAACTAGATAAACAGCCGCGTACGGCGAAGGCCAGCAGGCGAGAACTCACCGAAACCAGCAGGATGTTGGTCGATCATCGGGGATCAGAGAACCAGATCACGGGGGGACGGCGGCGTTTAGGGTAGTATGGCCAAGGGCGAGAGAGGACGAAGTGGGAGAGGCAGGGGCACGACTAGGCGGAGGCCGACCATAGCAATCGTCACGTTTATAATATTCTATTTATATATATGATGATGATGATGGACGATCCCATCCGTCTCGCCGCATTGTGCGCACTAACTTATGCTATACTACTACTCTATACTCTGTATCGTTCTAATTTTATAGGATGTCTCTGAAGAGACGCGCCATACTATACTACTACCGACTTGTGTGGTTTGGTTATTTACTACTAGTGCTCCCTCCGTAACCTAGCGGGCCCAGCACGGACTCGGTTACCCACCTTTTAGACTGCTGGCTGCATGGTGCAACATTGGTGGGTTACGCACGGAGTCGGTTACGCAAATCGGTCGTGTCTATTAAGCGCGTATGCACCGTCCGTGCAGCATCAAGTTTCCTCTGAACATTCAGAGAGCCGGTGGGTATTAGGAATAAACTCGTGTTCCGGTTTTTACTATGTTTTCAATTGGGCTTTTTGTTAGATTATGGGGCTCTGCGGATCAGAGCCGCATCTTGTCCAACATCTTTCGAATACAAAGTGATTAGAAGCTCCTGCTCAACATCCAATTCAGAACCCATAGAATATGTTGTTTTTGGCCGGAGGAACCACCCTTCGCCTCCAGGTACCTGACCTTTCTAGTGCTTCACGGCATACTGTTCACCGTCTCGCATCACTATGGTTACGTACCACTCAGGCTTCATGGTGCAGGCAACACCGTCTCGTACGTATCGGGCAACACCACTCAGAACGCAGCCCGATACCGGACAGGTTACGCATGCCCTTCAAAGTCCGCTTATCCCGGGAGGTTGTAATACGCTAATACGCACCATGGCCCACGCGTAACCACAGGTTACGCATGTAAAACCCAGGTTGCACCAAGCCTCTTTATTGTTTGTTCCTGCAACTAGGCTCTGTAGGTTGCACCACTAGCTAGCACGCAGCCAGGCTGCATTGTTCCTGCAACACCGACTGCGTTACGCACAAATAGGCTCCAGATGTATGCGTAACCTGACCCATGCTGCATCCGGTGGTGTCGATTCTGCGTGTTACCTGCACCAGCTACTCGGTTACACACCATCCAGGCTGCAACCGCCTGGAATATGCACGCGCACCTATAGGCTCCAGATGTATGCATAACCTGAACCCGCTCAGACACGCACGAACTCTGTTACGCACCTTCATGCTGCAACATCGACTGGGTGGTGTCGTTTCATCGTGTAACCTGCATCCGGTCGTGTCGATCCTGCGCGTCACCTGCACCAGCTTCGGCAACGCACCATCCATTCTGCATAGCGCGTGCAACACTGACTGGGTTACGCACGGTGTCGGTTACGCACCGTCCGTGCCGCTTGATGCAACACCGACTTGGTTGCAAGGTGGAACACTGACTGGGTTACGCAGAGTGTCGGTTACGCAAAAACCACACTGTATCCTCTATCGTGTCGTTTCGTTGCGTAACCTTGAGCCGATAAGGTTACGCAAAATCCACGCTGCATCTGGTCATCTCGAATATGCGCTTAACCTTTGCAGGTTACGCGCCGTCCGTGCTACTTGATGCAACACCACCGACTGTCTCGTTTTGAATCAGCACGTAAGCTGCAAAGGTTACGCTCCGTCCGTGCTGCTTGAGCAGCAACACCGACTCGATTAAGCACGGACTAGGTTACGCACCTTTAAGATGGCTGGCTGCATGGTGCAACACTAACTGTGTTACTCACGGCGACAGTTACGTACGCATGGTGCTACCTTCGGCAAATCCGTACCCTCTAGGTTACGCACCATCCATGCTACATGCAACACCGTCTCGCATGTGCAGGCAGCACTAATAGTGCGAAACAGAATGGGTGTAGATTACTTGCAGGATCGACATGACCGGATGCAGCAGGGATGGTGCGTAACCCTCGGCTGGGTGCAGGTTACTGAACTTGTACCTTGGACGGTAGCGAACGGCGGCTGCTGAGAGGGGGCGGGGGACGGGGAGACAACGCCCTGGACGCCGGCTTCTTGGCAACGCACCCCGAAGGCCCCAAAACAGATCAACTTTATATGGCACTCCATCCATTCTCTTTTGATAGGAATACTCTGTATTTCCAAAAATCAGATTTTTATAAATGATTGTCCTATTTGCCATTGGTGTGGGCCGTGGCAACAAATGGCATAGATAACAATGAGTATCATGAGTAGAATGCCATTTGACAGAAGAGAAGTTTAAGACTACTGGCTGCATGGTGCAACATTGGCTGGGTTACACACGGGGTCTGTTACGCAAATCGGTCGTGTCGATCCTGCGTGTCACCTGCATCTGGTCGTGTCGGTTCTGTGCATCACCTCAGCTTGGTTACGCACGGTTCAGCTATGCACCATCCGTTCTGCATGGTGCGTGCAACACCAACTAGCTCGTGTCGCTTCAGTGTGTACGCACCGTCCGTGCTGCTTGATGCAACACCACCGGTTCCAGATGTATGCGTAACCTGAACCCGCTCATACCCACACGGACTCGGTTATGCACCTTGACGCTACAACACCAACTGGGTGGTGCCGATTCGGTGCGTAACCTGCATCCGGACGTGTTGATCCTGCGCATAACGTGCATTCGGATGTGTTGACAAGAATGCGTAACCTGCCCGGTCTCGGTTATTCTGGGTCTGGGGCCACGTTGCTTAGCGCAACCGCTTGGTTACGTACACGTCCATGTGAAAGGCAGCATGGGTGACGCACGCAGCACCGTAGTTGCCGCGGGACACGGCGTTCGGTGGGTGGTGTCGAGCCTGCGTAACCGAGATCATTTGGTGTCAGTGCCCGGTGGGTTGCTCACGAGCCATGGCGCGTGGAGCAATAATGCTAGCGGTTGGGTTACCATAGCATATGCCTTTGATCAAAGCGTGTGCCGTGTATCCCAGGTGTGCACGTGCGTAATCGAGGTGGTGCATGTTTCGCACGCACACCTGACACGCTTGTTGAAGTCCTTGGTGGAACAGAGACTTGAAGGATTGGGACTCATTTGAAAAATCAAATAGGAGTACTCAGCACTAACTTACTTAACCATTTTCAATTGGTTACGCACGGTCCCTGTGTCGTGTTGTGTCGTGTGTACAGTACACTGTACAGCCTTCGACAGGACCGGACGGGCCTGCAGGTGCGGGTGGTGATGATGGGGTGACGCGCACCTGCAAACAAATGGATTAAAAAATAAATATGGGCCTACTGGGACCCAAACACCGCATTTGCAGGCGCCACCAAGCCGCCGCGCCGGCCGTCTCATGCCGCTACGCCGGGCCAGCCGTGCCAGCGGCCGTGACGGAGGCTGCCGCGCCGGAGCCCCCGAGGCGGACGTGACGGAGGCTGCCCCCGAGTCGGAGGCCCTTTACGCAGGAATTCTTGAATTTCACTTACTGATAGGAGGATTAGTCAAATTCTTTGCATGATGAAGTTGGATCTGGATCAAGTCGATTTCCTCGTTCACTCGATCCAGTTCTTGAAGGAGGCGGGTTCTCTTAATTTACAAAGCTTCAAGTTTTTCCTCAGAGATTGCCGACGGTAGATGGAGAGTTGGAGACCTTGTTCTTGCCTTGGCGGTCACGCTTGTTGATTCGCACCAACGATGCTGATATACGTCACAACGGTCTCCACATCCTCGCGATTTGGAGGCTAAAGAAGGAATGAGAAAATCTATCAGAGAAGGTTTTGAACTGAGGAAGAAGAAGAAGGAATCATGCATGTACAGCCCGTTGGTTTACCCCGTCTATGTGACGATCTTCTTACTAAAAGGCCGATACGAGGACGTTCGGTCAAAAGACGGATCAAGCTCGAGTATGCTTGGCCAGAAACCTAGCGGACCGTCAGAGATCACGATTCCCTCCGTCGTCTCGGCCGTGATGTCAAACATTGGCTTGGTGCATTGGACGACCTTGGGATCTAAAAAATAGAAAAAAGTGTATAATTCATCCCTCAAGTATTGCAAAAGTGTGACATTCAACCATAACGTATAATTTGATCAAAATCAACCCCCTATTTATTTGAACTGGTACTCCCAATGCAGACTTCACCATGCATGGAGTCTAAGTCTATTAATTGCTCTCTCATTTATACTAGTACTGTAGTACTAGCTTTTTGCTGATGTGGTGTTGTACTACTAAGTCTTCACGCAAATCAATACCAGTTGTGAGAGAGACAAGTGGGTCATGTGATGCTATGATAGAAAATTGCATTGAGCAAATTCCCTGTATGCCATTGGGAAGTATAACTCATCCCTTAGTATGTGCCATTGAAAATTAGCTCATTCCTTATAGTTTTTCTAGCATACCCACTATCATTGGACGAAAGTAGAGATACGAATAATTGGACAGGCGGATCGTACCATTTATGACCCTAGAGAGAGTTCCGTTCGCCAAGGCAGCCATGCAAGGCTCGCGGCTCACCAAGGACAGTGGCGGCGCGGACCAAAAGATAGTACTAGAGTCGCAGACCTGCACTGCACATGTGTGTATCGAAAGGTTAGAGGTTCTCGGCCGGTGCAGATCCATATCCAATAGTCCAACAATATAGTAGTGATTACAAATTAAAAGGGGTCGATGGTCGGGAATTGATCATGTTGACAGAGAGCGAGTACTCAAGGCGAGAACTCACCGAAACCACCAGGACGTTGGTCGATCGTTGGGGATCGGAGAACCAGATCATGGGGGGACGGCGGCGTTTAGGGTAGTATGGCCAAGGGTGAGAGAGGACGAAGTGGGAGAGGCAGGGGCACGACTAGGCAGAGGCCGACCATAGTAATCGTCGCGTTTATAATATTCTATTTATATATATGATGATGATGACGGACGATCCCATCTGTCTCGCCGCATTGTGCGTACTGACTTATGCTATACTACGACTCTGTACTCTGTATCGTTCCAATTTTATCAGATGTCTCCAAAGAGACGTGCCATACTATACTACTACCGACCTATGTGGTTTGGTTACTTACTACTAGTGCTCCCTCCGTAACCTAGCAGGCCCAGCATGGACTCGGTTACCCACCTTTAAGACTGCTGGCTGCATGGTGCAACATTGGTGGGTTACACAAGGAGTCGGTTACGCAAATCGGTCACGTCAATTTAGCGCGTACGCACCATCCGTGCAGCGTCAAGTTTCCTCTAAACATTCACAGAGCCGGTGGGTGTTAGGAATAAACTCGTGTTCAGGTTTTTACTCTGTTTTCAGTTGGGCTTTTTGTTAGATTGTGGGGCTCTGCAGATCAGAGCCGCGTCTTGTCCAACGTCATTCCAATACAAAGTGATTAGAAGCTCCTGCTCAACATCCTATTCAGAACCCATAGAATTTGTTGTTTTTGGCCGGAGGAACCACCTTTCTCCACCATGTACCTGACCTTTCTAGTGCTTCACGGCATACTGTTCACCGTCTCGCATCACCTTGGTTACGTATTACCATGGTTACGTACCACCACTGTTCCTGCAACCAGGCTCTGTAGGTTGCACCACTAGCTAGCATGCAGCCAGGCTGCATTGTTCCTGCAACACCGACTGCATTACGCACAAATAGGCTTCAGATGTATGTGTAACCTGACCCATGCTGCATCTAATGGTGTCGGTTCTGCGTGTTACCTACACCAGCTGCTCGGTTACGCACCATCCAGGTTGCAACCGCCTGGAATACGTACGGGCACCTATAGGCTCCAGATTTATGCGTAACCTGAACCCGCTCGGACATGCATGAACTCTGTTACGCACCTTCATGCTGCAACACCGACTGGGTGGTGTCGTTTCATCGCGTAACCTACATCCGTCGTGTCGATCCTGTGCATCACCTGCACCAGCTTTGGCAACGCACCATTCGTTCTGCATGGTGCGTGCAACACGGAATGGGTTACGCACCGAACGTGCCGCTTGATGCAATACCGACTTGGTTGCATGGTGGAACACTGACTGGGTTACGCAGAGTGTTGGTTACGCAAAAACCACAATGTATCCTTTGTCATGTCGTTTCATCGCGTAACCTTGAGCCGATAAGATTACGCAAAATCCACGCTGCATCCGGTCGTCTCGAATCTGCGTGTAACCTTTGCAGGTTACGCGCCGTCCGTGCTGCTTGATGCAACACCACTGACTGTCTCGTGTCGAATCAGCGTGTAAGCTGCAAAGGTTGCGCTCTGTCTGTGCTGCTTGAGCAGCAAAACCGACTCGATTAAAAACGGACTAGGTTACGCACCTTTAAGACGGCTGGCTGCACGGTGCAACACTGACTGCGTTACTCACGGCGACGGTTATGTACGCATGGTGCAACCTCCAGCAAATCTGTACCTTGTAGGTTACGCACCATCCATGCTGCATGTAACACCGTCTCGCAGGTGCAGGCAGCACAGATAGTGCATAACCGAACGGGTGTAGGTTACTCGCAGGATCGACAGGACCGGATGCAGCAGGGATGGTGCGTAACCCTGGCTGGGTGCATGTTGCTAACCTTGGACCTTGGACAGTAGCGAACGGCGGCTGCTGAGAGGGGGGGGGGGACGGGGAGACAGCGCCCTGAATGCCGGCTTCTTGGCAACGCACCCCGAAGGCCCCAAAACATATCAACTTTATATGGCACTCCCTCCATTCTCTTTTGATAGGAACACTCTGTATTTCCAAAAATCAGATTTTTACAAATGATAGTCCTATTTGCCATTGGTGTGGGTCGTGGCAAAAAATGGCACAGATAACAATGAGTATCATGAGTGGAACACTGGCTGGGTTACACACGGGGTCTGTTACGCAAATCGGTCGTGTGGATCCTATGCGTCACCTGCATCCGGTCGTGTCGGTTCTGCGCGTCACCTCAGCTCGGTTACGCACAGTTCGGCTACGCACCATCCATTCTGCATGGCGCGTGCAACACCGACTGGGTCGTGTCGATTCAGTGTGTACACACCGTCCATGCTGCTTGATGAAACACCACTGGTTCCAGATGTATGCGTAACCTGAACCCGCTCGTACCCGCACGGACTCGGTTACGCACCTTGATGCTGCAACACCGACTGGGTGGTGTCGATTCGGCACGTAACCTACATCCGGTCGTGTTGATCCTCCACGTCACCTGCACTACACCAGCTTCGGTTACGCACGATTTGGCTACGAACCATCCGTTCTTCATGGCACGTGCAACACCGACTGCGTTGTGTCGATTCAGTGCGTAACCTGTACAGGTTACGCACCGTCCGTGCTTATTGATGCAACACCGACTGGGTCGTGTCGATTCAGTGCATACGCACCATCCGTGCTGCTTGATGCAACACCACTAGTTCCAGATGTATGCGTAACCTGAACCTGCTCGTACCCGCACAGACTCGGTTACGCACCTTGATGCTGCAACACCGACTGGGTGGTGCCAATTCGGCGCATAACCTGCATCCGGTCATGTTGATCCTGCGCGTCACCTGCACCAGCTTCAGTTACGCGCGATTCAGCTACGCACCATTCATTCTTCATTGCGCGTGCAACACCGACTGCATTGTGTCAATTTAGCGCATAACCTATACAGGTACGCACCGTCCGTGCTTATTGATGCAACACCAACTGGGTCATGTCGATTCAGCGCGTACGCACCGTCCGTGCTGCTTGATACAACACCACCGGTTCCAGATGTATGCGTAACCTGAACCCGCTCGTACCCGCACGGACTCGGTTACGCACCTTGATGCTGCAGCACCGACTGGGTGGTGCCGATTCGGTGCGTAACCTGCATCCGGTCGTGTTGATCCTGCGCGTCACCTGCACCAGCTTCGGTTACGCGTGAGTCGGCTACGCACCATTCGTTCTTCATGGTGCGTGCAACACCGACTGCGTTGTGTCGATTCAGCGTGTAACTTGTACAGGTTACGCACCATCCGTTCTTATTGATGCAACACTGACTGGGTCGTGTCGATTCAGCGCGTATGCACCGTTCGTGCTGCTTGATGCAACACCACCGGTTCCAGATGTATGCGTAACCTGAACCCGCTCATACCCTCACGGACTCGGTTACGCACCTTGATGCTGCAACACCGACTGGGTGGTGCCGATTCGGCGCGTAACCTGCATCCGGTCATGTTGATCCTGCACGTCACCTATACCAGCTTTGGTTATGCATGATTCGGCTACGCACCATCCGTTCTTCATGACGCGGCGCGTAATAACATAAGAAATAGGCTTCAGTTGTACTCCGTATGCGTAACCAACACCCACTGGGTTATGCACCGTCAGTGCTGCTGCATGCATAGGGTAACTATGACTAGGTAACGCACAGACTCGGTTATGCACCATTCGGGCAACACCGACTCGCAGGGTTACACACGCAGCATCGCGGTGATGGAAATACCCACGTTGATGTGTATTTACGAGAATTAAAAAATCACGGTGCGTGCTGAAATACAGCATGAATATCGGATCGGGATCCTGTGTTCTGCCTATATGTACCCTCGCATTGGACCTTGTACGGCGACATGTTGGTTGGCCCGGCGGGGGAGTTAGCATCGTCAATTTCCTGTCTCGGCGTCGGGGGCAGGAGGAAGACGTCGTTGTGGAGATCATGGAGGAGGGAGGACCTGGAGGCTGGTTTGTTCATCTGAATACAAGTCGAAGGTATGTTGCCCTGGCTGTGGATACATCGTTTCTCACTTTCTCAGCGTCCTGTAACTTTAGGATGATCAATCTTTTCTTTTGGTATTATGGACGTCACGGCAAGGAGAACAAATCATGTAAGCCGTCGATGCCTCGCCGCCGTGGAGCGTCGCCTTTGTCGCTCTATGTTCATCTCGCAAGAAAATAAATCACCGTTGATCGGGAGAAACGTGACTCACCTGGGCATTGGATCCGCATGGGCTCAGGACCAGAACATACAGGGTTGGACCCGAATACTCACTGTCAGGAAGGATCTGCGGGAATTGTGGTGTACGAGGTCACTACGAAATTATTTGCCCCAATGTTCCGTAGCCTGGGATGAGTACAACTAAAAGGTAATGCATTTCTTAATTTCTTATGTCGCCGTAGGTAGTTGATTTATATATGAACGTTCCATCAATCTTGTATGCCGAGTAATGTGTTCCATGGTGTACGGCGCAGTGCTTTTAACAGCGAAGATCAGAGGCAGGAAGAGGATCCTGGTGAAGTTGTACAAGAAGAAACTCATGGGAGGCTTTGCAAGTGGCACGAGATGAAGTAGGCATCGTCCATGTTTTAGCTGTAGCAGTTGGTTCATCGATCTGATATTAGTTTTAGGTTAACTAGGTTATTCCGCGCCCGTGCTGTAGGATTTGATAGTGAGATTACATGGACTTGACAGACTATCAATTTCTTAGTGAAGAGAAGAGTTCCGATATTCTGTTGGAGTGAGATCCGATCCTTAACATGGAGCGAAACTGTGAAAGTATATAGAGAGCTCACCAGTATTGACTAAAGTATACTAAGTATCATTTCGTCAGTGGAACCACATATGCCTATTTTTTTAATCTACTTCTATCTCACCCGCTTCTTCCGCATCTCTCTCGAGTCTCGATGAGTGCCTCACCACGCCACGCCTCGCCTCTGCCAATTCAGGCTACCGGTGCCGGCACCACTACTCGGTCGAAGCATTGCCGCGCTCGCCGCTCCTATTTCCCTCCGTCTAGGTTGCGGGCTGCGATCCCGGATTCGATGGCGTAATTTTCAATCGAGAGTTCATGGCATCAAAGTTGTGAACAGTAAAGTGAAAATTTTCACCTCCTAACCAAACACCACACAGAATCAAGAAGCCATGATCGCTCTCCAAGCCAGGCTTGGACTGAAGGCCAAGAAACCAATCACTACCGTAGATCGTAGTGACGAAGTATGGAAAATCCATCAACCATTGGCAACTTCTTGGATTACACCAACCCACGAAAGGATAACTTACATGGCTACATTACATCACATTTATGTAAACATATTTGAAGAACCTGCATCAAGTAAATGCATACCAGCCCCCAGAACAAGGGAAGACATCAAAACCATATTTTGCACCAATTGATCCTTCGCAGATGGAAATGCGATGGAGGGGATGAACGCCGGCTTAGATCAGATGAACGGAGTGATCCACACAGGCTTGACGTCGACGGAGTGCCCACCAGTGACGGATATTCCTGTCACCTCGTGGTCCAGCAGCGAGTACTCGCAGATAGCCTACGACGCCTGCATCTCTAGCACCCGCTGTGCACAGTAGATGCAGCTCTCGCGCAGCCCCGCCGCTACGTACAACTCCACGGGCACCACCACCGACACCACCGACCACACGAACAGAGCCTTCCTGGCCATCTTCTCCACCATGGTCCACTTCCGCAGACCTGCTAACACAAGGATCTGGACTTGCACCTTGCGCTGCACACTGTTAGGCTTCTGGATCTGCACCAACAGGACCTTACTGTCGCTCTCCACCAGGTACATCAGTGAGTCCCCGGCCGTTAGGCTCATGCCATCACGCAGATGCGAAACCACCACCGCGCACATGCGCAAGTCTGCACAGAATGACAAGACCGCCCCGTCGTGGCCTAGCGCATACAGACAGTAGAGGCAGAAGAGCATGTCTTTGAAGCCCCCGTTCTCGGTTCCCTCATGGATGCCGATGGTCATCCATGCGTCGGAGATGGCCGGTTGGTGCAGGACAATCGTGCCTATTCAGCTCAGCTGGGCAGCGGCCCATCTCGGGGTGGTTGGCGGTGCGGAAAGGACATCCTTTGACACCGGAAACACTGGAGGAGGTGGGAGAGCACGAATTCGGCCGGATGCAGGGTTGTAGAGAACAACCGTGTGTTGGTCGTCCAAGGCCATGGTGAGCCACCCCGCGGCCTGGCAGCAGCACCGCCCGGCATTGAGTCTCGCGGGGAGGGAGAAATGCAGGATCTTGCGGTGGTGTAGGCTGAAGAAGGCGAGATTGCCATGGGGGGCAGGTCGGCGTATGAGGAGTCGGGGTACCTCGAATGGAAGATCAGTCGACGGGAATGATTCCCGAACGGATTTGAGCCAAGAGGCGCAGACGAGGCAGATGGCAACGCGATCGCGGGGACCGAGGATAGTAACGATGCGCTCCAGCAACTCCGGCGGCAGATCCGCCCATGATGACTGGGAGCCGGGGCATCGTCCTGTATGCCGAGCGGCGGGGTTGCGTTCGGAAACCATAGTATGTGGAGCCAAGCTATTATTTTCCTCTTGCTCAAAGCCTCAGACTACTACTCCTAGACCATATATATATACTCCCTCTGTCCCAAAAAGACTGTTATAGCCTTCAAAATTTGTCCCACAAAGACTGTTTATATAAGCTTGTATTAAATGATCTTCTCATTAAACTACACCAAGTACCAAGAAAATATTTCATTGAGAAACCCATAGAGCCAATGTAATACTTATTAGCATTGGGTTACGGTCTACTGATTCACAGTCAGAGCGAGTACCACAGCCTGGGTTACACGGCATGCTTGCACCTAAGGCCAGATTGCGTTACCGCCGAACGATATCTTGGAATCGGGGTTAAACATATCTTGTGTGAATCCAAATACTAGTCCTAAAACTGGTAATGAAATGGAAATTTATTACCTACAACAAGATCAGGCCGCCTTTAGGAGTACTACCAGGTGTCGGATTATTCCCTTGCCTTTTGTAAGCAGCCAGACCATCTTGTAGATTCTTAAGAGTATAAACACCCCAGTTCATCAAATGTAAGTCACCAACATTCTCGACTAGCAGCTGGACTTTTGCTAGAATAGCTGGGTTGGTATCACGGTCAAATAAAACCTTGTGGCAAAACTTGAAGAAATCTCGAAGAAACGAATCATCGGCAGGTCCGTCCTTTTGCTTCAGTCTGTTTTCAACCTCAGACAATGTTAGTGACGACCTTGTTTTTTCTCGACCACAACTGGTCATATTGACCTCTTTTCCATCGATTGGTAGACCCATGATGTCCTTCACATCTGATGGTGTCAACTGGACCAGCTCGCTACCAAGCTCGAAACCTGCTTGATCTGGATCGTACGTGTTGACAAGCGACATCAGCAATGGACGATCTATGGTGATTGGTTTGATGTGTAGCAAGAAGTCGAAATTGATAGACTCTAGCTTTTTCTTTCTTGCTATTGAAAGCAACCCAAGGACATTCGCCAGTCATTTTGGTGTGCCTAGAATGCATAGGCTCGAGCTCTTCGAAGAAATGGTAGAAGTAGAACTGATTGGTATCTGGTCACGGAGAGAGAGTAATCAATAAATGCGTTGTATAGAATCTGGATGGTGTGTTACATACCTCCGTAGTAGACGACAATGGGCCACCGGAGTTGAAGTTGTTGGGCTGTCGTCTCCGAGGATGGCCGCTGCCGGTCGTAGGTGCTAAATTTTCTTCGCTAGGAGGTCGCTTCCTTGATGTCGTCATCGACTATGATTTGCCATCGGAAGTCACCGTTGATTTGCCGTCGGAACTCTGTGTCGTCGGTGTCGCATTGCCGTCCGGTGCGCCTTACTTGTCAAGATGAGGGACACTTGGACGTCCATCAGCAGACGATTTCTCCGTCGCGCTCAACATGAGCAAAACCCTCTTCCTCCTCTGCTTTCGTGATCTGAACTTGCAGGTCTACCAAAATGGAGGGAGAGAATGTAAACCGCCTGATAGAGAGAGAGAGAGAGAGAGAAAGAGAAATAATAAACCGCCGTTCACTCTGTAACGCACGCAATCAGTCGATGAGAAGGCATAACCGAAAAGAAAGGAATCCTAGCATTTGAAAAAAAAATCCCATAAAGAGCAATCCTAGAAAATAGATCTAATTACCGCTGGGTTACGTACACCTGAGTTATGCGTAACCTCCACGCTAATGCAGAGCGCTTGGTTACCACGCATCGTGCGTAACTAGATGTTGGCCGTGTAACATAGGTGGTTATCACAGTAACCTGCCACACGCCTCGGTTAACTCATGTGGTTACTTACCCACATGGCCATGTAAAAGTAAAAGGCCGCTTGGGTTACGCACACCGCATCGGGGTTGCCGCGAACACGGCTGGTTGGGTCGTGTCGAACCTGCGTAACCGACCAAACCCGACGGGCGTAGCTCACGCATAACCTGACGGACGTAGATTACGTAGGTTCGACCTGACCCGACCCGACGTGGCGACGTGTTCCGCGGCAAACAGCAAACCTAAAGAAACGACCCTACCTTTAGATGCTGAACCTCACCGTGTGGGTAACCCACCCAAGTTTTTTTTGAGAGTGGTAACCCACCCAGGTGGTGGCAGCACGCAGCATTGTGGATTATCCAACAAAGAGAATAGGGCTGAACCAGTGACACAATCAGTACCCAAAATTAAGTTTCGGGTGTAAATACCCATTAGGTCGGCCCAAACAAACAGTGCAGTCAAATGGTGGCAGACCCTTTGGGTCATTCGGGTAACCCAGCAAAAAATCGATCCCCTTACCCCTCCGATGAATCCCGACCCCGCTGCTCGGTTTGGCGGTGCAGCCATTTCCGCTGCCGACCTTGTGCCGCCCGACCACTGCGTCAGTTCCGCACTCGTCCCTCCGTTGGCATCACGGGCCGCGCCGTCCGCATCTCCGACGGCACAACTTCCTCCGACCCAACCGCGCCACTCGTCCAGGCCGTCGTCGGACCCAACTATCCAGGCCGCCGTTGAACTCGCCAGAACCAGGTGATTCTTTCTTTCTTCCGTCTTTTTCTCTGTCGATGCGAATCTGCGGCGTGCCATGCGTCGACCTAAGGTTTCCCTTAGCTTGGTCGACTGCTTTGATTCGGAGAACCTAGGGAATCTGGCCTGGTGATCCAAGAGACTATTTTTTCAGTTAATATTTTGTTTCAACTGTCGTTTGAGGCGATTAGGAGCCGCTCTAGTTGTGCTAGTTGGAGCAAAGGATGTTGTACACACCCCGCCCGTAAACACTGCTGCACATTCACGATAATGCTCACAAACAACAAGAGTGCTCTCTGGATATCTTGCGCTTGCAAATATAATTTATTTGATGTTGCCACCAGATATACTATGAAGATAAATGTTCTGGTGTGTTCTTTTAAATTAAGCCGATGGGGGTAAGACCGCCCCCACTGTTTTCATTAAGAAGAAGAAACCTTCTCTGAATCGAACCTGGGTGGTTGCGGCCATACCTCAGCTCCTCTAACCAACTAGGCTAGAGGGCTTTGGTCTGGTGTGTTCTTTTTATAGGCCAAAGAAGTAGTATCTATTAAATACTCAGTTTCTAGTATATGAAAAATCTCAATCTCTCTGATGGAGTTAACTTGTAGGTTGAACAAACATTGGAGATACCTCCTCTAGCTAATCCTTCAGTTACAACTCCAGTGGTCGAGGTCATATATAGTATCTATTAAATAGTCAGTTTCTAGTACTTGAAAAAACTCTATCTGATGAAGAACGACTTTCTTGATGCTTCTCCATCAGTCACAACTCCAGTGGTGAGGTCATATTGCCAAGTCCCAGAAATTATCCAAGAGCCAAGCGAACAAGATCCAAGTTTCAACAACAAGCTTAGCAAGAATTGACCAAGCACTAAGTTACCAAGTCATGTCCACAAGAATTGACCGAGCACCAAGTTTTTACCAGGCCCCTTGTGAATGGAATTGGCCATCTTCACTTATGATGTCCCGATAGATAAAGTTGCATAGTCGCCCTGGAATGGAGACAACGTCAGCTCTTCTTAGCTCATTTCTTGGAATACTGAACTTCTGTTTGTAGCAAACAAAACTTTGTGGACAATTATATGTTATGTGTACCTGAAGTGGACATTGTTCCCTCATTAGTCCTTAATATATTGTTTGTTGAACTAACAACAATTTTGTCTGCTACAAACAGAAGTTCAGTGTTCCACGAAATTAGCTAAGAAGAGCTGACTTGTCTCCATTCCAGGGCGATTATGCAACTTTATCTGTCCGGAAATCATAAGTGATGATGGCCAAGTCCATTCACAAGGCGCTCGCTAATAAACGTGTTTTCTTGTGGACATGACTTGGTAACTTGGTGGTCGATGATGATGTACTCAAGTCCTGCTAATTCAAGTTCAACACCTGGGGTCAGAAATTGAAATCGTATGACATGGATAGCAAGGAGGTGTACACTCTCTGCACTTTTGGGGTGGGCCCTCAGTATATTTTCCCATTAGGTCCCTACTATGCAGAGACATTGGCCCTTGGTAATATGCACTGAAATAGCGCCTTTTGTGGTTGAGGTATTCCCTTTGTCCTTCCCAAATTATTGGTCAATTTTGATGTTCCAAGTATGGAGACAGGAGCTATATCTGTAGAATTAGGCTATGTGCTCTCATGGTGCTTCGATGATATCAAACACTTGAGCATGCCGTATGCTACCGTTACATATGTAAGCAATTGCCTGAATTGCACAATGCATGATGTTTGGACTTCAAGTTCCTATGCATCATTTGTTTTGAATGCAAAAATGCTTAAGGAAATGGATTTTGTGTTGCATTTTTTTCGAACAACATCGGGGGGAAGATCCCCACCTACATATATTTCATTGACCAACACAGAACAGACTGTACAAAGCCAGCCTAGCAAGTCAGCTTAGCAAAGGAGAGAAGAAAAATAGACAGGAGAAGGAAACAGGTTACAAGTTACAACCGAGAATGCTGATAAGCAGCCCATGCTTGCCAAAGGCAGAACATCTTCTTGTAGGGGCAGCTCCAGCTTTCCATGTTGTGTAGCACCCGTCTGAGAATTGAAGTGGCCGAGAAGTTAACTTGGTCGAAGATGAGCACATTCCGCGCCTTCCAGATATGCCAAAGGACCAGGATCATCACATCAGCATGAATTGCTGACGGTAGTTGCAGCTCGCGCCCCTGAAGCCATGGCATCCGGAATTCCTCTGGGTGAGGTTCGATTCCAAAAAGATGCCAAATCGCAGCTACCACAGAACATTCAGAGAAGATGTGTGTATCGGTCTCAAGGACTAGGGGGCATTTCTCACAGTAGCATTCTTCCAGTAAGTGAATGTGTTGCATTTTCGAACTAGGGTTTGAGCATTTTCTAACTACAATATATAAGTAGGCTCCTGATAGATGCCGTGAGTACTATTGGAAAGGGAGCTAATTCGTGAAGCTTAACAGTATCAAGAGGATCATAGTGCATGAGGAACCAGAAGAAGAATTGACCTACGATGTGGAAGCTGTTTTCAGGAGGGTCATGCAAGCTGACAATGGTATGCAATAGAAGACATGAAGATGCAATGAAGTAATTAACTTTGCAGCTATATCAATGATATAGTTTGTTGTTTTTTCCTTTCCTTTCTTTTTCCTACCTACAACGATCTCCCGGGATCGTAGTCGTTTATTTGCTGCTATATCAATGAAATGTGCTACACCGTGTCAGGCCCGCACATCAAGTGGGAACAGAGGGGTCAAGAGGCCTCCTAAATTGGGCACATCAAGAGACGGCAGGTGAAGTGGAATACGTAACCGATGCCTTTTGGTTGCAGCGCTCGGTAGGTTACGCACGAGGAACCATGATGGATGCTGGAGCAACATGGCTCGCGGTTCGGTTACCATAGCATATGCTTTTGATCAAAGCATGTTGTGTATCCCAGGCGTCCACGCGTGTAACCGAGGCAGTGCAGGTAACAGTGATGGCCACCTGGGCTACGCACACCAGCATCGCGGTTTCCGTGGGACACGCCGGGTGGTGTCGACTAAGCGCGTAACCTGCAAGGTCTCGGTTACGGAGGTGCCATTCAGCGGGTTGCGCACTAGAGAATTCCATGGACGACGCGTCAGCAGCCTCCCCCCCAGCGCGAGCTTCGCCTCGGGGAGAAGCAAACTGTGGCGAGGGTAGGCCGCTGTGGGCCACGCGGTGCACCATCATTATTACAATGGACGACGGGATGGGCCTCCCTCCTCCGCTCCCCTCCCGTCGTGTCGTCCGTAGCCACAGCCGCCGCCCGCCCCGAGGAGTAGGCTGGACCCGCTGTGTTACGTGTGCCACGCTGTGCTTCAGCCTAGGTTACGCGGCTTGCTGCCAAGCCAAGGGTTATGCACGGTCTTTGTGTCGTTTCGTGTGTACAACCTTGACGGGACGGGACGGCTGCTGCAGGCGCCTCCGCTCCCGTCCCGTCGTGTCATCCACAGCCACAACAGCGCCGCCTGCCCTGAGGAGTAAGCTGGACCCGCTGGGTTAAGCGTGGAGTATGTGCGTAACCTAGCGTGGTGATGATCCGCCCCCTTTGTTTACTTTGTTTATTGATTATTATTTATATAAAAAAATTCCAGGGGAGAGGACCTTAAGCGGTCGAGAGGGTAACCAACTTGTCTTCACCACTTGTCGCCTTCTTCCACCTTCTTGTCATCTCCTCTGCTCCCGCCTGCCATCTTCGCTTGTAGCAATGGCTCGCAGGCAGCATGCCCGCTGCGGGCGTATGCCGTCGCCGACTCCCTATGAGGCGCGGGTTGCTTCCCTCTTATGCTCCACTATCCTGAGGCCGAAGGACTTGACAACGATCGAGGCCATGCTTCCCCTTGCCAGTGCTAACAGCGGGGGAGCGATCCATGTTGCCACCAACCCGGCCACACCGGACGAACCGCGGGAAGTGGTGATGTTCCTCTCCTTCTTTTTCTGCGGCCTGGTAGTGCCGTTCTCCGTTTTCTTCTGCCGCGTGCTGGAGGTGTACGAGATACACTTGGTGCACCTCACCCCCAACGCCGTTCTCACGCTGGCGATATTCGCACAATTGTGCGAGATGTTCATCGGCATACGGCCCTCCGTCGAGCTCTTCCACTTCTTCTTCCAGCTCTCCTACACGAGTACCTCATGTCCGGTGGTGGGCGCGTGCCTTTTTACACTCCGCCAGACGCACGCAGCCGAGTATATACCAATGCGCATCCGCTCCATGTGGGAGGAATGGAAGCGGCAGTGGCTTCACATGGATGCCGGCGTGATACATCCCCTTCTCTGCCTTCCTTCCTCCCACCCGACGCTCGCTGCTCGTATCTGCACCGACAAGCCCATTATTGCCGAAGAGTGGAGTTCGGTGCGGAATCGGATCGTGGCGCTTCGGGCGGCGGGCTCGCCTCCACCATGGTGGTGGTAGACTTTCTTCGCCGGTGCATCGGTCCGCTCTACGCTCGTCTTCATCCGGCTTGGTTCTACACCGGTGTCGAGGACCCCACCCGCACGGTGCGGGGACCCCTGAGCGTACCCTCCGAGCATGAGGTGTAGGAGCGCCTGCACCGGATCTTGGATGTGTAGGACCCTTCGCTAGGGATGCTCCCGGACGAGGTCAGGCCTCTGTGCGACGACACAGCGCGCGAA
Organism: Cenchrus fungigraminus; assembly: GCA_036936925.1. NCBI lineage: Eukaryota > Viridiplantae > Streptophyta > Magnoliopsida > Poales > Poaceae > Cenchrus > Cenchrus fungigraminus. The sequence goes on along the minus strand of CM072775.1, from coordinate 6,530,769 downwards.
GCCCTTCAGCTCTCGCTCCCAAAGAATGGGATTGTCGTCCGTCCTCCTCCGTCGTCTGGAGCTTGCGCCGCGCGGCGTACTCCTCCGCGCCAGAGTCTCGATGCTGCGCTAGCCGAGAAACGGCCCCGAGCGCCATCCCCTCCTACCGTCTCCGCCCTGGGACGGGGCTTGCCGTCGACTGTGGGGTCCTCGAGCGTGTGCTGCCCGCCATCCAAGCGTGTGAGAAGCGGTACAAATATGGTGGCAGCGCAGGCAAAATGGGTTTACCGGGCCCCCCCAGCAGGTCGGTCCCCGTTCATGCCATTAACGTTCGTCGTCCTCTCCATTTTTTAAAAAAAAATCCTGCCTTTTCCAGGAGCTCGGGAGGTTCGCCGGTGACAGATTCCACGGGCACGGTGATTGCCGGCGGTGGAAGCGCTACTACGTCTCAGCCTCCGTTAGCTTTGGTCGCGGCGGCTGTCCCTGCCATGGGTGCCACCAGGAGTGTGCCGCGCATTCCGCCGCCCTCCCCCTCTGGCGCAAGGAGTGCCATGGTTGAAGTCCCGGATTCCCCGGTGTGGGAGCCTGTGGAGCAGTTCACCGCTGCTCGTCTAGTCGGGACGCCGCCCCATGCCCTGCTGCTGCTAGCTGTGCCTGAGGGCCTGGGCGGCATCCGCCGCACTCATGAGGGTAGAGGCAGTGCTCCATCTGGGTGGCGCTGGCAGGAGCACCACCACCAGGAGCAGGAGCTGCTGTCACTGGCGGCAGACCTCGAGCATCGCCAGGAGCAGGTGCAATTGTTGGAGGCGGACCTGACGGCTCGAGAAGAGGCTCTCGCGATGCGCGAGGGCCTCCTTGCCTCCGCAGAGGCCGAGCTGCTCCAGCGGGAAACCGTGGTGCTGGAGGGGACTGAGCGCCTCGACAGTTAGATGGCGGAGCACCGTCAAGCTGTGTCAGAGGCACGACGCGCGGCCCAGGAGCAGGTGGACTAGCTGGCGCGGCGCGCCCAGGAACTCGACAGCCTCGCCCGCGAGCTAGAGCCTCGCGCGCAACAACTGGATCGCCGCGAGCGCGAGATGAAGCAGACGACCAAGGAGGCTGCGGCGACCAGTCATCTGGTGGAGGCGTGGAGCGCTGGGAACGACGCAATCCACGCCGAGTAGCGAGCTTCAGTGGCAGAGATGGCGCAGGCGGAGATTGTGGAGGTGAGGAACGCCCAAGTGCACGTCGCCTCCCAGCTCCGTGGTCTCTGCCTCCGTCTCCATGACATCTTGACGAACGGTGGGCACGATGGGGTCCCCGTCCCCAACTTGCCGACTGAGCGAGGCCCGGGGGCTCTGCTCTCGGCCCTCTTCGCTTTGGTGGACTGCGCGGTGCAGCTCCGCGCTGCCGTGGATACGGTGGCACTCCATGGGGCTCGATCGCTTGCGCAGAGCGTGGCCGAGTACATCATCATCGCCCTGCGAGCCCGAGTGCCGGACTTCCCCTCAGAGCTGCTGCACGAAGGGCCGCCGGAGGAGGGCGAGGAGCTCCGTGCTGGTGTGAAGGACCTGGCCACGGAGGTGGTGAACTTCTTCGCTCCTGCTGTTGATGAGGAGGACGCGAGCGTGGTGGAGGACGATCAGTGTGCCACCTTGGAGACCGTTCGGCTGGTAGGATGAATCCTGTCCGTGGTACCGGGTTGTGGCACCTGAACTTTTGTGGTAGTAGTGTGCAATACCCTCTTCCAGCTCCATTTATAAGTAGAAATATTCTCCAACGGCGTGTCTAACGCTAGTAGAAATTATGATCTATTCATGAACAGTTGCAAAATTCCGACACTATTGGGACTTATTACCCATCGCTCATGGAGCTTGTAACTCTTGTAATTCACACAATATGTGCAATGGAGCAGCTGTATAGGTAGTAGTAGTACAATAGTTGTCTTCGAAATGAGATGCATGACGCAATCTAATGCAGTCTGGGTTACCAGCAGAGCAACCCATCCTGCACACACTCGGTAACGCATCGAGACGATTATGCGTAACCTCCGCTAAATCAGTTACACACCACCCATGAAGCATGCTCTTTGGTGCCTACTTGCTAGGATTGCAAATAGTCAAGCTCCATATGTATATTCTCAAAAAAAAGCTCCAGATGTAAGCGTAACCATCACCCGCCCGGTTACGCAACATTCATGCTGCTTTCTGCCATGTCGATTCAGCGCGTAACCTGCATCTGCTCAGCTACGAGCAAGATGGCAGGCGGCCGTGGAGGAGATGGCAAGAAGATTATGGTCCGTTTGGTTGGTCGGATGACGGCCAGGCCAGCTGCAGCAAACCAAACACGCCTAGGTGAAGAGATTCTCTGTCGTTCGCATCCCTGCAGTTGTGTCACTGCCGTACGGGCCCCGCAGTGATAGACGCCACGTGACAGTGACCGAACTGCTAAGGTTGAATGGTTGCCTCCACTTATTAAGGACCCTCTCCAATGGCCTTCTAAAAAAAGGACCTCTCCAATGGAATTTTTTAATCAATAAACAGTGCAAACAGGCGGTTGCACTAAACAGGTGGAACAGTGTGGGAGCAGGTTATGCCAAAAATGTGTTTGCACCATGTCGCTTGGCTCATGCGTAACCAGTACTGTTCAGGTTACGTAGAATAGGGTTCGAAACCCAATCTACGGTTCAGACTTCGGAGATTGGCCACAACTTGTGCGTAACCGAATGTGTGATGGTTAATTGTACACTAAGAATGACGCGGCGCATGCAGTGGATGGATTTAACGTGTGCGTCGCGTCGCTTGACATGATGGGCAACGGCGAAAATTTCACGTCGCTTGAGTTTATTTCGAACCACTAGAAGGTGCCTGAGTATTTAATGGTAGGGGAAGTTTTCATCGTCTTCACGAATTATTCCCCTTTCTCTTTGGTCGCCAAAGTTGTTTATTACTCCACCATGGATTCTACTTCGTTCACTCCATCTATCCACCTTTCGGCTGATGTCTACGGCCTCATTCTAGATCGCTTGGAGGCTTTTGACATCCTAAGATTTCCCCTAGTTTGCAGTGAAAGCTTTCGAGCGTGTACATGGAAACCTCGCCTTCCTCCTGGTGCTCCAACCTTGCTTACTTCCCCCATCGTTACCGATGGTAGGGATATTCCTCATGATGATGAGCAAGGTATGTTCTTCGTCCACAATATTTTCTCCAACGAGACATTTCTCGTGGATGTAGAAGGTTTGAAGAATAGATTTTGGATCGGGTGTAAGGATGACTGGCTTGCAACCACGGATGTGCACTATAATGTCGAACTCATTAATCCTGTTACTGGACTGCGGCTTTCTTTGCCTTCGTTTGCTGCTTTTACCAAGGCTGGGTTCATTTTGAACACTTACGTGTTTAATCGAGTGAAACTGTGTCGGACTCCTACTGAATCAGGCGGTTATCTTGCTATCGCCAGGTTTGTTCCAAATGTCTTACTCTACACAATGCATGGAAGTGTTGATTGGACCATGCTAACGAACCCTACTGCAGAATATGTACAGCATCTCGATGTCATTGTCCACAATGGGAAAATTATGGCTACTGGTGAGAATGGGGACTTGTGGTCGTGGGATCTTGGCCGAGGAGTTGCAGATCCTACACTGGTGGTAAGATCAGCCATTCCTCTACAGGATTACATGGAATATGAGTTCTTCTTAGGCCAGTCTATCAACAGAAAACTCTTGGTAGTTTCTTCCTATGGCTGTGAGCGCAACGGTAACAGATGGTCCAAGAGAATACTAGGTTGTTTCGATTGCAAGCTACTCATGGAGGGTGTTTCAATTCATGAAGTAGATGTTGATATTGGGATCGTGCAGGAGATCCGTGACATTGGTAATCAAGCTCTTTTTGTTGGATGCAATTACCCCTTCTATGTCCCCGTCCCATCCTCTTGAGGGAATTTGAGGGCTAATTGGTGTCAGGGGGTGAGACCTGGACAGATCCGCTAGGGGGTTGCCCTAGTGGTTTGTAGGTTAATGGAGGATCGGGACCTAAGAGCGTAGGTGGTTATGCACGTGGTGCACACGGAACTAGGCGAGTATGGCAGCGAAGAACAACCAGACAAGGGTGTATACTGGTTCAGGCCTCCAGAGAGTAAAACCCTACGTCCAGTTGTGGTGGATTATGCGAGGCTCGAAGAACTCGATTGGCCTCTTCTCCCAGCCTCACTGAGGAGCCCGGAAGGAGTATGAAGCAACAGTTGCATCGTCGGCGCTCACACCTTCAGGCCTGATTTGATGCTGGAGAGCACCGCGCTCCACCCGGCGAGGTTGGTGTTAAAGCTCGGACCTTCTGCAATCGTGCGGCGAAGCTCAGACTTGATACTGGGCGCTGCAGGAGACCGGTTGGTGCGTGAGTAGAGGTGGCTGTGTGGCAGCTGCCTCCACAGTGGTTGTAGAGGTCGTCGAGTAGGCCCTGAAGCCAGAAGAAAGCTTGCGATAAGCCTTATTAGTGTAGACTGAGTTGTAAGCACTTTGGAAGGTGATTCAAGACCTGTAAGATCTTTGTATCTTGTAATTTGGCCAAGGGCCAAACTCTTGGTAGCTTATGAAGCTGTAAATATAGATTTGCATGAGTAGTGTCATGACTTTAGTAATTTGTAGGGGCGCCCTGGCTGTAATGGTACGGATACCAAGGTCCCAGCAGGGCTGTAATATCACGCCAACCTTCAGGAGGCCTTCCGTAGAGACAAGGGGTCCGTGTCGATCTGGGTCGGCACGGCCGTTGTGCAGTGACACAACGCAGGTAGTCAACCTGAAAAATCCTAGATCTGGAACGACCTAGAAGGTAGCAGGGCCTTAGCAACCTCGGGGAAGTGCTACTTGACCAAGAGGTCGCCAACGGGCAGTGGAGCCATTAAGCACGGGGCCGTCGGTATTAGCCATTAAGGCAATATAGTAGGTAGCAGGACCTTAGCGACCTCGAGGAGGTGCTACTTAACCCGGAGGTCGCCAACGGGCAGTGGAGCCTTTAAGCACGGGGCCGTCGGTGTAAACCAGCCACGAAGGCTAAGGCAAACCAGTAGGTAGGAAGACCTAGGAGCCAGGGATGTGAACTCGCTAATGAAAGCTGAGGCGACCTACCAAGCGGTAGTACCTGTCGACCTTGAGAAGGTGTTATCATAGACCCAGAGGTCATTAGAGGCCAGGAGACCTTGAAGAAAATTATTGGGAGGGGGCGTGAAGTAAGGCATAGCGAGTCCATGGACATCGGGCCGCTGTGCAAAGAACCAACGGGCATGGATTCCCGCACGGCTTGAGCCGTAACTTCCTGTTGCCGTTAGGCCGAAAGAGCCGTTAGGCAATGGATCCGTTGGGTCGCCGGTGATGTCGGTGAAACCGAGGGGACATTTGGGGCGCCGCGGCCCACCGCACTGTGATGGCCCAGTGATAAAAAAGGCCGAGTGAAGGGCCGAGGACCCCACTGGCTTCCATTCCCCGCAGCAGCTAGGGTTTCCAATCCGCCGCCAGAAGCTCTAGCGCATAGATTCGCCAGCTTCGTCGTGCTTAGACCCAACGCGTCCAGCGCCGCCGTATGCGCCAAAAGTCCCTGGTGGTATTTAGAACTAGATCCACCAGTTTTGAGGAAGAGGAAATGGCCCCAGAGCTTGCGCCGGCCCCAGAGAAGGTGTGGGAGCACTCGACGGTGACGGAGGCACAGCTCAAGGAGCTGGTGGAGCGCGGGCTGCTGAAGCCTAGGGAGCAGTTGGGGTGGAGGCCCGCCGCCGGTGAAGCGTTCCCCTCCGAGGGAACTGGGGAGACCGTCGCCTTCGTCTCTTATGTCGAGCGCGGCTTCAGAGTTCCGACGAGCGACTTCTTCCGCGGGCTTCTCCACTTCTACCGCATCGACCTGGTGCATCTCGTCCCCAACGCCATCACCACGTTATCCTTGTTCATCCACCTGCACGAGGCGTACCTGGGGATACCGCCACATTTCGACCTGTGGCGGTATTTCTTCGAGGTGAAGAAGACGGGGAAGAACGGCGTCGTCGGCATCATGCTACGCCGCCACATGAAGACGGTGTACATCGACATGGAGCTGGCGGACAACACCCAAGGCTGGAGGTGAGGCTGGTTCTACATCGACAACCCCAAACCAGCGCTAGCAACCAGGTTGGGACTCGCGCCAGTCCCGGTACCAAAGTGGTCCAACCAGCTGATGTCGCGGGAGATGGACGCCATCAAGCTGCTGCTGGAGGACCTCAAGCAACAGAAGGAAGAAGGGCTGACCGGCGGGGCGGTGGCCATCATTTTCAGCCGGAGGCTGCTGCAGCAGATCCAAGATCGGGTGCACCCGGCCTACGAGTATTAGGGTTAGACCGACCCAACCCACGTACAGCAGTGCAAGGTCTCCAAGCAGGAGATGGTCGCGCGAGTGAGGGAGCTCTTCAATGGGGTGATCCGGAACCGGACATGCCCCAAGGCGTTCTCCCTCACGCAGCCTGCGGACGTGGTATGTCGCTCATCGACCTTGATTTCTCTGTTGTTGTCGCATTCCCCTTTTTCTGAAACACAGGTCGACTGTGTGCAGGGTCGTGAAGGTTTGTTCTGGTGTCCGGCTCCCCTCGTGGACGAAGGAGAGCGCAGCTTCAAGGTCCGGGTAGCGGGGGACGTGAGGGCTCCGCCGCCGGAATTATTGGAGAACTACCTCTCCGATTCATCGGTGGGGGGTAGCGACGATGAGGATCCGCCCGTGATGAGCTCTGCGCCGATGACTCGTCGGACGCGGCAGGCCACCGCTAAGATACCGGCGCACAAGGGAGTCAAGATCATCTCCGCCACCATCGAGGCGAAGAAGAAGAAAAGGAAGAGGAAGGACGTCAGTGCCTCGTCGGAGACGGCAACGACTACCACTGAGGTCATTTTCGAGGAGCAAGACGATGCGCAGTCGCGCGACGTCGCCACAGGATCGGGTGACGTAGCGGCCGTGGGAGGGGGAGGCACCACGCTCGGTGTTGTAAGTGAGCAACAGCCGACGTCGAGTGCAAGAGGTGTGAGCGACCAGGGGTCGCGGAAGAAGCCAAGGCGGGCACTGCCTAGGCCAATGTCGGTGAAGTTGAAGGCCGACAGCAGGTACGTTACAGAGCTTGATTGTATGCTTTTCGTCATCTATGCCGTTTGTTGAGTGCGCCGGTGCTGACGAGATTTGTGTACTTTGGGCAACGGGGCTCCTGCTGCATCAGGAAGTAGCAAGAATGCCTCGGGCCAAGAGGCCTTCGAGCAGAAGGTTGTGATGGTGCCAGTGGGGCAGTCACCGGCGACCTTAGGCGGGGACGTCACCAGCGAGGTCCCCGAGACCGTGGGGACAACACCGTCGGCGGCAGCCAATGTCGCTGCTGAAAGCTCGCAGCAGGAGGAGGGCCCGCGCCACCAAGACCCGCTTGAGTTAAGTCTGCCAGGGACGCGGGGGGCGGTAGCCGGAGATGGAAGCGGGGAAGCCGAACAGCAACCTTGCCTCTATGAAGGTACTCCATGGGAGGACGACGTCTGGTCTGATGCCAAGGATCTTGATGACTTCAAGGCGGCACAGGCGACCATCGGCAGGACGCTCGCGGTAAGTTTGCATTACTGTTGGGGCTGCATCTTGGTTCGTCCGAACGCAATGTTTTAACGATCTCGATGTGTTGTTGCAGACTATTGCTGAGCGCACACAGAAAAGGGCGACCCTGCTAAAGGAGGGCGCCAATCTTCACGCGGAGCTGGTAACGACCCGGGAGGCCGTGCTGCAGGCCAAGGTAGAGGCCGCGAAGGAAATAAGGAGCCTCAAGGACGAGGCGATCTTAATGGACCAGGCCATCGAGGCCTTGAAGTGGGAGCTTGAAGCTGCAAAGCTGAAGGCGAAGGAAGCGGAGGACGATCTGAAGAACGCCACCGCAGGTACGTCGAGAGACGCCTTTTTGGTCTTTTATGTTTGACCGTCGTGGTGACACGTTATTGACCTCGGCACTTGTAGAGGCCAAGAAGAGGGAGACTGCCTTGAAGAAGGATCTCAAGGAGTCGAAGGAGCAGGTGAAGATCCTCAAGGAAAAGCACCAGGAGGTCGTCGTGAGTGAGTCTTACTTCACCCGTAAAGCTGCTTATGAATTTGGGGCGCGCAGAGATCTAGAGATCGACCTTGGCCAAGAGATGCAAACCCTTATTGATCATCAAGAGATGACTGCAGATCTTGAGAAGGAATTGGATGACCTCAAGGAGGCCGCCGAGTATCTTGTGGATGTCTATGCCCCGAAGGTCGAGGGTGGACCACAAGAGCTCGTTACGCGGTTGGAGGACGCGGAGGGTCGCATAAAGACCTTGCTAGTAGACAGCGGCAAGCTTGCTGCTGCTACGGCACTGGCCACGGTGAAACATCATGAGCTGTCGTTCGACCTGGAGAAGGTCAAGGAGGAGCTCGCTTTGTCGCAGCTGGTGGCTAGTGAAGAGATTCAGGCCGCCGCGGAGGAAGTCATGAAGAAGATAGACCTGTAGGCGTAGCTCAGAACTGGCAAACAGTTAGTAACAGTGGGTTGTAGACCCAATTACATGAATGAAAAAGGCATGTCGCGTGATCCCTTATTTGACTTTATATACTCTTTATAAGAACGTAAAGGTAACGAAGTTGCGAGACCCCTTTTCCTCCGCTAACCCAACTCAGTGGAGGAACGGCTTGCTGACCACACGGCTCGACGTTGGAGGCTTAGGTGCGGCCGACACGCGGAGGGGGTCAGGGACCCAAGGTCAAGCAACCCCATGACCTAGAAATACTTATAAAATGCATAAGAAGCTGTGGTAAGGGAACACTTGCAAAGGGAGAGGTGTTAACCCCAGGTCGAGCGACCCTTAGATTGGCAAAGCCAAGCCCCCGAGCGTGAACGGCCGAGCTTAGAGCCAAGCCCCCGAGCAAGAGGGGTCCGGTTTTAAACCAAGCCCCCGAGCGCGTCGAAGGGGAGGGGTACACAGAAAACAAGCAGGTTGAAAGAGAAATCTTTATTTTTATATAGAATTACAAAGGATAGAGTACATAGCTTTATTGTGATACAAGGCTCCTAAGGATAGAAGCGACGCAAGTGCTCGATGTTCTAGGGGTTAGCCAAACCCTGGCCATCGGCCCATTGGAGGCGATAGGTCGCCGGTCCAATGACCTCCTTAACTATGAAGGGGCCTTCCCAAGGTGCAGAGAGTTTGTGCATATCCTTGGTGTTCTGGATACGCCGCAAGACTAGGTCGCCAACGTTGAAGGAACATTCACGCACGTTGCGATCGTGATAGCGACGTAGCTGCTGCTCGTGGCGAGTGTGGCGCATGAGCGCAGCCACACGGTGTTCCTCGACGCTGTCGAGGTCGAGGCGGCGTGTTTGCCCTACTTCTCCTTCATCGAAGTGCTGGATGCGAGGGGCACCAAAGGCCACATCAGTGGGGAGGATAGCCTCTGATCCATAGACTAGGAAGAAGGATGAGTACCCTGTACCCGAGCTGACCTGGGTCCTGAGGCCCCAGAGGACGTGAGGGAGCTCTGAGAGCCTCCTGGTGGCGTAAGGCGCTGAGCCGTCAAAGATACGGTCTTTTATGGCTTGTAGAACCATGTCGTTGGCCCGCTCGACCTGGCCGTTGCACCACGGGTGCGCCACCGAGGAGTAGTATATGTCGATCAGGCTGTCTTGACAGAAGTCCCAGAATTCGGCTCCTGTGAAGGCCGTGCCAAGGTCGGTGTCAATCCTATTTGTCACCCCAAAGCGATGGGTGATCTCCTCGATGAACTTAGTCGCCTCTTTCGACGTGACGCTGGAGACGGGGCGGACCTTGATCCACTTGGTGAACTTATCCACCACCACGAGTATGTGCTTGTATCCAATGGGGGCGGTCTTGAAGGGTCCCACAGAGTCGAGACCCCAAACCGCGAAGGGCCACGACGGAGGGATGGTCCTGAGGGCCTGAGCCGGGAGGTGCTGCTGCTTAGCGAAGAACTGGCACCCTTTGCAACGACGTACAAGTTCTTGGGCATCAGCCAAGGCCGTGGGCCAGTAGAAGCCAGACCTGAAGGCTTTGCCTACCAGGTTGGAAGAGGCGGCGTGGTTGCCGCACTCACCACCGTGGATCTCGTCCAAGAGCCTGAGGCCCTCGGATCTGAGAATGCACCTCATCAGTACTCCGGTGGAAGCGGACCTCCGGTAGAGTTCCTTGCTGACGATGACATAGTTGGCTCTACGCCTCGTGATCTTTTCTCGCTCTGCCTTGTCCTTAGGTACTCGATGCTCGAGGAGGAAGGCAATGAAGTCGAGGCGCCAATCATCTTCTGCGTCGATCATGAGGATCTCGCGACCTTCAGGTGAGGTAAGTTCGTCATCGGGCGACTCTGGGTCGGGGATGAGCTTGATGAACGGCTTGCGTAAGTCTTGGATGAATACGCCAGCCGGAACCAGTGCGCGCTTGGAGCCAAGCTTGGAGAGGACATCTGCGGCAACATTGTTGTTGCGGCAGACGTGGTGGAACTCGAGCCCTTCGAAGTGATGCTCGAGCTTGCGCACCTCGGCACAGTATGCATCCATCGTGTCCTTCCAAGCTTCGGAGTCCTTGCTGACTTGGTCGATGACGACCTTGGAATCGCCGTAGGCCAGGAGGTACTTGATCCCGAGGGAGACAGCGATGCGGAGCCCGTGGATGAGGGCCTCGTATTCGGCGCCATTATTGGACGCCTTGTAGTGGATCTGTAAGACGTACTTGAGGTAGTTGCCCTTAGGGGAGATGAACAGGACGCCTGCGCCTGCACCTTCGAGGTTCAGGGAACCATCAAAGTACATCTTCCAATGCTCGGGTCGCTCCGGCGGTGGAGGCTGCTGGATCTCTGTCCACTCAGAGACGAAGTCTGCGATGACTTGGGATTTGACGGCTTGCCTAGGGCAGAACTCTAGGTCGAACTCACCTAGTTCGATAGACCACTTGACGACGCGCCCAGAGGTGTCACGACTCCGTAGGATCTCGCTAAGGGGAAAGGCCGAGACGACCTTGATCTTGTGGGATTGGAAGTAGTGCCGGAGCTTTCTCGAAGTCTTGAGTAGCGTGTAAAGCATCTTCTGGGGCTGGCTGTACCTGGTCTTGCTGTCAGACAGGACCTCGCTGACGTAGTAGATAGGTCGCTGAACGGGGTAAGGTCGCCCCTCTTCAGGTCGCTCAGCCACCAAGACAGCGCTGACCACGAGGGTGGTCACCGAAATGTAGAGCAGTAAGGGCTCCTTAGGTGCCTGGGGCACCATCACCGGGGGCGTCGTAAGGAAGGTCTTCAGTTGCTCAAGAGCGTGGTCTGCCTCCTCGGTCCAAGCGAACTTGTCCGCCTTTTTTAGCAGCTTGAAGAAGGGCAGCCCTTTTTCTTCGAGCTTGCTAATGAATCAGCCTAAGGCCGCCATCATGCCTGTGAGCTTCATGACGTCCTTCTTGCCGGTAGGTCGCTTCATCTTGAGGATGGCATCCACCTTGGTGGGGTTGGCTTCGATGCCCTGGTTGCTGACCATGAAGCCGAGGAGCTTGCCGGACGGGACACCGAAGACGCACTTCTCTAGATTGAGTTTCCAGCAGTAAGTGCGGAGGTTGGCGAAGGTCTCCGCGAGGTCAGCTATGAGCTTGTCCTCGTGAGTGGTCTTGACAACCATGTCGTTGACGTAGGCTTCTACGTTCTTGCTGATCTGGCTGGCCAGACACTTCTGGATGGCCTTTTGATAGGTCACACCCGCATTTTTGACGCCGAAGGTCATGGCCGTATAGCAGTAGATGCCATGGGATGTTATGAACGCCGTCTTGTCTTGGTCAGAGACCTTCAGGGCTATCTGGTGATACCTTGAGTAGCAGTCGAGGAAGCAGAGAAGGACGCTCCCGGCCGTGGAGTCCACGACCTGGTCGATACGCGGAAGAGGGAAGGGGTCTTTAGCGCAGTGCCTGTTGAGATCGGTGTAATCGATACACATTCTCCATTGACCGATTTTCTTTGGTACAAGAACCAGGTTGGCGAGCCAAACTGGGTTTTTACACTCTCGGATAAATCCGGCAGCTAGGAGCATTATTAGCTATACCCTAATGACATCCTCGCGATCTTTCGCAAAGCGGGGAAGCTTCTGCTTGAAAGGCTTCGCCATCTTGCTTACATCCAAGGCGTGCTCAGCCAGCTCCCTAGGAACACCTGGCATATCCGATGGACTCCAAGCGAATATGTCAGCGTTATCCCGGAGGAAGCTGGTGAGTGCGAGTTCCTATTTGGGGTCGAGCCCGTCGCCGATCACCACCGTCTTCTCTGGGTCGGCAAGGCCAAGGCAAACCTTCTTCGTTGATGGAGCCGCGTCTAGGGCGGTCTCGGTGTGCTTCTGCTCCGGGACAGGCTGGTCGACAGGGTCGACTTTTGCGGCCTCGGCCACCAAGACCGCGGAGGCCTCGGCGGCGGCGGAGGTCGCAGCGAGGTCGAGGGCCTCCGTGTTGCACCTGAAGGAGATGACGAGGTCCCCTTTGACGGAGAGGATCCCTCGCGCAGCCGGCATCTTCAACACCAAGTACGTGTAGTGCGGGATGGCCATGAATCTGTCCAGCATTGGGCGACCTAGGATCGCATGGTAGGAGGACTTAAAGTTGGCGACCTCGAAGTTGAGGTACTCCGTGCGGAAGTTCGCCTCCGTACCAAAAGTCACCTGGAGGGAGACTCGACCCAGGGGTTGGGCCGCCTTCCCGGGGACGATGCCGTAGAAGGGCTCGTCGCACTCCGTCATCTTGTTGAAGTCGAAGCCCATCTTCTTGATGGTATCAACGAAGATGATGTTGAGGCCACTGCCTCCGTCGATCAGGGTCTGGGAGAGCAGGGCTCCATCCACTGTAGGCTCAACGACGAGCGGGTAGGACCCGGGGTCTGGGATATGGACCCAGTGATCAGCTCTGGAGAACGTGATCGGCTGCTCAGACCATCTTAGGGGCACGATTGTATGAGTGTGGACGAGGTGGACGTCGCGCTTGTCCTTCTGGTAGCGCCTCCTGCTGGCACTGAACTTGATTTCGCCAACAATCATGTTGATCGCATGGGTTGCAGCCTAGAAGGGCGCATTGGGGATGCCCGACGCTGGTGGAGGGGGCAGGTTCGTCTTGTCCCGGGCGGCTGCCAGAGCAGGGTCGTTGCGAGGCGGGTCGCTACAAGGTGGCTCGCGGCTATAATCATACCGATCGTCGTGGCGGTCGTCGCACCGGTCTTGCCGGTTGTCACGGCGGTAGTTGTTGTTGTAGGGGCGGTTGTCACGTCGCCCGCCGTCGTTCCTGGGTCGCTTGGGATCCGCGGAGGTGCTGAAGGCCCTATTGAACTGGGAGCATTCGCGGAGAGTGTGGGTGGCCCCCTCATGGAACCCACGGATGCTGTCGAGCGCCAGGTCGAACTCCACTTGGTTGAAGGACGAACCTCGTCGCCCTTCGGCCACCAGGACCTCGGAAGGTCTCTTGCGGAGCTTGTCTGCTGCAGTGCCAGATGCACTAGCATTATCAGCGTCGAACTGATTCTGGAGCGCGTCTTCTGTGTCCATCCGCTTGTTGACGATGACCATGAGCTCTTTGATGTTGGTCGGGCCAGCCTCATGGATTTTCTCGAAGACCTTGCGATCTTTGATGCCTTTCTTGTAGCTGTCGACGATCTGGTCGTCCCTGACGCCAACGCACTTGTTTCAGTTCTCGAAGAACCGGGTATTATAGTTGCGGAGCCGCTCCATAGGCTTCTGCACGACCCGCCCAAGGCTGAAGGTGTTCTCAGGGCGATCGTAGGTCGCCTGGAAGTTCGATGTGAAGGCCTGGGATAGATCGGCCCAGGTCTTGATGCTGCCAGGCGCAAGGTTGTTGAGCCAGAGTGAAGGGGCCTTACCCATCACCAATGGGAAGTAGGCCGTCATGTGGTCGAAGTCACCGCCGGCCGCCTTGACGGCGACGTAGTAGGTTGACAGCCAGATGTTGGGGTCGGAGCGCCCATCATACGGCTTGATGTTGGGCTTGAAGTTGTCGGGGTACTCCACCCTTTTGAAGTAGGCATCCAGCGCTGGGAAGGCATTGAGCACAAGGTCGTCGCTGGTGCCTCTTGCCGGGGCGGCATCTCGTGACGCGGAGTGGACGCTGCGCTTCGGGACGACAATCTAGGAACGTGGCTGCCGGTCCCGGTCAAGTTGAACGATGGCGGGATCTTCGTGATCAGCGTTGTACTTGGCCCGGCGCTGGTTCTCGATCTCGTGCTAATCACGGAGCTCGCGCTCCATGATGCGGTACACGCCGCCGGGCGGGCCGTGCTCGCGGTCGTAGTCCAGGCGGCGGCGGAGCTCGCGCTCCTCGCGCTCTCGGTGGCGTTGGTCGACGACGGTGCGGGTGTCGCGAGCACGGCTGTTGGCGTCGAGGTTGACGCGAAGGTCGCGGGCTGCTCAGGGTTGTGCTGAGCGACCTCCTCCTGGACGGGGGAGAGATGGCTACGCGCAGGTCGATGTGATCGACTGCGCGAGTGACGGCTTGAGGACGACGCGGCAGATCTGGAGGCCGCGCTCTTCTCTTCCACCAAGGCATTGGCGACCCAGAGGTACGCAAGGGCCTGCTCAGCTTCAGGCAACCAGACTTGCTGGAGTCGAGTAATAGCCGCACCCAGGTTGGCCTGGGGGCTGTTCAAGGTCGCGATCCCAGCTTCCTCAAACTCGAGGCGCAGATCACGAGCGTAGGGCAGGGCACGCCGCTGCTCTTCCGCATGTCGCTCAGCGCGGCGGGCGTTTGCCTGGATACGGGCCGCCTCCTGGGAGTTGGTCGCACCCGCGTGTGGTGGCTCGTTCTCTGAGATCACCATCACCTGACGGAAGATGACTTCTGGGTCGTTCTGGGAGATACAAACCTAGACCTTCTGGAACTTCCCGCAGTCCGGAGACTGGGTAGGTCGCTTAGCTCGACGAGGGAGCTTGTTGTCAATCTTCTTCCGCAGGCGGCACCCGCGGAGGGTGTGCTTTGTGCCCTTGTGGTAAGTGCAGGGCACGTCGAGGGGGTCGTGCCGAGCGCGAGGCACAGGCCTTGGGTCGCGCGAAGGTCGCCGCCTAGATTGGATCTGAGGAGGCATAGAAAGTCGACTCAGGTGAAGGTCAGGCGCAGACTTCAGGCCGAAGGGAAACGTGTCATGGCGTAGCGCTGTCTGCGCCGAGCGTTGAGCTCGTTCGCAGATCTCCAAGGTTTCCCTCATGGAGCCGATGACGTCTTCCATCCCCTGGACAAGGTCACAGGGTTTGGGTGGGCGGGTCTCCGATACTAGATCGGGAACAGCGGCGGCGGCGGACGCCGTGTCGACCTTCTCAGGGGTCGCTGGAGGAGTCGAAGCTACCAGAGCAGGTGAGGTCGCCGTGAAAGATCCAAAGCAGATCTCCACGGGGTCAGCGAGGAAGGCTGCCATGCTGCATAGTGAGTTCCCGATGGCCCCTACCTAGTGCGCCAACTGTCAGGGGGTGAGACCTGGACAGATCCGCTAGGGGGTTGCCCTAGTGGTTTGTAGGTTAATGGAGGATCGGGACCTAAGAGCATAGGTGGTTATGCTTGTGGTGCACACGGAACTAGGCGAGTATGGCGGCGAAGAACAAGGAGACAAGGGTTTATACTGGTTTAGGCCTCCGGAGAGTAAAACCCTATGTCCAGTTGTGGTGGATTATGCGAGGTTGAAGATGAGTTCCCCTTTGCATGGAGCCCTAGGCCGCCTTATATGGGGAGGACGGGCTAGGGTTTCCTTGCAAGGTTGGTTGACCCGTGTTGGGGTCGGTTACAACTGTGGGAAGCTTATCTCCTGAATTACAAGGAACATCCCGCGATACACGGAGTCTACAGGCGGCGGCGCACCAGGTCGCCGTGTCTTGACTTGCACGCCAAGGCTTCGCGGGTCTTCCGGGATCCTGATCAGGTCGCTGGGCCCACTTGTAAGGTCGGCGGGTCTTCTGGCAGGTCGGGTCCACTTGACAGGGGCCTCTAGGACCCTGGCCGGTGGGGACCCATGGGTACCCATGTCTCTCAATTGGGTATACATTTCTGATGCATCTGACTATGACGCCAATACTGTCAACCTGAATGAGGAAGACATCCTAGATAACGTTAAGCGCATATCTTATCCTGGGCCCCTGGACATGTACCAAATGCCAATGTGGTTCCGACCTGCTTTTCGTCCAGTAGTCGTTGATCTAGCCCGTGGAAGTTAGAGTTGATGCATGTGCAGAGATGAAACTGTAAATCCTCAATGGTACGCCTAGTTTCATTTCCGTGAAATGAAATCCCATGCTATGTCCTCACATTTGCTATGCGGCATGCCGTTTATTAATGAGAATGAGACTCATGTGTAATTTGCATTGAGAGTATTATACTACAGTATTTAGTTGTCATGTACTCATGTGTAGAAACTTTATTTTACTTCATTGAGTATTATACCACTTTGCTTTTTGTTTTTGAGTTGATGGAATTAATGGAAACGATCGTTTAAGGAAGCCTCCGTGCACCTTGAAATAAAAGCACGATCGCGAAATTGCCGGGGCCATGGATTGAGTGTGTACGTTACTGAAACTCGCATGGAACCATATAGCCCACGCTGGATAGTTACCTTCCAAAACATCAAGCACGACACAGTAATCCAATGGGAAATTACCAACTTGCAACACGCTCGATCGTGATTGTATGCTGCGTGCGTAACCCTATAGCTGCCATTTTTTAGATGGTAGTAGGCTAGCACGCATGCCCAATCCGCGGTTTCTCACGATCCGTGCTGCATGCTACAAATGCCTGCCGTGTGTGTAATCTAGGGGGGTGTTTGGATGGAAGGGTAAATTGGACAAATAAGGCAAATTTACCTGAAATTTACTCCTAAGGCGCCAAACACGTGGGGCCAATGTGGTGGGGCAAATGTTTTGCCCCTCTAATTCCATATACTCCTAAAAAGTAGTAGCAAATTGGAGCAAAATTGTGGTGGACCCCAGCCCGCTCTCTCATCCACATCCACATTTACCCCTCAATCCAAACACCCCAAGGAGTAATAAATATTATAAGAGGCAAATGGAAGGGGCAAAACATTTGCCTTGGGGTAAACATTTACGCCTTGCATCCAAACAGACCATAGGTGTTTGCAGCACGCAACGTGGCTCCAGTGTAACCGAAAGTTCGAAAGCACAAAGCACCGATTTAGCCGTGACAGAATATTCCTGATTCCTAGATTCTTTGGAACCACATATAATTTCCTACTTTCAGTAACCAAGAACCGTTCAGTTCGGTTCGATCTAACCAGGTGGCAGGCTCCTCCATTCCACGCCTAGATCTCCAGGCATTTACGAGGCTAGATCATCCTCATCCTTCTAGAAGAAGCATCCGGATCCCGATCGAGAGAGCTTGTTCCCTCCCTCGGCTCCCCAGCGGCGCGCAATAGGTCGGATCCATCGATGGCTCCCACGGTGGCGGTGGAGGCAGCGGCGGCGAAGCAGCAGCACACGGGGAAGGCGGCGGTGCTCGCGGTGCATGACACATCTGGCCACCTAGTGCCGCACACCATCACCCACAGGTACATCCGCACATGTCATGTACATGTGTCCTGCTAGAAATTGTCCCCCGACGGCTAGGTAGTCGCCCGCATCGATCTAGCCACTTGGGTCCCGGCCTTGCCAGCGTACTCCTGCCGCCGGTAGGTCTGTGCCCGATCGGCTCCTGCGGCGTTGTGAACCCGTACGTCCGATCTAATTCTTAATGATGCAGGAGCACCAGAGATGGTGATGTAGCGATAAAGATTCTGTACTGTGGGATCTGTCACTCTGACCTGCATAGCATCAAGAACGAGTGGAATAACGCCATGTACACCGTCGTACCTGGGTACGTGACTTGCCTATGCCTTGCTGCTGTTGGTTTTTTTTTTTAGGTTCGGCTTTGGTTTCTCCTGCAGCTCCAAATGTGATGCTCTATCAAACAGTTTGCTCAAAGTCAAAACCGACTTCATCTTTAGAGCATTAGAGTACTTGGAGTCATTTTGTACGGAGAAACGAAGTTTAAAAAATCCAAAGGAGCCAGAGCTGTACCAAAGAAAGACTTTTATCAAATTGTGACCTCCGAAAATACTGAACTGCTCTTTTGTCCATGTGTTGCAGTCACGAGATCGCCGCAGTGGTGACGAGGCTAGGCAAGAACGTGACCAAGATCAAGGCCGGCGACCGCGTCGGTGTTGGCTGCATGGTGAACTCATGCTAGTCCTGCGACAGCTGTGACGAGGGCTTCAAGAACCACTGCAAGGGCATCATCTTCACCTACAATGATGTTGACCTCGACTGCACTGTCACCTACGGCGGCTACTCGAGCAACCTGGTTGCCCACGAGCAGTTCGTGGTTCGGTTCCCCGACGCAATGCCGCTGGTCCAGGGCGCGCCGCTGCTGTGCGCCGGCATCACTGTGTACAGCCCCATGAAGCACCATGGCCTGAACGTGCTCGGGAAGCACGTCGGCGTGGTGGGCCTGGGAGGGCTGGGCCACATCGCCGTGAAGTTTGCTAAGGCGTTCGGGATGAAGGTCACCGTGATCAGCTCGTCACCAGCGAAGAAGGAGGACGCCCTGGACCGCCTTGGTGCTGACGCCTTCATCATAAGTAAGAATGCTGACGAAATGAAGGTGCTATGAGAGAAATACATCATTAAGTGTTCTGTATTGAACTAATGAACTGTATCATGAATTTCTCACTCTGCAATGTTGGGTCTTATATTTTTTTGGCAGGCTGCGGCTGGCACCATGGATGGCATCATCAACACGGTGTCCGCTAACATCCCCATGGCCCCATACATGAGCCTGATGAAGCCCTACGGCCAAATGATCATATTCGGTCTGTCAGAGAAGCCACTAGAGATCCCGCCGTTTGATCTCGTCATGGGCAAGTCCTCACCGAATGATCAATCTATTTTATGAGAAATTTGCTTGCTTTTTCCAAACAGTGCTGGGTATGCTGGACCTTTCATGCTGTTGGTTCTCCATTGGTTTGTCGAGCGGCCATTCCGAAACTAATCATGTGCATGTGAAAAAATACCTGCAGGGAGCAAGACCCTGGCGGGGAGCTGCATCGGCGGCATGAGGGACACACAGGAGATGATCGATGTGGCGGTGAAGCATGGTGTGATGGCGGACATCGAGGTGGTGGGAGCGAACTATGTGACCACGGCCATGGAGCGCCTCGCCAAGGCCGACGTCAGGTACCGCTTCGTCATTGACATCGGCAATACTGTCAAGAGCTCTGAGTGATCACAATCTGACAAATTAGCATCAGTTAGTTTCTGCTGTTGCTGTGTGCCTCGGCTATAGGAACAACCATTTAATTTTCAGTCAGTGATATTCTAGCAATAGTGTTGGTTATGTTAAACTAAAGCAGTTTATAACATATTAATGTACTTTGGAGCATGTACAATGTGGAAGTTAAAGGATACCCTGATGCAACTGTGGAATCAAATATGACATCGCCATGCCTTAAGATAGTCAAGGTCAAATGTCGAAACGTTGATGAAAGGGTTCTCAGTGTTCTAAATTATCTGCAAACACTTAATATTTGTAAGTTACATTATGACCAACTCTGTTGTTCTTCTACATTATTTCTATGTTTGTAAATACATTAGCATCTGGTAGTAACACTTCTATTTGTTTATAAATACTTTACCATCGCTTGTGGCAATGTATGTGCACAAAAACAAAGTAAAGAAAAAGGCTAAAAATCATGCAGCTTTTGCATGTTGCAGACTGTCAATCTATCTAAGGCATCATGTTTGTGCTGAAACCGAATAACCGATTGAGTAAAGTATGAAGAAGGATGTGAGCAACTATCTCAATTGACCAGTCCACATAGAAAAATAAAAAACAATGCCGAACTTCATCATGGAAATTGAGCACCATATTAAGAAGAATGTTATTTGTCTGTTCAGCCCCAGTCCTATGAACATGTTGTTTGTCTGCGCTTGTGGTTTTTGAAGCCCTATTTCATATGCCCTGTCCGCTAGTAATACTGCACTTAAATCAACTGGTAATAATTACCAACTTGCAACATGGTGTTGTGTCGATCCTACGGCGGCCGGATACTGCAGAGCTTGAGAGGAATGCGTAACCTGCAAGGTGATAGTTACGCAGGTGCCATACAGCAGGCTACGCACTATCCCTGTGGTGGATGACAGGTCAGCCTCCGGGCGCGCGTTTCGCTTCGAGGAGAAGCAAACTGCGGCAAGGGCATGCCGCTGTGGTCCCGCGGGCGCCGCGTGCCCGTGAAGCACCATCATTATTACGATGGACGACGGGACAGGGGGTTGGTGGGGTGCCACGCGCTACTTCAGCCCGGGTTACGCGGCTTGCTGCCAAGACAAGGGTTAGTACGCATGATCCCTATGTCGTGTCGTGTCATGCGTACACCCTTGATGGGACGGGACGGGCCTGCAGGCGCCTTCACTCCCCTCCCGTCGTGTCGTCCACAGCCACATGGGCGCCCGCCCCGAGGAGTAAGCTGGACCCGCTGCGTTACACGGTCCATATAACTGAAAAGGGCGAAAGGAGGTTACGCACAGAATCGACACGACCGGATGCAGCATGGATTTTGCTTAATCATATCGGCTACAGGTTACGCGATGAAACGACACAACAGGATGCAGCGTGGATTTTGCGTCACAGACTCTGTGCGTAACCCAGTCGGTGATGCACGCACTATGGGATGGTGCGTCACCGAACCGTGCGTAACTGAGCTAGTGTGGGAGACACGCAGGATCGACACGACCGGATGCATGGGGATTTTGCGTAACAGACTCCGTGCGTAACAAAGTCAGTGTTGCACGGCCTATAAAACAAGGCATTTCATCCTCTTCTGTTATGTGTAACCTGATGCGATGTCTTCCTCCTATTCTTCTGTGAATCAGGTTTCCTTCAATCCTTTCTTTTATTTCCCCATCTATGGGCTTCACATGACAATCACTCCTGTTCTTCCCTCAGTCTCCTAACCGCGAGGATGTAGAAAGGATCTTGACGAACATCAACGCTCATGGTGCGAATCAACGCGCGCCATCATCAACGCAGAAACAGGGTCTTCAACTTGTGATTTCCACAGATGAGAAGAAACTGGAAGAAATAGCTATCACTAGAGTACAGCTAGAGAAAGCTAAAGAATTAGCAAGATCTTGATGTGTCTCCTTTTTTTAGCTGATGCAATCGGCTTTTGATTTGATGTACCCGGCCTTTATTAAAGAGAATCCTTCATATGATTTAAGCCATTTACTTGTGTATCTTTGGACGATTTCCTTTTATTTGCAACAGGCACTGCTTGTCTTGTGATCCTACTGAACCTGGCAGGCGAACACCATCCATCACTTCACGAGCACCACCACTTGGTTGCAGCTAACACGTGACTCTTTCTATGAAGCTCAACCTATAACCCAATGGATTCCCACTCGTTTCCTTCGGTAGGTCATTTCATTCTTTAGCCGATAGTTTTTAGACTAGCTCTACCTTAGATTAGGCATGGGAGGCATCTTTCCTTTGGAGTGTGTTCAGGCAAGATCAGTGTTTACTAGTCCTTAGCAAGCTTCTCCTTGAAATGGTTTTGCTACTTGATTATGCTAGTAAGCTTGCTGCCGCCGTCAGTAACATCGATACGTATCTATCTTTGATTCTTCCTCTTCTGGAATACAGAGAGCCTCTGCCTTTCTTCAATTGCTCCTTTGCGGAACCATGGGGCACGAGGTGAGATCCGTCCCCGACGGGCGGAGCAGGGGCGTGAGGCGAGGCGAGAGGAACAGCGGCGTGACCTCCCGCCACTGCCCTCTCCCTCCCAGCGAGATCCGGCGCAGAGAAGCTCAAAGCACAATGCCAAATCTTTTGACTTTTTTGCCTATACAAAACTATTCCAAATCCAATCTGCTTCTGTAATAATACCCTCATAATATTGCAGAGGTGACACACCCTTCTTGACAACTTTTTTGATTAAGTCAGATTTGACTTTAGTTTTTCTTCAGCGCTGCAGGCCTGCAGCCTTCACAGCTTCCTTTGAAGGCTCTGGTATCTTAAACCTGAATGGTGCGTAAATGAGTCTGTGCGTTACCCGGTCATAGTTGCCCTATGCAACCAGCAGCACTGATGGTGCCTAACCCAGTGGGTGTAGATTACGCATACGGAGTACCATTGAAGCCCATTTCCTATGTTACGCACCATGCAGCAGGGGGTGGTGCGTAACTCAGTCGATGTGGTATGCAACATGGATGGTGCGTAACCTCACGGTTATGCATAACAATTTGGGTTTATAGGTGACAAGCAGGATCGACACGACTGGATGCAGCATGGATTTTCCGTAACCGTCAACGTGCGTAACCCAAGCAGTGTTGCACCATGCAGTCATAGAGGTGGGTAACCGCGAGTCCGTGCTGAACCCAATCGGTGTTGCATCAAGCAGCACGGACCGTGCGTAACCTGATAAGGTGACATGCTGCATCAATAAGCACGGATAGGTTACACGCTGAATCGACACAACGCAGTCGGTATTGCACGTGCCATTAAGAACGGATCGTGCGTAACCGAACCTGGTGCAGTGCAGGTGACACGCAGGATCAACACGACCGGATGCAGGATACGCGCCGAATCGGCACCACCCAGTCGGTGTTGCAGCATCAAGGTGCGTAACCGAGTCCGTGCGGGTACGAGCGGGTTCAGGTTACGCATACATCTAGAACTGGTGGTGTTGCATCAAGCAGAACGGACGGTGCGTACACGCTGAATCGACCAATCCGCGTCGCCAATCGAGCACCCCAGCTTGACCAATCCGCGTCGCCAATCGAGCACCTCAGCTCGAGTTTAACCCTCGACGGCGAGATTTCTGCCGAGCGCCGCCGCTCACTGTTGCTCGCACTGCCGTCCGCCGCTCACAAGCGACCGCAGCCCTTAGATCTTGATCCGACGGCTCGGATCAGATTCGACCCAGGATCAACATGACCGGATGCAGGTTACGCACCGAGTCGGCACCACCTAGTCGGTGTTGCAGCATCACGGTGCGTAACCGAGTTCGTGCGGGTACGAGCAGGTTCAGGTTACGCATACATCTGGAACCGGTGGTGTTGCATCAAGCAGAACGGACGGTGCATACACGCTGAATCGACACGACCCAGTCGTGTTCCGCAGCAACCGCGATGCTGCGTGCGTAATACAAAGCGGCCTCGTACGTGTGTAATAGGCGTCGACCGTGGCACAGGCAGAGCTGCCAACAAATGATCGCAACATGCAGAATAGATCATTCGTAACTGAGCCTATAGTCTTAAGATGTATGCATAACCTAACCCATGCTGCATCAGGTGGTGTCGATTCTGCGCCGTTACCTGCACCAGCTGCTCGGTTACGCACCATCCAGGCTGCAGCCACCTGCAATACGCACCATCTTGGTTGTGTTGCTTGATGTTTTGGAAGGAAACCATCCCGCTGGCTATAGGCTTCCATGCATGCAAATTTCAGTTAGGTTCGCAGTCAGGCCCAGCAATTTCGCAATCGTGCCCCGCTTTTATTTCGCCGGCCTTGCGAGCTAGGGCTCCGACGGTTTCTGTGGATGATCGAGGTTGGTTTCATCCTCTGCACGATACTATATCGAACGCCGCCAGAGCGGAGGTATGCATGTGCGGCCTCACTACCTCATCTTTTATATGTCTCATTTTGTTTTCACACCTAATAACTGAAAAATCTTGATCTTGTTGATGTTGTGCGTGTTAGCTTTTGTCAGATGCTTGGGTTGATTACTTGTTTCAGTTAATTGCGCACCGTTCACATCACTTATCATCCATTCATACATCCATGGTGTCAGTGGTTTCAATCAAGTGGAGATTGGGTGTTCCTTTCTAGATATTCAGTGGCAGGGCTGTAATCAATAAACTTACTAACTGATTGGGTAGAGAGTAAAACCTGAGATCAACTGATGAGTGTAAAGCATAATCGAGATTAGTAGTAGCTACAGATTGATGTTTTTCTGCTACTACAATTCATTAGGAGCTGATGAGTTCAGCTGATGGAGCGTTAAGCATAATCGAGATAAATAATAGTCTGATTTTTTATGCAATGCATGCTATATTATATTGGATGGACCATGTGCTTGCATTGCAAGGCTCAGCTCAGCTCAGCTTGTTCGTTCAATGGGTTTCATATGTAAGTATTGGTACTGCACAAGAAAGTTGGATACATATATTGCCAGCATAATTTGTTTGCGTATTAGACAACCACAAGATTTGTAGTGTGCCTTCACATCCGATTAAGGATTGGCAGAAGACGCATGTCTCCTTAAATTATGACGTGGGGTGTTGTATTGCTATATTATTTTAACATTGGTTTCAGATAAAAAGGAACCAACTTCAACTAATCAACCAATCAGCTAAACTTATCATGTTTAAATGTGTCTAGAATTCCTTATGTCTTGAGCATATATTTTGAATGCTTAAATGCCTTAATCCAAGATGGATGGAGTATATCTAATCAAAGGATTTTTGTTGTATGAATATAATTATTTTGTTTGAATGGGATGAGCACTTAGATATCTAGTGGATATATATCGCAAAATGCGATTGTTGGCCTGAATGCTGATCATATTTGATATTGTGGATAGGAGTCAAGCTAAATTACATGAATCATTTTCTTTGGTTCACTTTTCTCTTTATTATTATTGTTCCCATGTGAAATGAAAAAATATGTAGCAAAATAATCACATTTGCATGCATTTGATTTTGTTTTTCGTGTTGTATTAGGAATACTTTTTCTTATTGTCAATCAATAAGAAAAATATGGTCATGAAACATGGTTTGCCTTTTAGCCCAAAGGCAAGGGTGCGAATTCTACAGAAGAAGTCTAAAATCATGAAGATGTCTCTTAAAGACTTACGGAAAACGCAGCAAAATATGCGACTAGCGGGTCGACAACATGGTAAACAATATTCTAGTCAGTTGGAAGCTAACATTGCGAAAAAGAGTGTTAGAAAGTCAAGTCAAGTTCAACCTACATCGAAGGATACAAAGCAACATAGTACCTTGAGTTCGAAAAATCAATTAAGGTCAAGTTCAAACGTGAATGTTGTATTGAATGAACAATTTCCCTTGAAGAAGAAAAGAGATGTTCCAACTCGCTTGAAGGCTATGTCAGAGTTGGCTCACAAGGAAACAAAGAGATTAAAAGAGCGATCCGATTTGATCAATGATAACCAAAGGGAGCTCATAGAGTCAAGTAACAGGGACCAAGTTGCTAAAGGTGATGGCAGAACCAATAATGACATGTCTAAGAAGAAGAATGAACCATTGTTGGAAGAAAAGGCGAAAACAATGGAGTATGATGGTAACAAAGATGTGCAAGGGAATAATACGGCTAGTAGGCTGATGAAGAAACAATGATGTGTGAAAGGTACATATGATGATGAAGGACAAGAAGGTGGTGGCAATCATAATCCTATTCGTGTTGGAAATGACATCACTAAATCTTTGTCACAAGATGGTCATGTCAAAGTCTCCATGGTGACATTTGTTGATTAACAATGGTTTTGTTGCTCGAAACCCATTGACAAACCTAATTGGAGGTATAATGGATGCTCTAGCATATATTTGAAGTATTCTTGTATTGTTTCATATTTTACGTTCTAATTTTTCGGTTGCTTATGTTGTCAGTGGAATCTTTAAGGTAGATGGTGGGGAATATATATCATTGGTTGGACATTTGTCAACCAAATCATGTGAGAAAGCATGGAGTTTACCTAGACAATTGTTTCCACTAGTTGAATTGACAACACTTCCGAGATCATAGGTGTGACAACACTACTTAACCATTTCTCAGCATAACTCTTATCCAACATTCATTTCCATAATATATAGATGCCTAATCTTGTATTTTGTTTATTCCTAGGCAAGATAAAGGACTAGATGAACTAATTAAAGAAGTCATAGATAATGATCTGGTTTTGCGAGCTATTATTGGTGATACTGATATGTTGATATTCCCATCTATTCTATTGCCTGATCATCACAAAAGTATGTACTCCTATAGCACTTTTTTTTTGCAAATGTGATCTCTTATAATGAAGTCCTTTTGGGACCTATTGGATCGAGACTAGTTACTCCCTATGGACCAGTTTAGACCAGCACAAAAGTATGGACTAGTTACTCCTTAAGTTACACTTTTGACCATTCATTTATCTTATGTTATGTTATATTATATTATATTATATTATATTATATTATATTATATTATATTATATTATATTATATTATATTATATTATATTATATTATATTATATTATATTATATTATATTATATTATATTATATTATATTATATTATATTATATTATATTATATTATATTATATTATATTATATTATATTATATTATATTATATTATATTATATTATATTATATTATATTATATTATTTGTTATATAACTTACTCCCTCCATCCCATGAGGAGTGGAATTCTAGTTTTTCTGCGACAGATTAGTGGTGGTGTGAAAAGACTCGAATGCCCTTATTCGTTGGCCACATGCAGTAAATTTCAGCATGCAAATCCATCTGACCACTTAATTAGGCATGTAGTTAGATCTATTTCCTAGGATTGCATTTGTTTGGTATTTTTTTCAAATATTAGAATCGCACTTTTCATGGGATGGAAGAAGCATGATCAATTGAGAGTAATCTAACCATTTCATGTTTGCATTATAAAAATTTAAAATTGTTGGTCAAAGATTGTGAAATATGAATCTTAATATGTGTGTACACCTTACAAACATGTATTCTGTTCTTGATACATCATATTTGATTCCTCAAAACCAGTATTCCCTAAGATGGCCTTAATTTCTTTGTATCTTGTAGTGTTTACTCTAGGGTTTATTCACTCACATTATTCTCTTATATATGCAGCATTTCAGAGGAAACATTACCAGTGGGGAGTATTCAAGCCTAGAGAAGTTATAGGTGCTGCAGTTGCAGAACCCCTAAGCGCTATAGGGCGTTGTGCATAGGAGGTAGAGAAGGAAAAACAGCAACATGTCTCAGATCAGCCTGATGATAATGTACAATGGCAAGTACCAAGCATCTCTCTGCCGTTTAAAGTGTGTCTCCTGGGCCTGGCGCGGCCTCATCGCCGACCAGATTGATGAGGGCCTGGAACTTGATGACGACGAACATATTTTCACCAGTTTGATTTTCAACCCTGCTGTGTCCTTGCACTTTCAGTTGGTTGAGTTCATTTCTGATCATGGCACAATCGTGGAAGAAGTGAACGCATACTCGTCTGAAAACTGGGGTATGGTGTGAGGGCGTTTGGCGATCGGCGGCGGCACCATGGCTTATTGCCACCCTGTGTACTTATTGCCAAATTAAGGAAGCCATGCGCGAGAGCCAGCCATGCCGTTGGTCATGTTCGTCTACGTCCGTGGACACCATGGATCGTGCGTAACCGCTGAGGAGAGGGTTACGCAGGTTCGACAGGACCCAGTAGGTGGTGTTGCACGAGCCATGCAGCATGGATGGAGCGTAACCTAGCGGGTCCAGCTTACGCATGCATCTGAAGCCCATTTGTGCGTATAGTAACATAGTCAGTGTTGCAGGAACAATGCAGCGTGGCTAGTGCGTAACCGAGCGGGTACCGGTAACGCGCCAAATCGACACGACCGGTGCAGCATGGATGCCGTGTAACCGAGAGGGTGCACGTTACGCATACATATCAAGCCCATTTGTGCGTAACACAGTAGGTGTTGCAGGAGGAACAATGCAGCAAGGCTGGTGTGTAACCATGCTTCAATTGTCTACTGCCATAGGAGTTACTACTACTCTGTACCGTTCCAATTTTATCGGATGTCTCCGAAGAGACGCGTCATACTATACTACTAGCCGATCTATGTGGTTTGGTTACTTACTCATACTACTAGTACTCCCTCCCTCCGTAGACACCATGGCTCGTGCGTAACCGCCTAGGCGAGGGTTATGCAGGTTCGACACGACCCAGTCGGTTGTGTTGCAGGAGGCATTGCAGCATGGATGGTGCGTAACCTAGCGGGCCCAGCACGGACTTGGGGAGTGGACCGCGTGGATGAAGGGAGAGAGGTCGCAGCTCATCGTCTTCGGGGAACCGGCCCGACACTCTGCCATAAGCGACTATGAATCCCCGTGGTGTCACCATGAATCTAGCACGCATCTTTCCTTTGGCATCTTCTTGCTCCCCGAGCCTCGACGCCCGCGGCAAACTTCTCGCTTTTGCTTCCCTTCTTTTCTCTTCTCCGTCTCCGCCCGAGCCCCATGGCCGGTGACAAGCGCCCCACAGAGGGACCCCGGGGCTCGACAGCGTCGGGGCCGAAGGTTCGCCGGATCCTCAGCCGCGGCGGGTAGGTGTTGTTCTTTCTTGTCCTCTTCTTGTCCACCGCCGCCGCTGCTTCCGGCGGCTCGTCCGAGGATGGGTCGAGGGAGGTCTCCCCGCCACCGGCATTGGCTGCCGTCCCCACCGCTCCGGCCACCACCGCTGCTCCTTCTGCTGCCATCGCTCTGGCACCCCCTGTGCGGTTAGCACACGAGGCGGACCGGATCTTGGAGCTCAACGAGGCGCTCTGCCGCAATGCGGCGCTGGAGCTTGCCCTCCGCAACGCCGAGGCCGCCCTCCAGGCATCTGAGGAGGAGGGGAACAATGCCCACGACGCCACCGCCGACGCGCAGGCCCATGCCTTCGGTTAGTCTTCTCGCACGCTGTGGGGTTTTTCCTGCAGTCGTTTGATTTGCTCACCTTGCGTTCTTCTCGGTGCAGATCGGGAAGAGGAGGCGGGATTCTTCTGTGAGCAGGAGGAGATTCTTCACCAGCGGTTCGACGAGCTCGTCAAACCCTATGACGAGCTCGAGGGGACTGCCAGGATCGCGGCCTCGGTGGTGAGGCTAGACCCGGTACTGTTGACTGACTGCCTCTGTGCGCTTCCTGGGCGCGTCCGGAATGTGGTAGCGACGGCGGTGGAGCGCGGTGCCTTTGACGCCATTGCGGCCGCCGACCTCCATGACCAGGAGAACGACCACGAGCTCGGGCTGGTGCCGCCGGGGTGGCCGTGGGACGCCACGCCTGAATCACGTCGGCTCGGCACGGCATACTACGCCGCCAACGGCCGCGCTATTCATCGGGAAACCAACCTAGATGAGCTCCTCGAGGGGCGAGGCAGCGTCGGATGCCAGGCCGGCATCGGCGGCCAGGATGGTGTGGGGGATTCTAGCTCTGACTCCCACTAGCCGCCTTGTGGATCCCTGTGATGCGAGTGCGAGTGTGCTTGGGTTTGATTGGTTCTGTCTGAGTGCGTTCTTCGCTCACTTGCTTCGCCCCCCTTTTATAGCTAAAGGGGAAACTACAGTGGAAGGGGTAAAATGGGCATCACGAATGATGTTTGACTCCACTCCACCACCGTAGAGCATTGCCTTCATCACACAAGATACTGCGGCCACATCGGCACGTATCGTTCGTATCACCCGGCTACCTATGTCGAAGACAACCTCCACAGGGGCTTGGACAACATCCACCGAGTCTGTGCATTACCCAGTCGTAGTTGCCCTATGCATGTAGCAGCACTGATGGTGCATAACCCAGTGGGCTTTTTCTTATGTTATTATGCGCTGAATCGACACAACGCAGTCGGTGTTGCACGCACCATGAAGAACGGATGGTGCGTAGCCGAATCGTGCGTAACCGAAGCTGGTGCAGTGCAGGTGACGCGCAGGATCAACACGACTGGATGCAGGTTACGCACCGAAACGGCACCACCCAGTCGGTGTTGTAGCATCAAGGTGCGTAACTGAGTCCGTGCGGGTATGAGCGGGTTCAGGTTACGCATACATCTGGAACCGGTGGTGTTGCATCAAGCAGAATGGACGGTGCGTACGCACTGAATCGACATGGCCCAGTCGGTGTTGCACGCGCCATGCAGAACGGATGGTGCGTAGCCGAACCGTGCGTAACCAAGCTGAGGTGATGTGCAGAACCGACACGATCGGATGCAGGTGACGCGCAGGCTCGACACGACCGATTTGCGTAACAGACACCGTGCGTAACCCAGCTAGTGTTGCACCATGTAGCCAGTAGTCTTAAACTTCTCTTCTGTCAAATGGCATTCTACTCATGATACTCATTGTTATCTGTGCCATTTATTGCCACGGCCCACACCAATGGCAAATAGGATTATCAATTGTAAAAATCTGATTTTTGGAAATACGGAGTATTCCAATCAAAAGAGAATGGAGGGAGTGCCATATAAAGTTGATCTGTTTTGTGGCCTTCGGGATGCGTTGCCAAGAAGCCAGCATCCAGGGCACCTGCACCCAGCCGAGGGTTACGCACCATCCCTGCAACATCCGGTCCTGTCGATCCTGCGAGTAACCTACACCCTTTCGGTTACGCACTATCAGTCCTGCCTGCACCTACGAGACAGTGTTGCATGGAGCATGGATGGTGCGTAACCTAGAGGGTACGAATTTGCTGGAGGTTGCACCATGCGTACGTAACCGTCGCCATGAGTAACGCAGTCAGTGTTGCACCATGCAGCCAGCCGTCTTAAAGGTGCGTAACCTAGTTTGTGCTTAATCGAGTTGGTGTTGCTGCTCAAGCAGCACTATGGAGCATAACCTGTGCAGCTTACGTGCTGATTCGACACGAGATAGTCGGTGGTGTTGCATCAAGCAGCACGGACGGCGCGTAACCTGCAAAGGTTACGCGCAGATTCGAGACGACCGGATGTAGCGTGGATTTTGCGTAACCTTATCGGCTCAAGGTTACGCGATGAAATGACACGACGGAGGATACAACGCGGTTTTTGCGTAACCGACACTCTGTGTAACCCAGTCAGTGTTCCACCATGCAACCAAGTCAGTGTTGCATCAAGCGGCACGGACGCTGCGTAACCGACACCGTGCGTAACCTAGTCAGTGTTGCACGCGCCATGCAGAATGGATGGTGCGTCGCCGAAGCTGGTGCATGTGACGCGCTGGATCGACATGACCGGATGCAGGTTACGCAATGAAACGACACCACCCAGTCAGTGTTGCAGCATGAAGGTGCGTAACAGAGTCCGTGCGTGTCCGAGCGGGTTCAGGTTACACATACATCTGAAGCCTATAGGTGCGCGTGCGTATTCCATGCGGTTGCAGCCTGGATGGTGCGTAACCGAGCAGCTAGTGCAGGTAACGCGCAGAATCGACACCACCGGATGCAGCATGGGTCAGGTTACGCATATATCTGAAGCCTATTTGTGCCTAACGCAGTCGGTGTTGCAGGAACAATGCAGCCTGGCTGCGTGCTAGCTAGTGGTGCAACCTACAGAGCTTGGTTGCAGGAACAAATAATACAGAGGCTTGGTGCAACCTGGGTTTTACATGCGTAACCTGTGGTTATGCGCGGGCCATGGTGTGTATTAGTGTATTGCAACCTCCCCGGGATAAGCGGACTTTGAAGGCCATGCGTAACATGTCCGGTATCAGGCTGCGTTCTGAGTGGTGTTGCCCGATACCTGCGAGACGGTGTTGCCTGCACCATGAAGCCTGAGTGGTATGTAACCATGGTGATGCGAGACGGTGAACAGTATGCCGTGAAGCACTAGATAGGTCAGGTACCTAGAGGTGAAGGGTGGTTCCTCCGGCCAAAAACAACAAATTCTATGGGTTCTGAATTGGATGTTGAGCAGGAGCTTCTAATCACTTTGTATTGGAAAGATGTTGGCCAAGGCGTGGCTCTGATCCGCAGAGCCCCACAATCTAACAAAAAGCCCAACTAAAAACAGAGTAAAAACCTGAACACGAGTTTATTCCTAACACCCATCTTGATCCTTGTTTCCCAGGGCTTTGGTTACCACATCTTCCTAGTTTGCCGAAGGACACCGGCTCTGTGAATGTTCAGAGGAAAGTTATGCTACAAGGGTACAATATGTTGTTAGTAACTTGCTTATAAGTATTGGTCGATGAACAACATTAGTGTGTCATTTTGTTATCTTACAGTGCGCTGGAGCACCTCATCGTACCTAGGGCTTTTGGATACGGTTTCATCTGTAGCTGGAGGTGTGGTATCTTCCCACCTCACTTGTACCCAGCTACTCTGCTCTTTGCTACAGTTCTAAAATTCTTCTGACTTCTTTGCCTGGACAAAGTTGTTCCAATCTGCTTCTGTAATAATACCCTCGTAATATTGCGGAGGCGACACAACCTTTTTTGATTAAGTCGGATTTTAATTTAATTTTTCTTCAGCACTGTAGCCTTCACAACTTCCTTTGAAGGCTCTGGTATCTTAAACCTAGGCTTCAAAGCAAGCTATGAAGGCTTTGAAGCCTAAGTTTAAGATACTAGAGGCTTCAAAGGAACCTGTGAAGGCCGTAGTGCTAAAGAAAATTAAATTGAAATCTGACTTAATCAAAAAAGTTGTCAAGAAGGGTGTATCGCCTCTACAATATTATGAGGGTATTATTACAGAAGCAGATTGGATTTGGAACAGCTTTGTACAGGCAAAGAAGTCAAGAAGATTTGACAGAGGGAGGTCGCACTGCTGTTGCTCCTGCCTCGCCTCGCGCCCCTACTCTGCCCGTCGGGGACGGATCTCGCCTCACGCCCTCTCCGGGGAGGCCGCCTCCTGCTCCGTCGTGGTCCCCACAACCCCGCGTCACCGCCGGAATCCCCGAGGGAGAGGCCGCCACGCGCCGGATCCGGGCCTGCCGAGGGGAGAGCGAGGTTGCCGGTGGCGGGGGCGGAGGAGGTGGGGGGGATCGAGGAGGCGACGGCGGCCCCTCCATTCCTTTATATAAGCATTCCAAGGGTTCAAACTCAACAAATAACTGTGGAAGGAAATGACATCTATACCCCTCATTTTACACTACCCACCAACTCTCTACCTACCCACCAACCCCATGTAATTTCGTCTTATCCCTAGGAATGCTTATATTTAGACACAAATTTTGAACCTTAGAAATGCTTATATAAAGGAACGGAGGAAGTATTAAATAAAGTCAGTTTGCAAAATTATTTTCACAACTCCGTGCAAAATCACGAGACGAAATTTAGTACTCCATGCATGAAAGATTCCCTGAACGAAATTTTTTTCCATGCTGCTTGATGCAACACCGACTCTGCGGTTGAGCACGCACTAGGTTACGCACCTTCATGATGGGGTGTGTCATGTGTACCGACGCGGTGCAGGTTTCTGTGATAACCGCCTGGGTTACGCACGCTTCATTGCGGTTGCCGCGCAACACGGCGGGTCGTGTCGTGTCGAACCCCTAGTTCATTTGGCTCCTGCCCCCGGTCGGCAGGGTTACGCACCATCTATTCTGCGTGGCTCCTGCAACACCGACTGGGTTACGCACGTAGACCTGGTTACTCACCATCCATGATGTGCATCCGGTCCTGTCGATTCTGCGAGTAACCTACACCCGTTCGATTACGCACCATGCATGCTGCACGGCTCCTGCTCCTGCAACCCCACCGACACCGATTGGGTCGTGTCGAACCTGCATAACCCTCACCTAGGAGGTTACGCACGAGCCATGGTGTCTATGGAGGGAGTACAAGTAGTGTGTAACCAAACCACATGTCGGTTAGTAGTCTACTCCGTATGGCGTCTCTTCGGAGACATCGTATAAAATAGGAAGGTTACAGAGTTCTATGGCAGTTGACGCATATATCCAGTCAGTGCGCACAATGCGGCGAGACGGATGGGATCCGTCATCATGTACTACTATATACTTTATATACTAGTATATATAGAATATTATAAACGCGAAGATTACTATGGTCGGCCTCCGCCTCTTCGTGCCCCTGCCTCTCCCACTTCGTCCTCTCTCACCCTTGGCCATACTACCCTAAACGCCACCGTCCCCCCGTGATCTGGTTCTCCGATCCCCGACAATCAACCAAAGTCCTGGTGGTTTCGGTGAGTTATCGCCTCGAGTACCCGCTCTCTGTCAATGTGATCAATTCCTAACCATCGATCCCTTTAAATTTGTAATCACTACTGTATTGTTGCACTTTTGGATATGGATCTGCTTCACCTGTACGTCATTCCCTTTCCAGCGCGGATCATGGCCGGTGTTGACGTCCTCGCCGGTGATAAGCAGCTTGAACGCGATTACATTACTAGACTGACTTTCGACAGCGAGGACCAAGTATTTCATTTCTACAAAAATTATGCCAAGGACAAAGGTTTCGGGGTAAGGAAATCATCTACAAAGAATGATGATGACGGAGTCCGTACATCAAGAACTTTTGTTTGCTGCCATGAAGGATGGCGTGATGACAGGTACATGAATTCGAATCCGGAAGATCTTTGCAGGAAGCCTAGGAGCCTAACCAGGATTGGCTGCATAGCCAAACTGATCGTCAAGCTTAACAGAGAAATGGGCAAGTGGGCAGTAAGCACATTCGTCGCTGAACATGGCCATGACCTATCCACATCTAATCTCACCTGCTTCTTCCGTGGGCACCGGGATATCACTGCGGCACAAATGGTAGAAATCACCTTCTATGAAATAGCAGGGCTCAAGAAAAACCAGATTATGGACGTCATGGACCAGCAGCACAGAGGATACGACAGAGTAGGCTTCACAACAAAGGACCTATACAACTTCTGCGACCAGCGAAAGAAGCAGATCTTAGCAGATCGCGACACAGGAACACTACTCAAGCACTTGTGGGCCCGTAGGATAGATAATGCTGGGTTCTACTTCGATTACGCAGAAGATGAGAAGGGACATTTGAAGTGCTTGTTCTTGTGTGATGCACAATCTCGTTTGGACTATTAGGTTTTTGGAGATGTTCTTGTGTTTGACAGCACATACAGGACAAATCGGTACAACCTGCCCTTCATTCCTTTCATTGGAGTGAACCACCACCGAAGGACCATCATATTCGGATGTGAAATTCTCGCACAGGAAACCACAGAGGCATATAAATGGTTGCTCCGGACATTTCTGCGTGCAATGTCCATGCAGCACCACAAATCAGTGATCACTGACGGAGACTTCGCAATGCAGAATGCCATCCGTGACGTACTGGAAAATTCTAACCACAGAATCTGCACCTGGCACATAGATCGCAACCTGGTCAAACATCTTCACGGCAAGAAGCTGAAGCGTGACTTCAAGCAGTTTATGTATCGCCCATATACACCTGAAAGTTTTGAAAGCCAATGGTCCAAATTTATAGAGGAACACAAGGCCTACAAAAACACTTCTTTCAAAGATGTATAACATGAGGAATTTGTGGGCTGCAACTTACCATGCCAATCACTATTTCCTTGGACTCCACACCAATCAGCGAAGTGAGAGCTTGAATTCAAGGCTGCACACGTATCTGCATCCCCAAATGACACTAGTTTCTTTACTGGAGCACTATGAGAGCAGTGTGTACCATATGCGGACAACTGAGTTAATGCTAGATGCCAATACATAGCATTCATTCTGGTTCACTACAACCCAAGCATCTGAGATTGAAAAGTACTGTGCTAGTACTTACACTCAGGCAAATTTTGATATTGTTAAGAAGCAGGTCGACAGGTCCTTGCGCTTTGAGGTTCAGAATGAACAGTACAGCTTCGAAATGGTGACACCTCAGAACGGTCAGCATGCAATCGAAACGGTGAAATTCACTATTGCCTACAAAAATGGCAAGCCAGATAAGAAATTTGACGTGACGTCTACTACCAACCCAACGTGTGGTGAGGCGGACTTGTGCGGCAATTGTCGGAAGCTGGAGTGTGATGCCATCCCATGCTGTCACATGTTTGTAGTGTTGTTTCACACTGGCGTAGCAAAATTACCACGAGCTTGCATGAAGTCTAGGCTCACCGTTTCTGTAAAGTCTGTATTTCCTCTAGAGAGGAGGACCCAGATTTTTGACCAGTCCATGTCCTTTCACAGGTTCTGTGATATGCGAGACATGGGTACCAAAGTTGCGTACTATGCCTCACCTAGTCCAGTCCTGACAAAGAAGTTGAGGGATGCTTTGCATGAGGTATAGGAATGCATCAAGGCACACAAATTTGAAGAGGACGAACATCATCACTTGCCTAAGATATTTACTGAAGCCGACCTACATTGTCAATTTTAAACTATTTTGGGCCCGTTGCGAATTGTTCGCAGATGTGCTCCTTCGAAAAGGATAATGGCCCTCCACGAAAGAATTAATAAGGGTATATCTAAGTACAGATGTAGTGAGTGCTTGGTAAAAGGGCATACGAAACCTAGTTGCCCCCAACTTAAATAAGAGGTACGCATGGTTTCTGCATTGAACTCCTCAGGCATCCTTAGCAGTAGTTGATATTTTGTGTTTACATAACCGTTTATTTAATGTGTATGCACCCTCAGGCCAAAGTGCCATCTCACGAAGAAGAGAAAGTCGAAGAACAAGCAGGAGCAGGAGCTTGAGGAGGAGGAGCAGGAGCAAGCAGAGGATGTTCGTGATGATGTTGTACCTCCGCAAGATGGTGAAGTGCCACCTAGCAAAGGTATCATCTCATTTTCTCTGAGTTTATAATGCGTCCACCTATTTATTAGGTCATCTGCATTCAGGTCGGAAGAGAAATCTGGATAGTGGAGGTCGTTAGAGTCCGAATAAGATGCGACCGACGAAAAGAGCTGCAACGGCGACTTGATGACACATGATAGTAGTTTGGCTGGTATGGTTCGTTTCATTAGTGAGGACGGAGTACCAGCAAGCATACATAGTTTATTTAGACGTTTACTGTACTTTGGACACCATTTTCCCTGAACTTTTTTTATTAAGTTAAACAACTGTGCGGAGTACTCCCTCCGTCTTGTGAAGCGGAAACTCGTAAGCAGCCAAGCACAAAGGGTTTGTAAACAAAACTCGCAAGCACCTAGCGTGGCTCCAGCATAATGTAGATTGGGCAGGTTTCGCATGCCTCTGTATGTCTGTGCGCGTGCGCACTATGCAGTATCCAGTGACGTTGCACTGGGCACCATGGCTCGTGCGTAACCGGATGGGCGTAGGTTACGCAGGTCCGACAACACCCGCGGCACGTCGTGCTGCTCGGCAACCGCGATGCTACGTGCGTAACCCAACCATCCTCAGGTAACACGCAGAATCGACAGTCAGTCTAGGCCGTCGGTCTTCAAAGTTCTAACTTACTAGCTAATAATGCGGATCTCAAAAAAAAACATTGCTGATGCGTAAGAGAGTGGCTGCAGGATAAATCGTAAATATAGTTAATTATGGGATGCCATGTTGTTATGTCAAATGTGCATTAAACTTGTCTGCTCTCAAATTGACTCGCGGAAGGCATTCATTTCATCTCCATCGAAACAATTAGTTCCAGCATGGTCTACTCAAGGTTTAGTAGTACATTCATCCCTGCAAAGTTAATTACTTCATTGCATCGACAAAAACAAATTCGGATGTATCCACTTTCACTATAGCGACTGGAACATATGACGACACGTTCAAACCGTCGCAACACGGGGGTTTTGGTCGCGATATGGGTCGTGTAGCGACTATTCGAGTCTATCGCCAGGCGTCGCAATAAAACCGGTCGCAATAGGTTTTTGCGATGCCTCACAATTCACGTCGCTATTATGGTCTATTGTTGCGACGGCGCCTGGCGTAGCAATTGGTTCAAGTCGCGACGACTTGTGTCGTTGCGATATGGGCTTTTGCAACGTAATGCGTCATTGCGGTAGTGGTATTTGCGACCACTTCGATCAGTTGCAAACAAGCGCTATTAGGATCAAATCATTGTGTCGCAATACGATACCTGTGCTGTTGCAATAGTAATGGAGGATATCACATCGAACGCGTAGCCGTCGCCATATGTTTGAACCAAATCGCAACACTAAATGTCGTCGCTATACACGAAGAGGGTCACGCAACGAACCATGTGTCGTCGTGGTATGCCTGAACAAAATAGCAACGCTCGGTGTCGTCGCTATACACGAAGAGGGTCACGCTACCAGATATGGTTCGTCGCCATATAATTGAACTAATTCGCAACGCTAACTACCGTCGCTACACAGGTTGATGGTCAGGCAACCATGTACATGTCGTCGCTATATTCTTGAACCAAATCGCAACGTGAACGACCAGTTGCTATACACGTTGATGGTGACGCAACCAAAGATGTGTTGTCGCCATATTCTTGAACCAAATCGCAATGCGAACGACCAGTTGCTATACACGTTGATGGTGATGTAAGCAAATATTTGTCGTGGCCATATTCTTGAACCAAATCGCAACCCTAACTACCGTTGCTATACATGTTGATGGTCACGCAACCAAAGATGTGGGGCGTCGCCATATTTGGGGACAAAATCGCAACGCCAGTTGCCATCGCTATAGAAGAAGAGGGTCACGCAACCAAAGATGGGTCGTCGCCATTTCGTCGACCCAAAGCGCAATGCTACTTAACGTCACTGTAAGCGTAGGGGTATCCCAATAATGTTTGTGTCGACGCTATATGCTCTAATGATAGCGCATCAGATCAATCTTTGGTCGCCATATGCATATGGTATGTCACAACGAACTATGTGGTTCGTCGCAATTTGTGTAGAGGATAGTGCAACGAAATTTTTATCGCCAGGCTACATGCTGGATGCCCGGCATCGTCAAATTTCAAGCAACAAAATTTTCAAAACATAAACTGATGCAACCCATGTACATACAAATCAATAATGAAATCGATCCTTTATTCATGACCAGCATTCATCATATATTTCAAAGTAAGAACTCTTGTCCATCGATCACAGTAAAAAAATTTGTAAAGAATCTATATTGTTCTTACGCACTGCTACAATCTGGATCTCACTCCACTTGCATTGATCATCAATTTTTAGGCTGGAGCAGAAGTTTCTTATTGGTAGGTTTGTTGTTGCTGGTAGGTGGGACTCTGTTTGCCATTCTTGAGATTCTTTTCACCGCCGAACCATCTTCCATGCCATCCTGAATGTAAACGAATTAGAGAATTTCAGCATATGAATTGGAAGTGGAAAATATTAATGGCATTCTTTTCAGTTAGTACGTACCTCGTGTGCTCTCTTCTTGCCTAATCGCGTTTTAGCCTCCTTTAGCAGGTGTTGTGGACCAATAACTCTGGGAGCTGCAGCAGGTGCATCACGTTTTTGATGTTTCTCGGGAAACAGTCTCTTTGAAATGTGGGCACTTGAATCATTGATGTTAGGTGCCACATTTTCCTTATCTTTTGTCACAGTGCTTGTTGGATCAATCTGGATTATAAAGTTAATGGAACAATGTCAGCTGTAATTCAAAGTGCACCATGCATCATGATTAGATAGCTTGTTCGATGTCGTTAATACCTGGTTCGCTGTTACATGATCCTGCAGTACTGGTGTTACGGGAACTTTTTGGACACTCCTCGGAGGTACAATTTCATTTGAATTATTGTTGATGGTTCAAGGGGCAGCCTGCAAATTGCAAAAGAGGCCATGCAAAAAGATTAGTGACATAAATTTGTTTTCTTTTTGCCAGTCACAACCAAGTGTCGTCGTTACCTTGTTCACCATTGCTTAACTCTGTGCTACTTCATTACCCTGCGCTACTGCTTTAGTGTTGTTGATGGTTTCGGAGGGAGTCTGCACAATGTAAGAGAGGGAAGGCAAGAGATTAGAGACATAAATATATATTTAGTCAATCACAACTAGGTATAGTCGTTACCTTGTTCGCTGTTTCTTGACTCTGCACTAATGTTGTTGCAGCAGTGTCATCCTCATTGACTGTAGCTTCAACGTCAGCTGTAGTGTTGTTGGATTGAGGTGTACTCTGTGTATTTGAAAAGAGGGAAGGTAAGGTATTAGGTGCATTGGTCAAGTTAGGATCACAACAGGTACAATGTTCTGGTTACCTCAGAAGATTGTAATAATAAGCGTTTGTAAGGCCGAAACATCTTTTCAAACTTATCCTGCGTTTTTTGTTCAATTGCTCTGGCCATTTCTTGTTGCTCGTCTTCCTTGTCAGCTTCATGCTTCTTAAGTCTTTCTTCAAACTCACGTTCTCGTTCTTCGACCTTCTCGATTCTCTCCTGTAACATCCTCTCATGAATATCTTTGTTGCTTATTCGACTCGCCATGTAACCATGGCCACGTGACACAGAGGATTTGACTCTTGTCATTTCCTTGTATGTTTCCTGGAAACATTG
This sequence comes from Cenchrus fungigraminus, assembly GCA_036936925.1. Lineage (NCBI taxonomy): Eukaryota > Viridiplantae > Streptophyta > Magnoliopsida > Poales > Poaceae > Cenchrus > Cenchrus fungigraminus. Next base: position 6,490,640 of record CM072775.1, on the reverse strand, counting down.
CTCTTCCCTAACAGCCTCAGAAGTGATACTTGGTGTTCCTTCTTCCATTTCATCTGAATTTGCTAGTAGAGATAATTTCTGGCGGTACGACTCTGAGGACAGGAAATCATTGTAAGATGGAAAACCGTGGCCATGGTTTGATGCAGAATTAAACGAGTGTTATGTGCAAGCAAGGTTATGATGGAATTTCTACTCACATAAATACTCTCAGCCACGTCAGATATCCATTTTCCTTGCTTCGAGTGAGTAACCTTCCAGAGTTCCAACTGGCGTGGCTCAGCACCAGTTTCGCGATCTCGCTATGATTGCAACATTGGACAACATTAATATATGATTGTCTAATGCAGATAGTGAAAGATGAGAATATTGTAACCAAAATTTACATTTTCCCAACTCCACTGATAGTAAGGTTTCGAACCACCCGAATGGTTGTTAACCATTTGGCCGCGATTGCCAGAGTTTTTGATTCTCATTCCCTGCAAGGATTGAAAGAGTGTTGTTAAGCGATGAAAGGTTGAACTCATATCTATACAACTCACAATGTTGTACTTAAGTAGGACAAAAATGAACCCTGAAATAGTTAGTTCCAAAGTACTGGCACAAATAGTGCCACTCCACAATGTTCAACTCATCAGGCTTGTGTTTCATTCTCTCATCATAACTCTCGTATGACTTGTATGTAGCACTCAAGTCGCCTCACCAACCTTTGTAGCGTTCGTGGGCAATCTTCAAAATCTTGCTCTTTGGATCTTGAATGCCCTCTAAATCCCATCCTTCCTAGTGGGAACGAAACTTGTTATGCATGCATGATTCAATCATAGCATTGTGTACGAAGAAAATAGATGCATGCGGTGGAAAATGACATACCATTATTTGTGCTGCGATGTCTTTCTTGACATCTTTACTAATATCTTTCCATAATATGACTCCAATTACTGGACAATTCATCCTTATCTGTAAAACAATCTCATCAACAAAGGCACGTCTATTTGGTCCACAGGCACCACCCAACTTTCCTGAGAATTGAATTTTCAGTTTGTTGCCACCAGATTTTGCTCTCAAGGAACTTGCAGATAGACCTTTCAGGTTTCCATGGCCAACTTTCTTGCCACCTACTTGCATTCACATCAGAGAACATAACAGTTACTACTGAACAATAGCTGTTTCAGAAACCAATGAACAATACAAAGTGAAGTTCCTAGAGGTGTGAAGCTTCTATAACCTCTTGTCTTCTTTTCTCTCCTAGCATGCGATGGATGTTGACATGGCGGCGTCGTGTTGCTGTCATTGCTCTCATCACGTGGGAGTATGACTACTTCTTTAGGTTTAGCTTGAGCTTTAGTAAAAGCCACTAAAAAAATGGAAAGCACTTATACTTGTTAGTAGGTTCACATTTCTCATCACAGATAAGCTGCAGTCGACAAGGAAAAAGTACTTACGAATTCATTTCAGAAGTCCAACATATTGTAACCATTCTTGGTACGTCTTTTGGGTGGCCTCCCTAGAGTCATCGTATAGTTCTGCAAATTATAAACACTGGTATGCGAGTAAAATGTGTAGTCAAGGGTACATGTGGACAGTGTAGAACAAGCAACATACGTACCACAGTTTTTGGGTTGCTTAGCAAGCCAACCTTTGTATGCAACACACTCTAAGTAGTCGTCGTAGTCATCATCATCACTATCAGCACTCTGCCAAAACCCCCTACTCTGTGGTTTCAGGGGTGAAACGAGGACATCTTCACCATCCCGATCTGCTCTTGATAGTACCAACCTTAATATCTTCTCGTTGGTTGACTCCACGTGATCACGCATGGCCGCTACTTCTTTTTTACTCTTAATTTCCTCAAGAACCGCTGATCTGTCATCTTCTTCATTATTTCTCTTCATGTAGTACATGTAGTCCCGGTGTTGATAACGACACTCATCTCTAATGTGTATCAGGAAGGGAAGGTCTATACCACCCTTGTCCACTGTACAAGAGATGTATCTTAATTCTTCATCACGTTCGTCACGGCATTCGATTAGTATATTCCAAATCTCACCTGTCAAATCGCTTTCTCTACATGTGCACATAAATATTAATATGCCAACATGAAAAATTTTAGTTGTAGTACTAATAATGGTATATGCATACATGTATATATACACTAGTAGTAGATGGTATGTGAAAAACAAATATGCTATGGTGAAATAGCACACTGCCTATTCAGAGTAATTTTTACAACAACAACAATTAGGTTCTGTTACAAATTTTAAGATTGAGATAGTCCTGCATGTGCACATAATTATGAACACGTATTTCTGATTAAGGGAAGGAAGAAACAATTGACAGATGTTGAAAATAACTAAAGTAATTGATGCGCATATATATGTGTACTAGTGAAGTCAATTATTCATGGAAAAACAAATTCAATTAATGGGGCGGAGGTACATTTTGAGTTTGTGGTTGCGGTCACACCCACAAAATTTCGGTAATCTCTTATCAAACCTAAAATTTGTCCATGTTAATTTTACTCTGTACCGCCAATTCTACGATGGTGTCGCACCCCCTTTCACTTCCCTCTAGCTCCGCCCGGCCCTACCCCCATGGATTCAATGGAAGCTCCTCCTGGAAAATTCATCCATTGATGAATAGAAGGAAGAAGGAAAAGAGAGATGGGATAAGAGAGGAGGAAGAAGAAGATAAGCTCCCCCGGAACTTTGATACTAGATCCGCCCCTGATTCATTGATCGAGAACCCTAGATGGACTAAGAGGTATATCAAATCGATTGCATGGAGGGAACAACGTATCTATTGCATGAATGTTTTCTCCAGTAAGAGGTAGCCGATACGCACTTGATATTGTTTTCGGCGTACACATCGGCTTCCTCGACTACGACCCCATTCCGTGTTATTACTTTGGTGGGTCATAGCTTGCCGGACATGGTGAACTCGATAGGGAAGAATACAACCGTCCTCCACCTCCGGCCAGCTCCTCTCGTTCCCTCCTTTGGTCGTCGATCGCCTTCCCGATCGAAGACCTGATTTCATAACTATGGTCGTCGGATAGCCGCCGCGTGTGGTTTAGGGGATAGCTGCCGCGAGTGGATTTGGGGGACGTGGGGATGAGGCCGATATATCTGAGGGTTAATCTGGCGGGATGTGAAATGTTTTTGGATGAAAACGTGCTGAGTTCTCCATCGTGCTGCATCCAGTGTGGGTCCCACATGTCGGGCCAAAAGGAGAACACGTGAGGAACACAACCAAGCTAGTGTAGGTTCATTGTAAAGGTGCATGTCTTTCTCGGTGGTAAGCGACAAATTAATTTCGGTCGAAGTTGTTGAACTCAACAACCAACCTTTTATTTAAGTCATTAATCCATTTCACAAAGTTTGAATAATCCAAATTTTGGATTTAAAATTCTTTTGTTTCTGATCAAGTGGCACGTACATTGATGATGGAGTTGTGTTGCACCAGTTGCTTCTATGGTACAAGGCCGAGATGATGACTTTTTTGTTTCATCCTTACTCAATTTTGTTTGGCATCTCAAGAGACAATTTACTGTCGTGACAATTGTTTTGAAAATAATTTACATTATGTTGTGAACCAGAACTAAATCATGCAACGAGGTGTAATTGTGGTCACTTTTTTGGGCGCTTTTCACACAGTGATACACTTTACACCATTCTATCGTATGTAGCTAGCGATTCTTTACACGATAGAAGAATTCAAGGCATTCGTAACGAAGCCTACATTCATCACTACAGAAATACATGGCAAACCCCTTCCGGTATGGATCTTTTCCGCATGATCTTCGGCCTATGCAATGTTCAATGTTGCCTCGCGCCACCGTCGGTGGCAGCGTCGGCCGGCGGAGGCCCAAGCAGAGGGCGATACCCCTCATTAGCCAAACCAGGTGAACCCCACGATGCTGGTAAAACAAAGATTGCAAGTTGTCGATCAATCGCGGACGCCACTGCCATAAAGGCTCGCCCTCAACCTGTCTCATGTACACAATTGCAGTGGCGTTGTTGTCGGCCCCGCTGTTGGCCCTATAGAGGAAGACAGCCGCGACATAGGCCACCCCTCTGTTCCTGGCCTCGGCAGCACGGAGTAGCTCGTCGAGGGGAGGCCGCGAGCTGCGGTTCCTGCCAAAGATGTCGTCCATCCCGGTGACGAAGCAGGCCTCCGGGTTGCCGGCTGTAGCTAGGCTACAAACGAAGACGTCGTAGCCCTCGGGGTCGTCGTTCTGCATCTGCATGACTCGAACCTGATTAAGTGCCAAGCACCTACCGACTTCTCTGTCGCGGCAGGGGCCGAGCATGCTCTTGCAGGTGGACTGTAGGCTCCTGAGGTCCTCCATTGGCCGATTCGACGTCGCACCGACTCGGCCAGCGATGATTGCCTGCAACTCAGTTGGGAGTTCCGCGAGCGACCACGGGTGCTCCCTCAATGCCATGAGTGCCGGCGTTGAAGGGAAGTCGCGCGGCGCGGAGCCTGAGAGTTGGGCGGAGAGGGCACGGCGGAGGAGCATGAGAGTTTCCAATACCCGGCAGCGGCTTTCAAGGTTCCAATAACCGTCGGCCGCCTCTCCAGTTTCCATTAACAGGCACCTTTCCAGGACATGGGAGTCTCCTCCAAGACCTGGGTTCGAATCCCATCTCTGAGCATTTTCTTTTTTTATTTCCCTAGAGTCTGTGTGGCGTAGCGCGGCGCGGCGCGGCCGGCCGCTGCGTGGCCGCGGTCGGCCGTGGCTGGGGTGCGGCCGGCTGCCGCTGGGGGGCATGGCTGGGCACGGCCAGGCGTGGCTGGGTGTCATTTTATGTAGTGTGGTCTCATAAAACCTATATCTGAAATCTTTTTAAAACTGTATTGAGAAACAATTACTGATTCAGTATTAAACATGTCAGCCATCAGGCAGACCGTGAAAGATACAACCTCCCACAAAGTACTAGTTTAACACATACTGTAAAGTAGTAAAAGGTAGTTGCCATTGTGACCATAAGAAAGCACACGCAACATCCAATAAAACTGATTCCACTACATATGGATAACACCAAGAGACAAGCATCTAGATATGCATAATAATACGCCACTGCCCTTGCAATGCGACAGTCATCGTCTTAGACAAGCAGCTCAATCATCAATATCTTCTGTGCGGTACTGACCAACCTACACCCTTCGTTTGACAGCTCTGCGCAACTGTTCCACCATCCGTCGTATCTGATATTTTACAAAGGGTGCATTAGCAACTGGAGAAGAAGAATTATTTAGCACATTAATTGAAAGGCAAAAAATAGAATGATGATTAATTACTTGGGTTTGAGAGATATGTTTTCAGATAATAAAACAGAGAACAAGTCGCCACCAAGTTGTTATGCGACTATATATATATTTGTTTTTCCACAAACAGAAATGAATTTTCATTAGCCAATAAATACTAAAAATAGCTACACTTCGACAAACTGAGTTAATTAGTAACATCACCTGCACACCAAACAGAACATGATCATTGGAAACCTCGTCATTGCTCTCAGCACTCATAGCAAAGTGACAAGTTACCTTGTGGTACACAATTTCATACTTCTTTGAGTTCTTTCCTCCTTGCTTCATTTAAAAAAAAAGGATCACAATGATGCATGATGAAAAACTGCCATTGCACATTTACATTGGGTATACTACTACCAGTACTTACCCAAATTGAACTAGCACATAAAAAATAGCAATATCTAAGTAGGCTAATCAATGCCCTCACCAAACAAATTGCAGGGCAAGCAGGTACGTCTGGGAAGTCGTACTGAACTTCAGGAGACTCCATGGTAACAGGATCACAAGTGTACATGTGGTGGGTTCGCCGGAGCTACGAGGAGATAACAAGTTTTAACATCTTAAAGGTATTATGTAATGTTGCACTCATAATAGTGTGACCGGCATTAATTAAATGAAGATATCACGACCTTCCACAGCCTCAGTTCAGTCTAGCACAAACAGACCAAACCCAATATATAAAAAAAGGAAAAAAACATAATTTTTCCGCCCTTGACCGGTCACCTGCTTATTGATCCGTGATGGGATGGCGGCGGTGGCGCTTGCACCAACCGCTGCATCACCTTGGTTCCTAGGGGTGGTGGCGCTTGCTCCCACTTCATGTCCTTTCTTCCTGGCCGCCGCCCCGGCGATTGCTCCAAATCGCGTGGTCGATTTTGTTCCGCGGCTCCTTGTCGTCGGCGCAGAGGTCGCCGGACTTCGCATGAAGCGACCTCGTTCGTCACGCAGCTGCCTCCGGGAAATGCAGTTGTTGTGTTTCGCCATCGTCACGGTGCAAGTGGACGAGAAGGATGCGGCAGGTGATGGGAAGGGAGGAAACCCTAGTGGTTTGATGGTTGGTTTTGGGGGAGGAGGCAAAAAGGAAAGAGGGTGGCAGGAAAGCTAGATACACCGGTTGTTTCCATCCTAAAGGGGCCACACTGCTTTTTTTTCGCATACGACTTACTAGTGGGCCCCACCGATCGGCGCCCGGACCTGGGCAAATGTTCTTGTTTTGTTTTTTACCTTGATTCTTAGATAACAATGTAAACTTGTATATATTTCTCAATTGTTCTCCAAATCTGGTGGTTTTTTTTTCAAACTTTTTATGAAGGGTTTAGCTATCTGATGGAAACCATTGATTTGTATTTCTCGAGATCTTTTGTGTACTACCATTTATAAAATATCTTATCATGCATTGCACTAATTTGTTAACATACTAGCACATTATATTCATACATACACATTGACTTGATTTTAAGCTACTTCATTACAACACAAGTTTACATGAATTGGTAACCATGCTTGACCACAAGTTGATTCGAAATCTCAAATGACAGAAATGCATCCTGGGTTGCGTAATTAACTTGCCAGGTTTCCAAATACCTAAGACCCCAAAGGGTGTGATCAAATGTGTAATCCTTTTTGATAGGTAGGTTAAGAACCCGAGCACCCAACTTCTCTAGTGCTGACCTCTTTCCATTTATGCCAAGAATGCTATACTCATTAACTTGAGGTACTATCTTTAGAAGGTCTTTCGGATTAGTAATCGTGATGCCGCAGTCCTTCTCTAAGCGTGCAACATCGTTGGTTATATGAGCTCCGACAAAGACGTGGTCTTCCTTTGTGAGGAACTCGATTAGGATGTCAGGGAGCTTGTAACCAGCATGGAGCACCTGGAATAGAAGGCAACGTGGCCCAACGCAGAATTTCAATAGTGCGGTCTTGTACCCACCACCCTTGGGAAGTTCAATCCACTCTGTGTCCAACCCGACGATCAACCGTTTAGCAGGGGAGGTACCTCGGATTTCTTGGATGAACTGCTCCACCACAACCGCGTTGCAAGTGATCATCGTATGGATGGTGGGATACCGCCCCTTGAAGAAGATGACCTCGTGTTACGAAGTTTTCGGTACCACTAGATCCGGCGTGGAAACAGAAAATCTTGCCTTGCCGGCGGGGCGCCATGGATCCCAGTCGTGGTGGCTTCCTCGAACTGCAACTGAATCAGCATTGCAATCCAGACATTGCCGCCTTCTCCAGCATTGGATGCACCTTCATCGGCGTCCAACTCCATGCTGGGGCGGCCCTTGCCACGCTACAGTCCCGAATCAAGAAACAGAGTTAGGAATCTTAATCTAATCCGATCCATGACTGTATGTATATGGAGATGCTGGCTGGGATTGGCTCACCTGGTAACTGATGCGTCCTGCTGACGCGGCGGCGCTTGCGCCCAGTGCATCTCCTTGGTTCTTGATGTAGGGAGCGGCGGGGCTTGCTGCGAGTGCGGCGTCCCATTGTTTCTCGAATGCTACGGCGCTGCATCCGACTGCATCGCCTTGGGTCGATTCAGCGGGGATTCTTGCTTCAGAGCAAGGTGGCACGCCCATGGCGGCACTCTGGTGATGGGAATGGAAGACCCGGGCGCCGGCGATGGGAGAAGGCAAGAAAACCCCAGTTGTGATGGGACGGATTGGGGGAAGAGGCAGAAAAGCAATATTCTATGTTGTCGGTTCCGCTTCATCTATAAACTAAAAGGAAGTGGGGACACAGTTTCCATGAAGTAGCCGCTAACACGTCGGACCCTCAACCAGTCTACGCATCGCGCTCGCGCTGCTGGTCCAACGCGCGGGACGACGACAGGATTATGCAAATTGCTACTGATTTTTTTTGACAACAAAATTGCTACTGATTTCAAAAATCAAAAGAACTTTTGTTTTGAATTAGATATTTGTTTGCACTCATGATTTCTTGAATAGTTTTAGAACTAATCGACATGTACAACTATTATTTTGGTAAGTTCCCCAAGCGAGTAATTTGATTGAAAGACAAAAACTTGAAATTTGAAAATTTGATACAACATTTTTAGGGTCATAATGGTGTCAAACGAAAAGGTCATGAATACCAAACTTGTAGAACTCGTCAAGACCTACAATCTTTATTTAAGCCAGTAATCCATTTGACAGAGTTTGAATAGGACAAATTTCGAAATTCAAAAAATGATTTCTAGAATCGATATTTTTGAAAACCAGATGTTGTCAAATGGAAAAGTGGTGAATACCAAAGTTTAATAACTCATCGAGATCTATGAACTTTGTTTAAGTCGTTTTTTCATTTGAGAAAGTGGTAGTACACATTGTTCGTTAACTCTAGATTCACTCACATAGTTTAAGAAACTATGTTAGAGACTTGTCAATTTTGTACTACAGGTAGTTACCCCTTTTGAAAATGACAAAACGACCTAAATAAAGATTGTAAATCTTGTTGAGATATGAAACTTTGGTTTTCACAAGTTTTCTATTTGACATCATCTGGTGTTTAAAAATATCTATTCTTGATATCAATCTTTGAATTTTGAAATTTGGATTATTCAAACAATGTCACATGGAGAACAATGCACTCCATGAGATAGATTATTGTTTTCTAAGAATGTAGGGGAAAAAACCTCCTGATTAGGACATCATACGTGAAATATAAACTTGTTTTAAGTTTTGATTATGAATCAAAATACAAAAATAAGTTCATCACATGCCGACAGGTGGGAGCCGCAAGTCAAACGCAATGATGAAAAAGCGCACGCGAGGTAGTCGTCTCCAGATCAGCGGCACGCTCGTGGGTCGCATCCCTTTGGTGTGGGGTTTCTGTGTGGGCCCTTCGTGGTGGGCTCCATTTGTCAGCCGCTTGGGGTGGAAACAACTGATGTTTCTGTGTGGGACTTTTATAGAACCGCACCCTGTGTGAGCCTAGATGCCGCCGCCCTGCCCTGACGGTTCGCTTGATTGTCTCACCCCATTCGCCTCGCTACAGTAGAAACCACCCACCGCCACTCAACTCCGATCACTTTCCAAACCACCCTACTGCCGGACCCGCACGCCAAGATGGAGCCAGAGTCGTCAGCGTCGTCGAGGGTTTCGCGTCGCCGTTCCTCGTCCAAGGCCGCATTGGCGGCATCTTCGAGGAGCCGGGAGACGGGGGCGGCGGTGGAGGCAGTGGTGGCATTGGCCGCGTTGCCGGGGGGTTACCCTTGCCCGATGTTCGTCGGGCATCTAAGGAAGCAGACGCTGAATCCGCTAGGATGCCTCGGAAGCGGAAGGCTGACGAGGAGGGTTTTCAGCACCCTGACACCAAGAAGTCCAAGCCGGTGGAGGAGTACCCCCGCAAATGGCCGGATTTCGATTAGGAGCGTCCTGTAAGTTTTCTTACTCGTACCAAATTTAATTTCCCCCTTTAGTATTCGAGAACTCTGTCTTTCATTCCTCTGGTTGCTGAGTACATTGATTTGATTATTTTTGTGTGATTGCGAAATTGTTTCTGAGTTGTAATCAATTCTAGGACTTGCAATTTAGGATTTCTTGGCTAGTATTACATTTCTGGCTTTCATGGCTGCCGACTATGGAAATGTGAAGAGAACTTTGTCGAAAATAGTTCTGAACAAAAATTTCTAAAACTGATAGGAACCATCTGAGGAATTCGGTGATTGGTACGTTGTCAGATTGCCAAATTTGGCCAGCAACTCAGACTAGGGTACATATGCAACATTTTTGGTGGAGATCATGCAGTTAAGAATCAGTTAGTTTGTTTGTGAGTGGTTTCACCTTAGCTAAATTTACTTGTGTAATGTTTTGCTCAGTTTGATGCAAATTTTAGTCAGTAGCATTCTTGGTGCAATTAGGATATGAATTTTAAGAATCAGTCAGCCGCTTGGGTCAGTTTCATACAAATTTTTGATCACCTCTGATTGCAACATGATTAATCTTAAGTTCACAAGTGGAATTTTGCTGTTCATGTCTCGATTTCTTAATTCAGGATCTTGGGCCGAAGGTGACTTATGAGCTCAACCTCCCACGAGTGAGGATATTCGTGGAATGCAATGACGACAGCGACGATGAGTTCTGCCTCCCGGGCCCCTCGCGAAGGCGTCCACCTAATGCCGAGGTATTACCTTCATTCCCTATGTTCACTATGTTCAGTTTTATTCAAATTTTGATGTACTTATCACTGATAATGCATTTCTTTCAAAAAAATCACTGATAATGCATTGCAAAAACATTTTAGATTGAGGCTAAGGTGGAGGACCTCCTGCTGGTGATCAAGCGCTGGGCACTCCCGTAGGCACGCCTCCAAGGAATGTTAATTAGTTAGCTTTTGTGTAGTGAACTACTCCCTCCATTATATCATGTATTAGGAAATGGAGGTACTAATGAACAAGTAGGATGTCATGAACAATTAGGTTTGATGAATGAGGCTTTTGTGTAATGACCTTGTATAATTGCATTACTTCAGTGGGAATATATGGTCGCTAGTGAATGCTAGTATTATTATTACCCTTGATCATTCTTGTGATCGCAGATGTGTTCTCCATTTGCTCACAAGAAATTTGCTCTTATTATTGATGTGTTTATGTACATTTTATGTGGATTTCTGATTGACAAGTATAGAGCAAAATATTTATAAAACATAGAAACAACAAAATGAAAAGGAGGACGAGAACATCTCATGGACGAAAAAAGAAAATCATCTCATGAACACAACCATTCAGCAGAGATATACATAAAAGGTATATAATTTTCATACATATATTAGTTGTCCATCAGGCACAAGTAAGGCTTGCACACAAAAGCATCATAGATCAGAACTAGAGTACTACATAAGTCCATCAACCACAACAAGCTCAAGGCTTCTTAACAAAAGCTAAAACTAAACAACTGCAGACATAAGTACTACATAAGTCAACCACGAAGCTCTTGTTCATGTTTAGGCACCATCTTCAGGGGTTGAAATATTTCTGCTTCAGAAGGACGCGAAGCTGCTCACCCATTCCCTTGAGCTGTTAATTGGCATTACTGAAGTTAGCATGTATAAGCTGGGAAATTAGGAATGACTACAGCACGGACTGCCATATCTGACCTCCCTCCTCGACGCCAGTGGCCCTTCTCCAGTCTCCTCATCACTCTCGTGTGAGAACGTGCAGTGAATCGAGACCTTATCGTTGACCACATAGACATGGTCGTGCTGAGGAGTCTTCATTGCCAAAAATAGTTATCAATATCAGAATCATGAATGCAAGGACTATCATTATATCAATCAATTTCAAATTAACATGCAAGTTTAACTTTGGCTCCCCATCTACAATAATGTTCTAACAAGTTACAATCTAGTTGTGGAATAATTTTATCTAAAACAATCCAAAAATATTTAGAATCATTTTAATCACATATATAGTCAAGGTTGATGACAGGAACAATATGTACAGTCTAGACTGATCACATTCATCTAGGTTTACCACAAATCCATGTCTACAATAGACAACCCCAATCGCAAATCGATCCTAACAGAAATTAAAAACAGAGGATCCATACTAACCGGGGACCGGGAGGAGGAGGAGAGGCTCTTAATCCGTCCTCCGACTCAGAGATGACGACCGGCGCCGCCTCTTCGTCCTCGACGTCGGAAACGACGAACACGTACCTGGTGGGTGGCAGCGGGTTCCTGGTGCGTGCGCTCCTCGTGAATCTTCCTCACGAGTCACGCCTCTACTGGGTGGAGTGGTGCTCCACTCGGGGCGCTGCAACATTGGCGCCCACTAGAGGGGAGGCGGCAATGCGGGTGCGACCCTGGTTGATCCGGGCCTCTGCACCCGGGGTGGAGGCGGGAGTGTAGCTACGAGAGCGGATGGAGTGAACCATCACCGGCGATGGAGGAAGCCGTCGGCGAGAGCGAGGCAGAGCACAAGTGATGGACGAAGCCTGGAACAAAGATTGGGGAGAAATCTGGTGGCAAGGGGAGAGACGTTCGGTGGAATCCGCCGGCACCGCTACTCTTACGAATGTAAAGGGACACGATCTTGCGATCAGACACTGACACGTGGGCCCCAGCATCATGGGACCAACTCGTCAGAGAGTCCAGTTGGGTTTGTCTTTACTCATCAAGAGGAAGGGGGCGAAGTCGTGTGTCCCACCAACCACATACACCCTGTTCATCTGGCTGTCGGCTGGTGGTTGGTGCTAATTTGTTATGACAGAAAAGTACTGCTGGCTAGATTTTGGTGTGTTCTTGATATCTTCATGGACCTACATCACTTGATTCTATGATTCGTAATTATAACTATAAACTTGTTTAGATTTCACAAATGATGTCCAAATCAGGAAATTTTTTCCTACATTCTTAGAAAACAATAATCAAGCTCATGGTGTCCACTACATCTCATGTGAGTATGTTTAAACAATCATAATTTTGAAATTAAACATTTCAAAACAAGAATCAAGATCTTGAAACACTAAATGAAGTCAAATGGAAAAGTGATGAATACCAAAGTTTCGTGTATAAACAAAAAGTTAGTGGGGACACAGTTTCCATGAAGAAGCCGCATACAGGTGGGACCCACTAGACAATGTAGAGGATCTACTTCCAGGAAAAGTAGTGGGGACACAAAGAAGATGCTGACAAGTGGGACCCACTAGGTAGTCAACTCGTTTGCGTTTACTATTAGTTACTAGTCACCGTAGTGAACTAGTGTTTAATTACTTTTAATGATTTGAAGTGTATTTAATTTCTAAGACAAGAAAAGAGTTCAAACGAGAAAGTTGTCAATACAATAGTTTTAGTACTTATCGAGATCTACTACTTTTGTTTTGGGCATTTCCCCATCCGAGTTACCTTCAACTATTTAAATTTTAGATTTCATCAGTTTTGAAATTCTTAAATTTAGCTGGGGCAACAAATGATTTCAAATGAAAAAGTCATGAATACAAAAGTTGTAGAACTCATCAACATCTACAAACTTTATTTAAGTCACTACTCCATCTGATAGAGTTTGAACAATCCTAATTGTGAATTTCAATAATTTTCAACTTCATGCAAGTCATACAGGTCTAAAATCTTTGTTTATGTCACGTTGTCATTTTCAAAAGTTGTAGTATACATTGGTCATTAATCCTAGATTGACTTAGATATTTGAAGAAACTATCTAAGAGGTCTGTCAATTTTGTACTTCATGTTATTACCACTTTAGAAAATGACAGAAAGACCTAAATAAAGTTTGTAGATCTTGATGAGTTTTGAAGCTTTGGTATTCATCACTTTTCTTGTTGACTTCATTTTGTGTGTACAAAAGTTTGCTTGTTGTTGTCAATTTGTTAAATTGTTGAAAGAGACCAATACGAGTAGATTTTTCAAAACATTAGCCTTAACAAGTTGATAACCTGATACAACATGATTTTAGGAATTTTAAGGAAAAACAATGATCTAATTTGCAGTTCATATGAGGGAGAAATACTCGATACAAGGTTCATGCAGAGATTAAAAAGAAAAAATGTGCTTGTTCTTCAAGAAGTCAAACACACTTCTGAATTTGGGGCCAATAGGTGGGACCCACCGAGACTTTGTGAACAACGCGGAGGACGTGGTTTTGGGGGAGGAGAGGCACAAAGGAAATAGAAGAGGGCAGTTTGGCTTCTTGAGGAAATCTAGATACACCGCACTTGTTTCCATCCTAAAGGCAATGACATGTAGGCCCAGGGAAGCAAGGGTCCACACTACGGACAGGTGCGCCATTCGTGGTGGTCTCCATTTGACAACTGCTTGGTGGTGGAAACAACTTCCCTACTCTTCTCAAATTTACCTTCAACTATTTAAATTTAAGATTTCATCAGTTTAGAAATTCTCAAATTTAGTCTTCTCAAATTTCAGATTTCAAATGGAAAAGTCAGTTTAGAACTCATCAACATTCATAAAGGTGTAGTATACATTGGTACAACATGATTTTAGGAATTTTTAAGAAAAACAATGATCTTTTTTTTGAGCAAGAAATAATGATCTAATTTGCAGTTCATATGAGGGTGAAATACTAGATACAAGGTTCATGCAGAGATTAAAAACAAAAATGGGGCTTGTTCTTCAAGAAGTCAAAAACACATCTGATTCTGGGGTGTGCGCGGAGGACCTGGCGTGTGGGCCCTTCATTCTGGGACCATTTGTCATCTGAATGGGAATGTGAACTATACTAGTTCTACAATAGAAGGCAAACGATCTCGCCGCCTAGCAATTCGCCTTCTTTCCCCAAAGTTTCGACTCTTGACGCGCAAAACCGCCGCCGCCAGCTCCATATCCCCCCATCCCTTGCCGCAGCAAGCCAAGGAGAGGAGTGGAGCAACGACAATGGCTGAGCGGAGGGAGCACAACTCTAGGAGGCAAGCGCGCGACGCAAAAGGGCGCTTCACGCGGTCCCCGACGACCTCAGTGCCTCCGTCCACACGCGGGCCGGCGACGCTGCTTCCTTCTCCAATCCGCCGTCGCTCTACCACCCTGGGCGCATCTACAGGCGACCGCGCGGAAGGCCGGTACAGCCACTCGCTACCCCGCATGGTGGTCGATGAGGACATGCAGCACGAGGATCCTACTGCGCTACCAAGCAATGTAGGATTCACCCGAGGCCCAAGCAGGGTCGATGAGGTAAGTGTGCTAGGTTCTCTGAATCTAGATGAAGATTCACATTTGGTAGACAAAGTTTCGCTTTTGCTTGGTTCCCTGATACTAGATAAAGATCCACTTTTGGTAGGTATATTGCAGATGCTAGATAACTTAGTTTTTTGAAGCAGGAAGCAATCTCAATTTACACATTTGTGAGTACCTTTTTGGTAGATTCTTGTTTCTTGTGCTAGATCTCTTGTTATGGTAACATGATTCAAGCACTATTTCTGTTAGATCGAACCTCCAGAGTTTCCTGCCGCTTGGTTGCGAGGGGACACGTGCACCTGCCCTGGAAGCATTGGCCATGATGATGAGATGGACTTGTCTCGTTGTTCGTATTGCCACGAACTCTAGGCAGCAGGCTTTCGAGTTAGAAAGCTGCCACGGTATGACAATGAGAAGGGGAAGCAGCAGAAGAAGGTGAACTAGCCCCCCCTCGAACCATCATATTGTTAATTCCTCATATTTTGTTTAGGTCTATATCGCTCTGCATGATGTATTTTTTAGTGCGAGTTAACTTAATCGTAGGTTGTTATAACATAAACTAGCTCATATGGTTGGCTTGTTCTTTGGTCAAATAGAAACTAGTTCATATGCTGATTTAGTTGGTAGTTTTTATAACAGAATCATCATTTGTTTTTGGTATTTTCTGTCGATAACAATAGAAAATGTTGAATGCTATTCTTGCACACATTGTTTGGGTAAAAAAATAGGCTTTTAGGCAAATTGCTTCATAACTCAATTTGATGCCAAAAAGTTCTTGCAGGACCGGAAGAAGAAGCATTAAAGCTTTGTGATGGCTAGATGAAGATGAAGAAGAAGAAGGATGAATGGCTAGCTTAACTTTTGTAGAGAGAACTTTGCCTTACCATAAGTATCATGAGAGACTTGGATCGTAATAATCTATCTTATCTATGCGTTAGACTTAAGAACTTTATTGTAATGTGTGATATTGTGTGTAATGTCTATCTGTAATGCACTAAGTGATTGAATGCCACTGTGTGATGCATGTTTATTTGATGACTTCGTCTACCACTATTGATATGGTCATTTCTATATGACTGTTTTTGGTAATTATTTTATATGACTTTGTTTGGTCAGTTCTAATGCTGCCTTTTGTGTAGTGACCTACTCCCTCCATATATTAGCAAAAGGAGGTAGAGATCATTTACGACCCTATTTACATTTTGAATTTGGGAAATTCCAAAATTAAATAGGGTCAAAGGGTCAAACTCGTGGGCCCCACCTTGGACAAACACGTTATTATCTATACAAGTCGTAAATTTCAACTTCTGTATAGGAGAGTATAGGCAAAAAAAAAATCAAAGTTCCTCGTGGGTTTCGAACCTGGGCAGCATAGCTCGGGGATAAACACATCTGCCATTAGTCCACTAATTATTTGTTGATTTTGGTAGTCAATATTTTGTTGTCCCATATTTTTGTGCTTTAATGGGCCAAACCCGTGTCATGTGGGCCTAAACCCGCGAGATTTCCCCATTAGTCTCATTGGGTCCCACCTGTCGGCGCCCAGATTCTGATGTGTTCTTGAGTTCTTCATGGACCTACTTCACTTGGTTGTATGATTCTTAATCATAACTACAAACTTGTTTAGATTTCACAAATATTGTCCAAATCAGGAAAAAAAATTTCCTACATTCTTAGAAAACAATAATCAAGCTAATGGTGTCCACTGCATCTCATGTGAGTATGTTTAAACAATCATAATTTTGAAATTAAACAATTCAAAAAAGAATCATGATTTTGAAACACTAAATGAAGTCAAATGCAAAAGTGATGAATACCAAAGTTTATTATTGTGCTAGCTAATGAACAATGGTTTTCAGAATGTATGCAATGCAGTGATGTAGTCACGTACTCTGCTACTATGTTTTTGTGTGCAAGTCTATGTGCAAATTAGTCTAAGTAGAAACTTTCAATGCCTTCTTGCCATTGCTTTTCTTTCATCAGCCTTCCCGCCTTTTTCCACGCACCTTCTCCACTTTATTTTTCTTTCGTTCACACAAAAACCAAACCAAAACAAAACCCCCAATGTAACTTATTAATTTACCTCTGAATGTAACTTATTTACCTCTGAATTTGAATTGAGTCACATTGACTCACATATTCTCTCACAGGACGCACACACTTTTTCCACAATTCGTCAAATTTGCACGGACGAACTGAACATAAGATAGCTCAACATTTTCCAACCGTCTGGCCCCCTAGTTGCATTTTTTCCGCCCTGCCATTTCACGTCCCAAAATTCTCGCACGCGATCTTCCCCCCTCGCCACCTATATACCTTCCACCCCTCCCATCTCCGCCGCCACCATCTCACCCACCTGCATTGTGACGATGGCCCGACGCACGCACCCCTCTCGCAGGCCGCCACGCGACGCTGATGGTCGCTTCAAGCGAAGTCCGTCATCCACATCGATGACTCCGTCGAGCCACCGCAGCCCATCATCAACATCGGTGACTCCGTCGAACCGCCGCAGGCCCTCATCCACCCCACGACCACAAAGTAGGCACCGGTTTGCCGTGGAGGCACGGGTCGAGGTCGACTTGGAACACGCCGTGAATGTCAAAGTCCCATTCATCCCAACAGGCTACCGATCAAGCGATGCCCATGCCTGCAAAGCCACCAGGAAGAATGGACCAAGAGTAATCGTCGTCGAAGCCTCGTCGTCACGCAGCAAGAAGAATAAGGTGAGCCAAACCCTTTCCAGCGCCTTTGTAGTCTTAGATGGTTTGATCTATCAGTGAAAATTGAAAAAATAGTTTTGATGTAGAAAAAGAGCCGCCACTTGTACACCCAAGCTTGGCCCACAACTGAATCGGACACGGACGTGGGAATCGACGATTTTGGCCTACCAGCACGCTTGGATGAGGTGAGGGCAACACTACTAGTTTACTTCAAAGTGAGCAAATTTGTTTCATAATTATTATGTGTGTGCAATATGTTCTGACCCAGATTTGTATGTAATTCAGTCAAAAGGAAAGAAGTATGAGTTGTGTTTCCCAAAGATAAAATGCAAGATGATGGTAAATTATGACAGCGATGAAGAAGAATACAATGGACCTACTAAGTCTCTTCGTGAGGTGATATATATTCCTACCCTTTAAGTTTAGCATCAGTATGAGTTTTTCTGAAAACATAATTAGCAACTGCCATGAAATGCAGTTGATGATCTTCTGTAAATGCTTTCTGAGAGCCCCTTGTAAAATGTCAGATATTTCAAATGGCGGAAGGTCTTCGCAAAGAGATCAAACGAAAGCATGCGAGGGGTGAGTTCTACTCTCAAGAATCTGATCAGGAATGGAGCTTAGGATGAAGCTTTCTTAGTGTTGGGAGCACGATGCTACGTTAACAACAAGCAGATTTGGCTTGAGTATACTCGAATTATGCTATCTTATACATATGCTACATATATATTATCTTTGATTCACTTTTGTGCATTTCTGAAGCTATGCATTTTCATGAGAATAATGCTGTGATATACAAATTAAGCCCAATGATGCTGTAATCATAATATTGACTGCACAAAAAGACATCAGAATGACGCCAAACTTGCAAATAACTGACATCTTCACCACAAATTATTTATTGCTCACAAATTTAGGACGTATTATAGTTCAATACAAGTAAACAATGCAACCCCTAATTATGATTACAAACAGTCTTCGTCGCCCTTCTTCTGAATATCTCGGAGCAATCCCTTCGTCACCAGTGTAGGTCTCATCACCATCGTCCTCGTCTTCAGGTATGTCTGCGTGATCCGGTTCAGCCATGGGTTTAGCATGATCAACAAGAGAAGCATCAACACTTGTCCCTTCCACATCTGCCCTCCTCCATGTTGTGAAATCCTCATGGTGGTCGTCAGCATGAATATTTTCAACACCTAAAACAACCGAGTCCAATTCAGTATCACCAACATTTATGTCATTGTTATTATCAATGCCTTCCTCTCCTTCAGGCATGGCAAATAGGGCCCTAGGTTTCATTCTGAGGACGCTGCACCATTTGCTGCATTTCTTCCCGCTTTTCACATAGCACACTTGCTCTGCTTGTGTTACCAGGATGTATGGCTCATCACGTGAATACTGAAGTAGAGAGGTATCAATATCGATAATCCCATATTTATCTCTTTTGTACCCTCTTCATTTGCTTTGTCCTTGTTGAGGCATATCAAACCAGTCACACTGGAACAACATGACTTGCTTTGATTCAAGAAAATCAAGTACGAAGATTTTTTTAATCACTCCATACCATTCCATGCCCTACACACCCCTGACGACAACACCACTATTTTGAGATTATTCTTTATAAGTGATGTCCCAAAATAGAAGCCATTGATTGAGCACTTATTCTTCAAATAAGTAATTCTTTCAGGACCACGAGATAGCGCATACAGCATCTTATCTACTTTCCCCACAAAATTTAGATTCCTCATCTACACTCACATAAGTAAAGATAATATGTTAACAACACATTCAAATTTGATGATTTAAATTTGAAAGAAATGTATATGACTCACTTTTCGCTCGAACCATGCTACAAAGTGTTCCTTGTGCCTGCTTTCAACATTCAGTGAGCTGACTTTCGCCAATACTGCCTTATGCTCACTACAACATTTAAAAATATATATAGAATCTCATTTAGAAATATAGTCTACACAATGAAACAAAATTCGTATAATTTTCATGTGTTGCTTACTTTGCAAATTCAATGGCCTCATCACAGTTTGATAATATGTAGTGTCTCATCATCGAGAATTCTTTGTCTTCTAGTATATGGGAATTATGCCTAGAAACACTTTTCTTTTGCCCACTGTCCATGCTCGCAAAAACACTCAGACCGACAGGTGGTTCATTAACAACGCTATTTTCTTGACGCTCTGGCCTATTAAGCTCTGTACTAACACCTTCAAAGAACCGAGAACAGAAAGTAAGGCGCTCCTCCGAGATATATCCCTCTGCTATAGAACCCTCTGGGAACGCTTTGTTCCTCACGTATCCTTTGAGGGTACGTAGGTACCTTTCAACTGGATACATCCACCTATACGAAGCAGGGCCTCCAATTTCAGCCTCCCAAGCAATATGAACTGGTAAGTGCATCATAATATCAAAAAATTCTGGAGGGAAAATCATCTCAAGCCGACAAAGTGTCTCTGCAATCGATCTGCTTAGTTCTTGCATCTCGGTCTTGTCAATCTCCTTTGAACATACCGCGTTAAAGAACCTGCTGAGCTGGATCAATGGGTTCACTACAGCATCCGTCAATATGTCGCGTGCCACAAGGGGTAGGAGTTTTTGTAACATAATATGGTAATCATGACTTTTCAGATTTGAAACCTTGCGCCCATTGACATCGACATTTCTCCTGATATTTGCAGCATAACCATCGGGCATCTTAACACCTTGTAGAAAGTTGCACAGGATTTCATTTTCAGAATCACCTAATGTGTACAATGCTGGTGGCATATCGTATTTCCCTTTCTCATTCAGAACTGGATGCTGATCCTTCCTTATACCCAATTCTCTCAGATCAAGTCGAGCCTTCTTAGTGTCCTTAGTTTTACCTGCTAAATTCAGTAAAGTCCCAATCAAGCTCTCACAAATATTCTTCTCAGTATGCATCACATCAATATTGTGGCGTATAAGCAACGAATCCCAATATGGAAGCTCAAAGAAAATACTCTGCTTCCTCCAGTTGTGCCATCTAGAATCTTCATCACGCTGCTTCCTCTTCTTCGAAGTAGTGGCTCCAAAAGTGACTTGTTGGAAACTCGCGTACTGATCCCGAACTTCTTGACCACTGAGTGGCACAAGAGGGTCCCTCGTTTCAATAGTGTTGTTAAAGTTGACCTTGAGCCTTCGCCACTTGTGGTTTTTAGGCAGAAAACATCGATGCCCCATGTAGCAATGCTTTAAACTGAATTTTAACCACATGTAATCAGTGTCCTTGTGACAATAAGGACAAGCAAAGCTCCATTTCATGCTCCAGCCAGATAACATCACGTAAGCAGGAAAGCCGTTTATTGTCCAGAGTAACATAGCACGCAGGGTAAAATTGAGCTTCTCCTTGGCATCCCAAGTATCAACTCCATGTTCCCAAAGCGTTTTGAGTTCATCGATCAGAGGCTGCAAATACACATCAATGTTAATTCCTGGAGACTTAGGCCCAGGAGTTAGCATGGACATCATCCAGAAGGATTGTTTCAAGCACAACCAAGGAGGCAGGTTATAAGGAATTAAGATAACTGGCCAAGTAGTGTAAGTGATGTTCAACAACCCGAATGGATTGAAGCCATCTGACGCAAGTCGAAGCCTGATATTTCGTGGTTCATATGCAAATTCTTTTTGAAACGTGTCATTCACGTGCCTCCACGCCTTTGAGTTAGCTGGGTGTCGCATTTTGCCATCTTGAACCAATTCTTTATCATGCCAACGCATATACGTGGATGTTTCCTTGTTCATATAATCTCTGCAGTCGAGGAGCCAGCGGAAAGTACCTGAGAATTCTAACAGGAAATCGCTTCTTCTTTGCTGCATGAGTGCCAGCCTCGTCAGTGCCCTATGAACCTGAAGTTTTCCACCTACTCTCGTCGCATGTTAGACAGTTGTCCATGCTAGCGTACACTCCACGGAATAACACACAGTCATTGTCACAAGCATGTATCTTTACGTAGTCCAAGCCAAGGTCTCGAACCACCCTTCGAATTTTATCTAGGCTATCTGGGAGACAATGCCCTTTTGGCAGCACAAGAGAGAATAGGAATAGTATTTGCTCCATTGCAGCGTTGCTTAAACCACACATGCACTTGATCTGATATAGCCTGACAATGAAAGAAATCTTAGAAGCCTCCTTGCAACCAGGGTACAACTCTATCCTTGCTTCCTCCATTAATTTGAAAAACTTGCTTGCTGCCTCATTTGGCTCCTCATTTTCGTTACCATCATCTCTAACTCGACCATGTATGGCACCACTGATTAGAGAGGAAAACAAACTATTGGTGGCCTCCCGATCGTCGGCATCATCAGCACCACCTTCAACTTCGTCGTCGTCATCCACAGCCATAGGCTCACAAGCATGACGATGACGTTCTTGTTGCTCTTTTATGTAAGCCCTGTCAAACCCTTTTGTAACCAAGTGATGTTCAACCTCTTCTCTTCCTTGAAATGCCATGCGACGACATCTAGAGCATGGACATTGCACTTGCGCTCCATCAAATTTGTCATGAAAGAGATCCTCAATAAACTTGTCGAATCCGCGTTGCCATGCAGAATCTGAAGGCTCCAATTCCATCCAACTGCAATCCTCACTTGCCATTGCAAAGAAAAAAACGCCTCTATAGCAGATAATACAAAGGGTGCTGGATGAGTATAAGATAATATAGTATTAAACTAAGGTGTATATACAAGCTAATTAACAAAATAAAATTCCATGCACATGGATCTCATAATCGATTATACATTGGCTATGGGATCTGAAGAACAGACTTTTTCTCGGTCGTTCAAAGTCGTGATGCAGGTGATCGGTGCTTGGCAGCGTCACCTCGGCGGATCGCGAAACGGCAACAATGATGTGTTTGGGTTTTTTTCCTTCGTATTACAGGTCGATATATATAGTTGGGTTAGGGTCGGTCAAACAAAATAGAGTTGGGTTAGGACTCCGTGTACAAAGATGGACAGTTTTGTGCGGGCCATGGTCCAGGCCCACAGGCCATTGAACGGGCCCACGGTAGCCTAGTGTCACCCACAAACACATCAATTGCGACTGACAGTTCTTTCAATAGCAATGACGCTATATTGTCGCACTAACATTACCTCTATTGCGACATTTTTTTTGGTTCGATGCTACATATGCAATCTATTACAACAATTCGTGTTACCGTTGCCATACCTACGAGCAATTTGCAACACTTTGGATCCACGAAGCTATACCAAAGGATTCAGTCGCAACGAGTGCATTTTCGTTGCTATCCCAAAGACTTTTTGCAACACACAGCACCTGTCGTTGCTATATGTAAGACTCTTTTGCAACAAACGACACCACGAATAGCAACCTATCATAGTCATTGCAAAATGGGTAACAATTGCAACAATTATGAAAAACCGTGGCAATACCATAGCCAGAATTGCGACACGAGTCCATGCGTCGCCATAGACCCTTACCTATAGCGACCACCACAATAAATAATGCAACTGTCCACAACTGGTCGCAACATTCCCACCTATCGCGACCATTATGGTATACTGTCGCAGTAACCCCGGTGTATAGCGACCAAAACCACCCGTTGCTATAGAAAAGGGTCGCAATGTGTACAAAACGCTGTAGTGTTTACTATCACATTTGAATTCGAATACGGATACAGATATCCATATTTACGTTTTAGCGGATATGGATGTCGGATAAGTCGGATTCCATTTCCATATTTCCATACCTACTTCTGTGTTTCCACCCCTCCATTTTGTTACTCGATTGAGAGGGATCCTATCATTGCCCACCTTTTCCTATAAGCTCAAGCTGTTGGGAGTTTCGTTCATGACTTGTTTGTTCCTGTATGCCAGTTACATCAGTACGATTGGGATGCACAAAAATTGCAAACTGTGGTGTGCCACTGCGAGACTGAGAAACATGACGAACTTGCCGACGTGACAAGGCCAAAACACAATAATACATGCCAGAATTGAAAAGGCATTGCCGCATAGAAGGGGTGTGTCGAATGACCGTTTGGGAACGACACTCCCACAAGTTCATCCACATCAGGACCATTGTGAACTGCAGTTAAGTAAGGACTGGTACGGTTTTCGGGACAGGAAACCGGGCGCTCATGACGCGAACGTGTGCACACCCACACTGAAGGGATGCGTCCGTTCAGTGTACTGGGTAATAAGTAGTGGTAACTCATTGTTGACGACTGATTTTCACTCACTTCTTACCCATCAAACATGTACCTTTTGGCATGGAAAATGATCATCAACACTAGAATAGGGTTTAAACTATTTCCACAAGTGTTTGTGATTATGCAAATACAGGTGAATAGCACTAGAAAGAGGAGTAAAAGCACAAGTCTTTGATCCAAGCACTTCAAGACCAGCCAATGAGGGGATGCCATCTAGGATTCCCCTGGATCACTGACGTCATCAATCCAAGAGAGGCAAGCCCGACGAATCACGAAGCGCCACATGGACATCGCATGGATTCAAGGGCCCACTTATCCCCCAAAACCGTCGGGAAACTTGGCATGCACGGGGGAGTGACCTCAGGTCCCACCAGTTAGCCACCAGGAGGAAGCACAAGGCACCACGTGGCCCTAGGGTTTTGGCCGAACCCTAGATCGGCCGAACCGACTCTGGTTCGGCTGATCTCGGCCCTCCATGTGTCAGCCCCTGATTGGTCCCTGGTTGCAGTTCCGGGCGTTTAGGAGCACTTGGAGCCCCGAAGCAAGCCTCTCCCTCCTCTATAAATAGGAGGGGAGGGGCTCACTTTTGGAACACACACTTCTCCTTCTCCTCTTCATTTTGCCTTGGAGCCTCTCTCTTTAGGAGAGGAGAGCTCTTTGTATAGGATTAGTGCTAGGAAGTGAGGTGGGAGGCTTGAGTCCATGTCATGATTCATGACATCTTCCTCAAGAACGATCCTCAGCGGTGCCTTTGTTCTTCAACTAGACTAAAGTGAGTATTTTGATATTTCCTATTTAGACTAAAGTTGTCTGCATGCTTAGTTGCTTTGTTCTTGTGTTCTTCGTTTGTTCTTGGTTTAGAGGCTTGTATTCTTCGAACACAACCCTTTCGATCCAGTAGACTTAGATCATAAGTTTGCATCTAGTTTGCCAGCTTGTCTATTAGAGTAAAGTGAAGCTCCTGCATGTTTCTAGTTAGATCAAAGTGCATTCGTGATCTTGCATGAGTGATACAGCATACCTTGAGCTAGTGCCAGTATCTCCCTCGCGGATTTGTAGAAATAGTAAGTGGTGTAGACAAGGTGTCTGGACCATAAGCTATCCTTCGAAGACCACGTACGATCGTAGCGTTGAGGTAGGCCGCAGTGGTGACAACCTGTTGGACCCTTTGTCAACCCTCTACGTCGCGTACCGAGTTGGGCTCGTGCCAACACATTGGCCTTGTGCTTGGTGCCCGAAGTGAGTGCTATACCTGAGACACCGTAACTAGACTCTACGCTCGGTCGAGGCAGATCCTTTCTACCTATCCTATCAATCAGTGTTGTGTCCTTGGATCATCTATATTAGAAGTAGAAGATAGTGCACATCGTTCCTTGGATTCGATACCCTTGGAATACTCTCCTTCCTTGGGGCAGTGCTACAGCGGTATTTCCGTGCGCTTGCAGTATACCCGGTCGTTCTTATACGCTCCCTCTAGGTACGCAACTAGTGGTGACGTTACGAAATGCCAACAAGCATTTCTGGCGCCGTTGCCGGGGAACGGTTGCTGTATCTATCTTCGAACCGAGTGGTCCTCGTATTTATCTTTTTTTCGTTTTCTTCTACCTTCACCCCCTTACCCATCGAGATATCCTTTTTGTTTCTTTTCTTCTACCTTTACCCCCACTACCTTCCTGTCAAAGCCTCTCTACCCCTAGGGGCGAGTTCGTCTTAGAGCAACCATCAACTTCCTCATCTTGCTGCGAGCTTCATCCCGGCTTTATAGCCATGGTTCGGAATCGACCTTTCTCTGGAGCGATCAGTGATGATCCTAATGTTCATTTAAAGGAGTTCGAGGACTTGTGTTCGTGCTTGGTAATTCCAGGCATGACACAAGAAACTTTGAGGTGGCAATTGTTCCCGTTCTCTCTCGTAGATAGAGCGGAGCAATGGTACACCCACACAACAGAGCATGTGAATAATTGGGGAGAACTACGAGAAAACTTTTGTGACTCGTTCTCCCTTTATGAACGCATAGAGCTCTTGCCGTGTGAACTCCTTGACCTTGAGCAATTAGAGGGTGAGTCCATAGGTGCAGCTTGGGCTAGGTTCCTACGTCTTATGACATCCAGCCTAGACATGTCTATACTCGATGATATAGAGACGTATACCTTTTATACTCGTATAGACATGAAATCTGCACAAGAGCTCAACCTTTTAGCTGGAGGTTCGTTCGAAGACCAAACTCTAGTGGAAAGAAGAGAGATCCTAGAATTCTTCTTAGAAACCTCTTCTTCCCATATCATTTACAATGAACCCCATCTGGAGTCTGAGTTGATCCATGAGAGTCTCTCAATAGCCGAATCTGAGATTTCATTCTTTGAATTCCATGATTCCTCTGTTGAGCCCTCTCCCAAACCACGAACATCGAAGGAAGAAGAAATTCAACCTTCGGAGTTCTCTTCCCGATTTGAGGATGATCCTTCTAGAAACATCAGAAATACCTCAGATCACTCTTGGCACGAGAAGCCTACGACATCGTTGGACCTTTATGAGGTCCTCGATGAAGTTTGGAATCATGGGACGTTAGTGGATTGGTCACCTGAGAAGCATACATCCGAAGCAATTTGGGTTAGCTCAACTTCTACGATCATCCACTGTTCCATGAGAGGAAACACCGTAGATGCTGTCCATGACCCTACTGTTGGGGCTTGCATCCTACCAGAGACCCTTTTGGATACTCTGGTGGGTGACGTGCCCTTGATCCCGACTGATAGACTTTTCCATAGTCCCAGGTGGCGCTGTGTTTTTCCATGTCGGGGGATTGCTAGGGACGTGCCGATCACCATTGATGACGTAGAGGTGCGATTAGATTTCCACATCTATGACATCGTGGATTTTGATCTTCTTCTAGGTTTCCCCTTACAAAAACTTCTTGCTAAATCTCAAGGAAACCCAGAAGAAGAGCTTAGGGAAACCGTTCCTGTCCATGCTGAACCATCTAGACATCCTCTGACAGAACCTTTTCCCTAGACCTACGGTATCTCCTTTGCCTCCCGATCCTCCTGACGAAGCATTTCCAGAGGAGGCCACGAAGAAGGAATGGCTAGATGGAGTGGTATGCTTTTCCGAAGCATTTTGGGATAGTACAACCTCTCTGGTTATTCTTTGTTCTGTTAGAGGGATTGCTGTAGAGGCCCATTGTGACCCCATCATGGAGGTTAACATCAAGCCATGGCATTTAGCGGAAACTCTTTTAGGAAAAGTTTTGCTAGCACCATCCGACATGTTCCTCGAGACTTGTCCCTTTGGGCACGTTGTTGAATGTCGGGGGATTGCAGGTGTCGTGCCACTCATCATAGACAGGATCGAAGCTATCTTAGACTTTCACATCTTCGATCTCCTTGATCCTGATCTACTCCTAGGCTCCCCGCTAGATATATTCTTTGAGGAATCCATAGGGAGCCTAGATGATAAGCTTAGGGGAGTCGCTTCTGCCACTGCTACCCCTTGTCCGGGACACCCTATGGCGGAGCCTCTTCCCCAGCAAAACCCGCTCGAAAAGGTGACTCATACATCTCCGTTCGCATCATCTGAGCCCAATCTCATTGAGGTTGTAGAATGTTCTACCCCTCGTGAGGATGAGTCGGGAGACTCTCTTCACCTTTGTGATGGCGAACGATCGTCACCACTCTCGATCGAGTTTCAGCCTCTTCCCGCTGGCCCGTATCATGTTGGTTTCGATCTTGATCGAGAGTCAACATCGAGCTTCCACGATGACTCTCTTGAGATGGAGAATTCATGGGCCATGGAACCTTTCGAGGCACTGACTCTGGAGTCCGGAGGAAAGGATTGCACACATGAGCATGGTGGCTTCATTCTTGATTCACCATATAGACCACGCTCGCATCATGTCCCTCTAGAGTCAGACATGCTTGGGGCACTGAGCACGTACGAGGGCCACAACCACCTTCTGGTCCTATTTTGTAGAAAGTTCAGAAGGTTGATTGTGGATGCATATGTCTATCATAAGCATATCAGATTTTGTGTGTGCACTATGGCACTAACATTGCAGCTGAAGCTTCACTGATACATCAAGGATTGGTGGTGAGATGGGAATGACACCAGCAACAATAGCTCCAAGATCAAGTTCCCATGGTCGAGCTTATGACCTTAAATAAACAAAGCACTCCCAGGAGATAGCCTTGATTAGGTTAGGTTTTATTTCCCTCTTCGAATAAAAGCAAGAACATGTTTTTAGGATCAGTTGTCCTTCGAGTATTTTTGGTCACTAACCTTTCAGGTGGAGATTGAGAAGAAAGATGGATAGATGATGCCTACGAACATGTGAGCTAGATCAGCTGCAACACCTAGATAAGCTCTGGTGAGGGAACATTTGCAAAAGGAAGCTTAATCACCACACACTTGAGTTTTGTTGCCTAGCAATGCAAACTTCAAGTGTGGGGGAGGTATGTGAGCATCCTGAGTAAAGTTCCTCCTCTACCAAATCTTATCCTAGTGTGAAGATGATGTCAGCTCTTGCATCTTGCCCGCTAGCTAGGTAAGTCCTGCTTTTGACATTAAACAAAGCCCTTCTGGAGGTTCCCGAGGTTCACTGTCATATGCTCATGCTTATGTCCCTTGTTGATGATAGCTTGATCATGCTTTCATGCTTCCCTTATCTGTGTTCTTATGCTCTAGTTTGAATGTTTGTCGACAAATGATCATAGACTGTTTTAGATTAAGCATGGTGCTTAGGTTAAAACTATCTTCTTCAGTCAAAACAAGACATGGTGTCGAGTTTTGATTGATGAACTTTAGAGTTATATCTTCATGGATCTTGGTTGCATGCATGCTGACTAACCCCCTGCAGAAAATTGTCAAATTTGAATGGGTAAGTCATTGAGCTAAATTCAAATGGGAAGGTAAGATGAGGTGTCAGATTCATGTTGCACATCATGCAAAGGTGGTACGTATGACCTCTCAGAGGTCCAAGGTATGTATATTCCCCTTTGTTTATGGAATGCAATCTTGATCTAACCCTTCTTGAGTAAATGACATGGTGACAATAAAAATAAAAAACCCAAAAATATTTGAATTTGAATAAAGGCTCTATGGTTCTTGAACTAGTAGAGTCCACCTTTTGTTTCCAACTTTTGTTTGAAGAACAGCACCAGGTTCAACCACCAGTGTGGGGGAGTTCTCTCAAGCTCATCATCACATCTCCACTAGAGAACTCCCACACAGGCGTTGCACAACATCGACTATGCCTCCATGACAAGAGCAAGGTAAACTAGAGTGAGACGGCTGCCTTATGGTCAGCCGAATCACCACTGGTCTTCCTTGATCTCTTATCCTTCAGAAGCGATGGTATGTGCACCCTCTACCTCACTCTCCTTTATCTATGAGTTTGAATGAATTTCAATTCATATCCTTTACATCAAACTCAGCAATTTGTGCTATGCTTGCTCTACATGATTCATGTGGTTGGTTTGCATATGTTTTATTCCTTACCTATCATCTTGATGCTTGTGAACCAATATCATTAGGGAACTCATGCTTATCTAAGTAATTGGCGTCTGTGATATGGTTTGATGATATGATCTTCGCTCTGAATGTTTGAGTGCTTGGGAATTTTATTTGAAAACTTGAAAACCCTTTGCAAAGCTCCTCTTTGATATGCCACCGTCCTACTAGAGCCATATGATGTTCATAGTTGAAAACCTTCTACTCATATGCTGCTTGTTATTGCATTGAGCTTTGTCAAATTCTATGACCTTGTGAGAACTCTCTTCATTACTGTCATGATCAAGATTCATGTGCACACCACCATTTTCCCCTTGCTATGATTCTACACTGGAAGTTAGCATTGTATCATTCATCCATTTCATAAAAATAAAAGCTCCATATGTAGTGTGACATCTCTCTCCAAAAGTATCCTTCAAAAAGAGACGTGGGCTATAAAAAAAAGAGAGAAAGACACATGCTCAAAGCATGGTGATGAAAAAAAAAGAAAAGAATAGCCCATGTCCAAAATAAAGGAGAAATAGGGGAGAGATGAGATCATGCAAAAAGGAGTTCCATAATTTTGATGGTAATAACTAGTGTCCATTGCGGGGCTAGTATCCACCTTACCATCTACCAACATTCATCATATATGTATGGTAATATCTAGCACCCATTCCGGGCCTAGTATCCACCTTACCATACTCACCATATCCATATACGTGCACATCTTGATCTGATTGTATGATTTGATTTTCTCTGTGGATCCAGTCTTTGACTTCACAATATATGTGATACAAGTATGCCTTATCCTTTATCCTACCCTGAGCTCCACATATAGTCATCATTAGAAGTAGGGTGAAGAAAGGCAATCTAATGCCTTGGTGAGGACATATACACATTGAGAGATCTGAGAAAATCAAATGAGGAGCTAAGCAAGGTTTTGTTTTGAAAATTTATTACAAAACCCCAAGTGCTTAACATGATGAGCAGGAGTGATTTGATTCGTGACCATTACATTCTTCAACTACCCAAGATAGCACGATAGACACTTCAGAATTCACAAGTACAAGGTATGGTCTGGAATATCTCTTATGCTTGTTCCATACCTATGGATATCATGTCTCACTTTGATCTTGTTCTTCCCTTCACTCGGGACGAGCAAAGGTCGAGTGTGGGGGTATTTGTTGATGACTGATTTTCACTCACTTCTTACCCGTCAAACACGTACCTTTTGGCATGAAAATGATCATCAACATTAGAATAGGGTTTAAACTAATCATTTCCACAAGTGTTGGTGATTATGCAAATATAGGTGAATAGCACTAGAAAGAGGAGTAAAAGCACAAGTCTTTGATCCAAGCACTTCAAGACCAGCCAATGAGGGGATGCCACCTAGGATTCCCCTGGATCACTGACGTCATCAATCCAAGAGAGGCAAGCCCGACGAATCACAAAGCGCCACATGGACATCACATAGATTCAAGGGCCCACTTATCCCCCAAAACCATCGGGAAACTTGGCATGCACGGGGGAGTGACCTCAGGGCCCACCAGTCAGCCACCAGGAGGAAGCACAAGGTGCCACGTGGCCCTAGGGTTTTGGCCAAACCCTAGATCGGCCGAACCAACTCTGGTTCGGCTGATCTCGGCCCTCCACGTGTCAGCCCCTGATTGGTCCCTGGTTGCAGTTCCGGGCGTTTAGGAGCACTTGGAGCCCCGAAGCAAGCCTCCCCCTCCTCCATAAATAGGAGGGGAGGGGCTCACTTTTGGAACACACACTTCTCCTTTTCCTCTTCATTTTGGCTTGGAGCCTCTCTCTTTAGGAGAGGAGAGCTCTTTGTATAGGATTAGTGCTAGGAAGTGAGGTGGGAGGCTTGAGGCCATGTCATGATTCATGACATCTTCCTCAAGAACGATCCTTAGCGGTGCCTTTGTTCTTCAACTAGACTAAAGTGAGTATTTCGATATTTCCTATTTAGACTAAAGTCGTATGCATGCTTACTTGCTTTGTTCTTGTGTTCTTCGTTTGTTCTTGGTTTAGAGGCTTGTGTTCTTCGAACACAACCCTTTCGATCCAGTAGACTTAGATCATAAGTTTGCATCTAGTTTGCCAGCTTGTCTATTATAGTAAAGTGAAGCTCCTGCATGTTTCTAGTTAGATCAAAGTGCATTCACGATCTTGCATGGGTGATAGAGCATACCTTGAGCTAGTGCCAGTATCTCCCTCGCGGATTCGTAGAAATAGTAAGTGGTGTAGACAAGGTGTCTGGATTCGAAGACCACGTACGATCGTAGCGTAGAGGTAGGCCGCAGTGGTGACAGCCTGTTGGACCCTTTGTCAACCCTCTACGTCGCTTACCGAGTTGGGCTCGAGCCAACACATTGGCCTTGTGCTTGGTGCCCAAAGTGAGTGCTATACCTGAGAGACCGTGACTAGACTCTGCGCTCGGTCGAGGCAGATCCTTTCTACCTATCCTATCAATCAGTGTTGTGTCCTTGGATCATCTATACTAGAAGTAGAACATAGTGCACATCGTTCCTTGGATTCGATATCCTTGGAATACTCTCCTTCCTTGGGGAAGTGCTACAGCGGTATTTTCGTGCGCTTGCGGTATACCCGGTCGTTCTTATATGCTCCCTCTAGGTACGCAACTAGTGGTGACGTTAAGAAACGCCAACACTCATGTCCAAGAATGGTTGTCGTTTCGGAACGGCACATGCACTCCCACAATAAAAGGAGGTAGTTTACCCACGAGTCAATCATTACTGGCATTTGCGATCATGGCTCTAGACACTAACATGTCTCCTTCCAAGCAAGTCGACTTCTCAGTCTGAAGCGAGGAAGCGAAAGTAGAAGGAACTGCGGGGCAGTACAAGGAATCTGGTACATTCATGGTTGGAGGTCGCCAATGGAGGCTACGTTGCTATCCTACAGGTATGACTGATCATCAGTGGATGGGTGTACCAGACGGCATTGCCGTCCTCGTCGTTTCTATGAACATAGCCCAAAAGGTAGGTTTCTCGTTGTTATGAATACACACATTCACACATGCATATATGCTCTCACTGTTTTAGAGCCTGTGACAACACTGCATGGTTCCATGCATAGGTGCGAGTATTGTTGCGAGCGGTGGCTGGATATCCCACCGATGACAATGATACGTTTTGAGTTCAAGCTACAAAAGATGTTGAATTCAGGAATGGGGATCTAGGACAACGAGGCTTCGAATGCCTGGTGGAGCATCGTGACATTGAGCGCGTGAGCTCCAACGGAGGTCGCATAAACATATTGTGTGTTGTTACAATACTTGAGGACGATCGTATTGATGTTCCTCCTCCGTCAGTACGCAAAAGCATATGCACAACACTTGCAGCCCAAGCCCCTGTGGACGTTGTCTTCGACATAGGCAGTCGGGTGATACAAGTGATACGTGCCTATGGCCGCAGTATCTTGTGTGATGAAGGCAATGCTCTACGGTGCTGGAGTGGAGTCAAACTCTAAAACTGTTCAAATTCAAGACACACACCCTTATGGCTTCTCGCTTCTGATCAAATATGCCAGTGAAGGATCACTCCCGGAGGAGGCTGATTTATGGGACACCCCTGCCAATGTCTGGCCTGTGTTACTCTCAGTCGCCGACATGTACCGCGTCGAAAGGTTGAAGCTGCACTGTGCGTCAAGGATGTGGGACATGGCAAGCGAGCAAACTGTGAGCGCAATTCTACGATGGGCAATTGAGACTAACTACACCCAATTGCAGGAGAAGTGCATGTCTCTCTTAGAGCGAATCTAGCCGCACGGAATACTCACAACGGATTTTGTGTTCGTATGCTTTCACCATCCCCATGTTATGAATGATCTCCGTAGTAGATTACACGAAAGCATGTACCAGGGTCCCTGCTTGTAGTCTGTAGTTTTAATGTTTTAGGTACTATAGGATCGTGCCCTTGCGCTGCTACGGACAACACATCATTTACATTGCAATACACATTGATATATATGTGCAATACACATTGTTGTTGATATGGATTCATATGTGCATTTAGGATGTGTATAATAATGTGTTCCTTTGAGCAGCACATAACAAAGGCATTTCACTATTTGTACTTGTATGCAATCCATTTTCGTAGACCATGCTGGAACTTATTGTTTCGATGGAGATGAAATGAATGCCTTCCGCGAGTTAATTTGACAGCAGACAAGTTTAATGCACATTTCATATAACAACATGGCATCCCACAATTAACTATATTTACGATTTATCCTGCACCCACTCTCTTACGCATCAGCTATGTTTTTTTTTGAGATTCGCATTAGCTAAGTTAGTAGGAGGTACACCAAAGCTACACCGATGGCCTAGGCTGATCCTGTCGATCCTACGTGTTACCTGAGGAAGGTTGGCTATGCACGCAGCATGGTGCACGGACTGTACGTATTGCTTTGATCAAAGGTATATGCTAATGCTATGGTGATTGGTAACCCAACCGCTAGCCATGTTGCTGCACGCACCATGGCTCGTGAGTAACCTACTGGGTGCTGCCACCAAATGATCTCGCACCGTGTTCCGCGGCAACTGTGATGCTGTGTACAAAGCGGCCTCGTACGTGCGTAATACACGTGGACCGTGGCACAGGAAAAGCTGCCATCAAATGATCATAGCACGCAGCATGGATCATTCATAACCGAGCCGGTACGGGTTACGCATTCACCTGCCGTGTGCAGTCAGGCAAAATGACTGCACTCAGCAATCACCGCATCTGCACCATCCACTCTCGATCTGACGGAGGCAACCCAACCAAACTCATCTCGTAGGCCACATAAGTTACATAACAGCTACACGCATGGATGGTGCGTAACCAAGCGGGTCCAGCTTACGCACATAATCGACACCACCCAGTCGGTGTTGCAGCACGCAGCACGGATAGTGCGTATCCGCACGGGTACAGGTTACACGTCGAATCGACACGACCGGATGCAGCATGGAAGCTTGCGTAACCTTGCCTATCCAGGTTACGCATGCATCTGAAGCCTATTTCTGTCTAACGCAGTCGGTGTTGCAGGATGTCCTTCACCAGATGCTGCTCCTCCCTTAATCGGTGTACAGTGGTTCAACATCGAAAACTGAAAGCTGAACAAGAACAAAAGTAGTTAAAACCCTGTTTCGATCGGGTGGTCTACACTCCTTAATGCTATTTTTTTATTAATTGTAAACTTCTCTACGT
This sequence comes from Cenchrus fungigraminus, assembly GCA_036936925.1. Lineage (NCBI taxonomy): Eukaryota > Viridiplantae > Streptophyta > Magnoliopsida > Poales > Poaceae > Cenchrus > Cenchrus fungigraminus. The sequence goes on along the minus strand of CM072775.1, from coordinate 6,456,047 downwards.
ATAACGCCGACCGGTAACACGTACTCGGTTATGCACGATGGCGCGACGGTAGTGCCCCAGTTATGTACCATCCATGCATGTAGCTAGTGGTACAAGCTAGTACAACATATAGAGGAATGCGTAACCGTGACCCACACGGCATGCCTGCGGCCATCGTGCACAACCTGCGTAGCATGGTCTCGGTTACTCAGGGGCCACGCTGCTAGGTGCAACCGCTTGGGTTGCCCACACGGCCATGTGAAGGCGGCTTGGGTTACGCACGTAGCACCGCGGTTGCCGCGGAGCACGGCGGGTGATCAAAGGCATAGTATGCATGGTAACTTCATTACTTAATGTTTCCATAATTTCATGTGAGTTTCAGTTAAGTACACTTTGAGGGAACCCCGACAATTTCGCGATCGTGGTTTTCATTCGCTTCCATCTCTCTCTCTCTCTCTCAAAATGTTTGTATTGCAAGGGTTCTCTACTTCTTCTTCTTCATATATATCACGAAGGCTCCATATAGCGCAGCTGCAGTCCATCACTACCACAATGCATTCTTCATCGCCTCATGGAGCGAGCAGTGGATCCCCCTATCGTACACTGACGAAGCATCCACGGGCTATACGCAGCGGGAAGGACTCTCCGTCAAACAGGCGGCTTTACATGGGCACCGTCGCTCCACCCGCAGCGCCTACAGAAGATCCCATCTATTCGTCCACCGACAATCCAGCAGGCTGTCTAGGTGATGTCAACCGCTCGGTGGCAGGGAGCCATGTCGTGGCCTCGCCTCTAGTTCCCCTTTCTATGCCTGCAAAGGCCGATGAAGAGGTTAATTTTTTTATGCCCCCTCCCTTTCTGAACTTAGGAGATTGTACGCAATCAATTAATGTAGTCAGTAATAGAATGGCATCACGAGGATTGAAATCACACCGGGCAACCTTCCAGTAATATAATAATTAATTACATCCAACACCACATCAAGTCGAGCTTCAGATTGTTTCTGATTTCCTCTTCTTGTTTTGTGGCGGTCGGAGTTCTTGCTCAAGTATCGCTTACATTTTTTTCCCACTATGCCAGGTCTGAAATTTCATTATACTGATAAAAGCAACGAAATTACAGAAACGGATCAACCTGGGGGTAGTTTTCCGTCTATTACTACGACCAACCCATAACCAGAATAGAATTGGGAATGGGAAGAACTTTACATAGTAGTAGAAGCATATCCGAATATCTCAAACAATATTACAAACTTCACTTTAATTCAACCTAGAAAATTAATATATTCATACACTTGTCCATCTCGGCATCTGCAGGTTTCTGGCCACTGCTCTCGTCGCCTTTTCTGCACAAAAGATTATGTAACTTCACTTGTACAACTGCCTGTTGACAACCCACTGGTACAAAGAGTGTGAATTTCCCGTGTCTGTTCCCAAATTATCGTCCACGTTTCCTCAAACTTGGTTTCTATTATTATTCTTTAACGTAGGTCAACTCAGCTGTGTTAGAAGATGATTCGTTGTCCCTTGTTCATGTTCCTGGGGTAAGCTCTATGCATCGTCCAAGTTTTGAATAAACAATAATTGAGCATATCTGGTATACACATACGAGTGCATGCTTGCTGATTCTTTTTCCCTTGTGTACCAGCATGTGCAGTCTAGCTACTCTACTCACGTAATCACAATCCCACATCATCTCATCCTGGATGACATTGTTAAAAGGTTGGGCCTAAAAGTGCATGAGGAAACCATCAAACTCCAGGATGGTCAAATGACTTTAGAGATGACAATAGATGTTCCTGATATTGATTCGTCAGTACAGGAGAAAGAAGAGGCCATGTTCCTCTGTGGTCTAGACAAAAGGGGTATGAGGCAGACGAAGATCTCTGCCAGCAAGTGATTGAGCACTTGGAAAAACATGCAGTCGTGACAATTGATGATTACAATCATGCTAAGGTCTGCAAGTTGCAGCGTGATCTGCTCAGGGAGTCTGATTTTTGCAACATTTTATCTGGAAAATGCACAGAACATGAAAAAAATATTGAATATCTCAACAATGGCATCACCTCCATTTGTTCAACATTTGGAGATATACTACCAATTGCAGACACTGGTGATGGTATGTTCAAATACACTGGACAAAGCCCACCCCTCACAAGCTGTGAAGTATTAGCTAAAGTACTTGTTTCTATCAACCACGGTGCGTACATAGTACTGATATGCTATTATTGATCATTTGCACCATTTATTTGTTTCATTTAATCTATGACTTTTGAATCATCGAGGCAGACAAGGCGCTGCCATTCACTTGCGGACCCCCTGAAAGTGACGAGGAGACCGACGATGAAGAGCATAGTAAGGTAGTAGGAGTAGTAAATATTTTCTTTCCGGATATACCTTGTACACTCCTTAAGAATTGAGATGCCAATTAATTGCGTCGTGCTTTACCCTTTACCTTGCTTTATATCTGTAGAAAGTTGACCAGGTTAAACGCCTATTTGGTCAAATTGATGCCGGTTTTGCCAAGCTGGATGGATATTTGGGTGGCAAAACTTCGACACCACTTTCTGATTCTGAGGCGAGTGGTTCGCACAATGGTAGTGAGTTCTTATTGCATATGGTTGTGTGAATTGTCGTTAACATTTATGGTTTTCCCTTGCTAATTCTCATGTTGTCAGGTGACCATGATCCTACCGATGGGTGCGATGACGACTCGGAGTAGATTCGGTACGGTGTGTCCCACACACACACATTTCTAATCAGGAGAGCTTCTGGAGAAACTGCAGAGACAAAGCGCGGCAATGGTGTCTACACCTCCCCCAAGCAGATCGTTTGGCCACAGAAGACGCCTGGTGCTCCCTGTTTCCTATAATGTAGTACAACCAGAGAAAAATCCTCTAGTTGCCCTATTTTTTTCACTACCGCTGAAAACTCTAAGTACCAAGCTTCTTGGCTTGCTGCGAACGGCCCATGAAATTAAATCAGGTGTGGAAATCCCCCCCCCCCCGACCGTCAAAAAAAATCAGGAGAGCTTTATGTGGTTCGCACTGGTATTCACGAAGGTTGTAGTTTCCACCTGATCCGTTGACGCACAAGCTGCCAGTAGAGTACTCCTACACCGCATTGATCCTAATTTAGTGGGTGGGTAGTCACGTTATTATATATATGGAGTAAGGATCAATAGATTTTACTCATCTAAGGCATGGCACCGACAATGGCACAATTTACCCAATCTACCTTTGATGCAGCATGACGTGTAACCCACATTGTGGTAGCACACCAACATTCTTTCAAATGAGATTAGACACTGGCGGGAATATGGCAGTTGACTCGAAAGGAAAAGTCATATCGAAGGCACGTCTCTGTTCCATCCATTACACAGTCGCTTACAATACCATCTAAGGCCTCAGCCAATGCAAGTCATTCTCATGAAACAAGACTTGTACGTAGTAGACATCTATAATCGACGCCGACCCAAGTGTTGCTTCAATGATTTCGGGAGCTCTGCATGCCAACATTTACAAGAACGAATATTAGTACGGTTTTGAGTATTGCTATATATAAATCAACAAACTCACCGAATTAGTAATATTAGATCTGTGATCCATCCAAATTGCTCAGGAAGTGTAGGATGTATAGTTAGAGCAACTCCAAGAGCTCCTTTAAAAATGATTAGCTAAAATTCTGATTTAGCTATTATGTAAAATGAAATAGCTAGACAAAATTTGATGAAATCCCACAGCTTCTTTAATTGAACGGAGCCCCGCTCGCCTTCACCCACGCCGAGGCCGAGGCCTCCGACAATAGCACAACACTTCTGATCTTTCTACCTAAAAAATCACTATCACTAGAACTAATTTAAAGTTGAACTAAACAAGTCATCAAAAGCTACGACGTGAAGGCTTTCATCTTGCTCTGGTCCCTCAAGGGCATTTCGTCGTGCATGTCCCTAGCAGGCGGCGAGATGGTGGACTCCCACTCGGCAAGGTCCAGCCACCACAGCCTCGACGCGGTCCATGCCGAGCCCCAGCCGTGCGCCTCATCCCCTCGCCATCACCCTATACAGTACATGTACTTGTCCACGTCCAGTCCCGGCCCGCTCCCTGACCGCCGCCTTGCACACCCTCCACGACGACGAAGGCGATGCCAGGGAGGAGGACGAAGACGAGGGGGAAGAAGAGCAATGGCCGGGGACGAAGGCGGACGTCGACCAGGCCGCCGGCACCTCCTCCCCGGCGCAAGAGGAGCATGATGGCCGGTGACGCAGAGGCGTGCTCGGGGCCTCCTCTTCTTGCACGACGGCCCTGCTTGGGCGCGGCGGCGTCGGCCTCGGCGGAAGCACGCGTAGGTGTCGCCGCCGCCCAGCAGGCCCACGCCGTGCGCCAGCAGGGTCCGGTTGACAGCCCTGCCAGCTGCCGACTGCCGTGCTGCCCAACGGCAGGCCTCGTCCGACGGCCCAGCTGGCCTCCTGGCAGAGCTCGACCGGCGGCCGCGCTGGGTCCCCTACGGAGCAGCTCTTTCTTGCCCGGCCGGGGGGATCGACCGACGGCGCCAGCCCGCCCCCGCAGAGGAGCTCCTACTTGCGTCCGTGCCGCCCCCATCATCGATCTGCCCGCGCCGCCATGTTCGCCGCCGTGGGGTCCTCTGCGCCTGTCGCACCGCCGCCGGGTGAGCTCCTGCGTAGGCTGCGTCGCCTTGATGGATGCGCTGGCTGCCCCCGCGCCGCGAACTCGAACTCGCAATCGGCCGCGCCACAGCAGTCGGCGTCGGTGGGATGGTGGGACGCGGCGGCCACGAACCCGATGGCGGTGGACGACGGCGGGGCCGCCGGCGGGCCGCCGGGTCTCAGCGGCAACCGGGTCCGAGCGGAATGAGATCCTCTGAAGTATCTATCACTACATTTACTATTAATTATACTATGCAACAACAAAGGCGTGTAACCAAAGTTGTTGTACGATTGTACCATGGAAGCATATATCATGCGTAACTGTGTGGCTGAAGGTTACATTTTCATCAGAACTGTACAGTTGGCTCCATCAGTGTAGGTATGAACCATCTGACTGATTCAAACAGTGATCTGGAACCATTCTATGACTTCAGGGTTATATCTCTCATGACGACATCGACACTATCCATTATGCTGCGCTTCCTCAGCAAGCATCTTCAAAAATCAAATCAAAGTAGTATATATTTGTTGACGGCTGTTAAGTGCCTACTTTAGCCATCCATATACTCATAAATAAAGGAGCATAAGACATTTCTTACACGTATTTAGTTAAGAATAATGTAGTTCCACTTATCCTTGGAGATTATTTGATTGCAGGAAAAGAGTGGCAAACTCACCTTCTATGATACATGCCACATCACCTCATATTAGGTGGGCTGCCAACAAGGACGCCATGCATGCAAAGCTGCCAACCAGGGCGCCATGCATGCACGCCATGCAAGCAATCCAAGTGAAGCAACCCCCGACGAACCAGAGTGTGACACGTGGACGAAACATGGATCCATGGGCCCACAAAAGCATGCAAATCGCGCCAAAACAGGGTGGACACCGGGAACCGACCTAAGGACCCACAGGACAGCCACCAGGAGAAAGCACACCCTGAGTGGGGCCCACAGGGGGTCGGCCGACCCGACAGGTCGGCCGAACCGACCTTGAGGCCACCACTCAGGGGCTTCCACGTGGTGCTTCCCTATTGGTCCTAGGCACCATTCCCAGGGTGTTTGCATCCATTCCTCGCAGGTGATCAGGCCTATAAATAGAAGGAGAGGGGGCTCATTTATGAGACATCCACACTTGCAACACCTCTCTCACTTTTAGTCTCAAGGCTAGGAGGTAGGCTAGAGTAGTTCTAATTCAGGTTCCAAGTCTACTTTCGTATCTAGGTATGAGTTCTCTTGTATCTTATTTCATTTGTATGACTTTGATCTACTTCAGTTATTCAGTTATTTCATATAAAGTTGTGTTAGTATACATGAGTGATTTGTTCATGTGTTCTTCACCTATTCATCATTTAGAGGCTCTTATTCTTGATGAACAAGACCTTTCGATCCACTTGACGGGTGTCTTTCACATGTTTCTGGTGTTTGTTCATAAGTTAGAGGCTCGTGTTCTTCGTGAACACGACCCTTTGATGCAGTTGAACAGACATAGGAAAACACAAATACGTTTGTGTACCTAACCTGGTTTGATCTAATTGGATGACATGACTGCGTTGTATGAAGTCTGTGCTTAAGCTACGGTACTCGGTGTAATTGGGTGGTTTATCTGGTGGCTTGACCTGGGTCACAATAGCCCGGCTGGTCAAGTCCGGCTAACAACGTAAGCATGGTGCTTGGGTTGTGTAGCTACCTTACTTATGAGTTTATCCTGCAGTTTTTCTTGGGGTAGGCCGCGGTAGTGACAGCTGTTGGTCCCTCTGGAATCCCCCACGTTTGGATAAGTTGTAGGAGTCTAAAATCTAACAACCAGAGTTGTGCGGAAGCAACGCGAGAGGTTAGCTCCCCATGGTACCTGGGTGCTTAAGTGAATGTTCTTCAACGCTAGTGTATCTAACTCGTTCCTACCAGCTTTGTGTGTACAGTACATAAGAACCTAGAACTAACTCGTATGTTGCCTCCTATGCCTAGGACCCCTTAGAGAGAGAGTGAGCGTGTGTGTGATCACACTACCCCTATTATCATTTCTTACCCCTACACTTGAGTGTCTGATTTATTTCCGTCTATGATCTATACTCATTGCAATAGTGTTGAGCTTGTCAATCCACCAATGCCTTCCTTGGATTCGATACCCTTTGGAGTACTTCTTTGGGGAAATGCTACAATGGTACTTCCGTGCGCTTGCGGACTCCTGTAACGTTAAGAATTACCAACCAGCATTTTTGACACTATTACCAGGATGGGTTCCAAACCCGTTCTTAGGTGATTGCGTTTAAAAATGTCAACAAGCATTTCTGGCGCCATTGCCGGGGAAGGCTTAAGGATGACATATCAACACTTTGCATATGTTTATAATCATGACAGGAATAAAACAGTTCTCAATGCAGGCTAACTTGGATTGTCTTCTTTGTCTATTGATGATGAAGATAGGTAGTGCATGACTGGTTTTGACTTACCGCCAAATTTTACTGAAGATCCTAAGTCACTTGTAAGGAAGGCACGAACTCATTTTGGCTCTCCTTTGCATGAACGTTCGGAAGTCGATCCAGCTTCCTTTGTGCCATCCGCATCAACTTCCATGGCCAACGCTGTTGTCGAGAAGACTCTCCGTGAGTACTCTACTCCCTCTGCTGACCAGGTGCCGACAGGCCCTGCGATCAACACCGGGAATGGTAACTTCGAGATCAAGACTGACCTAATCACGATGGTACAGGCTAGCCCATTCTGTGGCAAGCCTAATGAAGATGTGAGCGCCCACCTACAGCAGTTCCTGGAACTGTGCAGTACCTTCACTATACGAGGAGTGGAGGAAGATGCTATCCGTCTGCGACTGTTTCCCTTCTCACTCCTGGGAAAGGCGAAGCAATGGTTCTACGCGAACCGTGCAGAAATTAACACTTGGGCAAGGTGCTCCGCAGCATTCCTCGCGAAGTTCTTACCATTGGGCAAAACCAATGTCCTTCGGTGGTGAATTTCAAGTTTCCAGCAAGCAGCAAATGAGACTATCCTAGAAGCTTGGGAGAGACTCCAGGAGTTCATCCTGGCTTGTCCTCATCATGGGATGGACAATTGGCTTATTCTTCAGAGTTTCTATAATGGGCTGACTCCGACAGCCCGATGCCATATTGATGCTGCAGCTGGAGGAGCCGTCTTCTCTCTTACTATTACTGAAGCTACTACACTGATTGAGAAGATGGTTACCAATCAATGGTGGAGTTATGATCGACTCTAACCACGTCAAAGGGGTACACATACCGTCAAGGAAGCGGATATGTTGCACGCCAAGATGGACCTAATGATGAAAAGAATGGATGATCTAGCCAATGAGAATGCTGCCATGGCCACCACTACTCAAGCTATGGATGCTCGCATGACTTGCGAAGTCTATGGTAATACTGGGCATTCAGGGAATTACTGCCCTGCTACTCAGGACGATGTGATGTACATGAACGGCAACAACAACGGTTATCGTCCACAAGGAGGTCAAACGTGGAATCAATCACGCCCTTATTATCAGGGAGGTAATCAAGGTAATTCATTCAACCCAAACCAACCTTCCTTGAAAGATCTAGTCTTTGGGCAAGCTAAGATTAATGAAGGCTTTAATAAGAAAACAGCTGCCTATGATAAGGCTTTTGAGAGCCTTAATGTTAAAGTTGATAGCCTTTCATCTGCTCTTAAAAACCAGTTGAGCTTTAATAAGACGATAGAAACCCAGTTGGCTCAATTAGCTGCTTTGGTTCCCTCAGCTGAAGACGGGAAGATTCCGGGGCAACCTATATCTTCCTGTGAAAATGTTTGTGTAGTGTCCACCAGATGGGGTAAGCCATCTGGGCGGGCACGAGCCACTGACTATGTAGGGAAGCCTATACAGCAATTACTTGACTCATGGGAATCTTCACCAATCACACATAAGAAAGATCCTGGTTATCCGGCTATCACCTACAAGATATATTACTAGAAGATTAAGCATGCTCTCTGCGACCTTGGTGCATGTGTTAATCTTATGTCCAAGGCCATGTTTGAACAATTGGGATATCTAGCTCTAACTCTAACTGCGATGACCGTCCAACTTGCTGATGCATCCATCCGATATCCAGAGGGGATAGTAGAGAACTTATTGGTATTTGTCCAAGGTTCATGCACCTTCGCGGACTTCGTGGTCCTTGATATGCAAGATGATGAGGGGATGCCCCACATTCTTGGGAGACCGTTCCTAAGTGATGCCAACGCAAGGATCAATGTCGGAGCCAGAACGATCTGATTCCGCATTGGGAGGAGGAACTTGATGTTCCGATTTCAGGCAGCAGAAGAGAAATGTTATACACTACAGGGCAAAAATGAGCAATCAGGGGTTTGGACGGAGCCACAACCCCAGCGACTTCCCACCACTCCAACAAAGCCTAAGAAAACAAGAAAAATGTGGCGGGAATGGGGTGACGAGTGGAATTTGATCGCCGAGAAAAGTCTCGCTCTCAGACTTAAAAAGATGAGTCCCTTTTGCCAAAAGGTAAAATTGGTAGTTATCTCATATTTCCCTTTCAAAATTTTATTTGATTTTTCCAAATGCATATTTGAATTTTCCAACCTTGCATCTGCATGCTAGATTTTTCTAGCCAATTTCCCTTTTCAAATAAAATTCTGAAATAAATTTTTGAGTTGGAAAATCCTAGAAAAATTGTTCGAGCAAAATTTTGGGTGAATCTGGACCTAGACATCTGGGCAGGACAACAAGTAGCTGTTAGAGAGTTGTTGCAAAAAGTTAGAGGCAGGCGGGCCCGGTAGGGGCTCGGCCGACCCAGGCCAACGGTCATGTGGGCCCGGCCTCCTCCAACGGCTCCTAGCCGTTGCTCTTGTCCCTTCCCCCGGTGCCTGGCTCGGTTGCCTATAAATAGAAGGGGGATTGAGGGGTTTCTTCACCCATTCACTCATTTCCATCACCCTCTCTCCCTATTTGCTCTTGCTCTTTGGTTTTCTTGGATTTCTTGCTCAAGTTGAAGTGTCAAGCACTCTCTCCAATTTGTCGCTGAATATTGAATATTGGTGGAGGAAGCTCGGTAAGGATTCCATTTCGATTTCACTAACCCATCACCGAGTTGCTCGTGTTGTCCCATTGTTGTGCAAGATGAGTTGGATTGCCTGTGCGTACCGGAAGGTGACCTGCTCACACCGTTCGAGAGATGGAGAGGGCTCGTCTCAGCACTCTGGAGCTACACTGAATCCAATGTCAACTGACCGTGAAGAAGAGGAAGAATGGGAGCAATCCACGCCACAAGCCGAAGGAGTGTTCGACGCCGATGCCGCCTTCATCGACTTGAGGGATGACCGGGAGAGACAAGCCTATGCTCTCATCAAGGATCGAGTCTTCGCCAACACCAAGGAGTTCGACTCGGCCCTTCTCGAGAAAACAGGTATGGACTCCGAGTTGGATTCCATTTGGCATGCTCTTGGTTGGGAAAACTTTGTTCTGGTGTGGGAGATCAGTTCTAGGCCTCTCACCATCCAGTTCCTCTGTACTCTTTGGGAGGATGAGACCGGTATTACGTTTCATTTCCATGGAACGTCGCATCGAGTCTCATGGCTAGATCTTAGTCGCACTCTCGGTTTCATCATTGTTGTGTTATTTCTCTCGATCAAGCTTGCAGCGATTTCTCTCGGTGCAACGATATCACACATCCCACTCTCCAACTATGGCACAAGTGGCTCGCCGTCACTCTCTTTCCAAGGGATGATGTTCGAACCGTGCGCACGGACGAGATGAGGATAATATATGCCGCGGTCAGACGGATCAGAATCTCCCCAGTGCAAGCTATGATTCGGCAGTGGTTGACAAATTTTAGGATGACGGGTTCTATTGAGTGTACGTCTTTGATCACACGTATCATTTCGAGTCTCGGGATTACACAAGGGGCTAACGTTCCCTACATTGATTCTCCTCAGGCCGTGATAGATGAGGCGTATTTGATTCAAGGACATATTCTTAAGAAGGGCCCGGATGATTCTTTGGTTTTCTTTTACCCTGGCCATGCAAACCAGATTGGGATACCTAACCCGGATTTCCTTTTGTACGGCCAAGGGCCACTGACCGTTCCTCTAGAGGAACCTCGTCGTTCTAGTGTTTCTGGAGACAGGGTCACTAGGAGTGCATCGAGGAGGGCAACGACAGTACAGCAACCGCCACAACATCCGCCGCCACAGCCGTCACCACAGCCGTCGCCTCAGCCACAGCCTCAGCATACCACACCGCTGTCTGGTGCATGGGCCTCGGCCGGGTACATGTCTGGAGTTACACCCGGATATGCCCCCGGTTGGGACCAGCCCATGTGTCAGCCGAGTGCAAGTAGCTCGACCTGGGCTAGTGCAGGGAGTGGCGAGTGGGTTAGGCCCCCTGGTGCTACCTACGGGGACTCGTCTTCATCATCCGGGTTGCTCTCGTCATCTCATGGGGCCACCCTCACTCAGCAGATGAGCGAGCTCAACATCCGTGTCGGTACCATGGAGGAGACAATGCACCAGCAGGCTGAGTCCACTCGAGACTAGCAGCGTATGACTGGCGAGAGACTTCACACCATGGAGCAGAGACAGCAGCGACAGCTGGAGGAGCAGAGCGCTTACTAGGCGTGGATGGGATATCCCCTTCCACAGCAGTGAACCTGAAGCTAGCTTGGGGGAGGACCCCCATTCTGAGGTAACTTGTATCTTCTATTGTTTTCAGAACTCCATATGCTAAAAACACATAAAAATCTGAAAAGTTAAAAAGACCAAAAATATTTATTTGCTTTCTTAAATTAGTTTGTGTTCATATGCGCCGTAAGAGTGTTCTTATTCTCCATGGTTGAAATGATGAATAGTTGCTCTTTTTATTCCTCTTGTATGCCTTGTTTACAACTTAGTACCCTATTTAAGTTTTGAGTTTGTTGGCTAGTATGATCGAACCTGAGCTTGAAATTTGTGGGTAGCAAAAGCATTATCTTTGCCTAAGTTATTGCGAGGTATGATATGGTATAATAGAGTTGCTATGAGCTAGTACTAAGTGATGTTTGATATCCGGAGTTTTCCTCTTGAAAAATGTTAAAATGATAAGTTCCTCAATGATAAGAAATTCCTATCCAAGTCCATATGTAGATCTTAGCTTCTGTTAACTTCCACATATGCTACCTGATTTCTTCATTGAGTCTTGTCGAATTGTTGTGACCCTCGGTGAGTAAACTTGTCATTACTCCCATGATCAAGATCACGTACACACCACCATATGCGAAACTTCTACAATGGAAGTTAGCAACCATCATTTCATCCATCCCCCCATCCATTCCACAAAATAAAGCTCTGCGCATTGTTCCATGATTACTCTCCCTCCAAAAATATTCAGCAAGGACTATGGGCTATGTTCAAAAAAAAGAGAAAGAAAATAAAGAGACATAGCCCAAGTCTCAAAAATTTCAAAAAAGGAGGAGAGTAATATCATGCAAAAAGGAGTTCATCATCCATCCACCATACACACACATTTGCACATCTTGATCAGGGTGTATGACTTGTTCTCCCAAGGATCCAGTTTTCGACTCGACAATACATGAGAAACAGGTATGCCACATGTTTTCCCTACCTACAGCTCCACATATCAGCTTATTAGAAGTAGGTGGTGAAAGAAGGCAAAACAATGCCTTGGTGAAGAATCATACACATTGAGCGATCCGAGAGTATCATTTTAGGAACTTTGATTTCTTTTTGAAAAACCTGCAAAACCTCCGGATTGATAACTGATCAAGGTACATGTGATTAGTAATCTTTATACAACCATTCTATCTTTCAACCGCCCAAGGCAGGTGAAGCTACACGACCCATATCAATTGAGTGTAAGGTAAGATCAATGCCAACTTCTTCAACCCTTGATAGAGTACCTAGTTGTATCTTGTTATACATTAGGAATACAACAACGTAGCAACTCCTGATCAGCCAACCTAAGTCTTTAAACTCTTGCTCGGGACGAGCAAGAGGCTAGCTTGGGGGAGTTGTTGACGGCTGTTAAGTGCCTAGTCTAGCCGTCAATATACTCATAAATAAAGGAGCATAAGGCATTTCTTACACGTATTTAGTTAAGAATAATGTAGTTCCACTTGTCCTTGGAGATTATTTGATTACAGGAAAATAAGCAGGAAAAGAGTGGCAAACTCACCTTCTATGATCCATGCCACATCACCTCATCTTAGGTGGGCTGCCAACAAGGATGCATGCATGCAAAGCTGCGAACCAGGGCGCCATGCAAGCATGCCATGCAAGTAATCCAAGTGACGCAACCCCCGACCAATCAGAGTGTGACACATGGACGTCACAAGGATCCATGGGCCCACAAAAGCATGCAAATTGCGCCAAAACAGGGTGGACACCGGGAACCGACCTAAGGACCCACAGGACAGCCACCAGGAGAAAGCACACCCCAAGTGGGGCCCACAGGGGGTCAGCCAACCCCACAGGTCGACCGAACTGACCTTGAGGCCGCCACTTAGGGGCTTCCACGTGGTGCTTCCCTATTGGTCCTAGGCGCCATTCCCAGGGTGTTTGCATCCATTCCTCGCTGGTGCTCGGGCCTATAAATAAAAGGAGAGGGGGCTCACTTATGAGACATCCACACTTGCAACACCTCTCTCACTTTTAGTCTCAAGGCTAGGAGGTAGGCTAGAGTAGTTCTAATTTAGGTTCCAAGTCTACTTTGGGATCTAGGTATGAGTTCTCTTGTATCTTATTTTTTATTTGTATGACTTTCATCTACTTCAGTTATTCAGCTATTTCATATAAAGTTGTGTTAGTATAAATGAGTGATTTGTTCATGTGTCCTTCACCTGTTCATCATTTAGAGGCTCCTGTTCTTGATGAACAAGGACTTTCGATCCACTTGACGGGTGTCTTTCACATGTTTCTGGTGTTTGTTCATAAGTTAGAGGCTTGTGTTCTTTGTGAACACGACCCTTTGATCAAGTTGAACAGACATAGGAAAACACAAGTACGTTTGTGTACCTAACCTGGTTTGATCTAATTAGATGACATGACTGCGTTGTATGAAGTCTGTGCTTAAGCTACGGTACTCGGTGTAATTGGCTGGTTTATCTGGTGACTTGACCTGGGTCACAATAGCCCGGGCCGGTCAAGTCCGGCTAACAACATAAGCATGGTGCTTGGGTTGCGTAGCTACCTTACTTATGAGTTTATCCCACAGTTTGTCTTGGGGTAGGCCGCGGTAGTGACAGCCGTTGGTCCCTCTGAAATCCACCACATGCGGATAAGCTGTAGGAGTCTAAAATCTAACAACCGGAGTTGTGCGGAAGCAACACGGGAGGTTAGCTCCCCATGGTACCTAGTGCTTAAGTCAATGTTCTTCAACGCTAGTGTATCTAACTCGTTCCTACCAGCTTTGTGTGTATAGTACATAAGAACCTAGAACTAACTCGTATGTTGCCTCCTATGCCTAGGACCCCTTAGAAAGAGAGTGAGTGTGTGTGTGATCACACTACCCCTATTATCATTTCTTACCCCTGCACTTGAGTGTCTGATTTATTTCCGTCTATGATCTATACTCAATGCAATAGTGTTGATCTTGTCAATCCACCAATGCCTTCCTTGGATTCGATACCCTTTGGAGTACTCCTTTGGGGAAATGCTACAATGGTACTTCCGTGCGCTTGCGGACTCCTGTAGCGTTAAGAATTACCAACCAACATTTCTGACGCTATTACTAGGATGGGTACCAAACTTGTTCTTAGGTTATTGCATTAAGAAATGTCAACAATATTGTTGATGTCGGTGAATCTGTCGGTCGACAACACAAAGCAGGAGAAGTCATTATGGGTCGACAATATAATTGTGCCATTTAGGTGGGACATGGTGCTGCAGCTGATACCATCACCATTATTGATGGGCTGATCTCTGAGGACAAAGCTCATTGGGGTGTTGGTGGAAGTGTCTATGTCCGGAGTGTAGAAGTCGTCCGACGATCCACAGAGGAAGAGCACCTGATCCTCCTATTTGTCTGTGTGCTTCAGCAGGGATGGTTTAATACAATCCTCCATCTACAGCCAGAACTTCCTGACGCTGGTGTGAGTACTGGTTTTCCACTCCTCGTCAATTCCAAGTTCACATACCACTGCGGTTACGGGAACACCCGGCTCGGTGTGCTTGGTGTAGACAACAACAGTACATTTATCCTCAACATTGTTTGATATGACAAATCCATATTCAGCCTTGCTATGGATGCAACTGGGCAGGGGTGGTAGTTCGGTGTTCCACCCAGTTAGAGGGTTGACAATCACAGCCTTAGCATTCTTTCTAATATCGATCCCGATAAGGAGGCCGCTGTCATAACCGGTAATCCTCCCATGAACAAGGGCAGGGAAATAGCCACACTTAGCCACCGCCTTGCCATCTAGAACTGGGACTTTTATGCATGCAGACCAGGTCCCATCCAATGTCTGAAACTGTAGGCATTCATCATACTGGGACAACATGATCCAGGGCAGAAAGCATGTGTCAGCAATGGGATTGACGGCATCCTTCCAGTTCTTGCAGACAGCACGGAACCTGACGTAGTCTCTAGCATCCCCAGTTAGTTTGGAGATGGACAAGACAATCTGCTTTTCAAGAGAAGCCCAATGCCTATAGGTGGAATCCAGTGTTTCCTGCAATATATTACTCGAATTAACTATACAAACAACACATATAAATCATGTAAACTGTTTTACAGCTTATCAAGTGCATGAATCAAACATTTAAGCTGTTCAACAAAAAATCCAAATAATTGAAAACTTATCACAAGCCAGTTTGTGTTATAACCTTATCCTAGGGTCCCTGAAAATCCAAAGATGTAGTTCCATTTTCCTGAACGTTAAGAAATAACAACCATCAATTAACAGTTGAGATTTGTGATTTCAGCAATAATTTACAGAAATTGCAAAATAAAGACTGAGACTATGCAGATATGAACCTGGTGGAGTTGCTGTTCAACCAATTCCTCAGTTCTCGTTGACTCACAAACGGGCAGAGCAATTTCAGCAAGAAGTTTTTGTACACTCTGATTGTTAGTTCTCTGAATTTCGTTGTCCAATTTAGTGATTAAACTGATCAAGAGACCAAAAGTCCCCGAGATCTGGTCGGAATTCGCAATTTTATGATCCTCAATCTTCTTGACAATTTGCGACTTCAACTGTTAATCAGACAATGATCTGTCAAGACCAGAAATATAAAAATATATTCTACTACATGTTTTTGATTATTACATTGTTTCATTCATGAAAGTACGGTCACACAGCAGCAAGGAAAACAAGGTGTGCAAAACTCACATCCGGTGGCAGATCGATATTGTCAATTGAGATATATGTCGTTGAATTTGTGCAGTGGAAATCTTGTGCATAACATGTACTGTTGATGTTTTTCAACTGCATTGAAAAAATTGAGATGAATCAAAGTAGTGCAAAAATGCATTAGGCCAAAAAAAATAGCTAAGCATGAGTTGCAAAAGGACATAAAATGAAGAGTTACCTTTAGTTCTCCGAAAAGTCCAAATCGGAATAGATGATCTTTTTCAATCTGTTTCGTTTCCTTGTAGCTATCCGAAAATATAAAACGAAGTAGTTTAACACATTGTTTAATCTCCCTCTCATGTTCAAGCCAATCCAGCAAATATAACTGCATAAACATCAGATGCATGAGCTACCATAATAAAGAAAAATAACTCCTGAAACAGGATTACAATTTGATATGGATAGTCCTTACTCCAAGGAAATATGTTGACCCTTTCATGTAACAACTAAAATTTGGATCATTATAAATCTTTTCCTTTATATGCTTGGCACTATTTTTATATCTTCTAGTATGTAGCCAACCCAGTCATAGGACATTATACGATCCACGTCTTCGCAAATATGCAGCAATTTAGGGCTGACATTGTAAAGTGTGTCAAGAGCAAATATCCTATCGGATAAAAGCAAAAGCCAACATGTAACGAAAAGGTTATCATCATTGCCCTTATTGATCTCATTAAGTAATTTCATCTGGGGGAATCCCTTTACATATTTTGGTATACCTAGTTTTTCTCTGAACTTACGGACACTCTCTTGCCTGCTAGTTTGTGGTACAATTTTGTCCCCATTGGATGGTAATCCAGTTAACCTAGCAAGACTTATTTTGTTTACACGTACACTCCCAGCACAACCAAAATTTAAGCACATGTTTTCTTCATAAAAGTGGATCAGTATCCATGCTCCAAACTTTTCAAAGGAGTGATCGAGCTTCATTTGCAAATAAGCACCAAGTTTATGATCATTAATTTTTTTCCTGGTTTGTATTCAATTTTCTGTTGCCATTAATCACTGCATGTGGAGAGCACCTTGTTCTTACACATACTTCCTTGTCCTGGCAAATACAACATATAGAATTATATATGGCAACAGCCAGATTACCAAAAAAAAGGAGTATTGCATGGAATCAGATAGTTTGAATCCGTACACTTGGGTCAAAACTAGGTATCAAGATGGTTGGATCTTGTCTTAGTTTTTTACTTGAGGGTTCTGAATCATATACTGAATTCTGGGTGACACACTTTCTAATTTTACCTTTGGTGCAGTTTCTGGATTCCATCTTGGAGTCGGAACCTTTAGATACAACAAAAGGAACAATGCACCAATTAAAGTTACGGAATGGGCCGACACAATGGGAATATGTTGGCATTTCTTAACGTCACCACTGGGCGTCGTGGTAGTGTGAGCGTGTAAGAAACTCCCGGGTACACTGACAAGTGCGAACGAATCCGCAAGCGCATGGATACACTGTTGTAGCACTTCTCCCTAGGAGAATGAGTATTCCCGTCGGGTTTTGTTCCCTAAGGACGGTGTGTAATCAGAGAGGGTCTATCCAAGGACACCAGCTTTCGCTGGGATAGGTCGGGATACAAGAAGCACTTCCTTAAGGGACTTAGCTCTCAAGATGTATTCTGTCAGGTCTCAGTCATCCCCGCGGGGCGACAACACACAAAGGTGCTGGCAAGCGAGCCCAACTCGGTATGTGACGTAGAGGGTTGACAAAGGGTCCAACAGGCTGTCACCACTGCGGCCTACCTCTACGCTATGATCGTACCTGGTCTTCGCAGGAAAATCAGGGCCCAGACACCACGTCTGTACCCCAGATAAAATACTATAGTGCGGTTACGTCTGTCGACCCGCTAACTACACTATAGAAACCGTATAGATACGGTCCCATGAACAAGGGAAAGATCGGAATCAGATCTAGTCAATGAGCTACGGAGCAGAAAAGAAGCTATGGATGCAGTTGTTGATGGCTGCTAAGTGCCATATTTGTGGCCGTCAACGCCTGCATTTTGACATAAGAAATATACATCCACCATAGAACAGGGTCTTATACTGACAATTTCCACAAGTTGCGATGTATATTCAATTACAGGTAATAAGCACAAGAAAGAGAGCAAAAGCACACCTTATCCATCCACCTCACCAATCCAAGCAATCCAGGCTCAGCCAATAAGGGGCTGCCATGCGAGCACCCCCTGGATCCATGATGTCATCAATCCAAGGGAGAAAGCCTCGGCGAATCAGAAGTCGCCACGCGTATATGACATGGATCCCATGGCCTAAACCGCCTCCAAAACACGTGGACACCTGGAACCGCCATAAGGACCCACACATCAGTCACCAGGAGAAAGCAGAAGGCAAGTGGGGCCCACAAGGGGTCTACCGACCCCACAGGTCGGCCGAACCGACCTTGGGGCTCCCAATCCTGGCCTTCCACATGGTGGTTCCTTGTTGGCTCCTCACTTCATTCCCAGGGTGTTTGGGGTGCTTCCACATCGGTGCTCAGGCCTATAAATAGAAGGAGATGGGGTAGAGAATAGGACACACACTTCCTTCTCCTCCTTTTCACTTTTGCCTTTTGGCTTCTCTCATTAGGAGAGGAGAGCTCTTGCATAGGATTAGTGCTGGCTTGCTAGTGCTTTAGAGATTAGAAGGAAGGTGGGGTGGTGCCTTGGGGTTGTGCCATGGTGTTTGGCACATTTCCTCAAGAACGATCCTCTACGGATGCTTCTGTTCTTCATTTAGAATAAAGTGAGTATTTCGACATTCTCAGTTAGACTAAAGTGGCATTCATACTGTGTTCTTGTGTTCTTTGTTCGTTCATCATTTAGAGGCTCGTGTTCTTCACGACCACACTTCCTCAATCTAGTTGACGATCGAGTTTCTCATACTTTTGTGTTTATTCATAGGTTATTGGCTCATGTTCTTCATGAACACGACCCTTGATCTTCTGTTATAAACATATAAGTTTGTAACCTGTTTGTATGCCTGCTAGTCTAATCAGAGTTAGTGGATGCTCCTTTATCCTAATCTAGACCAAGTTCATCCGTGATCCCTTGCATAGGTTAGCGTTTATCTGAGTGAGTTCGGGTCTCTCTCTCGTGGGTTTGTCGCTCCGTCTTCGTACTGAGTGCTATAGTGTTGTTATGGGTCGACAATCGTAACCGTGCTATAGTAGTAATCGGTGGTGTAGACGTGGTGTCTAGACTTCGGGTTATCCTTCGTTTGCCCTGTATCCCACGGTTTGTCTTGGGGTAGGCCGCGGTAGTGACAGCCGTTGGACCCTCTGAAATCCCCCACGTTTGGATACAACGTGTAGGCAACCATTTGCCGTGAACTAACTGTTATAGTCAGGAGGGGCCGGTGTCCGAAACGAGAAGTACCTAATCGAGATGTTGTTCTCAACTCTCACGCTGCCAGCAAGATCCTTTCCATCTTCATCTCATCCTATAGAGTTGTGTCCTTGGATCACCTATCTAGGATAGAAGGTAGTACACATCGTTCCTTGGATTCGATACCCTTTGGAATACTCCTTTGGGGAAGTGCTACACCGGTATCTCCGTGCGCTTGCGGATTCTTTCGTACCCGTCGGTATACCCAGGTGGATCTTACGGTCACGCTAGGTGCGCAACTAGTGGTGACGTTAAGAAATACCAACAAGCATTTCTGGTGCTGTTGCCGGGGAACGGTTGCTGTATCTATCTTCGAACCTAGTGGTCCTCATATCTTTTGTTTTTCCTTTTTGTTCTACCTTCACCCCCGCTACCCATCAATATCCTTTTTTTCTTTTCTTTTACCTTTACCATGGAGGATCGGTCTATTCAAGATCTTTCCACCCCTAGAGCTGAATCATTTGAGCCGCCACCTTCTGAACACCCAATTCACACGACAAGCTATGGGTTCGGCTCTAACTTGATTGACTTGGTTCGGAGGACTTGTTCCTTTTCGGGGATAGCTAGTGAGAATCCTCATGAATGCCTACAAGAATTTGGCAGAATCTGTTCATGCCACACCATTGAGGGCATGAAGCAGGACACCCTCAAGTGGAAATTGTTTCCCTTCTCCCTAGTGGGAGACGTGAAGCGATGGTACACACGTGAAGTTGGTAAAGCCGAGGGCAATTGGGATGCCCTGGTGAAAATATTTTGTGAGAAATATTTCCCTACCTCTCGTGTTGCCGCCCTGCGTAGGGATATTTTCAACTTTAGCCAAAGAGAGGAGGAGACTCTAGGAGCAACCTGTGAAAGATTCTCACATATGGTGAACTCATGTCCAGTCCTACACCTGCCAGAGCACATATTGCTTGAACACTTATACATGGGCCTGAACAAGAGCTCAGCTTCACAGCTAGACGCATCTCCTGGAGGATCG
Source organism: Cenchrus fungigraminus (assembly GCA_036936925.1). NCBI lineage: Eukaryota > Viridiplantae > Streptophyta > Magnoliopsida > Poales > Poaceae > Cenchrus > Cenchrus fungigraminus. Next base: position 6,435,685 of record CM072775.1, on the reverse strand, counting down.
TTTATTCAAACGCCCATAAGTAAAGGGAAGAACATCTTGGAGAAAATCCTACGTGATCTCCCTTTCTCAACCGAATCTAAACCTCCCCCGGAAGAAAGTGTAACCGAAGCTGGGGATGCCTTAGCAGCTGGGACCAGCACCACACCGCCCACATCTGTAGATCCAGCCGCAGACGATCCCCCCGAACCATCGGCATCTGAAGATGAAACTTCTCAAGCTTTAGTGCCGCAATTGATGCTTGAGGATGACCTTTTTGAAGATTATGGAAACACCTCAAACTACCAATGTAGAGGGAAACCACTGATCCCGAACATTCCTCCAGGTCCTGACGAGATAGCTTATTTCAAGGACACTGTTCGGGAGCTAACCGCTATCATGACTCGGGAGTGGTCGGAAGAGCTAGAGTGCTCATCCAAGGCCCTCCAGATCGGCCAATCTCATTCGACCCTCCCATGTACCATGTGCGGGAGGCAGATAGACGCCCTCTACAACCCTTTGGTTGGAGCTAACATCATCTCAAGTGCTTACGCGATAGAAGTTTTGGGAGATGAACCCTTAGTTCTGTCCAGTGTATCTGCCATGAACTTCCACGGACAAACTATGGAAGGGATAGGAATCATCAACCAGGTACCCATCATCTGCGGCGGTGTCCATTATGTCCTAGATTTTCATGTCTTCGACATCGAGGATTTCGATCTTATGATAGGACTCCCCCTTGAGATATTTCTCAAAGAGGCCCCAGCGCAAGGGAAAGTTGGTGTCTGATTAGGAGAGGAAGTCCTGTCAGTAAAGATTGCTGGAGCTAAATATGCCGCAACAGATCCTCCTCCTGATCTCGGAGTGATTGAGGAAATGAAAGCCATCATCCCTAGAAAATTCCCAGAAGCTTTCCTCGATGAAAACGCTGGGAAATTCATAGAGGAAGAAGCAGAACCCGCTGCACCCATAGATATTTTGGAGTACAAAGCTCCTCCTAAGCCTCCTATCGAGCTAAAACCTTTGCCAGACAGGCTTCGGTATGTCTTCCTGCATGGGGATACCGAAACCCCCGTGATCATTAGCGACAAACTCACAGGAGAGGAAACTAGAAGACTTATGGCCATCTTAGAAAAACACCACGCTGTCTTCGGATATTCTCTCCAAGACCTGAAAGGGTTAAGTCCCTCTCTCTGTACCCATCGCATCCCCGTAGATTCAGAAATTCCACCCTCTCGAGAGCCTCAGAGAAGGTTGAATAACAATATGAGGGAGGTTGTTAAAAAGGAGGTGCTAAAACTTTTGCACACCGGGATCATCTATCCCGTGCCATATAGCGAATGGGTTAGCCCTGTCCAGGTCGTGCCAAAGAAAGGAGGGATGACAAAGATCACCAACGATCAAGGTGAGGAGATCGCTCAACGTCTCCCCGACAAATGGAGAATGTGCATAGACTATAGGAAACTCAATAAGGCCACAAAGAAGGACCATTTCCCGCTACCCTTCATCGACGAGATGTTGGAATGGCTAGCTAACCACTCCTTTTGTTTCCTTGATGGGTATTCCGGATACCATCAAATCCCCATCCATCCAGATGACCAAAGCAAGACTACTTTCACATGCCCCTATGGAACCTATGCTTATCGAAGAATGTCGTTCGGGTTGTGTAATGCACCCGCATCGTTCCAACAGTGTATGATGTCTATTTTCTCAGACATGATTGAGCAGATCATGGAGGTCTTCATGGACGACTTCTCTGTCTATGGGAAGACCTTCGATGACTACCTAGAGAACCTAGATAAAGTCTCGCCGTGATGCTAGGATAAGGACCTAGTTCTAAACTGGGAGAAATGTCATTTCATGGTCCGCAAAGGCATCGTCTTGGGTCACTTAGTTTCTGAGCGTGGGATAGAGGTGGACCGAGCCAAAATCGAAGTTATAGAAAGCATGGAAGCCCCCATCAATGTAAATAGAATCCGCAGTTTCTTAGGCCATGCAGGGTTCTACCGTCGTTTTATCAAAGACTTTTCCGAAATAGCTAGACCCCTCACGCATTTGCTGGCCAAACACACTCCTTTCGAGTTCACCGAAGATTGCATGAAAGCTTTCCTCACTCTTAAGGAAGCTCTCATCTCAGCTCCGATCATTCAGCCCCCAGATTGGACACTTCCTTTTGAGATCATGTGTGATGCCAGTGATTACGCCGTAGGAGCCGTGCTAGGCCAAACCAAGGATAAGAAGAATCATGCGATTGCTTATGCTAGTAAGACTATGACCGGAGCTCAGCTAAATTATGCCACAACTGAGAAGGAGCTCCTGGCAGTAGTCTTTGCGCTAGATAAATTCAGATCTTACTTGGTAGGGTCTAAGATAATCATCTATACTGATCATGCTACTTTGAAATACCTGCTTACTAAGAAAGATGCAAAACCCCGGTTGATTAGATGGATTTTGCTACTCCAAGAATTTGATATTTAAATTAAAGATAGGAAGGGAGTAGAAAATTCCGTAGCAGATCATTTGTCGTGTATGCATGCTACTAACTCACAGGACCTGCCAATAAACGACTACCTCCGGGGTGATATGCTGCTGAAGGTCACCGACTCCACCCCCTTGTATGCAAATATTGTTAATTACATGGTTACAGGATATATACCACCAGGGGCGGACAGGAAAAAGTTGATACATGACAGCAGAAAGCATAGGTGGGACGATCCATACCAATACAGAGTTTGTAATGATGGGTTGTTATGAAGATGTGTACCCTCTCCAGAAGGACTGCAAATCATTGAGAAATGCCACGCAGGGCCGTATGGAGGGCATCATGGGGTTTTCTGTACACATGCAAAAATCTAGCAAAGCGGCTTCTTCTGGCCGACCATGTATGATGATACCAAGGAATTTATTCGAAGATGCCGCAGATGCCAAAAACATGGGGGGATCACTACCAGAGATGCCATGCCCCTACACGACAACCTGCAAGTGGAACTCTTCGACGTTTCGGGAATTGATTTTATGGGACCATTCCCGAAATCAGAAGGCTGTGAGTACATCTTAGTTGCAGTCGACTATGTGTCAAAATGGGTAGAAGCAATAGCTTGTCCTTCGGCTGACTCCAAACAATCCAAAAAGATGTTCCAGGACATTATCCTACCCCGATTCAGCACACCCAGGTTGGTGATCAGTGATGGAGGTTCACACTTTATCGATAAAAAGTTCAGAAAATTCCTAGCAGAATTGGGGATACATCACAATATTGCCACAGCATACCACCCTCAAACCAACGGTCAGGCTGAAACATCGAACAAGCAAATCAAAAATATCTTGCAGAAGACAATAAAGGAAGCAGGAAATTGTTGGAAGAGACATCTACCTGATGCATTATGGGCATATAGGACTGCTTTCAAGATGCCAATCGGAATGTCACCGTATCAAATGGTCTATGGAAAAACATGCCATCTGCCAGTGGAGATTGAACACAAAGCCCATTGGGCCATTAACAGGTTTAACCTAAACTTTCCCAAGGCAGCTAGGCAAAGGCAACAGCAGATCTCGGAGTTGGAAGAATGGAGAGACAAAGCATATCACAACTCCAAGATCTATAAGGAAAGGACCAAGAGGTGGCATGACAAGAAGATCAAAAGGAAGGAATTCACTATTGGAGATAAAGTCCTACTCTATAATTCAAGGGTGAAACTCTTTGGACATGAGAAACTGTGAAGCAAGTGGGAAGGACCATTCTCTGTCATTGAAGTTGCACCACATGGAGCAATCACCATACCAAATGATGAAGGAGAAACCTTCAAGGTAAACGGCCATCGCTTGAAGATCTTCCTGGAGCCGGATGATAAGGAGTATGAGATCATCAAGCTCGCAAAGGGGCTATAAGCTCCCGATCATGTCCTTCCAAAATATCAGGTAAGAAAGCAGTGTGGGGGAAACCCGCACACAACCACCCAGAAGCACACAAAGGTACGCCACCCACACTTTAACTGAATAAAGGCTATGCCTCTGAATTGTTTATTCTCCTTACCTCATAACCCTCAAGGATAGTGGGCAACTAGGCTCATTCCTTACTTTTTTATCCTGGTGCTTATGAGCAAAAATTGTTAGGGAACTCATGCCTATCTAAGTGGTTGGTGTTTGTGATATGGCCTGATAAAATGATCCCCGCTCTAAATGTTTGAGTGCTTGGGTACTTTATTTTAAAACCATAAAACCCTGTTTGCAAGGCTCCTCTTTGATATACCACTGTCCTACCAAAGCCATATGATGTTCATAGTTGAAAAACCTTATACTCATATGCTGCTTGTTATTGCATTGAGCTTTGTCAAATTCTGTGACCCTTGTGAGAATTCTTTTCACTACTTTCATGATCAAGATTCATGTGCACACCACCATTTCCCCCTTGCTAAGCCTCTACACTAGAGGGTAGCATTGTATCATTCCATTCCGTGAAAATAAGGCCCCATATGTGTTGATCTCTCCCTTCTAAGTTTTTGTTACACAAGGGGCATGGCTATTGAAAAAAAAATATGGACACATGAAGGTCCAGGTATTGAAAAAAAGAGTTGGACACATGAAGGTCCACAAGAAAAAAATATATAAGAGATAGCCATGTTCTCAAAAGATTTTTATACAAGAGGGAGAATCATGCAAAAAGGAGTTCCATAATTTAGATGGTAATAACTAGTGTCCATTTCGGGGCTAGTATACACCTTACCATCTACCGACTCTCATTATATATGTATGGTAATATCTAGCACCTATTCCGGGCCTAGTATCCACCTTACCATACTCGCCATACCCATACACGTGCACATCTTGACCTGATTGTATGATTTGATTTTCTCTGAGGATCTAGTCTTTGACTCTGCAATATATGTGATGCAAGTATGCTTTATCCTTTATCCTACCCTGAGCTCCACATATAGCCATCATTAGAAATAGGATGAAGGAAGGCAATTTAATGCCTTGGTGAGGACATTTACACATTGAGCGATCTGAGAGAATTAACTGAGGAGCTAAGCAACATTTATTCTGAAAATTTATCGCAAAACCCCAAGTTGCTTGACCGGATGAGCAGGAATGATTTTTATTCATGTCCGTTCCATTCTTCAACTACCCAAGATAGCATGATAGACACTCCACAAGCTCATAAGTCCAAGGTAAAAGTTTGGAATGATCTCTTGTTTGTTCTACACCTTGAGTAGTTTTTCCACCTTGAACCTCTCACCTTCACTCAGGGACGAGCAAAGGTCAAGTGTGGGGGAGTTGTTGACGGCTGTTAAGTGCCATATTTGTGGCCGTCAACGCCTGCATTTTGACATAAGAAATATACATCCACCATAGAATAGGGTCTTATACTGACAATTTCCACAAGTTGCGATGTATATTCAATTCCAGGTAATAAGCACAAGAAAGAGAGCAAAAGCACACCTTATCCATCCACCTCACCAATCCCAGCAATCCAGGCTCAGCCAATAAGGGGCTGCCATGCGAGCACCCCCTGGATCCATGATGTCATCAATCCATGGGAGAAAGCCTCGGCGAATAAGAAGTCGCCACTCGTATATCACATGGATCCCATGGCCCACCAGAGCGCCTAAACCGCCTCCAAAACACGTGGACACCTGGAACCGCCATAAGGACCCACACATCAGTCACCAGGAGAAAGCTGAGGGCAGGTGGGGCCCACAAGGGGTCGGCCGACCCCACAGGTCGGCCGAACCGACCTTGGGGCGCCCAATCCTGGCCTTCCACGTGGTGGTTCCTGGTTGGCTCCTCACTTCATTCCCGGGGTGTTTGGGGTGTTTCCACGCCGGAGCTCAGGCCTATAAATAGAAGGAGATGGGGTAGAGAATATGATACACACTTCTTTCTCCTCCTTTTCACTTTTGCCTTTTGGCTTCTCTCATTAGGAGAGGAGAGCTCTTGCATAGGATTAGTGCTGGCTTCCTAGTGCTTTAGAGATTAGAAGGAAGGTGGGGTGGTGTCTTGGGGTTGTGCCATCGTGTTTGGCACATTTCCTCAAGAACGATCCTCTATGAATGCTTCTGTTCTTCATTTAGAATAAAGTGAGTATTTTGACATTCTCAATTAGACTAAAGTGGCATTCATACTGTGTTCTTGTGTTCTTCGTTCGTTCATCATTTAGAGGCTCGTGTTCTTCACGAACACGCTTCCTCGATCTAGTTGACAATTGAGTTTCTCATACTTTTGTGTTTATTCATAAGTTAGAGGCTCGTGTTCTTCACGAACATGACCCTTGATCTTCTGTTATAAACATATAAGTTTGTAACCTGTTTGTATGCCTACTAGTCTAATCAGAGTTAGTGGATGCCCCTTTATCCTAATCTAGACCAAGTTCATCTGTGATCCCTTGCATAGGTTAGCGTTTATCTGAGTGAGTCCGGGTCTCTCTCTCGTGGGTTCGTCACTCTGTCTTCGTACGGAGTGCTATAGTGTTGTTACGGGTCGACAAACGTAACCATGCTATAGTAGTAATCGGTGGTGTAGACGTGGTGTCTAGACTTCGGGTTATCCTTCGTTTGCCCTGTATCCCACGGTTTGTCTTGGGGTAGGCCGCGGTAGTGACAGCCGTTGGACCCTCTGAAATCCCCCACATCCGGATACAGCGTGTAGGCAACCATTTGCCGTGAACCAACTGTTATAGTCAGGAGGGGTCGGTGTCCGAAACGAGAAGTACCTAATCGAGAGGCTATTCTCAACTCTCACGCTGCCAGGAAGATCCTTTCCATCTTCATCTCATCCTATAGAGTTGTGTCCTTGGATCACCTATCTAGGATAGAAGGTAGTACACATCATTCCTTGGATTCGATACCCTTTGGAATACTCCTTTGGGGAAGTGCTACAGCGGTATCTCTGTGCGCTTGCGGATTCTTTCGTACCTGTTGGTATACCCAGGTGGATCTTACGCTCACGCTAGGTGCGCAACTAGTGGTGACGTTGAGAAATACCAACAGCAGATACAGCGGACTTACTTAGCTAAACAGGATCAGAGCATGCAAACAAGTAAATGAACTACTGCTTTGGCTCTAAAGGATCGAAGCCTTGTGTCATGAAGAACACAATCCTCTAACTTATGAACGAGCCACGAACACAAGAACAAAACAATCATGCATGATGTCCACTATAGTCTAAATAAGAAATGCTGAAATGCTCACTTTGGTCTAAATGAAGAACAAGCATCCACAAGGACATCAACTCACTCCTTACCCCTACTCTACCTCTCAACTAATCCTAGTCTAGATCTCTCCTCATCACCATTCTACCACAAAGAGGTGAGAATCACCTCTCATGGGCGGAATTAGAGAGAGGGAGTGAGAGCTACACAAGAGAGAAGTGAAACTTGAGAGCTTGGTGGTGTGTGAGAAATGGAGCCCCTCCCCTCCTATTTATTGACAAGGAGGAGGCTTGCTCCCGGGCTCAAAGTGCCCCTAAACACCCGGGAATGCAGCCAAGGACCAATAGGGAGCAAACACGTGGAGGGCCAGGATCAACCGACCCTAGGTCGGTTCGGCCGATCCTAGGGTCGGCCGAAACCCCTGGTCGGCCTTTTGGCTTGTGCTTCGTCTAGCTCACTTCCATGTGGGCCCTAATGCCTCTCCTCCGTGCATGGCACGTTTCCTAGCGGTTTAGTTGGCAAAGTGGGCCCATGGATCCATGTGATGATGACGTGGTAGCGTATGATTCGTCGAGAGTCCCTCACATGGATTGGTGACATCATGGATCTAGGAGAATCCATGTGGCAGCCCCTGATTGGCCAGCATTTGAGTGCCTTGGATTGGAGTGGAGTGAAAGTGCATTGATTCCTCCCATTTCTTAAGCTAAATACCTGCAATCGAATAGACATCAACACTGGTGGAAATTATGAGTTTAAGCACCTATTCTAGTGTGGATGTGCAATTCATGCTCAAATTTGCAGGAGTTGATGGTCATAAAAATGGCAAATATAGACCGTCAACAACACCCCCACACTTGACCTTTGCTCGTCCCGAGTGAAGAGGAAACAAAGCCAAGTGGGTCACGAATACCAAGGAGTAAGACAGACATATGAGATATTCAAAGTCATACCTTGCTCTTGTGAACCTCTGTGTACTGGCTATCATGTTCCCTTGGGTGATTGAAGAGTAGAATAGCTGTGAATCAAGTCACTTATGCACCTGATGATAAACACCTTGGGGGTTTTGCAAGTTTATCGTAAACAAAACTCTTGGTGGCTTCCTCATTTGATCCTCTCAGATCGCTCAATGTGTATATGTCCTCACTAAGGCATTTGCCTTTCTTCATCCTACTTCTAATGATGGCTATATGTGGAGCTCAGGGTAGGATAAAGAGAGAGCATACTTGCATCAAATATTTTGCAAAGTCAAAGACTGGATCCACAGAGAAAATCAAATCATACCATCAGATCAAGATATGCACCGGTATGTCTATGGTGTGTATGGTAAGGTGGATACTAGGCCCAAGATGGGTGCTAGATATTACCATACATATATGTGGTGAGAACTGTGGGTTGATGGTAAGGTGGACACTAGCCCCGTAATAGACACTAGTTATTACCATCTATGATATGGAACTCCTTTTTGCATGACCATCCCTCTCCTTTTCTCCTTCTTTATTTTGGATATGGGCTATCCTTTCTCTTTCTTTTTTTTTCAAAACATGCTTTGGGCATGTGTATATATATATATTTTTCATGGCCCATATCTCTTCCTTGAAGGATACTTTTAGAGAGAGCGGTCATACCACATATGGAGCTTTTACTTTTGTGGTACGAATGATACAATGCTAACTTCCAGTGTAGAAGCATAGCAAGGGGGAAATAGGTGGGGTGCACATATATCTTGATCATGAAAGTGATGAGAAGAATTCTCACAAGGGTCGCAGAATTTGACAAAGCTCAATGTAATAACAAGCAGCATATGAACCAAAGGGTTTTACCTAAAAAGATCATATGGCTCTAATGGGACGAAGGCATATCAAAGAGGAGCCTTTCCAAGAGGTTTTGAGTTTTCAAAAATAAATTCCCCAAGGGAGTTAGTCATCAGAGCAACTGATCATATCATCCAGCCATATCATACTTGTCAATTACTTAGGTGAACATGCTTGTCCTTAAGAAGGTTATGGGTCACATGCATCAGGTAGATAACAAGGAATAAAACATATGTAAGTCTACTCAGGTACAGGCGAGCTGGGTGATCTTTAGCATCATCATTCGAGTTTTAGTTTAGAGATAGACATATATAGCTTATAAAACTCAAGAATGACAGAGAGTGAGTTGTCGAGATGCAAACCGGCACTATGCATGGGAGATGAACCGTTAGAGGCTCTCCACAGGAGTGAACTCGTGCGGGTCCTGTTCAGGTTCGCGGTAGGTGATCAATCGGCTAGCGCGGAGTGCTCACAGTGGGTACGTACGAAAATGTCGTGCCTGCATTGGGAGAGTCGTGGCTCTTCCCCCACACTGTCTCGAACCTAGATGTCCTCTAAATCATAGAGACCAAAGTAATGACACAAAGGGTGGCTAAACCGGGTTACGTGACCGGAGAGCCACTTTATTCAAATTCAAATGTTTGAAACGAAATGATTAGGCGCCTAATGACTAAAGAAATAAAGGGAAATCAAACCTAGACCTAGACTAGCGCCTAATGACTAAAGATGGGGCTAATCCCCACTACTCGGAAAGGATTTGCTCCTTTCCCTCAGGAACTGCCAGCCTCTGCAGCTTCTCGGTCATGTCCTCCTCCAGCTGGTGATACTCAAGCCTGAGCTTACGATACTCGTCCCTCTGCTTAGCCAGCTCTTCAACTAGCTTCTCATGTTCTAAGAATAGTTCATCTAGTCTGTTTGCTAGCTTCGCTAGGGCCGGGGTCTTCTTGGCGCCATTCACTCGGATGTCTGCAAGGATCTTGGTGAGGACTCGCTCCCACTGAGGCGGCTTATGGTAAGGTGTACCATAGCCTCCAGTGGCTGTCTTCACTCCGAAGATCTTGCACCGGGTCTGTGGAAGCGGGAACTCGTCCCACACATCCTGCTCATAAGTATGGCAGAAAGCTTCTCCATAGCTGTTGAAGTCAGACCCAACATAGCACTCTCCTGGCTTCAGAGGTGGCCCCGGGGGATCGTCAAACACGACGTGCTTGGCAGCGGTCTTGTTCCCCATGGTGGCCATCCTGACCGGGAAAGAAGGCAGGGAGGAGGAGCCTCACCGGGACGACTGCACCGGGGAGTCGGTGCGGATCTTGCGAGTGCTCTCTACACTCCTGCCTCTCTCGGGAGTCATGGCCTCTGCCGACCCCATCACTTCATCTAGGTTGCTGAGGTCGACGAAACAAGAAGGGCTCCCTTCCCCTGAAGTGAGGGGTGAAACCTCCCTACTAAGCCGAGCGAAACCGTAGCCAGCCATGGATGCGGTGATGCTGAGGATGGTGAGGTGGAGGAGATGGATCTTCGCGATGCGAAAACTCGTCGGGCGACAGGGAGATGGTTTCTGGAGGAGAAGGAGTCGCACACGCCAAAGAAGAAGGGGAGAGGCGGCACCAGGGTTTCGGCCGAACCTGGGTTCGGCCGGCTCCATGTGGGCCCCTCTGGTCCTCCCCTTTCTCGTGTGGGCTCCAGCAAGTCTCAAGATCGACGACCCAGGTGGATTCCCCGAGATGGAAAGATTGGCTTAGGCTTAAGGCTAGGATAAGGTTGAGGTTGAAAATTCATCCTCCACTATATATTAACCTTGGCCAAACCATAATATAACCATAGAGAATCTGGGGAAAGTCACCTTGGCGACATACTCGGTTCGTCAAAAAGTGTAGGCACCTTGACGGTAGTCACGAAGTGTTCGTGTCGCCACAATGGTGCTGCCTTCCTGTGGACCTTTTGCCTACTCCTCTTCATCTTGGCACTTTCTTTCTCCTGCATGACCACGGTCCACAAGATACCCGAGGGATAATTCTTCCTGGGGAAGCGAGATGAGTCCCAGGAGTACTCAGGATGCGGGTGTCTTGTGATCTCCTGTCTCAACTTATGACCATCTCCTTGCAGACAATGATGATAAGCTCTGATCTGCAAGGGTAGTGCATATACGAACTCGAGCCCAAGAAGGTATATCAAGACTGAGGGCAAGCATGATCATCCCAGAGGGGCCGAGGCATTCCCTGAGGTGGTCATGGGACTTGAGGACTATAGCACTAGGGTCGCAGAACTCGAAGACGAAAAGATCGAGCACTGAGGCTAGTGCTTCACCAATGGGTACCGATCTCCGAGTGAACTCAAGCTCAGAAAGACACTCGGCCTTCAAAGAGGATGAAGCATGGACTTCCAGAGGCCGGTGTACGATCAGGAACCAGAGTTCGGACGAAGAGCAAGATTTACTCACTCTTACCTTAGGCAGAGGGTTCGATGTCCTCATCAGGGTGATGAAAACATTCCAAAGTCTGGCTTAAGCTTCCAATGGGGGGTTATGGATAAACTGGAAGGTGCACCTCCCATTGGGCATCGATCAAGTCAGGCATAAGATACGAAGTGCAAGCTTCTCCTGATTGATCGACATCGATCGATATGCTCGAGATGAAAAGTGAATGCACTCCATTCGATCAGTAATGATTGTGCTCCTTCGGTCTGATGGATGAATCCAATGGATTATAAAGCAGAGACCGATGTCTCGGTTTATACGAAACTTCAGTGCGAAGCACTTCAGCTCAAACCTCGACGTAGAAACATGATAGGCCTCTCATACCCTCCTTAGGAGACAGTAGTGAGGATCGAACAATTCATCCTGGCCGGGAATGGTCATTCCTTCCGAACTACTCTCTCCGTTCTCCCACGAGACAAAGTCTCGGGGAGAAGGTCTAAGAAGATGCACGAGAGGGGAACCCAAGGGTAGATCTCACGCCACAAAATCCTTCCCTTAGACTCCTGCTATTCAGGAATGACATCTTCAGCCAGAGCTCAGAAAGAATGGACATGAAATCTCGGGCTTGGCTGATGATGGATCTAGGCGGCTCAACATTTCCTCCGGTGGGTGCCTCTTTGACCGGGATGCAAGGGGAGCTGAAATCTCGGTGATTATCCACGATCTCTTTTCCCTTGACAGCATCTAGGTGCACAAAGGATCCTCCGGAGAGAGCATTAAGCCTCATGGCATCATCCTTCCGCAATCCAAACCAGAAGTGCTGAAGCAACATCCAATCGGGAATGTAAAGGACTGGGCAATCTTCCACCGCGGAGGCGAAACAATGCCATGCCATTCCTAGTGATTCCTCCTCACATTGCTTGAAACAGAGAATCTTTGCCCTTAACGAGATGACACGTCGTATTGGGAAGAAGTGGGAGCAAAAAGCTGCTCTCAACCTTTCCCAAGTGAGGTAGTCTCTACCAAAACAACGGTGCCAATCCCATGCTTCCGCGGAGAGGGATAGCGGGAAACACTCTCTTTTCTGAGCATCCGGTGATTCTCCGGTTTTACCCTGAGTTTCAATCAGACGCTCGTAGTCTCTCACATGATCAAAGGGGTTCTCATGACTCAACCCCGAGAAGGATAGGTCCTGAATTAGCTTCATGAGAGCGGGGCGAATCCATAAGCCAGATGTAAGAGTGGGTCTTGACGAACATGGCTCCGAGGGTTCACTCCTCGCAGGCGGAAGGTGTTTACAAGGATAACCTTCCATGGGTAGCGAGGGTAGAGGTAGAAGTAAAGAAAACAAAAGGGATATCTCAAAAAGGGTAATGGGGGTGAAGGTAGAGGAAAAAGGAAAAAGATAAATATGAGGATAGACGGGCTCGAAGGTTAACAACAGCCGTTCCCCGGCAACGGCGCCAGAAATGCTTGTTGGTGTTTCTTAACGTCACCACTGGGCGCCGTGGCAGCGTGAGCGTGTAAGAAACTCCCGGGTACAATGACGAGTGCGAACGAATCCGCAAGCGCACAAATTCACCGCTGTAGCACTTCTCCCTAGGATAATGAGTATTCCTGTCGGGTTTCATTCCCTAAGGATGGTGTGTAACCAGAGAGGGTCTATCCAAGGACACCAGCTTTCGCTGGGATAGGTCGGGACACAAGAAGCACATCCTTAAGGGACATAGCTCTCAAGATGTATTCTGTCAGGTCTAAGTCATCCCCACGGGGCGACAACACTCCAAGGTGCTGGCAAGCGAGCCCAACTCGGTACGCGACGTAGAGGGTTGACAAAGGGTCCAACAGGATGTCACCACTACAGCCTACCTCTACGCTACGATCGTACGTGGTCTTTGCAGGAAAATCAGGGCCCAGACACCACGTCTGTACCCCAGATAAAATACTATAGTGCAGTTATGTCTGTCGACCCGCTAACTACACTATAGCAACCGTATAGATACGGTCCCACGAACAAGGGAAAGATCGGAATCAGATCTAGACATTGAGGTACGGAGCAGAAAGGAAGCTATGGATGCAGATAAATGAGATACAGTGGACTTACTTAGCTAAACAGGATCAGAGCATGCAAACAAGTAAATGAACTACTGCTCTGGCTCTAAAGGATCGAAGCCTTGTGTCATGAAGAACACAAGCCTCTAACTTATGAACGAGCCACGAACACAAGAACAAAACAATCATGCGTGATGTCCACTATAGTCTAAATAAGAAATGCTGAAATACTCACTTTGGTCTAAATGAAGAACAAGCATCCACGAGGACATCAACTCACTCCTTACCCCTACTCTACCTCTCAACTAATCCGAGTCTAGATCTCTCCTCATCACCATTCTACCACAAGGAGGTGATAATCACCTCTCATGGGCAGAATTAGACAGAGGGAGAGAGAGCTACACAAGAGAGAAGTGAAACTTGAGAGCTTGGTGGTGTGTGAGAAATGGAGCCCCTCCCCTCCTATTTATAGACAAGGAGGAGGCTTGCTCCGGGGCTCAAAGTGCCCCTAGACACCCGGGAATGCAGCCAAGGACCAATAGGGAGCAAACACGTGGAGGGCCAGGATCAACCGACCCTAGGTCGGTTCGGCCGATCCTAGGGTCGGCCGATACCCCTGGCCGGCCTTCTGGCTTGTGCTTCGTCTGGCTCGCGTCCATGTGGGCCCTAATGCCTCTCCTCCGTGCATGGCACGTTTCCTGGTGGTTTAGTTGGCAAAGTCGGCCCATGGATCCATGTGATGCTGATGTGCCAGCGTATGATTCGTCGAGAGTCCCTCACATGGATTGGTGACATCATGGATCCAGGAGAATCCATGTGGCAGCCCCTGATTGGCCAGCATTTGAGTGCCTTGGATTGGAGTGGAGTGAAAGTGCATTGATTCCTCCCATTTATTAAGCTAAATACCTGCATTCGAATAGACATCAACAATGGTGGAAAGTATGAGTTTAAGCACATATTCTAGTGTGGATGTGCAATTCATGCTCAAATTTGCAGGAGTGACGGTCATAAAAATGGCAAATATCGACCGTCAACAGAATACAAAGATACAGGGATAATAAATTAAATACTTTGGTAAAATAACCTTTCAAGTGCCATGACAAGTAGCATCGATATTTTTGTGATGGATGTATTAACGACAACACTATGTTACAGATTTATGTCAGCACATTGAACACCATAAAACCCCACTGAGACTGGCAATCCTAATTGGACAAACTTACTACATGGTTCAAAAATTTATTGACAAATCAATCAGAATACGGAGCTTTGCGCTTTTGAGTTATATGCCATGTACACTTAACCTTCTGTGACATTATCAAATTGCCCCATTGCAACCTGATGATGGCCACTATCTTCTACAAAGCAGCAGAATAAGCAATCAGACACTATGGTGTATTAACTTACAATAGAAAGGAAAAGGAACGACGACAAGGCATAAACACAGAAAGTTCAGGATACCTGCAGCATCTCTGCTCAAATGATCTATTTCCACAGCAGTATCAAAGCTCCTATGGAGATCCCTAGCAAGTAGTAGAACTTTCCTTTTTAGGGATAAAATAATCACAAAATAGGCACCTTCTTCTTATATGATGTGGCAGTGCTCCTGCCTTTAATTCCAAAGAGAGAGAGAGAGAGAGAGAGAGCTCCTGCTTGGTTACGACAACAAGAACAACTGGATTGGTAGCCAAAATTTCTAGACATGCCTAGAATTAGGTTGGGCAAACATTGAAAGGAATCCAAGCAAGTTCTGATTTCTACACTCGCCAAAACTACGGGATGGAACTAAAAAAATCAAATCAAATCAAATCAAATCAAATGCTCGTGAACTGGGTGGGGGTGATGGCGAGGCGGAAGAGGTGGTGGGCTACCACACCCTCTGCCTCCCCATCATCCTACCTGCCCCGCCCCCGCTATATGCCACTGCCGACTGGGACCCACCTCCACCGCTAACCTCGATCAGTACCAAAGTTCTTGAAATAAAGGCAACACGGATGTACATTACTGACGCAAGTTCTTAAATCATTGCTCCATAACAAAAACAATCCGAGCGCCTCGAACACAAGACAAAACTAGAAGAGCGCAAACCATCAGTTTCGATGTGTACGAGTAAGGACGTAGGGCCTGACCTGTGTGACGAAGAAATGGATCAATCGGTGCCGACGGCCATGACTACCGCTCAACTGCTCAAGTCCTCTGAGGGGCTGGAAACTGGGAAACCAAGCAGACGGAATCCGAAAAGTCCAAAGCGCTCGCGGACTTTCAACCCCACGAAAATACGTTAATGAAAAAGAAATAAACTGGGCAAACTTGTCAGTTCCCACCCGCTACCATGTGGGTCCTGGAATGCGGGCCCGGTGTCAGTCGTGGCAGGTATGATAGGCGACGCGAGCAACAGCCAAAGACGAGGAGTAGTAAACGGACCCCGTGGGCCCATGC
Organism: Cenchrus fungigraminus; assembly: GCA_036936925.1. Lineage (NCBI taxonomy): Eukaryota > Viridiplantae > Streptophyta > Magnoliopsida > Poales > Poaceae > Cenchrus > Cenchrus fungigraminus. The sequence goes on along the minus strand of CM072775.1, from coordinate 6,419,844 downwards.
CCGTGGCAACACCGAGATTAGCGGTTTGCACTTGCACATTCCATGTTGTGGTGTGGCCCGCGTGTATCTAGCTCCGGGCGGTTTTCCGGCAACCAGATCTTAAAACCTCCTGATCCCTGCAGTAGCCTGTGCCACGCCCCGGCGAGCCGTGCCCGTGTAACCCGGCCACGCGGGGCAGCCGTAGCTTGGGTTTCGTAATCACCGAGTCGTGCACCAGAAAAATGTGAAATCCCTTCATGCGTAAACAAGGGGGAGTGCTAGCATGTCACCTGACAACGCGGAGCAGGTGGTACGATCCCAACGTACAAATGGCACCAAGCCGCGTAACCTAGGCTGAAGCACCGCGTGTGTGTCATGGATTGTGCGTAACCCAACGGGTCCAGCTTAATTGATCATTGTCGCGATGTCATAGACGAGGTAGGAGTAACTAATAACTAGGTGATACCCCACGCGTTGCTATGGGTATTTTTAAGCAAAATTTTAAGGTGCAATGTGAAAGTAGAAACACCAAAACGATTACATGACGATATTTATCTGTAAAAAATAATATATATGGAAGCACGTTAATTTTGTTGAGCGAGAACCATTATTAAATGACTGATCCTACATGTATTTCAACTACGAGAAATTTATGGCGTGCTACTCGCAAATACAACATGCTATTAGTCATAGAAAATCGACGAAGGCATAAATACATGTCTTGGTGGATGTTGTCGTACAGACATCCCTGGGCCCACTACTCAGGTGGGTACTGGGACCGGCTACTCTGTGGACCCCTGGGACTACTTGACTTGAGCTGCACGGCACCTGTTGGCATGGAGCGCAAGGCAAGCGGAGGATTAGTACTCGATTAGGAAGCTAGACATGTCCGGATCCATGTAGAGTACTCCTAGCCGCACACGACTAGTACTCCTCTGGCAAACCGACTTGTAACCCTACCTCCCGGACTATATAAGGCGAGGCAGGGACCCCTATCTCATCAATCTGCATCATCTTGTAAACACACCCAATCAATCCAGAGCTACGCAGCATACAGGACGTAGGGTATTACGCACCTCGCGGCCCGAACCTGTCTAAATTGTGTGCCACGTGTCTCTCCTTCGAGTTACCGATCTCGGCGAGGCCACATTCATCTACCTCGGGTACTCCTCTTGGTAGGTTGCTGGTCTAAAACACCGACAGCTAGCGCGCCAGGTAGGGGCTCTCGCCGAAGATCACATGGCGAACTCGACAGCTTCAATCGTCATCAAGCCAACCGCCGCTTTCAATCGCGGCGACACCTTCGTCTTCGGCTCCTGGGTCTACACCGCCGACGGCGCTGGATCGTTCCAGCGCTACCTCACCATGACTCCGGATCCGGAGACCGGGCTCGTGACGCTTCCCGAAGCCGTCACGGGTCAACTCGTCGAAAAATTCGATGAATTTTCGCTCTGCGAACAAGTCGCCGACACCGAGCTTGGATCCGCCTCCAACTCGAACACGACGTCGCCCTGGATCGTTTCATGCGAGCCGGCTCCTGAGCCATCATGTGAGATAGTCCACCTCCATGAGCACTTGCCATACGGTCTCTGCAACGCTAGCAGGGTCCACGCGGAAGCCCTCGCCGCACGCCGGGCCGGCAAGGAGATCGCCTCCGAGTACTTCTCGGACTCCAACACCGCAACCGGCTACTACTCGGACTCTTCCTACAAGTTCAACTTCGGATCGGACCCAATCGAGTCCGAGTCTGAGTTCAACATGACTGAGGAACCGCTGTCAGGTCCTGCCACTGGCCTGGTCATTACATCTACTCCCGCCCGCAGATTCGTCTACTGGCCCGACCGCAAGCCCGCAGACCTGACAGACGATAACTCACGCTGCGTCGCCTACCTCGATTCACTCCCCTTCCAGGAGGGGACCCCGCTGGCTCTAAATGACGAGCACACCCCCACCGAGGTGGCGACCACTGACTCCAGTCTCTCCACACCCGACCGTGAAGTCTTCATGATGATCGGAGATGCTGGGACCTCGGAAAATCGACCCGACCGGTACCTTGACGACATCTCAGAGGATGAGTTGTCCGCCAACACACCTCCGAATGAGACCCCCGAAGACAAGAACGCCCAGCGTGACCGCAACAGGAAGCGGAACGATCGACGTAGACGTCTCCGGGAAACTCTCCCCATCTGGAACCTCAATGAGGCTCTGGATCAAGTTGCCAACTGGGTACACACCACTCCTGAGCAATGCCTCATGTCTATCACCACGATAGCACGACAAGCCCAGGGGATCCGTGTAGGCGAAGTCATCGCTAAGCTCGCTGAAGATGCCTACTTCATGCGGGTCGACAACAGGGTCGCCCAAGTACCCCCCGCCGGAAACCACGAAGCCACTAGCCGCAGCCCGGCAGACGGCGGACGCAACCGTGTCCGTGGTGAACACCAGCCAAATCCCAACCGCTCTAGGGCCTCGGCTGGAGGACCCTCACAGGGCGGCATCAGCCAGGGTGGCACCGGAGGTAGTCGCGGCGGCGGCGGTGGTGGTGGCAGCAGTGGCGGAAGTTCATCCCATGATGCCGGCAGAAGAGCTGGTGGCGGTGGCGATCGCGAAGGTCGAGGCCACGCGACTAGCCAAGCCACTGGCAACGCACGTGGCAGCTACGACGCATGCCACAGGATCGACGAGATCCGCCGCAAGAAGGCCACTGAAGCAAGCGACAGCGACGGCTTCCCCGCCTACTCTGCACGGCTTCGCAATCTGCTCCTTCCTGAGAAATTCAAACCTCTCGGGATCACCAAGTATGACGCGAAGCAAGACCCAGTTCAGTGGATCAGGTGCTACGCCTTGGCCATCGAAAACGCTGGTGGCAACAACGACGCAAAGTGCCTCTTCTTCCCTTTCTGCCTGGATCAAGCCCCACTCACGTGGCTTGAGTCACTCGAAAAGAACTCGATCGACAAGTGGGACCAGCTGAAAGCGCAGTTCACCAGCAACTTCGCGGGCGCCATGGGACGCTCGAGTACCTGCACGGACCTGGCAATGGTCAAGCAAGAACAAGGTGAGACACTCCGCCAGTACATGCGGTGCTTCTTCGACAAGCGCGCGGCCGTAGTCGACGTCACCGACAAAGAAGTCATCGACCTCTTCCAAGATGGGCTCTACCACTGTCGCACCTTCGAAGACTTCGGTCGCCGCCGCCCGAGTTCAATCACCAAGCTCAAGGACATGATCACGTCATGGGCCGACGAAGAGGACAAGGCGAACGCCAAGTACGACTCCATTCGCGGCAAGAACAAGAGCAACACGGGCGGCAACAACAACAAAGATCAAGGGGGTCGCCACAACAACAACTACTCGAGCTCCAACCGCAAGCGCAAGCCAGACAATGCGGTCGCGGCTATACAGCGCCCTGCGAAGGACAACTCGAAAAAGACCTCAGGCGGCTTCAGAGACTTGCTCAAAGAGAAGTGCCCGTGGCATCTGGATGGCAATCACACCACCGAGCAGTGCTACCAGCTCCGGCGAGCACTCAAGGATACTCCCGACCCACGGCCTCCTCACGACAAGAAGGGCAAGAAAAAAGTTGACGAGGGCAACGGCGACTTCCAGGAACCTGACAAGACGGTGAATTTCCTATTCAGCAGACTACCCACCAAGCGGTCTCAGAAGGCCACCCGACGGGAAGTCTTGAACATTGAACCAGCGGTGCCGACACCTCTAAGGTGGTCGGAGGTATCCATTACCTTCTCCCGTGCAGACCAATGGACAAGCTTCTCCGATCCAGGACGTTTTCCACTCGTCCTGAAACCTGTAGTCGTGGGCTCCAGACTCAACAAGGTACTCATCGACGGCGGGAACGAACTCAATGTCCTCTTCACCAAGACCTTGAAGAAAATGAAGCTCGACATCACCGACATGCTCACAAAGAGCGTGTCACCCTTCTACGGCATTGTCCCCGATAACGCGGCTATTCCATTAGTCTCAGTGGTCCTACCAGTTACCTTCGGGGAGACAAGGGAGAACTACCGCACCGAGTACATCAAGTTCGAGGTTGCGGACTTCGAAACCTCCTATCATACCATTCTCGGCAGACCAGCTATCGCCAAGTTCATGGCGGTACCCCACTACACCTACTTGGTACTTAAGATGCCAAGTCCTGCCGGAGTACTCACGCTACAAGGGGACTTGAAGATCTCTTTCGACTGCGACACCGAAGCCGTGGAACTCGCAGCGACCAACCAAGTACCCAATGCAATGATGGAGATCTTCGCTGCATCCAAGAGGCTTGCCCCAACCGAACTCGAGATACCTGAGAAGACCGACACCGCCAACAAGCCTCAACCATCGGAGGAAGTGCAGGTGAAGGCCATCAACCTCAGGACGGGCGACAGCAGCAACACTACCATGATCGGCGCAGGGCTCGACTCGAAATAGGAAGATGCGCTCGTCAGCTTCCTTCGGGCTAACCGAGACATCTTCGCGTGGAAGCCAGCGGACATGCCAGGGGTGCCCAGGAGGCTGGTAGAGCACTCACTAAACGTCGACCCTAAAGCTACTCCCAAACGACAACACCTTCGCCATTTCGCCGACGACCGACGGGATGCCATCAAGAAGGAACTCGCCAAACTCCTCGCGGCGGGCTTCATCCGTGAGGTCTTCCATCCTGAGTGGCTCGCCAACCCCGTCCTCGTCCGCAAGAAGAATACGAACGAGTGGAGGATGTGTGTCGACTACACCGATCTCAACAAGCACTGCCCCAAGGACCCCTTCGGGTTGCCGCGGATCGACCAAGTCATCGATTCCACGGCGGGCTGTGACCTGCTCTGCTTCCTCAACTGCTACTCTGGGTACCACTAGATTGCTATCAAGGAAGAAGACCAGGAGAAGACCGCGTTCATCACCCCGTTCGGCGCTTACTGCTATACGACAATGTCGTTCGGGTTGAAGAACGCCGGCGCTACATACCAGCGAGCTATCCAGGCCTGCTTCAAGAAGCAGCTCAACAAGAATGTCGAAGCCTATGTGGATGACATGGTCGTCAAGACCAGAAACTCCGATACGCTCATCGCCAATCTTGAAGAGACTTTCGCATCTCTGCGAGAGTACCAATGGAAGCTCAATCCCAACAAGTGCATCTTCGGTGTACCATCTGGGAAACTACTCGGCTTCATCATTAGCCATCACGGCATCGAAGCCAACCCCGAGAAGATCTCCACCATCACCAATATGAAAGCTCCAACCTGCATCAAGGATGTCCAGAAGCTGACCGGGTGCATGGCGGCCCTGAACAGATTTATCTCGAAGCTTGGAGAACGGGGACTACCCTTCTTCAAACTACTCAAGCCCCAAGAGAAGTTCGTATGGACCGCGGAGGCTGATCAGGCTTTGGCGCAGCTCAAAGACTTCTTGTCAAAGCCACCGGTCCTCATGGCTCCTCGCAAAAAGGAGCAGCTACTTCTCTACCTCGCTGCAACTACTCATGTGGTCAGTACTGCCATCGTCGTCGAGCGGCAGGAAGAAGGCCACGCCTACCCAGTCCAGCGACTAGTCTACTTCATCAGTGAGGTTCTGTCAGAGTCCAAGGCACGGTACCAACCGGTCCAGAAGCTACTCTATGTCGTACTCATCACCTCGCGGAAGCTACGACACTACTTCTAGGAGTACTCGATTGTCGTCATCATCGACTACCCGCTCGGTGACATACTCCGCAATCAGGATGCTACTGGAAGAATCTCCAAGTGGGCAGTCGAACTCGGCGCCCTCAACGTCGACTTCAAGCCACGTACCGCTATCAAGTCTCAGGCACTAGTCGACTTCATGGCAGAGTGGCGGGAGAATCAGCTACCAACTCCAACCGAACGGCCAGAACACTGGGTGATGTACTTCGACGGTTCACTCAAGCTTGAAGGCGCAGGAGTACTCCTGATCTCTCCAAAGGGCGAACAACTCAAGTGCATCCTGCAGATCTTCTGGAAGGTCTCAAACAACGAAGCCGACTACAAAGCCCTACTCCATGGGCTCCGCCTCGCAATCTCATTGGGCATCAAGCGGCTACTAGTCCACAGCGACTCTGCAGTGGTCATCAACCAAGTCAACAAGTCTTGGGATTGCAACAAGGAGAACATGGATGCCTACTGTCTGGAAGTCCGCAAGCTCAAGAACAAGTTCTACGGTCTCGAGTTCCACCACATCATCCGCGACAACAATGTTGCAGCGGACGTCCTGTCGAAGCTTGGTTCTACTCGCGCGCAAGTACCTGTCGGAGTCTTCATCCACGAGCTTCATGCGCCATCCATCCCGGAGCCGGCGCCAACGACCACTGACCCTGTGCCACCACAGTCCGGTCAGGAGGTCATGATGATCGACGTGGACTGGAGACAACCCTTCATCGACTACATCCGCGAGCAGAAGGTTCCTTCCGACAAGAACGTGGCCGAACAACTCGTCCGTCGAGCCAAGACCTACGTACTAGTCGGAGACAAGCTCTACAGGCGGGGTGCCACTTCTGGAGTACTCATGAAGTGCATACCTCGGGATGAAGGTAAGGACATCTTGGAGGAGATCCACAAGGGCGTCTGCGGCAACCACGCGTCTTCTCGCACGCTGGTGAGCAAGGCTTTCCGACGAGCTTTCTACTGGCCCACAGCTCTGGCCGATGCTGAAGAACTCATCAGAAAGTGCCAAGGATGTCAATTCTTCACCAAGCAGCAACACATCCCGGCCTACAAGCTAGTTACCATACCACCAACCTGGCCCTTTGCCTGCTGGGGGCTCGACATGATTGGGCCTCTGCCAACTGCACTAGGAGGATTCAACAGAGTCTTGGTGGCCATCGACAAGTTCACCAAGTGGATCGAAGTCAAGCCGGTCACCTACCCAAAGGCCGACAGAGTACTCGACTTCTTGGATGAGCTCGTGCATTGCTACGGGCTGCCCCACCGCATCATCATAGACTTGGGTTCCAATTTCAACAACCACCAGTTCTGGGAGTAATGCGAGAATAGCGGGATCGACGTCCGGTACGTCTTAGTCGTCCACCCCCGCACCAACGGTCAAGTTGAGTGTGCCAACGGGATGGTACTCGACGCCCTCAAGAAGCGATTGCACGACAGAGCTAACACCAAAGGAGGCAAGTGGATCAAGGAATTACCCAATGCACTCTGGGGGCTTCGTACTCAACCTACCAAGCCGACTGGGCAGTCGCCCTATTTCCTGGTCTACGGCTCCGAAGTTATTCTACCTGCCGACGTGATGTGGGAATCCCCGGCAGTAGAGCAATATGACGAAGGCATCTCAGAAGACAGCAGACAGGTTGACATCGACAGCCTCGAAGAAGCCCGCTGTGCCGCCCTTGTCCAGTCAGCGCAGTACCTAGAGGGTATCCGACGCTACCATGATCGCAACGTCAAGGAATGATCCTTCAACGTCGGTGACCTAGTCCTCCATCGCATCCAGAACACAGACGGACTACACAAGCTCACCTCGCCGTGGGAAGGTCCCTTCTCAGTCTCCAAGGTGACCGGACCAGGGTCCTACCGCCTCCAAACACTTGAAGGCGACGACATCAGCAACTCGTGGAACGTCGACCAGCTATGTCGTTTCTACGCGTAGTCGCTCGACTACTCATCTACGGGTCCAGTCTATACGACTACTCACGGACTCTTCGCTGTAAGCGGCCTCTCGGTCCTAGCACTAGTCTCCGGACTACTCTTCTCCAAGATCAAGCATTAACGGCTACTGACGGATCTTGGGCTGCTCAGAGCATTGAGGACTCTAGCGGCGGTCAACAGACCATGTACTCTAGATCGAGCCTATACGGCTACTAACGGATCTTCAGCTGTAAGCGGCTCAAGGGTCCTAGCACCACCCAGCCGTAGGCGGCCTACGGGTCCTGGTGACTACACTTGTAAATGGCCCTGGCCATCCAGGTGTACTTCTTCATCAGTAATAGAGATTGATTCTATTCAACTTCTTTACTGTGCTTTCCAGTCAGGCAGACTCTACCGAATACTACTACTCACAGCTTCTCCACGGTTTGGTACTCCCCGCACTTCGCTGCAAGTGGCGGCCACGAGTACTCATTTCACATACAAAACGTGGACAACTTTCATTGATAATTCAAACAAGTCACTGACTACTTTGTTTGCTTTATAACTACTACTCTAGCTACCTCTACAGGTACATCTACTGGAGATTAAACTTCTCCACCACCTGCTCAGCGATGGGCGCCATCTCCTCGAGAAGGGTCCTGTACTGATCATCGCTACAGTTAGCCGCAAGACCGCCGGCTACCACATCCACTGGTGCCTTCGGGAAGTTTGACTTCATGTACGCCAGCACCTGGTTTGGGATAGACTTCGCCAGATGCTTGACATACGTCGCCAACCGTCCGGGGGCTTCCTTCAACTGGTCTACCAGTGGAGCTACCTTGGGTCCGCTCGGATGTGGCACCAGCAACCTTGCGATGGGCAGTGCAGCTTCCTCAAACTCTTTCAACTGGCCTCGAAGCTTCTCGCAGTCTTCATTCAATTTCTGCAGAGATTTATAGCAATTTACAAGATCACGATCTGAGGCTTCACGGAGCTCCATGTGCGTGATGCACTCATGGCGCAGCTGGGCGTAGTCGTACTCAAGTACCTCTCTTTTGTCGGTCTCACGGTATACGATATTCTTGAGGTCCGTCTCCGATGCCTTCAGCTGGTCAACCATTGCCTCAAGCTCTGCAGACAACTCAATTCAAGGTCAGACTACTCGCAAGTGTTTCAATAAGTACTCAGCACTCCGGTGGAAGACATACCTTTGTTCTTCTGGCGTAGCGACTTCTTCTTCCGGACCAAGTCGTCCCTCTTCGCCTGCATCTCCTGCACCTCGTTATGATACTGGGCGAAGGCGCCATCCAGCTTGGATTGGAGCAGAGCCGCATGCTTCTTCGACTTATCTAGCTCCTTCTCCATGCCTTCTACGTGAAGAACTGTGTCGCCATACCCCTTCAGAAGATCAAACTTCTGACGGGACCGCTCCACCACATCCTGCGCAAGACAGAATCAGTCCATGAATACTCAGTATTCAACAAAGCAAGATTATTCGGGGTACTCGCAATGTACCTTGACCCATTGCTCGGTGCGGCGCCATGACTCCATGCTCAGAGCAACAACGGCCGGGTCGACAAGGTTGTCCTCCAGCAGCTCAAGACCCCCACGGCTTGATGATGCCGCCTTTGGCATGGGCGCCGAGCGAAGCGGCGCAGCCTCTTCTATGATCGGCTCGCGGACGACTACTTCCGTACTTGCCTCGGAGAGCGGATCGACCCGTGCTTCCACACTCAGCTCGGGGGCTACCGTAGTCCCCAGCCCGGGGGCTGCTGCTGCCGTTGCCTCAACAACCGGTTCTGTGGGTTCTGTCTCCACAGTAGCCGTCTCCATCACCACGGCTTCAGGGATTGTGGCTTCCTCAGCTTGTGCTCCTACTAAGATGAGTACAAGAGGTCAATTGCAATGACTACGACTACTACGCGTGATGACTACCAGTGGTGACAGGACACATACCTTCGACCAAGGTGGCTTCTTCCAAAGTCGACTTCATCACAGCTTCAGCTTGTGGCGGTGGCGTGGGTTCGCGCACCTCCGCCGAGCGGTCTTCTCCATCGGCCGGAGTGCTGGCATCCCCACCATCCCACGACAAGTCCGTAGATTTCCTGTTTAACGAAGTATCCAGTCAGCAATGCAAGATTAACGACTACTTCCTCCTCGAGAGTTCAGGGAACTTACAGGGTTGACCGCACGATGGTCACGGTCAGAGCGCCAAGTATACTGGCAATATCAACTATGCCAGCCTCGCTACCAGTTCCGGCTTCAGCACGAGCCTCCTCTGGCTATTGTTCCACTGCAACTGGGGAGGGGCCCTGTCCTTCTTCCACCGACGCCTACGAATCTATGGCGCCGGTCTCTTGTTGGGCCGCTACTGGTACGGCTTCTTCAGTGGTTGGAGGCGGGCTGACACTCTTCTCAGCTCCCGCCCCCACCGTCTCCCAGGCGTCCTCGTCGCCATAATCAATGGGGTCCGAGGAGGGGATGTCCTGCAATAGGTCAAATGAGGTTGTCAGCACCAGACTACTCGTTGGCTGTACTCAACTACTTTAGTCGTGGTATTCACCTCTTGGCTGGTGGTTTCGGAGATCTTCAGCTTCTTGACGGCGCGTTTCCGCACCACGTTGCGCGGCCTCCTGAGCAGCGCCGGCAAACTAGCCTCGAGGCTAGATGGCTTCTCGATGACCGGGCTGTTCGGCATCCCAGCTCGGCTGAACCTTGAGCGGAGTTGGAACCGCTGCTGCAGCGTCTCTTCATCCTCGTCATCAGAGCTGTCCTCGATGATGACGGCATCACTGCCTTCACCGACTTCGCGGTGCTCCTTCCCCTTGGGCTCTGCTTTCCCCTGCGCCTGTCCTTCAAGTCGCGGAGGGGAGGGTGGGACAGAGATGTACTTCTCCACATCATCCTACAAACATCAAGCAAGCATGAGTACGACTACGTTAAGCAAATCAGTACTCGGGGGCTTATGTCACGACTACTGACCTGGTTTGGCGGCCGTGCCGCAGAGTACTCTGGCACCGGGCACGGTGTGTATGGGGGCATATCCTTGAAGATTTTGCCCAGCCTCTCAACAAGGACGTCGTCCTCAACTTCGAAGCCAGGCATCCGGGACGTATCCTCGTCGCTGGTGTTCTGGTACCTGAGGGTGTCTCGTGCCATCAGTGGCTGCACCCTCCTCTTCATAAAACTGAAGGCCACGTGCTCGGCCCTCAGTCCGGCCTCCCGCAGGGCCTTGATCTTCTTCAGCAGCGGGAGTAGTTGGATACCTTCCTGCATGGTGGGCTCCGTGTTCCACCACGGCGCATGCTTCGGTTGATGACAGCTCGGCTTCGGTAGCTCCGGATGGTGGTTGCAGATGTAGAACCACTTTGCCTTCCAGTCCTGGTTGGAGTCTATCAACTTGTACGGCAGGTACTGGTCGGCGGCATCCTCTTGCACCTGAATCCCGGCGCCTCCGACTACTCGCGGGTCATTGCTGCTCGGTTGCGGCTTCAACCGGAAGAACTTCCGAAACAAGATCCAGTGGGGCTTGATCCCCACAAAGGCTTCTCAGAAGTGTATAAAGATGGAGACGTGGAAGATACCATTGGGGTTGAGGTTGAGGTACTCGATTCCGTAGTACCTAAGGAGCTCCTTGAAGAAGTCGCTGGCCGGCAGCGCAAGTCCACGCTCCACGAACCGGGCGAACATCGGGATCTCGTCCGGATTTTTCTCCATTGGGTATGGATCCCCAGTGGCGGTGCGCCATAGATCCATCTCCTTCTCGCGGAGGAATCCACTATTGACCAAGGCAAGAAGGTCCTCGGTCTTCAACTTTGCCTTCTTCCATTCCTTCGCCGGATTGGGGCGAGGGGACGAGGGCGGCGACGACGACGACTGGCCGGCATCTCCGGCTTCATCACGGCTCCTCTTCTTCGACGCGCCGGTCTTCTTGCTCTTTGCTGGAGACACCTTCATCCTCCAAGTCACCGGAGTCTTCACTCGCATTCGCTCGGGGGCTAAGGAGGGGGCGGACTGCGGCGGCGGGCGCAAGTAGATCCAATCCACTTTGTGGCGGCGGCGGCAGCGGCGGAGCAGAGAGGGCAGTCTCTCAGATCCAATCTGTCAGAATGCTGTTCCTAAGGGTGAAAAACCCTAAGGGGCTAACTGGTTATTTATAACCAGCCAGGCGGCTCAGTTCTCAGCGGGCAGATAAGGCGCCAGATGGGTGACTCAGCAGCAGCTGCCTGACTCTTCGAATTCCAGTACTCGACGCTCTCAGTCTCGGGGGCTCAACTACGTCAGATGGACTCAGTGGGCTACAACCAGATCCCAGACCCTCTCAGGACACATTATACAGTCAAGATGATCCTTCAATTCGAGAGAGAGTACTCGACTCAAGGCTCGGGGGCTCCGTGCCACGTGTCCTTCGGTTTTTTCTCCGGATTTTTCGGGATAAGATTGGCAGAACTTCAGATTGACCCTCAGCTTGAATCTACGATTCGACCTAAGGCTAGGGGGCTACATTCCATATGGATTGCGATTCTCCGAATCGCATTTTCCATATGGTTTCTTCATCAAGACAACACGAGTACCATTGAAGACCTTCGAGAGAAGCACTCGGGGACACTTGGGGACTACTCGAGAAGACTTCAAGACTACTCAAAGATCAGCTAGAGTACCTTCCAGCCTCGGGTTGATTCAAGCACTCTTGAGGACTTTCGGTTTGTGGAACTCGGGGATGCTCAAGGACTACTCGCCAAGGCCATCAAGACTACTCGAAAACATCCTGCTCGACTACAAAGTACTCGGGGGCTTGTCGTATAGACATCCCTGGGCCCACTACTCAGGTGGGTACTGGGACCGGCTACTCCGTGGACCCCTGGAACTACTCGACTTGAGCTGCACGGCACCTGTTGGCGTGGAGCGCAAGGCAAGCGGAGGATTAGTACTCGGTTAGGAAGCTAGACATGTCCGGATCCATGTAGAGTAGTATATAAGGCACACGACTAATACTCCTCTGGCAAACCGACTTGTAACCCTGCCTCCCGGACTATATAAGGCGAGGCAGGGACCCCTATCTCATCAATCCGCATCATCTTGTAAACACACCCAATCAATCCAGAGCTACGCAGCATACAGGACGTAGGGTATTACGCACCTCACGGCCCGAACCTGTCTAAATTGTGTGCCACGTGTCTCTCCTTCGAGTTACCAATCTCGGCGAGGCCACATTCATCTACCTCGGGTACTCCCCTTGGTAGGTTGCCGGTCTAAAACACCGACAGATGTTGACATGGTTTATAGTGGATGATGACATGGTGTGTAGTGGGTTATGACATGGCGCGTTGAGAGGCAAGAGAAATCGTTAGTGGGTACCAATTATATAGTTTATATAAGCTTAATTGCAGAGTGGATGCAGTACGCGTGTGCGTCATGGATTGTGCGTAACCCAGCGTGTCCAGCTTACTCCTCGGGGGCGGGCGGTGTTGTTGTGGCTGTGGACGACATGACGGGATGGGAGCGGAGGCGCCTGCAGCAGCAGGGCAATCCCGTCCCGTCCCATCAAGGCTATACACATGACACGACACAGTGACCATGCGTAACCCTTGGCTTGGCAGCAAGCCGCGTAACCTAGGCTGAAGCACTACCTGGCACACGTAACGCAGCGGGTCCATCTTACTCCTCGGGGAGGGCGGCGGTTGTGGCTGCGGACGACACGACGGGAGGGGAGCGGAGGAGGGAGGCCCCGTCCCGTCGTCCATCATAATAATGATGGTGCACCGCGTGGCCCACAGCGGCCTGCCCTCGCCGCAGTTTCTTCTCCCCGAAGCGAAGCCCGCGCCCGAGAGGGTGACGCGTCGTCCATGGAACTAGGTGATACCCCGTGCGTTGCCGCGGGAATTTTTAAACAAAATTTTAAGGTGAAATGTGAAAATAGAAATACCAAAACAATTACATGGTGATATTCATATGTAAACAATATTATATATGAAAGTATATTAATTTTGTTGAAAGAGAACCATTTTTAAATGATTGATCCTACATGTATTTCAACTGTGAGAATTTTATGGCTTGCTACTCGCAAATACAACTTGTTATTAGTCACAGAAAATCGACGAACACATAAATATATGATTTGATGGATGTTGACATGGCTTGGTGGATGTTGACATGGCTTATAGTTGATAGTGACATGGCGTGTAGTGGGTTATGACATGGCACATTGAGAGGCAAGAGAAATTGTTAGTGGGTACCAATTATATAGTTTATATAGATTCTCTAGTGTGCAGCCCGCTGAATGGCACCTGCGTAACCGAGACCTTACAGGTTACGCGCTTAGTCGACACCACCTGTCGTGTCCCGCGGCAGCCGCGATGCTGGCGTGCGTAGCCCAGGCGGCCATCACTGTAACCTGCACCGCCTCGGTTACATGCATGGACGCCTGGGATACACGACATGCTTTGATCAAAGGCATATGCTATGGTAAATTGGTAACCCAACCACGAGCCATGTTGCTCCACGCATCCATCATGGTTCCTCGTGCGTAACCTGCCGGACTCTGCCACCAAAAGGTATCGGTTACGCACTTCACTCCACCTGTTGTCTCTCGATGTGCCCAACTTAGGAGGCCTCTTGAGCCCTCTGTTCCCTCTTGATGTGCGGGCCTGACTCAGTGGAGTAGCAGCAAATACAAGACTACGATCCCTGGAGATCGTTGTAGGTAGGAAAAAGAAAGGAAAGGAAAAAACAGCAAACTATATCATTGATATAGCTGCAAAGTTAATTACTTCATTGCATCTTCATGTATCTTGTAGGCCTCAATTTGCAGGCTCTTTGCTGGCTGGAGTTGCTCTTATACTAAGTTCGCCATTTTTTGAAACACACCATTACTAGAATATTTGCCGGTTCAAGAATTTGACTATCTATCCTAAATTTTCAGTTCATCCAAGCTAGCTATCACTACATTTACTATTAATTGTACTATGCAACAACAAAGTCGTGTAACCAAAATTGTTGTACGATTGTACCACGGAAACATATATCATGCATAACTGTGTGGCTGAAGGTTACATAGACTATGTGGCTGAAGGTTACATTTTCATCAGAACTGCAGTTGGCTTCATCAGTGTAGGTACGAGCCATCTGACTGATTCAAATAGTGATCTGGAACCATTCTGTGACTTCAGGGTTATATCTCTCATGACGACATCGACACCATCCATTATGTTGTGCTTCCTCAGCAAGCATCTTCTAAAATCCAAATCGAAGTAGTATATATTCTTGATGTCGGCGAATCTGTCGGCCGACAACAGAAAGCAAGAGAAGTCATTATGGGTCGACAATATGATTGTGCCATTTATGTGGGACATGCTGCTGCAGCTGATACCATCACCGTTATTGATGGGCTGATCTCTGAGGACAAAGCTCACTGGGGTGTTGGTGGAAGTGTCTAAGTCCGGAGTGTAGAAGTCGTCGGACGATCCACACAGGAAGAGCACCTGATCCTCCTGTTTGACTGTGTGCTTCTGCAGGCATGGTTTAAAACAATCCTCCATCTGTAGCCAGAACTTCCTGACGCTGGTGTGAGTACTGGTTTTCCACTCCTCGTCAATTCCAAGTTCACATACCGCTGCGGTCATGGGAACACCCGGCTCGGTGTGCTTGGTGTAGACAACGATAGTACATTTATTCTCAATAATGTTTGATATGACAAATCCATATTCAGCCTTGCCATGGATGCATCTGGGCAGGGGTGGCAGTTCGGTGTTCCACCCAGTCAGCGGGTTGACAATCACACCCTTAGCATTCTTTCTAATATCGATCCCGATAAGGAGGCAGCTATCATAACCGGTAATCCTCCCACGAACAAGGGCAGGGAAATAGCCACACTTAGCCACTGTCTTGCAGTCCAGAACCGGGACTTTTATGCATGCAGACCAGGTCCCATCCAACGTCTGAAACTGTAGGCATTCATCATACTGGGACAACATGATCCAGGGCAGAAAGCATGTGTCAGCAATGGGATTGACGGCATCCTTCCAGTTCTTGCAGACAGCACGGAACCTGACGTAGTCTCTAGCATCCCCAGTTAATTTGGAGATGGACAAGACAATCTGCTTTTCAAGAGAAGCCCAATGCCTATAGGTGGAATCCAATGTTTCCTGCAATATATTACTCAAATTAACTATACAAACAACACATATAAATCAGGTAAACTGTTTTACAGCTTATCAAGTGCATGAATCAAAACATTTAAGATGTTCAACAAAAAATCCAAATAATTGAAAACTTATCACAAGCCGGTTTGTGTTATAACCTTATCCTGGGGTCCCTGAAAATCCAGAGATTCAGTTCCATTTTCCTGAACGTTAAGAAATAAGAACCATCAATTAACAGTTGAGATTTGTGATTTCAGCAATAATTTACAGAAATTGCAAAACAAAGACTGAGACTATGCAGATATGAACCTGGTAGAGTTGCTGTTCAGCCAATTCCTCAGTTCTAGTTGACTCACAAACGAGCCGAGCAATTTCAGCAAGAAGTGTTTGTACACTCTGATTGTACACTCCGTCGTGGTGCGTATATGTGTAGACACAATGGGTACAAGGTGACGTACGTGTACCGGCGTTGTATGTAGAGAATTTTAGTAGCAATTAAAACAATAAAAATAGAAAATGGTGCTGCAAATAATGCACTAGCATACAGGAAAGATAGACCATTCATTCCAAACAGGGTTATATTATGAGTTCTGAATTCATCCGAAGAGTCTTTCTGAAGCTACATCCTGCTACCAAACAAACACATGAAACAAATGCATTGACCCTAGCAAAATTATGTGTGCACGACACAACGAATCTTTCTGAAGCTGATGCCCAGAAGCTTCAAAGCCATCACTCTAGTCATCATCAGAGTCTAAGATGATTTGATTGACAGGATGTCCTCTACTAGATGCTGCTCCTCCCTGAACTGGTGTACAGTGGTTCAACATCAAAAACTGAAACCTGAACAAGAACAAGTAAAAAAGTAGATAAAAGCAGGCACTCGTATATACTACAAACAATTTGAGAAGTAACAAGTATATTAAGGGGTGTTTAGTTCACCAAAATTTCACCAACCACCCGTCACATCAAACTTCAGACACTAATTAGGAGTATTAAATGTGGATTAATGACAAAACCCATTCCACAACCCCTACCTTAATTTTGGAGACGAATCTAACGAGCATAATTATGTCATGGTTAGACAATGTCGTGCTACATTAAACAATCTCTAATGATGGATTAATTAGACTCAACGGATTCGTCTCGGAATTTCCAGTCCATTCATGTAATTAGTTTTTATAATTAGTCTATGTTTACTACCTCTAATAGACCTTGAAAGTGACACCCAAAATTTCTCACAAACTAGTTCAATATTCAATGTTTTTCTAATTTAACATAGGATTTCTTTCACAGATGCCCCAAACAAATCGCATCAAATATAGAGAGCACAAAAAGGGAAAGAGCTTACCATATGTCAAGTTGACTCAAGTAGGTTAAAACACCTACTACCTTTTTATTAACCTTTCCACTTTGTAGTCTCACTATCTTCAGATGTTTACAAATCGTACATGAAACCTTTGATGCCTTCCTTCCTTTCATTTCTACTTTCCACCCACCACCCTGCGGAAAGTAGACATGTTGCTAGGATCAAGAGTAACCAAACTCATCATGTAGTATTTCCATTTCACAACCATCTTCTATATAGAAAATATATACTACCATGCAGAGCAGTTGAAGTGTAAGCTCCTCCAAAACTGGTGATTGTCGTAGCGTAGCTGCGAGGGCACACTTATCGGGCACACACCAGTGTTCATTGAGAAACAAAGTCTTCAAGTTGATAAATGTTGGGCACGATATAAAATAACTCGTGAAAGTAGGCTGGTCACACAATCATGATAGTAGTGATGAATGTTTTTTTCCGAACAAAGAACAAGAAAGCTAATGGTGATCGAAAATGTAAGCATACAATGTTGACAATAGATATCAGCTCCAAACATTTAGCTTCTGATAAGTCTTGCAGGATGTTGGTATCAACATGACTGCTACAGTAGTCTCTTCCACTTTTTCCCAGCTCGACAACTGCATCCACTAAAGAGGGCATTCTATCAAGCACAGGAATCTTGCCATTATTAACTTCAAGACGCAGGGAAACAAGATTCGGCGAATCAACACGAATGTGAACACTGCGACAGAACTTGCTTGCAAGGATGCTTAGATGCTTTAAGGAGCGGGATGAAATCTTTGTAGCACACGATAAGTCACAACAGAAAATCTTGAGTACTTCCAATGCTGGGCAACTCGAGAAATCAAGGAATCTGTCATCGAACTTGATGAAGGAAAGCTCCAGACACCTTAGGAACAGGGTTCGAGGCGAAAACCATGCACCTCAATACAAACCTCCTCGGCATCCCTAGAAATTTGGAGGCCCAAAAACTCAGCTTCACAACTAAGAACATGCTTGATCCAGATAATTAAGTGGTCCATGTGGTCCAATTCCTCGCCATCCTCTTCAATGTCAGGAAGGTCAATCACGCATCTACGGATAGGTATGCGATAACGAAGGAGAAGCAGATTGTACACGAATTTCTGCATCCTCTCCATGGCAAAAAGATGAAATGGTTCAATGCCACCAAACCATGAAATGCGCAGGTAAGGGGCACTCTTCCAGAGGTGGCGCCAGCGACGGCCAAGCACACACGTCTGCACAGCATCTTGCACTAGCAAGAAGAATCATATGAAGGAGCTCATCTAGGAGGGCGTCAATGGATTCGACGAAAAGTCCCGAAGATGACAAACTGCCGTTATCCACCACCTTTCTCTTCGGACGCACACCATCCGTAAGGTAGACAGCGTCAGGACTGTGAGCAAAGAAACTGTCAGGAAGCATAATGGTTGTGAGAACAACTTAGCATTTGACCATGAATGCAGACATGCAGGGATCCACAGGCTACGGGTAAAGCATAGCGTCAACATTTACAGCCCATTCAGACCAGCATTGCAACTTACTATATGTCAGTGGAATTGGATCATGCAGCAACACATGAATGAACAGATTAATTAATTAATAACTATGTGAATGAGCAAATGAGCACAAAAAAAGCAAGGTAGTTTATGTTGCACAACTCTTCTGTGTATTCGAGAGAAAAAAAGTACTATGTCAATGAGCACAAGCAATGATGGCAACGTATCTAATGCAAACCAGCTTCGTGTGAAACAGAGTGAATCTGGCAGGATAACAAAGTGAATGCAAACCGTACGACACAACAATAAGATCCAACCGCCGATTAACACTAACAAACAGATCTTTCAAGATTCAACCCTACGATGCAGGTACCTGAACGACTGTACTAGCAACTGATCAGTAAATATATGGGAGCATGCAGCTATAAACAGCAGGAAGCAATAGATCTGATAAGGAAATGCATCAAACATTCAGCTATAAACAACAGGCACCAACAAATCATTACTCCACGAATCCGAAGTTGGGAACAACCAACTCACGCGGATCAGCAGAAACACTAGAGCTCACCGGAATCAGCCGGCAATACCTCGTAGCTACCGAAGAAGACCGACACCGGAGAGATAGATCTAGGCTACAAGAATGTTCAACTATTCAAGGTGGCGGTATTCCGCGCTCGCCTAGGCGCGCATCGCAGCTCAGCGGAGGGGTACTGCGGCGCCTAGGTGGTTAGGCAGTCACTAGGCGACCCGTGGTAGCTGCGGATGTAGGGGACGGGCGGCGCGGAGGAGGCAGCAGGGGCTGGCGGCGGGGTTGAATGAGGAGCAGGGTAAACAGCAGAGAATGCATGGAGATTCTATAAATGTCATTGCCTGTAAATCCCAAGTCACCAAACCACTGTAACTGTGAAATCCTCACTATTCCTGCTACAGTCAACAAAGTCATATTAGTACGTAGTATATTGCTGTTCACCTACAGAGTAGACTCATCTGAGAGAGAGAGAGATGGAAACAATCATCTAATTCACGATCACGAATCCATGCACGATGAAACTCACGATCACTAAATTGGCGGTGCCGGCAATGGATCATGCGTAACCTAGTCTGTGCGCATCCCAGTCGGTGTTGCACAGGAGGCATGCAGGGTGGATGATGCGTAACCGAGCTGTTATAGGTGACGCGCCGAATCGACAACAACCGGTCGGTGTTGCAGCATGAAGGTGCGTAACCGAGTCTGTGCGGATTCAGGTTACTCAGCTTTGATATAACCGAGTTCGTGCGTAACCAGTCGGTGTTGCAGCATGACTTACTATGCGGAGCCTATTTGTGAGCGTGCGTATCCCGGTTACTCAGCTTTGATACAATTGAATTCTTCCTTTTGATCTAAGAGAGAGAGAGAGAGAAAGAGACTGTTGGTGTTTCGTAGCGCCGTCATCTTAAGAACAAATCTGGGACCCATCCTTAGTGACAACACCAAGAAACGCCTTGTAGGCACCTCTCAATGTCACAACTAATGACGCCAGGATAGCGTGAACATCGAGACTTGCCAAAGGTTAATCTAAACGATCAAGAACGAATCCTCAAGCGCATAGATAAACCATTGTAGCATTTCCCCAAGGAAGGAGAGTATTCCAAGGGTATCGTATCCGTGGAAGGCAATGGCGGATATCTTAGACTTATGCTTTTGCTCTGAATGTAAACCAAGAGATAGATATAGGAAACAACACACTCAAAGATAGGGGTAAGATAAAAAATATAAGGGTAGTGCGACACACACACTCAGGTCTACCTCTACTCTAGCACACTACGGCTTAGGGGAACATACGAGTTAGCTCTAGGTTCTAATGTACTAAACATACAAATCTAGAAGATACAGGAGATGGGCATGAGTATTGCATGAGAGAGATAAGGTTCAGCACCTAGGTACAAACGGGGAGCTAGCCCGCGACGACCAGCACTTTGCGAAACTAGACTTTAGACTCCTACAGCTGGTACCCCAGCGCGGAGGTTGCCCAAGGATCCAACAGGGCTATCACTACCTGCGGACCGACCTCTATCGTTACGGGGGCTATGCTCATCACTATCATAGCCAGACAACCCAGGCACCATGCCTACGTTGCTGCTAGACTCCAGCCGGCCCGGGCTATTGTGACCCAGGGTGAGAGCCACCAGAAGACTGGTCAACTAGACTGAGTACCGTAGCTTGAACACAGACCTCATGCAACACTCTCATGCCATCTAATAAGATCAACTAAGGCTAGACATACAAACAGATACGAACTCTCTTATGTCTAATCAATAAGATCAAAGGGTCGTGTTCGTGAAGAACACGAGCCTCTAACTTATGAACAAACACATAAGGAAGGAGTTTATCACCCTTCAAATGGATCAAAAGGTAGTGTTCACGAAGAACACAAGCCTCTAAATGATGAACAGAGGATGAACTCAAGAACATATCAAGCATATGATCTACCATGACTTTATATGAAATAGCTGAATAACTGAAGTAGATCAAAGTCATACAATGAAATAAAGATAAAAGAGAACGCATACCTAGACTCCAAAGAAGACTTGGAAACTGAATAAGAGCTACTCTAACCTACCCCCTAGCCTTGGAAACTAAAAGTGAGAGGAGAATGAGAGAGTGATGTGTGGGAAATGGGGGCCCCTCCCTTCTATTTATAGACAAGGACTAGGCTTGCTCGGAGGCTCAAAGTGCTCCAAAACACCCCGGGATGCAGCAAGTGACCAATGAGGAGCAACCACATGTAGGGACCAGATGGGCGCCCAATAGGTCGGTTCGGCCGATCCTAGGATCAGCCGCACCCCTAGGGTGGCCCCACCTGGTGTGCTTCCTCTGGTTGGCCGCCTTGTGAGCCCTCTGATCCACCCCCGGTGCATGGCTTGATTTGGTATCCGAGGTGGACCCTTTGATCCATGTGAAGTCCATGTGGCGTCCTCTGATTCGTCAGTGAGTGCCTCCCCTAGATCGATGATGTGGAATGCCATGTTTCCCTTGGTGGCAGCCACCTCCTCAGCTGAGTTGGCATGGGTTCTTCATAGAAGGTGGGTTTCCATCTCTTTTTAGGGGTAAATCACCTACATACAAATAATCTCCAAGGACAAGTGAAACTACATTATTCAAACCAAAATGCTAGTAAATAATGCATATGCCTCCATTTATGTGAGAATATTAAGGGTTGGAAATGGTGAATTTCTACCATCAACAGAGACGCAGGTTGGACACGATCACACACGACAGGCCGTGCTCATAGTAAGTCATAACTAACCTGGACCATCTCGCGCGTAACCGAATCGTAGGAGCCATGGACCATGCATAACCCAGTAGGTCGTACAGCTGCCGCCCGGCCTCAGAAGTAAGCTGGACCCGCTGCCGATACGCACAATCAATCCATGACACGCCACGCATGCAGCACGCGGTGCTTCAGCCTAGGTTACGCGGCTTGCTGCCATGTCAAGCACAATACACCATTCTCATGCGTAACCGTCTGAGTTCCGGTTATGCATGCTTGAACACGACCCGAGGTCTGTACCGCACATAACAAAAGCTATCTACCAGATTACGTTCCTTTTTTTGAGCTGATGATTACCACGTTTTTGTGGGATTTTCGGGATATCCGTTTAATGAATGCTAACTATAGTATATATCCATTTTGGTCGACCTGAAAGTTCAGATCACGAAAGCGGAGGAGGAATAGGTTTTTGCTCATGTCGGCCGTGGTGGGAAAATCGTCTACTAATGGACGTCCAAGTGTCCCTCATCTTGACAAGCAAGGCGCATTGGACGGCAATGCGACGCCGACGACACAGAGTTCCGACGGCAAATCAACGGTGACTTCCGATGGCAAATCACAGTCGATGACTACATCAAGGAAGCGGCCTCCTAGCGTAGAAATTTTAGCACCTGCGACCAGCAGCGTCCATCCTCGGAGATGGCGGCCCAACAACTTCAACTCCGGTGGCCCATTGTCGTCTGCTGATGGACGTCCAAGTGTCCCTCATCTTGACAAGAAAGGCGCAGTGGACGGCAATGCGACGACATAGAGTTCCGACGGCAAATCAACAGTGACTTCCGATGGCAAATCACAGTCGACGACGAAGTCGAGGAAGCGGCCTCCTAGCGAAGAAAAGGTAGCACCTCCGACTGGCAGCGGCCATCATCGGAGACGGCGGCTCAACTTCAACTTCGATGGCCCATTGTCGTCTACTCCGGAGGTATGTAACACACCATCCAGATTCCATACGACGCACTACCTAGGCCTGCACAGCACGCTTATTGATTACTCTCTCTCCGTGACCAGATACGACCAACGATCACCATTACTCCTAGGGATGGAATTTCCATAGCGCCTTTGCGACATGCGCGTGTTGTGAGCGAACGCTCAGGAGAAAGAAAGGAAAGCCTAAGGTCATTCGCATTTGAGTGCTTGCTACACATGCCTAATATATCCCTAGATCGTGCCCTGCTGATGTCTCTTGTCAACAAGTATGAGCCAGATAAAAAAGCTTTCAGAATTGGTGACAAGCTGGTCTGGTTGATGCCATCAGATGTGAAGGATATAGTGGGTCTACCAATCGAAGGAAATGAGGACAAGATGGATGGCAACTACAATGAAGTTCTGCTTACCCAACACGGAAGTGCAAAGAAGAAATTAGAACTGATAGAAATTGTAGAAAGGCTCCTACGAAGTGATGGTCCTGGAGATACATTCTTCCTTCGTGACTTTTTCCTGTACTACCACAAGGTGTTGTTTGCACCCGTTATGGATCCATGTATTCCAGTCAACGTCTTGCAGCTAGTGGAGAAAGTGGAAGAGATACCTTCCATGAACTGGGGTGTTTACATGCTCAGTCATCTGCACAATTGTATTGCTACATTCAGAAAAGGAGTGAGAGAAGAACTTGGAAAGACGCGTGTCCTTCAGGGAAACCTACTATTTCTGCAGGTATGCATTTTTAAAATTCAGATCGATCTGATGAAATTTAACTTCAGTTCTTGATAATTATGCAGCTTCGGTACTTTGAACATGTCCATGAGGGACCAAACGACCTCTATCCTAAACGACATCAATACCCCCTATTGAGATATTGGACAAAACAATCGGCCGAGGTGAGACTCAACTCAAAATGTGATCTGTATATAGACACGAAGGTGAATTCCTTGATTTGTTAGTCTTGCTGTCCATGCATGGTGGTTCCAATTATTTTCTCTGTGTTTGAGACGACCCTCGTTTTTCAGTTCCCTTCTTACGAGATTTTCGAGAAGCTTCCAAACTACCGTGAGGAACCAAAAACCACTGAAGAGGTGACCAGTAATGTGTATTGCGACAGATCAATCCATGGCACTTGTCCACAAGGCCCGTCACTTTTCGCCTCAACCAACGATTCCGCACCTCATAAAAATGTCAGCACAGACCACCTCCATTCCAACCAGTTTACACTAGATTTTGTACCATGATTCACTTCTTTGAATTGTTTTTACAGGACAATGATTTCATTCGCATACTAAGCCAGATTGCTTCAGATCTACATCAGGAGCAGAAACACATGTCAAGAGCAGTTGCAATATGTTTTTCACAATTGTATTGTTGTTATTTAATAATAAGTTTTCACTTAACCTATTGCTGTTAGTAGGGCATCCTAAAACTGTCTGAACACCTCATCGCCAACAGTGGAACCCATAGATACACTGGAAGCAAATGCCAAGTAAATGCCACTAATTCGTCAGAATATATAAAAAAATCTTTGGAATTGTGGATTATCTTGAAAGAACAATTTTTTACAGGAGAATACCAATGAGTGCATGCAGAAACCCACAGACGTGCACAATGCTGGAGCATTTGTCCGTGCAGCTGATGATGACTATATACTCACTGAGGAGGACAAGGTGGTTTTAAGCTTTATCGCAAATAGCGATAAAAATGATATTGTCATTGACATCAATGGCCTTCAAATTCCGGTGGAAAGCCTATTGCCTAATGCCACTGGTTGTAAAGAATGGATCTCACTTGATGATGGTTGGGTGTTTGGTGATGTGAGCATACTTTGATTTATTTTAATTTAATGGGTTTCATTTGATCTTGTGTACTTAACCTTCTACTACCTATCACGAGATACTGTCCTTTAATATATCATTGGTTGTCACAGGTAATTGATGCGTATGCTTTTGAAGCTAATATAGGTAACAAAGATGTGGCGTACATCAACACCTATATTACCCATCACGAGCTCCTACGATGTAATTCAGTAATGCCGATCATAGGAGAATACTTCTTCAAAAACAATCTATGGTGTGTATACTTTCATTTTTCTACAAACTTTTCTCTAATATTTTTTCGCACATATTACTCGTGGTAAAAAATAAAATTAACTGCGTAACCTTTATCATAGGTGTTTATTCCTTTACACGTTAGAGGTAGTCACTGGATTCTTGTTGTGTTCAATATTAGCGACACAAGGGTGCAAATCCTCGATCCATTAGCGCACGAGGGGTCGTGGGATTGCCAAAAGGAATCATCATTGGTGAGCACACACGCACGCACGCGCTCACACACACAGTTGTAGCTAAGGCCTACATGTATCTCTTGTTGCAGATAGAATCAATACAGAATTGCATTGAAGCTTTTATAAAGGACTGACCTAATAATGTCGGATGGATTGATGTCAAGTCGTGGCGGATTGTTCGTTTGAAGAACTTACCTAAACAATATGATAGGTATGCCATGCTGTCTTGAAACAACGCGATAGTTACCACGTATTTACCAATAAGTAGCCTAACAAGACAAAATTTTGCAGCTCGTCATGTGCTGTTTACATCATTAAATACATGATGCATTGGAATGGACATTCTCTTAGTGAGTCACCCACCCAGGTATAGATAAAGTCATTCCAGCATTACATAAATATATTTTTCCTAGGAATACATATATTGTGTTGTTTGAGACTAAGGTTTTGTGGACATTTTTTATGTTGAAATGTTAGGATGAAATGAAAGTATTCCGGAAGAAGATATACTGTAGGTTGATACTCTCCAAACACAACAAGATCCGAAGACCATAGAATAGACCGCCTAATCGATCTGGTTGCAACTTATATTTCCACACAGGGCAAACAGGAAGCTGATGCCGAATGCCCAACAGAAGACAAATGCCAATGAAGTGCAACAAGACGAATCTTATTTTTTCCACAAAGAGAAATGAACTAGAGGCCCAGATGGGAAAAATTATAAAAGCCATGCCAACATCACTACGTAATCTTCTCTTGTACTGTAGACACAAAGATGTCTCTGCACCACTGTGCATCTTTCGTCATCTCCGAATTTTTATATTGGTGCTGCCCCATATAGAGTTTTTTTAACCTTTCGAGGAACCTAATACAATGCGTTTGTGTTTGCAGTTGTCTCGTATAGTAATCTCAAATCTCCATTGATTTGTGGACGTCATAAAGGAATGTGATTCAATACTGGCAGTTGCCATGCAACTGAGCAGCAATCCGGTTTTAAATTACAAACTTGCAACATGCACGATCGATATCGTGTGGGCGCGTGCACGGGTGATGACAATCCCCATCACGCTAGGAGAAGTTCACGCGGGAAGTCTAGGTGAAAAGCTTTCTTTCTTGCATGCATGCTAATGTGGACAAAAGATATGTCATTCAAATGAAATGTTATTCCGAATTTTAAAAAATCTATAAATAAAATGTCAGAACAAGATCATATTATAGCCAAAACAAGTTTGTATGCCATCTTGAACAAACTAATAAAGTGCCAGAATAAATATTATCTGTAAATTTTTAAAGATCAAAACAAGTCATTATTATATGCAGAACAAGTTTGTATGTCATCACGAACAAAACAAATGTAGTGTCAAAACAAATCAGAACAAGGGTCAGAACAAGTTATTTTTATAAGATTATTATTATGGCCAGAACAACTTTGTTTGTCATCTCGAACAAACAAACAGAACAAATCAGAACAACTGTCAGAACAAGTTAAATATGGCATAGTAACTTTCTCATAGTAAACAAATAATTGAACACCTAAAAATGATTATCTAGTTAAAAATGTCAAGATGAACAAAACTCCTATAAACAATAAATGGAACACTAAACTATTTCAAGTATTATAAATACAAAGAATGAAAAGATAAACACTATCTATTTTTTCAAAATGCACTCAAAATAAAATTGAACTCATAACTTAGTAATTTCTTTTTTTGCCAATAATCAGTATTCCCCGTGTCGTTTCGAAATTTGGATGTGCACGTTCATATAAAAACACGATTAAATAGAACACAACTGCATATATAAATGATATCCTCTTTTAGGCACATATATGATTGGCGACATGACCAGGTGTTAAATTTTTAATAAGGTTCACAGGCTGAATAGAGTATGATCACGAGGCTTCATTGATTCACAGGCTGTACCTCCCTCTTGTTCCGGGCTGGAAGACTCCTTTGTATGAGAACACAGAAAATTATGAGAAGAGAAACATATGCCTATATGATAAAGGAAGAAACTACCGGATACATGAGATTTTTTTAGTTGAGAAATCAGTGTTGCAGCTCAAACGAAGAAACTTCTGTGCTCTATGTATTTGCGCAAAAAAAGCCCGTAGCAACGCACGGGCACATTCCAAGTGCTAAACTAAATGACAACTATCTGAGGCAGCTTGGGTTACGCAGGTTCGACACGAACCTCTCCGTGTTCCGCGCCAACCGCGATGCTGCTGTGTGCGTAACCTAAGCTGACTAGTAGTATTACTCCTATCCTACCACGCCGGATAGAAGAAGGAGAGAGAAATGTCATACTCCAGCCAGTTGCCCGGTTTAGGGAGGAGTATTCTCAAGGAGGAGTAGCAGACTTTCCAGTTTCCACCACGCCGCCCGCTGCCCTGTGCGCAGTCGCTGCCAGCCCGACATCGAGGCCACAAAGATGGATCCACCCTAGATACTCCAGCTGGCAGCCGCTGGGAACCAGCTCCCCACATCCCTATAGCTCCACCGCCCACTTCATTTGCGCCGCCACCCGTGAAACCCAATCCGTCTCGTCCTCAAATCTCGCAGGCGGAGCTTGGCATCCACCCGCCACCAGTGGAATGCCTGCGGGTAAATCGCACAAGGGAGCGCCGGCCGGTGCTTCGGTGACCGGAGGCGACCGCATTGGTGCCTTCCCGGATGACATCCTGCACTGTGTCCTCTCCTTCCTCCCCGCGGTGCAGGCCGTGCAGACCTACGTGCTTGCCCGGTGCTGGCTCAACCTCTGGAAGTACGTCACTGGCCTGCGCATTGTCGGCACCGATGGCAAGGCCCCGGCCCCATATGCAGACATCTTGGAGTTTGTGGACAGCCTACTCGTCCTCCGTAAACCTTCGCTTCTCGAGACATTTGAGGTCAGTGTCGTCGGAAACGACACCGTTGACATTCAGCGCATCAGGCTTTGGGTCCAATATGCATTGCAGTTCAAAGTCCAGAACCTCTTGCTCAACATCCAATTCAGAACACATAGAATTTGGTCTTTTTGGCCGGAGGACCCACACTTCGCCTCCAGGTATCTGACTTTTCTAGTGCTTCGCGGAATACTATTGAACCGTGAGTTTCTTGACTTTTCGAGATGTCCCACACTGCAACATCTAGAGATCGAAGATTGCAGCTTCATTGATACACAAGTTATCTCATCACAGTCCTTAAAACATCTAAGCATCAAAACAGGATGTTTCAACAACAATTTTTGCACTCGAATCCGTGCCACCAATCTTGCTTTTCTGGGGCTATAAGCCTATTATGGCAGCACTCCTTTACTCGAGAGAATGCCCATGTTGGTTTCAGCAAGCGTTGGGATGCTAGGGACCTGTAAAGTCTGGTGCAGGTCCAGCCATTCCAACTATGGGGACTGTGGTGACGAGAGCTGCGGATGTTCCATAAAGGATGATAGCACAACCATCATTTTGCGTGGTATATAAAAAGCAAAGACTTTAGTGTTGGGCACTAATTGTAAATTGGTATGCTTACTCCTCAAATCATTAAATTCATGGTCTAATTGTTTCAAATATAAATGCATTATTGATCTATCTAGTCGCTATCTGTCCAGTTTATCTTCAGAAGGGACTTGAAATGGTGCCCTACCTTTAGTCGATCAAAGGTTCTGGTCCTCACAGAATGGTGTGTGCGTGATGTACATGGACTAGCATGCATTCTTGAACATTCACCAGTTTTACAGGACCTTTATTTCCATATATTTTTTAAGGTAAAGCATTTCTAAATGGACAAATATTGCATATACACCTTTATTTATCTAGGTTACTGATCTTGGGAAACTCTTTTATTATACTGCAGCCGCAAGGATGTAATGTGAAAATGAAAGGAAGGATCAACCCAAAGGAGGTACCACCCATTATTTCATCTCATATCAAGAGAGTTGAAGTCGTATGTGGAGTGATCGACGAAAGACTTATTGAATTTTTCAAGTTCCTCAGAGGAACACTTAACATCAGTATGTTAGCTAACAACACTCTCGTGCCTTTAACACTTATACATGTGGGCCAAACAAAAAAAAATTCAAACTGGAAGTAAATGAAGAAATGTCATATTGTTTGTTAAGGTATTGATTTGGATGTACCAAATAAATTTGGAAATGACACTTCAGAACCCTGAATCTTGAACATGTTTTTACCTTCACCATCTTATGAAAGTAACTATGTGCTATGCAAGGATTCAAATAGACGATGCAATATCCAAAACATTTTTCTGTTTTGCTACTTTCACTTATTTATCACCTTTGATAGCCCCCTTATCAGGCTAAATCTACATCAAACGAATATCTTGATTTCCTTGCTAGCCGCTTTTGTAGTGTAAATACTAGGAGATAATACTTCAAAACTAATGGAATACTAGCTCCATCTATAAATATATTTAGAATTTTGTATTAGCATGTTTTACTTAAAATTTATGCAGAATGTACAAAGATACTTATTTAGGTGAAACTGGTCGTTGCATTTCAAAGGATTCCCAGTGTCCTGATGATGTCTCGAAGAGAGGATGGAATTGATTAAAAGCTTATATTATCATTGTTGCATTTGAGATGTACCTCACTCTAGCTTTGGAATACCCTGAATACCAAAGTTTGGTCAGTGAGATAGTTTATACATTAGTTCTTTACAGTACCTCAAGTTTACTTACCTTTTTTCCGACTTCTCAATGATTTCTCAGATGATGACATTGGCAGCTTGTTTATCTTTACAGGTTTTATTTACTGGTGTATTACATGGGAAGGCTAAGGTCAGTCTCTGTGCAAGTTTCATTGCATAGTTATCTAACCAACCGGTTACATGAAACGGTCATGCATGCAACTCAGTATTGTGACATGTAAATTGCCGGGCAATGATGTGTGGAGCCGAAATGTTGGGAGTTTTCATAACTTGTCGGTTCATGTATCATGTATGCCAGTAAAATATGTATGATGGGGATGCACAAACATTACAAACTGATATAAGTACTATTATATTATTTCAATTGCTCGCACTTCATCTGTTCTACTAGAGGAAAATTTTAGAATGGTGAAGCATGTGCGGACAATGCTGGAGGTTATAGGTATAGGCAAAATCGACACGACTGGCGCCATCCGGGGCGGATCCAGCGTGGGCGCAGGGTGTCCATTGGAGCATCCTGAAGCTCCTCTAAATTTTCAGCTATGGATGAATAGAAGGGGAGGAAAATGAGCTACCCTCCTTCATGCTGCAACACCGACTGGGTGGTGTCGTTTCATCGCGTAACCTGCATCCGGTCGTGTCGATCCTGCGTGTCACCTGCACCAGCTTCGGCGACGCACCATCAGTTCTGCATGGCGTGTGCAACACTAAGTGGGTTACGCACAGTGTCGGTTACGCAGCGTCCGTGCCGCTTGATGCAACACCGACTTGGTTGCATGGTGGAACACTGACTGGGTTACGCAGAGTGTCGGTTACGCAAAAATCACGCTATATCCTCTGTCGTGTCGTTTCATCACGTAACCTTGAGCTGATAAGGTTATGCAAAACCCAAATGCTAAATGGAGAGGCCTCCAAGGTTACTTCCTGTGACACACAAGTTACTTCCCGCGACCAAAAGTTACTTCCCACGACAAAAAAGTTACTTCTCGCGACACAAAGTTACTTCCTCCTGTGTGCTTCTTTCTGTTGAGAGAAGTAATTTTGTGTCCCAGGAAGTAAACTGGGAGGGCTCTCCATGTATGACTAAAAGTTACTTCCTCCTGTGTACTTTTTTTGTTTAGGGAAGTAATTTTGTGTCGCAGGAAGTAACTTCGGAAGACTCTTTATGTAAGACTAAATAGAGAGACCTCTCCGTGGATGGTGCCCTGGATGCCGGCTTCTTGGCAACACACCCTGAAGGCCCCAAAACAGATCAACTTTATATGGCACTCCCTCCATTCTCTTTTGATAGGAATACCCCGTATTTCCAAAAATTAGATTTTTACAAATGATAGTCCTATTTGCCATTGGTGTGGGCCGTGGCAATAAATGGCACAGATAACAATGAGTATCACGAGTAGAATGCCATTTGACAGAAGAGAAGTTTAAGACTACTGGCTGCATGGTGCAAGACTGGCTGGGCTACGCACGGGGTCTGTTACGCAAATCGGTCGTGTCGATCCTGCGCGTCACCTGCATCTGGTCGTGTCGGCTCTGCGCATCACCTCAGCTCGGTTATGCACGGTTCGGCTACGCACCATCTGTTCTGCAAGGCGTGTGCAACACCGACTGGGTCGTGTCGATTCAGCGTGTACGCACCGTCCGTGCTGCTTGATGCAACACAACCGGTTCCAGATGTATGCGTAACCTGAACCCGCTCGTACCCGCATGGACTCGGTTACGCACCTTGATGCTGCAACACCGACTGGGTGGTGCCGATTCGGCACGTAACCTGCATCCAGTCGTGTTGATCCTGCGCGTCACCTACACTGCACCAGCTCCGGTTATGCACGATTCGGCTATGCACCTTCCGTTCTTCATGGTGTGGCGCGTAATAACATAAGAAATAGGCTTCAGTTGTACTCCGTATGCGTAACCTACACCCACTAGGTTATGCACCATCAGTGCTGCTTCATGCATATGGCAACTACGATGGGGTAACGCACAGACTCGGTTACGCACCATTCAGGCAACACCGACTCGCAGGTGCAGGCAGCACTGATAGTGCGTAACCGAGCGGGGGTAGGTTACTCGTAGGATCGACAAGACCGGATGCATCAGGGATGGTTACGCCGAATCGGTGATCGGCTGGGTGCAGGTTATGCCGGTCTGGGTTATTTCCTATTTTTATTTGTATTAGCAGTGAATATAAAACAGCAAAAATATAAAAGGGTGCAAAGGAACTAATATAATATAGATGCATGCATGCATCTATCCGATCCAAAACAGGGTTAACATATATATATTATGAATTCTGAATTCATCCGAAGGCACTAGATTGATCTTCTCCATTCCCGTTATTACTACTACTGCTAGTACTAGACAAGAGGCCGGCCATTTCGTCTCCACCAGCAAACTAACTGCTGCATCATATCATCAGCCAGTAGCGCAGCGGCGTGGGATCTGGTTGGGTGGCCCATGTTGCACACACCTTCCTTGACCTGGTGTTTATTATTTGCACGATCTCCCGACCCAGAGATTACTACTCGTCATCGCTGCCAGTATTATATTATTGCGAGACAAGAAAAGGCAACCAAGTTAGAGGTAGCAGAAGCACACTCGTCGAATTATATACACGACGACGGAGTATATATGTATATTATTAGCACCTGCCATACTGGAGGGATCGTCTTCGTCAACCTCAACGGATGGAGCATCAGGAGCTGTAGGTGGATCGTGCAAGATGTACTGATCCGCCGAGATGTCGTCATCGTCTTCCTTCTACATCGCACCAATTGCAGCCAGAACATCCAAAAGTTCCTTCTCCAACTCACTCATCCACTGCGTGTGCCCATGCATGAAGAACAAGAAAATGAGGAGATGGAAATTAAAATAATTAAACTGCGCAGAGTGTAGTGCGGGAGGAACACCACCAGATCATGCATCCCACCAGTATACGTACGTACCTCACTGTCGTCTTCATGCACAGGCGGTTCTTTGATGGTGGGATGAGCAGGAGCGGCCGGCTCATCAAACAGTAGACGCTTGGTGGTGGGCGGCGGCGGCGACGTGTCCATCGTCTGCAGACGCTTGGCCGGGGAACTTACATCATCAGTATCAGAAGTCTCAGGTCGGCGCTTCGAAGGTGTTTGCCTAGACCTGGAGGCACCAACAACCACCTCTTCTGGCGCTGCTGGTGTAGTCATAAGTACTACTGTACTACGACGACTATACTACCTGCATCCGCTGGGAAAACCACTAATTGTTTCTAGTAAAACTACAGTAAAATCAGACGCTACAGTATGAATAAATAATGGACCAACACACCTCCCGGTCCCTGTTTATATAGCTACTGCAGTGAAAGGGCCAACGGAATCTTGGAGAGAGATGGAAATGATCGTCTCATTAGGAAAGCCTCCGTACACCATGAAATGCACGATCGCGAAATTGCCGGGATAGTGCGCACGCGCACATATACCTACAGAGGAACGCTCCTTGGTGGCAGAAAACGGCGGCCGGTGTCGATCCTGCGTAACCTGACCCAGACGGTTACGTGTGAGGCACTTAGGAATGCGGGGTCTCGGTTACGCTATGAGGATCGCTGCTTGGTGCAAAGACTAATTTAAACGAATCCATAATAACCTGCAGGGGTGGACCTATGTTATGCTGAGCGAGGGCTCACTCAAATTCTATAAATCAAGCTAATTTACAAAAATTCTCTATATAAAATCTTAATAAATTTCTGTATTCTCAAGGTGTGCCCTCGCTCAAATTGTGCTATAGGTCCGCCCCTGATAACCTGCCTTTCCAATCAGCACTTAACCAGTTTCAACCAGTGGTTGCTGCATAGGGCAACTACGACTGGGTAATGCACTGACTCGGTTACGCACCATTCAGGCAACACTGACTCGCAGGTGCAGTCACCACTGATAGTGCGTAACCGAACGGGTGTAGGTTACTCACCTATCACGGGGTGCTGGTGATAGGCGCACCCCGTAACGCAGTTGGTGTTCCCAGAACAATGCTGCAACCGTCGGTTCACCTTTTGCCTCCATCCCCGCGTCTCCGCTAGGAGCTGATTTCTACCATTTGTGCCCACGCAGAAGAAGCAGGTGAGATCAGATGTGGACAGGTCGTCCTGGACGATTTCATAGCAAGACGCGAATGTGGGAGACGATTTCATAGACAGCGTGACCTCGACCCTCGCGCGCGTGTAACTTCTCAGACGAATGAGCTCTGGACTGCAGAATAATTTCTAATAGTGAAATATAGTCATAGGAATATGTTATTTTTTGGCAAAAAAGATCGAGAACATCGTCTGGGTGAAAGAACGGAAATCAACATGCATGCATAGTAGGGATCTATTAGATCTAGATCGTTGACGCCCCCAGCTCTCCTGCAGCTTATCCCAGAGCTTGTCGTTGGCCTTCCCCTCCTGTTGAAGGATTCTTTCCAGACTCTCAACCATTGAGAGGAGATGAGCCGTGTAGACTTGGATGTACGTGTTAACAGGCGGATCCACCCACTCTGTGTAGCCACAGTCATCCACCTGTAGGAAGAGACAAGACGCAAGTCAAGGCAAGTGCATGCCGATCAATCCGGTGTACTAAACGAAAGATGCATGGAAGAGTACTGTGTTATTAGAAGAAATTAAGCTTCGAGAACTTTCCATGAAGCGAGGGCAGCGGAAGAAACGGCACCCCCCATCGATGTAGCCGACGTAAGTTTGGACGATGGCGTCCTCCTGGTGTATGCATTGAGGCCAAGGATGCGGTCAGTGAGGGTAGTCTCGAAGAGGATTGTTGTCGGTGTAGTAATGCCTACGGCTGATTACTGCTTGGGGTGGGGGCGGACGTGGTTTGCTAGGACCGCCCCATTCCACAGCTTTCCCTCCCATTGTCTCCTTGCTCTCCTCAGAGGAGCTGCTCAAAGGCTGGGGGCGCAGCTTCTTTGGCATTCCGTTATTTGCGATAGCACGGGGACCAACCGCGATATCTTTTTTCTTTTCTTCTCTCACGAGAGGGAATGGGGGTTTGCCTCTTACTATTAACAACAACCCCCGGTACTTGAGGGCCGAGGTTATTGCCGCCAAAATAATAATAATAATAATAATAATAATAATAATAATAATACTAATAATAATAATAATAATAATAATAATAATAATAATAATAATAATAATAATAATAATAATAATAATAATAATAATAATAATAATAACAACAACAACAATAGCGTGGCAGTCGCGCGCGCAATCCGACGTCGAAGCCGCCATGCTTGGAATGTAATCTGCTGCTCGGCTGGTGTTATGGAAGGAGATTGCTACATGGTTTTGCCGATCAACATGAGATGTTGCGGCGAGCCAGAAGAGCAAACCATTTATTAGAAACCCCGGAACGGCCGTGCTTGGCGTCTCCTCCATCCGACAATTTCGGGATCATGCTTTCATTTCACGTTGTGCTTTTAAAAATATCTAAACCTGCGCCTAGTTGGTCAAGCACGATCCATGGTGCGTAACCTGCACCACAAGGTTACGCACGATCCTTTAGGGTTGACGACAGTGACCACAGCATGGATCCAAACTCCATTTTGTTACTCGACTCGAGTGAGAGTAATCATATCTTTGCCCGCCTTTAATACTAATTCAAGTATCAATAATTAATTAACACTAATTTAAACCAATACAACTTCTGTCAAAATCACTCGTGAAAGGCATTCATTTCATCTCCATCATATCCTGACCAAAATGTCCATCATTTGTTAATTACTTCATTGCTACATAGATAATTCACACAACAGCACACAGACCCACCATAACAACTAACATCTTCATGGTCCTGACCAAAATGTCCATCCTCTGTTCCATTCTATTGTCAGCTTGCATCACCCCGGAAGCAGCATCCTCTTCAGAGGTCGTTTCTTCTTCTGGTTCCTCATGCACTATGATCCTCCTCATACTGATAAGCTTCGCGAAGTACTCCCTTTGCCAATAGTACTCAGGGCATGTATCAGGTGCCTACAAATATAGTTCAAAAATGCTCAAATCCTAGTTCGGAAGAGCAATCACCACATTGAAACTCGACATGTCGAATGCATTAAAAAAACCAACTCACCCTCTTGATGTACCTTGGGCACTTGAAAAACACCCGCCCTCTATTCGTGTCAGTCGTTGCGCGGAGCTCAATGATCCGCGCCAACCCACAGACCGTGCACTAGATCAAGGGAAACTCGGTTTCCCTGCCCACCGCATTGGACGACTCATTCACACATGAGGTGCTAGCCCTAGAGACCGATGGATCCACCCGGCGTAGGGACATTGCGAACCGAAGGGATTGGTGCCGGTGTGCCGCCGCCGTTCGTCAACTAGGTCAAAAAGGTGAAGTTGGACACCAAGTGTTGTTATCACGAGCCACGAGGGGACGCTGAGTGTTCTTATCCCTGCTACACGCCCTCACAGGAATGCATTACCCGCAGGAGGGCCGGACAGGTGCCGACTTGCCATGTGGGCAACCCAAGTAGTTGCACGCAGAGCGCAGCGTGGCTCCAGTGTAACCCATACCAGACAGGTTACGCATGGATCTCAAAGTCTGCTTATCCCGCGGGGAGGTTGCAATACGCCAATACGCTATGCACCATGGCCCGCGGGAAACCGGCTGGCCACAGGTTAAGCAAGTAAAACCCAGGTTGTTGCAGCATGCAGCGGGGCTCTCGGTTACGCAAGCTTCTGTAGGTTGTACCACTAGCTAGCACGCAGCCAGGCTGCATTGTTCCTGCAACACCGACTGCGTTACGCACAAATAGGCTTCAGATGTATGCGTAACCTACCCATGCTACTCGGTTACGCACCATCCAAGCTGCAACCGCCTGCAATACGCACGCGCACTTATAGGCTCCAGATGTATGCGTAACCTGAACCCGCTCGTGGGTAACCCTCTCGGATGCAGGTTACACGCCGAATCGACACGACCAGATGCAGCTTGGATGGTGCGTAACCGAGTGGGTCCAGCTTACGTGCCGAATCGACACCACCAGATACAGCGTGGAATCGTGGATAGTGCGTAACCGGCTCACGTTACTACGCACCATGCACGCGTAAAACCGACCCGGTGAAGGTTACGCATACATCTGGAGCCTATATTTGTTATTACGCACAGGCACGCGTAAAACCGACCCGGTGAAGATTACGCATAAATCTGTAGCCACGAGTAAAAGGCCCGCTTGCGTTACGCACACACACACGACACACGTATTTGTTGGCAGCGCCCAGCCGGTTACTCACAAGCCGTGTATCCCAAGGCGTCCACGTGTGTAACCGAGGGGGTGCAGGTTTGGCATGCACACCCGACACGCCCGTTATGAGACTTTGGAACAGCGCATTCAGAGGTTCAGACTTGAAGGAAACCATTCGTCATTCATAAAAGAATAATAATAATTAGGAGTTTAGGACTGATTTAAAAGTTCAAATAGGAGTACTTAAAACTAATTTAAACGAATGCATAACCATTTTCTAATCAGCACTTAACCATTTTTAATCAGCACTTAACCATCTGGCTATAACATTGTTATTTCCTCAGGTGTACATGCTTGATCTTTGAAGAGCATGTTGGTGGTGAATCACCTCTTCATTTGAGATCGTGTTGTATTTGCAACTGTATCTTCGTACTTGTCACCTCTTCATTTGAGATCGTGTTGTATTTGCAACTGTATCTTCGTACTTGTCTCTTTTTTTCCTCCTTGGTTAGAAGGAGATTTGCCTTGTTGCTTTGTGCGTGCTTGAATGTCCACTTTTGAGACTCCAACCTCAGTTTCCTAAGGGGATCAGAGGATAATAGGTATATCTATGATTAGATCGATTCACATGTACTAGGTACTAGTAATCGAATATGCTTAGGAAATTAATCACTAATCACCAACTAGAATAGGTGTATTGTACGATTGTCTCTGAATCTTGTTGTGTTCCGAGAGAATCAACCTACAGCAAATCTTTTTCCTAAATGCATCCATTTGTTCCTAAAAGTTAAAGTTAACAAATGACCGCAAAAACTTACTGCATTATTCACAAATGTATCCATTGTGAAATGATAATAAAATGGACGAGCGTACGGACTTGGGTGAACGTTGCATTAAGTGTACTCCCATACCAATGCATCATGTACTTGATGACGTAGACGCCACATGACGCACTTCAAAATGCACATGTTACATATATGGTATATACAGTAAATATTTTTAGTGCAACGATATATCTTATCTGTCTTGTTGCATTGGTATGTCTCTAATATGTAGGGTATCCCACTTTGGGACATCAATCTTTTTTTGGAGGCGGGTGACATCAATCTCTGAAGATCCACTCACATTTCTTTGTGAAATGTAGGTTTCAATGCAATGCTGCACTGACTGTACCTGAAGCAAAGAATTAGGTGCATATGGTTGAAATTGCTAACTACATTTGCATTACATCTACATAATACAGAGTACTCACCAGCGACAGTTCCATCTTGCCATCCCACGTTCCGTTACAAACTAACGAAATCATGACCTGCACCTCCTTCATCGTGATGTTGAACACAAGAAGAACCCAATGATTACCTCTGACATTTACATGGATATATGCCTGAGATGCAGGAATATTGTTACAATCTTGCGATGTACTATCAAGTGTCGAAGCTAGCATCAAGAACAGACCATAGCACATTTAAAGAAGTATTCTCCAGTTCAGGCAATCCAACCACTGTGAGAGGATTTAAATTCTTCTGGAGATAGTAATTTCGTAGCAAGAAAAGTGTTGACGTATGCCACCTTTTCATTTAGTAGTTTTCTAGCTACTACGTACACATCTATTACCTGTCACACTCAGACACCGTGATAGATTAGGACGTACAGTAGGTAAACTAGAACGCAGCATTGTAACATATTGCATGTAGAGCAAAACAGAAACATAAATAAAACGCACTCACATCATCAAGCATCTAGCCATCTTTATTGGAGATCCAGTCTTTTCTATCAGTAGCCATTCCCATCAATGTTTTGACAGGAATTTTAATGTCATTGATACTGACGACAATTTGCATCTTCATAGCTGTTCAGGACAAAGTTTAAAACTTCTTTATCCTTAGCATTCAGGATGTAGTCATCGTCATATTCACAGGCAGGAGAGTATGCTCCAGGACTGTGCACATTTGTCATCTCGTGGCTGCCCTAATGTGTGTACAAATTTTTCTAGTTTTGTCGTGACAAATAAACTTATTCAGGGAGATGTCGTTTTCTATATATTGGGACCAATTACTGGTGCTAAATAGTAGGGATTGTACCTAGCAATCATTTTCGTCAAGCTGTTGGGTGTTCAAGCCAGAGTATTTACCAATTAATGTAAGAATGTCATGTCAGAATCAGAACATTTCTTAAAAGAATATTTATGAAAATACAAATTCTGAAATTCACAAGTCGAATCATGTCTTTTAAACAATGTGACAACAGAAATTTAACCTGGCTGTGATTTATGTCGTGCTGTGTTGTGCCATGGTTG
Source organism: Cenchrus fungigraminus (assembly GCA_036936925.1). Taxonomy (NCBI): domain Eukaryota; kingdom Viridiplantae; phylum Streptophyta; class Magnoliopsida; order Poales; family Poaceae; genus Cenchrus; species Cenchrus fungigraminus. The sequence goes on along the minus strand of CM072775.1, from coordinate 6,380,622 downwards.
GAGTATTTGCCAAGGTATTTATAAATGTCCTGTCAGCACAACAACTTTAATAATAAAAATAGGCAATGCAGTTCTGAAATACTGGCGTATCAAAAAATACTGGCATAAACAAAACTTTTACCTATGAATAATTTCCGTGATGCAGTGGGGTGCCAATGTTGTATTTTGTAACGAATTTTGAAATTTCTTGACATAAGCATAAAAAATATAAAATAAAAATTTTGTTGCAAAAAAAAACTGAACATTTATGAACCATGCAGTTGTGAGTACATACGTCGACAGTGACACCCATCTCATTCCCGTGGTAGTAGTCGCTGATTTTGCCGAATCTAGCAACATCATCATCATTTGCAGAGTCGTTGTTTGAGGATAAAAATGTCTAGGCATGTGAACTGGTGTTGTGGCTTTTGTCCGGAGGTACATTACTAGTAACATCATCATGTTTGTTTTGCTTCTCTCGGTTGTATGGAAGCTTCTTGAAAACCTTTTGTCACAAAAGATTGAAAATAACTATCAGACATGAAACCCACAGTTACAAGAGTACTAGTAATTAGCAAGCAAGAGACATAGACGACATACAATTCCGTTAGCAATACCATCCATTGAGGCGATCTCCAGTCGCTTCTTTGCTAAACGTTCTGTCCAATGCCTCATTAATGGGTACTCTCGTTGTCCAGGATAATCGATTTTGTGGTGGCTACATGCGTGGACATGCTCAAGTACCAGTATTGCACGATTAGGAATCGGGGTTAAACATATCCTGTGTGAATCCAAATACTAGTCCTGAAACTGCTAATGAAATGGAAATTTATTTTCTGCAACAAGATCAGGCTGCCTTTAGGAGTACTACCAGGTGTCAGATTATTCCCTTGCCTTTTGTAAGCAGCCAGACCATCTTGTAGATTCTTAAGAGTATAAACACCCCAGTTCATCAAATGTAAGTCACCAACATTCTCGACTAGCCGCTGGACTTTTGCTGGAATAGCTGGGATGGTATCAGGGTCAAATAAAACCTTGTGGCAAAACATGAAGAAATCTCAACGAAATGAATCATCGGCATGCCCGTCCTTTTGCTTCAGTCTGTTTTCAACCTCAGACAATTTTAGTGACGACCTTGTTTTTTCTCGACCACAACTGGTCATATTGACCTCTTTTCCCTCGATTGGTAGACCCAAGATGCCATTCACATCTGATGGCGTCAACTGGACCAGCTCACTACCAAGCTTGAGACCTGCTTGATCCGGATCGTATGTGTTGACAAGTGACATCAACAATGGACGATCTATGGTGATTGGTTTGATGTGTAGCAAGAAGTCGAACTTGATGGACTCTAGCTTTTTCTTTCTTGCTGTTGAAAGCAGCCCAAGGACATTCGCCAGTCATTTCGGCGTGCCTAGAATGCATAGGCTCGAGCGCTTCGCAGAAATGGTAGAAGTAGAACTGATTGGTATCTAGTCACGGAGAGACAGTAATCAATAAATGTGTCATATGGAATCTGGATGGTGTGTTACATACCTCCGGAGTAGACGACAATGGGCCACCGGAGTTGAAGTTGTTGGGCCGCCGTCTCCGAGGATGGCCGCTGCCGGTCGCAGGTGCTAAATTTTCTTCGATACGAGGCCGCTTCCTTGACGTCGTCGTCGACTGTGATTTGCCATCAGAAGTCACTATTGATTTGCCGTCGGAACTCTGTGTCGTCGGCGTCGCATTGCCGTCCGGTGTGCTTTGCTTGTCAAGATGAGGGACACTTGGACGTCCATCTGCAGACGATTTCTCCGCCGCGCTCGACGTGAGCAAAAACCTCTTCCTCCTCCGCTTCCGCGATCTGAACTTGCAGGTCTGCCAAAATGGAGGGAGAGAATGTAAACCGCCTGAGAGAGAGAGAGAAAGAGAGAGAGAGTGAAAGAGAAATAATAAACCGTCGTTCACGCCGTAATGCACGCAATCAGTCGATGGAAAGGCATAACCGAAAAGAAAGGAAACATTAATAACCTACTCCCTCCGTCCCGTGAATAATGCAATCCTAGCATTTGAAAAAAATCCCAGAAAGAGCAATCCTAGAAAATAGATCTAATTACCGCTGGGTTACGTACACCTGAGTTATGCGTAACCTCCACGCTAATGCAGAGCGCTTGGTTACCACGCATCGTGCGTAACTGGATGCTGGCCGTGTAACACAGGCGGTTATCACAGTAACCTGCCACGCATGTGAAGGACCGATTAGGCGAACCAGAGAGGGTGGGAGTGAATGGGAGCCGATAAAAATTCTTCTCGAAGGAGATGGGAGCTCCAACAAGATGAACACGGCTTCCGAAACACTTCTCCGACTCAACTACCCAAGTTGGTCAAGACCACGTAGCCACTGGAGTGCTACTGGTCCTAGGAACCAACAACTCAACCAAACGAACCAAACACCCCAAACGCACAGCGGAAAACTGAGCAGTCTGCTCTCTGTGCCACACCGGTCAGACCGATGGCTCCTGCCGGTCAGACTGATGGCACCGGTCAGACCGGTGGACTCTGCCGGTCAGGCCGGTGGCGAACAGCAGATGCACAGCAAAGTTCCAGGAAGCCTCAGTGACTCCTCAAGGCCCTGGAACAAAAACCACCACCAAAGAAAAACCTGCCAAGAAGGAAAACCCCTCACAAAGCCTAGCAAAACAACTCCAAACACGCCAAGAACTGACCAGCAGGACCACAGGACAAAACCACACGGACAAGGCTGTTCCCCGAGACAAATCCCACCAAGGGCTCGCACCGGTCAGACCGGTCAAGAGCACAGGTCAGACCGGTCACGCCTGGGCAGCTCAGGATGAACAGCGCCCGCGGGTCAACTCCCCCAAATCCAACTCCCGATCTACCGATTCGCTCCACGGATTCGCACAAGACTTTGGGGATAGTAGGAACACCTCATGGGCACTCCATAGCCAAGATTTGGTCCACCAAAACTTGTTGAATCAAGAGGAATCGAAGGATTTCCGCCAAGAACACCACGAACCCTAGAACCACGAAAACCCCAAAATTGAGCCCCTTTACTCACAAATTTGGGAGGGGAATCAAAGGGAAAAGAACCACGAGGGGTTCATGCATACATCCCCCACCAAATCCCAAAGAGAAAGGTCTCAAAACCGCCACAAGAAATTCGCCAAGAAAAGCCTCCGAAAATCACCAAAAAGGAGAAACGGGAAAGACACAACCAAGCCTTGAGGAACCACGCCGAATCATCTATACATACCAAAGAGGTTCATACAAGGTCTAGCTTGCCGCCCGATCATCCTTCCCTCTCACAAGATCTCACCATGAAGCTCTCAAACTAGTCCTATGAAAATCCGAAGGAAAATAGGAAGAGAAAATAGGAAAACCAAATGAGCTAGGGTTCCAAGAGATGGCTGCCATCCTCTCACCACTTGGGTTATATGGAGGCAACCGAAAGACGAAAATACCCTTACTAGCTAACTTGGGATACATGCCCCTCAAGGGCGAATTCGGAAATCTTTGTCTTCGCTCCATCGGACGGATGCCCAGCGACCGCAAACTTGCTTAGCCTCGACGCAAGCCTTGCGATCCCGACGCGTGTCCTCCGCTTCGAAGATTCCGGACTGCGTCGTTGCACACCGGTCAGACTGGTGCTCCTCACCGGTAAGACCGGTACCCACCGGTCAGACCGGTCTGGAGCTGTTGCACCTCCGTCTTCGGTTCTTCAGTCTCGGCTTTGTGGATCAACCAAGGAACCCAGTGGTTTTCTGGTGAACCACCGGAAACCCCGCGAACTCGGTGTAGCCTCCGCCAATCACCACTCATGACTCGGCTCCCACGTAGTCCCGGCTCGACCTTGGTTTTGAGGCTCAACCAAGAAACTGTCCATGACATCATCTTGCCGTTCTTGCCACCATGCGGCCCGCACTTGACCCCGCTGGCCACCGAGTCCCTCGAACCAAGCCTACTTGTCTTCTCCACACCTGGAGGCCTCACCGGCAACGACCTTTCGCGCTTGTTCTTCACCTGCACCAACACCAGTCAAACCGCAACCTGCATCTGCAATACTTAGCCAAGAATCAGTCCACACCACGTTGTCAATCACTCATCACACCAGGAAGCGACCATCCACCGGTCCTCGAACCACACCTGGCTCTCAATCTCCCCCTTGATGAGTGCATTGACAACACACACGTTTTGGTAACCAAGAGAAAAGGAAAAGAAAGGAAACGACTAAAAAAAACTCCAACAAGCGATCGAAAGCCAAAGAAAAGGCAAAGAGCAAGATCACTTGAAGAAGACAAGTCTCGAACCCCTTAGGCAAGGGCAACGGCTCGACACATCCGAGACAAAACATGCTCAAGCAAAGAGCACAAACCATCAAACCAAAGCTCGAAAACCACAAAGAGCTCCCCCTGCACACATGCAAGCTTCCCTTGAACCAATGCAACTCCCCCTGGACGAATGCATGCAAACCACTTGACGAAACAGAGCAGCTGCATCAACTCAGCTTTGACCGGTCAGACCGGTCGACACCACCGGTCAGACCGGTGCTCAACAAATGAACATAACCAACACTCTGACCGGTCAGACCGGTGACCTCAACCGGTCAGACCGGTAACAAACAGAGCCCAGAAATGGCTCGAAACCACCTGAGACTTCTCATTGGTAGGCCACACAAACTTCATGCTAGGACAACCATTCTAAGCATAAGACCATCATAAACACCCACAAGCACCTCATGTCATGTCAAAGCCACCGAGCCATGTGCCTACTTCTATATATGAGACTTCTCATTGGTAGGCATCATGCAACGGTTTAGCACCCAAAGCAAATTAAAATTAGCACATATGACATGGGAGCACATTTTCCAAGCAATTTACATTTCATTTTCAGATTTGAAATTGGTACATGAAATGTCTTTGCGACAAAAAGGAACTTATGCCCCTCCACAAGATCAAGCATGGGGGCTAAACATTCATGATGGCAAATGAGCCTTTGGCCCCATATGATCAAAATAAGCTATCCAACCACAAATTAAGCATAGCCAAGCCACAAAAACATGTCAAGATCATATAAAGGCATTTACTCACAAGAGAGCATACATATGAGATTTTTCAAAAACATAGCCATCAACCATGGATATAAACCAAGATTATCAAGAGCTAAGCCAAACTAACCATAGCTTACCAAACTAGCTCACAAAGACATATATATCATTCCATGGTGAACAATGTATATAGGAGAAGCTTTTCCTAAACAATGCATATGATACAAAATGCATGCAACCTAAGATACAAAGATGCCTATACATCATGTTACATATGCCATGCCAAATGCAAGAAATGCACAAAGGAAAGCTATACATATGCTACAAAGGAGCTCCCACACACCAACTCAAGAAATCAAACACACACCAAGCTCCCCCCGCAAACGAGTGAAAGTTGCTTGATCTAGGGGTTTGGTGAAAATATCGGCTAGCTGGTCATGTGTGGGTACATGTATCAAGGCTATCTTCCCTTTCTCTACATTGTCTCTCAGGAAATGATACCTCACTTCTATGTGCTTGGTTTTGGAATGGAGCACTGGGTTCTTTGCAACGCTTATGGCACTGGTCTGTCACATTGAAGTGGGACATGGGTATACTCCTCACCAAAGTCACTCATGGTGTATGTGATCCAAAGGAGCTGAGAGCAACAACTAGCTGCGGCCACATACTCTGCCTCGGTAGTGGATTGAGCAACACTGGACTGTTTGCGGGAAGACCAAGACACCAAAGAAGAACCCAAGAACTGGCAAGTCCCAGAAGTGGACTTCCTATCCAACCGACACCTGGCAAAATCCGCGTCCGAAAATCCATGAAGAGCCAAAGAAGAAGACGCGGAGTACCAAAGGCCAAAGTCGGGAGTATGTCGCAAATACCTGAATATGTGCTTCACTGCTTGCCGATGCGAAGTCCTCGGAGACGCTTGAAAACGAGCGCACAGACATACCGAGAATTGGATGTCCGTCCTCGTCGCCGTCAAGTAGAGGAGTGACCCGATCATGCTCCGGTACTCCTTCTGGTCCACGTGTTCACCTTCCTCGTCCGCATCAAGAGCTGTAATCGTACTCATAGGCGTCGCCATGGCCTTGGAGTCCTCCATCTTGAACTTCCTCACAATGTCCTTGGTGTACTTAGCTTGGTGCACAAATGTTCCTTCCTTTGATTGCTTGATTTGTAGCCCGAGGAAGAACTGCAACTCGCCCATCAAGCTCATCTCAAATTCCCTGCTCATGTCTTCTGCAAACCTTGCAACAAGAGAGTTAGATGAGGCACCAAAGACAATATCATCCACGTATACCTGCACAATCAGGATATCTCTGCCCTGCCTGAGGAGAAACAAGGTCTGATCGACCTTCCCCATCTCAAACCCTCTCTCAAACAGGAACCCCCTCAACCTACCATACCAAGCTCTAGGCGCCTGCTTCAACCCATACAGCGCCTTCCTCAACTTGTACACCCGGTGGGGGTACTTCTCACTCTCAAACCCCGTTGGTTGCCTCACATACACCTCTTCCTCCAACACACCGTTCAGGAAAGCACCCTTCACATCCATCTGGTACAACTTGAACCCTTTAGCCACGGAAAAGGCTTGAAGGATCCTGATCGCCTCCAAACGAGCTACAGGAGCGAAAGTCTCCTCGTAGTCGATCCCCTCTTTCTGACTGTACCCCTGAGCAACAAGTCTTGACTTGTTCCTCACCACTTCTCCTTTCTCTCCCTCTTTATTTTTCCACACCCATTTTGTCCCAATCGGCTTACACCCTAGGGGAGGGTCAACCAACACCCAAACTTGGTTCCTCTCTAAATTCTCCAACTCCTCATGCATCGAATTAACCCAATTATGATCAGATAGCGCATGTCCAATGTCTTTGGGCTCAAAGGTGGCAACAAAAGCAGCATGAGCGAAATGAGAATTGTTCCGAACCCTCGATCACGTAGTACGTTCATTCATGTCGCCGATGATTCTCGAAGCTGGGTGATCCACTTGCACTCACCGGGGAGGTTCTCGCCTTGATGCTAGCTCCCCCTCAACAGCAGCTTCGCCTTGATCTGGGTTTGTCGTTGTAGGTGTGGGAGAGGGCCCGTTCTCGATCGTCGTCGAAGTAGTAGGTACATGTTCAGCCACGGGCACCACACCGCCATCTTCATCATCTCCAAGTTCATGCTCCTCCTCCTGAAAGATCTCCTCGCCAAGTTCGTCGTCACCTGCACACTCAAAAACAAGCTGACTACGTGGCTGTGTCTCGTCGAAGGTTACCTCGCAAGTCTCCACGATTTGGTTAGTTTCAAGATTGAGCACACGAAATGCTCTAGAATGAGATGCATAACCAAAGAAAATGCCATCGACAGACCTAGCCTCGAACTTGTCCAACTTCCTCCCTTTCTTCAGAATGAAACATTTACAACCAAAGACATGGAAGTGACTCACCTTGGGTGTGCGACCGTGCATCAACTCGTAACAGGTTTTCTTCTTGTGAACCCTGAGGTAGATCCTGTTTGACACATAGCACGCGGTATTGACCGCCTCAGCCCAGAACCTTCTCAGAGTCCTATGCTCGTCGAGCATCGTCCGAGCCATCTCGCACAAGGTCCTATTTTTCCTTTCCACCACGCCATTCTGGGGAGGCGTATACGGACTCGAAAACTGGTGTTCAAGACCCAAGTCATTGCAAAAGGTTTCGAAGCGAGAGTTTTTGAATTCCGAGCCATTGTCACTGCGGATCGCTCGTATGGCATCTCCGTGCCTCTCGTTTCTTAACCTCAAGACAAGATCTCGAACAAAACCAAACGTCTCCCCTTTCTCCTCAAGAAAGAACACCCACGCATACCGAGAGTAGTCGTCCACCACAACAAGGACATACCACTTCCCACCCGCAGATCGCACACGAGCTGGGCCAACAAGGTCCATATGGAGCAGCTCGCATGGACGCTCAGTCATCACATCAGTGAGAGGCGGGTGAGAAGAGGCTACCATCTTGGCATGCCTATACGGCGTACAAACCAACTCTTTCTCAAACCTCAACCGTGGTAATCCTCGGACCAAATTGAGTTTACTCAAGCGAGACAAAAGGTCAAAGCTCAAGTGACCCAACTTCCTATGCCACTTCCACAACTCACTTGAAGAACCAGCCAAAAAGCAACGCTCCACACCAGAAGACTGAGAGAAATCAGCTCGGAACACTTGACCCTCGGGAACGACCATGCAAACAAGGTCCCCTCGAGAATCTAAAATCCGAGAACCACCAGGCCGAAACAACACCTCAAAGCCCTCATCCAACAACTGGGACACGGAAAGCAAATTGAACCCCAGCAATTGAACAAGAGCAACACGCCTGAGAGTGACCTTGTCACTTACCTTGATCTCACCTTCTGATGGCACACGCCCTCGCCCATTGTCCCCAAAGGTGATGTATGTCTTGGACACCACCGGGACGAGACTTGAGAACCACCCCTTGTCTCCGGTCATATGCCTCGAGCAACCGGAGTCAATCAACCAAATGTTCCTCAAGTCTCCCACCTGAAATTCAAAAGCGAGCACGTGGGTGAACAAATGACTCAGCACTGGGGTTAGTACCAAAAGAGTAAAACCAGTGCCGAGCCATTTGCTCCAAAGTGGGGTTAGCACAAACCAAATCATCACGCCTATCAAAGCTACCACCACGGTAACCACTACGAGGGAACCAACCCTCTCTAGCTGGAGGAGAACGAAAGCCACGAAAGGAAAACCGTGGACCGTTCCTCCTCTCCATCTCAAAGGTACGACTCCTCCCACCCTCGTATTGAGCACGAGGTGGAGAACGCCTAGTAAACTGACCACCTGCAAACTTTCCAGACCAACCACCAAAACCACGACCACCAGAACCAAACCGAGCATCCTCACGAGCACGAAAACCAACTCGCTGTCTGCCCAGACCTGCACCGGTCTGATCGGTGTAGCGCACCGGTCTAACCGGTGTAGCTCGGCCAGCAGCACCACCTGCTACCTTCCGGTCTCCCCAAGCCGGAACCATCCTCACAATCGCCTTGGCCCTGGGCATCTGCATACGAGGCTCAGGTACACCATTAGAGGGGTGGTACCTGTCCTTGTTAGCCCACTCTCTAGCCATTGTCTCCTCACGCTTCCTCTTGAAGCAAAACTCATCCTTGTGACCATCTCTCCCACAATACCCACAATGGAACTTCATGGGCTGTGGCTTAGACTTAGGCTTGGGTTGGGGCTGCTCACTCGGTTTCTCACCCTTCTTCTCTCCTTCCTCACCTCCCTTTTGGCTCACAAACTTCACTGGTTTTTGGAAATCATTTGTTGGGTGAGGGAATATGGGTGGATCTGGAGTAATGTCAAGTTTGTTTCTGAGATGGTTAGGCTTGGGCTCAAACTTGTTCTTGTGTCTGTTTGGTGGTGGAATAGGGATCTCTCCAACACTCTCAACTCCCTCACCACTGTTCCCTCCAAGCTTGTCAGCCCCAAGTGCCTGACCATCATAGCGTTTGAAAGCCGCTATCATGATACCAAGCTGAGGCTCCTGACCCGCAACCAGCTCATACATTTCTCAGCTCATCGTTCTCATCCTGCAAGCGATCAACATAATGCGTAAGCTCCAAATTCTTAACCGCATGCAATTCACAAGTAGAGCAAGAAGTGGGAATAGGCTCTTTGAACTTAGCCTCAAGCGAAATAGTGTAAGCATGCGTCTCATCAATCTTTCCATGCAAAACAGGGCAAGAAGTGCAGGCACCTAGCAAAGCAGGTCTAGACTTAAGCTCAACCATTTCAACCCTAAGCATATCTAGTTCATCACAAGTGGAAGCATGCTTATCCTTCAGACTAGTAAGATCAGCTAGGTACACAGAGCAATCAACACAATCAACATCATCAGAAACCACAGGAGAAGCCTTAAGCGAATCAATCTCAAGTTTAGCATCTAGGTTCTGGGTTTCTAGCTCAGCCACACGGTTCCTAGCATCTTCTAGTGAGGCCCTAAGCTCTTTCCTCATCTTCTTGGCCTCTCTAAGCATGTGATCGCGATTATCAAGCAAGTCAACCAACTCCTCATTCTCCTTGCGCAAAGAAGAGAGCTCATCACATACCTCATCCTCGGAGTCGGAGTCCGAGTCGCTCTGGTGACTCTTCTTGCTGCCGGAGCTACGAGCCATGCCGCAGAAGCCATCTCCCGCGAAGCAGCTCAACCCGCTCAAGTTATTGGACGCCTTCTTGTTCTTGCGCCGGTCACCTTCATCTTCACTGCTACTCGAGCTCGAGGAAGAGTAGGCGGAGCTGGAGTCGACGTCGCTCGCTCCGACCATCGTCCGGGCCTTCCTGCCGCGGCCGTCCTTCTTCCTCGACCGTCGCTCGTCCTTGTGCTTGTTCTTGTGCTTGTGATTGCGCCTTGATCGGTACTTGTCGTCCCTGCTCGACCGGTGCCTGTAGCCGTCCTTGTAGCCGTCCTTGATCTCCATCTTCTCCGGGCAGTCGGCGACGAAGTGTCCTGGCTTGCCACACTGAAAACATGTCTGTGCTGTCCTCCTCGTGTTCACCCGGTTCTCATGCAGCCTCTCGAACCGCCTGGTCAGCAACGCCAGCTCGTCCTCTCCAAGCACGTCGAACTCCTTGTCTGGCAAAGACATCAAAGAAGATAGAAAGTACATCCTGGAGGATGCGTTAGCATTAGACTTAACTCGTTTGCCACCAACGAGAGCAAGACTATGAGAATCAGTCGGGCTCTCGATCTTGGCTGTCATACCACGGTCCAACTCAGCCGACTTGAGCTTCGAGAACAGCTCGTTCACGGTCAAGGTGTCATACTTCTCGGACTCAAGGATAGCCTCAAACTTCCCGTCCCATACGGTACGATCCAACAAGTGCAAGAGCTTCACGGCTCTATCATGATCATCGTATGGGAGCACGACCACATTGGCTCTCATGTTGTTCACCACAACTGTAAAACGCTAGAAAAGGGCATCGACGGACTCGCCGGGGAGATGAGTGAAGTTCTCGTACTCTCTCCGGTAAGTCGCGTACATCCGAGCCTGAACCTGAGCATTCCCAGCATCAGCATCCTTCAACTGCTCCCAAATCCTACAGGCTAAGTCCTCTGTCTGAACCCGATCGAATTCGGGCTGACACAGAGCACGAAACAAGTAGTCGACCGCCTTGTTGTTGGCTTTGAACATATCCCTCGATCCTGGAGCAAGGAAGTTAATCGGATGAACATAAGCTGTGTTCACCGTAACGTCCCAAAGGATCTGACCCTTTCCGCGGAGGAACGCTGCCATCCGCCTCTGCCACATCTGGTAGTTCTTCCCATCGAAGTGCGGAGGACCCGAACCTTGTTCCTAGTACACCATCTTTGGATCTTAGACTGGTAAGAGTCAATGAAGACTCGAACTAGCTCTGATACCAATTGAAGGACCGATTAGGCGAACCAGAGAGGGGGGAGTGAATGGGAGCCGATAAAAATTCTTCTCGAAGGAGATGGGAGCTCCAACAAGATGAACACGGCTTTCGAATCACTTCTCCGACTCAACTACCCAAGTTGGTCAAGACCACGTAGCCACTAGAGTGCTACTGTTCCTAGGAACCAACAACTCAACCAAACGAACCAAACACCCCAAACGCACAGCGGAAAACTGAGCAGCCTGCTGTCTGTGCCACACCGGTCAGACCGATGGCTCCTGCCGGCCAGACCAATGGCACCGGTCAGACCGGTGGACTCTGTCGGTCAGGCCGGTGGCGAACAGTAGATGCACAGCAAAGTTCCAGGAAGCCTCAGTGACTCCTCTAGGCCCTGGAACAAAAACCACCACCAAAGAACAACCTGCCAAGAAGGAAAACCCCTCACAAAGCCTAGCAAAATAACTCCAAACACGCCAAGAACTGACCAGCAGGACCACGGGACAAAACCACACGGACAAGGCCGTTCCCCGAGACAAATCCCACCAAGGGCTGGCACCGGTCAGACCGGTCAAGAGCACCGGTTAGACCAGTCACGCCTGGGCAGCTCGGGATGAACAGCGCCCACGGGTCAACTCCCCCAAATCCAACTCCCGATCTCCCGATTCGCTCCACGAATTCGCACAAGACTGTGGGGATAATAGGAACACCTCATGGGCACTCCATAGCCAAGATTTGGTCCACCAAAACTTGTTGAATCAAGAGGAATCGAAGGATTTCCGCCAAGAACACCACGAACCCTAGAACCACGAAAACCCCAAAATTGAGCCCCTTTACTCACGAATTTGGGAGGGGAATCAAAGGGAAAAGAACCACGAGGGGTTCATGCATACATCCCCCACCAAATCCCAAAGAGAAAGGTCTCAAAACCGCCACAAGAAATTCGCCAAGAAAAGCCTCTGAAAATCACCAAAAAGGAGAAACGAGAAAGACACAACCAAGCCTTGAGGAACCATGCCGAATCATCTATACATACCAAAGAGGTTCATACAAGGTCTAGCTTGCCGCCTGATCATCCTTCCCTCTCACAAGATCTCACCATGAAGCTCTCAAGCTAGTCCTATGAAAATCCAAAGGAAAATAGGAAGAGAAAATAGGAAAACCAAATGAGCTTGGGTTCCAAGAGATGGCTGCCATCCTCTCACCACTTGGGTTATATGGAGGCAACCAAAAGACGAAAATACCCTTACTAGCTAACTAGGGATACATGCCCCTCAAGGGCGAATTCGGAAATCTTTGTCTTCGCTCCATCGGACGGATGCCCAGCGACCGCAAACTTGCTTAGCCTCGACGCAAGCCTTGCGATCCCGACGCGTGTCCTCCGCTTCGAAGATTCTGGACTGCGTCGTCGCACACCGGTCAGACTGGTGCTCCTCACCGGTCAGACCAGTACCCACCGGTCAGACCGGTCAGACCCACCGGTCAGACCGGTCTGGAGCTGCTGCACCTCCGTCTTCGGTTCTTCAGCCTTGGCTTTGTGGATCAACCAAGGAACCCAGTGGTTTTCTGGTGAACCACCGGAAACCCTGCGAACTCGGTGTAGCCTCCGCCAATCACCACTCATGACTCGGCTCCCACGTAGTCCCGGCTCGACCTTGGTTTTGAGGCTCAACCAAGAAACCGTCCATGACTTCATCTTGCCGTTCTTGCCACCATGCGGCCCGCACTTGACCCCGCTGGCCACCGGGTCCCTCGAACCAAGCCTACTTGTCTTCTCTACACCTGGAGGCCTCACCGGCAATGACCTTTCGCACTTGTTCTTCACCTGCACCAACACCAGTCAAACCGCAACCTGCATCTGCAATACTTAGCCAAGAATCAGTCCACACCACGTTGTCAATCACTCATCACACCAGGAAGCGACCATCCACTGGTCCTCGAACCACACCTGGCTCTCAGCATGCCTCGGTTAACACACGTGGTTACTTACCCACACGGCCATGTAAAAGTAAAAGGCCGCTTGGGTTACGCACACTGCACCGGGGTTGCCGCGAACACAGCGGGTTCCTTTTCTTTAAATCAAATCTTTCCAGCCGCCTTTTCATCTCGAATAGAGAGAGACATCAACGGTATTGGTTACGCAGGTGTCATGCTACATGCTGCAACTCCTGTGGGTTAATGCTGCCGAGGAACACGCGCGGCGGGTTGTGGATACCAGTCGGTTACGCACAAGCCAGGCTGCATGGTGAACCTCCCGGTTACGCTGGAGCAATGGTACGGGTTCTCAATCATCCGTAACCTGCACTGCCTAGCAGGTTACGCTGGTTTGACAGGAACCCACATGGCAGGCAATTGTAGCTCGTAGCAGGCAGGGATCGTGCGCATGCTTCACTACCGCTTCCAGTTATGCGGATGCATGGAAGTTCCATTCCCATTTCATTAACTTAAAATGATATTAAAATTTCTCAATAAATACTTAAAATCTTATTTATAAATCTATGTTGCGGGGTCCACCGGATCTGGCTATATATACATGGTATGGATCTATTTCGTTCTTTACTTTTTCTTGGCGGACTTGGTCGACTTGGAGGATTGCTGGAAAACACTGTTCGTCCTGTCAGTTGATTTCTGGCAACAGGGTATCGTCTGTCGAGATCGTCAGTAAGAGTATTATCATTATATTATACTTTCTAATTTTCCACTCCTTTGTTTGGGGTTTTCTCATGAATGATGATGCTTGTGTGCTTCGAAATTGCGAACAAAATCTAGGAAAATGATCGGTGTAGACGATTCACACAATTCATCTGTGATGGAATCATACCACTGCGATGGTTTCGACGAAAGCAATGATGAATCATATGCTTCTGAGGTTAGGAACACATCGACCACCCATCGCACAAAACACATGAAAGGTATGATAATTTTTTAGCAATCAAAGGTATGATATTCAATCCACTGTGTCGATTTTCCGATTGATGAATCACGGGGAAACCTTGTCCTGGCATCGGGGGAATAGGTAGGAGTATCAATTTATCTGTTCTTGTTAATATCAAGAATGTTGGCGCCCAAAACTTCGTTGTAGAGCTTGGTTAACCTTTGTACATTTTGAGAATTTTTCTGATCATAACTTCATTTCGGCTATTTCATGCAAATAGGCAGATGTCCAGGTTTTGAAAAAATGACATGGACAAATCCCCAAAGGGGTATTAATTGTGTTGAAAAGATCCATCATCCCTTGATAGTGGAAAGTGTCAGTCAACCACCATCAGACAGTGAAACTGTTCCCTCAGAAATGAGAAACATTGGTTTTAAGGAGCCACTACCGGCAACAATGAGAAACACGGGTTTTAAGGTGCCATTGCAAGAAACATGTTCATCAAATGTATCATCTTACATCATGCTATCACTTTCTACAATTTTCTCATCCTTTTGTTTTTTCTATAAAATACTAATAAAATCGTGTGCTTGTATTTTATACTTGAAGAAGATGAGGATAAGAACAAGGTGCGCTCCACATTTGCTGACAGACCTCAAACCAGACTTGGAATCACATCAGATCAAGAGGATCAAGGACACTGTATTTGGTAATTTCTTAGAGGTGAAAATTATATCTTCCTTATTGGACTAGGGGTTATGGATGCTGAAGCACTTTGAAACAGAAGCCATGCGGTTTGACTTTGGAAACGGTAAACATATCCCTTTATCCCCAGATAGTATTGCAAGACTAACTGGATTACCATGCAGTGGAAAAAAATTCAAGAGAACAATCGTACAGATAAAAGAATAACTGAATTTCAAATTAAACTAGCTGTGCTTCCTGATAAATTTGGGAGGCGTAGAATCTCTACCGGAGCACTGCAAGCAAAAATTAAAGAAGGTGCCGCTGATGACATTTTTATCACCTGTTGGACTCTGCTCATTGTTGACAAGATCATTGTCCCACATACTGGCAATAACATCAGTACAAGGTATTTGAGTGTGTTCCTTGACGTATATAATTTAAAGACCTATGATTGGGTTGGCTGCATCATCGATAATTTTAAACTTGGTAAAGAGGCATTACATAATAAGAATGTACATATGGGTGCCAACTATATCCCTGGATCAACATATCTCCTTGGAGTAAGATATATTCACACAATCTTTGTCGCAGTCTGATCAATTTTACTTTTGGTGATAGATCTGTGCTAATTGATTTTAACTTATAACGAGCAGCTGCACTGCCTTGACTGGATGCAGTGTAGTACTATCACACCTCCAGTTGGTGAAACTCGGTTTATACTTTGGAGTGAAGCACAACTACTCCAAGTAGAAGCATCTTGTGAACACCTGCTGGTAACTTTAGTGCCTATATATTTATATATTAGGCACCATTTATTGTTTGTTAACATTGTTCTTGTTTTAATATTGCAGATACGAAACATTAAGGAAACTTGTTATGCAAACGATTTTGGCGAAGCAACAGTAGCTTCCGAGAGGAAGACGGATGGGGTGTGTGATACATTTCTAAAGGCATTCCAGGGTATCAAAATAGCAAATGAGGTGATGGATTATGCATTATTTCTTTTGGCAATCCATGGATCTTTTACTTTGTATAGTGACATGAATATGGTACAGAACATACATTTTGTTAATGAAAGTGGTTCTTACAAATTTCTACCACACACATTCCAGATCAGACACTCATTTTTGTAACCAACAAGAAGGAAAAAGTAAAAGCCAACATTTTTCTCTAATCAATGCAAATCTTGTCACCCTGCTCAGCCGACGTAACTACTAACAATTAATCCAATGTATCCACATAAGCAGGAAGATGAAAAAAAGGTCCTTGATGACATCTGTTGTGCCTCATGGAACTGCAAATATCTCCCAGCCTACTGAATTACTAGAGGAAACTGAATGCAATAGTATTCAACATGCTTGTAGAATGGTCAGTGCCTTTGCAATTCTCAAGCAGAGTGATACTCGTTCTGACTCAGCTATGACCAGAGAACAGTCCAACATGCTGAGCCAGGTTCGTGCAAGAATAACAAAGATTTTTCAACCATTTTTTTGAAATTAAATCATATCTTTCTAATAAATTTTAAAATATTTTTCAGGGTACATTACCAATAAAACATGGTGAAGGTAACATAGAAAACTTCATGTCCTCGAAAGCAACTGACTGTGTGGACTGTGAGAACATGCAACACAACTCTCTTATAGAGAGCACATCATCAGATACCTTAAAACTTTATTCTGAACAACAAATGGAGGTACAATATTCACAATTTTTCCCTTCTATGAATTTTGAATTTCAGATTTGGATTCCTAGCACATTTCATTTAGCGACAAATATCCATGAGTGTTGATAACCCAATTTTCCATATGGAATTGTCAAAGGAACAACACCCATTTTCACAAGATGAATCGACCTCATCATACAGTGATGACACTAGTAGAATGACAGTGCCGGATGTTATTGTTGTCTTTCATCATAGGTACATACATAATCTTTTTGTGTTCTCTGTCACAGCATAGAGGAAAAGATCTTGTGAATGGAGACATGGTGATGCAAACTGTTTGTTTCTGCAAAACCTGAAATGGAACCAGATCCAAGTATTGTGGACACATCAAGCACCAAAGGTGATGTGGTAAGATTCTAGATCAACAAACAAACAATTCTTTTGGTGTCATCACTCTGAAGTATTTTTTTCGCGATCGTGCCTTGGCGTGTATTTCATTAAGAGGAAAGCAGTTACAAACAGTTCCTGATGCAGCCAAACAGCACTTGGCCGATCAAGGGGACTAAGGATAACTGGTAGAGAAACACTAAAAAAAAGGAAACAACCTGACATAAGAAATAGCAAAACCAGAGCGGAGCTAAAACATCTCAAGTGAGCAACACAGCTTGGTGACCCAAGATTGTATCGGCCTCCTCTTGCTGTAGGACCTGAAGGCTATCATAGCCTGCCGTAATCCATGTGGAGAGCTCTATAGAGGCCAAGCAAGTAGGCATTTTCCGGCCGATACAGAGGCCGTTCCTTTCCAAAGAAAGGCCCTCCGACGCTTGTCTATCATCTAAATAGCCCAAGGGGAAATTGCTGTTGCAATTGCCATGTGAATTGGTACAGTATGAATGTTTATACAATACAAAACTCATTGGGCAATTACTACAACCTATCTCCACCCCCGCACCGTGATACTCTACTGTACAAGATTATTTGGATTTTAATAGATTAGCTACATTCTAGTACCCATAAATCTCAAGCATTTAATGTTAATAACACAACACTGACAGTTGTAGATTGAAATATTTGCATTTCAGGAAACTGGTCATTCTTTTCAAGTTACCAATCTATTCAAAACAGTGTCTGCTGATGCAGATATGAAACGAAATGGGAACATTCAAAACTTACAACTCACACTGGTAATATGGTTAATATAATATCTTCATGATCTACAATACATCGTGCATTTCTGTTCAATTCAGTTCAGTGATATTCCATAGTCATAGTTTTTAAATTTTTAATGTTCATTGTACTCCACTGTTCTTGAAAGGTAGATGTACTTATGGAAAACTTAATTTGTGATATGGTACATCATCGTGATCATTACAGCCCATGGAACATCCAAAGCTGGTGGAAGAAGTTGTAACAATGACTATGTGCAAGGGTTTATCTTGCCAATTTAGTAAGGTTCCTGCGACGTCGTCATTGCCACTTCACGCTGACAAGGTGAATATGGTGAGCGAAGGCAAAGAGGATGGAAAAGAAAACAGTTCAATTTCCAGCGAAAAAGCCAATGAGAGAGGACAATTAAAAAATTGCATCAGAACACTGAAGATCATGTCAATCTCTTCAATGCTATTATGAAACTTTACAGCCAAAGGTAGGCGATGATCATCTTAGAAAAAGATGTCAATAAGTATACGAATTTGCTTTCTAATTCAAGTCTATAACCATTGCATGAAAATTTGTGCAGTCCAACATTAATTCATTCAGAGGATTCAAGTTATAGGATCAGTGCCCACGAATTGATTCCATGTTTCAAGGAAACTGGTCGCCAGACCATTCGTCTTATTGATTGGGGAATAAAAATAATCTCACATGATGAGTCTAAGGAAAGTCATGCTGGTTAGAAGATAATAATACCTGCTTCAATTTCGGTTGGTTCTTCCAGGTTTCAATATATAATTTCTTGTGGTGCATTGTTACTTGTAATTGCTTTGAAATTTGTTTTTCTGATCCTTTTTTTAGCGGTCTTTGGTAAATCTAAACGCTTCCACATGCGAAGACAATATATCAGATTTCACTGAGAAGATTAGAAGTGTGGTAACGTCGTATTCCTTGGAGCTATGAAGTTTGGTAATGCTTACTATATGTTACCTCAATTGTAAATGCGGAAGCAGCATTTATCAATACATGTTTATTAACTAGGCCATGTTAAAATAGCTGCTCCTGCCAGTATTTGATGATAATGATGATAATTGGACATTATACTCCTTTGGGATGAACGAGGAGGTTGGGATCAGATTCACTATACTGGACCCGGTCAAACGAGAAGACTAAGGGATTTGGAGGTTGCACAAGAAAGCCAAATGTGATAGAATTGCTAGCAGGATGACACAATGTGTCAGGGGTATATGTCCTGAACTGAATATCGACTGGACCAAGGAACCGATAGTGTATGGAGATGTCCCAAGGCATGAAGAGGCTACTAATGCTTCTGGACTATACATCCTACACTTCATGACCAACTGGGACGGATCTAATATTACTAATTCGGTGAGTTTGTTTATGTGTATATATAGCAATACTCAAAACTGTACTAATATTCGTTCTTGCAAATGTTGTCATGTTGTGTTTACAATATTTTCGTACCGACAGGAATTGGCCACCAACTATCGTGAAAGGTTGCTGCAGCAAATGATCACGCATACACTAAACCGTGCAGAGCTCCTGAAATCATTGAAGGAACACTTGGGTCGGCGTCGATTATAACTGTCTACAAGTCTTGTTTCATGAGAATGACTTGCATTGGCTGAGGCCTTATATGGCATTGTAAGCGATTGTGTAATGGATGGAACAGAGACGTGTTGTTCTTCGATATGCCTTTTCTTTACGAGACTACTACCATATTTGCGCCAGTGTCTAATCTCATTTGAACGCATGGCATGCAATTATTCAGCTTGGTGTCTTTCAAAATTTCACCTTGAAATTTTGTTTAAGAAATTTCCGCAGCAACTCGCGGGGTATCACCTAGTAATACTGTACTTAAACTAACTGGTAATTACCAACTTGCGACATGGGTATTCTCAAAAAAAAACTTGCGACATGGGTTATGCAAAGTGTCGGTTACGCAAAATGCACACTGCATCCGGTCGTGTCGATTCTGCGCGTCACCTGCACCAGCTCAGTTACGCACGGTTCGGCTACGCACAACGCAGTATGCACCATCCGTTCTGTATGGGGCGTGCAACACCCACTACGTCGTGTCAATTCAGCGTGTAACCTAAAAGGTTTCTTTTTGCGAATACGTAACCTAAAAGGTTACGCACCGTCCGTGCAGCTTGATGCAACACCGACTAGGTTAAGCAACACCCTCTAGGGGAGGAACGTGGTGACTCCTAATACTTTTGTATTATAATAGGTTATAAGCAACACCCTGTAGGGGAGGAACGTGGTGACTCCTAATACTTTTGTATTATAATAATACATAGATGCTCCTTCCGATGGAACTTTATTCTCAACAACAAAAAAAGAAAGAAAAAAGAAAACCCGCTGAAACTTTGTTACGCATTTGAACAGCGTCGGTGCACCCGCTCCTTCCATCGTTGGTTGTCAGACTAGCCGGCACCACCACCAGCATCCCAGCAAGAGCAGCCACAATATGCAACAACGCAGTCCAGGATGCATTCCCCTGCTGCGAGGACGTCTAGCAACCCATCCAAGGCATCAGCAACAAGGCAAATATTCACCAGCTGACTGCCTATTCGGGGAAAGGATTGGCACATTGTCTCCAAAGCTTCCGTGAACTGCTCCCTGGCGTCCATGAGGATAGCGTGGGCATCCACCAGTGTTGCCTGCACTTCTGCCGATAGCTCAGTCCCACGCCCACGCAGCGCATGGACCTGTGATATCAGTTGGCTAGTTTGGGCATTCAAGGAATCGAAGCGGTCATGCAGGGATTGTTTCAACAGGGTGAACACCTCGTAGTGCAACTGGGTATGGGGACCCATTGACCCAGCAAGAGCAGCTCCAGTTATCACCACGCCCTCAGCCCCGACAACAATGGGGATCCCGACAACATAAAATACCACATGGGGAAACTCCTTATGTATGTTGTAGGTTTTATTATATCCATCGCTACTTAGCAATATCTTGCCTGTCACTTTCAAAGTCACCCTCCTGAGCATTGTTGCACATTGGAATAATAGTTTAAGGAAATCAATTTCATGTTCTTTTGCTTTGAAGCCCACAATCTCTACCTCTTCAAGATCAGTCAAAGCAACACTATCACGTATCCATTTCTTATTAGGTTGTTCGCGGGGGCAGTTTGTTTCACATGATTCTCCCACCTGAAAGTAAATTTAACATGATAGACTTAATTAAATTATTAAGAAGGTTTACATGACACTGATGATCGCAATGGATACCTTGCTTACTGATAGGGTCACCTTAAGCCTTTGTATAACTGGTCGAATCCAAAGCAGGTGCAATACCAATGGACCATAAGTGTCTCCCTCTGTTTCTAGATCCAACTCCAAAATGGAAAAGTTGTTTGCTGGAAGTAACTCTATCTCTTGCACAAAGCTCCAACCACCACGAGGATCATAGTGTGGGGACGAACACTGCACATGAAAAAAATGAATGTTTGAATGCCATTTAAACAGGCAATATCAAGTTACACACATAACAGTTTGGCACCATATAGAAAATAAACATAAGATTAAGAAGAGCAGGAGACTCACCCGGCAAAAAATTGTCAAAGATAAGACGTAGCAAGCATGAAGCTTGTGCTCACGTATGGTTTCGAGGACCCACAAATCACCAAACCAAGCTTTACCATAGCATTCCCAGGAAAGATTCTTTACTGCAGGAGCTAAGAAAGATATGCTGAAATTGTAATCCGTGTTAATGCGCACCTTCACGTCTTTAAGCACGGGGGCATCAATGTCGATATGGTTGATGGTCTCTAAATCTGTTGTGGTGTGCAAAGAGAGCACCTCTAGCGACTCTGAGTGAACTTTCACTATGTCAAGCGCCCAGCAGTCATTGATCTCGAGCACACGAAGCCATGGGCATATGGGGAGCATAGAAGCAGGGTCCATGCAGCCCCCGACCATGGACAGGTTCTTGAGCATGGTAAATTGGCCGGATCGTGGTGGCCCAAAGCATAAATTCTGCGCGTGAAGCTTCAAGGAAACAGTTTGGTTATAGAAAGGCAGCCTGATGACATTATCTCCCTTTAAATGGACCACCGCGCGAATTGAGAAACTCTCAGGCGCCAGGATCGCAGCAGGATGGAGAAGTGAAGTGACGCGCTGGGAGGCCACTAGGTCCTGAAGGAGACGCCGAGCCTGTCCAAAACGGGGCTGGTGACCTGTGCGAGCACGATTTCGACAGAATCTGGGTCGACATCGTTGAAATCCAAATTGGAAAGCCGCTTCCAGAGGTTACACCAACGGCGGGAAATGGCGGTGGTCGGGCAGCTTCGCGTAGGTCGAAATTATGACCAAGTATCTCGAGAAGCAGCTCGTCAGGAAGGCTGCTGATCCAGTCGACCCCTCCATCACCTTCCTCTGGGCGCCGGCGACTTCCTTGCAGTTGCATGGCTTGGCACGATGAATGGTTAGGCAATATAGATATATAATGATACACTATTTCTTAGACTCAATACCAACCATTTCAAATCAATCAATTTGATCGATGTGAATCTGACTACGAAACTTGGAGATTTCCGCAAAGTCCGGTTTTAGAATCCCCAATTCCCCACCCCCAACGAAAACATTAGAAATCAAACTAGCAATAGAAGCACAGATTTGCATACCCAGATTACCTTCTACCAGCGCAGGACGTCCCCTGTGCGTCGCTATGATCTGCAGCGCCACAGTCGTTTGCCACCGGACACGACAATCGCAGATCTGCCGCCGCTCTTTTTGTACGGCACTCGTGTTTCTTACTTTCAGATCTGTCTGTTGATATGCTGCCTAGTATATATATGGCATGGTCCAACGGAGTAGTAAATGCCCAAACACTGTATATAGGGTTATGCAGAAACGAGCGCCTTAATAAGTGACAGGTAAGGTGTTGTGCAGTGCAAGTGCATGTGCTTGCGCGATGTGTTGCGAACTTTCAGGGTTACACCATCTTTCTGCAAGACGGTAATGGACCTATGGAACTTGGGTTACACGAACACTATTGCAGGGTTGCACAATCTCTCGGCTTTAGGGGCTTGCCACGATACTTGGGTCTCCGCGGGCTGTTTGCCCGTTGCCATCTTTATGCTGGCTAGGGATGTAGTAAACGGGAACGGGCAATTCTCGTCCCGACCGGCAACGTATCCCGCGTGTAAACCGACCGCGATCCGTGCAAAGGGAGGAGCTTATGAAGCGTGCAACTGAGTGTGAGCTGGATACAAACAACGGCATTTCACTTTTTTTTAGATTAAGGAACAAAAGTTCCGGCCTCAGCACTCCCTCAAGTGCCTGCAGCCAGCGAAAACATCAACAGCCACAAAGCTGTAACCCACCAGGATCTAAGTCCTGTACCAGTTCGCCTTACAGGCGATCAACATAACAAGGCATGAAAAAAAACTTACAAGTTCAGACCAGGAGCCACACAAGTCTCAAAACTAAAATGAAATACTCTAGCCAAACCACTTGAAGACCGGCGACTAGTCCATAATTCGCTTTCCAAACATTTCATCCACTCTTGTTAAAAAAACTCCAACGACATTGTTTCTAACCAACGGCATCCTCCCTTCAAAATGCTCATTTCCTCTTCTTTAAATAAGATGGACCAGCTCCTTATCCAAAATGTTCCTCTAAACATCACCTGTAAAATTGACACAAATTTTGATCTTTGGAACACAAATTCATTCCTACAGAGCCATAAAGCCCAGCAAAAAGCTGCCACACCGATCAACACTTGATTCCTTTGCTTATTTGAAAAACTTATAAGCCAAGGACCAAAGAGATTGCAAATATTTGCAAGTGCTCAAATAACAAAAGTAATAGATATTGTCATCCACAACATCTTAAGGGGATTTTGGCTATTAAAAAAAGAGGTGTTGAATTCACGCCGAGGAAAACTCGGCTTCATAGAACCAAGTAACCATCTGTGGCACCGGGCTCGGCGCCAAGCTGTGGGCCGGCCTGTGGGCTACTGGGCTCGGCCAGCCACAGTGGGATGAGGGCATTGCCTCTGGATGTTTATTTTTGTGAATTACACAGGAGTACATCAGAGACACTCATGACGCACGCACACTCATCTGGTCGTGCCTAATCAGCTCGTAACCTGCAATGGTTACGCACCGTCCGTGCTGCTTGATTGATGCAGCACCGACTGGGTCGTGTTGAATGCAGCTTAGGCACCATCCTTGATGCTTGATCCAACACTGACTGAGTCGTGTCATTGCATCGTGTAACCTAAACCCGCAAAGGTTACGCAAAATCCACGCTGCATCCGGTCGTGTCGACTCAGCACGTAACCTGCACTGGTTACGCACCGTCTGTGCTGCTTGATAGATGCAACACCGACTGGGTCGTGTTGAATCAGCGCGTTACGCACCATCCGTGCTGCTTGATGCAACACCAACTGGGTCGTGTCGAATCAGCGCGTAACATGCAGAGGTTACGCACTGTCTGTGCTGCTTGATGCAACACCGACTCGATTAAGCACGTAGTAGGTTATGCACCTTTAAGACGGCTCGCTGCATGCCTCGACACTGACAGGGTTATGCACTGATCGGTCGTGTCGATTCTACGCGTCACCTGAACCAGCTCGGTTACGCATGGTTCGGCGATGCAGCATCCCATGGCGCGTGCATCACCGACTGGGTAACGCACCGAGACGGTTACGCAAAATCTGCGCTGCATTCTGATTCGACGCACCATCCTGCTCGGTTACGCACGTTTCGGCGACGCACCATCCGTTCTGCATGGTGCGTGCATCACCGACTGGGTTACGCACGGAGTCTGTCACGCAAAATCCCCATGCATCCTGTCGTGTCGTTGCATCGCGTAACCTGGGGCCGATAAAGTTATGCAAAATCCATGCTGGATCCGGTCGTGTCGATTGCAGCTTATGCACCATCCTTGATGCTTGATCCAACACTAACTGGGTCGTGTCGTTGCATCGCGTAACCTAAACCCGCAAAGGTTACGCAAAATCCACACTGCATCCGGTCGTGTCGATTCAGCGCGTAACCGGCACTGGTTACACACCGTCCGTGCTGCTTGATTGATGCAACACCGACTAGGACATGTCGAATGCAGCTTACGCACCGTTCTTCATGCTTGATCCAACACTGACTGAGTCGTGTCATTGCATCGCGTAACCTAAACCGGTTACGCAAAATCCACGTTGAATGTTCATGAGAAATTCCCCACTGGCACAGTTGTCAATGGCTTCGTCCGTTGGATACACAAGTGGCAGGGATGCATCATCGCCCTCAACACTGAGGCATTTCAGTTCTCTCGGATGGAACTACCACCGACCTTGAAATGGCCAATGTCAGTGTTTCAGCTTGGTCAGACCAATGATGGGAAGTTGTGTGTCATCTGCACTGCAATGCATTATTTCTGTTTGGCTCTGGGAAGCCGATGATGAGGGTGTCAAGAGATTCATGCCGCAGGAGATGATCTTATTACGCCTAACTTTCAATAAGATCACCGAGCTTTCAGAAGAGGCTGATGTTGAAATGCATCTTATGACAGCTATCAATGGCTTTGTGTACCTATCTGCCTACCTAGGTTGGGACCGTCGGTATTTGTTCCTCTCCTTCTGCTTGGAAACAAGAGAGATGAATTTGTTCTATAAGGAAAGCCAGTTTGTAATATCAGAAGTTGTTCCGTACATCGTAGTCAACTGGTCGTCATCTTTAAATGGCAAGGTGAGCCTATACGTTTATGTATTCCTTGTGACATGATAAAATATGTTCCGTCCCTCAGTTGTAGGCCGTTCTCATCACATGAGAGTAGGTCATTGTATTATTGTGGAATTCTGTCATTGGCTTTCTAGTTTAGATGAAGTAACATGATAAAATTACTTATAACCATGCTGTTCAATTGCTCATTGTATACGATAGCATGAGGGATTGTCTACATTGTATGATACCATAAGGATTTGTAATGTTATTCGCTATATTTCATGCTAGAATTCTTTGTCCACTTACTTTATAATGCTAACCAATTCAAGGGTATCATATTTTAGTTTCATTGGTACTGTAGTACACGCTAAGCAATTTGATTTGTATTATTAGAATCTATTACTCATTCCACCTGGCTGCTACATTTTTTTCTTTGCAAAATCTTATATTACATATGAATTATCTTTATGTCACAAGAGGATTCAGACACCGCAGTTACAGGAAAAATGTCTGATGATGGTCCTATGGGCACTGAAAAGGCTTCTCCTGTCCTTTTCACAGCGTTGAAATCATTCAGAGAACAACTAATTCCTGATGACAACTCTAAATTTGCAGAGATAGAGGCCTTCTTACTTGATGATGAGACAAACTCTCTTCTGAATAGAATCGCTACTTTAGAGTCAGGATTGGAAGCTGCAAAACATCGTGTCTTGAGAATAGGTACTGAACCCAATAGCCCGAATTAGCAGGGGATGGAGAGAGCAAGCTGCTGGCAAATGTGCAAGGGAATGTTGGGTAGAGCCTGTTCCCGATTTTTATTGGGTGACCCTAGTTCTGGTGTCTCGTCTTAATTTGGGCTTTTATTGAGACGTGTTGTGAGGGAAGGATGGAGGCGTTATGTGATAATGGTGTCATGTTCCATGTTTGTTTAGTGTCACTATGTCATCTGTCGTTTTTCCAAATATGTCATTGTTACCCCCATATGTCTTTACATGAATAGAAATGTGACAGAAAAGGCATTTACCTTGCCAAAGCTAAAGATTTCATGTTTTCCAAATTCTTGAATATATGCCAGTTGCCTCCCGCTTCTTGGAAAATAGCTGATTCCTTCGAATTTGCCGATCCAATTCTAAATGGCATCAGCATTGCCGATTGTCGTGCTCGGCGACAGAGAACCCACCAAGGTATTCACGCCGAGGAAAGCTCAACTTCATAGAACCAAGTAACCATCTGTAGAACCGGGCTTGGCGCCAAGATGTGGACCGGCCTGTGGGCTGCTGGGCTCGGCCTGCCGCAGTGGGATGAGGGCATTGTCTCTGGATGTTTTTTTTTGCGAATTACACAGTACATCGGAGACACTGTTGACGGTTGAAATTCACCATTTCCAACCCTCAGTATTCTCATATAAATGGAGGCATATGCATTATTTACTAGCATTTAGGTTTGAATAATGTAGTTCCACATGTCCTTGGAGATTATTTGTATGTAGGTGATTTACCCCTTAAAAGAGATGGAAACTCACCTTCTATGAAGAAACCATGCCAACTCAGCTGAGGAGGTGGCTGCCACCAAGGGAAACATCGCAATCCACGTCATCGATCTAGGGGAGGCACTCACCGACGAATCAGAGGACGCCACATGGACTTCACATGGATCAAAGGGCCCACCTCGGATACCAAATCAAGCCATGTACCGGGGATGGATCAGAGGGCCCATAGGGTAGCCAACCAGAGGAAGGCCACCAGGTGGGGCCACCCTAGGGGGCCGGCCGATCCTAGCATCGGCCGAACCGCCTTAGGGGGTTCCATCCTGGCCCTCCACGTGGCAACCCCCTATTGGTCCATTGCCTCACTCCCGGGTGTTTAGGGGCACTTTGGGCGTCCGAGCAAGCCTTGTCCTTGCCTATAAATAGAAGGGGAGGGGCTCCCATTTCTCAGACACCACTCTCTCATTCTCCTCTCACTTTTAGTTTCCAAGGCTAGGGGGTAGGCTAGAGTAGCTCTTATTCAGGTTCCATGTCCTCTTGGAAGTCTAGGCATGAGTTTCTTTTATCTTTATTTCTTTGTATGACTTTGATCTACTTCAGTTATTCAGCTATTTCATATAAAGTCATGGTAGATCATATGTTTGATATGTTCTTGAGTTCATCCTCTGTTCATCATTTAGAGGCTTGTGTTCTTCATGAATACTACCTTTTGATCCACTTGAAGGGTGATAAACTCCTTCCTTATGTGTTTGTTCATAAGTTAGAGGCTCGTGTTCTTCACGAACACGACCCTTTGATCTTATTGATTAGACATAAGAGAGTTCATATCTGTTTGTATGTCTAGCCTTAGTTGATTCTGTTAGATGGCATGAGTGTGTTGCATGAGGTCTGTGTTCAAGCTACGGTACTCGGTCTAGTTGACCAGTCTTCTG
The DNA here is from genome assembly GCA_036936925.1 of Cenchrus fungigraminus. NCBI lineage: Eukaryota > Viridiplantae > Streptophyta > Magnoliopsida > Poales > Poaceae > Cenchrus > Cenchrus fungigraminus. Next base: position 6,352,717 of record CM072775.1, on the reverse strand, counting down.
GTGGCTCTCACCCTGGGTCACAATAGCCTAGACCAAGTGGAGTCTAGCAGCAACGTAGGCATGGTGCCTGGGTTGTCTGGCTACGATAGTTATGAGCATACCCCCCGTAACGATAGAGGTCGGTCCTCAGGTTGTGACAGCCCTGTTGTATCCTTGGGCAACCTCCGCGCTGGGGTACCTATTGTAGGAGTCTAAAGTCTAGTTTCGCAGAGTGCTGGTCGTCGCAGGCTAGCTCCCCGTTTGTACCTGGGTGCTGAACCTTATCTCTCTCATGCAATACTCATGCCCATCTCTTGTATCTTCTAGCTTTGTATGTTTAGTACATTAGAACCTAGAGCTAACTCATATGTTCCCCCTAAGCCGTAGTGTGCTAGAGTAGAGGTAGATCTGAGTGTGTGTCTCCCACTACCCCATATATCTTTTATCTTACCCCTGTTTTGAGTGTGTTTGTTTCCTATATCTATCTCTTGGTTTACATTAAGAGCAAAAGCATAAGTCTAAGATATCCGCCATTGCCTTCCACTGATACGATACCCTTGGAATACTCTCCTTCCTTGGGGAAATGCTACAATAGTTTATCTGTGTGCTTGCGGATTCGTTCATGATCGTTTAGATTAACCTTTGGCAGGTCTCGATGTTCACACTAACTCCGCATCATTAGTTGTGACATTGAGAGCTGCCTAAAGGCATTTCTAACGCTGACGCTAAGGATGGATTCCAAATCTGTTCTTAAGTGATCGATGTTATGAAATGCCAACAAGCATTTCTGGCGCCGTTGCCGAGGAAGGCACAGGATTATCATGACTATGCTTTGCATATGTTTTTAAACTCTGAGTAGGTTAGGACAACTCTCAATGCAGGCTAACCTTGATTGTCTTCTTTTATCTTTGGATGATGAAGACAGGTAGTGTATGACTGGTTTCGACCTACCGGGGAATTTTACTAAAGATCCTGAGTCACTTGTGAGGAAAGCTCGAATTCATTTCGGCTCACCTCGTCGTACTCGTCCGGAGGGCGAACCAGCTTCCTTTGTACCATCCACGTCCAACGCTATGGCCCAGAAGACACTTCGTGAGTACTCAGCTCCTTCCGCTGACCAGGTGCTGCAAGGCCCTGAGGTGGCAATGGGGACTGCAAATTTTGAGATCAAGACGGGTTTAATTACGATGGTACAGGCTAGCCCATTCTGTGGCAAGCCAAATGAGGATGCCAATGCTGATCTGCAGCACTTCCTAGAGCTATGCAGCACTTTCGTCATGAGGGGTGCAAATATGGATGTTGTTCGTCTACGGTTGTTTCCATTCTCCCTCCTGGGGAAAGCTAAGCAATGGTTCTACGTGAATCGTGAAGCTATTAACACTTGGAGTAAGTGTTCAGAGGCATTTCTCAAGAAGTTCTTCCCATTGGGTAAAACCAATGCTTTTCGTGCAAGGATTTCTGGTTTTCAGCAAGCAGCAAGTGAATCTATTCCAGAGGCTTAGGAAAGGCTTCAGGAGTATTTCCTGGCCTGTCCTCACCATGGGATGGAGGAGTGGCTTATTCTTCAAAGCTTCTATAATGAGTTGACTCCAATAGCCCAAGGCTATATTGATGCTGCTGCTCAAGGAGCATTCTTCTCACTCACTGTTGATGATGCTAAATTACTCATTGAGAAGATGGTCTCCAACCAAGGGTGGAGTGATGAAAGACTCCAACCACGACCGAGGGGTACTCATACTGTCAAGGAAGCAGACATGATTACTGCCAAGATGGATCTTCTTATGAAGAGATTGGATGACTACACCAGCGAGAAGGCTGCCATGGCCACCACTACTCTGCCTATGGACTCTCATATGACTTGTGAAGTCTGTGGCAACACTGGGCACTCAGGCAACTACTGTCCGGAGACTCAGGATGAAGTGATGTACATGAATGGCAACAACAACGGTTATCGTCCACCTCAACAAGGAGGCCAATCGTGGAATCAACAACGCCCTTGTTATCAAGGAGGTAACCAAGGTAATTCTTACAATCCCAACCAACCTTCCTTGAGAGATCTCATTTTTGGGCAAGCTAAAATTAATGAAGGTATTAACAAGAAGCTAGCTGCCCTTGATAAAACTATGGAAAGCCTCAACATTAAGCTTGATAGTTTTTCCTCTACTCAGAAGAGTCAGCTAAGTTTCAACAAAATGTTAGAAACCTAGCTAGCCCAGCTGGCTGCTTTGGTTCCGTCTCCTGATAATGGGAGGATCCCGGGGCAACCCGTATCCTCCTATGAAAATGTTAGTGTAGTGTCAACCAGGTGGGGTAAGCCACCTAGGAAGACACATGCTTCTAACTATGCAGGAAAGCCCATACAACAAATTCTTGATCCATGGGAGGAATCAGTAGTGGTGCACAAGAAAGATCCAGGCTACCCGACTATCACTTGCACAATCTATTACAAGAAGATCAGGTATGCCCTTTATGACCTTGGTGCGAGTGTTAATCTCATGTCCAAGGCCATGTTCGAGCAACTGGGATATCCAACTCTCTCTCCAACAGCACGGACTATCCAACTCGCCGATTCAACGATACGATATCCAGAAGGAATTGTAGAGAGCATATTGGTTAAGGTCAAGAGTTCTTATGTCTTCACGGATTTCGTGGTCCTTGATATGGATGACGAGGGAGGAATGTCGCTCATCCTTGGGCGACCATTTCTTAGTGATGTCCAAGCTAGGATCAATGTGGGGTCCGGAATCATCCGTTTCCGCATTGGGAAGAGGAACTTGAAGTTCAAGTTTCAGGACAAAGAAGAGCAATGTTATTTGGTGCAAGATAGTGTTGAGCAGCTTGGGGGAAGGAAAGAGCCTATACCCCTCGAGGAAGAAATCTCCGTCAAAGAGGCTAAAGAAAATTCGGAAAGAATGGCGGAAGATTAAGATGGCACCAACCTCTACTTCTTAGGAGTAGGGTGCTGAATGGAATTGATCGTTGAGGAGAGTCCAACTCGGCGGACTAAAAATGATGGGTCCTTTCTACCAAAAAGGTTAAAAATGGTACTTATCTCATATTTCCCTTTCCAAAATTTCATTTCCAAAATTGCATATTTAATTTTCCAAAACTCTGCATTTGCATGCTAGATTCATCTAGCCCTTTTCCCTTTTCTAAATAAAATTTTTGAAAATAAATTTTGAATTTGAAAACCATAGAAAATTCATGTGGGCAATTTCTGGAGTAAACTTTGGCCGGTGCACCTTGGCATATCTTCATATAGCCGTTGGTGGCACACCTGCCGAAGGGGACGAGCACCGGGCCCACTACTAGGCTGGCCGATCCAGGGTTCGGCCGAACCCTGGTAACGGTCATGTGGGCCCAGCTTTGGCCAACGGCTCCTAACCGTTGCCCAACAGCTATCCCGTGGTGTGCTGCCCCTTTGCTCTATAAATTGGACCCGAGAGGGGGTGTTCTTCACCCATTCAACTCATTTCATTCACACTCCCCTCTCTACTCCTTGCTCTCTTGGTTTTCTTGGATTTCTTGCTCAGGATTGGATCATCAAGTGTTCCTTCTATTGTGTCGCTGAAAGTATTATTATTGGTGGAGCAAGCTCGGTAAGAACTTCATTTGATTTCACTAACCCATCACCAAGTTGCTCTTGTTGTATCTTGTTGTTGTGCTAGCATGAATTGGGCGGCAAACACTCTCCGGAGCGTGACACGCTCACGCTCCCATTCGCGGGCAAGCACGAGTGCATCCACCCCCCACCAAGCCAATGCCGAGCCCATCGATGATGGATTATGAAGAAGAGCAAGAAGAGCAAGCCGAGCCACAAGCCGTGGAGGAGGTCGTCGACGACACCCCCTACCTCAGCTTGTGGGGTGCTCGAGAGGAGCAAGCCTATGCTCTCCTGAAGGACCGAGTCTTCGCTCACACCCGAGACTTCGACCCGGCTCTCATGGAGAAAACAGGTATGAATCTCGAGTTCGCTTCCATTTGGCATGCTCTTGGTTGGGAGGAGCTTGCACCGGTTACGGAGCTTGGCTCTCGGCCCCTCACCATCCAGTTTCTTTGCTCTCTTACCGAGATTCAGGATGGCATTCAGTTTCGTCTTTTTGGGACCGATTATCGTGTTTCTTGGAAGGAACTTAGTCGTCTTCTTGGGTTTAGTCCTCGTTGTGCTATTTCTCTGAAGAAGGCTTGTGAGGGTTATGTTCGAGAATCTTTCTGGTCAGACATCTCTGGTCTTGTTTACAATGGCAAGTTTGTACCTCGGTGCAACGATATTTTGCATCCCACTCTCCGCCTGTGGCACAAGTGGCTCGCCATTACTCTCTTTCCACGAGAGGATGTTCGGCCCGTGCGCAGTGATGAGATGATGCTATTATATACCGCGTTAACCGGTTCAAGGTCTCTCCCGTTAAAGCTATGATTCGGCAATGGTTGATGAATTTCAAGATGATAGGTCCTATTGAGTGTACATCTTTGGTGACTCGTATTGCTGTCAGACTCGGGGTTCTTAGCGGGCATTCCGTACCCTTCATGGGATACCCCGAGTTCTCATTGATGAGGCATACTTGATCCAAGGGCATATACTCAAGAGGGGCCCAAATGATTCTTTGACCTTCTTCTTCTCGGGCTATGCAAACCAAATCCCGTTACCTAACACGGGGTTTGGATTGTATAACTCGGAGTCACTAACCATTCCCCTTGTTACACAAGAGGAAAGCCGTCGTGCTAGTGTCTCAGGTCCACCAGAAGCGCAGCGAAGAGAGCACACATGCAGCAGCAGCAGCAGTCGTAGCCACCACCACCACCACAGCCACAGCCTGCTATGCCACCGGTGGCAGGAGGGGCCCCTGCAGGGTATATGTTCAGGGTTACCCCTGGGTATACACCTGGCTGGGATCAGCCCACCTACCACCCGAGTGCGAGTGGCACGGCTTGGGCCGATGCGAGTAGTGCTCAGTGGGCTACACCCACTAGTTCCAGCTCCGGTGGTCCACCTCCATCTTCGTCCTTCCGGCGACACTCCTCAGCCTCTGCACGCGATGCTCAGCTCGCGCAGCAGATGGGAGAGCTCGCCGTTCAGGTTACGAGATTGGAGGAGACGCTAAACACCCACGTCGAGTCTACCTCAGCGTGGCAGTGTCAGGCTGGTGAGCGAATAGCAGCCATGCAGCAGGATCAGCAGCGATACATAGAGGCACAGAGGGCTTACCACGCGAGTCACGATTTCTTCTACCCTCCTCTGCAGTGAGCCTGAAGCTAGCTTGGGGGAGGACCCCCATTCTGAGGTAACTTGTATCTTCCTTTGTTTTCAGAATATCTTATAAATGAAAATCCAAAAAAATCTGCAAAAATAAAAAGACCCAAAATATTTATTTGCTTTCATCATCATCATTTGCTTAGTTTGCTTTGATATGCTTAGTAAGAATGCTTTGCCTCTATGGTTGAAATGATGAATAGTTTCTCTGTTTATTCTCTTCATTCATATGTCTTGCCTACAACTTTGTATCCTACCTAAGTTTTGAGTTCGTTGGCTTGTATGTTCAAGCCTTAGCTTGAAAAACCGTGGGTAGCAAAAAGCATGAACCTTGCCTAAGTTGTTGTGAGACATGATATGGTAGCATAGAGTGCTATGATCTTGTTCTTAGTGATGCTTGACATCCGGAGTTTTCCTTTTTGCAAAAAATCAAAACATGATGAGTTCCTCAATGATGAGAATTTCCCATCCAAGGCCATATGTAGATTCTAGTTATTAGCCTCCACATATGCAGCTTGTTCTCTCATTGAGCTCTGTCAAATTGTTGTGACCCTTGTTAGAACTCATGATCCCCTGATCAAGATCACGTACACGTTCATGCTAAACTTCTACACTTGAAGTTAAGCACTCATCATTTGCTCCATATGCTTATGCATTCTTCCACAAATAAAACTCTATGTATCTTTGTATCATTCATCCCTCTCCAAATATCTCCAATAGAGACAAAGGGCTAGCTAAAAAAAAGAGAAAAGCATGCTCAGAAGCATGGCAAAAATAAATAAATAGAGCTAGCCCAAGTGTCGAAAATTTCAAAAGGAGAAAAAGGGATTGATATGTGCAAGAGAAAGAGTTCCACCATGTAGATGGTAATAACTAGTACCTACCCCGGGGCTAGTGTCCACCTTACCATCAATACCTCATTCCCTCATATAAAGCATGGTAATATCTAGCACCCATTTCCAGGCCTAGTATCTACCTTGCCATGCTCATATCCATCACACACATATGCACTTCTTGATCAGGATGTATGTTTGTTTTTTCCAAGGATCCGGTTTTTGACTTAGCAAAACATGAGAGACAAGTAGGCCACATCTTCCCTACCTACAGCTCCACATACAGCCTATTAGGAGTAGGATGTGAAGAAAGGCAACATTGATGCCTTGGTGAGGAACCATACAGTTTTCAGCGATCCGAGAATATCATTCGAGGAACTCTGATTTTCTTTTGAAAAATTTGCGAAACCTCCGGATTATTAAGTTGATCAAGGTATGAGTGATTATGCACATGCTATACAACCATTCTGTCTCTCAATCGCCCAAGGCAGGTGAAGCTATATGCCCCACATATCAGGTGAAAGGTAAGAACATTGCCAACTTGTTCAACTCTTGGTAGAATACTTTGCTGTATGTTTGCCATAAGTTGAGAATACAACATTGTAGCAACTCCTGATCAACCAACCTAATTCTCTAATGTCTTGCTTCGAGACAAGCAAGAGGTTAGCTTGGGGGAGTTTGTTGACGGTTGAAATTCACCATTTCCAACCCTCAATATTCTCACATAAATGGAGGCATATGCATTATTTACTAGCATTTAGGTTTGAATAATGTAGTTCCACTTGTCCTTGGAGATTATTTGTATGTAGGTGATTTACCCCTTAAAAGAGATGGAAACTCACCTTCTATTAAGAATGCCAACTCAGCTGAGGAGGTGGCTGCCACCAAGGGAAACATGGCAATCCACGTCATCGATCCAGGGGAGGCACTCACCGACGAATCAGAGGACGCCACATGGACTTCACATGGATCAAAGGGCCCACCTCGGATACCAAATCAAGCCATGCACCGGGGATGGATCAGAGGGCCCACAGGACAGCCAACCAGAGGAAGGCCACCAGGTGGGGCCACCCTAGGGGGCCGGCCGATCCTAGGATCGGCCGAATCGCCTTAGGGGGTTCCATCCTGGCCCTCCACGTGGCAGCCCCCTATTGGTCCATTGCCTCACTCCCGGGTGTTTAGGGGCACTTTGGGCGTCCGAGCAAGCCTTGTCCTTGCCTATAAATAGAAGGGGAGGGGTGTTGACGGCTGTTAAGTACCATATTTATAGCCGTCAACTCCTGCATTTTGGCACAAGAAATATACATCCACAGTAGAATAGGGGCTTATACTGACAAATTCCACAAGTGGCAATGTATATTTGAATGCAGGCAATTAGCACAAGAAATAGAGCAAAAGCACACCTTATCCATCCACCTCATCAATCCAAGCCTCTCCACCTCAGCCAATGAGGGGTTGCCATGCAATGTGCCACGGATTGGTGATGTCACCAATCCAAGGGAGGAAGTCTCGGCGAATCAGAAGTCACCACGCGTATATCACATGGATCCCGTGGCCCACTAGAGCGCCTAAACCGCCTCAAAACCACATGGACACCTGGAACCGCCATAAGGACCCACCTGACAGCTGCCACGAGAAAGCACAAAGCAGGTGGGGCCCACAAGGGGTTGGCCGAACCGACCTTATGGCGCCCAATCCTGGCCTTCCACGTGGTGGTCCCTGGTTGGCTCCTGACTTCATTCCCGGGGTGTTTGGGGTGCCTCCACGCCGGTGCTCAGGCCTATAAATAGAAGGAGAGAGGGTAGAGAATAGGACACACACTTCTTCTCCTCCTTCTCACTTTTGCCTTTTGGCTTCTCTCATTAGGAGAGGAGAGCTCTATGCATAGGATTAGTGCTGGCTTGCTAGTGCTTTAGACATTAGAAGGAAGGTGGGGTGGTGTCTTGGGGTTGTGCCATGGTGTTTGGCACATTTCCTCAAGAACGATCCTCTACGGATGCTTCTGTTCTTCATTTAGAATAAAGTGAGTATTTCAACATTCTCAATTAGACTAAAGTGGCATTCATACTGTGTTCTTGTGTTCTTCGTTCGTTCATCATTTAGAGGCTCGTGTTCTTCATGAACACGCTTCCTCGATCTAGTTGACTAGCGAATTTCTCATACTTTCATGTTTGTTCGTAAGTTAGAGGCTCGTGTTCTTCATGAACACGACCCTTGATCTTCTGTTATAAACACCTAAGTTTGTATCCTGTTTGTATGCCTGCTAGTTTAGTCAGAGTTAAGTGGATGCTCCTATATCCTAATCTAGATCAAGTTCATCTGTGATCCCTTGCATAGGATAGCGTATATCTAAGTGAGTTTGGGTCTCTCCCTCGTGGGTTCGTCGCTCCGTATTTATACGGAGTGCTATAGTGTTTCTACGGGATATCAGACGTAGCCGTGCTATAGTAGTAATTGGTGGTCTAGACGTGGTGTCTAGACTACGGGTTATCCTTCGAATGCCCAGTATCCCACGGTTTGTCTTCGGGTAGGCCGCGGTAGTGACAGCCGTTGGACCCTCTGAAATCCCCCACGTTCGGATACAGCGTGAAGGCAACCATTTGCCGTGAACCAACTGTTATAGCCAGGAGGGGCTAGTGACTGAAACGAGAGTTCCTAATCGAGAGGCTGTTCTCAACTCTGTACGCTATCAGAAAGATCCTTTCCATATTCATCTCATCCTTTAGAGTTGTGTCCTTGGATCATCAGTCTAGGATAGAAGGTAGTACACATTGTTCCTTGGATTCGATACCCTTTGGAATACTCCTTTAGGGAAGTGCTACAGCGGTATTTCCGTGCGCTTGCAGTATACCTGGTTGCTCTTATACGCACACTCTAGGTGTACAACTAGTGGTGACGTTAAGAAATACCAACAAGGGGCTCCCATTTCTCACACACCAGTCTCTCATTCTCCTCTCACTTTTAGTTTCCAAGGCTAGGGGGTAGGCTAGAGTAGCTCTTATTCAGGTTCCATGTCCTCTTGGAAGTCTAGGTATGAGTTCTCTTTTATCTTTATTTCTTTGTATGACTTTGATCTACTTCAGTTATTCAGCTATTTCATATAAAGTCATGGTAGATCATATGTTTGATATGCTCTTGAGTTCATCCTCTGTTCATCATTTAGAGGCTTGTGTTCTTCGTGAACACTACCTTTTGATCCACTTGAATGGTGATAAACTCCTTCCTTATGTGTTTGTTCATAAGTTAGAGGCTCGTGTTCTTCACGAACACGACCCTTTGATCTTATTGATTAGACATAAGAGAGTTCATATCTGTTTGTATGTCTAGCCTTGGTTGATCCTGTTAGATGGCATGAGAGTGTTGCATGAGGTCTGTGTTCAAGCTACGGTACTCGGTCTAGTTGACCAGTCTTCTGGTGGTCTCACCCTGGGTCACAATAGCCCGGGCCGGGTGGAGTCTAGCAGCAACGTAGGCATGGTGCCTGGGTTGTCTAGCTACGATAGTTATGAGCATACCCCCGTAACGATAGAGGTCGGTCCTTAGGTGGTGACTGCCCTGTTGCATCCTTGGGCAACCTCCGCGCTGGGGTACCTGCTGTAGGAGTCTAAAGTCTAGTTTCGCAGAGGGCTGGTCGTGGCGGGCTAGCTCCCCGTTTGTACCTGGGTGCTGAACCTTATTTCTCTCATGCAATACTCATGGCCATCTCTTGTATCTTCTAGCTTTGTATGTTTAGTACATTAGAACCTAGAGCTAACTCGTATGTTCCCCCTAAGTCGTAGTGTGCTAGAGTAGAGGTAAATCTGAGTGTGTGTGTCACACTACCTCGTATATCTTTTATCTTACCCCTGTTTTGAGTGTGTTGTTCCCTATATCTATTTGTTGGTTTACATTCAGAGCAAAAGCATAAGTCTAAGATATCCGCCATTGCCTTCCACAGATACGATACCCTTGGAATACTCTCCTTCCTTGGGTAAATGCTACAATGGTTTATCTGTGCGCTTGCGGATTCGTTAATGATCGTTTAGATTAACCTTTGGCAAGTCTCGATGTTCACGCTAACCCGGCGTCATGAGTTGTGACATTGAGAGCTGCCTAAAGGCATTTCTAACGCTGACGCTAAGGATGGATTCCAAATCTGTTCTTAAGTGATCGACGTTATGAAATGCCAACAGACACTCACAACACACGCACACTCATCTGGTCATGCCAAATCAGCTCGTAACCTGCACTGGTTACGCACTGTCTGTGCTGCTTGATTGATGCAACACCGACTGGGTCGTGTCGAATGCAGCTTACGCGCCATCCTTGATGCTTGATCCAACACTGATTGGGTCGTGTCGTTGCATCACGTAACCTAAACCCGCAAAGGTTACGCAAAATTCACGCTGCATCCGGTCGTGTCGATCTAGCACGTAACCAGCACTGGTTACGTACCGTCCGTGCTTCTTGATTGATGCAACACCAACTGGGTCGTGTTGAATTAGCACGTAAGCACCAGAGGTTACGCACCATCCGTGCTGCTTGATGCAACACCGACTGGGTCATGTCGAATCAGCACGTAACATGTAGAGGTTTGGCACTGTACGTGCTGCTTGATGCAACACCGACTCGGTTAAGCACGTAGTAGGTTAAGCACCTTTAAGACGGATGGCTGCTTGGCTCAACACTGACTAGGTTATGCACTAATCGGTTGTGCAAAATCCACGTTGCATCCGATCGTGTCGATTCTACGCGTCACCTGCTCCAGCTTGGTTACGCACGGTTTGGCGACGCACCATCACATGGCACGTGCATTACCGACAGGGTTACGCATCGTGACGGTTACGCAAAATCCACGTTGCATTCTAATTCGATGCATCATCCTGCTCGGTTACGCACGTTTCGGTGACGCACCATCCGTTCTGTATGGTGCGTGCATCACCGACTGGGTTACGCACGGAGTCTGTCACGCAAAATCCCCATGCATCCAGTCATGTCGTTGCATCGCGTAACCTGGAGCCGATAAGGTTACGCAAAATCCACGCTGCATCCGGTCGTGTCGAATCAGCGCGTAACCTGTACAGGGCACCGTCCGTGGAGTGTGATGCAACACCGACTGGGTCGTGTCGAATGCATCTTACGCACCATCCTTGATGCTTGATGCAACACTGACTGGGTCATGTTGTTGAATCGCGTAACCTAAACCCGCAAAGGTTACGCAAAATCCATGCTGCATCCGGTCGTGTCGATTCTACACGTCACCTGCTCCAGCTCGGTTATGCACGGTTCGGCGACGCACCATCACATGGTGCGTGGATTACCGACTGGGTTATGCACCGTGACGGTTACGCAAAATCCACGGTGTATTCTGATTCGACGCACCATCCTGCTAGGTTACACACGTTTCGGCGACGCACCAGCTCGGTTATGCACGGTTCGGCGACGCACCCTCAGATGGCGCGTGCATTACCGACTGGGTTATGCACCGTGACAGTTACACAAATTCCACGGTGCATTCTAATTCGACGCACCATCCTGCTCGGTTACGCACGTTCCGGCGATGCACCAGCTCGGTTACGCACGGTTCGGCGACGCACCATCACATGGCGCATGCATTACCGACTGGGTTACGCACCGTGACGGTTACGCAAAACCCATGCTGTATTCTAATTCGACGTACCATCCTGCTTGGTTACGCATGTTTCGGTGACACTCCATCCGTTCTGTATGGTGCATGCATCACCGACTGGATTACGAACGGAGTCTGTCACGCAAAATCCCCATGCATCTGGTCGTGTCGTTGCATCGCGTAAGCTGGAGCCGATAAGGTTACGCAAAATCCATGCTGCATCCGGTCATGTCGAATCAGCGCGTAACCTGTACAGGGCACCACCTGTGGAGTGTGATGCAACACCGACAGGGTCGTGTCGAATGCAGCTTACTCACCGTCCTTGATGGTTGATCAAACACTGACGGGGTCGTGTTGTTGCATCGCGTAACCTAAACCCGCAAAGGTTATGCAAAATCCAGGCTGCATCCGGTCGTGTCATTCAGCTCGTAACCTGCACTAGTTACGCACCGTCCGTGCTGCTTGATTGATGCAACACCGACTGGGTCGTGTAGAATTAGAGCGTAACCACAATAAGTTACGCACCATCCGTGCTGCTTGATGCAACACCAACTGGGTCGTGTCGAATCAGCGCGTAACATGCAGAGGTTATGCACCATCCTTGCTGCTTGATGCAACACCGACTCAGTTAAGCACGTGGTCGGTTACGCACCTTTAAGACGGCTAGCTGCATGGCTCGACACTAATTGGGTTACGCATTGATCGGTCGTGTCGATTCTACACGTCACTTGCTCCAGCTCGGTTACGCACGGTTCGGCGACGCAGCATCCCATGGCGCGTGCATCACCGACTGGGCTACGCACAGAGACGGTTACGCAAAATCCATGCTGCATTCTGATTCGACGCACCATCCTGCTCGGTTACGCACATTTCGGCGACGAACAATCTGTTCTGCATGGTGCGCGCATCACCGACTGGGTTACGCACGGAGTCTGTCACGCAAAATCCACAAGCATCTGGTCATGTTGTTGCATCGCGTAACCTGGGGCTGATAAAGTTATGCAAAATCCACGCTGCATCCGGTCGTGTCGAATGCAGCTTACACACCGTCCTTGATGCTTGATCCAACACTAACTGGGTCGTGTCGTTGCATCGCGTAACCTAAACCCTCAAAGGTTACGCAAAATCCACGCTGCATCCGGTCGTGTCGATCAGCTCGTAACCTACACTGGTTACGCACCGTCCGTGCTGCTTGATTGATGCAACACCGACTGGGTCGTGTCGAATGCAGCTTACGCACCGTCCTTGATGCTTGATCCAACACTGACTGGGTCATGTCGTTGCATCGCGTAACCTAAACCCGCAAAGGTTACGCAAAATCCACGCTGCATCCGGTCGTGTCGATTCGGCGCGTAACCTACACTGGTTACGCACTGTTCGTGCTGCTTGATTGATGCAACACCGACTAGGTCGTGTTGAATCAGCACGTAACCACAAGAGGTTACGCACCATCTGTGCTGCATGATTCAACACCGACTGGGTCGTGTCGAATCAGCACGTAACATGCAGAGGTTACGCACCGTCCATGTTGCTTGATGCAACACCGACTCTGTTAAGCACGTAGTAGGTTACGCACCTTTAAGACGGCTAGCTGCATGGCTCAACACTGACTGGGTTATGCACTGATCGGTCGTGTCGATTCCATGCGTCACCTGCTCCAGCTCGGTTATGCACGGTTTGGCGACGCACCATCACATGGCACATGCATTACCGACTGGGTTAGGCACTGTGACGGTTATGCAAAATCCATGCTGCCATCTAACTCGACGCACCATCCTGCTTGGTTACGCACGTTTCGGCGACGCACCAGCTCGGTTACGCACCGTTCGGTGACGCACCATCACATGGCGCGTGCATTACTGACTGGGTTACGCACCGTGACGGTTACGTAAAATCCACGCTGCATTCTGATTCGACGAACCATCCTGCTCGGATACGCATGTTTCGACGACGCACCATCCATTCTGTATGGTGCGTGCATCACCGACTAGGTTACGCACGGAGTCTGTCACGCAAAATCCCCATGCATCCGGTCATGTCGTTGCATCACGTAACCTAGAGCCGATAAGGTTACGCAAAATCCACACTGCATCCGGTCGTGTCGAATCAGCGCGTAACCTGTACAGGGTACCATCCATGAAATTGATGCAACACCGACTGGATCGTGTCGAATGCAGCTTATGCACCGTCGTTGTTGCTTGATCCGACACTGACTGGGTCGTGTCGATTCAGCGTGTAACCTGCACTGGTTACGCACCGTCCGTGCTGCTTGATAGATGCAACACCGACTGGGTCCTGTCGAATCAGCACGTAACCACAAGAAGTTACACACCGTCCGTGCTGCTTGATGCAACACCGACTCGGTTAAGCACGTAGTAGGTTATGCACCTTTAAGATGGCTGGCTGCATGGCTCAACACTGACTGGGTTATGCACTGATCGGTTGCGCAAAATCCACGCCACCTGCTTCAGCTTGGTGACGCACGGTTCGGCGACGCACCATCACATGGCGTGTGCATTACCGAATGAGTTACGCACCGTGACGGTTACCCAAACTCAACGCTGCATTCTGATTCGACACACCGTCCTGCTCGGTTACGCGCATTTCGGCGACGCACCAGCTCGGCTACGCACGGTTCGGTGACGCACCATCACAGGGCGCATGCATTACTGACTGGGTTACGCACCGTGACGGTTACGCAAAATCCGCGCTGTATTCTGATTTGACGCACCATCCTGCTCGGTTACGCATGTTTCGGCGACGCTCCATCCGTTCTATATGGTGCGTGCATCACCGACTGGGTTACGCACGGAGTCTGTCACACAAAATCTCCATACATCCGGTCGTGTCGTCGCATCACGTAACCTGGAGCCGATAAGGTTACGCAAAATCCATGCTGCATCCGGTTGTCTCGAATCAGCACGTAACCTGTACAGGGCACTGTCCGTGCAGTGTGATGCAACACCGACTGGGTTGTGTCGAATACAGCTTACGCACCGTCCTTGATGCTTGATCCAACACTAACTAGGTCATGTCATTGCATCGCGTAACCTAAACGCGCAAAGGTTACACAATATACACGCTGCATCCGGTCGTGTCGATTCAGCACGTAACATGCACTGGTTACGCACCGTCCGTGCTGCTTGATTGATGCAACACCGACTGGGTCGTGTCGAATCAGCACGTAACCACAAGAGGTTACGCACCATCCGTGCTGCTTGATGCAACATCGACTGGGTCGTGTCGAATCAGTGCATAACATGCAGAGGTTACGCACCGTCCGTGCTGCTTGATGCAACACCGACTCGGTTAAGCACGTAGTAGATTACGCACCATTAAGACGGCTGGTTGCATGGCTCAACAATGACTGGGTTACGCACTGATCAGTTGCCCAAAATCCACGCTGCATCTGGTCGTGTCGATTCTATGCGTCACCTGCTCCAGCTCGGTTACGCACGGTTCGGTGACGCACCATCACAGGGCGCGTGCATTACCGACTGGGTTACGCACCGTGACGGTTACATAAAATCCACACTGCCATCTGATTCGACACACCATCCTGCTCGGTTACGCACGTTTCGGCGACGCTCCATCCATTCTGTATGGTGTGTGCATCACCGACTGGGTTACGCACGGAGTCTGTCACGCAAAATCCCCATGCATCCGGTCGTGTCGTTGCATCGCGTAACCTGGAGCCGATAAGGTTACGCAAAATCCACGTGGCATCCGGTCGTGTTGAATCAGTGCGTAACCTGTACAGGGCACCGTCCGTGGAGTGTGATGCAACACCGGCTGGGTCGTGTCGAATGCAGCTTACACACCATCCTTGATGCTTGATCCAACACTGACTGGGTCGTGTCATTGCATCGTGTAACCTAAACCCGCAAAGGTTACGCAAAATCCACGCTGCATCCGGTCGTGTTGTTCAGCTCATAACCTGCACTGGTAACACACTTTCTGTTGTGCTTGATTGATGCAACACCGACTGGGTTGTGTCGAATGTAGCTTACGCACCATCCTTGATGCTTGATCCAACACTGACTGGGTCGTGTCGTTGCATCGCATAACCTAAACCCGCAAAGGTTATGCAAAATGCACGCTGCATCCAGTCGTGTCGATTCGGCGCGTAACCTGCACTGGTTATGCACCGTCCGTGCTGCTTGATAGATGCAACACCGACTGGGTCGTATCGAATAAGCACGTAACCACAAGAAGTTACGCACCGTCCATGCTGCTTGATGCAACACCGACTCGGTTAAGCACGTAGTAGGTTACGCAGCTTTAAGACGGCTGGCTGCATGGCTCAACACTGACTAGGTTACGCACTGATCGGTCGTGTCGATTCTATGCGTCACCTGCTCTAGCTCGGTTACGCACGGTTCGGCGACGCACCATCACATGGCGCGTGCATTACCGACTGGGTTACGCACCGTGACGGTTACACAAAATCCATGCTGCCATCTGATTCGACACACCATCCTGCTCGGTTACGCACGTTTCGGTGACGTACCAGCTCGGTTACGCGCATTTCGGCGACGCACCATCACAAGGCGTGTGCATTACTGACTGGGTTACGCGTCGTGACGGTTATGCAAAATTCACGCTGCATTCTGATTCGACGCACCATCCTGCTCGGTTACGCATGTTTCGGCGACGCACCATCTGTTCTGTATGGTGCGTGCATCACTGACTTGGTTACGCACGGAGTCTGTCATGCAAAATCCCCATGCATCTGGTCGTGTCATTGCATCGCGTAACCTGGAGCTGATAAGGTTACGCAAAATCCACACTGCATCCGGTCGTGTCGAATCAGCGCGTAACCTGTACAGGGCACCATCCGAGGATTGTGATGCAACACCGATTGGTCGTGCCGAATGCAGCTTACGCACCGTCCTTGATGCTTGATCCAACACTGACTGGGTCGTGTCATTGCATCGCATAACCTAAACCCGCAATGGTTACACAAAATCCATGCTACATCTGGTCGTGTCGATTCAGCGCGTAACATGCACTGGTTACGCACCGTCCATGCAGCTTGATTGATGCAACACCGACTGGGTCGTGTCGAATCAGCACGTAACCACAAGAGGTAACGCACCATCTGTGCTGGTTGATGCAACGCCAACTGGGTCGTGTCGAATCAGCGCGTAACATGCAGAGGTTACGCACTGTCCGTGTTGCTTGATGCAACACCGACTCGGTTAAGCACATAGTAGGTTACGCACCTTTAAGACGGCTGGCTGCATGGCTCAACACTGACTGGGTTACGCACTGATCGGTTGCACAAAGTTCACGCTGCATCCGGTCGTGTCGATTCTACCCGTCACCTGCTCCAGCTCGGTTATGCACGGTTCGGCGACGCACCATCACAGGGTGCGTGCATTACTGACTGGGTTACGCACCGTGACGGTTATGCAAAATCCACGCTGCCATCTGATTCGACGCACCATCCTGCTCGGTTACGCACGTTTCGGCGACGCTCCATCTGTTCTGTATGGTGCGAGCATCACCGACTGGGTTACGCACGGAGTCTGTCACACAAAATCCCCATGCATCCGGTCGTGTCGTTGCATCGCGTAACCTAGAGCCGATAAGGTTACGCAAAATCCATGCGACATCCGGTCGTGTCGAATTAGTGCGTAACCTGTACAAGGCACCGTCCGTGGAGTGTGATGCAACACCGACTGGGTCGTGTCGAATGCAGCTTACACACTGTCCTTGATACTTGATCCAACACGACTGGGTTGTGTCATTGCATCATGTAACCTAAACCCGCAAAGGTTACACAAAATCCACACTGCATCCGGTCGTGTCGTTCAGCTCATAACCTGCACTGGTTACACACTTTCCGTGCTGCTTGATTGATGCAACACCAACTGGGTCGTGTCGAATGCAGCTTATGCACCATCCTTGATGCTTGATCCAACACAGACTGGGTTGTGTCGTTGCATCGTGTAACCTAAACCTGCAAAGGTCATGCAAAATGCACGCTGCATCCGGTCGTGTCGATTCAGCGCGTAACCTGCACTGGTTACGCACCGTCCGTGCTGCTTGATAGATGCAACACCGACTGGGTCGTATCGAATAAGCGCGTAACCACAAGAAGTTATGCACCATCTATGCTGCTTGATCGGTTAAGCACATAGTAGGTTACGCACCTTTAAGACGGCTGGCTGCATGGCTCAACACTGACTGGGTTACACACTGCTCAGTTGCGCAAAATCCACGCTGCATCCGGTCGTGTCGATTCTACACATCACCTGCTCCAGCTCAGTTACGCACGGTTCGGCGATGCACCATTACATGACGCGTGCATTACCGACTGGGTTACGCACCGTGACGGTTACGCAAAATCCACGCTACCATGTGATTGGACGGACCATCCTGCTCGGTTACGCACGTTTCGGCGACGCACAAGCTCGGTTACGCAATTTTTGGCGATGCCCCATCACATGGCGCATGCATTACCGACTGGGTTACACACCGTGACAGTTACGCAAAATCCACACTGCATTCTGATTCGACGCACCATCCTGCTCGGTTACGCACATTTCGGCGACACACCATCCATTCTGTATGGTGCGTGCATCTCCGACTGGGTTAAGCACGGAGTCTGTCACATAAAATCCCCGTGCATCCGGTCGTGTCGTTGAGTCGCGTAACCTTGAGCCGATAAGGTTGCACAAAATCCACGCTGCATCCGATCGTGTCGAATCAGCACGTAACTTGTACAGGGCACCGTCCCTGGAGTGTGATGCAACACCGACTGGGTTGTGTCGAATGCAGCTTACGCACTGTCGTTGATGCTTGATCCAACACTGACTGGGTCGGGTCGTTGCATCACGTAACCTAAACCCGCAAAGGTTGCGCAAAATCCACGCTGCATCCGATCGTGTCGTCCAGCTCGTAACCTGCACTGGTTACGCACCGTCCGTGCTGCTTGACAGATGCAACACCGACTGGGTCGTGTCGAATCAGCGTGTGACCACAAGAAGTTACGCACCGTCCGTGCTGCTTGATTGATGCAACACCGACTGGGTCGTGTCGAATGCATCTTACGCACCGTCCTTGATGCTTGATCCAACACTGACTGGGTCATGTCGTTGCATCGAGTAACCTAAACCCGCAAAGGTTACGCAAAATGCACGCTGCATCCGGTCGTGTCGAATCAGCGCGTAACCTGTACAGGGCACCGTCCGTGGAGTGTGACGCAACACCGACTGGGTCGTGTCGAATGCAGCTTACACACCGTCCTTGATGCTTGATCCAACACTGACCGGGTCATGTCATTGCATCGTGTAACCTAAACCCGCAAAGGTTACGCAAAATCCACGCTGCATCCGGTCGTGTCGTTCAGCTCATAACTTGCATTGGTTACACACTTTCCATGCTGCTTGATTGATGCAACACCGACTGGGTCGTGTCGAATGCAGCTTACGCACCATCCTTGATGCTTGATCCAACACTGACTGGGTCGTGTTGTTGCATCGCGTAACCTAAACCTGCAAAGGTTATGCAAAATGCACGCTGCATCCGGTCGTGTCGATTCAGCGCCTAACCTGCACTGGTTACGCACCGTCCGTGCTACTTGATAGATGCAACACCAACTGGGTCGTATCGAATAAGCGCGTAACCACAAGAAGTTACGCACCGTCCATGCTGCTTGATGCAACACCGACTCGGTTAAGCACGTAGTAGGTTATGCACATTTAAGATGGCTGGCTGCATGGCTCAACACTGACTGGGTTACACACTGCTCGGTTGCGCAAAATCCACGCTGCATCCGGTAATGTCGATTCTACACGTCACCTACTCCAGCTCGGCTACACACGGTTCGGCGACGCACCATTACATGGCGCATGCATTACCGACTGGGTTACGCACAGTGACGGTTACACAAAATCCACGCTGCCATGTGATTAGACGCACCATCCTGCTCGGTTACGCACGTTTCGGCGACGCACTAGCTTGGTCACGCATGGTTCGGCGATGCACCATCACATGGCGCGTGCATTACCGACTGGGTTACACAACGTGACGGTTCTGCAAAATCCACACTGCATTCTGATTCGACGCACCATCCTGCTCGGTTACGCACATTTCGGTGACACACCATCCATTCTGTATGGTGCGTGCATCACCGACTGGGTTACGCATGGAGTCTGTCACGTAAAATCCCCGTGCATCCAGTCGTGTCGTTGCATCACGTAACCTTGAGCCGATAAGGTTACGCAAAATCCACTCTGCATCCGGTCGTGTTGAATCTGCGCATAACCTGTACAGGGCACCGTCCGTGGAGTGTGATGCAACACCGACTGGGTCATGTCGAATGCAGCTTATGCACCGTCCTTGATGCTTGATCCAACACTGACTGTGTCGGGTCGTTGCATCACGTAACCTAAACCCGCAAAGGTTACGCAAAATCCACGCTGCATCTGGTCGTGTCATTCAGCTTGTAACCTGCACTGGTTACGCACCGTCAGTGCTGCTTGACAGATGCAACACCGACTGGGTCGTGTCGAATCAGCGCATAACCACAAGAAGTTACGCACCGTCCGTGCTGCTTGATTGATGCAACATCGACTGGGTCGTGTCGAATGCAGCTTACGCACTGTCCTTGATGCTTGATCCAACACTGACTGGGTCGTGTCATTGCATCGCGTAACCTAAACCCGCAAAGGTTACGCGAAATGCACACTGCATTCGGTCATGTCGATTCAGCGGGTAACCTGCACTGGTTACGCACCGTTCGTGCTGCTTGATAGATGCAACACCGACTAGGTCGTGTCCAATCAGCGCATAACAACAAGAAGTTACGCACCGTCCGTACTGCTTGATGCAACACCGACTCGGTTAAGCACGTAGTAGGTTACGCACCTTTAAGACGGCTGGCTACATGGCTCAACACTGACTTGGTTACGCACTGATCTATTGCGCAAAATCCACCCTGCATCTGGTCGTGACGATTCTACGCGTCACCTGCTCCAGCTCGGTTACGCACGGTTCGGCGATGCACCATCACATGTTGCGTGCATTACCGACTGGGTTACGCACCGCGACGGTTACACAAAATCCATGCTGCATTCTGATTCGACGCATCATCCTGCTCGGTTACGCATGTTTCGGCGACACACCAGCTCGGTTACGCAAGGTTCGGCGATGCACCATCACATGGCGCGTGCATTACAGACTGGGTTACGCACCGTGACGGTTACGCAAAATCCACGCTGGATTCTGATTCGACGCACCATCCTGCTCGGCTACGCATGTTTCAGTGACGCTCCATCCGTTCTGTATGGTGCGTGCATCACCGACTGGGTTAGGCACGGAGTTTGTCATGCAAAATCCCCACGCATCCGGTCGTGTTGTTGCATCGCGTAACCTGGAGCCGATAAGCTAATGCAAAATCCACGCTGAATCCGGTCGTGTTGAATTAGTGCGTAACCTGTATAGGCCACCATCCGTGGAGTGTAATGCAACACCGACTGGGTCATGTCGAATGCAGCTTATGCACCATCCTTGATGCTTGATCCAACATTGACTGTGTCGTGTCGTTGCATCATGTAACCTAAACCCGCAAAGGTTATGCAAAATCCATGCTGCATCCGGTCGTGTCGTTCAGCTCGTAACCTACACTGGTTATGCACCGTCCGTGCTGCTTGATAGATGCAACACCGACTGGGTCGTGTAGAATCAGCGCGTAACCACAAGAAGTTACGCACTGTCCGTGCTGCTTGATTGATGCAACACCGACTAGGTCGTGTCGAATGCAGCTTATGCACCGTCCTTGAGGCATGATCCAACACTGACTGGGTCATGTCATTGCATTGTGTAACCTAAGCCCGCAAAGGTTATGAAAAATCCACGCTGCATCCGGTCGTGTCGTTCAGCTCATAACCTGCACTAGTTATGCAACGTCCGTGCTGCTTGCTAGATGCAACACCGACTGGGTCGTGTCGAATCAGCGCGTAACCACAAGATGTTATGCATTGTCCGTGCTGCTTGATTGATGCAACACTGACTGGGTTGTGTCGAATGCATCTTATGCACCGTCCTTGATGCTTGATCCAACACTGAATGGGTCGTGTCGTTGCATCGCGAAACCTAAACCCGCAAAGGTTACGCAAAATGCATGCTGCATCCGGTCGTGTCGATTCAGCGCGTAACCTGGACTGGTTACTCACCGTCCGTGCTGCTTGACAGATGCAACACCGACTGGGTTGTGTCGAATCAGAGCATAACCAAAAGAAGTTACGCACCGTCCGTGCTACTTGATGCAACACCAACTCGATTAAGCACGTAGTAGGTTAGGCACATTTAAGACGGCTGGCTTCATGGCTCAATACTAACTGGGTTACGCACTGATCGGTTCCACTCATTTCGGCGACGCACCATCACATGGCGCGTGCATTACCGACTAGGTTACGCACCGTGACGGTTACGCAAAATCCACACTGCATTCTGATTCGACACACCATCCTACTCAGTTACGCATGTTTTGACGACGCTCCATCTGTTCTGTATGGTGCGTGCATCACCGACTAGGTTACGCACAGAGTCTGTCACGCAAAATCCCCGTGCATCCGGTCATGTCGTTGCTTCGCGTAACCTGGACCGATAAGCTAACGCAAAATCCACGCGGCATCCGGTCGTGTCGAATCAGTGCATAACTTGTATAGGCCATCGTCCGTGGAGTGTGATGCAACACCGACTGGGTCGTGTCGAACGCAGCTTACGCACCGTCCTTGATGCTTGATCCAACACTGACTGGGTCGTGTCGTTGCATCGCGTAACCTAAACCCACAAAGGTTATGCAAAATCCACGTTGCATCCGGTCGTGTCGTTCAGCTCGTAACCTACACTGGTTATGCACCGTCCGTGCTGCTTGATAGATGCAACACTGACTGGGTCGTGTCTAATCAGCGTGTAACCACAAGATGTTATGAACCGTCCGTGCTGCTTGATTAATGCAACACCGACCGGGTTGTGTCGAATGCAGCTTACGCACCATCCTTGATGCTTGATCCAACACTGACTAGGTCGTGTCATTGCATCGCGTAACCTAAACCCGCAAAGGTTACGCAAAATGGACACTGCATCCGGTCGTGTCGATACAGTGCGTAACCTGCACTGGTTACGCACTGTCCGTGCTGCTTGACAGATGCAACACCGACTGGGTCGTGTCGAATCAGCGTGTAACCACAAGAAGTTACGCACCGTCCGTGCTGCTTGATGCAACACCGACTCGGTTAAGCACGTAGTAGGTTACGCACCTTTAAGACGGCTGGCTGCATGGCTCAACAATGATTGGGTTACGCACTGATTGGTTGCGCAAAATCCACACAGCATCCGGTCGTGATGATTCTATGCATCACCTGCTCCAGCTCGGTTACGCACAGTTCGGCGACGCACCATCACATGGCGCGTGCATTACCGACTGGGTTACGCACCGTGACGGTTACACAAAATCCACACTGCATTCTGATTCGACGCACCATCCTGCTCAGTTATGTATGTTTCGGCGACGCACCAGCTCGGTTACGAACGGTTCGGTGACGTAACATCACATGGTGTGTGCATTACCGACTGGGTTACGCACCGTGATGGTTACGCAAACTCCACGCTGCATTCTGATTCGACGCACCATCCTACTCGGTTATGCACGTTTCGGCGATGCACCATCCGTTCTGTATGGTGCGTGCGTCACTGACTGGGTTACGCACGGAGTCTGTCATGTAAAATCCCCGTGCATCCGGTCGTGTCGTTGCATCTCGTAACCTAGAGCAGATAAGGTTACGCAAAATCTACGCTACATCCGGTCGTGTCGAATCAGCGTGTAACCTGTACAGGGCACCGTCCGTGGAATGTGATGCAAAACCGACTGGGTCATGTCGAATGCAGCTTATGCACCGTCCTTGATGCTTGATCCAACACTGACTGGGTCGTGTCGTTGCATCACGTAACCTAAACCCGCAAATGTTACGCAAAATCCAGGCTGCATCCGGTCGTGTCGTTTCAGCGCGTAACCTGCCCTAGTTACGCACCATCCGTGCTGCTTGGTTGATGCAACACCGACTGGGTCATGTCGAATGCAGCTTACGCACCGTCCTTGATGCTTGATCCAACACTGACTGGGTCATGTCGTTGCATCACGTAACCTAAACCCGCAAAGGTTACGCAAAATCCACTCTGCTTCCGGTCGTGTCGATTCAGCGTGTAACCAGCACTAGTTACGCAGCGTTCGTGCTGCTTGGTTGATGCAACACCGACTGGGTCATGTTGAATGTAGCTTACACACTGTCCTTGATGCGTGATCCAACACTGACTGGGTCGTGTCGTTGCATCGCGTCACCTAAACCTGCAAAGGTTACGCAAAATCCACGCTGCATCCGGTCGTGTCGATTGAGCGCGTAACCTGCCCTGGTTACGCACCGTCCGTGCTGCTTGATAGATGCAACACCGACTGGGTCGTGTCGAATCAGCGTGTAACGTGCAGAGGTTACACACCGTCCATGCTGCTTGATGCAACACCGACTCATTTAAGTACGTAGTAGGTTACGCACCTTTAAGACGGCTGGCTGCATGGCTCAATACTAACTGGGTTACACACTGCTCGGTTGTGCAAAATCCACGCTGCATCCGGTCATGTCGATTCTACACGTCACCTGCTCCAGCTCGGTTACGCACGGTTCGGCGACGCACCATTACATGGCGCATGCATTATGTACTGGGTTACGCACCATGACGGTTACGCAAAATCCATGCTGCCATGTGATTGGACGCACCATCATGCTCGGTTACACAAGTTTCCGCGACGCTCTAGCTCGGTTACGCACGGTTCGGCGATGCACCATCACATGGCGCGTGCATTACCGACTGGGTTACGCGCCGTGACGGTTACACAAAATCCACACTGCATTCTGATTCAACACACCATCCTTCTCGGTTACGCACGTTTTGGTGACACACCATCCATTCAGTATGGTGTGTGCATCACCGATTGGGTTACACACGGAGTCTGTCACGTAAAATCCCCGTGCATCCGGTCGTGTCATTGCATCGCGTAACCTTGAGCTGATAAGGTTACGCAAAATCCACGCTGCATCCGGTCGTGTCGAATCAGGACGTAACCTGTACAGGGCACCGTCCGTGGAGTGTGATGCAACACCGACCGGGTCGTGTCGAATGCAGCTTACGCACCGTCCTTGATGCTTGATCCAACACTAACTGGGTCGTGTCGTTGCATCGCGTAACCTAAACCTGCAAAGGTTACGCAAAATCCACGCTGCATCCGGTCGTGTCGTTCAGCTCGTAACCTGCACTGGTTACGCACCGTCCGTGCTGCTTGATAGATGCAACACTAACTTGGTCGTGTCGAATTAGCGCGTAACCACAAGAAGTTACGCACCGTCCGTGCTGCTTGATAGATGCAACACCGACTGGGTCGTGTCGAATCAGCGCGTAACCACATGATGTTATGCGCGTCCGTGCTGCTTGATTGATGCAACACCGACTGGGTTGTGTCGAATGCAGCTTACGCACCATCCTTGATGCTTGATCCAATACGGACTGGGTCGTGTCGTTGCATCGCGTAATCTAAACCCCCAAAGGTTACGCAAAATGCACACTGCATCCGGTCGTGTCGATTCAGTGCGTAACCTGCACTGGTTACGCACCGTCAATGCTGCTTGACAGATGCAACACCGACTGGGTCGTGTCAAATCAGCGCGTAACCACAAGAAGTTACGCGCCGTCCGTGCTGCTTGATGCAACACCGACTCGGTTAAGCACGTAGTAGGTTACGCACCTTTAAGGCGGCTGGCTGCATGGCTCAACAATGACTGGGTTATGCACTGATCAGTTGCGCAAAATCCACACTGCATCCGGTCGTGATGATTCTATGCATCACCTGCTCCAGCTCGGTTACGCACGGTTCGACGACGCACCATCACATGGCGCTTGCATTACCGACTGGGTTACACAAAATCCACACTGCATTCTGATTCGACGCACCATCCTGCTCAGTTACGCATGTTTCGGTGACGCACCAGCTCGGTTACGAACGGTTCGGCGAAGCAACATCACATGGCGTGTGCATTACTGACTGGGTTACGCACCGTGACGGTTACGCAAAATCCACGATGCATTCTGATTCGACGCTCCATCCTGCTCGGTTATGCACGTTTCGGCGATGCACCATCCGTTCTTTATGGTGCGTGCGTCGCTGACTGGGTTACGCACGGAGTCTGTCACGTAAAATCCCCGTGCATTCGGTCGTGTCGTTGCATCCCGTAACCTAGAGCAGATAAGATTACGCAAAATCTACACTGCATCCGATCGTGTTGAATCAGCGTGTAACCTATACAGGGCACCGTCCGTGGAATGTGATGCAACACCGATTGGGTCATGTCGAATGTAGCCTACGCACCATCCTTGATGCTTGATCCAACACTGACTGGGTCGTGTCGTTGCATCATGTAACCTAAACCCGCAAAGGTTACGCAAAATCCACGCTGCATCCGGTCATGTCGATTCAGTGTGTAACCTGCACTAGTTACGCACCGTCCGTGCTGCTTGGTTGATGCAACATCGACTGGGTCGTGTCGAATGCAGCTTACGCACCGTCCTTGATGCTTGATCCAACACTGACTGGGTCTTGTCGTTGCATCACGTAACCTAAACCCGCAAAGGTTACGCAAAATCCACGCTGCTTCCGGTCATGTCGATTCAGCGCATAACTTGCACTAGTTACGCAGCGTCCGTGCTGCTTGGTTGATGCAACACCAACTGGGTCGTGTTGAATTTGGCTTACGCACCGTCCTTGATGCGTGATCCAACACTGACTGGGTCGTGTCGTTGCATCGCGTCACCTAAACCTACAAAGGTTACGCAAAATCCACGCTGCATCCGGTCGTGTCGATTGAGCGCATAACCTGCCCTGGTTACGCACGGTCCGTGCTGCTTGATAGATGCAACACCGACTGGGTCGTGTCGAATCAGCGCGTAATGTGCAGAGGTTACGCACCATCCGTGCTGCTTGATGCAACACCGACTCGGTTAAGTACGTAGTAGGTTACGCACCTTTAAGACGGCTGGCTGCATGGCTCAATACTGACTGGGTTACACACTGCTCGGTTGCGCAAAATCCACGCTGCATCTGGTCGTGTCGATTCTACATGTCACCTGCTCCAGCTCGGTTACGCACGGTTCGGCGACGCACCATTACATGGCGCGTGCATTACCGACTGGGTTACGCACCGTGACGGTTATGCAAAATCCACACTGCATTCTGATTCAACGCACCATCCTGCTCGGTTACGCACGTTTCGGCAACACACCATCCATTCTGTATGGTGCGTGCATCACAAACTGGGTTACGCACGGAGTCTATCACGTAAAATCCCTGTGCATCCGGTCGTGTCGTTGCATCGCGTAACCTTGAGCTGATAAGGTTACGCAAAATCCACGCTGCATCCGGTCGTGTCGAGTCAGCACGTAACCTGTACAGGGCACCATCCATGGAGTGTGATGCAACACCGACTGGGTCGTGTCGAATGCAGCTTACGCACCGTGCTTGATGCTTGATCCAACACTGACTGGGTCGTGTCGTTGCATCGCGTAACCTAAACCCGCAAAGGTTACGCAAAATGCACGCTGCATCCGGTCGTGTCGATTCAGCGCGTAACCTGAACTAGTTACGCATCGTCCGTGCTGCTTGATAGATGCTACACCGACTGCGTCGTGTCGAATCAGTGTGTCACAACAAGAAGTTACGCACCGTCCATACTGCTTGATGCAACACCGACTCGGTTAAGCACGTAGTAGGTTACACACCTTTAAGACGGCTGGATGCATAGCTCAACACAGACTGGGTTACGCACTGATCGTTTGCGCAAAATCCACGGTGCATCTGGTCATGACGATTCTACGCGTCACCTACTCCAGCTCGGTTACACACGGTTCGGCGACGCACCATCACATGGCGCGTGCATTACCGACTGGGTTACGCACCGTGACGGGTAGGCAAAATCCACGCTCCATTCTGATTAGATGCACCATCCTGCTCGGTTACGCACGTTTCGGCGACACACCAGCTCAGTTATGCATGGTTCGGCAATGCACCATAACATGGCGCGTGCATTACCGACTGGGTTACGCACCGTGACGGTTAAGCAAAATCCACACTGGATTCTGATTCGACGCACCATCCTGCTCGGTTACGCAAGTTTCGGTGATGCTCCATCCGTTCTGTATGGTACGTGCATCACCGACTGGGTTACGCACGGAGTCTGTCACGTAAAATCCCCGTGCATCCGGTCGTGTCGTTGCCTCGCGTAACCTTGAGCCGTTAAGCTAATGCAAAATCCACGCTGCATCCGGTCGTGTCGAATCAGCGCGTAACATGTACAGGGCACCGTCCGTGGAGTGTGATGCAACACCGACTGGGACGTGTCGAATGCAGCTTACGCACCGTCCTTGATGCTTGATCCAACACTGACTGGGTCGTGTCGTTGCATCACGTAACCTAAACCCGCAAAGCTTACAAAAAATCCACGCTGCATCCGGTCGTGTCGTTCAGCTCGTAACCTGCACTGGTTACGCACTGTCTGTGCTGCTTGATAGATGCAACACTGACTGGGTCGTGTCGAATCAGCGCGTAACCACAAGAAGTTACGCACCGTCCGTGCTGCTTGATTGATGCAACACCTACTAGGTGGTGCAAATGCAGCTTATGCACCGTCCTTGATGCTTGATCCAACACTGACTGGGTCGTGTCGTTGCATCGCGTAACCTAAATCCGCAAATGTTACGCAAATTGCACGCTGCATCCGGTCGTGTCGATTTAGCGCGTAACCTGCACCTTTAAGACGGCTGGCTACATGGCTCAACACTGACTGGGTTACGCACTGATCGGTTGCGCAAAATCCAAGCTGCATCTAGTCGTGACGATTCTACGCGTCACCTACTCCAGCTCAGTTACGCATGGTTCGGCGACGCACCATCACATGGCGTGTGCATTACCGACTGGGTTAGGCATCGTGACGGTTACGCAAAATCCACGCTGCATTCTGATTTGACGCACCATCCTGCTCGATTACGCACATTTCGGCGACACACCAGCTCGGTTACGCATGGTTCGGCGACGCACCATCACATGACACGTGCATTACCGACTGGGTTACGCACCTTGACGGATACGCAAAATCCACGCTGGATTTTGATTCGATGCACCATCATGCTCGGTTACACATGTTTCGGCGACGCTCCATCCTTTTTGTATGGTGCGTGCATCATCGACTGGGTTACGCACGGTGTCTGTCACGCAAAATCCCCATGCATCCGGTCGTGTCGTTGCATCGCGTAACCTGGAGCCGATAAGCTAATGCAAAATCCATGCTGCATCCGATCGTGTTGAATTAGTGCGTAACCTGTACAGGCCACCGTTCGTGGAGTGTGGCGCAACACCGACTGGGTCGTGTCGAATGCAGCTTACGCACCGTCCTTGATGCTTGATCCAACACTGACTGGGTCGTGTCATTGCACCACGTAACCTAAACCCACAAAGGTTACTCAAAATCCACGTTGCATCCGGTCGTGTCGTTCAGCTCATAACCTACACTGGTTATGCACCCCCCGTGCTGCTTGATAGATGCAACACCGACTGGGTCGTGTCGAATCAGCGTGTAACCACAAGAAGTTACGCACCGTCTGTGCTGCTTGATTGATGCAACACCGACTGGGTCATGTCGAATGCAGCTTACGAACCATCCTTGATGCTTGATCCAACACTTACTGGGTCGTGTCCTTGCATCGCGTAACCTAAACCCGCAAAGGTTATGCAAAACCCACGCTGCATCAGCTCGTAACCTGCACTAGTTATGCACAGTCCGTGCTGCTTGATAGATGCAACATCGACTGGGTCGTGTCGAATCAGTGTGTAACCACAAGATGTTATGCACCGTCTGTGCTGCTTGACTGATGCAACACCGACTGGGTTGTGTCGAATGCAGCTTACGCACAGTCCTTGATGATTGATCCAACACTGACTGGGTCGTGTCGTTGCATCGCGAAACCTGGAGCCGATAAGCTAACGCAAAATCCACGCTGCATCCGGTCGTGTCGAATCAGTGCGTAACCTGTACAGGCCACCGTCCGTGGAGTGTGATGCAACACCGACTGGGTCGTGTCGAATGTAACTTATGCACCGTCCTTGATGCTTGATCCAACACTGACTGGGTCGTGTCATTGCATCGCGTAACCTAAACCCGCAAAGGTTATGCAAAATCCACGCTACATCCGGTCGTGTCGTTCAGCTCGTAACCTAAACTGGTTATGCACCGTCCGTGCTGCTTCATAGATGCAACACCGACTGGGTCGTGTCGAATCAGCGCATAACCACAAGAAGTTACGCACCGTTCGTGCTGCTTGATTGATGCAACACCGACTAGGTCATGTGAAATGCAGCTTACGCACCGTCCTTGTTGCTTGATCCAACACTGACTGGGTCGTGTCGTTGCAACGCGTAACCTAAACCCGCAAAGGTTACGCAAAATGCACGCTGCATCCGGTCGTGTCGATTCAGCGCGTAACCTGCACTGGTTACGCACCATCCGTGCTGCTTGACAGATGCAACACCGACTGGGTCGTGTCGAATCAGCGCGTAACCACAAGAAGTTACGCACCGTCCGTGCTGCTTGATGCAACACCGACTCGGTTAAGCACGTAGTAGGTTACGCACCTTTAAGATGGCTGGCTACATGGCTCAACACTGACTAGGTTATGCACTAATCGGTTGTGCAAAATCCACGCTGCATCCGGTCGTGACGATTCTACGCATCACCTGCTCCAGCTCGGTTACGCACGGTTCGGCGACGCACCATCACATGGCGCGTGCATTACCGACTGGGTTACGCACCGTGACTGTTATGCAAAATCCACGCTGCATTCTGATGTGACGCACCATCCTGCTCGGTTACGCATGTTTCGGCGACGCACCAGCTCGGTTACGCACGGTTCGGCGATGCACCATAACATGGCGCATGCATTACCGACTGGGTTACGCACCGTGATGGTTACGCAAAATCCACACTGCATTCTGATTCGACGCACCATTCTGCTCGGTTACACATGTTTCGGCGACGCTCCATCCGTTTTGTATGGTGCGTGCATCACCGACTAGGTTACGCACGGAGTCTGTCATGCAAAATCCCTATGCATCTGGTCGTGTCATTGCTTCGCGTAACCTGGAGCCGATAAGGTTACGCAAAATCCATGCTGCATCCGGTCGTGTCAAATCAGCACGTAACCCGTACAGGGCACCGTCCGTGGAGTGTGATGCAACACCGACTGGGTCGTGTCGAATGCAGCTTACGCACTGTCCTTGATGCTCGATCCAACACTAACTGGGTCGTGTTGTCGCATCGCGTAACCTAAACCCGCAAAGGTTACGCAAAATCCACACTGCATCCAGTCGTGTCGAATCAGTGCGTAACCTGTACAGGCCACCGTCCGTGGAGTGTGATGCAACACTGACTGGGTCGCGTCGAATGCATCTTACGCAGCGTCCTTGATGCTTGATCCAACACAGACTGGGTCGTGTTGTTGCATCGCGTAACCTAAACCAGCAAAGGTTATGCAAAATCCATGCTGCATCCGGTCGTGTCGTTCAGCTCGTAACCTACACTGGTTATTCACCGTCCGTACTGCTTGATAGATGCAACACTGACTGGGTCATATCAAATCAGTGCGTAACCACAAGAAGTTACGCACCATCAGTGCTGCTTGATTGATGCAACACTGACTGGGTCGTGTCGAATGCAGCTTACGCACCGTCCTTGATGCTTGATCCAACACTGACTGGGTCGTGTCGTTGCATCATGTAACCTAAACCCGCAAAGGTTATGCAAAATCCACGCTGCATCTGGTCATGTCGTTCAGCTCGTAACCTGCACTGGTTATGCACCGTCCGTGCTGCTTGATAGATGCAACACCGACTGGGTCGTGTCAATTTAGCGTGTAACCACAAGATGTTATGCACCATCGGTGCTGCTTGATTGATGAAACACCGACTGGGTTGTGTCGAATGCAGCTTACGCACCGTCCTTGATGTTTGATCCAACACTAACTGGGTCGTGTCGTTGCATCGCGTAACCTAAACCCGCAAAGGTTACGCAAAATGCACGCTGCATCCGGTCATGTCGATTTAGCACGTAACCTGCACTGGTTACGCACAGTCCGTGCTGCTTGACAGATGCAACACCGAATGGGTCGTGTCGAATCAGCGTGTAACCACAAAAAGTTACGCACCGTCCGTGCTGCTTGATTAATGCAACACCGACTGGGTCGTGTCGAATGCAGCTTACGCACCGTCCTTGATGCTTGATCCAACACTGACTGGGTCGTGTCGTTGCATCGCGTAACCTAAACCCGCAAAGGTTATGCAAAATCCACGCTGCATCCGGTCGTGTCGTTCAGCTCGTAACCAGCACTGGTTATGCACCGTCCGTGCTGCTTGATAGATGCAACACCGACTGGGTCGTGTCGAATCAGCGCGTAACCACAAGATGTTATGCACCGTCTGTGCTGCTTGATTGATGCAACACCGACTGGGTTGTGTCGAATGCTGCTTACGCACCGTCCTTGATGCTTCATCCAACACTGACTGGGTCGTGTCGTTGCATCGCCTAACCTAAACCCACAAAGGTTACGCAAAATGCATGCTGCATCCGGTCGTGTCGATTCAGCGCGTAACCTGCACTGGTTACGCACTGTCCGTGCTGCTTGACAGATGCAACACCGACTGGGTTGTGTCGAATCAGCGCGTAACCACAAGAAGTTTCGCACTGTCCGTGCTGCTTGATGCAACACCGACTCGGTTAAGCACGTAGCAGGTTACGCACCTTTAAGACGGCTGGCTGCATGGCTCAACACTGACTGGGTTACGCACTGATCGGTTGCGCAAAATCCATGCTGCATCCAGTCGTGACGATTCTATGCATCACCTGCTCCAGCTCAGTTATGCACGGTTCGGCGACGCACCATCACATGGCGCGTGCATTACCGACTGGGTTACGCACCATGACGGTTATGCAAAATCCACGCTGCATTCTGATGCGACGCACCATCCTGCTCGATTACGCATGTTTCGGTGATGCACCAGCTCGGTTACGCACGGTTCGGCGACGCACCATCACATGGCGCATGCATTACCGACTGGGTTACGCACCGTGACGGTTACGCAAAATCCACGCTGCATTCTGATTCGACGCACCATCCTGCTCGGTTACACATGTTTCGGCGACGCTCCATCCGTTCTATATGGTGCATGCATCACCGACTAGGTTACGCACAGAGTCTATCATGCAAAATCCCTATGCATCTGGTCGTGTCATTGCTTCGCGTAACCTGGAGCCGATAAGGTTACGCAAAATCCATGCTGCATCCGGTCGTGTCAAATCAGCGCGTAACCCGTACAGGGCACCGTCCGTGGAGTGTGATGCAACACCGACTGGGTCATGTCGAATGCAGCTTACGCACGGTCCTTGATGCTCGATCCAACACTAACTGGGTCGTGTCGTCGCATCGCGTAACCTAAACCCGCAAAGGTTACGCAAAATCCACACTGCATCCAGTCGTGTCGAATCAGTGCGTAACCTGTACAGGCAGCCGTTCGTGGAGTGTGATGCAACACCGACTGGGTCGCGTCGAATGCATCTTACGCACTGTCCTTGATGCTTGATCCAACACAGACTGGGTCGTGTCGTTGCATCGCGTAACCTAAACCAGCAAAGGTTATGCAAAATTCATGCTGCATCCGGTCGTGTCGTTCAGCTCGTAACCTACACTGGTTATGCACCGTCCGTACTGCTTGATAGATGCAACACCGACTGGGTCGTATCGAATCAGCGCGTAACCACAAGAAGTTACGCACCGTCCGTGCTGCTTGATTGTTGCAACACTGACTGGGTCGTGTCGAATGCAGCTTACGCACCGTCCTTGAAGCTTGATCTAACACTGACTGGGTCGTGTCGTTGCATCATGTAACCTAAACCCGCAAAGGTTATGCAAAATCCAGGCTGCATCCGGTCGTGTCGTTCAGCTCGTAACCTGCACTGGTTATGCACCGTCCTTGCTGTTTGATAGATGAAACACCGACTGGGTCGTGTCAATTCAGCGTGTAACCACAAGATGTTATGCACCATCTGTGCTACTTGATTGATGAAACACCGACTGGGTTGTGTCGAATGCAGCTTATGCACCGTCCTTGATGCTTGATCCAACACTAACTGGGTCGTGTCGTTGCATCGTGTAACCTAAACCCGCAAAGGTTACGCAAAATGTACGCTGCATCCGGTCGTGTCGATTTAGCACGTAACCAGCACTGGTCATGCACCGTCCGTGCTACTTGACAGATGCAACACCGACTGGGTCGTGTCGAATCAGCATGTAACCACAAAAAGTTACGCACCGTCCGTGCTTCTTGATTAATGCAACACCGACTGGGTCGTGTCGAATGCAGCTGACGAACCGTCCTTGATGCTTGATTAATGCAACACTGACTGCGTCGTGTCGTTGCATCGTGTAACCTAAACCCGCAAAGGTTATGCAAAATCCACGCTGCATCCGATCGTGTCGTTCAGCTCGTAACCTGCACTGGTTATGCACCGTCCGTGCTGCTTGATAGATGCAACACCGACTGGGTCATGTCAATTCAGCGTGTAACCACAAGATGTTATGCACCATCTGTGCTGCTTGATTGATGAAACACCGACTGGGTTGTGTCGAATGCAGCTTACGCACCGTCCTTGATGCCTGATCCAACACTAACTGGGTCGTGTCGTTGCATCGCGTAACCTAAACCCGCAAAGGTTACGCAAAATGCACGCTGCATCCGGTCGTGTCGATTTAGCACGTAACCTGCACTGGTTACGCACCGTCCGTGCTGCTTGACAGATGCAACACCGACTGGGTCATGTCGAATCACCGCGTAACCACAAGAAGTTACGCACCGTCCGTGCTGCTTGATGCAACACCGACTCGGTTAAGCCCGTAGTAGGTTACGCACCTTTAAGACGGCTGGATGCATGGCTCAACACTGACTGGGTTACGCACTGATCGGTTGCGCAAAATCCACGCTGCATCCGGTCGTGACGATTCTACGCATCACCTGCTCCAGCTTGGTTACGCACGGTTCGGCGACGCATCATCACATGGCACGTGCATTACCGACTGGGTTACGCACCGTGACGGTTACGCAAAATCCACGCTGCATTCTGATTTGACACACCATCCTGCTCGGTTACGCACGTTTCGGAGATGCACCAGCTCGGTTATGCACGGTTTGGCGACACACCATCACATGGCGCATGCATTACCGAATGGGTTACGCACCGTGACGGTTACGCAAAATCCACGCTGCATTCTGATTCGACGCACCATCCTGCTCGGTTACGCATGTTTCGATGACTCTCCATCCGTTCTGTATGGTGCGTGCATCACCAACTAGGTTACGTACGGAGTCTGTCATGCAAAATCTCTATGCTTCCGGTCGTGTCGTTGCTTCACGTAACCTGGAGCCGATAAATTTACGCAAAATCCATGCTGCATCCGGTCGTGTCAAATCAGCGCGTAACCTGTACAGGGCACCGTCCGTGGAGTGTGATGCAACACCGACTGGGTCGTATCGAATGCAGCTTACGCACCGTCCTTGATGCTCGATCCAACACTGACTGGGTCGTGTCGTTGCATCGCGTAACCTAAACCCGCAAAGGTTACTCAAAATGCATGCTGCATCCGGTCGTGTTGATTCAGCGTGTAACTTGCACTGGTTACGCACCGTCCGTGCTGCTTGACAGATGCAACATCGACTGGGTCGTGTCGAATCAACACGTAACCACAAGAAGTTACGCACCGTCCGTGCTGCTTGATGCAACACCGACTCAGTTAAGCACGTAGTAGGTTACGCACCTTTAAGACGGCTGGCTGCATGGCTCAACACTAACTGGGTTACGCACTGATCGGTTGCGCAAAATCCACGCTGCATCCGGTCGTGACGATTCTACGCGTCACCTGCTCCAGCTCGGTTACGCACGGTTCGGCGACGCACCATCACATGGCGCGTGCATTACCGACTGGGTTACGCACCGTGACGGTTACGCAAAATCCACACTGCATTCTGATTCGACGCACCATCCTGCTAAGTTACGCATGTTCCGGTGACGGTACATCCGTTCTGTATGGTGCGTGCATCACCAACTAGGTTACGCACGGAGTCTGTCACGCAAAATCCCCATGCATTCGGTCGTGTCGTTGCATCGCGTAACCTGGAGCCGATAAGGTTACGCAAAATCCACGCTGCATCCGGTCGTGTCGAATCAGCACGTGACCTGTACAGGGCATCGTCCGTGGAGTGTGATGCAACACCGACTAGGTCATGTCGAATGCAGCTTACGCACTGTCCTTGATGCTTGATCCAACACTCACTGGGTCGTGTCGTTGCATCGCTTAACCTAAACCCGCAAAGGTTACGCAAAATCCACGCTGCATCCGGTCGTGTCGTTCAGCTCGTAACTTGCATTGGTTATGCACCGTCTATGCTGCTTGATAGATGCAACACCGACTGGGTTGTGTCGAATCAGCACGTAACCACAAGAAGTTACGCACTGTCCATGCTGCTTGATTGATGCAACACCAACTGGGTCGTGTCGAATGCAGCTTACGCACCGTCCTTGATGCTTGATCCAACACTGACTTGGTCGTGTCGTTGCATCGCGTAATCTACACCCGCAAAGGTTACACAAAATGCACACTGCATCTGGTGGTGTCGATTCAGCGCGTAACCTGCACTGGTTAGGCACCGTCCGTGCTGCTTGATAGATGCAACACCGACTGGGTCGTGTCGAATCAGTGTGTTGTTGACGGCTGTGAAGTACCTACTTTAGCCGTCAATATACTCATGAATAAAGGAGCATAAGGCATTTCTTACATGTATTTAGTTAAGAATAATGTAGTGCCACTTGTCCTTGGAGATTATTTGATTGCAGGAAAATAAGCAGGAAAAGAGTGACAAACTCACCTTCTATGGTCCATGCCACATCACCTCATCCTAGGTGGGCTCCAACAAGGATGCCATGCATGCACACCTGCCAACTAGGGAGCCATGCATGCATGCCATGCAAGCAATCCAAGTGAAGCAACCCCCGACGAATCAGAGCATGACACGTGGACGTCACATGGATCCATGGGCCCACAAAGGCATGCAAATCGCGCCAAAACAGGGTGGACACGGGGAACCGACCTAAGGACCCACAGGACAGCCTCCAGGAGGAAGCACACCACGAGTGGGGCCCACAGGGGGTCGGCCGACCCCACAGGTCGGCCGAACCGACCTTGTGGCCGCCACTCAGGGGCTTCCACGTGGTGCTTCCCTGTTGGTCCTAGGCGCCATTCCTGGGGTGTTTATATCCATTCCTCGCCAGTGCTCGGGCCTATAAATAGAAGGAGAGGGGGCTCACTTATGAACCATCCGCACTTGCAACACCTCTCTCACTTTTAGTCTCAAGGCTAGGAGGTAGGCTAAAGTAGTTCTAATTCAGGTTCCAAGTCTACTTTGGGATCTAAGTATGAGCTCTCTTGTATCTTATTTCATTTATATGACTTTGATCTACTTCAGTTATTTATCTATTTCATATAATGTTGTGTTAGTATACATGAGTGATTTGTTCATGTGTTCTTCATCTGTTCATCATTTAGAGGCTCCTGTTCTTGTCAAACAAGGCCTTTAGATCCACTTGACGGGTGACTTTCACATGTTTCTAGTGTTTGTTCATAAGTTAGAGGCTCGTGTTCTTCGCGAACACAACCCTTTGATCCAGTTGAACAGACATAGGAAAACACGAATCCGTTTGTGTTCCTAACCTGGTTTGATCTAATTAGATGACATGATTGCGTTGTATGAAGTCTGTGCTTAAGCTATGGTACTCGGTGTAATTGGCTAGTTTATCTGGTGGCTTGACCTAGGTCACAATAGCCCGGGCCGGTCAAGTCTGGCTAACAACGTAAGCATGGTGCTTGGGTTGCGTAGCTACCTTACTTATGAGTTTATCCCACGGTTTGTCTTGGGGTAGGCCGCGGTAGTGACAGCCGTTGGTCCCTCTGAAATCCCCCATGTTCGGATAAGTTGTAGGAGTCTAAAATATAACAACCGGAGTTGTGCGGAAGCAACGCGGGAGGTTATCTTCCCGTGGTACCTGGGTGCTTAAGTCAATGTTCTTCAACGCTAGTGTATCTAACTCGTTCCTACCAGCTTTATGTGTGTAGTACATAAGAACCTAGAACTAACTCATATGTTGCCTCCTATGCCTAGGACCCTTTAGAGAGAGAGTGAGTGTGTGTGTGATCACACTACCCCCATTATCATATTTTACCCCTGCACTTGAATGTCTGATTTATTTCCGTCTATGATCTATACTCATTGCAATAGAGTTTATCTTGTCATTCCGCCAATGCCTTCCTTGGATTCGATACCCTTTGGAATACTCCTTTTGGGAAATGCTACAATGGTACTTCCGTGCGCTTGCAGACTCTTGTAACGTTAAGAATTACCAACCAGCATTTCTGGCGCTGTTACCAGGATGGGTTCCAAACCTGTTCTTAGGTGATTGCGTTAAGAAATGTCAACATTCGTAACCAAAAGAAGTTACGCACCGTCCGTGCTGCTTGATGCAACACCGACTCGGTTAAGCACATAGTAGGTTACGCACCTTTAAGACGGCTGGCTGCATGGCTCAACACTGACTGGGTTACGCACTGATCGGTTGCGCAAAATCCACGCTGCATCCGGTCGTGACGATTCTACACGTCACCTGCTCCAGCTCGGTTACGCACGATTCGGCGACGCACCATCACATGGCGCGTGCATTACCGACTGGGTTATGCACCGTGACGGTTACGCAAAATCCATGCTGCATTCTGATTCGACACACCATCCTGCTCGGTTACGCACGTTTCAGCGACACACCAGCTCGGTTACGCACGGTTGGGCAACGCACCATTACATGGCGCGTGCATTACCGACTGGGTTACGCACCGTGACGGTTACGTAAAATCCACGCTGCATTCTGATTCGACGCACCATCCTGCTCGGTTGCGCATGTTTCGTCGACGCTCCATCCGTTCTGTATGGCGCGTGCATCACCGACTAGGTTACGCACGGAGTCTATCATGCAAAATCCCCATGCATCCGATCGTGTCATTGCATCGCGTAACCTGGAGCCGATAAGGTTACGCAAAATCCATGCTGCATCCGATCGTGTCGAATCAGCGCGTAACCTGTACAGGGCACCATCCGTGGAGTGTGATGCAACACCGACTGGGCCGCCTCGAATGCAGCTTACGCACCGTCCTTGATGCTTGATCCATCACTGACTGGGTCATGTTGTTGCATCGCATAACCTAAACCCGCAAAGGATACGCAAAATCCACGCTGCATCTGGTCGTGTCGTTCAGGTCGTAACCTGCACTAGTTATGCACCGTCCATGCTGCTTGATAGATGCAACACCGACTGGGTCGTGTCGAATCAACGTGTAACCACAAGAAGATACGCACCGTCCGTGCTGCTTGTTTGATGCAACACCGACTGGGTCGTGTCGAATGCAGCTTACGCACCGTCCTTGATGCTTGATCCAACACTGACTGGGTCGTGTCGTTGCATCGCATAACCAAAACCCGCAAAGGTTACGCAAAATGCACGCTGCAACCAGTCGTGTCGATTCAGCGCGTAACCTGCACTGGTTACGCACCGTCCGTGCTGCTTGACAGATGCAACACCGACTGGGTCATGTCGAATCAGTGTGTAACCACAAGAAGTTACGCACCGTCCGTGCTGTTTGATGCAACACCAACTCAGTTAAGCACGTAGTAGGTTACGGACCTTTAAGGCGGCTGGCTGCATGGCTCAACACTGACTGGGTTACGCACTGATCGGTTGTGCAAAATCCATGCTGCATCTGGTCGTGACGATTCTACGCGTCACCTGCTCCAGCTAGGTTACGCACGGTTCGGCAAAGCACCATCACATGGCACGTGCATTACTGACTGGGTTACGCACCGTGACGGTTACTCAAAATCCACACTGCATTTTGATTCTATGCACCATCTTGCTCGGTTACGCGCGTTTCGGCGACGCACCAGCTCGGTCATGCACAGTTCGGCGACGCACCATCACATGGCGCGTGCATTACCGACTAGGTTACGCACCGTGACGGTTACGCAAAATCCACACTGCATTCTTATTCGATGCACCATCCTGCTCGGTTATGCATGTTTCGGCGACGCTCCATCCGTTCGGTATGGTGCGTGCATCACCGACTAGGTTACGCACGGAGTCTGTCACGCAAAATCCCCATGCATCCGGTCGTGTCGTTGCATCACATAACCTGGAGCCGATAAGGTTACGCAAAATCCACGCTGCATTCGGTCGTGTCGAATCAGCGCGTAACCTGTACAGGGCACCATCCATGGAGTGTGGTGCAACACCAACTGGGTCATGTCGAATGCAACTTACGCACCGTCCTTGATGCTTGATCCAACACTGACTGGGTCGTGTCGTTGCATTGTGTAACATAAACCCGCAAAGGTTATGCAAAATCCAAGCTGCATCCGGTCGTGTCGTTCAGCTCGTAACCTACACTGGTTCTGCACCATCCGTGCTGCTTGATAGATGCAATACCGAATGGGTCGTGTCGAATCAGCGCGTAACCACAAGAAGTTACGCACCATCTGTGGTGCCTGATTGATGCAACACCGACTGGGTCGTGTCGAATGTAGCTTACGCACGGTCCTTGATGCTTGATCCAACACTGACTGGGTCGTGTCGTTGCATCGTGTAACCTAAACACGCAAAGGTTACATAAAATCCACGCTGCATCCGGTCGTGTCGTTCAGCTCGTAACCTGCACTGGTTATGCACCGTCCGTGCTGCTTGGTAGATGCAACACCATCTGGGTCGTGTCGAATCAGCGTGTAACCACAAGAAGTTACGCACCATCCGTGCTACTTGATTAATGCAACACCGACTGGGTCGTGTCGAATGCAGCTTACGCACCGTCCTTGATGCTTGATCCAACACTGATTAGGTCGTCTCGTTGCATCGCGTAACCTAAACCCGCAAAGATTACGCAAAATGCACGCTGCATCCGGTCGTGTCGATTCAGCGCATAACCTGCACTGGTTACACACCGTCCGTGCTGCTTGACAGATGCAACACCATCTGGGTCATGTCGAATCCGCACATAACCAAAAGAAGTTACGCACCATCCGTGCTGCTTGATGCAACACCGACTCGGTTAAACACGTAGTTGGTTACACACCTTTAAGACGGCTGGCTGCATGGCTCAACGCTGACTGGGTTACACACTGATCGGTTGCGCAAAATCCACGCTGCATCCAGTCGTCATGATTCTACACATCACCTGCTCCAGCTCGGTTACGCACGGTTCGGCGATGCACCATCACATGGCGCGTGCATTACCGACTGGGTTACACACCGTGATGGTTACACAAAATCCATGCTGCATTCTGATTCGACACACCATCCTGCTCGGTTACACACGTTTCAGCGACACACCAGCTCGGTTACGCACGGTTGGGCAACGCACCATTACATGGCGCGTGCATTACCGACTGGGTTACGCACCGTGACGGTTACGCGAAATCCACGCTGCATTCTGATTCGACGCACCATCCTGCTCGGTTGCGCATGTTTCATCGACGCTCCATCCGTTCTGTATGGCGCGTGCATCACCGACTAGGTTACGCACGGAGTATATCATGCAAAATCCCCATGCATCCGATCGTGTCATTGCATCGCGTAACCTGGAGCCGATAAGGTTACGCAAAATCCATGCTGCATCCGATCATGTCGAATCAGCGCGTAACCTGTACAGGGCACCATCCGTGGAGTGTGATGCAACACCGACTGGGCCGCCTCGAATGCAGCTTACGCATCGTCCTTGATGCTTGATCCAACACTGACTTGGTCATGTCGTTGCATCGCGTAACCTAAACTCGCAAAGGTTACGCAAAATCCACGTTGCATCCGATCGTGTCTGATTCAGCACGTAACTTGCACTGGTTACGCACCGTCCGTGCTGCTTGATTGATGCAACACTGACTGGGTCATGTCGAATGCAGCTTATGCACCGTCCTTGATGCTTGATCCAACACTGACTGGGTCGTGTCGTTGTATCGCGTAACCTAAACCCGCAAAGGTTACGCAAAATCCACGCTGCATCCGGTCGTGTCGATTGAGCGCATAACCTGCACTGGTTACGCACCGTCTGTGCTGCTTGGTAGATGCAACACCGACTGGGTCGTGTCGAATCAGCGCATAACCAAAAGAAGTTGCGCACCATCTGTGCTGCTTGATGCAACACCAACTGGGTCGTGTCGAATCAGAGCATAATATGAAGAAGTTACGCACCATCTGTGCTGCTTGATGCAACACCGACTCGGTTAAGCATGGAGTAGGTTACGCACCTTGAAGACGGCTGGCTGCATGGCTCGACACTGACTGGGTTACGCACTGATCGGTCGTGTCAATTCTACGTGTGACCTGAACCAGCTCGGTTACGCACGGTTCGGCGACGCTGCATCCCATGGCGCGTGCATCACCGACTGGGTTACGCACCGAGATGGTTACGCAAAATCCACGTAGCATTCTGATTCGACGCACCATCCGGCTCGGTTACGCACGTTTCGGCGATGCACCATCTGTTCTGCATGGTGCGTGCATCACCAACTGGGTTACGCACGGAGTCTGTCACGCAAAATCCATATGCATCCGGTCGTGTCGTTGCATCACGTAACCTGGGGCCGATAAAGTTACGCAAAATCCACACTGCATCCGGTCATGTCGAATGCAGCTTACGCACCGTCCTTGATGTTTGATCCAAAACTGAATGGGTCGTGTCATTGCATCGCGTAACCTAAACCCGCAAAGGTTACGCAGAATCCACACTGCATCCGATGGTGTCGATCCAGCGCGTAACCTGCACTGGTTACACAGCGTCTGTGCTGCTTGATGCAACACCGACTCGGTTAAGCACGTAGTAGGTTACGCACCATTAAGATGGCTGGCTGCATGGCTCAACACTGACTGGGTTACACACGGATCGGTCCTGTCGATTCTACGCGTCACCTGCTCCAGCTCGGTTATGCATGGTTCGGAGACGCACCATCACATGGCGCGTGCATTACCTACTGGGTTACGCACCATGACGGTTAGGCAAAATCCACGCTGCTATCTGATTCGACGCACTATCCTGCTCGGTTATGCACATTTCAGCGACGCACCAACTCGGTTACGCACGGTTCGGTGATGCACCATCACATGGCACGTGCATTACCGACTGGGTTACGCACCGTGACGGTTACGCAAAATCCACGCTACATTCTGATTCGACGCACCATCCTGCTCGGTTATGCACA
Organism: Cenchrus fungigraminus; assembly: GCA_036936925.1. NCBI lineage: Eukaryota > Viridiplantae > Streptophyta > Magnoliopsida > Poales > Poaceae > Cenchrus > Cenchrus fungigraminus. The sequence continues at coordinate 6,309,557 of CM072775.1, read as the reverse complement.
TATCGGTGACGCACCATCCATTATGTATGGTGCGTGCATCACCAACTGGGTTACGCACGGAGTCTGTCACGCAAAATCCCCATGCATCCGGTCGTGTCGTTGCATCACGTAACCTGGAGCCGATAAGGTTACGCAAAGTCCACGGTGCATCCGGTCGGTTCGAATCAGCGCGTAACCTGTACATAGCACCGTCCGTGGAGTGTGATGCAACACCGACTGGGTCATGTCGAATGCAGCTTACACACTGTCTTTTATGCTTGATCCAACACTGATTGGGTCGTGTCGTTGCATCGCGTCACCTACACGTGCAAAGGTTACGCAAAATCCACGCTGCATCCAGTCGTGTCGATTGAGGGCGTAACCTGCATTGGTTACGCACCGTCCGTGCTGCTTGATAGATGCAACACCGACTAGGTCGTGTCGAATCAGCGCGTATCCACAAGGAGTTACGCACCATCCGTGCTGCTTGATGCAACACCAACTGGGTCATGTTGAATCAATGCGTAACATGCAGAGGTTACGCACCATCCGTGCTGCTTGATGCACCACCGACTAGGTCGTGTCGAATCAGCACGTAACATGTAGAGGATACGCACCGTCCGTGCTGCTTCATGCAACACTGACTGGGTTGTGTCGATTCAGCGCGTAACCAGCACTGGTTACGCACCGTCCGTGCTGCCTGATTGATGCAACACCGACTGGGTCGTGTCGAATCAGCACGTAACCACAAGAGGTTACGCACCATCTGTGCTGCTTAATGCAACACCGACTGGGTCGTGTCGAATTAGCGCGTAACATGCAGAGGATACGCACCGTCCGTGCTGCTTGATGCAACACCGACACGGTTAAGCACGTAGTAGGTTACGCACCTTTAAGATGGCTGGCTGCATGCCACAACACTGACTGGGTTACGCACTGATCGGTTGCGCAAAATCCACGCTGCATCTGGTCGTGTCGATTCTACGCGTCACCTGCTCCAGCTCGGTTCCGCATGGTTCGGCGACGTGTCATCACATGGCGCGTGGATTACCGACTTGGTTACGTACCGTGACGGTTACGCAAAATCCACGCTGCATTCTGATTCGACGCACCAACCTACTTGGTTACACACGTTTCGGCGATGCACCAGCTCGGTTACGCACGGTTCGGCGACGCAACATCACAGGGCACGTGCATTACCGACTGGGTTACGCACCGTGACAGTTACGCAAAATCCATGTTGCATTCTGATTCGACGCACCATCCTGCTCGGCAACGCATATTTCAGCGACGCTCCATCCATTCTGTATGGTGCGTGCATCACCGACAGGGTTACGCACGGAGTCTGTCACGCAAAATCCCAATGCATCCGGTCGTGTTGTTGCATCGCGTAACCTGGAGCTGATAAGGTTACGCAAAATCCACGCTGCATCCGGTCGTGTCAAATCAGTGCGTAACCTGTACAGGGCACCGTCCGTGGAGTGTGATGCAACACCAACTGGGTTGTGTCGAATGTAGCTTACGCACCGTCCTTGATGTGTGATCCAACACTGACTGGGTCGTGTCGTTGCATTGCGTAACCTAACCACGCAATGGTTACGCAAAATCCACGCTGCATCTGGTCGTGTCGATTGAGCACATAACCTGCACTGGTTACGCACCGTCTGTGCTACTTGATAGATGCAACACCGAGTGGGTTGTGTCGAATCAGCGCGTAACTACAAGAAGTTACACACCAACTGTGCTGCTTGATGCAACACCAACTGGGTCGTGTTGAATCAGCACGTAACTTGCAGAGGTTACGCAACATCCGTGTTGCTTGATGCAACACCACTAGGTCATGTCGAATCAGCGCGTAACATGCAGAGGATACGCACCGTCCGTGCTGCTTGATGCAACACCGACTAGGTCCTGTCGATTCAGCGTGTAACCTGCACTGGTTACGCACCGTCCGTGCTGCTTGATTGATGCACCACCGACTGGATCATGTCGAATCAGCACGTAACCACAAGAGGTTATGCACCATTTGTGCTGCTTGATGCAACATCGACTGGGTCGTGTCGAATCAGCGCGTAACATGCAGAGGATATGCACCGTCCGTTTTGCTGGATGCAACGCCGACTCGGTTAAGCACGTAGTAGGTTACGCACCTTTAAGACGGCTGGCTGCATGGATCAACACTGACTGGGTTACGCACTGATCGGTTGCGTAAAATCCACGCTCCATCCGGTCGTGTCGATTCTACGCATCACCTGCTCCAGCTCGATTACGCACGGTTCAGCGACGCACCATCACATGGTGCGTGCATTGCCGACTGGGTTACGCACCGTGATGGTTATGCAAAATCCACGCTGCATTCTGATTCGACGCACCATCCTGCTCGGTAACACACGTTTCAGCAATGCACCAGCTCAGTTATGCACGGTTCGGCGATGCACCATGACAGGGCGTGTGCATTACCGACTGGGTTACGCACCGTGACGGTTACGCAAAATTCACACTGCATTCTGATTCGACGCACCATCCTGCTCGGTTATGCACATTTCAGCGACGCTCCTTCCGTTATGTATTGTGCGTGCATCACCGACTGGGTTACGCACGGAGTCTGTCACGCAAAATCCCCATGCATCCGGTCGTGTCGTTCAGCTCGTAACCTGCATTGGTTATGCACCGTCCGTGTTCCTTGATTGATGCAATACCGACTGGGTCGTGTCGAATGCAGCTTACGCACCATCCTTGATGCTTGATCCAACACTAACTGGGTCGTGTCGAATGCAGCTTACGCACCGTCCTTGATGCTTGATCCAACACTGACTGGGTCGTGTCGTTGCATCGCGTAACCTAAACCCGCAAAGGTTACGCAAAATGCACGCTGCATCCGGTCGTGTCGATTCAACGCATAACCTGCAATGGTTACACACCGTCCGTGCTACTTGATTGATGCACAACCGACTGGGTCGTGTCGAATCGGCGCGAAACCACAAGAAGTTATGCACCGTCCATGCTGCTTGATGCAACACCGACTCGGTTAAGCACATAGTAGGTTACGCACCTTTAAGAAGGCTGGCTGCATGGCTCAACACTGACTGGGTTACGCACTGATCGGTCGTGTCGATTTTACGCGTCACCTGCTCCAGCTCGGTTAGGCACGGTTCAGCGACGCACCATCACATGGCGCGTGCATTGCCGACTAGGTTACACACCGTGATGGTTACGCAAAATCCACGCTGCATTCTGATTCGACGAACCATCCTGCTTGGTTACGCACGTTTCGGCGACGCACCAGCTCGGTTACGCACAGTTCGGCGACGCACCATGACAGGGCGTGTGCATTATCGACTGGGTTACGCACCGTGACGGTTACACAAAATCCACACTGCATTATGATTCGACGCACCATCCTGCTCGGTTACGCACATTTCGGCGACGCTCCATCCGTTATGTATTGTGCGTGCATCACCGACTGGGTTACGCACGGAGTCTGTCACGCAAAATCCCCATGCATCTGATTGTGTCGTTGCATTGCGTAACCTGGAGCTGATAAGGTTACGCAAAATCCACGCTGCATCGAGTCGTGTCGACTCAGCGCGTAACCTGTACAGGGCACCATCCGTGGAGTGTGATGCAACACCGACTGGGTTGTGTCGAATGCAGCTTACGCACCGTCCTTGATGCTTGATCCAACACTGACTTGGTCGTGTCATTGCATCGCGTAACCTAAACCCGCAAAGGTTACGAAAAATCCATGCTGCATCCGGTCGTGTCATTCAGCTCGTAACCTGCATTGGTTACGCACCGTCCGTGCTCCTTGATTGATGCAACACCGACAGGGTCGTGTCGAATGCAGCTTACGCACTGTCCTTGATGCTTGATCCAACACTGACTGGGTCATGTCGTTGCATCGCGTAACCTAAACCCGCAAAGGTTACGCAAAATGCACGCTGCATCCGGTCGTGTCGATTGAACGCGTAACCTGCACTGGTTACACACCATCCGTGCTGCTTGATAGATGCACAACCGACTGGGTCGTGTCGAATCGGCGCATAACCACAAGAAGTGACACACCGTCCGTGCTGCTTGATGCAACACCGACTCGGTAAAGCACATAGTAGGTTACACACCTTTAAGATGGCTGGCTGCATGGCACAACACTGACTGGGTTACACACTGATCGGTCGTGTCGATTCTACGCGTCACCTGCTCCAGCTCGGTTATGCACGGTTCAGCAACGCACCATCACATGGCACGTGCATTGCCGACTGGGTTACGCACCGTGATGGTTACGCAAAATCCATGCTGCATTCTGATTCGATGCACCATCCTGCTCGGTTACGCACGTTTCGGCGATGCACCAGCTCGGTTATGCACGGTTCGGTGACGCACCATGACAGGGCATGTGCATTATCGACTGGGTTACGCACCGTGACGATTACGCAAAATCCACACTGCATTCTGATTCGACGCACCATCCTGCTCGGTAACGCACGTTTCGGCGACGCTCCATCCGTTATGTATTGTGCGTGCATCACCGACTAGGTTATGCACGGAGTCTGTCACGCAAAATCACCATGCATCCGATCGTGTCTTTGCATCGCGTAACCTGGAGCCGATAAGGTTATGCAAAATCCACGCTGCATCGGGTCGTGTCGACTCAGCGTGTAACCTGTATAGGGCACCGTCCTTGATGCTTGATCCAACACTGACTTGGTCGTGTCATTGCATCGCGTAACCTAAACCTGCAAAGGTTACGCAAAATCCACGCTGCATCCAGTCGTGTCCTTCAGCTCGTAACCTGCATTGGTTACCTACCATTCGTGCTCCTTGATTGATGCAACACCGACTGGGTCCTGTCGAATGCAGCTTACGCACCGTCCTTGATGCTTGATCCAACACTGACTAGGTCATGTCGTTGCATCGCGTAACCTAAACCCACAAAGGTTACGCAAAATGCACGCTGCATCCGGTCGTGTCGATTCAGCACGTAACCTGCACTGGTTACGCACCGTCCGTGCTGCTTGATAGATGCACACCGACTGTGTCGTGTCGAATCAGCGCGTAACCACAAGAAGTTACGCACCATCCGTGCTGCTTGATGCAACACCAACTGGGTCGTGTCAAATCAGCGCGTAACATGCAGAGGTTACGCATCGTACGTGCTGCTTGATGCAACACCGACTCGGTTAAGCACGTAGTAGGTTACGCACCTTTAAGACGGCTGGACGCATGGCTCGACACTGACTGGGTTACGCACTGATCGGTCTTGTCGATTCTACGCATCACCAGAACCAGCTCGGTTACGCACGGTTTGGCGACGCAACATCCCATGGCGCGTGTATCACTGACTGGGTTACGCACCGAGACGGTTACGCAAAATCCATGCTGCATTCTGATTTGACGCACCATCCTGCTCGGTTACGCACGTTTCGGCGACGCACCATCCGTTCTGCATGGTGCGTGCATCACCAGCTGGGTTACGCACGGAGTCTGTCACGCAAAATCCCCATGCATCTGGTCGTGTTGTTGCATCGCGTAACCTGGGGCAGATAAAGTTACGCAAAATCCACGCTGCATCCGGTAGTGTCAAATGCAGCTTACGCACCGTCCTTGATGCTTGATCCAACACTGACTGGGTTGTGTCGTTGCATCGTGTAACCTAAACCCGCAAAGGTTACACAAAATCCACGCCGCAACCGGTCGTGTCGATTCAGCACGTAACCATCCGTGTTGCATGATGTAACACCGACTGGGTCGTGTCAAATCAGTGCGTAACATGTAGAGGTTACGCACCGTCCGTGCTGCTTGATGCAACACCAACTCGGTTAAGCACGTAGTAGGTTACGCACCTTTAAGACGGCTGGCTGCATGGCTCAACACTGACTAGGTTACTCACTGATCGGTTGCGCAAAATCCACGCTGCATCCGGTCGTGTCGATTCTACGCGTCACCTGCTCCAGCTCGGTGACACACGGTTCGGCGAGGCACCATCACATGGCGCGTGCATTACCGACTGGGTTACGCACTATGATTGTTACGCAAAATCCACGCTACATTCTGATTCGATGCACCATCCTGCTCGGTTACGCACGTTTCGGCGACGCACCAGCTCGATTACGCACGATTCGGCGACGAACCATCGCATGGCGCGTTCATTACCGACTGGGTTACGCACCATGATAGTTACGCAAAATCCTCGCTGCATTCTGATTCGACGCACCATCCTGCTCAGTTACGCACGTTTCATCGATGCTCCATCCGTTCTGTATGGTGCGTGCATCACCGACTGGGTTACGCACAGAGTCTGTCACGCAAAATCCCCATGCATCCGGTCGTGTCATTGCATCGCGAAACCTGGAGCCGATAAGGTTACGCAAAATCCACGCTACATCCGATCGTGTCGAATCAGCACGTAACCTATACAGGGCACCGTCCGTGGAGTGTGATGCAACACCGACTGGGTCGTGTCGAATGCAGCTTACGCACCATCGTTGATGCTTGATCCAACACTAACCGGGTCGTGTCTTTGCATCGCGTAACCTAAACCCGCAAAGGTTACGCAAAATCCACGCTGCATCCGATCGTGTCGATTGAGCGTGTAACCTGTACTGGTTACGCTCTGTCTGTGCTGCTTGATTAATGCAACACCGACTGGGTCGTGTCGAATCAGCATGTAACAACAAGAGGTTACACAACATCCGTGCTGCTTGATGCAACACCGTCTGGGTCGTGTCGAATCAGCGCGTAACATGCAGAGGTTACGCACCGTCTGTGCTGCTTGATGCAACACCGACTCGGTTAAGCATGTAGTAGGTTACACACCTTTAAGATGGCTGGCTGCATGGCTGAACACTGACTGGGTTACGCAATGATCGGTTGCTCAAAATCCATACTGCATCCAGTCGTGTCGATTCTACGCGTGACCGGCTCCAGCTCGGTTACTCACGGTTCGGCGACGCACCATCACATAGCGCGTGTATTACCGACTGGGTTATGCACCATGACGGTTACGCAAAATTCACGCTGCATTCTGATTCGACGCACCATCCTGCTCGGTTACGCACGTTTTGGCGATGCACCATCCGTTTTGTATGGAGCGTGCATCACCGTCTGGGTTATGCACAGAGTCTGTCACGCAAAATCCCCATGCATCCGGTCGTGTCGTTGAATCGCTTAACCTGGAGCCGATAAGGTTACGCAAAATCCACGGTGCATCCGGTCGTGTCGAATCAGCGCGTAACCTGCACAGGGCACCGTCCGTGGAGTGTGATGTAACACCGACTGGGTCGTGTCGAATGCAGCTTACGCACCGTCCTTGATGCTTGATCCAACACTGACTTGGTCGTGTCGTTGCATTGCGTAACCTAAACCCGCAAAGGTTACGCAAAATCCACGCTGCATCCGATCGTGTCGTTCAGCTCGTAACCTGCACTGGTTACGCACCGTCCGTGCTGCTTGATTGATGCAACACCGACTGGATCATGTCGAATGTAGCTTATGCACCGTCCTTGATGCTTGATCCAACACTGACTGGGTCGTGTCGTTGCATCGCGTAACCTAAACCCGCAAAGGTTATGCAAAATGCACGCTGCATCCGGTCGTGTCGATTCAACGCGTAACCTGCACTGGTTACACACCGTCCGTGCTGCTTGATAGATGCAACACTGACTGGGTCGTGTCGAATCAGCGCGTAACTACAAGAAGTTACACACCATTCGTGCTGCTTGGTGCAACACCAACTGGGTCGTGTCAAATCAGCGCGTAACATGCAGAGGTTACACATCATACGTGCTGCTTGATGCAACACCGACTCGGTTAAGCACGTAGTAGGTTACGCACCTTTAAGACGACTGGCTGCATAGCTCGACACTAACTGGGTTACGCACTGATCGGTCGTGTCGATTCTACGCGTCACCTGAACCAGCTCGGTTACGCACGGTTCGGCGATGCAGCATCCCATGGTGCGTGCATCACTGACTGGGTTACGCACCGAGACGGTTACACATAATCCATGCTGCATTCTGATTCGACGCACCATCCTTCTCGGTTACGCACGTTTCGGCGACGCACCATCCGTTCTGCATGGTGTGTGCATGACCGGCTGGGTTACGCACGGAGCCTATCCCGCAAAATCCCAATGCATCTGGTCGTGTCGTTGCATCGCGTAACCTGGGGCCGATAAAGTTACGCAAAATCCACGCTGCATCCGGTCATGTTGAATGCAGCTTACGCACCATCCTTGATGCTTGATCCAGCACTGACTGGGTCATGTCATTGCATCGAGTAACCTAAACCCGCAAAGGTTACGCAAAATCCACGCCACATCCGGTCGTGTCGATTCATCGCGTAACCATCTGTGCTGCTTGATGTAACACCGACTGGGTCGTGTTGAATCAGCACGTAACATGCAGAGGTTACGCACAATCCTTGCTGCTTGATGCAACACCGACTCAGTTAAGCACGTAGTAGGTTACGCACCTTTAAGATGGCTGGCTGCATGGCTCAACACTGACTGGGTTACTCACTGATCGGTTGCGCAAAATCCACGCTGCATCCGATCATGTCGATTCTACGCGTCACCTGCTCCAGCTCGGTTACGCATGGTTCGGTGACGCACCATCACATGGCGCGTGCATTACCGACTGGGTTACGCACCGTGCGGTTACGCAAAATCCACGCTGCATTCTGATTCGATGCACCATCCTGCTCGGTAACGCACATTTCGGTGACGCACCAGTTCGGTTGCGCACGATTCGGCGATGAACCATCACATGGCGCGTGCATTACCGACTGGGATACTGTTGACATTTCTTAACGTCACTCTCTCTGACCATTCCTCCCTCATGGCCTCCTCGGGATTTGCTTCGTCAGGAGGATCAGGAGGTAGAGGAGGCACCGCAGGCCTAAGGGAAGGTTATGTCGAAAGATTTCTAGAATGATCGGTGTGGACAGAATAAGGTTCCTCCCCTGATTGGGCTTCCACAAAATTCGAGGTGTCTAAAAGATTTCTAGATGGGTCATCCTCGAATTTGCAAGTGAACACCGGAGGTTGAATTTCTTCTTCCTTTGGTGTTCGGGGTTCAGGAGAGGGCTCAACAGACAAGTCTTGGGATTTGGAAGATGAAGGCTCGGACTTGGATGTTGATGGACTCTCATGGCTCGACTCGGATTCCTCTCGGTAGGATCTGGGATCAACTTCGAAGTAGGAGTTCAGGAAATCCATACCTTCAGCTGGTCCCCTTTCAAGAAATGGTTTTCCGAAGTCAAGATGACAGACAGACCTTTTGTCGAGACCATCATAAAAATTGCGAAGCAACGGAGAATCAGGTATTGACAAGGGCGGTCCATAATACACCAAGCGTGTAAATCTAGCCCAGGCCATGTCTATCATTTCCTTCTCTTTCTGTCGAAAACAATGGATATCTTCTCGTATAGCAGCAACACGAGATGGAGGGAAGAACTCAAGACAAAACTTGTCTCTAAGCTCTCCCCAACTATCGTTCACACTACCTACGGTGTATGTGTACCATTGTTCTGCCTTCCCTACAACAGAGTACGGAAACAACTTCCACTTGAAGGTATCCAACGTCATACCCATAGTGTAGATAAGAGAACACAAGTTCTCGAAGTCACGAAGATGGTAATATGGGTTTTCGCTTGATAGACCAGAGAAGATAGTGTATCGAACGAGATCGATAGTTGCAGGGAGAGGCTCACAGCCAGATATGAGAAAAAGGCGCACCGAAGGTGGTGGCTCTGGGAGTTCATCCCTGGGGGTAGTGATGCTTTTACAGGAAAGCTTCACCATGGGTAGCGGGGGTAAAGGTAGAAGGAAAGAAATAAAAAGGATATCTGATGGGTAACAGGGGTGAAGGTAGAAGAAAACGGAAAAAGATAAATACGAGGACCACTAGGTTCGAAGATAGATACAGCAACCGTTCCCCGGCAACGGCGCCAGAAATGCTTGTTGGCGTTTCTTAACGTCACCACTAGTTGCGCACCTAGAGGGAGAGTATAAGAACAACCGGGTATACCGCAAGCGCACGGAAATACCGCTGAAGCACTTCCCCAAGGAAGGAGAGTATTCCAAGGGTATCGAATCCAAGGAACGGTGTGCACTATCTCCTACTCTAGTATAGATGGTCCAAGGACACCAAACTCCAGCTGGGATAGATATGGGTTGAGAAGCACTTCCTTAAGTGACTTAGCTCTCAAGATGTAATCTGTCAGATCTCAGTCGTCCCCGCGGGACGACAACACATCAAGGTGCTGGCAAGCGAGCTGAACTCGGTACGTGACGTAGAGGGTTGATAAAGGGTCCAACAGGTTGTCACCTCTGCGGCCTACCTCTACGCTACGATCGTACGTGGTCTTCGCAGCAAAATCAGGGCCCAGACACCACGTCTGTACCCCAGATAAATACTATAGTGCGGTTACGTATGCTAGCCCGCAAACTACACTATAGCAACCGTATATATACGGTCCCACGAACAAGGGAAAGATCGGCATCAGATCTAGTCATTGAGCTACGGAGCAGAAAGGAAGCTATGGATGTAGCTGAACGAGATACAACGGACTTACTTAACTAAACAGGATCAGAGCATGCAAACAAGTATATGAACTACTGCTCTGGCTCTAAAGGATCGAAGCCTTGTGTCATGAAGAACACAAGCCTCTAACTTATGAACGAGCCACGAACACAAGAACAAATCAATCATGCATGATGTCCACTATAGTCTAAATAAGAAATGCAGAAATACTCACTTTGATCTAAATGAAGAACACGCATCCACGAGGACATCAACTCACTCCTCACCCTATCCTACCTAGCACTCTAATCACACACACAACTCATGGGAGAGGTGAGAACTCACCTCTCCAAGAAAGAATGAGAGGAGAGGGAGAGAGGGATGTGTTCCAAATGAGAGCCCCTCCGCTCCTATTTATAGAGGAGGGGGTGGCTTGCCTTTGTGCTCCAAGTGCTCCACTTTTTCAGCTTCCTTGGGCGCAGCTAATGGTTGTGTGACACATGGCATCAAGAATCGGGCGAAAACCGGAATATTCTGTGCAGAACCGGACCTTCCATTGCTTCCTGGTCGCTGAGTGGTACTAAAAATAGGCAACAGGGGCGGACCGGCGGTCGGACCAGCCGATCCGGCGGGCCGGCCGCGAAAACCGCAGCACCGCCTCGCGCTCCACCCCTCCGCACGCGACACCTGTCCTGGCCCGGTCAGTTCCCCTGCGCACAGGCGCCTGCGCGCGTGACGCAGTCAGCGGGAGGCCGGCCCAGCGCTGGGATCGTGCCGCGTGGCCAGGCGGGACGCATCTGTGCGCCCGCTCTGCCACCGCACGGAACCGTTGCATCGGCTGTTGGCCAACCGTGCACTGCCACGTCACCTTGCCCTGCCACTGCACGGATCCAGTGCAGCGCTGCTGCTCCAACCAGTAGCCGCCACATGGCCGGGCAGATCCCGCGCGCACGCGCGCTCTTTGCTGCGCCGCCGGGACGGACCAGTGGCCGCTTGCCACGTGGCAGTTCCTTGTTGCTCCCGTGCAGATGCGGTACGGTGTGGGCCCCACATGACGTCGGCACTGCATCATCTTTTGTCCTTTTTATAACTTGTGCATACGAACTCCGATGTAGGCATATAATATGTCCATTTCGATCGTCTCGGCGAGCCCGTCGCAATGGTGCAGTCCAAATTGTCATTTGAGGATGTTTATGATAATGTCCTTTAATAGCCACTGGACTACTTGCTCTCAACTATACCATTTGGCACATATTTCGGTGCATCCTGCAACAAAAGCTAGAAACACCAACACTTGTGGAAATCATCAGTATGAAGCCCTATTGTAGTGTTAATGATCCTTTTACATTTATTTTATGCAGGTATTGATGGTGTAAAAGCAGCACTTTTCGACTGTCAACAGTTAGGCACCGTGACGGTTACGCAAAATCCACGCTGCATTCTGATTCGACGCACCATCCTGCTCAGTTACGCACGTTTCGGCGACGCTCCATCCGTTCTGTATGGTGCGTGCATCACCGACTGGGTTACGCACGGAGTCTGTCACGCAAAATCCCCATGCATCCGGTCGTGTCATTGCATCGCGAAACCTAGAGCCGATAAGGTTACGCAAAATCCACGCTACATCCGATCGTGTCGAATCAGCGCGTAAGCTGTACAGGGCACCGTCCGTGGAGTGTGATGCAACACCGACTAGGTCGTGTCGAATGCAGCTTGCGCACCATCCTTGATGCTTGATCCAACACTGACTGGGTCGTGTCCTTGCATCGCGTAACCTAAACCCACAAAGGTTACGCAAAATCCACGCTGCATCCGGTCGTGTCGATTCAGCGTGTAACCTGTACTGGTTACGCACCGTCCGTGCTGCTTGATTGATGCAACACAGACTGGGTCGTGTCGAATCAGCACGTAACCACAAGAGATTACGCACCATCCGTGCTGCTAATGCAACACCGATTGGGTCGTGTCAAATCAGTGCGTAACATGCAGAGGTGACGCAGCGTTCGTGCTGCTTGATGCAACACCGACTCGGTTAAGCACGTAGTAGGTTACGCACCTTTAAGACGGCTGGCTGCATGGCTGAACACTGGCTGGGTTACGCACTAATCGGTTGCGCAAAATCCACGCTGCATCCGGTCATGTCGATTCTACGCGTCACCTGCTCCAGCTCGGTTACGCACAGTTCGGCGACGCACCATCACATGGTGCGTGCATTACCGACTGGGTTACGCACCGTGACGGTTACGCAAAATTCACGCTACATTCTGATTCGAAGCACCATCTTGCTCCGTTACGCACGTTTCGGCGACGCACCATCCGTTCTGTATGGTGCGTACATCACCGACTGGGTTACGCATAGAGTATGTCACGCGAAATCCCCATGCATCTGGTCATGTCGTTGCATCGCGTAACCTGGAGCTGATAAGGTTACACAAAATCCACGCTGCATCCGGTCGTGTCGAATCAGCGTGTAGCCTGTACAGAGCACCGTCCGTGGAGTGTGATGCAACATCGACTGGGTCGTGTCGAATGCAGCTTACGCACCGTCCTTGATGCTTGATCCAACACTGACTAGGTCGTGTCATTACATCACGTTACCTAAACCTGTAAAGGTTACGCAAAATCCACGCTGCATCCGGTCATGTCGTTCAGCACGTAACCTGGACTGGTTACGCACCGTTCGTGCTGCTTGATTGATGCAACACCGACTGGGTCGTGTCGAATGCAGCTTACGCACCGTCCATGATGCTTGATCCAACACTGACTGGGTCGTGTCGTTGCATCGCGTAACCTAAACCTGCAAATGTTACGCAAAATGTATGCTCCATCTGGTCGTGTCGATTCAGCACGTAACCTGCACTGGTTACGCACTGTCTGTGCTGCTTGATAGATGCAACAATGACTGGGTCATGTCGAATCAGCGCGTAACCACAAGAAGTTACGCACCATTTGTGCTGCTTGATGCAACAAAGACTGGGTTGTATCGAATCAGCGCGAAACATGCAGAGGTTACGCACCGTCCATGCTGCTTGATGCAACACCGACTCGGTGAAGCATGTAGTAGGTTACGCACCTTTAAGACGGCTGGATGCATGGCTCAACATTGACTGGGTTACGCACTGATCGGTTGCGCAAAATCCACGCTGCATCCGGTCGTGTTGATTCTACGCGTCACCTGCTCCAGCTCGGTTACGCACGGTTCGGCGACGCTCCATCACATGGTGTGTGCATTACCGACTGGGTTACGCACCATGACGGTTACGCAAAATCCACGCTGCATTCTGATTTGACGCACCATCCTACTCGGTTACGCACGTTTCGACGACACACCAGCTCGGTTACGCACGGTTTGGTGATGAACCATCACATGGCGCGTGTATTACCGATTGGGTTACGCACCGTGATGGTTACGCAAAATCCACGCTGCATTCTGATTCGACGCACCATCCTGCTCAGTTACACACGTTTCGGTGACGCACCATCCATTCTGTATGGTGCGTGCATCACCGACTGGGTTACGCACGGAGTCTGTCACGCAAAATCCCCATGCATCTGGTCATGTCGTTGCATCCCGTAACCTGGAGCCGATAAGGTTACACAAAATCCACGCTGCATCCGGTCGTGTCGAATCAGCACGTAGCCTGTACAGGGCACCGTCCGTGGAGTGTGATGCAACACCGACTCGTGTCGAATGCAGCTTACGCACCGTCCTTGATGCTTGATCCAACACTGACTAGGTCGTGTCATTGCATCGCGTAACCTAAACCTGCAAAGGTTACGCAAAATCCACGCTGCATCCGGTCGTGTCATTCAGCTCGTAACCTGCACTGGTTACGCACCGTCCATGCTGCATGATTGATGCAACACTGACTGGGTCGTGTCGAATGCAGCTTACGCACCGTCCAGGATGCTTGATCCAACACTGACTGGGTCGTGTCGTTGTATCGCGTAACCTAAACCCGCAAATGTTACGCAAAATGCACGCTCCATCCGGTCGTGTCGATTCAGCACGTAACCTGCACTGGTTACGCACTGTCTGTGCTGCTTGATAGATGCAACAATGACTGGGTCATGTCGAATCAGTGCATAACCACAAGAAGTTACGCACCATCTGTGCTGCTTGATGCAACAAAGACTGGGTTGTATCGAATCAGCGCGAAACATGCAGAGGTTACGCACCGTCCGTGCTGCTTGATGCAACACCGACTCGGTGAAGCACGTAGTAGGTTATGCACCTTTAAGACGGCTGGATGCATGGCTCAACATTGACTGGGTTACGCACTGATCGGTTGCGCAAATTCCACGCTGCATCCGGTCGTGTCGATTCTACGCGTCACCTGCTCCAGCTCGGTTACGCACGGTTCGGCGATGCTCCATCACATGGTGTGTGTATTACCGACTGGGTTACGCACCGTGACGGTTACGCAAAATCCACGCTGCATTCTGATTCGACGCACCATCCTGCTCGGTTACGCACATTTCGACGACACACCAGCTCGGTTACGCACGGTTCGGTGACGAACCATCACATGGTGCGTGCATTACCGATTGGGTTACGCACCGTGACGGTTACGCAAAATCCACGCTGCATTCTGATTCAACGCACCATCCTGCTCAGTTACGCACATTTCGGCGACGCTCCATCCGTTCTGTATGGTGCGTGCATTACCGACTGGGTTCCGCATGGAGTCTGCCACGCAAAATCCCCATGCATCCGGTCGTGTCGTTGCATCACGTAACCTAGAGCCGATAAGGTTACGCAAAATCCACACTGCATCCGGTCGCGTCGAATCAGCGCGTAACCTGTACAGGGCACCGTTCGTGGAGTGTGATGCAACACCGACTGGGTCGTGTCAAATGTAGCTTACGCACCGTCCTTGATGCTTGATCCAATACTGACTGGGTCGTGTCGTTGCATCGCAGAACCTAAACCCGCAAAGGTTACGCAAAATCCACGCTGCATCCGGTCGTGTCAATTCACCGCGTAACCTGTACTGGTTATGCACCGTCCGTGCTGCTTGATTGATACAACACCGACTGGGTCGTGTCGAATGCAGCTTACGCACCGTCCTTGATGCTTGATCCAACATTGACTGTGTCGTGTCGTTGCATCGCGTAACCAAAACCCGCAAAGGTTACGCAAAATCCACGCTTCATACGGTCGTGTCGATTGAGCGTGTAACATGCACTGGTTACGCACCGTCCGTGCTGCTTGATAGATGCAACACCGACTGGGTCGTGTCGAATTAGTGTGTAACCACAAGAAGTTACGCACCATCCATGCTGCTTGATGCAACACCAACTGGGTCGTGTCGAATTAGCGCGTAACATGCAGAGGTTACGCACCGTCCGTGCTGCTTGATGCAACAGCGACTCGGTTAACCACGTAGTAGGTTACGCACCTTTAAGACGGCTGGCTGCATGGCTTGACACTAACTGGGTTACGCACTGATCGGTCGTGTCAATTCTACGAGTCACCTGAACCAGCTCGGTTACGCATGGTTCGGCGACGCTGCATCCCATGGCGCATGCATCACCGACTGGGTTACGCACCGAGATGGTTATGCAAAATCCACGCTGCATTCTGATTCGACGCACCATCCTGCTCGGTTACGCAGGTTTCGGCGACGCACCATCCGTTCTGCATGGTGCGTGCATCACCGACTGGGTTACGCACGGAGTCTATCACGCAAAATCCCCATGCATCCGGTCGTGTCATTGCTGAAGGACCGAAAAGGTGACCAGAGAGGGGGGAGTGAATGGGAGCCGATAAAAATTCTTCCTGAATGTCGAACTCAGCCTATACCCCGATTGCCACTCCGAGTTCTCGCACACACCAAAGAATCTCAAGACGAGGCACAATAAAGCACACAAGATCAAGAGACACCCCTAGAAGCATACTGCGGAAGCACAAGACAAGAATCAAAGTACTTGGCAAATTCTGGAAACGCCAGGCGCGGACTGTCCGGCTGGTACGGGCGGACTGTCCGCTAGTGTATGGCGGACTGTCTGCCAGTCATCCCCGGACTGTCCGAAATAAGCAGCAGAACCACCAGAGACGCACCGAGAAATTCGGACTGTCCAGCTGAGCCACGCGGACTGTACACCAGTGTCGCGGACTGTTCGTGAAGGCAGCGCGGACCGTCTGTCCACCTCCCTAGAAACCCCAGAAAAACCTCGAGCCACCCGAGACAAAAACTTGGCCACGCGGACTGTCCTTGAGGGACACGCGCACTGTGTGCAAACTGCTTGCAACAAAACTCCGGGCCAGAAACGGATCAAAACGCGGACGTGCAAGAACACGTGACTAACTGCGATGAACAAATGTCCTGCGGACTGTCCGCCCCAGCCCCACGGATTGTCCGCGGCTCACGAACAGAGCAGGAACAGCACGACCCCGCGAAGTCAACCCTCCAAATCCATCACCGGATCTCCCAAACGGCAAAAGCACTTGAGACATGATTTGGGGGAGATGATAAGCAACACAGGAGAAAGCTATGCCCCAAAAATCTCGACATCTAAGCCACTAAAAAGCAGGGAATCGCGGATCACATGAACCACCACCAAGAACTCGAACTCCGGCCAAATACTCACGAATCGAAGGCTTTCCTTGGCGTTTGAGGAGTCAAGATCGCACACAAAGATGCGCTAGGCATCCACCCATGATCCCCTCAAAGAAATCCGAAGGAAAACGCCCTCAAATCCCTGAATCGAGCGAAGAACAAAACTCCCCAAAAATAGCCCCGAAAATGACACAAAAATCACAGAGGACTAGGAGATCACCGCAACGCCGAATGCTTCCATACATCCAGAGGTCAGAGTCTATACAAGAATCTAGTCTAAGGAATACAGAGGGAAAAGAAGCAGTTCAGAGCAATCTACAGGGGGAGGAAACCCTAGAGTCCAAGAGAGAGAGATGCCATCCACCTCTCCGCTATTTATACGAAGTCCATCGGAGGGAGGTAAATGACCACGCTAACCCTACAACTTGAAATGAATATACAACACCTCAGGGGCATTTTGGTCAAGTCTTCATCGAGCGGACACGCTTCCACCGCGGCCTTGCTTAGCATCGACGCAAGCCCCACGATCACGCCACGTGCCCCCCGCCTCGAAGCTTCCCGAAGATCCCGGATCACCATCTCCGTCGCCTCGGGCCTCCACACTTGGTTTTGAGGCCCAAACCAAGAAACCGTCCACCGATGGTTTTGTGGGCAAACCAACAAACCCCGCATGCGAGCTTCGAGCTCCATCCGCTACCTTGCACCGGCCCATGTTCACGACTTCAGCCCGCCAGTCATGCACCGCACGGCTCGCACTTGACCCCATCGGCCACCGGGTCCATCGAACCAAGCCTACTTGCCACTCCATCACCCGGAGGCTGCCACGGCTAAGGCCTTTCACGCTTGTTCTTCACCTACACTGACACGAGTCAAGCAGCAACCTGTACCTGCACACTTAGCCAAGCATCAGTCCACACAACGTTGTCAATCACTCATCACTAAGGAGCGACCCTCCACTGGTCCTCGGACACACCTGGTCCTCAATCTCCCCCTTGATGAGTGCATTGACAACACCCATAGTAACCATGACAGAGAAATAGAAAAGAAAACAAACACAAACACAAACCTCCAAAGCAAGTGATCCAAAGCCAAAGAACAAGCAAAAACACGATCACTCGCCAAACCAAGTCTCGGCTCGACACAGCCGAGACAAAACAAAGCTCACAAAGAGCACACCACAAAGCGCAAAACTCAGGCAAACCAAAGGAGCTCCCCCTGCACATATGCAAACTCCCCCTGAGCAAATGCAACCTCTTCTTCTCAATTTTTCTCCTCACATGCAACATCTCACAAATGCATACCAAAATTCCACAAAATTTCCCAATGCATGAAAAATCTCCCCAAATGTGCATAACTTCTCCCCTTATCATACATAACTCTCCCCCTTGTTGAAAATGCATGAATCAAGGTATATGAAACTCTTCCCCTTGTTTTCATGAAAAATGCATGTCAAAGCATATATACAATCTACCAAGCTTCTCAAATATACAAAGAGCACAACAAAATGCTACACATGAGACATAGAGCAAGCAAAGTAGACATGGTGTAGTTAGCACATTTCCATCAAGAAGGTAGAGACATATAAGCATGTGACATGGCTAAAAGCAATTTTAAGCAATTTTCACAAAGAAACATTCATCTCATGAACAAGACCCTATCCATACCAATTTGAGCACAAATACACTAGATCATCCAAAATTTATGCAAGATCACAAATTCTCATCACAAGATCATTATAAACGCCCACAAGCTACTCAAGTCATGTTAAAGCCACCGAGCCATGTGTCTACTTCTTAAAATGAGACTTCTCATGGTCGACAGCATGCTACGGTTTAGCACCCAAGATATGAATATCAAAGCATAAAAACATGATTAGGAGCTCATTTTTCAAGGATAAGGCAATTCATACACCAATTTCATTTTCAAGTTTAAACATGGTACATGAAGTGCCTTTGCGGTAAAAAGAAGCTTATGCTCCTCCCCAAGTAACCAAATAGGCTAAACATTTACAATGACAAAAAGGTCTTTGACCCCCAAGCAAAGAGAATATGATTCTCAAGCACAAACTAAACATGATATAGGCATTTAATCATGTTGGTATTTCTTAACGTCACCACTAGTGTGCACCTAGCGTGAGCGTAAGATCCACCCGGGTATACCGACAGGTGCGAAAGAATCTGCAAGCGCACGGAAATACCGCTGTAGCACTTCCCCAAAGGAGTATTCCAAAGGATATCGAATCCAAGGAACGATGCGTACTACCTTCTATCCCAGACTGATGATCCAAGGACACAACTCTATAGGATGAGATGAAGATGGAAAGGATCTTGCTGGTAGCGCGAGAGTTGAGAACAATCTCTCGATTAGGAACTTCTCGTTTCGGACACCGGCCCCTCCTGACTATAACAGTTGGTTCACGGCAAATGGTTGCCTACACGCTGTATCCGGACGTGGGGGATTTCAGAAGGTCCAACGGCTGTCACTACCGCGGCCTACCCCAAGACAAACCGTGGGATACAGGGCAAACGAAGGATAACCCGAAGTCTAGACACCACGTCTACACAACTGATTACTACTACAGCACGGTTACGTTTGTCGACCCATAACAACACTATAGCACTCCGTACGAAGACGGAGCGACGAACCCACGAGAGAGAGACCCGAAATCACTCAGATATACGCTAACCTATGCAAGGAATCACGGATGAACTTGGTCTAGATTAGGATAAAGAAGCATCCACTAACTCTGATTAGACTAGCAGGCATACAAACAGGTTACAAACTTATTTGTTTATAACAGAAGATCAAGGGTCGTGTTCGTGAAGAACACGAGCCTCTAACTTATGAACAAACACAGAAGTATGAGAAACTCGATCGTCAACTAGATCGAGGAAGCGTGTTCGTGAAGAACACAAACCTCTAAATGATGAACGAACGAAGAACACAAGAACACAGTATAAATGCCACTTTAGTCTAACTGTGAATGTCGAAATACTCACTTTATTCTAAATGAAGAACAGAAGCATCCATAGAGGATCGTTCTTGAGGAAATGTGCCAAACACCATGGCACAACCCCAAGACACCACCCCACCTTCCTTCTAATCTCTAAAGCACTAGCAAGCCAGCACTAATCCTATGCAAGAGCTCTCCTCTCCTAATGAGAGAAGCCAAAAGGCAAAAGTGAAAAGGAGGAGAAAGAAGTGTGTGTCCTATTCTCTACCCCATCTCCTTCTATTTATAGGCCTGAGCACCGGCGTGGAAGCACCCCAAACACCCTGGGAATGGCAGCCCCTTATTGGCTGAGCCTGGATTGCTTGGATTGGTAAGGTGGATGTATAAGGTGTGCTTTTGCTCGCTTTCTTGTGCTTATTACCTGCAATTGAATATACATCGCAACTTGTGGAAATTGTCAGTATAAGACCCTATTCTATGGTGGATGTATATTTCTTATGTCAAAATGCAGGTGTTGACGGCCACAAATATGGCACTTAACAGCCGTCAACAAAGCATAAATTGAGCATAGACAAGCATCTACTCATGAGAGACATCAATTTAGCATTTTCATAAAAAGAAAGCTATCTCAACATAAGTATATGGCAAAACCATCAAGAGCATAGCATTCACATCACCATTTACCAAACATGCACAAGTCTCACATATAGCACATCAGTGATCAATGTATATAAGAGAAGCTTTTCCTAGCACAAGTCATCCAAAGATGGCTATCCTACCAGGTTTTGTACATAAAGTAAAATGCATGAAGGAAATGCAACAAAATAACACATATGACACATATATACATGAGAAGCTCCAAGACCTAGCTAGAAAGGAAAGCACACCCCAAGTTCACCCCGCAAGCGAGTGAAAGTGACTTGGTCAAGCGGTTTGGTGAAAATGTCGGCTAGCTGGTCTTGGGTAGGGACATAGGACAAAGATATGTTTCCCTTCTCAACATTGTCCCTCAGAAAGTGGTACCTCACTTCTATGTGTTTCGTTTTGGAGTGAAGGACTGGGTTTTTGGCTACACTTATGGCACTGGTGCTGTCACAAAAGAGTGGAACCTGGGAGCACTCCTCCCCAAAATCGCTCATAGTGTAGGTCATCCAAAGCAGCTGGGAACAACAACTAGCAGCAGCTACATACTCGGCCTCTGTAGTAGACTGGGCTACACTGGATTGCTTGCAAGATGACCAAGAGACCAAAGAAGAACCAAGGAAATGACAACACCCAGAGGTAGACTTGCGGTCCAATCGACACCCAGCAAAATCAGCATCGGAGTACCCGTGAAGTCTGAGTGTCGAGGAGGTAGAATACCAAAGACCAAACTCTGGAGTGTAGTTCAAGTACCTGAAAATCCGCTTGACGGCCTGCCGATGTGAAGTCCTCGGTGAAGCCTGAAAACAAGCGCATAGACACACGCTGAACTATATGTCTGGCCTCGTCGCCGTCAAGTAGAGGAGGGAGCCGATCATGCTCCGGTACTCCTTCTGGTACACGGGTTCGCCATCCTCATCCGCGTCCAAAGCCGTAGTGGTACTCATCGGTGTAGTCAGTGGCTTGGAGTCGTTCATGCCAAACTTCTTCACCATGTCCCTAGTGTACTTCGCGTGATGTACAAATGTCCCGTCCTTGCACTGCTTGATCTGGAGGCCTAAGAAAAACTGCAGCTTGCCCATCATGGACATCTCAAATTCCCTGCTCATGTCATCTGCAAATCTGGTAACAAGATCATGAGAAGAGCCACCAAAGATTATGTCATCCACGTATATTTGAACAATCAAAAGGTCATTCCCATGCTTAAGGAGAAACAAGGTCTTATCAACTATGCCCATCACAAACCCCTTACTCAGCAAAAAGCCTCTCAACCTGCCATACCAAGCTCTAGGTGCCTGTTTCAACCCGTAGAGCGCTCTCTGGAGTTTGTATACACAGTGTGGGTATTTTTCACTCTCAAACCCCGGGGTTGCCTCACATACACTTCTTCCTCTATCACCCCATTCGAGAAAGCACTCTTGACATCCATTTGGTACAATTTGAACCCTTTAGCCACGACAAAGGCTAGAAGGATCCTAATTGCCTACAAACAGGCCACAGGAGCAAATGTCTCCTCATAATCTATGCCCTCTTTCTGGTTGAACCCCTGAGCCACCAACCTCGACTTGTTTCTCACAACCATCCCATTCTCACCCTCTTTGTTCTTCCACACCCACTTGGTACCTATGGGACGGCAATATGGCGGTGGATCGACTAACAGCCAGACTTGGTTTCTCTCAAAGTTCTCCAACTCCTCATGCATGGAATTCACCCAATTCTCGTCAGACAAAGCGTGTCGGCTCAAACGACATAATAAACACAGAGTGAGCGAAATGAGAAGTGTTCCTTGACCTCAACTGTGTAGTGTGTTCATGAAGGTCACCTATGATCGTCGTAGGTGGGTGATCGATCTGTACACGCCGGGGAGCCTCTCGCCTGGACACAACCTCCCCCTTAGCAGCAGCCTCCACTCGAACAGCCTCAGTCATAGTGGGTGTAGGGGATGGTCCATCCTCGATCGTCGTCGTAGTAGTGGAAGTACCGTGTACACGATCAGCCACGGGAGCATCACCACCATCATCGTCTTCATCTCCATCTCCATCCTTCTCATCCTCAAAGATCCTCTCTCCAATCTCCTCGTCACCTGCACACTCAAAAGTAGAAGAGCTACATGGCTATGTCTCGTCGAAGGTTACCTCACAAGTCTCCATGATTCGGTTAGTGTCAAGGTTGAGCACACGATATGCTCGAGAATGAATCACATAACCAAGGATAACACCATCCAAACATCTAGACTCAAACTTATCCAACTTGCCCTTCTTCAGAATGAAACACTTGCAACCAAAGGCTCTAAAGTGACTCACCTTGGGTTGTTGGCCATGCATCAGCTCATACGAGGTCTTCTTCTTAAAAGCACGAAGGAAGATGCGATTTGAGACATAGCAAGTGATATTGACCACCTCGGCCCAGAAACGCCTAGGAGTCCTATGCTCATCGAGCATCGTCCTGGCCATCTCACAAAGGGTCCGGTTCTTCCTCTATACTACGCCATTCTGGCAAGCGACATATGGAGAAGAGTACTGGTAATCGAGACTAAGATCACTGCAAAAGGCATCAAAATGAGAGTTCTTAAATTCCGTGCCATTGTCACTGTGTATAGCTCGAATGGCATCACCATGTCTCTCATTCTTCAACCTCAAGATCAAGTCCCGAATAAAGCCAAATGTCTCGCTCTAATCCTCCAAAAAGAAAACCCAAGAGTACCTCAAAAAATCATCAACAACTACAAGAACATACCACTTCCCACCCGCAGAGCGAACATGAGCTGGCCCAACCAAATCCATGTGCAACAGCTCACAAGGTCGCTCGGTCATGACCGCAGTCAGAGGGGCATGAGAAGCAGCAACCATCTTTCCATGCCGACAAGAACCACAAACCAAATCATTCTCGAATTTCAACTTAGGCAATCCTCGGACAAGATCAAGACCACTCAAGCGGGAAAGCAACTCAAAACTCAAGTGTCCCAACCTCCTATGCCATTTCCAAAGCTCGGCCGAAACGCCAACAACAAAGCATCGAGGAGGACCAACCGACTTGGAAAAATCGGCACAGAAAATTTGACCCTCGGGGACGATCGTACACACAAGATCGCCTTGAGAATCAAGCACACAAGAAGCGACCGACTTAAAATGAACCTCAAAACCTTCGTCGAGTAATTGAGATACTGACAACTGGTTAAAACCAAGCGACTTGACCAGGGCCACACTTCTTAAGGTCACCTTGCTACTCAACTTCACCATAACTTCAACAAGCACTCGTCCTCTCCCATTGTCCCCGAAAGTGATGTACTCCCTCGTACTCACCAGGGTGAGGCTGAAGAACCACCCACAATCTCTGGTCATGTGTCGTGAGCAACCGGAGTCGATCAACCAAAAGTCCTCCAAGCCTCCCACCTGCAATCAAAAACGAGAACGAGAATGAGCAAGTGACTCAACACTAGGGTTAGTACCAAAAGAGTCAAACCAGTGTCGAGCCATTTGCTCAAAAGAAGGGTTAGCAAAATCCATCCTACCAAAACCTCTAGGCGGAGCCCTCTCACGCTTACCACCAAAGGACCTGTCACGTCTCACTGGAGGAGTACGCGCACCACGAGGGGGAAAACGTGGCCCGTAGTCCATCTGAGACCCAAAACTCCGATCGTGCCTCCCAAACTTGTAACGGTCACGAGAAGGAGCACGTCGAGCCAACTCACCACGCCCAAACCCAACACGCCTATCTCTCTGAGGAAACACAACTCCACCTCCACCTCCACCTCCACGAGTGGGAACTGTATGCACATACACCTCACCCCTAGGTAGAGGCCCTCTACGAGGCTCAGGCACACCACGAGAAAGGTGGTTCCTGTCCTTGTTTGCCATCTCCCTAGCAAACCTCTCATCTCTCTTCCTCCTGAAACAGAACTCATCCTTATGCCCATCCCTCCCACAATACTCACAATGGAAGCGGATCAGCTGTGGCTTAGGCAGTGGCTTTTCTGTGGGCTTCTCAACCACTTTCTCTCCTGACTTCCCCTCAAAGACATTACCCAGGTTGCTCACAAACTTGATGGGTTTCTGGTAATTCTCTATTTTCTAGGGGAACACAGGTGGGTCTGGAGTTGTATCAAGCTTGTTTCTCAGGTGGTTTGGCCTGGGAGCATATTTGTTCATGGGTATGGTGTGTGGCGGAGTAGGAGTCTCTCCAGCTTTCTCTTCTCCCTCACCACTCTTCTCACCACTCTTGTCAGCCCCCAATGCCTGACCATCAAACCTCTTGAACTGAGCCAACATCAAACTCAATTGTGGCTCATGCCCAGACAACCAACTCATCAATTTCCTAAGCTCATCATTTTCATCCTGCAAATGGTCAACATAGTGTGCAAGTTCCATGTTTTTCAAAGCATGCATTTCACAGGTTGAACATGATGTAGGAAGAGGAGCTTTCAATGCCGCATCAAGAGAAACAATTCTAGTGTGAGATTCATCTAGCCTAGCATGCAAAATAGGACATGAGGTACAAGCTCTTAACAAAGCTGGCCTAGACTTCAATTCATCACACTCAATCCTAACCACATCTAGTTCCTCAGTAGTAGAGGCATGTTTCTCCTTGAGAGCAGTCAAATCAACAAGAAAAACTGAGCAATCACCACAGTCAATCTCATCAGACACCACAGGAGCAGATTTCAAAGATCCTATCTCATTTCTAGCATTCACAAGCAAGGATTCAAGCTCAGCTATCTTATCCTTAGCATTACCCAACAAAGATCTAAATTCCCTCTTCTCCTTGTTGGTCTTTCTAAGCACATCATCACGGTTATCAAGCATCTCATTCAGCCTAGCATTCTCCTCTAGCAAGAAGTTGGGATGCTGTCGTACCTCTTCTTCCGAATCGGAGTTCGAATCCAAGCTGTGCCTCCCACCCTTCTTGGAATGCACCATGCCGCAAAATCCTCCTTATGCGACGAAGCTCAAGCCGGTGAAGTTCTTGCTCGTGTGCCACTTGTCCTTGTGTCTTTCTTGCTCTTCCTCGCTGCTCAAGTCGGAAGAAGCATCGCTTGATGTTGAGTCGATGTCGCTCGCTCCGGCCACCATCGCTCGAGCCGTCTTCTTCTTGTGGCCGCCACTCTTCTTATGCCTTCTCTCGCCCTTGTCCTTGTGCTTGTAATTATAGTCGTTCCGGGAGTGATGCTTGTTGTAGTCGTGCTTGGTCTTGCCCTTGTAGACGTTCTTGATCTCCATGGCTTCAGGGCATTCGGCGATGAAGTGCCCGTGATTCCCGCACCGGTAGCACATCCTCGAGCTCCGCCTTGCATTCTTGCGGTTCTCGTACATCCGCCCAAACCTCTTGCTCAACAAAGCGAGATCGTCCTCGCTCAGCACCTCAAAGTCCTCATCTGGCAAAGACACAAGACAAGACAAAGAGAAACCACCAAAGTTAGCATTAGACCTTGATCCTGAGACAAGAGCCAAACTATGAGGATCAGTGGTGCTCTCACTCTTGGCTCTCAAGCCACGATCAACCTCCGAAGACCTGAGCTTCGAAAACAGCTCATCAAGCGTAAGCGTATCATACACGCTCGACTCCTCAATGGCCTCGACCTTGGTACTCTACACAGACCGATCTAGGGCATGCAAAAGCTTGATAGCTTGATCATGATCCGTGTATGGGAGCACTGTCATATTGGCCCTGATGTTGTTGACTATGCTAGTGAAGCGCTGAAACATAGCATCGGTCGACTCACCGGGGAGATGAGTGAAGTTCTCATACTCTCTCCGGTAAGTGGAAAACAAATGGGCTTGCACTTGGGCATTGCCAACATGAGCATTTCTCAACATGAGCCAAATCTTTTCGGCCACATTCTCTCCGTACACTCACTCGAACTCCGAGGCACAGAGAGCATGAAACAAGTAATCAACGGCCTTGCTGTTGGCCTCACACATGTCCTGCGAACCTGGAAGCAGAAAACTGTCTGGGATGACATAATGAGGATTCTGAGTGACCTACCAGATCAGAGTTCCCTTCACTCGCAAAAACGCGCCCATGCGCCTGTCCCACATCAGGTAATTCGTGCCATCAAAGTGGGGAGGACATGACCCCTTGCCATAATCGCCCATCTTTGGATCTTAGACTGGTTAGAATCAAGAAGATCCGTAACCGGCTCTAATACCAATTGAAGGACCGAAAAGGCGACCAGAGAGGGGGGTAGTGAATGGGAGCTGATAAAAATTCTTCCCGAAGGTCGAACTCAGCCTATACCCCGATTGCCACTCCGAGTTCTCGCACACACCAAAGAATCTCAAGACGAGGCACAAACGAGCCCACAAGATCAAGAGACACCCCTAGAAGCAAACCGCGGAAGCACAAGACAAGAATCAAAGCACTTGGCAAATTCTGGAAACGCCAGGCGCGGACTGTCCGGCTGGTACGGGCGAACTGTCCACTAGTGTACGGTGGACTGTCCGCCAGTCATCCCCAGACTATCCGAAATAAGCAGCTGAACCACCAGAGACGCACCGAGAAATTCGGACTGTCCGGCTGAGCCACACGGACTGTACGCCAGTGTCGCGGACTGTCCGTGAAGGCAGCGCGCACCATCCGTCCACCTCGCTGGAAACCCCAGACAAACCTCGAGCCACCCCAGACAAAAACTCGGCCACGCGGACTGTCTGTGAGGGACACGCGTACTGTTCGCAAGCTGCTTGCAACAAAACTCCGGGCCAGAAACGGAACGAAACGCGGACATGCAAGAACACGTGATGAACTGCGACGAACAAATGTGCTGCAGACTGTCCGCCCCAGCCCCGCGGACTGTTCGCGACTCACGAACAGAGCAGAAACAACACGACCCCGCGAAGTCAACCCTCCAAATCCATCACCGGATCTCGCAAACGGAAAAAGCTCTTGAGACAAGATTTGGGGGAGATGATAAGCAACACAGGAAGAAGCTATGCCCCAAAAATCTCGACCTCTAAGCCACTAAAAAGCCGGGAATCGCGGATCACACGAACCACCACCAAGAACTCGAACTCCGGCCAAAAACTCACGAATCGAAGGCTTTCCTTGGCGTTTGAGAAGTCAAGATCACACACAAAGATGCGCAAGGCATCCACCCATGATCCCCTCAAAGAAATCCGATGGAAAACACCCTAAAATCCCCGAATCAAGCGAAGAATGAAACTCCCCAAAAATAGCCCTGAAAATGACACAAAAATCACAGAGGACTAGGAGATCACCGCAATGCCGAATGCTTCCATAGATCCAGAGGTCAGAGTCTATACAAGAATCTAGCCTAAGGAATACAGAGGGAAAAGAAGCAGTTCAGAGCAATCTACCGGGGGAGGAAACCCTAGAGTCCAAGAGAGAGAGATGCCATCCACCTCTGCGCTATTTATATGAAGTCCATCGGAGGGAGGTAAATGACCATGCTACCCCTACAACTTGAAATGAAGATACAACCCCTCAGGGGCATTTTGGTCAAGTCTTCATCGAGCGGACACGCTTCCACCGCGGCCTTGCTTAGCATCGACGCAAGCCCCGCGATCACGGCACGTGCCCCCCGCCTCGAAGCTTCCCGAAGCTCCCGGATCACCGTCTCCGTCACCTCGAGCCTCCAGACTTGGTTTTGAGGCCCAAACCAAGAAACCGTGGACCAATGGTTTTGTTGGCAAACCAACAAACCCCGCGTGCATGCTTCGGGCTCCATCCTCTACCTTGCACCGGCCCATGTTCACGACTTCAGCCCGCCAGTCCTGCACCGCACGGCTCGCACTTGACCCCATCGGCCACCGGGTCCATCGAACCAAGCCTACTTGCCACTCCATCACCCGGAGGCCGCCACGGCTAAGCCTTTCGCGCTTTTTCTTCACCTACACCGACACGAGTCAAGCCGCAACCTGTACCTGCACACTTAGCCAAGCATCAGTCCACACAACGTTGTCAACCACTCATCGCTAAGGAGCGACCCACCACTGGTCCTCGGACACACCTGGTCCTCAGTTGCATCACGTAACCTGGGCCATTAAAGTTACGCAAAATCCACGCAGCATCCGGTCGTGTCAAATGTAGCTTACGCTCCGTCCTTGATGCTTGATCCAACACTGACTGGTCGTGTCGTTACATTGCGTAACCTAAACCCGCAAAGGTTACGCAAAATCCACACTGCATTCGGTCGTGTCGATTCAGCGCGTGACCTGCACTGGTTACGCACCGTCCGTGCTACTTGATTGATGCAACACCGACTGGGTTGTGTCGAATCAGCACGTAACCACAAGAGGTTACACACCATCCGTGCTGTTTGATTCAACACCGACTGGGTCGTGTCGAATCAGCGCGTAACGTGCAGAGGTTACGCACCGTCCGTGCTGCTTGATGCAACACCGACTCGGTTAAGCACGTAGTAGGTTACACACCTTTAAAACGGCTGGCTGCATGGCTCAACACTGACTGGGTTACGCACTGATCGGTTGTGTCGATTCTACGCGTCACCTGCTCCAGCTCGGTTACGCACAGTTCGGCGACTCAGCATCCCATGGCGCGAGCATCACCGACTGGGTTACGCACCGAGACTGTTACGCAAAATCCACGCTGCATTCTGATTCGACGCACCATCCTGCTCGGTTACGCATGTTTCAGCGACGCACCATCCATTCTGCATGGTGCGTGCATCACCGACTGGGTTACGCACGGAGTCTGTCATGCAAAATCCCCATGCATCCGGTCGTGTCGTTGCATCGCGTAACCTGGGGCCGATAATGTTACGCAAAATCCACGCTGCATCCAGTCGTGTCGAATGCAGCTTACGCACCGTCCTTGATGCTTGATCGAACACTGACTGGGTCGTGTCGTTGCATCGCGTAACCTAAACCCGCAAAGGTTACGCAAAATCCACACTGCATACGGTCGTGTCGATTCAGCGTGTAACATGCACTGGTTACGCACCGTCCGTGCTACTTGATTGATGCAACACCGACTGGGTCGTGTCGAATCAGCACGTAACCACAAGTGGTTATGCACCATCTGTGCTGCTTGATGCAACACCGACTGGGTAGTGTCGAATCAGCGCGTAACATGCAGAGGTTACGCACCGTCCGTGCTGCTTGATGTAACACCGACTCGGTTATGCACGTAGTAGGTTACGCACCTTTAAGACGGCTGGCTGCATGGCTCAACACTAACTGGGTTACGCACTGATCGGTTGCGCAAAATCCACGCTGCATCCGGTCGTGTCGATTCTACGCGTCACCTGCTCCAGCTCGGTTACGCACGGTTCGGCGACGCACCATCACATGGCGCGTGCATTACCGACTGGGTTACGCACCGTGACGGTTACGCAAAATCCATGCTGCATTCTGATTCGACGCACCATCTTGCTCGGTTACGCAAGTTTCGGCGACACCCCATTCGTTCTGTATGGTGCGTGCCTCACCGACTGGGTTACGCATGGAGTCTGTCACGTAAAATCTCAATGCATCCGGTCGTGTTGTTGCATCGCGTAACCTAAACCCGCAAAGGTTACGCAAAATCCACACTGCATCCGGTCGTGTTGAATCAGCGCGTAACCTGTACACGACACCGTCCGTGGAGTGTGATGCAACACCGACTGGGTCGTGTCGTATGCAACTTACGCACCATCCTTGATGCTTCATCCAACACTGACTGGGTCGTGTCGTTGCATTATGTCACCTAAACCCGCAAAGGTTACGCAAAATTCAAGCTGCATCCGGTCGTGTCATTCAGCGTGTAACCTGCACTGGTTACGCACCATCCGTGCTGCTTGATTGATGCAACACCGAATGGGTCGTGTCGATTGCAGCTTATGCATTGTCCTTGATGCTTGATCCAACACTGACTGGGTCGTGTCGTTGCATCGCGTAACCTAAACCCACAAAGGTTACGCAAAATCCACACTGCATCCGGTCGTGTCGATTCAGCACGTAACCTGCACTAGTTACGCCACGTCCGTGCTGCTTGATTGATGCAACACCGACTGGGTCATGTCGAATCAGCGCATAACCACAAGAAGTTACGCACCATCCGTGCTGCTTGATGCAACACCAACTGGGTCGTGTCGAATCAGCGCGTAACCTGCACAGATTACGGAATGAGCCATAATAACTAGTAGTAGTAGTAGCAACAAGTTTTTGCTATCCTACACAATGAGAAAACATTGTAAGAACAGTAGTAGTGGTAGTAGTAGCAACAAGTTTTTGGTATCTTACGTGTTAGCAAACATCGTAAGAGCTCAAGATTAACCATTCGACCAAATGGCTATAGTTTTAGCTTCTTTTTACAAATTTAGCTTCTTTTTTCAGGTTGCAACAAGTTTCTCAACTCATGACCACAAAGTTCACAACACCAAGTAGCAACAATCATAAGATGATCCGGTAGCAAACACCAAAATACAAGCATGATACAAGTTTCACAACAATAACTACCCATTCATAATAATAATCATAACGATTGCAGTAACTTCTCCATATCATGTTTGGCCACCTGCAGTTGTTCCTTCACCTTCTGCATCTCATGCCATGAATTTTTGGTGTTGCGAGTCTCTCTTGCATTTCTTAAAGTTCTTTCAGAAGAGCTGGATGTCTCGTCCCAGGAAGAGGGCTCATCAGGATCTCCAGGGAGATTGAAAAATTAATATCTCAATTAGCTACTAAAGAGAAAGAGGTTCAGTACTAACCTATGAACAAGAAAAACTAAGGGCAGAGTTGGTTTTGAATGCCAAAAACATTGGAATAAACGTGTCAATGAATGGGTAGAACATTGAGATTGTTTGGCTAGTCTTTTCTTTTAAATGTTCGAGAAGTTCCTTGTCAGTTGGACTGAAATGGGTACCCTTGCCTACTGAAACGGGTAACCAATAGGCAAGGGTACACGTTTCAGTCCAAATGATAAGGAACTTCTCGAACATTTAAAAGAAAAGACTAGCCAAACAAACTCAATGTTCTACCCATTCATTGACGCGTTTATTCCAATGTCTTTGGCATTCAGAGCCATCTCTGCCCTTAGTTTCCTTGTTCTTAGGTGAGTACTGAAGCTCTTACTCTTTCATAGGTAACTGAGGTATTATGTTTTCAATTTCCCTAGAAATCCTAACGAGTCCTCTCCCGGGACGAGACATCCAGATCTTGTAAAATTACATTAAAATGTTCTTGGAGAAATAAACTCATCCTTGGAGAAAACTCATCTCGATCTGAAAAATGAACTCATCTCTGTCTATAAAAAAACCTGAATCCCTTGAACCCAATTGTATGAGTACAGAAAAACAACCAAACGCCACAGAACCTGGTTGTTTGCTACCTACATAAACTCAACAAGGGCATGGTTGTTCTAACTGAACCTATCGATCCATCAAACGATGCAAATTGGAAACTAATTGAATCTAACACCTATGAATTGTGCAAACACTAGCAATCGTGGCAGAATCCAGATGTCCCTTCACGGTCTGCAACTCCGAAATAGTATCTTCAATCTACCGATCCATAAAATGATGCAAATTGAAAGTACAAGGACCTATCAATCCTATCAATTGTGCACCTCGACAAAAATCCATAAAACAGGTGGCTTGAAGCACATCCAGAAGATACTAAAATACAAAACCTACCGTAAGACGATGCAAATTGAAAACTAACTGAATCTAACATGAATTTTCTATAGCCTATCAACTTCTAGCACCAATCGATGTGCAAATCTAAAGGTACGATAATGAAATCTGAATCTACCATATATGCTCATCAATCCTCCAGATCCCCAAATCTAGATATCCCAAACCCTAGGAAGATAGGGGAAAATATAGCGGCTCAAACCAGAGGACCGACCTCGTCGTGCTGTCTCATCCTCTTGTTGCTGGGTGGTGGTGGCGCAACCATCTTCCCCTCACCGGTAGGATCCACCATTCCTACCATGAGCCATTACAGATCTGCGTAGTGGAAGTCGAAAGTCTTTGCGAAGTCTGAGTGAAGTGTCTTGCCAGCCATTCGATGCATAATTACAGACTCACCTGAAACTTATATGTGGGACCTGGTCACAGTAAACCGTCTTGTTCGTCTAAGTATCTGGTTCGAATCCATGCCATGCCAAATTGTTTTTGCAACATTTCGTGACCTGGCCTCTGCTGACCTGGCAAAAATGCTTACATGTTCGTGACCTGGCCTCCGCTGACCTGGCGAAAATGTTTACATGTGGGGCCTTACTGAATCTATCCATGTATGATCTATCTATCTATCTATCTATCTATATAATATAATCTATATAAACTATATAAATGGTACCCACAAACGATTTCTCTTGCCTCTCAACGCGCCATGTCATAACCCACTACATGCCATGTCACTATCCACTATAAGTCATGGCAACATCCACCAAGCCATGTCAACATCCATCAAATCATATATTTATGTCTTTGTCCATTTTCTGTAACTAATAACATGTTGTATTTGCGAGTAGCAAGCCATAAAATTCTCACAGTTGAAATACATGTAGGATCAATCATTTAAAAATGGTTCTCTTTCAACAAAATGAATATACTTTCATATATAATATTGTTTACATATGAATATCACCATGTAATCGTTTTGGTATTTCTATTTTCACATTTCACCTTAAAATTTTGTTTAAAAATTCCCGGGGCAACGCGTGGGGTATCACCTAGTAAACTATATAATTGGTACCGACTAACGATTTCTCTTGTCTCTCAACGCGCCACGTCATAACCCACCCACTACACGCCATGTCACTATCCACTATAAGGCATGTCAACATCCACCAAACCATATATTTATGTCTTGTGACTAATAGCATGTTATATTTGCGAGTAGCACGCCATATAATTCTCGCAGTTGAAATACATGTAGGATCATTCATTTAAAAATGGTTCTCTCAAAACAAAATTAACATACTTTCATATATAGTATTGTGTACAGATGAATTTCGCTATGTAATCATTTTGGTATTTCTACTTTCACATTTCACATTAAAATTTTGTTTAAAAATTACCGCGGCAACGCGCGGGGTATCACCTAGTTTTATAACGACTTGGAACTCTTTATTTTTAAAATAATACTTACATGTGGGACCAAAGTTGGTTTATGATGCTATTGTGGAGCTTATGGCTCACAAAACAAGCATGGAACAGTGCATGTTCGGCTACTGTACCAACTGTTATAATAAAAGTTTTTATGTCATTAAATTTACTCAGAAACGAAATTTAAAGACGAGATCACCCAGGAACGTCATAAATCAATGACGCTAAAATGTGGTTGCATCACTAGTCAACGATTTTCTTGTGGTGAGGGCGGCAGATCGTAGAAGGTTGATCGTCATCTTGTTTCAATGCACGTCTCCCTATTCTGCCCGGCCGGTCGCTTCGTGTTTGGGTTCTGGAATCTTGACCGAAAGATCTCTTCGAATTGCACCAGCACACGAAGAATTTCACATGCATGGGAAGAATTTCATTAGAGAATGGCTTGTGGAGGTGTGTAAGGTAACGTCCTGGTGACGTGGT
The DNA here is from genome assembly GCA_036936925.1 of Cenchrus fungigraminus. Lineage (NCBI taxonomy): Eukaryota > Viridiplantae > Streptophyta > Magnoliopsida > Poales > Poaceae > Cenchrus > Cenchrus fungigraminus. Next base: position 6,275,411 of record CM072775.1, on the reverse strand, counting down.
CGGCGGTGGCTTGCTTGGTCGTGTGCTTGTGGCGAGTGGGGCGTGGGCTCATCCATTAAATCGGGAGGAAGTGCACACGTTTTGCGTCCGAAACGTATGCGTACTTCTCTTGGGACCACAGGCTGATGGCTGCCGCCGATTCGTATCTCCTTCCGGCCCATCTGTCCAAGGACACCTGCGTGGCTGCGTCCAAGGCCCAACAATATATTGATAGACAGATAGGTGGAAAAGAAATCAGCTTTCTGGCATGATAAGCTTAGCAAACCTATGTGGCTATGTTACCACGCATGGGCCGCGAAGCCAACATCCAGGCAAGGGATACGCAAAATCCACGCTGCATCCTGTTGTGTTGATCCTACGTGTCACCTGCTCCAGCTAGGTTACAGACGGTTCGGCGACGCACCATCCGTTCTGCATGGCGCGTCACCTGCACCAGCTTGGTTACGCACATTTTGGTGACGCACCATCCGTTCTGCATGTCGCGTGCATCACCGACTGGGTTCCGCACGGAGTCTGTCACGCTAAATCCCCATGCATCCGGTCGTGTTGTTGCATCACGTAACGTGGAGCCGATAAGGTTATGCAACATCCACATGCACCGACTGGGTCGTGTCCAATGAGCGTGTAACCTCTCCGTGCTGCTTGATGCAACATCGACTGGGTAGTGTCGAATCAGCGCGTAACATGAAGAGGTTATGCACCGTCCATGCTGCTTGATGCAAAACCTGCTGGGTTACGCTTACGCACCTTTAAGACGGCTGGCTGCATGGTGCAACACGGACTGGGTTACGCACGGCGTCGGATACACAAAATCCACGCTGCATCCTGTCGTGTCGTTCCTGCGTTACGCACGGTGACGGTTAGGCGTGGTGCCACCTCCAGCAAATCCGTCTGCTTGGCGGTTTCACGGATCACTTCAATTCCTCTCTCTCTCTCATTTTATATATAATAAATGGGAAAGATGAAGCCGGGGCCCTATTCCATCCTCCGTGCCTCACCCCCTTCGTCTTCCTCTTCAATTTGGTGTTCATGGCATTGCTGGTCTGGACTAATTTTGCCTGATTCCAGTGCATTCTGCTGCAGATATTCTTGCTTACGGCCGCGGCTTTCCTCCAGTGCTGGTTTATTCTACAGCGATGAGGTTGAGATCGTCTTCATTGAGTTCTTTTTGTTAATCATCTATACAGCATTTAAGAGTTTACAAGCTGAGCCGCCCTGGTGACCGATGGCGCAGCAGCGGCGGCGGTTGCCGCGATTGCCGCTCGCAGCGGGCAGTGGTATAGGCTGGTAGAGGTGGGCCGCTGTTGTGCATTGCTACTGGACGGAAGAAGGGACGGGAAAGAGAAACAGTGGACGGGGGGCCACTATAGTCTTGAATCCTTTGGGTTTATATTCTAAACTCAATTTTAAACGATCCAGTTATTTAGAGTTGACTGTTGTGCATATTTCCTGCTTAGCTTGGCATATTATTTAGAGTAGACTTCATTTCATAGTAATTTCGATTGATTGGATCGTAATTATTTTGTCATAACTTATCGTTAATTAATTGAGCCTAAGAATATACAGAGTAATCCTGGTATAAGAACATGGGATTTTCTGACACTGGAACCATGAACCTGAGTTTCATTTGTACTCTGATCATACGTAAGGTTTAGTTCTTTTCTGGTCTGGAAAATCTTATGCACCCTGATACTATTCTAATTTCAATTGTACATATGAAAGTGCCACACATGGTAATTTGAACTGTTTAACCTTGCCTAGAGGCTGAAAAGTGACGACCACCATAGTCATGTCCGATGCTGGTGCGGGCGAAGGATTCGTGCACTATGCCGCTGGTGCAATGAACAATAGCCAAACCTTGAGCGCAGGGAACCTGGAGGCACCTGCAGCAGAAGCTACCAGCATTTCTGAGAGCAGTTTAGTACTGAAGCATAAGTTGCAGGAACTGGAATCAAAATTAAAGGTCAAATTTGCTCAGGAGATGCAAGAGTTAAGGGAAGATCTCCATGATTTGCAGTCTCTGTGCACGGTTTTGGCCGTCAATGAATTTAACAAAAATACCGAGTTGCAGGAGCTTCGGAAAGAGTTAATCAAGGTAAGAAATCATCCTTGTGCTGCAATTGACTGTGAATATACTTTTAGTACATTTCAGCTGCTGGTGATATAATATCATGTTGTTGTTTCTTAGGAAGTATCAGAAATTAATTGATATGGTGTTTTGTCTTTCTATGAGTGACCACGTACATTACATTTTGTGCTTATTTAATAGTCAGTCTCTATCAACAAAATGAACATGTTTTCATGTAATATTGTTTGCAAAAGAATGTTGTCACACAATCACCTTATACTTTCAAATTTCATAGAATGTTGCCATGGAATCATCGTAGATTTTCTAATTTCATTTTTTTCACCTTAGAAATTTGTTTTAAAAAATTGCTGCAGCAACACATGGGGTATCAACTAGTTAATACACATGATCTGCAGGGATTGCCGGATGGCAGAACTGGCCGAGCCAACATAGGTGTCAAGAGGATGGGCGTCGTTGATTGCAAGGCGATCGCAGACACTGGTGGGTTATCGGATTACGCAGCAGCACTTATCTGTTCAAAATGGGAGGCTGAGATATCAGATCCAAATTGGCATCCTTTTAGGGTTGACATGGTTGACGACAGAGAGATGGTGTGCACCTTTTTATTGATTATTTTCATTTATTACTGACAGATTATGTTCTGTGAGTTTCCATGTCCATCCAGTCTAATCGTGGGGCAAGGGATCTTTTGCAGGATGTTATTGACGAAGCCGATAGTAAGCTCCAGGAGCTAAGAGGAGAGCACGGTCAAGAGATCTTTGCCTTGGTAACAAAGGCCCTACTTGGTGTTATCGAGCACAATGCAAGTGGCCGCTACCCAGTACAATTGTTGTGGAACTACAAGGCGGACCGGGAAGCAACCCTGAAGGAAGCTGTCCAGTTCGTCATGAGACAATCACATAGGCTCAAGCGGAAGCGTAGTTAATTATATATAATAGCTGCACCCATTCGGTTATACGGTATGCTGCCATGTAAATATCCAATGCAGATTGGGTTACTACTTATTACGGAGTATGTATCTGTTTTATCTGTACTGTACATCTCCAGAGTCCCGAGGCACGCGCGGCTGGACACCTTGACGTGTCAAATCTGAGTAACCTGAACTCACTTAACTAGTTACCCATGAGCCATTTTGTGTGGTTCAGCTGTCTGGTTACGCCTTACATGCCCATATGTAGGTTACATATATGGTTTTCCCTAAAACAATACTAGGCTTCGTATTGACACAGGTTACGTGCACTTGCATAGGTTCGGATTAAACTTGGATGGACCAGAGATTAGCGGGTATGTGAGATCATTATTGGGGAATCCGTGGGATCCCAACGATTCAGAGGTGGTTGTGCGATCCCTTTCAGCTTTTCCAGAGTGATCCCATGGCCTGGGGTCTAACGGACCATGTCTATCATTGAGTATAAATCGATACACACCCCGTGTGTCCATCTTTGCGATCCCCAACCATTTCTTCCTCTTCAGTCGCACGCTCGGAGCAGTAGCGGCGTAGCACCCATTGTGAGATCTCTCTCTCTCTCTCTCTCTACTTTTCGAAACATTGTCTTCTTCCTCTTGTGGTGCCGGCAAATGTGTGTTTCTGTTCTTTAGATCCTCGTAGGCCAGCGGCATCATGCCTAAAATCGAGAAACCAACAATCCGTACCGAGGAAGAAAGTGGGACGAAAACCAGGAACAAGGATGCTGCCAGAGTTCCAAGCATGCGCGTGTCGAAAACCAAATCGAGGCCAAATCCAACCGCTCCTCCACCAACTACTAGACCTTCGAAAGTGGACGATGCAGGTGATGGCAGGGTACTCCTATGTCATGTCCTTCCAGCCATTGTTGATGAGATAGCACCTCCATAATCGTGGTTAGTAATCCTCTTCACCTGTAGCAGCTCAAATACGCAAAGGTTACATTCACCGACTTTTTAGAAGGAACGGTGGTTTACGATAATTCTATAGTAGGTGATGACTCATCCGACAATAGCGGTGAGCTCGCGCCACACATTATCGTTGTTTTGCAGATCGTCCTTTGTAGATCTGACATGCAAATTGTTTTGTACATAGATGGCGACAATTCCCCCCGTTGCTATGACGATGACATGGATGACGTTCGATGCTATCATTCCTATCGCACGGCGTACCCGGACGTTCTGCCCCAGGAGCAATGCAAGACGCAGCCAAGTCGGAAGCCGACTGGCCCTCCCGCGTACGAAGACCTGTTAAGCGGTCACACATCACCGGCGTAATATGAAAACGCACAACGCCATGGCGTACATATTATGTTAGGCATTGGTCGTATCTAATGTTGCTCTCCCGCTAATGAAAATTAGGCTCTACAACAAGTCAATTAATATACCCTGCGGAGAGTGGATCGATGGCGGTGAAGGAGGAGCTGTGCTCATCGGCGACACGTTGGGAGTTCAAATCCAGTGTATGTGTGCAGAGAGAGAGAGAGAGAGAGAGATGGAAACGATCGTTCCGTGCACCACGAAATATAAGCACGATCCCAAAATTCCGGGGGGGGGGGGAGCATGCATGGATTGCGTACGTAAATAAAACTCGCATGGAAACATATACTAGCCCACTGGAGGAATCTCCTCCTTCCCTCATCTTCATAAAAAAATCTCCCCCTTCCCAAGGAGGAAAAAAGAGACAAGTATGGAGATGCAGTTCCAAATTGAACACGATCTCACATCTCTTTTGTTAAAAGCTCACCCCCTCTCCTCTCCGCGTTTCCAGGCCGACGTGTCGTTCTTTCGTGCGTTTGGTCGTTTTTCGAAAAAGTCCTTCGGTTTGCAAGGAATCACCGATCAGTCCAACATGTCCAGAGTCCACAGGAAACGTGTTGGTATATTTTGCAAATAAACACTCAAATAAACTTTATTTGTACAAAAAGAAGAAAAAATTGACGATGGTGTCAATTTTGCAAATACAACCCAAAGCATTTTGCTAGAACCCCCTCCTACCACCCTAACCCCGACCCAATACCCCCCCGAACCCTAACGACCTGCAATCTCGCTTCCCAGTCCTAACTCCCCTCCCCCGCCGCCACCCTCTCGCCTTGCTCTCCTCCTCCTCCTCCTCGCCACCGCCTCTCCCTCTCTCCTCCCATTCCCTTCTCCCTCTCCGCCTACTTCCACTGCTCTTCCCGCATCATGGCACCTCCTCGCTCTCCACCGCTACCACGCCGCCGCACCGCCTGGTCCCGCAAGATCTAGATCTAGCACAGGGGCGTGTCTTGGGCCGCGTTTGTTTCATCCGGTCTAAAAATTAGTCCGAAGGAATCTTCTATGCATGACTTACTAAATAAAGTTTATTTGCAAAACCTTTTTACAAATGAATGTAACTTTGCACGGCGAATCTAATGACGCTAATTAATTTATGATTTGCTATAGTAATGCTACAGTAACCATCTTCTAATCTCGCGGTCAAAGACCTCATTGGATTCGTCTCGCGATTTAGCCCCGGGATTGTGAAGGTAATTTTGTAAATCGACTTTATTTAATACCCTTAATTATCGGTCAAACACGTGAACAGTACTGACTAATTTTTTTGCCACGCCAAACCGATGGCACTACCACCCGTGCATCGGGGGCTTCGGCGCGTGGCACGGTGGGGCTGGCCTGGATCCTCTCCTCCCCACGTCGCCTCCATGCCGCCGGCATAAGCTTCGCCTTCAGTTTGGACGCCGCTGCTGCGTGGTCCGACCGGGTTGTGGAATGGCCGGCAACCGGTGCTTGGGTGGGCACGACAGGCTAGCTCGAGCACAGCACGGGCTGCGGCATGGAGCTGCGGGCAGGCAAGGCCACAGGGGCGTGTTGCGGAGGGCCGGTCCCGGCTGGTGCGAGAGGGCGGCTCGACAATGTGCTCCCGTTGACCTCGAGCTCCAGTGCGTCCTCAAGCTCGAGCATAGCAGCAAGCACTTGCACCACGCCGGACCTGCTCATGAATGGAAGACATCAAGCACTTGCAGACTAGCACTCATCTACCTATGTGAGTCCCCTGTGCCCTCTCTCTTTGCCCCTTCCTCTCTTCCGTCCGGCTCTCGTCTTATTCTCCACTCTCCTCTCTATCCCTTTCTCTCAAATTTTGAGCCGCAGAGCGAGTGAGACGGCGACAGAAGTGCGATAGTGGCGCGGTCCCCATGACGAAATGCTGCAGGCGCAGCGAGGTAGTAGGAAACATGCTAGACGTCCCCAGCACGACCCCTGCTCCGATGATTAGTGCTTGGCGTTGGTAACACATACGTTAGATTTTGGAGGCCCCAAAAAAGTAGGGGCCCTGTTCAATCGAACAGGATGCACGCCCATTGGGACGGCCCTCTCATGCCAACATATTCCGTCGGAACCGCTTTTTTGAGATAGAAAACGCTCAATCACTGGGAACAAAAAGTGAAGAAAGTGGACAGGGATTAATTATGGTTCTGGAAATAGTGAAATAATACAGAGCATAGGAACTTGAAGTCCAAACATCATGCATTGTGCAACTCAGGCAATTGCTTACTGGTAACTTAGGGAAGTCCCAATGGAAAAAATTGGCACGGTTTCCATAGCACAAGAAATCATCTATAGAAACTATCTTCCACAGTGTCTTCGAGTAACAATTGTTTTCTCTTTCAACTCTAACTTCTTCCTCCAATTAGAGAGTGCCATGAGTCCTCTAGAAACTAGTAGTTTCTCCCCAATGATAATTTCATGGTTTCTTGGTGCATTGGTTCCAGAGAAGACTTAGTTTCTTCATGAAGAAACCATTTCTATGATTCTCCATCTCTTTCTTCATTAAATAGGCTGCCACATCATCATTTCAATTAATTGACAAGCTATTTAAGAGAAATAGAAACTACCATTAATGCACCATTGGGAATGCCTCAAGTGTTTGCTTTTAATGCACAAAAGCAAACAGAAGGTATCATCGAAGCACCATCACAGCACATAACCTAATTCTACAGATACAGCTCCTGTCTCCATGCTTGAAACATCAAAATTGACCAGTAATTTGGGACGAAGGGAATGCCTCACAGGGCACCATTTCAGTGCTTATTACCAAGGGCCAATGTCTCCGCATAGTAGGGAACTAATGGGAAAATATACTGAGGGCCCACCCCTAGAGTGCAGAGAGTGTACACCTCCTTGCTATCCATGTCATATGATTTCAGTTTGTGGTCCCAGTCCTGAAGGAAAAAGTCAAATTGCGATCTAGGTGCATGGCAACCACAGTGTATTCAAATTAAACTCCGCAATACATTCTTCCAAACAGCTTGAAAAATTCCACACTATGCTTCAGAAGCCATTCTTCTGCATCATAGTCCTGAAGAACCCAAATGGACAGTTCAGTCATCCGGCGAGTGTTGTCTTTATGTTCACTCAAGCAATGCACAAGTCCTTGGGATTCACCAACAAAAACAACATCCAAAAGCTTCACTGGCCCGTTGAGGCTCCTACAAAACTTACCTTCCCTGTCAACTGCAAGTATTAGGTCCTGGCGTGTACGATTATGTAAGCGGAAGGCACTGAGATGCAGCATGCCGTTAACAAAGGCGCTTCCTGTGATGAATGATATGTTATATGTAGAAGACCAAACGCCCTCACACCATACCCCAGTTTTAGACGGTTATACGTTCACTTCATCCATGGCTGTGCCATCTTGCGAAACGAACTCAACCAACTGAAAGTGCGAGGACACAGCAGGGTTGAAAATAAAAAAGGTGAGAACATATTCGTCGCCATCAAGTTCCAGGCCCTCATCAGTCTCGCTAGTGGAAAGAGGTTCGAAGCCGGAGCTGCGCACGGCCACCCATTGCTCGGTGGCGGGGTTGCAGACGACATAGCCTAGTGAAGCATAGGTGTCTCCAGCCCTGCCGTGCCCGAAGAGGAGGAGCCCATTGTAGGAATCCAAGAGGTGACATTCCTCAATGTATGGCTGGTTCCACATGAAGGTGTAGGAAGCGAGGGGAATGTATCTACCAAACGTGTTGATGAAGTGCCCGACGACACCATCCGAGCCGTCACCATCACGGTCAATACTGGGCACAAGGTCGGTGTTGACAAAGAAACCTTCGAGGGTTTGGGGGAGCTTTTTGTAGCGGAGTCGGTCGGCGATGAGGTCGCGCCAGGCCCGGGAGACACACTTTAAACGGTAGAGGGATTTGGCGGGGACGCGGGAGAGGATCTCCACCAGGACGTCGCCGGGCAGCAGAGGAACCGCCGCCGCGCTCCTCTATCTCTTGCCGCTGCGAACGGATGGGAGGACCAGGAGGTGAGGGGATGAACCGTGAGCGTGAGGTAGGAGTGCGGCACTCGCCAATCTGGGGAAGCTTACCGGTCGTCGGGGAGGACGATGGGGATCGTAGGGCGCAGCCGGGCCGATGTCGCTGCCTTGTTGCTGAGCATCTCGATAGGCTTAGCTCCGGCGAGGCGTGCTAACAACGACCGCCGGCGACGAATGGGAAAGGGCGGCGGGGACTGAATGGGGGCTTGCACGCGGCACGATGGAATAGCGGGGAGGGACGTAGTGTGATGAGCTACGAGTCTGCGACGCGGATGTTGGTGAGGACGCGTACATCTGGACCCTTTTTGTTGATCGGCAAAACCAGTAGCCGAGCAGCATATTACATTCCAAGCATGGAGGCTTCGATGCCAGATTGCCCGCGTGACGGGTTTTTCTGGCGGCAACAACCACGGTTTTTCTGAGTAACTTTCACCACCACGGTTACACATGCATGCCTACGATACCTGCACCATCCATGCTGCATCTGGTGGTGTCGACTGTCGATTCTGCGCGTTACCTGCACCAGCTGCCCGGTTACGCACCCTCCATGCAGCGTCCGGTCGTGTCGATCCCGTGCGTAACCTGCAACCTAATAGCTACGCACCGGACAGTGGTGCCTGGCTTCTGCACCCGGGCCTCCAGTCAGTGGGTTACGCACCATCTAATTGCGTTGCTCCTGCAACACCCACTGGATTACGCACGGATACCTGGCCACGCAACATCAGTGGTGTGCATCCGGTAATGTCGATTCTGCGTGTAAGCTGCACCCGCTGCTCGGTTATGCACCGTACGTGCGGCCTGGCTCTTGCAACACCGACTGGGTCACGCATGCACCACCGTCCATGCAGGTACCCACACGGCCCTATCCCATCTCCGATGTGAAAGGCGGCTTGGGTTACGCACCGAGCACCGCGGTTGCCGCGGAGCAGCACGTCGGGTGGCATGGTTGCAGTTGCAGCACGCAACGTGTCACACCCTGAAATTTCCGAATTTCAGGATGTGAATAGAAAGATAACTAAACAATGATTTTCTCATAATTTTAAAATTTTTCCAACATTTATTTTTCTTTACAGGAAATATAGTATAGGAAAAGTCCATTGATTGTTTTTCTAAATTAAATAAATAATCTTGTGTGTGTTGCATTCATGCCGATGCATTTTGGTGTTTGTTTAGTGCAAAAGATTTTTGAAAATGTGTTTAGATGATGACAAGCCCTTCCGTGAATTTTATAACTTCTTCTAGAATCCATTCTCCGTCTCCTAGAGCTAAATCTTTGTATTAGAAGACTACAATCTTTTTCACGATGTCTAAATATTATATTTGGATTGATCGTCTAAATCTATCCTTGAGCTGCTGCACTTCCCTTTCCTTCGTGGCTGAAATTCAGAGCTTCTGCAATTTGTTTGATCATTCACGGATGTTTTTAAGGCTATGCTCTTTTACAGCTGAAAGCCATATATTCTCCTAAATCAGATCTTGGAGCCATGTTCTTTTTCCTTCTCTTACTCCCGGCCCATTCTTTTCTTTATTTCAACCCAACGCCAGACGTCGGCCAGTTGCCAGGCCAGGCTTATTACTTGCATCAGCTTGCCTCCACAAACAAGATGAAGGTCCAATTCGATCCATCTCAACTCGGACTCCAACCCCCCACAACTTTGATCGGGAGCTAATTAAGCATGTTCAGGCCAGGCCCAACATGGCACCTCATGCTCTCCTTTAATTTTATCCAGTTTTGCACGACGCAATAACATGTGCCCTAGTTGCAGCTTGCCGCGGCCGTCGTGATAGGGCCAGCAGTCTACCTGGTCTATAAATCCATCACAGCCGCGTCGGCAAGATCGTTATGCCCTAGCTCCTTCCCAAGCCGCATCCATAAAGGCCACTTTTCTGCATCTAATCGTAGAGCCCCCTGCCCTAGCTCACGTCGTGCCTGCGCCGCCACGAGCCGTCAAGCTTGCTGGACGGAGCTCTGCGTCGCTGCCGGCCTCTCCACTGGATTCTCGACGCCGACAACGTGAAGGCCGGAGGCTGAGCTGCCGTCCATCTATTCCATGCATCCTGATCTCTACTGACTCGTGTTCATCTCGGCGAAGAACATCGTCTCCAAGAGTTTCCACACGGTGGTTATTTGTGATCTGCCGCCGTCTCGATCTGCTGTCAGAGCACGTCCACGAGATGGCCGAAGCCAACACGTACGTGAGCTTGACATCCTGTTCCTAGTTCAACTCTTTTTTCTGTTTTGCATCTGGTGTTCTGAACCGCATCTACCTCTGTCCATGACTCCAAGCATGCCGGCCGCCGGGGAGGACTTCACCACAAGAAGCGCTAGCGAGGTGATCCTGAAGCCCGTCCCAGGGTCGTCGTCCCTGCGACTGAGCTGTTGCAAGACGAGCAAAAGCTTGTCCACGGCAAGGTCGAACCATAGATGCCATCTCCAAGTTCAATCTGCTGCAGCCCGTCGGCGTCGTCGTCGATCGTCCATGCATGTGAACGATCTGACGAGTTCGATCTCCGCTGCCTTTAGCCTGTTTCCGTCGTTCGACGATTGCCGTAGGTGAGCATACCAATATACTGCTCTATCATGTTCCTGGTCTCAGCTTTGCCGCTCATCTATATCCCTCGTGTCCCTTGCAGCGCATATCTATGTCTGTTCTTCCTAATGCGTGTTACGTGCTTGTTTCTACGTGCATGAGCATGTTGTGCTTTCTGAAGTCCAAAGCAAGATAACAGCAATAGAGAGCCACACGTTTTGGTACTGTAAATGAAGTCATGGTTCGTGCATGTTTCTTGCCGGTGATGACATCATGGTGATGTCATGCCTACGCAGTTCATAGAAGCTTTTCTTCCCGAGAAAAATATTTGGAATGCTTGCTATCTTTCTAGCATATTAAAATCAGCTAATCCTTTGTCCTTGGCTATCTTTGATCCATATATTAATCCTTTATTTATCTATGAAATCCTTGTTCGTGCGCAAAACTATCTATCTATTATTTTAATTCTTTTCTTGATTATTGCTTCATGGTCATCATTCGTACGTCATGTTCAATAGCCATCCTTTTATTCTTTATTTATACCTATATCTTTTTGAGTTGAATTCCAATTTCAGTGTTTCTTGCATCAATCATCCATAGAATCGATCTCTATCTTTTAGTGTGCCCTTGTTCAAATCACTTCTTTGATTGGTGTATTGTTCTCAGTTGTACTTGTTTGTTTGCTTTGCATGTTTGTACCCAATGATTGATGCGAGTAGATTAGACGCTGTTCGAGAGCTTTCCTGAGCAAAGAAGATGAAGAATTATGAGCAGCAACATTACTTTGGTTAAAGGCAAGTGTGTTCTTGTTCTTCTGTCCCAATAACTTTATTAATCACTATTGCATATGCCTTGCATTAATTTTGATGGGTTCCTATTAAGGATGATGACTAGTATTCTTTTTACCATTGCCTTGCATAAACCGGTTGCTTAATTAATACTGATGGTAGATATTGCTTAGTGTGTTCAACTGGGGTAGTAATAATCAACATGGTTATTTCATTATGCTCTATGTTCCTTTATGTTAATTTTAATTGCAAGACCACTTATGATATGTTAATCGGAACATGGAGAACCACCCAGGAAAACAGTACAACCACAAGAACTAAACGGGCACTAGTCTTGGCCAAGTAATTAGGAACTTTAGCTTGGGGTGATCTTACCTGATAAGGACAAGGGATCGGCGGTACTGTGGGGTATGGACTCGCTCTAGCAGGGGGTTGGGTGAGTTATTTTCTATGGTGGGGTATTGACCTGCTAGGGGACTTTATACCTTGCTAACTGATCCGGACCTTGTGGGTCACAACTTGTTGGGGAACCTTTGTAAAGGCCTTGTAGCGTCCCTATGCAACCACACCTCGGTAGTGTGGTATGGTGCCTGATCTGCATCGCGTGGTTGGGTTCAAAGTTCTTCGAAGCTTTTACGCTACTTGTGGTGAAAGTGTACAACCTCTGCAGAGTGTAAAACTAATCGATTAGCCGTGCTCACGGTCAAGAGCGGCCTGGACCCTCACATGATAATTAAACGTGAAGATGGACTTAAATTGTGGTTATGGCTATGCTTGCCATATTCTTATGGTGTATCTTACCTTTATGCTTAGTGTGGGTTGGTATACACTTGTATCATAGTAATCAGGTGCTAATAAAATTTGACCAACTAAAATTGCTTAATGCAGTCAACCTGTCAGCCTTTCCTTGTTCAAGCCTTTGCATTCAAACTTTCCCCACACTTGCTGAGTACGACATGTGCTCGCCCTTGCTATAAACAATGTTGCTGAGAAAGAGAAGCTGCTTTGAGGATGTTGCTGGTGCTAGGCGTACGCAACCCCCAGTCGACTGCTTGTGGAGTTTGGTGTCTTCGTTTCCAGGATTTAGCGTAATACTCTAATAATCTCCCTTTTTCTTACGTGATACTATTACTGTTATTCACTTATGTCAACTATATGCATGAAACTTGATCCTGGCATGCATATAGATCTGCACTTGGTTTTCTTTGGAAAAACAGGTGTGACACAACGTGGCTTTCGGTTACTCTGGTCAGAGATCACCAGAAACATGGCAGCACACGACCGGGTTACGCACCATTCATGCTGTATCCGGTGGTGTCAATTCTGCGCGTAACCTGCGCTGGCTAGGTTACGAAGCATCCGTGCTGCATTCGCTCGGTTACCCACCGGTCATGCTGCATTGTTCCTGCAACACCGACTGCTTTAACACTGACTGGGCGGTTAACACCGACTGCGTTAACACTGACTACGTTAAGCTCAGTTACCCAAACTTAATCAGAAACTACTCCCTCCGTTCTTAAATACATGACATTCTTAATCAGAAACTGACTGGGCGTTAACACCGACTGTGTTAACACTGACTGCGTTAAGCTCGGTTACCCAAACTTAATCAGAAACTACTCCCTCTGTTCTTAAATATATGACGTTTAGGACAACAAATTAGTTCATTTTGAACTAAATTTCTTGTCCTAAACGTCATATATTTAAGGACGGAGGGAGTAGTAGTTATCATTACAGCAATGCAACACTTGTTATTGTTGGCAATTAGCGTTTCATCCAGTCTGGTTCGTCGATGATCATGTGCGCCGCCTCGCCTTCTAGCAGGGACAGGGGAAACATCAGTGGCCGAGCGGCTGGCAACGCAGCCGGTCTGTCGAGCAGGGTCGCGAACGGACGTGCCCCTGAGCTTTCCTGCACAGTCGGCGCGGCAGGCGCACCTAACATCAATGGCTGAGCGGCTGGCAATGCTGCCGGCCTGTCGAGCAGGGACGGGAACGGTCGTGCCCTTGAGCTCTCCGGGATAGTCGGCTCGGCGGGCGTACCTAACATCAATGGCTGAGCGGCTAGCAACGCTGCCGGCCTGTCGATCAGGGCCGGGAATGGCCGTGTGCCTGAACTATCCGGGACAGTCGACGAGGCGGGCGCACTTGACATAAGTGGTGGAGTGGACAGCCACGAGAGCCACGTGCGATCAGCCCGGCCTCTCGGACACTCCACCCACTGGACGCCAGCTTATGGTGGCGACGGGTACGACCGTGCACCAGAGCTCTCCGGGACAGTCGACGCGACGAGCGCACTTGACATCAATTGCTGAGCGGCTGGTAACACCGCCGGCCTGTCGAGCAGGGACAAGACAGTCAATGCGGCGGGTGCGCTTGACATCAGTGGCGGAGTGGATGGCCACGGCAGCCATGCACGGACGGCCTGGCCTCTTGGGCACTCCACCCACTGCACGCCAGCTTCTGGTGGAGACGTTGAGACGGGAATCGTGGTTTTCTTGCTGCGGTGAGAACGACACTTGCCCCACCGCTCCCCGGCATGCCAGCGACGACTGCCGCAGTTGGCGCAGAGCGTGCCGAGCCCCATCGGGCCGGCCCTCCATTGAGGTGATTTTGTCCTGCCGCAGTCGCCGCATCTCGGCCCCGCCAGAGCTTTAACCGGCGTGGATGGTTGGAGAGCGTGCGCCACACGAGGCACGTGAGGATTCTCGCCGTCCGTTGGAGGAGATACTCTGAAATGCAAATAGAAATTAGTTTGATCAAAGAGGCGGAACAGTCGAAAGAACAACGAAATCGATTGATTTGGGTGAGAGGATGATGGTACTTTCGCCGAGAGGAGGAGATGCCGATGGGGTCTTCTTGCGCCAAGAGGAGGAGATGCTGATGGGGTTTTCTTGCGCTGAGGAGGTGATGCAAAAGTGTGGTGTCGACTAAGCGCGTAACCTGCAAGGTCTCAGTTACACAGGTGCCATTCAGCAGGCTGCGCACTAGAGAATTATAATGGACGACGCGTCAGCCTCCCAGGTGTGTACAGCCTTGACGGGACGGGACGGGCCTGCAGGCACCTCCGCTCCCCTCCTGTCCCGACCCGCTGGGTTACACACAATCCACAACGCAAACGCTCTGCTTCAGCCTAGGTTACACGGCTTGCTGCCATTTGTAGGCTCCTGATACATGCCCTGAGTACTATTGGCAAAGGGAGTAGTTAGTCTGGTGGGAAGCGATTAGTCTAGAGAAACAGTCTGGTTACGTCTGATTGATAGCTGAGATAGGTTTGGGCGGATTTGGTTTGATTCTCAACGGTCGCATGGGCAATTCCTTCAAGCTCGACGCCTCGTGCCCTCGTCTGTCATCGTCACCCTCAATCGTCCCAGTCTCCGACCACGTTGACACCGCACACCGCTGCATGGAGCTTGCCGTCTTCGCGTTCCTGACGGCTATCGTCGATGAGTCGCCAAGGGTTCACTATCGAGTATCGACGAGCTCCGTCCGCGGTGTCGGCGTCGTGGCGCTCTTCGCAGCTCGCCGGCAACCGCCTCGACGGGCAACAGCAGGGTGACGAGGACTTGTAGGGTTATAGATAATTGGGTGGAAACCACAATTCAGTTTAGTTTCGGAGTGAAATGTGCATTAAACTTGTCGCGGAAGGCATTCATTTCATCTCCATCGAAACAATAAGTTCCAGCATGGTCTACGAAAATGGATTGCATACAAGTAGAAATAGTGAAAGCCTTTGTTATGTGCTGCTCAAAGGGACACATTATTATACACATCTTGAATGCACATATGAATCCATATCAACAACAATGTGTATTGCACATATATATCAATGTGTATTGTAATGTAAATGATGTGTTGTCCGTAGCAACGCAAAGGCATGATCATATAGTAACTAAAACATTAAAACTACAGACTACAAGCATGGACCCTAGTACATGCCTTCGTGTAATCTACTACGGAGATCATGCATAACATGGGGATGGTGAAAGCATACGAACGCAAAATCCGTTGTGAGTATTCCGTGCGGCCAGATTCGCTCTAAGAGAGACATGCACTTCTCCTGCAATTGGGTGCAGTTAGTCTCAATTGCCCATCGTAGAAATGCGCTCACAGTTTGCACACTTGCCATGTCCCACATCCTTGACGCACAGTGCAGCTTCAACCTTTCGACGCGGTACATGTCTGCGACTGAGAGTAACACATGCCAGGCATTGGCAGGGGTGTCACATAAATCAACCTCCTCAGGGAGTGATCCTTCACTGGCATATTTGATCAGAAGCGAGAAGCCATCAGGGTGTGTGTCTTGAATTTGAACAGTTTTAGAATTTGACTCCACTCCACCACCGTAGAGCATTGCCTTCATCACACAAGATACTGCGGCCACATCGGCACGTATCGCTCGTATCACCCGGCTGCCTATGTCGAAGACAACGTCCACAGGGGCTTGGGCTGCAAGTGTTGCGCATATGCTTCTGCGTACTGACGGAGGAGGAACATCAATGCGATCGTCCTCAAGTATTGTAACAACACACGATATGTTTATGCGACCTGCGTTGGAGCTCACGCGCTCAATGTCACGATGCTCCACCAGGCATTCGAAGCCTTGTTGTCCTAGATCCCCATTCCTGAATTCAACATCTTTTGTAGCTTGAACTTGAAACGTATCATTGTCATCGGTGGGGTATCCAGCCACCGCTCGCAACAATACTCGCACCTATGCATGGAACCATGCAGTGTCGTCACAGGCTCTACAATAGTGAGAGCATATATGCATATGTGAATGTGTGTATTCATAACAACGAGAAACCTACCTTTTGGGCTATGTTCATAGGAACGAGGAGGATGGCAATGCCGTCTGGTACACCCATCCACTGATGATCAGTCATACCTGTAGGATAGCAACGTAGCCTCCATTGACGGCGTCCAACCATGAATGTACCGGATTCCTTGTACTGCCCCGCGGTTCCTTCTGCTTTCGCTTCCTCGCTTGAGACTAAGAAGTCGACTTGCTTGGAAGGAGACATGTTAGTGTCTAGAGCCATGATCGCAAATGGCGGCAATGATTGACTCGTGGGTAAACTGCCTCCTTTTATTGTGGGAGTGCATGTGCCGTTCCGAAATGACAACCGTTCGTGGACATGAGTTACCACTACTTATTACCTAGTACACTGAACAGACGCGTCCCTTCAGTGCGGGTGTGCACACGTTCGGGTCATGAGCGCCCGGTTACCAGTCCCGAAAACTGTACCAGTCCTTACTTAACTGCAGTTCACAATGGTCCTGACGTGGATGAACTTGTGGGAGTGTCGTTCCCAAACGGTCATTTGACACGCCCCTTCTATGCAGTAATTCCTTTTCAATTCTGGCATGTATTATTACGTTTTGGCCTTGTCACATCGCCAAGTTCGTCACGTTTCTCAGTCTCGCAGCGGCACACCACAGTTTGCAATTTTTGTGCATCCCCATCGTACTGATGTAACTGGCATACAGGAACAAACAAGTCATGAACGAAACTCCCAACAGCTTAAGCTGATAGGAAAAGGTGGGCAATGATAGGATCACTCTCACTCGAGTAACAAAATGGAGGGGTGGAAACACAGAAGTAGGGATGGAAATATGGAAATGGAATCCGAATTATCTGACATCAGTATCCGCTAAAACGTAAATATGGATATCTGTATCCGTATTCGAATTCAAATGTGATAGTAAAGTGGATACATCTGAATTTGTTTTTGTCGATGCAATGAAGTAATTAACTTTGCAGGGATGAATGTACTACTAAACCTTGAGTAGACCATGCTGGAACTAATTGTTTCGATGGAGATGAAATGAATGCCTTCCGCGAGTCAATTTGAGAGCAGACAAGTTTAATGCACATTTGACATAACAACATGGCATCCCATAATTAACTATATTTACGATTTATCTTGCACCCACTCTCTTACGCATCAGCAATGTTTTTTTTTGAGATCCGCATTATTAGCTAGTAAGTTAGAACTTTGAAAACTGACGGCCTAGACTAACTGTCAATTCTTCATGTTACCTGAGGAAGGTTGGGTTACGCACGCAGCATCGCGGTTGCCGAGCAGCACGGCGGGCCGCGGGTGTTGTCGGACCTGTGTAACCTACGCCCATCCAGTTACGCACGAGCCATGGTGCCCGGTGCAACATCACTAGATACTGCGTAGTGCGCAAGCGCACAGACATACAGAGGCATGCAAAACCTGCCCAGTCCACATTATGCTGGAGCCACGCTGGGTGCTTGCGAGTTTGGTTTACAAACGCTTTGTGCCTAGCTGCTTACGAGTTTTCGCTTCACAAGATGGAGGGAGTACTACGCACAGTTGTTTAACTTAATAAAAAAAGTTCAGGGAAAATGGTTACCAAAGTACAGTAAACATCTAAATAAATATGATATGCTTGCTGGTACTCCGTACTCACTAATGAAACGAACCATACCAGCCAAACTACTATCATGTGTCATCAACTCGCCGTTGCTGCTCTTTTCGTCGGTCGCATCTTATTCGGACTCTGACGACCTCCACTATCCAGATTTCTCTTCCGACCTGAATGCAGATGACCTAATAAATAGGTGGACGCGTTATAAATTTTGAGAAAATGAGATGATACCTTTGCTAGGTGGCACTTCACCATCTTGCGGAGGTACAACATCGTCACGAACATCCTCTGCTTGCTCCTGCTCCTCCTCCTGAAGCTCCTGCTTGTTCTTCTACTTTCTCTTCTTCGTGAGATGGCACTTTGGCCTGAGGGTGCATACACATTAAATAAACGTTTATGTAAACACAAAATATCAACTACTGCTAAGGATGCCTGAGGAGTTCGATGCAGAAACCATGCGTACCTCTTATTTAAGTTGGGGCAACTAGGTTTCGTATGCCCTTTTACCAAGCACTCACTACGAACAATCCACAACGGGTCCAAAACAGTTTCAAATTGACAATGTGGGCCGGCTTCAGTAAATATCTTAGGCAAGTGATGATGTTCATCCTCTTCAAATTGGTGTTCCTTGATGCATTCATATACCTCTAGCAAAGCATCCCTCAACTTCTTTGTCAGGACTGGACTCGGTGAGGCATAGTACGCAACTTTGGTACCCATGTCTCGCATATCACGGAACCTGTGAAAGGACATGGACTGGTAAAAAATCTGGGTCCTCTCTGGAGGAAATCCAGACTTTGCAGAAATGGTGAGCCTAGACTTCACGCAGGCTCGTGGTAATTTGGCTGCACTAGTGTGAAACAACACTGCAAACATGTGACAGCATGGGATGGCATCGCACTCCAGCTTTCGACAATTGCAGCGCAAGTCCGCCTCACCACACGTTGGGTTGGTAGTAGACGTCACATCAAATTTCTTATCTGGCTTGCCATTTTTGTAGGCAATAGTGAATTTCACCGTTTCGATTGCATGCTGACCGTTCTGAGGTGTCACCATTTCGAATCTGTACTGTTCATTCTGAACCTCAAAGCGCAAGGACCTGTCGACCTGCTTCTTAACAATATCAAATTTTGCCTGAGTGTAAGTACTAGCACAGTACTTTTCGATCTCATATGATTGGGTCGTAGTGAACCGGAATGAATGTTGTGTATTGGCATCTAGCATTAACTCAGTTGTCCGCATATGGTACACACAGCTCTCAAAGTGCTCTAGTAAAGAAACCAGTGTCATTTGGGGATGCAGATATGTGTGCAGCCTTGAATTCAAGCTCTCACTTCGCTGATTGGTGTGGAGTCCAAGGAAATAGTGATTGGCATGGTAAGTTGCAGCCCACAAATTCCTCATGTTATACATCTTTGAAAGCCAAGTGTTTTTGTAGGCCTTGTGTTCCTCTATAAATTTGGACCATTGGCTTCCAAAACTTTCAGGTTTATATGGGCGATACATAACCTGCTTGAAGTCACGTTTCAGCTTCTTGCCGCGAAGGTGTTTGACCAGGTTGCGATCTATGTGCCAGGTGCAGATTCTGTGGTTAGAATTTTCCAGTACGTCACGGATGGCATTCTGCATTGCGAAGTCTCCATCAGTGATCACTGATTTGGGGTGCTGCATGGACATTGCGCGCAGAAATGTCTGGAGCAACCATACATATGCCTTTGTGGTTTCCTGTGCGAGAATGCCACATCTGAATATGACGGTCCTTCGGTGGTGGTTCACTCCAACGAAAGGAATGAAGGGCAGGTTGTACCGATTTGTCCTGTATGTGCTGTCAAACACAAGAACATCTCCAAAAACCTGATTGTCCAAACGAGATTGTGCATCACACCAGAACAAGCACTTCAAATGTCCCTTGTCATCTTCTGCGTAATCGAAGTAGAACCCGGCATTATCTGTCCTGCGGGCCCACGAGTGCTTGAGCAGTGTTCCTGCGTCGCCATCTGCTAAGATCTGCTTCTTTTGCTGGTCGCAGAAGTTGCATAGGTCCTTTGTTGTGAAGCCTACTCTGTCGTATCCTCTGTGCTGCTGGTCCATGACGTCCATAATCTGGTTTTTCTTTAGCCCTGCTATTTCATAGGAGGTGATTTCTGCCATTTGACCATGACGTCCATAATCCGTTTTGCATGGCGCGTGCAACACCGACTGGGTCGTGTCGATTCAGCGCGTACGCACCGTCCGTGCTGCTTGATGCAACACCACCGGTTCCAGATGTATGAGTAACCTGAACCCGCTCGTACCCGCACGGACTAGCTTACGCACCTTGATGCTGCAACACCGACTGGGTGGTGCCGATTCGGTGCGTAACCTGCATCTGGTCGTGTTGATCCTGCGCGTCACCTGCACTGCACCAGCTCTGGTTACGCACGATTCGGCTACGCACCATCCGTTCGTCATGGCGCGACGCATAACATAAGAAATAGGCTTCAGTTGTACTCCGTATGCGTAACCTACACCCACTGGGTTATGTACCATCAGTGCTGCTGCATGCATAGGGCAACTACGACTGGGTAACGCACAGACTCGGTTACGCACCATTCAGGCAACACCGACTCGCAGGTGCAGGCAGCACTGATAGTGCGTAACCGAGCAGGGGTAGGTTACTCGTAGGATCGACAGGACCGGATGCAGCAGGGATGGTTACGCCGAATCGGTGATCGGCTGGGTGCAGCTTACGCCGCTCTGGGTTATTTGCTATTTTTATTTGTATTAGCAGTGAATATAAAACAGCAAAAATAGAAAAGGGTGCAAAGGCACTAATATAATATAGATGCATGCATGCATCTATCCGATCCAAAACAGGGTTAACATATATATATTATGAATTCTGAATTCATCCAAAGGCACTAGATTGATCTTCTCCATTCCCGTTATTACTACTACTGCTAGTACTAGACAAGAGGCCGGCCGTTTCGTCTCCACCAGCAAACTAACTACTGCATCATATCATCTGCCAGTAGCGCAGCGCGTGGGATCTGGTGGGGTGGCCCATGTTGCACACACCTCCCTTGACCTGGTGTTTATTATTTGCTCGATCTCCCGGCTCGGAGATTACTACTCGTCGTCGCCTCCTGTATTATATTATTGCGAGACAAGAAAAGGCAACCAAGTTAGAGGCAACAGAAGCACACTCGTCGATATATATACACGACGACGGAGTATATATGTATATTATTAGCACCTGCCATACTGGAGGGATCGTCTTCGTCAACCTCAACGGATGGAGCATCAGGAGCTGCAGGTGGATCGTGCAGGATGTACCGATCTGCCGAGATGTCGTCATCATCTTCCTTGTACATCGCACGAATTGCGGCCAGAACATCCAAAAGTTCCTTCTCCAACTCACTCATCAACTGCGCGTGCCAATGCATGAAGAACAAGAAAACGAGGAGATGGAAATTAAAATAATTAAACCGCGCAGAGTGTAGTGCGGGAGGAACACCACCAGATCGAGCATCCCACCAGTATACGTACTTACCTCATTGTCGTCTTCATGCACAGGCGGTTCTTCGATGGTGGGATGAGCAGGAGCGGCCGGCTCATCAAACAGTAGACGCTTGGCGGTGGGCGGCGGCGGCGGCGTGTCCATCATCTGCAGATGCTTGGCCGGGGAACTTACATCATCAGTATCAGAAGTCTCGGGTCGGCGCTTCGAAGGTGTTTGCCTGGACCTGGAGGCACCAACAACCACCTCTTCTGGCACTACTGGTGTAGTCATTAGTACTACTGTACTACGACAACTATACTTACTGCATCCACTGGGAAAACCATTAATTGTTTCTAGTAAACCTACAGTAAAATGAGACGCTACAGTATGAATGAATAATGGACCAACACACCTCCCGGTCCCTGTTTATATAGCTACTGCAGTGAAAGGGCCAACGGATCTGAGAGAGAGATGGAAACGATCATCTTATTAGGGAAGCCTCCGTTCACCACGATCCCGAAATTGCCAGGGCCAGCCATGGAATGCGAGCAACAACCAACTTGCAACACGCACGATCGAGATTTTATGTTGCGTGCGTACCGCACGAGGGCTGCACGGGTGCCGTGTGGGCAACCCAAGCAGTTGCACGCAGCACGCAGCGTGGCTCGACCAGACAGGTTGCGCACTGATCATCTCAAACTATACGTATCCCAGGGAGGTTGCAATACGCACCATGGGATCGATAGCGTGTCACCCGACGACGATCGATCCCAACATACAAATTACGTATGTTAAATGCTGAATAGGAATGGTTATTTTCATTCGTTTAAATTAGTTTGCTCCAAGCAGCGTGACTCCAGCGTAACTGAGACCCTGCAGGCTACGGTGCTACGCATTCCTCTCTTAGAACTTACCATCCCGGAATGTCGGCGGACTCGGTTACGCACCATCCAACAGGGTGGTGTCGATTCTGCGCGTAACCTGTAGCCCTGGGATTATGCACGATTATGGTTATGCACCATCCATGATGCAGAATCGGCTGTTGCATGACCCTAAGAGCATCTCCAAGAGTTCTCTATTTTTTCCTCCTAAAACCTTGCAGTTTTAGAACACCTAAAATGTATTGGGAGAAAAAAAGAATGACATCTCCAACAGTTTCTAATAAATGACTTCTAAAATGGCCGAAAAAAACTAAAACCGACGCACGCATACGCCGGAAGTGCGTCAAGCCAGGCTGCATTGTTCCTGCAACACCGACTGCGTTAGGCACAAATAGGCTTTAGATGTATGCGTAACCTGACCCATGTTGCATCCGGTGGTGTCGATTCTGCGCGTTACCTACACCAGCTGCTCAGTTACGCACCATCCAGGCTGCAACTGCCTGGAATACGCACGCGCACCTATAGGCTCCAGATGTATACGTAACCTGAACCCGCACGGACTCGGTTACGCACCTTCATGCAGCAACACCAACTGGGTGGTGTCGATTCGGCGCGTAACCTGCAACAACTTAGTAATGTTTCCTTTCGTTTCGGTGATGGCTTTCCATCGAGTGATTGCGTGCGTTACGGTGTGAACGACAGTTTCGCGGGAACACCACCAATCTCTCTCTCAGGCGGTTTACATTCTCTCCCTCCATTTTGGTAGACCGAGATCGCGGAAGCGGAGGAGGAAGAGGTTTATGCTCATGTCGATCGCGCCGGAGAAATCGTCTCGTGTCCCTCATCTTGGCAAGCAAGGCGCACCAGACGGCAATGCGACACTGACGACACAGAGTTCCGACGGCAGATCAACGGTGACTTCCGATGGCAAACCACAGTCGGCGACGACGTCAAGGAAGCGTCCTCCTAGTCCTAGCGAAGAAAAGGTAGCACATCCGACCGGCAGCGCCGCCCATCCTCGGAGGCGGCGGCCCAACAACTTCAACTCCGGCGGCCCATTGTCGTCTGCTGATGGACGTCCAAGTGTCCCTCATCTTGATAAGCAAGGCGCACCGGACGGCGTTGGGACACCGACGACACAGAGTTCTGACGGCAAATCAACAGTGACTTCCGATGGCAAATCATAGTCGACGACAAAGTCAATGAAGCGGCCTCCTAGCGAAGAAAAGGTAGCACCTCCAACCGGCAGCGGCCATCCTCGGAGACGGCGGCTCGACTTCAACTCCGTTGGCCCATTGTCGTCTACTCCAGAGGTATGTAACACACCATCCAGAATCCATGCATACGGCGCACTAGCGTACCTAGGCCTATATGGCACGCTTATTGATTACTCTCTTTCCGTGAGCAGATACCAATTAGTCCTATCATTTCTTCGAGGACGCCGTTGCAACTCGCGGGTGTCGTGAGCAAACTCTCAGTAGCAAGAAAGGAAAGCCTACGGTCATTTGGATTCGAGTGCTTGCTACACATGCCCAATATATCCCTAGATCGTGCCCTGCTGATGTCTCTTGTCAACAAGTACGAGCCAAATAAAAAAGCTTTCAGAATTGGTGACAAGCTGGTCCGGTTGATGCCATCAGATGTGAAGGACATCATGGGTCTACCAATCGAAGGAAAAGAGTTCAAGATGGATGGCAACTATAATGAAACTCTGCTTACCCAACACGGAAGTGCAAAGAAGAAATTAGAACTGACAGAAATTGAAGAAAGGCTCCTACAAAGTGATGGTCCTGGAGATACATTCTTCCTTCATGACTTTTTCCTATACTGCCACAAGGTGTTGTCTGCACCCGATATGTATCCATGTATTCCAGTCAACGTCTTGCAGCTAGTGGAGAAAGTGGAAGAGATACCTTCCATGAACTGGGTTGTTTACATGCTAAATCATCTGCATAATTGTCTTGCTACATTCAGAAATGGAGTGAGAGAAGAACTTGGAAAGACGCGTATCCTTCAAGAAAACCTACTATTTCTGCAGGTAAATGATATTATCAATATCTGATCGATGACATGAAACATCAAGATGCTTAACCTCAATTCTTCATTGTATGCAGCTCTGGTACTTTGAACATGCTCATGTGGATAAAAACGAAATCTATCCTGAACGACGTCAATACCCACTAATGCGACATTGGACAAAACAATTAACAGAGGACCGACTCATGATGGAACAGCAACATACACAAAAAAGAGAGGCAAATTCCTTGCAATTTCTGTTGTCATCCATGAATACAGAGAGTTTCATTCTATATATCCATTTTGTGACTCGTGTTTATATATGTCCCGTTCTTGCAAAAGGTATTCGAGAAGCTTCAAGACTACCACGATACATCAAAAACCACTGAAAATGAGACCGGTAATGGCCCTCGGGACAGATCAACCAACAGCACTACTAGTCCACAAACCCCATCAGTTCTCCCCTTTGAAGGACCAAATTGGCGACCAGAGAGGGGGGAGTGAATGGGAGCCGATAAAAATTCTTCTCCAAAGAGAGAACTCGGCCTATGCCTTGATTGCCACTCCGAGCACTCGCACACACAAGAGCGGCTCTAAACTAGGCACACACAGGCCTACAAGCCCTAGGAGCAATCCTTGGTTCAACTAGCGGAAGCACGGATCAAAGAACCAAAGGAACAAAGCTCTCAACCAAATCTGTCCGGTAAGAACGCACCGTCCGCCAGAGGGGGGCGGACTGTCCGCGGTCACTAGGCGGACCGTCCGTGGATCAAGGATGGACCGTCCGAAATTACCAACCGAACCACCAGAGACGAACCGCACCTCGCGGACTGTCCGCCCTCTCCTCGTGGACTGTCCGCCCGGTCCTCGCGGACTGGCGACACTATAGTCCGAACCGTCCGTGCCAGGCACCAGAAAACTCCACCTCAAATCGAACCTCGCGGACCGTCCGTCATGGACTAGCGGACTGTCCGCAAACTCCTTGCTCCAAAAACCAAAGACCCCAACGGATCAAACCACGAGCTCGCAAGAACACAAGATGAACTCGACGAACACGTGATGAACACAGTCCTCGCGAACCGTCCGCCCCGCACTCGCGGACCGTCCGCCCTGCACACAGAAGCAGAGCCGCGAACCCCCCGAAAACAGCTCCAACTTCCGATTGACGGATCTCCCAAACCGCTGGATGGATCGAGCCCAAATTTTGGGTAGATGAGAAGCGTCTCTAAGAGAAGCTATGCCCAATATCTTGGAACCCCAAACATATCCAATGAACCGGAATCGCAAATCTCGTGAACGCAAAGCACAAACTCGAGTTCATCCAAACCTCACCAAATCGAGCCTGATTCCCGACGTTTGAGGGGTCAAGATCATCCACAAAGAGGCACAAGGCACTCACCCATGATCCCGTCAAAGAAATCCGGAAGGAAATGGCCTAGAAATCGACGCACAAGGATCGAACTGAAAAGCTCTGAAAATAGCACAAAAACCAACTCGGAAATTTAGAAGGAGATAGAATTTGCTCGAGGAATTTGCACAAGATTTGAAGGACTAATTCACTCTGAATATTCATGCCATGTTGGATTACAAGCCACTCCAACAATTGCAAATCTTGGATGGCAAAAAGTTCCAAACAAAGAGCCACACACTCTCCTCTCCCTCTCTCCCCAAGAGCACCCCAAAATGAAAGAGCACTCCCACCAACTAAGCCAAAGAGTTGGCTGAAAATTCAGCCCCCTCCTCCTATATATTGGCCCTCCGGAAAAGACCGAAGTGCCCCTACACTAGGAGATACAATACAAGCCCTCAAAGGGGCATTTTGGTCAACACATGAAGTTCACCATCGGACGGCCACGCATACATCGGGCCTTCGCATCCTCCCGACGCAAGCACCTCGATCATGCCGCGTGTCGCCCGCCTCGAAGCTTCCCGACGCTCCCGGATCCCCGTCTCCATCGCGTTGGGCCTTCGAACTTGGTTTTGAGGCCCAAACCAAGAAACCGTCCTCTGATGGTTTTGTGGCCAAACCACCAAACCCCGCGTACCCGGCCCGGCCTCACCACGCCAAGCGTCGAGCTCGTCAAGCCTTTCACCTCCGGCGCCCGGATGGTCTACTCAATCTTGCCTCGTTCCTTGACTTGGCCGCCACCGATGCACCGGCTCCATGTCCACGACTTCGTCTTGCTCTTCTTGCACCATGTGGCCTGCACTTGATCTCGTCGGCCACCGGGTCCCTCGAACCAAGCCTACTTGTATCTCAACTCCTCGGAGGCCACACAGGCATAGACCTTTCACGCTTGTTCTTCACCTGCACCAACGCAAACCAAGTCGCAACCAACACCTGCAATACTAGGCCAAGAATCAGTGCACACAACGTTGTCAACCACTCCTCACGAGCGCATTGACAACACACCACATAAAGATAAGAATAAAAGACACACAACCGACAACACAACCCGACGAAACACACTCAACACAAAGCCTCAAAACAACTGGTCAATCGCTCATCATATACAAACCAAGGCACAGATCAACTTGGTTTCTCAATCTCCCCCTTGATGAGTGCATTGACAAAAGAAGGTTTGAAAGCAAAAGGAAAACTCATTCAAGTCCCTAAAAGCCAACAAAAAGCAAACACAAGGCAACTTGAAATGAGAAGAGCTCCAACCAAAGACTCTCGGAACCAAAGGACGCACAAAGGCTAAACATCACCAAAGAGTCAAGTAACGCACAAGAGCTACAAGCAATCCCAAAAGCCATCAAACCAATTTCAGCTCTTAACAAAGCACTTGTCAACGGCTCATCACCATCAAATCAAGGTTCATATCAACTTGATTTTTCAAATTTCTCCCCCTTGAGGAGTGGATTGACAACATGTGAGCCCAAAGAAATGGTTTGATAAAGCAAAGGCCGAACAACTCATCCAAGTGAATGAAAACCACACAAGAGCAAAGAACAAAGTCACTTGGCATGAGAGAAACCACAAAGGCCAAATCAATGTCTCAGTCCCCAAAGACATGGGCAACGGCTCGACACAACCGAGACAAGAACACATGATCCCTCAAGAAGAGGCACAAAGGGATCAACACCAATCATGTGACGATCGAAAACTCAAATCAACCGCCGTCTCTTCAAGAAGAGGCAAAGGGGCTCAACACCACCGGCAAAAGAGCAAAAGAGCACAAAACTCACAAGCTCCCCCTAAACACATGCAC
The DNA here is from genome assembly GCA_036936925.1 of Cenchrus fungigraminus. Classification (NCBI taxonomy): domain Eukaryota; kingdom Viridiplantae; phylum Streptophyta; class Magnoliopsida; order Poales; family Poaceae; genus Cenchrus; species Cenchrus fungigraminus. The sequence continues at coordinate 6,247,750 of CM072775.1, read as the reverse complement.
TAGGGACAAAGAGCATACAAAGCTCACCCTAAACACATGCGATAGAGCAAAGAGCACACCAAGCTCACAAGCTCCCCCTAAGCACATGCACTAGGGCCAAAGAGCATACAAAGCTCACCCTAAATATATGTGACATAGCAAAGAGCAAAACACCAAAGCACAACTCAGGCAAACAAAGGAAACTCAACAAAGCTCCCCCTACACAAATGCATACTTACCCTGAAAATGTGCATGCAAACTCAAGTTCTCCCCCTGAACTGAGTATCCCTCTGGATGCAACACATGCATGAAAACTGAATCATTTTCCCCCAATTGCAACTTTTCTCACATTTATCTCCTCACATGCAACAATCTATCAAAAGCATACCAATTTTCCACAAAATCTCCCCCTATCATACATATTCTCCCCCTTGTTGACAATGCATGAATCAAGGTAATTTTGCAAGAAATTCAACTACTAGCTTCTCAAATATACAAAGAGCACTATAAAATGCTACAAGTGAGATAATGAGCAAGCAACATAGTTCATAGTTCCATAAAAGCATAGCCATCAAAATAGCAAAGCTATATAGGCATATGACAAAGGCATGATCAAATTAAGCATTTTTGTGAAAAAATTCCCTCTCATGAGCAAAGACCTAAACATGAGCAAAACATGCCAAAGTGAATCTAGATCACACAAACTTCATGCTAGGTCACATATCCTCATCACAAGATCATTACAAACACCCATAAGCATCTCATGTCACGTTAAAGCCACCGAGCCATGTGTCTACTTCTTCAAATGAGACTTCTCATGGTAGACAACATGCAACGGTTTAGCACCCAAATTATTGCAATTTTAAAGAATTTTATGACATGGAACAAGTGAGAGCATAACTTCAAGCAAAGCATTTCATACCAATTTCATTTTTCAATTTTAAGCACAAAATGGTACATGAAGTGCCTTTGCGGCAAAAAGAAGCTTATGCTCCCCCACAAGGTATCACATGGGCTAAACATTCATAATGACAAATGGGTCTTTGACCCCAAGTGAAAAGCATATGATATCCAAGCACAAATTAAGCATGGTATAGACCACCAAAGCACACTAAGATCATGCAAGGCCTTAAACTCACAAGAGAGAGCCTATCCTAGCATTTTCCAAAAATAGCCATCTCAACATGCACATATAGCAAAACTATCAAGAGCATAGCTATCCATCACCAAACCATATCAAACATGCTCAAAGGCTCACAAATAGCATATCATAGCATTCATGGCATATAGGAGAAGCTCAACCTACCATGCATATGATACAAATGCAACAAAGGTAGATATGTACATCAAATGCAACATGATATATGACACAATGCAAGACACGAATGTCAAACCTACCGAAGTCTATACATCATGATATATCAATACATATGAAATGAAAAATGCATGGGGAGGCACGGAACTTGACTTAACACTAAGAAGGATCACAAGGGAACACACAAAGCAAGCAAAAGCTTCGAGCAAAGGAAGAATTTCTGAAGATCCCAATTGAGTACCATAGGAGAGATACCAATTGCAAGACCGCTAAAGATCTCAATTGAGTACCATAGAAAAGATACCAATTGAAAAATCACAAATGACTACCAAAAGCCAAAGCACGCCTTGGAACCAAATTCCCTGTCGAATGAAGCCAAGCTCCCCCTCAACCAAAGACAACTAGCAAAGCAAAAGCTAGAAAAAGAAAGAGCCAAAGAGAATCTCTAAAACCAACCTAAAAAGGGAGAAACCCAAAGAAGGAACAAAACACAACCCGAAGACAAGGCAAGCCCAAAACTCAAAGCAAGCTCAAAACATGCTACACAATGCATAGACAATACCAATCAAGATAAATAAAGTATTGTAACATGATTCCACATATATGAATAAGCATGGGCTAGCAAGCATATCAACAAGGTACAACCCTATACAAGGATACTAAAACAAAATGATACCGAAGAACAACATGCCAAACATGATACATGAACTAAACAAAGGCATGATACAAGTTCATATGGATCAACCACCAATATATATTACAAAGCTAGCATGACAAGATAAACATGGGGGACAAACATGCTAACAAGAAAGGTACTATAGAGCTAGCCAAACATGATATATATGAACAACATGACATAACCACAAAAAGCAATCATAAAGCATGACGTGATGTTCATAAATATCATCCACCACAATATCATACAAAGATAGCGAGATAGATATACAAGATCACAAAGCTATCGTGAACAAGGTGGCTAGCCTACCATGGTTCATACACAAGCATGACACAAGATCAAAGCATGCAACAAGTATATACAAGTGAAAACAGGAGGAAAAGAAAACTCACTATCATGTGTACAAAGGCTTTCAAGAGCCATCCAAAGCGGTGTGGAGAACCATTTTGTCTTGATCCCCTCATGGGCAAAGATCACGCACCATCGAGCCTTGGATCCCAAAGGGTTAGCAAGCACATACTTGGGAATCCAATACTTGGTCACACGGGTAAGCGATGCACTCAAGTTATCATGTGGGTTAGCATGATGCAAATGCCGGTTCGAATGAAAAGATTTTCGAACACTCTTAGAACCATGCCTCAAAGGAGCCACTCGCGAAGAAAACCGAGTGCTACCACAAGCAAAAAGGCAAAGATCCTTCGGGGTCGTAGGAGAAGAACCAACACAAGCACCATTGGAAGCATGTCGTGGACCAACACAAGAAACACTAGAAACATGTCCACGAGCATGGCCTAACTCACTAGAAAGAGTGTCATAAAACCCGTCCATAAATTGTGCCTTCTTAGGCTCACAAGTGTTCATGCCATGAGAAGGGCTATGAACAACCAAAGGCCTAGAAGCACCAGCTCGCCGTATTCTCCTTGCCCGGCGGTAGCAAAAACTCTCTTGATGCCTATCCTTCCCACAATGAGAGCAATGGTACAAAGGCCTATCGAGAGGCACGGTCCGAGTGGACGAATCACCATTCTCTTGTAAGTTAGAAGTCCCTTGGGACTTAGAACAAGCAGCATCAACCCCAACACTCGCTTTGGTGCCCACATTAGAATCACACGTACCATGAGAAAGGCTACGTGGCTTCTTAAAAGCTTTGGCACGCACACGTCGCTCGTGCTTGACACGGCGAAAGCAAAACTCAACGGTATGCCCATCCTTCTTGCACAAGGTGCATTGGAACCTCGGCTTGGGAGCATGAGTTCCAAATATGTGGGAGGCACCCTTGCCATTAAAATTACCTTGGGCAACACCAGAAGATCCACCAAGCTTAGGAATAGCTATGGGAGAGCTATCCAAAGCACCGCCACATGTGCCACCATCCAAAGACTCACGCTCAAGAGAAGAAGTCAACTCCAGTTGAGAAGAAGCAATTTTAAAAGCATCAACATCGGAGTGACAAGAAGTGCAAGAATCCAAACCCTTGGCACAAAGACTCTTGCACCTTGTGCGCAAAACCTCATTTTCAAACTTGAGGTGCTCACAAGTACCACATGTCATATTTCTCAAGTTATCGATTTCCTTTTCAATGCACTTAGCATGTGTGGTACGCAAGAGTTCATTTTCTTTCTCAAGGTTGGCACTCATCTCATCATGCACAACCAACATAGCGCTCATATCATCACGCATTTTCTTCAAAGCCAAAACTTCACTTTCCAAATCAATGCATGAAGTTCAAATGAGACCACATGAGCAAGTATCATCATTTACATCAACCAAAGCATCATCATCATCACAAGAAGTATGGCAATCATCATCTACAAGCAACAAAGAGCACTTGCTACAAGGCATTGATTTCATATCACAAATTTCAGCCCTAGCACGCTCAAGTTCATCTACACATGTGGTGTGAGTCAATTTTAGTTCATTAATTTCAGCAAGCAAAGACTCACATGAAACACATGGTAAAGAAGCACTTGTCTCCAACAAAGCAATCTTACTTCTAGCCACATCAAGATCAATATTCAAAGCAACACAAGAATTGCAAGGCATAGAAGCATTGGACTTCAACAAGTCAATTTCATCTACCAAGCAAGCAATAGAAGAATTCAACTCTTCATTCTTCCTAAGCAAGGTACTAACATCATTAGCAAACTCAAGAGTTTCTCCCCTAACCATCTTATTTTCAACAAGCAAAGCATCACATGACTTGCATGGCAAAGGGGAATTCTTTAACTCAGCATTCATCTCAATATAGGCACAAAGGCAAGTGAACAAGCTAATGATACCTTGAGTGAGCTTGACCTTGCTTCTCTTCATGAGCTTGTCTTGGAGATCATCATCTTGGGCCACCAAAAGCCGGATCAACGCCGACGCCTCCTTATCGTTCTCCAACTCCTTGCACTTCCTCCTCCACTTGTCGTTATCTCTCGAAGCACTCCGCATCTCATCAACCTCTAGAGACAAACACACACAAGTAGAAGAGTTTGATGCCATAACTCAAAGCACCAATTAGTATTAGCCAAAAGCAAGCTCAAGGAAAAAGCAAAGAAGCAAGGAAAGCACTCGAATTGCCTCAATTCTCGGAAAAGAACACACGAGTTCAATAGCGAAGAACCTTATCTTTTTCCCAAAATTTTACCACTGAACAAGGAGCACCAAAGATAGAGGCACACAAAATTTTAGCTCAAACGGAGGTGTATTGCGGTCTAGAGAAATTCAGGAACGTTCACTAAAAGCCTTGAAAAAGCTTCAACGAATTTTTTCTTTATCTCCCGAATTTTTCTGAATTTTTCGAGACTGCCAAACCGACATTTTCAGTGTCGATGATGATGATGTAAGACTAGACATGTAATTAACTTGGAGTAATTAACTTGCATCCCTACTTGCAAGCTCCATTGCAGTTAATTACTTCAACAATGTGTTCCACTTAAACAGCAATGCTGGAGTTGGCGATGATGATGTAAGCCTAGACTACATCCATTTAATGAACCAGTTTAGAATTATTTTTGCGCCATGATTCACTCCATTACATTGTTGTTACAGGCGTATCTCCTAGGCATACAAAGTCAGATTGCCATTGATTTACATCTAAAGCAGATGTACAAGTCTAGAGTAACTAGTGTACGTATGGATTTCACAACTGCATCTTTATTTAATTGCATGTCTTTGTTACTTGACATATGTTGCTCACACAGGGCATCCTTGAACTTTTTCGACACATTCTCAACTGCAGTACCCACCGATATAATCGATACAATTGGCAGGTAAAAGTCCTCGTTATTCCAGTATTTCACATGGGCAATGAAAGCATATGTTAAGCATGTACAAACCACCTTTACCACAAGCTTACACTATTCAACAGTCTTGCGGTGCCAGGAGAATATAAATGACCATGGGCAGATGACATTATCAAATGTAAACAGGGCAAAAGCATATGGAAATATCCATTTTGGAGATGGTGACTACGTGCTGACTGCTATGGATGAAGAGGTTTTAAGCTTCCTCACAAAAAGTTATAAAGAAGCAACTGTCCTTGTTATCCATGGTGTACATTTTTGGGTCAGTACTCTACTGCCTAATGCTACTGGTACTAAAGAATGGATCTTAGGTGAAACCAATGGAACAGCTGGGCAAGTGAGTGCAGATAAATTTATATGTTTCTGGAATCCATGCATATTATTCCTAAGTTATAGATCAGGTTATGAATCATCACATGCCTAATTGTTTGTGTTACTTTAACCATGTTTCCTGCAGATAATGGATGCTTTTGCTTTTATAGTCGGCATAGGAAATGAAAGGGTGGCTTATGTTGACACCAATATAATGGAAGTGGTCTTAGCAAAAGAAAAGGGAAAGAAAGGAACATATGAGAGACAAAAGAAGATGATATCTGTAGGGGAAAGTTTCCTCACACGAGACATGGTGTATTTTCTCGTTATCTTCCCTACTTTTTCGCTTATTCTTGCACCTGATATATAGTACCAACATTTGCATTAACCTATATGAGAACCTATATCCATCTCAGGTTTATATTCCTGTACACATTGAAGGTCATCATTGGGCTCTTCTTGTGTTCAATATTACCAAAAAGAAGGTTCATGTACTGGACCTGTTAATCTTCAGTGATGATATTTGGCAATTGAGCCAATTAGAATCATTGGTGAGCATCAAATACATTATTATTCATCTGGTCAACAATTTCCCCATGTGTATCTTTGTTGTGCAGACAGAATCAATTCAGTGTTGCATTGATGCTCACATTTCAAAAAGTGGACGTAGCGATGGACAAATTGTAGACAAAAAGTGGAAGGTAGTTTATCATAAGAATATACCAACACCACGAGATAGGTAAGCTACAGTACTGTCCTAGTGCTATTGTGACCCAGGGTGAGAGCCACCAGAAGACTGGTCAACTAGACTGAGTACCGTAGCTTGAACACAGACCCCATGCAACACTCTCATGCTATCTAACAAGATCAACTAAGGCTAGACATACGAACAGATATGAACTCTCTTATGTCTAATCAACAAGATCAAAGGGTCGTGTTCGTGAAGGACACGAGCCTCTAACTTATGAACAAACACATAAGGAAGGAGTTTATCAACCTTCAAGTGGATCAAAAGGTAGTGTTCACGAAGAACACAAGCCTCTAAATGATGAACAGAGGATGAACTCAAGAACACAACAAGAATATGATCTGCCATGACTTTATATGAAATAGCTGAATAACTGAAGTAGATCAAAGTCATACAAAGAAATAAAGATAAAAGAGAACTCATACCTAAACTTCCAAGAGGACTTGGAACCTGAAGAAGAGCTACTCTAGCCTACCCCCTAGCCTTGGAAACTAAAAGTGAGAGGAGAATGAGAGAGTGGTGTGTGAGAAATGGGAGCCCCTCCCCTCCTATTTATAGAGGGAGACAAGGCTTGCTCGGACGCCCAAATGGCCCCTAAACACCCGGGACTGCAGCAAGTCACCAATAAGGAACAACCACGTGGAAGGCCAGGATGGGACGCCACTAAGGCGGTTCAGCCGATCCTAGGATCGGCCGACCCCCTAGGGCGGCCCCACCTGGTGTGCTTCCTCTGGTTGACTGCCTTGTGGACCCTCTGATCCATCCCCGGTGCATGGCTTGATTTGGTATCCGAGGTGGGCCCTTTGATCCCTGTGAAGTCCATGTGGCGTCCTCTGATTCGTCGGTGAGTGCCTCCCCTGGATCGATGACGTGTCTTGCCATGTTTCCTTTGGTGGCAGCCACCTCCTCAGCTGAGTTGGCATGGTTTCTTCATAGGAGTGGAGTTTCCATCTCTTTTAAGGGGTAAATCACCTACATACAAATAATCTCCAAGGACAAGTGGAACTACATTATTCAAACCTAAATGCTAGTAAATAATGCATATGCCTCCATTTATGTGAGAATATTGAGGGTTGGAAATGGTGAATTTCCACCGTCAACATTATCCATAGGTATGAAGTAAGCATAAGGGATATTCCAAACCATACCTTGAACTTGTGAACTCTGTGAAGTGTCTATCATGCTATCTTGGGTAGTTGAGGAATGGAACAGCCATGAATCAAATCACTCCTGCTCATCATGCTAAGTAACTTGGGGTTTTGCGATAAATTTTCAAAACAAACCTTGCTTAGCTCCTCATTTGATTCTCTCAGATCGCTCAATGTGTATATGTCCTCACCAAGGCATTAGATTGCCTTTCTTCACCCAACTTCTAATGATGGCTATATGTGGAGCTCAGGGTAGGATAAGGATAAGGCATACTTGTACCACATATATTGCAAAGTCAAAGACTGGATCGAAAGAGAAAATCAAATCATGCCATCAGATCAAGATGTGCACGTGGATATGGTGAGTATGGTAAGGTGGATACTAGGCCCGGAATGGGTGCTAGATATTACCATACATATATGCTGAAAGCTGAGGTTGATGGTAAGGTGGACACTAGACCTAGAATGGACACTAGTTATTACCATCAAAATTATGGAACTCCTTTTTGCATGATGTCATCTCTCCCCTATTTCTCCTTTATTTTGGACATGGGCCATTCTTTCCTTTCTTTTTTTTCATCATGCCTTGAGCATGTATCTCTCTTTTTTTTCATAGCCCATGTCTCTTTTTGAAGGACACTTTCGGAGAGAGATGTCACACCACATATGGAGCATTATTTTTATGAAATGGATAAAGGGTACAATGCTAACTTCCAGTGCAGAAGCATAGCAAGGGGAAGTAAGTGGTGTGCGCATGAATCTTGATCATGAAGGTAATGAAAAGAATTCTCACAAGGGTCATGGGATTTGACAAAGCTCAATGCAATGACAAGCAGCATATGAGTAGAAGGTTGTCAACTATATCATATGGCTCTAGTAGGACGGTGGCATATCAAAGAGGAGCTTTGCAAAGGGTTTTTATGATTTTCAAATAAAATTCCCAAGCACTCAAACATTCAGAGCGAAGATCATATCATCAAACCATATCACAAACACCAACTACTTAGATAAGCATGAGTTCCCTAATGATATTTGTTCACAAGCATCAAGATGATGAGTAAGGAATAAAACATATGCAAACCAACCACAGGAATCATGTAGAGCAAGTATAGCACCAACCACTGAGTTTGATATAAAGGATATGAATTGAAATTCAATCAAACTCATGGATAACGGAGAGCGAGATAGAGGGTGCACATACCATCGCTTCTAAAGGATAAGAGGTGAAGGAGGACTAGTGATGATTCGGCTTACCATAAGGCAGCCGCCTCACTCTAGATTACCTTGCTCTTGTCATGAAGGCGTAGTCGATGTTGTGCAGTGCCTGTGTGGGGGTTCTCGAGTGGATATGGCGATGATGAGCTTGAGAGAACTCCCTCACACTGGTGGTTGATCCTGGTGCCGTTCTTCAAACAAAAAGTGGAAACAAAAGAGGGACTTTACTGGTTCAAGAACCATAGAGCCTTTATTCAAATTCAAATATTTTTGGGTTTTTATTTTATTTTATTTTATTGTCACCATGTCATTTGCTCGAAAGGGTTAGATCAACATTACATTTCATACACAAAGGGTAATATACTTACCTTGGACCTTTGAGAGGTCATATGTACCACCTTTGCATGATGTGCAACATGAATCTGACACCTCATCTTACCTTCCCATTTGAATTTAGCTCAATGACTTACCCATTCAAATTTGACAATTCTCTGCAGGCGTTAGTCAGCATATATGCAACCACGATCTATGAAAATATAACTCTAAAGTTCATCAATCAAAACTCGACACCATGTCTTGTTTTGACTGAAGAAGACAGTTTTAACCTAAGCACCATGCTCAATTTAAAACAGTCTATGAATGCATGTATACTCAAACATTCAAACCAAAGCATATGAACGAAGATAAAGGGGGCATGAAAGCATGATCAAGCTATCATCAACAAGGGACATAAGCATGAGCATAAGACGGTGAACCTCGGGAACCTCCCGGAAGGGCTTTGTTTAATGTCAAAAGCAGGACTTACCAAGCTAGTGGGCAAGATGCAAGAGCTGACATCATCGCCACACCAGGATAAGATTTGGTAGAGGAGGAACTTTACTCAGGATGCTCACATACCTCCCCCACACTTGAAGTTTGCATTGCTAGGCAACAAAACTCAAGTGTCTGGAGATCAAGCTTCCTTTTGTAAATGTTCCCTCACCAAAACTTACCTAGGTGTTGCGGCTGATGTGGCTCACATGTTCGTCGGCATCACCAATCCATCTTTCTTTTCAATCTCCACCTAAAAGGTTAGTGACCAAAAATACCCGAAGGACAACTTATCCTAAAAACATGTTCTTGCTTTTATTCGAAAAGGGAAATAAAACCTATGCTAATCTAGGCTATCTCCTGGGAGTGCTTTGTTTATTTAAGGTCATAAGCTCGACCATGGGAACTCATCTTGCAGCTATCGTTGGTGGTGTCGTTCCCGTCTCACCACCAATCCTTGATGTATCAGTGAAGCTTCAGCTGCAAGGTTAGTGCCACAGTGCACACACGAAATTTGATATGCTTATGATAGACATATGCATCTACAATCAACATTCCAAACAGTTTGCAACAGAGGACCAGAAGGTGGTTGTAGCCCTCGTATGTGCTCAGCGCACTAATCATGGCTGACTCTAGAGGGACATGATGCGAGCATGGTCTGTATGGTTAATCAAGAATGAAGCTACCATGCTCGTGTGTGGAAGCCTTTCCTCCGGACTCCAGAGTCAGTGCCTCAAAAGGTTCCATGGCCCATGAATTCTCCATCTCAAGAGAGTCATCATGGAAGCTTGATGTTGACTCTCGATCATGATCGAAAGCAACATGATCCGGGCCAGCAGGAAGAGGCTGAAACTCGGTCGAGGGTGATGACGATCGTTGTCCTTCACAATGGTGAGGAGAGTCTTCCGAGTCGTACTCATGAGGAGTAGAAAGTTCTATGCCCTCAATGAGAACAGGCTCGGATGACATGAATGGAGGTATACGTGTCGTCTTCTCGAGCCGGTTTTGCTGGGGAAGAGGCTTCACCATAGGATGTCCCAAACAAGGGGTAGCAGTGGCAGAACTGGTTTCCCCAATATTACCATCTAGGCTCCCTATGGATTCCTCAAAGAATTTATCTAGCCGGAGCGTAGGAGTAGATCAGGATCGAGGATATCGAAGATGTGAAAGTCTAACCTAGCTTCGATCCTGTCTATGATGAGCGGCACAGCACTTGTGATCCCACGACATTCAAGAACGTGCCCAAAGGGACAAGTCTCGAGGAGCATGTCGGATGGTGCTAGCAGAACTTCTCCTAAAAGAGTTTCCGCTAAGTGCCATGGCATGATGTTGACCTGCATGATGGGGTCACAATGGGCCTCTACGGCAATCCCTCTAACAGACCAAGGAATAACCAGAGAGGGTGTACTATCCCAAAATGCTTCAGAAAAGCATATCACTCCATCTGGCCATTCCTTCTTCATGGCCTCCTTAGGAAATGCTTCGTCAGGAAGATCGGGAGGTGAAGGAGATACCGTAGGTCTAGGGAAAGGTTCTGTCAGAGGATGTCTAGATGGTTCAGCATGGACAGAAACGGTTTCCCTAAGCTCTTCTTCTGGGTTTCCTTGAGATTTAGCCAGAAGTTTTTCTAAGGGGAAACCTAGAAGGAGATCGAAATCCACGATGTCATAGATGTGGAAATCTAATCACACCTCTACGTCATCAATGGTGATCGGCACGTCCCTAGCAATCCCTCAACATGGAAAAACACAGCGCCACTTGGGACTATGGAAAAGTCTATCAGTCGTGATCAAGGGCATGTTACCCACTAGAGTATCCAAAAGGGTCTCTGGTATGATTCAAGCCCCAACAGTAGGGTCATGGACAGCATCTATGGTGTTTCCTCTCATGGAACAGTGGATGATCGTAGAAGTCGAGCTAACCCGAATTGTTTCAGATGTATGCTTCTGAGGTGACCAATCAACTATTGTCCCATGATTGCAAACTTCATCGAGGACCTCATAAAGGTCCAACGATGCTGTAGGCTTCTCGTGCCAAGAGTGATCTGAGGTATTTCTGATGTTTTGAGAAGGATCATCCTCAAATCGGGAAGAGAACTCCGAGGGTTGAATTTCTTCTTCCTTCGATGTTCGTGATTCGGGAGAGGGCTAAACAGAGGAATCAAGGAATTCAGAGAATGAAAGCTCAGATTCGACTATTGAGAGACTCTCATGGACCAACTCAGACTCCAGATTGGGTTCATTGTAAACGATATGGGAAGAATAGGTTTCTAAGAGGAATTCTAGGATCTCTCTTCTTTCCACTAGAGTTTGGTCTTTGAACGAACCTCCAGCTAAAAGGTGGAGCTCTTGTGCAGATTCCATGTCTATACGAGTATAGAAGGTATACATCGCTATATCATCAGGTATAGACATGTCTGAGCTAGATGTCATAAGACGTAGGAACCTAGCCCAAGCTGCACCTATGGACTCACCCTCTAATTGCTCAAAGTCAAGGAGTTCACACGGCAAGAGCTCTATGCGTTCATAAAGGGAGAACGAGTCACAAAAGTTTTCTCGTAGTTTTCGCCAATTATTCACATGCTCTGTTGTGTGGGTATACCATTGCTCCGCTCTATCTACGAGAGAGAAAGGGAGCAACTTCCACCTCAAAGTTTCCTGTGTCATGCCTGGAATTACCAAGCACGAACACAAGTCCTCGAACTCCTCTAAATGAACATTAGGATCATCACTAATCGCTCTAGAGAAAGGTCGATTCCAAACCATGGCTATAAAGCCGGGACGAAGGTCGCAGCAAGATGAGGAAGTTGATGGTTGCTCTAAGACGAACTCGCCCCTAGGGGTAGAGAGGCTTTGACAGGAAGGCATCTCAAAGGGTAGCGAGTGGTAAAGGTAGAAGAAAAGAAACAAAAAGGATAACTGATGGCTAACGGGGGTGAAGGTAGAAGAAAACGAAATAGGTAACTATGAGGACCACTAGGTTCGAAGATAGATACAGCAACCGTTCCCCGGCAACAGCGCCAAAAATGCTTGTTGGCGTTTCTTAACGTCACCACTAGTTGTACACCTAGAGGGAGCGTATAAGAGCAACCGGGTATACCGTAAGCACACGGAAATACCGCTGTAGCACTTCCACAAGGAAGGAGAGTATTCCAAGGGTATCGAATCTAAGGAACAGTGTGTACTATCTCCTACTCTAGTATAGATGATCCAAGGACACAACACTGATTGATAGGATAGGTAGAAAGGATCTGCCTCGACCGAGCGTAGAGTCTAGTTCTAGTCTCTCAGGTATAACACTCACTTCGGGCACCAGGCACATCCTAGGCTAATGTGCTGGAGCGAGCCCAACTCGGTACGCGACGTAGAGGGTTGACAAAGGGTCCAACAGGCTGTCACCACTGCGGCCTACCTCTATGTTACGATCATACGTGGTCTTCGAAGGATAGCTTATGATCCAGACACTGCGTCTACACCACTTACTAATACTACGAATCCGCGAGGGAGATACTGGCACTAGCACAAGGTATGCTCTATCACTCATGCAAGATCATGAATGCACTTTAATCTAACTAGAGACATGCAGGAGCTTCACTTTACTCTAATAGACAAGCTGGCAAACTAGATGCAAACTTATGATCTAAGTCTACTAGATCGAAAGGGTTGTGTTCGGAGAACACAAGCCTCTAAACCAAGAACAAACGAAGAACACAAGAACAAAACAACTAAGCATGCATACGACTTTAGTCTAATTAGGAAATGTCGAAATACTCACTTTAGTCTAGTTGAAGAACAAAGGCACCGCTGAGGATCGTTCTTGAGGAAGATGTCATGAAGAACATGACATGTCCTCAAGCCTCCCACCACACTTCCTAGCACTAATCCTATACAAAGAGCTCTCCTCTCCTAAAGAGAGAGGCTCCAAGCCAAAATGAAGAGGAGGAGGAGGAGTGTGTGTCTCAAATGGGAGCCCCTCCCCTCCTATTTATAGAGTTGGGAGAGGCTTGCTTCGGGGCTCCAAGTGCTCCAAAACACCCGGGATTGCATCCAGGGACCAATCAGGGGCTGCCATGTGGAAGGCCAGGATCAACCGAACCAAAGGCGGTTCGACCGATCCACGGTTCGGCCGAAACCACGGGGCCACGTGGCTCCCTGTGCTTCTTCGTGGTGGCTGACTGGTGGGCCCTGATGCTTGTCCTCCGTGCATGCTAAGTTTCCCGACGGTTTTGGGGGATAAGTGGGCCCTTGAATCCATGTGATGTCCATGTGGCGCTTCGTGATTCGTCGGGCTTGCCTCTCTTGGATTGATGACGTCAGTGATCCAGGGGAATTCTAGGTGGCATCCCCTCATTGGCTGGTCTTGAAGTGCTTGGATCAAAGACTTGTTCTTTTACTCCTCTTTCTAGTGCTATTCACCTGTATTTGCATAATCACCAACACTTGTGGAAATGATTAGTTTAAGACCTGTTCTAGTGTTGATAATCATTTTCCATGCCAAAAGGTACAAGTTTGACAGGTAAGAAGTGAGTGAAAATCAGCCGTCAACATGGTGCAACCTCCAGCATATCCGTACCCTCTAGGTTACGCACCATCCATGTTGCATGCAACACCGTCTCGCAGGTGCAGGCAGCACTGATAGTGCGTAACCGAACGGGTGTAGGTTACTCACAGGATCGACAGGACCGGATGCAGCAGGGATGGTGCGTAACCCTCGGCTGGGTGCAGGTTACTGACCTTGGACAGCAGCGAACAGCGGCTGCTGAGAGGGGGGGATGGGGAGACAACACCCTGGATGCCGGCTTCTTGGCAACGCACACCGAAGGCCCCAAAACAGATCAACTTTATATGGCACTCCCTCCATTCTCTTTTGATAGGAATACTCCGTATTTCCAAAAAGATTTTTACAAATGATAGTCCTATTTGCCATTGGTGTGGGCCGTGGTAATAAATGGCACAGATAACAATGAGTATCACGAGTAGAATGCCATTTGACAGAACAGAAGTTTAAGATTACTGGCTGCATGGTGCAATACTAGCTGGGTTACGCACGGGGTCTGTTACGCAAATCGGTCGTGTCGATCCTGCGCGTCACCTGCATCCGGTCGTGTCGGTTCTGCGCATCACCTCAGCTCGGTTATGCATGGTTCGGCTACGCACCATCCGTTCTGCATGGCGCGTGCAACACCAACTGGGTCGGGTCGATTCAGCGCGTACGCACCGTCTGTGCTGCTTGATGCAACACCACCGGCTCCAGATGTATGCGTAACCTGAACCCGCTCGTACCCGCACGGATTCAGTTACGCACCTTGATGCTGCAACACCGACTGGGTGGTGCCGATTCGGCGCGTAACCTGCATCCGGTCGTGTTCATCCTACGCGTCACCTGCACTGCACCAGCTTCGGTTACGCACGATTCGGCTACGCACCATCCGTTCTTCATGGCGCGGCGTGTAACATAAGAAATCGGCTGCAGTTGTACTCCGTATGCGTAACCTACACCCACTAAGTTATGCACCATCAGTGCTGCTGCATGCATAGGGCAACTACGACTGGGTAATGCACAGACTCGGTTACACACCATTCAGGCAACACCGACTCGCAGGTGCAGGCAGCACTGATAGTGCGTAACCGAGCAGGGGTATGTTACTCGCAGGATCGACAGGACCGGATGCAGCAGGGATGGTTACGCCGAATCGGTGATCAGCTGGGTGCAGGTTACGCCGGTCTGGGTTATTTGCAATTTTATTTGTACTAGGATCATGCCCGTGCGTTGCTACGGACAACAGAAGATATATAGTGACGTCCATGTATAGCTTAAAAATGAACCATTGAAGAACACTACATTAAGAGCTGTAAAGTTTGCAAAATCTTGCGAATTCAAAGCAAAGATACATATATATTTGTAGATCAAAGCTGTTGACAATGGGCATATCCATTTCACTTGGCTCAGTTAATGTACAATTAGAGTACAATGAAAAAATTTAGCAAGTTAGAATATCAGCACAGACCAGCCAGCCATATGCAAGTTTATCATGAATTCAAAGACAACAAATCACCGAGAGTAAGCTTTTCTTTTTATGTTTATGGAATTCCATCAGGTTGACAAGATGGTAGCTCGTGCTTGGTCAATACTACAAAACTGAATATATTATCAGCAGCTAGAATTGCAGTTTTTGCATGGAAGAGAGGTGGTGATGCCAGCCTTGGCACTGCTAACTATCTGTTGCTCCATCACCTCATGAATCGCTGTAATAATCTTGAAAATGTAATAATATTTTACAATGAGAAAATAGTAGGGAAATGAGTTCTTCTTACAACTAACCATAATAATACTTGACACTGAAACTATTTACCATCAATTGTTTGTTTTATTCTCCATTGCCAGACACTCGGAGTGCTCACCCTGATGCGGCATGTGGAACTATGTATTGAAGCACGACACTAGTAAACAACCATGGTCTAAAAAAAGTAAATAGCCATGATCATGAAAAAAATTAAACCAATCAAATGGGAGTGTGATGGCACATCTATTAAATGGCCAAATTAGGTCTGAATATTTGCCACAGTAGACGTCTATTCATTTTTTGTCAAAGAATTAGAGAGCATTATATCATAATAACTGGTTAGATTATAAACTAAAAAGTTAAGAAATGCCATCTAAATGTACAAAGGTCCTTTGTACTATCGCAGGGACAGGCAAACGGATATCCGAAGACGTGATTAGCTACGAGTTGATGAAGAAACAATCAGTTACACAATGGCAAAGGACCATCAGGAAGGAACCTCTACCAGCAAAAACATCATAACATATTCAAAAATAGAACATCATTATTATTCTAGATCTGTCAAGATTGTAGCATTTTGGTTTAACAGATAATTTAGAAGCATTACCAAAATTTTATTAATTTTTAATCCAACCCATCAAACTATTAGTGACAAATATGTTTAGAAATAGAATTTGCAAGCAGTAAAATGTAGCATGATACAAAAATTCTATGCTGAGGTAGACAAATAACAATGTACTACTATGCTATCATGTCAACCTAACACTATCCAAAAAACATTTTCCAGGATGTCGTTTATAACTGAAAAAACTGCAATATTGCTCTGCAATGGACAAGAACATTGCAGCCTAGATATTGCAAAGTCAAAATAAATATGCAGGTCTTTTGTGACACAAGATTTAGAAGATGGTAGTGGTGGACTGGCAGTTATCGTTCATAGCTGCCGTCGGCTATCGATACAGTAACAGTAGTAGAGTCACTAGAGTGAGATTGCAAGCAATTACTAATGCATAAGAAATACATGTTGCTTCAGCCCTGAAATACATACGAGTACTTAATAAGACGGTGACCAAGCAAGTAGAAGCTAGTAGCTCGCTACATACGTACTGAGATCACCGGTAGTCCGGCACAACCCTCTCTACTTCATTTCGTCGTAGTCTCCGGCATGCAGCATGTGCACTCCTCCCTCAGTCCCTCGCTCTGAGCATCGTCACGAACCATCTCGCGCCATTGATCCTGGTCGATGTCGCCGGCAGTGCTGATTCCCAGAAGCGCGACGCTAGGGTCAAAGCCATCAATCAGACGGCTCTTGTAGCAGGCCATGATGTATTCCGCCGTGGCAACCGCACTGGTGCGTCTGTCCTCCTTCGAGCAGGCCGTCAGGTAGTCCGAAAATTAGTCCAGGACTTCGGCGAGACGGTCAAATGCATAGGCATAATGCTGCACTATTTCCTCCAGCGGCTTGTTGATAGTGCCTAGATCTAGGTCATGAAGCAGAGCGTTGATCTTGATGAAGGCGGGCTGCATGATCCTTACGGCCCATCACGCGTCACGGGCAGCGCTTTCATTGATCAGAGCTACCACAACCACGGGCACGGCTTCATCGCTAACTGGTGCGCGTTCCGGAGTGGGCTCACCCACGGAGCTCATGGCGCGGGGTGGCTCAACAATGGTCACGGCTTCATCGCCAACCGGTGCGCGTTGCGCAGAGGGCACACCCACGGAGCTCATGGCGCGCGGTGGCTCAACCACGGGCATGGCTTCATCGCCACCCTGTGCGCATTTCGAAGAGGGCTCGCCGACGGAGCTCAGGGCGCGCGGTGCCTACTAAGAGGGTGAATATTGATGCAGGTGCGTGAGGATCTGAGGCTTGGAGAAGGAAGGGTAGCCGATATGATGGCGAAGGTGAAGTGAACCTTTCGCGATGTAGTAGTTATATATACGTAGGAGTCGAAAGCCAGGGGTTATCTGGGGTGGTGTGTTTAGCAGTTCGCCTCCCCGGCCCCACCACGTCTTGGAATACGCGCAGGCAAACGGAAGACGCTTCACACTTAAAACAGGGTCGGGCCGCTTCAGATTCAACGTGACACGTTCAGACCGGGGTGGTGGTGGTGTGTGTGGGGCCATGGGGGGCTCCTAAGGCCGGTACTCCCTAGATGCCCGTGAGTAATCAATCCCTCTGGAACCGAAACGCCAGTTGTAATCGCCAAACCCATCTAGATCTTCTTCCCCGCTCTTGTCATGACTCTTTCTTCTTCTTCTTCTTCTTCTTCTTCTTCTTCTTCTTCTTTTTCTTCTTGATATGACTCTGCCTTCCCGCATCCCTGGAAGCCACCCAAACTCTTAGTTTGACACAGGATACTCCACTTTGCTAATCTATTACATATATTTCTTCTTGTGTTCATCGCACTACCAAAAGAACCTTGATCTAAAATAATCCAACTTTTGTAGCACTCTCCTTTAGGAATTCTAGAAAAAGACATCATATACATTAGCAGGCTAGAAAGAACTGAGTTTATTAAAACTAGTCTCCCTCCTACAGACGGGACGAGACAGGCCTGCAGGCGCCTCCGCTCCCCTCCCGTCGTGTCGTCCATAGCCACAGAGGCGCCCGCCCCGACCCGCTGGGTTACGCACAATCCACGATGCACATGCGCTGCTTCAGCCTAGGTTATGCGGCTTGGTGCCATTTGTAGGTTGGGATCAGTCTGCTCGGTTGGTTCACAGATCATTTTAAATTGAGTAAAATGCACCGGTAGTCCATTAACTTGTAGCATTGTGTCATATAGGTCCACTAACTCTCAAATTGCAGTTTTGGGTCCATTAACTTGTTAAGTGGTTCATCAGAGGTCCATACCGGTTGATTTGGGTGTTAGATCTGATGTGGCATAGCCAACTAGGCATCGATGTGGATCTGGTGGCGCCGGAAAGGAGGTATATTTTTGCAGTTCAGCCCCTGGTTTTTCTCTATTCCATTCTTTCCCCACCCTTCTCTTTTGTTCGACTTCCTCGAGGCGGTGCGAGGCGGAGGGGCGACGGAGGCCGCACTGCGCTTCGGGGTGATCGACAGCGAGTTGTGGCGGCACTTCAAGATCCCACAAGCCACCACCGGTTGCAAGTTCGTGGATTCCCGTGTCAATTACGGTGAATCACAGCAAAAACCAAATCAAAACATCGCTCC
This sequence comes from Cenchrus fungigraminus, assembly GCA_036936925.1. NCBI lineage: Eukaryota > Viridiplantae > Streptophyta > Magnoliopsida > Poales > Poaceae > Cenchrus > Cenchrus fungigraminus. The sequence goes on along the minus strand of CM072775.1, from coordinate 6,228,793 downwards.
CCACAAATCGAAGTACCAAATCGAACCCTTACTGACCTTGTAGTTGAGGCAACAGTAGAAGATTTGCCCTAGGCTCCATGGCTTCTTCGATGTGCGCTTCCAAATCCTTCTCCTTCCACAATCCGTGCACCAGATGAGGGGGAGACCATCTGGGAACCGTTGACTAGAGGCCGATGCGGAGGATTCCATCCCGCGCTCAGGGGAACGAAGGAGAGGCGGCTGCCTAGCACCCGTATAGGACTCAGCACCAAGGTCAACGAGACTGATTAGGGAAGGAGTGGGGAAAGAATGGAATAGAGAAGAACCAGAGGCTGAACTGCAAAAATATACCTCCCTTCTGGCGCTAAATTTCCCGCCAGAACCACATCGATGCCTAGTTGGCTATGCCATGTCAGATCTAACACCCAAATCAATAGGTATGGACCTCTGATGAACCACTTAACAAGTTAATGGACCCAAAACTGCAATTTGAGAGTTAGTGGACCTATATGACACAATGCTACAAGTTAATGGACTACCGGTGCATTTTACTCTTTTAAATTCCTCTCTCTCTCTCTCTCTCTCTCTCTCTCTCTCTCTCAGACACACACAAACAAATTATATACATTGGCAGGCTAGAACAAACTGAGTTTATTAAAACTAGTCTCCCTCCTACATAAAGTAGTTTGCTCTTCCAACTACTTCCACATTCCTCCAATCTTTATTCGAAATCTTGTGGTAGTGCATCTGAATGCCCAAGTATTTATAAAAGGAAAAACACCGAGAACGTGTGTTAACTGATGGTGTGTAACCGAGAACATGAGCACCATCCACGCATGGATGTTGTGTAACCGAGTGGGTGCAGGTAACGCGTCACCTCAGCTCGGTTACGCATGGTTCGGCTACTCACCATCCGTTCTGCACGGTGCGTGCAACACCGACTGGGTCGTGTCAAATCAGCGCGTACCCTGAGAAGGTTACGCACCATCACAAAATTTGTGAAAAATTACCATATAGCAATTGTAAATCGAAGATTAGGAGGACTAAACATGATTTAATTGTAAAACTAATTACACAGATGGATGGAAAATAGCTAGACAAATCTATTAGGAGTATCCGAGGTCTTGTAATCTTGTATATGTGACGAGTTAGCTAAAAAAAGAAGAATTTTATCAAAACTCGGATCCAACAGACTTGTATTTTACTCAGCTAGCTATCTTGTTTTCTATTTAGAGGAGCTGTTGGATTTCATCATCTTTCATTTTACATAATACAGTTAAATTAGGATTTTAGCTACTCATATAAACAAGAGCTCTTGGAGATGATTGCTTAGTGTAGCATGACAGGGCAGGCTTCGCTTCGAGTTCGAGGAGAAGCAAACTGCGGTGATGGCAGGCCGCTATGGGCCCGCAAGCACCGCGTGGCCGTGAAGCACCATCATTATTATGATGGACAACGCGATGGGGTGCCACGCGCTGCTTCATCCTGGGTTACGCGGCTTGCTGCAAAGACAAGGGTTACGCACGATCCCTGTGTCATGTCGTGTCGTGTCGTGTCGTGTGTACAGCCTTGATGGGATGGGACGGGCCTGCAGGCGCCTCCGCTCCCCTCTCGTCGTGTTGTCCACAGCCACAGGGGCGCCCGCCCTAACCCGTTGGGTTACGCATAATCCAGGACGCACACGCGCTGCTTCAGCCGAGGTTACGCGGCTTGCTGCCATTTGTACGTTGGGATCAGTCTGCTCGGTTTGTTCACAGATCATTTTAAATTCCTCTCTCTCTCTCTAAGACACACACACACATTATATAAAAAAAGGAAAAGGAAAAGCCAAGGCCCCATTCTCCGTGCCTTTTAAAACCACTATCTTAATTTAGATTGTCGAAACCCACAAGTTTTTTATTTTTAATAGGTGAGGCAGATTCATTCTGTAAGTGTGCCTGTTCCCCCTTCGTCTTCCTCTTCAATTCCGTGTTCATGGCATTGCTGGTCTGGACTAATTTTGCCTGATTCTAGCGCGTTCTGCTGCTGCTATTCTTGTTTACGGCCGCGGCTTTCCTCCAGTGCTGGTTTATTCAAAGGCGACGAGGTTGAGATCGTCTTCGGTGAGTTCTTTTTGTTAATCATCTATACGGCATTTAAGAGTTTACAAGCTGAGCCGCCATAGTGACCGATGGTGCAACGGCGGCGGCAGTCGCCGTGATTGCCACTCGCAGCGGGCAGTGGTATAGGCTGGCGGAGGTGGGCCGATGTTGTGCATTGCTACTGGACGGAAGAAGGGACGGTAAAGAGAAACAGTAGGCGGGGGGCCACGATAGTCTTGAATCCTTTGGGATTATATTCTACACTCGATTTTAAGCGATTCTGTTATTTAGAGTTGACTGTTGTGCATATTTCCTGCTTAGCTTGGCATATTATTTAGAGTAGACTTCATTTCATAGTAATTTCGTTTGATTGGAAGATAATTATTTTATCATAACTTATCGTTAAATAATTGAGCCTAAGAATATACGGAGTAATCCGTTAGATCATAACAAATACTCCTGGTATAAGAACATGGGATTTTCTGACACTGGAACCACGAACCTGACTTTCATTTGTACTCTGATCATACGTATGGTTTAGTTTTTTTCTGGTCTGGAAAATATTATGCACCCTAATACTATTCTAATTTCAATTGTACATATGAAAGTGCCACACATGGTAATTTGAACTATTTAACCATGCCTAGAGGCTGAAAAGTGACGACCACCATAGTCATGTTCGATGCTGGTGCGGGCGAAGGACTCGTGCACTATGCCGCTAGTGCAATGAACAATAGCCAAACCTTGAGCACAGGGAACCTAGAGGCACCTGCAGCAGAAGCTACCAGCATTTCTCAGAGCAGTTTAGTACTGAAGCATAAGTTACAGGAACTAGAATCAAAATTAAAGGACAAATTTACTCAGGAGATGCAAGAGTTAAGGGATGATCTCCATGATTTGCAGTCTCTGTGCACGGTTTTGGCCGTCAATGAATTTAACAAAAATACCAAGTTGCAGGAGCTTCGGAAAGAGTTACTCAAGGTAAGAAATCATCCTTGTGCTGCAATTGACTGTGAATATACTTTTAGTACATTTCAGCTGCTGGTGATATAGTATCATGTTGTTGTTTCTTGCGAAGTATCAAAAATTAATTGATGTGGTGTTTTGTCTTTCTATGAGTGACCACGGACATTACATTTTGTGCTCATTTAATAGTCAGTCTCTATCAACAAAATGAACATGTTTTCATGTAATATTGTTTGCAAAAGAATGTTGTCACGTAATCACCTTATACTTTCAAATTTCATAGAATGTTGCCATGGAATCATCGTAGTTTTTCTAATTTCATTTTTTTCACCTTAGAAATTTGTTTTAAAAAATTGCTGCACCAACACACGGGGTATCAACTAGTTAATACACATGATCTGCAGGGATTGCCGGATGGCAGAACTGGCTGAGCCAACATAGGTGTCAAGAGGATGGGCGTCGTTGATCACAAGGCGATCGCAGACACTGGTGGGTTATAGGATTACTAAGCAGCACTTATCTGTTCAAAATGGGAGGCTGAGATATCAGATCCAAATTAGCAACCTTTTAGGGTTGACATGGTTGACGGCAGAGAGATGGTGTGCACCTTTTTATTGATTATTTTCATTTATTACTGACGGATTATGTTCTGTGAGTTTTCATGTCCATCCAGTCTAATCGTGGGGCAAGTGATCTTTTGCAGGATGTTATTGACGAAGCCGATAGTAAGCTCCAGGAGCTAAGAGGAGAGTATAGTCAAGAGATCTTTGCCTTGGTAACAAAGGCCCTGCTTGAGGTTAACGAGCACAATGAGAGTGGCCGCTACCCAGTACAATTGTTGTGGAACTACAAGGAGGACCGGGAAGCAACCCTGAAGGAAGCTATCCAGTTCGTCATGAGACAATCACATAGGCTCAAGAGGAAGCGTAGTTAATTATAATAACTGCGCCCATTCGGTTATACGGTACGCTGCCATGTAAATATCCAATGCAAATTGGGTTACTACTCATTAGAGCAACTCCAAGAGAGTAGCCAAATCTCACTCTTCATATTTCAATTTCGCTAATCATTTAGCTAAGATTTCCACTCTATATTTCAGTACAATCAAACAGACTAGCCAAATCGACTCTGCATATACTTTTAAAATAATATTCAAATATTTTAATTTTTGTTTTGCTTTGTCCATTCGGCAGTAGCAACTCGCTCCCGGCCACACAAAACGCCGAACACTTTGTGTTCGTGATTGAGCTTGCTGTTGCTCAAGCCTGCTGCCGATGTTCGCTCATCACCTACAAAACAACAAGTGCACACACAGAAAACAATCAGCTTGCAACTGCTGCTCTGTAGCTGCTGATGCAGCTTGCTCTGTTGAAAATGTCCATCGTTGCTCAAGCCATGGACTCCCTGCCTGCAGAAGAAAGACGCAGAGCTTGTTGTCGACTTCCTCACATGGTGCCTGCTGGCTTCTACCGCCGCGAGTCCTACGGGTCGCTGGCCGACGCGCACTGGCCTGCGAGGACCCGGCGCATCGAGCTCCTCACCATCCCCTGCATCGATCTCTTGGTGCCCAGTCTCGAGAATAGCCGCCCTTGTCGTAGGTACTGCTGCTCGCCGTCGGGAGCCCGCGCCACCCTTGGTCGGAATGTGATTCAAAACTGACAGTTGCCATGCAAAATTGTCTCATTTCAGAGGAGGATTATTAGGAACTCCTGGATATGATCTTCAAGTTCCAAAAAAAACGTGTGAGGAGCCGTGGATCACACATGTGACATATAACTTTTCCTATGGGTCTGTCTACCCCTCACCCGTGTGATTTGGGGGCTTCTGTCACATGTGTGATTTGAGCCCTCAAATCACACGAATCTGGTGTGGGTCTTAATCTTTGTGATTTGGGGGCTTCCATCACACAGATTTTGGAAAAACCCAAATCACACAGATTTGGGAAAACTATCACACAGAAACAAAAAATCTGTGTGATTTTTGGCAGTCTGTCACACAAATTCTAATAATACAAAACACATTTCAGAAAATACCAAATCACATTTTCACAGAAAAAACCCAAAAATTACACAGATAAACACAAAATTCATGTCGAAAAAACTTACACCTATGAACTCAACAAATAACATATACTGATTATATAAATTACACCGGTCTAATTGTGGTAAAAAGAAACAGCCAGCAATGTATATTAATTAGTAACATAAACCTAGATCAAGCAGAGTAAAGTAAAAACAGGAGAATGGTATATTGATCATAGTACAATTTGTAAACATCAGTCCCCTGAATGATAAGTTATGCTATAATAGGTGCATATGTATACTACAATGCACTAAAAAATCATTTCATAGAAAATTTATAACACACAGATAGAAAGATGCATGAACACTACAATGCCATCCATCAGATCTAATAAAAAATTGTTGTAAAAATTAATGAAACACTCTGACTGCAAAATAACACAAAAACCACCAGAATATACTAAAAATAATGAAATTCACTATGGCTGCAGGTTAACACAAAAACAAAGATGGAACAGTGCAACTAGATCCAGATACACTACAACCGAAACAGAAAGTGTACTTTGTACATAATTAAATGAATATGAGTTAACAACTAACCCAAAAGTGAGGTATACTGATCATAAATCCAAAAATACCTAATGCAAAATTAAATCCCCCTAATGACACATTTAAATCCCTCAAATGACAGATTTAGCAAATAACCCCAAAGTACCAAATGACATATTGAACAAAAGATGGCAAATATCAAATTCAACAAATGCCACAAACAACATATCCAGATAGACAGTTTGACTCTGATAGATTGCCTTGGCCCTAAGATAGTTTGACAAAATCATGTAACACTCGTGACCTTGGGTCATAATAATTTTTAAAAAACCAAACAAATGAAAAAAATAACAGTTCATGCGAGCCATGGAAACATCTGACACACCCATCCCTAACAGTTCATGCGGAGGAAGAGGTTTATGCTCATGTCGGTCGTGCCGGAGAAATCGTCTTGTGTCCCTCATCTTGGCAAGCAAGGCGCACCGGACGGCAATGCGATGCCGACGACACAGAGTTCCGACGGCAGATCAACGGTGGCTTCCGATGGCAAACCACAATCGACGACGACGTCAAGGAAGCGGCCTCCTAGTCCTAGCGAAGAAAAGGTAGCACCTCCGACAGGCAGCGCCGCCCATCCTCAGAGGCGGCGGCCCAACAACTTCAACTCCGGCGGCCCATTGTCATCGTCTACTCCGGAGGTATGTAATCTAACACAACATCCAGATTCCATACGATGCACTACCTACCCCTGCACGGCGCGCACTTATTGATTACTCTCTCTCCATGACCAGATACCAATCAGTTCTACTTCTACCATTTCTTCGAAGCGCTCGAGCCTATGCATTCTAGGCACGCCGAAACGACTGGCGAATGTCCTTGGGCTACTTTCAACAGCAAGAAAGAAAAAGCTAGAGTCTATCAAGTTCGACTTCTTGATACACATCAAACCAATCACCATAGATGGTCCATTGCTGATGTCGCTTGTCAACACGTACGATCCGGATCAAGCAGGTTTCAAGCTTGGTAGCGAGCTGGTCCAGTTGACGCCATCAGATGTGAAGGACATCATGGGTATACCAATCGAGGGAAAAGAGGTCAATATGACTAGTTGTGGTCGAGAAAAAACAAGGTCGTCACTAACATTGTCTGAGGTTGAAAATAGACTGAACCAAAAGGACGGGCCTGCCGATTATTCGTTTCTTCGAGATTTCTTCATGTTTTGCCACAAGGTTTTATTTGACCCTGATACCAACCCAGCTATTCCAGCAAAAGTCCAGCGGCTAGTCGAGAATGTTGGTGACTTGCATTTGATGAACTGGGGTGTTTATACTCTTAAGAATCTACAAGATGGTCTGGCTGCTTACAAAAGGCAAGGGAATAATCCGACACCTGGTAGTACTCCTAAAGGCAGCCTGATCTTGTTGCATGTAATTAATTTCCATTTCATTTCCAGTTTCAGGACTAGTATTTGGATTCACACAGGATATGTTTAACCCTGATTCCTAATCGTGCAGTACTGGTACCTCGAGCATGTCCGCGCATGTAGCCACCACAAAATCGAGTATCCTGGACAACGAGAGTACCCATTAATGAGGCATTGGACAGAACGTTTAGCAAAGAAGCGACTGGAGATTGCCTCAATGGATGGTATCACTAACGAAATTGTATGTCATCTATGTCTCTTGCTTGCTAATTACTAGTACTCTTGTAACTGTGGGTTTCATGTCTGACAGTTATTTTCAATCTTTTGTGACAAAAGGTTTTCAAGAAGCTTCCATACAGCCGAGAGAAGCAAAACAAACATGATGACATTACTAGCAATGTACCTCTGGACAGAAGCCACGACACCAGTTCACATGCCCAGACGGTTTTATCCTCAAACAACGACTCTGCAAATGATGGCGACGTTGCTAGATTCGGCAAAAGCAGCGACTACTACCACGGGAATGAGACGGGTGTCACTGTCAACGTATGTACTCACAACTGCATGGTTCCCAAATGTTCAGTTTTTTATTTTTGCAACCAAATTTTTATTTTATATTATTTATGCTTATGTCAGGAAATTTCAAAATTCCTTACAAAATACAACATTGGTACCCCACTGCATCACGGAAATTATTAACAGGTAAAAGTTCTATTTATGCCAGTATTTTTTGATACGCCAGTATTTCAGAACTGCATTGCCTATTTTTATTATTAAACTTGTTGTGCTGACAGGACATTTATAAATTCCTTGGCAAATACTCCAACCACGGCACAACACAACACGACATAAATCACAGCCAGGTTAAATTTCTGTTGTCACATTGTTTAAAAGACATGATTCGACTTGTGAATTTCAGAATTTGTATTTTCATAAATATTCTTTTAAGAACTGTTCTGATTCTGACATGACATTCTTACATTAATTGGTAAATAATCTGGCTTGAACACCCAACAGCTTGACGAAAATGATTGCCAGGTACAATCCCTGCTATACAACACCAGTAATTGGTCCCAATATATAGAATACGACATCTCCCTGAATAAGTTTATTTGTCATGACAAAACTATAAAAATTTGTACACACACCAGGGCAGGCACGAGATAACAAATGTGCACAGTCCTGGAGCATACTCTCCTGCCTGTGAATATGATGATGACTACAGCCTGAATGCTAAGGATAAAGAAGTTTTAAACTTTGTCCTAAACAGCTGTGAAGATGCAATTGTCGTCAGTATCAATGACATAGAAATTCCGGTCAAAACATTGATGGGAATGGCTACTGATAAAAAAGACTGGATCTCCAATAAAGATGGCTGGATGCTTGATGATGTGAGTGCATTTTATTTATGTTTCTGCTTTACTCTACATGCAATATGTTACAATGCTGCGTTCTATTTTACCTACTGTAGGAGAACGTCCTAATCTATCACAGTGTCCGAGTGTAACAGGTAATAGATGCGTACGTAGTAGCCAGAAAACTACTAAATTAAAAGGTGGCATACGTTAACACTTTTCTTTCTTGGAAATTACTATCTCCAGAAGAATGGAAATCCTCTCACAGTGGTTGGATTGCCAGAACTGGAGAATACTTCTTTAAATGTGCTATGGTCTGTTCTTGATGCTAGCTTCGACACTTGATAGTACACCGCAAGATTGTAACAATATTCCTGCATCTCAGGTATATATCCTTATAAATGTCAGAGGTAATCATTGGGTTCTTCTTGTGTTCAACGTCATGATGAAGGAGGTGCAGGTCCTGAATTCGTTAGTTTGTAATGGAATGTGGGATTGCAAGATGGAACTGTCGTTGCTGAGTACTCTGTATTATGTAGATGTCGTGCAAATGTAGTTAGCTCTTTCAACCATATGCACCTAATTCTTTGCTTCAGGTACAGTCAGTGCAGCATTGCATTGAAACCTACATTTCACAAAGAAATGTGAGTGGATCTTCAGAGATTGATGTCACCCGCCTCCAAAAAAAGATTGATGTCACAAAGTGGGATACCCTACATATTAGAGACATACCAACGCAACAAGACAGGTAAGATATATCGTTGCACTAAAACTATTTACTATATATACCATTGTATTATGTAACATGTGAATTTTGTAGCTCGTCATGTGGCATCTACGTCATCAAGTACATGATGCATTGGAATGGGAGTACACTTAATGCAATGTTCACCCAAGTCCGTACGCTCGTCCATTTTATTATCATTTCACAATGGATACATTTGTGAATAACGCAGTAAGTTTTTGCAGTCATTTGTTAACTTTAATCTTTAGGAACAAATGGATGCATTCAGGAAAAAGATGTGCTGTAGGTTGATTCTCTCTGAACACAAAAAGATTCAGATACAATCTTACAATACTCCTATTTTGGTTGGTGATTAGTTATTCATTTCCTTAGCATATTCGATTACTAGTACCTACTATATGTGAAACGATCTAATTTTAATTCAAATATACTTATTATCCTATCATCACCTTAGGAAACTGAGGTTGGAGTCTCAAAAGTGGACATTCAAGCACGCGCAAATGAAGAGTAATTCACCACCAACATGCTCTTCAAACATCAAGGGTGTACACCTGAGGAAATAACAATAGTGTAGGCAGATGGTTAAGTGTTAATTAAAAATGGTTAAGTGCCGATTAGAAAATGGTTCAGCATTCGTTTAAATTAGTGTCAATTCTATGCGTAACCTGCGCTGGCTAGGTTACGAAGCATCCATGCTGCATGCTGCAACCTGCAACCCCTGACGGGGTCGAGTCAATTTAGCGCGTAACCTGCATTTGCTCGGTTACCCAGCAGTCATGCTGCATTGTTCCTGCAACACCGACTGCGTTAACACTGACTGGGTTACGGACGATGTAGGTTATGCAAAATCCATGATGCACTGTCTTACTGATAAAAAAAAGTGACCAAGCCAGACTGAATTATTTGTTGATTTGTTGGCAAAATAGGTTCATGTGTTTCGAACGAACATCCATCCAAAGTACTCCTCCGTAGTAGGAAACAGAGTCTAGTGATCTTACAACCAAAAAATAGCAGCACAATCAAATAAGGAGGGACCAAACTTAATTAGAAACTACTCCCTCCGTTCTTAAATATATGACGTTTAGGACAACAAATTACTTCATTTTGAACTAAATTTCTTGTCCTAAACGTCATATATTTAAGGACGGAGGGAGTAGTAGTTATCATTTTAGCAATGCAACACTTGTTATTGTTGGCAATTAGCATTTCATCCAGTCTGGTTCGTCGATGGTCATGGGCGCCGCCTCTCCTTCGAGCAGGGATAGGGGCAACATCAGTGGCTGAGCGCCTGGCAACACAGCCGGTCTGTCGAGCAGGGTCGGGAACGGCCGTGCCCCTGAGCTCTCCTACACAGTCAGTGCGGCGGGTGCACCTAACATCAATGGCTGAGCGGCTGGCAACGAGGCATACACCATACTTTCTCGACATGGCAAAGAGGCAAAGCAAAATAACTTAAGTCAACCAAAAGAATCACCAGAAACAACTGCGCGCAGAGTACTACTCCCTTAACTTCGTCTTGTGAAGCAGAAACTCGCAAGCAGCCAAGAACAAAGCGTTTGTAACCCAAACTCGCAAGCACGTAGCGTGGCTCCGGCATAATGCGCACTACGCAGTATCCACTATGTAAACTCCACGCTGCATGGCTCAACACTGACTGGGTTACGCACTGATTGGTTGCGCAAAATCCACGCTACATCCGGTCATGTCAATTCTACGCGTCACCTGCTCCAGCTCGGTTACGCACGGTTCAGCGACGCACCATCCCATGGCGCGAGCATCACCGACTCGGTTACGCACGCCAGCATTGCGGTTGCCGTGCGACACGGCGGGTGGTGTCGACTAAGCGCGTAACCTGCAAGGTCTCGGTTACGCAGGTGCCATTCAGCGGGCTACGCACTAGAGAATTCCATGGACGATGAGTCAGCAGCCTCCCCCCCCGGCGCGGGCTTCGCTTCGGGGAGAAGAAAACTACGGCGAGGGCAGGCCGCTGTGGGCCACGCGGTGCACCATCATTATTACGATGGACGATGGGATGGTGTCCGCAGCCACAGCCGTCACTCGCCCCGAGGAGTAAGCTGGACCCGCTGTGTTACGTGTGCCACGCTGTGCTTCAGCCTAGGTTACGCGGCTTGCTGCCAAGCCAAGGGTTACGCACGGTCACTGTGTCGTGTCGTGTGTACAGCCTTGATGGGACCGGATGGGACGGGCCTGCTGCTGCAGGCACCTCCGCTCCCGTCCCGTCATGTCGTCCACAGCCACAACAACGCCGCCAGCCCCGACAAGTAAGCTGGACACGCTGGGTTACACACAATCCATGACGCACACATGTAATGCATCCACTCTGCAATTAAGCTTATCTATATAAACATTATATTTGGTACCCACTAATGATTTCTCTTGCCTCTCAACGCGCCATGTCATAACCCACTACATGCCATGTCACTATCCACTATAAGCCATGTCAACATCCACCAAGCCATGTCAACATCCATCAAATCATATATTTATGTCTTCATCAATTTTCTGTAACTAATAACATGTTGTATTTGCAAGTAGCACGCCATAAAATTCTCAAAGTTGAAATACATGTAGGATCAATCATTTAAAAATGGTTCTCTTTCAACAAAATTAATATACTTTCGTATATAATATTGTTTACATATGAATATCACCATGTAATCGTTTTGGTATTTCTATTTTCACATTTCACCTTAAAATTTTGTTTAAAAGTTCCCGCGGCAACGCGCGGGGACGTCAACCCCGCAAGAAAGAAAGAGGAATGCACCAGCTCAAGGAGGTAGACATGCTGTCTGCCAAAATGGATTTAATCATGAAGAGGCTTGAAGACAAAGCCCCTGAGAAGAAGGAAGTCATGCAACTCTTCGAATCCCGCATGACCTGTGAAGAGTGTGGAAACACTGGACACTCGGGCAATCAATGCCCTCAGCTGGAGGAGGACGTGAATTACATCAACAACAACAACCAATATCGTCCCCAGCAAAATAAAGGATGGACCCAGCAGAGGCCCAACTACCCAGGTAGCTATTTTGGTAACTATCAAGGTAATAATTCTTCTAATAATTTCCCACCTTTAAGAGAATTAGTCCAAAACCAGGGTAGAGTTATGGATAATCTGTCTAAGAAGTTAGCTTCCAATGATAAAATATTAGAAACTATTAGGAATAAAATGGAAAGTTTTTCTTCTACCATTAAGAACCAGCATAGTTTTAATAAAATGATAGAGTCTCAGATATCTCAGCTGGCATCATCTGTTCCCACGGCTAACCCAGGTAAGATTCCGGGCCAGCCGAAAGAATTAGAATCTGCAAATCTTGTCGATATCTATTATGCAGGTCTGTGCTCTAATAAGATAGAAGAAGGCCCAAAGTGGACTGACTAGGGCATGCCCGCCAAGAGAGGAGATCCAGGGAGGCCCATCATCAACATCACTATTGGAGCCTACACTTTCGAGAATGCACTTTGTGACTTTGGGTCTAGCATCAACATAATGCCCAAGGTAATATATGAGAAAATCAATGGTTCACATTTATTGTACACAACCATGTGCTTGCAGCTTGCAGACCTGTCACTATTCTACCCTGAGGGCATCCTAGACGACATATGGAGCAAACCACAATGGATTACACACATAAGACGACATCTGATGGCGCGGATACTTTGGGTTCTCAAACAAATGATCATGGAGTTACATTTTCACAACCAAGATGTGTGAGCCCATAAGTGAAGAGGAGTGATCCTACACAATGCAACCATGATGACATGTGGCACGAAGGGAGGAATTGAGAAAAAGTCTACGCGAGCCACCTCCGATCATCAAGGATTGTTCGCTTTCAACTCCGGAGGACCACTCATGATGAAAAGCTCGAAGGCTAAGGTACACATTAAACTCTCAAGGTACTTTTGGATATGATATCTTTCTTTTGATATATCCATGTTCACATCCAATAGTATGATTTGATTCTATGCCTTGCTCCTTTGATGATCATGATAGGCTAGAATTTCTTGAGTATGATAAAGAGGTTATGTTGTGCTGGAACACCTTTAATTTCCTTGCCTAATGAACCTATGCCTAATGGGATCCTTAGCGCTGAGCAAGAAACTTATGCTACCTTTAATCACATTTTGTTCATCCAACTTTAAATTGTGGTTATAGTTGCACATGTTTTCTTTACGTTTTGCAAATTTTGGACTTGCTTTGTGCTCGGTCAAGCTCGTGACCTTAAAAGAGCGTGTGTCGGGGGAAAACCCAAGTTTCACTAACCATGCAGGTCATTAAACCTTAATCAAGAGGAGAGAAGCCATGCCCCAAAGGAATTGCAAGCTCGTGCATCACCTTCCTCGAATCTCGATTGCGGACGTCGCTGTTTTCATCAGTTTTGAGTACCCGATCAGATACGTAGAAGAAGACAAAAGTTGAAAATCATAATCTCCATCAAGTGCCGATTCTAACGCCTCCAAGATCGATGAATTTGAAGACTCTTACAAGGAGATATGGCAAAAACATTAGGCGCCGCACAGTCTGAAATCAGATTTGGTCAGATTGCGGTGTTGATGTAAAACAGGCGCAACTCACTCGATCGTAGTCCGTTGGGGGTGAATAATCACTTGATGGAAAGACAATTTCATGCGACACGCATTGGAGAAGTTGTTTGCTACATGGTCTGATCTGGACAGAGAGGAAAATTCGTGAAAGGAGAGGCAGCGACGAAGAGCAAAGGAGAAGGAGGGGATGATGATGCAAGAGACGATCGGGCAAGCCTCTCATCAAGCAAAATGATTGTGTCAAGCATGGAGAGTGGATCAAAGCTGCATGGACATCTTCAAATCTTACATGAACGACCATGGCTTCGCGACCACGAGAAGGTACATAAGAAAGTCGAGCTCTATGACTTTAAATGAAGCGCTTTGCAGGAGGCAACCCGTTTTCTTTTGTTTATATATATATATTATGACCGTCTACATTGTGCTCTTTAATTGAACCGTCAAGTAATATTGTACCATTGCTCTAATAAATTCCACCAATCTCTGCGCCTGCGACCACAAAGGAATCCAGAAGGAAACCGGTGTGATACTCTAGGTTCTTGGCGAGTAATAGATATGCATCAAGGCCTGGTGGTGCGGAGATCTGGTGGCTAGTGTGCTATGTTCCAGAGTCTAGCACACAACGGGGATGAAGAATGTATTTGCATGCAAAAGTCAGGAGCCCTAAATGACTTGCTAGGAGCAGCGTTGGGAGATTGATCCCCGGGAGGTCTTCACGAAGGTCTGGAATCCAGAAGAAAAATTGCGATATGCCCTGCTATAGTGTTGGCGGTCGATTTCCGTTAACCAAGAGCACTCATTACACTTTGGTTTGAGCTTTCAATTATAACTAACCCGCCACTAGGCATACTAATGATTAACAAGTTCGCACTTGCATGTGGTTTTGGAGTATGTAGTTTACGCAGGATTTAAGCGCTTAAATGAGGACTTTCCGGTAAAGTTCACCGGGTTAAGTTTGGTGATGAAAACACCGAACTTTTTCAGGCAATGGCCACTCACTCTTTTAGAAGGAATAGTATTTCCTCTCTTTTGAATGCTGATGGAATGCCAGTAACTGACCATGCACTCAAGGTTGGGATTCTTTGGACATCTTTCAGAGATAGATTAGGTGTCTCGGAATTTTTTGAAATTTTATTTCAGCTCAGTGACCTTATCAGTGCAGTGCCTCTCCCTCCTTTGGACGATCCTTTCACCAAAGAAGAAATTGATATTGCCCTCAAGGGAATGCCACCTAACCATGCACCTGGCCCTGATGGTTTCAATGGCTTTTTCTTCAAGAAATGTTGGCACTTGATTTCAGAAGATTTTTATAGGCTTTGTGAATGCTTCTACAATGGAAATATCAACATGAACTGCATCAATAGCTCTTTCATTGCATTGATCCCGAAATGTGATAATCCTCAAACTCCAAATGATTTTAGACCTATCTCCCTCCTGAAATTATCTCTGAAACTGCTCACAAAATTATTGGCTAATAGATTACAATAGGTGATTTTGTTTGTGGTTCATCAAAATCAGTATGGTTTTCTCAGAGGTAGGAACATCCAAGATTGCTTGGCATGGGCTTTTCAGTTTCTTCACCTCTGTCATCACAGCAAGAAGGAAATTGTTATTGTAAAGTTGGACTTTGAGAAAGCTTTTGACAAGTTCGAGCATCCTATCATTCTAGAAATGCTGAAACATAAGGGTTTCTCTACTAGGTGGATCCAATGGATTGAGGCCATTCTGTCTTCAGCCACTTCATTTGTGTTACTCCATGGGGTGCTAGGGAAACCATTTAAATGTAAGAGGGGTGTTAGACAGGGGAATCCACTTTCTCCTCTGCTCTTTGTTATTGTTGCTGATCTTTTACAGTCTATTATTAACAATACTGCTGTAGAAGGGCTTTTGCTTCATCCTTTGGGCCCTAATTTTGGGGGAGACTATCCTATAGTACAGTATGCAGATGACACCCTACTAATTATGCCAGCTGAGGAGAGCCAGCTTATGAACCTAAAGAACATTCTTGGTGCTTATTCAATTTCTACAGGTCTGAAGGTTAATTACTCCAAATCTAGTATCATTCCAATCAATGTTGAACCTGAGAGGATGGATGGTCTAGAATCTGTGTTGGCCTGCCAAGTTGGCAGTATGCCTTTTACTTACCTGGGACTTCCACTTGGAACAACTAGACCCTCAGTGCAAGAATTTTTGCCTTTGCTCAACAGAATTGAGAGAAGAATGATGGCATCAGCAGTCTTCTGACTTATGCAGGTCGTTTAATTATGGTGAACTCTGTCCTATCAGCTTTACCCAATTTTTTCCTTGGCAATCTAAAGGTTCTTGCTACTGTGTTGCATCAGATTGATAAATATAGAAAACACTACCTTTGGGACAGAGGTGATATTAACAGGAAGGGAGGCTGTTTAGTGGCTTGGAAGAAGGCATGCCTGCCTAAGGATCAAGGTGGTCTTGGAATAATTAATCTCAGGATTCAGAATTCAGCTCTCCTGCTCAATCATTTGCACAAGTTATACAATCACGTTGATCTTCCATGGGTTAACCTTACTTGGGAGTATCTTTACTCCAATCAAGTTGTTCCACATGTTAAGAGGCCTGTTGGTTCTTTTTGGTGGAGAGATGTCATGACCTTCTCCGGTCAGTACCTAATGATTGCAACCTGTCAAGCTGGTAGAGGATCTATAGTTTGCTTTTGGAATGATTCTTGGAACCTAAGTGTGCTCAGATGGAAGTATCCTCAACTATTCTCATTTGGAAAGAAACATAACATTTCTTTGAATAAATTCCTCTCACAGGATGTTCATACCAACTTCTTCACCCCTCTCTCTGAGAGGCTGTTCTCCAATGGAATGAACTCTCCTTCTTGCTGCAGAATTTTCAGTCATTGGGCAATTCTGAAGGCTCATGGTCATATATCTGGGGCTCAGCCACTTTCACACCTAAACAAGCATACAAACTGCTTCAAGGCACTTGTGTTGCTCATCCTTTGTTTAAATCGTTATGGAAATCATGTGGCTGAGGTAGACACAAATTTTTTGGGTGGTTACTTTTTTGTGACAGATTCAACACTCGAGATATCCTGAGAAGGAAAAGAAGAGTACTAGATGAGTACAATTGTGTTCTTTGCTCTCTCAACCAGGAGGAGATGGTTGAGCATCTGTTCTTTACCTGTTCTTTCAGTTAATGGTGTTCGCATTTATTACACATCTCCTAGTCTCCTATGGATAGTTATCTTGACAGAATTGCGGATGGTCGTCGAAGATTTGGCAGTCGCATATACAGGGAAATCTTTCTCATTTGTTGCTGGGCTATCTGGTCTCACCGGAATGAAGTTATTTTTGATGGTGCACATGTCTCATTGGTTAGATGGAAACATCTGTTCAAGCAGGAATTTCAGCTTCTGTTTCACAGGGCTAAGCCGACCCTTGGGGTGGAGTTTAGAGATTGGTTTTGTAATTTTTCTTAATTTTCAGTCCTCTTTTTCTTGGGCCTAAGGCCTTTGTAACCTGTACATTATATTTCAGAAAATGAAAAGTTCCAGTAGGGGCCTCCCCTGCTGTTCGTTTCAAAAAAAAAGTAGGGGAAGGTGCACCATATGCCATCACATGTGTGCAGTAACCCATGCATCACATGTAAGCAGTATCAGAAGAACCCAATCATACGCGGAGCCAGCTTCTGCTATAAATAGAGGCTTGCACTATGGGGGTGCAAGCCATTGGAGATCATGAAGTTGCAGCATAGTAATTATGCCACTCCTTGGGCATATGTCCGTCCACCAGAGTGTAGAGAGCAATATTGTAGGAGCTTGAAGCTAGAAGAAAACTTGAGAAGTGCGAATAACTATATCAGCCTCTTCTCTTGTGCCCAGTGAGGAATCCAGGAGAGGCTTGACATGATGATGGTGGCCACAAGTCATGATCAGGCACCGAAGAGGGCCTGCTAGCCACAAGATCCACCAGGCGTGCCCAAAGAGGTCTTCACGAAGATCCTGAACCTAGAAGAAAACTTGCGATGTGCCCTGCTATAGCAGAAAGCATAGAAAAAGTTGCTCAAGGTAGATCAAGATCACTAACATCTCCATCGCGGGGATGAATGTATTTGTTTCTTTTATTTGACCATGGTTAAGCAGCAGTGCCGTCCTAGGGGGTGGGCCCATGGTGTATGTATTTGTAGAGTGTTTACTATATGTATTCTGCTCATTGCGATGAATATTCAAAAGCTCATATATGTGCATGTTGTCCCTTTCTGAGGATTAGCTTGTTGTCGCCTTCTATTTCAGTATTTAGCTATTCTCTTTTGCTTTCAAAATATGCCGCAAGTTAACTCTTTCGTTGTACCATAAACTATAATCGTCATATTTCAGACTTGTTTGGCATGATTCTTTCAACGACGCGAAGCCACCAGCTTGCAATGACGCAGTGCCGGCCACTCGAAGCAGGCGGCCTTGACGTGCATCATAGCACCGCCCCTGCCAGTCGAAACCGCAGCACCGAACCCAAGAGATAAGCCTCACCACTGGGCCTCCGGCAAGGGATTGGAGATGGGAATCAGAGGGAAAACAGCAGGAAACCGAGATCAGGAAGAAGACAGAGGGGGAATCGAGAGGAGAACGGCGCAGGAGCACCAGGAGGAACAAGAACAGTTCATCTGTTTGATATTATATGTTGATAAATAAATGCCTATGCCTCCTACGGATACGGCCAGCAGGCCGAACAGCGTACACAAGCCCAACGGCCCACGGCAGCACACAGGCCCGCTACCCTATTACAGGCCCAATAACAGCCTAGTCCTAACATGGAATCGAGGGGATCCAATGACAAAGTCCAAATCTGATGGATCCATCGAAATAGCATGCGTTTGGAATGGAATAACGAAATGAAACAAATCCAAAATACATAATCTCCAAATTAGACACACAACACTATTATAGCAAGTTCATTATAACAAAGTACGAAATTAAGATACATAAAGTATGGATCGAAATTACGTATAGCGAAAATAGTAAACCTAGATAGATTAAGATAAAGGGCAACCCTGCCCTAGTATGGACACCGTTGGAGCATCCTTCCGTGCATCTCACTATTAGTGAGCCGCAGCCTACCTGGCGGCGCCTCCGTCGGGATGATGCTTGTCGCCGGGAAGATGGTAAGCCGCCATGCGCTAAGAGAAGAGGAAGACAAAGTTTAAAATGGGTAAAGCATTTTGAATGTAAAGTACAACACATTGTGCGAATAAAGAAAGAATCAAAACCTTGCTCTTGCGCTTCGCCGCCTTCGCCCGGTTGGCCGCGTGGATGCGGTCCCTCTCTGCCTGCACGGCGAGGTTGCCACCGCAGTCACCAACGCGACCGATCTCGCGCTCGCGAGCTAGTTCGCTGCTGTAGAGGATGTAGTCAGCGAGCGCCTTGTGCTGCGGCCCATTGAGGCCATTGCCTCTGGTGGACAACCCGGTGGCGTGGTTGAGCAACTCGAGGAGGTTCCAGTTGCGCTGCATCCAGCCGGGACAGAAGGTACAATGATAGTACCCTCCGACGTGGCGGACGCGACGCTGACCAGAGGCGAACTCGTTGGCCCTCTCAGTGACCATCTGGGTGAACTCCTCCTCACTGTTTTAGGAGTTGCAGTTGTCGGAGTCGCTGCTGTTGGACATCTTCTCAATGGCGAACGCGAGAAATGAACAGACGAAATGGAGAATGCGAGGGAATGGAAGAGGAATGCGAGATGCTATGGACGCCACGCCTTGCCTGCTGTACTTAAGAAGGGGCACGGGGGCTGGACGGCGACTGGTCGACTAGTAGAATGAATAGTACTCAGCTTGTAGATTGACTAGTATTGTGTGAGAGAAGATAAGCTGAAACAAGTCGAGATAAGCCATGTCAAGATAAGCCGAACAGATTCTTGACGTTTCAGAATTCACAGAGAGACGCGTTGGGCACCTACGTAACCGCGAGCCATGTTGCTTCACGCATCCATCATGGTTCCTCATGCGTAATCTGCCGGGCGCTGCCACCAAAAGGTATCGGTTACGCAGGTCCGACACGAGGTTGCACCATGCGTAATCGACACTGCGCAGATGACGCATTCCACTTCACCTGCCGTCTCTTGATGTGTGGGCCTGACACAGTGTAGCACATCTTATTGATATAGCAGCAAATACAAGACTACGATCCCGTGAGATGATCACAGTAGGTAGGAAAAAGAAAGAAAAGGAAAAAACAACAAACTATATCATTGATATAGCTGCAAAGTTAATTACTTGATTGCATCTTCATGTCTTCTGTTGCATTCCAATAAATCCTTTTAGCATCCAACAATTTCTGCAGCTGCTTTTTCACAATTTTCCTGAAATTATGTTCCACCAGGTCATGGATGGTAGAGCTCCTAAGGTGAGTCATTTTCGAATCTTTTGTTACAAGTGCTTTATTCTCAAGAAGGGAAAGCTTGATAAGTTTGAGGCTAGATCTAGTGATGGTATTTTCTTTGGATATGCTAACCATTCTAGAGCTTATAGGGTGCTTAATATTGAGACTAACAAAATCATGGAGACTTGCGAGGTGACCTTCGACAAGATAGTGCCACGTAGCTCTCTTGGATTTGATTGTGCAGGCGACGAGGAGATGGCCGAGACGCTCTTTGTGGAAGAAGATTATGATGGTGATGGTGTTGGCGAGGATCATGTACCTGCTGTGGATCGTGTACATACTAATTCCACGACAAGGACTACAGTTGATGGCAGACCTTCTACTTCGACTACGATGCATCAACATGTACCACAATCAAGGGTGGAAGCAACTGTGGAGGGGGCGGTAGTCTCCAGGCGAGAGGCTCCTAGGCGTGTACAAGTGGATCACCCTCCTTCGAAAATCATTAGAGACATGAACGAGAGAACTACACGGTCGAGGTCACGAAATACTTCTCACTTTGCACACTCCGCATTTGTTGCCTCTTTCGAGCCCAAGGATATTAGACATGCACTTTCTGATGCAAACTGGGTGAATTCCATGCATGAGGAGTTGGAGAACTTTGAGAGAAACAAAGTCTGGGTGTAAGTCGATCCACCGCCAAATTGCTGTCCTATAGGTACCAAGTAGGTGTGGAAAAACAAAGAAGGTCAGAATGGTATGGTTATGAGAAACAAATCGAGGTTGGTGGCTCAGGGGTTTAACCAGAAAGAGGGTATAGATTATGAGGAGACATTTGCTCTGGTGGCCCGTCTTGAAGCGATTTGAATCCTTCTAGCCTTTGTCGTGGCTAAAGGATTCAAGTTGTTCCAGATAGATGTGAGGAGTGCGTTTTTGAATGGGGTGATAGAGGAAGAAGTGTATGTGAAGCAACCACCGGGGTTTGAGAGTGAGAGATACCCACACCATGTGTATAAACTCTAGAGGGCGCTTTATGGGTTGAAGCAGGCGCCAAGGGCTTGGTATGGCAGGTTGAGAGGGTTTCTGCTGAGTAAGGGGTTTGTGATGGGCACAGTTGATAAGACCCTGTTTCTCCTTAAGCATGGAAATGACCTTTTGATTGTACAGATTTACAAGGGTGATATAATCTTTGGTGGCTCTTCTAACGATCTTGTTGCCAAGTTTGCAGATTGTTGGGTACAACAAACTCCCAAACAGAGATAGGGTTACTTAATGAAGAACACACAGTTAATTTGTTCGCAATCACATATGTTAATTAGATAGCGTCCCTTGAAGCATTACACATTCAACCTTCCAAAATGGTGACCCCTTTACAATAGGGTGAGGGTCTCCTTTTATAGTGCCCAAAGACTAAAATTACATTCCAATCTTGCCCTACACCTTCAGCATCTAAGATGAATATTCGGGGGTAAACTTGGACTTTTACACTTGATGCGGATTTGGCGCCGCAGTTGGCAGAGAGCGAATCACGCCAGAGACAGCAGAGCGGAGGATGCGCCGCGAAAACTGGAGACAGTTCCGTGTTGCAACAACTTTTGACTGAGTCGTCGCAGCCAAATCTTCGAGGAGCTCCGGGCTTTGCAATCTTGTTCTCCCCAACGCCACCTTCGTCGAGGATTCCTGGGCTTCGATGCCCGGTCCTGAAACAAGGAGGCACCGGACCTCCAAACCTTGCCCGTTGCTCGCCTCGATATAACTCTAGGAGCTTCGAACTCTTTCCTGCAAAAAAGCTTGATACGGGTTATCCTTATGCTTCTTGATATGCGATGATCCTGTCGAATCCCAGATTCCTTGGTCTTTCTGAAAAAAAGAGGTCTGTTGAGATTAAATACCGTGAGTAAGTAAGACATCTGGTCCACCATCGGCAACAAAAAACATCCCGAAGCCCAGCAAATTTTCTTCGCGCTAACCCTTGCGCCCTCTTGTTAGATTTTGCTCCTCCCGGAAGATTGCGAAGCCCAAAGTTTATGTTTGATTTTTTGAAAAGGGTCGAAGCCAGACGGTCTTCTCAATCTGGCTAACCCGTGGTGCCTAGAAGTGATGTTTTCTACCGCCCCAACACAGATGACATGAGCAGGGAATTTGAGATGTCTATGATGGGCGACCTGTAGTTTTTCTTAGGGCTCCAGATCAAGCAGGTCAAGGACGGGACCTTCATGTACTAGAGAAAGTACACCAAGGACATGCTAAGGAAGTTCAACATGAATGATGCGATGCCCATGTCAACACTGATGAGTATGACTATAGCTTTGGATGCGAACGAGGATGATGAACCAGTGGACCAGAAGGAGTACCGGAGTATGATCGGCTCCCTCCTCTACTTGACGGCGACGAGGCCAGACATACAGTTTAGTGTGTGTCTGTGCGCTCGTTTTCAGGCTTCACCGAGGACTTCACACAATACGTGAAAAACAGACATTGGTAACGGGCGCGGATGGCCATTGGTAACGGGCAAAACGCCCATTACCGATCAAGCGTTACAAATGAGCCAACAAAGGTAACGGGCCGCTGCCCATTACTGATGACCCGTAATTGTAATTGGCGTCGAACAAAGACCGTTACCACAACTACTTACCGGTCACCTGAAATGGCTGTTTCTCTAGGCCCACCAGAGCCTTTGGTAACAGGCGCAGACACTGAGCCCGTTACTCATAACACGTATTAGTAACGGGTGTCTAACAAAGACCGTTACCGAAACTAGTTACCGGTCACCTGAAATGTCTTTTTCTCTAGGCCCACATGGTCCTTTGGTAACGGGCAAAGAAACCGAGCCCGTTACATGAGCTCAATATCGGAGAAGTTTGCTGTGGACACGCGTCTCCACGAAAGGAGATGCATTTTTTGAATGCGCGTCTCCTCTGTCTGGACGAAAGGAGACGCGTGCTCTGGACGCGTGTCTCCTCTATATCGATGAAAGCATCAACTTCTAGGGCCACCCGGTCAGTATTAGTAACAGGCCTTTATGCGGCCCATTACAGTTTTGTCATACTTGTAATGGGCATTCCAAGTGAAGCCCGTTACTCACGAATCAGTTTTTGTAACGTGCCTTACTTAACGCCCGTGACCGATACGTACGGCACCTACAGTAACCTGCTCGTTTTCTGGCTGCATCCCGGAACCAGCTAGGATTTGGCAGCCACCAGATCAGGGGCTGCATCCTAGAAACAGCCAGGATTTGGCAGCCACCACAGCAATGCAAGGAGACATCACAAACACATTCTCATCACATATATACACAAGCAAGATCACATATATATACACAATGCAAGATCACATCAAGTTCCTCATCAGATCGACATGCATGCTAAAGTTTCAAGTTCCTCATCGGTGATTTGTTTGGATGGAGTCCTAAGTAAACTGCCTAAACCAGGCAACATCTGACCCCAGCCAAACAGGTTTCTCAGGCAGTACTAAACTAGCCTGAATGCAGCAAGTTTCAAGTTTGTCAGGCAGTACAATGAACTCACGGTGCACCATTATAGAGGTTGCCATTTCGGTCGAGGATCTCCTTAACAATGTACTCGCACAGCATCTCCCGCACTGGCTTTAGATCTTCTGTAGAAACATTTAGGGCAGGTTTGAAATCCTGCAAAATAAAATAATTATGAGAATACAAGTACAAATCAGTTTCTAAAATCAAATGTATAATATGAGCAGAGACAAGGGTGAGCATTATCTACTTACAGCAGCCTTCTTGATGTGAGGTATGTCTTCGAGTAGTTTGAACATATTGAATGCCACATGGAATCCATGCAAAAAGGACCCCGATGGCTGCTGAGCACACTGCGCATCGAGGTACCAAAATGACAAGTTAATGCAGTACCAAATTGGTATGAAGGGACCATAAAAAAACCTCAGTCTTAAAGTGGTATTTGGCTTGTGCTTGAATGTCTGATTGGATTTTAGCTTTTTCTTCTTTCTTTTTATCACTTCGTCCTTTGGGCATATATTTTTGGAGGCCCTACAAGATCAGCAATACCGATTAGAAACACTAAGAGATTGAATTTTGAACACAAAACCTACAAGGTACGGACCATTGCACAAGCGCTCGGAGGTCTTTGAACTTTTGCGCGGGATGATGTTTAGCAGAATCTAGATACCAAACCTCTTTTATCTTCATACAGATGATGAGTGTTGCACAGTGGCCACCGGTGCAGAAGGCACCCACCATGTAGTCATTTGTCATTGCATTTCTCAATGCTTGTATTACAAGGGTAGACTCCTTATCAATCTTTGTGGTCGTGAGAACCTGTGGATCCAAAAACCCAACAATGATCTTCATCTCCACTACCTTGTCCATCATTTTCCTACAAAAAATCCAAATGTTGGCATGCATGAACTTTGTTGTCAAAATTAAAGAAATATCTATTTTGGTTTTAAGGCACTTACAATGTCCACAACCTCAAGAAGGTCTCATCCAGAGCAACCAGGGTTATAAGGTCATACACATGACTGAATGCAATGTTTAACATTAAATCACCAGCACCATGAAAGGAGTCTTCAGGCAACTTTGCTACAAAACTAAGTTTATCCTTATTGTGTTCCATGGCGTAAGCATGCAACCTGGCACAATTCGGTCTAGCAGTCTGTAAGTCCTCTTCTGACAACATAGGCACAACAGGCTTGTATTTTGGATCCTGTTTTGTCCAAAAACAGTTAAGAAGCTCATCTCTAGGCAGAGGTTTCCTGGCCCCCTTCTTCTGCGGTGGCTGCTGCTCTAGCAGAGATTGCCTGTCCTCCGCCTGTCGCTGCTGCTGCTTAGGCGGAGATTGCCTGTCCTCCTCCTGCTGTTGTCGATGCTCCTGCTGCGTAGTTTTGCTAATCTGCTGCTGCTTCTTAGGCGGAGATTGCCTGTCCTCCTCCTGTTGTTGTCGATGCTCATGCTGTGTAGTTTTGCTAATCTGCTGCTGCTTCTTAGGCTAAGATTGTCTGTCCTCCTCCTGCTGTTGTCGATGCTCCTACTGCGTAGTTTTGCTGATCTGCTGCTGCTGAGCTTTCTCTTGCCGACGCTGAGCTGCAGTTCCTTCATCTGATGTTGTACCCCTGCTACCTGATGTGGGTGCAGGGTTGGTATTTCTCGTAATGGGTGGTACATGGATCCTATTCTTTGACCATTGGATCCTTTGACAGAGAGCCTCAGTTAGGGTTGTTACTTCATCCCCCCAATTGGTATAGGCAGAGGGTAGTGACCCGTATTGCCCCACACATAACTAGGTTGCACCACAGCATACCCATCCTGCACCGGTACTATATGGAGAGTCTTTTGCAATGGAAAGACAGTGGCTAGTGCGAGCTCCACTTTATTCCCGGAGCCATCCAAAAGGTTGCACTTGGTTGGCTCTGTCAGCTTATCTATTGTGTCCAGCATAGGTGATCGACGATCAATGTGCTGTTGACTACCTTCGTCCTCGCTGACATGCCAATGGTCTTCCTCTCTGCCACGTGCTACTTCTTCCTCACTGCCATGCGCATCTTCTTCCTCAAGGCTATGCACATCTTCTTCCTTGCTGCTACTGACAGGTGGTGATTGGGGAGGATGAAGTACATTTTCTGGTATATGGACAATGCCTGATTCTGCTAGTATGGAGACAATTCTGGTGAGTGCTTCACCAATTAGCTCTTCCATCTGCGGTACAGCCTTCTTGTTCCTCTTCTTCCTGTACATTCTAGCAAACTTTTCATCAATCCCTTTACCCCAGCCAAGTGAACTAGAGACGCCTCGGACCCGACCTCGATGCTCTGGAGTCTCAAGTGCTGCGGTGAGGATATCATTCTCCCTAACCCCATGGAAAGAACCATCGCTAGCCTGAGCTGCAAGTATTTTCACCCTACTTGCTACCCCCACCACCGCAGGGTTACTGAATGTTATGTCCCCGCTTCCTTCACTAGTGGTCTTCCTCTTCCCTACCCTTGCCCGCAGATAAGGCCTCGAACGTCCAGGAAATTGGTCCCAAGGGTTCTGTTTTCCTTCTTCAGCTAGCTTTGCATCCTCCTCCTCCCACTCTTTCCTTTTACGAACAAAACCTTTTTTGCCCATCCTATGTGGCTTATTATGCAATGCTCTGTTTTCTTTCATCCCCTGGCTCAATCGCTGAAATCTAGGAGAATTGGTTTCCTGCACAAACACAGTCCAGTCTTCTGGCTGCAAAGAGGCATGCTTCACAAAGGGAGTCTCCTCTTGGCTCACATATTTTTTTCTTAAATGGGTCTTGAACCACCATTGCAAGGTTGCAATCTCTGACATAGTCGCCTTAACTGCTTTCTTGTGAACAGATTCAGCCAGATTGGCTGGGTAATCTAGCTTTTCCTCTAAAACTGTGAACAACTCTTCCTTCTCAATTGGTGAGAGGTCTTCAACAGTCTTGTTGATTGACACCCTCTCTCGAGCAATGAGGCCACAAACCAATACAAATCTATCCCTCGCAGCATCTGGGGTAGGCCAATAATGTTATCAAGTCCAGTTGCGGTCAACTTGTCTTCTGGCCATGTGGTTTGTGTCCTTGACCCGCGAGATCGAGTACTACTCGCAGCAGTTTGTGCTGAGTGACCCTGTGAAGAAGGATCACCGTCGATAGGCTGTAAACAAGGTTCACCATCGATGGTCTGTGATGGTGCACTGGAGGTAGAGGAGTTTGGTGTTGTGGGAGACTGCATAGATGATATGTCAGGTAGTCAGTAGAGCAACATAAGCTAGACTGAAAACCTAAACAAAATAAGATAAATTCTTATTCTCTGACAGACAAAATAGTTGATATTAGCATATAGGTTGGGGATAGGTGCTAACCATTTTGACAGGGTGAAGAAATATGCTTATATATCAAAGCAGAGACTAAATTCCTTCAACTGCTTCCTTGTCCAACTTCAGCAGCAATGAATTGTGTGTTCCATGTGTACATGCAACAAGAGGACAAAGTAATCAGAATTAAAGTATGCTAACAGGTCCAAAGCATAACTGTTAATCTGGAACATTCGAAGCATAACAGAATTTCAACAGTTCGTATAAGTTCATCTGTTAGCAACAATTTATTCAAACAGACTTGGAGCAACAAAATTCATCCATCAAATCCACAACCAATCAATTAAAAATGAACTATTAAGGCATGCTGTACTAATGCAGGCAATTCCAGGAGAATAATCCGATGTGAACAACCGTAAAGTAGCATGTCTCCCTAATCCACCTTGACAGGAATAGCAGATTGGGTGGCCGAGCAGAGAGAGGGCATTGGGGGTTCAAGCAGCACTAACCTTTGTCACGAATGAAGTAGTTGTTCTCATGGTGGTCGGAGAGGCCCGATCCGCGTCGCCTCGTTGCCTGAAGTGGCCAGCTCGTCGTCGTGGCCGGAGAAGCCGGATCCGCGTCACCGTCTCTAGGTTGGCCGGGACGCCGTCCGCACGCCAGTAACCGCATCCTCGTCACCGTCGTCACGACTGGAGCCGCTTCGCCGACGTCACGCCGGGAACGGTGGGGCTGGAGAAGAGCAGGGCTGCGGTGGGGAGAGGGCGGCGGCGGGCTAGGGCTGGAGAAGGAGCAGGGCGGAGGCGGGGAGAATGCGGGCGTGGTGGATCTGTCTGAATTAGACTCCCGAGTATATGTCCCCTGCGCGCGCGTTACTATGTGCACGGAAATTACTGGCGTGCCCTTGAACAGCTCTCTAGTGGAATTGGAATTCCATGGGCATTATAGTTAATATAGGTGGGAATTTTTGAACAGCGCGCGCAAGGTTTGCCTGCTGACGCTGACAATGGATAGTCATCACCGACGCTGGTTAGTAAACCCGCGTCACCTTCGTCGGCAGGTGTCTTCTTTATAAAGGCTGCTGACACTGACGCGTTGGCCCGACACTATTTTTTAGAAATGAAACTCGCATCAATCAAATATTAGAGTCGGTAAAACAGCACCTAAAAATTCATTAAAAATAACATCAATTCATATTTGGACATTTAGTATTTTAATAAAATATCAACAGTCACACTTGTGTACCCAACATTCTTATAATTCGAATATACATCTCATTCTTGTGATATAATAATTCTAATAACATCTTAGTTTGCTCCAAAAACTCTACAAATTGACGTGGTAACATAAATTGGGTACCTAAACTTGTCATAAAAAATTCAAATAGTTTCGATAAAGGAAGAATATACTTGTGTACAAATGGCTACATCTCTCACATAGTTTCCTGGAATGTTGCTTGAACATTGAAGTTTTCCACACTTTACAACTTGTTCGATCTCGTACGCATTTGAAATTTTTACACAAACTTGTGTTCACCTTAAGATTACCAAATGCAAATTTTCATTACTAATGGTTGTGGAAAACAAATATTATTTCTATGTTGTAATTAGAAAGAACAAGATAAATGCATATAAACATTATTCACGAAACGGAATATACACTAAACAATAAAATTAATGAAAAGATGGGGATTTAAGAAAAAATAGGAAAACAAATCATCAAATTTGGACTAAGTACGACGGAGAAATACATGTTACAAAATATGACTGCAGATTAAAAGGAGAAATGAGAACTGTTCTTCATTCCAATAGAACAGAGGGGGTGGTTAACCCGCATCTCATTTGCCCCTTCAATCCTCGTCTCCTACGCCCACCCAATAGAACAGAGGAGGAAGCAGACTAGCATAGGCCGCCGCCGCCGCCGCCGTGCCCGCTTTGACATCCAAGAGGGCACCCTATGCCTCTAATGCGGCAAATGAGACCACCGCAACCTTCGATTTGACTCAGAAACGTGTGATGGACCGAATAGGCGACCAGAGAGGGGGGCGGAGTGAATGGGAGCTGATAAAAATTCTTCTCCAAGAACTCGACCTAAATCCCGATTGCCACTCCGAGAGACGCACAAATGAGTGGAAGCAAACCCAAATCTTTCTTGACACCTTAGAAAACTAGGCTACAAAGGCTTAAGACTCTTAGCGGAAGCAAGAAGCAAAGAACGGAAGCAAACCGGGCCAAACTGAGCCAAGACGGGTCACCCTGACACGGGGGGCGGGTCACCCGCCTCCCAACAGAGGCCAACCGGGTCACCCTAACACAAGGGGCGGGTCACCCGCCGGGCGGGTCACCCTGACATAGGGGGCGGGTCACCCTGCGCGCGCAGAAAATCAGCAAGCAGACAATCGAATAATAATTCGAAACCCAATCAAATGACCTCCTAAAATCATGAAAATTTAACCAAGGCTTTGCAGCAACACTAAGAAGCTTCTGCCAAAAAATCTCCTCAAAAAGATCAAGGAAACACTACAGATCTAAATCGAAAGAAGAAGAACTTGAAAGTCAACGCCACTTAGGGTCACCCGGCCCTAGGGGGCGGGTCACCCGGGGTAGCCCAGAAAATCGCCCGCGGCTCAACTTCAAACTTTCGAGCGATGGATATCCCTAACCGCCAGATGGATTGAGCCCAAATTTTGGGTAGATAAGAAGCGTCTCTAAGAGAAGCTATGCCCAAAATCTTGGAGCCCCAAACCTATCCAATCAACCGGAATCACAAATCTCGTGCACTCAAAGAACCAACTCGAGTTCATCCAAACCTCACCAAATCGAGCCCAATTCCCGGCGTTTGAGGGGTCAAGATCATCCACAAAGATGCACAAGACATCCACCTATGTTCCCCTCAAAGAAATTCGGAGAGAAACACCCTCAAATCCGACGAACAAAAATCCCTCCAAAAATTACTCCGAAAATCCCGAAAAAGAAAAACGCAGGGAATAAAAGATTTGGCACGAAATTAAGAGGAAAGGTTTCACTATGAATCACTTAGCCAAATTCGGTTACAAGCCACTCACAAGAACAACAAATCTTGGATGGAAAAAAGCTCCAACAAAGAGCCACCTCTCTCCTCTCTCCTTCTCTCCCAAGAGCACTCCCACCACTAGCCAAAGAATTGGCTGAAAATTCATCCCCCTCCTCCTATATATAGGCCCTCCAGAAAAGACCGAAGTGCCCCTACACTAGGAGATACAACACAAGCCCTCATAGGGGCATTTTGGTCAACACATGAAGTTCTCCATCAAACGGCTGCGCATCTATCGGGCCTTCGCGTCCTCCCGACACAATCACCTCGATCATGCCAGGTGTTGCCCGCTTCGAAGCTTCCCGACGCATCCGGATACCATCTCTGTCACGTCAGGCCCCCGGGCTTGGTTTTGAGTCCCAAACCGAGAAACCCTCCTCGTGATGGTTTTGTGGCCAAACCAGCAAACCCCGCGTACAAGCTTCGGTCGTTAGCCGCTACCTTGCACCGGCTTCGTGTTGGTTTTGTGGCCAAACCAACAAACCCAGCATGCAAGCTTTGGTCGTTAGCCGCTACCTTGCACCCGCTCCATGTCCACAACTTCGTCTTGCTCTTCTTGCCACACAGCGGCCCGCACTTGATCCCGTCGGCCACCGGATCCCTCAAACCAAGCCTACTTATCTCTCCACTCCTCGGAGGCCACACAGGTATAGACCTTTCGCGCTTATTCTTCACCTGCACCAACGCAAACCAAGCCGCAACCAACACCTGCAATACAAGGCCCAGAGTCAGTCCAGGCAACATCGTCAACCACTCCTTACGAGTGCATTGACAACACACCACTAAATCAACATGGTAAACACACATAACACAAAGCCTCAAAACATCCGGTCAATCGCTCGTCATATACAAACCAAGGCACATATCAACTTGGTTTCTCAATCTCCCCCTTGATGAGTGCATTGACAAAAGATGGTTTGAAAGCCAAAAGGAAAACTCATTCAAGTGCTCAAAAGCCAACAAAAAGCAAACACAAGGCAACTTGAAATGAGAAGAGCTCCAACCAAAGATTCTCGGAACCAAAGGAAGCACAAAGGCTAAACACCACCAAAGAGCTCCAACCAAAGACTCTCGGAACCAAAGGAAGCACAAAGGCTAAACACCACCAAAGAGTCAAGCAATCCACAAGAGCTACAAGCAATCCCGAAAGCCATAAAACCAATTTCAGCTCTTAGCAAAGCACTTGTCAACCGCTCATCACCATGAAATCAAGGTTTATATCAACTTGATTTTCCAAATTTCTCCCCCTTGAGGAGTGGGTTGACAACATGCGAGCACAAAGAAACGGCTTGAGAGGGCAAAGGCCGAAAATCTCATCCAAGTGAACAAAAAACACACAAGGGCAAAGAACAAAGTCAATTGGCATGAGACAAACCACAAAGGCCATAACAATATCTCGGTCCCAAAGACATGGGCAACGGTTCGACACAACCGAGACAAGAACACATGATGCCCCAAGAAGAGGCACAAAGGGCTCAACACCGATCATGGACAAACAAAAGCACATGATCCCTCTAGAAGAGGCACAAAGGGCTCAACACCAATCATGTGACGATCGAAAACTCAAATCAACCGCCGGCTCCTCAAGAAGAGGCAAAGGGGCTCAACACCACCGGCAAAAGAGCAAAAGAGCACAAAACTCACAAGCTCCCCCTAAACACATGCACTAGGGCCAAAGAGCATACAAAGCTCACCCTAAACACATGCGATAGAGCAAAGAGCACACCAAGCTCACAAGCTCCCCCTAAGCACATGCATTAGGGCCAAAGAGCATACAAAGCTCACCCTAAATGTATGTGATAGAGCAAAGAGCAAAACACCAAAGCACAACTCAGGCAAACAAAGGAAACTCACCAAAGCTCCCCCTACACAAATGCATACTTACCCTGAAAATGTGCATGCAAACTCAATTTCTCCCCCTGAACTGAGTATCCCTCTGGATGCAACATATGCATGAAAATTAAACATTTTCTCCCCCAAATGCAACTTTTCTTCCTTGTTGACAATGCATGAATCAAGGCAATTTTATAAAAAGATTCAACTACCAGTTTCTCAAATACACAAAGAGCACTATAAAATGCTACAAGTGAGATAATGAGCAAGCAAGATAGTTCATAGTTCCATAAAAGCATAGCCATTAAGATAGTAAAGCTATATAGGCATATGACAAAGGCATGATCAAATTAAGCATTTTTGCGAAAAATTTCCCTCTCATGAGCAAAGACCTAAACATGAGCAAAACATGCCAAAGTGAATCTAGATCACAAAAACTTCATGCTAGGTCACATATCCTTATCAAAAGATCATTATGAACACCCATAAGCATCTCATGTCATGTTAAAGCCACCGAGCCATGTGTCTACTTCTTAAAATGAGACTTCTCATGGTAGACAACATGCAACGGTTTAGCACCCAAATTATTGCAATATTAAAGCATTCTATGACATGGAACAAGTGAGAGCATAACTTCAAGCAAGGGCATTTCATACCAATTTCATTTTTCAAATTTAAGCACAAAATGGTACATGAAGTGCCTTTGCGGCAAAAAGAAGCTTATGCTCCCCCTCAAGGTAACACATGGGCTAAACATTCATAATGACAAATGGGTCTTTGACCCCAAGTGAAAAGCACATGATATCCAAACATGAATTAAGCATGATATAGACCACCAAAGCACACTAAGATCATGCAAGGCCTTAAACTCACAAGAGATAGCCTATCCTACCATTTTCCAAAAATAGCCATCTCAACATGCACATATAGCAAAACTATCAAGAGCATAGCTATCCATCACCGAATCATATCAAACATGCTCAAAAGCTCACAAATAGCATATCATAGTATTCATGGCATATAGGAGAAGCTCAACCTACCATGCATATGATACAAATGCAACAAAGGTAGATATGTACATCAAATGCAACATGATATATGATATAATGCAAGACATGAATGTCAAACCTACCATAGTCTATACATCATGAGACATGATACAAATGCAATGCAAAATGCATGGGGAGACACGGAACTTGACTTAACACCAAGAAGGCTCACAAGGGGACACACCAACTAAGAATCGCTCCAAGCGAGAGAAGAGCCACCAAAGATCCCAATTGAGTACCATAGAAATAGATACCAATTGCAAGACCACTAAAGATCCCAATTGAGTACCATAGAAAAGGTACCAATTGCAAGACCGCCAAAGATCCCAATTGAATACCATAAAAAGGATACCAATTGAAGGATCACAAAAACTACTAAAAGCCAAAACACGCCTTGAAGCCAAATTCCCCATCAAAAGAAGCCATGCTCCCCCTCAACCAAAGACGACTAGAAAAGCAAAAGCTAGGAAAAGAAAGAGTGAGAGAGAAGCTCTAAAACCAACCAAAAAAGGAAAAAAACCAAAGAAGGAACAAAACACAACCCGAAGACAAGACAAGCCCAAAACCCAAAGCAAGCTCAAAACATTCTACACAATGCATTGACAATACCAATCAAGATAAATAAAGCATTGTAACATGATTCCACATATATGAATAAGCATGGGCTAGCAAGCATGTCAACAAGGTACAGCCCTATAGAAGGATACTAAACCAAAATGATACCAAAGAACAACATGCCAAACATAATACAAGAACTAAACAAAGGCATGATACAAGTTCATTTGGATCAACCACCAACATATGTTATAAAGCTAGCATGACAAGATATACATGGGGGACAAACATGCTAACAAGAAAGGATACCATACAACTAGACAAACATGATATAGATGAACAACATGACATAACCACAAAGAGCAACCATAAAGCATGATGTTGATTAATATCATCCACCACAATATCAAACAAAAGATTGCAAGATAGATATACAAGATCATAAAGCTATCATGAACAAGGTGGCTAGCCTACCATGGTTTACACGCAAGCAAGACGCAAGTATATACAAGTGAGCACAAGGGGAAAAGAAAACTCACTATACATGCGTACAAAGGCTTTCAAGAGCCATCCAAAGCGGTGTGGAGAACCATCTTGTCTTGATCACCTCATGGGCAAATATCAAGCACCATCCAACCCATGTTCTCCAACCGCATCTCCAAACCTACACACAAGGAGACGAAAAAGACCGAGCCTTGGATCCCAAAGGGTTAGCAAGCACATACTTGGGAATCCAATACTTGGTCACACGGGTAAGCAATGCACTCAACTTTTCATGTGGGTTAGCATGATGCAAATGTCAGTTCGAATGAAAAGGTTTTCGAACACCCTTAGAACCATGCCTCAAATGAGCCACTCGCGAAGAAAACCGAGTGCTACCACAAGCAAAAAGGCAAAGATCCTTCGAGGTCATAGGAGAAGAACCAACACTAGCACCACGGGAAACATGTCGCAGACCAACACAAAAAGCACTAGAAGCATGTCCACGAGCATGGCCTAACTCACTTGAAAGAGTGTCATAAAACCCGTCCACAAATAGTGCCTTCTTAGGCTCACAAGTGTTCATGCCATGAGAAGGGCTATGAACAACCAAAGGCCTAGAAGCACCTCCTCGCCGCAATCTCCTTGCCCGGCGGTAGCAAAAACTCTCTTGATGTCCATCCTTCCCATAATGAGAGCAACGGTACAAAGGCCTATCGGGAGGCACGGTCCGAGTGGACGAATCACCATTCTCTTGTAAGTGGGAAGTCCCTTGGGACTTAGAGCAAGAAGCATTAATCCCAACATCCGACTTCATGCCCACATTAGAATCACATGTGCCATAAGAAAGGCTACGTGGCTTCTTAAAATCTTTGGCACGCACACGTCGCTCGTGCTTGACATGGCGAAAGCAAAACTCAACGGTATGCCCATCCTTCTTGCAAATGGTGCACTAGAACCTCGGCTTGGTAGTATGAGTTCCAAATATGTGGGAGGCACCCTTGCCTTGGGCAACACCGGAAGATCCACCAAGCTTAGGAATAGCTATGGGAGAGCTATCCAAAGCACCACCATACGTGCCACCATCCAAAGACTCACGCTCAAGAGAAGAAGTAAACTCCGGTTGAGAAGAATCAATTTTAAAAACACCAACATCGGAGTGACAAGAAATGCAAGAATCTAAACCCTTGGCACAAAGACTCTTGCACCTTGTGCGCAAAACCTCATTTTCAAACTTGAGGTGCTCACAAGTACCACATGTCATATTTCTCAAATTATTAATTTCCTTTTCAATGCACTTAGCATATGGGGTACGCAAGAGTTCATTTTCTTTCTCAAGGTTGGCACTCATCCCATCATGCACAACCAACGTGGCACTCATATCACCACGCATTCTTTTCAAAGCAAAAACTTCACTTTCCAAATCAATTCATGAAGTGCAAATGAGACCACATGAACAAGTACCATCATTTACAACAACCAAAGCATCATCATCATCACAAGAAGTATGGTAAGCATCC
Source organism: Cenchrus fungigraminus (assembly GCA_036936925.1). NCBI lineage: Eukaryota > Viridiplantae > Streptophyta > Magnoliopsida > Poales > Poaceae > Cenchrus > Cenchrus fungigraminus. Next base: position 6,193,445 of record CM072775.1, on the reverse strand, counting down.
TCTACAAGCAACAAAGAGCACTTGCTACAAGGCATGGATTTCATATCACCAATTTCAGCCCTAGCATGCTCAAGTTCATCTACACATGTGGTGTCAGTCAATTTTAGTTCATTAATTTCAGCATGCAAAGACTCACAAGAAACACATGGTAAGGAAGCACTTGTCTCCAACAAAGCAATCTTACTTCTAGCCACATCAAGATCAATATTCAAAGCAACACAAGAATTGCAAGGCATAGAAGCATTGGATTTCAACAAGTCCAATTCAGATTTCATGCAAGCAAGAGAAGAGTTCAATTCATCATTCTCAAATTCAATATTATTACATGCTCTTCTAATGGCTTCAACATGCTCTCTACGACAATTAGCCTCATTTTTTAGTTTCTCATTTTCAACACACAAGGCATCACAAGATTTGCATGGCAAAGGTGAGTTCTTAAGCTCAACAAGCATCTCGCCATAAGCGCAAAGATGAGTGAACAAGCCTATGATACCTTGGGAGAGCTTCACTTTGCTTCTCTTGATAAGCTTGTCTTGGAGATCATCTTCTTGAGCAACCAAAAGTCGCATCAACGCCATTGCTTCCTTATCTTCCTTAAACTCCTTGCACTTCCGCCTCCACTTGTGGTCATCTCCCGAAGCAAACTCCATTCCATCAATATCTGGAGATAAAGATTCACAAGACAAAGAGGTTGGTGCTATAACTGAAAGCACCGGTTAGGATTAGCCAAAGGCAAGCTCAAATCGCGCAAACCAAAACCGCAAGAAAAGCGCCCCTTTTCTTTTGTCACCCCATGGATCCTAGACTTGTTAGAGTCACATGAATCCGCAACCAGCTCTGATACCAATTGAAGGACCGAATAGGCGACCAGAGAGGGGTGGAGTGAATGGGAGCCGATAAAAATTCTTCTCCAAGAACCAGGCCTAAATCCCGATTGCTACTCCGAGGGACGCACAAATGAGTGGAAGCAAACACAAATCTTTCTTGACACCTTAGAAAACTAGGCTACAAAGGCTTAAGACCCTTAGCGGAAGCAAGAAGCAAAGAACGGAAGCAAATCGGGCCAAACTGAGCCAAGACGGGTCACCCTAACACAGGGGCGGGTCACCCGCCGCCCAACAGAGGCAAACCAGGTCACCATAACACAAGGGGCGGGTCATCCGCCGGCTGGGTCACCCTAACATAGGGGGCGGGTCACCCTGCGCGCCCAGAAAATCAGCAAGCTGATGATCGAATAAAAATTCGAAACCCAATCAAATGACCTCCTAAAATCACGAAAATTTAACCAAGGCTTTGCAGCAACACTAAGAAGCTTCTCCCAAAAAATCTCCTCAAAAAGTACAAATCTATATCAGCAGAAGAAGAACTTGAAAGTCAACACCACCTAGGGTCACCCGGCCATAGGAGGCGGGACACCCGAGGCAGCCCAGAAAATCGCCCACGGCTCAACTTCAAACTATCGATCGATGGATCTCCCTAACCGCTGGATGGATTGAGCCCAAATTTTGTGTAGATAAGAAGTGTCTCTAAGAGAAGTTATGCCCAAAATCTTGGAGTTCCAAACCTATCCAATCATCCGAAATCGCAAATCTCGTGCACTCAAAGCACCAACTCGAGTTCATCCAAACCTCACCAAATCAAGCCCGATTCCCGGTGTTTGAGGGGTCATGATCATCCACAAAGATGCACAAGACATCCATCCATGATCCCCTCAAGGAAATCCTGAGAGAAACGCCCTCAAATCTGACGAACAAAAATCCCTCCGAAAATCCTGAAAAAGAAAAACGCAGGGAATAAAAGATTTGGCACAAGATTAAGAGGAAAGGTTTCACTATGAATCACTTAGCCAAATTCGGTAACAAGCCACTCACAAGAACAACAAATCTTTGATGGCAAAAAGCTCAAACAAAGAGCCAACTCTCTCCTCTCTCCTTCTCTCCCAAGAGCACCCCAAAATGAAAGAGCACTCCCACCACTAGCCAAAGAGTTGGCTGAAAATTCAGCCCCCTCCTCCTATATATAGGCCCTCCGGAAAAGACCGAAGTGCCCATACACTAGGAGATACAACACAAGCCCTCACAGGGGCATTTTGCTCAACACATGATGTTCTTCATCGGACGGCCACACATCTATCGGGCCTTCGCGTCCTCCCGACGCAAGCACCTCGATCATGCCGCATGTCGCCAGCTTCGAAGCTTCCCGACGCACCCGGATACCGTCTCTGTCACTTCAGGCCCTCAGGCTCGGTTTTGAGGCCCAAACCTAGAAACCCTCCTCCTGATGGTTTTGTGGCCAAACCAGCAAACCCCGCGTACAAGCTTCGGTCGTTCGCCGCTACCTTGCACCGGCTCGGTGTTGGTTTTGTGGACAAACCAACAACCCCGCATGCAAGCTTCGGTCGTTAGCCGCTACCTTGCATCGGCTCCATGTCCACAACTTCGTCTTGCTCTTCTTGCCACCATGCGGCCCGCACTTGATCCCGTCAGCCACCGGGTCCCTCGAACCAAGCCTACTTGTCTCTCCACTCCTCGGAGGCCACACAGACATAGACCTTTCGCGCTTGTTCTTCATCTGCACCAACGCAAACCAAGCCGCAACCAACACCTGCAATACTAGGCCAAGATTCAGTCCACACAACGTCGTCAACCACTCATGAGTGCATTGACAACATACCAGTAAATCAACATGGTAAACACACATAACACAAAGCCTCAAAACATCCGGTCAATCGCTCATCATATGCAAACCAAGGCACATATCAACTTGGTTTCTCAACATGACAAATCAAATCTTGTGGATGCGACACAGAATATGTAATAATTTACATTTATGATACATAATTTTTATTGATGCTTCCGCCTACATCCCGATGTTCATCCTGCTGGTGGCGTACTCCACCGCGACGCTGAATCCACGCATCCAGACGTCAAACTCATGATGGATGCGACACTCGATGCTGCAGTAGTTGATGATCCCTGGGGTCTCCGGCCCATAGCGCCTACATCCCGCTGCCCAAATGCAGACGTGGGGATTCTGGACGGGCAGCAACGGAATGTCATCGTCGCCGTCACAAAGCCAGTACCACCACGCAATGTTCTGGAGATCCCGGCGGACGAGGTAGCGTAGCCAGTGCAGGTTGCGGTTCTTCCACCGCCCGTCAGGGGGCAATGGCCCGCCGCTGATTTCGTGGAGCAGTGCCATCACTTCGGGGTCCGCAGGGTTGCGATGGTACTTCAGCATCGCTAAGAAGTACTTCGCACCGGCGTCTTTGGCAGCGGCCTTTCCGACGACCTCCAGACCCTCATCGGGATTCCGCCGCCTCATCAACCTCTCCATCCCCTCGAAGCATAAAGCCTCCAGATGTTTGGCGAGGGGGAAGCGTTCCTCCAACACGGACCTGACGTAGCGATTCTTGCGCTCTTGATGAAGCTCACGCAGCGACACCTGCAGGAGTACCTCATCCGAGTCGCAGATGCGCCGGAAGGTGCTGCAGACCCGATTACGAAGGATCAGGAAACGAATGACGGGCTCACCCTTGATGCAGCGGAGGATGATCTGGGTGACTAGTTCATTTGGCAGCAGCTCCATGAAGCACACCGCAGCCATCAAGGAGAAGGGGAAGGAAATTGAAAGGCGACGGGATCTAGAAATTGAAAGGCGACGGGGATTGGAAATTGAAAGGCGATGCGGCCATTTATAAAAACCCATTACTAATAATATGGAATTTGAAAGGCGACGCGGTTTGGCTGCTGATGCATGGGCCCGACAATTGCCCCTGCCCCTCCACCTTCTCGCGAAATTGAAATGCGACGCATGTTTTTTGACGGTTTTGCTCCCAAAAAATGGTTCCCGAGGCGTAGGGGGACGTGGGGCGTGGGGAGGAAGTCGCCCTGACGGTTCACGTCTTGTCATCATAAATCCCCGAATCATACCAACAAGACCACAAACTCCGGTCAACGAGATATCACACCAACAAGGAGCGAGAAGAGCATGGCGTCGAGTGACCCGTCGGCGAAGCGGGGACGAAGAGAGGATGACGACGACGAAAGCCGCCGTCGGAGGAAGTTGACCATCAAGGAGAAGGGGAAGGAGCCGGTGGCGCCCAAGGAGAAGGAGAAGAAGGAGGCCGCCGACATCAGCTTCGCCGTCGAACTGCTGCAGGGCGCATTCATGAAGCTCCGAGATGTTGGTGAAGCGTTCAAGATCGAGGCGCCTGACCATAACAAGGATGACAGCGTCAAGGGTCTCGCCTTCAGGATCCACGTGTTGGCTGAAAAGCTTGAGAAGCTCCCCGTGGTCCAGCGGTCTCTTCTCGGCGACGATAGCTCCGACGGCGGCAACGACGGCTCTGACGGCAGGACTCTGACAGCGGTGACTGACTAATTGATCCACTCCTATACCATTAATAATGTGTTTGTGATTATTGTGCATTCGTCGGTTTGTTCATCAGGTTGTTGGACTGCTTAGTTTGTCGATCATGAACTGCTTAGTTTGTTTGTCGGTCATGAACTGGTTAGTTTGGTTGTTGGATTTTGTATATATGTCATGAGCTCGATCTAAGAGACGCGGGCAGATCCATCCATGTCGCCTACAGTATCTGTACCTCCTGTGATGAACTCGATCTTGGAGACAATGGATAGTCATCGCTGACGCTGGTTAGAAAAATCATGTCGCCTTCGTTGGCAGGTAGGTCTAGGCGGTTATCTTCTTTATATAGGCTGCTGACACTGACGCGTGGGCCCGACACTATTTTTTAGAACTGAAACTCACATCCATAAAAAATTAGAGCAGGTGAAATAGTGCCTAAAAATTCATTAAAAATTAACATCAATTCATATTTGGACATTTAGTATTTTAATAAAATATCAACAGTCACACTTGTATACCTAACATTCTTATAATTCGAATATACATCTCATTCTTGTGATATAATAATTCTAATAACATCTTAGTTTGCTCCAAACATTCTACAAATTTACGTGGAAACATAATTTGGGCGCCTAAACTTGTCATAAAAAATTCAAATGGTTTCGATAAAGGAAGAATATACTTGTGTACAAATGGCTACATCTCTCACATAGTTTCCTAGAATGTTGCTTGAACATTAAAGTTTTCCACACTTTGCAACATGTTCGATCTCGTACGCATTTGAAATTTTAACACAAGCTTGTGTTCACCTTAAGATTATGAAATGCAAAGTTTCATTACTAATGTTTGCGGAAAACAAATATTATTTCAATGTTGTACTTACAAAGAACAAGATAAGGCATATAAACATTATTCACGAAACGAAATATACACTAAACAGTGAAATTAATGAAAAGATGGGGATTTTAGAAAAACTAGGAAAAAATCATCAAATTTGGACTAAGCACGACGAAGAAATACATGTTACAAAATTTGACTGCAGATTAAAAGGAGAAATGAGAACTGTTCTTCGTAACAATAGAACTGGGCCCCACCCTAATTAGAGACACATGATGGTTAATCCTCATCTCATTTTCCCACACAAACTGTTCTTCATTCCAATATAACAGAGGAGGAAGCAGAGGGCGCCGCAACCTTCGATTTGACTAAGAAATGTGAGAAATCAAATCTTGTCTATCAATAACCGATTGGACGATACTTTACACGATAGAAGAAGACATTACATTCATAACGAAGCCTACATTCATCACTACAGAAATACATGCAAAACCCCCTCCGGCTCGGCACCGTACAGCAGAATGCTTTGCCTGCGCAATGTTGAATGTTGTCTCGCGCCACCGCCGTTGGCAGCGTCGGCCGGCGGAGGCCACGGCGCAGGGCGACACTCCTAATTTGCCAAGCCAGATTGACTCCACGATGCCGGAAATCCAGGGATTGTACATTGCTGATCAAACGCGGACACCACTGCCCTTGCTCCTCGCCCTCAACCTATTTCATGTACGCAATTGCAGTGGCGTCGGCGTCGGCCTCGCTTTTGGCTCTGTAGAGGAAGACGGCGGCCGCATAGGCCGCCCCTCTGTGCTCGTCCTTGGCAGCGCGGTGGAGCTCGTCGAGGGGAGGCTGAGGGCTGCGGTTCCTGCCGAAGATGTTATCCATTCTAGTGAGGAAGCAGGCCACCGGGTTGCCGGCTACAGCTAGGCTATGAAGGAAGACGTCATAGCCGACGGGGTCGTTGTTCTACATCTGCTCGACTGGAACCCGATCCAGTGCCAGGCACCTATCGATGTCTCTATCGCGGCAGGGGCCGAGCATGTTCTTGCAGGTTGCCCGTAGGCTGCAGAGGTCCTCCATAGGCCGATTCAATGTCACACCGACTCGGCCAATGATGATCGCCAGCACCTCCTGCGGGAGTTCTGCGAGCGACCGCGGGTGCTCCTTCGATGCCATGAGTGCCGACGTGGAAGGGAAGTCGCGCGACGTGGAGCGGAGGAGGCACAGAGTAGGGGCACGGCGGAGGGGTACAACGAGGAGTGGAGGCAGTTGTGGTTTTCTCGCGGGTAGATGAAGGGGTTGTGTGGTGGTTTCGCGGGTAGAAGAAGGGTCTGGGGAAATGGTTATTAATTTATTTTTGGAGAGAAGATACAGAAGACACGTCTCCGATGAGTGGATACTACTAATTGCACATCTCGCATATCGAGGAGTCAAACTCTTTGACGAAATGTAGACAAAATAATATCAATACTCTCCGATGAGCGGTACTACTAATTGCACATCTCGCTTATCGAGGAGTCAAACTCTTTGAAGTTGGACCAAACTCTTTGGAGAGTTATCGGCGACGTGGGTTTTGTGAACACGCGTCTTATTAGTTGGGCGGGCATGTTGTCTTTTTTTATATAGGCTGCATTTCTCACATAGTTTTTCATGTAGAATATATACCGAATATATACATTATCTTAGGCAAAATATATAGTCAACATATATTACAGAAAGGAGATTCAAATTCCACCAATACACATCCTATATATATTACAAAAAGGATTCCATTTCCAGCAATAGACATCCCTGCATTTTACAAAAAGGATCGGATTCAGCAGAAATCAATCTTGCTTCTTTTTCTTCTTTGATTCTTGTATATGGATCTTTTCACGATGGTCGCTTCGCAAGTATGGTGTTTTGTCAGCTCCCAAGACATGGGGCATGTATGAAGTGTGAAAGGATGGACTTTTGTCAAACTGGTTGTATTCCTCCCCCTCAACAACATTTTCAACCCCAACAATCCTTTTTTTCCAGGCAAAACCACACTCCAGTTATTCTTTGCAAGGTCAGGTACATAGAACACTTGCTCAACATCCTTGGCGAAGACAAACAGTTTGTTTTTGTAACCAAAGACCCAGAGATCAACACTAACATAACCAAATTTGTCCTTGATCATAGCTCTCTTCACATTGGTGACCCATCTACACCGAAACAAGGCTACCTTCAATCCTACATAATCAAGCGCCCAAATTTCATCTATTTGACCATAATATGTGGTTGTGTTATTCTTATTGTCGACAGCCCGTACACGCACACCACTATTTTGATAGACGCTCTTGGCATCCTGGGCCATGGTGTAGAACGTGTATCCATTGATATCCATTGCTTGATATGTTGTAACAGTAAATAATGGCCCTACTGCTAGTTTTCTTAGATCGTCAGTTATAGCAGCGCTGCCACTCTGGACATAATCTCGGAGCCACCTGTTGAAGCATTGGATGTGTCTCCTTGCAACCCAATCCTCAGTATAGCTAGGGTTTTGTTCACGTAGTTGTTGCTTGTGCTCATTGCCAAATGGTGTAACCTCTACGCTCTGTTCTATCACGGTGAAATGAGCCTTCATGAAGGCCTCTGGGTGCGGAGTGATTGACTTTTTCCCCAGGGTCCCAACACTTGAAAGCCTACCTTCATGCCGTGAACGAGGCACACCAATGGGGCTTTGGGGGTCCATATAACCCATGGCCCACTCCAGTGCTTCGATGGTCTCATAGCCACGAACAATGGCTCCCTCCGGAAATGACCTGTTATGTACCAATGATTTGAGGAATCCATAGTACCTCTCATATGGAAACATCTGATGAAGGTAATATGGGCCAAGGTACCAGATCTCCATCGCGAGGTGTGTTGTTAGATGCAGCATGAGATCAAAGAATGATGGTGGGAAGGTAGCTTCAAGCAGGCATAGGGTCTCGAAATGCCTCCTCTCTAAGGCCAATAGTTTTTCCTCATCAATCACCTTTTGTTCTATTTCATTGAAGAATAAACACAAGCTCGTGACCGCGTCGCGAACCAGTTCTGTCTTGATACCTTCTAGTGCAACAGGGAGAATAGATGTCATCAACACATGCAATCATGAGATTTCATCAAGTTGAAATTAATTTTCATGTCCTTCACCGACACTACCTGTCACACCCGAATTTAAAGGCAAATTCGAATGCTCATATTATATGTGTGCCAGGATCAAAGTTCACACATATAACGTCTCAGTGAATACAAAAACACAATGTCATAACGTAAAGAGAGTATTAAACTTTATTACAGACCAAAAATGTCTCAAAAACGATCTAATTATTAACGAGTAGTAACGCAGCGGATAGGATCAACACCACAGGCAGTTGACTGGTGACACTCCTGCCTAGAAGTCTTCAAAGTCTTCCGAAAAGTCTTCAAAGCGACCGTCTGAGTAGCAGTCCGAGTAGTGTAGTTGCAAGAAATAAAATCAACAAGCGTGAGCACATGTCGTTCTCAACAAGGGAATATAGCTATAACAACATCCAAGGCTTTTTGGGTGGATGGCTGACATGGTTAAAGTGGTAAGCAATTTTAGTTGGTCAGATTTTATTAAGCAACTTATTACTAGCAGTGTAAGTGTATACCAACCCAGAGAAATTATAAATGCAACAAAATCAGGATGCTATGCACAAGATTAATTCATATTCCATAGTTTACTCATGTGAGGGTCCAGGCCGCTCCATGACCGAGAGCACGGCTAATCGATTAGATTTTACAGTCTGCAGAGGTTGTACACTTTCCCCACAAGTCGTGTCCCCCATATATGCCTGGGTTAATTACTCCCTTAAACACTTCCGAGGTGAGTGGTATGGGTTTCACTACGAGGCCTTTACAAAGATTCCCTAGTATGAGCTGCTCGCTAGGTTTCATGACAGCGGAATGCATAACCCTCTTTCAAGACTTTGAAGCTACCACAGAGCAGCTCAGCTTGAGGGCCGGGCTATACACCAACTACCGACACCCCCTAACCCTTATCCGGTAAAGCATACTACATACTAAGGTTTTTAATTAGTTAGCCAAGACAGAGCCATTTGTCTTGTGGTTGCACCTGGTTCCTGGGTGGTCGCTCCATGTTCCGATTAACAGGGGTAATCTTGCTTAATGAGGGTAGAGCATAAAATAAATCAAGTTTACTTTTGTGTACAATTAAACCATCCTCAACCCGATGTTAGTGACTAAGCATGTGCTACCCAACATAAGTAAAACCCTAGGTTAACAAGGACATGGTAAACAGCACTAGTCACACCTTAAGCATAGGATTCCCATCAATTTAATGCAAGTAATAAAATAATAAATGTAATTAAAATGCAGTTGTACAGGAAAAAGGGCATGCATCAAGGACTTGCCTTCCACAAACTCTTGCTACTCAAACTCTTCAACGTCTTCAAAAGCTTGAACTTCAACGAAGGCTTCAAACGGCACGTTCTCTACGCACCACACAATTGATACATACAAGCAAACAATGAAATAAAATAAGAAACAATCACCAAACAGTAGCAACAGAGCAAAACAACTATGTAAAGCTATTCTACTCTTCGATACGATCGTTTGGACATAAAGAACGCGAAAAACAAAGTTAAAACGGAGAAGATATGGCTAAAAGAAGTTACAGGGGTCTATCTGCGAGAAAACTAGAGCTCCAGGGGCTTAACTGCTAAAAACTACGGGCTAACACGTAATTAAACGTGTAAACACATGGGCTAACATGCAAAAACTCACCTATGGACTTCGGCTGCTAAAACTAGGAAGCTCAGGGTCTAAACCATGAAAACCAGGACCTAAACGTAAGGTTCTTTCTGAGGTGGGAGGGCCTATTCTTAAAACTAAAGAGATTAGGGGCTTTTCTGCAAAACGACGACGACTCAGCGTGGTGGACCGGTACCGACGGCTTTGACTGGGGTCTGGATCTAATCGTGGCCGTCCACTGGCGATCTGGCGGACGAGGTCTCGCGCAGGCAGCCGGCGGCGGCGCGGGCGACGGCGTGCGGCAGAGCAAGGTGGCGGGCTCGCCGGCGCAAAGCGAAAAGCGAGCTAAGCAGCGCCAACTCGGGCGGGGATTGCACCAGAGTGACGTGCGCGCGCTTGCGAACTCAACAGGGGCATCGGGGCGAGCTATTGGGCGACGGCGACGGCGAGAGGCTCGGCGGGGCGGAGCTCTGCGGCGGAGCAACTCCGGCGAGTCCGTGCGCGGTACACAAGGCACAAGGACGACAACAAACGGCACAGATACCTTCCACACTTGCTTGCGGTGCTCCTGGACAATTTCACGATGGCGGGGAGGCGGTGGCGGCGGAGATCGTCGACGGCGGCTAACCTAGGGTTTGGCAGCTATGGCGGCACGGACGTCGAGGGGCTAGGGTTTCGGGACTCGGGTGGCGGCACCTTATAAAGCGACCATGGGATCTTCTTGGCGTGCGGGGCAAGCCTAGAAGGCGGCACGGGGGCGGACGCGGACGCAGAGGGACGCCGGCGTACGGTCGCGGCCGACTCAAACCCGAGTTCGAGTCCGGTGCGGCAGGAGGGATGACAGGCGGGGCCCAGCGGTCAGCGGCTGGCGGCAACGGAAGCGGAGCGGGCCTAGCTAGGCTGCAAAGCTTTGATGGGCTGCGGTGATACGGAAAGAAGAGGGAGGATGAGTGAGCTGGGCCAAAAAGATGGAGGGGGCGCGCCGGACTTTGCTGGGCTGCGCGAAGAAAGGAAAGGAAGAGGGAAAAAAGGTGGACCGGGCCACAGAGCTGAGGGAGGACGAACAGACTTTGAAGCTTGGACGGGCCGAAAAAGAACAGGAAACAGAGGAAGAGAAGGAAAATCATTTTGAATTTATTTGAAACCTTTTAAACTCAAACAAACATTGAATTTAAACACAAATTTGAATTCAAGCACTCAAAAATAATGCACCAGCATGAATGCAACATTCAACTCCTATATTTATTTATTTTATTATTAAAAATTATTTAAATGCCTAGAAAAAATTAAACAACACCTTAAAATCCTTAAACAAATTCACAGTTGCTAACAAAATTTTAAAATTGAGAGAAAAATGTTTATTAATTTATTTTTCCTGTTCACATCCTAAAATCAAAAATTTCAGGGTGTGACACTAGCCTCTTGAAGTTTGATGAGTAGCCTAAAGGTACTTTCAAACCATGCAAAAACTCACAGAATTCTTTTCTCTCTGCCTTTGACAAGGTGGTTGCAGCAACGGGAAGGTCCATCCTCGTGTCTGTTTCCTCTGCATAGAGCTCCGGCCTAATGCCCATTTCTTTAAGATCCTCCCTTGCATTTTTATGATCTTTTCGTTTCAAGTTATGTTGTAGTAATGGTCCCAAAGTAGCTTCACACACATTCTTCTTGACGTGCATGTTGTCAATCGAATGACGCACATCCAAAAGCGGCCAATACTCTAGCTCCCATAGATTTGATTTCTTGTTCCACATTCCTCTCCCATCTTCTTCTTCACCATCTCGCTTCTTTCTTTTGCGAGGTTTCTTTTCAGACAATTTTGGTAACTCCTTGATAGTTTCGACGTCCTTGACTTGTAAGTGGAGCAGATCTCCAGTCACATGCATTGGCGCCTGTCGATTCTCCTTTTCCCCATTAAACTGGCAATCCATGTCCTTGTAGGCATGTTTCTTGCTGAGGAAACGACGGTGCCCCATAAATGAGAATTTCTTTGAATTTCTTAGCCACACTGCACAAGTTTCTTCCAAGGAGTGTGGGCAAGCTGCACCTTTCCTTTTACTCTGGCCAGAAAGGTTGCGATGAGCCGGTTGTCGTTGATGGTGGTGAACAACATGGCGTGCAATGTGAACTCCTCACGACCGAACTCATCCCAAACCTCCTTCACACCAGGCTTCCAAAGTATCTTCAAGTCATCAACTAGTGGCCTCAAGTAGACATCAATACAGTCGCCAGGTTGCTTTGGCCCGGAGACCAATATTGTCAGCATCATGTATTTTCGTTTCTTGCATAGCCAGGGTGGAAGGTTGTACATTGACAGCACGACAGGCCAGGTGCTATGTGTTGAGCTCTGCTTATCGAATGGGTTCACGCCATCTGTGCTCATAGCGAACCGAATGTTCCTGCTTTCACCGACAAATTCCTTAAAGTGGGAATCAATATTTTGCCATTGTTAGCCATCTGCGGGGTGCTTAATCTTGCCAACTTCCTTCGTTCGTGTCTTATTCCAACGCAAGAGTTGGGCCTCCTTTCATGTAGTGAACCAGCTTCTCAACCGAGGAATGATGCAAAAATACCATGCTACCCTCACAGGAGCCCCTTTAACCTTCTTCTTCTTCTTCTTGCCTGTGATCTCCATGGGCTCGTTCTCGTCATCATTAGCATTGTTACCATCTCCACCATCTTTTTTCCTCTTGTACCGATCGAACCCACACTTGGGGCACTTGCCAAGGTCTGCATAATCTCCATGGAACAATACACAACTGTTCTTGCAAGCATGAATTTTTTCAACCTCTATTCCCCAGAGGACAAATTATCTTCTTTGCCTCATCGACAGACTCGGCTATTTGGTTTCCCTTGGGTAGCATGTCCTTAAGGAGATCCAATAGTTGTTTGAAACTTTTGTTGCTTCAACCATGATCTGCCTTGAGCTGCAGAAGTTTTAGATCACCAGAAAGGTGAGAGTACTCTTGCAACTAGGATAGAGGGGTTTCTTTGAATCTTCAACGAACTGCTTCAGCCTCGCTAATTCAGAAGCTGTATACACTCGTTGAAACTCAACATCCCGCAACATTTGATCAACATTGTGCACACATTGCAACAACTCACCATCATTGAAGCCCGTAACTTCTTGATCAATGATATCCTCAGGCCTCATCACAATTGGTGGGAATGGTTCATTTTCCTCATCAAAAACTCCACCTTCATCAAGCTCTTCATCATGGCATAGCGCTTCCCCTTCATTATTAAGGCCCGTAGCATGGTGTCACGCTTCACCTTCATTTAGGCATCTTGCTTCGACTTCATTAAGCCCTTCCTCACCATGTTTATTCCAACACGTGTAATTTTCTTTGAAACCACGTGTGATCAAATGATGAAAAATGTTATCTCATTGTCTGAACTTCTTCTGGTTGAGACAATCTATACAGGGGCAAAGCATTGCCTGAACACCACGGTTTCTCATATCCGCCTTTGCTTGATCTTGAAAACCTTTGACCCCCTTAAGAAATTACTGTCCCAATCTCGGGACTTACTGTACATCCAAGCCCGAGCAACAGCAGCCATCTACAATTTTCATACATCAAATGAGCATAATGCATCACCAAAACTGATGAGTAAGAGGATTAGGACAGCAAAGTTCAATAAAAGGGGGCAATTTCCACCTTGACGAGGATTGTCTACGAGGCGAGCGCTTCTGAGGAGGAGGAGGAGGCGTCGCAGCCGCGGCGACGGCGACAGCGACGGCGCGGAGGACGGCGCCGAGCCCGAGGAGGAGGATCAGCTGCTACTTTGGAGGACGGCGACGTACGGCGCGGAGGGACACCGCGCCGCAGTCGACGTCTGCCAGTGCGCACGCGGCTGGCCGGCCTGCTGCAGCGCCGGCTTTCTGAGGAGAGAGAGAGCGCGCGCAGTGAGTGGGGCCTTCAGAGAGCACGTGAAAATGCTGCTGTAGCAACACCGAGGAGAGAGCGAGTGGGGCCCTCAGAGGAGAGAGAGCGGGTGGGGGTGTCGGAGATAGCAGAGTGATCGGAACGCAAAGACAGACGCGTATTAACAACACGCATCTCTAATGTGAGAAAACAAAGGAGATGCTACCTCCAAATAAGCGTCGCCAATTGGGTCGTCATAAAATGAGACACATCCTAAAAGGCACGCGTCTCCAATAGGAAAGTCATTGGTAACAGACTTAAAGAGCCCGTTACCGATAGGTTTCACTTTCGAATCAGACGCATTTTAACGTCTGTTACAAAGAAAACATGTAACGGGCATTTAAGAAGTCCATTACCAAAAGTCCTCATTGGTAACGGGCGTTGTGGTGGCGAGGTCAGGGTGAGGTCGGGGTCGAGCCTGCCGCGCTTATGCGTAACGGGCGCCAAACAACAACTATTACAGATGGGGTCCATGCAACGGGTGTTAAGGGCCCGTCACAAATGTTGCGTGACCTATTTGAGGTTTTCACGTAGTGACATCGGCAGGCCATCACGAGAATTTTCAGATATTTTTAGTACGCTCCTGAGTTTGGTCTTTGGTATTCTGCCTCCTCGACACTCACACTTCACGGATTCTCCGATGCTGACTTTGCTGGGTGTTGTGTGGAGCGCAAGTCTACCTCTGGTTCTTGTCAGTTTCTTGGTTCCTCTTTGGTCTCTTGGTCTTCCCGTAAACAGTCGAGTGTAGCTCAATCTACCACAGAAGCCGAGTATGTTGCAGCCGCTAGTTGTTGTTCCCAGCTGCTTTGGATTTCCTATACCATGAGAGACTTTGGTAAGGAGTGCACTCAGATCCCACTTCTTTGTGATAGCACCAGTGCCATAAGCGTTGCCAAAAACCCAGTGCTCCATTCCAGAACAAAACACATCGAAGTGAGGTACCACTTTCTGAGGGATAATGTTGAGAAGGGAACCATAGTGTTGAGCCATGTACCTACCCAAGACCGAAAAGCTGACATATTCACAAAACCACTTGACCAAGCTACCTTTGCTCTTTTACGGGGAGAGCTTGGTGTGTGTTGTCCTTTTTGAGTTGGTCTTTGGGAGCTCACCTTGTAGCATATGTATCATACATGTTTACTTTGATGTATAGCATGCATGTTTAATTTCATAGAGTAGCAATCTTTGTATCTTGATGTATAGTTTTGCATCTTTGTAAGATATGCTTTGCATTGCATTTGGATCATATGCATTGGCTAGGAATGACTTCTCCTATGTACATTGATCCCTAGGATATGCTATGTTTGAGCTTTTGGATGTGCTTGATTGATGTTTGGGATGATAAGCTATGCTCTTGATAGTTTGGTTGTATATCCATGATGAGATAGCTTACTTTTGTCAAAAATGCTAGATAGGCTCTCTCTTGTGAGTTTAAGGCCTTGCATTATCTTAGTGTGCTTTGGTGGTTTATATCATGCTTAATTCATGGTTGGATATCATGTGCTTTTCACTTGGGGTCAAACACCTATCTGTCATTATGAATGTTTAACCCATGTGTTACCTTGTGGGGGAGCATAAGTTTCTTTTTGCCACAAAGGCACTTCATGTACCATTTTGTGCATAAAAATGAAAAATGAAATTGGTATGAAATGCTTGTGCTTGAAGTTATGCTCTCACTTATTCCTTGTCATAAATGCTTTAAATATGAATTTAATATGGGTGCTAAACGTTGCATGTTGTCTACCATGAGAAATCTCATTTTAAGAAGTAGGCACATGTGTCACACCCGGATTTAAGGGCAAATCCGAATGCATAGAATACATGTGCGCCTGGATCAAGTTACACACATGCATCGACTCAGTGAATACCAAAAACAGTGTCAAAAGCGTAAAGGAAGTATTATAACTTTATTACATGACCAAATGTCTCATAATCGTAACAAAAGCGAGTACTAGCAGCGGAAAAGGACGTCTCCACAGGCAGCTGACTGGTGGCACGCTCGCCTAGAAACCATCGAACTCTCCAGGAAAGTCTTCAAAGCGTCCGTCTGAGCAACAACCGGGTTGTGTAGATGCAATATAAAATAACAACAAGCATGAGCACATGTCGTACTCAACAAGGGAAAACTCTATAACAACATGCAAAGGCTTTATGGTAGAAGCTTGTGGTTGCATAGCAGGTCAGTGTTTTAGTTGGTCAAGTTTTATTAAGCAAGCTGATTTACTAGCAAATGTAAGTTTATACCAACCCAGAGATTAACATATGCATCATCATCATGAACATAAGTAAATGCAACAAGTTTAATCCATCTTCCATAATTTACTCATGTGAGGGTCCAGGCCGCCCTTGACCGTGGGCACGGCTAACTAGTTAGTTTTACACTCTGCAGAGGTTGTACATCTTTACCCACAAGTCGCGTAAAAGTTCTAGGAACTTTAAACCCAACCATGCGATGCCGGCCAAGCATCATACCACACTACCGAGGTGTGATTGCATAGGGGACGCTACGAGACCTTTACAAAGATTCCCTAGCACGGGCTGCTCGCTAGGTTACCTGATCAGTGCAGCGCATAAAGCTCCCTAGCGGGTACCGTGTCTTAGCAAAGCCCAACTCCCCGCCAGAGCAGGTCTATACACCATCTCCCGTCGGCCCCTAACCCCTTTCAGGTAAAGCATACCACAATACTAAAGTTTCTAATTAATTGGCCAAGACAGAGCCATATGTCTTGTGGTAGTACTGTTGTCCTGGGTGGTCGCTCCATGTTCCGATTAACAAAGGTGATCTTGTTTAATGAAGGTATAACATAAATAAAGCAAGATTAACATTGTTGTTCATTAAAACCACCATGATCCCAAGTTGAGCAACTAAGCAAGGTCTACCCAACATAAACATAAACCCAGGTTGATCTAGGCACACGGATAAACAAAGCTAGCCAAACCTTAATAGTAGGACCCTTCAATTTAATGCAAAGCAATAAATAAATAACGGTGTAATTAAAATGCATGTTGTAATAGGATAATCGGGAATACAGCAAGGACTTGCCTTCTACCAACGCTTGTTGCTACTCAAGGTCTTGGAAATCTTCAACTTCAGCGTATTCCACGTACGGATCGTCTTCTATGCACCACATCATTCACATACAAGCATACAATGGAATAAAATAAGAAACAATCACCAAACAGTACTAACATAACAAAATAGGGGCATAAAACTGTTCTACTCTTCGATACGATCGCGTGGATATAAAGAACGCTAAAAACGGAGCTAAAACGTGTATTCTACGGCCAAAACAAGGTTCAGGGGCTTAACTACGAGAAAACTGGGCTTACAGGGGCCTAACAGCAAGAAACCGAGGGTTAAAACCTAATTACATAAAAAATCTAAGGGCTGCGGTGCAAAACTTTGAAGGAGGGATCTCGGGCGCTAAAACATAAAAACTCAGGGTTAAAAACGTAAAGAAAAGGACCTATCTGTAGGGTTCTTTGCACGTGGAAGGGCATACTTGTGAATCTAAGAAACAGAGGGACCTTTTTGCAAAACAACACGGCACAGCGCTGGGGTTGACCGGTATTGACCGGTTGACCCCGAGGTTAGATCCGATCTGGGTCGTTGATTGCTGAATAACTGAATAACTGCTTTGTGAATAAATAGGTTGAAAATGATTATTTTTGTATAGCAAGATTGAAATAGGTTCTGAAGCTAATTGTTGGTGTGTAGCCTAGTTTTAGTCCCTAGTAGCTCTGTGTAAAATTTGAGCACCAGTGCATGGGTAGTTTTCTTTGTATTTAATATTCTTGCTTTTGTTATGAATAATTTACCATATTTTTCATGCTCTGTGTATAGCCTTGTTTCCCATGAAATTTTACCAGTAGCTCTATTATGGTCCCTTTTGCTCACACAAAAAGTCTCACTGTCAGAGGTTACACGGTTTAACCAGAATAAATTTTGGAAGAAGCTAAGTATAATAAAAAGAGAAATAAAGAAATCTCCTTTTATGAACTTATGAGTGGTCTAACCTTGGAAAATGTTTATAATAAACCCTAAGACCTAACTTGGTTGTTTATGTGATAAATCTAACTTATTCGAATAATTATGCACACAATCACTTTTTAAAATAATAATAATTAAATAAAGGGTTTAATAATTAATTTTAAAGAAGAGTATGCTGGATATATTCTTGTCTAGGTGAATGTGCTCAATGTAACACCCTAGACTTAATACATGTTGTTGGTTTACACCATCATCAACCTTTAACTCCTGCATTGCATTCCTCCGTATAGAAGTCCCTGACGGTAGCTATGCGCTCGTGCTGGCTGATTAGAACGAAGGAGGAGACGTACACTTCGTGACTGTTGAGCAAGACCCGGACCAAAGTCCGAAAGACTGTCTGACTGCTGGAGCTGCCGAAGGCAAGCCCCAGTTTAACATATACCTATGTGTCTCCTCTTTACAATTCTGAATTTATGATTGTTTATATATGTGCATTTACGTTCAGGAGTTGAACGGAAACCCTAGATGCATGATCCATAAGTACCTATGATCTTTTACTAGTATGCTAGGTCGATAGTTGCTTTGCACTAAAGACCCGGTACAAGTCGAGTGATGCATTTTGCTCGCGAGAATAGGTTCTTATGTTGGAATCATAAGACTTATTAAATCAAATTGCTCACGTGGTAAGAGCATGGAATTTGGGCTCCGGTCCAGTGGTTAAGAGATTAAGCGTTCGAAAGTACTAAACATTTGTCGGACATGGGTACGGTAAACCTAGTAGCTGAACGACGCGGTGCGGGAACTTTTGGCTGCTACTCTTGGGCTGCTGCCCCAGTCTTGCAAACTGTGGTGCATGGTGACGCTGGATGCTAGCGCGAGGCATGCCAGCTAGCTATGTACCTAGGACTGTGGCCTCAGTTCCTAATCCGACGAATGACGGGAACCGTTTGGTTGAAATCACTCTTTGTGAGGGTTTTCTCCCGTATGTTTAGGTTCACCTTGCAAGGTTATTAATCGATCAATCGTCGGCCTCTCACCGTTATCCGGGATGAAATGTTGATAAACTTGATTTTGATTAATTGTTTGCACAAGTATTCTTGAATTAGTTGCTTATCTAGTAATGGTTGATGTACTAGAACTTGAGCTAAAATATTGGAAGTAAGGATTAACTCCTTAGTTGCTTTTTGGCAAAACAAACCCAATAGCCAAAAGCCAAGCATGATTAGAAGGATAAGTCTTATATTTCAGATGGGTAAGCCTTGTTGAGTATTAGTATACTCAGCCTTGCTATAAATATTGTTTTCAGGTGACCATGTGTGGCCTGGTGAAATCCCACCCGGCTAGGAGCTGGAATGGGTGGATGACGAAGAGTAATGGCATTTGGGATGGCCTCCCATAATGCCAAGTTATCGATTAGTGATATATATATATATATATATATTTCCACTGATTCAAAACTCTGAACCATTTACCTTTGATGCATGGACAAAGTTTGTAATAATTAACCCTACGGGAAACTTAGATTAATTTGTAAGGTACTCTAGACTCTCTTTCGTGAGGGTTTTAATGTATGCGTGTTCGATCCTGTGTGTGGTTTACAAGTGATTTACCGGGCTATGACCCGGCAACACTCAATGAGATAATTCTTTATTATCACTTATTGACCAAAGTGGACCGGTCTAAGTGATAGTATGGACTTATCTCAGATGGGGTTGTCATAGTTGGTACCAGAGCATCCGTATACACCAGCGAAATTAGTTTATTCACTAATTATAATGATTTACAATTAAAACTTGTGAAGATTGATTGGATTTTGATAATGTGTTGGATCGTTAAGGAATGTTTGGACCGAAAGGCCCTTGAGGGAATTTTTGGGTTCTTTTAAGGTGGCTAGTAATTATGATTTATTTAAGCTAACTTCCAGCACTCCTTAAACCACGTGTTTCATACGTGTGTGATACCGCATCATGAGTATGCGAGGGTCGATAGGATAATCCATTCCAAGGATTCTATCTTCTCGGTTGGATGTGAACGTGTTTTATACGTGTGCTACTGTATGCGAGTCATACGAAGGATGCCATGTTCTATTCAAGATGAACATGTCATGGGTTGTGATGTCGCCATGTTTTGCCATACGTGTGCATGATTCCGCATTACGAACATGCGAAGGGGGACACCCTCCATTCAAAAGGGGCGTGTCTCAGGTTGGGCGCCGTCCATGCGGTGTAAAATGCATGGATACCATTTCTACAGTAAATGGTAATGTATGTGGACGCTCCCGTGACGTGCTGGCACGGAAGGTTCTTTTCTGCAGGTACACTAACCATGTTATCGCGATCGTTGAACGACG
This sequence comes from Cenchrus fungigraminus, assembly GCA_036936925.1. NCBI lineage: Eukaryota > Viridiplantae > Streptophyta > Magnoliopsida > Poales > Poaceae > Cenchrus > Cenchrus fungigraminus. The sequence continues at coordinate 6,173,239 of CM072775.1, read as the reverse complement.
TGTAGCTCCGACTATTATTATAAGGAGAGTCGTTTACAAAGCCTGCCACCGGCATTAACTTCGTCTTTTTAGATCTATAAGTGTGAGGTCGTTTAAGACGTGTGCATGCATCATAAAAATCGAATGAACCTAAAAACTTGCTGTTCTGCCCTTGTGTTATGCTTCTAAGTTGTTACTTGATCTTAGAAAGGGTTTTCTCTATCTTTTGATCCTAGTTGTTTTCTGTCAAGATTAGGATGCTATCTGTTCATGAATTTTTAGAGCCAATTCTTGGATGTTTATGACTAGGCGACTTTTACGAAAGTTATTCCGCATCAAGTCAAGCATCTACTGTGAATTTTTAACAATTTTAGGAATTCTCAGTCTAGAGTTATGATCAAAATAGTAAACCTCTGTTCTGCTGTTTTTCCTGCTGACCTTCCTTTGGAACAAGAATTTTTAGAGCTTTTTCCCTTCAGATCCAGCTCTACCGCTGAATACCGAAAATGTGCAGAAATATGTAACTGTGTTACTGTAAAAATCTGGGAATTTTTGGGTTTCTGGTTGCTGAGTTATGAATTTTTGTTCATATCACCAGATTTTTATACCCTATGCATGTTATACTCCTTTTCGAGTTTTAACGTCTTGTACCCAATTCTTATAAAGGTGGAGTACCCGGAGTTTTTCAAGATTGATGCGGATGGTACCATGCGTACCAATGGTCTCCACTGGGAGGGTTTTCCCCGTGTTCTTTGGGACACCCTGCGCGAGGTGGGCTACACCGCGCCACCGACGTACGAGGTGCTCCACTTTTGGGACCGGGGTGTGCCCTACACGAGTACTATTGCTACGGTGCCGCAACACCCTGAGCACCCAGAGTGGCCTGACTTGGGCATGGTGTTCTACGGACACCGTGGAGTCGAGTCACTTGAGTCTGCAACTCTGAGGATTCACCACACCTTCTGCGAGCAGCACCCAGAGGAGGTGATGCTCACCGCTCTAGGGTTGTTCCCAGCGCTGGACCCACACGACGAGGCTTGGCATGAGCGCTTGACGCTTATCGACGTGTTGCTCACAGCCGATCCTCCAGTGGTCACCGTACAGCAGCTTCTGAGGTTACTCGAGGCGTTGTACAATGTGCAGGTCTTCCGCCTCGCCACCGAGGCTATGCTTGCGGGTGTGATCTGTGAGACGTCTGCGCTGACCGACGTCATCTACCGCGACTTGCAGCAGGAGCGTCAGACCTCTGCTCACTTGCAGCAGGAGGTCGTGTTCTTCCAGGACCAGCGTACACAGTGGGAGCAGGAGTGAACCCAGTACGTTGAGCAGTTGTACGCTCGCGGTGACACTATTGACAGGCTGCGTGAGGACAACGACAGACTACGTGCAGAGTATATCCAGGCCGAGACCCAGCGTATGGTGTTAGTGCAGAACGTGGCAGAGATGCAGAACTAGGTGCTTGATATGGAGGTTGAGGTGGAGGTGTGGCAGACGATGGCACACCAGCAGCAACAGCCACCAGTTGCTCCACCAGCAGCACCTGTCACTCAGGACGAGCTGCAGGGAGCTTCGGGCTTGGACGATGATAGTGTTGGAGGACCACCCCCAGACTCCCCTTAGACCTGCACTGGCTCCGCTGCTGGCTACTAGTTTCATTAGATGTTGTTGTATGGAGTTACCATGTACTCTTAGCTTAGCCTTATCAGCTAGATTTTGTGGAGGGATTAGGCTGCTCAGAGAGTATGTGAGATGTGCTTCATTTCCATGTATGATGTGTTGAGTAGGTGATCCACGAACTATGCATCACATAATGCTATTTGGATGAATGCCTTGTGTTGTATGTTCGTGAATTAATTCAGGTTGTTGCGATCGAAATTGGATCTTGCGCTGAATACCAAAGTTATGTGGAATGTTCTCAAGATCATGCTCACCAAAATTCGGTATGATTGCATAAGCGTAGCGGGAATTATAGCAAATTTTGTGCAGCTCGGCCTCGTGTGAAAACAGCTAGGCAGAGACTCGGTTACGGAATTTTTCGGGCATGATAACATCAAAATTCGACCCTGAGTTGAATACCAATGTTGGAGCTTATGAAATTCTACACTTACTGACAAAAAATGAGAATTTTCCCATGTATGGGCAGAGAGTTATGAATTTTTCAATACGAACAGTGCGCTGTCCGGTCTTAACTTATGGATGTTGCGAGTGTTCGTCTTGCAAATTCTTCTTGTGAATTGATGTAAGCAAGCTTGCGAATATGTGGCTAATGGAAACTCCATGAATTTTAGATGGTGGGACCGACACGCACCTCCCCAAATGATTTTGGTGCAAGTGGGAGTGAGGCCCCGCCGCCTCCTCCCCACATGACGATACAAGAGCAGTTTATGGCCACCCAAACAGAGATGATGCGCCAGTTACTGCAAACCCAGCAGCAAATTGCTCAGCAGCTGCAACAAGCCCCATGCGGGGGAAATCAAGATGGTCTACCTTTGGTCGCCAAATATGGGCACTTCAACGGTATGAAACCCCCGACGTTTGAGGAGTCCAAGGAGCCTCTAGCTACTGAAGCATGGATCAGGGCCATTGAGGTCAAGTTCTCAGTGTTCACCTTACCATGCTCTGAAGAGCATAAGGCTAGCTTTGCCACCCTGCAGCTTCGTGGTGCCGCACTGATGTGGTGGGAGCACTACCAATCTATGGTCTCGGTTGGACATCAGGTCACATGGGCTGAGTTCAAGTGAGCCTTTAAGGAACACCACATTTCTAAGGGTCTCATGGACCGCAAGATGAAGGAGTTGCTGGCGCTGAAGCAGGGAACTGACACAGTGTACGAGTACGCCAAGAAATTTAACTCCCTGTGTCAGTACGGTGGGCATCACGTGGATAATGATGCTAAGAAGATAGAGCGTTTCCGGGATGGACTGGATGGAGAGCTCTATGAGAGGCTTAATCTCTGTGAGCCTAATAATTATCAAGACCTTGTGAACAAGGCCATCTCCCAAGAAGACACCATGAGAAGATCCTAGAAAGACAAAAAGAGGCAGGCTGGATTCACCACTTCTGGTGGGTCGGGCAAGAAGTTCCGCTTCGTCAAGAACAACCAGGGAAACTCCCAGTCATCATCATCAGGACACTGGCGAGTGACCCAATCTCAGAACAAGCCCTCTGGAAATTTCCACTACCATAAGGCGCAGCAACAGCCTTACAAGCCAAATGCACCCCCTATCAACAATAATGCTATCAAAGACCGTCGCTGCTACAATTGTGGGCAGCCAGGGCACTATGCAAATGAGTGTCCAAAGCCGAAGCAGATCAAGACCTATCAGCAAGGTGAAGGGTCAGGAGCCAAACCGGGCAATCAGGGCAAGAAGCCTATCGTGCAAGTAAAGCAGGGCAAGCTGAACTTCACATCCTTGATGAAGATGCCAGAAGGAGCACCAGTGCTGATGGGTATATTTTTTATCCGAGGCTATGTAGTTAAAGTACTTTGATTCTGGTGCAACGCATAGTTTTATAAATGGGCAAATTTTGAACAAGTTGGGTGTCAAAAGTTGTCAAACAAAACAACCATTCCTGGTGGCCGAGTTTCTACTAGAGTCCTATCTTGGAAAGTGCCAATCGAACTAGGTAGCAAAGTCTTTCCAACCAATCTCATTGTTTTGGACCTAGAGGGCTTTGATGTGATCTTAGGCATGAACTGGTTGGCATATCATCAAGTCATCTTGGATCTTGCTACCAGAATGATAGAAATCAACTCACCTACGGTGGGCACATCTACTCTATACTTACCTCCCAATGGCAGTGGAAATTCATATGCTTTTGCAACCATCATTTCTTCACTTGAAGACATTCCGATAGTCTGTGATTATCCGGATGTGTTTCCCAATGACTTGCCTGGCATGCCATCAGACAGGGACATCGAGTTTGTGATAGAACTTCAACCGGGCACTGCCCCTATCTCCAAAAGACCTTACTGCATGCCACCAAAGGAGTTAGCCGAGTTGAAGGACCAACTACAAGAGCTGCTTGATAAAGGGTACATTCGCCCAAGTTCATCTCCTTGGGGAAGTCCCGCACTTTTTGTGAAGAAGAAGGATGGTAGTCTGCGAATGTGCGTGGACTATCGTCCGCTCAATGCGGTTACAATCAAGAACAAATACCCCTTGCCCCGCATTGATGTTCTCTTCGATCAATTGGCTGGTGCCAAAGTCTTCTCCAAGATCGATCTTAGATCCGGTTATCATCAAATTAAGATTCGATCGAGTGACATCCCAAAGAAAGCCTTCTCCACCAGATATGGTCTTTATGAATTTCTGGTGATGTCCTTTGGTCTCACAAATGCACCTGCCTACTTCATGTACCTTATGAACTCTGTCTTCATGAATGAATTGGACAAGTTCGTAGTGGTCTTCATTGATGATATCCTCATCTATTCCAAGAACGAAGAAGAACATAAGAAACATCTTCGGATCGTTTTGCAATGATTGAGAGATCACAAGCTTTATGCTAAATTCTCCAAATGGTAATTCTAGCTGGATAGTGTGAAATTTTTGGGTCACACTATTACTAAGGATGGTATCTCCGTGGATCCTAGCAAAGTGCAGGAGGTCTTGGATTGGAAACCACCCAAGTCTGTGCACTAGATTCGCAGTTTTCTAGGTTTAGCTGGCTATTACCGTCGTTTCATTCCAGACTTCTCCAGAATAGCTAAACCTATGACTGAACTATTGAAGAAAGGTGTCATGTATGTGTGGGATGAAGCTTGTGACAAGGCTTTTCATACCCTGAGCGAACATCTTACGTCAGCACCCGTACTAGCCCAGCCAGATATGACTAAACCGTTTGACGTGTATTGTGACGCTTCTGGCACTGGCCTTGGTTGTGTACTTATGCAAGACAACAGGGTTATTGCCTATGCCTCACGAGCACTTAGACCTCACGAGAAGAACTATCCTACCCATGACCTGGAGCTAGCAGCGGTTGTGCATGCCTTAAAGATTTGACAGCATTATCTGATGGGAAATCGCTGCAATATTTTCACCGATCACAAAAGCCTTAAGTACATTTTCACCCAATCGGATCTGAATATGAGGCAGAGAAGGTGGTTGGAGTTGATTAAGGATTATGAGCTAAAAGTCCAGTGTCATCCTGTCAAAGCCAAAGTAGTTGCGCATGTGCTTAGTCGCAAACATTGTAACTACGCAACGGTAGAGCCGTATAATGAAGCTTTATGTGAAGAGATGTGGAAGCTCAACTTAGAGGTGATCGAGTATGGGAATCTAAATGCCATCTCGATTGAAGCCCCTCTCCATGAGAGAATTGCTTTAGCTCAGCTCACTGATGAAGGAATCCAGTTAATCAATCAGAAATTGTCTGAAGGAGACCCCAAATACGCTTGTTTCCGGAAGGATGAGAAAGGAGTAACATGGTTCGACCAGAGATTAGTCGTGCCCCAGGATCCGAAAATAAGGAAGGAAGTTTTAGATAAGGCTCACCTCTCTAAATTTACTATTCACCCTAGTAGTACCAAGATGTACAGAGACCTTAGGGGGAATTTCTGGTGGTCGAACATGAAGGGTGAGATAGCCAAGTATGTGTCCAGTTGTGATATATGTCAGAGGATCAAGGCTAGTCACTTAAAGACCGCAGGCCAAATGCAGCCTTTATCTATACCTGCTTGGAAATGGGACGACATCAGCATTGATTTCATTGTGGGATTGCCCCTCACTCCCAAGAAACATGATTCTATCTGGGTTATTGTGGACCGACTCACCAAGACCGCTCACTTCATAGCTGTCCACACTACCTATTCAGCTGAACATTATGCCGAGATTTATGTTGATCTCATTGTGCATTTGCACGGTGTTCCAAAGACCATTCTATCCGATAGAGGCACACGGTTTCTTGCTCGTTTTTGGGTACAAGTGCATGAGTCCATGAGTACCATGTTGATCCATAGCTCTAGCTATCACCCTCAAACCGATGGTCAGACCGAACGAGTAAATCAGATAGTGGAATACATGCTGAGAACATGTGTCATTCATGTTGACAAAACTTGGGAAAAATGCTTAGCCTTGGCAGAATTTGCTTACAACAATAGTTATCAAGCTAGTTTGAAGATGGCTCCTTTTGAAGCGTTATATGGACGAAGATGTCGCACACCCTTAAATTGGTCACAAGCGGGTGAGAGGACACTTTTTGGTCCCCAGCTAGTACAAGAAGCCGAAGAGAGAGTGGAAGTAATCAGAGAAAATTTGAGAGCCGCTCAAATGAGACAAAAGAGTTATCATGACAAGGCTAAGGCACCCCGAGAGTTTGAAGTTGGTGATTATGTATACCTAAAGGTATCACCAACCAAAGGTGTACACCGATTCGGAGTAAAAGGGAAGTTAGCACCACGCTATATCAGTCCCTATGAAATCATGGAGAAGTTCGGTACGGTTGCATATCGTATCAGACTCCCGGATAGACTCTCCGCAGTACACGACGTATTTCACGTCTCGCAACTGAAGAAATCTGATCAAATCCCAGAAGCAAAGATAATTGACGAGACTAATGCAGAAGTAGAACCTGACCTATCACTAGCAGAGAACCCCATGAGAGTGCTAGATCAGGAGCAAAGGAAGACCAGAAGCCAAACAGTTAAGATGTACAACATACAGTGGAGTCACCACACGGAAGAAGAGGCCACTTGGGAAACGGAACAATTTCTCAACACCACGTACCCGGGTTTTCTTCAAAACCAACATCGTACGTAACCTTTCCCAGCTATCTTTTCAATTCGAATCTGGGGATGAGATTCCTTTTAAGGGGGGTAGGCTGTAACACCCTGTGTTTTTAATCCAATGTCATTAGAGGCTAATCACAACCTTAATCACCCAATGACCATTAGTGCTTAGAGGTCAAACCCCTAGTCAAACCCCTTAAGCCATGAACTCAATCTAGAACTTTTGGCACGTTCTCCAAAATTCACCTAAACACTTCAAAATCGACCAATACCAAAGTTGTACAGTTTTTCAAGCCCTACAACTTTGCTGTTGAGTGGCATTTGAGATTCGAAGTGCAAACGTGTGAAAAAGCTTGGTCAATGCCTGAAGTTCCAGTACATCAGCGCCGAGAAAATCGCTAAGTTCACGAGCAGTTTATGCTCGATTCGTTGAACAAAACACCCAACGGCCTTTGTAAAAGTTGTAGAGTGATACTTGATCTATAACTTTGTCAATTGGCACTTGGTTCACTTCTTTATCAAAAACACGAGTTTAGGCTGGTCAAACAGGCAAATGTCGAAATGATTTGACGCCGGAACGCCGCCGCACGCCGCTGTCGCGCGTGCGCGCAAGCTGCGTCGGGCGCCGCCGAGTGACCGGGCGCAAACGCCGAGGCACATGAGGACCCACTGGTCCGTCGGTGTCGCTGCACCACATTAGGCGCGCGAGTCGGTGACAGGCCTAGGCTGCTAGGCCGGTGCCACGCGCCGTGCCGCCAGCCGCCGGATCGTGCACGCCGAGGCCGCCATTGGCCGGCCGCGCCCGCGCACGTCGCCACCCATTTCCCGGCAATGCCGTCGACACTGCACCGCACTGTGGTCATGTCATGACCTCCTCTCCATGCCACGATCGTCTATATAGAGCGCCCGCTCCTCCTCCGTCCCGCCAGAGCTCTCCGCCGACGCCATTGCCGCCGTCGTGATGAGCTCGACTCTCCACTAGCTCCCGTAGCCGTCCAAGTCCTCGAAGCTCCTCTCTAGAGTCCCAATGAGCATATCAGCACACACATTCATCAGCCCCACTCCTCACCTCGCCAGAATCCGAGCCGAGGTGGCCGCGCCACCACGATCTCGCCGCTGCCGCTCGCCGGAGTCATCCCCGGCCACACCGCCACCACCAATCGACTCCTGGTGAGCTCAATCACTCATCCCCCTCTTTTGTTTGCCTGTCCCGGCTGTAGTTCGCCGCCGGTGAGCTTGCTCCGCCGCGGAAGGGCACAGATGTGAGATCGAGTTTGTGTAGGGTCCTCTGTGTAAGAGCTAGGGACCTATCCGTAAGGATTTGAATCTTTCTAAGGGTCACAGCAAAAGAAGATTCTTAAACTTTTGCCCATAAGTCTTGAGAACTGTAAAAATCATAGAAAATCACAGAAAAATCGTAAAAATGCAAAACCAATTTTGTTGGTTTCCTTATGAACAGACCTACATCCTTTACAAAACCTGTATATACTTTTGATGCACAGTTTTTGAATGAAAATTCAAACTCAGTTGAGATAGGGATGTTCGTAACTGGAGTTGTACACATGTGCTAGACTTGATCTTTGGATATGTTTGTAGTCAGTACAAGAGTAGGCTCTACCTAAGTTTTTGCACAATGTTACTGAGTGGATCTTCAATTATGATTTATTTTGCATTATGGTTAGATCTGTGTATCGATTTTGATATATATGCCTTCTGTGGTTCATCTTTTGGATAATACCTTGCTAAGCTAGGATGTGATGCTAGTAATATTATCATGATTTGAGGAGCTTTCTATATATCTGTTTCTGAATAATGCTTGGTTATGAAGTTAAATCTATAGCTCTTTTGCCACTGCTCCAGTGATGCATATCTTTAGCATAGATGAGATGCGTGTCATGTTTGTCCTATGGTAGAAAATTGGGCTACTTTTGACTCATACATCTCTCTGAATAAATGCTTTGTGAATAAATAGGCTGAAAATGGTTATTTTTGTATAGCAAGATTGAAATAGGTTCTGAAGCTAATTGTTGGTGTGTAGCCTAGTTTTAGTCCCCAGTAGCTCTGTGTAAAATTTGAGCACTAGTGCATGGGTAGTTTTCTTTGTATTTAATATTCTTGCTTTTGCTATGAATAACTTACCATATTTTTCATGCTCTGTGTATAGCCTTGTTTGCCATGAAATTTTACCAGTAGCTCTGTTGTGGTCCCTTGTGCTTACACAAAAAGTCTCACTATCAGAGGTTGCACGGTTTAACCAGAATAAATTTTGGAAGAAGCTAAGTATAATAAAAAGAGAAATAAAGAAATCTCCGTTTATGAACTTATGAGTGGTATAACCTTGAAAATGTTTCTAATAAACCCTAAGACCTAACTTGGTTTTTTATGTGACAAATCTAACTTATTCGAATAATTATGCACATAATCACTTTAAAATAATAATAATTAAATAAAGGGTTTAATAATTAATTTTAAAGAAGAGTATGTTGGATATATTCTTGTCTAGGTGAATGTGCTCAACGTAACACCCTAGACTTAATACATGTTGTTGGTTTACACCATCATCGACCTTTAACTCCTGCATTGCATTCCTCCGTATAGAAGTCCCTGACGATAGATACGTGCTCGTGTCGGCTGACGAGAACGAGGGAGTAGGAGGAGACGTACACTTCGTGACTGTTGAGCAAGACCCGGACCAAAGTCCGGAAGACTGTCTGACTGCTAGAGCTGCCGAAGGCAAGCCCCGGTTTAACATATACCTATGTGTTTCCTCTTTACAATTCTGAATTTATGCTTGTTTATATATGTGCATTTACGTTCAGGAGTTGAATGGAAACCCTAGATGCATGATCCATAAGTACCTATGATCTTTTACTAGTATGCTAGGTCGATAGTTGCTTTGCACTAAGGACCCGGTACAAGTCGAGTGATGTATTTCGCTCGTGACAATAGGTTCTTATGTTGGAATAATAAGACTTGTTAAATTAAATTGCTCACGTGGTAAGAGCATGGGATTTGGGCTCCGGTCCAGTGGTTAAGAGATTAAGCGTTTGAAAGTACTAAACATTTGTCGGACATGGGTACGGTAAACCTAGTACCTGAATGACGAGGTGCAGGAACTTTAGGCTACTACTCTTGGGCTGCTGCCCCAGTCTTGCAAATTGTGGTGCATGGTGACGCTGGATGCTAGTGTGAGGCATGCCAGCTAGCTATGTACCTAGGACTGTGGCATCAGTTCCTAATCCGACGAATGACGGGAACCGTTTGGTTGAAATCACTCTTTGTGAGGGTTTTCTCCCGTATGTTTAGGTTCACCTTGCAAGGTTATTAATCGATCGATCGTCAGCCTCTCACCATTATCCGGGAATAGCTTAACCCTCTAACCATGATAATCCCTCCATGATGAAATGTTGATAGACTTGATGTTTGATTAATTGTTTGCACAAGTATGCTTGAATTAGTTGCTTATCTAGTAATGATTGATCTACTAGAACTTGAGCTAAAATATTGAAAGTAAGGATTAACTCCTTAGTTGCTTTTTGGCAAAACAAACCCAATAGCCAAAAGCCAAGCATGATTAGAAGGGTAAGTCTTATATTTCAGACGGGTAAGCCTTCCTGAGTATTAGTATACTCAGTCTTGCTATAAATGTTGTTTTCAGGTGACCATGTGTGGCCTGGTGAAATTCCACCCGGGTGGGAGCTGGAATGGGTGGATGACGAAGAGTAATGGCATTAGGATGGCCTCCCATAATGCTAAGTTATCGATTAGTGATATATATATATATATATTTCCGCTGTTTCAAAACTCTGAACCATTTACCTTTGATGCATGGACAAAGTTTGTATTAATTAACCCTACAGGAAATTTGGATTAATTTGTAAGGTACTCTGGACTCTCCTTCGTGGGGGTTTTAATGTATGCATGTTCGATCCTCTGTGTGGTTTACAAGTGATTTACCGGGCTATGACCTGGCAACACTCAACGAGATAATTCTTTATTATCGCTTATCGACCAAAGTGGACCGGTCTAAGTGATAGTACAGACTTATCTTGGATGGGGTTGTCATACTGGGCGTCCGTTCGATGGAAAGGATGTCAAGTTTCCAAATATGCCCTTCGAGGGGTTGTATCACCTAGAGGGCATTGTAGTCATTTACCCCCACTAGAGGACCTCATCTATAAACAAGGTGGAAGGGTTGTGGCAGCCATCTCTTGGGCTTTAGGGTTTTCATTTGCTCTAGGCAATTTCTCTTTTTAGTTTCCTATTTTCTCTAGGACTAGCTTGAGAGCTTCACGAGAGATTTTGAGAGAGGGATGGATGCTAGGGAGGCAAGTTAGACCTTGTATGAATCTTTTATTTGATGTATAGAAGGTTCGGCGTGGTTGTGGTGGTGATTCCCGTTTTCCTTTTTGTGGATTTTTGGAGTCTTATCTTGGCGATTTTCTTTTGGTGGATTTGAGGCCTCCCCTTTGCGGATTTGTTGTGGGATGTATCCATGAGCCCTTTGTGGTTGTTTTCCTTGTGATCCCCCTTCTAAATCTGTGGGTTTGGGTGCTCAATTTTGGGGTTTTGTTTCGGTTCTGGGAAAAGGTGTTCTTGGTGTTCATCCTCCGATTCCTATTGATTGAGTGGATCTTTGGAGCCGATCTCTTAGGCATGACTCGTTCATGAGGTGATACACCTATCCCCAAAGTTTTACTTCAATCTGTGGAGCGAATCGGGAGATCGAGGCATCGGAAGGTGGGAGTTGACTCACTGGTGGAGTTCATCCCGAGCAGCCCGGGCGTGACCGGTGCACCCCACCGGTCAGACCAGTGCGACCTGTTGTGGCTGTTTCTCGGGGAGTTCTTCTCCAGAGTGTTGGTTGTGTTCTTGGTTTGCTGTTGTTTCAGTCCTGTGCAGTTTTGGCCCTTGGGAGATCGTTTTCTTGCAGTTGGGATATCTTGAGCTAGACCGGTCAGACCGGTGGTGTGCATCGGTCAGACCGGTGCAGAAGCTTTCAGTGGGAAAATCTCCTTTGCTGCTGTTGGTTGTGCTGCTGGTTCGCAGAGTGCTTCTCGAACAAGTTTGGTTGTGGAGAGTTTTCGGTGTGCTCGAGTTTTGGAGTGTTTTTGCTTGCCTGGTAGATTTCAAGATTTCTCTCAGTTACTCCACATCCTGGAATTGACATCTAGGTTTGCTGAACAAATTTGGGAGGATTCTAAGTAGGTTGATCCTGACTGGTCTGATCGGTGCAGGTGACCGGTCTGACCGGTGCAGGTGACCGGTCTCACTGGTGTAGGCTGTTTGCTGCTCGAGGTGTTTTCCACTGTGTGGTCGAGTAGCTTGGGTGTGTGGCTAGCTCCTAGGTCCAGTAGCACTTCAGTGGCTGCGTGGATTTGGCTAGCGAGGTGTTGAGGACTGCGGAGTTGCGTTTGGGACCATAGGCTGAGTTCTTCTCTTCGGAGAAGAATTTTTATCGGCTCCCATTCACTCCTCCCTCTCTGGTCACCATTCTGGTCCTTCTATAGAACATCGCAGGAGCTATCGAAATCTTTTGTCATGCAGGTTGGTTGTCTTTTTTAATTTCAATGTGTGGACTCAACATTTCAGCACACACTAACACTGACAATGCATTTCCAATTTTTGAGCATGTTTTGTGGATTTTTGACAAACCTTTACAAATTTCTTTGCATGCAAAGACGCAGTCAATGTGCAATCCAGATGGGGGTGTGGGATCTGGCAGTGAACAAACTGAAAATGCAATCCATACTGCATGTAAAAGATAGACAAATAGCAAAGTAAGTTTAAACATTGCACGTACGGACGCAGACAAATGCATGTAAAATAGAAAAAGGTTCTCTTATATGACTAACCATGAGATAAACAACTTATGCAGTTTGCTGGGTGTCAAGATGAATTTGATGGTGCTGGCAAGACAACAAATCTTGTGGCTGGTGAATATCTGCAAACAAATGTTGTAAGTTCATCTTTCCATGTTTATGCAATTAATCTGTAGAAGAAAATAAGAGCTTTTGGAGGAAAAAATTGTGCAGTGTTGCTGATTAAAAAAATGCTCGAAAAATGTTAGGATGGCCAAGATAATGTGAGATTTGATTGGGGTGCTACAGATTGCAATGCAATGAGTATTGGTGACAAGGATGATTGGGATGCAGTCCAATGCACTCAGGTAAGAGAAGATGTAAAAAATCATAAAAAAGAATTTACTGTGAAAATGAATATTTCCCCTTACTTTGTTCACTGATGAACTGTGAAAAAATGTTTGTAGGTGCCTGTGGTGGGATCGCTGACACACATGCTTACTGCCGATGACTTTGACCCTGGCTTTGATTACTCATATGAGGTGAGAGTTTAGGAAAAAACACTGTATGAATTTCTGTGTAAAAAAGATACAATTATCAGTGAAAAAAGAGAGAATAACAAGAAAATAAAAGAAAGAAGCACAATGAAGAAGCTGACACACCAAATGTTTTCTGAAACTACACAGGGTGGGCTGTACATAACGACGAGCAGGATAAGTGATGATGTACCATCCATGATGCTTACGCAAGAAGAAACCAATGAACAAGACACAAATGAAATGTCAGAAGATATTGTGGAAGCACATGGGCTGGCAGATTTGTTGCATGGAGGCAAAGATGATATAGCTTTGGATTACCTTTCTGGACTGACAGAGGTAATGAAGGTTAATCATGGGAAGGAGGCAGCAGTCTTTCCTACTTGAATGCATGTCCTTGACGTTAATGATCATATAGACACATCTGGTGGCCTGCAAGTTGAAGAGAACATAGAACCCAACTCAGGCATTTCCTTTGATGAATCATCGATCGTAGAAAAGATAGAAGGAACCACAGATGATGCAGAAAAAGCTGAGAATGTGCTGGGTGAAGACATAACAGAGGAAGATATTGAAATTTTCAAGAAAAATGAGACAGTTGAAAATGCACTAATAGTTGGTTTCTCTACTGTGAAAACTGGAACATACACATCAAGAAGCAAAAAGACATTAGGGGAGGTTACCAGGCACATATACAAATGCAACCATTGTGGGGCGGTTGATTACAAGGATGCTAGCACAGATGCCCAGCAGGAAGCAATTGCTGCCGAGTTTGGTGCTGATGGGAAGCTAAAAGGGCTGCACATAACTGTAGATGAAGTCGTACCTGAACCTGCAGCAAAAAAGAGAAGGACCAAGGTTATAGACAAGACAAACTGCTTGGCTGAAATGACTGTGACAAGGAAAGAAGGTGTGTGGACAGTCAGTAGACTAGTACTTGAGCACAATCATAAACTGCTTGCTCCGTCGATGGCAAAACTATTGAAATCACACATATATTTCTCAGAATAAGAAAATGCAATGATAAGGTCTTTCATTCAGGTGAACGTCCCAAACAGGAAAATACTAGCATTTTTGTCATATCTGAGGGGTGGAATGAAAAACACAAATCTAGTTAAGAAAGATATCAGCAACTACAGAACCAAGGTGCTTAGAGAGTCTTGTGACAATGACGTAACTCAGGTTGTGCAGTTTTTGAAGCGGCAGCAGGCTGCAGATCCATCATTTTTCTTCACCTTTGATGCGGACAAGGATTCAAAAGTGAAAAAACTGTTTTGGGCGTATGGAGCTAGCAGGAACTGGTATGCTATGTTTGGTGACATAGTCAGCTTTGACACTATGTACCACACAAACAGATACAACCTCAAGTTCGCTCCCTTTGTTGGCATAAACGACCATGGGAACAATCTACTGTTTGGTGGTGCAGTCCTAAGTGATGAAACAATACCTACATTTCGTTGGCTCTTTTCTACATTCGTGACATGCATGGGAGGTCGTCACCCTAAGTCTATCATAACAGACCAGTGTGCTTCAATGAAAGCAGCGATTGCACTTGAGTCACCAGACACAACACACCGGAACTGCGTGTTTCACATTGTATCCAAGGCAGAAAACATACTGCCCCAGCGTTCAGGAAAGAGTCTAATTTCGTGTTGGATTTCTATGACATTGTGTACAACAGTTTGACAGAGGAGTTTGAAAGACTATGGGAATACATGGTGAACAAGTACAAGGTGGGCCACCTCCAGTTCCTACGCGTCATGTATGAAAACAGGAAAAGATTTGCACCAGTCTACTTCAAGAAAAAAAATTCCCATTCATCTGCTCCATGTTGACGGTCTAAAAACGCGTCAAGATTCACCGTCCCTTACGGATCATCGTAGCACATTTTCCCTCGAGTATTACTCAAGGTTATCGAATCCGTGGATCGGAAGCAAACTGCTATGGTTCTCTACCTTATCTAGTCAATCTAACCTAACATGTAGCAATGATTGCATAAAAAAGGTAAACCTAATATATATATATATATATAGGTAGTGGCTATTGGACACACAGGGTGTTGAATAATATTCAACACCTCGGCGGAGCGCCGCCGGTCTCCGGCGCATTAAAATGCCCACCTATCAAGCCTCTGATTACTCTCACCGCCAGCGGAGCTGCAACTTTTATACCGCCAAAAAGTAATTGCGCGCACCCATTGTGAAATGCTGATAGAAACCGTAAAAAGCTATCGGTCGTATGGTATATATTAATGGAGTGCGATAGTTACTATGGTGATTACTCATTGTTCTTGTTTCCTTCCTCGAAAAGCGTATTGGGACGGATTCGTTGCTCCAGAGGAGGCCGGCCGGCAGCTCAGCCAGCGATCGCTTAATTAGCTGCAGCATGATGACGAGCGAGGCACTTGCCCCTCCGTTCACGAGGTGGTCAAAGGGTGATGCAGTGACATTCGCACGACCACGGGGTATGGGCTCCTCAATCAGCGGTGGTCATGGCGACGTCTTCAGGACAACGCCGATAGTTTTCTTTGGCAATCAACAACGGCAATGGCCGCTTCCTGTAGCCACCCACCTCTCCTCGCGCATGGCTGCTGGTAAACTCCTGTACGTGGCCCAAATTTGGATCGCACTTCTGCAGGTCTGCGGTTCTGGTCTTCCGGATCTCCTCCTCAGCAGTGCGAAGGCACAACCGGCGGCGACGTCTGTGTTGTGGCGTTCTCAGCCCCGGCAGATTCCTCCACAAAAAACAGTTACAACAATGGAAGTGCAGGCCAGTTCCCACACGTGCGTTCGTAAGTACAAATCTCAAAAAAAATTTCTGATTTTTTTATCTCGAATCCCAATCTCCAATTCTTCGGTATTGAGTTGTTTACATGCTTCAAGTCTGTGATCTGCTGGCTCTTGAGTTGTTGATTCAGTTCTATACTCCAAAATTACTATTTCCCCCAAGGATCTAGTGTTTATGCTTCTGTGTGAATGGACCCATCCGTTCTGCTCCAAAATTAGATATCCAAAAGTAATTATTTGTTTATTGTGATTATATAACTTGTTTGTACATGGTTGGAGTATATTTTTCAAGAATTGTAAAGCATCCATAATTTAATTCTTCTATTTTCTATTTCAG
Source organism: Cenchrus fungigraminus (assembly GCA_036936925.1). Classification (NCBI taxonomy): domain Eukaryota; kingdom Viridiplantae; phylum Streptophyta; class Magnoliopsida; order Poales; family Poaceae; genus Cenchrus; species Cenchrus fungigraminus. The sequence continues at coordinate 6,157,073 of CM072775.1, read as the reverse complement.
TGCATATACCACATTTCACAAAAAAGATTATAATGTTGCTTAGTGAGAAGTGTATATACTCCAAAAAAAGAAGAGCGGCATGATTCTTGCTTGTCTGTACCAATTTGTTGGTTCATTTCTTCTTTGCTTATGAATTATTGCAGGTACTAGCTAATTCTTAAATGCTTCTTTTGATTTTGTTATGTGAGATTTTCGTATACCACTAACATGAAATTTTTGTCTTTCCTCAGTGCAGAATAATGAAGAGCAAAATTTGAATTGACAATGGACCGATTTTTTGTTTTTGTCTTATACATTTTGAATTGACAAAAAATTGATTTGTACTACCTGAGATGGGTTTTTGCAATTTTTGCTTTTGTGGTATACCATTCTGAATTGACAATAAATTGATTTGTACTACCCGAGATGAAAACATAGTAAATGCATGCCTAACAATCAGTTTTTACTTCTCGTGAATGAAAAGGAGTAAATTGTCCTCAATCACGGATGTCAAATGGAGTAAATTATTCCTTTATGTTAGCAAATTACTTCTTTGAACAATCTTATTCCAACCATCACAAAAAGGATATGTTAAATTTATAAGTACAATGAGTAATCTTTTTATGGTACAATATTCAGCTACTTCTACCGGTATTAATGGAACTTCGATTTTACAGCTCCGAAATCAATTTCTATAGCAATTTTCGGTTGTAGGACCATCGACGTCCTCCTATTGGCTCATTACTTCTCTAACAGGAAAATATGTTCTCTAAATTTGTTAAAAAAATACATCTTCAAAATTATCACGGATATTACTCCTTTTCATTTGAAAATTACTTAATTTATGGACTAGAATGATGCTAAACAATTGCATATGTGCGTGACTTGAGAAGTAATTTCGTAGACAAAGGAATAATTTTCAAATTAAAGAAGAGCAATTACCAGGAATTGAAATCATTATCATGAACAAATGTGGTATTTTGCTAGATTATTACTAGGTAGTAGAATATTAGTTCTCAAGGTATTTTGCTAGATTACTCCATGAAGTACCTCATGAATTAGGCGTGTCTAGTGTAATTGCAACCTCGAATCCCATCTGAATAATGCATGCATGGATGCAACCACACATCAACAATGGAGACTTTTACGACACCAGAGCTAGCACCATGGCTACATCGAAACCTGCAAAATCTGGCATGTCAACCCAAATTCAGCACCATGATTCATGCGGTACATCTAAATCCCTCAAGATTTATCACCAAACATAAAAAAGGATGCCAAAAATCATCTTAGATCTTTTTTACTCCTCATGATCGAAAAAGAGTAATTACGTGATTACCAGGGCTCGTCGGAGCTTCGTCCATGGCACTGTTTGCGTGTCCCATGGGATTTATCTCGAAACAACAAAAAATGATTCAGAAAACCAACTGAGATCCAATTTGATGCAACACGGTAGTAGCTTCTTGTCCACCTATCGTCATGACCTATGGAACCAAAGCTACGGGCTTCGTCCTACTTGATGCAACACGGTGTAGGCATGGTGGCATGGTGCCGAGATCGTAGAAGCCAGAGCACCGAGCATGTGCACCAACAGCGACTAGCGACCAACAGTACGTCACACCGGCGAAGCACGACGGCCATAACCGGCGACGCCGGCATCACCGCCGTGCCATCATCGTTGTTGCATGTTCGATCTCGTGTTGGACCCACACCAAATAATCGTGGCCAGCAAGGCAGTAAAAATCTGGTGGAGCACGAGGCTGGGTCAGGATCACCAGCAATCAATTCGCCATTACAAAGCGCCGCCTATTACATTAATTAAAATAAAACAGCATTAAAACAGATGAAAGATTGGAACGCATATCGGGTTTTACTACTTGGTATGAGAACAGAGTAAAGTCGTGTTCAATTGGGCTGCATGAGCTCCGGTGACTCCTCCGCCGTGCGCGCTAAATAATATTCACCACGCAGCGTGGTGAATATCCATGTCCTATATATATATATATATATATATATATATATATATATATATATATATATATATATATATATATATATATATATATATATATATATATATATATATATATATATATATATTATAGCACAAGGTTGATCACATTCACGGACATAGGCAAGGTAAAGTGCCACAAAGGGGACAACTAAGCCTAGCGCCTTCAGTTGTAGTTCTGGCAAACGAGCAGCAAACCAAACATCTCATCTAGAAGCATCCTTAAACTCCTACCTCTGGCCTACCTCCCAAAGACATCCACACTTTCGGGGGTATCATCCTGTCACAATGCACCCTTAATGATGCGGGGAGTCTAAGGGCACGCCCGTACATGGACATGTCTACAAATCATGAAGGGTTGACATACTAGATCTAATCACCATGATTACATAAAGCATGCTATGTAGTCTAACCTAGCATTAGACTAAGGATCAAATTATATTCATGATAGGGAGAAAGTAAAGACGGAGACATGGAATCGCTTAATAGATGGGATGACAAGATTATCATTGCTCACATGAAAGTATACATTACACCATCACCACCGAGGCCATACCTATGATGATGAACGTGTAGCTCCGGAACTCCACCATGGCACAACCACGTAGGGCGGTCACAACGGCTAAGGTCGGCCTAGGCCATCTCCTAGATAACTTCGAAGACTCACGGCCGCCGTCGTCTCCCTTCAGCGCTTGCTTCTAGGTTTTGCCGAGATATCGTGAATGGATGAGGCGGTCGTCGGAGGCAGGGGATATAAATGAGCCGAGGAGCATCTAGGTCAAAGGGCGCACGAACCGGGCTGAAAATGGGCCAGGCCGGTTGGCATAGGCCGGCCGGCCTAGGGCGTTTTCAGCCCGGTTCGGCCCTATTTTGCTCCACGATGCTTCTCGTGTCTTCTTGAATATTTGCCGAACTTCATGTGGGTCCTTGACGTCGTTTTCCCCGCGGTTTGGATAAGGGTACTTGGCGTGCGAACTCCTGCGTCTTCTGTTTAGGTCCTCGGAGTTTCACAGCTTCATGGTTCGGTTTTCAGGTCATTTGGAGTCATGTTCACTTCGTGTCTTGACTTGTGCCGGGCGTCGTGATCTTCTCATAAAGTCCTCGATGAATTCTACTCGGAAGTCCTCATTTAGGTGCTTAAATCCTGCGTAAACAACATACTCCAAAAACCACATGCAAGTGTGAACTTGTTACATCATTAGTATGCCTAGTGGCGGGTTAGTTATAATTCAAAGCTCAAACCAAAGTGTAAAAAGTGCTCTTGCTTGACGGAAATCGACCACCAACACACCCCCATGCATAAACCTTGCTCGTCCTCTAGTAAGCCTTTAATGGATGTCAGAATTGCCTTTCAAAGTTCATACCCTGCAGTTGATCATACACGAGAAAACATAATGCTCTCCAAGTTTACATTTGTTAAAGTTCCATAATGTTACTAGCTTTCATCTCTGTGGAGGGTAGATATCATTTAAGCTCTTTCCATAAGTAATTAATCATGCTCTCAAATTCTAAACAAATCTCAGAAATTTTGAAAATAAAGAGCGGGATGAAGAAAAGTTGCTTAACCAAGATCAATAATAAACCTCCTTGCATCTTGCTCATGAACTCTCATCTCATCTTGTCTCTCAAGCCTACTTGTTCTACTCCTTTCCTCTCTCAAATATTTGGTGGAAAGCTTTATATGGAGCTATGGGAAAGTTTAGTCCTACCAAGATATTATAGTGAGATATTATCAAAACAAGACAAGCTTCTCATGGACTTACCGAGACTCGTCAAAAAGATTATTGGAAAATATAATGTTCCAAGGAGGGGGAGAGAAAAATACACACACTTTGAGATAGGTGGACATGTGCAAATGGCAAAGAGTGATCTCGAGGCACAAACGAAGTCCTCGTTATCGGATTGCACATGGTTGGAAAGATGAGTATGGGTCTTGATCTTGAAGCCTCTTGAAATCTCCAAACGTAGCTAGAGAACCGGGGAGCTTTATTTTTTCTTCTTCTTTTTTTTTTCTTGCTTTTCTCATCATATATATTTTTTCTTTATTATTTTTATTTCATCACTTTTCTCTTTTTTTTTCTTTTTTTACTCCCCTTGAACTCTAGACTACACTAGTACTTCTTTGGCAATCCCCCCTATGCTTAGACGTTGCTCGTCCCCGAGCAAAGAGGTGATGATTGTGCCAAGGTAAATGCTGAAATTCTTGTATTTGCTTAAAGAGGGATACTTGAAACATTCTAGGGATTCTTTCATGGAGGTCTCCCAAAATCTTGCTCCACTTGATGGTAGCTTCCTTGTAATCTTCTTCGAAATATTCATCCATACTCAAAGTTTTGGGTTGTGGTCAAGGAGGTATACACAAAAAAGAAATTTTTGGTTTGTGGGTGGATATCCGGCGGGGTTTGCAAAATTCCCGATGTGGAAACTCACAATGCACGGATAGAAAAGGCTAGCATAAAGATAGATACGCAAAAACAAAATGACCAGCTTCTTAGTCTCGGGCCAGAGAAATCAAGCCTTGAATCAATGTACCCAAAAATAAATCTTGTAAACTAAGATTTTTGCACTCAATGAATATAAGGCTTTGCATAGGTTGAGCAAAATGCAAGTGGTATCAAAGACAAGGTTAGAATATCTTTTAAGAACAAAAATAAATGATATTTGATTCATTCAGAAATGAGAGCAATGAAAAATATTGTGGGTCTCAAGTTATCATAACCTCCACAATAGATTTGGCTAGCATCAATTTAATTTTCAGATCATATTAAAGTGAGCACTAGCTTAATCATATACAAACCAAGCACAAAAATGAGCAAAGCGGCAACGATCATCATATATCCATAGGCAAGAGCATACAAGATATCATCATGGTGAGCACAAGGTAACAGTGATTATTGTTGAAAACAAAAACAAATCTAGGTTGTACTCCTAGTAGCCATGTTATTCTATAGAGAGATATACATAGGATGCATCTAAGGTTGTGGAAAGCATATACATGAACAGACATATAGAAAGACAAGGACAAAAAGAGGGTTGAGGATTTGTTACCATCCTTTGATGCATGAAGTGTAGCATGGCCTCCCCCATGCTTAAGCATTGTGCTTAACATGGAAGAATAAAATCAGCATCGCGTGGCAATTGTGATCCTTGTACTCCATGCGGTCTTCTTATGTCCACCAAGTCCTCCCCCATGCTTAGCTTGTTGCTAGGCATGGAAGATGATGAACCATCTTGTTACTCTTGAAGTCCTACCACCATATGTGGAGATCATCGTCATACTCTTCACTTTTGTTGCCTTGATCGTCCTCCAACGTCCACCCTTTGTCACAAGCTTTAGTCCTAATCGTTTCTCAACTTGTATTCACCTCCTTCCATGTTGTCTTATCCCTGCTTCAACTTCCACGATTTTTTCTTCAACTTCCAGAACACTCCATTCTATAGTTCTTGAAATTATCTTTCCAATGAGCGGTCATTCACCCCAGTCGGACTCCGAACAAGAGAGTTACGCCCTTTTTACTCAGATAGTGCAAGCTGTCCCGGGCTGATTTCAGAACGTGTGACGCCCAATGATTTGGTTGTAACTCCTTGCACGGGTCTTCTAAAATGTTAAATCTTCATCGTTGGAAAGAAGACTTAGTGGTGCACCTGAATATCCAAATTTCCTCTTTTGTACATCTCTAAACATGTGCTTTATCTTGATGAAGACAGCAGTGTTTCTTTCGAGATTTTGGAGGTGTTGACGATCTTAACTTCGTCTTTTATCACAAACTCATGGGAGCGATTCGCCATGCCTGGAAAACAACTCTAAAGCACAATGTACTCCCGAGGTGACGGTCGGAAATACTCACTCTATGCCGACAAACCAAAGACATCCCCTAAGATCTTAACTTGTGGTATAGTTAATCTAGTGAAATACAAATTAAGAACCTAATGGGTGTACCTGTGTGCAAGGGTGCATGCAAATGATGGGATGGTATAAAAATAAAATTTGTTTACACTGAATTCTAAGCTCCATGCTTACAAAGTGGTTGCCAAACTTCTCCATTGCCATAAAGATTTATTAACCAAGGTCAAAACACCATGCTTATCCCAAGATTAACAATTCTTTATAGTGTAAGGTAAGTAAGGCGTATTGCAAAGTTCATAAACCAACCAATGCAAAATGATAGCAAGGTATATAAAACTGAATGATGGTGGTCTCCGATCGTTTCTAAACACCACGTTTACACAAGATCGCAAGGGAAAAATGCTATACCAAGCACTTAACATAGATATGAAAGTATTCATCACAAAGTTTCACAAAAAGTCCCAAGCTAACATAAAGCGAAAGATGACAATGAGGGGGATACAAAATGCAAATGCAAAGAATTAGCACAAGCAAATGTTAGCAAGGTTTTGAAAGATTTCCGATATGGTCAACAATAAGCAAAGGACAAAGCTTGGCCTTCACCGAAGTAAGCATTGTCATCAAGAAAATCACCCATCGAAAAGAATCAATCAACCAAACTAACAAGGTTTAAGAGTAAGTTATGGGTATCCTATATTTTTGGCTCAAATAATAATTTTGAAAAGAGGGAGTCAAGTATAGAAATTATAGCTAAGGAGGTGCTAAGAGTCTTTTTTATAAAAAAACAAAACTATGGTTTTAGGAGGGCTAAGGATAGGAGAGGTTTTCCTAAGGTTTTTATAGGAAGGCTAGTTAAAGTTTTTAGTTAGAACAAGGGATAGAGGTGGGCTTGGACAACCGGAATGGTGGAAGCCAATCAACACAAATCAACCCTACCCTTTTTGGCTATAGGTTTTTGGTGGGAGCTATAGGAAGGCTTAGGTTGGTTGGAGAAAAAGTTAGATCAACACAAAACATACAATGCAATATGGCATGGATGAACAAGATGACATGATATGGTGGTTATCTAAATCCAAGAGTTAGCCTAAATTAACTAGCCACAAGTTTAAGGTCAAAGGATGGTTCCAACTTCATATTTCTCTCTAAAACGACACAAAAGGAAAAGAATCTAAACACCAATAGGCACACAAATGGGTCTACAAGTTTTCCAAGATCAAGAACAAAGTGCTTTCGCAATAAAAATTAGATCAAACAATATGGTGTTGTGGTATTTATTAGAGCTATGCTACAATGTTACTTGATGTTTCAGTTTAAGATCACAATGTAGACGCTCATATTATTTATATATATAAAGAAAAGAAAACGGGTTGCCTCCCGCAAAGCGCTTCATTTAAAGTCATAGAGCTCGACTTTCTTACGTACCTTCTCATTGTCGCGAAGCCATGGTCCTTCATACAAGATTTTATGGTGTCCATGCAGATTTGATCCACTCTCCATGCTTGACATGATCATTTTGCTTGATAAGAGGCTTGCCCGATCGTCTCTTGCATCATCATCCCCTCCTTCTACTTTGCTCTTCATCGCTGCCTCTCCTTTCACGAATTTTCCTCTCTGTACAGATCAAACCATGTAGCAAGCAACTTCTCCATTACGTGGCACATGAAATTTTCTTTCCATCAAGTGTTTATTCACCCCCAACGGACTCCGAACGAGTGAGTTATGCCTGTTTTACTCCAACACTGCAATCTGTTCAAATCTGATTTCAGACTGCACAGCGCCTAATGTTTTTGCCATATCTCCTTGTACGGGTCTTCAAGTTCATCGATATTGGAGGCGTTGGAATCAGAACTTGATGGATTTTATGATTTTCAACTTTTTCCTTCTTCTACATATCTGATCAGGTGCTCAAAATTGATGAAAACAGCAACGTCCGTACTCGAGATTTGGGGAAGGCGATGCACGAGCTTGCAATTCCTTTGGGGCATGGCTTCTCTTCTCTTTATTAAGGTTTAATGACATGCATGGTTAGTGAAACTCGGGTTTTCCCCCGACACACGCTCTTTTAAGGTCACGAGCTTGACCAAGCACGAAGCATATCCAAGATTTGCAAGACGTAATATAAACATATGCAATTATAACTACAATTTAAATTGGATTAACAAGCAAGTTGTGATTAAATATAGCATAAGTTTCTTGCTCAGCGCTAAGGCTCTCATTAGGCAAGGAATTAATAAAGATTAAGCACATCATAGCCTCTTTATCATTCTCAACAAATTCTAGCCTATCATGATCATCAAAGGTGCAAGGCATAGAATCAAAACATACTATTGGATATGAACATGAATATATCAAAAGAAAGATATCATATCCAAAAGTACCTTGAGAGTTTAATGTGTACCTTAGCCTTCGAGCTTTTCATCGTGAGTGATCCTCCGGAGTTGAAAGCGAACAATCCTTGATGATCGAAGGTGGCTCGCGTAGACTTTTCTCAATTCCTTCCTTCGTGCCACATGTCGTCAATGTTGCTTTATGTATGATCACTCCTCTTCATTTGTTTGTGGGGCTTCACACATGTCTTAAATGCATTCATGTATCTCCATGATCCTTCGTGTGAGAACCCAAACTATCCGTGCCATCGGATGTCGTCCTCTGTGTGTAATCCTGAAGGACCTAATAGGCGATCAGAGAGGGGGGGGAGTGAATGGGAGCCGATAAAAATTCTTCCCGAATGATGAACTCGGCCTATACCCTGAATGCCACTCGGATCACTCGCACACACCAAAGAAGCTCTAGACGAGGCACACACAAGCCTACAAGTCATAGAGACAAGCCTCGAATCAAAGAGTGGAAGCACTAGCCAAGCATCGAAAGAAGGGAAGCAAGTCGGCAATAGACCAGGCGGACAGTCCGGGTTGTACAGGCGGACTGTCCGGACGACATGGGCGGACTGTCTGCACAACCTATGCGGACTGTCCGCAAAAGCGGACAGAACCTCTAAAAGCGCAGCCCGAAAATTCGGACTGTCCGCGAGGGACCCGCAGACTGTCCGGCCCTTCACGGACCGTCCGGCACTCGAGTACACGAACACCTGAGGCAACGGATCGAATCATGAACTCGCAAGAACACGCGAAGAACACGAAGAACACCTGAACTGTCAGGACTTCTGTGGACTGTCCGCCAGCCACCCGCGGACTGTCCGCACGGCTCAGACAGAAGCAGAACAGGCCCGCGCGCGAAGGTCAACTCTACCAACTCATCACTGGATCTCCCAAACCACTTGAGCTCTTGAGACAAGATTTGGGGGACATGAGAAACATCACTAGGTGAAGCTATGCCCCAAAAATCTCGACTTCTAACTCACTAAATCACCGGGAATCACGAATCACATGAACAACCTCCATGAACTCGGGTTCCTACAAAAACTCGTGAATCGAAGGGATTTCCTGGAGTTTGAGAGGTCAAGATCACACCCAAAGCTGCACAAGGCATCCACCCATGATTCCCTCAAAGAAATCCGAGAGAAAACGCCCTCAAACCAACGAATCGAGCGAAGAACGAAATGACCCAAAAATAGCTCTGAAAATCACAAGGAACTAGGAGAGGGAAATCATCACAATGCCGAATGCTTCCATACATCCAGAGGTCAGAGTCTATACAAGAATCTAGCCTAAAGAAATACTGGGAAAAGAAGCAGTCTAGAGCGATCTACCGGGGGAGGAAACCTAAGAGCCAGAGAGAGAGAGAGAGATGCCATCCACCTCTCCGCTATTTATATGAAGTCCACCGGAGGAGGCAAATGACCATGCTACCCCTACAACTTAAACTTAAGATACACACCCCTCAGTGTAATTTTGGTCAAGTCTTCAGATATTCCCATTGAGCGGACACGCTTCCACCGCGGACTTGCTTAGCCTCGACACAAGCCCCGCGATCACGCCACGTGCCCCCCGCCTCGAAGCTTCCCGATGCTCCTGGATCACCATCTCCGTCGCATCGGGCCTCTGGACTTGGTTTTGAGGCCCAAACCAAGAAACCGTCCACCGATGGTTTTGTGGGCAAACCACCAAACCCTGCGTACAAGCTTCAGGCTTCAACCGCTACCTTGCACCGGCCCATGTTCACGACTTCAGCCCGCCAGTCTTGCACCGCACGGCTCGCACTTGACCCCATCGGCCACCGGGTCCATCGAATCAAGCCTACTTGCCTGTCCATCACCCGGAGGCCACCACGGCTAAGTCCTTTCGCACTTGTTCTTCACCTGCACCAACAAGAGTCAAGCCGCAACCTGTACCTGCACACTGAGCCAAGCATCAGTCCTCACAATATTGTCAATCACTCATCACTAAGGAGCGACCCTCCACTGGTCCTCAGACACACCTGGTCCTCAATCTCCCCTTGATGAGTGCATTGAAAACCCCATAATAACCATCATAGAGAAAAAGGAAACGAAAACAACCACGAACACAAACCTCCAAGCAAGTGATCCAAAGCCAAAGAACAATCACTTGCCAAACCAAGTCTCGGCCCCCTGAGGCAAGGGCAATAGCTCAACACAGCCGAGACAAACAAAGCTCTACAAAGAGCACACCACAAAGCACAAAACTCAGGCAAAACCAAAGAAGCTCCCCCTGCACATATGCAAACTCCAACTGAGCAAATGCAACCTCTTTTCTCAATTTTTCTCCCCACATGCAGAATCTCCACAAATACTTCCAAAGGCATGCATCTTCTCCCCCTTGTTGACAATGCATGAATCAAGGTATCATGAAACGCTTCCCCTTGTTATCATAAAAGATGCATGTCAAAGCATATACAATCTACCAAGCTTCTCAGACATACAATGAGCACAACAAAATGCTACAAATGAGGCATAGAGCAAGCTAAGTAGACACGGTGTAGTTAGCGCATAGCCATCAAGAAAGTAGAGACATAGATACATGTGACATGGCCAAAAGCATTGTAAGCAATTTTCACAAAGAAATATTCATCTCGTGAGCAGAGCCCTATCCATGGTAATTTGAGCAAAAATGAACTAGATCACACAAAGCTCATACAAGATCACAAGTTCTCATCACAAGATCATAGCAAACGCCCATAAGCTACTAAATGTCATGTCAAAGCCACCGAGCCATATGTCTACTTCTTAAAATGAGACTTCTCATGGTAGACATCATGCAACGGTTTAGCACCCAAGATATATACATCAAAGCATAGAGACATGATTAAGAGCTCATTTTTCAAGCAAAAGGCAATTCATACACCAAATTCATTTTCAAGTTTAAGCATGGTACATGAAATGCCTTTGCGGCAAAAAGAATCTTATGCTCCTCCACAAGTGAACATATGGGCTAAACATTTTCCATGACAAATGAGTCTTTGACCCCAAGCAAAAAGAGCATGATACTCAAGCACAAACTAAGCATGATATAGACATTTGAGCACAAATTGAGCATGAAAAAGAATCTACTCATGAGTGAAGCATTTTTAGCATTTTCACAAAAAGGAAGATATCTCATCATGAACATATGACAATACCATCAAGAGCATAGCATTCACATCACCATTCCCAAAGCATACACATATCTCACATATAGCACATCATAGTGATCAAAGTATATAAGAGAAGCTCATCCTACCACAAATGATCCAAAGATGGCTATCCTACCAGGTTTTGTACAAAAATTAAAATGCATGCATGGAATGCAACAAATGATACATATATCACATATATACATGAGAAGCTCCAAGAACCAGCTAACAAGGGAAACACACTCCAAGTTCACCCCGCAAGCGTGTGAAGGTAACTTGCTCAAGTGGTTCAGTGAATATGTCATCTAGCTGATCTTGGGTAGGTACATAGGACAAGGAAATGTTCCCTTTCTCAACATTGTCCCTCAGAAAGTGGTATCTCACTTCGATGTGTTTTGTTTTGGAGTGAAGAACTGGGCTTTTTGCTACACTTATGGCACTGGTGCTGTCATAAAAGAGTGGAACCTGGGAGCACTCCTCACCAAAATTGCTCATAGTGTAGGTCATCCATAGGAGCTGGGAACAACAACTGGCTGCAGCAACATAATCAGCTTCGGTAGTGGACTGGGCTACACTGGATTGCTTGCGAGACGACCGAGAGACCAAAGAAGAACCAAGAAACTAGCAACAACCTGAGGTAGACTTGCGGTCCAATCGACACCTAGCAAAATCACCATCGGAGTAATCGTGAAGTCTGAGTGTCAAGGAGGAAGAATACCAAAGACCAAACACAGGAGTGTGGTTCAAGTAGCTGAAAATTCGCTTGACGGCCTGCCGATGTGAAGTCCTCGGTGAAGCCTAAAAATGAGCGCACAGACACACACTGAATTGTATGTCTGGCCTTGTCGCCGTCAAGTAGAGGAGGGAGCCGATCATGCTCTGGTACTCCTTCTGGTCCACGGGTTCGCCATCTTCATCTGCGTCCAAAGCGGTAGTGGTACCCATCGGTGTAGTCAGCGGCTTGAAGTCGTTCATGCCAAACTTCTTCACCATGTCCTCGGTGTACTTCGCCTGATGTACAAACGTCCAGTCCTTGCACTGCTTGATCTAGAGCCCTGGGAAAAATGGCAGCTCGCCCGTCATAGACATCTCAAATTCTCTGCTCATATCATCTACAAATCTGGCAACAAGATCATGAGAGAAGCCACCAAAGATTATGGCATCCACGTAAATCTAAACGATCAACAGGTCATTTTCATGCTTAAGGAGAAACATGGTCTTATCAACTGTGCCCATCACAAACCCCGTACTCAGCAAAAAGCCTCTCAACCTGCCATACCAAGCCCTCGGTGCCTGTTTCAACCCATAAAGCGCTCTCAGGAGTTTGTATACACGGTGTGGGTATTTTTCACTCTCAAACCCCGGAGGTTGCCTCACATACACTTCTTCCTCTATCACCCCATTGAAGAAGGCACTCTTCACGTCCATCTGGAACAACTTGAACCCTTTAGCCACGCCAAAGGCTAGAAGGGTCCTAATCGCCTCCAGACGGGCCACAGAAGCAAATGTCTCCTCGTAATCTATACCCTCTTTTTGATTGAACCCTTGAGCCACCAACCTCGACTTGTTTCTCACAACCATCCCATTCTCACCTTCCTTGTTCTTCCACACCCACTTGGTACCTATAGGATGGCAATTTGGTGGTGGATCAACTAACAACCAAACTTGGTTTCTCTCAAAATTCTCCAACTCCTCATGCATGGAATTCACCCAGTTTGCATCAGACAAAGCGTGCCGAATATCTTTAGGCTCAAACGAAGCGACAAATGCAAAGCGAGCAAAGTGGGAAGTATTCCTTGACCTCGACCGTGTAGACCGTTCATGAAGGTGACCTATGATCGTAGATGTTGGGTGATCCACCTGTACACGCCGGGGAGCCTCTCGCCTGGACACGTCCTCCCCCTCAGCAGCAGCCTCCACTCGAACAGCCTTAGTCATAGTGGGTGTAGGGGATGAACCATCCTCAATCGTCGTCGCCGTAGTGGAAGTAGCATGTACACGATCAGCTGTGGGGGCATCAACACCATCATCTTCTTCTTCATGTCCATCCTTCTCATCCTCGAAGATCTTCTCACGAATTTCCTCGCCACCTGCACACTCAAAAGCAGAAGAGCTAGATGGTTGTGTCTCGTCGAAGGTTACCTCGCAAGTCTCCATGATTCGGTTAGTGTCAAGATTGAGCACACGATATGCTCTAGAGTGAATCGCACAACCAAGAAAAATACCATCTGAACATCTAGCCTCAAACTTATCCAACTTGCCCTTCCTCAGAATAAAGCACTAGCAACCGAAAGCTCTAAAATGACTCACCTTGGGTTTTCGCCCATGCATCAGCTCATACGAAGTCCTCTTCTTGAAAGCACGAAGGAAAATGCGATTCGACACATAGCAAGCGTTATTGACCACCTTGGCCAGAAACGCCTAGGAGTCCTATGCTCATCAAGCATCGTCCTGGCCATCTCACAAAGGGTCCGGTTCTTCCTCTCCACTACGCCATTCTGGCAAGCAACATATGGAGAAGAATACTGATGGTCGAGACCAAGATCACCACAAAAGGCATCAAATTGAGAGTTCCTGAATTCCGTGCCATTGTCACTGTGTATAGCTCGAATGGCATCACCATGTCTCTCATTCTTCAACCTCAAGATCAAGTCTCGAACAAAGCCAAATGTCTCGCTTTTATCCTCCAAAAAGAAAACCCAAGAGTACCTCAAAAAATCGTCAACCACAACCAACACATACCACTTCCCACCCACAGAGCGAACCCGAGCTGGCCCAACCAAATCCATGTGCAACAGCTCACAAGGTCGCTCGGTCATGATGGCAGTCACAGGGGCGTGAGAAGCAGCAACCATCTTTCCATGCCGACACGGAGCAGAAACCAAATCCTTCTTGAATTTCAACTTAGGCAATCCTCAGACAAGATCTAGGTCACTCAAGCGGGAAAGCAACTCAAAGCTCAAGTGTCCTAGCCTCCTATGCCACTTCCAAAGCTCAGCCGAAACACCAGCAACAAAGCATCAAGGAGGACCAACAGACTGGGAAAAATCAGCACGAAAGATTTGACCCTCGGGTACGATCGTACAGACAAGATCGCCTCGAGAATCAAGCACACGAGAAGCACCCAACTTAAAACAAACCTCAAAATGCTTGTCAAGCAACAGGGATACCGACAACAGGTTAAAACCAAGTGACTTGACCAAAGCCACACTCTTCAGGGTCACCTTGCTACTAACCTTCACCATACCTTCAGCAAGCACTCGTCCTCTCCCATTGTCCCCGAAAGTGATGTACTCCCTGGTACTCACCGGGGTGAGGCTCGAGAACCACCCACGATCTCAGGTCATGTGGTGTGAACAACCAGTGTCGATCAACCAAAAATCCTCCAGGCCAAACACCTGCAAATCAAAAACGAGAACGAGAATCAGCAAGTGACTCAACACTGGGGTTAGTACCAAAGGAGTCAAACCAGTGTCGAGCCATTCATAGAAAGGTGGGTTTCCTTCTCTTTTTACTTATTTTGCCTACATACAAATAATCTCCAAGGAAAAGTGGAACTACATTATTCAAACCAAAATGCAAGTAATAAATGCATATGCTTCCATTTATGTGAGAATATTTTTTGAGGAAATTTATGTGAGAATATTGATGGCTGAAAGTGGTACTTAACAGCCGTCAACAAACTCCCCCAAGCTAACCTCTTGCTCGTCTCGAAGCAAGACATTAGAGACTTAGGTTGGTTGATCAGGAGTTGCTACGATGTTGTATCCTTAACTTATGGCAAACATACAGCAAAGTACTCTACCAAGAGTTGAACAAGTTGGCAATGTTCTTACCATTCGCTTGATGATGTGGGGCGTGTAGCTTCACCTGCCTTGGGTGGTTGAGAGACAGAATGGTTATATATTAAATGCATAATCACTCATACCTTGATCAGCTATTAATTCGGAGGTTTTGCAAATTTTTCAAAAGAAAATCAGAGTTCATCAAATGATACTCTCAGATCGCTCAAAGTGTATGGTTCCTCAGCAAGGCTTTAAGTTGCCTTTCTTCACATCCTACTCCTAATAGGCTTATGTGGAGCTGTAGGTAGGGAAGAAATGTGGCATACTTGTCTCTCATATTTTGCTAAGTTAAAAATAGGATCCTTGGAAGGAAGAAACAAACATACATCCTGATCAAGATGTGCATATGTGTGTGATGATAATGAGCATGGTAAGTTGTATACTAGGCCCGGAAATGGCTGCTAGATATTACCACACGTTATATGAAAAATGAATGAGGGGTTGATGGTAAGGTGGACACTAGCCCCGGAGTAGGTACTAGTTATTACCATCTACATGGTGGAACTATTTTTTTTGCACAGATCAATCCCCTTTTCTCCTTTTCGAATTTTGCCGAGACTTGGGCTAGCTCTCTTTATTTTATTTTGCCATGCTTTGAGCATGCTTCTTTTTTTTCTTTTTTAACTAGCCCTTCATCTCTTTTGGAGATATTTGGAGAGGGATGAATGATACAAAGATGCATAGAGTTTTATTTATGGAAGAATGCATAAGCAAATGGGACAAATGATGAATGCTAACTTCCAGTGTAGAAGTTTTAGCATGAACGCGTACGTGATCTTGATCAGGGGAGTATGAGTTCTAACAAGGGTCACAACAATTTGACAAAGCTCAATGTGAGAACAAGCTGCATATGTGGAGGCTAACAAGAGCTAGAATCTACATATGGCCATGGATAGGAATTGCTCATCATTAAGGAACTCATCATGTTTAGATTTTTTCTTAAAAAAGAAAACTCCAGATGTCAAGCATCACTAAGCACAAGATCATAGCACTCTATTATACCATATCATGTCTCACAATAACTTAGGCATGGATCATGCTTTTTGCTACCCACAGTTTTTAAGCTAAGGTTTGAATCATGCAAACCAACAATCTCAAAACTTAGGTAGGATACAAAGTTGTAAGCAAGACATATGAGAAGAATAAACAGAGCAACTATTCATCATTTCAACCATAGACGCAAAGCATTCTTACTATGCATATCAAAGCAAACTAAAGCAAACTTGATGACGAAAGCAACTAAATCTTTTTGGTCTTTTTATTTTTTGCAAATTTTATGGGTTTTCATTATAAGATATTCTGAAAATAAAGGAAGATACAAGTTACCTCAGGATGGGGTCCTCCCCCAAGCTAGCTTCAGGCTCACAGCGGTGGAGGGTAGAAGAAACCATAACTCGCATAGAAAGCCCTCTGCTCCTCTATCTGTCGCTGTTGCGCCTGCTGCATGGCGTCGATCCTCTCGCCAGTCTGACGCCGCCATGCTGAGTTACCCTCAACGTGTGTGTTCAGCGTCTCCTCCACTCCCGTGACCTAGACGGTGAGCTCTCCCAGCTGCTGCGCGAGCTGAGCCTCTCGTGTAGAGGCCGAAGAGTGTCATCTGAAGGACGAAGACGGAGGACCACTGGAGCTAGAACTAGTGAGCCCACTGAGTACTGCTCGCACTCACCCAAGCTGTGCCACTCGCACTCGGCTGGTAGGCGGGCTGGTCCCAACCAGGTGCATATCCAGGAGTAACCTCGAACATGTACCCCACAGGGGCCCCTCCTGCCATCGGTGGTGTAGTAGGCTGTGGTTGTGGCTGTGGTGGTGGCTGCGACGACTGCTACTGCTGCATGTGTGCTCGCTTTGCCGCGCTTCTGGTGGACCTGCCTGAAACACTAGTATGACGGCCTTCCTCTTGTGTAACAAAGGGAATGGTTAATGACTCTGAGTTATACAATTGAAACCCCGGGTTAGGTAACGGGATCTGATTTGTATAACCCGGGAAGAATAAAGTCAAAGAATCATTTGGGCCTCTCTTAAGTGTATGCCCTTGGATCAAGTACGCCTCATCAATGAGATCTCGGGGCGTCCCAATGAAGGGGACGGGATTCCCGCTTAGAACCCCAAGTCTGAGAGCAATACGAGTCACCAAAGATGTACACTCAATAGGACCTATCATCTTAAAATTCATCAACCATTGCCGAATCATAGCTTTAACGGGGGAGACCTTAATCTGTTTAGTAGCGGCACATAGAAGCATCAACTCATCGTTGCGCACAGGACGAACATCCTCTCATGGAAAGAGAGTAATGGAGAGCCTCTTGTGCCACAATCGAAGAGTGGGATGCACGATATCATTGCACCGAGGTACAAATTTTCTGCTATAAACTAGACCTGAAATCTCTTCCCAGAAAGAATCTCGAACAAAACCCTCACAAGCCTTTTTCAAAGAAATAGCACAATGATGATCAAAACCAAGGAGACGACTAAGATCTTTCCATGAAAGTCGGTAATCGGTCCCGAAAAGACGAAAATGAACACCTTTCGCTTCCTCAATAAAAGAGCAAAGAAACTGGATGGTGAGGGGCCAAGAGCCAAGCTCTGTAATCGGCACAAAATCCTCCCAACCGAGAGCATGTCAAATAGAAGTGAACTCGAGGTGCATACCTGTTTTCTCCATAAGTGCAGGGTCGAAGTCCCGGGTGTGCGCAAAGACTCAGTCCTTTAGGAGAGCATAGGCTTGCTCCTCTCGAGCACCTCGCAAGCTGAGGTAGGGGGTGTCATCGACGACCTCCTCTGTTGCTTGTGGTTCGGCTTGTTCTTCTTGCTCTTCTTCATAGTCCATCGTTGATTGGCTCGGCGTCGGCTCGGCGGGGACGGATGAACTTGCGCTTGCCCGTGAACTAGAGCGTGTCACCCTTCGGAGAGTGTTTGCCGCCCAAGTCATTCTAGCACAACAAAGGGACGACAAAAGCAACTCGGTGATGGATTAGTGAAATCGAATGAAATTCTTACCGAGCTTGCTCCACAAATAGCAATACTTGCAGCAACACAATAAGAGAGTACTTGATGATTCCAAACTTGAGCAAGAGATCCAAGAAAACCAAGAGAGCAAGGAGTAGAGAGGGGAGTGTGAGTGAAAAGAGTTGAATGGGTGAATAACACCCCCTCTCTGGTCCAATTTATAGAGCAAAGGGGCAGCACGCCGCGGGATAGCCGTTGCTCAACGGCTAGGAGTCGTTGGCCAAAGCTGGGCCCACTTGACCGTTGCCAGGGTTCGCCCGACCAGGCTGGGGGCCCGGTGCTGGCCCCTTTGGCAGGTGTGCTTCCAACAGTTATGTGATGATATACCATGGAGGACCGGCCAAAGTTTGCTCTAGAAATTGCCCAAATGATTTTTCTAAAATTTTCAAACTCAGGAATTATTTTCAGAAATTTTATTCGAAAGGGAAGAATGGGCTAGATAAATCTAGCATGCAGATGCATGGTTTGGAAAAATCAAGTATGCAATTTGCAAAATCAAATAAAATTTTTGGAAAGGGAAATATGAGATAAATACCATATTTAACCTTTTTGGTAGAAAGGACTCATCATTTTTAGCCTGACGAGTTGGACTCTTCTCAGCGGTTAATACCACTCGGCATCCCACTCTTGAGAAGTAGAGGGTGATGCCTTCTCAAACTTCCACAACTCGTTACGAATTTCCTTTTGCTTCAATGTTGACGGAGATTTCTTCGTTGGGGATGAAGGCTCCGTCCTTCCCCCAAGCTGCTCAACACTATTTTGCACCAAATAGCATTGCTCTTCTTTATCTTGAAACCGGAACATCAGGTTCCTCTTCCCAATGTGAAAACGGATCACTCCTGCTCCCACATTGATTCTAGTTCTGATATCACTGAGAAATGGTCGCCCAAGTGTGACCGGCATTCCTCCCTCATCGTCCATATCAAGGACCACGAAATCCGTGAAGACATAAGAGTTCTTGACCTTGACCAATAAACTCTCAACAATTCTTTCAGGATATCGTATCGATGAATCGGCGAGTTGGATAGTCCGTGTTGTTGGAGACAGAGAGAGCTGGATATCCTAGTTGCTCGAACATGGCCTTGGACATGAGATTGACGCTTGCACCAAGGTCACAAAGGCATGCTTGATCGTCTTGTAATAAATTGTGCATGTGATAGCTGGATAGCCAGGATCTCTTCTATGCAAAACTTCTGATTCCTCCCACGGATCTTGGATTTGATGTATGGGCTTTCGTACATAGTTAGGAGCACAAGTCTTCCTAGGTGGCTTACCCCACCTAGTTGACACTACACTAACATTTTCACAAGAGGACACGGGTTGCCCCGGGATCCTCCCGTTATCAGTAGACGGAACCAAAGCAGCTAACTGAGCTAACTAATTTTCTAACATTTTATTAAAACTTAACTGGCTCTTCTGAGTAGAAGAAAAACTTTCAAGCTTAACGTTGAGACTTTCCAAGGATTTATCAAGGGCAGCTAACTTTTTATTAACACCTTCATTAATTTTAGCCTGCCCGAAGACAAGATCTCTCAAGGTGGGCTGGTTAGAATTGTATGTATTACCTTGGTTACCTCCTTGATAATAAAGGTGTTGTTGATTCCACGTTTGTCCTCCTTGTTGTTGGGGACGATAACCATTGTTATTGCCATTCGTGTACATCACTTCCTCCTGAGTTTCAGAACAGTAATTCCCGAATGCCCAGTGTTGCCACAGACTTCACAGGTCATATGAGAATCCATAGGCAGAGTAGTGGTGGCCATGGCAGCCTTCTCACTGGTGTAGTCATCCAATCTTTTCATAAGAAGGTCCAGCTTGTTAGTAATCATATCTGCTTCCTTGACAGTATGAGTACCCCTCTGACATGGCTGGAGTCTTTCATCTCTCCACCCTTGGTTGGATACCATCTTCTCAATAAGTGATTTGGCATTATCAACAGTGAGTGAAAAGAATGCTCCCAGAGCAGCAGCATCAATATGGCCTAGGGCTGTCGTAGTCAGCCCATTATAGAAACTTTGAAGAATTAGCCAATCATCCATCCCATGGTGAGGACAAGCCAAGACGTACTCCTGAAGCCTTTCCCAAGCCTCTGGAAAAGATTCACATGCTGCTTGCTGAAAGCTAGAAATCTTTCCGCGTAGAGCATTGGTTTTGCCCAACGGAAAGAACTTCTTGAGGAATGCTTCTGAACACTTGTCCCAAGTATTGACAGCGTCACGATTCGCATAGAACCATTGCTTGGCTTTCCCTAGGAGAGAAAAAGGAAACAGTCGAAGACAAACAACGTCCATATTTGCACCCCTCATGATGAAAGTGCTGCATAGCTCTAGGAACTGCTGTAGATGGGCATTAGCATCCTCATTTGGCTTGCCACAAAACGGACTAGCATGTACCATCGTGACTAAACCCGTCTTGATCTCAAAATTTTCAGTCCCCACTGCCACCTCAGGGCCTTGCAGCACCTGGTCAGCAGAAGGAGCTGAGTACTTATGAAGCATCTTCTGGGCCATAGCGTTTGACGTGGATGGTACAAAGGAAGCTGGATCGCCTTCCGGACGAGCATGACGAGGTGAGTCAAAATGAACTCGAACTTTCCTCACTAGTGACTCGGGATCCTCTGCGGAATTCTCCGGTAAGTCGAAACCAGACATATACTACCTGTCTTCATCATCCGAAGATAAAAGAAGACAATCAAGGTTAGCCTGCATTGAGAGTTGCTCTAACCTACTCATGATTTATAAACAGATGCAAAGCATAGTCATGATAATCATGTGCCCTCCTCGACAACAGCACCAGAAATGCTTGTTGGCATTTCTTAACATCACTACTAACCATGCCGAGTTAGAGTGAACATCAAGACGTGCCAAAGGTAAACCTAATGATCATGAATGAATCCGCAAGCTCACAGATAAACCATTGTAGCATTTTCCCAGGGAAGTGAGTGTTCCAAGGGTATCGAATCCGTGGAAGGCAATGGCGGATATTGCACTGAATGTAAACCAAGAGATAGATATAAAAGACAACAGCTCAAAGACAGGGGTAAGATAAATGATATGATAAGGGTAGTGCGACACACACTCTGATCTATCTCTACACTAGCACACTACAGCTTAGGGGGGACATACGAAGCTAGCTCTAGGTTCTATGGTACTAAACATAAAGAGTTAGATGATACAAGTGATAAGCATAAAGCATTGCATGAAAGGAAAGGTTCAGCACCCAGGTACAAACGGGGAGATAGGCCGTGATGACCAGCACTATGCGAAACTATCCTTTAGACTCCTATAGCAATACCCCAGCGCAGAGGGTTTCAAAGGGTCCAACAAATGTCACCACTACGGCCTACCTTAATCGTTACGTGGGGCAAGCTCATAACTAACGTAGCCACACAACCTAGGCACCATGCTTGCGTTGCTGCTAGACTTCACCCAGCCCGGGCTATTGTGACCCATGGTGAGAGCCACCAGAAGACTGGTCAACTTAGACCGAGTACCATAGCTTAAAGACAAACTTCATGCAACACAACAATGTTATCAAACAAGATTAAACTAGGGCTAGTCATGTGAACGGATATGAACTTTATTATGTCTAGTCAACAAGATCAAAGGGTCGTGTTCGTGAAGAACACGAGCCTCTAACTTATGAACAAACACATAAGGAATGAGTAAATCATCCTTCAACTGGATCGAAAGGTAGTGTTCACTAAGAACACGAGCCTCTAAATGATGAACAAGGGATGAACTCAAGAACATATCAATCATATGATCTACCACAACTTTATATGAAATAGCTGAATAACTGAAGTAGATCAAAGTCATACATATAAATAAAGATACAAGAGAACTCATACGTAGACTCCCAAGTAGACTTGAAACCTGAATAAGAGCTACTCTAGCCTACCCCGTAGCCTTGGAAACTAAAAGTGAGAGGAGAGTCAAGAGAGATGTGTGTGAGAAATGACAGCCCCTCCCCTTCTATTTGATAGCATGGTTGTGTTGCATGAAGTTTGTGTTTAAGCTATGGTACTCGGTCTAAGTTGACCAGTCTTCTGGTGGCTCTCACCCTAGGTCACAATAGTTCGGGATGGGTCAAGTCTAGCAGCAACGCAGGCATGGTGCCTGGGTTGTGTGGCTACGTTAGTTATGAGCTTGCCCCCCGTAACGATTGAGGTAGGCCGCAGTGGTGACAGCTGTTGGACCCTTTGAAACCCTCTGCATTGGGGTATTGCTGTAGGGGTCTAAAGGATAGTTTCGCAGAGTGCTTGTCGTCGCGGGCTATCTCCCCATTTGTACCTGAGTGCTGAACCTTTCCTTTAATGCAATGCTTTGTGCTTATCTCTTGAATCATCTAACTTTGTATGTTTAGTACCATAGAACCAAGAGCTAGCTTCGTATGTCCCCCCTAAGCCATAGTGTGCTAGTGTAGAGATAGATCAGAGTGTGTGTCTCACTACCATTATCATATCATTTATCTTACCCCTGTCTTTGAGCTGTTGCCTTCTATATCTATCTCTTGGTTTACATTCAGTGCAAAAGCATAAGTCTTGATATCCGCCATTGCCTTCCACGGATACGATACCCTTGGAACACTCACTTCCCTGGGGAAATGCTACAATGGTTTATCTGTGCACTTGCAAATTCATTCATGATCGTTAGATTTACCTTTGGCAAGTCTAAATGCTCACTCTAACTCGGCAGCGTTAGTAATGACGTTAAGAAATGCCAACACAGATTCTTTTAGCTACAAAGTTATCACCATCAAGGTCGACGTTTACAAACACCAATTTCCTGAAGCCAGTGACTATTTTTTTCACAAACTTTCACTTTCTCGTGTAGTTTGTTAGCATCTTCTGCTGAAGAGCATTTAACAAGAATTTCACCGAGTCGAGGGAGCTGTTCAACCTTGAAAAAAGACCAAATAAAAAGGTATTATTGTATAGATCCCCATAATACATGAAGTTCATAGGACAGATGGAGAGATTTATAAAAAACACATAAAACTGAAAGAGTTGTTGTCGGAACCTTGAAATCACCATGCCGCGGCAGGGATTGTACAACTTCTATGACCTTGTTGAATGCTGACTCAGCTAACAAGAGACCCTTCTGGTCCAGAACAGATGCAAACACAAGAGTGTCGGTTGAGCTGTCTGTCAGCCCGGGATAGTCGATGATAGCTCTGCTGGGAGAGATGTAGCCAGAATCAAGCTTGTCCAAAGGGTACAGGATGCTCCTTGGACGAGGCACAAAACATGAAATGAAGATTATAAGTTAACAAATCTTGCTGCTGCAAAAAGAAAAGGGGGAGATAGGATTCAAAGTGATTGGAGCCGTGAGTTACCTGGGTGCAGCATACGACATTGCTAACTTGCTTTTAAAATGTTTGAAGAAAACAAAAGTAATTGTGAAATAAACAACATTTGTGAGACACAAAGAAAATATATATAATTTCAGAGAGGGGGCATTGATATAAACGACAGAAAATGCCTGTAGATAATTAAAAACATGGAAAGAGAGCATGCATTCGTAGAGAAAAGGAGAAACATTCATCTATGGTGTAGGGATTAGACAACAAAAAAACCATGGGGTTAGGACCCCCAGGATGTGGGGGGGATAATGCATGTAGAATACACAAAGAAAAAGGAAAAATAAATCAGATACATGCTTAGAGAAAAACAAGCACATGTATACTATGCATCTGAAAAAAGAGAAATATAAAATAAATCTATATGCATGCAGAAGTGAGGAAAAAAGTAATTGTGAAATAAACAACATTTGTGAGACACAAAGAAAAAAAATAATTCCAGAGAGGGGGCATTGATATAAAACGACAGAAAATGCCTGGAGATGATTAAAAACATGGAAAGAGAGCATGCATTCATAGATGAAAAGGAGAAACATTCATCTATGGTATAGGGATCAGAAAACAAAAAACCATGGGATTAGGTCCCCCAGGGTGGGGGAAGGATAATGCATACAGAATACACAGATAAAAAGAAAAAATAAATCATATACATACTCGAAGAAAAACTAGCACATGTATACTATGCATCTGAAAAAAAAGAACTGGAAAATAAATCTATGTGCATGCAGAAGTGAGGAAAAAAAGAAAATGAAAACAGGATGGGCCAGAAATGAACAAGGACAAGAGAGCGAAAAAGATCCAGGAAAATGGCTGAAGTGCACTAATCGATAACAACTGATGACAAAAAAGAACAGTAAAAAAGAAGAGGAAGAAACAAATAAGAAACTAAAACACATAGACCTACCTTCTCCCTTTACCAGATGTGTACGGCCGAGAATGAGAGGGGGAGGGGTGAGATGAGCAGAAAATGGCAACTAGCGAGGGAGGGCGTGAGATGTGGGAGGGGAGGGGGCGTATAAGTAGTAACTGCATAGGATGGTGGGCGTGGGTGGAGCAGATAAGGTTTTGGGGTAGTGGACCTTAACCCTACCACGACAGCCCCACCACCACTCTCCCCCAAAAAATAGCAACTTCCACCATTTTGAGCCCATTTAAGATAGGGACAACATGGGCCATCAATTTAAAGAAAAAATGCCCACACAGAAAAATCAAACAATGGACTGGCATTCTTAAAAAGTAACAGAAGTAGACCAAAAATGAACAAAACAGAAACTAGCATAAAATCAAAATAATGAAAAAAAGTACTAAAAATCCAAGAACCAATCAAGCAATGAAAACCACATTTTAACATTCAAAACATACCTGGATGTGTTTTCCCATGTGTATGGCTGCCTCAAATCTTCCTCAGCTTCAGCTTCAGAGAGACAACATCCATGTATACCAAATTCACCAACTAAAAGGAAAAAGATTAAAATGCTGTCAACTAACTAACAAAGGACTTATCATGGATACCCAAAAAACACATGAAATTGTAAAAAAATCAATTTGAAAAAAATCACATTTACTGGTACTTACATATTCCTGGTTCTCTGGATGCTGTTGATGGAGAGTCTCTCTTTAGAAGCTTGTATAAAGGCATCAGTCCATGGGGGTCTCTGGAACAATATGTAGGTGCATGCAAAAAATTAGTACAATACTTAAAGAAGAAATGAATGTGACAAAAAAATGAACAAGAATAACCACAAGAAAGATAAAAGTGCAAAAAAGGTAGGATAATTGAACCATACTGTCACACCTGTTTTTCCAAAGAAAACCAGATGCAGTTCTATATGCATGCCAGGATCAAGTTTCATGCATATAGTTGACATAAGTGAATAACAGAAACAATATCACATAAGAAAAACAAGATTATCAGAGATTTACGCTTTATCCTGGAAACGAAGGCACCAAACTTCACAAGCAGATGACTGGGGGTTGCCTACGCCTAGCAACAACACCATCTTCAACAGCTTCACACCTCTTCTCCTTCTGAGCAGCAGTTTAGCAAGGTTGAGTACACTTATGGTTGGTACTCAGCAAGGCCACAAGAAATAACCAGAAACAAATTAAATTACTCTTTAAGTTTATTAATCATGTGAGGGTCCAGGCCGCTCCATGACCGAGAGCACAGCTAATCGATTAGATTTAACACTCTGCAGAGGTTGTACACTTTACCCACAAGTTGTGTCCCCCATATATGCCCGGGTTAATTACTCTCTTAAACACTTCTGAGGTGAGTGGCATGGGTTTCATTACGAGGCCTTTACAAAGATTCTCTAGTATGGGTTGCTCGCTAGGTTTCATGACAGCGCAATGCATAACCCTCTCTCAAGACTGCGAAGCTACAACAGAGCAGATCAGCTTGAGGACTGGGCTATACATCAACTACCGGCACCCCCTAACCCTTATCTGGTAAAGCATACCACACACTAAAGTTTCTAATTATTCAGCCAAGACAGAGCCATTTGTCTTGTGGTTGCACCTGGTTCCTGGGTGGTCACTCCATGTTCCAATTATAACATAGTAATCTTGTAAATAAAGCATAGGTAGAAGGTGGTTAGGGACACTTGCCTTTCTCCAATGAAAAGTTACTCTTACTGCTCTTCAGCTCTTGCTTTCTTGGAACTCTTTATCTTCAAAGCAAACGAACAACGATCCTTCTTCTACTCGAAGCAAACATCGAGCACAAACATACAAGGAAAACAAACAAGTACAACTAAGAACAAGGCGCCAATTATGAGAAAAGCATTAAAAGAACGCACTAAAGGATAGGCTCGATTCTATGGTTACGCATGAACGAAGGAACGCTAAAAACGGTACTACGGTCGAAAAGACAAAGCTATCGAGAGATTACTATCAAACAACAAGAGACTAGATGCTGGATTTATTTTAATGATAAATCATGTGGAAAGAATATTTCATAAAAATACTCAATGTTGCAATTAAACAAGTTACATTTAGTTATAAAAACACGATAAGCCTAATCATATTTTATTTGTAAATATTTAAGTACAAGTTATATCAAATTAACAGTTACTTTAAAAACACGAAGCATGTATAAACATCTAATCGAATAATTTTGAACGACGTGTTCAACTAAGCATATTAATATTAAAAAGGCATTTATAATATCATTAAGCATATTAACTTTATTATGAAAACCGTTGTATCTAACATCTTTTATTTAACAAAAACTAGTTATAAATAAGAATTAACCCATTTACATCATGATTAAAGAAAACCAGAATAGATCATTATCACTTTTATTTAGAAAAGCAATGGAATAAGAATTAGTCAAGATTAACATGTAACTTTAGTGTTAAAAACATGTAACAGGTGATACACATGGTAACGTACAAGTTAAGGTGAAACGAACGAGAACGGTAGCAACGAACTATAACGCACACAAGAAACCTTAGGCAAGGGTCTAGGTGAACTAGTCTACGAAGAGAACTAGGCTGAACGGAGAACAACTAGATGGCAGAGATACTAACAAGATTGATTCTAAGAAAGATAGATGCACAAGAACACAGCTGATACGTAAAGAGACAACCTAACTAAGATAGGATAGACATGAACTATATATTGATAAACGAGATTCTAAGAGAAACATGATATGATTACTTGGTAGGCAAATGAGCAGTGCAAACTACTCACACAAACAAGGCTATTAAGCAGAACAGGAACTCAAAGACTGGGTTAGCTTTATTGAAGACACTAGGTTTGAGCACGAACTAGAACTGAAAGAGTACATCTGATTTACAAAAAGACAACTATGAGAGGGTGACCTAAAGTACGATTGGAAAGATATAGAGCTTGAAAGAAGACTAGCTTTACAACAGAGACACACTAAGATAGAGCTGATATAGAACGTCTAACGAACGATTTGCATATATGAACATGAAAGACTATAAGCTTAGGTCTATTTTAATTAGCAAAACATATGTAAAGGATATTTCATAAAGAAAATACCCTAAGTTGTACTTAAAGCAAATTAAACTTTATTTACAAAACCGGTGTAAAGAACTAGTCAACTTTTTTTTATAAATGTTTATGTATAAATTATACCAATTAAACATTTAACTTAGAAAGGTTAAAAACAAGTACTCGAATTAAAACATATGTCGTGTTGAGCTAGACAAACTTTATTTAGAAAACACATGCACATTGACATTAGTCATTTTAGCAAATAATTATAAAAACCGAGTTATAGCTTAACCATATTTTAGTTAGAAAGATTAAAGTATAAATTATACCTTTTTAAGCATTTAGCTTTGAAAAGGCTAAACTATGTGAGACATCTAAACGCAGCTTTATGATTCAAGTAGATCATATTATTATTGAAAACATCTTTGCATTGGTATTAATCAAATTAACATTATTTATAAAGCCGGTGTAAAAGCCTAATCAACTTTTAATTAGAAAAGTTAATTAAATATTAAGCAAATTAACATTTGGTTTATGAAAAACCGAGGTAAAGACCTAATTAGATTTTATTTACAAAAGCATGTGAAATAAACATTAATCAAATTAATATAAATTATGAAAAATGGTGTACAACACTATATTGCTTTTATTTATAAAAGGCATGTATAACTAAACATTAATAAAAATTAATATTAAATTTATGTTTCAGAAGACAAACATGATGAAAACTCACCACTAACATGTACTTTATCTCATTATGAACCTAACGCAAGTTGAACGGATTAAAACGGAGCTAAAACAAGAAAGATATGGATAAAACAAGATTAGAAGGACCTAATTGCGATTATTTATAAAGTTGAAGGGCTGACAGAAAAGATTCACAAGACACATCAAACAGTGCTCGCGAAAAGAATAAAAGATAGGGTTAGATCTATAAAAGGTTCGGGTGGGCTTTATGTGTGAAAGGTGGGATTTTTGTAGGGGTTATCCATAGATTGACCAAGACACAAAAGATAGGCTAAAGATTACATGGTTTTCCAGGGGCCTGTGTGCAAAATGGGGGATCTTCTTCTACCTCCGGTTGGATCGGACAGAGATATCGGATCGGACGGACAGAGAGAGCTACAGGTGCGACCAAGAGAGAGGAAGAGACTAGGGTATTTGATGGGGATAACCTTCAAACGTGTACGGGAACGGCAAAACGGAAAGGAAATGACGAGACGAACGCGATGGTGTGCTCACCTTCGGCCATAGATGAATGATGGCGACGGAAGAGCTCGCCGGAGTTGAAGAGGAGATTGCCGGAGTTGGGGAAGACGACGGAGCCGACATCGGAATCGAGCAATCCACCACACCACGACGTTGAGCTCGACGAGAGAAACTCCATGGTGGTGTTCGTTTGCACCGGAAGTCCACGGTTTCGCCAGAAAAGCTTGCCGGAAAGTTCGCCGGAATTTAGTAGATCCGAAAGTTCGGCGGCGGTTTGTGGGAGTTAGGGTTCTCGAAACGAGATGAGGTTGGCGGCGTTGGAAAGAGGACGTGAAGGAGATAACCAGCAACTATTTATTAGCTGAGATAGAGTCTGATTTATTTTCCCTTCTTTTTCTAATTTCTGGAATTAATTTCAGATTAAAAACAATTCCAGGAAATTCTGAAATCATAATTAAATCACGAATAATACTCCGAAAGCTCAAAAAATTTTAGGAAAATTACTAGAGATGATTTGGGACACGAGGAATCCAAATAAAATATTTGGAGCTCATGAAAAAGGATTTTAGAGCATTCTAATAAATAGAAAGAGCTCACGAAAAGTGAGAATAAATTCCAGAAAAAGCTGGAAAATTCTCGGAAGGGTTTGGTCAGCACCTAGGTGTATTTTAAAACCTTTTGCACTCATAAACACCGAGATGCATCGGCATGAATGCAACACTCACACATAACCATTTATTTCATTCAGAAAAACAATCAATGGCTTTTTCCTATACTATATTTCCTGTAAAGAAAATAAATGTTGGAAAATTTTAAAATTGAGAGAAAATCATTGTTTAATTATTCTTTCTACTCACATCTTGAAATTGGAAATTTCAGGGTGTGACAAATCTACCCCCTTAAACAGAATCTCGTCCCGAGATTCGAAGAAAGAAGAAACAAGGAGTAGGGAGACAAAGGAGATTATTGATGCGTGAGGAAGTAGGCAATCATTCTTTATTGTCGATCGGTGTGGAATCTTTAATCTTCATCTCTGGGGTCTTCATCTGAGTGAGCTATATGGTATAGTAGCAAGCACAAGATAGGAAGGAAAGTAAAGTGATGTCTTTTTTTCTTCACTTGCTCACTTCTTTATGGTGACGATGGCAGTATTTGCTTGTTGACGTTGGTGTTGCCTTCCATTTCTTCTTCTGATGTCCTTCATTTGATCAGGTAGGGGGAAAGAAAGATGACAAGGATGTGGGAGGCACAAAGGAAGAACCCAACTAAGCAACTGATGTCATTGCAGATATAAGATTCACAATACACCAACACTCACTACAAAGAAATGAATCACTCAAGGTCATAAAACCAAGCATCATCATGCAAGCACTGAGTTGCACCAATCAAGACAGCCAAAGGAATGATGCTAAATGTTGTTAATAGTCATAGGGTATCCTCCTAATAGATTAGATGTAGCTCCCAGCGAGGATATCCATGAATAATGAATTTCTCACAGATCATGGAGTACGAAAATATGAGTTCATCCCAACTGGAATCACCTCAATCAGAGATCTAGAACTCGGAATATAGATTAATCAAGATGGCTATTTCAGCAGTGTTGATAGATTCTGAATGCTCCACTAATTCGTGTGTATCTCTCTTGATACAAAACGAATACTGCTGAATTTTTGACAGAAATTGACCCATGAAATTCTGGAATTAACCCAACTGATTTCATGTCAATCGGAGTTCCGTAGCTCGAGATAGAATTAAAACCGTAATGATGTGCCAAAGAGCTGCGTGAACAGATAGAATATCAAGGGTAACAATTCCACCAATAAATCAAGGAGGTGTATTGCATGAAATAGGTAAGATTAAGATCAAGGGGAGGACTGTCAAGGGTAGGGATCATAACATTTGCAAAACAATGAAATTCAAATGAAAAGGAGTAGAAAGGTGAGTTATCAAGAAGGATTGAGGAAAGATAATGATCAAGAAGTGAGAATATTCATCACAAAGCTCAGGGGAAAGGTAGTGAGGATTTTTTTAGATCAAAGAAAGCCTTAGGAACGACCATTGCTATCTAGGCTTACGTCCTATAGTCGATACAGCTCTGATACCACTCTGTCACACCTGTTTTTCCAAAGAAAACCAGATGCAGTTCTATATGCATGTCAGGATCAAGTTTCATGCATATAGTTGACATAAGTGAATAACAGAAACAATATCACGTAAGAAAAACAAGATTATCAGATATTTACGCTTTATCCTGGAAACGAAGGCACCAAACTTCACAGGCAGACGACTAGGGGTTGCGTACGCCTAGCAACAACACCATCTTCAACAGCTTCACACCTCTTCTCCTTCTGAGCAGCAGTTTAGCAAGGTTGAGTACACTTATGGTCGGTACTCAGCAAGGCCACAAGAAATAACCAGAAACAAATTAAATTACTCTTTAAGTTTATTAATCATGTGAGGGTCCATGCCGCTCCATGACCGAGAGCACGGCTAATCGATTAGATTTAACACTCTGCAGAGGTTGTACACTTTACCCACAAGTCGTGTCCCCCATATATGCCCGGGTTAATTACTCCCTTAAACACTTCCGAGGTGAGTGGCATGGGTTTCACTACGAGGCCTTTACAAAGATTCTCTAGTATGGGCTGCTCGCTAGGTTTCATGACAGCGCAATGCATAACCCTCTCTCAAGACTGTGAACCTACCACAGAGCAGATCAGCTTGAGGGCCGGGCTATACACCAACTACCGGTACCCCCTAACCCTTATCAGGTAAAGCATACCACACACTAAAGTTTCTAATTATTCAGCCAAGACAGAGCCATTTGTCTTGTGGTTGCACCTGGTTCCTGGGTGGTCACTCCATGTTCCAATTATGACATAGTAATCTTGTAAATAAAGCATAGGTAGAAGGTGGTTAGGGACACTTGCCTTTCTCCAACGAAAAGTGACTCTTACTGCTCTTCAGCTCTTGCTTTCTTGGAACTCTTTATCTTCAAAGCAAACAAACAATGATCCTTCTTCTACTCGAAGCAAACATCAAGCACAAACATACAAGGAAAACAAACAAGTACAACTAAGAACAAGGTGCCAATCATGAGAAAAGCATTAAAAGAACGCACTAAAGGATAGGCTCGGTTCTATGTTTATGCATGAACGAAGGAACACTGAAAACGGTACTACGATCGAAAAGACAAAGCTATCGAGAGATTATTATCAAACAACAAGAGACTAGATGCTGGATTTATTTTAATGATAAAACATGTGGAAACAATATTTCATAAAAATACTCTATGTTGCAATTAATCAAGTTACATTTAGTTGTAAAAACATGATAAGCCTAATCATATTTTATTTGTAAATATTTAAGGACAAGTTATATCAAATTAACAGTTACTTTAGAAACACGAAGCATGTATAAACATCTAATCGAATAACTTTGTATGACGTGTTCAACTAAGCATATTAACATTAAAAAGGCATTTATAATATCATTAAGGATATTAATTTTATTATGAAAACCGTTGTATCTAACATGTTTTATTTAACAAAAACTAGTTATAAATAAGAATTAACCCATTTACATCATGATTAAAGAAAACCAGAATAGAACCTAATCACTTTTATTTAGAAAAGCAATGGAATAAGAATTAGTCAAGATTAACATGCAACTTTAGTGTTAAAAACATGTAACAGGTGATACACATGCTAACGTACAAGTTAAGGTGAAACGAACGAGAACGGTAGCAACGAACTATAACGCACACAAGAAACCTTAAGCAAGGGTCTAGGTGAACTAGTCTACGAAGAGAACTAGGCTGAAGGGAGAACAACTAGATGACAGAGATATTAACAAGATTGATTCTAAGAAAGATAGATTCACAAGAACACAGTTGATACATAAAGAGACAACCTAATTGAGATAGGATAGACATGAACTATATATTGATAAACGAGATTCTAAGAGAAACATGATATGATTACTTGGTAGGCAAATGAGCAGTGCAAACTACTCACACAAACAAGGCTATTAAGCAGAACAGGAACTCTAAAGCTGGGTTAGCTTTATTGAAGACACTGGGTTTGAGCACGAACTAGAACTGAAAGTGTACATCTGATTTACAAAAAGACAACTATGAGAGGGTGACATGAACTACGATCGGAAAGATATAGAGCTTGAAAGAAGACTAGCTCTACAACAGAGACACACTGAGATAGAGCTGATAGAGAACGTCTAACGAACGATATGCATATATGAACATGAAAGACTATAAGCTTAGATCTATTTTAATTAGCAAAACATATGTAAAGGATATTTCATAAAGAAAATACCCTAAGTTGTACTTAAAGCAAATTAAACTTTATTTACAAAACCGGTGTAAAGAACTAGTCAACTTTTATTTATAAATGTTTATGTATAAATTATACCAATTAAACATTTAACTTAGAAAGGTTAAAAACAACTACTCGAATTAAAACATATGTCGTGTTGAGCTAGACAAACTTTATTTAGAAAACACATGCACGTTGACATTAGTCATTTTAGCAAATAATTATAAAAACCGAGTTATAGCTTAACCATATTTTAGTTAGAAAGATTAAAGTATAAATTATACCTTTCTAAGCATTTAGCTTTGAAAAGGATAAACTATGTGAGACATCTAAACGCAACTTTATGATTCAAGTGGATCATATTATTATTGAAAACATCTTTGCATTGGTATTAATCAAATTAACATTATTTATAAAGCCGGTGTAAAAGCCTAATCAACTTTTAATTAGAAAAGTTAATTAAATATTAAGCAAATTAACATTTGGTTTATGAAAAACCGAGGTAAAGATCTAATTAGATTTTATTTACAAAAGCATGTGAAATAAATATTAATCAAAATAATATAAATTATGAAAAACGGTGTACAACACTATATTGCTTTTATTTATAAAAGGCATGTATAACTAAGCATTAGTCAAAACTAATATTAAATTTATGTTTCAGAAGACAAACATGATGAAAACTCACCACTAACATGTACTTTATCTCATTATGAACGTAACGCAAGTTGAACGGATTAAAACGGAGCTAAAACAAGAAAGATATGGATAAAACAAGATTAGAAGGACCTAATTGCGATTATTTATAAAGTTGAAGGGCTGACAGAAAAGATTCACAAGACACATCAAACAGTGCTCGTGAAAAGAATAAAAGATAGGGTTAGATCTATAAAAGGTTCGGGTGGACTTTATGTGTGAAAGGTGGGATTTTTGTAGGGGGTTATCCATAGATTGATCAAGACACAAAAGATAGGCTAAAGATTACATGGTTTTCCAGGGGCCTATGTGCAAAACGGGGATCTTCTTCTACCTCTGGTTGGATCGGACAGAGAGAGCTACAGGTGCGAACAGGAGAGAGGAAGAGACTAGGGTGTTCGATGGGGATGACCTACAAACATGTACGGGGACGGCAAAACGGAAAGGAAACGACGAGACGAGCGATGGTGTGCTCACCTTCGGCCATAGATGAACGATAGCGACGGAAGAGCTCGCCGGAGTTAGAGAGGAGATCACCGGAGTTGGGGAAGACGACAGAGCCGACATCATAATCGAGCAATCCACCACACCACGACGTTGAGCTCGACGAGAGAAACTCCATGGTGGTGTTCGTTTGCACCAGAAGTCCACGGTTTCGCCGGAAAAGCTTGCCGGAAAGTTCGCCGGAATTTATTAGATCCGAAAGTTCGGCGGCGGTTCGTGGGAGTTAGGGTTCTCGAAACGAGATGAGGTTGGCGGTGTTGGAAAGAGGACGTGAAGGAGATAACCGGCAACTATTTATTAGCCGAGATATAGTCCGATTTATTTTCCCTTCTTTTTCTAATTTCGGGAATTAATTTCGGAAAAAATTCTGAAATCATAATTAAATCACGAAAAATACTCCGAAAGCTCAGAAAATTTTAGGAAAATTACTAGAGATGATTTGGGACACGAGGAATCCAAATAAAATATTTGGAGCTCACGAAAAAGGATTTTAGAGTATTCTAATAAATAGAAATAGCTCACGGAAAGTGAGAATAAATTCCAGAAAAAGCTGGAACATTCTCAGAAGGGTTTGGTCAGCACCTAGGCGTATTTTGAAACCTTTTGCACTCATAAACACCGAGATGCATCGGCATGAATGCAACACTCACACATAACCATTTATTTGATTCAGAAAAACAATCAATGGCTTTTTCCTATACTATATTTCCTGTAAAGAAAATAAATGTTGGAAAATTTTAAAATTGATAGAATATCATTGTTTAATTATTCTTTCTATTCACATCCTGAAATTGGAAATTTCAGGGTGTGACACATACACACCATAAATCAAATGAAAAAGAGGGTAAACATAGTGCACATGCACATACAGCTCACTGTAGCTTAAGTCTTGGCACACAGTGCACATGCAGCTCACTTTAAAATATAAACAAAAGTGACACTGAATAGAAAGCACAGTGTATGCACTCATGCAGATTTTTGGTTCTTTCTTCCATTACAACTGATCAAGCATGAACACAACTAGGAGGTGGCTCGCAGGCCAATAACACGTATATTATCACTTAGAGTTCAGAATTTTTTTTGCACTGATACAAACATATCAACCTAATTGAGTTCTAACTCTGCAGCAAAATGTCCAAACAAGTTATTGCTAACTACACGTTCGATCTCCCTGATCAGCTTAAAACACATCTTGCAGTTGAAGTCCCTTCTCTTGTTGTGAAGTGTGTTTGCATCAGCGATAGTTCCGCAAGAAATAAAAACATCACCATTTTGATTTTTTGTGAGAACAAAATTATATTGCCTCAAAATATGTGCTGCTGCTCGAACTACACAATACACTACATCAGTAGTGGTGTGAGCTCGAACAACAGCGACATACAAAACAATATTAACTAGCCCGTATCTGACACCAAGATACCAGACACAGCTGCGAGTCATCAAAATAGGGCGGCGGTCGTATTTCCTAAGCTCCCTCAACAAGTCCCTAAGAAAAACAACAAGAAAGTAGGTTGAAAAAACAAAAACTCCGACCGAAAAGATTAAAAAACATATTGTAGAGAAAAAGGTACCTATTCTCCCTAACCAAAACAGATTCCACAGAGGATATGGTGTCGATTTCGCGCTTCCTAGTTAGATGAAACATCTCGCTGGCAGAAGTTGAGTTGGGGGGAGGGTGGGGGAGAAGTTGTATGTTGAAAGAAAAATGAGAGTTGTGTGTTTCTGTGTGAGAAATGGGGAGTATTTAACAAAGTAAGAGTGTGTGCGTGAGAAAACAGATGAGTGATTGGTATCTTATATAGCAGTGTGCAGTGGGTGGCAGTTCAAAAAAGTTGGTGGGTCAAAAATAAATGTGTGGGAAAGTGGTGACATTAAATTAGTCAGCTGCAGCAAAAGAAAATTAATGCCATTGTGTTAGTAGATTGCAGTTCAACAAGACCAAAAGACATAACATTCATGAATACTGCATTGTGGAATAGGAGGTGGTGTGTGGTAGGTGAGTCAAAACAATTAATGGTGTGTTTGTGGTGGTTCTGCAGAAAATAACACAGATACCATAGCAAATAAATATTTTCAAAAAAAAAGATTTAACTGAAATGAATTCAACACTTGATGATGAGGGAGAGAATAACAAACTACCACAAAAATAATCAAAACACCCACCACCCATTTCCCCCTATATCATCTAATTTGTACTTCACATTTGTACATGCTCCCAGTTTTGCATTTCCACAACAAAGCGTCAAAAATAATACACTAATACATATGCTAATAACACTAATAACTAACACACTATTTGGCATAAAAATTACAAATGCTATTGCATAGAAAATACGACGAGTTTAGAAAAAACACACTATTTGGCACCCCCATGGATGCCTTTGTATATAACACATATAACACATATAGTGCCAACTATATGAATGCACATACCATGTGAAATTCGCTTGAGAAAAATGAGGGTGGTGGAGGGTGTGTGTTGGCAAAATAAGCACCAAAAACTCAGTGCGAACCATATAGAAAGAAATTCACTCTAACAAAAAATGAGCTGCATCCAACTAGCTGCACTGATAAATATGTACACTGCTACATATATACATTAGTGTACGTGCAGTGGTGTGTGTGTGCTATATATAGTTGGCACTCCTGACTGCTTATATACGTTGTGTGCTAGGTGGCACTCATGACTGCCTGTGTATAGACTAAAATTCACAGAAAAACAAACCTATATACAAATTAAATCAGGACAATGAGCATGCATGTGCAAAAAAAAAAGATAATGTGCATTGTAAAAAACTAGACAGAAACACAATATGTATGAGAGCATTAAGAATCAACCACAACCAAATTAAAATGGGTATAACCAAGCAGTAGTCAGGTGGAATGAAAAAAATACTAGGTGGCAAAACAAAAGGACCTGAAATAGCTTCCAAACAAGTAGCAGTAGCTGTGACGCATCTATAGGGGTTCAAGAGGATGCACTTTGACAAGGACTGCATGAGTAGAAAAATGGTTGATTAGTAAAGAAATATACAACTATATGGGCCGACTTACAGGTAAACACTTAATGCAGTCAAAAACACAGAAAACTGATCTACATCCAAAATTAGTAAAAGAAACTTGAGAACCTGTTTACCTCTAATATAAGATACACCCATCGTAACTCAACAGATTAAACAAAAGGTGATGAGTGACTTTTTGTGAATTCCTCCAGCCCACAAGTGGTGATTCCATGAAAAAAGGGAAATGGATATAGTGGTTACAAAAAATTGAAAAAATCAACTGAGCTAAAAATGCATTAGTTTGTTAGATTGGCATACCTTGTATAATCTGTGTAAATACAATTATTCAGAAAAAATCCTTCCTGCATAAATCAACATTTCCATCATGTTTATTTTTTAAAAAACAAAAATGCCAGGGGGTGGGGGGAGAAAAAGAGATAATAATTTGAGGTACTTAACTTTTATGTGCGGAACAACAAATGTAGCCCGCAGCCTGCTGGTGTCTCTTTAATGTGAACATCACATGTGGTTGAAAGAAAAACCCAAAAATGATGATTCAAAACACTCACCCACCTTAACCAAACATCTCGCTAAACACACGCACACATCCCAGCTGTAACTACTACCAGATAAATGATTTAAACCTTAGAAGTTCTTTACATCAGATATAATATGATAAAAAATAAAATAGACCATCAAGAAAAATAAAGGTGCATTGTTTCCATACAAAGACAAAAAATAATGGAAATTGTCCGATATTCAGATGAGTTATTCAGCCTGAAATCAAGAAAACTAAAAGCGACGCACAAACCTAAAACTCAAAAAACTGGTACCCACAAGGCACAGCGATAACAAAATGATTATGGCAACAGAGATGCATTCTATTTGTGTAGCTATTTGCTGGACTTTTGCTGGGGCGTAGGGTTCATCTTGTTAATTGCGCTTGACGCATGCTTCATATGAATCTGTGAAAACACAGTCAAAAATAGAACAGTGCTTCATAAAAATTTAATGACACGAGTCAACATACAAGAGGGAAAAGGGAAAAAAGGACTGACCATGGCTCTGTGATTTCTGACAGTTTCCATGGCATTCTTGTTGCAGTTATGTAGGGGAAAAGACCATGTCATTGATGTATAACATTGGCGGAATAGCCAATCTGGCCCCCAACTATCACACGAGGCTCAAATTGGCCCCCGAGCTATCAAAACATCCAAATTGGCCGCTAAACTTTGATTTACAACTTAATCTAACCCAAATGTCGAACTTACCCCTCCCTAATCATCAGCAGAAACCGGTGACGCTGTTTTTCTGCCGTCCGCGCCCTCTCGTGAGACTCCCGTCCCTCCCCTCCCCTCGACCTCGACCTCGACCTCTCTCTCTCTCTCTCTTTTGCCATGGCAGCTAGGGTTTGGGGAGGATAGTAGGGCAACCTCAACAGTGGGCGCCCCTTCTGTAGGTGGAGGCGCACCTCTTCTCTTGGTGCCGCTTCGTGGCGCGACTCATCTGCAGCGACGACTCAAGAACAGGAGTGCAGGCTGCAATAGGTGAGATGAAGTGGCACTTCTCTGATTTTGTGATTGGAGTGATTTTCTTGTAGATTTCTTGAATTTGACCATATGGTTGATCTGTAGGGCTGAAAAACGATGTTTGAATTTGAGGTATTGGAAGTTTGACTTCATTTTAATGGGGACTTTGTTGTTGATGGGTCAAAGATGTTGTATTGCATTGGGGATTGGGGAGTGTCTCACATAGAGAAGGACAAGATATATATCCCAGAACTTGAAGGACACCTGTTGGATCACAAAACTTTTCCTATATCTATTAGAATGCACTGGTTGCCATATGGTGCTGAATTGAATAGTGGAATGAGGTTACTTGTAGATGAAAAGTCATGTTTGGACATGATTAACCAGCTGGGAACTGCTAGAGCTGTAGATATATACACTGAATCAGTTGACATGGTTAGGAATGAAGAGTCTGTTACATAGTATGCAGATGAGGATGTATTTGCCCTTTTTCAAGATGAAAATATCATGCATTTGGATCATGTTAAACCTATTACTGAAAATGAAACAGTCCAAAATGGGAACAAATTTGTTCGTGGTGGTAACATGATGTTGTTGGAAGGTCCAACTCATGGTCAGGATGGTCTGAATGAAGAAGAAGGAGAAGAAGAAGAAGAATTAGAATCAGAGAGTGGATGTGATGCTACAGGTTTTACAATTGAAGAAGATGATGAAGTTAGGGAGATAAGAACCAAATACAAGAAATTTATGTCAGAAGCCAACAAGAGAGGAGATATTTCATTAGACAACCCAATTGAGGTGGATGTCATACAAGATGGAGAAATTCCATTAGACAGTAATAATCAGGACTTATAAGGTGGAGATGGTGTCGAGTACTTTGTTTCAGATGGTGATGCATCATATCATGAGGATAGTGATGGTGTTTTGAAAAGAAGGAAGTGCAGGTTCCCAATATTTGATAGTTCTGCTGATACTCCACAATTTGTAGTGAACATATGCTTTAGTGGAAAGAATGAATTGAAGGATGCTATACAGAGGTATGCACTGAAGAGGGAGATAAATATCAAATACTAGAGGAATGAAACCAAAAGGATTAGGGTTGTTTGCAGGTGGACAGGTTATCCCTGGCTTTTATATGCTTCCCACAACTCAAGGTCTGACTCATTCCAGATTATAACTTATAATCCCAACCATGCTTGTTGTCCTGAGCTTAAAAATAAAAGGTTGTCTACTAGTAGGATATGTGATAAATATGAGAGTACTATCAAGGCTAATCCATCTTGGAAGCCTAGAGCAATGAAGGAGACAGTACAAGAGGACATGGGAGTGGATGTGTCTATCACAATGATTAAGAGAGCAAAGGCATGTGTCAAGAAGAAAATAATGGATACTCAAACTGGTGAGTACTCAAAGTTGTTTGACTATGCTCTTGAGTTGCAGCGTAGTAATCCTGGAAGTAGTGTTCATGTTGCTCTTGACCCAGAGGAATAGGACCATGTGTTTCAGAGATTTGATGTACGTTTTGATGCATGTAAAAAAGGCTTCTTGGAAGGCTGCAGGAGAGTAATTGGGCTAGATGGTTGTTTCTTGAAGGGGCCATTGAAAGGTGAGTTGTTATTAGCTATTGGCAGGGATGCAAATGTCACACCCGATTTTCAGAAGAAAACGAAGTGATAACTATATGCATGCCAGGATCTAGTTTCATACATATAGTTACATCATAGTGAATAACAGAAACAATATCACGTAAAGAAAGAGAGATTATCAGAGATTTACAGTAGAATCCTGGGGAAGCAAAGGCTCCAACTTCACATGCAAACGACTAGGGGTTGCGTAGCGTAGCACCATCTTCTGAACTTTATACACCTTCTTCTTCTTCTTCTGAGCAGCGGTTTAGCAAGGATGAGTACACTTATGGTTGGTACTCAACAAGGCCACGAAAATTAACCAGAAAGCAAACTAAATCCATCTTTAAGTATATTAATCATGTGAGGGTCCAAGCCGCTCTTAACCGTGAGCACGACTTATCGATCAGTTTTTACTCTGCAGAGGTTGTACACTTTACCCACAGCTCGTGCTCCCCATGTTGCCCGAGTTAGCTATACCCTTAAACACTTACGAGGTGAGTGGCTAAGGGTCCACTACGAAGCCTTTACAAAGGCAATGAAGAAGACCAACAACCTGCTATAGTTACAACAGCGGAGCGAACCATAACCCTCCCTAGTTGTCAGCACCTTAGCAAAGGCAGCTACCCCAAAAGAATCGGGCTATACCCCTTCAACTCCGGCCCCCTGTGCCCCTTTCGGGAAAGGCTGTCAGATAATTCACACGCCTAACTAATTGGCTAAGGGCAGAGACATATGCCACTGTGGTTGCACTGTTTTCTTGGGTGGTTCTCCATGTTCCAATTAATTCATAATATTCTTGTTTAAAGCATAGGTAGAAGGATGGTTAGGGTCACTTGCCTTTCTCCAACGATAAGCTACTCTTATTGCTCTTCTGCTCTTGCTCTCTTGATCTTCAAGACTTCCGATCAGCAGCTCGATCGTCTACTCGAAGCAAACATGAGGCACAAACATGCAAAAGCAAATGATCGCAACTAAGAACAATACACCAAGCATGAGAAACTTAAAAAGAGGACAAGGTTTAGCTCTAGGACCGCGAACGCAAAAACACTCAGAACTATCAGGAGATTTGGATTATATCACACAAGGCTATGTTCTTGGTATATTTTAATTCAATAAAGATGTGCATAGGTTATTTCAGAGAAATACCCTATTTAATAATTAAGCAAGTTATAATTATATATAAAAGGGACGGTGTAGGACTTAGTCAAATTTTATTTATGAATATTCAAGTATTATTTATGCAAATTAAACATTTAATTTCGAAGAAAGCATGTAAAGCAACTAAACGTATATCTTTATATTTCAAGTTGAACTAATCAAATTATAATTCAAAAACACATTTATGTTCATATTAATCAAGTTAACATTTAATTAAGAAAACTTAGAATAGAACCTATATTGCTTTTATTTAGAAAGCAAATTGCATAATCATTAATCAATTTAAGTTTGATTATGAAAACCGAGGTATATCTCTAATTAACTTTTAATTGAAAGATATATTTAATTAAGTATTAATCATATTAACTTTCTTATGAAAACACGTGTTGAACTCTAATTAGATTTTAATTAGAAAAACATGTGTATAAGGATTTAATCATATTTAAATATTTAAATAAATTATAAAACAAAGAACATGTTCAACATTGCTCGTAACACGTACTTTGAGTTGTTATGAACCTAACGCAACTTGAAACGATCAAAACGGAGCTAAAACGTGAAAATTAGGAGCTAAACAAGGTTTAGGGGCTAGATTGTAAGAAAACTTGGACTCCAGGGGCTTATCTGCAAGAAACTAGGGACCTAAACCTAATTACACGTATAACCCGAAGGTCCAACGTGTAAAAGAGCAGGCTAAGGACTGCGGATGGGAGAAACTAGAAAGGTCAGGGGCTTAAACGGAAGAAAAAGGACCTAAAAGGAAGGATCTTTGAAGGTGGAAGGGTCTTTTTGTGAAACTTGAAAACTAGAGGGTTCTTCTGCAAAACCACAGCTGTTTGATTGTGTTGACCGGTATGTGATTTCGAATTGACTTGATCTGAGCCGCAGAGCAAGCCACGGACAGCTGGCGGGAAAACTAAAAGCTTAGGGACCTAAACGGAAGAAAGAGGACTTAACTGCAAGATTTTTCACTGGTGGAAAGGTATTTTTGTGATATTAGAAAACACAGGTGTGTTTTTGTAAAGTTGCAGCGGGAAGCTCGGGTTGACCGTTACCCTGAACTATTTGACTCGGGCGGGGCGCATCTGGGCCACACATCTATGCGTGGACGGCCGGGAGCGTCCACAGGCGGCGCGCGGCGGTGTACGGCGGTGGCTCGCCGGCGGACAGCCGGAATTGAGCTCCCGTGCACAAAAAACAATGGGGAAAGCTCGAACACGAAGCTAGGGATACAAGGAACTCACCAAGGAGCTTGGTACTGCGGCCAACGTGACGAGAAGGGAGATCGACGACGGGCGGCAGAGCTCCGACGGCTTCTCCGGGGCGGCGGCGCTGCGGAGGCGAGGAGGAGAGGAGGAGCTCGGTGGAGAGATACGGGGGATGAGGGAGCTCGGATGCACTTTATATAGGGCAGATGGGGGAAAGGAGGAGGCACACGGCGGTGGGGAGCTTCGGTGGCCGCCATTAATGAGAGCTCGGTGGGGAGGGGGTTTCGGGAGTGGGAACGGGCGGAGGTGGTGGCGGAAGTGCTGCGGCGCATTCATGCGCACCCAGAGAGGAGGTGAGGAGGCACGGGAGTGAGGGGAGCGCTGGGGAGGCGGCGGTGCGGCCATGGGAGGAGGGTGGCCAGCGGGAGGAGGGAGACGCACCTGACAGGTGGGTCCCGCCTATCGGCGAGTGAGAGAGAGGGGAGCGGAGCGGAGCGGGCCAGCTGGATCTGGTGGGCCGGAAGGAGATCTGGGCCGCGAGGTGAGCTCGACCTGCGGAGGAAAAATGGGCCGAGGGAGAGCTATTGGGCCGCTGTGGGGAAAAAAGAAAAGAAGAGAGGGAAGGAAAAGAGATGGGCCGGCTGAGAAAAAAAAGAAGGGAGGGAAAGAAGGATAAGGAGGAGAGTTTGAGGGGTTTTTCAGACTTGAACTTCTTTTGTTTTTTTCTTTTCTTTTCTTTTCCAACACACAAAAAACAACAAATGCAACCCAAAATATGAATGCAACACACATACATATTCATTTTATTTAATTTATCAAAACAATCAATTGCCTTTTTTTCTTATACTAAATTTCCTGTAAAGAGAATAAAAGTTTGAGACAAATTTTAAAATTATGAGAAAATTGTTGCTTAATTGTTCTTCCTATTAACATCTTCAAATTTGAAAATTTCAGGGTTTTACAGCAAATAATCAAATTTACCCAATTGCATGGGCTGTTGTGGAGTATGAGAACAAAGATTCATGGAAGTGGTTTCTTGGTCATCTCCAGAAAGATAGAAACATACTTCCTGGAGCACCTGGCTGGGTGTTTATAACAGACCAACAGAAGGTAAATTTATGTCCATTTTAAATTTATGTTCATTTAAATTCAGTGTATTTTTTAATACCAACATGTACTGCAGCCAGTGGAGCATGAGTCAGCTTGGCCTATTTCTCCAAATCCCAAACCATTGCCTCCTAGAGTCAAAAAGATGCTAGGTCGACCAAAGAAAAATAGGAGAAGGGACCGTTCTGAACCTGTGAAATCAGGAAGCAAGGCATCAAAAGTTGGTACCAAAATTAGATGTAGTCGCTGCAAACAGTATGGTCACAACAAGAGGAAATGCGAACAACAAACGGTGTTTACTTATTTTAATATTCCCTTTTATTGCACTATATTCATTTCTTATTGTATTTGATGACACTAACATAATCTTTGTTGCATAATAGCAAGAACATGCTGGGTCACATAATCCTCCTCCTGCTGCAATCAGTCAGTCAGTCCCATTGCCAAACCAACCAACACAGTCCAATCAAACCAAAGGAAAAGCTGTAGCAACTTCATCAAGTCAGAATAGGATGCCTGAAGGTTCATCGTTTATACAGATTAGTAATGACATGTCCATGCTGCAACACTTTGCAAAATTTGTACATGTTATTAAGATGTCTAAGGCCTTGCTAAAATTTGCAGTCTGGTCAAAAGAGAAGGCTGCTATATTTTGGAGAAAGTTCTCACACATCAGGGAAGTCAAGTGCTCAAGCATCTGCAAAGGCATCTGCTGGAGGTAGTGCTTCTGTTGTTATTGAAACCAATGCTGGGAATGCTTCCTCATTTGCAAAGGCAACAATCAATGTACAAGGTGGAAGT
This sequence comes from Cenchrus fungigraminus, assembly GCA_036936925.1. Lineage (NCBI taxonomy): Eukaryota > Viridiplantae > Streptophyta > Magnoliopsida > Poales > Poaceae > Cenchrus > Cenchrus fungigraminus. The sequence goes on along the minus strand of CM072775.1, from coordinate 6,112,356 downwards.
GCATGTGCAAAAATCAAATCCACATCAATTGGCCGTGGATCAGCATCAGGCAACAACAATTCTTCTCATAAAAAACATCGAAGAAGATGCTGCTGCAATCATAGAACTAGAAGATGTAGTTTCAAGGCATGAATGCTTTTGTATCATTTATTATGTGATAACCATGAGACATGTTACATTTGCCAACAATTTGTGAACAATTTGCCAACAATGCAATCTGTTTCTCCATTCATTCATTCATTCCACATGTTACACAATGAGCCATGTGCCACAGGCAATTACAACACTAAAAAAATTTAAGAATACAATGCAATCTCTTTGTTCTCTAATAGTTCGTTTCAGATCACGTATTTCTTGTTTCGCTCTCTGTCGATCGGCATACATATGATCCCATTGTTCATCTGAATGTTGATACAACTCGAACAAGCTGTGTCTCATCGAAACAAGGTCTTGAATCACCTTCTTTGCTCTACCTTCGAATGGTTCATCTATCCAGTACTTGAAATCACAGGGTTCCTGAACTTGGGAGCACCCCAAGAACCTTCTTCCTGCATCTAGACCTAACCAACTACAGCACAAAATTGGGGCCAATCCATGCTGGCACGTAAGCCCTGTCCTCACCACAATCCCCTCTGAATGCTCTTCCAGTAGTGTTTCAAGCTACAGAATCAAATAATAAAATCAATCCCCATTCAAATCAACCCTAGCCCCAACAATCTGCACTCACCTCCATTGCTCGCGCTCCATGATCCAGAGCCGCTCCTCTGCTGAGTGTTGAGCTTCCTCCTCTCGCTCTCGCTCTCCATCTCCCCTCCCTGGATGCTTGCTCCATGCCGCCCACCGCTGCTGCTGCACCCCGCCGCCACTGCTACTGCACCCCGCCGCCGCTGTTGCGCCTGGCCGCTGACTCGCCCTGCTGCTGCTGGCACCCCCGCCCCCCCCCCCCCCCCCCCCGCCGCTGTTGCGCCCTGCCGCTGGCCGCGTCCCGCCAGTCCGCCACTGCTGCGCTTTGCCAGCTCCACTGCTGCTAGACACAAACCAAAAAACTGAGAGGAAAAAAGGGGTGAGTAAGCGGCTGAGAGGATGATGGGGGCGGCGATGGGAGAAAAATGGCGTCAGCAGGGAGGGGTAATTTGGACCTTTTCATTCTCAGCGGGCCACCACGGACTACATTGAGTTGTAAATCAAAGTTTAGGCGCCAATTTGGACGTTTTTATAGTTCGGGGGCCAATTTGAGCCTGGCGTTATAGTTTGGGGGCAGATTGGCTATTCCGCCTATAACATTCTAATGTCTGCGATGTTGGACGCTGAAAATTTCTGCATGAGGTTTACTCTGGGATCCCACATCTCCATATATTTCATAGCAAAAATCCCATCATCATGCTTTTGGAAGAATTTCTGATCCCGCATAGGGATAGGAGCGTGATGGATAACAAACTTCTCAAAATTCTAGTCTTTGCCAATGAACTCATCCCATGCTTTGATAAAATTTGGAATCTGCAGTAATAAAAACAAATATTTTACGGGCTATAAAATAGTGTGACTTGTAGTGACAAAAAGTAACCATGAAGAATTACAAGTTATATCAACAAAAACACAGGAAGATAAGACCTAATGTTAAAAAAAACTCCTAACGGGAGTGAGTTTAACACCAAAAAAAGGTTTGGATTACATGATATTGTAAAGAATCAGGTACAAAAAAAAAGAAAAAGTATGGATGGGGAATCATAAGGAATCTCACAGGCTATCTAGTTAGCTATACAAAAGTAGACACTATATAGGTGTGGCGAAAAAATAGTGGAGCGAAGCAGCACAAATGCAAAAAACAATGTGCAAATAGCCTGCATGAACAAACACATGGAATGAGTATGGGCTTTTGTTGACGGTTCAAAACCGTGTTGAAGTTCACCGCGAGCCTACGGGTGACTTGGTACCTTTTTTACCAAGGAGGGTCCCCCAAGGATTGTCAATCCAAGGATCGGAAGCAAACCGCTAGAGATCTCTACCTCGTCTAACCAAACTAACATAACATTAAGTGTAGATTGCATATAAGGTAACCTTTAAGGATGTATGTGTGGTGGCACAAGGTTGATCATGTACACAAACATAGGCAAAGTAAACCACCACCAAGGGGACGACTAAGCCTAGCACCTTCTAGTTGTAGCTCCGGCAAACGAGCAACAAATCATGCATCTCATCTAAAAGCATCCTTAAATTCCTACCTCCGGCCTACCTCCTGAAGACATCCGCTCATTCGGGGGAAACCATCCTGTCACGATGCTCCCTTAATGAAGCGGGGTATCCACGGGCGTGCCCATACATGGTCAAGTCTACCAATCATGAAGGGTCAACATACTAGATCTAATCACCATGATTACATAAAGCATACTATGTAGCCTACACTAGCATTAGACTAAGGATCAAATCATATTCACGATCGGTAGAAAGTAAAGACGGAGACATGGAATCGCTTAAAGATCGGAAAACAAGATTGTCATTACTCACATGAAAGTATGTATTACATCATCACCACCGAGATCATACCTAAGATGATGAACACGTAGCTCCGGAACTCCACCATGGCACAACCATGCAGGGCGGCCATGGCGGCTAGGGTTGGCCTAGGCCATACCTTAGACAACTTCGAGGTCTCTGCCGCTGTCGTCTCCCTCCGGTGCTCACTTCTAGGTTTCGCCGAGTTCTGATGAATTGATGTGGCGGCCGTCGGAGGCAGGGGGTATAAATGAGCCGAGGAGCGTGTAGGTCAAAGGAGAGGCCGAACTGGGCCCGAAACACCCTAGGCCGGTCGGCATGGGCTGGCCAGACCAGGCCCTTTTCGGCCTGGTTCGGGCCCATCTTCCTCCATGATGCTTCTCGCACTTTCTTGAATATTTGCTGAAGTCCATGTGGGTCGTTGACGTCGTTTTCCCCGCGGTTTAGATAAGGGTGCTTGTCGCGCAAACTCCCGCATCTTCCGTTCGGGTCCTCGGAGTTTCACGACTTCATGCTTTGGTCCTTGAGTCCTTTGGAGTCATGTTCACTTCGTGTCTTGACTTGTGCCGGGCTTCGTGAGCTTCTCATAAAGTGCTTGATGAACTCTTCCCGGAAGTCCTCATTTAGGTACTTAATTCCTGCGTAAACAACATACTCCAAAAACCACATACAAGTGTGGACTTGTTACATCATTAGTGTGCCTAGTGGCGGGTTAGTTATAATTCAAAGCACAAACCAAAGTGTAACAAGTGCTCATGGTTGATGAAAATTGACCGTTAACATACCCCCATGCTTAAACCTTGCTCATCCTCGAGTAAGCCTTTAATGAATGTCAGTGTTGCCTTTCAATGTTCATACCCTGCACTTGTTCATACATGAGAAAACATAATTCTCTCCAAGTTTATATATGTTATAGTTTCATAATGTAACTTGCTTTCATCTCGATGGAGGGTAGATATCATTTAAGCTCTTTCCTCAAGTAATTAATCATGCTCTCAAATTTTAAACAAATCTCAGAAATTTTGAAAATAAAGAGCGGAATGAAGAAAAATTGCTTTACCAAGATCAAAAATAAACCTCCTTGCATCTTGCTCATGAACTCTCATCTCATCTTGTCTCTCAAGCCTACTTGCTCTACTCCTTTCCTCTCTCAAATATTTGGTGGAAGGCTTTATATGGAGCTATGGGAAAGTTTAGTCCTACCAAGATATTATAGTCGAGATATTATCAAAACAAGACAAACTTCTCATGGTCTTACCGAGACTCGTCAAAAAGGTCATTGCAAAAATAATGTTACAAGGAGGGGGGAGAGGAAAATACACACACTTTGAGATAGGTGGACATGTGCAAATGGCAAAGGGTGATCCCGAGGCACAAACGAAGTCCTCGTTATCGGATTGCACATGGTTGGAAAGATGAGTATGGGTCTTGATCTTGAATCCTCTTGAAAACTCAAAAAGCACTAAACATAGCTAGAGAACCGGGGAGCTTTATTTTATTATTTTTTTCTTCTTTCTTTCTTTTTTTCATACTTTTTCTTCTTTATCATTCATTTTTTTTCTTTCATCATACTTTTTCTGTTTCTTTTTTTATTTGCTCCCCTTGAACTCTATACTATACTAGCACTTCCTTGGCAACCCCCCCCCCCATGCTTGGACATTTGCTCGTTTTCAGGCAAAAGAGGTGATAAATGTGCCAAGGTGGGAATTGAAGCTCTCATATTTGCTTTGAGAGAGATACTTGAAAAATCTTCTAGGGATCCTTTTCGAAGTCTCCCTTACTCACTTGAAGCACCTTCCTTGTAATCTTCCTCGAAATATCCATCCATACTCATCGTTTTGGGTTGTGGTCAAGGAGGTATACACAAAAATATATTTTGGGTTTGTGGGTGGACATTCGGCGAGGTTTGCAAAATTCCCAATGTGGAAACTCACAATGCACTGATAGAAGAGGCTAGCATAAAGATAGATATGCAAAAATGGAATGACCAGCTTCTTAGTCTCAAGCCAGAGAAATCAAGCCTTGAATCAATGCACCCAAAAATAAATCTTGTCAACTAAGGTTTTTGCACCCAATGTAAGGCTTTGGATAGGTAGAGCAAAATGCAAGTGGTATCAAAGACAAGGTTAGCATAACTTTTTGAGAATAAAAAGGTTCTTTGATTCATTCAAAGTTGAGAGCAACGAAAAAGAACTATGGGACTTAAGTTATCATAACCTCCACAAAAGATTAGGCTAGCATTAAATAAATTTCAGATTCATATTAAAAGAGAGAGAGCACTAGCTTAATCATATTAAAACCAAGCATAAGAATGATCAAAGTGGCAACAATCATCATATATCGATAAGTAAGAGCATACGAGATATCATCATGGTGAGCACAAGGTAACGGTGATTATTGTTGAAAACAAAAACAAACCTAGGTTGTACTCCTAGTAGCCATGTTATTCTATAGAGAAATATACAAAGGTTGCATCTGAGGTTGTTGAAGGCATAAACATATGTACAAGCATTTAGAAAGACGAGGATAAAAAGAGGGTTGAGGATTTGTTACCGTCCTTTGATGATTGAAGTGTAGCGCAGCCTCCCCCATGCTTAAGCATTGTGCCTCCCCCTTGCTCCATGCGGTCTTCTCATGTCCACCAAATCCTCCCCCATGCTTAGCATGTTGCTAGGCATGGAAGATGGTGAACCATCTTGAAGTCCTACTGCCATGTGTGGATCGTCATACTCTTCACTTTGTCTTGATTGTCCTCCAACGTTCACCCTTTGTCACAAGCCTCATTCACAATGCCTGCAAAACAATTTTAAAGCACAAAGTACCCCCGAGGTGACGGTCGGGAATACTCACCCTATGCCGACAAACCAAAGACATCCCCTAAGATCTTAACTTGTGACATAGTTAATCTAGTAAAAGAAAAGTTAAAACCTAATGGGTGTATGTGTGTGCAAGGGTGCATGCAAATGATAGGATGGTATAAAAACAAAACAATGTTTACACCAAATTCTAAGCTCCATGCTTACAAAGTGGTTGCCAAACTTCTCCCTTGCCATAAAGATTTATTAACCAGGGTCAAAACACCATGCTTATTCCAAAATTAACAATTCCTTATAGTGTAAGATAAGTAGGGCGCATTGCAAAGTTTATAAACCAACCAATGCAACAAGATAGCAAGGTATGTAAAACTGAATGATGGTGGTCTCCAATCATGTCTAAACACCATGTTTACACAAGATTGCAAAAAGGAGTAACGCATGTCGACAAGCATTAACATAGATATGAAAGCATTCATCATAAAGTTTCACAAAAAGAGCAAGCTATCATAAAGCAGAAGATGACAATGAGGGGATACAAAATGCAAATGCAAAGAGTTAGCACAAGGAAATGTTAGCAAGGATTGAAAAGATCAAACAACCAAACTAACAAGATTTTAAGGGTAGGTTATGGGTATCCTATATTTTTGGCTCAAATAAGAATTTTGAAGAGAGGAAGACAAGTTTTGAAATTCTATCTAAGGTGTGCTAAGAGTCCCTTTTTTTATGGAAAACAAACCTATGGTTTTGGGAAGGCTAAAGGTGAGAAAGGTTTTCTCATAGGAGGGCTAGTTAAAGCTTTTAGTTAGAGCAAGGGATAGAGGTGGGCTTGGCCAACCGGAATGGTGCAAGCCAATCAACACAAGTCAACCCTACCCTTGTTGGCTACGGGTTTTCGGTGGGGCTATAGGTAGGCTTAGGTTGGTTGGACAAAAAGTTAGATCAAAACAAAACATGCAATGCAATGTGGATGAACAAAATGACATGGCAAGGTGGTTGACTAAAGCAAATGCAAGAGTTAGCCAAAAGTAATTAGCCACAAGTTTAGAGTCAAAGGATGGTGAAAACTTCATAGATCTCTGTAAAAAGACACAAAAGAAAAAAAACTCTCTAAACACTAATAGGCACACAAAAAGGTTTACAAATTTTCCAAGATCAAGAACAAAGTGCTCCCTCAATAGCATTTAAATCAAACAACATTGTGTTGTGGTATTTATTGGAGCAATGGTACAATGTTACTTGATGTTTCATTTTAAGATCACAATGTAGACAGTCATATTATATGTATATAAACATAAACAAAAGAAAACGGGTTGCCTCCCGCAAAGCGCTTCATTTAAAGTCATAGAGCTCGACTTTCTTACATACCTTTTCGTTGTCGTGAAGCCATGGTCCTTCATGCAAGATTTGAAGGTGTCCATGCAGCTTTGATCCACTCTCCATGCTTAACACGATCATTTTATTTGATGAGAGGCTTGCCCGATCGTTTCCTTGCATCATCGTCACCTTCTCCTCCTTTGCTCTTCGTCGTTGCTTCCTCTTTCATGAATTTCCCTCTCTGCCCAGACCAGACCATGTAGCAAAAAATTTCTCTGATGTGTGGCACATGAAATTTTCATTCCATCATGTCTTTGTTGACCCTTAACGGACTCCGAACGTGTGAGTTATGCTCGTTTTACTCCAACGCTGCAATCTGTCCAAATCTGATTTCAGACTGTGCAGCGCCTAATGTTTTTGTCATATCTCCTTCTACTATTCTTCAAATTCATCGATCTTGGAGGCATTAGAATCAGCACTTTATGGAGCTTCTGATTTTCAACTTTTTCATTCTTCTACATATATGATCAGGTGCTCAAAATTGATGGAAACAGCAACGTCTGTACTCGAGATTCGGGGGAGGTGATGCACGAGCTTGCAATTCCTTTAGGGCATGGCTTCTCTCCTCTTCAATAAGGTTTAATGACCTGCATGGTTAGTGAAACTCGTGTTTTCTCCCAACATACGCTCTTTTAAGGTCACGAGCTCGACCAAGCACGAAGCAAGTCCAAGATTTGCTAAGTGTGAAACAAACATATGCAACCATAACCGCAATCTAAATTGGATGAACAAAGCATGTTGTGATTAAAGGTAGCATAAGTTTCTTGCTCAGCGCTAAGGCTCTCATTAGGCATGGGTTCATTAGGAAATTAAATCAAAGGTGTTCAAGCACAACATAGCCTCTTTATCATACTCAAGAAATTCTAGCCTATCAACATGATCATTAAAGGTGCAAGACATAGAATCAAAATATACTACTGGATAAGAACATGAATATATCAAAAGAAATATATCATATCCAAAAGTACCTTGAGAGATTAATGTGTACCTTAGCCTTCAAGCTTTTCATTGTGAGTGATCCTCCGGAGTTGAAAGCGGACAATCCTTGATGATCGAAGGTGGCTCGCGTAGACTTTTCTCAATTTTTCCCTTTGTGCCACATGTCATCAAGGTTGCTTTGAGTAGGATCACTCCTCTTCTTCATTTGCGGGGCTTCACACATGTCTTAAATGTCTTCATGTAGTTCCATGATCTTTCATGTGAGAGCCCAAAAATACCCGCGCCATTGGATATTGTCTTATGTATGTAATCCATCGTCGTTTGCTCCAAACAACTCCTTTCGTCGGATGTCGCCAACTTGTGTCCTCATTTTCCAATGCTCCAAGGGTCTTTTCTTTGTTCTAAGCTTATGAATTTCTTCATGTGTGGTCTAATGGAAGCATTCCCTAAGCTTCTCTTCGTTGTTTTCGTCCTCACCTTCGCCATCTTGTTCTCATCGTATTGCAGCTGCCTCTTCTTTAGATTTCCCCCTGTATAAATAACAGAACATATACCAAAATATAATTCTATTGAAAAATTTATAAAATTACCTTTCCAACGGGTACTCATCCATCTTAATCGGAGTCCAAATGAGGGAGTTATGGCTGTTTCACTTCAACTTTGCTTGCTGTCCAGAAATTTTCAGGACGTGCAACCATCGGTGATTCGGCCATATCTGCTTGTAGGAACCTCCGATCGTCTTGATTCTTGACTCGTTGGAAGCATAACTTCGTGGGGCTTCTAAATATCCAAAGATATCTTATTGTTCTTCCCATGGGGCTGTGCAAAAATTGATGCGAACAGAAACATCGAAGATGCTGAAGAGCTTGATCTTGTGATCTCGGGGGCATCGATTGCTTCCAATACCTATTGCTTGAACAAACAAATCTCCACAAAACATTAGTCTTAAAATTTTAATTGACACGTTGACTTACCTTATTCACATTCTCTTGTGTAAAGTGTAGGCTTGATAGCGGATGATGGGCCACTAACCAAAGTTAGCACCTACCACTAAAGAGCGAATCTTGATGTCACAATCATCTTGTTGGGGTGTGTATGTAGAAAACTCATCGAACGTCTTGTGTCTAGCTTTTGACCTGCTTTCAAAGACACAAACAAGAAAACAAGGGTATATGCAACAATAAAAATTAAGGTTAGTCAAATAGAAAGGTAGATCACCCAAGGTTTCGAGTTGCCGATCCCCGGCAACGGCGCCAGAAAAAGGGCTTGTTGACGGTTCAAAACCGTGTTGAAGTTCACCGCGAGCCTACGGGTGACTTGGTGCCTTTTTCACCAAGGAGGGTGTAACATCCTGCAATTTTATTATGGAATGTTTAGTATGAAAATGAGGATTTAAAAATTTTTGGTGAATTGTTTGAGTGCTTGATAATTTAAATAAGGTTGTCTTCTTTTTCACCCCTAAAAATCCTAGATTTATTTTGAGCTAATTAAATTTCTAGGAAATATAAAAATGCTAGTGTGAGAACTTTGGAGTTTATTTGGCTTTTATTTGGATTTATTTGAGTGAGATTCAAATTTGAAGTTAAATTCAAATTTGAATCTAAGTAGTATAGGGTTAGTGAGTTAAAGAAATAGGAAAGGGGTTAGATCTGTGATGGGCCTTGAGTTCGCAAGGGAAGTCCGTTGGAGGCCCCTTATATTTTTCATCCACGCGTGCCACACCCCTGCACTCCCGCCGGCCCATCTGTTTCATAGCCCAACTAAGCCTACCGGCCATTTCATCACACCGGGACGCCGACAGTCGGGGCCCGCTCATCAGGGTCCACGTCGACGTCGTCTTCCTCCTCCTTTTTCCCCTTTCCCCTCTCTACAGCGCGCCGCGGCCAATCTCGCGCCCGCCACCTCGGCACAACTCGTCGTACGCGCTTGTGGCGGAGCCTTGGATGTGCGCCGCCTCAGCCGCGCCCCATCGAACTGTCCACACCTCTCCGCACCGCCTATAAGAGCACCACCGCGGCCGTACCTCCCCCCCCTTGACCTAATCCGCCCTTGGGGTTTTCCCCTATTCCGCCGCCGCACCTGAAGAAGAAGAAGGGGAGGAGGAGAAGGAGGCGGGGAGGCCGTCCATGGGGTCGCCGTCATCACCATGAAGCCGGAGGCTGCCCGCAGAGCACCTGTTCGCCGAGAAGCCGAGGACCGCACCGCCTGCTCTGCTTCCTCTGCTCCAGCCCGTGCCGCCGCCGTTCCGCTCCGTCTCTCTTCACCGCCGCTCTGCACGTTGACTAGGGGTCACTCAGGTGAGCCCTCGCCTCTCTCGCTCATGTGTGGAACCGACCATCACGCCGAGGGAGGGAAGGCCCCACCTTGAGACCCTGTGCTTGCCCTGCATGCACTGCGCCGCCACCGCAGACCGCCGTCACCTGTGTTGCCGGCCATCGAGCCGTGCCTTATGCCTACAGATGCCGCTGCCGTCGACAACGCGCGCGCACTCATGCTTTGCCCTGGTCCTTTCCCTGTTTGCACGCCGGAGACCTCAACGCCCTGCTCACCGCGCCGCCGTGGCCTTCGTCGTGCGGGATGCCGCCGTGCATGCACGAGCAAAGGGCAAAGGTCGCGGCTTTTTGGGGCTTCTCCATGCACGCCTCGCCGCCGACGCAACCACGCACCCTCACGCGTCGTTGCCTTGCAGCGGGAGCCAGACCTTCGCCAACGTCGCGCCGGCCAGAGCTCCGCCATGGCCGTGCCGGCCCTGCGTACACAGGCAAGGGGTAAAGCCCTGATCTTTGGGCTTGTTTAGCCTCACTAGATGCACGCATGTGTGCTCCTGGCATTTTGGCACGCCCACGCGCCGTCGCCGGTGATCCACACGCTGCACCGCCGTACCCATCCCTACGCCGTCGCCGTCGAGCACCACTCCGGCCAAAGGTGCCCCCTTTCTTGGTCATGCCGTGTGCGCCATCGTCTCCCGAGTGGAGCCATGGCACTTGTTGACCAGCCGCAGCCCTACGTCACCGTCGGCGAGCCCTGCCGCGCCAGAGCTCCTCCGGAGCATTTCCTCGAACACCTGAGACCGCCGGCCAAATGTAACACCCCAGGTGTTTATCTATTTTTAATCAAGGAGTTAACCTAAAGCTAATGGTGTTGAAGGAACAATCAATGCAAGTTTGGTGAAGGCACCATTAAGAGCAAAGTTTAGTTTGAACTTGATTTCAATTTCACTCAGAGCTTAAACATTTGCCATTATGAACATTGTCACCAAGATTCAAGAACATGACCTTGAAGTTTGTCACCTTTGGAAATTAAGGATAAAAGAAGGAGTTTAACTCTATCATGTTTGGTCAACTCTCTAAAGGAAATTCTGAGATCATTTGATGGCTTGGCCACAATCTCAAGATTTTATATTGCAACTTCAAAATCGACCAATATGAGAGTTGATGGATTCCTCAAGCTTAACATTTCATATTTAAGGTGGAAGTTAAGATGCTGAGTGAAAAGTATCCAAAACATTGAGTCAAACCCCTTTAGCAAGGTCAAACCCCTTTGTTCATACACCAAACTCTAGAACTTTGGTAAAATCTCCAAAATTTTCCAAACCACTGAAAAATCGGCCAATACAAAAGTTGTGTATAATTTCATGGGACACATTTCCTCTAATTGGCAGATTTTCAAATTTTGAGTGGAAATGCCTCAAAAACTTGGTCAAAGCCGGAGCACTGTGTTTGACCGCGCCGAGAAAATCATGATTTTCAGAACGAATTTCTTCTGCTCAATCCATTTATTTTTCCACCGGTCGACCTTTGTGAAAGTGGTAGAGGAATGTCTCCTCTACAACATTGCTTTTGGCCAAAATTTGAGTTAGATGGGGATTTGAATTTTTCTGGCCCGTCGAAGTACCCTAGTCTGAAAACAGTTTGCTGCCTGCCGCCCTGCGTACGCGCAATGGCCGCGACGTCGCACGCGATCGTGTCCCGACCCCGTCCCGGTGCCCGTGCGCCGCGTGTGCCCGCCCACCCTCTTGCCTGGGCCACCTGGCACAAACGCCGAGGTGGGTCCCACCTTGTGCTGCCCAAGGATCCTACGTGACACTTGGCCGTCCACGCGTCGCTCCCGGCCTGCCTGACTTCGCCACGCGCCGTGCCGCCACCGTCAAGCTGCCATGCGCGACGCGGTGCTGTGCCAGGCCTTCCCTTGCCATGTCGCGCTGGCCAGCTAGCCGTGGCAAGACAGCAGCATCTCCCGGTCGCATATAAAGCGGGGAAAGCTCCCTGAGCTCGCTGCGCCGCCGCACTGCGCCGCCAGGCTGCCGCAGTACGCCGTCGAAGCGCCGCCGTGGAGCCTTTGCCTCCGAGCTATCTCGTCACCGTCCGAACCCCCTTGCGGTACCTCTTCATCCCACTAAAGCTCCCATTGCCGCACGTGGACGTGCACGGCCACCCAGATCGCCGGAGCGGCCATCCCCGCGGCCGCAGATTCAGAGCACTACCGGACTTCACCACCGGCAGCTCCTCCGGCCCATCCAAGCCTTCTGGCAGGACCACGTGCCCCAACTGAAGCCTCCCGAGCCACACGTTGACGTGCCGCGCCACCTAGCCCGCCGGAGCAGTCATTCGCACGGCCGGAGATCCACCTCTCCGCCGATCATCGCCGCCGGCCACCTCTTCGCCGCGTCTGAGCACCGGAGCAGACCCAAGGTGATGCCCAAGTGCCTTTTCGCCCTTTTCCTTGCCCAAGTTCGCAGCCGGTGAGCCTGAATCCGGCCGACCGTGTCGCGGCCATGCCCATGGGCAGAATTGTGAAGCCTCAGATCTTTCCAGGGTAGATTCTGTAAATGCAAGGGTCTCGGTGTAAAGAGAAGGGTATAGTTGTGAATAAGATTCTTTAACCAAGGGTCTGGATGAAAGTAGATTCTTGAACTTTTGTTTTAAATCGCTGAGACCTTCTAAAATTCATAGTAAATCAAATAAAAATCAGAGAAATGCAAACTCAAATGTTTCTAGATTTTAAATAATTTTGAATTGATCAGTTTGAATAGATTTGCAATTATTTGAAATCTATAGCTGATCTGCCTGTGAAATTTTAATATGTTGTTAGACTTGACATGCTTGTTCCTGTGTAGAACAATTGCACATAGATCTGTTATATATCCTTGGTTATGAATTAATTTTTTTATAAGGCAGTAGTAAAGTTCCTGTTTAGTTTTAAATTTTCGGTTAAGCAAATAGGGTTGATCTTTTTGCAGTAGCCTAGATATGCCTGAATGAAGCTATGGTAAATATATCAGTAGCTTTTGACATGTTAAACTAGCTTTAATTAATTTAGACCTTTAATATAAGCCTTTTTAATAAAGCATGTTGTAGTTAGTTTCTGGCAATGATAATTTCTGAGTAAGCTTTTTTTACCTTGTTATGGCTATAGTAAAAGTTGTAGCTCCAATGCATGCTTATAGATGGTAGTGTAATTTATTTATCTTTTCAGCAGTGTTTTAATGTTATAATTTTCATGCTAGATCTATAGCTTAGTTTTATCTGAATTTTTGTGAGTAGCTCAGTAATGCCTTTTTTATGCTCTGTGTAAACTCTTGAGGCTAGAACATGTATAGATCTTGCTGTAGAAGTAAATCATGTTTAAGTCAGCTAGATCTTATTTGGTTTTTCATATGCAACACATGGCTTAGTTTCATCTAAATTTTGGGCAGTGGAGTTGTTGCCATGATATGTGCTTGTATGGACATTCTCTCTGTCTGTTTGTGTGTGGAACATCCAGAATTAACTTTGGAAGTAATTCAAGCTTAATAAGAGAAATAAAAGAAAACCAAAATCATCTTTAATGTGACTTGATTTTAAATAGCTATGCTTCACCAAGGTACTTTTGGAACATCACCTTTTCCTTTGGTGAAGTAAAATAAATTAATTAATTTAGATATGCACACAATCACCATCAAATATGAAAGATAATTAACACACATACAATTACTTAATTAAGGAAGAGTATGCTCGATATATTATTATCCAGGTTAATGGGCCCAACAATACACCCTGTGTTTATCATTTAAATGTGAACTAAGTTCTTCCTTCTTAAAAAAAACACTTAAAGTTATGCACATGCATGTCGTGTAGAGCCTCCGATCGAGAGCTACGCGTTGGTGCTAGAAGCTGAAGGAGAGCTAGTTGAAGGAGAAGGTGAATGTGTTGGTTTTGCAACAAGACCCGAACCAAGTTCGGAGGATCTCCAACTAACTTTGCTAAGTGAAGGCAAACCCCAGAGCATAACCTATGTTTTTAACTTATGCAACTATCTTTGTTATGATTGTGCATTTAAGTTTCAGGAGTTGAATTGAAGCCCTAGATGCATGAATTGAGGTTCCTATGTTCAAATTCTAGTATGATAAGTCGCTAGTTGCCATGCTCTAAGGACACGGTAAAAGTCGAGGGATGTTCGTCACTCGCGGGCTATAGGTTTTCTTATGTTGGAATCATAAGATTGTTGAACCTACCCGCTCATGTGTTAGGAGCATGGGACCGGCTCCGGCCAAATAGGTCTGTGGTTAAGCGTTTGAACGTACTAAAATTTGTCGGGAATGGGACCGGTAAGCCTAGTACCTTTTTGATCTAGGGAGGGAACTCTCTACCACTAATCTTGGGATTTGTTCCCCCAACTTGCAACCTGTGGTGCATGTGGGAGACTGGTAGGACGTTGGGCCTTTATGCCAGTGATCCTTGTACCGAGGACTGTGGACATTGATCCCAAACTGAGGATGACTGGGAACCGTCTGGTTGGTGCATACCCCGCCTTGTAGGGGCTGTGGTCGTTGTGGTGGGGTATGCATTCTCCCGTGTGTTTAGGTTTCCCTTGCAAGGTTATTAATCGATCGATCGTCGGCCTCTCACCGTTATCCAAGATTGCTTATCCATACACTCTATGTCCCTTAATGATGAAATTGAGAAGAATACTGTTGTATGCTTAATTGTTTGTACAACTTATGATTGTGTAGTTGCTTACCTAGTAATGGATAAATAACTAGAATTTTGAGCTAAAACTTGAAAGTAAGGACATACTCTTTGTTGCTTTTCAGCAAAAGAAACCCACTAGCCAAAAAGCTTGCATGTCTAGAAAGTTGGTGATTTTCCATCACCCGACGGTTAAGTCTTGCTAAGTATTAGTATACTCAGCCTTGCTTTGTTGGTACCTTTTTCAGGTGTTGATGTGCTTGATGGTATTCGTGGACTGGTTCTCTCCCACCCTTTGGGAAGTAAGTGGGAGGATGACAGTGCTTAGTGATATCATGGATGGCCTCCCGTGATGTTGCTTATGACGTTTAGTATTTTATTTCCGCTATGTTTTCAAACTCTGAACAGTTTATTTTCTTGAATGAAACTTGTTTTGTAATAATGATTAGTGATGAATATGATGTATTAATGGATGTATTGAGTATCTCTGGACTTGCCGTCGCGTGAGTCTTATTGTACAATCTTCGATCCTTTGTTATAAGTGATTTATCGGGCTTGACCCGGCAGATGTCGACAAGTTAACTCCTCTTTAATGCATAATGACCTAGTGGATAGGTTATGTGTGTTAAATGGGAATTAATTTGGACTGTTCTGTCACAGCTGGCATCAGAGCTCGATGGTACACCGGAGATCTTAATACACCCTTAATATCATGTTTTTGGAATAAAACTTGCAAGATTAAGGTGTGTTTCCAAAAATGCGTCAGGAACGCTAAGGATTAACTAGTCCGAGAGGCCCTAAAGGGATTTTTGGGTTCTTTCAGGTGGCTAGTACTCTATGGTTTATCTAAACTGACTCCCAGCACATTTTATTATCTGTCAAAACTTACTTTCTCGCACAACCATACTAGTTCATCACGTTTTGCTATACGTGGTGGTGCCACATGGAAGTCATGTGAGGGATGGATGGGACCTATTCCAAAGGGAACCCACTGTCGCGTCTGTGTCTCGCCACGTTTTGCCATACGTGAGCATGATTGAAGGGGGACGCCCTCCATTCAAATGGAGCGTGTCTCAGGTTGGACAATGTCCATGCAGCGTTACACGCATGAGTGCCGTTTCTATAGTGGACACTGTCCATGCAGTGTTACACGCATGAGTGCCGTTTCTATAGTGGACGGTAATGTTTGTGGACGCTTTCGTGAGTGCTGGCACGGAAGGTTCGGAATATTCTGTGATTTTCTGCAGGTACACTAACCTCGATTCGTAAGTGCTAAGATCGAGTAGAATTCGACCAGCTATTATAGGGAGAATTGTATATTGTGCCATGCCACTGGCGCTAACTTCGATTTTGACAAGGAATTGTCTGTAAGGACGAATAGGTTTTGCATGCATCATGTTAAAATCATTAAAACTGAACCTCAAAGATAATGAGTACCACTTGAAATCTCTTTCATCCAAGTGTTGTCAAGTAGCTTAAGGTCTTTCTAGTGTTTGCTGAAAGATCTGCTGGTCTGGAATTTTTTGGTCTAGCAAAAGGAGTTTCTCCAGAGACATTTTACTCAAAAGTTGTCTCCCATTTTGCAACAAAGATGTTGTAAAATTTTCATAAGCTTTGGATCAGCTGAACTTAAGAATGATCTAGCTGTCAATATGTGAACTTATCTGTTCTGAAATGTTTCGACCCCAAAGACAGTGTTTTCAGAAGAAAAGTTAGATATGAAAATTGTTCCAAATCTTGTCAAGCATCTGCTGGAAAATTTTCAGAAATTTTGGTCGAAGGGATTTTGAGTTATGACCAAAATAGTGCAGCTCTGTTTGCTGTTTTTCCTGAGAGACAGCCACTGGAATTTTAATTCTTTTGGCTATCTTCTTCTAGTCTTTAGCTCTACCATTGAATACCAAATTGGTACTTCATAACCCTACCGAGTACCTGGTAAAATTTTAGAATTTTTGGCTAATCTGAATTTCAGTTACACTAATCTGAGTAACTGTCTGTCTGCTGAAAATTTCTGAACAAGGGCAAACTGAAGTTTGGTTTAATCACCTCTTTTCCCATCAATCGTAGCCCCAACCTTGGAATACCAAAGTTGTTTGGAACTTCAAGTTTGGGGTGTTCGTAAAGGATGAGTATCATTGCACTCTTATGCTGAGAGTTATGAACTTTTTAGTAACCCTCTGCATGCTGTCCATCAGCCAAGATAGAGCATCGGTCTCTAAATTATTTTTCTTTCAAGCACATTGCCCTTAGTTTTTGCCCAACTGGAAGATTCACAACTTGCTTCTACCTTCATAAGGGTCTGATGGAAGTTAGGAATGTCTAGTTCATGGTTTTCCAAATATGATAATTTTGTATGGCTGCTAAAAATCTATCTTTTATGCCAATGCATCCATCTGGTTTCTTACTTATGTTACTCTCTTTAGATGGCCCTGGATCTGAAATGGTTGATGAAGTAGGATGGACTCATGTTGATTACCCCAGGAGAGTGGTTTTCCCCTGATTTTGTGGACCACTTTGAAGGACTTTGGATATACTACCCAGCCACAGTATATATACCGTGAGTTCATGAACGAAGGACAAATCCCTAGTTGCGAAGTGAAAGTGAAGATTTCAGCTTGTCCCGCCAATCCAAGCTGGGAAGCATGGGAGAGTAAAGCACAAGGCTTAGAGTGGGCTGACACCTTGCAAAAGGTTGCTCTTGAAGCACTCACAACTTTTTGTGGGAAGCATTCTACATTGGTAGCTCACACTACAGCCAAGGTGATTCCCCTGCATGAGCAACACCATGGACAATGGACTGAGCAGGAGTCTTTCATCTCTGTTCAGGAAAACTCACATTACAACCCTGATCTGATCACCTCAGTTCGTTTCTCCAAAGCAATGTATGATATATACCATCTGCTGGTCAGAGAAAATGCAATCTATAGGAATCAAGTTATAGAAATGGAAAGTACCACACATGAGTTGAAGGAAGCTCAAGCCATGATAAAAGCTCTTAAGAAAGAAAGACGCAAGGATAAAGCAGAAATATTAGAACTGCGTCAAGAAATTCAGGACCAGGACTATATGCTACATCAAGCCGACCTACACATGCTAGACATGAAGAATCAATTAGAAGTAGTAGCAGCTCCACCACCAGGACCTGTTATTCCCCCACCTGAAGATGGTGAGAATCACCACGAGATTCAAGGAGAATCTGGAGTAGAGTCTAGATCTACATCATCCTGAGCCTTTGTTTTTCAACTTGAGAAAATAAAAGGTTAACCTAGGACTAGCTAGTGGATCTAGTTTGGATGTTGCCACGAGTGTAATAAAATAAGGAGATGTAAGAGTACTATGCTTGAACCATATTATACTGTGATAAAGACTTGATCTTCAGAGTTTATTCTTAGTTTGTAATCTTATCCTGGCAATGCAAGCATGATATCTCAGAAGACCTGTATCATTTCCACTGTGTGTGTTTGTATTCTGAAGCAATCAGCTTTTCAGTGATGTTGATATCCTCGAGATGATCACTTGTTGATCTCTTTCTTCTTAACCCTGCTCTCACAAATTTGAGTAAATGAGAACAATGTTACAAGTGGCAGAATCTTGTTGGTATACATGTTGACCCTCATCCTTTCCAGAAGTTTTGTCTTTTGTCAACTGAAGGTTGATACTTCCAAAGATACCCTGAGTAAACATCTTGTTGTTTTCCTAAGTGCAACTTCAGAAATTTCAGTAAACAAATTTAACAAATGCTTGTTTACTAGCCTTCCCTTTCTTCATAGAAATCTCTATGGAACCATTCAATTTGGTCTTCTTCTGTCTCAATCTCACAGGTTAGCTAGTATCAAAATCAACCAAGTTAAGTTGAAGGAGTATGAGCAGTCAAGGTTCTCTAAAAGTCAAGATACGAGGAGTTTTATACCCATCAATGATCTGTGATCCTCTCTCATTTTCAACCAAATCCACAGACTTGGTATAATGGAAAAGAAATAATGGACAGAAGCCTCTGACAGTTTTCCCCGACAAAAATAAGTTTTAGTTTGAATTGTGGATACCCCAGGATCTTCTCGTGTTTCCCAAAATTCATAGTCAATTTCTCTCGAGAATCAATTTGACCCCTCCGTATCCATGCTCCGTCTGATCTGTGCTGTGCCGTCACTCTGCCACAATTCTACCGCAGCAGCTGATCGCCGCCTACGCATACCCTACGATAGTGATGACACATCTTACCTTATATATTTATAATTCAACCAAACATGAGAAAAGGGCATAATCGTTAATACCAACATAGAATAGGGTGTCACTAACAGTTTTCCTGGAGTTTTGGAGAATTCTATGTCTTGCAGGGATTAATCAGAAAAATAGGAAAAAGAACACTTCTAGAAGACTCCAGAAGGCTCTGGAACTCAACGTGACTTGGCATCCAAGAAAGAAGCATCTAGAAGGGGCAAGGACCCACCGACCTGAAGCAGACCTCGAGGGGGGCCCACCCCAGGCCGGTCGGCCTGGTGGTGGGGCCGGTTGCCCCCCCCCCGGGTGCCACCTCAGCCCTACTTCCGGAAGTTTCTTCCACCGCCTATGAGGATCAATCTAAACCGTATGTTAGGTCGGTTTGATCGTACGGCGCATGGTACCCCCTCAGGACTATATAAGCAGCCCCTGACCCCCCTGGCAGAGAGAGCCTGGTTTTCAGTTCATACACCAGATCAAGTCATCAAGTCAGAGATACTACGCCCTAGAAACACCATATAGAGAGAGTAGCTAACTAGTCTAGATCTAGGGGGAGGCAAGGCGTCTACTTGGCTCCTGATCATCTAGAAGCTGATCGAGATACTGATCTAGCTCCGCTCTTGTAAGTTCTTTATAAGTTCTTTTACATTTGCTGTAGATACATATGTTCTTATCAATGATTATATTCGAGATTATATGCTTTGGTGTTTACTATGATTACATGTTTAGCATAGTTGATTTACCTTTATATTCGTGTATGGAGTCGTATAGCCCTCACCTAGGTCATCTGTTAACATGGGTGAGTGGTAAAGATAGTGTAAGCGTGGTACTTATACTGAATTTACCTGTGATTGCACCCTACATGCCGGGTCGTGTGGTAGATCGTGGTGGTGACAGCACTATTGAGTCCTTTGCAATCCAGCCCCCGTGTGTAGGACTAGTGGAGCCTTATACTATTTGGGTTGTTTCAAGTTTCGGCCTTGATCCTCCTGGGTAGTCTCCCCATGCATAAGTATACTAGTTCTTCTTCCATCATTGTTAAATGTATTGCACTAATCATAGTATGCATTGACATATAGTTTAGGGTTATCGAGGAGTATGCTCGCTAACTAGGCTGTGAATACGCTTTTCTTTCTATATTGACACTTTCTGGTGGTTCACTATGTTATGACTTGATCAATGCTATCATTATCATTAGCTTTATGTGACTTACACCTGTTTATAGTAATTGATATATTTTGGTCACTCTACATTACACAACTGAGAGATGTACATGTATTTGTTATTATAGATAGAAGACTTCTTTCCCTGTGGTAGAACATAAATACGATACCTGGTTTTACTCCTGGTTAAAATGCTACAATGGTATATTCATATTTGTGCGCTTGCGGATACCCATTTATATATTTTTTTTATCTAGAGATCCAAGGCATATGTAAGAGTACCAATCCATGCGTTTTAGTGGCACTTCTGTCAGGGATGACAACCTAGATCGAGTTGTGCTATGACCCATAGCGGATTTATCTTTTAGTTTATCTGAAAGCAACATCTGATATACACTTAGCATCATGTTAAGATATACCTTTGCATTTCTAGCGCCGTCGATAGAGATGGATCTTATATCTGTTTCTAGTCGATGACTTTAGCAATGTCAACAGACAGCCGTCTTGTCCCTATGGCATCCCGTGCCGGCCACCACCGTGTCACATGCCACTACCACCGCACCTCCATGCCTCCATACCCCGGCCCCTACACAAGTGGCGCAAGCACCACCGCCACTACACCATGGTTAGCATCCGTAAATGGACCACCATCCACTGGTTTCCACTACCCCTTCCTTTGCATCCACTAGAGCCATCACCTCCCGTCGCCCTCCCTTCTCTCCAGCTCTTTTCTTTGAGCACACACCGGCCATCTTCATCGTCTCCAGCATTTCCTCCATCTTCTCCAACAAGGTGAAGAAGAATCAAGCCTCTTCAGAAGTTGAAGACAGTTCAAGCATTTCTTCGAAGCTCGTCCACTGAAGTTTTTGTGCCTACCTCGAGAAGAAGAAGCTCAAGAAGAAGGTCACTAGAAGAAGCCAATCCTACATCACCAGCTATGGATCGATCTCTCGAGATATGTGATTTAGATTGCTGGGACGCCTTGATGGTGTTGATTTGTTTTGCACCTCTACTATGCTTGTTTTTAACTTTTCATGTGCACATTCAGCGCCCGCTTCCTCATGAGTTACGTGGAAGTTTGTCATGAAATCCGTGTATCTTTTATCGTCTTTGAGTTCTAGATCTTAGAGAGAGTTTAGCCTTGCTCTGTTAAGTTTCTCTATGTAATCTGTACCTTCCCCTAAAAAGTCTATCATTCTTGTTGTCGAACCTCAGGACGAGATTCTGTTTAAGGGGGGTAGGTTGTAACACCCCAGGTGTTTATCTCTTTTTAATCAAGGAGTTAACCTAAAGCTAATGGTGTTGAAGGAACAATCAATGCAAGTTTGGTGAAGGCACCATTAAGAGCAAAGTTTGGTTTGAACTTGATTTCAATTTCACTCAGAGCTTAAACATTTGCCATTATGAACATTGTCACCAAGATTCAAGAACATGACCTTGAAATTTGTCACCTTTGGAAATTAAGGATAAAAGGAGTTTAACTCTATCATGTTTGGTCAACTCTCTAAAGGAAATTCTGAGTTCATTTGATGGCTTGGCCACAATCTCAAGATTTTATATAGCAACTTCAAAATCGACCAATATGAGAGTTGATGGATTCCTCAAGCTTAACATTTCATCTTTAAGGTGGATGTTAAGATCCTGAGTGAAAAGTATCCAAAACTTTGAGTCAAACCCCTTTAGCAAGGTCAAACCCCTTTGTACATACACCAAACTCTAGAACTTTGGTCAAATCTCCACAATTTTCCAAAACACTAAAAAATCGGCCAATACAAAAGTTGTGCAGAATTTCATGGGACACATTTCCTCTAATTGGCAGATATTCAAATTTTGAGTGGAAATGCCTCCAAAACTTGGTCAAAGCCAGAGCACTGTGTTTGACCGCGCCGAGAAAATCATGATTTTCAGAACGAATTTCTGCTCAATCCGTGGATTTTGTCACCGGTCAACGTTTGTGAAAGTGGTAGAGGAATGTCTCCTCTACAACTTTGATTTTGGCCAAAATTTGAGTTAGATGGGGATTTGAATTTTTCTAGCCCGTCGAAGTACCCTAGTCTGAAAATGATTTGCTGCCTGCCGCCCTGCGTACGCGCTCTGGCTGCGACGTCGCACGCAACTGCGTCCCGGCACCCGTGCACCGCGCGTGCCCGCGCGCCCTCCCGCCTTGGCCACCTGGCACAAACGCCGAGGTGGGTCCCGCCTTGCGCTGCCCAAGGATCCACCGTGACACTTGGCCGTCCACACGTTACGCCCGGCCTGCCTGACTTCGCCACGCGCCGTGCCGCTGCCGTCAAGCTGCCATGCACGCCGCGGTGCTGCGCCATGCCTTCCCTTGCCGCGTCACGCTAGCCAGCTAGCCGGCAAAGCCGTGGCAAGACAGCAGCGTCTCCCGGTCGCATATAAAGAGGGGAAAGCTCGCTACGCCGCTGCACTACGCCGCCAGGCTGCCGCAGTCCGCCGTCGGAGTGCCGCCGTGGAGCCTTTGCCTCCTAGCCGTCCCGTCGCCATCCGAACCCCCTTGCGGTACCTCCTCGTCCCACTAAAGCTCCCATTACCACACGTGGACGTGCACGGCCACCCAGATCGCCGGAGCGGCCATCCCCGCGGCCGCAGATTCAGAGCGCCACCGGACATCACCACCGGTAGCTCCTCCGCCCCGTCCAAGGCTTCTGGCAGGACCACGTGCCCCAACTGAAGCCTCCCGAGCCACACGTTGACGTGCCCCGCCACCTAGCTCGCCGGAGCAGTGATTCCCGCGGCCGGAGATCCACCTCTCCGCTGATCATCGCCGCCGGCCACCTCTCCGCCGCGTCTGAGCACCGGATCACACCCAAGGTGATGCCCAAGTGCCTTTCCGCCCTTTTCCCCGCCCCAGTTCGCCGCCGGTGAGCCGGAATCTGGCTGGCCGTGGCGCGGCCATGCCCAAGGGCAGAATTGTGAAGCCTCAGATCTTTCCAGGGTAGATTCTGTAAATGCAAGGGTCTCGGTGTAAAGAGAAGGGTATAGTTCTGAATAAGATTATTTGACCAAGGGTCTGGATGAAAGTAGATTCTTGAACTTTTGTTTTAAATCGATGAGACCTTCTAAAATTCATAGTAAATCGAATAAAAATCAGAAAAATGCAACTCAAATGTTCTGTGCTCCACATGAACAGATGCAACTTTTTTAGAAAGGAATTTTATACATTTCTTTCTAGATTTTAAATAATTTTGAATTGATCAGTTTGAATAGATTTGCAATTCTTTGAAATCTATAGCTAATCTGCCTGTGAAATGTTAATATGTTGTTAGACTTGACATGCTTGTTCTTGTGTAGAAAAATTGCACATATATCTTATATATATCCTTGGTTATGAATTAATTTTTATATAAGGCAGTAGTTATGTTCCTGTTTAGTTTTAAATTTTTGGTTAAGCAAATAGGGTTGATCTTTTTGCAGTAGCCTAGATATGCCTGAATGAAGCTATGGTAAATATATCAGTAGCTTTTGACATGTTCATCTAGCTTTAATTAATTTAGGCCTTTAAGATAAGCCTTTTTAATAAAGCATGTTGTAGTTAGTTTCTGGCCATGATAATTTCTGAGTAAGCATGTTTTACCTTGTTATGGCAATAGTAAAAGTTGTAGCTCCAATGCATACTTATAGATTGCAGTGTAATTTATTTATCTTTTCAGCAGTGTTTTAATGTCATAATTTTCATGCTAGATCTATAGCTTAGTTTTATCTGAATTTTTGTGAGTAGCTCAGTAATACCTTGTTTATGCTCTGTGTAAATTCTTGAGGCTAGAACATGTATAGATCTTGCTGTAGAAGTAAATCATGTTTAAGTCAGCTAGATCTTATTTGGTTTTTCATATGCAACACATGGCTTAGTTTCATCTAAATTTTGGGTAGTAGCCTTGTTGCCATGATATGTGCTTTTATGGATTTTCTCTCTGTCTCTTTGTGTGTGGAACATCCAGAATTAATTCTGGAAGTAATTCAAGCTTAATAAGAGAAATAAAAGAAAACCAAAATCACCTTTAATGTGACTTGATTTTAAATAGCTATGCTTCACCAAGGTACTTTTTGAACAGCACCTTTTCTTTTGGTGAAGTAAAATAAATTAATTAATTTAGATATGCACACAATCACCATCAAATAAGAAAGATAATTAACACACATACAATTCCTTAATTAAGGAAGAGTATGCTGGATATATTCTTATCCAGGTGAATGTGCCCAACAATACACCCCATGTTTACCCTTTAAATGTGAACTAAGTTCTTCCTTCTTAAAAACAAACACTTAAAGTTATGCACATGCATGTCCTGTAGAGCCTCCGATCGAGAGCTACGCGTTGGTGCCGGAAGCTGAAGGAGAGCTAGTTGAAGGAGAAGGTGAACATGTTGGTTTTGTAACAAGACCCGAACCAAGTTCGGAGGATCTCCAACTAACTTTGCTAAGTGAAGGCAAGCCCTGGAGCATAACCTATGTTTTTAACTTATGCAACTATCTTTGTTATGATTGTGCATTTAAGTTTCACGAGTTGAATTGAACCCCTAGATGCATGATCCGAGGTTCCTATGTTCAAATACTAGTATGCTAAGTCGCTAGTTGCCATGCTCTAAGTACACGGTAAATGTCGAGGGATGTTCGTCACACGCGAGCTATAGGTTTTCTTATGTTGGAATCATAAGATTGTTGAACCTACCTGCTCATGTGGTAAGAGCATGGGACCGGCTCCGGCCAAATAGGTCTGTGGTTAAGCGTTTGAACGTACTAAAATTTGTCGGGAATGGGACCGGTAAGCCTAGTACCTTTTTGATCAAGGGAGAGAACTCTCTACCACTAATCTTGGGATTTGTTCCCCCGACTTGCAACTGGTGGTGCATGTGGGAGACTGGTAGGACGTTGGGCCTTTATGCCAGTGATCCTTGTACCGAGGACTGTGGACATTGATCCCAAACTGAGGATGACTGGGAACCGTCTGGTTGGTGTGTACCCCACCCTGTAGGGGCTGTGGTCGTTGTGATGGGGTATGCATTCTCCCGTGTGTTTAGGTTTCCCTTGCAAGGTTATTAATCGATCGATCGTCGGCCTATCACCGTTATCCGAGATTGCTTTATCCATACACTCTATGTCCCTTAATGATGAAATTGAGAAGAATACTGTTGTATGCTTAATAGTTTGTACAACTTATGCTTCTGTAGTTGCTTACCTAGTAATGGATAAATAACTAGAATTTTGAGCTAAAACTTGAAAGTAAGGGCATATTCTTTGTTGCTTTTCAGCAAAAGAAACCCACTAGCCAAAAAGCTTGCATGTCTAGAAAGTTGGTGATTTTCCATCACCCGACGGTTAAGTCTTGCTGAGTATTAGTATACTCAACCTTGCTTTGTTGATACCTTTTGCAGGTGTTGATGTGTTTGATGGTATTCGTGGACTAGATCTCTCCCACCCTTTGGGAAGTAAGTGGGAGGATAACAGTGCTTAGTGATATCATGGATGGCCTCCCGTGATGTTGCTTACGACGTTTAGTATTTTATTTCCGCTGTGTTTTCAAACTCTGAAAAATTTATTTTCTTGAATGAAACTTGTTTTGTAATAATGATTAGTGATGAATATGATGTATTAATGGATGTATTGAGTATCTCTGGACTCGCCGTCGCGTGAGTCTTATTGTACAATCTTCGATCCTTTGTTATAAGTGATTTACCGGGCTTGACCCGGCAGATATCGACAAGTTAACTCCTCTTTAATGCATAATGACCAAGTGGATAGGTTATGTGTGTTAAATGGGAATTAATTTGGGCGGTTTTATCACACCAAAACCCCTGGGGTTTTTGGCCACCCACGCACGCACACACGCGCCTCACACCGTAGAAGATCCGTGAGGATCTTATGCGGCTAGCCACTCCCGGCCAGGCCACACGCCGAACCACACCGCAGCAGGCCGCAGCGATCCGCTCGGGATCTGCTGCGCCCCGCCACATGCGCTGCCGCGCAGGCAGCCACATGTGCCTGCCGCCGGCTTAAAGCCGCCCACGTGGCCGCCGCATCAGCCGTAGAGCTAGCCAGCCGCCTGCTTTAAGCCCGGGTAGAGTTAGCTAGAGATAGTTAATAGCTAGCCTAAAGTCTGTAATATTGTGTATGCGTATTTTATTTTAAGAAATGTATTTTCCCTTAGAAAATTCATAATAAATCCATTTTAACTCTGAAAAATACAAAACCTTTTCTGAAAATCTTCTAAAAACCCAAACTCCGTTCTAGGCTAGAGTTTGCCTCTTTTAGGGTCTTAATTGTTTTTCCTCTTGGAGTTAATTGCATAGCAGCCGTGTTTATTTATTTAATTACGATTCTAGGAGCCGTCGGAGCCGGAGAGCTGAACCAGGACTACGACGACGACCTCGGCTACGACGACTACCCGCTCCCAGGTTCATGCCCGACCTACTTTGAATGCCCATTAGGCATCGCTTTAGAACTGCTAGCGCTTTACTTATGCATGATGATGAATAAGATGAAACCTTGCACTGCCCCTTTTAAATACCTTGTCCTTGATTAACCTACTGCTACTACTATATTTAATCGTGTTTATATGCTGAGCTTCGCTGTGCATGTGTTGGGATTATTGTGGTAGTATTCTTGGCGTGTGTGGGGAAAAACTGGCAGGAGAAGGTGTTTTTGGGTGACTTGGCGGGGGTGAGCTCAAGACAACCCGATCCGGGATCGGGGGCCAGGGTTTGTCTTCTCGGGCGATTCCCGATTTGGTACCTATGGCGGGTACACGGTTTTAGGAGCACAGGTGTTGGTGTTTTTGTGATGACTTGGAGGATAGGAGCTCACCCCGGTCTGAAACCGAGTGGGTTGCTTTGTTACACGGGAGTTTCGTACACACCACCTCGCCGAGAGTGGGGATAGGGCCGTTTCGACCCTAGCAAGTGTGATACCATACCTGCTAGTAGGATAGAGGGTATCAGTGAGAGGGTGTAGGGTGAAGTCCCTTCCCTTTGCGACGCTCCCCGTGTGGCCACACGGGGGCATGTTCACAGTTCTGGGTTGGTCCTTTGCGAGGGACCGCATTGAGACCCGGATGCAGGATGGAATCATAACTCCTAGGTGTTCGTTCGGTTGGGTAGGGTCAGTCGGCTGTACACCGTCCGGGTGCTATTCCGAGTTGGGTACTAGTGTACACGCTCTGCAGAGTTTAGATCTATACGTATAGCCGCGTCCTCGGTTATGGACATGCCCGTTGTTTACTCCGACTCTTACGTTTTGGGATTTCTACCTCCCCCTTATAGGTTGTGAGTGTATGGTGAGCCGTGGTTGTACTCGAGGAGAGGGGAGTTGCTCCCTCTTCCTCGCGGATCCGGGTGCAATCATTGAGGTGGGAGGAGTGGGAGTTCTCGCACCGACCCTAGATGGAGATAGGTTCTGGAGACGGTGATCTGGGTGACCAGGTGTAACCATTTGTGGATGAGTGTTACGGGATATGGTGGGAGTATGGAGATGTTGTTCTATTTAAATTGTTGATGCTGCTGCTTAGGAAACCCAGCCTCTACCTTGTTCCTTTTTATACCTTTACAAGTAGGCCACTTAAAGCTTGCATATGGTTGGTGACGTGGACCTATCCCAATCCTTGGGGATAGCCCCTGAGCTTGCATGGTACAAGTGTGACTACGACAACAACGCCGACGGATGGTACGACTGAGGGGCACGATGCTTCGCTCAAGGATGCCTGTGGGAGAAGAATAAAGATGGAGACACCTTCTGGAAGATAGCTACCGCTGCGTAGGCTCTTATTCTTGTTATTCCACCAAGAGGCGTGTAATGATGTACTCCTTTATTCAAGACATGTAATAATATTCGTACTCTGATGTTTCATTTCAATGTATAGTTGTGATATTTATCTGTGATGGATGTCTGTGCATGATAGCGACTGATCCAGGGACTATCACGAGAGCAGGTTGACGGGTTTTCCCCTTTTGAAAACCCGGGTCGTTACAGATGGTATCAGAGCCGTACTTTACCGTAGCACATGCCCTTAGAAATGGTCGATAGAAATTAGGACTCTAAACGGTCTCTTTTGCTATATACAATTCTTGGCATATATTACAAAAACTTATCCTTCTTTGAAAAGTTCTATCTCACCTACGCTAACTAGAAATTTCTTCTGTGTCACAGGAAATGGCTCGACAGGAGGTAGAGCTCCTCCCGGAGCACATGGAGGGACTTGCTCGTTGGGTGGACCGGGTCGTCCTCAGGCTGGGGATTCCCCCTACGCACGTCACCTACCGTGTCGTGGACGTACCAACTCTGTCAGGCTCACTGGTGCTTTGCACGGTGGCCATCCTACCCCACCCGGCGCGTCTAGACTTCTCCAGGATGCTGGAGCACAACACAAGACTGAACGTGAGGAACGATGTTGACACCGCCTGCAGCCACATACTTCGCCACCTGTTGGCTAGGTACCGCGACGTCTACAAGATAGGAGACCTACGGCTGATCCCCCAGGACTACTACAGAGTGGCTCCGATCGTGGACGGACTGCCTGACCCTTCAGCACTCTACGAGGAGGAGGTTGTCCAGGCTCCTCTCCGCGAGTCTGATGAGGTGCTCGTCACCACAGGGAGCTACCTCGTGGACCTCGACACCCACGCCCGCCGACTGAGCAAGCAGACGAGTGGACTCTTCAGCAGACTGGGAGCACACTACGATGGAGGTCCATCAGCTTCTACCCCGCTGCCAGAGGTTGGACATGGAGAACCGTACCTTACGCCAGCGAGTCGAGCAGCTCGAGCGTGGGCTACGCCACGCCAACTCTTTGGTGGTGCGAGCTGAGATAGAGAGAGTGACCGCACGTGAGGAGATGTTGTACGCCAAGGAGGACTTTCGCAAGCAGGAGGCCGGGTTCAGCCGCCTCTTCGACAAGCTGAACCAGAAGGATGCACTGCTAGCCGCACAGGGACACCGTCTCGCTCGTGAGAAGGTCAAGGTTGCTGAGCTGGGGAAGGACAAGGACGCCAACACCGCCAACCTCGCTGCACTCACCAGGACTTCCGTGTTCCTGCTGGACAAGTGCAAGAGGATGCTGAGGACGTGGGAGGACGCTAACTCTCTATGTGTGGACGAGCTTCACGAGCTCAACAGTCAGCTACCTCCAGAGGACCAGTGGGAGATCCGCCAGGAGACCTTCAAGCTGCACCCGTCCGCTCTCAAGCTACACTTGTGTCCGATGGCTGACATGCCCACTCCGGTTGAGACCGAGGAGGTGAGGGCTGCTCACGCCATGCTGACTCGGATGTTCCCCAGAGACTTCCCCGAGGAGGACCATCGCCCGGTGACGTACAAGAGGGCTCGCACCGTGTAGTGTGCTGGAGCGTGATCATGCTAATAAGAGTAGAGTTGTAATATAGGTAGCTACCATGAGTTGTTCCATGCAGCTGAGAGCCTGTTCCGGTGCATGTGGAGTTATGAGTCTTTTCACAAAATAGATGTGCACACCCTTTTGAGATCATGTAACGCTATATTAGATCGCTGCTATGTGTGACCTCCAAGGCTTGAGTCAGCCTCGAGGAAACTTATGTACTCATAATGGATGCTGATTGTTTGGTCTTAATGGAGTTAATCGTTCTTATTGCTTTTTCTTATTGAGTGTTGGAATTATATAGTAGAAATATTTTCATGTTTGTATATCAGACTCAATTTGTTGGTGAGTGACATATCTAAAGTTTTCTTTGTCCTTGGTCATGTTTTCAGTAAGATGTCCATCAGGAGGTCCGGACATCTATTGGCTCGCCTCGAGGAGGCCAAGGAAGAGCAATCCCCGCCAGTCTGTGGCCGTGGACGAGGCCGCGCTCCCGCACGTGGGCGTGGACATGCTGCCGCTCGTTGTCGTGGACACACACCTGTCCGAGGACAAGGCCGAGGCGCTGTGGTGCCACCACCTCCACCTGCGTCCATCGGTCAAGGCGATGCTGAAGAAGGAGAGTAAGAAGCTGAAGGAGAACCTGAGCCGGCACCAGCTCCCCAGGGTCGTGGGCGTGGTCGTAGCCGTGGAGAGGCACCGCCACCGCCACGGCCTAACCTGTCTGAGGTGATGGCCACTCAGACATCGCTGATGCAGAGGATGGCTGAAGCCGTCGAGAACCGAGTCAACGGTGGGAATCGCAACATCTCGCCGGAGGAGGACTTCGCCAAGAAGATCGAGAGGTTTCTCCGCCTGAAGGCCCCTACCTTCAGTTACTCGGATGATCCTCTCAAGGCCGATGACTGGCTCTGCGTGATCGACACGAACCTCAACCTCACCGCCTACACTGATGAAGAGTGTGTGGCTCTCGCCGTCCACCAGCTCGAGGGTCCTTCCAAATCTTGGTGGGACAACTACTCTAAGAGCCACCCGAACCCAGCTTTCATCACCTGGCTGGAGTTCTGTGAGGTGTTCCGCGAGTAGTACCTGCCAAAGGAGCTCATGACTCGGAAGACCCAGGAGTTCCGCACCATGACACAGGGTGCAATGAGGGTGGAGGAGTACGAGAGGCACTTCATGAAAATGATGCGCTATGCCCCCGACGACACCAACACTGACGACAAGAAGCAGTTTTGGTTTCTGCGAGGCCTCCACCATGGTCTCCGCCAGGGCTTGAAGGCCAGTGAGCACAAGTCCCTTCGGCACCTGGTGAACCAAGCGATCGCGCTCGAAGAAGAAAGGAGTGGGCATGAAGAGCGCATGAAGGGTAAGAAGAGGATGGGAGATCGGGACCATGGTGACCGATCCTTCCAGAGGTCGAGGAGTGGGCAGAGCAACCTACTGAGAGGGAGCTACCGCCCGGGGAACAACGAGCCCGGACGTGGCTTCAGAGGAAGTCGTGCACCGTACCCAGGGGGAAGGAGCTCCAACTACCAGTAGCAGGGTGGTGGTTACAACCGCCAGCAGCAGATCGCGTCAAGACCCGGCACCGGAGGTTTCACACCTACGTGCTACGCCTGTGGCAAGCAAGGCCACAAGTCGTTCGAGTGCCCCAGCAAGAAGAACTCTGCTACACCTAGCAAGGCACCAGCTCCAGGAGGGAGGCCACCTCAGGCCGCTCCCCAGCAGACCGCTGACCGCGGGAGACTCAACCTCCTGACTGAAGAGGAGGCTGCCGATGCTCCTGACGTCGTGATCGGTGAGTGTTTAGTTTGTGGTGCAAAAGCTTTGATTCTTTTCGATACCGGTGCAACTAGTTCATATGTGTCCTCTAACTTTGTAAACAAAATGTCTCTCCCCATGACTCCCCGACCGAAACCTATTGTGACGAGCTCGTCGCTCGGAGGTATCAGGTGCACCTTGCTATGCAAAGGTGTGGAAATGTTCATCAAGGGTCACAAGTTCCTCGAAGATCTGACCGTGCTGAAGTCCAATGGGATTGATATTATTCTGGGCATGGATTGGATCACCGCTCACAGAGGAGTCATCTCCTCGTCACCTCGACAAGTGACCCTGGTACACCCCAAGGGGACGAAGATCACGTTTGAGCCGCTGAAGTCACGAGACGTACCAGCTGTGTACAACCTCACTACGAAGATAGTGGCCGATGTTCCAATGGTTTGTGAGTACCCCGATGTCTTTCCTGATGATCTACCGGGGTTACCACCAGACCGCGATGTAGAGTTCGTGATCAACCTGGTGCCAGGTAAAGCACCCGTGGCACAGAGCCCTTACAGAATGGGAAAGTTAGAGCTGGCAACACTGAAGGAAGAACTAGAAGCTCTCCGACACAAGGGGTACATCCGACCAAGTGCATCCCCTTGGGCTTCACCGGTGATGTTTGTACCGAAGAAGGATGGAACACAAGGACTGTGCATTGATTACCGCGCTCTTAATGCGGTAACCATCAAGAACAAGTACCCGTTGCCACGCATTGATGACCTGCTTGATTAGTTGAGGAAGGCAAAGTACTTCAGCAAGATCGACCTTCGATCCGGCTATCATCAGATGATGATTCGCCCCGAGAACATCTACAAGACAGCGTTTGTGACCCGGTACAGGCAGTATGAGTTCACTGTCGTATCGTTCGGTCTTACGAACGCTTCAGCTTACTTCATGAACATGATGAACAAGGTATTCATGGACGAGTTAGACAAGTTTGTCATGGTTTTCATTGACGACATCTTGCTCTTCTCGGAAACTGCTGAAGAACATGAAGAGCATCTGAGGATAGTGCTGGAGAAGTTAAGGCAGAATCAGTTGTATGCCAAGTTCAGCAAGTGTGAGTTCCGGCTAGAAGAGGTCGCATTCCTTGGGCATGTGTTGTCAGGTGAAGGAGTAGCAGTTGATCCCTTGAAGAACGAAGCTGTGCCAAAGTGGCAGTCGCCCAAGATAGTGACAGAAATCAGAAGTTTTCTCGGTATGGCAGGGTACTACCACCATTTCATCGAGAACTTCTCCAAGATTGCGAAGCCGATGACCGAGTTGCTTAAGAACAACACGCCATTCGTGTTGTCGGAGAAGTGTGAGGCTGTTGACGGCTGATTTTCACTCACTTCTTACCCATCAAACATGTACCTTTTGGCATGGAAAATGATTATCAACACTAGAATAGGGCTTAAACTAACCATTTCCACAAGTGTTGGTGATTATGCAAATGCAGGTAATTAGCACTAGAAAGAGGAGTAAAAGCACGAGTCTTTGATCCAAGTACCTCAAGCTCAGCCAATGAGGGGATGCCACATAGGATTCCCCTGGATCACTGACATCATCAATCCAAGAGAGGCAAGCCCGACGAATCACGAATCGCCACGTGGATATCACATGGATCCAAGGGCCCACTCAGTACCCAAACCGCCAGGAAACTTGGCATGCACGGAGGACAAGCATCAGTGCCCACATGGCAGCCACCCTGAGAAAACACAACGCAGATGGCCTCCTGGGGGTTTCGGCCGACCCTAGGATCGGCCGAACCGACCTAGGGTTGGTTGATCCCCACCTTCCATGTGTTGCTGCCTGATTGGCCACTTGCTGCGATCCCGAGCGTTTTGGGGCACTTTGAGCCTCCGAGCAAGCCACCCTCTCCTCTATAAATAGGAGGGGAGGGGATCCCACTTGAGACACACAGTTGTCCTCCTTCTCTTGATTTTGGCTTGGAGCCTCTCTCTTTAGGAGAGGAGAGCTCTTTGTATAGGATTAGTGCTAGGAAGTGAGGTGGGAAGCTAGAGGACATGTCATGTTCTTCATGACATCTTCCTCAAGAACGATCCTCAGCGGTGCCTTTTTTCCCCAACTAGACTAAAGTGAGTATTTCGACATTTCCTATTTAGACTAAAGTCGTATGCATGCTTAGTTGCTTTGTTCTTGTGTTCTTCGTTTGTTCTTGGTTTAGAGGCTTGTGTTCTCCGAACACAACCCTTTCGATCCAGTAGACTTAGATCATAATTTTGCATCTAGTTTGCTAGCTTGTCTATTAGAGTAAAGTGAAGCTCCTGCATGTCTCTAGTTAGATCAAAGTGCATTCGTGATCTTGCATGAGTGATAGAGCATACCTTGAGCTAGTGCCAGTATCTCCCTCGCAGATTCGTAGTATTAGTAAGTGGTGTAGACGTGGTGTCTGGACCATAAGCTATCCTTCGAAGACCACGTATGATTGTAGCGTAGAGGTAGGCCGCAGTGGTGACAGCCTGTTGGACCCTTTGTCAACCCTCTACGTCGCGTACCGAGTTGGGCTCGCTCCAGCACATTAGCCTCGGATGTGCCTGGTTCCCGAAGTGAGTGTTATACCTGAGAGACCGTAACTAGACTCTGCGCTCGGTCGAGGCAGATCCTTTCGACCAATCCTATCAATCAGTGTTGTGTCCTTGGATCATCTATACTAGAGTAGGAGATAGTACACGCTGTTCCTTGGATTCGATACCCTTGGAATACTCTCCTTCCTTGGGGAAGTGCTACAGCGGTATTTCCGTACACTTGCGGTATACCCGGTTGCTCTTATATGCTCCCTCTAGGTGTACAACTAGTGGTGACATTAAGAAACGCCAACAAGCATTTCTGGTGCCGTTGCCGGGGAACGGTTGCTGTATCTATCTTCGAACCTAGTGGTCCTCGTAGTTACCTTTTTTGTTTTCTTCTACCTTCACCCCCGTTACCCATCAGTTATCATTTTTGTTTCTTTTCTTCTACCTTTACCCCTGCTACCCTTTGAGATGCCTTCCTGTCAAAGCCTCTCTACCCCTAGGGGTGAGTTCGTCTTAGAGCAACCATCAACTTCCTCATCTTGCTGCGAGCTTCGTCCCGGCTTTATAGCCATGGTTCGGAATCGACCTTTCTCTAGAGCGATTAGTGATGATCCTAATGTTCATTTAGAGGAGTTCGAGGACTTGTGTTCATGCTTGGTAATTCCAGGCATGACACAGGAAACTTTGAGGTGGAAGTTGATCCATTTCTCTCTCGTAGATAGAGCGGAGCAATGGTATACCCACACAACAGAGCATGTGAATAATTGGGGAAAACTACGAGAAAACTTTTGTGACTCGTTCTCCCTTTATGAACGCATAGAGCTCTTGCCGTGTGAACTCCTTGACTTTGAGCAATTAGAGGGTGAGTCCATAGGTGTAGCTTGGGCTAGGTTCCTATGTCTTATGACATCTAGCTCGGCCATGTCTATACCTGATGATATAGCGACGTATACCTTCTATACTCGTAT
This sequence comes from Cenchrus fungigraminus, assembly GCA_036936925.1. NCBI lineage: Eukaryota > Viridiplantae > Streptophyta > Magnoliopsida > Poales > Poaceae > Cenchrus > Cenchrus fungigraminus. Next base: position 6,077,749 of record CM072775.1, on the reverse strand, counting down.
AGACATGGAATCTGCACAAGAGCTCAACCTTTTAGCTGGAGGTTCGTTCGAAGACCAAAGTCTAGTGGAAAGAAGAGAGATCCTAGAATTCTTCTTAGAAACCTCTTCTTCCCATATCGTTTACAATGAACCCCATCTGGAGTCTGAGTTAGTCCATGAGAGTCTCTCAATAGTCGAATCTGAGCTTTCATTCTCTGAATTCCTTGATTCCTCTGTTTAGCCCTCTCCCGAATCACGAACATCGAAGGAAGAAGAAATTCAACCTTCGGAGTTCTCTTCCCGATTTGAGGATGATCCTTCTCAAAACATCAGAAATACCTCAGATCACTCTTGGCACGAGAAGCCTAGGGCATCATTGGACCTTTATGAGGTCCTCGATGAAGTTTGCAATCATGGGACGATAGTGGATTGGTCACCTCAGAAGCATACATCCGAAACAATTCGGGTTAGCTCAACTTCTACGATCATCCACTATTCCATGAGAGGAAACACCGTAGATGCTGTCCATGACCCTACTGTTGGGGCTTGCATCATACCAGAGACCCTTTCGGATACTCTGGTGGGTGATATGCCCTTGATCCCGACTGATAGACTTTTCCATAGTCCCAGGTGGTGCTGTGTTTTTCCATGTCGAGGGATTGCTAGGGGCGTGCCGATCACCATTGATGACGTAGAGGTGCGATTAGATTTCCACATCTATGACATCGTGGATTTCGATCTCCTTCTAGGTTTCCCCTTAGAAAAACTTCTTGCTAAATCTCAAGGAAACCCAGAAGAAGAGCTTAGGGAAACCGTTTCTGTCCATGCTGAACCATCTAGACATCCTCTGACAGAACCTTTCCCTAGACCTATGGTATCTCCTTCGCCTCCCGATCCTCCTGACGAAGCATTTCCTGAGGAGGCCATGAAGAAGGAATGGCCAGATGGAGTGATATGCTTTTCCGAAGCATTTTGGGATAGTACACCCTCTCTGGTTATTCCTTGTTCTGTTAGAGGGATTGGCGTAGAGGCCCATTGTGACCCCATCATGGAGGTTAACATCATGCCATGGCACTTAGCGGAAACTCTTTTAGGAGAAGTTCTGCTAGCACCATCCGACATGCTCCTTGAGACTTGTCCCTTTGGGCACGTTCTTGAATGTCGGGGGATCGCAAGTGCCGTGCCGCTCATCATAGACAGGATCGAAGCTAGCTTAGACTTTCACATCTTCGATATCCTAGATCCTGATCTACTCCTAGGCTCCCCGCTAGATAAATTCTTTGAGGAATCCTTAGGGAGCCTTGATGGTAATCTTGGGGAAACCAGTTCTACCACTGCTACCCCTTGTTTGGGACATCCTATGGCGAAGCCTCTTCCCCAGCAAAACTGGCTCGAGAAGACGACACATATGCCTCCATTCATCTCATCGGAGCCTGTTCTCATTGAGGGCATAGGACTTTCTACTCCTTATGAGTACGACTCGAGAGACTCTCCTCACCTTTGTGAAGGAGAACGATCGTCATCACCCTCGACCGAGTTTCAGCCTCTTCCTGCTGTCCCGGATCATGTTGCTTTCGATCATGATCGAGAGTCAACATCGAGCTTCCACGATGACTCTCTTGAGATGGAGAATTCATGGGCCATGGAATCTTTTGAGGCACTGACTCTGGAGTTCGGAGGAAAGGATTCCATGCACGAGCATGGTAGCTTCATTCTTGATTCACCATACAGACCATGCTCGCATCATGTCCCTCTAGAGTCAGCCATGCTTAGTGCACTGAGCACATACGAGGGCTACAACCACCTTCTGGTCCTCTGTTGGAAACTGTTTGGAAGGTTGATTGTAGATGCATATGTCTATCATAAGCATATCAATTTTTGTGTGTGCACTGTGGCACTAACATTGCAGCTGAAGCTTCACTAATACATCAAGGATTGGTGGTGAGACGGGAACGACACCACCAATGATAGCTGCAAGATGAGTTCCCATGGTCGAGCTTATGACCTTAAATAAACAAAGCACTCCCAAGAGATAGCCTGAATTAGCATAGGTTTTATTTCCCTTTTCGAATAAAAGCAAGAACATGTTTTTAGGATAAGTTGTCCTTCGGGTATTTTTGGTCACTAACCTTTCAGATGGAGATTGAAAAGAAAGTTGGACTGGTGATGCCGACGAACATGTGAGCCACATCAGCTACAACACCTAGGTAAGTTTTGGTGAGGGAACATTTACAAAAGGAAGCTTGATCTCCACACACTTGAGTTTTGTTGCCTAGCAATGCAAACTTCAAGTGTAGGGGAGGTATGTGAGCATCCTGAGTAAAATTCCTCCTCTACCAAATCTTATCCTGGTGTGGCGATGATGTCAGCTCTTGCATCTTGCCCACTAGCTAGGTAAGTCCTGCTTTTGACATTAAACAAAGCCCTTCCGGGAGGTTCTCGAGGTTCACCGTCTTATGCTCATGCTTATGTCCCTTGTTGATGATAGCTTGATCATTCTTTCATGCCTCCTTTATCTTTGTTCATATGCTTTGGTTTGAATGTTTGAGTACACACGCATTCATAGACTGTTTTAAATTGAGCATGGTGCTTAGGTTAAAATTGTCTTCTTCAGTCAAAACAAGACATGGTGTCGAGTTTTGATTGATGAACTTTAGAGTTATATTTTCATAGATCTTAGTTACATATATGCTGACTAACCCCTGCAGAGAATTGTCAAATTTGAATGGGTAAGTCATTGAGCTGAATTCAAATGGGAAGGTAAGATGAGGTGTCAGATTCATGTTGCACATCATGCAAAGGTGGTACATATGACCTCTCAAAGGTCTAAGGTAAGTATATTCCCCTTTGTGTATGAAATGTAATGTTGATCTAACCCTTTCGAGCAAATGACATGGTGACAATAAAATAAAATAAAAACCCAAAAATATTTGAATTTGAATAAAGGCTCTATGGTTCTTGAACCAGTAGAGTCCCTCTTTTGTTTCCACTTTTTGTTTGAAGAATGGCACCAGGATCAACCACCAGTGTGGGGGAGTTCTCTCGAGCTCATCATCGCCATATCCACTCGAGAACCCCCACACAGGCACTGCACAACATCGACTATGCCTTCATGACAAGAGCAAGGTAAACTAGAGTGAGGCGGCTGCCTTATGGTCAGCCAAATCATCACTAGTCCTCCTTGACCTCTTATCCTTCAGAAGCGATGGTATGTGCACCCTCTATCTCGCTCTCTGTTATCCATGAGTTTGATTGAATTTCAATTCATATCCTTTATATCAAACTCAGTGGTTGGTGCTATGCTTGCTCTACATGATTCCTGTGGTTGGTTTGCATATGTTTTATTCCTTACTCATCATCTTGATGCTTGTGAACAAATATCATTAGGGAACTCATGCTTATCTAAGTAGTTCACGTTTGTGATATGGTTTGATGATATGATCTTCGCTCTTTATGTTTGAGTGCTTGGGAATTTTATTTGAAAATCATAAAAACCCTTTGCAAAGCTCCTCTTTGATATGCCACCATCCTACTAGAGCCATATGATATAGTTGAAAACCTTCTACTCATATGCTGCTTGTCATTGCATTGAGCTTTGTCAAATCCCGTGACCCTTGTGAGAATTCTTTTCATTACCTTCATGATCAAGATTCATGTGCACACCACTTACTTCCCCTTGCTATGCTTCTACACTAGAAGTTAGCATTGTACCCTTTATCCATTTCATAAAAATAAAGCTCCATATGTGGTGTGACATCTCTCTCCGAAAGTGTCCTTCAAAAAGATACATGGGCTATGAAAAAAAGAGAGATACATGCTCAAGGCATGATGAAAAAAAAGAAAAGAAAGAATAGCCCATGTCCAAAATAAAGGAGAAATACGGGAGAGATGAGATCATACAAAAAGGAGTTCCATAATTTTGATGGTAATAACTAGTGTCCATTCTGGGGCTAGTGTCCACCTTACCATCAACCTCAGCTTTCAGCATATATGTCTGGTAATATCTAGCACCCATTCCGGGCCTAGTATTCACCTTACCATACTCACCATATCCTTACACGTGCACATCTTGATCTGATGGTATGATTTGATTTTCTCTTTGGATCCAGTCTTTGACTTTGCAATATATGTGGTACAAGTATGCCTGATCCTTTATCCTATCCTGAGCTCCACATATAGCCATCAATAGAAGTAGGGTGAAGAAAGGCAATCTAATGCCTTGGTGAGGACATATACACATTGAGCGATCTGAGAGAATCAAATGAGGAGCTAAGCAAGGTTTGTTTTGAAAATTTATCGCAAAACCCCAAGTTACTTAGCATGATGAGCAGGAGAGATTTGATTCATGGCTGTTCCATTCCTCAACTACCCAAGATAGCATGATAGACACTTCACAGAGTTCACAAGTGCAAGGTATGGTTTGGAATATCCCTTATGCTTACTTCATACCTATGGATAACATGTCTCACTATGATCTTGTTCTTCCCTTCACTCGGGACGAGCAAAGGTCGAGTGTGGGGGTATTTGTTGCCGGCTGATTTTCACTCACTTCTTACCCGTCAAACATGTACCTTTTGGCATGGAAAATGATTATCAACACTAGAATAGGGCTTAAACTAACCATTTCCACAAGTGTTGGTGATTATGCAAATGCAGGTAATTAGCACTAGAAAGAGGAGTAAAAGCACGAGTCTTTGATCCAAGTACCTCAAGCTCAGCCAATGAGGGGATGCCACATAGGATTCCCCTGGATCACTGACGTCATCAATCCAAGAGAGGCAAGCCCGACGAATCACGAATCACCACGTGGACATCACATGGATCCAAGGGCCCACTCAGCACCCAAACCGCCAGGAAACTTGGCATGCACGGAGGACAAGCATCAGGGCCCACATGGCAGCCACCCTGAGAAAACACAATGCAGAAGGCCTCCCGGGGGTTTTGACCGACCCTAGGATTGGCCGAACCGACCTAAGGTCGGTTGATCCCCACCTTCCACATGCTGCTGCCTGATTGGTCACTTGCTGCGATCCCAGGCGTTTTGGGGTACTTTGAGCCTCCGAGCAAGCCACCCCCTCCTCTATAAATAGGAGGGGAGGGGCTCCCATTTGAGACACACACTTCTCCTCCTCCTCTTCATTTTGGCTTGGAGCCTCTCTCTTTAGGAGAGGAGAGCTCTTTGTATAGGATTAGTGCTAGGAAGTGAGGTGGGAGGCTTGAGGACATGTCATGTTCTTCATGACATCTTCCTCAAGAACGATCCTCAGCGGTGCCTTTGTTCTTCAACTAGACTAAAGTGAGTATTTTGACATTTCTTATTTAGACTAAAGTTGTATGCATGCTTAGTTGCTTTGTTCTTGTGTTCTTCGTTTGTTCTTGGTTTAGAGGCTTGTGTTCTCCGAACACAACCCTTTCGATCCAGTAGACTTAGATCATAAGTTTGCATCTAGTTTGCTAGCTTGTCTATTAGAGTAAAGTGAAGCTCCTACATGTCTCTAGTTAGATCAAAGTGCATTTGTGATCTTGCATGAGTGATAGAGCATACCTTGAGCTAGTGCCAGTATCTCCCTCGCGGATTTGTAGTATTAGTAAGTGGTGTAGACGCGGTGTCTGGACCATAAGCTATCCTTTGAAGACCACGTACGATCGTAGCGTAGAGGTAGGCCACGGTGGTGACAGCCTGTTGGACCCTTTGTCAACCCTCTACGTCGTGTACCGAGTCGGGCTCGCTCCAGCACATTAGCCTAGGATGTGCCTGGTGCCCGAAGTGAGTGTTATACCTAAGAGACCATAACTAGACTCTGCGCTCGGTCGAGGCAGATCCTTTCTACCTATCCTATCAATCAGTGTTGTGTCCTTGGATCATCTATACTAGAGTAGGAGATAGTACATGATGTTCCTTGGATTCGATACCCTTGGAATACTCTCCTTCCTTGGGGAAGTGCTACAGCGGTATTTCCGTGCGCTTGCGGTATACCCGGTTGCTCTTATACGCTCCCTCTAGGTGTACAACTAGTGGTGACATTAAGAAACGCCAACAGAGGCAAGCTTTCAAGAGCTCAAGACCCAACTCACCACAACTCCTGTGTTGACGCTTCCCGATGACAACAAGGACTTTGTGGTGTACTGTGATGCTTCGAGGTAGGGTCTTGGTTGTGTGTTGATTAAAGAGGGCAAGGTGGTCGCTTATGCTTCAAGGCAGCATCTGAAGCACGAAGAGAACTACCCAACACATGACCTCGAGTTAGCAGCTGTTGTCCATGCTTGGAAGATATGGAGGCACTACTTGATGGGCAACAAATGTGATATCTACACGGATCACAAGAGTCTGAAGTATATCTTCACTCAGTCAGAGTTGAACCTGAGGCAGTGAAGATGGCTTGAGCTGATAAAGGACTATGACATCAACATTCACTACCACCCAGGCAAAGCGAATGTTGTGGCCGACGCTTTGAGACGAAGAAGCTATTGCAACAACCTGATGGTGCAGGAGGAACAGCCAGAGTTGTGCAAGGAGATGGAAAGATTAAAGCTTGACATCCTCGAGAAGGGTCAACTCAATGAGCTGAGAGTGAAGTACGGTCTGGAAGACCAAATCAGGCAAGCCCAGAAGAAGTGCCCAGAGATTGATGAAGTGAAAGACCTTCTGAGAAGAGGTAAGGCCCCTGACTACCGCATTGATGAGCAAGGCACGTTGTGGTTGAAGGATCGCATATGTGTGCCTAGTGGGGAGGAGCTTCGGAATACAATTCTGAAGGAAGCTCACGACTCCCGGTACTCTATCCACCCTGGTAGCACCAAGATGTACCAAGACTTGTGCTCATTGTGACACATACCAGAGAGTGAAGGCGGAACATCAAAGACCCGCCGGACTGCTACTGCCACTTGAGATACCTCAATGGAAGTGGGATGATATCAGCATGGACTTCGTGGTAGCTTTACCCCGCACTCAGAAGGGAAATGACTCGATTTGGGTGATTGTGGACCGTTTGACCAAGGTAGCACACTTCATACCAGTGAAGAACAGGTTCAGTGTGAGTCAGTTGGCCGATCTTTATGTGGAGCATATTCTGAGGTTGCATGGGGCACCCCATAGCATCGTGTCCGATTGTGGTGCTCAGTTCACTGCTCAGTTCTGGAAGAGTCTGCATGATTCGATGGGCACACACTTGGACTACAGTACGACTTTTCATGCTCAGACCGATGGACAGATAGAACGGGTGAATCAGGTTCTCAAAGATCTTCTGAGAGCTTGTGTGTTGACTTATAGCAATGATTGGGAGAAGAGTCTGCCCTACGCTGAGTTCTTGTACAACAACAGCTTTCAGGCAAGTCTGCAAATGGCACCCTATGAAGCTCTCTATGGCAGAAAATGTAGGACCCCGTTGATGTGGTCTGAGGTGGGGGAGAGAACTTTCTTCAGTCCTGCTTCCATTGTTGAAGATGAGGAGAATCTGGCTAAGTTAACAGAGAACCTGAAGATAGCTCAGAGCAGGCAGAAGAGCTATGTTGATCCTAAGCGAAGGGATATCTCCTTCGAAGTCGGTGACTTCGTCCTTCTGAGAGTGTCACCGCTTAGAGGCACGAAGAGGTTGCATGTGAAGGGGAAGCTAGCCCCGAGGTTTGTAGGACCCTTCAAGATTGTGGCAAAGGTGGGGAAACTTGCATATAGGCTGGAGTTACCGCCTGATCTTGCCGGAGTGCATCCCGTGCTTCACATTTTGCAACTCCGGAGATGCCTCGACCCGAAGCTTGACAAGCATGTCTCTACCGATGCTATCGACTTGCAAGAAAACTTGGAGTACTTTGAGTATCCGGTAAAGATACTGGATTGGGCTGAGAAAGCTACACGAAGTACCACCACTCGCTTCTGGAAGGTGCTTTGGAGCAATCCCACCGAGCGAGAAGCGACGTGGGAGAAAGAATCGGTCATGAAGGAGAAGTACCCACACCTCTTCGAGGCAGAGGTAAGTTCTTAATCTCGAGGATGAGATTCTTTTGAGGGGGCGAGTCTGTAACATCCCGCAATTTTATTACGGAATGTTTAGTATGAAAATGAGGATTTAAAAAATTTTGGTGAATTGTTTGAGTGCTTGATAATTTAAATAAGGATGTCTTCTTTTTCTCCCCTAAAAATCCTAGATTTACTTTGAGCTAATTAAAATTTCTAGGTAATATAAAAATGCTAGTGTGAGAACTTTGGAGTTTATTTGGCTTTTATTTGGATTTATTTGAGTGAGATTCAAATTTGAAGTTAAATTCAAATTTGAATCCAAGTAGTATAGGGTTAGTGAGTTAAAGAAATAGGAAAGGGGTTAGATCTATGTTGGGCCTTGAGTTCGCAAGGGAAGTCCGTTGGAGGCCCCTTATCTTTTTCATCCACGCACGCCACACCCCTACACTCCCGTCGGCCCATCTGTTTCGCAGCCCAACTAAGCCCACCGGCCGTTTCATCACACCGGGACGCCGACAGCCGGGGCCCGCTCGTCAGGGTCCACGTCGACGTCGTCTTCCTCCTCCTTTTTCCCCTTTCCCCTCTTTGTAGCGCGCCGCGGCCAATCCCGCGTCCGCCACCTCGGCACAGCTCGTCATACGTGCTCGTGGCGGAGCCTTGGATGTGCGCCACCTCGGCCACGCCCCATCCAACCATCCACACCTCTCCGCGCCGCCTATAAGAGCACCGCCGCGGCCGCACCCCCCCCCCCCCGACCTAATCCACCCTTGGGGTTTTCCCCTGTTCCGCCGCCGCACCTGAAGAAGAAGAAGGGGAGGAGAAGGAGGCGAGGAGGCCGTCGTCGCTCTGAAGCCTGAGGCCGCCCGCAGAGCACCTGTTCACCGAGAAGTCGAGGACCGCACCGCCTGCTCTGCTTCCTCTGCTCCAGCCCGTGCCGCCACCGTTTCGCTCCGTCTCTCTTCACCGCCGCTCTGCACATCAACCAGGGGTCACTCAGGTGAGCCCTCGCCTCTCTCGCTCATGTGTGGAACCGGCCATCGCGCCGAGGGAGGGAAGGCCCTGCCTTGAGACCCTGTGCTTGCCCTGCACACACCGCGCTGCCGCCGCAGACCGCCGTCACCTGTGTCACTAGCCATCCAGCCGTGCCTTACACCTGCAGGTGCTGCTGCCGTCGACAACGCACGCACGCTCATGCTTTGCCCTGGTCCTTTCCCTGTTTGCATGCCAGAGACCTCAACGCCCTGCTCACCGCGCCGCCGTGGCCTTCGCCGCGCGGGATGCCGCCGTGCACGCGCGAGCAAAGGGCAAAGGTCACACCTTTTTGGGGCTTCTCCGTGCACGCCTCGCTGCTGACGCAACCGCGCACCCTCCCGCGTCGTTGCCTTGCGGTGGGAGCCAAACCTTCGCCGACGCTGCGCCGGCCAGAGCTCCGCCATGGCCGCACCGGCCCTGTGTACACAGGCAAGGGGTAAACCCCGGTCTTTGGGCTTGTTTAGCCCCACTAGATGCACGCACGCGCGCTCCTGGCATTTTGGCACGCCCACACACCATCGCCGGTGATCGACACGCTGTGCCGCCGCACCTATGCCTGCGTCGTCACCGTCGAGCACCGCTCCGGCCAAAGGTGCCCCCTTTCTTGATCCTGCCATGTGCGCCATCGTCTCCCGAGTCGAGCCATGGCACTTGTTGACCAGCCGCCGCCCTACCTCACCACCGGCAAGCCCTACCACGCCGGAGCTCCTCTAGAGCATTTCCTCGAACACCTGAGACCGCCGGCCAAAACCCCTGGGGGTTTTTGGCCACCCCGCGCACACACACGCGCCTCACGCTGTAGAAGATCCGTGAGGATCTTATGCGGCTGGCCACTCCCGGCCAGGCCACGCGCTGAACCACACCGCAACACGCCGCAGTGATCCGCTCGGGATTCGCTGTGCCCCGCCACATGCGCTACCGCGCAGGCAGCCACGTGTGCTGCCGCCGGCTTAAAGCCGCCCACGTGGCCGCCGCGTCAGCCGTAGAGCCAGCCAGCCGCCTGCTTTATGCCCGGGTAGAGTTAGCTAGAGATAGTTAATAGCTAGCCTAAAGTCTGTAATATTGTGTATGCGTATTTCATTTTCAGAAATGAATTTTCCCTTAGAAAATTCATAATGAATCCGTTTTAACTCCGAAAAATACAAAACCTTTTCCGAAAATCTTCTAAAAACCCAAACTCCGCTCTAGGCTAGAGTTTGCCTCTTGTTGGGTCTTAATTGTTTTTCCTCTTGGAGTTAATTGCATACCAGCCGTGTTTATTTATTTAATTACGATTCTAGGAGCCGCCGGAGTCGGAGAGCTGAACCAAGACTACGACGACGACCTCGGCTACGACGACTACCCGCTCCCAGGTTCATGCCCGACCTACTTTGAATGTCCATTAGGCATCGCTTTAGAACTGCTAGCGCTTTACTTATGCATGATGATGAATAAGATGAAACCTTGCACTGCCCCTTTTAAATACCTTGTCCTTGATTGACCTACTACTACTACTATATTTAAGCGTGTTTATACGCTGAGCTTCGCTGTGCATGTGTTGGCATTATTGTGGTAGTATTCTTGGCATGTGTGGGGAAAAACTGGTAGGAGAAGGTGTTTTTGGGTGACTTGGCGGGGGTGAGCTCAAGACAACCTGATCCGGGATCGGGGGCCAGGGTTCGTCTTCTCGGGCGATTCCCAATTTGGTACCTATGGCGGGTACACGGTTTTAGGAGCACAGGTGTTGGTGTTTTTGTGATGACTTGGAGGATAGGAGCTCGCCCCGGTCTGAAACCGAGTGGGTCACTTTGTAACACGGGACTTTCGTACACACCACCTCACCGAGAGTGGGGATAGGGCCATTTCGACCCTAGCAAGTGCAATACCATACCTGCTAGTAGGATAGAGGGTATCAGTGAGAGGGTGTAGGGTGAAGTCCCTTTCCTTTGCGGCGCTCCCCGTGTGGCCACACGGGGGCATGTTCACAGTTCTGGGGTGGTCCTTTGTGAGGGACCGCATCGAGACCTGGATGCAGGATGGAATCGTAACTCCTAGGTGTTCGTTCGGTTGGGTAGGCTCAGTCGGCCGTACACCGTCCGGGTGCTATTCCGAGTTGGGTACTGGTGTACACGCTCTGCAGAGTTTAGATCTATACGTATAGCCGTGTCCTCGGTTATGGACATGCCCGTTGTTTACTCCGACTCTTACGTTTTGGGATTTCTACCTACCCCTTATAGGTTGTGAGTGTATGGTGAGCCGTGATTGTACTCGGGGAGAGGGGAGTTGCTCCCTTTGCCTCGCGGATCCGGGTGCAATCATTGAGGAGCGAGGAGTGGGAGTTCTCGCACCGACCCTAGATGGAGATAGGTTCTGGAGACGGTGATCTGGGTGACCAGGTGTAACCGTTTGTGGATGAGTGTTACGGGATTTGGTGAGAATATGGAGATGTTGTTCTATTTAAATTGTTGTTGCTGCTGCTTAGGGAACCCAGCCTCTACCTTATTCCTTTCTGTACCTTTAGAAGTAGGCCACTTAAAGCTTGTATACGGTTGGTGACGTGGACCTATCCCGATCCTTGAGGATTGCCCCTGAGCTTGCAGGGTACGAGTCTGACTACGACAACAACACCGACGGATGGTACGACTGAGGGGCACGATGCTTCGCTCAAGGATGCCTGTGGGAGAAGAATAAAGATGGAGACACCTTCTGGAAGCTAGCTACTGCTGCGTAGGCTCTTATTCTTGTTATTCCGCCAAGAGGCGTGTAATGATGTACTCCTTTATAAAGGACATGTAATAATATTCGTACTCTGATGATTCATTTCGATGTATGGATGTGATATTTATCTGTGATGGATGTCTGTGCGTGATAGCGACTGATCCAGGGACTATCACGAGAGCAGGTTGACGGGTTTTCCCCTTTTGAAAACCCGGGTCATTACAGAGGGTCCCCCAAGGATTGTCAATCCAAGGATCGGAAGCAAACCGCTAGAGATCTCTACCTTGTCTAACCAAAACTAACCTAACATTAAGTGTAGATTGCATATAAGGTAACCTTTAAGGATGTATGTGTGGTGGCACAAGGTTGATCATGTACACAAACATAGGCAAAGTAAAGCGTCACCAAGGGGACAACTAAGCCTAGCGCCTTCTAGTTGTAGCTCCGGCAAACGAGCAACAAATCATGCATCTCATCTAAAAGCATCCTTAAACTCCTACCTCCGGCCTACCTCCCCAAGACATCCGCTCGTTCGGGGGGAATCATCCTGTCACGATGCTCCCTTAATGAAGCGGGGGATCCACGGGCGTGCCCATACATGGTCAAGTCTAACAATCATGAAGGGTCAACATACTAGATCTAATCACCATGATTACATAAAGCATGCTATGTAGTCTAAACTAGCATTGGACTAAGGATCAAATCATATTCACAATAGGTAGAGAGTAAAGACGGAGACATGGAATCGCTTAAAGATCGGAAAACATGATTGTCATTACTCACATGAAAGTATGTATTACATCATCACCACCGAGATCATACCTAATATGATGAACATATAGCTCCGGAACTCCGCCATGGCACAACCACGTAGGGCGGCCATGGCGTCTAGGGTTGGCCTAGGCCATACCCTAGACAACTTCGAGGTCTCCACTGCCGTCGTCTCCCTCCGGTGCTCACTTCTAGGTTTCGCCGAGTTCTGATGAATTGATGTGGCGGTCGTCGGAGGCAGGGGGTATAAATGAGCCGAGGAGCGTGTAGGTCAAAGGGGAGGCCGAACCGGGCCCAAAACACCCCAGGCTAGTCGGCATGGGCAGGCCGACCCAGGCCCTTTTCGGCCCGGTTCGGGCCCATCTTCCTCCACGATGCTTCTCGCACTTTCTTAAATATTTGCCGAAGTCCATGTGGGTCCTTGACGTTGTTTTCCCCGCGGTTTAGATAAGGGTGCTTGTCGCGCAAACTCCCGCATCTTCCGTTCGGGTCCTCAGAGTTTCTCGGCTTCATGCTTTGGTCCTTGGGTCATTTGGAGTCATGTTCACTTCGTGTCTTGACTTGTGCCGGGCTTCGTGAGCTTCTCATAAAGTGCTTGATGAACTCTTCCCGGAAGTCATCATTTAGGTACTTAATTCCTGAGTAAACAACATACTCCAAAAACCACATGCATGTGTGAACTTGTTACATCATTAGTGTGCCTAGTGGCGGGTTAGTTATAATTCAAAGCTCAAACCAAAGTGTAACAAGTGCTCTTGGTTGACGGAAATTGACCGTCAACAGCTTTTATATGAACTTACAATCACACTCCTGACCTCCGTTTGATATGGGTGGTCTTCATCGAAAAATGAATCAAGAAAGACAAAGTATCCATCTTGTAGGGCAACCACAAACACACACCAATGATCGTCATAATATATTGGAAAGAACAACTGCAAAACACAAAAAAGGTGGGATATGTAAAAAAGTGATTAAGCGAGTGAGGGAGCATAATAAAGGGTAAACACTATATGAATAAAAATGTATTCAGTATACGTGCTTAAAACTCTGAATCAGTGAAATTGTGGCTCCTGTTAGCAAGTTTGAAGCAGTTGGAAAAATTGTCATGAGGTGTGAGCTTGCTCTTAGTTTTGCTTGGCTGATCCATAAGGTAATCCTACAAGAAAACAGGTACACAAAAATATGGTTCAAAAATTAATGAAAAGATAATTTCAGAAACATTAAATCTGAAAAGAAGTCCTATATTTTCTCAGGAATTGGGCTGTGTGAAAAACCAGACACCAAAATCATGACACAAGACAAAAAACAGCGCGACCAAAAACATGAACTGATTCGTAATCAAAACCTAAAAAATCCAACAGTACAACCAAACCAAAAACTTTGAGAAGCAAAAAAAGATAGATTATTGCACTTACTCCAACAGTTGAAAAGAATTAATGTCTGCTGGAGTCTCTGGGATGTTTATCCTTGAATAACTTCCGGCAGAAAGCGTTGACCACCTAGATATTAACTGGCTCTTTGTGATACCGTTGGAGTGTTGCCAGCTGATTGTAGGTAATGCAGACATTGTCATAATTGATAACCACTTCGCTGATTCAATGAAAAGAGATTTGTGTTGGCGTTAGTGACATGTAAAAAAGAGAAAAAAGAAGTTAAAAAAGCGGAAGAGGAAATTGTACCTAGAATATTGAAGATCAGCTCCAAGAAACTGCACAACATCGTGAACTAGCCTCTCTTTCACGTTCACAGGAAATTTTGCGCAACACGTGCTGCTGGTGAAATCTCAGTAGTAGGAGTTGGGCTGTATAATCCGTCTAGGTCGACGAGGGTGATTGCCTCTAGATGACAACCTAAGTGTGAACGTGATTTGTGCACATTTCTGGTAGCAACTGTGCCGCCCGTGGTTGTACATCTTGTCAACATCGAGAGCCGTCCTAGTGCAAGCTTCTTGGAAACTTGCGGCACCAATGATCTGAACTCCTGGAGTTTGTGGAGATTCTTGAGAGCTCTGGCACAAAACATACATAATGAAAACAGATTAGCACAGATAAAAAATCAGTGGTTGATATAATCAGTGCTGGTGGAGTAGCTAAAAAAATCCCATACAAGAGCTTCAGTTCAAAGGTTACGCTATTCTGAAAAAATGTAGTTTTTGCACAGCAACAACTAAAGTATCTATGTCATATAATAAGTGCTAGTGGAGTTGGTACAGAAACTGAGAAGATTAAAGATGTGAAGAGTTGGCCATTGCCTACATCAGTAAAAAGAATCTTGTCATTATTGTTTGGACTTCTTCTACAGAACAATCTTTTGGCGTTACTGCCAAAACCCTTACCGAACTCTTGAAAAAAGGACAAATGTTTGTTTGGACTTCCGCTACAGAACATTTTTTTCCAAACTCTAAAAATATGCTCTAGTTTCAGCCCCAGTGTTGATGCTTCAACAGGAGCAATCCTACAACAGGAGGGGACATCCGATTGCTAATGATCAGTAGAGCTTTGGGACCCAAAGAGTCAAGGACTTTCAGAAAAAAAAGATAATGATGGCATAATTGTACCATAAATTTTTCTTCCTACATAGATTTCATGCTGTGAGTGTGTTAAAAAAGCACTACTAAAAATTCCCAACAAATATACCATACAAAAACAGAGCAAAAAGTTATCCTGATATATAAATCACATAATTATACATTCACATGGTTAGCAGCAGCATATAACACATTTACAAAAAAGTGCAAAAAAGAAAAAAAATTATGGTTGCGATGTTCAAAAAAAGCAGTTGGTACCATTCAGTCAGAATTATGGGGGTACTGTTATAAAAAAACAGAATTAACAGAATGTTGAAAACATACATACCGACAGAATTATGGGGGCGCTGTTATCAACTTCATCCACGAGCGTTTTGTGATATATACGCTCATCAGTTGCCCCTTTTATTGAGCCGGGTGTGAGGTCAAAATTTGGGCTTCTGAGGTTATGCTGGCTGGGATCCATCTCATATGGTGTTTGATGGTAAAAAAACAGTTGCATAGAAATTTTAAAAAAACAACATGATATATAACATATGTATGAGCAGAATGAACTGTGTGGTGCATAAAACAAAAGGGGAGTTGCAGAGAATGACCCAGGACCTCATGTTGAGATGCGACGCAGCTAGGATCGTCATAGATGGTTTTGCCATCACATGGCAGTCCAAGTCGTCGTCGCTTCCTTGGGTCTGTAATGGTATTGCCCATATCATCAAAATCTTCAAGCAGCCGGAAGGATGGAGGAGAGATCGCCATTCCAGTGCTTCGTGCTTCCGTTTTTGAACACAGATTAACCTAAGTGTGAAAATAAAAAAGTATACAATGACTTCATATAAAATATCATGTGGAAAAATTAGGAAAAATGAAAAGGTTGTGTAGTTGCTTACGGATGGAGGGTCACCCTGTCTTGATCCAAAAAAGCATTGCTTGTTGATACTAAATGATTGAGACTTGCGCTGATTTGTGCACATGCTGAGTCAGCTACGTTAGCAGGGGGGCCTCAAGCCAAGTCCTCGGTGGGTACCCAACCCATCATAAAAAATGGGGAAAAGATATACCAAAACAATTAAGCAAATGGGTATAGGCAGCAAAAACTAATACAGTAAAAAGGGGAAACAATGATATAACCTTGTAAACAGTAATCCTTTTGCTGCCTGATTGAGAATCTTGCTTGTGTAAGTTGACTTCTGCTTCAACATTATCATGAACGCATATCTAAGGGGGGTCATTGTTGCTGACAAGAGTTTGGCTCTTTGTTTTCAATCATAATTTCTGCCTAAGTATCTTGGGGAAAAATGAAGCAGATAAAAAAGAGATTAATTGCCAGAATAAAGAACTAAAAAATTAAAGATATTTTAAAATGAAGAAAATGATATGCATATAAGTAGCAAACTGAATGGAACATGTGACTTAGAACAAAACCAACAAAAATAAAAAACATATAGAGGGCAAACTTGTGTAGTTGTTGCAGCTTTTGGTAATCCTTCATGATTTACCAAGAGAGGGTCTGTTTGTGAAGGCAAACTCATGGAGCTCATCGAATCTTCCTGGTTGCCTTGAACATGCATCTGTTGGCGTGGTAGCCGTGTTGCAAGGCGCTTCCCTTTGTTCTTCCTTATGAGAGACTACACAAAATAAAATTGACAAATTACATGACACCCTTGTACAAAAAAAATGAAAAATGACATGATGATAGTTGCAGGTAAGAACCTTAGGGTTGTCAGCAAAATCTGCAGGTTTACGTAGAGAGCCTGGAGTGCGTGACCTGGTCCGAGACGCAATTGGACACCTAGGTGCTTGGTTGGCGCTGCAATGGGGGGTTGTAACAAGCTTAATCCTTTTTGATTGCGACACAATACCTTAAAATGCAATAAAAAATGTGAATGGGCTGTGAGGGTGAGAATAAAGAGAAACGGACAATGGTACGAAAAAAAGAGTAAATATGGAAAGCAAGTCAAAGGAAAAAATGAGAAACTAATAAGAAAGAGGAATAAAAAAACCTAGGGGTGTTTGCAGCTGACCAGAGGGTCAAACCTGACTTGGAGAAACAATTTCAGTTGCAGTGACTTTCCAGGGTGTGGAGACGCCGCCCACTCCACTGGATTCAACGTGTACTGTGTCGCCGCTAATTGAATCCGTGTTGGGGTGCCCTATTGGAAATGGGATGTGAGCATCTTTGCAAGACCCGGGTGTTGCATCTTTGCAGCCTTCTGCCTTGATGGGATTGACAACAATATTGCCACTAGGATCTTTTGACTCTGTCGCTTGAGCAGCTTTGCACTGGTTTATCATATGCCGACGCTCAGAGAAGAAATTGATCACGTCAATGATTATGGTCTCCGTCTTCTGTGGAGCAGATGTGATCACAGAGGCTGAGTGCGTTACATACAACTCGGCAATACCTTCTACGACCTATTTATGTATCTGTGAATAAGAAAAAAGAGAAATTAAAATATAATAGGAAATGGGACATATAAGAAATGAAGGGGCAGAAAACAGAATGCATGAGACTAAAAAAAGCAGGAATATTTGTTGTATGTCATATATAATACACATGCAAAAAATATGAGCAACTGTGACAACAAAAAACATGATGACAAGAAAATGGAGCAAGTAGTATGATTGCAGCATATTATTAAAAAACAAAATTAATTATGATGACAACACAAACTAGCCCCAATGCAGCGCTGAATAATTCAGACTAAAAACGGCCATAATCATCATCAATTAAAAATGACGTATTCAATAATTTATAGACACAAAAATACCTCAGATTGCCATGATCCTTCAAATTTTTCAATCAACATTTTCTTAAAGTTGGCGCTATCGATGCAGCAAGTTGGTGATGGTGTCGTGGAAGCAGAAGGGTTGTAGTAACAAGTTGACTTATAAGGGAGAAACTGAAAAACATAAACAAGCAATGTTGTGTAAATTGTGTGAAAAAACGCGTTGTGAGTTGCTCAGTATACTAGTTGCAGCTCAAATAAAAAACTGAAAACGGCAAAAATGGGATATATGTCTTACCCCGCACTTCCCGCACACAAGGCCTTGTACATGGTCAAGCCTAGCCTTCTCCTTGATCAAGTCGCCTTTCCAGACAATAGAGCGTGGGAAAGTCTGGAGCGCCTCATGCTGAACGTTGTTCAGGCAATCGAGATAAACAACCTGTGCATAGGGGGAAATGTCGAAAAAAGGAAATTATCAGCTACTGTGGTGAGAAAAGAGAGAAAATGTGTGGCAAAAAACAATCAACTGATGTGTAAAAAAGAAAAGAGAAGCAGAAACTGCACTCACACATATGATGTATAGGCACCCCCCCAAGGTGGTTGATGCAAGTTCTGGCCCTTTCATCTTCTTATGGTACTTCCTGATTTGCTTCATCAGCCAGTAATAGACAAATCTGCTCCAGTCCCACTCCTTTGCCTTCTTGACATCCACTAGAGGTTCCAGGTACTCAGTGCTAGGGTAAGGTGTGGAGTTAGGACACAGAAAACTGGCTGCTGCTACAATGAGGAAATTATGTAGCAGGTCCTCTTCAGACATATCTGCCTTGGAAACATTCTCGAAGCATTCCTTGGTGGTTGGCAGGGAAGTGAAGTTCATTCTGCCCAGCAGCAAAATCTTTCCGTTCTCTGGGTTTGCTTTCACAATTGTCCTGCCACCAATCGGTAACCCAAGAACATCGTGTACGGTCTGTGGAGTGATGCGGATGCTCCTACCATTGAGCAAAATACTGGATGTGCTGACATGTACATGGGTAACAACCCACCTAGAGAAAGCGGATGGTATTGGACACTTCTCAAAAAGGAGTAGGGAGCCAAAACCGTAGTTTTCTATGACGTTGCGCTTAGTTGGGCTTAGTGAAGTAATCAAATCAGCAAAAAGAGAGACGCTAGACCTCGAAACAGCCCTTGTTGGAAATGCAGTGTCTTGCTGCTGATTCAAAAAAGTGGCTGTGTTGCTCGGGGTTGGGGTAGCAGATGCATCAGACACAATCTTCCTAATGGAATTGCACACCTACAGAAAAACCAAACAACAAAAAAAGTAATGTGTAATTAGTATTGACATGATCAAACTTATAACAAAAAAAGCATATGCTGTTGTAGCAACACTAAGTGGGTGCAAAAAAAAGCAGCATAAAAAGATTGCTGGTGTAGTGTTAATTTTGTCACTGAAGGTCATTTATCATTGAACGTAGTTTGCTGAATGATGGGTATAAGCAAAGGGAATAAAAACAAAAAAATAGTACACTAAGTGATGAAAGGACCTGGATGTGTAGAAAATTAACAAGCAAATACATGATAAAAATTAGAAAATGAGATTACTAGTTTTTTGAAAGAACAAAAAATCGCATCATCATCAATCGATGCCATCAGTTGTTCAACGTTGGTGTGATCATTTGTTCTTTCATTGACAAAATTATCTCCTTCACCAGTTTCATGCCCAGAACCTGCGGCAGCCTGAGGGGCATCCGCACAATCATCGAACTGGTTTCCCACTACCTCGGAAGTCATCTGACAAATAATAGAGTTAGCAAAAACAAATCATAACATATATCAAAAAAATTGTACATACTACATGAAAAAACAATCGCAGAGCACGTGCGTAAAAAAGAAAATTTAGTTGATGGATGCAAAAGCCGGTAAACTGTATATCCTAACACAACCCTGCAAAAATCTGAATTCAAAAACTCTACCCCCCCGGCTGCACTAAATAACTGCACTACAAATTCAGTATGAGCAAGCTGGCTTTCTAAACAGAATTGTATTATACTCCTAGTCACATAGCTACGCTAATACGAGAGATAACTCAAAACTGCACTTGATGTTGGTAGCCCAAAAGAAACGGGAAAATGGAATACACACTACATGCCTTCCTAGAAACATGTGGAAACAACTAGGATCACAGCACACTGGAATAAGCTGCGAAATGTTAAGATTGAATACCTAAATGGCATAAAAACACAAATTTGCAACAAAAAACAATGATACTACACAGGTCGTATGATTGCGGGTGTGTGCACATGGGGGTCGAGGGGTAAAAAAAAGAGGTGAAAAGATCTACCGTGATGGATCCGACACCGCCACCGCCCACCCCACCCCACCAATCTCTCCGCGGATGGATGGGCAACAAAAACCGAAAACTAACAAGGTGAGCCAAAAATTCCACCGTCCACGCCGAAAAAACAGCTAAAACCTACCGAATCAACAACGCTTAAGACCTCGGGGATGATACGCTAAAACCTCGTGTCAGACGATTGAGGAAGTAAGAATGCTTGGAAAGGGAAAACAGGGAAACCCTACCGAGATCGTAGTAGTATGAGGAAGTGGTGCCGATGAAGATGGTGCGCGTGGTCGCCGCAAGCATCGTCGAGGCTGTGTGCGAGCGCGGGACCGTCCGTGGCCGGCGTCCCCCCGCCCCCCACCGGAATCACCTCCGCCGCCTACTCACAGGGCACCGCGGCCACGTCGCCTGTGCGCGATATGCATCTAGTCGAGTGGCGTCAGTGCGGAATGAATGGGGTGTGCGAGAAGGTTCCTGGGTCCCACCCCACTCCGAGCTATTCTCTCCCTATAGGGTTGCGGGTTGCGATTCGGGTTGCGGATCCTGATATAGCTGGAGAGCGCGCCCGAAAAAGAGAAAAGAAGGTGACTGAAAAGAAGAAAAAGAAAATACTGGGAGAAAGAAAGCTGGGGCGTTGGATTGGGATCAGATGGACCAGCGAAAAGTGATTGAGAGGAGAGCCAAAATCAAGCATTTGATGTATAGCAATTCTATTTAAAAAATTTAGAAATTAGTATTTTAGTTTAGAAAATTTAGAAATTACTATTTTAGTTTAGAAAATTAGTTTATCAGATTTAGAAATTGTAGAAATTAGTTTCTCTGGTATAGAAATTGTAACAAATTAGTTTATCTGGTTTGGAAATTATCGAAAATTAGTTTATCTGGTTTAGAAATTATAGGGACTTAGTTTATCTGGTGTTGAAATTGTAGAAAATTACTTTATCTGATTTAGAAAATTTAGAAAATTACTTCATCTGGTTTAGAAATTGTAGAAAATTAGTTTATCTGGTTTAGAAATTGTATAAAATTACTTTACTTGGTTTACAAATTATAGAAAATTACTTCATCTGGTTTAGAAAATTTAAAAAATAGTTTTTTAGTTTAGAAAATGTAGAAAATTAGTTTATCTAGTTTACAAATTGTAGAAAATTACTTTATCTGGTTTAGAAATTGTAGAAATTTACTTTATCTGATTTAGAAAATTACTTCATCTGGTTTAGAAAATTTGGAAAATTAGTTTATCTGGTTTAGAAAATTTAGAAAATTAGTTTATCTGGTTTAGAAAATTTAGAAAATTACTTTATCTAGTTTAGAAAATTTAGAAAATTACTTTATCTGGTTTAGAAAATTTAGAAAGTAATTTTATATGGTTTAGAAATTTTAGAATATTACTTTATCTCGTGTAGAAATTGTAGAAAATTATTTTATCCGGTTTAGAAAATTTTGAAAATTACTTCATCTAGTTTAGAAAATTAGTTTATCTGGTTTAGAAAATTTAGGAAATTACTTTATCTGGTTTAGAAAATTTAGAAAATTAATTTATCTGGTTTAGAAAATTTAGATAATAATGTTATCTGGTTTAGAAAATTTAGAAACTTACTTTATCTGGTTTAGAAAATTTAGAAATATGTTTTTGTTATTTTACTTTAAACTTTTGTATGTAGCTGCAGCTATGGATCTGGATCAGGATCAGACTTAGGCTCAGGCTCAGGCACGGGCTTAGGCTCGGGCTCAGGCGGCCGCACCGTACGTGCGGCCAGAGCTGTTGGACGCTCGGGTCGACATCAGGCACCGCTCTTACCTGTCTGCCGTTCTCGGAGAGGATCTGGGACACGTACGTTCTCGCACTACGTGCACGTTGATGCAGATACACGACCTTTGGGACCCAAGTACGTGAAATGATGCTATGTTAATGTACTTATCTTCCTTTATACTTATGTTTGTACTAATAAAGTAACCTTATTTGTTTCCTTATATGTTAATGTACTTATCTGGACCACTGGAGGCCTGAGACCCACACGTTCCACTTCACCGTTGGCGAGCTGGTGCCGACTCTTCAGGACACATTCCTCTTGATGGGCCTTCCTTGTGAGGGTGAGGCGATGGGGGCTGTGGACATCTCGGCCACTTGGCGTGAGGAGTTCCTCGCTCGGTTCGCGAACGTTCCTCGGAACGATCGCAATCCCACGTCGTACCAGCTATTCGGAAACTCTCACGGACCCACCGTGGTCTGGTTGCAGCAGTTCAGCGTACGTACCTTGACCTCATATTTTTCTTCATTTTTATTGTTGTGGAGATAATGTAACGAACGTTTGATTTTGTTTGTGCAGGATGATTACCTAGCAGATGACGCGCAGGCCGAGACAGTCAACAGGTTCCTAGAGGCGTACCTGTTGTAGCTGTTCAGGTTCGTGATGTTCTGCAGTTCTCAGGGAGATGTCGTGTTAAAGTTCTTGATCCCCTATGCTCAGAGGATCGCCGACGTGGTCCCCCAGATCAGTTGGGGCTCCACTGTTCTTGCCGGCACGTACATGGGGCTATGCACGGGGTGTCGAAGGGTCGTTCAGAGAAGGTGATCCATGTCGGCTGTTGTAACACCCCGTGTTTTTAATCGAGGGTTAATTAGTGCTAATCACCTTCCTAATCAAGTCATGGTACATAGTGCTTAAGCTCTTAGTCAAAGTTAGGGTCAAACCCTTTGATCCTTAAACCCTGCCTAGAACTTTTGACATGTTCTCCAAATTTCACCTAAACACTTCAAATTCTGCCAATACAAAAGTTGTTCAGTTTTTCAAGGCACACAACTTTGCTTTTGGGTGGCATGTCTAATTTGAAGTGGAAAATGGTGTAAATCACTGGTCAACGTCTGCAGCTCTTGTTCATCAGCGCCGAGAAAATCCTGATGTTGACAAGATGTTTATGCTCAATCTGTTGATCAAAACCCCTATCGACCTTTGTAAAACATGTAGAGGATCCGTTGATCTACAACTTTGCTAATTGACCTTGGCACAGTTCTGTAGCAAAAACATGAGTTTGGACCAGTCAAACATGTGCACTCCGAAGCAAAACGCGCCGGGAACACGTCCTCGCACGCCGTCGTCGTGTGCGCGCGCGTGCCACGTCGGTCCGCTGCTGTGCGACTGGGCACGAACGCCGAGGCACCCGGGGTCCCAGCGGTCTGAGGGTGTCGCTGTGGGTACTGTGCTCGATGGTTAGGTGACGCGGCTAGGCCGTAGGCCAGTGCCACGCGACGAGTCCGCACGCGCCTGCGCGCGCACGCCGAGGCCGCCATTGGTCGGTAGCGCCACCCTACGTCGCCGCGCCTGTAGCCATCCCGCGACCCCGACCAGTGAGACGACTTGGGCGATTACCGCCTCTGCGCCTCGCTGGGTATATATACCCCTCCCCTTCGCTGGCACCCGTGCAACCGCCGCCACCGTCTGCCATTGCTGCCGCCGCCGGTGAAGTTCCCCTTCTGCTCGCGCCCATCATCAAGCAGCGACTCAGACCTCCTCTCCAGCACCCACTCAAGCCTCCCCGAGCGCACATGGCCTAGCTCCGCACCTCACCTCGCCGGAGTTCGAGCAGAGGCGGGTCCGCTGCCGCTGCCTCGCCGCCGCCACACACCGGAGCCACCTCCGGCAAGACCAACGCCGCTAATCGATCCGTGGTGAGCTCAATCTCACTCCTGTGCCATTTGTTTCCCAGCTCCGGCCGTTCTTCGTCGCCGGCGAGCTCGCTCCACCGCGGAAGGGTACGGTTGTGAGGCAAAGTTTCTTGTAGGGGTCGAGTTGTAGAAGCCGAGGGTATATCTGTGAGGTTTCAAATGTTTCTAGGGTCTACACCGAAAGAAGATTCTTCTTCTTTTTCTCTTTAGTCTAGTGACATGTAAAATGCCTAGAAAATCGTAGAAAAATCAGAAAAATGCAAAACCAATTTTGTTGGTTTCCTTATGAGTAGATATGCATCTTTTAGAAAGGCTGTATATACTTTTGATGTGTATATTTTGAATGAAAATTCAAACACGGTTTGAATAGGTTTGTTCATAACTTGAGTTGTACTCTTGTGCTAGGCTTGATCTTTGGATATGTTCTTAGTCATAACTAGTATAGGTTATATTTAAGTTTTTGAACAAATTTACTAAGTGAATCTCTAGATATAAATTATTTTGTATTTATGTTAGATCTGCATATATATTTTGTACGGTGTCTCATGAATGCTTTCTATGGCTCATCTTGTAGATATCATCTTGCTAAGCTTAGATGTGTTCCTGGTGATTTTATCATGGATATATGAACTATCTACATATCTGTTTCTAAATGATGCTTGTTTATAAAGTCAAATCTATAGCTCAGTTTCTATTGATCCAGTGATGCTTATCTTTGGTCTAGTAGATTATTGTGCTATGTTGAGGCTATAGGAGAAAGTTGGTCTACTTTTCAGTATGTATGTCCTTGGTTAATCTCTTTATGAATATCTAGACCGAAAATGGTTATTTTTGTGTAGCTTGATAGATTTGGGTTCTGGAGCTAATTTTTGGTGTGTAATCCAGTTGTAGTCCCTAGAGGCTCTGTGTAAAATTTGAGCTCCAGTGCATGATTAGCTTTCTCTGTAATAAATATTCTTGCTTTTGCTAGTAATAAATTGTCATAATTTTCATGCTTAGAATATAGCTCTGTTTGCTATGAATTTTTAGCAGTAGCTCTGTGGTAGCACCGTGTGCTTGTACAAAGATTCTCACTATAAGTTACTGCATGGTTTAATCAGAATGATTTTTGGAAGAAGTTAAGTGTTGTAAAAAGGGAAATAAAGAAATGACTCTTTTGAGGATTTATGTGTGTTTTCACTTTAGGAAATACTCCTGTTGGACCCCTGAAAAGTAACTTGGTTATTTGTGAGGTATTTCTAAGTTGTTTGTATAGATGTGCACACAATCACCATCAAATTCATAATTAATAAATGGTTGCTTGATTTATCTTTATGGAAGAGTATGATGAATGGATTCTTGTCTTGGTGATTGTGGTCAGTATGACACCCTATGATTAATGTGTGCTATTGTGTTTATTTAATTCACATTCACCAACTAATCCCTGCACATGCACTCCCCCGTATAGAAGTCCCTGACGGTAGCTACACGCTCGTGCCGGCTGACGAGTACGAAGGAGCAGGAGGAGGCATAGACTTTGTGACCGTAGATCAAGACCCGGACCAAAGTCCAGAAGATTGTCTGACTACTGGAGCTACCGAAGGCAAGCCCCGATTTATCATTTAACTATGTGTTTCCTTTTCAACTTCTGAATTTATGTTTGATTATCTCTGTGCATTTAAGTTTAGTAGTTGAATTGAAACCCTACTTCGATGCTTCCCTAAGTACCTATGATCTTTTACTAGTATGCTAGGTCGCTAGTTGCTATGCATTAAGGATCCGGTACAAGTCGAGTGATGTACTTCGCTCGCGAGAGTATATTCTTATGTTGGAATCATAAGATAGTTAAATTGGATTGCTCACGTGGTAAGAGCATGGGATTTTGAGCTCCGGTCCAGTGGTTAAGAGATTAAGCATTTGAACGTACTAAACATTTATCGGAAATGGGTACGGTAAGCCTAGTACCTAAATGAGGCAGCGCGGGAACTTTAGGCTACTAATCTTGGGTTGCGGCCCCAGTCTTGCAAACTGTGGTGCATGTGTGATGCTGGACGCTAGTGTGAGGCGTGCCAGATAGTCTTGTACCTAGAACTGTGGCATCAGATCCCAATCCGAGGAATGACGGGAACTGCCTGATTGAATGAACTCTATGTGAGGTCATCTCTCATGTATGTTTAGGTCCACCTTGCAAGGTTATTAATCAATCGATCGTCGTCCTCTCACCGTTATCCGAGAGTGCTTCATTATCTGGCCATGATAATCCCTCTATGATGAAATGTTGATAAACTTGATGTTTGATTAATTGTTTGCACGACTTATGTTTGCAATAGTTGGTTATCTAGTAATAATTTGATCTACTAGAACTTGAGCTAAAATATTGAAAGTAAGGATTAACTCCTTAGTCGCTTTTTGGCAAAACAAACCCACTAGCCAAAAGCCAAGCATGATTAGAGGTTAAGTCTTTTATTTTAGACGGGTAAGCCTTGCTGAGTATTAGTAAACTCAGCCTTGCTATAAATGTTGTTTTCAGGTGATAATGTTTGGCCTGGTGAAATCCCACCCGGCTAGGAGCTGGAATGGGTGGATGACGAGGAGTAATGGCGTTATGGGTGAACTCCCATTATACCAAGTTATCGATTAGTTTAATTTCTGCTGTCTTCAAAACTCTGAACCATTTGCCTTTTATGTTAAGAACAATGATTGTAATAATTTGACCCTACGGGGAATTTGGATTAATTTGTAAGGTACTCTGGACTCTCCTTCGTGGGAGTTTTAATGTATGCGTGTTCGATCCTCTGTGTGTTTACAAGTGATTTACCGGGCTATGAACCGGCAACACTCAACGGGATGATTCTTTATTATCACTTAATGACCAAAGTGGATTGGTTTATGTGATAGTACGGACTTATCTTGGGTGCGGTTGTCACAGTTTGTACCAGAGCATCCATATACACCAGAGTAATTAGTTTAATACTAATCACATGATTTATAATTAAAACTTGCCAAGATTGATTGGATTTTGAAAATACGTTGTATCGTTAAGGAATGTTTAGATCGAAAGGCCATAGAGGGAATTTTGGGTTCTTTAAGGTGGCTAAGTATTTATGGTTTATTTACGCTAACTTCCAGCACTTCTTAAGCCACGTGTTTCATACGTGTGTTGTGCCGCATCACGAGTATGCGAGGGTTGATAGGGCAATCCATTCCACGGATCCTATCTTCTTGGTTGGATGTGCATGTGTTTTATACGTGTGCTTT
Source organism: Cenchrus fungigraminus (assembly GCA_036936925.1). Classification (NCBI taxonomy): domain Eukaryota; kingdom Viridiplantae; phylum Streptophyta; class Magnoliopsida; order Poales; family Poaceae; genus Cenchrus; species Cenchrus fungigraminus. Next base: position 6,050,821 of record CM072775.1, on the reverse strand, counting down.
CCGTATGCAAGTCATACGAAGGATGCCATGTTCTATTCAAGATGAACATGTCATGGGTTGTGATGTCGCCACGTTTTGCTATACGTGTGCATGATTCCGCATTACCAACATGCAAAGGGGGACACCCTCCATTCAAAAGGGGTGTGTCTCAGGTTCGGCGCCGTCCATGCGGTGCAAAATGCATGGGTACCATTTCTATAGTGAATGGTAATGTTTGTGGATACTTCCATGACGTGCTGGCACAGAAGGTTCTTTTCTTGCAGGTACACTAACCACCATAGTGCGATAGTTATGAACGATGTGTAGTTCCGACTAGTTATTATAGGGAGAGTCGTTTAAAAAGCTTGCCACCGGCATTAACTACGTCTTTTTAGATCCATAAGTTGCGAGGTTGTTTAAGACGTGTGCATGCATCATAAAATTTTGTTGAACCTAAAAATTTTATGTTCTACTCTTGTGCTATGCTTCTAATATGTTGCTTGCTCTTAGGAACGGTTTTTCCTCTCACTTTGATCCTAGTAGATTTCTGTCAAGTTTTGATGTTGTCAGTTCATGAATTTTTAGAGACATTTCTAGGATGTTTCTGACTAGGCAGCTTACGAAAGTTGTTCCTCATCAAGTCAAGCATATACTGTGAATTGTTCACGATTTTAGAATTCCTCAGTCTAGAGTTATGATCAAATTAGTGAACCTATGTTCTGCTGTTTTTCCTGTTGACCTTTCTCTGGAAGTAGATTTTTTCGAGTATGTTCGAATCTGATCCAGTTCTACCTTTGAATACCAAAACTGTGCACAATTATATCACTGAGTTGCTGTAAAAAATTGGGAATTTTTTGGGCTCTGGTTATCATGTTATGAATTTTTGTTCATACCTCGCAGGTTTTTGTACCCGTATTCATGTTATACTCATATTGAGTTTTAACGTGTTGTACCCATTTTTGTACAGATGGAGTACCCGGAGTTTTTCAAGATCGACGTGGACAGTACCTTGCGTACCAACAGCCTTCATTGGGAGGACTTTCCCCGTGTTCTGTGGGACACCCTACGTGAGGTCGGCTACACCGCTCCACCGGTGTATGAGGTGCTTCACTTCTGGGACCGGGGAGTCCCCTACGCGCGTACCACCGCGATCGTGCCACCGCACCCCGAGCACCCCGAGTGGCCAGACCTGAGCATGATGTTCTATGGACATCGCGGGGTCGAGTCACTGGAGTCTGCGGTGATGCGGGTTCTCCACACCTTCAGCGAGCAGCACCCGGAGGAGGTGATGCTCACCGCTCTGGGGTTGTTCCCGGCACTGGACCCCCAGAACGTGGCTTGGCGTGAGCGACTGTCGCTCACAGACGTGTTGCTCATGGCCGACCCTCCTACAGTCACCATGCAGTAGCTTCTGAGGCTACTCGAGGTGCTATACAATGTGCAGGTCTTCCTCCTCACCACCGAGGCTATGCTTGCTAGTGTGATCCGAGACACCACCTCACTGAGCGATGTCATCTTCCACGACTTGCAGTTTGAGCGTTAGACTTCCGCTCACCTGCAGCAGGAAGTTGTGTTCCTCCAGGACCAGTGTACTCAGTGGGACGAGGAGCGTGCTAAGTACATTGAGCAGCTGTACGCCCGTGACCACGACAACAACATGTTGCGTGAGGAGAACGACAGGCTACGGGCAGACTTGATTCACTCCGAGACTCAGCGTTTGGCCTTGGTGCAGAACGTAGCGGAGATGCAGAACCAGGTCATTGACATGGAGGTCAAGGTGGAGGTGTGGCAGGCGATGGCGCACCAGCTGCAGCAGCCACCAGTTGTTCTTCCAGCAGCACCTGCCACTTGGGACGAACTGCAGGGAGCCTCAGGTTTGGACGAGGATAGCATCGACGGACCACCCCCAGCTTCCCCTCAGTCCAACGCTGGCTCCGTTGCAGGCAACTAGATTGCCGAGATGATGTTGTAGGAAACCAACATGTACTCTTAGTTTAGCCTTTTCAACTAGATTTTGTGGAGGGATTAGGCTGTACAGAGAGTATGTGGGATGTGTTTCATTTCCATGTAATTCGTGTTGTTGTAGGTGATCAACAAAACTATGCATCTTGTAATGCTATTGGATGAACACCTTGTGATGTTATGTTTCATGAATTAATTCGGGTTGTCATGATCAAAATTGGATCTTGCGCTGAATACCAAAGTTGTGTGAAATATTGTCAAGATCATGCTCACCAAAATTCATCATGTTTGCATAAGCATACCGAGAGTTATGGCAATTTTAGTGCATCTCGGCCTCCTGTGAAAACAGCTAGGTAGAAGCTCGGTTACGGAATTTTTCGAGCATGATAACATCTGAATTCGACCATGAGTTGAATACCAATGTCGGAGCGTACGAAATTCTACACTTAATGACCAAAAATGATAATTTTTCCATTTATGGGCAGAGAGTTATAATTTTTTCACCAAAATCAGCTCCGCTGTCCGATTCCTAAAATGTGGATATTTACGAGTTTTCGTCTTGCATATTCTTCTTGTGGATTAATCTAAGCAAGCCTACGAATATGTGGCTAATGAAGACTCCATGAATTTCAGATGGTGGGATAGACACGCACCTCTCCTAACGGTTTCAGTGCAAGTGGGAGTGATGCTCCGCCGCCTCCTCCCAACATGACAATCCAAGAGCAGTTTATCGCCACCCAAACTGTGGTGATGCGACAGATATTGCAGACGCAGCAACAAATTGCTCAACAGTTGCAGCAAGCTCCACGTGTGGGAAATCAGGATGGTCAACCCTTGGTCACAAAATATGAGCACTTCTATGGCATGAAACCCCCGACGTTTGAGGAGGCCAAGGAGCCTCTAGCTGCTGAGGCATGGATCAGGTCCATCGAGGCAAAGTTCTCAGTGTTCGTCCTACCGTGCTCAGAAGAGCGTAAGGCTAGCTTCGCTGCCTTACAGCTCCGTGGTGCTGCACTGCTGTGGTGGGAGCACTTCAAGTCCATGGTTCCAGCTGGACATCAGGTCACATGGACTGAGTTCAAGCGAGCCTTTAAGGAACATCACATTCCTAAGGGTCTCATGGACCGAAAGATGAAAGAGTTGCTTGCGCTGAAGCAGGGTACTAACACGGTGTACGAGTATGCCAAGAAATTTAATTCCCTGTGTCAGTACGGTGGGCACCATGTTGACAATGGTGCCAAAAAGATAGAGCATTTTCGTGATGGGTTGGGCGGAGAACTCTATAAGAGGCTTAATCTCTTTGAGCCGAATAACTATCAGGACCTTGTGAACAAGGCCATCTCCCAGGAAGATGCCATGAGAAGGGCACAGAAGGATAAGAAGAGGCATGCCGGATTCACCACTTCTGGTGGGTCAGGCAAGAAGTTCTGCTTTGTCAAGAAGAGTACCCAGGGGCAGTCCCTGTCATCGTCATCTGGACACTGGAGAGTGACCCCATCTCAAAACAAGTCCTCTAGAAACTTTCAGTACCGTAAGGTGCAGTAGCAGCCTTACAAGCCTAATGCACCCCCGGCAAACAATAATGCCGTCAAGGATCGTCGCTGCTACAATTGCGGGCAGCCCGTGCACTATGCTAATGAGTGCCCCAAGCCTAAACAGATCAAGACCTACCAACAAGGTAAAGGGTCAGGGGCCAAGCAGGGCAATCAGGGCAAGAAGCCCACTGTGCAAGTGAAGCAAGGCAAACTGAACTTCACTTCCCTGATGGATATGCCAGAAGGAGCACCAATGTTGGCGGGTACATTTTCTATCTGAGGCTATCCAGTTAAAGTGTTGTTTGATTCTGGTGCAACGCATAGTTTTATAAATGGGCAAATTTTGAACAAGTTGGGTTTGAAAAGTTGTCAAACAAAACAACCATTTCTGGTTACAACACCTAGTGGCCGAGTTTCTACTAGAGACCTATCCTGGAAAGTGCCGATTGAACTAGGTAGCAAAGTCTTCCCAACCAACCTCATTGTGTTGAACCTAGATGGCATTGATGTGATCCTAGGCACCAACTGGTTGGCACACCATCAAGTCATCTTGGACCTTGCTACAAAAATGATAGAAATCAATTCACCTGCTGTGGGCACATGTACTCTATACTTACCTCCTAGTGGCAGTGGGAATTCTTATGCTTTCACAACTATCACCTCTTCACTTGATGACATTCCGGTAGCTTGTGAATATCCGGATGTGTTTCCCGATGACTTCCCAGGCATGCCACTAGACAGAGACATCGAATTTGTGATAGAACTTCAACCTGGCACTGCACCTATCTCCAAAAGACCCTACCGTATGCCACCAAAAGAGTTAGCCGAGTTGAAGAATCAGTTGCAAGAATTGCTTGATAAAGGGTATATTCGCCTGAGTTCATCTCCTTGGGGAAGTCCCGCTCTTTTTGTGAAGAAGAAAGATGGTAATTTGTGGATGTGCGTGGACTATCGTCCCCTCAGTGCGATGACAATCAAGAACAAGTATCCCTTGCCCCACATTGATGTTCTCTTCGATCAATTGGCTGGTGCCAAAGTCTTTTCCAAGATCGATCTTCGATCAGGCTATCATCAAATTAAGATTCAACTAAGTGACATTCCAAAAACAGCCTTCTCCACCAGATACGGTCTTTATGAATTTTTGGTGATGTCCATTGGTCTCACAAATGCACCTGCCTATTTCATGTACCTTATGAACTCTGTCTTCATGAATGAATTGGACAAGTTCGTAGTGGTATTCATTGATGATATCCTTATTTATTCCAAGAATGAAGAAGAATATGAGAAACATCTTCAGATTGTTTTGCAACGTTTGAGAGATCATAAGCTTTATGTTAAATTCTACAAATGTGAATTCTGGCTGGATAGTGTCAAATTCTTGGGTCACACTATTTCCAAGGATGGTATCTCCATGGATCCTAGCAAAGTCCAGGAGGTCATGGATTGGAAGCCACCCATGTCTATGCATCAGATTCACAGTTTTCTAGGTCTAGCGGGCTATTATCGTCGATTTATTCTGGATTTCTCAAGAATATCTAAACCCATGACTAAACTATTGAAGAAAGGTGTCAAGTATGTGTGGGATGAAGCTTGTGACAAGGCTTTCCATACCTTAAGGGAACATTTCACATCAGCCCTAGTGCTAGCACAACCAGATATGACGAAACCGTTTGATGTGTATTGTGATGCGTTAGGCACTGGCCTTTGTGTGCTTATGCAAGACAACAGGGTTATTGCCTATGCATCGCGAGCACTTCGACCACATGAGAAGAATTATCCTACCCATGACCTTGAGCTAGCAGCGGTTGTGCATGCCTTAAAATTTTGGTGGCATTATCTGATGGGAAATCGCTGCAATATTTTCACTGATCACAAGAGCCTTAAATATATTTTCACCCAATCGGATCTGAATATGAGGCAAAGAAGGTGGTTGGAGTTGATAAAGGATTATGATCTAGAAGTCCAATATCACCCCGACAAGGCCAACATGGTTGCAGATGCGCTTAGCCGCAAGTATTGCAACTACACCACGGTGGAGCCGTATAATGAAACTTTATGTGAAGAGATGAGGAAGCTCCACCTAGAAGTGGTCGAGCATGGAAATTTATATGCCATCTCCACTGAACCCCCTCTCCATGAAAGAATTGCTTTAGCTCAACTCACTGATGAAGGTGTCCAGTTGATCAACCAGAAATTATCTGAGGGAGATCCCAAGTACATTTGTTTCCGAAAGGATGAGAAGGGAGTGATCTGGTTCGATTAGAGATTAGTCATTCCCTAGGATCCGGAAATAAGGAAGGAGATTTTAGATGAGGCTCATGTCGTACGGACATCCCTGGGCCCACTACTCAGGTGGGTACTGGGACCGACTACTCCGTGCGCCCCTGGGACTACCCGACTTGGGCTACACGGCACCTGCTGGCGTGGAGCGCAAGGCTTACAGAGGATTAGTACTCGGTTAGGAGGCTGGACATGTCCGGATCCATGTAGAGTACTCCTAGCCATACACGACTAGTACTCCTCTGGCAAACCGACTTGTAACCCTGCCTCCCGGACTATATAAGGCAAGGCAGGGACCCCTATCTCATCATCCGCATCATCTTGTAAACACACCCAATCAATCCAGAGCTACGCAGCATACAGGACGTAGGGTATTACGCACCTCGCGGCCCGAACCTATCTAAATTGTGTGCCACATGTCTCTTCTTCGAGTTCCCGATCTCGGCGAGGCCACAAACGTCTACCTCGGGTACTCCCCTTGGTAGGTTGCCGGTCTAAAACACCGACAGCTCACCTCTCTAAATTCACCATTCACCCTGGTAGTACCAAGATGTACAGAGACCTTAGGGAAAATTTCTAGTGGTCGAACATGAAAGGTGAAATAGCCAAGTATGTGTCCGGATGTGATACATGTCAGAGGATCAAGGCTAGTCACCTAAAGACTGCAGGCCAAATGCAACCTTTGTCTATACCCGCTTGGAAGTGGGATGACATCATCATGGATTTCATTGTAGGTTTACCCCTTACCCCCAAGAAGCATGATTCCATCTGGGTTATAGTGGACCGACTGACCAAGACTGCTCACTTCATCGTTGTCCACACTACCTATTCAGCTGAATGTTATGTAGAGATCTATGTTGATCTCATTGTGCGCTTGCACGATGTTCCAAAAACTATCCTATCCGACAGAGGCACTCAATTTCTTGCTTGCTTTTGGGCACAAGTGCATGAATCCTTGGGTACCAAGTTGATCCATAGCTCTAGCTATCATCCTTAGACCGATGGTCAGACTGAAAGGGTAAATCAAATAGTAGAAGATATGTTGAGAGCTTGTGTCATTCATTTTGACAAAACTTGGGACAAATGCTTAGCCTTGGCAGAGTTCGCCTATAACAACAGCTACCAAGCTAGTTTGAAGATGGCTCCTTTTGAAGCCTTGTATGGACGAAGATGTCGCACCCCCTTGAATTTGTCACAAGTGGGTGAGAGGACATTATTCGGTCCTAAGCTAGTACAAGAAGCCGAAGAGAGGGTGGAAGTGATTAGAGAAAAGAGTTATCATGACAAGGCTAAGGCACCCAGAGAATTTGAAGTTGGTGATTATGTATACTTCAAGGTATCACCAACCAAAGGTGTACAAAGGTTCGGAGTAAAAGGGAAGTTAGCGCCACGCTACATCAGCCCTTATGAAGTCACTGAGAAGTTCGGTACAGTTGCATATCGTATTAGACTCCCAGACAGACTCTCCCCAGTACACGACGTGTTTCACATCTCACAATTGAAGAACTGTTATCAAATACCAAAAGCAAAGATAATTGAGAGTGCTAGATCAGACAAGAAAGAAGCCACGTGGTGTTTCATGACGTGTTTCACGTCTCCGCAGTACATGAGAGTGCTAGATCAGAAAGAAAGACAGACAAGGAGACAAACGGTGAACATGTATAAGATACAATGGAGTCACTACACCGAAGAGGAAGCCACGTGGGAAACCAAACAGTTTCTCAACACCAAGTATCCGGGTTTTCTTCAAAGCCAACATCGTACGTAACTTTCCCCAGCTATCTTTTAAATTTGAATCTCGGGACGAGATTCCTTTTAAGGGGGGTAGGCTGTAACACCCTGTGTTTTTAATCGAGTGTTAATTAGTGCCATTCACCTTCCTAATCAAGTCATGCTTATCTTTGGTCTAGTAGATGTTTGTGCTATGTTTAGGCTGTAGGAGAAAGGTGGTCTACTTTTCCGTTATGTATGTCCCTGGTTAATCTCTTTATGAATATCTAGGCTGAAAATGGTTATTTTTGTGTAGCTTGATAGAATTGGGTTCTGGAGCTAAGTTTTGGTGTGTAATCCAGTTGTAGTCTCTGGAGGCTCTGTGTAAAATTTGAGCTCCAGTGCATGATTAGTTTTCTCTATAATAAATATTCTTGCTTTTGCTAGTAATAACTTGTCGTAATTTTCGTGCTTTAGAATATAGCTCTGTTTGCTATGAATTTTTAGCAGTAGCTCTGTGGTAGCACCGTGTTCTTGTACAAAAATTTTCACTATAAGTTACTGCATGGTTTAATCAGAATGATTTTTGGAAGAAGTTAAGTGTTGTAAAAAGGGAAATAAAGAAATGACTCTTTTGAAGATTTATGTGTGTTTTCACTTTAGGAAATACTCCTGTTGGACCCCTGAAAAGTAACTTGGTTATTTGTGAGGTATTTTTAAGTTGTTTGTATAGATGTGCACACAATCACCATCAAATTAATAATTAATAAATGGTTGCTTGATTTATCTTTATGGAAGAGTATGCTGAATATATTCTTGTCTAGGTGATTGTGGTCAGCATGACACCCTATGATTAATGTGTGTTGTTGTGTTTATTTAATTCACATTCACCAACTAATCCCTGCATATGCATTCCCCCGTATGGAAGTCCCTGATGGTAGCTACACGCTCGTGCCGGCTTACGAGGACGAAGGAGCAGGAGGAGACGTACACTTCGTGACCGTAGATCAAGACCCGGACCAAAGTCCGGAAGATTGTCTGACTGCTGGAGCTGCCAAAGGCAAGCCCCGGTTTCTCATTTACCTATGTGTTTCCTTTTCAACTTCTGAATTTGTGTTCGATTATCTCTGTACATTTGAGTTCAGGAGTTGAATTGAAACCCTAGTTGCATGCTTCCCTAAGTACCTATGATCTTTTACTAGTATGCTACGTCGCTAGTTGCTATGCATTAAGGACCCAGGACAAGTCGAGTGATGTACTTCGCTCACGAGAGTAGGTTCTTATATTGGAATCATAAGATTGTTAAATTAGATTGCTCACATAGTAAGAGCATGGGATTTTGGGCTCTGGTGCAGTGGTTAAGAGATTAAGCGTTTGAACGTACTAAACATTTGTCGGAAATGGGTACGGTAAGCCTAGTACCTAAATGAGGTGGTGCAGGAACTTTAGGCAACTAATCTTGGGTTGCGGCCCCAGCCGTGCAAACTGTGGTGCATGTGTGATGCTGGATGCTAGTGTGAGGTGTGCCAGATAGCCTTGTACCTAGAACTGTGGTATCACATCCCAATCTGAGGAATGACGGGAACCGCCTGATTGAATGAACTCTATGTGAGGTCATCTCTCCCGTATGTTTAGGTCCACCTTGCATGGTTATTAATCGATCGATCATCGGCCTCTCACTGTTATCTGAGAGTGCTTAATTATCTGGCCATGATAATCCCTCTATGATGAAATGTTGATAAACTTGATGTTTGATTAATTGTTTGCACAACTTATGTTTGCAATAGTTGCTTATCTAGTAATAACTTGATCTACTAGAAATTGAGCTAAAATATTGAAAGTAAGGATTAACTCCTTAGTCGCTTTTTGGCAAAACAAACTCACTAGCAAAAATCCAAGCATGATTAGAGGTTAAGTCTTTTATTTTAGACGGCTAAGCCTTGCTGAGTATTAGTAAACTCATCCTTGCTATAAAATGTTGTTTTCAGGTGATAATGTTTGGCCTGGTGAAATCCCACCCGGCTAGGAGCTGGAATGGGTGGATGATGAGGAGTAATAGCGTTATGGGTGGCCTCCCATTATGTCAAGTTATCGATTAGTTTAATTTCTGCTGTCTTCAAAACTCTGAACCATTTGCCTTTTATGTTAAGAATAATGATTGTAATAATTTGACCCTACGGGGAATTTGGATTAATTTGTAAGGTACTCTGGACTCTCCTTCGTGGGAGTTTTAGTGTATGCGTGTTCGATCCTCTGTGTGTTTACAAGTGATTTACCGGACTATGACCCGGCAACACTCAACAGGATGATTATTTATTATCACTTAATGACCAAAGTGGATTGGTTTAGGTGATAGTACGGACTTATCTCGGGTGGGGTTGTCACAACTGTCCTCTCCTTCTGCAGCTCTGGTGCCACGAGAGCTTTACGATTGGTCGGCCAGTCGTCTCCCTCGAGCCGTACGACGCCCTGCTAGAGGGCCACGACCCCGCCGGACGTTTCACAATGGGCTCGCTGTGGTGCCTGCGGACGGTAATTACATACCTTTCACTTTCAATTTGCCTTTGCATTTTGTTTCCTCAATTCGCATTTAGGCTTCACATTTTCTTTGTATGCAGGCCTTGTACGCTCATGAGCAGACGAAGAGGGCGTACAACGACTTCTCGGTCAGTTTGACTCTCTCACGGACGACGATGTCAAGTGGATGCCGTACACAGAGCAGCTAATCGTGGCCCGCGCACCACAGGGCCTCTCGTCTTTGTGCTTCCGAAACCAGCACTACTGGAAGATGAAGTCGCCCTCGGTGTATGACATCTACGTGGAGGAGTACACCATCCACAGGGTGATGAGGCAGTTCGGCCTCTACCAGGAGTCGGCTCTGCCGGTTGCGCACACTGTTACTCCCGACGTCCATAGGTAAGTTGTCGTCAATTTCTACATTAATTCCGCGTCCAAAGATTGAGCCGCTGACAAATATGTTTAATTTGTGATAGGTGGTCTCGGAGGGGAGTTGCCGCGATGACTTCTTGGACTAACAGGATTCAGCCCTATGTGGACGCTTGGGCTACCGCAGCCGCACCGGAGAACGTCGTCACCAAGGACCGGCCCCACGATGACAGCGCGTGGGAAGCGTACATCCAGTGGTACACCCTGAGGACTCGGACGCGCGTGATGTACGTTCCACCGCAACCACCAACGTTTGTTCCGGACGTGGTGAGGATCCTTCCTTCTGTCACGTACCCGGTGCGACGTGATCAGAACTACGACTCGGCGGTGAGTTTGTGGATGCAACAAAAATTTCTTATGCTACTAAACATTATAACATTTACTAATAATTTCTTTTGTAGTACGACGTGATTGCGGACATTTCACATATTCTAGGGCAGGCGAGGACGAGGCTGAACGTCATGGGACACCAGGAGATCAAGAAGACGTGGGATAGGATGCACAACATCACCACGAGGTTCCTTGCCGCGGCCAACTACCGCGATAACCCGGCTCTACCTCTTTTTCCACGTTACCCCCAGTCTTCCTCCAGCTCCGCCTCGACTAGTTGTTCGTACGAGGCACTGTCGTCTTTGTCACGGCCACCCTTCCCGGCCACTTTCTCCACTCCGTCGTTTGTGCCACGCCCTCTGGTGCATCCCTGGAGGATGCATCCTCCAGTGGGACCAGGTCCTTCCGTATTCCCTAGACCTGCACATACTGCGCCAGCAGCAGCAACACCAGCACGAGGACCAGCACCAGTAGCAGCAGCAGTAGCACCAGCACGAGGACCAGCACTAGTAGCAGCAGGAGATGTTCCTTCCTCGTCCACTGGCGCCGCTCTTCATTCATGTAATGACCACAATTCTATCTCTAACCACATACAAATATAAGATTCTTTTAAATACGATACGTGATTTCATAATACTATTTGTTCCAGCTTACGGTAGTAGCGACACTCCTGACTCGACCCTAGATGGAGAGGACCAGCCGATTGGTTTCGACGACATCAGCTTCGACCTCTTCGACTACTTGCATGGCACCGGGACGCAGGAGGAGCTTGGAGGGTCGCAGCTACCACGCGCACCAGCCACGGGGAGACAGGAGTGCGGAGGGACGCAACCGTCTCCAGGAGGGTTGGCAGAGGTCGCGGCTGGAGGTGTAGGGTTGTCCCACCCGGTTGCAGGGTCGACGGCGGCGGCAGCGATGGTGACACCAGATGCCGCCTATGCTAGGCGTCAGCAGATCCACCCACGTGACCAGTTGACGTACCCTCGCGACCAGACGCGGGCCGCAGCCCGAGCAGACCGGCATCATCAGAAGAAGAGGCGTTGCTAGGTTAGGTTGCATATTGTTTGGGCAGTAGCACTCTTATTCGTGATCATGACTATCTGTATGAACTATTTTTTATTATGTCACTTTGCTTTTCTTTATTAGCAGCAAGTTTTCGTTGTACAATGCAAGTATTTATTCTAACAAACAACATATAAAACCAAAAATAAAAAATAAAGTGAAAAAAAAATAATTGAGGCTAACCGCCATACGTCACGGCAGTTGGATCTAACCGCCATACGCCACGACGGTTGGATCTAACCGCCGTGGGTCACGGCGGTTGATCTAACCGTCATGAGTCCCCCAGCAACCGCCGTGGAGGCATCCTAACCGCCGTGGCCCACGGCGGTTGCAGTGAAAGCGCCGTGGCCTATGGCGGTTAGACTCAGCCACCGTACGCCACGGCAGTTTCACTGCAACCATCGTAGACCACGGCGGTTCTCGTATAGTTTTGATAAATTCCAAAACGTTCGTATAATTTTAATATATATATATATATACAAGGGGCGGGTATCGCAACCTGCGCCGCCGCCATGCGCCTCGGCCGCCGACCGATCTCCACCCTCATCCGCACGATCACCAGCACGTCGTCCGGGACTCCGCCGGCGGTGCTGAATGTCGGCCACGCGCTGCGCGAGCGGCGGCGCTTCACGGAGGCGGACGTGGCGGCGTACGCGGCGGTCAGCGGATACCGCAACCCCGTGCACTTCGACGACGCCGTCACCCGGGAGCTGGGCGGGTTTCAGCACGGCCGCGTCGTGCACGGCATGCTCGTGGCCTCCCTCTTCCCGTCCATCATCGCCGCCAGCTTCGTACGTGCGCTACTCACTCTCTTATTCCGGGCATTTCGTCGAACAGCACGTGAGCATCGAGAGTCTCACAGTGTGCCTTCGCCTGATGCAGTGATGCTTGGTTGGTGCAGCCTGGGGCGGTGTTTGCGAGCCAGACCCTCAAGTTTGCGGCGCCTGTGTACATCGGAGATGAGGTGGTCGTTCGAGTTCAGGCGCTCCACATCAGGGCCACGACGGCGGCGAACAACAGCACGGCAAGCCGATACATGCTTCACAGCACCATCGATTGTCATTTCTTTGCACGATGCAGCCTTGGAGCTCACTCCTTTGCCTTTATTAAGATTCCTACCTGCCCTAATTTTTGTTTGTGCTGCTCAGCGTCAAGTTCACAACCAAATGCTTCACAGACAAAGAGGATGGCTCTCTTGCGATCGAAGGGGAAGCCATGGCTGTCCTGCCCACATTGGAGCTCAACTCTGAGTCAACTACTAAGTGGTAGTAAAAAGGTGACTGTTGCTATTGTTTAATAGTAGTACTAGTACGAGTAGCACGATACACAATAACACAAGTCACAAGTCAGAACATCTTGTGCTGGCATATAATATGTATGAATTTTGAATTGATTTTATAATGCATTTTTTTGCAAGGACAGTGAACTGAACTTGTTGATTCCTACGAATCCATTGAGTATATCTAGTGGGCCAATCACCAGCACCTGTCTTTCAAGTACTATCATGTCTGTTAACTGCTGGTTACTCGCTAATGCCATATAATCAGGGTCAGGGGCCAGCAGCCACCCAGGTGAGCTCTCAGCACACTAATGCCCTGTCTAGAGGTAGGAGAAGAGGGAGAGAATGAGAGCACACCACACACACACCAACTCCTGTGCACAAATGCTTTTGGTGCTGCTGAACTGCATTGCTTTGCAGCTGTGCTTCTACTTTATAAAGAGCAAAGTCAAACTCTAGTACATAATACAATGAGTAGAGATACTAGCTACTAGTACACCTATACTAGTCTAAAGTACTACAAGTACTCTATGTACAAGACCTTACTTGGGCATGCCTGCCCTGCATACATAAGTGCACTGCTGCCTTACACGGCTGAACAGGAGCACTTGAGGAGTTTTGCCAACTCCATTGACCTTTGCTAATGAGGAGATTAAGGAGGGGCTGAACAATTACTCAACAGAGACAATCTACAAGCAACTTGTGTCATCCAGTGAAGTGATTGGATCTGAGCAAGATGATCCAAAACATGTCAACTAGTAAGAACAGTGTAAAATGAAGATATTTTGGTTGTTTTATTCACTTTTTGAATCTTGCCTATAACCTATTTCTCTTATGTTACTTATGATATTAGCTAACAAATTACAATATATAACTTCAATGAAATTGTTTGCCAATTAACAGAAACAACTTATTTCTCTCTCTTTTTTACTCGTGTTTCTGAAAACATATTTACTCAACATTAGCCAATCCTTTCGAACATAATTCTTTAAATTTCCATTTTTATCAAATGTTGTTAGCACTTGGCAGATGAACAATGTTGTCACTGAAGTTTGAAAGCTGATAGTGTAGATTCTTTGTTTCAGCTAGTTGACATGCCTATTCCTCAATAATCTCTCAACCTCATGCTTGAATCTGCTTGGGGGTATTTATTCTGCCAAGAGGCAATGGGGACTATTTTTCGCAGTTTTGCAATTGTCATTTGTCCCTTTCGGATATGACACTGCCTTCATGTTTACAGTCAAAGCTTCTTGGTGTTATTTTCTATCATGAAGTATATTACTCTTATCTCTTTTTACAGTTATTAGTGGAGAAAATGTTAATGTTCAATTGCTGGCTTGGTTCTTAGCCTTTGCTTGTGCTGGCTTAGCATTTCCATTCCTTTTATTTTTAAGTGCAAATATTTCACTCCAGTAGCCTCCAAGATATTTGAATTCAAATGTTGTGTGTTGACTTTTTTTTTCAAAAAAGCAAGGAACTGGCCAAGGCCTATCTTTAATTTATCAAAACCCTTGCCACAACAGTCTACTTCCCTAGGATTAGACCTAGGAATGGATCAACATCCAAATCCAACTAAGAAAAATCCAACTAACATCCAAATTTCTAAAGTTCTCATCCAATCCAATTCACTCACTCAAAGTCCAATATCCATAAATATTATCCAAACTAAAGAGACGCATTCATTAGGGGACACAGATGCCGGGGGACGAAGGCAAGGACCGCGGAGACGGGGTATGCCGGGGGGACAGCCGCGGAGAAGGTCCGCAGCGCGCAGAGGCCGTCCGGGTGGCACGACGCGGCTGCCGTGGCGGTGTCCAACAAGAGGAGTGGAAGCAGGTGTCTTCGGCCGCATTTGCTGCGGCGGCGATGCGAGGACGACGGCGGGGCGTTCTTCGATCGGAGTGGGTCTCGCGCACTAGGGCGGGACGGAGTAGGCGGCCCATGGTCGAGCGGCGCATCAGAGCGTCGGCAGTGTGGATCCGGTCGCCGCCGCAGTACGTGCCCCGTCGCCTGATCGATGAGTGGTGACGACGTCGTCTGTGACATGCACGCCGCCGACGCTCCCATCCCGCCTTGGGCCGACCTCGAGCTCGGCCTCGTCTCCACCATCTCCGCTTGCTACGCGCTTGAGGACTACGCCTCCTACCGCGTCGCCTGTGTCGCGTGGCGCTCTGCGCTCCTGCCGCCGCTCACGCGCCCGCTTGCTGTGCTCCCGGACGAAGACGCTGCGGGCATCCCCGTCTCGCTCGCCGCCTGCTCCCTTCACGCGTGGTGCTGCTCCAGGCTCCTCCACGGGCACTGGCCGGGTGGCAGACTCGGCTCCGCCGCGCGCTACCGCTGCGTCGGCGCGTCGCGCGACAGGTGGGTGGCACTTGTCGCGGGCGACACCGCGGCGCCCGCGGGGCCCGTGCTGTTCAACACATTCACCGACGAGGAGATCTTGCTGGACGAGTCGCTGTACCAGCCCGTCTTCTCGCCCAACCCCATGCGCCGCAACTTCACCACGGCGAGCCTCGTACGGTCCGACATGGTCGTCGTGCAGAGGGCGGCCGACGGCAGCTCATACAGCGAGGACACGGGTCTGCTCCTCGCCGGGCCGTCCAGGTCGATGTCGTGTACAGCGATGACGGCAAGGTCTACTGCTTAGTGTGGGTCGTCGAGGTGCACGTGCTCCACCTCACCCGGCGCCACTATTTCTGCCGCTAGATGCCGCCGATGGAGGTGGGCCCGCTGCATGTTGAACCTGTGTAATCGTGTCAGTCGTGTTTAGGTGCATTAGGTAGTTCGTGTTTAGTTGGAACACCTTTGTAATTGCGTAGAATCCGGGCGGAACGGAGACTTGCATGTTCGCGCCCTGACCGCGTTCTGGTGGGGATGGATCTCCGCCACGACTGGATCGCCGGGCATGTCGCACGGGCGCCGGGAATAACAGCGCACCGTGCAGCGTCAAGTCATGGCGGGATTTGTGGATCGCACCCCGGTTAAGAAAGAATCAATGCATCCGAAAAAGAGCTGCGCCATTGCAGTGAACTTGCTCTCTCTCTCGCTTGCTCTCGTGTTCCAGTGCGCCCGCTCTAGAACTCTCGCCGCCGCGGTTACCACCTGCCGGGACAGTAGCGTTGCCGAGCTCCTCGCCGGAGTTTGGAACCAACACTCTGGTATCAGAGCCTGCGTATGTTCTACGACGGCTCCGTGAGCCCGCCGACATCACCGCCGAGGAAGAAATATGTCATCCCTCGCCGCCGGAGACCAGAGAAGAAGATGGGAGACGGAAGCAGCGGTAGCGGTCACGGCATCAAGGAGTCTTCGTTGATGTGGCTGATGCTGTCACGGGACAACTACACCGAGTGGGCTATGATCATGTAGTGCAATCTCGAGGCGTTGGAGATCTGGGAGGTGATCGACCCAGGGACCAATGTCAAGAGGGCGCACGACCGTCAAGCCATGAGTTCGCTCCTGCGTTCCGTGCCAAAGGAGATGTGGCAGATGCTTGGGAGACACAAGACGGTGAGAGAAGCATGGGAAGCGGTGAAGACGATGCGAGTCGGTGCCGATCGGGTGAAAGAAGTAAACGCCCAGAAGATGATGAGGGAGTTCGAGAACATCGAGTTCAAGGAAGGGGAGACGGTGGAGGAATTTGGCATGAGGATCGCCAACCTCGTCGGTAATCTCCTAACCCTTGGTGAACCTGTTGCGGATCTCCGCGTATTCAAGAAGTTCTTGCGTGTGGTACCGCCTCGGTTCACGCAAGTGGTAGTAAACATCAAGATGTTCTGTGATCTCAAGATGCTCACCATTGACGATCTCGGCGGGCGCTTGCGCGCGGCGAAGGATCGCCTGGATGACAAGGTGGACAAGATCGTCGACAAGGCCGGGCGTCTGTTGCTAGCCGAGGATGAATGGCTGGAGAAGCACAAGCACCAGTTCCACCCCACACACAAGGCGGCGACGGGGGGAAGCTCAGGTGGCGCGTCCTCAAAAGGCAAGGCAGCAGCTCGTCGAGATGGTGGCGGCTCGGGCACGGTCAAGTTGACCTCCGAAGGGACGCCAAGAAGGAAAGGCCGGTGTCGCAATTGCGGGATCTACGGTCACTGGGTGGAGGATTGCAAACGCCCCAAGAAGAAGAAGGAGGGAGGTCAACCGGAGGTAAACGTCGCCATTGGCGGCGCTGAACAAGGGGGCGCGCTGATGCTGGCTACGTGTGACGTCCAGCACACTTCGACCCAGTGCGTGCACTTGACGGAGAAGATTGTTCCGGTGGCTGTCCCTGATGGTGAGTGGGTGCTGGACACAGGTGCCAGCAATCACATGACTGGTATGCGCTCGGCCCTGACACAACTCGATACAAAAGTCAGGGGTTCAGTTCGTTTTGGTGATGGCTCGAGCGTCAAGATCGAAGGTATGGGTTCATTAGTAATGCAACTTCGTGATTCTGGTCACAAAGTACTTACTGAAGTTTATTACATACCTCAATTGAAAAGCAATATTGACAGCTTGGGCCAGTTAGAAGAAAAGGGGTTTAAATTTGTGGGGGAGCAAGGAAGGTTGTGTGTTTTTTATCAAGACCGTACACTGTTGATCTCTGCACCTAGAGTTGCAAATAGACTGTATCTAGTAAAATTTGGGCTGACACCACCAGTTTGCTTGCTTGGACAGTCTGTTGATGAGTCTTGGCTTTGGCATGCTAGGTTTGGGCATTTGAATTTCAGGTCTTTAAGCAACCTGAGTGCTAAGTCTATGGTTATTGGAATGCCAAGTGTAACAAGGGTAGAGAAAGTATGTGAAGGGTGTGTTCTTGGCAAACAGCACAGAAAGCCATTCCCACAAATGTCAAGTTTCAGAGCAGAACAAGTTCTAGAGCTAGTCCATGCTGATCTGTGTGGGCAAATCACTCCAAAAAGCATAGGGGTGCCTCTTACTTTCTTTTTGTGGTAGATGATCACAGTAGATATATGTGGATTGATATGCTCAGAACTAAAGATCAAGCTCTTGCTAGTTTCAAGCAGATCAAGTTGAGGGCTGAAAATGAAACTAGTGGCAAGATGAAAGCTCTTAGAACAGATAGGGGGGAGAGTTTACCTCTAATCTGTTCTCAGTGTTTTGCAATGAAAATGGGTTGAAACACTACACCACTACCCCATACTCCCCTCAGCAAAATGGGCTAGTGGAGAGAAGAAATCAGTCTGTTGTTGAGATGGCCAGGTGTTTGTTGAAATTCATGAATGTTCCCTCGGTATTTTGGGGGGAGGCAGTCAGAACTGCAGTTTATTTGCTAAACAGGGCACCTACAAAAGCTCTCAACAACATGACTCCATTTGAAGCTTGGCATGGTCAGAAACCAAAAGTATGTCATTTGAGAACCTTTGGTTGCACAGCTCATGTGAAGAAAACTGCTCCCACCTTGAACAAGTTGTCTGACAGATCAAGCAAAATGGTCTTTATAGGCTATGAGTCAGGCACAAAGGGATATAGACTCTTTGATCCCTCTACCAACAGGTTGGTGGTAAGCAGGGATGTCATTTTTGAAGAGAATGTGCCATGGGAGTGGAATCAAAATGATTTGAGTGCAGATCAACAAGTGACTGACACTTTCATAGTTGAGTATGACCTGACTGACCAAAATCCGACAATAGAGCCAGATGCAGAAATTGAAGGCAGCCCCGGTGCAGAACAAGGGGGAAATTTTTCTGCTGGATCAGGAAATGGTGCTGGGCATTCAGAGGCACCTCATTCCCCACATACTCCAGGAACAACCACTGCACAAGGAATTGTTTATGCAACACCACCAGATCAACTATCTGAAGAAACCTATGGAGGGCCACTCAGATTCAGAAAACTGGATGATCTCTTAGACTCTACTGAAGAGGTACAAGACTTTGAGTACAGTGGTGTGTGCTTACTTGCTGCAGATGAACCAACTGGGGTAGAAGAAGCACTAGATAATGAATGCTGGGTTGAGGCTATGAATGCTGAAATGGAATGAATTCATGAGAACAACACTTGGCAGTTGTGTGATCTGCCAAATGGTCACAAGGCAATAGGTTTGAAATGGGTCTTTAAAGTTAAGTGGGATCCCGAGGGCAACATAATCAAGCACAAGGCAAGACTTGTAGCAAAGGGATATGCTCAGAAGTTTGGGGTGGATTATGAGGAAGTATTTGCTCCTGTAGCTAGACTTGAAACTGTCAGACTTATGATAGCATTGGCTGCTACTGGAAAATGGCAGGTACACCACATGGATGTTAAATCTACTTTTCTCAATGGTGAGCTGCAGGAGGAAGTATATGTGCAACAACCACCAGGGTTTCAGAGTACAAGGCATCCAAGAAAAGTCCTTAAACTGTCAAAGGCACTCTATGGCCTGAAGCAGGCACCTAGGGCCTGGAATGCTAAATTGGACCAGGAACTTGTTAAGTTGGGGTTCAAAAAAAGTGATGAGGAGCATGCAATGTACATGAGGGGTAGTGGAAACTCTCTGCTACTCATAGCCGTGTATGTTGATGATCTCATCATCTGTGGACCTGACAACAGTAAGATACAAGAGTTTAAACAGCAGATGAGCAACACATTTAACATGAGTGACTTGGGGCTGTTGAGTTACTACCTGGGCATGGAAGTGAAACAGAAACCTAGTGAAATAATCATCTGTCAGAGAGCATATGCTGAAAAAATTGTGGAGCAGTGTGGCTTGACTGGTTGCATCCCTGTTGATACACCAATGGAATAGAGTTGCAAACTAGTACCTGGGAAACCCGAATTGGTGAAGGATGCTACCAAATTCAGAAGTCTAGTTGGCAGCTTAAGATATTTGGTGAACACCAGGCCTGATATTGCCTACTCTGTAGGTCTTGTCAGTAGATTCATGGAGACACCTTCTACTGAACATTGGGCTGCTCTGAAGAGAATTGTAAGGTATGTTGCAGGCACTTCTGGCTATGGATGCACATACACAAATAGATCTGTTGTAAACCTGAAACTGCTGGGGTACTCAGTGATCATGCCGGTGACTTGGAGACAAGGAAGAGCACCACAGGTGTTGTATTCTTCTTGAATGGAAACATAGTATCTTGGACTTCACAAAAGCAGAGAGTTGTAGCACTGTCTAGCTGTGAAGCTGAATATGTGGCTGCAGCTTCAGCGGCTTGTCAAGGAATCTGGCTCATGAGGCTTATCTCAGACTTGACAGGAGAAGGAATGCAGAGGTTCAAGCTACTGATGGACAGCAAATCAGCCATAGAGCTGAGCAAAAATCCAGTGTATCATGAGCGTAGCAAGCACATTGACACCCGTTATCACTTCATCAGGGAGTGTATCAGTGCCGGCAACGCTGAAGTGGATCACATCAGCACTGACAGACAACTTGCAGACATCCTGACGAAACCACTTGGGAGAATACGGTTCGTCGAGATGCGCCAGGAGTTAGGTGTCGGAGAAGTGCATGTCACGATTAAGGGGGTGTAATGTTGAACCTGTGTAATCATGTCAGTCGTGTTTAGGTGCATTAGGTAGTTCGTGTTTAGTTGGAACACCTTTGTAATTGCGTAGAATCAGGGCGGAATGGAGACTTGCACGTTCGCGCCCTGACCGCGTTCTGGTGGGGATAGATCTCCACCACGACTGGATCGCCGGGCATGTCACACGGGTGCCGGGAATAACAGCGCACCGTGCAGCGTCAAGTCGTGGCGGGATTTGTGGATCGCACCCCGGTTAAGAAAGAATCAATGCATCCGAAAAAGAGCTGCGCCATTGTAGTGAACTTGCTCTCTCTCTTGCTTGCTCTCGTGTTCCAGTGCGCCTGCTCTAGAACTCTCGCCGCCACGGTTACCACCTGCCGGGACCGTAGCGTTGCCGAGCTCCTCGTCGGAGGTCGGTTCCAACACTGCCGAAACTGCACATCGACGCGTCGGAGCTCCCGACCGCTGCCGTCGCGATGCGAGGAGGACGTGGTCGTGCAGTGCTGTGTGCAGTCCAAATCCAATTGGACATCCTGTTTATCTTAGCTTGTGGACATGCATATCTAAACTAATCCAATCCAACAAGGTCCAAAAGGAAAAAGTCCAATTGGATTTGGATTTTCCTAAATCCATTCCCACGTCTACCTAGGATGTATATGAACTTGGTCCCCTGCTATGGTGATCTTGGATTTTCAACTAAATGCCAAAAGGTTGTTTTCTCAATCATTTTGAAATGATGCTAATACTCTTGTTGTGACTGTTAGTGTCATTCTTTCAGCCTTAGATCATGGTTCGCTTTGGGACATGAGCAGAGTCTTTGCCTGCACCAAATTCTAAGCCACTCTAGTTTGATACTAAATCACTAGGTATTAGGTACATTTTGTATGCTAGAAGCAGAGTCAAGCATTCCTGGACAAATATCGGTTACCAAGCCCCACGGATGTTTAAAGTGATGAGATTTTCTCTAGGCGAAAACCCTACCAGCTACAGACCGGCCAACCACACGTATCACATATCTTGGGTTCTTATTCTGATAATTTATGGTCTCCATGTGGCATTCTTTCCCAATCTCTCATTACTACTCTCCTATTGTTGCGGAAATCTAGAGTTGAGTTGCAGAATGATGTTAAAAATGAGGGAGAGGGCATCTGTTTACAGTGTCAAGTTACTCGGAGAGGTAGATGAAGTTTTGTAAATAAGGGCTTCCTAGTAGAGAAATTGTCACACCTGTTTTTCCAAAGAAAACCAAGTGCAAACCTATATGCATGTCAGGATCAAGTTTCATGCATATAGTTGACATAAGTGAATAACAGAAACAATATCACTTAAGAAAAGCAAAGATTACCAGAGATTTACGCTTTATCCTGGAAACGAAGGCAGCAAACTTCACAGGCAGACGACTGGGGGTTGCATACGCCTAGCAACAACACCATCTTCAACAGCTTCACACATGTTCTCCTTCTGAGCAGTAGTTTAGCAAGGTTGGGTACAATTATGGTTGGTACTCAACAAGGCCACAAGAAATAACCAGAAAGCAATTTAAAGTCCATCATTAAGTATATTAATCATGTGAGGGTCCAGGCCGCTCTTGACCGTGAGCACGGCTAATCGATTAATTTTACACTCTGCAGAGGTTGTACACTTTCATCACAAGTCGCGTAAAAGTTCAGAAGAACTTTGAACCCAACCATGCGATGCTAGCTAGGCATCATACCACACTACCGAGGTGTAATTGCATAGGGATGCTACGACTCCTTTACAAAGATTCTCTAATGTGAAGCAACCCGTGAAGGTTCCGAGTCGTTGCAGAGTATAAAGTCCCCTATTAGGTACCGTGTCTTAGCCAAGCCCAACTCCCTACTAGAGCGAGTCTATACCCCACTGGCGCTCCTCCTTGCTCTTATCAGGTAAGGCCACCCCAACATCAAGGTTTCTAATTTTTCAGCCAAGGCAGAGCCATATGTTTTGTGGTTGCATTGTTTTCCTAGGTGGTCGCTCCATGTTCTAATTAATGCATAGTATTCTTGTAAATAAAGCATAGGTACAAGGATGGTTAGGGACACTTGCCTTTCTCCAACGAAAAGCTACTCTTACTGCTCTTCAGCTCTTGCTTTCTTGGAACTCTTTATCTTCAAAGCAAACGAACAATGATCTTCTACTCGAAGCAATCATCGGGAACAACCATACAAGGGAAACAAATAAATACAACTAAGAACAATGCACCAATCAAAAGAAAAGTATTAAAAGAGCGTGCTAAAAGATAGGCTCGATTCTATGGTTACGCAACGTTGAGAACGTAACTAAGGTTGAAGAGACAAAAGCTATCGAGGGATTTTTATCAAACAATAAGAGACTATGAGCTTGGTTTATTTTTAAATAGCAAAAGATATGTAAAGGATATTTCATAAAGAAAATACCCTAAGTTGGAATTAAAGCAAATTAAACTTTATTTATAAAACCGGTGTAAAGAACTAGTCCACTGTTATTTATAAAGATTCATATATAAGTTATACCAATTAAACATATAGCTTAGACAAGGATAAACTATATGAATCATCTAAACTTAAGTTTATGAATCGAGTAGATCACATTATTATTAAAAACATTATGGCATTGGCATTAATCAAATTAATATTTATTATAAAAGAAGATGTAAAAGCCTAATCAACTTTTAATTAGAAAAGTTAAGTAAATATTAATCAAATTAACATTTGGTTTATGAAAAACCGAGGTAAAGATCTAATTAGATTTTATTTACAAAAGCATATGGAGTAATCATTAATCAAATTAACATTGGTTATGAAAAACGGTGTATAGCACTGTATTGCTTTTATTTAGAAAAGGCATGTTTTAATATACATTAACAAAATTAATATCAAATTAATTTTCAGAAAACATGCATGATGAAAACTCACCACTAACGTGTATTTTATTTCATTATGAACCTAACATAACTTGAACGGATAGATACTATGGAGAAAACAAAGTGTAGGGACCTAGTTGAGATACCTATAGATTCCAGGGGCTATCATGAAAGATGTGCAAGACACATCAAATAGTTCTTGTGAAAAGGATGAACCTCGGGGTTAGATCTGTAAAAGGTCACTGGTTAGATCTATATGTGAAAGGTGGGATTTTATAGGGCGTTTCTGCAGATTGGTTAAGACACAAAAAGGAATCTATGGATTTTCAGAAAAGATAGGGACCTAATCGCAAAAGCGCCAGAGCTTTCTTCTACCTCCAGACAGGGCGGACGACGGCCCTGGGCACTGGCGTCGCTGGTGCTCCGGCGGCCTAGGGGCTCGGGTGACTTGCGCATGGGGTGGAGGAGAGGCAGGGGAGCACAGGGGGGTCCTCACCGGCGACGAACGGCAGCGGTAGCGGCCGGAATCGGAGCTGCGGCGAAGCTCGGGCGGCCGGCTCGGTGTAGTGCTAGGGCTCCTCCGGTGGCGCAGCAGGGACGGCATCCGGCGGCGGACGCACGGCTCGACGCCCTGGAGCTCCTAGGGTTCACGGCTTTCTCCAGCGTGCATAGGAGACGGCGAATCAGAACGGCGGCCGGCGGCGCTCTGCTCGGCGACTCCCGGTGGACGGCGCTGTGCGACGGCGAGGCGCGGGGCTGTGGTGCAAGACGACGATGGCACAGGGGCGCGTGAGCAGCCGGTGTTTTTTGGGCACGGGGCACGAGACCCAGGCGTGTGCGGCACAGACGCCGAGAGCGGTAGTGGCGGCATACTGTCCCGGTCTCCTGCGACGGCCATGGCCCAGATGGGCTTCGCCGGGCCGCGGCTGGGCCGGATTGGGTCGGGATGGGTCAGAGTAGGTTGGGTCGGGATGACGCACGGACGAGCATGGAGAGATCAAGGGGCTTTTCTGGACTTCCAGCCAGCCAATGTAAGCTGGGCCACGCTACACTTCTAGACCGCAGAGGAAATCTAAGGGGCGGAAACGGACATCGCGGACGGGCCGTCCGAGCGAGCTGGGCCGGCTGCTGTGGGCCAAAAGTGAAGGAAGGAAAGGGGGAAAGAAAAGGATTTCTTTTTATCTTCAGAAAATATTTTCGTGAAAAGAATAATCTAAAAATAGCTAGATAATTCATTAAAGCCATGAAAAATACTCTGAAAATCCCAAAAATTCCAGGAAAATTCCCAGAGCTAGATTGGAGCACGAGCAATCCAAATAAAATATCTGGAGCTTATGAAAAAGATTTCAAAGCCTTCTAATAAATAGAAATAGCTCAAGGAAAGTGAGAACAAATTCCAGAAAAATCTGAAAAATTCTCGGAAGGATTTGGTCAGCACCTAAACGCATTTTAAAAACTTTTGCACCCATGAAACACCAGATGTATCAGCATGTATGCAACACTCACATAACCATTTATTTACTTTAGAAAAACAAACAAAAGCTTTTTCTCATACTATATTGTTAGGGGGTGAGACCTAGACAGATCTGCAAGGGGGCTACCCAAGCAATTTGCAGGTTAATGGAGAGGATTGGAAACTAAGAGTGTAGGTGGTAGTCCACGTGGTGAACTCGGAACTAGGAGAGTATGGCAATGAACATGGGGAGACAAGGGTTTAGACTGGTTCTGGCCTCCGGAGAGCAAAACCCTACGTCCAGTTGTGGTGGTGGATTATGCGAGAAGGATGAAGATGTCCCCTTGAATGGAGTCCTTGGCCGCCTTGTATGGGGAGGACGGACTAGGGTTTCCATTCAAGGTCGGTGGACCCATATCTGGGTCGGTTACAATTGTGGGAAGCTATCTCCCGGATTACAATGAGTATCCCATGATACTCGGACCTACAAGCAGTGGCGCGCCGCGTCCTACTGTCTTGGCTTGCACGCCAAGTACTGCGGATCTTGATAAGGTCGCCCGGGGTCGTCGGAGTTGTGGATAAGGTCACTGGGCCCACTTGCAGGTCGGCGCGGCTTCTGGAAGGTCGGGTCCACTTGTCAGGGACCTCTGGGACCCTGGTCGGTGGGGACCCATGGGTACCCATGTCTCTCAAGCTCCTGATCGGCGTGTAGGCGTAGCGGCCGAGGTGAGGTCGTGTCAAAGATTGCCGAAGGTGCGTCACCGTTGAGGTCGTATAGGGTGCACGGGGATCCAAAAAAGAAGAAACCCTCCAATGCGCGCATGAAGACGAACATCGAGCTCCTGGAATGTGAAGCCAGAAGGTCGAAGTGAAGGCGAGACATCGACCTTGAAGAACCACCGACCTGACCTGGGTCAGGTAACATAAAGTAGCTTTTGCGACCTTCAGAGAGGTCGCCCACCCAACCGTAGGTAGGTCGAGCGGAGATGTGGTGGAAGAAGGCTTCTAGTAGGTCGATGCGACCAAGGGGAGATAGGGCGTCGCAAGACGCACTAGTAGTAGCCCCCGAGCAGTAAAGTGACCAGAATGGCCGGTTTGATGCTCCGAAGAAGAAGAAATAAACAACCGAACCTACAGCCTTCTGCTTGGAAAACAAAACCGTGCTCTGTCGGACCAATCCGCGTAGGACAAAACCTTTGGAATCTTGCAGAAAGCACCAGGTGCCAGATGCTGACATGACCTGAGTCATGGGCATACTGTACGGTCATGAGCCGGCTCCCAAGCGAAGCACAGGTTGCTATCACCCGCAAGAGACAAAAATGCTCCAGAATGCGGTCAGGTA
The DNA here is from genome assembly GCA_036936925.1 of Cenchrus fungigraminus. Taxonomy (NCBI): domain Eukaryota; kingdom Viridiplantae; phylum Streptophyta; class Magnoliopsida; order Poales; family Poaceae; genus Cenchrus; species Cenchrus fungigraminus. Next base: position 6,024,626 of record CM072775.1, on the reverse strand, counting down.
GGGGAAAGGCGCGCCAATGCCTCCCACGAGCGAACAGTAACCTCATGCTCCAAGCGAGTACAGTGACCTCAAGGATAAGGACGCCACGCAAGCCAAGTTGCGCATAAGATCAAAGGCCAAGTGCTTCGGGCATAAATAGGCACCCATATCTCAAAGCAAACCACCCAGACTTCGAAGGAGAGCCATGGCGAAGTTGTGTAGTAATATTTCCATGCCAGGGAGTTGCATCCGTCTGCCAGAGCATAGAGCTAGTGTCGTTCATGCTTGGAGCTAGAAGAATGCTTGCGAAGCAGGAAGAACTCGATCAGCCTCTTCTCCCGGGCCCACCAAGGAATCCAGGTGGAGCATGGAGCAGTACATGCATCACCGGGCCTTACATGCAAAGGCCTGGTGTGATGCTGGTGACCACGACGCTCCACCCGGCGAGGCTCGTGACGAAGCTGGTTCCATTTGGAATCTTGTGGTAAGCTCAGACTTGATGCTGGGTACCATAGGAAACCAGTTGGAGCTCGAGTAGAGGTGGCTGTGTGGCAGCTACCTCTACAGTGGTTGTAGAGGTCTTCAACCAGGTCCTGGAGCTAGGAGAAAACTTGTGACGCGCCTTATTAGTGCAGACTGCGTCGCAAACCTTATGTAGGGTAGCTCAGGGCCTTTAATGTCTTTGTATCATGTAATTTGGCTAAGGGCCAAACTCCTTGTAGCTTACGAAGCTTGTAAATGCACATTTATATGATAAATGCCAGAACCAAAGTAGATGTAGAGGTGTCCGGGCGGTAATGGTATGTCTACCAAGGTCCCAGCAGGGCTGCAGTAGCACGCCGACCTTCGGGAGGCCTTAAAAAGTGACATGTAACCCGTGTCGACCTGGGTTGACACGACCGTTGTGCAGCGACACAACGCAGGTCATCAACCTGAGGATCTTATGTCTAGACGACCTAGAAGGCAGTGGAGCCTCAGCAACCTCAAGGAGGAGCTGTAATAATGGCCAAGAGGCCGCCGACGAGTAGTAGAGCCATTAAGCGCGGAGCTGTCGGTGTAAACCCGTCGTTTAGGCTTTAGGCAACCTAGGAGGCAGCGAGGCCTAGGAGCCGTGGTGTGAACCCGCCATGTAGGCTGAGGCGACCTAGAAGGCACCGAGGCCTAGGAGCCGGGCCTTTCTCGACCTTGGAAAGGTGATGTGATAGACCAGAAGGTCGTCCCATGGTCAAGAGACCTTGAAGCAAATGTCAACTATAGTAGGGTATGGGGGCTTGAAGTAGGGCGTAACGAGTCTATGGACGCCAAGCCGTCGACCAGAGAGCCAACAGGCATAGATTCTCGTACGGCGCGAGCCGTTACTACCTGTGATCGTTAGGTCAAAAATTGCGTCGATCCTTGGAGACGTTGGGGCGCCGCGGCCCATAGCGCCGTTGCGGCCCAGTTATAAAAGGCCGAGTGAGGGGTCGGGGACCTCACTCGCTTCCATTTCCGTGCGGGCTTAGGGTTTCACTGCCGTCGCTTAGAGCCTTCCGCGCAAATCTGCCAGCGCCGCCGCGCTCAGTTCCGCCGCGCCGCACGCCACCGCATGCGCACAAAGGCCCTAGTGGTTTTTAGAGCTAGATCCACCAGCTTCGAAGAAGAGGAGATGGCACCCGAGCTTGCGCCGGTACCGGAGAGCATCTGGGAGCCCTCGACAGTGACCGAGGAGCAGCTCCTAGGTCTGGTTGAGCGGGGGCTACTGAAGCCCAAGGAGCAGGTGGGCTGGAGACCGGCCGCCGGCGAGGCCTTTCCCTACGAGGGGACCGAAGAGACGGTGGCCTTCATCGCGCATGTGGAGCGCGGATTCGGAGTCCCTATGGGCGACTTCTTCCGCAGGCTTCTCCACTACTATAGGATCGACCTGGTACACCTGGTCCCCAACACCATCACCACGATCTCCTCCTTCATCCACCTCTGTGAGGCGTACCTAGGGATACCGCCACACTTCAACCTGTGACGGTACTTCTTCGAGCTGAAGAAGACGGGGAAGAAGGAGGTTGTCGGGTGCATCAGCTTCATGCTTCGTCACCACATGAAGTTGGTGTACATCGAAATGTTGTTGCCGGATAACACCCAAGGTTAGAAGCAAGGGTGGTTCTACATCGACAACCCGAAGCCGACGCTGGCGACAAGGTCGGGGTTCGCGCTGGTCCCGGTGCCAGAGTGGAACCATCAGTTAACGTCGCGAGAGACGGACGCCATCAAGCCACTGCTGGAGGACCTGGAGTAGCTGAAGACAGGAGGTCTGACAGGTGTTGACATTTCTTAACGCAATCACCTAAGAACAGGTTTGGAACCCATCCTGGTAATAGCACCAGAAATGTTGATTGGTAAATCTTAACATTTATAGAGATCTGCAAGCGCACGGAAGTACCATTGTAGCATTTCCCCAAAGGAGTATTCCAAAGGGTATCGAATCCAAGGAAGGCATTGGCAGAATGACAAGATCAACTCTATTGTAATGAGTATAGATCATAGACGGAAACAAACCAGACACTCAAGTGCATGGGTAAAGATATGATAATGGGGTAGTGTGATCACACACACACTCACTCTCTCTCTAAAGGGTCCTAGGCATAGGAGGCGTCACACGAGTTAGTTCTAGGTTCTAATGTACTATACACATAAAGCTGGAAGGAATGAGTTAGATACCCTAGCATTGAAGAACATTGACTTGAGCACCCAGGTACCACGGAGAGATAACCTCCCGCGTTGCTTCTGCACAACTCCGGTTGTTATATTTTAGACTCCTACAGCTTATCCGAACGTGGGGGATTTCAGAGGACCAACAGCTGTCACTACCATGGCCTACCCCAAGACAAACCGTGGGATAAACTCATAAGTAAGGTAGCTACGCAACCCTAGCACCATGCTTACGATGTTAGCCGGACTTGACCAGCCCGGGCTATTGTGACCCAGGTCAAGCCACCAGATAAACCAGCCAATTACACCGAGTACCGTAGCTCAAGCACAGACTTCATACAACGCAATCATGTCATCTAATTAGATCAAACCAGGTTATGTACACAAATGGATTTGTTTTTTCCTATGTCTGTTCAACTGGATCAAAGGGTCATGTTCGCGAAGAACATGAGCCTCTAACTTATGCACAAACACTAGAAACATGTAAAAGTCACCCGTCAAGTGGATCGAAAGTCCTTGTTCCTCAAGAACAGGAGCCTCTAAATGATGAACAGGTTAAGAACACATGAACAAATCACTCATGCAAACTAACACAACTTTATATGAAATAGATAAATAACTGAAGTAGATCAAGGTCATACAAATGAAATAAGACAAAAGACAACTCATACCTAGATCCCAAAGTAGACTTGGAACCTGAATTAGAACTACTCTATCCTACCTCCTAGCCTTGAGACTAAAAGTGAGAGAGGTGTTGCAAGTGTGGATGTCTCATAAGTGAGCCCCCTCTCCTTCTATTTATAGGCCCGTGCACCGACGAAGAATGGAGGCAAACACCCCGGGGAAGGCGCCTAGGACCAATGGAGAGCCACCACATGGAAGCCCTAGAGTGGCGGCCTCAAGGTCGGTTCGGCCAACCCCTGGGGTCGGCCGACCCCTTGTGGGCCCCACTCGAGGTGTGCTTCCTCCTGGAGGCTGCCCTGTGGGTCTTTAGGTCGGTTCCCGGTGTCCACCCTGTTTTGGCACGGTTTGCATGCCTTTGTGGGCCCATGGATCCATGTGATGTCCACGTGTCACACTCTGATTCATCGGGGGTTGCTTCACTTGGATTGCTTGCATGGCATGCATGCATGGCTCCCTCGTTGGTAGGTTTGCATGCATGGCATCCTTGTTGGCAGCCCACCTAGGATGAGGTGATGTGGCATGGACCCTAGAAGGTGAGTTTGGCACTCTTTTCTTGCTTATTTTCCTGCAATCAAATAATCTCCAAGGACAAGTGGTACTACATTATTCTTAACTAAATACGTGTAAGAAATGCCTTATGCTCCTTTATTCATGAGTATATTGACGGCTAAAGTAGGTACTTAACAGCCGTCAACAACAGGCGGTGCGGTGGCCATCAGCTTCAGCTGGAGGATCCTGCAACCGATCCAAGATCGGGTGCATCCGGCCTAAGAGTACTGGGGTCAAGCCAACCCTACCCGTGTGGTGCAGCGCAAGGTCTCCAAGGAGGAGATGGTGGCACGAGTGAAGGAGCGGTTCGCTGGGCAGATCCGGAACCTAACGTGCCCCAAGGCACTGTGCCTGAAGCGCCCCACCGAAGCTGTAACTAACTTATTATCAATTCGACCATGATTTGTTGCTTTCGGATGTGTTTGCTGATCTATGACGAAGGTCGCCTGATGCAGGGTCGCGAGGGTGTGTACTAGAGCCCAGCGCCCCTCCCTGACGAGGGTGAACGAAGCTTCAAGGTCCAGGCTGCGGAGGACATCCAGGTACCCCCGCAGCAGTACATCGACGACTAGCTCTCCAACTCGTCGGTGGGAGGTAGTGATGACGAAGATCCTTCCGCCGGAGGTTCTACGCCCGTGGCCCGGCACATGCGGCAGGTCGCCGGGAAGATGGCGTCTTCCAAGGCAGCCAAAGTGGTCGCCACCACCCAAGTGGCGGAGAAGAAGAAGATAAAGAGGAAGGATACTACCGCGTCGTTGGAGACGGCGACTGTCAGTGCCGAGGTCGGGACCGGCGTTGGCGAAGATGATGATGCAGGGTCGTGTGACACTGGCGCAAGGTCGGGAGCCACGCCGACCGTGCAGGAAGAAGACACCCCCCTTGGGGTTGTTGATGAACAGCACCCGAAGCCAAGTGCTGAAGGAGTGAGCGACCAAGGGTCGCAGAAGAGGCCGAGGTGGGTTCTGCCCAGGCCAATAAAGCTTGGGTTGAAGCTCGGTGGTAGGTATGTCACCGAACATGATCTTGTCTGATCGACCCTGTGGGTTCTGTGTATGTCGCTGCTGACAAAATCTGCTTTTTGGACAGGGGGACCCCTGCTACGTCGGATAGCGGCAAGAATGTCTCATGCCAGGAGGCCTTTGGGCATATGGTGGAGAAGGCGCTAGTGGGACAGTCACCGGCAACATCAGCCTGGGATGTCTCAAGCCGGGCCCCAGGGACCATGGAGATGACAACATCGGCAGCGCCTAAGGTCACTGTTGATAGTGCTAAAAAGGGCAAATGTCTTCAACAAGTGGACCAGCCCGAGTCGGACCCGCCGCAGACGCAGGAGACGGAAGCTGGAGGAGGGAGCGGGCCTGGCGACAACGACAGGTGCCTCTACTCTGGTACCCCGTGGGAAGATGACATCCTTGCTGACGGTCGGGATCTTGACGAGTTCAGGGAGGCGCAGCAAACGATTGGGAGGACCCTCATTATAAGTTTCGCTTTTTGCCCAGGGGCTGGATCTTCAATTTTTCTGATAGCTTGGTCTGGCAACCTTTGACATTGTGTTTATGCAGTCGCTCGCCGCACGGGCACAGGGTAGGGCGAACCTGCTGAAGGAAGGCGCCAAGCTTCACGTAGAGGCCACCGTGGCCCGGGAGGCTGTGCTGAAGGCCAAGGTCGAGGCCGTAGAGGAAATCCGACGCCTCAAGGACAAGATGGTCCTGAAGGATAGGGTGATGGCCGCCTTGAAGGAGGAGCTCAAAGCCGCCAATGTGAAGGCGAAGGATGTTGAAGACGAACTCATGATCGTCACGGTAGGTACATCTGGATATACCCCCGACCTTGATTTCTGAAGTTTTTGGCGTTTTGCCGACCATGATCTTGTTGATTGCAGAGGCCAAGAAGAAAGAGGCCGTCTTGAAAAAGGAGCTCAAGGAGTCCAAGGACCAGGTGAAGACCCTCAAAGAGAAGACCAAAGAGGTCGAAGCCAGTGAGTATTACTATACCCGGAAGGCTGCATATGAATTTGGTGTACGCTGGGACCTGGAGGTCGACCTTTCCCGGGCGATACAAACTCTTATTGACCATCAAGAGATGACTGCAGATCTTTAGAAGGAGCTGGCCGACCTCAAGGAGGCCGCTGAGTACCTTGTGGACGTCTATGTCCCCAAGGTCTAAGGTGGGCCACAAGAGCTCATGGCTCGACTGGAGGAGGCAGAAGGTCGAATGAAGATCCTGCTGATGGACAACGGCAAGCTCACCGCGGCTGCAGCACTGGCCACCGTGAAGCATCACGAGCTGACGTTCGACCTTCAGAAGGTCACAGAAAAGGTCAACCTGGCACCACTGGTGGGTGCTGAAGATGTCCAGGTCGTCGCGGAGGAGATCGTCAAGAAGCTAGAGCTCTGAAATTGTAACTTAGAATGTAGCAAACTTTTAGTGCAAATAGGTCATAGACCCTTTTGATGTAAGAAAAACCTTGCATGAATGGAAAGGTCATGTTGAATTAACGACTGTGATCCCTTATTTGGCTTAGATACTTATTATAAGAATGCAAAAGTAATGAAGCTGCAAAACCCTTTCCCCCCGCTAACCCAACTCAGTGGAGGAACGGCTTACTGACTACACGGCTCAGCGTGGAGGCTTACATGCAGCCAGCGCGTGGAGGGGGGCCTTGGACCCAAGGTCTCGCAATCACATGACTTAAGAACACTTATAAAAGGTATAAAAGTTGTAGTAAGGTAAACACTTGCAAAAAGGAAAGGTAAACCCCCAGGTCATACAACCCTTAGGTTGGCAAAGCCAAGCCCCGAGCGTGACGGGCCTGGCTTAACACCAAGCCCATGAGCGCATCTGGTCCGGCTTTAAACCAAGCCCCCGAGCGTGTCGAGGGGGAGGGGTGAACAGAAAGTAAATAGAGGCCTAAAAACTAGGTCGATAGGAAAACTACCAAAAAGGAATCTTTATATTTATTGATTATGAATTACAAAGGATAGAGTACATAGCTTTTTATTGCGATATAAGGCTCCTAAGGATAGAAGTGACATAAGTGCTCGATGTTCCAGGGGTTCAGGATGCCCTGGCCATCGGCCCATTGGAGGCGATAGGTCGCCGGTCCAATGACCTCCTTAACTATGAAAGGGCCTTCCCAAGGTGTAGAGAGCTTGTGCATGTCCTTGGTGTTCTGGATCCGCTGCAGGACTAGGTCGCCAACATTGAAGGAACGTTCCCGCATGTTGCTTTCGTCGTAGCGACATAGCTGCTGCTCGTGGTGGGTGTGGCGCATGAGCGCGGCCACACGATGCTCTTCGTGGCTGTCGAGGTCGAGCCTACGTGTTTGCTCCGCTTCACCCTCGTTGAAGTGTTGTATGCGGGGAGCCCCGAAGGCGACATCGGTGGGAAGGATGGCCTCTGACCCGTAGGCCAGGAAGAAGGGAGAGTACCCTGTAGCCGAGCTGACCTGAGTCCGGAGACCCCAGATGACGTGAGGGAGCGCTGCGAGCCACCTGGTTGCGTACGGCGATGAGCCATCGAAGATGCGGTCCTTGACGGCCTGTAGTACCATGCCATTAGCCCGCTCGACCTGGCCGTTGCACCGTGGTTGCGCTACCGAGGAGTAGTATACGTCGATCAGGTTGTCTTGACAGAAGTCCCAGAAGTCAGCTCCTGTGAAGTCCGTGCCAAGGTCGGTGACAATCCTGTTGGGGGCCGCGAAGTGATGGGTGATCTCCTCGATGAACTTGGCCACCTCTTTTGACGTGACGCTGGACACGGGCCTGACCTCGATCCACTTGGTGAACTTGTCCACCACCATGATGATGTGCTTGTACCCGCCAGGGCCGATCTTGAAAGGTCCCACGGAGTCGAGGCCCCATACTGCAAAGGGTCAGGATGGAGGGATGGTCCTTAGGGCCTGAGCCGGCACGTGCTGCTGCTTGGCGAAGAATTGGCACCCCTTGCATCGCCGGACAAGGTCCTGTGTGTCAGCCATGGCGGTAGGCCAGTAGAAGCCAGACCTAAAGACTTTGCCCACCAGGTTGGCAGAGGCGGCGTGGTTGTCGCATTCGCCACTATGGATTTCCTCTAAGAGCTTGAGTCCCTCAGATCGCAGGATGCACTTCATCAATACCCCGTTGGAGGCGGACCTCTGATAGAGCTCTACTCCAACGACGACGTAGTTGGCACTATGGCTTGTGAACTTTTCGCGCTCTGCCTTCTCCTCAGGTACTCGATGTTCGAGGATGAAAGCGAGGAAGTTGAGGCACCAGTCATCCTCTGCCTCGGTCATGAGGACATCGCGACCTCCAGGTGGGGTCGCTGAATCATCTGGTGACTCTAGGTCGGGGAGAAGCTTGATAGTCAGCTTGCGTAGGTCTTGTACGAATACGCCGGCCAGGACCAGCGCACGCTTGGAGCCGAGCATGGAGAGGACATCGGCTGCAACGTTGTTGTTACGACAAACGTGATGGAACTCGAGTCCCTTGAAGTGACCCTCGAGGATGCGCACCTCGACGCAGTAAGCATCCATTGTATCCTTCCTGCCTTCAGAGTCCTTGCTGACTTGGTCGATGATGACCTTGGAGTCGCCATACACTATGAGGCGCTTGATCCCTAGGGAGATAGCGATGCGTAGCCCGTGAATGAGAGCTTTGTATTCGGCGCCATTGTTTGACGCCTTGCAGTGGATCTGCAGGATGTATTTCATGTGATCGCCCTGGGGGGAGATGAACAGTACGCCTGCGCCGGCCCCCGCGAGGTTTAGAGAACCATCGTAGTACATCTTCTAATGCTCAGGTCATTCCGAAGGTGGAGGCTGCCGGATCTCTGTCCAATTCGAAATGAAGTCCACGATGACCTGAGATTTGACTGTCTGTCGGGGCAGAACTCTAGGTCGAACTCGCCTAGCTCGATGGACCACTTGACGATGTGTCCGGTGGTGTCGCGGCTGCGCAGGATCTCGCCAAGGGGGAAGGCCGAGACGACCTTGATCTTGTGCGACTGGAAGTAGTGCCGAAGCTTGCGCGAGGTGATGAGGAGGGCGTATAACATTTTCTGCAGCTGGGTGTACCTGGTCTTGCTGTCCGATAGGACCTCGCTGACGTAGTAGATAGGTCGCTGGACAGGGTAGGGTCTACCCTCTTTAGGTCGCTCTGCCACCAGGACCGAGCTGACCACCAAGGTGGTCGCAAAGATGTAGAGTAGTAGTGTTTCCTTTGGTGCTGGGGGCACCATCAGCGGGGGTGACGTAACGAAGGTCTTGAGTTCCTCCAAGGCCTGGTCGGCCTCTTTTGTCCAGACGAACTTGTCCGCCTTATTTAGCAGCTTGAAGAAGGGCAGACCTTTCTCTCCAAGTTTGCTAATGAATCGTCCTAGGGCCGCCATCATGCCGGTGAGCTTCATGACGTCCTTCTTCCCAGTAGGTTGCTTCATCCTGCGGATGGCATCCACCTTAGTGGGGTTCGCCTCGATGCCCCGGTTGCTGACCATGAAGCCCAGGAGCTTGCCGGACGGGACACCGAAGTCACACTTTTATGGATTCAACTTCCAGCGATAGCGGCGGAGGTTGGCGAAGGTCTCTGCGAGGTCAGCTATGAGCTTATCCTCTTGGGTGGTCTTGATGACCACGTCGTCGACGTTGGCTTCTATGTTTTTGCCGATCTGGCGCTCCAGACACTTCTGGATGGCCTTCTAGTAAGTCGCTCCAGCGTTCTTGAGGCCAAAGGTCATGGTCGTGTAGCAGTAGATGCCATGTGGTGTTATGAACGCCATCTTATCTTGGTCGGAGACCTTCAGGGCTATCTGGTGATACCCTGAGTAGCAGTCGAGAAAGCATAGGAGGACACTTTCGGTCGTGGAGTCCACGACCTGGTCAATGCGCGGAAGAGGGAAGGGGTCTTTAGGGCAGTGCCTGTTGAGATCGGTGTAGTCGATACACATTCTCCATTGACTAGTTTTCTTGGGTACAAGCACCGGGTTGGCGAGCCAAACCGGATTTTTACACTCTCGGATAAATCCGGCAGCTAGGAGCTTTATTATTTCTACCCTAATGATGTCCTTGCGATCTTTCGCAAAGCGGCGAAGCTTCTGCTTGACAGGCTTGGCCGTCTTGCTTACATCCAAGGAGTGCTCAGCCAGCTCCCTGGGAACACCCGGCATATCTGATGGACTCCATGCGAATATATCCGTGTTATCCCGGAGGAAACTGGTGAGCGCGAGTTCCTATTTCTTATCGAGGCTGTCGCCGACCACCACCGTCTTCTCTGTGTCGGCGAGGCCGATGCAGACCTTCTTCGTGGAGGGCGCAGCATCCAGGGCGGTGTCGGTGCGCTTCTACTCCGGGATGGCTAGGTCGCTCAGAGCGACCTTCTTGGCCTCAGCGACCAAGATTGTGGCGGCATCGACGCAGGTAGAGGTCGCAGCGATGTCGAGGGCCTCAGAGTCGCACTTGAAGGAGATGATGAGGTCTCCTAGGACGGAGAGGACCCCATTTGGAGCAGGCATCTTCAACACCAAGTAGGTGTAGTGCGGGAAGGCTATGAACCTGGCCAGCATTGGGCGACCTAGGATCGCATGGTAGGAGGACTTGAAGTTGGCGACCTCAAAGTTGAGGTACTCCTTGCAGAAGTTGGCCTCAGTGCCGAAGGTGACGGGGAGGGAGACCCGACCTAGGGGGTAGGCCGCCTAGGGAGACCCGACCTGGGATGATGCCATAGAAGGGCTCGTCGCACTACGTGAGCTTGTCGAAGTCGAAGTTCATGTTCTTGAGAGTCTCAACGAAGATGATGTTAAGCCTGCTCCCCCCATCAATGAGAGTCTGGGGGAGTAGGGCCCAGTCCACCGTGGGCTCGACGACGAGTGGGTGGGACCCAGGATTTGGGATGTGGACCCAGTGATCAGCTCTGGAGAACGTGATCGCCTGCTCAGACCAACGCAAAGGCGCAAGTGGCTGGGTGTGGACGAGGTGGACCTCGCGCTTATCCTTGCGTTAGCGTCTCCTGCTGACGTGGGACTTGAGGCCCCCAAAGATCATGTTGATCGTGCGAGTCGCAGCCTGGAAGGGCGCGTTGGGGTTGCCTGCTGGAGATGGGGTTGGTAGGTTGCCCTCATCGCGGCGAGCTTCTGGAGGTGGGTCGCTACGACGGATGTCACGGTGATCGTCATGTCGGTCGTCGCGGGGGTCCCGGTTGTTGCGGTCGTCGCGCCGGTCCCGTTGGTCGTCACGGTGGTAGTTGTTGTTGTAGCGGCGGTTGTCGCGGCGGCCGCCGTCGCTCCTGGGGCGCTTGGGGTCTACGGGGGTGCTGAAGGCCTTCTTGAACTGGGAGCACTCGCGGAGAGTGTGAGTTGATCCCTCGTGGAACCCGCAAAGGCTGTCGAGCGTTGCGTCGAACTCCTCCTGGTGGAAGGTCGAAGCTCGATGTCCTTCAGCTGCTAGGACCTCGGAAGATCGCTTGCGGAGCTTGGACGCGGAGTCCGCTACTGTACCAGATGTGCCGACAGCATCGGCGTCGAACTGGTTCACCATTGCCTCTTCCGTGTCCATGAGCTTGTTGATGACGTCCATGAGGCCCTTGACGATGGTGGTGCCAGTTTCGTGGATCTTCTCAAAGAGCTTGCGATCTTTGATGCCCTTCTTGTAGCTTTCGACGATCTGGTCATCCCTGACTCCGATGCACTCGTTGCGGTTCTCGAAGAATCAGTTGTTGTAGTCGCGGAGCTGCTCCTTGGGCTTCATGACGACTCTCCCGAGGTTGAAGGCATTTCCAGGGTGATCATAGGTCGCCTGGAAGTTAGAGGTGAAGGCCTGGGACAGGTCGACCCAGGACTTGATGCTGCCTGGCTCGAGGCTGTTGAGCCATAATGAGGGGGCCTTGCCCATGACCAACGGGAAGTAGGCCACCATGTGGTCGAAGCTGCCGCCAACCGTCTTGACGGTGACGTAGTAGGTCGACAGCCAGATGTTGGGGTCGGAACGCCCATTGTACTTCTTGATGTTGGGCTTGAAGTTCTCGGGGTAGTCCACCATCCTGAGACGGGGAGCCAGTGCCGGGAAGGCGGTAACAGCTAGGTCATCACCGGTGCCTCTGGCTGGAGCAGCTTCTCTGGGTGCAGAGTGGACGTTGCACTCCGGGATGACGACCTGGGAGCGTGGCTGCCGATCTCGGTTGCCCTGGGCGACCTCCGGGTTGCCGTGTTCGGCGTCATACACAATACGTCGCCGGTTCTCGATGTCGTGGCGGTCGTGCTGCTCGCGCTCCATGATGCGGTGGACGGCACCAGGGGGGTCGTACTCCGCGCGATTACGTAGCTCGCGCTCCTTGCGCTCACGGTGGTGCTGGTCGACATAGCCGCGCACATCACGGGTGCGCCTGTTGGCGTCGAGGTTGGCGCAAAGGTCGCGGGCATTGACAGCGGCAGGCTGCTCCGGGTTGTGCTGAGCGACCTCCTCCCGGATGGGGGAAAGGTGGGAGCGCTGAGGTCGATGGGATCGACTGCGTGAGTGACGCATTGATGAAGACGTAGCGGCCTTAGAGGCCGCACTCTTTTCCTCCACCAAGGCATTGGCGATCCGGAGGTACGCGATGGCCTACTCAGCTTTGGGTGTCAACGGAGCTTGCTGGAGTCTCGTGATGGTAGCGCCCAAGTTGGTCTGGGGGCTGTTGAACGTCGGGATCCCCTCTTCCTCGAACTCCACGCATAGGTCCCGAGCGCAGGGGAGGACTGCACGGTGCTGTTCGTCCGCACACCGCTGTGCACGCAGGGCGTTGCCTTGGATGCGGGCCGCCTCCTCGGAGTTGGCCGCGCGCGTGACGAGGTGGCTTATTCTCGGAGACCACGAGCACTTGGGGGAAGACGATGTCCGAGTCGTTGGGGGAGACGCGAACCCGGACCTTCTGGAACTCACCACAGTCCGGGGACTGGGTAGGTCGTGTAGCATGACGAGGGTGCTCTTGATCGATCTTCTTCCACAGGCAGCATCCGCGGAGAGTGTGCCTCGCACCCTTATGGTAGGTGCAAGGTATGTCAAGTGGGTCGCGCCGGGCGCGAGGTGCAGGCCTTAGGTCGCCAGATGGCCTCCGACCAGATTGGATCTGGGAGGGTGTGGAAAGCTGACTGAGGCGAAGGCCAGGCGCAGACTGCAAGCCGAAGGGGAAGGTATCGTGGCGTAGCACCGTCTGTGCCGAGCGTTGAGCTCGCTCGCAGATCTCCAAGGTCTCCTTCATCGTACCGATGACGTGCTCCATCCCCTGAACAAGGTCATAGGGTCTGGGCGGGTGGGTCTCCGATACTAGATCGGAAACGGGGGTGGCGACGGGCACCATCACGACCTGCTTTGTGGTCGCTGGAGGAGCTGCGGCCGCCGGAACAGGAGAGGTCGCCGTGAAGGATCCAAAGCAGATCTCCACAGGGTTGGCGAGGATGGCCACCATGCTGCACAGCGAGTTCTCGATCGCCCCCACCCTGGCGCGCCAACTGTCAGGGGGTGAGACCTGGACAGATCTGCAAGGGGGCTACCCAAGCAGTTTAAAGGTTAATGGAGAGGATCGGAACCTCAGAGCGTAGGTGGTAGTCCACGTGGTGAACTCGGAACTATGCGAGTATGGCGATGAACACGGGAGACAAGGGTTTAGACTAGTTCAGGCCTCCGGAGAGCAAAACCCTACGTCCAGTTGTGGTGGTGGATTATGCGAGAAGGATGAAGATGTCCCCTTGAATGGTGTCCTTAGCCACCTTATATGGGGAGGACAGACTAGGGTTTCCATTCAAGGTCGGTGGACCCATATCTGGGTCGGTTACAATTTTGGGAAGCTATCTCCCGGATTACAAGGAGTATCCCGTGATACTCGGACCTATAAGCAGCGGCGCGCCGCGTCCTACTGCCTTGGCTTGCATGCCAAGTACTGCGGATCTTCTGGGATCTTGATAAGGTCACCCGGGGTCATCGGAGTTGTGGATAAGGTCGCTGGGCCCACTTGCAGGTCGGCAGGGCTTCTGGAAGGTCGGGTCCACTTGTCAAGGACCTCTGGGACCCTGGCCGGTGGGGACCCATGGGTACCCATGTCTCTCATATATTTCCTATAAAGAAAATAAACGTTAGAAAATTTTAAAATTGAGTGAAAATCGTTGCTTAATTATTCTTTCTATTCACATCCTGAAATTAGAAATTTCAGGGTGTGACAGAAATTCCTTGGACTTTGCCACTTCCTCAAGAGCCTTAATAGGCCACTTTTGGAGAAGTATGCATAAAACATTTTCATTTACTTGAGATCCTTATTGAGAACATCGTGACAATGGTCTTTACGCATGTCAACAAAGGACAGTTGCACAATAATCATGGGTACAAGTTGGCACTTGTCGACAGGGCAACTGGGTTGTCGATATGTGCTAACTGCTTCTTGATTGAGTACATGGATATGAGATGGACAAGTTCTCTGCTGCTGTCAGCTTTCTTAAAGCTGATACCCTCACAGTTGCCATTTCAAACACTACTACAGAAAATGTCTTTAGCAGCGGGCGAAATGGCATTTCTAGGTGCGGGCGGCAAACCCGCTCCTAGCTGTCGCTTTTAGAAATAGCGATTGCTAGGAGCGGGTAAACGAACCGCACCTACAAATGCCATTTCCAGGTGCGGACGACAATGTCATCCGCACCTGGAAAACACATTTTCAGGTGCGGACGACAAGGTCATCCGCACCTGGAAATGTGTTTTCCAGGTGCGGATGACCTTGTCGTCCGCACCTGAAAATGTGTTTTCTAGGTGCGGATGACATTGTCGTCCGCACCTGGAAATTGATTTCCAGCTGCTTTGAAATTCAAATTTTGAATGTTTGAAATTCCCACCAAAATTTGGAATGTTTGAAATTCAAATTTTATGAAAGCGACATGAGATCTAAAGTAAGCATAAGCACAATAATATGAAAAGAAATTCATATACATATCGATCTATATCATTACATCCCATTGACAATAAGGTTTTTTCCACTGACAAAGTTTAGACATCACATCATGGCTCGCGGTATTCTTGACTCTCCCACTCACGTAGGCTAGCAAATTTGTCTTCTTTCGCTAATACATGTTCAGGGTGATAATATTGGCCCCTAGGATTCATCACTTCATGCATAAGGTAACGGCAGAAATCTGCAGTTACTTTGAGAAGGTGTCTCTCATGGAGTGTTACATCACGAGGTCCGATGTCAATCTACAATACACAAACAATATAACAATTGTTAGATCATGCAAAACACATATGTATAGTGTATATACATCCTGAGACATGAAAGGTAGTAGGTCCTTACTCGTTCAGGATCACCCTTATATCTCCTAAGACACCTCATCATTTCCATCAGGTAAAACCCGTAGTATACACTGCCAGGTGGTTGCTTGTGGCATGGAAAGTTTGTGCGAATATTCATTTTTTCTGGGTAGGCAGGATTAAATTTCCCTCCTTTCTTAATGTAGTGTTGGTAAGCCCTGTTTAGAAAAAAACATAGAAGTTATTAGTTGCCAATCGATGTTTAGAATATAAGTCTGACAACAGAAATACACTAACTTTTGAAGGATATCTATGAATTCCTTGTACATGTCTCTACGCCAATCCAGTGAGTCAAATACTACCACCCGTCCCAACTTGGGGTCTATAAGAAATAAAATCCAGTGATTCTTGCATACATGTTATATAGAATTTTTAATCTTTTGAGGCATTGATGAGAAATTTTACATATATATTTTTATAAGTGGTAGAAATGTAAACTAACCCGATGTGGTAGGGCGCCCATATGTAATCTCTATCTTGCCACTTCAAGAACATATGTGTCATGTAGGATGGAAGACGCTTCATAGCGTTTATATGTCCAATTCTTCGCTTCTTGTTTCTTTCCGTAGTTGTCTTCAAATCTTTTAGTTCATCATGATTGTCTTCCCACCAGGTGGGGTGCATATGCCTCTCTTCAGCAATAACAAAAGGATCCAAAAATCCAATTTTCTCCTTTGAAAGATGCATTTCTTGTTCTTGCATCCTATACAGCAAAGCTCAGATAATTAGTTATGCAAACTGTAAGCCTTACACACACACACAAGATATTAGCATGGATATGAGACACTTACATGCACCACAATCTGATGACTTGTACATCTATTATTTGTAGGTGGAACAAATCATGGAGTTCATGAAAATCTAAGTTGATTTCTTTTGCTTGTGGAAGAAGTGTAGGTCCGAACACATCCAATGGGTATCGTGCCTGGAGGCCTCTGAGCCCAAGAGAACAAGCCCTCATATACCAAGCATGCATCCGTCTCATCTCCCATGGAACTTCTGCGAGTGCCCAGTCGGGTAATAATGGCATACCCCATTCATATCTTAAAGGGCAACTACCAGGTATGTCCGGTATTTCATCGACTCCAATAGTCTTCTCGAAGTTTGTGTCAGTGCGGGGTACCGAATATCCTGGTCGTTGGATCATTGGCATATTGACAGACGGTGTGGTCGTCGTGTCCTGTTGCTTCTTCTTTGATTTGGTATTACAATTATGCCACCGTGCAGCGATTTCTGATCCTTCCGGATCCTTCGCATAAGCCCGTATCATTCTAGGCACCATTTGTCCTTGTGATGCCTCTTTTCCTACAGATCCCGAAGCTGCTCGTGGTGTGGGCATACGAGGTGGAGAATCTTGAGCAGCTGGTGTGGACAAACGTCGCGGAGATCTTTCAGGAGGTGGTGTGGGCACATGCTGCGGAGATCTTTCAGGAGGTGGGGTGGACACACGTTGTGGATATCTTTTAGGTGGTGGTGTGGGCATAAGAGGTGGGGATCCTTGTATGGCTGGTGGTGTGGAAACACGTTGTGGAGGAGATGGTGGTGCACTTGCCAACGGTTGCTCCATAGATTGCAGATGCTGTGTTGGAGGCAGAATGATATCTCGTTTATGCCACAATATTGTACTGTTGAGGCTTTGACCGAGAACACAGATACCCTCTGCTGTTGGTATGTCTATGTCATGATCTTTAAAGTTTGGATTAACTTAAAGCACTTGTACGCGTGCATAATGATGTGGGATTTCTTTACCGTCAAACAATCCACCACCGGGAATCACAAGTCCCGAGGCAACCTGCTTTGTCTTGCCCGCTCTGCCAACCGGAATGTGCAATGTGCAAGGAGTAGTGATGCATATTGAATCAACTGGGTATGGTTGTGCCGTCGTGGAGGCAACACTGCTTGGAGAGAATGGTGAATTATTATCTCCTTGAGATAATTGCAACGGAGCGAATGGTGTACCGCTTGCTTGCTGCATATGAACCGCCGCATTAAAATAAGTCTGAAATTTGTCCATAAAAACTTTCTCTGCTGCCGCTTGGAGATCCTCCTTGAAACGGCAGTGGCTCCTGTAGGTAGCTCTATCCCTCTCAAACCCATCCCTGATGCTCAACTTTGAGGAAACCGCTCTAACGTGACCCCCATGCTCTCTCGTCCCAAGGGCTGTACTTAGGACGTCTCTATCCCTGTTGGCTACAAAGTCTCCTTTCCTCTGAGCCTCGGAAAGGTTCGTTATCTTTTCACACACCACATTGGTTGCTTCCTTTGCAAAATGAAGTTTACCATCAATAATTTCAGGCTCCCTCGCTAGGAGCCACTGATAGCCACGCTCATCTAAGCCTTCAAAAGGGTCGGGTTGTCCGGTAGCTAATAATGCATCCCTAGTCCGCCACCACTTTTCCTGCTTCCCTAGGTACCCACCCAGTCCGAGACGAGGTCTATGTACGTTTCTCTGCGAAAGTTCACTCTATCTCTGGCTCAGGGCTAAAGCTTCTGGAGTAGTCTTTTGCCTGACAAACTCGTTCCATTGGGCTTCGGTGACCATTCCATGTCTTTTTTACTTCATCATATGTTGCACCCTTCTTAACAAAGTCCCTATTCAACTCACCCTTCCATCGGCGGAAACTTTCGCCGAGTGCCTTCCTAGTATAATGACGTATCTTTTCTCTGGTTGTTTTGGACTGAGGCAGCAGAAAAGTTTGCTTCAACTTGGCCCACATTTCGCCCTTTAGCCCCTCAGGAACTTGGAACCAATCAAGGATGGTTGGATCCACGGCATACTCTGTTCGTATTAATGCTCCTATGGCATTCCGGAACTTCGTACGAACCAAAGGAGGATCCACGGGCTCTCCGGATGGGCTAATACCCTCGACTGACCACTGGCCTTTGGGGTATTTGTTTCTTCCTCGTTCACCTCGCTTTCTTTTATCTTGACTCTCAGAGGTCGTCGTCATCACAATTTGAGGACCTGAGGTGCCACAATCTTCAATTTCTTCTTCTGGGGGGGTACGAGGTCGGCGGCGCCGCTTCCTCGTGCTAGGTTGAGGCATCTATATGAACAATA
Source organism: Cenchrus fungigraminus (assembly GCA_036936925.1). Lineage (NCBI taxonomy): Eukaryota > Viridiplantae > Streptophyta > Magnoliopsida > Poales > Poaceae > Cenchrus > Cenchrus fungigraminus. Next base: position 6,006,372 of record CM072775.1, on the reverse strand, counting down.
GGTAAAGCAATTCAAGATCATTTCAAATAATATGAATAGACCTCACTGACACTGCAAATGGTTTAGCATTACCTCCGGAACGTAATCAGGATCAGTGTCCGTCCGTGGTCTCGGGGGCACGGGATGTGGATCTATTGGATCATGCCAAACACCATCTACGAACGCCCCGAGTCCTACCTGCGGTCCATCCTCACCACTCGCGTCATCTTCATTTTCATCTTCAAAGACCATCTGGTCTGCAATATTGTTTACTTCTTCACATTGGGACAAGATATACTCGTCTTCGTTCACAGCGTCCCTTTCGTGTATAAATGGCGAACCACTACGACGATCCATCTAATTAACCAAATCATAAGCTAAGTTTAAATCTAAATCTAAATTGAAATTCAAATTCAAATCTAAATGTAAATTGCATTGCACTCTAAATTCAAATTCAAATCTAAATCTAAATTTAAATTGCATTGCACTCTAAATTGAAATGTACATAGAAGTTCAAATTCAAATTTATGATGGCATTCCATTGCACTCTAAATTGAAATGTACATAGAAGTTCAAATTGAAATTTGTGCTGGCATTGCATTGCACTCTAAATTCAAATGTACATAGAAGTTTAAATTCAAATTTGTGGTGGCATTGCATTGCACTCTAAATTCAAATTTACATAGAAGTTCAAATTTAAATTTGTGATGGCATTGCATTGCACTCTAAATTCAAACTCAAATTTAAATTCAAATTTAAATCTAAATTGAAATCTAAATTGCACTCTAAATTGAGATCTAAATTGCAATCTAAATTGAAATCTAAATTGAAATTCATATTCAAATTTAAAACTAAATTGAAATCTAAATTGAAATTCATATTCAAATTTAAATCTAAATTGAGATCTAAATTGCAATCTAAATTTAAATCTAAATTGAAATTCATATTCAAATTTAAAACTAAATAAAAAAACTTTATTTAAGTCCGCCCGCACCTAGAAAACATTTTCCAGGTGCGGGCCGCAAGGCCACCCGCACCTACAAAGATTTTCTCATTTTCTGAATTTTTTGTTCTAATTAATATTTAACGTATTAAATGACCTCAAATGAAAATTTAGTGAACTACAAAGTTTTATGTCTTGTTACCATCTACAAGTTTGGTATATATTTTGTATTCATCTGAGATGCATGTCAAAATTTTGTGTTCAAATAGTACGTTCACAAATGTAATAACAATTCATTACGCATGTCTCGCTTTTACTGAAAGAACCACTAAAGCCATTTTATTTTTAATAAAACCAATAAAGTCATTGTATTTTTAATAATTCCACTAAATCCATTGTATTTTTAATAATTCCACTAAATAATTTATATTTGATTTATTAAGAAATCCACTAAATGCATCTTATTCACTAAGAAATCCAGTAAGTAGCTGCATGACATTAGTTCAAATGCAAATTACAAAATCCAATTAATTTAACTAGCTATATTATTATGCAGTAACAATTCTTGATTCTCCATCCTTCCGTGACCAGGGCTTTTCATCTTTCTTTATAGTAGCTTCTAGTCTCAACATCTTCTGAGGTAGATCAGTGAAAAGGCTCATGTCATTGCACTCATTATTGTACTCTTCAATGTCATCGACTCCATCAACCCCTATCACTTCTTGTTTTCCAGGCACTACAACATGATGTGTTTTTTTTGCAGGGTCAACAACATACATGACTTGCCCAACCTGTGAACCAAGTACCCATGGGTCATCTTTGTGACCAACATTATTGAGATCGACAATTGTGAAGTCGTAGCTGTCCACTTGAACACCTTTCGTGTAGGTAAAGTGGACCCAAAGCGCGTATCTGATCGACCATGTGAATCATGAGATGTTCTGTAATATCGAAAAATCCTGGAGGGAAGCACATCTCCATCTGCACCATAGTCTCTGCAATAAATTCTTGGATATAGTTCAACTCATCTTCATCGATAACCTTTTGAGAAATTTTGGTGAAGAAGTAACATAACCGAGTGATTAACATCTTCACATATACCGGTTTAATCGCTCTAATTGCAATTGCCAGGAAGATAGTAAGCATCATATGAGCATCATGACAGTTCCAACCTGATAGCGAGAGATCTTTCATTGAGACTAGTTTTCTAATGTTCGATGAGAATCGACTTGGTACCTTAATCCCCCGTAACGATTCACAAACTGCCTTCTTCTCAGCTAGTGTCAAATTATAGCTCGCCGGTGGTAGTTCGTATCTTCCATTACCCTTATCGATAGGGTGAAGATCTTCTCTGATATCCATTGCTACAAAATATTGTCGTGACTTTAAGGTATCCTTTGTGTTGGCTGATGTTTCGAGCAGGAAACCAATTGTGTTACCAAACACATTCTTCTTCAGGTGCATACCATCGATGGCATGACAGACCTCGAGGTCCGGCCAGTACGGCAAGTACTTGTAGAAGACCGACATCTTCTTGAATGGCACACCTTCCATAGGTGCCTTATCTCTATTCCTCTTCTTTCCTTGTTTTGTCATCTTCCCATAAGGCACTTGGATGGCCCTGATCATGTTCAAAATTTGGTGTCCATCTTTTTTTGCAGCCACAGATCCTATGTTGGCCTTGTCACTAAAATAGTTATAGAACTTTCTACTTCGAAATCTGTGCCCTTCCACCAAGAAGCGCCTATACCCAAGGTAACCTACCTTTCTAAAACCATCTAGGAAAGTCCATACGGTGTCACCAATGCAAACCGCGCATCCCGTCTTACCTTTCACCTGTCCCGCAACACAAACAATGCTTGATAATCGTTGATGGTGACAAAGATAATGGCTCTTAGAGTAAATTCCTTCCTTATGAAACCGTCCATGATTTTGATACCCTGCTTCCATAAAGTTTCCATCTCTTGCATCAAAGGCTCAAGGAAAACATCGATATCAATACCAGGAGCCTTTGGTCCTTGGATCATGGTGGATAGCAAAAGGTACTTTCTCTTTTGGCACAACCATGTTGGCAAGTTGTATATTGTCAAAATCACTGGCCATGTGCTATGAATGCTGGTCCTTTCACCGAACGGATTCATTCCGTCAGTACTTAGCCCAAATCGAACGTTTCTTAGTTCCTCTCCTAATTCTGGATACTTCTGATCGAGCTTCTTCCACTGCTTAGCATCAGATGGATGTCGAAGCTTCCCGTCACCCTTCTTGCGCTTATCTGAAGCCCACCATGTCATCAGTTCAGCATCCTTCGGGTTTGAGAACAAACGCCTAAGGCGATCCGCAACAGGGAGGTACCACATGACCAAGGCAGGAATTTTGCCGGTTTTTTCAGAACCACCTATAGTCGTGTCTTCTTGCTGAGCAGCATCATTAATTGATGCACCCTTCCTGCTCCTTTTACTCCCGACAGTTATGCCATCTTCAGCACATGACCTGGTATTCTTTTTGTATCGACTAGCTGAACAAACAGGACATTTGTCCAAATCTTTGAAAGTATCCCCGCGGTACAAGATACAATGGTTTGGACATACATGAATTCTTTCGACACCCATCGTGAAAGGACTCACAAGCTTCTTTGCTCGATATGTGTCGGTGGGCACTTTATTCGGCTTTGGAAGCAACCAACCCAACACACGTAGCAGATCATTGAAACTCACATCGGACCAGCCGTGCTTGGCCTTCAGAATCAACATCTCAAGTACAAAACGAAGTACGGTCCAATGTTTTGGGCATCCCTTTGAACGCGGGTACACATTCTCCTCAGCTGCTTTCTTCACTATCTCGAACTTTTCTAACCCCTTTGCACTGCCAACCAATATTTCTTCCTTGGTGTTACGCAACAACTGCGTCAGGTAGTCACTATCATCCAATTCATCATCCTCGGTACTATCGTAACCGTCATCATCATTGCCACCATCACCATCATCACCAAAACCAATATCATTAATACCATCAGAGCATTGACCATGATCACCATCATCATCGCCGCTACCCTCACCAGAAATATCATCAAACATGGCCCCAAAGTCACTATCATGCATGATTTCTTCGAGCGGATTCAGAGGAGGTGGTGCATTATTATTCCTTTTCTCACCATGAGATGTCCATATCATATAGTTTTCAACGAAACCATTCATCAGCACATGCGACCTTATCGAAATTGTTTCATTGATATTGAATACCCATATGTTTTTGCATTTTTTGCATGGACAAACCACCACCTTTTTCTTCTCAACCGCAGCATTAATCTCCGCGGCTTTAATAAACTTGTTAAGTTCTTCACGAAAATGTACGCTCATTCTTCGGGCTTCGTACATCCATGTCCTGTCCATGTCTCTGGAAAGAATCAGAGGACACGAGAAAATTAAATCCAGATTTCATAAACATAAAAGTTCATTTGATAATAATAATCTTATTATTCTCGTACCTAATAATAAATATCTAAGTCAATATATAATCACACTTGTTGTATTTAATAAAAACATACGAAATATAGATTTTTGCAAATTCATGAAACATACCATTCTTGTGGCATTATAGAAAAAAAATAAATTGTCTTCTCTCTCCTCATATGAACCTAGGAAAATTCATCCTTCATGTATGATGGCTAAACAAAAAGTTGAACTCAAATTGACTAGATAATCTTGCTCTCCTACCTAAATAGCACAATTTGACCCAAGAGTTTGAGCTAAATGAGGTCCAAAAGCTCTAATCCACACCTATGGAGTTCTAGACCTAAATGCATCTCTATTGAGCCAAAAAACAATGAATAAAGCTTCAAAGAGACAAAGAAATGAGAATAACTAACCTCCTTTAGGCTCCAAGTCCAAGGAAAAAATTTTGAAACTCTCCCCCCCTCCTTTTTGTATTTTTGGCGATTTTCGGACAGCACCTCGAGGTATACTGTTCGGGCGTTGTTGCTGTCGGGTGGAAGAAGACAGCCTCGAGATTCCTTTTGTCGATTTTTTTCGGGTGCGGGTGGCCACATGAACCGCTCCTGAAAATGGTTTTCATGAGCGGTTCACGGCGCAAGCCGCACCTGAAAATCCTTTTCAGGTGCGGGTGACCATGTCGTCCGCACCTGAAGATTGGTGGAATTTTCAGGTGCGGACGACCGTGTCACCCGCACCTGAAAATGCCCATTTTCAGGTGCGGGCCACGGCGTCACCCGCACCTGAAAATGGTCACGGCGTCACCCGCACCTGAAAATGGTTCACCATTTTCAGGTGCGGGTGACGCCGTGGCCCACACCTGAAAACGTGTTAATAGGTGCGGGTTCGTTTGCTACAGTGTCGCAACCATTTGTTGGAGCGGACGGCAATTCGACCCGCTCTTAAAAAAAATGGAGGCGCTATTACAAATGTTTTCTGTAGTAGTGAAATGTTATGCATCTATTATTACAATTGGCAAAAATGGGTACCTGGTTTGCAGATTTCTATTCAAATAATAATATTTCCAAACAGTGTCCCTTACTTGGATCAGATCATTTGAAAGTATTGCGCTTTGAGTCAGCATAATTTATATACAAGTGCAACACTACGTAAACTAACATTGTGGTAATTTGTACTGGAACATAAGGGTGACAATGATCAGTTCATCTGAATGGAGCCATATTTAGTTTAACTTCACTTCAAGCATTTTGGAGTTTGGAAAAAATCCTGGAGCTTGAACGAATTAACACTTGTAGAAAGTTGAAGTAGGCTTTCATATAGGAAGAGGTTTTTGAAACTGATACTTGTCTTATTAAAGAACACCAGTACACCACAAAACTTTTAGCACCTATCATCCTGACTTGTGAATGACTAAAGATGCTGAGCCATCTAGATTGGACTAATAATGCCATGTGAGCATATTAGTATTGTTGTGTATCAATGAAGTGGATAAGCTTCGCCACCATGTCTTTGCTTAAGGGATACGGGGAGGCTACGCTAGCGCAAAACAAAATTTCCCCGTAAAACAGGAACTGCTGCTGTCAAAGATCACGAGGTTACCACTAGACGTGCAGATGTAGCAGAACTGTCTCGATGTAGACGAACGCGTCGAGGATACCGGGCAGTGCAGTTGCTCACGTCCGCCTGGTCCTTCACGTGCGGTTTGTCCTTGTGCTCCAAACTTACCACCTCCATGGTATCCACACGTACAGGGAAGGAACGCCGATCGTAGATGTACTAGCACCTCACGAACGATGACGAACCGGAGGATATAGATGGAGGAGGGGCTGCAAGAAACACTATTCACTCGCGGTTACTGTTCATCCGCGGGTACTGTAGTGCGTGATTACTGTATCCGCTATTTGGGTTTTTCCTCCCCCACCTTTGTATATATAGAGGTCGCTAATGGGACTTCATCCTTTGGGGGCCATCAAGACTCTAATACCCTAATGGATCAAATCCATCAAAGCCCCATTAGCAGATCCAATCCGATTGGTTCTAGGGTATATATCCAATAGCCTCCCACTTGCACTAGAGACAATCACATAGCCAAGCTTTTCAATATTCGAAACCCCTTAAGTGTGCGACCCTACGGGTTCACGTACACATAGACATGGCCTGAGTACTCCTACTCAATCAATAGTTGACAGCGGCCTCTAGCAAGACGTGTCAACTCCTATGCATACGTAAAGATCTTATCAGACGAACCATCACATCGTTTCATACATGCTATTCTCTTTGCCTCATGATATTTGGTCTAGCTCCGAGCTGACCTCTCTTTCCCGATACTGTGATTCGGATCCTTCAAAAGAGTTAACTCTTAACCCAGCAGGGCCATGTATTTCTTGATCCGAACACTCGAGGGGCCCAGAGATATCTCTCTCAAGTAGAGAGGGGCAAATTCCATCTTGATTGACCATGCCTCACAACATGCTTCACCTTTATAACTTCCCAGTTACGGAGTATCGGTTGATAGCCCCTAAGTAGGTCAATTCACATCTTGAGTACATGCGACAATCTCAAGTCTAAGGACATAGCGTACACGTTGTGTAAAGAGATAACTATGTAACAAAATCTCAAATTGGGTCAGTCCAGCCCCATGTCATACATGTGCCCACATTATTAGTTATACATCTCCATGTTCATGACTTGTGAAACAAAGTCATCAACTAATATATGTGCTAGTCATCAACTCATACTACGGACAACTTTTGAATAACCATACAAGTAGAAGAGTTTCACAAACAATTCACATAATTGCCAATCAAATACAAGTCGTCTTTCATGGATATTCAATAAAAAAACAAAGTGTCATGGATACAATGAAATATAATCATCTCTATGATTCCTTCTAAGACATATTTCTAACATTTTTTCACTTGCATTTGAGCTAATTTAGAATGTATCTAATACCCATAGCTCTCATGTGCGCCTCATGCTTAGACTGTGGAAGGGGTTTCATCAAAGGATCTGCAACATTTAAATCCGTGTGTACTTTGCATATCTTGATATCATCTCATTTAACGATCTCTCGTATTAGATGAAATTTCCGCAGTACATGTTTATTCTTTTGGTGGTTCCTTGGCTCCTTTGCTTGCGCAATAGACCTATTGTTGTCATATTAAAGATCCAATGGGCTAGAAACACTCAGAAACACACCAAGTTCAGAAAGGAACTTCCTTATCAAAACACCCTCCTTCGCGGCTTCCGAAGCTGCGATGTACTCGGCTTCTGTTGTAGAATCAGCCACTGTCCCCTGCTTGGAACTCTTTCAGCTCACAACACCACCGTTTATCGTAAATACGTATTCTGATTGCGACTTTGAATCGTCTTGGTCAGTTTGGAAACTAGCATCGGTGTAACCCGTTACAACGAGCTCCTCCTCACCACCGTAGACTAGGAACATGTCTTTAGTGCTTCTTAAGTACTTAAAAACATTGTTAACCGTTGTCCAGTGACCCTCACCTGGATCAGATAGGTATCTGCTTGTAATACTATGCGCATACGAAATAACTAGACGTGTACATATCATTACATACATAATAGATCCGATAGCCGAAGTATACGGTATTCTACTCATGCGTTCCCGCTCATTAGTAGTCGAAGGACACTGAGTCTTGCTAAGATGTATGCCATGTGACATAGGCAAGAACCCTTTCTTCACCTCTTCAATGTTGAACCGTTTCAACACTTTGTCAATGTAAGTGTCTTGGCTTAATCCTATAAGCCTTTTTGATCTATCTCCATAGATTTTGATACCCAAAATGTATGCTGCCTCACCTAAGTCCTTCATTGAAAAACTATTTTTCAATGAGGTCTTAGCGGCCCATAGGAATGTCATTTCCAATTAGCTATATGTCATCCACATATAAGATTAGAAATACTACAAAGTTCCCACTTGCCTTCTTGTAAACACAAGGTTCTTCTTCACTTTGTATCAAGTCAAACCCTTTGACCACTTCATCAAAGCGAAGGTTCCAACTCCGAGATGCTTCCTTCAATCTATAAATGGACTTCTGATGTTTGCATACCTTTCCAGCATTGGTTGGATCGACAAATCCCTCGGGCTGTGTCACATACACATCCTCAGTCAGATTCCCATTTAGAAAAGCTGTCTTGACATCCATCTGCCATATCTCATATTTGAAATATGCAGCTATAGCTAGAATAATCCAAATAGATTTAACCATCGCTACGAGTGAGAATGTCTCGTCGTAGTCAACCCCTTGAACTTGTCGGAAACCTTTTGCAACAAGTCGAGCTTTATAGATGTGAACATTTCCATCAATATATCTCTTCTTTTTATAGATCCATTTGCACTTTATAGGTTTAATACCATCTGGTGGGTCAACCAAGTTCCAAACTTGATTGTCACCCATGGAATCTATCTCGAATCTCATGGCACTTTGCCATTTCTCGGAATCTGGGTCCATCATTACCTTCGTATATGTCATAGGCTCATCATTGTCCAACAACAATATGTTACGCTCTCCCGCAATCATGAGATTGAGCTTATTAGTTACGTCGGGAAACTTTGATAGAATTATTTCGATTTTTGCCGTTGCATGCTTGCCGCACTTGCCTAGCGGCAGTGATTAACGAGTCGACAACAACACCACCCCAGTCAAAGTCTTTCAAATCATTGACATTTGCAAGGGTGGTAACGATATGATCGTTTCTCTTTGCTACCACTACCAGCACAAGGTGCTAAGTAAGTGGTGAAAGCAATAACAATCAAAGCCACAGAGAATGCGCACTGCGAATCACGATCCAAATTTGGTGCTCTACTAAAATCAGAAAGAACCCTCTTTGCCCTATTAAATGACAACGTTGCTTTTGGATAGCCATGTGACTAGATCCTTGCAACCTCTTCCCTAATAGACTTCAAGTGCACACGAGACGGCGCCTGGACTTTGCGCCTACCACTAGATAACCCAGTTACCGCTTTAACTGCATCTTGGTCTATCTTGTACGCATACACTGTTCCCTCAAAAAGTATGCCAGAATCAGGGTTCAGCTGTTTCAACAACCAGGCACCGACAGGTTTGCTTGGTGTATATTCCAAAGGGCAATGATCCAAAAATCCAAAACCAACATCATCCAACATGAGCCGTTGCCTAGCACCATCTCATTCATAATCTTGCATAGGTAACTAGCAGTTAGATCAGGGCCAACAAATCTCATGACGATGCAAGTTGAAAAGAGGATGCGAAGAACGAAATGACAAATAGAGCAACGAAAAAAACCAAGAAACAAAATCCTTGTGACTCGACAATGATGATGGACATGAAGACTATATGGGTGTCCGGTACTATGATATCCTAAAGCTGATAGGTCTCAGCGATACGATGCGTGTTGATAATATATAGAGAGTGAAGTTACTTGATGGTCAAGATACCTGTGTAAATCTTGAAGGACAAGTATACACAAAACCGATCTGACTGTAAAAGGGAAACGTGGCTGTGGTATAACTGTGGGCAACCAAGATCCACGCGCACCATGACTATTTTGTGGATAAAAAAGGTCAAGAAATATACAGACTCAGGACTTCTACAAAAAAATCATAATGCTGTTATATTTACAATACATTAATTAATATAACGCAATTTATAGTGTTAGTAAAAAAACTTAAACCATAATTCGATGAAACATTAATATTTCCGGGAAACAGATGTACATCCGTTCAGATAGCCACCACAGTGAAATAAAAAAAAATCTAAAAACACTGATCGATCTAATCATGCTTGAAAAATTGGATATACAAATTAAAAACAAGATGAAGACCTTGAACTACTACTAATGCAGCTAGTAACCCACATAAGGTGTCAAACTGGCGATCGAATCTATATGAAGTGGAACATAAAACTCCAGGATTTGAAACTTTAACATGGTCCGAACCATGCGGGTCCTCACGTCCTCTAACACCATTACCATCTGGGGACAAGGCTTCCAATTCCTTGGGGAGCACAACATTCTCGTGCTCTTCCTCCCAGTACCAAAAACGACAACCTGTTCCATCTCGCTGCAAAAAAAGATCCATTGAGATAGATTAATAACCTAACTATAATGGTTACCAAGTATGTGCGACGACATAGAGACACGGGAAGTTGCGCATACCTTGCGAGCAGGGCAGACGAAAAACGCCCTGCCAAGGTTACCATTTTCATTAGTCTTCACAATGCACTCCCTCACAATATGACCACGGCACTCATTGCATCGAATCAATGGTAGATCCACCCTCTTCCTACCGGCTGGGATCCTAGCAGCCGCCCTAGACCCTGATGATGAAGCCATTGGACAAAACTGAAGCTTATACGGTAGGGTAGCTCTAGATTTTATTCTGAGAGGAGGATAGCTATGGAACCAGATGAGAACCAAGAAGCAACAAATTGAATGAGGATATGCACCCGCCACAGCTAAAAGAGTGGACATCATTTATAGCCCAAATATCCACCGTCATAGTGTGAACACATGCGAACTAAAAATACACCTTACAATCCCATTAGCAAAGTTAAACTAACAAGATATAGATGACCTATTGCTACCTAGCGGACTTTTAATAATTCATAAATAATGCGATGTGGTAATTTTTTGTGGTCTAGTCAAACACCGCTTGTAATTGGGCGAAAACTAAATATTACAAAATCAATAATTTAAAATACCTAAAACAAGCTAATACATGTCGAGTTATCATAATAATAAATGTACTAATTAAACGATGGTAAATAAAATTAATGGTGAATTAAAATTAAAACACATCTACCTCACACGTGCACTGGCCGGTACGAGCACCATTTTTTCTTTATTTCTACCAGCCCAGTAAGCTTATTTGAGTTAACTTCACGTCAATACACACTCTCAAATGTACTAAATATCTAAAAAATCTGATATTTTATATTACATGAAATATTTGACCTATAAAAACAAAAAATAGACCTCGTCCTAATGAAATACTTAAGCAAATAGTTCCAACGCTAACGGTAACCAAAAACTTAAAATCAATTACGAAAAGGATAGGAAACAAAGCCGCATGCACAAATGCCCTCGAATAATACAAAAAATCATAGACTGGCACATGTACAGCTAGGAGCCGCACGCTACGCCATAGCGAGCGCCACGGCTTCAATCGCTGCCCGTCTAGTCACGTCTGTCGATCTTGTCGTTCTACAACTCTGGCAGGAAAAAACGGACCCGGGTCACCAAGTCATCGAGAGGACTAGATGCGATAAATTAATAGCAGCCAGCTGCAGGAGGATAAACCCACCTCCCCCCCCCCCCCAACAACAAATGAATACTAATTTGAGTTCCTCTAATCTTAATGGAGGAGGGTAGGTTATAAACTTGTCAACGCAATTTAGAATATAAATTAGAATAAAAATTATACAAAATATAGTAAAACCATATTTAAGTACTGTAACACGATATAACAACGCAACCCTCACAGTTGAACACAATGGTAATAAAATAAATAAAAAGGTGATGATGCATAGCTTCTCGAAACACTATTATAATCTGTTGCGTGTAAGTACGGTGCTTTCATACATTGATCCCACGAATAATGGAAGGAAAAATATGAAGTTTAATACCAGAGCTACATTTTGGAACAGGTGCCTCACGTGAACCACAACACATACACCCTTCCTTGTCATAAGAAATTGGCCCCAGAAAAAGGAATCCAATCAGATTAGTCCCATGAGTTTTTTTTTATGGTGTCCTTATGTGGTTTGATTTCTCTCTAATCTGCCAAACTACCAAAGCACAACTAAACGTGGCGATTGAATGGGAGTGGCAGCAGGGGATGAAGCTGTGTAGCGAGCAACCACGGAGAAGGCCATGCATCGTGCCGTCCTTGATGCATTGCTGCCCACTGCTCCGAGCGCAGAGCCACATGCACAGGGCCATAGGGTCATCGAGCAGCGCGCGAGGGCGTACGACGCCGAGCTGCCACCGCAACACCAGACCAGCGGGCAACCAGCTTCTGCAGCAAGCGATGTTGGAGGAGGGAACTGAGATTGGACAACACAATCCTATATCACAAATGCTCGGCAGATCGCCCCCCATCCATATCTCTCGGGATATCCCCCGTCATCCCTGTAGCAGCGTCCTATGAAGGAAAAACGTGTCGCAGCGGTGAACTGAATCGTTCACGGGGTTTTCCCGTCTGCTCCCGTTTCCTCCAGATTCGGGGGGATGGCGAGCCTCCTTTAGCTGCGCCGGGCCCACCACACGTCGCGCTGTCGCCGCCGCCAACGACCTCGCGCCCGTGCTCGGAAGCCGCCCGGAAGGGAAAGAGGGAGCCGCGGGAGGAGAAGCCGGCGAGGATGCGGGAGGTAGAGAGGGAGGGCCGGCAGGGAGCTCGGTGGGGAGACCGGCGCAGAAGGAAGGGAAGCACCTGGCTCGGCGGCGCGGGCGCGAGCGCTGGATCTCCGCCGCTCTTCGCTCCTCCGTGCTGCCGCCGCGAGCTTCACCGCGCCGCCTGCTTCTCCAGTCGCCGGAGACCGGGACGTCGCGCCGCGCTACGCTGGAGCTCGTCCTCGCAGTCGCAGCACTGTCGCCGGCGGAGGAATCAAGGATCCGCGCGCGAGCAGGGGAAGGAGGCGGATCCGCGCGCGAGCGAGGGGAAGGAGGCGGAGGAGGGGTGAGGGGCTCGATTCCCCGCCGGCGGATCTCGACGAAGCCCCGCGCGTGCTGCATCTCCACCGCTGCATCTCCAGAGCACCCGGTCTTCGAGTCAACGACGTGCGCGGGGAGCTCCAGGCCCCGAGCTCGGCTCGGCGGAGGGGATGAGCACGGCGGAGGGGACGAGCACGGCCCGGAGCGCCTGCTCTCCGCGCCCCTGCTCACTGCTGCTCTCGGCGGGGAGTGGCGCCGCAGAGCTCCGTCTTGCGCCGCACCGCACCGGAGGGAGGAGGAGCGACGGCGGGGAGAAGTGGGCGCGACCTCCAGCATCCGGCGCGCCAGCTCCTTCGCGCCGCCGCCGGGAGCTCGAGCTGCTCTGCCGCCTCCATGTCGCCTCGCCGCCTCCTCACCAAGCTGCCAGAGCTCCTCGTGCATCGCCTGCGTCGCCGCACATTCCTCCACGAGCCGCTGCCGCTCCCCTGCCCCAGCGCCGGTCGCCGTCGCGGCCATCTGGCCTGGGCTCGCCATGAAGGCGCGCGCCCCTGGCGGAGGAGCTGGGGAGGGCCGGCGCCTGCGCCACCGGAGGAGGAGGGGAGAGGGCCAGCGGAGACGTCGAATCGCCGGTGGCGTGGAGGGGCCGGCCGCCGACCTGCTCCCGTCCTCCGCCTCGCGCCATCCCGCCGCCGGAGAGGAGGGCCGAGCGAGCAGGCAGGGGAGCGCGACGGCCAACGGCGCGGGGAGGCCTCCGCCGCCGGCCCGCCGCCGCGCCCCTCCCCCGTGCCCCGCTGCCTCCGCCGGCGTCGCAGAGCATGGCCTCGGCTCGTTGGAGCGCGCGTTGACCCGGTGGGAAGGGGTCCAGAGAGGGTAAAAAGATGGGGAGAGAATGTCGTGTGGGTCCCACGCGTGGGTAGTTGAGATGAAGGAGAAATATAAAGGATGATGGATGCGGTAGTAGTAGATATAAAGGAGAGAATCTTGATGATGAAGATGGAATATTCTATTTTGAAGGAGAGAAATGAAATAGATGAGTGTGGATGGTCTCACGCATGCACGTCTTCGCATGCAAGGCAGCAGACCGAAGCTATTAATGCAAAGTACTATGTGTGAGCATGGTATACCAGTAACTCAAAGTCAAGGTTGAACAGAGCTCCAAGACTTCTACCACAGGAAAAGGGTGCGCGTGAGATAAATAGCGTACCAACCACTAAAATTCTCGTAGACTATGCTAAGACACATATAAAAGTTAAGCCTTGTTTAGTTGGTTGAAAATTTTGTCTTTTTAACTGCTGGAACTCCTGTAGCACGTTTCGTTTGTTTGTGATAAATATTACCCTACCATGACCTAACTAGGCTCAAAAGATTCGTGTCACAAAGGACATCCAAACTGTGTAATTAGTTATTTTTTTACCTATATTTAATACTCCGAACATATGTCTTTTGACGTATTTAATGTGATGTGATGAAAAGAGAGTGGAGAAAAGGTTAGAAATTTTAGCCAACTAAACAAGGTCTTAATGACAATCCTGATTCAAATATCAATAAACTAAACAAAAACCCACATGACACCAATAAACAATTTAAACTTCAAGTCAAACAGTGTATTTTAATAAGTACATAATTAAGAAACATGCTAGAATTATATATTGTTGGTACAACACCATGTATTAAGCAACATGCTCCGTGCGATACAGTGATTACGACAGTTCTCTACGCGAGCGGGTGTCAGTAAAAAAAGGTTTACCGCCAGATAAAGGGCCACCACGCCTTCGCACCGCCTTCATCAGATCACACCGTTAACAGTCTTTGCTACGGCTTAATCAGCGCACACGCGAAAAAAGGGTGCACGGCTAGTCGAACACACGACCGTCCATCGTACTGCTCCCACAAGGTAACTCCCCTAACCAATCGGAGCAGATCTGTGTTGTTAGCTATCACTACGTACATTTTATTTTTCAAAACTACTCCCTCTGCCACTTAATATAAGCATTTGTTGATTTTTTCCTTTATAAGTTTGACCCTTCGTCTTATTCAGGAAATCTATGAAGTAATAACACAAATTTTGGTATGACATGATTTATAATTGTATATATTTTAAATATATTATAATTGTTTTTATATTTTTCGTTTTAATTTGAATAAGACAGACGGTGACGTGATGCAACACAATCAGAGAAAAGATTATATTTAATGACATACGAAGTAGTAAAAAAGAAGGAAAGCTTAGTATATAGTCACCCTTTTTAATGTGTGATCTTGTCCTAATCAATCTAATTTACAATACCACAAGGAGTGTGTCCCTCGAGAATATTAGGATATGAACATAACTTTGAATATCATTTCTTAAAAGTACGTACTATTATATATAAAATAATTTAGATTCGTGAAGAATAACAAATATAGAAATCCGTATCGCCAGATGCTTAAAAAATGAGGATAAAATTTATACATAATTATTAGAACTAAAGTTGCGCTAATAAAAACCAAGAATAATTAGAATGTTCTTTGTCTAAAAATAATACATGTTTGCCACTCGAGAAATAAGAATATTGAAACAAACCACAAATACAACTACATCAACAAAAAACAACACTCCCCCCTGTGACTACAATAGTCCACAACCAAATAGTAAAAGCACTCCACAAATTCAAAGGCACCTGTCCAGGTTTCAGCACATGGCATGGTTCATACCCACCAATAGCGGCAAAGAACATTTGCTGGTCCACAACGCAGCGACAAGCAGTCGTCCATGCCCATGATATAAATTCCCCTACCAAGACATCAATAGGATGAACCAACCCACACACCTCTCCCGGCCTCTCCACACACTTACGCCAAGCCTCCGCAAGAAAAGGAGCTGCAACCAGCAACCCAACCAGTTTGCTTCCATGGATCCAAGCCATATTGTCGCGGCCGCCGGCAAGGGCACTCCTGCTGAAGCTGCTGGAGCCAACGGATCACCAGTGACACCTACCTCCACCATGACGGGCATCTTCTACAACGGCGACGCGAGCATGTCTCCTGCATCGAATCCGGCTCGATCTGTTCTGTTGATGGACCGCATCGGTCAGCTCATGGCCGGAGCAATGCATGTGGGCTGGGGGTCTAGGCCGACCCAGCAAGATGCCGCAGACTACCTCAACTCCGCCTGCGGGAAGGTAGTAAGCATGAAGCACCGACTGTTCTTTGCCCCCCCTACAAAATTTAACTAGACTGATATATCTGCTTTTTATTAGTTCCTCGATCTAGTTGTGTAACGAAGAAAAAGATGTTAGATCTGATGCATTTCTTGTTTCGATTGATAGGGGCCCTTGGTCGATCCAATCATCGACGGTGCCAGCAGAGTGTGCACCCAAGATGAAACCGCACTGCAATCCATGGCTGCTAACGTCCTCAAGCCAGGAGGCCTACTGGAATCTCTGCTGAAAACTACACCATCTACAGGCGCCACCACGACTGCGCCAAAGGACTTCTTCCTTTCTAAGGTGAAGCAAAAAAACAACCTCCATTGATACTGGTCCTGCAACAGAACACGATTATGAGCTTAAAAAAGATATTCATGATTTGTGATGATTTAACATTAATATTTTCCCTGGTTAAGCCAGCGCAGTCGGCTCTTCCCTTTCCCCTTGCTACAGTACAAAGGAGGTGGAGAGGGTGATTTTCGGGCGATTGCCGTTTCCGGCGGTGATTCCGGGGGGCCTTCCTCCTCGACGACGGCTGGTCTGCCGTCGGAGAGAGGGATGGACCTTGGAATCGCCGTGCGGCTGTATATAGGGTAGATAGTAGCTTATCTATGCCTAGGTTTTCCTCGTCGTCGGGGTCCGGCGGCGGAGGGAGGGCTTGCTCATCGCCGGTGTTCGGCGTCGGAGCTTGGAATAAAGGCTTTGCGTCTTTTGTGCTGCGGGATCTGTGCCGGGGCGAAGCGGACGTCGTCGGTGGCGGCCTCTGGAGCCAGGACAGTTTGCGGCGAGATTTTGCCAGGTTTGTTTGTCTCTCCTTTGGTGCGAAGGGGGACAATTTCCGGTTCTTCCCCGTGGTGGGACTGCTTTCCGAGTCGCCGAGGTTGTCGGGGGCTGCGGATTTCTTTCTGGCTGGTAGCTTCAGCGCTGCTGGCTGCGGAGCTCTTCTTCCTCCTGTCGTGTTGGTGGGGAGGCCGATGTGCTTTCAGTGGAGTCGATGCGTCGATGTCGTCGGGGACGAGTTCCGGCGCGGAATCTTGCAGCTTATCCAATTTCGTGGACTCCATCAACATGGCTGGTCGAAGTTTTCAAGATGCGGCGGCGAGTTCTTGGACTCACCGGCGTCGGAGAAGATGGTGGAAGCTTCTTGGGGGTGCATGTGTTTTCATGTATTCCGAGGGTGTTTTCCGCAAAAGCGGGGATGTACTGTGTTCTAAATTAATATAATTCCCCTTCGCAAAAAAAATTTTTTTTCCCTGGTTTAGCTAACTCTGATATGTGTAAACGGCCTACTAAGCTTAAGCGCTATAATATGATGCATTGGTTATATACAGAACAACAACAAAAATCTATGTCTTTTTTAGTTCATCTCAACAAATGTAGACATTAAAACACGATAAGACCACATGTCCTTCCCTTTTACTTTTACACTAATCTAATAGTTACCAAGATATAGCACACTGAACCAAAACAAGTGCAAACCATCAGTGAAAATCTTGGAAGGAATATACAAGACATAAACTGCGGCTACATGTGTTATATAAGTTGCTCATTTGATGTAACATTTTGTCTACACATGTAACTACGTCACACTAGCTATGAGAAAAATATACTAAATTTGTAATCGACATTTCGTTGTGTAAATAGCTTCTGCAGAGCAAAACTCCAGCAAACCTGACTGGATCTCTTGATGGAGTGCAAAGCAATGGCACTACAATGCATATCATCTTCGATGGGCTTTTCACCCACAACACGTACAAAAACTAACACCCCCTACATCAAATTGTTGTTTTCTTATACACTTAACTATTGGCTGACTGGATAAGAGATATGAATCTACTAAAAAAGCTAATACTAGGAATTTTTTTCCCGCTTCTTCCAGGTGATTCCAACAGGGTTTGCATCACCACACCTGCTTGATCTACTGCCAGCGATCAAGCTCACTGGTGCATCCATGGTGGACTTCCCCGTGTGCATTGACTTCAAAGACGGCACAACAAAATTTGGCCTTGGATGGCATGACTTCGTAGCTGCGGAGAAGATCGTGATGGGTGACATGGGCTTCTTCGTGCTGAAAGGGCCTAACACCATGAGCATGCGCCTGTATGACGCATCTGGTGTGGTTTAGCCCATGGAGCAATGGCCTCCTGTTTGGAACATGTGGGTGGCATACCAAGAGGGAATCACTGGTCCTCCAGCTGCAACCCCACCTCCATCGCCTACTCCGGCTGTGAGTGATCATCAGGACACTCCGGTACCCGACAACAACTTCATTGGTAAGATTTGCTAACCTGATAGTTACCGTGCAAAACTATAAAAACAGATACTACACACCCATGTTAAGAGGCTAACTAAAATACATAAGTAATTAGGAAAAATATATTCTTAGGTTGATATTTACATTGCTTGATGTTTATCAATGATAAATATTGGTCTCAATCCTAAATGAATAGCTCTTTGCTTATGGTACAATTTTACTTATGCAACGAGTGAACCCATGCTATACAAATAAGATGAATAAATCTGTTGCTCTGGTTGTCTATAAGTGGAACCATCAGGCATAACATGCATAAGCTACTGCATATGCAATTTTAAATAAATGCACCGAAAATGACTTGTGGAATATACCTCCATGCTAGTGATTTCGCTTATGTCCTGATGCATAATATACACTTATCATATGGTTTGTGAAATCACTAATCAATACAAGTACATATGCAGTGCCTGATCACGTTAGAGCGATGAGGTACACCCTAGGGCCGCGTCTGTCAATCTCTGAACCACTGATGGAGCAGCTGGGCCAAGTCTGGGTTAACACCAGCACTGACTACCCACTTTACGTGGTGACAATGATCAAGAGCCACCTCTCCTCTGGGATATTCGTACGGAACTTCCACATGCTCACAAATCCATATTTATCATATTGCTAAACAATGTCTTGCAATCTATAAATCTACGTGCTTCTTTTGACAATGTTGATATACTCTGCTTTTTATAATTTCCAGTACTTTTGCACACCTTTCTCAGAGATACAGCCATACATGCCCAAACTCCTGGTGCTGTACTTCGGGAACGTGACGGAAGGGATCCAGGGCAAGCTCAAGAAACGTCATGGCGACGGTCTGGCGTGGATCACCAGAGGCTGGCGCATGTTCGCCCGCATCAACGACATCCAGATCGATGAGGTTTACATCACGACCTTGAAGAACACCAGGACTGGTATGGCGCTCAGGGCCTTCCTGGTGGCAATGGAGTAAAGGCGGCAAGAGCACAGTGGCCCAGTGAAGCATGCTCGTACAACATTAGCATCCTTCGACCCCTCCGCAGTTATCTACTTTGATTATGCAATTTTGTATTGCAAGCCGTTAAGACTGTACTGATTTTGGCCCTTCAGGCATTAGCGACTTTGCCCTTCAGGCACTAGGTGTTTGGCCCTTCAGGCAATGGTGTGTTAGGCCCAAGTGGCAGGAATGAACTCGTGCATTATGCTTCGTCGTAACTCTCTGCATCAGCATAGATTTCTGGATTCCATCTTAGCTAATATCTTGTTTTTTTTTATTTATGATCACGTTACAAAAGGTCTTCACACCAATGAAATGGAAATAGAACCAAAACGAGACTAGTGGTGGCATACCAGATGCATGTAGGTTTCCACATCGTTTTCCACGAGAAACCAGTAAATCATCTACAAAGCTAAACAACAAACTGCTATGCAATATTGGGCCCATTACGCATGTTAATTTCCACTCGAAACAAATCATCCTCGTCTCCGTAATTTTAGAACCAAATAAATTCTATATTTGAATAACATTTACTAACAAAACAGTTTCGGTTGATGGCCGGTGTAGCAAATTGTTCATTTCGTGCACGAGGTGACGTACGACGCAAACAAACGTTACACATATGGAAACATGGACGGCTCAATCTATGACGCAAGGCCAAACCCTTTAGTGTACGGTTCTTTACGCCTAGAACCCACTGAAAGTTGTTAAAATACGGCCGAGTGCCACCTCAATAAATCCAGTGCCGCCAACTTCTCTCTCTTTGCCTGCTTCTGCTTCGTCTTCGCCCAATCTACATTAGAAAACCACAACCGCCTCCTCCCCCACCACCATCGCCGGATTCGACGGTTCCACCTCCGGTCTTTTGCCCCTGCTACCATGGCGAACTTCGCCGTGCATCCTCGCCCTCACGCACCAGTTGGGTTCGAGGTGATCCTGCATGACCCGGAGGAGGCTCCACGTCATCTATCGGTGAACCTTGGCGGGTACCTGGATGCTGTGAATGACGATGTGGCCATCGCCATGCTGGTGCCGGCCGTGGCGATGGAGGACTTCCATCCCATGGCGCAAGCGATCAGAGATTACTTCCTCCAGAATCATCGTCTTGCCCTCCTCGAGGTACAGCCCTGTGCGATTGGTGATGCTTATGTCAGATTCCCTAGTTCAATTGAACGCGAGCGTTTCCTAGATGCCATCCATCGCCTTAGTCCAGACTACCAGATGTACTTCGTTAAGCATGACGAGGGCATAAATGCTCGTAACCATTCGGGTGATAGGGAAGCTTGGGTTATGCTGCTGAACTACCCTTTAGATGCAAAATCAAATGCTCTGGTTGCCAAGTCAGTTGCTGGTTTTGGTCTACTTCGTTATTGGCATGATACAAACTATATGGCTCGTGTTATTGTGCATGTTTTCCTCAAGGAGGATGCCCAGATCCTGCATGATGTGACCGTTTCTGTTGGTATGCCACCGAATATGAGGTCTTGGACTTGCCCTGTATTCGCACTAAAATGCAAGAACGTAACCATGCTACCTGATGAGGATGAATTACCTGGCCAAGGACTGCTACACCCACTCCCTGTTGGACCTCCACGGTGGATGGGACCAGCTCAACCCAACCCATCGTCAGTTATGCAAAACCCACCAGATGCTTCAGTTGCAGATGTGGCAATGGAGGATGGTGATGTGTCTGTCAGAGGACATGCCCTGGCGCCTTTGGCAACTGGGCGTGCGAACAAAGATCCTGCTGTTCAAGTTCTGCCTTCTGGGGTGGTCCAAGCAGTGAATCCTACTGATGAGATGGAGGTACCTGCTGTAATGCCAAAGAAATCTGTGATTCACTCATTCTCTGATGCTGATGCTGCTAAGGCTATGATTGGTGTAAACATGGATCCTGCTACTGTTCATGAGGTTGCAGTTCAAGATGATCAGGTGATTCTAACCTCATTAATCTAATGTGGCGCTTGATATATTTCATTCCCTATATTATTCATCTTTTTTTAAAATTTAGATATATACATTGGCAGTTTGGTGCCTACTTATCTCTCATCTGATGATGTTGTGTTTTTTCTATTTCAAACATTACATTGTAGCAGGTGGAGCAGGTCGATGCACCGTTCATTGGTCCTCTTCTTCCTGCTACGGGGCTACCACTTCTGCCAGACGATGGAAGTGAATATGATGATGAAGTGGTAGAAGTACAGGGGCCAATCACACCTCTCTCCAGGAAGTGTCGTGCACGTAAGATGAAGGAACCTCTTGAGGACTCATTTTTGCGTCGCAACAGGAGACTGAACCCTGATTTGGCTGATCGACGCGATCATGCCAGGGCTCACAACACTGATCCTCTACCTGCTGATGTCTCTACAGATCGTGAAGCTGCTGCTGCAATGCTGAAAGGGAAGAAAAAGAAGATCTCTGGAGCAATGGAAGCAGGCGTAACTGACGCTAAGAACTCAGTTGAGAAGAATGTGAGTGCGGCCGAAGAGTACTTGAAGATGCAGGCTGATGCTAAAGCTGCAGCTCCACTGGCCGATCTAAATACAGAATATGAATCTTGAATAACTCTGTAATAGGGCTGGCTTTCTATCGGCAAACTTCTTATTAGGCCTGTCTTTTGCTGCTAAAACAATTTGCGTTTCGATGTTCGTTTGTGAACCTTGGTAGTAAGTGTCTAGTGAACAAGTTATGCTTGATATGGTTCGGTTATGCCTTATTCGGTGGATATTGAAACCTGGGTCAAACGCTGAAGTTGCTATGTTACTCTGCACAGTAACATAATGGTCTTAAATTAAATTTGCTGTATTCCCACAACTGCATCTATCACGATTTTGTTAGCAAAAATTAGTTGTGGTAAGATAGAAGCATCATTTCCAAACTATCACATTGGATGATTTAATTCCCAAAAATATCTAGATTGGCAGCTTCATAGTTAAGCTAGCAGCAAACATAGAACTTGCATTAACAAACTTAAACCACAACCTTCATAAGCTATATTACACACCACTATGGCTAATTAGAAAATAGAAGTATTTGGATCTGGTGAGTGAAAACGGAATTTATAGATAAACTCATAACAAGCACGCAACAACCAAACTACAAGCCAAATGTCTGGATGGCGACTACATTCAGACAAACTAAGATACAAAGATGCCCCTCACATTCTAGAAATTCTCTTCATCTTCTTGTTTGGTGGCTTCTCCTCCTCCGGCCATCCTTCCAGAATATCCTTCTCCCTACTATGGGCATCCTTTTTATTTTCTCTATTAATACTAGCAACCCAAGATTTGGAACCAGTGTTCGGCGGCCGACCGCCAACATAAGAACTTGTGGGACATTGTGTTCCAACAGGAATAGCATCAATCTGTGATATGGTCCTACAAATAAGCTGATCCTTAGTGGGCTCAGAAGGTTGCGAATCCTTTTGACCAATAGCTTCCATAGCTTGAATAAAACCACTTTCACTCAACCAGCCGTTCCCGTTCACAAGTTCAGAGATTTTGTCAAGAAGCAGCTTCTTCCTTTCAGTGTCGGCTGACGAGTTTAAACCACTGTCTTCAACTATATCTACCCCGGTATTATCTTTACACCACCTAGATAAAATGTTCTCGTTGGGAATGCACCTCATGTCCAAGTGGATCAGTACCTACAAGATGATTATGTGACAATTCATATAAAACACAATACAAAAATAGATGGAAACGAGATACATAAGCCAGATTGAAATTTCAAAAACATGATAACATCATATTGAACATATTACATTAGAAATAGATAAAGGAAGAAAACAAGCAAGAACTCAAGGCTGAGATGGAGAAGGATATGCTTGACATGATAGCACGAGGGTAACAGGTGGTGTTTGCACCAGTGTCTAATCGCACAAGCCTTTCACCCGCCGGACTGAAGAGCAGCTGTGCGTCCGCAGATAATGTAGGTTTGATCAACGGCGCTACAGAGTTGTCGACGGAGGTATTGCACATTGCTTCCCCCACACAGGAAGACCTTATAGGCACGTTGACTGAACCCACAGACTGTGGCCTATGGATCATATTTCACGGTGTTGAATGTGAAGCTGCAATTGGTGTGGTTCAACCAGAGCAGACTACACTACACACAGTCCCGATTCATGAAGACTGTGTTGTGGTCGAAGTGTTGCATGTATATTCTATCTTTAGGGATCACACCCTGGAACACCCTCCTAATGAGGAGGTGACGACACTTGGACAAGCTCTACATCAGAGGATACAGTGGAAGAGGTGTCACATTCACATCAAGGGAGCACCAATTGCAAAATCTTGTTCGCACACTATGGTACAGTTTCCTTCTGGTTCACAGACTACAGGACAAAACCCAAACCCAAAAACGCAAATTACAGAACAAAATTCCCCACCTAGTAACCCACCTCCTTCTCCTCGTCCACACCTAGAAACACAAATTACAGAACAGATTCATTCCCAACCTGGTGACCCACCTCCTCCTCCTCCAGACCCAAAAACGCAAATTACATCCTCACCTTCTCCTCATGAAAGAACAAATCCTCCATCCCCAAAAGAAAGTGCCCAAAACAATGATGCCAAAGCAGGAGCCCAGAGTCATGTGTTGGCTGATGCCGAGAAATCTGTCGACGACAGTTCGAAGAAAGCTGCAGGTACATCTGGGCCCAATATCTCTGCAATAGCTGCTGGTCAGACACCACCTGAGAAACCTTCTTCAGCCATCTCAAAGCAGCAACAGCAGAAAATTGCTGAAAATAAAAGGTCTCAGAAGCCTACCACAAAGCCTTCTTCAGCCATCTCAAAGCAGGAGGAAAAGAAGCCTGCCAGAAAGCCATCTGAGAGAAATGCCAAGAAGAAGGCGGCCAATATTGCTATGACTCATATTAACCCAAACTACAAATTTGGAAATGCAATGCTCAGTGTTGCTGAACTCAAGCATCCTGATACTGCTCCTTCTGTCACTAATCTCCACAATTTCTACATGGGACGTTGTAAGGACAATGATGAGTCTCCGATTCAGGGCATAATATGGCACAAGCACGGTTGGTGGCCTGTGAGAGAAGATGAAAAATACGAGCTGTTGTCTGTGATCATCAGCGACTTGTACGATCTCTTCAACTTGGATGCTTTGGATATGGGACTTATCCGTTGTTTCATCCTGTAAGCTGCTTCTCACTAATCATTTTCTATCTAAATGTGCTTTCTGCCTCAGTTCATCTTTACTATGTATTTTGCCTCCTTACACTTTGTTTTTTCTTAATATTAGGAATATGGCTGTAGAAGTACGGCAGAAGAAGGAACCCGTTGCCTTCCTTGATCCTGAATGCTTTAGCATGTCAAATATACAAAATAACAGGGATTTTTTTGTGTCCTATACGAAGCGTGCCTACCAGTCATATGCTAAAAAGAGAGTCATCATTTCCTGCTATAACACTGGGGAGCACTGGATTGCAGTGGCGATCTTTCCAAAGCAGAAGACGGTCTTGTATCTTGATTCATATAGGATCCTAGGCGCTAATTTCTCCGAGTTGGTACTTGCCATTGACGAGTAAGTTCTTTTTCTTTCTTAGCCTACAAACTTCCTCAACAAACTCTGCGGAGTTTATTAATGCTGCCCAAACCATTATTGCATGTTTTGTTGTAGTTCTTAGAATAGTTACTGCGATGACAACAAGTTGCCCCGCTGCGCCTTCAACCATGAGAAGGCTTTTGATGTACGTATTACATAGTATTTCCTGCCTGTGGAAGCTAGTACTAAAGCTTGAGTTTATTTCTTCTCACCACTATTTGTCTATGTATATTTATCGCAGTGCCACCAACAACCTTACAAATCCAGAGTCTGCGGCTTCTATTGTGCCTATCACATGCTTACAGTAAAAAATAAATTGAAGGACCCTGAGGTACTTTCTTGGTATCTGCAATTGTAACACCTGCAACTGAGCACAAATCTTAATTATTAGCACTACACATGTTTGGTAACCACCTGTGTGCTGACTACTGACATTGTTATATTCAGGCATTTCACATACCTACTTGTCAGCTGCACCGAGGCACGCTGCTCCACATTAGGGAAAGAACTACCTCATTCCTCATGGACCAGGTGATCACACCCTCAGGAAAATTTCACATTAATGATGCTATTCTGGCTCGCATTGTATTAGATACCAGTCCTCATGGCCAGTGATGATATTGTTGTGAACCTTACTTAGCTTATTAGAAGAGGATACTGAATGCCTGAATTTTGACAAATTATGCATGTGAATCTTGTGGATTTCTATTCAGTTTGTGGAGTTTTGTGAATGTGGATGCTGGACCTAATTTTTGTGAAAGTAGACAACACGTCTCCTTTAGTCGAGACAGAGGAGACGCAAGTTCACAGTACTTGTCTCCTTTGGTCGATTAGAGGAGAGGCACGTACACAGTAGGCGTCTCGTTTGGTCCAGACAGAGGAGACGCACGTACACAGTATGCATCTCCTTTGGTCGAGACAGAGGGAGACGCGTACTGACAAGATGCGTCTCCTTTGGTCGAGACAGAGAGAGACGCGGGTTCACAGCAGGCGTCTCCTTTCGTCGAGACATAGGAGACACACACTGACAAGACGCATCTCCTTTCGTCCAGACAGAGGAGGCGCACACTGAGGAGACGCGTCTCCTTTCGTCCAGACAGAGGAGACGCGCACTTACACGACGCATGTCATTTCGTCAAGACAGAGGAGACGCGTCATTTTCCGCGTCTTCGATGTTGAGTTCATGTAACGGGCTCGGTTTCTGTGGCCGTTACCAAAGGTCCACGTGGGCCCAGAGAAACAGACATTTCAGGTGACCGGTAACGAGTTTCGGTAACGGTCTTTGTTAGACACCCGTTACTAATACCTGTTATGAGTAACGGGCTCAGTGTGTGCACCCGTTACCAAAGGCTCCGGTGGGCCCGGAGAAACAGCCATTTCAGGTGACCGGTAAGTAGTTGTGGTAACGGTCTTTGTTCGACGCCCGTTACAATTATGTGTCATCGGTAACGGGCATCGACCCGTTACCTTTATTGGCTTATTTGTAACGCTTGATCGGTAACGGGCGTTTTGCCCGTTACCAATAGCCATCCACGCCCATTACCAATGTCTGTTTGCATCTATTCCTAAAACTGTGTCACCTCAGATTCCATCTACTAGTGCATCGGCAGCACCCATGGGTCCTCAATATGGCATGTTGTTGAACTATTTTGCAGGACAAACACCACCTCCGCTGTCTGGTCATTACAGGTCGGTTAGACCGCATGGTCAGACCGGTCCTGGTGTTATGGTGTCGTACCCCTCAACTCCGGAGCCTTTAGCTACTATGCCTCCTGTTCAGGCTGCCTCTGGCTGATCTGGTAATACTAAAGTAGCTCATGGTGTTCCGTTTATGATTTCTTTTTGAATGGACACTGGGTATGGTTTTGTTCCTAATACACAACCTAATAGCTGTTTGCAACACAATCCCCCAAACCCATCTACACAGCCTAATGTGTTGCAATCAAACGTTTCAACTACGCCAATGCCAACCACCATACAAGAAGTCATCGATAGGTTTAATGCTAATCTTGCTAAACAAATGAGAGATGACAATAGGATAGAAGTAAAATATAAAAAATCTTCATATAAAAAATTGTATCTTTCTAGTTTTGATTCGGTTCCCTATCCTGTTGGTTGGCGTTGTCCTGAATTTGTGAAGTTTAATGGGGATGATAGCAAAACTACTTGGGAGCATGTTAGTCAATATCTTGCTCAATTAGGAGAAGCTAGTGCCATAGAAGAAATAAAAGTACATTTATTTTCTTTATCTTTAACTAGCATTGCTTTTTCATAGTTTGCTTCATTACCTGTTAACTCTATTCATACTTGGGAACAATTATAGCAAAAATTTCATGATCACTTTTATAGTGGAGATAATGACTTAAGGTTGAGTCATTTAACATCAGTTAGGCAAAAACATGATGAGCCTATTACTAATTATATTAGAAGGTTTAGAGAAACAAAAAACCGTTGTTATAGTCTTGTTATCTCTGAGAGGGATCTTGCTGAATTAGCTTTTAATGGTTTGAGATCCCATATTAGAGAAAAATTAGATGGTCATGAATTTGCTAATGTTGCCCAAGTTTTAACAAGAGCTTTAGCTCACGAAAGCTGAAGCAAAGATACTCGGTTTAAATCTAATCATCCTAACATACATATGTTAGATTATCAATCCTCGGACGATGAGAGTAAAGAAGTATATGCTGCTGAATTTACATGGACACCTGATGAAAAAGCAAACTCTTGTGCTTCTCTCAAGCCGGCCCATAAGAGTCGGCAAGATGAACTAAAATTCACTTGTGATGTGGCTAAGTCTGATAGGATTTTTGATGAGTTATTAAAGTTGGGTAAAATTAAAATATCTCACACTTTGCCACTGCCTGATGAGATAAAGAAGCATGCATATTGTAAATTTCGTCATTCTGATTCTCATTCTACTAATGATTGTAATAGTTTTCGTCGGTAGATACAATCAGCCATTATTGAAGGTCGTTTAGTACTTCACAAGATGCAAGTCGACCAAAACCCTTTTCCTGCTAATGCCTTTGTGAATACTCTTGAATTTTTGAATCCCAAGGTACTCATTCGGCCGGATCAAGCTGAGAAGGCTAAGGGGAAGAATATAATCATTGGAGAGCAAAGGCTTGAAGAGAAGGTGCCACTGGAGAAGATCCCCAAGGTTGCAGTGAAGGCTTCAACGCTCGAGGGGCAAGGCAAGACAGAAAAGGCCGACGGTGCATCGATCGGTCTGGCCACTGCCCAGGGTGGTCTAACTGGGTCCCGGGGCGGTTTAACCGCATCACAGGGTGGTCTAACCACGTTCCGGGGCGGCCTGACCGCTATTTCCAGAAAAAATGGAGATGCTCCTAAGAAAAAGGTAAGGTCGAGTTTTGAAGAACTCCTGGCCAAATATAAGAGGAAGGGAGCTGGAAGGAAGCGAAGAAATCAGTCAATAGTTGCTAAGGGCGAAAAAGCACCACCAAGACATGAGCGAGGAGATACACATCACCTACAAGGTAATTTTACCTCTACACCATATCCTTTTGTGGGATCAGTTATGCCATGTTCTTGGTATTATCCTTGTTATTACTCACCTGCTGATTATAATAGTATATACATGAAACCATATATGATTCAATATCCTATTGCATATCCAAATTATGGTACATTGCATAGGCTGATTGCTTGTAATAGCAATCTGGTCAAGAATGATGTATGTGCTACTATCAAGCAAGGTGAAGGTAGCAAAGAGAAAAATTCTAAGGATATGCAGCCGAGGTGGTGTCCCTCAGCCTTATCCCACACTCAAAAGAGAAGATTGCAGCGAATGCGAAAGCAAAGATCAATGGAGCAACATACAATGGTCACACCAGCACGGTCAGCAACTACTAAGCAGGCATGGAGGCGAAAGCTAGTTGTTTCATGAGTTCGTAGCAAATTTATGGCCGATAAAGCAATTTTCACCCTTAGGAGCAAAATATGGATGGTGTATTGTTAATAATCATTTTCTGCCAATTTTAATCATTATAGATGTTTTCTGGCATGCAAAGCTTTACCAGAAAACAGGGGGGCATATGTTGACACCCAAAATTGGCAGGACTGGGCGAGACCGGTTTGACCGCCCTACAAACCCGGTCTGTCCGCCCTGGTCAAAATCCTCAAATGGCATTTTGGACTTCACCATTGGATAGGTCTCATTGAGTACATCAAGATCCACATTTAGAACGTCTAATTCGGAGTCCGGATGAAAGAGATATGGCTTATGGAAGATCTGCACGTCGGACTCGCGGTTAGACCGCGTCCCCGGGGCGGTTAGACCGCCCTGTCCTGCCAAAACCGGTTAGGAGTTGTATTTTAACATGTTTTTGTAATGGTTTCGATTCCTAATGGGGTGAGACCTCCCCTCCCTATAAATATAAAGGGCCACGGCCGATTGAGCATCATCCAATTGATCAAACACATTTTACTCTTTATTGTTTTGCCTTTACTTTTATCTCTTTGCCTTTGCTCTTCCAACCTTGATCTGCTGTTCTTCCTTCGTCTCTGCGATGTCTGAAGGTGTTCTAGGTGGCCTGCTGACCCTAGAGCAACCCTACGTGCATCAGCTCCGACGGGGTCCCTCCCGAGCCGACGTTCGTAAGTCTACCGCCGGTTTATCCCGGTACCCCGATCTAACCGCCCCTCATAGGCGGTCTGACTGCCCTGCACAGAGAAGCTACAGCGAGCTTCCTCCGCGCGCTTGTTGATCCCGTAAAAAGGTGTCAACAGGTGGCAATGTCTTTGACGTCGTATCCTCCTTGGAGGCACCTCCTAGGAGGTTCTTTTCGTATTGGCACCACCTTCCTTGTCTGTTGCTAGGCATCATCTTGGGTGGTGGCATTTTGTCAGTGGCCTACGAAGGGGTTCCATGTGACCGTGGTGGAGATCTACTCAATATGGTTTTCTACGCGATAGAGAGACCCAAGCAATATATGATGGTTTATTGGCAGGAATTTCAAGATTCCAAGTCCAACATCAAGTTTCTAAGCAGACGAATGGTGCAATTTGATTACTGATGTGTAAATATAATAAAATGTAGAAGCATGGACGAAGAAAAGATTGAAGCTTAGTCTTCTAGTTATTTTCTTTCTCTAAGAATTTTCATTCTTGTGTTTTTTAGTTCTTCTTTGTTGAGGAAGAGTCTACAAACTCTTTGTAACGTTGGATTGTATATATGCACCATGTAGATATAGAGGTCGGATTTTATCCTTTATCTAAAAAACAATCCTACTCTCATTATTTTGGGGCTAGCGAACTTCTAGAAAAAGCTTCGCTACGAACACATCCAATCTACTCTGTTAGACCCAAAATGATGTTTGAGAGTGTTTCAAAGCATTTCGCATCCTTCAGCATGAAAAACGATGCAAAATGGGTGTTTCGGGTTGAATGAACTATTTCGGGATAGCGAATAAAATTTTCACTACAAATGCATCAAATTTACTTCATTAGACCTAAAACTATGTTTGGGAGTGTATCTGAGCATTTCGCAACCTTCTACACAAAAAGAACCATGTGAAATAAGTGATTCTTGGCTGAATACACTATTTCATAATAACGGATTTCTAAAAAAAGCTTCACTCTATGAATGTATCCCATCTACTCCATTAGACACAAAATGATGTTTGGAGTGTTTTGTAGCATTTTGCAACCTTCTTGAAAAGTGATGCAAAATGGGTGTTTTAGGGCTGAATGCACTATTTTGCGGTAGCAATCTTCCGAAAATATTTTCCCTACAAACACATTCCATCTACTGCAGTAGACCCAAAACAATGTTGATGAGGACATCACTACTGCACATATACATAACAACCCTCCATTAAGCATTGAAGGTCCAATTACAAGAGCACGTGCGCGACAACTAAATTTAGAGGTGACCTCCTTCCTCAGTACTTATTCGTATAATTTGGAGAATAGATTGCTACCTTATGAATGTTTGTTGATTAGGAACCAAGCAGATGACCAAGAGATACTTGAGGAAGGACATAGAGGCATGGTTGACCAGCAAGGGCGTCCAAGTCGAGGTGGAGGCCCAAACCAAGACGACTTTGGGTCTATTTCGAAGTCCAGGAGCAGCGTGCAGTAAAACTGGTCTTACGGTCGCATACAGGCTCAGATGTTTGTGTTCTTTATATGCCCAGAAATGTGAGAAGAATATCTTTCCAATGGAACTGGTCTCTGGTCCAAATTCAGCTGGAGTCGATGGGAATCATCAGAGGAAGTTGGCGTCCAGAATCTGTTCAGGGGTTCCATCACCGTATTTTGGTCTTTGGGCCTTGTATCGTTTTGTAGCCCATTAGGGGCGCGTCCAAAGGGTCTTGCACGACCCTAGGGTCTTCATAAACAGTAGCTGCCCATCCATTAGGGTTGGGTTTTGCTTTAGTTCAGTCTGTCTTCGAACAGTCGCCGCTCGTCGGTTTGTGAAACCCCAACTCGTGTGCTTAATCATTCATGTGCAGTTTGTCAACATATTTTTAGAGCTGCGTTCTTTCGAGTTCTTGATTGTGTTCTTCATTTCGCAGGCAGGGATTAGCCTTCTTGGCAAGGTCAACCGAATCGTGACACGGTTGATAACCAGATGAGTTGTGGTGCTAAGGTTGCAGCAATTCTGGTCTTTGGATCTGAAGCCGGATCGGTGTGTCACACCCGCCCAAAATGAAAGTTATCCTTTCCTGACGGAAGAATGGGCCACCTAGTTCCCATCAAATGTTTGGAAGTATTTTGGACTATTTCGTAGTCTTTTGCATGCAAAATGATGCAAAACGGCTGTTTTGAGGTTTTTTTAGCAAACACCATGGGGCAAAGCCCCTCGGCAACGAAGATGAATTAAATTAACAAAGAGGTTTAGAGCACTTACAAAAGCTCAACCAGAGATTGGGCTGGTAGGGGGAGGAACAAAACAACAAACAGACAGAAAGTCTAACTAGCAAAACAATAAGAGAGGAAAATTACTGAGCCACAAAATGATTGAAACTCTCTCTTGATTCGGATGAAATGCTTTGTGGCTTCAGCTTTGGAGGAGGCTTTCCAAACAGCAGCACTTGGGGTCTGTTTCGAGGTTGAATGCCCTATTTTGGGTAGCGAACATCGGGAAAAAGTTTCACTACGAACACATCCAATCTACTCCGTTGAACCTAAAATAATGTTTGGGAGTGTTTTGAAGCATTTGCATGAAAAACGATGCGAAATGAGTGTTTCGTAGCTGAATGCACTATTTTCAAGCTAGCAAACTTGAGGAAAAAGTTTCCCTACGACCGCATCCAACCTACTCCATTCCCAAAGCGATGTTTGGGAGTATTTTGGATCATTTTGCAACCTTTTATTTGAAAATGATGTAAAACCGGTGTTT
This sequence comes from Cenchrus fungigraminus, assembly GCA_036936925.1. Taxonomy (NCBI): domain Eukaryota; kingdom Viridiplantae; phylum Streptophyta; class Magnoliopsida; order Poales; family Poaceae; genus Cenchrus; species Cenchrus fungigraminus. The sequence goes on along the minus strand of CM072775.1, from coordinate 5,973,952 downwards.
CGGGGCTCAATGTACTATTTCGGGGTAGTGAATTTCCGATAAATGTTTCAGTGCAAATGTATCCAATTTATTTCATTAGATCTGAAACAATTTTTATGAGTCTTTTCGAGCATTTTGGAACCTTCTGCACCAAAAACAATGTGAAACAAGTGTTTTGTGGCTGAATGCACTATTTTGGGGTAGCAAAATTCCGAATAAAGTTTCGCTACGAATGCAACTGATCTACTCCATTACACTGAAAATAAGGTTTGGAAGTGTTTTGGAACATTTTGATACCTTGTGCATGAAAAATGATGCAAAATGGGTGTTTTAGCGTGAATGCACTATTTCCAAGGTACCAAACTTCCAAAAAAAGTTTCGCTACGAGCGCATCCAATCTACTCCTTTAGACCCAAAATGATGTTTTAGAGTATTTCAAATCATTTTGCAATCTTTTGCCTGAAAAACGATGCGAAACAGATGTTTCGGGGTAGCGAAATTCCGGAAAAGTTTAGTTACGAAGGCATCCAATCTACTCCATTAGACATAGAACTATGTTTGGCTGTGTTTCGGAACATTTTGCAACATTCTGCCTGAAAAACTATGCAAACCGAGCTTTTTGTGACTGAATGCATTATTTTGGGTAGCAAACGTTCGAAAGAAAGTTTCACTATGAACGCATCTAACCTACTCATTAGACTATAAATATTGTTTGGGAGTTTCAGAGCATTTTACAACTTACTGCATGAAAAGCAATGCGACACAGCTGTTTCGAGGTTGAATGCACTATTTCGGGGAAGCGAACTTCCAAAAAAAAGTTTCACTACGAACACATTAAATCTAGTGCTGGCATAAAAGCTCGAGGCTCGTGAGCTAACTCAACTCGTTTATAAGTTTAGCTCAGTTCAGCTCAGCTCGATCTTTAAACGAGCCGAGCCGAGGCTCAATTTTAGCTTGTTTTCTTAACGAGCGAGTTCGTGAACTGCTCGTGATAACAAAATTATTTTTTTATCAATAGAGTTGTATTACTATTATTTGGTTAAAATAATCTTATTATTGGACTTGTAAGTCAAATCTAGTACTAATTAAGTCTATTTTGAGCTCACAAATATCTATATTATACTATTTTATTGTCTTATGTTACATATTTTCATAATATAATCATAAACCATTTAAGTATTGTTGGCATACTTAAATTATCATATATTGATTAACATTATTTTTTATCATAATATTAATGTTCAATAATACTAAGCTTGTGAGCCTAACGAGCCAGCTCGAACTTTTAAACAAACCGAGCCAAACTTGATTTTTAGCTGGTTAGTTTAATGATCCAAGCTTAGCTCGGCTCGTTATCAAACGAGCCGTAACGAGTCGAGCCTTAACGAGCCGAGCTGCCTCGTCAGCCACCCCTAATTCAATCTACTCCATTAGAAATAATATGATGTTTTGGAGTATTTCGTCTTCATCATGGTATTGCCACATGGTATATCGTCCTCCTGATCTTCAGAATTGAATCCATCCACATCAGATAGAACAAGTTGACGAATGGTAGTAACTTGAGCGACTACAACGATAGTATCCTCCTCGTCAGTAATAGACATCGGAGCCTCCAAACCATCACAAATATCATCATCACCTATACCATCGCTCAAGATTTTTACAATTTCATTATCTTGATATGCAAGTACCATGCCACTGGGTGATGTGTCCTGCTCATTTTCATTATATAGCTCCACAAATGTCAGTACTCAAATTTTTTACACTACTCTCCATGTGTCTCCTAGAAGGGTGTCTCGCAAGTAAAAGATCTTCGTTGCTTGTTCAACAAGAATATAGGGATCACTCTTGTACTAGTACCTACCAGTATTGATGCTCGTAGAGTACCCATCACTTCTAATTAATCTTCGTTGCACTTGGTCCTCCCAGATCATACCAATCATAGAGGAACAATATAATAGTTTGATCTATGCGACACCCTCATGAGTTGTACCGTAAATTTCTATTAGTGATCCATAAAACTGAATTGGCTCACCTTTATATGACCCTGAACACTAATATAATCTCATTGTGCAGTGTCTTCCTATTTTTCTCTCGAGCTTGTGTGGTACCAGACACTGCCTACGTACAATACATGCTGAATATTTTCTTCCTCACATGTTTGGTTCAGCTGATAATGCATATAGGTCATCGTTGATCACTAATATTGTCTTCTTCGCAATATGTACAACAAAGCCATAGTTTTTTTATATAGTTTTGTATAAAGGTATGTAACATCCACAATTTTCTTGATATTCCAAAACAGCCCTTAAAAACTTTTTCTAAAAACATATAGCAACTATACCATAAAAGCCCCTGCATTTTAATCTATTTGCATTGCACCGCAAAATACCTTAGGATTCATATGCATTTTGAGTGGCTAACGTCCCTTCTTACCTTGAATTTCACTCTAACCAACCCTAAGGATTTTATAGCAATCCACACATCTTGGTTCATTCAAATTTGAAACTACACTTCAAATTTGAATTCAAATCTAGGTTCAAACAATTAGGAAACCTTTTAACTCTACACAGGCCGCCACCTCCCTTTTTAGCCCAGCAGCACAACCGGCCTAGTCTGCCTACCTTTTCTCCCACGCGCGCACTGCCCACACCAGCCCAGCCAGCAACCCAACTCACCCGCGCCTTGCTGACGTCATGTTGATGTCGTCATCATATTCATCCCTTCCCCTCTTCCCTTTCCCGAGTCGCGCCCCGGTGTCACCGCCGCCACCTCGATCTCACCACCTAGGCACCAAGGCCACCCCGTAGCATGAGTGCCACCTTCGCCGTCATCACTGCCGCCTCCTGCGCCGCCAAGCCTGCCCCCTCCCGCAAGGAAACCCCTCGCACCCACGTGCCCGCAAGCACGCTCTAGAGCGCCCGTTGCCGGCAAGGCCAAGCTCGATATGCGTCGTCCCCACCAGATACACCTCCCCGGAGAGAGTGTCGTAACCGCCTGCACGAGGTTGACTTAATGCACCCCTATCCCTTTGCATGGAGCCCTTCACCTTGCCCTTATCCGCCGCGACACGTGCTGAGCTCCCTGTCGCGCTCTGCCATGCGCCGCCGCGTGTAGCTGCCCGGCGAAGCTCGGGCAAGCTTGCCCGAGTGCCCGTGGGCATCCCAGCCCCCTCGTCGGGCTATAAACAGGACCCCTCGGCCCTCGTAGGAGCTTGCACCACCACCTCACCGCTTAGGAAACTGGTCGCGCATCCCCCACCCGTCGTCGTCCTACTTTCTCACAGGATTGGGCGACCAGAGAGGGGGGAGTGAATGGGAGCCGATAAAAATTCTTCTCGAAAGAGATAGCTGCTCTAGCGAGATGAACACGGCCGAAATCCCAAAGTCACTTCCTCTGCAAAATCCTCAAGTTTACCTAGACCACGTACCTGGAGTGCTACTGATCCTAGGAACAAACCCCACTTCCAACCAAAGCTACTATGCACAAACCACAGTGGAAACAACACGAGGCAGCTCAGCCTGGCTGGGGCGATCAGACCGCATGGAGGGGGCGGTTAGACCACCTATGCCTGGAAATGCTCCTCGACCACCAAATGAAGCTCAAGACTCCAAAATGACCCAAGATTTCACCTGGAGAATCCTTTGATCAAGGTGAACATGCACTCAGAAGAAAACCCTGGAAAATCAAACTTCCCTTGGGAAAACCTCAAGGCGGTCAGACCACCCTCCTCACGCGGTTAGACCGCCTAGCCCCAGAAACTCGGCCGCGGGTCAACGCTCAACTTCCTATCAACCGATCTCCCGATTCACCCCACGGATAGCTCAACGCTAAACTTCGGGGATAGCTGGGTCACCTCCTAGATGACCTCTCCAGCAAAGCATATCCATCGAAATGCTCTCAATCAAAGGGAATCTTGAATCAAAGGGTTCTATGTCATGAACTCGAGGAACCACGAAAACCACCAAAATCGAAGGCTTTCCCAAGGGTTTGCTAGGGCAAAATCTCCAAGAAAAGAGGCAGACGGTCCTCATGTGTGATACCCAACAAGAAACCCACCAAGAAATGCCTCTAACAAGTCACCACGAATTTCCCAAGAAAAGACTCCGAAAATTCACCAAAATAGCCACGGGAAAACCAAGCAAATCACCAAGAGGGACAAGGATGAACTCCAAACCTTCCATACATTCCGAGGAAAGATTGCTTACAAAGAGGCTAGCAACCTCCCTTCATCCTACCCTCTTTTGGATTTGCAACGAGCTCTAGCTAGCCTATGCAAACAAAGAGAAGGAAAAACCAAAGGGGCAAATGAGCTAGGGTTCCAAGAGTTGGCTGCCATCTCCCACTCCAATGAGTATATGTGGGCAGCGCCGAATGACCAAACTACCCCTACTACATAATAGTAAGATAACACTCTCGAGGGCAAATTTGGTAATCTGATCGGATCTCCATCGGTCAGATGCTCGTCGATCGCAAGCCCGCTTCAACTCCACGCAAGAATTGCGATCATGCCGCGTGTCCTCCGCTTCGAAGCTTCTCGACGAACCACGGCCGCCCCACCCGGTCAGACCGCCCTGGACAGGCGGTCAGACTGCCCTTGGGCTGGCCATCTAGTCCCATCGCGTCTTCGGTCTTGGCTTTGTGGCTCCGCCAAGTAACCTAGTGGTTTTGTGGCCAAACCACTGCAAACCTCGCGGACTTGGTGCAGCCTCCACGCCAATCCCACTAATGACTTGGCCGCCACGGTCGTCCGGGCTCGGTGTTGGTTTTGTGACAAACCAACAAACCCCGCGTGCAAGCTTCAGTTGTTAGCTGCTACCTTGCACCATCTCCATGTTCCCGACCTCGTCTTGCTCTTCTTGCCAGCATGCGGCCTGCAATTGATCCCGTCGGCCACCGGGTCCCTCGAACAAGCCTACTTGTCTCTCCGCTCCTCGGAGGTCACACAGACATAGACCTTTCGCGCTTGTTCTTCACCTGCACCACGCGAATAAAGGCACATATGTATCATACATGTTTACTAGTTTGCGTGGAGAGCTTGGGTGTGTTGTCCTTTTTGATTTGGTTCTTGGGAGCTCACTTTGTAGCATATGTATCATACATGTTTACTTTGATGTATAGCATGCATGCTATTTTATGTACCATGGTAGGATAGCCATTTTTGTATGATGATGTATAGTTTTGCATCTTTGTATCATAAGCATGTTGCGAAGGACCGGGTTAGACGACCAGAGAGGGGGGGCGGAGTGAATGGGAGCCGATAAAATTCTTCTCGAAAGAGATGACTCCTCTAGCGAGATGAACATGACCTAGGTCCCGAAATCACTTCCTCCACTCAATCCTCAAGTTTGCCAAGATCACGTAGCCACTGGAGTGCTACTGACACTAGGAGAAAACCACAGTTCCTACCAACTCAAATACGCACCAAACACAGCGGAAACCACACCAGGAGAAACACCTGGTAGGGGTAGTCAGTCCGGATGGAGGGGGCGGTTAGACCGCGTTAGCGTGGGAATTCTCCTCTACCACCAAACGAAGCTCACGACCCCGAAACGACCCAAGATTTCACCTGGAGACTCCTCTGAACAAGGCAAACAAGCTATCAGACAAATCCCCCGAAAACCATACTTTCCTCGGTGAAACCCCCAGGGCGGTCAGACCGCCTAGCTCCTAGAACTCGGCCGCAGGTCAACCCTCAACTTCCCATCACCTTATCTCCCTATTCACCCCACGGATTTTAGCAAAACTTCGGGCATAGCTGGGTCACCTCCTGGACGACCTCTTCACCAAAGGATATTGACTGAAACACTCTGAATAAAAGGGAATCGTGAATCTAAGGGCCCTATGTCATGAACTCGAGGAACCACGAAAACCACCCAAATCGAAGGATTTCCCGAGGGTTTGCTGGGGCAAAATCACCAAGAAAAGAGGCACAAAGATCTCATGTGTGATACCCAACAAGAATCCCACCAACAAAGACCTCCAACAAACCACGACAAAACTCCCAAGAAATAGCTTCGAAATCACCGAAAGGGAACACGTCGGCAGACAAAGGAAGACAAGATGAACCACGCCGAATCTTCTATACATGCCATGAATGGTTCATACAAGGTCTAGCAAGCCGCCCGAACATCCAACCCTCTCTCAAGCTGACTCATGAAGCTCGCAAGCTAGCCTAGGGAAAACTAAAGAAGAAAAGCAAATGAACTAGTGTTCCAAGAGTTGGCTACCATCTCCCCTCAAGTGAGTTTATTAGAGGGCGCCGAATGACCAAACTACCCCTATTACTTAATATTAAGATACATGCCCACCGAGGGCACTTTGGGAAACTTGGTCGATTTCTCCATCAGACGGACGCTCGTTGACCGCAAGACGCTTCAACTCCATGCAAGCCTTACGATCACGCTGCGTGTCCTCTGCTTCGAAGCTTCTCGACGAACCACGGTGCACGCGGTCGGACCGCCCCTCCTGGGTAGTCAGACCGCCCCACCTGGTCGCACACCCTGGCCAGGCGGTCAGACCACCCTGACCAGGTGGTTAGACCGGCCTGGGCAGACCGGTTCGTCCCGTCGAGTCTTCGGCTTTGGCTTTGTGGCTCAGCCAAGTAACCCAGTGGTTTTGTGGCCCAACCACTGCAAACCCCACGTGCAAGCTTCAGTTGTTAGCTGCTACCATGCACCAGCTCAATCCTCTCGACGTGGCCTCACTCTTCTTGCCAGCATGCGGCCCGCACTTGATCCTGTCGGCCAGTGGTACCACGAACGAAGCCTACTTGTCTCTCCGCTCCTTGGAGGTCACACAGACCTAGACCTTTCGCGCTTGTTCTTCACCTACTCCACGTGAATCAAGCCGCAACCTGCACCTGCAATACTAGGCCAAGAGTCAGTCCACACCACGTTGTCAATCACTCATCACTAAGGAGCGACCATCCATCGGTCTTTGGACCACATAGGTCCTCAATCTCCTACTTGATGAGTGCATTGACAACACACATAGTAACCCATGAAGAAAAAGAAAGAAAAAGAAACAAAACGAACAACTACCCAATCAAGTGATCCAAAAGCCAAACACAGGCGAAAACCTGATCACCTGAAAGCCAAAGTCTCGGTCCCCTAAGGCAAGGGCAACAACTCAACACAACCGAGACAAAATCCAAAACTCACAAAAAGCAAACCACCAAAGCAAGAACTCAGACGACATAAGGAGCTCCCCCTGAACACCATGCAGGCTCCTCCTGAGCAAATGCAACTTCCCCTGAACATATGCATGCAAAGAACCACTGTAAATGCACGACAAAGAGAAAAACTTGCTCCGAAAAATTCCAAAACAGTTTGAAAACCCTCTAAACATGCCCAGATGCATTTTTCATGCGCAAACTTCTCCCCCTTGTTGACAATGTATGAATCAAGGCATATTTCGGAAAAAAATCAACCTAGAGCTTCTCAAATAGACAATGAGCACCACAAAATGCTACAAGTGAGCAAATGAGCAAGCAAGACATTCCATAGTTCCGTACAAGCATAGCCATCAAGATAGTAGAGCTATATAGGCATATGACAAAGGCATAATCAAATTAAGCATTTTTGTGAAAAGTTTCCCTCTCATGAGCAAAGACCTAAACATGAGCAAACCATGCCAAAGTGAATCTAGATCACACAAACTTCATGCTAGGTCACACATTCTCATCACAAGATCATTGCAAACACCCACAAGCATCTCATGTCATGTTAAAACCACCGAGCCATGTGTCTACTTCTTTAAATGAGACTTATCATGGTAGAAAACATGCAACGGTTTAGCACCCAAATTAATTGCAATTTAAAGCATTTATGACATGAAACAAATGAGAGCATAACTTTAAGCATATGCATTTCATACCAATTTCATTTTTCAAAATTAAGCACAAAATGGTACATGAAGTGCCTTTGTGGCAAAAAGAAGCTTATGCTCCCGCACACGGTATCACATGGGCTAAACATTCACAATGACAAATGGGTCTTTGACCCCAAAGCACATGATATCCAAGCACAAATTAAGCATGATATAGACCACCAAAGCACACTAAGATCATGCAAGGCCTTAAACTCAAAAGAGAGAGACCATCCTAGCATTTTCCAAAAATATCCATCTCAACATGCATATGTAGAAAAACTATCAAGAGCATAGCTATCCATCACCAAATCATATCAAACATGCTCAAACGCTCACAACTAGCATATCATGGTCATCAATGTATATAGGAGAAGCTGATCCTACCACAATGCATATGATACAAATGAAAACAACCTAAGATACAAAGATGCATATACATCATAATACAAATGCAATGCCATGCATAAATTAAATATGATACATATGCTACAAAGGAGCTCCCACCACCAACTCAAGAAAACAAACACACACCGAGCTCACCCTGCAAGCAGGTGAAAGTGGCTTGGTCAAGTGGTTTGGTAAAGATATCAAAGGAATCTTCCCTTTCTCCACATTGTCTCTCAGGAAATGGTACCTCACCTCAATGTGCTTGGTTTTGGAGTGGAGAATGGGGTTTTTGGCTACACTTATGGCACAGGTGCTATCACAAAAGAGTGGGACATATGTACACTTCTCACCAAAATCGCTCATAGTCTAGGTGATCCATAGGAGCTGGGAATAATAGCTAGCTGCAGCTACATACTCAGCCTCTGTAGTGTATTGGGCTACGTACCAAAGAAGATCCAAAAACTGACAAGTACCCGAGGTAGATTTATGATCCAAATGACACCCAGCGAAGTCAATGTCTGCAAACCCATGAAGGTTGAGTGTCGAGGACGCAGAATACCAAAGACCAAACTCAAGAGTGTAGTTCAAGTACTTGAATATCCTCTTGACGGCTTGCCAATGCAAAGTCCTCAGTGAAGCCTGAAAACGAGCACGCAGACAAACGCTGAACTGTATGTCTAGCCTCATCGCCGTCAAGTAGAGGAGGGAGCTGATCATGCTCCTGTACTCCTTCTGGTCCACGGGTTCACCATCCTCATCCGCGTCCAAAGTCGTAATCGTACTCATCGGTGTTGCCATCGGCTTGGAGTCATCCATCTTGAACTTCTTTACAATGTCCTTGGTGTACTTCGCTTGATGCACAAATGTCCTGTCCTTGCATTGCTTGATCTGAAACTCGAGAAAGAACTACAACTCTCCCATCATCGACATCTCAAATTCCCTGCTCATATCCTCTGCAAACCTAGCAACCAAAGAGTGAGACGGCCGCCAAAGATAATATCATCCACATACACCTATACAACCAGGATGTCATCGCCCTGCCCGAGGAGGAAGAGAGTATGATCTACTACCCCCATCACATACCCCTTGCTGAAAAGGAACTTTCTCAACCTCCCATACCACACCTAGGTGCTTGTTTTAGGCCATAGAGAGCTTTTCTGAGTTTGTACACTCGGTGGGGATACTTCTCACTCTCAAAACCCAGGGGTTGCCTCACATACACTTCTTCCTCTAACATCCCATTTAGGAAGGCACTCTTCACATCCATTTGGTACAATTTGAATCCTTTAGCTATGACAAATGCTAGAAGAATTTGAATTGCCTCCAAACAGGCCACCGGAGCAAAGGTTTCCTCATAGTCTATCCCCTCCTTCTGACTATACCCCTGGGCAACCAACCTCGACTTGTTTCTCACCATCTCCTCATTTTCTCCCTCTTTGTTTTTCTGCACCCATTTTGTCCCAATATGTTTGCAATTTGGTGGAGGCTCAACTAACTCCCACACCTGGTTCGTCTCAAAGTTCTCAAGCTCGTCATGCATAGTGTTCACTCAATTCGGATCAGAAAGTGCGTGTCTAATATCCTTCGGCTCGAAAGATGTGACAAATGCAGAATGAGTGAAATGAGAGTACTTCTGTGACCTGGACCGTGTAGTGCGTTCATGAATGTCACCTATGATCCTCGAAGGTGGATGATCCACCTGTACACGCCGGGAGCCTCACGCCTGGAGAAATCCTCCCCCTCAGCAGCAGCTTCCACTCGAACTCCACCAGTCGTCATAGGAGTAGGGGATGGTACATGGTCAGCTACGGGAACACCAGCACCATCTTCATCATCTTCATCTTCCTGCACCTCCTCTTGAAAGATTTCCTCGCCAAATTCATCATCACCTGCACATTCAAAGACCAAAGAGCTACACAGCTATGTCTCGTCGAAGGTAACATCGCATGTCTCCACGATTTGGTTAGTTTCAAGATTGAGCACACGATATGCTCAAGAATGAGTAGCATAACCAAAGAAAATACCATCAACAGATCTACCGTCAAACTTATCCAACTTCCTGCCCTTCTAAGGAGGGGTGTATGGAGTCAAAAACTGGTGCTTAAGACCAAGATCACCACAAAAGGTCTCAAAACAAGAGTTCTTGAATTCTGTGCCATTGTCACTGCGTATAGCTCTAATGGCATCACCATATCTCTCATTCTTCAACCTCAAGATAAAGTCTTGAACAAAACTAAACGTCTCACCCTTATCCTCCAACAAAAACACCCAGGCATAGCGAGAGTAATCATCCACAACCACAAGGACATATCAGTTTCCACTTACCGAGTGAATGTGAGATGGACTAACCAAATCCATATGCAACAGCTCCATGTTGGTATTTCTTAACGTCACGACAAATCCACAAGCATACGAAAGATACTGTTGTAGCACTTCACCCGGTGAGTAGGGTATTGTTATTTATATTTTCCCAAAGGAACGGAGGTGGAGCGGTCTACAAGCTAGTTTGGTCCCGGGAGAAGAAGGATAGAGAAAAGGGTAGTCTGGGTAGCATGGAAATCTACGGGATAGGCAGAAAGGAAGAAGATACTCTAGCTACTATTCGCTTACTTCGGGCATCGGTTTACCCCTGGTTTGCCAGGAGCCTCCGGCAATTAGCTCTACGCCCTAGCCCCTCAGAATGTTGACTAGGAGTGCAAACAAAGGAGATAGATAGCCTAAACACCGCTTTCACGCTAGTGTTGACGGTTCAAAACTGTGTTGAAGTTCACCGCAAGCGTATGGGTGACTTGGTGCCTTTTTCACCAAGGAGGGTCCCCAAGGTTTGTCAATCCAATGATCGGAAGCAAACCGCTAAGATTCTCTACCTTGTCTAGTCAATCTAACCTAACATGAAGCATTGATTGCATAAAAGAGGTAAACCTAAACAGATATTCATGAAGTGTATTGGTTGATCACACCCAAGAACATCGGCTTAGATAAAGCTCCTCCGAAGGGGTAACTAGGCCCAGCGCCTTCTAGTTGAAGCTCCGGCAAACGAGCAACGAATCAAGCATCTCATCTACTAGCATCCTTAAAATCCTACCTCCGGCCTACCTCCCGAACACATCCGCTCTTTTGAGGCAATCACCCTGTCACGATGTTCCCTTAATGAAGCGGGGGATCTAGGGGCACGCTCAAACATGGATGTGTCTACGAATCATGAAGGGTCGACATGCTAAACCTAATCACCACGATTACATAGAGCATGCTATATAGCCTAACCAATGCATTAGACTAGGGATCAAATCACATTCACAATAAGTAAAAAGCATCAACGGAGACATGGTATCGCTAATAGATTGGAAAACATGATGAACATTGCTCACATAATAATAGATGTGTTTTGATCATCACCACCGAGTACATACCATTGATGACCTCAACTAGCTCCAGAACTCCACCATGGCACAACCACGCAGGGCGGCCATAGCGGCTAGGGTTGGCCTAGGCCATCTCCTAGACAACTACGAGGACTCGCAGCCATAGTCGTCTCCCTCCGATGCTTGCTTCTAGGTTTCGCCGAATTCTGGTGGATGGATGTGGCGGCCGTCGGAGGTAGGCGATATAAATAAATTGAGAAGGCTGTAGGTCAAAGGGGAGGCCGAACCGGCGCCAGAACGGGGTGTGTCGGTCGACATGGGCCGGCCGGCCCAGGCCCTTTCTGGCTCGGTTCGGCCCCGATTTTCTTCCCGAAGCTTCTCACACTTTCTTGAATATTTGCCGAAGTGCATGTGGGTCCTTGACGTCGTTTTCCCCACGGTTTAGATAAGGGTGCTTGATGCGCAAACTCCCGCATCTTCTGTTCAGGTCCTCGGAGTTTCACATCTTCTTGCTTTGGTCCTTGGGTCATTTGGAGTCATGTTCACTTCGTGTCTTGACTCGTGCCGGGCTTCGTGATCTTCTCATAAAGTGTTTGATGAACTTTACCCGGAAGTCCTCATTTAGGTACTTAATTCCTGCGTAAACAACATACTCCAAAAACCACATGCAAGTGTGAACTTGTTACATCATTAGTATGCCTAGTGGCGGGTTTGTTATAATTCAAAGCTCAAACCAAAGTGTAACAAGTGCTCTTGGTTGAGTGCAATCGACCGTCAACATACCCCCATGCTTAAACCTTGCTCGTCCTCGAGTAAGCCTTGAATGGATATCAGTATTGCCCTTCAATGTTCATACCCTGCACTTGTTCATACACAAGAAAAAATAATGCTCTCCAAGTTTACCTTGTTAAAGTTCGGTAATATAACTAGCTTTCATCTCTATGGAAGGTAGATATCATTTAAGCTCTTTCCACAAGTAATAAATCATGCCCTCAAATTTTGAACAAATCTCAGAAAATTTGAAAATAGAGAGCGGGATGAAGAAATATTGCTTTACCAAGATCAATAATAAACCTCCTTGCATCTTGCTCATGAACTCTCGTCTCCTCTTGTCTCTCAAGCCTACTTGTTCTACTCCTTTCCTCTCTTAAAATATTTGGTGGAAGGCTTTATATGGAGATATGGGAAAGTTTAGTCCTACCAAGATATTATAGTCGAGATATTATCAAAACAATACAAGCTTCTCATGGACTTACCGAGACTCGTCAAAAAGGTCATTGGAAAAATAATGTTACAAGGAGGGGGAAGAGAAAAATACACACACTTTGAGATAGGTGGACATGTGCAAATGGCAAAGAGTGATCCCGAGGCACAAACAAAGTCCTCGTTATCGGATTGCACATGGTTGGAAAGATGAGTATGGGTCTTGATCTTGAATTCTCTTGAAAACTCAAAAAGCACTAAACATAGCTAAAGAACTGGGGTGTTTATTTATTATATATATTTTTCTTTTTTCCTTTTTTTCTTATCATACTTTTTCTTCTTTAAAATTTTTCCTTTTTTATTTTTTTCTTTCATCATAATTTTTTTATTACTCCCCTTGAACTCTAGACTATACTACTAGCACTTCCTTGGCACCCCCCATGCTTAGACGTTTGCTCGTCCTCGAGCAAAAGACGTGATAAATATGCCAATGTAGAAATTGAAGTTCTCATATTTTCTTGGAGAGAGATACTTGAAAATCTTCTAGGGATCCTTTTGGAAGTCTCCCAGAGTCTTTCTCACGTGACGGCACATTCCTTGTAATCTTCACCGAAATATTCATCCATACTCATATATTGGGTTGTGGTCAAGGAGGTGAACACAAAAAGATATTTTGGGTTTGTGGGTGGATATCCGGCGAGGTTTGTGAAATTCCCGATGTGAAAACTCACAATGCACGGATAGAAAGGGCTAGCATAAAGATAGATATGCAAAAACAAAATGACCAGCTTCTTAGTCTTGAGCCAGAGAAATCAAGCCTTGAATCCATGCACCCAAAAATAAATCTTGTAAACTAAGGTTTTTGCACTCAATTGAATATAAGGCTTTGGATTGGTAGAGCAAAATGCAAGTGGTATCAAAGACAAGGTTAGCATATCTTTTAAGAACAAAAAAAATGATCTTTGATTTATTCAAAAATGAGAGCAGCGAAAAATACTATGGGTCTCAAGTTATCATAACCTCCACAAAAGATTAGGCTAACATTGATTTAAAATTCAGATCATGATAAAGAGAGCACTAGCTTAATCATATAAAAACCAAGCACAAGAATGATCAAAGTGGCAACGATCATCAAATATCCAAAGGCAAGAGCGTACAAGATATCATCATGGTGAGCACAAGGTAACAGTGATTATTATTGAAAACAAAAAAAACCTAGGTTGTACTCCTAGTAGTCATGTTATTCTATAGAAAGATATACAAAGGTTGCATCTAAGGTTGTGGAAAGCATATACATGAACAGACATATAGAAGGACAAGGACAAAAAGAGGGTTGAGGATTTGTTACCGTCCTTTGATGCTTGAAGTGTAGCGCAGCCTCCCCCATGCTTAAGCATTGTGCTTAACATGGAAGAAGAAAATTAGCATCCCGTGACAACCGTGATAATTGTACTCCACGCAGTCTTCTCGTGTCTACCAAGTCATCCCCCATGCTTAGCACGTTGCTAGGCATGGAAGATGATGAACTATCTTGTAATTCTTGAAGTTCTACCACCATGTGTGGAGATCATCATCATACTCTTCACCTTTGTTGCCTTGATTGTCCTCCAACGCCCACCCTTTTTTCACAAGCCTTTGTCCCAATCGTTTCTCAACTCGTCTTCACCTCCTTCCATGTCGTCCTTTATTGCTGCTTCAACTTCCATGAATTTTTCTTCAACTTCAAGAACAGAACATGTACTGAACCATCACTCCATTGAGAAGTCCTTGAAATTATCTTTCCAACGAGTGGTCATTCACCCCAATCGGACTCCGAACAAGAGAGTTACGCCCTTTTTACGCCATCAATGCAAACTGTCCCAGGCTGATTTCAGAACGTGTGACGCCTAATGATTTGGTTGTAACTCCTTGCACGGGTCTCCTAAAATGTTATATCTTGATGCGTTGGAAAGAACACTTAGTGGAGCTCCTGAATATCTAAATTTCCTCTTTTGTACATCTCTGAACATGTGCTTAATCTTGATGAGGACGGCGGTGTTTCTTTCGAGATTTTGGAGGTTGATGATCTTGATTTCAGCTTTTATCACGAACTCATGGGATTGATTCACAATGCCTGCAAAACAACTCTAAAGCACAAAGTACCCCCGAGGTGACGGTCGGGAATACTCACTCTATGCCAACAAACCAAAGACATCCCCTAAGATCTTAACTTGTGGCATAGTTAATCTAGTGAAAAAAAAATTAAAACCTAATGGGTGTACGTGTGTGCTAGTGTGTATGCAAATGAAAGGATGGTATAAAAACAAAACAATGTTTACACCAAATTCTAAGCTCCATGCTTACAAAGTGGTTGCCAAACTTTTCACTTGCCATAAAGATTTACTAACCAAGGTCAAAACACCATGCTTATCCCAAGATTAGTAATTCCTTATAGTGCAAGAAAAGTACGACACATTTTCAAAGCAACCAATGCAATATAATAGCAAGGTATATAAAACTGAATGACGGTGGTCTCCAATCATGTCTAAACACTATGTTTACACAAGATTGCAAAAAGAAGTAACGCATGTCGACAAGCATTAACATAGATATGAAAGCATTCATCATAAAGTTTCATAAAAAGACCAAGCTAACATAAAGCGGAAGATGACAATGAGGCGGATACAAAATGCAAATGCAAAGAGTTAGCACAAGCAAACATTAGCAAGGTTTGAAAGATTTCCGGTAAGGTCCATAATAAGCAAAGGACAAAGCTTGGCCCTCACTTTACGAAGTAAGCATTGTCATCAAGAAAATCACACATTGAAAAGAATCAATCAACCAAACTAACAAGGTTTAAGGGTAGGTTATGGGTATCCTATATTTTGGCTCAAACAAGAATTTTGAAGAGAGGGAGTCAAGCATAGAAATTCTATCTAAGGAGGTGCTAAGAGTCTTTTTATGAAAAACAAACCTATGGTTTTAGGAGGACTAAAGATAGGACAAGTTTTCTGATAGGAGGTCTAGACAAGGATTTTAGTTAGAACAAGGGATAGAGGTAGGCTTGGCCAACCGGAATGGTGCAAGCCAATCAACGCAAGTCAACCCTATCCTTGTTCTTTGAGTTTTTGGTGGGGCTATAGGAAGGATTAGGTAGGTTGGACAAAAAGTTAGGTCAACTCAAAACATACAATGCAATATGACATGGATGAACAAAATGACATGATATGATGGTTGTTTAAAACAAATGCAAGAGTTAGCCTAAATTAACTAGCCACAATATTAGAGTCAAAGGATGGTGCCAACTTCATAGCTCTCTCCAAAAAGACTCAAAAGAAAAATACTCTAAACACTAATAGGCACACAAAAAGGGTCTACAAGTTTTCCAAGATCAAGAACAAAGTGCTCCCTCAATAAAAATTAGATTAAACAACATGGTGTTGTGGCATTTATTAGAGCAATGGTACAATGTTACTTGATGTTTCAGTTTATGATCATAATGTAGACGGTCATAATATTTATATAAATATAAACAAAAGAAAATGGGTTGCCTCCCACAAAGCGCTTCATTTAAAGTTATAAAGCTCGACTTTCTTACGTACCTTTTCGTGGTCGCAAAGCCATGGTGCTTCATGCAAGATTTGAAGGTGCCATGCAGCTTTGATTCACTCTCCATGCTAGACATGATCATTTATACTCGATGAGAGGCTTGCCCAATCGTCTCCTTGCATCATCATCACCTTCTTCTCCTTTGCTATTCGTCGCTGCCTCTTCTTTCATGAATTTTCCTCTCTGTCCAGACCAGATCATGTAGCAAAAAACTTCTCCAATGCGTGGCGCATGAAATTTTCTTTCCATCAAGTATTTATTCACCCCCAACGAATTCCAAACGAGTGAGTTATGCCCGTTTTACTCCAACACTGCAATCTGTCCAAATCTGATCTCAGACTGCGCAGTTCCTAATGTTTTTGCCATATCTCCTTGTACGGGTCTTCAAATTCGTCGATCTTGGAGGCGTTGGAATCGATACTTGATGGAGCTTCTGATTTTCAACTTTTTACTTCTTCTACATATCTGATCAGGTGCTCAAAATTGGTGAAAACAGCAATGTCCGTACTCGAGATTCGGAGAAGGCGACGCACGAGCTTGCAATTCCTTTGGGACATGGCTTCTCTCCTCTTGATTAAGGTTTAATGACCTGCATGATTAGTGAAACTCAGGTTTTCCCCTGACACACACTCTTTTAAGGTCATGAGCTTGACCAAGCACAAAGCAAGTCCAAGATTTGCAAGTTCTAAAGAAAACATGTGCAACCATAACCACAATTTAAATTGGATGAAGAAAGCATGTTGTGATTAAAGGTAGCATAAGTTTCTTGCTCAGCGCTGAAGCTCTCATTAGGCATGGGTTCATTAGGCAGGTAATTAACAAAGTTTAAGCACATCATAGCCTCTTCATCATTCTCAAGTAATTCTAGCCTATCATGATCGTCAAAGGTGCAAGGCATAGAACCAAAACATATTATTCAATAAGAACATGAATATATCAAAAGAAAGATATCATATCCAAAAGTACCGTGAGAGTTTAATGTGTACCTTAGCCTTCGAGCTTTTCATCGTGACTGATCCTCCGGAGTTGAAAGTGAACAATCCTTGATGATCGAAGGTGGCTCGCGTAAACTTTTCTCAATTCCTTCCTTCGTCCCACATGTCGTCAAGGTTGCTTTGTGTAGGATCACTCCTCTTAACTTGTGGTCTCACACCTCTTGGTTGTGAAAATGTAGCTCCATGATCCTTCGTGTGAGAGCCCAAAACATCCGCGCCATTGGATGCCGTCCTTTGTGTGTAATCCATCGTGGTCTTCTTCAAACATCTCCTTGAGTCGATTGTCGACAACTTGTGTCTTAATTTACCAATGCTCTAGGGGTCTTCATGTGTGGTCTAATGAAAGCATTCCCCAAGTTCCTCTTCATTGTTGTCGCCCTCATCTTCACCATCCTGTTCTCATTGTATTGCTGCTCCCTCTTCCTTGAGGATTTTCCCCTGTGTACATAACAGAATATATACCAAAATATAATTCTATTGAAATATAATATTACCTTTCCAACGGGTACTCATTCATCTTAATTGGAGTCCATATGAGGGAGTTATGGCTGTTTCACTTCAGCTTTGCTTGCTGTCCAGAAATTTTCAGGATGTGCAACCATCGGTAATTCGGCCATATCCGCTTGTAGGAACCTCCGATTGACTTAATTCTTGTCTTGTTGGAAGCGTAACTTCGTGGGGCTTCTAAATATCCAAAGATATTCTGTTGTTCTTCTCATGAGGCTGTGAAAAACTTGATACGAACAGAAATTTCGAAGATGTTGACGAGCTTGATATTGTGATCTTGGGGGCATCGTGATTGCTTCCAATACCTATTGCTTGATCAAACAAATCTCCACAAAACATTAGTCTTAAAAATTTAATTGAAGCATTGACTTATCTTGTTCACGTGCTCTTGTGTAGGGTGTGGGCTTGATAGTGGATGATGGGCCACTAACAAAAGTTAGCACCTACCACTAAGGAGCGAATCTTCAAGTTTGTTGGAAGTGAATCTTGTGTTGTTGAAGTGTGGGTATAGAGAACTCCTCGAAAGTCTTGTTTCTAGGTTTTCACCTGCTTTCAAGGACACAAACAAGAAAACCTGTGTATATACAATAATAAAAATTAGGGTTAGTCAAAAAGAAAGGTAGATCACCCTAGGGTTCGAGTTGCCGATCCCCGGCAACGGCACCAGAAAAAGGGCTCGTTCACGGTTCAAAACCGTGTTGAAGTTCACCACAAGCGTACGGGTGACTTGGTGCCTTTTGCACCAAGGAGGGTCCCCAAGGTTTGTCAATCCAAGGATCGGAAGCAAGCCGCTAAGGTTCTCTACCTTGTCTAGTCAATCTAACCTAACATGAATCATTGATTGCATAAAAGAGGTAAACCTAAAGAGATATTCATGAAGTGTATAGGTTGATCACACCCAAGAACATCAGCTTAGATAAAGCTCCTCCGAAGGGGTAACTAGGCCTAGCGCCTTCTAGTTGAAGCTCCAACAAACGAGCAATGAATCGAGCATCTCATCTACTAGCATCCTTAAACTCCTACCTCCGACCTACCTCCCGAAGGCATCCGCTCTTTCGGGGCAATCACCCTGTCATGATGCTCCCTTAATGAAACGGGGAATCTAGGGGCACGCTCAAACATGAATGTGTCTAGGAATCATAAAGGGTCGACATGCTAAACCTAATCACCACGATTACATAGAGCATGCTATATAGCCTAACCAATGCATTAGACTTGGGATCGAATCACATTCACAATAAGTAAAAAGCATAAACGGAGACATGGAATCGCCAATAGATGAACATTGCTCACATAATAATAGATGCGTTCTGATCATCACCACCGAGTACATACCATTGATGACCTCAATTAGCTTCGGAACTCCACCACGGCACAACCACGCAGGGCGGCCATGGCGGCTAGGGTTGGCCTAGGCCATCTCCTAGACAACTTCGAGGACTCGCGACCGTCGTCGTCTCCCTCCGGTGCTTGCTTCTAGGTTTCACCAAATTCTGGTGGATGGATGTGGTGGCTGTCGGAGGCAGGCGATATAAATAAGTTGAGGAGGCGGTAGGTCAAAGGGGAGGCCGAACCGGCGCCGGAAGGGGGTGGGCCGGTCGGCATGGGCCAGCCTGCCCAGGCCCTTTCTGGTCCAATTCGGCCTTGGTTTTCTTCCCAAAGCTTCTCACACTTTCTTGAATATGTGCCGAAGTAAATGTGGGTCCTTGACGTCGTTTTCCCCACGGTTTAGATATGGGTGCTTGGTGCGCAAACTCCCGCATCTTCTGTTCAGGTCCTCAGAGTTTCACATCTTCATACTTTGGTCCTTGGGTCATTTGGAGTCATGTTCACTTCGTGTCTTGACTCGTGCCGGGCTTCGTGATCTTCTCATAAAGTGTTTGATGAACTTTACCCGAAAGTCCTCATTTAGATACTTAATTCCTGCGTAAACAACATACTCCAAAAACCACATGCAAGTGTGAACTTGTTACATCATTAGTATGACTAGTGGCGGGTTTGTTATAATTCAAAGCTCAAACCAAAGTGTAACAAGTGCTCTTGGTTGACGAAAATCGACCGTCAACAGCTAGCTACCCCGACTCTGACCACGGCCAGACTCCGCCGACAGCTAGAGTCCTAAGGCCAGAGCCCTCACCCTGAGAGACGAGCGATGGTCCCACAAACGAATAATAACGAGAATAAAACTTCACGAAGTACTCACCACTGAAGAAGTCTTGGGTGCTTGCTCAAGTGCTCGCACCTGCCGAAGTACAAGCGGAGGGAGGCTGACAACTCCGGCTCTCCTCCTAGCCCTTCCTCTGCACACTCCTCTACTTCTAAGATACAAGAAGCCTCTTCTCTACTCTACTCCTCTCTAAAATGGGGTGGAATGATAACTAATGGGGTGTGTGTGGACTGGGGGTAGAGGCCTCCTTATATAGGGGTGTGGAGGCGGTTCCCGGGGGTCCTTTGGCACCAAATCAGCCTCCACCGCCTTGGCCATTGCGCGGGAGATCTTGGCGCAAAGTTTGGGTGCGAACGGCGCCACGGGCAGTTCGGCCGAACTAGTGGGTCGGTCGAAGCGGCCCAAGGCCTGTTTGCCACTGCCTTTGGCTGGTAGGCCCCCTAGGTGGTCCTTGGTAGAGGACCATGTGACATGGACTATTTTGGTCCAGATTGCTTTCATTTGTGGGCCTTCTTGGTTGGGTGAGTCAGACTAGTGTGCGGGTACGGGGTTTGTCTCTTCTTTCTGGGCTTCTTCCACTTTGTGTCCTGAAATATCACAATTACCAAAACTTGTGGAAATATTTAATGTTAAACCCCTATACTATGATTAGCGAGTTATAGGTGACGATATAATATTTGCTGTAAGGACCGTCAACACTCCCCAGGATGCTCAGTCATGACAGCAGTCAAGGGTGGATGGGAAGTGGCTACCATCTTGCCATGCCTACAAGGCGCACAAACCAAATTCTTCTCAAAACGCAACCTAGGCAATCCTCGACACGATTGAGACCACTCAAGCGGGAAAGCAACTCAAAGCTCAAGTGTCCCAACCGCCTATGCCATCTCCAAAACTCTCCAGAGGGACCAACAACCAAACAACTCGGGGGACCAAAAGACTAAGAGAAATCAGCATGAAAGATCTGTCCCTCGGGCACGATTGTACAAATAAGATCACCTCGAGAGTCAAGAATCTGAGAAGCATCCAACTTAAACCGAACCTCATAACCCTCGTCCAGCAACTGAGATACTGACAACAGGTTATACTCAAGTGACTTGACCAGAGCCACATACTTCAAGGTCACCTTGCTACTCACCTTAACCTCACCTTCTGAAAGCACCCGTCCTCGTCCATTATCCCCGAAAGTGATGTACACCTTTGAAACCATTGGGGTAAGGATGGAGAACCACCCCCGATCTCTGGTCATGTGTCGTGAACAACCGGAGTCGATCAACCAAATGTTCTCCATGCCTCCCACCTGCAAATCAAAAACGACAATGAGAATGAGCAAGCGACTCAACACTAGGGTAGCACAAAAAGAGTCAAACCAGTGTCGAGCCATTTTCTCAAAAGTGGGGTTAGCAACATCCATCCTAACACATCGAAGGCTACAACCACCACGTTGAACCACCTCACGTCTCGCTGGAGGAGAACGATCACCATGAAAGGGAAAGTGTGGCCCGTAGCCCCTCTGAGACTAAAAACTACGACGACCTCTCCCATCCTCATATCGACCACGAGGTGGAGAACGTCCAGCAAACACACCACGATGAGACTCAACATGCCTACCACCTGTACCATGACCATAGGAACCGAACCGATCAACACCACGGTCACAAAACCCAAATCTACCAGCTCCCAGCTGCGATGTGGTCTGATCGCCACCCCTGGCTGGTCTGACCGCCCCTCGGCAGCAGCACGTGAAACACCACCTCGAGTAGGAACACCTCTCGTTCCCCAACTCGGAACTATACGCACCTCAGCCTGTCCTCTAGGTAGTGGCATACGAGGCTCAGGTATACCATTAGAAGGGTGGTACCTGTCCTTGTTTGCCCACTCCTTAGCCATCCTCTTAACTCTCTTCTTCTTGTATCAAAACTCACTCATGTGACCGTCCTTCCCACAATACTCACAATAGAAGTGGATTAGTTTTGGCTTTGGCTGTGATTTCTCACTCGGTTTCTCTTCTAGTTTTCCTCCAATCACATTCCCTCAGTTGCTCACAAAGCTCACCGGTTTCTGGAAATTATCTAATTTGTGGGGGAACACCAGTGCATTTGGAACGGTGTCAAGCTTGTTCAATAGGTGATTTGTCTTGGGTGCAAATTTGTTTGTAGGTGTAATTTCTGGTGGCTCTAGAATATCCCCAATTTTCTCATCCCTCTTACCACTGTATTCACCAACCTTCTCCGACCCCAAAGCCTGACCATCAAAGCGCTTAAACGCGGCCATCATCACACTCGACTGTGGTTCATAACGTGACAACCAACCCATCATTTTTCTCAACTCATCATTCTCATCCTGCAAGCGATCAACATAATGGAAAAGTTCCATGTTCTTCACAGCATGCAATTCACAGGTGGAGCAAGTAGTAGCAATAGGTGCCTTCAAAGCAGCCTCAAGAGAAATAATCCTAGCATGAGAATCATCTAGTTTAGCATCCAACACAGGGCAAGAAGTGCAAGCACCAAGCAAAGCAGATCTAGATTTCAACTCATCAAGCTCAGCCCTAACCATATCTAGTTCCTCCAACTTTGAGGCATGCTTTTCCTTAAGCACAGTCAAGTCAGCCAAGAAAGCATTACAATCACCACAATCAATCTCATTAGTGACAACAAGAGCAGTCTTAAGAGCATCAATTTCAAGCCTAGCATCAAGATTCTTAGTTTCTAACTCAGCCAACTTCTCTCTAGCTTCTTGTAGCGAGGTCCTAAGATCTTTCCTAAGCTTCTTCGCCTCTCTAAGCATGCAATCGCGGTTGTCAAGCAAGGCAACTAACTCCTCATTCTCCTGACGCAAGGAAGAGAGCTCATCACACACCTCATCCTCGGAACCTAAGTCCGAGTCATCCTTCTCGCTCTTCTTGCTGCCGGAGCTTTGAGCCATGCCGCAGAAGTCGTTCTCTTGCATGAAGCATCATAGGCCGTTGAAGCTCTTTGACACGTGCTTCTTGCGCTTGCTGTCGCCGTCGTCGTTGTCGCTGGAACTCGATGAGGTGTAGCTGGAGCTGGAGTCGACATCGCTCGCACCCACCATCGCTCGAGCCTTCTTCTTCTTGTCGTAGTCACCACTCTTCCGCGATCTCCGCTCGTCATTGTCCTTGTCCTTGTCCTTGTGCTCACACCTCGAACGTTGCTTGTTCTCGATCTTCAGGCGGGACTTGCAGTCATTCTTGGGCTCGATCTCCTCTGGGCACTCGGTGACAAAGTGTCCCTACTTACCGCATTTATAGCACGTCTGTGTGGTTATCCTCGTGTTCATGCGATGCTCGTGCAACCTCTCAAACCTCCTGGTTAGCAGGCGAGCTCGTCCTCTACAAGCTCGTCGAACTCCTCATCTGGCAAGGACATAAGAGAAGACAAGGAAAACATCCTGGAGGATGGGTTAGCATTAGTCCTTGAAACAGATCCGAAGATGAGAGCGAGACTATGCGACTCAGTCTGGCTCTCAACCTTGGCTCTCAGGCCACGATCCACCTCAGACGACTTGAGCTTTGAGAACAGCTCATCCACAATCAAAGTCTCATACAGTACACCTGACTCCAAGATGGCCTCGACCTTGGCACTCCACACAGATATGTCAAGTGAGTGCAAGAGCTTGATAGCTCTATCATGATCTGTGTATCGGAGCACAACCACATAGGCTCTCATGTTGTTCACAATACAGGTGAAGTGCTAGAACATCGTGTCAATCGACTCACCGGGGAGATGAGTCAAGTTCTCGTACTCTCTCCAGTGAGTGGCAAACAAATAAGCCTGCACCTGACTGTTCCCAACATGAGCAATCTTAAGCTTTTCCCACAATTGACACGCCAAATCCTCTCCATACACCAGATCAAACTCTGAGGCACAGAGAGCAGGAAGCTAGTAATCAATGGCCTTGTTGTTGGCCTCAAACATGTCTCGAGATCCTGGCGCAAGGAAGTTAGCGGGACCAACATAGGAGGTGTCCTCCATCACGTCCCAAAGGAACTTTCCCTTGCCACGAAGAAACACGCTCATGCACCTCTGCCACATCTGGTAGTTCTTCCCATCGAAGTGAGGAGGACCCGACCCCTTTCCGTAGTCCGCCATCTTTGGATCTTAGACTGGTCAGAATCTAGAAGATCCATAACTGGCTCTGATACCAATTGAAGGACCGGATTGAGCGACCAGAGAGGGGGGAGTGAATGGGAGTCGATAAAAATTCTTCTCGAAAGAGATAGTTCCTCTAGCGAGATGAACATAGCCGAAATCCCAAAGTCACTTCCTCTGCAAAATCCTCAAGTTTGCCAAGAGCACGTAGCCACTGGAGTGCTACTGATCCTAGGAACAAACCACACTTCCAACCAAAGCTACTACGCACAAACCACAGCAGAAACAACACGAGGTAGCTCAGCCTGGCTGGGGCGGTCAGACCACACGGAGGGGGCGGTTAGTGTCAGTGTTTTAGACACCGAGCCTACCACAGGGTACCCGAGGTAGTAGATTGTGCGGTGGGCCTCGCCGAGATCAGGAACACGATAGTGAGACACGGGGCACTGTTGGCATTTTTTAATATCAACACTAGGCGCTGTGGTAGCGTGAGCGTGTAAGAAACTCCCGGGTACACTGACGAGTGTGAACGAATCCGCAAGCGCACGGATACACCGCTGTAGCACTTCTCCCTAGGAGAATGAGTATTCTCGTCGGGTTTCGTTCCTAGGGCAGTAGGTAACCAGAGAGGGTCTATCCAAGGACACCAGCTTCCGTTGGGATAGGTCGGGATATAAGAAGCACTTCCTTAAGGGACTTAGCTCTCAAGATGCATCTGTCAGGTCTCAGTCATCCCCGCGGGGCGATAGCACTTCAATGTACAGGCAAGCGAGCCCAACTTAGTACGCGACGTAGAGGGTTGACAAAGGGTCCAACAGGTTGTCACCACTGCGGCCTACCACTACACTACGATCGTACGTGGTCTTCGTAGGAAAACCAGGGCCTAGACACCACATCTGTACCCCAGATAAATACTATAGTGCGGTTACGTCTGTCGACCCGCTAACTACACTATAGCAATCGTATAGATACGGTCCCACAAACAAGGGAAAGGTCGGATTCAGATCATCTTATCATTCATTGAACTACGGAGCAGAAAGGAAGCTATGGATGCAGATAAACGAGATACAGTGGATTTACTTAACTAAATAGGATCAGAGCATGCAAACAAGTATATGAATTACTACTCTGGCTCTAAAGGATCGAAACCTTATGCCATGAAGAACACAGGCCTCTAACTTATGAACGAGCCACGAACACAAGAACAAATCAAACATGCATGATGTCCACTATCGTCTAAATAAGAAATGCTGAAATACTCACTTTGATCTAAATGAAGAACAAGCATCCACAAGGACATCAACCCACTCCTCACCCCTACTCTACCTCTCAACTAATCCTAATCTAGATCTCTCCTCATCACCATTCTACCACATAGAGGTGAGAATCACCTCTCATGGGTAGAATTAGAGAGAGGGAGAGAGAGCTACACACGAGAGAAGTGGAACTTGAGAGCTTGGTGGTGTGTGTGAAATGGAGCCCCTCCCCTCCTATTTATAGACAAGGGGGTGGCTTGCTCCGAGGCTCCAAGTGCTCCAAAACACCCCGAGATGCAGCCAAGGACCAATGAGCGAGCAACACGTGGAGGGCGGAGATCAACCGACCCTAGGTCGGTTCGGCCGATCCTAGGGTCGGCCGAAGCTCCCGGCCGGCCTTCTGGCTTGTGCTTCGTCTGGCTCGCTTCCATGTGGGCCCTAGTGCGTCTCCTCCGTGCATGGCACGTTTCCTGGCGGTTTAGTTGGCAAAGTGGGCCCATGGATCCATGTGATGCTGACATGGCAGTGTATGATTCGTCGAGAGTCCCTCACATGGATTGGTGACATCATGGATCCAGGAGAATCCATTTGGCAGCCCCTGATTGGCCAGCATTTGAGTGCCTTGGATTGGAATGGAGTGAAAGTGCATGGATTCCTCCCATTTCTTATGCTAAATACCTGCATTCGAATAGACATTGACACTGGTGGAAAGTTTGAGTTTAAGCTCTTATTCTAGTGTGAATGTGCAATTCATGCTCCAATTTGCAGTAGTTGACGGCCATAAAAATGGCAAATATCAGCCATCAACAACACCCCCACACTTGACCTTTGCTCACCCCGAGTGAAGGGGAAACAAAGCCAAGTGGGTCAAGAATACCAAAGAGTAAGACAGACATAAGAGATATTCCAAGTCATACCTTGTTCCTGTGAACTTCTGTGTAGTGGCTACCATGTTCCCTTGGGTGATTGAAAAGTAGAATAGCTGTAAATCAAGTCACTTATGCACCTGACGATAAACACCTTAGGGTTTTGCAAGATTTTCATAACCAAAACTCTTGATGGCTTCCTCATTTGATTCTCTTATATCGCTCAATGTGTATATGTCCTCACCAAGGCATTTGCCTTTCTTCACCCTACTTCTAATGATGGCTATATGTGGAGCTCAGGGGAGGATAAAGAGAAAGCATACTTGCATCACATATTTTGTAAAGTCAAAGACTGGATCCACAGAGAAAATCAAATCATACCATCAGAACAAGATGTGCACCGGTATGGCTATGGTGTGTATGGTAAGGTGGATACAAGGCCCGGAATGGGTGCTAGATATTACCATACATATATATGGTGAGAACTGTGGGTTGATGGTAAGGTGGACACTAGCCTCGGAATGGACACTAGTTATTACCATCAAAAATCATGTAACTCCTTTCTGCATGATCATCCCTCTCTTTTTTTTGGATATGGGCTATCCTTTCTCTCTTTTTTTTCAAAACATGCTTTGGCCATGTGTATAGATTTCTTTCTCTCTCTCTCTTTTTTTTCATAGCCCATATCTCTTCCTTGAAGGATACTTTTAGAGAGAGCGGTCATTCCACATATGGAGCTTTTACTTTTCTGGTATGAATGATACAATGCTAACTTCCACTGTAGAAGCATAGCAAGGGGAAATAGGTGGGGTGCACATAAATCTTGATCATGAAAGTAATGAAAAGAATTCTCGCAAGGGTCATAGAATTTGACAAGGCTCAAAGCGATAACAAGTAGCATATGAATCGAAGGTTTTTGCCTACAAAGATCATATGACTCTAATGGGACGGAGGCATATCAAAGAGGAGCCTTTTCAAGAGGTTTTAACTTTTCAAAAAAATAAATTCCCCAAGAGAGTTAGTCATCAGAGCAGTAGATCTCATCATCCAGCCATATCATACTTGTCAATTACTTTGGTAAACATGCTTGTCCTTAAAGAGGTTATGGTTCACAAGCATCGGGTAGATAACAAGGAATAAAACATATGTAAGTCTACTCAGGTACAGGCGAGCTGGGTGATCTTTAGCATCATCATTCGAGTTTCAGTTTAGAGATAGACAGATATAGCTTATAAAACTCAGGAATGAAAGAGAGTGAGTTATCGAGATGCAAACTGGTGCTATGCTTGGGAGATGAACCGTGAGAGGCTCTCCACAGGAGTGAACTCGTACGGGTCCCGTTCAGATTCTCTGTAGGTGATCGATCGGCTAGTGCGGAGTGCTCGCAGTGGGTACGTATGGGAAACGTCGTGCCTGCATTGGGAAAGTCGTGGCTCTTCCCCCACACTGTCTCGAACCTAGATGTCCTCTAAATCAAAGAGACGAAAGTAATGACACAATGGGTGGCTAAACCGGGTTACATCCGGTGAGCAACTTTATTCAAATCCAAATGTTTCAAATGAAAAGATTAGGCGCTTACACACATGCAAAGGAAACAAATGAAATAAAGGGAAATAAAGAGAAATCAAACCTAGACCTAGACTAGCGCCTAATGAACTAAAGCTGGGGCTAATCCCACTACTCAGAAAGGATCTGCTCCTTTCCCTTAGCAACTGCCAACCTCTGCAGCTTCTGGGTCATGTCCTCCTCCAGCTGGCGATACTCAAGCCTGAGCTCACGGTACTCGTCCCTCTGCTTAGCCAGCTCTTCAACTAGCTTCTCATGCTCTAAGAACAGTTCAGCTAGTTTGTTTGCTAGCTTTGCTAGGGCACGGGTCTTCTTGGTGCCATTCACTCGTATGTCTGCAAGGATCTTGGTGATGACTCGCTCCCACTGAGGTGGCTTATGGTAGGGTGTACCATACCATAGCCTCCAGTGGCTGTCTTCACTCCGAAGATCTTGCACCGAGTCTGTGGAAGCGGGGAACTCGTCACACATCCTGCTCATAAGTATGGCAGAAAGCTTCTCCGTAGCTGTTGAAGTCAGACCCAATGTAGCGCTCTCCTGGCTTCAGGGGTGGCCCAGGGGGATCGTCAAACAAGACGCGCTTGGCAGTGGTCTTGTTCCCCATGGTGGCCATCTGACCGGGAAAGAAGGTGGGGAGGAGGAGCCTCGTCGGGACGACTACATCGGGGAGTCGGTGCGCATCCTGCGAGTGCTCTCTACACTCCTGCCTCTCTCGGGAGTCATGGCCTCTGGCGACCCCATCACCTCATCCAGGTTGTTGAGGTCGACGATACGAGAGGGGCTCCCTCCCCCTGAAGTGAGGGGCGTGGCCACCCTACGGAGCCGAGCAAAACCGTAGCCGGCCACGGATGTGGTGATGAGCTGAGGGTGGTGAGGTGGAGGAGATGGACCTTCACGATGCGAAAACTCATCGGGCGGCAGAGAGAAGGTTTCTGGAGGAGAATGAAATGCACACGCGAAAGAAGAAGGGGAGAGGCGGCACCAGGGTTTCGGCCGAACCAGGGTTCGGCCGGCCCTAAGTGGGCCCCTCTGGTCCTCCCCTTTCTCGTGTGGGCTCCAGCAAGTCTCAGGATCGACGACCCAGGTGGATTCCCCGAGATGGCTCGTGTGGGCTCCAGCAAGTCTTAGGATCGACGACCCAGGTGGATTCCCCGAGATGGAAAGATTGGCTTGGGCTTAAGGCTAGGATAAGGTTGAGGTTGAAAGTTCATCCTCCACTATATACCAATCTTGGCCAAACCGTGATATAACCATAGAGAATCTGGGGGAAGTCACCTTGGCAACATACTCGGTTCGTCAAAAGTGTAGGCACCTCTGACGGTAATCATGAAGCGTTCATGTCACCACAATGGTGCTGCCTTCCTGTGGACCTTTTGCCTACTCCTCTTTATCTTGGCAATTTCTTTCTCCTACATGACCGCGGTCCACAAGATACCCGGAGGATAATTCTTCCTGGGGAAACGAGATGAGTCCCAAGAGTACTCAGGATGCGGGTGTCTTGTGATCTCCTGTCTCAACTTATGACCATCTCCTTGCAGACAATGTTGATATGATGATAAGCTCTGATCTGCAAGGGTAGTGTGTTGACTACTGTTAAGTACATACTTTAGCTGTCAATATACTCATGAATAAAGGAGCATAAGGCATTTCTTACACGTATTTAGTTAAGAATAATGTAGTTCCAGTTGTCCTTGGAGATTATTTGATTGCAGGAAAATAAGCAAGAAAAGAGTGCCAAACTCACCTTCTAGGGTCCATGCCACATCACCTCATCCTAGGTGGGCTGCCAACAAGGATGCCATGCATGCAAACCTGCCAACTAGGGAGCCATGCATACATGCCATGCAAGCAATCCAAGTGAAGCAACCCCCGATGAATTAGAGTGTGACATGTGGACATCACATGGATCCATGGGCCCACAAAGGCATGCAAACCGCGCCAAAACAGGGTGGACACCGGGAACCGACCTAAGGACCCACAGGGCAGCCTCCAGGAGGAAGCACACCCCGAGTGGGGCCCACAGGGGGTCAGCTGACCCCAGGGGTCAGCCGAACCGACCTTGAGGCCGCCACTCAGGGGCTTCCACGTGGTGGCTCTCCATTGGTCCTAGGCGCTTTCCCCGGGGTGTTTGCCTCCATTCTTCGCCAGTGCACGGGCCTATAAATAGAAGGAGAGGGGGCTCACTTATGGGATATCCACACTTGCAACACCTATCTCACTTTTAGTCTCAAGGCTAGGAGGTAGGCTAGAGTAGTTCTAATTCAGGTTCAAAGTCTACTTTGGGATATAATTATGAGTTCTCTTGTATCTTATTTCATTTGTATGACTTTGATCTACTTCAGTTATTTATCTATTTCATATAAAGTTGTGTTAGTATGCATGAGTGATTTGTTCATGTGTTCTTCACCTGTTCATCATTTAGAGGCTCCTATTCTTGATGAACAAGGCCTTTCGATCCACTTGACGGGTGAATTTTACATGTTTCTAGTGTTTGTTCATAAGTTAGAGGCTCGTGTTCTCCGCGAACACGACCCTTTGATCCAGTTGAACAGACATAGGAAAACACAAATCCGTTTGTGTACATAACCTGGTTTGATCTAATTAGTTGACATGATTGCGTTGTATTAAGTCTGTGCTTGAGCTACGGTACTCGGTGTAATTGGCTGGTTTATCTGGTGGCTTGACCTGGGTCACAATAGTCCGGGCCGGTCAAGTCCGGCTAACAACGTAAGCATGGTGCTTGGGTTGCGTAGCTACCTTACTTATGAGTTTATCCCACGGTTTGTCTTGGGGTAGGCCGTGGTAGTGACAGCCGTTGGTCCTCTGAAATCCCCCACGTTCGGATAAGCTGTAGGAGTCTAAAATATAACAACCGGAGTTGTGCAGAAGCAACGCGGGAGGTTATCTCCCCGTGGTACTTGGGTGCTCAAGTCAATGTTCTTCAACGCTAGTGTATCTAACTCGTTCCTTCCAGCTTTATGTGTATAGTACATTAGAACCTAGAACTAACTCGTGTGTCGCTCCTATGCCTAGGACCCTTTAGAGAGAGAGTGAGTGTGTGTGTGATCACACTACCCCATTATCATATCTTTACCCCTGCACTTGAGTGTCTGGTTTGTTTCCGTCTATGATCTATACTCATTGCAATAGAGTTGATCTTGTCATTCCGCCAATGCCTTCCTTGGATTCGATACCCTTTGGAATACTCCTTTGGGGAAATGCTACAATGGTACTTCCGTGCGCTTGCGGATCTCTGTAAACGTTAAGATTTACCAACCAGCATTTCTGGCACTATTACCAGGATGGGTTTCAAACCTGTTCTTAGGTGATTGCGTTAAGAAATGTCAACATAGTGCATATACGAACTCGAGCCCAAAAAGGTATATCGAGGCTGAAGGCAAACATGATCATCCCAGAGAGGCCGAGGCATTGCCTGAGGTGGTCACGGGACTCGAGGACTATAGCACTCGGGTCACGGAACTCGGAGATGAAAAGATCGAGCACTGAGGCTAGTGCTTCACCAAAAGGTACCGATCTCCGAGTGAACTCAAGCTCAGAAAGACACTCGTCCTTCAAAGAGGATAGAGCATGGACTTCCAAAGACCGGTGTACGATCAGGAACCAGAGTTTGGACGAAGAGCAAGATTTAACTCGCTCTCACCTTAGGCAGAGGGTTCGATGTTCTCATCGGGGCGATGGAAAATATTCCGAAGTCTGGCCTAAGCTTCCAATGGGGCATTATTGATAAGCTGAAAAGTGCACCTCCCATTGGGCATCGATCAAGTCAGGAATAAGATACGAAGTGCAAGCTTCTCCTGACTGATCGGCATCGATCGATGTGCTTGGGATAAAAAGCGAATGCACTCCATTTGATCGGTAGATGATCGTGCTCCTTCGGTCTGATGGATGAATCCAATAGATTATAAAGCAGAGACCAATGTCATGGTTTATACGAAACTTCAGTGCAAAGCACTTCAGCTCAAACCTCGACGTAGAAACACGATTGGCCTCTCATACCCTCCTTAGGAGATAGTAGTGAGGATCGAACAAGTCATCCTGGCCGGGAATGGTCATTCTTTCCGAACTACTCTCTCTGTCCTCCCACGAGACAAATTCTCGGGGAGAAGGTCTTAGAAGATGCATGAGAGGGGAACCCAAGGGTAGATCTCGTGCCACGAAATCTTTCCCTTAGACTCCTGCCATTCAGGAATGACATCTTCAGCCAGAGCTCAGAAAGAATGGATATGAAATCTCGGGCTTGGCTGATTATTGATCTAGGTGGCTTAACATTTCCTCTGGTGGGCTCCTCATTGACCGAGATGCGAGGGGAGCTGAAATCCCGGAGATCATCCAAGATCTCTTTCCCTTCGACAGCATCTAGGTGCACAAAGGATCCTCCGGAGAGAGCATTAAGCCTCATGGCATTATCCTTCTGCAATCCAAACCAGAAGTGCTGAAGCAACATCCGATCAGGAATGTAGAGGACTGGGCAATCTTCCACCGCGGAGGCGAAACGATTCCATGCCATTCCTAGTGATTCCTCCTCACATTGCTTGAAACAGAGAATCTTTGCCCATAACAAGATGACACATCGTATTGGGAAGAAGTGGGAGCAAAAAGCTGCTCTCAACCTTTCCCAAGTGAGGTAGTCTCTACCAAAACAACGGTGCCAATCCCGTGCTTCCCCGGAGAGGGATAGCGGGAAAAACTCTCTTTTCCGAGCATCCGGTGATTCTCCGGTTTTACCCTGAGTTTCAATCAGACGCTCGTAGTCTCTCACATGATCAAAGGGGTTCTCATGACTTAACCCCGAGAAGGATAGGTCCTGAATTAGCTTCATGAGAGAGGGGCGAAGCCAAAGGCCAGATGTAAGAGTGGGTCTTGACGAAGATGGCTCTGAGGGTTCACTCCTCGAAGGTGGAAGGTGTTTACATGGATATCCTTCCATGGGTGTTGGTATTTCTTAACGACACCACTAGTTGCGCACCTAGAGGGAGCGTAAGATCCACCTGGGTATACCGACGGGTACGAAAGAATCCGCAAGCGCACTGAAATACCGCTGTAGCACTTCACCTCAGGAGTATTCCAAAGGGTATCGAATCCAAGGAACGATGTGCACTACCTTGTATCCTAGATGAACGGTCCAAGGACACCAAGCCCCAGCTATGGTATGGAAATGATGGGGTGCTTCCTGTAGGTACTCGATTCTAGAGGGGAACAAGCTCGGATAAGAATCTCGCTTCGGACACCGGCCCCTCCTGGCTATAACAGTTGGTTCACGGCAAATGGTTGCCTACATGCTGTATCCGAACGTGGGGGATTTCAGAGGGTCCAACGGCTGTCACTACCGCGGCCTACCCCAAGACAAACCGTGGGATACAGGGCATTCGAAGGATAACCCGTAGTCTAGACACCACGTCTACACCACCGATTACTACTATAGCACGGCTACGTCTGATATCCCGTAGAAACACTATAGCACTCCGTATAAATACGGAGCGACGAACCCGCGAGGTTGAGCTAGACCTTACTCATCATTGAATCAATTGGCGTGAGGAAGATGACTAGTCACCGATTCATCTATCCCAACAAGATCTAACGGGATAATTCACACAAACGGAATGCAAACTTATGCACTTGTAACAAAAGATCAAGGGTCGTGTTCGTGAAGAACACGGGCCTCTAACTTATGAACAAACACAAAAGTGTGAGTAACTTGTTCGTCAACGAGATCGAGGAAGCACGTTCATGAAGAACACGAGCCTCTAAAAAAATGATGAACGAACGAAGAACTCAAGAACATGTCACTCATGCATGAACATCACTTTAGTCTAATTGGAAAATACAAGAATACTCACTTTGCTCTAAATGAAGTAGATGGGATCTCACCCACATCACCATCTACATAGCCATTCCCTGAACTCATTTGATCCATGAGATATCAAATGAGAGGAGAAACAAGTGTTTCTAAAGAGAGAGGGAGGAGAATGGGATGTGTCTCTATTCTAGCCCCCTCTCCTCATATTTATTGGCCAAGGGGGGTAGGAGGAGCTCCCTTGGATGCCTTGGGTGCCTCCAATACGGTGGTGACATGTGGCAAAGAGGAGTGGAGACCAAGTAGCTTGCAAGAGAAGGAGCTTTCCGGCAGGATCTTGAGGGAATCTTCGGGCACACACGTGGAAGGGCGACACGAGAGGCCGCAACACGGGGTCAGGCGACCTGGGGGGTCGGCCGACCCCTGGGTAGCCCCTCTCACGCCGCCTTTCGTCTAGTGACTGCTAGGTGGGTCCCAAGGTGGGTATGGGGGTGTATGCAGTATTTCTAGCCATTTATCTCGTGGTTGTGGGCCCTTAGATCCGCGTACTGGCTCCTGATTGGTCGAGAGTGTGTTTCTTTGGATCGATGATGTGTCGTGGACACGTGGACTTAGCACATCACCATGTGGCTTGGTGTGGGTCCCACTGGGCCCACATGATATCTTGTGCGTATCTCTTTCATCCGAACTCCAAAGTAGGCAAATGATATACCCATTTCGATCATTTTGACGAGCCCATCGCATTGGTGCATACCAATTTGGCATTTGTGATTGTTTATGATGATGCCATATCTATGCCATTGGTGCACTTCCTCTTAACTGTGTCATTTAACATGTATTTCGGTGCGTCCTGCAAGAAAAGCCAGAAACACCAACACTTGTGGAAATTGTTAGTATGAAGCCCTATTCTAGTGTTGATGATCCTTTTACCATTATATTATGTAGGTATTGACGGTGTAAAAGTAGCACTTAACAGCCCTCAACAACTCCCCCACACTTGATCTTTGCTCATCCCTAGTAAAGGGAGTCAGATCAAGGTGAGACATGATATCCAAAGGTATGAAGTGAGCATAAGAGATATTCCAAACCATACCTTGTACTCATGAACTTATGAAGTGTCTATCATGCCATCTTGGGTAGTTGAAGGATGGAATGGTCATGATTCAAATCACTCCTGCTCATCATGTTAAGTAACTTGGGGTTTTGCAACAAATTTTCAAAACAAACCTTGCTTAGCTCCTCATTTGATTCTCTCAGGTCGCTCAATGTGTGTATGTCCTCACCGAGGCATTAGATTGCCTTTCTTCACCCTACTTCTAATGATGGCTATATGTGGAGCTCAAGGTAGGATAAAGGATAACGCATACTTGTAACACATATATTGCAATGTCAAAGACTAGATCCACAGAGAAAATCAATTCATACGATCAGATCAAGATGTGCACGTGTATGGATATGATGGGTATGGTAAGGTGTATACTAGACCCGAAATGGGTGCTAGATATTACCATACATATATGATGAGTGTTGGTTGATGGTAAGGTGGACACTAGCCCCGGAATAGGTATTAGTTATTACCATCTAAGTTATGGAACTCCTTTTTGCATGATTTTCTCCGCTCTCCTTTTTGAAATTTTCGAGATATGGGCTATCTCTCTTTTCTCTTTTTTTTCTCTTTTTTTTAGATCATGCTTTTTGAGCATGTCTTTCTCTCTCTCTTTTTTTATAGCCTAACCTTTTTTTAGAGATATTTGGAGAGGGATAAATCATGGAACCATGCATGGAGCTTTATGTTGGTGGAATGGATGAATGAGACAATGCTAACTTCCAGTGTAGAAGCATAGCAGGGGGAAATGGTGGAGTGCACATGAATCTTGATCATGAAAGCATAAAAAGACTTCTCGCAAGGGTCACAGAATTTGACAAAGCTCAATGCAATGACAAGCAGCGTATGAGTATAAGGTTTTCAACTGGTAGCATCATATGGCTTTGGTAGGACTGTGGCGCATCAAAGAGGAGCTTTGCAAAGGGTTTTATGATTTTCAAATAAAATTCCCAAGCACTCAAACATAAAGAGAGAAGATCATAAGATCAAACCATATCACAAACATCAACTACTTAGGTAAGCATGAGTTCCCTAATGATATTTGTTCACAAGCATCAAGATAATAAGTAAGGAATAAAACATATGCAAGCCAACTACAGGAATCATGGAGAGCAAACAAAACACCGATATTTGAGTTTGATTTATTGGATAAGAATTGAGGATCATTCAAACTCATAGGTAGAGAGTGAGAGGAAGGGTGCACGTACCATCGCTCCTGAAGGATATGAGGAACAAGGGAGACCAGTGGTGATTCGGCTGGCCAAAAGGCAGCCGGCTCACTCCAGTTTACCTTGCTCTTGTCATGAAGGCATAGTCGATGTCGTGCAGCCCCTTTGTGTGGGAGTTCTCAAGTGGATATGTTGGTGATGAGCTTGAGAGAACTCCCCCACACTGGTGCTTGTACTGGTGTTGTTCTTCAAACAAGTGAGAGCAAAAGATGGACTCTACTGGTTCGAGAACCATAGAGCCTTTATTCAAATTTAAATATTTTTGTTATTATTTTATTTTATTATCACCATGTCATTTGCTCGAAAGGGTTAGACCAAAATTACACTTCATGCACAAAGGGGAATATACTTACCTTGGACCTTTGAGAGGTCATATGTACCACCTTTGCATGTTGTGCAACATGAATCTGACACCTCAACTTACCTTCCCAGTTAAATTTAGCTTAATGACTTACCCACTCAAATTGGACAATTTTCTGCAGGGGTTAGTCAGCATATATGCAACCAAGATCTATGAAAATATAACTCTAAGGTTCATCAATCAAAACCCGACACCATGTCTTGTTTTGATTGAAGAAGACAATTTTAACCTAAGCACCATGCTTCCTTTAAAACAGCCCATGAATGTTTGACGCGTTCATTCATTCAAACCAGAGCATATGAACAAAGATAAAGGAAGCATGAAAGCATGATCAAGATATTATCAAAAGGAACATAAGCAGGAGCATAAGACGGTGAACCTCGGGCAACCTCCCGGAAGGGCTTTGTTTATTGTCAAAAGCAGGACTTACCTAGCTAGAGGGCAAGATGCAAGAGCTGACATCATCACCACACCAGGATAAGATTTGGCAGAGGAGGAACTTTACTCAGGATGCTCACATACCTCCCCCACACTTGAAGTTTGCGTTGCTAGGCAACAAAACTCAAGTGTGTGGCGATCAAGCTTCCTTTTGTAAACGTTCCCTCGCCAAAGTTTATCTAGGTGTTGCAGCTGATGTGGCTCACATGTTCATAGGCATCATTGTCCATCTTTCTTTTCAATCTCCACCTGAAGGGTTAGTGACCAAAAATACCCGGAGGACAACTTATCCTAAAAAACATGTTCTTGCTTTTATTCAAAAAGGGAAATGAAACCTAAGCTAATCCAGGCTATCTCCTGGTAGTGCTTTGTTTATTTAAGGTCATAAGCTCGACCATGGGAACTTCATCTTGCAGCTATCATTGGTGGTGTCATTCCCGTCTCACCACCAATCTTGATGTATCGGTGAAGCTTTAGCTACAAGGTCAGTGCCACGATGCACACACAAAATCTGATATGCTTATGATAGACATATACATCCACAATCAACCTTCTAAACATTCTGCAAAAGAGGACCATAAGGTGATTGCAACCCTCACGTGTGCTCAGTGCACTAAGCAAGTCTGACTCTGGAGGGACATGATGCGAGCATGGTCTGTATGGTAGGTCAAGAATGAAGCTTCCATGCTCGTGTGTGGAATCCTTTCCTCCGGACTCCAGAGTCAGTGCCTCGAAATGTTCCATGGCCCATGAGTTCTCTATCTCAAGAGATGCATCGTGGAGGCTTGATGTGGACTCTCGACCATGATCGAAAGCAACATGATACGGGACAGCGGGAAGAGGCTGAAACTCGGTCGAGAATAGTGACGATCGTTCGCCTTCACAAAGGTGAAGAGAGTCTCCCAAGTCACACTCATGAGGAGCAGAAAATTCTACACCCTCAACCAGAACAAGCTTGGATGACACGAATGGAGATATACACGTCGTCTTCTCGAGCGGGTTTTGCTGGGGAAGAGGCTTCACCATAGGATATCCCAGATAAGGGGTAGTAATGGCGGAAATAGCTTCCCTAAGCTTACCATCTAGTCTCCCTAAGGATGTATCAAAGAACTGTTGTAAAGAGGAGCCTAGGAGAAGATCGAGATCAGGGACATCGGAGATGTGAAAGTCTAAGCTAGCCTCCATCCCTTCCATGATCAGCGGCATGGCACTTGCGATCCCTCGACATTCAAGAACATGTCCAATGGGACATGTCTTGATGAGCATGTCGGATGGTGCTGGCGGAACTTTGCCCAAAAGAGTTTCCCCTAAGTGCCATGGCAAAATGTTAACCTCCATGATGGGGTTACAATGGGCCTCTACGACAGTGCCTCTACTAGAGCAAGAAACAACCAGAGAAGGTGAACTATTCCAAGCTGCCTCGGAAAATCGTGTCACTCCCTCTGACCATTCCTCCCTCATGGCCTCCCCAGGGTATGCTTCATCTGGAGGATCAGGAGGTAGAGGAGGCACCGCAAGCCTAAGGGAAGATTCTGTCAAAAGATTTCTAGAATGATCGGTGTGGATAGAATAAGGTTCCTCCCCTGATTCGGCATCAAAAGAATTCGAGGTATCTAAAATATTTTCAGATGGGTCATCCTCGAATTTGTGAGTGAACACCAATGGTTAAATTTCTTCTTCCTTTGTTGTTCGGGGTTCAGGCGAGGGCTCAACAAACAAGTCTTGGGATTTGGAAGATGAAGACTCTGACTTGGATGTTGAGGGACCCTCATGGCTCGACTCGGATTCTTGGTTGGGTTTGTTGTGATCGATGGGACAGAAGAGTTTTCTAAGAGGGAATCTAAGATCTCTCTTCCTTCCCTTGGAGTTTTTTCCACAAACATACCTCCAGCAATAACATCTGGATCGAGGGCAGAATCCATGTCTAGACCCATGCAAAAGATGTACAATGACACATCGATGGGTAAAGATGGACCAGGTGTTGACACCAAAAGGTGTAGGATCCTAGCCCATGCCGCTCCTAGGGACTCCTCCTCTAATTTCTCGAAATCGAGGATACTTATTGGAAGAGAAGCGACACGAGTGTACCATTGCTCCGTCCTCTCCATGAGAGAGAACGAGTGGCAAAAGTTATCTCGGAGTTCTCCCCAATCACCGTTCACACTTTCTATAGTGTGGGCGTACCATTGTTCCGCCTCTCCTATGAGGGAGAAAGGAAACAACTTCCACCTCACGGTGTCCTGTGTCATGCCTGGCATAGCCAAACTAGAGCACAGTTCCTCAAATTCCTCCAAATGGAGGTAGGGGTCTTCATTGATTGCTCCAAAGAATGGTCGATCCTGAACCGTGGCTAAAAAGCCAGGGGGAGTTCATAGCCAGATGATGACGATGATGATGACTCTTCGAACTCACCCCTTGAGGTAGAGATGCTT
The DNA here is from genome assembly GCA_036936925.1 of Cenchrus fungigraminus. NCBI lineage: Eukaryota > Viridiplantae > Streptophyta > Magnoliopsida > Poales > Poaceae > Cenchrus > Cenchrus fungigraminus. The sequence goes on along the minus strand of CM072775.1, from coordinate 5,934,712 downwards.
TGAAAGGAAGGCATCTCAAAGGGTAATGGGGGTAAAGGTAGAAGAAAAGAAACAAAAAGGATATCTGATGGGTAACGGGGGTGAAGGTAGAAGAAAAAGGAAAAACAAAGGATACGAGGACCACTAGGTTCGAAGATAGAGACAGCAACCGTTCCCCGGCAATGGCGCCAGAAATGCTTGTTGGTATTTCTTAACGTCACCACTAGTTGTGCACCTAGCAGGAGCGTAAGATCCACCTGGGTATACCGACGGGTACGAAAGAATCCGCAAGCGCACGGAAATACCACTGTAGCACTTCACCTCAGGAGTATTCCAAAGGGTATCGAATCCAAGGAACGATGTGCACTACCTTCTATCCTAGATGAATGGTCCAAGGACACCAAGCCCCAGCTATGGTAGGGAGATGATGGGGTGCTTCCTGTAGGTACTCGATTCTAGAGGGGAACAAGCTCGGATAAGAATCTCGCTTCGGACATCGGCCCCTCCTGGCTATAACAGTTGGTTCACGGCAAATGATTGCCTACACGCTGTATCCGAACGTGGGGGATTTCAGAGGGTCCAACGACTGTCACTACCACGGCCTACCCCAAGACAAACCGTGGGATACAGGGCATTCAAAGGATAACCCGTAGTCTAGACACTACGTCTACACCACCGATTACTACTATAGGACGGCAACGTCTGATATACCGTAGAAATACTATAGCACTCCGTATAAATATGGAGTGACGAACCTGCGAGGTTGATCTAGACCTTACTCATCATTGAATCGATTGGCGTGAGGAAGATGACTAGTCACCGATTCATGTATCCCAACAAGATCTAACGGGATAATTCACACAAACGGAATGCAAACTTATGCACTTGTAACAAAAGATCAAGGGTCGTGTTCGTGAAGAACACGAGCCTCTAACTTATGAACAAACACAAAAGCGTGAGTAACTTGTTCGTCAACTAGATCGAGGAAGCACGTTCATGAAGAACACGAGCCTCTAAATGATGAACGAACGAAGAACTCAAGAACATGTCACTCATGCATGAACATCACTTTAGTCTAATTGGAAAATACAAGAGTACTCACTTTGCTCTAAATGAAGAACAAGTTGGGATCTCACCCACATCACCATCTACATAGCCATCTCCTCAACTCATTTGATCCATGAGAGATCAAATGAGAGGAGAAACAAGTGTTTCTAAAGAGAGAGGGAGGAGAATGGGATGTGTCTCTATTCTAGCCCCCTCTCCTCATATTTATAGGCCAAGGGGGGTAGGAGGAGCTCCCTTGGCTGCCTTGGGTGCCACCAATAGGGTGGTGACATGTGGCAAAGAGGAGTGGAGACCAAGTAGCTTGCAAGAGAAGGAGCTTTCCGGCAGGATCTTGAGGGAATCTTCGAGCACACACCTAGAACCGCCTTTGCCTCTTCACGACAAGCCGACACGTGGAAGGGCGACACGAGAGGCCGCAACACGGGGTCGGGCGACCTGGGGAGTCGGCCGACCCCCGGGTAGCCCCTCTCGCGCCGCCTTTCGTCCAGGTGACTGCTAGGTGGGTCCCAAGGTGGGTATGGGTGTGTATGTAGTATTTCTAGCCATTTATCTCGTCGTTGTGGGCCCTTAGATCCACGTACTGGCTCCTGATTGGTCAAGAGTGTGTTTCTTTGGATCGATGATGTGTCGTGGACATGTGGACTCCTGTGTGACAGCACATCGCCATGTGGCTTGGTGTGGGTCCCACCGGGCCCACATGATATCTTGTGCGTATCTCTTTCATCCGAACTCCAAAGTAGGTAAATGATATATCCATTTCGATTGTTTCGACGAGCCCATCTCATTGGTGCATACCAATTTGGCATTTGTGATTGTTTATGATGATGCCATATCTATGCCATTGGTGCACTTCCTCTCAACTGTGTCATTTAACACGTATTTCGGTGCGTCCTGCAAGAAAAGCCATAAACACCAACACTTGTGGAAATTGTTAGTATCAAGCCCTATTTTAGTGTTGATGATCCTTTTACCATTATATTATGCAGGTATTGATGGTGTAAAAGTAGCACTTAACAGCCGTCAACAATGGGTAGCGGGGGTAGATGTAGAAGTAAAGAAAACAAAAAGGGATATCTCAAAAAGGGTAACGGGGGTGAAGGTAGAAGAAAAAGGAAAAAGATAAATACGAGGATGGACAGGCTTGAAGGTTAACAATAGCCGTCCCTGGCAACAGTGCCAGAAATGCTTGTTGGCATTTCTTAATCTCAACACTAGGCGTCGTGGTAGCGTGAGCGTGTAAGAAACTCCTGGGTACACTAACGAGTGCGAACGAATCTGCAAGCGCACGGATACACCGCTGTAGCACTTCTACCTAGGAGAATGAGTATTCCCATCGGGTTTCGTTCCTAGGACGGTGGGTAACCAGAGAGGGTCTATCCAAGGACACCAGCTTCCGCTGGGATAGGTCAAGATACAAGAAGCACTTCCTTAAGGGACTTAGCTCTCAAGATGCATCTGTCAGGTCTCAATCATCCCCGCGGGGCGACAGCACTTCAATGTACTGGAAAGCGAGCCCAACTCGGTACGTGACGTAGAGGGTTGACAAATGGTCCAACAGGCTGTCACCACTGTGGCCTACCTCTACGCTACGATCGTACGTGGTCTTCGCATGAAAACTCGGGCCCAGACACCACGTCTGTACCCCAGATAAATACTATAGTGCGGTTATGTCTGTCGACCCGCTAACTACACTATAGGAACCGTATTGATACGCTCCCACGAACAAGGGAAAGATCGGATTCAGATCATCTTATCATTCATTGAACTACGGAGCAGAAAGGAAGCTATTGATGCAGATAAACGAGATACAACGGACTTACTTAACTAAACAGGGTCAGAGCATGCAAACAAGTATATGAACTACTACTCTGGCTCTAAAGGATTGAAACCTTGTGCCATGAAGAACACAAGCCTCTAACTTATGAACGAGCCACGAACACAAGAACAAATCAAACATGCATGATGTCCACTATAGTCTAAATAAGAAATGCTGAAATACTCACTTTGATCTAAATGAAGAACAAGCATCCACGAGGACATCAACTCACTCCTCAGCCCTACTCTACCTCTTAACTAATCCTAATCTAGATCTCTCCTCATCACCATTCTACCACATAGAGGTGAGAATCACCTCTCATGGGCATAATTAGAGAGAGGGAGAGAGAGCTACACAAGAGAGAAGTGGAACTTGAGAGCTTGGTGGTGTGTGTGAAATGGAGCCCCTCCCCTCCTATTTATAGACAAGGGAGTGGCTTGCTCCGAGGCTCCAAGTGCTCCAAAACACCCCGGGATGCAGCCAAGGACCAATGAGCGAGCAACATGTGGAGGGGGGAGATCAACCGACCCTAGGTCGGTTCGGCCGATCCTAGGGTCGGCCGAAGCTCCCGGCCTGCCTTCTGGCTTGTGCTTCTTCTGGCTCGCTTCCATGTGGGCCCTAGTGCGTCTCCTCCGTGCATGGCATGTTTCCTGGCGGTTTAGTTCGCAAAGTGGGCCCATGGATCCATGTGATGCTGACGTGGCAGCGTATGATTCGTCGAGAGTCCCTCACATGGATTGGTGACATCATGGATCCAGGAGAATCCATGTGGCAGCCCCTGATTGGCCAGCATTTGAGTGCCTTGGATTTAAATGGAGTGAAAGTGCATGGATTCCTCCCATTTCTTATGCTAAATACCTGCATTCGAATAGACATCAACACTGGTGGAAAGTATGAGTTTAAGCTCTTATTCTAGTGTGAATGTGCAATTCATGCTCCAATTTGTAGGAGTTGACGGCCATAAAAATGGCAAATATCATCCGTCAACAGGCACACAATTAGACAGGTTCGGGCCGTAGAGTGCGTAATACCCTACGTCCTGTATGCTGCATGGCTCTTGATTGATTGCGTATGTTCTTGAGGGGGGTCCCTGCCTCGCATTATATAGCGCGGAAGGCACGGTTACAAGTCGGATTAGGTACAAGAATACTAGTCGAGTAGGACTAGGAGTAGCCTATGTCGGTTAATGAGAAGCTTTCCTAATCTAGTACAAGTCCTTCTCTGTCATGTCTTGCCTTGTGGCCCTCGGTAGTCTTGCACCGTGACCCACTAGTCGAGTAGTCCAGATGTTCAGGCCCATCTCTTTGTAGTCGAGTGTGATGTGTCCAAGTAGTCTTGAAGGTCTCTGCGAGTAGTTCCCAAGCGTCCTTGAGTTCTGCAAGCTTTGGTCTTCAACAATACTTGAGTCATCACGAGGTTGGAAAGCAGGCACAAGAATGAAGTACATGGCCGCCGAGCAAGGATTGAAGAAAGCAACTGGTGAAAAGTTGAGCGGCGGCGGATGAAAAGCTGAGTGGGGAGAATTCTGAATTGTCTCGGTTGACTTGGAAATTTTTTTGCTTTGGGAAAAAATTGGTGCCGCCGAAGAAACCAATTCGGAGTAAATGAAGCTGCCGCCTCTGTTTGTTGTGTTGACGATTGATTGTTTTTTTTGGCAATGAAACAATTCGGAGTAAATGAAGTTGCTGCCTCCTATTTTTTTGGCGCCTATTTTTGTTTGGCGCCGATTTTTTCCCCTCGTGAAAGCAAATCTAGCGCCGGTGATTCCGGAGGCAACATCGTCCGCTCACATAGAAAGGTGGGATTGAGACAATTATGAGGGGTACTCAAGTCATTTGCCAACAATACTAATCTGTGTGAAAAAAATTGGGATTGCACTTATTATGGGATGGAGGGAGTATGCCTCCATTTATGTGAGAATATTGATGGCTGAAAGTAGTACTTAACAGCCGTCAACAAACTCCCCCAAGCTAACCTCTTGCTCTTCTCGAAGCAAGACATTAGGGATTTAGGTTGGTTGATCAGGAGTTGCTACGATGTCATATTCTTAACTTATGGCAAACATACAACAAAGTACTCTACCAAGAGTTGAATAAGTTGGCAATGTTCTTACCATTCACTTGATGACATGGGGCATATAGCTTCACCTGCCTTAGGCGGTTGAGAGACAAAATGGTTATATAAAAAATGCATAATCACTCATACCTTGATCAGCTATCAATCCAGAGGTTTTGCAAATTTTTCAAAAGAAAATCAGAGTTCCTCAAATGATACTCTTGGATCGCTCAAAGTGTATGGTTCCTCACCAAGGCATTAATGTTGCCTTTCTTCACATCCTACTCCTAATAGGCTTATGTGGAAGTGTAGGTAGGGAAGAAATGTGGCATACTTGTCTCTCATATTTTGCTAAGTCAAAAACCGGATCCTTGGAAGAACAAACATCCATCCTGATCAAGATGTGCATATGTGTGTGATGGAAATGAGCATGGTAAGGTGCATACTAGGCCTAGAAATGGTTGCTAGATATTACCATGCTTTATATGGGAAATGAGAGATTGATGGTAAGGTGGACACTAGCCCCGGAGTAGGTACTAGTTATTACCATCTATATGGTGAAACTCTTTCTCTTGCACATATCAATCCCTTTTTCTCCTTTAGGAATTTTTCGAGACTTGGGCTAGCTCTCTTTATTTATCTTTGCCATGCTTTTGAGCATGCTTTTCTTTATTTCTCTTTCTCTTTTTTCCAGCTAGCCCTTGGTCTCTAATGGAGATATTCGGAGAGGGATGAATGATACAAAGATGCATAGAGTTTTATTTGTGGAAGAATGCATAAGCAAATGGAACAAATGATGAATGCTAACTTCCAGTGTAGAAGTTTAGCATGAACGTGTACGTGATCTTGATCAGGGGAGTATGAGTTCTAACAAAGGTCACATCAATTTGACAAAGCTCAATGAGAGAACAAGCTGCATATGTGGAGGCTAACAAGAGCTAGAATCTACAAATGGCCTTGGATAGGAATTGTCATCATTGAGGAACTCATCATGTTTTGATTTTTCAAAAAGGAAAACTCGGGATGTCAAGCGTCACTAAGCACATGATCATAGCACTCTATTATACCATATCATGTCTCACAACAACTTGGGCAAGGATCATGCTTTTTGCTACCCACAGTTTTCAAGCTAAGGTTTGAACATGCAGGCCAACAAACTCAAAACTTAGTTAGGATACAAAGTTGTAAGCAAGACATACGAGAAGAATAAACAGAGCAACTATTCATCATTTCAACCATAGAGGCAAAGCATTCTTACTATGCATATCAAAGCAAACTAAGCAAACTTGGTGAAAGCAAATAAATCTTTTTGGTCTTTTTATTTTTGCAGATTTTTTTGGGTTTTCATTATAAGGTATTCTGAAAACAAAGGAAGATACAAGTTACCTCAGGATGGGGTTCCTCCCCAAGCTAGCTTCAGGCTCACTTCGGAGGAGGGAAGAAGAAACCCTGACTCGCATAGTAAGCCCTCTGCTCCTCCATGTGTCGCTGCTGTTCCTGCTGCATGGCTTCAATCCTTTCACTAGCCTGACGCTGCCACGCTGAGGTAGACTCGACGTGGGTGTTCAGAGTCTTCTCCAATCCCATGACCTGGACAATGAGTTCCCCCATCTGCTGTGCGAGCTGAGCATCACGTGCAGAGGCTGAGGAGTTCCGCCTGAAGGACGAAGACGGAGGCGGACCACCGGAGCTAGAACTAGCGGGTGTAGCCCACTGAACACCGCTCGCACTCACCCAAGCCGCGCCACTCGCACTCGGCTGGTAGGTGGGCTGATCCCAACCAGGTGCATATCCAAGGGTCACCCCGAACATGTACCCCGCAAGGGCCCCTCCTGCCACCGGTGGTGTAGTAAGGTGTGGCTGTGGCCGTGGGAAGTTAGTACCATGGTACAAACTCAAGGAACATCCGGGTGGACATCACACCTGAGCTTGCCCCAGCAACAATGCAGAAGACATAGAGCAGAAATAGCTTGTTTCTCTAGGATCATAATTTTATTGGAATGGAAACTAAGGATAACTTACCAAACTTACCTGTCGGCGCCGGGCTCACTATTTTGAGTCTTTAGAGCTAGACTCTGGTTCCAAATTTCTTACCTTGGCGGTAAGGCAGCCGTCTCTTCCAGAAGAGAAGTCAGCTTCCTATTCACCTTCCTCCACACCTTCTGAGTATCATGTGGGTTGTGGTGTGAAGGGGTGATTTCTTGGACTGGGACTGAGATTTCCAATACTATTTTTGTCCCGCACTTATGAATTGAAGTTCTTCCTTCCAAAAATTCTTCATGAATGCAATGAGGCTGTCCACTTCCCGCCGTGGCATTTCGACCTCTCGTGCTGGAGTGTTGGGAGTTGGCGAATCCTTGATCATCGAGCATTGCTTCTTTCTTGGATGGAATTCGAACTTCTCCTCCTTGCCATTGATGTAGAGACGAATCACACCAGCCCCCACATCAATTTGTGCATCAGCTGTACTCAGAAATGGTCGCCCAAGTATGAGCGGCACTTCCTTGGCAATCTCCATATCTAGTACCACAAAGTCAACAGGGATAATGCAGTCTCGGACTTTCACTGGAATGTTGTCGGCTATTCCCGCTGGGTATCGGACTAAAGAATCGGCTAGCTGCAGCTGCAAAGTGGTTGGATACAAATCTGTGTAATTGAGTTGATCAAAGACTACCTTAGGTATGAAGCTGACGCTAGTCCCTAAGTCACAGAGAGCATGGTCGAAATGTTGTGTCCCAATCATACAAATAATTGTGGGACACCCTGGATCTTTCTTCTTATCAGGAAGGCGGTTGAGTATAGCTGCACTGCACTCCTCAGTGAGTCGCACCACTTCCGTAGTAGGGAGGGCTCACTTCTTGGTCAGGATGTCCTTGAGATAACGCGCATAAGTGGGTACACATATTGCCTCGAGTAATGTGACATTGATATAAACTTTCTGAATCATGTCCATGAAGCGATTGAACTGTTCATCTACTGTCGCCTTCCTGCTCCTTTGAGGGAACGACAGCACATTGGCTTCTACAAATTCTGGATGTACCATCACTCCTTCAGGTGCCTTCCCTTTCAAGGGCACCTTCCTTACCTGGGAGAGTTCTTCCGAGTTGGATGAATCCTCATGAAAATTCTCAACCTCTATTATGGTTTTCTTGTCTGTCCCTACATGGTTAGGATATGGTGGATCTCGAGTGGACTTACCACCTCTCGTGGTCACCGCATTTGTATTTTCAACAGAGGGAACAGAAGTAGCCAGCCGAGCTAACTAAGCTTCTAACATTTTGTTAAAACTCAGCTGACTCTTCTGAGCAGAAGAAAAACTATCAAGCTTAACGTTGAGACTTTCCAAGTTTTTATCAAGGGAAGCTAGCTTTTTGTTAACACCTTCATTGATTTTAGCCTGTCCGAAAACAAGATCTCTCAAGGAGGGTTGGTTGGAGTTATACGAGTTACCTTGGTTACCTCCTTGATAATAAGGGTGTTGTTGATTCCACGTTTGGCCTCCTTGTTGAGGTGGACGATAACCATTGTTGTTGCCGTTCATGTACATCACTTCCTCCTGAGCCTCGGGACAGTAGTTTCCTGAATGCCCAGTGTTGCCACAGACCTCACAAGTCATATGAGAGTCCATAGGTAGAGTAGTGGTGGCCATGGCAGCCTTCTCGCTGGTGTAATCATCCAGTCTCTTCATAAGAAGATCCAGCTAGGCAGAGATCATATCTGCTTCCTTGACAGTATGAGTACCCCTCAGACGTGGTTGGAGTCTTTCATCACTCCACCCTTGGTTGGATACCATCTTCTCAATGAGTAATTTAGCATTATCAATAGTGAGTGAGAAGAATGCTCCCTGAGCAGCAGCATCAATATGGCCTCGGGCTGTCGGAGTCAGCCTATTATAGAAGCTTTGAAGAATAAGCCAATCCTCCATCCCATGGTGAGGACAGGCCAGGATGTACTCCTGAAGCCTTTCCCAAGCCTTTGGAATGGATTCACTTGCTGCTTGCTCAAAACTAGGAAATCTTCCGCGAAGAGCATTGGTTTTACCCAATGGGAAGAACTTCTTGAGGAATGCCTCTGAACACTTATCCCAAGTATTAATAGCATCACGATTCGCATAGAACCATTGCTTGGCTTTTCCCATGAGAGAAAATGGAAACAGTCGGAGACGAACAACATCCATATTTGCACCCCTGATGATGAAAGTGCTGCATAGCTCTAGGAATTGCTGCAGATGGGCATTGACATCCTCATTTGGCTTGCCACAGAATGGGCTAGCCTGTACCATCGTGATTAGACCCGCCTTGATCTCAAAATTTTCAGTCCCCATAGCCACCTCTGGGCCTTGCAGCACCTGGTCAGCAGAAGGAGCTGAGTACTCACGAAGTGTCTTCTGGGCCATAGCGTTTGACGTGGATGGTACAAAGGAAGCTGGTCTGCTTTCTGGACGAGTACGATGAGGTGAGTCGAAATGAATTCGAGCTCTCCTTACTAGTGACTCGGGATCTTTAGTGAAATTCTCCGATAATTCGAAACCAGTCATACACTACCTGTCTTCATCATCCAAAGATAAAAGAAGACAATCAAGGTTAGCCTGCATTGAGAGTTGCCCTAACCTACTCATGATTTATAAACAGATGCAAAGCATAGTCATGATAATCTTGTGCCTTCCCCGGCAACAGCACAAGAAATGCTTGTTGACTTTTCATAGCGTCGATCACATAAGAATAGATTTGCAATCCATCCTTAGCGTCAGCGCTAGAAATGCTTGTTGGCATTTCTTAACGTCACCACTAACGACGCTGAGTTAGCGTGAACATCAAGACTTGCCAAAGGTAAATCTAAACGATCATGAACGCATCCGCAAGCGCACAGATAAACCATTGTAGCATTTCCCCAAGGAAGGATACTATTCCAAGGGTATCGTATCCGTGGAAGGCAATGGCGGATACCATAGACTTATGCTTTTGCACTGAATGTAAACCAAGAGATAGATATAGGAAACAACAACTCAAAGGCAGGGGTAAGATAAAGATATGATAGGGTAGTGTGACACACACTCACATCTACCTCTACTCCAGTACTCTACTGCATAGGGGGAACATACGAGTTAGCTCTAGGTTCTAATGTACTAAACGTACAAAGCTAGAGGATACAAGAGATAGGCATGAAACATTGCATGAGAGGGTAAGGTTCAGCACCCAAGTACAAACGGGGAGATAGCCCGCGACGACCACCACTCTGCGAAACTATACTTTAGACTCTTACAGCAATACCCCAACGCGGAGGGTTCAAAAGGGTCCAATAGCTGTCACCACTACGGCCTACCTCAATCGTTACGAGGGGCATGCTCATAACTAACGTAGCCACACAATCCAGGCACCATGGCTACGTTGCTGCTAGACTTCACCCGGCCCGGGCTATTGTGACCCAGGGTGAGAGCCACCAGAAGACTGGTCAACTTAGATCGAGTACCGTAGCTTGAACAAAAAGCTCATGCAACACTATCATGCCATCTAACAAGATCTAACTAAGGCTAGACATACAAACGGATACGAACTCGCTTATGTCTAATCAACAAGATCAAAGGGTCATGTTCATGAAGAACACGAGCCTCTAACTTATGAACAAACACATAAGGAATGAGTAAATCATCCTTCAAGTGGATCAAAAGGTAGTGTTCACGAAGAACACCAGCCTCTAAATGATGAACAAGAAATGAACTCAAGAACATACCAATTGTATGATCTACCATGACTTTATATGAAATAGCTGAATAACTAAAGTAGATCAAAGTCATACAAAGAAATAAAGATAAAAGAGAACTCATACCTAGACTCCAAAGTAGACTTGGAACCTAAATAAGAGCTACTCTAGCTTACCCCCTAGCCTTGGAGACTAAAAGTGATAGGAGAATGAGAGAGTGGTGTGTGTGAAATGGGAGCCCCTCCCCTTCTATTTATAGGCAAGGAGGAGGCTTGCCTCGGGCACCAAATGGCCTCAAAACACCCGGTAGTGAAGCAAGTGACCAATGAGCAGCTACCACATGTAGGGACGAGATGGGGGAGACTAGGTCGGTTCGGCTGATCCTAGGATCGGCCGGCCTCCTAGGCCCCCCACTCGGGGTGGTTTTCCTCTGGGTGGCTGCCCTGTGGGCCCTCTGATCCTCCCCCAATGCATGGCTTGTTTTGGTATCCTAGGTGGGCCCCTTGATCCATGTGAAGTCCATGTGTTGCTCTTTGATTCGTCGGTGAGTGCCTCCCTTGGATCAGTGAAGTGGATTGCCACACGTTTCCTTAGTGGCAGCGACCTCCACAGCTGAGTTGGCATGGTTCTTCCATAGAAGGTGGGTTTCTATCTCTTTTAATGCTTATTTCACCTACATACAAATAATCTCCAAGGACAAGTGGAACTACAATATGCAAACCAAAATGCAAGTAAATAATGCATATGCCTCCATTTATGTGAGAATATTGATGGCTAAAAGTAGTACTTAACAGCCATCAACACTCGCCTTGATCTTGAAGCAGACTATAAGGTGTGCTGCATGGAACTTGAAAGTGAAATGCAGATACACTTTGATGGATCATATGACCTACTGACTTGTATGCAGTCATTGAAGATCAAGATTGAAGAAGCCGAATGCCTATGCCAGGAGTTGAAGGCTTTGATAGAAGCAGCCGAGCCAGTGGCCAATCTCTTTGAACCTAGAGAAGCAGGAGTACAACCCCGACCAGTTGTGGAGAGGTCGAAGGATACACCTGTGAAGTTGCTGGAGTACGCACGCTGGCTGGCTTGTACTATCCCCAATCAAGTGCTCAGCTTCATCAAGTTATTCCACACGGACGCAGATCTGACGGTCATCATGGGCGGAAGATCTGGGGACTGCACTGATGATAGGCTCAATGAGTTGATGCAGCAAACATCGCCTATCGCGGAAGCCGTCTCCCAGTTTATTGACTTGCGTTGAATTGTACCTGTAGAAAAGAACACTATGGAAGACAAGTGTAATTCCAAACAAGTGTTTTATGTAAAATATAATTGAAAACTTGTGTAAGTCAATTATCTGGATCCCTTGTTTGCTTGTCTGGATGCCATGTACTCGAGGTCATGATCAATGAGTGTTGGCTGCAAAAAAGAGATTCGATACTCGAGTAAAAGTACTCAAGTCTACATGTGTTCGAAAGAACGTTAGCTTAATCACAACAAATAAGAAACCTTAGATGTAACAATGTAAAAAGAAGGCTTTGTTGCAAAATAAGCAAAGACACAGTAACAAGTCGATATGTAGGATAATCACTTTATTACTGTCTTGATAAATGTGTACATTGTGTTGAGTACAATGTCTGGATACACTATTGAGTAATAGTGTCTTAACTACTTCTGAGGCATTGAGTCTAGTGAGATAGTACTCGCAAGACTGTTCCGAAGAACGAGTAAGACCATAGGAGACAGTGCGATGAACTCATCTTGCTGTAGCAACAACTTGTGTTAGAATTCTACTGAGACCCTACTATGAAAGGTGTTACTCTAGGCCGCAGCCTCTTAATGAGACAAAACAAGGATAGCATGTGCCACTTATTGCTCTATACGACACAGAGTGGTCTGGAGAGGGATGTCATGACCCCCTATGAGTAGTCGTAGTCGTAGCCACCTGGAGAGGATTATCGTGGTCCCCTACGAGTAGTCAAAGCCAAAGCCACTTGGAGAGGATTGTCGTGATCCCCAACGAGTGGTCGCAGTCGAAACCACGTGGAGAGGATTGTCGTGATCCCCTACGAGTAGTCACAGTCGAAACCACCTCGAGAGGATTGTCGTGATCCCCTACGAGTAGTCGCAACCGAAGCCGCCTGGAGAGGATTGTCATGATCCCCTACAAGTAGTCGCAGCCGAAGCCACCTAGAGAGGATTCTCGTGATCCCCTACGAGTGTTCGTAGCCAAAGCCGCCTGGAGACGGTTGTCATGATCCCCTATTGGTAGAACCGACAAAGCTGGTCTATGTTCCAGGAGTTGTCGATTGCTTCGCCTTCAAGTGTTTGAAGGCAATATGAGCTAGGGCCGGTGACTTCGCTACAGAGAAAGGTCCTTCCCATGGTGAGTTGAGTTTGTGAAGTCCTACCGTATTTTGGATACGACGGAGGACCAAGTCACCAACATTGAAGGAGCGTTCCTTAACGTTGCGGTCATGACTGCGGTGAATTCTCTCAAGGTATATTGCTAATTGAATGAGTGTGTTGCAGCGAACTTCTTCGAGACTGTTGACATCTGTCTGTCTTGTTTCTTCAGCTACACCTTCTTCATATTGATCAACCGCCGGAGATCGCCACATGACATTAGCAGGCAAGATGGCTTCAGAGCCGTAGACCAGGAAATAGGGTGATTGCCCTATGGGAATAGTAGGTTGAGTACGTAGCCCCCAGAGTACATTTGGTAGTTCCTTGATCCACATGCCACCCTTGGTGTTTGCAGCATCATAAAGTCATTTTATGAGGGCGTCGAGTACCATCCCATTGGCGCGTTCCACTTGGCCGTTGGCACGTGAATGAGTGACGGAGACGTACCGGACATCAATTCCACTATTCTCATAGTACTCCCAGAACTGGTGATTGTTGAAATTCGAACCCAGGTCTGTGATAATGCGGTTGGGGAACCCATAGCGCTGCACGATTTCATCCAAGAAGTCGAGGACTCTGTCAGCCTTCGGACAGGTAACAGGCTTGACCTCAATCCACTTGGTAAACTTGTCGATAGCCACCAGAATTCTGTTGAATCCTCCTGGCACATTTGGTAAAGGCCCAATCATGTCGAGCCCCTAGCAAGCAAAAGGCCAGGTTGGCGGTATCGTGATGAGCTTGTAGGCTGGAACGGGTTGTTGCTTGGCGAAGAATTGACATCCATGGCATTTTCTGACTAGTTCTTCTGCATCAGCAAGAGCAGTAGGCCAGTAGAAAGCACGTCTGAAAGCTTTTTCCACCAAGGTGCGGGAAGAAGCGTGGTTGCCACAGATCCCTTTGTGTATCTCATCCAAGATTTCCTTGCCTTCTTCACGAGAAACACACTTCATGAGTACATCAGAATTTGTGCCTCGTTTGTAGAGTTGATCCCCAAATAGTGCATAGGCCTTGACGTGGTGTGAGATGCGCTCGGCTTATAACTTGTCTTCAGGAATTAGCTGATTTTTGATGTAGTCGATGAAAGGAGTTCTCCAGTCCACATCAATCATAAGCACTTCGCGATCAGGCTGGGCTGAACCAGGATTAGTAGTCGCGGGTGCAGATGACAGCTCTAGAATTGATGGTTTGTGGAGCTCATGGACGAAGATTCTCACTGGTACTTGAGCATGTGTAGACCCCGGCTTCGACAAGACGTCCGCACCAACATTGTTGTCGCGGATAACATGATGGAACTCGAGACCATGGAATTTGTTCTGAAGTTTGTGTACCTCTTGATAGTACGCATCCATTTTCTTGGCATTGCGATCCCAAGAGTCATTGACTTGATTGATGACCACTAAGGAGTCACCATAAACGAGTAGTCGTGTGATGCCTAGAGAGACTGCAAGGCGAAGACCATGCAGTAGAGCTTCGTATTCAGCTTCATTGTTTGAGACCTTCCAAAAGATCTGCAAAACGTACTTGAGTTGCTCGCCCTTGGGGGAGATAAGTAGTACTCCAGCACCAGCGCCTTCCAGCTTGAGAGAACCATCAAAGTACATGACCCAATGCTCTGGACGCTCAATTGGAGTTGGGACTTGATTCTCCCGCTACTCAGCCATGAAATCAACCAAGGCTTGAGACTTGATAGCAGTGCGAGATTTGAACTCGAGCGATAGAGCACGGAGCTCTACTACCCATTTAGAAATCCTTCCTGTGGAATCCTAGTTGTGCAATATTTCGCTAAGCGGGTAGCTAGTAACCACAGAAATCTTGTACTCGACGAAGTAGTAGCGGAGCTTCCGTGAAGTAATCAGAACCGCATAGAGTAGCTTTTGCACTGGAGGGTAGCAAGCCTTGGATTCTGAACGTACTTCACTAATGAAGTAGACCGGCCTCTAGACAGGGTAGGCATGGCCTTCCTCCTGCCGCTCAATGACAATGGTAGTGCTGACAACATTAGTAGTCACAGCAATGTAGAGTAGTAGCTCTTCCCTTGGCAGAGGAGCTGTGAGGATTGGAGGCTTGGATACGAACTCCTTGAGTTGTGTGAGTGCCTGATCAGCTTTAGCTGTCCACACAAACTTCTCCTACCGCTTGAGTAGCTTGAAGAAAGGTAGACCCCGTTCTCCAAGTCGTGAAATGAAAAGATTGAGTGCCGCCATACATCCAGTAAGCCTCTGGACATCCTTGATAGTAGTCGGAGCTTGGATGTTGGAGATGGCAGTGATCTTATTAGGGTTTGCTTCAATGTCGCGATGGCTGATGATGAATCCGAGTAGTTTCCCAGATGATACGCCAAAAACGCACTTGTTGGGGTTGAGCTTCCATTGGTACTCCCGTAGCGAGGCAAAAGTTTCCTCAAGATCCACGATGAGCGTGTCTGTATCCCTAGTCTTCACAACGACGTCATCCACGTACGCTTCCACATTCTTGTGGAGTTGCCTCTTGAAGCACGTTTGGATAGCTCTCTGATAGGTAGTGCCGGTGTTTTTCAACCCGAATGACATTGTTCTGTAACAGGGTGATGAACGCGATCTTCCCTTGATCAAATTCCTTGATTGCAATTTGGTGATAACCCGAATAGCAGTCGAGGAAGCATAGTAGAGCGCAACCCACCACGGAATCAATGACTTGATCAATCCGCAGCAAACCGAAGGGATCCTTGGGGCAATGCTTGTTGAGATCCGTGTAGTCAACACACATCCTCCAATCATTCGAGTTCTTCTTTCTGACAAGTACAGGGTTAGCAAGCCATTGCGGGTGAAAAACTTCCCAGATGAAGCCAGTCGTGAGTAGTTTGGCAAGCTCTTTCTTGATAGTATCCCTGCGATCATCAGCGAAGCGATGAAGATGATGTCTCTTGGGGCTAGCATTAGGATCGACGTTGAGTCAGTGCTCGATTAACCTCCTGGGCACACCTGGCATGTCAGATGGTTTCCATGCAAAGATATCATAGTTAGCCCAAAGAAAGTTGACGAGCGCGTCTTCCTATTTAGGATCAAGATGTGCACTGATCATGGTCAAATTGCTGTTGTTGCTGGTACCAAGATCCACAGCTTTGAGTATGACATCACTAGTCGGTGCAGGCTTGTTGTTGACATCAGTCTTCTCAGGAACCTCCAGCTCGCTCGGAGCAAGCTTTTTTGCTGCGGTGAAGACTTCCATCATAGCGTTGGGGACTTGATTTGTGGAGGCAAGTTCTACAGCTTTTATGTCGTAGTCGTAGGAATGCTTCAAATCCCCTCGTAGTGAGAGTACACCTTAGGGGCTCGGCATCTTGAGTACAAGGTACACATAGTGTGGAATAGCCATGAATTTCGCCAGACCAGGTCTGCTGAGGATGGCGTGATAAGAAGTCTCGAAGTCAGCAACCTCAAATTTTATGTACTCGGTGCGGTAATTGCCTTAGTCCCAACGGTAATGAGTAGTACGACTGACACAAAGGAATAGCCGCGTTGCCCGGGATGATATCATAGAAAGGCGAGTTGGTCTTGGTCAGCATGTTGGTGATATCAAGGCCCATCTTCTTTAAGGTCTTGGCGAACAAGACATTGAGACCACTGCCGCCATCGATGAGAACCTTGGTAAGCCTGGAGCCTGCCACCACTGGATCCAAAACAAGAGGATATCACCCCGATTTAGAGAAACTAGTCCATTGGTCTGCCCTCGAGAAGGTGATGGGGGTTTCAGACCATTTCAAGAAAGTTGGAGCCGCAGGCTCAATGGACATAATCTCCCTGAGAGCTAGTTTTTGCATGCGCTTGGTTGGAATCCCACCGATGATGACATTGGCAGTGTTGGATGGGTTTTGAAACCCAGTGTCTTGGTCTGTGTTAGCCTTCTTCCCCTTGTTCTTGCGAAACCATGGGTTTGGGTGCACTAGTTCTGGTGTGTTCTTCAAGGCACGACGAAGTTGGTAACACTGCTCTGTAGTGTGATCACCCTCTGGATGCCATGGACATTTCTGCTTGGTCAACATGGCCCAGTGAGGATCCTCTTCAGACTTGGTGGTGGGTTCCATGGCTGCAACAGTGTTTTCGGGCTTGCGCTTGCGATTATGATTTCTCGAGTAGTTATTACCCGTGCGATTGCCCTGCTGTTGCTTGCCACTATTGTTTCCACTAGCATTATTGTTGCTGTTGTTTTTGTTCTGATTACCACGAAGATGCTTGTACCGGTTCCGATCTTTGTCTTCCTCATCCGCCCAATGAGTAATCATCTCCTTGAGCTTGGTGATGTTGGCTGGGCGAGCGCGACCGAAGTCTTGGAATAGCTTGTCATCATAGACACTGTCCTGGAAGGTGTCTATGACTTCTTTCTTGGTAACATCAACAACAGTAGCCCTTTTTTCAAAGAAGCGTTGCATGTACTCGCGAAGAGTCTCGCTTTGTTTTTGCTTGATCAACGCAAGATCCATACGAGTACCATGACGACCCAAAGAGCCAGCGAAGTTGTTGGTGAAGTGTTGCTTGATTTGTCCCTAGTTGTCAATGGAGCCCCGTTTAAGAGATTCGAACCATGTGAGTGGCTCTTGCTCCAGACTGAAAGAGAAGTAGATGCACTTGGTATCATCATTGCCCCCAGCATTAGAGATAGACAAAGCATAGCAGCGCAGCCACTACCTTGGATCTTGCTTGCCATCATACTTGGAAATACCATAGGGCTTGAATTTCTCCGGAAGAAAGAGAGATTGAAGGCGAGCAAAGAAAGCAGGGAAGGAGTCAGAATCGGCATCCTTTTGCTTCTCATGCTCAGCACGCCTAGCATTGATTGATGTGCGAGCATCATAGCGAGAATCGCCCGACTTGCTATTGACACTGCCATCGCTGCCATGGCCTTTGTTGCTTGCTTCCGGACGTGTGCGATTAGGAGTGTGAGTGCCACGATGAGCACCCCCACTGCTGCTGTGGTGACTAGGTGTGTTGGTTCCTTGACGTAGCATAGTGTAGGCTAGTTCAGCCAGCTTTGCGACTTCTGCAGTCGCCTTGTCACGAGGCATAGAGCGACCAAGCAAGTTGATCGCATTGATAGCTTCCTCTGGAGTACGATATTGACGAGTAGCAACCGCATCCAGAGCCTCTTGCAAGTTACGAGTAGGTAGAGCTTCCACGAGTTCACAACGAAGGGTTGCACGATTAGTATTCCTCTGATGACGTGCAGTCTTGGCCTTCGCAGTTTCATCAGCAGGTGCATTAATTGAGAGTTCATCATCAGAGACATCATCCGGGAAGCGGTAATTGGTGCGGTGCCCCTGAGTGAGTACCCGTACTTTCAATGAGCTCAGTGTCGGTGTCATAGTCAACAAGCTTGGCACCTTCCTAGAAAGGTAGGTTGTCGAGACAGGCGACAAAGCGCTCCTCACCATCCAAGGCAAGGTCAATAGGCACATGCTCAGGCCAGTAGATGAATCTAACCTCAGGTGTCGATGTGATCACCAGTCCTTGAGTAGGGCCTGACAGTTGTTGTGCTTTAGTAGAATCTGAACCGTAGTCGAACTCGAATTCAGACGAGTCCAAATCAAAGTAGTCGAGATTGACTTCTGAATCCGAAGAGTACACGAGCATAGTCTTCGAACCAGGGCGCATGAGGATGTCCAACGCGGCTTGGTAAGCAGTGCTTACATGGCGGTGTCCGAAGATGGGTGGTGGTGGGAGACAATCCAAGCTGAGCGCAAGCTGTGTAGCCGGGGAAAGTGACTCAATCTGGATTCAAGGCAAAGTCGATGATGCAGACATCCACACCAATCATCTAGTTACACAAGAAGAATCTACACCAAGTAATAAAAACCAAGAATTGGTTACACGAAGTCATGCCAAGAAGCTAGAGCAAAAGGTGAATTCTCTCCTAACCGAATTTCAGTTACATACAAACGAGAATTGTTTACTACCGAAGTGTTGTACTCTTGTTGTGTTAAGGTTTACACATCAAGACATGGACAACACTCAAGTAGAGAAGGAGTACGTGCACAAAGGAGAAGGTTACATAAAGCTAAGGACGAGTTACGTGAAGACCAACAAGGTTGCTGCCAGTTCAGACCTGCATAAAGATTTGTACATAACTCTTTGTTCCCGACATCTCTGGAGCTCCATGAATACTTGATGGAACAGGCTTGAAGTTAACTTTCCAATGTAAGAAACCGCACGTATACTAGACTTTCCAATAAAGAGTTATGACCGATTTAGTGGAGACTGCTCAGAAGGCCAACAGCCACACGAGGCTGTTCGGGATTTCAGTTCATGGTGACTTTTCACATAGTGTAACTCCAGGAACTCAAAGGTCCATTCACACCCAACAAGGAGGGTTGTTCCTTGTATAAATACACCGATGTATCTCTAAATAATCAAGACTTTGATAATGAAATAGAACCCCTTTTGTTCAGCTGTGTGCTAACAAATTCAGAGAGTGATTCTCTACCCCTTTGCTCTTGTGATTTCCCTGTGGGATTACATAGGCGGCCGCTTCATCGGCACCCAATCCGTGCTCCTGCTACTTCGTTTTCAGGTTGCGTTGGTTGGTTCTTTGAGAGTGTGATTGGGTGAATTCTTGATTCAGGCTGCTGTATAGAGACGGTGGTTCGCTTTTTTGTGCGTGTCGTCAGGTTGCACTACTATCCGGCTGTTCGCAGCTATTTATCTTGGCTGAATTTCAGCTAGTTATCTTGTTCAAGATCCTACGTCGTGAAGATTTTGACAACATATGTATCATCTGGTATCAAGACCTATCATTGCCACGGTAGGATTTTCTATACCCATAGCTACATATATTTTTGTTTTCGTCCTATCCACCAAAAAGCCATAAAAAATTGTCATAACCTTTTGTTACAATCTGTCTATCTAGTGAGTTTGGTTAAGTTTCAGTTCATTAGAGTCGTTGTTGAGTTGCTGATCATATCATCCTTTGCGTGTCCTTTTGTGCCTTTCCATATATCTGAAAATCCCCAAAAAATGTAAACTATTTCTATTCTTTGTGAAAACTTTTGTCCTATTAAGATAGCTGCTGGTTATATTTGATTCTATCATCTATAAATTGTGCAAGTGTTATATCTGATCTTGTTTAGTATCGTGCAAAAAAAGTATAAAAAAAGAGAAGAAAGAACGCTGAAAAAAGTGTTGAGAAAGTAAAAAAATTGTTGGAAAGAAAGGAGAGGGATCAGATTGTTGGTATGCACAAGTGTTGAACTTTTATATCAAGTTGTGTAACCAGTTTGCTATCATCCTTTTGGTGCATCTTTCGCTAGGTGAGTTCCTACACGTAACCCATGACTCCCTAGCGTAACCCTTGTTTGCATCAATTCTGAAATTTCTTTTTGTGCGTGTGTTGTTTTGGTTACATCATTCATATCGTTGATCAGCACTAGGCATTGATATCTAGTTTGGATTGTTACTTATCTTTACAACAACTAGAATTCAGATTGGTCCTTGTGTTTTATACCCTACCGAGCTCCACATAAAAGCCATCGTGAACGGTTTTTCTAATCTTGTATTCGCTCAATTATCACTACTCTTTACCACTAACGGATTGCCTTAGTAACCTGCAGGGACGCATAAGAGCTTTGGTTGGTAAGAGAAGGTGAGGTTGTGAGTTCCACATATTATCCTATTCCAC
The DNA here is from genome assembly GCA_036936925.1 of Cenchrus fungigraminus. NCBI lineage: Eukaryota > Viridiplantae > Streptophyta > Magnoliopsida > Poales > Poaceae > Cenchrus > Cenchrus fungigraminus. Next base: position 5,914,038 of record CM072775.1, on the reverse strand, counting down.
ATATATGCTTGCTATTTTTTTAGACATTAACCATGGCAGGTCGAGTATATACACGACTTCCTTTCTATGGAAGTGTTGATCTGGAGGAATTTCTGAATTAGAATGAACAAATGGAGTATGAACTTGAACTCCAAGATTTTCGGGAAGCGAAGGTGTCACGAGCTGTAATTGAATTTGAAGACTATGCTCATGAATGGTGGAAGAAGTATCCACATAAGCGCTTTGTCAAGTGTTGGCAAGACTTGAAGAAAGCTATGAGAAATGAATTTGTTCCACGTGAGTATGAGCTGATTTTACTTCGTCGTTTGAAGCGCATCAAGCAAGGAAGTAAATCGGTCCGGTCTTATCATGATGAGATATCTTTTGCTATGCACCGAGCAAATATTGTTGATGACATGGATGTAAAAGCAAAATTCAAGAGAGGTCTTAATCCGAATATTGTTGCTGCCATTGAGGGAAAGTATGCGAGAAGTGTACAAAATCTTTTGGTATATGCACTCAAAGAAGAGAGAAAAATTAAAGATCTACAACAAGATAATATTTCAAAGTGCATTAATTTGTGCAAAGACATTGCTACAAGGTTACATGCTGATTTGAAGCCGAAAGTGCCATTTGTTGTTGAAAGTAAACAAGCATCAACTCCGTGCAAGAAGAAACGATCTACTATAACCATGTGTGAATCAATTGATGCTAATGTTAAGTGTGCTGAAAACAAGAGCTTTATTGTGCAGCAAGAAGAGAAGTTTGTGCCACAAGTTGACATAGGAAGTGATATGGTGAATGATCTTTCTACCAATTCTAGTGGCACAACTTATCCTAGTGTTATGGTTGTCCAGAATTTTAGTTTGGTCTCTGAGTTTGAGAAGACTGAAGTCAATGAAGTTCTCTCTAATGATTGTTTGAAATCTGAGCATGAACCATTTGGAGGTGTTGCTGCACATAGCGTGCAAGATGAGGATAGACAGTGCTACAATCATTTGCAAGCAAGAGAAATAATTGAAGGCAAGAAAGAGGTGGTTCTTGTTGATTTTCAAAGTGAAGGTGATCATTTGATTCAGCAAAAACATGAAGAAACATCTTCTTAGGTTCAGATTCTAAGAGCTGATTTTCGTATGAGTTATATGCCTTTTTCAAGTGCCATTTGTGATGAAATTAAGTGCTGCAATGTTATTGATAGTTGTGATATGCAGCAATGTGGTGAATCAGTGTCACTACAAGATTTAGAGTGTGTTTCGACACCCATTTTTAGAGTTGCATATAATCTGAATGAAAAGAGAGAACAAATGTTTGGTTTGAGAGAAGATTTGGAGAAGAAATATGTTGTTAGTGCATCACCAAGTGTGATTGATGAATCTGTCCAAAAGCAAATTGAACATGTTCCACCTGATCAATGGTTGCAAAATGATGTTGTTCCAAGCATGGAAGAGATGTCAACATGTACTACACCATCAACTGTAGTATGCGAGGAATTATTGGACAGAGATACTGAAATTAAGTGTGCTAATATGCCTCATGAAGTTCAGATTGAAGGCATAACTGATATTAATGATTCCACTGAAATTGTTGGTGTCTCATTACCACGGGAACTTGTTAAAGTTGGTTGTTCCACTTTGACCTTTGCTGGTCAATGTTTAGTTGAGGAATTCATGAATGAAAGTGATCATGCAGTTGCTGCTCCAAATATAGTTGTGAAAGGTTTGCATCAAAACCCATTTGAGACTGAGAGCCACATAGCCAAATTGAGTGTAAGAGAAAACAAAATTGAGTTGTGTGATTCCACAAAATGTGAGATTGAGAGCATCCACAATGAGAGTGAGAGATATACACCACATAAAAAGAGAGAGCATGATTGCAAAATGTGTGAGGATGTTTATGAATCTAACCTACTCATCCATACTTCTAGTGTTCTATCAAAAAGTGTGCAGGTTAGAAAAGAAGTTGAGATAGAGACAATTGCTTATCACACAACAACACTTATTGAGAGAGGTGAGAATATTGCTGTTGTACAAAACCAATTTGTTGCCGCCATAAACATTAAGCATGAAGTAAAAATTCAGAAGTGCAACCCATTGTACATAGACAAACATCAAAACTGAAAGGCAATAAAAATAATTCAGATCTGAAATTGCAAGGTACATTGTTGAGTAATCATGATAAAACATCTGCTGCAAATTTAATTGATCTTACTCAAAGGTTTCATGTTAATTCAATTCATTCAAAAGTTAATAGCCATTGTTCTAGAATGCATAACTCTTATTCTATTTTGATTGATAATTATGATGCTTTAGATGATAATAAATTTCACCATGTTCAATTGATTACTCATGCTGAATTTTTCAGAAGAATATTTCCTTCTAATTGTTTTAGTTACACTATGCTTGATAAACCTGTTGAGATTAATGAAATGCTTCAGAATGTGTTTATGCTAACATCCATGTCATCTTTGAATAATGTTCATAGCTGCAAGTTTACTTTCAATTTGATTGTTGAACATGTTGTTGATAAGTTCTTTGTAAGTTCTATGTGCATAACATGTGACAAGCTTGCTGAATTTAAATTGAACATGCCGGACGACAATCCTTTTGTGCCATATTTTTCTGATCCTAAAGTGAATAAATTGTTTAATGCTTGTGATATTGAGAGAAAAATATCATTCTCATGCTCATATTGTCCATCAAAAGAAAGAGAGCATGTGCAAAGTACAACCGGCTCTTCACCCAAAATTTTTTTGTTCAGATCAAAAAGTAACGAATTTGCAAGGAATGCATCTAAACCTTCAGGAGAATTGTACAAAAATAATTGTGAGAATGACAAGAGATCAAAGTTTTCTTCAAATTTTGAAATGCTTAATGCTGCAATGATAAAATCAGAGGTTTCAAATCAATTGTGTTGCTTGAAACAAATTGTTATTCTTTCATCTACTAAGTTGCTTACAGAATTAGAAACACCAAGGAAAAATTTTCAATGTGAGTTTAGAAAAGTGAATTTGATGTTTCAAGCTCGTCCTAATAAAGTGCATAACTCATATATGTCATGTTATCATTGTGCACCTAAGAATATGGATGAGAAAGGAAGTAATGAGGGATCTAACTTGATTGATCATGAAAGATGCTATATATCCACCCTCTACTTTTTATAGGTTGATTCTAGGTCAACAAAAGCTGAGGACAGCTTTTCTTCAAGGGAGGGAGGATGATGCGGCCCGGTCAAAGAATTCAACAAATACTCTCAATATTGAGCATTCATACAGGGTGAAAGCTATACTTGACCCAAAATCAAATTGTTTTAATTTAGCAAGGCTGCTACTTGGCTTGTATGATTACAGATTCAAGCACAGTGCTATATTCGACTACAACAATGATCATCAACATGACCAAGCCTACAATAATCAGAATCGAGGACGACTCCTTTTTCAAGAGAGGGAGGATGATGCGGACATCTACACCAATCATCTAGTTACACAAGAAGAATCTACACCAAGTAATAAAAACCAATAATTGGTTACACGAAGTCATGCCAAGAAGTTAGAACAAAAGGTGAATTCTCTCCTAGCCAAATTTCAATTACATACAAACGAGAATTCTTTACTACCTAAGTGTTGTACTCTTGTTGTGTTAAGGTTTACACATCAAGACATGGACTACACTCAAGTAGAGAAGGAGTACGTGCACAAAGGAGAAGGTTACATAAAGCCAAGGACGAGTTACGTGAAGACCAACAAGGTTGCTGCCAGTTCGGACCTACATAAAGATTTGGACATAACTCTTTGTTCCCGACAGCTCTGGAGCACCATGAGTACTTGATGGAACAGGCTTGAAGTTAACTTTCCAACGTAAGAAACCGCACATATACTAGACTTTCCAATAAAGAGTTATGACAGATTTAGTGGACACTGCTCAGAAGGCCAACAGCCACGCGAGGCTGTTCGGGATTTCAGGTCACGGTGAATTTTCACATAGTGTAACTCCAGGAACTCAAAGGTCCATTCACACCCAACAAGGAGGGTTCTTCCTTGTATAAATACCTGTATGTATCTCTAAATAATAAAGACTTTGATAATGAAATAGAACCCCCTTTGTTCAGCTGAGTGCTAACAAATTCAGAGAGTGATTCTCTACCCCTTTGCTCTTTGCTCTTGTGATTTCCCTGTGGGATTACATAGGCGGCCGCTTCAACAGCACCCAATCCGTGCTCCTACTACTTCATGTTTAGGTTGTGTAGGTTGGTTCTTTGAGAGTGTGATTGGGCGAATCCTTGATTCAGGCTGTAGTATAGAGACGGTGGTTGGCTTCTTGTGTGTGTCGTCAGGTTGCACTACTATCTGACTGTTCGCAGCTATTTATCCTGGCTGAATTTCAGCTAGTTATCTTGTTCAAGATCCTACGTCGTGAAGATAGGGACAACATCTGTATTAGTCGAGTTGTACTCGGGCTCAGACTCGAGCTTTCTGACAGGGTCAGAAAGCGACTTGCCGAAATTCTCGACGATATCTTCCATCGAGGCTTGTGTAAGCGTCAATGACTTGAGCTTCAACTCCGGAGTCGATGCCAGGATTCGCAGGAACGATCTAGCGCCGTCAGCAACACAATCCTAGGAGCCGAAAATGAAGGTGTCGCCTTGTTGGAAAGCGGTGTTTGGCTTGATGATGACAGGAGCCATCGAGTTCGCCAGCGGATCAGCGACGAGATCCCCTACCTACCGCGCTAGCTGTCAGTGTTTTAGACACCGAGTCTACCACGGGGTACCCGAGGTAGTAGATTGTGCGGTGGGGCTTGTCGAGATTAGAAACACAATGGTGAGACACGGGGCACACAATTAGACAGGTTCGGGCCGCAGGGTGCGTAATACCCTATGTCCTGTATGCTGTGCGGCTCTTGATTGATTGCGTATGTTCTTCAGGGGGTCCCTGCCTCGCCTTATATAGTGCAGAAGGTAGGGTTACAAGTCGGATTAGGTACAAGAATACTAGTCGAGTAGGACTAGGAGTAGCCTATGTCAGTTAATGAGAAGCTTTCCTAATCTAGTACAAGTCCTTGTCCGTCTTGTCTTGCCTTGTGGCCCTCGGTAGTCTTGCACCGCGGCCCACTAGTCGAGTAGTCTAGATGTTCAGGCCCATCTCCCGGGCTTGGCCCACATGTGTAGTGGGCGCAGGGATGTCTGGTCGACAGTTAGACCGCCTCTGCCTCGGAAAGCTCCTCAACCACCAAACAAAGCTCACGACTCCATAATGACGCAAGATTTCAACTAGAGAATCCTCTGATCAAGGCAAACACACTCTCAGAATAAAACCTTGGAAAATCAAACTTCCCTCGGCGAAATGTCAGGGCTGTCAGACTGCCCTCCTCACGCGGTTAGACTGCCTGGCCCCAAAAATCATCTACGGGCCAACCCTCAACTTCCCATCAACCGATCTCCTGATTCACCCCACAGATTGCAGCTAAACTTTGGGGATAGCTGGGTCACCTCCTGGACGACCTCTCCACCAAAGGATATCCACCCAAACGCTCTCAATCAAAGGGAATTGCTAATCGAAGGGCTCCATGTCATGAACTGAAGGAACCACAAAAACCACCAAAATCGAAGGCTTCCCCAAGGGTTTGATGGGGCAAAATCACCAAGAAAAGAGACACACGGTCCTCGTGTGTGATACCCAATGATAAACTCACAAAGAAACACCTCCAACAACTCACCACGAATTCCCTAAGAAAAGGCTCCGAAAATCCACCAAAATAGCCAGGGGAAAACCAAGCAAATCACCAAGAGAGACAAGGATGAACTCCAAACCTTCCGTACATTCCGAGGAAAGATTATTTACAAAGAGTCTAGCAACCTCCCTTCATCCTACCGTCTTTTGGATTTGCAATGAGCTATAGCTAGCCTATGGAAACAAAGAGAAGGAAAAACCAAAGGGGCAAATGATCTAGGGTTCCAAGAGTTGGCTGCCATCTCCCACTCCACTGAGTTTATAAGGACAGCACCGAATGACCAAACAACTACTACATAATGTAATATACACGCCCTCAGAGGGCAAATTTGGTAATCTAATCGGATCTCCATTGGATGGATGCTCGTCGACCGCAAGCCCGCTTCAACTCCACGAAAGCATTACGATCACGCCGTGTGTCCTCCGCTTCGAAGCTTCTCGACAAACCACGGCCAACCCGGTCAGACCGCCCTTCCTAGGCAGTCAGACCGCCCTGGCCAGGCTGTCAAACCAGCCTGGGTTAGCTGTCTAGTCCCGTTGCACCTTCGGTCTTGGCTTTGTGGCTCAGCCAAGTAACTAGTGGTGTTGTGACCAAACCACTACAAACCCCGCGGACTTGGTGTAGCCTCCATGCCAATCCCACTCATGACTTGGCCGCCACGGTCTTCCCGGCTCGATGTTGGTTTTGTGGCCAAACCAACAAACCCCGCGCGCAAGCTTCAATTGTTAGCTGCAACCTTGCACCGGCTTCATGTTCCCGACCTCGTCCTGCTCTTCTTGCCAGCTTGCGGCCCACACTCGATCCCGTCCGCCACCGGGTCCCACGAACAAAGCCTACTTGTCTCTCTACTCCTCGAAGGTCACACAGACATAGACCTTTCATGCTTGTTCTTCACTTGCACCATGCAAATCAATCCGCAACCGGCACCTACAATACTAGGCCAAGAGTTAGTCCACACCATGTTGTCAATCACTCATCATTAAGGAGCGACCATCCATCGGTCTTCAGACCACATAGGTCCTCAAGCCACCGCAACCTCCTAGCGTAGCTCTGCCCTAGTGTGGTGGAGCTCCGAGTTAGTGCTCTAGGGAAATCCTGCCACTGTTCAACCCGCAACCGCAACCACCCTCCAATTCCGGTCGTTATGCTGTCGGAATCTGTCGCGCCGCCGGCCGGAACCCCCTAGCAACGCCGTCATGCTGCCCGAGCTGCCGCTACCCTTCCTAGCATCACCGCCACGTAGTTGCTCTACCAATGCGCAACGGTGAGCAAGCACCACCATGTAGCTTAGCTCCGGCGATGCTTCGACAACCGTGTTGCCTTTAGGATGTTCCCTAGGACCTACCGTTATGCTGCCAGATTTTTCCCTGACCGCCGCAGCCTGCCGCTATCTAACCGCCATGCCCTGCGCGCTGCCGCCCCTCCGGCGACCCACCGCCGCTGCTCCGGCTGCCGCAGCCCCTACAAGTTACCCCGCCATGCTCCTTAGGCACACACTGACATGCACTCACGCTTGTTTTAGCCCCTAAGAGCCCGTAGCACACATTCCGTGCGCGACCGCGCCGCCGTAGTTTACCTGACTTCCTTGTAGCCCCTAGCCACTCCAACGTAGAATGCTGAACCCCTATGCCCCCTTCCCGTCACTGTAAACCCAGCCTAGGCACCGGCGGTGAGGACTCCGGCGAGTCCTCTGCTCGCGCCGCCTTACCCGAGCCCATCTAGGGTTGTGCCGCCTGCAGCCGTCTACCGCCATCCTGCCCGCGCACGTTGACGTGTGAGCCCGGCTTCAACGTCGTCCACCCCGCCGTCCACAACCCCGTCCTGCAGTTGCGTGCGCCTGGTTCATGTGGACCGCTAAAGGACCAGAATGGCGACCGGAGAGGGTGGGGGAGTGAATGGGAGCCGATAGAAATTCTTCTCCGAAGAGTCGAACTCGGCCCATGGTCCCAATTGCAACTCCAAAGTCCTCAACACCCCGCTAGCCAAATCTATGTAGCCACTGGAGTGCTACTGGACGTAGGAACTAGCTACACACCCAAACTACTCGAACACGCAGCGGAACACAAACCTCAAGCAACAACTACAGCCACCGGTCAGACCGGACCCTAGCACCGGTCAGACAAGTCCAGAGCAACCTGCTCTGAATTCTCTCAAACTTACCCAGCAAACCTAGATGGCAATTCTAGGATGTGGAGTAACAGGGAGAAATCTAGAAGTGTGCCTGGCAAGAGGAAAACCACCAAAACTCAAGCACACCGAAAACTCTCCGCAACCAAACTTGCACCAGAAGCACTCTGAGGGGAAGTAGCATGAACCAAGCAAGAAACAGCCGAGTCTCCACTGGGACCCCTGCACCGGTCTGACGGGTCCCCTGCACCGGTCTGACCAGTCTGGCTCAGAAACTCGCAACCGCTAAGAACTCGATCTCCAAAGGCCAAAACTGCACGAGACTGAAATAGCAGCAAGCCAAGATCCTTACGAACACTCTGGAGAAGATCTCCCCAAGAAAAGCCACAGCAGGCCAGCATCGGTCTAACCGGTCCAAGGCACCATTCTGATCGGTCCCGCTTGGGCAGCTCGGGATGAACACCACTCGCGAGTCAAGTCCCTCCTTCCGATGCCCTGATCTCCCGATTCGCTCCACGTATTCAAGTAAAACTTTGGGGATAAGTGTATCACCTCATGGACAAGCCATGCCTTAGAAATCGTCCCCAAAGAACCACTAAATCAAGAGGAATCGTAGGATGAACACAAGAACACCTTTTCTCAGAACCCAAAGAAAACCCCAAATTTGAGCACCCAAACCCACAGATTTGGAAGGGAGATCACCAAGAAAAGAACCACAAGGGTCTCATGTGTCTATCCCTTAACAAATTCATGAAGGAGAGGCCTCAAATCCACAAAAAGAAAATCACCAAGAAAAGGCTCCGATAATTCACAAAAAGAGAAACGTGATGAACCACCACAATCACTAGAGGAATCATGTCGAACCTTCTATACATCAAAGGAAAGATTCATAAAAGGTCTAGCTTGCCTCCCTAACATCCATCCTTCTCTAAAGATCTCACCATGAAGCTCTCAAGCTAGTCCTAGAGAAAATAGGTAGCTAAAAAGTGAAAACGCTAAGAGTAAATGAAAACCCTAAAGCCCAAGAGGTGGCTGCCAACTCCCTTCCTCCAAGTTTATATATGATGTCCGTCGGAGGGGGCGAATGACTAAATGCCCTCAGGAAATGCATACCCCTTGAAGGGCAAATTAGGAAACTTGGCAGCTTTTCCATCAGACGGACACCAAGCAAACGCACCTTGTGTAGCCTCGACGCCAAGCCTGCGATCCCGACGCATGTCCTCCGCTTCGAGTCACCCGGCGCTCCTCGACCGCCACCGGTAAGACCTGTCCGGCCCATCGGTCAGACCGGTCCAGTGCAGTTTGGAGCCGCTGACCACCCGGACTTGGCTTTGAGGATCAACCAAGGAACCCAGTGGTTTTGTGGTGAACCATTGCAAACCCCGCGAGCTCGGTGCATCCTCCACGCCGAGCTCCTCAACTTGGCTGCCACATCCACTCCGGCTCGATGTTGCCTTTCAGATCAACCAACGAACCTACTATCCGACTTCGACTTGCTCTTCTCGCACCATGTGACTCGCACTTCATCATGTTTGGCCACCGGGTCCCTCGAACCAAGCCTACTTGTCCCTCCACTCCTCAGAGGCCCTGCAAGTCTAAGACCTTTCACGCTTGTTCTTCACCTGCACCAGCGCAAATTAAGCCGCAGCCTACATACACAAGATAGAGCACAGTCTCAGTCCACACAACGTTGTTAATCACTCATCACTAAGGAGTGGCCAACCATCGGCTATCAGAGACTCTGGTCCTCAATCTCCCCCTTGATGAGTGCATTGACAACACACCACATAATCGATACATAAAGAAAAGTAAAAACAAAAGACAAACTAAACAAGCCAGACAAGTGATCTAAAAACCAAACAACTCAAACCCTGATCACTTGCAATCCAAAGTCTCGGTCCCCTAAGGCAAGGCCACAAGGGCAACGACTCAACACAACCGAGACAAAACCACCAAAGCTCCCAAAGAGCGAAGCAAAGCTCACACGGAGGAAACCAGCCAAAGTAAGAACTCAGACGACACAAGGAGCTCCCCCTGAACACATGCAGCTCCCCCTGAGCAAATGCAACTCCCCCTGAACCAAACCATGCAAACTTCTCCTCTTACCTAGAAGATCCGAGCTCTCAGCTCCACATCGGTCAGACCGGTCTCAACACCGGTCAGACCGGTTGCAACATCTGCTGCCAGCCTCCTGACCGGTCAGACCGGTACCCCACACCGTTCAGACCGGTGGTCACCTAGGAAATGCACATGCACAAAATTCGTCCTGAATTCCACCAAAACTTTCTAAATGAATGGACCAAGCTATTCCATGCCCAAACTTCTCCCCCTTGTTGACAATGCATGAATCAAGGCATTTTTACAAAAAATTCAACTAGAGGCTACTCAAATGGACATAGAGCCATAAAATGTGCTACGAACAAGCAAATGAACTACTTAGACTTGACAAAGGTTCAAATAGCATAGCCATCAAGAATGTTCAATTGCATACACACAAGTTCAAGCCATGGTAAAAGTTTGCATTTTTGCGAAAATGTTCCCTCTCATGAGCTAAAGACCTAAACTTCATGCTAGGTCACATATCCTCATCACAAGATCATTACAAACACCCATAAGCATCTCATATCATGTTAAAGCTACCGAGCCAAGTGTCTACTTCTTAAAATGAGACTTCTCATGGTAGACAACATGCAACGGTTTAGCATCCAAATTAGCAATTTTAAAGCATTTATGACATGTAACAAGTGAGAGCATAACTTCAAGCATAAGCATTTCATACCAAATTCATTTTTCACATTTAAGCATAAAATGGTACATGAAGTGCCTTTGCAGCAAAAATAAGCTTATGCTCCCCCACAAGGTAACACATGGGCTAAACATTCATAATGACAAATAGGTCTTTGACCCCAAGTCAAAAGCACATTGTATCCAAACATGAATTAAGTATGATATAAACCACCAAAGCACACTAAGATCATGCAAAGCCTTATACTCGCAGGAGAGAGAGAGAGCCTATCTAGTATTTTGACAAAAGTAATCTATCTCATCATGGATATACAACCAAACTATCAAGCGCATAGCTTATCATCCCAAATATAAATCAAGCACATCCACAAGCTCAACACATAGCATATCATAGGGATCAATGTACATAGGAGAAGCCATTCCTAACCAATGCATATGATACAAATGCAATGCAAAGCATATCTTACAAAGATGCAAAACTATACATCAAGATACAAAGATGGCTATCCTATGAATTTAAACATGCATGCTATACATCAAAGTAAACAAATATGATACATATGCTACAAAGTGAGCTCCCAAAGACCAACTCAAAAAGGACAACACACACCAAGCTCTCCCCGTAAACAAGCAAAGGTAGCTTGGTCAAGTGGTTTTGTGAATATATCGGCTTTTTGGTCTCGGGTAGGTACATGGCTCAACACTATGGTTCCCTTCTCAACATTGTCCCTCGGAAAGTGGTACCTCACTTCGATGTGTTTTGTTCTAGAATGGAACAAGTGAGAGCATAACTTCAAGCATAAGCATTTCATACCAAATTCATTTTTCACATTTAAGCATAAAATGGTACATGAAGTGCCTTTGCAGCAAAAATAAGCTTATGCTCCCCCACAAGGTAACACATGGGCTAAACATTCATAATGACAAATAGGTCTTTGACCCCAAGTCAAAAGCACATTGTATCCAAACATGAATTAAGTATGATATAAACCACCAAAGCACACTAAGATCATGCAAAGCCTTATACTCGCAGGAGAGAGAGAGAGCCTATCTAGTATTTTGACAAAAGTAATCTATCTCATCATGGATATACAACCAAACTATCAAGCGCATAGCTTATCATCCCAAATATAAATCAAGCACATCCACAAGCTCAACACATAGCATATCATAGGGATCAATGTACATAGGAGAAGCCATTCCTAACCAATGCATATGATACAAATGCAATGCAAAGCATATCTTACAAAGATGCAAAACTATACATCAAGATACAAAGATGGCTATCCTATGAATTTAAACATGCATGCTATACATCAAAGTAAACAAATATGATACATATGCTACAAAGTGAGCTCCCAAAGACCAACTCAAAAAGGACAACACACACCAAGCTCTCCCCGTAAACAAGCAAAGGTAGCTTGGTCAAGTGGTTTTGTGCATATATCGGCTTTTTGGTCTCGGGTAGGTACATGGCTCAACACTATGGTTCCCTTCTCAACATTGTCCCTCGGAAAGTGGTACCTCACTTCGATGTGTTTTGTTCTAGAATGGAGCACTGGGTTTTTGGCAATGCTTATAACACTGGTGCTATCACAAAGAAGTTTAATCTGAGTGCACTCCTCACCAAAGTCTCTCATGGTATAGGAAATCCAAAGCAGCTGGGAACAACAACTAGCGGCTGCAACATACTCGGCTTCAGTGGTAGACTGAGCTACACTCGACTGTTTACGGGAAGACCAAGAGACCAAAGAGGAACCAAGAAACTGGCAAGAACCAGAGCTAGACTTGCGCTCCACACAACACCCAGCAAAGTCAGCATCAGAAAATCCGTGAAGTGTGAGTGTCGAGGAGGCAGAATACAAAAGACCAAACTCAGGATCGTACTGCAAATACCTGAAAATCCTCTTGACGGCTTGCCGATGTGAAGTCTTCGGGGAAGCCTGAAAATGAGCGCAAAGACACACACTGAACTGTATGTCCGGCCTCGTCACCGTCAAGTAGAGGAGGGAGCCAATCATGCTCTGGTACTCCTTTTGGTCCACTGGTTCATCATCCTCGTCCGCATCCAAAACTGTAGTCGTACCCATCGATGTCGACATAGGCTTCGCATCATTCATGTTGAACTTCCTCAGCATGTCCTTGTTTTACTTGCTCTAGTGCACGAAGGTCCCATACTTGACTTGCTTGATCTAGAGCCCTAAGAAAAACTGCAGCTCGCCCATCATAGACATCTCAAATTCCCTACTCATGTCTTCTGCAAACTTGGCAACAAAATCATGAGAAGAGCCACCAAAGATTATGTCATCCACGTAAATTTGTACAAGCAACATGTCATTTCCATGCTTAAGGAGAAAAAGGGTCTTATCAACTGTGCCCATCACAAACCCCTTACACAGCAAAAACCCTCTCAACCTACCATACCAAGCCCTCGGTGCCTACTTCAACCAATAAAGCGCTCTCAGAAGTTTGTACACACGATGTGGGTATCTCTCACTCTCAAACCCTGGTGGTTGCTTCACATACACTTCTTCCTCTATCACCCCATTTAGGAAAGCACTCTTCACATCCATCTGGAACAACTTGAACCCTTTAGCCACGGCAAAGGCTAGAAGGATTCGAATCGCCTCCAGACGGGCCACAAGAGCAAATGTCTCCTCATAATCTATACCCTCTTTCTGGTTGAACCCCTGAACCACTAACCTCGACTTGTACCTCACAACCATCCCATTCTCACCTTCCTTGTTCTTCCACACCCACTTGGTACCTATAAGATGACAATTTGGCGGTGGATCAACTAACACCCAGACTTGGTTTCTCTCAAAATTCTCCAACTCCTCGTGCATGGAATTCACCCAGTTTGCATCAGAAAGTGCGTGTCCAATATGCTTGGGCTTGAAAGAGGCAGCAAATGCGGAGTGAGCAAAGTGAGAAGTATTTCATGACCTCGACCGTTTAGTTCTCTCATTGATGTCACCTATGATCCTCGAAGGGGGGTGATTTACTTATACACACCTAGGAGCCTCTGGCCTGGAGACTACCTCCGCCTCCACAGCAGCTTCCACCGTTGCTTGCGGTACATGTTGATGCGTCGTGGTCGAAGTAGAAGGTCCGCTATCAACTGTAGTCATCATCTTGGAAGTAGTAGGTACACAATCCGCATAGGTACGCGATCCTTACCATCTCCATCACCATCTTCTTCTTCCTCCTCAAAGAGCGTCTTAGCCATCTCCTCATGACCTGCACAATCAAAACCAAGAGATGTACATGGCAATGTCTCGTTGAAGGTCACCTCGCAAGTCTCCATGATTTTGTTAGTCTCAAGATTAAGCTCTAGAATGGTTAGCATATCCAAAGAAAATACCATCACTAGATCTAGCCTCAAACTTATCAATGTTTCCCTTCTTGAGAATGAAACATTTGCAACCAAAGACTCGGATGTGACTCACCTTGGGAGCTCTGCCATGCAAGAGCTCATAGCTTGTTTTCTTCTTGAACGCTCGAAGGAAGATCCTGTTAGACACATAGCACGCGGTGCTCACGGCCTCAGCCCAATACCTCCTAGGAGTCCTGTGCTCATCGAGCATCGTCCTAGCCATCTCACACAACGTCCGGTTCTTCCTTTCCACAACTCCATTCTGAGGGGGCACAAAAGGAGTCGAGTACTGATGCTCAAGACCAAGATCACAGCAAAAGGCATCAAAATGAGAGTTCCTGAACTCATAGCCATTATCACTCTAGATTGCTTGAATAGTGCCTCTCATTTTTCATCCTCACGGTCAAGTCTCGAACAAAACCGAAAGTCTCACTCTTATTCTCCAAGAAAAACACCCAGGCATAGCGAGAATAGCCGTCCACCACAACCAGGACATACCACTTCCCACCCACCGAGCGAACTTGAGCTGGCCCAACAAGGTCCATATGCAACAGCTCTGTCGGATGCTCTGTCATGACAGCAGTCAGGGGTGGATGAGAAGCAGCGACCATCTTACCATGCCTACAAGGTGCACAAACAAACTCCTTCTCAAACCTAAACTTCGGCAATCCTCGAACCAAATCAAGACTACTCAAGCGGGAAAGCTGATCAAAGCTCAAGTGTCCCAATCGCCTATGCCACTTCCACAAATCAGAAGAACCAGCCACCAAACACCGTGCAGGACCATCAGACTGAGAAAAATCAGCTCGAAAGATCTGACCCTCGGGAACGATCGTACAACAAGATCGCCTCGAAAATCAAGCACTTGAGACGCACCTAACTGAAACCGAACCTCAAACCCCTCATCAAGCAGCTAAGACGCAGAAAGCAAATTGAACCCCAGCGACTTGACAAGAGCAACACGCCTCAGAGACACCTTCCTTCTTACCATTACCATACCTTCACCTAGAACTCGACCCTGATCATTATCCCCAAAAGTGATGTACTCCATGGTACTCACTAGGGTGAGGCTTGTGAACCACCCCCTGTCTCCGGTCATGTGGGGTGTTGCTACTATGTCCACCAAAGCTACGACCCCTACCAAACTGAACCACCTCACGTCTCGCTGGAGGAGTATGATCACCACGAAAGGAAGAGCGTGGCCCATACCTCCTCTGAGACTCAAACCTACGACGGCCTCTCCCATCCTCATATCGACCATGAGATGGAGAATGTCCAGCAAACGACCCACGACCAAACTCAAACTGCCTACCACCTGCACCACGACCACCAGAACCAAATCTATCACCATCGCGGCCTCGAAACCCAAACTGAGGACCTCTCTGGGGTGCACCGGTCTAACCGGTGCCCCTGATCGGTCTGACCAGTGCCTCCCTGGCAGCACCCTGGTCCCGATCAGCAACTCTCCTATCTCCCCAAGTTGGTATAGACCTCACCACAGTCTCTCCCCTAGGTAATGGCATACGAAGCTTAGGCACACCATGCGAGGGGTGGTACCTATCCTTCTTCACCCACTTCTTAGCCAACCTCTCATCCATCTTCATCTTGTAGCAAAACTCACCAATGTGACCATCTCTCCCACAATACTCACAACGGAAGCAGACCTATTTTGGCTTTGGCTGTGGGTTCTCATGGGGTTTCTCTTCCTCTTTCTTCTCTACTTTCCCTTCAAAAACAATCCCCATGTTCCTCACAAATCTCACTAGTTTTTTGAAATGGTTTGTTTTGTGGCGGGAACTCTGGTGGATCTGGAGTGGTGTCAAGTTTGTTACGTAGGTGATTTTGGCATGGGTGGATATTTGTTTGTGGGTGTAGTTTGTGGTGGCACTGGGATATCTCCAATCTTCCCCTCACTCTCACCACAGCACTCACCAATTTTCTCCGACCCCAATGCTTGGCCATCAAAGTGCTTAAACGCGGCCATCATCATACTCAACTAAGGCTCATGACCCGATAACCAACTCATCATTTTTCTCAACTCATCATTATTATCCTACAAACGATCAACATAATGTGCAAGTTCCATATTCTTCAACACATGCAATTCACAAGTAGAACACGTAGTAGGAACAGGAGCTTTCAACTCAGCCTCAATAGAAACAATCCTAGCATGTGAATCATCTAGTTTTGCATGCATCACAGGATAAGATTTGCATGCACCAAGCAAACTAGATCTAGCTTTCAACACATCCAACTCAACCCTAGCCATATCTAGTTCCTCAACAGTGAGGGCATACTTTTCTTTCAGAGCAGTCAAATCAGACAGGAAAACAGAGCAATCACTGCAATCAACCTCATCAGTAACAATAGGAGCAGATTTCAAAGCATCCAAAGCAAGCAAATCATCAAGATGCCTAGCCTCTAACTCAACCACTTTTTCACTAGCTTCCTCAAGAGAGGCCCTAAGCTATTTCCTCATCTTCTTAGAATCTCTAAGCACAC
Organism: Cenchrus fungigraminus; assembly: GCA_036936925.1. Classification (NCBI taxonomy): domain Eukaryota; kingdom Viridiplantae; phylum Streptophyta; class Magnoliopsida; order Poales; family Poaceae; genus Cenchrus; species Cenchrus fungigraminus. Next base: position 5,897,583 of record CM072775.1, on the reverse strand, counting down.
TATCACGATTTTCTAGAAATTCATTCAATGTAGCATTCTCCGAGTCAATGGTGGGGGAAGTACCTAATGCTCAGAGTCGGAATCCGAGACCTCCTTGTTGCTCTTCTTGCTACCTGAACTGTGTGCCACGCCATAGACGCCACTTGCCTCCATGAAGTTCAGCCCGTTGAAGTTCTTCCTCGAGTGCTTCTTGCTCTTGTGCCTCCCACGGTCTTCATCTTCACTACTCAAGCTCGACGTGGTGTAGTAGGAAGAGGAAGTGTCCACGTCGCTTGCATCATCCACCATCGCTCTAGACTTCTTGTGGGAGCCGCCCTTCTTCTTTCCCTTGTACTCGTCCCGGCTATTGTGCTTGGAATGGTAGTTCCGGGATGGGTGCTTGTGCTCGGTCTGCTTGTACTCGATCTGCTTGTACTTGTCCTTCGGGCGATGCTTGTACTCCTGCTTCTACTCGGGCTTCTTGTACTCGAACTTGTGCTCATCTCCCTCGGGACACTCGGCGATGAAGTGCCCGCGCTTCCCACACTTGTAGCGCGTCCCTGAGTTCCTCCTGAAGGTCTTCCTATTCTCGTTCAGGCGCCTAAATCGCTTGGTCAGCAAAGCAAGATCTTCATCATCCAGTGCCTCGAACTCCTCATCTGGCAAAGAAGCAAGAGCAGGCAAAGAGAACATCCTAGAAGAGTGATTAGAGTTAGTTCTCGGTCCAGAAACAAGAGCTACACTATCATCAGCAGGGCCCTTGCCCTTCTTTGCTCTCAGGTCACGGTCCACACGAACGACTTGAGCTTAGAGAACAGCTCGTCCATCGTCAGGGTATCATACACACTAGACTCCTGAATAGCTTCAACTTTTGCTCCCCATGCATCATGATCCAGCTCGTGTAAGAGCTTGATAGCTCTATCATCATCATCATAGGGAAGCTCAGTGATGTTGGCTCTCGTGTTGTTCACAATCAGCGTGAAGCACTCAAACATGGCATCCACAGACTCTCCGGGGTGATGAGTGAAATTCTAGTACTCTCTCTGTTAGGCCATAAAGCGACGCGCGTTCACCTGACTGTTTCCACCATGGGCATTCCTCAACTGGGTCCATATCCGATGTGCCAACTTCTCCTCGTACACCCTACTGAACTCGGATGCACAAAGAACACGATAGAGATAGTCCACAACCTTGTTGTTAGCATCGAACATATCCCAAGTCCCGTGCAAGATGAACGACTCTGGTATGACATAGTTCTCGTCAATCGTGACATCCCAAATCAACTGACCCTTTCCTCGCATGAACACGCCCATCCAGGCTTCCCACATCTGGTAGTTCTTCCCATCGAAGTGGGGAGGACCTGAACCCTTCCCGTAGTCCACCATCTTTGGATCTCAACCGGTCAATGTCTCAATGATCTGTATCCTGCTCTGATACCAATTAAAGGACCAGAATGGCGACCAGAGAGGGGGGAGTGATTGGGAGCTGATAAAAATTCTTCTCCGAAGAGTCGAACTCGACCTATGGTCCCAAATGCAACTCCAAAGTCCTCAACACCCCACTAGCCAAATCCATGTAGCCACTGGAGTGCAACAAGACCTAGGAACTAGCTATACACCCAAGCTAATCGAACGCGCAGCGGAACACAAACCTCGAGCAGCAACTACAGCCACCGGTCAGACCGGTCCCTGGCACCATTCAGACCGGTCCAGAGCAACTTGCTCTAAATTCTCTCAAACTTGCCCAGCAAACCTAGATGACAATTCTAGGATGTGGAGCAACAGGGAGAAATCCAGAAGTCTGCCTGGCAAGAGGAAAACCACCAAAACTCAAGCACACCGAAAACTCTCCGCAGCCAAACTTGCACACTCTGAGGGCAAGTAGCAAGAACCAACCAAGAAACAACCGAGTCTCCACTGGGAGCCCTGCACCGGTCTGACCGGTCTCCTGCACCGGTCTGACCGGTCTGGCTCAGAAACTCACAACCGCCAAGAACGCGATCTCCAAGGGCCAAAACTGCACGAGACTGATACTACAGCAAGCCAAGATCCTAACAAACACTCTGGAGAAGATCTCCCCGAGAAAAGCCACAATAGGGCTACACCGGTCTGAGCAGTCCAAGGAACTGGTCTGACCGGTCCCGCCTGGGCAGCTCGGGATGAACTCCACCCACGAGTCAACTCCGTCCTTCCGATGCCCCGATCTCCCGATTCGCTCCACACATTCAAGTAAAACTTTAGGGTTAGGTCTATCACCTCATGGACAAGCCATGCCTAAGAAATCGTCCCTAAAGATCTAATAAGTCAAGAGGAATCGAAGGATGAACAACAAGAACAACTTTTCCTGAAACCCGAAGAAAACCCCAAATTTTAGCACCCAAACCCACGGATTTGGAAGGGAGATCACCAAGAAAAGAACCACAAGGGGCTCATGTGTGCATCCCTTAAAAAATTTGTGAAGGAGAGGCCTCAAATCCACCAAAAGAAAATCGCCAAGAAAAGGCTCCGAAAATTCACAAAACGAGAAACGGGATGAACCACCACAATCACTACAGGAATCACGCCGAACGTTCTATACATCAAAGGAACGATTCATACAAGGTCTAGCTTGCCTCCCTAACATCCATCCCTCTCTCTAGATCTCACCATGAAGCTCTCAAGGTATTCCTAGAGAAAATAGGTAGCCAAAAAGAGAAAATGCTAAGAGCAAATGAAAACCCTAAAGCCCAAGAGGTGGCTTCCAACTCCCTTCCTCCAAGTTTATATATGATGTCCATCAGAGGGGGCGAATGACTAAAATGCCCTTAGGCGATACACACCCCTTGAAGGGTAAATCAGGAAACTTGACAGCTTTTCCATCAGACGGACGCCTAGCAACCGCACCTCGCATAGCCTAGATGCCAAGCCTGTGATCCCGACGTGTGTCCTCCGCTTCGAGTCACTCTGCGCTCCTCGCCCGCCACCGGTCATACTGGTGCTTGCCACGGATCAAACCGGTCTAGTGCAGTCTGGAGCCGCCGACCACTCGGACTTGGGTTTGAGGATCAACCAAGGAACCCAGTGGTTTTGTGGTGAACCACTGCAAACCCCGCGACCTTGGTGCAGCCTCCACGCCGAGCTCCTCGACTTGGCTGCCACGTCCGCTCTGGCTAGATGTTGACTTTCGGATCAACCAACGAACCCGCTATCTGACTTCGACTTGCTCTTCTCACACCATGTGACTCGCACTTGATCTTGTCTGGCCACCGGGTCCCTCGAACCAAGCCTACTTGTCCCTCCACTCCTCGGAGGACCTGCAGGGCTAAGACCTTTCACGCTTGTTCTTCACCTACTCCAACGCAAATCAAGCCGCAGCCTACATCCACAAGATGGAGCACATTGTCAGTCGACACAGCGTTATCAATCACTCATCACTATGGAGTGGCCAACCACCAGCCGTCGGACACTCTAGTCCTCAACCGCGCACACATAGGACCCCCTGGTCCATGAGTCCATGTGCACGGTCCATCGCTCTGTGCCCACACCAGCACCACACTGCGCCTGAGCCCTAGTTCACCATGTTAGAGACCTCCAAAAATTCCCAGATATTTACCGAAACTACTAGATGACCTAATAAGCATAGAAATGTTGTCCAAGTCACCTTGGCACATTTCTAATTATAAGATTTTGTTTTGATCTTTCAGCCAATACGAAAGCCCCACTAGTGTACCCAAAAATTCACCCTATCCAATCCACAGCCCCCAAAATCCCCATAAATACTAGGAGCCAATAGAAGCCTAACCATGTATTAGTCACATAGAATCTCACATTCTTTAGCCCTAGATAAATTAGGCACCCGTTCTCTTAACAGAAAGGTCCATATTTTATGTGACCGACTAGGCCGTATCACGTAACGTTCGCTATGTTAGAGCTTAGGACCTCGCTCTAGCCTGTTAGAACATGATTCCGTCCCTCTAACTTATGTTTGATGTGTTGCCATGATTTATGTTTATACATATAACTGTGTTACTATAGAACGAGTAATAACGTCCGAAGATCAAGCGACGACCAAGGAACATCCAGGATCACAATGAGGAAGATCAAGACAACTCTATAGTTCTCCCCGCTTAGGAAAGAGGCAAGTCCCACAATATTACCTTGACTTCTACCTTACAGATATCCTCTCTCCTTATTTTCATGCTTCCATCTTAAATACTACTCGCTCTACATTTCATAGATTATACTAGAAGAGTCACACTATAAGGAATAGAGATAGAGAAGTTTCTTTTGAGGAATTGCATAACTTGACTAGAGTGAGTCTAGCAACCAAATAGGGTAAGAGAAAGGACCAGTCAGTAAGTGGGTAGCATTTTGAGGGGATCCTATCCACAATTTGCTCAGGTCGTATAAGGACCAGCTCACGGGAAAGTCTTCCTAGTGTCAAGTACAGCCGCATGGGCCAAAAAGGTGCAGCCTTCGGGAGCGCTTGTTTGTGTGAGGACATGATCCACACCCCACCACTAAACCTAGTAAACCACCCCAAGGGGCCACAGTGGGCAACAGATATATTGGAGCAGGACCTTCGCAGAGTCCTAGGTCCGACCGGTACGGGTCATTGTGAGATGGCGTCAAGAGTGGCGTGGTGGCATTGTATGTCACATTTTTATTTGATGCATCATTTCCCAGGAGAGACCCATGCGTGGGTAATGACCCCTACTTAGGCCTCAGTGTAGATGTGGGTGGAACTAGGGAATGTTTTCTAGGAGAGGGTAATGAAAGTTACCAAGGAATAAATACTGGTGGGTACGTGTTTCGTAGATCAGTACCGCCAAGGAACCAGGTATGGGCTGATAGACTGTGCGGGTAAAGTGTACCCCTCTGATCAGAGTATAAATTGTTCGAATAGCCGAGGCTCACAGTTATGAGCTCACATAGTTAAAGCTCCCATTGACTAGATTTCACCTTGTTGAATAGGAGATAGAGACATAGTAGGGAGGAGAATGCCCCTCCATGACTAAAGCTACTAACTATATTGCTGCATTACATACTTCTTACTTTACACTCTTACATTCTGTGTTGTATACCATTGCTTAGACTTGTTAAAGGTTATCTCCTTCCGTTTTTCCTATTCCATTTCCGCCATGGGATTTGCGGAGTACCTATTGTTGGCATTTCGTAGCGTCAATCACTTAAGAACAGATTTGGAATCCATCCTTAGCGTCAGTGCTAGAAATGCTTGTTGGCATTTCTTAACATCACCACTAATGACGCCGAGTTAGCATGAACATCAAGACTTGCCAAAGGTAAATCTAAACGATCTTGAACGAATCTGCAAGGGCATAGATAAACCATTGTAGAATATTCCAAGGGTATCGTATCCGTGGAAGGCAATGGTGGATATCATAGACTTATGCTTTTGCACTGAATGTAAACCAAGAGATAGATATAGGAAACAACAAACGCAAAGGCAGGGGTAAGATAAAAGATATGATAGGGTAGTGTGACACACACTCAGATCTACCTCTACTCTAGTACTCTACGGCGTAGGGGGAACATACGAGTTAGCTCTAGGTTCTAATGTACTTAACATACAAAGCTTGAAGATACAGGAGATAGGCATGAGCATTGCATGAGAGGGTAAGGATCAGCACCCAGGTACAAACGGGGAGCTAGCCCGTGACAACCAGCACTCTGCGAAACTAGACTTTAGAATCCTACAGCAATACCCCAGCGCGGAGGGTTCCAAAGGGTCCAACAGCTGTCACCACTGCGGCCTACCTCAATCGTTACGGGGGGGTATGCTCATAACTAACGTAGCCACACAACCTAGGCACCATGCTTGCATTGTTGCTAGACTTCACCCGGCCCGGGCTATTGTGACCCAGGGTGAGAGCCACCAGAAGACTGGTCAACTTAGACTGGGTACCGTAGCTTGAACACAAACCTCATGCAACACTATCATGCCATCTAACAGGATCAACTAAGGCTAGACATACGAACGGATACGAACTCCCTTATGTCTAGTCAACAAGGTCAAAGGGTCGTGTTCGTGAAGAACACGAGCCTCTAACTTATGAACAAACACATATGGAATGAGTTTATCATCCTTCAAGTGGATCAAAAGGTAGTGTTCATGAAGAACACAAGCCTCTAAATGATGAACAACAGATGAACTCAAAAACATATCAAGCATATGATCTACCATGACTTTATATGAAATAGCTGAATAACTGAAGTAGATCAAAGTCATACAATGAAATGAAGATAAAATAGAACTCATACCTAGACTCCAAAGTAGACATGGAACCTGAAGAAGAGCTACTCTAGCCTACCCCCTAGCCTTGGAGAATAAAGGTGAGAGGAGAATGAGAGAGTGGTGTGTGTGAAATAGGAGCCCCTCCCCTTGTATTTACAGGCTGGAAGGAGGCTTGCTTCGGGGCTCAAACTCCACCAAAACACCCGGGGATGTGCTAATGAACTAATAGGGAGCTACCACATGGAAGGCCAGGATCAGGGGGCCCTAAGGTGGTTCGGTCGATCCTAGGATCGACCGGTCACCTAGGGTGGCCCCCTGGCCTGTGTTTTCTCCAGGTGGCTACCTTGTGGGCCCTCTGAGCTTTCCCTAGTGCATGGCTTGATTTGGTAGCCAAGGTGGGCCCTTTGATCCATGTGAAGTCCATGTGTCGCTCTCTGATTCGTCGGTGAGTGCCTCCCTTAGATCAGTGACGTGGATCACCATGTGTTTTCTTGGTGGCAGCCACCTCCTCAGCTGAGTTGGCATGGTTCTTCCATAGAAGGTGGGTTTCCATCTCTTTGTATGGGTATTTCACCTACATACAAATAATCTCCAAGGACAAGTGGAACTACATTATTTAAACCAAAATGCAAGTAAATAATGCATATGTCTCCATTTATGTGAGAATATTGATGGCTGAAAGTAGTACTTAACAGCCGTCAACAAACTCCCCCAAGCTAACCTCTTGCTCATCTCGAAGTAATACATTAGGGACTTAGGTTGGTTGATCAGGAGTTGCTACGATGTTATATTCTTAACTTATGGCAAACATACAACAAAGTACTCTACCTGGAGTTGAACAAGTTGGCAATGTTCTTACCTTTCACCTAATATCATGGGGCATATAGCTTCACCTGCCTTAGGCGGTTGAGAGACAAAATGGTTATATAGCAAATACACAATCACTCATACCTTGATCAGCTATCAATCCGGAGGTTTTGCAAATTTTTCAAAAGAAAATCAGAGTTCCTCAAATGATACTCTCGGATCACTCAAAAGTGTATGGTTCTTCACCAAGGCATAAATGTTTCCTTTCTTCACATCCTACTCCTAATAGGCTTATGTGGAGCTGTAGGTAGGGAAGAAATGTGGCATACTTGTCTCTCATATTTTGCTAAGTCAAAGACCGGATCCTTGGAAGAAACAAACATACATCCTGATCAAGATGTGCATATGTGTGTGATGGATGTGAGCATGGCAAGGTGGATACTAGGCCCGGAAATGGGTGCTAGATATTACCATGCTTTATATGAGGAAATGAGGGATTGATGGTAAGGTGGACACTAGCCCCGGAGTAGGTACTAGTTATTACCATCTATATGGTGGAACTCTTTTTCTTGCACATATCAATCCCTTTTTCTCCATTGAAATTTTTTCGAGACTTGGGCTAGCTCTCTTTATTTTATTTTTGCCATGCTTTTAAGCATGCTTTTCTTTTTCTTCTCCTTTTTTTCAGCTAGCCCTTTGTCTCTATTTGAGATATTTGGAGAGGGATGAATGATACAAAGATGTATAGTGTTTATTTGTTGATGAATGCATAAGCAAAATGGAACAAATGATGAATGCTAACTTCCAGTGTAGAAGTTTAGCATGAACGTGTACGTGATCTTGATCAGGGGAGTATGAGTTCTAACAAGGGTCACAACAATTTGACAAAGCTCAATGAGAGAACAAGCTGCATATGTGGAGGCTAACAAGAGCTAGAATCTACATATGGCCGTGGATAGGAAATGCTCATCACTGAGGAACTCATCAAGTTTTGATTTTTTTAAAAAGGAAAACTCCGGATGTCAAGCATCACTAAGCACAAGATCATAGCACTCTATTATACCGTATCATGTATGACAACAACTTAGGCAAGGATCATGCTTTCTGCTACCCACAGTTTTTCAAGCTAAGGTTTGAACATGCAAGCCAACAAACTCAAAACTTAGGTAGGATACAAAGTTGTAAGCAAGTCATACGAGAAGAATAAATAGAGCAACTATTCATCATTTCCACCATAGAGGCAAAGCATTCTTACTAGCATATCAAAGCAAACTAAGCAAACGATGATGATGAAAGCAAATAAATATTTTTGGTCTTTTTATTTTTGCAGATTTTTTTGGGTTTTCATTTATAAGATATTCTGAAAACAAAGGAAGATACAAGTTAGCTCAGGATGGGGGTCCTCCCCCAAGCTAGCTTCAGGCTCACTGCAAAGGAGGGAAGAAGAATCCCTGACTTGCGTAGTAAGCCCTCTGCTCCTCCATGTATCGCTGCTGAGGCTGCTGCATGGCTTCGATCCTTTCACCGTGGGTGTTCAGCGTCTCCTCCAATCCTGTGACCTGGACGGTGAGCTCTCCCATCTGCTGCGTGAGCTGAGCATCGCGTGCAGAGGCTGAGGAGTGCCGCCTAAAGGACAAAGACGGAGGTGGGCCACCGGAGCTGGATCTAGCGGGTGTAGCCCACTGAGCACCGCTCGCACTCGCCCAAGCCGTGCCACTCGCACTCGGATGGTAGGTGGGCTGATCCCAACCAGGCGAATATCCAAGGGTAACCCCGAACATGTACCCCGCAGGGGCCCCTCCTGCCACCGGTAGTGTAGCAGGCTGTGGTTGTGGTGGTGGCTGTGATTGCTGCTACTGCTGCATGTGCGCTCTCTTTGCCGCGCTTCTGGTAGACCTGCCTGAAACACTAGCACGACGGCCTTCCTCTTGTGTAACAAGGGGAATGGTTAGTGACTCCGAGCTATACAATCGAAACCCCGGGTTAGGTAACGAGATTTGATTTGCATAACCTGGAAAGAAGAAAGTCAAAGAATCATCTGGGCCTTTCTTAAGTATATTCCCTTGGATCAAGTATGCCTCATCAATGAGAACTCGGGGTGACCCGATGAAGGGTACATGATTCCCATTAAGAACCCGGAGTCCGAGAGCAATACGAGTCACCAAAGATGTACACTCAATAGGACCTATCATCTTGAAATTCATCATCCACTACCGAATCATAGCTTTAACGGGATAGACCTTGATCCGTTTAGCAGCGGCGTATAATAGCATCAACTCATTGCTGCACACGGGCTGAATATCCTCTCGTGGAAAGAGAGTAATGGCGAGCCACTTGTGCCACAAACGGAGAGTGGGATGCACAATATCATTGCACCGAGGCACAAATTTGCCACTGTAAACGACACCAAAGATGTCTACCCAGAAATAGTCTCGAACAAAACCCTCACAAGCCTTCTTCAGAGAAACAGCACAACGAGGACTAAAACCAAGAAGACGACTAAGTTCCTTCCAAGAAACACGATAATCGGTCTCAAAAAGTTGAAACTCAATACCATCTGGAACCTCGGTAAGAGAGCAGAGAAAATGGATGGTGAGGGGCCGAGAGCCAGGCTCTGTAACAGGCGCAAACTCCTCCCAACCAAGAGCAGACCAAATAGAAGCAAACTCGAGATTCATACCTGTTTTCTCTAGAAGTGTCGGGTCGAAGCCCCGGGTGTGGGCAAAGACTCGATCCTTCAAGAGAGCATAGGCTTGCTCCTCTCGAGCGTCCCGCAAGCTGAGGTAGGGGGTGTCGTTGATGACCTCCTCCGCCGCTTGTGATTCGGCTTGCTCTTCTTGCTCTTATTCATAATCCATCGTTGATGGGCTCGGTGTTGGCTCGGCGGGGACGGATGAACTCGCGCTTGCCCGCGAACGGGAGCATGTCACCCTCCGGAGAGTGTTTGCCGCCTAATTCATGCTTGCACAACAACGGGACAACAAGAGCAACTTGGTGATGGATTAGTGAAATCGAATGAAATTCTTACCGAGCTTGCTCCACCAATAGCAATACTTTCAGCAACACAATAGAGAGAATACTTGATGATCCAAACATTGAGCAAGAAATCCATGAAAACCAAGAGATCAAGGAGTAGAGAGGGGAGTGCGAGTGAAATGAGTTAAATGGGTGAAGAACACCCCCTCTCCCCCTGCTATTTATAGGCAAATGCATCGGGCATCCAGACATAGCTGTTGGGCAACGGCTAGGAGCCGTTGGATTAAGGTGGGGCCCAACAGTCGTTGGGCTGCTTCGGCCGAACCTAGGGTCGGCCGACCCCAGGCCGGGCCCACCCGCCCTCTGCCATGGCCAGTGGCTCCCCAACGGCTAGCTGGGGGCCTGCCTGAGTGCCTTCGCCCAAATTCCCTCGAAATATTTTTCAAATGATTTTTCTAGAATTTTCAAACTCAGAAATTATTTTTAGAAATTTTATTTGAAAAGGGAAAATGGCTAGATAAATCTAGCATGTAGATGCAAGGTTTGGAAAAATCAAATATGCAATTTTGGAAATCAAATAAAATTTTGGAAAGGGAAATATGAGATAAATACCAAATTTAACCTTTTTGGTAGAAAGGACCCATCATTTTTAGTCCGACGAGTTGGACTCTTCTCAGCGGTTAATTCCACTCAGCACTGCACTCCTGAGAAGTAGAGGTTGGTGCCTTCTCAATCTTCCGCCATTCCTTCTAAATTTTGTTTTGCTTCTTTGACGGAGATTTCTTCTTTAGGGGTGAAGGCTCCGTCCTTCCCCCAAGCCGCTCAACACTATCCTGCACCAAATAGCATTGCTCTTCTTTGTCCTGAAACTTGAACTTCAAGTTCCTCTTCCCAATGTGGAAACGGATTACTCCGGACCCCACATTGATTCTAGCTCGGACATCACTTAGAAATGGTCGACCAAGGATGAGCGGCATTCCTCCCTCATCATCCATATCAAGGACCACGAAATCCGCGAAGACATAAGAGTTCTTGACCTTGACCAACAGGCTCTCAACAATTGCTTCTGGATATCGTATCGTTGAATCAGCGAGTTGGATAGTCCGGGCTGTCGAAGAGAGAGCTGGATATCCTAGTTGCTCGAACATGGCCTTGGACATGAGATTAACACTTGGACCAAGGTCACAAAGGGCATGCTTGATCGTCTTGTAATAGATGGTGCATGTAATAGCCGGATAACCAGGGTCTTTCTTGTGCACAACTGCTGATTCCTCCCATGGGTCTAGAATTTGTTGTACGGGCTTTCCTGCATAGTTAGGAGCAGGTGTCTTCCTAGGTGGCTTACCCCACCTAGTCGACACTACACTAACATTTTCACAAGAGGACACGGGTTGCCTCGGGATCCTCCCGTTATCAGCAGACAGAACCAAAGTAGCTAACTGAGCTAGCTGAGTTTCTAACATTTTGTTAAAACTCAGCTGGCACTTCTGAGCAGAAGAAATACTATCAAGCTTAACATAGAGACTTTCCAAGGTTTTATCAAGGGCAGCTAGCTTTTTGTTAACACCTTCATTAATCTTAGCTTGCGCGAAAACGAGATCACTCAAGGAGGGTTGGTTAGGATTGTAAGAGTTACCTTGGTTACCTCCTTGATAATAAGGGTGTTGTTGATTCCACATTTGGCCTCCTCATTGAGGTGGACGATAACCATTGTTGTTGCCGTTCATGTACATCACTTCCTCCTGAGTCTCCGGACAATAATTTCCTAAGTGCCCAGTGTTGCCACAGGCTTCACAAGTCATATGAGAATCCATAGGCAGAGTAGTGGTGGCCATGGCAGCCTTCTCGCTGGTGTAGTCATCTAATCTCTTCATGAGAATATCCAACTTGGAAGTAATCATGTCTGCTTCCTTGATAGTATGAGTCCCCCTCGGACGTGGTTGGAGTCTTTCATCACTCCACCCTTGGTTGGAAACCATCTTCTCAATGAATAATTTAGCATTATCAACAGTGAGTGAGAAGAATGCTCCCTGAGCAGCAGCATCAATATGGCCTCGGGCTGTCGGAGTCAACCCATTATAGAAGCTCTTAAGAATAAGGCAATCCTGCATCCCATGGTGAGGACAGGCCAGGACATACTCCTGAAGCATTTCCCAAGCCTCTGGAATGGATTCACTTACTACTTGCTGAAAACCAGAAATTCTTCCACAAGGAGCATTGGTTTTACCCAATGGGAAGAACTTCTTGAGGAATGCCTCTTAATACTTCTCCCAAGTATTAATGGCATCATGATTCGCGTAGAACCATTGCTTGGGCTTCCCCAATAGAGAAAATGGAAACAGTCGAAGACGAACAACATCCATATTAACACCCCTGATGATGAAAGTGCTGCATAGCTCTAGGAATTGCTGCAAATGGGCATTGGCATCCTCATTTGGCTTGCCACAGAATGGGCTAGCCTGTACCATCGTAATTAGACCCATTTTGATCTTAAAATTTTCAGACCCCATTGCCACCTCAGGGCCTTGCAGCACCTGGTCAGCAGAAGGAGCTGAGTACTCACGAAGTGTCTTCTGGGCCATAGTGTTTCATGTGGATGGTACAAAGGAAGCTGGATCACCTTTCGGATGAGTACTCAGAAAAAGGGCTTGTTGACGGTTCAATAACGCGCCAAGGTTCACCGCAAGCTTACCGATCGTGTAGTACCTTTTTCCCTCGAGTATCACCCAAGGTATCGAATTCGTGGAACAGTGTGTACCACAAGACTCAATCTAATAACCAAGAAACACTTGCATCTTTAAGAAGTTTCGAATGCATCTAAACTACTAAGATCAAGAGAGGTAGCAAGAGAAAGCATTGAGGTACCGATCTAGAGGGATCTAGATGTGTTTATGTTGTAATTCCGAGCAAGATATAAGAGAGAGCAAAACGAAACTCATTGAAAGCGTCTTTAAACCTTGACCTTCGGTTAAACCCCCTAAGTCGCCCCGTTGTACTCGGTGTCAACATCATGTCATAATGTTCCCCTTTCTTCGCAGTCGAATATTAGAGCACACCTGCAAGGAGTGCGTTGAACTACTTGGTAGACTGGGTATGCACCTCTAGCCACTGCGGCTACAAGAACATCCCATACAATCTATCTCGAGAATTGATTGAGGAAGAAAACACCCAAGCAAGAACAAGAATTGCAAACAAAGGTACTTGGTCGCTAGGAATCGGATCCATTAAAACACCATCAAAAGTGCATACATGAATAAGATCCAACCGGGATCCTACCTTGATCTTGATTCACGCCTCCGGAACTCCGACGTGGTCTTCCTTGCAAGGTTCCCATGCCAGCTAGGTAAACCCTAGACGACTAACACGACCCTCCTCTCCGCGGTGGTGTCCCTCAAGCTCCTCTGCTCCTCGACGGCGAATGGCGAATGGCTTGATAGTTGCAACTTCGAACGGGGACTATAAATAGGCCGGGGATCTTCTAGGTCAAAGGGGGCGGCGAACCGGCACGAAAAGGGGCCAGGTCGGCCGGCCTAGGCCGACTGTCTCAGGGCCTTTTCAGCCCAGTTCGTCCCTGATTTTCTTTGTGAAGCTTCTCGCGACTTCCTGAGATTTTTCCGAGTTGCATGTGGGTCCTTGACGTCATTTTCCTCGCGGTTTAGATAAGGGTGCTTTGCGTATGAACTCCCGCATCTTCCGTCTAGGTCCTCGACACTTCTCGGCTTCACACTTTAGTCCTTGGTTCATTTGGAGTCATGTTCATCTTGTATCTTGACTTGTCCCGGGGTCCATGATCACTTTGTAAAACCCTTGATGAACTTTACCCGGACGTCATCATTTAAGCTCTTGATTCCTGTGTAAACAATAAACTCCAAAAACCATGCGAGTGTGAACTTATCATATAATGGGGGTTAGGATCGTTAGTGTGAATATCAAATTAATACCAACATAGAAGGTAAACAAGTGGCTAGGTTGACGGAAATCGACCGCCAACAGACACACACTGGACTGTATGTCCGGCCTCGTCACCGTCAAGTAGAGGAGGGAGCCGATCATGCTCCGGTACTCCTTCTGGTTCATGGGCTCGCTATCTTCATTCGCATCCAAAGCCGTAGTGGTACTCATCGGTGTATTCAGCGGCTTGGAGTCGTTCATGCCAAACTTCTTCACGTAAAAACTACAGCTCGCCCATCATAGACATCTCAAATTCCCTGCTCATGTCATCTGCAAATCTGGCAACAAGATCATGAGAAGAGCCACCAAAGATTATGTCATCCATGTAAATCTGAACAATCAACAGGTCATTTCCATGCTTAAGGAGAAAAAGGGTCTTATCAACTGTGCCCGTCACAAACCCCTTGGTCATAAAAAACCTCTCAACCTACCATACCAAGCCCTCGGTGCCTGTTTCAACCCATAAGGCGCTCTGTGGAGTCTGTATACACGGTGTGCGTATCTCTCACTCTCAAACCCTGGGGGTTGCCTCACATACACTTCTTCCTCTATTACCCCATTCAATAAAGCACTCTTCACATCCATCTGAAACAACTTGAACCCTTTAGCCACAACAAAGGCTAGAAGGATCCTAATTGCCTCCGGACGGGCCACTGGAGGAAATGTCTCATCATAATCTATACCCTATTTCTAGTTGAACCCCTGAGCCACCAACCTCTACTTGTTTCTCACAACCATCCCATTCTCACCTTCCTTGTTCTTCCATACCCACTTGGTACCTATAGGACGGCAATTTGGCGGTGGATCAACTAACACCCAAACTTGGTTTCTCTCAAAATTCTCCAACTCCTCATGCATGGAATTCACCTAGTTTGCATCAGAAAGTGCGTGTCGAATATCTTTTGGCTCAAACAAGGCAACAAATGCAGAGTGAGCAAAGTGAGAAGTATTCTGTGACCTCGACCGTGTAGTGCGTTTATGAAGGTCACCTATGATCGTCGACGGTGGGTGATCCACCTATACACGCCGGGGAGCCTCTCGCCTGGACACAATCTCCCCCTCAGTAGCAGCCTCCACTCGAACAACCTGAGTCGTAGTAGGCATAGGGGATGGACCATCCTCGATCGTCGTCATTGTAGTGGAGGTAGCATGTACACGATCAGCTACGGGAGCATCCCCACCATCAACATCTTCTTCTCCATCTCCATCCTTTTCATCCTCAAAGATCTTCTCACCAGCTTCATCGTCACCTGCACACTCAAAAGCAGAAGAACTACATGGCTGTGTCTCGTCGAAGGTTACCTCACAAGTCTCCATGATTCGGTTAGTGTCAAGATTGAGCACACGATATGCTCTAGAGTGAATAGCATAACCGAGAAAAATGCCATCCGAACACCTAGCCTCAAACTTGTCTAGCTTGCCCTTCTTCAGAATAAAGCACTTGCAACCAAAGGCTCTAAAGTGACTCACCTTAGGTTTTCTCCCATGCATCAGCTTATATGAAGTCCTCTTCTTGAAAGCACGAACGAAAATGCGTTTCGACACATAGCAAGCGGTATTGACAGCCTCGGCCCAGAAATGCCTAGGAGTCCTATGCTCATCAAACATCGTCCTGGCCATCTCACAAAGGGTCCGGTTCTTCCTCTCCACTACACCATTCTGACAAACGACGTATGGAGAAGAGTACTGATGATCGAGACCAAGATCACTACAAAAGGTATCAAAATGAGAGTTCCTGAACTCCGTGCCATTGTCACTGCATATAGCTCGAACAACATCCCCATGTCTCTCATTCTTCAACCTCAAGATCATGTCCCGAACAAAGCCAAATGCTCGCTCTTATCCTCCAAAAAGAAAACCCAAGAATACCTCGAGAAATCATCAACCACAACAAACAGATACCACTTCCCACCAACAGAGCGAACACGAGCTAGCCCAACCAAATCCTTGTGCAACAACTCAAAAGGTCGCTCGGTGATGACCTTAGTCAGAGGGGCATGAGAAGCAACAACCATCTTTCCATGCCGACACGGAGCACAAACCAAATCCTTCTCGAATTACAACTTAGGCAATCCTAGGACCAGGTCTAGGCCACTCAAGCGGCAAAGCAACTGAAAGCTCAAGTGTCCTTGCCTCCTATGCCACTTCTAAAGCTCAGTCAAAGCACCAGCAACAAAGCATCGAGCAGGACCAACAGAATGGGAAAAGTCAGCACGAAAGATTTGACCCTCGGGGACGATCGTACAGACAAGATCGCCTCGAGAATCAAGCACACGAGAAGAACCCAACTTAAAACGAACCTCAAAACCCTCGTCAAGTAACTGAGATACTGACAACAGGTTAAAACCAAGTGACTTTACCAAAGCCACACTCTTTAAGGTCACCTTGCTACTAACCTTCACCATACCTTCGGCAAGCACTCGTCCTCTCCCATTGTCCCTGAAAGTGATGTACTGCCTCGTACTCACCGGGGTTAGGCTGGAGAACCACCCACGATCTCTGGTCATGTGGCGCGAACAACCGGAGTGGATCAACCAAAGGTCCTCCAATCCTCCCACCTACAAATCAAAAAATGAGGACGAGAATGAGCAAGCGAATCAACATGGGGTTAGTTGTTGGTGGTCGATTTCCATCAACCTAGCCATGAGGTTACCTTCAATGTTGGTATTAATTTGATATCCAAACTAACGATCCTAACCCTCGTGATATATCAAGTTCGCACTCACATGTGGTTTTTGGAGTTTATTGTTTACGCAGGAATTAAGAGTCTAAATGAGGACTTCCGGGTAAAGTTCATCGAGCACTTTACGAGAAGATCATGAAGTCCGGCACAAGTCAAGACATGAGGTGAACATGACACCAAATGATTCTAGGATTGAAGCATGAAGTCATGAAACACCGAGGACCTAAACAGAAGATACAGGAGTTCGCACGCCAAGCACCCTTATCTAAACCGTGAGGAAAACGACGTCAAGGACCCACATGCAGTTCGACATAGAATCAAGAAAACACGAGAAGCTTCGGGAAGCAAGATGGAGGCGAAATGGGCAGAATGGGCCCAGGAGGTCGACCCAGGGCGGCCGGCCCAGCCCATTACGGGTCCTGTTCGCCACCCCCTTTGACTTAGCACCCCTTCGGGCTATTTATAGTCCCTGTGCGAAGAGCCACGTATCAATTCATTCGTCATCCGCTGTCGAGGAGTAGAGAAGCTAGAGGGACACCATCTCGGAGAGGAGGGTCATGCTAGTTGTCTAGGGGTTTCCCTAGCCGACGTGGGAACCTTGCATGGAAGACCACATCGGGAGCTACGATCAATATCAAGGTAGGATCGTGGTTGTGATCTTGTTCATGTAATCATTCATGGTGAGGTCTTTGTGAATCCGATTTCTAGCGATCAAGTGCCTTCTCTACGGTTTTGTCTTCTCTTGGTTTTACTTCTCCCTCAATCTATACTTAAGATAGATTGCTTAGGGTCCTCTTGTAGCCGCGGTGGCTAGAGGTGCATACCCGATCTACCAAGTGTTTTCAACTCATTCCTCGTGAACGTGCTCTTAGGTTCACCTACACAAGAAGCGGGGCATCGTGACAGGATGTCGATCATGCGTACGGTAGGTGCCTTCGAGGATTGGAACGGAGGCCATGGTTTAAATATGCTTTTTATGAGATTCGCATTGCTATCTTCATCTCTCGCTTGGAACTAAAACAAAGGCATGATCTAGACTCTCTAGATCGGTTATCACTTTACTTTCTCTCGCTACCTCTCATGTTAGTCGATTAGATGCGTTTAAAACCTCTCTAGAACAAAGTGCTTTCTAACTTTATTGGATTGAATCTTGCGTTGCACATGTTCCATGGATTCGATACCTTGGGTTTACACTTAAGGGAAAAAGGGTCCCATGTGATCCGTACGCTTGCAGATCGAAGTTTACAACGATAATCAAATGTCAACAAACCCCTTTTTCTGGTGCCATTGCCGGGGAACAAGCAATCAAGATCGGATCTAGTATCACGTTTGTAAGTATTTTTCAGTTTTTCTTTTGGTTTTTCTGTTGCATCTACTAACTTTGATCATCCTCAAAAATCAATCTAATCTAGTTTTTGACTAACCCTAGACTTTTTTTGATTTTTGTATATTTTGTTTATCACTAACACTAGCCGGAGATGGACGGCTACCTCTCCAACAAACTCTAGTTTTCTTTTGTGGATTATCCAGAAAAACTTTACAGGCAAAGGAGACGTGCAACTGTAACACCCCAGGTGTTTATCTCTTTTAAACAAGGAGTTAACCTAATCTTATGGTGTTAAAGGAAAAAAATCAATCAAGTTTGGTGAAAACACCATTGAGAGCAAAGCTTGGTTTGAACCTGATTTCAATCTTTCACTTAGAACTTGAACCTTTGCCAAGATTCAGGAACATAACCTTGAAGTTTGTCACTTTTGGAAATTAGGGAAGGAAAAAGGGAGTAAACCCTATCTCACTTGATTAACCTCTCTAAAGGATCTTTTAAATTCTTTTGATGGCTTGGCCACAATCTCAAATTTTTGTGTAGTAACTTCAAAATCGACCAATCTGAGAGTTGATGGATTCCTCAAGATTAACATTTCTTCTTTTAGGTGGAAATTGAGTTCTTGAGTGAAAAGCCCTCAAAACTTGGAGTTAGACCCTTTTACTATGGTCAAACCCCCATGTTCATGTACCTATCTCTAGAACTTTGGCCAAATATTCAAATTTTCCCAAAACACTGAAAATTCGGCCAATATGAAAATTGTGTAGAATTTCCAGGGACACATTTCATCTAATTGGCGGTTTTTCAAATTTTGAGAGGAAGAGCCTCAAAAACGTGGTCAACGCCCAGAGTACATGTTGAACCGCGCTGAGAAAATCTGCATATTCAAGCCAGTTTTCTGATCAATCTGTGGATCTTTTCACTGGTCAACCTTTGTGAAAGTGGTAGAGGGTTGTCTCCTCTACAACTTTGTTTTTGGCCAAAAGTTGAGTTAGTTGTGATTTTGAAATGTTCTGGCCGGTCAAACGACCCTAAGCCGAAACGTTTTGCTGCACCGGCCGCCAGGACGCGCGCTCTGGCCGCGACGTCACACAACGACACCATCCCAGCGCCCGTGCCCCTCACGTGCGCCCGCGCTGCTCCGCCCCGTGCCACCTGGCCCAAACGTCGAGGTGGGTCCCGCCTTCACGTGCGCAGTGCCCGATGATGCCCGTGCCGCGTGGACGCCACTTGTCGCGCTCGTTCCTCCTGTCCACACCACGCGTCGTGCCGTCACCATTCTGCTGCCATGCGTTACGCCAGGCTACGCCACGCCGCCCCTCCTGCATCGCACTGGCCGGCCAGTAGTTGCGCCGTGGCAATGCGCTGATCCTCCCGGCCTCCTATACAAAGGGCTGAACCCCAGAGCTCGTCATGTGGCTCCGTCCTACGCCGCCAGGCTGCCGTCGTCCACCGCCGGAGCACCGATGCGGAACTCCCTCGCCCGAGCCGTTCTGTCTCCGTCCAAGCCCGCTGGTAGCATCTCCTCGCCCCACTGGAGCTTCCACGGCTGCGCATTGACGTGCCCCGCCGTCCAGTCCGCCGGAGTCTGCTCCGCCGCGGCTGGAGAACCGCCCCGCCGCCGATCCTCGCCTCTTCTCTGCTCTGTCCAAGCACCAGGACCAACCCTAGGTGATGCCCTAGCACTCCTCCGCCCCTTCCCCCGCCCTAGTTCGTCGCCGTTCAGCCGGAATCTGGCCAACAGTGCCGGCGGCCATGGCCAAGGGCAGAGATGTGAAGATTATGATGTTTCCGGGGTTCGTTCTATAAATGTAGGGACCCCTGTGTAAATGCGAGGGTATACTTGTGAATAAAAATCCTTGACTAAGGGTCTGGATGAAAGTAGATTCTTAAACTCTAGTTTTAAATCGCTGAGACCTTCTAAAATTCGTAATAAATCAAAGAAAAATCAGAAAAATGCAAACTTAAATGTTCTGTGATCGACATGAACAGATGCAACTTTTCTAGAAAGGAAGTTGGAAAATTTCTTCATAGTTTTTGAATAATTTTGAATTGATCAGTTTGATTAGATTTGAAATAATTTGAAATCCAGAGCTGATCTGCCTGTGAAATTTTAATATGTTGTGAGTATGGACATGCTTGCTCTTGTGTAGAAAAATTGGACAAAGATCTGTTATATATCTTTAGTTATGATTTAATTTTGATATAAGGCAGCTTTTAAGTTACTGTTTAGTTTTAAATAATTGGTTAAGCAAATTGGGTTGATCTTTTTGAAGTAGCCTATATATGTCTAGGTGCAGCTATGGTAAATTTATGAGTGGCGTGTGACATGTTCATCTAGCTCTAATTAATTTAGGCCTTATATGTAAGCCTTTTTAATAAAGCATGTTGTAGGATGTTTTTGCCCCTGGTAATTTTTTAGTAGTCTTGTTGTACCTTGCTATGGCTATAGTAAAAGTTATAGACCCAATGCATGCTTAAATATTGCAGCGTGATTTATTTATCCTTTCAGCAGTGTTTTAGTGTTGTATTTTTCATGCTAGATCTTTAGCTTAGTTTAATTTGAAATTTTGTGAGTAGCTCCGTAATGCCATGTTTATGCTCTGTGTAAATTCTTGATGCTAGATTATGTATAGATTTTTCTATAGAATTTAATCATCTTTAAGTCAGCTAGTTCATACTAGATTTTTTCATGTGCAACGTATAGCTTAGTTTGTTCTAAATTTTGGGTAGTAGCCTTGTTGCCATAATATGTGCTAGTATAAATTTTATCTCTATTTGTTTGTGTGTGGAATGGGCAGAATTAATTTTTGAAGTAATTCAAGCTTAATAAGTGAAATAAAAGAAAAACCAAAATCACCTTTAATGTGATGCAATTTTAAATAACAATGGTTCACCAAATTACACCCGAAACATCACCTTTTATTTTGGTGAAGTCAAATACATTAATTAGTTTAGATATGCACATAATCACCATCAAATAAGAAAGATAAATACCACACATACCATTTCCTTGATAAAGGAAGAGTATGCTGGATATAATCTTGTCTAGTTGAATGTGCCCAACAATACACCCCATGTTTATCCTTTAAATATGAACTGAGTTCTCCCTTCTTAAAAAAATGAATGCTTAAAATTTATGCATATGCATGTCGTGTAGAACCTCCGGACGAGAGCTACGCGTTGGTGCCGGAAGCTGAAGGAGAGCTAATTGAAGGAGAAGGTGAACGTGGTGGTTTTGCAGCAAGACCCGAACCAAGTTCGGAGGATCTCCAACTAACTTTGCTAAGCGAAGGCAAGCCCCGGAGCATAACCTATGTTTTCAACTTATGCAATTTATCTTTGTTATGTTTGTGCATTTAAGTTTCAGGAGTTGAATTGAAACCCTAGATGCATGATCTTAGGTTCCTATGTTCAAATACTAGTATGATAAGACGCTAGTTGCCATGCTCTAAGGACACGGTAAAAGTCGAGTGATGTTCATCACTCGCGAGCTATAGGTTTCTTATGTTGGAATCATAAGATATGCTAAACTGGATTGCTCACGTGGTAAGAGCATGGGACCGGCTCCGGCCAAGTAGGTCTGTGGTTAAGCGTTTGAACGTACTAAACATTTGTCGGGAATGGGACCGGTAAGCCTAGTACCTTTTTGATATAGCTAGGGAACTCTCTACCACTAATCTTGGGATTCGTTCCCCTGACTTGCAACCGGTGGTGCATGTGTGAGTCTGGTAGGACGTTGGGCCGTATTTCTAGAGATCCTTGTACCTAGGACTGTGGACATTGATCCTGAACTGAGGATGACTGGGAACCGTCTGGTTAGTACGTACCCCGCCCTTTGGGCTTTTAGTTGTTATCTTGGGGTATGCCTTCTCCCGTGTGTTTAGGTTTCCCTTGCAAGGTTATTAATCGATCGATCATCGGCCTCTCACCGTTATCCGAGATTGCTTATCCATACACTCTATGTCTCTTAATGATGGAATTGAGAAGTAATATTGCCGTATGCTTAATTGTTTGCACAACTTATGCTTGTATTAGTTGCTTACCTAGTAATGGATAATCAACTAGAATTTTGAGCTAAAACTTGAAAGTAAGGACATACTCTTTGTTGCTTTTCAGCAAAAGAAACCCACTAGCCTTAAAGCTTGCATGTCTAGAGAGTTGGTGATCTCATGTCACCCGACGGTTAAGTCTTGCTGAGTATTAGTATACTCAGCCTTGCTTTGTTGATAACTTTTGCAGGTGTTTATGTGAATAAAGGTTTCCGTGGACTGGTTCTCTCCCACCCTTTAGGAAGTGAGTGGGAGGATGACAGTGCTTAGTGATATCATGGATGGCCTCCCGTGATGTTGCTTATGACGTTTAGTATTTTATTTCCGCTGTGTTTTCAAACTCTCAACAGTTATCTTAATTTGTAATAACAGATATCGACAAGTTAACTCTTCTTTAACACATAGAGACCAAGTGGATGGTTTATGTGTTAAATGGGAATTAATTTGGACGGTTTTGTCACAGTTGGCATCAGAGCTTGATTGTACATCAGAGATCTTAATACAACCTTAATAACATGTTTTTGGATTAAAACTTGCAAGATTAAGGTGTGTTTACAAAATGCGTTGAGAACGCTAAGGATTAACTAGTCCGAGAGGCCCTAGAGGGATTTTGGGTTCTTTCAGGTGGCTAGTACTCTATGGTTTATTGAAACTAACTCCCAGCACATTTTATTATCTGTCAAACTTACTTTCTCGCACAACCATACTAGTTCAGCATGTTTTGCTATACGTGCTCGTGCCACATGAAAGTCATGTGAGGGATGGATGGGACCTATTCCAAAGGGAACCCACTATCGCATCTGTGTCTCGCCACGTTTTGCCATATGTGAGCATGATTCTGCATTACGAACATGTGAAGGGGGATGCCCTCTATTTGAAAGGAGCGTGTCTCAGGTTGGACGCTGTCCATACAGCGCTAAACGCATGGGTGCCATTTCTATAGTGAACGGTAATGTTTGTGGACGCTTTCGTGAGTGCTGGCACGAAAGGTTCGAGATGTTCTTCGATTTTCTGCAGGTAAACTAACCCTGAGTCTGAGAGCAATACGAGTCAACAAAGAAGTACACTCAATAGGACCTATCATCTTGAAATTCATCAACCACTGCCGAATCATAGCTTTAATGGGAGAGACCTTGATCTGGTTAACAGCGGCGTATAATAACATCATCTCATCGCTGCGCACAGGCCGAACATCCTGTCATGGAAAGAGAGTAATGGCGAGCCACTTGTGCCACAGATGGAGAGTGGGATGCACAATATCGTTGCACCGAGGTACAAACTTGCCACTGTAAACAAGACCAGAGATGTCTGACCAGAAAGAGTCTCGAACAAAACCCTCACAAGCCTACTTCAAAGAAACAGCACAACGAGGACTGAAACCAAGAAGACGACTAAGTTCCTTCCAAGAAACACGATAATTGGTCCCAAAAAGACGAAACTGAATGCCATCCAGAATCTCGGTAAGAGAGCAAAGAAACTGGATGGTGAGGGGCCGAGAGCCAAGCTCTGTGACCGGCGCAAACTCCTCCCAACCAAGAGCATGCCAAATGGAAGCGAACTCGAGATTCATACCTGTTTTCTCCATGAGAGCCAGGTCGAAGTCTCGGGTGTGAGCGAAGACTCGGTCCTTTAGGAGAGCGTAGGCTTGCTCCTCTCGAGCGCCCTTCAAGCTGAGGTAGGGGGTGTCATCGACGACCTCCTCTGCAGCTTGTGGCTCGGCTTGCTCTTCTTCATAATCCATCGTCGATGGGCTCGGCGTTGGCTCGGCGGGGGTGGATGAACTCGCGCTTGCCCACGAATGGGAGTGTGAGCGTGTCACCCTCCGGAGAGTGTTCGCCACCCAATTCATGCTAGCACAACAATAAGGGACAACAAAAGCAACTCGGTGATGGGTTAGTGAAATCGAATGAAGTTCTTACCGAGCTTGCTCCACCAATAGCAATACTTTTAGCAACACAATGGAGAGAACACTTGATGATCCTATCTCAAGCAAGAAATCCAAGAAAACCAAGAGAGCAAGGAGTAGAGAGGGGAGTGTGAGTGAATGGTGTTGAATGGGTCAAGAACACCCCCCTCTCCCCCTGCTATTTATAGGCAAATGCGCCGGGCATCCAGACATAGCCGTTGGGCAATGGCTAGGAGCCGTTGGAGCAAGGTGGGGCCCAGCAGCTGTTGGGCTGCTTCGGCCGAACCTGGGGTCGGCCGACCCCAGGCCGGGCCCACCTGCCCTCTGCCCTGGCCAGTGGCTCCCCAATGGCTAGCTGGGGGCCTGCCTGAGTGCCTCGGCCCAAATTCCCTCGAAATATTTTTTTCAAATGATTTTCTTGATTTTTTCAAACTCAGAAATTATTTTCAGAAATTTTTATTTTGAACAGGGAAAAGGGCTAGATAAATCTAGCATGCAGATGCAAGGTTTTGGAAAATCAAATATGCAATTTTGGAAATAAATTTTTTTTTTTGGAAAGGGAAATATGAGATAAGTACCAGCTTTAACCTTTTTGGTAGAAAGGACCCATCATTTTTAGTCCGACGAGTTGGACTCTTCTCAGTGATCAATTCCACTCAGCACCCCACTCCTGAGAAGTAGAGGGTGGTGCCATCTCAATCTTCCGCCATTCTTTCTGAATTTTCTTTAGACTCTTTGACCGAGATTTCTTCCTTGGGGATAAAGGCTCCGTCCTTCAACAAGCTGCTCAACACCATCTTGCACCAAATAGCATTGCTCTTCCTTGTCCTGAAACTTGAACTTCAAGTTCCTCTTCCCAATCCGGAAGCAGATGATTCCGGACCCCACATTGATTCTAGATCGGACATCACTGAGAAATGGTCGCTCGAGGATGAGCGGCATTCCTCCCTCATCATCCATATCAAGGACCACGAAATCCGCGAAAACATAAGAGTTCTTGACCTTAACCAATATGATCTCAACAATTCCTTCTGGATATCGTATCGTTGAATCAGCGAGTTGGATAGTCCGTGCTATTGGAGAGAGAGCTAGATATCCCAGTTGTTCGAACATGGCCTTGGACATGAGATTAACACTTGCACCAAGGTCACAAAGGGCATGACTGATCTTCTTGTAATAGATTTGCAAGTAATAGTCGGATAGCCTGGATCTTTCTTATGCACCACTGCTGATTCCTCCCATGGATCAAGAATTTGTTGAATGGGCTTTCCTGCATAGTTAGGGGCATGTGACTTCCTAGGTGGCATACCCCACCTAGTTGACACTACACTAACATTTTCACAAGAGGATACGGGTTGCCCCGGGATCCTCCCATTATCAGGAGATGGAACCAAAGTAGCGAGCTGAGCCAACTGGGTTTCTAACATCTTATTAAAACTTAGCTGACTCTTCTGGGTAGAAGAAAAACTTTCGAGCTTAACGTTGAGACTTTCCAAAGTTTTATCAAGGGCAGCTAGCTTCTTGTTAACACCTTCATTAATCTTAGCTTGCTCGAAAACGAGATCTCTCAAGGAAGGTTGATTGGGATTGTAAGAAATACCTTGGTTACCTCCTTGATAATAAGGGCGTTGTTCATTCCACGATTGGCCTCCTTGTTGAGGTGGATGATAACCGTTGTTGTTGCCATTCATGTACATCACTTCCTCCTGAGTTTCCGGACAATAATTGCCCGAGTGCCCAGTGTTGCCACAGACTTCACAAGTCATGTGAGAGTCCATAGGTAGAGTAGTGGTGGCCATGGCAGCCTTCTCGCTGGTGTAGTCATCCAATCTCTTCATGAGAAGATCCAACTTGGCAGTAATCATGTGTGCTTCCTTGACATTATGAGTACCCCTCGGTCGTAGTTGGAGTCTTTCAGCACTCCACCCTTGGTTGGAAACCATCTTCTCAATGAGTACTTTAGCATCATCAATAGTGAGTGAGAAGAATGCTCCTTGAGCAGCAGCATCAATATGGCCTCGAGCTGTCGGAGTCAATCCATTATAAAAGTCTTGAAGAATGAGCCAATCCTCCATCCCATGGTGAGGACAAGCCAGGACATACTCCTGAAGCCTTTCCCAAGCCTCTGGAATAGATTCACTTGCTGCTTGCTGAAAACCAGAAATCCTTCCACGAAGAGCATTGGTTTTACCCAGTGGGAAGAACTTCTTGAGAAATGCCTCTGAACACTTACTCCAAGTGTTAATAGCCTCACGATTCACGTAGAACCATTGCTTCGCTTTCCCCAGGAGAGAGAATTGAAACAGCCGTAGACGAACATCATCCATATTTGCACCCCTGATGACGAAAGTGCTGCATAGCTCTAGGAATTGCTGCAGATGAGCATTGGCATCCTCATTTGGCTTGCCACAGAATGGGCTATCCTGTACCATCGTAATTAGACCCGTCTTGATCTCAAAATTTTCAGTCCCCATTACCATCTCAGGGCCTTGCAGCACCTTGTCAGCGGTAGGAGCTGAGTACTCACGAAGTGTCTTCTGGGCCATAGCGTTTGACGTGGATGGTACGAAGGAAGCTGGTTCGCCTTCCGGATGAGTACGACGAGGTGAGTCGAAATGAATTCAAGCTCTCCTCACAAGTGACTCGGGATCTTCAGTAAAATTCTCCGGTAAGTCGAACCCAGTCATACACTACCTGTCTTCATCATCCAAAGATAAAAGAGGACAATCAAGGTTAGCCTACATTGAGAGTTGTCCTAACCTACTTAGAGTTTATAAACAGATGCAAAGCATAGTCATGATAATCCTGTGCCTTCCCCGGCAACGGCGCCAGAAATGTTTGTTGGCGTTTTGTTGTGCCGTCATCTTAAGAACAGATCTGGGACCCATCCTTAGTGACAACACCAAGAAAACACCATGTAGGCACCTCTCAATGTCACAACTAATGGCACCGGGTTAGCGTGAACATCGAGACTTGCCAAAGGTTAATCTAAACGATCATGAACGAATCCGCAAGCGCACAGATAAACCATTGTAGCATTTCCCCAAGGAAGGAGAGTATTCCAAGGGTATCGTATCCGTGGAAGGCAATGGCGGATATCTTAGACTTATGCTTTTGCTCTGAATGTAAACCAAGAGATAGATATAGGAAGCAACAAACTCAAAGATAGGGGTAAGATAAGAGATAATAGGGTAGTGCGACACACACACTCAGATCTACCTCTACTCTAGCACACTACGGCTTAGGGGGAACATACGAGTTAGCTCTGGGTTCTAATGTACTAAACATACAATGCTAGAAGTTACAGGAGATGGGCATGAGTATTGCATGAGACAGATAAGGTTCAGCACCCAGGTACAAACAGGGAGCTAGCCCACGACGACCAGCACTCTGCGAAACTAGACTTTAGACTCCTACAGTAGGTACCCAAGCGCGGAGGTTGCCCAAGGATCCAACAGGGCTGTCACTACCTACGGACCGACCTCTATCGTTATGGGGGGTATGCTCATAACTATCGTAGCCAGACAACCCAGGCACCATGCCTACGTTGCTGCTAGACTCCACCCGGCCCGGGCTATTATGACCCAGGGTGAGAGCCACCAGAAGACTGGTCAACTAGACCGAGTACCGTAGCTTCAATACAGACCTCATGCAACACTCTCATGCCATCTAACAAGATCAACTAAGGCTAGACATACAAACAGATACGAACTCTCGTATATCTAATCAATAAGATCAAAGGGTCATGTTCATGAAGAACACGAGCCTCTAACTTATGAACAAACATATAAGGAAGGAGTTTATCACCCTTCAAGTGGATCAAAAGGTAGTGTTCATGAAGAACACAAGCCTCTAAATGATGAACAGAGGATGAACTCAGGAACATATCAAGCATATGATCTACCATGACTTTATATGAAATAGTTGAATAACTGAAGTAGATCAAAGTCATACAAAGAAATAAAGATAAAAGAGAACTCATACCTAGATTCACAATAAGACTTGGAACCTGAATAAGAGCTACTCTAGCCTACCCCCTAGCCTTGGAAACTAAAAGTGAGAGGAGAATGAGAGAGTGGTGTGTGGGAAATGGTAGCCCCTCCCCTCCTATTTATAGACAAGGACCAGGCTTGCTCGGAGGCTCATAGTGCTCCAAAACACCCCGGGATGCAGCAAGTGACCAATGAGCAGCTGCCACGTGTAGGGACGAGATGGGGCGAGCCAGAGGCGGTTCGGCCGATCCTAGGATCAGCCGACCCTCTAGGCCCCCTACTCGGGGTGGTTTTCCTCTGGGTGGCTGCCCTGTGGGCCTCTGATCCATCCCCGGTGCATGACTTGATTTGGTATCCGAGGTGGGCCCTTCGATCCATGTGAAGTCCATGTGGCGTCCTCTGATTCGTCGGTGAGTGCCTCCCTTGGATCGATGACGTGGAATGCCATGTTTCCCTTGGTGGCAGCCACCTCCTCAGCTGAGTTGGCATGGTTTCTTCATAGAAGGTAGGTTTCCATCTCTTTTAAGGGGTAAATCACCTACATACAAATAATCTCCAAGGACAAGTGGAACTACATTATTCAAACCAAAATGCTAGTAAATAATGCATATGCCTCCATTTATGTGAGAATATTGAGGGTTGGAAATGGTGAATTTCAACCGTCAACAACTACACATCATGTTGTGATGACATACATTATTTTTTGTATACATAATGATAAAGAGTGAATTTCAAAAATGGCAACTACAAGCAATATTTTTGTACTCTAAATGAGGTCGAATGGAAAAGTGATGAAAAGCAAAGTTTCATAACCCATCAAGATCTACAACCTTTATTTAGGTCATTTGAGCATCTGAGAAAGTGGTAGTATACTTTGGCCATTTATCCTAGATTCACTCACATGGTATAAAAAACTATGTCATAGACTTGTCAAATTTGTACTACATATTATTACCACCATCGAAAATGACAAAATGACCTAAATAAACATTGTAGATCTTGATGAGACATGAAACTTTGGTATTCATCACTTTTCCATTTGACATCATTTATTATAAAAAAATCTTAGTTGACATTGTTTGAAATTCAAAAATTGCATTCTTTACTATTATGTATACAAAATAATAATGTATTCCATCACAACATGATGTGTATTGTAGTGGTAACGTGCTCAACTTTTGAAACCAAAGGAATTGAGTTCGAATCCCAAGTTCTCTCCTTTTCTGGGTTTTTTCAATATTTTTTTGGCAATAAAATAGAAAAAGAAAAGAAACCCGTACAGAAGGAGAGAACCAAGGATCAAAACCTAGGTACTTAGGTTTGAGAGTCGAGCACCTTACCACCACACTACACATCATGTTGTGATGAAATACATTATTTTTTGTATACATAATGATAAAGAGTGAATTTCAAAAATGGCAACTACAAGCAAGATTTTTTTACTCCAAATGAGGTCGAATGGAAAAGTGATGAATACCAAAGTTTCATAACTCATCAAGATCTTCAATCTTTATTTAGGTCATTTGTGCATCTGAAAAAGTGGTAGTATACTTTGGCCATTTATCCTAGATTCACTCACATGGTATAAGAAACTATGTCATAGACTTGTCAAATTTGTACTACATATTATTACCACTTTCGAAAATGACAAAATGACCTAAATAAACATTGTAGATCTTCATGAGACATGAAACTTTGGTATTCATCACTTTTCCATTTGACATCATTTATTATAAAAAAATCTTAGTTGACATTGTTTGAAATTCAAAATTTGCATTCCTTACTATTATGTATACAAAACAATAATGTATTCCACCAGAACATGATGGGTATTGTAGTGGTAAGGTGCTCAACTTTTGAAAGCAAAAGACTTGAGTTTGAATCCCAAGTTCTCTCCTTTTTAGGGTTTTTTCAATATTTTTTTGGAAATAAAATATAAAAAGAAAAGAAACTCGTACAAAAGGAGAGAACCAAGGATTAGAACCTAGGTACTTGGGTTTGAGAGTCGAGCACCATACCACCACACTACACATCATGTTGTAATGAAATACATTATTTTTTGTGTACATAATGATAAAGAGTGAATTTCAAAAATGACAACTACAAGAAAGATTTTTTTACTCTAAATGAGGTCGAATGGAAAAGTGATGAATACAAAAGTTTCATAACTCATAAAGATCTACAACCTTTATTTAGGTCATTTGAGCATCTGAGAAAGTGGTAGTATACTTTGGCCATTTATCCTAGATTCACTCACATGGTATAAGAAACTATGTCATAGACTTGTCAAATTTTTACTACATATTATTACCACTTTCGAAAATGACAAAATGACCTAAATAAACATTGTAGATATTGATGAGACATGAAACTTTGGTATTCATCATTTTTCCATTTGACATCATTTATTATAAAAAATCTTAGTTGACATTGTTTGAAATTCAAAAATTGCATTCTTTACTATTATGTATACAAAACAATAATGTATTCCATCACAACATGATGTGTATCGTAGTGGTAAGGTGCTCAACTTTTGAAACCAAAGGAATTTAGTTCGAATCCCACAAGTTCTCTCCTTTTGTGGGTTTTTTCAATATTTTTTTGGCAATAAAATAGAAAAACAAAAGAAACCCGTACAAAATGAGAGAACCAATGATCAGAACCTAGGTACTTAGGTTTGAGAGTCGAGCACCTTACCACCACACTACACATCATGTTGTGACGAAATACATTATTTTTTGTATACATAATGATAAAGAGTGAATTTCAAAAAATGGCAACTACAAGCACGATTGTTTTACTCTAAATGAGGTCAAATGGAAAAGTGATGAATACCAAAGTTTCATAACTCATCAAGATCTACAATCTTTATTTAGGTCATTTGTGCATCTAAGAAAGTGGTAGTATACTTTGGCCATTTATCCTAGATTCACTCACATGGTATAAGAAACTATGTCATAGACTTGTCAAATTTGTACTACATTTTTTTACCACTTTCGAAAATGACAAAATGACCTAACTAAACATTGTATATCTTGATGAGACATGAAACTTTGGTATTCATCACTTTTCCATTTGACATCATTTATTATAAAAAAATCTTGCTTGTAGTTGCCAATTGAGTAGTCTAGTGTACAATAGACTATTCAAGTCCATACTAATAACTACCAACTGAGTAGTCTAGTGGTAGTCATGTTGCTTGCTAACCCAAAGGTTGCGTCTTCAAATCTTGATAGAGACAATTTTTTATTTATCCAGATTTTTCTACACCTTGATTTAACAAGGTAAAAACTACATTATTCGTTCAAAATGTTATACAAAATAATGTAAAAATATATTTAAAATCTATAATTATAACTTTGCCATAAAAAGATTAGATGATTTCAAACAATCACAACCAATTGAGTAGCTTAGTGGTTGGCCTGTTGCTTCTTGACCTAAAGGGTGCAGGTTCAAATCCTGTCATAGACAACTTTTTTTATTTGTCCAGATTTTCTTACATGACAATTTATAACTAGCTAAAAAAATACAAATTTTGTTGAATAAAATGACATGGATAGTTTTGACAAAGTGAGGAGGATCTCCTCATTCGGCAACTCGCTAGGACAGGTGATCGCATAAGCGCACGTGAAGGATATATTAGGTTAGGATTTGCTTGTGGAAGAAAGAATATCGTCTTGTCGTATGTGTGTAAGCCATTATCTAGGCCCACGGTATCCTAGTCGCACCCACATTGCAATAAATCGTTCTTCAATTGCAACGATAAAATATTGTTGCAATAGCATCTTCTCTAGTGCAACGATGTTGGTGTTCGATGTTATATCTACATCGTGTTGCAACAATTCGTGTTAGCGTTGCCATACCTCTGACCAATTTGCAACATTTTGAAGCAACGTTGCAATATCAAAGATATCAATCACAACGATTGCATTTTCGTTGCTATATGTAAGACTCTTTTGCAACACACAGCACCACTCATTGCTATACGTAAAATTCTTTGGCAACACACAACACCACGAATAGCAACATGTCATAGTCGTTGTGAAATGGGCAACAATTGCAACAATTATGAAAAACTATGGCAATACCATAGCCACAATTGTGACACATGTCCATGTGTCGCCATATACCCTTACCTATAGCGACCAACACAATAAATAAGGCAACGGCCCACAACTAGTCGCAACATTCCCACCTATCGCGACCATTATGGTATACTGTCGCAGTAACCCCGGTGTATAGCGACCAAAACCACCTGTTGCCATGAGAAAGGGTCGCAATATGTACGAAATGTTGTAGTGTCTCTTGCTACCTCTCATGTTTAGTAGATTAGATGCGTTTAAAACCTCTCTAGAACAAAGTGCTTTCTCGCTTTATTGGATTGAATCTTACGTTGCACATGTTCCACAGATTCGATACCCTGGGTTTACACTTAAGGGAAAAAGGGTTCCATGTGATCTGTACGCTTGCGGATCGAAGTTTACAATGATAATAAAATGTCAACATTAGTACAGAAAGAGTCAAACCAGTGTCGAGCCATTTGCTCAAAAGAGGGGTTAGAAAAATCCATCCTATCAAAGCCTCTAGGCGGAGCCCTCTCACGCCTACCACTGAAGAACCTATCACATCTCACTAGAGGGGAACGCGCACCACGAGGGGGAAAACGTGGCCTGTAGTCCATCTGAGAACCAAATCTGCGATCGTGCCTCCCAAACTCGTAACGGTCACGAGCAGGAGCACGTCTAGCAAACTCACCACGCCCAAATCCAACACGCCTATCTCTTTGAGGAAAACCACCTCCACCACCCCGAGTGGGAACCGTACGCACAAACCCATCACCTCAAGGTAGGGGCCCTCTACGAGGCTCAGGCACACCATGAGAAGGGTGGCACCTATCCTTGTTTGCCATCTCCCTAGCAAACCTCTGATCCCTTCTCCTCCTGAAACAAAACTCATCCTTATGTCCATCCCTCCCACAATACTCACAATGGAAGCAGGTTGGCTTTGGCTTAGGCTGTGGTTTCTTGGTGGGCTTCTCATCAGTTTTCTCTCCTGACTTCCCCCCAAACACATTCCCCTAGGTGCTCACAAACTTAACTGGTTTCCGGTAGTTTTCTATTTTGTGGGGGAACAATGGTGGATTTGGGGTTGTGTCTAGCTTGTTTCTAAGGTGGTTTGGCTTGGGTGCATATTTGTTCATGGATGTGGTGTGTGATGGGATAGGGATCTCTCCAACTTTCTCTTCTCCCTCACCACTCTTCTCAGCCCCCAACGCCTGACCATCAAACCTCTTAAACTCAGCCAACATCAAACTCAGCTGAGGCTCATACCTAGATAACCAACTCATCAATTTCCTCAACTCATCATTCTCATCCTGCAAACAGTCAACATAATGCGCAAGTTCCATATTTTTCAAAGCATGCATTTCACAGGTAGAGCATGATGTAGGAATATGAGCTTTCAATGCAGCCTCAAGAGAAACTATCCTATCATGAGATTCATCTAGCCTAGCACGCAACAGTGGATAAGAAGTATAAGCTCCTAACAAAGCAGGTCTAGATTTCGTCTCATCATGCTCAATCCTAAGCAATTCTAGTTCCTCAACCTTGGAGGCATGCTTCTCCTTGAGAGCAGTCAAGTCACCCAGAAAAACATTGCAATCACCACAATCAACCTCATCAGAAACAACAGGAGCAGCTTTCAAAGAGTCTATCCGAGTTCTAGCATCAATAACTAAAGACTCAATCTCACCTATCTTGTCCTTAGCATCACCTAGCAAAGACCGAAACTCTCTCTTCTCCTTGTTGGTATTCCTAAGCACATCATCACGGTTATCAAGCAACTCATTTAGCCTAGCATTCTCCTCTAGCAAAAAGTTGGGATCTTGACGTACCTTATCCTCAGAGTCAGAGTTCGAATCCGAGCTATGCTTCCCACCCTTCTTGGAGTTGTGCGCCATGTCGCAAAAGCAACCTTGTGCGACGAAGCTGAGGTCAGTGAAGTTCTTGCCCGTGTGCCGCTTGTCCTTGCACCGATCTTGCTCTTCCTCGCTGTTCGAACCGGAGGAGGAGTCACTTGAAGTGGAGTCGATGTCGCTCGCTCCAACAACCATCGCTCGATCTGTCTCCTTGTACCCACTACTCTTCCTTAGCCTCCTCTCCCCCTTGTCCTTGCGATTGTCCTTGTAGTCGTTTCGGGAGTAGTGCTTGTTGTAGTCGTGCTTGGGATTGCCCTTGTAGTTGTTCTTGATCTCCATGTCTTCCGAACACTCGGTGATGAAATGCTCGTGCTTCCCGCACTGGTAGCACATCCCCGAGCTCCTCCTCGCATTCTTACGGTTCTCGTACAGCCGCCCAAACCTCTTGCTCAACAAGGATAGATCTTCCTTGCTCAACACCTCAAAGTCCTCATCTGGCACGGACACAAGACAAGACAATGAAAACTGCACAGCAGCAGGATTAGCATTAGTCCTCGATCTTGAGACAAGAGCCAAACTATGAGGATCAGTGGGGCTCTCGCTCTTGGCTCTCAGGGCACGATCAACCTCCGAAGACTTGAGCTTAGAAAACAGCTTGTCCACCGTCAGGGTCTCATACACACCCAACTCCAAGATGGCCTCCACCTTGGCACTCCACATGGACCTGTCAAGTGAGTGCAAGAGCTTGATAGCTCTATCATGATCCGTGTATGGGCGCACCGTGTTGGGTATTTTAGCGTCATACGAAATAAATCCGCAAGCGCACGGATAGTGTTGTAGCTTTCACCTTAGAGTATTCCAAGGGTATCGAATCCAAGGGAACGTGTGTGCACTAACTTTGTACTAGTCAGTCCAAGGACACACCCAGATAAGAGGCATGGATAGAGAGGATTCCTAAAGATAGCACTATAGATGAGATCAAAGGTCGATCTCTAGATAGAACATGGCTTAGGGTGATAGCCCCGACATAACATGTGACTCTGGCACGCGGATCTATGTGGAACAGAGCTCTGACTATATCCAACTACGGAGGATCAACGAGGGCCAGACGGGCTGTCACCACCACCTGGACTGCATTTACCTAACCTTGGGATAAGCCGGACGAATGATAACCAGTAGCGTGACACAACATCCACACTGTGGTTACTGTCGTAGCCAACGGACTACGACACTTTGTACTTATAGAACTACGACCACGAAAGAGAACTGATCTCACTAACTATAGGCACTACTGCCTTATACTAAAGGTATACATGAGAGAACTCGACCTCGTACTATGCTTCCAACATATACAAACGACTTACAGCAGACGAACGCATAAACCCAGGATCTATGCACTAGCAGAGGAAAAAGTCTACTCATGCAAGCTAGCATAAAGCTAGAAGGAATCACGAATGTCACTTTGGTCTAAATGGAACATGCAGGAATATCCACTATATTCTAATAGATGAACACACGTACAAACGGATATGAGAACTATGAATTTGTGCCACAAGATCAAAGGGTTATCTTCGTGAAGAACACAAGCCTCTGAATCAAGAACACACGAAGAACACAAGAACATATCACCTATGCATGAATGCTACTTTAGTCTAAATAGAAAAATACAAGAATACACACTTTAGTCTAAATGAAGAACAACAACATCGTAGAGGCACATGCCTCTCTCTCTTCCTCTCTACTCTAAGCACTAGCTAGGAGAGGAGCCTTGGATGGGTGAAGTGTGTCCCATTTCCTACCCCCTCCCCTTCTATTTATAGGTAAGGGAGTGGCTTGCTCAGAGTGCCAAATGACTCCAAAACACCCTGGATGCCTAGAGGAACCAATGGAGAGCTGCCACGCGTCGGCTAGGGACGAGGGGAGCTCCGAGAGTTTCAGCCGAATTGGGGTTCCACCAACCCCCAGGTCGATTTGTTTCCACCGCCTTTCGTCCAAGTGACTGCCAGGTGGGTCCTCAGGTGTGTATGGGTGTATATGCGGTGTTTTTAGCTTGTTTCCGTGGGGTGTGGGCCCATGAATCCGCGTATTGGCTCCTAATTGGTCGAAGGTGTGTTTCCTTGGATCGGTGATGTGTCATGGACACATGGCATCCAACATGGCAACACGTCGCCACGTGGTCTGGTGTGGCTCCCACTGGGCCCACATGATATCAAGATCGTGATCTTGTCTCGTGCATATCTCTTTCATCCGGACTCAGAACTAGACAAATGATATATCCATTTCGATCGTCTCGACGAGCCCGTTGTAGTGGTGCAATCCAATTTGGCATTTGAGATTGTTATGGATGAAGCCCTATTGGTGCCATTGACTTACTTGCTGTGAAACATATCATTTCATGTGCATTTTGGTGCATCCTGCAACAAAAGCTAGAAACACCAACATTTGTCGAAATTGTCAGTATAAGCCCTATTCTAGTGTTGATAATCACTTTTCATTCATTTTATGCAAGAGTTGATGGCATAAAAGTAGCACTTAACAGCCGTCAACAACACCCCTACACTTGACCTTTGCTCGTCCTCGAGTGAAGGAGAAAGGGTCAAGGTGAGACATGATATCCAAAGGTATGAAGCGAGCATAAGAGATATTCCAAACCATACCTTGTACTTGTGAACTTTGTGGAGTGTCTATCATGCCATCTTGGGTAGTTGAGGAATGGAACGGTCATGAATCAAATCACTCCTGCTCTTTATGTTAAGCAACTTGGGGTTTTGCAATAAATTTTCAAAAACAAACCTTGCTTAGCTCCTCATTTGATTCTCTCGGATCGCTCAATGTGTATGTGTCCTCACCAAGGCATTAGGGTTGCCTTTCTTTCATCCTACTTCTAATGATGGCTATATGTGGAGCTCAGGGTAGTATAAAAGATAAAGCATACTTGTATCACATATATTGCAAAGTCAAAAACCGGATCCAAAGAGAAAATCAAATCATACAATCAAATCAAAAGCATACTTGTATCACATATATTGCACATGTATGGACGTGATGGATATGGTAAAATGGTTAATATGCCCGGAATGGGTACTAGATATTACCATATATATGATGAATGTTGTGGTGATGGTAAGGTGGACACTAGGCCCGGAGTGGGTGCTAGTTATTACCATCAAATTTATTGGAACTCCTTTTTGCATGTTCCATCTCTCTCCTTTTTCTTCTTTCTTGTACATGGGCTACCTCTCTTTTTTCTCTCTTGTTTTTCATGCCTTGGGCATTTTTTTTCACTCATGCTTTGACCATACATGGAGCTTTATTTTTATGGAATGGATGGATGATACAATGCTAACTACCAGTGTAGAAGCATAGCAAGGGGATATGGAGTGCACATGAATCTTGATCATGAAAGCATGAAAAGAATTCTCACAAGGGTCACAACAATTTGACAAAGCTCAATGCAATAACAAACAACATATGAGTATAAGGTTTCCAACTAGAAATATCATATGGCTTTGGTAGGACTTTGGCGTACCAAAGAGGAGCTTTGCGAAGGGTTTTCAAATTTTCAAATAAAATTCCCAAGCACTCAAACATTTAGAGAGAAGATCATATCATCAAACCATATCTCAAACGCCAACTACTTAGATGAGCATGAGTTCCCTAATGATATTTGTTCACAAGCATCAAGATAATAAGTATGGAATAAAATATATGCAAGCCAACCATAGGAAATAGGTAGGCAGGTAGAGCATGATTCCATGAGTTGATTTAGCAGATAGGAATTGAAACTCATTCAAACTCATGAATCAGGGGGAGTGAGATAAAGGGTGCACATACCATCACTCCTGAAGAATATAAGAAACAAGGAAGACCAGTGGTGGTTCAGCTGACCCATGGGGTAGCCGGATCACTCTACTTTACCGTGTCCCTTGTCATGAAAGCGCGGTCGATGTTGTGCAACGCCTGTGTGGGACATCTCAAGTGTGTATGTCAATGATAAGCTTGGGAGATCTCCCCCACACTTGTTCATGTACTTGGTGCTGTCCTCAAATAAAAAAGGAAAAACAAAAGATGGACTCTACTGATTCGAGAACCAGTGAGCCTTTATTCGAAAACAAACACATTTTTTTGTTTTTGTTTCTTTTTTATTTACCAAGAGACTTAGCTCAAACAAGGACGACATGCCTTGGCTTACCTTCCCATTTGAATCAAGCTCGATGACTTACCCCATTTGGATTCAAAAATTCCTGCTAGGGTTAGTCCGCATATACAACTAATATCCATGCATGCATTAACTATAAGGTTCATCGATCAAACTCGACACCATGTCTTGTTTGACTGAAAAAGATGGTTTTAACCTAAGCACCATGCTTAATTTAAAACAACCTATGAATGCACATAGCTAAACATGCACTCAAACCATAGCATTGCAAACATTGATAAAGGAAGCATAAAAGCATGATCAAGCATTTCCAAAGGGATATAAACATGAGCATATGATGGTGAACATCGGGAAACCTCTCGAAAGGGCTTTGTTTAAAGTCAAAAGTAGGACATACCTAGTTGGGCAGGATGCGAGAGCTAACGGCATCTTCAAAATATGATAAAGTTTGGAGGAGAGGAACTTTTCTTGGGATGCTCACATACCTCCCCCACACTTGAAGTTTGCATTGCTAGGCAACAAAACTCAAGTGTGTGGAGATCAAGCTTCCTTTTGTAAATGTTCCTCACCAAATATTACCAAGGTGTAGTAGATGTAGCTCACATGTTCTTAAGCGTCATCTGTCCATCGTTCTTCTCAATCTCCACCTGAAAGGTTAGTGACCAAAAATACCCGAAGGACAATCTTATCATAAAAACATGCTCTTGCTTTTTATTTGAAAAGGGAAATCAAATCTAACCTAATCCAGGCTATCTCCTGGTAGTGCTTTGCTTACGGTCATAAGCTTGACCTAGGAACTTCTTCCTGCAGCTATTATTGGTGATGTCATTCCCGTCTCACCACCAATTATTAATGTGTCATTGAAGCTTCAGCTGCAAGGTTAGTGCCACACGCATGCACGAAATATGCAATGCTTATGGTAAACATATGCATCTACAACCATCCCTCTAAACTTTTTACAAAAGAGGACCATAAGGTGGTTGTAGTCCTCATGCAGCTCTGTGCACTAAGCATGACTGACTCTGGAAAAGCATGGTGCAAGCATAGTTCCTGAAGTATATCAAAAGTGAAGCTACCATGCTTGTCAATGGAATCCTTTCCTCCGGACTCCAGAGTCAGCGCCTCATAGATTTCCATGGCCCATGAATTCTCCAGCTCAAGAGATTCATCATGGAAGCTCAATGCTGATTCTCGATCAAGGTCGAGAGCAACATAGCATGGGCCAGTGGGAAAAGGCCCAAACTTGGTCGAGAGTGATGATGATCGTTCGCCTTCACAAAGGTGAAGAGGGTCTCCCGAGTCATACTCTTGAGGAGTAGAAAATTCTACAACCTCAGACGGGCTCGGACGATGCGAACGGAGATATGTGCATCATCTCCTTGAGTGGGTTTTGCTGGGGAAGAGGCTTCTCCACAAAATCTTCTGAAAACAAGGGAGTGGCGGCAGAAGCGGCTTCCCTGAGCTTTTCATCTAGGCTCCCTCGAGATGTATCGAGAAGTTTTTATGCAGGGGAGCCTAGGAGGAGAATAAGATTGAGGACATCAAAGATGTAGAAGTCTAGATTAACCTTGATCTTGTCTACTAAGAGTGGCACAGCACATGAAACCCCTCGACACTCAAGAATGTGTCCAGAGGGACAACTCTTGAGGAGCTTGTCGGATGGTCTTAGCATAACATTGCCCAACAAAGTGTACGCTAGGTGTCATGGCATGACATTAACCTCTATTGTGGGGTTAAGATGGGCTTCTACGATAATCCCTTTTATGGAACAAGGAATGATCGTAGAGGGTGAACTAATCCAAAGTGCTTCAGAAAAATGTCCCACCCCAGTCGACCACTTCTTTTCCATGGCCTCCATGATAGATGTTTTGTTTGGAAGATCAGGAGACAAAGGAGGTACCGTAGGCCTAGGGGAAGGTTCTGTCAAAAGATTTCTAGATAGAAAGATATGGACAGAAAAGACTTCCTCCCCTAATTGGGCATTAGAGAGACTCGAGGTGTTTTTGTGATTCCTAGAAAGGTCATCCTCGAATCGGAGTGCGAACTACGAAGGTTGAATTTCTTCTTCCTCCAGTGTTCTTGCTTCAGGAGAGAGCTCAACAGATGAATCTTGGGATGTGGAAATCATTGGTTCTAGTTCGGTTGTTGAGAGACTCTCATGGCTCGACACGAACTCTTTGTGCAGAGGTTTAGACTCAGCTATGAATGAGGCATTTTCTGAAATTCGCCCTAAGATTTCTATAGCTTCATCTGAAGTCCTTTCAAAAAAGGATCCCCTAGCGGTGATGTCGAGATATTGGGCGGAGTCCTGATCGAGACCCATGTAAAAGTGCTGAAGCAACATAGCATCGGGCATCGATAGGACAGGGCCTAGTTTCACCAAGAGTGAAAATCTAGCACAGGCCGCACCTAAAGATTCCTTCTCATTCTTCTGAAAGGATACGATAGCCCTTCGTAGAGCATGCATCAGGGGCATGGAGAAGAACTTAAGACAAAATTTGTCTATAAGGTCATCGCAGCTCCCGTTCATGCTACCCACGGTTTTCGTGTACCATTGTTTAGCCCCTTTTACAAGAGAGAAAGGAAACAACTTCCACTGAAGGGTATCATATGACATGCCTGCAATGGCGATGCATGAACACACTTGGTCAAACTCCTGCAGATGGTGGTATGGGTTATCACTACTTAACCCAGAGAAGGAAATTTCTTGAACCTTAGTGATATAATCAGAAGGGATTTCATAGCCAGGTGTGAGAATTGGGTGCTTAGAAGAAGGTGGCTCTAAGAAATTCCCTCTTGGAAAGGACAAGCTTAAGATAGTAGAGTGTTCCATGATAAAGGGCGTAGAGGTAGAAATAAAAAAAAGATAAAATGATACGAGGACCACTGGGTACGAAGATAGATACAACAACCATTCCCCGGCAACGGTGCCAGAATGCTTGTTGGGTATTTTAGTGTCACACGAAATAAATCCGCAAGCGCACGGATACCGTTGTAGCTTTCACCTTAGAGTATTCCAAGGGTATCGAATCCAAGGGAATGTGTGTGCACTAACTTCGTACTAGACAGTCCAATGACACACCCAAATAAGAGGCGAGGATACAGAGGATTCCTAAAGATAGCACTATAGATGAGATTAAAGGTCAATCTCTAGATAGAACTTGGCTTAGGGTACCGATAGCCCTGACTTAACAGGTGACTACGGCACGCGGATCTATGTGGAATGGACCTCTGACTATATCTAGCTGCGGAGGATCAACGAGGGCCAGACGGGCTGTCACCACCACCTGGCCTGCCTCTACCTAACCTTGGGATGAGCCGAACGAATGATAACCGGTTACGTGACACAACATCTACGCTGCGGTTACTGTCGTAGCCAACAGACTACGGCACTCTGTACTTATAAAACTACGACCACGGAAGAGAACTGATCTCACTCACTATAGGCACTACTAGCTTATACTAAAGGCATACATGAGAGAACTCGACCCCGTACTATGCTTCCAACGTATACGAACGACTTACAGCAGACGAATGTATAAACCCAGGATCTACGCACTAGCAGAGGAAAAAGTCTACTCATGCAACCTAGCATAAAGCTAGAACGAATCACGAATGTCACTTTGGTATAAATGGAACATGCAGGAATATCCACTATATTCTAATACACGAACACACATAGAAAT
The DNA here is from genome assembly GCA_036936925.1 of Cenchrus fungigraminus. Lineage (NCBI taxonomy): Eukaryota > Viridiplantae > Streptophyta > Magnoliopsida > Poales > Poaceae > Cenchrus > Cenchrus fungigraminus. The sequence goes on along the minus strand of CM072775.1, from coordinate 5,855,917 downwards.
GGATATGAGAACTATGAACTTGTGCCACAAGATCGAAGGGTTGTGTTCGCGAAGAACACAAGGCTCTAAATCAAGAACACATGAAGAACACAAGAACATATCACCTATGCATGAATGCTACTTTAGTCTAAATAGAAAAATACAAGAATACACACTTTAGTCTAAATGAAGAACAACAACATCGTAGAGGCACATGCCTCTCTCTCTCCGTCTCTACTCTAAGCACTAGCTAGGAGAGGAGCCTTGGATGGGTGAAGTGTGTCCCATTTCCTACCCCTTCCCCTTCTACTTATAGGCAAGGGAGTGGCTTGCTCGGAGTGCCAAATGACTCCAAAACACCCTGGGATGCCTAGAGCAACCAATGGAGAGCTGCCATGCATCGGCTGGGGACGAGGGTAGCTCTGAGAGCTTCGGCCGAACTGGGGTTCGGTCGACCCCCAGGTCGGTTTGTTTCCACCGCCTTTCATCCAGGTGACTGCCAGGTGGGCCTCAGGTGTGTATGGGTGTGTATGCGGTGTTTTAAGCTTGTTTCCGTGGGGATGTGGGCCCTTGAATCCGGATACTGGCACCTGATTGGTCGAAGGTGTGTTTCCTTGGATTGGTGATGTGTCATGGACACATGGCATCCAATGTGGCAACACGTCGCCACGTGGTCTGGTGTGGGTCCCACCAGGCCCACATGATATCAAGATGGTGATCTTGTCTCGTGCATATCTCTTTGTTCCGGACTCTAAAGTAGACAAATGATAAATCCATTTCGATCGTCTCGACGAGCCCGTCACAGTGGTGCAATCCAATTTGGCATTTGAGATTGTTATGGATGAAGGCCTGTATGTGCCATTGACTTACTTGCTCTGAAACATATCATTTCATGTGCATTTTGGTGCATCCTGCAATAAAAGCTAGAAACACCAACACTTGTCAAAATTGTCAGTATAAGCCCTATTCTAGTGTTGATGATCACTTTTCATTCATTTTGTGCAAGAGTTGACGGCATAAAAGTAGCACTTAACAGCCGTCAACACACCGCCACATTGGCCCTCATGTTGTTCACAATACAGGTGAAGCGTTGAAACATCACATCAATCGACTCACCGGGGAGATGAGTGAAGTTCTCGTACTCTCTCCAGTGAGTGGCAAACAAACGAGCCTGGACCTGAGCATTCCCAACATGAGTATTCTTAAACTTCAGCCAAATCTTTCTGGCCACATCCTCTCCGTACACTTGATCAAACTCCGAGGCACAAAGAGCACGAAACAAGTAATCAACGGCCTTGCTGTTGGCCTCAAGCATGTCCCGCGATCCTGGAAGAAGGAAACTATCAGGAGTGACCTAATGAGGATTTTGAGTCACTTCCCAGATTAGTGTCCCCTTCCCACGCAAAAACTCACACATGCGCCTCTCCCACATCTGGTAATTCTTACCATCGAAGTGCGGAGGACCCGACCCCTTACCATAGTCGCCCCTCTTTGTATCCTAGACTAGTTAGAATCATGAAGATCTGTAACTGGCTCTGATACCAATTGAATGGGAGCCGATAAAAATTCTTCCCGAAGGATGAACTCGGCCTATACCCTGATTGCCACTCCGATCACTTCCACATGCCAAAGAAGCTCTAGACTAGGCAGACACAAGCCTACAAGTCTTAGAGACAAGCCACAAATCGAAAAGTGGAAGCACTAGACAAGACCCAAAGGACTTAGCCAAAACTGCGAAGTCCAGGGCGGACAGTCCGCAAGAGTCAGGCGGACAGTCCGCGAGCCTGGGTGGACGGTCTGTGACCCCTGGGCGAACAGTCTGAAAACACGCACCGAACCTCCAGAAGCTCCCGAGGAAATTCAGACAGTCTGGGCAAGCACCGCGGACGGTCCGAGCCTCGTGGGCAGTCCGACCCTACCAGGCGGACAGTCCGGCAAACCACTCCCAACCAAAAACCTTGAACTCGATGGATCAAAACACAAACGCTTATGAACACGGACGAACTCGCGACGAACACAAGCCGCACGGATAGTCCGCGAGCCACTGGCGGACAGTCCGCAAAACGCGGACAGAGCAGAAACAGCCCGAGCTGGCAAAGTCAACTCTCCAAACCCATCACCGGATCTCCCAAACCTCTTGAGCTCTAGAGACAAGATTTGGGGGAGATGACAAGCGTCACTAGGTGAAGCTATGCCCCAAAAATCTTGACATCTAACTCACTAATGCAACGTGAATCGCAGATCACACGAAAGCACCTCCATGAACTCAAATTCATCCAAAAACTCGCAAATCGAAGGGTTTTCCCAGCGTTTGAGGGGTCAAGATCATCCACAAAGATGCACAGGACATCCACCCATGATCCTCATAAAGAAACGCGAGAGGAAACGACCTCAAATCGACGAACAAGCAAAAAACAAAAGCAACCAAAAATAGCTCCGAAAAAGACAAGAAAATCACAAAAAGCTAAGAGAGGAATCGAACCACAACGCCGAATGCTTTCATACATCCAGAGGTCAGAGTCTATACAACAATCTAGCCTAAGGAAATACTTCGAAAAGAAGCAGTCCAGAGCGAGTCCAGAGACAGAGAGAGAGATGCCATCCACCTCTCTGCTATATATATGAAGTTCTCCGGAGGAGGCAATTGACCACGCTACCCCTACAACTTAATCTTAAGATACACATCCTTCAGGGGCATGTTGGTCAAGTCTTCAGATATTTCCATCGAGCGGACACGGTCCCACCGCGGACTTGCTTAGCCTCGACGTAAGCCCACGATCATGCCACGTGCCCCCCGCCTCGAAGCTTCACGACGCTCTCGGATCACCATCTCCGTCGTGTTTGGCCTCCAGGCTTGGTTTTGAGGCCCAAACCAAGAAACCCTCCACCGATGGTTTTGTGGGCAAACCACCAAACCCCGCATGCAAGCTTCGACCTCGAACCGCTACCTTGCACCGGCCCATGTCCATGACTTCAACTTGCTCCTCTTGCACCGCACGGCTTGCACTTGACCCCATCGGCCATCGGGTCCATCGAACGAAGCCTACTTTCCTCTCCATCACCCAGAGGCCACCACGGCTAAGGCCTTTCGCGCTTGTTCTTCACCTATACCAACACGAGTCAAGCCGCAACCTGTTCCTGCACAATGAGCCAAGCATCAGTCCACACAATGTTGTCAATCACTCATCACTAAGGAACGACCCTCTACTGGTCTTCGGACACACCTGGTCCTCAGCACCTCACCCAGAAATGTGCAAGGACTAGTTTGAAAGAGACCCCCTTCGCCCTACCAAACCCACCAGCTCCACTCAAAGCCTATTCCCAAGTCCCGAAAGTCCTATCGTTACCCACATAATTAGAAAATCCACAAAGAAATTTCCTAGCCAAAGAGATTGACACATAGAATGGAATTTTTGAAAACCCCATAAACCTAGATCCTAACCAAGAGAAGGCCGTAGAGATATGTGGAATCGAGATGGCAATTGAGCCTCAGCTATACCCAATATCCTCATCTCCTAAAGCATTGATTTTGAAAGAAACTTAGAAGAGTTAATTGCAACTTGGGGAAGATCAGCTGTACCCTTAGACATTGATGAAGCTCGGGAAAGGGATACACTTGGAGGAGAAGGTTTATGGCAAGATTTTGCTGAAGATGGAAACCGGGATTATAGAAGAAGAAGAGCAACCGTCAAGTCCAAGCTAAGGACAAAAACAAATATAAGGACTAGTTTGTAGATTAGTATAAATAATGAATAGGCCAACCGTAGTCTGTAAGCTAGTAACATATTTTGCTTGTGAGTGGGCTATGAGTGACTGAGGCCTTCCTTGGATATAAATAAGATATACTTGTTTACGTATCACGAGCATTATATTCTCTAAACTTACCCCCTTCAAAATAGTAGAACATATACTTATCCCCTTGTAGCCAGACCCTTAGAAACCCACTTTAGAACCAACCCTAATACTGACACCCCAAGACTCGACAAAGCTATTGAAGAACAAAGGAATGTCAAGATAGATGGCAGCTAGAGTAAAGTCAGGAGCTTATGAAGTCTTCACCAAAAGAGCAGAAGAATTTTGGAGTTAGTGTCAGCAGCATATCACTACAAGAAAATCGTTGACTAGTGACGTAACCACATTTTAGCATTTTTGATTTATGATGTTCCTGGCTGATCTCGTCATTAAATTTCACTTCCGAGCAAATTTAGTGACAAAACAAACTTTCATCATAACGGTTGGTACTGTAGCCGAGCATTCCCTATTCCAAGCTAGTTTTGTGACGTCATAAGCTCCGCAACAGCGTCATAAACCAACTTTGGTCCCACATATAAGCATTATTTAAAAATAGAGTGTTCCAAGTCGTCATAAATTTCAGAACGGTCCCACATGTAAGCATTCTTTCGAAAATAGAGTGTTCCAACTCATCATAAAATTTAATAAGGTCCCACAAGTCAGTCTGGTAAAAAAGGGAGGAAAATTAAAAAGATACAATGTGAATAGCAGGGGTCGAACCCAGGACCTCTGATTCTAAAGGGGAAGGCAGCTACCACTGAGAAATGATGCAGTTTGTGTTATTTGAGCCAAGAAGATTTTTTATATTAGTTTATTTGTGTTTATATTATTTTGAATGCCCTGTGTAAGTTAAAGCAGACAAATATGGTAGTAAAACAAGGAGAAAATGTGCTCCTGCCATGGGTTGAACCTATTACCACTTGAAGGGCAATTTTTACATTGACCAGGTCCCACTTGTAAATTTCAGGTGAGTCTTTCATATAAATGGGTAATTCAAAGGCGAAACACTTCACTACCTTCGCAAAGACTCTCGACTTTTGCTACGCAGATCAGGAACGGCTCGTGGCATGAATAGTGTATCCTAGCGGCGACGGGAAGATGGTTGCACCGCCACATCAAAGTAACGAGAGGATGAAAGAGCACGACGAGTTCAGTCCTCTGGTTTGAGCCGCTATATGTTCCCCTATCTTCCTAGGGTTGTGGATATCGAGATTTAGGGATCTGGAGGATTGATGATCATATATGTTAGATTCAGATTTCATCATACCCTTAGATTTGCATTTCGATTGGTGTTAGAAGTCGATAGGCTATAGACAATTCATAGGTGGTAGATTCAGTTAGTTTTCAGTTTGCATCGTTTGATGGATTGATAGGTTCTTGTATTTTTCTAGCTTCTGGAGGTGCTTGAAGGCACTAAAGCCGAGCTGCAGAAGGTGAAGAGAGACTTGCAAGAACAACAAGTCAGCAGTGTAATCAAATGATGCAGCAGGAGAATGCCCAGTTCAATGAAATGATATCGTTACGATAGGATAATATTGCCCAGATGGAAGAGCTGACCAAATGCAGGGAACGGTGTAATTAATTGCTACAACAGGAGAATACCCGGTTGAATGAAATGGCATTGTTACGGCAGGACAACATTGCACAGATGGAAGAGCTAACCAAATGCAGCGAACAGTGTAATCAATTGCTGCAACAGGAGAATACCCGAGTGAATGAAATGACATTGTTACGGCAGGACTACATTGCCCTGATGGAAGAGTTGACCAAATGCAGGGACCAGGTTAATCAATTATTACGGTAGGAGAATGACCAGCTAAAAGAGATTCACAAATGGACAAACCAGTGTAAGCAATTGTTAGCGGAGAAGAGCAATCGAACTCTGACTGAGATGCAGACAATAGATAAAACATGTATGGTGTTATTGCTACCTAGATGGTTCATAGGTGGTATCTACTTTGTGGTGATGAGTTGCTTGTATTTTGTTGTTTGCTACTTGCTGGTGGTGTGAACTTTGTGGTGATGAGTGCTATGAGATGTCATCTTATTATGCTAATTTGGTTTAATATATTTGAAATTGAGTCAAGCATACTCACCATTCTGAATTAATTTTGCTGATGTTTTGCTGGTCTGGTCTATTGATGTTTTGCTGGCAGGACCTTCCTGAGTAACTATCGCATAACTGCTTATTTCCTACTATGGTTCCAACTCATCATAAAATTTAATAGGGTCCCACAAGTCAGTCAGATAAAAAAACAGAGCAAAAATAAAAGGATACAATGTCAATAGCAGGGGTCGAACCCGCGACGTTTGATTCTGAAAAGGGTACACAAAACCATGGAGACATAATGCATTTTGTGTATATCTAAACAAAGTAGTAGATCTAATTTACTAAGTATGGCCAACGGCTATATCGCCAACTGCGTACACTGCAAGGGGCTCGGCAGCACGCTCATGTGGGTCGTTGTGGCAAATATCAAGCCTACAGGCATTGGTGCGCAGATCTACAACCCGCGGCGGGAATGGCACATCCTCGCATCGAAGGGAGAAGAATGAGCTTCGGTCAGGTCAGTTGCCTGTTTTGTGCCTCTGCTTTCCCCTTTCGTCAGAGGAATGTGATATTTGGAATCAGGGATTTTGGTTGAAGGACGATTATTGTTAGAAGTTGATTGATTTAGAAAGTGCAAAACTAAGAATTAATTTCAAGTTGCAATGAATTTTTTGTAGCATCCGTGTACTACAGCATCTTCTTCCATTGGTAGTTACTGCTCGGAGACATCTTCCTGCAATAGTAGCCATTGGCATCCTAAAGACAATTGCAAACACGGGTTGAGAGCTGTGGTGAAGTATGCTTGGACCTTTCTCAACCCTGGCCGCCGGTTTGGTGGCTGCCCAAAGGTAATGGCTAGTTGGCTACCTGCTTATGTGGTTCCTGTGGTTAACGACGATTGTTAATGAGGCGTTTAATTTGCAGGAAGAAAAAGAGCAATGCGAGTACTTCTGCTAGATTGATCCAGAATGGGATGAAAGGTCGTATGCTGCTATGGTGAAGCTCATGAAGAAGAAAGCGAAAGCTGAAGAGGATGCAAAGCAATGGGAGGAAGAATTGGGAAAAGCTAACTGTGAGCTTAGAGAGATTAGTAATGTGCTCAAGATAGTGCGACAAAAACTTCAGAAGGCTACCGCCGAGCTGAAGTCGATTGGTAATTATAGGCACAATGTCAAACTCGCGCATGTGCTGCTTGCTTTATTTGTTGTTGTCGCAGGAATTGCTGGATTCATGCTCGGCTAATTAGATGTATATGAACATTGTGTCGATCATGTATTCTACAAGTGTCAATTTGGTATTGTGAACATTGCATCGATCATGTATTCTGAACATTGTGCCTGATGCTTCTGAACATTGTACTGATGATGTATCGCCAAAATCCACCAAGAAATGTGCGGCAATTAGTATCCACCACATTGTACTGACCATTTAGTTCGACCTCTTCACATATCCAAGAACGTAATTTCTGTTAGGTTTGCTGACATCAGAATGAATTATTATTGTTATCCTGAAATCAACGGAGCAGCAGCGATGGTTATTTTGGTATTGTTATCCCAAATTCAACGGAGCAGCAGCGACGGTTGTTTTGGGTGGCGAAAGAGCAGTGAATTTACTGTAAATCCAGAGAAAGGAGCAGTGCATTTGTTGTAATGGGGCATCCCTCGACTTCTTCCGCCTGGCGTATAGAAAGCCTTTTGCAATTGCATCTCCTCCTCTCGAAAGGAAGATCCGTGAGATTACAGTGCCCTCTTCCTAGTCTCTATATCAATTTGAATGTGCATTTGACCTGGGACCCTGATGTTTGATCAAACTATTTTCAGGACGCCGGTAGGTCAGTAATCATGCCGTCGAGGCAGTTGCCGTTATTACTAGTGGCGCGCCCTACCGAGGTGAACATTGACATCACCGACCACCTCGCTGCGACCTCAGAGCGGGCCATGGACGACCTCCGCAGCCTATGGGCAACCTACCGGGATATGCGTCGCGTGTGCAAGAGCACGGCCGTTGTTCGGCACGTGGCGCTAGAGCGATTTGCTGTCGAGCTGCAGTGGAACGACCGCAAGGGCAACGACACCCTCCTTGATTGCTTGACCCGCATAAGAAACCCGGAGGCATGTTTCCTCTCCGGGATGGACATCCTGTTCGGGGAAAACTACTGCTCCCGGTCATCCATCACCAAGCTCGAGGAGCCCGTCCAGGCCGGGCACAATGTGGCGGCCTACATAGCCGCCATGGTCCTCTATAGGGCCAATGGTGGCGCTGGTGATGATGACACTGCGAGGCGGTACATTAGACAGGTCGAGGGTGAGGAAGAATCGATGGCCGCGACAGCGATGATGATGCAGAGCAACAAGGGTTGCCTGCGGTGCCGTGAGGCAACCTCAGAGGTTATCCTACGAGTGATGTGGCATTGACGGGCAATGCTGGCGCCGCCATTAGCGTGCTGCAATCATCAGAGCACAGGCAGCTTGTGCTTCAAGAGGAGCTGGAAAGAATGGTCACATTTTTGTAACGAGGAATGTAGAATTCAAGCCGAATATGATATGTTATTTAGCAAAGTAATTGGATATCTGCATCAAAAATTATTCTCCGGCCAGTTCATGTATCCTGAACCCAAACATCTGGTCCTGCCCGGGTTGTATTGCCTATCTAACCAAGTCTTGGAAACACAAGGAAAAATGCGGAAGGTTGAAACTCTGGGTCCTGCCCTAAGAAGGATGATATCATAGCTCACCTTGTCCAAATTTAAAACAAGCATCTTTTGCCATCAAATGACTAAACATATTTCTCCGGTCTACTCATGGTTCATAAACCAAAACATCCGACCTCCTTCCGTGCCCTTCTTGTATTGCCTATTTCATAGCAAATGCTTTGAAGGACCATAATGGCGACCAGAGAGGGAGGGGGGCAGTGAATGGGAGCCGATAAAAATTCTTCTCCGAAGAGACGAACTCGGCATATGGTCCCAAACGCAACTCCGAAGTCCTCAACACCTCACTAGCCAAATCCACGTAGCCACTGGAGTGCTACTGGACCTAGGAGCTAGCCAAACACCCAAAGCTAATCGACCACACAGCGGAAAACAACTCGAGCAGCAACCTGCTTGCACCGGTCAGGAGCAACCTGCTCAAAATCCTCCCAAATTTGTCCAGCAAACCTAGATGTCAATTCCAGGATGTGGAGCAACATAGAGAATCCTGAGATCTACCAGGCAAGCGAAAACACTCCAAAACTTGAGCACACCGAAAATTCTCCACAACCAAACTCGCTCCAGAAGCGCTCTGCGTACAAGCAGCACAACCAACAACAGCAAAGGAGTTTTTCACACTGGAAGCTCTACACCGGTCTGACCGATGCACACCACTGGTCTGACCGGTCTAGCTCAGGAAACTGCAGCTGCAAGAGCGCGATCTCCCAAGGGCCAAAACTGCATGAAACTGAGACAGCAGCAAACCAAGATCACAACCAACACTCCAGAGAAGAACTCCCCAAAAAACAGCCACAACAGGCCGCATCGGTCTGACCAGTGGAGGGCACTGGTCTGACCGGTCAAGCTTGGGCTGCTCGGGATGAACTCCACCCGTGAGTCAAGTCCCACCTTTTGATGCCTCAATCTCCCGATTCACTCCACGGATTAAAATAAAACTTTGGGGATAGGTGTTTCACCTCATGAACGAGTCATGCCTAAAAGATCGGCCCCAAAGATACACTAAATCAAGAGGAATCTTAGGATGAACACCAAGAACACCTTTTACCAGAACCGAAACAAAACCCCAAAATTGAGCACCCAAACTGTGACAGAACCGTCCAAATTAAATCCCATTTAACACACATAACCCATCCATTCGGTCATTATGCATTAAAGAGGAGTTAACTTGTCGATATCTGCCGGGTCAAGCCCGGTAAATCACTTACGACAAAGGATCGAAAGATTATACATCAAAACTCACACGAAGGCGAGTCCAGAGATAAACAAGTCTTAATTTATTACATCATGACCAACATAGGTTCATTATTACAAACCAAGTCTTTTGCATAAAGTAAATGGTTCAGAGTTCGAAACACAGCGGAAATAAACTACTAACGAGGTAGGTAACATCACTAGAGGCCATTAGTGATGCCACTAAGCACTGTCGTCCTCCCACTCAACTTCCCAACCGGGTGGGAGAGAACCAGGCCACAGAAACCCATCATCATACACATCATTACCTGAAAACATCAACAAAGCAAGGCTGAGTATACTAATACTCAGCAAGACTTAACCGTCGGGTGATGAGACCATCACCAACTCTCTAGACATGCAAAGCTGTATGGCTAGTGGGTTTCTTTTGCTGAAAAGCTACAAAGAGTATGTCCTTACTTTCAAGTTTTAGCTCAAGGTTCTAGTTGATTATCCATTACTAAGTAAGCAACTACTGCAAGCATAGTTGCGCAAATAATTAGGCATACAACAATATTACTTCTAAATTCCATCAGTAAGGGACATAGAGTGTATGGTTAAGCACTCTCGGATAACGGTGAGAGGCCGATGATCGATCGATTAATAACCTTGCAAGGTGGACCTAAACACACGGGAGAATGCATACCCCATCATACGACCACAGCCCCTACAGGGCGGGGTACGCACCAACCAGGCGGTTCCCAATCATCCTCGGTTCAGGATCAATGTCCACAGTCCCTGGTATAGTTCGTCAGGTCAGGGACTTACATCTTTTGCCGCCCGGAACCACACCTGCACCACTGCCTAGAACCTGGGGACTACTCCCGGGGTAGTGGTAGAGAGTTCCCTTACCAGATCAAAAATGTACTAGGCTTACCGGTCCCACTCCCGGCAAATGCTTAGTATGTTCAAACGCTTAACCACAGACCTACTGGCCGGAGCCGGTACCATGCTCTTACCACATGAGCGGGTAGGTTCAACAATCTTATGATTCCAATATAAGACACATATAGCTCGCCAGTGACGAACATCACTCGACTTCTACCGGGTCCTTAGAGCACGGCAACTAACGGCTTATCAACTAGTATTTGAACATAGGAACCTAGGATCATGCATCTAGGGTTTCAATACAACTCCTAAAACTTAAATGCACAAACATAACAAATATAGTTGCATAAGTTAAAAACATAGGTTATGCTCTGGGGCTTGCCTTCACTAGCACAGTCAGTAGGGAAGTCCTCCAAAGCTGAGTTCGGGTCTTGCTGCACCTCCACGGTGTTCACTTCTCCCTCAGCTGGTTCTCCTTTAGCGTCCAGCACCAGCTCGTAATTCCCGTCCGGAAGTTCTACACGATATGCATATGCATGACTTCAATTATTCAAGTTTAGGGAGTGAAGTGCTTCTGAAATTTCAGAGACAAAACATGGGTGTATTGTAGGCCACATTCACCTAGATAAGATTTTATTCAGCTTTTCTTTATACTAGAAAAGGTGGGTAAATAGGTGAAGGTTATTATTCTTATTTGATCGTGATTGTGTGCACATATAAGTTATTTAATTTATTTTACTTCACCAATGCAATGGTGCTGTATAGGGTGTATTTTGGTGAGACTTTATCATTTGAAGTTAATTTACACCAAGGGTATTATTGATTAATCTTTTTATTTCATTTACAAAGCCTGATTTACTTTAGAAATTATTTCTGGATGTTTCACACATCAATAAACCGAGATAAAATTCACACAAGCACAAAACATACTGATCAGGCTACTGACCAAAAACTACTTTAAACTAAGCTATAGATTGCACATGAAAAATCTATAAAGCACTAGCTAGCATAATTTAATATTTTTATACCGAGAGATATATATACAATCTAGGATCAGGATTTCACAGAGAGCAACATCATGACATAACTGGGCTACTCAAAAATTACCGGGGTCAGAAACATAGCATAACATGCTTGATCAAAATAACTCAATTTTAAGCTATAAATTAATTTGAACTATTTAAACATGTCAAAAGCTATCCACCTATTTATCATGGGTACATCTAGTCATACTCATGCTACTGCAAAAATATCAACCCTAGTTTCTGAAACAGAATTTAAATGCTAAACAGGAACATATATACTGCCATAAATCAAAATAAATTCATATCTGCAAAACTATAATAGATCTATGTGCCATTTTTCTACACAGGATCAAGAATGGCCATACTAGCAACATATCCAAAATTCACATGCAGCTCAGCTATAGATTTCAAATTATTTCAAATCTAGCCAAACTGATCATTTCAAAATTATTCAAAATCTACAAAGAAATTTACAAACTTCCTTTCTAGAAAAGTTGCTTCTGTTCACAAGGATCACAGAATAGTTGAGTTTGTATTTTTCTGATTTTTATTCGATTTGTTATGAATTTTCTAAGCCATTGGATTTTTGAACAAAACTTGAAGAATCTTTTTACACTTAGCCCCCTAGGCATTTGCACAAACGACCCTAATAAGAACTCATTCTTCACAGATCAGCGCTTGGCGGCGCAGGGGCTCGGTGGTGATGGCCGGCGGCGAGGTCGGGGCAGAGCAGCCACGGCGGCCGCAATGCCGGCGAACGTGCAGCTTCTCCGGCCAATGCGCGTGCTCGGGGAGCTTCACTGGGTCACAGGTGATGCGCAGGGGCCATGTGTGGTCAACGGGAAGGGGCAGGGGGTGGAGCTCATCGTGGGGACGACAATGGCGGGCGGCAGAGCAGGGGAAATCCCTCGCGAGCGCGCCGGGGCTTGGATTTTATGCACGGGCGCAGACACAGGGGTGGCACAAGCTGGCCAGGCTGCATGAACGCCAGCTCGTGGGCCAGCTGACCAGGGCATCACGGGCGCGGCCCCATGGCGGCACGGCGGAGCGGCGCATGCGCGGCTAGCCGGCGTAGGGTGCTCAAGTGCCTGGGCAAGCAGGGTTCGGTGACAGGGGGAAGAGGACAACGACGTGGTGACGTGGCTTGGACGGCCAGCTGCATAGGTGGGGTGTGTCTGCGTGGTGGCGCTTGCGGCGGCGCGTGTCGACGGCTTCCGCGGTGAGACGATGGCGTAGGCGACGCGAGGACGTGCCAGCGGTCCCTGGGACACCACATTGGACTAATCAGTCACGGGGTCAGGTGGGACCCACCAGCGCCGGCGTACGGGCGGGCGCACACGTGAGGGCGCAGACACCGGGGCGCGGCGCTCAGCGCGACGATGACACGATGACGCGCGCTCTGTCGCTCTAGTTCAAAACCAGTTCAGTTTAGGTAGGTTTGACCAGCTGAAACAATTGAAATTTGAATACAAGTTCAAAATCGACCAATGCAAGAGTTGTAGATGAGGTATAGCTCTAGAACTTTTGCAAAGGTTGACCGGTGATTGGATCAAACGATTGGGCAGAAATCTTGCTTGAAAACAGGACTTTTCTCGGCACCGGCAACATTGCCATCTACACTTCAAACCAGTTTTTGAAGCATTTCCACTCAAAATTTGAAATGCCACTAATTAGATGAAATGTGTCCCATCAAAATCTGAGCAACTTTTAGTTTGGCAGATTTTTGAGTATTTAAGAAAAATTTTGAGATCTATTTGAGACACCAAAACAAGGTCATAAGAGCATAGGGTTTTGACCCCCTTTGACTAGGTTTGACCATGGTGCTTAGGGTTTAGCTTTAGGAGTTGACCACAATTAGCAACTTGTAACTATAGTTAGCAACTTGTGATCATGATTAGCAACTTGAACATGTGATTAAGCACTTAAACATCAGGGATGTTACACAAACCCATGGATTTAGAGGGGGATCACAAGGAAAAGAACCACAAGGGGCTCATGGATACATCCCACACCAAATCCGCAAAGGGAAGGCCTCAAATCCACCAAGAGAAAATCGCCAAGAAAAGGCTCCAAAAATCCACAAAAAGGAAATCGGGAATCACCACCACAAGAACAAGAGGATCCACACCGAACCTTCTATACATCAAAGGAAAGATTCATACAAGGTCTAGCTTGCCTCCCTAGCATCCATCCCTCTCTCAAGATCTCTGATGAAGCTCTCAAGCTAGTCCTAGAGAAAATAGGAAACTAAAAAGAGAAATTGCCTAGAGCAAATGAAAACCCTAAAGCCCAAGTGATGGTTGTCACAACCCTTCCACTCAATTTATATATGAGGTCCTCTGGTGGGGGTAAATGACTAGAATACCCTCTAGGCGATACAACCCCTCGAAGGGCATATTTGTAAACTTGACAGCCTTTCCATTGAACGGAAAACTAGCAACCGCACCTTGCGTAGCCTCGACACCAAGCCTGCGATACCGACGCGTGTCCTTCACTTTGCACCCGATGCTCCTCGGCCTCCACCGGTCAGGCCGGTGCTGCCCACCGGTCAGACCGATGGCATCAATCAGACCAATCTGGTGCACCGGTCAGATCGGGTCGCGCAGAGCTGAGCCGCCGACCACTCAGACTTGGCTTTGTGGCTCAACCAAGGAACCCAGTGGGTTTCTGGTGAACCACTGCAAAACCCCGCGTGCTTGGTGCAGCCTCCATGCCGAGATCCTCGACTTGGCCGCCAAGTCCACTCCGGCTTGATGTTGGCTTTTGGATCAACCAATGAACCCGCTATCATCTGACTTCGACTTGCTCTTATCGCACCATGCGACTCGCACTTGATCCCGTCTGGCCACCAGGTCCATCGAACCAAGCCTACTTGTCCCTCCAGTCCTACGGAGGCCCCGCAAGGCTAAGACCTTTCACGCTTGTTCTTCACTTGCACGAACACACATCAAGCCGCAGCCTACATCCAAAAGATAGAGCACAGCGTCAGTACACACAACGTTGTCAATCACTCATTACTAGAGAGTGGCCAACCACTAGCCATCGGACACTCTGTTCCTCATGCTTTAGTCCGGTCTGATAATGTTTCGATCTCATCATGTTCAAGTGAATTAAGTTTGCTCCAAGTTCAACGAGATTGCAAATTACGCACCTAGGCCATTTGACTGACAGGATCCCCGATGCGACCCTACACCTTTCCCTTGGCAAATGAGATCTATTAATATATACAGGAAAACAGTTTTGCATCTCCTCCTCAACACAAGAAAACCCCATCGGCATCTCCTCCTCTCGGCTCAAGAAGACCCCATCGGCATCGCCTCCTATCGGCGCAAGTACCGTCTTCCCCTCTCCCAAATCAATCGATTTCTTTGTTCTTTCGAGCTTTTCTACCTCTTTGAGCAAACTAATTTCCCCCCAATGGCCAGCGACAATCAACGTGTGCGTCCTGTGGAGCTCACTCTCTTACCATCCACGTCGGTTAAAGCTCCGGCGGGGCGGAGTTGTGGCGACTGCGGCAGAACAAAAATGCCTCAATGGAGCGCCGGCCTGATGGGGCCCGGCACGCTCTGCGCCAACGGTGGCAGTCGTCATTGGCATGTTGGGGAGCAGTGGGGCAGGTGTCATTCTCACCGGAGCCATAAAGCTGGCGTGCAGGGGGTGGAGTGCCCGAGAGGCCGGGCCGGTGGCATGTGGTAGTCGTGGCCCTCGACTCCACCATTGATGTCAAGTACACCCGCCGTGTCGACTGACCCGGAGAGATTAGGCACATGGCCGTTCCTGTCCTTGCTCGACAGGCCGGTGATGTTTCCAGCCGCTCGGCCATTCATGTCAAGTGCGCCCGCCACACCGACTGTCCCGGAGAGCTCAGGGGCACGGCCATTCCCATCCCTGCTCCACAGGCCGGCGGCGTTACCAGCCGCTCAGCCATTGATGTCAAGTGCGCCCGCCGCGTTGAATGTCCCAGAGAGCTTAGGCGCACGGCTGTTCCCGTCCCTACTTGACAGGCCGGCGACGTTGCCAACCGCTCGGCCATTGATGTCAAGTGCGCCCGCCGCGCCGACTGTCCCGAAGAGCTCAGGGACACGGCCGTTCCCGTCCCTGCACCACAAGCCAGTGGCGTTACTAGCCATGCGGCCATTGATGTCAAGTGCGCCCACCGCACCGACTGTCCCGGAGAGCTCAGGGGCACGACCGTTCCCGTCCCTGGTCGAAAGGCCGGCGGCGTTGCCAGCCGCTTATCCACTGATCTTGGAGCCATTCCAGCTCGACGGCGAGGCGGCGCCTTTGATCCTCGACGAACCAGACTGGATGAAAAGCTAATTGCCAACAATAACAAGTGTCACTTTGTTATAGTGCTAATTAGTAGTTTTTAATTAAGTTTGGTCCCTCCATATTTGATTATGCTGATTATAAGATCAGAGAACTCTGTTTCCTCCTACGAAGTACTTTGGATGGATGTTTGTTCGAAAAATGTGAACCTATTTTGCCAACAAATCAACAAATAATATAGTCCAGTCTTGTCTTGTCACTTTTTCTTATCAGTAACTTCCGCCCGTTGCAATCCTCGTGCCACAACTTCCCATGGAAGGTGGTTGTCATCATCAAGAGATCACAGACGTGTTGGTCATACGGCACGGGGACCCACACATCAGCCCCTCAACGGTAGAAGATGAATGGAAGCCACTCAAGAGGCGCTCGTTGCTTACCTTCTCACTGAAGCAGCACAACTTCCCAGGCAAGGCGAGTAACTCCACATAAATCACCATTCTTACCACCACCATCGGCGTCCTCACCAGCTCCGAACCACTCCACCACTTCCCAAACACTCGCGCCTCACTCCTACTACCCGACTGACACAATGAAACAATCAGCCTCCCCGTCGCGCCGGCTCTCACAGTCGCGCATCAACCGATCCTCTGGCACCACATCCTCTTTGCGTGCACGTGACTGAGTGCCGCTGCACGACGGCCACCACTTCGCACGTGGTGGCTCGCCGGCAGATTCCTAGCCTCCTCCACTGTCACTACCGCCACCCTCCGACGCCGCCAACGTCGACCCGTCGTCCATTGCCAGTGGTTTGCTAGGAGCAGGTGGTGGCTCGCCGGTGGATATCCAGCCTCCTTCACCGTTGCCGCCTCAGAAAGTTATGTTTACGATTACCCTTCCAGCTGGTGAGTTTGACTCCGACTCCAACTCTGACTCCGACTCCCAAATTGACACAGACTCGTCTGAGGACTATCGCCACGGCTACATCCCTCTAGTCCCCTGGGGTGATGATTTGCGCATCTTCCTACGCACCAATGACACGTATGGGTGCCCTGTCTGCCCCAACCGTATGCACTGGTGGGGCAACCTGAATGAAGTCAAGGACCATGTCCTTGGGATGGCTAGGTCTGTGCGCTAGAGGTAGGACTACAAGAAGAAGTGGAGCCACCACCGCGTCGTGGCTAGGAACGAGGGATGGATGTAGATGGAGTGAGCGAGTTGCACCGGTGGAAGATCTCTGCTGTTATGTTATCTGTGATGTTAATTCGTACATTTAGATTTCGTTGGAACTTTGTCATATCTATGTGAACATTGTGATGTTATGTTATCTGTGATGTTAATTAGCATTGTTAGATTTCGTTGGAACCTTGTGTTATGTAGGTGGACTCTGTTTCCTACTGTAGGTGGATGTTCGTTCGAATAATGCGGTCGTATTTTCCTAACAAATCAACAAACCATTTAGTCTCGTCCGATCACTTTTGCAAATCAGTAAGATGCGACCGTTGTCATCCTATTTTGCCCACCAATCAACAAACAGTTTAGTCTGGTCTGGTCACTTTTTCTTATCAATCCGGTCCGGCAATAGCCTTCCTCGACAGGCCGATGCACCCATTGCCTAATTTCCCAGGGAAGCTTGCCACATCGTCCCATGGAAGGTGGTTGCCATCATCAAGAGGTTAGTGACGTGTGGGTATACCCAGATGATACCCACACGTCAGCCACTTAATGTTTGAAGATGAATGGCAGCCACTCGATCTAGAGGCCCGTTGCTTAGCTTGTCACGTAAGCTTGCACAACTTCTCATCGAAGCTGGCCATTGTATTCCTACCACCATCGGCGTCCTAGCTAGTTCTGAACCACTCTACCCATAGTTCTCTTCCCAAACACTCCCGTTTCATTCCTACTACCCGTCCGACGTAATGAAGCAATCAGTCTCCCCCAGACACAGAGAGCTCAGGCGCATGGCCGTACCCATCCCTGATCGTCGGTCTGGCGGTGTTGCCAGCCTCTCGGCCACTGCCTCCTCAAGAGCGGAATCCGGGCCTGGCTGTCACCACGTGGCCTCCACTTCATCTGCGTCGAGTGGCTAGGGCGTCAATTTGACGGCACAGAGCCGTCCTGCTGCGACGCCGCCAACGTCGACCCGCTGATGCCCGGAGTCGCTTGTAGGTCGCCAACAGATTCCCAGCCTCCTCCACCACTTGCAGAGTTGGACTCCGACTCCGACTCCAACTCTGACACCCAAACTGACACAAACCATCTGAAGACTGTTACTCTGCGCGTCTTCCGGCGCAGTACCAACACCTATGGGTGCCCTGTCTGCCCCAACCGTATGCATCGGTGGAGGAACCTGAATGAGATCAAGGACCACGTCCTTGGGATGGCCAGGTCTGAGGCCCTGTGTCACACCCTGAAATTTCCAATTTCAGGATGTGAATAGGAAGAATAATTAAAACAATGATTTCTCTCAATTTTAAAATTTGTCCAACATTTATTTTCTTTACAGGAAATATAGTATAGGAAAAACCTTTGTTTGGTTATCCAAATTAAATAAAATGTTTATGCGAGTGTTGCATTCATGCCGATGCATCTGGTGTTTCATGAGTGCAAAAGCTTTTCAAAATGCGCTTAGGTGCTAACCAAACCCTCCCGAGAATTTTCCAGATTTTCTAGAGTTTATTCTCATTTTCTCTGAGCATTTTCTATTTATTAGAAGGCTCTAAATTCTTTCTCATGAGCTCTGAATATTTTATTTGGGTTGTTCGTGCTCCAATCCAGCTCTGGGAATTTTCCTGGAATTTTTGGGATTTTCTGAGTATTTTTCGTGCTTTTTTCATAAGTCAAATCTTAATTTGCTTAATATTTAATTAAATTTTATAATTAAAAGTTGAATAGGCTTGAACACTGGTTTTATGAATAAATGTTAATTTGATTAATGCCAATGCTATAATGTTTTTAATAATAACATGATCTACTCGAATTACAAAGTTTCGTTTAGATTGTTCATATAGTTTAGTTTTCTAAATTAAATGTTTAATTGGTATAATTCATATATGAATCCTTATAAATAAAACTTGACTAGTTCTTTACACCGGTTTTGTAAATAAAATTTAATGTTGCATTAATTCCAACTTAAGGTATTTTCTTTATGAAATATCCTTTACATGTTTTTGCTAATTAAAATAAATCTAGCTCATAGCTTGATCTCTCACATATGCAAACCAATCAGTAGTCGTTCTTTTTCAATGCTCTCTGTCTCAGTGTGCCTTTATCATAGAGCTAATCTTTTTTCAAGTTCCAGATCTCTTGATCCTAGTTCTTGCTCAAACCTAGTGCCCTATCTAAAGCTAACCAAGCCTTTCCTTATCTCAGCACGGTCTGTGTGCTTCAGTGATCCATAGCATCGAGCCTATCTTTTAGCACGTTCTTTTAAAGCTTTTCTTTTGATTGGTGCATTGTTCTTAGCTTGTTTGTATGTTTGCTTTGTATGTTTGTGCCCAATGATTGATGCGAGTAGAATGAACGTGGTTCGAGAGCTTTGAAGAGCTTGAAGTTGAAGGATTTTGAGCAACAACATTACACTGGTTAAAGGCAAGTGTGTCCTTGTTCTTTTGTCCCAATAATGTGTTTAATCACTCATTGCATATGCTTGCATTAATATTGATGGGTCCTATTAAGGTTCATCCTAGTCTTTATTACCTTTATTCCTTGTCAACCTGGGTAAACCTTTCTGTTGGGTAGCACTGCTTAGTTGCTCTACTTTGGGTTATGGTGGTTCTAATGAACAACAATAATGATGAATATGCTCTCTTCTATGCTATATATCTCTTGTTAATACAAGATCACAATGTTTAATCGAAACATGGAGCGACCACCCAGGAAAACAGTGCAACCACAGGACATATGGTTCTGTCTTGGCTAATTAATTAGGGACTCTAGTGTTGGGGTGACCTTACCTGATAAGGGCAAGGGGAAGCGCCAGTGGGGTATAGACTCGCTCTAGTGGGGAGTGTGCTTTGCTAAGACACAGTCCTACTAGGGGACTCTATACTCTGCAACGACTTGGAATCTTCGTGGGTTGCTTCACACTGGGGAAACTTTGTAAAGGCCTCGTAGTGAAACCCATGCCACTCACCTCGGAAGTGTTTAAGGGAGTAATTAATCCGGGCATATATGGGGGACACGGCTTGTGGTGAAAGTGTACAACCTCTGCAGAGTTAAAACTAATCGATTAGCGTGCTCATGGTCAAGAGCGGCCTGGACCCTCACATGATAATTGAACATGAAGATGGACTTAAATCGTGGTTTCTGGTTATGTTAGCCATATGCTTATGGCGTATCTCTATATGCTAATTGTAGGTTGGTATATACCTATACTTTACTAGTAATCAGGTGCTGATAAAATTTGACCAACTAAAAGTGCTTAATGCAGTCAACCTGTCAGCCTTTCCTTGATAAGCCTTTGCATTCATACTTTCCCCACACTTGCTGAGTACGACAAGTGCTCATCCTTGCTATAAACAATGTTGTTCAGAAAGAGGAAGCTGCTATGAAGTTGTTGTGAAGATGTTGCTGGTGCTAGGCGTATGCAACCCCCAGTCGTTTGCCTGTGTTGTTTGGAGCCTTCGTTTCCAGGATAAAGCGTAAATCTCTGATAATCTTTGTTTTTCTTACGTGATATTGTTTCTGTTATTCACTTATGTCAACTATATGCATGGAACTTGATCCTGGCATGCATATAGATCTGCACTTGGTTTTCTTTGGAAAAACAGGTCTGACACCCTGAGGGAGGACAACATGAAGAAGTGGAGCCGCCACCGCGTCCTGTCCAGAAACGAGGGATGGATGTAGATGGAGTGAGCGAGCTGCGCCAGTGGAACATCAATGCCGTTATGTTAATTAGTACCTTTAGATTTTGTGGGAACATTGTCTTATGTATGTGAACATTGTGATGTTAATTAGTAACTTTACATTTCCATGAAGCATGGTCTTATGTTTGTGCGGCCTGTTCGTGTTTCGTAGACAAGAACATCCGCCCCAATTGGACCTACGTGATTGCGATTTTGGTTGTCCTTTGTTTGTTGATCAATCCCCTTATTTCTGCTCTATTTCCCTAACTATCTCTCTTCCTTGTCTCCTTATAAATGTTATCCTATTTTAGATCTCTCTCAGAAACTATGAAATCCTAGATCACCTTTGCCCAAAATCAAAACAAGCATCTTTTACAGGACCGGAAATATTTGTCCTTTCTGTATATTTTTCCTAGACCAAAATATCCGGTCGTGCCTATAGAATTGCATGATCTCATTTGGTTGTTTCCTAGCGTGCCACATGACCAAGGAAAAAAACTGTGGATGAAACACTGGGTCTACTTGGTTGTCTTGTTCCCATGTAGTGTACGCTAGGCAGAGTAGCTATGGTTTTTGTAATAACCCAGAATTTGCAAGGTGTGATTTTCAGAAAAAATTTAAATTTTTTTATTATTTGTTGAGTGCTACCAAATTTTAAACCAATTTGCTAGCCACTCCCCTAAACTCTATAAATCAAACCAAATATAAAAAATATAGATTCAAATTATGGTATAAATATGTGAGTTGGATTTTTTTTGGATTTCATTTGGATTTATTTGAGTGTGTTTTGAATTTGAAATAATTCAAATTCAAATAGTAAAGTTAAATATAAATTCAAAACCTATTTTAAAATCCTAACCTCTAACTTGGCCCTGCTAACACACGAAGAAGTCTGCCGGTGCCCGTTCGACCATTGGCCCGTGACCAACCATGCACCCCCACCTTCTACGCAGCCCAGCAGGCTCCCGCTTAGCAGCCCACAACCGCGGCCCGACGCTTGGGTCGCTGACCGTGGACCTGCTTGGGTCGTCGTCTCCCCCTGAAGGACTGAATAGGCGACCAGAGAGGAGGGGAGTGAATGGGAGTCGATAAAAATTATTCCCGAAGGATGAACTCGGCCTATACCCGATTGCCACTCCGATCACTCGCACACACCAAATAAGCTCTAGACTAGGCGCACACAAGCCTACAAGTCCTAGAGACAAGCCTTGAATCAAAGCGTGGAAGCACAAGACAAGAATCAAAGCACTTAGCCAAATCTGCGAAGGCTAGGCGCGGACTGTCCGTGCAGTACGGGCGGACCGTCTGTAGCACCTGGGCGGACTGTCCGGACCCCCTACGCAGACTGTCCGAAAACTCGAACAGAACCTCCAGGGACGCACCGAGAAAATTCGGACTGTCCATCTTAGCCACGCGGACCGTCCGCTAGTGTCGCGGACTGTCCGGGTAGGCCTCGCGGACCGTCCGTCACTGACCGGCGGACTGTCCACAAAACCGCCTGCAACAAAAACCTAGGGGCGAAACGGATCAAAACACGAACGTGCACGAACACGCGACGAACTGCGACGAACACATGCCATGCGGACTGTCCGCCACAGCCCCGCGGACTGTCCGCGCCTCATGAACATAGCAGAAATAGCACGCGCACGGGAGGAACCACTCAAGAAGTCATCACCGGATCTCCCAAACGGCTTGAGCTCTTGAGACAAGATTTGGGGGAGATGAGAAGCATCATTAGGTGAAGCTAAGCCCCAAAGATCTCGACCTCTAACTCCCTAAATCACCGGGAATCGCGGATCACATGAACCACCACCAAGAACTTGAGCTCCAACCAAAACTCGTGAATCGAAGGGATTTCCCGGCGTTTGAGGGGTCAAGATCACACACAAAGATGGGCAAGGCATCCACCCATGATCCCCTCAAAGAAATCCGAGAGAAAACGCCCTCAAATCAACGAATCGAGCAAAGAATGAAACACCCCAAAAATAGCCCCGAAAATGACACAAAAATCACAAAGAGCTAGGAGATCACCGCAACGCCGAATGCTTCCATACATCCAGAGGCCAAAGTCTCTACAAGAATCTAGCCTAAGGAATAGCAGAGAAAAAGAAGCAGTCTAGAGCGATCTACCGGGCGAAGAAACCCTAGAGTCCAAGAGAGAGAGATGCCATCTACCTCTCCGATATTTATACGAAGTCCACAGGAGGAGGCAAATGACCACGCTACCCCTACAACTGAAATAGAAGTTACACACCCCTCAGGGGCTATATGGTCAAGTCTTCGTCGAGCGGACACGCTTCCACCGCGGACTTGCTTAGCCTCGACGCAAGCCCCGCGATCACGCCATGTGTCCCCCGCCTCGAAGCATCCCGACGCTCCTGGATCCCCATCTCTGTCGCATCGGGCCTCCGGACTTGGTTTTGCGGCCCAATCCAAGAAACCGTCCACCGATGGTTTTGTGGGCAAACCACCAAACCCCGTGTGCAAGCTTCGGCCTCGATCCGCTACCTTGCACCGGCCCATGTCCCTAACTTCAACTTGCTAGTCTTGCACCGCACGGCTCGCACTTGACCCCATCAGCCACCGGGTCCATTGAACCAAGCCTACTTGCCTCTCCATCACCCGGAGGTCACCACGGCTAAGGCCTTTCGCGCTTGCTCTTCACCTGCACCAACACGAGTCAAGCCGCAACTTGTACTTGCATACTTAGCCAAGCATCAGTCCACACAACGTTGTCAATCACTCATCACTATGGAGCGACCCTACACTGGTCCTTGGACACACCTGGTCCTCAATCTCCCCCTTGATGAGTGCATTGACAACACCCATAGTAACCAACACAAAGAAGAAGGAAAAGAAAACAACCACGGACCCAAACCTCCAAGCAAGTGATCCAATGCCAAAGAACGAGCGAAAACCACAATCACTTGCCAGACCAAGTCTCGGCCCCCTAAGGCAAGGGCAACGTCTCAACACAGCTGAGACAAACAAAGCTCACAAAAGACCACACCACAAAGCACAAAACTCAGGGAAAACAAAAGGAGCTCCCCCTGCACATATGCAAACCCCCCCTGAGCAAATGCAACCTCTTTTCTCAAATTTTCTCCCCACATGCAAAATCTCACAATTTTTTCACAAATGCATACAACTTATCCCCCTTGTTGACAATGCATGAATCAAGATATCATGAAGGTCTCCCCCTTGTTTTCATGAAAAATGCATGTCAAAGCATATACAATCTACCAAGCTTCTCAGATATACAAAGAGCATAACAAAATGCTACAAATGAGACATAGAGCAAGCAAACTAGATATTGTGTAGTTAGCGCATTGCCATCAAGAAGGTAGAGACATATAAGAATGTGACATTGCCAAAAGCAATTTTCACAAAGAAACATTCATCTCATGAGCAAAGCCCTATTCATGGCAATTTGAGCAAAAATAAACTAGATCATCCAAAGCTCATACAAGATCACAAGAGATCACAAGTTCTCATCACAAGATCATAGCAAATGCCCATAAGCTACTAAATGTCATGTCAAAGCCACCGAGCCACGTGTCCACTTCTTAAAATGAGACTTCTCATGGTATACAACATGCAACAGTTTAGCACCCAAGATATATACATCAAAGCATAAAGATATGATTAAGAGCTCATTTTTCAAGCATAAGGCAAATCATACACCAAATTCTTTCAAATTTAAGCATGGTACATGAAATGCCTTTGCGGCAAAAAGAAGCTTATGCTCCTCCACAAGTGAACATATGGGCTAAACATTTACCATGACAAATGGGTCTTTGACCCCAAGCAAAGAGAGCATGATACTCAAGCACAAACTAAGCATGATATAGGCATTTGAGCACAAATTGAGCATGAAACGGTATCTACTCATGAGTGAAGCATTTTTAGCATTTTTAACAAAAAGGAAGCTATCTCATCATGAATATATGACAATACCATCAAGAGCATAGCATTCACATCACTATTCCCAAAGCATACCCATATCTCACATATAGCACATCATAGTGATCAAAGTATATAAGAGAAGATCATCCTACCACAAATGATCCAAAGATGGCTATCCTACCAGGTTTTGTACAGAAAGTAAAATGCATGCATGGAATGCAACAAATGATACATATATCACATATATACATGAGAAGCTCCAAGACCTAGCTAGAAAGGAAAGCACACTCCATGTTCACCTCGCAAGCGTGTGAAGGTAACTTGGTCAAGTGGTTTAGTGAATATGTTGGCTAGCTGATCTTGGGTAGGTACATAGGATAAGGAAATGTTCCCTTTCTCAACATTGTCCCTTAAGAAGTGGTATCTCACATCGATGTGTTTGGTTTTGGAGTGAAGGACTGGGTTTTTAGCTACACTTATGGCACTAGTGCTGTCAAAAAAGAGTACCCGTGAAGTCTAAGTGTGGACTAACAACTGGCTGCAGCAACAAACTCGGCTTCTGTAGTGGACTCGGCTACACTAGATTGCTTGCGATACGACCAAGAGACCAAAGAAGAACCAAGAAACTGACAACACCCAGAGGTAGACTTGCGGTCCAATCGGCACCCAGCAAAATCAACATCGGAGTACCCGTGAAGTCTGAGTGTCGAGGAGGCAGAATACCAAAGACCAAACTCAGGAGTGTAGTTCAAGTACCTGAAAATCCGCTTGACGGCCTGCCGATGTGAAGTCCTCGGTGAAGCCTGAAAATGAGCGCACAGACACACACTGAACTGTATGTCTGGCCTCGTCATTGTCAATTAGAGGAGGGAGCCGATCCTGCTCCGGTAATCCTTCTGGTCCACGGGTTCACCATCTTCATCCGCGTCCAAAGCCGTAGTGGTACCCATCGGTGTAGTCGGTGGCTTGGAGTCATTCATGCCAAACTTCTTCAGCATGTCCCTAGTGTACTTGCACTGATGTAGAAACGTCCCGTCCTTGCACTGCTTGATCTGGAGTCCTGAGAAAAACTGTAGCTCGCCCATCATAGACATCTCAAATTCCTTGCTCATGTCATCTGCAAATCTGGCAACAAGATCATGAGAAGAGCCACCAAAGATTATGTCATCCACATAAATCTGAACAATCAACAGGTCATTTCCATGCTTAAGGAGAAACAGGGTCTTATCAACTGTGCCCATCACAAACCCCTTTCTCTGCAAAAAGCCTCTCAACCTGCCATACCAAGCCCTCGGTGCCTGTTTCAACCCATAAAGTGCTCTCTGGAGTTTGTATACAGGGTGTGGGTATTTCTCGCTCTCAAACCCTGAGGGTTGCGTCACATACACTTTTTCCTCTATCACCCCATTCAAGAAAGCACTCTTTATGTCCATTTGGTACAACTTGAACCCTTTAGCCACGACAAAGGCTAGAAGGATCCTAAATGCCTCCAAACGGGCCACAGGAGCAAATGTCTCCTCATAGTCTATACCCTCTTTCTGGTTGAACCACTGAGCCACCAACCTCGACTTGTTTCTCACAACCATCCCATTCTCACCTTCCTTGTTCTTCCACACCCATTTGGTACCTATGGGACAACAATTTGGTGGTGGATCGACTAACACCCAAACTTGGTTTCTCTCAAAGTTTTCCAACTCCTCATGCATGGAATTCACCTAATTCTCGTCAGACAAAGCGTGTCGAATATCTTTGGGCTCAAACGAAGTGACAAATGCATAGTGAGCAAAATGAGAAGTGTTCCTTGACCTCGACCGTGTAGTGCATTCATGAAGGTCAACTACGATCGTCGTCGGTGGGTGATCCACCTGTACACGCCGAGGAGCCTCTCACCTGGACACAATCTCCTCCTCAGCATCAACCTCCACTCGAACAGCCTCAGTCATAGTGGGTGTGGGGGATGGACCATTTTCGATCGTCGTCGTCGTAGTGGAAGTAGCGTGTACACGATCAGCCACTGGAGCATCACCACCATCATCGTCATCATCTCCATCTCCATCCTTCTCATCCTCAAAGATCCTTGCTCCAATCTCCTCGTCACCTGCACACTCAAAAGCAGAAGAGCTACATGGCTGTGTCTCGTCGAAGGTTACCTCGCAAGTCTCCATGATTCGGTTAGTGTCAAGGTTAAGCACACGATATGCTCTAGAGTGAATAGCATAACTGAGAAAGATACCATCTGAACATCTAGACTCAAACTTATCCAACTTGCCCTTCTTTAGAACAAAACACTTGCAACTAAAAGCTCCAAAGTGACTCACCTTGGGTTGTCGCCCATGCATCAGCTCAAAACAGGTCTTCTTCCTGAAAGCACAAAGGAAGATGCGATTCGAGACATAGCAAGCGATATTGACCGCCTCTGCCCAGAAGCGCCTAGGAGTCCTATGCTCATCGAGCATCGTCCTGGCCATCTCACAAAGGGTCTGGTTCTTCCTCTCCACTTGCCATTCTCGCAACCGACGTATGGAGAGGAGTACTGATGATCAAGACCAAGATCACTACAAAAGGCATCAAAATGAGAGTTCTTGAATTCCGTGCCATTGTCACTGCGTATAGCTCGAATGGCATCACCATGTCTCTCATTTTTCAACTTCAAGATCAAGTCCCGAACAAAGCCAAATGTCTCGCTCTTATCCTCCAAAAAGAAAACCCAAGAGTACCTCGAGAAATCATCAACAACAACCAACACATACCACTTCCCACCCGCAGAGCGAACACGAGCTGGCCCAACAAAATCCATGTGCAACAGCTCACAAGGTCGCTCGGTCATGACCGCAGTCAGAGGGGCGTGAGAAGCAGCAACCATCTTTCCTTGCCAACAAGAAGCACAAACCAAATCCTTCTCGAATTTCAACTTAGGTAATCCTCGGAAAAGATCAAGACCACTCAAGCGGGAAAGCAACTCAAAGCTCAAGTGTCCCAACCTCCTATGCCATTTCCAAAGCTCGGCCGAAACGTCAGCAACAAAGCACCGAGGAGGACCAACAGACTGGGAAAAATCGGCATGACAGATTTGACCCTCGGGGACGATCGTATAGACAAGATCGCCTCGAGAATCAAGCACACGAGAAGCGCCCAACTTAAAACGAACTTCAAAACCTTCGTCAAGCAACTGGGATACTGACAACAAGTTAAAACCAAGTGACTTGACCAAGGCCACACTCTTCAGGGTCACCTTGCTACTCACCTTCACCATACCTTCAGCAAGCACTCGTCCTCTCCCATTGTCCACGAAAGTGATGTACTCCTTTGTACTCACCGGGGTGAGGCTGGAGAACCACCCACGATCTTCAGTCATGTGACGTGAACAACCGAAGCCGATCAACCAAAAGTCCTCCAAGCCTCCCACCTGTAATAAAAAATGAGGACGAGAATGAGCAAGCGAGTCAAACCAGTGTCGAGCCATTTGCTCAAAAGAAGAGTTAGCAAAATTCATCCTATCAAAACCTCTAGGAGGAGCCCTCTCACGCCTACCACCGAAGAACCTGCCACGTCTCACTGGAGGAGTACGCGAACCACGAGTGGGAAAACGTGGCCCATAGTCCATCTAAGACCCAAAGCTTCGATCGTGCCTCCTAAACTCGTAATGGTCACGAGCAGGAGCACGTCCAACCAACTCACCACGCCTAAACCCAACACGCCTATCTCTCTGAGGAAAACCACCTCCACCTCCACGAGTGGGAACTGTACGCACAAACACCTCACCCCTAGGTAGAGGCCCTCTACAAGGCTCAGGCACACCATGACAAGGGTGGTACCTGTCCTTGTATGCCATCTCCCTAGCAAACCTCTCATCTCTCTTCCTCCTGAAACAGAACTCATCCTTATGCCCATCCCTCCCACAATACACACAATGGAAGCGGATCGGCTGTGGCATAGGCTGTGGCTTTTCTGTGGGCTTCTCAACAGCTTTCTCTCCTGACTTCCCACCAAAGACACTCCCTGGGTGCTCACAAACATGATGGGTTTCTAGTAGTTTTCTGACTTGTGGGGGAACATTGGTGGATCTGGGGTTGTATCAAGCTTGTTTCTCAACTCATCATTCTCATCCTGCAAACGGTCAACATAGTGTGCAAGTTCCATGTTTTTCAAAGCATGCATTTCACTATTAGAGCATGATGTAGGAATGGGAGCTTTTGTCGACCGGGCATCCCTGGACCTACCAACACATTGTAGGCCATACCCGGGAGATGAGTTCCTGTACACCTGGACTACTCGATTAGTGGGCCACAGTGCTAGTACCATGGACCACAAGGCAAGACAAGACGGACAAGGACTTGTACTAAGACTAGGATACCTTTCCATACCCTGTATAGACTACTCCGGGTCCTACTCGAATAGTACCCTTGTACCAATCCGACTTGTAACCCTTCCTCCCGTGCATATAAGGCGAGGCAGGGACCCCTCTGAAAACATAGGCAATCAATACAGAGCCACGCAGCATACAGGACGTAGGGTATTACGCACATTGCGGCCCGAACCTGTCTAATTGTGTGCCCCGTGTCTCACCATTATGTTCCTTATCTCGGCGAGCCCCACCGCACAATCTACTACTTCGGGTACCCTGTCGTAGGCTCGGTGTCCATAACACTTACAGCTGGCGCGCCAGGTAGGGGATCTCGTCGTTGATCCACTGGCGAACTCGATGGCTCTCGTCATCATCAAGCCGACCGTCGCTTTCCAGCAAGGCGTCACCTTCGTCTTCGGATCTTGGGTTTGTGTTGCTGATGGTGCCGGATCGTTCCTGTGTTTCTTAGCGCCAACTCCGGAGTCAATGCTTAAGTCCTAGACGCTTACGCAAGCTTCGATGGAAGAATTCGTCGAAAATTTCAGCGAAATTTTGATCTCTGACCCGCTCAGAGAACTCGAGTCGGAGTCCGAGTACAACTCGACTTCGTCTCCTATTCAGCTTGAGTTGCTCCCTTCAGCTTCACAGCTTGCACTCAGCCTGGATAGCATCCCAGCACCACCTCTCTTCGGTCATCGCCATGTCAATGCCGTTTACCAAGCCGCATTGAAGCGCCTCATGTGCCCTGGCCCGAAGATCGTGCTCGAGTACTCTTCGGATTCAGATGTCAACCTCGACTACTATTCGAATTCATCTGAGTTCGAGTTCGACTACAGTTCGGATTCTGCTGAAGTACAACAACTGTCTGGCCCTGCTCAAGGACTGGTGATCACATCGACACCTGAGGGTAGATTCGTCTACTGGCCTGAGCATGTACCTGTTGATGTCACACTGGATGATCAGGAGCGCTTTATCACTTGTCTTGACAACTTGCCCTTCCAAGAAGGTGCTAAGCTTGTTGATTGTGATACTGATACTGAGCTCATTCAGAGTACGGGTACTTATTCATCACATCGAGAAGTGTTCGTCGTTGATGCAACTACTCTGCAAGGGCATCGTGCCAATTATCACTTTCCGGATGATGTATCTGATGATGAACTCTCTGCCAATGCTCCTGCCGATGAAACCGCAGAGGCCAAGACTGCACGTCACCAACGCAATGCTGATCGTGCAACCCTTCGTCGGGAACTCACGGAAGCTCTACCTACCCATAATCTTCAAGAAGCTCTAGAGGCGGTTGCTACTCATGAATATCACACTCCAGAGGAAGCTATCAACGCGATCAATCTACTCGGTCGCTCTATGCCTCGTGACAGGGCGGCTGCTGAAGTCGCAAAACTGGCTGAGCTAGCTTACACTATGCTACGCCAAAATACCAGTGCTCCTAGTCACCATGGCAGCAGTGGCGGTGCTCATCGTACCACTCCCACTCCTCAACGCACACGTCCGGAGGCTAGCAACAAGGGCAGAGGTGATGATGGTAGTGTCAATAGCAAGTCGGAAGACTCTCGCTACAATGCACGAACAACAATCAATGCCAGACGTGCTGAGCGTGAGAAGCAAAAGGATGCTGATTCTGATTCTTTCCCTACTTTCTCACCTCGACTTCAAGCTCTATTTCTTCCGGAGAAATTTAAGCCTTACGGCATCTCTAAGTACGATGGCAAGCAAGATCCAAGGCAGTGGTTGCGCTGTTATGCTCTGTCCATCTCCAATGCCGGGGGCAATGATGATACCAAGTGTATCTATTTCCCTTTTGTCTTGGAGCAAGAACCCCTCACATGGTTTGAGTCTCTCAAATGTGGCTCCATTGACAACTGGGGACAACTCAAACACCGCTTCACCAGCAACTTCGCGGGTTCTTTGGGTCGTCATGGTACCCGGATGGACCTTGCCCTGATCAAGCGAAAACAAGGTGAGACTCTTCGCGAGAACATGCATCGCTTCTTTGAGAAAAGGGCTACTGTTGTTGATGTCACTGAGAAAGAAGTCATTGATACCTTCCAGGATGGTTTTTATGACGATAGGCTTTTCTAAGACTTCGGTCGCGCTCGCCCAGCCAACATCACCAAGCTCAAGGAGATGATCACTCACTGGACGGACGAGGAAGACAAGGCTCAGAATCGGTTCAAGCATCTTCGCAACAACCAGAACAACAACAACAATAACAATGCTGAAGGAAGCAGCAGTGGCAAGCAACAGCAAGGCAATCGCTAGGGTAATAACTACTCGAGCAATCCTAATCGCAAGCGCAAGCCTGACAACACTATTGCTGCCATGGAATCTAACACTAAGCCTGAAGATGATCCTCACTGGGCAACATTGAACAAGCAGAAATGCCCGTGGCACCCAGAGGGCGATCATACTACAGAGCAATGTTATCAACTTCGTCGTGCGTTGAAGAATACACCTGAACCAACGCACCCAAACCTGTGATTTCGTAAACACAAGGGGAAGAAGGCTAACACTGACAAAGACACTGGGTTTCAGCAGCCCTCCAACACTGTCAATGTCATATTTGGTGGAATTCCAACCAAGCGCATGCAGAAGCTAGCACTCAGGGAGATCATGTCCATCCAACCAGCAGCTCTCACTTTTCTTAAGTGGTCTGAAACCCCCATTACTTTCTCAAGGGTGGATCAATGGACTAATTTCTCTGAGCCAGGATGATATCATCTCGTTCTGGATCCAGTGGTGGCAGGCTCCAGACTCACTAAGGTTCTTATTGATGGTGGCAGCGGTCTCAATGTCCTGTTTGCCAAGACCTTGAAGAAGATGGGCCTGGATATCACCAATATGCTTACCAAGACCAACTTGCCATTCTATGGTATCATCCCGGGCAATGCAGCTGTTCCTTCGGGTTCAGTTGTACTACCCGTAACCTTTGGGACCAAGGATCACTACCGCACTGAGTACATCAAGTTTGAGGTAGCTGACTTCGAGACTTCTTACCATGCTATTCTCGGCAGGCCTGGTCTCGCTAAGTTCATGGCTATCCCGCACTATGTGTACTTGGTTCTCAAGATGCCGAGCCCCAAAGGAGTTCTTTCATTGCAAGGGGATTTGAAGCGTTCCTACGACTGCGATACAGAAGCCGTAGAACTTGCCTCGACTACTCAAGTACCCAATGCAATGATGGAAGTCTTCACTGCTGCTAAGAAGCTTGCTCCGAGCGAGCTGGAGGTTCCTGAGAAGACTGACAACAACAACAAGCCTGCACCATCTGGTGACGTCCTACTCAAAGTCATTGACCTCGGTACTGGTGACAGCAGCAAGTTGACCATGATCAGTGCACAGCTTGATCCTAAATAGGAAGACGCGCTCGTCAACTTCCTTCGGGCTAACTGTGATATCTTTGTGTGGAAACCATCTGACATGCCTTCGTCGCTTTGCTGATGACCGCAGGGCTGCTATCAAGAAAGAGCTCGCTAAACTACTCGCGGCTGGCTTCATCTGGAAAGTCTTTCATCTGCAATGGCTTGCTAACCCTGTGCTCGTCAGAAAGAAGAACTCTAATGATTGGAGCATGTGCGTTGACTACACTGATCTCAACAAGCATTGCCCTAAGGATCCTTTTGGGTTGCCGCGGATTGATCAAGTCATTGACTCCATGGCGGGCTGTGCTCTACTTTGTTTCCTGGATTGCTACTCTGGATATCATCAAATTGCAATCAAGGAATCTGATCAAGAGAAGACCGCATTCATGACCCCGTTTGGTGCTTATTGTTACACAACAATGTCCTTCGGGTTGAAAAATGCTGGTGCTACATATCAAAGGGCTATCCAAGCGTGCTTCAAGAGGCAGCTTCACAAGAACGTGGAAGCATACGTGGATGACGACGTTGTAAAGACTAGGGATCCAGACATGCTTATCATAGATCTTGAGGAAACTTTCGCTCCGATACGCGAGTACCAATGGAAGCTCAATTCCAACAAATGCATCTTTGGCGTATCATCCGGAAAACTACTCGGGTTCATCATCAGCCATCGTGGCATCGAAGCAAACCCCAAGAAGATAACCTCCATCTTGAATATGCAAGCTCCGACAACTGTTAAAGATGTCCAGAAGCTTACTGGTTGTATGGCGTCACTTAATCGCTTCATCTCACGACTTGGAGAAAGGGGTTTACCTTTCTTCAAGCTACTCAAGCGGCAAGAGAAGTTTATGTGGACAACTGAAGCTGATCAAGCTCTTTCTCAGCTCAAGGAGTTCTTATCCAAGCCTCCAGTCCTCACAGCTCCTCCGCCCAATGAAGAGCTCTTGCTCTATATCGCTGCGACTACTAATGTCGTCTGTACTGCTATTGTCGTTGAGCGGCAGGAAGAAGGCCATGGCTACCCTGTTTAGAGGCCTGTCTATTTCGTTAGTGAAGTACTTTCAAAATCCAAGGCTCGCTATCCTCCGGTACAAAAGCTACTCTATGCAGTTCTGATTACTTCACGGAAGCTCCGCCACTACTTCGACGAGTACAAGATTTTTGTGGTCACTAGCTACCCGCTTGGCGAGATATTGCACAATCGGGATTCCACAGGAAGGATTTCTAAATGGGCTGTAGAGCTTGGTGCTCTATCGCTCGAGTTCAAGTCTTGCACTGCTATCAAGTCTCAAGCTTTGGTTGATTTCATGGCTGAGTGGCGGGAAACTCAAGTCCCAACTCCAATTGAGCGTCCAGAACATTGGGTCATGTACTTTGATGGTTCCCTCAAGTTGGAAGGTGCTGGTGCCGCGGTACTTTTGATTCCCCCAAGGGCGAGCAACTCAACTATGTTTTGCAGATCTTCTGGAAGGTCTCAAACAACGAAGCTGAATATGAAGCTCTACTGCATGGTCTCCGCCTTGCAGTCTCTCTTGGTATTACACGACTACTTGTTTATGGTGATTCTTTAGTGGTCATCAATCAAGTCAACGATTCTTGGGATCATAATGCTGAGAATATGGATGCGTATTGTCAGGAGGTATGCAAACTCGAGAACAAATTCCACGGTCTCGAGTTCCATCATGTGATCCGCGATAACAATGTTGCTGCGGATGTCTTGTCGAAGCTGGGGTCTACACGAGCTCAAGTGCCAGCTGGAATCTTCGTCCATGAACTCCACAAACCATCAATTCCGGAGCAATCATCTGCACCCACGACTACTTCAGTTCAGCCTAATCGAGAAGTGCTTATGATTGATGTGGACTGGAGAACTCCCTTCGTCGACTACATTAAACATCAGTTGATTCCAGAGGACAAGTCAGAAGCCGAGCGCATCTCACACCACATCAAGGCTTATGCCCTAGTCGGAGATCAACTCTACAAGCGAGGCGCAAGCTCTGATGTACTCATGAAGTGTGTTTCTCGCGAAGAAGGCAAGGAAATCTTGGAGGAGACACACAAAGGAATCTGTGGCAATCACGCTTCTTCCCGCACCTTGGTGGGAAAAGTGTTCAAACATGCTTTTTACTAGCCTACAACTCTTGCTGATGCAGAGGAATTAGTCAAAAAATGCCAAGGATGCCAATTCTTCGCCAAGCAACAACACGTTTCTGCCTACAAGCTTATCACAATTCCACCAACTTGGCCTTTCGCTTGCTGGGGGCTGGATATGATTGGTCCTCTCCCAAATGCACCAGGGGGATTCAACAGAGTTCTGGTGGCTATCGACAAGTTTACCAAGTGGATTGAGGTCAAGCCTGTCACCTGTCCCAAGGCTGATCGTGTCCTTGACTTCTTGGATGAAATCATACATCGCTTTGGGTTCCCTAAATACATCATCACAGACCTGAGTTCGAATTTCAACAATCACCAGTTCTGGGAGTACTGTGAGAACAGTGGAATTGATGTCCGGTACGTTTCTGTCGCTCATCCACGTGCCAATGGCCAAGTGAAATGCGCCAATGGGATGATACTCGATGCTCTCAAAAAGCGACTGTATGATGCAGCAAATACCAAGGGTGGCAAATGGATCAAGGAACTACCCAATGCACTCTGGGGGCTACGCGCTCAGCCTACTACTCCCACAGGGCAGTCACCTTACTTCCTGGTCAACGGCTCTGAAGCTGTTTTGCCTGCTGATGTCATGTGGCGTTCTCCGACGGTTGATCAGTATGAAGAATGCGTAGCTGAAGAAACAAGATAGACAAATGTCGACAGTCTTGAGGAAGCTCACTGCAATGCACTCGTTCAATCCGCTTGATACCTTGAGAGGATTCGCCGCTATCATGACCGCAATGTTAAGGAACGCTCCTTCAACGTTGGTGACTTAGTCCTCCGTCGCATCCAGAATACGGCAGGACTCCACAAACTCAACTCGCCATGGGAAGGTCCTTTCTCTATTGCAAAGGTTACTGGCCCAGGCTCATTTCGTCTTCAAACTCTAGAAGGCGAGGAAGTCGACAACTCTTGGAACATCGACCAGCTTTGTCGCTTCTACCCATAGGGGTTCTCAACAACCCTCTCCAGACGGCTTCGGCTGTAAACAACTCGTATTGGGTTTCATCAACCCTTTCCAGGCAGCTTCGGTTGCAACCACTCAACAGACAGCTACGGTTGTCACCACTCATAGGGGATCAAGATAATCCTCTCCAGACAGTTTCGGCTGTATCTTCTCGTGGCTTTCAGCTGCGAGCACCCGCAGGGGGCTTCATCAACCCTCTCTAGGCAGTCTCATTCTGCGACCTCGTAGGGAGTCATGATAACTCTCTCCAGACGATCCTGTATCGTGTAGAACAATAAGTGGAACATGCTGTCCATGTCTCTACTTTTCAATAAGAGGCTTCGGCCTAGAGTGACACCCTTCTGGTAGGGTATCAGTGGAACTCTCATATAAGTTGCTGCTACAGCAAGGATGAGTTCATCACACTGTCCCCTACGGTCTTATTCGTTCTTCGGAACATCCTTGTGAGTACTCTCTCACTAGGCTCATAGCCTCAGAGGTACTTAAGACATTGTAAACTCTGTACAATGTGTTTAGTTCAAGTCGCTACTATACACCGACTTGTTACTACTGTTTGCTTTTTTCATGACAAAACCTTCTTTTATGCTGCTACAGCTAAGGTGTTCAACTCGTCATGATTTAAGCTAACATTCTTCGGAACATTTATACACTTGAGTACTCCTACTCGTGTATCGTATCTCTTTTTGCAGCCTCACACTCAATACCAACTCGAGTACTTGGCCAACACATAAGCATACAAGGGATCCAGATAATTGATTTACTCAAAGTTTTCAATTATATTACATAAACACTTGTTTGGGATTACACTTGTATTTCCCTAGTTTTTCTACTCTACAGGTACATCTAACGGAGATCGATGAACTTGGAGATTGCTTCCGCGATTGGAGAAGTCTGTTGCATCAACTCGTTGAGCCGATCATCGGTGTAATCTCCAGATCTGCCGTTCATGATGATCGTGAGATCTGCCTCAGCATAGAATGACTTGATAAAGCTCAAGACTTGGTTTGGAATTATGCACGCCAACTTCTTGGCGTACTCCAGGATCTTCTTCGGCGTGTCCTTCAACCTCTCCACAAGTGGTCGAGGCCGAACTCCAGCGACTCTAGGCTCAAAAAGATTCGCCACTGGCTCGGCTGCTTCTGTCAAAGCCTTCAACTCTAAACGCAGGCCTTCGGCTTCTTCAATCTTGAACTTCAACGACTGCATGCAAGTCAACAAGTCATTCCAGCCTACTAGGTGGATCTCCATTTCACGCTCAAGTTCAAAGAACCGCACCTTATAGTCCTCCTTCAGATCCATATGAGCTGACTCTTCACGGTTAAAGGCCAGCTGCCAGTCCAGCGCCTTGTTCTTGAACTTGTCGACCTCTTCCGTCAGCTCTGCAAAGGATCAAGGCTACTTATCAAAAGCGGTGTGAAAGAACAAAAGTACTCAACGATGAATTCAGAAAGGGAGATTACCTTTATTCTTCTGGTGCAGAGACTTGTTCTTGCCAACAACGTCATCCTTCTTCGTCATTAGCTTCTGGATCTCATTATGGTCCTCGGCGGCGTTGGCATCAAGCTTTTCTTGCAGCTTCAGAGACAAAGCTTTCTGTTGTTTAAGTTCTTCTCTGAGCCGCGTGACCTCTTCGATGTCCGCCGCATGTTGTTCAAGCAACCGAGTCTTGCGCTTCGACTGCTTGACTACTTCCTGCAAAGACAACAACAACTCAAGAGTCAGAGGCAGGATATCTTTAATTGAAAAGTACTCTTCAAGAGACTACACAACTTACCGCGAGGAGTTTCTCTACGCCGCGGAACATCTCAGCATGCACGTGCAAGTTATCCTCATCCAGGCACGAGTCGTCGTATGGCATCAAGTCTTCGGCCATGGACTCAGTACTTGTACTTGCTGCAGAGTACCTTGCAGCGCTACGCAGAGGAGCCGAGTCTTCAATGAGTGGCTCATGCGGCACTATGGGGTTCTCTGGGTTATCCTCCAGCGCCAATTGTGCATCAACACGATGCACGGGGGCTTCTGCAGCTGGGACTTCTTCATGGCATAGCATGACTTCTGGATCAACCACAAGGCCCTCATTTACCACGGCTTCAATATCTTCGAGTTGTTGAGCCCTGGGCCTGGAAGTTGGCTCCACTGCTGCCTTGACCACGTCGCTCCAAAGGGTACGCAATGCTTGGGCAGCTTCAGCTTCTGCGGGTACTTCTTGGCGATCTGGAAGTACATCTTCTTGTTGTTCTTGGGGAGTTTGGTCTCCTCCAGCAGCGCTACTTCCAGAGGCGCCCCACTTCACATCAGTGGATTTTCTGCATCAACAAGTTGGTCAGTAAATACAAACTACATAATATAAATAAGTACTCGAGTACTTGGGTACTTACAGAGCAGCTCGAGGCACCGAAACTTTCGGCCCCAGCATGTCAAAGAAAGAATGCGCCGCCGGCACCTGAGGCACACAATCCACCGGCGGCACACTTCCTGGTACCGCGGCTTCTTGTTGCTCATGCGCCACCATCTCCACGGCTAACGCTGGAACCACCTCGGGTTCTGTTATTCTTGGGGGGCTACTCGAGGGTACATTGGATGCACTCTTGATAACCTGCACAAGTCAAAAATCAAGGCATTACAGCAGAGAACAAGTACTCAATACGACATCGACTACTTAAGAGTTCTCCAACACTTACTATAATGCGGGGGAGGCCTGAGATCTTCTTTACGGCCCGTTTCCCCACCGTGGTCCTCTCCTTCCGCGGTGGCAGAGTCACATCATCTGCAAGAGATGATGCTGGTCTCTTTGACGATCCTGCGGTGAGGCCACTGGGGACGGATGCCCCAGAGTATCCATAGCGGCTCTTCACTTCAAAACGCTGTTGAAGTGTTTGGCCGTCTTCATCGCTTGAGGAGGTGTTCTCCACCAAGACTTCTTCTTCTCCCTGAGCAGATTGACTACTCTCGGGGGCTTGAGCCTCCACTCCTGTTGGCTCTCCTTCCGGCGCTTGTAGTGGGTCCTGGGGACGAGGAGGGGGAATGGACACAAATTTCAAGACATCCTCCTGCGAAACAAGGCAATTGTTAGCTACATGACTACTTGCAATAAGTACTCGGGGGCTAGTTCTCAGAAACTTACCATACGCGGAGGATTGTCGGCACTATATTCACGGATGGCCGCAGGAATTCCGTGAAGATTCTTGAAGATCTTCTGCAGCCTTTCCATCACGAGATCATCACTGATCTCTTCAGCAGATTACCTGGAGCCATCATCCGCTCCAGTGTACTCGAACCCGAGATGCTCCCGCTGCATCAAGGGCTGTACCCGTTGCTTCATGAAGCTGAAGGCTACCCATTCAGCTGTAAAGCCCTGCGCCTTTTTCTGCGCAATTTTCGGCAGCAGCTCGGGGATCTGGATACACTCCGGCATCGTTGGTTCGTCCTTCCAGAGCCTGTCGTATACTGGCGCGAACATGCTTGGCTTCGGCAGTTGAGGCGGGGCGTTCTCGATGTAGAACCACTTGTTCTTCCAGTCTTGATTGGAGTCAATCAAGTCGTACTTGAAGTACAACTCCTGCGCCTTCTGGCGCATCTGCACACCGGCTCCATCGACTACAACTGGGAAGTTTGCGTTGGGCTGTGGCTTCAAGCGGAAGATTTTCCTGAACAGAGCCCAATGTGGGCGGATTCCAAGAAAGGCTTCGCAAAAGTGCACGTACACTGCAATCTGGAAGATGCTGTTGGGGTTGAGGTGTACGTGCTCCAGCTTGAAGAAGTCGAGGAAGCCGCGGAAGAAATCTGATGACGGCAGCATCAACCCACGCTCGACGAAGTGGCCGAACATCAGGATCTCATCCGGGCTCTTCTCCATTGGCCACGCATCTCCGGTGGCAGAGCTCCAACCGGCAATCGCCTTCTCACATAGCAATCCACCAGCTTCAAGGGCCTTGATATCTTCTTCCCTCATCTTGGATTTCTTCCAAGAGACGGCCTGGCTCGGGGGCTCCGTGATGACCACTATCTTATACTTCGGCCCCGGTAATTGATTTTTACCGCGGCCGGATTTCCTCTTTTGATCCTTGGATGGCGCTGGCTTCATCCTGTCAGTCATGAGAGTCTACTTTCGCATCGACTTGAGGGCTGCGAGGGGGTGGAGGTGCAAACTCTTGGCAAAGTGGGCGCCCGAACTCTGCGGCGGCTATGGATGCTAAAGCTTTCTGGATCTAAGGGCGAATGGAAGCAATGAAGCCCTAAGAGATATCCCTTCGGGTATTTATAAAACCAAAACCCTAAAACGATTCGACCTGGTGACCCTTCGAATTGAACAGATTGGTTTCACTCAGGCGAAATTTTGGCTAAGTCAGAGGACTAAAATCCAAGACCTTCTCAGCTCCATCTCGGGGGCTCGACTACTCGATGGAATTGGATTTCATTCAGCTACAGTTCACTGAATTCAGGCCACTATTCTACAGTCAGATTGGATCCTTCAATTCGAGAAAGTACTCGACTCAAGGATCGGGGGCTCCGTGCCACATGTCCTTCAGTTTTTCTCAGGATTTTACGGGATTATTTGACGAAGACTACAGATTGACCCTCAGCTTGAATTGTCAATTCGAACTAAGGCTCGGGGGCTACATCCATATAGGATGCGATTTTTTGCAAATCACATTCCTATATTATTTCTTCGGATTTTCTGAGGATTTTTTGGAGCAAGATCAAAGAATAGATGATTGACCCTCAGCTTGAATCTTGGATTCGAACAAAGGCTCGGGGGCTACATTCCATATGGAATGCGATTTCAGTAATCGCATTTCCATATGGATCTTTGATGCAAAGATTTCAAGAACGAAGCGGGTATTATTGAAGATCTTCAAGGGAAGAACTCGGGGACGCTTGGGAACAACTCGAGAAGACTTCAAGACTACTCGTGGAGTTAGCTGGAGTACCTTCCAGCCTCATGATGATTCAAGTACTATTGAGGATTGAAGCTTGTAGAACTCGGGGACGCTTGGGAACTACTCATGGAGACCTTCAAGACTACTTGGAGCATCGCACTCGACCACAAAGTACTCGGGGGCTTGTCGACCAGGCATCCCTGGACCCAGCAACACATTGTGGGCCATACCCGGGAGATGAGTTCCTGTACACCTGGACTACTCGACTAGTGGGACACGGTGCTGGTACCGTGGACCACAAGGCAAGACAAGACGGACAAGGACTTGTACTAAGACTAGGATAGCTTTCCATACCCTGTATAGACTACTCTGGGTCCTACTCGAATAGTACCCTTGTACCAATCCGACTTGTAACCCTGCCTCCCATGCATATAAGGTGAGGCAGGGACCCCTCTCAAAACATAGGCAATCAATATAGACCCACGCGGCATACAGGACATAGGGTATTACGCACATTGCGGCCCGAACCTGTCTAATTGTGTGCCCCATGTCTCACCATCGTGTTCCTGATCTCGGCGAGCCCCACCGCACAATCTACTACTTCGGGTACCCCGTCGTAGGCTCGGTGTCCAAAACACTGACAGCTTTCAATGCAGCCTCAAGAGAAACTATCTTGGTATGAGATTCATCTAGCCTAGCATGCAACACAAGAAAAGAAGTGCAAGTACCTAACAAAGTAGATCTAGATTTCAACTCATCACACTCAATCCTAAGCACATCTCATTCCTCAAGAGTTGAGGCATGCTTCTCCTTGAGAGCAGTCAAGTCAGCCAGAAAAACATTGCAATCACCACAATCATCCTCATCAGAAACAACAGGAGCAGCTTTCAAAGAGTCCATCTCAGTTCTACCATCAACAAGCAAGAACTCAAGCTCAACTATCTTGTCCTTTAGCATCACCCAACAAAGACCTAAACTCTCTCTTCTCCTTGTTGGTCTTTCTAAGCACATCATCATGGTTATCAAGAAACTCATGTCGTACCTCTTCCTCGGAGTCAGTGTTTGAATCTGAGCTGTGCTTCGCACCGTTCTTGCAGTGCGCCATGCCGCAAAAGCCTCCTTGAGCGACGAAGCTGAGGCTGGTGAAGTTCTTGCCCGTGGCCAATTGTCCTTGTGCCGATCTTGCTCTTCATCACTGCTTGAACCGGAAGAAGAGTCGCTGGAAGTAGAGTTGATGTCGCTCGCTCCGGCAACCATCGCTTGAGCCATCTTCTTCTTGTACCCGCTACTCTTCTTGGGCCTTCTCTCGCCCTTGTCCTTGCGCTTGTCCTTGTAGTCATTCCGGGAGCGGTGCTTGTTGTAGTCGTGCTTGGGCCTGCCCTTGTAGTCGTCCTTGATCTCCATGGCTTCAGGGCATTCGGCGATGAAGTGCCCATGCTTCCCGCACCGATAGCACATCCCCGAGCTTCTCCTCGCATTCCTGTGGTTCTCGTACATCCGCCCAAACCTCTTGCTCAACAAGGCAAGATCGTCCTCGCTCAGCACCTCAAAGTCCTCATCTGGCAAGGACACAAGACAGGACAAAGGAAAACCAGCAGAGTTAGCATTAGTCCTTGATCCTGAAACAAGAGCCAAACTATGAGGATCAGTGGGGCTCTCGCTCTTGGCTCTCAAGCCACGATCAACCTCCGAGGACCTGAGCTTAGAGAACAGCTCATCAAGCGACAAGGTATCACACATGCTTGACTCCTTGTTGACGGTGGAAAATCACCATTTCCAACCCTCAATATTCTCACATAAATGGAGGCATATGCATATCTTACTAGCATTTAGGTTTGAATAATGTAGTTCCACTTGTCCTTGGAGATTATTTGTATGTAGGTGATTTACCCCTTAAAAGAGATGGAAACTCAACTTCTATGAAGAAACCATGCCAACTCAACTGAGGAGGTGGCTGCCACCAAGGGAAACATGGCAATCCACGTCATCGATCCAGGGGAGGTACTCACCGACGAATCAGAGGACACCACATGGACTTCACATGGATCAAAGGGCCCACCTCAGATTCCAAATCAAGCCATGCACCGGGGATGGATCAGAGGGCCCACAAGGCAGCCA
Organism: Cenchrus fungigraminus; assembly: GCA_036936925.1. NCBI lineage: Eukaryota > Viridiplantae > Streptophyta > Magnoliopsida > Poales > Poaceae > Cenchrus > Cenchrus fungigraminus. The sequence goes on along the minus strand of CM072775.1, from coordinate 5,813,440 downwards.
GCCAGAGGAAGCACACCAGGTGGGGCCGCCCTAGGGGGTCGGCCGATCCTAGGATCGGCCGATCCTAGGATCGGTCGAACCGCCTTAGTGGCGTCCTATCCTGGCCTTCCACGTGGTGGTTGCTCATTAGTCCATTGCCTCACTCCCGGGTGTTTAGGGGCTATTTGGGCGTCTGAGCAAGCCTTGTCCTCGCCTATAAATAGAAGGGGAGGGGCTCCCATTTCTCACACACCACTCTCTCATTCTCCTCTCACTTTTAGTTTCCAAGGCTAGGGGGTAGGCTAGAGTAGCTCTTATTCAGGTTCCAAGTCCTCTTGGAAGTCTAGGTATGAGTTTTCTTTTATCTTTATTTCTTTGTATGGCTTTGATCTACTTCAGTTATTCAGCTATTTCATATAAAGTCATGGTAGATCATATTCTTGATATGTTCTTGAGTTCATCCTCTGTTCATCATTTAGAGGCTCGTGTTCTTCGTGAACACTACCTTTTGATCCACTTAAAGGGTGATAAACTCCTTCCTTATGTGTTTGTTCATAAGTTAGAGGCTCGTATTCTTCACGAACATGACCCTTTGATCTTATTGATTAGATATAAGAGAGTTCATATCTGTTCGTATGTCTAGCCTTAGTTGATCTTGTTAGATGGCATAAGAGTGTTGCATGAGGTCTGTGTTCAAGCTACGGTACTCGGTCTAGTTGACCAGTCTTCTGGTGGCTCTCACCCTGGGTCACAATAGCCCGAGCCGGGTGGAGTCTAGCAGCAACGTAGGCATGGTGCCTGGGTTGTCTGGCTACGATAGTTATGAGCATACCCCCCATAATGAGAGGTCTGTCCTCAGGTGGTTACAGCCCTATTGGATCCTAGGGCAACCTCCGCGCTGGGGTACCTGCTATAGGAGTCTAAAGTCTAGTTTCGCAGAGTGCTAGTCGTCGTGGGCTAGCTCCCCGTTTGTACCTGGGTGCTGAACCTTATCTCTCTCATGCAATACTCATGCCCATCTCTTGTATCTTCTAGCTTTGTATGTTTAGTACATTAGAACCTAGAGCAAACTCGTATGTTCCCCCTAAGCCGTAGTGTGCTAGAGTAGAGGTAGATTTGAGTGTGTGTGTCACACTACCCCATATATCTTTTATCTTACCCCTGTCTTTGAGTGTGTTGTTCCCTATATCTATCTCTTGGTTTACATTCAGAGCAAAAGCATAAGTCTAAGATATCCGCCATTGCCTTCCACAGATTCGATACCCTTAGAATACTCTCCTTCCTTGGGGAAATGCTAGAATGGTTTATCTGTGCGTTTGCGGATTCGTTCATGATCATTTAGATTAACCTATGGCAAGTCTCGATGTTCATGCTAACCCGATGCCATTAGTTGTGACATTGAGAGGTGCCTAAAGGCTTTCCTGGTGTTGTCACTAAGGACGGGTCCCAGATCTATTCTTAGGATGACGACGCTATGAAACGCCAACACTCCTCAATGGCCTCGACCTTGGCACTCCACACAGACCTATCCAGGGCATGCAAAAGCTTGATAGCTTGATCATGATCCGTGTATGGGAGCACTGTCAGATTGGCCCTCATGTTGTTGACTATGCTGGTGAAGCGCTGAAACATAGCATCAGTCGACTCACAGGGGAGGTGAGTGAAGTTCTCGTACTCTCTCTGGTAAGTGGAAAACAAACAAGCTTGCACCTGGGCATTGCCAACATGAGCATTCCTGAGCTTAAGCCATATCTTTCCGGCCACATTCTCTCAGTAAACTCGGTCGAACTTCGAGGCACAGAGAGCATGGAACAAGTAATCAACAGCCTTGCTGTTGGCCTCACACATGTCCTGTGATCCTGGAAGAAGGAAACTATCTGGAATGACATAATGAGGACTTTGGGTCACATCCCAGATCAGAGTCCCCTTCCCACGCAAAAACGCGCCATGCGCCTCTTCCACATCGGGTAATTCTTGCCATCGAAGTGCGGAGGACCCGACCCCTTTCCATAGTCACCGATCTTTGGATCTTAGACTGGTTAGAATCACGAAGATCCGTAACCAACTCTGATACCAATTGAAGGACCGAATAGGCGACTAGAGAGGGGGGGGAGTGAATGGGAGCCGATAAAAATTCTTCTCGAAGGATGAACTCGGCCTATACCCCGATTGCCACTCTGATCACTCGCACACACCAAAGAAGCTCTAGACTAGGCACACACAAGCCTACGAGTCGTAGAGACAAGCCTTGACTCAAAGCGCGGAAGCACAAGACAAGAATCAAAGTACTTAGCCCAATCTACGAACGCCAGGCGCGGACTGTCCGTGCAGTACGGGCGGACCGTCCATAGCACCTGGGCGGACTGTGCGGACCCCCCTATGTGGACTGTTCGAAAACACCAACAGAACCTCCAGGGACGCACCGAGAAAATTCAAACTGTCCGGCTTAGCCACGCGGACCGTCCGCTAGTGTCGCGGACTGTCTGGGTAGGCCTCGCGGACCGTCCGGCAAAAGCACCAGAAACGCCTGCTCATACTCGCCCACGCGGACCGTCCGTCACTGATCGGCGGACTGTCCGCAAAACCTAGGGGCGAAATGGATCGAAACACGAACGTGCACGAACACGTGACGAACTGTGACGAACACAGGCCACGCGGACTGTCCGCCACAGCCCCGCGGACTGTCCGCGGCTCACGAACATAGTAGAAACAGCACGCGCACGGGAGGATCCACTCACCAAGTCATCACCGGATCTCCTAAACGGCTTGAGCTCTTGAGACAAGACTTGGGGAAGATAAGAAGCGTCACTAGGTTAAGCTATGCCCCAAAGATCTCGACCTCTAACTCCCTAAATCACCGGGAATCGTGAATCACATGAACCACCACCAAGAACTCGGGCTCCAACCAAAACTCATGAATCGAAGGGATTTCCTGGCGTTTGAGGGGTCAAGATCACACACAAAGATGCGCAAGGCATCGACCGATGACCCCCTCAAAGAAATTCGAGAGAAAACACCCTCAAATCAATGAATCGAGCGAAGAACGAAACACCTAAAAATAGCCCTGAAAATGACACTAAAATCACAAAGAGCTAGGAGATCACCGCAATGCCGAATGCTTCCATACATCCAGAGGTCAGAGTCTATACAAGAATCTAGCCTACAGAATAGCAGAGAAAAAGAAGCAGTCCAGAGCAATCTACCGGGGGAGGAAACCCTAGAGTCCGAGAGAGAGATGCCATCCACCTCTCCGCTATTTATACGAAGTCCACCGGAGGAGGCAAATGACCATGCTACCCCTACAACTCAAATAGAAGATACACACCCCTCAGGGGCAATATGGTCAAGTCTTCATCGAGCGGACACGCTTCCACCACGGACTTTCTTAGCCTCGACGCAAGCCCCGTGATCATGCCATGTGCCCCCCGCTTCGAAGCTTCTCGACGCTCCCGGATGCCCGTCTCCGTCGCATCGAGCCTCCGGACTTGGTTTTGCGGCCCAAACCAAGAAACCTTCCACCGATGGTTTTGTGGGCAAACCACCAAACCCCACGTGCAAGCTTCGGCCCCGATCCGCTACCTTGCACCGGCCCATGTCCATGACTTCAACTTGCTAGTCTTGCACCGCACGGCTCGCACTTGACCCCATCAGCCACTGGGTCCATCGAACCAAGCCTACTTGTCTCTCCATCACCCGGAGGCCGCCATGGCTAAGGCCTTTTGCGCTTGCTCTTCACCTGCACCAACACGAGTCAAGCCGCAACCTGTACCTACATACTTAGCCAAGCATCAGTCCTCGGACACACCTGGTCCTCACCCCCGCACCATGTCAATGTGTTCCCATTCCTTTTTCCCCTTTCCGACGCCGCTTGCGCGCACTGCTGCCCAACCGAGGGGACAGCCCCGCCCTGCTGGCACGGATGCCGAGTCGGATGTGCACCGGGCGCCCTCCTCGTGCACTCCGCCCGCGCCCAATACCCCTTTTGCCCCTGCGCCGTGACGCCCAAGGGCATCTGCTGGCTAGTGAGGCGCAGCCACGTCGACCGCCGCGCCGTGGCAGCCAATAGGAGCACACACGAGCCTTCATTGCCCCCGCCCTTCCCTGCCCGAGCAGCTGTACCCCAAGGCCGAGCCCCTCTCGCAAGCCTAGTCTCAATTGGGGTTTTGCCCTTTTTTCTCTGTTCCACCGCTGTGAGGGAGAGGAAGGAGGAGAAGTGGAGGAAGAAGGGAGAGGGGAGGAGAGAAGCCGCGCATCACATCGCTGCCGACGCGCCGGACCTGTAGCCGCCAAGACCAGAGCTGTCCGTGAAGAGGAGGAGGCCATCTGCGTGAAGCTGAAGCTGGAGCAGAGCTGTGCGCCGCGCCACCGTGTACCTCGCCGCACCGTCCATCTTCGTCGAGCCTGCTACACCTTCACTGTCGACCCAATGTGAGCCAACACACCATCCCATCTTATTCTCACCTCCCCCCTTGAATTGCCTGTGATGCAAGGGAGTGTACACCAGCGTTACGCCACTAGGCACCATGCCGAGCTTGAATCCGGCATTCGCCACCGTCTGTGTATCGGGCTTCGTCCCGCGCCCTCTGTTGCAGGAACCTAAGTCGAATGTCGCCATCGTGCACCCACGCACGAGCTGGCCAGGCCTCTAGCCTCTAACCAGCGTCATCCCCGTCACTACCATGCTGCACCACTGGACCCTGGTGTCACGCGTGTTCGTGTGCGCGTGCCGCTCATGCCACGCAAGCAAGACGGGTGTCCGTGCGTGCGTGTCCTGGACCCGCGCACCCCAGCGCAAGGACCAGTGCACCGTGCAGATCCGCCGTAGGTCGTGGTGCGCCGCGCCGTCGCTGGCGTGCACCGCGCTGCACCGTGTCGCGCCGTGCACCGGCCACATAGGCTCAAACCCCAGGCGCCTCGGTCGCATTGCATTAGCCTGCTGACCCTAGCAGTCTTGTTTGTGTGCTCACCTGGGCACCAGGGGCACCGGAGCCGCCGTACGCCGTGCACCGTCGCCACTGCGCGCCGCACCGGGGCGCGTCGGGGTGAGTTCGCATGGCGAGGGGGCGCCACCAAACCCCAGAATTGTTCCGGGAGCACGTGCGAGCCTAGAAGAGTTCGAGGGCCACGGCTGGACTTTTCCAGCGCAGCCTGAGAAGGACCGGCCATGGGCCGTCCGGCCTGTTAAGGCCCACGTGGGCTGAGGTGTGTTTTCCGGCGTCGTTTTTAACTCCGAGGATGTTTTCTAGACATAGTTCTCTGGGCTCTTTTGGGCCAAGTCCATTGGGCCTATTTCGGTCCACTAACACTTTTGGCCCATTAACAGCCCACTAACTCGCTGAAAGTTGACCGTTGACCGGTCAACAATGACGTCATGCTGACGTCAGCAGATTATTTTTAATAAAAATCCTTTTCTATTTTATAAATGATTTCAATAAATATTTTATAAATCCTTTAACCTTTCAAAATTCATAACTAATTATTTATAACTTCGAAAAATATGAAACCAGTTTCATTATTTTTCTAAAATAGAGCCCATGATGTTTGTAGATAGTTTGGGTCTTTTTGCCTCTTTTAAAAATGGGTTTCTTTGGATTTTTGCTTAGTTTCTTGCTGGTAAACTTAGTGTCTTGTATCTCGTGCTGAGCAAACCAGAGCTACGAGCCAGAGGAGGAGAATGACCCTGACTATGACCAGCACTAGGACTTCTGCGCCAACCAGGTGTCATGTCACTCCTGACCATATAGATCCCATGCATGCTATTTAGTTGTTAGTGCTTTAATTCTTATTTTGGATGATTTTGAATGCATAGACAATCTTTTAGCCATGCCTTGTTTTGTTATAGCCTGTATCTTGAACTTCCCACCTTTGGAACTAGCTACAGACCCCTAGCTAGTTCCCGATATTTACTATCCATATATTTTACGTGATTTATGGTATGGATGGATCTCTAGTTTGGACTGAGATTGGGATATCTTGGTATTCTTGTGTGTGTTTTGGGTGAGTGTGTATCCTCGATGTGTTACCGTGGGAGCCAACCGTTTGGTTACTTATGAATGCATGTCTAGGGGAGATGTGAGCTGGCCTCCCGCCGTAGCGTCGTGTCGGGCAGATGGAGTTGGTGAAGTGCTCTCTCCTTGCAATTAAGGACTGATCGACAGTTTAACCATGTTTCATTGGGCTATTTTCGTACAAACCGTTCGCCTTGTTATGGGCGGGGTTCGGTCTGAGAACTAGTAGGTGGATAGCATCCAGCCTGTAAGCGGATCGGTGTGATCGTGTGAGGGGCACGGTTTATACCCCTCGAGTAGACATCACCCCGGCTCCTCCGGGGATGGTTTCACAACTCCGAGGCCCTACTTGCAAGTTTTGCGCCCAGTTTAGGACAAGTCGGGCTTGGAGAGGCAGGAGAGTGCTATCCACTGCTTGGTCTGCAGCCGTTAGGTAGGGATGTGGATCGGAGGCATCTGTTTCTGCCCTATCCGGTAGGTCCAGTTGTACAACCCCTGCAGAGTGTTAAACCTATATCTATAGTCCGTGTCCATTGGTATGGATAGCCCTTTGATCTGTTACTCTGGCTAGTCTCTTATTGCGCTGCTTCTCTCTCCCCCAAGTGTGTGTGAGCCCGGCTTTGTGCCGTTGAGATGTGGGGATAGATGTTGGTGACCCCACATCGCAGATGAGCGTGGGATGCTGACTCTTCGTTGAGATTCGATGCTTTGGTGTATATTCCTTGGTTGGGGTGTTGACCTCGAAGGTGTTGGCCTCAGAGTTGTGGATCTCCTCGGAGATGGTGACCTCCCCGCTTTTCTGCCTACCTTGATGTTGCCACCGCTGCTATTGCATAGCTTTCTACAGCCATATATAGGCATATCCATGCATACTAGAATTCATCCTTTGCTTTCGCTATTTGTTGGGAAGCTGACATGACCTACTCGCTTATCGAGTAGATGGTGGACTTACAGGCTCGGAGCCCGACTACGACTTCGAGAATGACAGATGGGAGGACTGAGGCTTGTTCTACACTCGAGCTGCCTATGGGGATGGTGTCTACTCCGCTACATGAGTTATATTGCGTAGATGTTTACTCTGTTTGATTTAGTCCTGTTGGACTTGTACCCGGCATGAGCCGATGAGATGTACTCGGATGTTTATTTATAATAATATTATTTATGTGGACCTTTATATTCTCTTTAGTTTTGTATGGATTAGTTACCATTGAGACAGGGATTGCACATGATAGCCTTCCTAGGACTATCACAGAGGTGCAGAGGATCGAGTTTCCATTCTCGGGAATCTGGTTCATTTCAGTTTTACTTCAAACCATTTTGTTGCCTTACTTCATATCTAATGGCAGTGTACCACACCCCTCACATCAACACACTCTAGCTAAGCCATGGCTATGTACGGAGTAGTTGGAATAATGCACATATCTGGAGAGGTTGAAGATCAATATTGGACGATTAATAAGAAATGGTAATGTGATCGTTGCTCACCTTGACCAAATTCAAAACAAGCATCCGGTCTCTTATTGCCAAACATCCAAAATGCTAATGCATCCCAAACCCAAACCATGTTTGTCATTTTGGTTATCGTTTGTTTGTTGATTGATCCCCTTATTTCTGCTCTATTTCCCTGACCATCTCTATTGTCTCCCAATAAATGTGATCCTATTTTAGCTCTCTCTCAGAAACTATGAAATCCTAGATCACCTTTGCCCAAAATTAAAACAAGCATCTTTTACAAGACCGGAAATATTTGTGCTTTATGTACATTTTTCCTAGACCCAAACATCCGGTCGTGCCTATGGAATTGCATGATCTCATTTGGTCGTTTCCTAGCGTGCGACATGATCAAGGAAAAAACTATGGATGAAACACTAGGTCTACTTGGCTGTCTTGACCATGTCTTGTTCCCATGTAGTGCATGCTAGGCAGAGTAGCCATGTTTACTTCAAACCAATTTGTTGTCTTACTTCATATCCAATGGCAGTGTACCACACCCCTCACATCAACACGCTCTAGCTAAGCCACGGGTATGTACGGAGTAGTTGGAATAATGCACGTATCTGGAGAGGTTGAAGGTCAATATTGGACTATTAATAACAAATAGCAATGTGATCATTGCTCACCTTGACCAAATTCAAAACAAGCATCCGGTCTCTTATTGCCAAACATCTGAAATGCTGATGCATCCCAAACCCAAACCATGTTTGTGATTTTGGTTATCATTTGTTTGTTGATCAATCCCCTTGTTTCTGCTTTGTTTCCCTGACCATCTCTCTTCCTTGTCTTCCAATAAATGTTATCCTATTTTAGCTCTCTCTCACAAACTATGAAATCCTAGATCACCTTTGCCCAAAATCAAAACAAGCATCTTTTACAAGACCGGAAATATTTGTCCTTTCTACACATTTTTCCTAGACCCAAACATATGGTCTCCTATTGCCAAACATCCGATCTGTTAATGCATCCAAAACCAAAACATCTGGTTCAATGGCAGTGAAACAGTTCATCTCTGCATGTTGAAGATTACAAATATAGTTTTCCTTTGCAAAAGACTGTTACATTATTAGAGACCGAGGTGCCTCCTTGCATTAGCGTGATACAACTCCCGAAGAGACACACCTCCTTTCCTAAAATTGAGATCTACTAATACATTAGACTCTCCCAACTCCCTGCATTGCCTTGTCTGAAACTCTCTTCCTCCAGAAAACCACAACCACCATGCCTTCTTCTCCGATTCGACTACCCGCCTCCCCTTTCCCTTCCAACCCCTCCTTTGTCGGGACACCACCCGACTCCCCCAACCAAGCGCATGCGAGCCATCCGAGCCCTCCTCGAGTGAAACTGATGTAGAAGACATGAAAAGGCAGGAGAGCGAGGACAGCGAGGACGAGTACGACTACGTGGAAGAGGATGAAGATGAAGAGGAACAAGACGAGGATAAGCTGGAGACGTGGGGGGCCATTAAGAAGAAGAGATTGGTGGCCAAGAAGAGGAAGCGGGTGGAGGCCAAGAAGATGAATCATTAGACGGAGGCGTTTGTGAGGCAACTTTTGAAGGATGACAAGGCCGGTAAGCTTGATTTGTTCAAGGACATTCCGTGGGTGAAGAAGAAGAAGGGTGCGGAGGAGGAGGAGGAGGAGGAGGTGGACTCAAAGATGACCAAGAAGAAGATGGACGTCGGTGCTGGTCCTTCGAATGTTGGCCCCGCCAACCCCAGTCCCATGGCTCCCCCAGCAATTGAAGCTCCCGCGACGCTAGAGTCATCTGGGAACTCCTCGGAGGGGTCGACGTAGATTACTCAGATTTGGGTTTTCTTTTCCATGTTCATATAGTTGGTCTTGTGGATGGAAAGATCAATGGTATGTTTTCTTTTGGATGGAAAGATCGATCCCCTGTTTTCCTGCTCTGTGAATCTTGTAGTGGTATGAAAATCCTCTGTATCCCATGTTATCCATGAAGAACATTAGTGTTCTTCTTTTCCATGATCACCTTCCTTGCTTCAGTGTTTTTCCCTGGTCATGATGTGTTATCATAGTCTGAGATGTACTGTCTTGTCATGTGATATTTTATTCTTATCCCACCGCACCGCATTGCAAGATACACACGTAAATGATGACTAATTTTACCAATTTACTGTTTAACCAAATTCAATGTTTTGCCAAGAATATACACAACATAAATAATGGTCACCTTGCCCAAATTATTCAACGTAAATGTGCACATACATTATACATCAGCATAGACCCACACTCGTAAAGTAGCACTGGCACACACACACATCCAATAACGAAACCTTCGGACTTGGCAACGAGGAGATAACAGACACAATTGTTGACGGCTGATTTTCACTCACTTCTTACCCGTCAAACATGTACCTTTTGGCATGGAAATTGATCATCAACACTAGAATAGGGCTTAAACTAATCATTTCCACAAGTGTTGGTGATTATGCAAATACAGGTGAATAGCACTAGAAAGAGGAGTAAAAGCATAAGTCTTTGATCCAAGTACCTCAAGCTCAGCCAGTGAGGGGATGACACATAGGATTCCCTTGGATCACTGACATCATCAATCCAAGAGAGGCAAGCCTGACGAATCATGAATCGCCACGTGGACATCACATGGATTCAAGGGCCCACTTATCCCCCAAAACGGTCGGGAAACTTGGCATGCACGAAGGACAAGCATCAGGACCCACATGGCAGCCACCCTGAGAAAGCACAACGCAGAAGGCCTCCCGGGGGGTCGGCCGACCCTAGGATCAGCCGAACCGACCTAGGGTCGGTTGATACCCACCTTACATGTGCTACTGCCTGATTGGTCACTTGTTGTGATCCCGGGCATTTTGGAGCACTTGGAGCCCCGAAGCAAGCCTCTCTCTCCTCTATAAATAGGAGGGGAGGGGCTCCCATTTGAGACACACACTTCTCCTCCTCCTCTTCATTTTGGCTTGGAGCCTCTCTCTTTAGGAGAGGAGAGCTCTTTGTATAGGATTAGTGCTAGGAAGTGAGGTGGGAGGCTTGAGGCCATGTCATGATTCATGACATCTTCCTCAAGAACGATCCTCAGCGGTGCCTTTGTTCTTCGACTAGACTAAAGTGAGTATTTCGATATTTCCTATTTAGACTAAAGTCGTATGCATGCTTAGTTGCTTTGTTCCTGTGTTCTTCGTTTGTTCTTGGTTTAGAGGCTTGTGTTCTTCGAACACAACCCTTTTGATCCAGTAGACTTAGATCATAAGTTTGCATCTAGTTTACCAGCTTGTCTATTAGAGTAAAGTGAAGCTCCTGCATGTTTCTAGTTAGATCAAAGTGCATTCGTGATCTTGCATGAGTGATAGAGCATACCTTGAGCTAGTGCCAGTATCTCCCTCGCGGATTCGTAGGAATAGTAAGTGGTGTAGACGAGGTGTCTGGACCATAAGCTACCCTTCGAAGACCACATACGATCGTAGCGTAGAGGTAGGGCGCAGTGGTGACAGCCTGTTGGACCCTTTGTCAACCCTCTACGTCGCGTAGCGAGTTGGGCTCGAGCCAACACATTGGCCTTGTGCTTGGTGCCCGAAGTGAGTGCTATACCTGAGAGACCGTAACTAGACTCCGCACTCGGTCAAGGCAGATCCTTTATACCTATCCTATCAATTAGTGTTGTGTCCTTGGATCATCTATACTAGAAGTAGGAGATAGTGCACACCGTTCCTTGGATTCGATACCCTTGGAATACTCTCCTTCTGTGGGGAAGTGCTACAACGGTATTTTCGTGCACTTGCGGTATACCCAGTTGTTCTTATACGCTTCCTCTAGGTGTACAACTAGTGGTGACGTTGAGAAACGCCAACAAGCATTTCTGGTGCCGTTGCCGGGGAATGGTTGATGTATCTATCTTCGAACCTAGTGGTCCTCGTATTTATCTTTTTTTGTTTTCTTCTACCTTCACCCCCATTACCCATCAAGATATCCTTTTTGTTCCTTTTCTTCTACCTTTACCCCCGCTTCCCTTTGAGATGCCTTCCTGTTAAAGCCTCTCTACCCCTACGGGTGAGTTTGTCTTAGAGCAACCATCAACTTCCTCATCTTGCTGCGAGCTTCGTCCCGGCTTTATAGCCATGGTTCGGAATCGACCTTTCTCTGGAGCGATCAGTGATGATCCTAATGTTCATTTAGAGGAGTTCGAGGACTTGTGTTCGTGCTTGGTAATTCCAGGCATGACACACGAAACTTTGAAGTGGAAATTGTTCCCTTTCTCTCTCGTAGATAGAGCGCAGCAATGGTACACCCACACAGCAGAGCATGTGAATAATTGGGGAGAACTATGAGAAAACTTTTGTGACTTATTCTCCCTTTATGAACGCATAGAGGTCTTGCCATGTGAACTCCTTGATTTTGAGCAATTAGAGGGTGAGTCCATAGGTGCAGCTTGGGCTAGGTTCCTACGTCTTATGACATCTAGCTCAGACATGTCTATACCTGATGATATAGCGACGTATACCTTTTATACTCGTATAGACATGGAATTTGCACAAGAGCTCAACCTTTTAGTTGGAGGTTCGTTCGAAAACCAAACTCTAGTGGAAAGAAGAGAGATCCTAGAATTCTTCTTAGAAACCTCTTCTTCCCATATCGTTTACAACGAACCCCATCTGGAGTCTGAGTTGGTCCACGAGAGTCTCTCAATAGCCGAATCTGAGCTTTCATTCTCTGAATTCCTTGATTCCTCTATTGAGCCCTCTCCCGAACCACGAACATCAGAGGAAGAAGAAATTCAACCTTCGGAGTTCTCTTCCCGATTTGAGGATGATTCTTCTCAAAACATCAGAAATACCTCAAATCACTCTTGGCACGAGAAGCCTACGGCATCGCTGGACCTTTATGAGGTCCTCGATGAAGTTTCGAATCATGGGACGATAGTGGATTGGTCTCCTCAGAAGCACACATCTGAAGCAATTCGGGTTAGCTCGACTTCCACGATCATCCACTGTTCCATGAGAGGAAACACCGTAGATGCTGTCCACGACCCTACTATTGGGGCTTGCATCATCCCAGAGACCCTTTTGGACACTCTGGTGGGTGACATGCCCTTGATCCCGACTGATGGACTTTTCCATAGCCCCAGGTGGCACTGTGTTTTTCCATGTAAAGGGATTGCTAGGGATGTGCCGATCACCATTGATGACATAGAGGTGCGGTTAGATTTCCACATCTATGACATTATGGATTTTGCTCTTCTCCTAGGCTTCCCCTTAGAAAAACTTCTTGATAAATCTCAAGGAAACCCGGAAGGAGAGCTTAGGGAAACTGTTTCTATCCGTGCAGAACCATCTAGACATCCTCTGATAGAACTTTTCCCTAGACCTACGGTATCTCCTTTGCCTCCCGATCCTCCTGACGAAGCATTTCCTGAGGAGGCCATGAAGAAGGAATGGCCAGATGGAATGATATGCTTTTCCGAAACATTTTGGGATAGTACATCCTCTCTGGTTATTCCTTGTTCTGTGAGAGGGATTGCCGTAGAGGCCCTTTGTGACCCCATCATGGAGGTTAACATGATGCCATGGCACTTAGCGGAAACTCTTTTAGGCAAAGTTCCGCTAGCACCATCCGACATGCTCCTCGAGACTTGCCCCTTCGGGCATGTTCTTGAATGTCGGGGGATTGCAAGTGCCGTGCCACTCATCATAGACGGGATTGAGGTTCGCTTGGACTTTCACATCTTCGATGTCCTCGATCCTGATCTACTCCTAGGCTCCCCACTTGAGAAATTCTTTGAGGAATCCATAGGGAGCCTTGATGGTAATCTTGGGGAAGTCACTTCCGCCACTGCTACCCCTTGTTTGGGACACCCTATGGCGGAGCCTCTTCCCCAGCAAAACCCGCTCGAGAAGATGACTCATACATCTCCGTTCGCATCATCCGAGCCCATTCTCATTGAGGTTGTAGAATGTTCTACCCCTCGTGAGGATGACTCAGAAGACTCTCTTCACCTTTGTTAAGGAGAACGATCGTCACCATTCTCGACCGAGTTTCAGCCTCTTCCCGATGGCCCGTATCATGTTGCTTTCGATCATGATCAAGAGTCAACATTGAACGTCCATGATGACTCTCTTGAGATGGAGAATTCATGGGCCATGGAACCTTTCGAGGCACTGACTCCGGAGTTTGGAGGAAAAGACTTCATTGACGAGCATGGTAGATTCGTCCTTGATCTACCACATAAACCAGGCTCGCATCATGCCTCTCTAGAGTTAGTCATGCTTAGTACGCTGAGCACATACGAGGGCTACAACCACCTTCTGGTCCTCTTTTGCAAAATGTTTGGAAGGCTCATTGTAGATGTATATGTTTACCATAAGAATTGCAGATTTCGTGTGTGCACTGTGGCACTAACCTTGCAGCTAAAGCTTCACTGATACATCAAGGATTGGTGGTGAGACGGGAATGACACCACCAACGATAGCTGCAAGATAAAGTTCCCATGGTCGAGCTTATGACCTTAAATAAACAAAGCACTACTAGGCTATAGCCTGGATTAGCATATGTTTTATTTCCCTTTCGAATAAAAGAAAGAACATGTTTTCAGGATAAGTCATCCTTCAGGTATTTTTGGTCACTAACCTTTCAGGTGAAGATTGAAAAGAAAGATGGACAGGTGATGCCTACGAACATGTGAGCCACGTCAGCTGCAACACCTAGATAAGCTTTGGTGAGGGAACATTTACAAAAGGAAGCTTGATCACCACACACTTGAGTTTTGTTGCCTAGCAATGCAAACTTCAAGTCCGGGGGAGGTATGTGAGCATCCTGAGTAAAGTTCCTCCTCTACCAAATCTTATCTTGGTGTGATGATGATGTCCGCTCTTGCATCTTGCCCACTAGCTAGGTAAGTCCTGCTTTTGACATTAAACAAAACCCTTCCGGGAGGTTCCCGAGGTTCACCGTCTTATGCTCATGCTTATGCCCTTATTGATGATAGCTTGATCATGCTTCCATGTTTCGTTTCATCTGTGTTAATATGCTCTGGTTTGAATGTTTGAAGTACTCACACATTCATCGACTATTTTAAATTAAGCATGGTGCTTAGGTTAAAATTGTCTTCTTCAATCAAAACAAGACATGGTGTCGAGTTTTGATTGATGAACCTTAGAGTTATATTTTCATAGATCTTGGTTGCATATATGCTGACTAACCCCTGCAGAGAATTGTCAAATTTGAATGGGTAAGTCATTGAGCTAAATTCAAATGGGAAGATAAGATAAGGTGTCAGATTCATGTTGCACATCATGCAAAGGTGGTACATATGACCTCTCAAAGGTCCAAGGTAAGTATATTCCCCTTCGTATATAATGTGTAACCTTGGTCTAACCTTCTTGAGCAAATGACATGGTGATAATAAAAAAAACAACAAAAATATTTGAATTTGAATAAAGGCTCTATGGTTCTCGAACCGGTAGAGTCCCTCTTTTGTTTCCACTTTTTGTTTGAAGAACAAGCGCCAGGTTCAAGCACTAGTGTGGGGGAGTTCTCTCGAACTCATCATCTACATAACCACTCGAGAACTCCCACACAGGCACTGCACAACGTCGACTATGCCTTCATGACAAGAGCAAGGTAAACTAGAGTGAGCCGGCTGCCTTATGGTTAGCCAAATCACCACTGGTCTTCCTTGATCTCTTATCCTTCAGAAGCGATGGTATGTGCGCCCTCTACCTCACTCTCCTTTATCCATGAGTTTGAATGAATTTCAATTCATATCCTTTACATCAAACTCAGCAATTTGTGCTATGCTCTACATGATTCCTGTGGTTGGCTTGCATATGTTTTGTTCCTTACTTATCATCTTGATGCTTGTGAACAAATATCATTAGGGAACTCATGCTCATCTAAGTAGTTGGTGTTTGTGATATGGTTTGATGATATGATCTTCGCTTTGAATGTCTGAGTGCTTGGGAATTTTATTTGAAAATCATGAAAACCCCTTGCAAAGCTCCTCTTTGATATGCCACCGTCCTACTAGAGCCATATGATGTTTTAGTTGAAAACCTTCTACTCATATGCTGCTTGTCATTGCATTGAGCTTTGTCAAATCCCGTGACCCTTGTGAGACTTCTTTTCATTACTTTCATGATCAAGATTCATGTGCACACCACTATATTCCCCTTGCTATGCTTCTACACTGGAAGTTAGAATTGTATCATTCATCTATTTCATAAAAATATAGCTCCATATGTGGTGTGACATCTCTCTCCAAAAGTATCCTTCAAAAAAAGAGACATGGGCTATGAAAAAAAGAGAAAAGAAAGAAGAAAAAAAGAGAGAGAGACACATGCTCAAAGCATGATAAAAAAAGAGAAAAAAAAGAAGAATAAAGAATAGCCCATGTCCAAAATAAAGGAGGAATAGGAGAGAGATGAGATCATGCAGAAAGCAGTTCCATAACTTAGATGGTAATAACTAGTATCCATTCCGGAGCTAGTGTCCACCTTATCATCTACCAACATTCATCATATATGTATGGTAATATCTAGCACCCATTTCGGGCCTAGTATCCACCTTACCATACTCACCATAACCATACACGTGCACATCTTGATCTGATGGTATGATTTGATTTTCTCTGTGGATCTAGTTTTTGACTTTGCAATACATGTGACACAAGTATGCTTTATCTTTATCCTACCCTGAGCTCCACATATAGCCATGATTAGAAGTAGGATGAAGAAAGGCAATCTAATGCCTTGGTGAGGACATATACACATCTGAGCGATCTGAGAGAATCAAAAGAGGAGCTAAGCAAAGTTTGTTTTGGAAACTTATTGCAAACCCCAAGTTACTTGACATGATGAGTAGGAGTGATTTGATTCATGACCGTTCCATTCCTCAACTGCCCAAAATAGCATGATAGACACATCAGAGTTCACAAGTACAAGGTATGGTTTAGAATATCCCTTATGCTTACTTCATACCTATGGATAACATGTCTCACTTTGATCTTGTTCTTCCCTTCACTCGGGACGAGCAAAGGTCGAGTGTGGGGGTATTTGTTGACGGCTGATTTTCACTCACTTCTTACCCGTCAAACATGTACCTTTTGGCATGGAAATTGATCATCAACACTAGAATAGGGCTTAAACTAATCATTTCCACAAGTGTTGGTGATTATGCAAATACAGGTGAATAGCACTAGAAAGAGGAGTAAAAGCACAAGTCTTTGATCCAAGTACCTCAAGCTCAGCTAGTGAGGGGATGACACATAGGATTCCCCTGGATCACTGACGTCATCAATCCAAGAGAGGCAAGCCCGACGAATCATGAATCGCCACGTGGACATCACATGGATCCAAGGGCCCACTTATCCCCAAAAACCGTCAGGAAACTTGGCATGCACGGAGGACAAGCATCAGGGCCCACATGGCAGCCACCCTGAGAAAGCACAACGCAGAAGGCCTCCCGGGGGGGTCGGCCGACCCTAGGATCGGCCGAAATGACCTAGGGTCGATTGATCCCCACCTTCCACGTGCTGCTGCCTGATTCGTCACTTGCTGCGATCCTGGCCGTTTTGGAGCACTTGGAGCCCCGAAGCAAGCCTCTCTCTCCTCTATAAATAGGATGGGAGGGGCTCCCATTTGAGACACACACTTCTCCTCCTCCTCTTCATTTTGGCTTGGAGCCTCTCTCTTTAGGAGAGGAGAGCTCTTTGTATAGGATTAGTGCTAGGAAGTGAGGTGGGAGGCTTGAGGCCATGTCATGATTCATGACATCTTCCTCAAGAACGATCCTTAGCGGTGCCTTTGTTCTTCAACTAGACTAAAGTGAGTATTTCGATATTTCCTATTTAGACTAAAGTCGTATGCATGCTTAGTTGCTTTGTTCTTGTGTTCTTCGTTTGTTCTTGGTTTAGGGGCTTGTGTTCTTCGAATACAACCCTTTCGATCCAGTAGACTTAGATCATAAGTTTGCATCTAGTTTGCCAGCTTGTCTATTAGAGTAAAGTGAAGCTCCTTCATGTTTCTAGTTAGATCAAAGTGCATTCGTGATCTTGCATGAGTGATAGAGCATACCTTGAGCTAGTGCCAGTATCTCCCTCGCGGATTCGTAGGAATAGTAAGTGGTGTAGACGAGGTGTCTGGACCATAAGCTACCCTTCGAAGACCACGTACGATCGTAGCGTAGAGGTAGGCCGCAGTGGTGACAGTCTGTTGGACCTTTTGTCAACCCTCTACGTCGCGTACCGAGTTGGGCTCGAGCCAACACATTGGCCTTGTGCTAGGTGCCCGAAGTGAGTGCTACACCTAAGAGACCGTAACTAGACTCTGCGCTCGGTCGAGGCAGATCCTTTCTACCTATCCTATCAATCAGTGTTGTGTCCTTGGATCATCTATACTAGAAGTAGGAGATAATGCACATCGTTCCTTGGATTCGATACCCATGGAATACTCTCCTTCCGTGGGGAAGTGCTATAGCGGTATTTCCGTGCGCTTGCGGTATACCCGGTTGTTCTTATACGCTCCCTCTAAGTGTACAACTAGTGGTGACGTTGAGAAATGCCAACAAAAGTCATGGAGATGGATATGGCACACGCCTATTATGCCACACCTAATGCATGACGAAATGTAGCATAACGAGGATCCGTGCGGAGATATTCCTCCAATGCACGATGCCTACCCCTCGAATTCATGGTGCGTCCCGAGCGACCAATGCCAGAAGCATGATGCAGGATGTCACGAAAACCCCACTACCGGTGGGCAAGATTGCAGTATTGGCACACACAGCGACCATGGCGAAGCACACGAGTGTAACCCTGCTCCTGCAGCCAAGCCAAGGCATCTTTCTTCATCTCCTCCGTTTCTTCCTTGTCCGCTTCGTCCATGTCATACAGATCATATGGATCCATGTATCCTGGCTGCTGCGGAGGGGCACGACATGGATCTTCTGATCATATAATTTTCTTCATTTGTACACTTCTGAACATATGCACAAAATCTATGAAAACAACAACGTCCATTGAGAGATTTTGGAGACGTGTTGATGATTTGACTTGAAACTCTTTGAGCATGACTTTCCTTACACCATTCAAGCCTTGTGTCCCTGCATGGTTAGTGAAATTCTAGACTTCTTCCAACATGTGCTCTTTTAAGGTCACTAGCTTGACCAAGCGCAAAGCAAGATCGAGATTTACAAAACTTATTGTAAACATAAGCATCCTTAATTACAACCACAAGCAAATTGTAGCAACAAGTAAGTGTGTAATTAAAGGAAGCATACATTTCATGGAAAGCACTTAGCTCATCATTAGGGAAAGGTTCTTTAGGCATATAATTAATTGGTTCAAACATAAACATTGCCTCATTATCATTCTCAAGAAATTCTAGCGTATCAACGTGACCATCATTGAAGCAAGGCATATAATTTAAACTATTATTCATACTATTGGTCGAATGTGAGCATTTGAATTTATCATCAATAATACCAATAATATCTTGAGATTTCAGCGTGTACCTTGGCCTTAGAGCTTTGTCAACAAGAGTGGTCCTTGCTTCATCAACCGGTGTTGAAGGAAAATCAATCTCAACGAGTGGAGGTGTCTCTTTGTTACCTTCTTGCTTCCCTCCATCTCATCATGTGTGTTGGGAATTCGAAAATCCCCAGACAAAAAAGTGAAAAAGGCACTGCCAAAAGCTCTTCCTCTCTGAAAAAGGTGATCCCTTTACACGGAGGCATGGGGGCTCCTTTTATATTGCCCGAGGGTCACTTTTACATTCCAATTCTACCCCTAACAATGATGTATATAGAAGGAAAGCTGAGGGTACATTCATCCGCGGCAATCACGGGGATTTCATCTAAATTACAAATATACCCTAGTGAGTTCCAGCTTCTTTCTTCTTGCGTAGCCAAGCTTCTCACGTTTCCTTGTGTCTTCTTGGTTACGCCATTGACCAAATCAACTCTGGGTTTCTTGAATAACTCCACGAATCACGGGAAACTTCAATCATCAGCCTCGGAGAGAAAATTCTTCCACCTTCCGCTGTCTTTTTGCTCTTTCGTGAGTCCTTCGGAGTAGAGAAGTTTCCAGAACATCACACAAAGTTTTCAAGAACAATAGGAATCCTGATTTCTTAGGAATTCCGAGCGTCAACATCATATTTGGGTATAAAAAATCATCATACCAGATCATTTTATTAGTAGGAAATCTTTCTCTAAATATGGAAAATAGCGACTCCCGTTGTATTCAGAAATCTTTGAGACTCTGGAACTTCTCAGAACTTCCTATTTGCTGATTATTCTGAGGACGCGTGTCTTCTTGGGACTTCGGAGGGTGGCGATTTTTTAGCTGATCCCCAACAGTAGCCCCTCGGGGAAGCAGGTTGACTCCGACGACTCGTTTTCACGTGAAAATTCCAATGATTAGGTAAAAACGTCACCCTCGGGTGTCGGAGGAGACACGCGTAATCGTTCTATTGGATGTCATTTCATTTCTCGAGGCGCCTTCTCCATGCGTCTCTCTGTTCCTATAAATAGAGGGGTCGCGGTGACTTTCGCTTTCACCGTTTCCTAGCTTTTGGATCTTCTTGGAAGTTTCTCAAGTTCTTGAGATTTTTGAGCTTCCTACTTGCTGGATTCCTCTTCTTTGCTTCTCTGAAGGTAATGTGATTGTTTTTCCTTTCTTTTATTCTGTTCATTAGTGATAAGCTTGGTTTTTTGACTCTGTAGTTCTATATTTTCTGGTTTCGTGATCAGTAGGTGGCTCGTACCAAGAGTACTGCTAGGCTAATGATAGAAGAGGAGATTGCTCAGGTCGCTGCTGCTTCAGGTTCTGATATCCCGAAGCCTTCTGAAATGCCTTCCTCAAGTGCTGTACCTTCGCCCCAGAATCTGGAAGACATTACTTCTTTTGAGGAAGGGGAGGTGAATTCGGGCGAGGACTCCGGAACTAAAGAGGATATTTCTCAGGTTGAGGTTGAGGTTGAGATGGTGGAACCGATGCCTCCGAAGGTGGTGTATCCACCTCCTTTTGTTTTTGGGAAATCTCTAGTTGCTCCCAACCTAATTAAGGATTATGAAGATGCAAATTTCTTTCCTGTTGGTTGTGGTCGGGCGCTGACAGATGAAGAGACTCCTGCGCCGCGGGCTGACGAGGTTGTAGTTTTCAGAGATTTTTTTTACTGCTGGTGTTAGATTTCTGTGTGATGAACGGCTTCCCTCGATCTTGGATCGATTTCAAGTGAAGCTGCACCAGCTTACACCCAATTCCTTACTGGAGCTTTCAAAATTCTTCTGGATCCAGAAGACTTTCGAGTGTCATATAAGCGCTGATGTTTTTGCGAGGCTCTTTGAGCTTCATATTCAGTGGAAGATTATCAAGCTTGATGATGATAATTTCTATGAAGCTCATTACGGTTGTAGTACTTTCAATACTTGTAGAAAGAATGCGTGTCAGAAAATTGAGAGAATTCAGCTTGCTCCCTGTAGCAATGACAAATGGGTCGATGATTGGCAGAGATTCTAGTTCTATGGGAAGGTTGATATGTCAAAGGAGAAGGGCCTCTCTGGTCCTTTGAATCCTTTTTACACACCCATAGGACCAATGACTGCTGTGTCAACGGCTCCCTTTAATCGCAAGTCACATGATTTCAAGAAGGGTGAGGACATGTTCTTCTTTGCTTGCACCATCCTCAGTGGACGAGACGTGATTGAGGAATATGTTGCTGCTAGCATATGGCCGTTATCTTTTGGTTGTTAACCTAAGAAAATCGTGTATCTTTCAGTGGATTGGGCACCATGCAAGGTTCCTTTTCCAAGGTTTGACCTTCGTCTTCCCGAGGGTCAGTTTTTGGAAGATTTTATCTATCTTGTTGAAGAGTTGGTTGTTGATATGGTTGGGAAGTGTTTTTCGACTGAGTATAAGCAGTTCAAGAACATTGTGAAACACAAGAGGCGAGTGAACCGTGTTTTCTCGGAACTTGGTGCTGAGCCGGCTTTGCGCCCGAGGCCTCCTGGTCCCAAGAAGCTGATGCAGGCACCAGGTGTCACTGGATCTGTTATTATAGGGGCCCCTGTAAAATCCCAGAAGAGGAAGAATTCGAAGTCCTCGGTAACTTCTGAGAAGACTTCAGATAAAGTTTATGATCCTAGCAAAATTTCTGGGAAGGCAAAGTTTTTGGAATCTTCGAAGAAAAGGAAGTTGACTTCCGGAATCTCCACATCATCTTCTCAGATTTCCGAGGTTGAGAAGGCTCTGTGGTTGGTTTAGCAGAGCTGAAGAAAAAGAAAGGTAGCGTCAAGGTGCTTTCTTCTAAGGACCGCACACGTATTGTGTCTGCTTTGTCGGATGACGAGGAGGATGACTGCAGAAATTCAGGTGATGCTTTGTTCTGTTGCGAAGTAGTTCCATGCCGTGTCGTGTGTTCCCCTTCTTCGGAAAATACTTTCGTTGATATTAATTCTCTTTCAGATAAGGAGCCTGCTGTTGTTGAAAAAGTTGGTGCGTCCAAGACTTCTGAAGTCTCCAAGACTTTGGAAAAGGAGATCGTGATCTTGGAAGATAAAACTAGTGATGATGATGCTTCTACTAATTTCATGGCTGATCTTGAAAAGACCGTGCAGCGGGGTCCTCCTTCTGACATTCCACTTCTTATTCAAGGTCGGCAAGATGTTCCTGTGAGCGAGGGTGTTCCTCCTGAAACCTACGGATATAACCAAATTTTTGGGACAAATCTGAAGGGTAAGTTGCTATTTGTTGGTGGTGCTAGGATTGGGCGAGATGATGATCCTTATAGCTTTGATATTCTATGGCATGCTCCAGGATCGCTTGCTACCTTCGCAAGCTCATCTAGAGGCGAGGCTTTGAAGAAACCCTCGTTCTCTAGTCAAGATTTAGAGAAGATTCCAGATTTTCAGATGGACACTGTTCAGTATGATGCTCATGCAATTGCGAAGTCAGCGCATGTGGATGTTGGGAATTATTTTGATCCTGCAGGTATGTGGGCTTCGGCTTCTATTTGCTTTCTTTTTATTTGATCTTTGTTTTTTGCTAACTATACCTTTTGTTGCTTATAGTTTTTGAAGATCCTTTGCAAAAATTTCTCGTGAGGGATTTGTCATTGATCAGCACCACGCTCGGCTTAAAATTTGTGATTGCCGGGAAAATTGCTTCTGAGAAAACTTGTGTAGACGAGAATTATGCTCTGGAGTTACGTGGTAAAATTCTGAACCTCGAGCGAGATTTATCCTCTTCCAAGATGGTTTCTTAGGAACTTGACGCCATGAACAAAACTTTGACGGAGATGGTAGATATTGCTAAAGAGGGAAAGAAACATGGTGATGATGCTTACAAAGGTCTGGAGATTGAGTATGCGAAGCCTCAGCAGTCTCATGCTAATGATTTGAAAATTCTTGAAGAACTGCGCGGGACTGTTGAACGTGATGCAAACCAGATTTCAGATCTTAAAGCCAAGAACGCCAAAGCCATGAAGCAGAGCACTGATCTTGCTAAGGCTAACGGGGAGAAGGATCTGAGAATTCATTCCTTGGAAAAAGATCTTGCTGATAGGATTAAGCTTATGAGTGATGGAGCAAAGCAGATAAAAAAGAACTTTGAATTTTTGTTCGAGAAATATAGTGAAGCTCTTGGGGAGTATGGTGCTAGACCCAGTCCTTTTCCAGATACGGAGGATTCTCAGGCGATTATTAACTGGCTTGTAGAAGAGTTTGAAACTCTTCCTGAGTTGATTGGCTCCGCTATTGATTTTGCTGCTGCATTCTATTCTGAGAGTCTTATTAAACTTCTGGAGATTAAGGATTGTGTTGATCTTGGAAAGTTTTGTTCTTCTGGACTTGAGTTTCCTTCTACGTCTAGTGTGTCACTGATTCGTGTAAATGAAGACGTGAGGAACATCAAGAAGAACTTTGTCAGGAAGTTCGGGATGGCTGGGGGCAAGGAATTTGCTAAGGAAATAGCTCGTGCGAAGCTTGCTAAGGTAACTTTTCTTTTATGTCAACTTCGCATGCTGTTTAACTCTATTTTCTTTGTGCATGCCATGTCTTGTTTACTAAAGTTCCTCTCCCCTTTTTTTAGATTTTGGAAGATGAAGCGCAAGAAGAACTACGGGTGGCATTGGAGATGGATCCCAAGGATGGTGTTGAGGAGACTGGTGGGGAGGGGGTGGAAGGCGAAGATGTTGCTGAACCTAGTGAGGTGCCGAGTGGTGAAGATCAGGTTTAGGATTGAGATGTGTTAGAATTAACTTTAATCGTTTGTGGTGTAGAAAAAACTTGTGACACATTATTCCTACGCAGGTCCTTGAAGGGGGGCCTGCGCAGGATGTTATTCCGATCCGTATGTATCATGAATGGGTTATGGCCAGCGGTGCTTCTTGGCGTTTGTATAAAGAAGCTCATCCTGAAAGTTCTTTCAGAGATTTTTGGATCTTTTGTTGTGAATATTTTTCGATGCACAGCTTTCCCATGGGTTGTTTTTTTTCCTCACGAGATGACTTTGCGTACATTTGTGATATTGCTGAACAACGAGGTTCTAAGCCTGGTCATGTTCTTGAGGTTCCTTTGTAATTTTCTTTGATATTTATTATTGTATGAACCTGTTGTAATGAAATGATGCCCTTCGCGGTATGAAAAAGCAACTCGAAAAATTGTTTTTGCAAAAAACGTCACCCTCCCTATCTTGCATTTTATAGCATGAGAATGTATCATTTCATCGGAAGATCTTGAAACTTGTGGCTTGCTTCAGAATTTTCAGCAAACTTTTGAAAAAGGAATCGATAAGTCGATAAAACTTGCACCGAGTTTTATGGACTTAAGTCTTTTTGATCGAAATCGATGTTGATATGGCAACTCTTGGTTGCCTTCAACGCGTGCTGTGAAGTGTGTTTCTGTAATGAGAATTTCTTTATGAATCTGAATTGCACAGGAGTGTGTTGTAAGGAAGATCTGTGAAAGGTGGTATATAGTCCATAGCCTTTCAGTAGGAACTAGAAATGATGGTCTATAATAGGGCCGCACCCTTTGTTATCTTGGGTCCTTGTGATTTTCGTGGTTAATCACTTTTCTGGAACATGGCCGCAACCTTCAGTTGCCCTCGGCCTTCGTGATTTTCATGGTTAATCACACTTTCTGGAATATGGCCGCAACTTTCGGCCTTCGTGATTTTCATGGTTAATCACACTTTCTGGAATATGGCCCCAACTTTCATTTGCCCACGGCCTTCGTGATTTTCATGGTTAATCATACTTTCTGGAATATGGCCGCAACTTTTAGTTGCCCTCGGCCTTCGGTTGTTTTGATTTTGCGAGGATGACAGTATAAGAAAAAATATTTAGGGGAAACTTCTCTTTCATTAATGACAGAAAGAAAATTTACACGGGACCCACCTCATTAAAAACCTTGCCTCCATGATGGAGTTCCCCTTGCAAGGAAAAGAGTACAGTCCCTTTAGGTAAAAGTAAAAATGCAGGAAAAAAGTAAAGTTCTTTTTTCGCTCGAGGCTATTTATAGATTCACAGGCCGAGGTTTTTTACATTTTTTCTTAACATAGCCTAATGATCTAATTAAACTCCTAGTTATATTTTTTTCTTACGGGTAGTACCTTTTGAGGTTGTCCGCATTCCATGAATGTGGCAACTCCACTCCCAGTTCATCTATTAGGCGGAAAGAACCCGAGCTTCTTGCTGATGTACGGGCCTTCCCATGCTTCTTGTAACTTTCTTGGATTCTCCCAATCCTTCTTCCTTTTGATTACCAGGTCACCGATCCTGATTTCCTTCCTTACAATTTTCTTGTCCTTCCACTTCCTAGTTTCTTGCTGATATTTTTCCAAGTTTTGAGCGGCTTCAAGGATATCTAGTTCGATCATGTCTTTCTCTAATTTTTCTGTTTCCTCGGAATCTTCGGTTTTTCTGATAGCACTCAGGCTTCCATTTTTTATTTCCTCTGGGGTTGTGGCTTTTGTTCCATATAATAGGCGAAAAGGCGAGAACCTCGTGGCTCTTGAAGTAGTTGTATTGTGGGACCAGATGACCCTTGGTAATTCATCTACCCACTTACCCTTCTTTTGATCAAACAAGCACTTCTTGACACATGTGAATATGATTCTGTTTGCCCTTCCTACTGCTCTGTTTGATTGAGGGTGGTAAACTGATGAAAACTTGACATGTGTGCCTATGGTTCTGCAAAATTCCTTAAAGGTATAGCAGTCAAATTGCTTTCCATTGTCTACGGTGAGTTCCCTTGGAACTCCAAATTTGCAGATTATGTTTTGCCAGAAGAATTTCTGCACGGTTGCGGCGGTGATGTTTGCTAGTGGCTTTGCCTCAATCCATTTGGTGAAGTAGTCCGCAGCTACTGCTGCAAATTTGCAATTGCCTTGGGCTGTGGGTAGTGGCCCAACCAGGTCCATTCCCCACCTTTGTAATGGCCATTATGGTGAATTGAGTTAGATTGGAAGCGAAGATGTTTTCTGCTGTTCGGCGGTCTTTTGACATGCATCACATTCTTGAACCAGCTTTTTTGTGTCCACAATCATGGATGGCCAGAAGAATCCTTGTTTTATTGCTTTTCTAGCAAGTGCCCTTGTGCCAGTATGTGATCCGCAGAATCCTCTGTGAATTTCTGTCAAAAGTTCTTTTCCTTTCTTGGAAGTGATGCATCTTAGCCAAGGTTCGGAAATCCCTGATGTGTACAACTCTCCGTCTGCTATAGTGTAGCCCCTTGCCCTTTGTTTGAGTCAGTTCAATTCAACTTCGTCGGTGGGTTCATAATGATTTCTTAAGAATGCCATGATCTGAGCTCTCCAATCGAATGGTTCTATGACATTCACCATTCCTTCTTCTTGCTCTTTTACTGAATGGGAGGTGATTATTTCGAAGAAAACATCATGAGGTAGGGGCTGGTTCTGAGCTGTTGCTT
This sequence comes from Cenchrus fungigraminus, assembly GCA_036936925.1. Taxonomy (NCBI): domain Eukaryota; kingdom Viridiplantae; phylum Streptophyta; class Magnoliopsida; order Poales; family Poaceae; genus Cenchrus; species Cenchrus fungigraminus. Next base: position 5,787,045 of record CM072775.1, on the reverse strand, counting down.
TTGCTATCTTGTCTGCCTCATCGTTTTCAGCCCTTGGGATGTGTTGCACAGTGTATCCCTTGAAATACTTCTCCATTTCTCTGACTTTTTTCAGATGATTGATATGTTCCGGATTTCTTGCTTCGCTTTCTTTCTCGACATGTTCATGAACTACTTTGGAATCTGATTTGATGATGAATGTTTGCTGGCCTAGGGCTTTCATTTTTCTAAGTGCCAATAGCAGGTATTCGTACTCTGTAGTATTGTTGGTGGAAACAGCTTCATCTGGAAAGTCTAGTCTTGCTGTGTATCTTATTTTGATGCCCGAGGGTGATGTAACTATCCCCGAAATTCCCACACCTTTTCCGCACCATGCCCCATCACAGTAGATTATCCATGGCACTTGTTCACAGCTGTTGCTTTCCATTGTTGGTGAGGTCCAGTCCACAACAAAATCGGCTAGGACTTGAGATTTTATTGCACTCCTTCTTTCGAAATCCACTACATACCCGGACAACTCCGCGGCCCATTTCGCAATTCTCCCGGTTGCATCTTTGTTTGTGAAAAGATCATTTAGTGGCTGATTCGTGATAACATGGATTTGATGACCTTCAAAGTAGTGCCTGAGTTTTCTTGCTGCCATGACAACTGCATAGGAGATTTTCTCTAGTTCTGAGTAGAACAATTTTGATCCCGAGAGAGCTTCGGAGGCGAAGTAGACTGACACTTGCCTCAATTTCCTGTCTTCTTCTTTCTCCTGAAGGAGGATAGCGCTTACAACTGAGTTGGAAGTTGCAAGGTATAATAGGAGAGATGACTTTGGCTCCAGTGGACATAGTTTTGTCATATTTGTCAGATATTCCTTATGATCCTTGAATGCTTGACTCTAAGCTTCACTCCACTGGAAGTTTTTGGAACTTCGGAGAAGTTGGAAAAATGGCAAGCTTCTTTCTGCCGCCCTGGGAATGAATCTGTTTAATGCTGCCACTCTTCCTGTCAATTTTTGTATATCTTTGACCGAAGCTGGTTCTTGCATATCCATGATTGCTTTGATTTTGTCAGGATTGGCTTCGATGCCTTTTGTTGACACAAGACATCCTAATACCTTTCCTTTCTGAATACTAAACACACATTTCTCCGGATTCAGTTTGAGATTTGCTGCTTTTAGGTTTGCGAAAGTTTTCGCTAGATCTCTGATGTGATCACATCTTCTTATACTTTTCACGACGATGTCATTGACATATGCTAAGATGTTTCTCCGAAGTTGATAATGTAGCACAATTGCTATCATCATCGAGAATGTAGATCCTGCGTTTTTCAGCCCCTCTGGCATTCTCACAAAGCAATATGTTTCGAATGGAGTTATGAAGCTGGTTTTCTCCTCATCTTCTTTTCTCACCCTGACTTGATGACATCCGGAAAACATATCCAGGAGTGATAGCATATCGCTGTTTGCAGCATCGTCCACTACTCTATCTACCCTTTGTAGTGGGTAATCATCTTTCTTACAGGCCTTGTTTAGATCTGTGAAATCTACACACATTCTCCATTTTCCATTCTTTTTCTTGACTGACACTGTGTTGGCCAACCATACTGGGTAGATTACTTCTCTGATGACTTTGGCATCTTGTAGCCTTTGGACTTCTGCCTCGACAGCTTTTACTTTTTATTCAAACATTTTCCTAAATTTTTTTTCTTCGAATGGATTCTGTCATCCTGTTGACACCGTTTTTTGATACATATCGGAGAATAACCAAAGAGACATCGGGAAGACCTCAAAGCCGATGAAGAAAATGAGAAAGGCAACTAGCCGATCTGGGATCAGCCGATTGATGGAGAAGAAACATCGAAGAAGAAGAATATGCCAAAAGGAAGGAAGACGGAGGCGGGTCAACAATTATGTTGACATCGGGTCAAAATCAGTTTAGAGCGTCTGATTCCTACGAGAATCATTAAGTTTTTGGTAGTTTTATTTCTTTAGGTCCAAGTAAGTTTTGTCGTCATCGACTAGGAGTCAACTTGTCCTCAGGACATAAATAGTTACCCTGTGTGGTCGAAGAAAATTGTACACACCAATATCAACAAAACCTTTACTTATTCAAGTCGACGACTTCGCCACCCCATTTTTACTTCTTCTTATTTTCTTGTTTCTTCAAACACAGTTTTTCTAGCTTGTCGGGCTACATCGATCGACCTCCGCCAAGCTTGTAAGTACCGTTTTATCGAATAACAACTGGGCTTTAACCTCCGGGTGCATCGCTGTGGTTTCGTCTAAGTTTTATTCACAACTTATCGATATCAGCTAGGTTTGCAAGTCTTTTCTTGTTTATTTAGATTTTATCACCAATTTATCTAGCTCGTAATATCGTCGTATCGGCTATCATCGCTCTTGCATCGTTTCACTACGATCTTGCCGATTCAGATCAGGTTTCAAGTGTTGTCTAGTAGCGCTCAGTTTGCTCTGCTTTTGCTTGCGCTTTGCCTACATCATCAAATCGACTGATCTAGCTGTTTTGGTTATACTTGCTCTTCGGCTACTCTAGCTAGCTGATTCATTCTACACTTGTATCGGCCAATCAGGCTATTATTTGTTGAAGACCCACATCGGTTCTCTAGCCGATCTAACCCGCATCTAACGTTTCCTATCTTTCCGTGCCGATCAACATGTCAGGTCGGCTGGCATGCCTTGTTACATCCCAGGGATCCGTTACGTGTTGCCGTTGAAGAACTTGATTCCGTTTTTTGCGTCAACACATCTTGGCACGACCGGTGGGACAACGAAGAATCAGTCAACAATGTCAGGACCAAAACTTCCTAAAGAAGCTGGTGCAGACAAGACCGAAGCTTTCACGTTAGATCAACTACGTGAAGAAGACAAAACTGAGTTCGATGAGCGTATGGCAGAATATGGTCAACTATTAATGGGCAGTTACGGCTTAACCAAGCAAGGGGCTATCAAGAAAATTCCTTGTCCAAGACCTCATGAGTTGATAATACAAGCCGACCCTATGAAGCTGCAAGATATGATGACAAAGGCTATGCATGGATCTCTGATTGATCAATCATCTGTCTTCAATAGCATAGTACAGAATTCTGTGAGAGAAGTGCTCAGAGATGAACTCGCAAGTGGATACAAAGGACCAGTTTATTATCAACCTGGTACAACAATTCCTACCGTTGCTGCCATGAGATTTAGTCATGAAAAATCGGCTTTTCAGCCGGGACAGTCTACTTCAGATAGTGTTTCTCATACAACACCAATTCTATCAGCAACCATGACTGAAATTGTTGATCCTTCAGGCTCTCTGAGTAATGCACTTGTTATCCCTGATGCACCGATATCCTATTCAAAAAAAGACACAAATGGGAAAGGTGTTGCAACGGAGACAACTCAAAAGGTAGAAGAAACTCCTACTGGTCCATTTGCTGCGATGTTTGGAGATATAGTTGGAACTGCAGTGCAGCATGACAAAGGAATCACATTCGCTTTCATTGAACCAAAATTCTCAAAGCACAGCATTATGACATTCAGCCGTTACATATGCACATGGTTGTTGGCGTTTCTTAACGTCACCACTGGGCGCCGTGGCAGCGTGAGCGTGTAAGAAACTCCCGGGTACACTAACGAGTGCGAACGAATCCGCAAGCGCACGGATACACCGCTGTAGCACTTCTCCCTAGGAGAATGAGTATTCCCGTTGGGATTTGTTCCCTAAGGACGGTGTGTAACCAGAGAGGGTCTATCCAAGGACACCAGCTTTCACTGGGATAGGTCGGGATACAACAAGCACTTCCTTAAGGGACTTAGCTCTCAAGATGTATTCTGTCAGGTCTCAGTCATCTCCGCGGGGCGGCAACACTCCAAGGTGCTAGCAAGCGAGCTCAACTCGGTACGCGACGTAGAGGGTTGACAAATGGTCCAACAGGCTGTCACCACTGCGGCCTACCTCTACGCTACGATCGTACGTGGTCTTCGTAGGAAAATCAGGGCCCAGACACCACGTCTGTACCCTAGATAAAATACTATAGTGCGGTTATGTCTGTCGACCCGCTAACTACACTATAGCAACCGTATAGATACGGTCCAACGAACAAGGGAAAGATCGGAATCCGATCTAGTCATTGAGCTACGGAGCAGAAAGGAAGCTATGGATGCAGATAAACGAGATACAACGGACTTACTTAGCTGAACAGGATCAGAGCATGCAAACAAGTAAAAGAACTACTGCTCTGGCTCTAAAGGATCGAAGCCTTGTGTCATGAAGAACACAAGCCTCTAACTTATGAACGAGCCACGAACACAAGAACAAAACAATCATGCATGATGTCCACTATAGTCTAAATAAGAAATGCTGAAATACTCACTTTGGTCTAAATGAAGAACAAACATCCACGAGGACATCAACTCACTCCTCATCCCTACTCTACATCTCAACTAATCCTAGTCTAGATCTCTCCTCATCACCATTCTACCACATAGAGGCGAGAATCACCTCACATGGGCAGAATTAGAGAGAGGGAGAGAGAGCTACACAAGAGAGAAGTGAAACTTGAGAGCTTGGTGGTGTGTGAGAAATGGAGCCCCTCCCCTCCTATTTATAGGCAACGAGGAGGCATGCTCCGGGGCTCAAAGTGCCCCTAAACACCCGGGAATGCAGCTAAGGACCAATAGGGAGAAAACACGTGGAGGGCCAGGATCAACCGACCCTAGGTCGGTTCGGCTGATCCTAGGGTCGGCCGAAACCCCTGGCTAGCCTTCTGGCTTGTGCTTCATCTGGCTTGCTTCCATGTGGACCCTAATGCCTCTCCTCCGTGCATGGCACATTTCCTGGTGATTTAGTTGGCAAAGTGGGCCCATGGATCCATGTGATGCTGACGTGGCAGCGTATGATTCGTCGAGAGTCCCTCACATGGATTGGTGACATCATGGATCCAGGAGAATCCATGTGGCAGCCCCTGATTGGCCAACATTTGAGTGCCTTGGATTGGAGTCGAGTGAAAGTGCATTGATTCCTCCCATTTCTTAAGCTAAATACCTGCATTCGAATAGACATCGACACTGGTGGAAAGTATGAGTTTAAGCACCTATTCTAGTGTGGATGTGCAATTCATGCTCAAATTTGCAGGAGTTGATGGTCATAAAAATGTCAAATATCGACCATCAACAATGGTAAAGCCTATCCAATCGAGTCAAGAGAGTTCTAGCATGCAGAAAACTTCAACACAAGTAACTGCCAGTGGGGCTGCAGCTGGTCAACCTATCATAAGTCATCCAGTGACACCAGAGAAGATGAGCCTAGATGATCATGCTTATGCAGTTAGAACCTATGTTGCGAATTTGCAAGAGCAATACAACAATGCCATGTATCAGGCAGCATTGTGGGATCAAATGGCTCAACCTGGGAATTCGAAATAGCAGTTGCCAGAACAACATATACAAGGTACTCCAAACAGGCAGTATACACAGCAAGGAACTCAGCACATAACACCTCATTCGGGTGGGATTCCTCAATATACGGCTTCTCAGACACCTTTGGCTTCGCAGCCAATTATGTACGAACAGCCAGGAGCAATCGAAGTTATGTAGAATCGGCCAAATCCTTCAGCAGGTAATCAGCCAATTGATCAGAATAAGAAGTTTGTGGCTGAGATTACGGATTTGATACAAAATCAGTTTGGGTTGAAACCAAAGCTGCAAACCAACATGTATCGACACCGTACCCTGCTTATTTCAATCATATTCCATTCTCTCAGAGATATAAAGTGCCCAATTTTACCAAGCTTACTGGTCAAGATGACACCTCCACTATCGAGCATATCAGCCGATTCATTATTCAGTGTGGGGATGCACGGTCAAATGAGGCATTAAGGGTTCTGTTGTTCTCATCCTCTCTGTCGGGTCCAGCCTTTACTTGGTTTACGTCGCTACCGGCTAATTCTATTCAGAGTTGGGAAGATCTGGAGAAGAAGTTCCATGGTTATTTCTTTTCTGGAATACATGAAATGAAGATTACCGATCTAACCAGCTTGAAAGCAGAGGAATAGTGAATCAGTGGTAAATTTTGTTTAGAGATTCAGAGAGATGAGAAACAAGTGCTTCAGCCTATATATGACCGATAAACAACTGGCAGAATTGGCTTTTCAAGGACTCTTGCCTTCAATCAAGGAGAAGTATGCTTCACAGGAGTTTGAGAATATAAGCCAGTTGGTTCATCGGTTAAGCCATGAAAGTTCTTCTCGACCGTATGATCCTCGGAGGAGTTATCAGAAGAAAATATCTTATGTAGAGAATTCTGATTCAAAAGAAGAGGCTGAGGTTGATTTAGCTGAATGGGTGTCAAATAGGAAGCTGATTGCGTGTCCCTTCGGCAAGAAGGAACCTGAGAAATTCGGTTTTGATATAACTAAAGCCGATAAGATATTTGATCTCCTTCTTCAACAAGGTCAAATTAAATTCTCTCAGAATCACTCTATCCCAAGTGCTGAAGAACTTAAGAAGATCAAGTACTGCAAGTGGCATAATGCTACATCTCATAACACTGACGAATGCAAGGTGTTTCATCAACAGATTCAAAACGCGATAGATCAAGGGAGGCTTAAATTCGAGACACCTTCCAAGCCAGGAAAGCCAATGAAGATTGATCAACATCCTTTCCCTACAAATGTGGTGGAATCAACTCCACAAACAAAGGTGTTGACATCTGAATCGGCTCAAAATAAAAAGGTCATCGATCCCAAGGCTCAGATAACAACAGAAGAAGCGAAAGGTAATGGACTACTTGGGGGGAATAATCCAAGAGTGTCAAACAAAGTTACTCAATCCCAATTTCTTCTGAACAAGTATCAACGCTATCAACAGAGGATCAGAGAAGGAGAAGACTGGGCAAGGCGCAATTCAAATCACTGGAGGTGCCCGTTCTTCAGATATTGTTGGGAAGAAGGGATTAAACTCCCAACAATGGATAATTGTCCAGAGTGCAATGGTTTTTATTCTGAAGGGCAATCTTCCAAAAGGGCCTGCTTCGACGACAGAGGAAATAGGCCAGTAATGCACAACAGCCGAGAATTTCATGACCAACGGATCTCAGTGCATGATCAGTTGGGAGGGCAGGATCAGCATGTATGATCGTCTAGGAGGCAAAATCAGAGAGAATCGGACAGACTCCGATAGGCTTGAAGAGAAGGCTGACAGTAGGGTTCCTGATGAAGACGTATTGGCAAGAAATCCAAAAAGGCGTAATGCTACATATGAGAACAGAAGCCAACACGTAGTTCGTCAACCTAAATGGTGCCCAGACGGTTTAACCAAGTCTCAGAAGAGGAGGATCCAACGCTTGCGACAATTGGAACAACAAGAAGAGATTGAGAAGCAAGCACTTGACAAGAAGAAGGTCTGATATCAAATCTGACGACCTAAACCCAAATTTGAGAACAAGGGAGAAGGTCAACCAGTGGCAGGCATTAACATGGTCTTCATGCTACCCAAGGAGTTTATGACTCTTGAAGACAACTCAGATGAAGATTCAGATGAGGAGTTAGGATCGGCTCAGTTAACCTTGGACCCAATGCTGGCCAGTTTTGAGAAACCAGATGAGGAAAAACATCAACATATGAAAGCTTTGTTTCTCAAAGGACTTGTCAATGGGAAGCCAGTCACAAGGCTCCTGGTGGATGGTGGTGCATCGGTCAATCTCATGCCCTACTCAATGCTTCGAAGATTTGGGAAAAGTGAGCAAGTCTTAACCAAAACCGACATAATGCTACTTGATTTCGAAGGAAACTCATCATCTGCAATGGGTGATATATGTGTGGATCTGACGATCAGTAGCAAGACCCTTCCAACTACCTTTTTCGTTATCAAGGGGAAGGGATCATACAATTTACAACTTGGAAGGGATTGGATTCATGCCAACTGCTGCATTCCATCTACCATGCTTCAATGTGTGATCCAATGGATTGGAGACTCAGTGGAAGTAGTCAATGCTGATTCTTCCTTCCATATTGCGGCAGCCGATACAAACTAGAATTTTGATAAAGTTATCTGCATATCGGGGAAAGTGTGGGAGACATTTTCTCAAGATGTCTAACTTCGAGCTTCAGTCGATCCAAACGATCGGTTCTCAAATATAAAAGGAATAAAAGCTGTATCGGCCAATTGACTTCAACAAAACTAGGCCGATGCTCATCAAGCTCAAGACAAGGTTGGAAAAGTGGATTTAATACTTAGTCGATTACTACTTCTAGCTCCTTAACCGATTTAGATTTCGGGTGATAGCCGATACTAAGTTATCGCCTTTAGTTTAAAAAATTGTAAAAATAAAAAGGTGTGCAAACACTTATAGCCGATCTATGATTCGGATAATGGCCGATGTAACAATCGCCATTACAACAAAAATACGAGCATATATATATTTCTTTTTCTCATATTTTAGTATATTGTGTTTACATCTTCATAGAAGAGCAATGGAGTACAAGATTTAGAAGATGATTATCCTATCTCTCATGTGATGAGGATATTAAATCGATGAACACCAGAGAGAGTTGGGGTACTGCGAAGAGGAAACGGAAGACTAAGATCTTCGCCAGATTCTGTGATCTTCCGCCGAGAGATCCACGAGTTGATGACCAAGGTGGTCGTCCCCTCGGCGCTGTCTTCCTCTGATACAGGTGCAGCAGGACATTCTACCTTGCTCCTTCCCTTCAGCTGTTGAACCCAAGCTTTTCACATGGATTCTTCTAGCTGTTGTACCTCCTGGCTTCGCAAGAGGAGTCAAAGAAGGCGAGGTGACGCTGCACTACATCACAAGAATTCTTCTAACCATGGTGGGAAAAGAGTATGAAAGGAAAGATCAAAGAGCAGAAGCCTGCGCCCTATCAGATCTAGTCTATGCTTCATGATGGAAAAATGTGAAGAGCCGATGTACATACGGATGCTATTTATAGCCCAAAACTAGAGGAAATGGAGGCCAGAGAAGATAAGAATGAATCGAAAAGATGCCGGTTCTGGTCAAAATGGGAACAGTTCCTCCGTGAATGGCTCAGTTTCCAGGGGTTGGCATTGATCTCAGTGACACATTTCCCCAAAAAAGGGAGGGACACTCAAATGCTGTTAAAGGAAAAGACTTTGAACTCTAGAAAAGGAAAAGACAAAAAGGAGTATCCCTCAATATTGCTGGAAACATCAACAAGCTTACTGGCAGCGTCATGAAGCAAAACTATTTCAAGAGGACGTCTGTTACAGCAAACGAAGCTCTAAGTTTTCCTGTAAACACTCCAAGAGGAAGATGCCTCCCATCCCCAAAAACAACTGGCCGATCCAGGGACTTTCGGCTAAAAGAAGAAAGGAGTCTATAAAGAGGAAACCGGTGAAGAACCATTGGGTTATAAGCTGAGTTTTATAGGAAAGATACATGGAAAAGACAGTTCAGAATCACATGCTGACATTATAAGATTGGTGGCGTTCAAGGATAAGTGGGAAGCATTCATCTGCCATGACTCAGAAAAGTCACGAGATGGATAGTAAATATTGTCGGAAGAGAAATGGTTATCCAGTATCTGAACGCAATGAAGTAAAAGCTAATTACATCGGCTAAATGGGCCGATCACATTGCATCAAAATTTCTTCGGATTTTGACTTTGAACTTCGCTTCTGCCTCAACGTTGGAGTTCATTGATAGCGCCATGAGCATTGATGATCGTCAGAATTCTTGATACATCCTCGTGATTGAAAGATTAAGGAAAAGTAATCAGAAACAAAGGCTTATTCACAAGAAAGGAGAAACAGATGCCTGATTGATAATTTGGCTTCAGAAAAGCAAACATTGACTTAGAAGAAATGGCTAGCACCAACAAATTTAGGTTGGGGATTCCATACGTTGACAAACTGCAGAGCATATACTAAGGACGATTGCCCTTCAACAGCACTGAAAGCAACTGCAACCTTCATAGCATCATCCAGATGTAGAGCTCTAATGAACAGAAGTTCATCAAAGGACAGTAACGGTTACTGCTTCCTAAAAATGTTTGCAAGAACAGATGCCTCCCATGACTAATGAGAAGTGATATGTTCTTTGAATGACATTAAGGTTAGCACTGAGAAAAGCTCATGAGGAAGTCTATGGACGAAGAGGTGAGTTTATAAAGGAAGAAGCAAGACAGAATCACATGATCAAATCAGACATCAATAAGGCAAGATCCAAAATATTCAAAGCGGGAGCAGAAAGACAGTAAAGGATTTCTGGTAATCCCCATGTGCAAGAAGAAAAATTTTCAGAGAAAAAAAAATTACTCTGAAAACTGGGGGCATGTGTTGACACCGTTTTTTGACACATATCGGAGAATAACCAAAGAGACATCGGGAAGACCTCAAAGCCGATGAAGAAAAGGAGAAAGGCAACCAGCTGATCTGGGATCAGCTGATTGATGGAGAAGAAACATGGCAGAAGAAGAATACGCCAAAAGGAAGGAAGACTGAGGCGGGTCAACAATTAAGTTGACATCGGGTCGAAGTCAGTTTAGAGAGTCCGATTCCTATGAGAATCGTTAAGTTTTTGGTAGTTTTACTTCTTTAGGTCCAAGTAAGTTTTGTCGTCATCAACTAGGAGTCAAGTTGTCCTTAGGACATAAATAGCGACCCTGCATGGTCGAAGGAAATTGTACACACCAATATCAACAAAACCTTTACTCATTCAAGTCAGCGACTTCGCCACCCCTTTTTTACTTCTTCTTATTTTCTTGTTTCTTCAAACACCATTCTTCTAGCTCATCGGGCTGCATCGGTTGACCTCCGGCAAGCTTGTAAGTACCGTTTTATCGAATAACAACTGGGCTTTAACCTCTGGGCGCATCGCTATGGTTTCATCTAAGTTTTATTCACAACTTTTCGATATCAGCTTGGTTTGCAAGTCTTTTCTTGTTTATTTATCTTTTATCACCAATTTATCCATCTCGTAATCTCGTTGTATCGGCTATCGTCGCTCTTGCATTGTTTCACTACAATCTAGCCGATTCAGATCAGGTTTCAAGTGTTGTCTCGTAGTGCTCAATTTGCTCTGCTTTTGCTTGCGCTTTGCCTACGTCATGAAATCGGCTGATCTAGCCATTTTGGTTATACTTGCTCTTCAGCTGCTGCAGCTAGCTGATTCGCTCTACAATTGTATCGGCCGATCGGGCTGTTACTTGTCGAAGATCGACATCGGTTCTCTAGCCGATCTAACCCGCATCTAACATTTCCTATCTTTCCATGCCGATCAACAGGTCAGGTCGGCTGGCATGCCTTGTTACATCCTAGGGATCCGTTACATGTTGCCATTGAAGAACTTGATTCTGTTTTTTTGCGTCAACACATCCGTGTCAAGTATATGCTCGATGATATCCCTATCAACACCCTGGAGATCCTTCACTCACCAGGCGAAGACATCCTTGTTTTGGTTCAAGAAACAAATCAGCTCCTCTTCTTCTCAAGGACTGAGATCTGCCCCAATTGTTACTGCTCTGTCTGGCATGCCATCCAAGAACACTTTCTTAGTTTCCCCATCTGCACTTATTTCGTCCTTTTCCTTGTCTCTTTTGGTTTCGGTGTAGGGTTCTTCCTTTTCTTCTCATTTGCCAGGTGATGAACATTCTTTTGTCCAGATGTGTTTCTTCCTTCAATTCTTCTCGCCTCGTTCTGGTCACCAAAAATTGTGATTATGCCATGAGGAGCTGAGATTTTCATACATAGAAAAAGTTGTCTGAATACAACATCAAACTTGTTGATAAATCCTCTCCCGGAGATAGCATTGTATGGATAGTACATGTCGACAATGTCAAACATGATGTGCTCTGTTCTTGCATTATCCAAGTTCCGAAATGATACTGGTAAGGAGATCTTGCCGTTGGATCTGACTGGTTTCCCTCCAAAACCAAGTAGTGGCTTTTCTGGTGGTGCTAGCATGTGAGGGGTGAGGCTCATTCATTGAAAGGTGCTGGTGAAAATGATATCCGCTGAACTTCCATTGTCTATCAAGACTTTTCCTATGATCCATCCAACGATGTTGACATCGATGATCATCGCATCATTGTGGCAAGTTGATTTCAACTTGAAATCTTCCTCAGTGAAAGTTATTAGAACTTTTGCCCATTTTGGCCTTGCTGCTGGACCATCATCAATGATTACATTGATTTGTCTGAAATAGTCATTTCTTTGTCTCTTGGTCTCGAATTCCATGGATGATCCTCCAGTTATTGGCATGATCATCTCGAAGGAGGGCAAAGCACTTGAACTGTTTTGGGAGTTACTTGCTTCGATCTTTGGATTTTGGGTTGGTGGTGGTGGTAGGGCTTCTTTTACTTGAAGTGGTTGAGCTTGCTCAAGGACTTGTATGGCTTGAGTTTGCGAAAAGACTTGCTGTGAACCTTGGCTTTGGGGAATTTGGGATTGGTGAAAAAATTGCTGCGAGGGTTGCGGCTATGAAAATTGGGTTTGTGGATAAAATTGTGGCAAAGGTTGCCAACTTGTTTGTTGTGGTTGGATGAAAGGCTGGGTTTGAGGGAAAGGTTGGTGTTGCCAAAAGGTATGCTGTACTGGCTTGGGTTGCGCGGCCGTTATCTAGGCTACGCGCTGCTGATCTTGAATTCTTTGGAAATTCGTTTTGGTTTCTAGGCATGCCTCGGTGCTATGATCCCTGCCATGATATACACATTGGAAGTGTGGATCTCTGCTGTCATGGTTTTGTAGCTTCGGAGGTGCTCTACCTAGCCCTCTTCCTCTTCCTCTTGCGGAATGGCCACCTCACTGGCTGTTTTAGTTGTGATAATCTTGGCTTTGAGTTGTGTTGTTTGGTGCGTTATCTTGCACATTCATGATGGTTTGATGTCCAGTCCAATTGTTGCCTTTCTGGGATTGCCTTTGTTGATATCTTTCTGCCACTCTTCTTCTGTGATCTTCATCGGATTTGCAATATTTTTCCAATTCCTCAAACAACTCATCCATGGATTTAGGATCCAACCTAGAGAAGTGACTTATGAGAGCAGAGATTGTTGCTTTGTCGTCGGCATCTGGAGTTTGAGACTTCAATTGCATGAATCTTCTTACAAATTCTGCAAGTGGTTCCTTGTCTCTTTGTTTGCATTGATATAGATCTGTTGTTTTTGTGGTAGTATGATGAAAAGCTTGGAAAACTTGGAGGAATTTAGCTTTTAGGTCCAGCCAGCTACACACCGAGTGAGGTGGTAAGATCGAGTACCAATTCAGTACTGGGCCTTTGCATGCAATGATGAAAGATTTTGCCAAAGCTACATCATCTCCTCCTGCTGAGAAATTATCTGGAGTTGCCAAAGCCATTGAACTTTGCAAGTGAGAAAGGATTGTACATTGATGGCCATGGAGCTGTTTGGAGGCCCACGGGGAGCGGAGAGCTTAAGTCGTTGAACTAGGCAATTCCGTTGTTTGTTGGTTCTGGGATTTCTGTGAACATGAGGTTTTCTTTGATTTGCCAATTTTTGGTTACGGAGCATGGATCTGGTGTGATTCACCAAAAAAATTGTTCTCTGTTTCGGACATGTCATCGAGCTCTTTCTGTAGCTGCATTATCTCTCTTTTCGCTTGTTATAGCTTTTGCAATTTCTTGGTGGCTTGCTTCTTTGCCTTGAGCTGCATGGCTAACTTTTCTTTCTGTCTTTTCAAAGTTTGGACCTGTTTCAACGCGACTTCTAGCTCTTCATCTGGCACTCCGTGTTCATTATGCTCATTACTAGCTTCCGGTATTTCTTCTGGTTCTCTGCCTTTCTTGTTTTTGTTGCCTTGCAAATCTTGGACTTGTTCAGGATCTTGTGTGGCGCTGGTTTTGGTGTGAAGAACAAGTCCTTGCTCTGTGTTTTCTTGGTTGTCTTTGTTCTCCGGGTCTTGAGTAGTAGGTTTCTTGGTTTTCTTTGGTGGTGCCATCGTGGGTTTCTAACAGCTAAGAACACGGTGGGCGCCAATGTTGGGAATTCGAAAATCCCCAGAGAGAAAAGTGAAAAAGGCACTGCCAAAAGCTCTTCCTCTCTGGAAAAGGTGATCTCTTTACGCGGAGGCATGGGGGCTCCTTTTATAGTACCCGAGGGTCACTTTTACATTCCAATTCTACCCCTAATAATGATGTATATAGAAGGAAAGCTGAGGGTACATTCATCCGCGGCAATCACAGGGATTTCATCTAAATTACAAATATACCCTAGCGTGTTCCAGCTTCTTTCTTCTTGCGTAGCCAAGCTTCTCACGTTTCCTTGTGTCTTCTTCGTTACGCCATTGACCGAATCAACTTTGGGTTTCTTGAATATCTCCACAAATCACGGGAAACTTCAATCATCAGCCTCGGATAGAAAATTCTTCCACCTTCCGATGTCTTTTTGCTCTTTCGTGAGTCCTTCAGAGTAGAGAAGTTTCCTTGGAACTCCTTGTTTCCTGAACATCACACAAAGTTTTCAAGAACAATAGGAATCCTGGTTTCTTAGGAATTCCGAGGGTCAACATCATATTTGGGTATAATAAATCATCATATCAGATCATTTTATTAGTAGGAAATCTTTCTCTAAATATGGAAAATAGCGACTCCCGTTGTATTCAGAAATCTTTGAGACTCTGGAACTTCTCAGACGAACGCCATCTAGACAACATAAACAAAAACAAAACAAAAGAAAAGTTTTCCTAGAAAACTAGGGTTAGATGTTAGTGATAAACAAAACTAATACAAGATTAAACGTAGCAAACTGGCTTGCTCCTCAGCAACAGCACTAGAAAAAGTGCTTGTTGACGGTTCAAAACCGTGTTGAAGTTCACCGCAAGCACACGGGTGACTTGGTGCCTTTTTCACCAAGGGGGGATCCCCAAGGTTTTTTGTCAATCCACAGAGCTAGGGATATACTAGCATCTAACCAAGTACTAATCTAGTTGATGCAAACCTTTAGATGAGAGATTAACTATAAACTAAGGGCTATCTAATCTATGAACTAAGACAAGGCAAAACCAATCTAATCTAGGTCAAACGAGAGACGCGAGATACACAAGTTATGGAGAATATTTGCCCATGGAGTGTATGCGTACTTGAAGATGCAATCGCCAAACATGATAAAACTGATCTAATCTATCTAAGCATATGAACAAGGTTTAGCCTTTTCCCTTCTCTCGTACCGTCTCTACGCGAAGGTAAAATCGGTTCTAAGCCTTAAAGAACACAAAACATTGATTCGATCTACGGAGCGACCCAA
Organism: Cenchrus fungigraminus; assembly: GCA_036936925.1. Taxonomy (NCBI): domain Eukaryota; kingdom Viridiplantae; phylum Streptophyta; class Magnoliopsida; order Poales; family Poaceae; genus Cenchrus; species Cenchrus fungigraminus. The sequence continues at coordinate 5,771,838 of CM072775.1, read as the reverse complement.
AATGCATGGTGGCCAAACCTTAAGCATTAAAGCATAACCAACGAGGAAGCGATAGATTAAACTCCAAACAATAGTCAGTGATTACACACCAAGATCCATTACAACTCCATGGACAAACGATGAATCTACTCCATCAAGATGCTAAGCATGGTACCGTTGAACGTGGTAGATGCCTCCGATGAAGATTGATCTTCGCCGTCCTCCAACTCCGGCGGCGCCGCGGCAAGGCCTCGGCGTCCTCCTCCTTGTGGTGATCTCCTTCGATTTGGTAGCTCTCTGATGAATGGATTGATCCATCTCCTTCCCTTGGGCGCCTAGGGGGTTGTACATATACCCTTGGGGAGCCTTGGGGCGTGCTCTACCTTGCCTTGCACGAGATGCTCCTTGGGAGAGAAGCAAACTTGGTTTCCATAAAATCAGTCTCGTTTAGATTTTCCTAATTCGCAGCCCTTCCTTACCGACGTCATATCTCCCACGTACGGACTCCAAATAATGCAAATTTGGTGTCTAGATTGTGTGCCACAAAATTAGCTCCAACTTTGGTATTCATTGCTTTCCTTGGAAACGAAGATAAGATCCCCAAAACTGCATCTTAAGACAATCTGTCTGATTTCGGACTTATCTGCGCAGCATGTATTTCGGGGGCCATACATATGTCCAAATCAAAGCTCTCGTCGAGGCCCACAACTTTGTTATTCAAACTTTTGCCATTAGAGACCGTTTAAGTATCCGAATCTGCACTGAAAGATCATGTTGTTCTGGGCTGCGCGAATATCTCTCGGGCTGAGTTGATCTCATGGGTAAACGTCCAAGTCTCAAGGGCCTGGGCCCTCTGGTCGACTTCAGGCCCGCCATCCTTCATGTGGCTTTTCTTGTAATTTTGACATTTTGTATCTTCGCATATGGGCTTTATACGTCATTATCCCCGCGATCAAGATAATGGGTCTTTTCGCATGAACTCCCGCATCTTCTGTTTAGGTCCTCGGAGTTTCACGGCTTCATGCTTTGGTCCTTGGGTCATTTGGAGTCATGTTCACCTTGTGTCTTGACTTGTGCCGGGCTTCGTGATCTTGTCATAAAGTGCTCGATGAACTCTAACCGGAAGTCCTCATTTAAGCGCTTAAATTCTACGTAAACAACATACTCCAAAAACCACATGCAAGTGCGAACTTGTTACATATAGCACCCTAATTTTCAATTTATGGTTTTTTAAAATTTTGTTAGCAACTTGTGCCTATGCTTAAGGATTTTAAGGTGGTATTTAATTTTCTAGGCATTTAAATAATTTTCCTTAATAAAATATATAAACTATAGGGGTTGAATGTTGCATAGATGCTGGTGCATTGTTTTTGAGTGTTTGAATTCAAATCTGGGTTTGAATTCAAATTGGTTTGCTTCTTCAAAAAAATTCAAAAAAAAACATTTTCCTTTTCTCTTCCTTCCCCTTTTCCTCTTTTTTGCTTCGGCCCAGCTAGCAAAATCAGGTGCACCACCCTCAGTTCCCAGCCCAGTTCACCGCGACCCCTCCTCCTTTTCGCTTCTGCAGCGCAGCCCAGCACAGGCCCGCCAGCCTCCCGCCGCTCCAGTCACCGATAGGTGGGGCCCACCCATCATCCACCACCTCGGTCCGACTCCGTGCCGGACTCACCCCGAGTCCGTACACCGGTGCGCCCGCATCCGAGTCCGCGCCGCGTTATCCCGTGGCATGCACGCCAAGGTGTGACCCCCCTGGCCTATAAATCTCGCCGCCGCATCTCGGGGACCCCCCACTTCCCCTAAACCCTAACCCTAGGTCTCCGCAGCGCCGCCGCCCAAACCTAGCCGCGCCGCCGCTATTGATCTGCGCCGTCGCCGCCTCCCCGTCATCGAGAAGGAGCCCCGGAGATCCGCAAGCTCGCAAGGAAGCTCCCGGTGCCACTCGTTCGCGTCGCCGTGCCTTGCAGCGCCTGTTCAAGCTCGCTGGAGTCGCAACGCCGCCGCCGTCCGCCCCGCCGTGCCGTACGCTGTCTCCGTCAAGCCTCAGGTCGAACTAGTGCCCTTGTTTAGTTCGCGTTGTTACGCTCTATGTTTTAGTGCAGTTCTCGCAGCGAATCGAGAACCCTAACTTGATCTAGCTTCTCGCCGACGAGTTCGCCGACGCGTTCGCCGCCGCTCGCCGCCGCTCTCCGTCGCGCTCGCCGCCGCACGTGCCTGCGCAACATCTTGGCCGCCGGATCACCAATGGACGGTCCAGATTAGATCTAACCCCCAGGCAAACCATCCATACCGGTCAATTCCCCGCTGTGCGCCGCCGTTTTACAAAAAAACCCATAGGCTTTCTAGATTCACAAGCAGGTCCTTCCACCTTTAAAGATCCTTACGATTAGATCCTTTTCTTTATGGTTTTAACCCTGAGTTGTTTAGTTTTAGCACCCGAGGTCCTATCCTTAGTGTTTTGCACCGCAGCCCCTATGTTTACACGCTTAATTATGTTTTAATCCTCGGTTTTTAACAGATAAGCCCCTGGAAGCTCTGTTTTATCACAGTTAGGTCCCTGTACCTTGTTTTAGCTATATCTTCTTCATTATAGCTCCGTTTTTAGCGTTCTTTATGTCCAAACGATCATATCGAAGAGTATAATAGTTTTATGCCCCTGTTTTGCTTTGTTAGTTCTGTTTGCTGCCTGTTTCTTTTTTTATTCTATTGCTTGCTTGTATGCGAATGATGTGGTGCGTAGAGGACGATCGTTACTTGGACTACGCTGTTGTTGAAGAATTTGAAGATCTTGAGCAGCCACCCGAGTTTGTGGAAGGCAAGTCCTTGGTGCATGCCCTTTTTTCCTATACAACTGCATTTTAATTACATTATTTACTTTATTGCTTTGTATTAATGTGATGGGACCCTGTGATTAAGGTGTGACTAGTTTTGTTTACCATGTCCTTGATAACCTAGGTATTTTATTTATGTAGGGTAGCACATACTTAGTCGCTAACTACGGGTTGTGGGTGGTTTTATTGAACACAAAGTGAACTTGATTTATTTTATGCTCAAACATCATTAAACAAGACTACTCTTATTAATCGGAACATGGAGAACCACCCAGGACAACAGTGCAACCACAAGACAAATGGCTCTGTCTTGGCTAATTAATTAGAAACCTTAGTGTGTGGTATGCTTTACCTGATAAGGGCGAGGGGGTGGCGGTAGATGATGTATAGCCCGGCCCTCAACCTGATCTTCTCTGTGGTAGCTTCGCAGTTTGAGAGAGGGTTATGCGTTGCACTGACCATGTAACCTAGCGAGCAGCCCATACTAGAGAATCTTTGTAGAGGCCTCGTAGTGCATCCCTAGCCACTCACCAAAGGCAGTGTTTAAGGGCTTTGCAAACCCAGGCGACATGGGAAACACGACTTGTGGGTAAAGATGTGTCACCTCTGCAGAGTGTATAAACCGATCGATCAGCCGTGCTCACGGTTACGAGCGGCCTGGACCCTCACATGAGTAACTTATGGAACATGGACTTAATTTTGTGCATTGCATATTATTATTGTTGCATTTATTAATCTTTGGGTTGGTATACAATTACATTGCTAGTAATCAGTTGCTTAATAAAATCTGACCAACTAAAATTGCTTACCGCTTTAACCGTGTCAGCCATCCACCCAAAAGAGCCTTGCATGTTGTTATAGTTATATTCCCTTGTTGATTACGACATGTGCTCATGCTTGTTGATTTTTATTCTTGCAACTACACTACTCCGACTGCTGCTCAGACGAACGCTTTGAAGACTGCCTGTGGTGGACGACTTCATTTATTTTCCGCTGTTAGCTACTCGTATGGTGTGTTAGACTGTTGGACAAATGGTCTATAATAATAATAACGCTGTGACACTACGATTTGGTACTCCACTATGTCGTTTTCATGTGTGAACATGATCCTGGACACATGTAAATTTATGATCTGGTTTTGCTTCCAAAACTGGGTGTGACAAAGTGGTATCAAAGCCATGTTGAATGTAGGACGTTAGCCTAGTTAGTAATGGTCGAAATTAAGGATTATTATTAGAAGCCACACTAATGGTTTCTTTATTAAAAATCTATTTTTAACTACTTACTTTTAATTTTTATCTCATCCTTGTTTATCCATTTGCTGTCTTAACTCTATTTTGATATCTATAGCTTATTTTTCTTTCTTGCACTGTCTTCTCTGATGGTTCGTCGACTGAAGACCACTCGTACATGCTCCTTCCAGTTCCCACGCCACTTGGAGGACCAAGACTACTACTACTATCCAATGGAGAGACCAGAGCACGAGGGGGACACTGATGAAGAAATAGAGATGGAGTCACCGGCTGCAGCACAGACCCCAGCACCTGCTGCAGTGATCATCCAAGTGTCTGATGACGAAGAGCCCACTGAAGAGCCAGAGAATCGAAGGCTCTCCACGGTGTTTGAGGAGTCAAGATCACACACAAAGATGCGCAAGGCATCCACCCATGATCTCCTCAAAGAAATCCGAAGGAAAACGCCCTCAAATCCCCGAATCGAGCGAAGAACGAAACTCCCCAAAAATAGCCCTGAAAATGACATGAAAATCACAGAGGACTAGGAGATCACTGCAACGCCGAATGCTTCCATACATCCAGAGGTCAGAGTCTATACAAGAATCTAGCCTAAGGAATACAGAGAGAAAAGAAGCAGTTCAGAGCAATCTACCGGGGGAGGAAAACCTAGGGTCCAAGAGAGAGAGATGCCATCCACCTCTCCGCTATTTATACGAAGTCCATCGGAGGGAGGTAAATGACCACGCTACCCCTACAACTTGAAATGAAGATACAACCCCTCAGGGGCATTTTGGTCAAGTCTTCATCAGACGGACACGCTTCCACCGCGGCTTCGCTTCACCTCGACGCAAACCCCGCGATCACGCCACGTGACCTCTGCCTCGAAGCTTCCCGAAGCTCCCGGATCACTGTCTCCATCGCCTCGGGCCTCCGACTAGGTTTTGCGACCCAAACCAAGAAACCGTCCACCGATGGTTTTGTGGGCAAATCAACAAACCCCGCATGCAAGCTTCGACCTAGACCCGCTACCTTGCACCGGCCCATGTTCACGACTTCAGCCCGCCAGTCTTGCACTGCACGGCTCGCACTTGACCCTATCGGCCATCGGGTCCATCGAACCAAGCCTACTTGCCTCTCCATCACCCGGAGGCCACCACGGCTAAGGCCTTTCGCGCTTGTTCTTCACCTGCACCGACACGAGTCAAGCCGCAACCTGTACCTGCACACTTAGCCAAGCACCAGTCCACACAACGTTGTCAATCACTCATCACTAAGGCGCGACCCTCCACTGGTCCTCGGACACACCTGGTCCTCAATCTGCCCCCTGATGAGTGGATTGACAACACCCATAGAAATCACATTGAGAAAAAGAAAAGAAAATAACCACGAACACAAACCTCCAAAGCAAGTGCTCCAAAGCCAAAGAACAAGCGAAAACAAGATCACTCGCCAACCAAGTCTCGGCCCCCTAAGACAAGGGGAACGGCTCGGCACAGTCGAGACAAAACAAAGCTCTCAAAGAGCACAAACAAAGCTCTCAAAGAGCACATCACAAAACACAAAACTCAGGAAAATCTAAGGAGCTCTCCTTGCACATCTGCAAACTCCCCCTGAGCAAATGCAACCTTTTCTTCTCAATTTGTCTCCTCACATGCAACATATCATACAAAACTCTCCCCCTTGTTGACAATGCATGAATCAAGGTATAAGAAACTCTTCTCCCTATTTTCAAGAAAAATGCATGTCAAAGCACATATACAATCTACCAAGCTTCTCAAATATACAAAGAGCACAACAAAATGCTACAAATGAGACATAGAGCAAGCAAAGTAGACATGGTGTATCTAGCACATTTTCATCAAGAAGGTAGAGACATATAAGCATGTGACATGGCTAAAAGCAATTTTAAGCAATTTTCACAAAGAAATAATCATCTCATGAGCAAGACTCACTCTATACCAATTTGAACATAAATACACTAGATCATCCAAAGTTTATGCAAGATCACAGATTCTCATCACAAGATCATTATAAACGCCCACAAGCTACTCAAGTCATGTTAAAGCCACCGAGCCATGTGTATACTTCTTAAAATGAGACTTCTCATGGTAGACAACATGCTACGATTTAGCACTCAAGATATGAATATCAAAGCATAAAAACATGATTAGGAGCTCATTTTTCAAGCATAAGGCAATTCACACACCAATTTCATTTTCAAATTTAAACATGGTACATGAAGTGCCTTTGCGGCAAAAAGAAGCTTATGCTCCTCCCCAAGCAAGCAAAAGGGCTAAACATTTATAATAATAAAAGGTCTTTGACCCCAAGCAAAGAGAACATGATTCTCAAGCACAAACTGAACATGACATAGGCATTTAAGCACAACTTGAGCATTGACAAGCATCTACTCATGAGAGACATAATGTTAGCATTTCCACGAAAAGAAGGCTATCTCAACATAAATATATGGCAAAATCATCAAGAGCATAGCATTCACATCCACAATTTACCAAACATGCACATATACCACATCAGTGATCAATGTATATAAGAGAAGCTCATTCCTAGCACAAGTGATCCAAAGATGGCTATCCTACCAGGTTTTGTAAAGAAAGTAAAATGCATGAAGGAAATGCAACAAAATGAACATATGACACATATATACATGAGAAGCTCCAAGACTCAGCTTGTCGGGGACAGCCATAGGGGTCCCCTAATAACGGGGGAAATCACCGCCTTTTTCGAAATATAACGAAAGCGAACAAGCAAACTCACGAACCGCAAATCACACCTCGCATGCCGCAGCCCACGGCCCAAAAAGCCCCAGCGGCCCATCGAAATAGCCAACCCCCGGCACCCCTCGAGCGAACCTCCGCCCCGCTCGAGGGCCGGGCGTTGTATCGCGAACCTTCCGCCTCGCTCGAGGGCTTGACGCCCCCTCGGGCGAGTGTCCGCCTCGCTCGAGGGATTGACGCCCCTCGAGCGAGTTTCCGCCTCGCTCGAGGTCTCCTCCGATCCGCGACACCATCCCTGCTCCCACGACCGGAGTATTAAATGTTCTGGCGCGTCGCGGGCGCCCGGGTCAAAGGCGAATCTCCGCCACGCCGGCCCTCTGACACCGCCTGGGAATCAGATCCCGGGGCTATTCGGCCAACCCGCACTGTGCAGCCATCCCCGGCGCTGTGCGGGTGCTGTGCGGGATGGCCGGTGTCATTCCGTGACGCTGTGCCGCCTACTCCCGTACCTTCTCCACGTCGCGCCCCTCGAAAGAGGACAGCGGCACCCTCGAAAGGGGTACGGCCGCCAATTCCCCGCCCGCCTGGGACGACGCCGTGACGCAAGGCCGGCGGGGCGCGTCACCTCCATCACCTCCGGCCCTGAGCGGCCATCCCTGCCACTGTGCCGCCATCCTGCACACTACTGGGCCATCCCCCGCACTGTAAGGATCCAGGTTGACAGAACATCGCCACGCCCGCCGCTATGCAGCCTCCAGTCCTCCGTCAGCCAGGCCCTTGAGCCGGTGTACGTACGGCGAACAAACAAAGAGCTCCAGCTCTACTACTCTCGAAGTCGCCCCTGGACGGACACAGGAGTCACCACGACGTCCGCCAGGAGCAAGATTCGCCAGGACGGCCATTGAATCGCCGGCACTGTGCGCCATGCCGCCACACCATGCCTAAAGCCATGCGGTATGACTGTAAACCGCCTCCCCTTGGACTATAAAAGGAGGAGGCGGTCCCCCGGCCGCAGGGGGGCGAGATCATCACTTCACACTCACACTCACTCTCACTCGCATACTCGTTCCCTTCTATATTGGCACTTTGCCTCAATCACTTAGTAGGGACTTGGAGGCCTCTCCTCTCCTGCCTTGCTTGTAGCCCCCCTCTACAGGCACCCCCGGTGCGAATCAATACAGCGCGCACGCGCAAATCTGCTGGACGTACGACCCCGCGGTCGGAACCAGGATAAACCCGTGTCCCTGTGTTGTCATTTGCACCGACCATCGAGAAGCTGATCACAGCGTAACTTACTAGTTAGTGTCGGGACTAATCCTAACACCGACAGTTGGCGCGCCAGGTAGGGGGGCTTCGCGCTGTGATCAAACCCTCACCAGCAGTCTCGATGGTGATTCGCACCGAGATGACCTCGCAGAGGTACGCCATGGGCAGCTCGGACCCTCTCCCTGCCGGATTCGAAATCCGGTTTGGGAGCCTGAACTTTCAGGCCACAGGGAACGGCTACCTCATGCGCCTTACCAATCGGGACGAACTCCACCCATGGTGGTCCACCTGGCCGGGCCCGATACCCGCCACGCCGACGACCGACGTCCCAACGCCGGAGACCACGACGGCAGCTGCCTCGACGTCCCGGCGCCGTAAGCACCCGGGTCAGCGCTCGCGTCAGGCGCCGGGCAGCACGCGAGGCAGCCCGGAACGACGTGCCCCCACCAAGCGACAAAACGGCGCACCCTGCAGGGGAGCACGCGGCCGCGGGGCCGCAGTTCCCCTACGGGATGCGCAACTCTGCTGCGGCGTACGCCTCATCCGTTAGCACCGACATGGCCGCATATGAGGATCTCCCGGGCCATCACCTGCTGTCAGCCCGGAACCTCATCGCCACCACCAACGACGAGTCGTACCACGGCTCGCCCAGCGAGCTGCCGCCCTCGACCTCGCATGGCTACGCGGAGTAGGACTTCTCCGGCGTACCAGACCCTGTGGTATTCCGGTGGTTCCTCGACGCCGCGGACTACTAGTTCGGTTACACTGACGACTCCAGTGAAGGGAGCTACGATCCCTCGCGCGAGTGCTTCGTTGTCGCCGCCAACGAGCATGCTGACAGTGCGAACGGAGGGGGCGACGGGAACGCGGCCCAGCATCCGGAGCCGAACCCGCCACCGGCCGCACCAGCGGGCAATGCGGATATTAATGCGCAGCTGGCCCAGGCGCGTGAGCTCGAGGCAAAGCTCGCGGAAGAGTACCGGCAGGTGCGGCTCCTGCGTGCCACCATCGCAGGGGAAGCTTCGGCACGTGGCGAACGCGCCCAAGAAGCCGGGAAGCAGGCCTGCGAGCGCATCAACGCCGACTTCAATGTGGACGATCCACACACGCCGTTTCGGGCCAGCCAAAAACTCATCGCGGCGGCGACACTACTTCGGGCCATGCCCGAGCCATCGACGCCCGAGGCACGTAACCTACGCCGCGAGGCGCAAACTCTCATCGAGCAGGCGGCCGTGCAGCAGGCCGAGAGCTCCGCGTCCCGCATGCGCAACCAGTCCAGCGCGTGGGGCGACGGCGGCGCACAGGACCAGGAGGCATCCGTCCACGCGGACGGCGCGGCGGGGCAGCCTGCAAACCGGGGCAGGACGCCTGTCAGGGAGCGGATCCTTGACACGCGCGGCCAGGCCCACGACGGCGATGCCCGCAACGTCTTGAATGCCAAGAGAAGGGGCGACGCGGAGGCGCGAGTGGCGGCGGGCTACCATCCTCGACGAGGTGGTCGCTACGACAGCCGGGAGGACCGCTCGCCAACACCGGAACCCCCGGGGACCCGAGTGTTCAGCCAGGAGATCCGTGCGGCGAGTTTCCCCCAGTGCTTCCGCCAGCCCACCACCATCGACAAGTACACGGGGGAGACGGACCCTCGTGTGTGGCTCAACGACTACCGCCTGGCTTGCCAGCTGGGCGGCGCCACCACCGATGCGGTGATCATCCGCAATCTGCCGCTGCACCTTGCGGACTCGGCCAGAACGTGGCTCGAGCACCTGCCACCCAGCCAGATCCACAGCTGGGATGACTTGGTCCGCACGTTCGTGGGGAACTTCTAGTGCACATACGTGCGCCCTGGGAACTCCTAGGACCTGCGGGCGTGCACCCAGAAGCCCGGCGAGTCGCTACGGGACATCATACGGCGCTTTTCAAAGCGCTGTACTGAGCTCCCGAGCGTTGCTCAGTCCGAGATCGTGCACGCCTTCCTGGAAGGCACGACCTGTCGGGACCTCGTGCGCGAGCTCGGGAGGAGCCCGCCTGTCGACTCCAACGAGCTGTTCGATATCGCCACCAGCTTCGCTTCCGGAGAGGAGGCAGTGGGGGCCATTTTCGACGGCAAGAAAGGAAAGCGCGTGGACGACGCGCCCGCGGAGGGCAGCAAGTCCAAGGAGCCCGCGAAGAAGCAGAAGCGGGGCAAGAAGGGCAAGAAGCCCCACCATGACGCACGCGCGCAGGGGCGCGGCGAAGGCGACGAGGCCCTCGCCGTTGACCCTGCCCGTAAGGGTCCTCGAGGGGCCCCTCGAGGCCCCGGCGTATTCGACGATATGTTGAAGAAGCCCTGCCCGTACCACAAGAACCTGGTCAACCACACCCTCGAGCAATGCGACATGCTCAAGAAGTACTACAGCCGCGTCGCCGCGAGGGAGGACTAGGCCAAGAAGGACGGGGGTGACAGAGGCGCTAATGGCTTCCCCGCGGTGGAGAACGTCTTCTTCATCTTCGGGGGACCGACGGTGGACATGTCCACCAGCCGGCGCAAGCGAGAGCGGCATGAGGTCCTCGCCGCGGAGAGGGCTCCTCCTTCCTTCCTCGATTGGTCGGAGGACGCTATCACCTTCAGCCGCGAGGATCACCCGAACCGCATCCCCAATCCGGACCAGTACCCGTTGGTCGTCGATCCAGACATCGGCAACGCGCGGTTCTCCAAGGTGCTGATGGACGGCGGCAGCAGCCTCAACATCCTCTACGCCCACACCCCACGGCTGATGGGGATCGGGTTGGACCAGCTGTGGCCCAGCACGGCGCCGTTCCATGGCGTCGCGCCGGGCAAGCGCGTCCAGGCCCTCGGGCAGATCGACCTGCCGGTCTGGTTCGGCACGCTGGACAACTTCCGCAAGGAGGTCCTCACCTTTGAGGTAGTGGGATTCCGGGGCGCGTACCACGCCATCCTTGGGCGTCCGTGCTATGCCAAGTTCATGGCGGTCCCGAACTACACTTACCTCAAGATGAAGATACCGGGGCCAAAAGGCGTCATCACCGTGGGCTCGTCGATCGAGCATGCATTCGACTGTGACGTCGAGTGCGTCGAGCACGCCGAGGCCCTGGCGCTCGACGAAACGCTTGTCGCGGACTTGGAGAAGCTGGCCAACGAGGGCCCCGACTCCTCCGCCAAGCACGCGGGTAGTTTCGAGGCTGCCGAACAAACGAAGGAGGTGCCCCTCGACCCTGCCGCCCCCGAGGGCAAGGTGTTGAGGGTCAGTTCCACCCTCGACCCGAAATAGGAAGTGGTGCTCGTCGACTTTCTCCGCGCCAACGCTGACATCTTCGCGTGGAGCCCCTCGAACATGCCAGGCATCCTGAGGGAGGTCGCCGAGCACTCCCTTGACGTCCTACCTCACTCCAGAGCCGTGCAACAGTGGCTGCGGCGCTTTGATGAAGAAAGGCGCCGGGCAATCGGAGTGGAGCTGCGAAAGCTCCTCGAGGCCGGATTCATCAAGGAAGTTTTCCACCCTGCGTGGCTAGCTAATCCTGTACTAGTTAAGAAAAAGAATGGGAAGTGGAGGATGTGTGTAGATTACACCGGTTTAAATAAAGCATGTCCCAAAGTTCCTTTTCCTTTGCCACGAATCGATCAAATTGTAGATTCCACTGCGGGGTGTGAACTCTTATGTTTCCTTGATGCCTATTCGGGTTACCACCAAATAAAGATGAAGGAGTCCGATCAACTCGCAACCTCCTTCATCACACCGTTCGGCATGTTTTGCTACGTAACAATGCCATTTGGCCTCTGAAACGCGGGCGCTACGTACCAGCGATGTATGCAGCACGTTTTCGGGGACCACATCGGGCGAACCGTAGAGGCATACGTAGATCACATTTTTGTCAAAACCAGGAAGGCGGACGACCTGGTTAACAATTTGCGCGTTGCGTTCGATTGCCTACGGGCAAACGGGGTGAAACTCAACCCCGAGAAGTGCGTCTTCGGGGTGCCGCGCGGCATACTGCTGGGATACATTGTTTCTCAGCGGGGCATCGAGCCCAACCCCGAGAAGGTCTCCGCCCTCGACCGAATGGGCCCGATTCGAGACCTAAAAGGGGTGCAGAAGGTGTTGGGCTGCCTAGCCGCCTTGAGCCGTTTCATCTCACGGCTCGGCGAGAAGGGACTGCCCCTCTACCGACTCCTGAAGAAGCACGAGCGCTTCTCCTGGACTGTTGAGGCCCAGGAGGCACTCGACAAGCTCAAGGCGATGCTCGCACACGCGCCAATCCTCACGCCGCCTCGAGGCGGCGAGCCTCTGTACCTCCACGTCGCGGCAACCACCCAGGTGGTCAGCGCGGTCATCGTCGTGGAGAGAGCAGAGGAAGGGCACGTCCTACCAGTTCAAAGGCCGGTGTACTATATCAGCGAAGTGCTGTCCGAGACCAAGGCGCGGTATCCCCAGATCCAGAAGCTGTTCTACGCAGTGGTGCTCGCGCGGCGCAAGCTGCGGCACTACTTCGAGGCCCATCCGGTCACGGTGGTCTCATCATTCCCGTTGGGTGAGATTATCCGCAACCCGGACGCTGCGGGCAGGATCGCAAAGTGGTCCGTAGAGCTCATGGGCGAGATGCTCACCTACGCGCCGCGCAAGGCAATCAAGTCTCAGATCCTCGCGGATTTCGTCGCCGAGTGGACGGACACACAGCTACCCCCGTTGCAGATCCAGGCTGAGTGTTGGACCCTCTACTTCGATGGGTCGGTGATGAAAACCGGAGCGGGCGCGGGCCTGCTCTTCATCTCGCCCCTCGGGGAACACATGAGGTACGCAGTGCGCTTGCACTTCCCCACCTCGAACAACATGGCGGAGTACGAGGCCCTCCTCTGCAGCCTCCGAATCGCCATCGAGACAGGCATCAAGCGCCTCGACATCAGGGGGGACTCGCAGCTCGTAATCGATCTGGTCATGAAGAATGTGAGCTGCCACGACGAGAAGATGGAGGCTTACTGCAACGCCGTACGCGCCCTCGAGGACAAGTTCTACGGCATCGAGCTCAATCACATCCCCCGCAAGTATAACGAGGAGGCGGACGAGCTCGCGAAGATCGCGTCGGGGCGAATCACCGTTCCCCCGAACGTTTTCGCGCGAGACGTCGCCAAACCGTCCATCGACCTCAGTCCGGCCCCCTCGAATCAGGAGGAACCCTCGAGGGCTCCCTCGAGTCCAGCGGGTGTGGAACCCATGGACGAGGACCCCTCGAACGAGGCGTTCGTGCTCTCCCTACTCGAGGGGTACGGCGCAGACGAAGCCGAGGCCATGGAAATCGAGCCGACCCCCCGCGCGGAGGATTGGCGGGCCAAGTACCTCGCCTGGATCGATCGAGTGGAACTCCCCTCAGATCGGACTGAGGCTAAGCACATCACCAGGAAAGCCAAGTCATTCGCCGTGATTGACGGCGAGCTGTACAAGCGTGCCGCGTCCGGCGTCCTACAGCGGTGCATTCCCATTCCCCACGGCCGGGAACTCATCCGTGACATCCACGCAGGCGTGTGCGGCCATCACGCGGCACCGCGCACCCTCGTGGGCAACGCGTTCCGCCAGGGCTTCTACTGGCCCACAGCGGTTGCCGACGCCAACGAGGTTGTGCGCACCTGCGAGGGGTGCCAGTTCTACGCGTGTAGGACCCTTCTCCCAGCTCACGCCCTACAGACCATACCCGTCACATGGCCCTTCGCCGTGTGGGGATTAGACATTGTCGGGCCCTTGCGAAAGGCGCCCGGGGGCTACACCCACCTGCTGGTTGCCGTGGACAAGTTCTCCAAATGGATCGGGGCACGCCCAATCACCAACCTCAGAGTGGAGCAGACCGTAACATTCTTCACTGACATCATCCATAGGTTTCGAGTGCCGAACTCCATCATCACCGACAACGGCTCCCAATTCACCGGCAGGAAATTCCTGGAGTTTTGCGACAACCACCACATCCGCGTGGACTGGGCGGCTGTCGCACACCCACAGACTAATGGCCAAGTGGAACGTGCCAATGGCATGATTTTACAAGGCCTCAAGCCCAGGATCTTCGACAGACTGAACAAGTCCGGCCGGAAATGGCTTCAGGAGCTCCCAGCGGTCATTTGGAGCCTCAGGACCACTCCGAGCAGCGCCACGGGATTCACGCCGTTCTTCCTAGTCTATGGCGCAGAGGCCGTTCTCCCCACGGACTTGGAATACGGATCGCCCAAGATTAAGGGCTACGATGAAGGGTCGAACCAGCGAGCTCGTGAAGACTCGCTGGATCAAATAGACGAAACCCGTGACGTGGCCATGATGCAGTCGGCAAGATACCAGCAGGCGCTAAGGCGGTATCAAGCTCAGAAAATCCGGTGCCGAGACCTCAACGAGGGCGACCTAGTGTTAAGGCTGCGCCAGGACAACCGAGGCCGCCACAAGCTGTCACCACCATGGGAGGGGCCCTACGTCGTCGTCAAGGTGCTCAAGCCCGGCACGTACAAGCTGGCGAACGAGCAAGGCGAAGACTTCACCAACGCTTGGAACATCCAACAGCTACGTCGCTTCTACCCTTAGAAAGGATTTCCAAGTCTTTTTGCACATATCCGACGCCCCAGTCAGCTGTACAAATGTAAAGTTTTCTTTTCGATAAAATCAAGGGCGACTCGGCTTTCTCCCCGAAAACCAAGTCCCCCTCAGGGGCTACAGCGGGGGGGGGGGGCACCCCACCTAAACAGTCCCATTTTTTCGCAAAAAATCTTTACTTCAAAAGCACCAAGTACGTCTCGACCCGGGAGTTTGAGCGAAATGACGCAGGACGCGAATGGCCAAAGGGCGAAGACGGGTGAGTCGGGGATAGCCTACGCCTCGCGGTAGGATACGGCCCTTCCCCCTCACCACTTTGCCTAAGCGCTACTCGTGAAAACGAACGATTCCAGCTGAAATTCGGCTAAACGACAGGGAGAGATGGAACGGCGCAATCACAAAAAACGAAATGGCACTTAAACTTACAAGTACTTTAAGTAAACTGAGTTTATTACATAAAGCCACGAGGCTCGATTCCTAACTACAATCTAAGGGCCTGAGTGCCCAGCTGCTTTCAGGGCTCGAGGGGCCCGGCGGGGGGAGCTTCCGGGAAGAGGATCTCCGCGAAGTCGTCGGTGAGGATGTCGGCGGCAGGAGCGGCAAGCGCGTCCAGGCGGCTCGCCTCGGCCTCCGCACCATCGTCGTCGAGGTCGTCAGCGATAATGTAGCCCATAGCCAACGCCGCAAGGTTAACCCGGTAATGCGATTGCACCACGCCAAGGGTCTTCTGGATCCCCAGGCGGAGCGCACCTCGCATACGCCGGGCGACGTGGCCGCCCAAGGCTCGGAGGCGACTTGCCACAGTGCTCTCGGCCTGCCCGTCGCCCTCGTCGATGCTCTGGCACGCCTCGAGGGCTGCCTCCTACAGAACCCCCAGCTCCTACTGGAAGGAATTGTAGGCCGCCTGGAGCACCTCCGCCTGCGTCGTTGACGTCCCAAGAGCAGCCCGCAAGCCTGAAAAACGGAAGACGAATAAGTTGAGAGCGGATCTCGACGAACCCAAGCAACAAACGAAGAATCTAAGAGAGGCGACTTACCCTCGACCTGCTTCTTCTCTGTCTCGAGGGCCGCGTGCGCGGTCTCGGCCGCCTGCTGCAGCTCGAGGATAGCGGCGTCCTTCTCCTCGCCAGCCTGCCGCAGCTCCTCGAACGACACGGCTTCCTGGACCAACTCCCCGGTGAGCCGCGTGACCTCCGAATCCCGGAGCTGGAGTGCGGCTCGAACCTCCCCCAGCGTGGTGCGCTCCCGCTGGAGCTGGCCTTGCGCTTCCTCCCGAGCCAAGCACTCGCACTGGAGGGCGGCCTGAGCCTCCTTGAGGGCGGACCGCTCTTGCTGGAGCTGGCTCTCTACCTTTTGATGCGCGCTTCGCTCTTGGCGAAGCTGATCCTCCACCGCGGCGAGCGACGTGACCTTCTCCTGCAGATCAGCGCTCAGCTTCTCGGCCTCCTGGGCCTTCTGCTCGGCCTGAGCCTGCCAGGACCTCGCCCCCTCGAGGGTGGTGCGGTCTTGCTGGAGCTGGGTCTGCGCCGCGACGAGGGCATTCTCTTTCTGCGCCAGTAAGGTCTGCGCCTCGGCCAGGGCAGCGCGCGCCTTCTGCAGCTCGCCGTTCGCTGTCGTCAGCACCCCTTCCTTCTCTAGGAGCACGGCCTTCACTCTGTCGACCGCCGTGGCGCCCTCCGCGGTCAGAGCACGCTGGTCCAGGAGCGCGTCCTGCACGGCCATTAGCCGGTACTCCAGCCAGCCGTTGTCCGTCTGCAGGGCCTCCACCAGGGCGTCCAAGGCTTCGTACTGTCCCCGGTACCAGTCGAGGCTCGAGCTCAACTGGGAGAGGCAGTTGTACTTTTCGCCCGCCTGGCCCTGCAGCTCCTGCGAGCAGCAACCAAATGGCGGAAAGAGGAATCAGAACGTGAAACACTCGGACGAAAAAGAGACGGGAAAACGAGCTCCAATCAAGCAAAGACGCTTACCTCGAAGAGCTGGAACGACCGGCCCTCGTGGAGTCGGAGCGCCTCGGCCAGCACAGCGTTGAGGGAGGCGCCGTGCTCGCGGAACTCCTGCCACAGCGCCTGCTTAGCCTGGGCCTCGTCGAGCAGGGTACGCGGCACCCCGGGGCGACGCAGCCCCTGCTCCAACTGCGATGCGGCGGCGTCACGTGCTGGCGGCGCGGCACAGGACGTCGACGCCCCGACGTCGTGCACCGGCCGCTGCGACATCACGCAGCCGTCAGCCCGCATCACCAGCACCTCGGGCGTAGGCTCGGGGGCTGGCCCGGATGACCACCTCGACCGGCCTCTCCTAGGGGTAGAATCACCACCAGCAGGGGCCTCGGCCGTCTCGTGGCCCTTGATGGACCGGCTCTCCGAATGAACCGACCCGCGCCCTTGATGAGGGTCGCGGAGCACCAGCGCCTGCTGCGGCATCGCGGCCGCCACCGCCACCTCCTGCTGCGACCTCACGGCCGCGGTCGGGGTGCGTGTTGGCTCGCCCGCCGCCGCCATGCTCACCGCCGCCCGTGGGGCCTTCTCCGAGCGCCGCCCAGTCGTCAAAGACGTCCTCAACTTGAGCGCCTTGGCGGGCGCAAGATCGGGGACGGCCGGCTTCGCCCTGACAACGAAATGAAAGGGGGGGATGAGCGGCTGTTTCTCGAAATCGAGGGCATGCGGGAAACGATGCTACTTACCTCAAACTGGAGAAGCCCCGCTTCCTCTTCCTCGAGGGCTGGGAGGGCACCTCCACTGCGCCCACCGGCGCCTCCGCGGTGCCCGCTGGCACCTCCACCGACGAACCGGTGACGGGCGGCACCGTGCCCGCCTCAAGGGTCAATTCTGCGGCCGCCCCCTCGACCCGCGGGGACGGGGGCGCCGCGGGTTCCCACCTAGCAGTGATGGTCCGCTCCCCGTCGCTCTTCTCCTCGTCCGAGGACGAGTTCTCCAGCACCGGTGGGGGAGAGAGACCTTGCTGCTCGCGCAGCCGGTACTCCTCGTTGTACTGATCGAGGCGCTCCTGCCGCCTGATCCTTCTCTCCTTCGCAAGGGTCGCCCGGTCCCGCTCCCGCCGCTGCGCGGCGCGACCGGCGGCCTGAGATCGAGGCGTTGGCGGGTCCGATCGGGCGGCATCGACGGTCACCAGCTGTGGGCAGGGATTGTCAGGACGAATAAAAAACGCGAAACAAGAATCAAAAAAGAAAAAACGGTGCTCACCGACTCGGCGTCGGGGAGCATCACGAACGACCAAAGGTCGTCGTCGCTATGCGGCACCACCTTGAGGTTGATCGCGCGCCTCACCCGCGTGGCCGCATACCCCTTGGGGAGAGGCTCCTGCAGCAGCCGTGAGCGTGCCAGCGACGTGGGGTTGGCCGCATCACTCATCTCGAAGATGCAGAGCTCCCTCTCCATGAGGGGAATGACCCGCCAGTGGTGGAAGTTGGCGATGATCGAAGCCACCCCCAGCCCGGCGTCCGCCAGCTGGCGAAGGGCGGTGGTGAGGGACTCCAACCTTCGTTGCCACGACGGGGGCGACACACCGTGAAACCAGGCGTCGGGCTTCCCCATCAGCACCTTCCCGGTGTACGGCGGAAGGCCAACGCCGTCGTTGCGGAGGTAGAACCACCCCTTCTCCCAATCCGTGTTGTTGGAGGTCATGGTGCACAGCGGGTACAGCTCCTTGCGCGCGTAAGGCCGCCGGCGCGAACCGCCCGGCGCGTCCCCTTCTCAGCCGTGGCGAGGGTGTGGAGCTCACCGCGAAAGAGATGGACCCAGAGGTCCCAGTTCGCCGGAATCCCCAGAAATCCCTCGCAGACGGCGACGAAGGAAGCTGCCTGCGAGATGGTGTTGGGGGCGAAGTTGTGCAGCTCCACCCCGTAGTGGTGGCACAGCCCCCGCATAAACCGGCTCGCTGGGGCGGCGAAGCCGCGCTCATGGAGACAGGCGAAGCTGACGACGTAGCCGTGCGGGGGGTTGGGCTCCTTGTCCGTCGCCGGCGGGACCATCCACTCCGGGTATAGGCCGTCGCCGGCCGGCGCCAACTGCCCGCCGTTCACCAGCTCGTTCAGCGCCAGCGGTGTCACCGTCGACCGGGGCCATGGGAAAGGCTCCAGCACCCGAGTCGGAGGCGCCATGGAAGACAAGGGGGAGAAGCGAGGACTGCGGCGAAGGCGCACGGAACACGAGCAGATCCGAAGCGGCGGAGCGCACAGCCGGAAGGAAGACGAGCTACGTGCGGGGATGGATGCGAATGGCAAGGTAAGGGGCCTCGCCTCTGCCCCCCTCCCGTGATTTATAAGATCCAGGGGAGCAACGCCCCCGAAAACTCCGCACACAGCGCTAATTAATGCGGCCGGCGACCTACGTCGCTGGCGGATGGGCCCGGCCGCGCCGAAACAGTCGCGCGCGCGCGCACGCTATCATTACGACACAATAACCGAAGGGGCGCGTCCGCCCCCACGTCGCCCACGACACCTGCGGTGCGCCGCCTGAAAAGGCGCGCCCGCTTCGCACGATCTGCGTCCACGATCTGCGCCCATTAAATGGCTGGGTTCCTTCCTGAGTAAGGATGACCCCCTCACGAAACTAGAGCCAAGAGCTCGAGGACCGACCCCTCGCGGGTGCGATCGATGCCCCGATCTAAAACGGGCGGAGCCGTGGCTCACCGAACGAACTCGAGGGCCGGACCCCTCGAACGCTGTATTTACTGATCAGCGGTTCCAAGACCTGCCCGTCGAGGGTAGGCGCCGCAGATGCCCCTCGAGCGGGGATTTACTGATCAGTGGCTCAAGGGTCGGCTCGACCACAGCCCAGCGGGCTCCACAGATCAAGCCAAGACGGGGGCATGTTAGTGCCACCCCGCAAAGGCCATACTAATCAGAGGTTCGAAGCCTGACCCTCGAAGGGTTCGAACAGGCACCTCAGATTGACAGAGTCAGGAACGACCAGGGCGCGCGCATTTGAGCCTGACCCCGAGCTCACAAGCTCGGGGGCGCCCCAAAGTTCGTGTTCAAGGCCAACGAGGGCAGCTAGTCGAGGGATCCCACCGAGGGAGAGCTTCTGCGCCCTCGGTCCCAATCGAACGGGACCGAGCCCTGCCTAGCACACCCGCGTAAGCGCTCTTATGGACGTGTCTTCGGACCACGAGCCGACCCTTATCGAACGGGGCACGGACGTCCACTTGAACCACCCGCTAACAGCTCGACAAGGAACCCATGATTCGCGACCCGTTCGATGGGAGTCATGAGCACCTCACCCCTCCGCCCCGCGAAGGGGCGGCGAAGGGGCGCACAGACAAGTCGGAGAGCTCGCCCCGATCGCCTTGAGTGGGCCCAGGCTCGGGGGCTCGACGCGCGGCTACACCTCCTGGACGTGCCCGAACACAAGCAAATACCGGTACGCGTGCATGGCACCGCCGAGGCCGGCTGAAATAACGCCGATGCCGGCTGAAACAAACACCTCGCGCACCGGCCGCACGCTGCGAAAAACCTTGCAGGAATGCACACACTCCTCCAAGGCTTCAGGGGCTACACCCGCGGGTGCGCTAGCGCGCCCCCACGGAACACCACAACGCCCAGGCGGGAAGAAAGTCCCATCAGAAAGCACCAGCCTTTGCAAGTTCCTACGGATACCGTTGCAAAGGCTCGGGGGCTACTGTCGGGGACAGCCATAGGGGTCCCCTAATAACGGGCGGAAATCACCCCCTTTTTTGAAATATAACGAAAGCGAACAAGCAAACTCACGATCCGCAAATCACACCTCGCATGCCGCGGCCCACGGCCCAAAAAGCCCCAGCGGCCCATCGAAATAGCCAACCCCCGGCACCCCTCGAGCGAACCTCCGCCCCGCTCGAGGGCCGGGCGCTCTACCGCGAACCTTCCGCCTCGCTCGAGGGCTTGACGCCCGCTCGAGCGAGTGTCCGCCTCGCTCGAGGGCTTGACGCCCCTCGAGCGAGTTTCCGCCTCGCTCGAGGTCTCCTCCGATCCGCAACACCATCCCTGCTCCCACGACCGGAGTATTAAATGCTCTGGCGCGTCGCGGGCGCCCGGGTCAAAGGCGAATCCCCGCCACGCCGGCCCTCTGACACCGCCTGGGAATCAGATCCTGGCGCTGTTCGGCCAACCCGCACTGTGCAGCCATCCCCGGCGCTGTGCGGGTGCTGTGCGGGATGGCCGGTGTCATTCCGTGACGCTGTGTCACCTACTCCCGTACCTTCTCCACGTTGCGCCCCTCGAAAGAGGACAGCGGCACCCTCGAAAGGGGTACGGCCGCCAATTCCCCGCCCGCCTGGGACGACGCCGTGACGCAAGGCCGGCGGGGCGCGTCACCTCCATCACCTCCGGCCCTGAGCAGCCATCCCCGCCACTGTGCCGCCATCCCGCGCACTGCTGAGCCATCCCCCGCACTGTAAGGATCCAGGTTGATAGGACATCGCCACGGCCGCCACTATGCAGCCTCCGGTCCTCCGTCAGCCAGGCCCTCGAGCCGGTGTACGGACGGCGAACAAACGAAGAGCTCCAGCACTACTACCCTCGAAGTCGCCCCTGGACGGACACAGGAGTCACCACGACGTCCGCCAGGAGCAAGATTCGCCAGGACAACCATCGAATCGTCGGCACTGTGCGCCATGCTGCCACACCATGCCTAAAGCCATGCGGTATGACTGTAAACCGCCTCCCCTTGGTCTATAAAAGGAGGAGGCGGTCCCCCGGCCGCAGGGGGACGAGATCATCACTTCACACTCACTCTCACTCGCATACTCGTTCCCTTCGATATTGGCACTTTGCCTCAATCACTTAGCGGGGACTTGGAGGCCTCTCCTCCTCTCCCGCCTTGCTTGTAGCCCCCCTCTACAGGCACCCCCGGTGCGAATCAATACAGCGCGCACGCGCAAATCTGCTGGACGTACGACCCCGCGGTCAGAACCAGGATAAACCCGTGTCCCTGTGTTGTCATTTGCACGGACCATCGAGAAGCTGATCACAGCGTAACTTACTAGTTAGTGTCGGGACTAATCCTAACACCGACACATCTATAAAGGAAAGCACACCCGAAGTTCACCCCGCAAGCGAGTGAAAGTGACTTGATCAAGCGGTTTGGTGAATATGTCAGCTAGCTGGTCTTGGGTAGGGACATAGGACAAAGATATGTTTCCCTTCTCAATATTGTCCCTGAGAAAGTGGTACCTCACTTCTATGTGTTTCGTTTTGGAGTGGAGGACAGGATTTTTGGCTACACTTATGGCACTGGTGCTGTCACAGAAAAGTGGAACCTGGGAGCACTCCTCTCCAAAATCACTCATGGTATAGGTCATCCAAATCAGCTGGGAACAACAACTAGCAGCAGCTACATACTCGGCCTCTGTAGTGGACTGGGCTACATTGGATTGCTTGCGAGATGACCAAGAGACCAAAGAAGAACCAAGGAACTGACAACACCCAGTGGTAGACTTGCGGTCCAATCGACACCCAGCAAAATTAGCACCAGAGTACCCATGAAGTCTGAGTGTCGAGGAGGCAGAATACCAAAGACCAAACACAGGAGTGTAGTTCAAATACTTAAAAATCCGCTTGACGGCCTGCCGATGTGAAGTCCTCGGTGGAGCCTGAAAACGAGTGCACAGACACACACTGAACTGTATGTCCGGCCTCGTCACCGTCAAGTAGAGGAGGGAGCCGATCATGCTCCGGTACTCCTTCTGGTCTACGGGTTCGCCGTCCTCGTCCGCGTCCAAAGCCGTAGTGGTACTCATCGGTGTAGTCAGCGGCTTGGAGTCATTCATGCCAAACTTCTTCACCATGTCCCTGGTGTACTTCGCCTGATGTACAAACGTCCCGTCCTTGCACTGCTTGATCTGGAGGCCTAAGAAAAACTGCAGCTCGCCCATCATGGACATCTCAAATTCCCTGCTCATGTCATCTGCAAATCTGGCAACAAGATCATGAGAAGAGCCACCAAAGATTATGTCATCCACGTATATCTGAACAATCAAAAGGTCATTCCCATGCTTAAGGAGAAACAGGGTCTTATCAACTGTGCCCATCACAAACCCCTTACTCAGCAAAAAGCCTCTCAACCTGCCATACCAAGCTCTAGGTGCCTTTTTCAACCCATAGAGCGCTCTCTGGAGTTTGTATACATGGTGTGGGTATTTTTCACTCTCAAACCCCGGGGGTTGCCTCACATACAGTTCTTCCTCTATCACCCCATTCAAGAAAGCACTCTTGACATCCATTTGGTACAACTTGAACCCTTTAGCCACGGCAAAGGCTAGAAGGATCCTAATTGCCTCCAAACAGGCCACAGGAGCAAATGTCTCCTCATAGTCTATCCCCTCCTTCTGGTTGAACCCCTGCGCCACCAACCTCGACTTGTTTCTCACAACCATCCCATTTTCACCCTCTTTGTTCTTCCACACCCACTTGGTACCTATGGGACGACAATTTGGTGGTGGATCGACTAACACCCAGACTTGGTTTCTCTCAAAATTCTCCAACTCCTCATGCATGGAATTCACCCAGTTCTCATCAGACAAGGCGTGTCGAATATCTTTGGGCTCAAAAGAAGCGACAAAAGTAGAGTGAGCAAAATGAGAAGTGTTCCTTGACCTCGACCGTGTAGTGCATTCATGAAGGTCACCAATGATCGTCGTCGGTGGGTGATCCACTTGTACTCGTCGGGGAGCCTCTCGCCTGGACACAACCTCCCCCTCAGTAGCAGCCTCCACTCGAACAGCCTCAGTTGTAGTGGGTGTAGGGGATGGTCCGTCCTCGATCGTCGTCGTAGTAGTGGAAGTAGTGTGTACACGATCAGCCACGGGAGGACCACCATCATCATCGTCGTCGTCTCCATCTCCATCCTTCTCATCCTCAAAGATCCTGGCACCAATCTCCTCGTCACATGCACACTCATAAGTAGAAGAGCTACATGGCTGTGTCTCATCAAAGGTAACCTCGCGAGTCTCCACGATTCGGTTAGTGTCAAGGTTGAGCACACGATATGCTCTAGAGTGAATCGCATAACCGAGGAAAATACCATCCGAACATCTAGACTCAAACTTATCCAACTTGCCCTTCTTCAGAATGAAACACTTGCAACCAAAAGCTCTAAAATGACTCACCTTGGGTTGTCGGCCATGCATCAGCTCATAAGAGGTCTTCTTCTTAAAGGCACGAAGGAAGATGCGATTTGAGACATAGCAAGCGGTATTGACCGCCTCGGCCCAGAAACGCCTAGGAGTCCTATGCTCATCGAGCATCATCCTGGCCATCTCACAAAGGGTCCGGTTCTTCCTCTCCACTACGCCATTCTAGCAAGCGACGTATGGAGAAGAGTACTGATGATCGAGACCAAGATCACTGCAAAAGGCATCAAAATGAGAGTTCTTAAACTCCGTGCCATTGTCACTGCGTATAGCTCGAATGGCTTCTCCATGTCTCTCATTCTTCAACCCCAAGATCATGTCCCAAACAAAGCCAAATTTCTCACTCTTATCCTCCAAAAAGAAAACCCAAGAGTACCTCGAAAAATCATCAACAACCACAAGAACATACCACTTCCCACCCTCAGAGCGAACACGAGATGGCCCAACCAAATCCATGTGCAACAGCTCACAAGGTCGCTCGGTCATGACCGCAGTCAGAGGGGCGTGAGAAGCAGCAACCATCTTTCCATGCCGACAAGAAGCACAAACCAAATCCTTCTCAAATTTCAACTTAGGCAATCCTCGGACAAGATCAAGACCACTCATGTGGGAAAGCAACTCAAAGCTCAAGTGTCCCAACCTCCTATGCCATTTCCAAAGCTCGGCCGAAACACCAGCAACAAAGCATCGAGGAGGACCAACAGACTGGGAAAAATCAGCACGAAAGATTTGACCCTCGGGGACGATCGTACAGACAAGATCGCCTCGAGAATCAAGCACACGAGAATCACCCAACTTAAAACGAACCTCAAAACCTTCGTCCAGTAACTGAGATACTGACAACAGGTTAAAACCAAGTGACTTGACCAGGGCCACACTTCTTAAGGTCACCTTGCTACTCAGCTTCACCATACCTTCAGCAAGCACTCGTCCTCTCCCGTTATCCCCGAAAGTGATGTACTCACTCGTACTCACCGAGGTGAGGCTGGAGAACCACCCACGATCTTCGGTCATCTGTCTTGAGCAACCGGTGTCGATCAACCAAAAGTTCTCCAAGCCTCCCACCTGCAATCAAAAACGAGGACGAGAATGAGCAAGCGACTCAACACTGGGGTTAGTACCAAAAGAGTCAAACCAGTGTCGAGCCATATGCTCAAAAGAAGGGTTAGCAAAATCCATCCTACCAAAACCTCTAGGCGGAGTCCTCTCACGCCTACCACCGAAGGACCTGTCTCGTCTCACTCCAGGAGTACGTGCACCACGAGGGGGGAAACATGGCCCGTAGTCCATCTGAGACCCAAAGCTTCGATCGTGCCTCCTAAACTCGTAACGGTCACGAGAAGGAGCACGTCGAGCCAACTCACCACGCCCAAACCCAACACACCTATCTCTCTGAGGGAACACACCTCCACCTCCACCTCCACGAGTGGGAACTGTACGCACATACACCTCACCCCTAGGTAGAGGCCCTTTACGAGGCTCAGGAACACCACGAGCAAGGTGGTACCTGTCCTTGTTTGCCATCTCCCTAGCAAACCTCTCATCCCTCTTCCTCCGGAAACGGAACTCATCCTTATGCCCATCCCTCCCACAATACTCACAATTGAAGCGGATTGGCACTGGCTTAGGCGGTGGCTTTTCTGTGGGCTTCTCAACCGCTTTCTTCCCTGACTTCCCCTCAAAGACATTACCCAGGTTGTTCACAAACTTGATGGGTTTCTGGTAATTCTCTGTTTTCTGGGGGAACACTGGTGGGTCTGGAGTTGTATCAAGCTTGTTTCTCAGGTGGTTTGGCTTGGGTGCATATTTGTTCATGGGTATGGTGTGTGGTGGTGTAGGGATCTCTCAACTTTCTCTTCTCCCTCACAACTCTTCTCACCACTCTTGTCAGCCCCCAACGCCTGACCATCAAACCTCGTGAACTGAGCCAACATCAAACTCAATTGTGGCTCATGCCCAGACAACCAAGTCATCAATTTCCTAAGTTCATCATTTTCATCCTGCAGATGATCAACATAGTGTGCAAGTTCCATGTTTTTCAAAGCATGCATTTCACAGGTTGAACATGATGTAGGAAGAGGAGCTTTCAATGCCGCCTCAAGAGAAACAATTCTAGTGTGAGATTCATCTAGCCTAGCATGCAAAATAGGACATGAAGTACAAGCTCCTAACAAAGCTGGCCTAGACTTCAACTCATCACATTCAATCCTAACCACATCTAGTTCCTCAAGAGTAGAAGCATGTTTCTCCTTGAGAGCAGTCAAATCAGCAAGAAAAACAGAGCAATCACCACAGTCAATCTCATCAGACACCACAGGAGCAGATTTCAAAGCGCCTATCTCATTTCTAGCATCCACAAGCAAGGATTCAAGCTCAACTATCTTATCCTTAGCATCACCCAACAAAGATCTAAATTCCCTCTTCTCCTTGTTGGTCTTTCTAAGCACATCATCACGGTTATCAAGCAACTCATTGAGCCTAGCATTCTCCTCTACCAAGAAGTTGGGATATTGTCGTACGTCTTCCTCAGAATCAGAGTTCGAATTCGAGCTGTGCCTCGCACCCTTCTGGGAATGCGCCATGCCGCAAAAACCTCCCTGTGCGACAAAGCTGAGGTCGGTGAAGTCCTTGCCCATGTGCCGCTTGTCCTTGCGCCTTTCTTGCTCTTCCTCGCTGCTTGAGTCGGAGGAAGCATCGCTTGATGTCGAGTCGATGTCGCTCGCTCCGGCCACCATCGCTCGAGCGGTCTTCTTCTTGTGGCCGCCACTCTTCTTGTGCCTTCTCTCGCCCTTGTCCTTGTGCTTGTCCTTGTAGTCGTTCTGGGAGCGGTGCTTGTAGTAGTCGTGCTTGGTCTTGCCCTTGTAGTCGTTCTTGATCTCCATGGCTTCAGGGCATTCGGTGATGAAGTGCCCGTGCTTCCCGCACCGATAGCACATCCCCGAGCTCCGCCTTGCATTCTTGCGGTTCTCGTACATCCGCCCAAACCTCTTGCTCAACAAGGTGAGATCGTCCTCGCTCAGCACCTCAAAGTCCTCATCTGGCAAAGACACAAGACAAGACAAAGAGAAACCACCGAAGTTAGCGTTAGACCTTGACCCGGAGACAAGAGCCAAACTATGAGGATCAGTGGGGCTCTCACTCTTGGCTCTCAAGTCACGATCAACCTCTAAAGGCCTGAGCTTGGAAAATAGCTCGTCCAACGTCAGCGTATCATACACGCTCGACTCCTCAATGGCCTCGACCTTGGCACTCCACACGGACCTATCCAGGGCATGCAAAAGCTTGATAGCTTGATCATGATCCGTGTATGGGAGCACTGTCACATTGGCCCTCATGTTGTTGACTATGCTAGTGAAGCGCTGGAACATAGCATTGGTCGACTCACCGGGGAGATGAGTGAAGTTCTCGTACTCTCTCTGGTAAGTGGAAACCAAACGGGTTTGCACTTGGCCATTGCCAACATGAGCATTTCTCAACTTAAGCCAAATCTTTCCGGCCACATTCTCTCTGTACACTCGCTCGAACTCCGAGGCACAGAGAGCACAGAACAAGTAATCAACAACCTTGCTATTGGCCTCACACATGTCCCGCGATCCTGGAAGTAGAAAACTATCTGGGATGACATAATGAGGATTCTGAGTGACCTCCTAGATAAGAGTTCCCTTCCCTCACAAAAATGCGCCCATGCGCATCTCCCACATCGGGTAATTCTTGCCATCAAAGTGCGGAGGACCCGACCCCTTGCTGTAATCGCTCATCTTTGGATCTGAGATTGGTTAGAATCAAGAAGATCCGTAACCGGCTCTGATACCAGTTGAAGGACCGAATAGGGCGACCAGAGAGGGGGGGAGTGAATGGGAGCCGATAAAAATTCTTCCCGAATGTTGAACTCGGCCTATACCCCGATTGCCACTCCAAGTACTCGCGCACACAAAGGAAGCTCCAAACAAGGCACACACAAGCCTACAAGAACAAGAGACAAGCTTAGGAGCAAAGAGCGGAAGCACCGGACAAGAATCAAAGCAAAGGGAGCAAGTCTGCAACAGACCTCGCGGACCGTCCGTGGTGTACAACGGACTGTCCGTGAGGCCTGGGCGGACTATCTGCAAAGGCCACGCGGACTGTTCGAAATAGCCTCCCGAACCACCAGAGACGCACCCTGAAAAATCGGACTGTCCGCGAGGGACCCACGGACTGTCCGCACCTTCACGGACTGTCCGCCACTTTAGTTCGGACCGTCCGCAAACTCCATGCAACCAAAACCACTTGTGGCACCGGATCAAAACACGAACACGGAAGAACTCGCGAAGAACAGGAAGAACACCAGACCTGTTAGGCTCCTCGCGGACTATCCGCAATGGGCGTGCGGATTGTCCGCCAGGCTCGGACAGAGCTGAAACAGCCTGACCCCGCGAGGTCAACTCTCCAAATCCATCACCGGATCTCCCAAACGGCGAAAGCTCTTGAGACATGATATGGGGGAGATGATAAGCAACATAAGATGAAGCTATGCCCCAAAAATCTCGACCTCTAAGCCACTAAATCGCCAGGAATCGCGGATCACACGAACTACCACCAAGAACTCGAACTCCGGCCAAAAACTCACGAATCGAAGGCTCTCCATGACGTTTGAGGAGTTAAGATCGCACACAAAGATGCGCAAGGCATCCACCCATAATCTCCTCAAAGAAATCCAAAGGAAAACGCCCTCAAATCCCCGAATCAAGCGAAGAACGAAACTCCCCAAAAATAGCCCCGAAAATGACACGAAAATCATAGAGGACTAGGAGATCACCGCAACACCGAATGCTTCCATACATCCAGAGGTCAGAGTCTATACAAGAATCTAGCCTAAGGAATACAGAGGGAAAAGAAGCAGTTCAGAATAATCTATCAGGGGAGATGCCATCCACCTCTCCGCTATTTATACAAAGTTCATCGGAGGGAGGTAAATGACCACGCTACCCCTAAAACTTGAAATGAAGATACAACCCCTTAAGGGCATTTTGGTCAAGTCTTCATCAGACGGACACACTTCCACCGCGGCTTCGCTTCACCTCGACGCAAACCTCGCGATCACACCACGTGCCCTCCGCCTCGAAGCTTCTCGAAGCTCCCGGATCACCGTCTCCGTCGCCTCGGGCCTCCGTGCATGGTTTTGAGGCCCAAACCAAGAAACCGTCCACCGATGGTTTTGTGGGCAAACCAACAAACCACGCGTGCAAACTTCGGGCTCCATCTGCTACCTTGCACCAGCCCATGTTCACGACTTCAGCCCGCCAGTCTTGCACCGCACGGCTCGCACTTGACCCCATCGGCCACCGGGTCCATCGAACCAAGCCTACTTGCCTCTCCATCACCCGGAGGCCACCACGACTAAGGCCTTTTGCGCTTGTTCTGCACCTGTACCGACACGAGTCAAGCCGCAACCTGTACCTGCACACTTAGCCAAGCATCAGTCCACACAACGTTGTCAATCACTCATCACTAAGGAGCGACCCTCCACTGGTCCTCGGACACACCTGGTCCTCAGCTCACGGTTACGAGCGGCCTGGACCCTCACATGAGTAACTTATGGAACATGGACTTAATTTTGTGCATTGCATCTTATTATTGTTGCATTTATTAATCTTTGGGTTGGTATATAATTACATTGCTAGTAATCAGTTGCTTAATAAAATCTGACCAACTAAAATTGCTTACCGCTTTAACCGTGTCAGCCATCCACCCAAAAGAGGCTTGCATGCTGTTATAGTTATATTCCCTTGTTGAGTACGACATGTGCTCACGGTTGTTGATTTTTATTCTTGCAACTACACTACTCGGACTGCTGCTCAGACGGACGCTTCGAAGACTTCCCAGAAGACTTTGAAGAGTTCTAGGCGCGTTCTCCGGTCGACTGCCTGTGGTGGACGACTTTGTTTATTTTCCGCTGTTAGCTACTCGTATGGTGTGTTAGACTATTGGACAAACGGTCTGTAATAATAATAATGCTATGACACTACGATTTGGTACTCCACTATGTCGTTTGCATGTGTGAGCATGATCCTGGACACATGTAGATTTATGATCTGGTTTTGCTTCCAAAACTGGCTGTGACATTACATCATTAGTATGCCTAGTGGCGGGTTAGTTATAATTCAAACCTCAAACCATAGTGTAACAAGTGCTCTAGGTTGACGGAAATCGACTGCCAACAGTGGGCTTGTATCTTAAGTTAAGTAAGTAGTGGTAGTTTGGTCATTCGGCGCCCTCCATATAAACTCACTTGTGGGAGATGGCAGCCAACACTTGGAACCCTAGTTCATTTGCTCTTCCTCTTTTGTTTTTCTAGGCCTAGCTTGAGAGCTTCATGAGAGATCTTGAGAGGGATGGATGCTTGGGCGGCTTGCTAGACCTTGTATGAACTTTTCATGGCATGTATAGAAGCTTCGGCATGGTTCGTCTTGTCTCTCTTTGTCTCTCGGCGTTTTCCCTTTTGGTGATTTTCGGTGCTATTTTTGGGGATTTTCGTGGTGGCTTGTTTGAGGGGTTTCTTGGAGGAATTCTTGTTGGGTATCACTCATGAGGTCTTTGTGCCTCTTTTCTTGGTGATTTTGCCCCAGCAATCTCTCGGGAAGACCTTCGATTTGGGTGGTTTTCAGAGTTCTTGTAGTTCATGACCTAGAGCCCTTCGATTCACGATTCCTCTTGATTGGATGGGTTTTAGTGGATATCTTTTGGTGGAGAGGTCGTCCATGAATCAAGAGATCGGGTGAAGGGAAGTTGAGGGTTGACCCGCGGCCAGGTGTTGACAGTCGATTTTCGTCAACCAAGAGCACTTGTTACACTTCGGTTTGATCTTTGAATTATAACTAACCCGCCACTATGCATACTAAAGATGTAACAAGTTCACACTTGCATGTGATTTTTGGAGTATAATGTTTACGCAGGATTTACGCGCTTAAAGGAGCACTTCCGGGTAAAGTTCATCGAGCACTTTATGAGAAGATCATGAAGCCCGGCATAAGTCAAGAGAGCCGCATCCATTCATCAGAGAGCCGCTGAATCGAGGAATACACACCGAAGGAAGTCGTCACCGCCGCGAGTCCTCGATGTTCCCTAGGAGATGGCTTAGGCTAGACCCTAGCTGCCATGGTTGGCCCTGCGTGGTGAAGCCATGGTGGAGTTCCGGAGCCATGCCTTGGACTCATCGAGGCATATGTACTTTTGACGGTGATATCAATCTAATCTTGCCTCTACTTTTGATCTACTTTGATGCATGCCATCTCTCATTCATGTGTGTAGCTAGCATATGATCTTAGTAGGAATAGATCTAATCTATGTCTTGCGGATACATCAAAGTGGTGCACGAACTTACGAGTAGTCGTTCGGCGTTGATTACCTTCTGTAGGGACAGTACGATATAGGGAAAGCGCCGAACGAACGTGCAATGGATATCTCCTTATCATGGTATGATGTTTAGGTTAGTTTATCACTTTGGTCGGAGTTGCAACTAGGAGATGGTAGGCTAGTGCTACCTTTTGGCATGTTACCTTTTGGCTATCGAATGTGATCCATACATCCACCCGTGTTTGTATGTTAAACCCTTATGCAATCTATGCTTCAAGTAGGATTAGACCGGTTAGATGGAGAACCTTAGGTAGTTTGCTTGCGATCCACGGATTGATACCTTGGGTCACCCCCGAGTGAAAAAGGCCACACGTGATCCGTACACTTGCGGATCGAAACGCGACACGTGTTTCAAACGTCAACAAGCCCTTTTTCTGGCGTCGTTGCCGGGGATTGGAACTCGAACCCTAGGGAGATCTATCTTTCTTTTGGACTAACCCTAATTTTATCATTGCATATACGCTTGTCTTCTTGTTTGTGTCCTTGAAAGCAGGTGAAAATCTAGACACAAGATGATTGTTGAGTTCTCTACGTACCCACCCCAATAAGATGATCGCAACATAAAGATTTACTCTTTAGTGGTAGGTGCTAACTTTTGTTAGTGGCCCATCATCCGCTATCGAGCCCACACCCTACATGAGCAATGATGAACAAGGTAAGTCAATGTGTGAATTAAATTTTTAAGACTAATGCCTCGTGGAGAATTGTTTGATCAAGCAATAGGTATTGAAAGCAATCACGATGCCCCAAGATCACAAGATCAAGCTCGTCAACATCTTCGATGTTTCTGTTCGCATCAAGTTTTGCACAGCCTCGTATGAAGAACAACAGAATATATTTGGATGCTTAGAAGCCCCACAAAGTTACACTTCCAACGAGTCTGAAGGACCGAATAGGCGACTAGAGGGGGGGGAGTGAATGGGAGCTGATAAAAATTCACTTCAAGAAGATGAACTCAACTATGCCACAAAATCAACTCCAAAAGGGTCTCACACGTGAGGAAGAACAAAGAGCGAGCCAATCGCCAAGATCACGTGGTCACAGCGGACCTACTGACCCTAGGAACGATTTTAGAGAAGCTAAGAAATCACACGAAAGCGAAACAGAAGCTAACACGGAAGAGAGAGACCAAAACAGGAACTTTTTGGGACCTTCCGGGTCATCCAGCAAAGTCTCGGATCACCTGGGTTAACCCGGGACATTCCAGTGAATTCCGGGACATTCACCGGGTCTCCCTACTGGATCATCCGGCGTTAAGCCGGATCACCCGAAATACCCAAAAACAACCTGCTGAACGGACAAAGAAAAATACAAAACTCAATCAAATGACCTCCTAAAATCACGAAATTTTAACGATAAGGTCACAACAACCTAGTGAGTCTTTGTCCAAAAGACCTTTCTCAAAAGATCAAGACTTCACTAAAAACTTTGTGATTTTGGACAAGAACAAGAGAAGCACTAGGCACAGAAAAAGTCAACTAGGCCGGATCATCCGGTGAAGTGCCGGATCATCCGGTAGAGCCCAGAAAAAAATCACATGCGGGAATGAACCCAACTTCCCTTCACTCGATCTCCCGATTCAACCAATGGATTGAGACCAAATCATAGGGGAAGGTGAAGCGTCTCTTGGAGATGCTATCCCTACGAATTTATGGCCTCAAACCAACTAAAACGAGAGGAATCGAGAATCTACGAAAGCATCACCATGAACTCGGGTTCCACCAAGAACTCACTAATCGAGGACAAATCCCGGCGTTTGAGGGGTCAAGATCATCCACAAAGATGCGCAAGGCATCCACTCATGATCCTCTCAAAGAAATCCGAGAGAAAACGGCCTCAAATCAACGAATGGAGCGAAGAACGAAACCAACCAAAAAGAACTCCGAAAATGACACGAAAATCACAAAGAGCTAGGAGATCACCACAACGCCGAATACTTCCATACATCCAGAGGTCAGAGTCTATACAAGAATCTAGCCTAAGGAAAGCAGAGGAAAAAGAAGTAGTCCAGAGCAATCTAACGGGGGAGGAAACCCTAGAGTCCAAGAGAGAAAGATGCCATCCACCACTCCGCTATTTATACGAAGTCCACCAGAGGAGGCAAATGACCACGCTACCCCTACATCTCAAATAGAAGATACACACCCCTCAGGGGCAATATGGTCAAGTCTTCATCGAGCGGACACGCTTCCACCGCAGACTTGCTTAGCGTCGACGCAAGCCCTGTGATCACGCCACGTGCCCACCCACCTCGAAGCTTCCTAACGCTCTCGGATCACCGTCTCCGTCGCATGGGGCCTCTGACTTGATTTTGCGGCCCAAACCAAGAAACCGTCCACCGATGGTTTTGTGAGCGAACCAACAAACCCCGGTGCAAGCTTCGACATCGACCCGCTACCTTGCACCGGCCCATGTTCACGACTTGGGCCCGCTAGTCTTGCACCGCACGGTTCGCACTTGACCCATTGGCCACCGGGTCCATCGAACCAAGCCTACTTACCTCTCCATTACCCAGAGACCACCACGGCTAAGGCCTTTCGCGCTTGTTCTTCACCTGCGCCAACACGAGTCAAGCCGCAACCTGTACCTGCACACTTAGCCAAGCATCAGTCCACACAATGTTGTCAATCACTCATCACTAAGGAGCGACCTCCACTGGTCTTCGGACACACCTGGTCCTCAGTCTCCCCCTTGATGAGTGCATTGACAACACCCATAGTAACCATCATTGAGAAAAAGAAAAGAAAACAACCACGAACACAAACCTGCAAGCAAGTGATCCAAAGCCAAAGAACAAGCGAAAAACACGATCACTCGCCAAACCAAGTGTCGGCCCCCTAAGGCAAGGGCAACGGCTCAACACAGACGAGACAACACAAAGCTCACAAAGAGCATACCACAAAGCACAAAACTCAGGCAAACCAAAGGAGCTCCCCCTGCACATATGCAAAATGCACAAACTCCCCCTAAGCAAATGTAACATATTTTCTCAAATTTTTCTCCTCACATGCAAAATCTCACGAATGCATACCAATTCTCCACAAATTCTCCCAAAGCACCACAAACTCTCCCCCTTGTTGACAATGCATGAATCAAGATATATGAAACTATTCCCCCTTGTTTTCATGAAAAATGCATGTCAAAATATATATACAATCTACCAAGCTTCTCAAATATACAAGGAGCACAACAAAATGCTACAAATGAGACATAGAGCAAGCTAAGTAGACATGGTATAGTTAGCACATTGCCATCAAGAAAGTAGAGACATATAAGCATGTGACATGGACAAAAGCAATTTTAAGAAATTTTCACAAAGAAACATTCATCTCATGAGCAAAGCCCTAGCCATGGCAATTTGAACAAAAATACACTGTATCACCCAAAGCTCATACAAGATCAGAAGTTCTCATTACAAGATCATGGTAAACGCCCACAAGCTACTCAATGTCATGTTAAAGCCACCGAGCCATGTGTCTACTTCTTAAAATGAGACTTCTCATGGTAGACAACATGCAACGGTTTAGCACCCAAGATATGAATATCAAAACAAAAAGACATGATCAAGAGCTCATTTTTCAAGCATAATGCAATTCATACACCAATTTCATTTTCAAGTTTAAACATTGTACATGGAATGCCTTTGCGGCAAAAAGAAGCTTATGCTCCTCCACAAGTGAACAAATGGGCTAAACATTTATAATAACAAATGGGTCTTTGACCCCGAGCAAAGAGAACATGATACTCAAGCACAAACTAAACATGATATAGGCATTTCAGCACAAATTGAGCGTAGACAAGTATCTACTCATGAGTGATGCAATTTTATGATTTTCACAAACATAAAGCTATCTCATCATGAATATATGGCAAAACCATCAAGAGCATAGCATTCACATCACCATTCACCAAACATGCACATATCTCACATATAGCATCAATGATCAAAGTATATAAGAGAAGCTTATCCTAGCACAAGTGATCCAAAGATGGCTATCCTACCAGGTTTTGTACAGAAAATAAGATGCATGCAAGGAATGCAACAAAATGAAACATATATCACATATATACATGAGAAGCTCCAAGACCCAGCTAGAAAGGAAAGCACACCCCAAGTTCACCTCGCAAGCGTGTGAAGGTGACTTGGTCAAGTGGTTTGGTGAAAATGTCGGCTAGCTGATCTTGGGTAGGTACATAGGACCATGATATCTTCCCTTTCTCAACATTGTCCCCCAGAAAGTGGTATCTCACTTCGATGTGTTTCATTCTGGAGTGAAGGACTGGGTTTTTGGCTACACTTATGGCACTGGTGCTGTCACAAAAGAGTGGAACCTGGGAGCACTCCTCACCAAAATCGCTCATAGTGTAGGTCGTCAATAGGAGCTGGGAACAACAACTGGCTGCGGCTACATACTCGGCCTCTGTAGTGGACTGGGCTACACTGGATTGCTTGCGAGACGACCAAGAGACCAAAGAAGAACCAAGAAACTGGCAACACCCAGAGGTAGACTTGCGATCCAATCGACACCCAGCAAAATCAGCATCGGAGTAACAATGAAGTCTGAGTGTCAAGGAGGCAGAATACCAAAGACCAAACTCAGGAGTGTAGTTCAAGTACCTGAAAATCCGCTTGACGGCCTGCCGATGTGAAGTCCTCAGTGAAGCTTGAAAACGAGCACACAGACACACTGAACTATATGTCCGGCCTCGTCAACATCAAGTAGAGGAGGGAGCCGATCATGCTCCGGTACTCCTTCTGGTCCACGGGTTCGCCATCTTCATCCGCATCCAAAGCCGTAGTGGTACTCATTGGTGCAGTCAGTGGCTTGGAGTCGTTCATGCCAAACTTCTTCACCATGTCCCTGGTGTACTTCGCCTGATGTACAAACATCCCGTCCTTGCACTGCTTGATCTGGAGTCCTAAGAAAAACTGCAGCTCCCCCATCATGGACATCTCAAATTCCCTGCTCATGTCATCTGCAAATCTGGCAACAAGATCATGAGAAGAGCCACTAAAGATTATGTCATCCACGTAAATCTGAACAATCAAAAGGTCATTTCCGTGCTTAAGGAGAAACAGGGTCTTATCAACTGTGCCCATCACAAATCCCTTACTCAGCAAAAAGCCTCACCAAGCCCTCGGTGCCTGTTTCAACCCATAAAAGCGCTCTCTGGAGTTTGTATACACGGTGTGGGTATTTTTCACTATCAAACCCCGGGGGTTGCCTCACATACACTTCTTCCTCTATCACCCTATTCAAGAAACCACTCTTCACGTCCATCTGGAACAACTTGAACCCTTTAGCCATGGCAAAGGCTAGAAGGATCCTAATTGCCTCCAAACGAGCCACAGGAGCAAATGTCTCCTCATAATCTATAACCTCTTTCCGGTTGAACCCCTGAGTCACCAACCTCGACTTGTTCCTCACAACCATCCCATTCTCACCTTCCTTGTTCTTCCACACCCACTTGGTACCTATGGGACGGCAATTTGGGGGTGGATCAACTAACACCCAAACTTGGTTTCTCTCAAAATTCTCTAACTCCTCATGCATGGAATTCACCCAATCCTCGTCAGACAAAGCGTGTCAAATATCTTTGGGCTCAAACAACGCAACAAAAGCAGAGTGAGCGAAATGAGAAGTGTTCCTTGACCTCGACCATGTAGTGCATTCATGAATGTCACCTGTGATCGTAGATGGTGGGTGATCCACCTGTACACACCAGGGAGCCTCACGCCTGGACAGAATCTCCCCCTTAGCAGCAGCCTCCACTCGAACAGCCTCAGTCGTAGTGGGTGTTGGGGATGGACTATCTTCGATCGTCGTCGTCGTAGTGGAAGTAGTGTGTACACG
Source organism: Cenchrus fungigraminus (assembly GCA_036936925.1). Classification (NCBI taxonomy): domain Eukaryota; kingdom Viridiplantae; phylum Streptophyta; class Magnoliopsida; order Poales; family Poaceae; genus Cenchrus; species Cenchrus fungigraminus. The sequence goes on along the minus strand of CM072775.1, from coordinate 5,734,859 downwards.
ATTAGCCACGGGAGCATCAACACCATCATCGTCTTCATCTCCATCTCCATCCTTCTCATCCTCAAAGATCCTCGCTCCAATCTCCTCGTCACCTGCACACTCAAAAGCAGAAGAGCTACATGGTTGTGTCTCGTCAAAGGTTACCTCGCAAGTCTCCATGATTCAGTTAGTGTCAAGGTTGAGCACACGATATGCTCTAGAGTGAATCGCATAACCGAGGAAAATACCATCCGAACATCTAGACTCAAACTTATCCAACTTGCCCTTCTTCAGAATGAAACCCTTGCAACCAAAAGCTTTAAAGTGACTCACCTTGGGTTGTCGCCCATGCATCAGCTCATAAGAGGTCCCCTTCTTGAAAGGATGAAGGAAGATGCGATTTGAGACATAGCAAGCGAAATTGACCGCCTCGGCCCAGAAACGCCTAGGAGTCCTATGCTCATCGAGCATCGTCCTGGCCATCTCACAAAGGGTCCGGTTCTTCCTCTCCACTACGCCATTCTGGCAAGCAACATATGGAGAAGAATACTGATGATCAAGACCAAGATTACTGCAAAAGGCATCAAAATGAGAGTTCTTGAATTCCATGCCATTGTCACTGCGTATAGCTCAAATGGCATCACCATGTCTCTCACTCTTCAACCTCAAGATCAAGTCTCGAACAAAGCCAAATGTCTTGCTCTTATCCACCAAAAAGAAAACCCAAGAGTACCTCGAAAAATCATCAACCACAACCAACACATACTAGTTCCCACCAGTAGAGCAAACACGAGCTGGCCCAACCAAATCCATGTGCAATAGCTCACAAGGTCGCTCGGTCATGACCGCAGTCAGAGGGGTGTGAGAAGCAGCAACCATCTTTCCATGTCGACAAGAAGCACAAACTAAATCCTTCTCGAATTTCAACTTAGGCAATCCTCGAACAAGATCAAGACCACTCAAGTGGGAAAGTAACTCAAAGCTCAAGTGTCCCAACCTCCTATGCCATTTCCAAAGCTCGACCGAAACGCCAGCAACAAAGCATCGAGGAGGACCAACATACTGGGAGAAATCGGCACGAAAGATTTGACCCTCGGGGACGATCGTACAGACAAGATCGCCTCGAGAATCAAGCACACGAGAAGCACCCAACTTAAAACGAACCTGAAAACCTCCATCATGCAACTAGGATACTGACAATAGGTTAAAACCAAGTGACTTAACCAAAGCCACACTCTTCAGGGTCACCTTGCTACTCACATTCACCATACCTTCAACAAGCACTCGTCCTCTCCCATTGTCCCCAAAAGTCATGTACTCCCTCGTACTCACCGGGGTGAGGCTGGAAAACCACCCATGATCTCCGGTCATGTGACGTGAACAACCAGAGTCGATCAACCAAAAGTCCTCCAAGCCTCCCACCTGTAATAAAAAACGAGGACGAGAATGAGCAAGCGACTCAACACTAGGGTTAGTACAAAAAGAGTCAAACCAGTGTCGAGCCATTTGCTCAAAAGAAGGGTTAGCAAAACTCATCCTATCAAAACCCCTAGGCAGAGCCCTCTCACGCCTACCACCGAAGAACATGTCACATCTTACTGGAGGAGTACGCGCACCGCAAGGGGGAAAACGTGGCACGTTGTCCATCTAAGACCCAAAGCTCCGTTCGTGCCTCCCAAACTCGTAACGGTCACGAGCAGGAGCACGTCTAGCCATCTCACCACGCCCAAACCCAACACGCCTATCTCTCTCAGGAAAACCACCTCCACGAGAGGGAACTGTACGCACAAACACCTCACCTCTAGGTAGAGGCCCTCTATGAGGCTCAAGCACACCATGAGAAAGGTGGTACCTGTCCTTGTTTGCCATCTCCTTAGCAAACCTCTCATCTCTCTTCCTCCTGAAACAGAACTCATCCTTATGCCCATCCCTCCCACAATACTCACAATGGAAGCGGATTGGCTCTGGCTTAGGCTGTGGCTTTTCTGTGAGCTTCTCAACAGCTTTCTCTCTTGACTTCCCATCAAAGACATTCCCTGGGTGCTCACAAACTTGATGGGTTTCTGGTAGTTTTCTGTTTTGTGGGGGAACACTGGTGGCTCTGGAGTTGTATCAAGCTCGTTTATGAGATGGTTTGGCTTGGGTGCATATTTGTTCATGGGTATGCTGTGTGGTGAAGTAGGAATCTCTCCAACTTTATTTTCTCCCTCACCACTCTTCTCACCACTCTTGCTAGCCCCCAACGCCTGACCATCAAACCTCTTGAACTCAGCCAACATCAAATTCAACTGTGGCTCATGCCCAGACAACCAACTCATCAATTTCCTTAGCTCATCATTTTCATCCTGCAAACGGTCAACATAGTTTGCAAGTTCCATGTTTTCCAAAGCATGCATTTCACAGGTAGAGCATGATGTAGGAATAGGAGCCTTTAATGCAGCCTCAAGAGAAATTATCCTAGTGTGAGATTCATCTAGCCTAGCAAGCAACACAGGACAGGAAGTGCAAGCACCTAACAAAGCAGGTCTAGATTTCAATTCATCACACTCAACCCTAATCACATCTAGTTCCTCAAGAGTTGAGGCATGCTTCTCCTTGAGAGCAGTCAAGTCAGCTAAGAAAACATTGCAATCACCACAATCAACCTCATCAGAAACAATAGGAACAACTTTCAAAGAACCTATCTCATTTCTAGCATCAACAAGCAAGGACTCAAGCTCAACTATCTTGTCCTTAGCATCACCCAACAAAGACCCAAATTCCCTCTTCTCCTTGTTAGTCTTCCTAAGCACATCATCACGGTTATCAAGCAACTCATTGAGCCTAGCATTCTCCTTCCCACCCTTCTTGGAGTGCGCCATGCCGCAAAATCCACCTTGTGCGACGAAGCTAAGGCCGGTGAAGTTCTTGCCCGTGTGCCGCTTGTCCTTGCGCTGATCTTGCTCTTCATCGCTGCTCGAGTCGGAAGAAGCATCGCTTGATGTGGAGTCGACGTCGCTCGCTCCGGCAACCATCGCTCGAGCCGTCTTCTTCTTGTACCATCTACTCTTCTTAGGCCTTCTCTCGCCCTTGTCCTTGCGCTTGTCCTTGTAGTCGTTCCGGGAGCGGTGCTTGTTGTAGTTGTGCTTGGGCTTGCCCTTGTAGTCATTCTTGATCTCCATGGCTTCAGGGCATTCAGTGATGAAGTGCCCGTGCTTCCCGCACCGATAGCACATCCCCGAGCTCCGCCTTGCATTCTTGCGATTCTGGTACATCCGCCCCAACCTCTTGCTCAACAAGGCGAGATCATCCTCGCTCAGCACCTCAAAGTCCTCATCTGGCAAGGACACAAGACAAGACAAAGAGAAACCAACAGAGTTAGCATTAGTCCTTGATCATGAGACAAGAGCCAAACTATGAGGATCAGTGGGGCTCTCGCTCTTGGCTCTCAAGCCACGATCAACCTCCGAAGACCTAGCTTGGAAAACAGCTCATCAAGCGATAGCGTATCATACACACTCGACTCCTCAATAACCTCGACCTTGGCACTCCACATAGACCTATCTAGGGCATGCAAAAGCTTAATAGCTTGGTCATGATCCGTGTACGGGAGCACTGTCACATTGGCCCTCATGTTGTTGACTATGCTGGTGAAGCGCTGGAACATAGCATCGGTCGACTTACCGGGGAGATGAGTGAAGTTCTCGTACTCTCTCCGATAAGTGGAAAACAAACTGAGGACCAGGTGTGTCCGAGGACCAGTGGAGGGTCGCTCCTCAGTGATGAGTGAGTTACAACGTTGTGTGGACTGTTGCTTGGCTAAGTGTGCAGGTAAAGGTTGCGGTTTGACTCATGTTGGTGTAGGTGAAGAACAAGCACGAAAGGCCTTAGCCGTGGCAGCCTCTGGGTGATGGAGTGGCAAGTAGGCTTGTTTTGACGGACCTGGTAGCTGATAGGGTCAAGTGCGAGCCGTACGGTGCAAGACTGGCAGACTGAAGTCGTGAACATGGGCCAGTGCAAGGTAGCGGATCGAGCCCGAAGCTTGCACGCGGGGTTTGTTGGTTTTCCCACAAAACCATCGGTGGACGGTTTCTTGGTTTGGGCCGCAAAACCATGTCTGGAGGCCCGAGGTGACGGAGATGGTGATCCGGGAGCTTCGGGAAGCTTCGAGGCGGGGGGCACGTGGCGTGATCGCGGGACTTGCGTCGATGCTAAGCAAGGCCGCGCTGGAAGGGTGTCCGCTCGATGAAGACTTGACCAAAATGACCCTGAGGGGTTGTATCTTCATTTCAAGTTGTAGGGGTAGCGTGGTCATTTACCTCCCTCCGATGGACTTCATATAAATAGCGGAGAGGTGGATGGCATCTCTCTCGCTTGGACTCTAGGATTTCCTCCCCTGGTAGATTGCTCTGAACTGCTTCTCTTTCCTCTGCTTTCCTTAGGCTAGACTCTTGTAAAGACTCTAACCTCTGGATGTATGGAGGCATTCGGCATTGCGGTGATCTCCTAGTCCTCTGTGACTTTCGTGTCATTTTCGGGGCTATTTTCAGGGAGTTTCGTTCTTCGCTCGATTCGGGGTTTTGAGGACGTTTTCCTTCGGATTTCTTTGAGGGGATCATGGGTGGATGCCTTGCGCATCTTTGTGTGTGATATTGACCCCTCAAACACCGGGGAAAGCCTTCGATTCGTGAGTTTTTGGCCGGAGCCCGAGTTCTTGGTGGTGGTTCGTGTGATCTGCGATTCCTGGCGATTTAGTGTGTTAGAGGTCGAGATTTTTGGGGCGTAGGTTCCTCTTGTGTTGCTTATCATCTCCCCTAAATCTTGTCTCAAGTGCTTTTGCCATTTGGTAGAACCGGTGATGGATTTGGGGAGTTGACTTCGCGGGGTCGAGCTTTTTCTGCTCTATCCGCGCCTGGCAGACTGTCCGCGGGTGGCGTGCAGACTGTCCGCGCAACTGCATTTCGTCACGTGTTCATCCGTGTTCGTGCGCATTCACGTTTCGATCCGCTCTGTCGCTAGGGTTTTGTTGTAGGGTTTTTCCGGACTGTCCACGTGGGGATTGCGTACTGTCCGCTTGGGGCTTGCAGACAGTCCGCGTGGGTTTGTTTTTGACTGGGGTGTCTCGAGGTTTGTCTGGGGTGTCTAGCGAGGTTTGCCGGACTGTCCGCCTTGGGTGGGCGGACTGTCCGTGAGGTCCCGGACTGTCCGCAGTGCTTGCCCGAACTGTCCGAATTTCCTCGGTGCAGCACTATTGGCTCGCGGTCCTTTTTCAAACTGTCCGTCGAGGGTTCACGGACTGTCCGCTGTACTCGCGGACTATCCGTCGTACTCATCCGGACTATCCAGCCAGGGCTTCGCAATTTGGCTAAGTCTTTTGATTCTTGTCTTGTGCTTCCGCTCTTTGCTTCTAGGCTTGTCTCTTGGACTTGTAGGCTTGTGTGTGCCTTGTCTAGAGCTTCTTTTGTGTGTGCGAGTACTCGGAGTGGCAATCGGGGTATAGGCCGAGTTTGACGTTCGGGAAGAATTTTTATTGGCTCCCATTCACTCCCCCCCTCTCTGGTCGCCTATTCGGTCCTTCACAAACGGGCTTGCACCTGGGCATTGCCAACATGAGCTTTTCTAAGCTTAAGCCATATCTTTCCAGCCACATTCTCTCTGTACACTCGCTCAAATTCCGAGGCACAGAGAGAACGGAACAAGTAATCAACGGTCTTGCTGTTGGCCTCACACATGTCCTGCGATTCTAGAAGCAGAAAACTGTCTGGAATGACATAATGAGGATTCTGAGTGACATCCCAAATCAGAGGTCCCTTCCCACGTAAAAACGTTCACTGATGATCTAAGTAGATATGGTTATGTCTACCTAATGAGGCACAAGTCTGAAACATTTGAAAAGTTCAAAGAATTTAAAAAATGAAGTAGAAAATCAGTGTGGCAAGAAAATTAAGGCCTTACGATCTGATCGTGGAGGCGAGTATTTGAGTCACGAGTTTAGCAGTCATCTGAAGAGTTGCGGAATTGTTCCACATCTTACGCCACCTGGAACACCTCAGAGAAATGGTGTATCTGAGCGACGTAATCGAACTTTGTTGGACATGGTTCGATCAATGATGAGCCAGTCGGACCTACCGTTATCATTTTGGGGGTTACGCTCTAAAAACCGCAGCTTTCACATTAAATAGGGTACCATCTTAGTCTGTAGATAAGACACCATTTGCGATATGGACTGGTAAGTCTCCCAGTTTGTCTTTTCTTAAAATTTGGGGTTGTGAAGTCCTTGTCAAGCGACTTTAGTCAGACAAGCTTACATCCAAGTCGGACAAGTGCATATTCATGGGATATCCTAAGGAGACTTTAGGGTATTATTTCTACAACCGCTCAGAGGGCAAAGTGTTTGTCGCTCAAAATGGTGTTTTCTTAGAGAAAGAGTTTCTCAAACGAGAGAAAAGTGGACAAAAAGTGTATCTTGAAGAAGTTCAAGATGAGCCGCTCGGGCAAGAGTTCACAAATGATGCTAATGTAGCTGAACGAGTTGAGATGCCTGTGGCAAGAGAAACACCATCGCAACCACGAAGGTCTGAAAGGGCACGTCGCGCAAATAATAAGCTCAATCTCATGATTGCGAGAGAGCGCGACATATTGTTGTTGGACAATGATGAGCCTATGACATATACGGAAGCAATGATGGACCCAGATTCCGAGAAATGGCAAAGTGCCATGAGATCCGAGATAGATTCCATGGGTGACAATCAAGTTTGGAACTTGGTTGACTCGCTAGATGGTATTAAACCTATAGAGTGCAAATGGATCTATAAAAGGAAGAGAGATATGGATGGAAATGTTCACATCTATAAAGCTCGACTTGTTGCAAAAAGGTTTTCGACAAGTTCAAGGGGTTGACTATGACGAGACATTCTCACCCATAGCGATGCTTAAATCTATTCGGATTATTCTAGCTACAACTGCATATTTCGATTATGAGATATGGCAGATGGATGTCAAGACATGTTTGCTAAATGGGAATCTGACTAAGGATGTGTATATGACACAGCCTGAGGGATTTATCGATCCAACCAATGCTAGAAAGGTATGCAAACTACAGAAGTCCATTTATGGATTGAAGCAAGCATCTCGGAGTTGGAACCTTCGCTTTGATGAAGTGGTCAAAGGGTTTGGCTTCATTCAAAGTGAAAAAGAACCTTGTGTTTACAACAAGGCAAGTGGGAGCTCTGTAGTATTTCTAATCCTATATGTGGATGACATATTGCTGATTGGAAATGACATTCCTATGCTTGAGGCCGCTAAGACCTCATTGAAAAATAGTTTTTCGATGAAGGACTTAGGTGAGGCAGCATACATTTTGGGCATCAAAATCTATAGAGATAGATCAAAAAGGCTTATAGGATTAAGCCAAGACACTTACATTGACAAAGTGTTGAAACGGTTCAACATGGAAGGGGCAAAGAAAGGGTTCTTGCCTATGTCACATGGCATACATCTTAGCAAGACTTAGTGTCCTTCGACTACTGATGAGCGGGAACACATGAGTAGAATACCGTATGCTTCAGCTATTGGATCTATCATGTATGCAATGATATGTACACGTCTAGATATTTCGTATGCTCATAATGTTACAAGCAGATACCAATCTGATCCAGGTGAGGGTCACTGGAGAGCAGTTAAAAATGTTTTTAAGTACTTAAGAAGGACTAAAGACATGTTCCTAGTCTATGGTGGTGAGGAGGAGCTCGTTGTAACGGGTAACACCGATGCTAGTTTCCAAGCTGACCAAGACAATTCAAAGTCACAATCAGGATACATATTTACGATAAACAGTGGTGCTGTGAGCTGGAAGAGTTCCAAGCAGGAGATAAATGGTGGTGCTGTGAGCTGGAAGAGTTCCAAGTAGGAGACAGTGGTTGATTCTACAACAGAAGCCGAGTACATCGTGGCTTCGGAAGCTGCAAAGGAGGGTGTTTGGATAAGGAAGTTCCGTATTGAACTTGGTGTGTTTCCGAATGTCTCCAGCCCATTGGATCTCTATTGTGACACAATGGGGCTATTGCGCAAGCAAAGGAGCCTAGGAATCATCAAAAGAACAAACATGTACTGCAGAAATTTCATTTGATACGAGAAATCGTTAGACGAGGTGATATCAAAATATTCAAAGTACACATGGATTTGAATGTTACAGATCCTTTGACAAAACCCCTTCCACAGCCTAAGCATGAGGCACACCTAAGAGCTATAGGTATTAGATACATTCTAAATTAGCTCAAGTGCAAGTGGAAGAATGTTAGAAATATGTCCTAGAAGGAATCATAGAGATGATTATATTTCATTGTATCCATGACACATTATTCTTTTATTGAATATCCATGGAAGGAAACTTGTATTAGATTGGCAATTATGTGAATTGTTTGTGAAACTCTTTTACTTGTATGGTTATTCAAAAGTTGTCCCTAGTATGAGTTAATGACTAGCACATTTATTAGTTGATGACTATGTTTCACAAGTCATGAACATGGAGATGTATAACTAATAATGTGGGCACATGTATGACATGATGCTGGACTGACCCAATTTGAGATTTTGTTACATAGTTATCTCTTTACACAACGTGTATGCTATGTCCTTAGACTTGAGATTGCCGCATGTACTCAAGATGTGAATTGACCTACTTAGGGGCTATCAACCGCTACTCCGTAACTGGGTAGTTATAAAGGTGGCTTTCGGGTTTGTCAGGAAGCATGTTGTGAGGCATGGTCAATCGAAATGGAATTTGCCCCTCTCTACTTGAGAGAGATATCTCTGGGCCCCTCGAGTGATCGGATTAAGAAATGCATGGCCGTGTTGGGTTAAGTGTTAACCTATGAAATGATTCGAATCACGGTATCGAGAAAGAGAGGTCAGCTTGGAGCTAGACCAAATATTGTGAGGCAAAGGGAATGTATGCTACGCTGTGATGGTTCGTCTGATATGATCTTTACGTATGCATAGGAGTTGACACGTCTTGCTAGAGACCGCTATCAACTATTGGTCGAGTAGGAGTACTCGAGCCATGTCTATGTGTGCGTGAACCCGTAGGGTCACACACTTAAGGGATTGGAAGTCAAATGAGGATGTACTCGCATAGTTGACTCTAGTGCAAGTGGGAGACTGTTGGAGATATGCCCTAGAGCCAATTGGATTAGATCCATTAGTGGGTTCAGATGGATTTGATCCATTGGGTTGTAAAAGTCATAATGAGCCACAATTGTTGTAAAGCCCATTAGCGTTGGAAGGGGGTGCACCATCTATTAGTCCCGTATTGCTAATGGACGATGGTGTGGGGGATTTTCTCCTCATAAATATGGACCATACCCCCTAACTTGGATATCTCTTGAGCAACAGCCGCGCCGCCGCGCCGCCAACTCCTCGTCGCGCCCGCGGACCTAGCAGTCTGGTGTGCGACACTTCCTTCCCGTACGTGTGGATACCTTGGAGGTGCTATGTTTGGAGCACAAGGACGAACCACACATGAAGGACCAGGCGGACGTGAGCAACTGCACTGCCCGCTACCCTCGACGCGTTCGTCTACATCGAGACGGTTCCGCTGCATCTGCGCGTCTAGTGGTAATCCTGTGATCTTTGACAGCAGCAGTTCCTGTTTTATGGGGAAATTTTGTTTTGCGCTAGCGTAGCCTCCCCGTATCCCTTCATAAACATTGTCTTTGTTTATATACCATCCTCTCATTCATATGCACACTTGCACACATATACACCCATTAGGTTCTTAATTTTTCTTTCACTAGATTAACTAGGCCACAAGTTAAGATCTTTGGGGACGTCTTTGGCTTGTTGGCATAGAGTGATTATTCCCGGCCATCACCTCAGGGGTACTTTGTGCTTTTGAATTGTTTTGCAGGCATGGAGAATAACTCCCATGAGTTCGTAATAAAAGCTGAAATCAAGATCGTCAACACCTCCGAAATCCCGAAAGGAGCACTGCTGTTTTCATCAAGATTGAGCACATGTTCAGAGATGTACAAGAGATAAAAATTGGATATTCAGGAGCTTCATCAAGTCTTCTTTCCAACACATCAAGATTCAACATTTTAGAAGACCCGTGCAAAGAGTTACAACCAAATCATTGGGCTTCACACATTCTGAAATCAGCTCGGAACAACCTGCACTATCAAGATAAAAAGGGCGTAACTCATTTGTTCGGAGTCCGATTGGGATGAATGACCACTCGTTGGAAAGATAATTTCAAGAACTTTTCAGTGGAGTACTATTTCAATACATGTTCTATTCTGGAAGTTGAAGAAAAAATTCATGGAAGTTGAAGCAGCGATAAAGGACAACATGGAAGGAGGTGAAGACGAGTTGAGAAACGATTGGAATTAAGGCTTGTGACAAAGGTGGATGTTGGAGGACAATCAAGGCAACAAAAGTGAAAAGTACGATGATGATCTCCACATATGGCGGTAGGACATCAATAATTACAAGATGGTTCATCATCTTCCATGCCTAGCATCATGCTAAGCATGGGGGAGGACTTCGATGACATGAGAAGACCGCATGGAGTAGACGGATCACGGTTGCCATGGGATGCTAATTTTCTTCTTCCATGTTAAGCACAATGCTTAAGCATGGGGGAGGCCGCACTACACATCAAGCATCAAAGTACGGTAACAATTCCTCAACCCTCTTTTTGTCCTTGTCTTTCTATATGTCTGTACATATGTATATGCTTTCCACAACCTTAGATGCAACCTTTGTATAACTCTCTATAGAATAACATCGCTACTAGGAGTACAACCTAGGTTTGTTTTTGTTTTCAATAATAATCACCGTTACCTTGTGCTCAACATGATGATATCTCGTATGCTCTTGCTTATGGATATATGATGATCATTGCCGCTTTGCTTATTCTTGTGCTTGGTTTATATATGATTAAGGTAGTGCTTTCTTTAAATATGATCTGAAAATTAAATTAATGCTAGCCAAATCTTTTGCGGAGGTCATGATAACTTGATACCCATAGTATTTTTCATTTCTCTCATTTTTGAATGAATCAAAGATCATTTATTTTTGTTCTTAAAAGATATGCTAACCTTCTCTTTAATACCACTTGCATTTTGCTCAACCTATCCAAAGCTTTATATTCATTGTGTGCAAAACCTTAGTTTACAAGACATATTTTTGGGTGCATTGATTCAAGGCTTGATTTCTCTGGCTCGAGACCAAGAAGCTGGTCATTCCGTTTTTGTGTATCTATCTTTATGCTAGGCTTTTCTATCTGTGCATTATGAGTTTCCACATCGGGAATTTCGCAAACTTCGCCGGATTTCCATCCACAAACCCAAAATATCTTTTTGTGTATACCTTCTTGACCACAACCCAAAACTTTGAGTATGGATGCATATTTCGAAGAAGATTACAAGGAAGGTGCCGTCAAGTGGAGCAAGATTTTGGGAGACCTCCATGAAAGGATCCCTAGAAGGTTTCAAGTATCTCTCTTCAAGAAAATACAAGAATTTCAGCACTTACCTTGGCACAATCATCACCTCTTTGCTCGGGGACGAGCTACGTCTAAGCATGGGGGGGTAGCCAAGGAAGTACTAGTGTATTATAGAGTTCAAGGGGAGTAAAAAAAGAAAAAAAAGAAAAAAGAAGAGAAAAGTGATGAAAGAAAAAAATAAAGAAGAAAAAGTATGATGAGAAAAGAAAGAAAAGAAAAAAGAGAAGAAATAATAATAATAATAAAGCTCCCCGGTTCTCTAGCTACATTTGGAGATTTCAAGGGGCTTCAAGATCAAGACCCATACTCATCTTTCCAACCATGTGCAATCTGATAACGAGGACTTCGTTTGGGCCTCGGGATCACTCTTTGCCATTTGCACATGTCCACCTATCTCAAAGTGTGTGTATTTTTCTCTTCCCCCTCCTTGGAACATTATTTTTCTAATGACCTTTTTGACGAGTCTCGGTAAGTCCATGAGAAGCTTATCTTGTTTCAATAATATCTCAACTATAATATCTTGGTAGGACTAATCTTTCCGATAGCTCCATATAAAGCCTTCCACCAAATATTTGAGAGAGAAAAGAAGTAGTCCTAGTAGGCTTGAGAGACAAGATAAGATGAGAGTTCATGAGCAAGATGCAAGGAGGTTTATTATTGGTCTTGGTAAAGCAACTTTTCTTTATCCCGCTCTTTATTTTCAAAATTTTGGAGATTTGTTTCAAAATTTGAGGGAATGATTAATTACTTGTGGGAAGAGCTTAAAAATATCTACCCTCCATAGAGATGAAAGCTAGTTACATTATGGAACTTTAACAAATGTAAACTTGGAGAGCATTATGTTTGCTCATGTATGAACAAGTGCAGGGTATGAACATTGAAGGGCAACACTGATATCCATTAAAGGCTTACTCGAGGACGAGCAAGGTTTAAGCATGGGGGTGTGTTGACGGTCGATTTCCATCAACCAAGAGCACTTGTTATACTTTGGTTTGATCTTTGAATTATAACTAACCCGCCACTAGGCATACTAAAGATGTAACTAGTTCACACTTGCATGTGGTTTTTGCAGTATAATGTTTACGCAGGATTTACGCGCTTAAAGGAGCACTTCCGGGTAAAGTTCATCGAGCACTTTATGAGAAGATCACGAAGCCCGGCATAAGTCAAGACACGAAGTGAACATGACTCCAAATAACCCGAGGACCGAAGCGCGAAGCCATAAAACTCCGAGGCCCTGAACAGAAGATGCGGGAGTTCGCGCGCCAACTACCCTTATCGAAACCTCATGGGAAATGATGTCAAGAACCCACATGAAGTTCGGCAAATATTCATGAAGACACGAGAAGCGTCGGGGAGCGAACCGGGGCCGAAACGGGCCGAACGACCTACCCTGTTTCGGTGCCGGTTCGGCCTCCCCTTTGACCTAGACCCTCCTCGGTCTATTTATATCGCCTGTCTCCGACGACCGTCACATCCATTCATCAGAGAGCCGCTGAATCGAGGAATACACACCGAAGGAAGCCGTCGCCGCTGCGAGTCCTCAACGTTGCCTAGGAGATGGCTTAGTCTAGACCCTAGCCGCCATGGTTGGCCCTGCGTGGTAAAGCCATGGTGGAGTTCTGGAGCCATGCCTTGGATTCATCAAGGCACATGTACTTTTGACGGTGATATCAGTCTAATCTTGCCTCTACTTTTGATCTACTTTGATGCATGCCTTCTCTCATTCATGTGTGTAGCTAGCATATGATATTAGTAGGAATAGATCTAATCTATGTCTTGTGGATACATCAAAGTGGTGCACGGACTTACGAGTAGTCGTTGAGCATTGATTACCTTCTGTAGTGACAGTACGATATAGGAAAAGCACCGAACGAACGTGCAACGGATATCTCCTTATCATGGTATGAGGTTTAGGTTAGTTTATCACTTTGGCCGGAGTTGTAACTAGGAGACGGTAGGCTAGTGCTACCTTTTGGCGTGTTACCTTTTCGCTATCGAATATGATCCATACATCCACCCGTGTTTGTATGTTAAACCCTTATGCAATCTATGCTTCAAGTAAGATTAGACCGGTTAGATGGAGAACCTTGGGTAGTTTGCTTTTGATCCACGGATTGATACCTTGGGTCACCCCTGAGTGAAAAAGGCCACATGTGATTCGTACGCTTGCGGATCGAAACGCGACGCGTGTTTCAAATGTCAACAAGCCCTTTTTCTTGCGTCGTTGCCGGGGATTGGACCTCGAACCCTAGGGAGATCTATCTTTCTTTTGGACTAACCCTAATTTATCATTTGATATACGCTTGTTTTCTTGTTTGTGTCCTTGAAAGCACATGAAAATCTAGACACAAGACGTTTGATGAGTCCTCTACGTACACACCCCAATAAGATGATCGCAACATAAAGTTGGTGGCTAAGTTTAAGAGAGTGGATGGCCGTGGTCTGGGGTTTGAGAGGTTTGGTGAGAGTGATGGTAAAAAAGAGAAAGAGATACCTACCAAACCTATCCCACACAATATTTAGTCGAGTGAGCGAGATGAGAAAGATAAGCTGAGTGAAACAGAGCCACAAGAGAACCCAAAACAAGTGAGGTTTCAGTGTGGTTATTGTGGGAGAAGTGGTCACAAGGATGAGTTTTGTTACAAGAGGAAGAAGGATGAGAGGATAGCTAAGGAGTGGGCGAACCGGGATAGGTTCCACCCTTCTCATGGTGTACCTGAGTCAAGTGTGCCACTACCTAGAGTCGAGGCCGTTGTGCGCACAATTCTGGCTTGGGGAGAGAGAAGTGCACCAGGTCGTGGTGCTGCCTAGCAGAGGGCAGTCAGACTGCCTAGGAGGGGTGGTCAGACCGGGTTCCCCCAGGGAGCAGGGGGTTTTGGTCCCTGTGGTCGTGGTGTTGATCGTGTTGGTTCCTATGGTCGTGGTACAGGTAGTAGAGGGTTTGTTTCTGGTGGTGGTGTGTTTACTGGAAGTTCTCCACCTCGTGATCAATATGAGAATGGGAGAGGCCGTCGCAGCTTTGGGCTTCAGAGGGGCTACGAGCCACGCTTTCCCTTCTGTGGTGGTTGTTCTCCTCGAGCGAGGCATGAGGTGGTTCAGCATGGTGGTCGTAGCTTTGGTCGTGATAGGATGGATGTTGCTATCCCCACTTTTGGGCAAATGGCTCAACACTGGTTTGACTCTTTTTGTGCTAACCCTAGTGTTGAGATGTTTGCTCGCTCTTGCTCTCATTTTTTATTTTGCAGGTGGGAGGCTTGGATAACATTTGGCGGATCGATTCCGGTTGTTTGGCATGACTAGAATTCGGGGGTGGTTCTCTAGCCTCATCGTAGTGGTGTATTTGGAGCACATCACTTTTCGTGATAATGGACATGTGTTGACTAAAGGAGAGCAGCAAGTGAAATGTCGTTTGTTTTTGTTGTTTCATTTGGTCTCTGAGAGTTGCCCTTTTAGTTTGAGGCTTTGCTCTATCACATGTTTTTAGGATGAGCTTCATATGCTCTTTGATCCTAATGCATGTGTTTAGGGGGAGCTATGAGCTTGCTTTTTCTTTTCTCTATCACATGTATCTTGGGTGAGCTTTGTATGCTCTTTGACTCATATGCATGTGTGTAGGGTGAGCTTGCTAGTTTTGCTTGCTTCTTTCCTCTCTTGGTGTTGAGTTGGTTCTTGGGAGCTCACTTTGTAACATATGTATCATATTTACTTTATTGCATGGCATTGCATTTTGTAGCAAGATGTATAGTCATCTTTGTATCTTAGGTTGTTTGCATTTTGTACCATATGTATTTTAGTAGGATGAGCTTCTCCTATATACATTGATTGCTATGATATGCTAGTTGTGAGCTTTTGAGCAGGTTTGATATGACTTGATGATGGATAGCTATGCTCTTGATAGTTTTTCTATATTTGCAAATTGAGGTGGCTAATTTTTGAAAAATGCTAGATAGGCTCTCTCTTGTGAGTTTAAGGCTTTGCATGATCTTAGCGTGCTTTCGTGGTTTATGTCATGCCTAATTCATGGTTGGATATCATATGCTTTTCACTTGGGGTCAAAGACCCATATGTCATTATGAATGTTTAGCCCATGTGTTACCTTGTGGGAGAGCATAAGCTTATTTTTGCCGGAAAGGCACTTCATGTACCATTTCATGCTTAAATGTGAAAAATTAAATTGGTATGAAATGCTTTGTTTGAAGCTGTGCTCTCACTTGATTCATGTCATAAATGCTTTAAAATTGCAATAATTTGGGTGCTAAACCGTTGCATGATGTCTACCATGAGAAGTCTCTTTTTAAGAAGTAGACACATGGCTCAGTGGCTTTAACATGACATGAGATGCTTATGGGTGTTTGTAATGATCTTGTGTTGAGGACATGTGACCTAGCATGAAGTTTGTGTGATCTAGATTCATTTTGGTAGACTTTGCTCATGTTTTGGTGTTTAGCTCATGAGAGGGAATTTTTTCGCAAAATTGTGTATCTTGTCACGGCTTGCTTATTTGCACATGTAGCTTTACTATCATGATGGCTATGCTTATACGCAGCTTTGGAATGTCTTGCTTACTCATTTGCTCACTTGTAGCATTTTGTGGTGCTCATTGTCTATTTGAGAAGCTCTCGGTTGAAATTTTGGTAGAAATGCCTTGATTCATGCATTGTCGACAAGGGGGAGAAGTTTGTGCATCGAAAATGGATCTGGGCATGTTTAGAAGGTTTTCAGCTAGTTTCAAACTTTTTCGGAACAAGTCTTTCTGGGGGCGGTCACATAGGGCGGTCTGACCGCCCTGTCTATGATGTGACCGACCCAAGGCGGTCTGACCGGCCTGGCTAGGTGGTCTAACCGGCCTGGGCCAGTGTAGAGCAGTTTTGCTCTTTTTCATGCATTTGTAGTAGTTCTTTGCATGCATGTGTTTAGGGGGAGTGCATTTGCTCAGAGGGGGCCTACACGTGTTCAGGGGGAGCTCCTTGTGTTGCCTGAGTTCTTGCATTGGTGATTTTTGCTCCGTGTGAGCTTTGATTTTGTCTCGATTGTGTTGAGCCGTTGCCCTTGCCTTAGGGTACCGAGTCTTTGGCTTCAGGTGATCACGGTTTGTTTTGTTTGGCTTTTGGATCACTTGATGCGTTGTTGTTAGTTTCTTTTTCTTTCTTTGCTTATGATGGTTACTATGTGTGTGGGTGTTTTCAATGCACTCATCAAGGGGGAGATTGCGGACCAGTGTGGTTCGAGGACTGGTGGATGGTCGCTCCTTGGTGATGAGTGATTGACAATGTCGTGTGGACTGACTCTTGGCCTAGTATTGCGGGTGCAGGTTGCGGCTTGATTCGCATGGTGCAGTTGAAGATCAAGTGCGAAAGGTCTATGTCTGTGTGACCTCCCAGGAGCGGAGAGACAAGTAGGTTTCGATCGAGGTACCTGGTGGCTGATGGAATGAAGTGTGGAATGTACGCTGGAAAGAAGAGCAAGACGACGTCGAGAGACATGGAGTCGGTGCAAGGTAGCAGCTAACAACTGAAGCTTGCACACTGGGTTTGCAGTTGTTTGGCCACAAAACCACTGAGTTACTTGGCTGAGCCACAAAGCCAAGGCCAAAGACTCGACGGGGCGGACCGGCCTGCTTGGGCCGGTCTAACCGCCTGGTGAGGGCGTTCTGACCGCCTGGACGGGGTGTGACCGGGACAGGACGATCAGACCGCCCAGGAGAGACGTTCTTACCGCGTGGCGCGCAACACATCGAGAAGCTTCGAAACGGAGGACACGCGACGCGATCGTGTGGCTTGCGTGGAGTTGAAGCGGATTGCGGCCAGCGGGCGTCCATCCGATGGAGAAATCGACTGAAGTTCCTAATGTGCCCTTGGTGGGCGTGTATCTTAAGTTAAGTAAGTAGAGGTGGTTTGGTCATTCGGTGGCCTCCATATAAACTCACTTGAGGGGAGATGGCAGCCAACACTTGGAACCCTAGTTCATTTGCTCTTCCACTTTTTTTTCTAGGCCTAGCTTGAGAGCTTCATGAGAGATCTTGATAGAGGGATGGATTCTTGGGCGGCTTGCTAGACCTTGTATGAACAATTCATGGCATGTATAGAAGCTTCGGCGTGGTTCATCTTGTCTCTCTTTGTCTCCCAACGTTTTCCCTTTTGGTGATTTCCAGAGCTCTTTTTGGGGATTTTCGTGGTGGTTTGTTTGAGGGGTTTCTTTGTGCCTCTTTTCTTTGTGATTTTGCCCCAGCAATCTCTTGGGAAGACCTTCGATTTGGTTGGTTTTCAGAGTTCTTGGAGTTCATGACCTAGAGCCCTTCGATTCGTGATTCCTCTTGATTGGATGGGATTCGGTGGATATCCTTTGGTGGAGAGGTCGGCCATGAGGTGACCCAGCTATCCTTGAAGTTTCGTTGCAATCCATGGAGTGAATTAAGAGATCGGTTGAAGGGAAGTTGAGGGTTGACCCGCAGCCAGGTTTCTGGAGGGGTGGCGGTCTGACCACCCTGTGCCCGTGGTCTGACCGCCCTGGGGTTTCGCGAGGAAAGTTTTGGTTTTCCGGGGATTTTCTCTGATAGCTTGTTTGCCTCGATCAGAGGAGTTTCCAAGCGAAATCTTGGGTCGTTTTGGAGTTGTGAGCTTCGAGTGGTGGTTTTGGGGAAACTCCATGCTGAGGCGGTCTGACCGCCCTGTCCTTGCGGTCTGACCGCCCCTGGCTGGGAGTTTTCCCGTGTGTGGTTTCCACTGTGGTGTGTGTGTTGTTGAGTGGCTTGTAGGTGTGGTTTGCTCCTAGGATCAGTAGCACTCCAGTAGCTACGTGGTCTTAGTAAACGTGCGGATAGAGTGGTGAAAGTGATTTCGGGACCGAGATCTAGTTCATCTCGTTAGAGGAGTCATCTCTCTCGAGAAGAATTTTTATCGGCTCCCATTCACTTCCCCCTCTCTCTGGTCGCCCAATCAGGTCCTTCATCTTCTTTTCGCAGCACGCAGAACCAAATAGTGGTCTGCCAGCACAATGCGTGGAGGATGAAGAGGTGATGAGCAAAGACCTTGGGGGCACACCTATTTATCGAACCATGACCGATCACAAGGCAACGTGCACCTCATGGCAGAGCATGCCTCACGAGATTATAGTAGCCATGAAAATACGTGGGATGCTCAGAATATGCAGGCCTACACTGCTCAGGAATCCTGTCACAAGTATAGGGCGGAATATGCAGGCTTTTTCACCGATAGGCATGCGAAATATTTGGTGGGTACACGAGTGTGCATTGGTCCGGATAAGAACGCAGAAGGAAGATCCTTATATCTGCATGACTTAAAAAACTAGACGTGTAGGCATTATAGTGGGAGAAGCAGCTGTTAGGCTTTGTGATCTACGACTGGAAACGCACCTAGCTTCACTGAAGTTTGGGCCTCTTCCATATATCTGTCTCCCACCTATATTGTACGCCACCGGAATCCCACCCAAACTCGCTGACAATATGGGGCAGCGCTTGCACGGGCCCCCTTGTCTGTAGCCCCGAAGCAAATGCAGCTTATCAAATTTTCATTTCGCGGCCAGCAAGTGGAAAGCAGGATTTTCAAATTTTGTATTCCCTCGCCTCTCCCAAATAATAAATACTCTACTCCATTGCTATCATGTTGCGCCACTAAACTCGCGCCTTCCATTTCCAAAAAGCATCACTCTTATCAGCTAGATCTACGGTGGCGGTCTGACCTCGCCGTCACCGGTGGAGGGGGAGGGGTATCTCAATGAGATGGTGGGCGGCAGATATCAGTGTTCTGCTTGCGTGTGTTGTGCTAGCCAAGCTGAGCAGTTGAGCGACGATGCGGCGCAAGCACCGGCTCCTGATGCCCCTCAATCCTTGGGCCCCTAAATCTTGGAGCTTCACAAGTGAGAATCTCATTTCCTTTTCTCTCTAGTCCCCTAGGAGTATTTTCGTTGGCTTAGAAAGTAAATTGCTTTGTGTATTGTGTTAGTTCTGAGATTCTTCTCTTACCTTTGCCGCTCTAGGTTCAGTCACTGATTTGTAACACAAGTTAATCAATGAGCCATGCTTAGAAAGTAAATTACTTTGTGAGTTGTGTTAGATTTGAGATTCTTCTCTTACCTTGGCCGCTCTAGATCCAGTTACTGATTTGTAACACAACTTAATCGATGAGCCATGCTTAGAAAGTAATTTGGTTTGTTTATTGTGTTAGATTTGAGATGCTTCTCTTACCTTGACCACCCTAAATCCAGTTCCTGATTTGTAACACAAGTTAGGAGGGGGCCATTAGTTCTCATATGTTATTTCGTGAACTCATTTTTTAATTTCTAAGAATCAATTTGTAGATGGTCAATACTCCTTGCAATTGATAGTTAACCAGTGTCTAGATCTATCTGCAAGTCTACTAATGGTCACGGTGCACTCTGTTCCAGATATCTAAGGCAACTGACCTAATACTTATTGTGCAGGGCCTAACATCCCGCTCCTGCATTGCTGAGATTCAATCACATGTCGTCCTATGTAACAAAACGCATGATTATCCTACTACTTTATTCTTAGGATTATTCTTAAGTTTATTTGCTTTCTTT
Organism: Cenchrus fungigraminus; assembly: GCA_036936925.1. NCBI lineage: Eukaryota > Viridiplantae > Streptophyta > Magnoliopsida > Poales > Poaceae > Cenchrus > Cenchrus fungigraminus. The sequence continues at coordinate 5,714,833 of CM072775.1, read as the reverse complement.
GTTTAAGGTTCAAGTTTGACTTCTCCTTTCATTTTTAGGCTGAAATATTAAAGACAATCCTTGCGGTTCAAATATCAAATTTCTGTCCCTCCAATGGGATGTCGAAGTCATTAATTTATTACATGCCTTGAGATTATCCAGCTGGGGCTACATGGTCATGACCTGAAGTTTCTTTGGGAGGGCTAGATGAAGCTGCTGACCTTTGTGAAATCTTTGTTGAACAGGACCAAGTTTTGACAGACTTGAAGATCAAGGCACAAGCTTCAGATGTAGCAATGAAAGTACAAACTGATGAGATTGATAAGTTGATGAAACAAATAGAAACTACTGAGACCCTCCTTCGTCAATTGCTAAGCTCGCACGTTGGGTAAGGTCACTATATTTCTTAGTCTTTTACTTGTGTCCTCCCAGCTAGTTGTGCTGGTTTGTGAGTATTGAGCTTTCTTATCTTAGTGGGTTCTATTTGTGAGCTCCTACTGACAAACTGCTTGTGGTTGTTCTGTGTTCCTTGATAATAATGTGTCATGTGTGATCCGAAATATTTATTTGTATCAGTGGTATGGAAATATTATCTGTGATGTCAATTACTGAATTGATTATCATGTAATTTGAGATTGAATTATATTTAATCAAGTGCCACTTGGATTGCAGGTCAAAATAGTAGGGCAAAAAATTATGTGGGCTTGCCCCATCGGCCCATTATTTTTTTTACGAAAAAACGATCCAAAATGAATTGGGCCGAATCCAAAATGACGGCAGCGATTGGTGGGCTCAGTCCAACATCATTTGGGCCTAAATTAATTTATGACGACATCGAATATTGGACTCGATACAACCATTACTGGACCTAAAACAAAGTAATGACGACTGCAATTATTAGGCTCGGTCCACCTAAAATCGGGCCTAAAACAATCTATGACGACTGTAATTATTGGGCTCCATCCAACCAGAATAAGGCCTAAAACAATCTATCACGACAACAATATTGGGCTCCATCCAACCTTAATAAGGTTTAATACAATCTATGACGACCACATTTATTGGGCTCAATCCAACCTTGATAAGGTCTAAAACCAATTTATGACGACTAAAACTATTGGGCTCAGCGTAACATTAAGTAAGCCAAATTCAATCTATGACGACAAGGTTTTTGGGGCTTGGCCCAACAAAATATGGGCTGAATTCACTTAATGATGAAATGGTTTCTCACAAAACGTCGTGCCACATCAGATTTTGGTCTGACGTGGCATGTACCTTATGACGCCTTAGTGTTACGAATTTATACACGTCATTAAACTCATGACGCCACGAAATAAGGTCTCTTCATTAATCGTGGTTTGCGACTCTCGATTAATGACGCAGCATTTTCGTAACAACTGGCGTCATTAATCGTGGTTTATGACGAGAATCACCCTTTTTTTGCATCACTAGTCGGCACATTCCTTGTAGTCTATGAAGTACATTTTCCGAAAAGACAGAGAAGAAGAAATTTGGGATTCACACAACAACGACGGTGGACTTATTGAGGCCAAATGTAATAAGAGGATTATTTATGGTCAAGAACCTAGGAGATCATGGAAATTGACAAAATGGCTATCAAGAACCTATGTAGATTGGTCCACTTGGGATATTGCAGAGAGAACCTCAAATGGCCACCAAGAAGAAGTTGGAAAAATATACAAAGAGCAATAGTAAAAGGGCACCCTGGTATACGAGAAGACACCATAGTATGTGAAAAGGCAAGATCAACATTAGCAGAAATCGATACCAGAGTGGAAACCATGGATTCTAGCAAGGAACCTCAGAGAAGAAGTTGCACTCCAGGCAGAAGTAGTAGATAAAAAAACTCAGAGATACAGTCAAAGTTGAAGACCACTATATGCGAAGCATATGAGATAGTCGAGTGTATAGCGATCACTAGGATTCTTATAAGAAGGCAGATCAAGTTGGCATATGTCAGAAAGAATCGTATATAGCACCAAGAAATATGTAGCACAGAGTAAATGAGGAAGAGAGAAGAAACTCGGTCATGCCACCCGAAGGAATTTGAACACTCTTCACCAGAACAGATCTCTACAGCAGATTGATTAGCAGATGTCACCCAAGACCAGATAGGATGGAAGGCAGAAACGGTAACCCACCAAGATGAGAGAGATACCAACACCATCACTAAAGGATGAGAATGACATATTGATGGCAGAATTCTGAGAAAGATCAACACAGTTACCAGCAAGCCAAGGTTTGACTCACGTCAAGAACATGTTCATACCTCTGAACATGAAAGCATGCAAGCTGTTACCAGCAGATACAAGAAGGAACCCAGATATGGTTAGTCAGTCAAGAAGGATGAAGATCAACTACTCAATAGCACCATGGCACCATTCACTACTCACATGGCAGATAAAGGAAGGCCAATGGAAGATGATTGGGATATCTTGATCCAAATATGGTAGATACCTTGATCAGCTAGAAATTTGAGACAAGAAGAACTTCAAGAAAAGTTGCCAGTACAGCCAACCAAGATCAGAACACCTCCTTCTTCAGAAACCCAAGAACCAACAAGAGTTGTGTCAAGCACTTCAGTTGAAGACACCAAGGAGAAAAGCCACAACTGGAAACCCAACTTAAAATCTTCTTTTAAGTGGGGTAGTAGCTGTAGTCAAGAAAAGACAACAAGTTTGGAGGAACTGATAAATGCATCTCATGCTATACGAGCAGTCACTACACCCGGAATACACTCTGGAGCCAACAAGGACCATGAAGCCAGAAGGAAAGAAGAGTAGTCTTGTCCGCCAAGGTGGATTGGAAAGTATGTTACCATGAAGAAGTGTATATTTGCTAGGATAACATTTTCCCTGAATAAAGGCAGAGATTACATAGATAGATAGAAACCAGAATATGAAACAGTGTGACATGAACATGCTAACGTACACGATCAAAGGAGAGTACATCGCATGACTTTACACCGATACCAGCGACATCCGAATCAAGGAAATGAGATAGGACATATCCACTGGAACACCCAAGGAACCTAAAGTTAAAGCAATCAGCATAAATCTCGGAGATACACTTAGTGTTAACCCAATCACCCTCGGAAAAGCATTGAGTCAAAATAATGTCAGACATTATCACCCTTAGTAGTTGACAAACCAGTAACCGACGAATTAGTCGGAAAGCAAGCAATTGATATGATAATATGCCAAACAGAGAAAGAACGGATAAAGGAATCACCCCTAGTTGTGATTTGAGTATGCCATACACGGGATGATCAAAGACAAAAATGGCATATGAGATGAAGAATCATTATTACCTAGGATAATGGTTAAGATCTTTCGAAGATGAAATCTCATGATTTCCAAAGGACCTTTCAAGGAAGATTTCTCTCATCTCCATAAGAAAAGCTCAGAGAAATGTCACCAGTAGCAAATCAAGTATAATGTTCAGAAAATATGGCAGACGGTGAACCAAGAGTCAGTTGCCCAGACTTAGGGACATCCTGAAAAAAATTCCTTTTTATCCCTACTGCGGAAGTATAACAGAGCATCGCTAGAAAGAGAATTGAAATGACAAGAGGCAGATCGGTGATTAAGGGATAATCCAAGAAAGGTTAAGGTTGACCCTGATTATCATCCCAAAGATAGCCGGTAACAACTCAACCTATATGCCTCGCAGAATTCAAGAGAAACAAGAGCTACTAGCAGTCATCCAGACGAAAGGAAAAAGCTCGGATATGGGTTAGGATAGGAGTTATACCAGCATTCGAGGGAATAGTATAGAATGACACCAAGTGAGCAAATTCTCAAGAATAGCAATTTATTGAGAATATCAGAAAAAGGAGAGTCACTGACAGCATCAGGAAAAGCAAAAAGAGAACTCCGGAAAGTGTTGAGGTAACCAGCACCTTCGGGACACCACCTCGGCATACTCAACCCTCAAGGACTCAAAAAGAAGATGTCCTATAAAAATACCTCATGATAGGAAATATCTCATGAAGTTAATGGACAAAGTCAGTTGCCACCAAAGTTCGCACGACTCGACTCGTCAGAAAGTGAGCAATGGTCCGTAGGTTTGCCAGAAGCAAAAGGTTTTTATTATGACACCGGAAAGACTGTACAAAGTTAGACATAGAAGACAGAGTGGGCAGTGTCACCAAAAGAAGGAAAACTGACAGCCGAAGACACAACGGTAAGAGAAAACTCTAGGAAACCCACACAACCCTAAGGATCCGAATCTCGAGGACGAGATTCATTTTAAGTGAGGTAGGTCTGTAACATCCCCAATTTTCTAGATATTCAAAAACAGCTCCTAAAAACTTTTTCTAGAAACATATAGCAACCATACCGTAAAAACCTCTGCATTTTAATCTATTTGCATTGCACCCCAAAATACCTTAGGATTCATATGCATTTTGAGTGGCTAACAACCCCTCTTACCTTGAATTTCACTCTAACCAACCCTAATGATTTTCTAACAATCCACAAATCTCGGTTCATACAAATTTGAAACTACATTTCAAATTTGACTTCAAATCTAGGTTCAAACAATTAGGAAACCTTTTAACTCTACACGGGCCGCCACCTCCCTTTTTAGCCAAGGAGCACAACCGGCCCAACCTGCCCACGTTTTCTCCCACGCGCGCACAGCCCACACCAGCCCAGCTAGCGGCCCAACACACCCCCGCCTCGCTGACGTCATGTTGTCATCGTAATCGTCTTCATCCCTTCCCCCTCATCCCTTTCCCCAGCCGCACCCCGACGTCACCGCCGCTGCCTCAATCTCACCACCTAGGCACCGAGGCCACCCCCTAGCACGTGCGCTGCCTTCCCTGTCGTCACTGCCGCCTCCTGCGCTGCCAAGCCTGTCCGCTCCCACACGGCAACCCCTCGCACCCACGTGCCCGCACATGCGCTGTAGAGCACTCGCCGCCGGCAAGGCCGAGCTCGATCTGCACCGTCCCCGCCGGATACACTTCGCAGGAGAGAGTGTCGTAACCGCCTGCACCAAGCTCACTTAATACACCCCTATCCCTTTGCACGGAGCCCTTCACCTCGCCCTTACCCGCCGCGACACATGCCGAGTCCCCCGCCGCGGTCCGCCATGCGCCGCTGCGTGTAGCTACCCGGCGAAGCTCGGGAAAGCTTGCCCGAGTGCCCGTGGCCACCCCAGCCCCCTCACCGAGCTATAAATAGGACCTCTCAGCCCTCGTAGGAGCTTGCACCACCACCTCGCCGGCTTAGGAAACTTGTCGCGCTTTCCCCACCTGCCGCCATCCTCTTTTCTCCTAGGAGCGGGCCGGGTCAAAGTCAGGGATCTGTGCGTGGCGATAGCCACTACAAACTCCTAGTGTAACTCTGCCGTAGTGCGGTGGAGCTCCGCCATAGCGCTCTAGGGAAATCCTACCACCGCTTAACCCGCTGCTGGTCGCCGCCGCAACCACCCTACAATACCAGCCGTTATGCGGCCGGAATTTGTCGTGCCACCGACCGGAACCTCCTAGGTACACCATCATGCTGCCCGAGCTGCTGCTAGCCTTCCTAGCATCTCCGCTGCGTAGTTGCTCTGCCGCCGTGCTCCGGTGAGCAAGCGGTGCCGTGTAGCTTAGCTCTGCCGAGGCTTCGACCACCGTGTTGCCTTTAGGATGTTCCCTAGGACCCACCGCTGCTGCTCCCGCTGCCGTAGCCCCTACAAGTTGCCCCGCCATGCTCCTTGGGCACACAACGATGTGCACGCACAGTTGTCTTAGCTCCTATGTGCCCGTAGCACACATTCCATGTGCGGTCACACTGCCGGGCAACTTCGGTGAACTCGCGCCATACCGCTGACCTCCCTATAGCCCCTAGGCACTCTGCCGTAGAATGTCGAACCCCTAGGACCCCTTCCTGTCACCCTAAACCCAGCCTAGCCACCAGCGGTGAGGACTCTGGTGAATCCTCTGCTCCCGCCGCCACACCCGAGCCCATCTAGGGTGGCGCCGCCTGCAGCCGTCCGCCGCTGTCCAGCCCGTGCATGCTGACGTGCGGGCCCGGCTTCAACACCGTCCACCCCGCCGTCTGCAACCCTGTCCCTCAGCTGCGTGCATTCGGTTCACGTGGACCGCACACACATAGCCCCCCCAGTCTACGAGTCCACACAAACGGTCCACCGCACAGTGCTTGCGGCAGCACCATGCTGCGCCAGCCCCCTTTGTTTTGCTATGTCCACACAGTTAGTGTAACCCGGGCCCTATATAAAGACCTCCAAAAGTTCGCAAATATTTACCAAAAATACTAGATGACCTAATAAGCCTAGAAATGATGTCCAAGTCACCTTGGCACATTTCTAAATATAGGATTTTATTTTGATGTTTCAGCCAATAGGATAGCCCCACTAGTGTACCAAAAAATTCACCGTATCCAATCCATAGCCCCAAAAATCCCCATAAATACTAGGAGCCAATAGAAGCCTAACCATGTCTTAGTCACATATAATCTCAAATTATTTAGCCCTAGATAAATTAGGCACCCGTTCTCTTAATGGAAAGCTCCATATTTTATGGGACCGGCTAGGCTGTTCCACGTCACGTTCGCCACGTTAGAGCTTAGGACCTCGCTCTAGCCCGTTAGAACATGATTCTGTCCCTCTAACTTATGTTTGATTAGTTGCTATGATTGCTTGATTGATTTATGTTTATACGTATAACTGCATTGCTATAGAACGAGTAATAACGCCGGAAGATCAAGCGACGACCAAGGAACATCCAGGATCACAACGAGGAAGATCAAGAAAACTCTATAGTTCTCCCCGCATAGGAAAGAGGCAAGTCCCACAATATTACCTTGACTTCTACCATATAGATATCTTCTCACCTTATTTTCATGCTTCCGTCTTAAATACTACTCGCTCTACATTTCATATATTATGCTAGAAGAGTCACACTATAAGGAATATAGATAGAGTAGTTTCTTTTGAGGAATTGCATAACTTGACTAGAGTGAGTCTAACAACCAGATTGGGTAAGAGAAAGGACCAATGAGTTCGTGGGTAGCCCTGTGAGGGGATCCTATCCACAGTTTGCTCAGGTTGTATATGGACCGGCTCATGGGAAAGTCTTTCTAGTGTGAAGTACAGTCGCATGGGCCAAAAAGGTGCAGCCTTCGGGAGCGCTTGTTTATGTGAGGACTTGATCCACACCCCACCACTGAACCTAGTCAACCACCCCAAGGGGCCACGGTGGGCAACAGATACATTGGAGCAGGTTCTTCACAGAGTCCCAGGTCCGGTCGGTACAGGTCATTGTGAGATGGCGTCGAGAGTGGCATAGTGGCATTGTATCTCACATTTTTATTTGATGTATCATTTCCCAGGAGAGACCCATGTGTGGGTAATGACCCCTACTTAGGCCCAGTGTAGAAGTGGGTGGAGCTAGGAAATGTTTTCTAGGAGAGGGTAATGAAAGTTACCAAGGAATAGACATTGGTGGGTACGTGTTTCGTAGATCAGTACCGCCAAGGAACCTGGTATGGGCTGATCGATAGTGCAGGTAAAGTGTACCCCTCTGATCAGAGTATAAATTGTTCGAATAGCCGAGGCTCACAGTTATGAGGTAACATAGTTAAAGCTCCCATTGACTAGATTTCACCTTGTTGAATAGGAGATAGAGACATGTTTGATAGAGTAGAGCTAGATCGGGTGATCCCTGATGGAGCCCGTGGATTAATGAAACATAGGGACTAGTAGGGAGGAGAATGCCACCAAAACTACTAACTATATTGTTGCATTACATACTTCTTACTTTACACTCTTACATTCTTTGTTGTATACCATTGCTTAGACATGTTAAAGGTCATCTCCTTTCGTTTTTCCTATTCCATTTCCACCGTGGGATTTGCGGAGTACCTATTTTGGTGCTCACTCTTGGTTCCATTTCCCTTCTCTTCAGATAGAGAGGACGAGCATCGTCGCAGGGTTGGATCTATACGGTATGTTCCCGGGCTAAGCTGCCTACGTAGAACTCCGCTACATAGTTGAGGAGGAGGCTTCACCTTTGGTAGTATGCTTTTCTTCCCCCTCAACCCCTCTAAATACTTTGTTTTCCTTTCGATATATGGTCTTGATACTTCTTGTGAGAAGTGCCAGTATCTTCAGCTGATCCAGGAAATGATACTATTGGCATTCAGGGCGCCACTATAAGGTGGTACCCCACAAGGACCTTGCTAGCTAATATAAGCTAGTTATGAAAAAGAAAACTTACATGCGGTTTAAACCAACATCAGAATTCTGTACCAATTCTACATTCAATACCCTCGTCTTACACACCTTCTGCTTTTAATTCCTCCTTGAACTCAATGCAAAAAAAGTATCATCTGAATCATCTGACAATTATTTTAACCAGGAATATCATAGATCAATGACGATAAAAATTATGCCACCAAAGTTTCGTTACTAGTCAGTGCATTTCTTATAGTAAATGGCGTGCGTCATCTGCTGCACTGTGGGTTGGGGATGGCGGCGGTCGAGCACATGATCTTTAGTGGCATCCCTCGCTGCAGCGAAAAGAGGCTTGCACTACGTGAAAAACAGACATGGTAATGGGCGCGGATGGTCATTGGTAACGGGCAAAACGCCCGTTACCGATCAAGCGTTACAAATGAGCCAACAAAGGTAATGGGCCGATGTCCGTTACTGATGACACATAAGTGTAATGGGCGTCTAACAAAGACCGTTACCACAACTACTTACCGGTCACCTGAAATGGCTGTTTCTCCGGGCACACCGGGGCCTTTGGTAACGGTCGCAAACGCTAAGCCTGTAACTCATAACACGTATTTGTAACGGGCGTCTTACAAAGACCGTTACCAAAACTAGTTACCAGTCACCTGAAATGTCTGTTTCTCTGGGCCCACATGGACCTTTGGTAACAGGCATAGAAACCGAGCCCGTTACATGAACTCAATATCGGAGACGTTTGTTGTGGACACGCATCTCCACGAAAGGAGACGCATTTTTGTATGCGCGTCTCTTATGTGTCGACGAAAGGATACGTGTGATGTGTACGAGCGTCTCCTCTGTCTCGATGAAAGGAGACGCGTGCTCTGGACGCGCGTCTCCTCTGTCTCGACAAAAGGAGACACGTGCTCTCGACGCGCGTCTCCTTTGTCTCGACGAAAGCGTCAACTTCTAGGGCCCACCAGTCAGTATTAGTAACGGGTCTTTATGCGGCCCGTTATAGTGTTGTCATACTTGTAACGGGCATTACAAGTGAAGCACGTTACTCACGGATCAGTTTTTGTAATGTGCCTTACTTAACGCTCGTGACCGACATGTAGGGTACCTACAGTAACATGCCTATTTTCTGGCTGCATCCCGGAACCAGCCAGGATTTGGTAGCCACCAGATCAGGGGCTGCATCCTGGAAACAGCCAGGATTTGGCAGCCACCACAGCAATGCAAGGAGACATCACAAATACATTCTCACCACATATATACACAAGCAAGATCATATATATAAACAATGCAAGATCACATCAAGTTCCTCAGTAGATCGACATGCACGCTAAAGTTTCAAGTTCCTCATCAGTGCTTTGTTTGGATGGAGTCCTAAGAAAACTGCCTAAACCAAGCAACAACATCTGACCCCAGCCAAGCAGGTTTCTCAGGCAGTACTAAACAAGCCTGAATGCAGCAAGTTTCAAGTTTGTCAGGCAGTACAATGAACTCACGGTGCACCATTATAGAAGTTACCGTTTCAGTCGAGGATCTCCTTAAGAATGTACTCGCACATCATCTCCCGGACCGGCTTTAGATCTTCTGTAGAAACATTTAGGGTAGCTTTGAAATCCTGCAAAATACAATCATTATGAGAATACAAGTACAAGTCATTTTCTAAAATCAAATGGAGAATATGAGCAGAGACAAGGGTGAGCATTATCTACTTAAAGCAACCTTCTTGATGTGAGGTATGTCTTCGAGTAGTCTGAACATATTGAATGCCACATGGAATCCATGCAAAAGGACCTCGATGGCTGCTGAGCGCACTGCGCATCGAGGTACCAAAATGACAAGTTAATGCAGTACCAAATTGGTATGAAGGGACCATAAAAAACATCAGTCTTACAGTGGTATTTGGCTTGTGCTTGGATGTCTGATTGGTTTTTAACCTTTTCTTCTTTCCTTTCATCACTTCGTCCTTTGGGCATATATTTTCAAAGGCCCTGCATGATCAGCACTACTGATTAGAAACACTAAGAGATTGAATTTTGTGAACAAAACCTACAAGATACGGACCGATTCACAAGCATTCGGAGGTTATTGAACTTTCATGCGGGATGATGTTTAGCAGAATCTAGATACCAAACCTCTTTGAACTTCATACAGAGTGTTACATAGTGGCCACCTGTGCAGAAGGCACCAACCACATAGTCCTTTGTCATTACATTTCTCAATTCTTGTACTACAAGGGTAGCCTCTTTAGCAATCTTTTTGGTCATGAGAACATGTGGATCCAAAAATCCAACACTGATCTTCATCTCTGCTGCCTTGTCCATTATTTTCCTACAGAAAATCCAAATGTTAGCATGCATGAACTTTGTGGTCAAAATTAAAGAAATATCTTTTATGGTTTTATGGGACTTACAGTGTCCACAACCTCAAGAAGGTATCATCCAGACCAACCAGGGTTATAAGGTCATACACATCAGTGAATGCAATGTTTAACATCAAATCACCATCACCATGAAAGGAGTCTTCAAGCAACTTTGCTGGAAAACTAAGTTTATCCTTACTGTGTTCCATGGCCCAAGCACGCAACCTCACACAATTCGGTCTAGCAGTATGTGAGTCCGCTTCTGATAACATAGGCACAACAGGCTTGTATTTTGGATACGGTTTTGTCCAAATACAGTTAAGAAGCTCATCTCTAGTCAGAGGTTTCCTGGCCCCCTTCTTCTGTGGTGGCTGCTACTCAGGCGGAGATTGCCTGTCCTCCTCCTGTTGCAGAGGTTGCTGTTGCTGCTGCTGCTTAGGCAGAGATTGCCTGTCCTCCTCCTGGTGTAGAGGCTACTGTTGCTGCTGCTACTTAGGTGGAGATTGATTGGGCTCCTCCTTCTGTTTTTGATGCTCTGTTGGCATTTCTTAACGTCACCACTAGTTGTACACCTAGAGGGAGCATATAAGAACAACCGGGTATACCACAAGCGCACAGAAATACCGCTGTAGCACTTCCCCAAGGAAGGAGAGTATTCCAAGGGTATCGAATCCAAGGAACGATGTGCACTATCTCCTACTCTAGTATAGATGATCCAAGGACACAACACTGATTGATAGGATAGGTAGTAAGGATCTGCCTCGACCGAGCGCAGAGTCTAGACACGGTCTCTCAGGTATAACACTCACTTCGGGCACCAGGCACATCCTAACTTTTTAGGGAGAGACCAATGTGCTGGCAACGAGCCCAACTCGGTACGCGACGCAGAGGGTCGCAAAGGGTCCAACAGGCTATCACCACTGCGGCCTAGCTCTACGCTACGAATGTACGTGGTCTTCGAAGGGTAACCTATGGTCCAGACACCACGTCTAAACCACTAGCTACTACTACGAATCCGCGAGGGAGATACTGGCACTAGCTCAAGATATGCTCTATCACTCATGCAAGATCACGAATGCACTTTGATCTAACTAGAGACATGCAGGAGCATCAGATTTACTCTAATAGACAAGCTGGCAGACTAGATGCAAACTTATGATCTAAGTCTACTAGATCAAAAGGGTTGTGTTCGAAGAACACAAGCCTCTAAATCAAGAACAAACGAAGAACACAAGAACAAAGCAACTAAACAAGTATACAACATTAGTATAAATAGAAAATGTCGAAATACTCACTTTTGTCTAAATGAAGAACAAAGGCACCGCTGAGGATCATTCTTGACACTACTAGAAACCCCCCCTTTAGCTACGTTATAGTAGTAACGCACTCCAAAAGTGTCTCTATGACGGTGTGTAAAGATGTTTTTTGACACGATTTTGAGAACATATCAAAGTGTCACGACATTAAACATGCTTACATCATTAGTAGTCGTATAGAGATATTTTTTTATCACGCTACGGAAATCATCTCAAAAGAAACGACGTTAGACACGATTTAAAGTGTTATTATTATCTAGACACGCTAGAAAGCGTATCAAACAACATCTATAGTCATGTAAAGATACTTTTTGACATGATTAAAAAAACGTTTCAAATTGATACATGGTTAGACATGCTTTGAATTGTGACTAGCATGTAGGAACATCATAAAGCGTTTCAAATAAGTGTACTAATGGTTATTCATAGGCAAACTCAAAAGTAAAACATACTTATGTAAGTCACATTTGTTGTGTAGGTGAGATGGTAAGGAAGATATGTGTGAGGTGAGAGGTCTTGTGTTCGAATCCTACACACTACACATATTACACATAAATAATCGTGTATACGTGTCATTAAATCCAAAATAATTTTTTATTTTTTTAAATTAGTAGACATGCTTTATAGATGTATCTAGGAATTTGTCTCTATGTTTTTAAATATACAATGAAGCGTTACTATACTATGTAACTACACCACTAAGCATGTTATAAATGTGTCTCTAAAATTGTATCAATGCGAGTAGACATGCATCAAATGTGTCAATGAAACATTGTTTTCTTTCATAGACACGCTTAACGAATTCATCTCTGCAAAGCCTAACACGGTGACTGGGAAGACACTTCTAACACGCTTTTTGAAAGTGTATCTACAAAGACATAGAGACGTAACAAAGTGTGTCTAACTCTAAATATAGCGTAGCTATAGGTGGGGTATTCTAGTAGTGTGAGAAAGCTGTCATGAACATGACATATCCCCAAGCCTGCCACCTCACTTCCTAACACTAATCCTATACAAAGAGCTCTCCTCTCCTAATGAGAGAGGCTCTAAGGCCAAAAGTGAGAAGGAGGAGAAGAAGTGTGTGTCCTATTCTCTACCCCCTCTCCTTCTATTTATAGGCCCGGGTATCGGCGTGAGAACACCCTATACACCCCCGAACTGGCTTAAGGATCCAATCAGGGAGCACCACGTGGAAGCTGATGGTGAACGAAGGAAATCCCGAGTCGGTCGATCCATGGGGTCGGTCGACCTGGGCCCACCACGTTCTGCCTTGTGCTTTCTCTGGGTGACTGGTATGTGGACCACTATGACGGTTCCCGGTGTATGGGTTGTTTGGAGGCGGTTTGCTCGCGTTGTGGGCCCTTGGATTCTTGTGCTGGACACATGGCGGTGTCTGATTCATCGGGAAGTGCTTCTCTTGGATTGATGAGGTGTCATGGACACATGGCATCCTGTGTGCCAACACGTCGCCACGTGGCCTGGTGTGGGTCCCACCGGGTCCATGATATAGTGTGATCTTATCTTGTGCATATCTCTTTCATCCGGACTCCGAAGTATACAAATGATATATCCATTTCGATCGTCTCGATGAGCCCGTCCCAATGGTGCAGTCCAAATTGGCATTTGAGGTTGTTCATGATGACGTCCTTTAATAGCCATTGGATCACTTGCTCTCAATTGTACAAATTGGCACGCAATTCGGTGCATCCTGCAACAAAAGCTAGAAACACCAACACTTGTGGAAACCATCAGTATCAAGCCCTATTCTAGTGTTGATGATCCTTTTACCATTATATTATGCAGGTATTGACGGTGTAAAAGTAGCACTTAACAGCCGTCAACATGCTCCTCTTGTGTAGTTTTGCCGGTCTGCAGCTACTGCTGATGCTGAGCTTTCTCTTGATGACGCTGAGCTGCAGTAGCTCCATCTAATATTGTACCCCTGCTACCTGATGTGGGTGCAGGGTTGGTATTTCTCGTAATGGGTGGTACATGGATCCTATTCTTTGACCCTTGGATCCTTAGACAGAGAGCCTCAGCTAGTGTTGTTACTTCATCCCCCCCAATTGGTACAGGCAGAGGGTAGTGACCCGTACTGCCCCACACATAACTAGGTTGCACCACAGCATACCCATCCAGCACCGGTACTGTACGGAGAGTCTTGCAATGGAAAGTCAATGGCTAGTGCGAGCTCCACTTTATTCATGGTGCCATCCAAAAGGCTGCACTTGGTTGGCTCTGTCAACTTGGTTATTGTGTCCAGCATAGGTGATCGACTATCAATGTGTTGTTGACTACCTTCGTCCTTGTTGACATGCCAATGGTCTTCCTCTCTGCCACATGCTTCTTCCTCGCTACCATGCACATCTTCTTCCTCGAGGCCATGCACATCTTCATCCTTGCTGCTACTGACAGGTGGTGATTGGGAAGGATGAAGTACATTTTCCGGTATATGGACCACGCCTGATTGTCTTAGCATGTCGACAACTCTGATGAATGCTTCACCAACTATCTTTTCCCTCTCTGTATCATACTTCTTGTTCCTCTTCTTCCTGTACATTCCAGGAAACTCTTCACCAAACCCTTTACCCCAGCCAGTGAACTAGACACGTCTCAGACCCGACCTCGATGCTCTAGAATCTCAAGTGCTGCGGTGAGGATATCATTCTCCCTAACCCCATGGAAAGAACCATCGCTAGCCTGAGCTGCAAGTGTTTTCACCTTAGTTGCTACCCCCACCACCGCAGGGTTACTGAATGTTATGTCTCCGCTTCCTTCACTAGTGGTCTTCCTCTTCCCTACCCTTGCCCGCAGATAAGGCCTCGAACGTCCAGGAAATTGGTTCCAAGGGTTCTGTTTTCCTTCTTCAGCTAGCTTTGCATCCTCCTCTTCCCACTCTTTCCTTTTATGAACATAACCTTTTCTTCCCGTCCTGTGTGGCTTATTATGCAATGCTCTCTTTTCTTTCATCCCCTGGCTCAATTGCTAAAATCTAGGAGAATTGGTCTCCTGCACAAACACGGGCCAGTCTTCTGGCTACAAAAACGCATGCTTCACAAAGGGAGTCTCCTCCTTAAATTGGCGTTGAACCGCTGTTGCAAGCTTTCAATCTCTGACATAGCTGCCTTAACTACCTTCTTGCGAACAGATTCAGCCAGATTGGATGGGTAATCTAGCTTTTCCTCTAAAACTATGAACAGTTGTTCCTTCTCAATTGGTGAGAGATCATCAACCGCCTTGTTGATTGACACCCTCTCTCGAGCAATGAGGCCACAGACCAATACAAACCTATCCCTCGCAGCATCTGGGGTAGGCCAAAAATTGTTATCAAGTCCAGTTGCGGTCAACATGTCTTCTGGCCATTTGGTTTGGGTCCTTGACCTGCGAAATCGACTACTACTCGCAGCAGTCTGTGCTGAGTCACCCTGTGAAGAAGGATCACCGTCGATAGGCTGTGAACAAGGTTCACCGTCGATGGGCTGTGATGGAGCACTGGAGGTAGAGGAGTTTGGTGTTGTGGGAGACAGCATAGATGATATGTCAGGTTGTTAGTAGAGCAACATATGCTAGACTGAAAACCTAAACAAAATTAGATAAATTCTTTTTATCTGACAGGAAAAATAGCTGATATTAACATACAGGTTGGGGGTAGGTGCTAACCATTTTGACAGGGTGACTCAACATGCTTATATATCAAAGCAGAGACTAAATTCCTTCAACTGCTTCCTTGTCCAACTTCAGTAGCAATGAATTGTGTGTTCCATGTGTACATGCAACAAGAGGATAAAGCAATCAGAATTAAAGTATGTTAACAAGCCCAAAGGATAACTGTCGATCTGGTACATTCAAAGCATAACAGAATTAAAGCATAACAAAATTTGGCGCACCAGGAACATGAAAATGAATTTGAACAGTTCATATAAGTTCATCTGTTAGAAACAATTTATTCAAAAATACTTGGAGCAACAAAATTCATCTGTCAAATCCATAGCCAATCAATTGAAAATGAACTATTAAGTCATGTTGTACAAATGCAGGCAATTGCAGAAGAATAATCCTATGTGAACTGACCCTAAAGGACTAAACAACCATAAAGTAGCATGTCTCCCTAATCCACCTTGACAGGAATAGCAGATTGGGTGGCCGAGCAGAGAGAGGGCGTTGGGGGTTCTAGCAGCACTAACCTCTATCGCGAATGAAGTAGTTGTTCTCGTGGTGGTCCGAGAGGCCCGATCCACGTCGTCTTGTTGCCTGTGGTGGCCGGCTCGTCATTGTGGCCGGGGATGCCGAATCCGTGTCACCGTCTTTAGGTTGGCCGGGACACTGTCCACACGCCAGTAACCACGTCCTCGTCACTGTCGTCACGGCTGGAGACACTTCGCTGATGTCACGCCAGGACTGGTGGGGCTGGAGAAGAGTAGGGCTGAGGTGGGGGAGCGGCAGCGGGCTAGGGCTGGCGAAGGAGCAGGGCGGCGGCGGGGAGAGCAGCGGTGGTGGTTCTATCTAGGAATTAGACTCCTAAATATTTGTCCTCGGATGAACCACGCGCGTTACTGTGTTCACAAAAATTACTGGCGTGCCCTTGAACGACTCTCTAGTGGAATTATAATTCCATGCGCATTGTAGTCAATATAGGTGGGAATTTTTTTAATAGCGCGCACAAGGTTTTCCTACTGATGCTAACAATGGATAGTCATCGGCGACGCTGGTTAGTAAACCCTCGTCTCCTTTGTTGGCCGGTGGGTCCGGGTGGGCAGGTAGTGGTTATCTTTTTATATAGGCTGCTGACACTAACGCGTGGGTCCGACACCATTTTTTAAAAATAAAACCTGCATCCTTCAAATATTAGAGCACGTAAAACAGCACCTAGAAATTCATTAAAAATAACATCAATTCATATTTGGACATTTAGTATTTTAATAAAATATCAACAATCACACTTGTGTACCCAACATTCTTATAATTCGATTATACATCTCATGCTTGTGATATAATAATTCTAATAACATCTTAGTTTGCTGCAAAAATTCTACAAATTAACATGGCAACATAATTTGGGTACCTAAACTTGTCATAAAAAATTAAAATAGTTTAGATAAAGGAAGAATATACTTGTGTACAAATGGCTACATCTCTTACATAGTTTCCTACAATGTTGCTTGAACATTGAAGTTTTCCACACTTTACAACATGTTTGATCTCGTACGCATTAGAAAATTTAACACAAGCTTGTGTTCACCTTAAGATTACAAATTGCGAAGTTCATTACTAATGGTTGTGGAAAACAAATATTATTTCTATGTTGTACTTACAAAGAACAAGATACGGCATATAAACATTATTCATGAAACGGAATATACACTAAACAATGAAATTAATGAAAAGATGGGGATTTTAGACAAAAATAGGAAAAAATCATCAAATTTGGACTAAGCATGATGGAGAAATATATGTTACAAAATTTTACTGCAGATTAAAAGGAGAAATGCGAACTGTTCTTCATTGCAATAGAACAGAGGGGGTGGTTAATCTGCATCTCCTTTGCCCCTCCAATCCTCGTCTCCTACGCCCATCTAATAGAACAGAGGAGGAAGGAGAGGCCACTGCCGCCGCCGCCGTGCCCGCTTTGACACCCAAAAGGGCACCCTAGGCCTCTAATGCGGCAAATGAGACCACCGCAACCTTCGATTTGACTCAGAAACGTAACAAATCAAATCTTGTCTATCAAAAACTGATTAAAAAAACCTCATGTAATATGTAATAATTTACATTCAAGATACAAAATTTTATTGATGCTTCCGCCTACATCCCGATGTTCATCCTGCTGACGGCGTACTCCACCACGACGCTGAATGCATGCATCTAGAGGTCGAACTCATGACGGATGCGACACTCGGCGCTGAGTAGTGGATGATGCCTGGGGTCTCCGGCCCGTAGCGCCTACATCCTGCTGCCCAAATGCAGACATGGGGATTCTGGATGGGCAGCAACGGAATGTCGTCGTCACCGTCATGAAGCCAGTACCACCACGTAATGTTCTCGATATCCCGGCGGATGAGGAAGCGCAGCCGCCCACAGGTTGTGGTTCTTCCACCGCCCATCAGGGGGCGATGAGCCGCCCTGATTTTGTGGAGTAGTGCCATCACTTTGGTGTTCGCAGGGTTGCAATGGTACTTCAGCATCACTAAGAAGTACTTCACACCGGAGTCTTTGGCAGTGGCCTTTCTAATGAGGTTGAGACCCTCATCAGGATTCCGCAGCCTCATCAACCTCTCCATCCCCTCGAAGCATAAGGCCTCCGGATGTTCGGCGAGGTGGAAGCGCTCCTCCAACAATGACTTGACGTGGCGATTCCTGCACACATCACGAAGCTCACACAGCGACACGTGCAGGAGTACCTCATCCAAGTCGCAGATGCGCCGGAAGGTACCGCAGACTCGATTACGAAGGATCAGGAAACGAACAATGGGCTTATGCTTGATGGAGCAGAGGATGATCTAGGTGATCAGTTCATCTGGCAGCAGCTCCATCAAGCAAACCGCGGCCATCAAGGAGAAGGAGAAGGAAATGGAAAGGTGACGGGATTTGGAAATTAAAAGGTGACGGGGTTTGGAAATTGAAAGGTGACGCGGCCATTTATAAACACATGTTACTGATAATATGGAATTTGAAAGGCGACGCGGTTTGGCTGCTGACACGTGGGCCCGACAACTGCCCCTGCCCCTCCACCTTCCCACAAAATTGAAAGGCAACGCGTGTTTTTGGACGGTTTTACTCCCAAAAAACAATTCCCGAGGCGTAGTGGGACGTGGGGCGTGGGAGGCGCCTTGGCGGTTCGTGTCTTGTCATCATAAATCCCCGACTAGTTGCTCCATAATCATATCATTTCTTTCGCTTCATCTTCTTCCCCCTCGCCATCACCACCACAATCTCCGGTCACCGAGAGATCACCAACAAGGAGCGAGAAGAGCATGGCGTCGAGTGACCGTCGACGAAGCGGGGACGAAGGGAGGATGACGACGATGAAAGCCGTCGTCGGAGGAAGTTAAACATCAAGGAGAAGGGGAAGGAGCCGGCATCGCCAAATGAGAAGGGGAGGAAGGAGGCAGACGACATCAGCTTCACCGTCGAACTGCTCCAGGGCACGTCCAGGAAGCTCCGAGATGTTGGCGCAGCGTTCAAGATCGAGGCGCCTGACCATTACAAGGATGACAACGTCAAGGGTCTCGCCTTCAGGATCCACGTGTTGGCTGAAAAGCTTGAGAAGCTCCTCGTGGTCCAGCGGGTTCTCCTCGGCGATGACGGCTCCGACGGCGGCAACGACGGCTCTGACGGTGGGACTCCGACAGCGGCAACCGACTAATTGATCCACTCTTGTACCATTAATAATGTGTTTGTGATTATTGTGTGTTCGTCAGTTTGTTTCGTTAGGTTGTTGGACTGCTTTGTTTGCTTATCGATCATGAACTGCTTAATTAATTTGCTTATCGATCATGAACTGCTTAGTTTGGTTGTCGGATTTTGTATGTCATGAACTCGATCTAAGAGACGCGGGCAGATCCATTCGCATCGCCTATAGTATCCGTTCTTCCTGTGATGAACTCGATCTTAGAGACAATGGAGATTCATTGGCGACGCGGGTTAGTAAACCCGCATCACCTTCGTTGGCAGGTAGGTCCAGGCGGTTATCTTCTTTATATAGGCTACTGACACTTACGCGTGGGTCCGACACCATTTTTTAAAAATGAAACTTGCATCCCTCAAATATTAGAGCCCGTAAAACAGCACCCAAAAATTCATTAAAAATATCATCAATTCATATTTGGACATTTAGTATTTTAATAAAACATGAACAGTCCCACTTGTGTACCCAACATTCTTATAATTCGATTATACATCTCATACTTGTGATATAATAATTCTAATAACATCTTAGTTTGCTCCAAAAATTCTGCAAATTGACGTGGAAACATAATTCGGGTACCTAAACTTGTCATAAAACATTCAAATGGTTTAGATAAAGGAAGAATATACTTGTGTACAAATGGCTACATATCTCACATAGTTCCCTAGAATGTTGCTTGAACATTGAAGTTTTCCACACTTTGCAACATATTCGAGCTCGTACGCATTTGAAAATTTAACACAAGCTTGTGTTCACCTTAAGATTACGAAATGCAAAGTTTCATTACTAAAGGTTGTGAAAAAAAATATTATTTCTATGTTGTACTTACAAAGAACAAGATAAGGCATATAAACATTATTCACGAAATGGAATATACACTAAACAATGAAATTAATGAAAAGATGGGGATTTTAGAAAAACATAGGAAAAAATCATAAAATTTGAACTAAGCACGACGGAGAAATACATGCTACAAAATTTGACTGCAGATTAAAAGGAGAAATGAGAACTGTTCTTCATTCCAATAGAACTAGGCCCCACCCTAATTATAGACGCGGGATGGTTAATCCTCGTCTCATTTGCCCATACAAACTGTTCTTCATTCCAATAGAACAAAGGAGGAAGCACAGGGCGCCGCAACCTTCGATTTGACTCAGAAATGTGAGAAATCAAATCTTGTCTGTCAATAACCGATTGGATGATACTTTACACGATAGAAGAAGACATTACATTACTATAGAAATACATGCAAAACCCCTTCCGTCTCGGCTTTGTACCGCAGAATGCTTTGCCTACGCAATGTTGAATGTTGCCTCGCGCCACCACCATTGGCAGTGTCGGCCGGCGGAGGGCGACACTCCTAATTTGCCAAGACAGATTGACCCCACGATGCTGGAAATCTAGGGATTGCACAGTGCTGATCAACTGCGGACGCCACTGCCCTTGCTCCTCGCCCTCAACATATTTCATGTATGCAATTGCAGTGGCTTTGGCGTTGGCCCCGCTATTGGCTCTGAAGAGGAAGACGGCGGCCACATAGGCCGCCCCTCAGTGCCCGTCCTTGGCAGCACGGTGGCACTCATCGAGGGGAGGCTGAGGGTTGCGGTTCCTGCCGAAGATGTCATCCATCCCGGTGAGGAAGCAGACCACAGGGTTGCTGGCTACAGCCAGGCTACGAATTAAGACGTCGTAGCCGATAGGGTCATTGTTCTGCATCTGCTCGACTGGAACCCGATCCAGTGCCAGGCGCCTAACGACGTTTCTATCGTGGCAGGGGCGGAGCATGTTCTTGCAGGTGGCCCGTAGGCTCCAGAGGTCCTCCATAGGCCAATTTGATGTCGCACTGACTCGGCCAATGATGATCGCCAGCACATCCTCTGGGAGTTCCGCGAGCAACCGCCGGTGCTCCCTCGATGCCATGAGTGTCGGCGTGGAAGGGAAGTCACGCGGTGTGGAGCAGAGGAGGCACAGCGAAGGGGCGCGGCGGAGTGGCACGACGAGGAGTGTAGGCAGTTGTGGTTTTTTCGCGGGTAGATGAAGAGGCTGTGGTGGTTTCGTGGGTAGATAAAGGGGCCTGGGCAACAATTATTTATTTTGGAGAGAAAATACAGGAGACGCATCTCCGATGAGTGGATACTACTAATTGCACATCTCGCTTATCGAGGAGTCAAACTCTTTGAAGTTTTACCAAATGTAGACAAAATAATATCAATATTTGTATCTCCAAATAAAGTTTAGTAAAAAAATATATTCCACAACTATTCGGCCAGGGGCAATTCAGACAATGGAGAGTTATCGGCGACGCGGGTTTAGTGAACACGCGTCTTCTTTGTCGGGTGGGCAGGCGACGGTTGTATTTTTTTATATAGGCTGCATTTCTCACATAGTTTTTCAGGTAGAATATATACCGAATATACAGTATCTTAGGCAGAATATATAGGCATCATATAATACAGAAAGTAGATTCAAATTCCACCAATACACATCCTATATATATTACAAAAAGGATTCCATTTCCAGCAATAGACATCCCTGCATTTTACAAAAAGGATCGAATTCAGCAGAAATCAATATTGCTTTTTCTTCTTTGATTTTTGTATATGGATCTTTTCACGATGGTCGCTTTGCAAGTATGGTGTTTTGTCAACTCCCAAGACTCAGGGCATGTATGAAGTGTGAAAGGATGGACTTTCGTCAAACTGGTTGTATTCCTCCTCCTCAACAACATTTTCAACCCCAACAATCCTTTTTTTCAGGCAAAACCACACTCTAGTTATTCTTTGCAAGGTTAGGTACATAGAACACTTGGTCAACATCCTTGGTGAAGACAAACAGTTCGTTTTTGTAACCAAAGACCCAGAGATCAACATTGACATAACCAAATTTGTCCTTCATCATAGCTCTCTTCGCATTGGTGACCCATCTACACCAAAACAAGGCTACCTTCAATCCTACATAATCAACCTCCCAAATTTCCTCTATTTGACAATAATATGTGGCTGTGTTCTTCTTATTGTCGATGGCCCGTACATGCACACCACTATTTTGATAGATGCTCTTGCCATCCTGGGCCAAGGTGTAGAACGTGTATCCATTGATATCCATTGCTTGATATGTTGTAATAGTGAATAATAGCCCTGCTGCTAGTTTTCTTACCAGATTGTTGGTTATAGCAGCACTGTCACTCTGGACATAATCTCAGAGCCACCTGTTGAAGCCTTACGTGTGCCTCTTTGCAACCCAATCCTCATTACAGCTAGGGTTTTGTTCGTGTAGTTGTTGCTTTTGCTCATTGCCAAATGGTGTAACCTCTACGCTCTGCTCTATCATGGTGAAATGAGCCTTGTTGAAGGCCTCAGGGTCCGTAGTGATTGTCTTTTTCCCCATGGTCCCAACACCTGAAAGCCTACCTTCATGCCGTGAACGAGGCACACCAATGGGGTTTTGGGGGTCCATATAACTCTTGGCCCACTCCACTGCTTTGATGGTCACATAGCCACAAACAATGGCTCCCTCCGGAAATGACCTGTTATGTACCAATGATTTGCTGAATCGAAAGTACCTCTCATATGGAAACATCTGATGAAGGTAAGATGAGCCAAGGTACCAGATCTCCCTCACGAGGTGTGGTGTTAGATGCAGCATGAGATCAAAGAATGATGGTTGGAAGGTAGCTTCAAGCAGGCATAGGGTCTCGAAATGCCTCCTCTCTAAGTCCAATAGTTTTTTTCTCATCAATCACCTTTTGTTCTATTTCATTGAAGAATACACACAAGCTCATGACCGCGTCGCGAACCAGTTCTGTCTTGATACCTCTTAGTGCAACAGGAAGAATAGATGTCATCAACACATGGCAATCATGAGATTTCATCAAGTTGAAATTCATTTTCATGTCCTTCACCGACACTAGCCTCTTGAAGTTTGATGAGTAGCCTGAAGGTACTTTCAAACCATGCAAAAACTCACAGAATTCTTTTCTCTCTACCTTTGACAAGGTGGTTGCAGCAACGGGAAGGTCCATCCTCTTGTCTGTTTCCTCTTGTCTTGTCTTTAAGATCGTCCCTTGAAAATTTATGATCTTTTCCTTTCGACTTCTGTTGTAGCAATATTCCCAAAGTAGCTTCACACACATTCTTCTTGATGTGCATGTTGTCAATCGAATGATGCACATCCAAAAGCGGCCAATACTGTAGCTCCCATAGAATTGATTTCTTGTTCCACATTCCTTGCCCATCTTCTTCTTCGTCACCATCTCGCTTCTTTCTTTTGCCAAGTTTCTTTTCAGACAATTTGGGTAACTCCTCGATAGTTTTGATGTCCTTGACTTGCAAGTGGAGCAGATCTCCAGTGACATGCATTGGCGCCTGTCGATTCTCCTTTTCCCCATTAAACTGACAATCCATGTCCCGGTAGGCATGTTTCTTGCTAAGGAAACGACAGTGCCCCATAAATGAGAATTTCTTTGAATTTCTTAGCCACACTGCACAAGTTTCTTCTAAGCAGTGTGGGCAAGCTGCACCTTTCCTTTTACTCTGGCCAGAAAGGTTGCGAAGAGTCGAGTTGTCGTTGATGGTGGTGAACAACATGGCGTGCAATGTGAACTCCTCATGGCCGAACTAATCCCAAACCTCCTTCACACCAGGCTTCCAAAGTATCTTCAAGTCATCAGCTAGTGGCCTCAAGTAGACATCAATACTGTCGCCGGTTGCTTTGGCCCAGAGACCAATATTTTCAGCATCATATATTTCCATTTCTTGCATAGCCATGGTGGAAGGTTGTACAGTGACAGCATGACAGGCCAGGTGCTATATGTTGAGCTCTGGTTACCGAATGGGTTCACGCCATCTGTGCTCATAGCGAACCGAATGTTCCTGCTTTCACTGGCAAATTTCTCAAAGTGGGAATCAATGTTTTCCCATTGTTTGCCATTTGAGGGGTGCTTAATCTTGCCTTCTTCCTTCTTTCATGCCTTATGCCAACGTAAGAGTTGGGCCTCCTTTCGTGTGGAGAACCATCTTCTCAACCGAGGAATGATGCAAAAATACCATGCTACCCTCACAGGAGCCCCATTGTCAACCTTCTTCTTCTTGCCTCTGATCTCCACGAACTCGTTGTCATCATCATCAGCATTGTTATCATCTCCACCATCTTTTTTCCTCTTGTACTGATCGAACCCACACTTGGGGCACTTGTCAAGGTCTTCATAATCTCCACGGAACAATACAGAAATGTTCTTGCAAGCATGAATTTTTCGAACCTCTATTCCCAGAGGACAAATTATCTTCTTTGCCTCATAGACAGACTCGGCTATTTGGTTTCCCTCGGGTAGCATGTCCTTAAGGAGATCCAATAGTTGTTGAAACTTTTGTTGCTCCAACCGTGATCTGCCTTAAGCTACAGAAGTTTTAGATCACCAGAAAGGCGAGAGTACTTTTGGCAACAAGGATAGAGGGGTTTCTTTGAATTTTCAATGAACTGCTTCAGCCTCGCTAATTCAGAAGATGTATACACTCCTTGAAACTAAATATCGCGCAACATTTGATCAACATTGTGCACACGTTGTAACACCTCACCATCATCGAAGCCCGTAACTTATTGATCAGTGATATCCTTAGGCCTCATCAGAATTTGTGGGGATGGTTCATTTTCCTCAAAAACTCCACCTTCATCAAGGTCTTCATCATGGCATCGCGCTGCCCCTTCATTAAGGCCGGTAGCATGGTGTCGCGCTTCACCTTCATTTAGGCATCCTACTTCGACTTCATTAAGGCCTTCCTCACCATGTTTATTCCAACACGTGTAATTTTTTTTGAAACCACATGTGATCAAATGATGAAAAATGTTGTCCCTTTGTCCAAACTTCTTCTGGTTGAGACAATCTATACACGGGCAAAGCATTGCCTGAACACCACGGTTTCTCATATCCGCCTATGCTTGATCTAGAAAACCATTGACCCCGCTTACGAAACTGTACATCCGAGCCCGAGCAGCAGCAGCCATCTGCAATATCCATTCATCAAATGAGTATAATTCATCACCAAAACCGATGAGTAAGAGGATTAGGACAGTAAAGTTCAATAAAAGGGGGCAATTTCCACCTTAACGAGGACTTACTACGAGGCGAGCGCGTCCAAGGAGGAGAACAAGGCGTCACAGCCGCGGTGACAGCGACGGCGCGGAGGACGGCGTTGAGCCCGAGGAGGATGAGGAGGTGTCACAGCCGTGGTGACGGCGACGGTGCGAAGGACGGCACCGAGCCTGAGGAGGAGGATCAGCTGTTGCTTTGGAGCACGGCGATGAACAGTGCGGAGGGACGCCGTGCCGCGGTTGATGTCCGCCAGGCCCTTTCGCCATCGCGCACACAGCCGGCCGGCCTGCTGCAGCACCGACTTTCTGAGGAGAGAGAGCGCACACGCAGCGCTATAAATTAGCTGGTGACGATGGTGAGAGAGCGAATGGCCTTCAGAGGTGAGAGAGCGAG
Source organism: Cenchrus fungigraminus (assembly GCA_036936925.1). Taxonomy (NCBI): domain Eukaryota; kingdom Viridiplantae; phylum Streptophyta; class Magnoliopsida; order Poales; family Poaceae; genus Cenchrus; species Cenchrus fungigraminus. The sequence continues at coordinate 5,689,070 of CM072775.1, read as the reverse complement.
TGTAGTTGTCACAGATAGCAGAGTGGTCGGAACGCAAAGACAAAGACGCGTAATAACAACATGCGTCTGTGATGTGAAAAAACAAAGGAGATGCTGGCTCCAAACAAGTGTCGCCAATGGGGTCATCAAAAAAGGAGACGCGTCCTAACAACCACGTGTCTCCAGTAGGAAAGTGAACGGTAACGGACTTACAGAGCCCGTTACCGATAGGTTTCACTTTCGTATCGGACGCATTTTAACATCCGTTACAAAGAAAACGTGTAACGGGCGTTTAAGAAGTCCATTGCCAGAAGTCCTCATTTGTAATGAGCGTTGTGGTGGCGAGGTCAGGGTGAGGTCGGGGTGGAGCCTGCAGTGCTTATGCGTAACGGGTGTCAAACAACAACTGCTACAGATAGGGGTCCATGTAACAGGTGTTAAGGGCTGCTACAAATGCTGCGTGACCTATTTGAGATTTTAACGTAGTGTTGGCTCTGGTTGGGCCATAGGATGCGACAAGGCTAGGAGGTTGTTGACGGCTGTTAAGTACCATTTTCATGGCCGTCAACTCTTGCAAATTGAAGTATGAATTGCACTTCCACACTAGAATAGGAGCTTAAACTAATACTTTCCACCAGTCTCGATGTCTATTCGAATGCAGGTACTTAGCATGGCAAATGAGAAGAATCCATGCACATTCACTCCACTCCAATCCAAGGCACTCAAGTGCTAGCCAATGAGGGGCTGCCACATGGATTCTCCTAGATCCATGATGTCACCAATCCATGTGAAGAACTCTCGACGAATCATACGCTGCCACGTCAGCATCACATGGATCCATGGGCCCACTTTGCTAAACAAACTACCAGAAATGTGCCATGCACGGAGGAGGGGCACCAGCGCCCACATGAAAGTGAGCCAGATGAAGAACAAGCCGGGAGGCCACCCGAGGGGGCCGGCCGACCCTAGGTTCGGCCGAACTGACCTAGGGTTGGTTCATCCTGGCCCTCCACGTGGCCTCCTCCCATTGGCTCCTGGCTGCATCCCGGGGTGTTTTGGAGCATTTGGAGCCTCGGAGCAAGCCACTCCCTTGTCTATAAATAGAGGGGGAGGGGCCTCATTTCACACACACCTCCAAGCTCTGAAGTTCCACTTCTCCCTTGTGTAGCTCTCTCTCCCTCTCTCTAATTCTGCCCATGTGAGGTGATTCTCACCTCTATGTGGTAGAATGGGGTTGAGGAGAGATCTAGACTATGATTAGTTGAGAGATAGAGTAGGAATGAGGAGTGAGTTCATGTCCTCGTGGATGCTTGTTCTTCATTTAGACCAAAGTGAGTATTTCAACATTTCTTATTTAGACTATAGTGGACATCATGCATGAGTGATTTGTTCTTGTGTTCTTAGCTCATTCATAAGTTAGAGGCTTGTGTTCTTCGTAACACAAGGCTTTGATCCTATAGAGCTAGTTCCTTAGTTCAAGTATCTGTTTGCATGCTCTGATCCTGTTTAGCTGAGTAGGATTGTTGTTTCTCGTTTGTTTGCATCCATACCTTTCTTTCTGCCCTGTAACTTGATGACTAGTATGATTTGATCCGTTCTTTCTCTAGTTTGTGGTCCCGTATTTATACGAGTTGCTATAGTGTTGTTAGCGAGTCGACAGACGTAATCGCGCTATAGTAGTTATCGGGAGTGCAGACGTGGTGTCTGGGCTCTGGTTATCCTACGAAGACCACGTGCATTCGCGTAACGATAGAGGTAGGCCGCAGTGGTGACAACCTGTTGGACCCTTTGGAACCCTCCGCGCCTGCGTACCGAGTTGGGTCCCGTTGCCAGTACATTGGCCTCTCCCTGAAAAGTTAGGATGGGTTGGCGCCCCACGGGGAGGACTAATAGCAGACAGATCCATATTGAGAGTTAAGTCCCTTAAGAAAGTTCTTCTCATATCCCTACCTATCCCAGCAGTAGCTGGTGTCCTTGGATAGACCCTCTCTGGTTGCTCCTCCATCCTAGGAACGAAACCCGACAGGAATACTCATTCTCCTAGGGAGAAGTGCTACAATGGTGTATCCGTGCGCTTGCGGATTCGTTCGCACTTGTTAGTGTACCCAGGAGTCTATTACACCCTCACGCTATTACGGCGCCTAGCGTTGAGGTTAAGAAACGCCAACAAGCATTTCTGGTGCTGTTACCGGGGACGGTTGTTGTTAACCTTCGAGCCCATCTATCCTCGCATTTTTCTTTTTTATTTTTCTTCTACCTTCACACCCGTTACCCTTTGAGATAGCCTTTTTGTTTTCTTTACTTCTACCTCTACCCCCGCTACCAATGGAAGGTTATCCTTGTAAACACCTTTCGCCTTCGAGGAGTGAACCCTCGGAGCCATGTTTGTCAAGGCCCATTCTTACATCTGGCTATCGGCTTCACCCCTCTCTCATGAAGCTAATTTAGGACCTATCCTTCTTGGGGTTAATTCATGAGAACCCCTTTGATCATGCGAGAGACTACGAGCGTCGGATTGAAACTCGGGGTAAAACCAGAGAATCACCGGATGCTTGGAAAAGAGAATTTTCCCTGCTATCCCTCTCTGGGATGGCACGAGATTGGCACCGTTATTTTGGTAGAGACTACCTTACTTGGGAAAGTTTGAGAGCAGCTTTCTGCTCCCGATTCATCCCGATACGACGTGTCATCTCGTTAAGGACCAAGATTCTCAGTTTCAAGCAATGTGAGGAGGAATCACTAGTAATGGCATGGCATCATTTCGCCTCTGCGGTGGAAGATTGCCCAGTCCTCCACATTCCTGATTAGATGCTGCTCCAGCACTTCTGGTTTGGATTGAGGAAGGATGATGCCATGAGGCTTAATGCTCTCTCCGGAGGATGCTTTGTGCACTTGTACGCTATCCAGGGAAAAGAGATTGTGGAGAATCTCCGGGATTTCAGCCCCCCTTGCCTCCCAGTCAATGAGGTACCCACCAGAGGAAATGTTGAGCCACCTAGATCTATCGTCAGCTGAGCCCGAGACTTCATATCCACTCTTTCTGAGCTCTGGCTGAAGGTGTCATTCCCGAATAGCAGGAGTCTAAGGGAAAGATTTCGTAGCGCGAGATCTACCCTTGGGTTCCCCTCTTGTGCATCTTCTTATACCTTTTCCCCGAGATGTTGTCTCGCAGGAGGATGGAGAGAGTGGTTAGGAAAGAACGATCATTCCCGGCCAGGATGACTTGCTCGATCCCAACTACTGTCTCCTAAGGAGGGTATGAGAGCTTATCGTGTTCCTACATTGAAGTTTGAGCTGAAGTGCCTTGCACTGAAGTTTCGTATAAACCAAGGCATCGGTCTCTGCTTTATAATCTGTTGGATTCATTCATCAAACCGAAGGAGCACGATCAGTTACCGATCGAATGGAGTGCATTCACTTCTTATCTTAAGCCCATCGATCGATGCTGATTAGTCAGGAGAAGCTTATACTGCATACCTTATGCTTGACTTGATCTATGCCCAATGGGAGTTGCACTTTCCAGCTTATTCATAGCCTCCCATCGGAAGCCTATGCCAGACCTCGGGATGTTTCCATCGTTCTGATGGGAACATCGGACCCTCTGCCTAAGGCAAGAGCGAGTTAAATCTCGTTCTTCATCCGAACTCTGGTTCTTGATTGCACACTGGCCGTTGGCAGTCTTTGCTCTATCCTCTTTGGAGGCCGAGTGTTTTTCTGAGCTTGAGTTCACTCGGAGATCGGTTCCTGTTGCGGGAGCGCTAGCCTCAGTGCTCGATCTTTTCATCTCTGAGTTCCGCCACCCTAGTGCTATAGCTCTCGAGTCCCGCGACCACCCCAGGGCTGCCTAGGACCCCTGGGATGATAATGCCTACTTTTAGCTTTGATATATCCTTTGGGCTCATGTTCGTATATGCACTAACCTTGAAGATCAGAGCTTATCACCACATCACATTATCTGCAAGGGAGATGGTCATGAGTTGAGACAAGAGATCACAAGACACCCACATTTTGAGTATTCTTGGGACTCATTTTGTTTCCCTAAGAAGAATTATCCTTCGGGTATCTCATGAGCATTAACCATGCAGGAGAAAGAAATTAACAAGATTGAAAGGAGTAAGGCAAGGGACCACAGGAAGACAACACCATCGTGGCGACACGGTGGACCCTTCATTTTCCCCATCAGTGGCTTCGACACTTCGATGGACCAAGTATGTTGTCAAGGTGAGTTCCCCCAGATTATTAATGGTCATATTATTGGCTTAGCCAAAGTTATTATAAAGTAGAGGTTGATTATTCAACCCCAACCACATCCTAGCCTTAGACTAAGCCAACCTTTCCATCTCAGGGCATCCACCTGGGTCTTTAGTCTTGAGGCCGGCTTGAGCCCACACGTGAAGGGGGATGGCCAGAGGGGCCCACCTAGGGTCGACCGAACCCTAGTTCGGTCGAAGCCCTGGTTACGCCGCCTCCCTTCTTCTTTCACCTGTGCATCTATTCCTCCACCAGAAACCTTCTCCCTGCTGCACGACGAGTTTTGCATTGCGCAGAATCCATCTCCTCCACCTCACCTTCCTCAACCCGGTGCATCCATGGCCGACTACGGTTTCGCTCGCCTCTGGAAGATGGCCTCGCCCTTTTCCTCAGGAGCTGGGAGCTCCTCTCGTCCTGTCAACCTCGACGACCTGGACAAGATGATGGGATCGCTGGAGGCCAAGACTCCCGATAGGGGCAGGAGTGTGGAGAGCGCTCAAAGGGGACGCACCAACTCCTCGGTTCAGTCATCCCGTCGAGGCTCCTCCTCACCGTCTTCCTTCCTGGTCAGTACGGCCACCATGGGAAACAAGACTATTGCGTGCAAGTGTGTCTTGTTTGATGATCCTCTTGGGCCACCATTGAAGCCGGGAGAGCGCTACGTTGGCTCCGACTTCAACAGCTACGGAGAAGCCTTCTGCCACACGTACGAGCAGGACGTGTGGGATGTGTTTCCACTCCCACAGCCCAAGTGCAAGATCTTTGGAGTGAAGACTACCACTGGAGGCTATGGTACACCCTACCATAAGCCACCTCAGTGGGAGCGAGACACCATCAGGATTCTTGCTGACATCCGAAGGACTGGCGCCAAGAAGACCCCTGCTTTAGCAAAGCTGGCTCACAAATTAGCTGATCTATTCGTAGAGCATGAAAAGATAGTTGAAGGGCTGGCCAAGCAGAGGGATGAGTACCGCGAGCTCAAGTTTGAGTATCGCCAGTTGGAGGAGGACATGACCCAGAAGCTGCAGAGGCTGGCAGTTGCTGAGGCGAAGGAGCAGATCCTTGCCGAGTAGTGGGGATTAGCCCCAACTTTAGTTTATTAGGTGCTAGTATAGATCTACGTTTATTTCCCTTCAGTTCATTTATTTCCTTTCATGTGTGTAAGCGTGTAATCATTTTATTTCTAGAACATTTGGATATTGAATAAAGTGGCTCACTGGTCATGTAACCCAGTCTAGCCACCCTTGTGTCATTACTTTGGTCATTTGTTTTAGAGGACATCTAGGTTCGAGACAGTGTGGGGGAGAGCCACAACTCTCCTAATGCAGGCACGACGTTTTCGCACGTACCCACTGTGAGCACTCCGGCTAGCCGACTGATCATCCATAGAGAACCTGAACGGAACCCGCACGAGTTCACTCTTGTGGAGAGCCTCTCATAGTTCAGCTTCTATGCATAGCGCCGGTTTGCATCTTGACAACTCACTCTTTCATTCCTGAGTTTTATAAGCTATAAAATTTCTATCTCGTATAAATTAAAACTCGACTGTTGATGCTAAGATCACCCAACTTTCTTGATGCTTGAGAAGACTCACATATGTTTATTCCTCGTTATCTAACTGATGCTTGTGAACCATAACCGTCTTAAGGACAAGCATGTTTACCTATGTAATTGACGAGTATGATATGGCTGGATGATATGATCTATTGCTCTGACGACTAACACTCTTGGGTTATTTATATTTGAAAAATATAAAAACCTCTTGGAAAGGCTCCTCTTTGATATACCACTGTCCTACCAAAGCCATATGATGTTCATAGCAGAAAACCTTACACTCATATGCTGCTTGTTATTACATTGAGCTTTGTCAAATTTTGTGACCCTTGTGAGAATTCTTTTCATTACTTTCATGATAAAGATGTATGTGCACACCACCATATTCCCCTTGATATGCTTCTACACTGGAAGGTAGCATTATATCATTCATCCATTTCATAAAAATAAGGCTCCATATGTGATGTGACATCTCTCTCCAAAAGGTCCTTCAAAAAGAGACATGGGCTATATGAAAAGAGAGAGAGAGACACATGCTCAATGCATGATGAAAAAAGAGGAAGAATAGCCCATGTCCAAAATAAATGAGAAAAAGGAGAGAGATGATCATGCAAAAAGGAGTCCCATAATATAGATGGTAATAACTAGTGTCCATTCCGGGGCTAGTGTCCACCTTACCATCAACCCACAGTTCTCATCATACATGTATGATAATATCTAGCACCCATTCCGGGCCTAGTATCCACCTTACCATACTCACCATATCCACACCTATGCACATCTTGATCTGATGGTATGATTTGATTTTCTCTACGGATCCAGTTTTTGACTTTGCAATATATGTAATGCAAGTATGCTTTATCTTCTATCCTACCCTGAGCTCCACAAATAGCCATCATTAGTAGGATGAAGAAAGGCAATAATGCCTTGGTGAGGACGTATACACATTGAGCGATCTGAGAGAATCAAATGAGGAAGCTGCCAAGAGTTTTGTTTAAGAAAAACTTTGCAAAACCCCAAAGTGTTTATCATCAGGTGCATTGGTGACTTGATCCACAGTTGTTCTACTCTTCAATCACCCAAGGGGACATGATAGCCACTCCACAAAGGTTCACAGGAGCAAGGTATGACTTGGAATATCTCTTATGTTTGTCTTACTCTTTGGTTTTCCTGACCCACTTGGCTTTGTTTCCCCTTCACTCGGGATGAGCAAAGGTCAAGTGTGGGGTTGTAGTTGACAGCTGTTAAGTACCATTTTCATGGCCGTCAACTCCTGCAAATTGAAGCATGAATTGCACATCCACACTAGAATAGGAGCTTAAACTAATACTTTCCACCAGTGTCGATGTCCATTCGAATGCATGTACATAGCATGGGAAATGAGAAGAATCCATGCACAGTCACTCCACTCCAATCTAAGGCACTCAAGTGTTGGCCAATGAGGGGCTGCCACATGGATTCTCCTGGATCCATGATGTCACCAATCCATGTGAAGAACTCTCGACGAATCATACACTGCCGCATCAGCATCGCATTGCTCCATGGGCCCACTTTGCTAAACAAACTGCCAGAAATGTGCCATGCACGGAGGAGGGGCACCAGGGCCCACATGGAAGTGAGCCAGAGGAAGCACAAGCATGGAGGCCACCCGAGGGGGCCAGCCGACCCTAGGTTTGGCCGAACTGACCTAGGGTCGGTTCATCCTGGCCCTCCACGTGGTCTCCTCCCAATGGCTCCTGGCTGCATCTCGGGGTGTTTTGGAGCATTTGGAGCCCCGGAGCAAGCCACTCCCTTGTCTATAAATAGAGGGGGAGGGGACTCATTTCACACACACACACCTCCAAGCTCTCAAGTTCCACTTCTCCCTTGTGTAGCCCTCCCTCCCTCTCTCTCATTATGCCCATGTGAGGTGATTCTCACCTCTATGTGGTAGAATGGGGTTGAGAAGAGATCTAGACTAGGATTAGTTGAGAGATAGAGTAGGAGTGAGGAGTGAGTTGATGTCCTTGTGGATGCTTGTTCTTCATTTAGACCAAAGTGAGTATTTCAGCATTTCTTATTTAGACTATAGTGGATATGATGCATGAGTGATTTGTTCTTGTGTTCTTAGCTCATTCATAAGTTAGAGGCTTGTGTTCTTCGTAACACAAGGCTTTGATCCTTTAGAGCTACTTCCTTAGTTCAAGTATTTGTTTGCATGCTCTGATCCTGTCTAGCTGAGTAGGATTGTTGTATCTCATTTGTTTGCATCCATACCTTTCTTTCTGCTCCGTAACTTGATGACTAGTATGATTTGATCCGTTCTCTCTCTAGTTCATGGTCCCGTATTTATACGGGTTGCTATAGTGTTGTTAGTGGGTCGACAGACGTAACCGCGCTATAGTAGTTATCCAGAGTGCAGACATGGTGTCTGGGCTCTGGTTATCCTATGAAGACCACGTGCATTCACGTAACGATAGAGGTAGGCCGTAGTGGTGACAGCCTGTTGGACCCTTTGGAACCCTCCGCGCCTGCGTACCGAGTTAGGCCCTGTTGCCAGTACATTGGCCTCTCCCTAAAAAGTTAGGATGGGCTGGCACCCCACGGGAGGACTAATTGCGGACAGATCCACCTTGAGAGTTAAGTCCCTTAAGAAAGTGCTTCTCATAACCATACCTATCCCAACAGTAGCTAGTGTCCTTGGATAGACCCTCTCTGGTTGCTCCTCCGTCCTAGGAACGAAACCCGACGGGAATACTCATTCTCCTAGGGAGAAGTGCTGCAACGGTGTATCTGTGCACTTGCGGATTCGTTCGCACTCGTCAGTGTACCCGGGAGCCTCTTACACGCTCACGCTATTACGGCGCCTAGCGTTTGTCACACCCGAATTTAAAGGCAAATTCGAATGCTCATATTATATGTGTGCCAGGATCAAAGTTCACACATATAACGACTCAGTGAATACCAAAACACAATGCCATAACGTAAAGAGAGTATTAAACTTTATTACAGACCAAAATGTCTCATAAACGATCTAATTATTAACGAGTAGCAACGTAGCGGATAGGGTCAACACCACGAGCAGTTGACTGGTGACACGCCCGCCTAGAAATCTTCAAAGTCTTCAGGGAAGTCTTCAAAGCGACCGTCTGAGCAGCAGTCCGAGTAGTGTAGTTGCAAGAAATAAAATCAACAAGCGTGAGCACATGTCGTACTCAACAAGGGAATGTAGCTATAACAACATGCAAGGCTCTTTAGGCGGATGGCTGACATGGTTAAAGCGGTAAGAAATTTTAGTTGGTCAGATTTTTTAAGCAACTGATTACAAGCAGTGTAAGTGTATACCAACCCAAAGAATAATAAATGCAACAGTAACAGGATGCAATGCACAAGATTAATTCATATTCCATAGTTTACCCATGTGAGGGTCCAGGCCACTCCATGACCGAGAGCACGGTTAATCGATTAGATTTACACTCTGCAGAGGTTGTACACTTTACCCACAAGTCATGTCCCCCATATATGCCCGGGTTAATTACTCCCTTAAACACTTCCGAGGTGAGTGGCATGGGTTTCACTACGAGGCCTTTACAAAGATTCCCTAGTATGAGCTGCTCGCTAGGTTTCATGACAGCTCAATGCATAACCCTCTCTCAAGACTGCAAAGCTACCACAGAGCAGATCAGCTTGAGGGTCGGGCTATACACCAACTACCGGCACCCCCTATCCCTTATCAGGTAAAGCATACCACATACTAAGGTTTCTAATTAGTTAGCCAAGACAGAGCCATTTGTCTTGTGGTTGCACCTGGTTCCTGGGTGGTCGCTCCATGTTCCGATTAACAGGGGTAATCTTGCTTAATGAGGGTAGAGCATAAAATAAATCAAGTTTACTTTTGTGTACAATTAAACCATCCTCAACCCGTAGTCAGCAACTAAGCATGTGCAACCCAACATAAATAAAATACCCAGGTTAACAAGGACATGGTAAACAACACTAGTCATACCTTAATCATAGGGTCCCATCAATTTAATGCAAAGCAATAAAGTAAATTGTTTAATTAAAATGCAGTTGTATAGGAAAAAGGGCATGCATCAAGGACTTGCCTTCCACAAACTCAGAGGGCTGCTCAAGATCTTCGAACTCTTCAACTGCAGCGTAATCGAAGAAACGGTCGTCTTCTACGCATCACACCAACCACATACAAGCAAACAATAGAAACAAATAAGGAACAAGCACCAAACTGTATTAGCAGAGCAAAACAACTGTGTAAAGCTATTCTACTCTTCGATACGATCGTTTGGACATAAAGAACGCTAAAACCGGAGCTAAAACGCACAATCTATGGCTAAAACAAGCTACAGGGACCTATCTGTGAGAAAACTAATGCTTCAGGGGCTTAACTGCTAAAAACCAGGGGCTAAAACATAAATAAACATGTAAACCTAAGGGCTGCAGTGCAAAAACATAAAGCTGGACATCGGGTGCAAAAACCAGAGAATCTAGGGTCTAAACCATAAAGAAAAGGACCTAATTGAAAGGGTTTTTCTATGGTGGAAGGACCGGCTTGCAAAAACTAAAAGAGTAGGGGGTTTCCTACAAAACGACGGTGTCCACGCGGGGGTTGACCGGTACGTTTTGTTTTGATCGAGGCTAGATCAGATCTGAACCGTCCGTTCATGATCCGGTGGCTCAGGTGAAGAGCAAGCGGCTGGCGGCGGCGTTCGCGGCGGCGAGCGGCGGCGCCCGATGGCAAGTTCGCCGATGCGGAGTGAACTGGAGCTAGGGTGCTGCGTTTGCTGCAGGAACTATGCCAAAATGATGCGCGCGCACCGGCAAACTACTCAGGGGCATTGGAGCATCTACACGGGCGACGGCGACGGCGCAGAGCTAGGCATGGCGGACGACGGCGTAGAGCTGACTTCGGTGAGCTCGTGCGGCCAACACCGGACACAAGGACGGCCACACGCGGCACCGTAAGCTTCCTCACCTCCACGCGCACCTCTGGAGCTACTTCCCGTCGACAGAGGAGAGGCGGCGGCGGAGATCGACTCGGCGGCCAGCTCTAGGGTTTGGCGGCGGGCGCGGAGCTCGGCAGCTAGGGTTTCGGGGTAAAGGGGAGGCTCGAGGTGTGGCGGCGGCTTATATAGCCCCGAGTGGACCTTCTTGGTGTGCGGGCCAAGAGAAGGGGCGGCGGCGCAGTCTGGTGCGGTCGCACCGGCGTACGGACTCGGAGCGAGTCCGGTGCCGAGTCGGAGGTCGGGGATGACCAGGGGGGCCACCGGTCAGTGGCAGAGGCGAGGCGGGCGCGGACAGCGAGCTGGGCCGCAAGATGGGCCGAAAGTGGAGCTAGGCTGCACGGTTGAAATGGGAAGGAGGAGGGGGGAAAACCAAGCTGGGCCGGTGAAACGGAAGGTGTACAGCGGACTTTAGCAAACAGGCCGGCGCAAAACAAGAAGGAAGAGAGGGAGGGGAAAAAGAATTTATTTTGAATTTTTGAAAACCCTTTTGAACTTCAAATAAACTCTGAATTCGAACACAAATTTGAATTCAAGCACTCAAAAATAATGCACCAGCATGCATGCAACACTCAACTCCTATATTTGTTTATTTTATTATAGAAAATTATTTAAATGCCTAGAAAATTTAAATAATTCCTTAAAATCCTTAAGCATAGACATAGTTGCTAACAAAATTTTAAAATTGAGAGAAAATTGTTTATTAATTTATTTTTCCTATTCACATCTTGAAATCGAAAATTTCAGGGTGTGACAAATCTACCCCCCTTAAAAGAATCTCATCCTCGAGATTCGGATGGATTTAGCAGGATAGAGAATACTAGGCTCCAAGCTCATGAGTGAAAGATAAGGGATTAAGATAATGAAGGACATACCAAGCTGAGTGGATACTCTCTGAGTGGTCCCTACATTCATGTGGTTCAGCTTCCCACGCATATAGTTCTGCCTTCCTTTGCTCTGAGGGGTCTGATTCCCACTCCTCATCTGCTGACTCTGCACTGGAATATTCTGAACACTTCTCTGAGGACAATGGTTGGCAAAGTGACAAACCTCTCCACACTTGAAGCATTAATTGCCAACAGGGGTGTTAGGCACACTAGATCTCACTAGGGTTCCCGCAGGGGTGTTCTAACTAGTCTGCTGATCATGGGGACGTGGAGTATGCGGAGTGGATTGCTGTAACTGCTGAATGGGGTGCTTGAACGGTTGATTGTTACAGTGTATCTGATTCTGGCCAGTATTACCACTCGGGCCTCCAAAGCGGAATGGTGCTCCTTGCTGTGGATCAAAACGTGGACGAGTGGTGTTCCCAGACTGTCCATAAGTAGTAGCCTTCCTCTAGAGATCTCCCAATTCCCTGCGCTTGTACTCCAAGCCTATGGCCCTGTCAATTAGCTCTTGGAAAGTAGGGAAGGTGTGTGACATAAGCTGGTACTGAAGCGGTCCAGCTAGCCCTTCCAAGAACAGCTCTTGCTTCTTCCTATCCTCATCAGTGTCCTCAGGAGCATAGCGTGACAACTCAGTGAATTTATCCCTGAACTCCGTCACGGACATCCCTCCTTGCTTGAGAGCAAGGAACTCCTTCTTCTTTAGCTTCATGAGACCAGCAGGAATGTGGTGGCTCCTGAAGTTAGTAGTAAACTCCTGCCAGGTGATTGCATTCTGATTGGCATGAGCGGCGACAAAAGCATCCCACCACGCCGAAGCTGATCCCTGAAGTCGCCCAGAAGCATAGAGGACTTTCTCTCTGTCATCGCATCGAGCTATAGTCAGCATCTTCTCAATGGTCTTCAACCAGTCCTCAGCTTCCAGTGGATCTGCTGCATGGGAGAACACCAGAGGCTGATGACCCATGAACATCCTGTGCCTGTTCACAGGAGCTTGCTGCTGAGCATGGGGTGGGTTGTTGCCTTGGGCCTGCAGATTGGCCACTGTATTGGTCAGGTTTTGGAGAAGTTGCGTCTGCGTTTGCAGGAACTGCTGAAAAGCCGGATCCATTTGTGGTTGACGAGGTGCACTGCTGGAGCTACTGCTTCTCCTTTGGCGGACCACTGGAGTTTGATCAACTCCGGATCTTGACCTGGTTTTCACCATCTGAGTGTTAGGATCATTACTTTAGATGTTTGCACTAAGAGTAAAACTCTGAAAGACAAGGCAGTAAAGACTTTCAATTCTAGACAGATTCTGTTAACTCCAAACAATAGGATGTAACTCTCAGTACGGGAATCCAAAAATTACGAAATTTTAACCAGAGAAGTATAATGAAATTACGGAACTATTCCAACTGGAATCACCTCAATCTAAGGTCTATAGCTTTAGCTATGAAATAAACAAGACGTCTGGGTCAGCTGAGTTTACAGATTCTGATAGCTCCAAAGTTTTGTACCTAACTCTCTGTATCCAACTCCTAAATTTCTAAAAGTTTTACAGATAACCCTTCATATAATTGCTGAACTTTTCCAATTGGATTTACTGTATTTGGAGTTCTGTAGCTCGAGATAAAAATAGTACAATACTGCTGACTCAGAAAACTCCACGAGCAGATTGGGATTTACTAGATTGTATAAGGGGTAGAGCATAAGAGACTAGGATAAGGAAGATATGGATTGTGACAAAGATAAACCCAACTAACACTTTACTAAAGAACCAATGTCATTGTAGTCATCACTCCACAATACATTGCACTCAAACAAAATTCCAACTCAAACATTAACACAAACTCAAGCATCCAAACACACCACTAGACTAAGCACACTTAAACGATCGTTTAGAAACTATCGATTACAAAGATATTAAGCTTAGAACTCCTAGATCCTAAGGAAGCTCTGCAGTGCGGGCGTCTGGGGAGTTGTAGTGTGGTCTTTTTGGTGCTGGAGAGTGATGAGCTTTTATTCCTCCGTCTTGGATCGTAAGGGGTTCCCTTCCCTCCAAAGTAGCTTCTAGCTGACGCTTCTGTACCTCTATTGCATAGATCCTCTGGTGGGCTGTAACAAGCATGTTGTTGGTGTTATCCAACGCGGTGTTGACAGTGGCCAGCAATTCACAGAGATTATCCACGGTGGGGCTGTGGCCATTAGCTGACGCGATGTAGGTCTTGGCTTCACCACTAGCTCTGTAAGGAGTATACAGACTGCGAGTGTGTACCAACTCAGAACGCTACCTGTGAGAGAGAACATAGAGTGCTCTCCTAGCAGCTTCAGCAATCCCAGCTTCCATAGTATCTCTGGGAGCAACATCATCGTGCCTGGATATCTCCATAGGTCCATAGTGCTGAACCCTCTTATAAACGATCACTGTTACCTCCCAGTGTGGCTCAAACCAAGGATGGGTCCACATCTCACACTGGTATATTGGATCATCGTCATAGCCCAAACGGTACACTGTCCTCCTTAGATTGTCAGCCATTGAAATGCCTCTCCCATCTTTCTTGTACGAGCTCACTATCCAGACTACTTCAGTTGGCTCTCTTTCTGCTTCAACTTGTTCTTCCAGTTCCTCCACTGGGTCTTGATGGTCACCCTGATCAGCTTCTTGTGCCTGCTCTTCTTCCTCTTCTTCCGAAGCTACTTCTTCTGTCTCATCATCAGACTGGTAGTGATAGTAGTCTTCTTGCAGCCTGTACTGAGGAACTGAGCTCTTTCGGGCAGTCTTCAGGCGTTGAACCATCTAGAGATAAAGAAGTTAGGTGCCAAGTGAGACCAAAATGCAAGGATGAGAAAGATATCCAAAATCAAGGTAGAGAACCAAAAGATAGCTAAGGATAAGATGAAAATCAAGGATGAGTATTAAAGAATAGTTTTATAGCAAGCATATAGAGTGTGTGGCTTCTAAAAGATTATAATCCTTAATTCCGAGCATTTTCTAACTAGGCTAACATCCTACAGTCAACATGGTTCTGGTACCACTTTGTCACACCCGAATTTAAAGGCAAATTCGAATGCTCATATTATATGTGTGCCAGGATCAAAGTTCACATATATAACGACTCAGTGAATACCAAAACACAATGCCATAACGTAAAGAGAGTATTAAACTTTATTACAGACCAAAATGTCTCATAAACGATCTAATTATTAACGAGTAGCAACGCAGCAGATAGGGTCAACACCACAGGCAGTTGACTGGTGACACGCCCACCTAGAAATCTTCAAAGTCTTCATGGAAGTATTCAAAGCGACCGTCTGAGCAGCAGTCCGAGTAGTGTAGTTGCAAGAAATAAAATCAACAAGCGTGAGCACATGTCATACTCAACAAGGGAATGTAGCTATAACAACATGCAAGGCTCTTTAGATGGATGGCTGACATGGTTAAAGCGTTAAGCAATTTTAGTTGGTCACATTTTTTTAAGCAACTGATTACTAGCAGTGTAAGTGTATACCAACCCAAAGAATAATAAATGCAACAGTAACACGATGCAATGCACAAGATTAATTCATATTCCATAGTTTACCCATGTGAGGGTCCAGGCCGCTCCATGACCGAGAGCACGGCTAATCGATTAGATTTACACTCTGCAGAGGTTATACACTTTACCCACAAGTCGTGTCCCCCATATATGCCCGGGTTAATTACTCCCTTAAACACTTCCGAGGTGAGTGGCATGGGTTTCACTACGAGGCCTTTACAAAGATTCCCTAGTATGAGCTGCTCGCTAGGTTTCATGACAGCGCAATGCATAACCCTCTCTCAAGACTGCGAAGCTACCACAGAGCAGATCAGCTTGAGGGCCGGGCTATACACCAGCTACTGGCACCCCCTAACCCTTATCAGGTAAAGCATACTACAAACTAAGGTTTCTAATTAGTTAGCCAAGACAGAGCCATTTGTCTTGTGGTTGCACCTTGTTCCTGGGTGGTCGCTCCATGTTCCGAGTAACAGGGGTAATCTTGCTTAGTGAGGGTAGAGCATAAAATAAATCAAGTTTACTTTTGTGTACAATTAAACCATCCTCAACCCGTAGTCAGCAACTAAGCATGTGCTACCCAACATAAATAAAATACCCAGGTTAACAAGGACATGGTAAACAACACTAGTCATACCTTAATCATAGGGTCCCATCAATTTAATGCAAAGCAATAAAGTAAATAGTATAATTAAAATGCAGTTGTATAGGAAAAAGGGCATGCATCAAGGACTTGCCTTCCACAAACTCAGAGGGCTGCTCAAGATCTTCGAACTCTTCAACTGCAGCGTAATCGAAGAAACGGTCGTCTTCTACGCATCACACCAACCACATACAAGCAAACAATAGAAACAAATAAGAAACATGCACCAAACAGTATTAGCAGAGCAAAACAACTGCGTAAAGCTATTCTACTCTTCGATACGATCGTTTGGACATAAAGAACGCTAAAAACGGAGCTAAACGCACAATCTATGGCTAAACCAAGCTACAGGGACCTATCTGTGAGAAAACTAAAGCTTCAGGGGCTTAACTGCTAAAAACTAGGGGCTAAAACATAAATAAACGTGTAAACCTAAGGGCTGCGGTGCAAAAACATAAAGCTGGACCTCGGGCGCAAAAACCAGAGAATCTAGGGTCTAAACCGTAAAGAAAAGGACCTAATTGAAAGGGTTTTTGTAAGGTGGAAGGACCGGCTTGCAAAAACTAAAAGAGCAGGGGGTTTTCTGCAAAACGACAGTGTCCACGCAGGGGTTGACCGGTACGTTTTGTTTTGACTGGGGCTAGATCAGATCTGAACCGTCCGTTCACGATCCGGTGGCTCAGGTGAAGAGCATGCGGCTGGCGGCGGCGTTCGCGGCGGCGATCGGCGGCGCTCGACGGCGAGTTCGCCAGCACGGAGTGAACTAGAGCTAGGGTGCTCCGTTTGCTGCAGGAACTACGCCAAAACGACGCGCGCGCACCAGGAAACTACTCAGGGGCATCGGAGCATCTACATGGGCGACGGCGACGGCGCAGAGCTAGGCATGGCGGACGGCGGCGCAAAGCCGACTCCGGCGAGCTCGTGCGGCCAACACCGGACACAAGGACGACCACACGTGGCACCGTAAGCTTCCTCACCTCCACGCGCACCTCTGGAGCTACTTCCCGTTGACAGAGGAGAGGCGGCGGCGGAGATCGACTCGGCGGCCAGCTCTAGGGTTTGGCGGCGGGCGCGGAGCTCAGCAGCTAGGGTTTCGGGGTAAAGGGGGAGGCTCGAGGTGTGGCGGCAGCTTATATAGCCCCGGGTGGACCTTCTTGGCGTGCGGGCCAAGAGAAGGGGTGGCGGCGCGGTCTGGTGCGGTCGCACCGGCGTACGGACTCGGAGGGAGTCCGGCGCCGAGTCGGAGGTCGGGGATGATCGGGGGGGCCACCGGTCAGCGGCAGAGGCGAGGCGGGACGCGGACGGCGAGCTGGGCCGCAAGATGGGCTGAAAGTGGAGCTGGTCTGCGCGGTTGAAACGGGAAGGAGGAGGGGGAAAAACCAAGCTGGGCCGGGGAAACGGAGGGTGTCCAGCGGACTTTAGCAAACAGGCCGGCGCAAAACAAGAAGGAAGAGAGGGAGGGGAAAAAGAATTTATTTTGAATTTTTGAAAACCCTTTTGAACTTCAAATAAACTCTGAATTCAAACACAAATTTGAATTCAAGCACTCAAAAATAATGCACCAGCATGCGTGCAACACTCAACTCCTATATTTGTTTATTTTATTATAGAAAATTATTTAAATGCCTAGAAAATTTAAATAATTCCTTAAAATCCTTAAGCACAGACATAGTTGCTAACAAAATTTTAAAATTGAGAGAAAATTGTTTATTAATTTATTTTTCCTATTCACATCCTGAAATCGGAAATTTCAGGGTGTGACAGCGTTGAGGTTAGGAAACACCACAGAGGTATGCCTCACCTCTCTCTCCCCCTCCCTCTCCGTCTCTGAGCAGCTACCCGGTGGGGGTGCGACCGGCTGGCCAGTGCTGCAGCCAGCCGGTGAGGCTGGGGCAGGCTGTGGCGGCCGCCTAGTGGTGATTTTTTTTATGTTTTAAAGTAATTAACAAACAAAGCACATGTGACAGGTGCTCATGTTATGCATGCTTTTAAGCTTAATCACAATTTTAAACACATGCCGTGTTACAATATTACCCTGATAGTAACATGTGTGATGGTTGATACTTGCCTTCCCCTTAAAACATCATCATTAGGTTATGCGCAACAGTGACCCATAAAAACCATCCCCTAAAAGATTATTTGGAGGATCCCATAAAACTTTTCATCCCTTAAACAATATTATGCTGCAGCAATACCCTCCATTTCCACCCCCTATACGTAGGTCCCACCTGTCAGTTATTTTTTTATTTTTTCTCCCACCTTATCCACACACCCTACCCCCACCCCAATCCCCACCATGCGCTGGCCGCCGGCCATCAGCCACCGCGGGCTCAGGGTCTCCCCGGCCGCCGCGCGGGCCACCGGTGTTGGGCGCTGGCCTCCGCCGGCTCCGGTCGCGGTGTCGACATGGCCATGGCCACGCCACCGGAGAAGAAGGCGAGCAGGTAGTGGCGACAGGTGACCTCCCAGCCTCCACACGGGCTGTTGGCGTAGAGGGCCAAGCAACCCGGTGGCCGCGCGAGCCACCGAGGTAGGGGGCCTCCCTGCTGCACTACTCCGACGGTGGTGTGGTGAGCTCGAGCGGCGGCGGTGCGGGAAGAGGCCGGCGCGTGAGCCGGCGCGGTGCTCCGACAGCCTCCTCCTTTTCTTCGCAGGCCTCCGCCGACGCGAGGGACTTGGCCGGCGCCCGGACGACCTACTCCCCTACCTCCCGCAGTGTTTGATCCGCCTGCTCCCCTTCCTCGGGGATGTCGTGCTGCTAGATCTTGCCGGACCACACCGAGCCCCTTGCCCAGGAGGGAGGAGGAGGCAGGAACCAGAGGGAGGCAGGATCCATGCAGGTGCCACCCCAGAGGAGCTTCAGGCGCAAGACGCCCAGGGCCCGGCCGCGCCCGCTCCGCACTCGTCGTCCCACTACGCTGCATCTCCTGGTCGGCCCCAAGAACGACAATGTGGAGGAGCAAAGCACCGCCGAGTTCATGTCTTCTTCCGCCTCCTCGTCATCACAGGGTTGTCGACCTCCTCTGTGCTGGCCTTCGCTGCTTGGCCTGCCTCCACCTCCCCTACTCCCTCCTCCTGGCACCACCATCTCCGCCAGCCGCGTGCATCTCCGGCCGAGCACATTGTTGTACACATGTATGAGCGCGCACTAGTGGATCTGGCGCTGCTGCACCCAACTGCGCACATCGCCGCGGCATGGCCTCAACAGGCGCCTCCTCGCCGGTCAACGACAGCTATGACCACCACTGCCACACCAATGCAACCCCGTCAACCCAAGCTGCGCTACTTTCATCCTGCTCGCCGGCACGCAGGCGTCCTCGGCAAAGCGCTGCCATCCTCGCCAGCGCTCCCTCTCCTCGCAGCGTGGTGTAAACGGGTAGGGGCAGGGGGACGAGGCGACAAAGAGTGGAGGAAAAAGAAGACGCATGATTTTGGGGGAGAGCTGGACATCATGTTGAATTAGGGGAGGGGAGGGTCAACCCAAAAAGGTACTAATAATCCTGGTCACTATTCAAATGGGTTTGGGGTTCTTGTACTCGTGGTAAACACAAGTTCTTTTTTTAGCTGTCGTTGCTGGATCGTCTTAATACCAGAAATCTCCTAAGAAGGAAGAGAAAAGTCATGCAAACCTATTCTTGTGTTCTTTGCTCCAGCAACTCCAAGGAGACTCTCTTTCACCTTTTCTTCCAGTGCACTTTCCGCCAGTGGTGTTGGCGTTTTCTGAATATTACATGGGATCTGAACCTTGATGGAGGGGACATGATTGCGGCGGCTAGACAGGCTTTTAACTCCAAGATCTTTAGGGAAGTGTTGATTATTGCCAGCTGGGCTATATGGAAGCACCATAATGAGATAATTTTTGATGGTGTGCCTCTTTCCTTGCGAAGGTGGAAATATATATTTCGAGAGGAGTTTGCAACCATACTCGTCAAAGCTTCGCCTTCTCGAAAGCAGGAGCTTCAGGATTGGTTTTGTAATTTCACATAAAGACTTTGTATTCTTTTTCTTTTGGGCCTGAGGCCTTGTAATATGTACATATCCTTTTTCATATATATAAAATATTCAGTAGGGGCCTCCTCTGCTGTTTCCCTCAAAAAAGGTGCAACCCTAAAAATAGAGGATGCTTTTCAGAACACTGCTCCATCTGGTACAGGTGGGTAGAACCCCTATATTTAAGGATTCGGGGTGGTGTAGGAGATACTGTTGTGGATAGCCTGAGAAAGACTGAGGCTGGCTGACGGTCAGACAGGTTCAGGTCAAAAGCCATGTTTAGCTAGATATGCGACCAGCACTCAACAATTGACAGGAGAGAAGAGTAGCTGCTAAACAACCTGTGACCCTTCCCCTTCCCCGCGTGAGTGAGCGGCAATGCGGCACGGGTGGCCACTCCAAGGTGGTAAGGGAAAGCACATGTTTTGTTTCACGGACTGATTAGTGGTATCTATAACAACTATATAGGTGAGACCCACTAAAAGTCATATATAGACTTCTCTTCACATGTTTCACGGACTGATTAGTGGTATCTATAACAACTATATAGGTGAGACCCACTAAAAGTCATATATAGACTTCTCTTCACATGCAAGAGGTTCACGTTAGCATCCACTAGATCTTCTCTCGACATGGAAGCTGTCCACATCACCATCCACTAGAATCATGAATTTGTGTCGTCTACCGATTTTCTGCGGCTATACACTATGTTAGTATTTGCGAGTACCATGCTACAAATTTCTAAGTAGTTCTCTGTCAATAAAATGAATGTGTTTTCATTTACATTGTTATTTGCAAAAAAATATTGCGATGCAATCATTTTAGTGTTTCTACTTTCAAATTGCATTTTCAAATTTTTTTAAAATTCCCGCAGCAACGCGCGGGGTATCACCTAGTACCAACTACAACTGGTATACCAGCACCAAGTGCGTGGCCGTTTCTAGCTAGATGTCAGTTGAAAGGAAGCATCTTCTTACGAAAGCACTATACATAGTATTTTATAATTCTGAGTGGCAGGAATGTGTCTAAATGATTGACCAATATTCCTCTTAATAAGCCTATGCCGAATCTCAAAAAGGCAAGGTTCCACTTAATAGTCTCTGCTTGGGGTACGGTGTTTGACCACTGCCAATTCAATTCGTTATTCTAAGAGTGTTTTGAGTGTTTATTTTGTCTCTCTTGGAAACATAATTTGAATATAAGGGTCATATAAACTGTCTCATATTTACTAGGAATACAATGCGAAAACAATTGTTATGCCATGTAGAATAAAAGACCGACTGGCATTTGCTAAGGTCCTGTCCAATGATGGTAGACCGTCCATCTGATGACATATTACTTCCTTATTAGGGATAATATGTTCGATATTTATTATATGTATTTTAAATTAGAAAATAGGGAAAATCTGTATTTGTTCTACTGTCATGTGATCGATTAAATCATTTTCCCCTCTGACATTATACTGATCATCTGTACGTTTTTTTTAAGAGAGAACTTAACGTAACTGCTGTTGTGTGTTTCACGCACCTTACTGATTATATATGTACAGCCAGTAAAAAAAGATAACTGAGAGCAGAACGTTGCCGCAGTTAGACTGACCGCAACGGTGTCCCCTAAAATTTGTTAGAATTTCTGTGTAAATAAGAGAAAATTTAGGAGAGGAAAAACAACTGAGAGCCTTCATTGATCAACATGGATGTTTGTATACATGTAGTGGGGGTGCGGCGTACAGACGTGGTAGCAACCGCCGCGTCCTTACACTGACGGTGATGTCGGTGATGGCAGTTGCCATCTCTAGATGGATGGATGAGATCACTTAGATCTCATGATTTGTAATACTCCCCCTTGATCGAATTCAGCTTTAATCATCCTCCATTTTATTCCTTCAAGATATCTGTTCAGAAATCTTAGAAATATATATATGTATATCAAGTAAAACTCCTCAAAACCCTAGTGGCAACAATAAGGAGAATAATCATGATACATAGATGTATCTTTGCGTCGATATTACCTCATTAAAAACTTTGGATGAGAAACTCAATAGATAAAACTCATACAAAGAAAAGAGTGTAATATGATGGTATAACAAGTCAAGTGTCATGGAGTGACACTCCCCCTGATTCTTGCAAGTCTTTGAGTTGTCTCATACCAATACCCATGACATATTTATGAAATGAAGAGTAAGGTAAAGACTTTGTGAATAAATCAGCAAGATCATCACAAGACTTTATCTGCAAGATGTTTATATCCCCATTTTTTTGAAGATCATGAGGAAAAAATAATTTAGGGGCCATATGTTTGTTAAGATTAGTCATAACATAACCAATTTCCATCTCAGCAACACAAGCAACATTATCTTCATAGATAATGGTTGGTGATTCCATTGAACCAATAGCACAAGATGTAAGTGTGTGGTGTACCATTCTGCGAAGCCATACACACTCACGTGATGCTTCAAATAATACAATTATTTCAGAATGGTTGGTGGATGTAGCTACCATTATTTGTTTGGAAGATTTCCACGAAATAGCGTTCCACCATGCATGAAAACGAATCTTGTTTGTGATTTGGCCTCGTGGGGATCAGATAAGTAGCCAGCATCAACATACCCTATCAAAGTCTGATCATCATTCCCCTTAAAAAAGAGGCCATGATCTTTTGCGCCATTGAGATATCGAAAGACATTTGGTAGGAGCAACGCCGGATCTTGCCAATAGATTTACTACAAAAGCAATATCCGGCCGGGTACTATTAGCAAGATACATAAGCGCACCAATAGCACTAAGATATGGGAAATCACTACCCAATATCTCTTCTACATCTTCCATTGGTCTAAATGGATCTTTCTCTACGTCTAGAGATCGAACCACCATGGGAGTCTTAGATGGATATGACTTATCCATATTGAGTTTTTCCAATATCCTTTGGGTATAAGCACTTTGGTGCACAAGGATTCCTGATGGTAAATGCTCAAGTTGTAGACCTAAGGAAAATTTGGTTTGACCCAAATCCTTCATCTCAAACTCTGTCTTTAAATGATGACGTGCTTCATTAATGTCTTCTTCATTGCCAATGATATTTAGATCATCAACATAGACTGAGATAATGCAAAATCCATTGGAAGATCTCTTAATGAAGACGCACGGGTTTAGTGTATCACTTCATCAGAAGAAATTGACTTAATCGGTTGTTTTAAGCCATAAAGTGACTTCTGCAACTTGACACAATACATGTTGTGAGTTTCCTTAGGATTCGGTATTTTTGGAAGCTTCATGTAGATATCAGAATCCAATGACAAATAAAGATATGCGGTCACTACGTCCATCAACTGCATAGATAGTCAATTTTGTACTGCCAATGAAATAAGGTACCGGAAGGTTATTGTACTCATGACAGGATAATATGTCTCGTTGAAATCAATGTTGGCTTTTTGTGTAAAACCCTATGCTACAAGCCTTGCTTTATATCGATGAGTTGTGAATAAAACTAGACGAAACCACAGCGATGCGCCCAGAGGTTAAAGCCTAGTTATTATTCGATAAAACGGTACTTACAAGCTTGCCGGAGGTCGATCGATGCAGCACGACGAGCTAGAAGAACGACGTTTGAAGAAACAAGAAAATAAGAAGAAGTAAAAAAGGGTGGCGAAGTCGCCGACTTGAAAAAGTAAGGGTTTTGTGTATATTGGTGTGTACAAACTTTCTTCGATCACACGGGGTCGCTATTTATGTCCTGAGGACAACTTGACTCCTAGTCGATGACGACACTGTTTACTTGAATCTAAAGAAATAAAACTACCAAAAAACTTAACGATTCTCATAGGAATCAGACTCTCTAAACTGACTTTGACCCAATGTTAACGTGATTGTTGACCCGCCTCCATCCTCTTTCCTTTGGCATATTCCCCTTTTGCCACGTCTCTATTTATTAGCCTTGAGGTCCTCCTGATGTCTCTTCGGTTGTTTTCTGCTACGTGTCAAAAAATGGTGTCAACACATGCCCCCCAATTTCAGAGTAAATTTCTTTTGCTCTAAAATTCTTATCTTCTCCCTTTCAACCTCTAAGGATTCCTTGTGATCTTCTTTGATGAAAAATCAATCCGTACGATATCTTTTGGGTGATCTCTTCTCATTAATGATATTTACTGCCCACCAACTCACATGCATCCGATTATACATCATTAATTCTCCTTGTGTCATTGCTGCCTTCGCATGATCTCCTGCCCACTACCTTGCGTTACTTTCTTATAAAAATCAACCTTAACTTGATGGATATCAACTCCTTCTTTCAGGCTACTTCATTTTCTTAGCCGATAATTTCAAAATGGCTGATATATTACTTTAGGCATGGGAGGCATCTTCCTGTAGGAACTTGCTTAAGAAGTGTCATGACTCATTAGTTTCTAGTCAATTTTCCCTTCTGCTTCCTTTGCTCCGTGATGATGCTTGGAAGCTTGCTGTCGCTTTGAGGATTGTGGAAAGGATTTTCTCTTATGTTCTTCTTCTGGAGTTCAGAGTGCATTTCCTCCTGTAGCGGCTTCCAAGTCCTTATCTTCTTTCTTAGGGAAACGTATCACTGACCTCATTATGAACCATTGAAAGTTGGGCTTTTCACAGGAAAACTGTTCCATCCTTGACTATATTCGGCATCTTCTGAGATTCCTTCCTATCCTTTTGTTTCCCTACCACCCTGTGTTTGACTATAAATAGCATCCGAAGCTATCGGCTTCCTCACAACTTCAGCCATGGCACAATAGGTAGATCTGATAGGATGTAGGCTCCTTCTTTTCGCCTGTCTTTCTTCTCCTCTTTCTTTTCTTTGCAGTTAGAAGAATTCTTGTGAAGTAGTGTAGTGACCTGTTTCTCTCGCTGGCATCTTTTGCGAAGTAAGAGGTGCAACAGTTAGAAGAACCCTTGTGAAAGCCTTGGGTTCAATAACTGTTAGGAAATAGCAAGATAGAGTGTCATCTACACATTATCAACAGAGGGACACCCTAAGGGGAGGTGAGCCATCTTGATCATCAATTCGGCGAGCTCTGGAGGGAGGCCACAGAATCTGGGAAGTATCTTAAGCCTTGCTTTCCTTTCCTTTTCGCCAATTCTTCCTCTCTGGTATTCATTGTTTCCACATCCTCATCACATTGGAGATGATAAGCCTTTTATGTAATCCGTAGTATCTCAGATGTAATCACCATGTATTGAAATATGAGAGAAAGAAATAATATATTCTTCCAATTTTTTGTTCTAAGGGCGATTGTTACATCGGCCATGATCCGAATTTTTATCGGCTGTGAAAAATACTTTATTTTTTATTATTTTTTTCTGCTAAAGGCGATAACTAAGTATCGGCTTTTAATCTTAAGAACAATTGCCAAGAAATCGGCTGACCATCTGAAATCCCAATCAGCTAAAAATCTGTAGTAATAATCAGCTAACAACCTGAAGGCGAAACTGATTAAAATATCCATAACTAAATCGGCTAGAAGCCAGAAGTAGTATTTAATTAAGCACCGACCCAAATGCTTGGATAATATCTCTTCAGATATTTCCCATTTAAGGCTCTTGAAAACTTTTCTCCTTCCAGTGTCTCCAAAATATATGCATTTCCTGGAGCACTTTGACAAATGTGAAAGGGTCTTGTCCAATTGGGTGACCATTTGCCGAATTTAGGATCTCTAGTTCCGATCGGCAGTATAAGTTTCCACACCAAATCTCCTTCAGAGAATTCTTTGATATTAACCTTCTTATCATACCACTTGGATACCCTTTTCTTATTTTCTTCAATATTGATCAAGGCCCTGAGCCGACTGCCAGCTAGATCTTCTAACTCTTCTTTCATTAATTTTGAATAATCATCGGCCGATAGCTCATCTTGTAATGACATGCGTCTGGATCCTGTTCTTACTTCCCAAGGCAAAACAGCATCATGTCCATAGACCAGCTAATAAGGAGAAACTTTAGTAGCTCCATGCCAAGCCATCCTGTAAGCCCATAATGCTTCATTAAGTATGGTGTGCCATCGCTTTGGGCTTTCATCAATCTTCCTCTTGATCAATTTGATAATACTTTTATTGGAAGCTTCAGCTTGTCCGTTGGCTTGACCATAATAAGGAGAAGAATTCAATATCTTGATTCCCATACCAGTAGCAAATTCATCGAACTCTCCTGACGTAAATTGGCTTCCTTGATCTGTTGTAATGGTTTGGGGTATTCCAAATCGATAGATGATGTGCTCTTTCACAAAATCAATCATATTACCTGACGTCACATTCTTGAGAGGAATCACTTCAACCCACTTGGTGAAGTAATTCGTAGCCACGAGTATGAACTTATGCCCTTTGTTTGACGGAGGGAAGATCTGTCCGATAAGGTGAATTGCCCATCCTCTGAACGGCCATGGTTTGATTATTGGGTTCATTGCTGATGCCGGAACTCTTTGCACACTTCCGAATTTCTGGCAATCTTGACACCCTTTGTAATATTTAAAGCAATCTTACAGTATGGTTGGCCAAAAATACCCATTGTTCTTGATCATCCAATTCATCTTAGAAGCTGATTGATGAGCTCCACATACTCCTTCATGAATCTCACCCATCAATATTTTTGCTTCTTCTTCGCTCAGGCATTTGAGTAAAACTCCATCCAGCGTTCGATAATATAGTTGATAGTCTAACAGCACATATTTGAGGGCTTTGAGTTTAATACGACGATCTACCTTTTTTGAAGGATTCGAAAGATAATCGGCTATCTCCTTTCTCCAATCATCAGTATCATACTCTATGACTAAAACTGGCCGATATCCAGAGGCGTTTTGGGCCAACTGATTAGCATCTTCGTTATGCGCTTTTGGAATATGCCATAATATTGCCGTCCTGAATTCTCTGAGCAAATCCAAACAAACCTCACGATAAATTCCTAGGACATCATCTTTGCACTCATATTCTCCAGTTAGTTGTTTAATGACTAACAAGGAATCACCAAAAATTTCAACTGCTTCATTTCTTTCTTCCCGAAGCAAAGTAAGCCCTTTCAACAAGGCTATGTACTCTACTTGATTATTGCTAGAAGTTTTCTCAATTGGCACAGAAAGCTCATATGATTGCCCTGTAGGAGAAATCAGAACACTACCAATTCCAACTCCAGCACCGCATGATGATCCATCAAAAATAGTGTCCAAGGAGCAATATCAACTTCATTTGACCCCAAATGTTGTGTGACGAAATCAGCCAGTACTTGTCCTTTGATCGCTCGTGCTGACTCATATCTGAGGTCAAATTCTGACAAATCTAAAATCCACTTTCCAATGCGTCCCTTCAATATCGGCAGAGATAACATGTATTTGATCACATCATCTTTGCATATTACTGTAAATTCAGCTGATAGAAGGTAATGTCTTAACTTTGTGTAGGAGAAATATAGACATAAGCATAGCTTCTCAACTGGTGGATATCGAGATTCTGCATCTAAAAGCCTTCTTCTTAAGAAGTAGATCACCCTTTCTCTTCCTTCAAATTCTTGGACTAAGGCTGAACCAATACCATCATCGGCAGTTGATAGGTATAATTTAAATGCTTTGCCGTGCTGAGGAGGAACCAACACAGGAGGGGATTTTAAATATTGCTTGATATCATCCAGTGCTTTCTGTTGTTCCAATCCCCATACGAACTCTTGATCTGGCTTCAACTTCAACAAAGGGGTGAAAGATCGAATTCTTTCGGACAAATTGGATATGAACCTCTTGATAAAGTTGATCTTGACAATGAGCGATTGCAATTCTTTCTTATTAGTCGGAGGAACCACCTTGTCGATTGCAGTAATTGATTTTTCTCCAACTTCAATGCCCCGCTCATTAATCATGAAGCACAGAAATTGACCAGCCAATACACCAAAAGCACACTTGTGAGGATTCATCTTCAAACCATGCTTCCTTGTACTTTCTAGTGTCTTTCGTAGATCGGCCAGATGTCCTGCATGATCTTTAGATTCCACGACTCGTCATCAATGTATATTTCCACTATCTTGCCAATAAGGTCGTGGAAAATATAATTCATTGCTCTCTGATATGTGGCACCCACGTTTTTCAAGCCAAATGTCATGACTACTCACTCGTATAAACCGACATGACCAAGGCATCTGAAAGTTGTTTTTGCAATATCTTCAATAGCCATAAATATTTGATTATAACTAGCGTTACCATCCATGAAGCTGATGATTTTATGTCCAGCAGCAGCGTTCACTAGTGCGTCAGCTATCGGCATTGGGTATCCATCCATTGGCGTTACTTTATTTAGATCTCTGAAATCAATGCATACGCGAAGTTTGCCATTCTTCTTGTAGACAGGAACTATGTTTGAAATCCATCCGGCATATCGACATTGCCAAATGAAACCAGCTTCCAGTAACTTGGTTATCTCAGCTTTTATATCTGGAAGAACTTTGTCATTGCATGGTCTCGGTCTTTGCTTAAACGGCCGATATCCCGGTTTGATTGGCAACCGATGTTCTACAATTGATCGGTCTAAACCAGGCATCTCGTAATACTCCAATGCGAAGCAATCCTTAAACTCTTGCAACAACGAAATCAGCTTTATTTTATAATCTACTTCTAGTCTGGCACTGATAAATGTCGGCCTTGGTTTGCTTTTATCATCAAGATCTATTTTTTCTAACTCATCGGCTGATGTAATCCCGTGCCCAAGTTTTCCTTCATCTTTTATGAACTGATCCATTAAACCATAATTTTGGAACTGGCCACTTGGATTGGCCCACTCTTTTGCAGTTGACTGATCTTGAGGGTTGACGACTTCTTCGCTCTTGGCCGATTCAGATGTCAAGTTTCTTGCTGGCGAGGTTGAACCTCTGGATACTTCGATCATATTGATTGGAAGAGGATGTTGATTAGTTTTTGTTGTATCAAAATCAAGCAACTCAGTTTTCTTTTTGCGGAAGGGATATGCAATCGGCCTTTTGTCTGATACCCACTCAGCAAGATTGATCTCGATATCTACCTCTGAATCAGAATCCTCAACATAAGATATCTTTTTCTGATAATTCCTCCTAGGTTCATAAGACCGAGCGCTTTCATGATTCAAATAATGCATTAACTGGCTGATGCATTCAAACTCTTGCGAAGCATATTTCTCCTTGATTGAGGGTAAGAGTCCTTGAAAAGCTAATTCTGCCAATTGCTTGTTGGTCAAAGACAGGCTATAAAATTTGTTCTTTGTCTCGTTAAACCTTTGGACGAAGTTTGACACTGATTCATCGTTCCTCCGTTTCAGACTGGTCAAATCAGTAATTTTTGAAGGACCGATTAGGCGAACCAGAGAGGGGGGGAGTGAATGGGAGCTGATAAAAATTCTTCTCGAAGGAGATGAGAACTCCAACAAGACGAACACGGCTTCCAACTCACGTCTCCGACCCAACTACCCATGTTGGCCAAGACCACGCAGCCACTGGAGTGCTACTGGTCCTAGGAACCAACACTCAACCCTCCGAGCCAGAACTCACCAAAACACACAGCGGAAACTTGCACGGCTTGCTGCCTGTGCTACACCGGTCAGACCGATGACCTGCACCGGTCAGACCGATGACCTGCACCGGTCAGACCGGTGACACCGGTCAGACCGGTGGACAGAGTCGGTCAGGCCGGTGGCTACAGCAGCCGCACAGCAAACGTTCCAGGAAGCCTCAGTGACTCCTCTAGGCCCTGGAACAAAACCACCTTCGAAACACAACCTGGAAGGAAGAAGAATCCCTCACAAAACCTAGCAAAACAACTCCAAACACGCCAAGAACGGATCAGCAGCACCACGGGACAAAACCACACGGAAAAGGCTATTCCCCGAGACAAAAACCCACCAAGGGCTAGCACCGGTCAGACCGGTCAAGAGCACCGGTCAGACGGGTCGCGCCTGGGCAGCTCGGGATGAACAACGCCCGCGAGTCAACTCCCCCAAATCCAACTCCCGATCTCCCAATTCGCTCCACGGTTTTGCACAAGACTTTGGGGATAGTAGGAACACCTCATGGGTACTCCATAGCCAAGATTTGGTCCACCAAAACTTGTCAAACCAAGAGGAATCGAAGAAATCCCACCAAGAACGCCTCTAACCCTAGAGCCACGAAAACCCCAAAATCGAGCCCCTTTGCTCACGGATTTGGAAGGGGAATCAAAGGGAAAAGAACCACGAAGGGTTCATGCATACATCCCCCACCAAATCCCAAAGAGAAAGGCCTCGAAATCGCTCCAAGAAAATCGCCAAGAAAGGGCTCCGAAAATCACCAAAAAGGAGAAACGGGAAAGACACATCCAAGCCTTGAGGAACCACGCCGAATCATCTATACATACCAAAGAGGTTCATACAAGGTCTAGCTTGCCCCTCGATCATCCTTCCCTCTCACAAGATCTCACCATGAAGCTCTCAAGCTAGTCCTACGAAAATCCTAGGAAAATAGGAAGGAAAAATAGGAAAACCAAATGAGCTAGGGTTCCCAGAGATAGCTGCCATCCTCTCACCCCTTGGGTTATATGGAGGCAACCGAAAGACTAAAATACCCTTACTAGCTAACTAGGGATACATGCCCCTCAAGGGCGAATTCGGAAATCTTTGTCTTCGCTCCATCGGACGGATGCCCAGCGACCGCAAACTTGCTTAGCCTCGACGCAAGCCTTGCGATCCCGACGCGTGTCCTCTGCTTCGAAGATTCCGGACTGCGTCGTCGCACACCGGTCAGACCGGTGCTCCTCACCGGTGAGACCGGTACCCACCGGTCAGACCGGTCTAGAGCTGCTGCACCTCCGTCTTTGGTTCTTCGGTCTTGGCTTTTTGGATCAACCAAGGAACCCAGTGGTTTTCTGGTGAACCACCGGAAACCCCGCGAACTCGGTGTAGCCTCCGCCAATCACCACTCATGACTCGGCTCCCACGTAGTCCCGGCTCGACCTTGGTTTTGAGGCTCAACCAAGAAACCGTCCATGACTTCATCTTGCCGTTCTTGCCACCATGCGGCCCGCACCTGACCGCGCTGGCCACCGGGTCCCTCGAACCAAGCCTACTTGTCTTCTCCACACCTGGAGGCCTCCCCGGCAACGACCTTTCGCGCTTGTTCTTCAACTGCACCTGCACCAGTCAAGCCGCAACCTGCACCTGCAATACTTAGCCAAGAATCAGTCCACACCACGTTGTCAATCACTCATCACACCAGGAAGCGACCATCCACCGGTCCTCGAACCACACCTGGCTCTCAATCTCCTCCTTGATGAGTGCATTGACAACACACACGTTTTGGTAACCAAGAGAAAAGGAAAAGAAACGACTAAAAGAAACTCCAACAAGCGATCGAAAGCCAAAGAAAGGCAAAGAGCAAGATCACTTGAAGAAGACAAGTCTCGGACCCCTTAGGCAAGGGCAACGACTCGACACATCCGAGACAAAACATGCTCAAGCAAAGAGCACAAACCATCAAACCAAAGCTCGAAAACCACAAAGAGCTCCCCCTGCACACATGCAAGCTCCCCCTGAACCAATGCAACTCCCCCTGGACAAATGCATGCGAACCACTTCACGAAATAGAGCAGCTGCAACAGCTCAGCTCTGACCGGTCAGACCGGTCGAAACCACCGGTCAGACCGGTGCTCAACATGTGAACAGGACCAGCACTCTGACCGGTCAGACCGGTGACCTCAACCGGTCAGACCGGTGCACAACAGAGCCCAAAAATGGCTCGAAACCACCTGAAAACCTGCCAAATGCATTCAGTAGGCCAAAACATGCTCAAACTTCTCCCCCTTGTTGACAATGCATGGATCAAGCCAAAAATGCAAAAAATGCAACCTAGAGCTTCTCAAATAGACAAAATTCAACATAGGATGCTACACATGTCCAAATGAGCAAGTTAGATACTCTATAGCTTCGTAATGACATAAACTTCATGATCACCAAGTTTCACAACCATTGGGCGAAGCTAAGATAGAATTGAGCAATTTTGCGAAAAATCACCCTCTCATGAGCAAAGTCCTAAACATGAGCAAAACATGTCAAAATGGCAAAGCCACACAAACTTCATGCTAGGACAACCATTCTAAGCATAAGACCATCATAA
Source organism: Cenchrus fungigraminus (assembly GCA_036936925.1). Lineage (NCBI taxonomy): Eukaryota > Viridiplantae > Streptophyta > Magnoliopsida > Poales > Poaceae > Cenchrus > Cenchrus fungigraminus. The sequence continues at coordinate 5,657,150 of CM072775.1, read as the reverse complement.
ACACCCACAAGCACCTCATGTCATGTCAAAGCCACCGAGCCATGTGCCTACTTCTATATATGAGACTTCTCATTGGTAGGCATCATGCAACGATTTAGCACCCAAAGCAAATTAAAATTAGCACATATGACATGGGAGCACATTTTTCAAGCAATTTACATTTCATTTTTCAGATTTATAATTGGTACATGAAATGTCTTTGCGACAAAAAGGAACTTATGCCCCTCCACAAGATGAAGCATGGGGGCTAAACATTCATGATGGCAAATGAGCCTTTGGCCCCATATGATCAAAATAAGCTATCCAACCACAAATTAAGCATAGCCAAGCCACAAAAACATGTCAAGATCATGTAAAGACATTTACTCACAAGAGAGCATACATATGAAATTTTCAAAAACATAGCCATCAACCATGGATACAAACCAAGATTATCAAGAGCTAAGCCAAACTAACCATAGCTTACCAAATTAGCTCACAAAGACATATATATCATTCCATGGTGAACAATGTATATAGGAGAAGCCTTTCCTAAACAATGCATATGATACAAAATGCATGCAACCTAAGATACAAAGATGCCTATACATCATGTTACATATGCCATGCCAAATGCAAGAAATGCACAAAGGAAAGCTATACATATGCTACAAAGGAGCTCCCACACGCCAACTCAAGAAATCAAACAAACACCAAGCTCCCCCCGCAAACGAGTGAAAGTTGCTTGATCTAGGGGTTTGGTGAAAATATCGGCTAGTTGTTCATGTGTGGGTACATGGATCAAAGCTATCTTCCCTTTCTCTACGTTGTCTCTCAGAAAATGATACCTCACTTCTATGTGCTTGGTTTTGGAATGGAGCACTGGGTTCTTTGCAACGCTTATGGCACTGGTGCTATCACATTGAAGTGGGACATGGGTATACTGCTCACCAAAGTCACTCATGGTGTATGTGATCCAAAGGAGCTGAGAGCAACAACTAGCTGCGGCCACATACTCTGCCTCGGTAGTGGATTGAGCAACACTCGACTGTTTGCGGGAAGACCAAGACACCAAAGAAGAACCCAAGAACTGGCAAGTCCCAGAAGTGGACTTCCTGTCCAACCGACACCCGGCAAAGTCCGCGTCTGAAAATCCATGAAGCGCCAAAGAAGAAGACGCAGAGTACCAAAGGCCGAAGTCGGGAGTGTGTCGCAAATACCTAAAAATGCGCTTGACTGCTTGCCGATGCGAAGTCCTCGGAGACGCTTGAAAACGAGCGCACAGACACACCGAGAATTGGATGTCCGGCCTCGTCGCCGTCAAGTAGAGGAGTGACCCGATCATGCTCCGGTACTCCTTCTGGTCCACGTGTTCACCTTCCTCGTCCGCATCAAGAGCTGTAGTCGTACTCATAGGCGTTGCCATGGCCTTGGAGTCCTCCATCTTGAACTTCCTCACAATGTCCTTGGTGTACTTAGCTTGGTGCACAAATGTTCCTTCCTTTGATTGCTTGATTTGTAGCCCAAGGAAGAACTGCAACTCGCCCATCATGCTCATCTCAAATTCCCTGCTCATGTCTTCTGCAAACCTTGCAACAAGAGAGTTAGACGAGCCACCAAAGACAATATCATCCACGTATACCTGCACAATCAGGATATCTCTGCCCTGCCTGAGGAGAAACAAGGTCTGGTCGACCTTCCCCATCTCAAACCCTCTCTCAAACAGGAACCCCCTCAACCTACCATACCAAGCTCTAGGCGCCTGCTTCAACCCATACAACGCCTTCCTCAACTTGTACACCCGGTGGGGGTACTTCTCACTCTCAAACCCCGGTGGTTGCCTCACGTACACCTCTTCCTCCAACACACCGTTTAGGAAAGCACTCTTCACGTCCATCTGGTACAACTTGAATCCTTTAGCCACGGAAAAGGCTAGAAGGATCCTGATCGCCTCCAAACGAGCTACAGGAGCAAAAGTCTCCTCGTAGTCGATCCCCTCTTTCTGACTGTACCCCTGAGCAACAAGTCTCGACTTGTTCCTCACCACTTCTCCTTTCTCTCCCTCTTTATTTTTCCACACCCATTTTGTCCCAATCGGCTTACACCCTGGGGGAGGGTCAACCAACACCCAAACTTGATTCCTCTCAAAATTCTCCAACTCCTCATGCATCGAGTTAACCCAATTATGATCAGATAACGTGTGTCCAATGTCTTTGGGCTCAAAGGTGGCAACAAAAGCAGCATGAGCGAAATGAGAATTGTTCCGAACCCTCGACCGTGTAGTACGTTCATTCATGTCGCCGATGATTCTCGAAGCTGGGTGATCCACTTGCACTCGCCGGGGAGGTTCTCGCCTTGATGCTACCTCCCCCTCAACAGCAGCTTCGCCTTGATCTGGGTTTGTCGTTGTAGGTGTGGGAGAGGGTCCATTCTCGATCGTCGTCGACATAGTAGGTACATGTTCAGCCGCGGGCATCACACCGCCATCTTCATCATCTCCATGTTCATGCTCCTCCTCCTGAAAGATCTCCTCGCCAAGTTCGTCGTCACCTGCACACTCAAAAACAAGCTGACTACGTGGCTGTGTCTCGTCGAAGGTTACCTCGCAAGTCTCCACGATTTGGTTAGTTTCAAGATTGAGCACACGAAATGCTCTAGAATGAGATGCATAACCAAAGAAAATGCCATCGACAGACCTAGCCTCGAACTTGTCCAACTTCTTCCCTTTCTTCAGAATGAAGCATTTACAACCAAAGACATGGAAGTGACTCACCTTGGGTGTGCGACCGTGCATCAACCCGTAACAGGTTTTCTTCTTATGAACCCTGAGGTAGATCCTGTTTGACACATGGCACGCGGTATTGACCGCCTCCGCCCAGAACCTTCTTGGAGCCTATGCTCGTCGAGCATCGTCCGAGCCATCTCGCACAAGGTCCTATTTTTCCTTTCCACAATGCCATTCTGGGGAGGCGTATACGGACTCAAAAACTGATGTTCAAGACCCAAGTCATGGCAAAAGGTTTCGAAGCGAGAGTTTTTGAATTCCAAGCCATTGTCACTGCGGATCGCTCGTATGGCATCTCCGTGCCTCTCATTTCTTAACCTCAAGACCAGATCTCGAACAAAACCAAACGTCTCCCCTTTCTCCTCAAGAAAGAACACCCACGCATACCGAGAGTAGTCGTCCACCACAACAAGGACATACCACTTCCCACCCGCAGATCGCACACGAGCTGGGCCAACAAGGTCCATATGGAGTAGCTCGCATGGATGCTCAGTCATCACATCGGTGAGAGGCGGGTGAGAAGAGGCTACCATCTTGGCATGCCTACACGGCGCACAAACCAACTCTTTCTCAAACCTCAACCGTGGCAATCCTCGGACCAAATTGAGTCTACTCAAGCGAGACAAAAGGTCAAAGCTCAAGTGACCCAACTTCCTATGCCACTTCCACAACTCACTCGAAGAACCAGCCAAAAAGCAACGCTCCACACCAGAAGACTGAGAGAAATCAGCTCGGAACACTTGACCTTCGGGAACGACCATGCAAACAAGATCCCCCCGAGAATCTAAAATCCGAGAACCACCAGGCCGAAACAACACCTCAAAACCCTCATCCAACAACTGGGACACAGAAAGCAAATTGTATCCAAGCGATTGAACAAGAGCAACATGCCTGAGAGTGATCTTGTCACTTACCTTAATCTCACCTTCTGACAGCACACGCCCTCGCCCATTGTCCCCAAAAGTGATGTACTTCTTTGTCACCAACGGGACGAGACTTGAGAACCACCCCTTGTCTCCGGTCATATGCCTCGAGCAACCGGAGTCAATCAACCAAATGTTCTTCAAGTCTCCCACCTGAAATTCAAAAGCGAGCACGTGAGTGAACAAACGACTCAGCACTGGGGTTAGTACCAAAAGAGTAAAACCAGTGCTGAGCCATTTGCTCCAAAGTGGGGTTAGCACAAACCAAATCATCACGCCTATCAAAGCTACCACCACGAACACTACTACGGTAACCACCACGAGGGAACCAACCCTCTCTAGTTGGAGGAGGACGAAAGCCACGAAAGGGAAACCGTGGATCGTTCCTCCTCTCCATCTCAAAGCTACGACTCCTCCCACCCCCGTATTGAGCACGAGGTGGAGAACGCCTAGCAAACTGACCACCTGCAAACTTTCCAGACCAACCACCAGAACCACGACCTCCAGAACCAAACCGAGCATCCTCACGAGCACGAAACCCGACTCGCTGTCTGCCCAGACCTGCACCGGTCTGACCGGTGTAGTACACCGGTCTGACCGGTGTAGCTCGGCCAGCAGCAGCACCTGCAGCCTTCCGGTCTCCCCAAGCCGGAACCGTCCTCACAATCGCCTTGGCCCTGGGCATCTGCATACGAGGCTCAGGTACACCATTAGAGGGGTGGTACCTGTCCTTGTTAGCCCACTCTCTAGCCATTCTCTCCTCACGCTTCCTCTTGAAGCAAAACTCATCCTTGTGACCATCTCTCCCACAATACCCTCAATGGAACTTTATGGGTTGTGGCTTAGGCTTAGGCTTGGGTTGGGGCTGCCCACTCGGCTTCTCACCCTTCTTCTCTCCTTCCTCACCTCCCTTTGGGCTCACAAACTTCACTGGTTTCTGAAAATCATTTGTTGGGTGAGGGAATATGGGTGGATCTGGAGTAGTGTCAAGTTTGTTTCTGAGATGGTTAGGCTTGGGCTCAAACTTGTTCTTGTGTCTGTTTGGTGGTGGGATAGGAATCTCTCCAACTCTCTCAACTCCCTCACCACTATTCTCTCCAAGCTTGTCAGCCCCAAGTGCCTGACCATCATAGCGTTTGAAAGCCGCTATCATGATACCAAGCTGAGGCTCCTGACCCGACAGCCAGCTCATACATTTTCTCAGCTCATCATTCTCATCCTGCAAGCGATCAACATAATGTGCAAGCTCCAAATTCTTAACCGCATGCAATTCACAAGTAGAGCAAGAAGTGGGAATAGGCTCTTTCAACTTAGCCTCAAGCGAAACAGTGTAAGCATGCATCTCATCAATCTTTCCATGCAAAACAGGGTAAGAAGTGCAAGCACCTAGCAAAGCAGGTCTAGACTTAAGCTCAGCCACTTCAACCCTAAGCATATTTAGTTCATCACAAGTAGAAGCATGCTTATCCTTAAGAGCAGTGAGATCAGCTAGGTACACAGAGCAATCACAGCAATCAATCTCATCAGAAACCACAGGAGAAGCCTTAAGCGAAACAATCTCAAGCTTAGCATCTAGGTTCTGGGTTTCTAGCTCAGCCACACGGTTCCTAGCATCTTCTAGTGAGGCCCTAAGCTCTTTCCTCATCTTCTTGGCCTCTCTAAGCATGTGATCGCGGTTATCAAGCAAGTCAACCAACTCATCATTCTCCTTGCGCAAAGAAGAGAGCTCATCACATACCTCATCCTCGGAGTCAGAGTCCGAGTCACTCTGGTGGCTCTTCTTGCTGCCGGAGCTACAAGCCATGCCGCAGAAGCCATCTCCCGTGAAGCAGCTCAACCCGCTCAAGTTCCTGGATGACTTCTTGTTCTTGCGCCGATCACCTACATCTTCACTGCTACTCGAGCTCGAGGAAGAGTAGGCGGAGCTGGAGTCGATGTCGCTCGCTCCGACCATCACTCGGGCCTTCCTGTCGCGGCCATCCTTCTTCCTCGACCGTCGCTCATCCTTGTGCTTGTTCTTGTGCTTGTGATCGCGCCTCGATCGGTACTTGCCATCCTTGCTCGATCGGTGCCTGTAGCCGTCCTTGTAGCCGTCCTAGTTCTCCGTCTTCTCCGGGCAGTCGGCGACGAAGTGTCCTGGCTTGCCGCACTGAAAGCACGTCCGTGCTGTCCTCCTCGTGTTCACCCGGTTCTCGTGCAGCCTCTCGAACCGCCTGGTCAGCAACGCCAGCTCGTCCTCTCCAAGCACGTCGAACTCCTCGTCTGGCAAAGACATCAAAGAAGACAGAGAGTACATCCTGGAGGATGCGTTAGCGTTAGACTTAGCTCCTTTGCCACTAACGAGAGCGAGACTATGAGAATCAGTCAGGCTCTCGATCTTGGCTGTCATACCACGGTCCAACTCAGCCGACTTGAGCTTCGAGAACAGCTCTTCACCGTCAAGGTGTCATACTTCTCGGACTCAACAATAGCCTCAAACTTCCCGTCCCATACGGTACGATCCAACGAGTGCAAGAGCTTCACGGCTCTATCATGATCATTGTATGGGAGGACGTCCACATTGGCTCTCATGTTGTTCACAACGACCGTAAATCGCTGGAAAAGGGCATCGACGGACTCGCCGGGGAGATGAGTGAAGTTCTCGTACTCTCTCCGGTAAGTCGCGTACATCCGAGCCTGAACCTGAGCATTCCCAGCATGAGCATCCTTCAACTGCTCCCAAATCCTACAAGCTAAGTCCTCTGTCTGAACCCGATCGAATTCAGGCTGACACAGAGCACGAAACAAGTAGTTGACAGCCTTGTTGTTGGCTTCGAACATATCCCTCGATCCTGGAGCAAGGAAGTTCATCGGATGAACATAAGCTGTGTTCACCGTGACATCCCAAAGGATCTGACCCTTTCCGTGGAGGAACGCCGCCATCCACCTTTGCCACATCTGGTAGTTCTTCCCATCGAAGTGCGGAGGACCCGAACCCCGTTCCTGGTACGCCATCTTTGAATCTTAGACTGGTAAGAGTCAATAAAGACCCGAACCGGCTCTGATACCAATTGAAGGACCGATTAGGCGAACCAGAGAGGGGGGGAGTGAATGGGAGCCGAAAAAAATTCTTCTCGAAGGAGATGAGAACTCCAACAAGACGAACACGGCTTCCAACTCACGTCTCCGACCCAACTACCCAAGTTGGCCAAGACCACGCAGCCACTGGAGTGCTACTGGTCCTAGGATCCAACACTCAACCCTCCGAGCCAGAACTCACCAAAACACACAGTGGAAACTTGCGCGGCTTGCTGCCTGTGCTACACCGGTTAGACCGATGACCTGCGCCGGTCAGACCGGTGACACCGGTCAGACCGGTGGACAGAGTCGGTCAGGCCGGTGGCTACAGCAACCGCACAGCAAACGTTCCAGGAAGCCTCAGTGACTCCTCTAGGCCCTGGAACAAAACCACCTTCGAAACACAACCTGGAAGGAAGAAGAATCCCTCACAAAACCTAGCAAAACAACTCCAAACACGCCAAGAACTGATCAGCAGGACCACGGGACAAAATCACACTGACAAGGCTATTCCCCGAGACAAAAACCCACCAAGGGCTAGCACCGGTTAGACCGGTCAAGAGCACCGGTCAGACCGGTCGCGCCTGGGCAGCTCGGGATGAACAGCGCCCGCGAGTCAACTCCCCCAAATCCAACTCCCGATCTCCCGATTCGCTCCACGGTTTTGCACAAGACTTTGGGGATAGTAGGAACACCTCATGGGTACTCCATAGCCAAGATTTGGTCCACCAAAACTTGTCAAATCAAGAGGAATCGAAGAAATCCCACCAAGAACGCCTCTAACCCTAGAGCCACGAAAACCCCAAAATCGAGCCCCTTTGCTCACGGATTTGGAAGGGGAATCAAAGGGAAAAGAACCACGAAGGGTTCATGCATACATCCCCCACCAAATCCCAAAGAGAAAGGCCTCGAAATCGCTCCATGAAAATCGCCAAGAAAGGGCTCCGAAAATCACCAAAAAGGAGAAACGGGAAAGACACATCCAAGTATTGAGGAACCACGCCGAATCATCTATACATACCAAAGAGGTTCATACAAGGTCTAGCTTGCCGCCCGATCATCCTTCCCTCTCACAAGATCTCACCATGAAGCTCTCAAGCTAGTCCTACGAAAATCCTAGGAAAATAGGAAGGAAAAATAGGAAAACCAAATGAGCTAGGGTTCCCAGAGATAGCTGCCATCCTCTCACCCCTTGGGTTATATGGAGGCAACCGAAAGACTAAAATACCCTTACTAGCTAACTAGGGATACATGCCCCTCAAGGGCGAATTCAGAAATCTTTGTCTTCGCTCCATCGAACGGATGCCCAGCGACCGCAAACTTGCTTAGCCTCGACGCAAGCCTTGCGATCCTGACGCGTGTCCTCTGCTTCGAAGATTCCGGACTGCGTCGTCGCACACCGGTCAGACCGGTGCTCCTCACCGGTCAGACCGGTCAGACCCACCGGTCAGACCGGTCTGGAGCTGCTGCACCTCCGTCTTCGGTTCTTCGGTCTTGGCTTTGTGGATCAACCAAGGAACCCAGTGGTTTTCCGGTGAACCACCGGAAACCCCGCGAACTCGGTGTAGCCTCCGCCAATCACCACTCATGACTCGGCTCCCACGTAGTCCTGGCTCGACCTTGGTTTTGAGGCTCAACCAAGAAACCGTCCATGACTTCATCTTGTCGTTCTTGCCACCATGCGGCCCGCACTTGACCCCGCTGGCCACCGGGTCCCTCGAACCAAGCCTACTTGTCTTCTCCACACCTGGAGGCCTCCCCGGCAACGACCTTTCGCGCTTGTTCTTCACCTGCACCTGCACCAGTCAAGCCGCAACCTGCACCTGCAATACTTAGCCAAGAATCAGTCCACGCCACGTTGTCAATCACTCATCACACCAGGAAGCGACCATCCACCGGTCCTCGAACCACACCTGGCTCTCAATTTTCATCTCATGTATTCTAGAGAAGAAATATCCATGAAATTTTCTTTCAAGATCCTCCCAACTCTGAATGGAATCGGCTGGTAACGATATAAACCAAGCATAGGCTGGCCCTGACAGAGAAGATGGAAACAAGTGCACTCTCAAGAACTCATTTGATCCTGCATCTCCACATTGAATAATAAATCGGCTGATATGATCGATGGTGGAGGTGTCATCTTGTCTAGTAAACTTGGTGAAATCAGGGACTTTATATCTCTGAGGGAATGGAATTTGATCGAAATAAACTAGGTATGGTGTCTGTTGACGGTTGATTGTCGTTCCAAACTTCGATCCGCAAGCGTACGAACCGTGGGACCCTTCTTCCCTTGAGTGTAAACCCAAGGTTCTTGTCAACCCAAGGAGCAAGGGGATTGCTAGCGTTCGATCTAAATCTAATATAGTTGATTACGACAACCTTTAACTAGAGATTGATCTAAGAGCAAACTAATCTTAAAACAAGAGTTGTGTGAGGTGAACTAGATGTAGAGGACACTTGCCCATAGGGTCTAGGATACATGAACATGCAACTGCCAGGAAAGATAAAAAACAATCTAATCCATTGAAGGTGTGACCACAGCTTCACCCTTTTCCTTCACTTGCACTGTCACTACGCGAAGGCAATCAAGGCAAAACAACGAACGATGATGGTGTGTTGAAGGGATCAATGGGAGTAGTGGGATCTATACACCTGAAAAGCACGGTAGCTAGCCTTAAACATGAAAGCATCATCAACACAAAACCAATAGATTGAAACCATAAACGAGTCGGCGATTACATGACATGATCCGTTACAACCCCATGGACAAATCAGAAGATTACCCCATCAAGACGCTAAGCATGGCGTCGTTGATCATGGTAGATGCTTCCGGCGATGCGTCCTTCAACTCCGGGGGCGCCGTGGCAGTGCCTCGACGTCCTCCTTCGCTTGTGGCCGCCTCCTTGGACTAGATGAATATTTCTCCCGACTGCTCTCTCCTCGAATCTCTTCCGATCCAAGCTATCTTGATGAATGGATCCTCTTGGGGGTATTTATCTCTGTTTTTGACGAATGACGGCGCCGGCCAATACTTAGGGTTGAAGGATCATCACGCACAAGAAACTGGGGGCCGAACTGACACTAAAACAGGCCAGGCCGGCTGGCCTGGGCCCTTCCCGGCCCGGTTCAGTCGCCCCTTCCTCCGAGTGGCCCGTCTTGACATTTTGGACTTTGACCCCAATATTTGTGTCTTTCTGGCGTCATCAACCCTGTGATAAATCTAGGGGGTCTTCTTGTATGAAATCCGATCTTTATGTCTTGGTCCTCGGAGATGTTTTGTCGTAGTACCTTGGTCCTTGCCACCTTTGGGAGTGAGTTTGCCTTGCACTTGAACATGAACAGGACTCCTCATTTACTCCTTTGAACTCGATGTGACTCTGTCCCTTTAGTCCATGTTTTCCTACAAAAACATCACACTTCCAAATGCACATACAAAGTTGAACTTGTTATATCATTAGTGTGCCTAGTGGTGGGTTAGTACCATGATGAAGTTCAAACCAAAGTGTAATGAACATGTTTGGAGCACCAAAATTCACCGTCAACATCTCCCCCATGCTTAGATCTTGCTTCTCCTCGAGCAAGTTTCATGCAAAAGAACACTTGTCCATGGAGTTAAAATTTGTGTCATAAGTTCCTTCCTTACAAGTTCGTCAACCTTTCATCTTTGATATAAGAAACATGAAAACAATAAACACTATATGGATCATGGGCGTTTACGAAATTACCCAATCAAGTCTTACCCCACAACATATACCTTTTTCCCGGAGGTTCTTTATCCAACCATACTTACTTTCTTACTTCCGCCAGAGGGTTTTGAGCTTTTTCAAAAGTAAAATTGCTACAACAAGTATTAGACAAAATCCTCCTCCAAGCTCTCACATGTCGCTCATTTAAAGTGGCTATCCTAAACAATTCATGAACTCTCATCTCCCACAAGTCTCTCATTCAAATATATAATGGAGCTATAGGTATGGCTAGTGAATCTAACACAAATATTATCAAGCTAGGAAAGTTCTATATAGTTGTTCACCTTCCGAGCCAATGACCATGAGAAAGAAACCATAATGTGAGGGTATCAAGGATAAGAAGATTTAGAATGGTGGACATGTGCAAAAGGGAAAAAATATGACTCCAAGGCCCTAATGATGTCCTTGTTGTCGGATTGCACATGGTTGCAATATCGAATATTTGTTCTCAACAACATCGCATCCTTCCTTTGCACTTCTCTTGATCTTCACTTGACTTGTTATCCCTTCTTATACCTTTCTTGTTTTGCCTTTGAATTCCTCTTTTTCCTCTTTCTTCTTTATTCCTTTTTCTTCTCTTTTCTCTCTTTTTTTTCTCTTTTTTTCTTGTTTTTTCTTCTATTTATACCCATTTTTTTCTCTTTGCTCTCTTCTCCAAAACTTTACGCTCACCTCCTTGGCGTGGAAATACAATCTGAAATTTAGCCAAAATCCTTGCTAGAGACGGAACGAATCTTCGGGTATAGGTTGTGTTCAAGGAATAAGATGAATAAAAAGATATTATGGGTTGGGTATGGAATCCGGTGATACATGGAACTTTCGATGTGAAAGTCCTATTACCGAATATATGACGAGGCTAGCAATAAAAGATATGAAGCAAGGACATGATCATTGCTCGAAATTAGCACTTCCAAGGGATAAAAGCCCTAACCCAATTCATCATGCTAACAACACTTATAGTGGAACGAATATATAAGGGAAAATTAGTTCTGTAGCATCCAAAGATCATCATATCCGGAAAATACCACCGAATGTTTGTTGCTCCATAAAATAGCATCGAAAGGAAGAACGTTACCCTAATCTACCATTCTGTCGGGTTTGCCATTAACACCGTCCGTTCTGTCTATCTAACCACCTGCTTGATGACTTCCTCCACCTCCAAATGGCCATGGTAGCTTCCGCCCGGCTCTGGATAGATGAGATGCTTAACGCTTCCGTACGGCAACCCACGAGGCTGGGATCCCAAGTCGCACTTCTGCTTCCAGGTCGCGCTCGTCGTTCGCGGCCACCATGCGCACCGGGGCTGGCAAGGCAAGGCCCAGCTCTCACGACACTTATTGTTCTCTCTCTGGCGGCCATCGGTGTGAGTACCTGCAGCTGTGGAAGTCAAGACTCGACACTGGAGAGAATAGGGAGAGCATGTGCGGAGGTTGTTAGGTAGAGCACGAGTGCGAGGTGCGGCATTTCATCGAACACCTTGGTGGCGCTGTGGTAGATGTATTATTTCTGCTCTGGTTGCTAGATTTGAGGAAGCATGTGTTGGTGCAGAGACATAGAGAGAAGACGAGCACGGATGCAGACTTGCAAAGAACTGGAACTGGAGCTTGGTGATGGTCTGATACTCAGATGGATTGCTGCTACTTCATATTTTGGTCAATGACTGACAGCTGCAGAAGCAAGTCATCAGTGGCTTGAACGCCCACACCAAGCTTGCTGGCTCCCTCTCGTAGCATGCGCCCATCCCATCCCCACGGTCCCTCGAGCCTCGAGTCAGGTCGCCGTAGCGTCACCGACTCACCGGCGTACTGCAGTACTATCGACTACTGCTCCTTGACCTTAAGCAAGCAGTCGCTGCTTCCACGGTGTAGGGTGCAGCCTGAAGGCAGGAAGAGGAGGCGCAGACGCTAGCCTCACCCCCTTGCCTGTAGCCCAGCATGACCTGCATCTTGGCCGGGGCCGAGAAGCGCGGCGAACGTGGCCTGCACCCGGCAGCAAAGCTGCCATGGCCGATCAAGAACTGTTGGACAGACGGACGGACGGCGTGAACAGCAAACATCATAGAGTGGTAGTTTAGGGTAACAGTTCATCATTTCGATGCTATTTTACGTACCGGTGAACTTTCAATGGTATTTTCCAGATATGGTGACTTTTTGATGCTATAGAACCAATTTTCCCAATATATAAAGGCTTTGTATAGGATAAGCTTGTCTCTCTACTTGGAAGAAAAAGATGCTAACCTTTATTGCAAGGGGTTTTTTATGTAATTTTCAGAAATAAAAACCTCCAACTTTGTAATAATTGTAGCATAGCTAAACAAGGTTCTAGCTCAAAGTAAAGTATGGATGCTCTCATGGGCAAGAACCCACTAAGCACCACAGAAACTTTCGTGCTCATTGCTCATGATCGAATGTAAAGATAAAAGATAGATAAACGAGTAAGCAAGAAAAATAAAACACACGAGACAAATTCAAGACTCTTTTTTTCTTTATTGACTCAACACTAACATTAACACACCATCGAGCTAAAAATTGAAAAACATCAAACCAAACCAACCAAACTACTAGGGAAAAAAGATTTTTTTTGGAACTAGCGCTAGTTCCTCCCCCACGCTTAGACCATACGACGTCCTCGTCGTAATTTTTACAAAAACAACAAAGGGGAAGAACAACTGCTAAACTTAGTGGAACTTTCCACAAGACATGCTAAAAAGAAATAAAAACTAAAATATATACATGTGACATACCTTGTTTTTCGTCCTAGGCTCGACGTTCGGGTTCATCCTCCATTGTGAAAACGTCAACGCAGTGTAGGGGCACGACGTCAGGTTCAATGTAGACCTTTAGCCGCTGACCATTCACCACGTATTGGTCACCTCTTGCATCCATGATAGTAACCGCTCCATTGGAGAACACCGAATGTACCACATAAGGTCCATCCCATTTGCGTTGTAACTTCCCTTTTCCAAAAGTTTTAAACCTTGAATTGTAGAGAAGGACCTTATCTCCTTCCTTGAACTCTTTTGCTTTAAGTCTTTTATCATACCACCTTTTGATCCTCTCTTTATAAATGCTTGCACTTTCATAAGCCTTCAACCTCATCTCTTCTAGCTCGCTAATTTGGATTCTTCTTTTCATCCTTGCAGCATCTAAGTCGAGGCTCATCTTCTTTATTGCCCAATATGCCTTGTGCTCTAGGTCAACGGGAAGATGACAAGCCTTGCCATATATAAATTGGTATGGAGTCATACCTATCGGTGTCTTGAACGCCGTCCGATATGCCCACACTGCTCCATCCAATTTCTTTGACCAATCCTTGCCTCCCTTCTCAATAGTCTTATTGAGGATACTCTTTAGTTGCCTATTTGATGTTTCTGCTTGTCCATTGGTTTGTGGATGATAGGCCGTAGCCACTCTATGATCGATTCCTAATTTGGACAACCACTTTCGAAAGCTATTCCCGGTGAAATGAGTCGCTCCGTCGCTTATCAAGATTCTCAGAACACCGTAGCAAGGAAAAATGATATTCTTAACCATTGAGATGGACTCCTCCGTTGATGCCTTACGACATGGTATAGCCTCCACCCACTTGGACACATAATCAACCATGACGAGTATATGCTCATATCCATGTGAGTTTGTAAATGGTCCCATGAAGTTGATACCCCAAACATCAAATAAATCGATTTGCGAATTATAATTCAAGGGCATAGCATTCCTTTGAGAGATGTTACCGGTTCTTTGGCATTCGGGGCAAGAGGCAACATACCTTTTAGCATCTTCATGCATTTCCGGCCAATAAAATCCGCTGGCCCATACCTTTGCTTGAGTTTGGAAATGCCCATAATGTCCTCCGTATTCTGCCGAGTGACACTTCCTTATTATTTCTTGCCTCTCTTCTCTTGGTACACACCTTCCCAACACTCCATCGGCTCCAAGTCTAAAAAGGTAAGGTGAATCCCAATAATATTTTTGGCTCTCGGAGATTACCCTTCTTTGTGCATTCTTGTCTAAGTGATCGAGTGGCATGTTTCGAATTGCTCGAATGATGTCGATCATCCAACTATCCTTATCGATTACTCGATAGAGGTGATCATCTCTCATCTTGTCTTCAATAGGCTCCCTATCATCCTCACGATTCATCCTTCATAGGTGATCGGCCACAACATTTTCTGACCCCTTTTTGTCTCGAATCTCAACATCAAATTCTTGTAATGGAAGGATCCATCGAATCAACCTTGGCTTGGCATCCTTTTTTGACAAGTGATACTTAATTGCCACATGATCAGTGTAGACAATCACCTTGGAGTTCACAATGTATGATCTGATTTTTTCGAGGGCAAACACAACCGCAAGCAACTCTTTCTCCGTTGTTGCATAATATAATTGAGCTCCATTAAAAGTTTTACTAGCATAATATATAGCATGTACCTTGCCTTCTTTTCGTTGTCCCAAGACAGCTCCAACGGCATAGTCGCTAGCATCATACATTATCTCGAATGGTTGACTCCAATCCGGCGGTTGAATGATTGGTGCGGTCACGAGAGCTTTCTTTAGTGTCCGGAACGCCGCTAAGCACTTGTCATTAAAGTCAAATGGCACTTCCTTTTGAAGAAGGTTAGTTAATGGCTTGGTGATCTTTGAGAAGTCCTTGATAAATCTTCTACAAAATCCCGCATGGCCCAAGAAGCTCCTAAAAGATTTGATATCCATCGGTGGTGGAAGTCTCTCGACCGTCTCGACATTGGCTTTATCCACCTCAATGCCCCTTTCGGATATCACGTGTCCCAACACTATACCTTGCTTCACCATAATGTGGCATTTCTCCCAATTGAGTACCAAGTCAACCTCCGCACATTTCATGAGAACCTTGTCCAAGTTGGCTAAACAATCCGCAAAAGTTTTCCCATAGATGGAAAAATCATCCATGAACACCTCGACAATTTCTTCAATGAATTCCAAAAACACAACCATCATGCAACGTTGTAAAGAGGTTGGAGCATTACACAAACCAA
The DNA here is from genome assembly GCA_036936925.1 of Cenchrus fungigraminus. Taxonomy (NCBI): domain Eukaryota; kingdom Viridiplantae; phylum Streptophyta; class Magnoliopsida; order Poales; family Poaceae; genus Cenchrus; species Cenchrus fungigraminus. The sequence continues at coordinate 5,641,649 of CM072775.1, read as the reverse complement.
AAGGCATCTTTCTATATGCAAATGTTCCATATGGGCAAGTAAAAGTTGTCTTGTGTTGATCTTCCGGGTGAATAGGAATTTGCATGAACCTCGAGTACACATCAAGAAAGCAAAAATAGGAATGATTTGCTAACCTGTCAAGCATCTCGTCGATGAATTGTAGGGGAAGTGATCCTTCTTCGTTGCTTTATTCAATTTTCGATAATCAATGCACATCCTCCATCCGGTCACGGTCCTTTGCGGAATTAACTCATTCTTCTCATGCTTCACCACGGTCAAGCCTCCTTTCTTTGGCACACAATGTACGGGGCTCACCCATTCGCTATGCGGTACCGAGTAAATGATTCCGATGTCCAATAACTTGATCACCTCTTTCTTCACCACCTCTCGCTTGGCATGGGTTAACCTCTTTTGATGGTCCACTACGGGCTTGCATTGATATTTCATAGGTATGCAATGAGTACAAAAGGCTGGGCTAAGTCCTTTGAGATCGTTTATTGAATACACGATCACCTTCTTGTGCTTCTTCAATAAATTCAGCAACATCTTATTTTCTTCGGGGCTCAACTCGTCGCTCACAATGATGGGATAGGTCTTGTCCGGCCCCAAAAATTCATAGCTCAATCCCTTAGCAAAGGTTTGAAGTCCACCTCCGGCACTTCTAGCTCTTCAGGCTTAATTTCTCCGATATCCTCAAATTTCTAGTCCTTTAGATGCTTCCTCCAATTCTTCGTCTTGCTCATCATTAGGTTGATTCTCCATTGCCCTTTGTAGTGGATCCCTGAAAGTTTCAATAAAACGAAGACTCCCTACCTCTTCATCATCAAGAGGTAGGGGTAAGGAGTTCCTAGAATCGGGAAGAAAATCGTATGTATGTTTATCTCCATCAAGATTAATCGTTACTTTCCCTTTTCCGGCATCTAAGATAGCATTAACCAACTTTAAAAACAGTCTACCAAGAATTATGTGATCATGTTTATCATAGTAGGCATCAACAATAAAGAAATCGGTTGGTATGCAATTTTTAGAGATGACAACTTCAAGATTGCAAGCAATTCCAAGAGGCCTAACAACTCTACCATCTCCCATGATTAACTTAGTTGAAGTTGGGACTAGGTCTATGGTATGATTATGAATCTCATCATAAATTTTAGAGGATAAGACACTTACTTATGCTCCGATGTCACATAAAGCTTTAAATTGAATTCCATTAATCGTGCAACTTAAGTGCGGGGTTGTCTTCTCCTCTTGATCGGACCCTATGGCGTAGACTTTAGTGAGGCGAGCGTATGGTGATGCTTTGGGGTTGATCCCCATCACTCTTTTCACCTCTGCTATATGGTCCGAATCCACTTCTACTTCATTAAAGAGCTTTCAAAAAATCTCGCCGGTCGTTTCAAGATCATATGAATTTTCCGCTTGCTTCCCTGGCGGGAAATCTACCTCCAAAGCTCTTGCCACCCCCTTTTGGTTGAGGTATGGTCTTCTCTTGTCAAACACTTCCCCAAAATCAATTGGAACCCAATCCATTTGCTCGAACTCCCTCAATGGCTTTGCGCTTGAAATGCTTCTTCCATTCACTTGGCTTGATTTGGCGAAGTCGATGTTTGAGGAAGTTCTTGCTTCCACATGTACTTCTTCTAATTTTTCCGGAATTGGCTTCTCTTTCTTGTGTTCCGGGGTCGCTTCTCTGCAAATTCCAGCAAGTGTTCTCACACTTGAATCACATTCTATCTTCCCGGAAAGTCGTGTTTCCCAATCTCTTCGCGTGGCCGCCGCCTTACTGATTTTTTGTAAAAGTTGAGCGGCTTCCGTGAGTGTTTTCTCCATGAGATCCCCTCCTGCACACATTGGAACATGTTCCGCGCAACTAGGGGTTAGGGAAAAGAAAAAAGTGTGCAAAAGTAAATCACCGGAGAATCCGAGTTGTGGTCCTTGTTCAATCAACTCGTTGAATCTATTACACGCTTGGTCTATCCCTTCTTCTTCTCCTTGCGTGAAGGTGATCACTTGCCTCCTTAGATGTTGGACTTTACTTATCGAGAAGAATTTTTCACAAAACTTCCTTGTTAATTGGTTCCAATTCCCTCCAACTTCGAAGGATGCGAATGAGTACCACTTCTTTGCCTCACTGGCAAGTGAGTATGGGAAGAGATTCCACTTGAACCTTTCATCGGGGACTCCTTCTTGTCGTACCGTATTACACAATGTCGCGAAGTGCTTGATGTGTCCATACGGGTTGTCCGCCTCCATCCCTTCGAAAGGATTGGCTGCCGCCATCTCTATGATTCGCGCCTTAATCTCATACTTCGTTGCTTCGGGCTTCGAATCCGACTCTTGTACCTTGATGTCTTAACATTGGGGACTAGTGTAATCCCTTAATGATTTCTCCGGTTCTTCCAAAGGATGGTGGGCGAACGCCATCTAGACAACAAAAATAAAAACAAAACAAAAGCGGGGGTTTCTAGGAAACAAAGGTTAGATGTTAGTAATCAACAAAAATTAACACGAATCAAACGTAGCAAACTGGCTTGCTCTCCGGCAACGGTGCCAGAAAAAGTTGCTTCTTGACGGTTGATTGTCGTTGCAAACTTCGATCTGCAAGCGTACGAACTGTATGGGACCCTTCTTCCCTTGAGTGTAAACCCAAGGTTCTTGTCAACATAAGGAGCAAGGGGATTGCTAGCGTTCGATCTAAAGCTAATCTAGTTGATTAAGACAACCTTTAACTAGAGATTGATCTAAAAGCTAACTAATCTTAAAACAAGAGATGTGTGAGGTGAACTAGATGTAGAGGACACTTGCCCATAGGGTCTAGGAAACATGAACATGCAACCGCCAAGGAAGATAAAAACCAATCTAATCTATTGAAGGTGTGACCACGGCTTCACCCTTTTCCTTCTCTCGCAATGTCACTACGCGAAGGCAATCAAGGCAAAACAACGAACGATCACAGTGTGTTGAAGGGATCAAGGGGAGTAGTGAGATCTATACACCCAAAAAGCATGGTAGCTAGCCTTAAACATGAAAGCATCATCAACACAAAACCAATAGATTGAAACCATAAACGAGTCGGTGATTACATGACATGATCTGTTACAACCCCATGGACAAATAAGAAGATTACCCCATCAAGACGCTAAGCATGGCGTCGTTGATCTTTGTAGATGCTTCCGGCGATGCGTCCTTCGTCTCCGGGGGTGCTGTGGTAGTGCCTCGACGTCCTCCTTCGCTTGTGGCCGCCTCCTTGGACTAGATGAATATTTCTCCCGAGTGCTCTCCTCGAATCTCTTCTGATCCAACCTCTCTTGATGAATGGATCCTCTCGGGGGTATTTATCTTTGTTTTTGACGAATGATGGCACCGGCCAATACTTAGGGTTGAAGGATCTTCATGCTCAAGAAACCGAGGGCTGAACCGACGCTCGAACAGGCCAGGTTGGCCGGTCTAGGCTGACCGGCCTGGGCCCTTCCCGGCCCGGTTCAGTCGCCCCTTCCTCAGAGTGGCCCGTCTTGACATTTTGGACTTTGACCCCAATATTTGTGTCTTTTTGGCGTCATCAACCCTGCGATAAATCTAGGGGGTCTTCTCATATGAAATCCGATCTTTATGTCTTGGTCCTCGGAGATGTTTTGTCGTAGCACCTTGGTCCTTGCCACCTTTGGGAGTGAGTTTGCCTTGCACTTGAACATGAACGGGACTCCTCATTTACTCCTTTGAACTCGATGTGACTTTGTCCCTTTAGTCCATGTTTTCCTACAAAAACATCACACTTCCAAATGCACATACAAAGTTGAACTTGTTATATCATTAGTGTGCCTAGTGGCGGGTTAGTACCATGATGAAGTTCAAACCAAAGTGTAATGAACATGTTTGGAGCACCAAAATTCACCGTCAACAATGTCTGGTACATGTTGGTTTGCTGCTTTGGCTTCAACCCAAACTGTTTTTGTATCAATTCTGTAATCTCAGCCATAAATTTCTTATTCTGGTCAATCGGCTGATTATGTGCCGAAGGACTTGGCTGATTCTGCATAATTCCAACTGTTCCTGGCTGTTCATACATAATTGGTTGTGAAGCCAAAGGAGTATGTAAAGTTGTATGCTGAGGAAATCCAATTAAATGAAGTATTCTATCGGGAGTTTCTTGATATATAAGTCGCTCATTTTTGATTCTTGATTGTCTTGGGTGTTGAGAAACTGAAGACATAGGTTGAGTGATCTGATCGAGCAGCATGGCTTGATGCATTGCTTTGTTATAATCTTCTTTAATCTTTGCAGCATAAACCCTCACTGCATACGCCTTATCAGCTGGACTCATCTGCTCTGGAATGAAATGATAACTGGAAATCGGCTTTTCAGCCGATGCCATCTCAAATGTTAAAGATTGAGATACTGTAGGAATCTCGTAAGAATCCTCTTGTATTGGTTTAACAAGGTGAGCATGTATAGCTGCTACTTCAACACGTTGTGACATTTGAGCTTCAGGATTAAAGTACGTGAATGAAATTCCCTTGTCATGCTCACTGGCCAATCCTCTTAGATTATTGAAGATTCCTAAATAAGGAAGAGGAAATCCCTTTGATTTTTGTTTCGATCTCTCTGTAGAATCTCTCGGCAAATCAAATCCAATCAATTTTCCACTCGCATCCCTTATTGCTGGATATACTCTTGCAGCTGATGTAGGAGATTTGTAGCTCTGAGATTCTAATTGACCAGGTGCTTCCATGACTATTCCCAACTCTTCTAATCCAGTTGCAAGCTATTCTCTGACAATCTCCTTTATACTATTATGAACAGTATTGTTGAGAACAGGGGCTTGATCAACCAGTGTTTGCCGCAAAACTTCTGTCATCATGTCTTGAAGCTGACGATATTCTGCCATGCGTTCTTCATATTCATCTTTATCTTCCTTATGGAGTTGATCCAATGCGATCGGTTGGATGTTGGCCTGATCAACACCTTTAGGCTGTTGCGGAATTGACATCGTGGAGTAGTTCTTCGGGTCCCACCAGGCGTGCCAAGATGTGTTGACGCAAAAAACGGAATCAAGTTCTTCAACGGCAACACGTAACGGATTCCCGGGATGTAACAAGGCGTGCCAGCCAATCTGACCTGTTGATCCACACGGAAAGATAGGAAACGTTAGATGCAGGTTAGATCGGCTAAAGAACCGATGTGGGTCTTCAATAAGTAACATCCCGATCGGCCGATACAACTGTAGAGCGAATCGACTAACTGTAGCAGCCGAAGTGCAAGTATAATCAAAACGGCTAGATCAGCTGATTTGATGACGTAGGCAGAGCGCAAGCAAAAGTAGAGCAAACTAAGCGCTATGAGACAACACTCGAAACCAATCTAAATCGACCGTACCGTGGTGAAACGATGCAGGAGCGAAGATAGCCGAGACGATATGATTACGAGCTGGGTAAAAGCTAAATAAACAAGAAAACTTGCAAGCCTAGCTGATATCGATAAGTTGTGAACAAAACTAGATGAAACCATAGCGATGCTCCTCGAGGTTAAAGTCTAGTTATTATTCGATAAAACGGTACTTACAAGCTTGCCGGAGGTCGATCAATGCAGCCCGATGAGCTGGAAGAACGACATTTGAAGAAAAAAGAAAACAAGAAGAAGTAAAAAAGGGTGGCAAAGTCGCCGACTTGAAAAAGTAAAGGTTTTGTGTATATTGGTGTGTACAAACTTTCTTCGACCACGCAGGGTCGCTATTTATGTCCTGAGGACAACTTGACTCTGTTGATGCAAAAAACGGAATTAAGTTCTTTAACGGCAACACGTAACGGATCCCCGGGATGTAACAAGGCGTGCCAGCTGACCTGACCTGTTGATCGGCACAGAAAGATAGGAAACGTTAGCTGTGGGTTAGATCAGTTAGAGAACCAATGTGGGTCTTCGATAAGTAACTGCCCGATCGGCTGATACAACTGTAGAGCGAATCGGCTAGCTGGAGCAGTCGAAGCGCAAGTATAACCAAAGCGACTAGATCAGCCGATTTGATGACATAGGCCAAGCGCGAGCAAAAAGCAGAGCAGACTAAGCACTACGAGACAACACTCGAAACCTGATCTGAATCAGCTAGATTGTAGTGAAATGATGCAGGAGCGACGATAGTCGATACGACGAGATTACGAGCTGGATAAATTTGTGATAAAAGCTAAATAAACAAGAAAAGACTTGCAAACCTAGCTGATATCGATAAATTGTGAATAAAACATAGATGAAACCACAGCAATGCGCCCGGAGGTTAAAGCCAGTTGTTATTCGATAAAACGGTACTTACAAGCTTGCCAGAGGTAGATCGATGCAGCCCGACGAGCTAGAAGAACGGCGTTTGAAGAAACAAGTAAATAAGAAGTAAAAAGGGGTGGCGAAGTCGCCAACTTGAATAAGTAAAGGTTTTGTTGATATTGGTGTGTACCAACTTTGTCTGACCACGCAGGGTCGCTATTTATGTTCTGAGGACAACTTGACTCCTAGTTCATGATGACAACATTTACTTGAATCTAAAGAAATAAAACTACTAAAAAACTTAACAATTTGAATAGGAATCTGACTCACTAAACTGATTTTGACCCGATGTCAATTGGATTGTTGACCCGCCTCCATGTTCTTTCCTCCGGCACATCTTTCTTTTGCCATGTTTCTCTTTCACCAATCGGCCGATCCTGGATCGGCTTGGTTGCTTCTTTCCTTTCTTCGTCGGTTTCGAGGTCTTCCTGACGTTTCTTCGGTTTTTCTTTGACACATGTTTAAAAACGGTGTTAACACATGCCCCCAGTCTTAGAGTAAATTTCTTTTACTCTGAAATTCTCTCTTTCTATTTTTCTTTCTTGCACATGGGGACTACCAGAAGTTCCTTATTGTTTCTTCTGCTTCTGTTTTGATTGTTTTGGATCTTGCCTTATTGATACCTGATTTGACCATGTGATTCTGTCTTGCTGCTTCCTTTATAAACTCACCCCTTCGTCCATAGACTCTCTCATGAGCTTTTTCTCATTGCTATCCTCAACATATCATTTCTTATTAGTCATGGGAGGCATCTATTCTTGCAAATATTTTCAGGAAGCAAAATCCATTACTGTCCTTTAATGAACTCCTGTTAATCAGAGCTCTACATCTGGATGATACTATGAAGGTTGCAGTTGCTTTCAGTGCTGTTGAAGGGCAATCATCCTTGGAATATGCTCTGCAGTTTGCCGACGTATAGAACCTTCAATCTAATTTGTTGGTGCTAACCATGTCTCTGAGACAATGTTGGCTTTCTTACAAACCAAATTATCAGTCAGGCATCTGCCTCTTTGTGAATCAACCTTTGCTTCTGATTACTTTCTCTAGTCTTCCAATTGTGAGGATGTAGAATAGATTTCGATCATCAACGCTCATGGTGTTATCAATGAACTCTAGTCTAAATGCAGAAGCGAAGTCCAAAGTCAAAAAATTCTTAGCCGATGTGATTGACTATTGCATTCAGATGCCATCGCTCTTCTGATAATATTTACTGTCCACCTCGAGAGTCTTCTGTATCGTGGAAGATGAATGCTTCCTACTTATCCTTGAATGCCACTAATGCCAGCATGTGACTCTGAACCATCTTTTCCATGTATCCTTTCGATAAAATTTGGCTCATCACTCAATGGTTCTTCACCGGTTTCCAGTCCATAGACTCCTTTCTTCTTTCAGCCGAAAGTCCTTGGATCGGCCTGTTGTCTCTAGGGATGGGAGGCATCTTCCTCTTGGAGTATTTACAGGAAGATTTAGAGCTTTGCTTACTAAGACAGACGTCCTCTTGAAATAGTTTTGCTTCATGACACTGCCAGTAAGCTTGTTGATGTTTCCAGCAACATTGAGGGATACTCCTTTTTGTCTCTTCCTCTTTCAGAGCATTTTCGTTCAACAGCTTTTGAGTGCCCCTCCCTTTTTTGGGGAAACGTATCACTGAGATCAATGCCAACCCCTGGAAACTGATCCATTCACAGAAAAATTGTTCCCGTTTTGACCGGATTCGGCATCTTTTTTATTCCTTCTTATCTTCTCTAGCCTCCATTTCCTCCGATTTGGGGTATAAATAGCCACCGTATGTACATCGGCTCTCCACATCTTTTCATCATGATGCATAGACTAGATCTAATAGGGCGTAGGCTTCTGCTGTTTGATTTTTCCTTTCTCCTCTTCCTTCTTCACCATGGCTAGGAGAATTCTTGTGAAGTGGTGCAACATCACCTCGCCTTCTTCGACTCCTCTTGTGAAGCCAGGAGGTACAACAACTAGAAGAATCCTTGTGAAAAGCTTGGGTTCAACGGCTGAAGGGAAGGAGCAAGGTAGAATGTCCTGCTGCGCCTATATCAGAGGAAGAGCGCGCCGAGGGGATGACCACCTTGGTCACCAACTCGTGGAGTTCTCGGCGGAAGATCATAGAATCTAGCGAAGATCTTAGTCTTCTGTTTCCTCTGCGCAGTACCCCATCTCTCTCTGGTGTTCATCAATTCAATATCCTCATCATGTGGGAGATAGGTAATCATCTTCTAAATTTTGTACTCCCTTGTGTTCCTATGGAGATGTAAACTCGATGTGTTGAAATATAAGAGAAAGATATATATATATATATATATATATATATATATATATATATATATATATATATATATATATATATATATATATATATATATATATATATATATATATATATATATATTCTAAGGGTGATTGTTACATCAGCCATTATTCGAAATATGAATCGGCTATGAATGTTTGAACACTCCTTTATTTTACAACTTTTTCCACTAAAGGTGATAACTTAGTATCAGCTATTTTCCGAAATCTAAATCGGCTAGAGAGCTAGAAGTAGTAATCGGCCAAGTATAAAATCCACTTTGAAAACCTTGTCTTGATCTTGACGAGCATCGTCCTGGTTTTGTTGAAGTCAATCAGCCAATGCAGCCTTTTATTCCTTTTATATTCGAGAACCGATCATCTGGATCGGCTGAAGCTCGAAGTCAGACATCTTGAGGAAATCTGTCTCCCACACTTTTCCTGATATGCAGACGACTTTATAAAATTCCAATGTGCATCGGCCGTTGCAATATGGAAGGAAGGATCGGTATTGACTACTTCCACCGAATCTCCAATCCATTGGATTATGCATTGATGCATGGTAGACGGAATGCAACAGTTGGTGTGAATCCAATCTCTTCAAAGTAGTAGATTGTATGATCCCTTCCCCTTAATAACGAAAAAGGTAGTTGGAAGGGTTTTACTACCGATTGTCAGATCCACACAAATAGCACCCATTGCAGATGATGAATTTTCCTCGAAATCGAGTAACATGATGTCGGTCTTGGTTAAGTCTTGTTCACTTTTCCCAAATCTTCTAAGCATTGAGTAAAAAAGCCTCCCATGGAAAAAAACGCCTCGACACCCCGTCCGCCCGAGGGCGACTCCGCCGCCGCCGCCGTTTGCGGCCCCCGTTGCCTCGCCTCCGACCTCGCTGCCGGTGGTGATGAGGAGCGGGGGTCCGTCTCTTCAATAGATCTACTGTCTTCGTAGGGTCTTAGTCGAGTCCAACTAGATCTAGGGTTTGCTCGCCGCCGATGCTCGGCAGTGGAGTTAGGTTTTGCCGGAGGAGCGTGGCTCCTCTGCGGCTTGGTTTTCCCGACGGTGCCGGCGATGCGGAAGCGACGACGCTGCAGAGTAATAATTTCTCCCAGCTTTTTCCGTTCTCCGATGGTGATCTACTCCGACGTCAACGGAGAGGCTGGGGAGACCTGTCCAGGAGTCGAGGGCCGGCGCATCGTCGTCTTCTTCAGGTCATGATGTTGTTGACCTTGTTAATCTCAAGGAAGATGATCTTTGGAGGAAATCTGAGCATTGCTTGGGTTGCCGGTGATGGAAACGAAGGATGCGTCGTGGGTACTGGAGTTGGCCGATGCGCCTAGGAGGCAGCGTACTAGGCTAATTCGCCTAGCAGTAAGCCCTCCTCTGCGGCCTCCACTTTGTGGAGTTTGGCTCTGGTGCCCGGCGACGATTGGGAAGCGGTTTCGACGGCGGCGACGAACGGATCGCTGAAGGCTTCGAGGAAGATGAACATGAGTTTTGAACTTCTTTGTAATTTTCCTTTTCTTTCGGATCCTGTTTGTAAACAGGCCGGTGTAATGCATTAAGATCAATACATGTTCCTTCTAAAAAAATCTTCTAAGCATTGAGTAGGGCATATGATTGACCGATGCACCACCATCCACCAGGAGTCTTGTGACTGGCTTCCCATTGATAAGTCCTTTGAGAAACAAAGCTTTCATATGCCGACGCTTTTCTTCATCTGGTTTCTCAAAACTGGCCAGCATTGGATCCAAGGTTAACTGAGCCGATCCTAACTCCTCATCTGAATCTTCATCTGAGTTGTCTTCAAGAGTCATAAATTCCTTAGGTAGCATGAAGACCATATTAATATCTGCAGCTTGCTGACCTTCTCCCTTATTGTCAAATTTGGGTTTAGGTCGCCAGATTTGGGATCGGACCTTCTTCTTGTCAAGTGTTTGCCTCTCAATTTCTTCTTGCTGTTCCAATTGTCGCAAGCGCTGGATTCTTCTTTTCTGAGACTTGGTTAAACCTTCCGGGCACCATTTAGGTTGATGAACAATGTGTTGGCTTCTGTCATCGTATGTAGCATTACACCTTTCTGGATTTCTTGCCAATACGTCTTCATCAGGGACCCTTCTGTCAGCCATCTCTTCTAACCAATTAGAGTTTGTCTGAATCTCTCTGACTTTGCCTCCTAGCCGATCATACACGCTGATCCTGCCCCCCAGGCGGTCATGTACTGGGATCCGTTGGTCATGAAATTCTTGGCTGTCATGCATTGCTGGCCTATTTCCTCTGTCGTCGAAGTAGGCCCTTTTGGAAGATTGTCCTTCAGAATAAAAGCCATTGCACTTTGGACAATTATCCATTGTTGGAAGCTTCATACCTTCGTCCCAACAATATCTGAAAAACGGGCACTGTGACGGAACCGCCCAAATTAATTCCATATCATTGCCTAAACCAGTCCATTTGGTCATTAAGCAATAACACAGAAGTAACTTGTCGCCTCCGCCGGGTCAAGCCCGGTAAATCACTTTAACCAGGATCGAAGACTTGTACATTAAAACTCACACGACGGCGAGTCCAGAGACAAACATTTCACAAATCATTACATCAAGCTCCATAAGGTTTTAATATTACAAACCAAGTCCTTTGCAAAAGGTAAATAGTTCAGAGTTCAAAACAAAGCGGAAATAAAATACTAAACATCATAAGTAACGTCATAGGAGGCCATCCATGACGTCACTAAGCACTGTCGTCCTTCCACTCCACTTTCCAACCGGGTGGGAGAGAACCAGGCCACGGGAACCCATCATCATTCATACCACCTGAAAACAACAACAAAAGCAAGGCTGAGTATACTAATACTCAGCAGGACTTAACCGTCGGGTGATGGAAAATCACCAACTCTCTAGACATGCAAGGCTCTTTGGCTAGTGGGTTGTTTTGCTGAAAAGCAACAAAGAGTATGTCCTTAATTTCAAATTTTAGCTCAAAGTTCTAGTTGATTATCCATTACTAAGTTAGCAACTATTGCAAGGATAAGTTGTGCAAACAATTAAGCATATATCCAAATTACTTCTCAATTCCATCATTAAGGGACATAGAGTGTATGGTTAAGCAATCTCGGATAACGGTGAGCGGCCGAAGATCGATCGATAAATAACCTTGCAAGGTGGACCTAAACACACGGGAGAATGCACACCCCAAAAATAGCCAACTAGAAACCAAAGGGGGTGAGGTATGCACCAACCAGGCAGTTCCTGTCAATCCTCAGTTTGGGAACAGGGGCTACAGTCCTCAGTACAAGGTGGTTGGTTCCGTCACAGTTAAGGTGCAGCAGGGGACGAACCCAGGAGTAGTAACACTAAAGTTCCCTTGCCGTGCCAACCGGGCACTAGGCTTACCGGTCCCATTCCCGGCAAATGTTTAGTACGTTCAAACGCTTAACCACAGACCTACTGGCCGGAGCCGGTCCCATGCTCTTACCACATGAGCATATCCATTTACAAAAATCTTATGATTCCAACATAAGAAACCTATAGCTCGCGAGTGACGAACATCACTCGACTTTTACCGTGTCCTTAGAGCATGGTGACTAGCGATCTTATCATGCTAGTATTTGAGCATAGGAACCTAGGATCATGCATCTAGGGTTTCAATTCAACTCCTGAAACGTAAATGCACCAACATAGACAAGCATAATTATAAAAGTTAGCAAACTGGGTTATGCTCCGGGGCTTGCCTTCACTAGCAAAGTCAGTGGAGAAATCCTCCGAACTTTGGTTCGGGTCTTGATGCACCTCCACCACGTTCACTTCTCCTTCAGCGAGATCTCCCTCGGATTTCGGGACCAACTCGTAGTTCCCGTCTGGAAGTTCTACACGACATGCATTTGCATTAGCTTCATGTATTTATAAATGAGGAGTGAGAACGTAGTTTGGATTTGAAGGGTAAACATGGGGGTGTATAGGTGACATAATTCACCTAGACAATGATATATCCAGCATACACTTCCTATCAAAGAAAGGGGTATGTGTGTGTGGTTTAACTCCTTATTTGATGGTGATTGTGTGCATATTTCAATTAATTTATTAATTTCTCTTCACCAAAATAAGGGTGCTGTTCATGATGTGATTTGGTGAAGCTCAACCAAAAGATTTAAAATGTAAACAAAGGTGATTTCTATTTTCCTTTTATTTCTTGGATTAAGCTTGCTCTACTTCGAAAATCAATTCTGGAAGAAATAAAAACAAGGTGACCATGAAACTTTGCAGGGAGGCACATCATACTATACATGAGTTACTGCCAAAAATTCAGATCAATCCAAGCCATAGATCTAGCATGAAAAATACAACTAGATGCATCCGTAAAAAACATAAATAAATCATACAAAAATATATACTCTACATCTTGAGCTAGAAATGCATGTAGAGGTTCAACACATCCAACCATGAAGAGATATGCACTTACTCAGCAAAGAAAATTGAAATTACTTTAAATTTATGAAGGGAAGTTAAAATTGTGCAAACATTATTTGACCATATTAAACATGACAAAAACATCTCTACCATTTATCATGGGTGCGATACCATTAAACAGGGCCATAGCAAAAAGATTGGATCCAAAAGATCAACATATTAATTTACAAAATCATAAACAGGAACATTGCTGAAAATAAACTTTAATTCATAACTGAAGATCTACTTGATAACTTTGTGCCAAATTTGTACCGGAAGACCATCATGACAAGGTAAACCACATATCCAAAATTGAGCTTCAGATCATGCATAGAATTTGAATTATTTCAGATCTGTCCAAACTGGTAAATTCAAATTTATTTAAAATATACAAAGAAATTTGTAGAAACGTTTCTTCTATTCATAAGGATCACAGCAAAACTGAGTTTGCATTTTTACATTTTTTGTGAGAATTGTTATCCATTTTACAAGATCCAGGAGAAATAAATCAAAAGGGGTAGAATCTTTTCCCGAAAGGTCCTCGGAATAAAAACTCCTTTGACAACTATGCCCTTATCTTTACAGAAAGGCCCTCGCTTTCTCGTTTTAGACCCTGGAAAGATCTGGGACTTCGTAATGTGACCCTTGGCCATGGACGGCAGCGAGGTGTGGCCGGAACTGGCCCGTCAAGTGGCGGGGAAGACCCAGGGGCTCACCTAGGTGCGATTCGTGGTCGTGGCCGGCACGGAGGGAGCTCCGGCAAGGGGCTGCGGCGGAGCAGTTCGGCGGTGGCCACTGCGGGGCAATCTCCAGCGAACAGAGGCGCAGGGCTTGACCACAAGCGGCTCGGCGAGCTTCAGCAAGGTGGTGCGGTGGCGCTAGGGCGCTCTGGCGGGTGAGGGCCAGTGCGAGAGAGGGAGTTCAGCGGTGGGGCGCCAATGGCGGCGGCGGAGTAGGGGAAACGCGACGCGGCGCATGGCTCCGAGGTTTTATAGGAGATGCCGAGCGGGAAGACGGCGCGAGCAGGGCAAGGCACTCCAGCGCGCATGCACAGGCGGGAGGAGCGGCGTGCACAAGCGGCACACCGGCCGGGCGCAAGCGGCGCCGAAGAGAGGCGCAGCGCGCGGCCACCTGGCGCGGCCACGGGGCCGGCGGCGCCCTAGGGAGGTGTGTCTGGGCGCGGTGCAACCTGTGACGTGGTGGGACCCACGGAACGGCGGGCACGGAAGTCGGGGCGCGGCATAGTCGCAGCTCGGCGCGTGCTCTCGCGCCTGGCGTTCCTGACGCGACGAGCAATACAACTTAGGCATGTTTGACCCACCAAAAGTCCAAAAAGTTGAACTGTGCGGAAAAATCGCCAATTACCAAACTTGTAGATGGCATAACTCTCTAAAATTTTTGTAAAGGCCGACCTATGGAAAACTCTTTGGATTTGGAGATAAAAAGGCTTGAAGTTGCTGTTTTTCTCGGCTAGGTCAAAATATGTCCCTGAGCTTTGACCAACTTTTAGAATCTTTTCCACTTCAAATTTCAAATGCCACCAATTGAATGAAATGTGTCCCACGTAAAAATGAGCAACTTTCATATTGGCCGTTTTTGAAGTTGTTATATGAAAAGTGGAGAACGAGCTAGATTACCAAGGATATGTATAGAGTTCTAGGGTTTTGACCTTAGCTTTGAGAGGGTTGACCTTGGGTTAGGGGTTTGACCAAGTCAACCAAGTTAATTACAATGCTTAGTCTTGTTAATGATGGTGATCACTGCTGCATAAACATCAGGGATGTTACAGCCTACCCCCCTTACCAAGAATCTCGTCCCGAGATTCGAAAAATAAAGATGAAGGTAGGGGAAAACACTTACGATTGCGAGATTGTAGAAAGCCCGGATACTTGGTGTTGAGATAATGTTCCATCTCCCAAGTAGCTTCTTCTTTAGTATGGTGGCTCCATTGGATTTTATACATTTTTATCGAATGCCGTCGAGTCTTCCTCTCTTTTCGATCCAAAATTCTCAGAGGATGCTCAACCACAGATAGGTCGGGTTCGATCCAAGCATTGGATTCGACGATAACTTTTATCTTCGGCTTATTTGCACATCTCCTGAGTTGTGAAACCTGAAACACATTGTGGATCGCCGAAAGCCGTTCAGGAAGCTGAACGCGATAGGCAACCGGTCCACAAACTTGAATGATTTCATAAGGGCCAATATAGCGTGGTGCTAATTTCCCTTTTACTCCAAACTTTTGAATTCCCCTTGTTGGTGAAACCTTGAGATAGACATATTCACCAACTTGATACGGTTTAGGTTTCTTTCCTTGATCATGGTAACGTTGTTGTCGCATTTGAGCTATCTTTAGATTTGCTTGTATTATGTTTACTTTTTCTTCCGCTTCTTCAACTAAATCTGGACCGAAGAACTTTCTTTCCCCAGTCTGTGACCAGTTCAAAGGAGTTCGACATCTCCTTCCATAAAGAGCTTCAAATGGTGTCATTTTCAAACTAGCTTGGTAGCTATTATTGTACGAGAATTCAGCCAAGGACAAGCAATTGTCCCAATTCTTGTCAAAATGGATAATACAAGCCCTCAACATATCCTCCAGGACTTGATTGACTCTCTCAGTCTGGCCATCCGTTTGAGGGTGGTACGCAGAACTGTGAAGTAGCTTGGTTCCCATTGAGGTATGTAAGTGTTCCCAGAAACGAGACATGAACTGAGAAGCTCTATCGGAAATGATAGTTCTAGGAACTCCATGTAAACACACAATACATTCAATATAAATCTCTGTATGTGGTATGAACGGGAATAAAGTGTGCGGTCTTGGTGAGTCTGTCCACAATAACCCAAATAGAATCATGGTGCTTAGATGTGAGAGGCAGTCCCACTATGAAATCCATTCTTATATCATCCCATTTCCATGAAGGTATCGGCAATGGTTGAAGAACACCATCGGTTTTTAAATGACTGGCTTTAATTCTCTGACATGTGTCACACTCAGACACATACTTGGCAATCTCTACTTTCATATTTGACCACCAAAAGTTTTCCTTCAAATCCTGGTACATTTTACTACTCCCACGATGAATTGAAAATTTGGACAAGTGAGATTCATCCAGAATTTCCTTCCTGAGACTAGTATCGTTTGGGACAACAAGACGTTGCCCAAACCAAATTGTACCCTTTGCGTCTTGGTGGAAACACTTGTATTTAGGATCACCTTCTGACAACTTTTGCCTTATCTTTTTAACATCCTCGTCATTAGACTGAGCATTTAAAACTTTGTCGTACAAGATTGTCTACATGCCAATAGCATTTAATTCACCTTGATTGACAATTTCCAAATTGAGTTTGTTCATCTCGTGGCATAGTGTGTCACTATAGGTGTCCACAGATAAGCAATTGCAATGGGCTTTTCGGTTAAGAGCATCGGCAACGACATTTGCCTTACCAGGGTGGTAATGTACTTCCAAGTCATAACCTTTAATAAGTTCTAGCCACCTTCTCTAGCACATATTCAAATCGACTTGAGTGAAGATATACTTGAGGCTTTTATGGTCAGTGAATATATTGCAACTGGTTCCCATCAAATAATGCCTCCAAATTTTGAGAGCATGAACAACCGCTGCTAATTCAAAATCATGAGTGGGGTAATTTATTTCATGGGGTCGAAGTGCTCGAGAAGCATAAGCAATGACCCTATTTTCTTGCATGAGAACACAACCGAGACCAGTACCCGAGGCATCACAATAAACCTCATATGGCTTAGAGTTGTCTGGTTGAGCCAAAATAGGTGTTGAAGTCAGATATTGCTTTAGGGTGTGGAAAGCTTTTTCACAATTCTCATCCCACACAAACTTGACTCCTTTCTTCAGAAGTTCAGTCATAGGTTTGGCAATTCTGGAGAAATCCAGAACGAAGTGACGATAATAACCAGCTAATCCAAGAAAGCTTCGAATCTGATGAATAGACTTAGGTGGTTTCCAATCCATCACTTCTTGCACTTTACTTGCATCCACTGAAATACCATCACTTGAAATAGTGTGGCCCAAGAATTTCACACTATCCAGCCAGAATTCACATTTGCAGAATTTAGCATAAAGCTTGTGATCTCTCAAAAGTTGCAGAACAATGCGGAGATGTTCGGCATGTTCTTCTTCATCTTTGGAATAAATTAAGATGTCGTCAATGAAGACCACCACAAACTTATCCAGTTCGTTCATGAATGCCGAATTCATGAGGTACATGAAGTAAGCAGGAGCATTAGTCAGCCGGAAGGACATGACTAAAAATTCATATAGCCCATATCGTGTGGAAAAGGCAGTTTTAGGAATATCACAAGGCCGAATCTTTATCTGATGATATCCTGATCTAAGATCAATCTTGGAAAAGACCTTTGCTCCTGATAGCTGATCAAACAACACATCAATGCGGGGAAGGGGGTATTTATTTTTGGTAGTCACCGCATTGAGGGGCCGGTAGTCCACACATAGTCTCAAACTACCGTCTTTCTTCTTAACGAAGAGAGCAGGACATCCCCAAGGAGAAGAACTTGGGCGAATGAAACCCTTTTCCAACAATTCCTGAAGCTGGGTCTTCAACCCAGCCAGTTCCATAGGTGGCATGCGGTAGGCTCTTTTTGATATAGGTGTGGTACCAGGTTGAAGTTCGATAACGAATTCAAAGTCCCGGTCTGGTGGCATTCCCGGCAGATCATCAGGAAAGACATCTGGATATTCAGAAACCACTGGGATATCTTCTAATTGTGACGTTATGGCCACAAAAGCACAAGGATTCACAGACTCTCTAGAGGGAAGGTAGAGTGTTGAGGCTCCGACATATGGTGAATTGATTTCTATCATTCGCTCAGAGATATTCAGGACAACCTTATGCTGAGTCATCCAATAAATTTCCCGAAATAACATCTATGCCCTCCAACCCCAGAATGATAAGGTTGGTTTTAATTGTCTTGCTACCTATTTCAAGAGGTACCCTCTGGGTGATTTTGTTGGAAGTAATTTTTCCTCCTGGGGTTGAGATCAAATAAGCCCCATTAGTGTAATGGGTGATCAACCCCAATTTGTCTAGTATTTTTCCATTCACAAAACTGTGGGTGGCGCAAGAATCAAACAAAATCTTAATAGGTTGGCCTCGGATATAGAATGTACCCATCATTATTGGAGGTCTCTCTGGAATTCCGACCATCATGGTGAAGTTGAGACAACCCTGCTTGACTTGCATGGTCTGCTTCTTTCCCTTGTCCTTGTTGTTCTGGTTAGGTCCACGTCCTTAGTTCTGCTGGTTGCGCTGGTTCTACTGCTTGGGACGGGGGCACTCATTGGTATAGTGTCCCGTCTCACCACAGTTGTAACATTTGCCATCTCTAGCATTTCGGTTAGGCTGCGAAGCATTGGGCTTGTAATTCTTCTGCTGGGAAGTAGAAGAACGATAGTCTCCCCGCTGCTGATTCTAGGATGGCTTAGCTACCCAGCGTCCAGACCGCTGGTTCCTTTGAGAATCCTGGGAAACCTTTTTCACAAGGTGAAACTTCCGATTAGGCGCGTTGTTAGAGTTGAACGCAGCCTTCCTCTTCTTTGCAGTCTGTGTCCTCTTCATAGCATCTTCTTGAGAAACCGCCAAATTCACTATCTCATGGTAGGTGTCGGTCTTGATGGGGTTCAGCCTTTCATAAAGCTCAGGATCAAGACCATGTCGGAAACGATCCATCTTCTTCGCATCATTATCCACATGGTATCCCCCATACTGACAAAGGTTGTTGAATTTCTGGGCATAATAATACATAGAGTCAGAACCTTGCCTTAATGCCAGTAACTCACTAATCTTCTTGTCAACCATTCCCTGAGGAATGTGATGAGTCTTGAATGCAGTTTTGAACTCATCCCAAGTATTGGCATGTCCAGCCGGTTGTGTCATCTTAAAGTATTCCCACCAGATCAGAGCAGGACCACGAAGTTGTAAGGCTACAAAGCAGGCTTTGCGCTCCTGAGCATGGCAGAGTGAGAGCATCGAACCTGGCCTCAATGGCACGAATCCAAGCATCAGCCTCCAAGGGTTCTTCTGCTTTGGTGAAAATTGGGGGCTTCAAAGCCGTGAAGTGTTCATTCTTGGCCACTTGTGGCTCATCACGCTGATTGCCGCATTGCTGCTGCTGCTGATTGTGCAAGATCTGGCACATCATATCAGCTTGAGCCAAAAGGAACATCTCCATGGGCGTCATGGGAGGTGGCGGTGACGGATTGCTGCCACTGGCATCACCGAACCCATGGGGAGTATTGTGAGTGGGACCCACCATCTGAAAAATTATTGGGATTGAGATTAGTCACATATTCATAAACTTGTAGATAGAATTATGCACAAGTAGAACATGTGTGAAACAAATCCATTCATTACAGAATTTTTCAGGAGGGTCAGCCACAACACTGAAATGAAAAATTCATATCACCCGGCTAGATTAACGGATGGTGCTCAAATTTGGTCAGAAGGAGCATCATTTCATGCACTACGACCTTGGTATTCAACCGATACACGGATTTTGATGTTATCATGCTTGAAAAATTCATTTACCGACTCTCTGTCCTTGCTGTTTTCCAGCCAGCCGAGGGTTACAAAAATATTCATAACTCTCAGCACAAAAGAGCAATAAGGGTGAAAATTTGTGAGCATGCACAAAATAAAATTTTCAACAACTTTTCTTATCATTGCACAGCTCATATTTGATCATAAGGAGGTTCAAATTACAGATTTCTAGGATTACTGCAGAAAGTCCTGCAACACTTGGAGACTACACTCGATTACAACACATGTTAGGTTCTCATTCAACATACTAGTGGTTAACATGCAGCTTCTAACCATACCAAAGAATACTCCATCTTCGTTAGCCTATTCCCTCAATGGACCAAAATTAGGCCATCGCAGGAGTACACATGCTGTAGTAGCTACTACCATCTAGAAGTCATCTAGATCGCCTACTGAGGAAGCGCTAGAAGCAGACGAAGCAATCTCCATCGGCTCTGCCTGTGGTTCTTCTTCCTCACTGTCTATCATGGACTGAGTGTCATCCGGATTATCATCCATAGCTTCCGGAACTGGTGGTGGTGGCGGCTGCTGTAACATCGCGATCATGCCATGGGCAGCACCCAGATCCTTGTCCATCAACTCTAGCTGCTCTTCCATCTGTGCTAGTGCTTGTATGTGCTGTAAGCGCTCATTCCTCATCTGATCCATCTAAACCTGCATCTGCTCTCGGTGCTCCTGGAGTCCCGTAACAGTCTGAAGGCGACCAGCGAGCTCGTTTGCCCACTGAGCTATACAGGTCACCCAGTGAGCCTCTCTTGCCTGCAGTCCAACAATCCTCAGTCGTGCCTCAGCAAGGTCTCGCTCCAGTCCCATGTAGCTAAGGGAGATGGAGCGTAGGTGGTGAGTCCGTACTCCCAACACTCCAGCAGTGCCGAGAGCAACGGTGGACACGTTTGTGGTAGCCACACTGCGTAGAGCCTGAAGACGGTACAGTGCAATCATGCACCATGATATCTCGTGCAGTACGTCCAGTGGGGTCCTCTCTGTCAGAAGCACTGCCAGGTTCCCCATGCGGTTCCTCCACGCGGGATCCGCGGGGTCCATGGTGAGAGCCAGGTGTGGTTCAAGGACCGGTGGATGGTCGCTTCCTGGTGTGATGAGTGATTGACAATGTGGTGTGGACAGATTCTTGGCTAAGTATTGTAGGTGCAGGTTGCGGCTTGACTGGTGTAGGTGCAGGTGAAGAACAAGCGCGAAAGGTCGTTGCCGGTGAGGCCTCCAGGTGTGGAGAAGACAAGTAGGCTTGGTTCGAGGGACCCGGTGGCCAGCGGGGTCAAGTGCGGGCCGCATGGTGGCAAGAACGGCAAGATGAAGTCATGGACGATTTCTTGGTTGAGCCTCAAAACCAAGGTCGAGCCGGGACTACGTGGGAGCCAAGTCATGAGTGGTGATTGGCGAAGGCTACACCGAGTTCGTGGGGTTTCCGGTGGTTCACCAGAAAACCACTGGGTTCCTTGGTTGATCCACAAAGCCAAGACCGAAGAACCGAAGACGGAGGTGCAGCAACTCCAGACCGGTCTGACCCGTGGGTCTGACCGGTGTGCGACGACGCAGTCCGGAATCTTCGAAGCGGAGGACACGCGTCGGGATCGCAAGGCTTGCGTCGAGGCTAAGCAAGTTTGCGGTCACTGGGCATCCGTCCGATGGAGCGAAGACAAAGATTTCCAATTTCGCCCTTGAGGGGCATGTATCCCTAGTTAGCTAGTAAGGGTATTTTTGTCTTTCGGTTGCCTCCATATAACCCAAGTGGTGAGAGGATGGCAGCCATCTCTTGCAACCCTAGCTCATTTGCTTTCCTATTTTCTCTTCCTATTTTCCTTAGGATTTTCTTAGGACTAGCTTGAGAGCTTCATGGTGAGATCTTGTGAGAGGGAAGGATGATCGGGCGGCAAGCTAGACCTTGTATGAACCTCTTTGGTATGTATAGATGATTCGGCGTGGTTCCTCAAGGCTTGGATGTGTCTTTCCCGTTTCTCCTTTTTTGTGATTTTCGGATCCCTTTCTTGGCGATTTTCTTGGAGCGATTCGAGGCCTTTCTCTTTGGGATTTGGTGGGGGATGTATGCATGAACCCTTTGTGGTTCTTTTCCCTTTGATTCCCCTCCTAAATCCGTGAGCAAAGGGGCTCGATTTTGGGGTTTTCGTGGCTCTAGGGTTAGAGGCGTTCTTGGTGGGATTTCTTCGATTCCTCTTGATTTAGCAAGTTTTGGTGGACCAAATCTTGGCTATGGAGTGCCCATGAGGTGTTCCTACTATCCCCAAAGTCTTGCACAAATCCGTGGAGCGATTCGGGAGATCGGGAGTTGGATTTGGGGGAGTTGACCCGCGGTTGCTGTTCATCCCCGTGCGGCCCAGCCTGACCGGTCTGACCGGTGCTGCTCACCGGTCTGACCGGTGCAGAGGCTCTGTGGGTTTTTGGCTCGGGTGAACGTTCTGGTGAGTTCGTTGTAGTTCCGTGTTGCTGCTATTTCGAGTTTGGGTCAGTTTGGAGCTCGGTAGGCCTGTTTGGTGGATTTGGGGTTTCCTGGCTTGAACCGGTCTGACCGGTGAGCTACATGGGCCTGACCGGTGTAGGGGCCTTCTGTGGAAGTTCCCAGGTTTTACCAGCAGGGATCGATCTGACCGGTGCTGCTCACCGGCCTGACCGGTGTAGGTCAGTGGTGCTCGAGTTGGTGTTCCGCTGCGTTCTCGAGTCCGTGAAGGTGGTTGTTGGTTCGTAGGACCAGTAGCACTCCAGTGGCTGCGTGGTCTTGGCCAACTTGGGTAGTTGAGTCGGAGACGTGATTTGGAAGCCGTGTTCGTCTTGTTGGAGTTCTCATCTCCTTCGAGAAGAATTTTTATCAGCTCCCATTCACTCCCCCCCTCTCTGGTTCGCCTAATCGGTCCTTCACACAGTCGGAAGTAGTCCCACCGGAGTCGAAGAAACCTCGAGAGGGTGCTGGTCACCAAATGCGTTCAGCACTCTTAAAGGAGCAACCTCAAGTGTCTCCAACATGCGGATGCCTAATACGTCCATGCTCAGGTCCTGCCACTCCGGGTGAGTAGGGTGAAGTGGCACGATCACCTGAACATAGCAGCGAGGCACTCCAAGCTGCGTGGTCTCCAATGCCTCGTACGTCGGAGTAGTGGTGTACCCTGATGAATGGAGGGTGTCCCACAAAATGTAGGCAAACCCCTCAAGGTGTAGCCCATTGGTGCGGACCGTCCCGTCAGGTCGTACCTCCCAGAACAGCGGTCCAGCCATCTGTATCAACAAAACTCCCACCGATTAGTGTGAGTTAAAAGATAACAGATTCTGTCCAAAGCACAAAAATGCATATAACTCATGTTCTGGTAGGCCAAAAATTCTCAATTTTTTCCAGCTACTTAGTGATGTTATTTGAACAAAAATTGGTATTCACAAGTTGGGCTAAAAACAAAAGGAAGATACCCTAATAGACCAAGGTTTAGTTCTCTGTCTCCCAGGAAAAATAGCAGGTAGACAGGAACTACAACTGAGCATAACTATAGATTTTCTTTCTCAAAAATTCTAAAATTTTTACAGCAGTAACTAGACAAGATTTCACACAACTTTTGTATCTAACTTTTCTCCAGAAAACTCTGTTTAAAAGGGGTCGAAAAATTCAGACCAACAGAGCATCCAAAACTGAGAAACAGGGACAGCTATTAAGATTGGGATGATGTGAAAGTGTTTTGGTGAGGTGATTTAGGATAGATTATGAAGTGATTTAATTATTTCTTAACCACTTTTAGCATGACGGAAAAGTGTCCTAGACCTCCTCACAAGGCAAATCCATGCCCAGGAATCGTGGTTAGTGCCGGTGGCAAGGCACAACATACGTCTTTCCCTATAATAGCTAGTCGGATAACTAACCATTCGAACAACCGGAACGTGGCTAGTGTACCTGCAAAAGAAAGAACCTTTCATGCCAGCACATCACGGAAACGTCCACAAACATTACCGTTCAGTATAGAAACGGCACCCATGCGTTTAGCGCTGCATGGACAGCGTCCAACCTGAGACACACCCCTTTTGAATGGAGGGTTCCCCCTTCGCATGTTCGTAATGCGGAATCATGCACACGTATGGCAAAACGTAGCGACATCACAACCCATGATATGTTCATATGGAATAGAACATACCATCATTCGCATGCTTTGCATACGGAAAGCGCACGTATAAAACACGTGGGCATCCAACCGAGAAGATAGGATCCGTTGAATAGATTGCCCTATCAACCGTTGCATACTCATGATGTGGCACAGCACACGTATGAAACACGTGGCTTAGGAAGTTTTGGAAGTTAGTTTAAATACACCATAAATTTACTAGCCACCTGAAAGAACCCAAAATCCCTCTAGGGCCTCTCGGACTAGTTCATCCTTAGCGTTCCTAACACATTTTGCAAACACACCTTAATCTTGCAAGTTTTATTCCAAAAACATGTTATTAAGGGTGTATTAAAATCACTGGTGTACAATTGAGCTCTGATGCCAGCTGTGACAGAACCGCCCAAATTAATTCCATATTATTGCCTAAACCAGTCCATTTGGTCATTAAGCAATAACACAGAAGTAACTTGTCACCTCCGCCGGGTCAAGCCCGGTAAATCACTTTAACCAGGATCGAAGACTTGTACATTAAAACTCACATGACGGTGAGTCCAGAGATAAACATTTCACAAATCTTTGCATCAAGGTTTATAAGGTTTTAATATTACAAACCAAGTCCTTTGCAAAAGGTAAATAGTTCAGAGTTCGAAACACAGCGGAAATAAAATACTAAACATCATAAGTAACGTCATAGAAGGCCATCCATGACGTCACTAAGCACTGTCATCCTCCCACTCCACTTCTCAACCGAGTGGGAGACAACCAGGCCACGGGAACCCATCATCATTCATATCACCTGAAAACAACAACAAAAGCAAGACTGAGTATACTAATACTCAGCAAGACTTAACCGTCGGGTGATGGAAAATCACCAACTCTCTAGACATGCGAGGCTCTTTGGCTAGTGGGTTGTTTTGCTAAAAAGCAACAAAGAGTATGTCCTTACTTTCAAATTTTAGCTCAAAGTTCTAGTTGATTATCCATTACTAAGTAAGCAACTATTGCTAGCCTAAGTTGTGCAAACAATTAAGCATATATCCAAATTACTTCTCAATTCCATCATTAAGGGACATAGAGTGTATGGTTAAGCAATCTCGGATAACGGTGAGAGGCCGACGATCGATCGATTAATAACCTTGCAAGGTGGACCTAAACACACGGGAGAATGCACACCCCAAAAACAGCCAACTAGAAACCAAAGGGGTGGGGTATGCACCAACCAGGCCGTTCCCGTCAATCCTCGGTTTGGGAACAGGGGCTACAGTCCTCAGTACAAGGTGGTTGGTTCGGCCTCGCCTCCCCAACTCCACACATGCACCACAATTAAGTTGCAGCAGGGGACGAACCCAGGAGTAGTAAAACTAAAGTTCCCTTGCCGTGCCAATCGGGTACTAGGCTTACCGGTCCCATTCCCGGCAAATGTTTAGTACGTTCAAATGCTTAACCACTGACCTACTGGCCGGAGCCGGTCCCATGCTCTTACCACATGAGCATATCCATTTACAAAAATCTTATGATTCCAACATAAGAAACCTATAGCTCGCGAGTGACGAACATCACTCGACTTTTACCGTGTCCTTAGAGCGTGGCAACTAGCGATCTTATCATGCTAGTTTTTGAGCATAGGAACCTAGGATCATGCATCTAGGGTTTTAATTCAACTCCTGAAACATAAATGCACAAACATAGACAAGCATAATTATAAAAGTTAGCAAACTGGGTTATGCTCCGGGGCTTGCCTTCACTAGCAAAGTCAGTGCAGAAATCCTCCGAACTTTGGTTCGGGTCCTGCTACACCTCCACCATGTTCACTTCTCCTTCAGCGAGATCTCCCTTGGATTCCGGCACCAACTCGTAGTTCCCATCCGGAAGTTCTACACAACATGCATATGCATTAACTTCATGTATTTATAAATGAGGAGTGAGAACGTAGTTTAGATTTGAAGGGTAAACATGGGGGTGTATAGGTGACCACATTCACCTAGACAATGATATATCCAGCATACTCTTCCTATCAAAGAAAGGGGTATGTGTGTGTGGTTTAACTCCTTATTTGATGGTGATTGTGTGCATATTTAAATTAATTAATTAATTTCTCTTCACCAAAATAAGGGTGTTGTTCATGATGTGATTTGGTGAAGCTCAACCAAAAGATTTAAAATGTAAACAAAGGTGATTTCTATTTTCCTTTTATTTCTTGGATTAATCTTGCTCTACTTCGAAAATCAATTCTGGAAGTAATACAAACAAGGTGACCACGAAACTTTGCAGGGAGGCACATCATACTATACATGAGTTACTACCAAAAATTAAGATCAATCAAAGCCATAGATCTAGCTTGAAAAATACAACTAGATGCATCCATTAAAAACACAAATAAATCATACAATAATATATACACCACATCTTGAGCTAGAAATGCATGTAGAGGTTCAACACATCCAACCATGAAGAGATATGGACTTACTCAGCAAAGAAAATTTAAATTACTTTAAATTTATTAAGGGAAGTTAAAATTGTGCAAACATTATTTGACCATATGAAACATGACAAAAACATCTCTACCATTTATCATGGGTGCAATAACATTAAACAGGGCCATAGCAAAAACATTGGATCCAAAAGATCAACAGATTAATTTACAAAAATCATAAATAGGAACATTGCTGAAAATAAACTTTAATTCATAACTGATGATCTACTTGATAACTTTGTGCCACATTTGTACCAGAAGACCATCATAACAAGGCAAACAACATATCCAAAATTGAGCTTCAGATCATGCATAGAATTTGAATTATTTCAAATCTCTCCAAACTTGTAAATTCAAAATTATTTAAAATATACAAAGAAATTTGAAAACTTCCTTTGTAGAAACGTTTCTTCTATTCATAAGGATCACAACAAAACTAAGTTTGCATTTTTACGATTGTTGTGTGAATTGTTATCGATTTTACAACATCCAGGAGAAATAAATCAAAAGGGGTAGAATCTTTTGCCGAAAGGTCCTCAGAATAAAAACTCCTTTCACGACTATGCCCTTATCTTTACAGAAAGGCCCTCGCTTTCTCATTTTAGACCTTGGAAAGATCTGGGACTTCGCAATGTCGCCCTTGGCCATGGACGGCGGTGCAGGCAAGTACGCCGGCGGCGAGGTGGGGCCGGAACTGGCCGGTCTAGTGGCGGGGAAGACCCTGGGGCTCATCTAGGCGCGATTCGTGGTCGTGGCCGGCACGGAGGGAGCTCCGACAAGGGGCGGCGGCAGAGCAGTTCGGCGGCGGCCGCTGCGGGGCAATCTTCGGCGAACAGAGGCGCAGGGCTGGACCACAAGCGGCTCGGCGAGCTTCAGCGAGGTGGTACGGTGGTGCTAGGGCGCTCAGGCAGGTGAGGGCTAGTGCGAGAGAGGGAGTTCGGCGGTGGGGCGCCAATGGCGGCGGCAGAGCAGGGGAAACGCGGCGCGGCGCATGGCTCCGGGGTTTTATAGGCGACGGGAGCGGGAAGGCGGCGCGAGCAGGGCAAGGCACTCCAGCGCGCGTGCACAGGCAGGAGGAGCGGCGCGCACAAGCGGCACACCGGTCGGGCGTAAGCGGCAACGAAGCGGGACGCAGCGTGCGCACGGGCGCGGCGCGTGGCGCTCGGCCACCTATCGCGGCCACAGGGTCGGCGGCGCCCTGGGGAGGTGTGCCTGGGCATGGTACAACCTATGATGCAGTGGGACCCATGGAACGGCGGGCACGGACGTCGGGGCGCGGCATAGGCGCAGCTCGGCGCACGCTCTCGCGCCCGGCGTTCCCGGCGCGACGAGCAATACAACTTAGGCATGTTTGACCGGCCAAAAGTCCAATAAGTTGAACTGTGCGGAAAAATCGCCAATTACCAAACTTGTAGATGGCATAACCCTCTAAAATTTTTGTAAAGGCCGACCTATGCAAAACTCTTTGGATTTGGAGATAAAAAGGCTTGAAGTTGCTGTTTTTCTCGGCTAGGTCAAAATATGTCCCTGAGCTTTGAGCTTTGACCAACTTTTAGAGGCTTTTCCACTTCGAATTTCAAATGCCGCCAATTGAATGAAATGTGTCCCATGTAGAAATGAGCAACTTTCATATTAGTCGTTTTTGAAGTTGTTATATGAAAAGTGGAGAACGAGCTAGATTACCAAGGATATGTATAGTGTTCTAGGGTTTTGACCTTAGCTTTGAGAGCGTTGACCTTGGGTTAGGGGTTTGACCAAGTCAACCAAGTTAATTACCATGCTTAGTCTTGTTAATGATAGTGATCACTGTTGCATAAACATCAGGGATGTTACAGGCACCTCCAGTGATTTGAATTGCGCCTCGCCCATTCTTCTCCTTCTCTGATCCTCTGTTGATGGCGTTGATACTTGTTCAGAAGAAACTGGGACTGAGTAACTTTGCTGGGTGCTCTTGGATTATTTTCCTCAAGCAGTCCTTTTCCTTTTGCTTCTTCTGTTGTTCTCTGAGCCTTTGGATCGATGACCTTTTTATTCTGAGCCGATTCAGATGTCAACACCTTTGTTTGTAAAGTTGATTCAACTACATTAGTAGGGAAAGGATGTTGATCAATCTTCATCAGCTTTCCTGACTTGGAAGCTGTCTCAAATTTAAGCTTCCCTTGATGTATTGCGTTCTGAATATGTTGACGAAACACATTGCATTCGTCAGTGTTGTGGGATGTAGCATTATGCCATTTGCAGTACATGATCCTCTTAAGCTCTTCAGCACTTGGAATAGTGTGATTCTGAGAGAGTTTAATCTGCCCCTGTTGAAGAAGGAGATCAAATATCTTATCGGCTTTAGTTATATCAAAGTCAAATTTCTCAGGTTCTTTCTTGCTGAAAGGACACGCAATCGGCTTCCTGTTTGGCATCCATTCAGTTAGACCAACCTCAGCTTCTTCTTCTGAATCGGAATTCTCTACATAAGAGATCTTCTTCTGATAACTCCTTCGAGGTCCATAAGGCCGAGAAGAACTTTCATGGCTTAATCGGTGCACCAACTGGCATATATTCTCAAACTCTTGTGAAGCATACTTCTCTTTGATTGAAGGCAAGAGTCCTTGAAAAGCCAATTCCGCCAGTTGTTTATCAGTCAAAGATAAGCTGAAGCACTTGTTCCTTGTCTCTCTGAATATTTGAAAGAAATTTAACACCGATTCATCGCTCCTCTGCTTTAAGCTAGTCAGATCAGTAATCTTCATTTCATGTATTCCAGAGAAGAAATAACCATGGAACTTCTTCTCAAGATCTTCCCAACTTTGAATAGAACCAGCTGGTAGCGACGTAAACCAAGCAAAGCCTGATCCTGACAAAGAGGATGAGAAAAACCGAACCCTTAATGCCTCATTCGATCCTACATCTCCACACTAAATAATGAATCGGCTGATATGCTCGATAGTGGAGGTGTCATATTGACCAGTAAACTTGGAGAAGTCAGGCACTTTATATCTCTGAGGAAAGGGAATCTGATCAAAATAAGCAGGGTATTGTGTATGATACATGTTGGTTTGCTACTTTGGTTTTAAGCTAAACTGTTTTTGTATCAAATTTGAAATCTCATCCATAAATTTCTTATTTTGATCAATCAGCTGATTACTTGCCGAAGGACTTGGCCGATTTTGCATAATTCCACCTGTCCCTGACTGTTCGCGCATAATTGGCTGTGAAGCCAAAGGCGACTAAAAAGCTGTATATTGAGGAATCCCGCCTAAATAAGGTGCTCCATGATGAGCTCCTTGCTGCATATGCTACCTGTTTGGAGTACCTTGTATATGCTGCTCTGGCAACTGATATGTCGAATTCTCTGTTTGAGCCATTTGATCCCATAATGCCGCCTGATGCATGGCATTATTGTATTGCTTCTAAATATTTGCAGCATAGGTTCTAACTGTGGAAGGTTGATCCGCTGGGCTCATCTGTTCTGGTGTCACTGGATGACTTATGATAGGTTGACCAGCTGCTGCTCCACCAGAATTTACTTGTGTCAGAGTTTTCTGCATGCTAGAATCTTCTTGAGCCGATTGAATAGGCTTGACCATGTGCATATGTATCGGCTGAATATCATAATGCTTCGCCTTGAGAGTCTTTGGTTCTATGAAAGAGAATGTCATTCCATTGTCATGTTCAATTGCAGTTCCAACTAAATCTCCAAATTTCGCAGCATATGGACCAGTAGTAGTTTCTTCTACCTTTTGAGTTGTCTCCGTTGCAACGTCTTTCCCATTTGTTTCCTTTTATGATATCGGTACATCGAGGACAATAGGTGCATTACTCGGAGAACTTGAAGGATCAACAACCTCAGTCGTGGTTGCTGATAGAATTGGTGTTGTATGAGCAGCACCACCTGAAGTAGTTTGTCCTGGCTGAAAAGCCGAAAACCTCATAGCAGCAACAGTTGGAATTGTTGTAGCAGGTTGATAATACACTGGTCCTTTGTATCCACTTGCGAGTTCATCTCTGAGCACTTCTCTCATAGAATTCTATACCGTGCTGTTGAAGACAAATGATTGAACAATCAGAGATCATTCATAGCCTTTGTCATAATATCTTGCAGCTTCACAGGATCGGCTTGTACTATTAACTCATGCGGTCTTGGAAGAGGAATTTTCTTGATAGCCCCTTGCTTTGTTAAGCCGAAATTGCCCATTAATAGTTGACCATATTCTGCCATGCGCTCATCGAACTCAGCTTTGTCTTCTTCACGAAGTTGATCCAACGTGATAGCTTGGGTCTTGTCTGCACCAGCTTCTTTAGGAGGTTTTGGTCCTGACATGACTGATTCTTCGTGTCCCACCAGGCGTGCCAAGATGTGTTGACGCAAAAAACGGAATTAAGTTCTTCAACAGCAACAAGTAACGGATCCCCGGGATGTAACAAGGTGTGCCAGCCGACCTGACCTGTTGATTGGCACGAAAAGATAGGAAACGTTAGCTGCGGGTTAGATCGGCTAAAGAACTGATGTGGGTCTTTGATAAGTAATAGCCCGATCGGCCGATACAACTGTAGAGCGAATCGGCTAGCTGGAGCAGCCGAAGCGCAAGTATAACCAAAATGGCTAGATCAGCCGATTTGATGACATAGGCCAAGCATGAGCAAAAAGCAAAGCAGACTAAGCACTACGAGACAACACTCGAAACCTGATCTGAATCGGCTAGATCGTAGTGAAACGATGCAAGAGCGACGATAGCCGACACGACGAGATTACGAGCTGGATAAATTGGTGATAAAAGCTAAATAAACAAGAAAAGATTTGCAAAACTAGCTGATATCAATAAATTGTGAATAAAACATAGACGAAACCACAATGATGCGCCCGGAGGTTAAAGCCTAGTTGTTATTCGATAAAACGGTACTTACAAGCTTGCCGGAGGTCGATCGATGCAGCCCGACGAGCTAGAAGAACGGCGTTTGAAGAAACAAGAAAATAAGAAGTAAAAAAGTGGTGGCGTAGTCGCCGACTTGAATAAGTAATGGTTTTGTTGATATTGGTGTGTACCAACTTTCTCGGACCATGCAGGGTCGCTATTTATGTCCTGAGGACAACTTGACTCCTTGTCGATGATGACAACGTTTACTTGAATCTAAAGTAATAAAACTACTATAAAACTTGACGATTCCTATAGGAATCAGACTCTCTAAACTGATTTTGACCCGATGTCAATTTGATTGTTGACCCGCCTCCATCTTCTTTCCTCCGGCGCATCTTTCTTTTGCCATGTTTCTCTTTCACCAATCGGCCGATCCTGGATCGACTTGGTTGCTTCATTCCTTTCTTCGTCGGTTTTGAGGTCTTCCTGGCGTTTCTTCAGTTATTCTTTGACACGTGTTTAAAAATGGTGTCAACAGACTCCTAGTCAATGACGACAATGTTTACTTGAATCTAAAGAAATAAAACTACCAAAAAGCTTAACGATTCTCATAAGAATCAGACTCTCTAAACTGACTTTGACCCGATGTCAACTTGATTGTTGACCCGACTCCATCCTCTTTCCTTTGGCATATTCCCCTTTTGCCACGTCTCTCTTTCATCAATCGGACGATCCTAGATCGGCTAGTCGTTTCTTCCCTCTCTTTATCAGCCTTGAGGTCTTCCTTATGTCTCTTCGGTTGTTTTCTGCTACGTGTCAAAAAATGGTGTCAACAAGGGGTACCCCAGCCAACAATTGATACCATTTGGATGGGTTCTGAAGATAGCGAGGAGCGAAGTTGTCCTCGAACAGGTATGTCAAACAAAATTTTTAATTGTATGCATTTGCTAGGACCGACAACTACGCATTGTGTAACAGAAGGGGTACCACCTAAATTTTGAACAACATGTGTGAGCCACTTCAATTGATTGAGAACCTGCATTGTATGAATATAAGATTATTATCCATGTGTAGTACGTAAACATCAAATTTGTACAAGGAAAGAATATTACTATGTTGGGACGAGGTCCCTGGCTTCGATCACCAGTAGGTAAGTCAATCACACCATGGGTGAAGTATATCCCTGGAGGACGAGCCAAAGGTGGCCGGTCATCAAACACGATTCCACGACTGCCTCCACGGCGGCCTCCACGGCGACCATCATGACCAGAATAACTGGCCATAGTTTTCCAAAACTACTACAATCTCAGCAATATATATAAAACAATCCATGTGTATCAACTCTTATGGTACAAATTATACTCCATCTCTACTTTAACTATTTTTAATTCGAGTGTGTCATGCGGGGTTCGAGCGTGTCGGGCAGGGTTCGAGTGTGTCGAGTGTGGTTCGAGCGTGTTGGGCGGGGTTCGAGCATGTCGGGGAATTCAAATCTAAATCTCTAAATTCAAATCTAAATCTCTAAATTCAAATATAAATCTCTAAATTCGAATATAAATCTCTAAATTCGAATCTAAATCTCTAAATTTGAATCTAAATCTCTAAATTGAAATCTAAATCTCTAAATTCAAATCTTAATTCAACAATAATTAATAGAAAAACAAAGATGACATTAGCGTCGGCCCCTCACCGGCGGCGCAGAGGGACGGCGTCCGCGCGGGGACAATGGCGGCGGCGGCGGTGCAGACGGGCGCGTGAGGAGGAGACGACGGCGTGGAGACGGCGGCAGCGCCAGAAGCGGGGACAACAGCAGTGGCAGTGGCATGGACGGGCGTGCGAGGAGGAGATGACGACACGCCAAGGAGGAGACGACAGCGCGGACGAGGTCGGCGCAGAGATGGCTGCCGCGTCGGGAGCAGGAACGACAACGGCGGCGGCGGACGGGCGGGGAGCGGGGATGACGGCGGCGAGCAGGAGCTTGGGGAGGACGACAGCGAGGGAGGCGACGGCGGGGACGGCGCGGCGAGGAGGGGCTCGGGGAGGACAACGACGCGGCGGCGAAATTGGCTAAGTGTTGGGCAGGGGAGGGGGCGCGGCTGATATACCTCCACATTAGTACTGGGCCTCAGAAGTAACCGGTACTAACGTCACATTAGTACCAGGCTGGAATAGGCCCCGGTACCAATGTGGACATTAGTACCGGGCTAACATAGGACCCGGTACTAATGTGCTTTCCATTCCTCGCCAAAAATGAAAAGCACATTAGTACCGGGTCCTATGTTCGCCCGGTACTAATCTGCTTTTCATTTAATTTCCTTTAAATTTCCTAATTTTCTATTAAATTTATTATAACCCCAGTCCTCATACAGACAAGCATCTTCATTAGGACTTAAAATAACACAAAAAAATGTAAGATCTTCAGCTTTAAGTCGTAACCAAAAGGGTCTCTAGATTTTCCCCAGCTAAAACCACTAGACGAGATAAGTTGTCCTTTTCCATAGCAGCACAATTCAAGTTTTCTCTTGCATTAGAGGGTTATAGGACATGGTAGATACTAGTACTCTAGCAGCGCATTTCTCAGTACTAATTCACTATTTTATGAAAACCTTTGGTCTAATCTTCTTCAGCAAGCTCCTCCTGAAGACCATTTTTGCAATCTGAGCTTTCCTCCTGTTGTTGTTGTATTTATCTTCCTCCCATGTCCCAGATGCCACAAGAAGGTAGACATATACCATTCTCTCCTGCCCAGGCCGGAATGCCCTTGCTATCGCCTGCATTGTCTTTAAATGGTTCCGCTCTGAATCCAGCATCACTAGTCTTGATGCACCGGTCAGACTGATAACCTCGGCACAAGCTGTTGTTGAAGCAATCAACACCTTCCTCTTCCCCTTTTTGTCACCATTGAATTTATCCATGACAGTCGAGCGCACAGGGAGCTCTTGATCACCTTGCAACACAGGGACTTCCTCCCGAAGACACCATCCAAACACAATCTCTATCAGCTTGACAAGAAAGTATATCGGGGACACAATGTGACAAAATATCAGCACCCTCTCCCCTCTGAATGAGGACTTGTGTAGAAGATCAATCACAAATTTTGTCTTGCGACACAAGGACTTCCTCCCCAAGATGCCATCCAAACACAATCTCTATCAGCTTGACAAGAAAATTTATCGGGGACACATTGTGACAAAATATTAGCACCCTCTCCCCTCTGAATGAGGACTTGTGCAGAAGATCAATCACACATTTTGTCTTGCAACACAAGGACTTCCTCCCCAAGACGGCATCCAAACACAATCTCTATCAGCTTGACAAGAAAGTTTATCGGGGACACATTGTGACAAAATATCAGCACCCTCTCCCCTCTGAATGAGGACTTGTGCAGAAGATCAATCACAAATTTTGTCTTGCAACCAACAGTGTACTTTTGCTTGTACTTCTCAACTCTAGCTACTTCTTCTGGGTAAAGTAAGTGCTAGCACACCTGGTTGTTTTTATAAGCCAAGGATGGATAGAAGCTGAGGACCAGGTGTGTCCGAGGACCAGTGGAGGGTCGCTCCCTAGTGATGAGTGATTGACAACGTTGTGTGGACTGATGCTTGGCTAAGTGTGCAGGTACAGGTTGCAGCTTGACTCGTGTCGGTCCAGGTGAAGAACAAGCGCGAAAGGCCTGAGCCGTGGCGGCCTCCGGGTAATGGAGTGGCAAGTAGGCTTGGTTCGATGGACCCGGTGGCCGATGGGGTCAAGTGCGAGCCGTGCGGTGCAAGACTGGCGGGCTAAAGTCGTGAACATGGGCCGGTGCAAGGTAGCGGTTGAAGCCCGAAGGTTGCACACGGGGTTTGGTGGTTCGCCCACAAAACCATCAGGTGGATGGTTTCTTGGTTTGGGCCACAAAACCATGCCCGGAGGCCCGAGGCGACGGAGACGGTGATCCGGGAGCTTCGGGAAGCTTCGAGGCGGGAGGCACGTGGCATGATCGCGGGGCTTGTGTCGAAGCTAAGCAAGGCCGCGATAGAAGCATGTCCGCTCGATGAAGACTTGACCAAAATGCCCCTGAGGGGTTGTATCTTCATTTATGCAGTAGGGGTAGCGTGGTCATTTACCTCCCTCCGATGAACTTCATATAAATAGCGGAGAGGTGGATGGCATCTCTCTCTCTTGCTTCCTAGGGCTTTCTCCCCCGGTAGATTTTCTCTGAACTGCTTCTTTTCCCTCTGGATTCCTTAGGCTAGACTCTTGTATAGAATCTGACCTCTGGATGTATGGAAGCATTCGACGTCCCGGTGATCTCCTAGTCCTCTGTGATTTTCGTGTCATTTTTGGGACTATTTTTGGGAGTTTTCGTTCTTCGCTCGATTCGTGATTTTGGAGGTGTTTCTTCACGGATTTCTTTGAGGGGATCATGGGTGGATACCTTGCGCATCTTTGTGTCTGATCTTGACCCCTCAAACGCTGTGAAGAGCCTTCGATTCATGCGTTTTTGGTTGGTGCCCGAGTTTATGGTGGTGGTTCGGTTGATCCGCGATTCCCGGTGATTTAGTAGCTTAGGAGTCGAGATTTTTGGGGCATAGCATCCTTGTGTGATGCTTTACATCTCCCCAAAATCTTGTCTCAAGAGCTTCAACCGTTTGGGAGATACGGTGATGGAAAGGTTGGGTTGACTCCCGAGCTCGAGCTTTTTCTGTTCTCTTCGTGCTAGGCGGACGGTCCGCGGGTCCCTGGCGGACGGTCCGCGCGGCTAGGGTTCGTCCCGTGTTCTTCATGTTCGTCGCATGTTCTTGAGTGCTTTCGTTTCGATCCGGTTGGATCCCAGGGTTTGGCTGGAAAGCGTTTGGCGGACAGTCCGCGGTGGTCTCACGGACGGTCCGCGTGGCCGGTTTTCTGGCAGATAGTCCGCGTGCTCACCACAGACAGTCCGAATTTCAGGGGTGCGCTACTGGTGATTCGAGGCTCTTTTACGGACAGTCCGCCTTGACC
The DNA here is from genome assembly GCA_036936925.1 of Cenchrus fungigraminus. Taxonomy (NCBI): domain Eukaryota; kingdom Viridiplantae; phylum Streptophyta; class Magnoliopsida; order Poales; family Poaceae; genus Cenchrus; species Cenchrus fungigraminus. The sequence goes on along the minus strand of CM072775.1, from coordinate 5,605,585 downwards.
GTCCGGACGGTCCGCGCCCTCCTCGCGGACGGTACGCCCGGTCACCCCGGACAGTCCGCCAGGGACTTCGCAGCAGTGCCTAAGTTCTTTGGTTCTTGCTTTGATGCTTCCGTTCTTTGCTCCTAGGCTTCTTGGTTGATCTGCTAGGCTTGTGTGTGCCTTGTTTGGAGCTTCCTTTGTGTGCACAGATTCGTGGAGTGGCAATCGGGGTATAGGCCAAATTCGACCTTAGGGAAGAATTTTTATTGGCTCCCATTCACTCCCCCCCCTCTGGTCGCCCGATTCGGTCCTTCAATTGGTATCAGAGCCAGTTACGGATCTTCGTGATTGTAACCAGTCTAAGGTCCAAGGATGGGCGATTACGGCAAGGGGTCGGGTCCTCCGCACTTTGATGGCAAGAATTACCCGATGTGGGAGAGGCGCATGGGCGCGTTTTTGCGAGGGAAGGGAACTCTTATCTGGGAGGTCACTCAGAATCCTCATTATGTCATCCCAGACAGTTTTCTGCTTCCAGGATCGCGAGACATATTTGAGGCCTACAGTAAGGCTGTTGATTACTTGTTCCGTGCTCTCTGTGCCTCGGAGTTTGATCGAGTGTACGGAGAGGATGTGGCCGGAAAGATTTGGCTCAAGTTGATCATGTTGGCAATGCCCAAGTGCAAGCCCGGATGTTTACCGCTTACCGGAGAGAGTACGAGAACTTCACTCATCTCCCCGGTGAGTCGACCGATGCTATGTTTCAGCACTTCACTTACATCGTCAACAACATGAGGGCCAATGTGACTGTGCTCGCATACACGGATCATGACCAAGCTATCAAGCTTTTGCATGCCCTGGATAGGTCCGTGTGGGAAGCCAAGATCAAGGCCATTGAGGAGTCGAGCGTATATGATACGCTTTTCGCTTGATGAGCTGTTTTCCAAGCTCAGGTCTTCAGAGGTCGATCGTGGCTTGAGAGCCAAGAGCGAGAGCCCTACTGATCCTCATAGTTTGGCTCTCGTCTCAGGATCGAGAACTAACGCTAACTCTGGTGGTTTCTCCTTGTCTTGTCTTGTGTCCTTGCCAGATGAGGACTTTGATGTGCTGAGCGAGGACGATCTCGCCTTGTTGAGCAAGAGGTTTGGGCAAATGTACGAGAACTGCAAGAATGCAAGGCGGAGCTCAGGGATGTGCTATCGGTGCGGGAAGCACGGGCACTTCATCACTGAATGCCCTGAAGCCATTGAGATCAAGAATGACTACAAGGGCAAGACCAAGCACGACTACAACAAGCACCGCTCCCGGAACGACTACAAGGACAAGCACAAGGACAAGAGCGAGAGAAGGCACAAGAAGGGTGGCGGCCACAAGAGGAAGACCGCTCGAGCAATGGTGGCCGGAGCGAGCGACATCGACTCGACATCAAGTGATGCTTCCTCCGACTCGAGCAGCGAGGAAGAGCAAGAGAAGCGCAAGGACAAGCGGCACACGGGCAAGAACATCACCGGCTTAAGCTTCATCCCGCAAGGAGGCTTTTGCAGCATGGCGCACTCCAAGAAGGGTGGGAAGCACAGCTCGGATTCGAACTCCGACTCCGATGAAGAGGTACGATAAGATCCCAACTTCTTGCTAGAGGAGAACGCTAGGCTCAATGAGTTGCTTGATAACCGTGATGATGTGCTTAGAAAGACCATAAAGGAGAAGAGGGAATTTAGGTCTCTGTTGGGTGATGCTAAGGACAAAGTAGTCGAGCTTGAATCCTTGCTTGTGGATGCTAGGAATTAAGTAGCCGCTTTGAAATCTGCTCCTGTGGTGTCGGATGAAATTGATTGTGGTGATTGCTCAGTTTTTCTTGCTGACTTGACTGCCCTCAAGGAGAAACATGCCTCTGTTCTTGAGGAACTAGATGTGGTTAGGATTGAGTGTGATGAACTGAAGTCTAGGCCAGCTTTGTTAGGAGCTTGTACATCATGTCCTATTTTGCATGCTAGGCTAGATGAATCTCACACTAGAAATGTTTCTCTTGAGGCGGCATTGAAAGCTCCTCTTCCTACATCATGTTCAACCTGTGAAATGCATGCTTTGAAAAACATGGAACTTGCAAACTATGCTGATCGTCTGCAGGATGAAAATGATGAATTGAGAAAAATGATGGGATGGTTGTCTGGACATGAGCCACAATTGAGTATGATGTTGGCTCAGTACAAGAGGTTTGATGGTCAGGCGTTGGGGGCTGACAAGTGTGGTGAGAAGAGTGGTAAGCGAGAAGAGAAAGCCGGAGAGATCCCCACTCCACCACATACCACACCAATGAACAAATTTGCACCCAAGCCAAACCATCTCAGAAACAAGCTAGACACAACCCCAGATCCTCCAGTGTTCCCCCACAAAGCTGAAAACTAGCAAAAACCCATCAAGTTTGTGAGCACCCAGGGGAGTGTCTTTGATAGGAAGACAGGAGAGAAAGCTGGAGAGAAGCTTGTAGAGAAACCACAGCCTAAGCCAGTGTCAATCCGCTTCCATTGTGAGTATTGTGGGAGGGATGGGCACAAGGATGAGTTCTGTTACCAGAGGAAGAGGGATGAGAGGTTTGCTAGGGAGATAGCAAATAAGGACAGGTACCACCTTGCTCGTGGTGTGCCTGAGCCTCGTAGAGGGCCTCTACCTAGGGGTGATGTGTTTGTGAGGACAGTTCCCACTCGTGGAGGTGGAGGTGTGTTCCCTCAGAGAGACAGGCGTGTTGGGTTTGGGCGTGGTGAGTTGGCTCGACGTGCTCCTTCTCGTGACCCTTACAAGTTTGGGAGGCACGATCGGAGCTTTGGGTCTCAGATGGACTACGGGCCACGTTTTCCCCCTCATGGTGCGCGTACTCCTCCAGTGAGACGTGACAGGTCCTTCGGTGGTAGGCGTGAGAGGGCTCCGCCTAGAGGCTTTGGGAGGATGGATTTTGCTAACCCTTCTTTTGAGCTAATGGCTCAGCACTGGTTTGACTCTTTTGGTACTAACCCCAGTGTTGAGTCGCTTACTCATTCTCGTCCTCATTTTTGATTGCAGGTGGGAGGCTTGGAGAACTTTTGGTTGATCGACTCCGGTTGCTCAAGACACATGACCGGAGATCGTGGGTGGTTCTCCAGCCTCACCCAGTGAGTACGAGGGAGTACATCACTTTCGGGGATAATGGGAGAGGACGAGTGCTTGCGGAAGGTATGGTGAAGGTGAGTAGCAAGGTGACCTTAAGAAGTGTGGCCCTGGTCAAGTCACTTGGTTTCAACCTATTGTCAGTATCTCAATTACTTGACGAAGGTTTTGAGGTTCATTTCAAGTCGAGTGCTTCTCGTGTGCTTGATTCTCGAGGCGATCTTGTCTGTACGATCGTCCTCGAAGGTCAAATCTTTCGTGCCAATTTTTCCAGTCTGTTGGTCCTCCTCGATGCTTTGTTGCTGGCGTTTCGGCTGAGCTTTGGAAATGGCATAGGAGATTGGGACACTTGAGCTTTGAGTTGCTTTCCCGCTTGAGTGGTCTTGATCTTGTCCGAGGATTGCCTAAGTTGAAATTCGAGAAGGATTTGGTTTGTGCTTCTTGTCGGCATGGAAAAATGGTTGCCGCTTCTCACGCTCCTCTGACTTCTGTCATGACCGAGCAACCTTGTGAGCTGTTGCACATGGATTTGGTTGGGCCAGCTCGTGTTCGCTCTGCTAGTGGGAAGTGGTATGTTCTTGTGGTTGTCGATGATTTTTCGAGGTACTCTTGGGTTTTCTTTTTGGAGGATAAGAGTGAGACATTTGGCTTTGTTCGAGACTTGATCTTGAGGTTGAAAAATGAGAGACATGGTGATGCCATTCGAGCTATACGCAGTGACAATGGTACGGAATTTAAGAACTCTCATTTTGATGCCTTTTGCAGTGATCTTGGTCTTGACCATCAGTACTCTTCTCCATACGTCGCTTGCCAGAATGGTGTAGTGGAGAGGAAGAACTAGACCCTTTGTGAGATGGCCAGGCTGATGCTCGATGAGCATAGGACTCCTAGGCGTTTCTGGGCCGAGGCGGTCAATACCGCTTGCTATGTCTCAAATCGCATCTTCCTTCGTGCCTTTAAGAAGAAGACCTCTTATGAGCTGATGCGTGGCCGACAACCCAAGGTGAGTCACTTTAGAGCTTTTGGTTGCAAGTGTTTCATTCTCAAGAAGGGCAAGTTGGATAAGTTTGAGTCTCGATGTTCGGATGGAATTTTCCTTGGTTATGCGATTCATTCAAGAGCATATCGTGTGCTCAACCTTGACACTAACCGAACCATAGAGACTTGCGAGGTTACCTTCGACGAGACACAGCCATGTAGCTCCTCTGCTTTTGAGTGTGCATGTGACGAGGAGATTGGAGCGAGGATCTTCGAGGATGAGAAGGACGGAGATGGAGACAACGACGATGATGGTGGTGATGCTCCTGCGGCTGATCGTGTACGTACTACTTCCACTACTACGACGATGATTGAGGACGGACCATCCCCTACACCCACTACGACTGAGGCTGTTCGAGTAGAGGCTGCTGCTGAGGGGGAGATTGTGTCCAGGCGAGAGGCTCCCCGGCGAGTACAAGTGGATCACCCACCGACAACCATCATTGGTGACCTTCATGAACGCACTACACGGTCGAGGTCAAGGAATACTTCTCATTTCGCTCACTCTGCTTTTGTTACTTCCTTCGAGCCCAAAGATATTCGACACGCTTTGTCTGATGAGAATTGGGTGAATTCCATGCATGAGGAGTTGGAAAACTTTGAGAGAAACCAAGTCTGGGTGTTAGTCGATCCACCGCCAAATTGCCGTCCCATAGGTACAAAGTGGGTGTGGAAGAACAAAGAGGGTGAGAATGGGATGGTTGTGAGAAACAAGTCGAGGTTGGTGGCGCAGGGTTACAACCAGAAAGAGGGCATAGACTATGAGAAGACATTTACTCCTGTGGCCCGTTTGGATCCAATTAGGATCCTTCTAGCCTTTGCCGTGGCTAAAGGGTTCAAGTTGTACCAAATGGATGTCAAGAGTGCTTTCTTGAATGGGGTGATAGAGGAAGAAGTGTATGTGAGGCAACCCCCGGGGTTTGAGAGTGAAAAATACCCACACCGTGTATACAAACTCCAGAGAGCGCTCTATGGGTTGAAACAGGCACCTAGAGCTTGGTGTGGCAGGTTGAGAGGTTTTTTGCTGAGTAAGGGGTTTGTGATGGGCACAGTTGATAAGACCTTGTTCCTCCTTAAGCATGGGAATGACCTCTTGATTGTTCAGATATACATGGATGACATAATCTTTGGTGGCTCTTCTCAATATCTTGTTGCCAGATTTGCAGATGACATGAGCAGGGAATTTGAGATGTCCATGATGGGCGAGCTGCAGTTTTTCTTGGGTCTCCAGATCAAGCAGTGCAAGGATAGAACCTTTGTACATCAGGCGAAGTACACCAGGGACATTGTGAAGAAGTTTGGCATGAACGACTCCAAGCAGCTGACTACACCGATGAGTATGACTACGACTTTGGACGCGGACGAGGACGGCGAACCCGTGGACTAGAAGGAATACCGGAGCATGATCGGCTCCCTCCTCTACCTGACGGCGACGAGGCCAGACATACAGTTCAGCGTGTGTCTGTGCGCTCGTTTTCAGGCTTCACCGAGAACTTCACATCGGCAGGCCGTCAAGCGGATCTTCAGGTACTTGAACTACACTCCTGAGTTTGGTCTGTGGTACTCTGCCTTCTCGACACTCAGGCTTCATGGTTTTTCTGATGCGGATTTCGCTAGGTGTCGATTGGATCGCAAGTCCACTTCTGGGTGTTGTCAGTTCCTTGGTTCTTCTTTGGTCTCTTTGTCACCTCGCAAGCAATCGAGTGTAGCCCAATCCACCACCGAGGCTGAGTATGTAGCTGCTGCTAGTTGTTGTTCCCAGCTGCTTTGGATGACCTATACCATGAGTGACTTTGGTGAGGAGTGCTCCCAGGTTCCACTTTTCTGTGACAGCACCAGTGCCATAAGCGTAGCCAAAAATCCTGTCCTCCACTCCAAAACGAAACACATAGAAGTGAGGTACCACTTCCTGAGAGACAATGTGGAAAATGGAAACATATCTTTGTCCTATGTTCGTACCCAAGACCAGCTAGCTGACATTTTCACCAAACCGCTTGACCAAGCCACTTTCACTCGCTTGCGACGTGAGCTTGGGGTGGGCTTTCCTTTCTAGCTTGGGTCTTGGAGCTTCTCATGTAGATATGTGTCATATGTTCATTTTGTTGCATTCCATGCATGGATTTTACTTTTTGTACAAAACCTGGTAGGATAGCCATCTTTGGATCACTTGAGCTAGGATTGAGCTTCTCTTATATACATTGATCACAGATGTGCTATGGGTGAGATATGTGCATGATTGGTAGCTTGTGGATGTGAATGCTATGCTCTTGTTGGTTTTGCCATATATGTATGATGAGATAGCATTTTGTTTGTGGAAATGATAAAACTGTCTCTCTCATGAGTAGATGCTTGTCTATGCTCAATTTGTGCTTAAATGCTTATATCATGCTCAGTTTGCACTTGAGGATCATATTCTCTTTGCTTGGGGTCAAAGATCCTCTGTCATTATAAATGTTTAGCCCTTTTGCTTGCTTGGGGAGGAGCATAAGCTTCTTTTTGCCGCAAAGGCACTTCATGTACCATGTTTAAACTTGAAAATGAAATTGGTATATGAATTAACTTATGCTTGAAAAATGAGCTCCTAATCATGTTTTTATGGTTTGATATTCATATCTTGGGTGCTAAACCGTAGCATGTTTGTCTACCATGAGAAGTCTCATTTTAAGAAGTAGACACATGGCTCGGTGGCTTTAACATGACTTGAGTGGCTTGTGGGCATTTATAATGATCTTGTAATGAGAATTTGTGATCTTGCATAAACTTTGAATGATCTAGTGCCATTATATTCAAATTGGTATGGATAGGATCTTGCTCATGAGATGCATGTTTCTTTGTGAAAATTGCTTAAAATTGCTTTTAGCCATGTCACATGCTTATATGTCTCTACCTTCTTGATGGCAATGTGCTAACTGCACCATGTCTACTTTGCTTGCTCTATGTCTCTTTGATAGCATTTTGTTGTGCTCTTTGTATATTTAAGAAGCTTGGTAGACTGGTTATATGCTTTGACATGCATTTTTCATGAAAACAAGGGGAAGAGTTTCATATATCTTAATTCATGCATTGTCAACAAGGGGGAGAGTTTTGTATGATATGGGGGAGAATACACATGCATTTGGGGAGAATCTTCATGCATTGGGAGTTTTTATGCAAAATTGGTATGCATGAGTGAGATGTGGCATGTGAGGAGAAAATTTTGAGAAGAAGAGGTTGCATTTGCTCTGGGGGAGTTTGCACATGTGCAGGGGGAGCTCCTTTGATTTTCCTGAGTTTTGTGCTTTGAGGTGTGCTCCTTGTGAGCTTTGTTTTGTCTCGGCTGTGTCGAGCCGTTGCCCTTGTCTTAGGGGGTCGAGACTTGGATTGGCGAGTGATCTTGTTTCGCTTGTTCTTTGGCTTTGGATCACTTGCTTTGGATGTTTGTGTTCGTGGTTGTTTTCTTTTCTTTTTCTCTATCATCAGGTGTGTCCGAGGACCAGTGGAGGGTCGCTCCTTAGTGATGAGTGATTGACAACATTGTGTGTACTGATGCTTGGCTAAGTGTGCAGGTACAGGTTGTGGCTTGACTCGTGTCGGTGCAGGTGAAGAACAAGCGCGAAAGGCCTAAGCCATGGCGGCCTCCGGGTGATGGAGTGGCAAGTAGGCTTGGTTCGATGGACCCGGTGGCCGATGGGGTCAAGTGCGAGCCGTGCAGTGCAAGACTGGCGGGCTGAAGTCGTGAACATGGGCCGGTGCAAGATAGCGGTTGAAGCCCGAAGCTTGCACGCGGGGTTTAGTGGTTCGCCCACAAAACCATCAGGTGGACGGTTTCTTGGTTTGGGCCACAAAACCAAGCCCGGAGGCCCGAGGCGACGGAGACGGTGATCCGGGAGCTTCGGGAAGCTTCAAGGCGGGGGGCACGTGGCGTGATCGCGGGGCTTGCGTCGAAGCTAAGCAAGGCCGCGGTAGACGCGTGTCCGCTTGATGAAGACTTGACCAAAATGCCCCTGAGGGGTTGTATCTTCATTTATGCAGTAGGGGTAGCGTGGTCATTTACCTCCCTCCGATGAACTTCATATAAATAGCGGAGAGGTGGATGGCATCCCTCTCTCTTGCTTCCTAGGGCTTTCTCCCCTGGTAGATTTTCTCTGAACTGCTTCTTTTCCCTCTGGATTCCTTAGGCTAGACTCTTATACAGAATCTGACCTCTGGATGTATGGAAGCATTCGACGTCCCGGTGATCTCCTAGTCCTCTGTGATTTTCGTGTCATTTTTGGGACTATTTTTGGGAGTTTTCGTTCTTCGCTCGATTCGTGATTTTGGAGGCGTTTCTTCACGGATTTCTTTGAGGGGATCATGGGTGGATGCCTTGCGCATCTTTGTGCGTGATCTTGACCCCTCAAACGCTGTGAAGAGCCTTCGATTCGTGCATTTTTGGTTGGTGCCCGAGTTCATGGTGGTGGTTCGGTTGATCCGCGATTCCCGGTGATTTAGTAGCTTAGGAGTCGAGATTTTTGGGGCATAGCATCCTTGTGTGACGCTTTACATCTCCCCAAAATCTTGTCTCAAGAGCTTCAACCGTTTGGGAGATCCGGTGATGGAAAGGTTGAGTTGACTCCCGAGCTCGAGCTTTTTCTGTTCTGTTCGTGCTAGGCGGACGGTCCGCGGGTCCCTGGCGGACGGTCCACGCGGCTAGGGTTCGTCCCGTGTTCTTCATGTTCGTCAAATGTTCTTGAGCGCTTTCATTTCGATCCGGTTGGATCCCAGGGTTTGGCTGGAAAGCGTTTGGCGGACAGTCCGCGGTGGTCTCACGGACGGTCCGCGTGGCCGGTTTTCTGGCGGACGGTCCGCGTGCTCACCACGGACAGTCCGAATTTCGGGGGTGCGCTACTGGTGATTCGAGGCTCTTTTACGGACAGTCCGCCTTGACCGTCCGGACGGTCCGCGCCCTCGTCGCGGACGGTCCGCCCTGTCACCCCGGACAGTCCTCCAAGGACTTCGCAGCAGTGCCTAAGTTCTTTGGTTCTTGCTTTGATGCTTCCGTTCTTTGCTCCTAGGCTTCTTGGTTGATCTTCTAGGCTTGTGTGTGCCTTGTTTGGAGCTTCCTTTGTGTGCACGGATTCGTGGAGTGGCAATCGGGGTATAGGCCGAATTCGACCTTAGGGAAGAATTTTTATCGGCTCCCATTCACTCCCCCCTCTCTGGTCGCCCGATTCGGTCCTTCAGAAGCAATTGTGATGAGTAGCTCAACCTCCAGAGGATAACGGGCAACTCCCAGTACGGGCATTCTTACTTTTGCTAACACCTCTTCGTGGATGTCAGTGGGTTTCATGAAAATGGTATACACACGTATCCCTGGAAGGTTATTTCGGTTAAAAATTCATGTTGAATTTTAAAATCGATGACCACCACCATCATCTCCATTTCAAGTAATTCTACAACAAATTCTAGATTTCCTAGCCTTTCTAGTAACCTCACCACTTCAATGAGTGAATTCGTCGAGAAATCGTTGCAAATCCGGAAAAACTCCCTAGGGTGCCATGGAGGAGTTGGAGCTCGAGTTGGAGAGTGGAGAGAAGGGTGCCTCAGGCTAGGGGAACATTAGTACCGGGCGGTGGCTGGAGCCGGTATTAATGTTCTAACATTAGTACTGGCTTATGTTGAGGCCCGGTACTAATGTGCGGATACCACATTAGTATCGGGCCCCCACACCGCCCGGTACTAATGTTACCGCATTAGTACCGGCTCCATCCCCGGATCGATACTAATGTGTGCCTCTGGGGGCTCCTCGGGGCCCCCCTTCCCAACCGGTACTAATGTGCACATTAGTACTGGTTCCGAAAAAAACTGGTACTAATGTGAAATCCTCTCCAGGACCAAAGGTTGTTTCTCTAGTAGTGTAAGATCTTTGTGTGTAATAAAGAATAGCTATATGTATTATTTCATCTGTTTAGAAAAAAAAAGACGGAGAGAAGGACGCGAGTGGTGCCGTGATTTAATTCCTGGCTGTATAATTTTCCTGAATGTTCAGTTATCTAAATGTTTTTTTCTGTTCTATAAAAAATAAAAATCGATGGTTTAATTCATTTCAGGTTTAACCTCCTCAAAGGTAATGGGAGTACTCTAGCATTGCCCAAAGACAACCGCACAATGCACTAAAGGCTACCTGTTTCTTTTGCTATGCGCATACTATATTTCCCCTCCAACACTAGCTATAAAGCTGATACCCTAAAGGAGCAACGCAGAACCGCGAATTTTTTCTTTGTTGCGTAGCAAATAACGCATCGGATTCGTCAAATCAAATGTGCAACACATGTAGTCTTCGACGACAGGTAATTAATTAAGCACCATTGATATGGAAGATGTTAGTACATATATATTCGGTTAATTATATTGGGTCTAGCACGCACCATGCATGTTTTGATGCCAAAACTAGTTTTGTGCCAATATGTTTTTTTAATGTATAGTGATTCAAGCACGAGACTTGGCTATATATATTACCAATATACAGACAAGTTAAGTAATACTTCATTCGGTTCATACTATAAGTAGTTTGATTTTTTAACCCCAAATTGAATCGCTTGTCTTATTCAGAAAATTTCAGATTTTTATTAATAAATAAAGTTAAGTCAATTGAAGATTTTTTATTAATAAAGCAAGCCACAACAAAAAATATGATATTTTGCATATTTTTTGAATAAGATGAATCATTTAATTTGAGGTAAAAAAGTTAAACGAACTATAATTTGGAATGGATGGAGTATATGGAATGATTTTGTCCCATCTTGTATATTCTACTGTTATTCAAACATGTGTCCAACGAGAACTATGGGTACCATAGTTATTAAAAACAAAGAGAGAAACACACATTAATAAATGATCAAGAAACAAAAGAAAGACCACATTACCAATGAATTTGATATACCATCCATCAATTATAGAGATTATTACAATGGACTCAAAGCCTAGCATAGTACTTCCCTTGTTTCAAATTAAATTGTAGATCATTCCAACATTTTTTTGAGAGTCAGACTTTTATGTTTAACCAAAATTATAGAAAAGATTATAATGAAGAATCTAATAGTACTTATTATTTGGTATCATAAATGTTATTACTACTTTATTGTAAAATGTTGGTCAAAGTTGATAGGTTTGGACTTCCTAAAAAAATGGAGCGACTTATGGAGTGTTATAACCATATTTCATATTATATAAGTTGTTGAACAATGTTTTACCCCATTTATCATGTGCTCTATAGTCATGTGTTGCCAAGCTATTTATATTCCATGGTCACTCTGTTCTCTATCTTTGTATTAATTATATTCCTAACCTCATCTAGTGGTTCTTCACATAAAATAAACCTTATATTTCAAAGACATCGTCTCATTTAACACGTTTTTAGTCCTTTTTGAAGATAGTACGACTACCCATGAAATGGGCATAGTTCAATTAAATGGCACAAGAGGGCCGCGTCGTCCACAATGACACAACGTCACCCCAAGTCACTTCTCACTTACGAGAATTCGCATCTTATGTTCTCCTGAGCTTTTCCCTTCCATTAGGGCATATCATCACGCTAGCCACTACCTTAAATACAGACCCCAATTGCTGCCACAGCGCAAGCAGTGAATCAACCATAGAACTAGCTAGAGTCCCAATGGAAGAAGCCTTGTTCTTTGTGTGACCTTACCTAGCAAGCAAATTATAGAGTATAGACACAACATCACTGTCTCGATTGTTCAGCATCTGTTATAAGATCGCCAGAACGATCAGTTCATGGAAAGCTGCGGATGCTTTGATGACGGCAAGGACGGCAGCAAGACAAAGTACCGCGGCGTGCGACGCCGCCCGTCGGGCAAGTTTGCCGCAGAGATCCGCGACTCGTTGCGGCAGAGCGCACGCGTCTGGCTCGGCACGTTCGATACGGCGGAGGAAGCGGCGCGGGCATATGACCGCGCGGCTTACCGCATGCGAGGGCACCTAGCCGTGCTCAACTTCCCCGACGAGAAGCACAATTATGTGGGCGGAGCCGGATCGTCGTCTTCCCAGCATCCACAGCAGGGAGGTGGTGCCAGCAGCTGCCAGCAGGTAATCGAGCTAGAGTACCTGGATGACAAGGTACTGCAGGATCTTCTGATCAAGGACGGCAAGGACAAAAAGCGTTCATAGAACTGCTATGCCGATCGATTATCAGATAAACCGTGCATGCCTCATCATCATAACCTAATGTGCTGGTGAATGATCGATGGGATCATCGATCCATCGAACTTTTTACACCCAGATCCTACCAAGAATACCGCCAGGTGTTTGACTCTGCCGATGTCATAAATCAGCAGGTCAGTGCCTACATATACTATGTATATGCATGTGTGAGCTTGGAGTAATATTTTGTGCTGCCAATTACAATGATATTATCTGGTCTTATTAATTAGTTATTTCTTACACCCTCCATTTTTATCTATGATGAGGCAAACAAGCATATCAAGAGATTCAAACTTTGCAATTTATTACCAATAATTCAACTATGAATTTTTTATTTGTATAATGTAAACTTTATATGGTTTGGTTTTGCAGTCTAATGTACTTTACCAGGATTATAAGTTTATGACTGTAAGTACTAAATGAATGGTCAAACTGTTATTAGGATGACTGTACCAAGTCATATTATGAACTAGGTGGTACCCCGCGCGTTGCTGTAGGAATTTCAACAAAATTTGAAGATGCAATTTGAAAGTAGAAACACTAAAATGATTTCATCATAATATTTTTTTGCAAACAACATTGTAAATAAAAACACATTCATTTTATTGGGAGAGAACTACTCATAAATTTGTAGCATGGTACTCGCAAATACTAACACAATGCATATCCGCAGAAAATCGGTAGACGACATAAATTCATTATTTTAATGGATGGTGATGTGGACAGCTTGTATGTTAAGAGAAGATCTAGTGGATGGTGACATGGACCTCTTGCATGTTGAGAGAAGTCTATTCATGATTTGTAGTGGGTCTCACCTATATAGTTGTTATAGATTATTCCTATTAAAAAAATATGCAAGTACCATCTATTTTGTTTGTTATATGCTTTACTATTGTAGGTATTTTAAGTTTGACTTATCCTTTTACATATTTGCAATAATCTTTTGAATAAGACGAATAATCAAAGTTGTAAGAAAAAGTCAACAGCGACAAGTATTTTAATACGAAGGGAGTACAAACATACATGGAGAGTGTGTATACGTATTACATGGAGAGTGTGTATACGTATATGTACTCTTTGTTTATTGTGTATATAACACCTGTTTATTCTTTTGACATGATGTGATGCATGATTTATTTGCTCCACCCACTGGAGAACATTTTCTCAAGTATTGTTTGTTAGTTGTCTGGTAGCTGAGTACGGATGCACCACAGTTACTCCGCTGACGTGGGTGATCATGGTGGGCACCCACAATTTGGGTTTAAGGCCCGACATGGTACAAAGTCAAGTTGACCTAAAACTAGTGACACAACACGTTGACAGATTCTAGATGCTAACTTCTTTCAACGATTCCTGTTGACTACGAGTGAATTGGGGCTTGATACATGTGCCACTGGAAGATCTATGAAATTGTGGTTCCACCCATATAAAGAACGTCTCAATTGGACTCCTTCTGTGTCTTCGGCATCGTTTTTAGTGTTTGCTGCTCCTAAACTCCAGAGGACCAGGTGTTTCCGAAGACTAGTGGAGGGTTGCTCCTTAGTGATGAGTGATTGACAACGTTGTGTGGGCTGATGCTTGGCTAAGTGTGCATGTACAGATTGCGGCTTGACTCGTGTTGGTGCAGGTGAAGAACAAGCGCGAAAGGCCTTAGCCGTGGTGGCCTCCGGGTGATGGAGAGGCAAGTAGGCTTGGTTCGATGGACCCGGTGGCCGATGGGGTCAAGTGCGAGCCATGCGGTGCAAGACTAGAAAGTTGAAGTCGTGAACATGGGCCGGTGCAAGGTAGCAGATCGAGCCCGAAGCTTGCACGCGGGGTTTGGTGGTTTGCCCACAAAACCATCGGTGGACGGTTTCTTAGTTTGGGCCGCAAGACCAAGTCGGAGGCCCGATGTGACGGAGACGGTGATCCGGGAGCGTCGGGAAGCTTCGAGGTGGGGGGCACGTGGCGTGATCGTGGGGCTTGCATCGAGGCTAACCAAGTCCGCGGTGGAAGCGTGTCCGCTCGATGAAGACTTGACCATATTGCCCCTGAGGGGTGTATATCTTCAATTTAAGTTGTAGGGGTAGCGTGGTCATTTGCCTCCTCTGGTGGATGTTGTATAAATAGTGGAGAGGTGGATGGCATCTCTCTCTCTTGGACTCTAGGGTTTCCTCCCCCGGTAGATCGCTCTGGACTAATTCTTTTTCCTTTGCTTTCCTTAGGCTAGATTCTGGTATAGACTCTGTCCTCTGGATGTATGGAAGCATTCAGCATTACGGTGATCTCCTAGCTCTTTGTGATTTTCGTGTCATTTTCGAGGCTATTTTTAGGGAGTTTCGTTCTTCGCTCGATTCGTGGATTTGAGGGCGTTTTCTCTCGGATTTCTTTGAGGGGATCATGGGTGGATGCCTTGCGCATCTTTGTGTGTGATCTTGACCCCTCAAACGCCGGGAAACACCTTCGATTCATGAGTTTTTGGTCGGAGCCCGAGTTCTTGGTGGTGGTTCATGTGATGCTCGATTCCCGGTGTTCATCTAGTGATGCTTTACATATCCCCAAAATCTTGTCTCAAGAGCTCTAGCCGTTTGGGAGATCCGATGATGGAAAGGGGGAGTTGACCTCGTGGGGTCGCGCATTTCTGCTCCTGTCCCCAACACGCGGACAGTCCGCAGTGCCTTGGCGGACAGTCCGCGAGCTGCTGAACAATGTAGGTGTTCTTTGTGTTCTTCGCGTGCTCTTCCGAGTTCGTGTTTTGATCCGGTGGCACAAGTGTTTTTTGTTGCATGGAGTTTACGGACGGTCCGGACTTGAGTGTCGGACAGTCCGTGAAGGTGCAGACAGTCCGCGGGTCCCTCGCGGACATTCCGATTTTTCGGGGTGCATCTCTGGTGGTTCGGTTGGCTTTTTCGGACAGTCCGAGCACGCCGTGCGGATAGTCCGCCGTACCCTTGCGGACGGCCCGCCCGTACTACACGGACAGTCCGCGCTGGCTTTTCCAGAATTGGCCAAGCGCTTTGATTCTTGTCTTGCGCTTTCGCGTTTTGATTCAAGGCTTGTCTCTAGGACTTGTAGGCTTGTGTGTGCCTAGTCTAGAGCTTCTTTGGTGTGTGCGAGTGATCGGAGTGGCAATCGGGAAGAATTTTTATCGGCTCCCATTCACTCCCCCCCTCTCTGGTCGCCTAATCGGTCCATCAATTGGTATCAGAGCCGGTTACGGATCTTCGTGATTCTAACCAGTCTAAGATCCAAAGATGGGTGACTATGGAAAGGGGTCGGGTCCTCCGCACTTCGATGGCAAGAATTACCTGATGTGGGAGAGGCGCATGGGCGCGTTTTTGCGTGGGAAGGGGACTCTGATCTGGGATGTGACTCAAAATCCTCATTATGTCATTCCACATAGTTTTCTGCTACCAGTATCGTGGGACATGTGTGAGGCCAACAGTAAGGCCGTTGATTACTTGTTCCGTGCTCTCTGTGCCTCGGAGTTTGAGCAAGTGTACGGAGAGAATGTGGTCGGAAAGATATGTCTTAAGCTTAGAAATGCTCATGTTGGCAATGCTATGTTTCATCGCTTCACCAGCATAGTCAACAACATGAGGGCCAATGTGACAGTGCTCCCATACACGGATCATGATCAACCTATCAAGCTTTTGCATGCCCTGAATAGGTCTGTGTGGAGTGCCAAGGTCGAGGCCATTGAGGAGTCGAGCGTGTATGACACCTTGTCGCTTGATGAGCTGTTGTCCAAGCTCAGGTCTTCGGAGGTTGATCAAGGCCTGAGAGCCAAGAGCGAGAGCCTCACTGATCCTCATAGTTTGGCTCTTGTCTCAGGATCGAGGACTAATGCTAACTCTGTTGGTTTCTCTTTGTCTTGTCTTGTGTCCTTACCAGATGAGGACTTTGAGGTGCTGAGCGAGGATGATCTCACCTTGTTGATCAAGAGGTTTGGGCAGATGTACGAGAACTGCAAGAATGCAAGGAGAAGCTCGGGGATGTGCTATCGGTGCGGGAAGCACGGGCACTTCATCACCAAATGCCCTGAAGCCATGGAGATAAAAAACAACTACAAGGGCAAGTCCAAGCACGACTACAACAAGCACCGCTCCCGGAACGACTACAAGGACAAGCGCAAGGACAAGGGCTTAAGAAGGCCCAAGAAGAGTAGCGGATACAAGAAGAAGATGGCTCGAGCGATGGTGGCCGGAACAAGCGACATCGAGTCTACTTCCAGCGACTCTTCTTCCGGTTCAAGCAGTGATGAAGAGCAAGATCGGCGCAATGACAAGCGACACATGTTCAAGAACTTCACCAGCCTCAGCTTCGTCGCACAAGGTGGATTTTGCAACATGGCGCACTCCAAGAAGGGTGGGAAGCACAGCTCGGATTCGAACTCTGACTCCGAGGAAGAGGTACGACATGATCCCAACTTCTTGCTAGAGGAGAATGCTAGGCTGAATGAGTTGCTTGATAACCGTGATGATGTGCTCAGGAAGACCAACAAGGAGAAGAGAGAGTTTAGGTCCTTGCTAGGTGATGCTAAGGACAAGATAGTTGAGCCTGAGTCTTTGCTTGTTGATGCTAGAACTGAGATAGACTCTTTGAAAGCTACTCCTGTTGTTTCTGATGAGGTTGATTATTGTGATTGCAATGTTTTTCTGGCTGACTTGACTGCTCTCAAGGAGAAGCATGCCCCAACTATTGAGGGACTAGATGTGCTTAGGATTGAGTGTGATGAATTGAAATCTAGACCTGCTTTGTAAGTGCTTGCACTTCTTGTCCTGTGTTGCATGCTAGGCTAGATGAGTCTCACACCAGGATAGTTTCTCTTGAGGCTGCATTGAAAGCTCCCATTCCTACATCATGTTCTACCTGTGAATTGCATGCTTTGAAAAACATGGAACTTGCACACTATGTTGACCGCTTGCAGGATGAAAATGATGAGTTGAGGAAATTGATGGGGTGGTTGTCTGAGCATGAGCCACAATTGAGTTTGATGTTGGTCAGTTTAAGAGGTTTGATGGTCAGGCGTTGGGGGCTGGCAAGAGTGGTGAGGAGAGTGGTGAGGGAGAAGAGAAAGCTAGAGAAATTCCTATTCCACCAAACACTACACCCATTAACAAATTCGAACCCAAGACAAATCATCTCAGAAACAAGCTTGACACAACCCCTGACCACTAGTGTTCCCCCACAAGGTAGAAAACTACCAAAAACCTATCAAGTTTGTGAGCACCCAGGGTGTGTCTTTGGTGGGAAGTCAGGCGAGAAAGCTGTTGAGAAGCCCATAGAGAAGCCAAAGCCTAAGCCACAGCTGATCTGCTTCTATTGTGAGTATTGTGGGAGGGATGGGCATAAGGATGAGTTCTGTTTCAGGAGGATGAGAGATGAGAGGTTTGTTAGGGAGATGACAAACAAGGACAGGTACCACCTTCCTCATGGTATGCCTGAGCCTCGTAGAGGGCCTCTACCTAGTGGTGAGGTGTTTGTGCATACAGTTCCCACTCGTGGTAGTGGAGGTGTGTTTCCTCAGAGAGTTAGGCGTGTTGGATTTGGGCATGGTGAGTTGGCTGGACGTGCTCCTGCTCGTGACCGTTACGAGTTTGGAGGCACAATCGGAGCTTTGTGTCTTAGATGGACTACGGGCCACATTTTCCCCCTTGTGGTGCATGTACTCCTCTAGTGAGACGTGACAGGTTCTTCGGTGGTAGGCGTGAGAGGGCTCTGCCTAGAGTTTTTGATAGGATGTATTTTGCTAACCCTTCTTTTGAGCAAATGGCTCGACACTGGTTTGACTCTTTTGGTACTAAACCCAGTGTTGAGTTGCTTGCTCATTCTCGTCCTCATTTTGGATTGCAGGTGGGAGGCTTGGAGGACTTTTGGTTGATCGACTCCGGTTGTTCACGTCACATGAACGGAGATCGTGGGTGGTTCTCCAGCCCTACCCCGGTGAATGGGAGAGGACGAGTGCTTGCTGAAGGTATGGTGAAGGTGAGTAGCAAGGTGACCCTGAAGAGTGTGGCTTTGGTCAAGTCACTTGGTTTTAACCTGTTGTCAGTATCATAGTTGCTTGACGAAGGTTTTGAGGTTCGTTTTAAGTTGGGTGCTTCTCGTGTGCTTGATTCTCGAGGCGATCTTGTCTGTATGATCGTCCCCGAGGGTCAAATATTTCGTGCCGATTTTTCCCAGTCTGCTGGTCCTCCTCGATGCTTTGTTGCCGGTGTTGGCATTTCTTAACGTCACCACAAGTTGTACACCTAGAGGGAGCGTACAAGAACAACCGGGTATACCGCAAGCGCACGGAAATACCGCTGTAGCACTTCCCCAAGGAAGAAGAGTATTCCAAGGGTATCGAATCCAAGGAACGATGTGCACTATCTCCTACTATAGTATAGATGATCCAAGGACACAACACTGATTGATAGGATAGGTAGAAAAGATCTGCCTCGACCGAGCGCAGAGTCTAGTCACGATCTCTCAGGTATAAAACTCACTTCGGGCACAAGGCACATCCTAACTTTTTAGGGAGAGGCCAATGTGCTGGCAATGAGCCCAACTCGGTATGCGACGCAGAGGGTTGCAAAGGGTCCAACAGGCTGTCACCACTGCGGCCTACCTCTACGATACAAACGTACGTGGTCTTCGAAGGGTAACCTATGGTCCAGACACCACATCTACATCAGTGGCTACTACTACGAATCCGCGAGGGGGATACTGGCACTAGCTCAAGATATGCTCTATCACTCATGCAAGATCACGAATGCACTTTGATCTAACTAGAGACATGCAGGAGCATCAACTTTACTCTAATAGACAAGCTGGCAGACTAGATGCAAACTTATGATCTAAGTCTACTAGATCGAAAGGGTTGTGTTCGAAGAACACAAGCCTCTAAATCAAGAACAAAGGAAGAACACAAGAACAAAGCAACTAAGCATGCATACAACTTTAGTCTAAATAGAAAATGTCAAAATACTCACTTTAGTCTAAATGAAGAACATGACATGTCCCCAAGCCTCCCACCTCACTTCCTAGCACTAATCCTATACAAAGAGCTCTCCTCTCCTAAAGAGAGAGGCTCTAAGGCCAAAAGTGAGAAGGAGGAGAAGAAGTGTGTGTCCTATTCTCTACCCCCTCTCCTTCTATTTATAGGCCCGAGTACCGATGCGAGAACACCCCAAACACCCCCGAACTGGATTAAGGATCCAATCAGGGAGCACCACGTGGAAGCTGATGGCGAACGGAGGAAATCCCGGGTCGGCCGACCACTAGGGTCGGCTGACCTGGGCCCACCACGTCTTGCCTTGTGCTTTTTCTGGGTGACTGGTGTGTGGGCCCTTATGACGGTTCCTAGTGTATGGGTTGTTTGGAGGTGGTTTGCTCGGGTTGTGGGCCCTTGGATCCTTGTGCTGGACACATGGCGGTGTCTGATTCGTCGGGAAGTGCTTCTCTTGGATTGATGAAGTGTCATGGACACATGGCATCCTGTGTGCCAGCACGTCTCCACGTGGCCTGGTGTGGGTCCCACCGGGTCCATGATATAGTGTGATCTTATCTTGTGCATATCTCTTTCATCCGGACTCCGAAGTATACAAATGATATATCCATTTCGATCATCTTGACGAGCCCGTCGCAATGGTGCAGACCAATTTGGCATTTGTGATTGTTTATGATGATGCCATATCTATGCCATTGGTGCACTTGCTCTCAACTGTGTCATTTAACATGTATTTCGGTGCGTCCTGCAACAAAAGTTAGAAACACCAACACTTGAGGAAATCATCAGTATCAAGCCCTATTCTAGTGTTGATGATCCTTTTACATTTATTTTATGCAGGTGTTGACGGTGTAAAAGTATCACTTAACAGCCATCAACAACACCCCCACACTTGACCTTTGCTCGTCCTGAGTAAAGGGAGTCAGATCAGGGTGAGACATGATATCCAAAGGTATGAAGCGAGCATAAGAGATATTCCAAACCATAGCTTGTACTTGTGAACTCTGAAGTGTCTATCATGCTATCTTGGGTAGTTGAGGAATGGAACGGTCATGAATAAAATCACTCCTGCTCATGATGTCAAGCAACTTGGGGTTTTGCGATAAATTTTCAAAACAAACATTGCTTAGGTCCTCATTTGATTCTCTCAGATCACTCAATGTGTATATGTCCTCACCAAGGCATTAGATTTCCTTTCTTCATCCTACTTCTAATGATGGCTATATGTGGAGCTCAGGGTAGGATAAAGGATAAAGCATACTTGCATCACATATATTGCAAAGTCAAAAACTGGATCCACAAAGAATCAAATCATACCATCAGATCAAGATGTGCACGTGTATGGATATGGTGAGTATGGTAAGGTGGATACTAGGCCCGGAATGGGTGCTAGATATTACCATATATGTATGATGAGAGTTGGTAGATGGTAAGGTGGACACTAGCCCCGGATTGGATACTAGTTATTACCATCTAAGTTATGGAACTCCTTTTTGTATGACCATCTCTCTCTTTTTTCTCCTTTATTTTGGACATGGACTATTCTTTCTTTCCTCTTTTTTTCATCATGCTTTTTGAGCATGTCTTTTCTCTTTTCTCTTTTTTTTCTTCTCTTTTTTTCATAGCCCATGTCTCTTTTTGAAGGATACTTTTGGAGGGAGAGGTCACACCACATATGGAGTTTTATTTTCACGGAATGGATGAATGGTACAATGCTAACTTCTAGTGTAGAAGCATAGCAAGGGGAAGTAGGTGGTGTGTACATGAATCTTGATCATGAGAGTAATGAAAAGAATTCTCACAAGGGTCACAAGATTTGACAAAGCTCAAAGTAATAACAAGCAGCATATGAGTAGAAGGTTTTCAACTATAACATCATATGGCTTTGGTAGGACGGTGGCATATCAAAGAGGAGCTTTGCAAAGGGTTTTATGGTTTTTCAAATAAAATTCCCAAGCACTCAAACATTCAGAGCGAAGATCATATCATCAAACCATATCACAAACGCCAACTACTTAGATAAGCATGAGTTCCCTAATGATATTTGTTCACAAGCATCAAGATGATGAGTAAGGAATAATACATATGCAAACCAACCACAGGAATCATGTAGAGCAAGCATAGCACCAACCACTGAGTTTGATACAAAGGATATGAATTGAAATTCAATCAAACTCATGGATAACAGAGAGTGAGATAGAGGGTGCACATACCATCGCTTCTGAAGGATAAGAGATCAAGGAAGACCAGTGTTGATTCGGCTAACTATAAGGCGGCCGAGTCACTCTAGTTTACCTTGCTCTTGTCATGAAGGCGTAGTTGATGTTGTGCAGCACCTGTGTGGGAGTTCTGTAGTGGATATGTGATGATGAGCTTGAGAGAACTCCCCCACACTAGTGGTTGAACCGGGTGCTGTTCTTCAAATGACAAATGAAAACAAAAGATGGACTCTACTGGTTCGAGAACCATAGAGCCTTTATTCAAATTCAAATATTTTTTGGGGTTTTTTTTGTCACCATGTCATTTACTCAAGAAGGGTTAGACCAAGGTTACACATTATATACGAAGGGGAATATACTTACCTTGGACCTTTGAGAGGTCATATGTACCACCTTTGCATGATGTGCAACATGAATCTAACACCTCATCTTACCTTCGCATTTGAATTTAGCTCAATGACTTACCCATTCAAATTTGACAATCTTCTGCAGGGGTTAGTCAGCATGCATGCAACCAAGATCCATGAAGATATAACTCTAAAGTTCATCAATCAAAACTCGACACCATGTCTTGTTTTGACTAAAGAAGATAGTTTTAACCTAAGCACCATGCTTAATTTAAAATAGTCTATGAACG
The DNA here is from genome assembly GCA_036936925.1 of Cenchrus fungigraminus. Lineage (NCBI taxonomy): Eukaryota > Viridiplantae > Streptophyta > Magnoliopsida > Poales > Poaceae > Cenchrus > Cenchrus fungigraminus. The sequence goes on along the minus strand of CM072775.1, from coordinate 5,583,423 downwards.
TATGTCATGCATATACATTTAAACTAGAGCATAAGAACAAAGATAAAGGAAACATGAAAGCATGATCAAGCTATCATCAACAAGGGACATAAGCACGAGCATAAGACGGTGAACCTTGGGCAACCTCCCGCAAGGGCTTTGTTTAATGTCAAAAGCAGGACTTACCTAGCTAGTGGGCAAGATGCAAGAGCTGGCATCATTGCCACACTAGGATAAGATTTGGTAGAGGAGAAACTTTCCTCAAGATGCTCACATACCTCCCCCACACTTGAAGTTTGCATTGCTAGGCAAAAAAACTCAAGTGTGTGGAGATCAAGCTTCCTTTTGTAAATGTTCCCTCCCCAGAGCTTACCTCAGGTGTTGCGTTTGATGCAGCTCACATGTTTGTCAGCATCACCTGTCCATTCTTCTTTTCAATCTCCACCTGAAAGGTTAGTGACCAAAAATACCCGAAGGACAACTTATCCTAAAAATATGTTCTTGCTTTTATTCGAAAAGGGAAATAAAACCTTACCTAATCCAGGCTATCTCCTGGGAGTGCTTTGTTTATTTAAGGTCATAAGCTCGACCATGGGAACTTCATCTTGCAGCTATCGTTGGTGGTGTCATTCCCATCTCACCACCAATCCTTGATGTATCAGTGAAGCTTCAGCGGCAAGGTTAGTGCCATAGCGCACACACGAAATCTGCAATGCTTATGGTAAACATATGCATCTACAATCAACCTTCCAAACGTTTTGCAAAAGAGGACCAGAAGGTGGTTGTAGCCCTCGTATGTGCTCAGCGCACTAAGCATAGCTGACTCTAGAGAGGCATGATGCGAGCATGATTTATGTGGTAGATCAAGGATGAAACGACCATGCTCGTATGTGGAATCCTTTCCTCCAGACTCCAGAGTCAGTGCCTCGAAAGGTTCCGTGGCCCATGAATTCTCCATATCAAGAGAGTCATCGTGGACGATCAATGTTGACTCTGGATCATAATCAAAAGCAACATGGTACGGGCCAGCGGGAAGAGGCTGAAACTCAATCGAGAATGGTGACAATCGTTCGTCTTCACAAAGGTGAAGAGGGTCTTCTGAGTCATACTCATGAGGATTAGAGGATTCTACACCCTCAATGAGAACAGGATTGGATGACGTGAATGGAAATGAACATGTCGTTTTCTCGAGTGGGTTTCGCTGGGGAAGAGGCTTTGCCATGGGGTGTCCCAAACAGGGGGTAGCAGTGGCGGGAGTGGCTTCCCCAAGATTACTATCTAGGCTCCCTATGGATTCCTCAAAGAATTTATCTAGTGGGGAGCCTAGGAGTAGATCAGGATCGAGGACATCGAAGATGTGAAAGTCTAACCCAGCCTCAATACCGTCTATGATGAGCGGTACGGCACTTGCGATCCCCCGACATTCAAGAACGTGCCCAAAGGGGCAAGTCTCGAGGAGCATGTCGGATGGTGCTAGCGGAACTTTGCCCAAAAGAGTTTCCGCTAAGTGTCATGGCATGATGTTAACCTCCATGATGGGGTCACAATGGGCTTCTACGGCAATCCCTTTAACAGAACAAGGAATAACCAGAGAGGGTGTACTATCCCAAAATGCTTCGGAAAAGCATATCACTCCATCTGGCCATTCCTTCTGCATGGCCTCCTTAGGAAATGCTTCGTCAGGAGGATCAGGAGGCGAAGGAGATACCATAGGTCTAGGGAATGGCTCTGTCAGAGGATGTCTAGATGGTTCAGCATGGACAGAAATGGTTTCCCTAAGCTCTTCTTCTTCTGGGTTTCCTTGAGATTTAGCAAGAAGTTTTTCTAAGGGGAAACCTAGAAGAAGATCAAAATCCACTATGTCATAGATGTGGAAATCCAGTCGCACCTCTATGTCATCAATGGTGATCGGCACGTCCCTAGCAATCCCCCGACATGGAAAAACACAGCGCCACTTGGGACTATGGAAAAGTCTATCAGTCAGGATCAAGGGCATGTCACCCACCAGAGTATCCAAAAGGGTCTCTGGTATGATGCAAGCCCCAACAGTAGGGTCATGGACAGCGTCTATGGTGTTTCCTCTCATGGAACAGTGGATGATCATGGAAGTCGAGCTAACCCGAATTTCTTCGGATGTATGCTTCTGAGGTGACCAATCCACTATCGTCCTATGATTCCAAACTTCATCGTGGAGCTCATAAAGGTCCAACGATGCCGTAGGCTTCTCGTGCCAAGAGTGATCTGAGGTATTTCTGATGTTTCGTGAAGGATCATCCACAAATCGGGAAGAGAACTCCGAAGGTTGAATTTCTTCTTCCTTCGATGTTCGTGGTTCGGGAGAGGGCTCAACAGAGGAATCAAGGAATTTAGAGAATGAAAGCTCAGATTCGGCTATTGAGAGACTCTCATGGACCAACTCAGACTCTAGATGGGGTTCGTTGTAAGCAATATTGGAAGAGGCGGTTTCTAAGAAGAATTCTAGGATCTCACATCTTTCCACTAGAGTTTGGTTTTTAAACGAACCTCCAGCTAAAAGGTTGAGCTCTTGTGCAGACTCCATGTCTATACGAGTATAAAAGGTATACGTCGCTATATCATCGGGTATAGACATGTCTGGCTAGAGGTCATAAGACGTAGGAACCTAGCCCAAGCTGCACCTATGGACTCACCCTCTAATTGCTCAAAGTCAAGGAGTTCACACGGCAAGAGCTCTATGTGTTCATAAAGGGAGAATGAGTCACAAAAGTTTTCTCATAGTTCTCCCCAATTATTCACATGCTCTGCTGTGTGGGTGTACCATTGCTCCGCTCTATCCACGAGAGAGAAAGGGAACAATTTCCACCTCAAAGTTTCCTGTGTCATGCCTGGAATTACCAAGCACGAACACAAGTCATCGAACTCCTCTAAATGAACATCAGGGTCATCACTGATCGCTCCAGAGAAAGGTCGATTCTGAACCATGGCTATAAAGTCGGGATGAAGCTCACAGCAAGATGAGGAAGTTGATGGTTGCTCTAAGACAAACTCGCCCCTAGGGGTAGAGAGGCTTTGACAGGAAGGCATCTCAAAGGGTAACAGGGGTAAAGGTAGAACAAAAGGAAAAAGGATATCTGATGGGTAACGGGGGGTGTAGGTAGAAGAAAACGAAAAAGATAAATACGAGGACCACTAGGTTCGATGATAGATACAACAACCGTTCCCCGGCAACAACGCCAGAAATGCTTGTTGGCGTTTCTTAATGTCACCACTAGTTGTACACCTAGAGGGAGCGTATAAGAACAACCGGGTATACCGCAAGCGCACGGAAATACCGCTGTAGCACTTCCCCAAGGAAGGAGAGTATTCCAAGGGTATTGAATCCAAGGAACGATGTGCACTATCTCCTACTCTAGTATAGATGATCCCAGGACACAAGACTAATTGATAGGATAGGTAGAAAGGATCTGCCTCGACCGAGCGCAGAGTCTAGTCACGGTCTCTCAGGTATAAAACTCACTTCGGGCACCAGGCACATCCTAACTTTTTAGGGAGAGGCCAATGTGCTGGCAACGAGCCCAACTCGGTACGCGACGCAGAGGGTTGCAAAGGGTCCAACAGGCTGTCACCACTGCGGCCTACCTCTACGATACAAACGTACGTGGTCTTCGAAGGGTAACCTATGGTCCAGACACCACGTCTACACCACTGGCTACTACTACGAATCCGCGAGGGAGATACTGGCACTAGCTCAAGATATGCTCTATCACTCATGCAAGATCACGAATGCACTTTGATCTAACTAGAGACATGCAGGAGCATCAACTTTACTCTAATAGACAAGCTGGCAGACTAGATGCAAACTTATGATCTAAGTCTACTAGATCGAAAGGGTTGTGTTCGAAGAACACAAGCCTCTAAATCAAGAGCAAACGAAGAACACAAGAACAAAGTAACTAAGCATGCATACAACTTTAGTCTAAATAGAAAATGTCGAAATACTCACTTTAGTCTAAATGAAGAACAAAGGCACCGCTGAGGACCGTTCTTGAGGAAGATGTCATGAACATGACATGTCCCCAAGCCACCCACCTCACTTCGTAGCACTAATCCTATACAAAGAGCTTTCCTCTCCTAAAGAGAGAGGCTCTAAGGCCAAAAGTGAGAAGGAGGAGAAGAAATGTGGGTCCTATTCTCTACCCCCTCTCCTTCTATTTATAGGCCCGGGTACCGACGCGAGAACACCCCCATACACCCCTGAACTGGCTTAAGGATCCAATCAGGGAGCACCATGTGGAAGCTGATGGCGAACGGAGGAAATCCCGGGTCGGCCGACCTGGGCCCACCACGTCTCGTCTTGTGCTTTCTCTGAGTGACTGGTGTGTGGGCCCTTATGACGGTTCCCAGTGTATGGGTTGTTTGGAGGCGGTTTGCTCGGGTTGTGGGCCCTTGGATCCTTGTGCTGGACACGTGGTGGTGTCTGATTCATCGAGAAGTGCTTCTCTTGGATTGATGAAGTGTCATGGACACATTGCATCCTGTGTGCCAGCACGTCGCCACGTGGCCTGGTGTGGGTCCCACCGGGTCCATGATATAGTGTGATCTTATCTTGTGCATATCTCTTTCATCCGGACTCCGAAGTATACAAATGATATATCCATTTCGATTATCTTGACGAGCCCGTCGCAATGTTGCAGACCAATTTGGAATTTGTGATTATTTATGATGATGCTATATCTATGCCATTGGTGCACTTGCTCTCAACTGTGTCATTTAACATGTATTTCGGTGCGTCCTGCAACAAAAGTTAGAAACACCAACACTGTGGAAATCATCAGTACCAAGCCCTATTCTAGTGTTGATGATCCTTTTACATTTATTTTATGCAGGTATTGACGGTGTAAAAGTAGCACTTAACAGCCGTCAACAGCCGGCGTTTCGACCGAGCTTTGGAAATGGCATAAGAGGTTGGGACACTTGAGCTTTGAGTTGCTTTCCCGCTTGAGTGGTCTTGATCTTGCCCGAGGATTACCTAAGTTGAAATTTGAGAAAGATTTGGTTTGTGGTTCTTGTCGGCATGGAAAGATGGTTGCTGCTTCTCATGCCCCTCTGACAGCGGTCATTTCCGAGTGACCTTGTGAGCTGTTGCACATGGATTTGGTTGGGCCAACTTGTGTTCGCTCTGCAGGTGGGAAGTGGTATGTTTTAGTTGTGGTTGATGATTTTTCGAGGTACTCTTGGGTTTTCTTTTTGGAGGATAAGAGCGAGATATTTGGCTTTGTTCGAGACTTGATCTTGAGGTTGAAGAATGAGAGACATGGTGATCCCATTTGAGCTATACGCAGTGACAATGGTACAGAATTCAAGAACCCTCATTTTGATGCCTTTTGCAGTGATCTTGATCTTTATCATCAGTACTCTTCTCCATACGTTGCTTGCCAGAATGGCGCAGTGGAGAGGAAGAACCGGACCCTTTGTGAGATGGCCAGGACGATGCTCGATGAGCGTAGGACTCCTAGGCATTTCTGGGCCGAGGGGGTCAATGCCGCTTGGTATGTCTCAAATCGCATCTTCCTACGTGCTTTCAAGAAGAAGACCTCTTATGAGCTGATGCATGGGCGACAACCCAAGGTGAGTCACTTTAGAGCTTTTGGTTGCAAATGTTTCATTCTGAAGAAGGGCAAGTTGGATAAGTTTGAGTCTAGATGTTCATATGTTATCTTTCTCAGTTATACGATTCACTCTAGAGCATATCTTGTGCTCAGTCTTAACACTAACCGAATCATGGAGACTTGCAAGGTAACCTTCGACGAGACAGAACCATGTAGCTCTTCTGCTTTTTAGTGTGCAGGTGACGAGGAGATTGGAGCGAGGATCTTTGAAGATGAGATGGTTGGAGATGGAGATGAAGACGATGATGGTGGTGATGCTCCAGCGGCCAATCATGTACATGCTACTTCCACTACGACGATGACGATCGAGGATGGTCCATGCCTTACACCCACTACGACTGAGGCTGTTCGAGTGGAGGCTGCTGCTGAGGGGGAGATTGTGTCCAGGCGAGAAGCTCCCCCGCGTGTACAGGTGGATCACCCACCAACGACGATCATAGGTGACCTTCATGAACGCACTACACGGTCAAGGTCAAGGAACACTTCTCATTTCGCTCACTCTGCTTTTGTTGCTTCGTTTGAGCCCAAAGATATTCGAGATGCTTTGTCTAGTGAGAATTGGATGAATTCCATGCATGAGGAGTTGGAGAATTTTGAGAGAAACCAAGTCTGGGTGTTAGTCGATCCACCACCAAATTGTCGTCCCATAGGTACCAAGTGGGTGTGGAAGAACAAGGAAGGTGAGAATGGGATGGTTGTGAGAAACAAGTCGAGGTTGGTGGCTCAGGGGTTCAACCAGAAAGAGGGTATAGATAATGAGGAGACATTTGCTCCTGTGGCCCATTTGGAGGCAATTAGGATCCTTCTGGCCTTTGCCGTGGCTAAAGGGTTCAAGTTGTACCAAATGGATGTGAAGAGTGCTTTCTTGAATGGGGTGATAGAGGAAGAAGTGTATGTGAGGTAACACCCAGGGTTTGAGAGTGATAGATACCCACACCATGTTTACAAACTCCAGAGAGCGCTTTATGGGTTGAAACAGGCACCGAGAGCTTGGTATGGTAGGTTGAGACGCTTTTTCCTGAGTAAGGGGTTTGTGATGGGCACAGTTGATAAGACCCTGTTTCTCCTTAAACATTGAAATGACCTATTGATTGTTCAGATTTACGTGGATGACATAATCTGTGGTGGCTCTTCTCATGATCTTGTTGCCAGATTTGCAGATTACATGAGCAGGGAATTTGAGATGTCCATGATGGGCGAGCTACAGTTTTTCTTAGGACTCCAGATCAAGCAGTGCAAGGACGGGACGTTTGTATATCAGGCGAAGTACACCAGGGACATGGTGAATAAGTTTGGCACGAACGACTCCAAGCCGTTGACTACACCGATGGGTACCACTACGGCTTTGGACGCGGATGAAGATGGCGAACCCGTGGTCCAGAAGGAGTACCGGAGCATGATCGGCTCCTTCCTCTACTTGACGGCAATGAGGCCGTACATACAGTTCAGTGTGTGTCTGTGCGCTCGTTTACAGGCTTCACCGAGGACTTCATATTGGCAGGCCGTCAAGCGGATTTTCAGGTACTTGAACTACACTCCTGAGTTTGGTCTTTGGTATTCTGCCTCCTTGACACTCAGACTCCACAGTTACTCTGATGCTGATTTTGCTGGGTGTCGATTGGACCGCATGTCTACCTCTGGGTGTTGCCAGTTTTTTGGTTCTTTTTTGGTCTCTTGGTCATCTCGCAAGCAATCCAGTGTAGCCAAGTCCACTACAGAAGCCGAGTATGTTGCTGCCGCTAGTTGTTGTTCCCAGCTTTTATGGATGACCTACACTGTGAGTGGTTTTGGTGAGGAGTGCTCCCAGGTTCCACTCTTTTGTGACAGCACCAGTGCCATAAGTGCAGTCAAAAACCCAGTTCTTCATTCCAAAACGAAACACATCGAAGTGACATACCACTTTCTAAGGGACAATGTTGAGAAAGGGAACATTTCCTTGTCCTATGTACCTACCCAAGATCAGCTAGTTGACATTTTCACTAAACCACTTGACCAAGTTACCTTGACACGCTTGCGAGGTGAACTTGGAGTGTGCTTTCCTTTCTAGCTGGGTCTTGGAGCTTCTCATATATATATGTGATATATGTATCATTTTGTTGAATTCCATGCATGTATTTTACTTTATGTACAAAACCTGGTAGGATAGCCATCTTTGGATCATTTGTGCTAGGATGAGCTTCTCTTATATACTTTGATCACTATGATGTGCTATATGTGAGATATGTGTATGTTTTGGGAATGGTGATGTGAATGCTATGCTCTTGATGGTATTGTCATATGTTCATGATGAGATAGCTTCTTTTTGTTGAAAATGCTAAAAATACTTCACTCATGAGTAGGTACATGTCTATGCTCAATTTGTGCTCAAATGCCTATATCATGCTTAGTTTGTGCTTGAGTATCATGCTCTCTTTCCTGGGGTCAAAGAACCATTTGTCATGGTAAATGTTTGGCCCATATGTTCACTTGTGGAGGAGCATAAGCTTCTTTTTGCCGCAAAGGCATTTCATGTACCATGTTTTAAATTTGAAAATAAAATTGGTGTATGAATTGCCTTATGCTTGAAAAATGATCTCTTATTCATGTCTTTATGTTTTGATGTATATATCTTGGGTGCTAAACCGTTGCATGTTGTCTACCATGAGAAGTCTCATTTTAAGAAGTAGACACATGGCTCGGTGGCTTTGACATGACATTTAGTAGCTTATGGGCGTTTGCTATGATCTTGTGATAAAAACTTGTGATCTTGTATGAACATTGGATGATCTAGTTCATTTTTGCTCAAATGGCCACGGATAGGGCTTTGCTCATGAGATGAATGTTTCTTTATGAAAATTGCTTAAAATTGCTTTTGGCCATGTCACATGCTTATATGTTTCTACCTTTTTGATGGCAATGCGCTAACTACACCATGTCTACCTTGCTTGCTCTATGTCTCATTTGTAGCATTTTGTTGTTCTCTTTGTATATTTGAGAAGCTTGGTAGAGTGTATATGCTTTGACATGCATTTTTCATGAAAACAAGAGGGAGAGCTTCATGATATCTTGATTTATGCATTGTCAACAAGGGGGAGAAGTTGTATGCATTTGGGGAGAATTTTGTGATTTTGTGAGATTGTTGCATGTGAGGAGAAAAATTTGAGAAAAGTGGTTGCATTTTCTCAGGGGAGTTTGCATATGTGCAGGGGGAGCTCCTTTGGTTTGCCTGAGTTTGGTGCTTTGTTGTGTGCTGTTTGTGAGCTTTGTTTTGTCTCGGCTGTGTTGAGCTGTTGCCCTTGCCTTAGGGGGCCGAGACTTGGTCTGGCGAGTGATCATGTTTTTCGCTTGTTTTTTGGCTTTGGATCAGTTGCTTGGAGGTTTGTGTTTGTGGTTGTTTTCTTTTCTTTTTCTCTATGATGGTTACTATGGGTGTTGTCAATGCACTCATCAAGGGGGAAATTGAGGACCAGTTGTGTCCGAAGACCAATGGTGGGTCGCTCGTTAGTGATGAGTGATTGACAATGTTGTGTGGGCTGATGCTTAGCTAAGTGTGTAGGTACAGGTTGCGGCTTGACTCGTGTTGGTGCAGGTGAATAACAAGCGCGAAAGTGCTTAGCCGTGGTGGCCTCCGGGTGATGGAGAGGCAAGTAGGCTTGGTTCGATGGACCCAGTGGCCGATAGGGTCAAGTGCGAGCTGTGCGGTGCAAGACTAGCAAGTTGAAGTCATGAACATGGGCCGGTGCAAGGTAGCGGATCGAGCCCGAAGCTTGCACGCGGGGTTTGGTGATTTGCCCACAAAACCATCGGTGGACGGTTTCTTGGTTTCGGCCACAAGACCAAGTCGGAGGCTCGATGCGACGGAGACGGTGATCCGGGAGGGTCGGGAAGCTTCGAGGCGCGGGGGGCACGTGGCATGATCGCGGGGCTTGCGTCGAGGCCAAGCAAGTCCGCGGTGGAAGCGTGTCCGCTCGATGAAGACTTGACCATATTGCCCCTGAGGAGTGTGTATCTTCAATTTAAGTTGTAGGGGTAGCTTGGTCATTTGCCTCCTCTGGTGGACATCGTATAAATAGCAGAGAGGTGGATGGCATCTCTCTCTCTTGGACTCCCCCGGTAGATCGCTCTGGACTGCTTCTTTTTCCTCTGCTTTCCTTAGGCTAGATTCTGGTATAGACTCTGTCCTCTGGATGTATGGAAGCATTTGGTATTGCGGTGATCTCCTAGCTCTTTGTGATTTTCGTGTCATTTTCGGGGCTATTTTTAGGGAGTTTCGTTCTTCGCTCGATTCATGGATTTGAGGGTGTTTTCTCTCGAATTTCTTTGAGGGGATCATGGGTGGATGCCTTGCGCATCTTTGTGTGTGATCTTGACCCCTCAAATGCCGGGAAACACCTTCGATTCATGAGTTTTTGGTCGGAGCCCGAGTTCTTGGTGGTGGTTCATGTGATCCGCGATTCCCGGTGTTTTAGGGAGTTAGAGGTCGAGATTTTTGGGGCATAGCTTCATCTAGTTGTGCTTTACATATCCCCAAAATCTTGTCTCAAGAGCTCTAGCCGTTTGGGAGATCCGGTGATGGAAAGGGGGAGTTGACCTCGCGGAGTCGCGCGTTTCTGCTCCTGTCCGCAACACGCGGACAGTCCGCGGTGCCTTGGCGGACAGTCCGCGAGCTGCTGAACAGTGGAGGTGTTCTTTGTGTTCTTCGCGTGTTCTTCCGAGTTCGTGTTTTGATCCGGTGCCACATGTGTTTTTGGTTGCATGGAGTTTGCGGATGGTCCGGACTTGAGTGTCGGACAGTCCCTCAAGGTGCGGACAGTCTGATTTTTCGGGGTGCGTCTCTGGTGGTTCGGTTGGATTTTCGGACAGTCCGAGCAGGCCGTGCGGACAGTCCGCCGTACCCTTGCGGACGGTCCGCCAGTACTGCACGGACAGTCCGCGCTGGCTTTTCCAGAATTGGCCAAGCGTTTTGATTCTTGTCTTGTGCTTCCACGTTTTGATTCAAGGCTTGTCTCTAGGACTTGTAGGCTTGTGTGTGTCTAGTCTAGAGCTTCTTTGGTGTGTGCGAGTGATCGGAGTGGCAATCGGGGTAAGGCCGAGTTCATCCTTCGGGAAGAATTTTTATCGGCTCCCATTCACTCCTCCCCTCTCTCGTCGCCTATTCGGTCCTTCAACTCCGAACTGACTCGAACTTGAGTTGCTTTGCTCCTCCACCTTGGGGACTTGAACTGAATTAGCTTTATGCCTCTTCCTTCTCAACTTGGACATCCTTGCTCGAATTCTCGGATCCTACTTCATGCTACGCACCAATCATGATGGTATACATGTGTGTCATGTCCTCATCAAATTATTATTACATTGTTACATAATTGAATTATGCTAGTGCAGCGGGAATGAATCTGGAGATTGTACTCGGTGACAACAATATTGAGCTACTTATAGAAACCTTGCTCATGTACCAAAGATCAACCAATTCAGCAGCGTTTTCATAATTGAACATCATGTTTAAGTTTTGTAGTATACATTTCTTCATGGCTTCAGGGGAGAGTAGCTACATGGGGTGCATCAGCTGCAGGAACTGTCTTAGTATTTTACCCTCTAAGGGCTTGTTCATTTCCATGGAATTTAATCTGGCCGGAAATGATAAAGATATACCTAGAAAATCATGATAGATACTATAAAGAGCCGGATTTGTTCCGGATCGAGAACTAATTTACTCATCATGATAGGTATAATAAAAGACCGAAAAACCGGATTGAATCCACACCTCGTGAGTAGTGGATTAATTCCGAGTCTCTTGGTGCACATATCATGAGTAAATTAATTGTTGATCCGGAATAAATCCGGCTCTCTATATTAAATATCATGATTTTCTAGGTATATCTATCCTTTCCGGCCGGATTGAATCCCATGGACACCAACAATCCCTAAGGCCTCGTTCAGTTCTAGCTGATTGAATTCAGCCCAAGATTAAATTCAGACCCAGTTTGAGTGATTCCACTTGGGTCACTAAATCCGGTCCGGGTTCAATCTTGCCAATCCGACCAAACAGAACAGCTCAATCTGGTTTGAGCTGATAGAATCCTACCAATCCGATTTGAGTGATGGAATCAATATGTATTCAACGGACCAGTGCAGTCATGCATATGCAGAGTACCAGATACATATGGAGAGCAAGTTAAGTTAAGTTTATATGTAGTACCAGATACATATCAGTTTATAAGCTTACAAGATGGATAGTTCACACAAACAGAAACAATAACAAATTGAATTTTCTGAAGCAAAGGTGAACAAAACAAGAGCTGATTTTGAAATACTGCTCTCATATCTTGTATTTGATCCTTGTGCGTCAGCATCTGGGTAACAAAAAATATGGAAATCAATTAATTAATGGAACTGAACTGTGTGTCTGTGTTAGAGTCAAAAACTTAACTGAAACAAAGCATTTGAGAAGGTACAGAAAGTTCAAAACAGCATCACAAATTCACAGGCTACATGAGTTTAGTGAAAAGCAGATAATTTCCTCACTAAAAAACCAGAAATTTTAAAATGCTAATCCATGTCCTGAAAGAATAAATAAGAAATGCAATCCACATTCAAGCTCCACCAGATCCTCTCTTCCTGGCCTGTACACAAATCCACCACAATTATTTTCATTTCGTCAACAATTAAACAGACCAACCAACCAACCAAGTGAGCAACCAAATGAAAACCCTTATAGTGTGGAACAAGCAGACATGTTTTACAGCAGCAAAATCGAACTAAGTGAAATCGAACTGATGCAAAAATGAGCAAACTAAACATTGCAAGCCAAATTAAGTAATCTCATCAAACTAAGTGAACTAGAATCATCAAAGAACTGAAAATGAGAGAACTGAGAATGAAAGTACCTGCTAGTTAGTTCATCTCATTTCTCAGCCAAATGAGTGCAGCTTCTTGATCTTCTTCACTAGCACAAATGAAAGTTTCTGTGTTTTCCTTGCTCTTACGGAAAAATGCATAAGCTTTGGCCTTTCCATTGTGCTGACAATTGAAATCCACATTTTGATGGAGAAATCATCACCATTAGCAGCCTTCTTGAAATCCATTTTAGGATTCTACAAAGTTTTTTTTAAAAAAGTCAGCACTTAAGCTTTCAATACTACAATTTCAGACACACATACATTTTCAGCACACAAACAGGCACATATACATTTTCAGGATATACAATACAGGAATCAGATTTTTCTATGGGACACTAAAGAATCTGTAAATATAAGAAAAATCGGCTGATAGGACTGTTTGTGGGACTCATAGGACTGTTTATATCATGAAAGCATCAAGAGGATGAATAGGATGGAACCCTGATTAGCATCCAAAATAAACAGAATTATGTGCCATGAAAGAATTTTCTTACAATTAATCTATTTAGTGTCTGTTGTAAGCTGTAAATGACCAAAGTAGCGCTTGCAATCGATGAACACTAAGAAATCAATAGTAGTTTGCTAGCACTGGCCTTGTACACAACCTTTTCCTACTGTATATTTTTGCTAACAGTGGCTGTACACAACTTTTTTGTACTGTATTATGTTTCTTCTAGCAGTGGCTATATGCAATTAATTTCATATGTTTGCCTCCCACCACCACCAACAAAAGAAGAAGAGAAGAATAAACATACATGTACACTACTCCACTCTACTCCTATTTTGGACACCCTACACTGTGCAATAAACATATATGGTCTGCTATCTATCTCTAGCTTGAAATAGTGTACAGTACTGTACTTGATATGACTATAATGCTACTGTTCTTACCTCATGGCTCAGCAATGCAGAGAAGAAAGGAATCGCATTCCACAAAATTGCAACCAATTTTTTTTCACAACGCCAGTTCACTATTTGCAGGCAACAAGGGAATCCATCAACGGATCCTATCATCATCAGTCCGGGCAATGCTGAGGGGGAAAAACACGATTGTCACTCCTTAACGATGAGCATTCATTCATAGACCGATTGCAGCTACACGATAGACTCACTCCAGCTAATCCACTCATAGCCTACACATGACCCAATCCTAATCTCCTGACACATCGCTATTAACAGATCAGATCGATGAAAGAAACTGCATTGGTGCTAGAAACATCGCTATTAACAGATCAGATCGATGAAAGAAACTACATCGAGGCAGCCACCACGCACACCCTCACGGAGGCAACTCACGGCGGCGACGGCAAGAAACCTAGGGTTGGGGGAGAGAAGAGGGGAAGGCGGCGGAGTACCGGAGAGAAGGTGGCCGTGGCCGTCACCTCGCACCGCCACGCTGTCGCATCACGCCGCCGCACCGTCACCTCCTCGAGCCGTCGCGTGTGGTGTCGGGGACGGGGGCGTCGCGTGTGGTGTCGGGGAGGGATTTCGATCCGGAGGTCAAGAGGTCCGGATTGCTTCTGGGCCAAATTGAGAAGAGGGAAAACCAAATCGGGTCGACTTCCATTCCGGGCCAGGCCGAACCGAATAGCCAATCCGATGCGGCCCAAGATTGAAAACAGGCCATTTCAATCCACCGGATTGGGCCTTGTTCCGGGCCAATCCAGCCGAACCGAACGAGGCCTAAGGAGGGTTGGGCTCAAGTCGGCCACGCTCACCGTGTGCACGTGTTTGTTGTTGCCAAGCTTATCTCAAGAATAGATCAGTTTTTGGCTCTCCATAATCTTAAAAATAATTTCGCGTGCATGTCCCACATTACTCTGTCCTGTACCTCACAAATTTGAAGGCATTGTTCCTAGATTTGGCTAGCTCTTGAACATTGATACTTGGTAATTTTTTCCTGTACATGTACATTTTTCCATGAATAATTATTTCTCTATCCAAAACCCTACCGTTTCTCTTGTTGCAAATACATGAAGGGAAATCAACTGTAGAAGAGGACGTGACTTCAGCAGCAGCTAATGCAAAAGCAACAGTTTACGCTGAAGCTAAACCTGACGTACGTGTAGAAGTGATGGAGATGCACTTTTATAGAAAAAATTGGATGCCTGAAAATCCATTTCGCTTTGATTGTCGATGTGTATGTATGGAATGGTACTAGAAAGAGTGTAATCGATACATTTTTTAATGCTAATACATGAAAGAGTGTAATGAATTATGTAATACTTTCTATTAATACTAATGGTATAAATTTGGATAAAAATAGGGTATGCTGACTGAATTGAGCCTATGACTAAGCATAAAAATTAGGTAGCTAATTAAAATGGGCCGGGCCCAAAAAAAATAATGAACAAAAATTGTTTGAGCTAATAGAATTGGACCTACAAATTATCATTAAAATGTGCTATAAATTAGAATGCAACCAATTAAAATAGGCCAAACCCAACAAAACTTGGGCTTGCAATTGACCTTAAATGGGTCGGGTTTCAATTTATGACGAATCAATTCGTAATAATCTATATTGCCACGTTAGAGCCATGTCAGGTTCTTGGGCACAACCGTACCTGTGAAACAGTTTAATGACGACATGTGAGACCAATTTTCATTCGTCATAATTTTAGTGATGCACCAAAATAAGGAAAGTTACTAATCATGGTTTATGACGCTCGATTAGTGACGAAAAGTTTTCGTAACATCCTTTTTTAAATGAAAAATTGTCGTAACATCCTGCATCATAATCGCGGTTTATGACGTAAAAAACATGTTTATGACACGTCCTGGTTCGTCACTAGTCGTCATATTTCTTGTAGTGATCCCTCGCCTACAACCCCGCAACCGAACCCCAATGCACCCTTTACCACCCCTACCCGCTCCTCCTCGCTCTCGTGTTGCCATTCACTGGGAAATCACCACCATAGCTGCTTCAGTAAGAAGACGATCGTGGAGTGCCTCCGCCACCTTGGAGACCCACCTCAGCCTCTGTCTTCACGTGTGCATCTAGGAGTGCCAAGAAACAACTCTGTCACTTGGAGCTGCAGGAAGACCGCCAAAGCGCCACCATCCACGACATTGATGCCTGTCGTCCGCCCCTCTTCGCCGTGCGACGACTCCATCACCACAACATCGACGTCATGAGCTACGTGGTGAGCTTCACCGTGTTCGCAACTCTATCCCTGTCCAAATTGCACAGATAATGGTGCCTTGTAGCCCATGTACACCTCAAGTTCGGAGAACCGCCACCACACTTGTCGCCCATCATTGTCAGCTGCTCGCTGCCGACGGCCAAGACCCCAGATCTAATCCCGTGGCACCCCCTTCACCCACCTCCTTTATCGATCCATCATAAACCCATGGATCGTGGTCCATGGCCCGGTGCATCACCTCGTCAGCACCACGTTACCAGCAACTCCTGCGTCAGTGTTTTTACACATAAGCCCCTATAGTCCCCTGTTTTTGTTCATAGTTCTTTGTGTCTTCATTTCCTTGCACGAAAGCTCATGAAACATCCCACCTCTCACACATAAGCCCAAACTAAGTACCTTTTGCACCTTGGACCCTCTGTTTTGACCATTTTGCGAGCGCTGTTCATTATGTCTTGTGAATCTTAATCACATTTTAGCCCCTGAAACCTTGCAAACCTAATATCTTTCATGTTTTAGCTCTGTTTCGACTCGTTCAAGTTGTTTTAGGACCGCCTCATCGTAAAGTAAGCATTAGTAGCACATTTAACATGTTTCTTGTTTACAAAAAATAAATATAATATTAGTTTGATTAATGCTCCAATTCAATGCATTTTGAATAAAATCAACTATAGGTTTAACTTTTGTCTTATTTAGATAAAAGTTAACTTGATTAATTCAAACATAAATATTCTTTAGTTATAACATGTTTAGCTCAACCAGGCACATGATGTAACTCAGATTATGTTCTTCTCTTACATACTTCTTCTTTATTTTCTAACAGTAATTATTAATTTTGTTTAAATTCTAACGAACCTTTAGGAATGAGTTATGACTAAGTTTAAAGGGAGTTTTCATATTTAAATATAATTTGAGTTAATTCCAACATAGGGTATTTTCTGAAATATCATTTACATGTGTTTTTCCAAAATAAAATAAATGAAGCAAATAGCCCTTTACCTTTGGTGTGTAATGTAAACCCTTGGATAGTTGTATCTTTTAACCCGTAGCTTTGTTTACAACATTTCCTGCTCCCCTACGTGCATATAATTTAGTGTTAGGTAGTAGTCTGCTTTTCTAAAATAGTTTTATTGTCCGGTGTATTGTTCCTAGTTGTAGCATTGTTTTGTTCCTAGTTGTATATTGTTGGAGCAACCACCCAAGACTTATAGTACAACCACGAGAACTTTATGGGCTATGGTCTTGGCTGAGCAAGTTGGGTAATCCAGCGGTTCGTGTTGAACAAGTATGGGGGCATGTGGCACCTAAAATAGAAATGTGATAGGCGCTAGCCCGATCTTCCGAGAGGTAGAAGATAAGTCGACTGTTGGAGGCTCGATGTTGACAATCTTGGCTTCGAATTAGCACAATTCAGACCCCGCAACCACTACACCACTGCTCCGCTGGTTATCAACCTAGCACAACTTGACTGATCTTGCCACGAAGACTTTCCCTGCAAGCGAATCAAGAACACAACCAAGAAAGTGAAAACACACATTCTGATACTTGCAGATTTGGATTGAAGCGAAATACAATGGGGTTCAAGTTCTAATCACAAAAAGACTAATCAACACAGTCGTGATGAACAAGAACGAGGGCCCTAATTCACAAGAAAAGAACTCGATGTTACAGTGGCTATGAAGATAGTTTGATCTTCGACGGAAATCACAAACTCAATAAACAAACTGTCGGGCATGCATCCCGGGTACCTATACATGGAAGAATACAAACTCATACCATAAATCCCTGTAATCCTACTAGGACTCCTACCTTTTAACCGACTAGGCACCCACCCCCTGGAATATATAAAGGAGGGCCGGGTACCTAGGAGGAGAACAGACAATCCCCAATCCCTCCAAGGAACAACACCAAGCGCAGGGCGCCACATATGATACTTCAAACAGGACGTAGGGTATTAGGCTATCTCAGTGGCCCGAACCTGTATAAATTTGTATCTCGTGTCCTCGCTTTAACCTTCAGGTTCCAGGTCTGGTGATCCCCAACCGCACAATCAAACAGGACACAATTATTGTATTAAACCTTATTAAGGTTGGATGGAGCCCAATATTGTTGTCGTCATAGATTGTTTTAGGCCTTATTCTGGTTGGATGGAGCCCAATAACCCGATCCAAGCTACAGACCTCTAGGCAATGCATGATGAAGAGCTATGATGTCGCACCAACTATGACCAAGCTAACGGCTCGCCTGATGATTTATACGTCATCCCCAGGGACCTCGTGCTCGCTTCAACGACCACCCAGGTGCCTGCGCCGTCAACAACTTCGCGGCCTTCTCATGACGTCTTCGAAGCATGAGCTACCCAAAAGACTTCAGCCAGCCATCAAAAAATATGATGGCCGCTCTGACCCGAATATTTGGCTCAAGATGTACTCCATCGCTGCTCAGGCAGCGGGTGGAAACGAAGACCACATGGCAGGCTACTTCCCCTTAGTGATGGTCAAAGCGCCACTCGTGTGGCTAGATAATCTGCATGCAGAATCCATCTCCTCGTGGGCAAGTCTCTCACGGTTGTTCACTACGAACTACCAGGCAACCTACAACCGTCCCGGCAACACACATCACCTCACCAGGGTGACCATGAAGACTGGTGAAACCCTCCGAAACTACACCAACTGGTTCTTTGAGAACTGCAACCAGCTTGTCAGTGTAAAAGACGACGACATCATCGACCACTACAAGAAAGGCATCACCAACATCAAGCTCTTCGAGAAATTCCATGAGGCCGGGCCAAAGATATTGCCGACCTAATGACCAACGTCGACAAGCTCGTGGATACGACGCCGTCGTCCATGACTTCAAGGGCAACAGAGCCGACAACACATCCGTCGCCCTGGTTTCCAATGCTGCTAAGACGCGCAAGCGCTCCAACGAGGTCTTAATGGCCAATACTTCGTGTGGATCCACCTTCCTTAAAGAGGTATTACAAGACACCTTGGATGACATCTGTTAGTTCCATGCTGGAGCCAAGCATTCCATGCGTGATTGCATGGAGTTGAAGCGCGCCCTTAGCGTGCCAAAATAGCCCAAGCCGGCCAAGAAGACCAATAGCGGAAATGGCCGCTACAACAGCCGCTACAATAACAACAACCGGCACTACAATGATCGCAACCACTGACCTGATCGACGTGATGACCGCGACCGGTGACCTTATCGTCGGGATGATCGTCGTGATGACAGAGATTGCCGTGATGATCGCCGCGATGGCCGCTGTGATGACCGCCGTGACGGTCGATGCGATGATCGCCGGGACAACTGCAGGGATGATCGCAACAAGGATCGACGTGATGACCGTCGCAGTGACGGCGACCGCCGCAAGGAGAGGACTCCTCCTCCACCACCTCCGGATGGCAACCCTAATGGTGCCTTCTAGGCTGCCAACAGGTAGATCAACTTCATCATCAGAGGTCGTGGGGCCGCACAAAGCAATAGACAGCAGCGTGTCTAGGTGCGGGAGATCAGCCTCGTCAACACAGAAACTCCACAACTTCTGAGGTGGTCGGAGTTCCCCATAACCTTCTCTAAGGAAGGTCATTAGGTCCATATACCAGACCCCGGGATTTACCCGCTAGTCGTCAACCCCATAGTGGATGGAGCTGTGCTACCCAAGACGCTCATCGATGGAGGCAGCAGCCTCAACATCATATTCACAAAGACCTTGAAGAAGATGAAGTTTGACTTCAAGAAGATTACAAGCCTGCGACGAGCCCTTCTATAGGGTTGTACCCGGCAAGGTGGTATACCCCTTGGGTCATGTCTGCCTCCCGGTTACTTTCGGTACTGAAGCTAACTACCACACAGAGTGGCTGACGTTCGAGGTCACGGACTTCCGCTCCTCCTACCATGCCATCCTAGGTCGTACGATGCTAGCTCAGTTCATGGCCATCCAGCATCATACGTACCTCATCATGAGATGCTGGTGCCTAACGGAATCCTTTCCATCTACGGGGACATCATGGTCTCCTACAAATGCGAGGATGAGACTCTCGACCTCGCCTCGACGTCTGCCTACGCCGCTGCTGCTTCGATCATGGTCGCTGAGGACACCAAGGTCGACGTCACCATTCTCGACGTTCAAGAACCAAACTGTACTGCAATTGCCTTGGACGCCAGTCCTGCAGTGAAGAAGGTCTGCCTCGGCTTTCCTGACACAACAAAGCAAGTCACCATCGGGGCTGACCTGGACCCGAAATAGGAATACACGCTCACCAGTTTCCTCCAGGATAACGCAGACATATTTGCATGGAGTCCATCAGATATGCCTGGTGTCCCAAGGAATCTGGCTGAGCACTCCTTGGATGTATGCAAGACGGCAAGACCTGTCAAGCAGAAGCTTCGTCGCTTTGCGAAGGATCGAAGGGAGGCCATAGGGGTAGAAGTGTGCAAGCTCTTAGCTGCAGGATTCATCCGTGAATGTAAACACCCGGTTTGGCTCGCCAACCCGGTACTTGTAGCTAAGAAGTCTGGCGGATTAAGAATGTGTATCGATTAAACCGACCTCAACAAGCACTGCCCCAAGGATCCCTTCCCTCTTCCGCATATCGACCAAGTCGTGGACTCCACGGCTAGCAGCACCCTGTTGTGCTTTCTCGACTGCTACTCAGGGTATCACTAGATAGCCCTGAATCCTAATGACCAGGACAAGACAGTATTCATAACGCCCAATGGCATCTACTACTATAAGGTCATGACCTTTGGCTTGAAAAACGTTAGTGCCACATACCAGAAGGCGATCCAAAAGTGCTTAGAGTCTCAGCTCCATCACAATGTGGAAGCCTACATCGACGATGTGGTCGTCAAGACTGACAAAGTAGAGAACTTCATCACCGACCTCGAGGATACCTTCACCAACCTTCGTGCCTATCAATGGAAGCTCAACCCGACCAAGTGTGTCTTCGGTGTCCCTTCCAGGTTGCTCCTGGGCTTCATGGTTGAGCACCGAGGCATTTTAGCCAACCCTGTTAAGATCGACGCTATACACAACATGGCCAGGCCATCTTGCAAGAAGGACGTCATGAGACTCACCGGTATGATGGTCGCTCTAGGTCGTTCCATCAGCAAGCTTGCGAAAATGGTCTTCCTTTCTTCACGCTATTGAAGAAAGCAGAGAAGTTCGTATGGGATGACGAATCTCAACAAGCCTTTGACAAGCTCAAAGAGTCTCTCACCTCTCCGGCGATCATGACTCCTCTCAAGATGAAGGAAACGCTCCTCCTCTATGTCTCGGCGACCACTAATGTGGTCAGCACTGTCCTCGTTGCAGAACGAGAAGAAGAAGGGTAGGCCTATCCTGTCCAATGACATGTGTACTATGTGAGCGAGGTCCTGACCGATGTTAAAACACGGTACACACAACCTCAAAAGATGCTCTATGAGCTTTTGATCACATCGCGAAAGCTTCAGCACTACTTTCAAGCTCACTCCATCAAAGTGCCTTCCTCCTTCCCGCTAGGGGATATTATTCGCAATCGCGATGCAAATGGCCGCATCGTCAAGTGGTCTGTCGAGCTTGGCGAGTTCGACCTTGAGTTCTTCTTTAGGTAGGCGATCAAGTCTCATATCCTCGCTAACTTCGTGTCAGAGTGGACTGAAATTCAGATGCGACTGTCTACGGAGCGACCTGAACATTGGCTCATGTAATTCGACAGTGTACTCAACCTTGAGGGAACTGGAGCAGGCGTATTCCTTATCTCTCCTAAGGCAGACCACAGCTCAAGTATGTGCTTCAAATCTACTACAAGGCCTCCAACAATGGAGCGGAGTACGAAGCACTCATCCACGGGCTCTGCATCGCGGTGTCTCTAGGCATCAAGGGACTACTTGCTTGTGGCAATTCTAAGGCCGTCATCGAGCAAGTCAACAAGAACTAGGATTGTGTTAGGGACACAATGGATGCTTACTGTGCTGAGATTCGAAAACTCGAAGGCCACTTTGAGGGAATCGAATTCCACCACATTCGTCGTGACAACAATGTCGCCGCCGACGTCCTCTCCAAGTTGGGCTCCAAGCGAGCACTAGTTCCGGTTCGTGTGTTCATTCAAGACCTGCGCAAGCCGTCCATCAAAATTCTAGACCCGGACAACCCGGCTCCAAATCAACTAGACCCAACGCATGTACCTCACCGCGACGTGCTCATGGCCAAAGCAGAAGACAATTGGCATCAGTAGTTCTTAGATTACCTGGTCCACCAGTTGGTTCCAGATGACAAGTCTGAGTGCAAGAAGTTCACATGGCATAGTACTAACTACATCGTCATCGGAGAGGAGCTATACCGCAAAGCAGCCTGTACTGCCATGCTAATGAAATGCATCTTGCGATCAGAGGGTATTCAGCTCTGGGCTGATATCCATGGTGGCGAATGTGGTTATCATGTAGCCTCTGCCAATCTAGTCAGCAAGGTATATCGATCTGGCTTCAATGGGCCCACAGCCATGAGTAACGCCAAAGACCTCATCAAGAGGTGCAAAAGATGCTAATTCTTTGTCAAACAGCAACACCTGCCTGCCCAGGTTCTGCGCACGATCCCCTTGTCTTTGCCCTTCACCATGTGGGGTTTGGACTCTAAAGGTCCGTTCAAAACCGCTCCTAGTGGCTACAAGCACATCATCGTCGCTATGGACAAGTTCACCAAGTGGATTGAGGTCCGACCTATTACCAAGGTCATGTCGGAAGAGGCGGCTAAATTCATCAAGGAAATTACATACTGCTTCGGTGTGCCCAACAGGATCATCACCGACCTTGGTTCAGCATTCACTGGCTCTGCATTCTGGAATTTCTGCTAGGACAGCATGATTGATGTCTGCTACTCGTCGGTCGCCCACCCTTGGTGCAACACCCAGGTCCAGCATGCTGATGGCATGGTTCTACAAGCCCTGAAAGATCGCATCTTCGATGATGCCTCCAATTATGCCACACGTTGGTTAGCTGAGCTTCCACATGTGATCTGGGGTCTCCGAACTCAGGTCAGCTTAGTCACGGGCTTTTCACCCTTCTTCTTTGTCTACGCTTTGGAGGCGGTCATCCTCCCCACCGATGTTGTGTTCGGTGCACCTCGCATCCAACACTATGACGAAGGAGAAGCAGAGCAAACACGTCGAGTCGACCTCGACAGCCTTGAAGAAAATAGAGTGGCGGCCGTAATGCGGTAGGCGCGCCACGACCAGCAGTTACGTTGCTATCACGATCTTAACATCAAGGAGTACTCCTTCAACGTCGGTGACCTGGTCTTGCGAAGGATTCAGAAGACTGACGGGATGCACAAGCTTTCCACCCTGTGGGAGGGCCCCTTCATCATCATAGAAGTCATCAGCCCATCGACCTATCACCTATAGTGGAGCAATGGTCAATGAGTTCCAAACCCTTGGAATGTGGAGCACCTAAGACGATTATATCCGTAGAATATGTATATTACTAAGATATGTACTCTTTATTTTTGTTAATTCAGTTGAATAAAGATTAGTTTTTTCAGCAGTCCTCTATCGACCTTTGAAATTGTTGTCCCTTTCTTGTGTTGTGTTGTTCCCCTCCCCCTCGACATGCTCAGTGGCTTGGCCTTGCCAACTACTGGGTCGTTAGACCTGAGGGTTGTGTATCTTCCTCCCCCTCGACATGCTCGGGGCTTGGCCTTCCCAACTAAAGGGTCATCCAACCTGAGGATCATTTTCTACTTTTGATTGCTCGTTTCTTGCTTGTTCGAACTTAGCTATGAGGTTGCTAAACCTGAGTCCTTGACTCCTCTCGCGCATCGATCATATGTAAGTCTCCCTGCTGAGCTCTATGGTCGATAAGTCGTCCTCTTCGTGAGTAGTGGTTAGCAACTAAATTAAAACAGACAAGTGCTTCTGAGCTGTCAAGTTCATATAAGTAAGAAACTTTGGATGATAAAGAGGAATTTTACATCATTTATACCCGACACATGGATTGTTGTGCTCCGGCCAACAAGGGCACCAAAAGCTAACCTATTACAACAGGTCTACTCTTCTTCCTCGTCTTCAAAAGAGAGGTTGTCTACGACCTTATCTGCGGCATCATCCAACTCGACCTCTATGGTTCAGAGGTCGGCTTCCACATTGGGACCCTCTACAATCTTCTCGACTTGCACCTGCGGGCAGTGGGACTTCACCCGCACAAGTGTCTCCACAGGCGTTGCCTTGCTTGATGCCCTGAGCAGCTCGGTGACTCGCTCTAGGGCGGCCATAAGCCGTTCCAGTAGAGGCATTGGCTCCCCTTAGGCGGGTTGCAGGATGACCTTGTCCATGTTGAAGCCTACAGCGTTCCGAAGTTCGGCCAGCTCCACTTCATGACCTACAATGATAACTTGATCATTATAGAGCGACTGCATTGCAACCACGAGGTCGATTTCCAGATCTCTCCTGATTTGCTTTTCATGAGCTAACTTTCAGCAAACAGTGTACTCACTATCGCTAAGCACCTTGTTCTCCTTCTTGAGATTATCAATGGCCTTCTCGGCCTCCTTGAGGTCGTCCTTCAGCCATTGCTGCTGTCGAATGGCCTCTGTTGCACAAACAAGCTGTCGACAAGTGTTCATTGAAACAAAAATGCTTCTACGACCTAGGCAGATCAAAATCTCACCATTGCTGACTTCCTTCAAAAGGGCGTCCGTGTTCGCAGCCTGCTGCTTCTGCTCCTCTAGCTCGTCCTCGAGCCTCTTCTTCTCTCGGGCGACCACTTCTTTCACCCGTTGAAGCTCTTGCTCCAACCCTTGTGCCTCCAGCGTCACGGCTACAGCAGTCTACACAAATCGGCCTGAGCTCTGGCTCGATAGGCCGTATTCTGCAAAAACAACATTGTTAGCTCGCTAACACTTGACAAACGTCCTACATATTCTACTGCAACATTCATCACTACCTTTCCCTTGAGCTTTGTGATGAATATTCCCACTCCTTGACCATTTTCTTTTGATAATCCCTCTTGATATCTTGCTTGCCTATCCACTTTAAACATATATGTCAATTCCTATCCATCTATCAACATGCTTGAACTTATCTTTGTTCCTCAAACAATGCTGCTTTGGATTCTTCCGTTGACTTTTGATTTCAAAGTGTCCTTTCTAATTCAACATTCTTAGATGAACAATGATCGGTGAAGCTATGCCCATGCTTAGGAGGATACCCTATGACTATTAACAATGTTTAGCATTGTTCCTTTGACTGTGCTTGCATGATCATGATTGTTTACGACAATGTTTGAGTTGGTTCTTTGTGGTGAGGATTGGTATATTATGGGTCTTATATCTGTAATAACATCAGTTGCCTAGTTGGGTTCTTCTTTTGTACCTCCCACACCCTTGTTATCTTTCTTTCTCTTGATCTAATCAAATGACAGACATCAGAAGAAGAAAATCGAAGCGCGCACCAACAAGCAAATGCTACTACCTCCGTCACCATTAAGAAGTGAGCAAGTTGAAGAAAAGAAGATCTCACTCTAATGAAGACAAGACGACTAAGAAAGATGAATATTGAAGATCCTACACACGAACGACAAAACAGGATGACCGGCCACCTACCCCGATAGCAATATTCTTGTTTGTCTCCCTTCTCCTTGTTTCTTCTTTCATCAAATCTCGGGATGAGATTCCGTTTAAGGGGTTAGATTTCTGACACCCTGAATTTTTTGAATTTCAAGATGTGAATAGGAAGGAAAATTAAGCAACAATTTTCTCTCAATTTTAAAATTTTTCCAACATTTATTTTCTTTACAGGGAATTTAGTATAGGAAATGTTGGAAAAATTTTAAAATTGTGAGAAAATTGTTATTTAATTTTCCTTCCTATTCACATTCTGAAATTCAAAAATTTCAGGGTGTGACAAATCTACCCCCCTTAAACGAAATCTCGTCCCGAGATTCGAGTAAAGAAGAAACAAGGAGAAGGGAGACAAACAAGAATATTGCTATCGGGGTAGGTGGGCGTTCATCCTCTTTTGTCATTCGTGTGTAGGATCTTCAATATTCACCTGGTTTCTCAATCTCTTGCTCCTCTTCTGCTTCTTCTTGGCACTCTCCAGCTTGGCAGTCTTGGCGGCCTCCACCTTCGACAGTGGCATCTTCCCGACAGTATGTCGCGTCCGCCACATCTACTTTCTAGCCCCTCTGCGACCTCCTGGTCGTTATCCCCGTCCGCCTCCATAGACGAGTCAGACAGGTA
This sequence comes from Cenchrus fungigraminus, assembly GCA_036936925.1. Classification (NCBI taxonomy): domain Eukaryota; kingdom Viridiplantae; phylum Streptophyta; class Magnoliopsida; order Poales; family Poaceae; genus Cenchrus; species Cenchrus fungigraminus. The sequence continues at coordinate 5,557,559 of CM072775.1, read as the reverse complement.
GTCTTCAACGAGCTGGGCTGGTGGCTGCTGCCACTCTTCCAGCGACCTTAGCTTCCTCTGCGGCTCTTGGCTGGCAGGCAACAGTGCGGGGCACCAGAAGTCCATCTCGTGTGCCTACACCACAACAAAACATATACGACAATCAGTGAGGTCCACCTCATGATAATGATGACATCTACGACAATGGTGAGATCGACGACTTACTAGATCAGATGCGCGCTTCAATGAGTATGCCTTCGGGCAGGCCTTGTTGCAGATTTGTCCGCAAAAAAGCTCCTTGACGCAGGCCACCATCTCCTCCTTAGAGACCTTCCTGTTGGCCTTGCAGGTTGGATCTGTTTGGCCCCAGTATTCGTACGCCGGATACAGCTGATTCTTGATCGGTTGGATCAGGCGACGACTAAAGCTGATGGCTATGGCCCCTCCTGTCAGCCCTACCTCCTTTACGTCGTGCAGGATGTCGAGGAGAGGGTCGATCTCGTCCTTCTCGCGGGAGGTCAGTGCAAGATCCCACTCTGGGATCTTGGTGGGACCAAATCCGGTTCGCTTTGGGAGATCCGGCTTCTGGTTCGATATAAAACCAGTCCGCCCTCCACCCCGCATTGCTGTTAGGCAGCTCCATGTCTATATACTCCGCCTTCAGACCTGATCTAAGGTAGAAGCCTACACTACCTACGACCTGGGCCTTGCCCGGCTTCTTCACTTGGAAGAAATACCACCACAGACAGAAATGTGGCAGTATACCTAAATATTCTTCACACATGTGAATGAAACAAAAAACTACTATTATGGAGTTGGGGACAAGATGTGCCAGCTCCAGGCGGTAGTAGTGGAGCAATCCATGGAAGAAATCACCCGCGGGGATGTTGAAGCCGCGCTCGAAGAAGGAGGCGAAGACGACCTGCTCGGTGACGGTCCTCCGATGGGAATGCCTCGCCGGTGGGCGCCTTCCACTCCACCTCCGCCTTGGGCCTCAGCATCCCCCGCCCCACCAACGCCTCCATCTTGGCCTCCGTCATCTCCGACGTGACCCATTGCTTCTCCGGCAACAGGATCTGGCCACTACAAGAAAATTGTTGACTAGTGACGCAACCACATTTTAGTGTCATTAATTTATGACGTTCCTGGCTCATCTCGTCATTAAATTTCACTTCCGAGCAAATTTAGTGACAAAAAACTTTCGTGATAACGGTCATTACTATAGCCGAGCATTCCCTATTTCAAGCTAGTTTTGTGACGCCATAAGCTCCGCTACAGTGTCATAATCAAACTTTGGTCACACATGTAAGCATTATTTAAAAAATAGAGTGTTCCAAGTCATCATAAAATTTGGAAGGGTCCCACATGTAAGCATTCTTTCGAAAATAGAGTGTTCCACCTCGTCATAAAATTTTGCAGGGTCCCACATGTAAGCATTTGTTTAAAAATAGAGTGTTCCAACACATCATAAAATTAATGGGGTCCCGCAAATCAGTCTGATAAAAAAGGGATGAAAATTAAAAGGATACAATGTCAATAGCTGGGGTGGAACCCATGACCTTTGATTTTGAAGAGGAAGGCAGCACTACTACTGAGACATGATACAATTTGTGTTATTTGAGCCAAGAAGATTCTTTATATTTGTTTATTTGTGTTTATATTATTTTGCATGCCCCATGTAAGTTAAAGCAGATAATATGGTGGTAAAACAAGGAGAAAATGTGCTCCTCCCGTGGGTCGAACCTATTACCACTCGAAGGGGAATTTTTTACATTGACCAGGTCCCACCTATAAATTTCAGGTGAGTCTTTAATATAAATTGGTAATTCGAAGGCAAAACGGTTCACTGCCTCCGCAAAGACTCTCAACTTTTGCTACGCATATCAGCAATTTGAAGGTGAGACTTTTGGCACGAATGGCGGATCCTAGCGGCGACGGGAAGATGGTTGCGCCGCCACATCCAAACAACAAGAGGATGAAACAACACGACGAGGTCAGTCCTCTGGTTTGAGCTACTATATGTTCTCCTATCTTCCTAGGTTTGGGGATATCGAGACTTAGGGATCTGTAGGATTGATGATCATATACATTAGATTCAGATTTCATCATACCCTTAGATTTGCACTTCGATTGGTGTTGGAAGTTGATAGGCTATAGAAAAATAATAGGTTTTAGATTCAGTTAGTTTTCAATTTACATCGTCTTACGATAGGTTCTTATATTTTAGTAGCTTCTGGATGTTCTTCATGCCACTCGTTTTATGGATTTTTCTGCAGGTGCACAGTTGATAGGTCCTTATATTTTCAATTTGCATTGTTTTATGGATTGATAGTTTGAAGAGACTATCTCTGAGCTGCAGACTATGAAGGGACATCTGGATTCTGCCATGATTCTTATCCTTTACACAACTCATAGGTGTTAATTCAGTTAGTTTCCAATTTGCATCGTTTGATGGATTTATAGGTTCTTGTATTTTACTTGATTCTGCAGGAGCTTCAAGCGAATGTTGCCGAGCTAAAAGCACCACAAGAGGCTGTACTATACAAGGGCCTATATAAGCAAATGTTACAGTAGCGGAATGACATGTATAAGCTATTGTTACAATAGGAGAAATTCGTGCTGGAAAATATAATGAGTTACAGAAGGATCATACTAACTTGTTAAAAGTGGCTTGCAAATTGATGGAAGAGAATATATCCCTGTTGAAAAAGGAGAACATGAACCTCCAAGCTGCAGGAGGCCAGAAATAAGCTGGAGAAGTTCCAGCAATTGTTATGATTATAAATGGGTAGCCTCAGTGGCAAGGCTAATTAAATGTTTCTGAACATTTTGTCGATCATGTATTCTGCAAGTGTCATTTTCGTATTCTGAACATTGTGTGGAACATGTATTCTGAACATTGTGCCTTATGCTTGTATTTTGGTGTTGGCTACTCTTGAGCTCATCAGTGCGCAGGCGGCCTTTGGTTCAAGATGAGCTGGGAAGAATGGTTACTCTTGAGCTCTTACGATGTTTGATACTCGTAGGATAGCAAAAACTTGTTGCTACTACTACTACTACTGTTTTTCATTGTAAGATGTTAGGTTTTATCATTGCGTAGCAGTGAGAGTTTAATCCTGTCAGACTGAATACCATAGAACATACTTTATGGATGAGGAAGATATGGACGAGGAAGCTACGGTCTGTTGATATTTTGCAAAGAGGACCTTCCTGCGTAACAAATGCATAACTGCTTGTTTCCAAGTGTCGCTTATTCTAGTCTATAAAAAAGCAAGGTCCCATAAGGTTAAAATTTATTGTAACAAAAAAGGAGGAAAATAAAAAAAGAAACAACGTCAACAACAAAGGTCGAACTCATGACCCTTATTCTGAAGGGGTAGGCAGCACTACCACTGAGACATGATGCAGTTTGTGTTATTTGAGCCAAACAGATATCTTATATTAGTTTTTCTACCATTACCTATATGTTGATGTTTGCTACTTGGTGGTGTCATCTTTTTTGTTATGAGTTGAGAAACTTGTTGCTATCTGATCATCTTGTTATGATGAGCCAAGAAACTTGTTGCTACCTGATCATCTTATGATGTTTGATACTCGATGGTGTGAACTTTGTGGTGATGAGTTCCTATGAGATGCCATCTTATTATGCTGATTTTGTTTAATCTATTTCAAATTGATTCGAGGATACTCCTAATCACCATTCTAAATTCATTAGCATTGCATAATTGTGGAACTAGGCAAAAAAGAAGGTAGAGGGAGAACAACAAATATATCGTAAGAATATAGTGATACAAGGGGGATGTTAGGAACGAGGAAGGTCCGATCTTTTGATGTTTTGCAGGGAGGACCTTCAGGAGTAACAATTGTGTAACTGCTTGTTTCCTAGTGCCGCCTATTACACGTGGCCAGCCGCCTCGTGGTAACTGGACATGTCAGCCCCAACAAGAGCACGGAGTGGTTCTGGTAAGTTGGCGGGAGAAAAGCCCGCGCTGCAGCCAAAAAAAACTTTTCCCGCAGACAACTGTATATATCTCATTTCTCTTTACGACACGGCGTACAATACTGCAACTCTGCAAGAGACTCGTTGGCACCACGCTCTTGTTCCTTGCGGCAAAGGCTAAATGAGGACCAAGTGTGTCCGAGGACTAGTGGAGGGTCGCTCCTTAGTGATGAGTGATTAGCAATGTTGGGTGGAATGATGATTGACTCAGTGTGCAGGTACAGGTTGCGGCTTGACTTGTGTTGGTGCAGGTGAAGAACAAGCGCAAAAGGCCTTAGCCGTGGTGGCCTCCGGGTGATGGAGAGGCAAGTAGGCTTGGTTCGATGGACCCGGTAGCAAATGGGGTCGAGTGCGAGCTATGCGGTGCAAGACTAGAAAGTTGAAGTCATGGACATAGGCTGGCGCACGGTGGCGAATCGAGACCGAAGCTTGCACGCGGGGTTTGGTGGTTTGCCCACAAAACCATCAGTGGACGGTTTCTTGGTTTAGGCCTCAAAACCAAGTTCGGAGGCCCGATGCGACAGAGACGGTGATCAGGGAGCATCGGGAAGCTTCCAGGCGGGGGGCACGTGGCATGATAGCGGGGCTTGCATCGAGGCTAAGCAAGTTTGTGGTGGAAGCATGTCCGCTCGATGGGAATATCCAAAGACATTACCAAATTTCCCCTGAGGGGTGTGTATCTTCATTTTAAGTTGTAGGGGTAGTGTGGTCATTTGCCTCCTCCGGTGGTCTTCATATAAATAGCGGAGAGGTGGATGGCATCTCTCTCTCTCTCTCGCTCTAGGGTTTCCTCCCCCGGTAGATCGCTCGGAACTGCTTCTTTTCCCAGTATTTCCTTAGGCTAGATTCTTGTATAGACTCTTGAGAGCCAGGTGTAGTTCGAGGACCGGTGGATGGTCGCTTCCTGGTGTGATGAGTGATTGACAACGTGGTGTGGACTGATTCTTGGCTAAGTATTGCAGGTGCAGGTTGTGGCTTGACTGGTGCAGGTGCAGGTGCAGGTGAAGAACAAGCGCGAAAGGTCGTTGCCGGTGAGGCCTCCAGGTGTGGAGAAGACAAGTAGGCTTGGTTCGTGGGACCCGGTGGCCAGCGGGGTCAAGTGCGGGCCGCATGGTGGCAAGAACGGCAAGATGAAGTCATGGACGGTTTCTTGGTTGAGCCTCAAAACCAAGGTCGAGCCGGGACTACGTGGGAGCCGAGTCATGAGTGGTGATTGGCGGAGGCTACACCGAGTTCGCGGGGTTTCCGGTGGTTCACCAGAAAACCACTAGGTTCCTTGGTTGATCCACAAAGCCAAGACCGAAGAACCGAAGACGGAGGTGCAGCAGCTCCAGACCGGTCTGACCGGTGGGTACCGGTCTGACCGGTGTGCGACGACGCAGTCCGGAATCTTCGAAGCAGAGGACACGCGTCGGGATCGCAAGGCTTGCGTCGAGGCTAAGCAAGTTTGCGGTCGCTGGGCATCCGTCAGATGGAGCGAAGACAAAGATTTCCGATTTCGCCCTTGAGGGGCATGTATCCCTAGTTAGCTAGTAAGGGTATTTTAGTCTTTCGGTTGCCTCCATATAACCCAAGTGGTGAGAGGATGACAGCCATCTCTTGGAACCCTAGCTCATTTGCTTTCCTATTTTCTCTTCCTATTTTCCTTAGGATTTTCTTAGGACTAGCTTGAGAGCTTCATGGTGAGATCTTGTGAGAGGGAAGGATGATCGGGCGGCAAGCTAGACCTTGTATGAACCTCTTTGGTATGTATAGATGATTCGGCGTGGTTCCTCAAGGCTTGGATGTGTCTTTCCCGTTTCTCCTTTTTGGTGATTTTCGGACCACTTTCTTGGCGATTATCTTGGAGTGATTTCGAGGCCTTTCTCTTTAGGATTTGGTGGGGGATGTATGCATGAACCCTTCGTGGTTCTTCTCCCTTTGATTCCCCTCCCAAATCAGTGAGTAAAGGGACTCGATTTTGGGGTTTTCGTGGCTCTAGGGTTAGAGGCGTTCTTTGTGGAATTTCTTCGATTCCTCTTGATTTAGCAAGTTTTGGTGGACCAAATCTTGGCTATGGAGTACCCATGAGGTGTTCCTACTATCCCCAAAGTCTTGCACAAATCCGTGGAGCGATTCGGGAGATCGGGAGTTGGATTTGGGGGAGTTGACCCGCGGGTGCTGTTCATCCCCGAGCGGCCCAGCCTGACCGGTCTGACCGGTGCTGCTCACCGGTCTGACCGGTGAAGAGGCTCTGTGGGTTTTGCCTCGGGTGAACATTCTGGTGAGTTCGTTGTAGCCCCGTGTTGCTGCTGTTTCGAGTGTGGGTCAGTTTGGAGCTCGGTAGGCCTGTTTGGTAGATTTGGGGTTTCCTGGCTTGAACCGGTCTGACCGGTGAGCTACACCGGCCTGACCGGTGTAGGGGCCTTCTGTGGAAGTTCCCAGGTTGTACCAGCAGGGACCGGTCTGACCGGTGGTGCTCACCGGCCTGACCGGTGTAGGTAAGTAGCGCTTGAGTTGCTAGTTCCGCTGCGTTCTCGAGTTCGTAAAGGTGGTTGTTGGTTCCTAGGACTAGTAGCACTCCAGTGGCTGTGTGGTCTTGGCCAACTTGGGTAGTTGAGTCGGAGACGTGATTTGGAAGCTGTGTTCGTCTTGTTGGAGTCCTCATCTCCTTCGAGAAGAATTTTTATCGGCTCCCATTCACTCCCCCCCCCTCTCTGGTTCGCCTAATCGGTCCTTCAACTCTGACCTCTGGATGTATGGAAGCATTCAGCGTTGTGATGATTTCCCTCTCCTAGTTCCTTGTGATTTTCGTGTCATTTTTGGAGCTATTTTTTGGGTGTTTTTGTTCTTCGCTCGATTCGTTGATTTGAGGGGGTTTTCTCTCGGATTTCTTTGAGGGGATCATGGGTGGATGCCTTGTGCATCTTTGGGTGTGATCTGGACACCTCAAACGCCGGGAAATTCCTTCCATTCGTGAGTTCTTGGAAGAACATGAGTTCTTGGTGGTGGTTCATGTGATCCGCGATTCCCGGTGATTTAGTGAGTTAGAGGTCAAGATTTTTTGGGCATAGCTTCACCTAGTAACGCTTCTCATCTCCCCCAAATCTTGTGTCAAGAGCTCAAGTGGTTTGGGAGATCCGGTGATGTATAGGAGGAGTTGACTTTGCGAGTGCCCTATTTCTGGTTCTGTTCGTGGCTTGCGGACAGTCCGCCAGGCCGCCGCGGACAGTCCGCGCGCCTAGGGTTCGTCGCGTGTTCATCACCAGTTCAGGCCAGCTCGTGTTTTGATCCTTCGTGTGCTTAGGGTTTTGTTGCAGGAGGTTTTGCGGACAGTCCACCGGTCAATGACGGACGGTCCGCGAGGGCGAAGTTAGTGTTTCTGGAGTTTTGGCCGGACGGTCCGCGAGTCCTACACGGACAGTCTGCGACACTAGCGGACAGTCCGTGTGGCTCAGCCGGATAGTCCGATTTTCTCAGTGCGTCTCTGGTGGTTCTATTGGAGTTTTCGGACAGTCCGCGACAGCCGTGCGGACAGTCCGCCCTACCCTGGCGGTCAGTCCACCCGTACTGCACGGACGGTTCGCACTTAGCCTGTTCAGATTTGGCTTAGTGCTTGGTTCTTGCTTAGTGCTTCCGCTCTTTGATTCGTGGCTTGTTTCTATGACTTGTAGGCTTGTGTGTGCCTAGTCTAGAGCTTTTTTGGTGTGTGCGAGTGATCCGAGTGGCAGTCGGGGTATAGGCCGAGTTTATCCTTTGGGAAGAATTTTTATCAGCTCCCATTCACTCCTCCCTCTCTGGTCGCCTATTTGGTCCTTCAATTGGTATCAAAGCTGGTTACGGATCTTCGTGATTCTAACCAGTCTAAGATCCAAAGATGGGCGACTATGGTAAGGGGTCGGGTCCTCCGCACTTCGATGGCAAGAATTACCAGATGTGGGAGAGGTGCATGGGCGCGTTTTTGCGTGGGAAGGTGACTCTGATCTGGGCGGGACATGTTTGAGGCCAACAACAAGGCCATTGATTACTTGTTTCATGCTCTTTGTGCCTCGGAGTTTGATCGAGTGTACGAAGAGGAGGTGGCGGAAAGATATGGCTTAAGCTTAAGAATGGACATGTTGGCAATGCTCAGCTGCAAACTCGTTTGTTTGCCACTCACCGGAGAGAGTATGAGAACTTCACTCATCTCCTCGGTGAGTCGAATGATGTGATGTTCTAGCGCTTCACCAGTATTGTGAACAACATGAGGGCCAATGTGGCAGTGCTCCCAAACAAGCGGCACATGGGCAAGAACTTCACCGGCCTCAGCTTCGACGCACAAGGTGGCTTTTGCGGCATGGCGCACTCCAAGAAGGGTGGGAAGCACAGCTCGGATTCGAACTCCGAGTACGAGGAAGAGGTACGACATGATCCCAACTTCTTGCTAGAGGAGAATGCTAGGCTGAATGAGTTGCTTGATAACCGTGATGATGTGCTTAGGAAGACCAACAAGGAGAAGAGAGAGTTTCGGTCTTTGCTAGGTGATGCTAAGGACAAGATAGTTGAGCTTGAGTCTTTGCTTGTTGATGCTAGAACTGAGATAGACTGTTTGAAAGCTGCTCTTGTTGTTTCTGATGAGGTTGATTGTAGTGATTGCAATGTTTTCCTGGCTGACTTGACTACTCTTAAGGAGAAGCATGCCTCAACTCTTGAGGAACTAGATGTGCTTAGGATTGAGCATGATGAGTTGAAATCTAGACCTGCTTTGTTAGGTGCTTGCACTTCTTGTCCTGTGTTGCATGATAGGCTAGATGAATCTCACACTAGGATAGTTTCTCTTGAGGCTGCATTGAAAGCTCCTATTCCTACATCATGCTCTACCTGTGGAATGCATGCTTTGAAAAACATGGAACTTGCGCATTATGTTGACCGTTTGCAGGATGAGAATGATGAGTTGAGGAAATTGATGGGTTGGTTGTCTGAGCATGAGCCACAATTGAGTTTGATGTTGGCTGAGTTTAAGAGGTTTGATGGTCAGGCGTTGGGGGCTGGCAAGAGTGATGAGGGAGAAGAGAAAGTTGGAGAGATTCCTATTCCACCACACACTACACCCATGAACAAATTTGCACCCAAGCCAAACCATCTCAAAAACAAGCTAGACACAACCCAAGATACACCAGTGTTCCCCCACAAGATAGAAAACTACCAGAAACCTATCAAGTTTGTGAGCACATAGGGGAATGTCTTTGGTGAGAAGCCAGGAGAGAAAGCTGTTGAGAAGCCCATAGAGAAACCACAGCCTAAGCCATAGATAATCCGCTTCCATTGTGAGTATTGTGGGAGGGATGGCCATAAGGATGAGTTCTGTTCCAAGAGAAGAAGGGATGAGAGGTTTGCTAGGGAGATGGCAAACAAGGACATGTACCACCCTTCTCATGGTGTGCTTGAGCCACGTAGAGGGCCTCTACCTAGAGGTGATGGGTTTGTGCGTATGGTTCGCACTCGTGGTGGTGGAGGTGTGTTTCCTTAGAGAGATAGGCGTGTTGGGTTTGGGCGTGGTGAGTTTGCTCGACGTGCTCCTGCTCGTGACCGTTACGAGTTTGGGAGGCACGATCGTAGTTTTGGCTCTCAGAGGGATTACGGGGCATGTTTTCCCCCTCGTGGTGTGCGTTCCTCTCCAGTGAGACGTGACAAGTTCTTCGGTGGTAGGCGTGAGAGGGCTCCGCCTAGAGGTTTTGATAGGATGATTTTTGCTAACCCTTCTTTCCAGCAAATGGCTCGACACTGGTTTGACTCCAATGGTACTAACCCTAGTGTTGAGTCGCTTGCTCATTCTCGTTCTCATTTTTGATTTGTAGGTGGGAGGCTTGGAGGACTTTGGGTTGATCGACTCCGGTTGTTCACGCCACATGACCGGAGATTGTGGGTGGTTCTCCAGCCTCACCCCGGTGAGTACGAGGGAGTACATCACTTTCGAGGACAATGGGAGAGGACGAGTGCTTGCTAAAGGTGAGTAGTAAGGTGACCTTAAAGAGTGTGGCTTTGGTCAAGTCACTTGGTTTTAACCTGTTATCAGTATCCCAGTTCCTTGACGAGGGTTTTGAGGTTCGTTTTAAGTTGGGCGCTTCTCGGTGCTTGATTCTCGAGGCAATCTTGTCTGTACGATCGTCCCTGAGAGTCAAATATTTCGTGCCGATTTTTCCCAGTCTGTCGGTCCTCCTCGATGCTTTGTTGCTGGTGTTTCGGCTGAACTTTGGAAGTGGCATAGGAGGCTAGGAAACTTGAGCTTGGAGCTTCTTTCTCACTTGAGTGGTCTAGACCTTGTCCGAGGATTGCCTAAGCTGAAATTTGAGAAGGATTTGGTTTTTGATCCATGTCGGCATGGAAAGATGGTTGTTGCTTCTCACGCCCTCTGACTGCGGTCATGACCGAGCAATCTTGTGAGCTGTTGCACATGTATTTGGTTGGGCCAGCTCGTGTTCGCTCTGTGGGTGGGAAGTGGTATGTGTTGGTTGTGGTTGATGATTTCTCGAGGTACTCTTGGGTTTTCTTTTTGAAGGATAAAAGCGAGACATTTGGCTTTGTTCGGGACTTGATCTTGAGGTTGAAGAATGAGAGACATGGTGATGCCATTCGAGCTATACACAGTGACAATGGCACAGAATTTAGGAACTCTCATTTTGATGCCTTTTGTGGTGATCTTGGTCTCGACCATCAGTATTCTTCTCCATATGTCGCTTGCCAAAATGGCGTAGTGGAGAGGAAGAACCGGACCCTTTGTGAGATGGGCAGGATGATGCTTGATGAGCATAGGACTCCTAGGCGTTTCTAGGCCGAGGCGGTCAATACCGCTTGCTATGTGTCGAATCACATTTTCCTTTGTGCTTTGAAGAAGAGGACTTCGTATGAGCTGATGCATGGGCAAAAACCCAAGGTAAGTCACTTTAGAGCTTTCGGTTGCAAGTGCTTTATTCTGAAGAAGGGCAAGTTGGATAAGCTTGAGGCTAGATGTTCGGATGATATCTTTCTCGGTTATGCGATTCACTCTAGAGCATATCGTGTGCTCAACCTTGACACTAACCGAATCATGGAGACTTGCGAGGTAACCTTGGACGAGACACAGCCATGTAGTTCTTCTGTTTTTGAGTGTGCAGGTGACGAGGAAGTTAGCGAGAAGATCTTTGAGGATGAGAAGGATGGAGAAGAGGACGATGATGGTGGCGATGCTCCCGCAGCTGATCGTGTACACGCTACTTACACTACGACGACGACGATCGAGGATGGTCCATCCCCTACACCCACTGCGACTGAGGCTGTTCGAGTGGAGGCTGCTGCTGAGGGGGAGATTGTGTCCAGGCGAGAGGCTCTCTGACGTGAACAGATGGATCACCCACCGATGATGATCATAGGTGACCTTCATGAATGCACTACATGGTCAAGGTCATAGAATACTTCTCATTTTGCTCACTCTGCATTTGTTGCCTCGTTTGAGCCCAAAGATATTCGACACGCTTTGTCTGATGAGAACTGGGTGAATTCCATGCATGAGGAGTTGGAGACTTTTGAGAGAAACCAAGTTTGGGTGTTAGTTCATCCACCACCAAATTGCCGTCCTATAGGTACCAAGTGGGTGTGGAAGAACAAGGAAGGTGAGAAAGGGATGGTTTGAGAAACAAGTCGAGGTTGGTGGCTCAGGGGTTCATCTAGAAATAGGGTATAGATTATGAGACATTTGCTCCTGTGGCCCGTCTGGAGGCGATTAGGATCCTTCTAGCCTTTGCCGTGGCTAAAGGGTTCAAGTTCCAGATGGATGTGGAGAGTGCTTTCTCGAATGGGGTGATAGAGGAAGAAGTGTATGTGAAGCAACCACCGGGGTTTGAGAGTGAGAGATACCCACACCATGTGTATAAACTCCAGAGAGTGCTTTATGGGTTGAAACTGGCACCGAGGGATTTGTATGGTAGGTTGAGAGGCTTTTTGCTGAGTATGGGCACAGTTGATAAGACCCTGTTTCTCCTTAAGCATGGAAATGACCTGTTGATTGTTCAGATTTACGTGGATGACATAATCATTGGTGGCTCTTCTCATGATCTTGTTGCCAGATTTGCAGATGACATGAGCAGGGAATTTGAGATGTCTATGATGGACAAGCTGCAGTTTTTCCTAGGACTCCGGATCAAGCAGTGCAAGGACAGGACGTTTGTACATCAGGCAAAGTACACCAAGGACCTGGTGAAGAAGTTTGGCATGAACAACTTCAAGCCGCTGAGTACACCGATGAGTACCACAACGGCTTTGGATGCGGATGAGGATGGCGAACCTGTGGACCAGAAGGAGTACCAGAGCATAATCGTCTCCCTCCTCTACTTGACAGCGACGAGGCCGGACATACAGTTCAGTGTGTGTTTGTGCGCTCGTTTTCAGGCTTCACCGAGGACTTCACATTGGCAGGCCGTCAAGAGGATTTTCAAGTACTTGAACTACACTCCTGAGTTTGGTCTTTGGTATTCTTCCTCCTCGACACTCAGACTTCACGGATTCTGCGATACTGATTTTGCTGGGTGTCGATTGGACCGCAAGTCTACCTCGGGTTGTTGCTAGTTTCTTGGTTCTTCTTTGGTCTCTTGGTTGTCTCGCAAGCAATCCAGTGTAGCCCAGTGCACTACAGAGGCCGAGTATGTTGCTGCAGCCAGTTTTTGTTCCCAGCTCCTATGGATGACCTACACTATGAGTGATTTTGGTGAGGAGTGCTCCCAGGTTCCACTCTTTTGTGACAACACCAGTGCCATAAGTGTAGCCAAAAACCTAGTTCTTCACTCCAAGACTAAACACATCGAAGTGAGATACCACTTGCTGAGGGACAATGTTGAGAAAGGGAACATTTCCTTGTCCTATGTACCTACCCAAGATCAGCTAGCTGACATATTCACTAAACCACTTGACCAAGTTACCTTCACACGCTTGAGGGGTGAACTTGGAGTGTGTTTCCCTTTTTAGCTGGATCTTGGAGCTTCTCATGTATATATGTGATATATGTATCATTTATTGCATTCCATGCATGCATTTTACTTTTTGTACAAAACATGGTAGGATAGCCATCTTTGGATCATTTGTGGTAGGATGAGCTTCTCTTATATACTTTGATCACTATGATGTGCTATATGTGTGATATGTGTATGCTTTGGGAATGGTGATGTGAATGCTATGCTATTGATGGTCTTGTCATATGTTCATGATGAGATAGCTTCCTTTTTGTGAAAATTCTAAAAATGCTTCACTCATGAGTAGACTCTTTTTCATGCTCATTTTGTACTCAAATGCCTATATCATGCTTAGTTTGTGCTTGAGTATCATGCTCTTTTTGCTTGGGGTGAAAGACCCATTTGTCATGGTAAATATTTAGCCCATATGTTCACTTATGGAGGAGCATAAGCTTCTTTTTGCCACAAAGGCATTTCATGTACCATGCTTAAACTTGAAAATGAATTTGGTGTATGAATTGCCTTATGCTTGAAAAATGAGCTCTTAATCATGTCTTTATGCTTTGATGTATATATCTTGGGTGCTAAACTGTTGCATGATGTCTACCATGAGAAGTCTAATTTTAAGAAGTAGACACATGGCTCAGTGGCTTTGACATGACATTTAGTAGCTTATGGGCGTTTGCTATGATCTTGTGATGAGAACTTGTGATCTTGTATGAGCTTTGTATGATCTAGCTTACTTTTGCTCAAATTGCCATGGATAGAGCTTTGCTCATGAGATGAATTTTGTTTGTAAAAATTTCTTGAAATTGCTTTTGGCTATGTCACATGTATCTATGTCTCTACTTTCTTGATGGCAATACGCTAACTACAGTGTGTCTACTTAGCTTGCTCTATGTCTCATTTGTAGCATTTTGTTGTGCTCTTTGTATATCTGAGAAGCTTGGTAGATTGTATATGCCTTGACATGCATTTTTCATGATAACAAGGGGGAGAGTTTCATGATAATTGATTCATGCATTGTCAACATGGGGGAGAAATTGTATGCATTTGTGGAGATTTTGTGAGTCTTTGCATGTGGGGAGAAAAATTGAGAAAAGAGGTTGCATTTGCTCAGGGGGAGTTTACATATGTGCAGGGAGAGCTCCTTTGGTTTGCCTGAGTTGTGTGCTTTGTGTCGTGATCTTTGTAGAGCTGTGTTGAGCCGTTGCCCTTGCCTTAGGGGATCGAGACTTGGTCGGGCGAGTGATCATGTTTTTCACTTGTTCTTTGGCTTTGGATCACTTGCTCGGAGGTTTGTGTTCGTGGTTGTTTTCTTTTCCTTTTTCTCTATGTTGGTTACTATGGGTGTTGTCAATGCACTCATCAAGGGGGATATTGACGACCAGGTGTGTCCGAGGACCAGTGAAGGGTCGCTCCTTAGTGATGAGTGATTGACAACATTGTGTGGACTGATGCTTGGCTCAGTGTGCAGGTACAGGTTGCAGATTGACTTGTGTTGGTGCAGGTGAATAACAAGCGCGAAAGGCCTTAGCCATGGTCGCCTCCGGGTGATGGAGAGGCAAGTAGGCTTGGTTCAATGGACCCGGTGGCCGATGGGGTCGAGTGCGAGCCGTGCGGTGCAAGACTAGCAAGTTGAAGTCATGGACATGGGTCGGTGCAAGGTGGCGGATCGAGGCTGAAGCTTGCACACGGGGTTTGGTGGTTTGCCCACGAAACCATCGGTGGACGGTTTCTTGGTTTGGGCCTCAAAACCAAGTCCGGAGGCCTGATGCGACAAAGACGGTGATCCGGGAGCGTCAGGAAGCTTTGAGGCGGGGGGCACGTGGCGTGATCGCGGGGCTTGCGTCGAGGCTAAGCAAGTCCGTGGTGGAAGCGTGTCCGCTCGATGGGAATATCCGAAGACTTTACCAAATTACCCCTGAGGGGTGTGTATCTTCATTTTAAGTTGTAGGGGTAGCGTGGTCATTTGCCTCCTCCGGCGGACTTCAAATATATAGCAGAGAGGTGGATGGCATCTCTCTCTCTCTACCTCTAGGGTCTCCTCCCCCGGTAGATCGCTCTGGACTGCTTCTTTTCCTAGTATTTCTTTAGGCTAGATTCTTGTATAGACTCTGACCTCTAGATGTATGGAAGCATTCAACATTGTGATGATTTCCCTGTCCTAGTTCCAAGTGATTTTCGTGTCATTTTCGGAGCTATTTTTGGGTGTTTTTGTTCTTCGCGCGATATGTGGATTTGAGGGGGTTTTCTCTCGGATTTCTTTGAGGGGATCATGGGTGGATGCCTTGTGCATCTTTGGGTGTGATCTGGACCCCTCAAACGTCGGGAAATTCCTTCGATTCGCGAGTTCTTGGAAGAACATGAGTTCCTGGTGGTGGTTCATCTGATCCGCGATTCCCGGTGATTTAGTGAGTTAGAGTTCAAGATTTTTGGGGCATAGCTTCACCTAGTGACGCTTCTCATATCCCCCAAATCTTGTCTTAAGAGCTCAAGTGGTTTGGGAGATCCGGTGATGGATACGAGGAGTTGACTTCGCGAGTGCCCTGTTTCTGGTTCTGTTAGTGGCTTGCAGACAGTCCGCCAGGCCGCTGTGGACAGTCCGTGCACCTAGGATTCGTCTCGTGTTTGTCACCAGTTTGTGCGAGTTCGTGTTTTGATCCTTCGTGTGCTTAGGGTATTGTTCCAGGAGGTTTTGCGGACAGTCTGCCAGTCAATGACGGACGGTCCGCGAGGGTGAAGTTAAGTGAGTGTTTCTGGAGTTTTGGCCGAACGGTCCGCCCGTGCTTCACGGACGGTCCGCACTTAGCCTGTTCAAATTTGGCTAAGTGCTTGGTTCTTGCTTAGTGCTTCTGCTCTTTGATTCGTGGCTTGCCTCTAGGACTTGTAGGCTTGTGTGTGCCTAGTCTAGAGCTTCTTTGGTGTGTGCGAGTCATCCGAGTGCCAATAAGGGTATAGGCCGAGTTCATCCGTTGGGAAGAATTTTTATGAGCTCACATTAAATCCCCCCTCTCTGATTGCCTATTCGGTCCTTCACTAGAGCTAGCGTCGGTGCGTAGATCTGCTCTTGCCCCTGGCGGGAATGCCAAATCATGCGGCCCTAGCGGCGAACGGAGGAGCAGGACTCGCTCCGGTCAGGTCAGTCCTTTGTTTTACCATGCTACTTTGACCTGTCATTCTGGGTTAATAGACTATATTCATGTTTAAAGGTGTTTGGAGTAGACTCCGATAGACCCAGACCGCTGACGCCTGGTCCTCGTGAAGTTATCGTTCTAGATCCTAATGAAAACGAGTGCAAGGATGGTTTGCTTGTCCATCTGAGGTATGACTAGACATGTGCCAACCCTGGGCGTCGGCATGTATGCTGTTGCGAGGAAAATGATAACTTGTTTCACTTCTAACAAATTTTGCTTCTGCGTTTGATGTTACTGTGGTCAATCGCTAATTATATGAAAGAAATTGGTGACTACAGATTGATGGCATGAAGTGCACGTCGTTTAGGTGGATGGATCCAGAATGGGATATTAGGACTCTAAAAGTTCTAGAGAAACTAATGGAAATGATGGGAAAAGCAGAAGTGGAAGCAAGGTCGTGGAAAGAAGCATGTACAGCTGCTAAGGAGGAGGCCAATGTCAAAGAAGATGAGCTGAAGATGATGGTGCAATACTATGGGGAGGTAACCCACAACCTATTTGAGACAAGAAAGAAAATGAGAAACGATTCTCTGTTGTCTCCTACAGAAAATGGTGAAGCCAACAGGTACCTAAAAGCTGAAAGCGAGGCAAGGATGTGGAAGGAAGAATGTGCAAAGGCTAATAGGGAGATTCAAGAGACTATCTCTGAGTTGCAGATGGTGAAGAAGCACCTGGATTTTGCCACGATTGTGGTGAAAAAGGTGAAGGAATTGCTGCGACAAGCCTCATATAAGAGGTCACTCAAGGACAACATTGAGGCATAATGTGATTCATGGTGTTATTGCTAGGTAGACGGTTCAGATTTGTATCATGCTTTTATTTTGGTGTTTGCTACCGGATCATCTTATGATGTTTGTTGCTTTTTATATGTGGTGTGAACTTTGTGGCGATGAGTTGCTATGATTGCGAATTTGATTGTGGTAGCAACTTGTTCCATCATATTTACCATTTAAAACTAATGCACTGCATAACTGAGGAAGACTAATAATATAGATATTTGTATGTTATATATAGAAATGTCTTATAGATGGTTACATAATCAAAGATCCACATTATGCATAGCTAGGCAACAGCCATGTTCCTCGCAACCAAATCCTCTAAAAGTCCCCGACGAATGAATGCAGAGTTAATTCGACCATCCCAGCTTCTTTGTCCTCTAAAACAACCATGAACAATCGGTCTTCACCTTCAAGTAGAGAAGAGTTGCTCATGCCAATAAACCATGACAACCGAAGTCAAACAAGTGCATATTTTTCACTCCTCGAAAATTGAGACGTGCACTTAATTTGGGACGAATAAGTGCACATTTTGACTCCTCGAAAAATGAGATACGGAGTACAGTACGCGATTATTTTGGGACGGAGGGAGTACAACGTTTCTTCTGGTCCGTTAACATTCCGCCAAATGGACTTTCCCCATTTCTCAGCAAGTATTTCCCATATTATAGAAAAAGTAATCTTTTCGGGGGATGTCTTGTCAAGAGTGGCTGAATGGGTTCCTCTCCCCATAAATATCCCACTCTTGGAACCAACAATAAACCTCATTCTCGCACAACGCCCTCTCCCTTCCTCTCCCCACTCTTGCAACCAACAACAAACTCCATTCTCGCACATCGCCCTCTTCCTCTCCCCATAGAGCAATTGTCTACTAGAGGTGTGGTGCAAGCCCCATCCTCCTCTTGTTCTGATGAAAGGGAGGATCCACAATCGTCTGATGAAGAGGATGTAGAGCAGAGCCGCATTCAAGTGCTGGTGGACACATCCTCTGATGATTCGGAGTTTGTGGAACAAATGGAAATCCAAGATGGGGTGCCTCACCCCTCACAGGTCAGCAAGAGGTGCTAGGGGTCAGAGGCGTGGAAGCACCACCACTAGCCGGCGAACTGTCTTCTCCAAGCGCCATCATCCTCATCGGTCGACGGTAGTAAATCTCTGCCATCCTCGTCGAGTAGAGGACATCATCCACCATGCTCGACCGACCGCCATGGAGCGGCACCATCATCCCCAGGAGGCGCTAATGGAGGATGACCTCATCTGCGGTAGATGCTCGGTGTGGTCTGCCGCCGTCTTCCATGGGCGGTGGCAACAGAACGAGTACCTCGTCCGTGAGCAGCTGCAACATGGTGCCGGGTGCACCATTGACCAAGAAGTAGCACCACAATTAGTGGTAACTCCTACTAGTAGATGGATTAGAAGAAGTAGAGCAGTGGCTCTGTTTTATCATTTCTTTTACTACTGTTTTATCAAGATGTTGGGTTTTATCATTGCGTACTACTAAATTGTAAGATGTTGGGTTTTGCTTATAAAATGTTGCGTACCAATGACACTTTAATCTGGTCTGACTGAATACTGCACGACTAACTTTTGCCTGTTGTTCATGCAGTCTCATTGCATAGAACGACTACTATCAGCTCTGTTTTATCTCTTCTTTTAGTACTATTTTTTCAAGATGTTGGGTTTTTTCATTTGTGGGGAGAATTACCGATATGTTGATGTTTTCTACTTGGTGGTGTGAACTTCGTTGTGATGAGTTGAGAAACTTGTAGCAACCTGATCATCTTATGATGTTTGCTACAAAACGAATTTTCGCCTTGTGTTCATCCGGTATTTAAGAAATCAAGGGAACAGACTTTCCGTTTTCACTGAATTTATACCGAGGGAGTAGACACACATTACCATTTTTATTAGAAACAACACAATCCAAATACAAAATACATTACAAGACAAATGAATGCATACGCATTGATTACACATGAGGATGGATCGATCCACTATCTGTGGAAGTACAGAGACATACCCTTAATGACATACTACTAGCAATCTACCATCATGGCTCATACTACTACCATCACGACATACTACTACAATCACGGCCTCATGGCAATCCTGCCGCAGCAAAACGTGTATACTGGAGCAGATACTCCTCCAAAGCGCGATGCCTCGCCCTTGTATCCCACAGCCAGGCAGACGAAATGGTGATGTTATGCGCGTGTAACAGTAGGTCACGAATGGTCCATTGCCTGTGACCCCTCAGGAAAAAAGGGCACACCCACATTCCTTCATGAAAAACACGAGCTCGACCGGCCAGCTGAAGCCAAAGCAACACAGACCATTTCAGTTCATGCGATTCATCTTGTTCAATGAGCACTGGCAGCGGGGGTGGCATTTCAACGGGCAACAGCAGAGGTGGCGGCCTGGGCTGCGGGCAAAAAGGTGGTGCCATGAGGTTCAGCTGATCCTGAGCTGCCATTGGGGTCGAGTGCTGCTGCGGTGCCGATGCCAGCGGAAGTGGAGGTGCCATTGGGGCCGGGTGCTGCTGCTGCTGTGCCGATGCCAGTGGAAGTGGAGGTGCCATTGGGGCTGGGTGGTGCTACGGTGCCGATGGTAGCGGCTGAACCGGGTGCTGGTGAGGTGCCATTACGCCCGACTGCTCCCGCTTCCCCGAGTCCTCTAAGTTCCATGCTCCATCCCTTCCTTGCCCGACCATTCTCCATGTACTACATACACAAAAGAAGAACATACCCTACACATGCAAACAATATAATGAGACCGTCTCGATACCATGCATACATAAAGTAAACAAGATTAGCCAAGAAAATGATCTCACCCATGTATCCCACTGAAGTTGAGAAATGCAAGACGAACGGTGTGTCGCACTTTCCTATTTATCGAGGACTATAGCGGGCACATGTGCTCGGTGTAGCATTGCTAAAGTTACTATGGAAAACGTGAGATGCTCGGTATATAGTCAGGCCTACGACTGATATGAATCTATCTAGGTCAGAATCTTCAATGGAGAACATCGATTACATGTGTGGACGATGGGTATCACGGGATGAGCCCGACGTGTCTAGGTATGTGTTCGATTCCGGACTCTCCGGTCTAGACCACAAGAAAGTCCTGCGGACAACTCAAGCCGCATCAGCTGCATCTAATGGCCGTCTCAATTGCATCAGCTCATGCTGCATCAACTATGAGACAACTTTCTACCGTTTGTTTATGAAAAGTTTTAGGCATCAATTGCATTTGTAGAAACAGTTTGGGTGTTGTAACATGTAAGGCTGCAGAAGGCAATCAGATCGACCAGATGGTCCTTGCATTGCAACACGCACGGTGCAGGATGACTTGACAAGTCCTCCTTGATTAGGTACACTGCTTGAGTCGTGACTGAAAAGGTCTACGAATAGTCTGGATTCGCACTTGATGATTCCCCCAGACCTTGGAGACTGAGAAACGTGATGAACTTGTTGATGTGATAAGGCCAAAATGGAATAACCTGGGAATTGGAAAAGCAATATATGTTTTTTTGTGTGTGTAATATTAACATGCATATAAGCATAGAAGGGCATCTTGAATGGGCGTTTGGGGATGACACACTATCACAAGTTGTTCCACATGTCGATCATTGAGAATTGCAGTTAAGGACTAGCACCGGGCGTTAACCGACGAACTTGTGTGCACACCGCTCTGAACGGACATGTCGATCATTGTGAATCACACTTAAGGTCTAGAACTGTGAAGTTCATGACCCGAACGTGGAGATACCCGCACTGAAGGGACGCGTCCATTCTCTAGGTGGTAACTGATGTCCACGAACGAACATTTCGGAACGACACATTCACTCCCACTACTATAATATGAGACAATTTATGCACGAGACGATCATTACAGGCCATTTGCATTCATGGCTTTAGACGCTAAAATGTCTCCTTTCATGCAACTCGACTTCTCATTCTCAAGCCAGGAAGCGAAAGCAGAAGGAACCGCGGGCCAGTATAAGGAATCTGTTACGTTCATGGTGGGAGGCCGTCAATGGAGGCTACATTTCTATCCTACAGGTATGAATGATCATCAGTGGATGGATGTTCCAGACGACATTGCCATCGTCGTCGTTCCTGTGCACACACTCACAAATGGTGATACAGTTGCATTATGTCAAGCAAGTGACTGCTTCCTTCGACGTAGGTGCGAGTATTATTCTGTGCGACGGCTGGAGACCCAAACGATGAAAAGATGATACATATCGAGTTCCAGCTACAAAAGAAGTGGTTTTCACTAATCGGGATCTACAAGAAAGAGGCTTTCAATGTTTGGTGGAGCATCATGACATTGATCGTGTGACCTCCAATGAACATCGCATACACATATCGTGTGGTGTTACAGTACTGGAGGACAACTGCATTGAAGTTCCTCCTCCTCCACCAGTACAAACAAGCATATGCGAAAGCGTTGCAGCCCGAGCCCCTGTTGACGTTGTCTTCCACGTAGGTACAGAATGTCAGGTGATACGAGCGAAACGTGCCGATGTGGCGAAAGTATCTTGTGTGATGTAGGCAATGCTCTACGGCCAAGGAAGGGAGTCATGCTCTGAAACTGTTAGACTTATAGAAACAAACCCTGATGGCTTCTCACTCTTGATCAAATATGCTAGGGAAGGATCACTCCCGGGGGAGGCTGATTTATGGGACACTCCTGCCAACGCCTGGCCTTATGTACTATGGGACGCCGACATGTACCAAGTCGAAAGGTTGAAGCTACACTGTGCGTCGATGTGGGACATGGTAAGGGAGGAAACTGTGACCTCATTTCTATGATGGGCAATTCAGGCTAACTGCACACAATTGCAGGACAAGTACATGTCTCTCTTAAAGCGAATCTTTCCTCACGGAATACTCACATATGATTGGGCAGTCGTATGCACTGATCACCCCGAATTTATGTGCGATCTCCATAGAAGATTACCTGAAGGGTTGTACCAGGGTCCCCTATAGTTTGTAGTTTCACTGTTTTATTTTAGTGTGTTTAGTCATGTAATAAACAGTTAAAACGGTACGCTAATTTGTTGCAGTGAGTACATCTGTAATGCAATAATCAGATCATCCGTCGAACGTGAATATGAAGTAGAGTATAGTCATGTGTGTGTTTTTCAATTCCATGATCCATGGTGGCACGGACAGCCCACAGTCAACAACTTGCCTCTCTACGTATGGTCACTGACGTTTGGGTCCGACACCCGGGTAGTCTTTCATTTGGGTCACTGACGTTTGGGTCCATGATCCAAAGTCTTTCGTTTCCCGCTCCGAAGCAGAGAGGCGGGACTCGAAATTTTTAATTCTCCACTCCTCCACCTGGTCCTCCCCGTTATATATAAAACAAAGAGGGAAACTAGGCCTCCCAATTACCTCCTTGTAATTTTCCAAAATCAGGGGATCTTCTCCTCTACCTCCGAAGAGACCAAGTAAAACTGCGGCGGAAGCAGCAACGGTGACCTAGCTACCGACGACGCCTTCCTCTGCTACAAGCATTCGGCTTCCTCTGCTATGAGCGGCAGCCTTCCTCTGCTACGAGCGCCGGCCTTCCTCGGTAATGTCCTTGAAGATGCAAGATGGTTCAAACCCGTTGTTCCATTGGCTCCACCGAGGCTCACCCAGGCAGCCGTAGATCTGCAATAGTTGCGAAGAACAACGTTCAAGGCGCAAGTTCGGGCTGCTAAATCGAGACGGCATTCGACACCTTCTTCCCTTCCTATTCGTCAGGTCTGCGGGCTCCTCCGTGTATTGATCGATTCAATTAGATTGCTTCCCCATGCTCTTTGGCATTCTATAATATTCTTCCATGTTTGGGTGATTGTGGATCTACTCTACCCTATCGCAAGAGTTTGTTGGAAGTCATTTTATTTGAGGTTTAGAGAAATTTGTAGATGGAATTATTAGACTGCTTCCCCATGCTCTTTGCCTTTGAATATTGTTGTCGCATGCTTGGGTGATTGTGGATCTTCTGTTCCCTATTGCAAGAGATTGTTTGAAGCCAACTTATTTGAGGTTTGTAGAAATTAAAGGATAAAATTATTATATTGCTTACCCATGCTCTTTGGCTTTCCATATTTTTGTTGCATGCTTGGGTGATTATGGATTGGGTGTGATCGTTCATGTACCGCGTTGAACATAATAGATGAAATTGCTTCCGATTGCCAATAATCTCAACTCTTATCTCTTGTTCTTGTACTTGTTTCAGCGGGTCAAAGGGTCAACATCTGTAGTCGCTCCTGCTTAGACTTGCTCCAAGGTAACAAACTTAATTAACACCTTCTTTGTTTCCGATTGCGAATGATCTCAACCCTTACCTGTTGTTCTTGTACTTGTTTTAGCAGGCCAAAGGGTCAACATCTGTAGCTTCTCCTGTTCAGACCTGCTCCAATGTAACAAACTTAACACCTTTGTTTCCTTAGTTCGAATCAATTGCAAGATCCTAATCTGACTTGGGATCCACTATTGCTAGATGGAAGCTACCAAGTCAATGATGCTTCTTCCCAAACAAATTAAAACAGAGGAGTACTCAAGAATGGGTACCAAATCCTTATGTACTAGTGTTTATGAAGAGCGAGTTGACGCTCCTAACCAGGATAGGTACAACTTCAACAACGGTTTGTTGCTCACCAGAAATAGTTATGTAGCTTGAAGAAGAAGACCGAAGAATCAAAATGAACTCTGAAAATGCAGTCGACTGAGATTAAGAGGTTGCAGAAGCTTACTGAAGATAATGAAGACCTCCTTCGTCTACTGCTTAGCAGTAAAAGATGAAGAGGTTAATCTCCAATATCTCTTATGACTATGGCCTGGATTTAGCTTTGTTAATCTATGTTCCTTGTGAGACTGTTATCTTGTAATAATTTACGATATGTGATGAACAATATGGTCGTGCTTGATATTAAACAACAGTTTGTTTTATTGTATAAAGAAATATGTGTTGATTACTATTTGCCAACCGGATCGGAATTATTCTAAAAAAAGATCAGAATTCAAATGAAATCAATTAATATTGATGCACGATTAGTTAATTTTCCGTTGGTCTTCAGTGGGCTTAGCCCACTATTTATTGGGCCAAAAGTCAATTTCATTGAAATTAATGTGGCATGTAAGGCCGCAAACAATGTGCGCAATTGTTGGACTCGACCCAACAAAAACGGGCCAACCTAATCAAAATTGTGGTCGAAAAAACAACAAATGGGCCCAACAAAATCTTCTTTGGGCTATCTGCACAACGCCGGCCAACAGTAACAGTGTTGGGCTCAACCCAGCTTTAAATGGGCCAAATTCCTTTTATGACGCAAACAGTTCGTCACAATTGGCATGCCACATCGGATGTCACATCAGATTATGTCCAACGTGGCAAAGATGCAGGAACGAAGTTATGACATTTTGTAAGGATGATTTTATACGCGTCATTAAACTCATGACACCGCGAAATAAGGTCTCGTCATTAATCGCGGTTTGTGACGCTCGATTAATGACGGAGGATTTTCATAACAACCGGCGTCATTAATCGCGGTTTATGACGAGAATCGCCCTTTTTGCGTCACTAGTCGGCACATTCCTTGTATTGGGTGCTGTGCCATTTCTTCCTCTTCTTCTTCGAACCCTTACGATCTAGATCTAAAGACGCAGAGGGTCTTCACACGCATGCGGCGGCGCGTGCATGGCGTCGCCAACGGTGGCGTGGGATGCGAAAGTGCGGCGCGCGGCGGTGGGCTCTGGCTCTAGTTGCGGCGACGTGGAGGATCTCTGCGGCGGCGTGGAGGATTTGAGCGGCGGCAGAATGATGAACCCTAGCAGCACAGATGAGCAAAGATTGCGAGTGGGGTCTTCTCCCGTGCGCGACGACGTATATATGGGCCCCCGCAGTCCATATGACAGTTACTAGGTCGACAAGCCCAACGGCTCTATGCCAACGGGTCGTAGCCCCAATGACTCTTTGCCAAGGGGTCGCAGCGCTAATGGTCCAGCAGCAATTGGTCGTAGCATATTGTGATTTCACCAGATTTCTATGCCTATAGGTCTCATGGATTTATTGGTGACCTACTAGGTCGTAACGATCTCTTTGAGGTCGGTGACATGCTACTTGCTATCAGGTCGTACTGATAGTGTCTCCCACCTTTCTGAGGTCAGTAGACTCCATGGAGGCATCATAACAGGTCGTAGGGAATCAAGTTCCTCTACGCAAGCTACTACACATGGTTTGACAGAAGAATGTGAACATTATATACACGACTCCATGGCTACATGGTCGTCATAAGCCCCATCTGGTCCTTGACCAGTTAGAAGATACAAACTATTTCATCCCCATTACGGAGATGATTGAAGATCTGACCTACATAGAGTGAATCTTGCCATGCTTTCTACTATATGTTGACGGTTAAATAACACGTCAAGTTTCGAACCACAAGCGCACGGATTATTGTAGCTCTTCCCTTAGAGAATCCCACCAAGGTTTATCAATCTGTGGATCGAAAGCGAACCGACTAAGCCTTTCTATCTAATCTATCGAACCCAACCTAACATGTAGCATAGATTGCATAAAGAGGTTAACACACAAACATAGGATGGATGTATGGATCACATTCAGTAGCCATAAGGTAACACGACTAAAGGTACCACGAGCCCACCATCTCCTAGTTGCAACTCCGGCCAAAGCGATAAACTAATCTAGTAATCATACCATGACAAAGAGATATCCCTAGTACTTTCTCGTGAACGCCCTTGCGAGGAGCGTGTTGACGCCTAAGGTTCCCCAAAGCTTTACATCAAACGTCCACCAAGTGCTCTTTACTCGAAGCTCCTCCTCTTGGTGGACGCGCAATGACTCTCACGATACTCGCCATAGATCCAACTCAACATTACACGTTCGTTCGGCCTTTTCCCTCCCGCATGCTGTCACCACATGAGGCTAATCAATCACCGACTTCCCGTGCACTACTACGATATATCCGCAAGACATAGACTAACCATCACGATTAAATCTACTCCTACTAAGGGCATATGATATCTACACATATGAATGAGAGAAGACATGCATCATAGTAGATCAAAAGTAGAGACAAGATTAGATATCACCATCAAAAGTACATATGCCTTGATGAATCCAAGGCATGGCTCCGGAATTCCACCATGGCTTCACCACGTAGGGCCAACCATGGCAGCTAGGGTCTAGCCTAAGCCATCACCTAGGCAACGTCGAGGTCTCGCGGCGGCGGCGGCTTCCTTCGGTGTGTATTCCTCAATTCGGCGGCTCTCTAATGAATGGATCCCCCCTTGGATACCAACAAGGTTGTATTTATGCTCTTGGGGAGCCTTGGGGCGAGCTCCACCTTTCCTTACACGAAATCTTCCTTGGGATAGAAGCGAATTTGGTTTCCCTAAAATCAGTCTCGTCCAGATTTTCCTGATTCGCAGCCCTTCCTTGCCGGCACCATATCTCCCAAGTCCGGACTCCCAATAATGCAAATTCGGTGTCTAGATTGTGTGTCACGAAATTATCTCCAACTTTGGTATTCATTGCTTTTCTTGGAAACGAAGATATGATCCCCAAAACGGTCTCGGAAGATAATCTGTCTGATTTCGAACTTATCTGCGCAGCAGGTATTTCGGAGGCGATATCTCCTAGCTCCTTGACCCGAATTGTGCATTCCATATGTCCAAATCGAAGCTCTCATCGAGGCGCACAACTTTGGTATTCAAAGTTTTGCCATTAGAGGCCGTTTAAGTCTCCGAATCTGCACCGAAAGATCATGCTGTTCTGGGCTGCGCGAATATCTCTCGGGCTGAGTTGATCTTGTGGGTAAACCTTCAAGTCCCTGGAGTTTTACGACTTCATGTTTTGGTCCTCAGGTCATTTGGAGTCATGTTCACTTCGTGTCTTGACTTGTGCCGGGCTTCATGATCTTCTCATAAAGTGCTCGATGAACTTTACCCGGAAGTTCTCATTTAAGTGCTTAAATCCTGCGTAAACAACATACTCTAAAAACCACATGCAAGTGCGAACTTGTTACATCATTAGTATGCCTAGTGGCGGGTTAGTTATAATTGAAAACTCGAACCAAAGTATAACGAGTACTCTTGATTGACGGAAATCGACCGCCAACAACTCCCCCGTGTTTAAACCTTGCTCGTCCTCGAGCAATTCCAGGATATTTGCTTAACTTGGAAATCAGCATTGACCTTCAATGTCTTCCCTACACTCAATCATACACAATAAGACATATTGCTTCCTCAAGTATTTAGCATTATGATTTAAGTTTTAACCGGCTACTTTCATCAGGGAAAGTATACTAGCAATAAAGAACATGCCACAATAAAACAAATATTATGCTCTTAAACTTAAGCAAACTTCAAACCTTTACCTTGTTGCATCGTGAAAAGTTTTCAAAAAGATGCATATCCAACACAGTGAGGTCCTCTTGCAAGAGCTCATGGAAACACTCATCTCATCAAGTCACTCAAGCCTATACTAGATTATTTTTCAACCTATTCTACGCATATATGTAAGTGGAAGGCTTATATCACTACGTGAAAAACAGACATTGGTAACGGGTGCGGATGGCTATTGGTAACGGGCAAAACGTCCGTTACCGATCAAGCGTTACAAATAAGCCAACAAAGGTAACAGGTCGATGCCCGTTACTGATGACACGTAATTGTAACGGGCATCGAACAAAGACCGTTACCACAACTACTTACCGGTCACCTAAAATGGCTGTTTCTCCGGGCCCACCGGAGCCTTTGGTAACGGGTGCAGCCACTGAGCCCGTTACTCATAACACGTATTAGTAACGTGTGTCTAACAAAGACCGTTACCGAAACTAGTTACCGGTCACCTGAAATGTCTATTTCTCTGGGCCCACATGGACCTTTGGTAACAGGTACAGAAACCGAGCCTGTTACTTGAACTCAATATCAGAGACGTTTGCTGTGGACACGTGTCTCCATGAAAGGAGACGCATTTTTTGTACGTGTGTCTCCTTTGTCTGGACGAAACGAGACGCATGCTCTGGATGCGCGTCTCCTCTGCATCGACGAAAGCATCAACTTCTAGGGCCCACCGGTCAGTATTAGTAATGGGCCTTTATGCGGCCTGTTATAGTTTTGTCATACTTGTAACGGGTGTTCCAAGTGAAGCCCGTTACTCACGGATCATTTTTTTGTAACGTTCCTTACTTAACACACGTGACCGATACGTAGGGCACCTACAGTAACCTGCCCGTTTTCTGGCTGCATCCCGGAACCAGCCAGGATTTGGCAGCCACCAGATCAGGGGCTGCATCCTGGAAACAGCCAGGATTTGGCAGCCACCACAGCAATGCAAGGAGACATCACAAACACATTCTCATCACATATATACACAAGCAAGATCACATATATATACACAATGCGAGATCACATCAAGTTCCTCATCAGATCGACATGCATGCTAATGTTTCAAGTTCGTCATCAGTGCTTTTTGTTTGGATGGATTCCTGAGCAAACTGCCTAAACCAGGCAACATCTGACCCCAGCCAAGTAGGTTTCTCAGGTAGTACTAAACTAGCCTAAATGCAGCAAGTTTCAAGTTTGTCAGGCAGTACAATGAACTCACGGTGCACCGTTATAGAGGTTGCCGTTTCGGTCACGGATATCCTTAACAATGTACTCGCACAACATCTCCCGGACCGGCTTTAGATCTTCTGTAGAAACATTTAGGGCAAGTTTGAAATCCTGCAAAATAAAAGAGTTATGAGAATACATATACAAATCAGTTTCTAAAATCAAATGGAGAATATGAGCAGAGACAAGGGTGAGAGCATTATCTACTTACAGCAGCCTTCTTGATGTGAGGTATGTCTTCGAGTAGTTTGAACATATTGAATGCCACATGGAATCCATGCAAAAAGGACCCTGATAGCTGCTGAGCACACTGCGCATCGAGGTACCAAAATGACAAGTTAATGCAGTACCAAATTGGTATGAAGAGACCATAAAAAAACCTGAGTCTTACAGTGGTATTTGGCTTGTGCTTGAATGTTAGATTGGATTTTAGCTTTTTCTTCTTTCCTTTCATCACTTCGTCCTTTGGGCAGGTATTTTCAGAGGCCCTGCACGATCAGCAATACCGATTAGAAACACTAAGAGATTGAATTTTGTGAACAAAACCTACAAGGTACGGACCATTGCACAAGCGCTCGGAGGTCTTCGAACTTTCGCGCGGGGTGATGTTTTGCAGAATCTAGATACCAAACCTCTTTGAACTTCATACAGATGATCAGTTTTACATAGTGGCCACCAGTGCAGAAGGCGCCCACCACGTAGTCATTCGTCATTGCATTTCTCAATGCTTTTATTACAAGGGTAGACTCCTTATCAATCTTTGTGGTCGTGAGAACCTGTGGATCCAAAAACCCAACACTGATCTTCATCTCTGCTGCCTTGTCCATCATTTTCCTACAAAAAATCAAAATGTTAGCATGCATGAACTTTGTGGTCAAAATTAAAGAAATATCTATTTTGGTTTTAAGGCACTTACAATGTCCACAACCTCAAGAAGGTCTCATCCGGAGCAACCAGGGTTATAAGGTCATACACGTGACTGAATGCAATGTTTAACATTAAATCACCAGCAACATGAAAGGAGTCTTCAGACAACTTTGCTGGAAAACTAAGTTTATCTTTATTGTGTTCCATGGCGTAACCATGCAACCTGGCACAATTTGGTCCAGCAGCCTGTAAGTCCTCTTCTGACAACATAGGCACAGCAGGCTTGTATTTTGGATCCCATTTTGTCCAAAAACAGTTAAGAAGCTCATCTCTAGGCAGAGGTTTCCTGGCCCCCTTCTTCTGCGGTGGCTACTGCTCAGGCGGAGATTGCCTGTCCTCCGCCTATCGCTGCTGCTGCTTAGGCGGAGATTGCCTGTCCTCCTCCTGCTGTTGTCGATGCTCCTGCTGCGTAGTTTTGCTGATCTGCTGCTTCTTCTTAGGCGGAGATTGCCTGTCCTCCTCCAGCTGTTGTAGATGCTCCTCCTGCTGCGTAGTTTTGCTGATCTGCTGTTGCTTCTTAGGCGGAGATTGCCTGTCCTCCTCCTACTATTGTCGATGCTCCTGCTGCGTAGTTTTGCTAATCTGCTGCTGCTGCTGAGCTTTCTCTTGCTGACACTGAGCTGCAGTACCTCCATCTGATGCTGTACCCCTGCGACCTGATGTGGGAGCAGGGTTGGTATTTCTCGTAATGGGTGGTACATGGATCTTGTTCTTTGACCATTGGATCCTTAGACAGAGAGCCTCAGCTAGGGTTGTTACTTCATCCCCCCCAATTGGTACAGGCAGAGGGTAGTGACCCGTATTGCCACACACATAACTAGGTTGCACCACAGCATACCCATCCTGCATCGGTACTGTATGGAGAGTCTTTTGCAATGGAAAGATAGTGGCTAGTGCGAGCTCCACTTTATTCCCGGAGCCATCCAAAAGGCTGCACTTGGTTGGCTCTGTCAGCTTATCTATTGTGTCTAGCATAGGTGATCGACTATCAATGTGCTGTTGAGTACCTTCGTCCTCACTGACATGCCAATGATCTTCCTCTCTGCCACGTGCTTCTTCTTCCTCACTGCCATGCACATCTTCTTCCTCGAGGCCATGCACATCTTCTTCCTCGCTGCTACTGACAGGTGGTGATTGGGGAGGATGAAGTACATTTTTCGTTATATCAAAGCCTGATTCTGCTAGAATGGAGACAATTCTGGTGACTGCATCACCAACTAGGTCTTCCATTTGCGGTCCAGCCTTCTTGTTCCTCTTCTTCCTGTACATTCCAGCAAACTCTTCACCAAACCCTTTACCCTAGCCAAGTGAACTAGACACGCCTCGGACCCGACCTCGATGCTCTGGAGTCTCAAGTCCTGCGGTGAGGATATCATTCTCCCTAACCCCGAAAGAACCATCGCTAGCCTGAGCTGCAAGTGTTTTCACCCTAGTTGCTATCCCCACCACCGCAGGGTTACTGAATGTTATGTCCCCGCTTCCTTCACTAGTGGTCTTCCTCTTCCCTACCCTTGCCAGCAGATAAGGCCTCGAACGTCTAGGAAATTGGTCCCAAGGGTTATGTTTTCCTTCTTGAGCTAGCTTTGCATCCTCCTCCTCCCACTCTTTCCTTTTACGAACATAACCTTTTCTGCCCGTCCTGTGTGGCTTATCATGCAATGCTCTCTTTTCTTTCATCCCCCGGCTGAATCACTGAAATCTAGGAGAATTGGTTTCCTGCACAAACACGTTCCAGTCTTCTGGCTGCAAAAAGGCATGCTTCACAAAGGGAGTCTCCTCTTGGCTCACATATTTTTTTCTTAAATGGGTCTTGAACCGCCGTTGCAAGGTTGGAATCTCTGACATAGCTGCCTTAACTGCCTTATTGCAAACAGATTCAGCCAGATTGGCTGGGTAATCTAGCTTTTCCTCTAAAACTGTGAACAGCTCTTCCTTCTCAATTGGTGAGAGATCTTCAACTGCCCTGTTGTTTGACACCCTCTCTCGAGCAATGAGGCCACAGACCAATCCAAATCTATCCCTCGCAGCATCTGGAGTAGGCCAATAATTGTTATCAAGTCCAGTTGCGGTCAACTTGTCTTCTGGCCATTTGGTTTGTGTCCTTGACTCGCGGGATCGAGTACTACTCGCAGCAGTATGTGCTGAGTGACCCTGTGAAGAAGGATCACCGTCGATAGGCTGTGAACAAGGTTCAACGTCGATGGGCTGTGATGGTGCACTGGAGGTAGAGGAGTTTGGTGTTGTGGGAGACTGCATAGATGATATGTCAGGTTGTCAGTAGAGCAACATAAGCTAGACTGAAAACATAAACAAAATAAGATAAATTCTTATTCTCTGACAGGAAAAATAGTTGATATTAGCATACAGGTTGGGGATAGGTGCTAACCATTTTGACAGGGTGAAGCAAAATACTTATATATCAAAGCAGAGACTAAATTTCTTCAACTGCTTCCTTGTCCAACTTCAGCAGCAATGAATTGTGTGTTCCATGTGTACATGCAACAAGAGGACAAAGCAAATAGAATTAAATTATTCTAACAGGTCCAAACCATAACTGTCGATCTGGTACATTCAAAGCACAACAGAATTTCAACAGCTCATATAAGTTCATCTGTTAGCAATAATTTATTCAAACAGACTTGGAGCAACAAAATTCATCTGTCAAATCCACAGCCAATCAATTTAAAATGAACTATTAAGGCATGCTGTACTAATGCAGGCAGTTCCAGGAGAATAATCCTATGTGAACAACCGTAAAGTAGCATGTCTCCCTAATCCACCTTGACAGGAATAGCAGATTGGGTGGCCGAGCAGAGTGCGGGCGTTGGGGGTTCAAGCAGCACTAACCTCTGTCGCGAATGAAGTAGTTGTTCTCGGGGTAGTCGGAGAGGCCCGATCCGCGTCGCCTCGTTGCCTTAGGTGGCCAGCTCGTCGTCGTGGCCGGGGATGCCGGATCCGCGTCACCGTCTCTAAGTTGGCCGGGATGCCGTCCGCATGCCAGTAACCGCGTCCTCATCACTGTCGTCATGGCTGGAGCCGCTTCGCCGACATCACGCCGGGAACGGTGGGGCTGGAGAAGAGGAGGGCTGCGGCGGGGAGAGCGGCGGCGGCGGGCTAGGGCTGGAGAAGGAGCAGGGCGGCGGTGGGGAGAGTGCGGGTGTGGTGGATCTGTCTGAATTAGACTCCCGAGTATATGTCCCCTGCGCGTGCGTTACTATGTTCACAGAAATTACTGGCGTGCCCATGAACGGCTCTCTTGTGGAATTGGAATTCCATGGGCATTATAGTCAATATAGGTGGGAAATTTTGAACAGCGCACGCAAGGTTTGCCTGCTGACGCTGAAAATGGATAGTCATCACCGACACTAGTTAGTAAACCCGCGTCGCTTCGTCGGCAGGTATCTTCTTTATATAGGCTGCTGACACTGACGCGTGGGCCCGACACTATTTTTTAGAAATGAAACTCGCATCTATCAAATATTAGAGCCGGTAAAACAGCACCTAATAATTCATTAAAAATAACATCAATTCATGTCTGGACATTTAGTATTTTAATAAAATATTAACAGCCACACTTGTGTACCTAATATTCTTATAATTCGAATATACATCTCACGCTTGTGATATAATAATTCTAATAACATCTTAATTTGCTCCAAAAATTCTACAAATTGTCGTGGCAACATAAATTGGGTACCTGAACTTTTCATAAAAAATTCAAATGGTTTCGATAAAGGAAGAATATACTTGTGTACAAATGGCTACATCTCTCACATAGTTTCTTAGAATGTTGCTTGAACATTGAAGTTTTCCACACTTTGCAACATGTTCGATCTCGTATGCATTTGAAATTTTTACTCAAGCTTGTGTTCACCTTAAGATTACGAAATGCAATGTTTCATTACTAATGGTTGTGGAAAACAAATATTATTTCTATGTTGTACTTACAAAGAACAAGATAAAGGCATATAAACATTATTCATGAATCGGAATATAGACTAAACAATGAAATTAATGAAAAGATGGGGATTTTAGAAAAAATAGGAAAAATCATCAAATTTGGACTAAGTACGACGGAGAAATACATGTTACAAAATTTTACTGTAGATTAAAAGGAGAAATGAGAATTGTTCTTTATTCCAATAGAACAGAGGGGGTGGTTAGCCCGCATCTCATTTGCCCCTCCAATCCTCGTCTCCTACGCCCACCTAATATGTAATAATTTACATTCAAGATACATAATTTTTATTGATGCTTCCGCCTACATCCCGATGTTCATCCTGCTGACGGCGTACTCCACCGCGACGCTGAATCCACGCGTCCAGAGGTCGAACTCATGACGGATGCGACACTCGGCGCTGCAGTAGTGGATGATCCCTGGGGTCTCCGGCCCGAGCGCCTACATCCCGCTGCCCAAATGCAGATGTGGGGATTCTGGACGGGCAGCAACAGAATGTCATCATCGCCGTCACGAAGCGAGTACCACCACGCAATGTTCTGGAGGTCCCAGCGGACGAGGTAGCGCAGCCGGTGCAGGTTGTGTTTCTTCCAGCGCCCGTCAGGGGGCGACGGCTCACCGCTGATTTCGTGGAGCAGTGCCATCGCTTCAGGGTCCGCAGGGTTGTGACGGTACTTCAGCATCGCTAAGAAGTACTTCGCACCGGCGTCTTTGGCAGCGACCTTTCCGACGAGCTCCAGACCCTCATCGGGATTCCGCCGCCTCATCAACCTCTCCATCCCCTCGAAGCATAATGCCTCCGGATGTTTGGCGAGGTGGAAGCGCTCCTCCAACAAGGACCTGACATAGCGATTCTTGCACTCTTGACGAAGCTCACGCAGCGACACCTGCAGGAGTACCTCATCCGAGTTGTAGATGAACCGGAAGGTGTCACAGACCCGATTACAAAGGATCAGGAAACGAATGATGGGCTCACCCTTGATGCAGAGGAGGATGATCTAGGTGACCAGTTCATTTGGCAGCAGCTCCATGAAGCACACCGCGGCCATGAAGGAGAAGGGGAAGGAAATGGAAAGGCGACGGGATCTGGAAATTGAAAGGCAACGGAGTTTAGAAATTGAAATGCGACGCAGCCATTTATAAAAACCCGTTACTAATAATATGGAACTTGAAATGCGACGCGGTTTGGCTGCTGACGCGTGGGCTCAGCAACTGCCCCTGCCCCTCCACCTTCCCGCAAAATTGAAATTCGACGCGTGTTTTTGGACGGTTTTGCTCCCAAAAAATGGTTCCCGAGGTGTAGGGGGACGTGGGGCATGGGGAGGAAGGCACCCTGACGGTTGACGTCTTGTCATCATAAATCCCGGACTGCTAGTTGCTCCGTAATCATATCGTTTCTTTCGCTTCATCTTCTACCCCCTCGCCATCAAAAACCACAACCTCCAGTCAACGAGAGATCACACCAACAAGGAGTGAGAAGAGCATGGCGTCGAGTGACCTGTCGGCGAAGCGAGGACGAAGAGAGGATGACGACGAAGAAAGCCACCGTCGGAGGAAGTTGACCATCAAGGAGAAGGGGAAGGAGCCGGTGGCGCCCAAGGAGAAGGAGAAGAATGAGGCTGCCGACATTAGCTTCACCGTCGAACTGCTCCAGGGTGCGTTCATGAAGCTCCGAGATGTTGGCGAAGACGTTCAAGATCGAGGCGCCTGACCATAACAAGGATGGCAGCGTCAAGGGTCTCACCTTCAGGATCCACGTGTTGGCTGAAAAGCTTGAGAAGCTCCCCGTGGTCCAGCAGTCTCTTCTCGGCGATGACGGCTCCGACGGCGGGACTCCGACAGCGGCGACCGACTAATTGATCCAGTCCTGTACCATTAATAATGTGTTTGTGATTATTGTGTGTTCGTCAGTTTGTTCGTCAGGTTGTTGGACTGCTTAGTTTGTCGATCATGAACTGCTTAGTTTGTTTGTTGATCATGAACTGGTTAGTTTGGTTGTTGGATTTTGTATATATGTCATGAACTCAATCTAAGAGACGGGGGCAGATCCATCCGCAACACCTACAGTATCTGTTCCTCCTGTGATGAACTCGATCTTGGAAATGGATAGTTATCGCCGACGCTGGTTAGAAAAATCGTGTCGCCTCGTTGGCATGTAGGTCCAGGTGGTTATCTTCTTTATATAGGCTGCTGATACAGACACGTGGGCCCGACACTATTTTTTAGAACTGAAACTCGCATCCATCAAATATTAGAGCCGGTAAAACATCGCCTAAAAATTCATTAAAAATAACATCAATTCATATTTGGACATTTAGTATTTTAATAAAATATCAACAGTCACACTTGTATACCTAACATTCTTATAATTCGAATATACATCTCATGCTTGTGATATAATAATTCTAATAGCATCTTAGTTTGCTCCAAAAATTCTACAAATTTACGCTGAAACATAATTTGGGTACCTAAACTTGTCATAAAAAATTCAAATGGTTTCGATAAAGGAAGAATATACTTGTGTACAAATGGCTACATCTCTCACATAGTTTCCTAAAATGTTGATTGAACATTGAAGTTTTCCACACTTTGCAACATGTTCGATCTCGTACGCATTTGAAATTTTAACACAAGCATGTGTTCACCTTAAGATCACGAAATGCAAAGTTTCATTACTAATGGTTGTGGAAAACAAATATTATTTCTATGTTGTACTTACAAAGAACAAGATAAGGCATATAAACATTATTCACGAAATGGAATATACACTAAACAATGAAATTAATGAAAAGTTGGGGATTTTAGAAAAAAACTAGGAAAAAAAATCATCAAATTTGGACAAAGCACGACGGAGAAATACATGTTACAAAATTTGACTGCAGATTAAAAGGAGAAATGAGAACTGTTCTTCGTTCCAATAGAACTGGGCCTCACCCCTATTAGAGACGCGGGATGGTTAATCCTCGTCTCATTTTCCCACACAAACTGTTCTTCATTCCAATAGAATAGAGGAGGAAGCAGAGGGCGTCGCAACCTTGGATTTGACTCAGAAATGTGAGAAATCAAATCTTGTCTATCAATAACCGATTGGACGATAGTTTACACGATACAAGAAGGCATTACATTCGTAACGAAGCCTACATTCATCACTACAGAAATACATGCAAAACCCCCTCCGGCTCGGCGCCGTACCGCAGAATGCTTTGCCTGTGCAATGTTGAATGTTGCCTCGCGCTACCGCCGTTGGCAGTGTCGGCCGGCGGAGGCCACGGCGGAGGGCGACACTCCTAATTTGCCAAGCCAGATTGACCCCACGATGCCGGAAATCTAGGGATTGCACATTGTTGATCAAACACGGACGCCGCTGCCCTTGCTCCTCACCCTCAACCTGTTTCATGTACGCAATTGCAGTGGCGTCGGCGTCGGCCCCGCTGTTGGCTCTGTAGAGGAAGACGACGGCCACATAAGCCGCCCCTCTGTGACCGTCTTTGGCAGCGTGGTGGAGCTGGTCGTGGGGATGCTGAGGGCTGCGGTTCCTACCGAAGATGTCGTCCATCCCGGTGAGGAAGCAGGCCACCGGGTTGCCGGCTGCAGCCAGGCTACGAAGGAAGACGTCGTAGCTGACGGGGTCATTGTTCTGCATCTGCTCGACTGGAACCTGATCCAGTGTCAGGCGCCTACCGACGCCTCTATCGCGGTAGGGGCGGAGCATGTCCTTGCAGGTTGCCCGTAGGCTGCAGAGGTCCTCCATAGGCCGATTCGATGTCGCACCGACTCGGCAAACGATGATCGCCGACACCTCCGCCGGGAGTTCCGCGAGCTACCGCGGGTGCTCCCTCGATGCCATGAGTGCGGCGGAGGGGCACGATGAGGAGTGTAGGTAGTTGTGATTTTCTCGCGGGTAGATGAAGGGGTTGTGGTGGTTTCGCGGGTAGAAGAAGGGGTTGGGGCAACAGTTATTTATTTTGGAGAGAAGATACAGGAGACGCGTCTCTGATGAGCGAGTGGATACTACTAATTGCACATCTCGTTTATCGAGGAGTCAAACTCTTTGAAGTTTGACGAAATGTATACAAAATCATATCAATACTCTCCGATGAGTGGTACTACTAATTGCACATCTCGCTTATAGGCATCTTAGGCAATATCTTAGGCATCTTAGGCAAAATATATAGGCATCATATATTACAGAAAGGAGATTCAAATTCCACCAATACACATCCTATATATATTACAAAAAGGATTCCATTTCCAGCAATAGACATCCCTGCATTTTACAAAAAGGATCGGATTCAGCAGAAATCAATCTTGCTTCGTTTTCTTCTTTGATTTTTGTATATGGATCTTTTCACGATGGTCGCTTCGCAAGTATGGTGTTTTGTCAGCTCCCAAGACTCCGGGCATGTATGAAGTGTGAAAGGATGGACTTTCATCAAACTGGTTGTATTCCTCCTCCTCAACAACATTTTCAACCCCAACAATCCTTTTTTTTCCATGCAAAACCACACTCCAATTATTCTTTGCAAGGTCAGGTACATAGAACACTTGCTCAACATCCTTGGCAAAGACAAACGGTTCGGTTTTGTAACCAAAGACCCGGAGATCAACACTCACATAACCAAATTTGTCCTTGATCATAGGTCTCTTCGCATTGGTGACCCATCTACACCGAAACAAGGCTACCTTGAATCCTACATAATCAAGCTCCCAAATTTCCTCTATTTGACTATAATATGTGGCTGTGTTCTTATTGTCGACGGCCCGTACACGCACACCACTATTTTGATAGACACTCTTGGCATCCTGGGCCATGGTGTAGAATGTGTATCCATTGATATCCATTGCTTGATATGTTGTAATAGTGAATAATGGCCCTGCTGCTAGTTTTCTTAGATCGTCGGTTATAGCAGCGCTGCCACTCTGCTGGACATAATCTTGGAGCCACCTGTTGAAGCATTGCATGTGCCTCTTTGCAACCCAATCCTTAGTACAGCCAGAGTTTTGTTCACGTAGTTGTTGCTTGTGCTCATTGCCAAATGGTGTAACCTCTACGCTCTATTCTATCACGGTGAAATGAGCCTTCCTGAAGTCCTCTGGGTGCGGAGTGATTGACTTTTTCCCCAGGGTCCCAACACCTGAAAGCCTACCTTCATGCCATGAACGAGGCACACCAATGGGGTTTTGGGGGTCCATATAACCCATGGCCCACTCCACTGCTTCGATGGCCTCATAGCCACGAACAATGGCTACCTCCGAAAATGACCTGTTATGTACCAATGATTTGAGGAATCCAAAGTACCTCTCATATGGAAACATCTAATGAAGGTAAGATGGGCCAAGGTACCAGTTCTCCCTCGCGAGGTGTGTTGGTAGATGCAGCATGAGATCAAAGAATGATGGTGGGAAGGTAGCTTCAAGCAGGCATAGGGTCTCGAAATGCCTCCTCTCTAAGTCCAATAGTTTTTCCTCATCAATCACCTTCTGTTCTATTTCATTGAAGAATAAACACAAGCTCGTGACCGCGTCACGAACCAGTTCTGTCTTGATACCTCTTAGTGCAACAGGAAGAATAGATGTCATCAACACATGGCAATCATGAGATTTCATCAAGTTGAAATTCATTTTCATGTCCTTCATCGACACTAGCCTCTTGAAGTTCGATGAGTAGCCTGAAGGTACTTTCAAACCATGCAAAAACTCACAGAATTCTTTTCTCTCTACCTTTGACAAGGTGGTTACAGCAACGGGAAGGTCCATCCCCGTGTCTGTTTCCTCTGCATAGAGCTCCGGCCTAATGCCCATTTCTTTAAGATCCTCCCTTGCATTTTTATGATCTTTTCCTTTCGACTTCTGTTGTAGCAATGTTCCCAAAGTAGCTTCACACACATTCTTCTTGACATGCATGTTGTCAATCGAATGACGCACATCCAAAAGCGGCCAATACTCTAGCTCCCATAGAATTTATTTCTTGTTCCACATTCCTCACCCATCTTCTTCTTCTTCACCATCTCGCTTCTTTCTTTTGCGAAGTTTCTTTTCAGACAATTTGGGTAACTCCTCGATAGTTTCGACATCCTTGACTTGCAAGTGGAGATCTCCAGTCACATGCATTAGCGCCTGTCGATTCTCCTTTTCCCCATTAAACTGACAATCCATGTCCCGGTAGGCATGTTTCTTGCTGAGGAAACGACGGTGCCCCATAAATGAGAATTTCTTTGAATTTCTTAGCCACACTGCACAAGTTTCTTCCAAGCAGTGTGGGCAATCTGCACCTTTCCTTTTACTCTGGCCAGAAAGGTTGCGATGAGCCGGGTTGTCGTTGATGGTGGTGAACAACATGGTGTGCAATGTGAACTCCTCACGGCCGAACTCCTCCCAAACCTCCTTCACACCAGGCTTCCAAAGTATCTTCAAGTCATCAACTAGTGGCCT
Organism: Cenchrus fungigraminus; assembly: GCA_036936925.1. Lineage (NCBI taxonomy): Eukaryota > Viridiplantae > Streptophyta > Magnoliopsida > Poales > Poaceae > Cenchrus > Cenchrus fungigraminus. Next base: position 5,517,712 of record CM072775.1, on the reverse strand, counting down.
CAAGTAGACATCAATACGGTCGCCAGGTTGGGTAGGCCCGGAGACCAATATTGTCAGCATCATGTATTACCGTTTCTTGCATAGCCAGGGTGGAAGGTTGTACATTGACAGCACGACAGGCTAGGTGCTATGTGTTGAGCTCTGGTTACTGAATGGGTTCACGCCATCTGTGCTCATAGCGAACTGAATGTTCCTGCTTTCACCGGCAAATTCCTCAAAGTGGGAATCAATGTTTTGCCATTGTTGGCCATCTGCGGGGTGCTTAATCTTGCCAACTTCCTTCATTCGTGTCTTATGCCAACGCAAGAGTTGGGCCTCCTTTCATGTGGCGAACCATCTTCTCAATCGAGGAATGATGCAAAAATACCATGCTACCCTCACAGGAGCCCCTTTAACCTTCTTCTTCTTCTTCTTGCCTGTGATCTCCACGGGCTTGTTCTCATCATCATCAGCATTGTTATCATCACCACCATCTTTTTTCCTCTTGTACCGATCGAACCCACACTTGGGGCACTTGTCAAGGTCTGCATAATCTCGACGGAACAATACACAACTGTTCTTGCAAGCATGAATTTTTTCAACCTCTATTCCCAGAGGACAAATTATCTTCTTTGCCTCATAGATAGACTCAGCTATTTGGTTTCCCTCGGGTAGCATGTCCTTAAGGAGATCCAATAGTTGTTTGAAACTTTTGTTGCTCCAACCATGATCTGCCTTAAGCTGCAGAAGTTTTAGATCACCAGAAAGGCGAGAGTACTTCTTGCAACCAGGATAGAGGGGTTTCTTTGAATCTTCAATGAATTGCTTCAGCCTCGCTAATTCAGAAGTTGTATACACTCGTTGAAACTCAACATCCCGCAACATTTGATCAACATTGTGCACATGTTGCAACAACTCACCATCATTGAAGCCCGTAACTTCTTGATCAGTGATATCCTCAGGCCTCATCACAATTGGTGGGAATGGTTCATTTTCCTGATCCAAAACTCCACCTTCATCAAGCTCTTCATCATGGCATAGCGCTGCCCCTTCATTATTAAGGCCCGTAGCATGGTGTCGCGCTTCACCGTTATTTAGGCATCCTGCTTCGACTTCATTAAGCCCTTCCTCACCATGTTTATTCCAATACGTGTAATTTTCTTTGAAACCACGTGTGATCAAATGATAAAAAATGTTATCCCGTTGTTCGAACTTCTTCTGGTTGAGACAATCTATACAGGGGCAAAGCATTGCCTGAACACCACGGTTTTTCATATCCGCCTCTGCTTGATCTAGAAAACCATTGACCCCCCTTAAGAAACTGGCCCAATCTCGGGACTTACTACTGTACATCCAAGCTCGAGCAGCAGCAGCCATCTGCAATTTTCATACATCAAATGAGCATAATGCATCACCAAAACCGATGAGTAAGAGGATTAGGACAACAAAGTTTAATAAAAGGGGGCAATTTCCACCTTGACGAGGACTATCTACGAGGCGAGCGCTTCCGAGGAGGAGGACGAGGCGTCGCAGCCGCGGCGACGGCGACAGCGCTGAGGACGGCGACGGCGACGGTGCGGAGGACGGCGCCGAGCCCGAGGATGAGGATAAGCTGCTGCTTTGGAGGACGTACAGCGACGTACGGCAAGGAGGGACGTCGCACCGCAGTCATCGTCCGCCGGCACCTTACGCGCGCTGTCGCGCACGCGACCGGCCGGCCTGCTGCAGCGCCGGCTTTCTGAGGAGAGAGAGCACGCGCAACGAGTGGGGCCTTCAGAGAGCGCGTGCACAGCGAGTGGGGCCATCAGAGAGCGCGCGAAAATGCTACTGCAGCAACGGCAGGGAGAGAGCGAGTAGGGCCCTCATAGGAGAGAGAGCGAGTGTAGTTGTCGGAGATAGCAGAGTGGTCGGAACGCAAAGACAACGACATGTAATAACAACAAGACAACGACATGTAATAACAACACGCGTCTCTATTGTGAGAAAACAAAGGAGATGCTAGGTCCAAACAAGCATCGCCAATTGAGTCGTCATAAAATGAGACACGTCCTAAAACCACGCGTCTCCAATAGGAAAGTCATCGGTAACGGACGCATGCTAACGTTTGTTACAAAGAAAACATGTAACGGGCATTTAAGAAGTCTGTTACCAGAAGTCCTCATTGATAACGGGCGTTGTGGTGGCGATGTCAGGGCGAGGTCGGGGTCGAGCTTGCCGCGCTTATGCATAACGGGCGCCAAACAACAACCGTTACAGATGGGGTCCATGTAACGGGTGTTAAGGGCCCGTTACAAATGCTGCATGACCTATTTGAGGTTTTCACGTAGTGTGTGGAGCTTGGTGGGTAAAAATAATCCTAGCAAAACATTAGACCGAAATATTGTCAAATTAAGAGAGAGATCTATTGGATTTACTGAGACTTGTCAAAAAGGCCATGGAAAATAATGTTGGAGGGAGAGAGAGGTGGAACACACGCATTTAGATAAGTGGACATGTGCAAGTGGCAAATGGATGATCCCACGGCACGATTGAAGTCCTCATTGTCAGATTGCACATGGTTGGAAAAATTGAATATGGATCAATCCTTAATCTTGATAGCACTTTGAACTTTAATGAAGCTCGAAGAACTGAGGAGCACCCTTTTTTTATTCTCTCTTTTTTTTCATTTTTCTTCTTGTTTCTTTTTCTTTTTTCTTCTTCTTTCTTTTTCTTTTTTCTCTTTTTTCTTGCTCCTCAAAACTTCTTGCAACATAGCACTCACTCAGCAAAAAGTCAGAAATAATACGATGACTCCTCCCCCATGCTTAGATGATGGTCGTCCTTGAGCATGAAAAGGAACAATGATATATTGCTGATGTGAGTATCAAAATATTCGATATTCAACAAAAATTAATTTATTCATCTAGAGGGGCTTCCGCACTTTATGGGCACCTCTAGGTCTTGATCTTTTTGAAAGGGCACTCATTAATCTTCTGAATCTTGGACAAGATATTTTTCCATACTCAATGATATGTTGTGGTCAAGGAGGTAGTCACAAAAATGATAATTTGGGTTTAGGTTGGATGCCCAGTGAGGTTTGCGAAATTTCCAGTGTAGAAACTCACAATGCATGGACAAAAAGGCTAGCAATAAGAAGTTACGCAAAATCGAATGACCAGCTTCTAACTCTCATACCACAGAAATCAATCTTTATCCAACTCATCAAAATATAAGTTTGCAAACTAAAGGTTTCATGAAAGAACATATATGTGTAAAGGCTTTGGTCGGTAGAACTTTGCAAGAGGTTCACACATGTAGATAGCATAAAAATAAAGTTTTAAATAAAACAATACAAGATATAAAGTCATTGGTAAACTTAAGTCAAAGAGCAATATAGAGTATGTGGGTCTAGAATTTAGTCATTTAATCTCCACAAATAAAAGAGCCGGTATTTTGTCAATTTAAGTTCCTTTTAATGGGGAGCAAATAGTCAAGTCACATATAACATTGTGTAGGTAAAACAAAGCGGTAACTTTTATCACTTCTCCATAAGCAAAGCATACACAAATGATATCATCACGGCAAGTGCAAAAGTGATGGTGATTGATTTATTGAAAAACTAACAAAACTAGGTTGTCCTCCTAGTAGCCATGTTATTAACAAGGGAGACAAACAAAGGTTTTCTAACCTATGGTCGATGGCATATATGTCCAAGCATTTTGAAAATGATGGACAAAAAGAAAGGTTGAGGAAGAGTTACCGTCCTTTTCGATGCTTGTGTTGAAGTGAAGCGTGGCCTTCCCCGTGCTTAAGCATTGTGCTTAGCATGGAAGCAGAATCCTGAGCATCTTGTGGTGCCTATAATCTTTCTACTCCATGTGGCTTATTTCTCTTCGTCCCAAAAATTTCCCCCATGCTTAGCCGTTGCTAAGTGTAGAAGAAGATTGTGAAGCGTCTCGTGGTTCTTGAAGTCCTTTTGCGATGTGTATGGAGATCGTATTTATGCTTCTTCACCTTCATCTCCTCATGTGTCCTTCAACTTCTTCTCATTGTCACTAAGCCTTGGTCCCAATCATTTTTCTCACCGTCATCATCTCTCCATTGTTATCCTTCATCACTGCTCATCTTCCACAAATTTTTCTTTTATGTTCTGTACATAATATGTATCATACCCTTACTCCAGTACATGGTGCACAAAATTCCATTTCCAACGAGTCATCATTCGCCCCAAACGGATTCCGAACAAAAGAGTTACACTCATTTTCCTTCAACGATACAATCTGTCCCGAGCTGATTTCAGAATGCGCAGCGCCTAATGTTTTTGGCATACCTCCTTGTATGGGTCTTGAAATTTGTTGTTATTGGATGCATTGGAACAAGAATTTGATGGAGCCTCTGAATATGAATTTTTACTTCCTTGTACATCTCTGAACATGTGCACAAAACTGATGAAAACACCAGCGTTCCTTGTCAAGCTCCATAGATGTCGAAGACCTTGGTTCCTCGTGGCTGGTCATTAATTCTTGGGAGTGCTTCGCCATGCCTGCAAAACCATTAAACACGCAAACTACCCCCGGGGTGACGGTCGGGAGTATACAAATGCCAACAATCCAATGACACCCTTATGACCTTAACTTGTGGCATAATTATCCTAGTAAAGGAGAAAAATAAAACCTAAAGGTGTGCGTGTGTGCAAAGTATGACATGAAAAGCTAGCAAGATTTATTGAACTAAATGATGGTGGTCCGCAATCATGTTTAAACACCATGTATACACAATATTGCAAAAAGAAAAATGCCCTATAGAAGCATTAACATGAATATGAAAGCATTCATCATAAAGAAACCAAGCTAACTCATGAATGGTGGAATAAATGCAAATACACATGCAATAGGGGTAACAACATGAGTGTGCAATGCAACCTAAGGTAAAACAAAATGATGTGACATGCTTTTTTTTGGAACAAACAATGTGACATGCTATGGATGGGGTCTAGAACAAAGTAAAAGAAAACCTAAGTTAATTAGCCACAAGCTTAGAATCAAAGGGTTGTGTCATACCTCACATTTATCTCCAAAAGGACACAAATAAATAGACTCTAAACACTAATAGGCACACAAAAAGGGTCTACAAGTTATCCATGATCAAATAACAAGGTGCTCTCTAAATAGCAATTAAGACATACAACATGATGTTGTGGCATTTATTAGATCAATGGTACAATGTTACTTGATGGGTTTAATTTAAGAGCACAATATAGACCGTCATCATATATATATAGATAAATAACGAGAACGGGTTGCCTCCCGCAAAGCGCTTCATTTAAAGTCATAGAGCTTGACTTTCTCACATACCTTCTCATTGTTGTGAAGCCATGGTCCTTCGTGCGAGAGTTCGAATTGTCCACGCAGATTGTATTGATGTCGCCCTTTGTAATCCATTGTGGTTCGCTCTTAACATCTTTATGTGTTGACTGCTGTCGCTCGTGCCTTCATTTGCAAATGTTCTTGAGGCCCTTATTTAGTCCTGAGCTTCTGAATTCGATCATGTATGCTTGATGAAACCACAGCCCAAGCTCCTCTTCGTTGTTGTCATCCTTATCTCCTTCACCTTGATCTCGTCATGTTGCTCTTGCATCTTTCTTCATGGATTTTCCCCTGCGTCCAGAACAGAACCTATACAAAAATATAGTTCCATTGAAAAGTTTATGAAATTAGCTTTTCAACGAGTGGTCATTCGTCTTAAATGGAGCTCGAAGGGAGAAGTTATGCCCGTTTTACTTTAGCGCTGCGTGCTGTCCAGAAAATTTCAGAACGCACGACCTTTAATGTTCTGGCTATAACCGCTTGTAGGAATCTCCGGTTGACTTGGTTTTTGATTCGTTGGAACCAGAATTTCATGGGGCTCCTTAATATGCAAAAATATTCTGTTGCTTTCTTCAGAGGCCTTGTAGAATTTAGACGCAATCGGTACCTTCTTGAGAATTGATCCAGAGATGTTGATGACCTTGATCTTGTAGTCTTTGAGCATCGTATTGTGCATCCCTAGGCTCCAAGATCATCTCCAGTGATCCACCATCCAGTATCGTGGCTCTAATGATGTATCTTCTTCATTGTTCTTGCATTACCCACGGTGTCGGGATCATAGGGGGCTCATGGCTCTTTAATCTTCCTTCTACATCGTCATCACCTTCTCTATTGTTTTCTGCTGCATCTTCTTCATTGAATTACTCTTCATCCAGTGCAGAACATGTACCGACCTTCCACTCCATTGCAATGTGTATCAAATTCCCTTTCCAACAAGTGCTCATTCACTCCAAACGGACTATGGATGAAAGAGCTATGCTCGTATTACTCTGGCACAACAACCTCTCTGATTATGGGTGAAAAACTTGATCGTAACAGCAACCTTCCAGAGATGTTGATGATCGGATGTCACGAAATCTTCGGGGCATGATTCATCACCTATAGCTTGGACAAAGAAATCTCCAAGAGACATTAGCCAAAATCAATTGACACGGTGACATACCTTTTTCATCTTTACTTGTTTTAAGTGTGGGCTCGATAGCGGATGTTGGGACACTAACAAAAGTTAGCACCTACCATTAAAGAGCAGGTCTTCATATAAGCACCATGCTTACACTATCTTTACCACTCACCCATGTTAATAGATGATCTAGGTGAGGGCTATACAACTCCATACACGAATATAAAGGTAAATCAACTATGCTAAACATGTAATCATAATAAACACCAAAGCATATAATCTCGAATATAATCATTGATAAGAACATATGTCTCTACAGCAAATGTAAAAGAACTTATAAAGAAGAACTTACAAGAGCAAAGCTAGATCAGTATCTCGACCAGCTTCTAGACGATTAGGAGCCAAGTAGACACCTTGCCTCCCCCTAGATCTAGACTAGTTAGCTACTCTCGCTATATGGTGTTTCTAGGGTGTAGTATCTCTGACTTGATTACTTGATCTAGTGTATGAACTGGGATTCCTCTTGCCAGATCCTCTTCTGCCAGGGGGGTCAGGGGCCTGCTTATATAATCCTGAGGAGGTGCCATGCGCCGTACGATCAAACCGACCTAACCTTCGGTTTAGATTGATCCTCATAGGCGGTGGAAGACCATTCCAGAAGTAGGGCTGACGTGGCGCCCGGGGGAGGCCGACCGGCCCCACCACCGGGCCGATCGGCCTGGGGTGGGCCCCCCTCGGGGTCCGCTTCGGTCTGGTCGGTTCTCGCCCCTTACAGATGCTTCTTTCTTGGATGCCAAGTCACGTTGAGTTCCGGAGTCCTCTGGAGTCTTCTAGAAGTGTTCCTTTTCCTATTTTTCTGATTAGTCCCTGCAATACATAGAATTTTCCAAAACTCCAGGAAAACTGTTAGTGACACCCTATTCTAAGTTGGTATTAACGATTATGCCCTTTTTTCATGTTTGGTTGACTTATAAATATATAAGATAAAATGTGTCAACAATCACCAACCTCTAGACATGAAGGCTTTTTGGCTGGTGGGTTCTTTTGCTAAATAGCCACAAAGAGTAGGTCCTTACTTCCAAAATTTTAGCTCAAGTTCTAGTTGATTAACCATCGCTAAGTGAGCAACTATTGCAAGCAAGAGTTGTGCAAGAAATTATCGAAGCAACAATATTATCCATAGTTCCATCATAAAGGGTTCATCATGGTCTCTTGGTTAAGCACTCTCAGATAATGGTGAGTGGCCGATGATCGATCGATTAATAACCTTGCAAGGTGGACCTAAACACACAGAAGGGTGCCTGGACCAAGCCAGCACCAACCAAGCGGTTCCCGTCGATCTTCGGTTCGGGATCAAGGCATACAGTCTTGGGTACAAGGCTCAGTGGACGCCCACTTAGGCACGCCCAACCTATTGCACATGCACCCCCGGTGGCGAACCGTGAGACACTTGCTCAAGATTAGTAAGAGGGAGATCCCTAGCCGCCTCAATCGGGTACTAGGATTACCGCTCCCATTCCCGACAAGTGTTTAGTATGTTCAAACGCTTAACCTAAAAACCGCTGGGCCGGAGCCCAAAATCCCATGCTCTTACCACGTGAGCAATCCAGTTTATCAAGTCTTATGATTCCAACATAAGAATCTATATCTCGCGAGTGACGAACATCAGTCGACTTGTACCGTGTCCTAAGTGCATAGCAACTATTGACCTAGCATACTAGTAAAAGAGCATAGGTACCTAGGATTCATGCATCTATGGTTTCAATTCAACTCCTGAAACATAAATGCACAAACATAACATAGATAGTTGCATAATTTAGAAAACTTAGGTCATGCTCCGGGGCTTGCCTTTCTCAACGCAGTTAGCCTGAGGGTCCTCGAAGTCCTGGTCCTCGATCTTGGAGAAAACTGTGGCTCAAGCCAATTGATCAAAAAGAACATCAATGCGAAGTAGAGGATACTTATTCTTGATTGTCACTGCATTGAGAGGTCGATAGTCCAGACTACCATCCTTCTTTTTCACAAAAAGGGAGGGATAACCCCAAGGAGAAGAACTTGGGCGAATGAAACCATTATCAAGTAATTCTTGAAGTTGATTTTTCAGTTCAGCTAGCTCCTTGGGTGGCATACGGTAGGCTCCCTTTGAAATAGGTGCGGTACTGAGTTGGAGTTTGATCACAAATTTGATGTCCCGATCTGGTGGCATACCCGGAAATTCATCGGGAAAAACATCAGGATACTCACAAACCACAAGGATTCCTTCTAGGTGAGATGCGATGGCTGCATAGGTGCAAGGCCTTGTACTCTCACTCCTGGGCAGAAAGAGAGTGGTGCACCCAACAGAAGGAGATCTAATTCCAACCCTTCTCTCGGATATATCTAGAACAACCTTATGTCGAGTCATCCAATCCATACCCAGAATAATGTCTAGACCCTTTAACTCTAAGACAACAAGTTGTGCTTAAACCTTCAAACTACCCATTTCCAATGGACTTTGTGGATTAGGATGTTGGAGGAAATTCTCCTACCCGGAGTAGTGATGTTATATGATGTTCTAAGTTGTGTACCAACCAAACCCATTCTGTCTACTATCCCCTTATTGACAAAACTATGGGTAGCTCCAGATTCAAATAATACTTTAACAGGTTTGCCATAGATAGAGAAAGTACCCGTCAACACTGGAGTACCCTCGGGAACATCATCCACAGTGGTGAAGTTGAGCTTTCCTTGCTTGACTTGCACATTCTGCTTCTTGCCCTCATTTCCTTGCATAGCTCCCGAACTTTGGCCCTACTGGTTGGGTCGGTTCGGCCGGGGCTTAGGGCATGCATTGATAAAATGTCAAGTCTGCCCACAGTTGTAACAATGGCGGTTCTCGCTATTGTTTGGAGGATGGAGCGCATTTGGCTTGGAAGCTTGCTGCTGAGTGTTCTGATAACAAAAGTTTCCCGAAGGCTTACTCTGGGATTGCTTCATCACCCAGCGTCCAGATGAAGATTGTTGGGAGGAACTTGGTGTACTCTTCACAAAGCAAAATTTCTTGTTCGTTCCACTACTCGAAGGGAAACCAACTTGTCTCTTCTTGTCTTTCTGTGCTTTCTTCATAGCATCTTCTTGGGAAATGGCCTTATTTACGAACTCATGATAGTTGGCAGGTTCCACTAAGTTCATCCTCTCATACAAGTCCCCATTCAGACCGTCACGGAAACGCTCCATCTTCTTAGCGTCCGTGTCCACATGATGACCTCCATATTGGCACAAGCTGCTAAACTTATGTGCATACTGATACACAATGTCGGAGCCTTGCTTTAGAGGCAGAAGCTCTCTCATATTGTGATCTGTCAGACCTCTATGAATGTGGTGGTCCTTGAAAGCTTGCTTGAACTCAGCCCAAGTGCCTCATGACCAGTCGGTTGCATGCACTTGAAGTGCTCCCACCACATCAGTGCTTCACCACGGAGTTGTAAGGCGGCAAAGCTGGCCATACGCTCCTCTCAACATGGCAGCACAAACACAGAGAACTTGGCTTCAATGGCAAGGATCCAAGCGTCAACTTCTAGGGGTTCCGCAGCCTTGGTGAACTGCGGGGGCTTCATTCCTAGGAAGTGCTCATACTTGGTGACCAAGTTTGCCCCATCCCGATCTTGGTCCCGGGGAGGTGGTCGCTGAAGTTGCTCTGGAATCGCTTGCTGCGTTTGAAGGATTTGATGCAGCACTTCGGTCTGGGTGTGCACAAAAGCTTCCGTAGGCGTCATGTTCTGGGGTGGCAGTGGTGGTGGATTGCTACCACTCATATCACTGAACCCTGAAGGGGTGCTGCGCATATGTCCCACCATCTGAAAAATCGAGTTTTTATTAAACACATATTCATAGGTTTGCTCAATGAAACAACAAGTAGAATATGCACCACGAAAACTCAGGTTAACAGAAATTTCAAAACGGGACAACAAAACTGCACTTGAGCACAAAAATCATAGCTCTTTGCTCGAGCATCTAAAAATTATCCTCTTTGGTCAGTAGACGCAAAATTTGGTGAACTCCAACTTCGGTATTCATTTCGGACACTAATACCAAGGTTAACATGCTCCAAAAATTCCATTACTGAGGCTCTGTCTGATTGTCGGAACATCGTTCAGTCGTTTACTAAGAAATGCATAGCTCTTCATGGAAAGAAAAAAATCTTGTAATTTTGTGAGCATGATCATCACAAAATCCTGAACAACTATGGTATTCAACACAAGACCCAGATGTGAGGACAACAACACGTATTTATTCATTGGTCCTGATCACTGCCAAATTGGTGTTCAACCATAGGATATGAAGATGCCAAGTTTTTGGGATCACCACAACACTACAGGTGGGTTACAATGCAGTCATGCTGCATAAAAGAATACTCCTAGGTAAGCCTACCACAACAACCATCCAAAATGCGGCTGCACACAAGAGCATTGGTCAACCTACTACAACACATGATAACCTAGTTACCCACTGAACCATCGCTAGCTGCGGGTGAAGTAGGTGGCAACGGTGGTGGTAGTCCTACATTCGCCTCGTCGAGCCTGAACTGTGCCTGTAGCTCCTCTGGTGGATCCTCTCCGGCAGCTGGAGGTGCCGGTGGCATAGCAGCAAAAGCCTGTCATACCTCAGCCTGAAGCTCTGCCTCCTCAACCTGCTGCTGCATCTCAAGTATATTCTGTACCAGAGCCAACCTCTGGGCATTCCCATGGGCCAACTGCTCCTGCATGGCCAACCTGTCCGTGTGGGCATCAAACAACTGCTGCAAGTGCTCCCCACGCTCAATCTCTAGCTGCACCCTCTACTCCCTAAGTGTGATATTCTCCTGCTGAACCAGCTGAAAGGCCGCAAGGAGCTGCTGCCAAGCGGCGGTAGTAGTCTCCACACGCCTGCTTAGGACAGCCTCAGTGGCAAGTCGGACAGCCTGAAAAGTGTATAGTGCATCCAAGCACCGTGTCAAAGTCTGAGTAGTGTCCAACGGAGTAGTGAGCAACATAAGCTCCTCAGTGTGGTTCACCTGGTCATGCCAATCAAAGTTGTTCGGGTCCACAGCCGGAAACAACCCGGAAGGAGATAGGGCCACCTGAAGCGGGTTGTGGTCACAGAAGTCAGTCAGCACACGCATAGCGGCCGACTCCACTGACTCCAGCCCACAGAGATCGTAGTACAACGAGCTCAAGTCAAACCAACCAGGGGGGTCGGGGTGCGGAGCCACAGTGATGGTCACCCTGCAACGGGGCACCCCCAGGTCCTCAAACTCCAACACCTCGTAGAGCGGAGGGGTCGGGTAACCTGCGGTGCTCAAGGCCTCCCACGCAAGGTGTGGAAAACCCTCCAAGTGCAGCACGTTGGTATGGATCGTACCATCGGCGTCAACCTCGAAAAACTCGGGGGCATCAGCCATCTGTAAAAATACAACTCATGTTAATTCTCAAAGGAGGACAACATGCAACATGGCTAAAATTGGTAGTTCTGAACAAAAATTCATAACTCAACAACCAGTACTCCAAAAAATCTCGAATTTTTCAAGAAACTCAGTGAGATTGTGGGACACAAATGTGGTATTCAAAGATCAGGCTAGATCTGAAGGGAACAAGGTCAAAACTATCCAGGATCAGATTGAGGTGTGCCAGGAAAACAGCAGAACAGAGATGGACTAAAAAGATCATATCTCCAGATTCACAAAACCTATGATCATGAAATTTTTACAGAAACAATTGGACTTGATATGGAGCATATTTGGTATAGATCATCTAGGCAAAAGCTCTCTAGAACAACCTAGAAAAATTCGAACAGTAAGGACACAGAAACTAGACAGGAAAACCAGCATAGCACCAAACTAAAGCACAGTGTCCTTAAGGCTCAAAACTTAACTAGAAAGCACACACAAGGTGGATTATGACCAGATTTAAGTTAAGTGGCTTTTAGCATGATACAAGAATGACCAAACCGTCCTCTCATGATGGTTAAGCCAAAAATCGGAGTTAGTGTCGGTGGCAAGGCAACAATATGTCTCTCTCCTTATAGTAACTAGCCGTTGCTACACGATTTTAGCTACCGATAATGCGGTTAGTGTACCTGCAAGAGAAGAACCTTTTGTGCCAGCACGTCACAGAAGCGTCCCCAATCATTACCATTCAATATAGAAATGGCACAAAAGCGTTTAGCGCTGCATGGACAGCGTCCAACCTGAGACACACCCCTTTTCAATGGAGGGTGTCGCCCTTCGCATGTTCGTAATGCGGAATCATGCACACGTATGGAAAAACGTGACGACATCACAACCCATGACATGTTCATGTTGAATAGAACAAGTCATCCTTCGTATGCTTTACATACGGAAAGCACACGTATAAGACACGTGGCATCCAACCGAGAAGATAGGATCCGTGGAATGGATTGCCCTATCGACCCTCGCATACTCGTGATGCGGCACAACACACGTATAAAATGCGTGGCTTAAGAAGTGCTGGAAGTTAGTAACCATAAACCATAAATTACTTAGCCACCTGAAAGTATCCAAAAATCCCTCTAGGGCCTCTCGGTCTACTTTTATCCTTAACGATCCAATGCTTTTTGCAAATACAAACAAAGTTGGCAAGTTTTATTCAAAAACAAGTGATTAAGGTTACTAATTAACTTTGGTGCATACAACTCGAGCACTGATGCCAGCTATGACAGACTCGCCCAAAATAATTCCGTATTATCACCTAAACCCATCCATTAGGCCCTTAAGCGATAACATAGAGTTACTTTGTCGTGTCTGCTGGGTCAAGCCCGGTAAATCACTTACATAACAACAGGATCGGGGAGAATTGCATGCATAAGTAAAGCGTTTAGAGTTTTGGAAACAACGGAAATAAACTAAACAGCGGGATGACATCATGGGAGGCCATCCACAATGCATCATTCATCATCGTCCACCCATTCCAGCTCCCAACCAGGAGGAATCTCTCCCGGCCACACACCTTCACCTGAAAACAACAAATATAGCAAGGCTGAGTATACTAATACTTAGCAAGACTTACCCGTCGGTGATAACTAAATCACCAACCTGTAGACATGAAGGGTTTTTGGCTGGTGGGTTCTTTTGCTGAAAAGAAACAAAGAGTAGTTCCTTACTTTCAAAATTTTAGCTCAAGTTCTAGTTGATTAACCATCACTAAGTGAGCAACTATTGCAAGCAAGAGTTGTGCAAGCAATTATCCAAGCAACAATATTATCCATAGTTCCATCATAAAGGGATCATCATGGTCTGTTGGTTATGCACTCTCAGATAACGGTGAGAGGCTGACGATTGATCGATTAATAACCTTGCAAGGTGGACCTAAACACACGGAAGGGTGCCTGCACCAAGCCAGCACGAACCAAGCGGTTCCCCTCGATCTTCGGTTCGGGATCAAGGCGTACAGTCTTAGGTACAAGGCTCAGTGGACGCCCACTTACGCACGCCCCACCTATTGCACATGTACCCCCGCTGGCGAACCGTGCGACACTTGCTCAAGATTAGTAAGAGGGAGATCCCTAGCTGCCTCAACCGGGTACTAGGCTTACCTGTTCCATTCCCGACAATTGTTTAGTACATTCAAACGCTTAACCTACAAAACCACTGGACCGGAGCCCAAAATCCCATGCTCTTACCACGTGAGAAATCCAGTTTATCAAGTCTTATGATTCCAACATAAGAACCTATATCTCGTGAGTGGCGAACATCACTCGACTTGTACCGTGTCCTTAGAGCATAGCAACTATCGACCTAGCATACTAGTAAAAGAGCATAGGTACCCAGGATTTATGCATCTATGGTTTCAATTCAACTCCAGAAACATAAATGCACAAGCATAACATAGATAGTTGCATAATTCAACTCCGGGGCTTGCCTTCCTCAACGCAGTTAGCCTGAGGGTCCTCGGAGTCCTGGTCCTCGATCACCTCCGCGTAGTGCACTTCCCCGTCTGCTCCTTCTTCCTCATGATCGGGGACGAGCGTGTAGTTACCATCGGGAAGTTCTATACGAAAGATGCATATGCAACATTAGGTGATGTTCTTTAAGTGAAACCTATTTAATCAAAACTGAATAAAAACCCAGGGTGTAAGGTTGACCACATTCACCTAGATAAACATATATTGAGCATACTCTTCCTATAAAAGAAAGGTAGGCAACAATTTATTAAACATTTTCTTTGATGGTGATTGTGTGCACATCTATACAAAACAATTTACACAACCTCACAACAAGAACAGGGGCTGCACATAGGTGACAAGGTTTCACACAAGGCTGCGAAAGAGGTGGAGACCAACTTAAAAGAGCAAGACCTCTATTTAAACCTATAAAAGCTTGTTTTGCTACAAAAAGCAATTCTGTCAAAACTACTCACAAAAACAGAGAGATAATTTTCATATAAGCTCATGGTTCGACCACAGAGCTACTGAGCAAAATTAATCACAAACAAAGCTATATCCTCAGCATGAAAAATACAACAAATCAAGCTAATAAAAACAAGAATAATTTATTCTGGACAATCTACACATGCACTGATCAAGAAAATTTGCACACAGCCTCCCTGGAACAAATCTAGGCTACACAAAAATTTTCAGATCCATGGGAGCTATATAATAAGCATGAAAAATACGACAAGTTATACATGCTAATAATATAAATAAATTATAAAGCAAGATTGCTGCATGTTCTGGCGTTGAAAATTTACACACAACAAGATATGATCAAAACATACCTGCACACCAATATGTAGCTTCAGGAGCTATCTAGATTAATTTGTACAAAAATAACAATTTTCAGCCTAGCATTCCAAACATGAATTTTTCAGAGAGAACCATAACCATTTCAAGGCTAAATTTTGTAGCACAAGCTTTACATAGCATGCATGGGGTGTTCTAAAAAAAGGTTCAAATTTTACACGTAAACTAAACCATTCATTTAAATAGCTAAACATGCATAAAACCAAAACATGCATCAATTCAAGCTACAAAAATCTCGCCAATTTATCAGAGATGCATCTAAGCACATCAAGGCCATATGCTAGAGCTGAGCTACAAAATAGTTTCCTGAAGGGACTATAAAAAGCATCAAGACAGATCTATCATAAATAGAAACTAAATCATAACACAAGATTCACTCAGTAACTTTGTGCAATCTTTGGGTACAAGCCTATCCATTTCTTCCCGCAAACCATATCCAAAATTAGATCCAGAGCTGTTGTACATTTCAAGTTATAGCAAAACACATTCAAACTGAGATTCAATTTTCATTCAAAAACTAAGCACCAAAATACTATATAGCCTTTCTAGAGAAGATAGGATTCTTCACAAGGACTCCAAATAAAACATTTGGATTTGCATTTTTCCGATTTGCCTACAATTTTCTAAGTATTTTACAAGTTTCAGCCTTTTGAAGCAAAACTTGAAGTATCTATGTATACAGAGACCCTTGAGAACTTTCTGGACTTCACAACTATACCCTTGGCTTCTACACATTGGCCCTCGCAAAGATTTCAATCATCACAACGATACCCTCAGCAGCTCAGGGGAGTTCGCCGACGGCAATGGTAGGCCAGACCTGACCAATGAACGACACGAGGTGGACAAGATGCTCACCACGGATTGATTGCCGGTGGAGGAAGGCTCGGAGGAAGCTTCGGCGATGGCCGGTGGCGAGACAGGGGCGGTGCGGTCCACCTCAGCTTCAGCTCCAGCGCAGGCGACAGCAATGCGTTGCAAGGGTGTGCTCGAGGGGCTATGGTGAGGTGCGGAGACGGTCTAGGAGTGCTTGGTTAGCTGTGGAAGCAAGCGGAGGGCAAAGCTCGGCGGCACCGGCGTCAATGGCGGCCGGCGGAGCTGCTGTCGCGCCAGAGGGCAATGCCGCTCCTTTTATAGCGGGCGAAGGGCCGGATAAGAGCCAGTCTTCACCCCTAAGACTTGCCGTGTTGCTGGCAAATGGCCTTAAGGCGGTCGAGGTGCTGGTCGTGGGCCTTCGCCGGTGGACACCGCGTGTCGGATGTGTAGGGCTGTCGGCACCTTGGCCACGGCACAAGGCACGCATGGCTGCTCCTACTGGCTCGCGCGGGTGGCGAGGAGTGGCGCCCAAGGCTTAAGTTGTTCTGTCGGGGGACAAGCGGCGGCGCAGATTGGCAGACGGCGGCGGCACGACTCGACGACGACCACGTGGCGTCCGCCGTGCACGTGAAGCCAAGACCGCCCGAATATGCTAGGATCCTAGGCCAGGCGTGGGCCTAAGTAGGATACATGGGTCGGGACGCGCGGTGGCAGCGAGGTTCGCCGGCCTCGTGGCCGCAGCACTGTGCACCGTCAACGCCGCGACGCGCGAGAGTGCGCGCTCTAGCATGCCGACGCGCCAGTTCATTTTGGTCAGCACACTTCACGACGTTCAAACTCAAAATTTCTAAAAGAAATTTGAATTTCCCCAAAAAGCAAAGTTGTAGAGGAACTATAGGAGCACAACTTTTACAAAGGGCGACCTATGTTTTCGTGCAACGGTTTGTTCAGAAAATCGAGCTGAACTTGCAGATTTTTCTCGGCCTTTAGATCCTGAAGATTCTGCATTCAACTATGATTTTGATGCCCTTCCACTTAAAATTTGAAATGCCGCCAATTACAAAAAGTGTGTTCCAGTAAAAGATGAACAACTTTTATTTTGCCAGATTTTTTAGTGTTTAAGAGAAATTTTGAGATATGGCCAAGACATCAAAGAATAGATTAAGGGCTCTAGGGGTTTGACCATGGAACTATGCTTAAGCTTCACTAACGCACATGACCACTATTCAAAACATCGGGGATGTTACACTCTTCCTTACTAATGTGATGATGAGGCGGAACATATTTAAGATTGATCATGTTGCATACCTCGAATCGTGGACGAGACTTGAATACGGTCCTTGTGCATTGATGTTGAACTTGATCTCCCCCATGCCAACGTCGATGGTTGCCCCGACGGTCTTAAGGAAAGGCCTACCAAGGATGAGTGGCGGCTTCTCCCTTTCTCCCATCTCGAGAACCACGAAGTCGACGGGGATGAAGTGATCTCCAACTTTTACGGGTACATCTTCGTCGATTCCCAGGACTCTGGGCGACCGACCTTGTCTGCTGGCCAATATAAGGCAGGCCGGGCGTCCCCCGATGTACACAGCAATCCAATCAATTAATCGCCACCGACAACTGGACATAGGGTTTTACTCTCCAGAGGCCTGAACCAGTATAAACTCGTCGTGTTCTGTGTGCTATAGCATAATCATCGCGTCCTTAGCTCTAGATCGCCCCCCACCGAACCTAAATAAACCACCAGGGTTGACCCCCCTGTGGGCTATGCAGAACTAAACCTCTGACAGAGGCATGTGCCTCTACAATGTCGTTGTTCTTCATTTAGACTAAAGTGAGTATTCTTGTATTTTCTATTTAGACTAAAGTAGCATCCATACACAGTTGATATGTTCTTGTGTTCTTCGTGTGTTCTTGAATTACAGGCTTCCTGTTCTTCATGAACACAACCATTTGATCTTGTGACACGAGTTCATAGTTCTCATACCCGTTTGTATGCATGTTCGTGAATTAGAATATAGTCGATACTCCTGCATTTTCATTGAGACTAAAGTGGCATTCGTGATTCCTTTTAGCTTTTTGCTTGGTTGCATGAGTACTCTTATTGAAGGACCGAATAGGCGACTAGAGAGGGCGGGAGTGAATGGGAGCCGATAAAAATTCTTTCCGAAGGATGAACTCGGCCCATACCCCGATTGCCACTCGGATCACTCGCACACACCAAAGAAGCTCTAGGCTAGGCACACACAAGCCTACAAGCCCTAGAGACAAGCCACAAAGCAAAGAGTGGAAGCACTAAGCAAGAACCAAAGCACTTAGCCAAATCTGCGAGGCTAGGCGTGGACTGTCCGTGCACTACGGGCGGACCGTCCGCAACACCTGGGCGGACTGTCCGGACCCCCTACGTAGACTGTCCGAAAACTCCAACAGAACCTCCAGAGATGCACTGAGAAATTCAGACTGTCCGGCCAAGGCTCACTGACCGGCTGCTAGTTTTGCGGACTGTCCTTGAAAGGCCTGCGGACCGTCCGGCAAAACTCCAGAACTACTTTGCTCAAACTCGCCCACGCAGACCGTCCGTCATTGACCGGCAGACTATACGCAAAACCTCCTGCAACAAAACCCTAGGCACTTCACGGATCGAAACACGAACTCGCATGAACACGTGAAGAAGTGCGACGAACTCAAGCTGTGCGGACTGTCCGCACGATGCGCGCACGGGAGGTCAAACTCACCAAGTTATCTCCGGATCTCCCAAACTGCTTGAGCTCTCGAGACAAGATTTGGGGGAGATGAGAAGCGTCACTAGGTCAAGCTATGCCCCAAAATCTTGACCTCTAACTCACTAAATCACCGGGAATCACGGATCACATGAACCACCTCCAACAACTCATGTTCTTCCAAGAACTTGCGAATCGAAGGGATTTCCCGGCGTTTGAGGGGTCAAGATCACACCCAAAGATGCACAAGGCATCCACCCATGATCCCCTCAAAGAAATCTAAGAGAAAACACCCTCAAATCAACGAATCGAGCGAAGAAAAAAACACCCAATAATAACTTCGAAAATGACACGAAAATCACAAGGAACTAGGAGAGGGAAATCATCACAGCGCTGAATGCTTCCATACATCCAGAGGTCAGAGTCTGTACAAGAATCTACCCTAAGGAAATACTGGAAAAAGAAGCAGTCCAGAGCGATTTAGCGGGGGAGGAAACCCTAGAGCTAGAGACAGAGAGATGCCATCCACCTCTCTGCTATATATATGCAGTCCACCGGAGGAGGCAAATGACCACACTACCCCTACAACTTATAATGAAGATACACACCCCTCAGGGGCAATTTGGTCAAGTCTTCGGATATTCCCATCGAGCAGACACGCTTCCACCGCGGACTTGCTTAGCCTCGATGCAAGCCCCGCGATCATGCCACGTGCCTCCCGCCTCGAAGCTTCCCGACGCTCCCGGTTCACCGTCTCCGTCGCATCGGGCCTTCGGACTTGGTTTGGAGGCCCAAACAAAGAAACCGTCCACCGATGGTTTTGTGAGCAAACCACCAAACCCCGCGTGCAAGCTTCGACCTCGTACCGCCACCTTGCACCGGCCCATGTCCATGACTTCAACTTGCTAGTCTTGCACCGCACGGCTCGCACTTGACTCCATCGGCCAGCGGGTCCATCGAACCAAGCCTACTTGCCTCTCCATCAACCAGAGGCCACCACGGCTAAGGCCTTTTGTGCTTGTTTTTCACCTGCACCAACACGAGTGAAGCCGCAACCTGTACCTACACACTAAGCCAAGCATAAGTGCACACAATGTTGTCAATCACTCATCACTAAGGAGCGACCCTCCACTGGTCCTCGGACACACCTGGTCCTCAATCTCCCCCTTGATGAGTGCATTGACAACACCCATAGTAACCATCATAGAGAAAAGGAAAAAAAAACAACCATGAACACAAACCTCCAAGCAAGTGATCCAAAGCCAAAGAACAAGCGAGAAACAAGATCACTCGCCAAACCAAGTCTCGGCCCACTAAGGCAAGGGCAATGGCTCAACACAGCCGAGACAAACAAAGCTCTACAAAGAGCACACCACAAAGCACAAAACTCAGGCAAACCAAAGGAGCTCGCCCTGCACATATGCAAACTCCCCCTAAGCAAATGCAACCTCTTTTTTCAATTTTTCTCCCCACATGCAAAATCTCCATAAATTCTTCCAAATGCATACAACTTCTCCCCTTTGTTGATAATGCATGAATCAAGGTATCATGAAACTCTCCCCCTTGTTTTCATGAAAAATGCATGTCAAGGCATATACAATCTACCAAGCTTCTCAGATATACAAGGAGCACAACAAAATGCTACAAATGAGACATAGAGCAAGAAAGGTAGACATGGTGTAGTTATCTCATTGCCATCAAGAAAGTCGAGACATACAAACATGTGACATGGCCAAAAGTAATTTTAAGCAATTTTCACAAAGAAACATTCATCTCATGAGCAAAGCCCTATCCATGGCAATTTGAGCAAAAAAATGCTAGATCATACAAAGCTCATACAAGATCACAAGTTCTCATCACAAGATCATAGCAAACGCCCATAAGCTACTACATGTCATGTCAAAGCCACCGAGCCATGTGTCTACTTCTTAAAATGAGACTTCTCATGGTAGACATCATGCAATGGTTTAGCACCCAAGATATATATACATCAAAGCATAAAGACATGATTAAGAGCTCATTTTTCAAGCTTAAGGCAATTCATACACCAAATTCATTTTCAAGTTTAAACATTGTACATGAAATACCTTTGCGGCAAAAAGAAGCTTATGCTCCTCCACAAGTGAACATATTGGCTAAACATTTACCATGACAAATGGGTCTTTGAACCCAAGCAAAAAGAGCATGATACTCAAGCACAAACTAAGCATGATATAGGCATTTGAGCACAAATTGATCATAAATAATTATCTACTCATGAGTGAAGCATTTTTAGCATTTTCACAAAAAGGAAGCTATCTCATCATGAATATATGACACTACCATCATAAGCATAGCATTCACATCACCATTCCCAAAACATACACATATCTCACATATAGCACATCATAGTGATCAAAGTATATAAGAGAAGCTCATCCTACCACAAATGATCCAAAGATGGCTATCCTACCAGGTTTTGTACAAAAAGTAAAATGCATGCATGGAATACAACAAATGATACATATAACACATATATACATGAGAAGCTCCAAGATCTAGCTAAAAATGGAAACACACTCCAAGTTCACCTCGCAAGCGTGTGAAGGTAACTTAGTCAAGTGGTTTAGTGAATATGTTGGCTAGTTCATCTTGGGTAGGTACATAGGATAAAGATATGTTCCCTTTCTCAACATTGTCCCTCAGAAAGTGGTATCTCACTTTGATGTGTTTCATTTTGGAGTGAAGGACTAGGTTTTTGGCTACACTTATGGCACTGGTTCTGTCACAAAATAGTGGAACCTGGGAGCACTCCTCACCAAAATCGGTCATAGTGTAGGTCATCCATAGGAGCTGGGAACAACAACTAGCTGCAGCTACATACTCGGCCTCTGTAGTGGACTGGGCTACACTGGATTGCTTGCGATACGACCAACAGACCAAAGAAGAACAAAGAAACTGGCAACAACCCGAGGTACACTTGCGGTCCAATCGACACCCAGCAAAATCAGTATCGAAGTACCCGTGAAGTCTGAGTGTCGAGGAGGCAGAATACCAAAGACCAAACTCAAGAGTGTAGTTCAAGTACCTGAATATCCTCTTGACGGCCTGCCGATGTGAAGTCATCGGTGAAGTCTGAAAATGAGTGCACAGACACACACTGAACTGTATGTCCGGCCTCATCGCCGTCAAGTAGAGGAGGGAGCTGATCATGCTCCGGTACTCCTTCTGGTCCACGGGTTCGCCATCTTCATCCGCATCCAAAGTCGTAGTGGTACCATCGGTGTAGTCAGCAGCTTGGAGTCGTTCATGCCAAACTTCTTCACCATGTCTCTGGTGTACTTCACCTGATCCACAAATGTCCCGTCCTTACACTGCTTGATCTGGAGTCCTAGGAAAAACTACAGCTTGCCCATCATAGACATCTCAAATTCCCTGCTCATATCATCTGCAAATCTGGCAACAAGGTCATGAGAAGAGCCACCAAAGAATATGTCATCCACATAAATCTGAACAATCAACAGGTCATTTTCATGATTAAGGAGATATAGGGTCTTATCAACTGTGCCCATCACAAACTCCTTACTCAGCAAAAAGCCTCTCAACCTACCATACCAAGCCCTCGGTGCCTGTTTCAACCCATAAAGCGCTCTCTGGAGTTTCTATACATGGTGTGTCTATTTTTCACTCTCAAACACCGAGGATTGCCTCACATACACTTCTTCCTCTATCACCCCATTCAAGAAAGCACTCTTCACATCCATCTAAAACAATTTGAACCCTTTAGCCCTGGCAAAGGCTAGAAGAATTCTAATCGCCTCCAGACGGGCCACAAGAGCAAATGTCTCCTCATAATCTATACCCTCTTTCTGGTTGAACCCCTCTGCCACCAACCTCGACTTGTTTCTCACAACCATCCCATACTCACCTTCCTTGTTCTTCCACACCCACTTGGTACCTATAGGACGACAATTTGGTGGTGGATCAATTAACACCCAAACTTGGTTTCTCTCAAAGTTCTCCAACTCCCCATTCATGGAATTCGCCCAGTTTGCATCAGACAAAGTGTGTCGAATATCTTTGGGCTCAAACGAAGCAACAAATGCAGAGTGAGCAAAGTGAGAAGTATTCCTTGACCACGATCATGTAGTGCGTTCGTGAAGGTCACCTATGATCGTAGATGGTGGGTGATCCACCTGTACACGTCGGGGATCCTCTCGCCTGGACACAACCTCCTCGTCAGCAGCAGCCTCCACTCGAACAGCCTCAGTCATCGTGGGTGTAGGGGATGGACCATCCTCGATCGTCGTCGTCGTAGTGGAAGTAGCGTGTACACGATCAGTCGCGGTGTTGACGGAAAAAATGGAATCAAGTTCTTCAACGGCAACACGTAACGGATCCCTGGGATGTAACAAGGCATGCCAGCCGACCTGACCTGTTGATCAGCATGGAAAGATAGGAAACGTTAGATGCGGGTTAGATCGGCTAGAGAACCGATGTGGGTCTTCAACAAGTAACAGCCCGATCGATCGATACAACTGTAGAGCGGATCCGCTGACTGGGGCTGCCGAAGCGCAAGTATATTCAAAACGGCTAGATCAGCCGATTTGATGACGTAGGCAAAACACAAGCAGAAGCAGAGCAAACTAAGCGCTACGAGACAACACTCAGACCAATCTAGATCGGTTGTATCATCGTGAATCGATGCAGGAGCAAAGATAGCCGATACGATATGATCACGAGCTAGATAAATTCGTGATAAAAGCTAAATAAACAAGTAAAGACTTGCAAACCTAGCTGATATCGATAAGTTGTGAATAGAACTAGACGAAACCACAGCGATGCGCTCGGAGGTTAAAGCCTAGTTGATATTCCATAAATCGGTACATACAAGCTTGCCGGAGGTCGATTGATGCAGCCTGACGAGCTAGAAGAACAGCGTTTGAAGAAATAAGAAAATAAGAAGTAAAAAAGGGTGGCGAAGTCACTGACTTGGAAAAGTAAAGGTTTTGTGTATATTGGTGTGTAAAAACTTTCACCGACCACGTAGGTTCGCTATTTATGTCCTGAGAACAACTTGACTCCTAGTCGATGGCGACAATGTTTACTTGAATCTAAAGACACAAAACTACCAAAAGCTTAATGATTCCCATAGGAATCAGACTCTCTAAACTGACTTGGACCTGATGTCAACTTGATTGTTGACCCGCCTCCATCTTATCTCCTTTGGAGTATCCTTCTTCTGCCACGTCGTTCTCTCATCAATCGCTGAACCCTGATCGGCTGGTCGCTTCTCTCCCTTTCTCTATCGGCTTTGAGGTCTTCCTGATGCCTTCTTTGGCCCTTCTCCGACATGTGTCAAAAAACGGTGTCAACACATGCCCCCCCCAGTTTTAGAGTAAATTTCTTTTGCTCTGAAATTCTTATCTTATCCCTTCAAACCCCCAAGGATTCTTTGTGATCATCCTTGATGAAAAATCAATCCGCACGATATCTTTTGGGTGATCTCTTCTCATTAATGACATTAGCTGCCTACCAACTCAAACACATCCGATTATACATCATTAATTCTCCTTGTATGATAGTTGTCTTTGCTGCCATCACATGATCTCCAATCCACTACCTGGCGTTACTTCCTTATAAAAATCAACCTTAACTTGATGGATGTCAACTTCTTCTTTCAGGCTACTTCATTTTCTTAGCCGATAATATAAAAAACGGCTGATATTCTACTTTAGGCATGAGAGGCATCTTCCTGTAGGAATTCACTTAGGAAGCATCATGACTCATTAGTTTCCAATCAATTTTCCTTTCTGCTTCCTTTGCTGTGTGATGATGCTAGGAAACTTGCTTTCGCTTCGAGGATTATGGAAAGGATTTTCTCTTATGTTCTTCTTCTTCTGGAGTTCAGAGTGCATTACCTCCTGTAGCGGCTTCCAAATCCTTTTCCTCTTTCTTAGGGAAACGTATCACTGACCTTATTATGAATCATTGGAAGTTGGGCTTTCACGGGAAAACTGTTCCATCCTTGACTATATTCGGCATCTTCCGAGATTCCTTCCTATCCTTTCATTTCCCTGCCCCTTGTGTCTGACTATAAATAGCACCTGAAGGTATCGACTTCCTCACAACTTCGACCATGTCACAACAGGTAGATCTGATAGGATGTAGGCTCCTTCTTTTCGCCTGCCTTTCTTCTCCTCTTTCTTTTCTTTGCAGTTAGAAGAATTCTTGTGAAGTAGTGTAGTGGCCTGTTTCTCTCGCTGGCATCTTTTGTGAAGTCAGGAGGTGCAACAGTTAGAAGAACCCTTGTGAAAAGCTTGGGTCAACGGCTGTTAGGCAGTAGCAAGAGAGAGCGCCGGCTACACATTATCGGCGGAGAACACTCCAAGGGGAGGTGAACCATCTTGGTCATTAACTCGGAGAGTTTCTGGAGGGAGGTCACAGAATCTGGAGAAGATCTTAAGCCTCGATTCCTTTTTCTTCGCTAATTCTTCATCTCTGGTATACATCGATTCCATATCCTCATCATACTGGAGATGATAAGCCCTTTATGTAATCCGTAGTATCTTCAATCAGATGTAATCACCAAGTATTGAAATATGAGAGAAAGAAATAATATATACTTTCATTTTTTTTTGTTCTAAGGGCGACTGTTACATCGGCCACGATCTGAATTTTTTTATCGGCTGTGAAAAATACTTTATTCTTTTAATTTTTCTGCTAAAGGCGATAACTAGGTATCGGCTATCCATGTTAAGAATGATCGCTAAGAAATCGGCTGACCATCTGAAATTCCAATCGGCTAAAAATCAGCTGTAATAATCGGCTAACAAACCGAAGGTGAAACCGCCATAACTAAATTGGTTAGAAGCCGGAAGTAGTATTTAACTAAGCACCAACCCAAATGCTTAGATAGTATCTCTTCAGATATTTCCCATTTAAGGCTCTCGAAAACATTTCTCCTTCCAGTGTCTCCAAAATATACGCATTGCCTGGAGCACTTTGACTAATAAGAAAGGTCCTGTCCAATTGGGTGAGCATTTGCCGAATTTAGGATCTCTAGTTCCGATCGGCAGTATAAGTTTCCATACCAAATCCCCTTCAGAGAATTCTTTGATATTAACCTTCTTATCATACCACTTGGATACCCTTTTCTTATTTTCTTCAATATTGATCAAGGCCCTGAGCCGACTACCGGCTAGATCTTCTAACTCTTCTTTCATTAATTTTGAATAATCATCAGCTGATAGCTCATCTTGTAATGACATGCGTCTGGATCTTGTTCTTACTTCCCAAGGCAAAACAACATCATGTCCATAGACCAGTTGATAAGGAGAAACTTTAGTGGCTCCATGATAAGCCATCCTGTAAGCCAATAATGCTTCACTAAGTATGGTATGCCATCGCTTTGGGCTTTCATCAATCTTCCTCTTCATCAATTTGATAATACTTTTGTTGGACGCTTCAGATTGTCCATTGGCTTGAGCATAATAAGGAGAAGAATCCAATACTTTGATTCCCATACCAGTAGCAAATTCATCGAACTCTCCTGACGTAAATTGGCTTCCTTGATCTGTTGCAATGGTTTGGGGTATTCCAAATCGATAGATGATGTGCTCTTTCACAAAATCAATCATATTACCTAACGTCACATTCTTGAGAGGAATCAGTTCAACCCACTTGGTGAAGTAATCGGTAGCCACGAGTATGAACTTATGGCCTTTGCTTGACGGAGGGAAGATCTGTCCGATAAGGTCAATTGCCCATCCTCTGAATGGCCATGGTTTGATTATTGGGTTCATTGCTGATGCCAGAGCTCTTTGCACACTTCTGAATTTCTGGCAATCTTGACACCCTTTGTAATATTTAAAGCAATCTTCCAGTATGGTTGTCCAGAAATACCCATTATTCTTGATCATCCACTTCATCTTAAAAGTTGATTGATGAGCTCCACATACTCCTTCATGAATCTCACCCATCAATATTTTTGCTTCTTCTTCACTCAGGAATTTGAGTAAAACTCCATCAAGCGTTCGATAATATAGTTGATCATCTAACAGCACATATTTGAGAGCTTTGAGTTTAATACGACGATCTACCTTTTTTGAAGGATCCAAAAGATAATCGGCCAGCTCTTTTCTCCAGTCATTAGTATCATATTTTGTGACTAGAATCGGCCGATACCCAGAAGCATTTTGGGCCAACCGATTAGCATCTTCGTTATGTGCTTTCGGAATATGCCATAATGTTGCCGTCCTGAATTCTTTGAGCAAATTCAAGCAAGCCTCATGATAAATTCTTAGGGCATCATCTTTGCATTCATATTCTCTAGTTAGTTGTTTAATGACTAACAAGGAATCACCAAAAATTTCAACTGCTTCAATTCCTTCTTCCCGAAGCAATGTAAGCCCTTTCAACAGAGCTATCTACTCTACTTGACTATTGGTAGAAGTTTTCTCAATTGGCACAGAAAGCTTATATGATTGTCCTGTAGGAGAAATCAGAACACTACCAATTCCAGCTCCAGCACCGCATGATGACCCATCAAAGAATAATGTCCAAGGAGGAATATCAACTTCATTTGACCCCAAATGTTGTGTGACAAAATCAGCCAGTACTTGTCCTTTGATTGCTCGTGCTGACTTATATCTGAGATCAAATTTTGATAAAGCTAAACCCAC
The DNA here is from genome assembly GCA_036936925.1 of Cenchrus fungigraminus. Lineage (NCBI taxonomy): Eukaryota > Viridiplantae > Streptophyta > Magnoliopsida > Poales > Poaceae > Cenchrus > Cenchrus fungigraminus. Next base: position 5,490,297 of record CM072775.1, on the reverse strand, counting down.
TTGCCAATGCATCCTTTCAATATCGGCACAGATAACTTATATTTGATCACATCATCTTTGCATATTACTGTACATACAGCCAATAGAAGGTAATGTCTTAACTTTTGCAAGAGAAATATAGACATAAGCATAGCTTCTCAACTGGTGGATATCGAGTTTTGCATCTAAAAGCCTTCTGCTTAAAAAGTAGATTACCCTTTCTACCCCTTCAAATTCATGGACTAAGGCTGAACCAATAGCATCATCAGCAGTTGATAAGTATAATTTAAATGCCTTGCCATGCTGAGGAGGAACAAACACAGGAGGAGACTTGATATTATCCAACACTTTCTGTTGTTCTGGTCCCCATACAAACTCTTGATCTGGCTCCAACTTCAAGAAAGGGGTGAATGATCGAATTCTTTCGGACAAATTGGATATGAATCTTCTGATGAAGTTGATCTTGCCAACAAGTGATTGCAATTCTTTCTTATTGGTTGGAGGAACCACCTTATCAATGCAGTAATCGAGTTTTCTCCAACTTCAATGCCCCGCTCGTGAATCATGAAGCCCAGAAATTGACCAGCCGATACACCAAAAGCACACTTGTGAGGATTCATCTTCAAACCATGCTTTCTTGTACTTTCTAGTGTCTTTCGTAGATCGGCCATATGTTCTGCATGATCTTTCGATTTCACGACTACGCCATCAATGTATATTTCCACTATCTTACCAATAAGGTCGTGGAAAATATAATTCATTGCTCTCGGATATGTAGCACCCGCATTTTTCAAGCAGAATGTCATGACTACCCACTCATATAAGACGACATGAGCAAGACATCTGAAAGCTGTTTTTGCAATATCTTCAATAGCCATAAATTTTTGATTATAACCAGCATTACCGTCCATGAAGCTGATGATTTTATGTCCAGCAGCAGTGCTCACCTGTGTGTCAGCTATCGGCATTAGGAATCCATCCATTGGTGTTGCTTTATTCAGATCTCTGAAATCAATGAATACACGAAGTTTGCCATTCTTCTTGTAGACATGAACTATGTTTGAAATCCACTCGGCGTATCGACATTGCTGAATGAAATCAGCTTCGAGTAACTTAGTTATCTCAGCTTTTATATCTGGAAGAATTTTATCGTTGCATGGTCTCGGCCTTTGCTTAAACGGCTGATATCCTGGCTTGATTGGCAGCCGATGTTCTATAATTGATCGGTCTAAACCAGGCATCTCATAATACTCCCATGCGAAGCTGTAATGCCCTGGGTTTTCAAAAACGGAAAACCCAGCATTCTGTCTCGTGATAGTCCCTGGATCAGATGCTATCACACACAGACATTCATCACAGATAAATATCACAGTCATACATCGAAATAAAGCATCAGAGTACAAATAATAATCTGATTATTACATGTCCTGAATAATCGGAGTACATCAGTAGACGCCTCTTGGCGGAATAACAAGAATAAGAGCCTACGCAGCGGTAGCTAGCATCCAAAAGGTGTCTCCATCTTTATTCGTCTCCCACAGGCATCCTCGAGCGAAGCAACGTGCCCCCTCAGTCGTACCATCCGTCGGCGTTGTTGTCAAAGTCTGACTCGTACCCTGCAAGCTCAGGGGCTATCCCCAAGGATTGGGATAGCTCCACGTCACCAACCGTATGCAAGCTATAAGTGGCCTACTTCTAAGGGTGAAGAAAGTATCAAGGTAGTAGCTGGGTTTCCTAGGCAGCAGCAGCATCATAAAATAGAGTAATATCTCCATAATTCCACCAAATCCCATATCACTCATCCACAAACGGTTACACCTGGACACCCAGATCACCGTCACCATCTCCTATCTCCGTCTAGGGTCGGTGCGAGAACTCCCACTCCTCGCACCTCAATGGTTGCACTCGGATCCGCGAGGCAGAGGGAGCAACTCTCCTCTCCCCGAATACAACCACGGCTCACCATACACTCTCATCCTATAAGGGGGGAGGTAGAAATCCCAAAACGTAAGAGTCAGAGAAACAATGGGCATGTCCATGACCGAGGACGCGGCTATACATATAGATCTAAACTCTGCAGAGCGTGTACACCAGTACCCAACTCGGAATAGTACCCGGATGGTGTACGGCCGACCGAGCCTACCCTACCAAATGAACACGTAGGAGTTACAATTCCGTCCTGCATCCGGGTCTCGCTGTGGTCCTTCGCAAAGGTCCACTCCAGAACTATGAAAATGCCCCCGTGTGGCCACACGGGGAACGCCCAAAGGGAAGGGACTTCACCCTAACCCTCTCACTGATACCCTCTATCCTACTGGCAGGTATGGTATCGCACTTGCTAGGGTCGAACGACCCTATCTCCACTCTCGGCGAGGTGGTGTGTACGAAAGTCTCGTGTAACAGGCGACCCACTCAGTTTCAGACCGGGGCGAGCTCCTATCCTCCAAGTCATCACAAAAACCCCAACACCTATGCTCCTAAAATAGTGTACCCGCCATAGGCACCAAACTGGGCAACACCCGAGAAGACGATCCCTGGCCCCCGATCCCAGATCGAGTTGTCTTGAGCTTAGCCCCGCCAAAATATCCCAAAACACCTTCTCCTGCCAGTTTTTCCCCACACACGCCAAGAAACTACCACAATAATCCCAGCACATGCATAGCAAGCTCAGCGTATCATCACGCATAAGTAAAGTAGTAGTAGTAGTAGGTCAATCAAGGACAAGTATGTAAAAGAGGCTATGCACGGATTCATCACATCCATCACTATGCAATAAATAAAGCACTAGCAGTTCTAATAGCCATGCCTAAAGGGCATTCAAAGAAGGTCGGGCGTGAACCTGGGTGCGAGTAGTCGTCGTAGCCGAGGTCGTCGTCGTAGTCCTGGTTCAGCTCTCTGGCTCCGGCGGCTCCTAGAATCGTATTCAAATAAATAAACTCGACAGCTAATTGCAATAAATCCAAGACGAAGAACAAATAAGACCCAAAAAGAGGCAAACTCTAGCCTAGCGCGGAGTTTGGATTTTTAGAAGATTTTCAGAAGAAGTTTTGTATTTTTCGGAGTTAAAACGGATTTAAAATGAATTTCCAAAGATAAAATAGATTTCTGAAAATCAAATACGTATTTACAATATTGCAGACTTCATGCTATCTCTACCCTATCTCTAGCTGACTCATAACTGGCTTAAAGCCGGCAGCAGGCCAGCTCTCTGGGCTGACGCGGCTGCCACGTGGGTGGCTTAAAGCCGACCGCTGCACAGGTGGCAGCTGACCGGCTGGCCGCGGTGGTAGGGCGCAGCCGATCCGGTGCGGTGCCAGATCGCGGGGTCGCGGGTGTGGTGGGGCCGTGAGTGGCCCGCCACACTCGATCCCGCTAGATCCTCTGAGCGCACGTGTTCGTGTGGGCGGTGGTGTGCGGCCAATCCCCAGGAGGGTTTTACGCCGGCGCCAGAAAGTGCTCGACGTTTTGCCCCTAAGGAGCGGCGGCGCAGGCAAGGGCTCGTCGGTGGCGAGGCATGCCCGGCCTAACCAACATGCGACAAAGGGAGGTCAAGGAGCACCAAGGGCTCACCCTCGTACAAAAAGGAGCGGCCTTGGGCCGGGGTAGGTGCGGTGGCGGTGTGTTAAGGGGACGGCGGCGGCGCAGTCGCGTGGGCGCGGAGTGGCGGTCACCGGCGTCGGCGTGTGGGTGTGCCACAACACTTTGTGAGTGCGTGCGTGCACCAGGGGGTGTGATCAAACCGAAAACCAGGGCTTTTAGCCCCCTTGCCTGCGTGCTCAGCACTGGCGGCCATGACGGAACGGCGGTGGGAGCAAGACGGCGACGGTGCAGTGTAGGACGGGTCGTGGACGCACTGGCGCGTTGACGGTGGCCGCGTGCGTGCGTGCACGAGCTAAGACTTTGCCAGGCCGGCCAAAAGACATGCCTTTCCCTCCCGCGCGCGCGGACGCGCGAGCTCTCGGCTCGACCGCGGCGCAGGAGAGGACGGCGGTGCGGTGTCGTGCATGGCATAAGGGGCAAGGCAAACGGCGGAGGCGAGCATGCACACGTGGTGAAGGCGGCGGCACCTGCAAAAGATCGGCACGGCTCAAAGGCCGGCTCCACAACGGCGGCGTGCGCGGGAGGGAAAGGCCGGGTCCTCAACAGATGAGAGGGAGAGCTTGGCCTCACCTCGGTGACCTCTTGTTGAAGTGCAAGCGCTGGTGAAGAAGGTCGGAGCGGGGTCGTCGGCGGCGAGGAAGAAGGGCGGCGTCGGGCAAAGGAAGCAGAGGAAGTAGGGGCGGCGCGGTCCCTGGCTTCCCGGTGCTCCTGGAGTCCCACGAGCGGTCCTCCGGCTTCGCGGCGGCTCCGGTGTGCTCACGGTCGGCCTCCGGGCTCCCTTCTCCTCTCCCCCTTCTCCTTCTCCTCCAGCGAGCAGCGGCGGGTGGCGAATGGGGAAGAATCCCCGGCGGCTAGGGTTGGGAACCCCTGGGGGCGCGGCGGCGGCCTTCTTATAGCCCCAGGCGCAGAGAGGGGCACGTGGACGGCTGGATGTGAAAGGAGGGAGTGGGGGCGTGTCACGACGGCGGCCATGGGCGGCGCCGCGGCGCTTTGGCGCGCCGGCGTCAGCAAAAGAGAAAAGGGAGGAGAAAGAAGGGGCGACGTAGGCGTGACGTCGTCCGGGCCCACCTGGCGGCGACTCGGCGTAGGGGTAGGTGGTGAGCGGGCCGCTTGATTAAGTGGGCCGCGTGGTGTTGGGCTGAAAGGAAGAGCGGGGGTATGTGCTGTCTCCGGAAAAAGAAAAGGGGGGGGCCTTGAACGGACTTTGCTAACGGGTTCGCGGCCCAGCAGGGTTAAACCCTTTTCCCTTTTCTTTTCTTTCTAAACCCTTTTCTATTTTTGGTTCAAATTTGAATGTGAATTCAAATTTGAAACCCACACAATCAAATCCAAATAAATCCAAATAAACTCCAAGTTTCTCACACTATCATTTTATATTTCCTAAAAACTTTATTTAGCTCAAATATAAATCTAAGAATTTTAGGAGAGAAAAATAAGAAGACATCGTTAAATAATTTACCAAGCACTCAAATAATTCACCGAAAATTTTAAATCCTCATTTTTATATTTAACATTCCGTAATAAAATTGCGGGAAGTTACAGAAGCAATCCTTGAACTCTTGCAATAATGAAATCAGCTTTATTTTATAATCTGCTTCAAATCTAGCACTGATAAATGTCGGTCTTGGTTTGCTTTTATCACCAAGATCTATTTTTTCTAACTCGTCGGCCGATGTAAACCCGTGCCCAAGGTTTCATTCATCTTTTATAAACTGATCCATTAAACCATAATTTTGGAACTGGCCACTTGGATTGGCCCACTCTTCTGCAATTGACTGATCGTGAGGGTTGACAACTTCTTTGCTCTTGGCCAATTCAGATGTCAAGACTCTTGCTTGTGAGATTGAATCTTTGGCTACTTCGACCATATTGGTTGGAAAAGAATGTTGATCAGTTTTTGTCATATCAAAATCAGGAAACTTAGTTTCCCTTTTGCCGAAGGAATGCACAATCGGCCTTTTATCTGATACCCACTCAACAAGATTGATCTTGACATCCCCCTTTGAATCAGAATCCTCAACATAAGATATCTTTTTCTGATAATTCCTCCTAGGTTGATAAGGCCGAGAAGAACTTTCGTGGCTTAATCGGTGCACCAACTGGCTTATGCTCTCAAACTCCTGCGAAGCATACATCTCTTTGATTGAAGCCAATTCTACCAGTTGTTTGTCGGTCAAAGACAGGCTATAACATTTATTCTTTGTCTCTTTAAACCTTTGGATGAAGTTTGACACTGATTCATCATTCCTCTGCTTCAGACTGGTCAAATCAGTAATTTTCATCTCATGTATTCCGGAGAAGAAATATCCATGAAATTATCTTCCAAGATCCTCCCAACTACGAATGGAATCGGCTAGTAACGATATAAACCAAGCAAAGGCTGGCCTTGACAGAGAAGATGAAAACAAGCATACTCTCAACAACTCATTTGATCCTGCATCTCCACATTGAATAATAAATCGGCTGATATGCTCAATGGTGGAGGTGTCATCTTGACCAGTAAATTTGGTGAAATCAGGCACTTTATATCTCTGAAGGAATGGAATTTGATCAAAATAAGCAGGATAAGGTGTCCGGTACACGTCAGTTTGTTGTTTTGGTTTCAACCCAAACTATTTTTGTACCAAATTTGTAATCTCAGCCATAAATTTCTTATTCTGATCAATCGGCTGATTATCTACCAAAGGATTTAGCCGATTCTACATAATTTCAACTGTTCCTAGCTTTTCATACGTAATTGTCTGCGAAGCTAAAGGAGTATGTAAAGCTGTATACCGAGGAAATCCAGCTGAATGAAGTATTCTATTCAGATTTTCTTGTTGTATGAGTTGCTCATTCATGATTTTTGACTGTCTTGGGTGTTGAGAAAACTGAAGATATAGGTCGAGCGATCTGATCGGGGAGCATGGCTTGATGCATTGCTTTGTTATAATCTTCTTGAATCTTTGTAGCATAAACCCTTACTGCATACGCTTTATCAGCTGGACTCATCTGCTCTGGAATGTACTGACAACTGGAAATCGGTTTTTCAGCTGATGTCGTCTCAAATGTTGAAGGCTGAGATACTGTAGGGATCTCACAAGAATCCTCTTGTATTGGTTTGACAAGGTGAGCATGTATAGCTGCTAGTTCAACATGTTGAGATATTTGAGCTTCAGGATTAATGTACGTGAATGAAATTCCCTTGTCATGCTCGCTGGCCAATCCTCTCAGATTATTGAAGACTGCTAAATAAGGAAGAGGAAATTCCTTTGATTTTTGTTTTGATCCCTCTGTAGAATCTCTTGGCAAATCAAATCCAATCAATTTTCCACTCGCATCCTGTTGACGGTTCAATAACGCACCAAGGATCACCGCAAGCTTACGGATCATGTAGTACCTTTTCCCTCGAGTATCACCCAAGGTATCGAATCCGTGGAACAGTGCGTAACGCAAGACTCAATCTAATAACCGAGAAACACTTTGAGGACCAGTTGTGTCCAAAGTCCAGTGGAGGGTCACTCCTTAGTGATGAGTGATTGACAACGTTGTGTGGACTGATGCTTGGCTAAGTGCGCAGGTACAGGTTGCGGCTTGACTCATGTTGGTGCAGGTGAAGAACAAGCGCAAAAGGCCTTAGCTGTGGCGGCCTTCGGGTGATGGAGAGGCAAGTAGGCTTGGTTCGATGGACCTGGTGGCCGATGGGGTCAAGTGCGAGCCGTGCGGTGCAAGACTAGCAAGTTGAAGTCGTGAACATGGGCCGGTGCAAGGTAGCGGATCGAGCCTGAAGCCTGCACGCAGGGTTTGTTGGTTTGCCCACAAAACCATCGGCAGACGGTTTCTTGGTTTGGGCCGCAAAACCAAGTCAGAGGCCCGATGCGACGAAGACAGTGATCCGGGAGCGTCGGGAAGCTTCGAGGTGGAGGGCACGTGGCGTGATCGCGGGGCTTGCATCGAGGCTAAGCAAGTCTGCGGTGGAAGTGTGTCCGCTCGATGAAGACTTGACCATATTGCCCCTAGGGGTGTGTATCTTCTATTTGAGTTGTAGGGGTAGCGTGGTCATTTGCCTCCCCCGGTGGATCTCGTACAAATAGCGGAGAGGTGGATGGCATCTCTCTCTCTTGGACTCTAGGGTTTCCTCCCTAGTAGATCGCTCTGGACTGCTTCTTTTCCTCTGTATTCCTTAGGCTAGATTCTTGTATAGACTCCGACCTCTGGATGTATAGAAGCATTCGGCGTTGCGATGATCTCCTAGCTCTTTGTGATTTTCGGATCATTTTCAGGGCTATTTTTGGGGAGTTTCGTTCTTCACTCGATTCGGGGATTTGAAGGAGTTTCTTCTCGGATTTCTTTGAGGGGATCATGGGAGGATGCCTTGCACATCTTTGTGTCTAATCTTGACCCCTCAAACGCTGGGAAACACCTTCGATTCATGAGTTCTTGGTCGGATCCCGAGTTCTTGGTTTGGTTCGTGTGATCCGCGGTTCCCGATGATTTAGGGAGTTAGGGGCTGAGATTTTTGGGGCATAGCTTCATCTTGTGACACTTCTCATCTCCCCGAAATCTTGTCTCAAGAGCTCTAGCCGTTTGGGAGATCCGGTGATGGATTTGTGGAGTTGACCCCCGCGGGTCGAGCTGTTTCCGCTCTGTTCGCAACACGCGGACAGTCCGTGGTGCCTTGGTGGACAGTCCGCGGGCTGGGGAATAGTGCAGGTGTTCTTCTTGTTCTTGCGAACTCGTGTTTTGATCCGTGGCGCTGCTAGGGTTTTGTTGTAAGTGGTTTGCGGACAGTCCGCCGGTCAGTGACGGACGGTCCGCAGGGGCGAGTTTGACCAGGTTTTTCTGGTGGCTTTGCCGGACGGTCCACAAGGCCTTCACAGACGGTCCGCGACACTGGCGGATAGTCCGCGTGGTTCCCTCAGACAGTCCCAATTTCTCGGTGCGTCTCTGGTGGTTCTGCTGAAGTTTTTGGACAGTCCGTATCGACGGTCCGGACAGTCCGCCACAGCATTGCGGATGGTCCTCCCGTACCCGTGGCTAAAGGGTTCAAGTTGTACCAAATAGACGTGAAGAGTGCTTTCTTGAATGGGGTGATAGAGGAAGAAGTGTATGTGAGGCAACCCACGGGGTTTGAGAGTGAGATACCCACATCGTGTATACAAACTCCAGAGAGCGCTCTATGGGTTGAAACAGGCACCTAGAGCTTGGTATGGCAGGTTGAGAGGCTTTTTGCTGAGTAAGGGTTTTGAGATGGGCACAGTTGATAAGACCCTGTTTCTCCTTAAGCATGGGAATGACCTTTTAATTGTTCAGATTTGCGTGGATGACATAATCTTTGGTGGCTCTTCTCATGATCTTGTTGCCAGATTTGCAGATGACATGAGCAGGGAATTTGAGATGTCCATGATGGGCGAGCTGCAGTTTTTCTTAGGACTCCAGATCAAGCAGTGCAAGGACGGGACATTTGTACATCAGGCGAAGTACACCAGGGACATCGTGAAGAAGTTTGGCATGAGCGACTCCAAGATGTTGACTACACTAATATGTACCACTACGGCTTTGGATGCGGATGAGGATGGCGAACCCGTGGACCAGAAGGAGTACCGGAGCATGATCGGCTCCCTCCTCTACTTGACGGCAACGTGGCCGGACATACAGTTCAGTGTGTGTCTGTGCCCTCGTTTTCAGGCTTCACCGAGGACTTCACATCAGCAGGCCGTCAAGCGGATTTTTAGGTACTTGAACTACACTCCTGAGTTTGGTCTTTGGTATTCTGCCTCCTCGACACTCAGACTTCACAGGTACTCCGATGCTGATTTTGCTGGGTGTCGATTGGACCGCAAGTCTACCTCTGGGTGTTGCCAGTTCCTTGGTTCTACTTTGGTCTCTTGGTCATCTCGCAAGCAATCCAGTGTAGCCCAGTCCATTATAGAGGCCGAGTTTGTAGCTGCTGCTAGTTGTTGTTCCCAGCTTTTATGGATGACCTACACTATGAGCGACTTTGGTGAGGAGTGCTCCTAGGTTCCACTCTTTTGTGACAGCACCAGTGCCATAAGTGTAGCCAAAAACCCAGTCCTTCACTCCAAAACGAAACACATAGAAGTAAGATACCACTTTCTGAGGGACAATATTGAGAAAGGGAACATATCCTTGTCCTATGTACCTACCCAAGATCAGCTAGCTGACATATTCACCAAACCACTTGACCAAGTCACTTTCACTCGCTTGCGGGGTGAACTTGGAGTGTGCTTTTCGTTCTAGCTGGGTCTTGGAGCTTCTCATGTATATATGTGATATATGTTTCATTTTGATGCATTCCATGCATGCATTTTACTTTCTGTACAAAACCTGGTAGGATAGCCATCTTTGGATCACTTATTCTAGGAATGAGCTTCTCTTATATACATTCATCACTGATGTGCTATATGTGTGATATGTGCATGTTTGGTAAATGGTGATGTGAATGCTATGCTCTTGATGGTTTTGCCATATATGTATGATGAGATAGCTTTATGTTTGTGAAAATGATAAAATTGCTTCACTCATGAGTAGATACTTTTCTATGCTCAATTTGTGCTCAGATGCCTATATCATGTTTAGTTTATGCTTGAGTATCATGTTCTCTTTGCCTAGGGTCAAAGACCTTTTTGTCATTGTAAATGTTTAGCCCATTTGTTTACTTGTGGAGGAGCCTAAGCTTCTTTTTGCCGCAAAGGCATTTCATGTACCATGTTTAAACTTGAAAATGAAATTGGTGTAAGAATTGCCTTATGCGTGAAAAATGAGCTCTTAATCATGTTCTTATGTTTTGATATTCATATCTTGGGTGCTAAACCGCTGCATGTTGTCTACCATGAGAAGTCTCATTTTAAGAAGTAGACACATGGCTCGGTGGCTTTAACATGACTTGAGTGGCTTGTGGGCGTTTACCATGATCTTGTAATGAGAACTTGTGATCTTCCTTAAGCTTTGTATGATCTAGTGTATTTGTATTCAAATTGCCATGGATAGGTCTTTGCTCATGAGATGAAGCTTTCTATGTGAAAATTGCTTAAAATTGCTTTTGGCCATGTCACATGCTTATAGGTCTTTACCTTCTTCATGGCAATGTGCTAACTACACCATGTCTACTTTGCTTACTCTATGTCTCATTTGTAGCATTTTGTTGTGCTCTTTGTATATTTGAGAAGCTTGGTAGATTGTATATATATGCTTTGACATGCATTTTTCATGAAAACAAAGGGAAGAGTTTCATATACCTTGATTCATGCATTGTCAACAAGGGGGAGAGTTTTAGGATATATGTATGATAGGGGGAGTTTTTGTGGAAAATTGGTATGCATTTGTGAGATGTTGCATGTGAGCAGAAAAATTGAGAAGAAGAGGTTGCATTTGCTCAGGGGGAGTTTGCATATGTGCAGGGGGAGCTCCTTTGGTTTGCCTGAGTTTTATGCTTTGTGGTGTGCTCTTTGTGAGCTTTGTTTGTCTCGGCTGTGTTGAGCCGTTGCCCTTGCCTTAGGGGGCCGAGACTTGGTTTGGCGAGTGATCGTGTTGTTCGCTTGTTCTTTGGCTTTGGATCACTTGCTTAGAGGTTTGTGTTCGTGGTTGTTTTCTTTTCTTTTTCTCTATGATGGTTACTATGGGTGTTGTCAATGCACTCATCAAGGGGGAGATTGAGGACCAGGTGTGTCCGAAGACTAGTGGAGGGTCGCTCCTTAGTGATGAGTGATTGACAACGTTGTGTGGACTGATGCTTGGCTAAGTGTGCAGGTACAGGTTGCGGCTTGACCCGTGTTGGTACAGGTGAAGAACAAGCGCGAAAGGCCTTTGCCGTGGCGGCCTTCGGGTGATGGAGAGGCAAGTAGGCTTGGTTCGATGGACCCGGTGGCCGATGGGGTCAAGTGCGAGCCGTGCGGTGCAAGACTAGCAAGTTGAAGTCGTGAACATGGGCCGGTGCAAGGTAGCGGATCGAGCCCGAAGCTTCCACGCAGGGTTTGTTGGTTTGCCCACAAAACCATTGGCGGACGGTTTCTTGGTTTGGGCCGCAAAACCATGTTGGAGGCCCGATGCGACGGAGACAGTGATCCGGGAGCGTTGGGAAGCTTCGAGGCGGGGGGCACGTGGCGTGATCGTGGGGCTTGCGTCGAGGCTAAGCAAGTCCGTGGTGGAAGCGTGTCTGCTCGATGAAGACTTGACCATATTGCCCCTGAGGGGTGTGTATCTTCTATTTGAGTTGTAGGGTTAATGTGGTCATTTGCCTCCTCCGGCGGACCTCGTATAAATAGTGGAGAGGTGGATGGCATCTCTCTCTCTTGGACTCTAGGGTTTCCCCCCCGGTAGATCGATCTGGACTGCTTCTTTTCCTCTGTATTCCTTAGGCTAGATTCTTGTATAGACTCTGACCTCTGGATGTATGGAAGCATTCGGTGTTGTGATGATCTCCTAGCTCTTTGTGATTTTCGTGTCATTTTCAGGGCTATTTTTGGGGAGTTTCATTCTTCGCTCGATTCGGGGATTTGAAGGGGTTTCGTTTCGGATTTCTTTGAGGGGATCATGGGTGGATGCCTTGCGCATCTTTGTGTGTGATCTTGACCCCTCAAACGCTGGGAAACACATTCGATTCATGAGTTTTTGGTCGGAGCCCGAGTTCTTGGTTTGGTTCGTGTGATCCGCGATTCCCGGTGATTTAGGGAGTTAGAGGCTGAGATTTTTGGGGCATAGCTTCATCTTGTGACGCTTCTCATCTCCCCGAAATCTTGTCTCAAGAGCTCTAGCTGTTTGGGAGATCCAGTGATGGATTTGTGGAGTTGACCCCCACGGGTCGAGCTGTTTCCGCTCTATTCGCAACACGCGGACAGTCCGCGGTGCCTAGGTGGACAGTCCGCGGGTTGGGGAACAGTGCAGGTGTTCTTCTTGTTCTTGCGAACTCGTGTTTTGATCCGTGGCGCCGCTAGGGTTTTGTTGCAAGTGGTTTGCGGACAGTCCACCGGTCTGTGACTGACGGTCCGCGGGGGCGAGTTTGAGCAGGTTTTTCTGGTGGCTTTGCCGGACGGTTTGCAAGGCCTTCACGGACGGTCCGCGACACTGGCGGACAGTCTGCGTGGTTCCCTCGGACAGTCCGAATTTCTCGGTGCGTCTCTGGTGGTTCTGCTGAAGTTTTCCGACAGTCCGCATCGACGGTCCGGACCGTCCGCCACAGCATTGCGGACGGTCCGCCCGTACCAGCCGGACAGTCCGCGCCTGGTTTTCCAGAATTGACTAGGTGCTTCGATTCTTGTCTTGTGCTTCCGCGCTTTGCTTCAAGGCTTGTCTCTAGGACTTGTAGGCTTGTGTGTGCCTAGTCTAGAGCTTCTCTGGTGTGTGTGAGTACTCGGAGTGGCAATCGGGGTATAGGCCGAGTTCGTCCTTCGGGAAGAATTTTTATCGGCTCCCATTCACTCCCCCCTCTCTGGTCGCCTATTCGGTCCTTCACACTTTCATCTTTAAGAGGTTTCGAATGCATCTAATCTACTAAGATCAAAAGAGGTAGCAAGAGAAAGCATTGAGGTACCGATCTAGAGGGATCTAGATCGTGTTTATGTCGTCGTTCCGAGCAAGATAGAAGAGAGTGTAAAACGAATCTCATTAAAAGCGTCTTTAAACCTTGAGTGTCAACATCCTGTCACGATGTTCCCCTTTCTTCGTGGTCGAATCTTAGAGCACACTCGCAAGGAGTGCGTTGAACTACTTTGTAGATCGGGTATGCACCTCTAGCCACCGCGGCTACAAGAACATCCCATGCAATCTATCTCGAGACTAGATTTGAGGAAGAAAACACCCAAGCAAGAACAAGAATTGCAAACAAAGGTACTCGATCGCTAGGAATCGGATCCATTAAAACTCCATCAAAAGTATGTATACATGAATAAGATCCAACCGAGATCCTACCTTGATCTTGATTCACGACTCCGTAACTCCGACGTGGTCTTCCTTGCAAGGTTCCCACGCCGGCTAGGTAAGCCCTAGATGACTAACATGACTCTCCTCTCCGGGGTGGTGTCCCTCAAGCTCCTCTGCTCCTCGGCGGCGAATGATGGATGGCTTGATAGTTGCAACTTCGCACGGGGGCTATAAATAGACCGAGCATCATGTAGGTCAAAGGGGCGGCGAACCGACCCGGGGATGGGCCAGGCTGCCCGGCCTGGGCCGACCGGCCCAGGGCCTCCTCGGCCCGGTTCGTTCCCGGTTTTCTTCGTGAAGCTTCTCGTGACTTCCTGAGTTTTTGCCGAGTTGCATGTGGGCCCTTGATGTCATTTTCCTCGCGGTTTAGATAAGGGTGCTTTGCATATGAACTCCCGCATCTTTCGTCTAGGTCCTCCGCACTTCTCGGCTTCACGCCTTAGTCCTTGGTTCATTTGGAGTCATGTTCATATTGTATGTTGACTCGTCCCTGGGTCCGTGATCACCTTGTAAATCCCTTGATGAACTTTACTCGGAAGTCCTCATTTAAGCTCTTGATTCCTGTGTAAACAATAAACTCCAAAAACCATGCGCGAGTGCGAACTTAACATATAATGGGGGTTAGTATCGTTAGTGTGAATATCAAATTAATACCAACATAGAAGGTAAACAAGTGGCTCGGTTGACGGAAATCGACCGCCAACATCCCCCATGCTTAAACCTTGCTTGTCCTCGAATAAGCCTTCAATGGATATCAGTGTTGCCCTTCGATGTTCAAACCCTACACTTGATCATACATGAGAAAACATAATGCTCTCTAGATTTATATTCATTAAAGTTCCATAATGTACTAACTTTTATCGTTATGGAGGGTAGATATCATTCAAGCTCTTTCCACAAGTACTCGATCAAGCTCTCAAACTTTTAAACAAATCTCAGAAATTTTGAAAAATAAAGAATGAGATAAAGAGAAAAGTTGCTTTACCAAGATAAAAAATAACCATCTTGTATCTTGCTCATGTACTCTCACCTCATCTTGTCTCTCAAGCCTACTTGTTCTACTCCTTTCCTCTCTCAAAGTATATGGTGGAAAGCTTTATATGGAGCTATAGGAAAGTTTAGTCCTACCAAGATATTATGGTTGAGATATTATTAAAACAAGACTAGCTTCTCATGGTCTTACCGAGACACGTCAAAAAGGTCATTGGAAAAATATTGTTATCAAGGAGGGGGGAGAGATGAACACACACACTTTTAGATGGGTGGACATGTGCAAATGACAAAGAGTGATCCCAAGGCACAAATGAAGTCCTCGTTATCGAATTGCACAAGGTTGGAAAGATGAGTCCGGGTCTTGATCTTGAATCTCTTGAAAACTCAAACAGCACTAAACATAGCTGGAGAACCGGGGAGCTTTATTATTATTTTTCTTTCTTTCTTCTTTCTTTTTTCACATCATACTTTTTCTCTTTCATAATTTTGTTCATCATTCATTTTTTTCTTTCATCATACTTTTTCTCTCCTTTTTTTTCTTTGCTCCCTTGAACTCTAAACTATACTAGCACTTCCTTGGCAACCCCCCATGCTTAGACATTTGCTCGTCCTTGGGCAAAAGAGGTGATAAATATGCCAAGGTGGAAATTGAAGCTCTCATTTTTCTTAGAGAGACACTCGAAAAAATCTTTTAGGGATCCTTTTGGAAGGCTCCCTTACTCACTTGAAGCACCTTCCTTGTAATCTTCCTCAAAATATTCATCCATACTCATATATTGCGTTGTGGTCAAGGAGGTGAACACAAAAGGAGATATATTTGGGTTTTGTGGGTGGATATCCGGCGAGGTTTGCGAAATTCCCAATGTGGAAACTCACAATGCACGGATAGAAGAGGCTAGCATAAAGAACGATACGCAAAAACGGAATGACCAGCTTCTTAGTCTCGGGCCAGAGAAATCAGGCCTTGAATTAATGCACCCAAAAATAAATCTTGTATATACTAAGGTTTTGCACTAAAGTAAATTTAGGCTTTGGATGGGTAGAGCAAAATGCAAGCGGTACTCATGACAAGGTTAGCATAACTTTTTGAGAATAAAAAGGTTCTTTGATTCATTCAAAGTTGAGAGCAATGAAAAAGAACTATGGGACTTGAGTTATCATAACCTCCACACAAGATTAGGCTAGCATTTAATTAAATTTCAGATTCATATTAAAAGAGAGCACTAGCTTAAACATGCATAAAACAAGCATAAGATCGAGTAAAGCGGCAACTATCATCACATATCAACATGGTACAAATTTTCCATCCATATTTAGATCATAAAAGCAGTGGTGAAACTCATTCAAGATGATGGATAACAAACAACTACTACCACACATGCTGAAATTAAATAAAAACAAGAAAATACTACGCAAACATAAACGCACACAAGATGAAAATAAGGAAAAAGGAAAAGAAAAAATAAAACCACATTTAAAAAGCTTCATTCCTTCCTTCTTTCTTCACTCCTCATCCGATTGCTCTTGCTCCGTTGGTTGACTTTCATTGAATCCTTGCTCAAAATATGTTTGCATGGCCCCTCCATGAAATTGATACGGCGGCACGAGTTGAAGGCGTCCTAATTGATGGGCGATCCCTGCCGTTCCTTCATGCAAATGGTTGACATGGCTTCGGATCCTCTCGACATCTTGTTCATTCCTTTGCATATACGCCCCAATGATGGCTGCACTTTGTTGGGGCTGGGGCATGCTTGCATAAGGTGCCACAAATGCTTCATTTGGCACAACAAAAGTTGGTGGAAAATATGTTGGAGGAGGTGGCGGCATGGCTGCACCACTCCCCCATGCTTGCATCAGCACACTTCCGTAGTAGGGTGGTGGCATAGGAATCCCGCAATAAGGTTGATGGTAGGCCGCCCCTCCTTGGTCTTGGGCTGCGGAGGACGAACCTTCTTCTATAATTCTTCCTCTCTTGTTCTTCTTAGCCGATACGTGAATTCCTTCCTCTAACCAATTCTCTCTCCCTTCAATAACTAATTTCAGCTTCATATTTGGGAGAGGAACATTGACTTTTGCCACCTTGTACCATCTCTTTTCATCTCCACTAATGTATTTTCCTTGCTTCATGTAGTCGATCCCAAGTGAATTCCCCGCAAGTAGGAATTTTGGATTCCTTGAAATACCCTGCTTCACAAAATTTGCTATCATTGAGAGATAGCATCCCGAACCAATTTGTCCGGTCCCCGAAGTTGCCTCACAACACCACTGATTCATCATGATGTATGATGGATCAATGGCTTGCCTTGCAATCAACACCGAATAAAGCCAATTGACTTCCATGTCGGTGACCTTGGACTCCTTCATTCTTCCCAAAATCCTTTTGCTCATCCAAGAATGAAATATCCGGATGATGGGATTCTGGATGCTATTTCTTTGCCAGTTATCTTCCCCTGAAATCATACTCCAAAATCCCTCCAATATACTTTCATTAACATCAACTTGCTCCGGGGCTTCACTCTGTTAACCGAGCAACTCTCTAATTAGCTCATAAGGAATTATTTGCTCATCATCCTTCAGTCGAAATGAAAGGGATGGCACCCTCACATTAATAACCGGCGCCATGGTCATGAGAATCTCCATGGCAAGCTCCAAATGAAAGCTCACCCCTACTCCATCGGAAAATTGCCCCCATCCAAGGTGGTTCATCATTTGATAGATATCCGGAGAAAATCCCAACACTTGGAGGGCATCATCATTAAAGTCAACATTGGGCACAACCGTCTTCTTTAGGCGCCAAGCTTCTCCTCCTCCTCCTCCAACATCACAAGAAATCCATACTTGCAACATCACGGAGTGTATGGTGGTGGAGCGGATGAACGAGTCAACCGACGAGGTTGGACAGCCGGCTCCTCCGTTCGCCCTTGCGGTTTCGTGAACTGCGTGGACGAGCTTCGTGTGTCTGTTCTTCCACTAAGGAGCATGGTGTCGCTCCTTGATGGTGCCACGTCTTCTTCCATGCTTCGCGGAAACTCAGAGATTGAGTGCCTTCGCGAAGAACTTGTTGATGCCGGCTTCGATGATGACGATTGCTTCTTCCTTCCAAGGACCTTGCCAAAAACCTTCTTCAACTTGTAGTTGCTGCACAAATCACAAACAAACTCTCCCGGGGGTATCTTCCCAGTAGAAATACACACAAGAGAAGTATATGGAAGGGCAAGAATTGTGACGTATTTTTCTGAATTTTTGTGCTCAAGAATGGAGAATGAATTTTTCGGAGGTGTTTCTGGAGGTTCTGGACAAGGAACTCAAGAACACAAACTAGCAATGAAGCAAATGGCTTACCTGAGGAAGACGAACACTAGGGGGCAAATAAATAGGCCAGGCCGGCCAGCCTGGGCCGACTGGCCTAGGGCCCCTGCCCCTCTTTTCTGGCTCTTCTTTCTCCCACTTGTTGCTTGATTGATCATGGTGCTGTGTACTCGTGCTCCACGCCGTCCACCGTCCAATTTTTCTCAACCACTCTTTTTCTTTCATGGTCAAGTCCTCCTTCTTGATTATTTTCTTTGTGTCACTTCCATGCTTCCTTCTCATCCATATCCTGCAAAAACAAAACATTGCTGCCCCCCCATGCTTGTCCTTGCATGTGCTTAAGATGCCTTAATGATGAAGCCTTCCCGTGATGCATCAATGAGCATTAGAAGTTCAATTAAGCTCAAAACCTTCCCTTGATCATGTTTAGATGCTAATTACTCCTCTAATTTCGAAAATTAAAAAAATAACTCAGAGATATCAATGAGTTCAAATGTATTTTTAGAGGGGTTTTTAGTCATCAAAAACATTTGTAAGTCGAAACTTTCTGACTACATCGATTTTGGTTACACCGGGATCGCTTGCTTTCATTAATTGATAGCGAGCTCCTTCGGCTTGACCGTGGGGGTATGGGTTTAGGTTCTAATTTTGGCCAAACATGAGAGAGATGTTTTGAATGAATAAAAATAAATGGGGCTTGGAAAAATTCTAACTCTAGAGAAACCGGTAGATATCAAGTTGAAAGAAACCAAAAATCTAAGTTTACGCGAGTCCTAGCATGCGTCAAAGATTAAAAATCATTAAGGAACAACGCGGGGCTCTACTCGTGTGTTTTTATGATGTAAAACAAACCAACCTTGTCATCATGAAGAGGATAAAAGGTGTGGGTAGGTTCTGAATTTTTGGAGTTGGTTTCTCGAAAAGAGGCAAATAAATCGTAGGATGGCTCATGTCAAAGGTTCATGTCAAATAAAATCCAAATGAAACATCCGAGCAACATAAATGTCTCAAAAATAAGTTCAACCACTCAAGAGCTTATACCAAGTCTTGCATAGCAATTTCTAAGACCAACATACTTGAAATCGGAAATAATCCGGGTTGCCCTCCCGGCAGCTTTATTCTTCATCAGGTTGTCCTCCCGGTAGCTTATTCTTGACTCGACGAACGGGTTGCCTTCCGCTTAGCGCTTCGTTTATAATCCATGGCTAGACTTCTTGTCTTCTTCACTTCGGATCAACGCTCTTTGCGGGAGTTGCAATCTTGGGTACCCACTTCTGCGCCATCTTGGGCATGGGCCATCTAAAGAACACCAACACCACCTTCAATACCTTGTCTACCATTGGATAACACCAACACCACCTTCGATAGGGACAAGGGCGGAGCTCCGGGGGGCATGCCCCCCTCCCCTGTGAAGTTGGCTGGGAATTTGAATCTACCCTTAGCTTCTGGATGAGAGGGCGACGCCTGCGGATCGCGCCCGTTGGCGAGATTCGCCGCCGGTGGGCTTCGGTGCTGACCGTGGAGGAGAGGAAAGCCCAACCTGAAGATCCATCATCAGAGGGAGATTCCGCTGAAGGAGATGAGCTGCCGGAGGAGGAACTGGTATGGGCGACGCCGACACAGGCTTCATCGAGTACTGGCGATCCATTACACGGCCTTCGGTCTGCTGGATCAACACCTCAATTCTGGGGCAACGGTGAAGAACTCATACCATGTTCATCAACACCAGACTCATTCTCGACGGCATCTCTTGTTTGGTTGGCAGCGGATGCAGGGTTCTCCTAAGAAGAAATGGCAGCAACTTCGGATGTGGTGCACAACCCGAGTGCTTGGGCCAAGGTCCTGGCGTTCACCACGCCGGCGTCCATGGACCGTCCAACAACATTAGCCAGGAAGCTCGTCAAGACCATGGCTGCAGGGTGCAACTCCGTTGGGGTATGGCATGGCCCTTTACCTCGGAAAAGGGTTTCACCGTCTTTGACCCTCGGAGACTGCCCGGTTACAGTGGTCACGGGCTCTGCCGGCGATGGTCGGCGGCGGCTTAAGGTAGGAGACGGGTTTCAAATTTCGAATTCTGCATCTCGCGATCCGGTTTCTACGGTGGGTCTCGACCAGGTTTCTTCGGTGGGCCGCGACTTGACTCCTTCCGTGGGCCGGACTCCCATTTGTGGCGCTTGGCTGAAGGACGGCATGGCTTGGGTCCGTGTAGGGTTGCGCTCAGCAGTTGGCTGCCTCCTGTCACGGCGAGGAACTCTCCCATCGCAGTTTCGCGTTGACAGTGGCGGCCACCAAACCCTATCACACAGGCGACCTTCGTATGCGGACGTGGTCGTGTGCAGCCGGGTGAAGATGGACGGCAAGGGCACGAGACAGCACCGGGGTGGTTTCAATCATCCAGGGCCGTCCCTGGGGGGAGGGCAGAGGGTGCGCTGCCCATGGGCCCCATGAGGCTGGGGCCCATAAGGTATAGATGCGCATCATATGGTAATACCGTATACACAGCGACGCCCTGACGCAGCGACATATCGCATCCTGTTTGCACGCACGCGGACGAGATCGAGAAGACGAGGAGGGCCGAGCTGGCGAGGCCTCGAGGGCGACGGGCAGACCGATGGCATCATGGCGAGCGGCAAGCCGGCGACTAGGGTATCCTCGACGACTCGACGCCCAGTTTTCTCCCGGCTGGGCGTCTCTCAATCTCCCTCTCTGTTCGGACTGTGCCGTCGTGCCGGCGTTCAAGCAGGAGGCCATCAAGGCATCAAGTTTGCTGATTGGGAATTAGGATCGTTTGTTTCAGGTCGAGGTCAGGACTCAGGAGGTGATCGTTTGTTTAATTGTTTCTCGATCGCAGACGACGAGGACGGCCTCCTCTAATTCTCCACGGCAAAGCTATGGTTCGTATGGATTTGATTGCTGACTTGCAGTTTAGTACTAGTGTATAGATCGATCGTGCTTATGGGGATAGAGCATAGAGGTTGAGATTGATTTCTAATTCAATATAATTTTTTTATCATGTTAGATGTTAGGAAAGAGACACAAGTCTGGTGTTTTTGAAGATTTTGCATCAAAAAATGCTCAAAGACGTCTTTTAAAAAGCACTAAAGCACTGTGCTTTTATTTGAGGCAACCATCATAGTTATTTTGCCATTTTAATCTTCTTTGATGTACTGTTACTTTTACAAGAAGAATTAAATATATGCTACAAGTTATCTATTATCAATAGTATTATATAATGTAATCGTTACATTAAAATATTAGATTGTTAATTAGACCCTTCCTTACTGTCTTACTCGCCCAAGGGCCCATGAAACTTGTGGGACGGCCCTGCAATCAGCAGCGCGCTGGCTTCCACAGCGGTGGAAATTTCCAAGGTGTTCGAAGTGACCCAGGATTTCAGGGAGGTGGCGGCACTCAAGGTTTTCAGGGCACTGGACAAGGCTTTCAGGGACCCTCGCAGCAAGGTCAGGGTTGGGGCAATGGGCCGCACAACCAAGCTGGAGTCCCTTTTCATGGAGCAGGTCAGTGGAACGCACCTGGCCCCGGCGCCCATCATCTAGTTTGTGGCGTGCAACAAGCTGTGGGACAGCAGCAGAACTCTGGTGGTTTTCCAATGCAGCAACAACCTTTCTTCCCAGATGCTAATACAGGTATGGGACAAGTTGCTGCAAGAGGCGTTAATCAGAGTTTTGGAACAGGGAGAGGTTGGCCGAGGCAGCGAGGACGCGGGCGTGGCAGGAACTTTGCTGGTCATGAACATGGTCGTGA
Organism: Cenchrus fungigraminus; assembly: GCA_036936925.1. Lineage (NCBI taxonomy): Eukaryota > Viridiplantae > Streptophyta > Magnoliopsida > Poales > Poaceae > Cenchrus > Cenchrus fungigraminus. The sequence goes on along the minus strand of CM072775.1, from coordinate 5,468,733 downwards.
AGCTCCTTTTGCTGCTCCGGCTGAGAACAATACAGTGGGAGCCAACAAGATGCCAACACTTAATCCAGTGCAGCTTAGTGGGTCAGCCTATGGTTTTATAAACACCTCTTCGGAACCTGCTGCGAATTCGACAAAGGTGCAAGCGGATGCACCCATTGCAGGTCACGCTGAAACTTTGGTAGGAAATAAAAACAATACTCTGATTGGGGAGAAGAGAAAGAAGAAGGCAGGCAAAGGTAAGCACGAAGCTTGGTGTTTCAAGTGTTGTACAAAGGGACATGTGACGGCCGAGTGCACTACACCTCTTTTTTGCAACATTTGTGAGAGCGAGGAACATGTGGCAGCTAAGTGCCCACTGAAGAAAAAGCCAAAGCCGGTGGCACTTGCTGTAGGTTACGCAGTGGATGCTCTCGGGTTTTATCACATTCCTCATGATCCCATAACACCATCCAAATTGGATAGCATTACTGCTATAATCAAGGTGGAGGGAGGATCTTTGAGTGAGGAAGAGCTTAGGGGGCATTTGAAGAGGTTGTTCTCTGCTAACTTTGAGTGGGATCTAGAGGCACAAGCGCCAAATGTGTGGGCGGCTCCTTTTCCTTCGAAGGTTGAGTTTACACGTGCAATCAATTTTGGTTCAGCTAATCTAAAAAATGGTATGCGGCTAAATTTTGAATGTTTTGAGGAGGAGGAGTATTTTGGCCATGAGCTTCCTATGGTTTGGATGAGGGTTCTCAATTTACCAAAAGTACTCAGAACTTATGAAGTGCTATGGGCAGTGGGAACTATGTTTGGCGCTACACAGAAGGTTGACATGATAACAACAAGGAAAAATACGTTTGGTAGATTTAAGGTTGCTGTACTAAATCCCACCATTGTGCCAACTAGAATGGATTGTGTCATTCGAACACGGTTTTTTGAACTGCAGTTTGAGATTGAGCCATTTGTGCCATCTGGGGAAGCAATGCAGTCTGGGCCAAAAGAGAATACAGAGGGAGATAGTAGTGGCAATCGCGATGGTGATACAGAAATGGAGGATGCCAACAAAAAGGCGAAGTAGTCGAACTTCCCAGCATCAAAACAATGTGAGCAACCCGAAAATTCAGCAAGTGGTCAACAACATGATGCTGATGGTTTCTTGGAAGATTTTGACGATGATGATCTTTTAGATGATATTGGGGAAAGAGTGTCAAGTGCCACTGATTTGCAGCAAGTTCCTGCAGGTTCTACTGTCTCTCCTTCATTGGAGTCAGCCGTGTTGTTGAGTAAAGGGGAAGTGCTAGTACAGACCCCACTTGCTGCGGTTGGCCTAGAGGGGGAGAAGACGTTGGCAGCTAGTACACACAGTCCGTCGATGTTTCCTTCGCTGGCCCTAGGTCCTCTTCTGGAGAGGGCTATCATGGGGCTTAAGGAGACGAATGGCGGCTTGGTTGTTGGTGGAGAGGATGGGCTAGCAGCAGGTAACCAAGGAGAGGTAACTCCGCTTGAGACCATGGCGGCCGAACCTGTCCAAAGCCCACCACTTAGAAGGAGGAAGAGGAGGGAAGCTACCGCAGATGAGGACTCCACTGCGAGGGCGTCCTGGCTGGTCGCTAAGAGGAATTTAGAAGAGGATGAAGGTAAGACTTTTAATAATTCTATTCTTCCTTTTTCAAATGAGCATATTTCAGATAAAGTAAAGAACATAGGTATCTCAATTGGTAAAGATGCTAGTATTGTTCAATCCTCTGTTATGCTTATGAAGAAAGTTGAAAAAGATAGATTTAAGCTTCCTTCTTCTGTTCAAACCTGTCAGGATAGCAATTTAGACTTAGATGAAGCAGATTGTGAAATTGACCATTTGGCTCTTGGTCACCTTTGTGGTGACTTAACTGAGGAGCTAATGGACAATGATAATCTACTCTTGAATCTTTCTTCTAGACCTAGCAAGAAGTGTTCAGGTACTAAGAATAAGGTAGTAGATCCAAAGACAAAGATTAAAAACTTTAAGCCAACTCGTAGAGGACAGACAACCAAAAAACAAAATGTTCTTAGATGAAGGGCGTTTTTTGGAATAGCAGAGGTCTTCGGGACTTGGCTAAAATTAATTTTCTTCGTGACATAGCTGTAGAAAAGGACCATGATTTCATTGCCTTACTCGAAACCCACAAAAGAGATTTCACAGATGCTATGTTAGAAGACTATTGTAGGGGTAGAGAGTTTTTCTGGCATTGGGTCCCGCCTAAAGGTAGATCAGGAGGTATTTTGCTTGGGGTTAACTTATCTATGTTTGTGGTAGAGAATACTCAGGTAGGTGATTTTTTTATGAATTTCACTGTTAAGAACAAATGTGACGGCTTTCGTTGGGTTTTAATGGCTGTATATGGTGCGGCTCAACCTGAACACAAAGATAGCTTTCTTGCAGAATTTGTTAATACCTGTAGTAGTCAGACTCTACCACTTATGGTGGATGGTGATTTTAATATTATTAGAAGTCCAGATGAAAAGAATAATGATCGTTTCGATAGTAGGTGGCCTTTGTTGTTTAATGCTTGCATTGAATCTTTGAATCTAAGAGAGTTGGCACTTTCTGAGAGAAGATTCACATGGGCAAGTTCAGCTTAGATACCAACTTTTGAGAAACTTGATAGAATTTTAGTCAGTACGGATTGGGAGCAAAAATTTCCTATTTCAACGGTTGAAGCTTTAACTAGAGAGCTCTCAGATCACACACCGCTTTTGCTTAATACTGGAAACGCATCTCACAGGGGCAACACTCACCAATTTAAATTTGAATTGGGATGGTTGACTAGGGATGGTTTCCATGAGTCTGTAGCTAATGTGTGGCAAAGAGCTTCCAGAGGAAACTCTCCCATGCAACGGTGGCAGAATAAGATTAGGGCAGTTAGAAGGTGGTTGAGGGGTTGGGCAAAGAATTTAGTAGGAGAAAATAAAAGAAAAAATCCTTCCTGTTGGCCCAGTTAGACATTCTTGATAGGAAAGCAGAAGACTTTGCGTTATCACTAGAAGAAGCTGATTATAAAAGTTGTCTTCATGTCGAGCAAACTAAGTTGCTTAGAGAAGAGGAGTTATACTGGCTCCAAAGATCTAAAGCCACTAGGTTAGTGCATGGTGATGATAAGACAACATATTTTCAGCTACTTGCTAATGGTAGATATCGTAAAACGAGAATTTATCAACTAGAGCAGGAGGAAGGAGTCATAGTGGGAGAGGAAAACCTAAAAACTTACATTACAAATTTTTATAAGGGCTTGTTTGGATCTCCTGAAAGTAATCATTTCACTCTGGATGAGACTCACATTGAGGATATCCCTTAGGTCTCTGATTTAGAAAATGAGATCCTTTCAGACGCTTTTAGTGAGAATGAGATTAAAGAGGCAATTTTTCAAATGGAACACAATAAGGCACCTGGGCCGGATGGCTTCCCAGCTGAATTTTATCAGCATTTTTGGGACATAATAAAGTCTGACCTTTTGGCGTTGTTTAACGAGTTTCATCAAGGAACTTTACCTCTGCACTGTCTCAATTTTGGCGTAATTACTTTGCTGCCCAAAAAAGCTGAAGCGGCCATGATTCAACAATATAGGCCTATTTGTTTATTAAATGTAAGTTTTAAGATTTTTACAAAGCTTCTTACGAATAGAATTAATTTGGTAGCTCAAAAAGTAATTAGGTCCTCTCAAACAGCTTTCCTACCTGGTAGATACATTATGGAGGGGGTTGTTGTTCTTCATGAAACAATCCATGAGTTGCATTGGAAAAAGAAAGATGGAGTTATTCTTAAGATAGACTTTGAAAAAGCCTATGACAAGGTAAAGTGGCCTTTTATGCAACAGGTGTTGCGTATGAAGGGCTTTTCACCTAGGTGGGTTTCTTGGATACAACAAGTTACTTCGAAAGGGTCCGTAGGAATTAAGGTGAATGACAGTGTAGGACATTACTTTCAAACGAAGAAAGGTGTTAGACAAGGCGATCCTTTATCACCTATTATCTTCAATATTGTAGTAGATGTCCTTGCTATCTTAAATGCACGGGCGAAGGATAACGGCCTGTTCAGAGGTCTAGTCCCAAATCTAGTAGACGATGGTTTGTCTATTTTGCAGTATGTAGATGACACAATTTTTTTATGGAAAATGATCTAGAAGAGGCCAAGAATTTGAAGCTCTTGCTATGTGCTTTTGAGCAATTGTCGGGCCTCAAGATTAATTTTCATAAAAGTGAGTTGTTCTGCTATGGTAACGCTAGGGAGCTAGGGAGGGAGTACTCAAAAATCTTTGGTTGTGATATGGGGAATCTCCTGTTTAGATACCTTGGCATACCAATGCATCATAGAAAGCTTCGGAACTCAGATTGGAAAGAAGTAGATGAGAGGTTTCAGAAGAGATTAAGTGGATGGAAAGGAAAAATGTTTTCTGTTGGGGGTCGGTTGGTTCGTATTAACTCTGTTCTTAGCAATCTGTCAATGTTTATGCTATCATTCTTTGAGGTTCCTCGTGGTGTTCTTGAAAGATTAGATTACTATAGATCTAGATTCTTTTGGAAGAGCGATGGACATAAGAAAAAATATAGACTGATAAAATGGAGTGTACTATGTACACCTAAGGACCAAGGTGGGTTAGGAATCCTAGACCTAAATTTGCAGAATAGATGTCTACTGAGTAAATGGGTGTTTAAACTCATCAATGAGGATGGCATGTGGCAAGGACTCCTTAGGAATAAGTATTTGCGACATAAAACCATTACCCAGGTAGAATATATGCCAGGAGATTCTCACTTTTGGTCAGGTCTGATGAAGATCAAAAATGACTTAATGAGGATGGGCAAATTCACAGTGGGTGATGGGTCACAAATCCGTTTCTGGGAGGATGCCTGGCTGGATAACACTCCTTTCAAAAGTCAATATCCATCCTTATATAACATTGTACAAAAGAAGAGTGCAACTGTAGCAACGGTTCTTAGATCGAATCCTTTGAATGTGGCCTTTAGGAGATCCTTAGTTGGCAATAATTTACAGGCTTGGCACAATTTGGTTACTAAACTTGTGAATGTCCAATTAACAGATCAGGGAGACCATTTTATTTGGTCTCAAACACAAAATGGTCAGTTTACTGTTCGATCTATGTATAATTCACTCATTGCTCAGTTGGCTGCACCACGTAAAAATGTGATTTGGAAATTAAAAGTGCCCTTAAAAATTAAAATTTTTGTCTGGTACTTGCAAAAAAGAGTAGTTCTAACTAAAGATAATTTAGCCCGTCGACAATGGAAAGGAAGTTTAAAATGTTGTTTCTGTAATCTGGAAGAAACCATCCAACACCTTTTCTTTGATTGTCAAATGGCTACAATTATATGGAGGATTGGACAGGTTTCTTTTAATATAACACCACCTGTGAACATTGCACATATGTTTACTGGGTGGCTAAATGGGATTAATAAGAAGCTTATGTACAAAATTCTGGTTGGAGCATCTGCTTTATGTTGGGCAATTTGGTTAAGTAGAAATGACATGGTCTTTAACAATACTCGAGCTGTTACTCCTATGCAGGTTATCTTCCGAGGGACCCATTGGATCCGTTTTTTGGGCGTTGCTGCAGAAAGAGGACGAGCGGCATCACACAATTCGGGGGTGTCGTGTGCTTGAGACCGCGTCGATGGAGATCTTTGCATCCAATGGATGGTCTTTTAGCAATAGAATTGCTTTTACGTGATGTTTGACATTGTCCTAGAGACCCACCTTGTTCTTTTTGTGCCGTCCGCGTTTGTAATAAGAAACAGCTAAATGCATAGTTTCATACAGAGGCTGGAATATTGAAATATATTCCCTTTTCTAAAAAATCTTGGGCACGGGCTTATTCTCTAGCTTAGTCATCTTTTTGGTCTTCACATGCGGCTTTTGTTCTTTGGTCTTGACGGATGCAACGACTTCTTTGATCACCTTCGCTTCCTTCTTCTTGGGCTCCTCCTTCTTCTTTGGCTCTTCCTTGCTAAAACGACGATGGGGTGGAACATATTTAGCATTGATCATGAAGCATACCTCGAAACGTGGACGAAACTTGAATATGCTTCGTGTGCCATTGACGTCGAACTTGATCTCTCCCTTGCCAACGTCCACGTTTCGAGGTATGCAGCAGCAGCCACCCTCCAGATTAAAGAAAAAATCAAAAAAAAATGTGGCCTAACATGGGTTCGAACCCTGCACACTAAGGAAAAAGTAAAAACACTTCTACCAACAGACCATCTCCTCTCATGTGGTAACTTGTGTTATTTAAATTTACATATAAGTGTACATTTGTGAAAAATGTATAGTGTCACTTTATCGAAATCATTTAAAATTTTTATCATATACTTGTGACCCTAAAATATGTCTCCACACAAATTTTTCAATTTTGTTGACCATATTTGAATATTGTTCTATTTACTATGAGGTAATTTCGACATAAAAGTTTGATTTGCCCCAAGAAGAGAATTGGATTTTTCATCAATCTTCTAGATGTGGTCTAGAATGGACCATATGTGCCTAAATATAGTTTTTTAAAAAAATTTTGAATCTTATTAAAGGTACATATAGGTCAATTTGGAATTACTTTCGGTAAACATGTAGAAAATCATTTAAGTGATAGAAAATAGCAAATCTACTCAAAAATTCTTGAAATTCCTAAGTGAGAACTTATATGTTGTATTTTACATTAGAAAAATGTATTGGGGGCATATAAGATAAATATTTTGCAACTTATTTCACAAGGGTGTATTCATTAGTGGTTTGAAAAATAGAAAAATATCTCTTTTGCACAACAAATGGCAATGTGAATCCCAATATATTAATATAAGAGTAAATGTAAGGTTATGTCCATAATTGAGGTGTATATGAGTAAGAAAATATTTTATGGTATACAAACTTCAAAATTTAAGTTGAGTTGTATGAAACAATGTGAGAGAACTATATAGTTTGTGAACAATGTATACTCCAATTTTCTCAAAATCTTATGAAACTTTTTTGTCAAGCTTGTACACCCATAAAATGATTATATTCTAATTTACATAATTTTTGGAGAATTGTTAGGTGTTATTATCATTATTTTATAATGATGTGACTAGTAGAAGTTTTAGTTTTCCCTATAAGTAAATTAAATTTTTCGTCAATATATAAGACACAGGCTATCATGTAAGATAGTAGCCAAAATATATATTTTTAGGAATTTTATAAATATTATTTGACATACATGTAGTTCAAAATTAAAGTATTTCCAATAAACACCCAGAAGTTCATTTAAATGATAGAAAATAGCAAATCTTGTTAAAAAATTTTGAAACTCCTATGTGACAACTTATATGATGTATTTTACATGTGAAAAACATTTTGAGGGTAAGTAAGATAATAGTTTTTCAAGTTACTTCACAAGAGTGTATTCATTAGTGGTTTAAAAAATAGAAAAATATCTTTTTTGCACAACAAATGGCAATGTGAATCCCCATATGTTAATATAAGAGTAAATGTAAGGTTATGTCCAGAATTGAGGTGTATATGAGCAAGAAAATACTTTATGGTATACAAACTTCAAAGTTTAAGTTGAGTTGTATGAAACAATGTGAGAGACCTATATAATTTGTGAACAATGTATACTCCAATTTTCACAAAATCTTATGAAACTTTTTTGTCAAACTTTTACATCCATAAAATGAATCTATGCCAATTTACATAATTTCTGTAAAAGTTTTAGATATTATTATCATTATTTTACATCCATTAGATGAAAATAAAAACAAACTAAACAGACCACAAATTGGGATGATTTCCCTTCGTCGTGCACGACCCAACTATTTGTGACCGTCCATCCTTGATTTGACGGCTCCGATCGCATCATGGTTGTATAAAGTCCCTTTAGACAGACGCTATCCTCCAGAACCCTAGCTCTCTTCCTCTCCTCCCTTCCCAGCGGCGGCAGCGGCACACACTGCGACCCCCTCGGCCCCTCCGTCTCTCCCCCACGTCTTCCTCCCTCTCCTCTCTCGCTCTCCAACCCTAGGCGGCTGTGGAGGTCCCCATCGATCTCAGGCGCCCCTGGCGGCCATCTGAGCGAGGAGCTCCTCCTGGTCCTCATGGGCGGTGGGTCGGGGGCCTTGTTGTGCAAGTCCTGGACCTCGCCGGCGTCCACCCCCCCGCTTCCGGGGAAGCAAGGCCGCCGAGGAGCCCGAGAACAGCGGCCACTGCAAGGAGGTGGGAGGCGAAGGGCGGCACGGGGAGGCGTGTCAGATCCAGGTCGTGCGGAGGGTGGGAGATGCAAATCTTTCTCACCTTGGTGGATTCAATCGATGGCCTCTGCTTCAGCAGCCTTGAGGCTTGAGCTGCTCTAGTCCTCCCAACAGGTCTGTTCCCCTACCCCAAGCCTCTCTTCCTGCCAAATCTGTTGGAATCCTCTTGTTCTAGATAGGCAAAACTTTGGATCTCTCCAGGAGTTGTAGTCTTCATCTGGAAGTTTCCCCATCCATGTATTGTTAATTGTAATAGATCATGTGCTTGCTTTACAAAGATTACTAGAACCAATGGTCTGGTCAACTCAATATGAAGTTCAGATGTGAAAAATGTGCTACATTTTCCGTGTTCAGTGTCCGATTTATAGGCACAAATGAGTGCAGGTAGTTCAGACTTCACAAATGAGTGCAGCTAGTCAGGTATGTGTGTGTCTTCCTCTCCCCCTCCCTCCTCTGCCCCTATCATTGGTGGTCTGTGTGTGGTGGTGAACTTGTGGCTGCTTGTGCTCTGCCCTTTACTTCTTTAAGTCTGAGCATACTTACATAGCCTTGTAATATTGTTGTCTACATGCACCCTCTTTCTTTTGTTCCTTTTCGTCATGTGTTGTGGCTGGACTACTACTAATTATAGCACTAATAAATATTGCTGATTTGTTAAGTTACAAGAGATAGATTCATTCAGAGACTACAAGTGCTCATGTCCCTATGTACAACAAAGACTCCTAATGTTGCAGCTAGTCTGCTTGCTACCTGTTTTTCTTGATACTGAGTTGTTGTTGATACTCCTAATTCAGTTTCATACCTTCTTAATTAAGGTACATTTTAAAAAGAGTTTGTTTATTTATTCATTTCACACAAGCCTAGTACCAGGGTGCCGTCTGCTTGCTTGAACTGTAGCATTGCTGTTTTTATCTATGTGGCATATATACTTACCTTCAGATAAGTGCAAAGTTGTTGTAATAATAAAGTGAATCTGAGATAGCCTCACTTTGTGTACCTTATTTACTTTTCATCAAACTTTTAGTGTGCAACACTACACTTTCTAGGATGGATAGGACTAAGCTTAAAAATTAGCATTGTAATTTCTTTGTAGGTACTTGTTTAGCATTGTACTTTCTTTACTGGAGCACATGGAAATTGGAATCTCCATAAATTGAGTATTAGATAACACCAATGCTTGATCTGTGGTAGATACCTGTTGGTGTATGACACTTAGGAACTTTGTTGCACTAACTGAATTCTTGAAGTGCCATTGACTGTGACTAGTGGTGTAATCATTGCTTTGGAGAGTTAATTGCTTTGGAGAGTTATAGGCTCACTGCTGATCGACTTATCTCTGACTAGCTAACTCTGCTTGCCTGATTTGTTCTACTGTGCAGGTGAGAATCATTGGTCTAGCAACACGCTGCTCTTGGTCTGAGTAAAGTAGGATAGAGCTCATCGGCTCACAACATCTGCTGGCCAGAGCTTCTGGAACAGCAACATCAGAAGTGCTATTTGTAGACCAAACCAAGGAACTCAGGTAAAGATCAGGTGCATGAAGTTTATTGCCATTGTCTGTGAATAGTGGAGTAATCATTGCTTTTGAAAGTTAATTGCATTGCCTCTGAAGTGACAGTTTCCTTTGCTTGTGTCAATAGAAACCAACTTCATTTTTAAATTAGTAATAAGTACTATCTTTTTTGTTATTCAAATAATATATATGCTTATGTGATCGGCAGTAACATTTGTTTAATAGTAGCTTGCTGTGTAGTACATTAGCTTTCTAGCGTCACTTCTCTTTGGTTAAATATGTTCTTATGTCTTTGTTGATGATCAGTGCAGTCTGTAATGCATATGTAATTGTTTTCTTATTTAGCTTGTCCATCTCATAATGCTTGTGTCCCTTTTCTTTTGCTTCCAGGAACAAGACGACGTCATTAGGAAACATGATGGGATTGCTTGTGTCATTCTGAACCTTTTTTGGAACCTCTGATGTTGGATGAAAATATGTTTGTATTTGATGTTGTACTAGAGTACAAAATGTTGCATTGGATGTGTTGGTATTATATTCTACGCGACTGTGCTATTATAAAATTTGTGAATTTTGATGATCTAGAATTGATTTTGAGCCCCACAGAAATGGTTGAATTATGTGTGCATGAATTTAAATTGGGTTGGTGTGAAATGAGTATTGGGCCTGGAAATGGGCTAAAAATGAGAGGTTCAGTTATGATACTGGCCCACTTAATAAAATGGGCCACCAAATTCTGGTATTGGCCCATTAAAGAAATGGGCTAATCTTTTTAAAAAAATGACAAATTGGGTTGCGATGATGATGTCAGCGGCCACATCATCATCTAGGTAGGCAGCCACATCATCATCCATGTCACAGATCTATGACGTTCATTTTCGTCACAGATTTCGGGCTTTGGGCCGGGTTCAATGGGCTTTAGACAATTCTATGACGGTTTCATAACGTCATGGATCATGTTAATCTATGACGAAAACTTAAGGACGTCACCAGAAGGGATCCGTGACGCTCAATACATGACGTTATCAAATTTCGTCATAAACACCGTTTTATGACGAAATTTTGATGATCCGTGACGAAATGTGAGTGTCATGGACCACAACATTTTTTTGTAGTGATAGCGGATAGAGTTGTTGCCTAACTCCAAACACATACCGATAGGCTCAAGTGGTAAGCGTAGCTTCTCGAACACATCTCTTGGCATGACACTCACGCTTGCTCCAAGGTCGCATAATGCCTTCTAGAACGTGAATGAGCCAATAGAACATGGGATAGTCGGACATCCAGGGTCCCTTTGCTTCTCGGGCCCTTGATTTGCGATGGTGGCACTACATTGTTCGAACATCTTGACGTGATCCGCCCCAAGTGTTGCCATGACATACTTGTTTGCAATTATGTCTTATAAGTAGCGAGTGTTGGCATTTCTTAGCACCGTCATCTTAAGAACAGATATGGGATCCATCCTTAGTGACAACACCAAGAAACGCCTTGTAGGCACCTCACAATGTCACAACTAACGACGTCGGATTAGCGTGAACATCAAGACTTGCCAAAGGTTAATCTAAACGATCATGAACGAATCCGCAAGTGCACAGATAAACCATTGTAGCATTTCCCCAAGGAAGGAGAATATTCCAAGGGTATCGTATCCGTGGAAGGCAATGGCGGATATCTTAGACTTATGCTTTTGCTCTGAATGTAAACTAAGAGATAGATATAGGAAACAACACATTCAAAGGCAGGGGTAAGATAAGAGAAATAAAGGTAGTGTGACACACACACTCAAATCTACCTCTACTCTAGCACACTACGGCTTAGGGGGAACATACGAGTTAGCTCTAGGTTCTAATGTACTAAACATACAAAGCTAGAAGATACAAGAGATAGGCATGAGTATTGCATGAGAGGGATAAGGTTCAGCACCCAGGTACAAACAGGGAGCTAGCCCGCGACGACCAGCATTCTGCGAAACTAGACTTTAGACTCCTACAGCAGGTACCCCAGCGCGGAGGGTTTCTCAAGGATCCAACAGGGCTGTCACTACCTGCGGACCTACCTCTGTCGTTACGGGGGGTATGCTCATAACTAACGAAGCCAGACAACCCAGGCACCATGCCTACGTTGCTGCTAGACTCCACCCGGCCCGGCCTATTGTGACCCAGGGTGAGAGCCACTAGAAGACTGGTCAACTTAGACCGAGTACCGTAGCTTGAACACAAACCTCATGCAACACTCTCATGCCATCTAACAAGATCAACTAAGGCTAGACATACAAACAGATATGAACTCTCTTATGTCTAGTCAACAAAATCAAAGGGTCGTGTTCGTGAAGAACACAAGCCTCTAACTTATGAACAAACACATAAGGAATGAGTTTGTCACCCTTCAAGTGGATCAAAAGGTAGTGTTCATGAAGAACACGAGCCTCTAAATGATGAACAGAGGATGAACTCAAGAACATATCAAGCATATGATCTACCATGACTTTATATGAAATAGCTAAATAACTGAAGTAGATTAAAGTCATACAATGAAATAAAGATAAAAGAGAACTCATACCTAGACTCCAAAGAAGACTTCGAACCTGAATAAGAGCTACTCTAGCCTACCCCCTAGCCTTGGAAACTAAAAGTGAGAGGAGAATGAGAGAGTGGTGTGTGGGAAATGGGAGCCCCTCCCCTTCTATTTATAGGCAAGGACCAGGCTTGCTCGGAGGCTCAAAGTGCTCCAAAACACCCCGGCATGCAGCAAGTGACCAATGAGCAAGTGCCACGTGTAGGGACAAGATGGGGCGGCACTAGGTCGGTTCGGCCAATACTAGGATTGGCCGGCCCCCTTGGCCCGCCACTCGGGGTGGTTTTACTCTGGGTGGCTACCCTATGGGCCCTCTGATCCATCCCCGGTGCATGGCTTGATTTGGTATCCGAGGTGGTCCCTTTGATCCATGTGAAGTCCATGTGGCGTCCTCTGATTCGTCGGTGAGTGCCTCCCTTGGATCGATGACGTGGAATGCCATGTTTCCCTTGTGGCAGCCACCTCCTCAGCTGAGTTGGCATGGTTTCTTCATAGAAGGTGGGTTTCCATCTCTTTTTAGGGGTAAATCACCTACATAGAAATAATCTTCAAGGACAGGTGGAACTACATTATTCAAACCAAAATGCAAATAAATAATGCAATTGCCTCCATTTATGTAAGAATATTGAGGGCTGAAAGTGGTACTTTTTAGCCGTAAACAAACTCCCCCAAGCTAACCTCTTGCTCGTCTCGAAGCAAGACATTAGGGACTTAGGTTGGTTGATCAGGAGTTGCTACCATGTTGTATTCTCAACTTATGGCAAACATACAGCAAAGTACTCTACCATGAGTTGAACAAGTTGGCAATGTTCTTACCTTTCACCTGATGATGTGGGGCATATAGCTTCACCTGCCTTGGGCGGTTGAGAGACAGAATGGTTATATAGAATGTGCATAATCACTCATACCTTGATCAGCTATCAATCCGAAGGTTTTGCAAATTTTTCAAAAGAAAATCAGAGTTCCTCAAATGATACTCTCGGATCGCTCAAAAGTGTATGGTTCCTCACCAAGGCATCAATATTGCCTTTCTTCACATCCTACTCCTAATAGGCTTTATGTGGAGCTGTAGGTAGGGAAGATGTGGCATACTTGTCTCTCATATGTTGCTAAGTCAAAGACCGGATCCTTGGAAGAAACAAACATACATCCCGATCAAGATGTGCATATGTGTGTGATGGATATGAGCATGGCAAGGTGGATACTAGGCCCGAAAATGGGTGCTAGATATTACCATGCTTTATATGAGAAAATGAGGGATTGATGGTAAGGTGGACACTAGCCCCAGAGTAGGTACTAGTTATTACCATCTATATAGTGGAACTCTTTCTCTTGCACATATCAATCCCTTTTTCTCCTTTTGAAATTTTTGAGACTTGGGCTAGCTCTCTTTATTTTATTTTTGCCATGCTTTTGAGCATGCTTTTCTTTTCCTCCTTTTTTTCTCTTTTTTTAGCTAGCCCTTTGTCTCTATTGGAGATATTTGGAGAGGGATGAATGATACAAAGATACACAGAGTTTTATTTGTGGAAGAATGCATAGGCGGTATGGATCAAATGATGAATGCTAACTTCCAGTGTATAAGTTTAGCATGAATGTGTACGTGATATTGATCAGGGGAGTATGAGTTCTAACAAGGGTCACAACAATTTGGCAAAGCTCAATGAGAAAACAAGCTGCATATGTGGAGGCTAAGAGCTAGAATCTACATATGGCCTTAGATGGGAAATTCTCATCATTGAGGAACTCATCATGTTTTGATTTTTCAAAAAGAAAAACTCTGGATGTCAAGCATCACTAAGCACAAGATCATAGCACTCTATCTTACCATATCATATCTCACAACAACTTAGGCAAGAATCATGCTTTTCGCTACCCACAGTTTTCAAGCTATGGTTTGAACATACAAGCCAACAAACTCAAAACTTTGGTAGGATACAAAGTTGTAAGCAAGACATACGAGGAGAATAAACAGAGCAACTATTCATCATTTCAACCATAGAGGCAAAGCATTCTTACTATGCATATCAAAGCAAACTAAGCAAACGATGATGAAAGCAAATAAATATTTTTGGTCTTTTTATTTTTGCAGATTTTTTTGGATTTTCATTTATAAGATATTCTGAAAACAAAGGAAGATACAAGTTACCTCAGGATGGGAGTCCTCCCCCAAGCTAGCTTCAGGCTCACTACGGAGGAGGGTAGAAGAAACCCTAACTCACGTAGTAAGCCCTCTGCGCCTCCATGTATCACTGCTGATCCTACTGCATGGCTGCTATCCTCTCACCAGCCTGACGCTGCCACGCTGAGGTAGACTCGACGTGGGTGTTCAGCATCTCCTCCAATCCCATGACCTGGACGGTGAGCTCTCCCATCTGCTGCACGAGCTGAGCATCACGTGCAGAGGCTGAGGGGTGCCGCCGAAAGGACGGAGACGGAGGTGGACCACCAGAGCTGGAACTAGCGGGTGTAGCCCACTAAGCACTGCTTGCACCAGCCCAAGCCGTGCCACTCGCACTCGGGCGGTAGGTGGGCTGGTCCCAACCTGGTGCATATCCAGGGGTGACCCCGAACATGTACCCCGCAGGGGCCCCTCCTGCCACTGGTGGTGTAGCAGGTTGTGGTGGTGGTGGTGGCTGTGACTGCTGCTACTGCATGTGTGCTCTCTTCGCCGCGCTTCTGGTGGACCTGCCTGAAACACTAGTACGACGGCTTTCCTCTTGTGTAACAAGGGGAATGGTTAGTGACTCCAAGTTATACAATCCAAACCCCGGGTTAGGTAACGGTATTTGATTTGCATAACTTGGAAAGAAGAAAGTCAAAGAATCATCTGGGCCATTCTTAAGTATATGCCCTTGGATCAAGTATGCCTCATCAATGAGAACTCGGGGCGTCCCGATGAAGGGTACGGAATTCCCGCTAAGAACCCCGAGTCTGAGAGCAATACGAGTCACCAAAGACGTACACTCAATAGGACCTATCGTCTTGAAATTCATCAACCATTGCCGAATCATAGCTTTAACGGGAGAGACCTTGATCCGGTTAATAGCGGCGTATAGTAGCATCATCTCATCGCTGCGCACAGGCCGAACATCCTCTTGTGGAAAGAGAGTAATGCCGAGCCACTTGTGCCATAGACGGAGAGTAGGATGCACAATATCATTGCACCGAGGTAGAAACTTGCCACTGTAAACAAGACCAGCGATGTCTGACCAGAAAGAGTCTCGAACAAAACCCTCATAAGCCCGCTTCAAAGAAACAGCACAATGAGGACTAAAACCAAGAAGACGACTAAGTTCCTTCCAAGAAACACGATAATCGGTCCCAAAAAGACGAAACTAAATGCCATCCGGAATCTCGGTAAGAGAGCAAAGAAACTGGATGGTGAGGAGCCGAGAGCCAAGCTCTGTAACAGGCACAAACTCCTCCCAACCAAGAGCATTCCAAATGGAAGCGAACTCGAGATTCATACATGTTTTCTCCATGAGAGCCGGGTCGAAGTCTCGGGTGCGAGCAAAGACTCGGTCCTTTAGGAGAGCATAGGCTTGCTCCTCTCGAGCGCCCTGCAAGCTGAGGTAGGGGGTGTCGTCGACGACCTCCTCCGCGGCTTGTGGCTTGGCTTGCTCCTCTTGCTCTTCTTCATAATCCATCGTCGATGGGCTCGGTGTCGGCTCGGAGGGGGTGGATGAACTCGCGCTTGCCCGCGAACGGGAGCGTGAGCGTGTCACCCTCCGGAGAGTGTTCACCGCCCAATTCATGCTAGCACAACAAAAAGGGACAACAAGAGCAACTCGGTGATGGGTTAGTGAAATCGAATGAAGTTCTTACCGAGCTTGCTCCACCAATAACAATACTTTCAGCAACACAATGGAGAGATCACTTGATGATCCAATCTCGAGCAAGAAATCCAAGAAAACCAAGAGAGGAAGGAGTAGAGAGGGGAGTGTGAGTGAATGGGTGAAGAACACCTCCTCTCAGGTCCAATTTATAGAGCAAAGGGGCAGCACACCGCGGACTAGCCGTTGCACAACGGCTAGGAGCCGTTGGCCAAAGCTGGGCCCACATGACCGTTGCCAGGGTTCGGCTGAACCCTGGTTCGGCCGGCCCAGCTGTGGGCTCGGAGCTGGCCCCCTTTGGCAGGCGTGCCACCAACAGCTATGTGAAGGTATACCCAGGTGCACCGGCCAAAGTTCACTCCAGAAATTGCCCAAATGAATTTTCCAAGGTTTTCAAACTCAGAAATGATTTTCAGAAATTTTCTTTTGAAAAGGGAAAAAGGGCTAGATAAATCTAGCATGCAGATGCAAGGTTTTGGAAAATCAAAGATGCAATTTTGGAAATAAAATTTTTGGAAAGGGAAATATGAGATAAGTACCAGCTTTAACCTTTTTGGTAGAAAGGATCCATCATTTTTAGTCTGATGAGTTGGACTCTTCCCATTGATCAATTCCACTCAGCACCCCACTCCTAAGAAGTAGAGGGTGGTGCCATCTCAATTTTCCCCCATTCTTTCCGAATTTTCATTAGCCTCTTCGACAGAGATTTCTTCCTTGGGGGTAAAGGCTCCGTCCTTCCCCCAAACTGCTCAACACTATCTTGCATCAAATAGCATTGTTCTTCTTTGTCCTAAAACTTGAACTTCAAGTTCCTCTTCCCAATGCGGAAGCGGATTATTCCGGACCCCACATTGATTCTAGCTCGAACATCAGTGAGAAACGGTCGCCCAAGGATGAGCGGCATTCCTCCCTCGTCATCCATATCAAGGACCACGAAATCTGCAAAGACATAAGAACTCTTGATCTTGACCAATATGCTCTCAACAATTCCTTCTGGATATCGTATCATTGAATCGGCGAGTTGGATAGTCCGTGCTGTCAGAGAGAGAGCTGGATATCCCAGTTGCTCGAACATGGCCTTGGACATGAGATTAACACTTGCACCAAGGTCACAAAGGGCATGCCTGATCTTCTTGTAATGGATTGCACAAGTAATAGTTAGATAGCCTGGATCTTTCTTGTGCACAACTGCTGATTCCTCCCATGGATCAAGAATTTGTTGTATGGGCTTTCCTGTATAGTTAGAAGCACGTGTCTTCCTAGGTGGCTTACCCCACCTAGTTGACACTACACTAACATTTTCACAAGACGATACGGGTTGCCCCGGGATCCTCCTGTTATCAGCAGATGGAACCAAAGCAGCCAGCTGAGCTAACTGGGTTTCTAACATTTTGTTAAAACTTAGCTGACTCTTCTGGGCAGAAGAAAAACTTTCAAGCTTAACGTTGATACTTTCCAAAGTTTTATCAAGGGCAGCTAGCTTTTTGTTAACACCTTCATTAATCTTAGCTTGCCCAAAAACAAGATCTCTCAAGGAAGGTTGGTTGGGATTGTAAGAATTACCTTGGCTACCTCCTTGATAATAAGGGCATTGTTGATTCCATGTTTCTGATGAGATTGATTGCTGTGATTGCTCTGTGTACCTAGCTGATCTTACTGCTCTTAAGGATAAGCATGCTTCTACTTGTGATGAACTAGATGTGCTTAGAGTTGAAGTGGCTGAGCTTAAGTCTAGACCTGCTTTGCTAGGTGCTTGTACTTCTTGCCCTGTTTTGCATGGAAAGATTGATGAGATGCATGCTTACACTGTTTCGCTTGAGGCTAAGTTGAAAGAGCCTATTCCCACTTCTTGCTCTACTTGTGAATTGCATGCGGTTAAGAATTTGGAGCTTGCGCATTATGTTGATCGCTTGCAGGATGAGAATGATGAGCTGAGGAAATGTAGGAGCTGGTTGTCGGGTCAGGAGCCTCAGCTTGGTATCATGATAGCGGCTTTCAAACGCTATGATGGTCAGGCACTTGGGGCTGACAAGCTTGGAGAGAACTGTGGTGAGGGAGTTGAGAGAGTTGGAGAGATCCCTATCCCACCACCAAACAGACACAAGAACAAGTTTGAGCCCAAGCCTAACCATCTCAGAAACAAACTTGACACTACTCCAGATCCACCCATATTCCCTCACCCAACAAATGATTTCCAAAAACTGGTGAAGTTTGTGAGCCCAAAGGGAGGTGAGGAAGGAGAGAAAAAGGGTGAGAAACCGAGTGAGCAGCCCCAACCCAAGCCTAAGCCTAAGCCACAGCCCATGATGTTCCATTGTGGGTATTGTGGGAGAGATGGTCACAAGGATGAGTTTTGCCTCAAGAAGAAGCGTGAGGAGAGAATGGCTAGAGAGTGGGCTAACAAGGATAGGTACCACCCCTCTAATGGTGTACCTGAGCCTCGTATGCAGATGCCCAGGGCCAAGGCGATTGTGAGGATGGTTCCGGCTTGGGGAGACCGGAAGGCAGCAGGTGGTGCTGCTGGCCGAGCTACACCAGTCAGACCGGTGCGCTACACCGGTCAGACCGGTGCAGGTCTGGACAGACAGTGGTCTATTTTTCGTGGTTCGAGGACCGGTGGATGGTCGCTTCCTGGTGTGATGAGTTATTGACAACGTGGTGTGGACTAATTCTTGGCTAAGTATCGCAGGTGCAGGTTGCGGCTTGACTGGTGTTGGTGCAGGTGAAGAACAAGCGTGAAAGGTCGTTGCCGGTGAGGCCTCCAGTTGTGGAGAAGACAAGTAGGCTTGGTTCGAGGGACCCGGTGGCCAGCGGGGTCAAGTGCGGGCCGCATGGTGGCAAGAACGGCAAGATGAAGTCATGGACAGTTTCTTGGTAGAGCCTCAAAACCAAGGTCGAGCTGGGACAACGTGGGAGTCGAGTCATGAGTGGAGAATGGCGGAGGCTACACCGAGTTCGCGGGGTTTCCGGTGGTTCACCAGAAAACCACTGGGTTCCTTGGTTGATCC
Organism: Cenchrus fungigraminus; assembly: GCA_036936925.1. Classification (NCBI taxonomy): domain Eukaryota; kingdom Viridiplantae; phylum Streptophyta; class Magnoliopsida; order Poales; family Poaceae; genus Cenchrus; species Cenchrus fungigraminus. Next base: position 5,449,552 of record CM072775.1, on the reverse strand, counting down.
ACAAAGCCAAGACCGAAGAACCGAAGACGGAGGTGCAGCAGCTCCAGACCGGTCTGACCGGTGGGTCTGACCGGTCTGACCGGTGTGCGACGACGCAGTCCGGAATCTTCAAAGCGGAGGACACACGTCGGGATCGCAAGGCTTGCGTCGAGGCTAAGCAAGTTTGCGGTCGCTGGGCATCCATCCGATGGAGCGAAGACAAAGATTTCCGAATTCACCCTTGAGGGGCATGTATCCCTAGTTAGCTAGTAAGGGTATTTTCGTCTTTCGGTTGCCTCCATATAACCCAAGTGGTGAGAGGATGGCAGCCATCTCTTGGAACCCTAGCTCATTTGGTTTTCCTATTTTTCCCTTCCTATTTTCCTTAGGATTTTCTTAGGACTAGCTTGAGAGCTTGATGGTGAGATCTTGTGAGAGGGAAGGATGATCGGGCGGCAAGCTAGACCTTGTATGAACCTCTTTGTTATGTATAGATGATTCGGCGTGGTTCCTCAAGGCTTGGATGTGTCTTTCCCGTTTGTCATTTTTGGTGATTTTCGGAGGCTTTTCTTAGCGAATTTCTTGTGGCGGTTTTGAGACCTTTCTCTTTGGGATTTGGTGGGGGATGTATGCATGAACCCCTCGAGGTTCTTTTCCCTTTGATTCCCCTCCCAAATCCGTGAGTAAAGGGGCTCAATTTTGGGGTTTTCGTTGTCCTAGGGTTCGTGGTGTTCTTGGCGGAAATCCTTCGATTCCTCTTGATTTAGCAAGTTTTGGTGGACCAAATCTTGGCTATGGAGTGCCCATGAGGTGTTCCTACTATCCCCAAAGTCTTGTGCGAATCCGTGGAGCGAATCAGGAGATCGGGAGTTAGATTTGGAGGAGTTGACTCGTGGGCGCTGTTCATCCCGAGCTGCCCAGGCGCGACCGGTCTGATCGGTGCTAGCCCTTGGTGGGATGTCTCGGGGAACAGCCTTGTCCATGTGGTTTTGTCCCGTGGTCCTGCTGGTCAGTTCTTGGCGTGTTTGGAGTTGTTTTGCTAGGTTTTGTGAGGGGTTCTTCTTCCTTGCAGGTTGTGCTTCGGAGGTGGTTTTTGTTCCAGGGCCTAGAGGTGTCACTGAGGCTTCCTGGAATGTTTGCTGTGCGGCTGCTGTAGGCACCGGCCTGACCGGCGTTGTCCACCGTTCTGACCGGTGTCACCGGTCTGACCGGCGCAGGCCATCGGTCTGACCGGTGTAGCACAGGCAGCAAGCCGTGCAAGTTTCCGCTGTGTGTGTTGGTGAGTTTTGGTTCGAAAGGTTGTGTGTTGGTTCCTAGGACCAGTAGCACTCCAGTGGCTGCGTGGTCTTGACCAACTTGGGTAGTTGAGTCGGAGAAGTGTTTTGGAAGCCGTGTTCGTCTTGTTGGAGTTCCCATCTCCTTCGAGAAGAATTTTTATCGGCTCCCATTCACTCCCCCCCTCTCTGGTTCGCCTAATCGGTCCTTCAATTGGTATCGGAGCCGGTTCGGGTCTTCATTGACTCTTACCAGTCTAAGATCCAAAGATGGCGTACCAGGAACGGGGTTCGGGTCCTCCACACTTCGATGGGAAGAAGTACCAGATGTGGCAGAGGCGGATGGCAGCGTTCCTCTGCGGAAAGGGTCAGATCCTTTGGGACGTTACAGTGAACACAGCTTATGTTCATTCGATGAACTTCCTTGCTCCAGGATCGAGGGATATGTTCGACGCCAACAACAAGGCGGTCGACTACTTGTTTCGTGCTTTGTGTCAGCCCGAATTCGATCGGGTTTAGACAGAGGACTTAGCTTGTAGGATTTTGGAGTAGTTGAAGGATGTACATGCTGGGAATGCTCAGGTTCAGGCTCGGATGTACGCGACTTACTGGAGAGAGTACTTGAACTTCACTCATCTCCCCAGCGAGTCTGTCGATGCCCTTTTCCAGCGGTCTATGGTCGTTGTGAACAACATGAGAGCCAATGTGGCCGTGCTCCCATACGATGATCATGATAGAGCCGTGAAGCTCTTGCACTCGTTGGATCGTACCGTATGGGACAGGAAGGTCGAGGCTATCCTTGAGGCCGAGAAGTATGACACATTGACCGTGAACGAGCTGTTCTCGAAGCTCAAGTCGGCTGAGTTGGACCGTGGTATGACAGCCAAGATCGAGAGCCCGACTGATTCTCATAGTCTAGCTCTCGTTGGTGGCAAAGGAGCTAAGTCTAATGCTAACGCATCCTCCAGGATGTAGTCTTTGTCTTCTTTGATGTCTTTGCCAGACGAGGAGTTCGACGTGCTTGGAGAGGACGAGCTGGCGTTGCTGACCAGGCGGTTCGAGAGGTTGCACGAGAACCGGGTGAACACGAGGAGGACAGCACGGACGTGCTTTCAGTGCGGCAAGCCATGACACTTCGTCGCCGACTGCCCGGAGAAGACGGAGAACAAGGACGGCTACAGGCACCGGTCGAGCAAGGACGGCAAGTATCGATCAAGGCACGATCACAAGCACAAGAACAAGCACAAGGACGAGCGACGGTCGAGGAAGAAGGACGGCCGCGGCAGGAAGGCCCGAGCGATGGTCGGAGCGAGTGACGTCGACTCCAGCTCTGCCTACTCTTCCTCGAGCTCGAGTAGCAGCGAAGATGAAGGTGATCGGCGCAAGAACAAGAAGGCGTCCAAGAACTTGAGCGGGTTGAGCTGCTTCGCGGGAGATGGCTTCTGCGGCATGGCTCGTAGCTCCGGCAGCAAGAAGAGTCACCAAAGCGACTCGGACTCCGACTCCGAGGATGAGGTATGTGATGAGCTCTCTTCTTTGCGCAAGGAGAATGAGGAGTTGGTTGACTTGCTTGATAATCGCGATCACATGCTTAGAGAGGCCAACAAGATGAGGAAAGAGCTTAGGGCCTCACTAGAAGATGCTAGGAACCGTGTGGCTGAGCTAGAAACCCAGAACCTAGATGCTAAGCTTGAGATTGATTCGCTTAAGGCTTCTCCTGTAGTTTCTGATGAGATTGATTGCTGTGATTGCTCTGTGTACCTAGCTGATCTTACTGCTCTTAAGGATAAGCATGCTTCTACTTGTGATGAACTAGATGTGCTTAGAGTTGAAGTGGCTGAGCTTAAGTCTAGACCTGCTTTGCTAGGTGCTTGTACTTCTTGCCCTGTTTTGCATGGAAAGATTGATGAGATGCATGCTTACACTATTTCGCTTGAGGCTAAGTTGAAAGAGCCTATTCCCACTTCTTGCTCTACTTGTGAATTGCATGCGGTTAAGAATTTGGAGCTTGCGCATTATGTTGATCGCTTGCAGGATGAGAATGATGAGCTGAGGAAATGTAGGAGCTGGTTGTCGGGTCAGGAGCCTCAGCTTGGTATCATGATAGCGGCTTTCAAACGCTATGATGGTCAGGCACTTGGGGCTGACAAGCTTGGAGAGAACTGTGGTGAGGGAGTTGAGGGAGTTGGAGAGATCCCTATCCCACCACCAAACAGACACAAGAACAAGTTTGAGCCCAAGCCTAACCATCTCAGAAACAAACTTGACACTACTCCAGATCCACCCATATTCCCTCACCCAACAAATGATTTCCAAAAACTGGTGAAGTTTGTGAGCCCAAAGGGAGGTGAGGAAGGAGAGAAGAAGGGTGAGAAACCGAGTGAGCAGCCCCAACCCAAGCCTAAGCCTAAGCCACAGCCCATGATGTTCCATTGTGGGTATTGTGGGAGAGATGGTCACAAGGATGAGTTTTGCCTCAAGAGGAAGCGTGAGGAGAGAATGGCTAGAGAGTGGGCTAACAAGGATAGGTACCACCCCTCTAATGGTGTACCTGAGCCTCGTATGCAGATGCCCAGGGCCAAGGTGATTGTGAGGACGGTTCCGGCTTGGGGAGACCGGAAGGCAGCAGGTGGTGCTGCTGGCCGAGCTACACCAGTCAGACCGGTGCGCTACACCGGTCAGACCGGTGCAGGTCTGGACAGACAGTGGTCTATTTTTCGTGGTTCGAGGACCGGTGGATGGTCGCTTCCTGGTGTGATGAGTTATTGACAACGTGGTGTGGACTAATTCTTGGCTAAGTATCGCAGGTGCAGGTTGCGGCATGACTGGTGTTGGTGCAGGTGAAGAACAAGCGCGAAAGGTCGTTGCCGGTGAGGCCTCCAGGTGTGGAGAAGACAAGTAGGCTTGGTTCGAGGGACCCGGTGGCCAGCGGGGTCAAGTGCGGGCCGCATGGTGGCAAGAACGGCAAGATGAAGTCATGGACGGTTTCTTGGTAGAGCCTCAAAACCAGGGTCGAGCCGGGACTACGTGGGAGTCGAGTCATGAGTGGTGATTGGCGGAGGCTACACCGAGTTCGCGGGGTTTCCGGTGGTTCACCAGAAAACCACTGGGTTCCTTGGTTGATCCACAAAGCCAAGATCGAAGAACCGAAGACGGAGGTGCAGCAGCTCCAGACCGGTCTGACCGGTGGGTCTGACCAGTCTGACCGGTGTGCGATGACGCAGTCTGGAATCTTCGAAGCGGAGGACACGCGTCGGGATCGCAAGGCTTGCGTGGAGGCTAAGCAAGTTTGCGGTCGCTGGGCATCCGTCCAATGGAGCGAAGACAAAGATTTCTGAATTCGCCCTTGAGGGGCATGTATCCCTAGTTAGCTAGTAAGGGTATTTTCGTCTTTCGGTTGCCTCCATATAACCCAAGTGGTGAGAGGATGGCAGCCATCTCTTGGAACCCTAGCTCATTTGGTTTTCCTATATTTCCCTTTCTATTTTCCTTAGGATTTTCTTAGGACTAGCTTGAGAGCTTCATGGTGAGATCTTGTGAGAGGGAAGGCTGATCGGGCGGCAAGCTAGACCTTGTATGAACCTCTTTGTTATGTATAGATGATTCGGCGTGGTTCCTCAAGGCTTGGATGTGCCTTTCCCGTTTGTCCTTTTTGGTGATTTTCGGAGGCTTTTCTTGGCGAATTTCTTGTGGCGGTTTTGAGACCTTTCTCTTTGGGATTTGGTGTGGGATGTATGCATGAACCCCTCGTGGTTCTTTTCCCTTTGATTCCCCTCCCAAATCCGTGAGTAAAGGGGCTCAATTTTGGGGTTTTCGTTGTCCTAGGGTTCGTGGTGTTCTTGGCGGAAATCCTTCGATTCCTCTTGATTTAGCAAGTTTTGGTGGACCAAATCTTGGCTATGGAGTGCCCATGTGGTGTTCCTACTATCCCCAAAGTCTTGTGCGAATTCGTGGAGCGAATCGGGAGATCGGGAGTTAGATTTGGAGGAGTTGACTCGCGGGCGCTATTCATCCGGGCTGCCCAGGCGCGACCGGTCTGACCGCTGCTCTTGACCGGTCTGACCGGTGCTAGCCCTTGGTGGGATTTGTCTCGGGGAACAGCCTTGTCCGTGTGGTTTTTCCCGTGGTCCTGCTGGTCAGTTCTTGGTGTGTTTGGAGTTGTTTTGCTAGGTTTTGTGAGGGGTTCTTCTTCCTTGCAGGTTGTGTTTCGGAGGTGGTTTTTGTTCCAGGGCCTAGAGGTGTCACTGAGGCTTCCTGGAACGTTTGCTGTGCGGCTGCTGTAGGCACCGGCCTGACCGGTGTTGTCCACCGATCTGACCGGTGTCACCGGTCTGACCGGCGCAGGCCATCAGTCTGACCGGTGTAGCACAGGCAGCAAGCCGTGCAAGTTTCCGCTGTGTGTGTTGGTGAGTTTTGGTTCGGAAGGTTGTGTGTTGGTTCCTAGGACCAGTAGCACTCCAGTGGCTGCGTGGTCTTGACCAACTTGGGTAGTTGAGTCGGAGAAGTGTTTTGGAAGCCGTGTTCGTCTTGTTGGTGTTCCCATCTCCTTCGAGAAGAATTTTTATCGGCTCCCATTCACTCCCCCCCTCTCTGGTTCGCCTAATCGGTCCTTCAGCTGACTACACCGATGAGTATGACTACGGCTTTGGACACGGACGAGGATTGCGAACCCGTGGACCAGAAGGAGTACCGGAGCATGATCGGCTCCCTCCTCTACTTGACGGCGACAAGGCCAGACATACAGTTCAGCGTGTGTCTGTGCGCTCGTTTTCAGGCTTCACCGAGGACTTCACATCGGCAAGCCGTCAAGTGGATTTTCAGGTACTTGAACTACACTCCTGAGTTTGGTCTGTGGTACTCTGCCTCCTCGACACTCAGGCTTCATGGCTTTTCTGATGCGGATTTCGCTGGGTGTCGTTTGGATCACAAGTCCACTTCTGGGTGTTGTCAGTTCCTTGGTTCTTCTTTGGTCTCTTGGTCATCTCGCAAGCAATCTAGTGTAGCCCAGTCCACCACCGAGGCTGAGTATGTAGCTGCTGCTAGTTGTTATTCCCAGCTGCTTTGGATGACCTACACCATGAGTGACTTTGGTGACGAGTGCTCCCAGGTTCCACTTTTCTGTGACAGCACCAGTGCCATAAGCGTAGCCAAAAATCCTGTCCTCCACTCCAAAATGAAACACATAGAAGTGAGGTACCACTTCCTGAGAGACAATGTGGAAAAGGGAAACATATCTTTGTCCTATATTCCTACCCAAGAACTTGGGGTGTGCTTTCCTTTCTAGCTTGGGTCTTGGAGCTTCTCATGTATATATGTGTCATATGTTCATTTTGGTTGCTTTCCCTTCATGCATTTTACTTTTTGTACAAAACCTGGTAGGATAGCCATCTTTGGATCACTTGAGCTAGGAATGAGCTTCTCTTACATACTTTGATCACTGATGTGCTATGGATGAGATATGTGCATGATTGGTAGCTTGTGGATGTAAATGTTATGCTCTTGATGGTTTTGCTATATATGTATGATGAGATAGCATTTTGTTTATGAAAATGATAAAACTGCCTCTCTCATGAGTAGATGCTTGTCCATGCTCAATTTGTGCTTAAATGCGTATATCATGCTCAGTTTGTGCTTGAGGATCATATTCTCTTTGCTTGGGGTCAAAGATTCTTTGTCATTGTAAATGTTTAGCCCTTTTGCTTGCTTGGGGAGGAGCATAAGCTTCTTTTTGCCGCAAAGGCACTTCATGTACCATGTTTAATCTTGAAAATGAAATTGGTGTATGAATTGCCTTATGCTTGAAAAATGAGCTCCTAATCATGTTTTTATGTTTTGATATTCATATCTTGGGTGCTAAACCGTAGCATGCTTGTCTACCATGAGAAGTCTCATTTTAAGAAGTAGACACATGGCTCGGTGGTTTAACATGACTTGAGTAGCTTGTGGGTGTTTATAATGATCTTGTGATGAGAATTTGTGATCTTGCATAAACTTTGAATGATCTAGTGCCTTTATGTTCAAATTGGTATGGATAGGATCTTGCTCATGAGATGACTATTTCTTTGTGAAAAATTGCTTAAAATTGCTTTTAGCCATGTCACATGCTTATATGTCTCTACCTTCTTGATGGCAATGTGCTAGATACACCATGTCTACCTTGCTTGCGCTATGTCTCTTTTGTAGCATTTTGTTCTACTCTTTGTATATTTGAGAAGCTTGGTAGATTGTTTATGTGCTTTGACATGCATTTTTCATGAAAACAAGGGGAAGAGTATCATATACCTTGATTCAAGCATTGTCAACAAGGGGGAGAGTTTTGTATGATATGGGGGAGAATACACATGCATTTGGGGAGAATTTTCATGCATTGGGAGTTTTTATGCAAAATTGGTATGCATGTGTGAGAGGTGGCGTGTGAGGAGAAAAATTTGAGAAGAAGAGGTTGCATTTGCTCAGGGGGAGTTTGCACATGTGCAGGGGGAGCTCCTCTGACTTTCCTGAGTTTTGTGCTTTGAGGTGTGCTCCGTGTGAGCTTTGCTTTGTCTCGGCTGTGTCGAGCCGTTGCCCTTGTCTTAGGGGGCCGAGACTTGGATTGGCGAGTGATCGAGTTTTTCGCTTGTTCTTTGGCTTTGGATCACTTGCTTGGAGGTTTGGTGTTTTCTTTTCTTTTTCTCTCTGATGGTTACTATGGGTGTTGTCAATGCACTCATCAAGGGGGAGATTGAGGACCAGGTGTGTCCGAGGACCAGTGGAGGGTCGCTCCTTAGTGATGAGTGATTGACAACGTTGTGTGGACTGATGCTTGGCTAAGTGTGCAGGTACAGGTTGCGGCTTGACTCGTCTCGGTGCAGGTGAAGAACAAGCACGAAAGGCCTGAGCCGTGGTGGCCTCCGGGTGATGGAGTGGCAAGTAGGCTTGGTTCGATGGACCCGGTGGCCGATGGGGTCAAGTGCGAGCCGTGCGGTGCAAGACTGGCGGGCTGAAGTCGTGAACATGGGCCGGTGCAAGGTAGTGGTTGAAGCCCGAAGCTTGCACGCGGGGTTTGGTGGTTTGCCCACAAAACCATCAGGTGGACGGTTTCTTGGTTTGGGCAGCAAAACCAAGCCCGGAGGCCCGAGGCGACGGAGACGGTGATCCGTGATCTTCGGGAAGCTTCGAGGCGGGGGGCACGTGGTGTGATCGCGGGGCTTGCGTCGAAGCTAAGCAAGGCCGCAGTGGAAGCGTGTCTGCTCGATGAAGACTTGACCAAAATACCCCTGAGGGGTTGTATCTTCATTTATGCAGTAGGGGTAGCGTGGTCATTTACCTCCCACCGATGGACTTCGTATAAATAGCAGAGAGGTGGATGGCATCTCTCTCTCTGGGTCCCTAGGGCTTTCTCCCTCGGTAGATTTTCTCTGAACTGCTTCTTTTCCCTCTGGATTCCTTAGGCTAGACTCTTGTACAGAATCTGACCTCTTGATGTATGGAAGCATTCGGCGTCCCGGTGATCTCCTAGTCCTCTGTGATTTTCGTGTCATTTTTGGGACTATTTTTGGGAGTTTTCGTTCTTCACTCGATTCGTGATTTTGGAGGCGTTTCTTGACGGATTTCTTTGAGGGGATCATGGGTGGATGCCTTGCGCATCTTTGTGTGTGATCTTGACCCCTCAAACGCCGTGGAGAGCCTTCGATTCGTGCGTTTTTGGTTGGTGCCCGAGTTCATGGTGGTAGTTCGGTTGATCCGCGATTCTCGGTGATTTAGTGGCTTAGGAGTCGAGATTTTTGGGGCATAGCATCCTTGTGTGACACTTTTCATCTCCCCAAAATCTTGTCTCAAGAGCTTCAACCGTTTGGGAGATCCGGTGATGGGAAGGTCAAGTTGACTCCCGAGGTCGGGCGTTTTTCTGCTCTGTTCGAGCCCGGCGGACCGTCCGCGGGTCTCGCGTGGACTGTCTGCGAGGCGTCGACAGTGCGGCTGTTCTTCGTGTTCTTCGTTTGTTCTTCGCGAGGATCGTTTCGATCCGTTGGTTTCGGGCTTTTGCTTTGCAGGCAGTTCGCGGACCGTCCGCGTGATCCTGGCGGACTGTCCGCGCGGCCCTTAGATTTCGTTTGGGGTGACTCGTCTTTTTTCTGTGGTTTCCAGTGGATTTGGCAGACCGTCCGCGAGCCCGTGCCGGATTGTCCGCGTGGAGAGGTTTTTCCCCCGGAGTTTCTGTTTGCCTCTGAGTCAATTTCGGACCGTCCGCGCCTGCATCACGGACCGTCCGCGCTACCCTGGCAGACTGTCCGCGGCAGCCAGGCGGACTGTCCGACTTGGACTTCGCAGTAGTGCTCAAGTTCTTTCATTCTTGCTTCAGTGCTTCCGCTCTTTGCTCCTAGGCTTCTTGGTTGATATTCTAGGCTTGTGTGCGCCTTAGGGAAGAATTCGACCTTAGGGAAGAATTTTTATCGGCTCCCATTCACTCCCCTCCTCTCTGGTTGCCCGATTCGGTCCTTCAGCGCCCAGCGCCGCCATATGTGCCAGAAGTCCCTGGTAGTATTTAGAACTAGATCCACGGGCTTCGACGAAGAGGAAATGGCCCCAGAGCTTGCGCCGCCCCCGGAGAAGGTTTGGAGCACTCGACGGTGATGGAGGCGCAGCTGAAGAGTCTGGTGTGAGGACCATGTGTGGTTCGAGGACCGGTGGATGGTCGCTTCCTGGTGTGATGAGTGATTGACAATGTTGTGTGGACTGATTCTTGGCTAAGTATTGCAGGTGCAGGTTGCGGCTTGACTGGTGTTGGTGCAGGTGAAGAACAAGCGCGAAAGGTCGTCGCCGGTGAGGCCTCCAGGTGTGGAGAAGACAAGTAGGCTTGGTTCGAGGGACCCGGTGGCCAGCAGGGTCAAGTGCGGGCCGCTTGGTGGCATGAACAGCAGGATGAAGTCGGTGGACGGTTTCTTGGTTGAGCCTCAAAACCAAGGTCGAGCCGGGACTTCGTGGGAGCCGAGTCATGAGTGGTGATTGGCGGAGGCTACATCAAGTTCGCTGGGTTTGCGGTGGTTCACCAGAAAACCACCGGGTTACTCGGCTGAGCCACAAAACCGAGACCGAAGACCGGGCGTGGCTGTCAGGCCAAAACCGGTCTTACCGGTTTGGGAAACCGGTCTGACCGGTTTGGGGTCGCAGGGCGCCGGAAGCTTCGAAGCGGAGGACACGCGTCGGGATCGCAAGGCTTGCGTCGAGGCTAAGCGAAGTGCGGTCGCCGGGCATCCATCCGATGGTGTTACGAAGACAAATTCCCAAAGTGCCCTTGGTGGGCGTGTATCCTAGTTTAGGCTTTAGGGGTATTTTAGTCTTTCGGTTGCCTCCATATAACCCAAGTGGTGAGAGGATGGCAGCCATCTCTTGAAACCCTAGCTCATTTGCTTTCCTATTTTCTCATCCTATTTTCCTTAGGATTTTCTTAGGACTAGCTTGAGAGCTTCATGGTGAGATCTTGTGAGAGGGAAGGATGATCGGGCGGCAAGCTAGACCTTGTATGAACCTCTTTGGTATGTATAGATGATTCAGCGTGGTTCCTCAAGGCTTGATTGTGTTCTTCCCGTTTTCCCTTTTTGGTGATTTTCGGAGCTTTTTCTTGCATTTTCCGTGGGGAAGTTTTGGGGGCGTTTCTTTGAGGGATTCTTGTTGGATGTCACGTATGAGGACCGTGTGCCTCTTTGCTTGGTGATCTTGCTCCAACAAACCCTCCGAAACGGCTTCAATTTGGTGGTTTTCGGTGGTTTCCATGGGAAGGTGTTCTTGAGGGTTGACTTCTGATTCCTCTTGATTGAGTAGGTTTCGGAGACCGAGCTTCTTGCCAAAGGTAGCCCACGAGGTACCCCAGCTATCCCCAAAGTCTCACTTGAATCCGTGGAACGAACCGGGAGATCGATCGAGGTGAAGGCTAGGTTTTTCCCGCGGGCTGAGTTCTTCCCGACTGTCCAGGCAAAATCGGCCTGACCGGTTTCCCAAACCGGTCTGACCGGTTTAGCCCTAGTGGGCTGTCGTGAGGATTTTGAGCAGGAGAGTCTTGAGCTGGCTATGGCTTTTCTTGTTCAAAGGTGGAGAGGTTCTTGAGGTGTTTTGGGACAGTTTTGGCCTCGAAGGTCTTTTGGGGATTTCCTGGACAAAACCAGCCTGACCGGTTTCCCCTGCCTGTGAGAGGCTAAGTCCCAGAGAATCGGTCTGACCGGTTTCAGAAACCGGCCTGACCGGTTTTGGTTGCCAGCAGCAGTTTGAGTTGTTTTCCGCTGCGTGTTTTCGAGTGGTTGTTGGTTGGATCTTGCTCCTAGGTTCAGTAGCACTCTAGTGGCTACGTGGACTTGGCAAGAGAAGCTTGCGGAGGTGTCCGAGTGAAATTGGGTTCATAGGCCGAATTCTTGAGTAGAATTTTTATCGGCTCCCATTCACTCCCCCCTCTCTGGTTCGCCGTTCCGGTCCTTCATGGTGGAGCGCGGGCTGCTGAAGCCCAGGGAGCAGGTGGGCTGGAGGCCAGCCGCCGGCGAAGCCTTCCCTTCGAGGGGACCGGGGAGACCGTCACCTTCGTCGCGCACATCGAGCGCAGATTTGGAGTCCCGGCGGGCGACTTCTTCCGCGTGCTGCTCCACTTCTACCGCATCGACCTGGTACACGTCGTCCCCAACGCCGTCACCACCGTTTCCTCGTTCATCCATCTGTGCGAGGCCTACTTGGGGATACCGCCACACTTCGACCTGTGGCGGTACTTCTTCGAGGTGAAGAAGACGGGGAAGAATGGCGTCGTCGGGGCCGTTGGCTTCATGCTACGCCGTCACATGAAGACGGTGTACATCGACATGGAGCTGCCGGACAACACCTAGGGCTGGAGGTGTAACACCCGGTTTTATAGGATAAACCGAATGCACCCTTTATGCATGCCCAGGATCAAAATTCATGCATAAAGTAACATCATCAGTGTAATATCACAACATATATCATTACAAGCGTATAACTATTACAAAATGACCGGAGGGTCTAAAACAAAAGATTACACATTGTTATTCTATCGCAGCGGAGTAGGCACCATCTTCCACAGGAACGTCGACTGGGGGCACGCCAACCTAGAACTCCAGGTCTTCATGACGGTCTTCACGATGTAGCTCCTTCTTCTAGCTTCTGTTTATCTGAGCAGCAGTGAGGAGAGAACAGCAGGGGTTGAAGGGAAAACGGTGAGTACACCTGGAGGCGTGTACTCCGCAAGTGGAGGAAAAGTATGCATAACATGCTGGCTTAAAGCAAGGAAGGCTTTATTTGGTGGACTGCAAAGCTCAAGTTTTAGTTGGTCAAGTTTTAATTAAGCACCTAGAATTTATTGTGTATAAGGCTTCCCGTCCCCTTCGAGGCACAGGCACCAACCTGTCCTGATCCTAGGGTTAAATCATCATAGAACCAAAACCAGCTCCCAAACCACAGTTACCACCACTGTGATCCACCCAAACCACCAACTAACCATGTGAGGGTCCAGGCCGCTCTTAACCGTGAGCACGGCTGTTATAACAGTTTTTAACACTATGCAGAGGTTGTACATCTTTACCCACGAGTCGCGTAAACGTTCAAAAGAATGTTAAACCCAACCATGCTGTGCGGATCAGGCACTTTCACACTTCCTTAGGTGTGATAGCATAGGGATGCTACGAGGCCTTTACATAGGTTCACCAGCGCGCATTAACCGAGTTACGAAGTGTCAGCGACACCCGAGGTTCCTTGCCGGACTCTTGGGAACTACGCCCTCATCCAGCCCAGACAGCTTAACACAGACCGCTGGTTTACCCTACTTAGTTGGCCAAGACCATATCCCATTAGTTCTCGTGGTTGTACTGTATGTCCCGGGTGGTCACTCCACAGACCGGTCCTTATAAAGTTGACTCAGGCAAGGCCAACATCAAGAAATCACAAACCACCATTCAAACCACTTGCCTGAGTCACCTAGGGTGTTCATGTTGCTAACCATAACCCACATTAACAAGTTGCATAGTCATTAATCAAGTTTAAGATTAAACCAACCCATGTTGAGCAAACTAAGCATATATCTACCCATATAGGTAACCTCTAAGGGTAAGCAAGGAATGATAATGAAAATCTAGTAGACAGTCCTTAATAGGATTGCCATCAAAATTAGACATCTAATGCAAGAAAGCATAAATAAAGCAGTGATTATGGTGAGTAAAACATAAAGGTTTAAAATAGCAAGATGTCAAGGACACTTGCCCGTTTCCCGATGGACCACTGCTCAGAGGTGTTCCTTCACGCACAACAATCACTGAAACAACACATTGCTAGACTAAGAACAAAGCACCAGACAATAAAACCATTTAGAAAAGCGTACTACTAGCTAATGCGAGCTAGCTACGAACAAGAGAGCGCGTGAAAGGCTAAAGCGAAGCTACGGGTGAAAAGGGGCACAACTATCGGTAAAGATTGTATTATAAGAAAGAAGAGACTATATGCTTGATTTATTTTATTTAAAGAAATATGTTTAATGAGTATTTCGGAGAAATACCACATGTTGGATATTAATCAAATTTATACTTGAATTGAAAGCACGGTATAAACCTAGTCATATTTTATTTATAAAAGTTTATTAGAATTTATACCAATTTAACATTTATCTTTATAAAAGAAACTTTATGTGAGAGCAACTAACGAGTTAAAACATGTGTCGGGTTGAGCTAAACAAGTTATAAGAAAAACATATTTATGTTCGAATTAATCAAGTTAACTTTTATTAAGGAAAAGGCGAAGGTTGAACCTATATTTGATTTTATTCAAAAGAGGTTGAATTGGACATTAATCAAATTAATATTAACTTTAATTTCCAAAAACATGAAACAAGGTGAACGTCGCTGCTAACACGTGCACTACGATAAAACGAAGCTAACGCAACTTGAACGAGCTAAAACGGAGCTAGGATGTGAAAGTTATGGGGTTTCGAAGGTTGCAAGGGCTTATGTGTGATTTTCTAAAGATTACAGGGGCTAGAACACAAGATTTGGAAGACACGGGGAATTGCGCTCGCGAAAAGATGGAAATCGAGGGTTTAAAGCGCAAAACGGGCTCGGCTGGACTGATCTGCAAAAGGTGGGATTTTTTTGAGGGTGTATGTGCAAAAGGGCTAAGACACAAAGAAAGGTGGGTGATATCCTATTTTGTCAGGGGCTAAACTGCAAAAGAGATGGTTGACCGGGCGGCTCTGCTGACTGGGCGTGATGTGGCGCATTCTGATTGGCTGGGTGCGCTGACGTGGAGCTGACGAGGCGGTGACGAGGCCGTGGACCGGCTGTGGACCACGGCCCACTGGTCCACGGTGGACCGATCCAAGGGGTAAGCCCCAAATCTGATCTGGGCCATCCGTGGGGGATCCGACGGTGGATAGGTGGCTGCTGGTTTTGGTCGCCGCCGGTGAGGTCAAACAGAGGGGGGCGGCGGCAAACGGCGGCGGCTCGCCGGAGCTTCGCTGGAGTAGGCGGTCCGGGCACTACGGGGCACCATTTCGCATGGGGTTTGGACGGGGAGAAAGAGGAGGACGGCGCGGAGCTCACCGTGGGAAACTCGACGTCGATGGGGCAGCGGGGATGTCGTGCGGCGGCCAGAGGCGAACGGAGCCATGGGCGCTCGCGAAGGGCGGTGTCACGGCCTCGGTCCAGGGCTCCTGGGCGCCTGGGCGTCATCCTGGTGGTCCTGTGTGAGCAAAGGAGGGAGAGGGAGGAGTAAGGGGGAACCAGAGCGGGGAAGGGCAACGGCGGCGGTGCTCCTTACCACGGCGGCGGCGATGGCGATTCGTCGACACCAAGGGCACTAGAGAGGAGGGGTGTTCTGAGAGGTGCAAAGGGAGGGGAGAGAGCTAGGTGCTAGCCATTTGTAGGCCGCAGTGCAGAAGGTAGGACCGGGGATCGGGAGGAGCGGCGGGCATCACGACCGTGACTGGTGCGGGCCAAGCTTGCCTTCCATTTGAGGCACTGCCGCACCTGGACGCGAGCGCGGGAGAGGGAGAGCGAAGGGGGAAAAGCAGGTGGGGCCGGGGCGGAGATCACGGGCAGGGCGCGCGGGAACCGGATTTCCCGGCCGGCGGCGGGGTGCTCTGCCGTGTGGAGCTGAGGAGGAAGAAAGGGAGGTGAGGTGGAGGGGATGACGGGTGGGGACGGGGTGTCAGTGAGAGAGAGGAGGGATGGGGGGGTTCGTGGGCTGCTGTTGGGCCTCAAGGAGCTGTGGGCCGGCGCGAGAAGGAAAGGAAGGGGGAGAGGTGGACTAGTGCAAGAGGGGGAGGTGGTGGGCCGCTGGTGTTGGCGTGGCCCAAGGAAGGGAGAAGGGGAGGATGGGCTGCGGCCTGGGAGGAGAGGAGGGGTGCTGGGCTGGGTTGCGGTTTGGTGAAGGTGGTGTGGGTTGGGTTGGATTTGCACAAGGGTGTAGGCCCAAGGAAGTTTCCCATTTTCTGAAAAAGATTTAGAGATTTTAAAGATAGAGAGGGAAGGGAAGGTGTGGGTTAGGTTTGGAGATGAGATTAGGTGCACAAAAGAATTAGAGAGAGAGGGAGAGATATAAGGTCGGAGCTTTTGAAGAGGTTTAGAGAGTCAAAAAGATTTAGAGAGAGAAAGAGATTGGTCTTGTTTTTAGAGAAAAAGATTGTGAGAGATTTAGAGATAAAGGTTAGAGAGATACAAGGATTAAACTATACACGAACCTATTCGAGCTTTAAAACTCAAAATCATTTTTCACGCAAATAAACATTATGCATTTGCAGCATGAATGCAACAAACAAATATTATAACCTAGGATTCATTATTTAATTTAGAAAATATTATTTATTTTGAAAAGATTGCACACACTCTCTATTTAATTTTAGCAAATTTTAAAAAAATTTGAAATCCTAGCCAAATTGCAAACTAGGGTGTTACAGAAGGTGATGGTGGTTCTACATCGACAACCCCAAGCCGGCGCTGGCGACTAGGTCGGGACTCGCGCCGGTCCCGGTGCCAGAGTGGACCAACCAGCTAACGTCGCGGGAGATGGACGCCATCAAGCCGCTGCTGGAGGACCTCAAGACGCGGAAGGAAGAAGGGCTGACAGGCGGGGCGGTGGCCATCAGTTTCAGCTGGAGGCTGCTGCAACCGATCCAAGATCGGGTGCACCCGGCCTATGAGTACTGGGGCCAAACCGACCCGACCCGCGTACAGCAGCGCAAGGTCTCCAAGCAGGAGACAGTGGTGCGGGTGAGGGAGCTCTTCAACGGGGTGATCCGGAACCGGACGTGCCCCAAGGCGTTCTCCCTCAAGCGGCCCGCCAAAGTGGTAAGTCGCTGGTCGACCTTGATTCCTTTGTTGAGTTTGCATTCCCCTATTTTTAAGACAAAGGTTGCCTGTTGCAGGGTCGTGAGGGCTTGTTCTGGAGCCTGGCTCCCCTCGCAGATGAGGGCGAGCGCAGCTTCAAGGTCCGGGTGGCGGAGGACGTGCAGGCTCCGCCGCCAGAGTTAGTTGAGAACTACCTCTCCGATTCATCAGTGGGGGGTAGTGACGAGGAGGATCCGCCTGTGGCGAGCTACGGGCCGATGACCCGGCGGACGCGGTCTGTCGCTGGCAAGATCCCGGCGCACAAGGGCGTCAAGATCATCTCCGCCACCATTGAGGCGGAGAAGAAGAAGAGGAAGATGAAGGACACCACTGCATCGTCGGAGACGGCAACGACTAGCACCGAGGTCGTCTTCGAGGAGCAGGATGATGTGCAGTCACACGACGTCGCCACGGGATCGGGCGACGTAGCGGCGGCGGGAGGAGATGACACCGCGCTCGGTGTTGTAGGCAAGCAACAGCCGAAGCCGAGTGCGGAAGGCGTGAGCGACCACGGGTCGTAGAAGAAGCCAAGGCGGGCGCCGCCCAGGCCGATGTCGTTTAAGTTGAAGACCGGCGGCGGGTATATTATTGAACTTGATTTTATGCCATTCTTCATCTTTGCGGCTTGTTGAGTACGTCGGTACTGACGGATTTGTGCACCTTGTGTAGGAGGACTCCTGCTGCATCAGGTACCAGCAAGAATGCCTCAGGCCAAGAAGCCTTTGGGTGGAAGATTGAGAAGGTGCCGGTGGGGCAGTCGCCGGTGACCTCACGCGGGGATGTCACCAGCAAGGTCCCTGGGACCGTGGAGGCAACATCGTCGGCGGTGGCCAAGGTCGTTGCTGAGAGCGCTCAGCAGGAGGAAGGCCTACGCCAACAAGACCCGCCCGAGTCGAGCGTGCCGGAGACGAGGTTGGCGGAGACCGGAGGTGGAAGCCAGGAGGACGAGCGGCATCGGTGGTGCCTCTACACTGGCACTCCGTGGGGGGATGACGTCATTGCCGACGCCAAAGACCTTGCCGATTTCAAGACGGCGCAGGCGACCATCACGGAGGCGGCGAAGACAATCGGCAGGACACTCATGGTGAGTCAATATTACCTTTGGGGCTAAGTCTTCAGTTCACTTAGGCACCGTGACTTAACAATCCTTCGTAATGTGTGGGTGCAGACTCTTGCTGAGCGGGTGCAGGGCAGGGCAAACCTGCTTATGGAGGGCGCCAAGCTTCATGCGGAGCTGTCCACGACACGGGATGCCGTGCTTCAGGCCGAGATTGAGGTCGGGAAGGAGGTACAACGCCTCAAGGACGAGGCGACCTTGAAGGACAAGGCGATAGAGGCCTTGAAGCAAGAGCTGGAGGCTGCCAAGCTGAAGGCAAAGGAAGCAGAGGACGAGTTGAAGGTTGCCACCATAGGTATGTCTGGGGACCCTTATGCTTGATGCTTGAATTTTACGTCATGATGAACTGATCCTGACCTTGCTAATCGCAGAGGCCAAGAAGAAGGAAACCGCCTTGAGGAAGGACCTCAAGGAGTCGAAGGACCAGGTGAAGGTCCTTAAGGAGAAGAACAAGGAGGTCGTCGCCAGTGAGTATTACTATACCCGAAAGGCTGCATATGAATTTGGTGTCCGTAGGGATCTAGAGATCGACCTGGGCCGGGTAATGCAAACCCTTATTGATCATCAAGAGATGACTGCAGATCTTGAGAAGGAGCTGGACGACCTCAAGGAGGCTGCCGAGTACCTTGTGGACGTGTACGCCCCCAAGGTCGAGGGAGGTCCACAGGAGCTCGTCGCGTGGTTGGAGGACGCGGAAGGTCGCATAAAGACCTTGCTGATAGACAATGGCAAGCTCGCCGCTGCTACGGCACTGGCCACGGTGAAGCACCATGAGCCGTCGTTCGACCTTGAGAAGGTCAAGGAGGAGCTCGCCTTGTCGCAGCTGGTGGGCAGCGAAGATATCCAGGCCGCTGCAGATGAAATTATGAAGAAGATAGACCTGGAGATGTAACTTAGGACGTGGCAAACTGTTAGAAACAATGGGTTGTGGACCCTTTTTGATGTAATATAAACCTTGCATGAATCAAGAAGGCATGTTTTATTAAATTGTTGCGCTCCCTTATTTGACTTCATATACTCCTTATAAGAACGCAAAGGTAACGAAGTTGCGAGACCCCTTCTCCCCCCGCTAACCCAACTCAGTGGAGAAACGGCTTACCGACTACACAGCTCGGCGTGGAGGCTTATGTGCAGCCGGCACGCGGAGGGGGGTTAGGGACCCAAGATCAAGCAACCCCATGACCTAGGAATACTTATAAGGTGCACAAAAAGTTGAGGTAAGGGAACACTGGTAAAAAAGAAAAGGTAGAAACCCCAGGTCGAACGACCTTTAGGTTGGCGAAGCCAAGCCCCTGAGCATGAAGGGCGGAGCTTAAAGCCAAGCCCCTGAGCGTGAAGGGTCGAGCTTAAAGCCAAGCCCCCGAGCGTGTCGAAGGGGAGGGGTGAACAGAAAAACAAGCAGATCGAAAGAGGGAACTTTATATATATATATATTGAATTAAAAAGGATAGAGTACATAGCTTTATTGTGATACAAGGCTCCTAAGGATAGAAGCGACGTAAATGCTCGATGTTCCAGGGGTTAGGAATGCCCTGGCCATCGGCCCATTAGAGGTGATAGGTCACCAGTTCAATGACCTCCTTAACTATGAAGGGGCCTTCCCAAGGCGCAGAGAGCTTGTGCATGTCCTTGGTGTTCTGGATCCGCTGCAAGACTAGGTCGGCAATGTTGAAGGAACGTTCCCGCACGTTGCGGTTGTGGTAGCGATGTTGCTGCTGCTCGTGGCGGGTGTGGCGCATGAGCGCGGCCACACGGTGTTCCTCGACGCTGTCGAGGTCGAGCCTGCGTGTTTGCTCTACTTCTCCTTCGTCGAAGTTCTAGATGCGAGGAGCACCGAAGGCCACGTCCATGGGGAGGATGGCCTCTGACCCGTAGACCAGGAAGAAGGGTGAGTACCCTGTAGCCGAGCTGACCTGGGTCCTGAGACCCCAGAGGACGTGAGGAAGCTCTGAGAGCCACCTGGTCGCGTAAGGTGCTGAGCCGTCGAAGACACGGTCTTTGATGGCCTGTAGGACCATGCCGTTGGCCCGCTCGACCTGGCCATTGCACCGTGGGTGCGCCACCGAGGAGTAGTATACATCGATCAAGCTGTCTTGATAGAAGTCCCAGAACTCGGCTCCTGTGAAGGCCGTGCCAAGGTCGGTGACGATCCTGTTTGGCACCCCAAAGCGGTGGGTGATCTCCTTGATGAACTTGGCCGCCTCTTTGGATGTGACGCTGGATACGGGACGGTCCTCGATCCACTTGGTGAACTTATCCAACACCACGATAATGTGCTTGTAGCCGCCAGGGGCGGTCTTCAAAGGTCCCACAGAGTCGAGACCCCATACTGCGAAGGGCCACGACGGAGGGATGGTCCTCAGGGCCTGAACCGGGAGGTGCTGCCGCTTAGCGAAGAACTGACACCCCTTCCAGCGACGGACAAGTTCCTGGGCATCAGCCATGGCCGTGGGCCAGTAGAAGCCAGACCTGAAGACCTTGCCTACCAGGTTGGAAGAGGCGGCATGGTTGCCGCATTCGCCGCCATGGATCTCCTCCAAGAGCCTGAGGCCCTCAGATTGTAGGATGCACTTCATCAGTACTCCGATGGAGGCGGACCTCCTATAGAGCTCATTGCCGACGACGACGTAGTTAGTGCTACGCCTCATGATCTTTTCTCACTCCGCCTTATCCTCAGGTACTCGATGCTCGAGGAGGAAGGCGATGAAGTCAAGGCGCCAGTCATCTTCTGCGTCGATCATAAGGATCTCACGACCTGCGGGCGAGGTCACCTCGTCATCAGCTGACTCTGGGTCGGGGATGAGCTTGATGGATGGCTTGCGTAGGTCCTGGACAAACACACCGGCCGGAACCAGTGCACGCTTGGAGCCAAGCTTGGAGAGGACATCGGCCGCGACATTGTTGTTGCGGCAGACGTGGTGGAACTCGAGCCCTTCGAAGTGACGCTCGAGCTTGCGTACCTCAGCACAGTAGCCATCCATCGTGTCCTTCCTAGCTTCGGAGTCCTTGCTGACTTGGTCGATGACGACCTTGGAATCGCCGTAGGCCATGTGGCGCTTTATCCCGAGGGAGACAGCGATGCGTAGCCCGTGGATGAGGGCTTCGTACTCAGCGCTGTTGTTGGACGCCTTGTAGTGGATCTGCACGACGTACTTGAGGTAGTCGCCCTGAGGGGAGATGAATAGGACACCTGTGTCGGCTCCTTCGAGGTTCAGGGAACCGTCGAAGTACATTTTCTAGTGCTCAGGTCGCTCCAACGGTGGAGGCTGCTGAATCTCTGTCCACTCCGAGACGAAGTCTGCAATGACTTGGGACTTGATGGCCTGCCTGGGGCAGAACTCTAGGTCGAACTCGCCTAGCTCGATGGACCACTTGACAATGCACCCAGTGGTGTCGCGGCTCCGCAGGATCTCGCCAAGGGGGAAGGCCGAGACGACCTTGATCTTGTGGGATTGGAAGTAGTGCCGGAGCTTGCGGGAGGTCATGAGTAGCACGTAGAGCATCTTCTGGGGCTGGCTGTACCTGGTTTTGTTGTCAGACAGGACCTCGCTGACATAGTATATAGGTCGCTGGACAGGGTAAGGTTGCCCCTCTTTAGGTCGCTCAGCCACTAGGACGGCGCTGACCACCAGGGTGGTCGCCGAGATGTAGAGGAGTAAAGGCTCCTTAGGCGTCGGGGGCACCATCACCGGGGGTGTCATGAGGAAGGTCTTGAGTTGCTTAAGAGCTTGGTCCACCTCCCTCGGTCCAGACGAACTTGTCCGCCTTTTTTAGCAGCTTGAAGAAGGGCAGGCCTTTCTCTCCGAGCTTGCTAATGAATCGGCCTAAGGCCGCCATCATGCCGGTGAGCTTCATGACGTCCTTCTTTCCAGTAGGTCGCTTCATCCTGAGGATGGCATCCACCTTGGTGGGATTGGCCTCGACAGGGTAAGGTTGCCCCTCTTCAGGTCGCTCAGCCACTAGGACGGCGCTGACCACCAGGGTGGTCACCGAGATGTAGAGCAGTAAAGGCTCCTTAGGCGCCGGAGGCACCATCACCGGGGGTGTCGTGAGGAAGGTCTTGAGTTGCTCAAGAGCTTGGTCCGCCTCCTTGTTCCAGAAGAACTTGTCCGCCTTTTTTAGCAGCTTGAAGAAGGGCTCCGAGCTTGCTAATGAATCGGCCTAAGGCCGCCATCATGCCGGTGAGCTTCATGACGTCCTTCTTTCCAGTAGGTCGCTTCATCCTGATGACGGCATCCACCTTGGTGGGATTGGCCTCGATGCCTCGGTTGCTGACCATGAAGCCCAGGAGCTTGCTAGACCGAAGACGCACTTCTCTGGATTAAGTTTCCAGCGATAAGTGCAGAGGTTGGCGAAGGTTTCCGCGAGGTCAGCTATGAGCTTGTCCTCGTGGGTGGTCTTGACGACTACGTTGTCGACGTAGGCTTCTACATTCTTGTTGATCTGGCTGGCCAGACACTTCTGGATGGCCTTCTGGTAGGTCGCGCCAGCATTCTTGAGACCGAAGGTCATGGCCGTGTAGTAGTAGATGCCTTGGGGCATTATGAACGCCGTCTTGTCTTGGTCAGAGACCTTCAGGGCTATCTGGTGATACCCTGAGTAGCAGTCGAGAAAGCAGAGGAGGACGCTTCCGGCCGTGGAATTGACGACCTGGTCGATGCGCGGAAGAGGGAAGGGGTCTTTAGGGCAGTGCCTATTGAGATTGGTGTAGTCGATACACATTCTCCATTGACCGGTTTTCTTGGGTACAAGAACCGGGTTGGCGAGCCAAAGCGGGTTTTTACACTCTCGGATAAATCCGGCAACTAGGAGCTTTATTTGCTCTACCCTAATGACGTCCTTGCGATCTTTCGCAAAGCGGCGAAGCTTCTGCTTGACAGGCTTGGCCGTCTTGCTTACATCCAAGGAGTGCTCAGCCAGCTCCCTGGGGACACCCGGCATATCCGATGGACTCCATGCGAATATGTCCGCGTTATCCTGGAGGAAACTAGTGAGCGCGAGTTCCTATTTGGGGTCGAGCCCGCCGCCGATCCCCACCATCTTCTCTGGGTCGGCAAGGCCGAGGCAGACCTTCTTCGTCGAGGGAGCCGCGTCTAGAGCGGTGTCGGTGCGCTTCTGCTCCGGGACAGGTAGGTCGACTGGGTCGACGGTCTTGGCCTCGGAGACCAAGACTGCAGAGGCATCAGCGGCAGCGGAGGTTGTGGCGAGGTCGAGGGCCTTCGTGTTGCACCTGAAGGAAACGATGAGATCCCCCTTGACGGAGAGGACCCCATGTGGAGCCGGCATCTTCAACACCAAGTAGGTGTAGTGCGGGATGGCCATGAATCTGGCTAGCATCGGGCGACCTAGGATCGCGTGGTAGGTGGACTTGAAGTTGGCGACCTCGAAATTGAGGTATTCCGTGCGGAAGTTCGCCTCCGTACCAAAGGTGACAGGGAGGAAGACCAGACCCAGGGGGTAGGCCGCCTTCCTGGGGACGATGCTGTAGAAGGGCTCGTCGCACTCCGTCATCTTGTCGAAGTCCAAGCCCATCTTCTTGAGGGTCTCAACAAAGATGATGTTAAGCCCGCTGCCTCCGTCGATCAGAGTCTGGGAGAGTAGGGCCCCGTCCACCGTGGGCTCGACGACGAGCGGATAGGACCCAGGATCTGGTATGTGGACCCAGTGATCCTCCCGGGAGAACGTAATCGCCTGCTCAGACCAACGCAGAGGCACGATTGGCTGAGTGTGGACGAGGTGGACGTCGCGCTTGTCCTTCCTGTAGCGCCTCCTGCTGGCGCTAGACTTGATGCCAACGACGATCATATTGATCGCGCGGGTTGCGGCCTGGAAAGACCCATTGGGGTTGCCCGATGCCAGTGGAGGTGGCAGGTTTGTCTCGTCGCGAGGAGCGGCTGGAGGTGGGTTGCTACGTGGAGGGTCGCTGCGAGGTGGCTCGCGCTGATCGTCATATCGCTCCTCGCTGCGGTCGTCCCGCCGATCACGCCGGTCATCACGGTGGTAGTTGTTGTTGTAGGGGTGGTTGTCGCGGCGCTCGCCATCGTTCCTGGGTCGCTTAGGGTCTGCGGGGGCGCTGAAGGCCCTCTTGAACTGGGAGCACTCGCGGAGAGTGTGGGTTGCCCCCTCGTGGAACCCGCAGATGCTGTCGAGCACCAGGTCGAACTCCTCCTGGTTGAAGGTCGAACCTCGGCGCCCATCGACCGCTAGGACCTCGGAAGGTCGCTTGCGGAGTTTGTCTGCTGCAGTGCCGGATGTACCAGCGGCATCAGCGTCGAACTGGTTCTGGAGCGCATCCTCCATGTCCATTAGCTTGTTGACGACGATCATCAACTCCTTGACGTTGGTGGCGCCAGACTCATGAATCTTCTCGAAGACCTTGCGGTCTTTGATGCCTTTCTTGTAGCTATCGACGATCTAGTCGTCCCTGACGCCAATGCATTCGTTCCGGTTCTCGAAGAACCCAGTGTTGTAGTCACGGAGCCGCTCCTTAGGCTTCTGTATGACCAGCCCCAGGCTGAAAGCGTTTCCAGGGCGATCGTAGGTCGCCTGGAAGTTGGATGTGAACGCCTGAGATAGATCGGCCCAGGTCTTGATGCTGCCAGGCTCGAGGTTGTTAAGCCATAGCGAAGGAGCCTTGCCCATCACCAGTGGGAAATAGGCCGTCATGTGGTCGAAGCTACCACCGGCCGCCTTGACGGTGACGTAGTAGGTCGACAGCCAAATGTTAGGGTCGGAGCGCCCATCATACGGCTTGATGTTGGGCTTGAAGTTGTCAGGGTACTCCACCCTCTTGAAGCGGGCATCCAGCACCGGGAAGGCGTTGAGGGCAAGGTCGTCGCTGGAGCCTCTGGCCGGGGCGGCCTCTCTTGGTGCGGAGTGGACGCTGCGCTCCGGGATGACAACCTGGGAGTGTGGCTGCCGGTCCCGGTTGGTCTGGACGATGGCGGGGTCGCCATGCTCGGCGTCGTAGTTGGCACGCTGCCTGTTCTCAATCTCGTGTTGATCACGGAGCTCGTGCTCCATGATGCGGTGAACACCCCTGTGTGCGCCGTACTCGCAATCGTAATCCAGGCGGCGACAGAGCTCGCGCTCCTCGCGCTCTCGGTGACGTTAGTCGACGATGCCACGAGCATCACAAGCACGCCTATTGGCGTCGAGGTTGACGCGAAGGTCGTGGGCAGTCGTAGGCTGTTGCGTGGGTTGCTCAGGGTTGTGCTGAGCGACCTCCTCCTAGATGGGGGAGAGATGGCTGCGCGTAGGTCGATGAGATCAACTGCGCGAGTGGCAGGTCGATGAAGACGCAACGGACTTGGAGGCCGCGCTCTTCTCTTCCACCAGGGCGTTGGCGACCCGGAGGTACGTGAGGGCCTGCTCAGCTTCAGGCGTCTGGACTTGCTGGAGTCGGGTAATGGCCGCACCCAGGTTGGCCTGGGGGCTATTGAAGGTCGGGATCCTGGCTTCCTTGAACTCCAGACGCAGGTCTCGAGCGCAGGGCAAGACGCGCCGCTGCTCTTCCGCACGTCGCTCAGCGCGGCGGGCGTTGGCTTGGATCCGGGCCGCCTCCTCGGAGTTGGACGCACCCGCGCGGGGTGGATCATTCTCCGAGATCACCATCACCTGACGGAAGATGATCTTCGAGTCGTTGGGGGAGATGCGAACCCGGACCTTCTGGAACTCCCAGCAGTCCGAGGATTGGGTAGGTCGCTTAGCTCGGCGAGGGAGCTCGTTGTCGATCTTCTTCCGCAGGCGGCACCCGCGGAGGGTATGCTTCGCACCCTTGTGATAGGTGCAGGGCACGTCGAGAGGGTCGTGCCTTGCGCGAGGTGCCGACCTTGGGTCGCTAGAAGGTCGCCGCCCAGATTGGATCTGGGGAGGCGTGGAGAGTTGGCTCAGGCGAAGGCCGGGCGAAGACTTCACGCCGAAGGGGAACGCGTTGTGGCGTAGAGCGGTCTGCGCCGAGCGCTGGGCTCATTCGCAGATCTCCAGGGTTTCCCTCATCGAGCCGATGACGCTTTCCATCCCCTGGACAAGGTCACAGGGTCTGGGTGGGTGGGTCTCCGATGCAAGATCGGGAACAGAGACGGCGGCGGACGCTGTGACGACCTGCTCAGAGGTCGCCGGAGGAGTGGACGCTGCCGGAGCAGGAGAGGTCGCCGTGAAGGATCCAAAGCAGATCTCCACGGGGTCGGCGAGGAAGGCCGCCATGCTCGCCGGGAAGACGACGCATTGGGCCACCATGCTGCACAACGAATTCCCGATCGCCCCTACC
This sequence comes from Cenchrus fungigraminus, assembly GCA_036936925.1. Taxonomy (NCBI): domain Eukaryota; kingdom Viridiplantae; phylum Streptophyta; class Magnoliopsida; order Poales; family Poaceae; genus Cenchrus; species Cenchrus fungigraminus. The sequence continues at coordinate 5,423,569 of CM072775.1, read as the reverse complement.
TGGCACGCCAACTGTCAGGGGGTGAGACCTAGACAGATCCGCTAGGGGGTTACCCTAGAGGTTTGCAGGTTAATGGAGGATCGGGACCTAAGAGCGTAGGTGGTTATGCACAAGGTGCACACGGAACTAGGCGAGTATGGCGGTGAGGAACAAGAAGACAAGGGTTTATACTGGTTCAGGCCTCCGGAGAGTAAAACCCTACGTCCAGTTGTGGTGGATTATGCGAGGATGAAGATGAGTTGTCCCTATGCATGGAGCCCTAGGCCGCCTTATATAGGGGGATGGGCTAGGGTTTGCATGTGCAGGTCGGTTGACCCGTGTCGGGGTCGGTTACCACTGCGGGAAGCTTTTCTCCCGGATTACAAGGAGTATCCCTTGATACTCGGAGCTACAGGCGGCGGTGCGCTAGGTCTCTGTGTCTTGACTTGCACGCCAAGGCTTCGCGGGTCTTCCGGGATCCTGATCAGGTCGCCCGCGGTCTTCGGAGATGCACATAAGGTCGCTGGGCCCACTTGTAAGGTCGGTGGGTCTTCTGGAAGGTTGGGTCCACTTGTCAGCGGCCCCTGGGACCCTGGCCGGTGGGGACCCATGGGTACCCATGTCTCTCAGCAGTAATCATGTCTGCTTCCTTGACAGTATGAGTACCCCTCGGTCGTGGTTGGAGTCTTTCATCACTCCACCCTTGGTTGGAAACCATCTTCTCAATTAGTAATTTAGCATCATCAACAGTGAGTGAGAAGAATGCTCCTTGAGCAGCAGCATCAATATGGCCTCGGGCTGTCGGAGTCAACCCATTATAAAAGCTTTGAAGAATGAGCCAATCCTCCATCCCATGGTGAAGACAGGCCAGGACATACTCCTGAAGCCTTTCCCAAGCCTCTGGAATAGATTCACTTGCTGCTTGCTGAAAACCAGAAATTCTTCCACGAAGAGCATTGGTTTTACCCAATGGGAAGAACTTCTTGAGGAATGCCTCTGAACACTTACTCCTAGTGTTAATAGCATCACGATTCGCATAGAACCATTGCTTGGCTTTCCCCAGGATAGAGAATGGAAACAGTCGTAGACGAACAACATCCATATTTGCACCCCTGATGATGAAAGTGCTGCATAGCTCTAGGAATTGCTGCAAATGGGCATTGGCATCCTCATTTGGCTTGCCACAGAATGGGCTAGCCTGTACCATCGTGATTAGACCCGTCTTGATCTCAAAATTTTCAGTCCCCATTACCACCTCAGGGCCTTGCAGCACCTGGTCAGCGGAAGGAGCTGAGTACTCATGAAGTGTCTTCTGGGCCATAGTGTTTGACATGGATGGTACAAACGAAGTTGGATCGCCTTCCAGACGAGTACGACGAGGTGAGTCGAAATGAATTCGAGCTCTCCTCACAAGTGACTCGGGATCTTTAGTAAAATTCTCCGGTAAGTCGAAACCAGTCATACACTACCTGTCTTCATCTTCCAAAGATAAAAGAAGATAATCAAGGTTAGCCTGCATTGAGAGTTGTCCTAACCTACTCAGAGTTTATAAACAGATGCAAAGCATAGTCATGATAATCCTGTGCCTTCCCCGGCAACAGCGCCAGAAATGCTTGTTGGCATTTCTTAGCGCCGTCATCTTAAGAATAGATCTGGGATCCATCCTTAGTGACAACACCAAGAAACGCCTTGTAGGCACCTCTCAATGTCACAACTAACGACGTCGGGTTAGCGTGAACATCAAGACTTGACAAAGGTTAATCTAAACGATAATGAACGAATCCGCAAGCGCACAGATAAACCATTGTAGCATTTCCCCAAGGAAGGAGAATATTCCAAGGGTATCGTATCCGTGGAAGGCAATGGGGGATATCTTAGACTTATGCTTTTGCTCTGAATGTAAACTAAGAGATAGATATAGGAAACAACACACTCAAAGGCAGGGGTAAGATAAGAGATATAAAGGTAGTGTGACACACACACTCAAATCTACCTCTACTCTAGCACACTACGGCTTAGGGGGAACATACGAGTTAGCTCTATGTTCTAATGTACTAAACATACAAAGCTAGAAGATACAAGAGATAGGTATGAGTATTGCATGAGAGGGATAAGGTTCAGCACCCAGGTACAAACGGGGAGCTAGCCCGCGACGACCAGCACTCTGCGAAACTAGACTTTAGACTCCTACAGCTGGTACCCCAGCGCGGAGGGTTGCTCAAGGATCCAACAGGGCTGTCACTACCTGCGGACCTACCTCTATTGTTACGGGGGGTATGCTCATAACTAACATAGCCAGAGAACCCAGGCACCATGCCTACGTTGCTGCTAGACTCCACCCGGCCCGGGCTATTGTGACCCAGGGTGAGAGCCACCAGAAGACTGGTCAACTTAGACCGAGTATCGTAGCTTGAACACAAACCTCATGCAACACTCTCATGCCATCTAACAAGATCAACTAAGGCTAGACATACAAACAGATACGAACTCTCTTATGTCTAGTCAACAAGATCAAAGGGTCATGTTCGTGAAGAACACGAGCCTCTAACTTATGAACAAACACATAAGGAATGAGTTTGTCACCCTTCAAGTGGATCAAAAGGTAGTGTTCATGAAGAACACGAGCCTCTAAATGATGAACAGAGGATGAACTCAAGAACATATCAAGCACATGATCTACCATGACTTTATATGAAATAGCTGAATAACTGAAGTAGATCAAAGTCATACAATGAAATAAAGATAAAAGAGAACTCATACCTAGACTCCAAAGAAGACTTGGAACCTGAATAAGAGCTACTCTAGCCTACCCCCTAGCCTCGGAAACTAAAAGTGAGAGGAGAATGAGAGAGTGGTGTGTGGGAAATGGGAGCCCCTCCCCTTCTATTTATAGGCAAGGACCAGGCTTGCTCGGAGGCTCAAACTGCTCCAAAACACCCCGGCATGCAGCAAGTGACCAATGAGCGAGTGCCATGTGTAGGGACGAGATGGGGCCGCACTAGGTCGGTTCGGCCGATCCTAGGATGAGCCGGCCCCCTAGGCCCCCCACTCGGGGTGGTTTTCCTCTGGGTGGCTGCCCTATGGGACCTCTGATCCATCCCCGGTGCATGGCTTGATTTGGTATCCGAGGTGGGCCCTTTGATCCATGTGAAGTCCATGTGGCGTCCTCTGATTCGTCGGTGAGTGCCTCCCTCGGATCGATGACGTGGAATGCCATGTTTCCCTTGGTGGCAGCCACCTCCTCAGCTGAGTTGGCATGGTTTCTTCATAGAAGGTGGGTTTCCATCTCTTTTTAGGGGTAAATCACTGACATACAAATAGTCTCCAAGGACAAGTGGAACTACATTATTCAAACCAAAATGCAAGTAAATAATGCAATTGCCTCCATTTATGTGAGAATATTGAGGGCTGAAAGTGGTACTTTTTAGCCGTCAACAGCGAGAATATGTAGGAACTTGGAGAGCGTCCAATAGCGGCATGTTGATGCTTAACCTGCGCACCACTTCCACAAACTTTTCAAAATGATTATCAATTTTACCTCAAAAGTACCGTGTCATCACTTGGCATTTCAAATTCCGGCTCTTCGGTAGCAATCTCCGGAATAGTAGTCACCTTCTTAGTGTGATTGTCGGGGTTTGTTACCGCCGGCAAGTAAATTTATAAGAACGCATGTGTGGATCCGCACGGTTGCACAAGAGACACTCGAGGTTATACTGGTTCTGTGACAGAACCGCCCAAAATAAATCCGGATTATCACTTAAGCCGGTCCACTTGGCTCATAAGCGATAACCAAGAGCTATTTTGTCACCTCTGCTGGGTCATGCCCGGTAAATCACTTACACAGGATCGAGATATGCGCTAAGCCCATACGAAGGCGGGACCAGAGTACAAGATTACATTACATACGAGTCCAAGTACTTAATATTACAAACCAGGTTTTTCAATACATAAAAGTAAACATGGTTCAGAGTTTAAACAGCGGAAATTAAACTAAACGCATGATACACACAGGAGGCCATCCATGCATATCACTCCTCATCATCGTTCTCCCATTCAATCTCCCATCCCTCTGGAATAACACCAGGCCAGATAGGATTACCTGAAAACAACAAATTAAGCAAGGCTGAGTATTCTAATACTCAGCAAGACTGACCCGTCAAAATAAAAGACACAACTAGACATGCAAGGCTTTTTGGCTGGTGGGTTTTTTTTGCCAAAAGCAACTAAGAGTAGATTCTTACTTTCAAATTTTAGCTCAAGTTCTAGTATGTTAACCATTCTAGGTAAGCACCTAGCTAAACAAGCATGGTTGTGCAAACAAAATTAATCAATCAACAATATTAATCCAAAATGTTTCATAAATAAACATGGGGTAGCCAGTGGTCAAGCCGACTCAGATAACGGCGAGTGACCGACGATCGATCGATTTATATCCTTGCAAGGTAAACCCAAGATACACGGAAGAAGGTAGACCCTAAAAGAATCCAAAGAAAAACAAATGCGGGGTCTACCCCGACCAGGCGGTTCCCGTCACTCCCCAGATTAGGGACAGGCGCCACAGTCCTAAGTACAAGGTTACTGGAACGCCCTCACACGGCACGTCCAGACTCACACTTGCACTACCGGAATCAAACCGGGAGACACATCTGAAGATTAGTAGCGATAAAGTCCCCGCACTGGTTCATTAGGTACTAGGCTTACCGGTCCCATTCCCGACAAGCACTTGGTACGTTCAATAGCTTAGACCAACACCATGCTACTCGGTCGAGACCGAACCCATTGCTCTTACCACATGAGCGAGTCATTTTAACCAACTTATGATTCCAACATAAGCATCCTATATCTCGCGAGCAATGAGTCATTACTCGACTTGTACCGTATCCTTAGAGCATGGCACTAGCGTTCCTAACATACTAGAAAAAGAGCATAGGAGTCCTAAGGATCATGCATCTAGGTTTCAAACAACTCCTGAAACTTAAATGCACAAAGTAAAACATAAATACTGGAAAAATAAAAAAAAGGTATGAGCTTTTAATCCAAAAAGGTTATATGTGACTCCGGTGCTTGCCTTCCCCGGACTCAACACAAGCCTTGGGCTCTTCTGGACTTTGGTCTAGGTCTTGCTGCCCACTAACTTGGTTCAGCTCCCCACTAGTAGATCCCTCCTCCTCCTGGGTGAGCGTGTACGTCCCGTCGGGTAAGTCTACACGTTATGCATATGCATTAGTTATGGTGTGAAGGTGAGAGATTTTACAAACGAACCCAACTATTGTTGGCCACATTCATCAAAACAAACAAGAGAACTCACAAAAGTATGGTGGTGTGGTGAGGGTGAACTAACCACTGTTTTGATGGTGATTGTGTGCACATCTAAGCAAATTAAATTGTTAAACCTCATTAAAAATTAAAGGGGTGGATGATGATGGACTAACTATGCCTTTGATGGTGATTGTGTGCATATTTAAGAAAGTTAAACTACTAAACTTAACCATCAGCATGGGGGTGTGTTTAAAACTATTTTAAACAACAACTAAACTTAAACACCTCTAAAGCAAAATAAAAGATAACACAAATTTATTTATTCCATTATAACTAGCCATTCATCCTTAATTCATAATAATTAAAATAAGACTAAAATAAGCTTAAATATACATTTTCAGCTCAAGATCATTTATACATTATTTTAAATGAAAAAGACAAACTTCAGCCTAGATAAACTTCATTAATTCATACAAAAAGATTCTCTAGTCCTTTTGATCCCAAAGTTTTCCTACAGTTCCAATATGCCAAAACTAAGTTCCAACCTAACACATTCAAGTGGATTCATCATATTTTTCAAGTTATGAATTTGACATCCTTCACAAACATAAATACCAAACCCTATTCAAACAAGCTCCTAAAATCACCATTATTTTTCTAGAGATGCTTAACATCATGATAAAAGCCTAGGGTGCATTGGTCCTTAGGGAGTTTATATTTTGAGGGGACTATAAAAAGCATCAAGCTTAAACTAACATAGATCTTACAAAAATCATAACTAGAGTTCTACACAACAAAAACGTGTGAAACTTGGTCACAGATCTGAACATGGAGCACACAACAACATATCGAAATTTCATTTCATTTGCATGAGTACATTTTGAATTAAAACAAAAAGATCTCAAACTGAATTTGAATTTACATTTAAAAACTAATTAGAAAACACTATACAACATTTGTAAAAGCTGTAGATCTGCTCAAAAGGATTCCAGAACAGTTGGCGTTACATTTTTCTGATTTTTCTACAATTTTTCACGAATTTTCTAAGTTACAGCCGAACCCTAAACCAATTTTTACAGCTAGACCCTCAGCAGAAAATTTGGAAATTACGAATACGCCCTTCCCTTACATAAAACACCCTGGAAAGAACGGGGGAGAAGCAATGTAGTCCCCGCCGGCGGGAGGAGCTCGCCGGCGGCGGTCTGGTCGCCGGAGTTCGTCGGGAGTGGGCTCTAAGGTCAATACGTACCTCCCGGGGGCGATTCCAGGTGTTGGCCGGGCCTGAGATGGCCTCGCCGGGCGCCGGCGGTGAGGGGCACGGCGTGAGCCCGCTGCGGCCTTCCGTGCTCGGCGCAGGCACGTCTCGGCGGTCGAGCGACGACGTGGTGGTGCTGAGGCGGGCACAAGGGTCGCGTGGAGGAGGATGGGAAGCTAAACTGCTGGCCGGAGGAGGGAGAGTGGCGGCGGTGTCGCTCTGCAGACCGGCGGCGGCTCGCTCTGGCTCGGGCGGAGCACGGCGCCGCGAGGAGGAAAGGTGGCGAGAGGGGCGAGGTGTGGCTGACTTGGGCACGGCCACAGGGCCTTTAGTGCGCGGCTCGGCCAGGTGGCCGCCCTGCATGCGCGGGGTTGCGCCCGCGACGTCGCTCGCGTTGGCGCGTGGCCGCACAGGTCCGCGGCCAGGCCTGAAGGACCGATTAGGCGAACCAGAGAGGGGGGGAGTGAATGGGAGCCGATAAAAATTCTTCTCGAAGGAGATGGGAACTCCAACAAGACGAACACGGCTTCCGAAACACTTCTTCGACTCAACTACCCAAGTTGGTCAAGACCACGCAGCCACTGGAGTGCTACTGGTCCTAGGAACCAACACACAACCTTCCGAGCCAAAACTCACAAACACACACAGCGGAAACTTGCACGGCTTGCCGCCTATGCTACACCGGTCAGACCGATGGCATGCGCCGGTCAGACCGGTGACACCGGTCAGACCGGTGGACAGTGCCGGTCAGGCTGGTGGCTACAGCAGCCGCACAGCAAACGTTCCAGGAAGCCTCAGTGACTCCTCTAGGCCCAGGAACAAAAACCACCTCCAAACCACAACCTGGAAGGAAGAAGAACCCCTCACAAAACCTAGCAAAACAACTCCAAACACGCCAAGAACTGACCAGCAGGACCACGGGACAAAACCACACGGACAAGGCTGTTCCCCGAGACAAATCCCACCAGGGGCTAGCACCAGTCAGACCGGTCGAGCCTGGGCAGCTCGGGACGAACAGCACCCGCGGGTCAACTCCCCCAAATCCAACTCCCGATCTCCCGATTCGCTCCACGGATTCACACAAGACTTTGGGGATAGTAGGAACACCTCATGGGCACTCCATAGCCAAGATTTGGTCCACCAAAACTCGTTGAATCAAGAGGAATCGAAGGACACCACGAACCCTAGAACCACGAAAACCCCAAAATCGAGCCCCTTTACTCACGGATTTGGGAGGGGAGTCAAAGGGAAAAGAACCACGAGGGGTTCATGCATACATCCCCCACCAAATCCCAAAGAGAAAGGTCTCAAAACCGCCACAAGAAATTCGCCAAGAAAAGCCTCCAAAAATCGCCAAAAAGGAGAAACGGGAAAGACACATCCAAGCCTTGAGGAACCACGCCGAATCATCTATACATAGCAAAGAGGTTCATACAAGGTCTAGCTTGCCGCCCGATCATCCTTCCCTCTCACAAGATCTCACCATGAAGCTCTCAAGCTAGTCCTATGAAAATCCTAAGGAAAATAGGAAGGAAAATAGGAAAACCAAATGAGCTAGGGTTCCAAGAGATGGCTGCCATCCTCTCACCCCTTGGGTTATATGGAGGCAACTGAAAGACTAAAATACCCTTACTAGCTAACTAGGGATACATGCCCCTCAAGGGCGAAATCGGAAATCTTTGTCTTCGCACCATCGGACGGATGCCCAGCGACCGCAAACTTGCTTAGCCTCGACGCAAGCCTTGAGATCCCGACGCGTGTCCTCCGCTTCGAAGATTCCGGACTGTATCGTCGCACACCGGTCAGACCGGTGCTCCTCACCGGTCAGACCGGTACCCACCGGTCAGACCGGTCGGACCCACCAGTCAGACCGGTCTGGAGCTGCTGCACCTCCGTCTTCGGTTCTTCGGTCTTGGCTTTGTGGATCAACCAAGGAACCCAGTGGTTTTCTGGTGAACCACTGGAAACCCCGCGAACTCGGTGCAGCCTCCGCCAATCACCACTCATGACTCGGCTCCCACGTAGTCCCGGCTCGACCTTGGTTTTGAGACTCTACCAAGAAACTGTCCATGACTTCATCTTGCTGTTCTTGCCACCATGCGTCCCGCACTTGACCCCGCTGGCCACCGGGTCCCTCGAACCAAGCCTACTTGTCTTCTCCACACCTGAAGGCCTCACCGGCAATGACCTTTCGCGCTTGTTCTTCACCTGCACCAACACCAGTCAAGCCGCAACCTGCTCCTGCAATACTTAGCCAAGAATTAGTCCACACCACATTGTCAATCACTCATCACACCAGGAAGCGACCATCCACCGGTCCTCGAACAACACCTGGCTCTCAATCTCCCCCTTGATGAGTGCATTGACAACACACACATTTTGGTAACCAAAGAGAAAAGGAAAAGAAAAGAAACGACTAAAAGAAACTCCAACAAGCGATCGAAAGCCAAAGAAAGGCAAAGAGCAAGATCACTTGAAGAAGACAAGTCTCGGACCCCTTAGGCAAGGGCAACGGCTCGACACATCCGAGACAAAACATGCTCAAGCAAAGAGCATAAACCATCAAACCAAACTCGAAAACCACAAAGAGCTCCCCCTGCACACATGCAAGCTCCCCCTGAACCAATGCAACTCCCCCTGGACGAATGCATGCAAACCTCTTGACGAAAACAGAGCAGCTGCATTAGCTCAGCTCTGACCGGTCAGACCGGTCGACACCACCGGTCAGACCGGTGCTCAACATGTGAACAGGACCAGCACACCTGACCGGTCAGACCGGTGACTTCAACCGGTCAGACCGGTGCATAACAGAGCCCAGAAATGGCTCGAAACCACCTGAAAACCTTCTAGATGCATTCAGTAGGCCAAAACATGCTCAAACTTCTCCCCCTTGTTGACAATGCATGAATCAAGCCAAAAAAGCAAAAAATGCAACCTAGAGCTTCTCAAATAGACAAAATTCAACATAGGATGCTACACATGTCCAAATGAGCTAGTTAGATACTCTATAGCTTCGTAATGACATCAACTTCATGATCACCAAGTTTCACAACCATTGGACGAAGCTAAGGTAGAATTGAGCAATTTTTACGAAAAATTCCCTCTCATGAGCAAAGTCCTAAACATGATCAAAACATATCAAAATGGCAAAGCCACACAAACTTCATTCTAGGACAACCATTCTAAGCATAAGACCATCATAAACACCCACAAGCACCTCATGTCATGTCAAAGCCACCGAGCCATGTGCCTACTTCTATATATGAGACTTCTCATTGGTAGGCATCATGCAACGGTTTAGCACCCAAAGCAAATTAAAATTAGCACATATGACATGGGAGCACATTTTCCAAGCAATTTACATTTCATTTTCAGATTTGAAATTGGTACATGAAATGTCTTTGCGACAAAAAGGAACTTATGCCCCTCCACAAGATCAAGCATGGGGGCTAAACATTCATGATGGCAAATGAGCCTTTGGCCCCATATGATCAAAATAAGCTATCCAACCACAAATTAAACATAGCCAAGCCACAAAAACATGTCAAGATCATATAAAGGCATTTACTCACAAGAGAGCATACATATGAGATTTTTCAAAAACATAGCCATCAACCATGGATATAAACCAAGATTATCAAGAGCTAAGCCAAACTAACCATAGCTTACCAAGCTAGCTCACAAAGACATATATATCATTCCATGGTGAACAATGTATATAGGAGAAGCTTTTCCTAAACAATGCATATGATACAAAATGCATGCAACCTAAGATACAAAGATGCCTATACATCATGTTACATATGCCATGCCAAATGCAAGAAATGCACAAAGGAAAGCTATACATATGCTACAAAGGAGCTCCCACACACCAACTCAAGAAATCAAACACACACCAAGCTCCCCCCGCAAACGAGTGAAAGTTGCTTGATCTAGGGGTTTGGTGAAAATATCGGCTAGTTGGTCATGTGTAGGTACATGGATCAAGTCTATCTTCCCTTTCTCTACATTGTCTCTCAGAAAATGATACCTCACTTCTATGTGCTTGGTTTTGGAATGGAGCACTGGGTTCTTTGCAACGCTTATGGCACTGGTGCTGTCACATTGAAGTGGGACATGGGTATACTCCTCACCAAAGTCACTGATGGTGTATGTGATCCAAAGGAGCTGAGAGCAACAACTAGCTGCGGCCACATACTCTGCCTCGGTAGTGGATTGAGCTCGACTGTTTGCGGGAAGACCAAGACACCAAAGAAGAACCCAAGAACTAGCAAGTCCCAGAAGTGGAGTTCCTATCCAACCGACACCCGGCAAAATCCGCGTCTGAAAAACCATGAAGCGCCAAAGAAGAAGACGCGGAGTACCAAAGGCCAAAGTCGGGTGTATGTCGCAAATACCTAAAAACGCGCTTGAAAACGAGCGCACAGACATACCGAGAACTGGATTTCCGGCCTCGTCGCCGTCAAATAAAGGTGTGACCCGATCATGCTCCGGTACTCCTTCTGGTCCACGTGTTCACCTTCCTCGTCCGCATCAAGAGCTGTAGTCGTACTCATAGGCGTCGCCATGGCCTTGGAGTCCTCCATCTTGAACTTCCTCACAATGTCCTTGGTGTACTTAGCTTGGTGCACAAATGTTCCTTCCTTTGATTGCTTGATTTGTAGCCCGAGGAAGAACTGCAACTCGCCCATCATGCTCATCTCAAATTCCCTGCTCATGTCTTCTGCAAACCTTGCAACAAGAGAGTTAGACGAGCCACCAAAGACAATATCATCCACGTACACCTGCACAATCAGGATATCTCTGCCCTGCCTGAGGAGAAACAAGGTCTGATCGACCTTCCCCATCTCAAAGCCTCGCTCAAACAGGAACCCCCTCAACCTACCATACCAAGCTCTAGGCGCCTGCTTCAACCCATACAGCGCCTTCCTCAACTTGTACACCCGGTGGGGGTACTTCTCACTCTCAAACCCCGGTGGTTGCCTCACATACACCTCTTCCTCCAACACACCGTTCAGGAAAGCACTCTTCACATCCATCTGGTACAACTTGAACCCTTTAGCCACGGAAAAGGCTAGAAGGATCCTGATCGCCTCCAAACGAGATACAGGAGCGAAAGTCTCCTCGTAGTCGATCCCCTCTTTCTGACTGTACCCCTGAGCAACAAGTCTTGACTTGTTCCTCACCGCTTCTCCTTTCTCTCCCTCTTTATTTTTCCACACCCATTTTGTCCCAATCGGCTTACACCCTGGGGGAGGGTCAACCAACACCCAAATTTGGTTCCTCTCAAAATTCTCCAACTCCTCATGCATCGAATTAACCCAATTATGATCAGATAGTGCGTGTCCAATGTCTTTGGGCTCAAAGGTGGCAACAAAAGCAGCATGAGCGAAATGAGAATTGTTCCGAACCCTCGACCGTGTAGTGCGTTCATTCATGTCGCCGATGATTCTCGAAGCTGGGTGATCCACTTGCACTCGCAGGGGAGGTTCTCGCCTCAATGCTACCTCCCCCTCAACAGCAACTTCGCCTTGATCTGGGTTTGTCGTTGTAGGTGTGGGAGAGGGCCTGTTCTCGATCGTCGTCGAAGTAGTAGGTACATGTTCAGCCACGGGCACCACATCGCCATCTTCATCATCTCCATGTTCATGCTCCTCCTCCTGAAAGATCTCCTCGCCAAGTTCGTCGTCACCTGCACACTCAAAAACAAGCTGACTACGTGGCTGTGTCTCGTCGAAGGTTACCTCGCAAGTCTCCACGATTTGGTTAGTTTCAAGATTGAGCACATGAAATGCTCTAGAATGAGATGCATAACCAAAGAAAATGCCATCGACAGACCTAGCCTCGAACTTGTCCAACTTCTTCCCTTTCTTCAGAATGAAGCATTTACAACCAAAGACATGGAAGTGACTCACCTTGGGTGTGCGACCGTGCATCAACTCGTAACAGGTTTTCTTCTTGTGAACCCTGAGGTAGATCTTGTTCGACATATAGCACGCGGTATTGACCGCCTCAGCCCAGAACCTTCTCGGAGTCCTATGCTCGTCGAGCATCGTCCGAGCCATCTCGCACAAGGTCCTGTTTTTCCTTTCCACCACGCCATTCTGGGGAGGCGTATACGGACTCGAAAACTGGTGTTCAAGACCCAAGTCATGGCAAAAGGTTTCAAAGCGAGAGTTTTTGAATTCCGAGTCATTGTCACTGCGGATCGCTCGTATGGCCTCTCCGTGCCTCTTGTTTCTTAACCTCAAGACAAGATCTCGAACAAAACCAAACGTCTCCCCTTTCTCCTCAAGAAAGAACACCCACGCATACCGAGAGTAGTCATCCACCACAACAAGGACATACCACTTCCCACCCGCAGATCGCACACGAGCTGGGCCAACAAGGTCCATATGGAGCAGCTCGCTTGGACGCTTAGTCATCACATCAGTGAGAGGCGGGTGAGAAGAGGCTACCATCTTGGCATGCCTACACGGCGCACAAACCAACTCTTTCTCAAACCTCAACCGTGGCAATCCTCGGACCAAATTGAGTTTACTCAAGCGAGACAAAAGGTCAAAGCTCAAGTGACCCAACTTCCTATGCCACTTCCACAACTCACTCGAAGAACCAGCCAAAAAGCAACGCTCGACACCAGAAGACTGAGAGAAATCAGCTCGGAACACTTGACCCTCGGGAACGACCATGCAAACAAGGTCCCCTCGAGAATCTAAAATCCGAGAACCACCAGGCCGAAACAACACCTCAAAGCCCTCATCCAAAAGCTGGTACACCAAAAGCAAATTGAACCCGAGCGATTGAACAAGAGCAACACGCCTGAGAGTGACCTTGTTACTTACCTTAATCTCACCTTCTGAAAGAACAAGCCCTCGCCCATTGTCCCCAAAGGTGATGTATGTGCTGAACACCACCGGGACGAGACTTGAGAACCACCCCTTGTCTCCGGTCATATGCCTCGAGCAACCGGAGTCAATCAACCAAACGTTCCTCAAGTCTCCCACCTGAAATTCAAAAGAGAGCACGTGAGTGAACAAACGACTCAGCACTGGGGTTAGTACCAAAAGAGTAAAACCAGGGCCAAGCCATTTGCTCCAATGTGGGTTAGCACAAACCAAATAATCACGCCTATCAAAGCTACCACCACGAACACCACCACGGTAACCACTACGAGGGAACCAACCCTCTCTAGCTGGAGGAGAACGAAAGCCACGAAAGGAAAACCGTGGACCGTTCCTCCTCTCCATCTCAAAGCTACGACTCCTCCCACCCTCGTATTGAGCACGAGGTGGAGAACGCCTAGCAAACTGACCACCTGCAAACTTTCCAGACCAACCACCAGAACCACGACCACCAGAACCAAACCGAGCATCCTCACGAGCACGAAACCCGACTCGCTGTCTGCCCAGACCTGCACCGGTCTGACCGGTGTAGCTCGGCCAGCAGCACCACCTGCTGCCTTCCGGTCTCCCCAAGCCGGAACCGTCCTCACAATAGCCTTGGCCCTGGGCATCTGCATACGAGGCTCAGGTACACCATTAGAGGGGTGGTACCTGTCCATGTTAGCCCACTCTCTAGCCATTCTCTCCTCACGCTTCCTCTTGAAGCAAAACTCATCCTTGTGACCATCTCACCCACAATACCCACAATGAAACTTCATGGGCTGTGGCTTAGGCTTAAGCTTGGGTTGGGGCTGCTCACTAGGTTTCTCACCCTTCTCTCCTTCCTCACCTCCCTTTGGGCTCACAAACTTCACCGATTTCTGGAAATCATTTGTTTGGTGAGGGAATATGGGTGGATCTGGAGTAGTGTCAAGTTTGTTTCTGAGATGCTTAGGTTTGGGCTCAAACTTGTTCTTGTGTCTGTTTGGTGGTGGGATAGGGATCTCTCCAACTCTCTCAACTCCCTCACCACTGTTCTCTCCAAGCTTGTCAGCCCCAAGTGCCTGACCATCATAGCGTTTGAAAGCCGCTATCATGATACCAAGCTGAGGCTCCTGACCCGACAACCAGCTCATACATTTCCTCAGCTCATCATTCTCATCCTGCAAGCGATCAACATAATGCGCAAGCTCCAAATTCTTAACCGCATGCAATTCACAAGTAGAGCAAGAAGTGGGAATAGGCTCTTTCAACTTAGCCTCAAGCGAAACAGTGTAAGCATGCATCTCATCAATCTTTCCATGAAAAACAGGGCAAGAAGTGCAAGCACCTAGCAAAACAGGTCTAGACTTAAGCTCAGCCACTTCAACCCTAAGCATATCTAGTTCATCACAAGTAGAAGCATGCTTATCCTTAAGAGCAGTAAGATCAGCTAGGTACATAGAGCAATCACAGCAATCAATCTCATCAGAAACCACAGGAGAAGCCTTAAGCGAATCAATCTCAAGCTTAGCATCTAGGTTCTGGGTTTCTTGCTCAGCCACACGGTTCCTAGCATCTTCTAGTGGGGCCCTAAGCTCTTTCCTCATCTTCTTGGCCTCTCTAAGCATGTGATCGCGATTATCAAGCAAGTCAACAAACTCATCATTCTCCTTGCGCAAAGAGGAGAGCTCATCACATACCTCGTCCTCGGAGTCAGAGTCCGAGTCGCTCTGGTGACTCTTCTTGCTGCTGGAGCTACGAGCCATGCCGCAGAAGCCATCTCCCGCGAAGCAGCTCAACCCGCTCAAGTTCTTGAACGCCTTCTTGTTCTTGCGCCGATCACCTTCATCTTCGTTGCTACTCGAGCTCGAGGAAAAGTAGGCGGAGCTAGAGTCGACGTCGCTCGCTCCGACCATCGCTCGGGCCTTCCTGCCGCGGCCGTCCTTCTTCCTCGACCGTCGCTCGTTGTGCTTGTTCTTGTGCTTGTGATCGCGCCTTGATCGGTACTTGCCGTCCCTGCTGGACCGGTGCCTGTAGCCATCCTTGTAGCCGTCCTTGTTCTCCATCTTCTCCGGGCAGTCGGCGACGAAGTGTCCTGGCTTGCCGCACTGAAAGCACGTCCGTACTGTCCTCCTCATGTTCACCCGGTTCTCGTGCAGCCTCTCGAACCGCCTGGTCAGCAACGCCAGCTCGTCCTCTCCAAGCACGTCGAACTTCTCATCTGGCAAAGACATCAAAGAAGACAGAGAGTACATCCTGGAAGATGCGTTAGCGTTTGACTTAGCTCCTTTGCCACCAACGAGAGCGAGACTATGAGAATCAGTCGGGCTCTCGATCTTGGCTGTCATTCCACGGTCCAACTCAGCAGACTTGAGCTTCGAGAACAGCTCGTTCACGGTCAAGATGTCATACTTCTCGGACTCAACGATAGCCTCAAACTTCCCATCCCATACGGTACGATCCAACGAGTGCAAGAGCTTCACGGCTCTATCATGATCATCGTATGGGAACACGGCCACATTGGCTCTCATGTTGTTCACCACGACTGTAAAACGCTGGAAAAGGGCATCGACGGACTCGCTGGGGAGATGAGTGAAGTTCTCGTACTCTCTCCGGTAAGTCGCGTGCATCCGAGCCTGAACCTGAGCATTCCCAGCATGAGCATCCTTCAACTGCTCCCAAATCCTACAAGCTAAGTCCTCTGTCTGAACCCGATCGAATTCGGGCTGGCACAGAGCACGAAACAAGTAGTCGACAGCCTTGTTGTTGGCTTCGAACATATCCCTCGATCCTGGAGCAAGGAAGTTCATCGGATGAACATAAGCTGTGTTCACCGTAACGTCCCAAAGGATCTGACCCTTTCCGCGGAGGAACGCAGTCATCCGCCTCTGCCACATCTGGTAGTTCTTCCCATCGAAGTGCAGAGGACCCGAACCTCGTTCCTGGTACGCCATCTTTGGATCTTAGACTGGTAAGAGTCAATGAAGACCCGAACCGGCTCTGATACCAATTGAAGGACCGATTAGGCGAACCAGAGAGGGGGGGAGTGAATGGGAGCCGATAAAAATTCTTCTCGAAGGAGATGGGAACTCCAACAAGACGAACACGGCTTCCGAAACACTTCTCCAACTCAACTACGCAAGTTGGTCAAGACCACGCAGCCACTGGAGTGCTACTAGTCCTAGGAACCAACACACAACCTTCCGAGCCAAAACTCACCAACACACACAGCGGAAACTTGCACGGCTTGCTGCCTGTGCTACACCGGTCAGACCGATGGCCTGCGCCAGTCAGACCGGTGGACAGCGCCGGTCAGGCCGGTGGCTACAGCAGCCGCACAGCAAATGTTCCAGGAAGCCTCAGTGACTCCTCTAGGCCCTGGAACAAAAACCACCTCCAAAACACAACCTGGAAGGAAGAAGAACCCCTCACAAAACCTAGCAAAACAACTCCAAACACGCCAAGAACTGACCAGCAGGACCACGGGACAAAACCACACGGACAAGGCTATTCCTCGAGACAAATCCCACCAGGGGCTAGCACCGGTCAGACCGGTCAAGAGCACCGGTCAGAACGGTAGAGCCTGGGCAGCTCGGGATGAACAGCACCCGTGGGTCAACTCCCCCAAATCCAACTCCCGATCTCCCGATTCGCTCCACGGATTCACACAAGACTTTGGGGATAGTAGGAACACCTCATGGGCACTCCATACCCAGGATTTGGTCCACCAAAACTCGTTGAATCAAGAGGAATCGAAGGATTTTTGCCAAGAACACCACGAACCCTAGAACCACGAAAACCCCAAAATCGAGCCCCTTTACTCACGGATTTGGGAGGGGAATCAAAAGGAAAAGAACCACGAGGGGTTCATGCATACATCCCCCACCAAATCCCAAAGAGAAAGGTCTCAAAACCGCCACAAGAAATTCACCAAGAAAAGCCTCCAAAAATCACCAAAAAGGAGAAACAGGAAAGACACATCCAAGCCTTGAGGAACCACGCCGAATCATCTATACATAGCAAAGAGGTTCATACAAGGTCTAGCTTGCCGCCCGATCATCCTTCCCTCTCACAAGATCACACCATGAAGCTCTCAAGCTAGTCCTATGAAAATCCTAAGGAAAATAGGAAGGAAAATAGGAAAACCAAATGAGCTAGGGTTCCAAGAGATGGCTGCCATCCTCTCACCCCTTGGGTTATATGGAGGCAACCGAAAGACTAAAATACCCTTACTAGCTAACTAGGGATACATGCCCCTCAAGGGCGAAATCGGAAATCTTTGTCTTCACAGCATCGGACGGATGCCCAGCGACCGCAAACTTGCTTAGCCTCGACACAAGCCTTGCGATCCCGACGCGTGTCCTCCGCTTCGAAGATTTGGGACTGCGTCGTCGCACACCGGTCAAACCGGTGCTCCTCACCGGTCAGACCGGTACCCACCGGTCAGACCGGTCGGACCCACCGGTCAGACCGGTCTGGAGCTGCTGCACTTTCGTCTTCGGTTCTTCGGTCTTGGCTTTGTGGATCAACCAAGGAACCCAGTTGTTTTCTGGTGAACCACTGGAAACCCCGCGAACTCGGGGTAGCCTCCGCCAATCACCACTCATGACTCGGCTCCCACGTAGTCCCGGCTCGACCTTGGTTTTGAGGCTCTACCAAGAAACCGTCCATGACTTCATCTTGCTGTTCTTGCCACCATGCGGCCCGCACTTGACCCCGCTGGCCACCGGGTCCCTCGAACCAAGCCTACTTGTCTTCTTCACACCTGGAGGCCTCACCGGCAACGACCTTTCGCGCTTGTTCTTCACCTGCACCAACACCAGTCAAGCCGCAACCTGCACCTGCTATACTCGGCCAAGAGTCAGTCCACACCACGTTGTCAATCACTCATCACACCAGGAAGCGACCATCCACCGGTCCTCGAACCACACCTGGCTCTCAAGGCCGCGACGTGCCTCCTGAGCCCGGCGTACAGCCTCGAGTGAGGGCGGAGCACCCACGGCCCACACACGGCCCTTAGCAACTACTACAAGACGTCGTACGCTGGGGTATCGCGGGATCGACATGTGGCCGGCGCAGTCTGGAACGCGCGCGCGCCTGGGCGCGGCGACGACGTCTCTAGTTCTATTCCGTTTAAGCCACTTCGAAATTGCATAACTCCCGAAAATGTCAACATACTTGAAAATCTCCAAAAATAAAAGTTGTAGAGGAGCTATAGACCTACAACTTTCACAAAGGGTGTCATATGTTTTGGTGAATAGATTTGTGGGAAAAACGTGATGAAAATGCAGAAATTCTCGGCCCCGTAACACTGTTCACAGTGCGTTCAACTTGAATTTAAGCGAACTTCCGCTCAAAATTTGAATGTCCGCCAATTATGAAAAATGTGTTCCCGGAAGTAAGGAAAAACGTTTATATTGGTCGATTTTGAACTTCTATAGTGAAATTTGGAGAACGCGCAAGAAAACCGAATCAGCCTCTTGGATCCTTAGGGGTTTGACCAAGTATTTGGACTTTGACCAAGGGCTTTTGTGCAAATGTGTGCATAATCATGTCAAACATGATTAGGAGCTAATTAAGCTTGATTAACACAACTGATTGAGGTTTTTTATCTTTAATAAACCCCTGGGGTGTTACAGTCTACTCCCCTTAAAAGAAATCTCATCCCGAGATTTGACAACAAGATTAGAGGAAAACCTCCAGGAGAGATAACAGGCTTGATGAGGAAATCAATTACGCTCGTGCGGGAGCGGGCGATGAATGTACACATGAAAAGCTAAAACCATCAAGAACTGGAGCGCAAAGCAGTCGTACAGTTCTACTAGAGTCCAGCGGACGGAATCAAACATCTCCAGAAAACGAGCCATGGTTGGCGACATCGGGTTGAATCCTTATTGTGGCCTTCTTCTAAACTTCTTCTTTGGGTCACTGAGGAATGAGGAAAAGCTTGCTCTGCGAGGAATGGCGTACGTGCTGGCGGGCTAAGAGCGGCCGGAGGGAGGGAAGAGGGGCGGGGATGTCAAGCTCAAAAGGAGACAAGGCTCAGTGGTGGTGGACTCCCTTTTTATGGACGGTCGCCGTGGCGCGGTAGTGGCCGGCATCGAGATGCCATGGCGACGTGATTGCGGCCATGGTGGCGTGTGCGGAAGCGGTGATTAGTTGCTGCAGTAAAAAGGTGGCAGAGTTGTGCTGCGCAAAGCAGTCATGGCGCAAAAAGGGGTCAAACGGCTCGAGAGAAAGGACCGTGACTTTGAGGAAAACGAGAAGAGATTGGTTATCCACCATCTAGGAATGAGATTTATCGAGGAGAATTTAGCAAAGGATTTTTGCCTGTCTAATGTTTGATTAAATCCTGATTCCTTTGGTTTGGAAGAAATGTGTAAAAGGATCATGGATCGCTGATTGACCGAAAACTCCTCATATCTTGACTTATGGAGATCCTTGAATGCTTATGAAAAACTTTGCTCATCCTCTTTCAATCTAACCCTGCGGACTGGATTAGGTATTAGTCAAACTCTAAGATTTTTGGAAAGAAGGAAACCAAGTCGAGTGGTTCCACAGAGGTTTCTATGAAGAAAGGAAAGGCTAGTAAACAAACATTTTGTTAAGTTTGTTTTCTGAGATTTTTGAAATTAATTTAGGATGCAACAAAGACCTAAATTTAGGGAGTGTCGCCTGTTGGCCCCACGATCTGAAAATTTGAGCTTTCATTAAACACATATTCTTAAACTTGTTCATACAAAGGTAAACAAGTAGAACATGTATGACGAAAACTCAATCTGCAGTAATTTCAGAAGCGGAACAGCTGCACTACCCTGAAGCATAAAATTCACAACTCTCAGCTCAGGGGTCACATAATGCTCATCTTTGGTCAGAATGTGCATAAATTTATATGTTCCAACATTGGTATTCAACTCAGAGGCAAACACTGAGGTTAATATGCCCGAAAAATTCAGAGACCGATGCTATGTCTTGACTATTGGACAGCAGGCATAGGGTTACTAAAATTTCTATAACTCTCAGCACAAAATTGCAACGATGCTGAATTTTTACGATCATACAAAACATGGAGTTCCAGACAACTTTGGTATTGATTTCATAACCCAGAAATAAAAGGAAACTAGATTAATATTTTCATTATGATTTTTGCTGCGAAAAGCTCACAGCTATCAAATGATTACGTCTAGTACCAAGTCTTTGGGCCATGCTCCCATCACCATATGGTAACAATGCAGCACATGCCATGTGAAAGCATACTCAACCTAGGCGATATATAGAGTTGTCATGAACAGTGAGAAGAGCCTCACGTTCGACCCATGTCCAGAATGTTACTCATGCAAGGGAATTGCCTTGGCCGCAGTGCGAGCTACAAAGGCAGAATGTTTCCCACAAAAGCGTAGAAAACCCAGCCTTGTGAAGGCAATTAGGGTGAGTTCATCCCTCAGCATCTATGTTCAAAACTGAGGTTGGGTCATCTGGAGAGAGAGATATATGTGAGAACCAAGATGGATTTAGGTGCACAAGCGGTAGATTTTGGCAGTGATAGAGAAAGAAGTGTACCTTGAAAACCAAAAACCAAGAGGTCTTCAAAATTCACCAGAAGCTCAATGAGGTTATGAGGCACAAGTTTGGTATTCTGAGTTTGCGATAAAACCGATTGGAAGATAGGTGATTAAACCAAAATTCAGTTTGCTATTGCCCAGAAAAATCAGCAAACAGGCATTCACCATTCTTAACATACTGAAATTATGCTTACTCAAAAATTCTGAATTTTTGTCAGCAACTCGATAACGTTATAACTCACATTTTTGGAATTCAAAGGTCGAATTAATTCAGATTGGAAAAGGGTGTAAAAGATCCATTTTCCGAGTGCTGTTGCCCAGAAATTTCAGCAGGGCAGAGCTTCACTAAAAAGATTATAACTCAAAAACTGAGTACCCAATTATCATGAAATTTTTACAGCATAAACTAAGCTAGATAATGAACATTTTGGTTATAGATTTTCTAGTCATAATCATTTAGGAACTATATGTAAAAATTCGAGTTTTCAGACTAACTCATGAATTTGACAGCATTTCAGCATGACCTTGCCTAGCAAATTTGATCCTAACTTCAGTTTTAAGCATCCTAAAATCATGAGAAATTCATAGAGCAATCTTAACTAGGTGATGAACAATTTCCCTAAAGAGCACCTAGCCAGAAATTTTCTAGATAATCCTTAGAAGAATTTGGACAGCATCTAGTTATAATCTTTGCTTAACACCTCATCAAAGCATCAAACTAGCATGATTGGTCCTTAAGAAACACAAATTAAATAGAGACCAAGCAACACATGATTTAAGTTCAGTTTTGGTTTGATAGCTTTTACATGATGCAAAAAGCGTCCTAACTTCCTCACAAAGCTTTTAAGCTTAAAAACGAAGTTAGTGCCGGTGGCAAGGCATACATATACGTCTCTCCTTATAATAGCTAGTCGAAAGCTATTCGTTTCTTACATTACTGTACCTAACAACCGTAGTTAGTGTACCTGCAGAAAATCACAGATAATGATGACCTTTTGTGCCAGCACTCACAAAAGCGTCCACATTCATTACCATTCACTTATAGAAACGGCATCCATGCGTAAAGCCGCTGCATGGACAGCGTCCAACCTCGGACACCTCCGTTTGAATGGAGTTATCCTTTCTGCCTATTGTGGGATCGCACATGTATGGCAAAACATGGCTAGACACAGACGCGTGGTGGGTTCCCATTGGAATAGGTCCCATCCATCCCTCACGGACTTTCCCGTGGCACTATCACGTATGGCAAAACGTGACGAGACGCAGACGCCATCCCTCACGAACTTTGCCGTGGCACCATCACGTATGGCAAAACATGACGAGACGCAGACGCAACGTGGGTTCCCATTGGAATAGGTCCCATCCATCCCTCACGGACTTTCCCGTGGTACGAGCACGTATGGCAAAACGTGCTGCTCTAGTAAGGTTGTGCATGAAAGTAAGTTTTGACAGGAATAAAATGTGCTGGAAGTCAGTTTAGATACACCATAGAGTACTAGCCACCTGAAAGAACCCAAAAATTTCCTCTAGGGCCTCTCGGACTAGATTAATCCTTAACGTCCTACTCACTTAACAAGATTATTAATCTTGGCAAAATTTTATTCCAAACACAGGTTTGTTAAGGTATTTTAATTACTCGGGTGCATAAACTCGCTCTGGTACCAGCTGTGATAGAACCGCCCAAAATAAATCCGGATTATCACTTAAGCCGGTCCACTTGGCTCATAAGCGATAACTAAGAGCTATTTTGTCGCCTCTGCCGGGTCATGCCTGGTAAATCACTTACACAGGATCGAGATATGCGCTAAGCCCACACGAAGGCGGGACCAGAGTACAAGATTACATTACATACGAGTCCAAGTACTTAATATTACAAACCAGGTTTTTTAGTACATAAAAGTAAACATGGTTCAGAGTTTAAACAGCGGAAATTAAACTAAACGCATGATACACACAGGAGGCCATCCATGCATATCACTCCTCATCATCATTCTCCCATTCAATCTCCCATCCCTCTGGAATAACACCAGGCCAGATAGGATTACCTGAAAACAACAAATTAAGTAAGGCTGAGTATTCTAATACTCAGCAAGACTGACCCGTCAAAATAAAAGACACAACTAGACATGCAAGGCTTTTTGGCTGGTGGGTTTGTTTTGCCAAAAGCAACTAAGAGTAGATCCTTACTTTCAAATTTTAGCTCAAGTTCTAGTATGTTAACCATTCTAGGTAAGCACCTAGCTAAACAAGCATGGTTGTGCAAACAAGATTAATCAATCAACAATATTAATCCAAAATGTTTCATAAATAAACATGGGGTAGCCAGTGGTCAAGCCGACTCAGATAACGGCGAGTGACCGACAATCGATCGATTTATATCCTTGCAAGGTAAACCCAAGATACACGGAAGAAGGTAGACCCCAAAAGAATCCAAAGAAAAACAAATGCGGGGTCTACCCCGACCAGGCGGTTCCCGTCACTCCCCAGATTAGGGACAGGCACCACAGTCCTAAGTACAAGGTTACTGGAACGCCCTCACACGGCACGTCCAGACTCACCCTTGCACTACCGGAATCAAACCGGGAGACACATCTCAAGATTAGTAGCGATAAAGTCCCCGCACTCGACTTGTACCGTATCCATAGAGCACGGCACTAGCGTTCCTAACATACTAGAAAAAGAGCATAGGAGTCCTAAGGATCATGCATCTAGGTTTCAAACAACTCCTGAAACTTAAATGCACAAAGTAAAACATAAATACTGGAAAAGTAAAAAAAAAGGTATGAGCTTTTAATCCAAAAAGGTTATATGTGACTCCGGTGCTTGCCTTCCCCGGACTCAACACAAGCCTTGGGCTCTTCTGGACTTTGGTCTAGGTCTTGCTGCCCATTAACTTGGTTCAACTCCCCACTAGCAGATCCCTCCTCCTCCTGGGTGAGCGTGTACGTCCCGTCGGGTAAGTCTACACGTTATGCATATGCATTAGTTATGGTGTGAAGGTGAGAGATTTTACAAACGAACCCAACTATTGTTGGCCACATTCATCAAAACAAACATGAGAACTCACAAAAGTATGGTGGTGTGGTGAGGGTGAACTAACCACTATTTTGATGGTGATTGTGTGCACATCTAAGCAAATTAAATTGTTAAACCTCATTAAAAATTAAAGGGGTGGATGATGATGGACTAACTATGCCTTTGATGGTGATTGTGTGCATATTTAAAAAGTTAAACTACTAAACTTCACCATCAGCATGGGGGTCTGTTTAAAACTATTTTAAACAGCAACTAAACTTAAACACCTCTAAAGCAAAATAAGAGATAACATAAATTTATTTATTCCATTATAACTAGTCATTCATCCTTAATTCATAATAATTAAAATAAGACTCCAACTGGCATGAAAATTTTACCACTGTAGAATATGACTAAAATAAGCTTAAATATACATTTTCAGCTCAAGATCATTTATACATTATTTTAAATGAAAAGACAAACTTTAGCCTAGATAAACTTCATTAATTCATACAAAAAGATTCTCTAGTCCTTTTGATCCCAAATTTTTCCTACAGTTCCAATATGCCAAAACTAAGTTCCAACCTAACACATTCAAGTGGATTCATCATATTTTTCAAGTTATGAATTTGACATCCTTCACAAACATAAATACCAAACCCTATTCAAACAAGCTCCTAAAATCACCATTAATTTTATAGAGATGCTTAACATCATGATAAAAGCCTAGGGTGCATTGGTGCTTAGGGAATTTATATTTTGAGGGGACTATAAAAAGAATCAATCTTAAACTAACATAGATCTTACAAAAATCATAACTAGAGTTCTACACAACAAACATGTGTGAAAATTGGTCACAGATCTGAACATGGAGCACAACAACATGTCGAAATTTCATTTCATTTGCATGAGTACATTTTGAATTACAATAAAAAGATCTCAAACTGAATTTGAATTTACATTTAGAAACTAATCAGAAAAACACTATACAACTTTTGTAAAAGTTGTAGATCTGCTCACAAGACTTCCAAAACAGTTGGATTTACATTTTTCTGATTTTTCTACAATTTTCATGAATTTTCTAAGTTACAGCCGAACCCTAAACCAATTTTTACAGCTAGACCCTCGGCAGAAAATTTGGAAATTACGAATACGCCCTTCCCTTACATAAAACACCCTGGAAAGAACGGGGGAGACGCAATGTAGTCCCCGCCGGCGGGAGGAGCTCACCGGCGGCGGTCTGGTCGCCGGAGTTTGCCGGGAGTGGGTTCTAAGGTCAATACGTTGAGAGCCAGGTGTGGTTCGAGGACCGGTGGATGGTCGCTTCCTGCTATGATGAGTGATTGACAAAGTGGTGTGGACTGATTCTTGGCTAAGTATTGCAGGTGCAGGTTGCGGCTTGACTGGTGCAGGTACAGGTGCAGGTGAAGAACAAGCGCGAAAGGTCATTGCCGGTGAGGCCTCCAGGTGTGGAGAAGACAAGTAGGCTTGGTTCGAGGGACCCGGTGGACAGCGGAGTCAAGTGCGGGCCGCATGGTGGCAAGAACGGCAAGATGAAGTCATGGACGGTTTCTTGGTTGAGCCTCAAAACCAAGGTCGAGCCGGGACTACGTGGGAGCCGAGTCATGAGTGGTGATTGGCAGAGGCTACACCGAGTTCGCGGGGTTTCCAGTGGTTCACCAGAAAACCACTGGGTTCCTTGGTTGATCCACAAAGCCAAGACCGAAGAACCGAAGATGGAGGTGCAGCAGCTCCAGACCGGTCTGACCGGTGGGTCTGACCGGTCTGACCGGTGGGTACCGGTCTGACCGGTGAGGAGCACCGGTCTGACCGGTGTGCGACGACGCAGTCCGAAATCTTCGAAGTGGAGGACACGCGTCGGGATCGCAAGGCTTGCGTCGAGGCTAAGCAAGTTTGCGGTCGCTGGGCATCCGTCCGATGGTGCGAAGACAAAGATTTCCGATTTCGCCCTTGAGGGGCATGTATCCCTAGTTAGCTAGTAAGGGTATTTTAGTCTTTCGGTTGCCTCCATATAACCCAAGGGGTGAGAGGATGGCAGCCATCTCTTGGAACCCTAGCTCATTTGGTTTTCCTATTTTCCTTCCTATTTTCCTTAGGATTTTTCGTAGGACTAGCTTGAGAGCTTC
This sequence comes from Cenchrus fungigraminus, assembly GCA_036936925.1. NCBI lineage: Eukaryota > Viridiplantae > Streptophyta > Magnoliopsida > Poales > Poaceae > Cenchrus > Cenchrus fungigraminus. Next base: position 5,397,489 of record CM072775.1, on the reverse strand, counting down.
ATGGTGAGATCTTGTGAGAGGGAAGGATGATCGGGCGGCAAGCTAGACGTTGTATGAACCTCTTTGGTATGTATAGATGATTCGGCGTGGTTCCTCAAAGCTTGGATGTGTCTTTCCTGTTTCTCCTTTTTGGTGATTTTCGGAGCCTTTTCTTGGCGTTTTTCTTGGAGCGATTTCGAGGCCTTTCTCTTTGGGATTTGGTGGGGGATGTATGCATGAATCCTTCGTGGTTCTTTTCCCTTTGATTCCCCTCCCAAATCAGTGAGTAAAGGGGCTCGATTTTGGGGTTTTCGCGGCTCTAGGGTTAGAGGCGTTCTTGGTGGGATTTCTTCGATTGATCTTGATTTAGCAAGTTTTGGTGGACCAAATCTTGGCTATGGAGTGCCCATGAGGTGTTCTTACTATCCCCAAAGTCTTGCGCAAATCCGTGGAGCGATTCGGGAGATCGGGAGTTGGATTTGGGGGAGTTGACCCGCGGGTGCTGTTCATCCCCGAGCGGCCCAGCCTGACCGGTCTGACCGGTGCTACTCACTGGTCTGACCGGTGTAGAGGCTCTGTGGGTTTTGCCTCGGGTGAACGTCTGGGTGAGTTCGTTGTTGTCCCGTGGTGCTGCTATTTCGAGTTTGGATCTGTTTGGAGCTCGGTAGGCCTGTTTGGTAGATTTGGGGTTTCCTGGCTTGAACCGGTCTGACCGGTGTAGGGGCCTTCTGTGGAAGTTCCCAGGTTGTACCAGCAGGGACCGGTCTGACCGGTGGTGCTCACCGGCCTGACCGGTGTAGGTCAGTAGCACTCGAGTTGCTAGTTCCGCTGCGTTCTCGAGTTCGTGAAGGTGGTTGTTGGTTCCTAGGACCAGTAGCACTCCAGTGGCTGCGTGGTCTTGGCCAACTTGGGTAGTTGAGTCGGAGACGTGATTTGGAAGCCGTGTTCATCTTGTTGGAGTTCTCATCTCCTTCGAGAAGAATTTTTATCGGCTCCCATTCACTCCCCCCCCCCCTCTCTGGTTCGCCTAATCGGTCCTTCAATTGGTATCATAGCAGGTTCGGGTCTTTATTGACTCTTACCAGTCTAAGATCCAAAGATGGCGTACCAGGAACGGGGTTCGGGTCCTCCGCACTTCGATAGTAAGAACTACCAGATGTGGCAGAGGCGGATGGCAGCGTTCCTCCGCGGAAAGGGTCAGATCCTTTGGGACGTCACGGTGAACACAGCTTATGTTCATCCGATGAACTTCCTTGCTCCAGGATCGAGGGATATGTTCGAAGCCAACAACAAGGCTGTCGACTACTTGTTTCGTGTTCTGTGTCAGCCTGAATTCGATCGGGTTCAGACAGAGGACTTAGCTTGTAGGATTTGGGAGCAGTTGAAGGATGCTCTTGCTGGGAATGCTCAGGTTCAGGCTCAGATGTACGCGACTTACCGGAGAGAGTACGAGAACTTCACTCATCTCCCCGGCGAGTCTGTCGATGCCCTTTTCCAGCGGTTTACGGTCGTTGTGAACAACATGAGAGCCAATGTGGACGTGCTCCCATACGATGATCATGATAGAGCCGTGAAGCTCTTGCACTCGTTGGATCGTACCGTATGGGACGGGAAGTTTGAGGCTATTGTTGATTCCGAGAAGTATGACACCTTGACGGTAAACGAGCTGTTCTTGAAGCTCAAGTCGGCTGAGTTGGACCGTGGTATGACAGCCAAGATCGAGAGCCCGACTGATTCTCATAGTCTCGCTCTCGTTGGTGGCAAAGGAGCTAAGTCTAACGCTAACGCATCCTCCAGGATGTACTCTCTGTCTTCTTTGATGTCTTTGCCAGATGAGGAGTTCGACGTGCTTGGAGAGGACGAGCTGGCGTTGCTGACCAGGCGGTTCGAGAGGCTGCACGAGAACCGGGTGAACACGAGGAGGACAGCACGGACGTGCTTTCAGTGCGGCAAGCCAGGACACTTCGTCGCCGACTGCCCGGAGAAGATGGAGAACAAGGATGGCTACAAGGATGACTACAGGCACCGGTCGAGCAAGGATGGCAAGTACCGATCGAGGCGCGATCACAAGCACAAGAACAAGCACAAGCACGAGAGACGGTCGAGGAAGAAGGACGGCCGCGGCAGGAAGGCCCGAGCGATGGTCGGAGCGAGCGACGTCGACTCCAGCTCCGCCTACTCTTCCTCGAGCTCGAGTAGCAGTGAAGATGAAGGTGATCGGTGCAAGAACAAGAAGTCATCCAGGAACTTGAGCGGGTTGAGCTGCTTCGCGGGAGATGGCTTCTGCGGCATGGCTCGTAGCTCCGGCAGCAAGAAGAGCCACCAGAGTGACTCGGACTCTGACTCCGAGGATGAGGTATGTGATGAGCTCTCTTCTTTGCGCAAGGAGAATGATGAGTTGGTTGACTTGGTTGATAACCGCGATCACATGCTTAGAGAGGCCAAGAAGATGAGAAAAGAGCTTAGGGCCTCACTAGAAGATGCTAGGAACCGTGTGGCTGAGCTAGAAACCCAGAACCTAGATGCTAAGCTTGAGATTGATTCGCTTAAGTCTTCTCCTGTGGTTTCTGATGAGATTGATTGCTGTGATTGCTCTGTGTACCTAGCTGATCTTACTGCTCTTAAGGATAAGCATGCTTCTACTTGTGATGAACTAGATATGCTTAGGGTTGAAGTGGCTGAGCTTAAGTCTAGACCTGCTTTGCTAGGTGCTTGTACTTCTTGCCCTGTTTTGCATGGAAAGATTGATGAGATGCATGCTTACACTATTTCGCTTGAGGCAAAGTTGAAAGAGCCTATTCCCACTTCTTGCTCTACTTGTGAATTGCATGCGGTTAAGAATTTGGAGCTTGCACATTATGTTGATCGCTTGCAGGATGAGAATGATGAGCTGAGGAAATGTATGAGCTGGTTGTCGGGTCAGGAGCCTCAGCTTGGTATCATGATAGCGGCTTTCAAATGCTATGATGGTCAGGCACTTGGGGCTGACAAGCTTGGAGAGAACAATGGCGAGGGAGTTGAGAGAGTTGGAGAGATTCCTATCCCACCACCAAACAGATACAAGAACAAGTTTGAGCCCAAGCCTAACCATCTCAGAAACAAACTTGACACTACTCCAGATCCACCTATATTCCCTCACCCAACAAATGATTTCCAGAAACTGGTGAAGTTTGTGAGCCCAAAGGGAGGTGAGGAAGGAGCGAAGAAGGGTGAGAAACCGAGTGGGCAGCCACAACCCAAGCCTAAGCCTAAGCCACTGCCCATAAAGTTCCATTGTGGGTATTGTGGGAGAGATGGTCACAAGGATGAGTTTTGCTTCAAGGGGAAGCGTGAGGAGAGAATGGCTAGAGAGTGGGCTAACAGGGACAGGTACCACCCCTCTAATGGTGTACCTGAGCCTCGTATGTAGATGCCCAGGGCCAAGGCGATTGTGAGGACGGTTCCGGCTTGGGGAGACCCGAAGGCAGCAGGTGGTGCTGCTGGCCGAGCTACACCGGTCAGACCGGTGCAGGTCTGGGCAGACAGCGAGTCGGGTTTCGTGCTCGTGAGGATGCTCGGTTTGGTTCTGGTGGTCGTGGTTCTGGTGGTTGGTCTGGAAAGTTTGCAGGTGGTCAGTTTGCTAGGCGTTCTCTACTTCGTGCTCAATATGGGGGTGGGAGGAGTCGTAGCTTTGAGATGGAGAGGAGGTCCGATCCACGGTTTTCCTTTCGTGGCTTTCGTCCTCCTCCAGCTAGAGAGAGTTGGTTCCCTCGTAGTGGTTACCGTGGTGGTGTTCGTGGTGGTAGCTTTGATAGGCGTGATGATTTGGTTTGTGCTAACCCCACTTTGGAGCAAATGGCTCGGCACTGGTTTTACTCTTTTGGTACTAACCCCAGTGCTGAGTCGTTTGTTCACTCACGTGCTCGCTTTTGAATTTCAGGTGGGACACTTGAGGAACGTTTGGTTGATTGACTCCGGTTGCTCGAGGCATATGACCGGAGACAAGGGGTGGTTCTCAAGTCTCGTCCCGGTGGTGTCCAAGACATACATCACCTTTGGGGACAATGGGCGAGGGCGTGTGCTATCAGAAGGTGAGATCAAGGTAAGTGACAAGGTCACTCTCAGGCGTGTTGCTCTTGTTCAATCGCTGGAGTTCAATTTGCTTTCTGTGTCCCAGTTGTTGGATGAGGGCTTTGAGGTGTTGTTTCGGCCTGGTGGTTCTCGGATTTTAGATTCTCGAGGGGACCTTGTTTGCATGGTCGTTCCTGAGGGTCAAGTGTTCTGAGCTGATTTCTCTCAGTCTTCTGGTGTGGAGCGTTGCTTTTTGGCTGGTTCTTCGAGTGAGTTGTGGAAGTGGCATAGGAAGTTGGGTCACTTGAGCTTTGACCTTTTGTCTCGCTTGAGTAAACTCAATTTGGTCCGAGGATTGCCACGGTTGAGGTTTGAGAAAGAGTTGGTTTGTGCGCCGTGTAGGCATGCCAAGATGGTAGCCTCTTCTCACCCGCCTCTCACTGATGTGATGACTGAGCGTCCATGCGAGCTGCTCCATATGGACCTTGTTGGCCCAGCTCGTGTGCGATCTGCGGGTGGAAAGTGGTATGTCCTTGTTGTGGTGGATGACTACTCTCGGTATGCGTGGGTGTTCTTTCTTGAGGAGAAAGGGGAGACGTTTGGTTTTGTTCGAGATCTTGTCTTGAGGTTAAGAAACGAGAGGCACAGAGATGCCATACGAGCGATCCGCAGTGACAATGGCTCGGAATTCAAAAACTCTCACTTCGAAACCTTTTGCCATGACTTGGGTCTTGAACACTAGTTTTCGAGTCCGTATACGCCTCCCCAGAATGGCGTGGTGGAAAGGAAAAATAGGACCTTATGCGAGATGGCTCGGACGATGCTCGACGAGCATAGGACTCCGAGAAGGTTCTGGGCTGAGGCGGTCAATACCGCGTGCTATGTGTCGAACAGGATCTACCTCAGGGTTCATAAGAAGAAAACCTGTTACGAGTCGATGCACGGTCGCACACCCAAGGTGAGTCACTTCCTTGTATTTGGTTGTAAATGCTTCATTCTGAAGAAAGGGAAGAAGTTGGACAAGTTCGATGCTAGGTCTGTCGATGGCATTTTCTTTGGTTATGCATCTCATTCTAGAGCATTTCGTGTGCTCAATCTTGAAACTAACCAAATCGTGGAGACTTGCGAGGTAACCTTCAACGAGACACAGCCACGTAGTCAGCTTGTTTTTGAGTGTGCCGGTGACGACGAACTTGGCGAGAAGATCTTTCAAGAGGAGGAGCATGAACATGGAGATGATGAAGATGGCGCTGTGGTGCCCGCAGCTGAACATGTACCTACTACTTCGACAACGATCGTGAACAGGCCCTCTCCCACACCTACAACGACAAACCCAGATCAAGGCGAAGCTGCTGTTGAGGGGGAGGTAGCATCACGGCGAGAACCTCCCCGGTGAGTGCAAGTGGATCACCCAGCTTCGAGAATCATCGGCGACATGAATGAACGTACTACACAGTCGAAGGTTCGGAACAATTCTCATTTCGCTCATGCTGCTTTTGTTGCCACCTTTGAGCCCAAAGACATTGGACACGCGTTATCTAATCATAATTGGGTTAACTCGATGCATGAGGAGTTGGAGAATTTTGAGAGGAACCAAGTTTGGGTGTTGGTTGACCCTCCTCCAGGGTGTAAGCCGATTGGGACAAAATGGGTGTGGAAAAATAAAGAGGGAGAGAAAGGAGAACAGGTGAGGAACAAGTCAAGACTTGTTGCTCAGGGGTACAATCAGAAAGAGGGGATCGACTACGAGGAGACTTTCGCTCCTGTAGCTCGTTTGGAGGCGATCAGGATCCTTCTAGCCTTTTCCGTGGCTAAAGGGTTCAAGTTGTACCAGATGGATGTGAACAGTGCTTTCCTGAACGGTGTGTTGGAGGAAGAGGTGTTTGTGAGGCAACCACCGGGGTTTGAGAGTGAGAAGTACCCCCACCGGGTGTACAAGTTGAGAAAGGCGCTGTATGGGTTGAAGCAGGCGCCTAGAGCTTGGTATGGTAGGTTGAGGGGGTTCCTGTTTGAGAGAGGGTTTGAGATGGGAAAGGTCGATCAGACCTTGTTTCTCCTCAGGCAGGGCAGAGATATCCTGATTGTGCAGGTATACGTGGATGATATTGTCTTTGGTGGCTCGTCTAACTCTCTTGTTGCAAGGTTTGCAGAAGACATGAGCAGGGAATTTGAGATGAGCATGATGGGTGAGTTGCAGTTCTTCCTCGGGCTACAAATCAAGCAATCAAAGGAAGGAACATTTGTGCACCAAGCTAAGTACACCAAGGACATTGTGAGGAAGTTCAAGATGGAGGACTCCAAGGCCATGGCGACGCCTATGAGTACGACTACAGCTCTTGATGCGGACGAGGAAGGTGAACACGTGGACCAGAAGGAGTACCGGAGCATGATCGGGTCACTCCTCTACTTGACGGCGACGAGGCCGGACATCCAATTCTCGGTATGTCTGTGCGCTCATTTTCAAGCGTCTTCGAGGACTTCGCATCGGCAAGCAGTCAAGCGCATTTTCAGGTATTTGCGACACACTCCCGACTTCGGCCTTTGGTACTCTGCGTCTTCTTCTTTGGCACTTCATGGATTTTCAGACGCGAATTTTGCCGGGTGTCGGTTGGATAGGAAGTCCACTTCTGGGACTTGCCAGTTCTTGGGTTCCTCTTTGGTGTCTTGGTCTTCCCGCAAACAGTCGAGTGTTGCTCAATCCACTACCGAGGCAGAGTATGTGGCCGCAGCTAGTTGTTGCTCTCAGCTCCTTTGGATCACATACACCATGAGTGACTTTGGTGAGGAGTATACCCATGTCCCACTTCAATGTGATAGCACTAGTGCCATAAGCGTTGCAAAGAACCCAGTGCTCCATTCCAAAACCAAGCACATAGAAGTGAGGTATCATTTCTTGAGAGACAACGTAGAGAAAGGGAAGATAGCTTTGATCCATGTACCCACACATGACCAACTAGCCGATATTTTCACCAAACCCCTAGATCAAGCAACTTTCACTCGTTTGCGGGGGGAGCTTGGTGTTTGTTTGATTTCTTGAGTTGGCTTGTGGGAGCTCCTTTGTAGCATATGTATAGCTTTCCTTTGTGCATTTCTTGCATTTAGGCATGGCTTATGTAACATGATGTATAGGCATCTTTGTATCTTAGGTTGCATGCATTTTGTATCATATGCATTGTTTAGGAAAGGCTTCTCCTATATACATTGTTCACCATTGAATGATATATATGTCTTTGTGAGCTAATTTGGTAAGCTATGGTTAGTTTGACTTAGCTCTTGATAATCTTGGTTTATATCCATGGTTGATGGCTATGTTTTTGAAAAATTTCATATGTATGCTCTCTTGTGAGTAAATGCCTTTACATGATCTTGACATGTTTTTGTGGCTTGGCTATGCTTAATTTGTGGTTGGATAGCTTATTTTGATCATGTGGGGCCAAAGGCTCATTTGCCATCATGAATGTTTAGCCCCCATGCTTCATCTTGTGGAGGGGCATAAGTTCCTTTTTGTCGCAAAGACATTTCATGTACCAACTATAAATCTGAAAATGAAATGTAAATTGCTTGGAAAATGTGCTCCCATGTCATATGTGCTAATTTTAATTTGCTTTGGGTGCTAAACCGTTGCATGATGCCTACCAATGAGAAGTCTCAAATATAGAAGTAGGCACATGGCTCGGTGGCTTTGACATGACATGAGGTGCTTGTGGGTGTTTCTGATGGTCTTATGCTTAGAATGGTTGTCCTAGCATGAAGTTTGTGTGGCTTTGCCATTTTGACATGTTTTACTCATGTTTAGGACTTTGCTCATGAGAGGGTGATTTTTCGCAAAATTGCTCAATTCTATCTTAGCTTCGCCCAAATGGTTGTGAAACTTGGTGATCATGAAGTTGATGTCCTTACGAAGCTATAGAGTATCCAACTTGATCATTTGGACATGTGTAGCATTCTTTGTTGAATTTTGTCTATTTGAGAAGCTCTAGGTTGCATTTTTTGCATTTTTGGCTTGATTCATGCATTGTCAACAAGGGGGAGAAGCTTGAGCATGTTTTGGCTTGCTGCATGTATTTAGAAGGTTTCCAAGTGGTTTCGAGCTATTTTTGAGCTCGGGCAGTTTCCCAGGTGGCATCGGCCTGACCGGTGAGGTACACCGGTCTGACCGATGTAGTTCCCAGGTGCTGGGCGATCTTGTCTACCGGTCTGACCGATGTGGTTGACCGGTCTGACCGGTCAGAGCAAAGCTGAGGCAGCTGCTCTGTTTTGCGAGGTGGTTTGCATGCACTCGTCCAAGGGGAGTTGCATTGGTTCAGGGGGAGCTTGCATGTGTGCAGGGGGAGCTCTTTGTGGTTTTCGAGCTTTGGTTTGATGGTTTGTGCTCTTTGCTTGAGCATGTTTTGTCTCGGATGTGTCGAGCCGTTGCCCTTGCCTAAGGGGTCCGAGACTTGTCTTCTTCAAGTGATCTTGCTCTTTGCCTTTCTTTGGTTTTCGATCGCTTGTTGGAGTTTCTTTTAGTCGTTTCTTTTCTTTTTCTTTTCTCTTGGTTACCAAAACGTGTGTGTTGTCAATGCACTCATCAAGGGGGAGATTGAGAGCCAGGTGTGGTTCGAGGACCGGTGGATGGTCGCTTCCTGGTATGATGAGTGATTGACAACGTGGTGTGGACTGATTCTTGGCTAAGTATTGCAAGTGCAGGTTGCGGCTTGACTGGTGCAGGTGCAGGTGAAGAACAAGCGCGAAAGGTCATTACCGGTGAGGCCTCCAGGTGTGGAGAAGACAAGTAGGCTTGGTTCGAGGGACCCGGTGGCCAGCGGGGTCAAGTGCGGGCCGCATGGTGGCAAGAACGGCAAGATGAAGTCTTGGACGGTTTCTTGGTTGAGCCTCAAAACCAAGGTCGAGCCGGAACTACGTGGGAGCCGAGTCATGAGTGGTGATTGGCAGAGGCTACACCGAGTTCGCGGGGTTTCCAGTGGTTCACCAGAAAAACACTGGGTTCCTTGGTTGACCCACAAAGCCAAAACCGAAGAACCGAAGACGGAGGTGCAGCAGCTCCAGACCGGTCTGACCGGTGGGTCTGACCGGTCTGACCGGTGTGCGACGACGCAGTCCGGAATCTTCGAAGCGGAGGATACGCGTCGGGATCGCAAGGTTTGCGTCGAGGCTAAGCAAGTTTGCGGTCGCTAGGCATCCGTCCGATGGTGCGAAGACAAAGATTTCCGATTTCGCCCTTGAGGGGCATGTATCCCTAGTTAGCTAGTAAGGGTATTTTAGTCTTTCGGTTGCCTCCGTATAACCCAAGGGGTGAGAGGATGGCAGCCATCTCTTGGAACCCTAGCTCATTTGGTTTTCCTATTTTCCTTCCTATTTTCCTTAGGATTTTTCGTAGGACTAGCTTGAGAGCTTCATGGTGAGATCTTGTGAGAGGGAAGGATGATCGGGCGGCAAGCTATACCTTGTATGAACCTCTTTGGTATGTATAGATGATTCGGCGTGGTTCCTCAAAGCTTGGATGTGTCTTTCCCGTTTCTCCTTTTTGGTGATTTTCGGAGCCTTTTCTTGGCGTTTTTCTTGGAGCGATTTCGAGGCCTTTCTCTTTGGGATTTGGTGGGGGATGTATGCATGAATCCTTCGTGGTTCTTTTCCCTTTGATTCCCCTCCCAAATCAGTGAGTAAAGGGGCTCGATTTTGGGGTTTTCGTGGCTCTAGGGTTAGAGGCGTTCTTGGTGGGATTTCTTCGATTCCTCTTGATTTAGCAAGTTTTGGTGGACCAAATCTTGGCTATGGAGTGCCCATGAGGTGTTCCTACTATCCCCAAAGTCTTGCGCAAATCCGTGGAGCGATTCGGGAGATCGGGAGTTAGATTTGGGGGAGTTGACCCGCGGGTGCTGTTCATCCCCGAGCGGCCCAGCCTGACCGGTCTGACCGGTGCTGCTCACCGGTCTGACCGGTGTAGAGGCTCTGTGGGTTTTGCCTCGGGTGAACGTCTGGGTTAGTTCTTTGTTGTCCCATGGTGCTGCTGTTTCGAGTTTGGATCTGTTTGGAGCTCGGTAGGCCTGTTTGGTAGATTTGGGGTTTCCTGGCTTGAACCGGTCTGACCGGTGAGCTACACTGGCCTGACCGGTGTAGGGGCCTTCTGTGGAAGTTCCCAGGTTGTACCAGCAGGGACCGGTCTGACCGGTGGTGCTCACCGGTCTGACCGGTGTAGGTCAGTAGCACTCGAGTTGCTAGTTCCGCTGCGTTCTCGAGTTCGTGAAGGTGGTTGTTGGTTCCTAGGACCAGTAGCACTCCAGTGGCTGCGTGGTCTTGGCCAACTTGGATAGTTGAGTCGGAGACGTGATTTGGAAGCCGTGTTCATCTTGTTGGGTTCTCATCTCCTTCGAGAAGAATTTTTATCGGCTCCCATTCACTCCCCCCCTCTCTGGTTCGCCTAATCGGTCCTTCATACGTACCTCCCGGGGACGATTCCAGGTGTTGGCCGGGCCTGAGATGGCCTCGCCGGGTGCCGGCGGCGAGGGGCTCGGCGTGAGCCTGCTGCGGCCATCCGTGCTCGGCGCAGGCACGTCCCGGCGGTCGAGCGGCGACGTGGTGGTGCTGAGGCGGGCACAAGGGTCGCGTGGAGGAGGATGGGAAGCTGAACTACTGGCCGGAGGAGGGAGAGTGGCGGCGGTGTCGCTCTGCAGACCGGCGGCGGCTCGCTCTGGCTCGGGCGAAGCACGGCGCTGCGAGGAGGAAAGGTGGCGAGAGGGGCGAGGTATGGCTGATTTGGGCACGGCCACAGGGCCTTTAGTGCGTGGCTCGGCCAGGTGGCCGCCCTGCATGCGCGGGGTTGCGCCCGCGGCGTCGCTCGCGTTGGCGCGTGGCCACACAGGTCCGCGGCCAGGCCGCGACGTGCCTCCTGAGCCCGGCGTACGGCCTCGAGTGAGGGCGGAGCACCAATGGCCCACACACGGTCCATAGAAATGACTACAAGACGCCGTACACCGGGGTATCACGGGATCGACACATGGCCGGCGCAGTCTGGAACGCGCGCGCGCCTGGGCGCAGCGACGGCGTCTCCAGTTCTATTCCGTTTAAGCCACTTCGAAATTGCATAACTCCCGAAAATGTCAACATACTAGAAAATATCCAAAAATAAAAGTTGTAGAGGAGCTATAGACCTACAACTTTCACAAAGGGCGTCATATGTTTTGGTGAATAGATTTGTGGGAAAACGCGACGAAAATGCAGAAATTCTTGGCCTCGTAACACTGTTCACAGCGTGTTCAACTCGAATTTAAGCAAACTTCCGCTCAAAATTTGAATGTGCGCCAATTATGAAAAATGTGTTCCCGGAAGTAAGGAAAAACTTTTATATTGGCCGATTTTGAACTTCTATAGTGAAATTTGGAGAACGCGCAAGAAAACCGAATCAGCCTCTTGGATCCTTAGGGGTTTGACTACGTATTTGAACTTTGACCAAGGGCTTTTGTGCAAATGTGTGCATAATCATGTCAAATATGATTAGGGGCTAATTAAGCTTGATTAACATAACTAATTGAGGTACTTATCTTTAATAAACACCTGGGGTGTTACAGGTTCGGGCCTCCGGAGAGTAATACCCTACATCCAGTCAGATAGGGGGTGTTCTTTATGCTCAGGAGTTTGTAGTAGGGGTTACAAAACAAGTCGAGAGAGGGGTTCGAGCCCAAGTCCCTGGCGTGTATGTGGTTCTTGTAGCACAGTTCTGCGTACACAAGTGTGAGTGTGTCTACGGGGGAATATGAGATGAGATATCGATACTGAGTGCGTGTGGGGGTGGAAACGAACGTGCCTTGCAACTGCCCCACTCCTCCCCTTTTATAGTCACAAGGGAGAGGTTCATGGGTGTTACATCGAGGGTGTAAACTAGGCTACAACATAGTATGTCCTTCTCCCGTGTTGGGCTGTCAGGGCGGTGCGGTGAAGAACTGTTACGGTGCCACAGGTGATGGTCTAGGTCTTCCTGGAATCGTGCGTCCCAAGTAGCTGCTTCTGGGGCTCTTCGTACTCCTCTCCGAGTAGTTAGTTGGGCGCAGGGCATAGGATTCGTATCCTATCCCTGTTAGTAGAACAGGAGCATATCTTTTACTGGTACTGTGGAGGTGGAGTGGTCTATACCACAGTGTTCGAGAGATAGGGGGTGGCGTACGCTGTGCCGTTCGTGGCACAGCGTTTCCCATGCCGTCCGTAGTACGACGCGTATTGCCCCGTTCGCGGAGCGGCAGACGGATCTGCCCTCTGACACTAGATCGACCTATTCAGGGTAGACCGGCGCGGAGGGGCCGGCACGTGGCGGGGCATGGGTTAACATGCCCGGATATCACGGGATATCGACGGGGCCCGTGTACCCGCAGCCTTGGTGGTGAAGTCCTGAACTAGTAGGAGGCGGAAAACTACTCGTGCGAGCAGGTGGTCTATGCCGCGCCTTCTGATGCTTAGGGTGTAGCGTGTGCTATGCCGTTCATGGCTCAGCACATCTTACGTCGTTCGTGGTACGATGGACACTGTGCCGTTCGTGGCAGCGTGGACGGATCCGCCCCCTGACACCGAATCAGCCAGGCCCGGCCGGGTCGCTGCGGTGTAGCGGATGCGTGGCGGTGCGTGGGAGAACGTGCACGGAGATCCCGAGATCTCAATGGGAGGGGGCCCATGCCTCCTTTGCCTTCCGCGTGAAGCCTGTGCAGGTCGATGATGGAAACTACTTGTGCGAACGAGTAGTCGGGGGTGAAGTACCGAGTAGGGCGACCAGAGACGGGGGGAGTGAATGGGAGTCGATAAAAATTCTTCCCAAAGGTCGAACTCGGCCTATATCCCGATTGCCACTCCACAAGCTCGCGCACACAAGGGAAGCTCCAAACAAGGCACACACTAGTCTACACGAACAAGAGACAAGCCTAGGAGCAAAGAGGAGAAGCAACTAGACAAGAATCAAAGCACTTGGCACAATCTGGAAATGCCAGGCGCGGACTGTCCGTGCAGTTCGGGCGGACCGTCCGCTAGGGTACGGCAGACTGTCCGCAGGTGCTGCGCGGACTGTCCGAAATGAACACCAGAGCTACCAGAGACAAACCCGGAAATATGGACTGTCCGGCTAGGCCTTGCGGACTGTCCGCCAGTGTCGCGGACTGTCCGTGAGGGCAGCGCGGACCGTCCGCCCAGCTCGCTGGAAACCCCACACAAAACCCCACACAAACTTCCCACGCGGACCGTCCGTGATCGACACGCGGACTGTCTGCAAACTTCTTGCACCGAAACCCTAGGGCCGAAATAGATCGAAACGAAGACGCGCAAGAACACGAAGAACACACGACGAACTTCTGGACACACGGACTGTCCGCGGGGTCCTCGCGGACTATCCGCTAGCCCCGGACAGAGTTGCTCGAGCTCGAGCTCGCGAAGTCAACTCTCCAAATCCATCACCGGATCTCCCAAACGCCAAAAGCTATTGAGACAAGATTTGGGGGAGATGATAAGCAACACAAGAGGAATCTATGCCCCAAAAATCTCGACCTCTAAGCCACTAAATCGCCGGGAATCGCGGATCACACAAACTCCACCAAGAACACGAACTCCGGCCAAAAACTCACGAATCGAAGGCTCTCCACAGCGTTTGAGGAGTCAAGATCACACACAAAGATGCGCAAGGCATCCACCCATGATCTCCTCAAAGAAATCCGTAGGAAAACGCCCTCAAATCCCCGAATCGAGCGAAGAACGAAACTCCCCAAAAATAGCCCCGAAAATGACACGAAAATCACAGAGGACTAGGAGATCACGGCAACGCCGAATGTTTCCATACATCCAGAGGCCAGAGTATATACAAGAATCTAGCCTAAGGAATACAGAGGGAAAAGAAGCAGTTCAGAGCAATCTACCGGGGGAGGAAAACCTAGGGTCCAAGAGAGAGAGATGCCATCCACCTCTCCACAATTTATTCGAAGTCCATCGGAGGGAGGTAAATGACCACGCTACCCCAACAACTTGAAATGAAGATACAACCCCTCAGGGGCATTTTGGTCAAGTCTTCATCGGACGGACACGCTTCCACCGCGGCTTCGCTTCACCTCGATGCAAACCCCGCAGTCACGCCACGTGCCCTCCGCCTCGAAGCTTCCCGAAGCTCCCGGATCACCGTCTCTGTCGCCTCGGGCCTCCGGGCTTGGTTTTGAGGCCCAAACAAAGAAACCGTCCACTGATGGTTTTGTGGGCAAACCAACAAACCCCGCGTGCAAACTTCAGGCTCCATCCGGTACCTTGCACCGGCCAATGTTCACGACTTCAGCCCGCCAGTCTTGCACCGCACGGCTCGCACTTGACCCCATCTGCCACCGGGTCCATCGAACCAAGCCTACTTGCCACTCCATCACCCGGAGGCCGCCATGGCTAAAGCCTTCCGCGCTTGTTCTTCACCTGCACCGACACGAGTCAAGCCGCAACCTGTACCTGCACACTTAGCCAAGCATCAATCCACACAACGTTGTCAATCACTCATCACTATGGAGCGACCCTCCACTGGTCCTCGGACACACCTGGTCCTCAATCTCCCCCTTGATGAGTGCATTGACAACACCCATAGAAATCACATAGAGAAAAAGAAAAGAAAACAACCACGAACACAAACCTCCAAAACAAGTGATCCAAAGCCAAAGAACAAGCGAAAACAAGATCACTCGCCAGCCAAGTCTCGGCCCCCTAAGACAAGGGCAACGACTCGACATAGCTGAGACAAAACAAAGCCCACCAAGAGCACACCACAAAGCACAAAACTCAGGAAACACAAAGGAGCTCCCCCTGCACATATGCAAACTCCCCCTGAGCAAATGCATCCTCTTCTTCTCAATTTTTCTCCTCACATGCAACATCTCACAAGTGCATACCTTCCATTGCATGAAAATTTTCCCATATCATACAAAACTCTCCCCCTTGTTGACAATGCATGAATCAAGGTATATGAAACTCTTCCCCTTGTTTTCATGACAAATGCATGTCAAAGCACATATACAATCTACCAAGCTTCTTATATATACAAAGAGCACAAGAAAATGCTACAAATGAGACATAGAGCAAGCAAAGTAGACATGGTGTATCTAGCACATTACCATCAAGAAGGTAGAGACATATAAGCATGTGACATGGCTAAAAGAAAATTTTAAGCAATTTTCACAAAGAAATAGTCATCTCATAAGCAAGGCTCTCTCTATACCAATTTGAACACAAATACACTAGATCATCCAAAGTTTATGCAAGATCACAGATTCTCATCACAAGATCATTATAAACGCCCACAAGCTACTCAAGTCATGTTAAAGCCACCGAGCCATGTGTCTACTTCTTAAAATGAGACTTCTCATGGTAAACAACATGCTACGGTTTAGCACCCAAGATATGAATATCAAAGCATAAAAACATGATTAGGAGCTCATTTTTCAAGCATAAGGCAATTCACACACCAATTTCATTTTCAAGTTTAAACATGGTACATGAAGTGCCTTTGCGGCAAAAAGAAGCTTATGCTCCTCCCCAAGCAAGCAAAAGGGCTAAACATTTACAATGATAAAAGGTCTTTGACCCCAAGCAAAGAGAACATGATTCTCAAGCACAAACTGAACATGACATAGGCATTTAAGCACAAATTGAGCATAGACAAGCATCTACTCATGAGAGACATAATTTTAGCATTTTCACGAAAAGAAGGCTGTCTCAACATAAATATATGGCAAAACCATCAAGAGCATAGCATTCACATCCACAATTTACCAAACATGAACATATCACACATATAGCACATCAGTGATCAATGTATATAAGAGAAGCTCATTCCTAGCACAAGTGATCCAAAGATGGCTATCCTACCAGGTTTTGTACAGAAAGTAAAATGCATGAGGGAAATGCAACAAAATGAACATATGACACATATATACATGAGAACCTCCAAGACTCAGCTAGAAAGGAAAGCACACTCCAAGTTCACCCCGCAAGCGAGTGAAAGTGACTTGATCAAGCGGTTTGGTGAATATGTCGGCTAGCTGGTCTTGGGTAGGGACATAGGACAAAGATATGTTTCCCTTCTCGACATTGTCCCTCAGAAAGTGGTACCTCACTTCTATGTGTTTCGTTTTGGAGTGGAGGACAGGATTTTTGGCTACAATTATGGCACTGGTGCTGTCACAGAAAAGTGGAACCTGGGAGCACTCCTCTCCAAAATCACTCATGGTATAGGTCATCCAAAGTAGCTGGGAACAAGAACTAGCAGCAGCTACATACTCGACCTCTGTAGTGGACTGGGCTACACTAGATATCTTGCGAGATGACCAAGAGACCAAAGAAGAACCAAGGAACTGACAACACCCAGAGGTAGACTTGCGGTCCAATCGATACCCAGCAAAATCAGCATCGGAGTACCCGTGAAGTCAGAGTGTCGAGGAGGCAGAATACCAAAGACCAAACTCAGGAGTGTAGTTCAAGTACCTGAAAATTCGCTTGACAGCCTGCCGATGTGAAGTCCTCGGTGAAGCCTGAAAACGAGCGCACAGACACACACTGAACTGTATGTCCGGCCTCGTCGCCGTCAAGTAGAGGAGGGAGCCGATCATGCTCTGGTACTCCTTCTAGTCCACGGGTTCTCCGTCCTCGTCCGCGTCCAAAGTTGTAGTGGTACTCATCGGTGTAGTCAGCGGCTTGGAGTCGTTCATGCCAAACTTCTTCACCATGTCCCTGGTGTACTTTGCCTGATGTACAAACGTCCCGTCCTTGCAATGCTTGATCTGGAGGCCCAAGAAAAACTGCAGCTCGCCCATCATGGACATCTCAAATTCCCTGCTCATGTCATCTGCAAATCTGGCAACAAGATCATGAGAAGAGCCACCAAAGATTATGTCATCCACGTATATATGAACAATCAAAAGGTCATTCCCATGCTTAAGGAGAAACAGGGTCTTATCAAATGTGCCCATCACAAACCCCTTACTCAGTAAAAAGCCTCTCAACCTGCCATACCAAGCTCTAGGTGCCTGTTTCAACCCATAGAGCGCTCTCCGGAGTTTGTATACACGGTGTGGGTATTTTTCACTCTCAAACCCCGGGGGTTGCCTCACATACACTTCTTCCTCTATCACCCCATTCAAGAAAGCACTCTTGACATCCATTTGGTACAACTTGAACCCTTTAGCCACGGCAAAGGCTAGAACGATCCTAATTGCCTCCAAACGAGACACAGGAGCAAATGTCTCCTCATAATCTATCCCCTCCTTCTGGTTGAACCCCTGAGCCACCAACCTCGACTTGTTTCTCACAACCATCCCATTCTCACCCTCTTTGTTCTTCCACACCCACTTGGTACATATGGGACGGCAATTTGGTGGTGGATCGACTAACACCCAGACTTGGTGTCTCTCAAAATTCTCCAACTCCTCATGCATGGAATTCACCCAATTCTCGTCAGACAAGGCGTGTCGAATATCATTGGGCTCAAAAGAAGCGACAAAAGCAGAGTGAGTGAAATGAGAAGTATTCATTGACCTCGACCGTGTAGTGCGTTCATGAAGGTCACCAATAATCGTCGTCGGTGGGTGATCAACTTGTACCCGCCGCGGAGCCTCTCGCCTGGACACGATCTCCCCCTCAGCAACAGCCTCCACTCGAACAGCCTCAGTCGTAGTGGGTGTAGGGGATGGACCATCCTCGATTGTCGTCGTAGTAGTGGAAGTAGCACGTACACGATCAGCCACGGGAGCATCACCTCCATCATCGTCTTCATCTCCATCTCCATCTTGCTCATCCTCAAAGATCCTAGCTCCAATCTCCTCGTCACCTGCACACTCAAACGCAGAAGAGCTACGTGGCTGTGTCTCGTCGAAGGTTACCTCGCAAGTGTCAATGATTCGGTTAGTGTCAAGGTTGAGCACACGATATGCTCTAGAATGAATCGCATAACCAAGGAAAATACCATCCGAACATCTAGACTCAAACTTATCCAACTTGCCCTTCTTTAGAATGAAACACTTGCATCCAAAAGCTCTAAATTGACTCACCTTGGGTTGTCGACCAAGCATCAACTCATAAGAGGTCTTCTTCTTAAAAGCACGAAGGAAGATGCGATTTGAGACATAGCAAGCGGTATTGACCGCCTCGACCCAGAAACGCCTAGGAGTCCTATGCTCATCGAGCATCGTCCTGGCCATCTCACAAAGGGTCCGGTTCTTCCTCTCCACTACGCCATTCTGGCAAGCGACGTATGGAGAAGAGTACTGATGATCGAGACCAAGATCACTGCAAAAAGGCATCGAAATGAGAGTTTCTTAAACTCTGTGCCATTGTCACTGTGTATAGCTCGAATGGCATCACCATGTCTCTCATTCTTCAACCTCAAGATCAAGTCCCGAACAAAGCCAAATGTCTCGCTCTTATCCTCCAAAAAGAAAACCCAAGAGTACCTCAAAAAATCATCAACAACCACAAGAACATAACACTTCCCACCCGCAGAGCGAACACGAGCTGGCCCAACCAAATCCATGTGCAACAACTCACAGGGTCGCTCGGTCATGACCGCAGTCAGAGGGGCGTGAAAAGCAGCAACCATCTTTCCATGCCTCAGGGACATTTTGGTCAAGTCTTCATCGGACGGACATGCTTCCACCGCGGCTTCGCTTCACCTCGACGCAAACCCCACGATCGCGCCACGTGCCCTCCGCCTCGAAGCTTCCCGAAGCTCTTGGATCAACGTCTATGTCGCCTCGGGCCTCCGGGCTTGGTTTTGAGGCCCAAACCAAGAAACCGTCCACCGATGGTTTTGTGGGCAAACCAACAAACCCCGCGTGCAAGCTTCGGGCTCCATCCGCTACCGTGCACCGGCCCATGTTCACAACTTCAGCCCGCCAGTATTGCACCGCACGGCTCGCACTTGACCCCATCGGCCACCGGGTCCATCGAACCAAGCCTACTTGCCACTCCATCACCCGGAGGCCGCCACGGCTAAGGCCTTTCGCGCTTGTTCTTCACCTGCACCGACACGAGTCAAGCCGCAACCTGTACCTGCACACTTAGCCAAGCATCAGTCCACACAATGTTGTCAATCACTCATCACTAAGGAGCGACCCTCCACTAGTCCTCGGACACACCTGGTCCTCAGGGGGAGGAGGCAGTAACTACTCGTAGGAGCGAGTAGTCGGAGTCGGAGGTGAAGACCCGTCGTGTGGACCGCCATGTACTTAGAGGAAGGGGCGTCGGTGGCCGTGGGCCACCTGTCTTCCAGCCCATGACGGAAACAAGTCGTACGGACTTCCAGGTACTCGGGGGCTTAATACTCGCCGTATTAGCCACTAAGTACACTGTGCGTTGGTCCGTACTGCGTTTTTTAGAGGTCCTGGTGGGCCCTGGTCCATGGCCTCGTTAGTAGCCCCCGAGCCTGGTGAGGGAGTCAAGGACTCATTCCCAGGTTCAGTTGCGATGGAGACGAAGAGGTCAGACGTATTTTCTACGACGGGGAAGCGCGAGCGGACCCGCGGGTTGTAGCCCCCGAGCCCACGGACAAGTCAGAGACTTGTGTGTGGGGTTGAATGTTGAAGCCTTGAGTTTGGGGAAGTTATCGTGTTGTTGCTCGTTGCGCTGTGCGCATCGTGGGGTGAATGGCAGAGATCCTGCGCTGGGCGCAAGATTCATTTGCCCTGTTCTGGATGACGTGGCGGCACGGTCGTGGGCGGTTGGCAGCAGCAGGCACGTCTTTTGAGGAGCGACGCTTCGGCGAGTGGAGAACGTGACCCGAGGCGGGACCAGGCATTAACTGCTAGGGGAATTGTCATTTCTCCCTTTTATACCGCGGCCGCCGGCTGGGATCCTTCCCCTTCTTCTTTCTTACTTACTTCGCTGCCGTTGTTTTCTGTCTTAGCCTCCACATCTGTCGTGCATGTGCTGTCACCCACCTCTCGACTCCAAACGCAAATCTGCTCTTTCCACTGCCGCCGCCGCCATGTCGAACTGGGTGTCCTCGACCGCGACCTGGTCCAAGCTCCATCGCCTCGCTGTCAATGGCATGCTGCCGCCGCAGACTGCAGCGGAGGAGTGGAAGGTTCCTGGAGCTGAGAACATCCCGGAGCCCCCAGAGGGGTATGTGGTCTCGTTCGTGGCTTTCCACGAGCGCAGCTTCTCCATCTCGGCAGGGCGGTTCATCTGCGCCGTCCTCAAGGAATACGACCTCGAGCTCCACAACCTCAACCTGAACGGCGTCTAGCAGATGGCGGTATTCGAGGCACTATGCGAGGGGTACCTGGGATAGGGAGCCTACTAGGACCTATTCTGGTACTTCTATAAGTTTGTCTGCTTGAAGGACGACGGCACCGCTGAGGTGATCGGGTGCGCCGGACTTCGCGGGAAGCAGGGGAGGATGGAAGAGTACATCTCCACCGCCCTGACAAGCTCCAAACTGGTTCTACATCAAGAACGATCTCAGGAACCCACTGCCCATGTTCACCAACCACTAGCATGACCTGGCGCCGGCGAAGTGGAAGTACGGGCCGGAGAAGAAGGAGCATCCCCGGTTTCTCGCGGACGCCCTCAAATCCCTCAAGACGTTCCACGACAACGGTGTGGATTTCATCACTGTGATTGACGGCTACCACACGAGGGGGGTCATCCCGCTCCGACGCCGCGCTCTGCGCCTTTCTGAGATGACGGCCGACCGGGCTCCCTTCGTGGGGACGGTGACGACCGACCCTCTGCCCTCGATGGACGAGGTCCAACGTCGGGTGTCCCAGGCCACCGGGATCACCCATTTGTTCTGGCCGCCGCCGAACGTGCTGCCAATGCTTTCTGATCGGACCACTGCGCCCCTGGTACACCTCTCTCGGTTTCTTTCGACTTGCTTGTTGTGACTGTGGGTAATGATTTTCTTGTGTTTGCCCAGATGGGGTTGGTGCGCATCCTCGCATCGCATCCTCCACAGGAAGAGGACCGGGTGCTTACCCGGGAGATTGCCACGCCGGAGAAGCGGCGGGCGGACTACAGAAGAGCCCATCAGGAAAAAGAGATCAACAAGCGGTCAAGGAATGACAGCCGTGCTTCGCGTCGGCGTGCCAGGGAGGCCGATGTCTCCGAGGACGAAGACCCCTCATCACCGCCACCGAACACGGGGGAATCTGAGTCTGAGTTCATGTGGACCGACGACGAGGCAGCAACGACGTCGCAGCCACGCGGTGGGTCGGTGCCCGTCTCGGCCACGACTGGCACTGGCTCGAGCCAGCAGGCGTCGCCCCAGTCCTCCCGAGCAGACCGGCCCGGGACGAGCAGCCGCACTTCTCAGCGGAGCCGTCGCGAGAGGAGTAGGAGTTCCCCGCGGCGCAGCGACCCCACTCGCCGTGCGTCGAGGCGCGAGACCTCACGCCACCACTCTTCGCACCGGAGGTCGCACTCTCCCTTAGCGCGCTCGCCACGGGAGCGACGGAATGCACCGGGGGTTTCCTCTCCGCCCGCGGCCTAGAGTGGAGGACTGGCCTCGACCCAGCGGCGTCTTCCGTCGACTGTTGTCGCTCGGGGCGGAGCGACGCCGTCCTCGACCTCTGCTCCGTCTGCGGGGAGCAAGAGGGCGGCGTCTCCCCCGAACCCGACTTTCGGCTCGAAGCGCCCCCGCAATATTGCAGAAAGATAAGTTCCGAGTTGTAATTTTTTGATCATTACTCCGCATGCTCGGGAAGCATACCCTCCGCTTGTTGTCGTCGTGACGTCCTTCCCATTTTTGGGCGCCCGACCCCCGTACGATGAGGCCGGCGCTCGTGAAATTGTTGCGCCGCCTAGCCTATGTGGCCGGAGATGTGCCGCCGTTGGGCGGTCCGCCTCCATCCCTCCCGTCGGGGGTGGCGGTCGAAGAGGCGGGAGGGTCCAGGACCTAGGACATGATGGTCCCATCACGGGGAGCTGGGAGCCCGGCTCGCAGCGACCTTCGATGGGAACGATGGGTTTGGGGGGTGAAGCCCCCACGGAAGAAGGGCTCTCGGCCCATGCGCCCGAGTTGGCAAAATGTCTGTCCGAGCCCCAGGAGTAGCCTCAGGAAGACCTGGCCCCTCAGGCGCCAGCAAGTGACATTGAACAGCCGGCCCCCGAGTCGCTGGTAGGGGTGGGTGATGCCGCCGCAGACGTCGAGCAGGCAGCCCCCGAGTCGTTCAAGGGGACGAGCGGCGCTGCGGCGGACTCTGGGGCCCCAGCCCCAGAGATGCGGGTGGGAACAGGAGACTCCGCGGCGGTGGTGGAGATGGTTACCCTTGCTTCCGAGGGGGCCCCGGCTGCAACGGTCGTTGAAGTGACCGAGGAGGTCGTTTCGATTTCGTCGGCCGCCGCGTCTGTGAGCAACACCGTCCTTTCACCGAGCCCTTCGGAACTGGTTGTCATCTCGGAGTCGCCCTCCCCGGTCGCCTCTCCCCCTACGGCAGCGGATGAGCAGATGCCCTCTCCGGCCTCGGAGGTCGGAGAGAGCTCAAAGAGCCCGGGGTCGACCACGTTGATGGTGGAGGAAGAAACAGAGGCTCCACTGCTCTGGCTGGTGCCCGTCTCGCGGGTCCAGAGCTCTGTCGGCTTGGACGCTAATGACGACGCAGAGTTCCTGGCCCGTCGCAATGTGGAGCAGGGCCTGTGCCAAGCGAACGAGCGCTGCGCTAGTCGGAGCGGGCGATCATGGATCTAGTTCTGCCCGCCTCGAGGGTGAGTCATGGCCCTCATTCTCCATCTTTTCGTTTTCTGTGCTTGTTTTTTTGTTTTCCATGATCGTGAAACTCATGTGTGGTTCAGGAGCTCGTTGGGCGCTGCAATGACAAATCCCGGGCCCTTGAGGCACTCCACGCGGAGAAGACCCAGCTGGAAACGCAGCTGGCCACGACCTGTCTTGCTGCAGTGGCCAGCGAGGTTGACCGGACGGTTGAGGGCGCGACCCTCGAGGGGAGGGCGATGACTGCTGAGGACTGCGGGGCTGCAGTGCAGGCGGAGAAGACCACCCTAGAGGAGAGGCTGGCCGCAGCGGAGCAGGCGGCGGCGGAGCTGCGTTCCAATGTCGAGGACGGTGCCCGTGCTACCAACCAGGAGAAGACGGAGCTCGAGGCAAAGGCGGGCCGGGCTGAGTCCGACCTCCAGGTGGCCCGCGAGAGGGCGACCACCCTTGAGGCCCAGGTCAGCAGTGTCGACGCCGAGAAGTGCCGACTCGAGGAGATCGCCAAGAAGCACGAGGAGGAGGTCGTTCGTGAGTACCCTTCGACCTGTCATCTTTATGCATCTGTTTGCACGTAGTCACTTGATTTTGTGATGCTGTCTTGTTTTTCGGGGTGAACAGCTCTTCAAGTTGTTCGCACCGACTTGGAGAAGCAAGTTGCGGATCAGGAGAGCATCGCGGCCACCCATCTCGTCGAGAACAAGAAGCTGGTGGAGCTCGCTCGCGAGTCCACCGAGAGGCTCAATAGTAAGAGCCGTGTCCCCTTCGTGCTTCGTCTTCTTTGAACAAGATGTCCTTCTCTAACGTTTGTCCCTCTTTTTCTTCAGAGGTCGTGGCGGAGCTCGAGGAGGAACAGAAGTTGCACGGGGCGACCAAGAAAGACCTCGCGCGGGTGTAGACGATTCGTGACAGGATAGCCGAGGTCATCACCAAGGCGATGGACGACCTTGGGGTCCCATCCGGTATCAACATGAAGGATCGCCTGGAACGCGCCACCACGACAGCTCGCCGGCAGTCGATGGACGTGGCTCGCGACATCATCCGCAAGGTGGTGGCCTTCTTCTTGTCGCACTATCCGGAGCTGGACAGGGAGCTGCTGGGCCAAGGATGGTGTCCAGGCTATGACAACGACAGTTACGACCACATTGAGCAAGACGCCGTTGACTTCGCCCGGATTATGATGAATCATGCCCTCCACGACCTGGGCTTGTAAAAGAAAAAACGAAGTCGCCTCGCAAGGGCTTTTGATCATGTTCGTGATGATTTGTAACAAACTTACGGGTTGGGTACTTGCAACAAACTCATGGGTCAAGTGCCCATTTTTATTTCAAGTTAAACACTTCGTTTGTTTGTTCGTTATCCATTTCCTGAGTAGTTAGGAAGGTTGTGAAACCAAGCGGTGTAGCTTAAGACCTTGCTGGTGGCGTCTTGCTCCGTAACCGCGGGGGCTTAGGAACCTGGCGACCCGGCCGAGCTTAGCCTTGAAGCGGCACCACTCGGGCAAGCAGCCCCTGAGTACTTTGAGGAGGGTAAACGAGAGTGTGTTTTTGCGAACAAGAAAACTCTTTGGAGTTCATAGCTTAAACGGTTGCCCGATGATCTTTCGAGGGAGTGAATGAGTGACAACTCGAGGTCGTGAACTTTGCTCATGGGTCTTTGTACCGTAGCCGCAGGGACGTAAGTACTTGGGGCCCAGACGAGCGCAGGTTTGTGACCGCTAGAGGCGTCGTTCATCTCCCTTTAAGGAGTGCAGGTGTACCGTGATGATCATACGAGAAACTGTAGACGGTTTTTTATCGAAAAAAGTTTTTGCAACGCACGGGGAAGGGGTGTCGTGGCCCCGGGTTGCCCCCGAGCCCATGGACAAGTCGGAGACTTGTCCATGGGATGAGACAAGCATAAAAGACATTTTACTCGAGTAAAAGGCGCAAGCTTGAAGAAGATATCATGTCACAAAATAAGAAAGTAGCTCAGAGCTCTTGCATTATCATAAGATGAAAATAAAGGAAATACTCAGGGGTAAAAATGATGTAGCTTCTCTATGTTCCAAGCGTTGGAGATGACGCTGTCGTCCTCGTATTTGAGCTTGAAAGTTCCCGGACGGAGTACTTGGTCGACGATGAAAGGACCCTCCCATGGCGGTGAGAGCTTGTGTCGGCCCTCGTTGCTTTGAACTCGTCGGAGGACGAGGTTGCCGACTTGAAACTCGCGTTCCTGTATGTTGTGCTCATGGTAGCGACATAGAGCCTGCTGGTATTGTGCCGAGTGGAGGAGACCGACGCTGCGCGCTTCATCCAGCTGGTTGATGGTGTTTTCGAGGGTGACCTAGTTTCCTTCTTCAGTATAGGCTTGAACCCGTGGGCTGCCGTAGTCGATGTCCGTCGGGAGGATTACCTCCGACCCATGGACAAGGAAGAAAGGCGTGCAGCTGGTGGCCTGACTAGGTGTGGTGCGCAGGCTCCACAGGACGGATGGGAGCTCTGCGGCCCACGTCGCCCGAAACTTCTCGAGGCGCTTAAAAATTTGTGGCTTCAGACCTTGCAAGATCATGTCGTTCGCCCTCTCCACTTGTCCATTGGTCATCGGGTGGCTGACAGCGACCCAGTCCACGCGGATGTTGTTGTCGTCGCAGAACTTGACGAATTTCTTGCCGGTGAACTGAGTACCGTTATCGGTAATGATAGAGTTCGGGATCCCGAAGTGATAGATGATATCGGTGAAGAACGCAACGGCCTCCTCGGAGCGAACGTCAGGCGAGTTGCTCCGGCTTCGGTCTTCGTCGCTATCGTAACGACCCCCGCATCGCCGGTTGTACTCCTTACGAGGCTGCTACTCGTAATCACGGTGGGAACCCAGGCGGCTTTTGACCGGCACGTTGACCTCCTCAGACTGTCGTGGTTGTTGAGACGGTGCCGTAGGTTGTCGTGGCTCGAAGTGCCCGCGACCCAGCGAGCCCTACTGACGAGAAGCGGAGCTCTCTGCCTGCTGCATGGCGGCGGTCTCGAGGAGCATCTTGATTCGTTTGTAAATTTCTTTCTCCTGAGGTGTGGCAGGCTCTGGGATCTTTCGGAGAAGAACTGCTGCTGCTACCAGATTCAGCGACGCCCTCTTGAAGACGTGCGTGCCATTAATGACATCTCGGTCATTGTTGATGATGCGTTGCTAGACGTCCCTCGCGCGTACGCGGCCGGGAGTTGGATTCGCGTCTTGCCCGAGTTGTTGGTGAAGCTGGGCCCGCTCGTCGTCGAGCTGATGCTATGCGTCCTCCAACTCGTCTAGTCGCGCTCGTTACGCGGCGCCGTTGGGCGGGACCTACGCCTCAGCCACACTATCCGCCGTTGAGCTATGAGCAGAGTGGACGGCTCCTTCTGGAGTCTGGGCTGGTACCAGCGTGACCGGGGTGTTGCCAACGACGAAGCACTCGCGTGAGGGGTCGTATCTTCCATCGTAAGAATCGTTAGAGTAGCTGAAGCAATAGTCTGCCAACTCCAAATTCGACGGAAGGCGTCAGCATCGTGAAGCCTGGAGTAGTCCCACTCCGAGCCCAAGACGTCATCGGTGCCATCGGAGTCGAAGTACTGCTCATCGGGTGAGGTTGCCGGAAGCCCACTGTTACACCAGAGACGATGGCTTGGGTAGTTCTCATACACGGCCAGGTCCGTGCCTGACGAAGAGGAATATGCTGCCACCGTGTAGCGCGTCCCTCGGGGGAGTGACGGCATCGGTGCACTCTCTCTGGTGATGCGTTCCGTCGAGTTCGACGGCAGGGAGTCTTCCGCCGCGTCGGTGGGTAGCGGTGCGCCAGCTTCGACCCGTGGCGGGGAGCTGGCACGTGCCGCCCTGCGTCGCTCCGTCTTGGCCTGTCGCGAGCGCTTGTCTGAGTGCCTCTTATGCCGGGGCGATCGAGGGGCAGTGGCCGGAGCAGGATTCGGCGCGGGCGCGCTGGTGGTCTCGTCGACGAGGTGCATGAGAGAGCTGTCTCTAGTCGCCCGGAAGTTTAGACTCTTGAAATAAATCTCGAGCCCGGCCAGGAGCGGATCGGATGATCCCATGGGGTAGCTCATCGGTAGCAGCCCGGTGATGATTACCGTCAAAGGAGACGATGGGAGGGTCGTGCGAACACTGAAATGATCGTCGAAAACACGTGAAGGCCCCTACCTGGTGCGCCAACTGTCGGGGTTTGTTACTGCCGGCAAGTAAATTTATAAGAATGCGTGTGTGGATCCGCACAGTTGCACAAGAGACACTCGAGGTTATACTAGTTCGGGCCTCCGGAGAGTAATACCCTACGTCCAGTCAGAGAGGGGGTGTTCTTTATGCTCAGGAGTTTGTAGTAGGGGTTACAAACAAGTCGGGAGAGGGTTTCGAGCCCAAGTCCCTGGCGTGTAGTGGTTCTTGTAGCAGAGTTCTGCGTACACGAGTGTGAGTGCGTCTATGGGGGAATATGAGATGAGATATCGATACTGAGTGCATGTGGGGGTGGAAACGAACATGCCATGCAAGTGCCCCACTCCTCCCCTTTCATAGTCATAAGGGAGAGGTTCATGGGGGTTACATCGAGAGTGTAAACTAGGCTATAGCATAGGATGTCCTTCTCCCGTGTCGGGCTATCAGGGCGGTGCGGCGAAGAACTGTTACGGCACCACATGTGACGGTGTAGGTCTTCCTGGAATCGTGTGTCCCAAGTAGTTGCTTCTGGGGCTCTTCGTACTCTTCTCCGAGTAGTTAGTCGGGCGCAGGGCATAGGATTCGTATCCTATTCCTGTCAGTAGAACAGGAGCATATCTTTTCCGGGTACTGTGGAGGTGGAGTGGTCTTGTTGACACTCAAAATTGACAGGTCCGGGTAAACCCGGTTTGACCGCCCTACATAGGCGGTCTGACCGCCCTGGTCAAATTCCTTAAAAGGTAATTTGGACTTCACCGTTGGATAGGTCTCGTCGAGTAGATCAAGATTCATATGTGGAACGTCCAATTCGGAGTCCGGATGAGAGAGATATGACTTCGAGAAGGTTTGTACGTCCGGTATGCGGCAGACCGCGTCCCATGGGCGGTTAGACCGCCTTACCCTGCCAAAACTGGTTAGGAGTTGTATTTTTACACGTTTTTGTAATGGTTTCGATTCCTAATGGGGTAAGACCTCCCCTCCCTATAAATATAAAGGGCCACGGCCGATTGAGCATCACCCAATCGAACAAAAACACTTTCATTTATCTTTTTACCTTTTCTCTTTGCCCAAACTTTTCCAATCTATTACTTGTTGTTCCTCCTTCATCTCTACGTCGATTGAGGGCGTCCTAGGTGGCCTGCCGACCCTAGGACAACCCTACGTGCGCCTGCCCCGACGGGATCCTTCCCGGGTGAGCGTTCTAAGGTCTACCGCCGGTTCACCCCGGCTGACGCGGTCTGACTGCCCTGCATAGGCGCCCTGTGTAGAGGTGCTGCAGCGAGCTCCTCTACACGCCGTGTGTTGGTCCCAAAAAGGTGCCAACAAATTGGCGACTCCGCTGGGGACAGATCAATCGGTTGCCGTGGCCGGTAAACTACTTGTACCTTCTGAGGTTGACCCCTAAAACATTGCAAGGCCGAATGTTGAGCAAACATCGGCTGAAGAGCAGAAAGCACTTGCTGAAGTCAGGAGGAAGATTCGTGAACAAAAGGAGCGGGAGATCCTGGAGTTGGAAGAAGAAGCCATGAAGCAATACATCTCGCACTTCTCCGTGGATTGACAAGGGAACGTCAAGAAGGACAAGGATGTCGTCATCAATATTCCCACTCTCAAGGTACAATCTGATGCTCCTCCTGAAGCTAATTCAGATATTGCAAATATGATTGATGGGGCTATTAGTGCTAGCTTAAATAACAAATTTGTTGCCATGAGTGAAAATTTTGAATCTACGAGTACTTCTCGTTTAGATCGTATAGAGGCCAAATTTGGTAAACAATTTTCTGGTAATGATATTAATGCATCTACTTCTAATACCGAAAATTCTAAAGATAGCACGCAAGATGATTTTTCAGATTTGCAAATACCTAAAGTCCCCATTGGTGTACCTCCAATCCACCACATACATAGCCGTACCACTATTGGTGCTTCGGCTAGTGGAGGGAGTACAATGGCCGCTACTAATGCTTTGATGCCGCATACGGTTGTATATAGCGAGCCAAGTGCATATGTTCCTAATAGTTCGTTGCATCATGTTCCTAACACATTGCCGAACCAAACATCAACATATAGCACACAACAACCTACTGTAACTCGAGCACCACATCCTGGATCGACCAGACCTAGAACCACTTTTGGGATGGAGGGATTTAGAGAAGAGATGCTCGAGATATTTAGACAAACTTTTGGTACAGAGCCTAAAACTAAGAGTCGGTCATATCAAAGACCGTATCCTGAGAATTATGAGTATATCCCGTACCCACAGGGATTTAAAATACCAGAGTTTACTAAATTTAGTGGGGATGATGGTAGAAGTACATTAGAGCATATAGGCCAATTTACTATACAATGTGGTGCAGCTGCTTCTAATGATATTTGTAAAATGAGATTGTTTCCTTTATCTCTATCGGGTGCAGCATTTACTTGGTTTATTTCTTTGCCACCCAACTCAGTTTATACTTTTTCTGATATAGAAAATAAATTTCATGATTATTTCTTTACTGGTGAAACTGAGTTGAAATTGTCACATCTTGTATCGGTTAGGCAAAAGTCTAATGAATCTGTGACTGAATATATTAGAAGATTTAGAGACACTAGAAACCGATGCTATAGTTTGACAATTTCTGATAGAGACCTAGCTGATCTTGCTTTTTCTGGTTTGCTTGATATCCATAAAGAGAAGCTAGATGGTCAAGATTTCTTAGATGTTAGTCGGTTGTTGCAAAAAGCTTTAGCTAATGAAAACCGACTTAAGGAATCTAAGAATTCACAAAAAACCAATGAAAAGTCTAATCGTCCTATTTATTATGCATCTGATTATTCGGACGATGAGAGTAAAGATGTATATGCTGCTGAATTTACATGGTCATCTGATGATAAACCAAATACTTGTGCTTCTCTCAAGCCGGCTCATAAGAGTCGGCAAGATGAGATAAAATTCACTTTTGACATGGCTAAGTGTGATAGGATCTTTGATGAGTTATTAAAATTAGGTAAGATTAAAATATCTCACACTTTGCCACCACCTGATGAAATAAAGAAGCGTGCCTATTGTAAATTTCATCATTCTTATTCTCATGCAACTAATGATTGTAATAGTTTTCGTCGGCAAATACAATCGGCTATTAACGAAGGCCGTTTAGTATTTCATAATATGCAAGTCGACCAAAATCCTTTCCCTGTTAATGCTTTTATGAATACTCTTGAGTTGCTAAATCCCAAGGTACTCATTCGGCCGGATCAAGCCAATAAAGCAAAGGGGAAGAATATAATCATTGGAGAGCAAAGGCGTGACGAGAAGCTGTCACTAGAGGAGACCCCCAAGATTGCAGCGAAGGCTTCAACGCTCGAGGGGCAAGACACTGCAGAAAAAACCGACAGTGCATCGACCAGTCTGGCCACTACCCAGGGCGGTCTAACCGGGTCCAGGGGCAGTTTAACCGCGTCCCAGGGCAGTCTGACCGCTGTTTACAGAAAAAATGGAGATGCTTCCAAGAAAAAGGTAAGGCCGAGTTTTGAAGAACTCCTGGCCAAATCTAAGAAGAAGGGAGCAAGTCAAAAACAAAGGAGTCGGCCAAATAAAGGTAAAAATTTGAATTCTTCATCAAAATCTCAAAATACACCTTGTTCTTGCAAAATTCAAGAAAATTATGCTGTTGCACCTTACCCATATGTTGGACCGACCTCACCATGGTCTTGGTCATATCCTTGCTATTATTCACCTTTGGATTATGCTAATTTACATATGCGCTCATATATGATTCAATATCCTCCTACATATGTAAATAATGGTTCAATGCAAAGACCGTTTGTTGTTGACAATAATCTGGTCAAGAGTGCATCCATTAACTCTAAAAGAGATGAGCAGGACAGCAAGAAAGACTCAAAATACTCACAGCCGAGGTGGTGTCCCTCAGGCTTGTCTCATACTCAAAAAAGAAGATTGCAGCGGCTGCGGAAGCAAGGAGCAATGGAGTCACAACCAACGGCCACGCCAACAAAGTCAGTAGGTACTAAGAAGGTATGGAGGCCGAAGAAAATCATTCCTTGAGCTAAGAGCAAGCTTATGGCCGATAAGATGATTATCGCCCTTAGAAAAAATATATGGCCGATGCAGTGTCTCTCATCATCCTTGGTCAATTCTGGGTTAAAAGAATGTTTTCTGGCACGCAAAGCTTTGCCATAAAACAGGGGGGCATATGTTGACACTCAAAATTGACAGGTCCGGGTAAACCCGCTTTGACCACCCTACATAGGCGGTCTGACGGCCCTGGTCAAATTCATTAAAAGGTAATTTGGACTTCACCATTGGATAGGTCTCGTCGAGTAGATCAAGATTCATATGTGGAACGTCCAATTCGGAGTCCGGATGAGAGAGATATGGCTTCGAGAAGGTTTGTACGTCCGGTACGCGGTCAGACCGCGTCCCAGGGGCGGTTAGACCGCCTTACCCTGCCAAAACTGGTTAGGAGTTGTATTTTTACACGTTTTTGTAATGGTTTCGATTCCTAATGGGGCAAGACCTCCCCTCCCTATAAATATAAAGGGCCACGGCCGATTGAGCATCACCCAATCGAACAAAAACACTTTCATTTATCTTTTTACCTTTTCTCTTTGCCCAAACTTTTCCAGTCTATTACTTGTTGTTCCTCCTTCGTCTCTACGTCGATTGAGGGCATCCTAGGTGGCCTGCCGACCCTAGGACAACCCTACGTGCACCTGCCCGGATGGGATCCTTCCCGGGTGAGCGTTCGAAGGTCTACCGCCGGTTCACCACGGCTGACGCGGTCTGACCGCCCTGCATAGGCGGTTTGACCGCCCTGTGTAGAGGTGCTGCCGCGAGCTCCTCTACACGCCGTGTGTTGGTCCCAAAAAGGTGCCAACAGGTCTATACCATAGAGTTTGAGAGATAGGGAGTGGCGTACACTGTGCCGTTCGTGGCACAACGTTTCCCATGCCATCCGTAGTACGACGCGTATTGCCCCGTTCGCGGAGCGGCAGACGGATCCGCCCTCTAACACCATATCGACCTAGTCAGGGTAGACCGGCGCAGAGGGGCTGGCACGTGGTGGGGCAGGGGTTAACGTGCCCGAATATCACGGGATATCGATGGGCCCATGTACCCGCAGCCTTGGTGGTGAAGTCCTAAACTGGTCGGAGGTGGAAAACTACTCGTGCGAGCAGGTGGTCTACGCCACGCCTTCCGATGCTTAGGGTGTAGCGTGCACTGTGCCATTCGTGGCCCAGCACATCTTACGCTATTCGTGGTACGACGGACACTATGCCGTTCGTGGCAGGGTGGACGGATCTGCCCCCTGACACCAAATCAGCCAGGCCCGGGCGGGCCGCTGCGGTGGAGCGGACGCATGGCGATGCATGGGAGAACACGCGCGGAGATCCCGGGATCTCAACGGGAGGGGGGCCGTGGCTCCTTTGCCTTCCACGTGAAGCATGTGCAGGTCGATGATGGAAACTACTCGTGCGAACGAGTAGTCGGGGGAAGAGGCGGTATCTACTCGTACGAGCGAGTAGTCGGAGTCGGAGGTGAAGACCCGTCGTGTGGACTGCCATGTACTCGGAGGAAAGGGCGCCGGTGGCCGTGGGCCATCTATCTTCCGGCCCATGACAGAAACAAGTCATACGGACTTCCAGGTAATTGAAGGCTTAATACTTGCTGTGTTAGCGACTAAGTACGCTGTGCGTTGGTCCGTACTGCATTTTTTAGAGGTCCTGGTGGGCCCTGGTCCATGGCCTCGTCAGTGATCTTCCGTTTCGACGGTTGGCTTAGGCTTCCTTGCGCCGGCTGGAAGTTCGGGATCCTCCATCTCCTTTCCTGAGTGAGTTTGAATAGCCTTCACCGTCTCGGGACCTTGGGGCTGCCCCGGCAATCTTCCTTCATTAGCGGTTAAGCGTCCGACAAGTTGTCCCACTTGCGTCTCCAATATCTTCATTATGTTAAGCACTTGTTGGTTGGAGCTCCCGACCTCCGTCACCTTGCCATCAATGTTCTCCAAGATTTTATCCAAAGTCTTGAACTTAGTGACGGTGTCCTTGTTGATCTTTGCTTGCTCGTCCATGAAGTCCTTCAATTGTATACGAAGAGGCACCGTATTTTGAATAGACGAACTTGCATTAAATTGAGGTCTTTCTTGCCCGTAGCAGAAGTTCGGCAAATCTCCTTTCCTCATGTAGTCGAGCACCTTTGCTTCCTCCAGACAATCTTTTTGGACATGGCTGTACTCCCAACACTCTTCACATGTAGATCTTGCTTCGGCGGCCTTCAAGTCTTGGGCGGCCTTCTTTTCTAGCTCCATCTTTTCCAACCTCCTCATTAGCGAGTCAAGCTTTCCTTCTAGAAGTTCTTCCTTTTCAACCTGCAAAACACCGTTAACATTGCCCGTCGGTTGAACCGGAAGTAAGCGTCCGGATGACGCCCATGTATCATTATCCGCAACTTTCTTGAAAAGAGTGAATGCCTCCGTCGGAGTTAGCTCAATAATAGATCCTCCTGCTGATGCGTCAATTACGGTCCTCAATGCTATATTGAGACCTTGATAAAACTTTTGAACAAGGTCCTCCTTCGGGAACTTGTGATGTGGCACGGCTCGGGTGTACTCATTGAAAACACTCGAAAGCTTCTGCGATAGTCTCCGTAGGGTATTGAGCAAATGTAGCTATCTTATTACGCAAGCTTTAAGTCTTACCCGGCGAATAGTACTCCTTCGTGAAAGCTCTCATCAATGCTTCCCAATTTTGCACCGTCTCCACCAGTAGAGTATAGAACCATTGCAAGGCTTTTCTGAGAAGTGAGAACGGAAAAAGTCTTGCCCTCAATTGATTTTGATCCAGCCCTTCCATCGTGAATGTCTGACAAAGTTGAATGAATGCTTGGATGCGAAGGTTAGGATCCTCTTTACCGGTGAAAGGAGTATGTTGCACCATGCGGATGGTTGAAGTCTTGATCTCGAACAGTCCTCTAATGTCGGCTAGGTTGAGGATGGAAAGATCAACAAGTTCCGAGATGCAAAGCTCCCCAATCTTCCTCTCCAGTTGTGCCATTGGTGGCGGTTGAGGTTGATCTCTCCTTGGACTTGGAGGTGGTGATTCCTTCTTCGGACTTGTAGGTGGTGATTCCTTTGGAGACTCCGACGATCCTCTGGCTCCGGCTTTTGGATCTACAATCCCTAGCTTCCTAGATCGTGCTTCGCGTCTCCCTTGCCTGTAAAGTTTTTCTGGATCATCCACAAAATTTTTCGGTTTGTTGGAGAGGTGGCCGTCCATCTCCTGTTAGGGTTAGCGATAAACAAAATATACAAAAGATCTAAAAAGTAAAGAAAACTATAAAAAGGTATAGTCAAAAACTAGATTAGATTGGTTTTTGAGGATGATCAAAGTTTAGTATATGCAAAAGAAAAATAAAAAAGAAACTGAAAATACTTACAAACGAGATATTAGATTGGATCTTGATTACTTGTTCCCCGGCAACGACACCAGAAAAAGGGCTTGTTGACAGTTCAATAATGCGCCAAGGTTCACCGCAAGCTTACGGATCATGTAGTACCTTTTTCCCTCGAGTATCACCCAAGGTATCGAATCCGTGGAACAGTGTGTATCGCAAGACTCAATCTAATAACCGAGAAACACTTGCATCTTTAAGAGGTTTCAAATGCATCTAATCTACTAAGATCAGAAGAGGTAGCAAGAGAAATCATTGAGGTACCGATCTAGAGGGATCTAGATCGTGTTTATGTCATTGTTCCGAGCAAGATAGAAGAGAGAGTAAAACGAATCTCATTGAAAGCGTCTTTAAACCTTGACCTTCGGTCAAACCCCCTAAGTCACCCCGCCGTACTCGGTGTCAACATCCTGTCACGATGTTCCCCTTTCTTCGCGGTCGAATCTTAGAGCACACTCGCAAGGAGTGCGTTGAACTACTTGGTAGATCGGGTATGCACCTCTAGCCACCGCGGCTACAAGAACATCCCCTGCAATCTATCTCGAGAATAGATTGAGGAAGAAAACACCCAATCAAGAAGAAGAATTGCAAACAAAGGTACTCAATTGCTAGGAATCAGATCCATTAAAACTCCATCAAAAGTATGTATACATGAATAAGCCGAAACTTCGCAATAAAAGCTGACGATATTCTTCCATGCGTTCTTCATATTCATCTCTATCTTCCTTACGGAGTTGCTCTAACACGATTGGTTGGATGTTGGACTGATCAACACCTTTAGGTTGTTGCGGAATTGACATCGTGGAATAGTTCTTTGGGTCCCACTGGGCTTGCCAAGATTTGTTGACACAAAAAACGGAATCAAGTTCTTCAACGGCAACACGTAACGGATCCCCGGGATGTAACAAGGCATTCCGGCCGACCTGACCTGTTGATCGGCACGGAAAGATAAGAAACGTTAGATGCGGGTTAGATCGGCTAGAGAACCAATGTGGGTCTTCAACAAGTAATAGTCTGATCGGCCGGTACAACTGTAGAGCGGATTGACTGACTGGAGCTGTCGAAGCGCAAGTATATTCAAAACGGCTGGATCAGTCGTTTTGATGACGTAGGCAAGGCGCAAGCAGAAGCAGAGCAAACTAAGCGCTACGAGACAACACTCGGACCAATCTAGATCGGCTGTATCGTCGTGAATCTATGCAGGAGCAAAGATAGCCGATACAATATGACCACGAGCTGGATAAATTGGTGATAAAAGCTAAATAAACAAGTAAAGACATGCTAACCTAGCTGATATCGATAAGTTGTGAATAGAACTAGACAAAACCACAGCGATGCGCCCGGAGGTTAAAGCCTAGTTGATATTCGATAAAACGGTACTTACAAGCTTGCCGGATGTCGATTGATGCAGCCCGACGAGCTAGAAGAACGGCGTTTGAAGAAACAAGAAAAATAAGAAGTAAAAAAGGGTGGCGAAGTCGCCGACTTGGGAAAGTAAAGGTTTTGTGCATATTGGTGTGTACAAACTTTCTCCGACCACGCAGGGTCACTATTTATGTCTTGAGGATAACTTGACTCCTAGTCGATGACGATAATGTTTACTTGAATCTAAACAAATAAAACTACCAAAAGCTTAACGATTCCCATAGGAATCGGACTCTCTAAACTGACTTTGACCCGATGTCAACTTGATTGTTGTCCCGCCTCCATCTTCTCTCCTTTGGCGTATCCTTCTTTTGCCACGTCTTTATCTCATCAATCGGCTGACCCGTGATCGGTTGGTCGCTTCTCCCCTTTCTCTATCGGCTTTGAGGTCTTCCTGATGCCTTCTTTGGCCCTTCTCCGACATGTGTCAAAAAACGGTGTCAACACGCGAGAGCATCACCACCATCATCTTCTTCTTCTCCATCTCCATCTCCAACCTTCTCATCCTCAAAGATCATCTCGCCAACTTCCTCGTGACCTGCACACTCAAAACAGAAGAACTACATGGCTGTGTCTCATCGAAGGTTACCTCGCAAGTTTCCATGATTCGGTTAGTGTCAAGGTTGAGCACACGATATGCTCTAGAGTGAATAGCATAATCGAGAAAAATACCATCCGAACATCTAGCATCAAACATATTCAACTCGCCCTTCTTCAGAATAAAGCACATGCAACCGAAAGCACGAAAGTGACTCACCTTGGGTTTTCGTCCATGCATCAGCTCATATGAAGTCCTCTTCTTGAAAGGATGAAGGAAAATGCGATGTGACACATAGCAAGCGGTATTGACCGCCTCGGCCCAGAAATGCCTAGGAGTCCTATGCTCATCAAGCATCATCCTGGCCATCTCCCAAAGGGTCCGGTTCTTCCTCTCCACTATGCCATTCTGGCAAGTGACGTATGGAGAAGAATACTGATGGTCGAGACCAAGATCACCACAAAAGGCATCAAAATGAGAGTTCCTGAATTCCGTACCATTGTCACTGCGTATAGCTCGAATGGCATCACCATGTCTCTCATTCTTCAACCTCAAGATCAAGTCCTGAACAAAACCAAATGTCTCGCTCTTATCTTCCAAAAAGAAAACCCAAGAGTACCTCAAGAAATCATCAACCACAACCAACACATACCACTTCCCACCCACAGAGCGAACCCGAGCTGGCCCAACCAAATCCATGTGCAACAGCTCACAAGGTCGCTTAGTCATGACCGCAGTCAGAGGGGTGTGAGAAGCAGCAACCATCTTTCCATGCCGACACGGAGCACAAACCAAATCCTTCTCTAATTTCAACTTAGGCAATCCTCGGACAAGGTCTAGGCCACTCAAGCAGGAAAGCAACTCAAAGCTCAAGTGTCCTAGCCTCCTATGCCACTTCCAAAGCTCAGCCGAAACACCAGCAACAAAGCATCGAGGAGGACCAACAGACTGGGAAAAATCGGCACGAAAGATTTGACCCTCGGGGAGGATTGTACAGACAAGATCGCCTCGAGAATCAAGCACATGAGAAGCGCCCAACCTAAAACAAACCTCAAAACCCTCGTCAAGCAACTGGGATACTGACAACAAGTTAAAACCAAGTGACTTGACCAAAGCCACACTCTTCAAGGTCACCTTGCTACTCACCTTTACCATACCTTCAGCAAGCACTCGTCCTCTCCCATTGCCCCCGAAAGTGATGTACTTCCTCGTACTCACCGGGGTGAGGCTGGAGAACCACCCACAATCTCCGGTCTTGTGGTGTGAAGAGCCGAAGTCGATCAACCAAAAGTCATCCAAGCCTCCCACCTGCAAATCAAAAATGAGAACGAAAATGAGCAAGCGACTCAACACTGGGGTTAGTACCAAAAGAGTCAAACCAGTGCCGAGCCACTTGCTCAAAAGAAGGGTTAGCAAAATCCATCCTATCAAAGCCTCTAGGCGGAACCCTCTCACGCCTACCACCGAAAAACCTTTCACGTCTCACTAGAGGAGAACACGCACCACGAGGGGGAAAATGTGGCCCGTAGTCCCTCTGAGAACCAAAACTGCGATCGTGCCTCCCAAACTCGTAACGGTCACGGGCAGGAGCACGTCCAGCAAACTCACCACGCCCAATCCCAACACACCAATCTCTTTGAGGAAAACCACCACCACCCCGAGTCGGAACCGTACGCACAAACCCATCACCCCGAGGTAGAGGCCCTCTACGAGGCTCAGGCACACCATGAGAAGGGTGGTACCTGTCCTTGTTTGCCATCTCCCTAGCAAACCTCTCATTCCTTCTCCTCCTGAAACAGAACTCATCTTTATGACCATCCCTCCCACAATACTCACAATGGAAGCGGATTGGCTGTGGCTTAGGCTGTGGCTTCTCTGTGGGCTTCTCAACAACTTTCTCTCCTGACTTCTCCCCAAAGACATTCCCCTGTGTGCTCACAAACTTGATGGGTTTCTAGTAGTTTTCTGTCTTGTGGGGGAACACTGGTGGATCTGGGGTTGTGTCTAGCTTGTTTCTGAGGTGGTTTGGCTTGGGTGCGAATTTGTTCATGGGTGTAGTGTGTGGTGGAATAGGAACCTCTCCAACTTTCTCTCCTCCCGCACCACTCTTCTCACCACTCTTCCCAGTGCCCAACGCCTGATCATCAAACCTCTTGAACTCAGCCAACATCAAACTCAACTATGGCTCATGCCCAGACAACCACCCCATCAATTTCCTCAACTCATCATTCTCATCCTGCAAACAGGCAACATAATGTGCAAGTTTCTTGTTTTTCAAAGCATGAATTTCACAGGTAGAGCATGATGTAGGAATAGGAGCTTTCAATGCAGCCTCAAGAGAAACTGCCTTAGTATGAGATTCATCTAGCCTAGTATGCAACACAGGACAAGAAGTGCAAGCACCTACCAAAGCAGGTCTAGATTTCAAATCATCACGCTCAATCCTAAGCACATCTAGTTCCTCAAGAGTTGAGGCATGCTTCTCCTTGAGAACAATCAAGTCAGCCAGGAAAACATTGCAATCACCACAATCAACCTCATCAGAAACAACAGGAGTAACTTTCAAAGAGTCTAACTCAGTTCTAGCATCAACAAGCAAAGACTCAAGCTCAACTATCTTGTCCTTAGCATCACCTAGCAAAGACCGAAATTCTCTCTTCTCCTTGTTGGTCTTCCTAAGCACATCATCACGGGTATCAAGCAAGTCATTCAGCCTAGCATTCTCCTCTAACAAGAAGTTGGGATCATGTCGTACCTCTTCCTCGGAGTTGGAGTTTTAATCTGAGCTATGCTTCCCACCCTTCTTGGAGTGCGCCATGCCGCAAAAGCAACCTTGTGCGACGAAGCTGAGGCCGGTGAAATTCTTGCCCGTGTGCCACTTGTCCTTGCGCCGATCTTGCTCTTCATCGCTGCTCGAACCGGAAGAAGAGTCGCTTGAAGTGGAGTCGATGTCGCTCGCTCCGGCAACCATCGCTCGAGCCGTCTTCTTCATGTACCCGCTGCTCTTCTTTGGCCTTCTCTCGCCCATGTCCTTGCGCTTGTCCTTGTAGTCGTTCCAGGAGCGGTGCTTGTTGTAGTCGTGCTTGGGCTTGCCCTTGTAGTCGTTCTTGATCTCCATGGCTTCAGGGCATTCGGCGATGAAGTGCCCGTGCTTCCCGCACCGATAGCACATCCCCGAGCTTCTCCTCGCGTTCTTCCGGCTCTCGTACACCCGCCCAAACCTCTTGCTCAACAAGGCGAGATCCTCCTCGTTCAGCACCTCAAAGTCCTCATCTTGCATGGACACAAGACAAGACAAAGAAAACTGCATGACAGCAGAGTTAGCATTAGTCCTCGATCTTGAGACAAGAGCCAAACTATGAGGATCAGTGGGGCTCTTGCTCTTGGCTCTCTGGCCACGATCCACCTCTAAAGACCTAAGCTTAGAGAACAGCTCATCCAGCATCAAGGTATCATACACGCTCGACTCGTCAATGGCCTCGACCTTGGCACTCCACACAGACCTATCCAGTGCATGCAAAAGCTTGATAGCTTGATCATGATCTGTGTATGGGAGCACTGTCACATTGGCCCCCATGTTGCTCACAATACTGGTGAAGCGCTGAAACATCACATCAGTCGACTCACCGAGGAGATGAGTGAAGTTCTCATACTCTCTCCGGTAAGTGGAAAACAAACGAGCTTGCACCCCGAGCATTGCCAACATGTGCATTCTTAAGCTTAAGCCATATCTTTCCGGCCACATCATCTCCGTACACTCGATCAAACTCCGAGGCACAGAGAGCATGGAACAAGTAATCAACGGCCTTACTATTGGCCTCAAACATATCTCACGATCCTAGAAGAAGGAAACTGTCGGGAATGACATAGTTTGGATTTTGGGTCACATCCTAGATCAGAGTCCCCTTCCCACGCAAAAACATGCCCATGCGCCTCTCCCACATCTAGTAATTCTTACCATCGAAGTGCGGAGGACCCGACCCCTTGCCATAGTCACCCATCTTTGGATCTTAGACTGGTTAGAATCACAAAGATTTGTAACCGGCTTTGATACCAATTGAAGGACTGAATAGGCGACCAGAGAGGGGGTAGTGGATGGGAGCCGATAAAAATTCTTCCCGAAGGATGAACTCGGCCTATACCCTGATTGCCACTCGGATCACTCGCACACACCAAAGAAGCTCTAGGCTAGGCACACACAAGCCTACAAGCCCTAGAGATAAGCCACAAAGCAAAGAGCGGAAGCACTAAGCAAGAACCAAAGCACTTAGCCAAATCTGCGAGGCTAGGCACGGACTGTCCATGCAGTACAGGCGGACCGTCCGCAAAACCTGGGCGGACTGTCCGGACCCCCTTGTAAGGAATCGGATGCTCGTAGCCTAAGAGGGGGAGGGGGTGAATTAGGCAACTTAAAACCTTAACCTATGGCTTATCACTATTTGCTCAAAATATAAACTAGAACGTACTATCTAGATGTGCAACTAAGGTTGTTCTAGTGTGAAACTCCCATCCCAAAACAAGTTTTGCAACCTATAGCCAATCCTAGCATGATACTACTCTAGGAAAGTAAAGGCAAGCAAGGATTGCAAGAAAGTAATGCGGAAACATAAAGGGGGATGAGAGGAAGCAAACTCTTGACACGCGATTTATCCCGTGGTATCGGTAGGCACTAAGCCACCCCTAGTCCATGTTGTTGAAGCACTCTACACAAGAGTATTGCTTCCCGGTCACCAAGTCTCTCCCAAGAGCACCACTTGACTTGCCACAAAGGCTCGCCATGAATGCACTCGCCAAGCTCCCTTGGTCACCTTGATGCCGCCTCCACTAAGGAGCTTCTCCACCATGGGAAGGGGGTCTCCACGTCCCCTGCACAAAGTTTCCTCGCCGCTCCACACCAAGCCGGAGGGTGGAAGACATTTGCCGGAGAGCCACCTATGCTCCAAGGCTTCCGGCGCACCTCGTACAACTTGATCCACTCGAGAATCACCTCACATTGTAGGCACACCTTGCACTCACTCAGCCCTAAGCTAAGCCTAGCACTAAGCACACACACAAAGCATGTGCAAGTCTATGGAAGAGCAATTTAGCACTTGGATAGTTTGGATATGATCTTCTATGAGTCTTGAACTC
The DNA here is from genome assembly GCA_036936925.1 of Cenchrus fungigraminus. Lineage (NCBI taxonomy): Eukaryota > Viridiplantae > Streptophyta > Magnoliopsida > Poales > Poaceae > Cenchrus > Cenchrus fungigraminus. Next base: position 5,356,050 of record CM072775.1, on the reverse strand, counting down.
CTCTGCACTTCCACACACTCCAGCAACACCAAATGGGTGAGTGGAGGGGGTATAAATAGCCCAAGGCAGCCAAAGAGCCATTGGCTAACGGCTACAGAAATATGTACCATCAGATGAACCGATGGTCATGATTCCATAGGCGTCGGTTCATCCGGTGCCCTCCACGTCACTTAGCCGTTGCAAATCTGCTGACACAAATCATCTGACGCATACACTGACGGTCCTTCTCCCATGCCGTCGGTTCATCCGGTGCTGAAGGATTTCTTCCCAAAACCTTACTGTTAGCTTCTTTGGTGCCGTCGGATGAACCGTCGCTCAATTCCTTATACCCATCGATTCATCCGGTGCTGAAGAGCTTCATGCCCGAACATCTCTGTTAGCAAATATACGGTCACCGGATGAACCGCTGCAACACCGTCGGTTCATCTGGTGCAACTAACCCCTCTGCTGCTCCTCTAGAAATTCATCTGGCGCATGTAAAACAGGCGGCGTTGCTTCATCCGGTGGTGCATGCTTACTTGAGTCTTCTTTTGCAGTGTACCACTTCATCCTGTGCTTGCACCGACGCATGCCTCTACGTACTGTCGGTTCATCCGACGGTGCTCTTTTCTTATTTTTCTTCCATAGTTTTGACCCTTGAAAAATACACTATCTTCTCATTTTGGCATGTGGTATTTTTGCATCCATGGGACCTAGAAATGTCTACAAAGACATGCTCAACAATATGGTTAGTCCCATTGATCATGTTGTCATTAGTCACCAAAATCAAACTTGAACAAATGGCATATGAGGCCATGTTCGCTACACGCCTACGCGGACTGTCCGAAAACCCCAACAAAACCGCCAGAGACGCACCGAGAAATTCGGACTGTCCAGCCAAGGCTCACGGACCGTCCGCCAGTGTCGCGTACTGTCCTTGAAAGGCCTGTGGACCGTCCGGCAAAAGTCCAGAACCACTTCGCTCAAACTCGTCCACGTGGACCGTCCGTCATTGACCGGCGGACTGTCCGCAAAACCTCCTGCAACAAAACCCTAGGCACTTCATGAATCGAAACATGAACTCGCACGAACACGTGAAGAACTGCGACGAACTCGAGCCGCACAGACTGTCCGCCAAGGCCACGTGGACTGTCCGCTCGATGCGAACAGAAGCAGAACCAGGGCGCGCGTGGGAGGTCAAACTCACCAAGTCATCGCTGGATCTCCCAAACCTCTTGAGCTCTCAAGACAAGGTTTGGGGGAAATGAGAAGCGTCACTAGGTGAAGCTATGTGTAACACCCCGTGTTTTTAATCAAGTGTCATTAGATGCTAAACACACCCTTAATCACCTTGTGACCATTAGTGCTTAAGTCCCTAATCACCTTGGAGGTCAAAACTCTAGTTAAACCTCTTAAGACATGAGCTCTATCTTGAACTTTTGGCACGTTCTCCAAAATTCACTTAAACACTTCAAAATCGGCCAATACCAAAGTTGTGTAGTTTTTCAAGGCCTACAACTTTGCTGCTGAGTGGCAAATGAGATTTGAAGAGGAAATAGGTGAAAAACCTTGGTCAACGCAGTGAATCCCTATTCACCGGCACCGAGAAAAGCTACAAGTTCACCTACTGTTTGTGCTCGATTCGTTGGATAAAACACCAATCGGCCTTTGTAGAAGTTGTAGAGGGATACTTGAGCTACAACTTTGTCAATTGGAGCTCAGTCCACTTCTATAGCGAAATCTGTAGTTTCTGTTGGTCAAACAGAGGTACTCGGAATTGTTTGGCGTCGGGACGCAGCACCGCACGATGTCATCACGCGCGCGCGCACGCCACGTCGGCACCCCTCCAAGCTACCGGGCACAAACATCGAGGCACCAGGGGGTCTGCTGGTCTATCAATGTCGCCACGCTGCATTGGACGGGATGGCCGGTGTCAGGCCTAGGCCGCTACGACGGTGCCACGCGCCGCGCCATCACCCGCTAGAGCGCGCACACCGAGGCCGCCATTGGTCGGCCGCGCCCGCGCACGTCGTCGTTGCTGTAGCCATGCCGCGTCTTCGCCAATGCGGAGGCTTGGTTGGTTACCGCCTCAGCACGCCGAGCCCCCTATAAAAACCCCCACTCCCCTCATCGGTGCACACACAGAACTCACCGCCGCCGTCCGCCATTGCCGCCGTCGGTGACCTCCGTCCTCCGCACGTGCCAGTGAGCAACAAGCCACCTCAAGCTTTTCTATAATACCCTAATGAGCTTCCACGCACACACTTTCATCAGCTCAGCCCCTCACCTCGCCAGAATCTGAGCAGAGGCGGCCGCGCCGCCACTGCATCGCCACCGCCGCACGCCGGAGTCATCCCCGGCCACACCGCCGCCACCAATCGACTCCTGGTGAGCCCAATCAAACATCCCCGCCATTTGTTTGCCAGCCCCGGCCGTAGTTCGCCGCCGGTGACCTCTCCCCCGCTGCCGAGGGTACATGTGTGAGGGAAGGTTTCTGGTAGGGTTCGTTCTATAAAAGACAGGGACCTATCGGTAAGGATTCAAATCTTTCTAGGGTTCACTGTGAAAGAAGATTCTTCATCTTTTGCTCTTAAGTCCTGAGAACTGTAAAAATCGTAGAAAATCACAGAAAAATCCTAAAAATGCAAAACCAATTTTGTTGGTTTCCTTATGAATAGGCCTACATCTTTTACAAAGCCTATATATACTTTTGATGCATGGTTTTTGAATAAAAACTTCCAACTCAGTTTGTATAGGGTTGTTCATAACTTGAGTTGTACACATGTGCTAGGCTTGATCTTTGGATATGTTGGTAGCCAGTATTAGTATAGGCTACACCTATGTTTTTGCACAAAGTTACTGAGTGGATATTTAGTTATGATTTATTTTGTTTTATGGCTAGATCTGTGCTTATGTTTTGTACAGCTTTATATATAGGTTTTCTGTGGTTCATCTTTTGTATATCACCTTGTTAGGCTAAAATGTGTTGCTAGTAAGTTTATCATGGTTTTAGGAGCAGTCTACATATCTGTTTCTGAATGATGCTTGTTTTTGAAGTGAAATCTATAGCTCAGTTTCCATTGCTCCAGTGATGCTTATCTTTGGCATAGATGATGTGTATGTCATGTTTAGGCTATGGTAGAAAGTTAGGTCACAGATGAGCCATATATTTCTCTGAATAAATATTTTATGAATATCTAGGCTGAAAATGGTTATTTTTGTGTAGCATGTTTAAAATAGGTTCTGGAGCTAATTTTTGGTGTGCAACCTAGTTTTAGTCTATAGTAGCTCTGTGTAAAATTTGAGAACTAGTGCATGAGTAGTTTTCTATGTATTTAATATTCTTGCTTTTTCTATGAATAACTTATCATATTTTTCATGCTCAATATATAGCTTAGATTGCCATGAGTTTTTACCAGTAGCTTTGTTGTAGTCCCTTGTGCTCACACAAAAATTCTCACTATAAGATGTTACACGGTTTAACTAGAATAAATTTTGGAAGAAAACTAAGTATATTAAAAACAGAAATAAAGAAATCCCCTTTTATGGGCTTATATGTGATATAACCTTTGGAAAATGTTCCTAATGAACCCTGGAACCTAACTTGGTTGCATGTGTGATAATTCTAATTTATTTGAATAAATATGCACACAATCACTTTTAAAATAATAATACTTATATAAATGGTTGAATAATTAAACTTAAGAAAGAGTATGCTGGATATATTCTTGTCTAGGTGAATGTGCTCAACATGCCACCCTAGACTTAACACATGTTGTTTGGTATACACAATCATCAACCATTAACTCTTGCATGTGCATTCCTCCATATAGAAGTTCCTGACGGTAGCTACACGCTCGTGTCAGCTGACGAGAACGAGGGAGCAGGAGGAGACGTACACTTCGTGACTGTTGATCAAGACCCGGGCCGAAGTCCGAAAGAATGTCTGACTGCTGGAACTGCCGAAGGCAAGCCCCGGTTTAACATACACCTATGTGTTTCCTTTTAAAATTTCTGAATTTATGCTAGATTATATATGTGCATTTACATTCAGGAGTTGAATGGAAACCCTAGATGCATGATCCATAAGTACCTATGATCTTTTACTAGTATGCCAGGTCGCTAGTTGCTTTGCACTAAGGACCCGGTACAAGTCGAGTGATGTACTTCGCTCGCGAGAATAGGTTCTTATGTTGGAATCATAAGGCTTGTTAGATTGAATTGCTCACGTGGTAAGAGCATGGGATTTTGGGCTCCGGTCCAATGGTTAAGAGATTAAGCATTTGAAAGTACTAAACATTTGTCGGACATGGGTACGGTAAACCTAGTACCAGAATGACGCGGTGCGGGAACTTTAGGCTACTACTCTTGGGCTGCTGCCCTAGTCTTGCAAACTGTGGTGCTTGGTGACACTGGATGCTAGTGTGAGGCATGCCAGCTAGCTATGTACCTAGGACTGTGACATCAGTTCCCAATCCGAAGAATGACGGGAATCGTTTGGTTGAAATCACTCTTTGTGAGGGTTTTCTCCCGTATGTTTAGGTTCACCTTGCAAGGTTATTAATCGATCGATCGTCGGCCTCTCACCGTTATCCGGGAATAGCTTAACCCTCTAACTATGATAATCCCTCCATGATGAAATGTTGATAAACTTGATGTTTGATTAATTGTTTGCACAAGTATGCGTGAATTAGCTGCTCATCTAGTAATAATTGATCTACTAGAACTTGAGCTAAAATATTGAAAGTAAGGATTAACTCCTTAGCAGCTTTTTGGCAAAACAAACCCAATAGCCAAAAGCCAAGCATGATTAGAAGGATAAGTCTTTTATTTTAGACAGGTAAGCCTTGCTGAGTATTAGTATACTTAGTCTTACTATAAATGATGTTTTCAGGTGATAATGTTTGGCCTGGTGAAATCCTACCCGGCTGGGAGCTGGAATGGGTGGATGACGAGGAGTATTAGCGTTATGGGTGGCCTCCCATGATGCCAAGTTATCGATTAGTATTATTATTTCCGCTGTTTCAAAACTCTGAACCATTTACCTTTGATGCAAGGACAATGTTGTAATAATTAACCCTACGGGGAATTTGGATTAATTTGTAAGGTGCTCTGGACTCTCCTTCGTGGGGGTTTAATGTATGCGTTACGATCCTCTGTGTGCTTTACAAGTGATTTACCGGGCTATGACCCAGCAACACTCAACGGGATGATTCCTTATTCTCATTTAATGACCAAAGTGGATTGGTTTAAGTGATAGTACGGACTTATCTCGGATGGGGTTGTCACACTATGCCCCAAAAATCATGACCTCTAACTCACTAAATCACCGGGAATCATGGATCACATGAACTACCTCCAAGAACTCATGTTCTTCCAAGAACTCGCGAATCGAAGGGATTTCCCAGCGTTTGAGGGTTCAAGATCACACCCAAAGATGCACAAGGCAACCACCCATGACCCCCTCAAAGAAATCTGAGAGAAAACACCCTCAAATCAACGAATCGAGCAAAGAACAAAACACCCAAAAATCACTCCGAAAATGACATGAAAATCACAAGGAACTAGGAGAGGGAAATCATCACAACGCCGAATGCTTCGATACATCCAGAGGTCAGAGTCTATACAAGCATCTACCCTAAGGAAATACTGGAAAAAGAAACAGTCCAGAGCGATCTACCAGGGGACAAAACCATAGAGCGAAAGAGAGAGATTCCATCCACCTCTCCGCTATATATATGAAGTCCACCGGAGGAGGCAAATGACCATGCTACCCCTACAACTTAAAATGAAGATACACACCCCTCAGGGGCAATTTAGTCAAGTCTTCGGATATTCCCATCGAGCGGACACACTTCCACCGCAGACTTGCTTAGCCTCGATGCAAGCCCTGCGATCACACCACATGCCCCCCACCTCGAAGCTTCCCGACGCTCCCGGATCATCGTCTCCGTCGCATCGGGCCTCCGGACTTGGTTTTGAGGCCCAAACCAAGAAACCGTCCACCGATGGTTTTGTGGGCAAACCACCAAACCTCGCGTGCAAGTTTCGGCCTCGAACCGCCACCTTGCATCGTCCCATGTCCATGACCTCAACTTGCTAGTCTTGCACCGCACGGCACGCACTTGACCCCATCGGCCACTGGGTCCATCGAACCAAGCCTACTTGCCTCTCCATCACCCGGAGGCCACCACGGCTAAGGCCTTTCGCGCTTGTTCTTCACCTGCACCAAAACGAGTCAAGTAGCAACCTGTACCTGCACACTGAGCCAAGCATCAGTCCACACAATGTTGTCAATCACTCATCACTAAGGAGTGACCCTCCACTGGTCCTCGGACACAACTGGTCCTCACTTTTTCCCTTTGATAATGCATAGATCTTCCGTTTATATGTCCGTCTGTTGTATGATGTTCGTATTTGTTGCTAGCATAGCACAAGACTGGGTGCTCTCTTGCATGCCTTTAGTGTAAGCTATTTCTTCTATAGTTGAGTGAGATCAGTTCTCCTCCTTGCGGGTTCGTCGCCCTATATTAATATAGAGTGCTATAGGTTGCTACGCACCACGGGATAGCGTAGTCAGGCTACGGTAGTAATCAGTAGCATAGGCGTAGTGTCTATGCTAAGGGTTATCCTTCGTTTGCCCTATATCCCACGGATTGGCAGAGGTAGATCGCAGGTGGTGACAACCCTATTGATCCTTTGGAATCCTCCACGTTCGGATATAGTGCAGGCTAAGGTTCGTCGCAGAACCGTAGGCCGGAGTCACCTGATAGATCAGGGGTAAGCCGGTGGCTGAAGCAAGTTCTTGAGAGATCGACCTTTAGTCTCATATGTAGATCTATCCATAGGAATGCTCTCCTCCAGTGCTTAATACCGTGGTGTGTCCTTGGACCATTAGAACAGAAGTTAGTGCACACACATTCCCTTGGATTCGATACCCTTGGAATACTCTGAGGTGAAAGCTACAACGTTATCTGTGCGCTTGCGGATTTATTCGTGTGTCACTAAAATACGCAACAGGCACCGGTTTACCCCTGGTCTGCCAAGCGTCTCCAGCTATTAGCTCTACACCCTACCCTCATGTGGGGGGATACAAGGGATGCACAGGGCTATCACCACCCATACACCTACCCCTCAGACTGTTGAATAGGTATGCAAACAAAGGAGATATGTAGCCTAGACACCACGTTTATGCTAGCTACCTCGACCCTGACCATGGCCAGACTCCGCTGACAGCTAGAGTCCTAAGGCTAAAGCCCCCACCACGAGGACGAGCGATGATCCCGCAAGTGAATAATAACAAGAATACAACTTTACTAGGTACTCACCACCGAAGAAGTCTCGGGTGCTCGCACCTACCGAAGTACAAGAGGAGGGAGCCAACAACTCCGGCTCTCCTCCAAGCGCTTGCTCCGCACACTCCTCTACTTCTAATACAACAAAGGAGCCTCTCCTCTACTCTCTTCTCTCTAGAATGGTGTGTTACAAAGGAGAGGAGTAGGGGTCCTTATGTAGGTGTGTATGTTGGCGTTTCATAGCGCCGTCATCTTAAGAACAGATCTGGGACCTATCCTTAATGACAACACCAAGAAACACCTTGTAGGCACCTCTCAATGTCACAAGTAATGACGCCCGGTTAGCGTGAACATCGAGACTTGCCAAAGGTTAATCTAAACGATCATGAACAAATCCGCAAGCACACAGATAAACTATTGTAGCATTTCCCCAAGGAAGGAGAGTATTCCAAGGGTATCATATCCGTGGAAGGCAATGGCGGATATCTTAGACTTATGCTTTTGCTCTGAATGTAAACCAAGAGATAGATATAGGGAACAACACACTCAAAGACAGGGGTAAGATAAAAGATATAACGGTAGTGTGACACACACACTCAGATCTACCTCTACTCCAGCACACTACGGCTTAGGGGGAACATACGAGTTAGCTCTAGGTTCTAATGTACTAAACATACAAAGCTAGAAGATACAGGAGATGGGCATGAGTATTGCATGAGAGAGATAAGGTTCAGCACCCAGGTACAAACGGGGAGCTAGCCTGCGACGACCAGCACTCTGCGAAACTAGACTTTAGACTCCTACAACAGGTACCCTAGCGCGGAGGTTGCCCAAGGATCCAACAGGGCTGTCACTACCTGCGGACCGACCTCTATCGTTACGGGGGGGGTATGCTCATAACTATCGTAGCCAGATAACCCAGGCACCATGCCTACGTTGCTGCTAGACTCCACCCGGCCCGGGCTATTGTGACCCAGGGTGAGAGCCACCAGAAGACTGGTCAACTAGACCGAGTACCGTAGCTTGAACACAGACCTCATACAACACTCTCATGCCATCTAACAAGATCAACTAAGGCTAGACATACAAATAGATACGAACTCTCTTATGTCTAATCAATAAGATCAAAGGGTCGTGTTCGTGAAGAACACGAGCCTCTAACTTATGAACAAACACATAAGGAAGGAGTTTATCACCCTTCAAGTGGATCAAAAGGTAGTGTTCACGAAGAACACAAACCTCTAAATGATGAACAGAGGATGAACTCAAGAACATATCAAGCATATGATCTACCATGACTTTATATGAAATAGCTGAATAACTGGAGTAGATCAAAGTCATACAATGAAATAAAGATAAAACAGAACTCATACATAGACTCCAAAGAGGACTTAGAACCTGAATAAGAGCTACTCTAGCCTACCCCCTAGCCTTGGAAACTAAAAGTGAGAGGAGAATGAGAGAATGGTGTGTGGGAAATGGGGGCCCCTCCCCTTCTATTTATAGACAAGGACCAGGCTTGCTCGGAGGCTCAAAGTGCTCCAAAACACCCCGGGATGCAGCAAGTGACCAATGAGGAGCAACCACGTGTAGGGACCAGATGGGCGCCCCCTAGGTCGGTTCGGCCGATCCTAGGATCGGCCGCACCACTAGGGTGGCCCCACCTGGTGTGCATCCTCTGGTTAGCTATCCTGTGGGCCCTCTGATCCACCCCCGGTGCATGGCTTGATTTGGTATCCGAGGTGGGCCCTTTGATCAATGTGAAGTCCATGTGGCATCCTCTGATTCGTCGGTGAGTGCCTCCCCTGGACCGATGACGTGGAATGCCATGTTTCCCTTGGTGGCGCCACCTCCTCAGCTGAGTTGGCATGGGTTCTTCATAGAAGGTGGGTTTCCATCTCTTTTTAGGTGTAAATCACCTACATACAAATAATCTCCAAGGACAAGTAGAACTACATTATTCAAACCAAAATGCTAGTAAATAATGCATATGCCTCCATTTATGTGAGAATATTAAGGGTTGGAAATGGCGAATTTCCACCGTCAATAGTGTAGAGGCGGTTCTAGGGGTCCCTTGGCGCCAACTCCACCTCCACCACCTATGGGATTGCGCTGGAGATCTTGGTGCCAAAACTTGGCGCCAACAGAGCCAATGGTGGTTTGGCCGAACCATTGGTTCGGCAGACCCATGTGCTAGCCCATTTGACCGGGGCCCTATGCATTTGTCTTCAATGCGTCGGTGGGGGATTGCTTGCCAAAGATGGGCCGAAACGACCTCAATAGTGGTTCGGGCGAACCAGTGGTTTGGCCGAACCATGTTGGGCTCGTTTCGCACTGCCCTTCGTCCTGGACACTCTCTAGTGGGCCCTCATGGGGGTACCTTGGGTCTTGTGCAAAGTTTTATTGGTTCCCCTTAGTTTTGGGCCTCTAAGTCCCTATGGATCGTCTTGAGAGGGGCTTCGCATAAGTGATATGTATTTCTTCTTTTTTTGGGCCCATTCCACCTTCGTTCTCTAAAATAGCATAATCACCAAAACTCATGGAACTGGTTAGAGGTAAACCCCTACGTCTATGATTTAGGAGATAAGTTGATGGTAGATATTTGCTGTAAAGGTTGTCAACAAGACTGCCCCACACTTGCCTTTTGCTCGTCCTCAAGTAAAGGTTAAGGACTAAGGTGGATGCATCTCCATTGATCAAACCTGCATACATGTTATTACAGGCTTTTCCATGCTCCTGTGAACTTTTGAGTGGCTACCACACATATCTTGTGTGATTGAAAGATGGAACAATATATATATCAGATGCCTATCACCTCTTGCTTAGAGACTTGGGTTTTTGAATTTTTAAAAAAAATAAAGAATAGACTTGCTCCTCAAATTATTCTCTCGAGTCACTCTTTTTATATTTGTATTTCTCTATCCTCACCAAGGCAAAGGTGTTGCCTTTTATTCTCCTAACATCTAAAGGCTTTATCTAGAGTTGTGGGTAGGGATAGATGTGCATACTTGCTTCGCATTTATTGCTAAGTCAAAAACTGGATCCAAGAAGAAACAAGTCATGCAACATAATCAAGATGTGCAAGTGTGTGGAGTTCTTATGATAGTGTGGCAAGGTGGACGCTAGGCCGGAATAGGTGCTAGCTATTGCCACACATAAATACTCGGGATTACGGTAAGGTGGATACTAGGCCCGAATGGGTACTAGCTATTACCGTAAATGATGAGTATGATGATAGTGATGGTAAGGTGGACACTAGGCCCGAAATGGGTGCTAGTTATTACCATCATGATAAGAATTGAGGTGATGGCAAGGTGGATAATAGGCGCAGGACCGGATTGGGCGACCAGAGAGGGGGGAGTGAATGGGAGCCAAAAAAAATTCTTCTTGAGAGAGATGACTCCTCTAATGAGATGAACATGGCCTCGATCTCGAAATCACTTTCACCACGCTATCCGCACGTTTATCAAGACCACGTAGCCACTGGATTGCTACTGATCCTAGGAGCAAACCTAACCTCCAAACAACACAACCACACACACACCGCAGCGGAAATCAATCGAGGGAATACCTATGCCAGGGGCGGTCAGACCGCATGGAGAGGGCTGTCAGACTGCCTAGGCCTGGAGATTTCCCTCAACCACAAAACAAAGCTCACGACCTCGAATCGACGCAAGATTTTGCCTGGAGGCTCCTCCGATCAAGGCAAACACGTTATCAGAGAAATCCCTTGGAAAACCAAACTTTCCTACCGAAACCTTACAGGGTGGTCAAACCGCATGCCCTGGGCGGTCAGACCGCCTTCCCTCCAGAAACATGACCGTGGGTCAACCCTCAACTTCCCTTCACCCGATCTCCTGATTCACTGCACGGATTGCAACGAAACTTCATGGATAGCTGGGTCACCTCCTAGACGACCTCTCCACCAAAGGATATCCACCGAAACTTATCCAATCAAGAGGAATCGTGAATCTATGGGCTCTATGTCATGAACTCGAGGAACTCCGAAAACCACCCAAATAGAAGGTGTTCCCGAGAGATTGCTAGGGCACGATCACCAAGAAAAGAGGCACAAAGACCTCCTGTGTGATACCCAACAAGAATCCCTCCAAGAAACCCCTCAAACAAGCCACCACAAACATCCCCAAAAAGAGCTCCGAAAATCACCAAAAAGGAAAACGTCGGGAGGCAAAGAGAGACAAGGTGAACCACGTCGAAGCTTCCATACATGCCATGAAAGGTTCATACAAGGTCTAGCAAGCCGCCCGAACATCCAACCCTCTCCCAAGATCTCTCATGAAGCTCTCAAGGTAGCCTAGGGAAAACAAAAGAGGAAGAGCAAATGAACTAGGGTTCCAAGAGATGGCTGCCATCTCCCCTCAAGTCAGTTTATATGGAGGGTGCCGAATGACCAAACTACCCCTACTTACTTAACTTGAGTTACAAGCCCACCAAGGGCATTTTGGGAACTTTGGTCGATACCTCCATCAGACGGACGCCCGCAGACTGCAAGCTGCTTCAGCTCCACGCAAGCCTTGTGATCCCGCCACGTGTCCTCCGCTTCAAAGCTTCTCGATGCGCTGCATGCCACATGGTCAGACTGCCCCTCTTGGGCGGTCAGACTGGCCTGGTCTGATCACACCCCGGCCAGGCGGTCAGACCGGCCCAGGCAGGCCGGTTCGCCCTGTTGAGTCTTCGGCCTTGGCTTTGTGACTCAGCCAAACCCTGCGTGCAAGCTTCAGTTGTTAGCTGCTACCTTGCACTGGCTCCATCCCTCTCGACGTCGTCTTGCTCTTCTTGCTAGCGTACGGTCCGCACTTGATCGCGTCGGCCACCGGGTACCTCGATCGAAGCCTACTTGTCTCTCCGCTCCTAGGAGGTCATACAGACATAGACCTTTCGCACTTTATCTTCACATGCACCACGCGAATCAAGCCGCAACCTGCACTTGCAATACTAGGCCAAGAGTCAGTCCACACAACATTGTCAATCACTCATTACCAAGGAGCAGCCATCCACCAGTCCTCGGACCACACAGGTCCTCAATCTCCCCCTTAATGAGTGCATTGACAACATCCACACACATAGTAACCATCATAAGCAAGAAAAGAAAGGAAACTAACAACAACCCATAAAGTGATCCAAAAACCAAACAACACAAACCCTGATCACTTGAAGCCAAAGTCTCGGTCCCCTAAGGTAAGGGCAACGGCTGAGCAAATGAACTACCCCTGAACACATGCATGCAAAGAAATATTGCAAATGCATGGAAAAGAACAAAACTTGCTCTGCACTGACCCAGGCCGGTCAGACCGCCTAGCCAGGCCGGTCAGACCGCCTGGGCCGGTCACATTCCAGACAGGGTGGTCAGACCGCCCTATGTGACCGCCCCCAGAAAGACTTCGTCCGAAAAAGCTCGAAACCAGCCGAAAACCTTCTAAACATGCTCAGATCCAATTTCCATGCATAATCTTCACCCCATTGTTGACAATGCATAAATCAAGGTATTTCTACGAAAATTTCAACCTAGAGCTTTCAAATAGACAATGAGCACCACAAAATGCTACAAGTGAGCAAATGAGCAAGCAAGACATTCCAAAGTTTCGTATAAGCATAGCCATCATGATATTAAACCTATATGAGCAAATGAGCAAGCCATGATCAAGATACACAATTTTGCAAAAAATTTCCCTCTCATCAGCTAAAGACCAAAACATGAGCAAAGTCTACCAAAGTGAATCTAGATCACACAAACTTCATGCTAGGTCACATATCCTCAACACAAGATCATTACAAACACCCATAAGCATCTAATGTCATGTTAAAGGCACCGAGCCATATGTCTACTTCTAAAAATGAGACTTCTCATGGTAAACATCATGCAACGGTTTAGCACCCAAATTATTTCAATTTTTAAGCATTTTATGACATTGAACAAATGAGACCACAACTTCAAGAAAAGCATTTCATACCAATTTAATTTTTCACATTTAAGCATAAAATGGTACTGCCTTTGCGGCAAAAAGAAGCTTATGCTCCCTCACAAGATAACACATGGGCTAAACATTCACAATGACAAATGGGTCTTTGACCCCAAGTGAAAAGCGCATGATATCCAACCATGAATTAAGCATGACACAAACCACCAAAGCACACTAAGATCATGCAAAGCCTTAAACTCAAACCGAGCTCACCCCGCAAGTGGGTGAAAGTGGCTTGGTCAAGTGGTTTAGTAAAAATATCGGCTAGTTGGTTTTGGGTGGGCACATGGATCAAAGCAATCTTTCCCTTCTCCATGTTATCTCTCAAGAAATAGTACCTCACTTCTATATGCTTGGTTTTGGAGTAGAGAACTAGGTTCTTGGCTACACTTATGGCACTGGTGCTATCACAAAAGAGTGGAACATGGGAACACTCCTCACCAAAGTCGCTCATAGTGTAGGTAATCCATAGGAGCTGGGTACAACAACTAGCTGTAGCAACATACTCGGCCTCTGTAGTGGACTGGGCTATACTGGACTGCTTGCAGGATGAAAAAGAAACCAAAGAAGAACCAAGAAACTGACACCCAACCTAGGTAGACTTACGATCCAAATGACACCTAGTGAAGTCAGCATCCGCAAACCCGTGAAGGTTGAGTGTCGAGGCCGCAGAATACCAAAGACCAAACTCAGGAGTGTAGTTCAAATACCTGAAAATCCTCTTGATGGCCTACCGATGTGAAGTGCTCTGTGAAGCCTGAAAACGAGCGCACAGAACACACTGAACTGTATGTCTGGCCTTGTCGTCGTCAAGTAGAGGAGGGAGCCGATCATGCTCCTGTACTCCTTCTGGTCCACGGCCTCGCCATCTACATCCGCATCCAAAGCTGTAGTCGTACTCATCGATGTAGCCATCATCTTTGAGTCATCCATCTTGAACTTCGTCACTATGTCCTCGGTGTACTTGGCTTGATGCACAAACATCCCGTCCTTGCACTGCTTGATCTGAAGCCCGCAAAAGAAATGCAACTCACTCCTCATGGACATCTCGAATTCCCTGCTCATGTCATCTGCAAACCTGTCAACTAAAGTGTGAGAAGAGCCACCAAAGATTATGTCATCCACATACACCTACACAATCAGAATGTCAACACCCTGCCTGAGGAGAAAGAGAGTCAAATCCACCTTTCCCATCGCAAACCCCTTACTAAACAAGAACCCTCTCAACCTGCCATACCATGCCCTGGGTGCTTGTTTTAGGCCATATAGTGCTTTTCTGAGTTTGTATAACCGATGGGGAAACCTCTCACTCTCAAAACCTGGGGGTTGCCTCACAAACACTTCTTCCTCTAGAAACCCATTTAGGAAGGATCCTAATTGCCTCCAAACGGGCCACTAGAGCAAATGCCTCTTCAAAGTCTATCCCCTCTTTCTGGCTATACCCCTGAGCAACCAACCTCACCTTGTTTTTCACAATCTCCCCATTTTCTCCCTCTTTGTTCTTCCACACCCATTTTGTCCCAATAGGTTTGCAATTTGGTGGAGGCTCAACCAACTCCCACACCTGATTCCTCTCAAAGTTCTCAAGCTCCTCATGTATAACGTTCACCCAATCTGGATCGGAAAGTGTATGTCCAATATCTTTGGGCTCGAAAGAAGCGACAAATGCAGAATGAGCAAAATGAGAATGCCTCTGTGACCAGGACCGTGTAGTACATTCATGAATGTCACCTATGATCGACGAAGGTGGGTGATCCACCTGAACACGCGGGGAGCCTCACGTCTGGAGACCACCTCCCCCTCAGCAATAGCATCCACTCGAACAGCCTCAGTTATCGTCGGTGTAGGTGAAGGACCATCCTCGATCGTCGTCGTCGTAGTGGAAGTAGCATGTACACGGCCAGCTGCGGGAGCAGCACCACCATCATCTTCATCACCATCTTCCTGCACCTCCTCCTCAAAGATCTCCTCGCCAAACTCCTCATCACCTGCACAATCAAATACCAAAGAGCTACGCGGCTGTGTCTCGTCGAAGGTAACCTCGCAAGTCTCCACGATTTGGTTAGTTTCCAAATTGAGCACACAAAATGCTCGAGAATGAGTAGCATAACCAAAGAAAATACCATCAACAGACCTAGCCTCAAACTTATCCAACTTTCTGCCTTTCTTAAGAATGAAACACTTGCAGCCAAACACATGAAAGTGACTCACATTGGGCACTCGCCCGTGCATCAGCTCATAGCAGGTTTTCTTCTTGAAAGCTCGAAGTTGGATCCTGTTCGACACATAGCACGTGGTATTCAGCACCTCAGTCCAATACCTCCTACGAGTCCTATGCTCATCGAGCATCATCCTAGCCATCTCACACAAGGTCCGATTCTTCCTTTCCACAACACCATTCTAAGGATGGGTGTACGGAGTCGAAACCTGATGCTCAAGACCAAGATCATGACAAAAGGTCTCAAAACGAGAGTTCCTGAATTTCGTGCCATTGTCACTGCGTATAGCTCTAATGGCATCCCCATGTCTCTCGTTCTTCATCCTCAAGATCAGGTCTCGAACAAAACCAAACGTCTGACCCTTACCCTCCAAGAAAAACACCCAGGCATAGCGAGAGTAATCGTCCATGACCATTAGGACATACCACTTCCCACCCATCGAGCAAACTCGAGCTGGCCCAACAAGGTCCAGATGCAACAGCTCTGTCGGACGCTCTGTCATGACAGTAGTCAGGGGTGGATGGGAGTGGCTACCATCTTGCCATGCCTGCAAGGCGTACAAACCAAATCCTTCTCAAAACACAACCTGGGCAATCCTCAGACAAGATCGAGCACACTCAAGCAGAAAAGCATCTCAAAGCTCAAGTGCCCCAACCTCCTATGCCACCTCCACAACTTGGAAGAAGAACCAGCAAGCAAACACCTTGAGGGACCAAAAGACTGAGAAAAATCAGTGCGAAAGATCTGTCCGTCGGGCACGATCGTACAAACAATATCGCCACGAGAGTCAAGAACACGAGAAGCCCCCAACTTAAAATGCACCTCATAACCCTCGTCCAGTAACTGAGATACTGACAACAGGTTATACCCAAATGACTTGACCAGAGCCACACGCTTTAAGGTCACCAAGCTACTCACCTTCACCTCACCTTCTGAAAGCACTCGTCCTCGTCCATTATCACCGAAAGTGAAGTACAGCTTTGACACCACTGGGGCGAGGCTGGAGAACCACCCCCTGTCTCCAGTCATGTGTCACGAACAACCGGAGTCAAACAACCAAACATTCTCCATGCCACCCACCCGCAAATCAAAAACGAAAACGAGAATGAGCAAACGACTAAACACTGGGGTTAGCACAAAAGGAATCAAACCAGTGTCGAGCCATTTGCTCAAAAGTGGGGTTAGCAACATCCATCCTATCATGACCAAAACTATGACCACCACGCTGAACCACCTCACGCCTCGCTGGAGGAGAACGACCACCAAGAAAAGGAAAGTGTGGCTCATAGCCCCTCTGAAACCCAAAGCTGCGACGGCCTCTCCCATCCTCATATCAATCACGAGGTGGAGAACGTCCATCAAACACACCACCACCAGAAATAAACCCTCTACTACTTGTACCACGACCATAGGAACCAATATGATCAACAATACGACCACGGACATCGAAACCCCCTGCTCCCAGTTGGGACGCGGTCAGACCGCCTGCCCAGGCTGGTCTGACCGCCCCCTTGGGCAGCAGCATGCGAACCACCTCCAGCGGGAACTCCTCTTGTTCCCCAACCTGAAACTGTACGCACCTCCGCTTGACCCCTAGGTAGTGGCATACGAGGCTTAGGCACACTATAAGAAGAGTGGTACCTATCCTTGTTCGCCCACTCCTTAGCCATCCTCTCATCCCTCTTCTTCTTATAGCAAAGCTCTCCTAGGTGACCATCCCTCCAACAATACTCACAATGGAAGCGGACTGGTTTTGGCTTTGGATGTGGAGCTTCTCTCGGTTTCTCTACCACTTTCTCTCCTGGCTTCCCCCCAAACACATTCTCAAGGGTACTCACAAACTTCACCGGTTTCCGTAAGTTATCTGTTTTGTGGGGGAACACTGGTGGATCTGGAGTGGTGTCTAGCTTGTTTCTCAGGTGGTTTGTCTTGGGTGCGAATTTGTTCATGGGTGTAGTTTGTGATGGGATAAGAATCTCTCCAATTTTCTCTCCCTCACCACTGCTCTCACCGATCTTCTCAGAACCCAACGCCTGACTATCAAACATCTTAAACTCAGCCATCATCAAACTCAGTTGTGGCTCATGCCTAGACAACCAACTCATCACACTACAAGGATTTGGGTCAAATGCAACACCGATGAATTGCAATGTAGAAAAAATGGTAGCGATACATGGCTTTAATACAACGATTTTCAAGATGTTGCAAAGCTCTGTTGCGATTGGTGGACGATATTGCAATGGTGCAAAATGGTTGAATTAGAATTAATTTTGGTTGCAATTGAGTGGTAGTATGGCAACCACATTTACGTTTGTTGCATTTGGTTGTGACTATTGCTACGATTGTTTGGTGTTGCATAAAATTTCATAAGCGTTGCAAATTATTGATGCTTAATGCAACGAGAACTCTTGGAGGCAAAGCAAAAGTGAGGTCCAATTGCAACCTTTGTTGACAGTTGCAATATACTTTGATATTGTTGCAAATGCTAAATTTTATTGCAACGAGATCTTCGGCTTCGAAGTGAAAATTGTGTTCAAGTGCAACACTTAATTTTTGTTGCAATATATACTTTGAGTGTTGCAACAACTAAGAGGCGAGTCTGATTTGGATTGGGCCTTGTAGTGTGTATGATATACTATGAAAAAAATACAATTCATAGTCAAAAATAGAACTTGGCTAATTTTGAATTGAGATTTTATTCTAATTATTAATTTTAAGAAAGAAGTTTGAATTGGTAGGAAAACAATCTGTCATTAGTGACAAAATAGAAAAAAATCAAAAAGCGCCATGGTATGGAAATGAACCAAGGACCTCAATACTACACTAGTATATAACTTACCACTACACTATTACAATGTTTGTGTTAGCTAGCATCGCTCAAGCATTTTTCATGTTTCTATGTGGTCAGCTTATAGTAACTTATAGATATTAAAATAGAATAGTTACTTTACAGGGTTCTATTAGTTAGTTATTTCAAAAACAAAGTAAAGTTTTCTAAAATTATTATTGTTTTTTTGCCTATGCAACAGTGGAAAAGTGTTGCAATAGGCCCAAAATGGTTGCAATAGATACAATGCCAGGAAACCAAAATAACTTTAAATTGCCATGTCACCCGGTCCCACCTTGAGGACGTGGTGATGCGGTCCCACCTTGAGGACGCAAAAAAATCCAAAAAAGAAGAGACGTGCCGGCATAATCGCAACTAGAGACCCTCCGCTACCTGCTGGTCTGCCCTGCATTGCCACAGCCGGCCACGCCCAGCCGGCCGCACCCTGGAAGCGGTCGGCCGCACCCTGGCTGCAGCCGGCCGCACCCTGGCTGCAGCCGGCCGCACCTAGGCTGCAGCCGGCCGCACCGTGGCCACGGCCGGCCACGCCCCCGTTGCGCCAAGCCGGCTGCACCCTAGTCGTGACCGACCGCACCCTGGCCACGACCGGCCACACTGCTGCTGCGCCCAGTCGGCTGCACCCTGGCCGCGGCCGGCCGCACCCTGGCATCGCCCGGCCGCACCTTGGCCACGACCGGCCACGCCCCAGCTGTGCCCAACCACACCCCGACAGCAGCCGAAATGATTTGAAACTTACATATATTTTTTAAATTTGGATAAAAGAAGTTTGAATAGGTAGGAAAATGACCTATCGTTCCTAGATCAATAGATTTTGTTTTCTGTCTAATGCAACAGTGAAAGAGTGTTGCAATAGGTCTCAAATGGTTGCGATAGAAACAATGACAGGAATTTAATTCGCAAAAAATGTCTGCTTGGGGATCGAACCTGAGACCTTTGGAACAAAAATGACGTGTGCAAACCACTAGGATAAGCATTAGTTTATGTTGTATTAGAGTATTTTATTTTTTTATTAATTGAACTGTAACAAATTTTTTAAAACAAACTTGAAAAAAATATGTGGCTATACAACATATTTTGGCTCCATAACCATCTCATAAAAGTTTCAAACGATCTCGACAAAGTGATACTATACATCTTTCACAACTAGGAACATATCTCACTTAGCTACATAGGACTATGTGAGCTATATATGTCTTTGTGAGGGATATTCAGCAATTCTTTATCGAAATCACTTGAATTTTTTATGCGACGCCCATACACCAAAATCATGTGACTACGTAAGTTTTTAGATTTTTCTAGCCATTTTATGATATTTTCACATGTATTCCTTAGTAATTCAATAAATAATTTCAGTACTAGCAAAACTTGATCAGAAAATTCCATAGATTCACACAACACCATATTTTGGCTCCATAACCATCCTATAAAAATTTCAAATGATTTTGACAAAGTGATACTACACATCTTTCACAACTAGGAACATATCTCACTTAGCTACATAAGAGTATGTGAGCCATATATGTCTTCGTGAGGGACATTCAGCAACTCTTTATCGAAATCACTTGAATTTTTTATGTGACGCTCATACACCAAAATCATGTGGCTACGTAACTTTTTAGATTTTTCTAGCCATCTAATGATATTTTCATATTTATTCCTTAGTAATTTAATAAATAATTACAGTAATAGCAAAACTTGATCAGAAAATTCCATAATTCACACAGTAACATATTTTGGCTCCATAACCATCTCTTAAAAGTTTCAAATGATTTCGACAAAGTGATACTATATATCTTTCACAATTAGGAACATATCTCACTTAGCTACATAAGAGTATGTGAACCATTTATGCCATTGTGAGGGATATTCAGCAACACTTTGTCAAAATCACTTGAATTTTTTATGTGACGCTCATACACTAAAATCATGAGATTATGCAACTTTTTAGATTTTTCTAGCCACTTTTGATATTTTAACATTTATTCCTTAGTAATTAAATAAATAATTATTATAATAATAAAACTTGATTAGAAAATTCTATAGATTCACACAACCACATATTTTGGATCTATAACCATCTCATAAAAGTTTCAAATGATTTTGACAAAGTGATACTATACATCTTTCACAACTAGGAACATCTCACTTAGGTACACTTGAATATTCACGTATATTTTTTATCTAAAATCATTTACTGTACAAATGATAGTTGTCTTTTTTAAAAACTTTAGTATAATCTCGATTTCACATTTGATTTACAATTTAAAATATATACTGATATTTTTATTTTTCTTACAATATACATTATCTCTACTTATCTTTATACTTTTCTTCTACTCTAAGACCCTGTTTAGATGGGTGAAAGTGGTGAAATTTTGGCGTGTGAGGAAGCGCACAAAGAGTGAAGAAATAAACTGACATGGTTTTCTAAGTGAGAAATTTGGTGAAGTTTTAACGAACTAAACAGAGCCATCTTATTATTATCTCTATCTCTATATTATTACTAGGTGAATTCTCCACGCGTTCCTGCAGGATATGTTGCTTAATTTTCTACGATTATTTGTTACATTTGGAAAAAAGTAAAATTTTGGGATTCATGATTCTTTATCGAGGTGTAGGTATGGTTCTCTTCATGCCATATTATCAATAATGTCAATTCAAGCGCTTGGGAAATCGCTAGTCAGCTCATTAAGTACTAAGCAGTGTAGATTTGGGCACAGCCATATTTTAACTATGTCTGGATTTTGTTTAGTGTTGGAGCTCATCTGAAATATTCTCCATCAGGTCCAATGCTCATGGGAATACTTCCTTATGCCGGTCTCAAATTCTACATATATGAAGGACTGAAGACACACGTACCAGAAGATTACAAAAATTCAGTAACATTGAAGCTGTCATGTGGTGCTGCTACTGGTTTATTTGGACAGACTCTTACCTATCCGTTAGACGTGGTCAGGAGACAGATGCAGGTATAGTATGTGAACAGCACTATGTAAGAATTAAAAAAAGAAAACACCATCATTAAAGACGTGGTTTTAAAACGTGTCTCCAATAACTCATAAGCACGCGTCTCCTATGACTATGTGAAAAATTGACAGTTTTAACCCGTGTCTCCTATGTACACACATAGAAGACGCGTTTTATCAATTCGCGTCTCCTTTAAATTAGCTAGTCATCGAAGACGTGATTTTATAATGCGCGTTTCCTTTGTGGAGCGTCAAAAGAGACGCATAGGTAGAAAACGGGTCTCCAATCAATGAAAATCAGACTCGAAAAAATATAAAGTTACAGGTTATCGCGCTCTCGTGTCCGCTAGCTGCGTGCCTCTCTCCCTCCCGTCCCCAACCTTATCCGCTTCTCCTACTAACTCGCACACCAGCGCCGCCCCCCACCCCTCGTCTCCCTCCGCATCTCTCTTGTGCGCCAGACGCTAGGGTTTGGCCTCCCGCTTCTCTCCTCACCCCACCCCCGCCGCCATCTCCTCCTCCACCACCGTCCGACGCCGCCCACCGACCTCCTCGGCCACCGCCACGGTCCGGCGGCCTCCTCGGCCTCCACGGCGGCAGCCCGGCGAGCCTGCTTGAACACGAGTGCGAACCAAGACGACGTCGACGACGAGCCGGAGGAGGGGAGCTGTTGCGTCCGCGCGCCACAGCCATCGGTGACGGGGAGACGACGGACCCCTCCATGCTGGTGGGCTTGTTGTGCCTGAGCAGTAGGAGCTCGATCCCTCAGCGCGCGGGGCGAGGTCCCCCTCTCCTCCTCTCGTGTCCCCCGGCGGACACCGCCGCCGACCCAGCCCCTCGCACCACTTTCCCGTCCCCGTCCCCATGGATCCGGCAGCCGACGAAGATGTCGCAATCTTCGAGCAGGTCAGCGACTCCAGCCACCTTACATTCGCTTTGCATTTTTTTTTTCGACTCATCGGTGGGATGCTGCAGCCCAATCGCCCATGGCACAGAGCTCGCCAGCCAGCGCACCAGCAACCGGAGTGCCTGTCGATATGGACGACACCTAGAAGGTGCTCGAGGAAATGCCTCCAAGCTAAGCTGGTCACCGAATAATTAGTTTTTTCAGTATTAACAAGTACCAGCTGATATCTCATATCAGTCTGCTTCGACAATTTACTTTTGCAGCGAGATTGTTCATGAATCCCTGTTCTTGCTATTACAAGGCGCCATGGATTTGTGACCAAGGAGCAAAGCAGGTGAGGACAGGTTGCAGGAAATGCCTCCAAGCTAAGTTGTGTCGTTGCTGGAGTAGCAAGTAAAACATTCTTTAGTGACTTTTCTGCAGCTCCTGAATGCTACTAATGGATTCCCCCCTTCTGGATGCTGCAGGGTGCCATTGGTGCTGCAGGGAGCCATTGGTGCTGCATGGTGCATGGTACCACTGATTTAGGTTACAACATCTCCGGTAAGTGGAATCAAATCCATGTGTACTAAGGTTTCCACTACTTTTGTCTAGAAAAACATTCACCCTGCTCTCTGAAAAAAGTTTTTGCTAATTGATAACTTATATTGGTTGGACTTTGAGCTACCTAAGAACATACCACCTGGATTTTTAGTATGTCCGACAGTAAGTTCTAATGTGGAATTGTGGACAAACAAAGTATCTGTCTTAGCGGGGGTGATTTGAAGATCCCATTTATTTATGCTGGCAAACTTACCCATGTATTACTTCTTTATAACAACGATCACAAGGTTTAGAACAAAGTAGTATCATCGATAGTAGTTGCATGTATGGTGATTTTGAAATAGAATTTAATGAAGAACTTATTTTTCTTGATGTTTTCACTTCTGCCTGTGCCAAACATTATCGTTACAGTTGAAATTTCTGTACGTCTTACTGCCATTGTGTTCAACTATTCTTTTCAAACAATGTTACTATAGTGCATAGCCTATTCTAATGTGATTTGCAGTCACCATGGAACAAAGGCAAAACGTGCTGCTATAGAGAATTCTGAATTTTTGCTGAGTTCTTCATGTAGCAGCAGAGCTACTTTAATTAACAAATGATATCATGTTTTAGATGTTTGTGTCTGTAGGATTTATGTCAAACCAAGAACTCTAATTATAGAATGTTGCAAACTTCAAATGGTTTATTGAATAGGGAGGTGGACAAAGATAGAAGTAACAAATGGAAGTAAATGCTGAAGCAAATGATCAATTATTAGTGTGCTTGTACGATTATGAAATGTTGAAATTGCTTGAGAGAAGGCCATTTATTGAAGTGCACTATGATTGAAAGCTCCACAATTTCATATGACGGGTATTCATTTTTTTGCTCTTACACAGGTGGAATTGTTACTGATGTATCAAGGCCTGAGCTTCAGACAAGTCAGGTAATCCCAGAGTCTCATGTTTTTGACCCATATGGTTTTTTTTTTCCAAATTTGCTAGAACTCTCAGCTGCTTAGACGACTTCAGATGGTTTACTTTACACTGATAGCTTGTATATTTATATTTGATCAACTTCCTTACGTATTTGCATTACTCTCAGTGCTATGAAGGCAGTTAACTGATCAGTTGTCTTTGGTACATGTTCAGAGTATAATTCTTATTTTACTTATGCTTGATGAGTGAGCAAAATTATTCCTTGCTGTATTAGTGTGCTAGCAACTAGCAGTAGTGTTACCATGTGAGCATCTCATGCTGCTTTAGTGAAAATCAATGTTTTGCTTTAGTGAAAATTTCTGTGTTATATTACAATCCACCCTGTCATCTCTCTTGCTTAACCTTTATCAGTCATACAAACAAATATTTACAGTTTTCCTTCATGGCTGTAAGCTATGGATTTCACGCTCTAATACATGGTTTTGGACAGGGTCATGTAAACTTAATAGTTGCAGTTTGCAGAAGATTACTTGTTGATTTTGGTTCAGCACAAGACACATGTTCTCCAAATAAGTTGTAAATGTTCAGTTCCATTATGGAATGTACTTATATGCCTTTTCTACTGTCGCTTAACCAAAATGCTTACTGATTCTGGAGATTAGTTCTAATTAAGAGGGATACTAGCTATTGCTTTCAAGCTACATGTATCATATTTTGCATGCTTTCTAGGGCTTGATAGCTACAATATCATGTTTCATGTCAGCTTTGTTATCTAATTGATGTCATGACACATTTACTTGGTGTTGCATACTTCCATGAATGCATGTAGCTGTGTAAGATCCAGCCAGTGATCTTATACCTTGTTACAATGCATTTTTCTAATCTTCTACCTTGTTATATGCAGGGAGTTGTTTGTAAAAGAGTTCTCAAGCTGTTGTGTTTTAGCTCCTAGATGTGTTTTGAGGCATGTGTTGTAATTTTTTATTTCTTCAGGGAGCTATTTGTAAAAAGACATGGAGTAATAAATGGAGCTATTTTTTTGTTTTTTAAATCATCAAAGGAGACGCGGGTTGCCAATAAGGGTCTCCAATGACTCTTTCAAAGGAGACGCGGGTTGGTAAAATGCGTCTCCTTTGACTCACATAGGAGACGCGGGTTAATAAAACACGTCTCCTTTAAGGGGGTCATTGGGGACGCGTGTTGGTAAAAACGCGTCTCCTTTAAGGGGGTCATTAGAGACGCGTTTTTTACGCGTCTCCTTTGACTCTTAACCCGCGTCTCCAAAGTGGGTTTGTTACATAGTGCAGGCTTTGTTTATGATTATCACTGTAAGAAGATACCGTTTCCTTTATAGTCGTCTTTAGCATTCTGATTGTTTTGTACTTTCCTCCCTTTTTGTAGGTTCAAAATCAGCAACAAAACGGACAATTTGGTTGCTCGCGAATAACAGGCACATTCCAGGGTCTTACAGCCATTAAACAAACACAGGGATGGAGACAATTATTTGCTGGCTTGAGCCTCAATTCCATCAAGAAATAAACTCAGGTATAAACTTTCTTAAGCCACTTGCCACAATAATCGGCAGTGTTATGTATTTTATTTCTTTAGTTGCATTTTCCAGAAGCTATATTTGAAGGTAAGATAAATAATGTGGAAGGAAAATTCTGGTGCATGCACACCTTTTGCATGCTGATTTGAGAGGGTAGATCAAATAAACGCATATATCACGGCATTCTATTCCTTTGCTTCTACATGTAGTATAGATAATGTGTATATATCATGGCTAAATGCCATATCTTCTTGCTCAGGGTCATTATTGTTGCTGCAATGTGATGATCTAATTCATGTATTTCTTTGGCAGAGTATTGCATATTGCATTGCTCTTCTGTCTTCTTCAACTAGATTGTTGATATGTTGGCTGAGATTGGCATTGTGCTGTCGGGAACAATTGCTGGTTTGAACTGATAGTAGTCACGGTGAGCTCGTACTTGCTACTTGGAATCACTTGCTCTCATAGTCTCATATACCAAATTCAAGATTACAAGCAGATGCAATTGAAATGTTCGGTTTGTTCAAAAAAATCTTGGATTGCATGAGCATCATGTTACTATTGAGTGAACATTTTCTTCTGACTAATAAGATTCCCTTCGTGGTTGCTGATTTATTTTTCTTATGTTTAGGTGAAGATCTCTTACAGCATCTCTTCGAGCATGAGGTAGCTTCTGTTGGGAGGCATACATAGAGGTTTGTCTCTAGCAATTCTCCATCCATAAGAGTGGGCTTGCATGGTTCGGAACAACACTGACTGTAGTAAGCCATGCCTGTGCGTATTGATGCTTTTTTTAAAAAAAACATATAGATGCTTCTGAATTTTGTACATGTATGCATTGTGCATCTTGGTTCAGAAGCAGGTGCTTTCGTAGTATGGATGCTCCTGAAATGGAGTACATTTATTTGTGGTTTCGTGTGAGTGTGGTTTTATAACACTTGGATTTTCTAAGCTTACTTATAAGATGTAGTCTGCAAACCTCTTAGTCTGAGTTGAATAAACAAGTGCTAATGGTTTAGGAGATATAGATTTTACATGATTGCTTTTAGATTTTGCATGTCTTCTGACATATTTGAATTTGAAATAATGTTGTTTGCCAAAATATTATATTACAATTATAGTTTTACTAAAGCATGTCAATCATTTTTCAGGAGGAAGCTTGAGTTTGAGGAGGAGGATGCGAATGGTGGACGATGGTGAACATGAAGTCAATCTTTGCTGCTGCAGTAGACATAGGTCACATAATTAGAATGAGTTCAAACTGTACGCTGGATACATTATGTTATACCAATGGTTGTGTCTAAGTTTAGTTTGACATTGGGTGTGTTTTATTAAAGATTTGTACGAACAAATTATATTTCATTTTAATGGATATCAATGCTTCATTCATTATGTATTTATGGTTTTGCGATTATTGATTTAAGCTACCAAAAAAAGAGAAACTATCTCTTGCAACTACAAACAAGGTGACGGTGGCAATAGAGGAATCTACCTATAGCAACCAGTTAGTAACGTGGTAATAGATAACCTATCTATAGCAATCAACCTAAGTAACGTGGCAATAGCTTATGCTATTTATAGCAATCATTCATAAATGTGGTAATAGAGGACCTCTGTAGCAACCAACCCAGAGAGATGTTGAGATAACCTAAGCCACCTATAGCAACCATTTAGGTGACGTGGTAATAGAGAAACTTTATTGCAATGCTTTCTCCGCGTAGCAATAACCACTCTTGCAACACCCGTGTTGCGTTGCGATTGTATTATGTTGCTACACGACCAGCGTGTCGCAATACGTATCACTAGCAACGCCTAGTCGTTGCAATTGATATTATTGCTACAATCGTAGTGGTTGCAATTGCTTCTGTTACAACGCTCAATATGTGTTGCAAAAGCATCAAAAGTGTTGCAATAGAGGGGTTGTGTGTCGCAACTAAAACGTAACCCATTGAATTATGCTATTGCTACAGTTACAAGTGCAACGACATTTAACCAAAAAAAATAGTAGCAAAAGTATTATTGCTACCATTTTTGGGACTTTTGCAACACTTTCTCGGCGTTGCATTAGACCGAAATCCTTGTAGTGATCAATTTTCTCAACTTATCGTTCTCATCCTGCAAGCGATCAACATAATGTGCAAGTTCCATATTCTTAACAGAATGTAATTCGCATGTAGAGCATGATGTAGGAATAGGAACTTTCAAAGTAGCCTCCAAAGAAACAATCCTATCATGAGATTCATCTAGTATGGCATGCAACACAAGACAAGAAATGCAAGCACCAAGTAAAGCAGACCTACACTTCACCTCATCAAGCTCAGCCTTAAGAAAATCTAGTTCCTCCAACTTAGAGGCATGCTTCTCCTTAAGCGCAGTCAAATCAGCCAAGAAAGCATTGCAATCATCACAGTCAGTAGTATCAGCAACAACAGGAGCACACTTAAGAGAATCAATTTAAAGCCTAGCATCAAGATTCACAGATTCTAGCTCAGCTATCTTCTCCCTAGCTTCTTCTAGCGAGGCCCTAAGTTATTTCCTAAGTTTCTTAGTCTCTCTAAGCATGCTATCACGGTTGTCAAGTAAAGCAACCAACTCTGCATTCTCCTGGTGCAAGGAAGATAGCTCATCACATACCTCATCCTCAGATTCTGATCCCGAGTCATCCTTCAGGCTCTTCTTACTACCAGAGCTGTGGGCCAAGCCGCAGAAGCTGTCCTCTCATGCAAAGCAACTCAGACCGTTGAGGTTCTTGGAACCGTGCTTCTTGCTCTTGCGCTTACCGTCGTCGCTGTCGCTGGAACTCGATGAGGTGTAGCCGGAACTAGAGTCGACGTCGCTCACTCCCACCATCACCCGAGCCTTCTTCTTCTTGTGGTACCCACCCTTCCTCGACCTCCACTCATCCTTGTCCTTGTACTTGTGTTTGTGCTCACGCCTCGAGCGGTGTTTGTTCTCGATCCTTGGGCGGTGCTTGTACTCGTTCTTGGGCTCGATCTCCTGCGGGCACTCAGCGATGATGTGTCCCTACTTGCCGCATCTGTAGCACGTATGTGTGGTCCTCCTCATGTTCACGTGGTTCTCGTGCAGCCTCTCAAACTTCTTGGTCAGCTGGGCCAGATCGTCCTCTCCATGCTCGTCGAACTCCTCATCTGGGAAGGACACAAATGAAGACAGAGAAAACATCCTCGAAGAGGAGTTAGTGTTAGTCCTTCCACCAGATCCGGACACAAGAGCAAGACTATGTGACTCAGTCGGGCTCTCAACCTTGGCTCTCAGGCCACGATCCACCTCTGATGACTTGAGCTTAGAGAACAGCTCATCCTCGGTCAATGTCTCATACACACCGGACTCCAAGATGGCCTCGACCTTGGCACTCCACACGGATCTATCAAGTGAGTGCAAGAGCTTGATAGCTCTATCATGATCCGTGTATGGGAGCACCGTCACATTGGCCCTCATGTTGTTCACAATGCTGGTGAAGCGCTGGAACATGGCATCGATCGACTCGTCGGGGAGATGAGTGAAGTTCTCGTACTCTCTTCGGTGAGTGGCAAATAAGCGAGCCTGCACCTGAGCGTTCCCAACATGAGCATTCTTCAGCTTAACCCAAATTTTGCCGGCCACATCCTCTCCGTACACGCGATCGAACTCCGCGGCACAAAGAGCACGGAACAAGTAATCCACAGCCTTGTTGTTGACCTCAAACATGTCCCAGCACTTGAAAGGATGAAACTGTCGGGAATGACATAGTTTGCATTTTGCGTCACTTCCCAGATCAATTTGTCCTTTCCTAGAAACGTGCCCATGTGCCTCTCCTACATCTGGTAGTTCTTCCATCGAAGTGCTGAGGATCCGACCCCTTTCCGTAGTCACCCATCTTTGGATCTTAGACTGGTTAGAATCAAAAAGATTTGTAACCAGCTGTGATACCAATTGAAGGACCGGATTGGGCGACCAGAGAGGGGGAGAGTGAATGGGAGCCGATATAAATTCTTCTCGAGAGAGATAACTCCTCTAACAAGATGAACACGACCTCGATCCCGAAATCACTTTCACCACTCTATCCGCACGTTTGCTAAGACCACGTAGCCACTGGAGTGCTACTGATCCTAGGAGCAAACCTCACCTCCAAACAACACAAGCACACACACACACACTGCAGCGGAAATCAACCGAAGGAATACCTTAGCCAAAGGTGGTCAGGCCGCATTGAGAGGGCGGTCAGACTGCTTAGGCCTGGAGATTTTCCTTAACCACCAAATGAAGCTCACGACCTCGAATCGACCCAAGATTTTGCCTGGAGGCTCCTCTGATCAAGGCAAACACGCTAGCAGAGAAATCCCCTAGAAAACCAAACTTTCCTCACGAAACCCTACAGGGCAGCCAGACCGCATGCCCTGGGCGGTCAAATTGCCTCCCCTCCAGAAACCTAGCCGCGGGTCAACCCTCAACTTCCCTTCACCCGATCTCTCGATTCACTCCACGGATTGCAATGAAACATCGGTGATAGCTAGGTCAGCTCCTGGACGACCTCTCCACCAAAGGATACCCACCGAAACTCATCCAATCAAGAGGAATCACGAATCTAAGGGCTCTATGTCATGAACTCGAGGAACTCCGAAAACCACCCAAATAGAAGGTCTTCCTGAGAGATTGCTGGGCAAAATCACTAAGAAAAGAGGCACAAAGACCTCATGTGTGATACCCAACAAGAATCTCATCAAGAAACCCCGCAAACATGCCACCACGAAAATCCCCAAAAAGAGCTCCGAAAATCACCAAAAAGGAAAATGTCAGGAGACAAAGAGAGACAAGATGAACCACGCCGAAGCTTCCATACATGCCATGAAAGGTTCATACAAGGTCTAGCAAGCCGCCCGAACATCCAACCCTCTCTCAAGATCTCTCATGAAGCTCTCAAGCTAGCCTAGGGAAAACAAAAGAGGAAGAGCAAATGAACTAGGGTTCCAAGAGATGGCTGCCATCTCCCCTCAAGTGAGTTTATATGGAGGGAGCCGAATGACCAAACTACCCCTACTTACTTAACTTAAGATACAAGCCCACCAAGGGCATTTTGGGAACTTTGGTCGATATCTCCATCAGACGGACGCCCGCAGACCGCAAGCCGCTTCAGCTCCACGCAAGCCTTGCGATCCCGCCGTGTGTCCTAAGCTTCGAAGCTTCTCGACGTGTTGTGTGCTACGCGGTCATTCCGCCCTGACCGGGCGGTTAGACCGGCCCAGGCAGGCCGGTTCGCCCCGTCAAGTCTTCGGCCTTGGCTTTGTGGCTCAGCCAAGTAACCCAGTGGTTTTGTGGCCAAACCACTGCAAACCCCACGTGCAATCTTCAGTTGTTAGCTTCTACCTTGCACCGGCTCCATCCCTCTCAACGTCGTATTGCTCTTCTTGCCAGCGTACGGTCCGCACTTGATCCCGTCGACCACCGGGTACCTCGATCGAATCCTACTTGTATCTCCGCTCCTGGGAGGTCACACAGACATAGACCTTTCGCACTTGATCTTCACCTGCACCACGCGAATCAAGCCGCAACCTGCACCTGCAATACTAGGCCAAGAGTCAGTCCACACAACGTTGTCAATCACTTATCACCAAGGAGTGACCATCCACCGATCCTCGAACCACACAGGTCCTCACTTGGCCCAGAGTGGGTTCTAGTTATTGCCATCTATGAAAAGTGATTGAGGTATCACGGTAACGTGGACACTAGGCCTTGAGTGGGTTCTAGTTATTACCGTGATTCTTTATTAAAGACTCCATGTGCAGATGTGCATGACTCTCTCTTTTATTTCTCCTTGGGATATGGGCTATCTCTTCTTCTTATTTTTTTTCTTCTTTTTTTCATGGACCATGATGTGTCCATTATTTCTTTTCTGTTTCTTTTGCATGGACTTGACTAGTCCATCATTTTCTTTTCTTTTCCCACATGCATTTGAGCATGGATTTATTTCACTCTTCTCTTTTTTGCATCATCATTTTTTAGCCCATATCCTTTGGAATGATGAATAGAGAGGGGTCATGACATAGAGATGGAGTATATGTTTGTGCGGAATAGATGGATGACTGGTATGTGCTCAACTCCTAGTGTAGGAGTTTGGCATATGTATGTGGATGGAAAGGCGTAACTTCCAGTGTGGAAGTGAGCATGTATGTGTGGGTGTACGTGATTTTGATCAAGAGAGCATGAATGTCTCGAGCATGGTTCGCAGCGTTTGACAAAGCTCAAATTGAAGACAAGCAATGTTTGTGCTGGTTTTGCATATGCTAACCTATAAGGCTCCAATAGGAATTTATATAACTTGAGGAGACAAGCTATTGCATTTTTATTTTTGAAAATAAATCTCAAGTACTTTGCAAGAGAGATCAAGGTTGCATCTATCTTAACTATATCACATCCATCAATAACTTAGATAGCATGGGGTCCCTCATGACAAGTTGTTCGCAAGAGTAGGAAAAACAGAGAATAAAGAGTATGCAAATTTTTATCATGAATGAGCATGGAGTGGACAAGGTTCATTGAGTTTCATTTTAACGATTAGCATGGAATTGATTCAAACTCAAGCACATACACTACATGAAAAATAGACATTGGTAATGGGCGTGGATGGCCATTGGTCCGTTACCGATCAAGCATTACAAATGAGCCAACAAAGGTAACGGGCTGATGCCCGTTACTGATGACACGTAATTGTAACGGGAGTCGAACAAAGACCGTTACCACAACTACTTACCGGTCACCTGAAATGGTTGTTTCTCTGGGCCCACATGGACCATTGGTAACAGGCATAGAAACCGAGCCCGTTACATGAACTCAATATCGGAGACGTTAGCTGTGGACACGCGTCTCCACGAAAGGAGACGCATTTTTTGTACGCGCGTCTCCTCTGTCTCGACGAAAGGAGACGCGTGCTCTAGACGCGCATCTCTTTTGTCTCAACGAAAGGAGACGTGTGCTCTGAACGCGCGTCACCTCTGTCTCGAAGAAAGGAGACGCGTGCTCTGGACGCGCATCTCCTCTGTCTCGACGAAATCGTCAACTTCTAGGGCCCACCGGTCAGTATTAGTAATGGGCCTTTATGCGGCCTGTTACAGTGTTGTCATACTTGTAACGGGCGTTCCAAGTGAAGCCCGTTACTGATGGATCAGTTTTTGTAACGTACCTTACTTAACACCCGTGACCGATACGTAGGGCACCTATAGTAACCTGCCTGTTTTCTGGCTGCATCCCAGAACCAGCTAGGATTTGGCAGCCACCAGATCAGGGGCTGCATTCTGGAAACAGCTAGGATTTGGCAGCCACCACAGCAATGCAAGGAGACATCACAAACACATTCTCATCACATATATACACAAGCAAGATCACATATATATATATATATACACAATGCAAGATCACATCAAGTTCCTCATCCGATCGACATGCATGCTAAAGTTTCAAGTTCCTCATTGGTGCTTTGTTTGGATGGAGTACTGAGAAAACTGTCTAAACCAGGCAACAACATCTGACCCCAGCCAAGCGGGTTTCTCAGGCAGTACTAAACAAGCCTGAATGCAGCAAGTTTCAAGTTTGTAAGGCAGTACAATGAACTCACGGTGCACCATTGTAGAAGTTGCCGTTTCGGTCGAGGATCTCCTTAACAATGTACTCGCACAGTATCTCCCGGACCAGCTTTAGATCTTCTGTAGAAACATTTAGGGCAGGTTTGAAATCCTGCAAAATACAATCATTATGAGAATACAAGTACAAATAAGTTTCTAAAATCAAATGGAGAATATGAGCAGAGACAAGGGTGAGCATTATCTACTTACAGTAGCCTTCTTGATGTGAGGTATGTCTTCGAGTACTTTGAACATATTGAATGCCACATGGAATCCATGCAAAAAGGACCCTGATGGTTGCTGAGCGCACTGTGCATCGAGGTACCAAAATGACAAGTTAATGCAGTACCAAATTGGTATGAAGGGACCATAAAAAACCCTCGGTCTTACAGTGGTATTTGGCTTGTGCTTGAATGTCTGATTGGTTTTTAGCTTTTTCTTCTTTCCTTTCATCATTTCGTCCTTTGGGCATATATTTTTAGAGGCCCTGCATGATCAGCAATACCGATTAGAAACACTAAGAGATTGAATTTTGTGAACAAAACCTACAAGATACGGACCATGTCACAAGCGCTCGGAGGTCATCAAACTTTTGCACAGGATGATGTTTAGCAGAATCTAGGCACCAAACCTCTTTGTACTTCATACAAATGATCAGTGTTACACAGTGGCCACCGGTGCAGAAGGCACCCACCACATAGTCATTCGTCATTGCATTTCTCAATGCTTGTACTCTAAGGGTAGCCTCCTTATCAATCTTTTTGGTCGTGAGAACCTATGGATCCAAAAACCCAACACTGATCTTCATCTCCGATGCCTTGTCCATCATTTTCCTACAAAAAATCCAAATGTTAGCATGCATGAACTCTGTGGTCAAAATTAAAGAAATATCTATTTTGGTTTTAAGGCACTTACAATGTCCACAACCTCAAGAAGGTCTCATCCAGAGCAACCAGGGTTACAAGGTCATACACGTCACTGAATGCAATGTTTAACATTAAATCACTAGCACCATGAAAGGAGTCTTCAGACAACTTTGCTGGAAAACTAAGTTTATCCTTACTGTGTTCCATGGCATAAGCATGCAACCTGGCACAACTCGGTCCAGCGGCCTGTAAGTCTGCTTCTGACAACATAGGCATAGCAGGCTTGTATTTTGGATCTGGTTTTGTCCAAATATAGTTAATAAGCTCATCTCTAGGCAGAGGGTTCCTGGGCCCCTTATTTTGCGGTGGCTGCTGCTCAGGCGGAGATTGATTGTCCTCCACCTGTTGCAGAGGCTGCTGTTGCTGTTGCTGCTTAGGCGGAGATTGCCTGTCCTCCTCCTGTTACAGAGGCTGCTGTTGCTACTCCTGCTTAGGCAGAGATTGCCTATCCTCCTCCTGCTGTTGTCGATGCTCCTGCTGCGTAGTTTTGGTGATCTGCTGCTGCTGCTTAGGCGGAGATTGCCTGGGCTCCTCCTGTTGTTGTCGATGCTCCTTCTGCGTAGTTTTGTTGATCTATTGCTGAGCTTTCTCTTGCTGACGCTGAGCTGCAGTACCTCCATCTGATGCTGTACCCCTACTACCTGATGTGGGTGCAGGGTTGGTATTTCTCGTAATGGGTGGTACATGGATCCTATTCTTTAACCATTCGATCCATAAACAGAGAGCCTCAGCTAGGGTTGTTACTTCATCCCCCCCAATTGGTAGAGGCAGAGGGTAGTGACCCGTATTGCCCCACACATAACTAGGTTGCACCACAGCATACCAATCCTGCACCGGTACTGTATGGAGAGTCTTTTGCAATAGAAAGACAGTGGCTAGTGCGAGCTCCACTTTATTCCCGGAGCCATCCTAAAGGCTGCATTTGGTTAGCCCTGTCAGCTTATCTATTGTCTCCAGCATAGGTGATCGACTATCAATGTGCTCTTGACTACCTTCGTCCTCATTGACATTCCAATGGTCTTCCACTCTGCCACGTGCTTCTTCTTCCTCATTGCCATGCGCATCTTCTTCCTCGAGTCCATGCACATCTTCTTCCTCGCTGCTACTGACAGGTGGTGATTGGGGAGGATGAAGTACATTTTCTGGTATATGGACCATGCCTGATTCTCTTAGCATGGAGACAAGTCTGGTGAATGCTTCACCAACTAGCTCTTCCATCTGCGGTACAACCTTCTTCTTCCTCTTCTTCCTGTACATTCCAGCAAACTCTTCACCAAACCCTTTACCCCAGCCAAGTGAACTAGGCACGCCTCGGACCTGACCTCGATGCTCTGGAGTCTCAAGTGCTGCGGTGAGGATATCATTCTGCCTAACCCCATGGAAAGAACCATCGCTAGCCTGAGCTGCAAGTGTTTTCACCCTAGTTGCTACCCCCACCACCGCAGGGTTACTAAATGTTATGTCCCCGCTTCCTTCACTAGTGGTCTTCCTCTTCCCTACCCTTGCCCGCAAATAAGGCCTTGAACGTCTAGGAAATTGGTCCCAAAGGTTCTGTTATCCTTCTTTAGCTAGCTTTGCATCCTTCTCCTCCCACTCTTTCCTTTTATGAACATAACCTTTTCTACCCGTCCTGTGTGGCTTATTATGCAATGCTCTCTTTTCTTTCATCCCCTGGCTTAATCGCTGAAATCTAGGAGAATTGGTTTCCTGCACAAACACAGTCCAGTCTTCTGGCTGCAAAAAGGCATGCTTCACAAATGGAGTCTCCTCTTGGCTCACATATTTTTTTCTTAAATGGGTCTTGAACCGCCATTGCAAGGTTGCAATCTCTGACATAGCTGACTTAACTACCTTCTTGCAAACAGATTCAGCCAAAATGACTGGGTAATATAGCTTTTCCTCTAAAACTGTGAACAGCTCTTCCTTCTCAATTGGTGAGAGATCTTCAACTGCCTTGTTGATTGACACCCTCTCTCGAGCAATGAGGCCACAAACCAATACAAATCTATCCCTCGCAGCATCTGGGGTAGGCCAATAATTGTTATCAAGTCCAGTTGCAGTCAACTTGTCTTCTGGCCATTTGGTTTGTGTCCTTGATCCACGGGATCGAGTACTACTCGCAGCAGTATGTGCTGAGTGACCCTGTGAAGAAGGATCACTGTGGATAGGCTGTGAACAAGGTTCACCGTCGATGGGATGTGATGGTGCACTGGAGGTAGAGGAGTTTGGTGTTGTGGGAGACTGCATCGATGATATGTCAGGTTGTCAGTAGAGCAACATAAGCTAGACTGAAAACCTAAACAAAATTAGATAAATTCTTATTCTCTGGCAGGCAAAATAGTTGATATTAGTATACAGGTTGGGGATAGGTGCTAACCATTTGGACATGGTGAAGCAATATGCTTATATATCAAAGCAGAGACTAAATTTCTTCAACTGCTAACTTGTCTAACTTCAGCAGCAATGAATTGTGTGTTCCATGTGTACATGCAACAAGAGGACAAAGCAATCAGAATTAAAGTATGCTAACAGGTCCAAAGCATAACTGTCTTGGAGCAACAATTTATTCAAACAGACTTGGAGCAACAAAATTCATCCGTCAAATCCACAGCCAATCAATTAAAAATGAACTATTAAGGCATGATGTACTAATGCAGGCAATTCCAGGAGAATAATCATATGGGAACTGACCCTAAAGGCCTAAACAACCGTAAAGTAGCATGTCTCCCTAATCCACCTTAACAGGAACATCAGATTGGGTGGCCTAGCAGAGAGAGGGCGTTGGGGATTCAAGCAGCACTAACCTATGTCACGAATGAAGTAGTTGTTCTCGTGGTGGTCAGAGAAGCCCGATCCGTGTCGCCTCGTTGCCTGAGGTGGTCGGCTCGTCGTCGTGGCTGGGGATGCCGGATCCGCGTCACCGTCTTTATGTTGGCCAGGAAGTCGTCCGCACGCTAGTAACCGCGTCCTCGTCACCGTCGTCATGGCTGGAGCCGCTTCGCCGACGTCACAACGGGACCGGTGGGGCTGGAGAAGAGCAGGGCTGCGGTGGGGAGAGCGGCGGCGGTGGGCTAGGGCTGGAGAAGGAGTAGGGCGGCGGCGGGGACAGTGCAGGCGTGGTGGATCTATCTGAATTAGACTCCCGAGTATATGTCTGCTGCGCGCGCGTTACTGTATTCACAGAAATTACTGGCGTGCCCTTGAACAACTCTCTGGTGGAATTGGAATTCCATGGGCATTATAGGCAATATAAGTGAGAATTTTTGAACAGCGCGCGCATGGTTTGCCTGCTGACGCTGACAATGGATAGTCATCACCGACGCTAGTTAGAAAACCCGTGTCGCCTTCGTTGGTAGGTATCTTCTTTATGTAGGCTGCTGACACTGACGCGTGGGCCTGACACTATTTTTTAGAAATGAAACTCGCATCCATCAAATATTAGAGCCAGTAAAACAACACCTAAAATTTCATTAAAAATAACATCAATTCATATTTGGACATTTAGTATTTTAATAAAGTATCAACAGTCACACTTGTGTACCCAACATTCTTATAATTCGAATATACATCTCATGCTTGTGATATAATAATTCTGATAACATCTTAGTTTGCACCAAAAATTCTACAAATTGATGTGGCAACATAAATTGGGTACCTAAACTTGTCATAAAAAATTCAAATGGTTTCGATAAAGGAAGAATATACTTGTGTACAAATGGCTACATCTATGACATCGTTTCCTAGAATGTTGCTTGAACATTGAAGTTTTCCACACTTTGCAACATGTTCGATCTCGTACGCATTTGAAATTTTTACACAAGCTTGTGCTCACCTTAAGATTACGAATGCAAAGTTTCATTACTAATGGTTGTGGAAAACAAATATTATTTCTATGTTGTACTTACAAAGAACAAGATAAGGCATATAATTAACGAAACGGAATATACATTAAACAATGAAATTAATGAAAAGATGGGGATTTAAGAAAAAAATATGAAAAAAATCATCAAATTTGGACTAAGTATGACGGAGAAATACATGTTACAAAATTTGACTGCAGATTAAAAGGAGAAATGAGAACTGTTCTTCGTTCCAATAGAACAGAGGGGGTGATTAGCCCGCATCTCATTTGCCCCTCCGATCCTCGTCTCCTACGCCCACCCAATAGAACAGAGGAGGAAGCAGACTAGCAGAGGCCACCACCGTCGCCGCCGCCGCCGCCGTGCCCGCTTTGACATCCAAGAGGGCACCCTAGGCCTCTAATGCGACAAATGAGGCCACCACAACCTTCGATTTGACTCAGAAACGTGACAAATCAAATCTTGTGGATGCGACACAGAATATGTAATAATTTACATTCAAGATACATAATTTTTATTGATGCTTCCGCCTACATCTTGATGTTCATCCTGCTGACGGCGTGCTCCACCGCGACACTGAATCCACACGTCCAGAGGTTGAACTCATGACGGATGCGACACTCGGCGCTGCACTAGTGGATGATCCCTGGGGTCTCCGGCCTGTAGCGCCTACATCCCGCTGCCCAAATGCAGATGTGGGGATTCTGAACAGGCAGCAACAGAATGTCATCATCGCTGTCACCACGCACGCAATGTTCTGGAGATCCCGGCGGACGAGGAAGCGCAGCCGGTGCAGGTTGTGGTTCTTCCACCTCCCATCAGGGGGCGACGGCTCACCGCTGATTCGTGGAGCAGTGCCATCGCTTCGAGGTCCACAGGGTTGCGACGGTACTTCAGCATCGCTAAGAAGTACTTCGTACCGGCGTCTTTGGCAGCGGCCTTTCCGACAAGCTCCAGACCCTCATCGGGATTCCGCTGCCTCATCAACCTCTCCATCCCCTCGAAGCATAAGGCCTCCGGATGTTCGGCGAGGCGGAAGTGCTCTAACGAGGGCCTGGATTAGGGCCCCTTAAGCGATAAGATAATTACCCTCGAGACGGAGTCTTCTGACACCATTGACAGCGTCAAGGCTATGATTCTGGACAGGGAGGGATGCAGATCTTCGTGGAATATTTAACCTGTTGCCATCATACGGGGGTGAGTGGCAACAGATTTGCCACTCATGAGAGAGGAGTGAATGTGAGAGGGATTAATTGACCATAGCTAAGAGTGGCAAATAGTTAAATATCCCGATCTTCGTCAAGACCTTCATCGACAAGACACCTCGTCTCCGACTACTCTCTGCCTCGCACGACAACTCTCCGCCTCGCACGACTACGCTCCGCCTCGCACGAGTACTTTCCGCCTTGCCTCCGACTACCCGTTCGCACGAGTAGTCTCCATCTCCGACTAAGGCGGGGCCCACACTTGAAGGTCGGAGCGCGGGATAGGGGGCCCACATGAACGTGGCGCGGCCCCGACACTCCAACTTCCTCACGACGACACGCAAGGCTCCAGTTCTCCACGCCATGCAAACACCCCAGCTGGCAGGATGCGAGGGCGGCTTGTTCTGACAAGAGCCGTAACGCCGCACTATGCACCCGCACGGCCTCCAACACGCCGTCCCGTCCAACATCTGCGGCACGCCACCCCGTCAGAGCGGGTACTCAATGACCGTCTACGGGCGGCACCTACCTACACTTAGGCCATAACATGGCAGGCCTAATCAACTCTCAAGGGAGCTGAGTCATCTAAAGAGGAACTCGGAGAAGGCGCCAAGTATTCGGGATATACAGTGCCGGCCGCACACGTGGCAATCGCCAATGCCACTACAGCTCAGTGCCCTTCAATGCTTCCTGACGGACATCGACATGAGAAAAGACCTCCCAATACCGTAGCACTGTGGCACATATTTATATTCCCTCTTTGCCCCTCACCCTTGCGTCTATAAAAGGGGGAGGACTGCAACCGTTGGAGGGGCTGATCAATCGGCTAGTTTGTAACCCCTACTACAGACTCCCCTGGCTTAAGAACACGACCGCTCGAAACTGGATGTAGGGTATTACTCTCAGGAGGCCCAAACCAGTATAAACCCTTGTGTCTCTTGTGCTAACCATTCGGGTCTGACACACGATCCGATACAAATTTACTGCCAACGGTAGAGAACGCCGACAGTTGGCGCGCCAGGTAGGGGCACATCGTGTGTCTCGCTGAACTTCACCAGCAATCCGGATGGAGGGCCGCGAAGTTTCACTGACTCCCCACACTACCATGCTGTTCGGAGCGGTACAGCGCCATGTACCCCCACGGGCAGCAGGGCCTCCCGGACGACCTGGTGACGACATACGTGGACGCGCTGAGGGCTTCCTACACCGCCCCAGGCTCCATGGTTGCACAGCGGGGGCCACCGGTGCCTCTGTCGGACTTCACGTGCGAATGTAATGTCTGCGAGGCTCGAACCACTAGCAGCTCGACGGATGGCGAAGAAGCACCTCGCCACCGCGCCGCGGACGCCTAGCGTTGGGCGCGCCTCGACGAGATCACCGAGGCCAGGCGCCAGCTCGACGAAGCGCTGGCAAACCTTCACCAAGCACTCGGAATGGAGGAGGAGCCACGCGACCTCCAGCGTGACCAGCACCGTGAACAATGCCATGAGCAAGAGGCTGAGCAGCCGAAACCGCAGGCTTGGGCACGTGCGCGTGATGTGAACTGGTACATCAACGAGGATGCCGCCGTCGACGGCGGTGACGCGCCACTCTTCAGGCGCGCGTCACAGAACCTCACGGCTGCGGCCATGCTCCTGCGTGGCTGCCCTGAGCCGACCACCCCTGAGGAGAAAAGGGTCCGCCAGTAGCTCAAGACCCTCCTTGAGACGGCGGCCGCGCAACAGGCGGAGAGCTTAGCGTCACGCGAACGTTCGGCATGCGAGGCGTGAGCGACATAGTCCGTGCGGCACCAGGACCCACCTCCGTCGAGGCATCGGAGCCGTGACAGGGAGGCAGATGAAGCGACGGTCAAGACACGCCTGGGACCCAACCATGACGCCCGCGACACGCTCTGAGCCCACCGCCGAGCTGCTAGCGCTGACGACTACGAGTACGGCTACGGCAGCAATCACGACGACGGTCGGAACCACCAAGATGAGCACCGCTCACGCCGGTGGTACAATCAGAGGTGTGGCGGGCTCTATGATAGCGAGGAGGATCGTGGCCGCAGCTTGTCGCCCAATCCGAAAGGACCTCGTGCCTTCGGCCCAAAGGTGCACGACGCGCGTTTCCCCTCGTGGTTCCGGGCACCGACGACGGTCCCCAAGTACAATGGGGAGACCAACCCTAGCGTCTGGTTGGAAGACTACAGGCTCGCGTGTCACGCAGGAGGAGTGAAGGATGATCTCTTGATCAACAAGAACCTACTGCTCTACCTCGCCGACTCCGCGCGAACCTTGCTCGAGCACATGCCCCGCGGCAGGATCAACAGCTGGGTGGAGCTACGTTAGACCGTCATCGGCAACTTTCAAGGCATGTGCGCTCGCCCCGGCAAGCAGTGGGAGCTGCGGAATTGCAAGCAGAAGCCGGGCGAGAGCCTACACGATTACATCCGGCGCTTCTCCAAGCGTTGCACCGATCTTCCTAGTGCAACCGACAATGACGCCATTTCGGCATTCCAGAACAGCACCAGCTGCACCACCCTCATCTATCGTCTAGGGCACAGGAACCTGAGGACCACTCGGGAGCTTCTTAACATCACGACCAACCACGCTGATGGGGAGGAGGCAGTCACGGCAATGTTGAACACCCCTCAGGGCAAGGGGAAACAAGCCGTGGATGACGGCGAGGGGCCCTCCTCGTTGTCCAAAAAGAAGAAGAAGAACGACAAGCGTAGCCGTGATGATAACCTCGTCACGACAGTCGAGCGCAAGGCCACCCGGCCCAAGAACAATCCGCCCCAGAACGGTCCCCCGAAGGACCATTTCGAGAGGCTCTTGGAGGCGTCATGCACCCACCACGAGACGCCCGTCAAGCATGCGCTCAAGGACTGCCGTCTAATGAAGAACTACGTCAACGGCACGCTCTAGCCCAAGACCGCGGATCCTCCAAAGAAGGACGTGCCTCTTCCCGACAACGATGATGATGAGGTGGGGGATGGGTACCCCTACGAGGACGGCGCCGTACACATGATCTTTGGCAAGACACCGGCACGACCCTCAAAACGCTAAGAAAAGCTGATCCGGTGTGAGATCTACAACACCGAGCCTGCCGCGCTATCTTACCTCAAGTGGTCGGTGACTCCGATCACTTTCGACCGTACAGATCACCCCGACCACGTGCCGTAGCCAGGATGCTACCCGCTCGTGGTGGCTCCTTTGTTCGGGACCAAGTGGGTCCACAAGGTGCTGATGGACGGGGGAAGTGGTCTCAACGTCCTGTACATGTCGACGTTCGACAGCATAGGCATTCAGGGGTCCCGACTGCGCCGATCGACTACGCCATTCCACGGGGTCATCCCTGGAACGGAGGCACTCCCACTCGGGCAGATCGATCTGCCCGTCACGTTTGAGACTTCGCGCAACTTCCGCACAGAAACCCTCACCTTCGAAGTGGTGGGGTTCACGGGGACGTACCACGCTATCCTCAGGAGGCCGGCCTACGCGAAGTTTATGGCTGTGCCCAACTATACGTATCTCAAGCCGAAGATCCCCAGTCCGAAAGGGGTCATCACAGTGGGGACTACGTTCCAGCACGCATACGAATGTGATGCGGAGTTTTTTTAGTTCGCTGAGACGCTCATCCGGTCTGAGAGGCTCCGTGCCGAGCCTCCCACCGAGGACCCGGACATCCCCGTGTTGTCCAAGCGTGCGGCCTGCTCTTTCGAGCCCGCCAAGGACATCAAGGATGCGGCTGTCTCTGATGATGGCCGCACGCTCCGTATCGGGACGACGCTCGATCCTAAATAGGAAAGTGCGCTCGTCGACTTCCTCAAAGCGAACCTCGACGTGTTCGCATGGAAACCCTCCGACATGAAGGTTATCCCAAGAGAGGTTGTCGAGCACAAATTGAACATCAAGCCGGGATTGAAACTG
Source organism: Cenchrus fungigraminus (assembly GCA_036936925.1). Classification (NCBI taxonomy): domain Eukaryota; kingdom Viridiplantae; phylum Streptophyta; class Magnoliopsida; order Poales; family Poaceae; genus Cenchrus; species Cenchrus fungigraminus. The sequence goes on along the minus strand of CM072775.1, from coordinate 5,313,322 downwards.
GTGAAGCAATGCCTCCGCTGCTTCAACGACGACAAGTGCAAGGCCATCAGCGAGGAGATCAAGAAACTTCTTAGTGCAGGGTTCATTCAAGAAGTATTCCACCCCGAGTGGCTTGCTAGCCTGTACTTTTAAAGAAGAAGAATAAGAAATGGAGGATGTGTGTTGACTACACAGGCCTTAGCAAGGCATGTCCCAAGGACCCGTTCCCTTTGCCTCGCGTAGATCAGGTAGTCGATTCAACGGCAGGGTGCGAAACCCTCTGTTTTCTCGATGCATACTCCGAGTACCACCAGATTGCGATGTGCATAGTAGATCAACTCGCGATATCCTTCATTACTCTGTTTGGCGCCTATTGTTATAACTCGATGCCATTCGGGCTCAAAAACGCGGGCGCCACGTTCCAAAGATGCATGCGACGCGTCTTTGGAGATCTTATAGGATGAATAATCGAGGCGTACGTCGATGACATCGTGGTCAAGTCAAAGAAAACAGGTGATGTGATCCCCGACCTCAAGGAAGTGTTTGCGAAGCTGAGAGAACACGGAGTGAAGCTTAATCCCAAGAAGTGCGTTTTCGGGGTTCTGAGGGGCATGCTCCTCGGCTTTGTCGTGTCGGAACGCGGCATTGAGGCTAATCCCGAGAAGATCTTGACCATCACTGACACGGGACCAATCCAGAATCTGAAAGGCGTACAACGCGTCACAGGCTGCCTCGCAGCTCTCAGCCGCTTCATCACCCGGCTCAGAGAGTGCAGCTTGCCCTTGTACCGCTTGATGAAGAAGTCTGACCACTTTACATGGACGCCCGAGGCTCAGGAAGTGCTCGACTCGCTCCAGAACCTCCTGAAGAGTCCTCTAGTGCTCACGGTGCCAGCGCCAGAAGAACCGATGCTCCAGTACGTGGCCGCGACAACCCATGTGGTGAGCGCTACGCTGGTGGTCGAATGAGAAGAGCCTGGAAGGTCGCTCCAGGTGCAGCGGCCGGTCTATTTCGTAAGCGAGGTACTCTCCGACTCGAAAACCCGCTACTCACAAATTCAGAAACTAGTATATGCTGTCCTGATCACCAAGCGCAAGGTTCGACAGTACTTCGACGCACATCCCATCACAGTGGTGTCCAAGTATCCGCTCGGGGAGGTGATCCAGAACCCTGAGGCAGAAGGAAGAATAGCCAAGTGGGCTCACGAGTTGATGGGACAGAATGTAACATATGCACCGTGCAGTGCCATCAAATCACAAGTGTTGGCGGACTTTTATCACTAAATGGACAGAAATTCAAACTCCGCCGGCACCGATCGAGTACGAGACATGGACAATGTATTTCGATGGCTCCGTCATGAAGGAAGGAGCGGGGGCAGGACTTGTCTTCATCTCACCTCTGGGCGTGCGTATGGAGTACTTGGTTCGACTGCACTTCCTCACCTCCAACAATGTTGCCAAATATGAAGCACTCATCAACGGCCTTCGAATCACGATCGAGCTCGGGATCCGCCGTCTTTAGATCCGTGGAGACTCAGAGCTTGTCGTGGATCAGGTCATGAATGAGAAAAATTGTATTGATCCAAAGACGGCGGCGTATTGTCAGACTGTGCGTCATCTGGAAGAAAAATTCCATGGGCTCGAGCTCCATCACGTGCTGTGTGACTATAATAAAGCTGCTGATATCCTCGCCAAGACAGCATCGAGTCACAAGCCTGTACCCAACGGTGTCTTTGCCAGCGACGAGCATGCACCGTCCGTCCGGGTTGATGAAGAATAACCACAAGAGACAGAGGTGCCGGAAGTCATGGAGATCGATCAACAACCAGAGCCAAACTTGGAAGATCCAGATTGGCAGTTCCCGATCCTCGAGTGGCTGGTCGAGGGAAAGCTGCCTTCTGACCACACGGAGGCACGCCGCATCTCGTGGCGAGCCAAGGCGTTCGTCCTCATCGACGGTGAGCTCTACAAGTGAGGCGCAGCGGGCATACTCATGTGCTGCGTCTTAAGAGACCAAGGTCGAGAGCTGCTCCAAGAAATCCACACCGAGACATGCAGACATCATGCCGGCCCAAGGACCCTTGTTGGAAAGGCTTTCCGGCAAGGTTTCTACTGGCCAACCGCAGTGGCCGTCTCCAAAGACATCGTGCGACGCTACGAAGGGTGCTAGTTCTACGCTCGACAAACCCACCTCCCGGCGCAAGCGCTCCAGGCCATCCTCTTCACCTGGCCCTTCGCTGTATGGGGGCTGGACATGGTCGGGCCGCTCAAGCAAGCTCCGGAGGCTTCACACACCTACTCGTGGCTGTCAACAAGTTCTCCAAATGGATCGAAGCCCGACCCATAGTGAAGGTCCGCTACGAGGAGGCCGTGGCATTCTTCACCGACATCATTTATCGCTTCGGGATCCCGAACTCTATCATCACCGACAACGGCACATAGTTCACGGGAAAGAAGTTCCTCAGATTTTGTGATGACAACAACATTTGTGTGGACTGGACCGCTGTTGCACACCCGAGGACCAACAGGCAGGTTGAGAGGGCCAATGGCATGGTCCAGCAAGGATTGAGGCCTCGGATCTTCAAACGACTCGAGAAGTTTCGGGCAAGATGGGTCTCTGAGTTACCATCCGTCCACTGGAGCCTACGCACCACGCCTAGTCGAGCCACTGGCTTCACACCGTTCTTTATGGTGCATGGGTCGAAAGCTGTCCTCCCGACAGACATCGACTACGGCAGTCCAAGAGTTCGAGCATACACCAAGGAAGGGAACCAAGTCGCACTCGAAGATGCTATTGACCAGCTTGATGAAGCATGCAACGTGGCACTCCTACATTTGGCTCGATACCACCAAGCTCTGCGACGTTATCATGAGCGCAACGTGCGCAGCCGCGAGTTCCAAGTCGGAGACCTAGTACTCCGACGAGTTCAGAGCAACAAGGATCAGCATAAGCTTGCGCCCCCGTGGGAGGGGCCATTCATCGTTGATCAAGTACTCCGACCAGGGATGTTCAAGCTTCGGTACGAATATGGCAGAGTCATCTCCAACGCATGGAACATAGAGCATCTACGCCATTTTTACCCTTGAGTAATGTTCCTTGTTTTATCTTATGATCAATGAATAATGTCATATGCTTTTTCATAAGATCGCAAGCTTTTGTGTTGGCATCTTTTCTACATGCATCAACATTCTCTAAGGCTGAGCGGCAAGCGTCCCTGCACCCATGTGGAAATGCTCACCGCTCGGGGGCTACCCGGGGCACGATGCCCTCCTTTCGTTTTCCCGTTTTTAAAACAAAGTTCTCCGACGAACATGTCGTAACCAATCGCACGCGCGAACGGTTTTTTGCCGGAACACCCTATCTTGCGAAAGAAAAAGATATTGATCTGCGTGCATCTCGGCGCTGCCGCTCGTTCAAGGCTCCTAGCACCTACGCCACCGCGGCTACCGTGCGAAGACTTGCGAGCGCGGCCCAGGTCCGCAGGTCACCATCTGACCTCTTCCAAAAAACACTTGGGTAACCGCTCGGGCTCCGGCCAAAACGATTTTGATGAAAAATGCGCAAGTCACTTTTGAATGTTCCTAGGTGCTCGGGGGCTGCGAACGCGTGGCGTCAGTTTACAGCTTAGGTCGATCGAGCTCTCCGACTCCTACACCCCTGCGGCTCCAGAGTAAAGTTCGATTAGCCTGAGTTCCTAAGTACCACTACTTTGTTCCGCAGTCGTCCCCAAGCACTCGGGGAATGTGTCAGCTGTGACAGGTTTGAACAAAACGAAAACTGTTCAAGGCGACACACATATAAGTTTGTCTTGATTATCTACGATACAAACTGATACATCTAACTAGAGGGCCTAGAGTTGTCTTCGACTTCTGGTGTGTCTTTTGTGATCAGGTCCAGGTCCTTCATCACTGCATCGGCCATGGCGCGGGCGAAGGCGGCACAGTCCTCCTCGAGCTTGTCGTACTCCTCGTCCAAGTAGCTGGGGGCCCAGCCGCCGCTCAACGCCTTGCGGTCCAACCCCTTGTAGTGCGAGTCGAACATCGCAAGAACCCGGTGCACCACCTTCCGAGACGTCGCCAGCCCTCGCTCCTTGACTACACCCGGGAGAAGTGCCACTCGATCTGCAAGCGCATGGGGAGGCATATGGATGGATGGAATGCCAAGATCTGATCGACAAACTGGCCGAATTTAGCGCAGTCCAAGAGGTCCTTCTGGCTTATCGCCTCCGCCTCGCGCTGAGCCTTCCTGGACTCCTCGAGCTCGGCCTTGACCTCTGGAGAGGTAAAATGAGCCGGAGGTTAGTTGCAAGGAGCACGAACAAAAGAAGGGAGGAACAAGGCTAAAGGATCATACTCGAGAGCTGGTCCGACAAGTTCTTAGCCGTCCCAGTCATATCGTGCATCTTGAGCTCAGCGGTGGTAACCTTTTCCGCTTCCTCCACGAGCCTCTTGGCCAATGCAGCGCAAGCCACACAGAGCCCTACCGACACGAGAAGACAAGTCAACATCATAGATAAGCAACACGAAGAAAAAAGCACTACAAAAGCTGGGACTGTTCGGTTGCTCACCGTCAAGGTCTTGCGCCAGCTTGGCGTTGCCGTCGCGGAGCTGGGTCCCCTCGTCATTAGCTTCCTACAGCTTGGCGGTGAGGTCACCCACCTGCTTGTTGGCCGTCTTGAGGTCCACCCCAGCGAGGACAAAGTCCTGCTCCAGCTCGGCCACCTTCTTCTCGAGCACTGCCTTCTTCTGAGCGGCGGCCTGGGAAGCGGCTTCGGCGGCGGTTGCTACAGCGGCGGCAGCCCGAGTGGCCTTGGCGGCAGTCGTGGTGGTAGTGCGTAGCTCCGTGGGTGTTGCCTCTGCTTGGGCAAGCTTCGTCTCAAGGGCCGTCCTCTCCATCATGGCGGTGTCTGCGGCTGACTGCGCAGCTACTGCACGGTCCTCCGCAGACTTTACCGCAACTTTGACCGTGGCCCTCGTCGATGCTTCATTCGCCACCGCCCCCACAGTAGCCAGCCGGGCGGCCACCAACTGCATATCCAGCTGGGATTTCTCGGCCCGGAGCTCCTCGATAGTGCGCGCCTTCTTGGCGCCGCAGTTCGCGAGCACCTGTTCCGAGTAGAATATTATCTATGGCGACATCTGCAAAGACAAAGAAACGAGACGAAGATCGGGCTCGGCAAACTCACCGTTGTGGCTGGCAGGATGAGCTCATTGACCGCTCGTTCTGCCCACCTTAAGCCCCATTCGAGGTGGTGACGGGCCGCAGCCTCTTCGTCCTCGTCATCGTGCAACTCGGCCTCGTGGGTCCCGGTCCATGAGGAGCGCACGGGGTCGAGGATGTGCTCTTCCCCCTCCGGTGGTGTCAACAGCCATTCCACAGCCGAGAAGGGGCGAGCTCCCGAGCTCTCCCCAACTTCCCGGATCGTATCCGAGGAGACGCTGTCCACCACATCTTCAGGAGCGGCGGGCACCTGTGAGTCCGGGCGGGGTGAGTCTGTGGCCAGCACCACCTCCGCGTCACTCGCGGTAGGCACCGCCACGCTTGCAAGAGGCGCCGCCTCACTCGCGGTGGACGCTGAGGCATGACGGCGTCCGGCTCCATCTCAACTGCCTTGGTCGTGAGCTCCTCGGGGCTGACCTCGGCCACCTCGACCGCGGTCGCGACCACAGAGGTGGACGGCGCGGCCGCCTCAGCTGCTGGCTCCTCCGGCCCCGACAGGCACCGTTCCAGCTCAGAACCAAAAGCGGCAATGTCATCACCCGAGAGGCCGGGTCTTTCAAGGTCAGCAGCCTCCTGCGGCCGGTCGGACGTCTCGGGAGCTGCCAACGCCTCGGCCTCGCTTTCGCCGGTATGCGATGCTGGAGGCACGCCTGCCTCGAGAGCCGCTGACGCGCCAGCGTCACGATTGACGATGGGCTCCGCCGGGGGCTGGACCTCCTCGGGGGCTGTTTGCCTCCTGACCACTCGACCAACCTCCAACGCCAGTGGAGGCGCCACCACCGCGGGGACCTTGACCGCCTCGGCGGCCTCGCTCTCGGCCTGCACCGTTGTCGACACGGGCGGAAGGGTCGCCAGGCAGGGCTCGGACAAAGGACCACGCACGGCCAGGATTGCGCGCTTCTGCGCCACGAGGCTGAGCGTGTCGGTGTCGGAGCGCCTGGCATGAAAAAGCAAATTGAAAGGAAAACGAAGAACGGCAAGAATGAAACAACGAGATGTCGCGAGACAGTACGTCCATGGAGGAAGTGACGCGGGCCCGCTTGACGGGCCTAGGAGCCACGCCCAACGACTCGGGGGCTGATCTCTTGCCCACCGCTGCATTGGAGGATGGTCTCTGACCCCCACCTGGGGCGAGGGGGACCTGCACGACCGGGGCTCCGCCGCCCCGGATGACCAAGGATTGAAGGCGCCGCGGGGGCGCGCTCGTGTTTCCCTCCTGCGGCGCGCTCGGAGAAGACGCTGGCGGTGTCGATTTCACCTCGGACGGCGACCTCCTCCTCGGGGAGCGTGACCACCGCCGCGTTGTGTCGCCGGAGGAGCGGTGGGAAGACGAATCGCGGTCCGCCGGCCGCCTAGATGGGTCACCCTGCCGCGAAGAATCCTTCCTCTCCCTTGGAGGTTGATGGCTGACGAGCCTCGCTTGGGAGCGTGTCACCCTCTGGTCCTCTTGGATGGGGCAAGGTTTCGGGTGCGAGTTGGAGCTCGTCCCCTGCTCACGACCGGCCGGCTCTGGCCGCTATCTCGAGCTGGCCTCCGTGGCTGGCCGATGAGTAGGGGTGACACAGATGGCATCGATAGAGCGCTCCAGTCAACGCTGGCGCTCTTCTCGTCGCCTGTCCGCCGCGGCGACGATGAGGGGTCCTCGTCTGAGGAGACGGTAATCTCCTTCTGTTTCCGACGCTTGGCGCAGTGGTCGTTCCGCTCATGCTTTGCGATCTCTTCTTCCTTGTTCTTGGCCTTGCGTTCGGCCCTCCTCTTCTTGGCGGCGTTGTTGGCGCGATTCTATATCGCTTCTTGAGGGAGAGGAGGCTTCGCGGGGATAGGGTCCGCGGGCCTCAGCTGAGAACAAGAAAAAGGAAAGGAATTACTGCGTCGGCCAAGAGCTCCGAGAAGACGCTATCAACGAAGACTCCAAGACTAGTCAGAAGGCTAGTCGGAAAAAAGAGGAAAACTTACATATTTTTTGGTCCCCTCTTGGGGAGCATGGGCAGATGTCGGGAAGGAGGCCACGAGTACGATTCCTTCCCGATGGCCAGCCCCACGCGGCGCTAGATCTCATCCAACGAGGGCAACTCGGGTGCCGTCACGGTCCCTTCGAAGGGAGCCCTGTTGGGCGTCATCTGGCAGATGCGTAGGGGCCGCCGCCGGAGCGGGATGATCCTCAGTGCATTGTACTATCCGATGACGGCCGCCAAGTCGACCCCGGCGTTGCGAAGCCGGGTCAGGACCGCCCAGCAATCCTTGAGCAGCTTCGACTGCTCCGCCTCTGGGGGCCCGTGGCTCCAACTTTCGGCGCCTCGGCGATTGAGGCGCCAGTGTACTCCGGCAGCGGGTGCTCGGGGTCGTTCTTCAGGTAGAACCAACCTTTGTGCCAGCCGCTGTTGGAGCTCGTCAGTGAGCAGGGGATGTACTCCTCCCTCTGCCCTGCTTCATCCGGAGGTTGGCGCATCCGATCATCGCCGGGATCCCGCCATCCTTCAAGCAGAAGAACTTGAAGAAGTACCGAAAGAGGTGCGAGTGAGCTCCCACTCCCAGGTACCCCTCGCACAGCGCCTTGAATGCCGCCATCTGCTGGATGCTGTTCGGGTCGAGGTGCTGGAGTTGAACCCGGTACTCCCAGAGCACCGCGCGGATGAACTGCCTGGCGGGGACGGAGAATCCGCGCTCGTGGAACGCCACGAATGAGACGACGTAGCCTGGTGGCGGAAGGGGGACAGACTCATCCCCCGGCACCTTCCATTCCTCGGCAATGGTGGGCGCTGGCAGCAGCCCAGCGGCGACGAGGTGGTGGAGAGTCGTGTGGGTGACGTTGGAACGGGTCCAATTCGACATGGCGTCGTCGAGCCCCGGGACACGGTGTGGGTGGAAGAAGCAGGGCGGCACGGCAGATGCGAAGAGCAGAGGAGCGAGCGGCGCTGGCTATGGCGGAGATTGGGGGAGCAAACAGTTAGAAACTCAACCGGTGCACGGTTAATAAGGAGTAGATGTTGGTATTTCTTAAGTCACCACTAGTTGTGCCCCTAGCGTGAGCGTAAGATCCACCTGGGTATATCGACGGGTACGAAAGAATCTGCAAGCGCACGGAAATACCGCTGTAGCACTTCATCTCAGGAGTATTCCAAAGGGTATCGAATCCAAGGAATGATGTGCACTACCTTATATCCTAGATGAACGGTCCAAGGACACCAAGCCCCAGCTATGGTAGGGAGATGATGGGGTGCTTCCTATAGGTTCTCGATTCTAGAGGGGAACAAGCTCGGATAAGAATCTCGCTTCGGACACCGGCCCCTCCTAGCTATAACAGTTGGTTCACGGCAAATGGTTGTCTACACGCTGTATCCGAACGTGGGGGATTTTAGAGGGTCCAACAGCTGTCACTACCGCGGCCTACCCCAAGACAAACCGTGGGATACAGGGCATTCGAAGGATAACCTGTAGCCTAGACACCACGTCTACACCACCGATTACTACTATAGCACGGCTACGTCTGGCACACCGTAGAAGCACTATAGCACTCCGTATAAATATAGAGCAACGAACCTACGAGGTTGACCTAGACCTTACTCATCATTGAATCGATTGGTGTGAGGAAGACGACTAGTCACCGATTCTTGTATTCCAACAAGATCTAACGGGATAATTCACACAAACAGAATGCAAACTTATGTGCTTATAACAAAAGATCAAGGGTCGTGTTCGTGAAGAACACGAGCCTCTAACTTATGAACAAACGCAAAAGCATGAGTAACTCGTTCGTCAACTAGATCGAGGAAACGTGTTCATGAAGAACACGAGCCACTAAATAATTAACGAACGAAGAACTCAAGAACACATCACTCATGCATGAACATCACTTTAGTCTAATTGGAAAATACAAGAATACTCACTTTGCTCTAATTCAAGAACAAGCTGGGATCTCACCCACATCACCATCTACTTAGCAATCTCCTCAACCCATTTGATCCATGAGAGACCAAGTGAGTAGAGAAACAAGTGTTTCTAATGAGGAGGAGAGGAATGGGATGTCTCTATTCTAGCCCCCTCTCCTCGTATTTATAGGCCAAGGGAGGTAGGAGGCTTGTGCAGCTGCCTTGGGCGCCTCCAATAAGTGCTTGACACGTGTCCATCGAGAACCGGGCCAGAACCGAGCTCTAGGGGCGAGAACTGGAGGATCCTATGCGATCTGCACTGAAAATCGGGAGTAAAAATGGGAAACCCGGCCGAACCGGCGGCGGACCGGAAGCAGACCGCGCGGGTCACGCCATTGCCTCCCCGTGATCCTCTCTTCGGGCGACGCGTGGCGGCCCGCACTGTGTTTTTCCATGTCGAGGGATTGCTAGGTACGTGCCGATCACCATTGATGACATAGAGGTGAGATTAGATTTCCACGTCTATGACATCGTGGATTTTGATCTTCTCCTAGGTTTCCCCTTAGAAAAACTTCTTGCTAAATCTCAAGGAAACCCAGAAGAAGAGCTTACGGAAACTGTTTCTGTCCATGCTGAACCATCTAGACATCCTCTGATAGAACCATTCTCTAGACCTACGGTATCTCCTTTGCCTCCTGATCTTCCTGACGAAGCATATCCTGAGGAGGCCATGAGGGAGGAATGGTCAGAGGGAGTGACACGATTTTCCGAAGTAATTTGGAATAGTTCACCTTCTCTGGTTGTCCCTTGCTATATTAGAGGCATTGCCGTAGAGGCCCATTGTAACCCCATCATGGAGGTTAACATTTTGCCATGGCACTTAGCAGAAACTCTTTTGGGCAGAGTTTCACTAGCATCATCCGACATGCTCCTCAAGACTTGTCTCTTTGGACATATTCTTGAATGTCGGGGGATGGCAAGTGTTGTGCCGCTTATCATAGACGGGATCGAGGCAAGCTTAGACTTTCACATCTTCGATGTCCTCGATCCCGATCTACTCCTAGGCTCCCCGTTAGAAAAATTCTTTGAGGAATCCATAGGGAGCCTAGATGGTAATCTTGGGGAAGCCACTTCCGCCACTGCTACCCCTTGTTTGGGACACCCTATGGCGAAGCCTCTTCCCCAGCAAAACCCGCTCGAGAAGACGACACGTATACCTCCATTCACGTCATCCGAGCCTGTTCTCATTGAGGGCACAGAACTTTCTACTCCTCATGAGTACGACTCGGAAGACCCTCCTCACCTTTGTGAAGGAGAACGATCGTCATCACCCTCGACCGAGTTTCAGCCTCTTCCTACTGGCCCGTATCATGTTGCTTTCGATCATGATCGAAAGACAACATCGAGCTTCCACGATGACTCTCTTGAGATGAAGAATTCATGGGCCATGGAACCTTTCGAGGCACTGACTCTGGAGTCCGGAGGAAAGGATTCCACACACGAGCATGGCAACTTCATTCTTGATCTACCATACAGACCATGCTCGCATCATGTCCCTCCAGAGTCAGACTTGCTTAGTGCGCTGAGCACATACGAGGGCTACAACCACCTTCTGGTCCTCTTATGCAAAACGTTTGGAAGGTTGATTGTAGATGCATATGTTTACCATAAGCATTGCAGATTTCGTGTGTGCACTGTGGCACTAACCTTGCAGCTAAAGCTTCACTAAACATCAAGGATTGGTGGTGAGATGGGAATGACACCACCAACGATAGTTGCAAGATGAAGTTCCCATGGTCGAGCTTATGACCTTAAATAAACAAAGCACTACCAGGAGATAGCCTGGATTAGGTTAGATTTTATTTCCCTTTACGAATAAAAGCAAGAACATGTTTTTAGGATAAGTTGTCCTTCGGGTATTTTTGGTCACTAACCTTTTAGGTGGAGATTGAAAAGAAGAATGGATAGGTGATGCCTACAAACATGTGAGCTGCATCAAATGCAACACCTGAGGTAAGCTCTGGTGAGGGAACATTTACAAAAGGAAGCTTGATCTCCACACACTTGAGTTTTGTTGCCTAGCAATGCAAACTTCAAGTGTGGGGGAGGTATGTGAGCAACCCGAGTAAAGTTCCTCCTCTACCAAATCTTATCCTGGTGTGGCGAAGATGTCAACTCTTGCATCTTGCCCACTAGTTAGGTAAGTCCTGCTTTTTGACATTAAACAAAGCCCTTCCGGGAGGTTGCCCGAGGTTCACCGTCTTATGCTCATGCTTATGTCCCTTGTTGATGATAGCTTGATCATGCTTTCATGCTTCCTTTATCTTTGCTCATATGCTCTGGTTTGAATGTTATGTTCCGGATGTACATTCATAGGCTGTTTTAGATTAAGCATGGTGCTTAGGTTAAAACTGTCTTCTTCAATCAAAACAAGACATGGTGTCGGGTTTTGATTGATGAACCTTAGAGTTATAATTTCATAGATTTTGGTTGCATGTATGTGGACTAACCCCTGCAGAAAATTGTCAAATTTGAATGGGTAAGTCATCAAGCTGAATTCAAACGAGAAGGTAAGTTGAGGTGTCAGATTCATGTTCCACAACATGCAAAGGTGGTACATATGACCTCTCAAAGGTCTAAGGTAAGTATATTCCCCTTTGTGTATGAAATGCAATCGTGATCTAACTCTTCTTGAGTAAATGACATGGTAACCAAAAAAACCTAAAAATATTTGAATTTGAATAAAGGCTCTATGGTTCTCGAACCAGTAGAGTCCACCTTTTGTTTTTTTGAAGAATAGCACTAGGTTCAACCACTAGTGTGGGGGAGTTCTCTCAAGCTCATCATCGACATATCCACTCGAGAACTCCCACACGGGCGCTGCACAACATCGACTACGCCTTCATGACAAGAGCAAGGTAAACTAGAGTGGGTCAGCTACCTTATGGTCAGCCGAATCACCACTAGTCTCCCTTGATCTCCTATCCTTCAGAAGCGATGGTATGTGCGCCCTCTACCTCACTCTCCTTTATCCATGAGTTTGATTGAATCTCAACTCCTATCATTTGAAATCAAACTCAGCAACTTGTGCTATGCTTGCTCTACATGATTCCTGTGGTTGGCTTGCATATGTTTTATTCCTTACTTATCATCTTGATGCTTGCGAACAAATATCATTAGGAAACTCATGCTTATCTAAGTAGTTGATGTTTGTGATATGGTTTGATGATATGATCTTCGCTCTTTATGTTTGAGTGCTTGGGAATTTTATTTGAAAATCATGAAAACCCTTTGCAAAGCTCCTCTTTGATATGCCACCGTCCTACTAGAGCCATATGATATAGTTGAAAACCTTCTACTCATATGCTGCTTGTTATTACATTGAGCTTTGTCAAATCCTGTGACCCTTGTGAGAAGTCTTTTCATTACTTTCATGATCAAGATTCATGTGCACACCACCATATTCCCCTTGCTATGCTTCTACACTGGAAGTTAGCATTGTATCATTCATTCATTCCATAAAAATAAAGCTCCATAAGTGGTGTGACTCTCTCTCCAAAAGTATCCTTCAAGAGACATGGGCTATGAAAAAAAAGAGAGAAAAAGAAAAGAGACACATGCTCAAGGCATGATGAAAAAAAAGAAGAAAAAAAAGAAAGAAAGAAAGGATAGCCCATGTCCAAATAAAGGAGAAATAGGAGAGAGATGGTCATGCAAAAAGGAGTTCCATAACTTAGATGGTAATAACTAGTGTCTATTCCGGGGCTAGTGTCCACCTTACCATCAACCTCAGCTTTCATCATATACGTATGGTAATATCTAGCACCCATTCCGGGCCTAGTATCCACCTTACCATACTCACCATATCCATACATGTGCACATCTTGATCTGATTGTATGATTTGATTTTCTCTGTGGATCCAGTCTTTGACTTTGCAATATATGTGATATAAGTATGCCTTATCCTTTATCCTACCCTGAGCTCCACATATAGCCATCATTAGAAGTAGGATGAAGAAAGGCAATCTAATGCCTTGGTGAGGATGTATACACATTGAGCGATCTGAGAGAATCAAATGAGGAGCTAAGCAAAGGTTTGTTTTTGAAAATTTATTGCAAACCCCAAGTTACTTAACATGATGAGCAGGAGTGATTTGATTCATGACCGTTCCATTCCTCAACTACCCAAGATAGCATGATAGACACATCAGAGTTCACAAGTACAAGGTATGGTTTGGAATATCTCTTATGCTCGCTTCATACCTATGGATATCATGCCTCACTTTGATCTTGTTCTTCCCTTCACTCGGGACGAGCAAAGGTCGAGTGTGGGGGTATTTGTTGATGGCTGTTTTCCACCCACTTTTTACCCATCAAACATGTACCTTTTGGCATGAGGAATGATCATCAACACGAGAATAGGGCTTAAACTAATCATTTCCACAAGTGTTGGTGATTATGCAAATACAGGTGATTAGCACTAGAAAGAGGAGTAAAAGCACAAGTCTTTGATCCAAGTACTTCAAGACCAGCCAATGAGGGGATGCCACCTAGGATTCCCCAGGATCACTGACGTCATCAATCCAAGAGAGGCAAGCTCGACGAATCATGAAGCGCCACATGGACATCACATGGATTCAAGGGCCCACTTATCCCCCAAAACCGTCGGGAAACTTGGCATGCACGGGGGAGTGACTTCAGGGCCCACCAGTCAGCCACCAGGAGAAAGCACAGGGCGCCACGTGGCCCTGGGGTTTCGGCCGAACCCAGGATCCTGGCCCACCATGTGGCAGCCCCTGATTGGTCCCTTGTCGCGATCCCGGGCGTTTTGGGGCACTTGGAGCCCTGGAGCAAGCCACTCCCTCCTCTATAAATAGGAGGGGAGGGGCTCTCATTTGGGACACACACTTCTCCTCCTCCTCTTCATTTTGGCTTGGAGCCTCTCTCTTTAGGAGAGGAGAGCTCTTTGTATAGGATTAGTGCTAGGAAGTGAGGTGGGAGGCTTGAGGCCATGTCATGATTCATGACATCTTCCTCAAGAACGATCCTCAGCAGTGCCTTTGTTCTTCAACTAGACTAAAGTGAGTATTTCGATATTTCCTATTTAGACTAAAGTTGTATGCATGCTTAGTTGCTCTGTTCTTGTGTTCTTCGTTTGTTCTTAGTTTAGAGGCTTGTGTTCTTCGAACACAACCGTTTCGATCCAGTAGACTTGGATCATAAGTTCGCATCTAGTTTGCCAGCTTGTCTATTAGAGTAAAGTGAAGCTCCTGCATGTCTCTAGTTAGATCAAAGTGTATTCGTGATCTTGCATGAGTGATAGAGCATACCTTGAGCTAGTGCCAGTATCTCCCTCGCGGATTCGTAGTAATAGTAAGTGGTGTAGATGTGGTGTCTAGACCATAAGCTATCCTTCGAAGACCACGTACGATCATAGCGTAGAGGTAGGCCGCAGTGGTGACAGCCTGTTGGACCCTTTGTCAACCCTCTACGTCGCGTACCGAGTTGGGCTCGCTCCAGCACATTGACCTAGGATGTGCCTGGTGCCCGAAGTGAGTGTTATACCTGAGAGACCGTAACTAGACTCTACGCTCGGTCGAGGCTGATCCTTTCTACCTATCCTATCAATTAGTGTTGTGTAGTTGGATCATCTATACTAGAGTAGGAGATAGTACACGCTGTTCCTTGGATTCGATACCCTTGGAATACTCTCCTTCCTTGGGGAAGTGCTACAACGGTATTTCCGTGCACTTGCGGTATACCCGGTGTCTCTTACACGCTCCCGCTAACCGGTGCCATAGTGGTGACGTTAAGAAACGCCAACACTTATGAAGTGTCTATCATGCTATCTTGGGTAGTTGAAGAATGGAATGGTCAGGAATCAAATCACTCCTGCTCATCATGTCAAGTAACTTGGGGTTTTGCAATAAATTTTCAAAACAAACCTTGCTTGGCTCCTCATTTGATTCTCTCAGATCGCTCAATGTGTATATGTCCTCACCTAGGCATTATATTGCCTTTATTCATCCTACTTCTAATGATAGCTTATGTGGAGCTCAGGGTAGGTATGAATGATAAGGCATACTTGCATCACATACATTGCAAAGTCAAAGACTGGATCCACAGAGAAAATCAATTCATACGATCAGATCAAAATGTGCACGTATATGGGTATGGTGAGTATGGTAAGGTGGATACTAGGCCCAGAATGGACACTAGTTATTACCATCTAAAATATGGAACTCTTTTTTGCATGATTCTCCCTCTTGTATAAAAATCTTTTGAGAACATGGCTATCTCTATATTTTTTTTTCTTGTGGACCTTCATGTGTCCAACTCTTTTTTTTTCAATACCTGGACCTTCATGTGTCCGTATTTCTTTTTCGATAGCCATGTCTCTTGTGTAACAAAAACTAGGAGGGACAAATCAACACATATGGAGCCTTATTTTCACGGAATGGATGAATGATACAATGCTAACTTCCAGTGTAGAAGCATAGCAAGTGGAAATAGGTGGTGTGCACATGAATCTTGATCATGAAAGTAATGAAAAGGATTCTCACAAGGGTCACAGAATTTGACAAAGCTCAACGCAATAACAAGCAGCATATGAGTATAAGGTTTTCAACTATGAACAACATATGGCTTTGGTAGGACAGTGGCATATCAAAGAGGAGCTTTGCAAAGGGTTTTTATGATTTTCAAATAAAATTCCCAAGCACTCAAACCCTCAGAGTGAAGATCATATCATCAAACCATATCACAAACGTCAACTACTTAGATAAGCATGAGTTCACTAATGACATTTGTTCACAAGCATCAAGATGATGAGTAAGGAATAAAACATATGCAAGCCAACCACAGGAATCATGTAGAGCAAGCATAGCACCAACCACTGAGTTTGGTTTCAAAGGATATGAATTGAAATTCAACCAAACTCATGGATAGGATAGAGTGAGATAGAGGGTGCACATACCATCTCTTCTGAAGGATATGAGGAACAAGGAAGACTTGTGGTGATTCAGCTGACCCGTGGGGTAGCCAGCTCACTCTAGTTTACCTTGTCCTTATCATGAAGGCGTAGTCGATGTTGTGCAGCGCCTGTGTGTGGGAGTTCTTAAGTGGATATGTTGATGATGAGCTTGAGATAACTCCCCTACACTGGTGCTTGTACTGGTACTGTTCTTCAAGCAAAAGTGGAAACAAAAGATGGACTCTACTGGTTCGAGGACCATAGAGCCTTTATTCAAAAGCAAATATTTTTGTTGTTTTTTTTATTGTCACCGTGCCATTTGCTCGAAAGGGTTAGACCAATATTACACTTCATACACAAAGGGGAATATACTTACCTTGGACCTTTGAGAGGTCATATGTACCACCTTTGCATGTTGTGCAACATGAATTTGACACCTCAACTTACCCTCCCATTTGAATTTAGGTTAATGACTTACCTATTTGGAATCGATGATTTCCTGCAAGGGTTAGTCCGCATACATGCATCCAATATCCATGAAGGTATAACTCTAGGGTTCATCAATCAGAACTCGGCACCATGTCTTGTTTTGATTGAAGACAGTTTTAACCTAAGCACCACGCTTAATTTAAAACAGTCTAGGAATGTATGCAATTGCTCACACATTCAAACCAGAGCACATGAACGAAGATAAAGGAAGCACAAAAGCATGATCATGCTATCATCAACAAGGGACATAAGCATGAGCATAAGATGGTGAACCTCGCGAACCTCCCGGAAGGGCTTTGTTTAATGTCAAAAGTAGGACTTACCTAGCTAGTGGGCAAGATGCAAGAGCTGACATCATCTCCACACTAGGATAAGATTTGGTAGAGGAGGAACTTTACTCAGGATGCTCACACACCTCCCCCACACTTGAAGTTTGCATTGCTGGGCAACAAAACTCAAGTGTGTGGTGATCAAGCTTCCTTTTGTAAATGTTCCCTCACCAAAGCTTATCTAGGTGTTGCAGCTGATGTGGCTCACATGTTCGTAGGCATCATCAGTTCATCTTTCTTTTCAATCTCCACCTGGAAGGTTAGTGACCAAAAATACCCGAAGGACGACTTATCCTAAAAACATGTTCTTGCTTTTATTCGAAAGGGAAATGAAACCAATGCTAATCCAGGCTATCTCCTGGTAGTGCTTTGTTTATTTATTGGTCATAAGCTCGACCATGGGAACTTCGTCTTGTAGCTATCGTTGGTGGTGCCATTCCCGTCTCACCACCATTCCTTGATGTATCAGTGAAGCTTTAGCTGCAAGGTTAGTGCCACAATGCACACACGAAATCTGATATGCTTATGATAGACATATACATCTACAACCAACCTTCTGAACTTTCTACAAAAGAGGACCATAAGGTGATTGCAGTCCTCGAGCGTGCTCAGCGCACTAAGTATGGCCAGCTCTGGATAGGCATGATGCAAGCATGGTTCATGTGGTGTATCAAGAATGAAACTACCATGCTTATCTGTGTAACCTTTGCCCATGAATTCCAGAGTCAGTGCCTCACAAGATTCCATGGCCCATGAGTTCTCTATCTCAAGAGATACATCATGGAGGCTCGATGTTGACTCTCGACCATGATCGAAAGCAACATGATACAGGCCAGCGGGAAGAGGCTGAAACTCAGTCGAGAATGGTGACGATCGTTCGCCTTCACAAAGGTGAAGAGAGTCTCCCGAGTCATCCTCATGAGGAGTAGAAAGCTCTACACCCTTAATGAGAACAAGCTTGGATGACACGAACGGAGATATACTCGTCCTCTTCTCGAGTGGGTTTCACTGGGGAAGAGGCTTTGCCATAGGTTGTCCTGGACAAGGGGTAGCAGTGGCAGAAGTGACTCCCCGAAGCTTATCATCTAGGCTCCCTAAAGATGTATCAAAGAGCTGCTCTAAAGGGGAGCCTAGGAGAAGATCAAGATCAAGGACATCGAAGATGTGAAAGTCTAAGCTAGCCTCAATCCCGTCTATGGTGAGCGGCACGTCACTTGCGATCCCCCGACATTCAAGAACATGTCCAAAGGGACAAGTCTTGAGGAGCATGTCGGATGGTGCTAGTGGAACTTTGCCCAATAGAGTTTCTGCTAAGTGCCATGGCAAAATGTTAACCTCCATAATGGGGTTACAATGGGCCTCTATGACAGTGCCTCTAATAGAGCAAGGAACAACCAGAGAAGGTGAACTATTCCAAGTTGCCTCGGAAAATCATGTCACTCCCTCTGACCATTCCTCCCTCCTGGCCTCCTCAGGATATGCTTCATCAGGAGGATCAGGAGGTAAAGGAGGCACCGTAGGCCTAAGGGAAGGTTCTGTCAAAAGATTTGTAGAATGATCGGTGTGGACAGAATAAGGTTCCTTCCCTGATTGGGCATCAAAAGAATTCGAGGTGTCTGAAGGATTTCTAGATGGGTCATACTCGAATTTGCAAGTGAACACCGAAGGTTGAATTACTTCTTCCTTTGGTGCCTAGGGTTCAAGAGAGGGCTCAACAGACAAGTCTTGGGATTCGGAAGATGAAGGCTTGGACTTGGATGCCGCGGGACTCTCATGGCTTGACTCGGTTTCCTCTCTGTAAGATACGACATCGATTATGAAGTAGGAGTTCAGGAATTTCCAACCTTCAGCCGGTTTCCTCTCAAAAAATTGTTTTACGATATTGAGACGACATACAAACCTTTTGTCGAGACTATCATAAAATTTACGAAGCAACTGAGACTCAGTCATTGACAAGGGAGGTCCAGAATACACTAAGTGTGAGAATCTAGACCAGGCCTTGGATATCGTTTCCTTCTCTTTCTGTTGAAAACAATGGAACTCCTCCCGTAGAGCAGCAACACGAGATGGAGAGAAGAACTCAAGGCCAAACTTGTCTCTAAGCTCTTCCCAACTATCGTTCAAACTACCTACGTTATATGTGTACCATTGCTCTGCCTTCCCAACAAGAGAGTACGGAAACAACTTCCACTTGAAGGTATCCAAAGTCATACCCGTAGTGTAGATGAGAGAACACAAGTTCTCAAAGGCATGAATATGGCAATATGGGTATTGGCTCGATAGACCAGAGAAGATAGAGCATTGAACAAGATTGATAGTCGCAGGGAGAGACTCCCAGCCAGATGTGAGAAAAAGGTGCACCGAAGGTGGTGGCTCTGGGAGCTCATGCCTAGGGGTAGTGACGCTTTTACAGAAAAGCTTCACCATGGGTAGCGGGGGTAAAGGTAGAAGGAAAGAAACAAAAAGGATAGCTGATGGGTAACGGGGGTGAAGGTAGAAGAAAAAGGAAAAACAAAAGATACGAGGACCACTAGGCTCGAAGATAGATACAACAACCGTTCCCCGGCAACGGCGCCAGAAATGCTTGTTCATATTTCTTAAGTCACCACTAGTTGCGCCCCTAGCGTGAGCGTAAGATCCACCTGGGTATGCCGACGGGTACGAAAGAATCCGCAAGCGCACGGAAATACCGCTATAGCACTTAACCTCAGGAGTATTCCAATGGGTATCGAATCCAAGGAACGAGTGCACTACCTTCTATCCTAGATGAACGGTCCAAGGACACCAAGCCCCAGCTATGGTAGGGAGATGATGGGGTGCTTCCTGTAGGTTCTCGATTCTAGAGGGGAACAAGCTCGGATAAGAATCTCGCTTCGGACACCGGCCCCTCCTGGCTATAATAGTTGGTTCACGGCAAATGGTTGCCGACACGCTGTATCCAAACGTGGGGCAGTTCAGAGGGTCCAACGGTTGTCACTACCGCGGCCTACCCCTAGCCAAACCGTGGGATACAGGGCATTCGAAGGATAACCCGTAGTCTAGACACCACGTCTACACCACCGATTACTACTATAGCACGGCTACGTCTGGCACCCCATAGAAGCACTATAGCACTCCGTATAAATACAGAGTGACGAACCTGTGAGGTTGAGCTAGACCTTACTCGTCATTGAATCGATTGGCGTGAGGAAGACGACTAGTCACCGATTCATGTATTCCAACAATATCTAACATGATAATTCACACAAACGGAATGCAAACTTATGCGCTTATAACAAAAGATCAAGGGTCATGTTCGTGAAGAACACGAGCCTCTAACTTATGAACAAACGCAGAAGCGTGAGTAACTTGTTCGTCAACTAGATTGAGGAAGCGTGCTCATGAAGAACACGAGCCTCTAAATGATGAACGAACGAAGAACTCAAGAACATATCACTCATGCATGAACATAACTTTAGTCTAATTGGAAAATACAAGAATACTCACTTTGCTCTAATTGAAGAACAAGCAGGGATCTCACCCACATCACCATCTACTTAGCAATCTCCTCAACCCATTTGATCCATGAGAGATCAAGTGAGAAGAGAAACAAGTGTTTCTAATGAGGAGGAGAGGAATGGGATGTCTCTATTCTAGCCCCATCTCCTCATATTTATAGGCCAAGGGAGGTAGGAGGCTTGTGCAGCTGCCTTGGGCGCCTCCAATAAGTGCTTGACACGTGTCCATCGAGAACCGGGCCAGAACCAAGCTCTAGGGGCGAGAACCGGAGGATCCTATGCGATCTGCACTGAAAACCGGGACTAAAATTGGGAAACCCGGCCGAACCGGCGGCGGACCGGAAGCAGACCACGCGGGTCACGCCACTGCCTCCCTGCGATCCTCTCTTCGGGCGACGCGTGGCGGCCCGTAGCTTCCCGCATACGGAGCTGGGGCGCGCGCACGGCTGATCCGCGGCCAGCCGGTCAGGGGCCGACGCGTGGCGGCCCGGGGGGATCCCGCGCGCGCCCGCGCGCCCGTCTGGCGATCCGCGTGCTCGCCGGGCCGCGAACCAGATGCCGCCACGTGGCGCGCATGCAGACGACCAGGTGACGAGGTGACGCAGTGCTGACGTAAGCTATTTTGTCTCTTCCGTGTCTTCTGCATACGAACTCCGATGTAGGCATATAATATGTCCATTTCGATCGTCTCGACGAGCCCGTCGCAATGGTGCAATCCAAATTGGCATTTGAGGTTGTTTATGATGTCGTCCTTTAGTAGCCATTGGAACACTTGCTCTTAATTGTACCGTTTGGCACGCATTTCGGTGCATCCTGCAACAAAAGCTAGAAACACCAACACTTGTGGAAATCATTAGTATCAAGCCCTATTTTAGTGTTAATGATCCTTTTACCATTATATTATGTAGGTATTGACGGTGTAAAAGTAGCACTTAACAGCCGTCAACAGTAGACGTGGCCACCGGCCATAAATGTTGGTCCCACCGCGCCGAAATGCCGCCCACTCAGAGGGCGCGCCCCCTGGGGTAACTGGTGCATGCCTGCGTGATGGTTTGACACCCGGTAGGGCCCACGAGTCTGAACCAACTGTGCACCGTCCCCTCAACCCGTCATGTCAGCCACGTCAGCCACGACCACCACGATGGGCGCGACCGCCGATGCGGCCACGACCGCCTTGACTAGAGATTTCGAAACAGCAACAACTTTTCAAGATTAAAACCGCACTAGCGAGTCTACAACCCACTAGTGGGCTCAGGGGCTACTGACGAGGGCCTGGATTAGGGTCCCCTAAGCGACAAGATAATTACCCTCGAGATGGAGTCTTCTGACACCATTGACAACGTCAAGGCTAAGATCCTGGACAGGGAGGGATGCAGATCTTCGTCAAGACCTTCATCGACAAGACACCTCGTCTTCGACTACTCTCTGCCTCGCACGACAACTCTCCGCCTCGCACAACTATGCTCTGCCTCGCACGAGTACTTTCCGCCTCGCCTCCGACTACCCATTCGCAGGACTAGTCCCCATCTCTGACTAAGGCGGGACCCACACATGGAAGTCAGAGCGCGGGATCGGGGGCCCCACACGAACGTGGCGCGGCCCCGACACTCGAACTTCCTCACGACGACACGCAAGGCTCCAGTTCTCCACGCCATGCAAACACCCTAGCTGGCGGGACGCTAGGGCGGCTTGTTCTGACAAGAGCCGTAATGCCGCACTGTGCGCCCGCACGGCCTCCAACACGCCGTCCCGTCCAACATCTGCGGCACACCACCCCGTCAGAGTGGGTACTCAATGACCATCTACGGGCGGCGCCTACCTACACTTAGGCCATAACGTGGCGGGCCTAATCAACTCTCAAGGGAGCTGAGTCATCTAAAGAGGAACTCGGAGAAGGCGCCAATTATTCGGGATATACAGTGCCGCCCGCACACGCGGCAATCGCCAACGTCACTACAGCTCAGCGCCCTTCAATGCTTCCTGACGGACATCGACATGAGAAACTCCCAATACCGTAGCACTGTAGCACATATTTATATCCCCTCTTTGCCCCTCACCCTTGCGTCTATAAAAGGGGGAGGAGTGCAACCGTTTGAGGAGCTAATCAATCGGCTAGTTTCTAACCCCTACTACAGACTCCCCTCGCTTAAGAACACGGCCGCTCGAAACTGGACGCAGGGTATTACTCTCAGGAGGCCCGAACCAGTATAAACCCTTGTGTCTCTTGTGCTAACCATCCGGGTCCGACACACAATCCGAAACATATTTACTGCTGGCAGTAGAGAACCCCGACACGCTCCTCCAACAAGGACCTGACGTAGCTATTCTTACACTCTTGACGAAGCTCACGCAGCGACACCTACAGGAGTACCTCATCCTAGTCGAAGATGCGTCGGAAGGTGCCGCAGACCCGATTACGAAGGATCAGGAAACGAATGACGGGCTCATCCTTGATACAGCGGAGGATGATCTGGGTGACCAGTTCATTTGGCAGCAGCTCCATGAAGCACACTGCGGCCATTAAGGAGAAGGGGAAGGAAATGGAAAGGCGACGGGATCTGGAAATTGAAAGGCGACTTGGTTTGGAAATTGAAAGGCAACACGACCATTTATAAACACCTGTTACTAATAATATGGAATTTGAAAGGCGACGCGGTTTGAGTGCTGACGCGTGGGCCCGACAACTGTCCCTGCCCCTCCACGTTCCCACGAAATTGAAAGGCGACGCGTGTTTTTGGACGGTTTTGCTCCCAAAAAATGGTTCTCGAGGCGTAGTGGGACGTGGGGTGTGGGGAGGAGAGGCACCCTGATGGTTCACGTCTTGTCATCACAAATCCCCGACTAGTGGCTCCCTAATCATATCTTTTCTTTCGCTTCATCTTCTTCCCCCTCGCCTTCACCACCACAAACTCCGGTCACCGAGAGATCACCAACAAGGAGCGAGAAGAGCATGGCGTCGAGTGACCCGTCGGCGAAGCGGGGACGAAGGGAGGATGACGACGACGACGATGAAAGCCGCTGTCGGAGGAAGTTGACCATCAAGGAGAAGGGTAAGGAGCCGGTGGTGCCCAAGGAGAAGCAGGAGAAGAAGGAGGCCGCCGACATCAGCTTTGCTGTCGAACTGCTCTAGGGCGCGTTCATGAAGCTCCGAGATGTTGGCGCAGCGTTCAAGATCGAGGCGCCTGATCATTACAAGGATGACAGCGTCAAGGGTCTCGCCTTCAGGATCCACGTGTTGGCTGAAAAGCTTGAGAAGCTCCCTGTGGCCCAGTGGTCTCTCCTCGGCGATAACGACAGCTACGACGGCGGTGACGACGACGGCTCTAACGGCCGCTCCGACGGCTCCGACGGCAGGACTCCAACTGCGGTGACCGACTAATTGATCCACTCCTGTACCATTAATAATGTGTTTGTGATTATTCTGTGTTCGTCAGTTTGTTCGTTAGGTTGTTGGACTGCTTTGTTTGTTTATCGATCATGAACTGCTTATTAGTTTGTTTGTCGATCATGAACTGGTTAGTTTGGTTATTGGATTTTGTATGTCATGAACTCGATCTATGAGACACGGGCAGATCCATCCGCGTCGCCTACAGTATCTGTTCCTCCTATGATGAACTCGACATTGGAGACAATGGATAGTAATCGCCGACGCTGGTTAGTAAACCCGCGTCGCCTTCGTTGGCAGGTAGGTCCGGGCGGTTATCTTCTTTATATAGGCTGCTGACACTGACGCTTGGGCCCGACACTATTTTTTAGAAATTAAACTCGCGTCCATCAAATATTAGAGCAGGTAAAACAGCACCTAAAAATTCATTAAAAATAACATCAAATCATATTTGTACATTTAGTATTTTAATAAAATATCAACGGTCACACTTGTGTTGCCAACATTCTTATAATTCGAATATACATCTCATGCTTGTGATATAATAATTCTAATAACATCTTAGTTTGCTCTAAAAATTCTACAAATTGATGTGGCAAAATAATTTGGGTACCTAAACTTGTCATAAAAAACTCAAATGGTTTCGATAAAGGAAGAATATACTTGTGTACAAATGGCTACATCTCTCACATAGTTTCCTAGAATGTTGCTTCAACATTGGAGTTTTCCACACTTTGCAGCATGTTCGATCTTGTACGCATTTGAAATTTTAACACAAGCTTGTGTCCACCTTAAGATTACAAAATGTGAAGTTTCATTACTAATGGTTGTGGAAAACAAATATTATTTCTATGTTGTACTTACAAAGAACAAGATAAGGCATATAAACATTATTCACGAAACAGAATATACACTAAATAATGAAATTAATGAAAAGATGGGGATTTAAGAAAAAAATAGAAAAAAATCATCAAATTTGGACTAAGCACGATGGAGAAAGGAGAAATATTACAAAATTTGACTGCAGATTAAAAGGAGAAATGAGAACTGTTCTTCGTTCCAAAAGAAATGGGCTCCACCCTAATTAGAGACGCGAGATGGTTAATCCTCATCTCATTTGCCCACACAAATTGTTCTTCATTCTGACAGAATAGAGGAGGAAGCAGAGGGCACCGCAACCTTCGATTTGACTCAGAAATGTGAGAAATCAAATCTTGTCTATCAATAACCGATTGGACGATACTTTACACGATAGAAGAAGACATTACATTCATAACGAAGCCTACATTCATCACTACAGAAATACATGCAAAACCCCTCTGGCTCGGCGCCGTACCGTAGAATGCTTTGCCTGCGCAATGTTGAATGTTTCCTTGTGCCACCGCCGTTGGCAGCGTCGGCCGGCGGAGGCCACGGCGGAGGGCGACACTCCTAATTTGCCAAGCCAGATTGACCCCATGATGCCGGAAATCTAGGGATTGCACATTGCTGATCAAACGCGGACAAGGCCACTACCCTTGCCCGTCGCCCTCAACCTGTTTCATGTACACAATTGTAGTGGCGTCGGCGTCGGCCTCGCTGTTGGCTCTGTAAAGGAAGACGGCGGCCACATAGGCCGCTCCTCTGTGCCTGTCCTTGGCAGCACGGTGGAGCTCGTCGAGGGGAGGCTGAGGGCTGCGGTTCCTGCTGAAGATGTCGTCCATTTCGGTGAGGAAGCAGGCCACCGGGTTGCCGGCTACAGCCAGGCTACGAAGGAAGACGTCGTAGCCGACGAGGTCATTGTTCTGCATCTACTCGATTGGAACCCGATCCAGTGCCAGACGCCTACCGACGTCTCTGTCGTGTTAGGGGCGGAGCATGTTCTTGCAGGTTGCCCGTAGGTTGCAGAGGTCCTCCATAGGCCGATTCGATGTCGCACCGACTCGGCCAACGATGATCGCCAGCACCTTCTCCGGGAGTTCCGCGAGCGACCGCGGGTGCTCCCTCGATGCCATGAGTGCCGGCGTGGAAGGGAAGTCACACGGCGTGGAGCAGAGGAGGCACAGTGTAGGGGCACGGCGGAGGGGCACAACGAGGATTGTAGGCAGTTTTGGTTTTCTTGAGGGTAGATGAAGGGGCTATGTGGTGGTTTCGCGGGTAGAAGAAGGGGCTGGGGCAACGGTTATTTATTTTGGAGAGAAGATATAGGAGACGTGTCTCCGATGAGTGGATACTACTAATTGCACATCTCACTTATCGAGGAGTCAAACTCTTTGAAGTTTGACAAAATGTAGACAAAATAATACCAATACTCTCCGATGAGTGGTACTACTAATTGCACATCTCGCTTATCGAGGAGTTAAACTCTTTGAAGTTTGACCAAACTCTTTGGAGAGTTATCGGCGATGTGGGTTTTGTGAACACGCGTCTTCTTTGTCATGCTGGCAGGTTGTCTTTTTTATATAGGCTGCATTTCTCACATAGTTTTTTAGGTAGAATATATACCGAATATATACAGTATCTTAAGCAGAATATATAGGCATCATATTTTATAGAAAGCAGATTCAAATTCCACCAATACACATCCTATATATATTACAAAAAGGATTCCATTTCCAACAATAGACATCCCTGCATTTTACAAAAAAGGATCGGATTCAGCAGAAATCAATCTTGCTTCTTTTTCTTCTTTGATTTTTGTATATGGATGTTTTCACGATGGTCGCTTCGCAAGTATGGTGTTTTGTCAGCTCCCAAGACTCGGGGCATGTATGAAGTGTGAAACGATGGACTTTCGTCAAACTGGTTGTATTCATCCTCCTCAACAATATTTTCAACCCCAACAATCCTTTTTTTTAGGCAAAACCACACTCCAGTTATTCTTTGCAAGGTCAGGTACATAGAACACTTGCTCAACATCCTTGGCGAAGTCAAATGGCTCATTTTTGTAACCAAAGACCTGGAGATCAACACTAACATAACCAAATTTGTCCTTGATCATAGCTCTCTTCGCATTGGTGATCCATCTACACCGAAACAAGGCTACCTTCAATCCTACATAATCAAGCTCCAAAATTTCCTGTGTTTGACCATAATATGTGGTTGTGTTCTTATTATTGTCGACGGCCCATACACGCACACCACTATTTTGATAGACGCTCTTGGCATCCTGGACCATGGTGTAGAACGTGTATCCATTGATATCCATTGCTTGATATGTTGTAACAGTGAATAATGGCCCTGCTACTAGTTTTCTGACTAGATCGTCGGTTATAGCAGCGCTGCCACTCTGGACATAATCTCGGAGCCACCTGTTGAAGCATTACATGTGCCTCTTTGCAACCCAATTCTCAGTACAGCCAGGGTTTTGTTCACGTAGTTGTTGCTTGTGCTCATTGCCAAATGGTATAACCTCTACACTCTGTTCTATCACGGTGAAGTGAGCCTTCCTGAAGGCCTCTGGGTGTGGAGTGATTGACTTTTTCCCCAGGGTCCCAACACCTGAAAGCCTACCTTCATGCCGTGAACGAGGCACACCAATGGGGTTTAGGGGGTCCATATAATCCATGGCCCACTCCACTGCTTCGATGGTCTCATAGCCTCGAACAATGGCTCCCTCCAGAAATGACCTGTTATGTACCAATGATTTGAGGAATCCATAGTACCTCTCATATGGAAACATCTGATGAAGGTAAGATGGGCCAAGGTACCAGATCTCCCTCGCGAGGTGTGCTGTTAGATGCAGCATGAGATCAAAGAATGATGGTGGGAAGGTAGCTTCAAGCAGGCATAGGGTCTCGAAATGCCTCCTCTCTAAGTCCAATGGTTTTTCCTCATCAATCACCTTCTGTTCTATTTCATTGAAGAATAAACACAAGCTCGTGACCACGTTGCGAACCAGTTCTGTCTTGATACCTCTTAGTGCAACAGGAAGAATAGATGTCATCAACAAATGGCAATCATGAGATTTCATCAAGTTGAAATTCATTTTCATGTCCTTCACCGACACTAGCCTCTTGAAGTTTAATGAGTAGCCTGAAGGTACTTTCAAACCATGCAAAAACTCACATAATTCTTTTCTCTCTGCCTTTGACAAGGTGGTTACAGCAACGAGAAGGTCCATCCCCGTGTCTGTTTCCTCTGCATAGAGCTCCGGCCTAATGCCCATAACTTTAAGATCCTCCTTTGCATTTTTATTATCTTTTCCTTTCCACTTCTGTTGTAGCAATGTTCCCAAAGTAGCTTCACACACATTCTTGTTGACGTGCATGTTGTCAATCGAATGATGCACATCCAAAAGCGGCCAATACTCTAGCTCCCATAGATTGATTTCTTGTTCCACATTCCTCGCCCATCTTCTTCTTCTTCTTCGCCATCTCGCTTCTTTCTTTTGCGAAGTTTCGTTTCAGACAATTTGGGTAACTCCTCGATAGTTTCGATGTCCTTGACTTGCAAGTGGAGCAGATCTCAAGTCACATGCATTGGCGCCTGTCGATTCTCCTTTTCCCCATTAAACTGACAATCCATGTCCCGGTAGGCATGTTTCTTGCTAAGGA
Organism: Cenchrus fungigraminus; assembly: GCA_036936925.1. Lineage (NCBI taxonomy): Eukaryota > Viridiplantae > Streptophyta > Magnoliopsida > Poales > Poaceae > Cenchrus > Cenchrus fungigraminus. The sequence goes on along the minus strand of CM072775.1, from coordinate 5,285,046 downwards.
AATGACGGTGCCCCATAAATGAGAATTTCTTAGCCACACTGCACAAGTTTCTTCCAAGCAGTGTGGGCAAGCTGCACCTTTCCTTTTACTCTTGCCAGAAAGGTTGCAATGAGCTGGGTTATCATTGATGGTGGTGAACAACATGGCGTGTAATGTGAAGTCCTCACAGCCAAACTCATCCCAAACCTCCATCACACCAGGCTTCCAAAGTATCTTCAAGTCATCAACTAGTGGCCTCAAGTAGACATCAATACGGTCGCCAGGTTGCTTTGGCCCGGAGACCAATATTGTCAGCATCATGCATTTCCGTTTCTTGCATAGCCAGGGTGGAAGGTTGTACATGGACAGCGCGACAGGCCAGGTGCTATGTGCCGGGCTCTGATTACCGAATGGGTTCACACCATCTGTGCTTATAGCGAACCGAATGTTCCTGCTTTCACCGGCCAATTCCTCAAAGTGGAAACAATGTTTTGCCATTATTGGCCATCTGCAGGGTGCTTAATCTTGTCTTCTTGCTTCGTTCGTGCCTTATGGCAACGCAAGAGTTGGGTCTCCTTTCGTGTGGCTAACCATCTTCTCAACCGAGGAATGATGCAAACATACCATGCTACCCTCACATGAGCCCCTTTAACCTTCTTCTTCTTCTTGCCTGTGATCTCCACGGGCTCTTTCTCGTCATCATCAGCATTGTTATCATCTCCACCATCTTTTTTCCTCTTGTACCGATCGAACCCACACTTGGGGCACTTGTCAAGGTCTGCATAATCTCCACGGAACAATACACAACTGTTCTTGCAAGCCAGAATTTTTTCAACCTCTATTCTCAGAGGACAAATTATCTTCTTTGCCTCATAGACAGACTCGGCTATTTGGTTTTCCTCGGGTAGCAAGTCCTTAAGGAGATCCAATAGTTGTTTGAAACTTTTGTTGCTCCAACCATGATCTACCTTAAGATGCAGAAGTTTTAGATCACCAGAAAGGCGAGAGTACTTCTTGCAACCAGGATAGAGGGGTTTCTTTGAATCTTCATCGAACTGCTTCAGCCTCACTAATTCAGAAGTTGTATACACTCGTTGAAACTCAACATCCCGCAACATTTGATCAAGATTGTGGACACGCTGCAACAACTCACCATCATTGAAGGCCATAATTTCTTGATCAGTGATATCCTCAGGCCTCACCACAATTGGTGGGAATGGTTAATTTTCCTCAAAAACTCCACCTTCATCAAGCTCTTCATCATGGCATAGCGCTGCCCCTTTATTATCAAGGCCCGTAGCATGATGTCGCACTTCACCTTCATTTAAGCATCCTGCTTCGACTTCATTAAGCCCTTCCTCACCATGTTTATTCCAACACGTGTAATTTTCTTTGAAACCACGTGTGATCAAATGATGAAAAATGTTGTCCCGTTGTCCGAACTTCTTCTGGTTCAGACAATCTATACAGGGGCAAAGCATTGCCTGAACACCATAGTTTCTCATATTCGCCTCTGCTTGATCTAGAAAACCATTGACCCCACTTAAGAAACTGTCCCAATCTTGGGACTTACTATACATCCAAGCCCAAGCAGCAGCAGCCATCTGCAATTTTCATACATCAAATGAGCATAATGCATCACCAAAACCGATGAGTAAGAGGATTAGGATAGCGAAGTTCAATAAAAGGGGGCAATTTCCACCTTGACGAGGACTGTCTACGAGGCGAGCGCTTCTGAGGAAGAGGACGAGGCGTCACGGCCGCAGCGATGGTGACGGCGCAGAGGACGGCACCGAGCCCGAGGAGGAGGATCAGCTACTGCTTTGGAGGACGGTGACGTACGGCGCGGAGGGACGCCGTGTCGCGGTCGACGTCTGTCGGCCCCTTTCGCCGTCACGCACGCGGTCGGCCGGCCTGCTGCAGTGCTGACTTTCTTAGGAGAGAGAGTGCGCATGCAGTGAGTAGGGCCTTCAGAGACCGCGCGCATAGCGAGTGGGGCCTTCAGAGAGCGCGCGAAAATGCTGCTGCAACAACGGCGGGGAGAGAGCGATTGGGGCCTGTTGACGGCTAAAAAGTACCACTTTCAGCCCTCAATATTCTCACATAAATGGAGGCAATTGCATTATTTACTTGCATTTTGGTTCGAATAATGTAGTTCCACTTGTCCTTGGATATTATTTGTATGTAGGTGATTTACCCCTAAAAAGAGATGGAAACCCACCTTCTATGAAGAAACCATGCCAACTCAGCTGAGGAGGTGGCTGCCACCAAGGGAAACATGGCATTCCACGTCATCAATCTGAGGGAGGCACTCACTGACGAATCAGAGGACGCCACATGGACTTCACATGGATCAAAGGGCCCACCTCGGATACCAAATCAAGCCATGCACCAGGGATGGATCAGAGGGCGCACAGGGTAGCCACCCAGAGGAAAACCACCCCGAGTGGGGGGCCTAGAGGGCCGGCCGATCCTAGGATCAGCCGAACCGACCTAGTGCCGCCCCATCTCGTCCCTACACGTGGCACTCGCTCATTGGTCACTTGCTGCATCCCGGGGTGTTTTGGAGCACTTTGAGCCTCTGAGCAAGCCTGGTCCTTGCCTATAAATAGAAGGGGAGGGGCTCCCATTTCCCACACACCACTCTCTCATTCTCCTCTCACTTTTAGTTTCCAAGGCTAGGGGGTAGGCTAGAGTAGCTCTTATTCAGGTTCCAAGTCTTCTTTGGAGTCTAGGTATGCGTTCTCTTTTATCTTTATTTCATTGTATGACTTTGATCTACTTCAGTTATTCTGCTATTTCATATAAAGTCATGGTAGATTATATGCTTGATATGTTCTTGAGTTCATCCTTTGTTCATCATTTAGAGGCATGTGTTCTTCGTGAACACTACCTTTTGATCCACTTGAAGGGTGATAAACTCATTCCTTATGTGTTTGTTCATAAGTTAGAGGCTCGTGTTCTTGACGAACACGACCCTTTGATCTTATTGACTAGACATAAGAGAGTTCAAATCTATTTGTATGTCTAGCCTTAGTTGATCTTGTTAGATGGCATGAGAGTGTTGCATGAGGTTTGTGTTCAAGCTACGGTACTCGGTCTAAGTTGACCAGTCTTCTGGTGGCTCTCACCCTGGGTCACAATAGCCCGGGCCAGGTGGAGTCTAGCAGCAACGTAGGCATGGTGCCTGGGTTGTCTGGCTACGTTAGTTATGAGCATACCCCCTGTAACGATAGAGGTAGGTCCGCAGGTGGTGACAGCCTTGTTGGATCCTTGAGCAACCCTCTGTGCTGGGGTACCTGCTGTAGGAGTCTAAAGTCTAGTTTCGCAGAGTGCTGGTCGTCGCGGGCTAGCTCCCAGTTTGTACCTGGGTGCTGAACCTTATCCCTCTCATGCAATACTCATGCCTATCTCCTGTATCTTCTAGCTTTGTGTGTTTAGTACATTAGAACCTAGAGCTAACTCGTATGTTCCCCCTATGCGGTATTGTGCTAGACTAGAGGTAGATTTGAGTGTGTGTGTCACACTACCCTTATATCTCTTATCTTACCCCTGTCTTTGAGTGTGTTGTTTCCTATATCTATCTCTTAGTTTACATTCAGAGCAAAAGCATAAGTCTACGATATCCGCCATTGCCTTCCACGGATACGATACCCTTGGAATATTCTCCTTCCTTAGGGAAATGCTACAATGGTTTATCTGTGCGCTTGCGGATTCGTTCATGATCGTTTAGATTAACCTTTGGCATGTCTTGATGTTCACGCTAACCCAACGTCGTTAGTTGTGACATTGAGAGGTGCCTACAAGGTGTTTCTTGGTGTTGTCACTAAGGATGGATCCCAGATCTGTTCTTAAGATGACGGCGCTAAAAAATACCAACAGGGCCCTCAGAGGAGAGAGAGCGAGTGTAGTTGTCGGAGATAGCAGAGTGGTCAAAACGCAAAGACAAAGGCACGTAATAACAACACGCGTCTCTAATGTGAGAAAACAAAGGAGATGCTAGCTCCAAACAAGCGTCGCCAATTGGGTCGTCATAAAACGAGACGCGTACTAAAAACCATGCGTCTCCAATAGGAAAGTCATCGATAACGGACTTAAAGAGCCCGTTACCGATAGGTTTCACTTTCGTATCAGACGCATTTTAACGTCCGTAACAAAGAAAACATGTAACAGACGTTTAAGAAGTCCGTTACCAGAAGTCCTCATTGGTAACGGGCGTTGTGGTGGCGAGGTCAGGGCGAGGTCGAGCCTGCCGCGCTTATGCATAATGGGCACCAAACAAGAACCGTTACAGATGGGGTCCATGTAACGGGTGTTAAGGGACCGTTACAAATGCTGTGTGACCTAAATGAGGGTGCGTTGTGCAAACCATTGCATGAGAGGTAGAAGGAACGGAGGGGTGTCAAAGGTGCTGGACTGAACCAAAGGTTCAACCGTGCTGCTCTAGCACCTATCTGTCCTTGTTCTTTTGCATGTTGCACTAAGCGAGGTTGTGCAACATATTGGTGGGAGATCTTGAATGAGTGTGCATATAGCAAGCTTGAGAGATATCCCCAACACTTATTCTTGTACCTGCTCCATTCATCAAAAACAAGGTGGAAACAAGCAGGGACTCTACTGGTTGCAAATACCGGGAGTCTATGGGGCGCATGGAGAATGAAGCACCTGAGATTTGTTTTATTTTATTTATTCTTTTAGTCATGGAAATATGAGCATGATGGGTGTCAGGGGTTCAAACCTGGACAGATCCGCAAGGGGGCTACCCAAGCAGTTTGCAGGTTAATGGGAGGATCGGGAACTAAGAGCATAGGTGCTAGTTCACGTGATGAACTTGGAACACGGCAAGTAGGCGAAGAACACGGTGACACGGGGGTTTATACTGGTTCAGGCCTCCGAAGAGTAAAACCCTATGTCCAGTTGTGATGTAATGCGTGGAGCGTGAATGAGATCAAGATGTCCCCTCGAATGGAGCCCTAGGCTGCCTTATATGGGTAACGGGCTAGGGTTTCCATTCGACGTCAGTGGACCCATATCTGGGTCGGTTACAAGATGGAAAGCTATCCTCCTAGATTAGAAGGAGTATCCCGTGATACTCGGACTAACAGGCGGTGCGACGCCGTGTGCTATTGCTTGCCTTGTACTCCAAGTACCGCGGATCCTCCGGGATCTGGCTAAGGTCGCCTGTAGTCGTCGGGTCTGTGGATAAGGTCTTTGGACCCACTTGCAGGTCGGCGGGGCTTCTAGCAGGTCGGGTCCACATGGTAAGGACCTCCGGGACACTGGTCGGTGGGGACCCAGGGGTACCCATGTCTCTCAAGCCCCCGATCGACGTGTAAGCATAGCGGCCGAGACGAGGTCATGTCGAAACTTGGCGAAGACATGGCGCCATCAAGGTCGTGTATGGTGCACTTGGATCCAAAGAAGAAAAACCCCTCCAATGCGCACACGAAGTCAAACATCGAGCTCCTGGAATATGAATCTAGAAGGTCGAAGTGAAGACGAGACGTTGATCTTTGTTGACGGTTCAAAACCGTGTTGAAGTTCACCGCAAGCCTACGGGTGATTTGGTGCCTTTTTCACCAAGGAGGGTCCCCCAAGGTTTGTCAATCCAAGGATCGGAAGCAAAGCGCTAAGGATCTCTACCTTGTCTAGCCAAACTAACGTAACATTAAACATTGATTGCATATAAGGTAACCTTTGAGGGTGTATGTGCGGTGGCACAAGGTTGATCACATACACGGACATAGGCGAGGTAAAGCGCCACCAAGGGGACGATTAAGACTAGCGCATTCTAGTTGTAGCTCCGGCAAACGAGCAACAAATCATGCATCTCATCTAAAAGCATCCTTAAACTCCTACCTCCGGCCTACCTCCCGAAGACATCCGCTCGTTGGAGGGAAATCATCCTGTCATGATGCTCCATTAATGAAGCGGGGGATCCACGGGCGTGCCCATATATGGACAAGTCTACCAATCATGAAGGGTCAACATACCAGATCTAATCACCATGATTACATAAAGCATTCTATGTAGCCTAAACTAGCATTAGACTTAGAATCAAATCATATTCACAATAGGTAGAAAGTAAAGACGGAGACATGGAATCGCTTAAAGATGGGAAAACATGATTTTCATTACTCACATGAAAGTATGTGTTACATCATCACCACCGAGGTCATACCTAAGATGATGAACACGTAGCTTCGGAACTCCGCCATGGCACAACCACGCAGGGCGGCCATGGCGGCTAGGGTTGGCCTAGGCCATACCCTAGACAACTTCGAGGTCTCCGCCGCCATCGTCTCCCTCCGGTGCTCACTTCTAGGTTTCGCCGAGTTCTGATGAATGGATGTGGCGGCCTTTGGAGGCAGGGGGTATAAATGAGGTGAGGAGCGTGTAGGTCAAAGGGGAGGCCGAACCGGGCCTGAAACACCCCAGGCCGGTCGACATGGGCCGGCCGGCCCAGGCCCTTTTCAGCCCGGTTCGGGCCCATCTTCCTCCACAATGCTTCTCACACTTTCTTGAATATTTGCTGAAGTCCATGTGACGTTGTTTTCCCCGCGGTTTAGATAAGGGTGCTTGGCACGCAAACTCCCGCATCTTCCATTCGGGTCCTCGGAGTTTCACGGCTTCATGCTTCGGTCCTCGGGTCATTTGGAGTCATGTTCACTTCGTGTCTTGACTTGTGCGGGGCTTCGTGAGCTTCTCATAAAGTGCTTGATGAACTCTTCCTGGAAGTCCTCATTTAAGTACTTAATTCCTACGTAAAGAACATGCTCCAAAAACCACATGCAAGTGTGAACTTGTTACATTATTAGTGTGCCTAGTGGCAGGTTAGTTATAATTCAAAGCTCAAACCAAAGTGTAACAAGTGCTCTTGGTTGACAGAAATTGACCGTCAACATACCCCCATGCTTAAACCTTGCTCGTCCTCGAGTAAGCCTTTAATGGATGTAAGTATTGCCCTTCAATGCTCATACCCTGCACTTGTTCATACATGAGAAAACATAATGCTCTCCAAGTTTATATTTGTTATAGTTTCATAATGTAGCTAGATTTCATCTCTATGGGGGGTAGATATCATTTAAGCTCTTTCCACAAGTAATTAAACATGCTCTCAAATTTTGAAACAAATCTCAGATATTTTGAAAAATAAGAGTGGGATGAAGAAAACTTTGCTTTACCAAGATCAATAATAAACCTCCTTGCATCTTGCTCATGAACTCTCATCTCATCTTGTCTCTCAAGCCTACTTGTCCTACTCCTTTCCTCTCTCAAATATATGGTGGAAGGCTTTATATGGAGCTATGAGAAAGTTTAGTCCTACCAAGATATTATAGTCGAGATATTATCAAAACAAGACAAGCTTCTCATGGACTTACCCAGACTCGTCAAAAAGGTCATTGGAAAAAAAATAATGTTATCAAGGAGGGGGGAGAGATGAACACACACTTTTAGATAGGTGGACATGTGCAAATGTCAAAGAGTGATCCCGAGGCACAAACGAAGTCCTCGTTATCGGATTGCACATGGTTGGAAAGATGAGTATGGGTCTTTCTTGAATCCTCTTGAAAACTTAAAAAGCACTAAACATAGCTAGAGAATCGGGGAGCTTTATTATTATTTTTTTCTTTCTTTCTATCTTTTTCTCATTATACTTTTTTCTTCTTCATCATTTTTTTCATCATTTGTTTTCTTTTTTTTCTTTCATCATACTTTTTCTCTTCTTTTTTTATTTGCTCCCCTTGAACTCTAGACTATACTAGCACTTCCTTGGCAACCCCCCATGCTTAGACGTTTGCTCGTCCTTGGGCAAAAGAGGTGATAAGAACGCCAAGGTAGAAATTGAAGCTCTCATATTTTCTTAGAGAGAGATACTCGAAATATCTTCTAGGGATCCTTTTGGAAGTCTCCCTTACTCACATGAAGCACCTTCCTTGTAATCTTCCTCAAAATATTCATCCATACTCATATATTGGGTTGTGGTCAAGGAGGTGAACACAAAAAAGATATATTTGGGTTTTGTGGTTGGATATCCGGCGAGGTTTGCAAAAATCCTGATGTGGAAACTCACAATGCACGGATAGAAAAGGCTAGCATAAAGAACGATACGCAAAAACGGAATGACCAGCTTCTTAGTCTCGAGCCAGAGAAATCAAGCCTTGAATCAATGCACCCAAAAATAAATCTTGTATATACTAATGTTTTGCACTCAAGTAAGTTTGGGCTTTGGATGGGTAGAGCAAAATGCAAGCGGTACTCATGACAAGGTTAGCATAACTTTTTGAGAATAAAAAGGTTCTTTGATTCATTCAAAGTTGAGAGCAACGAAAAAGAACTATGGGACTTAAGTTATCATAACCTCCACAAAAGATTAGGCTAGCATTAAATAAATTTCAGATTCATTAAAAGAGAGAGCACTAGCTTAATCATATAAAAACCAAGCACAAGAATGATCAAAGTGGCAAAAATCATCATATATCCATAAGTAAGAGCATACGAGATATCATCATGGTGAGCACAAGGTGACAGTGATTATTGTTGAAAACAAAAATAAACCTAGGTTGTACTCCTAGTAGCCATGTTATTCTATGAGAGATATACAAAGGTTGCATCTAAGATTGTTGAAGGCATAAACATATACAAGCATATGGAAAGATGGGGACAAAAAGAGGGTTGAGGATTTGTTACCGTCCTTTTGATGCTTGAAGTGTAGTGCGGCCTCCCCCATGCTTAAGCATTGTGCTTAACATGGAAGAAGAACCGCGATCCTTGCTCCATGCGGTCTTCTCATGTCCACCAAATCCTCCCCCATGCTTAGCATGTTGCTAGGCATGGAAGACGAACCATCTTGAAGTACTACCGCCATGTGTGGATCGTCACTCTTCACTTTGTCTTGATTGTCCTCCAACGTTCACCCTTTATCACAAGCCTCCGTCCCAATCGAATTTGTGGGAGTGATTCACAATGCCTGCAAAACAATTTTAAAGCACAAAGTACCCCCGAGGTTACAGTCGGGAATACTCACTCTATGCCGACAAACCAAAGACATCCCCTATGATCTTAACTTGTGGCATAATTAATCTAGTGAAAAATTGAAAACCTAATGGGTGTACGTGTGTGCAAGCGTGAATGCAAAAGATAGGATGGTTATAAAGACAAAACAATGTTTACACCAAATTCTAAGCTCCATGCTTATAAAGTGGTTGCCAAAATTCTCCCTTGCCATAAAGATTTATTAACCAAGGTCGAAACACCATGCTTATTCCAAGATTAACAATTCCTTATAGTGTAAGTGTTGACACATGTTAACGTATACTTTTAATTGTCATCTAAACATAGAAAAAGGCATAAAATGACTATAAACATAGACCTAGGGGTTTATCTGACAGATTTCCACAATTTTTGGTGAAGTTATGATTTGCAGGGACTAAACAGGAAAACAACGAGAGTTATCAAGTCATACGACTCCAAGATGTGTCCCAATCGTACTCCGACCCAACTCCTACAAAAGAGCAACCTAGAAGAATCTCAAATGAAGAATTAAAGTGCAACATTGCGAAGAGCTCGTCGAGATGAGCAAAACGGATATATCATTTGCCATATTCGGAGTCCAGAATCAGAATATATCAGTCGCAGAGCGGGGTTCGGTAAAACGGGCATAACTTCCTCATCTGGACTCCGTTTGACGCGAATTATAACTTTTCGGAAATGGCACGACGACACGCACGCACCCATCAAAGTTGGACCTGAAGTGCTACAGTGGGAGGCCGACCGGCCTCCCTACTGGGTCGATCGGCCTGCCACGGAGCCCGTCCCGATCCAGCTTCTGGAACCTTCCTCCACCGCCTATGAGAAGAAATCTAAACCGTATATTGAAGGTCGGTTTTGATCTTATGGCGGCGTGGCACCTCCTTCGGGCTATATAGGCAAGCCCTGGGGCGCCCCCAAGGCCATCATCTCCTCATTAGCTATCTACAGAGCAAAAGCTAGGGTTTCAATTAGAAGAGAGAGAGAGGTCCCTCTAGTTGTCTAGTTGTCTTGTTGTCTAGTTCATCTAGTTGTAAATCAGATCAAGGAGAGAGGAGAGGAGAGAGCTGAAGAGCCGGACCTGTTGGATCTTCTTCAACTTTGTACTTTCGCAGCAACTAGTTCGTCTTCAGCAAATCTCCAGGTTCTTCATTTATTAATTCTAAGTTCTCTATTTACTTTCATATAGCATTTACTTTCAGTTTATTTATTAAATTCTCGCTTGCATCAAGTGCTCTAGTCTTTGCAACGCTAGAGTAGTAATCTTTAGATTAGGTGTGGTGCTTAGTCTAGCGGTTACCTGGAATTGCACCCCATCCCACAGATAGTTTGTGGTAGCCCCAGGTGGTGACAGCCCTGACGGCCGACGTATTCCACCCTGTTCGGGTTGGTGTTTGTAGGACAATTGTTAGAGCTTCCTAGCCCCTTTCTCATCCCTTTCCGTGGCTAGTGTTCTGACGTCCAGAAATAAGTAAACCTTGAAGTATATTTGATTTTTAGATCCTTTAGAGAAGCCTTAGAAGCTTTCTCTCTCTCTCTCTCCCATAAAAACATATAGTTATCCTTGGACGACTTTAACCTTGATTAGTACACTTCGCGTTCCCTGTGGAAATCGATACCTTGGAATACTCCCGGGTGTAAGCTACATCGGTATCCGTGCGCTTGCGGATTTTTCTGTGTGCGTTAACAAATACCAACAAGTTTTCGGGTGCCGTTGCCGGGGAACGGTAGCTGTGCTAGTCTCGAACCAAGTTGGTCCGTTTATCCTTTTTATCCTTTTACCACCTTTTTCATTACAATTATGGATTCCACTCCTATCTTCAAACTTTCTGCTCCAAAGGGCGAATTTCTAGAGCCACCACAATCATCACATCCTATTCTTACGGATGGCTTTGAGCTTCGTCCTGCTTTAATAGCAATGGTTTGGGAGCAACCCTTCTCTGGAAAAGAAGGCGAAGATCCATACACCCACCTTCGAGAATTTGAGCAATTGTGTTCATGCTTAAATATTCCGGGCATGACACATGAGACCTTAAAATGGAAATTGTTTCCTTTCTCCCTTTTGGAGAGGGCGAAATAATGGTATGCTCATAATGTTAGAAGTGTAAACGGAAATTGCGATGAACTGCAAAGCAAATTTTGTCTTGCTTTCTTCCCTATTTCTAAGGTTATCACTCTTCGTCGAGAAATCCTTACTTTTAAACAAAAAGAGAAAGAAACCATAGGAGCAGCTTGGGCAAGGTTTTCAAGTTTATTTATATCTAGCCCAGATTTGTCTATTCCTGACCATGTTCTTTTACAACACTTCCATTATGGCCTGAGCAAAGAAGCTGCCCTTATCCTCGATACATCTTCTGGAGGATCGTTCTTACATAAAAACGTTAGTGAGGGAAAAGCAATCCTTGACAAAATCGTTGAAAACAACCCATACTCTGGCGTCTATGATGAATTCCTAGAAGAAGAAGTCGAGCCAAGCCCCGAACCAATAGAGGAGGAACACCCAACCAAATTAGAACTTCCAATTGACTCTTCTAATAATTTGGTTGTTGAAACACCTGCTGATGAGGGAACGCAATGCCAAGTAGAGGATGATGAACTATCACCTTTAGAGCTTCCCTTTGCATTCGAGGAAGATATCTTTGAAGATTATGGAAACACCTCGAATTTTCCTATCCAAGCGAGACCTCTAGTAAAGACCACTCTACCTGATTCACAGGAAGAATCTGTTACCTTAGAACACATCAAAAGCCTTTCTGCAATCATGAGTTATGAATGGCTAACTGAAGCGGAGTTATCACTCGAGGTAGCTCGTATCACCTCCCCTTCAACCATTCTTCTGTGCCAAATTAGAGGGTCTGCTAGAAAAGTCCACTACAAACCTTCTGTCAGGATAAACATTATTTCAAAGGAGCTAGCTGATATTCTTTATCCCGACACGTTCTTAACTCCATCTCAAAAACTTCTAAAAGGCCCATCGGGATTTATTCTTGAAAGCCATGGAGTTTTAAGGACTATTCCTGTTAGAATCAACAACTCTGGGATATGTCTAGATTTTCATATTTATGACATCTCAGAAGGTCCTATCATGATTGGCAGACCAATCATGAGACTTCTACATGAAGAACCATTGCGAGGTCACTTAGACTTCAAGGTTGGGAATTCCACTATGACCAGTCCTCTTGACCGATCTATCAACACAATAGTGGAACCTAAACTTGAACAAGACCCTATTGAGGAGGTCTTAATGGTGTCTCTACAAGAGATGACCCAACCATCCTTCGACGTTGAACACTTTGTTGAAGAAGAAGAAGGGTTGGCAGAACCCATTGAGCTAGACGAAAATGAACAACCTCCACCACCTCCTCCAATAGAGCTAAAACCACTTCCTCCTGGCTTAAATTATGTCTTTCTTCATAATAATCAAGAAACACCTGTTATCATCAGTGACAAACTTTCTGAAGAAGAAACACACAAACTTGTCACTATTCTTGAAAGACATAGATCAGCTATAGGTTACTCACTCGAAGACCTCAAGGGCATTAATCCCGCTCTCTGCACTCATCGCATCCCAATAGATCTTAATTGCACACCTTCAAGGGAGCCTCAACGTAGACTTAACAACGCAATGCGAGAGGTCGTTATGAAAGAGGTCCTTAAGCTCCTACATACTGGGATTATTTATCCCGTGCCACATAGTGAGTGGGTTAGCCCTGTCCAAGTTGTGCCAAAGAAGGGAGGAATGACGGTCGTTAGGAATGAGAAGAATGAACTCATTCCTCAACGAACAATCACTGGGTGGCGTTTGTGCATTGATTACCGAAAACTCAACAAGGCTACAAAGAAAGATCACTTCCCATTACCCTTCATTGATGAGATGTTGGAACGACTTGCAAATCACTCTTTCTTTTGTTTCCTTGATGGTTATTCTGGTTATCATCAAATCCCAATCCACCCTGATGAGCAAAGTAAGACCACTTTTACATGCCCATATGGAACTTATGCATACCGACGAATGTCGTTCAGATTGTGTAATGCTCCAGCTTCTTTCCAACGGTGCATGATGTCTATTTTCTCCGATATGATCGAGAAAATCGTGGAAGTGTTCATGGACGATTTCACAGTCTATGGCAAAACCTTCGATGATTGTGTGGAGAATTTAGATAAAGTCTTACAAAGGTGTGAAGAAAATTGTTTAGTCCTGAACTGGGAGAAATGCCATTTTATGGTTTGGGAAGGAATAGTGCTTGGACACAAGGTGTCCGAACATGGGATAGAGGTGGATAGAGCAAAGATTGAAGTAATTGAACAACTTCCACCTCCCACAAATGTGAAAGGAATCCGTAGCTTCTTGGGACATGCGGGGTTCTATAGGCGTTTCATCAAAAACTTCTCTCAAATCACTAGACCCCTGACAAATCTCTTGGCTAAAGATGCACCTTTCTACTTTAGTGATGAGTGCCATGAATCTTTCCAAATCCTTAAAAAGGCACTCATGTCAGCTCCAATTATTCAACCACCTGATTGGAATATTCCTTTTGAGATCATGTGTGATGCTAGCGACGTTGCGGTTGGTGCTGTTTTAGGCCAAACCAAGGATAAGAAGCACTACGCCATATCCTACGCTAGCAAAACCTTATCTGGACCACAGCTCAATTATGCTACTACTGAAAAAGAGCTATTGGCTATTGTCTTTGCTATAGACAAGTTTAGATCTTACTTAGTGGGGGAAAGGTAATTGTTTACACAGACCATGCTGCTCTTAAGTACCTCCTCACTAAGAAAGATGCTAAGCCTCGGCTAATCCAATGGATTCTTCTACTCCAAGAGTTTGATTTAGAAATCCGAGATAAAAAGGGAGTAGAGAATTCAGTAGCCGACCACTTGTCCAGGCTTCAGTACAAGGGAACACATGAGTTACCCATCAATGATTATCTAAGGGATGACACCTTGCTCAAGATAACACACTCTGATCCATGGTATGCAGACATCGTGAACTTTATAGTGACAGGCTATGTCCCACCTGGTAAAGACAAAAGAAAATTAATCCATGAGAGTCGTTTTCACATGTGGGATGAGCCCTATCTTTTCTGAGTTTGCACCGATGGATTGTTGAGGAGATGTGTCCCTATGGATGAGGCTACTCAAATTATGGAAAGATGTCATGCCTCACCATATTGAGGACATTATGGAGCATTCCGGACACATGCCAAGATTTGGCAAATTGGTTTTTTCTGGCCAACGATGTATGAAGATACAAAGGAATTCGTCAGGAGATGCCATAGATGTCAGAAACATGGAAACATCAATGCACGAAATGCGATGCCTCTCACAAACAATCTCCAAGTTGAACTTTTTGATGTTTGGGGAATTGATTATATGGGGCCATTCCCCAAGTCGGGGAATTGTGAGTACATCTTAGTTGCGGTAGACTATGTTTCCAAATTGGTAGAAGCAATGCCATGTCTAACCAATGATTCAAAACATGCAAAGAAAATGTTCCATGAAATCATATTTCCTCATTTTGGTACGTCGCGAACGGTCATAAGTGATGGAGGATCCCATTTCATCGATAAAGTCTTCCGAAAATATCTAGCAGATCACGGGATTCGTCATAACGTCGCTACACCAAACCATAATCAAACCAGCGGTCAAGCAGAAACATCTAACAAACAAATCAAGAATATTCTGCAAAAGACTGTGGATGAAATGGGGAAGGGATGGAAGGACAAACTTCCAGATGCACTTTGGGCTTACTGCACTGCATACAAGACACCCATAGGCATGTCACCCTATCAACTTGTATATGGGAAAACATGCCATTTGCCTGTTGAATTGGAGTTCAAAGCTCATTGGGCAATCAAGAAATGGAACATGGACCTCCACCTAGCTGGCGAGAAGCATCGAATACAACTATCTGTGCTAGAAGAATGGAGAGAAAAGGCTTATCACAACTCCAAGATCTACAAAGAGAGAACAAAAAGATGGCATGATAAGAGAATCAAGCATAAGGAGTTCAAGCCTGGAGACAAAGTCCTACTATTCAATTCAAGAGTTAAGCTCTTTGGACATGGTAAGTTGCAGAGTAAATGGGATGGACCATATAATGTCATCGACACATCAACACATGGAGCCATCACCATCCAAGATGAAACTGGTAACACGTTTAAGGTAAATGGCCAACGCTTGAAAGTTTACCTTGAGCCACAAACCAATTTGGTAGAGGAGCTAGATATAATTGAGTTTATATGATTCTTTTTAGAACACTCTAGACAACTGATGCTTAAGTGCCTAATCTTTAATCAGTTCCACAAGCTTTGTTGTCTATTTGAGTTTCACAGGAATTAATAGATTTATGAGCCACAACGAAAAGAAGGTGATCGACCACTTGATAGATCATTAACTCAACAGTCGACATCATCAATACTCCATCAAGGAAGTACGACATCACCTCTATTTGTCTACCTCAACTTAGCACCTGCACAAAGATCCAGCTTGGGGGAGAGCACCCCAGTTATCATGATAAGTATTACTACTGTATCTTTTTAGCTAGTTATTATATATGTTTGCTTAGAGTTAATGAATCTTAGTTAGAATCTATATAAATAAGAAGTGTTTTAGAAGTTGATTTCTGCTACATGATCTCTAAAGTTAGTCCTCATGCTTGGAAATGATGAATAGTTGCTCCACCATAATTCCTCTTAAATACTTAGTTTTCAAACATAGATTCTCTTAATGCTTTAAATGCTTAATTTGCTCTAAACCCAAAACATGTGGGAAGCACATGCTTGATCTAAGTCTAGGCATTGATAAAGATTCATGAAAAGTTGAGCTGCTATTTGTCATATTCCTAGAGACCCTTGATTCCTGGTTAAGTCTAGGTTTACATGATGAGTTCCTGTATCTAACCAATTGTATCTATGACCCTTGAGAGCTTGTCATACACATCAAGATCATCCCACTCCACCAATTACGCTACTTCTAACCAAGAAGTACGCATCCCCATACTCCATCAAGCCACAAGCCATGTTACAATAGCTCATGCAATTCTTGGATATGTCTCTCTCAATGTTTGTGTCAAAAAGATTCTGGGGCTACATTCGAAAAAAAGTGAGACGAGCGAGGGAGAGAAATGGACAAGTGTCATACTATGCGAGAAGGGCCTACCTCCCTAATAAAAAACATTTTAGAGATGAATAATGGACGCGTGTCCGAGGGCGAGAAGAGCCCACATCTCTAAGGAGAGAGAAAAATGGAAAAAAGTCCGGGGCGAGTAGAGCCCACCTCTCCAAGAATGTACAGCCCAGATCTTAAAAGTTTTTAGAAAGAGAGATGTAGTCCAAGAGCTTGAAAAAAAAGCTTACCACCTTTCACCCTCATCCATTTACCACTATCATCCCATCATACACATCTTACCACGTGTGACTCCACTGCTTATACCATTTACTTGAGAGGGTCATACACAGGATCTCTGAGTTTTATTTGAAAATATTGCAAAACATCAGGATGATAGTTGATCAATGAACTTGATACATAGTGCTTGACTTGATTGTTCTGTCTTTTAATTGCTTAAGATTTATGAAAAAGCCAAGCACCATGGTTAAAGGTAAGAGAGAGCAATCTTGTTGAGAGGAGAATTTATTTTTGAAAACCACAATATCTTTTTGAGGCGTGAAAGCATAGTATCAACTCCTGATCCATTGCCAGTTTTGGCTTTGCTAGGGACTAGCAAAGGGTAAGCTTGGGGGAGTTTGTTGACACATGTTAACATATACTTTTACTTGTCAACTAAACATAGAAAAAGGCATAAAATGAATATAAACATAGACCTAGGGGTTTATCTGGCAGATTTCCACAAGTTTTGGTGAAGTTATGATTTGCAGGGACTAAACAGGAAAACAGCAAGAGTTATCAAGTCATACGACTCCAAGATGTGTCCCAATCGTACTCCGATCCAACTCCTACAAAAGAGCAACCTAGAAGTATCTCAAATGAAGAATTAAAGTGCAACATTGCGAAGAGCTCGTCCAGATTATCAAAACGGATATATCATTTGCCATATTCGGAGTCCAGAATCAGAAGATATCAGTCGCAGAGCGGGGTTCGGTAAAACGGGCATAACTTCCTCATCCGGACTCCGTTTGACACGAATTATAACTTTTCAGAAACGGCACGACGACACGCACGCACCCGTCAAAGTTGAACCTGAAGTGCTACAGTGGGAGGCTGACCGGCCTCCCTACTGGGCCGATCGGCCTGCCACGGAGCCTGTCCCAATCCAGCTTCTGTAACCTTCCTCCACAGCCTATGAGAAGCAATCTAAACCGTATATTGAAGGTTGGTTTGATCGTATGGCGGCGTGGCACCTCCTTCGGGCTATATAAGCAAGCCCTGGGGTGCCCCCCAGGCCATCATCTCGTCATTAGCTATGTACAGAGCAAAAGCTAGGGTTTCAATTAGAAGAGAGAGAGGTCCCTCTAGTTGTCTAGTTGTCTAGTTCATCTAGTTGTAAATCAGATCAAGGAGAGAGGAGAGGAGAGAGCTGAAGAGCCGAACCTATCGGATCTTCTTCAACTTTGTACTTTCGCAGCAACTAGTTCGTCTTCAGCAAATCTCCAGGTTCTTCATTTATTAATTATAAGTTCTCTATTTACTTTCATATAGCATTTACTTTCAGTTTATTTATTAGATTCTCGCTTGCATCAAGTGCTCTAGTCTTTGCAACGCTAGAGTAGTAATCTTTAGATTAGGCGTGGTGCTTAGTCTAGCGGTTACCTGGAATTGCACCCCATCCCACGGATAGTTTGTGGTAGCCCCAGGTGGTGACAGCCCTGACGGCCGACGTATTCCACCCTGTTCGGGTTGGTGTTTGTAGGACAATTGTTAGAGCTTCCTAGCCCCTTTCTCATCCCTTTCCGTGGCTAGTGTTCTGACGTCTAGAAATAAGTAAACCTTGAAGTATATTTGATTTTTAGATCCTTTAGAGCAGCCTTAGAAGCTTTCTCTCTCTCCCATAAAAACCTATAGTTATCCTTGGATGACTTTAACCTTGATTAGTACACTTCGCGTTCCCCGTGGAAATCGATACCTTGGAATACTCCCGGGTGAAAGCTAAATCGGTATTCGTGCGCTTGCGGATTTTTCTGTGTGCGTTAACAAATACCAACAATAAGATAAGTAGGGCGCATTGCAAAGTTTATAAACTAACCAATGCAACAAGATAGCAAGGTATGTAAAAATGAATGATGGTGGTCTCCAATCGTGTCTAAACACCATGTTTACACAAGATTGCAAAAAGGAGTAATGCATGTCGACAAGCGTTAACATAGATATGAAAGCATTCATCATAAAGTTTCACAAAAAGACCAAGCTACCATAAAACGGAAGATGATAATGAGGGGGGATACAAAATGCAAATGCAAAGAGTTAGCACAAGCAAATGTTAGCAAGGGTTGAAAAGATCAAACAACCAAACTAACAAGGTTTTAAGGGTAGGTTATGGGTATCCTATATTTTTGGCTCAAATACGAATTTTGAAGAGAGGGAGTCAAGCATAGAAATTCTATCTAAGGTGGTGCTAAGAGTCTTTTTTTATGAAAAACAAACCTATGGTTTTAGGAAGGCTAAAGGTGTGAAAGGTTTTCTCATAGGACGGCTAGTTAAAGCACTTAGTTAGAGCAAGGGATAGAGGTGGGCTTGGCCAACTGGAATAGTGCAAGCCAACCAACACAAGTCAACCCTACCCTTATTGGTTTCGGGCTTTTGGTGGGGGTATAGGTAGGCTTAGGTTGGTTGGACAAAAAGTTAGATCAAAACAAAACATGCAATGCAATGCAATGCAATGTGGATGAATAAAATGACATGGTAAGGTGGTTGTCTAAAACAAATGCAAGAGTTTGCCTAAATTAACTAGCCACAAGCTTAGAGTCAAAGGATGGTGCCAACTTCATATTTCTCGCTAAAAAGACACAAAAGAAAACAACACCAAACACTAATAGGCACACAAAAAGGTCTACAAGTTTTCCAAGATCAAGAACAAAGTGCTCCCTCAATAGCAATTAGATTATACAACATGATGTTATGGTATTTATTAGAGCAATGGTACAATATTACTTGATGTTTCAGTTTAAGATCACAATGTAGACGGTCATATTATATATATATATATAAACATAAACAAAAGAAAACGGGTTGCCTCCCGCAAAGCGCTTCATTTAAAGTCATAGAGCTCTACTTTCTTGCGTACATTTTCGTAGTCACGAAGCCATGGTTTTTCATGTAAGATTTGAAGATGTCCATGTAGCTTTGATCCACTCTCCATGTTTGACACGATCATTTTACTTGATGAGAGGCTTGCCCGATCGTTTCCTTGCATCATCGTCACCTTCTCCTCCTTTGCTTCGAGGGAGGCGATGCATGAGCTTGCAATTCTTTTAGGGCATGGCTTCTCTTCTCTTTATTAAGGTTTAATGACCTGCATGGTTAGTGAAACTTGGGTTTTCTCCCGACACACGCTCTTTTAAGGTCACGAGCTTGACCAAGCACGAAGCAAGTCCAAGATTCGCAAAGTGTGAAACAAACATATGCAATCATAACCACAATTTAAATTTGGTGAACAAAAGATGTTGTGATTAAAGGTAGCATAAGTTTCTTGCTCAGCGCTAAACTCTCATTAGGCAAAGGTTCATTAGGAAAGTGAATCAAAGGTGTTCAAGCACAACATAGCCTCTTTATCATACTCAAGAAATTCTAGCCTATCAACATGATCATTAAAGGTGCAAGGCATAGAATCAAAACATACTATTGGATAAGAACATGAATATATCAAAAAAAGATATCATATCCAAAAGTACCTTGAGAGATTAATGTGTACCTTAGCCTTCGAGCTTTTCATCGTGAGTGATCCTCCGGAGTTGAAAGCGAACAATCCTTAATGATTGAGGGTGGCTCGCGTAGACTTTTCTCAATTTCTCCCTTTGTGCCACATGTCATCAAGGTTGCTTTGAGTAGGATCACTCCTCTTCTTCATTTGTGGGGCTTCACACATGTGTTAAATGTCTTCATGTAGTTCCATGATCCTTCATGTGAGAGCCCACAAAAATATCCGCGCCATTGGATGTTGTCTTATGTGTGTAGTCCATTGTGGTCTTCTTCAAACATCTCTTTGCGTTGGATGCCGCCAACTCGTGTCTTCATTTGCCAATGCTCCAGGGGTCTTTATTTTGTTCCAAGCCTCCGAATTTCTTCATGAGTGGTCTAATGGAAGCATTCCCTAAACTCCTCTTCGTTGTTGTCTTCCTCACCTTCGCCATCTTGTTCTCATCATATTGCAGCTGCCTCTTCTTTGTATTTCCCCTGTATACATAACAGAACATATACCAAAATATAATTCTATTGAAAATTTTATAAAATTACCTTTCCAATGGGTACTCATCCATCTTAATCGGAGTCCAAATGAGGGAGTTATGGCTGTTTCACTTCAGCTTTGCTTGCTGTCCAGAATTTTTCAGGACGCGCAATCATCGGTGATTCGGCCATATCTGCTTGTAGGAACCTCCGATCGATTTGATTCTTAACTCGTTGGAAGCGTAACTTTGTGGGGTTTCTAAATATCCAAAGATATCCTGTTGTTCTTCCATGAGGCTGTGCAAAACTTGTTGCGAACAGACTTCGAAGATGTTGAAGAGCTTGATCTTGTGATTTCGGGGGCATCGTGATTGCTTCCAATACCTTGTTCACATGCTCTTCGGTAGGGTGTGGGCTCAATAGCAGATGATGGGCCACTAACAAACGTTAGCACCTACCACTAAAGAGCAAATCTTGATGTCGCAGTCATCTTGTTGGGGTGTGTATGTAGAAAACTCATCGAACGTCTTGTCTCTAGCTTTTGACCTGCTTTCAAGGACACAAACAAGAAAACAAGGGTATATCCAACAATAAAAATTAGGATTAGTCAAATAGAAAGGTGAATCACCCTAGGGTTCGAGTTGCCAATCCCCGGCAACGGTGCCAGAAAAAGGGCTTGTTGACAGTTCAAAACCGTGTTGAAGTTCACCGCGAGCCTACGGGTGACTTGGTGCCTTTTTCACCAAGGAGGGTCCCCCAAGGATTGTTAATCCAAGGATCGGAAGCAAACCGCTAGAGATCTCTACCTCGTCTAACCAAACTAACCTAACATTAAGTGTAGATTGCATATAAGGTAACCTTTAAGGATGTATGTGTGGTGGCACAAGGTTGATCATGTACACAAACATAGGCAAAGTAAAGCGCCACCAAGGGGACGACTAAGCCTAGCACCTTCTAGTTGTAGTTCCGGCAAACGAGCAACAAATCATGCATCTCATCTAAAAGCATCCTTAAACTCCTACATCCGGCCTACCTCCCGAAGACATCCGCTCATTCGGGGGAAATCATCCTGTCACGATGCTCCCTTAATGAAGCGGGGGATCCACAGGCGTGCCCATACATGGTCAAGTATACCAATCATGAAGGGTCAACATACAAGATCTAATCACCATGATTACATAAAGCATACTATGTAGCCTAAACTAGCATTAGACTAAGGGTCAAATCATATTCATGATAGGTAGAAAGTAAAGACGGAGACATGGAATTGCTTAAAGATCGGAAAACATGATTGTCATTACTCACATGAAAGTATGTATTACATCATCACCACCGAGATCATACCTAAGATGATGAACATCTAGCTCCGGAACTCCACCATGGCACAACCACGCAGGGCGGCCATGGCGGCTAGGGTTGGCCTAGGCCATACCCTAGACAACTTTGAGGTTTCCGACACCGTCGTCTCCCTCCGGTGCTCACTTCTAGGTTTCGCCGAGTTCTGATGAATGGATGTGGTGGCCGTCGGAGGCAGGGGGTATAAATGAGCCGAGGAGCATGTAGGTCAAAGGGGAGGCCGAACCGGGCCTGAAACACCTGAGGCCGGTCGGCATGGGCCGGCCGGCCCAGGCCCTTTTTCGCCCGGTTCGGGCCCATCTTCCTCCACAATGCTTCTCGCACTTTCTTGAATATTTGTCGAAGTCCATGTGGGTCCTTGACGTCGTTTTCCCCATGGTTTAGATAAGGGTGCTTGGCGCGCAAACTCCCGCATCTTCCGTTCGGGTCCTCGGACTTTCACGGTGTCATGCTTCTGTCCTCGGGTCATTTGGAGTCATGTTCAATTCGTGTCTTGACTTGTGCGGGGCTTCGTGAGCTTCTCATAAAGTGCTTGATGAACTCTTCCTAGAAGTCCTCATTTAGGTACTTAATTCCTGTGTAAACAACATACTCCAAAAACCACATGTAAGTGTGAACTTGTTACATCATTAGTGTGCCTAGTGGTGGGTTAGTTATAATTCAAAGCTCAAACCAAAGTGTAACAAGTGCTCTTGGTTGACGGAAATTGACTGTTAACAATCTTGAAGAACCGCTGACCTGACCTAGATCAGGTGACACAAAGTAGCTCTCACGAC
Organism: Cenchrus fungigraminus; assembly: GCA_036936925.1. Taxonomy (NCBI): domain Eukaryota; kingdom Viridiplantae; phylum Streptophyta; class Magnoliopsida; order Poales; family Poaceae; genus Cenchrus; species Cenchrus fungigraminus. The sequence continues at coordinate 5,262,562 of CM072775.1, read as the reverse complement.
CTCCAGAAAGGCTGCAATGCCAACCGTAGGTAGGTCGAGCAGAGAAGTAATGGAAGCTGGCTTCCAGCAAGTCGATGCGACGTAGAAGGAAGAGGGTGTTGCAAGATACACTCGTGGAGTAGCCCCCGAGCAGTAAAGCAACCAGAATTGCTGCTTTGATGCTCCAAAAAAGAGGAAGAAAAAGGTGAACCTACAACCTTCTGTTTTATCAGCACGATGCTCTGACGAACTGAGCCAATAGGCCAAAAACATGGAATCTTGAGGAAGACGCCAAACACCGAAAGCTGTCCTGACCTGAGTCACAAGCGCACTGAACGATCACGTAAGGCACAAGCCGCTGTCCACTCGTAAGGGACAAAAGCACGAGGATATAGTCAGGTAGGGGAAAGGCGCGCCAACAGTCCCCACAGGTGAATAGTGACCTCGTGCTTCACGTGGGAACAGTGACCTTGAGGACAAGGACGCCGCGCAAGCTGGGTTGCGGATAAGATCGGAGGCCAAGTTGCTGCGGGTATAAATAGGTGCCCACGCCATTGGGCAAAGCACCCAAGTTTCTTGTTAGAGCCATGGCGATGCTGTGTAGTAATTTCTCCATTCCTTGGACTTGCGTCCGTCCACCGGAGCATAGAGCTAGTGCCGTTCATGCTTGGAGCTAGAAGAATGCTTGCGAAGCCCGAAGAACTTGATCAGCAACTTCTCCCGCGCCCATCGAGGAATCCAGGTGAAGCAGGGGCAATGCTGGTGTCGGCGGGCCTTACACGCAGAGGCCTGGTGTGATGTTGGAGGCTACCATGCACCACCAGGAGAGGCTAGAGGTGATGTTGGTCCCATTTAGAATCTTGTGGGGAAGCTCAGAGTTAATACTGGGCACCACAAGAAACCTGCTGGAGCGCGAGTAGAGGAGGCTGTGTGGCAATTGCCTCTACAGCGGTGGTAGAGGTCTTCAACCAGGTCCTGAAGCTAGAAGAAAACTTGCGATGCACCTTATTAGTGTAAACTGCATCGCAAACATTATATAGGGTAGCTCATGGCCATTAATTTCTTTGTATCTTGTAATTGGCCAAGGGCCAAGGTCCTTGTAGCTTATGAAGCTTTATGTATGCATTTGTATGACAAATGGTATTTCCCAAGTAGGTGTAGAGGCGCCCAAGTGGCAATGGTATAGCTACCAAGGTCCCAACAGGGCTATGTTAGCACGCCGACCTTCGGGAGGCCTTAGGAAGCGACAAATAGCTCGTGTCGACCTGAATCGACACGAGCGCTGTGCAGTGGCACAACACAGGGCGTCAATCATGAGAATTTTAGGTCTAGGCGACCTAGAAGGCAGCAGGGCCTTAGCAACCTTAAGAAGGAGCTGTAGTTATGACCAGGAGGTCGCCAACAGGCAGTGGAGCCTTTAAGCATAGAGCCATTGGTATATACTCACCGTTCTGGGTGGAGGCGACCTAGGAGGCAGTAGGGCCACATCGACCTCAAGGAGGCGGTGTGATAGACCCGAAGGTCGTCAATCGGTCAGGATACCCTGAAGCAGATATCCGTCATAGTATAGTAGGGGGCTTAATGTATGGCATGACGGGTCCATGGACACTAGGCCATTGACCACGAAGCCAACAGACATAAATCCTGCAATGCGCGAGCTGCTACTGCCTGTGACCTCTAGGCCGAAAGAGCCATTGGAAAGAGATCCGTTGGGTCGCCAAGTATCCCGCAGGAATCAGATCTCGTAGAAACGAACAGACATTGGGCGCGGTGACCCACAGTGCCGTTAGGGCCCATCTATAAAAGGCCGAGTGAAGGGACGGGGACCTCACTCACTTCAATTTCCGCCCAGATTTAGGGTTCCGCTGCTGCCACAAAAGCATTCCGCGCGAATCCACTGGCGCCACCGCACTTAGATCTACCTCATTATGCACCGTCGCATGTGCGCGAAGTCCTTTGTAGTGTTTAGAGCTAGATCCACCGGCGTACAAGAAGAAGAGATGGCTCCCGATCTTGTGCCGCAGTCGGAGAGCATTTGGGAGCCCTCGATGGTGACGGAGGAGCAGCTCCAAGGTCTGGTGGCCCGTGGGCTGCTGAAGCCTAAGGAGGAGGTGGGCTGGAGGCCAGCGACCGGCGAGGCCTTCCCCACCGAGGGGACCGGTGAGACCGTTGCCTTCGTCTTGCACATCGAGCGCGGATTCGGAGTCCCCACAGGTGACTTCTTCCACGGGCTCCTCCACTACTACCGGATAGACCTGGTACACCTCGTCCCCAATGCCATTACCACCATTTCATCCTTCATCCACCTCTGTGAGGCGTACTTAGGGATACCGCCACACTTCCAGCTGTGGCGGTACTTCTTCGAGCTGAAGAAGACGGGGAAATCCGAGGTCGTGGGGAGCGTAGGCGTCATGCTCTGCCGCTACATGAAGCCGGTCTACATCGACATGGTGCTACCAGACAACACCATGGGCTTGAGATAGGGTTGGTTCTACATCGACAACCCAAAGCCGGCGCTACCAACAAGGCCGGGGTACGCACCGGTCCAAGTGCTGGAATGGGTCAACCAGCTGACATCATGGGAGAACGACACCATCAAGCCGCTGCTGGAAGACCGGTGAAGCTAAAGACGGAGGGGCTGACGGGAGGCGCGGTGGTGATCAGCTTCAGCTGGCAGCTCCTGTAGCCGATCCAAGATCAGGTGCACCCGGCATACGAGTACTGGGGCTAGGTCGACCCCACCCAGGTGGCACAGCGCAAGGTCTCCAAGGAGGAGATGGTGAACCGTGTGAAGGACCTGTTCACTGGGCGGATTCACAACCAGACATGCCCCAAGGCGCATAGCCTGAAGCGCCCCACCGAAGCCGTAAGTCGCCCTCTATCCAATCGACCTTAGTCGTTGTTCATGTACTTGGATATTCGAGGATTGTGACGAAGGTCGTCTGATGCAGGGTCGTGAGGGTGTGTACTGGTGCCCGGCTCCACTGACCGATGAAGACGAGCGAAGCTTTAAGGTCAGGGCCGCAGAGGACATTGAGGCGCCTACACAGCACGTTGACGACCACTACCTCTCCGACTCGACAGTGGAGAGTAGTAATGATGAAGATCCCGCCGCGGGGAAGGCGACGCAGACTGTCGCGCCGTCGACGCGGTGCACGCGACAGGTTGCTGGCAAAGATGCCAGCGTCCAAGGCCGCTGCAGCGATCTCCGCCACCCAGGTGGCAGGGAAGAAGAAGAGGAAGAGGAAGGGTGCCACTGCGTCGATGGAGACGACGACGGCCACCGCTGAAGCTGAGACGGATGCCGATGATGACGACAATGCAAGGTCTCCCAGCACACCGGCCGAGCAGGGGAAGGAGAAGGTCCTCAAGGTCGTGGAGGAGGCACTCCCGAAGCCAGGCGCCGGGGGGCGAGCGACGCAGGGTCACAGAAGAAGGCGAGGAAAGCTCCACCCAAGCTAATAAAGCCCGGGTTGAAACCTGGTAGCAAGTAAGTCGACGAACTTTACCCACTCATGTTTGGCTTTGCACGTCCTGTATGCATCGCTGCTGACGGACTTTGCTTCTTGGTAGGTCGACCCCTGCTACCTCGGAAAGTGATAAAAATGCCGCAGGCCAGGAGGCCTTTGGGCACAAGGGGACGAATGCGCCAGTGGAGTAGTCACCGGCGATGTCAGTGGGGGATGTCTCGAGCCAGACTCCTGGAGCTGTGAAGGCAATGACATCGGCGACGACGAAGGTTGCATCCAGCGGTAGACAGTAGGTCGAAGGGCCTGGGCAGGATCCACCCGTGTTTGACCCGCCGCCGACGAGGGAGGTGTACGCTGGATAAGGGACCGGGCCTGGCGCGGAGAACGAGGACGACAAGTGCCTCTACGCCAGGACCCCATCGGTGGATGACATCAATGCTGACCGCCATGACCTAGATAAGTTCAAGGCGTCGCAGCAGACGATTACGCGGACAATCTCGGCAAGTCCTTCCTTCCAAGGGAGCCACTACTGGTTGTTTTGGTGTTATGTGGAACTGACTTTGTTTGTTGCAGTCTCTTGCTGAGCGAGCGCAGGCCCGGGCTGACCTAGTGAAAGAAGGTGCCAAAGCGCACATGGAGGCTACTGCAGCTCGAGAGGCCGCGCTGCAGACCAAGGTGAAGGCCGCGAAGGAGATCCAACATGTCAAGGACGCAGTGGCCAAGCAGGCGGAGAAGGAGATGGCCGCCCTTAGGAAAGAGATGGCAGCTGCCCAGAAGAAGGTGGAAGACGCTGAGAAGGATCTCAGTATCATCATAGATGGTATCCTTGGACTTACTCCTCACCTTAATTCCGGAGGTTTTGGCACTTGCTGACCTTGATTTTGATGTTTCCAGATGCCAAGAAGAAGGAGGATGCCTTGAAGGAGCAACTCAAGGAGTCCAAGGACCATGTGAATATCCTCAAAGAGAAGACCAAGGAGGTCCAAGACAGTGAGTACCATCTTTCCCGAAAAGCTGCATATGAGTATGGTGTACGTTGAGACCTGGAGATCGATCTCTCCCGGTCCATACAGACCATCATTGATCAGCAATCAATGATTGCACATCTTAAGAAGCAGCTGGGCGACCTCAAGGAGGTCGCTGAGTACCTGATGGACATTTATGTCCCTTAGGAGAAGGGGGCAGATCCCAAGGAGTTGGTCACCCGTCTGGATGAGGCGGAAGGCCGTATGAAGACGCTAGTGCTGGATACTGGCAAGCTCGTTGTGGCCGCAGCCCTAGCTACGGTGAAGTTCCACGAGCCGACGTTGGACCTGTAGAAGGTTGCAGAGGATGTCGACCTGTCGGAGCTGGTGAATGCTGAAGACATCCAGGCCGCCGCGGAGAAGATCATTAAGAAGGTCGACCTCTGAAAATGTAATTCAGGGATGTATCAAACTGTTGATGTAGATGAGGGCGTGGACCCTTTTGACTATGTACATAAACTTGCATGAATGAAACGTTCCTTTTAATTAAAGAGCATAACCCCTTATTTGGCAAAAACACTCGTTATGAGAACTCAAGAGCAATGAAGTTGGAAAATGTGTCCCCTCCGCTAACCCAACTCAGTGGAGGAACGACTTACCGACTGCATGGCTCAACGTGGAGGCTTATGTGTAGCCGGTGCGCGGAGGGGGGCCTTGGACCCAAGGTCTCGTAACCACACGACTTAGGAATACGCATAAGAAGCATAAGAGTTGTGGTAAGGGAAAATGCTTTAAGAAAGAAAGGGTAAAGCCTCTCAGGTCGTAAGACCCTTAGATTGGCAAAGCCAAGCCCCTGAGTATGTCGGGCCCAGCTTTAGACCAAGCCCCCAAGCGTGTCGAAGGGGGAGGGATGAGCAGAAAATAAAAAGAGACCTAGATGTAGGTCGACAGGAAGCTTGCCGAAAGGGAATCTTATCTTTATTGATTATAAATTACAAGAGGGTAGAGTACATAGCTTTTTATTTTTGGTACAAGGCTCCTAAGGGTAGAAGCAACGTAAGTGCTCGTTGTTCCAGGGGTTCGGGACGCCCTGGCCATCAGCCCATTGGAGGTGATAGGTCGTCGGTCCAATGACCTCCTTGACTATGAAGGGGCCTTCCCAATGCGCCGCAAGCTTGTGCATGTCCTTGGTGTTTTGAATCCACTGCAGGACCAGGTCGACGACATTGAAGGAATGTTCCTGCACGTTGCGGTCGTGGTAGCGACGTAACTGCTGCTCATGGCGGGTGTGGCGCATGAGTGCAGCCACATGATGTTCTTCCAGGCTGTCGAGGTCGACCTTGCGTGTTTGCTCCGCTTCGTCCTCGTCGTTATGCTGCATATCTGGAGCCCCGAAGGCAACATCGGTGGGGAGGATGGCCTCTGACCCATAGACCAAGAAGAACAGAGAGTATCCGGTGGCCGAGCTAACCTAAGTCCGGAGGCCCCAGATGACATGAGGTAGCTCTGCTAGCCACCTGGTGGTGTAGGGCGACACGTCATCGAAGATGCAGTCGTTGGCATGTTCGACCTGGCCATTGCACCGTGGGTGCACCACCGAAGAGTAGTAGACGTCAATGAGGCTGTCCTGGCAGAAGTCCCAGAACTCAGCCCCTGTGAAGGTTGTGCCAAGGTCAGTGACGATCCTGTTGGGGACGCCAAAATGATGAGTGATCTCCTCGATGAACTTGGCTGCCTCCATTGACGTAACTCCAGACACAGGCCTGACCTCTATCCATTTGGTGAACTTTTCCACCGCCACAATGATTTGTTTGTAGCTGCCAGGAGTGGTCCTGAAAGGTCCCACTGAGTTGAGATGCCACACTGCGAAGGGCCAGGACGGGGGGCTGGTTCGCAAGGCTTGAGCCGGCATGTGTTGCTGTTTGGCGAAGAACTAGCACCCCTTGCATTGCGGGATGAGGTCCTGAGCGTCAGCCAAAGCGGTGGGCCAGTAGAAGCCTGACCTGAAGGCATTGCCCACCAGGTTGGCGAAAGCGGCATGGTTGCCGCACTCACCGCCGTGGATTGCCGCTAAGAGCGCAAGGCCCTTAGATCGTAAGATACACCTCATTAGCACACCATTGGAGGCGGACCTCCGGTAGAGTTCTGTGCCTATGACGATGTAGTTGGTGCTATGCCTCGTGACCTTCTTGCGCTCTGCCTTCTCCTCAGGAACTCGATGCTCGAGGATAAAGGCGAGGATGTCAAGGTGCCAATCATCTTCGGCCTCAGCCATGAGGACATCGCGGCTGCCTGGCGGGGTCGCATCGTCGGCTGGTGGCTCTGGGTCGGAGAGGATTTTGATGGTAGGCTTGCATAGGTCTTGAACAAACACACCGGCCGGAACCAGCACGCGCTTGGAGCCTAGCTTGGAGAGGACGTCAGCCGCTATGTTGTTGTCACGACAGACGTGGTGGAACTCGATCCCCTAGAAGTGACCTTCGAGCTTGCGCACCTCAGCGCAGTAGGCATCCATCGTGTCCTTCTTGATCTCACAGGCCTTGTTGACTTGGTTGATGGGAACCTTGGAGTCGCCGTACTCTATGAGGCGTTTGATCCCTAGGCAGACGGTGATGCGTAGCCTATGAATGAAGGCTTCGTACTCGACGCTGTTGTTAGACGCTTTGTAGTGGATCTGCAGGACGTACTTCAGGTGATCGCCTTGGGGGGAGATGAAGAGCACACCTGCTCCCGCTCCTTCGAGGTTCAGGGAACCATCAAAGTACATCTTCTAGTGTTCTGGCTTCTCTGATAGTGGAGGCTGTTGGATCTCTGTCCACTCAGAGATGAAGTCAACGATGACCTGGGACTTGATGGCCTGCCTTGTGCAGAACTCAAGGTCGAACTCGCCTAGCTCGATGGACCACTTAACGATACGTCCCGTGGTGTCGCGGCTATGCAAGATCTCGCCAAGAGGAAAGGCCGAGACGACCTTGATCTTGTGCGCCTGGAAGTAGTGCCGGAGCTTGCACGAGGTGACGAGGAGGGCGTACAACATCTTCTATGGCTGCGAGTATCTAGTATTGCTATCTGACAAGAACTCGCTGACATAGTAGACGGGTCGCTGGACTGGGTAAAGCTTCCCTTCTTCAGGTCGCTCTGCCACTAGAACCGAACTGACCACCTGGGTGGTTGCGGAGATGTAGAGCAGCAACGTTTCCTTCGGTGCCGGGGGCACCATCACCGGGGGCGATGTAAGGAAACCCTTGAGCTTTTCCAGGGCCTCGTCAGCCTCTTCTGTCCAGACGAACTTATCTGCCTTCTTCAACAGCTTGAAGAAGGGCAGGCCTTGAGTGAAAAATGAATTTGAGTTTTTAAAACTCGAATAGGTTCGTCTTTGTATCTCTCTAATCTTTACCACTAAATCTCTCCATCACAATCTTTTCTTTATCTCGACCCATCTCTCTTCCTCTCCATCCCTCTCTAGATCCTTTCTCGAGCCTAATCCTCTCTTTCAATATATATACCATAGGACAATCTTTCCTCTCTCTAAAACACATCTCCCTCTTTCTCTCTCTAAAGTCATCCTCGGCCTAAAACCCTTTATTCCAACCCAACCCGTATCTCTTGATCTTTCTCTACAACTAAAGGCCGTCTCTCCCTCTCTCTAAAACCATTCCCTTCGTTTCTCTCTCTAAATCTATCTTGGACCAGTCTCTCTCTCTAAAATCTTTTTGGGCTCAATAATTCTCTTTATCCAAGCAAATATTCCTTCTCTCCTCTCTAATCCGGCCCACACCTCCCTACTCTTCCCCTTCTCGCGCTAGCCCAACACCCTCCCGCCCAACAGCAGCCCAGCTCTCCCTCCTACCGGGCGAAGCCCAACTCCCTCCCTCCCACCGGCTGGCCCACCTCTCTTTACCCCCCTCGCCAGCCCACAAATGCAGCAGCCCGCCACACCTCCTCCCTCCCCTGTCTCACTGCCAACCCGAGCCCGCTCGTCATCCCCTCCATCCTCCTTTCCTTTCTTCCCCCTCCCCTGTTTCCACCCGAGCAGAGCACGCCGCCGGCCGGCATTTCAAATCGCTGGACACCCCGCGCGCGCCCCGCCACCATACCTGCTCCCTGTCCCCACTAGCACCCTGGATGATTTCGGCAGCTAGGAGCTTTATTATCTCCACCCTAATGACCTCCTTGCGATCTTTCGCAAAGCGGCACAACTTCTGCTTTACAGGCTTGGCCGTCTAATTTACAACCAAGGAGTGCTCAGCCAGCTCCCTGGGGACACCCGACATATCCGATGGACTCCATGTGAATATGTCTGCGTTATCCCGGAGGAAACTGGTGAGCATGAGTTCCTATTTCTCCCTGAGGTCGTCGCCGATGACCACCGTCTTCTCTGCGTTGGGCAGGCCGAGGCGAACCCTCTTCGTCGATGGCATGGTGTCCTGAGCAGTGTCAGTGCGCTGCTACTCCGGGATGGTCAGGTCACTCGGAGCGACCTTCTTGGCCTCGGCGACCAAGACTACAGAGGCGTCGACACAGGCAGAGGTCACGGTAATGTCGAGGGCCTCAGAGTTGCACTTGAAGGAGACCATGAGGTCGCCGTAGATGGAGAGGACCCCGTTCGGAGCAGGCATCTTCAACACCAAGTAGGTGTAGTGCGGGATGGCCATGAATCTGTCCAGCATCGGGCGACCTAGGATCACATGGTAGGAGGACTTGAAGTCGGCGACCTCGAAGTTGAGATACTCTGTGCCGAAGTTGTCCTCTGTGCCGAAGGTGATGGGGAGGGAGACCCGACCCAGGGGGTAGGCCGCTTTCCCAAGGAGGATGCCGTAGAATGGCTCGTCGCACACCTTGAGCTTGTTGAAGTCGAACTTCATCTTCTTCAACGTCTCGACGAAGAAAATGTTGAGCCCGCTGCTCCACCCATCGATGAGAGTCTGGGGGAGCAGGGCCCCCTTCACCGTAGACTCGACGACAAGCGGGTAGGACCCAGGGTCTGGGATGTGGACCTAGTGATCTACCCTGGAGAATGTGATCGGTTGCTCGGACCAACACCGAGGCTGCGTTGGCTGGGTGCGGATGAGGTGGACCTCACGTTTATCCTTGCGGTAGCACCTTCTGCTGACGTGGGATTTGAGACCTCCGACGATCATGTTGATCGCTCTGGTAGGTGGCTGGAAGGGCCCGTTGGGGTTGCCTGTCGCAGGTGGAGGCGGCAGGTCACGCTCGTCACGGCGCCCTTCGGGGCGTGGGTCGTCGCGCGGTTGTCGCGGTGATCATCGTGGCGGTCGTCGCGGCGGTCTCAGTTGTCACGATAGTCGCGCCGATCCCGTCGGTCATCGCGGTGGTAGTTGTTGGAGCAGCACGAAGAAGGTCGGTCGCCGTCTTTCCTTGGTCGCTTGGGGTCCTCAGAGGTGCTGAAGGCCTTCTTGAACTGCGAGCACTCGCGGAGGGTATGATTGGACCCCTCGTGGAACTCACAGATGCTGTCGAGCACTGCGTCGAACTTGGACTGGTTGAACGTCAAAGGTCGACACCCCTCAGCTGCCAACACCTCGGAAGGTCACTTGAGCAGCTTGGAACCAGAGTCCCCTGCTGTGTCGGATGTGCCAGCATCGGCGTCAAACTGGTTCACCATCGCGTTATTGGTGTCGATGAGCTTGTTGACGACCTCCATGAGGGCAGCGACGGTGGTGGCGCCAGACTCGTGGATCTTCTCAAAGATCTTGCGATCCTTGATGCCCTTCTTGTAGCTCTCGATGATTTGGTCATCTCTAACGCCAACGCAGGTGTTGCGGTTCTCAAAGAACCAGTTGGTGTAGTCACGGAGCCGTTCCTTAGGCTTCATGATGATCCTCCTGAGGTTGAAGGTGGTTCCAGGGCGATTGTAGGTCGCCTGGAAGTTGGAGGTGAAGACCTGGGACAGGTCGGCCCAGGAGTTGATGTGCCGGTCGGGGGGTTTTTGAGCTAGAGCGACGGGGCGTCGCCCATCACCAGCAGGAAGTAGGCCGCCATGTGGTCGAAGTTGCCGCTAGCCGCCTTGACGGCAACGTAGTAGGTCGATGGCCAGATGTTGGAGTCGGAGCGCCTATCATACTTCTGGATGTTCGGCTTGAAGTTGTCGGGGTAGGATACCGATCTAAGTCGAGGAGCCAGCGCGAGGAAGGAGGTGATGGCTATGTCGTCGACGTCGCCTCCAGCTTGAGCGGTGCCCCTGGGGGTAGAGTGAACGCTGTCCTTTAGGACGACGACCTGGGAACGTGGTTGGCGATCCCGATTGGTGCGGGCGACCTCCGGGTTGCCGTACTGCTCTTCATACACAGCACATCGCCGGTTCTCGGCGTCATGGCGGTCACGCTGCTCGCGCTCCATGATGCAATGGACGGCGCCAGGGGGACCGTACTCGCGGTCGTACTTCGCGCGATGACGCAGTTCCTTCTCCTCGCGCTCACGATAGCGTTGGTTGATGTAGCCGCGGGTGTCGCGGGCGCACCTGTTGTTGTCGAGGTTGATGCAGAGGTCGCCACTGTTGGTGTTGTTAGCCTGGCAGGTAGGCTGCTCGAGGTTGTGCTGATCGACCTCCTCTGGATGGGTGGAAGGTTGGTGCATCGAGGTTGCTGAGACCGGCTACATGAGTGGTGCGTCGACGAAGATGTGGTAGCCTTGGAGGCCGCGCTCTTTTCTTCCACCAGGGCCGTGGAGACCCGAATGTAGGTGATGGCCGCCGCGGCCTCAGGTGTCAGCTCAGCTTGCTGGAGACGTGCCATGGTAGCACCCAGGTTGGCCTGGGGGCTGTTGAATGTTGGGAGCCCCGCCTCCTCGAACTCGAGGCGAAGGTCTCGAGCGCAAGGGGGACTACATGACGTCGTTCTTCTTCACGTCATTGGGCACGCAAGGTGTTTCCTTAGATACGCGTAGCCTCCTTGGAATCTGTCACGTCGTGATGTGGTGGCTCATTTTCTGAGACTACGAGCACCTGACGGAACGATGTCCGAATCGTTGGGGGAGACATGGACCCGGACCTTCTGAAACTCGCCGCAATCCGGGGACTAGGGAGTTCTTTTAGCGCGGTGGGGCTGCACTTGGTCGATTCTTTTCCGCAAGCGACATCCATGGAGAGTATGCCTCGCACCCATATGGTAGGTGCAAGGTACGTCGAGAGGGTCGTGCCGGGCACTAGGGACCGGCTTTAGGTTGCCAGATGGCCGCCGCCCAGATTGGATCTGGGAAGGCTTGAGCCTCAAGCCGAGATGGGCACCGGCCGAAGATCGTAGACCGAAGGGGAATGTGTCATGGCGCAGCGCTAGCTGCGCCAAGTGTTGTGCTCATTCGCAGATCTCGTGGGTTTCCTCCGTCATGGTAATGACGCGCTCCATCCCCTGAACAAGGTCGTAGGGTTTGGGTGGGTGGCTCTCCGACGTTAGATCGGAAACAGGGGTGGCGACGGCAAGTTGGCAAAGAATACAGTGACACGAGGGTTTATACTAGTTCAGGCCTCCGAAGAGTAAAACCCTACATCTAGTTGTGATGTATTGCGTGTAGCGTGAATGAGATCAAGATGTCCCCTCGAATGGAGCCCTAAGCCACCTTATATGGGCAACAGGCTAGGGTTTCCATTCGAGGTCGGTGGACCCGTATCTGGGTCGGTTACATGATGCAAAGCTATCCTCCCAGATTACAAGGAGTATCCTGTGATACTCGGACTAATAGGCGGCGCCACGCCGCGTGCTATTGCTTGCCTTGTACTCCAAGTACCGCGGATCCTTCGGGATCTGGCTAAGGTCGCCCGTAGTCGTCAGATATGTGGATAAGGTCTTTGGACCCACTTGCAGGTCGGCGGGGCTTCTGGCAGGTCGGGTCCACTTGGCAGGGACCTCCAGGACACTGGTCGATGGGGACCCATGGGTACCCATGTCTCTCAATGGGTAAACTTAGCATGGCAACATCATGGGAAAGGATACATGAGGTTTGTGTGATACTTACCTGACTGACCTCCGCAAGCACTAGACAAGAATGCAAGGGTTGTGCTTATGTATGAAGTACATCTTGCATTTGTTTAGCTTGGTTCCTCCTGCATCTGCCATCCCATGAGATCAAGGAGCATAGTGTTTGAGTTTTTGTACATTGCTCCTTTGTTGTTATCTCCTACAAAAGGTTAGTGCACAACAAATAGTCAAAAGATGTTTGAAGATTTTTGAAAAGGTCTCTTTATTGCCTTGAGATTTGTTGTTCACATCCATGCTTGAGGAAGATCAGATTTTAAAACTCAAGAAGCATGGATCCCAAGATGTTGGCTATCAATTTATTTCAAAGTTTTTTTTTGAAAGATACCTTTTATTATAGAAAAGGTTTTCACTTTATGGTTCACCAAATTTTTATCCTTTTCTCAAAGCTTAACCAAGGCGGAAATAAGATTGCATGAACATAACAAAGGGGTGTTTAGTGAAATACTCACAGTGCTTCTTTGATGTTGAAACTCCTTTGTATGTTGTGCAACTTTTGTTGAAGTTTGTCCGGCCTTGGTTCATCTCCGATATTTAGCTTGAGGACCAACCCACCATCATCTTTCCATTTTTTAGAAAAGTTTCTCTGCAGGGGTTAGTCCACAAAAGATATATGCATCCAAAATTTCAATAGTTCATTAATCAAATTTCAACACCATGTCTAATTTGATTAAAGAAGGCTATCTTGACCTAAGAACCATGCTTAATTTAAAAAGCCTATGGGTGTATCGTTATCAAGTACAACCAAATGAGAGCATACGAACACAAACAAAGGAAGCATGGATTTTAATGATCAAGCTATGGAGATAAACATGATTCAAGGATCGGTGAACCTTACCTTCGCATACTTGAGTATTCTCACTGGCGGCAATTGAGGATGAATGATGTGAGCTTTCACTGCAGCAGTGGCATGGTCACATGTGGTTGTCGATGATTCCTCCATTATGATGTAGGTTCTCATGGAGGAAGGTACTTTGACCATGGTGACTCATATGTGTGTTAAGGCTATGCCATACACATGCTCGGTGTGTAGGAATCACGGGCCTTATTGATGCGCTCCATTGCCACAATGATGTAGGATTGGAGGTGCGAAGTGCGTCTCCTCTTGTGCATGTGAGCGCGTGCCAAATAGCATGGAGCAGCAAAGGCCTGGAAGGGAAGAGGAGCATTCCTCTTTCTTCTATGCATGTATGGGTAAGGGCAAAGCTTTGCAAAGCTAGGGATGGATGAAAGTCATGTAAAGGCTTTGCAAGCGTGCGTGAGAGCGCGACTGCTAGTGCAAGAGTTGCATGGGCAAAGCTATGCAAAGTTGAGAGTGGATGAGAGTTATGTCAAAGCTTTACGAGCATACCAGGGAGCGCAGCGGCTGATGCGCGAGCTGCAAGAGCGAAGCTATGCAAGCCGAAGGTTGATGGGAATTATGCAATTATGCAAAGGTCTTGCAAGGATATGCGAGACTACAGCTGTGGATGTGGGAGCTACACGAGCGAGGCTATGCAAAGCTGAGGTGTATGGGGATTATGCCAGGTCTTTGCAAGCGCGCACGAGGGCAAGGTTGGGCAGAGCAAGGCGATGGTGGGCATGCTTGCTTGATTGCTTGCTACCTTGACAAACGTTGCCGACCTCATCACTAGAGGTGTAGCTCTTCTCGTTATCTTCGTCGAGCAAGCTTCACGGATAATTGGCCAAAGTTTTGCCTTCTAAATGCCCATAGTCAGTCGAGGTGAAAGGCCATGGTTTGGAGGCCAGTAATATTGCCCTCTATCCATGTGGAGTTTGTTGGCTCCGACTCTCTCTTCTTGCTCACTCTCTTCTCTTTAACCTCTTTCTTTTTTCTCAATTTTTTTCATATATATTTATAATAATAATAATAATAATTATTATTATTATCTCTCATTTTCTTTTCCTCCCCCCTTTTTCAATTCCTTTTTCTTCTTCTTCTTTTTTTCAGCAAGATAGAGCGTGCACCATTGGATGGATATTTGATGAGGTGCAAACCAATCTTCCCCACACTTGGACTTTGGAGTCATGCGACACCAAAAACAAGTTTGTGATGTCGGTGTGTCCTTTAGAGTATGTTCCATCAATGAAGAATACCAAGTGTGTAGTTGGTGCAGCTTCCATGTCCTTGGGAATCGCATGTCCCTTGTTCTTCTCAATCTCACCTGTAATGGTTAGTGACCAAGAATACCCGAAGGTGCATACTATCCTAGAAACATAGTCTTGCTTTTATTATTTAAAAAGAAGGATTAATTGAAGGGGGAGTGAAAGGATTGATAGAAAGGAAAATGGTAAATATCTGAGCCATCTCCTGGTAGTGCTTGTTTATGGTCACAAGCTTGACCATGGGGAATTCTCTCATTGTAGCTATCCTTGGCGATGTGGTTTCCATATTCATCACCATTGATTTGGCGTTTGAGCTGCAAGGTTAGTGCCACAATGCATGTACGAAATTTACAATGTTTACGATAAACAAAAGCATCAACAACCATCCTTCTAAAGAGATTGTAACCAAGGATCGAGAGTGTTGACAGTCAAATTTGGTACAGCTAGCTATGAGTTTACCGTCAACATTGGTATTGATTTGAGATCCTAACTAATGGTACAACCCCCCTTGATATAACAAGTTCGCACTCGCATGTGGTTTTTGGAGTATGTTGTTTACGCATGATTTAAGCGCTTAAAGGAGAACTTTCGGGTAAAGTTCATTGAGCACTTTTTGAGAAGATCATGAAGCCCGACACAAGTCAAGACACAAAGTGAACATGACTCCAAATGACCCAAGGACCAAAGCATGAAGCTGTAAAACTCCAGGGACCTAAATAGAAGTTGTAGGAACTTGCGCGTCAAGTACCCTTATCTAAACCGTGGATAAGATGACGTCAAGGGCCCACATGCAGAAGGGCATAAATCAATAATTGGACGAGAAGCTTCAGGGAGCGAACCGGGGCCGAATTGGGCCTAGGTCGGTTGGCCCAGGCCGGCCAGCCCAACCCCTTTTCATGCCAGTTTGGCCTCCCCTTTGGATGAGGGTTTCCTCAGTCTATTTATAGCTCCTATCCCGAAAGGCTGCCGCATCCATTCATCAGAGAGCCACCAAATCGAAGGAGACACGCCGAAGGGAGCTGACGGCCGCCGCAAGCCCTCGAGTTGCCTAGGAGATGGCCTAGGCCATGCCCTAGCCACCATGGTTGGCGTTGTGTGGTGAAGCCATGGTGGAGTTCTGGAGCCATGCCTTGAATTCATCAAGGCAATTGTACATTCAACATTCGATGGTGATCTAAATCATATGTTTTCCTTACTTTGATCTACTTCGATGCATGCTTATTCATATGTTTTAGCTAGCATATGTCCTTAGTAGGAATAGACGTAATCATGGTGGTTAATCTATATCTTGCGGAAACATCGTAGTGGTGCACGGACGTATAGTCGTTCGGTGGTGTATACCTTCGCGTAGTGAAAGTACGAGGGAAGGGAAAGTGCTGAGCAAATGTGTAAGGGTTTACTCCTTATCTTACCATGAGATTAGATTGGTTTCTCATCTTGGCTAGAGCTGCAACTAGAAGACGGTAGGCTAGGGTTACCGTGGGTCATGCATCTTTATGGCTAGTGAATGTGATCCATACACCCTTTCATGCTTGTATGTTAAATCTTTATGCAATCAACGCTTCATGTAGGTTAGTTCAATAGATTAGATGGTAAACCTTAGGTAGTTGTGAGACATGGGTACCCCTGGGTCCCTACCGACCAGGCTCACGGCCGTCCCTAACAAGTAGGTCCGGCCTACCAGAAGACCCGCCGACCTGTTAGTGGGCCCAACCGACCTAGTTGGCAGCCCACACGACCTCCTGAAGACCTTCCAGAAGATTCCCAAGACGACCTTATTCAGAATGACCACAAGACTTGACATGCAAGATAAGGAAGTCCAGACGGATTAAGGCAGCTCGAATAAGCCTTCCATGTTGTAACTGAGTAGAGATAGGTTCCCCTGTTGTAACCGACCAGGACTCCGGTCCACCGACCTTGTCCGTCGCCCAATATAAGGCGGGCAAGGGCGTCCCTAGGGACAGGTACCGCACAGACCACCTGAGATCGAAGCAATACAAACCGAAGAACTGGACGTAGGGTTTTACTCTCCGGAGGCCCGAACCAGTATAAAATCGCCTTGTCCTCGTGTCTCGTCGTAATTTCCGTGTGCTACACTAGCATAACCATCGCGTTCTTAGCTCCCGATCTCCCCACCGAACAACTGAACCACAGGGATTAACACCCCCGTGGGCTGTCCAGATCTCACCATCTGACAGTAGTTTGCTTCCGATCCATGGTTCGATATCTTGGGTCATCCCCGACTGAAAAAGCCAACACGTGATCCGTACGCTTGCGGATCGAAACACGACACATGTTTCGACCGTCAACAAGCCCTTTTTCTGGCGCTGTTGCCGGGGATTGGAACTCAAACCCTAGGGCGATCTATCTATCTATTTGACTAACCCTAATTTCATTATCACATATATCTTGTGTTTCTTGTTTGTGTCCTTGAATGCAGGTAAAACCCTAGACACAAAGCGATTGAGAAGTTTTCAACATTCGGACTTCGACAAGTCCAACCTTGCTCAACCAATTTAATGACTTCGCAAAGATTTGCTCTTTACTGATAGGTGCTAACTTTTGTTGGTGGCCCAACATCCGCTATCGAGCCCCGCACCCAAAACAAATGTAGACGAACAAGGTATGCCCATGTGTCAATTAAGTTTTTAAGACTAATGTCTTTTGGAGTTTTGTGTGCTCGAGCTATAGGTTTCTGAAATGACCATGTCAAGCACGATAGAGAAGGATCCCATTGCCATCATGCTTACACAGCAATGGTGGTTACTTTTGAAGCCAAGGGATGCGCGACATGGTGACCTAAAATACTACAAGATAAATATCACTCGAAGATCTCTAGATCGATGGACAAGAAGACGATGTTGTCATCAAGTTTTGCAAGAACCTCAGCAGAAAACATTAGATATATTTAGATTTTCAGAAGCTCCTTCAAGTCTACGTTCCAACGAATCAAGCAGCAAGGCAATCAGAGGATCCTACAAGCGGATATAGCCGAATCATCGAAGGTTGCACGTTCTGGAATTTTCTGGACAGCATGCAAGAGCGGAAATAAACGGCCATAGCTCCCTCATTTGGACTCCAATTAAGATGAATGAGTACCCATTAGAAAGGTGATTTCATGAATTTTTCAATAGAACTATATTTTGGTATATATTCTGTTATGTACACAGGGGAAAATCCACGAAGAAGAGGCAGCACTAAGGCGATGACAACAAGATAGAGGAGATGGACATGATGACAATAAATAGAAGATAGGGCAACGGTTCCACAATGCATACATGATCAAATTCAGGAGCTAAGGACAGAAACAAAATCCTCCAGAGCATGGATAAATAAAGACACAAGGGGCACCACTCAACAAATGATGATGTTGGAAGCGAACCACAATGGATTTCCAAAGGGCAACATCAAGCTACATGGATACTTTGGATTCTTGCACAAAGAACCATGGCTTCACAACAATAAAAAGGTACGTGAGAAAGTCGAGCTCTATGACTTTAAATGAAGTGCTTTGAGGGAGGCAACCCGATCTTTATTATATATATTAAGATGACGGTCTATATTGTGCTCTTTATTTGAAAATTTCAAGTAACATTGTGCCATTTCTCTAATAAATGTCACAACCACATGTTGTATGCTTTAATAGATATTGAGGGAGCACTTTGCTACTTGATTTTGGAAAACCTATAGACCCTTTTTTGTGCCTATTAGTGTTTAAGGGTCTTTTTCTTTCTGTCTTTTTAGAGAGAAATATGAAGGACGACACAACCCCTTTGATTTTAAACTTGTGACTCTTTCATTTCGGTTTCGATCACCACCATATCATGTCATGTCATTTTGTTCATTCATCTCATTTTGCACTTCATTCCACCTTGTTCTCCACCCTTGCATTGTGTTGCATGTTGCATCTCATTTTTATAACCCTTTAGTGAAAAAAAAACAACTTTGCCTAAACCTTCCTATCAAACCACACCTAGCACCCAAGCCAACAAAGGAAGGATCGACTTGTGTCAATTCGTCCAAGTCTATCTCTATCCCTTTCCAAATAAAAATTTTGACTAGCCTCATCCTAAACCCTTAGGGAAAACCCCTCATACCTTTAGTAATTCTAAAACCATAGGTTTGTTTTTTCGTCTGAAAATCTAACCCTTGTTTTCTTTTCTTTTTTTTTGAAATCACCTTAGATAGAATATCTTCACCCGACCTGTCTTTTCAAAATTCTTGTCTTAAGCCAAAAATATAGGATACCCATAAACCTTACTTTAAAACCTTGTTAGCATGTTTGATTAGGTCTTTTGATAAAAGATTTTGTTGACAAGACTCTGTCTCTCATAAAGTGACTTGCTTGTCTTTATTAAGGAACGACATCGAAAGCCTTTTCAAACATTGCTGACCCTTTTTACTAACCCCTTTGCATTTTCATCAACCCCTTTGTTCTATCATGCATAGGTTAGATTGGCTTCTCCGTGAAACTTTTTGATGAATGCTTTATTTCCATGATAGTGCTTCGCGAGGCATTTTCTTTTGTAATCTTATGTAAACGTGGTGTTTGGACTTGATTGCGGACTATCAACATTTGAGTTTTATAAGCCTTGTTGATTTGTATTGCATTAGGTTGGTTTATAAACTTTTCAATGCTCTTTAATTTTCTTGCGGCATGAAGAATTATTAACCTTGAAATGAACATGGTGTTTTGACCTTGGTTAAATCTTTATGGTGATGTAGAAATAAAGCAATCTAGTTGTAAACATGATGTTTAGAACTTGGTGCAAACATTGTCACTGTTTATATCCCTTCCTTTCATTTGCATTTTTCACCTACACACACATACACACATTAGGCTCTTTTTTTCTTTTTACTAAGTAAGATATGCCACAAGTTAAGATCTTAGGGATGCTATTGGTTTGTTGGCAATATTAATTGTTTCTACTCCCGACCATCACCCCGGGGGTAGAATGTGCATTTGAATTGTTTTGCAGGCATGACGAAGTGTTCCCATGAGTCCTAGACCAATTGCAATCAAGATCGTTAGTCATCTACAAGGCTTGAGACGGAAGTCGCTGTTTCCATAAAGGTTTGAGCATGTGTTCAGAGATGTACAATGGAAGAAAAATTAATATTCAGAAGCTCCTTCAAACCCTCTTTCCAGCGCATCAAGGATCCTCAATTTTGAAGACCCGTACAAGAAGATATAACATAAACATTAGGTGCTGCACATTCTGAAAATTGTGGACAGGTTGCATCATCGGAGTAAAAAGGGCACAACTCTCTTGTTCGGAACCCGTTTCATGCGAATGATGGCTCCTTGGAAAGATAATTTCATGAGCTTCAATTTGGAGTAGTGGTTCAGTACATTTTCTGTTTGGAAATAGAAGAAAATCTGTGGAGGATGAAGCAGCGACAAGAACGACAAGGAAGTAGGTTATGATGGTATGATGAAGGATTGGATCCATGGCTTGATGATAATAAGAAGTTGAAGGACAACTGAGCAACAAAGGAAAAGAAGTGTGAAGATGATTTTCAAACACATGGCAATAGTACTTCAAGAATTAGGAGCGATTCAAGTTCTTCCACACTTAGCAACATGCTAAGCATGGGGGAGGATTTGAGGGACAAAAAGGGAAAGGCCACATAGAGTACAAGGATCACCTTCACCACAAGATGCTCATCATTCTTTTTCCATGCTAAGCACAATGCTTAAGCATGGGGGAGGCCACGCTGCATCTTTGTTCATCTCCTTCTAAATGCTTGCACATATCTGCTTTCAATCATAAACAACCTTTGTATTTATCTCTCGATCAATAACATGGCTACTAGGAGGACAACTTAGGTTTGTTAGTTTTATTTTTCAATAAATCATGATCACCGTTAATCTGAGCTCCCCATGATGATATCTTTTATGGTTTTGCTTATGGAAAAGTGATGGAAGTTGCCGCTTTGTTTTACCTACACAATATTTTATATGACGTGAATATTTGCTCTTTCCCAAAGGAACTTAATTTTATTAAATACTAGCTCTTTCATTTGTGGATGTTAAATGACTAATTTTTAGACCCACAGACTCTATCTTGCTCTTTGATTTAAGTTTACCAATGACCTATGCCTTGCACTTGTTTTATTTAAAATTCTTGTCCTATCTACATATGTGAACCTCTTTCAAAGTTCTTTTTACCAAAGCCTACAAGTACTTTCATGATGTAACCTTTAGTTTGCAAACTTATATCTTGATGAGTTGGGTTAGGATTGATTTTTGTGGTACGAGACTAAGAAGCTGGTCATTCCTTTGTGTATCTTTTTCATGCTAGCCATTCTTGTCCATGCATTGTGAGTTTCTACACTGGAAATTTCACAAACCTCGCTGGGCATCCACCCTAAACCCAAAACATCTTTTTGTGATTACCTCCTTGACCACGACCCAATTTGAGTATGTATGATCTTTCGATGAATTTTCTGAAGATTTTCTAGCAAGATTTCAAGATATATAACATATGGAGGGACTCATCAATGCACCCAAGATCATGCAGAGTTTTCAACATGGAGGATGCCCATGAAGATTTCAATAGATTTATAAAGGAACACAAGGATTTTGTACTTCTCTAGCAGCCATAGGTCCCCTCACTTCTATGCCTGAGGACGAGCAATCATTTAAGCATGGAGGAGGACTGCTATAGCAAGTACTATGTTGCTTAAAAGTTCAGAGGAGCATAAAAATGATGAATAAAAATAGAGAAAGAGAAAAAAGAATGAAAACAATGTAAAAAAGGGAAAAGAAAAAATATAGAAAGAAAAAATAAATAGGAAAAGTAAGAAAAAAGAAGAGAAGAATAAAAATGCTCCTCAGTTCTTTTAGCTTTCATTAAATCTTAGAGAGCTTTGAAGACTAGTCAATACTCAATCTTTTCCAACCATGTGCAATCCGATAACGAGAACTTCATTCGTGTCTCGGGATCACCAATTTGGCACTTGCACATGTCCAGCTATCTAAATGCGTGTGTTCCATCTTTCTCCCTTTCCAACATTTATTTTCCATGACCTTTTTGACTAGTCTCGGTAATTCCAATAGATCTCTCTCCTAGTTCGACAATATTTCAGGTATAATGTTTTGCTAGGATTATTTTTACCTACCAAGCTCCACATAAGCTTTCCACTTTCATATATGACTAGAATAGGTTGAGAATAATTTTGTATAGGTTTGAGTGACTTGATGAGATGAGTGTTTCCATGAGCTTTTGCAAGAGGATCTCGCTATGTTGCTATGCATCTTTTTGAAAACTCTTCACGATGCAACAAGGTAAAGGTTTGAAGTTTGCTTAAGTTTGAGAGCACTATTTTTGTTTTATTGTGGCATGTTCTTTAATGCTAGTCTATCTTCCATGATGAAGTGGCCGATCAAAACATGAGCCTTAATTCTAATTCCTTGAGAGAGCAATATGTCTTGTTGTGTATAACTAAGTGCAGGGAAGACACTGAAGGGCAACACTGATTTCCCAGTTAAGCAAAGATCTCGAGCTTGCTCGAGGATGAGCAAGGTTTAAGCATGGGGGTATGTTGACGGTCAAATTTGGTACAGCTAACTATGAGTTTATCGTCAACATTGGCATTGATTTGATATCCTAACTAATGGTACTAACCCCCTTGATATAACAAGTTCGCACTCGCATGTGGTTTTTGGAGTATGTTGTTTACGCAGGATTTAAGCGCTTAAAGGAGCACTTTCGGGTAAAGTTCATCGAGCACTTTGTGAGAAGATCATGAAACCCAACACAACTCAAGACACGAAGTGAACACGACTCCAAATGACCCAAAGACCAAAGCATGAAGCCATAAAACTCCAGGGACTTGAATAGAAGGATGTTGGAACCGCGGAGATGATGACGTCAACGGCCCACATGTAGAAGGGTGTAAATCAACAATTGGATCAGAAGCTTCGGGCAGCGAAACAGGGCTGAACCGGGCCGAATTGGGCCTAGCCCGGTCGGGCCAGGCCGGTCGGCCCAACCCCTTTTCGTGCCAGTTCAGCCTCCCTTTTGGATGAGGGTTTCCTCGGTCTATTTATAGCTCCTATCCCGAAGGGCCGCTGCATCCATTCATCAGAGAGCCGCCAAATCGAAGGAGACACGCCGAAGGGACCCGACAGCCGTCGCAAGTCCTCGAGTTGCCTAAGAGAGGGCCAAGGCCTTGCCCTAGCCGCCATAGTTCGCCCTGTGTGGTGAAGCCATGGTGGAGTTCTGGAGCCATGCCTTGAATTCATCAAGGCAATTGTACATTCAACATTCGATGGTGATATAAATCATATGTTTTCCTTACTTTGATCTACTTCGATGCAAGCTTATTCATATGTTTTAGCTAGCATATGCCCTTAGTAGGAATAGACATAATCATGGTGGTTAATCTATATCTTGCAGATACATCTTAGTGGTGCACAGATGTATAGTCATTCGGTGGTGTATACCTTCGCGTAGTGACAGTACAAGGGAAGGGAAAGTGCCGAGCAAACATGTAAGTGTTTACTCCTTATCTTAGCATGAGATTAGAATGGTTTCTCATCTTGGCTGGAGCTGCAACTAGAAGACGGTAGGCTGTTGGCGTTTCTTAACCTTAACGCTAGGCGCCACAATAGCGTGAGCGTGTAAGAGACTCTCGGGTACACTGACGAGTGAGAACGAATCCGCAAGCGCACGGATACACCGTTGCAGTACTTCCCCCTTGGAGAATGAGTATTCCCATCGGGTTTCGTTCCTAGGACGGGAGAGTAACCAGAGAGGGTCTATCCAAGGACACCAGCTACTGCTGAGATTGGTAGGGATATGAGAAGAACTTTCTTACGGAACTTAACTCTCAAGATGGATTTGTCCGATATTAGTCCTCCCCGTGGGGCACCAGGCCATCCTAACATTCTAGGGAGAGGCCAATGTACTGGCAACGGGGCCCAACATGGTACGCAGGCGCGGAGGGTTCCAAAGGGTCCAACAGGCTGTCACCACTGCAAACTACCTCTATCATTAGGCGAACGCACGTGGTCTTCGTAGGATAACCAAAGCCCAGACACCACGTCTTCACTCCCGATAACTACTATAGGGCGGTTACGTCTGTCGACCTGCTAACAACACTATAGCAACCTGTATAAATACGGGACCACGAACTAGGGAGAGAATGGATCAAATCATACTAGTCATCAAGTTACGGAGCAGCAAGAAAGGTTTGGATGCAAACAAACGAGATACAACAAACTTACTCAGCCAAACAGGATCAGAGCATGCAAACAGATATTGGAACTAAGGAAGTAGCTCTAAAGGATCAAAACCTTGTGTCACGAAGAATACAAGCCTCTAACTTATGAACGAGCTAAGAACACAAGAACAAATCATTCATGCATGATGTCCACCATAGTCTAAATAAGAAATGCTGAAATACTCACTTGGTCTAAATGAAGAACAAGCATCCACGAGGACATCAACTCACTCCTCACTCCTACTCTATCACTCAACTAATCCTAGTCTAGATCTCTTCTCAACCCCATTCTACCACATAGAGGTGAGAATCACCTCACATGGGCAGAATTAGAGATAGGGAGAGAGCTACACAAGAGAGAAGCGGAACTTGAGAGCTTGGAGGTGTGTGTGACATGAGGCCCCTCCCCCTCTATTTATAGGCAAGGGAGTGGCTTGCTCTGAGGCTCCAAATGCTCCAAAACACCCCGGGATGCAGCCAGGAGCCAATGGGCGAACAACACATGGAAGGAGGGGATCAACCGACCCTAGGTCAGTTCGGCCGACCCTAGGGTCCGCCGAAACCCTCGGCCGGCCTTTTGGCCCGTGCTTCCTCTGGCTCGCTTCCATGTGGGCCCTAATGCTCCTCCTCCGTGCATGGCACGTTTCCTGGTGGTTTGGTTAGCAAAGTGGGCCCATGGATCCATGTGATGCTGATGTGGCAGCGTATGATTCGTCGAGAGTTCTTCAGATGGATTGGTGACATGATGGATCCAGGAGAATCCATGTGGCAGCCCCTCATTGGCCAGCACTTGAGTGCCTTGGATTGGAGTGGAGTGAATGTGCATGGTTTCTTCTCATTTCCTATGCTAAATACCTGCATTCAAATAGACATCGACACTGGTGGAAAGTATTAATTTAAGCTCCTATTCTAGTGTGGATGTGCAATTCATGCTTCATTTTGCAGGAGTTGACCGCCTTGAAAATGGTACTTAATAGCCTTCAACAACACCCCCACACTTGACCTTTGCTCGTCCCAAGTGAAGGGGAACCAAAGCCAAGTGGGTCATGAATACCAAAGAGTAAGACAAACATAAGAGATATTCCAAGTCATACCTTGCTCCTGTGAACCTCTGTGGAGTGGCTATCATGTGTCCTTGGGTGATTGAAAAGTAGAATAGTTGTGAATCAAGTCACCTATGCATCTGATGATAAACACCTTGGGGTTTTGCAAGTTTTTCAAAACAAAACTCTTGGTGGCTTCCTCATTTAATTCTCTCAGATCGCTCAATGTGTATATGTCCTCACCAAGGCATTACTGCCTTTCTTCATCCTACTTCTAATGATGGCTATATGTGGAGCTCAGTGTAGGATAAAAGATAAAACATACTTGCATCACATATATTGCAAAGTCAAAAACTAGATCCACCGAGAAAATCAAATCATACCATCAGATCAAGATGTGCACCGCTATGGCTATGGCGAGTATGGTAAGGTGGATACTAGGCCCAGAATGGGTGGTAGATATTACCATACATATATGATGAGAACTATGGGTTGATGGTAAGGTGGACACTAGCCCCGGAATGGACACTAGTTATTACCACCAAGATTATGGAACTCCTTTTTGCATGACCATCTCTCTCTTTTTCCTCGTTTATTTTGGACATGGGCTATCCTTTCTCTCTCTTTCTTTTTTTTCATCATCATGCTTTGAGCATGTGTCTTCATCATTTTTTTCATAGCCCATGTCTCTTTTAAAAGGATACTTTTAGAGAGAGAGGTCACACCACATATGGAGATTTATTTTTATGAAAGGGATGAATGATACAATGCTAACTTCCAGTGTATAAGCATAGCAAGGTGGAAAATAGGTGGGGTGCACATGAATCTTGATCATGAAAGTAATGAAAAGAATTCTCACATGGGTCACAGAATTTGACAAAGCTCAATGCAATAACAAGCAGCATATGAGTAGAAGGTTTTCAACTATGATCATCATATGGCTCAGGTAGGACGGTGGCATATCAAAGAGGAGCCTTTCCAAGAAGTTTTGAGTTTTTCAAACATAAATAACCCAAGAGAGTTAGTCATCAGAGCAACAAATCATATCATCTAGCCATATCGAACTTGTCAATCACTTAGGTGAGCATGCTTGTCCTTAAGACGGTTATGGTTCACAAGCATCAGGTAGAATCAAGGAATAAAACATATGTGAGTCTACTTAGGCATCAAGCAAGCTGGGCGATCTTTAGCATCAACATTTGAGTTTTAATTTATAGAGATAGATAGATATAGCTTATAAAACTCAGGAATGAAAGAGTGGGTTGTTGAGATGCAAACCGGCGCTATGCATGGGAGTTAAATCATGAGAGGCTCTCCACAGGAGCGAGCTCATGCGGGTCCCATTCAGGTTCTCTGTAGATGGTCGATCGGCTAGCGCGGAGTGCTCACAGTGGGTACGTGCGAAAACATCGTGCCTGCATTAGGAGAGTCGTGGTTCTCCCCCACACTATCTCGAAACTAGATGTCCTCTAAATCAAATGACCAAAGTAATGACACAAGGGTGGCTAGACCGGGTTACATGACCGACAAGCCACTTTATTCAAACTTCAAATGTTCTAGAAATAAAATGATTACGCGCTTACACACATGAAAGGAAATAAATGAAATGAAGGGAATAGACCTAGACTAGCACCTAATGAACTAAGGATGGGGCTAATCCCCACTACTCGGAAAGGATCTGCTCCTTCCCCTCAGCAACTGCCAGCCTCTGCAGCTTCTGGGTCACGTCCTCCTCCAACTGGAGATACTCAAACTTGAGCTCGCGGTACTCATCCCTCTGCTTGGCCAGCCCTTCAACTAGCTTTTCATGCTCTACGAACATATCAGCTAGTTTATGCGCCAGCTTTGCTAAAGCAGGGGTCTTCTTGGTGCCATTCCTCTGGATGTCAGCGAGGATCCTGATGATGTCTCGCTCCCACTGAGGTGGCTTATGGTAGGGCGTACCATAGCCTCCAGTGGTGGTCTTCACTCCAAAGATCTTGCACCTGGTCTGTGGGAGTGGAAACTCATCCCACACGTCCTGCTCATACGTGTGGCAGAAGGCCTCTCCGTAACTGTTGAAGTCGGAGCCAACGTAGTGCTCTCCCAGCTTCAATGGTGGCCCAGGAGGATCATCAAACTAGACACGCTAGCACGCAGCGGTCTTGTTTCCCATGGTGACCAGCCTGACCAGGAAGGAAGGTGGTGAGGAAGAGCCTCGACGGGACGACTGCACCGAGGAGTCGGTGCGTACCCTTCGAGTGCTCTCTACACTCCTTCCCCTCTCGGGAGTCTTGGCCTCCGGCGATCCCATCATCTCGTCTAGGTCATCGAGGTTGATGGGACGAGAGGAGCTCTCTACTCCTGAGGCAAAGGGCGAGGCCATCTTCTAGAGGCAAGTGAAACCGTAGCCGGCCATAGATGCACTAGGTTGAGGAAGGTGAGGTGGAGGAGATGGAGTCTGTGCAATGCGAAACTTGTCGTGCGGTAGGGAGAAGGTTTCTGGAGGAGAAAGAGACGCACACGCGAAAGAAGAAGGGAGGTGGCAGCACCAGGGTTTCGGCCGAACCAGGGTTCGACCGACCCTAGGTGGGCCCCTCTGGCCTTCCCCCTTCTCGTGTGGGCTCAAGCCGGCCTCAGGACCAAAGGCCCGGGTGGATTCCTCGAGATTGAAAGGTTGGCTTAGGCTGAAGCTAGGATAAGGTTGGGGTTGAATAATCAACCTCTACTATATAATAACTTTGGCCAAGCCATTAGTATAACCATAGATAATCTGGGGGAACTCACCTTGACAACATACGTGGTCCATCAAAAGTGTAGAAACCTCTGATGGGCAACATGAAGCGTTCACCGTGTCGTCATGATGGTGTTGCCTTCCTGTGGTCCTTTTGCTTACTCCTTTTTATCTTGAAAATTTCTTTCTCCTGCATAGTTAGTGTTCACAAGAACCCGAAGGATAATTCTTCTTAGGAAAACAAAATGAGTCCCAAGAATACTCAGAGTGTGGATGTGAGAGACATGGGTACCCATGGGTCCCCACCGGCCAGGGTCCCAGGGGCCCCTGACAAGTGGACCCGACCTGCCAGAAGACCCGCCGACCTTACAAGTGGGCCCAGCGACCTGATCAGGATCCCGGAAGACCCGCGAAGCCTTGGCGTGCAAGTCAAGACACGATGACCTGGCGTGCCGCCGCCTGTAGACTCCGCGTATCTCGGGATACTCCTTGTAATCCGGGAGATAAGCCTCCCACAATTGTAACCGACCCCGACACGGGTCAACTAACCTGTGCACGCAAACCCTAGCCCGTCCTCGCCATATAAGGTGGCCTAGGGCTCCATGCATAGGGACAACTCATCCTCGCATAATCCACCATCATGCTGGACGTAGGGTTTTACTCTCCGGAGGCCTGAACCAGTCTAAAACCCCTTGTCTCCTTGTTCTTCGCCGCCATACTCGCCTAGTTCCATGCGCATCCCGTGCATAACCACTTACGCTCTTAGGTCCCGATCCTCCATTAGCCTGCAAACCTCTAGGGTAACCCCCTAGCGGATCTGTCCAGGTCTCACCCCCTGACAGTTGGCGCACCAGGTAGGGGTGATCGGGAACTCGCTGTGGAGCATGGTGGCCCAATCTGGCGTTGTCTTCCCTGCGAGCATGGTAGCCTTCCTCGCCGACCCCGTGGAGATCTGCTTCGGATCCTTCACGTCGACCTCTCCTGCTGCGGCAGCCTCCACGCCTCTGGCGACCTCCGAGCAGGTCGTCACTGCGTCCACCAACGTCTCCGTTCCCGATATGGCATCGGAGACCCACCCACCCAGACCCTGTGACCTTGTCCAGGGGATGGAAAACGTCATCGGCTCGATGAGGGACACCCTGGAGATTTGCGAGCGAGCTCAATACTCAGTGCAGACCGCGCTGCACCACGACACGTTCCCCTTCGGCCTGCAGTCAGCACCTGGCCTTCACCTCAGCCAGCTACTCAAGCCTGTCCAGATTCAATCTGGGCGGCGACCTTCTCGCGACTCAAGACTGGCACCCCGCGCGAGGCGCGATCCCCTCGACGTGCCCTGCACCTATCATAAGGGTGCAAAGCATACCCTCCGCGGGTGCCGCCTACGAAAGAAGATCGACAACGAGCTTCCTCGCTGAGCTAGGCGACCTACCCAGTCTCTGGACTGCGGAGAGTTTCAGAAGGTCTGGGTCCGTATCTCCCCCAACGATTCGGAGATCGTCTTCCGTTAGGTAATGGTGGTTTCGGAAAACGAACCACCCCGCCTGGGTGCGACCGACTCCCATGAGGCGGCCCGAATTCAAGCCAATGCTTGTCGTGCTGAGCAACGTGCGGAGGAGCACCGGCGCATCTTGCCTTGCGCTCGAGACCTGCGTCTGGAGTTCGAGGAAGCGGGGATCCCGACCTTTAACAGCCCCCAGGCCAACCTGGGCGTAGACATTACTCGACTCCAGCAAGTTCGGATGCCTGAAGCTGAGCAAGCCCTCGCGTACCTTCGGGTCGCCAACGCCCTGGTGGAAGAGAAGAGCGCGGCCTCCAAGTCCGCTGCGTCTTTGTTGACGGCTATTAAGTGCTACTTTTACACCGTCAATACCTGCATAATATAATGGAAAAAGGATCATCAACACTAGAACAGGTCTTGATACTAACGATTTCCACAAGTGTTGGTGTTTCTAGCTTTTGTTGCAGGATGCACTAGAATACATGCCAAATGGTACAATTAAGAGCAAGTGATCCAATGGCTATTAAAGGACGTCATCATAAACATCCTCAAATGCCAATTTGTACTGCACCATTGCGACGGGCTCGTCGAGACGATTGAAATGGATATATCATTTGTCTACTTCTGAGTCCGGATGAAAGAGATATGCACAAGACAAGATCATACTCCCGATATCTTGTGAGCTTGGTGGGACCCACACCAGGCCACGTGGCGACGTGTGCCACATTGGATGCCATGTGTCCATGACACCTCATCAATCCATGTGAAGCAACTCCTGGCGAATCAGACACCACCACGTGTGCAGCACAAGGATCCTGGGGCCCACCTGAGACCCAAACCACCTCAAAACTCGGCATGCACCTGGAACCGTCATGAGCGGCCACATATCAGTCACCCAGAGAAAGCACAGGCCAAAAGGAGGTGGGCCAAGGTCGGCCGAACCTAGGTTCGGCCGAACCCTTTTGGTCTCCGTTCGCCATCTGCTTCCACGTGGTGCCTCCTGGTTGATCCCTTGCAACATTCCGGGGTGGATTAGTGACATGGCTCCCGTTGATTGGCCGGTACAAGGTTGGTTTGGTTCCTTCCCCTGGAAGCTGGAGAAGAGTGCATTGCAAGATACCTCGCCACGTGTCGCTCTCCTATTGGTGGTGCCCAAGGATGGCTGCACATCTTGGAGAACATTTGACCTCTTGGCAAGCCACCCCCTCCTCTATAAATAGGAGGGGAGGGGATCCCATTTGAGACACACCATCTCACCCAAGGATGAGAGCTTCCCTTCAAAGGAGAGGCCTCTCCTTGGTAGATTAGAGGATAGGAGAGTGAGAGAGAGATTTGCATTTCTACGGATGCTTCGTTCTTCAATTAGAGTAAAGTGAGTATTCCTGCATTTTCTATTTAGACTAAAGTGTTATTCATACTTGAGTGACATGTTCTTGTGTTCTTCACCTGTTCATCATTTAGAGGCGCGTGTTCTTTACGAACACGCCCCCTAGATCTAGTTGATTAGGTGCACAAGTTTGTATCTCGTTTGTATGACTTGTCGATTAGAATAAAGTGGAAATGCTTGCATGCTCTGATTAGACTAAAGTGTGTTCGTGATTCCTTTCTAATAGTTTATGCTAGGTTGCATGAGTAGACTTTTTCCTCTGCTAGTGCGTAGATCCTGGGTTTATGCGTTCGTCTGCTGCAAGTCATTCGTCTACGTTGGAAGCATAGTACGGGGTCAAGTGTTCTCTCGTATGCCTTTAGTATAAGCTAGTAGTACCTATAGTGAGTGAGATCAGTTCTCTTCCGTGGTCGTAGTTCTACAAGTACAGAGTGCTGTAGTTCGTTGGCTACAGCAGTAACCACAGCGTAGACGTTGTGTCACGCTACCGGTTATCATTTGTTCGGCTTATCCCAAGGTTAGGTAGAGGCAGTCTAGGTGGTGGTGACAGCCCGTCTGGCCCTCGTTAATCCTCTGCAGCTGGATATAGTCAGAGCTCCGTTCCACATAGATCCGCGTACCGGAGTCGCCTGTTAAGTCAGGGCTATCGGTACCCTAAGCCAAGTTCTATCTAGAGATCGACCTTTAATCTCATCTATAGAGCTATATTTAGGAATCCTCTCTATCCTTGCCTTTTATCTGGGTGTGTCCTTGGACAGACTAGTACGAAGTTAGTCCACACTGTTCCCTTGGATTCGATACCCTTGGAATACTCTGAGGTGAAAGCTACAACGATATCCGTGCGCTTACGGATTTATTTCGTGTGGTGCTAAAATACCCAACAGTCTTCGTCGACACGCCACTCGCGCAGTCGATCTCATCGACCTGCACACAGCCATCTCTCCCCCGTCCAGGAGGAGGTCGCTCAGCACAACCCTGAGCAGCCCGCCCAGCAGCCCGCTGCTGCCCGGGACCTGCGCGTCAACCTCGACGCCAATAGGCGCGCTCGCGACGCTCGCGACTACGTCGACCAGCTTCACCGAGAACGCGAGGAGCGCGAGCTCTGCCGCCGCCTGGACTACGACCGCTAGTACGGCGCCCCCGAAGGCGTTCACCGCATCATGGAGCGCGAGCTCCGTGATCAGCATGAGATCGAGAACCAGCGACGTGCCAAGTACGACGCTAACCACGACGACCCCACCATCGTCCAGATCAACCGCGATCGGCAACCACGATCCCAGCCTTTCATCCCGGAATGCAGCGTCCACTCTGCACCAAGAGAAGCCACCCCGGCCAGAGGCTCGAGCGACGATCTGGCTCTCAACGCCTTCCCGGCGTTGGATGCTCGCTTCAAGAGGGTGGAGTACCCCGACAACTTCAAGCCCAACATCAAGCCGTATGATGGGCGCTCCGACCCAAACATCTGGCTGTCGACCTACTACGTCCCTATGAAGGCGGCTGGTGGTAGCTTCGACCACATGACGGCCTACTTCCCACTGGTGATGGGTAAGGCCCCTTCGCTGTGGCTCAACAACCTTGAGCCTAGCAGCATCAAGACCTGGGCCGATCTGTCCCAGGCCACCACATCGAACTTCCAGGCGACATACGATCGCCCTGGAAACACCTTTAGCCTGGGGCGGGTCGTGCAAAAGCCTAAAGAGCGGCTCCGCGACTACAACACCCGGTTCTTCGAGAACGAAAATGAGTGCGTCGGTGTCAGGGACGACCAGATCGTCGACAGCTACAAGAAGGGCATCAAAGATCGCAAGACCTTTGAGAAGATCCATGAGGCGGGCCCGACCAACGTCAAGGACCTCATGGTCATCGTCAACAAGCGGATGGACACGGAGGATGCACTCCAGAATCAGTTCGACGCTGATAACGCTGGTACATCTGGTACTGCAGCAGACAAGCTCCGCAAGCGACCTTCCGAGGTCCTAGCGGCCGACGGGCGCTGAGGTTCGACCTTCAACCAGGAGGAGTTCGACCTAGTGCTCGACAGCATCTGCGGGTTCCATGAGGGAGCCACCCACACTCTCCGCGTGTGCTCCCAGTTCAAGAGAGCCTTCCGCGCCCTCGCGGACCCCAAGCAACCCCGCAACGATAGCGGGCGCCGCGACAACCGCCCCTACAACAACAGTTACTACCGCGACAATCAGCGGGATCGGCGTGACGACCGCCGCGAGGAGAGATACGACAATTGCCGCGAGCCACCTCGCAGCGACCCACCTCACAGCGACCCTCCTCCAGCGGCTCCCCGCGACGAGACAAACCTCCCCCCTCCTCCGGCGTCAGGCAACCCCAATGGGCCTTTCCAGGCTGCAACCCGCACGATCAATATGATCGTTGGTGGCATCAAGTCCAGTGCCAGCAGGAGGCGCTACAGGAAGGACAAGCGCGACGTCCACCTCATCCACACTCAGCCAATCGTGCCCCTGCGTTGGTCTGAGCAGGCGATTACATTCTCCAGGGACGACCACTGGGTCCATATCCCTGATCCCGGGTCCTATCCGCTCGTTGTGGAGCCCACGGTGGACGGAGCCCTGCTCTCCCAGACCCTGATCGATGTAGGCAGCGGCCTCAACATCATCTTTGTTGAGACCCTCAAGAAGATGGGTTTCGACTTCGACAAGATGATGGAGTGCGACGAGCCCTTCTACGGCATCGTCCCTGGGAAGGCGGCCTACCCCCTGGGTCGAGTCTCCCTCCCTGTTACTTTTGGCACGGAGGCGAACTTCCGCACGGAGTACCTCAACTTCGAGGTCGCCAATTTCAAGTCCTCCTACCATGCGATCCTAGGTCGCCTGATGCTGGCCAGGTTCATGGCCGTCCCGCACTACACCTATCTGGTGTTGAAGATGCCGGCCCCACGAGGGGTCCTCTCTGTTAAGGGGGACCTCATTGTTTCCTTCAGGTGCAACACGGAGGCCCTCGACCTTGCCGCGACCTCCGCTGCCGCCGACGCCTCCGCAGTCTTGGTCGCGAAGGCGGAGAAAATCGACCCTGTCGACCAATCTGTCCCAGAACAGAAGCGCACCGACACCACCCTCGACGCAGCTCCTTCGACGAAGAAGGTCTGGCTCGGCCTTGCCGACCCAGAGAAGACGGTGGTAATCGGTGACGGGCTCGACCCCAAATAGGAACTCGCGCTCACCAGCTTCCTCCGGGATAACGCTGACATATTCGCTTGGAGTCCATCGGATATGCCGGGTGTCCCCAAGGAGCTGGCTGAGCACGCCTTGGATGTAAGCAAGACGGCCAAGCCTTTCAAGCAGAAGCTTCGCCGCTTTGAGAAAGATCGCAAGGACGTCATTAGGGTAGAGCTAATAAAGCTCCTAGCTGCCGGATTTATCCGAGAGTGTAAAAACCCGGTTTGGCTCGCCAACCCGGTTCTTGTACCAAAGAAAACTGGTCAATGGAGAATGTGTATCAATTACACCGATCTCAACAGGCACTGCCCTAAAGATCCCTTCCCTCTTCCGCGCATCGACCAGGTCGTGGACTCCACGGCTGGGAGCGTCCTCCTCTGCTTCCTCGACTGCTACTCAGGGTATCACCAGATAGCCCTGAAGGTCTCTAACCAAGACAAGACGACGTTCATAACGCCCCACGGCATCTACTGCTACACGGCCATGACTTTCGGCCTTAAAAATGCGGGTGCGACCTATCAAAAGGCCATCCAGAAGTGCCTTGCTAGCCAGATTAGCAAGAACGTAGAAGCCTACGTCGACGACGTGGTCGTCAAGACCATCCATGAGGACAACCTCATAGCTGACCTCGCGGAGACCTTCGCCAACCTCCGCACTTACCGCTGGAAACTAAATCCAGAGAAGTGCGTCTTCGGTGTACCATCTGGCAAGCTCCTGGGCTTCATGGTCAGCAACCGAGGAATCGAGGCCAACCCCACCAAGGTGGATGCCATCCTCAGGATGAAGCGACCTACTGGCAAGAAGGACGTCATGAAGCTCACCAGCATGATGGCGGCCTTGGGCCGATTCATTAGCAAACTAGGAGAGAGCCCTTCTTCAAGCTGCTAAAAAAGGCGGACAAATTCATCTGGACCGAGGAGGTGGACCAAGCTCTTGAGCAACTCAAGACCTTCCTCACAACACCCCCGGTGATGGTCCCCTCGGCGCCTAAGGAGCCTCTACTGCTCTACATCTCAGCGACCACCCTTGTGGTCAGCGCCGTCCTGGTAGCTGAGCGACCTGAAGAAGGGCAACCTTACCCTGTCCAGCGACCCATATATTACGTCAGCGAGGTTTTGTCCGATAGCAAGACCAGGTACAGCCAGCCCCAGAAGATGCTCTACGCGTTACTCATGACCTCCCACAAGCTCCGGCACTATTTCCAATCCCACAAGATTAAGGTCATCTCGGCCTTTCCCCTTGGCGAGATCCTACGGAGCCGCAACACCACCGGGCGCATCGTCAAGTGGTCCATCAAGCTAGGGGAGTTCGACCTAGAGTTCTACCCCAGGAAGGCCATCAAGTCCCAAGTCATCGCAGACTTCGTCTCGGAGTGGACAGAGATCCAGCAGCCTCCACCCCTAGAGCGACCTGAGCACTGGAAAATGTACTTCGACGGTTCCCTGAACCTCGAAGGAGTCGGCGCAGGTGTCCTATTCATCTCTCCTCAGGGTGACTACCTCAAGTACGTCCTGTAGATCCACTACAAGGCGTCCAACAACGGGGCCGAGTACGAGGCCCTCATCCACGGGCTACGCATCGCTGTCTCCCTCAGGATCAAGCGCCTCATGGCCTATGGCGACTCCAAGGTCGTCATCGACCAAGTCAGCAAGGACTTTGAAGCCAGGAAGGACACAATGGACGCATACTGTGCCGAGGTGCGCAAGCTCGAGCGTCACTTCAAAGGCCTCGAGTTCCACCACGTCTGTCGCAACAATAATGTCACGGCCGATGTCCTCTCCAAGCTCGGCTCCAAGCGCGCATTGGTTTCGGCCGGTGTATTCGTCCAGGACCTACGCAAACCGTCCAACAAGCTCATCCCCGACCCAGAGTTGGCTGACGACGAGGTGACCTCACCTGCGGGTCGCGAGATCCTCATGATCGACGCGGAAGATGATTGGCGCCTCGACTTCATCGCCTTCCTCCTCGAGCATCGAGTGCCTGAGGATAAAGCGGAGCGAGAAAAGATCGTGAGGCGTAGTGCTAACTACGTTGTCGGCGGCAAGGAACTCTACCGGAGGTCCGCCTCCACCGGAGTACTGATGAAGTGCATCCTGCGATCTGAGGGCCTTCAGCTCTTAAACGAGATCCACGGTGGCGAATGCAGCAACCACGCCGCCTCTTCCAACTTAGTGGGCAAGGCCTTCAGGTCTGGCTTCTACTGGCCCATGGCCATGGCTGATGCCCAGGAACTTGTATGTCACTGCAAGGGGTGTCAGTTCTTCGCTAAACAGCAACATGTCCCGGCTCAGGCCCTGAGGACCATCCCTCCATCCTGGCCTTTCGCAGTTTGGGGTCTCGACTCTGTGGGTCCCTTCAAAACTGCCCCTGGCGGCTACAAGCACATCATTGTGGCGGTGGATAAGTTCACCAAGTGGATCGAGGTCCGTCCCGTATCCAGCGTCACATCCAAAGAGGCAGCGAAATTCATCGAGGAGATCACCCATCGCTTTGGGGTGCCAAATAGGATCGTCACCGACCTTGGCACGACCTTCACAGGAGCCGAATTCTGGGACTTCTGTCAGGACAGCATGATCGACGTATACTACTCCTCGGTGGCGCACCCACGGTGCAACGGCCAGGTTGTGCGTGCCAACGGCATGGTCCTACAGGCCATCAAGGATCGCATCTTCGACGGCTCAGCGCCTTATGCAACCAGGTGGCTCTCAGAGCTTCCTCACGTCCTCTGGGGTCTCAGAACCCAGGTCAGCTCGGCTACAGGATACTCACCCTTCTTCCTGGTCTACGGGTCAGAGGCCATCCTCCCCACGGACGTGGCCTTCGGTGCTCCTCGCATCCAGAACTTCGACGAAGGAGAAGTAGAGCAAACATGCCGGCTCGACCTTGACAGCGTCGAGGAACATCATGTGGCTGCACTCATGCGCCACACCCACCACGAGCAGCAGCTACGTCGCTACCACGACCGCAACGTGCGGGAACGTTCCTTCAACGTGGGCGACCTAGTTTTGTGGCGGATCCAGAGCACCAAGGACATGCACAAGCTCTCCGCGCCTTGGGAAGGACCCTTCATAGTTAAGGAGGTCATTGGACCGGCGACCTATCGCCTCCAATGGGCCGATGGCCAGGGCGTCCCGAACCCGTGGAACATCGAGCACTTGCGTCGCTTCTATCCTTAGGAGCCTTGTATCACAATAAAGCTATGTACTCTTTTCCTTTGTAATTCCATATATGAATATAAAGATTTCTCTTTCTGCTTGTTTTTCTGTTCACCCCTCCCCTTCGACACGCTCGGGGGCTTGGTTTCAAACCGGACCCCTTACGCTCGGGGGCTTGGCTTTAAGCCTGGCCCTTCACTCTCGGGGGCTTGGCCTTGCCAACCTAAGGGTCATTCGACCTGGGGTTTTTACCTCTCTTTATACAGTGTTCCCCTTACTACAACTTCTTATGCATTTTATATGTATTCCTAGGTCGTGGGGTTGCTTGACCGTGGGTCCATGACCCACTCCGCATGCCGGCCGCACATAAGCCTCCAACGTTGAGCCGTGTGGTCGGTAAGCCATTCCTCCACTGAGTTGGATTAGCGGAGGAAAAGGGGTCTCGCAACTTCGCTACCTTCGTGTTCTTATAAGGGGCGTACAAAGTCAAATAAGGGACCACGTTAACTTAACAACATTTTCTCTTTCATTCATTCAAGGTTTATATTACATCAAAAGGGTCCACGACCCATTGTTACTAACAGCCTGCCTCGTCCTAAGTTGCATTTATAGTTCTATCTTCTTCATAATTTCATCTGCAGCGGCCTGGATATCTTCGCTGCCCACCAGCTGCGACAAAGCGACCTCCTCCTTGACCTTCTCAAGGTCGAACGACGGCTCATGGTGCTTCACCGTGGCCAGCACTGTAGCAGCAGTGAGCTTGCCACTGTCTATCAGCAAGGTCTTTATGCGGCCTTTCGCGTCCTCCAGCCGCGCGACGAGCTCCTGTGGACCGCCCTCGACCTTCAGGGTGAACACGTCCACGAGGTACTCAGTGACCTCCTTGAGGTTGTCCAGCTCCCTCTCAAGATCTGCAGTCATCTCTTGATGATCAATAAGGGTCTGCATCGCCCGACCAAGGTCGATCTCTAGATCCCTGCGAATGCCAAATTCATATGCAGCTTTACGAGTGAAGTAAGACTCACTGGTGACGACCTCCTTGTGCTTCTCCTTGAGGATCTTCACCTGCTCTTTGGAGTCCTTGAGGTCCTTCTTTAAGGTGGCCTCCCTCTTCTTGGCATCTGTAAAAGTCAAGGTCAGGACAGGGTCACCCGCGGCACTGAAACATAAAGACCAAAGGCGTCCTACAACGTACCTGCGGTGGCGACCTTCAACTCGTCCTCCGCCTTCTTTGCCTTCAGCTTGGCAGCCTCCAGCTCTTGCTTCAAGGCCTCCATCGCCTTGTCCTTCGAGGTCGCCTCGTCCTTAAGGCACTGTACATCCTTCACGGCCTCAATCTTGGCCTGGAGCACGGCCTCCCGCGTTG
Organism: Cenchrus fungigraminus; assembly: GCA_036936925.1. Taxonomy (NCBI): domain Eukaryota; kingdom Viridiplantae; phylum Streptophyta; class Magnoliopsida; order Poales; family Poaceae; genus Cenchrus; species Cenchrus fungigraminus. Next base: position 5,224,470 of record CM072775.1, on the reverse strand, counting down.
CGGTCAGCTCCATGTGAAGCTTGGCACCCTCCGTCAGCAGAGCCGCCCTACCTTGCACCCGCTCAGCAAGGGTCTGCATTCACACGTTACTCAACATCGTCATCTCAACACGCCTAAGTGAATTGAAGGCCTATCCCCAAAGGGTAACACTAACTCACCATGAGTGTCCCGCCGATCGTCTTCGCCGCCTCCGTGATGGTCGCCTGCGCCGTCTTAAAGTCGGCAAGGTCCTTGGCGTCGCGATGACCTCGTCCTCCCATGGAGTGCCGGTGTAGAGGCACCGATGCTGCTCATCCTCCTTGCTTTCACCTCCTATCTCCGCCAACCTCGCCTCCGGCAGGCTTGCTTCGAGCAGGTCTTGCTGGCGCAGGCCTTCCTCAGGCTGCGCGCTCCCAGCAGCGACCTTGGTCGCCTTTGACGGTGTTGTCCCCACGGTCTCAGGGACCTCGCTGGTGACGTCCCCGCCCGAGGTTGCCGGCGACTGCCCCACCGGTGCCTTCTCAACCTTCCGCCTAGTGGCCTCTTGACCTGAGGCGTTCTTGCTGCTGCCTGATGCAGTAGGAGCCCCCCTGCCCAAGGAGCACAAATTCATCAGCACTGACGAACTCAACAAACGACACAGATGAATAAAAGCATACAAACAAGTTCCGTACATACCCGCCTTCGGCCTTCAACTTCACTGACATCGGCCTGGGCGGCGCCCGCCTTGATTTCTTCTGCGACCCTTGGTCACTTACGCCTCCCGCACTTGGCTTCGGTCGTTGCTCGCTCGCAGCACCGAGCGCAGTGGCATCTCCTCCCACGGCCGCTACGTCGCCCGAGCCCGTGGCGACGTCGTGCGATCACGCGTCGTCCTGCTCCTCGAAGATGACCTCGACGGTGCTTGTCGTTGCCGTCTCCGATGAAGAAGTGATGTACTTCCTCTTCTTCTTCTCCGCCTCAATGGTGGCGGAGATGATCTTGACGCCCTTGTGCGCCGAGATCTTGCCAGCGACGGACTGAGTCCACCGTCTTGTTGGTGCGGAGCTCGCCATGGGCGGGTCCTCATCATCACTACCCCCCACCGATGAGTCGGAGAGGTAGTCTCCAATAACTCCGGCGGCGGAGCCTGCACGTCCTCCGCCGCTCGGACCTTGAAGCTACGCTCACCCTCGTCTGCAAGGGGAGCCGGGCTCCAGAACAAACCTTCACGACCCTGCAACCGGTGACCTTCGTCTCAGAAACAGGGGAATGCAAAAACAACAAAGGAATCAAGGTCGATCAGCGACATACCACGTCGGCGGGCCGTGTGAGGGAGAATGCTGGGGCACGTCCGGTTCCGGATCACCCCATTGAAGAGCTCCCTAACCCGTGCCACCATCTCCTGCTTGGAGACCTTGCGCTGTTGTACGCGGGTTGGGTCGGTTTTACCCTAGTACTAGTAGGCCGGGTGCACCCGATCCTGGATTGGTTGCAGTAGCCTCCGGCTGAAACTGATGGCCACCGCGCCGCCCGTCAGCCCTTCTTCCTTCCTCGTCTTGAGGTCCTCCAGCAGCGGCTTGATGGCGTCCATCTCCCGCGACGTGAGCTGGTTGGTCCACTCCGGCACTGGGACCGGCGCAAGCCCCGACCTAGTGGCCAGCGCCGGCTTCGGGTTGTCGATGTAGAACCACCCTCTCCCCAGCCTTGGGTGTTGTCCCGCAGCTCCATGTCGATGTACACCGTCTTCATGTGATGGCGTAGCATGAAGCCGACAGCCCCAACGACGCCATTCTTTCCCGTCTTTTTCACCTCGAAGAAATACCGCCACAAGTCGAAATGTGGCGGTATCGCCAAGTACGCCTCGCACAGGTGGATGAACGAGGATACAGTGGTGATGGCACTGGGGACGGGATGCACGAGGTCGATGCGGTAGTAGTGGAGCAGCCCACGGAAAAAGTCGCCCGTCGGGACTCCGAATCCGCGCTCGACATGCGTGACGAAGGCAACGGTCTCCCTGGTCCCCTCGGAGGGGAAGGCTTTGCCGGCGGCTGGCCTCCAGCCCACTTGCTCCCTGGGCTTCAGCAGCCCGTGCTCCACTAGACTCTTCAGTTGCGCCTCCGTCACCGTCGAGTGCTCCCACACCTTCTCCAGCGGCGGCGCAAACTCTGGGGCCATTTCTTCCTTGTCGAAGCCCGTTGATCTAGTTCTAAATACTACCAGGGACTTCTGGTGCATGCGGCGGCGCTGGCGTGGCGGATCTAGGCACGGCGGCGCCGGCGAACTGTGCGCTAAAAAGCTCTTGGCGGCGGATCGAGAAACCTAGCTGTTGCGGGGAATGGAAGGGAGTGGGGTCCTCGACCCCTCACTCGGCCTTTTATAACCGGGCCGCACCATTGCGGTGGGCCGCGGCACTCCAAACGTCCCTTCGGATTCGGCGACATTCACGGCGACCCACTGCTACATCGCCCAACGGATACATCGCCTAACGGCTCTTTCGGCCTAACGGCTCCAGGCAGTAACGACCCGCGCCGTACGGGATTCTATGTTCGCCGGCCTTCTGCCTAACGGTCCGGCATCCATGGACTCGTTATGCCCTCCTTCGAGCCCCTTCCTCATCATTCTCTTTATGGTCTACCCTTTGTAGGATGCCTCAGATGTCAATATTGAGTCCACACCCTCATTCACGACCTCCGGGTCAAGTAGCACCTCCAAGAGGTCGCTAAAGGTCCTACCACCAATTACATTGCCTTAATGGCTGTACCAACGGCCCCGTGCTTAATGGCTCCACTGCCCGTTGGCGACCTCTTGATCAAGTACCACCTCCCCAAGGTCGCTAAGACCCTGCTGCCTTCTAGGTCGTGTAGACCTAGAGTCTCCAGGTTGACTACCTGCATTGTGTCATTGCACAACGGCCGTGCCGACCCAGGTCGACACAGGTTCCTCGTCTCTACGAAAGGCCTCCCGAAGGTCGGCGTGCTATTACAGCCCTACCGGGCCCTTGGTATCCGTACCATTGCGGCTTGGGCGCCCTTACAATCACCGAAATCATGATACTTCTCATGAAAACTCTATTTACAGCTTCATAAGCTACAAGGAGTTTGGCCTTTGGCCAAATTACAAGATACAAAGATATTAAAGGTCCTGAATTACCTTCCAAAGTGCTTACGACTCAGTCTACACTAATAAGGCTTGTCGCAAGCTTTCTTCTAGCTTCAGGACCTACTCGACAACCTCTCCAGCTACTGTGGAGGCAGCTGCTGCACAGCTACCTCTACTCGTGCACCAATCGGTCTCCTGCAGCGCCCAGCATCAAGTCTGAGCTTCGCCGTAAGATTGCAGAAGGTCCGAGCTTTAACACCAACCTCGCCGGGTGGAGCGCTGCACCCACCTGCATCACCTCCGGCCTGAAAGTGTCAAGGCCGACGATGCAACTGCTGCTTCCTACTCCTCCTGGGTTCCTCAGCGGGGCTGGGAGAAGAGGCCAATCGAGTTCTTCGAGCCTCACAAGCATTCTTCTAGCTCCAAGCATGAACTACATCAACCCTTCTCTCCGGAGGGCGGACACAAGCCCCTGGCATGGCTATATTACTACATTGGATCATCTTGAATCACCTTTGAAGATTGGTACGGTTTGCTTCAAGCCTTGGGTGCCTATTTATACTCCAGCACCTGCCATTGGGTGTTAATCCGCAAGCCAGCTTGTGTGGCGACCTTATCCGCAAGATCACTGTACCCTCGTGGAGGACGAGGTCACTGTTCGCCCATAGGAGGCATTGGCGCGCTTGTCCCCTACCTGACCACATCCTGCAGCAGCTTTTGTCTTTTGCGGGTGATTGCGACCTGTGCTATGCCTGCAAGCTGGCCCGTGACCGTACAGTGCATGCGTGACCCTGGTTGCGTCAGACCTGTTGCCTGCGGCCCTCTTCAAGATTCTGAAGCCCTTGTCCTCTAGTGTTGACACTACAAGAGTATCCGTTTCCTGCGCAGAAGGTTGTAGGTTCGGATTTTACTTCTTCTTCTTCTTTGGAGCATCAAACCGGCCATCTTGGTCGCTTTACTACTCGGGGGCTACTACACTAGTGCGTCTTCGACGCCCTATTTTCTTTGGGTCGCCTCGACCTAATGGAAGCCTGCTTCCATCACATCTCTGCTCGACCTACCCCTGGTAGGCTTGTTGACCTTCTTGAAGGTCGTGGCTGCTACTACAACATTCCTGACTCCGGTTAGGTAGGCTGTTCTGCAAGATCTACGCCTCGTCTTCACTTCGACCTCATGGTCCTTTGACCCAGAAGCTCGACGCTCAACTTCGTAAACGCATCGGAGGGGTTTCTTTTCTTTTTTGATCCCCGTGCACCCTTCACGACCTCGACGGTGCTGCGCCTTGCTACTCTTCGACACAACCTCGCCACGGCCGCTGCGCCTACACGTCGATCGGGGGCTTGAGAGACATGGGTACCCATGGGTCCCCACCGGCCAGGGTCCCAGGGGCCCCTGACAAGTGGACCCGACCTGCCAGAAGACCCGCCGACCTTACAAGTGGGCCCAGCGACCTGATCAGGATCCCGGGAGACCCGTGAAGCCTTGGTGTGCAAGTCGAGACACAGCGGCCTGGCGTGCCGCTGCTTGTAGACTCCGCGTATCGCGGGATACTCCTTGTAATCCGGGAGATAAGCCTCCCACAATTGTAACCGACCCCGACACGGGTCAACCGACCTGTGCATTCAAACCCTAGCCCATCCTCCCCATATAAGGCGGCCTAGTGCTCCATGCATAGGGACAACTCATCCTCGCATAATCCACCATCATATTGGACGTAGGGTTTTACTCTCCGGAGGCCTGAACTAGTCTAAAAACCCTTGTCTCCTTGTTCTTCGCCGCCATACTCGCCTAGTTCCGTGCGCATCCCGTGCATAACCACCTACGCTCTTAGGTCCCGATCCTCCATTAGCCTGCAAACCTCTAAGGTAACCCCCTAGCGGATCTGTCTAGGTCTCACCCCCTGACAGGATGTCTTGTGATCTCCTGTCTCAACTCATGGCCATCTCCCTTGCAGATAATGTGATGTGATGATAAGCTCTGATCTGCAAGGTTAGTGCATATACGAACATGAGCCCGAAAGGATATAACAAAGCTAAAAGCAAGCGTGATCATCCCAGGGGGGCCGAGGCTTCCCTGAGGTGGTCGCGGGACTCGAGAACTATAGCACTAGGGTGGCGGAACTCGGAGATGAAAAGATCGAGCACTGAGGCTGGTGCTCCCACAACAGGAACCGATCTCTGAGTGAACTCAAGCTCAAAAAGACACTCAGCCTCCAAAGAGGATAGAGCATAGACTCCAAAAGGCCGGTGTACAGTCATGAACCAGAGTTCCGGTGAAGAAGAAGATTTAACTCGCTCTTTCCTTAGGTAGAGGGTCCGATGTTCACATCAGAATGATGGAAACATCCCGAGGTCTGGCCTAAGCTTCCGATGGGAGGCTATGGATAAGCTGGAAAGTGCAACTCCCATTGGGCATCGATCAAGTCAGGCATAAGGTATGAAGTTTAAGCTTCTCCTGACTGATCGACATTGATTGATGGGCTTAAGATAAGAAGTGAATGCACTCCATTCGATGGGTAAATGATCGTGCTCCTTCGGTCTGACGGACGAATCCAATGGATTATAAAGCAGAGACCGATGTCTTGGTTTATACAAAACTTTAGTGCTAGGCACTTCAGCACAAACCGCAACGTAGGAACACGATAAACCTCTTATACCCTCCTTAGGAGACAATGGTTCGGGTCGAGCAAGTCATCCTGGCCGGGAATGATTGTTCTTTCCAAACCACTCTCTCCATCCTCCCGCGAGACAAAGTCTCAGGGACAAGGTCTAAGAAGATGCACAAGAAGGGAACCCAAGGATAGATCTCATGCTACGAAATCTTTCCCTTAGACTCCTGCTATTCAGGAATGACACCTTCAGCCAGCGCTCAGAAAGAGTGGATATGAAGTCTCGGGCTCGGCTGACGATAAATCTTGGTGACTCAACATTTCCTCTGGTAGGCACCTCATTGACCGGGATGCAAGGGGAGCTGAAATCCCGGAGATTCTCCACGATCTCTCTTCCCTTGATAGCGTCGAAGTGCACAAAGGATCCTCCGGAGAGAGCATTAAGCCTCATGGCATCATCCTTCCGCAATCAAAACCAGAAGTGCTAGAGCAACATCCAATCGGGAATGTAGAGGACTGGGCAATCTTCCACCGCAGAGGCGAAACGATGCCATGCCATTCCTAGTGATTCCTCCTCACACTACTTGAAACTGAGAATCTTGGTCCTTAGCGAGATGACACGTCGTATCGGGAAGAATCAGGAGCAGAAAGCTGCTCTTAAACTTTCCCAAGTAAGGTAGTCTCTACCAAAACAACGGTGCCATTCCCGTGCTTTCCCAGAGAGGGATAGCGGGAAGAACTCTCTTTTCCGAGCATCCGGTGATTCTCCGATTTTACCCCGAGTTTCAATCAGACACTCGTAGTCTCTCACATGATCAAAGGGGTTCTCATGACTCAACCCCGAGAAGGATAGGTCCCGAATTAGCTTCATGAGAGAGGGGTGAAGCCGACAGCCAAATGTAAGAATGAGTCTTGACAAAGGTGGCTCTGAGGGTTCACTCCTTGAAGGCAGAAGGTGTTACAAGGATAACCTTCCATGGATATTAGGGGTAGAGGTAGAAGTAAAGAAAACAAAAAGGATATCTCAAAGGTTAACGGGGGTGAAGGTAGAAGAAAAAAGAAAAAACATAAATACGAGGATAGACAGGCTCGAAGGTTAACAACAGCCGTCCCCGGCAACGGCGCCACAAATGCTTGTTGGCATTTCTTAACCTCAACGCTAGGTGCCTCAATAGCATGAGCGTGTAAGAGACTCTCGGGTACACTGACGAGTGCGAACGAATCCGCAAGTGCACGGATACACCGTTGCAGCACTTCTCCCTCGGAGAATGAGTATTCCCGTCGGGTTTCGTTCCTAGGACGGGAGAGTAACCAGAGAGGGTCTATCCAAGGACACCAGCTACTGCTGAGATAGGTAGGGATATAAGAAGCACTTTATTAAGGAACTTAACTCTCAAGATGGATCTGTCCGATATTAGTCCTCCCCGTGGGGTGCCAGCCCATCCTAACTTTTTTGGGAGAGGCCAATGTACTAGCAACAGGGCCCAACTCAGTACGCAGGAGCGGAGGGTTCCAAAGGGTCCAACAGGCTGTCACCACTGCGGCCTACCTCTATCGTTACGCGATCGCACGTGGCCTTCATAGGATAATCAGAGCCAAGACACCACGTCTGCACTCCCGATAACTACTATAGCGCGGCTACGTCTGTCGACTGAAGGACCGATTCGGGCGAACAGAGAGGGGGGGAGTGAATGGGAGCCGATAAAATTCTTCCCTAAGGTCGAACTCGGCCTATGCCCCGATTGCCACTCCACGAATCCGTGCACATACAAGAAGCTCCATACAAGGCACACACAAGCCAAGAAGATCACTAGAGAAGCCTAGGAGCAAAGAGCGGAAGCACCAAAGCAAGAACCGAAAGACTTAGCCAAGTTTGCGAAGTCCAAGACGGACCGTCCGCAAGCACTAGGCGGACCGTCTGCGGGACTCAGGCGGACTGTCTGAAACAACCAACCGAACCACCAGTGGCACACCCCGAAATTCGGACCGTCCGTCTATGCCTCGCGGACTGTCCGCCAGTGTCGCGGACCGTCCGTGGGGGTAGCGCGGACTGTCCGTGCAGCTCGCTGGTAACCCCAGACAAAACTACCCCAACTCCAGATGAAAACTTGGTCACGCGGACCGTCCGTGAGGCACTCGCGGACTGTCCGCAAAACCACTCGCAACCAAAATCTAGGGCCAAAACGAATAGAAACGAAAGCGCTCAAGAACACGCGATGAACACGAAGAACACGGGACGAACCCTAGCCGCGCGGACCGTCCGCCAGGGACCCGCGGACCGTCCGCCAAGCACGAACAGAACAGAAAAAGCTCGAGCTCGGGAGTCAACCCAACCTTTCCATCACCGGATCTCCCAAACGGTTGAAGCTCTTGAGACAAGATTTTGGGGAGATGTAAAGCGTCACACAAGGATGCTATGCCCCAAAAATGTCGACTCCTAAGCCACTAAATCACCGGGAATCGCGGATCAATCGAGCCACCACCAAGAACTCGAGCACCAACCAAAAACGCACGAATCGAAGGCTCTCCATGGCGTTTGAGGGGTCAAGATCACACCCAAAGATGCGCAAGGCATCCACCCATGATCCCCTCAAAGAAATCCGTCAAGAAACGCCTCCAAAATCACAAATCGAGCCAAGAACGAAAACTCCCAAAAATAGTCCCAAAAATGACACGAAAATCACAAGGGACTAGGAGATCACCGGGACGCCGAATGCTTCCATACATCCAGAGGTCAGATTTTGTACAAGAGTCTAGCCTAAGGAATCCAGAGGGAAAAGAAGTAGTTCAGAGAAAATCTACTGGGGGAGAAAGCCCTAGGGAGCAAGTACGAGAGATGCCATCCACCTCTCCACTATTTATACGAAGTCCATGGGAGGGAGGTAAATGACCACGCTACCCCTACTACTTGAAATGAAGATACAACCCCTCAGGGGCATTTTGGTCAAGTCTTCATCGAGCGGACACGCTTCCACCGCGGCCTTTCTTAGCTTCGACGCAAGTCCCGCGATCACGCCACGTGCCCGCCACCTCGAAGCTTCCCGAAGCTCCCGGATCAACGTCTCCGTCGCCTTGGGCCTCCGGGCTGGGTTTTGCGGCCCAAACCAAGAAACCGTCCACCTGATGGTTTTGTGGGCAAACCACCAAACCCCGCGTGCAAGCTTCGGGCTTCAACCACTACCTTGCACCGGCCCATGTTCACGACTTCAGCCCGCCAGTCTTGCACCGCACGGCTCGCACTTGACCCCATCGGCCACCGGGTCCATCGAACCAAGCCTACTTGCCACTCTATCACCCGGAGGCCGCCACGGCTCAGGCCTTTCGCGCTTGTTCTTCACCTGCACCGACACGAGTCAAGACGCAACCTGTACCTGCACACTTAGCCAAGCATCAGTCCACACAACATTGTCAATCACTCATCACTAAGGAGCGACCCTCCACTGGTCCTCGGACACACCTGGTCCTCAATCTCCCCCTTGATGAGTGCATTGAAAACACCCATAGTAACCATGATAGAGAAAAAGAAAAAAAACAACCACGAACACAAACCTCCCAAGCAAGTGATCCAAAGCCAAAGATCAAGCGAAAACGAGATCACCCGCCAATCCAAGTCTCGGCCCCCTAAGACAAGGGCAACGGCTCGACACAGCCGAGACAAAACAAAGCTCTCATCACAAAGCACAAAACTACAAAGCACAAAACTCAGGAAAATCAAAGGAGCTCCCCCTGCACATGTGCAAACTCCCCCTGAGCAAATGCAACCTCTTCTTCTCAAATTTTTCTCCTCACATGCCACATCTCACACATGCATACCAATTTTGCATAAAAACTCCCAATGCATGAAAATTCTCCCCAAATGCTGAAAATTCTCCCCAAATGCATAACTCTCCCCATAAAGCATGTGTATCCTCCCCCTTATCATACAAACCTCTCCCCCTTGTTGATAATGCATGAATCAAGGTATATGAAATTCTTCCCCTTGTTTTCATGAAAAATGCATGTCAAAGCATATGGACAGTCCACCAAGCTTCTCAAATATACAAAGAGCACAACAAAATGCTACACATGAGACATAGAGCAAGCAAAGTAGACATGGTGTAGTTAGCACATTGCCATCAAGAAGGTAGAGACATATAAGCATGTGACATGGCTAAAAGCAATTTTAAGCAATTTTCACAAAGAAACATGCATCTCATGAGCAAGATCCTAGCCATACCAATTTGAGCATAAAGGCACTAGATCATCCAAAGTTTATACAAGATCACAAATTCTCATCACAAGATCATTATAAACGCCCATAAGCTACTCAAGTCATGTTAAAGCCACCGAGCCATGTGTCTACTTCTTAAAATGAGACTTCTCATGGTAGACAAGCATGCTACGGTTTAGCACCCAAGATATGAATATCAAAAACATAAAAATATGATTAGGAGCTCATTTTTCAAGCATAAAGCAATTCATACACCAATTTCATTTTCATGATTAAACATGGTACATGAAGTGCCTTTGCGGCACAAAGAAGCTTATGCTCCTACCCAAGCAAGCAAAAGGGCTAAACATTTACAATGACAAAGGATCTTTGACCCCAAGCAAAGAGAATATGATCCTGAAGCACAAACTGAGCATGATATAAGCATTTAAGCACAAATTTAGCATAGACAAGCATCTACTCATGAGAGAGGTAGTTTTATCATGTTCACAACCAAAATGCTATCTCATCATACATATATAGCAACACCATCAAGAGCATAGCATTTACATCCACAAGCTACCAATCATGCACATATCTCATCCATAGCACATTAGTGATCAAGGTATATAAGAGAAGCTCATTCCTAGCTCAAGTGATCCAAAGATGGCTATCCTACCAGGTTTTGTACAGAAAGTAAAATGCAAGAAGGAAATGCAACAAAATGAACATATGACACATATATACATGAGAAGCTCCAAGACCCAAGCTAGAAAGGAAAGCAGACCCCAAGCTCACCCCGCAAGCGAGTGAAAGTGGCTTGGTCAAGCGGTTTGGTGAAATGTCAGCTAGCTGGTCTTGGGTAGGAACATAGGACAAAGATATGTTTCCCTTCTCCACATTGTCTCTCAGGAAGTGGTACCTCACTTCTATGTGTTTCGTTTTGGAGTGGAGGACAGGATTTTCGGCTACGCTTATGACACTGGTGCTGTCACAGAAAAGTGGAACCTGGGAGCACTCCTCACCAAAATCACTCATGGTATAGGTCATCCAAAGCAGTTGGGAACAACAACTAGTAGCAGCTACATACTCAGCCTCGGTGGTGGACTGGGCTACACTCGATTGCTTGCGAGATGACCAAGAGACCAAAGAAGAACCTAGGAACTGACAACACCCAGAAGTGGAATTGCGATCCAATCGACACCCAGCAAAATCCGCATCAGAAAAACCATGAAGCCTGAGTGTCGAAGAGGCAGAGTACCACAGGCCAAACTCAGGAGTGTAGTTCAAGTACCTGAAGATCCGCTTGATGGCTTGCCGATGTGAAGTCCTCGGTGAAGCCTGAAAACGAGCGCACAGACACACGCTGAACTGTATGTCTGGCCTCGTCGCCGTCAAGTAGAGGAGGGAGCCGATCATGCTCCGGTACTCCTTCTGGTCCACAGGTTCACCGTCCTCGTCCGCGTCCAAAGCCGTAGTCGTACTCATCGGTGTAGTCAGTGGCTTGGAGTCGTTCATGCCAAACTTCTTCACCATGTCCCTGGTGTATTTCGCCTGATGCACAAAGGTCTCGTCCTTGCACTGCTTGATCTGGAGACCCAAGAAAAACTGCAGCTCGCCCATCATGGACATCTCAAATTCCCTGCTCATGTCATCTACAAATCTGGCAACAAGATTATGAGAAGAGCCACTAAAGATTATGTCATCCACGTATATCTGAACAATCAAAAGGTCATTCCCGTGCTTAAGGAGGAAAAGGGTCTTATCAACTGTGCCCATCACAAACCCCTTACACAGCAAAAAGCCTCTCAACCTGCCATACCAAGCTCTAGGTGCCTGTTTCAACCCATAGAGCGCTCTCTGGAGTTTGTATACACGGTGTGGATATTTTTCACTCTCAAACCCCGAGGGTTGCCTCACATACACTTCTTCCTCTATCATCCCATTCAAGAAAGCACTCTTGACATCCATTTGGTACAACTTGAATCCTTTAGCCACGGCAAAGGCTAAAAGGATCCTAATTGCCTCCAAACGGGCCACAGGAGCAAATGTCTCCTCATAGTCTATCCCCTCCTTCTGGTTGTAACCCTGCGACACCAACCTCGACTTGTTTCTCACAACCATCCCATTCTCACCCTCTTTGTTCTTCCACACCCACTTGGTTCCTATGGGACGGCAATTTGGCGGTGGATCGACTAACACCTAGACTTGGTTTATCTCAAAGTTTTCCAACTCCTCATGCATGGAATTCACCCAATTCTCATCAGACAAAGCGTGTCGAATATCTTTGGGCTCGAAAGAAGTAACAAATGCAGAATGAGCGAAATGAGAAGTATTCCTTGACCTTGACCGTGTAGTGCGTTCACGAAGGTCACCAATGATGGTCGTCGGTGGGTGATCAACTTGTACTCGCCGGGGAGCCTCTCGCCTGGACACAATCTCCCCCTCAGCAGCAGCCTCCACTCGAACAGCCTCAATCGTAGTGGGTGTAGGGGATGGTCCGTCCTCGATCGTCGTCATAGTAGTGGAAGTAGTACGTACACGATCAGCCGCTGGAGCATCACCACCATCATCGTCGTCGTCTCCATCTCCGTCCTTCTCATCCTCGAAGATCCTCGCTCCAATCTCCTCGTCACTTGCACTCTCAAAAGCAGAAGAGCTACATGGCTGTGTCTCGTCGAAGGTTACCTCGCAAGTCTCCATGGTTCGGTTAGTGTCAAGGTTGAGCACACGATATGCTCTAGAATGAATTGCATAACCAAGGAAAATCCCATCCGAACATCGAGACTCAAACTTATTCAACTTGCCCTTCTTCAGAATGAAACCCTTGCAACCAAAACCTCTAAAGTGACTCACCTTGGGTTGTCGGCCATGCATCAGCTCATCAGAGGTCTTCTTCTTAAAGGCACGAAGGAAGATGCGATTAGAGACATAGCAAGCGGTATTGACTGCCTCGGCCCAGAAACACCTAGGAGTCCTATGCTCATCGAGCATCGTCCTGGCCATCTCACAAAGGGTCCGGTTCTTCCTCTCCACAACGCCATTCTGACAAGCGACGTATGGAGGAGAGTACTGATGATCAAGACCAAGATCACTGCAAAAGGCATCAAAATGAGAGTTCTTAAACTCTGTGCCATTGTCACTGCGTATAGCTCGAATGGCATCACCATGTCTCTCATTCTTCAACCTCAAGATCAAGTCTCGAACAAAGCCAAATGTCTCACTCTTATCCTCCAAAAAGAAAACCCAAGAGTACCTCGAAAAGTCATCAACAACCACAAGAACATACCACTTCCCACCAACAGAGCGAACACGAGCTGGCCCAACCAAATCCATGTGCAACAGCTCAGAAGGTCGCTCGGTCATGACAGAAGTCAGAGGGGCATGAGAAGTAGCAACCATCTTTCCATGCCGACAAGAAGCACAAACCAAATCCTTCTCGAATTTCAACTAAGGCAATCCTCGGACAAGATCAAGACCACTCAAGCGGGAAAGCAACTCAAAGCTCAAGTGTCCCAACCTCCTATGCCATTTCCAAAGCTCGGCCAAAACTCCAGCAACAAAGCATCGAGGAGGACAAACAGACTGGGAAAAGTCGACACGAAAGATTTGACCCTCGGGGACGATCGTACAGACAAGATCGCCTCGAGAATCAAGCACATGAGAAGCACCCAACTTGAAACGAACCTCAAAACCTTCGTCAAGTAATTGAGATACTGACAACAGGTTGAAACCAAGTGACTTGACCAGGGCCACACTTCTTAAGGTCACCTTGCTACTCACCTTCACCATACCTTCAGCAAGCACTCGTCCTCTCCTATTGTCCCCAAAAGTGATGTACTACCTCATACTCACCGGGGTGAGGCTGGAGAACCACCCACGATCTCCGGTCATGTGTCTTGAGCAACCGGAGTCGATCAACCAAAAGTTCTCCAAGCCTCCCACCTGTAATAAAAAATGAGGACGAGAATGAGCAAGCGACTCAACACTAGGGTTAGTACCAAAAGAGTCAAACTAGTGCTGAGCCATTTGCTCAAAAGAAGGGTTAGCAAAATCCATCCTCCCAAAGCCTCTAGGCGGAGCCCTCTCACGCCTACCACCGAAGGACCTGTCACGTCTCACTGGAGGAGTATGCGCACCACGAGGGGGAAAACGTGGCCCGTAGTCCATCTGAGACCCAAAGCTCCGGTCTGCCTCCCAAACTCGTAACGGTCACGAGAAGAAGCATGGTCGAGCCACCTCACCACACCCAAACCCAACACTCCTGTCTCTTTGAGGGAACACACCTCCACCTCTACCTCCACCTCCACCTCCACGAGTGGGAACTGTCCTCACAAACACATCACCCCTAGGTAGAGGCCCTCTACGAGGCTCAGGCACACCACGAGAAAGGTGGTACCTGTCCTTGTTTGCCATCTCCCTAGCAAACCGCTCATCCCTCTTCCTCCGGAAACAGAACTCATCCTTGTGCCCATTCCTCCCACAATACTCACAATGGAAGCGGATTGGCACTGGCTTAGGCTGTGGCTTCTCTGCAAGCTTCTCTCCAGCTTTCTCTCCTGTCTTCCCATCAAAGACACTCCCCTGGGTGCTCACAAACTTGATGGGTTTTTGGTAGTTTTCAGCTTTGTGGGGGAACACTGGAGGATCTGGGGTTGTGTCTAGCTTGTTTCTGAGATAGTTTGGCTTGGGTGCAAATTTGTTCATTGGTGTGGTATGTGGTGGAATGGGGATCTCTCCGGCTTTCTCTTCTCCCTCACCACTCTTCTCACCACACTTGTCAGCCCCCAACGCCTGACCATAAAACCTCTTGAACTGAGCCAACATCATACTCAATTGTGGCTCATGCCCAGACAACCACCCCATCATTTTTCTCAATTCATCATTTTCATCCTGCAGACGATCAACATAGTTTGCAAGTTCCATGTTTTTCAAAGCATGCATTTCACAGGTTGAACATGATGTAGGAATAGGAGCTTTCAATGCCGCCTCAAGAGAAACAATCCTAGTGTGAGATTCATCTAGCCTAGCATGCAAAATAGGACATGATGTACAAGCTCCTAACAAAGCTGGCCTAGACTTCAATTCATCACACTCAATCCTAACAACATCTAGTTCCTCCAAAGTAGAGGCATGCTTCTCCTTGAGAGCAGTCAAGTCAGCAAGAAAAATTGAACAATCACCACAATCAATTTCATCCGACACAACAGGAGCAGACTTCAAAGCAGCTATCTCATTTCTAGCATCCACAAGCAAGGATTCAAGTTCAGCTACTTTGTCCTTAGCATCACCCAACAAAGACCTAAATTCCCTCTTCTCCTTGTTGGTCTTTCTAAGCACATCATCACGGTTGTCAAGCAACTCATTCAGCCTAGCATTCTCCTCTAACAAGAAGTTGGGATCATGTCGTACCTCGTCATTGGAATCAGAGTTCGAATCCAAGCTGTGCTTCCCACCCTTCTTGGAATGCGCCATGCCGCAGAAGCCTCCTTGCGCGACGAAGCTCAGGCCGGTGATGTTCTTGCCCATGTGCCGCTTGTCCTTGCGCTTCTCTTGCTCTTCCTCGCTGCTCGAGTCGGAGGAAGCATCGCTTGATGTCGAGTCGATGTCGCTCGCTCTGACCACCATCGCTCGAGCGGTCTTCCTCTTGTGGCCACCACTCTTCTTGTGCCTTCTCTCGCTCTTGTCCTTGTGCTTGTCCTCGTAGTCGTTCCGGGAGCGGTGCTTGTTGTAGTCGTGCTTGGGCTTGCCCTTGTAGTCGTTCTTGATCTCCATGGCTTCAGGGCATTCGGCGATGAAGTGCCCGTGCTTCCCGCACCGATAGCACATCCCCGAGCTCCGCCTTGCATTCTTGCGGTTCTCATACATTTGCCCAAACCTCTTGCTCAACAAGGCGAGATCGTCCTTGCTTAGCACATCAAAGTCCTCATCTGGCAAGGACACAAGACAAGACAAAGAGAAACCACCAGGGTTAGCATTAGTCCTTGATCCTAAGACGAGAGCCAAACTATGAGGATCAGTGGGGCTCTCGCTCTTGGCTCTCAAGCCACGATCGACCTCTGAAGACCTGAGCTTGGAAAACAGCTCATCAAGCGAAAGCGTATCATATGCGCTCGACTCCTCAATGGCCTCGACCTTGGCTTCCCACACGGACCTATCCAGGGCATGCAAAAGCTTGATAGCTTGATCATGATCCGTGTATGGTAGCACTGTCACATTGGCCCTCATGTTGTTGACGATGCAAGTGAAGCGCTAAAACATAGCATCAGTCGACTCACCGGGGAGATGAGTGAAGTTCTCATACTCTCTCCGGTAAGTGGTGAACATACGGGCTTGCACTTGGGCATTGCCAACATGAGCATTCTTCAACTTGAGCCAAATCTTCCCGGCCACATCCTCTCCGTACACTCGATCAAACTCCGAGGCACAGAGAGCACGGAACAAGTAATCAATGACCTTGCTGTTGGCCTCAAACATGTCCCACGATCCTGGAAGCAGAAAACTATCTGGGATGACATAATGAGGATTCTGTGTGACCTCCCAGATAAGAGTTCCCTTCCCTCGCAAAAACGCGCCCATGCGCCTCTCCCACATCGGGTAATTCTTGCCATCAAAGTGCGGAGGACCCGACCCCTTGCCGTAATCGTCCATCTTTGGATCTTAGACTGGTTAGAATCACGAACTTCCGTAACCGGCTTTGATACCAATTGAAGGACCGATTCGGGCGACCAGAGAGGGCGGGGGGGAGTGAATGGGAGCCGATAAAAAATTCTTCCCTAAGGTCGAACTCGGCCTATGCCCCGATTGCTACTCCACGAATCCGTGCACACACAAGAAGCTCCAAACAAGGCACACACAAGCCAAGAAGATCACTAGAGAAGCCTAGGAGAAAAGAGCGGAAGCACCAAAGCAAGAACCGAAAGACTTAGCCAAGTCTGCGAAGTCCAGGACCGACCGTCCGCAAGCACCAGGCGGACTGTTCGCGGGACTCAGGCGGACTGTCCGAAACAACCAACCGAACCACCAGTGGCACACCCTGAAATTCGGACCGTACGTCTATGCCTCGCGGACTGTCCGCCAGTGTCACGGACCGTCCGTGGGGGTAGCGCGGACTGTCCGTCCAACTCGCTGGAAACCCCAGACAAAACAACCACAACTCCAGACGAAAACTTGGTCACGCGGACCGTCCGTGAGGCACTCGCGGACTGTCCGCAAAACCAGTCGCAACCAAAATCTAGGGCCAAAACGAATCGAAACGAAAGCGCTCAAGAACACGCGACGAACACAAAGAACACGGGACGAACCCTAGCCGCGCGGACCGTCCGCCAGGGACCCACAGACCGTCCGCCAAGCACGAACAGAACAGAAAAAGCTCGAGCTCGGGAGTCAACCCAACCTTTCCATCATCGGATCTCCTAAACGGTTGAAGCTCTTGAGACAAGATTTTGGGGAGATGTAAAGCGTCACACAAGGATGCTATGCCCCAAAAATCTCGACTCCTAAGCCACTAAATCACTGGGAATCACGGATCAACCGAGCCACCACCATGAACTCGGGAACCAACCAAAAACGCACGAATCGAGGGCTCTCCACGACATTTGAGGGGTCAAGATCACACCCAAAGATGCGCAAGGCATCCACCCATGATCCTCTCAAAGAAATCCGTCAAGAAACGCCTCCAAAATCACAAATCGAGCCAAGAACGAAAACTCCCAAAAATAGTCCCAAAAATGACACGAAAATCACAAGGGACTAGGAGATCACCGGGACGCCGAATGCTTCCATACATCCAGAGGTCAGATTCTGTACAAGAGTCTAGCCTAAGGAATCCAGAGGGAAAAGAAGCAGTTCACAGAAAATCTACCGCGGGAGAAAGCCCTAGGGAGCAAGTGCGAGAGATGCCATCCACCTCTCCGCTATTTATACTAAGTCCATCGGAGGGAGGTAAATGACCACGCTACCCCTACTACTTGAAATGAAGATACAACCCCTCAGGGGCATTTTGGTCAAGTCTTCATCGAGCGGACACGCTACCACCACGATCTTGCTTAGCTTCGACGCAAGCCCCGCGATCACGCCACGTGCCCCCCGCCTCGAAGCTTCCCAAAGCTCCCGGATCACCGTCTCCGTCGCCTTGGGCCTCCGGGTTTGGTTTTGCGGCCCAAACCAAGAAACCGTCCACCTGATGGTTTTGTGGGCAAACCACCAAACCCCGTGTGCAAGCTTCGGGCTTCAACCGCTAACTTGCACCGGCCCATGTTCACGACTTCTGCCCGCCAGTCTTGCACCGCACGGCTCGCACTTGAACCAAGCCTACTTGCCACTCCATCACCCGGAGGCCGGCACCCATCGGCCACCGGGTCCATCGAACCAAGCCTACTTGCCACTCCATCACCCGGAGGCCGCCACGGCTCAGGCCTTTCGCGCTTGTGCTTCACCTGCACCGACACGAGTCAAGCCGCAACCTGTACCTGCACACTTAGCCAAGCATCAGTCCACACAATGTTGTCAATCACTCATCACTAAGGAGTGACCCTCCACTAGTCCTCAGACACACCTAGTCCTCATCGACCCGCTAACAACACTATAGCAACCCGTATAAATACGGGACCACGAACTAGGGAGAGAACGGATCAAATCATACTAGTCATCAAGTTACGGAGCAGCAAGAAAGGTTTGATGCAAACAAACGAGATACAACAAACTTACTCAGCTAAACAGGATCAGAGCATGCAAACAGATTCTGGAATTAAAGAACTAGATATAAAGGATCAAAGCCTTGTGTCACAAAGAACACAAGCCTCTAACTTATGAACGAGCTAAGAACACAAGAACAAATCATTGATGCATGATGTCCACCATAGTCTAAATAAGAAATGCTGAAATATTCACTTTGGTCTAAATGAAGAACAAGCATCCACGAGGACATCAACTCACTCCTCACTCCTACTATATCTCTCAATTAATCCTAGTCTAGATCTCTTCTCAACCCCATTCTACCACATAGAGGTGAGAATCACCTCACATGGGCAGAATTAGAGAGAGGGAGAGAGAGCTACACAAGATTGAAGTGGAACTTGAGAGCTTGGAGGTGTGTGTGAAATGAGGGCCCTCCCCCTCTATTTATAGGCAAGGGAGTGGCTTGCTCCGAGGCTCCAAATGCTCCAAAACACCCCAGGATGCGGCCAGGAGCCAATGGGCGAGCAACACGTGGAAGGAGGGGATAAACCGACCCTAGGTCGGTTCGGCCGATCCTAGGGTCGGCTGGCCTTTTGGCCCGTGCTTCCTCTGGCTCGCTTCCATGTGGACCCTAATGCTCCTCCTCCGTGCATGGCATGTTTCCTAGCGGTTTGGTTAGCAAAGTGGGCCCATGGATCCATGTGATGCTAACGTGGCAGTGTAAGATTCATCGAGAGTTCTTCACATGGATTGGTGACATCATGGATCCAGAAGAATCCATGTGGCAGCCCCTCGTTGGCCCGCACTTGAGTGCCATAGATTGGAGTGGAGTGAATGTGCATGGTTTGTTCTCATTTCCTATGCTAAATACCTGCATTCCAATAGACATCAACACTGGTGGAAAGTATTAGTTTAATCTCCTATTCTAGTGTGGATGTGCAATTCATGCTTCAATTTGCAAGAGTTGATGGCCATGAAAATGGTACTTCACAGCCGTCAACATAGGCTAGGGTTACCTTGTGTCGTGTGTCTTTATGGCTAGTGAATGTGATCCATACACCCTTTCATGCTTGTATGTTAAATCTTTATGCAATCAACACTTCATGTAGCTTAGTTCAATAGATTAGATCGTAAACCCTAGGTAGTTTTCTTTTGATCCACGGTTCGATATCTTGGGACATCCCCGAGTGAAAAAGTCAACACGTGATCTGTACGCTTGCGGATCGAAACGCGACATGTGTTTCAACCGTGAACAGAGAGGTGGTTGTGAGCTTTGGGATAGCCAGTGGCACTAAGCGAGACAGACTCTGGAGAATTCATATGTGAGCACAGGTCTTGAGAAAACTCGATGGAGTATGTCTCATGCTCGTTTGTGTGATTCCTTCTTTCTTTCTCCAGAAGTGTCACCTCAGGAATGTCCATGGCACAAGGGTCTTCAAGGAATGCGTCATGCATGATTGATGTTGCATTGACGGTAGCATTCTGAAGGCCAGAAGAAAATGGCTCAAGCTCGATCGAGGGTGTTAAAGGTCGCTCATCTTCACAAAAGTGAAGGTATTCTGAGTTGTGCTCTTCGTGGGCGGAGTATTCTATGCCTTTGGGTAGAAGAGGTACGAAGGACATGAGCGAAGATACTCGTATCACTGTCTCGAGAGGGCTTAGATTGGGATGAGGCATTACCACTAAAGATTCTAGGCAAAAGATAGGAATGGTGGTGACTGGTTTCCCAAGATCATCATTATGGCTCCCTGGGGATGATTTGCAATGGAGGAGAATTTTCTCCAAAGGGTAGCCTATTAGGAGACCGAAATCCATGATGGGAAAGATGTAGAAGTCTAAGCTCACCTCGATTTCATCTATGATGATCGGTACATCCCTCACAATCCCCCGACACTCAAAATCCATAACGATTAGAAAGAAAGAGTTTGTC
Source organism: Cenchrus fungigraminus (assembly GCA_036936925.1). NCBI lineage: Eukaryota > Viridiplantae > Streptophyta > Magnoliopsida > Poales > Poaceae > Cenchrus > Cenchrus fungigraminus. The sequence continues at coordinate 5,204,004 of CM072775.1, read as the reverse complement.
AGATGGGATTAAAGGCTTGCGACCCACAAGAGTTTCCATTCGGTTCTCACATATGATCCAAGCCTCGGCAGAGGGGTCGTGAAGGGCTTCTACGGTTGTTCCTCTCATAGTGCAACCGATAGTCATGGAGGATGAGCTAATCCGAATTGCTTCGGAAGTTCGTCTCAACTCCTTCAACAATTCTTCCTTCGTGAACATGTTGAGGATTGAATTGTTGGATGGAAGAAGAGGTACCGTGGGCTCCATATCATAGGGATCATTCAAGGTGTTTCTAAGATTTTGATTGGGATCATCCTTGAATGGGGAAGCAAACATCAAAGGTTGAATTTCTTCTTCCTTTGACGTTCGTGGTTCGGGATATGGCTTGATAGACGAATCAAGGGATGTGGAAGATGAAGGGACGGATTCAGCTGTTGAGGTGCTCCCATCGCTCAACTTGCTCTGCTCGTGAGGTTTGCTAAGGTTGGGAGGAAGGGAATAGGTTTTCAGGATGTGTTCTAGGAATTCCTTTTCTTCCGTCATAGTTTTCTAGGCAAATGAACCTCCAGCGGCAATGTCGAGAGATCGAGCAGAGGTCATGTCTAAACCTAGAAAAAAGATGTGTAAAGCTTCATCACTGGGTATAGACGAGCTTGGGATAGAATCTATAAGGCGTGAGAATCTAGCCCATGCTACACCTATGGACTCCTCCTCTAATTGCGCAAAAGCAAGGGTGTCAACCCACAGAGAGTCTACGTGGGACATGGGGCAGAACGAGAGACAAAAGTTGTCCCGGAGCTTTCCCCAGTCACGATCCATGCTCTCAACGTGGTGGGTTGTTGGCGTTCGATTTCTGTAAACCTAGAGCACCTGTTACACTATGGTTTGAGCTTTGTTATGGAACTAACCCGCCACTAGGCACACTAATGACATAACAAGTTCAACTTTGTATGTGCATTTGGAAGTATTGTGTTTTTGCAGGAAAATATGGCCAAAAGGGACGGAGTTACAACGAGTTCACAGGAGCAAATGAGGAGTTCTGTTCGTGTTCAAGTGCAAGGCAAAATCACTCCCAAAGGTGGCAAGGACCAAGGTGCTACGATGTATCATCCCCGAGGACTAAGACGTAAAGATCGGACTTCATGCGAGAAGACCCCCTCACTTGATCACGGGGATGACGACGCCAAAATGACACCAATAAAGGGGTATAAATCCAAAATGTCAAGATTAGCCGCGGGGAGGAAGACGTGCCCGAACTGGGCCAGAAAAGGCCCAGGCCGGCCGGCCCATGCCGACCGGCCCAGGCCCTTTTCGCCTCGGTTCACGGTCCTCTTTGACCTAGATAATTATCGGTGTATTTATATCCCCTGTCTCCGACGGCTGCCGCATCCAATCATTCTACCGACGTCCATTCACCAAAAACTAACCGCCTCAAGGTGAGGGTAGAGATGATATGAGTTCGTTGCAAAAATCAACACTGGTGGAGGGAAGGAAGCAAGAAGAGGACTCCAAGCCGTCGGCCTAGGGGTGTTCCCAAGCCTCCTCACCACCATCTTCATCGACGACGTTCTCCGGAGGCTCCACCACCCCTATGTGCTTCAATCCTTGTAAGATGTTGGGGTAATGTCTCCGTTCATCGATAGGGTTAGATGGATCTTGGATATGTAATCGCTACATGAATTCTATGTCTATCGATGCTTCATGGTCTATGTCTTCGCAAGTGCTTTGTTTACATATGTTTGCGCCACATGTGATCTTAGTAGGGTTTGTGGTAATCATGGTGATTAGCCAAACCCTATGGATCCTTAGATATAGATGCATTAGAGAAAGTGTTTTATTACCTTGCATAGTGACAGTACGATGTAGGGAAAAGGCTTAAGCGACCGCATAACCGCCATGATGTTAGCGAAGGCAATACCTCTTTCATGTAGTAGATCCATATCTTTGTGATCCTAGATCTTAGGAAGGTAGCCCTTATCTATCTTTATTTCTCTCTTGTATCAACCCTTGCTTCTTAGATTCAATCATCGATTAGCTTAGGTTAGATTGCCTCTATTTTACATTAATCTCTCTCAAAGGCTTTCTAATCAACTAGATTAGTACTTGGTTAAACGCTAGTATATCCCTTGCTCCGTGGATTGACAAGAACCTTGGGGATCCCCCCTTGGTGAAAAAGGCACCAAGTCACCCGTGTGCTTGCAGTGAACTTCAACACGGTTTTGAACCGTCAACAAGCCCTTTTTCTGGCACCGTTGCCGGGGAGTAAGCCAGTTTGCTACGTTTAATCTTGTATTAATTTTGTTGATTACTAACATCTAACCCTAGTTTTCTAGAAAAACCCTAATTTGTTTTGTTTTTGTTTTTTTTGTCTAGATGGCATTCGTCGGACATCCTTTGGAGGAACCGGAGAAATCATTAAGGGATTATGGCAGCCCATGATATGAGGACATCAAGGTACAAAAGTCGGATTCGAGGCTCGAAGCGACAAGGTACGAGATCAAGGCTCGGATCATCGAGGTGGCGGCAACTAATATGTTCTGAGGGGTGGAGACGGACAACCCATAGAGACATATCCAGTACTTCATGACATTATGCAATACGGTACGACAAGAGGGAGTCCCCGATGCTTGGTTTAAATGGAATCTCTTCCCCTACTCACTTCCCGATGAAGCAACGAAGTGGTATTCATTTGTGTCCTTCGAAGTCGAGGGAAATTGGAATCAATTGATGAAATCATTTTATGTCAAGTTCTGCCCTATAACCAAGATCCAACATATAAGGAGGCAAGTGATTACTTTTAAGCAAGGAGAAGAAGGGATAGATCAAGCATGGAATCGTTTCAATGAGCTAGTTGAACAAGGACCAAGACTCGGATTTCCTAGTGATGTACTTTTGCATAAGTTTTCTTTTCCCTAACCCCTAGTTGCATGGAATATGTTCAGATGTGTGCAGGAGGGAATCTTATGGAAAAAACACTCACGGAAGCCGCCCAACTCCTACAAAAAATCAGCAATGGGGCGACCTTGATAAGAGATTGGCGAAGACGATGTTGGGAGGAGCAAAACGACAAAAGCAACTCGGAAATGCTTGCTGAAATTTCTAAAAAAGACAAACTGGAGGTCAAGAAAGATGAATCCACCATACAAGAAATCAAAGAACCACTTCCTAAGGTAAGAGATGTCATTTCGGATAATAAAAATGTTGAAACTAACATGATTGTAGGCCGAAGTATGGGGAATGCTAGACCATTGGCGGAATTCAATCAATCCGATTGGATTCAAGTTGATTTTGCCCCCCTAATCAACCACCGAAGGAAGAAGGAACACCGACGCATCGCCAAAAGAATTTAAGACATTTTTGATCAAGAGATGAGTGGAGAATCGATCCAAAAGTTATTTGAAGAAGAAGATGAAGGATGGATCGACCAACTTGACATCTCGGAGATTTATGATGATGGGAGAGAAGAGCACAACCATGATGAGCCAAAAAGTCTTGTCTCCACAACAACATATGCACCAAATCAAGAAGAAGAGTTTATTGCTAAGGAGATGAGGAAAATTAAGAGAAGTGCTAGTGATTCAAAAGATGAATGGAAGAAAATAGGACACAAGCTAGAAGATGAGTGGGAAGAAGATGACAAAAAAGCAAGCACTCCAAGAAGGTCTCTCTCCACAAGGTTATAGTTTGTGTGCTATTGAAGGTTACACACTAGCAAATCAAGACATGGAAGTGCCCACGAATAAAGAAAAGAGTGAGTCACCAATAAGCAATCTTGACGACATGTGGTACATGGAAGATAAAGATGGCAACACACAAGACTTTGAAGATGAAGATTTGGGTAATAATGAAGACTTCAAAGAAGATGTAGTTGATGAGTTACAAGTTCCACATGATGAGATGAAGGGGATGCAAGAAGGTGACAAGGAGACACCTTCACTCGTTGAGATTGATTTGCCTTCAACACCGCTAGATGAACCAAGGACCACTCTTGTTGAAAAAGCTCTAAGGCCAAGGTACACGCTGAAATCTCAAGATATTATTAGTATTAGAGATGATAAATTCAAATGCTTATGTTCAACCAATAGTATGAATGATAATTTAAATTCTATGCCTTGCACCAATGATGATCATGTTGGTAGGCTAAAATTTTTGAGAACCATAATGAGGCAATATTTATGTTTGAACAATTTAATTCTATGCCTAAAGAACCTTTGCCTAACCAAGAGCTAAGTGCTTTGCATGAGATATATGCTTCCTTTAATAACACCTTGACATGTTTTTACAATTTGCTTGTGGTTGTAATTATGGATGCATATGTTTACAATGAGTTTTGTAAATCCAGATCATACTTTGCGCTTGGTCAAGCTAATGAACTTAAAGAAGCACATGTCGGGAGAAGGCCCGATTTTCACTAACCATGCAGAAACACAAGGTTCAATTAATGTGAAGAGACATCATGCCCAAAGAGTTGCAAGATGAATCATCAACATCTCCAAAATCTCACGATGGTTGCTTCTGTCTTCATCAATTTTGTGCACTTGTTCAGAGGTGTACAAATGAAGAAAATTAGATCATCAGAAGCTCCATCATTTTTTAATTCCAATGCATCAAGAACCAACGAGTTTGAAGACCTGTGCAAGGAGTTATGGTAAAAACATTGAGCGGTGCGCGTGCTGAAAACAGCTCGTGACAGATTGCTTCGCCGGAGTAAAATGGACGTAACTTTCTTGTTCGGACTCCGATTTGGGAAACTAAAGACTTGTTGGAAAGGAAATTTTGTGCACTATGCAATGGAGTATAAATTTGGTACACTTTCTGTTCTGGACATTAAAGGAAAAAATTCGTGGAGTGGAGGCAGCACCGAAGGACGACAAAGAAGGAGAAAATGATGATGCGAAAAATGATAGTTTGGGCAAGTCATCCACTGAACAAAAGAGATCATGCACGACATGGGAACTGAATTAAAGCTGCATGGTAACCTTTATTTCTTACATGAAGGTCCATGACTTTGCGACAATGAGAAGGTATGTGAGAAAGTCGAGCTCTATGACTTTAAATGAAGCGCTTCTAGGGAGGCAACATGTTCCTTTGTGTTTTTATTTTTCTTTCTTGGAGAGAATAAATGGCACCATACTATGATCATTAACTTGTGGCTAATTAATCTAAGATTAATTTTCCTTTTAGAACCACCATCATGTTCATGCTCATATTTATCTATTTGAATGCATTGCATTTTGTTATCAATATGATGTTTGTTTCCTTGCATATACATGTTTTGCATATAGTTGGCTCGGTTGTTTTATAAGGCATAATGATGAATGCCTCATTTTCTATGTTAATGCTTCATATGAGTATTTTTCCTTTTGTGATCTTGTGTAAATGTGGTGTCTAAACATGATTGCAGACCATCATCATTAGGTTCAATAAACCTTGCTAGCTTTTCGTATGTTTTCATGTTGCATTGGTTGGTTTATAAATATTGCATTGCACTTTATTTTTCTTGCACTATAAGGAATTGTTTATCTAAGGGTAGACATGGTATTTTAACCTTAGATAAATAAATCTTTGTGGCTACAGAGAAATTCGGCAACCTAGTTGTAAACATGGTGTTTTGAACTAGTTGAAATCATTGTCTTTGTTTATATGCTTTCCTCTCATGTGCATACACTCCTTGCACCCACGTACACCCATTAGTTTTTTTGTTCCATTCACAATAGACTAATTATGCCATAAGTTAAGAATCTTAGGAAATATTGCTGGATTGTTAGCAATTTTAACTACACCCAACCGTCACCTTGGGGGTAGAATGTCCTTCAAAATGTTTTGCAGGCAAGATAAAGACTCTCACGACAAGAAAATTGAAGGACGACTAAGATAATACTTTGTCTTCTTCCATGCCTAGCAAAGTGCTAAGCATGGGAGAGGCCCTGAACCTTCAACATGGAAGTACACCATCACGCCCTAGAGGATAGCAAGATCAAGATCATCAACATCTACGGATCAATGCGCAAGAAGCTAATGATCTCATCAAAATTATGCATGGTCTCAGAAGGAAAACATAGAATATTTTTTGATATTTGGAAGCCCCATGAAGTTACAATTCTAACAAATCAAGAATCAAGGAAATTGGAGGTCCCTACAAGCAGCTATGCCCAAATCATCGAACGTCGTACGTTCTGAAATCAGTTCTGGACAGCACGCAGCGCTGAAGTAAAACGGACATAACTCCCTTGTCTGAACTCCATTTTCAATGAATGACCACATGTTGGAAAGGTAATTTCATAAACTTTTTAATAAATCTATATTTCAATATATGTTCTGTTTTGGACAAAGGGGAAAATCCTTGAAGAAGAGACAGCAAGAAGATGATGAGAACAAGAAAGAGGAGATGGCGGTGACAACATCAAAGAGAAGGGCGACCATTGGTTCCATGAGCATACATGATCAAATTCAGAAGTTTAGGAGCATTGGATCACAACACATGGAGATGTCAGAAAAGACCACAAAGAGCTACAAAAGATGGTAACACCTCCATGAACCTTCTCTTTTCCAGACATAAATGCTTGTAAGTATGCCTTCAACCTCAACTCGGTGCAACTTTTGTTTTTCTCCTTCAATAAATAACATGGCCACTCGGAGGACAACCTACATTTCCTTTTTACTTTAATAAAATAATCATGACCATGTGTTCACCTCGGTGTAGTGGTAGTTTCCACCCTCTTGTACTTTTTTGTTAAATTACGACAAGGACGTCGTATGATCCAAGCATGGGGGGGAGCTAGCTCGTGTAAGTTATTTTTCTTGTTTTTACTTGTTAGTTTTCTTTTTTATCTTTATTATTTGAGCATGAGCTACGTGCATAATTGTTTACCGTGGTGCTTAGTGGAAGTTTGCCTTTGAAAGTTTCCATACTCAACTTTGATCTAGGACCTTGATTTGAACTATGCTACGATTAATACTAAATTTGGAGGAATTTACTTTTGAAAAATTATGAAAAAACCCTTGCAATGAAGGTTAGCAATTTCGTTCTCCAAGTTGAGAGACAAGTCTATCCTATACAAAGCCTACACTATGTATATACTCCACCATAAGTGTTGTTTAGCATGATGAATTGAGTTAGGACTTTCTCTCTTGGGAGATCTAATTTCGAGCAATGATCATGTCCTTGATGTTATATCTTTTATTGCTAGCCTCGTCATACATTCGGTAATGGGAACTTCGCATTGAATGCCTCGTACATCGCCAGATTCCATACCCAAAACCATAAATATCTTTTTATCATCTTATTCCTTGAAAACAACCCATGTCCGAAGATTCGTTCCATTTTTAGGCAAAATTTTATTTAAAATTCAGATTGGTACACATGTCAAAAAGATGGGCGAAAGGCTTCGGAAAAGAAGATAAAGATGTGGAGGAAAGAAGAAAAAATATATATATGTGTATATGTGTGTGCGCACACAAGAAAAAAGAGAGAGAAGAAAGAAAAAGAAAAAAAGAGAGAGAAGAAAGAAAAAGAAAAAAAGAAAAGAAGGAAAAGGAGAAAAATTCAAGGCAAAGCAAGGAAGATATAAAGAGGGGTGTTGAATCAAGTGAAGATCAAGAGAAGTGCGAGGAAGGATGCGATGTTGAGAACAAATCTTCTTTATTCCAACCATGTGCAATCCGACATCGAGGACATCATTAGTGCCTTGAAGTCATTATTCTTTTTCCCTTTGCACATGTCCACCATTCTAAATCTTCTCATCCTTGATACCCTTACATTATGGTTTAATTCTCATGATCATTGGCTCAAAAGGTGAACGACCACTAGAGGATTTTCTTAGCTTGATAATACGTGTGTTAACTTCACTAGCCATACCCATAGCTGCACCTTACATTATAAATGAGAGACTTGTGGGAGGTGAGAGTTTATGAACTATCTAGGATAGCCACTTTAAATGAGCGACATGTGAGAACTTGGAGAAGGACTTTGTCTAATACTTAATGCAGGAATTTTATTTTGAAAAAACCCATGAAAACCCTCTGAAGTAAGAGAGTAAGTATGGTTGGAGTTGAGGATCTCTAGTGAAAGGTATGAGTTGTGGGGTAAGTCTTGAATTGGTAAATTTCTAAACACCCATGTTTTCATTATGATCTTTGTCTCATGTTTCTTATATTAAAGATGAAGGATTTACTAACTTGTAAGGAAAGATTTGACGAAGCACACTCCATGGATGAATGATTTTGTGAGCAACTTGCTCGAGGACGAGCAAGATCTAAGCATGGGAGGATGTTGGCGGTTGATTTCTGTAAACCTAGAGCACTTGTTACACTATGGTTTGAGCTTTGTTATGGAACTAACCTGCCACTAGGCACACGAATGATATAACAAGTTCAACTTTGTATGTGCAATTGGAAGTCTTGTGTTTTTGTAGGAAAACATGGACAAAAGGGACGGAGTTACAACGAGTTCAAAGGAGCAAATGAGGAGTTCCGTTCATGTTCAAGTGCAAGGTGAAATCACTCCCAAAGGTGGCAAGGACCAAGGTGCTACAACGGATCATCCCCGGGGACTAAGACGTAAAGATCAGACTTCATGCGAGAAGACCCCCTATCTTGATCGCGGGGATGACGACGCCAAAATGACAAAAATAAAGGGGCATAAATCCAAAATATCAAGATGAGCCGTGGGGAGGAAGACGGGCCCGAACTGGGCCAGAAAAGGCCTAGGCCGGCCGGCCCATGCCCTTTTCGCCTCAGTTCGCGGTCCTCTTTGACCTAGATGCTCCTCGGTGTATTTATATCCCCTGTCTTCGACGACCGCCGCATCCAATCATTCTACCGACGTCCATTCACCAAAAACTCGCCGCCGCAAGATGAGGGTAGAGATGAGATGAATTCGTCGCAAAGATCAACACCTGCAGAGGGAAGGAAGCAAGAGGAGGACTCCAAGCCGTCAGCCTAGGGGTGTTCCCAAGCCTCCTCACCGCCATCTGCATCGATGACGTTCTCCGTTGGATCCACCACCCCTATGTGCTTCAATCCTTGTAAGATGTTGGGGTAATGTCTCCGTTCATCCCTAGGGTTAGATGGATCTTGGATATGTAATCGGTACATGAATTCTATGTCTATCGATGCTTCATGGTCTATGTCTTCGCATGTGCTTTGTTTACATATGTTTGCGCAACATGTGATCATAGTAGGGTTTGTGGTAATCGTGGTGATTCGCCAAACCCTATGGATGCTTAGATATAGATGGGTTAGCGAAAGTGTTTTATAACCTTGCGTAGTGACAAGTACGATGAAGGGAAAAGGCTTAAGCGACCACATAACCGCCATGATGCTAGCAAGGGCAACACCTCTTTCTTGTAGTAGATGCATATCTATGTGATCCTAGATCTTAGGGAGGGAACGCATATCTATCTTTATTTCTCTTTTTTATCAACCCTTGTTTCTTAGATTCAATCATATATTAGCTTAGGTTAGATTGCCTTTATTTTACATTAATCTCTCTCAAAGGCTTTCTAATCAACTAGATTAGTACTTCGTTAAACGCTAGTATATCCATTGTTCCATGGATTGAAAAGAACCTTGGGGATCCCCCCTTGGTGAAAAAGGCACCAAGTCACCCGTGTGCTTGCGGTGAACTTTAACACGGTTTTGAACCGTCAACATGGGTGTACCATTGCTTTGCCTCCCCTTTGAGGGAGAACAGAAACATCTTCCACCTCAAGGTTTCTTGTGTCATGTCTGGGATTACCAGACACGAACACATTTCCTCAAACACTCGCAAATGATGGTGGGGCTCTTCATTTTCGGCCCCAGAGAAGGGTTGATCCCGAACCATGGCTATATGGCTAGGATGGAGTTCATAGATAGAGGCTGTGATTAGCCTAAGAGAGGTTGATGGCTCTGAGAACTCGTCCTTAGGATCGTAAGGTTTTCAGTAAAAGGTATGATGGGTAGAAAGGTTTGACATGATATAAGGATATTATAAAAGAAAGGATCAAACAAAGGATACATGGGTAGACTAGGTTCGTAGACAACTACAATAACCGTTCCTCGGCAATAGCACTAGAAATGTTTGTTGGTATTTCTTAACATCACGAATAAATCCACAAGCATACGGAAGATACCGTTGTAGCACTTCACCCGGTGAGTAGGGTATCGTTATTTATATTTTGCCAAAGGAACGAAGGTGTAGCGGTCTACTAGCTAGTCTAGTCCTGGGAGAAGAAAGAGGATGAAAAGGGTAGCTTGGGTAGTGTGGAAATCTATGGGATAGGTACAAAGAAAGAGGATACTCCGGCTACTACTCACTCACTTCGGGCACCGATTTACCCCTGGTCCGCCAAGCGACTCTCGCTATTAGCTCTACACCCTACCCTCACATGGGGGAATACAAGAGATGCACAGGGCTGTCACCACCCGTACACCTACCGCTTAGTCCGTTGAATAGGTATGCAAACAAAGGAGATATATAGCCTAGACACCACATCTATGCTAGCTACCTCGACCCTGACCACGGCCAGACTCCACCGATAGATAGAGTCCTAAAGCCAGAGCCCCCGCCACGAGGACGAGCGATGATCCTGCAAGCGAATAATAACAAGAATACAACTTTACTAGGTACTCACAACCGAAGAAGTCCCGGATGCTCGCTCAAGTGCTCGCACCTGCCGAAGTACAAGCGGAGGGAGGCCGACAACTCCGGCTCTCCTCCAAGATCTTGCTCCACGCACTCCTCTACTTCCAATACAACAAAGGAGCCTCTCCTCTACTCTCTTCTCTCTAAAATGGTTTGTTACAAATGAGAGGCGTAGGGGGTCCTTATATAGGTGTGTAGAGGTAGTTCTAGGGGTCTCTTGGCGCCAACTCCACCTCCACCGCCTATGGGATTGCGCAGGAGATCTTGGCGCCAAAACTTGGCGCCAATAGAGCCAATGGTGGTTCGGCAGACCCGTGGGCTAGCCCATTTGACCGGGGCCCTCTGTAGTTGTCTTCAATGTGTCAGTGGGAGATTGCTTGCCAAAGATGGGCCAAAACGTCCTCAACAGTGGTTTGACCGAACCATGTTGGGCTCATTTCCCGCCGCCCTTCGTCCTGGACACTCTGAAGTGGGCCCTCATAGGGGTACCTTGGGTCTTGTGCAAAGTTTTGGTGGTATCCCTCGGTTTTGGGCCTCTAAGTCCATACGGATCATCTTGAGAAGGGCTTCGCATAAGTGCTATGTATTTATTCGAGTAAACTGCACCATCGGTCCTTAAACTTTCCTATGAGGACCAGGAGTGTCCGAAGACTAGTGGAGGGTCGCTCCTTTTTGATGGGTGATTGACAACGTTCTGTGGACTGATGCTTGGCTTAGTATTGCAGGTGCAGGTTGCGGCTTGACTCCTGTTGGTGCAGATGAAGAACAAGCGTGAAAGGTCTATAGTAGGCTTGGTTCGATGGACCCGGTGGCCAATGGGGTCAAGTGCGAGCCGCGTGGTGCAAGAAGAGCAAGTTGAAGTCATGGACATGGCCCGGTGCAAGGTGGCGGTTTGCGAATGAAGCTTACACGCGGGGTTTGGTGGTTTACCCACAAAACCATCAGAGAATAGTTTCTTGGCCCGGGCCTCAAAACTGTTGTCATTTGAATCTCGTTGTAAACTTCGACTCACAAGCGAACGAGCCATGGGACCCTTCTTCCCTTAAGTGTGAACCCAAGGTATCGAATTCGTGGAACAGTGTGTAAAACAAGAATCAATCTACTAAAGCGAAAAGAACTCTTCGAATCTTTGAGAGAAGATCAAATGCATCTAATCTATAAAACTCAAGAGGTAGCAAGAGAAAGCATAGAGATAACCTATCTAGAAAGGTAGATCATGCCTTTGTTGTAGTTCCGAACAAGAGATGAAGATAGAAAATGAATCTCATTAGAAGCCTCTTTAAACCGTGGTCTCCGTTCCATCCCCTGTGGTGCCGCATTACACCTGATCCAGGCGTCCTGTCACGACGTCCTGATTTTTCAGTGGTTAACCTACAAGCACGCTCACAAGGAGTGTGTCGCAATCCTTGGTAGATCCGGTATGCACCTCTAGCCACCGCGGCTACAAGAACACCCCGAGCAATCTATCTCGAGAATAGATTGAAAAGAAGCAAACCCAAGAAGAACGAATTCGTAGAAGAGACACTTGATCGCTAGAAATCGGATTCATATAATAACTTCACCATGAATGATACATGAACAAGATCACCAACCGGGATCCTACCTTGATCTTGATTCTAGCTCCGGAACTCCGACGTGGTCTTCCTTGCAAGGTTCCCACGTCGGCTAGGGTAGCCCTAGACAACTAGCTCGACCCTCCTCTCCAAGATGGTGTCCCTCTAGCTTCTCTGCTCCTTGACGGCGAATGACGAATGAATTGATACGTGGCTTTTGGCGTGGCACCTATAAATAGCCCGAGGGGGATCTAGGTCAAAGGGGGCGACGAATGGGCGAGGAAATGGGCTAGGTCGATCGGCCCATTCCGATCGACCTGGGCCCGTTTCGGCCCGGTTCGCCCCCCGCTTTCTTCTGGATGCTTCTCGTGATATTTGGAGTTCCTGCCGAGTTGCATGAGGGCCCTTGACATCATCTTCTCCATGAAATAGATAAGGGTACTTGTCGCGCAAGCTCCCGCATTTTCTGCTCAAGTCCCCGGAGAATTGCCTTCTCGTCCTTCGGTCCTCGGGTCATTTGGAGTCATGTTCACGTCGTGTCTTGACTTGTTCCGGGCTTCACGATCCTCTTGCAAAGTGCTCGATGAACGATATCCAGAATCATCCTTTTAAGTCCTTAATTCCTGCGTAAACAATAAACTCCAAAAACCACATGCATACACGAACTTGATATATCAAGGGGGTTAGGATCGTTAGTATGGATATTAAATTAATACCAACATTGAAGGTAAACTCATGGCTAGGTTGACGGAAATCGACCGCCAACATCCCCCCATGCTTAAACCTTGCTCGTCCTCGAGTAAGCCTTCAATGGATATCAGTGTTGCCCTTCAATGTTCATAACCTGCACTTGATCATATATGAAAAAGACATAATGCTCTCTAAAATTATATAAGTTAAAGTTTCATAGTGTAACTAGCTTTCTTCTTCATGGAGGGTAGATATCAATAAAGCTCTTTCCAGAAGTAATTAATCATGCTCCCAAAATTGAAATAAATCTTAGATATTTTGAAAATTAAGAACGAGATAGAAAAATTGCTTTACCAATATCAATAACAAACCTCCTTACATCTTGCTCATGTACTTTCAACTCATCTTATCTCTCAAGTCTACTAGAACTACTCCTTTCCTCTCTCAAGTATTTGGAGCTATGGGAAAGTTTAGTCCTATCAAGATTTCATAAATGGAATGCAAACAAAACAAGACAAGTTCCTCATGGAATTACCGAGCCTAGTCAAAATGGTCATTGGAAAATAATGTTTCAAGGAGGGGGGAGAGAAAAATACACACACTTTTAGATAGGTGTACATGTGCAAATGGAATGAAGTGATCCCGAGGCACAAGCAAAGTCCTTGTTATCGGATTGCACATGGTTGGAAAAGAGTATGGGTCTTGATCTTGAAGCTCTTTGAACCTTTCAAGTGTAACTAGAGAACCGGGGAGCTTTATATTTTTTTTCTCCTTTATTTTTCTCCTCATACTTTTTCCTTTATTATTTTTTTTTCTTTCATCATACTTTTTCTTTTCTCCATCATTTTTTCCTTTTTCATTCATTTTTCATTTTTTTAACTCCCTTTGAACTCTAGACTACACTAGTACTTCCTTGGCAACCCCCCATGCTTAGACGTTGCTCGTCCTCGAGCAAAAGAGGTGTAAGGAAAATGCCAAGGTGGTACTGAAATTTTTGGAATCTTCTATGGAAAAAGATACTCGAAATCTTCTACGTGTCTTTTTGGAATCTCACGAAGTTATCTCCACTTGATGGCGCCTTCTTCTTGTAGTCTTCCTCAAAATATTCATCCATACTCAAGTTTGGGTTTGATCAAGGAGGTGAACACAAAAAGAGATGATATGGGTTTGTGGGTGGATATCCGGCGAGGTTTGCGAAATTCCCAATGTGGAAACTCACAATGTACGGATAGAAAGGCTAGCAAAAAGATCGATACGCAAAAATACGCAATGACCAGCTTCTTAGACTCGATCCATTAAGAACTAAATCTGAATTGAAGCACCCAAAAATTAATCTTGAAACACTAAGGTTTTTCACTCAATCATAATATGGCTTTGGATGGGTAGAGGAAAATGCAAGTGGTCATTATGATAAGGCTAGCATCATTTTAAGCATAAAAAGAAATTATCCTTGATTTAACCAAAAATGAGAGCATGAAAAACACCATGGGACTTAAATTATCGTTACCTCCACACAAGATTATGCTAGTATTTAAGTTGATTTTCAGATTTGTTTTTAAAAGAGAGCACTAGCTTAATCATATATAAAACAAGTTTAGGCATGATCAAAGCGGCAACGATCATCACATATCGCATGGTACAACTTTCCATCCATATTAAAAATTATAAATCGATGGTGAACTTTATTCATGGCGATGGAAAACGAAAACTACTACTACCACACACATGCTGAAATCAAATAAAATAGAAGATGCTACGCACACACATTCTTGCACACAAACTGAAAATAAAAGAAAGGGAAAAATAAAAATCAAACTAAACTTGCATGCGTCTTCCTTCATCTTCACTCTTGCGGTGGTTGCTCGTTGTATCCTTGCTCATAATAATGTTGCATCAGTCCTCCATGAAACTCATCCGATGGCATTAGATGTAAGCGCCCAAGTTGGTATGTGATGTTCGCCATTCCCTCTTGCATGTTGTTCACGTGCGAGTGTACGATCTCGACGTCTTGCGTATTCCTCTCCACATAAGCTCCAATGATGGCTGCACCTTGTTGTTGTTGGACTAAATGTAAATAAGGTTGAACAAATGCCGCATTTGGTACTATGTATGGCACGCCTCCCGGTTGACCATACATTGGAGGTGGAGGCCCCATAGGCATTCCACTCCCCCATGCTTGCATTGGAACACCCCCACATGGCTGCATTGAGACTCTAACTTGTGGTGATGGAATCCCTCCATAATGTGGCATTGGAACTCCGCCATATGGTGCTCCGGTCCACCCGGTAGGTACACTACCACTTGGTGCTCCTTGGAATGTCGCTCCTTGTCCTCCTTGGGCTGTGGATGATGATCCTTCTTCAATTATGACTCCTCTCTTGCTCTTCTTGGCTGCCACATGCGGTTCATCTCCCAACCAATCTTCTCTCCCTTCGACAAATAATTTCAATTTCATATCCGGGAGAGGGATATTTACCACTGCCACCCTGAATCCTTTCTTCTCATCTCCACTTATATACTTTCCTTGCCTCAAATAATCTATGCCCAATGAAGTCCCAATAAGCAAAAGTTGTGGGTTTCTTCGGATTGTTGGCTTTAATGCAATAGCCAACATTGTCAAATAGCAACCCGAACCAATACTTCCTCTTCCCGAGACCGCTTCACAAGCCCACCGATTTATCATGATGTATGTCGGGTTGATTTCTTGTCTTGCCACCAATCCCGCATATAGCCAATTCAACTCCGTGTTGGTGATCTTTGTCTCTCTCATCCTTCCCATGATACGCTTGCTCATCCATGAGTGGAAGACTTGGATAATAATATTCTTGATGCTATTTCTTTGTCGATTCTCCTTCTCCGAAATCATCCCCCAAAATTCTTCAACTTGGCCCACTTGGACTTCAACTAATTCCGGTGCATTCTTCTTGAAACTGAGCAACTCTCTAATATAATCATAGGGGATCACTTGCTCTACATCTTCAAGACGGAATGAAAGGCATGCCACGCCTTCCTCCGTGATCTCCGGCTTCATTGTCATAAGTATTTCAAGAGCAAGTTCCTTGTGCACATGTACCGTAACTGCATTGGAAAATTGCGTCCACCCAAGGTGATCTAAGAGTTGATAAATATCCGAATGGAATCCCAACTTGAGTAGAGCATCATCATCAAAATCAACATTCGCCACAATCCTTCCTTTAAGAAAACCAAGCCTCTCTTCTTCTTCCTTCGACATAATGGTGAAGCCATATTTTGAGCGCTTCCTCTTGTAGGGTGGAGTGATGGTTGAGTGTGTCGATCGTCGTGGCGGCTCCTCGATACGCCCACGCGGTTCGGTGAACTCCATGGACGAGCTTCGTGTATCCCTCATGCCACCAAGGAGTAGCATGTCACCCCTTGGTGCCACGACATCTTCTTCCATGCTTCGCGGAGACTCGGAGACCGAGTGCCTCCGCGAAGAGCCCGACGATGGCGCCTTCGATGATGATGATGATCGTTTCTTCCCAAGAACGAAGTTGACGGCCTTCCTCATGGTTCCTTGCTGCAAGAACACTCAAACAACTCTCCCGGGGTTTCTTGCCGGAAGAAAAATTGCACAAAGAAAGTATATGGAAGAACAAGAATTGTGGTGAATTTTTTTTTTCAAGATTTTTGGACTAAGGATTGGAGGACAAATTTTTCTGGAGAGTTTGGGAGCTTCCTGGACTATGAACTTGGTGCTATGAACTTGCAATGGGGTGGAGGACTTACCATCCGAAGGGGAGCACCGGGGGCTTGAAAAGGGAGCCAGGCCGACCGGCCTAGTCCGATCGGCCTGGGGCCTCTCTTCCCCCAATTGCTCTCCTTTTTTTCCTGGGATGCTCTTTAGTGCATTAGGGCCTCCTAGCCTCGTGCTCCACGTTAGACCACTACCCAAACGTTCTCATCCACTCCTTTCCCTTGAATGATGAGCTTAATCTCCTTTCTCCTTTTCTTTGTGTCAACTCTTGTCTCCCATGTCTCCTTGCTTCATGTGCCTCCATTGATTCCTGCAAAAACATGATGCTTGCTGCCCCCCATGCTTGTCATGACAAGTCCCTAGGATGCTTTAATGATTTATGCCTTCCCATGAAGCATCCCATGTCCTTAAGTGTTAATTAACCTCAAATACCCCACATGATCATGTTTAGACACTTAATCACTCCTCTAATTTCGAAAATTCAAATTTAATTCAGAACTAACATGAGTCCAAATATATTATTAGAGGAGTTTTTAAGCATCAAAAACATTTGTAAGTCGAAAATTTTCCGACTACATTGATTTTGGTTCACCGGGATCGCTCACTCTTATTAATTGATAGCGAGCTCCTCCGGCTTGACTGTAGGGTGATGGGTTTAGGTTTCTAATTTTGGCTAAACATGAGAGAGAGATTTTGAATGAATAAAATCAAAAGAGGCTTTGAAAAAATCTAACTCTAGAGAAACCGGTAGATGTTATGCAAAGTTAAACCAAAAATCGATTTTCCTATGTTCACGCGAGTCCTACCATGCGTCAAAAATTTAAAATTATTAAAGAACAACGCGGGGCTCTACTCGTGTGTTTTGAGCATGAAAAACAAGTCAAACTTACCACCATGGGGAGGATGGGAAGTTTTAATAGGTGCTGGAATTTTTGGTGCTAGTTTCTTGAAAAGAGGCAAATAAATCATGGGATGGCTCATGTCATTGGTTTATGATAGAAAAATCCAAAACAAAATAACCGAGCAAATTTAAGGTCTCTAACAAATGATCAACCACTTAAGAGTTTATACCAAGTCTTGCGTAGCAAATTCTATGACCGACTTACTTGAAACTTGAAAATCTTCCAGGTTGCCCTCCCGGTAGCCTTTATTCTTGAGCGGGTTGTCCTCCCGGTAGCTTTATTCTTGACTCGACGAACGGGTTGCCTCCCGCCAAGCGCTTTGTTTAGAGTCCATAGCTAGACTTCTTTACTCCTTCACTTTGGATCAACGCTCTTTGCGGGCGTTGCAATCTTGGGTATCCACTTCCGCACCATCTTCTTCGGCGCAGGTTTATTAGTTGGCCTTGTCATCTTTTTGGTCTTCACAGGCGGGCTTTGTTCCTTTGTCTTGACAGACACGACAATCTGGACTTCATTGCTTTTCTTCACTTCCTTCTCCTTTGGCTCTTCCTTGACAATGCGACGATGAGGCGGAACATATTTGACGTTAATCATATTGCATACCTCGGAGCGTGGACGAAACTTGTAGATACTCCGTTCGCCGTTAATGTCGAACTCAATCTCCCCCTTGCCGACGTCGATGGTTGCCCCGACGATCTTGAGGAATGGCCTCCCAAGGATGAGAGGCGGCTTCGCCCTTTCTCCCATCTCGAGCACGACGAAGTCGACGGGGATGATGTAGTCCCCAACCTTCACAGGTACGTCCACAACGATCCCCGCGGGGTAGCGAATAGAATTGTCACCCAACTCCAAACTCATAGCCGTGGGCTCTAGCTCTAGTAGGTGTAGCTTCTCGAACACGTCCTTTGGCTTGACACTCACACTTGCCCCAAGATCGCACAATGCCTTCTCGAAATTGAATGAGCCGATGGAACATGGGATGGTCGGACATCTGGGGTCTCTCTGCTTCGCCGGCCCTTGATTCGCAATAGCGGCGCTGCATTGCTCGGACATCTTGATGTGATCTCCCCCGAGTGCTGCCATCTCATACTTGTTGGCAAGTATGTCTTTGAAGTAGCGAGAGTATGTTGGAACTTGAAGAGCGTCCAATAGCGGCATGTTGATGCTTAACCTGCGCACCACTTCCACAAATTTTTCGAAGTGATTATCAATTTTACCTCGGAAGTAGCGTGGCTTTAGCGAAGGTATCTTCGTGTCATCACTTGGCATTTCAAACTCCGGCTCTTCGGTGACTATCTCCGGAGTAGTAGCAACAAATTCCTTAATGTTTCCTTCCGTCTCGGCGGTTTGCTTAGGCTTCCTTGCTCCGGCTGAATTTTCAGGATCCACGGTCTCCTTTCCTGAACGAGTTTGAATAGCTTTTGCCGACTCGGACCCTTGGGGCTGCCCTGGTAGCTTTCCTTCATTGGCCGGAAGGCGCCCGGCAAGTTGTCCCACTTGTGACTCCAACATCTTCATCATATTAAGCACTTGTTGATTGGAACTTCCGACCTCCGTCACCTTGCCATCAATATTCTCCAATATCTTGTCCATAGCCTCGAACTTAGTGACGGTATCCTCGTTGATCTTAGCTTGCTTGTCCATGAAATCCTTTAATTGTATACGAAGAGGCACCACATTTTGAAGAGATGAACTTGCATTAAATTGAGATCTACCTTGACCGTAGCGATAATTCAGCAAATCACCCTTCCTCGTGTAGTCGAGCATCCTTGCATCCTCCAGACAATCTTTTTGGACATGGCCATACACTCTTCACATGTGGATCTTGCTTCGGCGGCCTTTAGGTCTTGAGCCTCTTTCTTTTCCACTTCCATCTTCTCCAACCTCCTCATGAGCGAGTCAATTTTTCCTTCGAGAAGATCCTCCTTTTCAACCTGCAAAACACCCTTGACATTGTCCGTGGGCTGAACCGGAAGTAAGCGTCCTGACCACGCCCATGTATCATTGTCCGCAACCTTCTTGAATAGAGTGAAAGCTTCCGTTGGAGTAAGGTCAATGATAGATCCTCCCACCGATGCATCAATTACGGTCCTCGATGCCATATTGAGCCCTCGATAGAACTTTTGAACGAGGTCTTCCTTCGGGAACTTGTGATGTGGCACGGCCCGGATGTACTCATTGAAGCGCTCAAAAGCCTCCGCGATAGTCTCCGTAGGATATTGAGCAAAAGTAGCAATCTTATTACGCAAGCTTTGAGTCTTACCCAGCGAATAGTATTCCTTCATGAAAGCCTTCATCAACTCTTCCCAATTTTGCATCGTGTCCGTCGGCAAAGTATAGAACCATTGCAAATCTTTCCCAAGTAGCGAGAATGGGAAAAGCCTCACCCTCAATTGATTTTGAGTCACCCCCTCCATCTTGAAAGTTTGACAAAGCTGGACGAAAGCTTGAATGTGGAGGTTAGGGTCGTCTTTACCAGTGAACGGCGAGTGTTGCACCATGCGGATGGTTGAAGTCTTGATCTCGAACGGTCTTGCGATGTCATCAAGGTTGAGAACGGGTATATCACGGAGTTCCGGGATGCATAGCTCCCCGATCTTGCGTTCCGGTTGTGGATCTCCCATTGGTGGCGGTTGTTGCGGATCTCCTCTCAGACTTAGTGGTCCTTTCGGACTTTGAGGTGGAGATTCCGACGACGATCCCGACGATCCGTCTTCTGCTTTTGGATTCACAAATTCCAGCTTCTTAGCTTGTGCCGCACGTCTCCTTTGCCCGTAAAGTTTTTTTGGATCATCCACAAAATTTTTCGGTTTATTGGAGGGGTGGCCGTCCATCTCCTGTTAGGGTTAGCAATAAACAAAATATACATAAAATCTAAAAAGGAACTAAAAAAAGAAATTAGATTAGATTGATTTTTTTTAATTTATGGAATGATCAAATCTTTGTAGATGCAAAAGAAAAATCTAAAAGAAAACGAAAAATATTTACGAACACGATAATAGATTGGATCTTGATTACTTGTTCCCCGGCAACAGCGCCAGAAAAAGCGGGTTTGACAGCTTGTTGACGATTGAATCTTGTTGTAAACTTCGACTCGCAAACGAACGAGCCATGGGACCCTTCTTCCCTTAAGTGTGAACCCAAGGTATCGAATCCGTGGAACAGTGTGTAAAACAAGAATCAATCTACTAAAGCGAAAAGAACTCTTCGAATCTTTGAGAGAAGATCAAATGCATCTAATCTATAAAACTCAATAGGTAGCAAGAGAAAGCATAGAGATAACCGATCTAGAAAGGTAGATCGTGCCTTTGTTGTAGTTCCGAACAAGAGATGAAGATAGAAAACGAATCTCATTAAAAGCCTCTTTAAACTGTGGTCTCCGTTCCATCCCCTATGGTGCTGCCTTACACCAGATCCAGGCGTCCTGTCACGACGTCCCGGTTTTTCAGCGGTTAACCTACAAGCACGCTCACAAGAAGCGTGTCGCAATCCTTGGTAGATTCGGTATGCACCTCTAGCCACCGCGGCTAGAAGAACACCCCGAGCAATCTATCTCGAGAATAGATTGAAAAGAAGCAAACCCAAGAAGAACGAATTCGTAGAAGAGACACTTGATCGCTAGAAATCGGATTCATATAATAACTTCACCATGAATGATACATGAACAAGATCACCAACCGGGATCCTACATTGATCTTGATTCTAGCTCCGGAACTCCGACGTGGTCTTCCTTGCAAGGTTCCCACGTCGGCTAGGGTAGCCCTAGACAACTAGCTCGACCCTCCTCTCCGAGATGGTGTCTCTCTAGCTTCTCTGATCCTCGGCGGTGAATGATGAATGAATTGATACGCGGCTTTTGGCGTGGCACATATGAATAGCCCGAGGGGGATCTAGGTCAAAGGGGGCGACGAATGGGTGAGGAAATGGGCCAGGCCGATCGGCCCATTCCGATCGTCCTGGGCCCGTTTCGGCCCGGTTTGCCCCCCGATTTCTTCTGGATGCTTCTCGTGATATTTGGAGTTCCTGCGGAGTTGCATGTGGGCCCTTGACGTCATCTTCTCCATGAAATAGATAAGGGTACTTGTCGCGCATGCTCCCGCATTTTCTGCTCAAGTCCCCGGAGAATTGCCTTCTCGTCCTTCGGTCCTCGGGTCATTTGGAGTCATGTTCACGTCGTGTCTTGACTTGTTCCGGGCTTCACGATCCTCTTGCAAAGTGCTCGATGAACGATATCCGGAATCATCCTTTTAAGTCCTTAATTCCTGCGTAAACAATAAACTCCAAAAATCACATGCATACACGAACTTGATATATCAAGGAGGTTAGGATCGTTAGTATGGATATTAAATTAATACCAACATTGAAGGTAAACTCATGGCTAGGTTTACGGAAATCGACCGCCAACAAAAACCAAGCCCGAAGGCCCAACGCGACAGAGACGGGGATCCAAGAGCATCAGGAAGCTTCGAGGGCGGGGGAACATGGTGTGATCGCGGAGCTTGCGTCGAGGCTAAGCGAAATCCACGGTGGAAGCATGTCTGCTCGATGAGAATATTCATGACTTGGACCAAAATGCCCCTGAGGGTTGTGTATCTTACATTTATGCACTAGGGGTAGTAGGGTCATTTGCCACCTCTTGGAGACTAAGTATAAATAGGAGGTAGAGATGGATGGCTAGGGTTAATACTCCCGAACTGCTTCTTTTCTCAGTATTTTCCATAGGCTACATTCTTGTATAGACTCTGACCTCTGGATGTATGGAAGAATTCGGTATTGTGATTCTATCTCCTTCTTAGCATCTTGTGATTTTCGTGTCATTTTCGGTGCTATTTTGGGGGCGGGGTTTGTTCTTTGCTTGATTCGTCGATTTGAGGGTGTTTCTCTCCTGATTTCTTTGAGGGGATCATGGGTGAGTGCCTTCTGCCTCTTTGTGGATGATCTTGACCCCTCAAACGTCGAGAATAGCCTTTGATATGCGAGTTCATGGTGATGGTTTCGTAGGATTTCGATTCCTCATGTTTTAGTTGATTTGAGGCCACAATTTCGTAGGGATAGCATCTCCTAGAGATGCTTCATCTTCCCCTATGTTTTGGTCAGAATCCATTAGTTGGTTCGTGAGATCAGGTGAAGGAAAGGAGGAGTTGACCTCGTGGAGGTCGGGCTCGATCTGCACTATTAGTGTGTGGTGAACAGTCCACCTAGTACTCGCGGACGGTCTGCGGTGACCGAGTTCGTCGCAAGTTCGTTCGTGTTCTTACATGTTGGCTTTTTGATCCATCGTGTGGTTTTGTTTCAGTCGGAGGGTGTTTGTCGGACTGTCCGCGAGGGTCGGACCGTTCGCTGTGCTTGCACGGACTGTCCGAATTTCGTCAGGAGTCCCTAGAGGTTTGAGGAGCTATTTCGGACCGTCTGCCTAGGAGTAGCGCACCGTCCGCCCAGGCACTACGGACTATCCGCCCAGCTCATGCGGACCGTCCATCTGGTGTTCGCAAATTTGCCTAAGTGCTTGATTCTTGTCTTGTGCTTCCGCTTCATGATTCGTGGCTTGTCTCTATGACTTGTAGGCTTGTGTGTGCATAGTCTAGAGCCTTTCTTGTGTGTGTGAGTGATCGGAGTGGAAATCAGGGTATAGGCCGAGTTCATCCTTCGGGAAGAATTTTTATCGGCTCCCATTCACTCCCCCCTCTCTGGTTGCCTAGTCGGTCCTTCAATTGGTATCAGTGCTGGTTACGGATCATCGCGATTCTAACCAGTCTAAGATCCAAAGATGGGCGACTACAGAAAGGGGTCGGGTCCCCCTCACTTCGATGGCAAGAATTACCAAATGTGGGAGAGGTGCATGGGTGCGTTTCTTCGTGGCAAGGGACAGTTGCTTTGGGATGTGACATAGAATCCAAATTATGTCCATCCTGAAAACTTCCTTGCCCCAGGTTCCCGAGACATGTTCGAGGCCAACAACAAGGTCGTTGACTACTTGTTTCTTGCTCTTTGTGCCACGGAGTTCGATCATGTGTATGGAGAGGATGTGGCTGGGAAGATTTGGGAGAAGCTTAAGGTTGCGCATGTTGGGAACACTCAGGTGCAGGCTCGTTTGTTTGCCACTCACCAGAGAGAGTACGAGAATTTCACTCATCTCCCCAGCGAGTTGATTGATATCATGTTCCAGCACTTTACTTCCATTGTGAACAACATGAGAGCCAATGTGACCTTGCTTCCTTACATAGACCATGACAGAGCTATCAAGCTCTTGCATTCTCTTGATCGATTTGTGTGGAGCGCCAAGGTCGAGGCTATTCTAGAGTTGAATGTGTATGAGATCCTGACGGTGGATGAGCTACTTTCTAAGCTTAAGTCTTCGGAGGTTGATCATGGCTTGAGAGCCAAGAGCGAGAGCCCCACTAACCCACATAGTTCGGCTCTTGTCTCAGGATCGAGGACTAATGCTAACCTAGTTGCTACGATGAGGACTTTGAGGTGTTGAGCGAGGAGGATCTCGTTTTGTTGAGCAAGAGGTTTGGGCGCATGTACGAGAACCACATGAATGCGAGGAGGAGCTCGGGGATGTGCTATCGGTGAGGGAAGCACAGGCATTTCATCACCGTGTGTCTAGAATCTATGGAGGTCAAGAACGACAACAAGAGCAAGCCCAGGCACTACTACAACAACAAGCACTGCTCCCGGAACAACCACAAGGAAAAGCGCAAGGACAAGGGCGAGAGAAGGCCAAAGAAGAGTGGCAGGTACAAGAAGAAGACAGCCCGAGCGATGGTTACCAGAGCGAGCGACATCGACTCTAGTTCAGGCTACACTTCATCCGGCTCGAGCAGCGAGGAAGAGCAATATCGGCACAAGGACAAGCGGCACACAGGCAAGAACATCACCGGCCTGAGCTTCGTCGCACGAGGAGGTTTCTGCGGCATGGTGCACAACTCCGACAATAAGAAGGGTGGGAAGGATGGCTCATTCTGACTCCGAGGATGAGGTATGTCGTGACCCCTACTTCTTGCTAGAGGAGAATGCTAGGCTGAATGAGTTGCTTGATAACCGTGATGATGTGCTTAGAAAGACCAACAAGGAGAAGAGGTAATTCTGTTCTTTGCTAGGTCATGCTAAGGACAAGATAGCTGAGCTTGAGTCTTTGCTTGTTGATGCTAGAACTGAGAAAGATTCCATGGAAGCTACTCATGTTTTTTCTGATGAGGTTGATTATGGTGATTGCAATGTTTTCATGGCTGACTTGACTGCTCTTAAGGAGAAGCATGCCTCAAAGATTGAGGAACTAGATGTGCTTAGGATTGAGCTTGATGAGATGAAATCTAGATTTTCTCTGCTAGGTGCTTGCACCTCATGTCCTGTGTTGCATGGTAAGCTAGATGAGTCTCATTCTAGGATTACTTCACTTGAGGCATCTTTGAAAGCTCCTATTCCTACATCATGTTGTACCTGTAAATTGCATGCTGTGGAAAATATGGAGCTTCCACACCATGTTGATCGCTTGCAGGATGAGAATGATGAGTTGAGGAAAGTTGATTGTTGGTAATCTGGTCATGAGCCTCAGTTGAGTTTGATGATGGCTGATTTTAAGCATTTTGATGGTCAGGCTTTGGGTTCTAAGAAGATTGGTGAGAACAGTGGTGAGGGAGGAGAGAAAATTGGGGACATTCCTATTCCACCACAAACTACACTCATAAACAAATTTTCACCCAAGCCAAATCAACTCAGAAACAAGCTAGACACAACCCCAGATCCACCAGTGTTCCCCCACAAGACATAAAATTTCTAGAAATCGGTAAGATTTGTGAGCACCCTTGGGAATGTGTTTGGGGGGAAGCCAGGAGAGAAACCTGTTGAGAAGCTACAAGCTAAGCCAAAACCAGTCCGCTTCCATTGTGATTATTGTGGGAGGGATGGTCATAAGGAGGAGTTTTGCTTCAGGAGGAGAAGGGATGAGGGGTTTGCTAGGGAGAAGGCAAACAAGTACGGGTACCACCATTCTCATGGTGTGCCTGAGCCTCGTGTAGTGCCTCTACCTCGGGGTGAGGGTTTTGTTCGTATAGTTCCTAGTCGGGGTGGTGGTGGTTTTCCTCAGAGAGATAGGCATGTTGGGTTTGGGCGTGGTGAGTTTGCTGGACGTGCTCCTGCTCATGACCATTATGAGTTTGGGAGACATGATCACAGTTTTAGTTCTCAGAGGGACTACGGGCCACATTTTCCCTCCCGTGGTACGTGTTCCCCTCTAGTGAGATGTGACAGGTACTTTGGTGGTAGGCGTGAGAGGGCTCCGCCTAGAGGTTTTGATAGGATAGATTTTACGAACCCTTCTTTTGAGCAAATGGCTCGACGCTGGTTTGACTCTTTCCGTACTAACCTAGTGTTGAGTCGCTTGCACATTCTCGTACTCATTTTTTATTTTGTAGGTGGGAGGCCTGGAGAACTTTTGGTTGATCAACTCCGGTTGTTCGCGTCACATGACCGGAGATCATGGGTGGTTCTCCAGTGTCACCCCAGTGAGTACGAGGGAGTACATCACTTTCGGGGACAATGGGAGAGGACGAGTGCTAACTGAAGGTATGGTGATGGTGAGTAGCAAGGTGAACTTGAAGACTGTGGCTTTGGTCAAGTCACTTGGTTTTAACCTGTTGTCAGTATTCCAGTTGCTTGATGAGGATTTTGAGGTTCGTTTTAAGTTGGGCGCTTCTTTGTGTGCTTGATTCTCGAGGCGATCTTGTCTGTTCGATTGTCCCTAAGGGTCAAATCTTTCGTGCTGATTTTTCCCAGTCTGTTGGTCCTCCTCGATGCTTTGTTGCTGGTGTTTCGGCTGAGTTTTGGAAGTGGCATAGGAGGCTAGGACACTTGAGCTTAAAGTTGCTTTCATGACCGAGCGACCTTGTGAGCTGTTGCACATGGATTTGGTCTGGCCAGCTTGTGTTCGTTCTGTGGGTGGGAAGTGGTATGTGTTGGTTGTGGTTGATGATTTCTCTCTATACTCTTGGGTTTTCTTTTTGGAGGATAAGAGCGAGACATTTGGCTTTGTTCGAGACTTGATGTTGAGGTTGAAGAATGAGAGACATGGGGATGTCATTCGAGCTATACGCAGTGACAATGGCACAGAATTCAGGAACTCTCATTTTGATGCCTTTTGCAGTGATCCTGGTCTGGACCATCAGTACTCCTCTCCATACGTTGCTTGCCAGAAAGGCGTAGTGGAGTGGAAGAACCGGACCCTTTGTGAGATGGCCAGGATGATGCTTGATGAGCCACTTTCGAGCTTTCGGTTGCCAATTGTGACAACCCCATCTGAGATAAGTCCATACTATCACTTAGACCGATCCACTTTGGTCATTAAGTGATAATAAAGAATTATTTCGTTGAGTGTTGCCGGGTCAAAGCCCGGTAAATCACTTGTAAACCACACAGAGGATCGTGACGCATACATTAAAACCCCCCACGAAGGAGAGTCCAGAGTACCTTACAATTTAATACTAATCTTCCCCGTAGGGTTAACTATCACCATTCATAGTTCATAAAATAATAAAACATAGTTCAGAGTTTTATATGACAGCAGAAATAAACTACGATAACTTGGCATCATGGGAGGCCAACCATAACACCATTATTCTTCGTCATCCACCCGTTCTAGCTCCTAGCCGGATAGGACTTCTCCAGGTCACACATAATACCTGAAAACAACATTTATAGCAAGGATGAGTATACTAATACTCAGCAAGGCTTACCCGTCTAAAATAAAGACATATCCTTCTAATCATGCATGGCTTTTGGCTAGTGGGTTTGTTTTTGCCAAAGAGCGACTAAGGAGTACATCCTTACTTTGAGTATTTTAGCTTTGGTTCTAGTAGTTCAATTATTACTAGATAAGCAACCAATTCAAGCATACATGTGCAAACAATTAATCAAACATCAGGTTTATCACATTCCATCATAGAGGGATTATCATGGATAGAGGGTTAAGCAATCTCGGATAACGGTGAGAGGCCGACGATCGATCGATTAATAACCTTGCAAGGTGAAGCTAAACATACGGGAGAAAACCCACACAAAGAGTGTTTTCAACCAAACGGTTCCCGTCATTCTTCGGATTAGGATCAGATGCCACAGTCCTAGGTACATAGCTAGCATGCCTCACACTAGCATCCAACATCACCATACAGCCTAGGGCAGCAGCCCAAGACTAGTAGCCTAAAGTTCCCGCACCGCGTCGTTCCGGTACTAGGTTTACCGTACCCATGTCCGACAAATGTTTAGTACTTTCAAACGCTTAATCTCTTAACCACTGGACCGGAGCCCAAAATCCCATGCTCTTACCACGTGAGCAATTCGATTTACCAAGTCTTATGATTCTAACATAAGAACCTATCATTGCGAGCGAAGTACATCACTCGACTTGTACCGGGTCCTTAGTGCATAGCATCTATCGACCTAGCATACTAGTAAAAAGATCATAGGTACTTATGGATCATGCATCTAGGGTTTCCATTCAACTCCTGAACGTAAATGCACATATGTAATCAAGCATAAATTACAGAATTTAAAAAGAAGGAAACACATATGTGAATGTTAAATCGGGGCTTGCCTTTGCTATCAAGTTAGTAGGAAAACTTCCGAACTTGGTTCGGGTCTCGTTGCACGTCCACGTAGTCGATTCCTTCCCTCGTACGGTCTGTCACCTCGATCCGGGACGAACTCGGGGCTAACGTTAGAAGGTTCTACACGTAGAATGCATATGCAACAGTTAATTGGTGGAGTTAGTTTATTCATTTACAAAACATCACATGACCGTGTACGGTGTTGAGTTTTCCATATTCATTTAAATAGAATATATTTAGCATACTTTTCCATAAAGATAATTCGAGCAATAATTTATTAAGTAATCATTTCAAGAGTGGTTGGGTGCATATATAAGGAAACAAACTAAAATTATCACACAAACATTTAAGTGACCATTCCGAGGTCCAAGGCAGCATTTCTTGGGGTAAAGCACACACAAGCTTTTAAAGAAATGATTTCTTCCATGATCTTTTTATATATATACTAGTTTTCTTCCAAAAATCATTCTGGTAAAACTATGCAGTAAAACACAGTGAATCTTTTTGTGCAAGCACATAAGGCTTTAACAGAGCTACTGATAAAATTTTTATAACATTCGGAGCTAAGTGCAGAGCATGAAAAATACAGCATTTCAATCAAGGCAAAAGCAAGAATATTAAATACAAAGAAAACTGCTCATGCACTGGTGCTCACAATTTACACAGAGCTACTACAGACTAAAACTAGGTTACACACCAAAAATTAGCTCCAGAACCTATTTCATTCATGCTACACAAAAATAACCATTTTCAGCCTATTTATTCACAAAGTATTTATTCAGAGAAATATATGACTCATCTGTAGCCCAACTTTCTACCATAGCCTAAACATGACCTGCACATCATCTATGCCAAAGATAAGCACTAAATGACCAACAGAAACTGAGGTATGGATTTTACTTCATAAACAAGCATCATTCAGAAACAGATATGTAAACAGCTTATAAATACAAGATAAATTTACCAGGAGTACACCTAAGCATGACAAGAAATTAGCCACAAGAATACTCACAGAAAGCTTACACATGAAGCTACACAAAATAAATACACAGATCTGGCATAAATGCAAAATAATTTATAACCCTAGATTTACTCAGTAACTTCGTGCAAAAACTTAGGTGTAGCCCTTTTAAGTACTGCCTACCAACATACCCAAAGCTCAAGACTAGCTCATGAGTAGAACTCAAGTTATGAACAAACACATATAGACTGGTTTTGATTTTTCATACAAAAACTATCCAACAAAAGTACATCCAGCCTTTGTAAAAGATGCAGATCTGATCATAAGGAGACCAGCAAAATTGGTTTTGCATTTTTACGATTTTTCTGTGATTTTATACGATTTTCCAAAGAAACTGGACCAAACAAGAAAAAGGGGTAGAATCTATTTTCAGCTAAACCCTTGGTTCGACTTTTTCTTCACAAAACAGCCCCTGCCTTTTACACAAAAGCCCTGGGACTTTTACAATCATCGCACAGATACCCTTGGCGACGCAGGGGAGCTTGCCGGCGGTGATGGCCGGTCGGGCTTGGTCCACACCAGGTTCATGGGTGCTCACCAGGGGACGATTGGGCGAGATGGCCGACACGGGGACTGCTCCGGTGAGCTTCGGCAGGGAGGCAGTGGTGATGCGACCGCCGCGGCTCTGATTGCAGCGAGGTGAGGGGTGGTGCAGGCTATACGGGGTACAAGTGGTTGTGTAGCCGAGCTCTGGCGGTGGTGAGGCCGGGGAGTGGAGTTCACCGCGGAGCTCTAATGGCGGGCACGACGGCGGAGTGCAGAGCAGCTTCGGCAGCATGCGTGTGCATGGGCGGGTATGGCCTTTTATAGACGGTGACGATGACTTGACGATGCTCGCGATTGGCCAGGAGAGGCGGTCGCGGCATGGCGGGGTACGACGACGTACGGCGGTGACACGATAGGAGAGGCGGCGATGGTCGGTGCGGCGTGGCCTGCAGGGGCTCGGCGTGTGGCTGAAGGGGATTGGGCGCGGACGTCGGTGCGGGTGTGGACCCCAGCACGCGTGCGCGGAAAATGCCTCAGTGTTCGGACCGGTGGGCGGAGGCATGCCTCGGCGTGTGCGCGTCTGGCGGCCGACGTGGCGAGAGCGCGATGGCGTCGTGCGCGAGGGAGCTCCGGCGCAGGAATGTTTCGGTGAGGCACTGTTTGACTCAAAATTTCTCTCGATTTCGATACTGAAGTGCACCAAGTGATAATTAGCAAAGTTGGAGATCAATGATCCCTCTACAACATTTGCAAAGGCCGATAGGTGTTTAGATCAAAGGATCTTGCACAAATCGCAGGCAAAGATCAAAATTTTCTCGGCACTTGTGAATAGTACTTGCTGGTGTTGACCGAGTTTTTCACCCTTATCCACTCAAAATGAGCAATACCGCCCAAAACCAAAGTTGTGTCTCTCAACAAGATGAACAACTTCTATTTTGGCCGATTTTGAAGTGTTTAGATGAATTTTGGAGAATGCGGCAAAAGTTCTAGCATGGAGTAGGGTTCAAGGGGGTTTAGGTGGGGTGTTCACCATGTTTTGACCAAATTTGACCAATTTTGACCAAGCACTAACCATTAGGGATTGTTGGCTCGGTTTTTGAGGTGACGACCCAGGTTGACCAAGGTTTGACCAAAGTCAACATGTTTGACTTGGTTGACCTGTCATTAGAGCTAAACACCCTAATTGAAAACCTGGGGCGTCAAAGCATACCCCCTTAAAAGGGAATCTCATCCCGAGATTCGTAGTTTCTAACAAATGGGAATGGTAGTGTCAAGAGGAGTGTACCCGTTGTTCCATTGTTCCTTCCGGTACGGTGATTGTAGTTGAAACATTTGCTTGGGCAAGTTGTCTCCTGAGTTTCCTATTCTCAAACCCTTCACTTTGGTCCCGCTGCGGTTCTAGACATTCTTTGGCTATATGCCGCCGTCGGTTACAATTGTAGCACTGGGGTTTTCTCTGATTGCATGGATACGGAACTGCACTGGAATTTGAGAACTGCTGAGTTTTGCTGTTTTGCTTTGTAGCACATGGCTTGAATTCGGTGCAGGTAATTTCCAATCCACTCAAATCCATTGCATGCAAAATTTGCTTGGACTTCCTACTCCTTCTCTGTTCCTTCCTAAGATCCATAGGTAGCTGTGATGGTGGTAAAAGAGAGTCAGAGGTGTTGAATCGATCCTGGTTCATATGATCCACTAGTAGATTATAGAGATGGGCTTGTTCGGCCACAGATGCAAACAACGACCCAGTGAAGCTGGCCGTTAGGTTGGTCTGAGACAACCCTTGGTAAAGTCCATGGGTAACATTGTATACTATCTGGCCAAGCATTGCAGTTTGTTCTCCCTACTTCTGGATTGTACTGGTGATCGTATCTATATCTGCTTGGGCAGGTGCTTTGGATGAGTTAGGCTCACAACGATGAGGTTCTTCTGGAATTGCTCTGATGGAGTTCTTAGCCTCAGTGTACCTTTCTGGTCGAGTTGGGATGGCACTAACTGTAGGTTGTGGTTCTAGCATCTGAAAGATTTGCTGCTGCACCTGGAGGATCTGGCGCACTACTTCCATTTGAGCAGTTGTAAAACCTTCTGGTATAGCCATGGGAGGTGGTGCTACTACCACTCGGTCCACCAAAATGTTTGGAGAAGTTGCATGTCGGTTCCCCCATCTAAAAGATTGAGGTTTCATTAAACACATACTCATAAGCTTGTCCATAAACATTAACAAATAGAATATGTACAACAAAGGATCATTCATGATATGTCCTTTGAGATCAGATAGTAACAGTTAGGGTGATGTACTTCGATAAGACAAGCTGACTTAGAACGAAAGACACATCAGATTATAGTTCTTGGCATCGAGAATTCAGACGCGGCAAAAGATACATGGACTATCCTCACTTGTTTCTATGCCGCTCACGAGGAAGCAGGCGATGGATATATACATGAAAAACTAAAAGCAGACAGATTCTGCCGGCAACGCAGAGATACATCACTACCAGCGTCCAGCGAATCTGCTCGAACATCTCCAGAAATAGCGCCATGGTTGGTGGTGTAGGCTCAGGATCTTCTTCTGATCTTCTTCTTGGTGTCGTTGAAGAGAACGAAGAGAGATTTACTCGATGAGGAATGGAGCAGACGGCGGAGATGGCTAGTGGCGGTTGCCAAAGAACAGCCAGAGGGGAAAGGAAGGCAACGGTGATATCAAACTCAACTGGGAGGAGAGATTTGAAACTGGAGGCATTGAGGAAAGGCTTCCTTTTTATGATGTTGCGGAAATATAACGGTCGTCCCAGATCATCTGTGGCAGGGGCTGGCAGAGTGATCCGGTGGTGATGACACATGTCTCGATATTGCTCATCCTCGAGAGAGCTCGGTGACGTGATCGCGGCTGCGGAAAAGAGATGGCAGGTTGTCGCTACGGCGTCGTGCGTTCATGGCGCTGAAAAGGATGAATTTCAACAGTCCGAAGAAATGATCGTGCTGACAGCGGGAATAGGAGAAAATCTCCCGGAGGTCCACCATTTGGGTTTAACTGGTGGTAACGAGAATTCTGCTCGAAACTCTACCTGTCCTTTCTTAGTTGATCTTCTGGTTCCTAAGATTGGAAGGGTATGATCAACAGATCGTAGATTGGGGAGTGACGGAAAACTCTCATACGTTTGACTTTTAGAGAACCTTGACTGCTTAGAAAGCACTACCACTTCTCCTTCGACTTAGCCGGTTGGGTTGGAATTCTGCTCGGAGATCGTCACGATTGAACGGATGGAGGATCCATTTGATGAGTTCCATAGCGATTTTGATGAAGAAAGGGAAGGCTTGTAAACATTGTTTGTCCAAAATGTTCACTATGATTCTTGGTTTTATCTCTGAAGAGCAACAAGAGGGGCGATGATGGATAGAGATTTCCATCATCAGGATTCTAGGTTAGGTCCATAACCATGATGGATGTCACAGAGATTGGTTGCAAGGTGTCATCCAGGGTTAGGAGACAACACTGGTTTGTATGGATAAGTTGATACGCCATTTCGGGAAAACGCTTGCTCACTGGTTACTTATTTGAGTGTGCTTGATGCAATACTTTTATTTAACTGGATGAGATGTACCAAATGAACCTATGGTGGTACAACTAAGCATGAGGTGCACAATGGAATGGGGTACATGTTCATGCTCATGGCGAATGCGCATGCGGATGAGCATATGGTGCGGTGCATATGACTCAGGGTGCAAATGCCATGATGCATAGTGCAAGATGCATAGGATGGGTGCATGATGCATGTGGGATGATGCACAGGTTGGTGAATGCACAATGTACATGTTCATGAGATATGATGCTCATGTCATAAAGTTAGCATGCCTGTTTTCCTTTAAAATACTTGAAAAGAGGTTTGGAACATAAGGTTGAGAAATATTTATTGCGGCGGGTTGCATTCTCACAACGAAGATACCTAGCGCGCACCTAATGGTAATCACATGGCTGTAGCACATATGATACCCTCGGTTCCGACGCGGCACCTTTGGTCATGGGATAACAATGCTACCGATCAAAACTAGGTTAGGTTAGAGAGATTGAGATTATAAGGCATATGCATGTTAGTCCTCCAAGGGTTTCAAGCATATGTTGTGCAATGCACGATCATGCTGGTGAATGGTTTCATTAAGAGGGCGATACATGTGACAACTTAAGTATTTTAATTACTCCTTACTCAAGTTTTATTTACTCAAAAAGTATTGTGAGCAAGCTAAGATAGAAGCTCAAGGTGGGTAAATTCAAATGGAGCACGACAGGAAAGTTTATCAAGGAAAAGCCAAAAACTCCTAGGATTTTTAACCGAAACTCTGATTGTCCCATAGAGATGATCGTACTTGGGTACTCACTGGATTTGAGAATTGATCACAATAGCGGTATTCACTCGGTCATCAGAATGTGGCGATAAGGGATTCATCCAACATATTACATTAAGGTCAAGTTCGGGAATCACCACAACATAACATAATGGTTACACTGCAGTCCAGCTGCGAAAAGCATACTCCTAGGTCACCCTACATCAACATCCTTCCAAAACCAGTTGCACATCCTAGAGTATGTCCTTCTACTACAACATTTCAGCACATCATTGCCCTACTGCCTGCAGATTGGCTTCCACGGGAATCAACTAGTCTTCGCTTCACCTTCTCTTATTCGGTCTACTTAAGGTGAAACAAGCTCAAGGGGAGGCAAGTCCAGACTCTACTCCAGACTCTCCCTGAGCGTCCTCTCGGTTTTCTTCCTCTCCTGGTTCAGGAACAACAGGAGGAGCTGCTGCGGCTTCCAGCTGATTCTCTAGGTCCAACATGTACTGGTCATTATGCTGTAGCATGAAATTCTTCTCAAGAATGGTTTGACCCATCTCACGCATTCTTCTCTTATCCTTGCGTCTTTTCTTCTTAAGAGATGCTATCTGAGCTCTAGCCCCTTCCAACTCTTCTGCAGTACCACTTCCTTCTAGAACGTGCTGCCTATAGATTTGGTGTCTGTAGAACACACCTTCTCCTACCATCAACTGATAGGTGTCAAACATGGCCTTGGAGAAGCGGGAGGAGGTACCAAGATCAGGGTTATAGTGAGCATTGCACGGAGCGGGGAGAAATGCTCCATGTTCCGCCCATTGCCCGGAGTATTCTGCTCCCACGGGAATCACCTTGGCTGGAGTACCAGCCTTTGAGGCAGAGTGCTTTCCACAAAAGGTGGTGAGAGCTTCAAGAGCAGCCTTCTGTATGGTGTTGGGCATTGTCAAGCCTATGGCTGTACAATCCCATTCCTCCCAGTCGGGATTCGTCAGACAAGTGGGGATCTTCACCCTCACATGCTAATGAAGGATTTGTCCTGCGGTCATGAATTCACGTCCCTTGTATTCTCGGTACGTGGTGTATCCAAAATCCTTTAGGGTGTCCCACAAAAGTGCAGGGAAACCACCCTCCTCAAGGCAGTTCAACTGAGTCCACACTGGCATGTTAGCGGTGGATCCGGAGTTGGACATCTGGATAAAGTGACAAAAGTAAGTATTCTGATGAAAAGATTGTGCACAAGGGTAAATTCATAACTTTGATAGTGAGTTGCATGCAAAAATCATACTAAGGAATCTATCTTTCCTTGAGTTCTTAAGTAGATACTTAGGAATGATTGGATCCTTATAGGGGTAAACTTTGGGACTGTCATCTATACAAAGGTATAGAGTATGCCTAACTCAATCGAGCGTGACATACAATCGGCCTAAAGTTTTGTCAGTTGTGAACAAAAATTCATAACTCAGAAACTACAGTCCCAAAAATTCTCAAATTTTTGTAGCAACTTTGTAAGGTTATGAGGCATATCTTTGGTATTCAACGGTAGTTCTAGATCAGATAGGAACATGCTTGAAAAATTGCAAGTTCAGAGTGAGGTCTCCAGGAAAGACAGCAAGACAGGGTGTCGCTTTTTGGGGCATAACTTGGGATCTATAGAAGCTATGATCATGAATTTTTGGCAGCCGATACTAGTTTAGATATGGAGCAACTTTTGTATAGATCATCTAGCCAAATTATTTTTAGAACAGGAGCTCAAAATTAAGCAACAGATCCATCTACTAGCTGTCTGAAAAACAAGCTACACACATGCAACCTATTTTTAACAACAAGGGAGCAAGGTAGCAACTTAAAGAGCATACAACATGTATGTTTGCAACACTTTAGGGTTCGACAAAATTTTAGCACGATGCAAAAGCATCACATACGGCCTCACACGGCGAGCAAGCCAAAAATCGAAATTAGTGCCGGTGGCAAGGCTTATATACTTCTCTCCCTATAATAACTAGTCGGAGCTACACTTTAGTCACATAACGATCGTACGAAATGTGGTTAGTGTACCTACAGAAAAAAAGAACCTTCCGTGCCAGCACGACACGGGAGCATCCACATACATTACCATTTGCTATAGAAATGGTATCCATGCATTTTACACTGCATGGACGGCGTCCAACCTGAGACACGCCCCGTTTGAATGGAGGGTGCCCCCCTTCGCATGTTCGTAATGCGGAATCATGCACACGTATAGCAAAACGTGGCGACATCACAACCCATGACATGTTCATCTTGAATAGAACATGGCATCCTTCGTATGACTTGCATACGGTAGTACACGTATAAAACACGTGCACCTCCAACCGAGAAGATAGGATCTGTGGAATGGATTGCCTTATCGACCCTCACATACTCGTGATGCGGTATTACACACGTATGAAACACGTAGCTTAAGAAGTGCTAGAAGTTAGCATACATAAACCATAAATACTTAGCCACCTTAAAAGAACCCAAAAATTCCCTCTAGGGCCTTTCGGTCTAATCATTCCTTAATGATCCATGTATTTTCAAAATCCAATCAATCTTGGAAAGTTTTAATTGTAAATCATTGTGATTAGTGATTAAACTAATTACTCTGGTGTATACAGATGCTCTGATACCAACTGTGACAACCCCATTCGAGATAAGTCCATACTATCACTTAGACTGATCCACTTTGGTCATTAAGCTATAATAAAGAATTATTCCATTGAGTGTTGCCAGGTCATAGCCCGGTAAATCACATGTAAACCACACAAAGGATCGAAATGCATACATTAAAACACCCACGAAGGAGAGTCCAGAGTACCTTACAATTTAATACTAATCTTCCCCGTAGGGTTAACAATCACCATTCATAGTTCATAAAATAATAAAACATAGTTCAGAGTTTTAAATGACAGCAGAAATAAACTATGATAACTTCGCATCATGGGCGCCCACCCATAACACCATTATTCTTCATCATCCACCCGTTCCAACTCCCAGCCGAACAGGTTTTCTCCAGGTCACACATAATACCTAAAAACAACATTTATAGCAAGGCTGAGTATACTAATACTCAGCAAGGCTTACCCGTCCAAAATAAAGACTTATCCTTCTAATCATGCATGGCTTTTGGCTAGTGGTTTGTTTTTGCCAAAGAGCGACTAAGGAGTACATCCTTACTTTCAATATTTAGCTCTAGTTCTAGTAGATCAATTATTAGTAGATAAGCAACTAATTCAAGCTTACTTGTGTAAACAATTAATCAAACATCAGGTTTATCACATTCCATCATAGAGGGATTATCATGGATATAGGGTTAAGCAATCTCGGATAACGGTGAGAGGCCGATGATCGATCAATTAATAACCTTGCAAGGTGAACCTAAACATATGGGAGAAAACCCTCACAAAGAGTGTTTTCAACCAAACGGTTCCCGTCATTCTTCGGATTAGGATCAGATGCCATAGTCCTAGGTACATAGCTAGCTGGCATGCCTCACACTAGCATCCAGCGTCACCATTCACCACAGGTAGCTAGCCTGGGGCAGCAGCCCAAGAATAGTAGCCTAAAGTTCCCGCACCGTGTCGTTCCGGTACTAGGTTTACCATACCCATGTCCGACAAATGTTTAGTACTTTCAAACATTTAATCTCTTAACCACTCGACCGAAGCCCAAAATCCCATGCTCTTACCTCGTGAGCAATTCGATTTAACAAGTCTTATGATTCCAACATAAGAACCTATCATTGCGAGCGAAGTACATCACTCGACTTGTACCGGGTCCTTAGTGCATAGCATCTATCGACCTAGCATACTAGTAAAAAGATCATAGGTACTTATGGATCATGCATCTAGGGTATCCATTCAACTCCTGAACGTAAATGCACATATGTAATCAAGCATAAATTTCAGAATTTAAAAAGAAGGAAACACATAGGTGAATGTTAAACCGGGGCTTGCCTTTGCTAGCAAGTTAGTAGGAAAACTTCCGAACTTGGTTCGGGTCTCATTGCACGTCCACGTAGTCGATTCCTTCCCTCGTACGGTCCGTCACCTCGATCCAGGACGAACTCAAGGCTAACGTCAGAAGGTTCTACACGTAGAATGCATATGCAACAGTTAATTGGTGGAGTTAGTTTATTCATTTACAAAACATCACATGACCGTGTACGGTGTTGAGTTTTCCATATTAATTTAAATAGAATATATTCAGCATACTTTTCCATAAAGATAACTCGAGCAATAATTTCTTAAGTAATCATTTCAAGAGTGATTGGGTGCATATATAAGGAAACAAACTAAAATTATCACACAAACATTTAAGTGACCATTCCGAGGTCGAAGGCAGCATTTCTTGGGGTAAAGCACACACAAGCTTTTAAAGAAATGAATTCTTCCATGATCTTTTTATATATATACTAGTTTTCTTCCAAAAATCATTCTGGTAAAACTATGCAGTAAAACACAGTGAAACTTTTTGTGCAAGCACATAAGGCTTTAACAGAGCTACTGATAAAATTTTTATAACATTCGGAGATAAGTGCAGAGCATGAAAAATACAACATTTCAATCAAGGCAAAAGCAAGAATATTAAATACAGAGAAAACTACTCATGCACTGGTGCTCAAAATTTACACAGAGCTACTATAGACTAAAACAAGTT
Source organism: Cenchrus fungigraminus (assembly GCA_036936925.1). Classification (NCBI taxonomy): domain Eukaryota; kingdom Viridiplantae; phylum Streptophyta; class Magnoliopsida; order Poales; family Poaceae; genus Cenchrus; species Cenchrus fungigraminus. Next base: position 5,165,424 of record CM072775.1, on the reverse strand, counting down.
ACACACCAAAAATTAGCTCCAGAACCTATTTCATTCATGCTACACAAAAATAACCATTTTCAGCCTATTTATTCACAAAGTATTTATTCAGAGAAATATATGACTCATCTGTAGCCCAACTTTCTACCATAGCCTAAACATGACCTGCACATCATCTATGCCAAAGACAAGCACTAAATGACCAACAGAAACTGAGAAATGGATTTTACTTCATAAACAAGCATCATTCAGAAACAGATATGTAAACAGCTTATAAATACAAGATAAATTTACCAGGAGTACATCTAAATGATGCTTGTTTATGAACCTTTCATGGAGCAGTCGGAAGTCGTCGAAGCGGAGGACACGCGTCGGGATTGCATGCTTGGCATCGAGGCTACGCAAGGTGTGATTGTTGGGTGTCCGTCCGATGGAAAGGCTGTCAAGTTTCCAAATATGCCCTTCGAGGGGTTGTATCACCTAGAGGGCATTCTAGTCATTTACCCCCACTGTAGGACCTCATATATAAACCGAGTGGAAGGGTTGTGGCAGCCATCTCTTGGGCTTTAGGGTTTTCATTTGCTCTAGCCTATTTCTCTTTTTAGCTTCCTATTTTCTCCTTAGGCTAGCATGAGAACTTCATGGTGAGATCTTGTGAGAGGGTTGGATGTACGGGCGGATGCTAGACCTTGTATGAACCTTTCATGGCATGTATAGAAGATTCGGCGTGGTTCCTCAAGTGTTCTTGGTGTCTCCCCCATTTTCCTTTTTGGTGATTTCCGGAGCCTTTTCTTGGTGATTTTCTTTTGGTGGATTTGAGGCCTTGCCTTGACGGATTTGGTGTGGGATGTATCCATGAGCCCTTTGAGGTTCTTTTCCTTGTGATCCCCCTCTAAATCTGTGGGTTTGGGTGCTCGATTTTGGGGTTTTGTTTCGGCTCTGGAAAAAGGTGTTCTTGGTGTTCATCCTCCGATTCCTATTGATTGAGTGCATCTTTGGGGCCGATCTCTTAGGCATGACTCGTTCATGAGGTGATACACCTATCCCCAAAGTTTTACTTCAATCCGTGGAGAGAATCGAGAGATCGAGGCATCAGAAGTTCGAGTTCTTCCCGCGGGTGGAGTTTTTCCTGAGTGCCCTGGCAAAACTAGTCTGACCGGTTTGGTGACCGGTTTGGTCAACAATGTGTTTTGGAGGAGATCTTCTAGGAACAAGTCTTCCTTTGGTAGAAGAAGCTCTGGTCCAAGTTTCGTTGAGTTTCGAGTTCGTTTGCTCTACTTTTGGGTTTTTGGGTTGGAGCTCTCTGGACGAAACAGGTCTGACCAGTTTGGGAAAGAGGTGTGACCAGTTTGGTGTTTCATGTGTTTGGCTAAGTCTGGCAAAACCGGTCTGACCGGTTCGGGAAAGAGGTCTGACTGGTTTTCCTTGCCCTGTGAGAGTCTAAGTCTGAGCAAACCGGTCTGACCGGTTTGAGTATCCAGTCTGATCGGTTTGGGTCTAGAAGTTTGGTTGGAGTTGTTTTCTGCTGCGTTCTCAAGTGTTTTCGGTGGTGTGCTAGTTCTTAGGTCCAGTAGCACTCTAGTCGCTGTGTGGATTTGGCTAGCGGGGTGTTGAGGATCTTGGAGTTGCGTTTGGGACCATAGGCCGAGTTCTACTATTCGGAGAAGAATTTTTATCCACTCCCATTCACTCCCCCCCTCTCTGGTCATCATTCTGGTCCTTCAATTGATATCAGAGCCGGATACGGATCATTAAGACCTTGACCAGTTGAGATCCAAAGATGGCGGACTATGGGAAGGGTTTGGGTCCTTCCCACTTCGATGGGAGGAACTACCAGATGTGGGAAGCCCGGATGGGCACGTTCATGCGTGGAATGGCTCAGCAGATTTGGGATGTCACGGTTGACGAGAACTATGTCATACCGGAGACGTTCTTGTTGCCCGGGAGTAGGGATATGTTCGATGCAAACAACAAGGCCGTGGACTATCTCTATCGTGCTCTTTGTGCATCCGAGTTCAATAGGGTGTATGGAGAGAAGTTGGCAAATCGGATATGGACCCAGCTGGGAAATGCTCATGGAGGTAATAATCAGGTGAAGGCGTGTCACTTTATGACCTACCGGAGAGAGTACGAGAACTTCACTTACCTCCCCGGAGAGTTTGTGGACTCCATGTTCGAGCGCTTCATGCTGATTGTGAACAATATGAGAGCCAACATCACCGAGCTTCCATACGATGATCATGATGGAGCTATCAAGCTCTTACACACGTTGGATCTTGATGTATGGGGAGCGTAGGTTGAGGCTATTCAGGAGTCTAGTGTGTATGAGACCATGACGGTGGATGAGCTGTTCTCTAAGCTAATGTCGTCCGAGGTGGACCGAGACCTGAGAGCCATGAAGGACAAGGGTCCTGCTGATGATAGCCTTGCGCTTGTGACCAAATCGAGAACTAACTCTAATCAATCCTCTAGAATGTTCTCTCTATCTGCTCTTGTGTCTTTGCCAGATGAGGAGTTCGAGGCTTTCGATGATGAGGATCTTGCTTTGCTGACCAAGTAGTTCGGGCGCCTGAACGAGAACAAGAAGAACTTCAGGAGGAACTCGGGGATGTGCTACAAGTGTGGGAAGCATGGACACTTCTTCGCCGAGTGTCCCGAGGGAGACGAGAACAAGATCGAGCACAAGAAATCATAGTACAAGCATCACCCGAGGAACGAGTACAAGCAGGCCGAGCACAAGCATCGATCCTGGAACTACTACTCCAAGCACAAGAGTTGGGATGAGTACAAGGGCAAGAAGAAGGGAGGCTACCACAAGAAAAAGTCGAGAGCGATGGTAGCCGGTGCGAGCGACGTGGACACCTCTTCCTCCTGCTACACCATGTCAAGCTCGAGTAGTAAAGATGAAGACCGTGGAAGACACAAGAACAAGAAGCATTCAAGCAAGAACTTCACCGGGTTGAGCTTCATGGCGTTGAGCGGATTCTGCGGCATGGCACACAGTTCAGGGAGCAAGAAGAGCGGCAAAGAGGACTTGGATTCCGACTCCAAGGATGAGGTGGGAGGCTTGAGGAACGTTTGGCTGTTGGACTCTGGTTGTTCACGACACATGACCGGAGATAGGGGTGGTTCACAAGCCTCACCCTAGTGAGTACCAGGGAGTACATCACTTTTAGGGATAATGGTAAGGGACGAGTTCTTGGTGAAGGAATGGTGAAGGTAAGCTGGAAGATGTCTCTAAGGCGTGTTGCTCTTGTCAAGTCGCTGGGGTTCAATTTGCTTTCTGTGTCTCAGCTACTTGATGAGGGGCTTGAGGTTCAGTTTAAGTTGGGTGCGTCTAAGGTGCTTGATTCTTGAGGTGACCGTGTTTGTATGGTTGTCCCTAAGGGTCAGTTCTTTCGAGCTGATTTCTCTCAGTCTGATGGTCCTGCATGGTGTATAGTGGCTGGTTCTCCTGATTTGTGGAAGTGGCATAGGTGGTTGGGACACTTGAGCTTTGATCTGCTTTCCCGCTTGAGTGGTCTCGATTTGGTCCGAGGATTGCGGAGGTTAAGGTTTGAGAAGGAGTTGGTTTGTGCGCCTGTAGGTATGGTAAGATGGTCGCTGCTTCTCATCCTCCCCTGACTGCTGTCAGGACAGAGCGTCCAACAGAGCTATTGCATATGGACCTTGTTGGGCCAGCTCGAGTTTGTTCGGTGGGTGGGAAGTGGTATGTCCTGGTTGTGGTGGACGACTATTCTAGCTATGCCTGGGTGTTTTTCTTGGAGGATAAGAGTGAGACTTTCGGTTTTGTTCGAGACTTGATCGTGAGGTTGAAAAATGAGAGGCATGGGAACACTATTCGAACAATCCCCAGTGATAATGGCTCTGAGTTCAGGAACTCTCGTTTTGATACCTTTTGTTGTGATCTTGGACTTGAGCATCAGTACTCGACTCCTTATGTGCCCCCTCAGAATGGAGTTGTGGAAAGGAAGAACCGAACGTTGTGTGAGATGGCTAGGACGATGCTCGATGAGCACAGGACTCCTAGGAGGTATTGGGCTGAGGCAGTGAGCACCGTGTGCTATGTGTCCAACAGGATCTTTCTCCGAGCGTTCAAGAAGAAGACGTGCTATGAGCTAATGCATGGTAGAGCTCCTAAGGTAAGTCACTTCTGAGTCTTTGGTTGCAAGTGTTTTATTCTCAAGAAGGGAAAGCTTGATAAGGTTTAGGCTAGATTTAGTGATGGTATTTTCTTTGGATATGCAAACCATCCTAGAGCTTATAGGGTGCTTAATCTGGAGACTAACAAAATCATGGAGACTTGCGAGGTGACCTTCGACGAGACAGTGCCATGTAGCTCTCTTGACTTTGATTTTGTAGGTGACGAGGAGATGGCCGAGCTGCTCTTTGTGGAGGAAGAAGAAGATGGTCATGGTGATGGTGATGGCGAGGATCGTGTACCTGCTGCGGATTGTGTACATCCTACTTCGACGACGACGACTACAGTTGATGGCGGGCCTTCTACTTCGACTACGATGCATCAACAGGTACTGCAAGCAAGGGTGGAAGCAGCTGTGGAGGGGGAGGTAGTCTCCAGGAGACAGGCTCCTAGGCGTGTACAAGTGGATCACCCTCCTTCGAAGATCATTGGAGAGATGCACAAGAGGACTACACGGTCGAGGTCACGAAATACTTCTCACTTCGCTCACTCTGCTTTTGTTGCCTCTTTTGAGCTCAAAGATATTAGACACGCTCTTTCTGTTGCAAACTTGGTGAATTCCATGCATGAGGAGTTGGAGAACTTTGAGAGAAACCAAGTCTAGGTGCTAGTCGATCCACCGCCAAATTGCCGTCCTATAGGTACCAAGTGGGTGTGGAAAAACAAAGAAGGTGAGAATGGGATGGTTGTGAGAAACAAGTCGAGGTTGGTGGCTCAGGGGTTTAACCAAAAAGAGGGTATAGATTATGAGGAGACATTTGCTCCGGTGGCCCATCTGGAGGCGATTCGGATCCTTCTAGCCTTTGCCGTGGCTAAAGGGTTCAAGTTGTTCCAGATGGATTTGAAAAGTGCATTCTTGAATGGGGTGATACAGGAAGAAGTGTATGTGAAGCAACCACCAGGGTTTGAGAGTGAGAGATACCCACACCGTGTGTATAAACTCCAAATGGCACTCTATGGGTTGAAACAGGCGCGGAAGGCTTGGTATGGCAGGTTGAGAGGGTTCTTGCTGAGTAAGGGGTTTGTGATGGGCACAGTTGATAAGACCCTGTTTCTCCTTAAGCATGGGAATGACCTTTTGATTGTACAGATTTACGTGGATGATATAATCTTTGGTGGCTCCTCTCACGATCTTGATGCCAAGTTTGCAGATGACATGAGCAGGGAATTTGAGATGTCTCTGATGGGCGAGCTGCAATTTTTCCAAGGGCTCCAGATCAAGTAGGTCAAGGACGGGACCTTCGTGCACCAGAGCAAGTACACCAAGGACATGCTGAGGAGGTTCAACATGAACGATGTGAAGCCCATGTCAACACCGATGAGTACGACTACAGCTTTGGATGCGGACGAGGATGGAGAACCAGTGGACCAGAAGGAGTACTAGAGCATGATCGACTCCCTCCTCTACTTGACGGCGACGAGGCCAGACATACAGTTTAGTGTGTGTCTGTGCGCTCGTTTTCAGGCTCCCCCGAGGACTTCACATCGACAGGCCGTCAAGAGGATTTTCAGGTATTTGCAGTACACTCTTGAGTTTGGTCTTTGGTATTCTGCCTCCTCGACACTCACACTGCACTGATTCTCCGATGATAACTTTGCTAGGTGTCATGTGGAGCGCAAGTCTACCTTTGGTTCTTTTCAGTTTCTTGGTTCCTCTTTGGTCTCTTGGTCTTCCCGTAAACAGTCGAGTGTAGCTCAGTCTACCACTGAAGCCGAGTATGTTGCAGCTGCTAGTTATTGTTCCAAGCTGCTTTGGATTTCCTATACCATGAGAGACTTTGGTGAGGAGTGCACTCAGATCCACTTCTTTGTGATAGCACCAGTGGCATAAGCGTTGCCAGTGCTCCATTCCAGAACAAAACACATCGAAGTGAGGTACCACTTTCTGAGGGATAATGTTGAGAAGGGAATCATAGTGTTGAGCCATGTACCTACCCAAGACCAAAAAGCAGACATATTCACAAAACCACTTGACCAAGCTACCTTCGCTCTTTTACGGGGAGAGATTGGTGTGTGTTGTCCTTTTTGAGTTGGTCTTTGGGAGCTCACTTTGTAGCATATGTATCATACATGTTTACTTTGATGTATAGCATGCATATTTAATTTCATAGAGTAGCCATCATTGTATCTTGATGTATAGTTTTGCATCTTTGTAAGATATGCTTTGGATTGCATTTGTATCATATGCATTGGCTAGGAATGGCTTCTCCAATGTACATTGATCCCTATGATATGCTATGTGTTGAGCTTGTGGATGTGCTTGATTGATATTTGGGATGATAAGCTATGCTCTTGATAGTTTGGTTGTATATTCATGACGAGATAGCTTACTTTTGTCACAAATGCTAGATAGCCTCTCTCTTGTGAGTTTAAGGCTTTGCATGATCTTAGTGTGCTTTGGAAGTTTATATCATGCTTAATTCATGGATGGATATCATGTGCTTTTCACTTGGGGTCAAAGACCCATTTGTCATTATGAATGTTTAGCCCATGTGTTACCTTGTGGGGGAGCATAAGCTTCTTTTTGCTGCAAAGGCACTTCATGTACCATTTTGTGCTTAAATATGAAAAAATGAAATTTGTATGAAATGCTTGTGCTTGAAGTTATGCTCTCACTTGTTCCATGTCATAAATGCTTTAAATCTGAATTTAATATGGGTGCTAAAACGTTGCATGATGTCTACCATGAGAAGTCTCATTTTAAGAAGTAGACACATGACTTGGTGGCTTTAACATGACATGAGATGCTTATGGGTGTTTGTAATGATCTTGTGATGAGGATATGTGACCTAGCATGAAGTTTGTGTGATCTAGATTCACTTTGGTATGCTTTGCTCATGTTTATGTCTTTAGCTCATGAGATGGAAATTTTTCGCAAAAATGCTAATTTTTACCATGGCTTGAACTTGTGTGTATGCAACTGAACATTCTTGCTGGCTGTGCTACTTCGAACCTTTGTCAACTCTATGTAGTCCATTTGCTTGCTCCTAGCACATTTTATGGCTCTATGTCCATTTGAGAAGCCTTTAGTTGAAATTTTCGTAGAAATGCCTTGATTCATGCATTATCAACAAGGGGGAGAAGTTTGTGCTTGGAAAAGTTTTCTGGAAGCATGTAGAAGGTTTTCATGCAATTTCAGGCTCCATTGGAGCATTTTTTTATGACAGGAAAACCTGTCTGGAAACCGATCGGACCGGTTTGGGGACTGTTTGGAAGATGGTGTCAGAAATCGGTTTGACCGGTTTGGTAATCCGGTCTAACCGGTTTGGTTGCAGATGTTCTGTAAGTTTGCACGCATTGGTTCAGGGGTAGTTGCATTTGCTCAGGGGGAGCTGCATGTGTTCAGGGGGAGCTCCTTGTGTCGTATGAGTTCTTACTTTGGTTGGTTTGCTCTGTGTGAGCTTTGCTTTGCTCTTTGTGAGCTTTGGTGGTTTGTCTCGATTGTGTTGAGCTGTTGCCCTTGCCTTAGGGGACCGAGACTTGGATTGCAAGTGATCAGGGTTTGTGCTGTTTGGTTTTTAGATCACTTGTTTGGAGGTTTTTGTTTGTCTTTCATTTTTATTTTTCTTTATGATTATGATTATGTGGTGTGTTGTCAATGCACTCATCAAGGGGGAGATTGAGGACCAGAGTGTCTGATGGCTAGTGGTTGGCCACTCTCTAGTGATGAGTGATTGACAACGTTGTGTGGACTGACGATGTACTCTATCTTGTGGATGTAGGTTGCGGCTTGATGTGCGTTGGTGCAAGTGAAGAACAAACGCGAAAGTTCTTAGCCTTGCGGGGCCTCCGAAGGACTGGAGGGATAAGTAGGCTTGGTTCAATGGACTCGGTGGCCAGACGAGATCAAGTGCGAGTCACATGGTGCGAGAAGAACAAGTCGAAGTCGGATAGCGGATTCGTTGGTTGATCCGAAAGCCAACATGGAGCCAGAGCGGACGTGGCGTCCAAGTCGAGGAGCTCGGTGTGGAGGCTGCACCAAGCTCGCATGGTTTGCAGCGGTTCACCAAAAGATCGCTGGGTTCGTCGGTTGCTCCAGAAAGCCGACCCGAGGTTCCGGTGCGGCCAAGGCACCAGAACCGGTCTAACCGGTTTGGAAAACCGGTCTGACCGGTTTGGTCGTGGAGTAGCTGGAAGTCGTTGAAGCGGAGGACACGCGTCGGGATCGCATGCTTAGCGTCGAGGCTACGCAAGGTGTGATTGCTGGGTGTCCGTCCAATGGAAAGACTGTCAAGTTTCCAAATATACCCTTCGAGGGTTGTATCGCCTAGAGGGCATTCTAGTCATTTACCCCCACCGTAGGACCTCATATATATACCGAGTGGAAGGGTTGTGGCAGCCATCTCTTGGGCTTTAGGATTTTCATTTGCTCTAGTCTATTTCTCTTTTTAGCTTCCTATTTTCTCCTTAGGCTAGCATGAGAACTTCATGGTGAGATCTAGTGAGAGGGTTGGATGTACGGGCGGATGCTAGACCTTGTATGAACCTTTCATGGCATGTACAGAAGATTCGGCGTGGTTCCTCAAGTGTTCTTGGTGTCTCCCCTGTTTTCCTTTTTGGTGATTTTCGGAGCCTTTTCTTGGCGATTTTCTTTTAGTGGATTTGAGGCCTTCCCTTGATGAATTTGGTGTGGGATGTATCCATGAGCCCTTTGTGGTTCTTTTCCTTGTGATCCCCCTCTAAATCCATGGGTTTGGGTGCTCGATTTTGGGGTTTTGTGTCGGTTCTGGGAAAAGGTGTTCTTGGTGTTCATCCTCTGATTCCTATTGATTGAGTGCATCTTTGGGGCCGATCACTTAGGCATGACTTTTTCATGAGGTGATACACCTATACCCAAAGTTTTACTTCAATCCGTGGAGCGAATCGGGAGATCGAGGCATCGGAAGTTCGAGTTCTTCCCGCGGGTGGAGTTTTTCCCGAGTGCCCTGGCAAAACCGCTCTAACCAGTTTGGTGACCGGTTTGGTCAACGGTGTGTTTTGGAGCAGATCTTCTGGGAACAAGTCTTCCTTTGGTAGAAGAAGCTCTGGTCCATGTTTTGTTGAGTTTCGAGTTCGTTTGCTCTAGTTTTGGGTTTTTGGGTTGGAGCTCTCTGGGCGAAACAGGTCTTACCGGTTTGGGAAAGAGGTCTGACCGGTTTGGTGTTTCGTGTGTTTGGCTAAGTCTGGCAAAACCGGTCTGACCAGTTTGGGAAAGAGGTCTGACCGGTTTTCCTTGCCCTATGAGAGGCTAAGTCTGAGCAAACCGGTCTGACCGGTTTGAGCATCCGGTCTGACCGGTTTGGGTCTAGAAATTTGGCTCGAGTTGTTTTCCGCTGCGTTCTCGAGTGTTTTCGGTGGTGTCCTAGTTCTTAGGTCCAGTAGCACTCTAGGGGCTACGTGGATTTGGCTAGTGGGTGTGTCGAGGATCTTGGAGTTGCGTTTGGGACCATAGGCCGAGTTCTACTCTTTGGAGAAGAATTTTTATCGGCTCCCATTCACTCCCCCCTCTCTGGTCACCATTCTGTTCCTTCACTAACGATCATAACCCCCATTATATGTCAAGTTCGCACTCGCACATGGTTTTTAGAGTTTATTGTTTACACAGGGATTAAGAGCTTAAATGAAGACTTCTGGGTAAAGTTCATCGAGTACTTTACAAGAAGATCATGAAGCTCGGCACAAGTCAAGACACAAGATGAACATGACTCCAAATGAGCCAAGGACTTAAGCGTGAAGCCGTGAAGCATCGAGGACCTAGATAGAAGATGCGGGAGTTCATGCGCCAAGCACCCTTATCTAAACCGCGGGGAAAATGACGTCAAGGACACACATGTAGCTCGGCAAAAACTCAAGAAAACATGAGAAGCTTCGGGAAGAAAACTAGGGGTGAACCGGGCCGAGGAAGACCCGGGCCGTTTGGCCCAGGCCGGCCGGCCTGGCCCTCTTCTGGGTCGGTTCGTCGCCCCCTTTGACCTAGCACCCGTGCGAAGTACCACGTATCAAGCCATTCGTCATTCGTCGCCGAGGAGTAGAGAGGCTAGAGGGACACCATCTCGAAGAGAAGGGTCGTGCTAGTTGTCTAGGGTTACCGCAGCCGGCGTGGGAACCTTACAAGGAAGACCACGTCGAAGTTCCGGAGCTTGGGTCCGGTGGTGATCTTGTTCATGTAAACATTCATGGTGAAGTCTTTACGAATCCGATTTCTAGCGATCAATTGCCTTCTTTTATGATTCTTGTTCTTGCTTGGGTGTGTTCTTCCTCGATCTATTCTTGAGATAGATTGCATGGGATGTTCTTGTAGCCGCGGTGGCTAGAGGTGCATACCCGATCTACCAAGTAGTTCAACGCGTTCCTTATGAGCGTGCTCTAAGACTTGACCGCAAAGAAAGGGGAACATCATGACAGGATGTTGACACCGAGTACGGCGGGACGGCTTAGGGGGTTTGACCGAAGGTCAAGGTTTAAAGATGTTTTTATGAGATTTGTTTGGTTTTCTTCATCTATCTTGCTCGGAGCTACAACATAAAGCATGATCTAGGCTCTCTAGATCGGTTATCTCTAGGCTTTCTCTCACTACCCCTTGAGTTTAGTAGATTAGATGCATTCGAAACCTCTTCAAAATGAAAGTGTTTTCTCGGTTAATAGATTGAATCTTGCGTTGCACATGTTCCATGGATTCAATACCTTGGGTAATACTCGAGGGGAAAAGGTATTACATGATCCGTAAGCTTGCGGTGAACCTTGGCGCGTTATTGAACCATCAACAAGCCCTTTTTCTGGCACAATTGTCGAGGAACAAGTAATCAAGATCCAATCTAGTATCTCGTTTGTAAGTATTTTCAGTTTTCTTTTTTGATTTTCTTTTGCATCTATTAAACTTTGATCATCCTCAAAAACCAATCTAATCTAGTTTTGACTAACTTTTTGTTTATAGTTTTCTCTTTTTAGATCTTTGTATATTTTGTTTATTGCTAACTGAGGGCCAGAGTGTCCGATGGCTAGTGGTTGGCCACTCTCTAGTGATGAGTGATTGACAACATTGTGTGGACTGACGTTGTGCTCTATCTTGTGGATGTAGGTTGCGGCTTGATGTGCGTTGGTGCAGGTGAAGAACAAGTGCGAAAGGTCTTAGCCTTGTGGGGCCTCCGAAGGACTGGAGGGACAAGTAGGCTTGGTTTGATGGACCCGGTGGCCAGACGGGATCAAGTGCGAGTCACATGGTGCGAGAAGAGCAAGCCGAAGTCAGATGATAGCGAGTTCGTTGGTTGATCCGAAAGCCAACATCAAGCCGGAGCGGACGTGGTGGCCAAGTTGAGGAGCTACGCGTGGAGGCTGCACCAAGCTCGCGGGATTTATAGTGGTTCACCAGAAAACCACTGGGTTCCTTGGTTGCGCCACAAAGCCAAGTCCGAGTGGTCGGCGGCTCAGCTCTGCGTGGGCCGGTCTGACCGGTGCCTCTAACCAGTCTGACTGGTGCCACCCGTCTGACCGGTGGGGAGCTCTGGTTTGACCGGTGGAGGCCGAGGAGCGTCGGGTGACTCAAAGCGAAGGACACGCATCGGGATCGCAGGCTTGGCGTCGAGGCTACGCAAGGTGCGGTTGCTGGGCGTCTGTTCGATGCAAAGGCTGTCAAGTTTCCAAATATGCCCTTCGAGGGGTTGTATCGCCTAGAGGGCATTCTAGTCATTTACCCCCACCGGAGGACCTCATATATAAATCGAGTGGAAGAGTTGTGGCAGCTATCTCTTGGCCTTTAGGGTTTTCATTTGCTCTAGGTAATTTCTCTTTTTAGTTTCCTATTTTCTCTAGAACTAGCTTGAGAGCCTCATAAGAGATCTTGAGAGAGGGATGGATGCTAGGGAGGCAAGTTAGACCTTGTATGAATCTTTCCTTTTATGTATAGAAGGTTCAGCGTGGTTCCTCTAGCTCTTGTGGGGGTGATTCCTATTTTCCTTTTTTGTGGATTTTCGGAGCCATTTCTTAGCGATTTTCTCTTGGTGGATTTGAGGCCTTCCCTTGATGGATTTGGTGTGGGATGTATCCATGAGCCCCTTGTGGTTCTTTTCCTTGTGATCCCCCCTCTAAATCCGTGGGTTTGAGTGCTCGATTTTGGGGTTTTGTTTCGGTTCCGGGAAAAGGTGTTTTTGGTGTTCATCCTCAGATATCTCTTGATTTAGTGGATCTTTGGGGCCGATCTTTTAGGCATGACTCGTTCATGAGGTGATACACCTATCCCCAAAGTTTTACTTGAATCTGTGAAGCGAATCGGGAGATCTAGGCATCGGAAGGTGGGAGTTGACTCGCGGGTGGAGTTCATCCCGAGCAGCCCAGGCATGACCGGTCAGAACGGTGCACCCCACGGGTCAGAATGGTGCGGCCCGCTGTGGCTGTTTCTTGGTAAGTTCTTCTCCGGAGTGTGGGTTGTGTTCTTGGCTTGCTGTTGTTTCAGTTCAGTGCAGTCTTGGCCCTTGAGAGATCGTGTTCTTGCAGTTGGGATTTACTGAGCTAGACTGGTCAGGCCGATGATGTCCATTGGTCAGACCGGTGCCGAAGCTTTCAGTGGGAAAATCTCCTTTGCTGCTGTTGGTTGTGTTGCTTGTTCTTAGATTGCTTCTGGAGCAAGTTTGGCTGTGGTGAGTTTTCGGTGTGCTTGGGTTTTTGTGTGTTTTTGCTTGCCTGGTAGATTTCAGGATTTCTCTTTGTTGCTCTACATCCTGGAATTGACATCTAGATTTGCTAGACAAATTTGGGAGGATTCTGAGTAGGTTGATCCTAACCAGTCTGACCGGTGCAGGTAACCGATCTGACCGGTGTAGGCTGTTTGCTGCTCGAGGAGTTTTCCACTGCGTGGTCGAGTAGCTTGGGTGTATGGCTAGCTCATAGGTCCAGTAGCACTTCAGTAGCTACGTGGATTTGGCTAGCAAGGTGTTGAGGACTGCGGAGTTGCGTTTGGGACCATAGGCCGAGTTCGTCTCTTCGGAGAAGAATTTTTATCGGCTCCCATTCACCCCACCCCCGGTCTCTGGTCGCCATTCTGGTCCTTAAATTGGTATAAGAGCCGGATACGGATCATTGAGACCTTGACCGGTTGAGATCCAAAGATGGCAGAGGATAGGAAGGGTTCGGGTCCTCCCCACTTCGATGGGAAGAACTACCAGCTGTGGGAAGCCCGGATGGGCGCGTTTAGCGTGGAAAGGCTCAACTGATTTGGGGTGTCACGGTTGACGAGAACTATGTCATACCGGAGTCATTCTTGTTGCCCGGGAGTAGGGATATGTTCGATGCCAACAACAAGGCCGTGTATGGAGAGAAGTTGGCAAATCGGATATGGACCCAGCTGAGAAATGCCCATGGAGGAAATAGTCAGGTGAAGGCGCATCGCTTTATGACCTACCGGAGAGAGTACGAGAACTTCACTCATCTCCCCGGAGAGTCTGTGGATGCCATGTTCGAGCGCTTCACGCTGATTGTGAACAATATGAGAGCCAACATCACCGAACTTCCATACGATGATCATGATAGACCTATCAAGCTCTTACACGCGTTGGATCTTGATATATGGGGAGCAAAGGTTGAGGCTATTCAGGAGTCCAGTCTGTATGAGACCCTGACGGTGGACGAGCTGTTCTCTAAGTGTTGACGGCTGTTAAGTACCACTTTTAGGCCGTCAAAACCTGCATAAAATAATTGTAAAAGGATCATCAACACTAGAATAGGGCTTGATACTGATGATTTCCACAAGTGTTGGTGTTTCTAACTTTTGTTGCAGGATGCACCGAAATGCGTGCCAAATGGTACAGTTGAGAGCAAGAGATCCAATGGCTATTAAAGGATGTCATCATAAACAACCTCAAATGCCAATTTGGACTGCACCATTGCGACGGGCTCGTCGAGACGATCGAAATGGACATATTATATGCCTACATCGGAGTTCATATGTGCGAGATATGAAAAGGATAAATGCTGACGCAGTGTTGACGTCATGGTGCTACAGTGCCATGCAACCGCACCAGGGAGCGCCACGTGGCAGAGCCTACTTGGCTGCCAGTTCCCGTTGCGGATCAGTGCACTGGCGCGCTCGCGGGCGCGGGATCCTCCCGCCCGCCATGTGGCGGCCATCCGTTGGCTCTGTGTTGACGGTTGAAATTCACCATTCCCAACCCTCAATATTCTCACATAAATGGAGGCATATGCATATTTCGCTAGCATTTAGGTTTGAATAATGTAGTTCCACTTGTCCTTGGAGATTATTTGTATGTAGGTGATTTACCACTTAAAAGAGATGGAAACTCAACTTCTTTGAAGAAACCATGCCAACTTAGTTGAGGAGGTGGCTGCCACCAAGGGAAACATGGCATCGATCCAGGGGAGGCACTCACCGACGAATCAAAGGACGCCACATGGACTTCACATGGATCAAAGGGCCCACCTCGGATACCAAATCAAGCCATGCACCGGGGGAGGATCAAAGGTCCCACAAAGCAGCTACCCAGAGAAAACACAGGCCAGGAGGCGACCCTAGGGGGCCGGCCGATCCAAGGATCGGCCGAACCGCCTTAGGGGCCTTTGATCCTGGCCTTCCACGTGTTGGTTGCTCATTGGTGCATTGCCTCACTCACAGGTGTTTATGGGTCATTTGGGTGTCCGAGCAAGCCTTGTCCTCGCCTATAAATAGAAGAGGAGGGGCTCCCATTTCTCACACACCACTTTCTCATTCTCCTCTCACTTTTAGTTTCCAAGGCTAGGGGTTAGGCAAGAGTAGCTCTTATTCAGGTTCCAAGTCCTCTTGGAAATCTAGGTATGAGTTCTCTTTTATCTTTATTTCTTTGTATGACTTTGATCTACTTCAGTTATTCAGCTATTTCATATAAAGTCATGGTAGATCATATTCTTGATATGTTCTTGAGTTCATCCTTTGTTCATCATTTAGAGGCTTGTGTTCTTCGTGAACACTACCTTTTGATCCACTTGAAGGGTGATAAACTCCTTCCTTATGTGTTTGTTCATAAGTTATTGGCTCGTGTTCTTCACGAACACGACCCTTTGATCTTATTGATTAGACATAGGAGAGTTCATATCTGTTCGTATGTCTAGCCTTAGTTGATCTTGTTAGATGGCATGAGAGTGTTGCATGAGGTCTGTGTTCAAGCTACGGTACTCGGTCTAGTTGACCAGTCTTCTGGTGGCTCTCACCCTGGGTCACAATAGCCCGGGCCGGGTGGAGTCTAGCAGCAACGTAGGCATGGTGCCTGGGTTGTGTGGCTACGATAATTATGAGCATACCCCCCGTAACGATAGAGGTCGGTCCTCGGGTGGTGACAGCCCCGTTGGATCCTTAGGCAACCTCCGCGCTGGGGTACCTGCTGTAGGAGTCTAAAGTCTAGTTTCGTAGAGTGCTGGTCGTCGCGGGCTAGCTCCCCGTTTGTACCTGGGTGCTGAACCTTATCTCTCTCATGCAATATTCATGCCCATCTCTTGTATCTTCTAGCTTTGTATGTTTAGTGCATTAGAACCTAGAGCTAACTCGTATGTTCCCCCTAAGGCGTAGTATGCTAGAGTAGAGGTAGATTTGAGTGTGTGTGTCACACTACCCCGTATATCTTTTATCTTACCCCTGTCTTTGAGTGTGTTGTTTCCTATATCTATCTCTTGGTTTACATTCAGAGCAAAAGCATAAGTATAAGATATCCGCCATTGCCTTCCACGGATACGATACCCTTGGAATACTCTCCTTCCTTGGCGAAATGCTACAATGGTTTATCAGTGCGCTTGCGGATTCGTTCATGATCGTTTAGATTAACCTTTGGAAAGTCTCGATGTTCACGCTAACCACGCCATTAGTTGTGACATTGAGAGGTGCCTACAAGGCGTTTCCTGGTGTTGTCACTAAGGATGGGTCCCAGATCTGTTCTTAACATGACGACGCTACGAAACACCAACAAGCATTTCTGGCGCCGTTGCCGGGGAAGCCACAGGATTATCATGACTATGCTTTGCATCTGTTTATAAACTCTGAGTGGGTTAGGACAACTCTCAATGCAGGCTAACCTTGATTTTCTTCTTTTATCTTTGGATGATGAAGACAGGTAGTGTATGACTGGTTTCGACCTACCGGGGAATTTTACTGAAGATCCCGAGTCACTTGTGAGGAAAGGTCGAATTCATTTCGGCTCGCATCGTCGTACTCGTCCGGAGGGCGAACCAGCTTCCTTTGTACCATCCACGTCCAACGTTATGGCCTAGAAGACACTTCGTGAGTACTCAGCTCCTTCCGCTGACCAGGTGCTGCAAGGCCCTGAGGTGGCGATGGGGACTGAAAATTTTGAGATCAAGATGGGTCTAATTACGATGGTACAGGCTAGCCCATTCTGTGGCAAGCCAAATGAGGATGCCAATGCTCATCTGCAGCAATTCCCAGAGCTATGCAGCACTTTCATCATCAGGGGTGAAAATATGGATGCTGTTCGTTTACGGCTATTTCCATTCTCCCTCTTGGGGAAAGCTAAGCAATGGTTCTATGCGAATCGTGAAGCTATTAACACTTGGAGTAAGTATTCAGAGGCATTTCTCAAGAAGTTCTTCCCATTGGGTAAAACCAATGCTCTTCGTGGAAGGATTTCTGGTTTTCAGCAAGCAGCAAGTGAATCTATTCCAGAGGTTTGGGAAAGGCTTCAGGAGTATGTCCTGGCCTGTCCTCACCATGGGATGGAGGATTGGCTTATTCTTCAAAGCTTCTATAATGGGTTGACTCCGACAGCCCGAGGCCATATTGATGCTGCTGCTCAAGGAGCATTCTTCTCCCTCACTTTGATGATGCTAAATTACTCATTGAGAAGATGGTCTCCAACCAAGGGTGGAGTGATGAAAGACTCCAACCACGACCGAGGGGTACTCATACTGTCAAGGAAGCAGACATGATTACTACCAAAATGGATCTTCTTATGAAGAGATTGGATGACTACACCAGCGAGAAGGTTGCCATGGCCACCACTACTCTGCCTATGAATTCTCACATGACTTGTGAAGTCTGTGGCAACACTGGGCACTCAGGCAACTATTGTCCGGAGACTCAGGAGGAAGTGATGTACATGAACGGCAACAACAACGGTTATCGTCCACCTCAACAAGGAGGCCAATCGTGGAATCAACAACGCCCTTATTATCAAGGAGGTAACCAAGGTAACTCATACAATCCCAACCAACCTTCCTTGAGAGATCTCGTTTTTGGGCAAGCTAAGATTAATGAAGGTATTAACAAGAAGCTAGCTGCCCTTGATAAAACTGTGGAAAGCCTCAATGTTAAGATTGATAGTTTTCCTTCTGCTCAGAAGAGTCAGCTAAGTTTTAACAAAATGTTAGAAACCCTGCTGGCCCAGCTGGCTGCTTTGGTTCCATCTCCTGATAACGGGAGGATCCCGGGGCAACCCGTATCCTCTTGTGAAAATGTTAGTGTAGTTTCAACCAGGTGGGGTAAGCCACCTAGGAAGACACATGCTTCTAACTATGCAGGGAAGCCCATACAGCAAATTCTTGATCCATGGGAGGAATCAGCAGTGGTGCACAAGAAAGATCCAGGCTACCCGACTATCACTTGCACAATCTATTACAAGAAGATCAGGCATGCCATTTGTGACCTTGGTGCGAGTGTTAATCTCATGTCCAAGGCCATGTTCGAGCAACTGGGATATCCTGCTCTCTCTCCTATAGCACGGACTATCGAACTCGCCGATTCTATGATACAATATCCAGAAGGAATTGTTGAGAGCATATTGGTTAAGGTCAAGAGTTCTTATGTCTTCGCGGATTTCGTGGTCCTTGATATGGATGACGAGGGAGGAATGCCGCTCATCTTTGGGCGACCATTTCTCAGTGATGTCCGAGCTAGAATCAATGTGGGGTCTGGAATCATCTGTTTCCGCATTGGGAAGAGGAACTTGAAGTTCAAGTTTCAGGACAAATTAGAGCAGTGCTATTTAGAGCAAGATAGTGTTGAGCAGCTTGGGGGAAGGACGGAGCCTTCACCCCCAAGGAAGAAATCTCCGTCAAAGAGGTTAAAGAATGGCAGAAGATTGAGATGGCACCACCCTCTACTTCTCAGGAGTGGGGTGCTGAATGGCATTGATCACTGAGAAGAGTCCAACTCGTCGGACTAAAAATGATGAGTCCTTTTTACCAAAAAGGTTAAAGCTGGTACTTATCTCATATTTCCCTTTTCAAAATTTTATTTCCAAAATTGCATATTTGGTTTTCCAACACTCTGCATCTGCATGCTACATTTATCTAGCCCTTTTCCCTTTTTCAAAATAAAATTTCTAAAAATAATTTCTGAGTTTGAAAACCATAGAAAATTCATTTGGGCAATTTCTGGAGTAAACTTTGGCCGGTGCACCTTGGCATATCTTCATATAGCCGTTGGTGGCACACCTGCCAAATGGGGCCAGCACCGGGCCCACCACTGGGCCGGCCGAACCAGGGTTCGGCTGAACCCTGGTAACGGTCATGTTGCCCAGCTTTGGCCAACGGCTCCTAGCCGTTGCCCAACGGCTATCCCGCGGTGTGCTGCCCCTTTGCTCTATAAATTGGACCCGAGAGGGGGTGTTCTTCACCCATTCAACTCATTTCATTCACACTCCCCTCTCTACTCCTTGCTCTCTTGGTTTTCTTGGATTTCTTGTTCGGGATTGGATCATCAAGCGTTCCTTCAATTGTGTTGCTGAAAGTATTGTTATTGGTGGAGCAAGCTCGGTAAGGACTTCATTCGATTTCACTAACCCATCACCGAGTTGCTCTTGTTGTTCCTTGTTGTTTTGCTAGCATGAATTGGGCGGCGAACACTCTCCGGAGGGTGACACGCTCACTCTCCCGTTCGCGGGCAAGCACGAGTGCATCCACCCCCGGCGAGGCAACACTGAGCCATCGACGATGGATTATGAAGAAGAGGAAGAAGAGCAAGCCGAGCCACAAGCCGCAGAGGAGGTCGTCGACGACACCCCCTACCTCAGCTTGCAGGGCGCTCGAGAGGAGCAAGCCTATGCGCTCCTAAAGGACCGAGTCTTCGCTCACACCCGAGACTTCGACCCGGCTCCCATGGAGAAAACAGGTATGAATCTCGAGTTCACTTCCATTTGGCATGCTCTTGGTTGGGAGGAGTTTGCGCCGATTACAGAGCTTGGCTCTTGGACCCTCACCATCCAGTTTCTTTGCTCTCTTACCGAGATTCGGGATGGCATTCAGTTTCGTCTTTTTGGGACCGATTATCGTGTTTCTTGGAAGGAACTTAGTCGTCTTCTTGGGTTTAGTCCTCGTTGTGCTATTTCTCTGAAGAAGACTTGTGATGGTTTTGTTCGAGAATCTTTCTGGTCAGACATCTCTGGTCTTGTTTACAGTAGCAAGTTTGTACCTTGGTGCAACGATATTGTTCATCCCACTCTTCGCCTGTGGCACAAGTGGCTCGCCATTACTCTCTTTCCACGAGAGGATGTTCGGCCCGTGCGCAGCAATGAGATGATGCTATTATATGCTGCTGTTAACCGGATCAAGGTCTCTCCCATTAAAGCTATGATTCGGCAATGGTTGATGAATTTCAAGATGATAGGTCCTATTGAGTGTACATCTCTGGTGACTCGTATTGCTCTCAGACTCGGGGTTCTTAGCGGGAATTCCGTACCCTTCATCGGGACGCCCCGAGTTCTCATTGATGAGGCATACTTAATCCAGGGACATATACTCAAGAGGGGCCCAAATGATTCTTTGACTTTCTTCTTTCTGGGCTATGCAAACCAAATCCCGTTACCTAACCCGAGGTTTGGATTGTATAACTCGGAGTCACTAACCATTCCCCTTGTTACACAAGAGGAAAGCCGTCGTGCTAGTGTCGTAGGCAGGTCCACCAGAAGTGCAGTGAAGAGAGCACACAGGCAGCAGCAGCAGTCACAACCACCACCACCACCTCAGCCACAGCCTGCTATGCCACCGGTGGCAGGAGGGGCCCCTGCGGGGTTTATGTTCGGGGTTACCCCTGGGTATACACCTGGCTGGGATCAGCCCACCTACCAGCCGAGTGCGAGTGGCATAGCTTGGGCGAGTGCGAGCAAAGCTCAGTGGGCGACACCCGCAAGTTCCAGCTCCGGTGGTCCACCTTCGTCTTCGTCCTTCCAGCGACACTCCTCAGCCTTTGCACGCGATGCTCAGCTCGCGCAGCAGATGGGAGAGCTCACCGTCCAGGTCACGGGACTGGAGGAGACGCTGAACACCCACGTCGAGTCTACCTGAGTGTGGCAGCGTCAGGCTGGTGAGAGGATAGCAGCCATGCAGCAAGATCAGCGGCAATACATGGAGGCGCAGAGGGCTTACTACGCGAGTCAGGGTATCTTCTACCCTCCTCCGCAGTGAGCCTGAAGCTAGCTTGGGGGAGGACCCCCATTTTGAGGTAACTTGTATCTTCCTTCGTTTTCAGAATATCTTATAAATGAAAATCCAAAAAAAATCTGCAAAATAAAAAGACCAAAAATATTTATTTACTTTCATCATCATCGTTTGCTTAGTTTGCTTTGATATGCTTAGTAAGAATGCTTTGCCTCTATGGTTGAAATGATGAATAGTTGCTCTGCTTATTTTCCTCGTATGTCTTGCCTACAACTTTGTATCCTACCTAAGTTTTGAGTTTGTTGGCTTGTATGTTCAAACCTTACCTTGAAAACTGTGGGTAGCAAAAAGCATGATCCTTGCCTAAGTTGTTGTGAGACATGATATGGTATAATAGAGTGCTATGATCTTGTTCTTAGTGATGCTTGACATCCCGAGTTTTCCTTTTTGAAAAATCAAAACATGATGAGTTCCTCAATGATGAGAAATTTCCCATCCAAGGCCATATGTAGATTCTAGTTCTTAGCCTCCACATATGCAGCTTGTTCTCTCATTGAGCTTTGTCAAATTGTTGTGACCCTTGTTAGAACTCATACTCCCCTGATCAAGATCACGTACACGTTCATGATAAACTTCTACACTAGAAGTTAGCATTCATCATTTGTTCCATATGCCTATGCATTCTTCCTCAAATAAAACTCTATGTATCTTTGCATTATTCATCCCTCTCCGAATATCTCCAATAGAGACAAAGGGCTAGCTAGAAAAAAAAAGCATGCTCAAAAGCATGGCAGAAATAAATAAAGAGAGCTAGCCCAAGTCTCGAAAATTCCAAAGGAGAAAAAAGGATTGATATGTGCAGGAGAAAGAGTTCCACCATATAGGTGGTAATAACTAGTACCTGCTCCGGGGCTAGTGTCCACCTTATCATCAATCCCTCATAAAAAGCATGGTAATATCTAGCACCCACTTCTGGGCCTAGTATCCACCTTGCCATGCTCATATCCATCACACACATATGCACATCTTGATCAGGATGTATGTTAGTTTCTTCCAAGTATCCGGTCTTTGACTTAGCAAAACATGAGAGGCAAGTATGCCACATCTTCCCTACCTACAGCTCCACATACTGCCTTTTAGGAGTAGGATGTGAAGAAAGGCAACATTGATGCCTTGGTGAGGAACCATACACTTTTGAGCGATCCGAGAGTATCATTTGAGGAACTCTGATTTTCTTTTGAAAAATTTGCAAAACCTCCGGATTGCTAAGATGATCAAGGTATGAGTGATTATGCACATGCTATATAACCATTCTGTCTCTCAACCGCCCAAGGCAGGTGAAGCTATATGCCCCACATATCAGGTGAAAGGTAAGAACATTGCCAACTTGTTCAACTCTTGTTAGAGTACTTTGCTGTATGTTTGCCATAAGTTGAGAATACAACATTGTAGCAACTCCTGATCAACCAACCTAAGTCCCTAATGTCTTGCTTCGAGACGAGCAAGAGGTTAGCTTGGGGGAGTTTGTTGAAGGTTGAAATTCACCATTCCCAACCCTCAATATTCTCACATAAATGGAGGCATATGCATATTTCACTAGCATTTAGGTTTGAATAATGTAGTTCCACTTGTCCTTGAAGATTATTTGTATGTAGGTGATTTACCCCTTAAAAGAGATGGAAACTCAACTTCTATGAAGAAACCATGCCAACTCAGCTGAGGAGGTGGCTGCCACCAAGGGAAACATGGCAATCCACGTCATCGATCCAGGGGAGGCACTCACCGACGAATCAGAGGACGCCACATGGACTTCACATGGATCAAAGGGCCCACCTCGGATACCAAATCAAGCCATGCACCGGGGGAGGATCAAAGGGCCCACAGAGCAGCCACCCAGAGAAAACATAGGCCAGGAGGCGACCCTAGGGGGCCGGCCGATCCTAGGATCGGCCGAACCGCCTTAGGGGCCTTTGATCCTGGCCTTCCACGTGTTGATTGCCTCACTACCAGGTGTTTCGGGGTCATTTGGGCGTCCAAGCAAGCCTTGTCCTCGCCTATAAATAGAAGGGGAGGGGCTCCATTTCTCACACACCACTCTCTCATTGTCCTATCACTTTTAGTTTCCAAGGCTAGGGGGTAGGCCAGAGTAGCTCTTATTCAGGATCCAAGTCCTCTTGGAAGTCTAGGTATGAGTTCTCTTTTATCTTTATTTCTTTGTATGACTTTGATCTACTTCAGTTATTTAGCTATTTTATATAAAGTCATGGTAGATCATATTCTTGATATGTTCTTGAGTTCATCCTTTGTTCATCATTTAGAGGCTTGTGTTCTTTGTGAACACGACCCTTTGATCTTATTGATTAGACATGAGAGAGTTCATATCTGTTCGTATGTCTAGCCTTAGTTGATCTTGTTAGATGGCATGAGAGTGTTGCATGAGGTCTGTGTTCAAGCTACGGTACTCGGTCTAGTTGACCAGTCTTCTGGTGGCTCTCACCCTGGGTCACAATAGCCCGGGCCGGGTGGAGTCTAGCAGCAACGTAGGCATGGTGCCTGGGTTGTGTGGCTACGATAGTTATGAGCATACCCCCCGTAACGATAGAGGTCGGTCCTCGGGTGGTGACCGCCCCGTTGGATCCTTGGGCAACCTCCGCGCTGGGGTACCTACTGTAGGAGTCTAAAGTCTAGTTTCGCAGAGTGCTGGTCGTCGCGGGCTAGCTCCCCGTTTGTACCTAGGTCCTGAACCTTATCTCTCTCATGCAATACTCATGCCCATCTCTTGTATCTTCTAGCTTTGTATGTTTAGTGCATTAGAACCTAGAGCTAACTCGTATGTTCCCCCTAAGCCGTAGTGTGCTAGAGTAGAGGTAGATTTGAGTGTGTGTGTCACACTACCCCGTATATCTTTTGTCTTACACGGATATCCGCCATTGCCTTCCACGGATACGATACCCTTGGAATACTCTCCTTCCTTGGGGAAATGCTACAATGGTTTATCTGTGCACTTACGGATTCATTCATGATCGTTTAGATTAACCTTTGGCAAGTCTCGATGTTCACGCTAACCGCGCCATTAGTTGTGACATTGAGAGGTTCCTACAAGGCGTTTCCTGGTGTTGTCACTAAGGATGGGTCCCAGATCTGTTCTTAAGATGACGACGCTACGAAATGCCAACACTCCGCAGCCCCCACATGCGTATCGCGCAGGGCAGCAGGTGCGCGCATGCGAGCCGCCGAGCAGGCCGAGCCATGCGTCGCAAGGTGATTGGCGCGAGGCGAGTCGGTTCGATGGCGTACGTGGGAAGCCGCAGCGGTCGGCCACGCGTCGCACAGGGAAGCGGGGAGCGCGCGGCTTGCGCTGGTTCGCTCGCAGGTCCGGCCGCTGGTTCGCTCGGTTCGCCCCCTTTTCTGCCGGTTCAGGGCTCTGTTGCACCGGTTCAGCACCCCAGGAGCCTCGGATGCTCCGGTTTCCGACCCCAGAGAGCGGTTCTCGCAAGGACAGGTGTCACTACGTGACTGGGTGTGCCCCAAGCTGCTGCACAAGTCCTCCTACCTCCCTAGCCTATAAATAGAGAGGGAGGGGGTAAAGAAAGACACATCCCATTCTCTCCCTCCTCTTTAGAAACACTTGTTTCTTCTCTATTTGATCTCTCATGGATCAAATGAGTTGATCCATGTAGTTATGAGTAGGTGCTAGGTAGAGTGTGGTGTTGGTGAGGATGTCATGTTCTTCAATTAGAGCAAAGTGAGTATTTCGACATTCTCAATTAGACTAAAGTGGCATTCATACGGTGTTCTTGTGTTCTTCGTTCGTTTATCATTTAGAGGCTCGTGTTCTTCATGAATGCACCTCCTCGATCTAGTTGACGAACGAGTTACTCATGCTTTTGCGTTTGTTCATAAGTTAGAGGCTCGTGTTCTTCACGAACACGACCCTTGATCTTTTGTTATAAGTGCACAAGTTTGTTTCCCGTTTGCATGCCTGTTAGTCTGATCAGAGTTAAGTGGATGCTCCTTTATCCTAATCTGGACCAAGTCTATCTGTGATCCCTTGCATAAGATAGTGTTTACCTGAGTGAGTTCGGGTCTCTCCCTCGTGGGTTCGTCGCTTCGTCTTTGTACGGAGTGCTATAGTGTTGTTACGGGCCGGCAGACGTAACCGTGCTATAGTAGTAATCGGTGGTGTAGACGTGGTGTATAGACTACTAGTTATCCTTCGTTTGCCCTGTATCCCACGGTTTGTCTTGGGGTAGGCCGCGGTAGTGACTGCCGTTGGACCCTCTGAAATCCCCCATTTTCAGATATAGTGTGTAGGCAACCATTTGCCGTGAACCAACTGTTATAGCCAGGAGGGGCCGGTGTCTGAAATGAGAGTTCCTAAACGAGAGGCTGTTCTCAACTCTGCACGCTATTAGCAGGATCCTTTCCATCTTCCTCTCAACCTTAGCAGGGGTTTGGTGTCCTTAGACAGTTCTCCTAGGATAGAAGGTAGTGCACATCGTTCCTTGGATTCGATACCATTTGGAATACTCCTAAGGAGAAGTGCTACAACAGTGTATCCGTGCGCTTGCGGATTCGTTCGCACCCGTCAGTATACCTGGGTGTTCCTTACACGCTCACGCTAGACGCACCACTAGTGGTGAGGTTAAGAAATACCAACAAGCATTTCTGGCGCTGCTGCCGGGGTCGGATTCCAAATCCGTTCTTAGGTGATTGCGTTAAGAAGTGTCAACAAGCATTTCTAGTGCCGTTGCCAGGGAACGATTGCTGTGTCTATCTTCGAACCTAGTGGTCCTCGTATCTTTTGTTTTTCCTTTTTGTTCTATCTTTACCCCCGTTACCCATGGAGAAGCTTTCCTGTAATAGCATCTCTACCCCTAGGGGCGAGTTCGTCTTAGGGCAACCATCAACTTCTTCATCTAGCTGCGAGCTTCGTCCCGGCTTTATAGCCATGGTTCGGAATCGACCTTTCACTGGTGCCATCAGTGATGATCCCCATGATCATCTAAAGGAGTTTGAAGAACTGTGTTCATGCTTGGTAATCCCAGGTATGACACAGGAAACTTTGAGGTGGAAGTTGTTCCCTTTTTCTCTCGTAGACAGAGCAGAGCAGTGGTACACCCACACGATAGAGAGTGTAGACAATTTGGGAAGAACTACGGATGACTTTTGTTACTCGTTCTCCCCTTTTGAACACTTGGATTCGCTACTGTGTGAATTCCGTGAATTTGAGCAACTAGATTGTGAGTCTATAGGTGCAGTTTGGGCTAGGTTCTCACACCTGTTGGAGCTTAACTCAGACTTGTCTATACCCGATAATGTATCTTTGAGCATCTTTCACGGGATGATAGGCATGGAATCTGCATTTGAGCTCGACCTTGTAGCTCGAGGTTCATTCAGAACCCAAACTCCAATGGAAAGAAGAGAGATCCTAGAATACTTCTTAGAAACCTCTTCTTCCTATCCCAGATACAATGAACTCTACCAAGAATCAGAGTCGATCCAGGAGAGTCTCCTGATAGACGAATTTGAGCTTTCACCTTACACATCCAATGATTCGTCTAGAGAGCCTTCTCCCGAACCACAAACACCAAAGGGAGAAGAAATTCAACCCTCGGAGTTCTCTTCTTGATTTGAGAGTGATCCTTCTCGGAACATCTGAGGACCAGGTGTGTCCGAGGACCAGTGGAGGGTCGCTCCTTAGTGATGAGTGATTGACAACATTGTGTGGACTGATGCTTGGCTAAGTGTGCAGGTACAGGTTGCGGCTTGACTCGTGTCGGTGCAGGTGAAGAACAAGCGCGAAAGGCCTTAGCCGTGGCGGCCTCCGGGTGATGGAGTGGCAAGTAGGCTTGGTTCGATGGACCCGGTGGCCGATGGGGTCAAGTGTGAGCCGTGCGGTGCAAGACTGGCGGGCTGAAGTCGTGAACATGGGTCAGTGCAAGGTAGCGGATGGAGCCTGAAGCTTGCACGCGGGGTTTGTTGGTTTGCCCACAAAACCATCGGTGGACGGTTTCTTGGTTTGGGCCTCAAAACCAAGACCGGAGGCCCGAGGCGACGGAGATGGTGATCCGGGAGCTTCAGGAAGCTTCGAGGAGGAGGGCACGTGGCGTCATCGTGGGGTTTGCGTCGAGGTGAAGCGAAGCCGCGGTGGAATCGTGTCCATCCGATGAAGACTTGACCAAAATGCCCCTGAGGGGTTGTATCTTCATTTGAGTTGTAGGGGTAGCGTGGTGTTGGTGTTCCTTAACCTCAACACTGGGCGCCGTGGCAGCGTGAGCGCGTAAGAAACTCCCGGGTACACTGACGAGTGCGAACGAATCCGCAAGCACACGGATACACCGTCGTAGCACTTCTCCCTAGGGAAATGAGTATTCCCGTCGGGTTTTGTTCCCTCAGGACGGCGAGTAACCAGAGAGGGTCTATCCATGGACACCAGCTTTCACTAGGATAGGTCGGGATATAAGAAGCACTTCCTTAAGGGACTTAGCTCTCAAGATGTTATTCTGTCCGGTCCTAGTCATCCCCGCGGGGCAACAACACTCCAGGGTGCTGGCAAGCGAGCCCAACTCGGTACGCGACGTAAGAGGGTTGACAAAGGGTCCAACAGGCTGTCACCACTGCGGCCTACCTCTACGCTACGATCGTACGTGGTCTTCGCAGGAAAACCAGGGCCCAAACACCACGTCTGTACCCCAGATAAATACTATAATGCGGTTACGTCTGTCAACCCGCTACTACACTATAGCAACCATATATATACGGTTCCACGAACAAGGGAAAGATCGGAATCAGATCATATCATTGAACTGGGAGCAGAAAGGAAGCTATGGATCCAGCTAAACGAGATACAACGGACTTACTTAACTAAATAGGATCAGAGCATGCAAATAAGTAAATGAACTACGGCTCTAGCTCTAAAGGATTGAAGCCTTGTGTCATGAAGAACACAAGCCTCTAACTTATGAACGAGCCACGAACACAAGAACAAATCAATCATGCATGATGTCCACTATAGTCTAAATAAGAAATGCTGAAATACTCACTTTGATCTAAATGAAGAACAAGCATCCACGAGGACATCAACTCACTCCTTACCCCTACTCTACCTCTCAATTAATCCTAATCTAGATCTCTCCTCATCACCATTCTACCACAAAGAGGTGAGAATCACCTCTCATGGGCAGAATTGGAGAGAGGGAGAGAGAGCTACACAAGAGAGAAGTGAAACTTGAGAGCTTGGTAGTGTGTGAGAAATGGAGCCCCTCCCCTCCTATCTATAGACAAGGAGGAGGCTTGCTCCGGGGCTCAAAGTGCCCCTAAACACCCGGGAATGCAGCCAAGAGCCAATGAGCAACCAACACGTGGACGGGGAGGATCAACCGACCCTAGGTCGGTTCGGCCGATCCTAGGGTCGGCCGAACCCTCTGGCCGGCCATTTGCCCGTGCTTCCTCTGGCTCGCTTGCATGTGGGCCCTAATGCCTCTCCTCTGTGCATGGCACGTTTCCTGGCAGTTTAGTTGGCAAAGTGGGCCCATGGATCCATGTGAGGCTGATGTGGTAGCGTATGATTCGTCGAGAGTCCTTCACATGGATTGGTGACATCATGGATCCAGGAGAATCCATGTGGCAGCCCCTGATTGGCCAGCCTTTGAGTGCCTTGGATTGGAGTGGAGTGAAAGTGCATTGATTCCTCCCATTTCTTAAGCTAAATACCTGCATTCGAATAGACATCGACACTGGTGGAAAGTATGAGTTTAAGCACCTATTCTAGTGTGGATGTGCAATTCATGCTCAAATTTGCAGGAGTTGACGGCCTTGAAAATGGCAAATATTGACCGTTAACAACACCCCCACACTTGACCTTTGCTCGTCCCGGGTGAAGGGGAAACAAAGCCAAGTGGGTCATGAATACCCACGAGTAAGACAGACATAAGAGATATTCCAAGTCATACCTTGATCCTGAGAACCTCTGTGTAGTGGCTATCATATTCCCTTGGGTGATTGAAAAGTAGAACAGCTGTGAATCAAGTCACTTATGCACCTGATGATAAACTCCTTGGGGTTTTGCAAGATTTTCATAAACAAAACTCTTGGTGGCTTTCTCATTTGATTCTCTCAAATCGCTCAATGTGTATATGTCCTTACTAAGGCATTTGCCTTTCTTCATCCCCCTTCTAATGATGGCTATATGTGGAGCTCAGGGTAGGATAAAGAGAAAGTATACTTGTATCACATATTTTGCAAAGTCAAAGACTGGATCCACAGAGAAAATCAAAACATACTATCAGATCAAGATGTGCACCAGAATGGTTATGGTGTGTATGGTAAGGTGGATACTAGGCCCGGAATGGGTGCTAGATATTACCATACATATATAAGGTGAGAACTGCGAGTTGATGGTAAGGTGGACACTAGCCCCGGAATGGACACTAGTTATTACCATCTATGATATGGAACTCCTTTTTGCATGATCTCATCTCTCCCCTATTCCTCCTTTATTTTGGACATGGGCTATTCTTCTTTTGTTTTTTTCATCATGCCTTGAGCATGTATATATATATATACATACATATATATATATACATACATATATATATACATACATATATATATATATATAGCCCATGTCTCTTTTTGAAGGATACTTCTGGAGAGAGATGTCACACCACATATGGAGCTTTATTTTTATGAAATGGATAGATGATACAATGCTAACTTCCAGTGTAGAAGCATAGCAAGGGGAAATAGGTGTGGTGCACATAAATCTTGATCATGAAAGTAATGAAAAGAATTCTCACAAGGGTCACAGAATTTGACAAAGCTCAAAGTAATAACAAGCAGCATATGAACCGAAGGTTTTTACCTACAAAGATCATATGGCTCTAATGGGACGGAGGCATATCAAAGAGGAGCCTTTCCAAGAGGTTTTTCGTTTTCAAAAATAAATTCCCCAAGAGAGTTAGTCATCAGAGCAAAAGATCATATCATCCAGCCATATCATACTCGTCAATTACTTAGGTGAACATGCTTGTCCTTAAGAAGATTATGGTTCACAAGCATCAGGCAGATAACAAGGACTAAAACATATGTAAGTCTACTCAGGTACAAATGAGCTGGGTGATCTTTAGCATCATCATTCGAGTTTTAGTTTAGAGATAGACATATATAGCTTATAAAACTCAAGAATGATAGAGAGTGAGTTGTCGAGATGCAAACCGGCGCTATGCATGAGAGATGAACCGTTAGAGGCTCTCCACAGGAGTGAACTCGTGCGGGTCCCGTTCAGGTTCTCAGTAGTGATCGGTTGGCTAGCGCGGAGTGCTCGCAGTGGGTACGTACGGAAACGTCGTGCCTGCATTGGGAGAGTCGTGGCTCTTCCCCCACACTGTCTCGAACCTAGATGTCGTCTAAATCAAAGAGACCAAAGTAATGACACAATAGGTGGCTAAACCGGCTTACATGACCGGTGAGCCACTTTATTCAAATTTAAATGTTTCAAACAAAATGATTAGGCGCTTACACACATGCAAAGGAAATAAATGGAATAAAGGGAAACAAAGGGAAATCAAACCTAGACCTAAACTAGCGCCTAATGAACTAAAGCTGGGGCAAATCCCCACTACTCGGAGAGGATCTGCTCCTCTCCCTCAGCTACCGCCAACCTCCGCAGCTTCTGGGTCATGTCCTCCTCCAGCTGGCGATACTCACGCCTGAGCTCACGGTAGTCGTCCCTCTGCTTAGCCAGCTCCTCAACTAGCTTCTCATGTTCTAAGAACAGTTCAGCTAGTCTGTTTGCTAGCTTTGCTAGGGCCGGGGTCTTCTTGGCGCCATTTACCCGGATGTCTGCAATGATCTTGGTGAGGACTCGCTCCCACTGAGGCGGCTTATGGTAGGGTATACCATAGCCTCTAGTGGCTGTCTTCACTCCGAAGATTTTGCATCGGGTCTGTGGAAGCGGGAACGCGTCCCACACATCATGCTCATAAGTATGGCAGAAGGCCTCTCCATAGTTGTTGAAGTCAGACCCAATGTAGCACTCTCCGGGCTTCAAGGGTGGCCCAGGGGGATCGTCGAACAAGACATGCTTGGCAGCAGTCTTGTTCCCCATGGTGGCCATCCTGACCGGGAAAGAAGGCGGGGAGGAGGAGCCTCGCCGGGACGACTGCACCGAGGAGTCGGTACGCACCCTGTGTCAGTGTTTTAGACACCGAGCCTACGACGGGGTACCCGAAGTAGTAGATTATGTGGTGGGGCTCGCCGAGATCAGAAACACGATGGTGAGACATGAGGCACACAATTAGACAGGTTCGGGCCGCAATGTGCGTAATACCCTACGTCCTGTATGCTGCGTGGCTCTGTAGTGATTGCGTATGTTTTGAGAGGGGTCCCTGCCTCGCCTTATATGCCACGGGAGGCAGGGTTACAAGTCGGATTGGTACAAGAGTACTATTCGAGTAGGACTCGGAGTAGCCTATACATGGTATGGAGAGCTATCCTAGTCTTAGTACAAGTCCTTGTCCTTCTTGTCTTGCCTTATGGTCCACGGTACCAGCAGTGTGGCCCACTAGTCGAGTAGTCCAGGTGTACAGGAACTCATCTCCCGGGTATGGCCCACAATGTGTTGGTGGGTCCAGGGATGCCCGGTCGACAAGCCCCCGAGTACTTTGTAGTCGAGTTTCATGCTCCAAGTAGTCTTGAAGGTCTTCACGAGTAGTTCCCAAGCGTCCCCAAGTTCTACAAGCTTCAATCTTCAATAGTACTTGAATCATCACGAGGCTGGAAGGTACTCCAGCTAACTCCACGAGTAGTCTTGAAGTCTTCTCGAGTTGTTCCCAAGCGTCCTCGAGTTCTCCCCTTGAAGATCTTCAATAATACCCGCTTCGTTCTTGAAATCTTTGCATCAAAGATCCATATGGAAATGCGATTACTGAAATCGCATTCCATATGAAATGTAGCCTCCGAGCCTTAGGTCGAATCCAGGATTCAAGTTGAGGGTCAATCTTCTACTCTTTGATCTTGCTCCAAAAAATCCGCAGAAAATCCGAAGAAATAATATAGGAATGCGATTTGCAAAACATCGCATCCTATATGGATGTAGCCCCCAAGCCTTAGTTCGAATTGACAATTCAAGCTGAGGGTCAATCTGTAGTCTTCGTCAAATAATCCCTTAAAATCATGAGAAAAACTGAAGGACACATGGCACGGAGCCCCCGAGCCTTGAGTCGAGTACTTTCTCGAATTGAAGTATCCAATCTGACTGTAGAATAGTGGCCTGAATTCAGTGATCTGTAGCTGAGTGAAATCCAATTCCATCGAGTAGTCGAGCCCTCGAGATGGAGCTGAGCCGGTCTTGGACTTTAGTCCTCTGACTTAGCCAAAATTTCTCCTAAGTGAAACCAATATATTGAATTCGAAGGGTCACCAGGTCGAACCGTTTTAGGGTTTTGGTTTTATAAATACCCGAAGGGATATCCCTTAGGGTTTCATTGCTTCCATTCGCCCTTAGATCCAGAAAACCTTAGCATCCATAGCCAACGCAAAGTTCAAGCATCCACATTGCCAAAAGTTTGCGCCTCCACCCCCTCGCAGCCCTTGAGTCGATGTGAAAGAAGACTCTCATTACTGACAGGATGAAACCAGCGCCATCCAAGGGTCAAAAAAGGAAGTCCGACCACGGCAAAAATCAGTTGCCGGAGCCGAAGTACAAAATAGTGGTCATCACGAAGCCCCCGAGCCAGGCCGTCTCTTGGAAGAAGTCCAAGATGAGGGAAGAAGATATCAAGGCCCTCGAAGCCGGCGGGTTGCTGCGTGAGAAGGTGATTGCCGGCTAGAGCTCTGCCGCCGGAGATGCATGGCCGATGGAGAAGAGCCCGGATGAAATCCCGATGTTCGGCCACTTCGTCGAGCGTGGGTTGACGCTGCCGTCATCAGATTTCTTCTGCGGCTTCCTCGACTTCTTCAAGCTGGAGCATGTACACCTCAACCCCAACAGCATCTTCCAGATTGCAGTGTACGTGCACTTCTGCGAAGCCTTCCTCGGAATCCACCCTCACTGGGCCTTGTTTAGGAAGATCTTCCGCCTGAAGCCACAGCCCAACACCAACTTCCTAGTCGTTGTTGGTGGAGCCGGAGTGCAGATGCGCCAGAAGGCGCAGGAGTTGTATTTCAAGTACGACTTGATTGACTCCAATCAAGATTGGAAGAATAAGTGGTTCTACATTGAGAACACCCCGCCTCAGCTGCCAAAGCCAAGCATGTTCGCGCCAGTATACGACAGGCTCTGGAAGGACGAACCAATGATGCAGGAGTGCATCCAGATCCCAGAGCTGCTGTCGAAGATTGCGCAGAAGAAGGCGCAAGGCTTGACAGCTGAGAGGGTAGCCTTCAGCTTCATGAAGCGACGAGTACAACCCTTGATGCAGCGGGAGCATCTCGGGTTCGAGTACACTGGAGTGGATGATGGCTCCAGGCTATCTGCTGAAGAGATCAGTGATGATCTCGTGATGGAAAGGTTGCAGAAGATCTTCAAGAATCTTCACGGAATTCCTGCAGCCGTCTGTGAATATAGTGCTGACAATCCTCCGCGTATGTTAAGTTTCCGAGAACTAGCCCCTTAGTACTTATTGTAAGTAGTCATGTAGCTAACAATTGCTTTGTTTCGCAGGAGGATGTCTTGAAATTTGTGTGCATTCCCCCTCCTCGTCCCCAGGACCCACTACAAGCGCCAGAGGGAGAGCCAACAAGAGTGGAGGCTCAAGCCCCCGAGAGTAGTCAATCTACTCAGGGAGAAGAAGAAGTCTTGGTGGAGAACGCCTCCTCAAGCGATGAAGACGGCCAAACACTTCAACAGCGTTTTGAAGTGAAGAGCCGCTATGGGTACTCCAGGGCGTCCATTCCCAGTGGCCTTGCCGCAGGAGCGTCAAAGAGGCTGGCATCATCTCTTGCAGATGATGTGACTCTACCGCCGCGGAAGAAGAGGACCACAGTGGGGAAGCAGGCCGTAAAGAAGATCTCAGGCCTCCCCTGCATTACAGTAAGTGTTGGAGAACTCTTAAGTAGTCGATGTCGTATTGAGTACTTGTTCTCTACTGTAATGCCTTGATTTTTGACTTGTGCAGGTTATCGAGAGTGCATCCAATGTACTGTCGAGTAGCCCCCCAAGAACAACAGAACCCGAGGTTGTTCCAGCGTCAGCCGTGGAGACGGTGGCGCATGAGCAACAAGAAGCTGCAGTACTAGGAAGTGTGCTGCCAGTGGATAGTGTGCCAGAGGTGCCGGTGGCGCCTTCTTTCTTTGACATGCTGGGGCCGAAAGTTTCGGTGCCTCGAGCTGCTCTGTAAGTACCCGAGTACTCGAGTACTTATTTATATTATGTAGTCTGTATTTACTGACCTACTAGTTGATGCAGAAAATCCACTGATGTGAAGTGGGGGGCCTCTGGAAGTAGCACTACTGAAGGAGACCAAACTCCTCAAGAACAACAAGAAGATGTACTTCCAGAGCGCCAAGAAGTACCCGCAGAAGCTGAAGCTGCCCAAGCATTGCGTACCCTCTAGAGCGATGTGGTCAAGGCAGCAGTGGAGGCAACTTCCAAGCCCAGGGCTCAACAACTCGAAGATATTGAAGCCGTGGTAAATGAGGGCCTGGTGGTTGATCCAGAAGCCGTGCTACGCCATGAAGAAGTCCTAGCTGCAGAAGCCCTCGTGCATCGTGTTGATGCACAATTGGCGCTGGAGGACAATCCAGAGAACCGCATAGTGCCACATGAGCCACTCATTGAAGACCCGGCTCCTCTGCGAAGTACTCTGCAGCAAGTACGAGTACTCAGTCCAGGGCCGAAGACTTGATGCTGTACGACGACTCGTGCCTGGATGAGGATAACTTGCACGCGCATGCTAAGATGTTCCGTGGCGTAGAGAAACTCCTCGCGGTAAGTTGTGTAGTCTTTTGAAGAGTGCATTTCAATTAAAGATATCCTGCCTCTGACTTTTGAGTTGTTGTTGTCTTTGCAGGAAGTAGTCAGGCAGTCGAAGCGCAAGACTCGGCTGCTTGAACAACATGCGGCGGACATCGAAGAGGTCACGCATCTCAGAGAAGAACTTAAGCAACAGAAAGCTTTGTCTCCGAAGCTGCAAGAAAAGCTTGATGCCAACGCCGCCGAGTACCACAATGAGATCCAGAAGCTGACGACAAAGAAGGATGACGTTGTTGGGAAGAACAAGTCTCTGCGCCAGAAGAATAAAGGTAATCTCCCTTTCTGAATTCATCATTGAGTACTTTTGTTCTTTCACACCGCTTTTGATAAGTAGCCTTGATCCTTTGCAGAGCTGACGGAAGAGGTCGACAAGTTCAAGAGCAAGGCGCTGGACTGGCAGCTGGCCTTTAACCACGAAGAATCAGCTCATATGGATCTGAAGGAGGACTATAAGGTGCGGTGCTTCGAACTTGAGCGTGAAATGGAGATCCGCCTAGCGGGCTGGAATGACTTGTTGACTTGCATGCAGTCATTGAAATTCAATATTGAAGAAGCCGAAGGCCTGTGCTCAGAGTTGAAGGCCTTGACAGATGCAACCGAGCCAGTGGCGAATCTTTTCGAGCCTAGAGTCACTGGAGTTCAGCCTTGACCACTTGTGGAGAGGTTGAAGGACACGCCGAAGAAGATCCTGGAGTACGCCCAGAGGCTGGCTTGCACAATTCCGAACTAGGTCTTGAGCTTCATCAAGTCATTCTATGCCGAGGCAAATCTCACGGTCATCATGAACGGCAGATCTAGAGATTGCACCGACGATCGGCTCAACAAGTTGATGCAACAGACTTCTCCAATCGCGGAAGCAGTCTCTAAGTTCATTGATCTCCGTTAGATGTACCTGTATAGTAGAAACACTAGGGAAAAACAAGTGTAATCCCAAAACAAGTGTTTATGTAATATAATTGAAAACTTTGAGTAAATCAATTATCTAGATCCCTTGTATGCTTATGTGTTGGCCAAGTACTCGAGTTGGTATTGAGTGTGTGGCTGCAAAAAGAGATACGAAACACGAGTAGAAGTACTCAAGTGTAGATATGTTCCGAAGAACATTAGCTTAAATCATGACGAGTTGAACACCTTAGCTGTAGCAGCGTAAAAGAAGGCTTTGTCATGAAATAAGCGAACAGTAGTAACAAGTCGGTGTAGAGTAGCGACTTGAACTAAACACATTGTACAGAGTTTACAATGTCTTAAGTACCTCTGAGGCTATGAGCCTAGTGAGAGAGTACTCGAAAAGAACTTATTCATAACGAGTTGAACACCTTAGCTGTAGCAGCGTAAAGAAGGCTTTGTTATGAACAAGTAAAGGATAGTAACAAGTCGGTATAGAGTAGCAACTTTATTACTGAATACATTGTACAGTGTTTACAATGTCTTAAGTACCTCTGAGGCTATGAGCCTAGTGAGAGAGTACTCGCAAGGATGTTCCGAAGAACGAGTAAGACCGTAGGGGACAGTGTGATGAACTCATCCTTGCTGTAGCAGCGACTTGTATGAGAGTTCCACTGAGACCCTACCAGAAGGGTGTTACTCTAGGTCGAAGCCTCTTATTGAAAAGTAGAGACATGGACAGCATGTGCCACTTATTGTTCTACACGATACAGGATCATCTGGAGAGAGTTATCATGACTCCCTATGAGGTCGCAGAATGAGACTGCCTGGAGAGGGTTGATGAAGCCCCCTGCGGGTGCTTGCAGCTGAAAGCCACGAGAAGATACAGTCGAAACTGTCTGGAGAGGATTATCTTGATCCCCTACGAGTGGTGACAACCGTAGCTGTCTGTTGAGTGGTTGCAACCGAAGCTGCCTGGAAAGGGTTGAGAAAACCCAATACGAGTTGTTTTTACAGCCAGAGCCGTTTGGAGAGGGTTATTGAGACCCCCTACGGGTAGAAGCGACAAAGCTGGTCAATGTTCCAAGAGTTGTTGACTTCCTCGCCTTCTAGAGTTTGAAGATGATATGAGCCTGGGCTAGTAACCTTTGCAACAGAGAAAGGACCTTCCCATGGCGAGTTGAGTTTGTGTAGCCCTGTCGTATTCTGGATGCGACGAAGGACTAAGTCACCAATGTTGAAGGAGCATTCCTTAACGTTGCGGTCATGGTAACAGCGAATCTTCTCAAGGTATCAAGCGGATTGAATGGGTGCATTGCAGCGAGCTTCCTCGAGACTGTCAACATATGTCTGTCTTGTTTCTTCAGCTACGCCTTCTTCATACTGATCAACTGTCGGAGAACGCCACATGACATCAGTAGGCAAAACGGCTTCAGAGCCGTAGACCAGGAAGTAAGGTGACTGCCCTGTGGGGGTAGTAGGCTGAGTGCACAGCCCCCAGAGTGCATTGGGTAGTTCCTTGATCCACTTGCCGCCCTTGGTATTTGCTGCATCATACAGTCGCTTTTTGAGAGCATCGAGTACCATCCCATTGGCGCGTTCAACTTGGCCGTTGGCACGTGGATGAGCGACAGAGACGTACCGGACGTCAATTCCACTATTCTCACAGTACTCCCAGAACTGGTGATTGTTGAAATTCGAACCCAAGTCTGTGATGATGCGGTTAGGGAACACATAGCGATGTACGATTTCATCCACGAAGTCGAGGACACGATCAGCCTTGGGACAGGTGACAGGCTTGACCTCAATCCACTTGGTAAACTTGTCGATAGCCACCAGAACTCTGTTGAATCCCCCTGGCGCATTTGGGAGAGGACCAATCATATCCAGCCCCCAGCAAGCGAAAGGCCAAGTTGGTGGAATCGTGATAAGCTTGTAGGCAGGAACGTGTTGTTGCTTGGTGAAGAATTGGCATCCTTGGTATTTTTTGACTAGTTCCTCTGCATCAGCAAGAGCTGTAGGCCAGTAGAAAGCACGTCTGAACACTTTTCCCACCAAGGTGCGGGAAGAAGCGTGATTACCACAGATTCCTTTGTGTGTCTCCTCCAAGATTTCCTTGCCTTCTTTGCGAGAAACGCACTTCATGAGTATAACAGAGCTTGCGCCTCGCTTGTAGAGTTGATCTCCGACTAGAGCATAAGCCTTGACGTGGCATGAGATGCGCTCGGCTTCTGACTTGTCTTCAGGAATCAACTGATGTTTAATGTAGTCGATGATAGGGGTTCTCCAGTCCACATCAATCATAAGCACTTCTCGACCAGGTTGAACTGAAGTAGTCGTGGGTGCAGATGATTGCTCCGGAATTGATGATTTGTGGAGTTCATGGATGAAGATTCCAGCTAGCACTTGAGCTCATGTAGAACCCAACTTCGACAAGACATCCGCAGCAACATTGTTATCGCGGATCACATGATGGAACTCGAGACCATGGAATTTGTTCTCGAGTTTGCGTACCTCCTGACAGTACGCATCCATGTTCTCAGCATTACGATCCCAAGAATCGTTGACTTGATTGATGACCACCAAAGAATCACCATAAACAAGTAGTCGTGTAATGCCAAGAGAGACTGCAAGGCGAAGACCATGCAATAGAGCTTCATATTCAGCTTCGTTGTTTGAGACCTTCCAGAAGATCTGCAAAACATATTTGAGTTGCTCGCCCTTGGGGGAAATCAAAAGTACCCCGGCACCAGCACCTTCCAACTTGAGGGAACCGTCAAAGTACATGACCCAATGTTCTAGATGCTCAATTGGAGTTGGGACTTGATTTTCCCGCCACTCAGCCATGAAATCAACCAAGGCTTGAGACTTGATAGTAGTGTGAGACTTGAACTCGAGCGATAGAGCACCAAGCTCTACAGCCTATTTAGAAATCCTTCCTGTGGAATCCCGATTGTGCAATATCTCGCCAAGCGGGTAGCTAGTGACCACAGAAATCTTGTACTCGTCGAAGTAGTGGCGGAGCTTCCGTGAAGTAATCAGAACCGCATAGAGTAGCTTTTGTACCAGAGGATAGCGAGCCTTGAATTCTGAAAGTACTTCACTGACGAAATTGATAGGCCTCTGAATAGGGTAGCCATGGCCTTCTTCCTGCCGCTCAACGACAATAGCAGTACTAACGACATTAGTAGTCACAGCGGTATAGAGCAAAAGCTCTTCATTGGGCAGAGGAGCTGTGAGGACTGGAGGCTTGGATAAGAACTCCTTGAGCTGAGAAAGAGCTTGATCAGCTTCAGTTGTCCACGTAAACTTCTCTTGCTGCTTGAGTAGTTTGAAGAAAGGTAAACCCCTTTCTCCAAGTCGTGAGATGAAGCGATTGAGTGACGCCATACAACCAGTAAGCTTCTGGACATCTTTAACAGTAGTCGGAGCTTGCATATTGGAGGTGGCGGCTATCTTCTCGGGGTTTGCTTCGATGCCACGATGGCTAATGATGAACCCGAGTAGTTTTCTAGATGATACGCCAAAGACGCATTTGTTGGGATTGAGCTTCCATTGGTACTCGCATAGTGAAGCGAAAGTTTCCTCAAGATCTGTGATAAGCATGTCTGGATCCCTAGTCTTTACAACGACGTCATCCATGTATGCTTCCACATTCTTGTGAAGCTGCCTCTTGAAGCACGCTTGGATAGCCCTTTGATATGTAGCACCAGCATTTTTCAACCCGAAGGACATTGTTGTGTAACAATAAGCACCAACGGGGTGATGAATGCGGTCTTCTCTTGATCAGATTCCTTGATTGCAATTTGATGATATCCAGAGTAGCAATCCAGGAAACAAAGTAGAGCACAGCCCGCCGTGGAGTTAATGACTTGATCAATCTGCGGCAACCCAAAAGGATCCTTAGGGCAATGCTTGTTGAGATCAGTGTAGTCGCCGCACATCCTCCAATCGTTAGAGTTCTTCTTCCTGACGAGCACAGGGTTAGCAAGCCATTACGGGTGAAAGACTTCCCGGATGAAGCCGGTCGCGAGTAGTTTGGCAAGCTCTTTCTTGATAGCAGCCCTGCGATCATCAGCAAAGCGACGAAGGTGTTGTCTCTTGGGGATAGCGTTAGGATCGACGTTGAGTGAGTGCTAGATCAACCTCCTGGGCACACCTGGCATGTCAGATGGTTTCCACGCAAAGATATCACGGTTAGCCCGAAGGAAGTTGACGAGCGCATCTTCCCATTTAGGATCAAGCTGTGCACTAATCATGGTCGTCTTGCTGCTATCCCCAGTACCGAGGTCAATGGCTTTGATCAGGACGTCACTAGATGGTGGAGGCTTGTTATTGTTGTCAGTCTTCTCAGGAACCTCCAGCTCGCTCGGAGCAAGCTTCTTAGTGGCAGTGAAGACTTCCATCATTGCATTGGGTACTTGAGTAGTCGAGGCAAGTTCTACGGCTTCTGTATCGCAGTCGTAGGAACACTTCGAATCCCCTTGCAATGAAAGAACTCCTTTGGGGCTCGGCATCTTGAGAACCAAGTACACATAGTGCGGGATAGCCATGAACTTAGCGAGACCAGGCCTGCCGAGAATAGCATGGTAAGAAGTCTCGAAGTCAACCACCTCAAACTTGATGTACTCGGTGCGGTAGTGATCCATGGTCCCAAAGGTTACGGGTAGTACAACTAAACCCAAAGGAACAGCTGTGTTGCTCGGGATGATACCATAGAACGCCGAGTTGGTCTTGGTAAGCATATTGGTGATATCTAGGCCCATCTTCTTCAAGATCTTGGCAAACAGGACATTGAGACCGCTGCCACCATCAATAAGAACTTTAGTGAGTCTGGAGCCTGCCACCACTAGATCCAGAACGAGAGGATATCGTCCTGGCTCAGAGAACCTAGTCCATTGATCCGCCCTTGAGAAAGTAATGGGGGTTTCAGACCACTTGAGAAAAGTGGGAGCTGCTGGTTGGATGGACATGATCTCCCTGAGTGCTAGCTTCTGCATGCGCTTGGTTGGAATCCCACCAAATATGACATTGACAGTGTTGGAGGGGTGCTGAAACCCAGTGTCTTTGTCAGTGTTAGCCTTCTTCCCCTTGTGTTTGCGAAATCGCGGGTTTGGGTGCGTTGGTTCGGGTGTGTTCTTCAACGCACGTCGAAGTTGGTAACACTACTCTGTAGTATGATCACCCTCTGGGTGCCATGTGCATTTCTGCTTGGTCAATGTTGCCCAGTGAGGATCATCTTCAGGCTCGGCGGTAGTTTCCATGGCAGCAACAGTGTTGTCAGTCTTGCGCTTGCGATTA
Organism: Cenchrus fungigraminus; assembly: GCA_036936925.1. Classification (NCBI taxonomy): domain Eukaryota; kingdom Viridiplantae; phylum Streptophyta; class Magnoliopsida; order Poales; family Poaceae; genus Cenchrus; species Cenchrus fungigraminus. The sequence continues at coordinate 5,124,736 of CM072775.1, read as the reverse complement.
GGATTGCTATAGTAGTTATTACCCTGGAGGTTGCCCTGCTGTTGCTTGCCACTGCTGCTTCCTCCAGCATTGTTATTATTGTTGTTGTTGTTGTTCTGGTTGTTGCGAAGATGGTTGAACCGATTCCGAGCCTTGTCTTCCTTGTCTGCCCAATGAGTGATCATCTCCTTTAGCTTGGTGATGTTGGCTGGGCGAGCGCGACCGAAGTCTTGGAAAAGCCTATCATCATAGAAACCATCCTGGAACGTATCAATGACTTCTTTCTCGGTGACATCAATAACAGTAGCCCTTTCTCAAAGAAGCGACGCATGTACTCACGAAGAGTCTGGCCTTGTTTTTGCTTGATCAGGGCAAGGTCCATCCGGGTACCATGACGGCCCAAAGAACCCGCGAAGTTGCTGGTGAAGCGGTATTTGAGTTGTCCCCAGTTGTCAATGGAGCCACGTTTGAGAGACTCAAACCATGTGAGGGGTTCTTGCTCCAAGACAAAAGGGAAATATATACACTTGGTATCATCATTGCCCCCGGCATTGGAGATGGACAGAGCATAACAGCGCAACCAATGCCTTGGATCTTGCTTGCCATTGTACTTAGAGATGCCGTAAGGCTTGAATTTCTCCGGAAGAAACAGAGCTTGAAGTCGAGGTGAGAAAGCAGGGAAGGAATCAGAATCAGCATCCTTTTGCTTCTCACGCTCAGCGTGTCTTGCGTTGATTGTTGTTCGAGCATCGTAGCGAGAGTCTTCCGACTTGCTATTGACACTACCATCATCGCCTCTGCCCTTGTTGCTAGCCTCCGGATGTGTGCGTTAAGGAGTGGGGGTGGTACGATGAGCACCGCCACTGCTGCCATGGTGACTAGGAGCACTGGTATTCTGGTGTAGCATAGTGTAAGCTAGCTCAGCCAGTTTTGCGACTTCAGCAGCCACCCTGTCACGAGGCATAGAGCGACCGAGTAGATTGATCGCGTTGATAGCTTCCTCTGGAGTGCGATATTCACGAGTAGCAACCGCCTCCAGAGCTTCTTGAAGATTACGGGTAGGTAGAGCTTCCGCAAGTTCCCGATGAAGGGTTGCACAATCAGCATTGCGTTGGCGACGTGCAGTCTTGGCCTCCGCGGTTTCATCAGCAGGAGCATTGGCAGAGAGTTCATCATCAGATACATCATCCGGAAAGCGATAATTGGCACGATGCCCTTGCGGAGTAGTTGCATCAACGACAAACACTTCTCAATATGAGGAATAAGTACCCGTACTCTAAATGAGCTCAGTATCAGTATCATAATCAACAAGCTTGGCACCTTCCTGGAAGGGTAAGTTGTCGAGACAAGCGATAAAGCGCTCTTGATCATCCAATGTAAGATCAGCAGGCACATGCTCAGGCCAGTAGATGAATCTACCCTCAGGTGTCGATGTGATCACCAGTCCTTGAGCAGGGCCAGACAATTGTTGTACTTCATCGGAAACCGAACCGTAGTCGAACTCGAACTCAAATGAATCCAAATAGTAGTCGAGGTTGGCTTCCGAATCCGAAGAGTACTCAAGCACGATCTTCGAACCAGGGCACATGAGGCGCTTCAGTGCAGCTTGGTAAGCGGCACTGACATGGCGATGGCCGAAAAGAGGTGGTGCTGGGATGCTATCCAGGCTGAGTGCAAGCTGTGAAGCAGAAGGGAGCAACTCAGGCTGAATAGGAGACGAATTCGAGTTGTACTCGGACTCTGACTCGAGTTCTCTGAGCGGGTCAGAGATCGAAATTTCGCCGAAATTTTCGATGAAATCCTCCATTGAAGCTTGCGTAAGCATCGAGGACTTGAGCTTTGACTCCGTAGTTGGCGCTAAGAAACGTAGGAACAATCCGGCGCCATCAGCAACGCAAACCCAAGAACCGAAAACGAAGGTGTCGCCTTGCTGGAAAGCGACGATCGGCTTAATGATGACGAGAGCCATCGAGTTCGCTAGTGGATCAACGACGAGATCCCCTACCTAGCGTGCCAGCTGTCAGTGTTTTAGACACCGAGCCTACGACGGGTACTCGAAGTAGTAGATTGTGCGGTGGGGCTCGCAGAGATCAGGAACACGATGGTGAGACACGGGGCACACAATTAGACAGGTTCGGGCCGCAATGTGCGTAATACCCTACGTCCTGTATGCTGCATGGCTCTGTATTGATTGCGAATGTTTTGAGAGGGGTCCTTGCCTCACCTTATATGCCACGGGAGGGAGGGTTACAAGTCGGATTGGTACAAGAGTACTATTCGAGTAGGACTCGGAGTAGCCTATACATGGTATGGAGAGCTATCCTAGTCTTAGTACAAGTCCTTGTCTGTCTTGTCTTGCCTTGAGGTCCACGGTACCAGCACCGTGGCCCACAAGTCGAGTAGTCCAGGTGTACAGGAACTCATCTCCCGGGTATGGCCCACAATGTGTTGGTGGGTCCAGGGATGCCCGGTCGACACCCTGCGAGTGCTCTCTACACTCCGGCCTCTCTCGGGAGTCATGGCCTCCGGCGATCCCATCACCTCATCCAGGTTGCTGGGGTCGATGAGATGAGAGGGGCTCCCTCTCCCTGAAGTAAGGGGCGAGGCCTCCCTACGGAGCTGAGCGAAACCGTAACCGGCCATGGATGCGGTGATGCTGAGGCTGGTGAGGTAGAGGAGATGGATTTCGCGATGCGAAAACACGTCGGGAGGCAGGGAGAAGGTTTCTGGAGGAGAATGAGATGCACAAGCGAAAGAAGAAGTGGAGAGGCGGCACGAGGGTTTCGGCCGAACCTGGGTTCGGCCGGCCCCCTGTGGGCCCCTCTGGTCCTCCCCTTTTTCGTGTGGGCTCCAGCAAGTCTCAGGATCAACGGCCCAGGTGGATTCCCCAAGATGGAAAGATTGGCTTAGGCTTAAGGCGGAGATAAGGTTGAGGTTGAAAATTCATCCTCCACTATATACTAACCTTGGCCAAACCATGATATATCCATAAAGAATCTGGGGGGGAGGGATCACCTTGGCGACATACTTGGTTTGTCAAAAGTGTAAGCACTTCCGACGGTAGTCACGAAGCGTTCGGGTCGCCACAATGGTGCTGTCTTCCTGTGGTCCTTTGCCTACTTCTCTGAAACTTGGCAACTTTTTCTCCTGCATGACCTCGGTCCACAAGATACCCACAGGATAATTCTTCCTAGGGAAATGAGATGAGTCCCAAGAGTACTCAGGATGTGGGTGTCTTGTGATCTCCTGTCTCAACTTACAACCATCTCCTTGCAAACAATGTTGATATGAGGATAAGCTCTCATCTGCAAGGGTAGTGCATATACGAACTCGAGACCAAAAAGGTATATCGAGGTTGAGGGCAAGCATGATCATCCCAGAGGGGCCGAGGCATTCCCTGGGGTGGTTATGGGACTCGAGGACTATAGCACTGGGGTCGCGGAACTCGTAGACGAAAAGATCGAGCACTAAGGCTAGTGCTTCACCAATAGGTACCGATCTCCGAGTGAACTCAAGCTCAGAAAGACACTCGGCCTTCAAAGAGGATAGAGCATGGACTTCCGGAGGTCGGTGTACGATCTTAAACCAGAGTTCGGACGAAGAGCAAGATTAAACTCACTCTTACCTTAGGGAGAGGGTTCGATGTTCTCGTCGAGGTGATGAAAACATTACGAAGTCTGGCCTAAGCTTCCAATGGGGGATTATACATAAGCTGGAAAGTGCACCTCCCATTGGGCATCGATCAAGTCAGGCATAAAAACGAAGTGCAAGCTTCTCCTGATTGATCGGCATCGATCAATGTGCTCGAGATAAAAAGTGAATGCACTCCATTCAATCGGTAGATGATCGTGCTCCTTCGGTCTTAATGGGTGAATCCAATGGATTATAAAGCAGAGACCGATGTCTTGGTTTATACGAAACTTCAGTGCAAAGCACTTCAGCTCAAACCTTGATGTAGAAACACGATAGGCCTCTCATACCCTCCTTAGGAGTTAGTAGTGAGGATCGAACAAGTCATCCTGGCCGGGAATGGTCGTTCTTTCCGGACTACTTTCTCCATCCTCCCACGAGACAAAGTCTCGGGGAGAAGGTCTAAGAAGATGCACAAGAGGGGAACCCAACGGTAGATCTCGCGCCATGAAATCTTTCCCTTAGATTCCTGCTATTCAGGAATGACTTCTTCAGCCAGAGCTCAGAAAGAATGGATATGAAACCTTGGACTCGGCTGACGATGGATCTAGGTGGCTCAACATTTCCTCTGGTGGGTGCCTCATTGACCGGGATACAAGGGGAGCTGAAATCTCGGAGATTATCCAAGATCTCTTTTCCCTCGACAGCATCTAGGTGCACAAAGGATCCTCCGGAGAGAGCATTAAGCCTCATGGCATCATCCTTCCGCAATCCAAACCAGAAGTGCTGAAGCAACATCCAATCGGGAATGTAGAGGACTGGGCAATCTTCCACCGCGGAGGCGAAACGATTCCATGCCATTCCTAGTGATTCCTCCTCACATTGCTCGAAATAGGGAATCTTTGCCCTTAACGAGATGACACGTCGTATTGGGAAGAAGTAGGAGCAAAAAGCTGCTCTCAACCTTTCCCAAGTAAGGTAGTCTCTACCAAAACAACGGTGCCAATCTCGTGCTTCCTCGGAGAGGGATAGCGGGAAACACTCTCTTTTCCAAGCATCCGGTGATTCTCTGGTTTTACCCTGAGTTTCAATCAGATGCTCGTAGTCTCTCACATGATCAAAGGGGTTCTCATGACTTAACCCCGAGAAGGATAGGTCCTGAATTAGCTTCATGAGAGAGGGGCGAATGCAAAGGCCAGATGTAAGAGTGGATCTTGACGAAGATGACTCTGAGGGTTCACTCCTCGAGGGCGGAAGGTGTTTACAAGGATAACCTTCCACGGGTAGCGGGGGTAGAGGTAGAAGTAAAGAAAACAAAAAGGGATATCTCAAAAAAAAGGGTAACGGGGGTGAAGGTAGAAGAAAAAGGAAAAAGATAAATATGAGGATAGACGGGCTCGAAGGTTAACAATAGCCGTCCCCGGCAACGGCGCCAGAAATGCTTGTTGGCGTTCCTTAACCTCAACACTGGGCGTCGTGGCAGCGTGAGCGCATAAGAAACTCCCGGGTACACTGACAAGTGCGAATGAATCCGCAAGCGCACGGATACACCGTTGTAGCACTTCTCCCTAGGGGAATGAGTATTCCCGTCGGGTTTCGTTCCCTCAGGACAGCGAGTAACTTGAGAGGGTCTATCCAAGGACACCAGCTTTCACTGGGATAGGTCGAGATACAAGAAGCACTTCCTTAAGGGACTTAGCTCTCAAGATGTTATTCTGTCAGGTTTTTGTCATCCCCGCGGGGTGACAACACTCCAGGGTGCTGGCAAGCGAGCCCAACTCGGTACGCGATGTAAGAGGGTTGACAAAGGGTCCAATAGGCTGTCACCACTGTAGGCTACCTCTACGCTACGATCGTACGTGGTCTTCGCAGGAAAACCAGGGCCGAGACACCACGTCTGTACCCCAGATAAGTACTATAATGTGGTTACGTCTGTCGACCCGCAACTACACTATAGCAACCATATAGATACGGTCCCACGAACAAGGAAAAGATCGGAATCAGATCATATCATTGAACTAGGAGCAGAAAGGAAGCTATGGATGCAGCTAAATGAGATACAGTGGACTTACTTAACTAAACAGGATCAGAGCATGCAAACAAGTAAATGAACTACGGCTCTGGCTCTAAAGGATCGAAGCCTTGTGTCATGAAGAACACAAGCCTCTAACTTATGAACGAGCCACGAACACAAGAACAAATCAATCATGCATGAAGTCCACTATAGTCTAAATAAGAAATGCTGAAATACTCAATTTGATCTAAATGAAGAACAAGCATCCACGAGGACATCAACTCACTCCTTACCCCTACTCTACCTCTCAACTAATCCTAATCTAGATCTCTCCTCGTCACCATTCTACCACAAAGAGGTGAGAATCACCTCTCATGGGTAGAATTGGAGAGAGGGAGAGAGAGCTACACAAGAGTGAAGTGAAACTTGAGAGCTTGGTGGTGTGTGAGAAATGGAGCACCTCCCCTCCTATTTATAGACAAGGAGGAGGCTTGCTCCAAGGCTCAAAGTGCCCCTAAACACCCGGGAATGCAGCCAAGAGCCAATGAGCAACCAGCACGTGGACGGGGAGGATCAACCGACCCTAGGTCGGTTCGGCCGATCCTAGGGTCGGCCGAACCCTCTGGCCGGCAATCTAGCCCGTGCTTCCTCTGGCTCACTTGCATGTGGGCCCTAATGCCTCTCCTCCGTTCATGGCACGTTTCCTGGCGGTTTAGTTGGCAAAGTGGGCCCATGGATCCATGTGATGCTGATGTGGCAGCATATGATTTGTTGAGAGTCCTTCACATGGATTGGTGACATCATGGATCCAGGAGAATCCATGTGGCAGCCCCTGATTGGCCAGCCTTTGAGTGCGTTGGATTGGAGTGGAGTGAAAGTGCATTGATTCCTCCCATTTCTTAAGCTAAATACCCGCATTCGAATAGACATCGACACTGGTGGAAAGTATGAGTTTAAGCACCTATTCTAGTGTGGATGTGCAATTCATGCTCAAATTTGCAGGAGTTGACGGCCTTTAAAATGGCAAATATTGACCGTCAACACGTGGTCATTTACCTCCCTCCGATGGACTTCGTATAAATAGCGGAGAGGTGGATGGCATCTCTCTCTCTTGGACCCTAGGTTTTCCTCCCCTGGTAGATTGCTCTGAACTGCTTCTTTTCCCTCTGTATTTCTTAGACTAGATTCTTGTATAGACTTTGACCTCTGGATGTATGGAAGCATTCGGTGTTGCGGTGATCTCCTAGTCCTTTGTGATTTTCGTGTCATTTTTGGGGCTATTTTTGGGGAGTTTCGTTCTTCGCTCGATTCGGGGATTTGAGGGCGTTTTCCTTCGGATTTCTTTGAGGAGATCATGGGTGGATGCCCTGCGCATCTTTGTGCGTGATCTTGACTCCTCAAACGCCGTGGATAGCCTTCGATTCGTGAGTTTTTGGCCGGAGTTCGTGTTCTTGGTGGAGTTCGTGTGATCCGTGATTCCCGATGATTTAGTGGCTTAGAGGTCGAGATTTTTGCGGCATAGCTTCCTCTTGTGCTGCTTATCATCTCCCCCAAATCTTGTCTCAAGAGCTTTTGGCGTTTGGGAGATCCGGTGATGGATTTGGAGAGTTGACTTCGCGAGCTCGAGCTCGAGCAGCTCTGTCCGGGGCTAGCGGACAGTCCGCGAGGACCCCGCGGATAGTCCACGCGTCCAGAAGTTCATCGCGTGTTCTTCGTGTTCTTGCGTGTCTTCGTTTCGATCCGTTTCGTCTCTAGGGTTTCGTTGCAAGAGGTTTGCGGACAGTCCGCGTTTCGATCACGGACGGTCCGCGTGGGAAGTTTTGTCTGGGGTTTCCAGCGAGCTGGGCGGACGGTCCGCGCTACCCTCACGGATAGTCCGCGACACTGGCGGACCATCCGCAAGTCCTAGCCGGACAGTCCGTATTTCCGGGTTTGTCTCTGGTAGCTCTGGTGTTCATTTCGGACAGTCCGCGCAGCACCTGCGGACGGTCCGCCCATACTGCACGGACAGTCCGCGCCTGGCGTTTCCAGATTGTGCCAAGTGCTTTGATTCTTGTCTAGTTGCTTCCGCTCTTTGGTCCTACGCTTGTCTCATGATCTTGTAGGTGTGTGTGTGCCTTGTTTGGAGCTTTCTTTGTGTGCGCGAGCATTTGGAGTGGCAATCGGGGTATAGGCCGAGTTCGACCTTTGAGAACAATTTTTATCAGCTCCCATTCACGCCCTCCCCTCTCTGGTCGCCCTATTCGGTCCTTCAATTGGTATCAGAGCCGGTTACGGATCTTCTTGATTCTAACCAGTCTAAGATCCAAAGATGGGCGATTACGGCAAGGGGTCGGGTCCTCCGCACTTTGATGGCAAGAATTACCCGATGTGGGAGAGGCGCATGGGCGCATTTTTGCGAGGGAAGGGAACTCTGATCTGGGAGGTCACTCAGAATCCTCATTATGTCATCCCAGATAGTTTTCTGCTTCCAGGATCGCGGGACATGTTTGAGGCCAACAGCAAGGCCATTGATTACTTGTTCCGTGCTCTCTGTGCCTCAGAGTTTGATCGAGTGTACGGAGAGGATGTGGCCGGAAAGATTTGGCTCAAGTTGAGAAATGCTCATGTTGGCAATGCCCAAGTGCAAGCCCGTATGTTTTCTACTTACCGGAGAGAGTACGAGAACTTCACTCATCTCCCCGGTGAGTCGACAGATGTTATGTTTTAGCGCTTCACTAGCGTAGTCAACAACATGAGGGCCAATGTGACAGTGCTCCCATACACGGATCATGATCAAGCTATCAAGCTTTTGCATGCCCTAGATAGGTCCGTGTGGAGTGAAAAGGTCGAGGCCATTGAGGAGTCGAGCGCGTATGACACACTGTCACTTGACGAGCTGTTCTCCAAGCTCAGGTCTTCAGAGGTTGATCGTGGCTTGAGAACCCAGAGCGAGAGCCCCACTGATCCTCATAGTTTGGCTCTTGTCTCAGGATCGAGGACTAACGCTAACTCTGTTTGCTTTTCTTTGTCTTGTCTTGTGTCCTTGCCAGATGAGGACTTTGAGGTGCTGAGTGAGGATGATCTCGCCTTGTTGAGCAAGAGGTTTGGGCGGATGTACGAGAACCGCAAGAATGCAAGGCGGAGCTCGGGGATGTGCTATCGGTGCAGGAAGCACGGGCACTTCATCACCGAATGCCCTGAAACCATGGAGATCAAGAACGACTACAAGGGCAAGCCCAAGCACGACTACAACAAGCACCGCTCCCGGAACGACTACAAGGATAAGCACAAGGACAAGGGCGAGAGAAGCCACAAGAAGAGTGGCGGCCACAAGAAGAAGACCACTCGAGCAATGGTGGCCGGAGCAAGCGACATCGACTCGACATCAAGTGATGCTTCTTCCGACTCGAGCAGCGAGGAAGAGCAAGAGAAGCGCAAGGACAAGCGGCACACGGGCAAGAACATCACCGGCTTGAGCTTCGTCGCACAAGGCGGATTTTGCGGCATGGCACACTCCAAGAAGGGTGGGAGGCACAGCTCGGATTCGAACTCTGATTCCGAAGAAGAGGTATGAGAAGATCCCAACTTCTTGCTAGAGGAGAATGCTAGGTTCAATGAGTTGCTTGATAACCGTGGTGATGTGCTTAGGAAGACCAACAAGGAGAAGAGGGAATTTAGGTCTCTGTTGGGTGATGCTAAGGATAAGATAGCCGAGCTTGAATCCTTGCTTGTGGATGCTAGAAATGAGATAGGTGCTTTGAAATCTGCTCCTGTGGTGTCTGATGAGATTGACTGTGGTGATTGCTCAGCTTTTCTTGCTGATTTGACTGCTCTCAAGGAGAAACATGCTTCTACTCTTGAGGCACTAGATGTTGTTAGGATTGAGTGTGATGAATTGAAGTCTAGGCCAGCTTTGTTAGGAGCTTGTACCTCATGTCCTATTTTGCAAGCTAGGCTGGATGAATCTCACACTAGAATTGTTTCTCTTGAGGCGGCATTGAAAGCTCCTCTTCCTACATCATCTTCAACCTGTGAAATGCATGCTTTGAAAAACATAGAACTTGCACACTATGTTGACCGTCTGCAGGATGAAAATGATGAGCTTAGGAAAATGATGAGTTGGTTGTCTGGGCATGAGCCACAATTGAGTTTGATGTTGGCTCAGTTCAAGAGGTTTGATGGTCAGGCGTTGGGGGCTGACAAGAGAGGTGAGAAGAGTGGTGAGGGAGAAGAGAAAGTCGGAGAGACTCCTACTCCACCACCCACTGTACCCATGAACAAATATGCACTCAAGCCAAACCACTTGAGAAACAAGCTCGATACAACTCCAGACCCACTAGTGTTCCCCCAGAAAACAGAGAATTACCAGAAACCCATCAAGTTTGTGAGCAACCTAGGTAATGCCTTTGAGGGGAAGTCAAGAGAGAAAGCGGTTGAGAAGCCCACAGAAAAGCCACCGCCTAAGCCAGTGCCAATCTGCTTCCATTGTGAGTATTGTGGGAGGGATGGGCATAGGGATGAGTTCTGTTTCCGGAGGAAGAGGGATGAGAGGTTTGCTAGGGAGATGGCAAACAAGGACAGGTACCACCTTGCTCGTGGTGTGTCTGAGCCTCGTAGAGGGCCTCTACCTAGGAGTGAGGTGTATGTGCATACAGTTCCTACTCGTGGAAGTGGAGGTGGAGGTGTGTTCCCTCAGAGAGATAGGCGTGTTGGGTTTGGGCGTGGTGAGTTGGCTCGACGTGCTCCTTCTCGTGACCGTTACGAGTTTGGGAGGAACGATCGGAGCTTTGGGTCTCAGATGGACTACGGGCCACGATTTCCCCCTCGTGGTGCGCGTACTCCTCCAGTGAGACGTGACAGGTTCTTTGGTGGTAGGCGTAAGAGGACTCCGCCTATAGGTTTTGCTAGGATGGATTTTGCTAACCCTTCTTTTGAGCAAATGGCTCGACACTGGTTTGACTCTTTTGGTACTAACCCTAGTGTTGAGTCGCTTGCTCATTCTCGTCCTCGTTTTTTATTACAGGTGGGAGGCTTGGAGAACTTTTGGTTGATCGACTCCGGTTGCTCAAGACACATGACCGGAGATCGTGGGTGGTTATCCAGCCTCACCCCAGTGAGTACGAGGGAGTACATCACTTTCGGGGACAATGGGAGAGGACGAGTGCTTGCTGAAGGTATGGTGAAGGTGAGTAGCAAGGTGACCTTAAGAAGTGTGGCCCTGGTCAAGTCACTTGGTTTTAACCTGTTGTCAGTATCTCAGTTACTGGACGAAGGTTTTGAGGTTCATTTTAAGTCGGGCGCTTCTCGTGTGCTTGATTCTCGAGGCGATCTTGTCTGTACGATCGTCCCCGAGGGTCAAATCTTTCGTGCTGATTTTTCCTAGTCTGTTGGTCCTCCTCGATACTTTGTTGCTGGTGTTTCGGCTGAGCTTTGGAAATGGCATAGGAGGTTGGGACACTTGAGCTTTGAGTTGCTTTCCCGCTTGAGTGGTCTTGATCTTGTCCGAGGATTGCCTAAGTTGAAATTCGAGAAGGATCTGGTTTGTGCTTCTTGTCGGCATGGAAAAATGGTGGCTGCTTCTCACACCCCTCTGACTGCTGTCATGACCGAGCGACCTTCTGAGCTGTTGCACATGGATTTGGTTGGGCCAGCTCGTGTTTGCTCTGCGGGTGGGAAGTGGTATGTTCTTGTGGTTGTTTATGATTTTTCGAGGTACTCTTGGGTTTTCTTTTTGGAGGATAAGAGTGAGACATTTGGCTTTGTTCGAGACTTGATCTTGAGGTTGAAGAATGAGAGACATGGTGATGCCATTCGAGCTATACGCAGTGACAATGGCACGGAGTTTAAGAACTATCATTTTGATGCCTTTTGTAGTGATCTTGGTCTTGATCATCAGTACTCTTCTCCATACGTCGCTTGCCAGAATGGCGTAGTGGAGAGGAAGAACCGGACCCTTTGTGAGATGGCCAGGACGATGCTCGATGAGCATAGGACTCCTAGGCGCTTCTGGGCCGAGGTGGTCAATACCGCTTGCTATGTCTCAAATCGCATCTTCCTTCGTGCCTTTAAGAAGAAGACCTCTTATGAGTTGATGCATGGCCGACAACCCAAGGTGAGTCACTTTAGAGCATTTGGTTGCCAGTGTTTCATTCTGAAGAAGAGCAAGTTGGATAAGTTTGAGGCTAGGTGTTCAGATGGTATCTTTCTCGGTTATGCAATTCACTCTAGAGCATATCGTGTGCTCAACCTTGACACTAACCGAATCATGGAGACTTGCGAGGTTACCTTCGACGAGACACAGCCATGTAGCTCTTCTGCTTTTGAGTGTGCAGGTGACGAGGAGATTGGTGCTAGGATCTTTGAGGATGAAAAGGATGGAGATGGTGACGAGGATGATGGTGATGGTGGTGCTCCCGTGGCTGATCATGTACATGCTACTTCCACTACTACAACGACGATCCAGGATGGACCATCCCCTACACCCACTACGACTGAGGCTGTTCGAGTGGAGGCTACTGCTGAGGGGGAGATTGTGTCCAGGCGAGAGGCTCCCCGGCGTGTACAAGTGGATCACCCACCGACGACGGTCATAGGCGACCTTCATGAACGCACTACACGGTCGAGGTCAAGGAACACTTCTCATTTCGCTCACTCTACTTTTGTTGCGTCGTTTGAGCCCAAAGATATACGACACGCTTTGTCTGACGAGAATTGGGAGAATTCCATGCATGACGAGTTGGAGAATTTTGAGAGAAACCAAGTCTGGGTGTTAGTCGATCGCCCACCAAATTGTTGTCCCATAGGTACCAAGTGGGTGTGGAAGAACAAAGAGGGTGAAAATGGGATGGTTGTGAGAAACAAGTCGAGGTTGGTGGCGTAGGGGTTCAACCAGAAGGAGGGGTAGACTATGGGGAGACATTTGCTCCTGTGGCCCGTTTGGAGGCAATTAGGATCCTTCTAGCCTTTGTCGTGGCTAAAGGGTTCAAGTTGTACCAAATGGATGTCAAGAGTGCTTTCTTGAATAGGGTGATAGAGGAAGAAGTGTATGTGAGGCAACCCCCGGGGTTTGAGAGTGAAAAATACCCACACCGTGTATACAAACTCCAGAGAGCGCTCTATGGGTTGAAACAGGCACCTAGAGCTTGGTATGGTTGATTGAGAGGTTTTTTGCTGAGTAAGGGGTTTGTGATGGGCACAGTTGATAAGACCCTGTTTCTCCTTAAGCATGGGAATGACCTTTTGATTGTTCAGATATACGTGGATTCTATAATCTTTGGTGGATCTTCTCATGATCTTGTGGCTAGATTTGCAGATGACATGTGCAGGGAATTTGAGATGTCCATGATGGGCGAGCTGCAGTTTTTCTTGGGCCTCCAGATCAAGCAGTGCAAGGATGGGACGTTTGTACCTGAGGCGACGAACACCAGGGACATGGTGAAGAAGTTTGGCATGAACGATTCCAAGCCGCTGACTACACCGATGAGTACCACTACGGCTTTGGATGCGGACGAGGACGGTGAACCCGTGGACCAGAAGGAGTACCGGAGCATGATCGGCTCCCTCCTCTACTTGACGGCGACAAGGCCGGACATAGAGTTCAGTGTGTGTCTGTGCACTCATTTTCAGGCTTCACCAAGGACTTCACATCGGCAGGCCGTCAAGCGGATTTTCAGGTACTTAAACTACACTCCTGAGTTTGGTCTTTGGTAATCTGCCTCCTCGACACTCAAACTTCACGGTTTTTTCCAATGCTGATTTCGCTGGGTGTCGATTGGACCGCAAGTCTACCTCTGTGTGTTGTTAGTTCCTTGGTTCTTCTTTGGTCTCTTGGTCATCTCGCAAGCAATCTAGTGTAGCCCAGTCCACTACAGAGGCCGAGTATGTAGCTGCTGCTAGTTGTTGTTCCCAGCTGCTTTGGATGACCTACACCATGAGTGATTTTGGTGAGGAGTGCTCCCAGGTTCCACTTTTCTGTGACAGCACCAGTGCCATAAGCGTAGCCAAAAATCCTGTCCTCCACTCCAAAACGAAACACATAGAAGTGAGGTACCACTTTTTGAGGGACAATGTTGAGAAGGGAAACATATCTTTGTCCTATGTCCCTACCCAAGACCAGCTAGCCGATATATTCACCAAACCGCTTGATCAAGTCACTTTCACTCGCTTGCAGGGTGAACTTGGGGTGTGCTTATCTTTCTAGCTGGGTCTTGGAGCTTCTCATGTATATATGTGTCATATGTTCATTTTGTTGCATTGCATTCATGCATTTTACTTTTTGTACAAAACCTGGTAGGATAGTCATCTTTGGATCACTTGTGCTAGGAAAAGCTTCTCTTATATACATTGATCACCGATGTGCTATTTGTGAGACTTGTGCATGTTGAGTAAATTGTGGATGTGAATGCTATGCTCTTGATGGTTTTGCCATATATTTGTGTTGAGATAGCTTTCGTTTGATGAAAATGCTAAAATTGTGTCTCTCATGAGTAGATGCTTGTCTATGCTCAATTTGTGCTTAAATGCCTATATCATGTTTAGTTTGTGCTTGAGAATCATGTTCTCTTTGCTTGGGGTCAAAGACCTTTTTGTCATTGTAAATGCTTAGCCCTTTTGCTTGCTTGGGGAGGAGCATAAGCTTCTTTTTGCCGCAAAGGCACTTCATGTACCATGTTTAAACTTGAAAATGAAATTGGTGTGTGAATTGCCTTATGCTTGAAAAATGAGCTCCTAATCATGTTTTTATGCTTTGAAATTCATATCTTGGGTGCTAAACCGTAGCATGTTGTCTACCATGAGAAGTCTCATTTTAAGAAGTAGACACATGGCTCGGTGGCTTTAACATGACTTGAGTAGCTTGTTGGTGTTTATAATGATCTTGTGATGAGAATTTGTGATATTGCATAAACTTTGGATGATCTAGTGTATTTATGTTCAAATTGGTATAGAGAGAGTCTTGCTCATGAGATGAATGTTTCTTTGTGAAAATTGTTTAAAATTGCTTTTGGCCATGTCACATGCTTATATGTCTCTACCTTCTTGATGGCAATGAGCTAACTACACCGTATCTACTTTGCTTGCTCTATGTCTCATGTGTAGCATTTTGTTGTGCTCTTTGTATATTTGAGAAGCTTGGTAGATTGTATATATGCCTTGACATGCATTTTTCATGAAAACAAGGGGAAGAGTTTCATATACCTTGATTCATGCATTGTCAACAAGGGGGAGAGTTTGGGGAGAAGTTATGCACATTTGGGGAGATTTTTCATGCATTGGGAGATTTTGTGGCAAATTGGTATGCATTTGTGAGATGTTGCATGTGAGGATAAAATTTTGAGAAGAAGAGGTTGCATGTACTCAGGGGGAGTTTGCATATGTGCACGGGGGAGCTCCTTTGATTTTCCTGAGTTTTGTGCTTTGTGGTGTGCTCCTTGTGAGCTTTGTTTTGTCTCGGCTGTGTCGAGCCGTTGCCCTTGTCTTAGGGGGCCGAGACTTGGATTGGCGAGTGATCGAGTTTTTCGCTTGTTCTTTGGCTTTGGATCACTTGCTTGGGAGGTTTGTGTTCGTAGTTGTTTTCTTTTCTTTTTCTCTATGTGATTTCTATGGGTATTGTCAATGCACTCATCAAGGGGGAGATTGAGGACCAGGTGTGTCCGAGGACCAGTGGAGGGTCGCTCCTTAGTGATGAGTGATTGACAACGTTTTGTGGACTGATGCTTGGCTAAGTGTGCAGGTACAGGTTGCGGCTTGACTCGTGTCGGTGCAGGTGAAGTACAAGCGCGAAAGGCCTTAGGCGTGGCGGCCTCCGGGTGATGGAGTGGCAAGTAGGCTTGGTTTGATGGACTCGGTGGCCGATGGCGTCAAGTGCCAGCCGTGCGGTGCAAGACTAGCGGGCTGAAGTCGTGAACATGGGCCGGTGAAAGGTAGCAGATGGAGCCTGAAGCTTACACGCGGGGTTTGTTGGTTTGCCCACAAAACTATAGGTGGACGGTTTCTTGGTTTGGGCCTCAAAACCAAGCCCGGAGGCCCGAGGCGACGGAGATGGTGATCCGGGAGATTCGGGAAGCTTCGAGGCGGAGGGCACGTGGCGTGATCGCGGGGTTTGAGTCGAGGTGAAGCGAAGCCGCGGTGGAAGCGTGTCCGTCCGATGAAGACTTGACCAAAATACCCCTGAGGGGTTGTATCTTCATTTGAGTTGTAGGGGTAGCGTGGTCATTTACCTCCCTCCGATGGACTTCGTATAAACAGTGGAGAGGTGGATGGCATCTCTCTCTTGGACCCTAGGTTTTCCTCCCCCGGTAGATTGCTCTGAACTGCTTCTTTTCCCTCTGTATTCCTTAGGCTAGATTCTTGTATAGACTCTGACCTCTGGATGTATGGAAGCATTCGGTGTTGCGGTGATCTCCGAGTCCTCTGTGATTTTCGTGTCATTTTCGGGGCTATTTTTGGGGAGTTTCGTTCTTCGCTCGATTCGGGGATTTGAGGGCGTTTTCCTTCGGATTTCTTTGAGGAGATCATGGGTGGATGCCCTGCGCATCTTTGTGTGTGATCTTGACTCCTCAAACGCCGTGGAGAGCCTTCGATTCGTGAGTTTTTGGCCGGAGTTTGTGTTCTTGGTGGAGTTCGTGTGATCCGCGATTCCCGGCGATTTAGTGGCTTAGAGGTCGAGATTTTTGGGGCATAGCTTCATCTTGTGTTGCTTATCATCTCCCCCAAATCTTGTCTCAAGAGCTTTTGGCGTTTGGGAGATCCGGTGATGGATTTGGAGAGTTGACTTCGCGAGCTCGAGCTCGAGCAGCTCATCCGGGGCTAGCGGACAGTCCGCGAGGACCCCGCGGACAGTCCGCGCGTCCAGAAGTTCATCGCGTGTTCTTCGTGTTCTAGCGTGTCTTCGTTTCGATCCCTTTTGGCTCTAGGGTATCATTGCAAGAGGTTTGCGGACAGTCCGCGTGTCGACCACGGACAGTCCGCGTGGGAAGTTTTGTCTGGGGTTTCCAGCGAGCTGGGCGGACGGTCCGCGCTGCCCTCACGGACAGTCCGCGACACTGGCGGACCGTTCGCAAGGCCTAGCCGGACAGTTCGTATTTCCGGGTTTGTCTCTGGTAGCTCTGGTGTTCATTTCGGACAGTCCGCGTAGCACCTGCGGATAGTCCGCCGTACCCTAGCGAACGGTCCGCCCGTACTGCACGGACAGTCCGCGCCTGGCGTTTCGAGATTGTGCCAAGTGCTTTGATTCTTGTCTAGTTGCTTCTCCTCTTTGCTCCTAGGCTTGTCTCTTGATCTTGTAGGCGTGTGTGTGCCTTGTTTGGAGCTTTCTTTGTGTGCTCGAGCATTTGGAGTGGCAATCGGGGTACAGTCCGAGTTCGACCTTTGGGAAGAATTTTTATCGGCTCCCATTCACTCCCCCCCCCCTCTCTGGTCGCCCTATTCGGTCCTTCAACATCATAAATACCTCAGATCGTTCTTGGCACGAGAAGCCTACGGCATCATTGGACTTTGATGAGGTTCTCGATGAAGTTTGGAATCATTGGACAATAGTGGATTGGTCACCTCGGAAATCAAAGCCTGTTTCCGAAGTAATTCGGGTCAGCTTGACTTCCACGACCATCCAATGCTCCATGAGGGGAAACACCGTAGATGCTGTTCATGACCCTGCTGCTGGAGCTTGCATCATATCGGAGTACCTTTTGGACACTCTGGTGGGTGACATGCCCCTCACCCCGACTGATAGATATTTCCAAAGTCCTAGGTGGAAAAAATATATTTTTCCATGTCTCGGGATTGCTAGGGACGTGCCAATCATCATAGACAAGGTCGAAGTGCGCTTAGATTTTCACATCTATGACATCATCGATTTCGACCTTCTTTTGGGCTTCCCATTGGATGAACTTCTTGATAAATCTCAAGGAAGCCTAGATGTAAAACTTAGGGAAGCCGCTTCTACCACGTCCATCTCTTGTCATGAACATTCCATGGTAGAGCCTCTTCCCGAGCAAAACACGTTCGAGAAGATAATGCACGTATCTCCGTTCACATCATTCGAGCCTGTTCCGATTGAGGTTGTAGACTTCTCTACTCCTCAAGGGAATGACTCAGGAGATTCTCTTCACCTCTGTGGAGGCGAACGATCATCATCTATCTCGACCGAGTTTCAGCCTCTTCCCGCTGGCCCGTATTATGTTGCTTTCGATTATGATCGAGAGTCAAAATCTTGCCTCCACGATGCATCTCTTGAGATAGAGAACTCATGGGCCATGGAACCTTGTGAGGCGTCGACTCTGGAATTCATAGGCAAAGGTTCCACAGACGAGCATGATAGTTTCATTCTTGATACACTGCATGAACCAAGCCTGCATCATGCTTATCCAGAGCCAGCCATGCTGAGTGCACTTTGCACATACGAGGGTTGCAACCACCTTCTAGTCCTCCATTGCAGAATGTTTAGAAGGTAGATTGTGGATGCATATGTCTATCATAAACACATCAGATTTCGTGTGTGCATTGTGGCACTAACCTTACAGCTGAAGCTTCTCTGATACATCAAGGATTGGTGGTGAGACGGTGTTGGTATTTCTTAACGTCACCACTATGGCACCGAGTTAGCGTGAGCGTGTAAGAATCACTCGGGTATACTGACGGGTGCGAACGAATCCGCAAGCGCACGGATACACCGTTGTAGCACTTCACCTCAGGAGTATTCCCAAGGGTGTCGAATCCAAGGAACGGTATGGGGGACTCTACGAGTGACTATCCAAGGGTACACAATCCCTGCTGAGGTAGGTGAGTGATGTGAAGTCTCCTGTAGGTTCTCGAGTCTAGAGAGGAACAAGCTCGGATAACATCTCGCTTCGGACACCGGCCCCTCCTGACTATAACAGTTGGTTCACGGCAAAGGGTTGCCTATACGCTGTATCCGAACGTGGGGGATTTCAGAGGGTCCAACGGCTGTCACTACCGCGGCCTACCCCAAGAGAAACCGTGGGATACAGGGCATTCGAAGGATAACCAGCAGTCTAGACACCACATCTACACCGCCGACTACTACTATAGCACGGCTATGTCTGACGTCCCGTAGAAACACTATAGCACTCCGTATAAATACGAAGTGACGAACCCGCGAGGTTGAGCTAGACCTTACTCATCACTGAATCGATTCGCGCGAGGAGATATGATTGATACTTGATCTAAATCTGATATGCATGAGCTTAATTATATTATAATAGACACGCAATCACACAAACGAGATGCAAACTTATGCGATGATAACAGAAGATCTAGGGTCGTGTTCATGAAGAACACGAACCTCTAACTTATGAACAAACGCAAAAGTATGAATTACTTGCTCGTCAACTAGATCGAGGAGGCACGTTCATGAAGAACGCAAGCCTCTAAATGATGAACGAACGAAGAACTCAAGAACAACTCATTCATGCATGAGAACCACTTCAGTCTAAATAGAGAATACTAAAATACTCACTTTAGTCTAAATGAAGAATAGCATCGCTCACGAGATACAAGGGGACGATGGATGATGAACGGATCATCACCACCTCACCTCTACTCATCCACACACCCCGCTCTACCTAGCACCACCTAGTCTAGATCCTCCACACACACACACACTCATGGTGGGATGAGGTTTCACCTCCACCAAGAGAGAATGAGAGAGGGAGAAAGAGGCAAAGGTGAGAAATGGCTTCAAGTGTGCTCCACCTCTTCTTACCCCCCTCTCCTCCTATTTATAGGCTTGAGCAACCGGCATGAGAGTACCCAAACACCCCGGGGATGGCCTCTAGGACCAATGATCGAGCACCACGTGGAAGCCCCTAAGTGGGCGCCACAAGGTCGGTTCGGCAGACCTGTGGGGTCGGCCGACTCCCTGTGGGCCCCACTCGGGGTGTGCTTTCGCGTGGTGGCTGTCCTATGGGTCCTGAGGTCGGTTCCCGATGTCCACGTGGTTTGGAGGCGGTTTAGGCGCTCTGGTGGGCTGTGGGATCCATGTGATGCCTGCATGGCGGCTTCTGATTCGCCGAGGCTTCCTTCATTGGATTGGTGATGTCATGGATCCAGGGGATGCTTGCATGCAGCCCCTCATTGGCTGAGCCTAACTTGCTAGGATCATGAGGGTGTCTTTTCTCTTCATTTCTTATGCTAAACACCTGCATTCAACTTAGCATAGCCACTGGTGGAAATTGTCAGTTTAAACCCCTATTCTAGTGTGGATGCTTAGTTCTTTTGATAAAATGCAGGGATTGACGGCCCTAAATTAGGTACTTAACAGTCGTCAACAACTCCTCCACACTTGCCCTTCGCTCGTCCCGAGCGAAAGGGAAGATCACATGGGTTCAAACCAAAGGTATGAAACAAGCATAGGAGTTATTCCAAGTCATACCTTGCTCTTGTGAACTCTGTGGATTGGCTACAATGCCATCTTGGGTACTTGATAAGAGGAATGACCATGAATCGAGTCTCTTAAGCACCTGTTGGTCAGCACTTGGGGTTTTCCTGATAATTTTTAAAGAAAAAGAACTGCTCTGCCCTCCTTCTTTGATTCTCTCGGATCGCTCAATGTGTATATGTCCTCACCAAGGCATTAGATTGCCTTTCTTCACCCTACTTCTAATAATGGTTGTATTTGGAGCTCAGGGTAGGATAAAGGTAAAGCATACTTGTATCACATATATTGCAAAGTCAAAGACTAGATCCACAGAGAAAATAAAATCATACGATCAGATCAAGATGTGCACGTGTATGGGTACGGTGAGTATGGTAAGGTGGATACTTGGCCCGGGATGGGTACTAGATATTACCATACATGTATGGTGAAAGTTGGTTGATGGTGAGGTGGACACTAGTTCCGAAATGGATACTAGTTATCACCATCTAAGTTATGGAACACCTTTTTGCATGATTCTCCCTCTTATATAAAAATCTTTTGAGAACATGGCTATCTCTATATATGTATATATATATATTTTTTATTGTGGACCCTCATGTGTCCAACTCTTTTTTCCTTTTTTTCGATAGCCATGCCTCTTGTGTAGCAAAACTAAGAGGGAGAGATCAACACATATGGAGCCCTATTTTCACGATATGGATGAATGATACAATGCTAACTTCCAGGGTAGAAGCATAGCAAGGGGAATATGGTGGTGTGCACATGAATCATGACCATGAAAGTAATGAAAAGAATTCTCACAAGGGTCACAGAATTTGACAAAGCTCAATGCAATAACAAGCAGCATATGAGTATAAGGTTTTCAACTAAAAACATCATATGGCTTTGGTAGGATGGTGGCACATCAAAGAGGAGGTTTGCAAGAGCATTTTTTTTTCTAAAACAAAATTATCCCAAGGGCTAGAACCAACAGAGTTAAGATCATGTCATCAAGTCATATCTCACTTGTCAACTACTTAGATAAGCATGTTGTTCTTATGATGATATTGTTCACAAACCTCAAGGTTATAAACGAGGAATAAAACTTACACATGTCAACCCTAGGCATGGAGTAAGCATTTCCATAGATTTCTTAAGTTGATTTATGGAGAATTTATCAAGCATGAGCGTACAAACTCAGAAATCATGGTGAAATGAGGAAGAGATGCAAACCAGCGTTGGTTTTTTGTTTGGACCAGACAGGGATTCCTGTGATGCGCACGAATGCATGTCGCGTTTAGGTTCTCTAAGCGTGGTCGATCGTAAGCGCTGTGTGAGCATAGTGTGGGTGCAACACTGATCCATCGTGTTCGCGTTTGGAGAGTGCAACTCTCCCCCACACTGTTTTGTACCTGGGTGCAGTTCTTCGATACAAAAAGCAAAAACAAAAATAGCTAACACATGAGTGACTCAACCGGGTTACATGACCGGTGGAGCCAAGATTTATTCATTCAAGTTCACTAATGAAGAAATAGGTGCTTACACAACTGATGGAAATAAAGGAAATAATTGGAAGGAAAATAAATTAAACCTAACTAAGCTCCTATGAAGGGAAATAAGAGTGGGGCACGACCCTCTACTCAGCAAAGAGGGCTTCCAAACCCTCGACTTCAATCAACCGCTGCAGCTTGGGATTCATCTCCTCACGGGTCTTGAGGAGAAGGTTCCTGAGCTGTCGATATTCTGCCTGCTGCCTTCTCACAGTCTTCATTAAAAGGTCAAACTCAAAGTATGCCTCTGTCAGATCATCTGCCATCTTGCCCACACGGAGGCTCTTCCTGTTAGGCAATGAAGCTAGGATGTCACCAAGCTCTGTCTCCCAATTTGGCGGGTATGGCTTGGGCACCCCGCAGCTGTCATTAAGGGTCCTCACTCCAAAGATGTGAAACCTGGTCTGCGGTGGCGGGACTTCATCCCACACATCCTGCTCATACTTATGGCAAAAGGAGTCGCCATCTTTGTCAAACAGAGATCCTAAGTAGCGCTCTCCAACCTTCAGTGGCGGACCTGGCCAATCATCAAACATCACTTTCTTGCTCGCTCTAGGGGCTGACTTCTTCCCTAGGGCATTGAACAGGGAGCAATGACTGGCGAAGGTAGGTGGCAAGGATGAGCCGCGCCTAGCTGGGGGCTCTACAGAGTATCTAGTAGGACTTCTCCCCTTCCTCCCTCGCACCAGAGTCATCAAATCGTCCTAAGTTCAGTCGCATGGATGAAGCTCGCTGCCCCCGAAGTCGCTGAAGCAGAAGGACTTCTCCCCCTCGAAGCCAGCGGAAGCCATCGGGCAGAGGTGAGCAAGGCGGTGGAGCGGTGAGAGGAGGATCGAGCAGAGGAGATGGGGTTCTGCGCGACACAAAACTCTGTCACGCGGCGAGGGAAGGGTTTCTGGAGGACGAAAGAGTGCGCACGCGAAAAACAAGAGGCGGCGGCGGCCCTTGTGGGTCGGCCGACCTAGGAGGTCGGCCGAGCCCATCTGGACTCCGTTGGGCCTCTGCTTCCGCGTGTGGGCTCTAGCGGGGCTCAGGGTCTCTGGGTCAGGTGGCCCACCAATTATAAGGTTGGAGGCTTCAGCAAGGGCTAGAATGGCATTTCGGGCATAATACTGCCTTTACCCCAGACAACTTTACTTAAACCTCTTTATACCTTAATAGCTCAACTTGAGGACTTTACCTGAACTCATACCTGGATGAAGAGTTATTGTTGCCCTGTTGCTCATATCGTCCATTTTCTCCTGATGATATCCTCCTACTCTGCCCTGTGGTCCTCCTTGCAGGTTTCTTTATGATAGGATGTATTTTCTTTCCTGCACGGTTAGTGCATATGTACGATGCAAGCTGTATAAATGGCGAAACAGAGGTGATCCTCACAACCATCCTAAAGGAACTATGATGGGTAACATTAGGAAGGAAGTGCAGCTAGCAAGGCTATAGCACTATGGACGAGAGATGATAGAGGTGATGGAGTTGAGCACAAACTGAAGGACCGAATCGGGCGACCAGAGAGGGGGGGAGTGAAAGGGAGCCGATAAAAATTCTTCCCTAAGGTCAAATTCGGCCTATACCTCGATTGCCACTCCACGAATCCGTGCACACAAAGGAAGCTCCAAACAAGGCACACACAAGCCTAGAAGATCAACCAAGAAGCCTAGGAGCAAAGAGCGGAAGCATCAAAGCAAGAACCAAAGAACTTAGGCACTGCTGCGAAGTCCCTGGCGGACTGTCCGGGGTGACCGGGCAGACCGTCCGCGAGGAGGGCGCGGACCGTCCGGACGGTCACGGCGGACTGTCCGTAAAAGAGCCTTGAACCACCAGTAGCGCACCCCCGAAATTCGGACTGTCCGTGATGAGCACGCGGACCGTCCGCCAGAAAACCGACCACGCGGACCGTCCGTGAGACCACCACGGACTGTCCGCCAAACGCTTTCCAGCCAAACCCTGGGATCCAACCGGATCGAAACGAAAGCACTCAAGAACACGTGACGAACACGAAGAGCACGGGACGAACCCTAGCCGCGCGGACCGTCCGCCAGGGACCCGCGGACCGTCCGCCTAGCACGAACAGAACAGAAAAAGCTCGAGCTCGGGAGTCAACCCAACCTTTCCAGCACCGGATCTCCCAAACGGTTGAAGCTCTTGAGACAAGATTTTGGGGAGATGTAAAGCATCACACAATGATGCTATGCCCCAAAAATCTCGACTCATAAGCCACTAAATCACCGGGAATCGCGGATCAACCGAACCACCACCATGAACTCGAGCACCAACCAAAAACGCATGAATCGAAGGCTCTTCACAGCGTTTGAGGGGTCAAGATCACACACAAAGATGCGCAAGGCATCCACCCATGATCCCCTCAAAGAAATCCGTGAAGAAACGCCTCCAAAATCACGAATCGAGCGAAGAACGAAAACTCCCAAAAATAGTCCCAAAAATGACATGAAAATCACAGAGGACTATGATATCACCGGGACGTCGAATGCTTCCATACATCCAGAGGTCAGATTTTGCACAAGAGTCTAGCCTAAGGAATCGAGAGGGAAAAGAAGCAGTTCAGAGAAAATCTACTGGGGGAGAAAGCCCTACGGAGCAAGAGAGAAAATCGAGAGAGTCCATCGGAGGGAAGTAAATGACCATGCTACCCCTACTGCTTGAAATGAAGATACAACCCCTCAGGGGCATTTTGGTCAAGTCTTCATCGAGCGGACACGCTTCCACCGCGACCTTGCTTAGCTTCGATGCAAGCCCCGCGATCACGCCATGTGCCCTGCCTCGAAGCTTCCTGAAGCTCCCCGATCACCGTCTTCGTCGCCTCGGGCCTCCGGGCATGGTTATGCGGCCCAAACCAAGAAACCGTCCACCTGATTGTTTTGTGGGCAAACCACCAAACCCCGCGTGCAAGCTTCGGGCTTCAACTGGTACCTTGCACCGGCCCATGTTCACGACTTCAGCCCACCAGTCTTGCACCGCACAGCTCGCACTTGACCCCATCGGCCACCGGGTCCATCAAACCAAGCCTACTTGCCACTCCATCACCCGGAGGCCGCCACGGCTCAGGCCTTTCGCGCTTGTTCTTCACCTGCACCGACACGAGTCAAGCCGCAACCTGTACCTGCACACTTAGACAAGCATCAGTCCACACAACGTTGTCAATCACTCATCACTAAGGAGCGACCCTCCACTGGTCCTCGGACACACCTGGTCCTCAATCTCCCCCTTGATGAGTGCATTGACAACACCCATAGTAACCATGATAGAGAAAAAAGAAAAGAAAACAACAAACCTCCAAGCAAGTGATCCAAAGCCAAAGAACAAGCGAAAAACTCGATCACTCGCCAATCCAAGTCTCGGCCCCCTAAGACAAGGGCAACAGCTCGACACAGCCGAGACAAAACAAAGCTCACAAGGAGCACACCACAAAGCACAAAACTCAGGAAAATCAAAGGAGCTCCCCCCTGCACATATGCAAACTCCCCCTGAGTACATGCAACCTCTTCTTCTCAAAATTTTATCCTCACATGCAACATCTCACAAATGCATACCAATTTGCCACAAAATCTCCAAATGCATGAAAAATCTCCCCAAATGTGCATAACTTCTCCCCAAACTCTCCCTCTTGTTGACAATGCATGAATCAAGGTATATGAAACTCTTCCCCTTGTTTTCATGAAAAATGCATGTCAAAGCATATAACCTCTCAAAGAGCACATCTCAAAGCACAAAACTCAGGAAAATCAAAGGAGCGCCCCTGCACATATGCAAGCTCCCCCTGAGCAAATGCAACCTCTTCTTCTCAATTTTTCTCCTCACATGCCACACATGCATACCAATTTTGCATAAAAACTCCCAATGCATGAAAATTCTCCCCAAATGCAAGTGTATTCTCCCCCCTATCATACAAAACTCTCCCCCTTGTTGACAATGCATGAATCAAGGTATATGAAACTTTTCCCTTTGTTTTCATAAAAATGCATGTCAAAGCATATAACCAGTCTAGCAAGCTTCTCAAATATACAAAGAACACAACAAAATGCTACACAGAGACATAGAGCAAGCAAAGTAGATATGGTGTATCTAGCATATTGCCATCAAGAAGGTAGAGACATATAAGCATGTGACATGGCTAAAAGCAATTTTAAGCAATTTTTCACAAAGAAACATTCATCTCATGAGCAAGACCTCATCCATACCAATTTGAACATAAAGGCACTAGATCATTCAAAGTTTATGGAAGATCACAAATTCTCATCACAAGATCATTATAAACGCCCACAAGCTACTCAAGTCATGTTAAAGCCACCGAGCCATGTGTCTACTTCTTAAAATGAGACTTCTAATGGTAGACAAGCATGCTACGGTTTAGCACCCAAGATACGAATATCAAAACATAAAAACATGATTAGGAGCTCATTTTTCAAGCATAAGGCAATTCATATACCAATTTCATTTTCAAGATTAAACATGGTACATGAAGTGCCTTTGCGGCAAAAAGAAGCTTATGCACCTCCCCAAGCAAGCAAAAGGGCTAAACATTTAAAATGACAAAGGATCTTTGACCCCAAGCAAAGAGAATATGATCCTTAAGCACAAACTGAGCATGATATAAGCATTTAAGCACAAATTGAGCATAGACAAGTATCTACTCATGAGAGAGGCAGTTTTATCATTTTCACAACCAAAATGCTATCTCATCATACATATATAGCAAACCCATCAAGAGCATAGCATTTACATCCACAATTTACCAAACATGCACAAGTCTCACATATAGCACATCAGTGATCAATGTATATAAGAGAAGCTCATTCCTAGCTCAAGTGATCCAAAGATGGCTATCCTACCAGGTTTTCTACAGAAAGTAAAATGCATGAAGGAAATGCAACAAAATGCACATATGACACATATATACATGAGAAGCTCCAAGACCCAGCTAAAAAGGGAAGCAAACCCCAAGCTCACCCCGCAAGCGAGTGAAAGTGGCTTGGTCAAGTAGTTTGGTGAAAATGTCAGCTAGCTGGTCTTGGGTAGGGACATAGGACAAAGATATGTTTCCCTTCTCATCATTGTCCCTCAGGAAGTGGTACCTCACTTCTATGTGTTTCGTTTTGGAGTGGAGGACAGGATTTTTGGCTACGCTTATGGCACTGGTGCTGTCACAGAAAAGTGGAACCTGGGAGCACTCCTCACCAAAGTCACTCACGGTGTAGGTCATCCAATGCAGCTGGGAACAACAACTAGCAGCAGCTACATACTCAGCGTCGGTGGTGGACTGGGCTACACTCGATTACTTGCGAGATGACCAAGAGACCAAAGAAGAACCCAGGAACTGACAACATCCAGAAGTGGACTTGCGATCCAACCGACACCCAGCAAAATCCGCATCAGAAAAACCATGAAGCCTGAGTGTCGAGGAGGCAGAGTACCACAAGCCAAACACAGGAGTGTAGTTCAAGTACCTGAAAATCCGCTTAACGGCCTGCCGATGTGAAGTCCTCGGTGAAGCCTGAAAACGAGCGCACAGACACACGCTGAACTGTATGTCTGGCCTCGTCGCTGTCAAGTAGAGGAGGGAGCCGATTATGCTCCGGTACTCCTTCTGGTCCACGGGATCGCCGTCCTCGTCCGCGTCCAAAGCCGTAGTCGTACTCATCGGTGTGGTCAGCGGCTTGGAGTCGTTCATGCCAAACTTCTTCACCATGTCCCTGGTGTACTTTGCTTGATGCACAAAGGTTCCGTCCTTGCATTGCTTGATCTGGAGACCCAAGAAAAACTGCAGCTTGCCCATCATGGACATCTCAAATTCCCTGCTCATGTCATCTGCAAATCTGGCAACAAGATCATGAGAAGCGCCACCAAAGATTATGTCATCCACGTATATCTGAGCAATCAAAAGGTCATTCCCATTCTTAAGGAGGAAAAGGGTCTTATTAACTGTGCCCATCACAAACCCCTTACTCAGCAAAAAGCCTCTCAACCTACCATACCAAGCTCTAGGTGCCTGTTTCAACCCATAGAGCGCTCTTTGGAGTTTGTATACACGGTGTGGGTATTTTTCACTCTCAAACCCCGGGGGTTGCCTCACATACACTTCTTCCTCTATCATCCCATTCAAGAAAGCACTCTTGACATCCATTTGGTACAACTTGAACCCTTTAGCCACGGCAAAGGCTAGAAGGATCCTAATTGCCTCCAAACGGGCCACAGGAGAAAATGTCTCCTCATAGTTTATGCCCTCTTTCTAGTTGTACCCCTGCGCCACCAGCCTCGACTTGTTCCTCACAACCATCCCATTATCACCCTCTTTGTTCTTCCACACCCACTTGGTTCCTATGGGACGGCAATTTGGCGGTGGATCGACTAACACCCAGACTTGGTTTCTCTCAAAGTTTTCCAACTCCTCATTCATGGAATTCACCCAATTCTTGTCAGACAAAGCGTGTCGAATATCTTTGGGCTCGAAAGAAGCAACAAATGTAGAATGAGTGAAATGAGAAGTATTCCTTGACCTTGACCGTGTAGTGCATTCATGAAGGTCACCAATGATGGTCTTCAGTGGATGATCAACTTGTACTCACCGGGGAGCCTCTCTCCTGGACACAATCTCCCCCTCAGCAGCATCCTCCACTCGAACAGCCTCAGTCGTAGTGCGTGTAGGGGATGGTCCGTCCTCAATCGTCGTCGTAGTAGTGGAAGTAGTACGTACACGATCAGCCGTTGGAGCATCACCACCATCATCGTCGTCGTCTCCATCTCCGTCCTTCTCATCCTCAAAGATCCTCGCTCCAATCTCCTCGTCACCTGCACACTCAAAAGCAGAAGAGCTACATGGCTGTGTCTCGTCGAAGGTTACCTCGCAAGTCTCCATGGTTCGGTTAGTGTCAAGATTGAGCACACGATATGCTCTAGAATGAATCGCATAACCAAGGAAAATCCCATCCGAACATCGAGACTCAAACTTATCCAACTTGCCCTTCTTGAGAATGAAACACTTGCAACCAAAAGTTCTAAAGTGACTCACCTTGGGTTGTCGGCCATGCATCAGTTCATAAGAGGTGTTCTTCTTAAAGGCACAAAGGAAGATGCGATTTGAGACATAGCAAGCGGTATTGACCGCCTCTGTGACGCCCCAGGTTTTTAATTAACACTAATGATTGTTCAAACTGGTTGACTTTGGTCAAATCATGGTCAACCTGGGTCATCACCTCGAAAACCTAGTCAACAATCACCCATTACCACCTTAAGCAAGTCAACATCATCTATCATGGTCAAAACCCTAGATTAAGTGATCAAACCCTTAATGTCTACCTCTTTGTCCTAGAACATTGGCCATGTTCTCCAATTTTTGTCTAAACACTCAAAAATCTGCCAATACAAAAGTTGTGCAGAATTTCATGGAACACATTTCATCTTCAGGATGGCATTTCAAATTTTGAGTGGAAAGGGTTCAAATTTGCAAGTCAAACCTCATTTTACTACTCACCCGAGCCATGAAATTCTTCAAGTTGGCATTCGAATTTCTCCCTCGTTTCAAATCCAAATCCAGTTCGGCTTGTGCCATGGTGCAGAGGGATGACTCATCTATGATTGTCCTATCTACGGATTTTACAGTATGAATTCAAAAATTTGAACAAATCACAGTCAAACAGGGCATCTTGGGCTTGCACTGTGGCAGAGCGCGCGCCAGCGCGACGTCACGCACGTGTGGGCGCCACGCGTCGCCGCCGCGCCGCCGCCGTGCGCCGCCGTACCACGGTCGGCCATGGAAGTCCGTGCGTGACCGGTGCTGGCGTCGGCCTCCCGAACGCGCCCCCAGACGACACCTCGGCCGGAGGAGCCGCGTGCCACGCGTCGTGTATGCGCACCCGCGGCGTCGTCCTCCTCCCTGCCGTGCATGCACGCCGAGGAGGGTTGCCGTACCGCGACTTAAACGTCGAAGCAATCCATAGCCGCGAAGCATTCCCCATCTCCATGCACGCCCCGGCTATAAATAGCCCTTCCCGTTCTTCCCGCGCGTGCACGCCGTCCACCTGGCCGCCATTGCCGCCGCCGCCGCGAGCTCAAGCTCCCGCTAGCTCCCGTCGCCGGCCGACCCTTCCAACCGCTTCCCTAAGTCCCCATATAGCTTCCACGGCCGCACGTTGACCCGCATTGCCTCTTCCCTCTCCGGAATTTGGTGGACCACGGGCGCACCGCCGCGGCCTCGTCGCCGCCGCTCGCCGGAGCCACCTCCGGCCAAGCCATCGCCACCAATCAGTTCGTGGTGAGGCCAATCGCACGCCCCTCCATTTGTTGCTCACCTCCGGCCCCACATCGCCAGCGGCGACCTCACCCCCCGCCACCGAGGGCACGGATGTGAACATCCAGGGGTATATGTGTGAACCAGGGACGTGTTTGTAAGGATAGTTAACTTAGTTTCTTTACAACTTAGTCCAGCACCTTAGAAAAATCATCTGAATTCATAGAAAAATCATAAAAATGCAAACCCAATTTTTTTGGTCTCAGTGAGAGTAGGTCTACAACTTCTACAAGGAATGACCATACATTTGACTTATAGATTTTGAATAAAAATTCAAACTCAGTTTGGCACAAATTTGATGTAGTTCAAAATCTAGAGAAGCTATGGAGCTGAATTTTGGATATGTTGCTAGACATATCATGTATAGACTCTGGACCAAAATTTGCTCAAAGTTATTAAACAAATCTTTTTATATGATTTACTTTGCATTTAGGCTAATTCTGCCTTATTCATTTTTGTAGCAAAATGTAAATAGATTTTTGTGCTCAACTTGTGCTTATGCTCATGATATGCCTAGATTCAATTTTCCTGCATTTACCATGATTTTATCTCTGCCAGAAGTATTTATTCTTGTTATATGCTTAGATTTAAGTTTAAATGCATAGTTCAAATTTTATGCTGGATCTTGTTGTGCTTGGTGGTTTCCTAGGCTTGTTTTAGGTCAGAGATGTTGTAGGGATGAGTTTGGCTACAGCAATGCTTTATTTATTTATTTATGCATTTCTCATATTTCTATTCGCTAGGAAATATCATTTTGATGTATATGTTGTATGACTCAATTAAATGTGTATCTTGGACCAGCAGCTTGTTTGGGTCATTAGGACCAGCCATGCACCCTTTCCTGTTTTTATATTTTGTTTCGTAATTAAAAGCTTGGAATCCATATAAGCTCCCTAATAAGTTTATTTAGGAAAAATCATTTCTGCTTCCTTAATGACCTCGTGAAATTGTTGTTTACCTTAATTAAGGGTTGTCGATCCACCCTTGCTATTTTGAATGATTAATAGTTTATTTGCTTAAATGTGTGCACAAGTCACTATTAGAAGATTAAAATAATAAACCTTCACATGAAATGACCTTAATGAAAAGAAACACTAATTAAACGATTGTCAAGGTGAATATGGCCAGCAAGAGTTGGACGTGATGGTTAAACTCTCACTCCACTCAATAACCCTGCATTGCATTCCGTGTAGAGCTTCCTGACGGTAACTGCGTGCTCGTGCCGGAAGCCGAGAAAGGAGGAGCTGACGCGGAGCTGCAGTACGTGGAAGTGAACGAGGACACCGAGGACCCCCAGGCTAACTTTGCTGACGAAGGCAAGCCCTGGTGCATTAACCTATTTGTTTTTGGAAATTATACAACTACCTATGGATGTTTGTGCATTTACGTTCAGGAGTTGAAATGAAACCCTAGATGCATGATCCCTAGGTACCTATGTCTTTTACTAATAAGCTAGGTCGATAGCTGCTATGCTATAGGACCGTTACAAGTCGAGTGATACTTGTCACTCACGAGAATAGGTTCTTTTGTTGGAATCATAAGATCTTTATAAATGGATTGCTCATGTGGTAAGAGCATGGGATGTGGGCTCCGGTCCAATGGCTTTCGTGGGTTAAGTGTTTGAAAGTACTAAGCACTCGTCGGGAATGGGACCGGTAAGCCTAGTACCTTAGTGACACGGTGAGGGATCTTACTATTACTCATCTTGGGATGCGTCCCAAGGCTAGCTACTGGTGGTGCATGGTGATTCTGGGTGCCTCGCGGGGTTTGCCAGATAGCCTGTACCAATGACTGTAAGATTCGATCCCGAGCCGAAGAGTTTGGGAACCGCCTGGTTGGTGGGCTCTTGGTGAGTACACCCTACCGTGTGTTTAGGTTTACCTTGCAAGGTTTAAATCAACTGGTTGTCGGCCTCTCACCGTTATCTGAGACTACTTATCCAACTGCCATGATATCCCTAATGATGGAACTTTGTGAATATTTATGCTTGATTAATTGAATTGCACAACTTATGCTTGGAATAGCTTGCTCATTTAGAAAGGAGTAATCAACTAGAACCTGAGATAAAATATTGAAAGTAAGGACCTACTCTTGTTGCTTTTCGGCAAAAGAACCCCACTAGCCAAAAAGCCTTTCATGTCTAGAGTTGGTGTTGTAGCTGTCACCGACGGGTAAGTCTTGCTGAGTATTAGTATACTCAGCCTTGCTGTAATTTGTTGATTTCAGGTAATGCCTTTAGTGATGTGTGGCCTGGAGAAATCCCGCCTGGCTGGGAGCTGGAGTGGGTGGAAGACGATGAATGAAGGCATCATGGCAGGCCTCCTGTGATGCTCCTCACGCCGTTTAGTTTAATTCCGCTGTTTTCAAAACTCTGAACTTCGTTGTCGTGTCAAGTACTTTGGTTTGTAATAATTAAAACCTTCGGGGCAGATTTGGACTTAATCATGTGTTGTACTCTGGACTCGCCTTCGTGTGAGTTTTAATACATATTTGTCGATCCTTTGTTGCTATGTAAGTGATTTCACCGGGCTCGACCCGGCAACTAACGACGGGATGATACTTGATTATTGCTTAATGACCAAAGTGGATTGGTTTAGGTGATAGTACGGTATTTTCCTAGGCGGGTTGTCACAGCTGGTACCAGAGCGATTATATGCACCAGAGTTTAATTAACAACCTTAATCACTGGTTTTTGAATAAAATTTGCCAAGATTGTTTGGATTTGCAAAATACGTTGGTCCGTTAAGGATGGATTTAGACCGAGAAGCCCTAGAGGGAATTTTTGGGTTCTTTCAGGTGGCTTACAAATCTATGGTTTATTTTGCTAACTCCCAGCACATTTTATTTCTGTCAGAACTTACTTTCTGTACAACCATACTAGTTCATGACGTTTTGCCATACGTGGTGGTGCCACAGGAAAGTCCTGTGAGGGATGGATGGGACCTATTCTAATGGGAACCCATGTCGCGTCTGTTTCTCATCATGTTTTGCCATACGTGGACGTTCCGCATTGTGAATATGCGAGGCAAGGATGCACTCCATTCAAAAAGGAGAGTGTCTGAGGTTGGACGCTGTCCATGCAGCGGCTTGACGCATGGATACCGTTTCTATAGCGAACGGTACTGTATGTGGACGCTTCCGTGACGTGCTGGCATGGAAGGTTCTTTTCTACAGGTACACTAACAACGATCCGTTAGTCGCTAAGTGAGTATCTAATAGCTCTCGGCTAGTTATTATAGTGAGAGACGAATAAAAGCCTTGCCACCGGCACCAACTTCGATTTTTGGCTTGATTGCCGTGTGAGGACGATTAGGACGTCTTGCATCATGTTAAAATTTGAAACAACTTAAAAATGTACCCAAAATCTGAATTGTGTGCTCTCTAAGGAAAAGTTTTGCTAGTGTCCGGTTTTTGTGTTGTAGCTTTGCCTCTCATGTCTAGGTTGTTGTTGCTGTCCAAAAGTTTGTGTGGCTGCTAGCTTGAATTTTTGCACCATGTTCTAGGAGTATTTGGACTAGTAGATCTATACCAAAGTTGCTCCATATCTGATCTAGTTTTTGCTCGCAAAAATTCATGGTCATAGCTTCTGTAGATTCCGAGTTGTACCCTTTTTAGTGAACCTAGGTCATGCTGTTTTTCTGAGGACAGTGCTCTGAACATTGCATCTTTCGACCTTGTTACTAATTGATCTAGCTCAACCTTGGAATACCAAAAAGGTGCATAAAAACTTTACGGAGTAGCTAGTGAAATTTGAGAAATTTTGGGGTTCTGGTTTTTGAGTTATGAATGTTTATTCACAGCTGCCAGAATTTTGCACCATTGACATGTTGTCCTCTTTGAGTTCTAACATGCCGTACATTTTTGTACAAATGGCTACCCCCGTGTTTCTCTAGTACGGCGCTGACGGTTCGGTCCGTACCGACGGACTGCAGTGGGAGGGTATTCCACGCCTTGCGTGGGAGGCACTCAGCGCTGCTGGCTACACCATTCTGCCCGTCTACGAGGCGCTCGAGTTCAAGCACCTGGGCGTGCCTCGTTGCAGGGTGACCGTCACCGTACCACCCCACCCGGACCACCCCGACTGGTTCGACTTGAGCTCCGTGTACTGGGGTTTTCATCAGCAGGAGTCTTTCGAGTCGGCTACCCTCTGGGTGCTGACGGACTTCTGCGACCACAACTCGACGGTGGTAGCACTGTCACCATTCGGACTGTTTCCGACGGTGAACCCGCACGACTCGGCATGGAGGGACCATGTGGACCACCTACAGGAGTTACTGCTGCTTGCAGTTCCGCTGGACGTCACGCGGACGTTGACACGTTGCCTGGACGCCGTGTTCACACTTCAGGGGCTGCGTAACACCACCCAGTTGGTGATCAGCCAGCGTCGGGAGTCAGCTCGGCTGGCCTGGCACAATCTCTCAGCGACTTACCAGCAGCAGGGCTTCACTCTCTTCCAGACTCAACAGGAGAATGACTGGCTTCGTACCAGGTGGTTCCAGTTGGAATTAGAGAGAGGAGACCACTTAGAGAGAATCCTAGACCTAGAGGTAGAGGTCACTACCCTCCAGGAGGACGTGGACGCTAGAGACATCGAGAGGTTGACACTGCTGCAGAACATCGTCGAGATGCAGCAGCAGGTGGAGGAGGCCGAGGTGCAGGTAGCAGCACTGCAGGCCATTGTGGCTCTGTAGCCCCCACCCCCGGTGGAGGCACCTCCGGAGGAGCAGCAGGGTCAGTCCGGTCTTGACCAGGAGAGTCAGGCAGGACCACCCCCACTGACACCACCCGCTTCACTTACCGCCAGTGACGCTTCGGTCGGCAACTAGGTTGCCGTAGTGTTGTAGTGGGGTGACTTATACCCCTATGTGTAGCCGTTTGGTTGGTTTTTGTGGTAGGCTAACTTAGGAGTATTCTTTTGTGCAGCACGACTGCAGTGTAACCCCTGATGTATGTTGGTGATCCCTAAAACATGGCATCCATGTAATGCTTGGTGGAACACCATTTCCTGCAGTGTTTGTTGTAAAGAAAATGTTTAAGCTATGTGTGGTCAGATTTGAGTCCAGTGTTGAATACCAAACTTGTCCAGAATTTTATGACGATCGCGCTCGCCAAAATTCAGCAATTGGCACTTTCCTACTGAGAGTTATGCAATTTTTAACCCAGTTCTGGCTGCTGTCCAAACAGCTAGACAGAACGTTGGAAATGTACTTTTTCGAGCAATTGAACGTCGAAATCTTTTCATGCGTTGAATACCAAAGTTGTGAAGAATATTGTGATGACCGTGCTCACCAAAATTCAGCATTTTTGCATGAGAGTACTGAGAGTTGCGGAAATTTCGGTGAGTGTCGGCCTGCTGCCAGGACAGCTAGGCAGATTTTCGCAATTCGAATTCTTCGGGCACGCGAACTTGGAAATTCGCTGCGGAGTTGAATACCAACTTTGGAGCGCATAAAATCCTACATCTACTGACCAGGATTGGAAATTTTTCAGTGACTAAGCTGTTGGATATGAAATTTTCTTATGACCGTGTTGCTGCAAATTTCGAGGAACTTGCACGAATGAGCCTTTGTGATGCATGTTTACACTTGTCGTTCATTTCTAAGCAAGATTATGGCTACGTGTCTAATAAAGGCTCACATTTTCAGATGGTGGGACCCACGCGCAGCTCTCCCAACAGTTTTGGAGCGTCTGGTAGTGGTGAACTGCCACCACCACCGCCCATGACGCCGTCGGAGGCATTCATGGCTACTCAGACCGAGGTGCTGCGCCAGATCCTGTAGACGCAGCAACAGATCGCCCAGCAGCTGAACCAAAGACCGCCCCATGGGGCAAATCATGAGGGGCCAAATCATGTCACCACCTACCCTCAGTTCATCGGGATGAAGCCCCCGACCTTCACCAAGGCAGAAGACCCCTTGAAGCTGAGGCGTGGATCAAGGCCATTGAGGCCAAGTTCTCTGCCTTTGTGCTACCATGCTCGGAGGAAAACAAGGCCAACTTCGCCGCCTTGCAACTTCGAGGTGAAGCTTTGATGTGGTGGGAACATTTCAAGACCATGCAGCAGGCCGGGCATGCTGTCACTTGGAATGAATTCAAGCAAACTTTCAAAAGCCATCACATTCCTAAGGGACTAATGGATAGGAAGATGAGGGAATTGCTGGCCCTCAGGCAGGGAGCTGACACTGTTTATCACTACGCACAGAAATTCAATAGCCTTTACCAATATGGTGGGCATCATGTGGATACTGATGCCAAGAAGATGGAGAGGTTCTGTGATGGCCTGGATGGTGAGTTGTATGAACGGCTGAATTTGATGGAGCCCAACAACTTCCATGAGTTGGTGAACAAGGCTATATCCCAAGAGGATGCTATGAAGAAGGCCCAGAGAGACAAGAAGAGGCAGGCTGGTTTTGCTTCGGGCAGCGGGACTAACAAAAAGTTTCACTTTGTGAAGAAGAATGTTCCTAACTCGTCCCAGCAATCTTCAACTGGACGCTGGACGATGAAGCCATCACAGAGCAAACCTTCAGGAAACTTTCAGTTCCGCAACACCCAGCAGCAAGCTTCAAAGCCCAACGCACCCCCATGCAACACCGGTGAACGCCGTTGTTACAATTGTGGACAGCCTGGGCATTATATAAGTGACTGCCCAAAGCCCAAGTAGATTAAACCCAACCAGCAGAATCAAGGTTCCGGGACCAAGCCGGTCAATCCAGCCAAGAAGCCGATGGTGCAAGTCCGTCAGGGTAAACTGAACTTCACCACCATGAGTGACATTCCAGAAGGAGCTTCAGTGCTTACGGGTACTTTCTCTATCAATGACATCCCCATTAAGATATTGTTCGATTCTGGAGCTACCCATAGCTTTATTAGTGGGAGTTTGGTAGAAAAATTGGGTTTAAGAGGTTCGCATGTTAAGGATGCTTTTACCATTGTCACTCCGGGTGGAAAAATCTCTTCTCACACCGTAGCTTTCGGAGTGCCATTGAAGTTGGGAAGTAAGACGGTGCAATCAAACCTCATTGTCATAGGCTTAGAGGGTATGGATGTTATCTTGGGTATGGATTGGATGACCCGACATAAGGTGGTTCTAGATATCTCGGGTAGAGTTGTAGCGATCAATTCACCTACCATCGGACACACCACCCTGTACCTACCTTTTAAGGACGGTGCAGACCCTTGTGCCTATGTGACCATTATCTCTCACCTTGAAGAAATTCCAGTAGTTTGTGAATATCCTGATGTCTTTCCTGATGAATTGCCTGGCATGCCACCAGACCGGGATGTCGAGATTGTGATTGAACTCCAACCGGGCACTGCGCCCATTTCCAAACGACCTTATCGTATGCCTCCGAAAGAGCTAGCTGAACTGAAAAATCAACTCCAGGAATTGTTAGATAAGGGCTACATTCGCCCAAGTTCTTCTCCCTGGGGTTGTCCCGCACTCTTTGTCAAGAAGAAAGATGGTAGTTTGAGGTTATGTGTTGACTACAGACCTCTCAATGAGGTGACCATCAAAAACAAATATCCCCTTCCCCCTCATTGATGTTCTTTTCGATCAATTGGCTGGAGCCAAGGTTTTCTCCAAGATCGATCTTCAGTCTGCTTATCATCAAATCAAAATTCGACCTTGTGACATTCCCAAAACTGCTTTCTCCACCCGATATGGTCTCTACGAGTATCTGGTGATGTCCTTTGGTCTCACCAATGCCCCAGCCTACTTCATGTATCTCATGAACTCCGTATTCATGACGGAGCTTGACAAATTCGTAGTGGTCTTTATTGACGATATTCTGATCTATTCCAAAAATGAGAAAGAACATGCCGGACCTCTTCGAATTGTTCTACAGCGTTTGAGAGATCACAAACTCTACCTAAATTCTCCAAATGCGAATTCTGGTTGGATAGTGTGAAATTCTTAGGGCACACTATTTCCAAAGATGGCATATCCGTAGATCCTAGCAAAGTACAAGAGGTGATGGATTGGAAACCACCCAAGTCCGTACACCAAATTCGCAGTTTTCTAGGTCTGGCGGGTTATTACCGTCGGTTCATTCCGGACTTCTCCAGGATCGCCAAACCTATGACTGAACTGCTCAAGAAAGGGGTGAAATTTGTGTGGAGTGAAGCCTGTGAGAAAGCTTTCCACACGTTGAGACAACACTTAACTTCAGCCCCAGTGCTAGTACAACCGGATAATTCCAAACCTTTTGAAGTTTTCTGTGATGCATCAGGCACTGGTCTAGGTTGCGTTCTTATGCAAGAGGGCCGAGTCATTGCCTATGCCTCACGGGCACTTCGACCCCATGAGATAAATTATCCCACTCATGATCTAGAGCTAGCAGTGGTTGTTCATGCTTTCAAGATTTGGAGACACAATCTGATGGGCAATCGTTGCAACATCTTCACTGATCACAAGAGTCTCAAATATATCTTCACTCAATCAGACCTAAATATGAGACAAAGAAGATGGCTTGAGTTGATTAAAGATTATGATCTAGAAGTGCACTATCACCCCGGGAAAGCCAATGTTGTCGCGGATGCTCTTAGCCGCAAAGTTCACTGCAACCATCTAGAGGTGGAGCCGTATAGTGACACTTTGTGTGAAGACATGAGGAAACTTCATTGGAAGTGGTAGAACAAGGAAATATATATGCCATAGCTGCAGAATCTAATCTTTATGATAGAATTGTCACTGCTCAATGCAATGATGAGGGCATACAGCTAATAAAACAGAAATTAGCGAAAGGAGACCCCAAGTATACTTGTTTCCAGAGGGATTCAAATGATGTGGTATGGTTTGGGAAACGTCTTGTGATTCCTGATGACCAAGAAATTAAGAAAGAAATCTTTGATGAGGCTCATCTTTCCAAATTCTCTATTCATCCCGGAAGCACCAAAATGTATCAAGATTTGAAGGAAAATTTTTGGTGGTCAAATATGAAGGTAGACATAGCAAAGTATGTGTCCGAGTGTGATACTTGTCATAGAATGAAAGCAAGCCACTTGAAATCGGCAGGTGTACTCTAACCCTTGTCGATACCTATGTGGAAGTGGGATGACATAAGTATGGACTTTATTGTGGGTTTACCCGTGACTGCCAGAAAGAAGGACTCTATTTGGGTTATCGTGGACAGACTCACCAAAACTGCTCATTTCATCGCAGTCCACACCACTTATTCAGTGCAAGCCTATGCGGAGATCTATATGGACCAAATAGTCCACTTGCATGGAATTCCAAAGACCATAATTTCTGATCGAGGAACTCAATTTGTAGCTCATTTCTGGGAGCAATTGCATGAATGTTTAGGAACCAAATTGATCCGTAGTTCCAGCTATCATCCGCAGACCGATGGTCAGACGGAAAGGGTAAATCAAATTGTGGAGGACATGCTACGGGCAAGCATCATGCATTTTGATAAGAGTTGGGACGAGTGTTTGTCCTTGGCAGAGTTCTCATATAACAATAGTTACCAGGCTAGTTTGAAGATGGCACCATTTGACGCTCTTTATGGACGGAGATGCCGTACCCCTTTGAACTGGTCAGAAGCCGGAGAAAGGACACTCTTTGGTCTGGACTTAGTCAAAGACACTGAAGAGAAGGTGCAAGTGATAAGGGAGAATTTGAAGTTAGCCCAGATGAGGCAAAAGAGCTATCACGATAGAGGGACAGCACCCCGACAATATGAAGTTGGTAATTATGTCTACCTAAAGGTTTCACCAACCAAAGGTGTGCAACGGTTCAGTGCTAAAGGAAAGCTGGCTCCGCGCTATATTGGACCTTATGAAATCATTGAGGTATGTGGGCCAGTGGCTTATCGCATCCGACTTCCGGAGCGGTTCTCCGCAGTCCACAATGTGTTTCATGTGACCCAATTGAAGAAAGGCGTGCCTGTGCCTGAGACCGAGGTAATCACGGAAGCAAATGCTTGGATTGAGCCGGATTTCTCACTCATCGAGCATCCTATGAGGGTGTTAGACCAAAAGGAGAGAAAGACCTGAAGACATACCGTAAGGATGTACAAGATACAATGGAGTCATCATACAGAAGAAGAAGCGACTTGGGAGACGGAAAATTTTCTCAACACCAAGTACCCGGGTTTTCTACAATCTCGAAACCGTAAGTTTCTGTTTGTCCTATCTTGTTCTTTAAAATCGAATCTCAGGACGAGATTCCACCTAAGGGGGGTAGGCTGTGGCGCCCCAGGTTTTTAATTAACACTAATGATTGGTCAAACTGGTTGACTTTGGTCAAATCATGGTCAACCTGGGTCATCACCTCGAAAACCTAGTCAACAATCACACATTAGCACCTTAAGAAAGTCAACATCATCTATCATGGTCAAAACCCTAGATTAAGTGGTCAAACCCTTAATGTCTACCTCTTTGTCCTAGAACTTTGGCCACGTTCTCCAATTTTTGTCTAAACACTCAAAAATCTGCCAATACAAAAGTTGTGCAGAATTTCATGTAACACATTTCATCTTCAGGATGGCATTTCAAATTTTGAGTGGAAAGGGTTCAAATTTGCAAGTCAAACCTCATTTTACAACTCACCCGAGCCATGAAATTCTTCAAGTTGGCATTCGAATTTCTCCCTCGTTTCAAATCCAAATACAGTTCGGCTTGTGCCATGGTGCAGAGGGATGACTCATCTATGATTGACCTATCTACGAATTTTACAGTATGAATTCAAAAATTTGAACAAATCACAGTCAAACAAGGCATCTTGGGCTGGCACTGTGGCAGAGCGCGCGCCGGCGCGACGTCACGCGCGCGTGGGCACCACGCGTCGCCGCCGTGCCGCCGCCGTGCGCCGCCGTACCACGGCCGGCCATGGAAGTCCGTGCGTGACCGGTGCTGGCGTCGGCCTCCCGCGTGCGCCCCGAGACGACACCTCGGCCGGAGGAGCCGCGTGCCACGTGGTGTGTACGCGCACCCGCGGCGTCGTCCTCCTCCCTGCCGCGCACGCACGCCAAGGAGGGCCGCCGTACCGCGACTTAAACGTCGGAGCAATCCTTAGCCGCGAAGCATTCCCTCTCTCCATGCACACCCCGGCTATAAATAGCCCTTCCCATTCTTCCCGCGTGCACACGCCGTCCGCCTGCCCGCCATTGCCGCCGCCGCCGCGAGCTCAAGCTCCCGCTAGCTCCCGTCGCCAGCCGACCCTTCCAACCGCTTCCCTAGGTCCCCGTATAGCTTCCACGACCGCACGTTGACCCGCATTGCCTCTTCCCTCTCCGGAATTTGGTGGACCGCGGGCGCGCCGCCGCGGCCTC
This sequence comes from Cenchrus fungigraminus, assembly GCA_036936925.1. Classification (NCBI taxonomy): domain Eukaryota; kingdom Viridiplantae; phylum Streptophyta; class Magnoliopsida; order Poales; family Poaceae; genus Cenchrus; species Cenchrus fungigraminus. Next base: position 5,083,626 of record CM072775.1, on the reverse strand, counting down.
GCCGCCGCCGCTCGCCGGAGCCACCTCCGGCCAAGCCATCGCCACCAATCAGTTCGTGGTGAGGCCAATCGCACTCCCACTCCATTTGTTGCTCACCTCCGGCCCCACATCGCCGGCGGCGACCTCACCCCCGCCGCCGAGGGCACGGATGTGAACATCCAGGGGTATATGTGTGAACCAGGGACGTGTTTGTAAGGATAGTTAACTTAGTTTCTTTACAACTTAGTCCAGCACCTTAGAAAAATCATCGGAATTCATAGAAAAATCAGAAAAATGCAAACCCAATTTTGTTGGTCTCAGTGAGAGTAGATCTACAACTTCTACAAGGCATGACCATACATTTGACTTATAGATTTTGAATGAAAATTCAAACTCAGTTTGGCACAAATTTGATGTAGTTCAAAATCTAGAGAAGCTATGGAGCTGAATTTTGGATATGTTGCTAGACATATCATGTATACACTCTGGACCAAAATTTGCACAAAGTTATTAAACAGATTTTTTTATATGATTTACTTTGCATTTATGGTAATTCTACCATATTGATATTTGTAGCAAAATGTAAATAGATTTTTGTGCTTAACTTGTGGCTATGCTCATGATATGCCTAGATTCAATTTTCCTGCATTTACCATGATTTTATCTCTGCCAGAAGTATTTATTCTTGTTATATGCTTAGATTTCAGTTTAAATGCATAGTTCAAATTTTATGTTGGATCTTGTTGTGCTTGTTGGTTTCCTAGTCTTGTTTTAGGTCAGAGATGTTGTAGGGATGAGTTTGGCTGCAGCAATGCTTTATTTATTTATTTATGCATTTCTCATATTTCTATTAGCTAGGAAATATCATTTTGATGTATATGTTGTATGACTTAATTAAATGTGTATCTTGGACCAGCAGCTTGTTTGGGTCATTAGGATCAGCCATGCACCCTTTTCCTGTTTTTATATTTTGTTTTGTAATTAAAAGCTTGGAATCCATATAAGCTCCCTAATAGGTTTATTTAGGAAAAATCATTTCTGCTTCCTTAATGACCTCGTGAAATTGTTGTTTACCTTAATTAAGGGCTGTGGATCCACCCTTGCTGTTTTGAATGATTAATAGTTTATTTGCTTAAATGTGTGCACAAGTCACTATTAAAAGATTAAAATAATAAACCTTCACATGAAATGACCTTAATGAAAAGAAACACTAGTTAAACGATTTTCAAGGTGAATATGGCTAGTAAGAGTTGGACGTGATGGTTAAACTCTCACTCCACTCAATAACCCTGCATTGCATTCCGTGTAGAGCTTCCTGACGGTAACTGCGTGCTCGTGCCGGAAGCCGAGGAAGGAGGAGCTGACGCGGAGCTGCAGTACGTGGAAGTGAACGAGGACACCGAGGACCCCCAGGCTAACTTTACTGACGAAGGCAAGCCCCAGTGCATTAACCTATTTGTTTTTGGAAATTATACAACTACCTATGGATGTTTGTGCATTTACGTTCAGGAGATGAAATGAAACCCTAGATGCATGATCCCTAGGTACCTATGTCTTTTACTAATAAGCTAGGTCGATAGTTGCTATGCTATAGGACCATTACAAGACGAGTGATACTTGTCACTTGCGAGAATAGGTTCTTATGTTAGAATCATAAGATCTTTATAAATGGATTGCTCATGTGGTAAGAGCATGGGATGTGGGCTCCGGTCCAATGGCTTTCGTGGGTTAAGTGTTTGAAAGTACTAAGCACTCGTCGGGAATAATGGGACTGGTAAGCCTAGTACCTTAATGACGCGGTGAGGGATCTTACTATTACTCATCTTGGGATGCGTCCCACGGCTAGCTACCGGTGGTGCATGGTGATTCTGGGTGCCTTGCGGGGTATGCTAGATTGCCTGTACCAATGACTGTAAGATTTGATCCCGAGCCGAAGAGTTTGGGAACCGCCTGGTTGGTGGGCTCTTGGTGAGTACACCCTACCGTGTGTTTAGGTTTACCTTACAAGGTTTAAATCAACTGGTTGTCGGCCTCTCACCGTTATCTGAGACTACTTATCCAACTGGCCATGATATCCCTAATGATGGAACTTTGTGAATATTTATGCTTGATTAATTGAATTGCACAACTTATGCTTGCAATAGCTTGCTCATTTAGAAAGGAGTAATCAACTAGAACCTGAGCTAAATATTGAAAGTAAGGACCTACTCTTGTTGCTTTTCGGCAAAAGAACCCCACTCGCCAAAAAGCCTTTCATGTCTAGAGTTGGTGATGTAGCTGTCACCGACGGGTAAGTCTTGGTGAGTATTAGTATACTCAGCCTTGCTGTAATTTCTTGATTTTAGGTAATGCCTTTAGTGATGTGTGGCCTGGAGAAATCCTGCCTGGCTGGGAGCTGGAGTGGGTAGAAGACGATGAATGAAGGCATCATGGCAGGCCTCCTGTGTTGCTCCTCACGCCGTTTAGTTTAATTCCGCTGTTTTTAAAACTCTGATCTTCGTTGTCGTGTCAAGTACTTTGGTTTGTAATAATTAAACCCTTCGGGGCAGATTTGGACTTAATCATGTGTTGTACTCTGGACTCGCCTTCGCGTGAGTTTTAATGCATATTTGTCGATCCTTTGTTTCTATGTAAGTGATTTCACCGGGCTCGACCCGGCAACTAACTACGGGATGATACTTGATTATTGCTTAATGACCAAAGTGGATTGGTTTAGGCGATAGTACGGTATTTTCCTAGGCGGGTTGTCACAGCCTCAGCCCAGAAATGCCTAGGAGTCCTATGCTCATCGAGCATCGTCCTGGCCATCTCACAAAGGGTCCGGTTCTTCCTCTCCACTACGCCATTCTGGCAAGCGACGTATGGAGAAGAGTACTGATGATCAAGACCAAGATCACTGCAAAAGGCATCAAAATGAGAGTTCTTAAACTCCGTGCCATTGTCACTGCGTATAGCTTGAATGGCATCACCATGTCTCTCATTCTTCAACCTCAAGATCAAGTCTCGAACAAAACCAAATGTCTCACTCTTATCCTCCAAAAAGAAAACCCAAGAATACCTCGAAAAATCGTCAACAACCACAAGAACATACCACTTCCCGCCAGCAGAGCGAACACGAGCTGGCCCAACCAAATCCATGTCTAACAGCTCACAAGGTCGCTCGGTCATGACAAAAGTCAGAGGGGCGTGCGAAGCAGCAACCATCTTTCCATGCCGACAAGAAGCACAAACCAAATCCTTCTCGAATTTCAACTTAGGCAATCCTCGGACAAGATCAAGACCACTTAAGCGGGAAAGCAACTCAAAGCTCAAGTGTCCCAATCTCCTATGCCATTTCCAAAGCTCGGCCGAAACGCCAGCAACAAAGCATCGAGGAGGACCAATAGACTGGGAAAAGTCGGCACGAAAGATTTGACCCTCGGGGACGATCGTACAGACAAGATCGCCTTGAGAATCAAGCACACGAGAAGCACTCGACTTGAAATGAACCTCAAAACCTTTGTTAAGTAATTGAGATACTGACAACAGGTTGAAACCAAGTGACTTGACCAGGGCCACACTTCTTAAGGTCACCTTGCTACTCACCTTCACCATACCTTCCGCAAGCACTCGTCCTCTCCCATTGTCCGCGAAAGTGATGTACTCCCTCGTACTCACCGAGGTGAGGCTGGAGAACCACCCACGATCTCCGGTCATGTGTCTTGAGCAACCAGAGTCAATCAACCAAAAGTTCTCCAAGCCTCCCACCTGCAATCAAAAACGAGGACGAGAATGAGCAAGCGACTCAACACTGGGGTTAGTACCAAAAGAGTCAAACCAGTGCTGAGCCATTTGCTCAAAAGAAGGGTTAGCAAAATCCATCCTCCCAAAACCTCTAGGCAGAGCCCTCTCACGCCTACCACCAAAGGACCTGTCACGTCTCACTGGAGGAGTACGCGCACCACGAGGGGGAAAACGTGGCCCGTAATCCATCTGAGACCCAAAGCTCCGATCGTGCCTCCCAAACTCGCAACGGTCACGAGAAGGAGCACGTCGAGCCAACTCACCACGCCCAAACCCAACACGCCTGTCTCTCTAAGGGAACACACCTCCACCTCCACCTCCACGAGTGGGAACTGTCCTCACAAACACATCACCCCTAGGTAGAGGCCCTCTACGAGGCTCAGGCACACCACGAGCAAGGTGGTACCTGTCCTTGTTTGCCATCTCCCTAGCAAACCTCTCATCCCTCTTCCTCCGGAAACAGAACTCATCCTTGTGCCCATCCCTCCCACAATACTCACAATGGAAGCGGATTGGCACTGGCTTAGGCTGTGGCTTCTCTACAAGCTTCTCTCCAGCTTTCTCTCCTGTCTTCTCATCAAAGACACTCCCCTGGGTGCTCACAAACTTGATGGGTTTTTGGTAGTTTTCAGCTTTGTGGGGGAACACTGGAGGATCTGGGGTTGTGTCTAGCTTGTTTCTGAGATGGTTTGGCTTGGGTGCAAATTTGTTCATTGGTGTGGTATGTGGTGGAATGGGAATCTCTCCGGCTTTCTCTTCTCCCTCACCACTCTTCTCACCACACTTGTCAGCCCCCAATGCCTGACCATCAAACCTCTTAAACTGAGCCAACATCATACTCAATTGTGGCTCATGCCCAGACAACCACCCCATCATTTTTCTCAATTCATCATTTTCATCCTGCAGACGATCAACATAGTTTGCAAGTTCCATGTTTTTCAAAGCATGCATTTCAAAGGTTGAACATGATGTAGGAAGAGGAGCTTTCAATGCCGCCTCAAGAGAAACAATTCTAGTGTGAGATTCATCTAGCCTAGCATGCAAAATAGGACATGATGTACAAGCTCCTAACAAAGCTGGCCTAGACTTCAATTTATCACACTCAATCCTAACCACATCTAGTTCCTCAAGAACAGAGGCATGTTTCTCCTTGAGGGCAGTCAAGTCAGCAAGAAAAACTGAACAATCACCACAATCAATTTCATCTGACATAACAGGAGCAGATTTCAAAGCGGCTATTTCATTCCTAGCATCCACAAGCAAGGATTCAAGCTCGGCTACTTTGTCCTTAGCATCACCCAACAGAGATCTAAATTCCCTCTTCTCCTTGTTGGTCTTTCTAAGCACATCATCACAGTTATCAAGCAACTCATTGAGCCTAGCATTCTCCTCTAGCAAGAAGTTGGGATCTTGTCATACCACTTCATCGAAGTCGGAGTTCGAATCCGAGTTGTGCCTCCCACTCTTCTTGGAACACGCCATGCCGTAAAAGCCTCCTTGCGCGACAAAGCTCAGGCCGGTGATGTTCTTGCCCGTGTGCCGCTTGTCCTTGCGCTTCTCTTGCTCTTCCTCGCTGCTTGAATCGGAGGAAGCATCGCTTGATGTCGAGTCGATGTCGCTCGCTCCGGCCACTGTCGCTCGAGCGATCTTCTTCTTGTGGCCACCACTCTTCTTGTGCCTTCTCTCACCCTTGTCCTTGTGCTTGTCCTTGTAGTCGTTTCGTGAGCGGTGCTTGTTGTAGTCGTGCTTGGGCTTGCCCTTGTAGTTGTTCTTCATCTCCATGGCTTCAGGGCATTCGGCGATGAAGTGCCCGTGCTTCCCGCACCGATAGCACATCCCCGAGCTCTGCCTAGCATTCTTGCGGTTCTCGTACATCCGCCCAAACCTCTTGCTCAACAAGGCGAGATCGTCCTCGCTCAGCACATCAAAGTCCTCATCTGGCAAGGACACAAGACAAGACAAAGAGAAACCACCAGGGTTAGCGTTAGTCCTTGATCCTGAGACAAGAGCCAAACTATGAGGATCAGTGGGGCTCTCGCTCTTGGCTCTCAAGCCACGATCAACCTCTGAAGACCTGAGCTTGGAGAAAATCTCATCAAGCGAAAGCGTATCATATGCGCTCGACTCCTCAATGGCCTCGATCTTGGCTTCCCATACGGACCTATCCAGGGAATGCAAAAGCTTGATAGCTTGATCATGATCCGTGTATGGGAGCACTGTCACATTGGCCCTCATGTTGTTGACTATGCAAGTGAAGCGCTGAAACATAGCATCGGTCGACTCACCGGGGAGATGAGTGAAGTTCTCGTACTCTCTCCGGTAAGTGGTAAACATCCGGGCTTGCACTTGGGCATTGCCAACATGAGCATTCTTCAACTTGAGCCAAATCTTTCTGGCCACATCCTCTCCATACACTCGATCAAACTCCGAGGCACAGAGAGCACGGAACAAGTAATCAACGGCCTTGCTGTTGGCCTCAAACATGTCCCGCGATCCTGGAAGCAGAAAACTGTCTGGGATGACATAATGAGGATTCTGAGTGACCTCCCAGATCAGAGTTCCCTTCCCTGGCAAAAACACGCCCATGCGCCTCTCCCACATCGGGTAATTCTTGCCATCAAAGTGCGGAGGACCTGACCCCTTGCCGTAATTGCCCATCTTTGGATCTTAGACTGGTTAGAATCAAGAAGATCCGTAACCAGCTTTGATACCAATTGAGGGACCGAATCGGGCGACCAGAGAGGGGGGAGGAGTGAATGGGAGCCGATAAAAATTCTTCCCTAAGGTCGAATTCGGCCTATACCCCGATTGCCACTCCACGAATCCGTGCACACAAAGGAAGCTCCAAACAAGGCACACACAAGCCTAGAAGATCAACCAAGAAGCCTAGGAGCAAAGAGCAGAAGCATCAAAGCAAGAACCAAAGAACTTAGGCACTGCTGCGAAGTCCCTGGCGGACTGTCCGGGGTGACCGGGCGGACCGTCCACGAGGAGGGCGCGGACCGTCCGGACGATCAGGGCAGACTGTCCGTAAAAGAGCCTCGAACTACCATTAGCGCACCCTCGAAATTCGGACTGTCCGTGGTGAGCACGCGGACCGTCCGCCAGAAAACCGGCCACACGGACCGTCCGTGAGACCACCGCGGACTGTCCGCCAAACGCTTTCCAGCTAAACCCTGGGATCCAACCAGATCAAAATGAAAGTGCTCAAGAACACGCGATGAACACAAAGAACACGGGACGAACTCTAGCCGCGCGGACCGTCCGCCAGGGACCCGCGGACCGTCCGCCTAGCACGAACAGAACAGAAAAAGCTCGAGCTCGGGAGTCAACCCAACCTTTCCATCACCGGACCTCCCAAACGGTTGAAGCTCTTGAGACAAGATTTTGGGGAGATGTAAAGCGTCACACAAGGATGCTATGCCCCAAAAATCACGACTCCTAAGCCAATAAATCACCGGGAATCGCGGATCAACCGAACCACCACCATGAACTCGGGCACCAACCAAAAACGCATGAATCGAAGGCTCTTCACAGCGTTTGAGGGGTCAAGATCACACACAAAGATGCGCAAGGCATCCACCCATGATCCCCTCAAAGAAATCTGTGAAGAAACACCTCCAAAATCACGAATCGAGCGAAGAAAGAAAACTCCCAAAAATAGTCCCAAAAATGACACGAAAATCACAGAGGACTAGGAGATCACCGGGACGTCGAATGCTTCCATACATCCAGAGGTCAGATTTTGTACAAGAGTGTAGTCTAAGGAATCCAGAGGGAAAAGAAGCAGTTCAGAGAAAATCTACAGGGGGACAAAGCCCTAGGGAGCAAGAGAGAGAGATGCCATCCACCTCTCCGCTATTTATACGAAGTCCATCGGAGGGAGGTAAATGACCACGCTACCCCTACTGCTTGAAATGAAGATACAATCCCTCAGGGGCATTTTGGTCAAGTCTTCATCGAGCGGACACACTTCCACCGCGACCTTGCTTAGCTTCGACGCAAGCCCTGCGATCACGCCACTTGCCCCCCACCTCAAAGCTTCCCGAAGCTCCCGGATCACCGTCTCTGTCGCCTCGGGCCTCCGGGCTTGGTTTTGCGGCACAAACCAAGAAACCGTCCACCTGATGGTTTTGTGGGCAAACCACCAAACCCCGCGTGCAAGCTTCGGGCTTCAACCGCTACCTTGCACCAGCCCATGTTCACAACTTCAGCCCACCAGTCTTGCACCGCACGGCTCGCACTTGACCCCATCGGCCACCGGGTCCATCGAACCATGCCTACTTGCCACTCCATCACCCAGAGGCCGCCACGGCTTAGGCCTTTCGCGCTTGTTCTTCACCTGCACCGACACGAGTCAAGCCGCAACCTATACCTGCATACTTAGCCAAGCATCAGTCCACACAACGTTGTCAATCACTCATCACTAAGGAGCGACCCTCCACTGGTCCTCGGACACACCTAGTCCTCACAAACTCCGGGCCTAAAGCCTAGAGTGCTCTAAGAGTGAAGCTTTCACCTCTAGAAACATAACTCGAGAACGATCGGACCCCAAATTGAGCGAGTGAAAGGTTATGGATCGAACGACCATTTGAGCTGAAGGTCGAGAGTAATGAACTTGATGGCTCATCCTCTCCTTGGGTTAACGAAGGGTCTCACCCTCACATAAGTGGGATGACACGTAAGTTAACCCAAGTAAAGGATAGGTGTGAGACCACACTTCCGCAAGGCAACGATCAGGTCAAGAAGTGGAGAGTAGGATTTACGTCCATTTGACTTGATCAGCTTCGGTCTTAGCTTGAGCTTAGGATAAAGAGATGGATTGCTCAACTAGACCGGATATAAGATCGTGCTTTCGTAAGCCAAAGATATGGAAGTTTCACTGCGCCAGGGCTCGTGTCTTAGCATAACCCTCAGTGTGGCGGCACTTCGGATTAAGGCATGACATGGAGCACGAAAAACATCAATCGTGACCTCCCCTGGAGAGTTGCGGGCAAGGTTGAAGTGATCATCCTCGCCAGGAACGATTCTTCTTCCTTGACTACCACCCACCTCCTTCACTCGAGACTAAGTCTCGAAGGCCGGGTTTTAAGAGAAGAAACGATAGGGGAATCTAGGGGCAGAATTTGCACTAAGTGCTCTTTCCCATAGATTCCTGCCAGTGAGGAGTGATATCTTCGACCAAAGCATAGAGAAGTTTGGCATGTTAGCTCGGGCTCTCTCGAGGATTGGCTTAGGCATTTCGACATTTTCTGGTTTGGCTACATCATCACTCGAGTCAGGTGGGGAGCTGAAATCTCAGATTTCTCCTAGAATTTCCAGTCCCTGTTCTGGCTCTAAGAACACAAAAGCGCCTCCCGAAATGGCTTCAAGCATCATGCCACAATCTCTTCGTAAACCAAACCGGAAATGCTGCAAAAGCACTGGGTCAGACAGTCTAAGGACTGGGCAAGCTTCAACCAAAGAGGCAAAATGATGCCATGCCATGCCTAAGGTTTCCTTCTCTCTTTGTTTGAAACTGAGGATCGCCATTCTTAAGGAAACGACACACCGTAGCAGAAAGAATCGAGTGCAAAAAGATGCTCTCAATTCCTCCCAGCGTAGGTGGTTGCAACCAAAACAATGGTACCAAGTTCTCGCTTCCCCAGAGAGGGAGAACGGAAACAGGTTCCTCTTAAGAACATCTTGTGTTGCCCCGGTTTTACCCTGGGTGGAACACAATTGCTCAAAGTCTCTTACGTGATCATAGGGATTCTCATGACTTATCCCAGAGAAGGGTTTTTCCTCAACTAGCTTCATGAGAGATGGGTGAACCATACAAGGTGTTAGAAGAGCAGGTTGTCTCCAGAGAGTTGATTCCATGGTTTCACTCATAATGGGCGGAAGGTGTGTACAAGGATAACCTTCCTGGGATAGCGGTGGTAAAGGTAGAAATAAAAGAAAAACAAAAGATATGAGGATAGTCGGGTTCGTAGATTCTCGACAACCGTTCCCCGGCAATGGCGCCAGAAATGCTTGTTGGTATTTCTTAACGTCACCACTATGGCGTCGGGTTAGCGTGAACATGTAAGAATCACCCGGGTATACTGACGGGTGCGAACGAATCCGCAAGCGCATGGATACACTGTTGTAGCACTTCACCTCAGGAGTATTCCCAAAGGTATCGAATCCAAGGAACGGTATGGGGGACTCTACAAGTGACTATCCAAGGGTAGACAATCCCTGCTGAGGTAGGTGAGTGATGTGAAGTCTCCTGTAGGTTCTCGACTCTAGAGAGGAACAAGCTCGGATGAGATCTCGCTTCGGACACCGGCCCCTCCTGACTATAACAGTTGGTTCACGGCAAAGGGTTGCCTACATGTTGTATCCGAACGTCGGGGATTTCAGAGGGTCCAATGGCTGTCACTAACACGGCCTACCCCAAGACAAACCGTGGGATACACGGCATTCAAAGGATAACCAGCAGTCTAGACACCACGTCTACACCGCCGACTACTACTATAGCACGGCTACATCTGACGTCCTGTAGAAACACTATAGCACTTCGTATAAATACGAAGCGACGAACCCGCGAGGTTGAGCTAGACCTTACTCATCACTGAATCAATTCGCGCGAGGAGATATGATTGATACTTGATCTAAATCAGATATACATGAGCATCACTATATTCTAATAGACAGGCGATCACACAAACGAGATGCAAACTTATGCGATGATAACAGAAGATCTAGGGTCGTGTTCGTGAAGAACACGAGCCTCTAACTTATGAACAAATGCAAAAGTATGAATTACTTGCTCGTCAACTAGATCGAGGAGGCATGTTCATGAAGAACGCGAGCCTCTAAATGATGAACGAACAAAGAACTCAAGAACAACTCATTCATGCATGAGAACCACTTTAGTCTAAATAGAGAATACTGAAATACTCACTTTAGTCTAAATGAAGAACAACATCGCTCACGAGATACAAGGGGACGATGGATGATGAACGGATCATCACCACCTCACCTCTACTCATCCACACACTCCTCTCTACCTAGCACCACCTAGTCTAGATCCTCCACATACACACACTCATGGTGGGATGAGGTTTCACCTCCACCAAGAGAGAATGAGAGAGGGAGAAAGAGACAAAGGTGAGAAATGGCTTCAAGTGTGCTCCACCTCTTCTTACCCCCGTCTCCTCCTATTTATAGGCTTGAGCAACCAGCGTGAGTGAACCCAAACACCCCGGGTATGGCCTCTAGGACCAATGACCGAGCACCACGTGGAAGCCCCTGAGTGGGCACCACAAGGTTGGTTCGGCCGACCTGTGGGGTCGGCCGACCCCCTGTGGGCCCCACTCGGTGTGTGCTTTCGCGTGGTGGTTGTCCTGTGGGTCATGAGGTCGGTTCCCGGTGTCCACGTGGTTTGGAGGCCGTTTAGGCGCTCTGGTGGGCCATGGGATCCATGTGATGCCTGCATGGCGGCTTCTGATTCGCCGAGGCTTCCTTCCTTGGATTGGTGATATCATGGATCCAGGGGATGCTTGCATGCAGCCCCTCAATGGCTGAGCCTAACTTGCTAGGATCATGAGGGTGTCTTTTCTCTTCATTTCTTATGCTAAACACCTGCATTCAACTTAGCATAGCCACTGGTGGAAATTGTCAGTTTAAACCCCTATTCTAGTGTGGAAGCTTAGTTCTTATGATAAAATGCAGGGATTGACGGCCCTAAATTAGGTCCTTAACAGCCGTCAACAGACGGGAATGGCACCACCAACGATAGCTGGAAGACGAAGTTCCCATGGTCGAGCTTATTGTTGATGGTTGAAATTCACCATTTCCAACCCTCAATATTCTCACATAAATGGAGGCATATGCATTATTTACTAGCATTTTGGTTTGAATAATGTAGTTCCACTTGTCCTTGGAGATTATTTGTATGTAGGTGATTTACCCCTTAAAAGAGATGGAAACTCAACTTCTATGAAGAAACCATGCCAACTCAGCTGAGGAGGTGGCTACCACCAAGGAAAATATGGCAATCCACGTCATCGATCCAGGGGAGGCACTCACCGACGAATTAGAGGACGCCACATGGACTTCACATGGATCAAAGGGCCCACCTCGGATACCAAATCAAGCCATGCACCAGGGATGGATCAGAGGGCCCACATGTCAGCCAACCAGAGAAAACACAGGCCAGGAGGCGACCCTAGGGGGCCGGCTGATCCTAGGATCGGCCGAACCGACCTAGGGGCCTTTGATCCTGGCCTTCCATGTGTTGGTTGCTCATTGGTCCATTGCCTCACTCCCGGGTGTTTAGGGGCCATTTGGGCATCCGAGCAAGCCTTGTCCTCGCCTATAAATATAAGGGGAGGGGCTCCCATTTCTCACACACCACTCTCTCATTCTCCTGTCACTTTTAGTGTCCAAGGCTAGGGGGTAGGCTAGAGTAGCTCTTATTCAGGTTCCAAGTCCTCTTGGAAGTCTAGGTACGAGTTCTCTTTTATCTCTTTTTCTTTGTATGACTTTGATCTACTTCAGTTATTCAGCTATTTCATATAAAGTCATGGTAGATCATATTCTTGATATGTTCTTGAGTTCATCCTTTGTTCATCATTTAGAGGCTCGTGTTCTTCGTGAACACTACCTTTTGATCCACTTGAAGGGTGATAAACTCCTTCCTTATGTGTTTGTTCATAAGTTAGAGGCTCGGGTTCTTCACGAACACGACCCTTTGATCTTATTGATTGGACATAAGAGAGTTCATATTTGTTCGTATGTCTAGCCTTAGTTGATCTTGTTAGATGGCACGAGAGTGTTGCATGAGGTCTGTGTTCAAGCTACGGTACTCGATCTAGTTGACCAGTCTTCTGGTGGCTCTCACCCTGGGTCACAATAGCCCGGGCCGGGCGGAGTCTAGCAGCAATGTAGGCATGGTGCCTGGGTTGTCTAGCTACAATAGTTATGAGCATATCCCCCTGTAACGAGAGGTCGGTCCTCAGGTGGTGACAGCCCTGTTGGATCCTAGGGCAACCTCCGCGCTGGGGTATCTGCTGTAGGAGTCTAAAGTCTAGTTTCACAGAGTGCTGGTCGTCGCAGGCTAGCTCCCCGTTTGTACCTGGGTGCTGAACCTTATCTCTCTCATGCAATACTCATGCCCATCTCTTGTATCTTCTAGCTTTGTGTTGACGGCAGTTAAGTGCCTACTTTAGCCGTCAATATACTCATAAATAAAGGAGCATAAGCATTTCTTACACGTATTTAGTTAAGAATAATGTAGTTCCACTTGTCCTTGGAGATTATTTTATTGCAGGAATATAAGCAAGAAAAGAGTGCCAAACTCACCTTCTAGGGTCCATGCCACATCACCTCATCCTAGGTGGGCTGCCAACAAGGATGCCATGCATGCAAACCTGCCAACTAGGGAGTCATGCATGCATGCCATACAAGCAATCCAAGTGAAGCAACCCCCGACGAATCAGAGTGTGACACGTGGACTTCACATGGATCCATGGGCCCACAAAGGCAAGCCAACCGCGCCAAAATAGGGTGGACACTGGGAACCGACCTAAGGACCCACAGGGTAGCCACCAAGAGAAAGCACGAGCCAGGGGGCCCACCAGGTGGTCGGCCGACCCCACAGGTCGGCCGAACCGACCTTGGCTTGGCCTCTCCGGTGCTTCCACGTGGTGGCTCTCCATTGGTCCTAGGCGCCTTCCCCGGGGTGTTTGCCTCCATTCTTCGCCGGTGCACGGGCATATAAATAGAAGGAGAGGGGGCTCACTTATGAGACATCCACACTTGCAACACCTCTCTCACTTTTAGTCTCAAGGCTAGGAGGTAGGCTAGAGTAGTTCTAATTCAGGTTCCATGTCTACTTTGGGATCTAGGTATGAGTTGTCTTGTATCTTATTTATTTGTATGACTTTGATATACTTCAATTATTTATCTATTTCATATGAAGTTGTGTTAGTATGCATGAGTGATTTGTTCATGTGTTCTTCACCTGTTCATCATTTAGAGGCTCATGTTCTTGATGAACAAGGCCTTTCGATCCACTTGACGGGTGACTTTCACATGTTTCTGGTGTTTGTTCATAAGTTAGAGGCTCATGTTCTTCGCGAACATGACCCTTTGATCCAGTTGAACAGACATAGGAAAACACGAATCCGTTTGTGTACTTAACCTAGTTTGATCTAATTAGATGACATGATTGCGTTGTATGAAGTCTGTGCTTGAGCTACGGTACTCAGTGTAATTGGCTGGTTTATCTGGTGGCTTGACCTGGGTCACAATAGCCCGAGCCGGTCAAGTCCGGCTAACAACGTAAGCATGGTGCTTGGGTTGCGTAGCTACCTTAGTTATGAGTTTATCCCACGGTTTGTCTTGGGATAGGCCGTGGTAGTGACAGCCGTTGGTCCTCTGAAATCCCCCACGTTCGGATAAGCTGTAGGAGTCTAAAATATAACAACCGGAGTTGTGCAGAAGCAATGCAGAAGGTTATCTCCCCGTGGTACCTGGGTGCTCAAGTCAATGTTCTTCAACGCTAGTGTATTTAACTCGTTCCTTCCAGCTTTATGTGTATAGTACATTAGAACCTAGAACTAACTCGTGTGTCGCCTCCTATGCCTAGGACCCTTTAGAGAGAGAGTGAGTGTGTGTGTGATCACACTACCCCATTATCATATCTTTATCCCTGCACTTGAGTGTCTGGTTTGTTTCCGTCTATGATCTATATTCATTGCAATAGAGTTGATCTTGTCATTCTGCCAATGCCTTCCTTGGATTCGATTCCCTTTGGAATACTCCTTTGGGGAAATGCTACAATGGTACTTCCGTGTGCTTGCGGATCTATGTAAATGTTAAGATTTACCGACCAGCATTTCTGGCGCTATTACCAGGATGGGTTCCAAACCTGTTCTTAGGTGATTGCGTTAAGAAATGTCAACAAGCATTTCTAGCGCTGTTGCCGGGGAAGGCTTAAGGATGACATATCAACACTTTGCATATGTTTATAATCATGATAGGAATAAAACAATTCTCAATGCAGGCTAACTTGGATTGTCTTCTTTGTCTATTGATGATGAAGACAGGTAGTGCATGACTAGTTTCGACTTGCCATCGAATTTTACTGAAGATCCTGAGTTACTCGTAAGGAAGGCACGAAATCATTTCGGCTCTCCTTCTCGTGAACATTCGGAAGTCGATCCAGCTTCCTTTGTGCCATCCGCATCAACTTCCATGGCCAACCCTGTCGAGAAGACTCTTCGTGAGTATTCCGCTCCCTCTGCTGACCAGGTG
Organism: Cenchrus fungigraminus; assembly: GCA_036936925.1. NCBI lineage: Eukaryota > Viridiplantae > Streptophyta > Magnoliopsida > Poales > Poaceae > Cenchrus > Cenchrus fungigraminus. The sequence continues at coordinate 5,068,575 of CM072775.1, read as the reverse complement.
CCGACAGGCCCCGTGATCAACACTGGGAATGGAAACTTCGAGATCAAGACTGGCTTAATTACGATGGTACAGGCTAGCAAGCCTAATGAAGACGCGAGCGCTCACCTGCAGCAGTTCCTGGAACTATGCAGTACCTTCACTATACGAGGAGTGGAGGAAGATGCTATTCGTCTGCAACTGTTTCCCTTCTCCCTCTTGGGAAAGGCAAAGCAGTGGTTTTATGCTAACCGTGTAGAGATTAACACCTGGGCAAAGTGCTCCGCAACATTCCTCGCAAAGTTCTTTCCGTTGGGCAAAACTAATGTCCTTCGGGGGCGAATTTCAAGTTTCCAGCAAGCGGCAAATGAGACTATCCCCGAAGCTTGGGAGAGACTCCAGGAGTACATCCTGGCTTGTCCTCATCATGGGATGGACAACTGGCTTATTCTTCAGAGTCTCTATAATGGGCTGACTCCGACAGCCCGAGGCCTTATTGATGCTGCAGCTGGAGGGGCTTTCTTCTCTCTTACTATCACTGAAGCTACTACACTGATAGAGAAGATGGTTACCAATCAAGGGTGGAGTGATGATCAACTCCAGCCACGTCAAAGGGTGCACATACCGTCAAGGAAGCGGATATGTTGCACGCCAAGATGGACCTAATGATGAAGAGAATGGATGATCTAGCCAATGAGAAGGCTGCCATGGCAACCACTACTCAAGCTATGGATGCTCGCATGACTTGCGAAGTCTGTGGTAATACTGGGCATTCAGGGAATTACTGCCCTACTACTCAGGAGAATGTGATGTACATGAACGAAAATAACAACGGTTATCATCCACAAGGAGGTCAAACATGGAATCAATCACGCCCTTACTATCAAGGGGGTAATCAAGGTAATTCTTTCAACACAAACCAACCTTCCTTGAAAGATCTAGTCTTTGGGCAAGCTAAGATTAATGAAGGCTTTAATAAGAAAACAACTGCCTATGATAAGGCCTTTAGGAGCCTTAATGTTAAAATTGATAGCCTTTCGTCTGCTCTTAAGAACCAATTGAGCTTTAATAATATGATAGAAACCCAGTTGGCTCAGCTAGTCGCTTCAGTTCCACTAGTTGAAAATGCGAAAGCGGTAGTCACGAGAGGGGGTAAGACCACTCGCGATCCGCCTTATCCTAACCATGCAGGAACAAAGAAAATCACAAGAGAGGATGAAGAACTCAGTGGAGAACCACTTGGCATGAGGGAGCCCTCACAAGCAAGAGCACTTGATGACAGGGCAGATAAACCTGGGTTTATTGAAACAAATTTATTGCCATTCCCTCAGCTAAACAGGAAGACAACAGTGGATGAGCAATTCACTCATTTTGTGGACATGATTCAAAAGGTATATATTAATGTTCCACTCCTCGAGGCAATGCATGTACCCACATACGCACGTTACCTCAAGGATGTCCTCACCAAGAAGCGAGCTCTACCCATCTCGGAGGTGGTAAAGCTCACAGAAGAGTCGTCTTCCAGAAAAGAAGAAGGACCCAGGGTGCCCCACGATCACATGCACAATTGGAACACAGAGATTTGACCATGCTCTCTGTGATCTTGGCGCTTGTGTTAGCATCATGCCAAAGGTAGTTTTCGACCAACTCAATTATACGGAATTATCTCCAACTACTTTGCAGCTGCAGCTAGCCGATTCCTCAGTCCGATATCCAGCAGGGATAGCCGAGGACATCCCGGTGAAGGTCCGAGACTGCTTCATTCCAGTGGACTTTGTAGTACTTGACATGGACATTGGTAATGAAGTACCCCTCATTCTGGGACGTCCATTCCTGAGCATGGCCAATGCACAAATTGATGTTGGTGCTAGAGTAATCCGTCTCCACATCAATGGCAAGGAAGAAAGGTTTGAATTCCGTCCATGTAAGGAACAATGCTCAATGGTTGAAGGCACACCAGGAACGGGCACTCCTGCCCAAAGAAGTGAAACCGCAACCACAAGTGGATAGCCTCATTGCCTTTATGAAGAATTTCTGGAAGCAAGTGCAAGAACAAATGAGTGCAGGACAGAAATCATATTGGAAATCCAAGTCCCAGTCCAAGGCACCATTCCCCGCACCTCGTATATCACAGACGACCAAGATGTGGAAAAGAGTGGACAAGGAGCCGACTCCCTCGTCTCCAAGAGCGGCTGACACTACACTAAGGTAAGTAATGTGGGAGTTTGTCTGGCTCTGGAAGACTTAAAACTAAAAGAGCCCTTCACCGACAGGTAAGATCGGTAAGTAATCCTATTCAATAAAAGTTCTGACCTCTAAAAAAGAATCAAGATATCCTTGCTCCATTCTGTTCGCGCTTGGTCGAGGTACGAGCTCATAGGTGGACTCCATCCAGACAACTCCCTTGAGTCCAAACTGTACTAGCGATAGCTGCGACAGCTGGAGGAGCAGAGGGCTTACTACGCGTGGTTGGGATACCGCCCTCCGCAGCAGTGAGCCTAAAGCTAGCTTGGGGGAGGACCCCCTTTCTGAGGTAACTTGTATCTTTTATTGTTTTCAGAACTCCATATGCTAAAAACACATAAAAATCTGAAAAAGTTAAATAGACCAAAAATATTTATTTGCTTTCTTAAATTAGTTTGTTTTCGTTTGCACGGTAAGTGTTTTCTTGTTCTCCATGGTTGAAATGATGAATAGTTGCTCTGTTTATTCCTCTTGCATGCCTTGTTTACAACTTAGTATCCTATCCAAGTTTTGAGTTTGTTGGCTAGTATGATCGAACCTGAGCTTAAAATTTGTGGGTAGCAAAAGCATGATCTTTGCCTAAGTTGTTGCGAGGTATGATATGGTATAATAGAGTTGCTATGAGCTAGTACTAAGTGATGTTTGATATCCGGAGTTCTCTTTTGAAAAATGTTAAAATGATAAGTTCCTCAATGATAAGAAATTCCTATCCAAGGCCATATGTAGATCTTAGCTTCTGTTAACCCTCCACATATGCTACCTGATTTCTTCATTGAGTTTTGTCGAATTGTTGTGACCCTCGGCGAGTAACTTGTCATACTCCTATGATCAAGATCACGTACACACCACCATATGCGAAACTTCTACACTGGAAGTTAGCGATCATCATTTCATCCATTTCCCATCCATTCCACAAAATAAAGCTCCGCGCATGTTCCATGATTACTCTCCCACCAAAAATATTTAGCAAGGGCTATGGGCTAAGTTAAAAAAAGAAGAAGAAGAAGAGAAAGAATAAAGAGACATAGCCCAAGTCTCAAAAAAAATTTGAAAAGGAGGAGAGTAAAATCATGCAAAGAGGAGTTCATTATCCATCCACCATACACACACTTTTGCACATCTTGATCAGGGTGTATGACTTGTTCTCCCAAGGATCTGGTTTTCGACTCGACAATATATGAGAAACAGGTATGCCACATGTTTTCCCTACCTACAACTCCACATATCAGTTTATTAGGAGTAGGTAGTGAAAGAAGGCAAACCAAAGCCTTGGTGAGGAATCATACACATTGAACGATCCGAGAGTATCATTTGAGGAACTTTGATTTCTTTTGAAAAACCTGCAAAACCTCCAGATTGATAGCTGATCAAGGTACATGTGATTAGTAATCTTTAGACAACCATTCTATCTTTCAACCGCCCAAGGCACGTGAAGCTACATGCCCCATATCAATCGAGTGTAAGGTAAGATCAATGCCAACTTCTTCAACTCTTGATAGAGTACCTAGCTGTGTCTTGTCATACATTAGGAATACAACATCGTAGCAACTCCTGATCAACCAACCTAAGTTCTTGATCTCGGCTAGCTTGGGGGAGTTGTTGACGGCTGTTAAGTGCCTACTTTAGCCGTCAATATACTCATAAATAAAGGAGCATAAGGCATTTCTTACACGTATTTAGTTAAGAATAATGTAGTTCCACTTGTCCTTGGAGATTATTTGATTGCAGGAAAATAAGCAAGAAAAGAGTGCCAAACTCACCTTCTAGGGTCCATGCCACATCACCTCATCCTAGGTGGGCTGCCAACAAGGATGCCATGCATGCAAACCTGCCAACTAGAGAGCCATGCATGCATGCCATGCAAGCAATCCAAGTGAAGCAACCCCCGACGAATCAGAGTGTGACACGTGGACTTCACATGGATCCATGGGCCCACAAAGGCAAGCAAACCACGCCAAAATAGAGTGGACACCGGGAACCGACCTAAGAACCCACAGAGCAGCCACCAGGAGAAAGCACGAGCCAGGGGGGCCCACCAGGGGGTCGGCCGACCCCACAGGTCGGCCGAACCGACCTTGGCTCGGCCTCTCCTGTGCTTCCATGTGGTGGCTCTCCATTGGTCCTAGGCGCCTTCCCCGGGGTGTTTGCCTCCATTCTTCGCCGGAGCACGGGCCTATAAATAGAAGGAGAGGGGCTCACTTATGAGACATCCACACTTGCAACACCTCTCTCACTTTTAGTCTCAAGGCTAGGAGGTAGGCTAGAGTAGTTCTAATTCATGTTCCAAGTCTACTTTGGGATCTAGGTATGAGTTGTCTTGTATCTTATTTCATTTGTATGACTTTGATCTACTTTAGTTATTTATCTATTTCATATAAAGTTGTGTTAGTATGCATGAGTGATTTGTTCATGTGTTCTTCACCTGTTCATCATTTAGAGGCTCCTGTTCTTGATGAACAAGGCCTTTCGATCCACTTGACGGGTGACTTTCACATGTTTCTGGTGTTTGTTCATAAGTTAGAGGCTCATGTTCTTCAAGAACACGACCCTTTGATCCAGTTGAACAGACATAGGAAAACACGAATCCGTTTGTGTACTTAACCTGGTTTGATCTAATTAGATGACATGATTGCGTTGTATGAAGTCTGTGCTTGAGCTACGGTACTCGGTGTAATTGGCTGGTTTATCTGGTGGCTTGACCTGGGTCACAATAGCCCGGGCCGGTCATGTCTGGCTAACAACGCAAGCATGGTGCTTGGGTTCCGTAGCTACCTTACTTATGAGTTTATCCCACGGTTTGTCTTGGGGTAGGCCGCGGTAGTGATAGCCTGTTGGTATTTCTTAATGTCACCACTAGTTACGTACCTAGCATGAGCGTAAGATCCACCTGGTTATACCGACGGGTACGAAAGAATCCGCAAGCGCACGAAAATACCGCTGTAGCACTTCACCTCAGGAGTATTCCAAAGGGTATCGAATCCAAGGAACGATGTGCACTACCTTCTATCCTAGATGAACAGTCTAGGGACACCAAGCCCCAGCTATGGTAGGGAGATGATGGGGTGCTTCCTGTAGGTTCTCGACTCTAGAGAGGAACAAGCTCGGATAAGATCTCGCTTCGGACACCGGCCCCTCCTGACTATAACAGTTGGTTCACGGCAAAGGGTTGCCTACATGCTGTATCTGAACGTGGGGGATTTCAGAGGGTCCAATGGCTGTCACTATCGCGGCCTACCCCAAGACAAACTGTGGGATACAGGGCATTCGAAGGATAACCCGTAGTCTAGACACCACGCTACACCACCGATTACTACTATAGCACGGCTACGTCTGGCACCCCGTAGAAACACTATAGCACTACGTATAAATACGGAGTGACGAACCTTACTCATCATTGAATCGATTGGCATGAGAAAGAACGACTAGTCACCGATTCATGTATTCCAACAAGATCTAACGGGATAATTCACACAAACGGAATGCAAACTTATGCGCTTATAACAAAAGATCAAGGGTCATGTTCATGAAGAACACGAGCCTCTAACTTATGAACAAACGCAAAAGCGTGAGTAACTCGTTCGTCAACTAGATCGAGGAAGCGTGTTCATGAAGAACACGAGCCTCTAAATGATGAACGAACGAAGAACTCAAGAACATATCACTCATGCATGAACATCACTTTAGACTAATTGGAAAATATAAGAATACTCACTTTGCTCTAAATGAAGAACAAGTTGGGATCTCACCCACAAGACCATCTACATAGCCATCCCCTCAACTCATTTGTTCCATGAGAGATCAAATGAAAGGAGAAACAAGTGTTTCTAAAGAGAGAGAGGGAGGAATGGGATGCTCCTATTCTAGCCCCCTCTCCTCATATTTATAGGCTAGGGAGATTGGAGAGGAGGAGGGAAGTGTGCAGCAGCTCCTGGGCATAGCAAATAGGTGCTTGACACGTGTCCATCGAGAACCGGGCGAAAACCAGCTGGAACCGAGCAGAACCGGAGGATCCAAGGTGAAACAGATGCTGAATCGCTGTTAAAAAGGAGGAATAGAGGCGGACCGGGTGGTGAACCGGGGCGGACCCCGCGGTCCGCGCCACCGCCTTCCCCCGTGCAAACCCTGTGCTGCCGCGTGTCCCGGGCGACGCGGTCTCCGCACAAGCGCGCGCCTGCGCCGGCTCGGTCAGCAGCATCTGGCGGGGGCCAGTGGCCGCGCGACACGCGTCCCAGGCGGGGGATCGCGTGTGCGCCGGTGCGCCCCGCTGGCGATCCGCAGTGCCGGTTGAGGCCCAACCAGCAGCCGCCACGTGGCCTGGGCCTCGCGCGCGCGCACCGAGCGCCTGCCTGCGTCGACCTGTGGCAGCGACGGCTGGCCACTGCTGGGCCGCCATGTGGCTGCACCTGCACACCCTGCTCTGCGGTACGAGGAAGAGTTGTGGGCCCGGCTGACGTCAGCTCTGCGTTAGCAATTTTGTCCTTTGTGTATCTTGCGCATACGAACTCCGATGTAGTCATATAATATGTCCATTTCAATCGTCTCGAGGAGCCCATCGCAATGGTGCAGTCCAAATTGGCATTTGAGATTGTTTATGATGACGTCCTTTAATAGCCATTGGATCAATTGCTCTCAACTATACCATTTGGCACGCATTTCGGTGCATCCTGCAACAAAAGCTAGAAACACCAACACTTGTGGAAATCATCAGTATCAAGCCCTATTCTAGTGTTGGTGATCCTTTTACCATTATATTATGCAGGTATTGACGGTGTAAAAGTAGCACTTAACAGCCGTCAACAACTTCCCCACACTTGACCTTTGCTCGTCCCGAGTGAAGGGAGTCAGGTCAAGGTGAGATATGATATCCAAAGGTATGAAGTGAGCATAAGAGATATTCCAAACCATACCTTGTACTCATGAACTTATGAAGTGTCTATCATGCTATCTTGGGTAGTTGAAGAATGGAACGGTCATGAATCAAATCACCCCTGCTCATCATGTCAAGTAACTTGGGGTTTTGCAATAAATTTCCAAAACAAACATTGCTTAGCTCGTCATTTGATTCTCTCAGATCGCTCAATGTGTATATGTCCTCACCAAGGCATTAGATTGCCTTTTTTCACCCTACTTCTAATGACGGCTTTATGTGGAGGTCAGGGTAGGATAAAGGATAAGGCATACTTGCATCACATATATTGCAAAGTCAAAGACTGGATCCACAGAGAAAATCAAATCATACAATCAGATCAAGATGTGCACGTGTATGGATATGGTGAGTATGGTAAGGTGGATACTAGGCCCGGAATGGGTGCCAGACATTACCATACATGTATGATGAGAGTCGGTAGATGGTAAGGTGGACACTAGCCCCGGAATAGGTACTAGTTATTACCATCTAAGTTATGGAACTCCTTTTTGCATGATTTTCTCCTCTCTCTTTTTTTTTGAAATTTTCGAGATATGGGCTCTCTCTTTTCTTTTTTTCTCTTTTCTTTTTTTTAGATCATGCCTTTTTGAGCATGTCTTTCTCTCCTTTTTATATATATATATAGCCCAATCTCTTTTAGAGATATTTGGAGAGGGATAAATCATGGAACAATGCATGGAGCTTTATTTTGTGGAATGGATGAATGATACAATGCTAACTTCCAGTGTAGAAGCATAGCAAGGGGGAAATGGTGGTGTGCACATGAATCTTGATCATGAAAGTAGTGAAGAGAATTCTCACAAGGGTCACAGAATTTGACAAAGCTCAATGTAATAACAAGCAGCATATGAGTATAAGGTTTTCAACTATGAACATCATATGGCTTTGGTAGGACTGTAGCATATCAAAGAGGAGCTTTGCAAAGGGTTTTATGATTTTTCAAATAAAATTCCCAAGCACTCAGACATTTAGAGCGAAGATCATATCATCAAACCATATCACAAACGTCAACTACTTAGATAAGCATGAGTTCCCTAATGATATTTGTTCACAAGCATCAAGATAATGAGTAAGGAATAAAACATATGCAAGCCAACCACAGGAATCATGTAGAGCAAGCAGGGCACCATTATTGAAGTTTGATTTACTGGATAAGAATTGAAGATCATTCAAACTCATGGGTAGAGAGTGAGATGAAGGGTGCACATACCATCGCTCTTGAAGGATATGAGGAACAAGGAAGACTAGTGGCGATTCGGCTGACCTATGGGCAGTCAGGTTACTCTGGTTTACCTTGCTCTTGTCATGAAGGCGTAGTCGATGTTGTGCAGTGCCTATGTGGGAGTTCTCTAGTGGAAATGTCGATGATGAGCTTGAGAGAACTCCCCCACACTAGTGGTTGACCCTGGTGATGTTCTTCAAATGACAAATGAAAACAAAGGAGGGACTCTACTGGTTCGAGAACCATAGAGCCTTTATTCAAATTCAAATATTTTTGTTGTTTATATTTTATTTTTATTGTCACAACGTCATTTGCTCGAAAAGGGTTAGACCAATATTACACTTCATACACAAGGGGAATATACTTACCTTGGACCTTTGAGAAGTCATATGTACCACCTTTGCATGTTGTGCAACATGAATCTGACACCTCAGCTTACCTTCCCATTTGAATTTAGCTCAATGACTTACCCATTTGAATTTGACAATTTTCTGCAGGGGTTAGTCAACAAATATGCAACCAAAATCTATGAAAAATATAACTCTAAAGTTCATCAATCAAAACTTGACACCATGTCTTGTTTTGATTGAAGAAGACAATTTTAACCTAAGCACCATGCTTAATTTAAAACAGTCTATGAATGCATGTTCGAACAAAAACACTCAAACCAGAGCATATAAACAAAGATAAAGGAAGCATAAAAGCATGATCAATCTATTATCAAAAGGAACGTAAGCATGAGCATAAGACGGTGAACCTCGGGAACCTCCCGGAAGGGCTTTGTTTAATGTCAAAAGCAGGACTTACCTAGCTAGTGGGCAAGATGCAAGAGCTGACATCATCACCACACCAGGATAAGATTTGGTAGAGGAGGAACTTTACTCAGGATGCTCACATATCTCCCCCACACTTGAAGTTTGCATTGCTAGGCAACAAAACCCAAGTGTGTGGTGATCAAGCTTCCTTTTGTAAACGTTCCCTCACCAAAGCTTATCTAGGTGCTGCAGCTGATGTGGCTCACATGTTCGTAGGCATCACCTGTCCATCTTTCTTTTCAATCTCCACCTACAAGGTTAGTGACCAAAAATACCCGAAGGACAACTTATCCTAAAAACATGTTCTTACTTTTATTCGAAAAGGGAAATAAAACCTAACCTAATCCAGGCTATCTCCTGGTAGTGCTTTGTTTATTTATTGGTCATAAGCTCGACCATGGGAACTTCATCTTGCAGCTATCGTTGGTGGTGCCATTCCCGTCTCACCACCAATCCTTGAAGTATCTGTGAGCTTCAGCTGCAAGGTTAGTGCCATAGTGCACACATGAAATCTGATATGCTTATGATAGACATATGAGGACCAGGTGTGTTCGAGGACCAGTGGACGGTCGCTCCTTAGTGATGAGTGATTGACAACGTTGTGTGGACTGAGGCTTGGCTAAGTGTGCAGGTACAGGTTGTGGCTTGACTCGTGTCGGTGCAGGTGAAGAACAAGCGCGAAAGGCCTAAGCCGTGGCGGCCTCCGGGTGATGGAGTGGCAAGTAGGCTTGGTTCGATGGACCCGGTGGCCGATGGGGTCAAGTGCGAGCCGTGCGGTGCAAGACTGGCGGGCTGAAGTCGTGAACATGGGCCGGTGCAAGGTAGCGGTTGAAGCCCGAAGCTTGCACGCGGGGTTTGGTGGTTTGCCCACAAAACCATCAGGTGGACGGTTTCTTGGTTTGGGCCGCAAAACCAAGCCCGGAGGCTCGAGGCGACGGAGACGGTGATCCGGGAGCTTCGGGAAGCTTCGAGGTGGGGGGCACGTGGCGTGATCGTGGGGCTTGCGTCGAAGCTAAGCAAGGCCGCGGTGGAAGCGTGTCCGCTCGATGAAGACTTGACCAAAATGCCCCTGAGGGGTTGTATCTTCATTTCAAGTAGTAGGGGTAGTGTGGTCATTTACCTCCCTCCGATGGACTTCATATAAATAGCGGAGAGGTGGATGACATCTCTCTCTCTGGCTCCCTAGGGTTTTCTCCCCCAGTAGGTTTTCTCTGAACTGCTTCTTTTCCCTCTGGATTCCTTAGTCTAGACTCTTGTACAGAATCTGACCTCTGGATGTATGGAAGCATTCGACGTCCCAGTGATCTCCTAGTCCTCTATGATTTTCGTGTCATTTTTGGGACTATTTTTGGGAGTTTTTGCTCTTCGCTCGATTCGTGATTTTGGAGGCGTTTTCTCACAGATTTCTTTAAGGGGATCATGGGTGGATGCCTTGCGCATCTTTGTGTGTGATCTTGACCCCTCAAACGCTGTGAAGAGCCTTCGATTCGTGCGTTTTTGGTTGGTGCCCGAGTTCATGGTGGTGGTTCGGTTGGTCCGGGATTCCCGGTGATTTAGTGGCTTAGGAGTCGAGATTTTTGGGGCATAGCATCCTTGTGTGATGCTTTACATTTCCCCAAAATCTTGTCTCAAGAGCTTCAACCGTTTGGGAGATCCGGTGATGGAAAGGTTGGGTTGACTCCCGAGCTCGAGTTTTTTCTATTCTGTTCGAGCTAGGCGGACGGTCCTCGGGTCTCTGGCGGACGGTCCGCGCGGCTAGGGTTCGTCCCGGGTCCTTCGTGTTCGTCACGTGTTCTTGAGCGCTTTCGTTTCGATCCGGTTGGATCCCAGGGTTTGGCTGGAAAGCGTTTGGCGGACAGTCCGCGGTGGTCTCACAGACGGTCCACGTGGCCAGTTTTCTGGCGGACGGTCCGCGTGCTCACCACGGATAGTCCGAATATCGGGGGTGCGCTACTGGTGGTTCGAGGCTCTTTTACGGACAGTCCACCGTGACCGTCCGGACGGTCCACGCCCTCCTCGCGGACGGTCCGCCCGGTCACCCCGGACAGTCCACCAGGGACTTTGCAGTAGTGCCTAAGTTCTTTGGTTCTTGCTTTGATACTTCCACTCTTTGCTCCTAGGCTTGTTGGTTGATCTTCTAGGCTTGTGTGTGCCTTGTTTGGAGCTTCCTTTGTGTGCACAGATTCGTGGAGTGGCAATCGGGGTATAGGCCGAATTCGACCTTAGGGAAGAATTTTTATCGACTCCCATTCACTCCCCCCTCTCTGGTCGCCCGATTCGGTCCTTTAATTGGTATCAGAGCCGGTTACGGATCTTCGTGATTCTAACCAGTCTAAGATCCAAAGATGGGCGATTACGGCAAGGGGTCGGGTCCTCCGCACTTTGATGGCAAGAATTACCCGATGTGGGAGAGGCGCATGGGCGTGTTTTTGCGAGGGAAGGGAACTCTTATCTGGGAAGTCACTCAGAATCCTCATTATGTCATCCCAGATAGTTTTCTGCTTCCAGGATCGCGGGACATGTTTGAGGCCAACAGCAAGGCCGTCGATTACTTATTCCGTGCTCTCTGTGCCTCGGAGTTTGATCGAGTGTACGGAGAGGATGTGGCCGGAAAAATTTGGCTCAAGTTGAAGAATGGTCATGTTGGCAATGCCCAAGTGCAAGCCCGGATGTTTACCACTTACTGAGAGCCAGGTGTGGTTTGAGGACCGGTGGATGGTCGCTTCCTGGTGTGATGAGTGATTGACAACGTGGTGTGGACTGATTCTTGGCTAAGTATTGCAGGTGCATGTTGCGGCTTGACTGGTGCAGGTGCAGGTGAAGAACAAGCGCGAAAGGTCATTACTGGTGAGGCCTCCAGGTGTGGAGAAGACAAGTAGGCTTGGTTCGAGGGACCCGGTGGCCAGCGGGGTCAAGTGCGGGCCGCATGGTGGCAAGAACGGCAAGATGAAGTCATGGACGGTTTCTTGGTTGAGCCTCAAAACCAAGGTCGAGCCAGGACTACGTGGGAGCCGAGTCATGAGTGGTGATTGGCGGAGGCTACACCGAGTTCGCGGGGTTTCCGGTGGTTCACCAGAAAACCACCGGGTTCCTTGGTTGATCCACAAAGCCAAGACAGAAGAACCGAAGACGGAGGTGCAGCAGCTCCAGACCGGTCTGACCGGTGGGTCTTACCGGTCTGACCGATGGGTACCGGTCTGACCGGTGAGGAGCACCAGTCGGACCGGTGTGCGACGACGCAGTCAGGAATCTTCGAAGCGGAGGACACGCGTCGGGATCGCAAGGCTTGCGTCGAGGCTAAGCAAGTTTGCGGTCGCTGGGCATCCGTCCGATGGTGCGAAGACAAAGATTTCCGATTTCGCCCTTGAGGGGCATGTATCCCTAGTTAGCTAGTAAGGGTATTTTAGTCTTTCAGTTGCCTCCATATAACCCAAGGGGTGAGAGGATGGCAGCCATCTCATGGAACCCTAGCTCATTTGGTTTTCCTTTTTCCTTCCTATTTTCCTTAGGATTTTCTTAGGACTAGCTTGAGAGCTTCATGGTGAGATCTTGTGACAGGGAAGGATGATCGGGTGGCAAGCTAGACCTTATATGAACCTCTTTGGTACGTATAGGTGATTCGGCGTGGTTCCTCAAGGCTTGGATGTGTCTTTCCCGTTTCTCCTTTTTGGTGATTTTCGGAGCCCTTTCTTGGCGATTTTCTTGGAGCGATTTCGAGGCCTTTCTCTTTGGGATTTGGTAGGGGATGTATGTGTGAACCCTTCGTGGTTCTTTTCCCTTTGATTCCTCACCCAAATCCGTGAGCAAAGGGGCTCGATTTTGGGGTTTTCTTGGCTCTAGGGTTAGAGGCGTTCTTGGTGGGATTTCCTCGATTCCTCTTGTTTTGACAAGTTTTGGTGGACCAAATCTTGGCTATGGAGTGCCCATGAGGTGTTCCTACTATCCCCAAAGTCTTGTGCAAAACCGTGGAGCGATTCGGGAGATCGGGAGTTGGATTTGGGGGAGTTGACCGGCAGGCGCTGTTCGTCCTGAGAGCTCAGGTCACACCGGTCTGACCGGTGCCTCTCACCGGTCTGACCGGTGCAGACTCTCTGTTGAGTTTTGCTCGGGTGAACGTCTTGGTGAGTTCCCTGTTGTCCTGTGTTGCTGCTGTTTCGGGTTTGGTCCTGTTTGGAGCTCGGTAGGTCAGTTTTGTGGATTTGGGATTTCCTGGCTTGGACCGGTCTGACCGGCGAGCTACACCGGCCTGACCGGTGTAGAGGTCTTCTGTGGAAGTTCTCAGATTTTGCCAGCAGGGATCGGTCTGACTGGTGCTGCTCACCGGCCTAACCGGTGTAGCCCAGTAGCTGCTCGAGTTGGTTTTTCCGCTGCTTTCTCGAGTAGGTGTAGGTGGTTGTTGGTTCCTAGGACCAGTAGCACTTCAGTGGCTGCGTGGTCTTGACCAACTTGGGTAGTTGAGTCGGAGACGTGTTTTGGAAGCCGTGTTCGTCTTGTTGGAGTTCTCATCTCCTTCGAGAAGAATTTTTATCGGCTCCCATTCACTCCCCCCTCTCTGGTTCGCCTAATCGGTCCTTCAATTGGTATCAGAGCCGGTTCGGGTCTTCATTGACTCTTACCAGTCTAAGATCCAAAGATGGCGTACCAGGAACGGGGTTCGGGTCCTCCGCACTTCGATGGGAAGAACTACCAGATGTGGCAGAGGCGGATGGCAGCGTTCCTCCGCGGAAAGGGTCAGATCCTTTGGGACGTTACGGTGAACACAGCTTATGTTCATCCGATGAACTTCCTTGCTCCAGGATCGAGGGATATGTTCGAAGCCAACAACAAGGCGGTCGACTACTTGTTTCGTGCTCTGTGTCAGCCTGAATTCGATCGGGTTCAGACAGAGGACTTAGCCTGTAGGATTTGGGAGCAGTTGAAGGATGCACACGCTGGGAATGCTCAGGTTCAGGCTCGGATGTACGCGACTTACCGGAGAGAGTACGAGAACTTCACTCATCTCCCCGGGAAGTCCGTCGATGCCCTTTTCCAGCGGTTTACGGTCATTGTGAACAACATGAGAGCCAATGTGGCCGTGCTCCCATACGATGATCATGATAGAGCCGTGAAGCTCTTGCACTCGTTGGATCGTACCGTATGGGACGGGAAGTTTGAGGCTATCGTTGAGTCCGAGAAGTATGACACTTTGACTGTGAACAAGCTGTTCTCGAAGCTCAAGTCGGCTGAGTTGGACCGTGGTATGACAGCCAAGATCGAGAGCCCGACTGATTCTCAGTCTCGCTCTCGTTGGTGGCAAAGGAGCTAAGTCTAATGCTAACGCATCCTCCAGGATGTACTCTCTGTCTTCTTTGATGTCTTTGCCAGATGAGGAGTTCGACGTGCTTGGAGATGATGAGCTGGCGTTGCTGACCAGGCGGTTCGAGAGGCTGCACGAGAACCGGGTGAACTCGAGGAGGACAGCACGGACGTGCTTTCAGTGCGGCAAGCCAGGACACTTCGTCGCCGACTGCCCGGAGAAGATGGAGAACAAGGACGGCTACAAGGACGGCTACAGGCACCGGTCGAGCAGGGACGGTAAGTACCGATCAAGGCGCGATCACAAGCACAAGAACAAGCACAAGGACGAGCGACGGTCGAGGAAGAAGGACAGCCGCGGCAGGAAGGCCCGAGCGATGGTCGGACCGAGCGACGTCGACTCCAGCTCCGCCTACTCTTCCTCGAGCTCGAGTAGCAGCGAAGATGAAGGTGATCGGCGCAAGAACAAGAAGGCGTCCAAGAACTTGAGCGGGTTGAGCTGCTTCGCGTGAGATGGCTTCTGCGGCATGGCTCGTAGCTCCGGCAGCAAGAAGAGTCACCAGAGCGACTCGGACTCCGACTCCGAGGATGAGGTATGTGATGAGCTCTCCTCTTTGCGCAAGGAGAATGATGAGTTGGTTGACTTGCTTGATAATCGTGATCACATGCTTAGAGAGGCCAAGAAGATGAGGAAAGAGCTTAGGGCCTCACTAGAAGATGCTAGGAACCGTGTGGCTGAGCTAGAAATCCAGAACCTAGATGCTAAGCTTGAGATTGATTCGCTTAACGCTTCTCCTATGGTTTCTGAAGAGATTGATTGCTGTGATTGCTCTGTGTACCTAGCTGATCTTACTGCTCTTAAGGATAAGCGTGCTTCTACTTGTGATGAACTAGATATGCGTAGGGTTGAAGTGGCTGAGCTTAAGTCTAGACCTGCTTTGCTAGGTGCTTTGTACTTCTGGCCCTGTTTTGCATGGAAAGATTGATGAGATTCATGCTTACACTGTTTCGCTTGAGGCTAAGTTGAAAGAGCCTATTCCCACCTCTTGCTCTACTTGTGAATTGCATGCGGTTAAGAATTTGGAGCTTGCGCATTATGTTGATCGCTTGCAGGATGAGAATGATGAGCTGAGGAAATGTATGAGCTGGTTGTCGGGTCAGGAGCCTCAGCTTGGTATCATGATAGCGGCTTTCAAACGCTATGATAGTCAGGCACTTGGGGCCGACAAGCTTGGAGAGAATGGTGGTGAGGGAGTTGAGAGAGTTGGAGAGATCCCTATCCCACCACCAAACAGACACAAGAACAAGTTTGAGCCCAAGCCTAACCATCTCAGAAACAAACTTGACACTACTCCAGATCCACCCATATTCCCTCACCCAACAAATGATTTCCAAAAACCGGTGAAGTTTGTGAGCCCAAAGGGAGGTGAGGAAGGAGAGAAGAAGGGTGAGAAACTGAGTGAGCAGCCCCAACCCAAGCCTAAGCCTAAGCCACAACCCATGAAGTTCCATTGTGGGTATTGTGGGAGAGATGGTCACAAGGAAGAGTTTTGCTTCAAGAGGAAGCGTGAGGAGAGAATGGCTAGAGAATGGGCTAACAAGGACAGGTACCACCCCTCTAATGGTGTACCTGAGCCTCGTATGCAGATGCCCAGGGCCAAGGCGATTGTGAGGACGGTTCCGGCTTGGGGAGACCGGAAGGCAGTAGGTGGTGCTGCTGGCCGAGCTACACCGGTCAGACCGGTGCGCTACACCGGTCAGACCGGTGCAGGTCTGGGCAGATAGCGAGTTGGTTTTCGTGCTCGTGAGGATGCTCGGTTTGGTTCTGGTGGTCGTGGTTCTGGTGGTTGGTCTGGAAAGTTTGCAGGTGGTCAGTTTGCTAGGCACTCTCCACCTCGTGCTCAATACGAGGGTGGGAGGAGTCGTAGCTTTAAGATGGAGAGGAGGAACGGTCCACGGATTTCCTTTCGTGGCTTTCGTTCTCCTCCAGCTAGAGAGGGTTGGTTCCCTCGTAGTGGTTACCGTGGTGGTGTTCATGGTGGTAGCTCTGATAGGCGTGATGATTTGGTTTGTGCTAACCCCACTTTGGAGCAAATGGCTCGGCACTGGTTTTACTCTTTTGGTACTAACCCCAGTGCTGAGTCGTTTGTTCACTCATGTGCTCGCTTTTGAATTTCAGGTGGGAGACTTGAGGAACGTTTGGTTGATTGACTCCGGTTGCTCGAGGCATATGACCGGGGACAAGGGGTGGTTCTCAAGTCTCGTCCCGGTGGTGTCCAGGACATACATCACCTTTGGGGACAATGGGCGAGGGCGTGTGCTATCAGAAGGTGAGATCAAGGTAAGTGACAAGGTCACTCTCAGGCGTGTTGCTCTTGTTCAATCGCTGGGGTTCAATTTGCTTTCCGTGTCCCAGTTGTTGGATGAGGGCTTTGAGGTGCTGTTTCGGCCTGGTGGTTCTCGGATTTTAGATTCTCGAGGGGACCTTGTTTGCATGGTCGTTCCCGAGGGTCAAGTGTTCCGAGCTGATTTCTCTCAGTCTTCTGGTGTGGAGCGTTGTTTTTTGGCTGGTTCTTCGAGTGAGTTGTGGAAGTGGCATAGGAAGTTGGGTCACTTGGGCTTTGACCTTTTGTCTCGCTTGAGTAAACTCAATTTGGTCCGAGGATTGCCACAGTTGAGGTTTGAGAAAGAGTTGGTTTGTGTGCCGTGTAGGCATGCCAAGATGGTAGCCTCTTCTCACCCGCCTCTCACCGATGTGATGACTGAGCGTCCATGCGAGCTGCTCCATATGGACCTTGTTGGCCCAGCTCGTGTGCGATCTGCGGGTGGGAAGTGGTATGTCCTTGCTAAGGTGGACGACTACTCTCGGTATGCGTGGGTGTTCTTTCTTGAGGAGAAAGGGGAGACGTTTGGTTTTGTTCGAGGTCTTGTCTTGAGGTTAAGAAACGAGAGGCACGGAGATGCCATACGAGCGATCCGCAGTGACAATGGCTCGGAATTCAAAAATTCTCGCTTCGAAACCTTTTGCCATGACTTGGGTCTTGAACACCAGTTTTCGAGTCCGTATACGCCTCCCCAGAATGGCGTGGTGGAAAGGAAAAATAGGACCTTGTGCGAGATGGCTCGGACGATGCTCGACGAGCATAGGACTCCGAGAAGGTTCTGGGCTGAGGCGGTCAATACCGCGTGCTATGTGTCGAATAGGATCTACCTCAGGGTTCACAAGAAGAAAACCTGTTACGAGTTGATGCACGGTCGCACACCCAAGGTGAGTCACTTCCATGTCTTTGGTTGTAAATGCTTCATTCTGAAGAAAGGGAAGAAGTTGGACAAGTTCGAGGCTAGGTCTGTCGATGGCATTTTCTTTGGTTATGCATCTCATTCTAGAGCATTTCGTGTGCTCAATCTTGAAACTAACCAAATCGTGGAGACTTGCGAGGTAACCTTCGACGAGACACAGCCACGTAGTCAGCTTGTTTTTGAGTGTGCAGGTGACGACGAACTTGGCGAGGAAATCTTTCAGGAGGAGGAGCATGAACATGGAGATGATGAAGATGGCGGTATGGTGCCCGCGGCTGAACATGTACCTACTACTTCGACGACGATCGAGAACGGGCCCTCTCCCACACCTACGACGACAAACCCAGATCAAGGCGATGCTGCTGTTGAGGGGGAGGTAGCATCAAGGCGAGAACCTCCCCAGCGAGTGCAAGTGGATCACCCAGCTTCGAGAATCATCGGCGACATGAATGAACGCACTACACGGTCGAGGGTTCTGAACAATTCTCATTTCGCTCATGCTGCTTTTGTTGCCACCTTTGAGCCCAAAGACATTGGACACGCGTTATCTGATCATAATTGGGTTAATTCGATGCATGAGGAGTTGGAGAATTTTGAGAGGAACCAAGTTTGGGTGTTGGTTGACCCTCCCCCAGGGTGTAAGCCGATTGGGACAAAATGGGTGTGGAAAACTAAAGAGGGAGAGAAAGGAGAAGTGGTGAGGAACAAGTCAAGACTTGCTGCTCAGGGGTACAGTCAGAAAGAGGGGATCGACTACGAGGAGAATTTCGCTCCTGTAGCTCGTTTGGAGGCGATCAGGATCCTTCTAGCTTTTTCCGTGTCTAAAGGGTTCAAGTTGTACCAGATGGATGTGAAGAGTGCTTTCCTGAATGGTGTGTTGGAGGAAGAGATGTTTGTGAGGCAACCACCGGGGTTTGAGAGTGAGAAGTACCCCCACCGGGTGTACAAGTTGAGGAAGGCGCTGTATGGGTTGAAGCAGGCGCCTAGAGCTTGGTATGGTAGGCTAAGGGGGTTCCTGTTTGAGAGAGGGTTTGAGATGGGGAAGGTCGATCAGACTTTGTTTCTCCTTAGGCAGGGTAGAGATATCCTGATTGTGCAGGTATACGTGGATGATATTGTCTTTGGTGGCTCGTCTAACTCTCTTGTTGCAAGGTTTGCAGAAGACATGAGCAGGGAATTCGAGATGAGTATGATGGGTGAGTTGCAGTTCTTCCTCAGGCTACAAATCAAGCAATCAAAGGAAGGAACATTTGTGCACCAAGCTAAGTACACCAAGGACATTGTGAGGAAGTTCAAGATGGAGGACTCCAAGGCCTTGGCGACGCCTATGAGTACGACTACAACCCTTGATGCGGACGAGGAAGGTGAACACGTGGACCAGAAGGAGTACCGGAGCATGATCAGGTCACTCCTCTACTTGACGGCGACGAGGCCGGACATCCAGTTCTCGGTATGTCTGTGCGCTCGTTTTCAAGCGTCTCCAATGACTTCGCATCGGCAAGCGGTCAAGCGCATTTTCAGGTACTTGCGTCATACTCCCGACTTCGGCCTTTGGTACTCCGCGTCTTCTTCTTTGGCTCTTCATGGATTTTCAGACGCGGATTTTGCCAGGTGTCGGTTGGATAGGAAGTCCACTTCTGGGACTTGCCAGTTCTTGGGTTCCTCTTTGGTGTCTTGGTCTTCCCGCAAACAGTCGAGTGTTGCTCAATCCACTACCGAGGCAGAGTATGTGGCCGTAGCTAGTTGTTGCTCTCAGCTCCTTTGGATCACATACACCATGAGTGACTTTGGTGAGGAGTATACCCATATCCCACTTCAATGTGATAGCACCAGTGCCATAAGCGTTGCAAAGAACCCAGTGCTCCATTCCAAAACCAAGCAAATAGAAGTGCGGTATCATTTCCTGAGAGACAACGTAGAGAAAGGGAAAATCGGTTTGATCCATGTACCCACACATGACCAGCTAGCCGATATTTTCACCAAACCCCTAGATCAAGCAACTTTCACTCGTTTGCGGGGGGAGCTTGGTGTTTGTTTGATTTCTTGAGTCGGTGCGTGGGAGCTCCTTTGTAGCATATGTATAGCTTTCCTTTGTGCATTTCTTGCATTTGGCATGGCATATGTAACATGATGTATAGGCATCTTTGTATCTTAGGTTGCATGCATTTTGTATCATATGCATTGTGTAGGAAAAGCTTCTCCTATATACATTGTTCACCATGGAATGATATATATGTCTTTCTGAGCTAGTTTGGTAAGCTATGGTTAATTTGGCTTAGCTCTTGATAATCTTGGTTTATATCCATGGTTGATGGCTATGTTTTCAAAAATGTCACATGTATGCTCTCTTGTGAGTAAATGCCTTTATATGATCTTAACATGTTTTAGCGGCTTGGCTATGCTTAATTTGTGGTTGGATAGCTTTTTTTGATCATATGGGGCCAAAGGCTCATTTGCCATCATGAATATTTAGCCCCCATGCTTGACCTTGTGGAGGGGCATAAGTTCCTTTTTGTAGCAAAGACATTTCATGTACCAATTTCAAATCTGAAAATGAAATGTAAATTGCTTGAAAATGTGCTCCCATGTCATATGTGCTAATTTAAATTTGCTTTGGGTGCTAAACCGTTGCATGATGCCTACCAATGAGAAGTCTCATATATAGAAGTAGGCACATAGCTCGGTGGCTTTGACATGACATGAGGTGCTTGTGGGTGTTTATGATGGTCTTATGCTTAGAAGGGTTGTCCTAGCATGAAGTTTGTGTGGCTTTGCCATTTTGTCATGTTTTGCTCATGCTTAGGACTTTGCTCATGAGAGGGTGGTTTTTCGCAAAATTGCTCAATTCTATCTTAGCTTCGCCCAATGGTTGTAAAACTTGGTGATCTTGTAGTTGATGTCATTACGAAGCTATAGAGTATCTAACTTGCTTATTTGGACATGTGTAGCATCCTTTGTTGATTTTTGTCTATTTGAGACGCTCTAAGTTGCATTTTTTGCATTATTGGCTTGATTCATGCATTGTCAACAAGGGGGAGAAGTTTGAGCATGTTTTGGCCTACTGAATGCATTTAGAAAGTTTCCAAGTGGTTTCGAGCTAGTTTTGAGCTCGGGCAGTTCCCAGTTTTTCCCAGGTGGTCATCGGCCTGACCGGAGAGGTACACCGGTCTGACCAGTGTGAGGTTCAGGTGCTGGGCGATCTAGCACACCGGTCTGACCGGTGTGGTTGACCGTCTGACCGGTCCAGAGCAAAGCTGAAGCAGCTGCTTTGTTTTGCGAGGTGGTTTGCATGCATTCGTCCAGGGGGAGTTGCATTGGTTCAGGGGGAGCTTGCATGTGTGCAGGGGGAGCTCTTTGTGGTTTTCGAGCTTTGGATTGTTGGCTTGTGCTCTTTGCTTGAGCATGGTTTTGTCTCGGATGTGTCGAGCCGTTGCCCTTGCCTAAGGGGTCCGAGACTTGTCTTCTTCAAGTGATCTTGCTCTTTGCCTTTCTTTGGCTTTCGATCGCTTGATTGGAGTTTCTTTTAGTCGTTTCTTTTCTTTTCCTTTTCTCTTTGGTTACCAAAACGTGTGTGTTGTCAATGCACTCATCAAGGGGGAGATTGAGAGCCAGGTGTGGTTCGAGGATCGGTGGATGGTCGCTTCCTGGTGTGATGAGTGATTGACAACGTGGTGTGGACTGATTCTTGGCTAAGTATTGCAGGTGCAGGTTGCGCCTTGACTGGTGCAGGTGCAGGTGCAGGTGAAGAACAAGCACGAAAGATTGTTGCCGGTGAGGCCTCCAGGTGTGGAGAAGACAAGTAGGCTTGGTTCGAGGGACCCGGTGGCCAGCGGGGTCAAGTACGGGCCGCATGGTGGCAAGAACGGAAAGATGAAGTCATGGACGGTTTCTTGGTTGAGCCTCAAAACCAAGGTCGAGCCGGGACTACGTGGGAGCCGAGTCATGAGTGGTGATTGGCGGAGGCTACACCGAGTTCGCGGGGTTTCCGGTGGTTCACCAGAAAACCACCGGGTTCCTTGGTTGATCCACAAAGCGAAGACAGAAGAACCGAAGACGGAGGTGCAGCAGCTCCAGACCGCTCTGACCGGTGGGTCTGACCGGTCTGATCGGTGGGTACCGGTCTGACTGGTGTGCGACGACGCAGTCCGGAATCTTCGAAGCGGAGGACACGCGTCGGGATCGCAAGGCTTGCGTCGAGGCTAAGCAAGTTTGCGGTCGCTGGGCATCCGTCCGATGGTGCGAAGACAAAGATTTCCGATTTCGCCCTTGAGGGGCATGTATCCCTAGTTAGCTAGTAAGGGTATTTTAGTCTTTCGGTTGCCTCCATATAACCCAAGGGGTGAGAGGATGGCAGCCATCTCTTGGAACCCTAGCTCATTTGGTTTTCCTTTTTCCTTCCTATTTTCCTTAGGATTTTATTAGGACTAGCTTGAGACCTTCATGGTGAGATCTTGTGGGAGGGAAGGATGATCGGGCGGCAAGCTAGAGCTTGTATGAACCTCTTTGGTATGTATAGATGATTCGGCGTGGTTCCTCAAGGCTTGGATGTGTCTTTCCCGTTTCTCCTTTTTGGTGATTTTCGGAGCCCTTTCTTGGCGATTTTCTTGGAGCGATTTCGAGGCCTTTCTCTTTGGGATTTGGTAGGGGATGTATGTGTGAACCCTTCGTGGTTCTTTTCCCTTTGATTCCCCACCCAAATGCGTGAGCAAAGGGGCTCGATTTTGGGGTATTCTTAGCTCTAGGGTTAGAGGCGTTCTTGGTGGGATTTCCTCGATTCCTCTTGTTTTGACAAGTTTTGGTGGACCAAATCTTGGCTATGGAGTGCCCATGAGATGTTCCTACTGTCCCCAAAGTCTTGTGCAAAACCGTGGAGCGATTCGGGAGATCGGGAGTTGGATTTGGGGGAATTGACCCGCGGGCGCTGTTCATCCCGAGAGCTCAGGTCATACCGGTCTGACCGGTGCCTCTCACCGGTCTAACTGGTGCAGACTCTCTGTTGAGTTTTGCTTGGGTGAACGTCTTGGTGAGTTCCCAGTTGTCCTGTGTTGCTGCTGTTTCGGGTTTGGTCCTGTTTGGAGCTCGGTAGGTCAGTTTGGTGGATTTGGGATTTCCTGGCTTGGACCGGTCTGATCGGCGAGCTACACCGGCCTGACCGGTGTAGAGGTCTTCTGTGGAAGTTCTCAGATTTTGCCAGCAGGGATTGGTCTGACTGGTGCTGCTAACCGGCCTAACCGGTGTAGCCCAGTAGCTGCTCAAGTTGGTTTTTCCGCTGCGTTCTCGAGTAGGTGTAGGTGGTTATTGGTTCCT
Organism: Cenchrus fungigraminus; assembly: GCA_036936925.1. Lineage (NCBI taxonomy): Eukaryota > Viridiplantae > Streptophyta > Magnoliopsida > Poales > Poaceae > Cenchrus > Cenchrus fungigraminus. The sequence continues at coordinate 5,045,489 of CM072775.1, read as the reverse complement.
AGGACCAGTAGCACTTCAGTGGCTGCGTGGTCTTGACCAACTTGGGTAGTTGAGTCGGAGACGTGTTTTGGAAGCCGTGTTCGTCTTGTTGGAGTTCTCATCTCCTTCGAGAAGAATTTTTATCGGCTCCCATTCACTCCCCCCCTCTCTGGTTCGCCTAATCGGTCCTTCACTTACCGAAGAGAGTACGAGAACTTCACTCATCTCCCTGGTGAGTCGACCGATGCTATGTTTCAGCGCTTCACTTGCATAGTCAACAACATGAGGGCCAATGTGATAGTGCTCCCATACACGGATCATGATCAAGCTATCAAGCTTTTGCATGCCCTGGATAGGTCCGTATGGGAAGCCAAGATCGAGGCCATTGAGGAGTCGAGTGCATATGATACACTTTCGATTGATGAGCTATTCTCCAAGCTCAGGTCTTCAGAGGTCGATCGTGGGTTGAGAGCCAAGAGCGAGAGCCCCACTGATCCTCATAGTTTGGCTCTCGTCTTAGGATCGAGGACTAACGCTAACTCTGGTGGTTTCTCTTTGTCTTGTCTTGTGTCCTTGCCAGATGAGGACTTTGATGTGCTGAGCGAGGACGATCTCGCCTTGTTGAGCAAGAGGTTTGGGCGGATGTACAAGAACCGCAAGAATGCAAGGTGGAGCTCGGGGATGTGCTATCGGTGCGGTAAGCACGGGCACTTCATCGCCGAATGCCCTGAAGCCATGGAGATCAAGAACGACTACAAGGGCAAGCCCAAGCACGACTACAACCAGCACCGCTCCCGGAACGACTACAAGGATAAGCACAAGGACAAGGGCGAGAGAAGGCACAAGAAGAGTGGCGGCCACAAGAGGAAGACCGCTCGAGCAATGGTGGCCGGAGCGAGCGACATCGACTCGACATCAAGTGGTGCTTCCTCCGACTCAAGCAGCGAGGAAGAGCAAGAGATGTGCAAGGACAAGCGGCACACGGGCAAGAACATCACCGGCCTGAGCTTCGTCACGCAAGGAGGCTTCAGCGGCATGGCGCACTCCAAGAAGGGTGGGAAGCACAACTCGGATTCGAATTCCAACTCCGATGAAGAGGTACGACAAGATCCCAACTTCTTGCTAGAGGAGAATGCTAGGCTCAATGAGTTGCTTGATAACCGTGATGATGTGCTTAGAAAGACCAACAAGGAGAAGAGGAAATTTAGGTCTCTATTGGGTGATGCTTAGGACAAAGTAGCCGAGCTTGAATCCTTGCTTGTGGATGCTAGGAATGAAATAGCTGCTTTGAAATCTGCTCCTGTTGTGACGGATGAAATTGATTGTGGTGATTGTTCAGTTTTTCTTGCTGACTTGACTGCCCTCAAGGAGAAACATGCCTCTGTTCTTGAGGAACTAGATGTGGTTAGGATTGAGTGTGATGAATTGAAGTCTAGGCCAGCTTTGTTAGGAGCTTGTACATCATGTCCTATTTTGCATGCTAGGCTAGATGAATCTCACACTAGAATTGTTTCTCTTGAGGCGGCATTGAAAGCTCCTCTTCCTACATCATGTTCAACCTGTGAAATGCATGCTTTGAAAAACATGGAACTTGCAAACTATGTTGATCGTCTGCAGGATGAAAATGATGAATTAAGAAAAATGATGGGGTGGTTGTCTGGGCATGAGCCACAATTGAGTATGTTGTTGGCTCTGTTTAAGAGGTTTGATGGTCAGGCGTTGGGGGCTGACAAGTGTGGTGAGAAGAAGAGTGGTGAGGGAGAAGGGAAAGCCAGAGAGATCACCATTCCACCGCATACCACACCAATGAACAAATTTGCACGCAAGCCAAACCATCTCAGAAACAAGCTAGACACAACCCCAGATCCTCTAGTGTTCCCCAACAAAGCTGAAAACTACCAAAAACCCATCAAGTTTGTGAGCACCCAGGGGAGTGTCTTTGATGGGAAGACAGGAGAGAAGGCTGGAGAGAAGCTTCTAGAGAAGCCACAGCCTAAGCCAATGCCAATCCGCTTCCATTGTGAGTATTGTGGGAGGGATGGGCACAAGGATGAGTTTTGTTTCCGAAGGAAGAGGGATGAGAGGTTTGCTAGGGAGATGGCAAACAAGGACAGGTACCACCTTGCTCGTGGTGTGCCTGAGCCTTGTAGAGGGCCTCTACCTAGGGGTGATGTGTTTGTGAGGACAGTTCCCACTTGTGGAGGTGGAGGTGTGTTCCCTCAGAGAGACAGGCGTTTTGGGTTCGGGCGTGGTGAGTTGGCTCGACGTGCTCCTTCTCGTGACCATAACGAGTTTGGAAGGCACGATCGGAGCTTTGGGTCTCAGATGGACTACGGGCCACGTTTTCCCCCTCGTGGTGCGCGTATTCCTCCAGTGAGACGTGACAGGTCCTTTGGTGGTAGGCATGAGAGGGCTCCGCCTAGAGGCTTTGGGAGGATGGATTTTGCTAACCCTTCTTTTGAGCAAATGGCTCAGCACTGGTTTGACTCTTTTGGTACTAACCCCAGTGTTGAGTCGCTTGCTCATTCTCATTCTCGTTTTTGATTGCAAGTGGGAGGCTTGGAGAACTTTTGGTTGATCGACTCCGGTTGCTCAAGACACATGACCGGAGATCGTGGGTGGTTCTCCAGCCTCACCCCGGTGAGTACGAGGGAGTACATCACTTTCGGGGACAATGGGAGAGACGAGTGCTTGCGGAAAGTATGGTGAAGGTGAGTAGCAAGGTGACCTTAAGAAGTGTGACCCTGGTCAAGTCACTTGGTTTCAACCTGTTGTCAGTATCTCAATTACTTGACAAAGGTTTTGAGGTTCATTTCAAGTCGAGTGCTTCTCGTGTGCTTGATTCTCGAGGCACTCTTGTCTGTACGATCGTCCCCGAGGGTCAAATCTTTCTTGCCGATTTTTCCCAGTCTGTTGTTCCTCCTCGATGCTTTGTTGCTGGCGTTTCGGCTGAGCTTTGGAAATGGCATAGGAGATTGGGACACTTGAGCTTTGAGTTGCTTTCCCGCTTGAGTGGTCTTGATCTTGTCCGAGGATTGCCTAAGTTGAAATTCGAGAAGGATTTGGTTTGTGCTTCTTGTCGGCATGGAAAAATGGTTGCCACTTCCCACGCCCCTCTGACTTCTGTCATGACCGAGCGACCTTGTGAGCTGTTACACATGGATTTGGTTGGGCCAGCTCGTGTTTGCTCTGCTGGCGGGAAGTGGTATGTTCTTGTGGTTGTTGATGACTTTTCAAGGTACTCTTGGGTTTTCTTTTTGGAGGATACAAGTGAGACATTTGGCTTTGTTCGAGACTTGATCTTGAGGTTGAAGAATGAGAGACATGGTGATGTCATTCGAGCTATACGCAGTGACAATGGCACAGAGTTCAAGAACTCTCATTTTGATGCCTTTTGCAGTGATCTTGGTCTCGATCATCAGTACTCATCTCCATACGTTGCTTGCCATAATGGCGTAGTGGAGAGGAAGAACCGGACCCTTTGTGAGATGGCCAGGACGATGCTTGATGAGCATAGGACTCCTAGGCGTTTCTGGGCCAAGGCGGTCAATACCGCTTGCTATGTCTCAAATCGCATCTTCCTTCGTGCCTTTAAGAAGACCTCTTATGAGCTGATGCACGGCCGACAACCCAAGGTGAGTCACTTTAGAGCTTTTGGTTGCAAGTGTTTCATTCCGAAGAAGGGCAAGTTAGATAAGTTTGAGTCTCGATGTTCAGATGGGATTTTCCTTGGTTATGCGATTCATTCTAGAGCATATCGTGTGCTCAACCTTGACACTAATCGAATCATGGAGACTTGCGAGGTTACCTTCGATGAGACACAGCCATGTAGCTCTTCTGCTTTTGAGTGTGCAGGTGACGAGGATATTGGAGCGAGGATCTTCGAGGATGAGAAGGACGGAGATGGAGACGACGACGATGATGGTGGTGATGCTCCAGCGGCTGATCGTGTACGTACTACTTCCACTACTACGACGACGATCGAGGATGGACCATCCCCTACACCCACTACGACTGAGGCTGTTCGAGTGGAGGCTGCTGCTGAGGGGGAGGTTGTGTCCAGGCGAGAGGCTCCCCGGCGAGTACAAGTTGATCACCCACCGACGACCATCATTGGTGACCTTCATGAACGCACTACACGGTCGAGGTCAAGGAATACTTCTCATTTCGCTCATTCTGCATTTGTTGCTTCTTTCGAGCCCAAAGATATTCGACACGCTTAGTCTGATGAGAATTGGGTGAATTCCATGCTTGAGGAGTTGGAAAACTTTGAGAGGAACCAAGTCTGGGTGTTAGTCGATCCACCGCCAAATTGTCGTCCCATAGGAACCAAGTGGGTGTGGAAGAACAAAGAGGGTGAGAATGGGATGGTTGTGAGGAACAAGTCGAGGTTGGTGGCGCAAGGGTACAACCAGAAAGAGGGCATAGACTATGAGGAGACATTTGCTCCTGTGGCTCGTTTGGAGGCATTTAGGATCCTTCTAGCCTTTGCCGTGGCTAAAGGGTTCAAGTTGTACCAAATGGATGTCAAGAGTGCTTTCTTGAATGGGGTGATAGAGGAAGAAGTGTATGTGAGGCAACCCCCAGGGTTTGAGAGTGAGAAATACCCACACCGTGTATACAAACTCCAGAGAGCGCTCTATGGGTTGAAACAGGCACCTAGAGCTTGGTATGGCAGGTTGAGAGGCTTCTTGCTGAGTAAGGGGTTTGTGATGGGCACAGTTGATAAGACCCTTTTCCTCCTTAAGCATGGGAATGACCTTTTGATTGTTCAGATATATGTGGGTGACGTAATCATTGGTGGATCTTCTCATGATCTTGTTGCCAGATTTGCAGATGACATGAGCAGGGAATTTGAGATGTCCTTGATTGGCAAGCTGCATTTTTTCTTGGGTCTCCAGATCAAGCAGTGCCAGGACGGGACCTTTGTGCATCAGGTGAAGTACACCAGGGACATGGTGAAGAAGTTTGGCATCAACGACTCCAGCCGCTGACTACACCAATGAGTACGACTACGGCTTTGGACGCGGACGAGGACGGTGAACCCGTGGACCAGAAGGAGTATCGGAGCATGATCGGCTCCCTCCTCTACTTGACGGCGACAAGGCCAGACATACAGTTCAGTGTGTGTCTGTGCACTCGTTTTCAGGCTTCACCAAGGACTTCACATCGGCAAGCCGTCAAGCGGATCTTCAGGTACTTGAACAACACTCCTGAGTTTGGCCTGTGGTACTCTGCCTCTTCGACACTCAGGCTTCATGGCTTTTCTGATGCGGATTTCGCTGGGTGTCGATTGGATCGCAAGTCCACTTCTGGGTGTTGTCAGTTCCTAGGTTCTTCTTTGGTCTCTTGGTCATCTCGCAAGCAATCGAGTGTAGCCCAGTCCTCCACCGAGGCTGAATATGTGGCTGCGGCTAGTTGTTGTTCCCAGCTGCTTTGGATGACCTATACCATGAGTGATTTTGGTGAGGAGTGCTCCCAGGTTCCACTTTTCTGTGACAGCACCAGTGCCATAAGCGTAGCCAAAAATCCTGTCCTCCACTCCAAAATGAAACACATAGAAGTGAGGTACCACTTCCTGAGAGACAATGTTGAGAAAGGAAACATATCTTTGACCTATGTCCCTACCCAAGACCAGCTAGCTGACATTTTCACCAAACCGCTTGACCAAGTCACTTTCACTTGCTTGCGAGGTGAGCTTGGGGTGTGCTTTCTGTTTTAGCTTGGGTCTTGGAGCTTCTCATGTATATATGTGTCATATGTTGGATTTCCTTCATGCATTTTACTTTCTGTACAAAACCTGGTAGGATAGCCATCTTTGGATCACTTGAGCTAGGATTGAGCTTCTCTTATATACATTGATCACAGATGTGCTATGGGTGAGATTTGTGCATGTTTGGTAGCTAGTGGATGTAAATGCTATGCTCTTGATGGTGTTGCTATATATGTATGATGAGATAGCATTTTGGTTGTGAAAATGATAAAAACTGCCTCTCTCATGAGTAGATGCTTGTCTATGCTAAATTTGTGCTTAAATGCTTATATCATGCTCAGTTTGTGCTTGAGGATCATATTCTCTTTGCTTGGGGTCAAAGACCTTTCTGTCATTGTAAATGTTTAGCCCTTTTGCTTGCTTGGGGAGGAGCATAAGCTTCTTTTTGCCGCAAAGGCACTTCATGTACCATGTTTAATCTTGAAAATGAAATTGGTGTATGAATTGCCTTATGCTTGAAAAATAAGCTCCTAATCATGTTTTTATGGTTGATATTCATATCTTGGGTGATAAACCATAGCATGCTTGTCTACCATGAGAAGTCTCATTTTAAGAAGTAGACACATGGCTCGGTGGCTTTAACATGACTTGAGTAGCTTGTGGGCGTTTATAATGATCTTGTAATGAGAATTTGTGATCTTGCATAAACTTTGGATGATCTAGTGCCTTTATGCTCAAATTGGTATGGGTAGGATCTTGCTCATGAGATGCATGTTTCTTTGTGAAAATTACTTAAAAATTGCTTTTAGCCATGTCACATGCTTATATGTCTCTACCTTCTTGATGGCAATGTGCTAGATACACCATGTCCACCCTGCTTGCTCTATGTCTCATGTGTAGCATTTTGTTGTGCTCTTGGTATATTTGAGAAGCTTGGTAGACTGTCTATATGCTTTGACATGCATTTTTTCATGAAAACAAGGGGAAGAGTTTCATATACCTTGATTCATGCATTGTCAACAAAGGGGAGCGGTTTGTATGATAAGGAGAGTTTTGGGGAGAATTTTCATGCATTGGGAGTTTTTATGCAAAATTGGTATGCATGTGTGAGATGTGGCATGTGAGGAGAAAAACTTGAGAAGAAGAGGTTGCATTTGCCCAGGGGGAGTTTGCACATGTGCAGGGGGAGCTCCTTTGATTTTCCTGAGTTTTGTGTTTTGTGATGTGCTCTTTGAGAGCTTTGTTTTGTCTCGGCTGTGTCGAGCCGTTGCCCTTGTCTTAGGGGGCCGAGACTTGGATTGGCGGGTGATCTCGTTTTCGCTTGTTCTTTGGCTTTGGATCACTTGCTTGGGAGGTTTGTGTTCGTGGTGGTTTTCTTTTCTTTTTCTCTATGTGGTTACTATGGGTGTTGTCAATGTACTCATCAAGGGGGAGATTGAGGACCAGGTGTGTCCGAGGACCAGTGGAGGGTCGCTCGTTAGTGATGAGTGATTGACAATGTTGTGTGGACTGAGGCTTGGCTAAGTGTGCAGGTACAGGTTGCGGCTTGACTCGTGTCGGTGCAGGTGAAGAACAAGCGCGAAAGGCCTAAGCCGTGGCGGCCTCCGGGTGATGGAGTGGCAAGTAGGCTTGGTTCGATGGACCCGGTGGCCGATGGGGTCAAGTGCGAGCCGTGCGGTGCAAGACTGGCAGGTTGAAGTCGTGAACATGGGCCGGTGCAAGGTAGCGGTTGAAGCCCGAAGCTTGCACGCGGGGTTTGGTGGTTTGCCCACAAAACCATCAGTTGGACGGTTTCTTGGTTTGGGCCGCAAAACCAAGCCCGGAGGCCCGAGGCGACGGAGACGGTGATCCGGGAGCTTCGGGAAGCTTCGAGGCGGGGGGCACGTGGCGTGATCGCGGGGCTTGCATCGAAGCTAAGCAAGGCCGCGGTGGAAGCGTGTCCGCTCGATGAAGACTTGACCAAAATGCCCCTGAGGGGCTGTATATTCATTTCAAGCAGTAGGGGTAGCGTGGTCATTTACCTCCCTCCGATGGACTTCGTATAAATAGCGGAGAGGTGGATGGCATCTCTCTCTCTGGCTCCCTAGGGTTTTCTCCCCCGGTAGATTTTCTCTGAACTGCTTCTTTTCCCTCTGGATTCCTTAGGCTAGACTCTTGTACAGAATCTGACCTCTGGATGTATGGAAGCATTCGACGTCCCGGTGATCTCCTAGTCCTCTGTGATTTTCGTGTCATTTTTGGGACCATTTTTAGGAGTTTTCGTTCTTCACTCGATTCATGATTTTGGAGGCGTTTTCTCACTGATTTCTTTGAGGGGATCATGGGTGGATGCCGTGCGCATCTTTGTGTGTGATCTTGACCCCTCAAACGCTGTGAAGAGCCTTCGATTCGTGCGTTTTTGGTTGGTGCGCGAGTTCATGGTGGTGGTTCGGTTGATCCGGGATTCCCGGTGATTTAGTGGCTTAGGAGTCGAGATTTTTGGGGCATAGCATCCTTGTGTGACGCTTTACATCTCCCCAAAATCTTGTCTCAAGAGCTTCAACCGTTTGGGAGATCCGATGATGGAAAGGTTGGGTTGACTCCCGAGCTCGAGTTTTTTCTGTTCTGTTCGAGCTAGGCGGACGGTCCGCGGGTCTCTGGCGGACGGTCCGCGCGGCTAGGGTTCGTCCCGGGTCTTTCGTGTTCGTCGCTTGTTCTTGAGCGCTTTCGTTTTGATCCGGTTGGATCCCAGGGTTTGGCTGGAAAGCGTTTGGTGGACAGTCCGCGGTGGTCTCACGGACGGTCCACGTGGCCGGTTTTCTGGCGGACGGTCCGCGTGCTCGCCACGGACAGTCCAAATTTCGGGGGTGCGCTACTGGTGGTTCGAGGCTCTTTTACGGACAGTCCGCCATGACCGTCCGGACGGTCGGCGCCCTCCTCGCGGACGGTCCGCCCGGTCACCCCGGACAGTCCGCCAGGGACTTCGCAGCAGTGCCTAAGTTCTTTGGTTCTTGCTTTGATGCTTCCGCTCTTTGCTCCTAGGTTTCTTGGTTGATCTTCTAGGCTTGTGTGTGCCTTGTTTGGAGCTTCCTTTGTGTGCACGGATTCGTGGAGTGGCAATCGGGGTATAGGCCGAATTCGACCTAAGGGAAGAATTTTTATCAGCTCCAATTCACTCCCCCCTCTCTGGTCGCCCGATTCGGTCCTTCAACATATACATCCACAATCAACCTTCTAAACATTCTGCAAAGGAGGACCATAAGGTGATTGCAGCCCTCACGTGTGCTCAGCACACTAAGCAAGTCTGACTCTGGAGGGACATGATGCGAGCATGGTCTGTATGGTAGATCAAGAATGAAGCTACCATGCCTGTGTGTGGAATCCTTTCGTCTGGACTCCAGAGTCAGTGCCTCGAAAGGTTCCATAGCCCATGAAGTCTCCATCTCAAGAGAGTCATCGTGGAGGCTCGATGTTGACTCTCGACCATGATCGAAAGCAACATGATACGGGCCAACGGGAAGAGGCTGAAACTCGGTCGAGAGCACTGACGATCGTTCACCTTCACAAAGGTGAAGAGAGTCTCCCGAGTCATCCTCATGAGGAGTAGAAAGCTCTACACCCTTAATGAGAGCAAGCTTGGATGACACGAACGGAGATATACTCGTAGTCTTCTCGAGTGAGTTTCGCTGGGGAAGAGGCTTTGCCATAGGATGTCCCCGGCAAGGGGTAGCAGTGGCAGAAGCGACTCCCCGAAGCTTATCATCTAGGCTCCCTAAAGATGTATCAAAGAGCTGCTCTAAAGGGGAGCCTAGGAGAAGATCAACATCAAGGACATCGAAGATGTGAAAGTCTAAACTAGCCTCGATCCCATCTAGTGTGAGCGGCACGGCACTTGCGATCCCCCGATATTCAAGAACCTGTCCAAAGGGACAAGTCTTGAGGAGCATGTCGGATGGTGCTAGCGGAACTTTGCCCAAAAGAGTTTCCGCTAAGTGCCATGGCAAAATGTTAACCTCCACGATGGGGTTACAATGGGCCTCTACGACAGTGCCTCTAATAGAGCAAGGAACAACCAGAGAAGGTGAACTATTCCAAGTTGCCTCAGAAAATTGTGTCACTCCCTCTGACCATTCCTCCCTCATGGCCTCCTCAGGATATGCTTCGTCAGGAGGATCAGGAGGTAGAGGAGGCACCATAGGCCTAAGGGATGGTTCCGTCAAAAGATTCCTAGAATGATCAGTGTGGACAGAATAAGGTTCCTCCCCTGATTGGGCATCAAAAGAATTCGAGGTATCTAAAAGATTTTCAGATGGGTCATCCTCGAATTTGTGAGTGAACTCCAATGGTTGAATTTCTTCTTCCTTTAGCGTTCGGAGTTCAGGAGAGGGCCCAACAGACAAGTCTTGGGATTCGGAAGATGAAGACTCTGACTTGGATGTTGAGGGACTCTCATGGCTCGACTCGGATTCTTGGTTGAGTTTGTTGTGATCAATAGGGACAGAAGAGTTTTCTAAGAGGGAATCTAGGATCTCTCTTCCTTCCCTTGGAGTTTTTTCCACAAACAAACCTCCAGCAATAACGTCTAGATCGAGGGCAGAATCCATGTCTAGACCCATACAAAAGATGTACAATGACACATCGATGGGTAAAGACGGACCAGGTGTCGACACCAAAAGGTGTAGGAACCTAGCCCATGCCGCTCCTAGGGACTCCTCCTCTAATTTCTCGAAATCGAGGATACTTATTGGAAGAGAAGCTACACGAGTATACCATTGCTCCGTCCTTTCCATGAGAAAGAACGAGTGGCAAAAGTTATCTCGGAGTTCTCCCCAATCACCGTTCACACTTTCTATAGTGTGGACGTACCATTGTTCCGCCTCTCCTATGAGGGAGAAAGGAAACAACTTCCACCTCACGGTGTCCTGTGTCATGCCTGGCATAGCCAAACTAGAGCACAGTTCCTCAAATTCCTCCAAATGGAGGTAGGGGTCTTCATTGATTGCTCCAAAGAATGGTCGATCCTGAACAATGGCTAAAAAGCCAGGGGGGAGTTCATAGCCGGATGATGAAGATGATGATGACTCTTCGAACTCACCCCTTGAGGTAGAGAAGCTTTGAAAGGAAGGCATCTCAAAGGGTAACGGGGGTAAAGGTAGAAGAAAAGAAACAAAAAGGATATCTGATGGGTAACGGGGGTGAAGGTAGAAGAAAATGAAAAAAGATAAATATGAGGACCACTAGATTCGAAGATAGATACAGCAACTGTTCCCCGGCAACGGTGCCAGAAATGCTTGTTGGTATTTCTTAATGTCACCACTAGTTACGTACCTAGCGTGAGCGTAAGATCCACCTGGGTATACCTACGGGTACGAAAGAATCTGCAAGCACACGGAAATACCGCTGTAGCACTTCACCTCAGGAGTATTCCAAAGGGTATCGAATCCAAGGAACGATGTGCACTACCTTCTATCCTAGACAAACGGTCCAAGGACACCAAGCCCCAGCTATGGTAGGGAGATGATGGGGTGCTTCCTGTAGGTTCTCGACTCTAGAGAGGAACAAGCTCGGATAAGATCTCACTTCAGACACCAGCCCCTCCTGACTATAACAGTTGGTTCACGCAAAGGGTTGCCTACACGCTGTATCCGAACGTGGGGGATTTCAGAGGGTCCAACGGCTGTCACTACCGCGGCCTACCCCAAGACAAACCGTGGGATACAGGGCATTCGAAGGATAACCCGTAGTCTAGACACCACGTCTACACCACCGATTACTACTATAGCACGGCTACGTCTGGCACCCTGTAGAAACACTATAGCACTCCGTATAAATACGGAGCGACGAACCCGCGAGGTTGAGCTAGACCTTACTCATCATTGAATCGATTGGCATGAGGAAGAACGACTAGTCACCGATTCATGTATTCCAACAAGATCTAACGGGATAATTCACACAAACGGAATGCAAACTTATGCGCTTATAACAAAAGATCAAGGGTCGTGTTCATGAAGAACACGAGCCTCTAACTTATGAACAAATGCAAAAGCGTGAGTAACTCGTTCGTCAACTAGATCGAGGAAGCGTGTTCATGAAGAACACGAGCCTCTAAATGATGAACGAACGAAGAACTCAAGAACATATCACTCATGCATGAACATCACTTTAGTCTAATTGGAAAATACAAGAATACTCACTTTGCACTAAATGAAGAACAAGTTGGGATCTCACCCACACCACCATCTACATAGCCATCCCCTCAACTCATTTGATCCATGAGAGATCAAATGAAAGGAGAAACAAGTGTTTCTAAAGAGAGAGAGGGAGGAATGGGACGCTCCTATTCTAGCCCCCTCTCCTCATATTTATATGCCAGAGAGATTGGAGAGGAGGAGTTGATGGTGGGCCGCCACGTGGCTGCACCTACACACCCTAGTCTGCGGTACGAGGAAGAGTTGTGGGCCCTGCTGACGTCAGCTTCGCGTTAGCAATTTTGTCCTTTGTGTATCTTGCGCATACGAACTCCGATGTAGTCATATAATATGTCCATTTCAATCGTCTCGACGAGCCCGTCGCAATGGTGCAGTCCAAATTGGCATTTGAGGTTGTTTATGATGACGTCCTTTAACAGCCATTGGATTAATTGCTCTCGACTGTACCATTTGGCACGCATTTCGGTGCATCCTGCAACAAAAGCTAGAAACACCAACACTTGTGTTAATCATCAGTATCAAGCCCTATTCTAGTGTTGGTGATCCTTTTACCATTATATTATGTAGGTATTGACGGTGTAAAAGTAGCACTTAACAGCCGTCAACACAGTCGTTGGTCCTCTGAAATCCCCCACGTTCGGATAAGCTGTAGGAGTCTAAAATATAACAACCGGAGTTGTGCAGAAGCAACGCGGGAGGTTATCTCCCCGTGGTACCTGGCTGCTCAAGTCAATGTTCTTCAACGCTAGTGTATCTAACTTGTTCCTTCCAACTTTATGTGTATAGTACATTAGAACCTAGAACTAACTCGTGTGTCGCCTCCTATGCCTAGGACCCTTTAGAGAGAGAGTGAGTGTGTTTGTGATCACACTACCCCCATTATCATATCATTACCCCTGCACTTGAGTGTCTAGTTTGTTTCTGTCTATGATCTATATTCATTGCAATAGAGTTGATCTTGTCATTCCGCCAATGCCTTCCTTGGATTCGATACACTTTGGAATACTCCTTTGGGGAAATGCTACAATGGTACTTCCGTGCGCTTGCGGATCTCTGTAAACGTTAAGATTTACCAACCAACATTTCTGGTGCTATTACCTGGATGGGTTTCAAACCTGTTCTTAGGTGATTGCGTTAAGAAATGTCAACACTTTGTATGTTCGGTACATTAGAACCTAGAGCTAACTCGTATGTTCCCCCTAAGCCGTAGTGTGCTAGAGTAGTGGAAGATTTGAGTGTGTGTGTGTCACACTACCCCGTATATCTTTTATCTTACCCCTGTCTTTGAGTGTGTTGTTCCCTATATCTATCTCTTGGTTTACATTTAGAGCAAAAGCATAAGTCTAAGATATCCGCCATTGCCTTCCACGGATACGATACTCTTGGAATACTCTCCTTCCTTGGGGAAATGCTACAATGGTTTATCTGTGCGCTTGCGGATTCGTTCATGATCGTTTAGATTAACCTATGTCAAGTCTCAGTGTTCACGCTAACCTGCGCCATTAGTTGTGACATTGAGAGGTGCCTACAAGGCATTTCCTAGTGTTGTCGCTAAGGACGGGTCCCAGATCTGTTCTTAGGATGACGACGCTACGAAATGCCAACAAGCATTTCTGGCGCCGTTGCCGGGGAAGGCACAGGATTATCATGACTATGCTTTGCATCTGTTTATAAACTCTGAGTAGGTTAGGACAACTCTCAATGCAGGCTAACCTTGATTGTCTTCTTTTATCTTTGGATGATGAAGACAGGTAGTGTATGACTGGTTTCGACCTACCGGGGAATTTTACTGAAGATCACGAGTCACTTGTGAGGAAAGCTCAATTTCATTTCGGCTCACCTCGTCGTACTCGTCCGGAGGGCGAACCAGCTTCCTTTGTACCATCCACGTCCAATGTTATGGCCCAGAAGACACTTCGGGAGTACTCAGCTCCTTCCGCTGACCAGGTGCTGCAAGGCCCTGAGGTGGCAATGGGGACTGAAAATTTTGAGATCAAGACGGGTCTAATTACGATGGTACAGGCTAGCCCATTCTGTGGCAAGCCAAATGAGGATGCCAATGCTCATCTGCAGCAATTCCTAGAGCTATGCAGCACTTTCATCATCAGAGGTGCAAATATGGATGTTGTTCGTTTACGGCTATTTCCATTCTCCCTCCTGGGGAAAGCTAAGCAATGGTTCTATGCGAATCGTGAAGCTATTAACACTTGGAGTAAGTGTTCAGAGGCATTTCTCAAGAAGTTCTTCCCATTGGGTAAAACCAATGTTCTTCGTGGAAGGATTTCTGATTTTCAGCAAGCAGCAAGTGAATCTATTCCAGAGGCTTGGGAAAGGCTTCAAGAGTATGTCCTGGCCTGTCCTCACCAGGGGATGGAGGATTGGCTTATTCTTCAAAGCTTCTATAATGGGTTGACTCCGACAGCCCGAGGCCATATTGATGTTGCTGCTCAAGGAGCATTCTTCTCACCCACTGTTGATGATGCTAAATTACTCATTGAGAAGATGGTCTCCAACCAAGGGTGGAGTGATGAATGACTCCAACCACGACCAAGGGGTACTCATACTGTCAAGGAAGCAGACATGATTGCTGCTAAGATGGATCTTCTTATGAAGAGATTGGATGACTACACCAGCGAGAAGGCTGCCATGGCCACCACTACTCTGCCTATGGATTCTCACATGACTTGTGAAGTCTGTGGCAACACTGGGCACTCAGGCAACTACTGTCCGGAGACTCAGGAGGAAGTGATGTACATGAATGGCAACAACAACGGTTATCGTCCACCTCAACAAGGAGGCCAATCATGGAATCAACAACGCCCTTACTATCGAGGAGGTAACCAAGGTAACTCGTACAATCCTAACCAACCTTCCTTGAGAGATCTCGTTTTTGGGCAAGCTAAGATTAATGAAGGTATTAATAAGAAGCTAGCTGCCCTTGATAAAACTGTGGAAAGCCTCAACGTTAAGCTTGATAGCTTTTCTTCTGCCCAGAAGAGTCAGCTGAGTTTCAACAAAATGTTTCTAACTCAGTTGGCCCAGCTGGCCGCTTCTGTTCCCTCTGTTGAAAATGCAAATGTGGTAACCATGAGAGGAGGTAAATCCACTCGGGATCCACCGTATCCTAACCATGCAGAGACAGATAAGAAAGGCATAACAGAAGTTGAGAATATCCCTGAGGATTCATCCGACTCGGAAGAATTCCCCCAGGTAAGGAAGGTTCCACCAACAGATAAAGCACCTGTAGGAGTGACGGCACATCCGGGTTTCGTAGAAGCCAATGTGATGCCGTTCCCTCGAAAGAGCAGGAAGGCAACAATAGATGAACAGTTCAATCGCTTCGTGGACATGATTCAGAAAGTTTATATCAACGTCCCATTGCTTGAGGCAATACGCGTTCCTACTTACGAGCGTTATCTCAAGGACATTCTAACCAAGAAGCGAGCTCTTCCCACAACTGAAGTAGTACGACTCACGGAGGAGTGCAGTGCTGCTATACTCAACCGCCTTCCTGAGAAGAAGAAGGATCCAGGGTGTCCCACAATCACTTGTATGATTGGGACCCAACGTTTCGACCATGCTCTTTGTGACCTAGGGGCCAGCGTCAGCGTCATGCCTAAGGTAGTCTTTGATCAACTTAATTACATGAGTCTATCTCCAACCACTTTGCAGCTGCAGCTGGCCGATTCTTCGGTCCGATACCCCACGGGGATAGCTGAGGACATTCCAGTGAAAGTTCGAGATTGCTTTATTCCCGTTGACTTTGTGGTACTGGACATGGAGATCGCCAAGGAGGTGCCGCTCATACTTGGGCGACCATTTCTAAGTACAGCTGATGCACAAATTGATGTGGGAGCTGGTGTGATCCGTCTCTACATCAATGGCAAAGAGGAGAGGTTCGAGTTTCGTCCAAGAAAAGAACAATGCTCAATGATCAAGGATTTACCAACTTCCGACACCCCGGCACGAGAGGTTGAAGTGTCACCACGGCAAGTGGACAGCCTCATTGCATTCATGAAGAATTTTAGGAAGGAAGAACACCAACTTATGGGCAAGGGACAGAAACAGTATTGGAAGTCTCAGTCCCAGCCCAAGAGACCACCTCCTACACATCACAACCCACACAACACCCAAAACATGTGGCGGAGGGTGAGTAGGAAGCCGACTTCTCCTCCAAAGGAAACGGCTGCCACACTGCCCAGGTGAGAACTTTGGAACCAAGTCTAGCTCTAAAGACTCAAAATAATGAGCTCTGCACCGACAGGTAAGTTCGGTAAGTTATCCTTATTTTCTATACAATAAAATTCTGGTTAAGGAAAAACAATCTACTTCTGCTTTGTGTTTTCTGCATTCTCGCTGGGGCGAGCTCAGGAATGATGTCCATCTGGACATGCCTTGAGCTTGTACCGTGGTACTAACTTGTCACAGCCACCACCACCACCTCAGCCACAGCCTGCTACGCCACCGGTGGCAGGAGGGGCCCCTGCGGGGTATATGTTCGGGGTTACCCCTGGGTATACACCTGGCTGGGATCAGCCCACCTACCAGCCGAGTGCAAGTGGCATAGCTTGGGCAAGTGCGAGCAGTGCTCAGTGGGCCACACCCGCTAGTTCCAGCTCCGGTGGTCCACCTCCATCTTCGTCCTTCCGGCGACACTCCTCAGCCTCTGCATGCGATGCTCAGCTAGCACAGCAGATGGGAGAGCTCACCGTCCAGGTTACGGGACTGGAGGAGACGCTGAACACCCACGTCGAGTCTACCTTAGCGTGGCAGCGTCAGACTGGTGAGAGGATAGCAGCCATGCAGCAAGATCAGTGGCAATACATGGAGGAGTAGAGGGCTTACTACGCGAGTCAGGGTTTCTTCTACCCTCCTCCGCAGTGAGCCTGAAGCTAGCTTGGGGGAGGACCCCCATTATGAGGTAACTTGTATCTTCCTTCGTTTTCAGAATGTCTTATAAATGAAAAATCCAAAAAAATCTGCAAAATAAAAAGACCAAAAATATTTGTTTGCTTTCATCATCATTGTTTGCTTAGTTTGCTTTGATATGCTTAGTAAGAATGCTTTGCCTCTATGGTTGAAATGATGAATAGATGCTCTGTTTATTTTCCTCGTATGTCTTGCCTACAACTTTGTATCCTACCTAAGTTTTGAGTTTGTTGGCTTGTATGTTCAAACCTTAGCTTGAAAACTGTGGGTAGCAAAAAGCATGATCCTTGCCTAAGTTGTTGTGAGACATGATATGGTATAATAGAGTGCTATGATTCTGTGCTTAGTGATGCTTGACATCCGGAGTTTTCCTTTTTGAAAAATCAAAACATGATGAGTTCCTCAATGATGAGAAATTTCCTATCCAAGGCCATATGTAGATTATAGTTCTTAGCCTCCACATATGCAGCTTGTTCTCTCATTGAGCTTTGTCAAATTGTTGTGACCCTTGTTAGAACTCAAACTCCCCTGATCAAGATCACGCACACGTTCATGCTAAAACTTCTACACTGGAAGTTAGCATTCATCATTTGTTCCATATGCCTATGCATTCTTCCTCAAATAAAACTCTATGTATCTTTGCATAATTCATCCCTCTCCAAATATCTCCAATAGAGACAAAGGGCTAGCTAGAAAAAAAAAGAAAGAAAAGAAAGCCAAAAAAAAGAAAATCATGCTCAAGAGCATGGCAAAAATAAATAAAGAGAGCTAGCCTAAGTCTCGAAAATTCCAAAGGAGAAAATGGGATTGATATGTGCAGGAGAAAGAGTTCCACCATATAGATGGTAATAACTAGTACCTGCTCTGGGGCTACTGTCCACCTTACCATCAATCCCTCATAAAAAGCATGGTAATATCTAGCACCCACTTCCGGGCCTAGTATCCACCTTGCCATGCTCATATCCATCACACACATATGCACATCTTGATCAGGATGTATGTTTGTTTCTTCCAAGGATCCAGTCTTTGACTTAGCAAAACATGAGAGGCAAGTATGCCACATCTTCCCTACCTACAGCTCCACATACAACCTATTAGGAGTAGGATGTGAAGAAAGGCAACATTGATGCCTTGGTGAGGAACCATACACCTTTCGAGCGATCCGAGAGTATCATTTGAGGAACTCTGATTTTCTTTTAAAAAAATTGCAAAACTTCCAGATTGCTAAGCTGATCAAGGTATGAGTGATTATGCACATGCTATATAACCATTCTGTCTCTCAACCGCCCAAGGCAGGTGAAGCTATATGCCCCACGTATCAGGTGAAATGTAAGAACATTGCCAACTTGTTCAACTCTTGGTAGAGTACTTTGCTGTATGTTTGCCATAAGTTGAGAATACAACATTGTAGCAACTCCTGATCAACCAACCTAAGTCTCTAATGTCTTGCTTCGAGACAAGCAAGAGGTTAGCCTGGGGGAGTTTGTTGACGGTTGAAATTCACCATTTCCAACCCTCAATATTCTCACATAAATGGAGGCATATGCATTATTTACTAGCATTTTGGTTTGAATAATGTAGTTCCACTTGTCCTTGGAGATTATTTGTATGTAGGTGATTTACCCCTTAAAAGAGATGGAAACTCAACTTCTACGAAGAAACCATGCCAACTCAACTGAGGAGGTGGCTACCACCAAGGGAAACATGGCAATCCACGTCATCGATCCAGGGGAGGCACTCACCGACGAATCAGAGGACACCACATGGACTTCACATGGATCAAAGGGCCCACCTCGGATACCAAATCAAGCGATGCACCGGGGATGGATCAGAGGGCCCACATGTCAGCCAACCAGAGAAAACACAGGCCAGGAGGCGACCCTAGGGGGCCGGCCGATCCTAGGATCGGCCGAATCGACCTAGGGGCCTTTGATCCTGGCCTTCCACATGTTAGTTCCTCATTGGTCCATTGCCTCACTCCCGAGTGTTTAGGGGCCATTTGGGCGTCCGAGCAAGCCTTGTCCTCGCCTATAAATTGAAGGGGAGGGGCTCCCATTTCTCACACACCACTCTCTCATTCTCCTCTCACTTTTAGTTTCCAAGGCTAGGGGGTAGGCTAGAGTAGCTCTTATTCAGGTTCCAAGTCCTCTTGGAAGTCTAGGTATGAGTTCTCTTTTATCTTTATATCTTTGTATGACTTTGATCTACTTCAGTTATTCAGCTATTTCATATAAAGTCATGGTAGATCATATTCTTGATATGTTCTTGAGTTCATCCTCTGTTCATCATTTAGAGGCTCGTGTTCTTCATGAACACTACCTTTTGATCCACTTGAAGGGTGATAAACTCCTTCCTTATGTGTTTGTTCATAAGTTAGAGGCTCGTGTTCTTCACGAACACGACCCTTTGATCTTATTGATTAGACATAAGAGAGTTCATATCTGTTCGTATGTCTAGCCTTAGTTGATCTTGTTAGATGGCATGAGAGTGTTGCATGAGGTCTGTGTTCAAGCTACGGTACTCGGTCTAGTTGACCAGTCTTCTGGTGGCTCTCACCCTGGGTCACAATAGCCCGGGCCGGGTGGAGTCTAGCAGCAACGTAGGCATGGTGCCTGGGTTGTCTGGCTATGATAGTTATGAGCATATCCCCCCGTAATGAGAGGTTGGTCCTCAGGTGGTGATAGCCCTGTTGGATCCTAGGGCAACCTCCGCGCTGGGGTACCTGATGTAGGAGTCTAAAGTCTAGTTTCGCAGAGTGCTGGTCGTCGTGGGCTAGCTCCCCGTTTGTACCTGGGTGCTGAACCTTATCTCTCTCATGCAATACTCAGGCCCATCTCTTGTGTCTTCTAGCTTTGTATGTTTAGTACATTAGAACCTAGAGCTAACTCGTATGTTCCCCCTAAGCCGTAGTGTGCTAGAGTAGAGGTAGATTTGAGTGTGTGTGTCACACTACCCTGTATATCTTTTATCTTACCCCTGTCTTTGAGTGTGTTGTTCCCTATATCTATCTCTTGGTTAACATTCAGAGCCAAAGCATAAGTCTAAGATATCCGCCATTGCCTTCCACGGATACGATACCCTTTGAATATTCTCCTTCCTTGGGGAAATGCTACAATGGTTTATCTGTGCGCTTGCGGATTCATTCATGATCGTTTAGATTAACCTATGGCAAGTCTTGGTGTTCACGCTAACCTGCGCCATTAGTTGTGACATTGAGAGGTGCCTACAAGGCATTTCCTAGTGTTGTCGCTAAGGCCGGGTCCCAGATCTGTTCCTAGGATGACGACGCTACGAAACGCCAACACTTATGACCAATAAATAAACAAAGCACTACCAGGAGATAGCCTGAATTAGCATAGGTTTCATTTCCCTTTTGAATAAAAGCAAGAACATGTTTTTAGGATAAGTCGTCCTTCGGGTATTTTTGGTCACTAACCTTGCAGGTGGAGATTGAAAAGAAAGATGAACAGGTGATGCCTACGAACATGTGAGCCACATCAGCTGCAACACCTAGATAAGCTTTGGTGAGGGAACATTTACAAAAGGAAGCTTGATCACCACACACTTGAGTTTTGTTGCCTAGCAATGCAAACTTCATGTGTGGGGGAGGTATGTGAGCATCCTGAGTAAAGTTCCTCCTCTACCAAATCTTACCCTGGTGTGGAGATGATGTCAGCTCTTGCGTCTTGCCGATTAGCTAGGAAAGTCCTACTTTTGACATTAAACAAAGCCCTTCCGGGAGGTTGCCCGAGGTTCACCGTCTTTGCTCATGCTTATGTCCCTTTTGAAAATAGCTTGATCATGCTTAAATGCTTCATTTATCTTTGTTCATATGCTCTGGTTTGAATGTGAACTGCAGCATATATTCGTAGACTGTTTTAAATTAAGCATGGTGCTTAGGTTAACATTTGTCTTCTTCAGACAAAACAAGGCATGGCGTCGAGTTTTGATTGATGAACCTCAGAGTTATATCATAGATTTTGGTTGCATGTATGTTGACTAACCCCTGCAGAAGATTGTCAAATTTGAATGGGTAAGTCGTTGAGCTAAATCCAGATGGGAAGGTAAGTTGAGGTGTTAGATTCATGTTGCACAACATACAAAGGTGGTACATATGACCTCTCAAAGGCACAAGGTAAGTATATCCCCCTTTGTGTATAAAGTGTAATATTGGTCTAACCCTTTCGAGCAAATGACATGGTGACAATAAAATAGAATAAAAACAACAAAAATATTTGCTTTTGAATAAAGGCTCTATGGTTCTCGAACCAGTAGAGTCCCTCCTTTGTTTTCATTTGTCGTTTGAAGAACAGCACAAGATTCAACCACCAGTGTGGGGGAGTTCTCTCAAGCTCATCATAGATGTTTTCACTAGATAACTCCCACACAGGCGCTGCACAACATCGAATACACCTTCATGACAAGAGCACGGTAAACTGGAGTGAACCGGCTGCCTTTTGGTCAGCCAAATCACCACTAGTCTTCCTTGTTCCTCATACCCTTCAGGAGCGATGGTATGTGCGCCCTTCACCTCACACTCTACCTTTGAGTTTGAATGATCTTCAATTCTTATCCAATAAATCAAACTCAGATAATGGTGCTCTGCTTACTCTAAATGAATCCTGTGGTTGGCTTGCATATGTTTTATTCCTTACTTATCATATAAGCGCTTGTGAACAAATATCATTAGGGAACTCATGCTTATCTAAGTAGTTGGCGTTTGCGATATGGTTTGATGATATGATCTTCACTCTGAGTGTTTGAGTGCTTGGGAATTTTATTTGGAAAATCATAAAACCCTTTGCAAAGCTCCTCTTTGATATGCCACAGTCCTACCAAAGCCATATGATGCTACTAGTTGAAAACCTTATACTCATATGCTGCTTGTCATTGCATTGAGCTTTGTCAAATTCTGTGACCCTTGCGAGAAGTCTTTTTATGCTTTCATTATCAAGATTCATGTGCACTCCACCATTTCCCCCTTGCTATGCTTCTACACTAGAAGTTAGCATTGTCTCATTCATCCATTCCACAAAATAAAGCTCCATGCATTGTTCCATGATTTATCCCTCTCCAAATATCTCTAAAAGAGATTGGGCTCTAAAAAAAGAGAGATAGAAAGACATGCTCAAAAAGAATGATCTAAAAAAAAGGAGAAAAGAGAGATAGCCCATATCTCAAAAATTTCAAAAAGGAGAGCGGACAAAATCATTCAAAAAGGAGTTCCATAACTTAGATGGTAATAACTAGTACCTATTCCGGGGATAGTGTCCACCTTACCATCACCACAACATTTTATCATAGTATGGTAATAACTAGTACCTATTCCAGGGCTAGTATCCACCTTACCATACCCATCATATCCATACACGTGCACATCTTGATCTGATTGTATGAATTGCTTTTCTCTTGGATCCAGTCTTTGACTTTGCAATACATGTGATGCAAGTATGCCTTATCATTCATACCTACCCTGAGCTCCACATAAGCTATTATTAGGAGTAGGATGAATAGAGGCAATATAATACCTTGGTGAGGACATATACACATTGAGCGATCTGAGAGAATCAAATGAGGAGCAAAGCAAGATTTGTTTTTGAAAACTTATTGCAAAACCCCAAGTTACTTGACATGATGAGCAGGAGTGATTTGATACATGACCATTCCATTCCTCAACTACCCAAGATGGCATGGTAGACACTCCACAAAGTTCACAAGTGCAAGGTATGGTTTGGAATATCTCTTATGCTCGCTTCACACCTTTGGATATCATGTTCCACTTGATCTATTCTCCCTTTCCTCGAGACAAGCAAAGGTCAAGTGTGGCGGAGTTGTTGACAGCTGTTAAGTACCACTTTTAGGCCGTCAAAACCTGCATAAAATAATTGTAAAAGGATAGTCAACACTAGAGTTGGGCTTGATACTGATGATTTCCACAAGTGTTGGTGTTTCTAACTTTTGTTGCAGGACGCACCGAAATGCGTGCCAAATGGTACAGTTGAGAGCAAGATATCCAATGGCTATTAAAGGACGTCATCATAAACAACCTCAAACGCCAATTTGGATTACACCATTGCGACGGGCTCGTCGAGACAATCGAAATGGACATATTATATGCCTACATCGGAGTTCGTATGCGCGAGATATGAAAAGGATAAATGCTGATGCAGTGCTGACGTCATGGTGCTACAGTGCCATGCAACCGCACCAGGGAGCGCCACATGGCAGAGCCTGATTGGCTGCTAGATCTCACTGCGGATCAGTGCACTGGCGCGCTCGCGGGCGCGGGAACCTCCCGCCCTCCATGTGGCGGCCATCCATTGGCTCTGCAGCGCCACATGCGGATCGCGCAGGGCAGCAGGCGCGCGCATGCGAGCCGCTGAGCAGGCCGAGCCACGCATCGCAAGGTGATAGGCGCGGGCGAGTCGATTTGATGGCATACGCGGGAAGCCGCAGCGGCCGGCCACGCGTCGCACGGGGAAGCGGGGAGCGCGCGGCTTGCGCTAGTTAGCCCGCTGGTCCGGCCGCTGGTTCGCCCGATTCGCCCCCTTTTCTGCCGGTTCAGGGCTCTGTTGCACCGGTTCAGTACACCAGGAGCCTCAAATGCTCCGGTTTTCGACCCCAGAGACCGGTTCTCGCGAGGACAGGTGTCACTACATGTCTGGGTGCGCCCCAAGCTGCTGCACAAGTCCTCCAACCTCCCTAGCCTATAAATAGAGAGGGAGGGGGTAAAGAAAGACACATCCCATTCTCTCCCTCCTCTTTAGAAACACTTGTTTCTTCTCTATTTGATCTCTCATGGATCAAATGAGTTGATCTATGTAGTTGTGAGTAGGTGCTAGGTAGAGTGTGGTGTTGGTGAGGATGTCATGTTCTTCAATTAGAGCAAAGTGAGTATTTCGACATTCTCAATTAGACTAAAGTGGCATTCATACGGTGTTCTTGTGTTCTTCGTTCGTTCATCAGTTAGAGGCTCGTGTTCTTCATGAATGCGCCTCCTCGATCTAGTTGACAAACGAGTTACTCATGCTTTTGCGTTTGTTCATAAGTTAGAGGCTCGTGTTCTTCACGAACACGACCCTTGATCTTCTGTTATAAGTGCACAAGTTTGTATCCCGTTTGCATGCCTATTAGTCTGATCAGAGTTAAGTGGATGCTCCTTTATCCTAATCTAGACCAAGTCTATCTGTGATCCCTTGCGTAAGATAGTGTTTACCTGAGTGAGTTCGGGTCTCTCCCTCATGGGTTCGTCGCTTCGTCTTTGTACGGAGTGCTATAGTGTTGTTACGGTCCGGCAGACGTAACCGTGCTATAGTAGTAATCAGTGGTGTAGACGTGGTGTCTAGACTACTGGTTATCCTTCGTTTGCCCTGTATCCCATGGTTTGTCTTGGGGTAGGCCGCGGTAGTGACAGCCGTTGGACCCTCTGAAATCCCCCACGTTCGGATACAGCGTGTAGGCAACCATTTGCCGTGAACCAACTATTATAGCCAGGAGGGGCCGGTGTCCGAAATGAGAGTTCCTAATCAAGAGGTTGTTCTCAACTCTGCATGCTATTAGCAGGATCCTTTCCATCTTCCTCTCAACCTTAACAAGGGTTTGGTGTCCTTGGACCGTTCTCCTAGGATAGAAGGTAGTGCACAACGTTCCTTGGATTCGATACCCTTTGGAATACTCCTAGGGAGAAGTGCTACAACGGTGTATCCGTGCGCTTGCGGATTCGTTCGCACCCGTCAGTATACCCGGGTGTTCCTTACACGCTCACGCTAGACGCGCCACTAGTGTTGAGGTTAAGAAATACCTACAAGCATTTCTAGTGCCATTGCCGGGGACGGATTCCAAATCCGTTCTTAGGTGATTGCGTTAAGAAGTGTCAACACTAAGCTCAAGTCGTCCGAGGTGGACCGAGACCTGAGAGCCAAGAAGGGCAAGGGTCCGGCTGATGATAGTCTTGTGCTTATGACTAGACCGAGAACTAACTCTAATCAATCCTCTAGGATGTTCTTTCTGTCTGCTCTTGTGTCTTTGCCAGATGAGGAGTTCGAGGCTTTGGATGATGAGGATCTTGCTTTGCTGACCAAGCGGTCCGGGCACCTGAACGATTACAGGAATAACTTTAGGAGGAACTCGGGGACGTGCTACAAATGCGGGAAGCATGAACACTTCTTCGCCGAGTGTCCCAAGGGAGATGAGAACAAGATCAAGCACAAGAAGCTCGAGTACAAGCAAGAGTACAAGCATCGCCCGAGGAACGAGTACAAGCAGGCCGAGCACAAGCATTGATCCCGGAACCACTACTCCAAGCACAAGAGTCGGGACGAGTACAAGGGCAAGAAGAAGGGCGGCTACCACAAGAAGTCAAGAGTGATGGTAGTCGGTGCGAGCTACATGGACACTTCTTCCTCCTGCTACACCATGTCAAGCTCGAGTACTAAAGATGAAGACCATGGAAGACACAAGAACAAGAAGCATTCAAGCAAGAACTTCACCGGGTTGAGCTTCATGGCGACAAGCGGATTCTGCGGCATGGCACACAGTTCAGGGAGTAAGAAGAGCGGCAAAGACGACTCAGATTCCGACTCCGAGGATGAGGTATCACCACCTACCATTGACTCTTTGCTTGAGGAAAATGCTACTCTGAATGAATTGCTTGATAATCGGGATAGTGTGCTTAGGGATGCTAAGAAACTGAGAAAAGAGGTTAGGGCCTCGCTTGAGGAAGCTAGGGAGAAAGTAGCTGAATTAGAGGCTAGGCATTTGGATGACATGCTTGCTATTGATGCTTTGAAATCTGCTCCTGTTGTTACCGATGAAGTTGATTGCAGTGATTGTTCAGTTTTCCTATCTGACTTGACTGCTCTGAAAGAGAAGCATGCCCTCACTGTTGAGGAACTAGATGTGGCTAGGGTTGAATTGATTGAGTTGAAAGCTAGATCAAGTTTTCTTGGTGCGTGTAAATCTTGTCCTGTGTTGCATGCTAAATTGGATGATTCATATGCTAGGATTGTTTCCTTAGAGGCTAAATTGAAAGCTCTTGTTCCTACTTCTTGTTCTACATGTGAAATGCATGCTTTGAAAAATATGGAACTTGCGCACTATGTTGATCGCTTGCAGGATGAGAATGATGAGCTGAGAAAGCTAATGAGTTGGTTGTCTAGGCATGAACCACAATAGAGCTTAATGATGGCTAAGTTTAAGAGGTGTGATGGTCAGGCTTTGGGCTCTGACAAGGTTGGTGAGAGTAGTGGTGAGAAGGGAGAGAAAATTGGAGAGATCCCTATTCCACCACAAACTACACCCATGAACAAATATGCTCCCAAGCCTAACCACCTGAGAAACAAGCTTGACACCACTCCCGATCCACCCGTTTTCCCTCACAAAACAGAAAACTACCAAAAACCCATAAAGTTTGTGAGCAACATGGGAAACGTGTTTGAGGGGAAGGGTGAGAAGAAAGAGGAAGAGAAACCTGTTGAGAACCCACAGCCAAAGCCAAAATAGGTCCGATTCTGTTGTGAGTATTGTGGCAAAGAAGGTCATGTTGGTGAGTTTTGCTACAAGAGGAAGAGGGATGAGAGGTTGACGAAGGAGTGGGCTAACGAGGACAGGTACCACCCTTCTCATGGTGTGCCTGAGGCTCGTATTCCACTACCTAGGGGAGAGGCTGTGATAAGGTCTGTACCAACTTGGGGAAGTCAGAGAGTTGCTGATCGGGACACCAGGTTGCTACCAGGGGGCCACCGCTGAGACCGGTCAGGGGCACCGGTCAGACTGATGCACCCCAGAGAGGTGAAGATTTTGGGTTTTGTGGCCGTGGAGTTGGTTCTGGAACTCGTGGTACAGGTGGTAGACAGTTTGAGTCTGGTCGGGGGTTGTTTGCTGGACCTTCTCCATCTCATGGTCGATATGAGGATGGGAGAGGTCATCGCAGCTTTGAGTCTCAGAGGAGGTATGGGCCACGCTCTTCCTTTCGTGGTGATCGTGCTCCTCCAGCGAGACGTGAGGTGGTTCAATTGGGTAGGGGTCGTAGATTTGATAGATATGGTAGGATGGATGTTGCTAACCCCTCCTTTGAGCAAATGACTCGACACTGGTTT
Organism: Cenchrus fungigraminus; assembly: GCA_036936925.1. Classification (NCBI taxonomy): domain Eukaryota; kingdom Viridiplantae; phylum Streptophyta; class Magnoliopsida; order Poales; family Poaceae; genus Cenchrus; species Cenchrus fungigraminus. The sequence goes on along the minus strand of CM072775.1, from coordinate 5,018,583 downwards.
GACTCTTTTTGTACTAACCCCAGTATTGAGTCGTCTTCTCACTTTCGTCCCCGTTTTTGATGTGCAGGTCGGAGGCTTGAGGAACATTTGGCTGTCGGACTCCGGTTGTTCACGACACATGACCCGAGACAGGGAGTGGTTCACAAGCCTCATCCCAGAGAGTACCAGGGAGTACATCACTTTTGGGGATAATGGTAAGAGATGAGTTCTTGGTGAAGGAATGGTGAAGGTAAGCAGGAAGGTGTGTCTGAGGCATGTTGCTCTTGTCAAGTCGTTGGGGTTCAATTTGCTTTCTGTGTCTCAACTACTTGATGAGAGGTTTGAGGTTCGGTTTAAGTTGGGTGCGTCTGAGGTGCTTGATTCTCGAGGTGACCGTGTTTGTATGGTTGTCCTCGAGGGTCAGATCTTTCGAGCTGATTTCTCTCAGTCCGATGGTCCTGCACGATGTTTGGTGGCTGGTTCTCCTGATTTGTGGAAGTGGCATAGGCGGTTGGGACACTTGATCTTTGATTTGCTTTCCCGCTTGAGTGGTCTCGATTTGGTCCAAGGATTGCCGAGGTTGAGGTTTGAGAGGAGTTTTTTTGTGCGCCTTGTAGGCATGGTAAGATGGTCGCTGCTTCTCATCCACCCCTAACTGTTGTCATGACAGAGCGTCCGACAGAGCTATTGCATATGGACCTTGTTGGGCCAGCTCGAGTTCGCTCGGTGGGTGGGAAGTGGTATGTCCTGGTTGTGGTGGATGACTATTCTCGCTATGCCTGGGTGTTTTTCTTGGAGGATAAGAGTGAGACTTTCAGTTTTGTTCGAGACTTGATCGTGAGGTTCAAAAATGATGGGCATGGGAACACTATTCGAGCAATCCGCAGTGATAATGGCTCTGAGTTCAGGAACTCTCGTTTTGATGCCTTTTGCTGAGATCTTGGTCTTGAGCATCAGTACTCTGCTCCTTATCTGCCCCCTCATAATGGGGTTGTGGAAAGGAAGAACCGGACGTTGTGTGAGATGGCTAGGACGATGCTCGATGAGCACAGGACTCCTAGGAGGTATTGGGCTGAGGCGGTGAGCACCGCGTGCTATGTGTCAAACATGATCTTCCTTCGAGCATTCAAGAAGAAGACATGCTATGAACTCATGCATGGTAGAGCACCTAAGGTGAATCACTTCCGAGTCTTTGGTTGCAAGTGTTTTATTCTCAAGAAGGGAAAGCTTGATAAGTTTGAGGCTAGATCTAGTGATGGTATTTTCTTCGGATATGCGAACCATTCTAGAGCTTATAGGGTGCTTAATCTTGAGACTAGCAAAATCATGGAGACTTGGGAGGTGACCTTCGACAAGATAGTGCCATGTGGCTCTCTTGGCTTTGATTGTGCAGGTGATGAGACACTCTTTGAGGAGGAGGAAGAAGATGGTGATGGTGATGGCGAGGATCGTGTACCTGCTACGGATCATGTACATACTACTTCAACGACGACGACTACAGTTGATGGCGGGCCTTCTACTTTGACTACGACGCATCAACATGTACCGCAAGCAAGGGTGAAAGCAGCTGTGGAGGGGGAGGTGGTCTTCAGGTGAGAGGCTACTAGGCGTGTACAAGTGGATCACCCTCCTTCGAAGATCATTGGAGACATGAACGAGAGAACTACACGGTCGAGGTCACGAAATACTTCTCACTTTGCTCACTCCGCATTTGTCGCCTCTTTCAAGCCCAAAGATATTGGACACGCTCTTTTTGATGCAAACTTGGTGAATTCCATGCATGAGGAGTTGGAGAACTTTGAGAGAAACCAAGTCTGGGTGTTAGTCGATCCACCGCTAAATTGCCATCCTATAGGTACCAAGTGGGTGTGGAAAAACAAAGAAGGTGAGAATGGGATGGTTGTGGGAAACAAATCGAGGTTGGTGGCTCAAGGGTTTAACCAAAAAGAGGGTCATAGATTATGAGGAGACATTTGCTCTGGTGGCCCGTCTGGAGGCGATTCGGATCCTTCTAGCCTTTGCCGTGGCTAAATGGTTCAAGTTGTTCCAGATGGATGTGAAGAGTGCATTCTTGAATGGGGTGATAGAGGAAGAAGTGTATATAGAACAACCACCGGGGTTTGAGAGTGAGAGGTACCCACACCGTGTGCATAAACTCCACAGGGCGCTCTATGGATTGAAACATGCGCCGAGGGCTTGGTATGGCAGGTTGAGAGGTTTTCTGCTGAGTAAGGGGTTTGTGATGGGCATAGTTGATAAGACCTTGTTTCTCCTTAAGCATGGGAATGACCTTTTGATTGTACAGATTTACATGGATGATATAATCTTTGGTGGCTCTTCTCACGATCTTGTTGCCAGGTTTGCAGATGACATGAGCAAGGAATTTGAGATGTCTATGATGGGCGAGCTGCAGGTTTTCTTAGGGCTGCAGATCAAGAAGGTCAAGGACGGGACCTTCGTGCACAGGAGCAAGTACACCAAGGACATGCTGAGAAAGTTCAACATGAATGAGGCGAAGCCCATGTCAACACCAATGAGTAGAACTACAGCTCTAGATGCGGACGAGGATGGTGAACCAGTGGACCAGAAGGAGTACCGGAGTTGTTGTTCCTAGCTCTTGGTATGGCAGCCACTAGTTGTTGTTCCCAGCTGCTTTGGGTATCCTATACCATGAGAGACCACTTTCTGAGGTACCACTATCTGAGAGATAATGTTGAGAAGGGAACCATAGTGTTGAGCCATGTACCTACCCAAGACCAAAAAGCCGGCATATTCACAAAACCACTTGACCAAGCTACATTTGCTCGTTTACGGGGTGAGCATGGTGTGTGTTGTCCTTTTTGAGTAGGTCTTTGGGTGCTCACTTTGTAGCATATGTATCATACATGTTTACTTTGATGTATAGCATGCATGTTTAATTTCATAGAGTAGCCATCTTTGTATCTTGATGTATGGTTTTGCATCTTTATAAGATATGCATTGCATTGCATTTGTATCATATGCATTGGTTAGGAATGGCTTCTCCTGTGTACATTGATCCCTATGATATGCTATGTTTGTGCTTGTGGATGTGCTTGATTGATATTTGGGATGATAAGCTATGCTCTTGATAGTTGGGTTGTATATCCATGATGAGATTGCTTATTTTGTCAAAAATGCTAGATAGTCTCTCTCTTGTGAGTTTAAGGCTTTGCATGATCTTAGTGTGCTTTGGTGGTTTATATCATGCTTAATTCATGGTTGGATATCATGTGCTTTTCACTTGGGGTCAAAGACCCATTTGTCATTATGAATGTTTAGCCCATGTGTTACCTTGTCGGGGAGCATAAGCTTCTTTTTGCCGCAAAGGCACTTCATGTACCATTTTGTGCTTAAATGTGCAAAATGAAATTGGTATGAAATGCTTGTGCTTGAAGTTATGCTCTCACTTGTTCCATGTCATAAATGCTTTAAATCTGAATTTAATATGTGTGCTAAACCGTTGCATGTTGTCTACCATGAGAAGTCTCATTTTAAGAAGTAGTCACATGGCTCGGTGGCTTTAACATGACATGAGATGCTTATGGGTGTTTATAATGATCTTGTGTCAAGGACATGTGACCTATCATGTAGTTTGTGTGATCTAGATTCACTTTGGCATGTTTTGCTAATGTTTAGGTCGTTGCTCATGAGAAAGAAATTTTTCGCAAAGATGCTAATTTTCACCATAGCTTGAACTTGTGTGTATGCAACTGAACATTTTTTATGGCTGTGCTATTTTGAACATTTGTCAACTCTAAGTAGTCCATTTGCTTGTTCCTAGCACATTTTATGGCTCTATGTCCATTTGAGAAGCCTAGAAGTGAAATTCTCGTAGAAATGCCTTGATTCATGCATTGTCAACAAGGGAGAGAAGTTTGGGCATGAAATGGCTTGCTACATACATTTAGAGAGCTTTGGTGGAGTTTCGGATGAAAAATGGGCAGGTGGACTTTTCCCAGATGGTCATCGGTCTGATCGGTGTGGGCACTGATCTGACCGGTAGAGCTGGATGCACTGTGGATATGGTCACCAGCCTGACCGGTGCCTTGACCGATTTGATCGGTGTGAGCTGTGTGCTCAGGTGCTTTTGGTAAGTTGCATGGTTTGGTTCAGGAGGAGTTGCATGTGCTCAGGGGGAGCTGCCTGTGTTCAGGGGGAGCTCCTTGTGTCGTTTGAGTTCTTGCTTTGGTTAGTTTGCTCCGTGTGAGCTTTGCTTTGCTCTTTGTGAGCTTTGGTGGTTTGTCTCGGTTGTGTTGAGCCGTTGCCCTTGCCTTAGGGGACCGAGACTTTGGATTGCAAGTGATCATGGTTTGTGTTGTTTGGTTTTTGGATCACTTGTTTGGAGGTTTTCGTTTGTCTTTTGTTTTTTCTTTTCTTTATGTTGTGATTATGGGGTGTGTTGGCAATGCACTCATCAAGGGGGAGATTGAGGGCTGGAGGGACAAGTAGGCGTGGTTCGATGGACCCGGTAGCCAGACGGGATCAAGTACGCGTCACATGGTGCGAGAAGAGCAAATCGAAGTCGAATGATAGCGGGTTCGTTAGTTGATCCGAAAGCCAACATCGAGCCGGAGCGGACGTAGCGGCCAAGTCGAGGAGCTCGGCGTGGAGGCTGCACCAAGCTCGCGGGGTTTGCAGTGGTTCACCAGAAAACCACTAGGTTCCTTGGTTGAGCCACAAAGCTAAGTTCGAGTGGTCGCCGGCTCAGCTCTGCACGAGCCGGTCTGACCGGTGCCCCTGACCAGCCTGACCGGTGGAGGCCGAGGAGCGTTGGGTGACTCGAAGTGAAGGACATGCGTCGGGATCGCAGGCTTGGCGTCGAGGCTACGCAAGGTGCGGTTGCTGGGCGTCCGTTCGATGGAAAGGTTGTCAAGCTTCCAAATATACCCTTCGAGGGGTTGTATCGCCTAGAGGGCATTCTAGTCATTTACCCCCACCGGAGGAACTCATATATAAACCGAGTGGAAGGGTTGTGGCAGCTATTTCTTGGGCTTTAGGGTTTTCATTTGCTCTAGGCAATTTCTCTTTTTAGTTTCCTATTTTGTCTAGGACTAGCTTGAGAGCTTCATGAGAGATCTTGAGAGAGGGATGGATGCTAGGGAGGCAAGCTAGACCTTGTATGAATCTTTCCTTTGATGTATAGAAGGTTCGGCGTGGTTCCTCTAGCTCTTGTGGTGGTGATTCCCGTTTTCCTTTTTTGTAGATTTTCGGAGCCTTTTCTTGGTGATTTTCTCTTGGTGGATTTGAGGCCATCCCTTGACGGATTTGGTGTGGGATGTATCCATGAGCCCCTTGTGGTTCTTTTCCTTGTGATCCCCCTCTAAATCCGTGGATTTGGGTGCTCGATTTTTGGGTTTTGTTTCGGTTCCGGGAAGGTGTTTTTGGTGTTCATCCTCTGATTTCTCTTGATTTAGTAGATCTTTGGGGCCGATCTTTTAGGCATGACTCGTTCATGAGGTGATACACCTATCCCCAAAGGTTTACTTGAATCTATGAAGCGAATCGGGAGATCGAGGCATCGGAAGGTGGGAGTTGACTCGTGGGTGGAGATCATCCCAAGCAGCCCAGGCATGACCGGTCAGAACGGTGCATACCACCGGTCAGACTGGTGCGGCCCGCTGTGGCTGTTTCTCGGGGAGTTCTTCTATAGAGTGTTGGTTGTGTTCTTGGCTTGCTGTTGTTTCAGTTCAGTGCAGTCTTGGCCCTTGAGAGATCGTGTTCTTGCAGTTGGGATTTCCTGAGCTAGACTGGTCAGACCGGTGATGTGCATCGGTCAGACCGGTGCTGAAGCTTTCAGTGGAAAAATCTCCTTTGCCGTTGTTGGTTGTGTTGCTTGTTCGCAAAGTGCTTCTGGAGCAAGTTTGGCTGTGGTGAGTTTTCGGTGTGCTTGGGTTTTGGTGTGTTTTTGCTTGCCTGGTAGATTTCAAGATTTCTCTTTGTTGCTCCACATCCTGGAATTGACATCTAGGTTTGCTGGACAAATGTGGGAGGATTCTGAGCAGGTTGATCCTGACCGGTCTGACCGGTGCAGGTGACCGGTCTGATCGGTGTAGGCTTTTTGTTGCTCGAGGTGTTTTCCACTGCGTGGTCGAGTAGCTTGGGTGTATGGCAAGCTCCTAGGTCCAGTAGCACTTCAGTGGCTGCGTGGATTTGGCTAGCAAGTTGTTGAGGATTGCGGAGTTGCGTTTGGGACAATAGGCCGAGTTTGTCTCTTCGGAGAAGAATTTTTATCGGCTCCTATTCACTGCCCCCTCTCTGGTCGCCATTCTAGTCCTTCACTAAGCCTAACAGGAGATGGACGGCTACCTCTCCAACAAACCAAAAAAATTTGTGGATGATCCAGAAAAACTTTACAGACAAAGGAGACGTGAAGCACGAGCTAGGAAGCTGGAGATTGTAGAACCAGAAGCTCAGGCCGAAGGATCGTTGGGATCTCCGATGGAATCACCACCTCCAAGTCCGAAGAAGGAATCACCACCTCCGAGTCCGAAGGGAGATCAACCTCAACCGCCACCAATGGCACAACTGGAGCGGAAGATTGGGGAGCTATGCATCCCAGAGCTCGTTGATCTACCCATCCTCAACCTAGCCGACATCAGAAGATCGTTCGTGATCAAGACTTCAACCATCTGCATGGTGCAATATTCACCTTTCACCAGTAAAGAGGATCCTAACCTTCACATTCAAGTGTTCATTCAACTTTGTCAAACATTCACAATGGAAGGGCTGGATCAAAATCAATTGAGGGTGAGGCTTTTTCTGTTCTCACTACTTGGAAAAGCCTTGCAATGGTTCTACACTCTACCGGTGGAGACGGTGCAAAATTGGGAAGCATTGATGAGAGCTTTCATGAATGAGTATTATTCGCCAGGTAAGACTCAAAGCTTGCATAACAAGATTGCTACATTTGCTCAATATCCAACAGAGACTATCGTGGAAACTTTCGAGCGTTTCAATGAGTACACCCGAGCCGTGCCACATCACAAGTTCCCGAAGGAGGACCTCGTTCAAAAGTTCTATCAAGGGCTCAATTTAGCATCGAGGACCGTAATTGACGCATCAGAGGGAGGATCCATCATCGAGCTTGCTCCAACCGAAGCATTCACTCTTTTCAAGGAGGTTGCGGATAATGATACATGGGCATCATCTAGATACTTACTTCCGGTCCAACCCACAGGCAATGTTAAAGGTGTTTTGCAGGTTGAAAAGAAGAACTTCTAGAAGGAAAGATTGACTCACTCATGAGGCGGTTGGAAAAGAACGAGCTAGAAAAGAAAGCAGCTCAAGACCTAAAGGCTGCCGAAGTAAGATCCACATGTGAAGAGTGTGGGGAGTACAACCATGTCCAAAAAGATTGTCTGGAGGAAGCAAAGGTGCTCGACTACATGAGGAAAGGAGATTTGCCAAACTTCCGCTACGGGCAAGGTAGTCCTCAATTTAATGCAAGCTCGTCCATTCAAAATATGGTGCCTCTTCGTATACAATCGAAGGATTTCATGGACGAGCATGCTAAGATCAACAAGGACACCGTCACTAAGTTCAAAGCTATGGATAAAATATTAGAGAACATCAATGGCAAGGTGACGGAGGTCGGGAGCTCCAACCATCAAGTGCTCAACATGATGAAGATGTTGGAGATGCAAGTGGGACAACTTGTCGGGCGCCTAACTGCTAATGACGGAAGATTGCTGGGGCAGCCCCAAGGTCCCGAGATGGTGAAGGCTATTCAAACTCGCTCGGGAAAGGAGACAGAGGATCCAGAATTTCTAGCCGGAGCAAGAAAGCCTAAGGCAACCGTCGAGGCGGAGGATCACACTAAGGAGAAGGTGACTACTATTCCGGAGATTGCTACCGAAGAGCTGGAATTCGAGATGGCAAGTGATGACATGAAGATGCCTACACTTAAGACGTGCTACTTTCGAGGTAAAGGTATAGTCATTTTGAAAAATTTGTGGAAGTGGTGCGCAGGTTAAGGATCAACATGCCGCTATTGGATGCTCTCCAAGTTCCTACATACTCTCGCTACTTCAAATACATACTTGTGAACAAGTATGAGATGGCAACACTCAGGGCGGATCACGTCAAGATGTCCGAACAATGTAGTGTCACCATTGCAAATCAAGGGCCCGAGAAGCAAAGAGACCCCAGATGTCCGACCATCCCATGTTCTATTGGCTCATTCACGTTTGAGAAGGTATTATGCGACCTTGGAGCAAGTGTGAGTGTCATGCCAAGAGATGTGTTCGAAAAGCTACGCCTACCACTAGAGCCTATCGGTATGTGCTTAGAGTTGGGTGACGACTCTATTCGCTATCATGTGGGAATCGCCGAAGATGTGCTCGTGAAAGTTGGAGGTCACTTCATCCCCGTTGATTTCATGGTGCTCGAGATGGGAGAAAGGGAGAAGCCACCTCTCATCCTAGGGAGGCCTTTCCTCAAGACCGTCGGGGCAACGATCGACGTTGGCAAGGGAGAGATCAAGTTCGACGTCAATGGCACAAGGAGCATATTCAAGTTTCGTCCATGTTTCGAGGTATGCAACATGATCAATGTTAAATATGTTGCACCTCATCGTCGCTTTAG